>CM061554.1:41890347-47612847 GCA_030864225.1 Capsicum baccatum var. pendulum
GTGACATGGGAGAGTGCAATCTTGACTTGACAAGAGAGTTTTATGCCAACTGGTCGCCAAACACAACAGGCAACGAAGTCGAAATTCGGGGCCAAGTGTTACAGCTTACAGCGGATTGGATCAACTCGTTTCTAGGCCTACCTTCGGTCGACACTGCACCATACAAAGAGATGTACAGCAGGCCTCCTTACAGAGCTATAAGACACACGCTTTGTGGAAGCAGATCAATGGCAAGATGGGGCAGACATAAGGAAACAGGCCGTCACAACACATTCCCCTATGCTCCACTAAATAGGGAAGCAAGACTCTGGATGCGCATTGTCAACTCATGCCTTATTCCTGGGACGCAATACGCAAAGATATCGAGAGATAGAGTGTGTTTGGTTTATGCGTTAATGACGAATGTCCCTATCAACTTTGGGGCAATCATTCGATCTACCATGAGAAAAGCCAGACTCCACAGCAGGTCCCATTCACATTCGGCAATTTGTTGACAGCAATGTTGCGGAAGGAGGATATAGAAGAGGAACCAGCTGACCACAAACTCCCACATACCCCAAAAAGGTTGACCTCACCAAGGTCAAAGATGCTGAAACAACACATGGAGTCAACCTTACCACTGCGGAGAGACACGCTCGTGACGAGAGTTTCTTCCGTCATCTCTATGGCATGACACGATTCACTATGATGAGTGGTGGACGTATTCCAACTGCTGAAGAGCTCCAACAGCTGGACCACGACTACCCAATGAACATACATGCCCGGGAGATGTGTGGAGTGGGAGTATATTTCGAGGAACCTCTTGATGATGACGTGCCAACTGATGATGATAGACGCTTGCCTGATTCTGATGCTGAGGAGAACTCTGACGATGACTCTTACGATGATTCGGACGAAGGGGGTATGACCCCCGACATTGAGGAAGAGTCCGACTAATCAGGTTCTTCGACTTTATTTTCCACTGAGGGAAGTGTCTAGTCTAAGTGTGGGGTGTCGGCAGAATCTGCATGCTATGTTTGTATGTTTGCTTGTTTATTTTGTTTTGAGTCCAAATTTTTATTTTTTTGTGATTTTTTTTCGTGTGACGTTTTTTTTATTTTTTAGGAGGAAAATTTTTCTAGCTACGCATGAAATTATTTGGATAGGCAGCATGAGATTAGAACAAGAGTATGTGCTACAATTGTGACTATTGAGACATTTAGGCTCTAGTTGTGACTCATTATGTGATAGTGTGTGATTCAATTCCTTCACTTGTTGGGTCGAGAGTCTATATTACTACCAATCAAGTCGACCATGTGCCTTGTGTGTGTGAGATTAATAGTATATTCTATGTATGTGGCTGATGCTAGAACTTGCCTCGTATGTATGCAAAGCGAAAATAAGGAATGTAAGTTTAGGATATGATTTAGGCATTTCTTTGGCAACCTATACATGTTTACCTTCAGTTTTTCCTACCCATGTAAATCATCCTAGTTAAACCCTTTTGAGCCTTTAGCCTATTTCTTTGACAACCTTGTATGTAAGCCTAATCCATTTTTTTTCAAGACCGTAATTTGATCCAAATTCCTAAGTGCTTTAAAGTGAATAAGTCATGTGACAACATAAGAGGAAATTGGGTGAGTATGATGCTTTAAATGGTAAAGGTTCTTGAATGTGTTATGAAAAAGAAAAAAATGCTATCATAGGAGGTACGTTGTGAAAAGAAAAAGGAAAAGAAAGCTGAAAAGTGAGTTGTGCTTAAAATTGAAAAACAAAAGATGAGAACAAGGGTGGAAGAATAAAATAAAGAAAGGTTGAAAGAAAAAAGTGTCATAGATACAAAGTGATGTATTAAAGTGCTTAGGAACCTAGTCACTATTCTTGGCCAAAATAGTCCTACCCGTCCCTTAGCCTACATTACAACCATCTAAAGACCTACTTGATCCTAATCTTAACATTCCGACATTTAGTAGAGTACTACATTAAAGGCAAGCTTATGGTCACTAGTTGCTACATATGAATTCTTTGTGAGAGTGAGTGCAAGGATATTTTGATACCCATGTTTGAAAATATGCTATACTTGTGAGTGATTATGGGTACTATATTGTGAGACACACATGGTTGATGAGTCTTGGATAGTTGTATATGATTCTATGCACCTTAACGTTTGCATGCGAGTTGATCACCATCACGAGTCTATGCTTGAGGTTAAATTGTTTCTACTTATAATCAGAAAGCTACTCTTTGTTGATAATTGTTCTGCTTGTCTTGAAGAATGTTTTGTGTTGTTGCTGTAAAACCTTAAGTCGATGCTTAGAAGAACATGACATGTTGTTCGAGGACGAACAAAGCTTCAAGTGTGGGGTGTTGATGATAGGCGAATTTACACGCCTATATCAATATATTTTGCCCATATTTTAGCCTAGTTTTGAGAACAAATTATATATTTCATGCACTTTTAGTCCTTTTTCCTGTAAATGAGCTAACGAATATGATTAGTACAGTTTCAGGTATAAATGATGCAAAATACAGCATTTTATGGCTTACTTGACGCAAAAGAAAGCTCATGAACGAAGTAGAGAGGAGCTGGACGCCTAAAGGACCAAATCTGCTGCATGGAAAATCTGTCCCGGGCTAAAACAGCAATTCTGAAGACTTTGGGGACTTACAGACACAAAGCTGGATTTTTACCAAGATACATTAACCTAGTATAATTAGGTTATGTGTTTCACTAATCTATTTGGATTATGATATTGTAACCTTACCCTAGTACATTTGGGTCAAGGATTTCATTAGTATATTAGGATTTGGTTATTTATTTCATTAGCTTAGTAGTAGGATAGGAGTATTATAAATACCCTATCATGCTAGAGATTTAGAGACACATTCTTACAATTCATTCAACTCTTCACTTAAGACATCTCCTTACAATTTAATCAATTTTCTTTCATCCCTCTCATCTTCCACTACAAACACTTCTAATCTATTCTTCTATTCTTAAATTCCACAACAAGAGAATCGTTACTTGCTACGGAATCACTAAAATCACACGCCAAACACCTACTATTCACGCCATCCACCATGCAAAACATGATATCCTTCGCATTCATGGGTAACTAAACCTCTTAGTTGGGGTTATGGAAGCCGAATGAGTTACTATCTACAGCTATGAGTTTGTGAGTTCAAGACAAGTATATTGCTTATATCATTATTCTCTTCATCTTAAATCTACATCCTTTGCGGTTCAAACACAAGAACACGCCATTCTAACATCTAACCTGTTCGAGAGAAAGGTTATTTGTCTAGAAAAGAAGACGCATAGACCAACGCCAGTCTAACATTTAACTTGTTCGAGAGAAAGGTTATTTGTCTGGAAAAGAGATAATGTTAAGGTAGTAGGACACCTTTTCCTATTAAAAAGCTAGTGCCGTAACTGGACTAACCTCTTGGAGAATTTGTACCGCTAGACACACTTTAAGCTCGAGAGAGTTAAAGTGAAATAGTCCTTGTTTAGGTCGAGAGACGCTTGGATTTACCATCGACTACAATTCTCTATAACCAATTGCATGTCAAGACTCTACACACTCATAGCCAATAGAGACGTATACCTCAGAAGGTGGACATAACCCCAACGCCTCAATTCTCATTGTTTCACAACCTACGAAATACTCTCTTTTTACTTTATTATTTTCAGCTTTTATTTCATTACTTTGGTTACTTATTACAATCCCCCCTTCTTACGAGACTTGCACCAAAAGTCTATTAATTTTGCTTACTTGTTGGCCAAGCTATTCCCTGTGGGATCGATACCCAACCCAGGTTGGGTTCTATATTCGCTAACGACCGTTTTACACTCCTACGAGAGCTGTAGATTGAGCGTTATCAACTATCAAAATAGTCCACCAAAGGACAGATTAGAGAATTATTTAATTTTTTAGGGGCGTTTTGGTCATTCCTCGTCACCCAAAATCCATCAAAACCCTATATTAAATCCTATTAGAAGCATTATATGTTATATTTCATCCAATTCCCTCAAAAAGAAAAACCTAAGCTCCTACATCCAACTTCAAGAATCTCCAAAGTTCACCATAAATTCTGCAAATTTACTCAAGATTCTAAGTTCCTAGTTCAAGAACTTCAAGAACCTCCAAAGTTCACCATTAATTCTGCAAATTTATTCAAGATTCTAAGTTCCTAGTTCGAGAACTACAAGAACCATTATTCAAAGGCACGATTAGCATCTCCAAAATGTGTATCGATCTAAAGTTCATCATTCAAGGTATGTGGGGTTTTTCAATAAGAAGTCTCTTTCGCTCTTGTGCCCAAAAGTAATTTTCTTTACAAAGGCATGATTTTTATTTGATTTTTATGAATTTGAAGTATGAACCGATATCTTATGATGATTATTATGAAATCTTGATGTTTATGATTTTGAAAGATGAATTTACATGTGTGGAGATATATAGCCTGAATCCTCAACAATATTTATCATGATTTTGATATTTGGGTCGTGAATCCCCATTGGAAATTGTGTTTTTTTGAGAAAGTGTGTGTTATAAGCACGTTGATGTTGAATATTTGAGATATTTTAAATGATTTGACCTTTTGGTCTTAATGGAGTTATTTTGAACTCGAGTGTGAAAGAAATCCAAAACGTGGTTAATTTTGATAGATGGGAAGCATGATGGCTCCCGTGTATATTTATATATTACTAAAATTAGTTTGTGGTGCATTGTCTTTGAAATGATCTAAGCTTAGTCCAAGAGAAATCTTTAGCACTGAGTGGGAGGTATAAAATGACCTTACCTCCCTAGAACTATGTGCCCCCATAGGAGTAATCTTGAGGCTGATTTATATAGTGATCACTAGTTTGTGTCGATTTGATACCGATAGTCCTACTCTAATGGCAAGGATAGGACGGCTCTCCCTAACGTGGGTTGTACATTGGACTCCATGTAGCTCACATGGTTTATCTGAGTTATAGGATCTCCCAGTGTGTGTGTGTTTCCTTGTGTCTATGGTGAATGGTGAAGTGATTTGAAAGTGGATTTGTGAAAGTTATTCTTTTGAAAGATTTAAATGATATTTACGTTATGAGAATTGATATTCTTGATGAATTGAAAGTTATTGAAAAATTATACGATGACTCACATGTGTTATTGTACTTATTTCATCCTCTCATGATTATGATGATTTTCTTTAGGCTATGTGAGTCTTTCATACATCTTGCATATTTCTTGTAAATATTTATGATGATAATGTTTATACAACTACATACACCCCCATATACTCGGTTCTTTCCATGGTACTAACTCACATCTTCGGATGTGGGCTACATTTCTCAGAATGTAGGTTTAGGTGCTCAGTTCCAAGTTCGACAGTGATTCTTCGGGCACGCTGTTCTACATCCTCTGTTGTGGTATGTCCTCATGTTTTGAGGTTGTGATGTCGGATGTTGGTTTCACCGAATCTTTTATATTTGATAACTGAGTATGAGTCAGTTGGGGCATGTCTCAATGGGTCGCTGGTTTTATTGATTTTCTTAGAGGCTTGCCAGACTAGTATAGATGTTGGGAGTTGACTAATAAGTTGTATTTTGTTATCTATCTGAAATTCTTTTATTTTTGGATGATGATTACTCTGTTGATATTTGAGAGTTATTTATGGAAACCCCGTTGATTTGTGTTGAACTGAATGAAAATGGCTAAAAGGGTTAGCTTGGGGCTACACGTAGCCTCAAGCACCGTGTGACGCTCCGGGACCCATTTTCTGGGGCGTTACAATAATAAACGATAATATATTTGGTAAGATAATCCAGTAAGTTCAGATCCAGTCATATAATCATAACCATAAGTTTTCACATTTAAGGTTAAAACATGAAGAATATTTACATCAGTCAGAGATAATTACAAATTTGGCTAAGTATTAAAATATACAGGACCATAGGCAAGGGTAGATTCAATAGATCCCATAAAATATTTTCTAAAGTTTAAATTTCTAGCATCACGCAAAGCAGCTAAAAATGTTTCAGGGAGTCCCTTTAGTGTTAAAGGTCTAAAGACAATTTGTACTAGATCAACATGCATATTACTATAATGACGTTTAAAAATATCAATATCATGTTTATTGATATTATAGTATATTATATATATTATATTATATTATATTATATCATATTATATTATATCATATTATATTATATCATATCATATTATATCATATCATATTATATCATATTATATTATATTATATTATATTATATTATATTATATTATAAGCCTGCACTCAAGAAGGCTTAGCCCTTTGTAATGAGTTAAAATTGGCTAGACAAATCAAAATTGATAAACTCCGAGAGAAATCTCAATTAGGTGATTTCTGTGAACAATTTGGCATGGAAAAACCCATGAATCGAAAACCCCACAGGAATTCGAAATATCAATACAAGTCCAAACACCCTAGACGACGGAGTAAGGAACAGCGTGAAGCACGCAAAACCTTCCGAAAGTCTACAAAATTTGCTAAAAACTTTTCCAAACGACCTCTGTCAAAGATTAAATGCTATAAATGTAATCAGTATGGTCATATTGCTCCTAACTGCAAATTGCAAAAACTAAAATCTCTAAATCTTTCTGATGAAGTTCATGATCAAGTTTATAACTTGCTATATACATCTGATTCTGATTCTATGTTGGAGTCTACTTCTGAAAATGAATTTGAATTGCCTGCTTCTGATAATGATTTAAATCAGAATATTGAATGTGTTGATTGTAATTCTGATAATTGTCATTGTAATGAAACAATGTATAAATTACAAGCTCAGTTCGAAGAACTTGATTTAGATGTTAAAACTCTAACTGCTGAAAATGTGCTTGAGTTATTAAAAGATGTCACGGATGAAAAACTTCGTGAAAAAATTCTGCATCTTGCAACTCAAAAGTCCTCTATTCCTTCTACTGCAAAAGATGATTTTGAACAACAGCCTATGGCATATTCTTTGGCCGAAGTTAATCGAAGATTAGCCTTGAGCAAAACTCCAGGTAGAGATACTACCTTTGATGATTTAAAAGTTGAAATTGAAAAGCTAAAAAAGGAAATTGTTTCTTTAAAACAAAACCAGATAATTACTGCTCATCGACTTTCAAAGCTAGAAGAAAAAGAAAGTTTTTCAAATTCAAACTCTTCAACTTCTTTAAAAGGAAAGGAAAAGGATATGACTTCTGAAGAAACAGAAACTCTTCAAATTGAGAAGTTTAATATAGAAAACCTTCAAAATGATTCTTTTCTTGGAATGATGCAAATTGTTACTGCTCATAAGTGGTATATTAATTGCACCATTTTAATAAACAAAGAATTCTTTATTACTAATGTCGCCATGATTGATAGTGGGGCAGACGTTAGTTGTATTCAAGAAGGTTTAATACCTACTAAATATTTTCAAAAAACCACTCATCTTGTAAAATCTGCAACTGGGCATTCTCTTGATATTAATTATAAGCTGCCTAATGCG
The DNA here is from genome assembly GCA_030864225.1 of Capsicum baccatum var. pendulum. Taxonomy (NCBI): domain Eukaryota; kingdom Viridiplantae; phylum Streptophyta; class Magnoliopsida; order Solanales; family Solanaceae; genus Capsicum; species Capsicum baccatum. Next base: position 41,897,834 of record CM061554.1, read on the forward strand.
CATATTTGCCGTGATAAGATTTGCATTCCGCATTTCTTCTTTTTAGTTAAAAACCAGATCTATCCTCCGATTATTTTAGGAACACCTTTTATAAATGCTATTTATCCTTATACGCATATTGATGCTGATGGCTTTAGGGCTACGTATAAAAATCAGCCTATTTCTTATCCTTTTGTTACTCAACCGGTAACAAGAGATATAAATACTCTCATAGAGATGAAGCAAAATCAGTTGAATTTCTTACAATTGGAGATAATGAGTATCAACATCTCTGACACTTTAAAATCTGTCAAAGTACAAGAAAAAATAAAAACTATTTCTTCACAATTAATGACTGATATTTGCGCTGACCATCCAAACGCTTTTTGGAACAGGAAGAAGCATATTGTTTCTCTTCCTTATGAAGATGGCTTCAATGAAGCCAAAATCCCAACAAAATCTCGACCCTGTCAGATGAATGCGGAACTTGTTGAATTCTGCAAAAAGGAAATCGACAGTCTCCTGCAAAAGGGTCTTATTAAACCCTCTAAATCTCCTTGGTCTTGCACTGCTTTTTATGTTAATAACGCTGCAGAAAAAGAAAGAGGAGTACCTCGATTAGTTATCAATTATAAACCCCTGAATAAAGTTCTGAAATGGGTTAGGTATCCAATTCCGAATAAAAAAGATCTTCTTTCTAGATTATATGATGCTAATATATTTTCCAAATTTGATTTAAAATCTGGCTATTGGCAAATTCAGGTTGATAAAACTCATACTTACAAAACTGCTTTTAATGTGCCTTTTGGGCAATATGAATGGAATGTTATGCCATTCGGTTTAAAAAACGCTCCTTCTGAATTTCAGAAGATTATGAATGACATCTTTAATCCTTATATGGATTTCATTATTGTTTATATTGATGACATCCTTGTATTTTCAAAAACTCTTGAAAATCATTTTAAACATCTGCATATTTTTAAGCAGGTCATTATTCAGAATGGTTTAGTTATTTCTAAACCTAAAATGCATTTATTTCAGACTAAGGTTAGATTTCTTGGTCATAATATTTGTCAAGGTTCTATTGAACCTATTCAGCGAGTTCTTGAATTCGCTACCAAATTCCCTGATGAGATTACTGACAAGAAACAGCTTCAGCGATTTCTGGGTAGTCTCAATTATATCTCTCCTTTCTACAAGAATCTATCTAGAGACTTAGCACCTCTGTATGATAGATTAAAGAAAGATCTAAAAACTCCGTGGACTAAAACCCACACTGATTTAGTAAAATTAATCAAAGCTCGGGTTCAATCCCTTCCTTGCACTTCTCTTGCTAATCCTGCTTGGCAGAAAATTATTGAGACAGATGCGTCAAATATAGGGTATGGTGGAATTCTTAAACAAATAAATCCCCATACAAAAACTGAATGTTTAATTCGCTTTTATTCAGGAAAATGGACAGAGAGCCAGAAAAAATACGCTACCGTGGCTCATGAAATGCTTACTATTGTTAAATGTGTGTTGAAATTTCAAGATGATCTGTATAATCAGAAATTTATAATTCGAACAGATGCTCAATCTGTTAAGTTCATGTTTGATAAAGATTTCAAACACGACGCCTCTAAACTAATATTTGCCAGATGGCAGGCGCAATTAGCCCCATTTGATTTCGAAATACAGTATAAAAAGGGTAGTGAAAATTCATTACCTGATTTCTTGTCACGAGAATACTTAACATGACTATCTATACTGATTTTCTCCCCGATAAAATTATTATTACGATTCTTAAATTCTTCCCTTTAAATATAGATTGTAAAAAACAAATTCTAGAAATTCTAGTCTCTGACCTTATGTTAGATGAAACATGGTGGTATAATTACATTCATGAAAAACCCTGGTGGTATGCCGATCCAGAACCATATGATGATTGGTTAGAAGTTGTAAATGAAAATTAACTCTATGTTTGATTTATGCAGTATGGCAGATCCCCCCTGGCAGACAGCCAGAGGACGCGGCCGTGGCCGAAATCAAAATTCTGCATATTTGCAGTATGGGGGAAGGACCAATCCTTCTTACCCTCGAAGCACTGCCAGATCAAACACTGCTTATAGCACATCAAGTTCCAATTTTCCGGTACTCAGACACGGAAATAAAACCTTGATAAACTCCAGAATATCTCAAGACGATGCGTCGTCATCCCATCAAGATCAAACTCCAAATATTAATCTTGATGAAATTCCTGAAACACATCCGTTATATCAGCAGATTAAAGAGTATTTGTCGGCACAGAAAAAGACTGCAGATACCTTTGCATCAATTACTGCTGAAAATACTGAAGATAAACCTTCCTATGAGAAACTTGATGCACGAGAACTTATTCTGTATATTGAAACTCAGCATATTCCTTCAAAAGAAAACTCTGAAGAAACCTGGCGGATTCTGCAAAATTATCTAACAGCTCATGTCTATGTAGCTGGGGAATCTTACAAAACGCGGACATATTATGAGCAGATTTTGATTCAAACGGCTAGTGCCACTTTTGAGCACAGCCCTTTGGGAGAGTCTACTCCGGGGGTACATGGTTACTCCAAAATTGTTATTAAAAAACTCATTCCCATTGAAGAATGGGGAATCTCTTCCATGACCCAACGAACTCTACCAATGGGTCCAACAGGACAAACACTTGCCAATTTCACATATTGGGATTACATTAAAGCCTTCTCCCAAGTCTTATATTATAATAATTATAAACACAAACATACCTGGTTTATAAAAATCTGTTCAAAAGTATTTGAAAAACCCATTCCTAACTGGTTCATTCAATGGTGGACAAATCACGGCCCATCTATTAAAATCCTACCATCTGAATATTCATCACTATACCATGATTGGAAAAATTCTTCTCCTTTTTTAACTAACCTTTACTTAGGAGAACATGTCTGCAAATTAGACACTATTGATCAAATGTATTTTTTCATTGAATTTTCTATTCCTTGGATACATCGATGGTCCATAGAATTGGGCTATGATTCTCAACAAATCCCAGCGGTATATCGCACTTTCTACTGTAATTTCTGGGATAAGTTACTCAGAATAGACCCTGCAACTAAGCTCCCTTATGGTCATGACCAGCGGGAAGAAATTAAAAACAAAATTTTGGCGTATCAGCAAGCTCCCAGAAAATCAATTTTAATCGAGGATAAGTCCCTCAATTATGTTTCAAGACGCATCTCCGCACATGACGGAAACAAACTCCAACTAATTGAAGAATATTTGGCAGAAGTGCGAGACAAGCTAATGCTAAATGTGGAACAAGCTTCAGACACTTCTATGAATAGCACTGAGGCAAACACAGATGACATCATCACTGATTCTCAACCTCCGGAAACCCTAAATGATGAAGAGGTTCTCGCCAATGCGGAAGACTTTTTAAAATGGGGACGAAAAAAGCTCTGAAGATTGTAATAATAAAAAATACTGTTGTAATAGTAAAACACTATGCACAGGGAACCACTATTACTGTGCAAGATTCCTTTTATTTTCTATATAAGAAGCCTCACTCTTAATAGAAGAGGCAGAAGAAAATCTTTAATTTTCTCTTACTAGCTCTCTCTCTCTCTCTGTAATAAAGCCTCCGGCTTCATAATAAAAGTTTGCTTTACTATTTCCGGCCTTCCTCCGGCAAACAAAGGTACATATTTACTTTTTGTTTTGAATTTCTTCTAATCTCTCCCACATCTACGCCGTGACTATGTCCGGCTAGACTTCTTTTATGTTCATGCTATAGTTCTAACCTCTCGAGGTATGTTAACTATGAAAGATCCAGACTCTACTTAGATAAAAAAGAAATTTTTAGAATTCTCTGACTTGGTTCCGGAATGGTGGTACAGTCGGGTCGGTAAACTTTGCCTCTGTGGCTCCGTCTAGAGAGTTGTGCCATTGAAGCCCGTATTGATGAAAAGAAAGGGCGATTTATTTGCACAATTAGAACTTCTAGACACATGGGTTTACTGATCTCCGACAGGCCCCTTGTCTGGGTGAAAATATTTTACCATACAGTCAGAAATTCTCTAAGTTCTTTTCTATTTCGGTTGGTGCTTCGGTTCGGTTTTCCGACTTAAGCTTATATCCGATATTATTACTTGGTCTGGCGGGCTGAGCGGCTTACCCCAGCCCGAGAGATCCTGTCAATGGTATCAAAGCCTGGGAACTTTCATGGTAAATATACTAGAGATGGTGAACAACGACTAGTATGAACATAAGTCTAAAAACTATGGATATGGGAGAAGTTAGTACGAAAGGTACTAAACTCGAAGAGGTAGATTTACCTCAAGATATGGATCTTCTGAATAAATGGACTATTCCTAAAGTCGATTTAAAAACCATATATGAATATGGATTTTTTGATAAAATCAAACACAAACAGATTATAAAAACAACTGAGCAATCCCTAGCTTTAAACGCTAATGAACAGACTATTCAACTACTGAATAAACGAGATGTTGATATTTTTAAACGTAATTTCAATTACATGCATATTGGCTTAGTTCAAATTGCTTTCCGGCCTTTAACTTTAAAGGGTCTTCCGGAAACATTTTTAGCAGCTCTACGAGATGCTAGAAATTTAAATTTCCGCAAATCGCTTATGGGATCTATAGAATCAACGCTGGCATATGGCCCTGTATATTTTAACACTCAACCTAATTTGTTATTATCCTTGACTGATGTGAATATTCTACATGCTTTAACACTGAATATTAAAACTCATGGTTACAATTATGCTCCTGGATCTGAGCTTATTGGTTTATCTTACCGCATATATTATCGGTTGTTATCTACCCTAAACCCTCGATGTAAATTGATGGATGACAACTCTGATTATACTATGCTTATTGAAACTAATTTTATTAAATCCAAAATAACCACTCGAAGACCAATTCGATGGGATGAAATAGATTTCCCTCAGACTTGGATCTTAAACTCCGTTACTTCTCCAAGACAATTGGCGGATGAAGTAACAAACTCTGAGTTAACTCATGTAACTCAAAACTCTGATGGACAGATTTGTCTACAGTTTGACAATAGTCTTCCTGTCTATCGAAACTCTTTTTCTATTCCAAGAAAACTCCCTCAAATTCAGCATATTTCTCCAATAGAACCTTCTGCACCAGTTTATGGTCCAGCTAGGAGTCGCGATGCATCTTTGCATACCATAAACTCTTCTGATCTTCCTACTTCTTCTAGAAATGTTGAAAAAATAAAAATCAATCCTAAAACGAATATTGTTCAAGACTTCAATAATGAAAACCCTACTCCTTCGGAGATGGATTTTGATATAAATTCTGTTTAAATATGCCTAAACAACTTATTGATTTTAGTCCTGGCTCACAAGCCAGAAAATACATTCAAAAAGAATTCTTTGCTGAAAAATGGCAACCGTTTAGAACATGGTTCTTTGAAACCTATTCTAAAGATGAACTTCGGAATATTTCTGAAGAATTTTATGAGATGTGTGCACTGCATAATCAAATTATCTTCTTTGTTCCTTGGTTTATGTCTGCATATTTGCCTTCTTACATCAAACTCATTGAGAGATCCTACCAACACCCTGACGGTACGACTACTCAATCTAAATACCCTCCTCAATCTTCTTTTATTTTACCAAATAATACTGGTATGACTTTTACCGCTTTTCAAAAATTCATTAATGATGATATCGGAAAAATCACAGTTTCTGAAATAAATAATCTTATTTCTCAAAATAATTATTTGAGTCTTTATGTTAAAGTTCTAGGTGAACATATTGGTTCTTTGGATACTAAACTCGATGAACTTATTTTATTAGTTAGTAAACTTAGTACTCAGCTAAACTCTTCTAATATCGCTTCAACTTCCAAATCATCTGAAGATGATAAAGGATTCATATTTTCTGCACCTTGCATTCAACCACCACTCGAGATAGAAGGATTCACTACGACCTCTTCTACCTCTTGGGAACGCTTAGAAACTCTTTTCGATAAAAAATTTAAGGGTCTTAATCTCCAACCTCTTAATATGGATATTGAAAATATTCAAACTATTGAGTCCAATTTCGCTGACAATATTGCTTCTACCAACGACCCGGGTGAAGTTCTTTCGTCAGAATTAAATAAACTTCGAGGAATAATGAAAAATCAACCTGGCAAAAAATATGCCGATATTCCTCGCATGACAACTGTATATTACCCCCGTCCTACTCCTCAAGATGTTCTGATAGAGGAAAGGGATTGGAATATTACAAATACTTCATATAATGGTGATGCTATTTATGAATGGAATATTGACGGATTATCCGACCGCCAAATCTCTATCTTAATCCATCGTATGTCCATGTACGCCACTATTTGTATGGCTACTCGAGCTACGGTTCGAAATGACAGATCTGACCAGACAATCTGCAAAATGATTGTTGCTGGGTTTACCGGCCAGCTTCGTGGCTGGTGGGATAATTTCCTAGATGATGAAAAACGCCAGGCAATCTATAATGCCACAAATCCAAATGAAGGCAGAGACAATCTCGGCCGCACTCTAACGGCAGGACGATCCGATGCCGTATATACTCTTATGCTAACTATTATTGAGCACTTCGGTGGTAGATTTACCAACCATCACGAAAATATTCGAACTCTTTTGAATGGTTTAAAATGCCGCCATTTAGGCGAATTTCGATGGTATAAAGATACCTTTCTCAGTCGGGTTATGGATTTACCCGAAAGCAGATACGAACACTGGAAAGGCAAATTCATTGATGGGCTTCCTCCTCTCTTCGCAGAACGTGTTCGTAAAACTCTTCGTGGATCGTATGGAGCGATCCCTTATTCAGAAAAAACTTATGGTCAATTGATCGTAGCCTGCACTCAAGAAGGCTTAGCCCTTTGTAATGAGTTAAAATTGGCTAGACAAATCAAAATTGATAAACTCCGAGAGAAATCTCAATTAGGTGATTTCTGTGAACAATTTGGCATGGAAAAACCCATGAATCGAAAACCCCACAGGAATTCGAAATATCAATACAAGTCCAAACACCCTAGACGACGGAGTAAGGAACAGCGTGAAGCACGCAAAACCTTCCGAAAGTCTACAAAATTTGCTAAAAACTTTTCCAAACGACCTCTGTCAAAGATTAAATGCTATAAATGTAATCAGTATGGTCATATTGCTCCTAAATGGGCTCCATGACATAAATATTTCCAAAAGCTATATGTTTTTTAAAGTTTCCCTTTCTTTCATATCAACATACTGATTTTTCCGAAGTAGCTCCCTACACTTTCAATACCCTTTGAATTTAAAGCTAATTTATAAAGGTTTCTTTTATTTTTATGTCACCATATTTTATCCACTTAAATGGGCAAAAGGTCACCAATATTATATTTCCAAGAATGTGTTAATACTCTCTGCTTTCATTTTTACTTAAACGTGAGTAGTTAAAGGTTTATTTTCATTGCATGATTAACCACTTAATTTAATACTGATTAGCCTAAGGTAGAAAATACCCAGTTGATTTTAAAGATAAATGAACTGTTTATCCTTTAATTTGATCAAGAGACAATTCTATGTAACTACTAGATAAGCACATTATCTTCCAAGTCGTTACTTCTACTGTTTGTATAAAGTAAATTAATTGTTACTTTTCCTCACGACTCAATAGTGGAAAGATTGATAATGATTGAAAAAAATGATGTTTGTTATAGATGTATTTACATTATAGTGAATGTCTATCAAAAACATAGATATAATCTATCAAGATCTAGTTGATATCTATTAGGATTTGAAGTATCTATCTTTTAGAGAGAATCTATCTTTTAGAGAGAAAGTAGGAGTAATTTCCCCTATAAATAAAAGGGTTCCTTCATTGTAAAAGAGTCATCAAGAGAATCCAATGATATGATATGGCTTTCAAGCTTCCTAGCCTGGGTTTGTGTGAAGCATGAGAACATGAGAAATAAAAACTATTCTTTCTTCTATTTCTACTCTTCTTTTTTATTCTTTACTATTTCATAACACGTTATCAACACAAGTCTCTAAGCAATTGAGATCTCTACTTCAATTAGTCTGATATCCAAGGGAACTATATGCAGTCTGACTAGATCTCGAATGTACAATCTAGCATAATCCTCAGCAGTATATGAAGTATGAACAGGCAAGAAATGAACAGACTTAGTCAACCTATCAACCACAACCCAAATGGAATCATAATGGCATCGGGAAGGAGGTAAACCAATTAGGAAGTCCATATTTATCTCTTCCCACTTCCAGGTGAGACTACTAAACTCTTTCATTATACCACCAACTCTTTGGTGTTCAACCTTAACTTCTTGGCATGTTGCATACTTAGCTAGAAACGCTGCTATATCTTTCTTCATGCCACTCCACCAATAGATTTTTTGCAAGTCTTGGTACATCTTGGTGACACCAGGATGAATAGAATATCGCGCCCCGTGCGCTTCAGCCATAATCCTCTGCCTCAGATCATCAACATTCGGGACACACAATCTACCTTGCAATCTCAACACACTATCTCCCCCTTGGGAGAAAACCTCTAATTTTTGGTCCTTGACTGACTCCTTTAGTCTTACCAAACTAGCATCTAAGTATTGATTTTCCTTCACTTCCGAAACCAAGAACGATTCAGAACTACTCTGAAACCTTATAATACCTTCAGCAGAGTCAAACAACCTAACACCCAATCTAGCCAAACGATGTACATCATGAGTCAACTCTTTCTTACCTTTTACCACATGCAAAACACTACCCATGGACACTGTACTTAGGGTATTCGCCAGAACATTGGCCCTGCCCGGATGGTATAGCACACTCACATCATAGTCCTTTAACAATCCTAACCATCGTCTCTACCTAAGATTCAATTCTCTCTAGGTAAACATATACTGCAAACTCTGATGATCACTGAAAACATCAATATGGACACCATACAAATAGTGTCTCCAAAGTTTCAAAGCAAACACAACAGCAGCCAACTCAAGGACATGGGTGGGGTAATTTTTCTCATAGGGTTTCAACTATCTAGAAGAATAAGTTATCACCTTACCCTTCTGCATCAATATGCAACCCAACCCGACTCTTGAAGCATCACAGTACACCACAAAACCATCAAAACCATCAGGCAAAGTCAAAACAGGGTCTGAAGTGAGTTGAGTCTTCAACTCCTGAAAACTCTTCTCACAAGATTCAAACCATAAGAACTTCACTTTATTTTGGGTCAACCAAGTCATAAAAGATGCTATAGAGGATAAACCCTCAACAAAATAGTGGTAATAGCCAGCTAAACCCAAGAAACATCGGATATCAATCGGAGAAATAGGTCTAGGCCAATTTCTAACAGCTTCGGTCTTTTGGCGATCAACTCTAATACCCTTGTAAGAAATAATATGACCCAGAAAAGCAACTGACCTTAGCCAAAACTCATACTTATTAAACTTGGCAAACAACTTGTGATCTCTAAGGGTTTGCAAGACAGTTCAGAGATGATCAGAATATTCATCCCCACTACGGGAGTACACCAGTATATCATCGATGAACACTATAACAAACATATCCAGATATGGTCTGAACACTCAATTCATGAGGTCCATGAAAGCTGTTGGGGCATTAGTTAACCCGAAAGATAGAAGAGCATAAATCAATAACAAAGAGAGACACGTTAAGCATGATAGACTTTTAAAAGAAAGAATCATACTTTTTCCTAAAATGTTTGTAGCCTCTTTCTCATAGATGTAGCGCGCTACACACCGATGATCAAGACTCTACTTAACGCGGCTTGCCAGAATCTCTAGGACACCTTAAAATCTTAGCCTCTGATACCAAGTTTGTAATGCCCCAAAAATGGGTCCCGGAGCATCACACGGTGCTTGAGGCTACGAGTAGCCCAAGCTAACCCTTTGAGCCATTTTCATTCAGTTTAACACAAATTAACGAGGTTTCCATAAATAACCCTCAATTATCAATAGTGTAATCATCATCCAATAATAAAAGAATTTCAGAAAGATAACAAAATATGACCTATTGGTCAACTCCCAACATCTATACTAGCCAGAAAAACCTCTAAGAAGATCAATAAAACCAGCGAGCCATTGAGACATGCCCCAACTAATTCATACTCAGTTATCAAATGTAAATGATTTCGTTAAACCAACATCAGACATCACGTCCTCAGAACAAGAGGACGTACCACAACAAAGGATGTAGAACAGCGTGCCCAAAGAATTATTGTCGAACCTGGAATTGAGCACCTGAACCTACATTCCGAGAAAATGCAACCCATATCCAAAGATGTGGGTCAGTACCATGGAAAGGAATCGAGTATATCAGGGTGTATGCAGTTGTATAAAAATCTTCATAATAAATATTTATAAGAAATATACAGGATGTATGAAAGACTCACATAGCCTAAAAAAAATCATCATAATCATGAGAGGATGAAATAAGTACAATAACACATGTGAGTCATCATATAATTTGTCAATCACTTTCAGTTCACCAAGAATATCAATTCTCAAAATATAAATATCATTTAAATCTTTTGAAAGAATAACATTCACAATTCCACTTTGAAATCACTTCACCATTCACCATATATACAAGAAAACACACAAACACTGGGAGATCCTATAACTGAAATAAACCATATGAGCTACATGGAGTCCAACGTACAATCCACATTGGGGAGAGCCATACTATCCTTGCCATCGGAGTAGGACTATCGATGTAAAGTTCATACAAACTAGTGATCACTATATAAATCAGCCTCAGGCTCACTCCTATAGGGCACGTAGTTCTAGGGAAGTAAGGTCGCTTTATACCTCCCACTCGGTGCTAAAGATTTCTTTCGTACTTAGCTTAGATCATCTCAAAGACAATCCACAACAAAACAATTTCAGTAATATATAAATATACATTGGGAGCCATCATGCTTCCCATCTATCAAAATCAATCACTTTGTGGATTTCTTTCACACTCGAGTTCAAAACAACTCCATTAAGACCAAAAGTTCAAATCATTAAAAATATCTCAAATATTCAACATCAACGTGCTTATAACACACACTTTCTCAAAATAACACAATTTCCAATGGGAATTCATGACCCAAATATCAAAATCATGATAAATATCATTTAAGATTCATGTTTTATATCTCCACACATGTACATTTATTTTTCAAAATCATAAATATCAAGATTTCATAATAATCATCATAAGATATGGGTTAATGCTTCAAATACATAAAAATCAAATAAAAATCATGCCTTTGTAAAGAAAATTACTTTTGGGCACAAGAACGAAATAGAGTTTTTGTTGAAAAACCCCACGTACCTTGAATGATGAACTTTAGATCGATACTCATTTTTGAGATGTTAATCGTGCCTTTGAATGATGGTTCTTGTAGTTCTTTAACTAGGAACTTGGAATCTTGAATAAATTTGCAGAATTAATGGTGAACTTTGGAGGTTCTTGAAGTTCTTGAACTAGGAACTTGGAATCTTGAATAAATTTGCAACATTTATGGTGAACTTTGGAGGTTATTAAAGTTGGATGTAGGAGCTTAGGGTTTTCTTTTTGAGTGAATTTGATGAAATATAATATATAATGCTTTGAATAGGCTTTAATGTAGGGTTTGGATGGATTTTCGGTGAGGAGGAATGACCAAAACGCCCCTAAAAAGTCAAATAGTTCTCGAATCTGTCCTTTGGTGGACTATTTTGATAGTCTGAAGTAGATCAACAATAATATTTTACTCTGATATCCAAATTGGATGAAACCAATTTCATTAGAAAGAGGGCTCTCATATATTTTCACAATAAAATTACCTAGGGATTTACTTGGAAATCTTCGTGGGGAATAATTTGGGAATTTTTACTAAAAATCCGCAGGTAAAATCTTTTATATGAAATTTTACCAAATAATTCATGCAAAATTTTGATGTTTAATTGTAAATAAATCCGCAAATAACGTACCTACAGATTTATTTATGCTGCTAAATTACCTAGGAATTTACTTGGGAATCCTTGTAGGGAATAATTTATGATTTTTTTCGTGAAAATTCGCAGGTAAAATCCATAGGTAAATCCACAAATAACATACCTGCGAATTTATTTTCACAGCTAAATTACCTAGGAATTTTATAAATCCACAGGTAACAATTGCCTACGAAAGTGTTTCCTTTGGATTCTAATTGGTAAGAAAATCCACAGGTAATCAAATTACCTCTGCATACGGTACCCATTGACTTGAAGTTATCCCTTGAAGATATTTCAATCACTCTCATATGCTTCGAAGATGAACCAACCCACACAAACGAAGGTGGAATCAACGATCGTGACATGGAGTGATTCTAAAATGATAGGCCTTGGTTGACATAGCTAATTCAATCATCTCAACATACAACCAATTCCCTTTACAAGGTAGCATCATCTCAAACGACCTTCATGAGCATGATGAATGTCAATCTATGTCAATCTAGGCTTTGATGTGATCGTTGTAACAACATCCACAATCTGCTCTCAATTCTACGCCCTGATACCACTTGCGTACCAAGTGGTTTTCCTCTGATACCACTTGTCATAGGCTCATTTTTCACTGTATCAGCGGCACACAATTTTACCCGTGCAGTGCCCATGCTTCCCCTAACTATGGGCGATCCTTCCTCATTTTCTAGGTCTTTAGCACGATCCTGTGCCTGTGGGAGGCTCGCCTCAGAGGTTTGCTCCCTTTGGTGTTGCTCTATCAACATATCGGATGACATGTCCAACATATAAGCAACTCTTATGGCGCACCTTTAATCCTTAGATATCATCCATATGCGCTCCCCAGGGATGGCTACGGATATACTCGTCCCTCACCTGGACCTGGGCATCGCTATAGCATGCACAGTCCTATCCTCAAGCGTGACATCGCCTTGTGCATATTCACTTGGCCTTTACTTCGCCTGAGTAGGGCAACCTTCAATCCTTGGCCTTTATCTCTAGCGTCTTTCTTAGTCATGACCTCTTATATCTTATGGTATAGTAAAACGTAGCCCACGCAACTTGAATCCAACTTTCATAGCACAGTATCGCCCCATAACTGCGCGTCTAGGCCAACGGACCCTTGCTCGCTTGGCTGAACTTTGACCAAGCTCACAAGTTAGTTTGCGAGTCTCTTGGGGAGAGTATCTCGATTGATCTATCAGCTTGGAGGCATCCTTCCATCATTTAGACAGTCCACAGGTCTTATCGGTTCATATAGCCAACCTTTAGCCTTGTCGAGGCACCCAACGCTAGTCCACCTGACCCTGCATTGACCATAGGGTTCCCGAGCCCTATGAGTACCTTGTTCATTCCTTTGACATGCCAAGGCAGGCCCTTGAGGTTTTCCCTCAAGGTAGCACACTCGGGGTGGCCATCTATCGACACACTCGGGGGAGGCTGGAAGGCTTTCACCATGTATAACCCCCTTATATATGCTTAAAATAAATAATCTCAATGTCTGGCACTAGACATCATTCTGCCCGAGAATCATACTGGCCTTAGACTATCCATTCGACCTCCAAATTGGGTGTTGTTTATTCCTACTCCTTTCTATTGACTTCCTTCACACCTCTATGAAGTTTCACCCTATTCCCATACACATGGAATGAGTTATGGTTGTCGGACCAATCAAGAAATTATGACAATGCCGTTGACTTTGTCCAAGTCAATACCTTATCCAACCTGACTCCAAATGACCCCAAATTTGGTAAGAATACATAAGGTACCCTTAATATCAACACTTTAAACCAGAATCCTTAGATTTCACTTGTAACCCAAAATGGCACGGCGCTGACATCAAACACCCTACACGATCCTCACCATGCCTCTGCCCCCTTGGGCTCACACCAATCCCTCTCTAAATCAACTTGGAACACTTAGGACATATAATGCAACATATATAGATGCTTGTTGCCTTATGTTATGCCTGTTTGCATTATCTTCGACTTCAGCATATTCCCTTAGCACATGTTGCCTACATAGCTGACAAGGTTGCGACCTAGTTGGCATGCACAATCTTAGCGGGTGACAGGCCCCAAAAATTTGGGGCATCACATCTGTGTCTATTTAGATGGGAGTAGGAATTAGCACCGAGTGAACCCAAGGATGAGGGCACACACTGACAGTTGAAGGTATGATCCTTAAAATCAATCCTTCCATTCCATAACTATGTAGCCAACATAGGTTGAGACATCCACACTGACAGATGAGGGTTGATGAGGTGGATAAACACTTTTAGATAAAGGTCCCATCATTCTCTTTTGGGGACACTGTCAGATAGGGGTCACTCATAGCTTATCTTTACCAGTAGCGCAGTATTGGCACCCTTCCAATTGGAGTTACAGATTTGACCCCAACCTAGCTATATTACTTTATTTGGGGTATATCGGTTAGATGACTACTTCCTACAGTTACAGTCTCAGTCTCAGTCTCAGTAAAAGAACTCAGATAGTTCTTCAGAATCTAGGACTGTTAAATACAGTCAACTCAGAATAGTATAAAACTTAATTAGTTCCATCAGAACCTAGACTGTCGGTACAGTCGCTCAGTCTCTGTTATATCCATTATTAGTGACTCATGTTATCAGTAATCAGACTCGGTAGTCAGTGTCATCATGAATTCTGCCACAATCACTTATTCATACATATATTCTCATGTTCATGTTATATAGTCAGTTAGCATTGTTCATTCATTTGAACTCTTTGCATTCAACCTACCTCACATGCATACCAGTGCATTCCATCGTACTGATGCATTTACACTATGGTGTTTTTTTTCTTACCATAGGTTCAGAAGTACGAGCTCCAGAGCATCAGTAGCATTCCAGTTTCAGCAGTTAGAGTTAGCAGTAAGTCCTCATCCTTCGAGGACATGATCATTACTTTATTTCTTCATTACTTAGTTTATTTCAGTAGTTGGAGTTAGTTGGGGACATGTCCCATCAACTCCTTATTCAGATAGTTTAGAGGCTTTCAGACTACAGTGTTTTCAGACTAGATGTTTTCAAATATTATTTCAATTTTGGTATTATCATACCACATTATTTAGATATGGTTTTATCAGATGTTTATCAATTTTGAACCTTATGGCATGATTCAGCCTACTATGGTTGCATTTATATAGTATATTATGCAGCACCCTCCTTCTACACCTCACGACTGTTTACCTATCTAAACATCTAATTGCTTCCATAGCTCTATAATTATCAACTAAACTCCTTTTCTACCTTTCATTAAACTAACACATAAGGAAACATCACCTCACTACTAACTCGATCACATGCAAAAGTTCATCTATATACATTCGATCAATCACCATTACCATCTTTCTTGTCACTACACTTAAACCCATACTTATAATTATAAGAAGAGCCTACCACTTATAAATTATAACACTCAAGGTCATAACAACCCTCAATGAAAACTCTATTTAACACTTTAGGTTCATACTATCTCCTCTCATGAGCACTATCTAGATAAAAAGATTTAATGAGGAATCTGAATTCATAACATATTTTGTCTGAACTGTACAATTCATATGGATGAGGACATACTTTCAACTTGAGGAACTTATAACACACTAGTGAGCTCCTCTCAAGCCCCTTGTATGACTTTTGAAGTTACTGATAGTAAATCTAAGAGCAATATCTTGGGAGAAATTAGAACTTAGTAATTATGTTATTTGAAGAACAAGTCATAGATGGAGAATTATAGAGTAATACATGAATCAAAAGAAGTTTTTTAGGGAACAACTTTATAGTACGATCTAGAGTATGAAAGAAAGGAAAATTTACTTAAATGTCATGTAGCCTCCCAAAGAAAGTACAGGCGTCTCCGTACCATTCCACAAAACTCTACTAGGTACGGCTACACAGACACCCTAGGACACTTGAACCTTGTACTC
This sequence comes from Capsicum baccatum var. pendulum, assembly GCA_030864225.1. NCBI lineage: Eukaryota > Viridiplantae > Streptophyta > Magnoliopsida > Solanales > Solanaceae > Capsicum > Capsicum baccatum. The sequence goes on from CM061554.1 coordinate 41,913,778, forward strand.
TAATACCAAGTTTGTAATGACCCGAGACTACCCTCTAGTCATTCTATGGTGCTTAGGATCACACATGATCCCAAGCTAACTCTTGTACTAGTGTAAATCATGAGAAACTAAATAAAATACATAAAATCTAAATGAAATATGCGGAAGATCAATCTTTTCTAAATCCGATCAATACAAAGCTATATAAAAATAAGTACAACTCTTCTTATACAAAACAAAACTAGAATCAAATACATTAGCTCTACTTAAAGTCTATGAAGCCTCTACTACACTAACTATAGGTAGCTGGGATGCGATTCCAACTACCACTAATAAATACACATGAGTAAAAAAAATAAATTACATAAATAATATCTAACTGAAGTCCCCGAAGTAGGAGGACTCATATCTGCTGGATGGAATCTACAACTGTCTAATCATGATAGATGAACTATAACTGAACTGGTACCTACATTATTAAACAATGTAGAATATAGACGTATATGTGAATCAGTACTTTTGAAATATAATGAGCATATAGGGGTGAATGCATAAGTAAAAAAATAGTACACTATTCATACAAACTGTCAAAACTACATGCTAAGTGTAAGTGACTCACCATAGCTTGAATAATCAAAATTGTCAAATCATAAATCATGAGTAGTAAAGCATAAAATTAATTCTTGTGAGCCACCACACTTAGTTCTAAAAAGTTGAAATCTTATCCTATTTTCAAATCATGCAGGCTAAGTGAACAAGGACTCACCTTTTATCATATGAAAATTAAAAGCTGAAATCTAATAACTGATGTGTTATGTAAGATAATATCTAAGTAAAATTGTGAGCCATTACACTTAGTTTTTAAAAACTATTATGTTATTCTGTTCTGTTAGGCTTTTCTATTAGGGAGTTTCTTCTAAACGACATAAACTGTGTGAGCTGTCATGGAGTCCAACATCTCTTATCCATGTTGGTAAAGTTATTCTACTCTAGCCATCAGAATAGAACCTAGCTAGAGTGATCACTATATTAAACCCACTATAGGTATAAAAACCTATGGTGGCACACAGTTCTAGGGCATGAGACCTTGGAATCATACCCAGCTCGATGTTAAATACTACTCCCTTACTTATATGTTTATTTTGTAGGAAATCCACTTTAAAATAGCATAAGGGTTTACAGTAGAAACTAGTTGTGCATCTGTCTGTTTTAAACTGTAATCAAAGCTAACTGTATGGATTCCATATCCTATCTGAGGATAAAAATATTAAATATTTCATAAAATGTAAATACATTCTTATCAAAGAATGTTTAAACATTATCTTTCTTGAAATATCAAGACTGAAACTTAGGGCTTATAACCCGTGCTTGGAAATCGTGTCAAATCACAACAACTTCATACTCAACAATAAAAATCTTGAAATACTTGAACAATTCTAGTCAAAGATAATGAAATTCAATTCTCAATATATAAAATTATGTCACATGCATAAACAATGTATAAATAGCTATACAATTCAACACTTAAATCACTTGTGACTTCATAAACTTCAAATACTGATAATTGGATATGAACCCTAAATTGCAAATCATGTAAATTTATGTAATTTCAACTTTAAAAACTAGTTTTAGGCACAAGGAAGAAAGGAGTATCCTTGATCATAACCCCACATGCCTTAATAGACTTGATTTGATGCAAAGAACTGACTTTGAAACCTTAGATGATGATCTTGAAACCTTTCTAGAAATTTTTGGATTAGGAAACTTAATTCTCGATCTTTATTGAAGAGGATGAATTGAATTTTATGTTCTTGGATGCTTTTCTTAAAGTTCTTGGATTGGAAACTTTGAATTCTTGACTATCTTGAAAAGAATGTAATGGATTCTTGAAGTTCTTGGATTATGGACTTAAGAAGAAGCCCTAATCTTGTTCTTGTGAATATAAAAGATTAGGGGTTTTCAAAACTAATTTATGATAGCTAAAAATTTGATTTTGATAATTTAAGTATGGGAGTTGAGGTAAAAGACCAAACTACGCCTCCAAATTCAAATAGAAATTTCTAAATTTTAAGGGTGACGACCATGGTTGATAGGTCATCAACCAAGTGATGACCTATCACACCAAGTCGTCACTCAGAAGCTTATTTTATGAGTTGCTGGTCTTGGGTGACACTTGGAATGATAGTTCGTCACTTAGGTGATGGCCTATCAACTCAGGTCGTCACTTGGAAGCTGATTTTTTTGAGTTTCGTGCTAAGGGTGACGACTTGGGCTGATTTATCATCACTTAGGTGTTGGCCTATCAACTGAGGTCGTCACTTGGAAGCTGAAAATAATGGTTCACTGGTTTGGCGTGACGACTTGGCTGATAGGTCGTCACTTAGGTGATGACCTATCAACTCAAGTCGTCACTTTGTTGACAGACAAATATGCTAAAGTAAAATGAGTATAACGTTTCGCTTTGATATCGGATTAAGGTGAAACAAAATGCGTTGGAAAGAAGATTCAAAGACCTTTTATTTGACATATTGTAGGATATGTAATTATTTATGTACAAGGAGTAATGGTCTTCTAAAATTTACCCAAGCTGAAATGTTCACTAAAACTTAATCGATAGGAGCGTTCTCAACTCGTCTTTGAGTTAGGAGATTTTTATGACTTCGACTGATATAAAATGGCATTTTAACACTATAGAACTGATCATCACATGTATATTGACATAGTATCATTGGGCTTCTGTCTGTATACCTAATAACAACGGTTTGAATCTTAGTCCAAACATGGGGGTTGTTACAAATACATACAAACTTATACAAGAATTATCTTTTCAAAGATAGTAAAATCTCTTGAATCACGTCAATTTGAGTGCTCTCACAATTGTAACATCGACACAAGTTAAGAATTCAAATAGATGAAAACTTCATTCACCCTAAGAAGATAAAATAATAGAAAGAAGACATAAATAAATTTCTTCAGTCCATTACACAAATAACTTAAAACTATGAATACTTTTTTGATGAGACAAACTTAAAACTATGAATACTTTTTTGATGAGATAAAACTGCAATTATAATATGAAGAAAGAACTTGTTTTGATCATAGATACAGAAATAATAGTATGAAACAATAAATTATTTTTCTTATAAATTACTAATATGTTTTTTATGAGTAGAACTACAATTATAATATGACGAAAGAACTTGTTTTGATTATAAACAAAGAAAATGAATACATGAAGACTGTTTCATGAATACAACACAATGTAGCCACTCAATTATGCATAAAAAAATAAAATGATACATTTAGCCAATATCACTCCGCAAAAGCAGACATAATATTAGGAATAAAATGGTTAGAACAAATAAAACCGTACAATATAGAACATACACAATAATCTATAATATATAATAAAGAAATATTAGTCATAAAAAGAACTTTGACATGACATGAAAATATATGTACTCGTAAAAATAATAGTAGAAGGACATTATAATAGATATTATACACCTATCATAGATACAGAAACAGAAGCAAACTTATGTAGATACAACTGTTTACCAGAAGGTAAACGGGATAAGCTAAAAGTACCAATAGTAGTCAAAGGATATAATAATGAAGGAAGATTAATTACATATAAAGCTAAGAATGTAAAATACAGATATGGGATAAAATAAGAACAATAGAAGAAAACTATAATTATGAACTAACATCAAAAGATATGTTTTTAGGAATGCCATTTTTAGATAAATTATAGCCACATATAATAACTAAAATAGATTGGTGGTTTACAATACAATGTAAACAAAAAGTAAGAGCAAAAAGAGTTATTAATAAAATAAGAAAGAAAACTGATTGGATAAAAGGAAGTGAAAAATTACTCAAAAGTTAGAAACTATAAAAAATATCGAAGACACGGTAGAACTAGTTGTATTTTAGATAAATAAAAAAGAAAGAAAAATATTTTCAATAGATAAGGTAGAAATAATAAAGAAAAAATTAAGACAATTATATAGTGAAGATCCATTAAAAGGATGGGAAAAACATAAAACTACTATAAAAATTGAATTAATAGATAAAAATAGCATAATAACTCAAAAACAATTAAAATATAATTTGATGATTTAAAAGAATTTAAAATGCATATAGATGAATTATTAGAAAAACAGTATATACAAAAAAGTAATAGTAAACATAATAGTCCAGCATTTAAAGTAAATAAACATAGTGAACAAAAAAAGGAAAAAGTAGAATGGTTATAGACTATAGAAATTTAAATGCAAACACTATGACATATAATTACCCAATACCAAACAAGATATTAAAAATAAGACAAATACAAGGATATAATTATTTTAGTAAATTTGACTGTAAATCAGGATTTTACCACTTAAAGTTAGATGAAGAATCTAAGGAATTAACCACATTTACGGTACCACAAGGATTTCATGAATGGAATGTATTACCATTTCGATATAAAAATGCACCAGGTAGATTCCAATACTTTATGGATAGTTACTTTAAAAAAATTACCTAATTATATAGTATACATAGATGGTATACTACTATACACAAAAACTAAAGATGAGCATTTAAAATTATTAGAATAATTTACAGATATAATAGAAAAATCGGGAATAAGTTTAAGAGAAAAGAAAGCTGAAATTATGAAAAAACAGATAGAACTTTTAGAAATACAAATATGTAAAAGTGGAGTAAAAATGCAACAATATATAGTACAAAAAATAAGAAATTCAAAAAAAGAATTAGATACAAAAAAAGAAATTACAATCATTTTTAGGATTAGTAAACCAAGTAAGAGAATATATACCAAAATTAGCAGAAAACGTAAAGCCTTTACAGAAAAAAATTAAAAAGTATGTAGAATATAATTACAATGAGGAAGATAAAAAACAAGTTCAAAAAATAAAAATACTTTGTAAAGAATTACCAAAATTACAATTCTAAAAAAAATAAAAAATTTATATATATAAAAATAGTAGAAGCAGATACAAGTGAATATAGTTATGGAGGAGTACTTAAATATAGGTACCAAAATGAAAAAATAGAACATCATTGTAGATGTTATTCAGGAACATTTAATAAAACAGAAATAAAATGAGAAATAAATAGAAATGAATTATGTTCATTATATAAATGTTTATTAGCCTTTGATCCTTATATTGTATATAACAAATTTATTGTGAGAACAGATAATACCCAGGTTCGATAGTGGTTTATAAGAAAAATACAAAACTCAGTTACGACGAAAAAATTTGGAGATTAGTATTGAATATATTAAATTTTACATTTATGAATGAAGTAATCAAGACTAACAAGAATGTTATTGCAGATTACAAATCAAGACAAAGCTACTCAAACTGATTTACTAATGGAAGAAACTGATGTCAAAGATATCCAAACAGACGTAATATTATAAGTGTTTGAACAAATAAAGTTATTAGAAGAATGAGTTATCACATTAACTACTGAAGTTACAAATGTAAAAGTGCAGTTTGAGCACTATAAAAAAAACAAGAAGTTATTAGCAAAGATATTATGCAAGAAGAGCACATTAAAAAACTAGACCTAGAAGGTGACGATGAGAAACACCTAAAAACTCAAATTACTAATGAAATTAAAGTTACAGCTGCAGGCGCAAGTGATGTATCCAAAGAAAAGAATATAGTCACTCAAAATAAACCTGAACTACCAAAGAAAAAGAGTTATAACCTCAACCAGATATTCTCAAAACCATATACACCAAATATACAAAAATCAGAGTCATCTATACCTCCCCAGATACACACAAATTCTGAATCACTCAATCAACAAAAGCAAACTTATAACTATATCACTCGTACATATATTGACAATATTTATACCTTACAAAAATTGTTAAATACAAAACCTATTCAGAGTAAAGATTTAGAAAAACAAAACCAAGGATATATTACCCAAAAATGTCAGAACTATAACAAACTTATTGCTTTGCCTGTATGGAATATTATCTGGAGTTTACACAATTACTGGAAAAGAGTTAATAAGAATTCCAGATATTCACAAAAAATTTATGAATTATAAAAGGATTATGAAGGGACAGTTATTCTATGTTCGTTTCTACTCAGCACTACCATAAATATTGTTTAATGAAATAAAATAGATAATTATTGTTGTCAAGATAGGAATGACACGAGATTATATTATCCCTGAAGAAATATGCGAACAAGAAGAGATAACCAAAAATCAGATACCGGACTTCTACCAAAACAAGAGAGTTATTGGACTTAGCAGTATATTGACTGAGTTAGCAAATAATTATATAAATCAAAACCCAGTTTGGATTTACTATAACAGAAATCAATTATTGGTTTACTCTACTTGTAAAAATATTAAAGATAATGACAGAGAAGAGATAAGAAAATGGGTCATAATGATCCTAAAACCAGAAGAGTTATCAGTCACAAGATTTATTACAAAAGAAATTATTTCAGAAGAAGCTATGGATCAATTCTATAAATAGATTGGCCAAAGATACGATTACCACATATGCAGCAGATGTAGCGGCTAACACAACTTTATCCCAGATCTGATACTACAGTAGCAAGAAGATAAAAAAGCAGCAGATACGACAAGGAGAAGATGAAAAAAAAAGATAACAACGGAGAAATAATGGAAGAGATAAAAGAAAAAGATAATAAAAGCTTTATTTTTAGTTTATTTATTTTAATTTTATTAATGTTCATATCTTGGAGGGTGATTAGATGATATTTGATTAAATGTTTTACTGTAATATTCTTTAGTTTTTTCTCTTAGTCTTTGTAATTCTTGTATATTATTTTGAAGGTATTCAAAATATTCTATATCTTTTGTTCTGAAATATCCAATTAAATTTTATTTCATAAGTATTTATGTTAATCTTATTTCTTTCATATCTTGTCTCCAATATTTTAAATACTCATAGTCTATCATTTTATCCTAAAGTAGTTGCTTGTTTACAAATTTCTGTGTAATATTTTATTTTAATTGTACTAAAATTTATATCTAATTTAAGGTTATTAATAATATTAATTATCTCTTTTTCTTCATCCCTTAATGAGTTTTTCAGGTTATGTAAACTATTATCTGTACGTTTTTCTAAATTTTCTAAGGTTTTTCTATCCATATTAATTTTTCTTTTTGATTTCCATCATTTCTTTGAGTTGATTTCTATAATTAATTTCTTCATATAGGTCACTTTATTTTTCTCTGACTTTTCTAATATATTCCATTGTTTCTAATCTGCATAATATCCATCTGAATAACAACTAGCTAAGTATGAGTACTAGCTTTTATTATATAGGTGTAAGTTTTCTATAGAACTTAATAAATCCTCATAAAAATAAAATACCTCTTCGTATATAATTTTTCTTATATCTACTATTTATATATCCTTAAGTACATACAAAACAAGTATTTTAAATTTATCTATCATTCCATCAGATAAGTAGATAGTCATTTTATTTCATATAATGTTATTTTCAAAATATTCCCTTCAATCATACACATAACAAAATATGATCATTTTATATTACTATATACTCGATTATCCTTAAATAACATATTCTTTGGTCACTATTAGCATGGTAATCTGGATACTTTTCCCTTAAACAGCGCATCTACTCTGGCTACTCCCCTATCACGGCTTTCTTGCCTCCCCGGTTTCACCTTTCGGATGGCATAGTTTTTAGGAATTTTTCTCATTTTCCACTTTGCTAATAAACTTCTTAACATGCTATTCTTCGAATAATTCCACTATAAAGTAACTAACATGAACTTATTTTTATCATATAATGATTGTCAGGAATTTACGAATTTAGCTATTCACAATCGTCAATAAAAATACATGTTCCGGTAGATTTGATAATTCTAAGCTTTGTTCATCCGTAGCTTTTGCCTTGAAATATATTTGTTTTTATTAAATATTCAAAAATTTGTTTGTGTACAAGAGAAGTCTTGCTTCAACTCATAAAGTCTTACCTCTAATTGAGAAAAATGCTTTCTATTTATAATCCTAAGAAAGCGTCCAAACTATTAACACACTTTACACGTTTCTTAATTTACATCTCCTATTTTTGTCAGAAAGATAAGAATTAATAATGCTATACATGAAAAGTCAAAAAGCCTATGCCTAAAAAGTTAAAGCTATTAATAGTTATTACTAAAAAGTCTTCCTAACTATACAATTTACGTAACAAGATTTAAAAGGCTATATAATAATTCATATGTGGCCTTCTAGCTTTTATTATCATTGTATTTTATCTCTTCCATTATTGCTCCATTGTTATCTTCTTTTCATCTTCTCCTTGTCGTATCTGCTGCTTTTTTTTTATCTTTTTGCTATTGTAGAATCACATCTAGAATAAAGTTGTATTTGCCACTACATCTACTGCATATGTGGTCATCGATCTTTGGCAACCTATTTACAGAATTGATCCATAAATTTTTTTGAAATAATTCCTTTCATAATAGATCTTGCGAGTGGTAACTCTTCTTATTTTAGGATCGTTATGACCAGTTTTATTATCTCTCCTCTATCATTTTCTCTAATATTTTTACAAGTAGAGTAAACCAGTAATTGATTTTTGTTATAGTAAATCCACACTGGGTTCTGATTTATATAATTATTTGCTAACTCAGTCAATATACTGCTAAGTCCAATAACTCTCTTGTTTCCATAGAAGTTAGATATCTGATTTTCGGTTATCTCTTCTTGTTTGCATATTTCTTCAGGGATAATATAATCTCATGTCATTCCTATCTTAACAACAGTAATTGTCTATTTTATTTCATCAAATAATATTTCTGCTGGTGCTGAGTAGAAACGAACATAGAATAATTGTCCCTTCATAATCTTTTTATAATCTATAAATTTTTTGTGAATGTCTGGAATTCTTGTTAACTCTTCTCCAGTAATTGTGTAAACTATAGATAATAGTCCATAATAGTAACGTGAAGAAATTAAGTTTGCACTGGTGTCAGGCAAAGCAATAAGTTTGTAATAGTTCTGACATTTTTGTGTAAAATATCCTTGGTTTCGTTTGGCTAAATATTTACTCTGGATAGGTTTTGTATTTAATAATTTTTGTAAGGTATAAATACTATCAATATATAAACGAGTGATATAGTTATATGTTTGCTTTTGTTGATTGAGTGATTCGGAATATATGTGTATCTGGGGAGGTATAGATGACTCTGATTTTTGTATATTTGGTGTATATGGTTTTGAGAATATCTGGTTGAGGTTATAGTTATTTTTCTTTGGTAGTTCAGGTTTATTTTGAGTGATTATATTCTTACCCTTGGATACATCAGTTGCGCCAGCAGCTATAACTGTAATTTCGTTAGTAATTTGAGTTTTTAGGTGTTTCTCATCATCATCCTCTAGGTCTAGTTTTTTAATGTGCTCTTCCTGCACAGTATCTTTGCTAATAGCTTCTTGTTTTTTATAGTGCTCAACCTACACTTTTACATTTGTAACTTCAGTAGTTAATGTGATAACCCATTTTTGTAATAACTTCATTTGTTCAAACACTTGTAATATTAAGTTTGTTTGGGTATCTTTGACATCAGCTTCTTCCATTGGTAAATAAATTTGAGTAGCTTTGTCTTGATATATAATCTACAATAACATTCTTTTCATTCTTGATTACTTCAATTGTGAATGTAAAATTTAATATATTCAATACAAATTCCGAATTTCCTTCGTCGTAATTGAGTTTTGTATTTTTCTTGTTAACTACCATCGAACCTGGGTATTATTTGTTCTCACAATAAATTTGTTATATACAATATATGGTTCAAAGGCTAATAAACATTTATATAATGAACATAATTCTTTTCTATTTATTTCCGATTTTATTTCTATTTCATTAAATGTTCCTGAATAATATCTACAATGATGTTCTATTTTTTCATTTTCGTACCTATATTTAAGTAATCCTCAATTACTATATTCACTTGCATCTGCTTCTACTATATATGTAAATTTTTTATCTTCGTCTGGGAATTGTGATTTTGGTAATTCTTTACAAAGTATTTTTATTTTCTGAACTTGCTTTTCATCTTCTTCATTGTAATTATATTCTACATCCTTTTTTATTTTTTTTTTGTAACGATTTTAGGTTCTCTGCTAATTTTGATATATATTCTCTTACTTGGTTTACTAATCCTAAAAATGATTGTAATTTTTTTTTGTATCTAATTCTTCTTTTGAATTTATTATTTTTTGTACTATATGTTGTTGCATTTTTACTCCACGTTTATCTATTTGTATTCCTATAAATTCTAATTTTTTTTCATACTTTCAGCTTTCTTTTCACTTAAACTTATTCCTGATTTTTCTATTATATCTGTAAATTGTTCTAACAATTTTAAATATTCCTCTTTAGTTTTTATGTATAGTAGTATATCATCTATGTATACTATACAATTAGGTAATTGTTTAAAGTAACTATTCATAAAGTGTTGGTATCTACCTAGTGCATTTTTATATCCAAATGGTAATACATTTCATTCAAAAAATCCTTGTGGTACCGTAAATGTGGTTAATTCCTTAGATTCTTCATCTAACTTTAAGTGGTAAAATCCTGATTTATTGTCAAATTTACTAAAATAATTATATTCTTGTATTTGTCTTATTTTTAATATCTTTTTTGGTATTGAGTAATTATATGTGATAGTTTTTGCATTTAAATTTCTATAGTCAATAACCATTCTACTTTTTCCTCTTTTTTGTTTACTATGTTTATTTACTATAAATGCTGGACTATTGTGTTTACTATTACTTTTTTGTATAGACTATTTTTCTAATAATTCATCTATATTCATTTTAAATTCTTTTAAATCATCAAAAATATATGTTAATGGTTTTTGAGTTATTATGCTATTTTTATCTATTAATTCAATTTTTATAGTAGTTTTATGTTTTTTCCATCCTTTTAATGGATCTTCACTATATAATTGTCTTAATTTTTTCTTTATTATTTCTTCCTTATCTATTGAAAATATAGTTATTTCTTTTTTATTTATCAAAAATACAACCAATTCTTCTGTTTCTTTTGTACTTTTTATATTTTCTAACTGTTGTATAATTTTTTCACTTCCTTTTATCCAATCAGTTTTCTTTCTTATTTTATTAATAACTCTTTTTTCTCTTACTTTTTGTTTACATGGTGTTGTAAACCTCTAATCTGTTATAGTTATTATATGTAGGTATAATTTATCTAAAAATGGCATTCATAAAAGCATATCTTTTGATATTAGTTCATAATTATAGATTTCTTCTATTGTTATTATTTTATCCCATATCTGTATTTTTACATTCTTATCTTTATATGTAATTAAGCTTCCTTCATTATTAAATCATTTGACTACTTTGGTACTTTGAGCTTATCCCATTTACCTTCTGGTAAGCAGTTGTATCTACATAAGTTTGCTTCTGCTCCTGTATCTATCATAGGTGTATAATACCTATTATAATATCCTTCTACAATTATTTTTACAAGTACATATATTTTCATGTCATGTCAAAGTTCTTTTTATGAGTAATTTTTCTTTATTATATGTTATAGATAATTGTGTATGTTCTATATTGTATGATTTTATTTGTTCTAACCATTTTATTCCTAATATTATGTCAGCTTTTGTGGAATGATATTGGCTAAATTGTTTAATAATGTAGATACCAGTTCAGTTATAGTCCATATATCACGGCCAGACAGTTGCAGATTCCATCCAGCACATATGATTCCTCCTACTTTGAGAACTTCATTTAGATATTATTTATGTAATTTATTTTTTTTACTCATGTGTATTGATTAGTTGTAGTTGGATTCGCATCCCAGCTACCTATAGTCAGTATAGTAGAGGCTTCATAGACTTTCAGTAGAGATAATGTATTTGATTCCAGTTTTTTTGTATAAGAAGAGTTGTAATTAATTTTATATAGATTTATATTGATCGGATTCAGAAAAGATTAATCTTTCATATATTTTATTCAGATTTATGTATTTTATTCAGTTTCTCATAATTTAGCAGTACAAGAGTTAGCTTAGGATCACGTGTGGTCCTAAGCACCATGGGATGACTAGAGGGTAGTCTTGGGTCGTTACAAACTTGGTATTAGAGCACAAGGTTCAAGTGTCCTAGGGTGCCTGTGAAGCCGTAGTAGAGTTTTGTGGAACAGTACGGAGACGCCTGTACTTTTCTTTGGGAGGCTACATGACATTTAAGAAAATTTTCCTTTCTTTTATACTCTAGATCGTACTATGAAGTTGTTCCCTAAAAAACTTATTTTGATTAATGTGTTACTCTACAATTCTCTATCTATGACTTGTTCTTGAGACAACATGATTAGTAAGTTCCAAAATCTCCCAAGATGTTGCTCTTAGATTTACTATCAGTAACTTTAAAAGTCACACAAGGGGCTTGAGAGGAGATCTCTAGTGTGTTATAAGTTCCTCAAGTTAAAAGTATGTCCTCATCTATATGAGTTGTATAGTTAAGACCAAATATGTTATGAATTCAGATTCCTCATTAACCACTTTTATCTATGTAACACCCCAAAAAATGGGTCCCGGAGCATCACACGGTGCTTGAGGCTATGAGTAGACCCAAGCTAACCCTTTGAGCCATTTTCATTCAGTTCAGCACAAATCAATGAGGTTTCCATAAATAACCCTCAAATATTAACAGAGTAATCATCATCCAAGAATAAAAGAATTTCAGAAAGATAACAAAATACGACTTATTAGTCAACTCCCTACATCTATACTAGTCTGACAAGCCTCTAAGAAATTCAATAAAACCAGTGAGCCATTGAGACATGCCCCAACTGACTCATACTCAGTTATCAAATGTAAACAATTTCATGAAACCAACATCAGACATCACATCCTCGGAACATGAGGACTCACCACAATAGAGGATGTAGAACAACGTGGCCGAAAATCACTGTTGAACCTGGAACTGAGCACCTAAACCTACATTCTGAGAAAATACAGCCCACATCCGAAGATGTGGGTCAGTACCATGGAAAGGAACCAAATATATGGGGGTGTATGCAGTTGTATAAACATTATCATCATAAATATTTATAAGAAATATGCAGGATGTATGAAAGACTCACATAGTCCGAAGAAAATCATCATAATCATGAGAGGATGAAATAAGTACAACAACACATATGAGTCATTGTATAATTTTTCAATCACTTTCAGTTCACACTCGAGTTCAAAACAACTCCATTAAGACCAAAAGGTCAAATCATTCAAAATATCTCAAATATTCAACATTAACGTGCTTATAATACACACTTTCTCAAAAAACACAATTTCCAATGGGGATTCACGACCCAAATATCAAAATCATGATAAATATCGTTCAAGATTCATTCTTTATATTTCCACACATGTAAATTCATCTTTCAAAATCATAAACATCAAGATTTCATAATAATAATCATAAGATATGGGTTCGTGCTTCAAATTTGTAAAAATCAAATAAAAATCATGCCTTTGTAAAGAAAATTACTTTTGGGCACAAGAAAGAAAGAGAATTCTTGTTGAAAAAACCTACATACCTTGAATGATGAACTTTAGATCGATACTCATTTTTTTGATGTTAATCGTTCCTTTGAATGATGGTTATTGGAGTTGTTGAACTAGGAACTTGAAATCTTGAATAAATTTGCAGAATTAATGGTGAACTTTGGAGGTTCTTAAACTAGGAACTTGGAATCTTGAATAAATTTGTAGAATTAATGGTGAACTTTGGAGGTTCTTAAAGTTGGATGTAGGAGCTTAGGGTATTCTTTTTTGAGGAAATTTTATGAAATATAATATATAATGCTTCTAATAGGATTTAATATAGGGTTTGGACGGATTTTAGGTGAGGAAAATGACCAAAATGCTCCAAAAAATCAAATAATTCTCGAATCTATCCTTTGGTGAACTGTTTTGATAGTCTGAAGTAGATCAACCATAACGTTTTACTCCGATATCCAAATTGGGTGAAACTAATTTAATTAGAAAGAGGACTCTCATATATTTTCGTTTATATATAGTATCTCACCCAGATCATTGTGTACAAGGAGTTATGATTGTTTGAAGTTGATCCAAAAATTTGCTTTTGATATACTAAAGTAGATCAACCATAACTTTTTGCTCCAATAGACAAATTGGATGAAACCAATTTCATTGGAAAGAGGACTCGCAGATCTTTCCGTTGATATATAGAAGTCACCCAGATCATTATGTACAAAGAGTTATGATCGTTTCAAGTTGGAGAAAAAATACGTCATGCCTCAGTACTTTTTCCTGCACATTTTACTGTTCACTACTATTCACGGTTCGATCGGAATATTCATAACTCGTCGCTCGGGTGTCCATTTTGGATGATGCACATATCGTTGGAAATATTATTCAATGATCTATGTAATGATGGGTCATAATCTAAGATATTCCATATGAAAAATTTATAATTCATTCTAGAAGATAGAACCCAACACGTTTACGCACAAAATTTCAATGAAAAATTTCCTGGGGTATTACATCATCCCCCCTTGGAAACATTCATCCTCAAATGACGCTATACATTTCAAGATTAGATAGGGAATAGATAATACAGCTGAAAACATTCTTTAGACTCATCACCACATCGTTTCTCACTCCGAATGCAACATAGAATGCATAAATTCCAGAAACTACAGTTGAACACATAATAAATGACAGCTGAACTGCTGCAACTTTTATCAAAAGTGCATGATTTAGGAAAGAACGGTACCTTCAGCTTGATCAGAGTTCGCGGAAAATAGGTGCGGGTACTTGGATCACATATCCGCCTCAGCTTCCCAAGTTGCACCCTCAATAGATTGGTTTTGCCACAACACCTTGACCAAGGGAACTTCTTTGTTCCTTAGTCTTCGGACACTAAAATCAAGAATCTCAGCAGAAAGATTTTCTTGAATGTCAGCACTCACAAAGGAATCCACTACCACAGCATCGCTAATATGTTTTCTAAGCATGGAGACACGGAATATTTGATGAATAGAGGACAACTCAGAAGGCAACTCAACCTCATAAGCTTCCTTACCAACACGGCTAAAAGATTTGTAAGGACCAATATAACGGGGAATAAGCTTCCCCTTCTTTCCGAATCTCCTTACCCCTCTCATGGGTGAAATCTTCAGATACACTAAGTCACCAACTTCAAACTCAAGGTCTCTCCTTCTAACATCCGCATATAACTTCTGACGACTCTACGCAGTTTTCAACCTTTCCCTAATCAACTTAACTTTTTCCATAGCCTCAAATACTGAATCAGGACCACTCATAGCCGCTTCACCCACCTCGAACCAACCTATGGGTGATATACACTTCCTCCCATATAAGGCTTCAAACGGATCCATGCCAATTCTAGAGTGGAAATTGTTATTGTAAGCAAACTCTATCAATTGTAAGTGATCATCCTAACTTCCCTTAAAGTCAAGTGTACAAGCTCTCAATATATCCTCTAAGGTCTGGATGGTCTGCTCAGCCTGACCATCGGTCTGCAGATGAAAAGCAGAAATCAAAAGCACTTGGGTACCAAGACCCTTCTGAAAATAATTCTAAAATTGCAAAGTGAACTGAGTACCCCTATCCAAAATGATAGACAAGGAAACTCCATGCAGTCTGACTAGCTCTCGGATATATAATCTAGCATAATCCTCAGCAGTATATAAAGTATGAACAGGCAAGAAATGAGCAGACTTAGTCAACGTATCAACCAAAAACCAAATTGAATCATGATGGCGTCGGAAAGGAGGTAAACCAATCACGAAGTCCATATTTATCTCTTCCCACTTCCAGGTAGGAATACTAAACTCTTGTATCATACCACTAGGTGTTTGGTGTTCAACCTTAACCTATTGGTATGTTGCACACTTAGCTGCAAATGTTGCTATATCTTTCTTTATTCCACTCCACCAATAGATTTCCCACAAGTCTCAGTACATCTTGGTGGCACGAGGATGAAAACAATATCGCTCCCCGTGTATTTCAGCCATAATCCTCTGTCTCAAATCATCAATATTTGGACACACAATCTACCCTGCAACCTCAACACACCATCTCCCCCTTGGGAGAAAACCTCTACTTTTTGGTCCTTGACTGACTCCTTCAATCTAACCAAACTAGCATCTAAGTATTACTTTTCCTTCACTTCCGAAACTAAGGAGGATTCGGAACTACTCTGAACCCCTATACTACCTTCAGTAGAGTCAAACAACCTAACTCCCAATCTATCCAAATGATGTACATCATGAGCCAACTCTTTATTACCTTCTACCACATGCGAAATACTACCCATGGACACTCTACTTAGGGAATTCGCCACAATATTGGCCTTGCCTGGATGGTATAGCACACTCATATCATAGTCTTTTAACAATTCTAACCATCGTCTCTGCCTAAGATTTAATTCTGTCTGGGTAAACACATACTGCTGACTCTTATAATCAGTTAAAACATCAACATGGACACCATACCAATAGTGTCTCTAGATTTTCAAAGCAAACACAACAGCAACCAAAGGTCATGGGTGGAGTAATTTTTCTCATGGGGTTTCAATTGTCTAGAAGCACAAGCTTTCACCTTACCCTTCTGCATCAATATACAACCCAACCCAACTCTCAAAACATCACAGTACACCACAAAACCATCAACACCATCAGGCAAAGTCAAAATAGGGGCTGAAGTGAGTCGAGTCTTCAACTCCTGAAAACTTTCTCACAAGATTTGGACCACAAGAACTTCACTTTCTTTTGGGTTAACCGAGTCATAGGAGATGCTATAGAGGAGAAACCCTTAACAAAATGATGGTAATAGCCAGCTAAACCCAAGAAACTTCGGATATCAGTTAGAGAAATAGGTCTAGGCCAATTTCTAACAGCTTTGATCTTTTGGGGATCAACTCTAATACCCTCGAAAGAAATTATATGACCCACAAAAGCAACTGACCTTAGCCAAAACTCACACTTACTGAACTTGGCAAACAACTTGTGATCTCTAAGGGTTTGCAAGACAGTTTGGTGATGATCAAAATATTCATCCTCACTATAGGAGTACACCAATATATCATCGATGAACACTATGACAAGCATATCCAGATATGGTCTGAACACTCGATTCATGAGGTCCATGAAAGCTGCTGGGGCATTAGCTAACCCAAAAGACATAACAAGAAACTCAAAAATGGCCATAACAAATTTGAAAAACTATTTTTGGGATGTCACACTCCCTAACTTTGAGTTGATGATAGCCGGAATGAAGGTCTATCTTTGAGAAATAACTTGCACCTTGCAATTGGTCAAACAAATCATCTATTCTCGAAAGGGGGTACTTATTTTTTACGGTGACTTTATTTAGTTGGCGGTAATCAATGTACCTACGCAAAGAGCCATCTTTCTTTCTCACAAACAACACAGGAGCACCCCAAGGAGAAATACTAGGCCTTATGAAACCCTTATCTAGTAGATCTTTGAGTTGCTCTTTTAACTCCTTAAATTCTGCAGGGGTCATACGATAAGGAGGAATAGAAATGGGCTGAGTATCGGGAAGAAGATCAATCCCAAACTCTATCTCTCTATCAGGAGGTATCCCTGGGAAATCATTCAAAAAGACATCAGAAAACGCATTGACGACTTTAACAGACTGGAGAGTTAGAGTCTCAGACTTGGTGTCTTTGACTCTAACCAAATTGTAGATACACCCCTTGGAAATAATCTTTCTAGCTTTGAGGTAAGAGATAAAATGACTCTTGGGTGACACAGAATTCCCAGACCATCATTATTTCTTCTCGCTCGATGTGGAGGCATATTTCTAAAAGAGGAGAGCACGAATCAATAGCAAAGAGAGACACTTTAAGCACGATAGATATCAGAAAGAAAGAATCACACTTTTTCCTAAAACATCTTGTAGCCTCTTGCTCATAGATATGGTGTGCTACACACCGATGATCAAGACTCTACTTAACACGGCTTGTCAGACTCCTTAGGACACCTAAAAACCTTAGTCTATGATACCAAGTTTGTAACGCTCTGGAAAATGGGTCCCGGAGCGTCACAAGATACTTGAGGCTAGAGTATCCCCAAGATAACCCTTTTAGCCATTTTTATTTAGTTCAACACAAATCAAAAGGGTTTCCATAAATAACCCTCAAATATCAATAGAGTAATTATCATCCAAGAATAAAAGAATTTTAGAAAGATAACAAAATATGACTTATTAGTCAACTCCCAACATCTATACTAGTCTGACAAGCCTCTAAGAAAATCAATAAAACTAGCGAGCCATTGAGACATGCCCCAACTGACTCATACTCAGTTATCAAATGTAAATAATTCCGTCAAACCAATATCAGATATCACATCCTTAAGACATGAGGACTCACCATAATAGAGGATGTAGAACAATGTGGCCAAAGAATCACTGTCGAACCTAGAACTGACCACCTGAACCTACATTCTGAGAAAATGAAGCCCATATCAAAAGATGTGGGTCAGTACCATAGAAAGAAATTGAGTATATGGGGGTGTATGTAGTTGTATAAACATCATCATCATAAATATTTATAAGAAATATGCAGGATGTATGAAAGACTCACATAGCCCGAAGAAAATCATCATAGTCATGAGAAGATAAATAAGTACAATAACACATGTGAGTCGTCACATAATTTGTCAATCACTTTTAGTTCATCAAGAATATCAATTATGATAATGTAAATATCATTTAAATCGTTTGAAAGAATAACTTTCACAATTCCACTTTCAATTTACTTCACCATTCACCATAGACACAAGGAAACACACATACACTGGGAGATCCTATAACCTACATAAACAATGTAAGCTACTTGGAGTCCAATGTACAACCCATGTTGTGGAGAGCCGTCCTATCCTTGCCATCAGAGTAGGACTATCAATATCAAATCCACACACACTAGTGATAACTATATAAATCAGCTTTAGGCTAACTCCTACGGGGGCATGTAGTTCTAGGGAAGTAAGGTCACTTTATACCTCCCACTCAGTGCTAAAGATTTCTTCCGGACTTAGCTCAGATCATTTCAAAGACAATACACAACAAAATAATTTCAACAATATATAAATATACATTGGGAGCCATCATGCTTCCCATCTATCAAAATCAATCATATTGTGGATTTCTTTCAGACTCGAGTTCAAAACAACTCCATTAAGACCAAAAGGTCAAATCATTCAAAATATCTCAAATATTTAACATCAACGTGCTTATAACACACACTTTCTCAAAATAACACAATTTCCAATGGGGATTCATGACCCAAATATCAAAATCATGATAAATATCATTCAAGATTCATGCTTTATATCTCCACACATGTACATTTATTTTTCAAAATCATAAATATCAAGATTTCATAATAATCATCATAAGATATGGGTTAATGCTTCAAATTCATAAAAATCAAATAAAAATCATGCCTTTGTAAAGAAAATTACTTTTGGGCACAAGAACGAAAGAGAGTTCTTGTTGAAAAACCCCACATACCTTGAATGATGAACTTTAGATCGATACTCATTTTTGAGATGTTAATCATGCCTTTGAATGATGGTTTTTGGAGTTCTTGAACTAGGAACTTGGAATCTTGAATATATTTACAGAATTAATGGTGAACTTTGGAGGTTCTTGAACTAGGAACTTGGAATCTTGAATAAATTTGCAAAACTAATGGTGAACTTTGGAGGTTCTTGAAGTTGGATGTAGGAGCTTAGGGTTTTCTTTTTGAGGAAATTTGATGAAATATAATATATAATGCTTCAAATAGGCTTTAATATAGGGTTTGGATGGATTTTGGGTGAGGGAGAATGACCAAAATGCCCCTAAAAATTGAATAATTCTCGAATCTATCCTTTGGTAGACTGTTTTGATAGTCTAGAGTAGATCAACCATAACATTTTATTCTGTTATCCAAATTAGATGAAACTAATTTCATTAGAAAGAGGACTCTCATATATTTTCGTTGATATATAGTATCTCACCCAGATCATTGTGTACAAGGAGTTATGATCATTTAAAGTTGACCCAAAAATTCACTTTTGATAGACTGAAGTAGATCGACCATAAATTTTTGCTCTGATAGACAAATTGGATGAAACCAATTTCATTAGAAAGAGGACTTGTAGAAATTTTCGTTAATATATATTAGATAACCCAGATCATTATGTACAAAGAGTTATGATCATTTAAAGTTGGAGAAAAAATACACCAGCCCTCAGTACTTTTTTCTGCACGTTTTACTGTTCACTACTATTTATAGTTCGATCGAAATATCGCTCGGGTGTCCATTTTGGAAGATCCACATATTGTTGGAAATCTTATTCGATACTCTACGTAATTGTGGGTCATAATCTAAGACATTCCACATGAAAAATTTATAATTCATTCTAGAATATAGAACCCAACAAGTTTATGCACAAAATTTCAAAAAAAAAGTTCCTGGGGTATTATAGTCTAGATAGTGCTCATGGGAGGAGATAGTATTAACCCAAAGTGTTAAATAGAGTTTGCATTGAGGGTTTTTATTACCTTGAGTGTTATGATTTATAAGTGATAGGTCCTTCTTATAATTATAAGTATGGGTTTAGAAGTGTAGTGACAAGAAAGATGGTAATAGCGATTGATCGAATATATATAGATGAACTTTTGTATGTGATCGAGTTAGTAGTAAGGTGATGTGTCCTTATGTGCTAGTTTAATGGAAGGTAGAATAGGATTTTAGTTGATACTTATAGAGCTATGAAAGTAATTAGATGTATAGATGGGTAAATAGTCGTGAGGTGTAGAAGGAGGGTGTTCTAGCAAATTTTAATAAGATATACCATGTGATTATGATCGATTATCAATGTTATAAGGTTCTAGTGGGCTAGTGTTTCTTGATGCTTTCTTTTATAGCTTTCAAGTGAGAATAGTATGTGAGGTTATGTTGTTCATCATGCCTAGCACTAGATACTAAGTTGGAATAGTGGATGATCATCAAGGTGGAAATAATGATTGCGTAGTTAGTGATGCTAGTTAAATGGAAGTGATCTAGTAGGCTTGACCAGTGTATGTAAGAGTTTAAGTTCATGGATTCGTAATTAAGTATGATGTTGAGGTATGCCCAAGGTGATATAGGGCTGCATTATTTTTAAAGTATATTAAGTATTGTGTGTGGTTAATAGTATCCTTGAGTGGTTAAGTAGAAAAAGGCTAGCTATAGCGTACATGGTTTCGTAGTAGATAAGTTGAGGAGTTATGGATATTTGGTGGTGAGTCTTTTAAGTATGATTTGGATTCTTATGTTTTTGGAAGGATATAATTTTGAGATGCCATCTTAATAGGCTATGATTATATGTTTAGTGAGGCAAGTATATTTGTCGAGTTAATAGAGCATAAGTCTATGTCCATGTGTAATAGTAGTTCTCATGGTTTTAGGAGAAATTTAAGTTTAGAGATATGATATTTGTATATTATGATAAAGGCAGTATGGTTGTTAAAGATTTGGGGATATCCATGTTATGTGTTAGAATCTAAGTTTGAATCTTTAAAGGTTGAGCTAATAGAAAGAGAAGTTGAAAATTCTAAGTTAGTCAATTTAAGCTGTTGCATAATGATTGTTGGGGTTATAGAGGGCTAAGAGTTGTATCTTAAAAGAAAGTACTAGCAGCAAGTTTTACATTATCGAGCATAGTAATATAGGGTGAGTTTACCAATTTTAAGTATTGTTATACCCCAGACTCTAGAGTAAAGTGATTGTAGTTTAGATTAGAGTTTAGTAAAGGGTCCCACAGACTTATTGTGATGGCTTTAAACTAAGGTGGAGATGATAGAACAAGTAACCAAGTCAGGCTCTCAGATTCTAGTAGTGATATCAGTGTATTGTAGAACATTAGTAGGGGAGGAAGATACCTGATCCATTCTTATATCAGTATAAGGTTTTTTAGTTATCATGATATCTACTCATACCTTACTTATCAGCTCTATAATCATATCTCATATTCATGTACCTAATGGAAAAATCATTTACTCTTCCAATTCCTAGTGTGAGGAGTTCCAGTCCACCCAGCAGTACAAATCATGTTTCATGAATTCAGAAACTCCCAACTCAGGTTATGTAGCTCATGACTCATGTACTCATGTTTTATAGTATGCCAATTTCCATGACTCATCCTACACTCTTAATGATCAGCGAAATTCAAATTTATATCCTGTATGTCCTTAATTTAGATCTCTTGCTGAATCCATGATGTTGATACTCTATTCCTCAATCCCCAGTAAAGTGTCAAGTTATGTATAGTATCCCTACATGTTTGGGGTCCTTATGTTCTAACTTTTCAGTGACCTCCCCTTATGTAAGGATGGTGGTAATGAGTAATTTTTGGCTAGGAGAAATTTTTATATGCTTGGTTGATCTAAGTTTATAATTGTGAAGTAAGATTCAGTATAAGTTTTTGATATATTTCATGGTTAGTTGAGATTTTGTGTCATTTTACAAAGAATAGTGCATGGAAGTTATTTATGATAAGGGTTTAGAGAATGTGAGAATGATGTTTTTGTGGTTATTTGCTAGAAGTTTGTGTGTTCTTATGAAGATAGTCTTGAATGTTATGTTGAGATATGGGTGGATAAATGCAATATATGCTAGTGAATCTATAGTAAGAATTTTGAGTTAGTCATTGAAGTTGTAAGGCATGTTATGCTTAGGTTGTGAGCTCTAAAAAGACATAGAAGATTGAATGATGGGATTTAGACTATTTTTATGATTTGGTGTTTGTATCTTATGATCTTGAGTTATGCTTGATCATGGTGAGAGAATTTAGTTCAGTTTAGACTTTAGTAGATTGATTTATCGATGCCCATGTGAGAATTATATGTTTAATCAAATGAGTATGGTATCTAAGGAGAAGAGTATAGTTAAGGATGTATTTGAGGAGTGTTGCCAAGCTTGAAATTAAGAAGTTTCTCTGCCTAATGCCTAGCAATTCTATCCTAGCTTATGATTTATATGTCTTGTTCAGATCATGCCATCTTATTATAATTTCTTAGAAAAATGTTGGAGAAAAACTCCATTTAAGCATGGACAATCAGTATGGGCTCGTTCATAGAGTCTGTGATCCAGTTTAGCAATCACGCAGATAAGATCCTATAGATTTTTAACTTTCCATTTAGTCTTACTACCCAAAGTTTTACGAGTAAGGCCCCATGAGGTAAAATGTTCACATTCATCCAAATTATGAATTCATCTCAGTTCATGCATCATGTATCAATTTCAGATTTAGCTATTTAGTCATGACTCAGTTCATAAGTGTTCAGTGCATAACCTCAGTTTTTCAAGTATTCCATCTCAGACATTGTAATACGTTTGTATGACCTTGGTATCATTAACTCATGATTAGTGCTTACATAATGTACTTGGTGATGTCATAAAGCCCTTTTTCAAGTAACTCTTGTAATTTTAATGTATCAGTTAGCACTTCACAATTCTATATTAATGATTGTATCATGGAAATTCCATGTGAGTTATAAACTCCCAACATGAATTAGTTCCTTATAGTCAGTAAAGTTAAGTCAGCTCAGAAATCATCTTCATGATATACTTTAAAGTTTCAGCTCAGATATATTCTTCATTGGCATACATGTTATGTCTACATTATTCCATACTTCTTATGTTTCAATAAGTTCCTACCCATCATTCAAGGATTAATGATTTCAAGGGGGGGATAATGTAACAACCCCTATTTTTGGACTAGGATTCAAACCGTTGTTATTAGGTAAACAAATCAGAAACCAATGTTCTATGTTTATATATGTGTGATAATTAGTTCAAAAGTGTTAAACACCCTTTTATATCATTTGAGTTCATAATAATCTCCTAACTCAAAGACGAGTTGAGAACGCTCCTATCGATTAAGTTTTAGTGAATATTTCAGGTTGGGTCAAATTTAGACGACTATTACTCCTTGTACATAAATAATTATGTATTCTAATATACATCAAATGAAAGGTCTTTTAATCTTATTTCCAACGCATTTTGTTTTACCTTAATCCGACATCGAAACAAAAAGTTATACTCATTTTACTTCAGCATGTTTGTCTGTCAACAAAGTGACGACCTGAGTTGATAGGCCATCACCTAAGTAATGACCTATCAGCCAAGTTGTCACCTCAAACCAGTGAGCCATTATTTTCAACATCCAAGTGGGGATCTAATTTGATAGTCCATCACCTAAGTGACAACCTATCAGTTGAAGTTGTCACCTTTAACCCGAAACTCACAAAAATCAGCTTCCAAGTGATGATTTGAGTTGATAGGTCATCACATAAGTGACGAGCTATCAGCCCAAGTCGTCACCCAATACTGGAAACTCATAAAATCATCTTCTTAGTAACGACATGGTGTGATAGGTTATCACTTGGTTGACTACCTATCAACCAAGGTCGTCACCCTTGAAATTTAGAAATTTCTATTTGAATCCGGAAGGGGTATTTTGGTCTTTTCCCTCAACTCCCATGACTTAAATTATCAAAATCACTTACTTAGCCATCATAAATAAGTTTTGAAAACCCCTAATCCTCTTTATTCACAAGACCAATATTAGGGTTTCTCCTTAAGTCCATTTTCAAAGAACTTCAAGAATCCATTACATTCTCTTCAAGATAATCAAGAATTCAAAGTTTCCAATCCAAGAACTTCAAGAAAAGCATCCAATAACATAAAATTCAATTAATCCTCTTCAATGAAGTTCGAGAATTAAGTTCCCTAATCCAAGAATTTCAAGAAAGCTTTCAAGATCATCTTCTAGGATTTCAAAGTCAAGTTCTCTACATCAAATCAAGTATATTAAGGTATGTGAGGTTATGAACAAGGATACTCCTTTCTTCATTGTTTCCAAAAATATTTTTTAAAGTTGAAATTACATTAATTTACATGATTTATAATTTAGGGTTCATACCCAATATCAGTATTTAAAGTTTATGAAGTCACAAGTGATTTAAGTGTTGAATTGCATAGTTATTTCTACATTGCTTATGCGTGTGACATGATTTTATATATTGAGAATTGAATTTTATTATATTGACTAGAATTGTTAAAGTATTTCAAGGTTTTTATTGCTGAGTATGAAGTTGTTATGATTTGACATGATTTTCAAGCATGGGTTATAAGCCCTAAGTTTCAGTATTGATATTTCAAGAAAGATGATGTTTAAACATTCTTTGATAAGCATGTATTCATATTTTAAGCAAGATTTGATCTTTTGATCCTTAGCTAAGATATAGAATCCATACAGTTAGCTTTGATAAAACAGAAAATTGCATAACTGGTTTCTATTATAAACCGTTATGCTATTTTAAGGTGAATTTTCGATAGAATAAGCATATAAGTAAGGGAGTAGTATTTAGCACCGAGTTGGGTATGATTCCAAGGTCTCATTCCACAAAACTACGTGCCACACTAGGTTTTAACACCCACATTGGGTTTAGTATAGTGATCACTCTAGCTAGGCTCTATTTAGATGGTAATGGTGGAACAACTCTACCATCGTAGGTAAGAGACATTGGACTCCATGATAGCTCACATGGTTTATGTCATATAGTAGAAACTCCCTAATAGAAAAGCCTAACAGAAAATAATAATAGAATAGTTTTTAAAAACTGAGCGTAAAGGCTCATAATTTTACTCAGATGCTATCTTACATGACACATCAGTTATTAGATTTCAGCTTTAGTTTTCATATGATAAATGTGAGTCCATTTTCACTTAGCCTACATGATTTAAAAATAGAATAAGGTTACAACTTTTTAGAAGTAAGTGTCGTAGCTCACAAAAATCACTTTTATGCTTTACTACTAATAATTTATGATTTGACAGTTTTGATTATTCAAGCCATGGTGAGTCACTTACACTTAGCATGTAATTTTTGACAGTTTGTATGAATAGTGCATTATTATTTTACTTATGCATTCATCCCCATATGCTCAGTGCATTCCAAAATTACTGATTCACATATACGTCTATAAACTACATTGTGTAATAATATAAGTACCAGTTTAGTTGCAGTCCATATATTACGATCAGACAGTTGTAGATTCTAGCCAACAGATAATGAGTCCTCCTACTTCGGGGACTTCAATTAGATATTATTTATGTACTTTATTTTTTTTCTCATTTGTATTGATAAGTGGTAGTTGGATTCACATCCCAGCTACCTATAGAAGCATAGTAGAGGATTCATATACTGTCAGTAGATCTACTGTATTTGATTCCAGTTTTGTTTTGTATAAGCAGAGTTGTAGTCATTTTTATATAGCCTTATATTGATTGGATTCGGAAAAGATTGATCTTTAGCATATTTCATTCAGATTTATGTATTTTATTTAGTTGCTTATGATTTACACCAGTACAAGGGTTATCTTGGGATCACGTGTGGTCCTAAGTACCATGTGACGACTAAGGTGTAGTCTCGGGTTGTTACAGTATTATGTATTGAATAAATTTGTAATCAAATTTTATGCTTTTTGATGTGAAGTTTTTTTAATTTATGATATGATATAATATAAATGCATTCAACTTATATATATATATATATATATATATATGTAATGCCCCAAATCTGGTACCTGGAATGCTACATGGTGCTCATGATCTCAAAGGACCACAAGCTAACCCATGACTAATATCTATTCCTAAACACTGCATAATATACTGTATAAATGCAGAAATAGTAGGCTGAATCATGCCATAAGGTTCAAAACTGATAAACATCTGATAAAACCATATCTAAATAATGTGGTACAACAATACCAAAACAAAAACAATGTTTGAAAATATCTAGCCTGAAAACACTGTAGTCTGAAAGCCTCTAAACTGTCTGAATAAGGAGTTGATGGGAGATGTCCCCAACTAACTCCAACTACTAAAATAAACTAAGTAATGAAGAAATAAAGTAATCATCAAGTCCCCGAAGGATGAGGACTTACTGCTAACTCTGACTGCTGAAACTGGAATGTTGCTGATGCTCTTAAGCTCGTGCTTCTGAACCTATGGTATAGAAATCAACACCATAGAAAAAATACATTAGTACGATGGAATGTACTGGTATTCATGTGAGGTAGGATGAATGCAAAGGGTTTAAATGAATGAACAATACTAACTGTCTGTATAACATGAACGTGAGAATATATGTAAGAATAAGAGACTATGATAGAATTTGTGATGGCACTGACTACTGAGTCTGATTACTGATAACATGGTCACTAATAATGGATATAACTGATATTGAGCAATTGTACCTGAAAGTATAGGTTCTGATGGAACTAACTGAGTTTCGTACTATTCTGAGTTGATTGTATCTGACAATCCTAGATTTTAAAGAACTATTTGAGTTCTTTTACTGAGACTGTAACTGTGGGAAGTAGTCATCTAACTAATATGCCCCAAATAAAGCAATATAGCTAGGTTGGGGTCCAATATGTAACCCCAATTGGAATGGTGTCAATACCGTGCCACTGTTAAAGATAAGTTGTGAGTGACCCTCATCTGAAAGTGTCCCCAAAAGAGAACGGTGGGATCCTCATCTGACAGTGTTTATCCACCTTATCAACCCTTATCTGTTAGTGTTCATGTCTCAACTTATGTTGGCTATATAGTTCTGGAATGAAAGGATTACTTCTAAGGACCATACCCTCAACTGTCAGTGTGTGCCCTCATCCTTGGGTTCACTCGGTTCTAATTCCAACTCCCATCTAAATAGACACTGAACATGATTAATTAAACTAAACTGGACTTAGTTCATTCAGTTCCATTGACTGGCGGAATACTACTGAGATTTGATGACTGACTGAGAGTACTGAGATTACTGGATTGATACTGAATTTATTAGATTTTCCTGAGTCATATAATTGACTGATTTCTACTGATCCTAGATTGACTATGAGTATCGTGAAAATATGACATTGTCTCTAGGTACACAACTAAATTGTTGGGTTCAAGTACCCCTAGGAGTCTATAGCATAAAATTGACAAGACTTGATACTTCTTGAACACATGGCCAATATCAACAATTTATCATACAATAAGTTGGGAAATTCATGAAGCACATGGTTATCATAATCTTGTACATGGTAGAAATGCATATAATCAACATCATAATTTCATACTCTAACATCATGAGCATTCCAACAAACATCTACATTGCACCACAATAGCATGGGAGTTATTTGTACATAAGGGTAAAACGTACATTTATCATATGGGTTACAATTGAGCTATAATACACAATTTCTATTCTCTTAGGCATTTTATCAAACACCATACATGCACAACTTAGGGCATAAGTGTAATCATCCAATTACACATCATAAACAACTCAAATCGTGGATTTCAACTTGCATGTTAACGTAGTTTCACGAAAAACACATAAAGATTCCAACTTGGGAATTGTACAATAAGATAAACATAGTTACAAAACAATACACAAAAGAAAAAGCATGACTTATAATTTGAAATAGGATTCTTCAGCTTTATAGATGAAAGGAATCCATAAATCAACACTATCCATACCTTGAATGGACGATTCTTGAAAACTAATGGTGAAATTCTGGAAATTGGATCCTCAGTTGAAAACCCTAAGCTTATTATTGATGTATTTTGAGAGAGATAAGTGTATTTAGGTTGAAATTGGGACTTAATTCTATGATTTAGACTTATATAGGGGTGGGAAATTGACCCCTTTGCCCTTGAGGATGCGGTCATTTAATGACTAAAAACTATGTGCCGACGCTACAAGTGATGCGGCGTATTTATGGATGCAACATAATGCTCGATGTGTCATGCCATGATCGTATTGAGTCTCAGAAGTTTTGGCTCTGGCAGACTGCACAAATATTGATGAACGCAATTGGCGATGCGGCACACCATGATCGTGTTGGTCAACTATTTTGGGACTCTGAACATGATCTAAACGTGTTCCAAAAAATCCAAAACTTGTTCGGAAACACCTATTGACCTTCCTGATCATGAATTAACTAAACAATGGACCATTAAAGGATGTTAAGATGGCAAAATGAGATTACCAACTTTCAAAGGCCAATAATAGGCTAAGTTTGGGAACCTAGCTAGAATTTTCTAAGTCTGGGACCCTTTGACAATCTTAAAGGACTGAATTAAGCTTTATAATTTTATGGGGTCTTCTAATATCTCCCCCTTGAGAATATTCATTCTCGAATGAGACTGAGTGGGAGTGGAGAAAAGATAGACTGACGTACATACTAAACATGAACAACTAAAACATAATTCCCTAACTGACATGACTGATAACTGAATATATTCTACTGGAATGCATTCTGATGCATGTGTAACTGATTCCTGAACTCATGACTGAGTGTTCTGATGAACTCAGTTTCTCATAATGAGAATGCATAGCTGATGCATGATTATATGACAAAACGGATACATAAATGCATGACTGAATATACAATAGTAATTAATACCGAGTTTATAATGGAATTTTGATCATGAAATAGATACCAAGTTGTGCTTGAAATCTAAACATGAAACTTAAAGATTAAGGGGAACTATTACCTTGGGCGGAGTTTGAGTTAGCGAAGAAGAGGTGAAGATACTTGGAGCATGTGTCTGCTTCTACTTCCCAAGTAGCTCCCTCAATGGAATGATTCCGCCAAATAACTTTAACTTGAGGGACGTCTTTATTCCTCAGTCTACGAGTATGATAGTCCAAGATTTTGACTGGAATCTCCTCATAAGAGAGGTTGTTCTGAACATCTATGCTCTGAATAGGGATAATAACTTTTGGGTCACCTATTCACTTCTTGATCAAAGAGACATGGAAAACTAGATGAAATGAGGCTATATTTGAGGGCAACTTGAGCTCATAAGCTATCTTGCCAAAATGACTGAGACTTTTGAAGGGATCAACATAACGACAAATGAGCTTTCCCTTCTTGCTAAATCTCTTCACTCTCTTCATGGGAGAGATCTTGAGATAGACATAGTCACTAATCTTAAATTCGATATCCTCTCTGTAGACATCTTTATAAGACTTATGTCAGCTCTGAGTAGCCTAAAGTCTTTCTCTGATCAACTGGACTTTTTCTAAGGCACCTCCTACCATAGAGAGCTTCGAATGGAGCTATTCGAATACTGGAATAATAGCTATTGTAGGATGCAAACTCAATCAAAGATAAGTGGTTATCCCAACTACCCTTGAAATCAATTGCACACGCCCTTAGTATATCTTCTAAAGTCTGAATGGTCCTTTCTGCTTGACTATCTTTCTGAGGATGAAAGGTTGTACTGAGATGAACTTAGGTACCAAGAACCTTTTAGAATACTTGCCTAAAATTAGAGGTGAATTGGGTACCTCTATTTGAGATAATAGATAACGAAACACCGTGCAATCTGACCAACTCTCTAATGTAGAGTTTGGCATAATCCTCGATTAAATAAGAGGTATGGACTAGAAGGAAATGAGTTGACTTGGTCATCCTGTCTACAATGACCCATACTGAATCATGCTAGTAACGATTATGAAGCAAACCTGTTACAAAGTTCATGTTCACTTCTTCCCACTTCAAAGTAGGAATATTGAACTCTTGCATAGACCCGCTAGTCTTCTGATGCTCTATCTTAACTTGTTGACATGTAGAGCACTGATAACGCTCAATCTACAGCTCTATTGGGAGTGTAAAGCGGTCGTTAGCAAATATAGAACCCAACCTGGGTTGGGTGTTGATCCCACAGGGAATAGCTTTGCCAACAAGTAAGTAAAATTACTAAACTTTTGGTGCAAGTCTCGTAAAAAGGGGGAAGTGTAATGTCGTGCAAGTAATGTAAACAAAAGCTGACCAACACCAGGATTGTCAGAGGACTTGCATGTAGAAATAAAGTTGATGAGATGCATATTCGGATCATCGCCTGCTAGTCCACCAAATAATCCCTTGAGTTGCAATAACTGAATCATGGTGCTTGTGATATTAAACTTTGCTCCGAGTGCCAATGGCGGAAGAATAATAGCTCCGGTGGCACCAGGTCCATCCAGATCGTCCTCATCGTCATGATTTGTTGCACGTCCTGGGTTATCAATGTTTTGTTGTTGGACTTGAGCAGCGGCAAGAGCAGCTAATCTTGCTTGCTCGTGTTGAGCAGCATCTTGTCGATTTCAGCTTGTACCTCCATTGATGCACTGAATAAACCTAAAAAAACAAAAAAAACAACTAAAAGTAAAAGTACGAGAATCTTTGACCAAAGGGTCTAGTAATTATCACGAACTTGATTGACACTCGTATTCCCCGGCAACGGCGCCAATTTTTGATAACGCTCAATCTACAGCTCTCGTGGGAGTGTAAAGCGGTCGTTAGCAAATATAGAACCCAACCTGGGTTGGGTGTCGATCCCACAGGGAATAGCTTGGCCAACAAGTAAGTAAAATTACTAAACTTTTGGTGCAAGTCTCGTAAAAAGGGGGGAGTGTAATGTCGTGCAAGTAATGTAAACAAAAGCTGAAAATAATAAAGTAAAGAGAGATTGTTACGTTGGTTGTAAACAATGAGAATTGAAGCGTTGGGGTTATGTCCACCTTCTGAGGTATACGTCTCTATTGGCTATGAGTGTGTAGAGTTGTGACATGCATGTGCTTATAGAGAATTGTATTCGATGGTAAATCCAAGCGTCTCTCGACCTAAACAAGGACTATTTCACTTTAACTCTCTCAATCTTAAAGCGTGTCTAACAGTACGAATTCTCCAAGAGGTTAGTCCTGTTACGGCACTAGCTTTTTAATAGGAAAGGGTGTCCTACTACCTTGACACTATCTCTTTTCCAGACAAATAACCTTTCTCTCGAACAGGTTAAATGTTAGACTGGCGTATTCTTGCGTTTGCAACCGCAAAGAATGTAGATTAAGATGAAGAGAATAATGATATAAGCAATATACGTGTCACGAACTCACAAACTCACATCAATAGATAGTATCTCATTCGGCTTCCATAACCCCAACAGAGAAGTTTAGTTACCCATGAATGCGAAGGAGATCACGATTGACATTGTCATTATACCACAAGATTGATCAATTTTGTGTAGCACAAGTGGTAGGCGTGAGGCGTGAATTCCTTAGCAAGGTAACGTTTCTATTGTTGCGGAAATTAAGAATAGAATTAATGGAAAGATTAGAAGAGTTGATTAGAAGTGTTGTGGTGGAAGAAGAGAGGGATGGAAGAAGATTAATTGTTGAATAGAAGATTGTTCTCTCCACTAAGGGAGGAGTTGCGGAATGAATAAAAATCTCTAGCATGATAGGGTATTTATAATACCCATATCCTAGTCCTACTAAGCTAATGAAATAAATAACCAAATCCTACTAAACTAATGAAATACTTAACCCAAATGTACTAGGTTAATGTAACATTATCATAATCCAAATAAACTAATGAAATACATAACCCAATTGTACTAGGTTAATGTATCATTGTCAAAATCCAGCTTTGTGTCTGTAAGTCCCCAAAGTCTTCAGAAATGTTGTTTTAGCCCGGGACAGATTTTCCATGCAGCAGTTTTGGTCCAGGTCCCCAAAGTCTTCAGAAAAGCTGTTTTAGCCCAGGACAGATTTTCCATGCAGCAGTTTTGGTCCTTAGGCGTCCAAACTCCCTTTCCTTCCTTCGTGAGCTTTCTTTTGCGTCAAGTAAGCCATAAAATTCTGAATTATGCATCATTTATACCTGAAACTTTACTAATCATGTTCGTTAGCTCATTTATAGGAAAAGGATTAAAAGTGCATGAAATATATAGTTTGTTCTCAAAACTAGGCTAAAATATGGGCAAAATATATTGATATAGGCGCGTAAATTCGCCTATCATCAACACCCCACACTTGAAGCTTTGTTCGTCCTCGAACGAAATATCATGTCCTTCTAAGCGTCGACTTAAGGTTTCATAGTAACAACACAAAACATTCGTCAAGACAAGCACAACGATTATCAACAAAGAGTACTTCCCGATTATAAGTAGAAACAATTTAACCTCTAGCATAGACTCGTGATGGTGATCAACTCACATGCAAACATTAAGGTGCATAGAATCATATACAACTATCCAAAGCTCATCAACCATGTATGTCTCACAATATAGTACCCATAATCACTCACAAATATAGCATATTTTTCAAACATGGGTATCAAAATGTCCTTGCTCTCACTCTCACAAAGAATTCATATGCAGCAACTGATGACCATAGGCCTGCCCTTAATGTAGTACTCCACTAAATGTCGGAATGTTAGGATTAGGATCAAGTAGGTCTTTTGATGGTTGTAATGTAGGCTAAGGGACGGGTAGGACTATTTTGGCCAAGAATAGTGACTAGGTTCCTAAGCGCTTTAATACATCACATTGTATCATTGACACTTTTTTCTTTCAACCTTTCTTCTTTCTTTTATTCTACCACCCTTGTTCTCCTCTTTTGTTTTTCAATTTTAAGCATAACTCACTTTTCAGCTTTCTTTTCCTTTTTCTTTTCACAACATACCTCTTATGATAGCATTTTTTTCTTTTTCATAACACATTCAAGCACCATTACAATTTAAATCATCATACTCACCCAATTTCCTCTTATGTTGTCACATGACTTTTTTAATTTAAAGCACTTAGGAATTTGGATCAAATTACGGTCTTGAAAAAAATGGATTAGGCTTACATACGAGGTTGTCAAAGAAATAGGCTAAAGGCTCAAAAGGGTTTGACTAGGATGATGTCCATGGGTAGGTAAAACTGAAGGTAAACAAATATAGGTTGCCAAAGAAATGCCTAAATCATATCCTAACTTACACTCCTTATTTTCACTTTGCATACATACCAGGCAAGTTCTAGCATCAGCCACATACATAGAAGATACTATGAATCTCACACACACAAGGCACATGGTCGACTTGATTGGAAGTAATATAGACTCTCGACCCAACAAGTGAAGGAATTGAACCACACAATATCACATAATGAGTCACAACTAGAGCCTAAACGTCTCAATAGTCACAATTGTAGCACATACTCTTGTTCTAATCTCATGCTGCCTATCAAAATAATTTCATGCGAAGCTAGAAAAATTTTAACTACGAAAAAAAACGAAACAAAAATGAAACAAACGCAAACAAACATAGATGCGAGTAGAGAAGTATAGCATGCAATACCACCACCCCACACTTAGTCGGTACACTGTCCTCAGTGGAAAATAAATAAGAAGAACCTGGTTAGTCAGACTCATCCTCTATGTCTGGGTCATACCCCTTGCATTGGAATCATCATCAGAGTCGTCATCCTCAGAAGTTCCTCAAAAGTATCCCACTTAATTCCAAGCATGAGTCGAGGTATTTGCAGCGAGGAGGGTTCTCCTTACTCCTTGCGGCCTCTTTTCTTGCTCTTTTGGGAAGTGGTAGCCTTTTCTTTGCCTTGTCTTGCTTTGGGTGCCATTGTACCTGAGACTAGAAAGAGTGTTAATGGTAGCACAATCTCAATGGTTACAATCTATACACAAGCAGTAGGGGTACCACCCCACACTTAGTTTTGTTAACACAAATCAGTGAAGTGAAAGTGGTCGATTACTCAGATTTCATCGACATACGTTTTAGGATTGTATTCCGAAAAGAAAATCAGCAATGCATCACTTACTTGCAGCCATTGGACTACTTTCATGGTAGATATAGCAACACTACTACATAGGGTTTACCACATGGAATAGTTATTCTTACAACAATCACAACCTCTTATATCGGTAGGCACTATAAGTCTTATCCCGATGGCCGGGATAGTCTAACATGTAAGTATCCAAACAACAATCTTAAGCACTATTCATAGCCATAGTAATTCCGCAAATAGTATAACAATGCTATTAAAACCAATTTCAAGTCGGAAACAAGTCAAGATTTTCCTACGTACATGTTCACTCACATGATTTTGTATCAACAATCCAAACAAATGAACATCACCAACAATCTTATACGATTTAGCAATTCATAATAGACATAGCAACATAGTACTTACGAGAAATAAATAAAGAATAAGAGAGTAATTACTTGCTTGAAGCTTGTGGGGATGGTTTTGTGAATTGGAAGAGCAAAAAAAAGAAAATTTTGAGAGGATTTGGATGTATATCCGGCGCCCTTAGGTCAATTTTTAGTGTGTTTGTGTTGTAAAACTAAGTCCCCTTTATATAGGAAGAGAATGGGTCGGGTTTTGACCCAATTACAATCGGTTTTGGAGACAAAAATTTCATATATGCGGCGCATAATGCTCGGCATATCAATGACATATGTGGCGCATTGTCTATAGCATAATGGGACATATGCGCCGCATAGTCTATGGCATTTGTAGACATATGCGCCGCATAGTCTATGGCATATGAGATACTGAGACCAAATGCCATAGCATAGGCGGCGCATAGTCAAAAGCATACCTAGGAATAGGCGGCGCATAGTGTATAGCACACTAGATTCCGAGACCTTAGGCTATAGGATAGGTTGTGCATCGTTCGTGGCCTAGTTTTACCAAGGCCTAGCCTTTCTCGATGCCTATTTTGGCATTAGAAATGCTCAATCCATAGCCTTATGCATCACCATCCCTAACTTACCAACTTTACCATACAATGCGTCCAAATCGTCTATTGAAATCAATCTCCTTGTTGAATACTTCTTGCACCTATTTTTGCTTAAAACAAATGAAAACGATTAGTATGATGGGTTGCCTCCCACCAAGCTCCTTAGGTTTGGTCGTGGCACGACTCTTATTTTTGGATTTTTCATTTATCAAGTACTAGGACGAAAGAAAAACGATGAAATGATAAAACGATAAAATGATAAAACAATAAAACGATGGGTTGCCTCCCATCTAGCGCCTTATTTATTGTCGTGGCTCGACATAGTTACCTCGAGTACTCAGACTTCGTCGAGGTAAGTGGTGGATCGTTTTCTGAAAGGAGACGGCAATGAGGCTTACCTGTGGGCATGCGATCTTCTTCGAGATGGCTCTTACATTTTCCCGGAGAATCTCCAATTATATCATCAATAGTCCAACCCATAGCTCTCTTGTATCTCTTCAGAGCAGAGATGAGAGCTTCTACGTGCTGTTCACTTAAATCATCTGCTCTCTCCAAAAGTATATTTCTACTTTCCAAGAACACATACCTTAGATAATCGGGAAGCTCTTGCGATTCTAGCATTGGTGGGTCGTCAATGGGAGTCTTCGCTGTTGGTTGATTCTTGAGATCACAATCCGGTTGCTTAGGAGTCTGAGACTCTATTTCTGTTAGATCACCCATAAGTTCTTCATAATCTTCATTATCCTCATGCTCAACATTCAGTGGTGCAGCAGACAATGGCTCAACAGTAGGATGTTTCTCTATAGATAATGCTTTCATATCCTCATGATGAACATCAGCTACAGATAACTCATTCATATCGCTGGGCTGCTTCATTGCTTTGCATATATCAAACCGTACCACTTCGTCATTAATTCGAAACAAAAGCTCATTATCTTTCATGTCAATAAGCACACTTCCAATTGCAAGGAAAGGACGTCCCAAGATTATGGAAACTTCAGAATCCTCCTTACAATCTAGAATAACGAAGTCTGTAGGAAAGATGAATGAAGAAACTTTCACCAACACATCATTCAAGATACCCACAGGTTGTTTTACCGACCTATCAGCCATCACGAGCCTCATATTGGTTGGTGTCGGATTGCCTAGCCCCAACTTCTTATAGAAGGATAGTAGCATCAAATTGATGCTAGCTCCCAAATCGCACAGTGCTTTAGCAAAATCCAACGATCCAATTGTGCAAGGAATAGTGAAAGCTCCAGGATCTGCCTTCTTTTGAACTAACGACCTTGTAGCGATTGCACTACAATGATGAACATTATCCGCTAACTCATAACTTGCTGCCCGCTTCTTTGTCAACAGGTCCTTCATAAACTTTGCATACGCAGGCATTTGTTCAAGTGCCTCCACCAATGGAACATTAATGGTCAGCTGCTTGAGCATAGTCATGAATTTTCTGAACTTTGTATTATCCGCCACCTTCTTCAATCTTTGGGGAAAAGGTGGTGGTGGGTATGGAAGTGTTCTCTCCATGGTTTCTTTCTCCTCTTGCTTCCGTTTTTTCACTTTTTCAGGATGCACAGTGCTAGATGTGGTGTCCTTGACGTCAGGAGTAGTAGCTGGGGCATCTTCTCCTTTTACGTTGTCATTTATGTCTGCAACTTCATCAATCACTTTCTTGCCTTTTGCTGAAGTTTCCAACACCTTACCACTTCTGGTAGTGATGGTCATGCATGACCCATCATTCCTTAGGTTTTTCACAGTATCGCTAGGTAAAGTGCCGGCCTTTCTTTGGTTGAGTGCTGCTGAAAGTTGACTGAATTGCTGCTCTAGTTGTCTAATTGAAGTGGAATGTGAATCTACTAATTGTTACATAGCGGACAAATCATTAATTACCTCCGTAACTCCCGCGCTCGTTGCTTCCACTCCTTTCAATAATTTAGTCATCATGTCCTCCATACTTCCAGAATTAGATGTGGTGGTGTCACGTCTTCCAGGGGGAACGTACAAACCACTCTTTTCATTCTTGTTCTTCCAAATACCTTGGTCTTTGTCTCCAGATTTATCATAATAGTTCCGACCTTGGTTTCCTTGGGTATTCCCTCGAAAACCCCCTTGATTGTTCAAGTAGTTGGCCTCCTCTTCGAAATCAGATTTGTCTCGTCCTTTTAGCTCCACAGCTTTCACTTTTTCGGTCTTCCCTGATAATAAATGCTTTGTCAGAAGATCCATTTGTGTTTTCATGTGCGCCATGTCTTGATCACGTTCTTCTTCTCTTCTTCTTTGGTCTGCAGTCATGCCAATAGATAAAGTGGGGCTTGCTACCTCAGAATCCCTGGTATGCCAAGCTCTACTTTGTTTCGTCATGTGATTTAGCATATTGCTTGCTTGACCAAAGGTAAGGTCCATAAATGATCCTCCAGCCGCATTATCAACCACTGGCTTGGTCACCGAATTCAAAGCTCTGTATAATATCTCCATCAAGTGGACATTGGTCATATGATGGTTTGGGCATCTTATTAGCTTCGTCTTGAACCTCTCCCATGTTTCATGAAGTGCTTCAGTTGGAAGCTGACGGAAGTTGCTGATTTCATCTCTCAATTGTGCTCTTTTGGATGGCGGAAAGAATCTTTCTAGGAAAGCGTCTCTCAATTGCCTCCAATTTGTAATAGAATCAGGAGTCAGCCCATTCAACCATAGTGTTGCCTCCCCAGACAGAGACAATGGAAATAGACGTAATCGAATAGCATTCTGACCAACACCAGGATTGTTAAAGGACTTGCATGTAGAAATAAAGTTGATGAGATGCATATTCGGATCATCGCCTGCTAGTCCACCAAATAATCCCTTGAGTTGCAATAACTGAATCATGGTGCTTGTGATATTAAACTTTGCTCCGGGTGCCAATGGCGGAAGAATAATAGCTCCGGTGGCACCAGGTCCGTCCAGATCGTCCTCATCGTCATGATTTGTTGCACGTCCTGGGTTATCAATGTTTTGTTGTTGGACTTGAGCATCGGCAAGAGCAGCTAATCTTGCTTGCTCGTGTTGAGCAGCCATCTTGTCGATTTCAGCTTGTACCTCCATTGATGCACTGAATAAACCTAAAAAAACAAAAAAACAACTAAAAGTAAAAGTACGAGAATCTTTGACCAAAGGGTCTAGTAATTATCACGAACTTGATTGACACTCGTATTCCCCGGCAACGGCGCCAATTTTTGATAACGCTCAATCTACAGCTCTCGTGGGAGTGTAAAGCGGTCGTTAGCAAATATAGAACCCAACCTGGGTTGGGTGTCGATCCCACAGGGAATAGCTTGGCCAACAAGTAAGTAAAATTACTAAACTTTTGGTGCAAGTCTCGTAAAAAGGGGGGAGTGTAATGTCGTGCAAGTAATGTAAACAAAAGCTGAAAATAATAAAGTAAAGAGAGATTGTTACGTTGGTTGTAAACAATGAGAATTGAAGCGTTGGGGTTATGTCCACCTTCTGAGGTATACGTCTCTATTGGCTATGAGTGTGTAGAGTTGTGACATGCATGTGCTTATAGAGAATTGTAGTCGATGGTAAATCCAAGCGTCTCTCGACCTAAACAAGGACTATCTCACTTTAACTCTCTCGAGCTTAAAGCGTGTCTAACGGTACGAATTCTCCAAGAGGTTAGTCCTGTTACGACACTAGCTTTTTAATAGGAAATGGTGTCCTACTACCTTGACACTATCTCTTTTCCAGACAAATAACCTTTCTCTCGAACAGGTTAAATGTTAGACTGGCGTATTCTTGCATTTGCAACCGCAAAGAATGTAGATTAAGATGAAGAGAATAATGATATAAGCAATATACGTGTCACGAACTCACAAACTCACATCAATAGATAGTATCTCATTCGGCTTCCATAACCCCAACAGAGAAGTTTAGTTACCCATGAATGCGACGGAGATCACGATTGACATTGTTATTATACCACAAGATTGATCAATTTCGTGTAGCACAAGTGGTAGGCGTGAGGCGTGAATTCCTTAGCAAGGTAACGTTTCTATTGTTGCGGAAA
Source organism: Capsicum baccatum var. pendulum (assembly GCA_030864225.1). Taxonomy (NCBI): domain Eukaryota; kingdom Viridiplantae; phylum Streptophyta; class Magnoliopsida; order Solanales; family Solanaceae; genus Capsicum; species Capsicum baccatum. The sequence continues at coordinate 41,953,506 of CM061554.1, forward strand.
TTAAGAATAGAATTAATGGAAAGATTAGAAGAGTTGATTAGAAGTGTTGTGGTGGAAGAAGAGAGGGATGGAAGAAGATTAATTGTTGAATAGAAGATTGTTCTCTCCACTAAGGGAGGAGTTGCGGAATGAATAAAAATCTCTAGCATGATAGGGTATTTATAATACCCATATCCTAGTCTTACTAAGCTAATGAAATAAATAACCAAATCCTACTAAACTAATGAAATACTTAACCCAAATGTACTAGGTTAATGTAACATTATCATAATCCAAATAAACTAATGAAATACATAACCCAATTGTACTAGGTTAATGTATCATTGTCAAAATCCAGCTTTGTGTCTGTACGTCCCCAAAGTCTTCAGAAATGTTGTTTTAGCCCGGGACAGAGTTTCCATGCAGCAGTTTTGGTCCAGGTCCCCAAAGTCTTCAGAAAAGTTGTTTTAGCCCGGGACAGATTTTCCATGCAGCAGTTTTGGTCCTTAGGCGTCCAAACTCCCTTTCCTTCCTTCGTGAGCTTTCTTTTGCGTCAAGTAAGCCATAAAATGCTGAATTATGCATCATTTATACCTGAAACTTTACTAATCATGTTCGTTAGCTCATTTATAGGAAAAGAACTAAAAGTGCATGAAATATATAGTTTGTTCTCAAAACTAGGCTAAAATATGGGCAAAATATATTGAAATAGGCGCGTAAATTCGCCTATCATCAAGCACTTAGCCACAAAATCTACAACATCTCTTTACATCCCACTCCACCAATAGATCTCCCATAAGTCAAGGTACATATTTATGGCCCCTGGATGAATAGAGTAATGCACCCTATACATTTCTGCAAGAATTTATTGTCTCAAGTCATCTACACCAGGAACACACAGACGACCCTGATAACACAATACACCATCTCCCCCTTGGGTGAAAACCTTTAATTTCTGATCCTTGACTGACTTTTTCAACTTGACTAGACGGGGATCTCTATCCTTTTTTTCTTTCACCTCGGAAACTAGAGATAATTCTGAACTATTCTGAACCCATATACTACCCTCTGAAGAATCGACTAAATAGACACCTAGTCTAGAAAGTAGATAAACTTCCTAAGATAAATTTTTCTTACTTTCCTCAACATGGGAAACACTACCCATAGACAATCTACTGAGAGCATCAGCCACTACATTGGTTTTACCCAAGTAATAAAGGATACCTATGTCGTAATCTTTCAAGAGCTCTAACTACCTTTTTTTATAGAAGTTGAGATCTTTATGAGAGAATACATACTGAAGGATCTTATGATCTGTAAAGACATCTACATGAACTCCATATTAATAATGCCTCCAAATACTTAAGGCAAAAACTACGGTTGATAACTCAAGATCATGAGTAGGATAATTCTTCTCATGGGGTTTAATATGTCTGGAGGTATAGGCTAGGACCTTACCATGTTGTATGAGGACACAACCCAAACCTACTCTGGATGCATCACAATATACTACGAACCCATCTGGACCATCTGGTAATGTTAGAACTGGAGCTGAGGTGAGTCGAGTCTTCAACTCCTAAAAACTCTTCTTGCACAGATCTGACCATTGAAACTTAACTTTATTTTGAGTTAATCTGGATATAAGGGATGTTATAGATGAAAATACCTCAACAAACCATCTGTAATAGCTAGCCAGACCTAAGAAACTCCTAATATCTGATGGAGAGACAGGGCGAGGCTAGTTTCTTACTGCTTTAGTCTTTTAAAGATCAACTCTAATGCTATCACCGGAAATAATATTACCAAGGAATAAAAATAACCTTAGCCAAAACTCGCACTTACTGAATTTGGTGAACAGTTGATGATCTTTGAGAGTCTGAAGAACTATTCTGAGATGTTCTTTATGATCATGCTCACAGTGGGAATAGACGAGGATATCATCTATGAAGACTATGATGAATAAGTCCAAGTACTGCTTGAACACATGGTTCATCAAGTCCATGAAATTTTTTGGGGCATTAGTAAGACCAAAGTACATTACTAGGAATTCAAAGTGACAATATAGAGTATGGAAAGCTTTTTTCAAAATGTCATATTATCTAACTCTGAGCTGATGATAGCCTGATCTGAGGCCTATCTTAGCAAAATAGATGGCACCCTGAAGTTGGTCAAACAAATCATCGATCCTGGGAAGTGGATACTTGTTCTTGATTGTGACTTATTGAGTTGACGGTAATCACTGCACATTCTAAGAGAACCGTCTTTTTATTACAAGAATAAGACTGGTGCACTCCACGGGGATATACTGGGTCTGATGAATCCCTTATCTAAGAGATCCTTTAATTGTTCTTTCAATTCTTTGAGTTCTATTGGTGCCATTCTATAGGGCAGAATAGAAATATGCTGAGTATCTAGAAGAAGATCAATGTTGAAGTCTATTTCCCTTTCAGGAGGAATTCCTGGAAGATCTTTGGAAAAGACATCTGAATATTCACTTACGACTGGGACTAATTCAATACTGGGAGTCTCAAAACTAGAATTATTAATATGAACAATATGATAGATACATCCCTTAGATATCATTTTCTATGCCTGAAGGTAGGAAATAAGTTGACCTCTAAAAGCTGAAGTACTACCCTCCACTCTAGGACAGGTTCATTTTGAAACTGAAACTAGACTATTCTATTTCTTCAGTCGACTGTGGCATAGTAGGAATGAAGCCAATCCATGTCGAGAATGACATCAAAATCAGCCATCTCTAATTCGACTAAGTCTGCTGAGGTGACTTTCTGAAATATCATGACCGTCCAGTTCCTGTATACCCATCGAGCTATGATGGTCTTACCCACGAGGATAGATACTAAGAAGGGCTCTCCTAGAATTTCAAGACTGACTCCGAAATCAACTGCTATATAAGAAGTAACACATGACAAGAAAGCTCTTTGATCTAGCAAAGTGTAAACATGCAAGTGAAAGATCAATAGCGTACCAATAACTATATCCATAGAATTTTCCTAATATTTCTGGGACTGGAGAACATAAAGTCTGTTTGGGCTTTGCGCACTAGTAGCACTGGAAGTGGCACCTTGCTGATTTGAGCGATCGGACTGGACTAAGGAATGGTTTTCCTAACCCTGATAACCTAACTGGGGAAAATCTCTAAATCTATGGCCTGGCTTACCACATCGAAAATAAAAATCACTGCCAGCTCTGGAAGTACCCTTGTGGTTCTTACTATAAGTCTGACAAAAGGGATTAGTTCGGGCATTGCTGACACTGCCCTAAGACTTAGAGTCTGGCGCCCTATATCTATTACCATCCCTAAACTTAGGAGCTGGGGCCCTATCTAAAGAATGAGCTGGAATAGATGACTTAGGATAGAACTGAGAACGTTTTCCTCCCTCTTACTTACACTGAGCAAAGTTAAAACTACCTATCCTTGCTCTCTTATTCTGCTTCTCTCTCATCTTAATTTTTTTATCTTCTATATGCTGAGCATGGGCCATAATCCTGGCTATGTTTATGTCACTGTTCAACATCGTGGACCTACACTTATTGAACACACTATCATTCACCCTAGAAAAAAGATTACTCATCTTGGCATTCCTATCTGCAACCACATGAGGAGCATATCTGGCTAATTGAGTAAACTTAAGAGAATACTCTTTCAGTGTTATGTTGCCTTGCCTAAGGTTGATAAACTCTAACACCTTATCTTCTTTCAGCTCTAGGGGAAACAATTTGTCTAAAAAGGCAGTGGCCAACTCCTGCCACTCAATAGGCCCTGTATCAATTGACCTCTTTAATTTCCAATGTTTGTACCAAGTGTGAGAAACATCCTGCAATTGATATGCAGCTAGCTCAGTACTCTCACTAGAATTAACCCCATGATGTTCGTAACCTTCTGAACTTGGTCTAGGAACTCCTGAGGATCCTCTTCTGACTTAGACTCGAAAAAGGATAGAGGATACATTTGAGTGAACTCCTAAATCCTGGCAGCTGAATTTGCCACTGGGTTGGCCATAACAACAGCTAAATTAGCAAGGCTAGTGAATGCAGCTCTGAACTCTGCATGAGAAATATATTCATCTAAGGGATTTACTTGAATGGGTTGTAGGGATAACTAATTTTTGTTCTTCTTTTGGGAGGCATGTTCTATAGAAAAAAAGGGAGAAATAGATTAGACTGAAAGTTAAATTTAAGCTCACGCTCACTATCACGACATGACTACTGAATGAAGGAAAACTATTCCTAAAACATCTCACAGCCTTCTGCACATAAATGTGGTATGCAACACATCCATGTATAAGACTCTACTAGATGTGGCTTTCAGACTTCCTAGGACTCTATTGAACCTTAGTAGCTGATATCAAGTTTGTAACGCCCCGAATCTGGCACTCAGAATGCTACACGGTACTCATGACCCCAAAGGACTATAGGCTAGCCCATGACTGATATCTATACCTAAACACTGCATAATATACTATATAAATATGAAAATAGTAGGTTGAATCATGATATAAGGTTCAAAATTGATAAATATTTGATAAAACCATATCTTATTAATGTGGTACAATAATATAAAAACTGAAACAATGTTTGAAAACATATAGTCTGAAAACACTCAAGTCTAAAAGTCTCAAAACTATCTGAATAAGGAGTTGATAGGACATATCCCCAACTAACTCCAACTATTGAAATAAATTAAGTAATAAATAAATAAAGTAATTATCATGTCCTCAAAGGATGAGGACTCACTGCTAACACTGACTGCTGAAACTGGAATGCTACTGATGCTCTGGAGCTCGTGCTTCTGAACCTATGGTATAGAATAAAACACCATAGCACAAATGAGTTAGTACGATGGAATGTACTGGTATGCATATAAGGTAGGCTGAATGCAAAGGGTTCAAATACATAAACAATGCTAACTGACTGTATAACATGAACGTGAGAATACATGCATGAATAAGTGACTGTGACTGAATTCATGATGGCACTAACTACTAAGTCTGATTATTGATAACATGAGTCACTGATAATAGATATAACTAATACTGAGCGAATTTACCTGATAGTCTATATTCTGATAGAACTAATTGAGTTTTGTATTATTCAGAGTCAACTGTATCTGACAATCCCGGATTCTGAAGAACTATCTGAGTTCTTTTACTGAGACTGAGACTGTAACTATATGAAATAGTCATCTAACCGATATTCCCAAATAGAGTAATATAGATAGGTTGGGGTCCAATCTGTATCCCCAATTGGAAGGGTGTTAATACCGCACTACCGGTAAAGACAATCTATGAGTGACCCTCATCTGGCAGTGTCCCCAAAAGAGAACGGTGGGACCCTCATCTGATAGTGTTTATCCACCTCATCTGTCAGTGTTGGTGTCTCAACCTATGCTGGATACATAGTTCTGGACCGCAAGGATTTTTTCTAAGGATCACACCCTCAACTGTCAATATGTGCCCTCATCCTTGAGTTCACTCAGTACTAATTCCTACTCTCATCTGAAAAGACCCTAAACATGATTAACTGAACTGAACTGGACTTAATTCATTGAGTTTCATTGACTGATGGAATACTACTGAGATCTGATGACTGACTGAGAGTACTAAGATTACTGGATAAATTTACTGGATTTTCCAGAGTCACATGATTAACTGAGTTCTACTAATCCTGGCTTGATTGTAAGTATCGTGAAAACATGACATTGGCTCTAGGCACACAGCTAAATTGTCGGGTATAAGTACCCCAAGGACTCAATAGCATAAAACTGACAAGACTTGACACTTCTTGAACGCATGACTAATATTAACAATTCATCATAGAATAAGTTGGGGATTTCATGAAGCACGTGGTTATCATAATCTTGTACATGGTATGAATGCATATAATCAACGTTATAATTTCATACTCTAACATCATAGCATTCAAATAAACATCTACATTGCACCACAATAGCATGAGAGTCATTTGAACATAAAGGTAAAACAAACATTTATCATATGGGTCACAATTGAGCTATAATACACAATTTCTATCCTCTTAGGCATTTTATCAAACACCATACATGCACAACTTAGGGTATAGGTGTAATCATCAAATTACACATCATAAACAACTCAAATCATGGATTTCAACTTGCATGCTAATAAAGTTTCATGAAAAACACTTAAGGATTCCAACCTGGGAATTGTACAACAAGATAAACATGGTTACAAAAAAAACCACAACATAAACATCATGATTTATAATTTGAAATAGGTTTCTTGTGCGTTATGCATAAAAGGAATCCATAAATCAACACTATGCATACCTTTGATGGAAGATTCTTGAAAACTAATGGTGAAATTCTTGAAATTAGATCCTCAGTTGAAAACCCTAATCTTGTTCTTGATGGATTTTGAGAGAGATAAGTATATTTAGGTTGAAATTGGGGCTTAATACCGTGATTTAGACTTATATAGGGTGGGAAATTGACCTTTTTCCCCTTAATGACGAGATCATTTAATGACTAAAAATTGGGTGTCGATGCTACAAGCGACGTGGCGCATTGATGGCTGCGATGTGATACTTGACGTGTCGTGCCATGATCACGTCGAGTCTCAGAAGTTTTGGCTCTGGAAGCCTGCACAAATGTTGACCAACACAATTAGCGATGCAGCACGCCATGATTGCGTTGGTCCACTATTTTGGGACTACGAATATAATCTAAACATGTCCCAAAAAATTCAAAACTTGTTTGGGAACACCTATTGACCTTCCTGATCATGAATTGATAAAAAATGAACCATTAAAGAAAACAGTTGGAGTGAAATGTTTGTATATATATATGTTATTTGTATATTGTGGCTGCTAAGGTAAAGACGAGTATTGTTATATTATACTATATGTTATAAATGTTAAGTTTTGGGGCCCTTAGACATTTCCTTTTTTTGTTAATAATAATAATAATAATAATAATAATAATAATAATAATAATATATAAAGGGAAAGTAAGGAAAAGTTTTCATTCCTTTCACTGAGAAGCATTCCCAGAAAGTGAAGGAACCGTAGGTCCTCTGCCATTTCTCTCCGCGCAGCTGATATTTGAATTCTTGAGAATTCTTGATAAAACTAATAATTTCTAACAACTAAGAACCATGGGACGTCTTCTCTTAAAGGAATACTTTTCTTACCTTTACAATCCTTCCAATTTGTGGCACCTCGAGAAAATTTTAAGTCAAGTATAATTTTGGTCTATAAAGAAATTGCGGTACAAAGGAAAATAGATGGAGTGGAATATTTATATATATGTGTTAATTGTATATTGTGGCTGCTAAGATAAGACAAGTATTGTTATATTATACTATAAGTGTTAAGTTTTGGGGCCCTCAGACATTTCCTTTTTTGTTAAGAAATTTAATAATATATATATATATATAAAGGGAAAGTAAGGGAAAGTTTTCATTCCTTCCACTCAGAAGCATTCCCAAAATGAGAAGGAACCGTAGGTCCTCTGCCATTTCTCTCCGCGCAGCTAATATTTTTGTTCTTGACAAGAAAAAAATTGGAAGGATCATAAAGGTAAGAAAAGTATTCCTTTAAGAGAAGACGTCTCATGGTTCTTAATTGTTAGAAATTATTAGTTTTATCAAGAATTCTCAAGAACTCAACAACAACAACAAACCCAGTGTATTCCCATCTGGTGGGGTCTGGGGGGGCAAGATGTACGCAGACCATACCTCTACCTCTAAAGAAGTAGAAAGGTTGTTTCCGATAGACCCCCGGCTCAAGACACAAGATAACACACAAATACAAAGTAAAATACCAAACAAGGTTACAAGAATACATAACATAAATACGGCAGTCATAAGTAAAAGAAAATAGAGGAAAGCATCCAGATTCGTACTAAAACAAGGAACACGGAATCATAACTAGGATACTACCCCCAGAAAGTAAATTCCTACACTAGCAACCCAAACTGGCCCTAGTCCTCTGCCCTAATTCGCGTCCTCCAGACCTTCCTATTTAGGGTCATGTCCTTGGTAAGCTGTAACTGCTCCATGTCCCGCCTAATGACCTCACCCCAGTACTTCTTCGGCCTACCCCTACCCCGCCTAAAATCATCCAACGCTAGCCTCTCACACCTACGAACCGGGGCATCCATGCCCCTCCTCTTCACGTGTCCGAACCAGCTCAATCGAACTTCCCGCAACTTGCACTCCACTGGAGTCACACTAACCTTCTCCATGATAGTGTCGTTCCGAACTCTATCCCCTCTAGTCAGCCCACACATCCAGCGCAACATCCGCATCTCTGCCACCTTCATTTTTTGGATGTGGGAATTCTTAACTGGCCAACACTCCACTCCATACAACATGGCCGGATGGACTACCACCATGTAGAATTTACTTTTAAGCTTGGGCGGTATCTTCTTATCACACAACACCCCCGACGCTAGCTTCCACTTCATCCATCCCGCCCCAATACGGTGTGAGACATCCTCGTCAATGTCACTGTTACCTTGGATCACGGACCCGAGATACTTGAAACTATCCCTCTTACATACCACCTCTGAATTTTTGCACTACTTCTTGGGCGGATTTGCAACTAAGATTTCTTGAAAGAGATGGAATTTTGGTAAAGTGAAGTTTTAGGAATTTCTATCGATTAGGTAGTTTTACCCTTGAAGTGTATAAGTTAGAATCTATTTTGTTCTTGTTAAGGAATTTGATTAATTTCGGACATAGGTGAAGATTATTGGAATGAGTTATTAAATGCTCCTATGTATTACTTATGGACATACATGTTATTCTTATATCTGGTGAATTGCATATCGGATAGCGGGAAATAGTGGTTGGAAGGATAAAGGCTTTAACATCATGCGTTGAATTACTTGAGGCTTGAATTACTATCGTAGCTAATAAAGTATTAAGGTATGTAAGCCTAAACCCGTCCTCGTACCTAAGGCACCACCATATGCCATGTATTCCTTTCTATTGATATTAATATAATTCTCGAAATACGAAAGTAGAATCTTTATATTGCCCTACATATCATTCCCTTACTCTACCATCAAACTTATAAGTATTTATTTTTCCCTCTTTATGTTAAGTTTTCATGATACTTCCATATCATTATAAGTTTCTGTGTTTAAAGCCTTACACTCTAGGAATGAATAGTCATAACATAGTTTCACTTGTATATGGTAACTAAATAATCAGTATCGTAACTCTTATGTCATAGGCCTTCAAGGCATTATTTGATAAACATTAACGACGAGAGGGTATATAGGTTTGGCTTGGCATACCACTCGACGTGTTTCTATGCACGGGATCGAGACCAGACTACTATAGCGATCCCAACCATTGGGCATAGTCGCCTTTGTAGCATCATTTGTATTTGGAGTCAGCTGGAGCATTATGTACTGGTTTTCCTGACTTGAGACAACAAATGGCATATATGGCATGCGGGCAGACCCTCATAGAAAGCCCCTAGACGAGGCATATCTGGATACAGACTGCGATTATAGTTACACATATGGTATCATAGCAATGAGTATGTGAGCAACATATGCTCTATACTTGCCTCGGATTGCCTTCGGAAGGCCATCGTATGATCATTTTTATGACTTATAGGATAAGTGCATCACCTAGGCAAAGTATAGGTCCTATAATATGATGAACATTTTTCTAAATATTACATATGATGCTAATTAGTTTGTTGCATAAGTTATCAGTTCATATCGTATAGGTGTTATTTGTTGGCTCATACATTTTTCACTTTACCATTTGACTCATATGAGCTTCTGTATTTATCCAACTGTTATTCTGTCTACTTTCATACCAGTACATGTTGTTTATGTACTAACGTCTTGGGCCCACCATGTTTTTTTAATGCAGGTTCAGACCCTCAGGATAGCAAACGTCCATGTTAGACTCCATTGTTGTTTCCTCAGGATAGCAGACGTCCACGTTAGACTCCATTGTTGTTTTAGCGGATATTTTGGTGAGCTCCAACTCTCCCTGGAGCCAGTCTATGCCTAGTATTTTGATTATATGTATAGGTTTCTGGTTGGGCATGACAGGACTGATGCTAACTAGTCACTTGTAGTTTAGCGTGTTAAACTGACTAGAGGCTTCATGGACATTATGTAGTATTGTATAGTTTTGTAAATGTAACTCTCTCGTGTATATATGTAAATCTTACTGAATATCCTGCTCGTTATTATCCCATAACTTCATGTACGTCATAAAGTGATTGTAGAGTTAGTGTATACGGTTCTTGAGAATTCTTGATAAAACTAATAATTTCTAACAATTAAGAACCATGGGACGTCTTCTCTTAAAGGAATAATTTTCTTACCTTTACGATCCTTCCAATTTTTTTCTTGTCAAGAACAAAAATATTAGCTGCGCGGAGAGAAATGGCAGAGGACCTACGGTTCCTTCACTTTCTGGGAATGCTTCTCAGTGAAAGGAATGGAAATTTTCCCTTACTTTCCCTTTATATATATATATATATATATATATATATATATATATATATATATATATATATATATTAAATTTCTTAGCAAAAAAGGAAATGTCTAAGGCCCCAAAACTTAACACTTATAACGTATAGTATAATATAACAATACTTGTCTTTACCTTAGCAGCCACAATATACAAATAGCATATATATATATATATATATAGAAACATTCCACTCCAGTTGTTTTCCTTTGTACCACAATTTCTTTATAAACCAAAATTATACTTGACTTAAAATTTTCTTGAGGTGCCACACTTAGTCTTTTATATATTCCCAATTAATAATTTGAATACGGTGAAGTGTAAGTTTGCCATCTTTATTTATGCTTAAATTAAACTATCAATATTTAATATATTTAAGTAATTTATGAATATAATAATTCATATTAGTTAACTATAACCTAATATTTTGAAGTAAATAGTTTTATTATTTTAATTGTTTTTATATTCAAAAATAATTTTTTACAAATTTATTTAGTACATTTTAAAATATTTATTATTTTAGTCTTATACAAAAAAACTAGTATTTAAATTTACAATTTTAAAGTATAATTAATAAATTTAATGAATAAATTCTTAATAAATATTTTTTTAAAATTTGTGTAAAGTCAATATATATCAAGTAAAAAGGAACTAAAGAAAAAGATATAATAATATTTTACTTTTACGAGGGTTAAACATAATTCACTATGAAATAATGCGTAATAATGTTGTAGTTTATATGTGGAGAACACGTCATCCCGTATTTGGTTAATTTTCTACTCTTAGGAGTTACAAATGATTACTAATAGAAATAATAAAATTATGTTAGTTTTTATTGGAGTCACATAATCGATTTTGAAATTTAAACTTTGGGTACTAATTATTTATTGGCTTGTAACCATTTACATCACTCCAAATCCAAAGTGAAAATTTGAATGTTTGGTTGTTTCAAACTTAATATGTAAAACATATTTTGCACATATAAATTTATTCAGCCGCTTCTTTTTTTTTTTTTAATTTTGTAAATCTAAAAAATTGTCTAATCTACAATTGTAATTAAAGAAACATAATAATTGGTCTGATTAGTTCAATTCGATTCGTTAAGCCGATTTCTAAAAATTCGATGACACATATAAAATCATGTCGAAAAACATCTTTCTCCAATGCTTATTGTACTCTACATAATTGAGTATTTAGATTTTACTTAAAACATTGATAAACCAACTACAAATCCTGATAGATATCAACTAGATCTTGATAGATCATATTCATATTCTTGATAGACATTCATTATAATGTAAATACATTTATAATACTCTACCTTGAATGCCTAATTGATAGATAATGTTCCTCATTAAAACCTTACTAGAAAAAATTCGGTGAAAAAAAAATCTAAGAATACAAATCTCTAACAATACGCATCTAAACTGCCTCATTAAAAACCTTACAAGGAAAAACTAGTGGGACAAAATCTCGTAAGAAAAAAAGAGTACAATACGTACTAACTCTCCCTAATGAGAATATCCTTGAGCTTTTGCACCCCGATCTTGTGCATCATCTTCTTGAAAGTTGCAGTTGAAAGAGACTTAGTGAATAAATCAGGCACGTACATTGTCACTTGAACGAATCTATTGCACGTTAATTTCACCACTCTTTTGGAGCTCATGTATATAGAAAAGCTTTGATGAAGTGTGTTTCGTTCTTTCTCCTTTTATGAATCCTCCCTTAAGTTATGTTATGCATACTGCATTATCTCTGTATAAAATTGCAGGTATATTGTCACATTTCAAACAACATTTTTCTTGAATGAGATATATCATGGACCTCAACCATACACTTTCTCAGCTTTCTTCATGACTAACTATTATTTTAGCATGGTTCGGTGAAGTGGCTAGCACTACAAGAAAACTGTTTATTACCTGGGGATTTTCATAGGGATAATATGATAAAATCCCCAGGTAATTTGATTACCTGTAGATTTTCTTACTAATTAGAATCCAAAGAAAATACTTTCGTAGGTAATTATTACCTGCTATAAAATTCCTAGGTAATTTAGCTGCGAAAATAAATCCGCAGGTATGTTATTTACGGATTTACCTGCGGATTTTACCTGATAATTTTCACGAAAAAAATCACAAATTATTCTCCACAAAGATTCCCAATTAAATTCCTAGGTAATTTAGTTGTGGAAATAAATTCGTAGGTACGTTATTTGCGGATTTATTTACAATTAAACATCAAAATTTTGCATTAATTATTTGGTAAAATTTCATAAAAAAGATTTTACCTGCGGATTTTTAGGAAAAAGTTTCCAAATTATTCCCCACGAAAATTCCCAAGTAAATCTTTAGGTAATTTAACTGTGAAAATAAAGCCGCGGGTACCTTATTTGCGAATTTATTTGTGATTAACCATTAAAATTTTGCATGAATTATTTGGTAAAATTTCTTGCTGATATTTATGAAACTATTCCGCAAAAAAAATCATATAAAATACCCCAAGTAAATCCGCAAGAACAAATTTTTTCAAGAACATTTTCATAAATATTTAGCATGTACATCCACATAAAAATTCTCAAATAATAATTCACACTTAAATTACTAAAAACATTTCACAATTAATCAAAAACCTATTCAAAACCTTCAATAATTCTTAAAAAAACATCATTCAATACAAATTTAATGTAAACCCTTACAGCTAACAAAAAAAAACATAATTCAAAACACCCACATCAATAATGTATAATTCTTAAATGGTCCAAAACAAAATATTTTAAACTTGAATCCTCAATAAAACTACCAACCATCAGGATCAGATCACTTTCATTCACGTTATCAGGATTATCAATTTCATTCACGTCGTCAGAGTCACCATCACTTTCATCCTCATAAGCCTGGTTGTCTTCTTGAGATGGGTGTTCATCATTTGCAAATGATTTCCTGTATACATGTTTCATCAACAAGTCTAATTTCTTTCTCATCCTCCTTCCACAATAGATGCACTTTGAGCAGCTAATATTTCTTGTTTCTTTCTTTCAAACTCATTTTGCATAAGAATATGTTAATTCAGGTCATAAAAATGCTAAAAATACATTATTAGCATAAATTATATGATATTATAGTATCAAATAAAATCATAACAATCAACAAATATAAATATGTATATATTAGCATTTTCAAGTACCTATACTTAACCATTTTCAAGTCACCAGTACACATTTCAAGTCATTACACTTGACCATTTTCAAGTAACTAATTCACATTTCAAGTCACTACACTTAACCATTTTCAATTCACTAGTACATATTTCAAATCACTACATTAACCATTTTTAAATAATTAATTCACATTTCAAGTAATTATACTTAACCATTTTCAAGTAATACTTAACCACTTTCAAGTAACTACACTTTAACAATTTTCAAGTCACCAGTATACGTTTCAAGTCACTATACTTAACCATATTTTGAAGTAACTACCACTACTAGAAAAAACAAGAAAAGCGACCACAAAAATCGATCACATGTGGCCGTTTTTCCTATTTTCACTTCAAGTCGCTAATTCACTTAACAAGTTACCAAACTAAACTAAATTCAAAATAAAAATTCACATTTCAAATACCTACACTTAAACATTTTCAAGTCACTAATTCACTTCACAAGTTACCAAACTAAACTAAATTCAAAACAAAAGTTCACATTTCAAGTACCTAAAAACATTTTCAAGTTGCTAATTTACTTCTCAAATGATCATGTACTTCACTAAATTCAAAATAAAAGTTCACATTTCAAGTACCTACACTTAAGCATTTCAAGTAACTAATTCACTTCACAAGTGACCATGTACTTTACTAAATTCAAAACAAAAATTAGCATTTCAAGTACCTACACTTAAACATTTTCAAGTCACTAATTCACTTCTCAAGTGAACACACTTTACTAAATTCAAAGCACAAATTCACATTTCAAGTACCTACACTTAAATATTTTCAAGTCATTAATTCACTTCTCAAGTGACTATGTACTTTAAAAATTCAAAACAAAACTTCACCTAGCAAGCACCTACACTTAAACTATTTCAAGTCACTAATTCACTTCACAAGTTACCAAACTAAACTAAATTCAAAACACAAGTTCACATTTCAATTCCCTACACTTAAACAAATCAAAGTCACTAATTCAGTTCTCAAGTGACCATGTACCTTACTAAATTCAAAAAAAAACTTCACCTATCAAGTACCTATACTTAAAACATTTCAAGTCACTAATTCACTTCATAAGTTACCAAACTAAACTAAATTCAAAACACAAGTTCACATTTCAATTACCTGCACTTACACAAATCAAAGTCACTAATTCACTTCTCAAGTGACCATGTACCTTACTAAATTCAAAACAAAAGTTCACCTTTCAAGTACCTACACTTAAATATTTTAAGTCACTAATTCACTTTACAAGTTACCAAACTAAACTAAATTCAAAACACAAGTTCACATTTGAAGTACCTACACATAAACAAGATGGATAATTTCAAAAGTCAGAATTAGCAATCTATGACAAAATTAAGCATTACCAAAATTGGGGTTTTTCACATATCAAAGAATGCAAAATCATTAAATTAAAAGCATTGAATCAAAAAATTAGAATCCAACATCTCTAATTTCAAATTTTAATAATCCGTCAAAGGAAAAATAATAGAAGATGATAATATTAAATTGATGCTAAATTAAACGAAATACGAATCCTGGGGAAATATAGAAAATGTTTTATTTTCCATAATGAGAGTTCGGAGGTGAATCTAAATTAATCGAATTCCTAAAATAGTCATTAGACACCCGGCGGAAATTTTTTTACAATATAAAACTCAGCTATTTCTAAAATAGAACTATTACTCTCCTGATCAACTCTGAACACTAGTACATATGTTTGCTTCATGCAAGATACAACTTCTCTCCCCTTAATTTCTGCTTCTCTCTTTTTCCCTTGGCTTCTAAGTTTACACCAATATATGCACCCCCAACATACAAAAAGGCACCCTTTCCCTCTATTTAGAACCTTCTTTTATTTTTTTATACTAGTAATATAAACAGAAGGGTTATTTGCTGGCATAATCTTGTCTCAATGCAAGATTTTATATCAATATACTTGTAGTGTTGTATCTAAAAGTATCCATGAATGTACTTAAATTAAAGAAATCTTCTTCTCATTGGTCACCTTCTTAATGTACAATTTACACCTTTATAAAGAAGACCATATAAATAAAATCTCAAAAAGAGAGTTTTAAGTTATGAAGGTCAGCTCTTCTTGTTATACCAAGCCTGTTTTATTTCAAAATTAGGAATCTTATAGTTTCCTATGGATATTCTTAGAGCAACATAATAGTATAAAGAAAATCTATGCTAGCAATGCATATAATTAACTTAGGGGTCGTTTGGTAGCAAGTATTAATTAGTAATACATTGATAAATTTTGAGATTTATGTATTATTGTTTTATGCAGATTTTAGCTACTCATGAATATCATAATTTCATTTTGCATATATAAATAATACATAGATTTTCTCTGAGCTTATACATGTTTCTAAATTATAAATCAAACATCGTATTAGGTATATTGAGTTTTATAGCCATCAAAAGAATGCTGCAAAACATCGTATTTTAATCCATGAATAACTTAATTAACTCATAACTAGCTATCAAACTATCCTTGGAGATGTTTTATTAGAATGTATTAGAAAAAAAATACATCTACTAGAAATAATATTATTTAATTATTTGTTTAGTAGGATTTTCAGTTTATGAATAACTCCATTAGTTATACACCTTATTTACGAATACACACCATGAGTTATTCCGAGATTAGTTATCCGGGATAAGTTATTCCACCATATATATTTGATAACTTATTACATCATTAATCTATAAATGATGGATAAATAATCTAGAAGCTAACTAATACCTCCAACCAAAAATAAAATAAAAACAATCCTATATTTAATCCAAAAATTATTATACCTTATCCATCACACAATAATAAATCTTTTGAAAAATATTGTTAAATGGAATAGCATAGTTGTGTATCTAGTGATACACCACCAAAAGGTTGAATATTTTCTCATCTAAAACAATCTAAAGTAGAACTGAACTACTAGTAGTAACAAACAGCAACAAGCAGTCCCCACCAACCTTCTATAATTAAATAGATACTCCTTATCTCTCTTTTACAAATCTCTAACTCTTCTTCTCCCTGTCCTTCTTCTTCACCATTACCCATACCCCATAAAATCAATGGAAATAAAAAAAAATGAGAAATGGTGGTAGTGGGCTTTGTGGTGCATGTAAGTTTCTCAGAAGGAAGTGTATGAAGGGTTAAATATTTGCACTTTATTTTGACTCTGAACAAGGCATGGCTCATTTTGCTGTTGTCCATACAAAACCTCAGAGTTGTGGCAGGAATGACAGAGAGGGGTGGCGACATCGCCTGGTTATGTCGGGGCTGGTTTGCCGGCATGGATGATGCTCTTGGTCATGGGGAAGATATCGAGGCAATGGGAGAAGCTATGGCTGCTTCACCGGCTGCTGCTGGCATTGGCGACGGTGCTTCGGCGGATAGGACAGCACTAGTTCTGTTGATGGCTGCACGGGGGTGGTTGGTGACAATAATGGTTTTGTTGGTAAGGGTCATCAGCCGGAGGGAAGAGACGGTTGTGAAGGCGATGAGAATGAGGGAGAGGGGTTTCACTGACGATAGAGAGAATGACGACCATAGTTATTGATAAGAGAGCGGAGGTAGAGAGAGAGGAGGGTACAACTGTTTTTTGTTGAAATGGAGAGATTAGGGTTGATGTTTCATTTATAAGGAAAGGGGAGGGTGGTTGGATCTCAACCGTTTATCAATTTTGATCAACGACTGAGATTAAAATTATTTTAAAACATCTTTAAAATTGAATAAAATTTCAAGTTGAGTCACAAATTGGCTATAATTGTAATAAATTGAATAGAACTAGGCTAAAATTGTTATATTTAAATGAAAAAGTCTAGATTTAAATAGATTAGAAAAATCAGGTTAAATTAGGCTATTAATTAAATAAGACGTCAAAAAATAAAGTTAGCATGTACAAAATAATGTTACGTAAGAAATTATTATATAAAATCGTTGATAATAATAGTAGTAGTAGTAGTAGTAATAATAATAATAATAATAATAATAATAATAATAATAATAATGGACAATGCATTTGTGAATTGGGAGTGTGCATATTTACGAAAAGAATTAACAAAAATATTAATAAAATTATGTGGAGAAGTATTATATTTAAATTAATGATACTGCAAAATAATTCGTATCTTTCAAATCATGGATGTGATATGTCAAAAATCTGTTTGATGCAATAAAAATGTGCAAAAAATTCTAACATTTACCATTAATAATTTTTCTAAAATAGTAGCCTAAAAGGAGCGTCGGGAGGTTAAAATTGGGTGTCAACAACTGCCCCTTCATTGCTTGTGAATATATTTTACAAAATTATCGTTACTAATTTATAATAAATTAGTTACAAAATTTAAATATAATAATTATTATTATGATAATAATAAGAATTAGACAATGTATTTGTAAATTATGGGTGTGCATATCTATGAAAGATGATTTAAGTAAGAAGATTATGTAAAATATTGTATTTGAATTAATAAATTATAAAAAATGATAACAAAAATTAATAAAAGTAATTTGCAAGCATTTAAATCATTAATGTGACATGTCGTTATTTATATAATATAAGAATAATGTGTAAAAATATTAATATTTGAAATTAAATAATTTTGATAAAATAGCAGCCTAAGAGAGCATAGAGAGGTCAAAATTAGGTGTCAACAGCAACTGAAGCAGACATGTTATAAATTCCTATTTTATTTTTTAATTAAATATTATTAATTTTTTAATACATAAATTACTTAAAATAATTAATTAAGCGGTAATATAGTAAAATCACAGAGTCGCTGAAGCAGGTATGTCGACAAAGTGTTGTCTGCTTCTTCACACTTATTAATAGTAGTAACTTATGTTTAGGGAGTTGTTTGGCTTATATTAATAGTTTTGAGATTAAATGCAAGATTATTTTACGTGCATTTGGGCAGAGGTGTTAGTTAATCTTGAATTACTTATCCATCACTGATGACCATTAATTTTTTGATCTCAATAACGAATCAAGATAAGATTGATGATCAGCTCAAATACATCTTCGATATCATATTCAACTGCTTGATCAGCTCGTGTGAGCTTCACAAGTATTTTCAAAATTGAGTCAAGCTAAGGTTTATTCAGCTCGAATTAATATCAATTCTGACTAAAATTGATATTAATTGAATAAGAATTAGGCTAGACATTACATAAACTGGGCAAATTGAATTAACTTAGGTTGCTATTTAATAAATGTAGGAAAGATGTAATAATAATAATAATAATAATAATAATAAGAAGAAGAAGAAGAATAAGAATAATAATAATAATAAACAACATTTGTAAATTTGCTAAAATAGCAGCCTAAGGTCAAAATTGAGTGTCAACATAAGTAACCCGATTAATTTCCACAGTTTGATG
The DNA here is from genome assembly GCA_030864225.1 of Capsicum baccatum var. pendulum. Lineage (NCBI taxonomy): Eukaryota > Viridiplantae > Streptophyta > Magnoliopsida > Solanales > Solanaceae > Capsicum > Capsicum baccatum. The sequence goes on from CM061554.1 coordinate 41,972,592, forward strand.
TCCGTGGAGGGTACAGTGTACGCAGACCTTACAGCTAAGGTAGACAGGTTGTTTTCAATATACCTCTGGTTCAAGAAAAATAGTTTGAAGTAGTCCAATTTCAAAAAAATATTAGTAAAAATATTTTTAATATTAGCCGTGATCCAATATGATGAACGATTGAGATTAGACTTGAGGAGATGAGTCAAATTGGGATTAGATATTGGGTTAAGTAAATTGAATTGAGGATTTAAATTGAGTCAAATTAAACTCAATTGACACCAATTGAGTATAAAATGACTAGAATTTAAATAAATTAGGAAAATTGAATTGAATTAGTTTGATATTTAATAAATATAGTAACTATATAAAATTAATATTAAAAATAAATATAAATAAATGTTGATCAACGGCTGGGATTTAAAGAATAAGAATTTAGTCAAAAGATTGAATGAAATTTGAAATTGAGTTCAATTGGACACAATTTAGGCTAGGATTGTAATAAATTGGATAAAATTAGGCTAAAATTGTTACAAATTGGCAAAATCAAACTAGAAATAAATATATTGAAAAATAAAATTGACTAAGGTTGCGGATTAATACAATAATAATAATAGTAAAGTAAATAATATAATTATGCTCAGTCTAGTTATGAACAAATTGTGTAACTAAAAGTACGATATATCATATATTACATTAAAATCAACGATAACAATAATATATATATTTTATTATACATATAAATTTTATATATATATATATATATATATATATATATATATTATATTTAGTATAAATAATATTTTTTATTACTGTCTAATTTCATGGTATTTTATGTTTTTTATTCTTCAAGTTTATCCTTTTCCTATTTAAATTTTTCAAGTCACAAAAATCTTACGTAAATCTCCAAGAAATAGTTTCAGCTAAATTTGTAGCAACACAAACCCCCAATAATTTTTCAAGTACTAATTTTGTAGGTAAATCCTCATGAAATAATTTCAGCTAAATTTGTAGCAACACAATCCCCCAATAATTTTCCAAGTGAGTAAATAAATATATATATGTATTTAAAATATATATATATATATATATATTTCCCCAGGTAATGTCGTGAGTAATAATTTTGTAGGTAAATTCTCAAGAATAAATCCCCAACAAAATGCGCAGCATAAAATTTCCAAATAATTTCCTAGGTAATAATATTCATTACATAAATTTCTATCAAAATATCTCTACATAAATCCGTAGGATAAATTACCTAGAAATTTTTTTATGTATTTAAAATATATATATATATATATATATTTGTCCATATACCCGCGGATTTACCTAGAGATAAAATACCCACTGATACATTTCCCCAAGTAATGTCGTAAGTAATAATTTCACAGGTAAATACCCAAGAATAAATCCCCAGCAAAATTTGCAGCACAAAATTCTCAAATAATTTTTCAGGTAATAAAATTCATTACACAAATTTTTACCAAGATATCTCTAAGTAAATCCGTAGGATAAGTTACCTGGAGATTTTTATATGGATTTAAAAAATATATATATTTGTTCATATACCTACTGATTTACCTAAAGATAAAATATCCGCCGATACATTTCCCCAGGTAATGTCACAAGTAATAATTTTGCAGATAAATCCCCAAGAATAAATCCCCAACAAAATTCGCAGCAAAAAAATCCCCAAATAATTTTACAGATAATAAAATTCATTACATAAATTTCCACCAAAATATCTCTAAGTAAATCCGTAGGATAAATTACCTGGGAATTTTTCTACGAATTACAAAATATATATATTTGTCTGTATACCTGCGGATTTACGTAGAGATAAAATACCCGCTGATATATTTCCCCAGGTAATGTCGCAAGTACGAAATTTGCGCAATATGACTCCAAATTTACCTGCGGAATTTGTTGCTAATATATAGTTCCCAGGTAATATATTTTAGTATTGACGAATTTAATAATTTCATAGGTAAATATGCATATATTTCCTACAATATTATTCCCTAGGTAAAATCCTCAGGTAATAAACAGTTTTCTAGTAGTGTAGATAGAATGCTTTATATTTCTCCAAGATATGGTAGCATCCCCACATGTGAACACATTGAATGTTTGAGATCGAGATTTATGCGGGTTAAATAAATACCAAGCATCAGTATAACCAACAAGATCGGAATGTAATGTTTAAAATAAAATAAGATCGTGTGTTTGATCTCATTTCAATGTCTCCTAGTTGGAAAAAAATTGTACCTTGCTAACAAATTAACTGAAAAGGCTACATCCAGCCTTGTAGTACTTGCAAGATACATTAGTGCATCAATTGCATTGAGATATGGTACTTCATAACCAATCATATTTGATATATTTCTCATTTTAGCAAATAATTTATTGTTTTTGAAAATCCTCCAAGAGTTCCAATAATTTTCAAGCTATAAGCTTATATAATATAAGGATTTTCATGTCACTTGATAAATGATTCTACGTCAACATGCTTAAAAAAATATAGAATACAAATCCTCGTAATATTTTACAATATTGAACCAATATTGTATCAAAGATATCGTTGATTGTTTCTCATTTTGTATTGGTTCGAAATGTGACATTACATTTTGAGATCTCATCACTTTATCATTTTCAGGTATTTGAACCTTTCATAAGGTTTCATGAAGTGTTATATCATAGGCTCATCAAGAGCACATTGCCTTCTTATTATGATTGTTTTCTCCTTTTCCTTTTCAAGGATTATTTCATTTGAAATCGAGTAGTCTACAAAACTTCACGCAGGCATAGACTTTGTCCTTCAGGGACACAAAACAGGAGCACTTGCAGCTTAAAGATACTTTCGGAATTTGACTTGAATTATCTTTTGAATGAGGATCTGATTATAATTCCTAACATATTTCTTAGTTGCTTATAATTTCCCCCTTATATTAGAAAAACTAATATACATCCTCCACCTTTTTTGAGGAATTCATCTTTGTGCATCATGATATATTCATTAATCGTATACCTCACATCAAAACTATCAGATGGAATAGTTGGTTCTTGACCTTGAACTAATTGAGAGAGAAAAAATAATCATAATTTAATGGTCTAGTGCATACAAGCGCTATTGTATACAACATATCATATTTTAGACCAATACATGAAACTTTGTTCTCATTAGCAACGGTTTAGTTATTTATCGAAAGCATTCAATGACAAACCATCATCATCAAGATGGAATTGTCTTGATTACACAATCTGAAAATTATGCTCTTAACTCAATTTTATTGAGCAAGCAATTTTATGAATGTCAAAATGCAGGTTGACAATAAATGTACGTAGTGATCATCTTATTGATGCATCTTAATAAATCACATGACTGGTGAACAAACTCATATTCACCTTTTATACTTTTCAGATTTTGAGGAATCAAATCCCAACACTAGTTGTTCCAACCCACTTGTCATGATAACAAGCAACATAAACAATTCTTGAAGAATCTTCTATTTCTTGAATGCATGTCTAATACTCAGTATGCACATTTTTGGAATGTAGCAATCGTTCATGTCATTTATTAACTTTTATACTAGTAAACTCCAAGTTAAGCATGGCATGTGCCTTTTTGCTTTAGTAAATTTAAGATTTACTATTACATGAATAAATTTTTTAATTTAGTACTTTAGAAGTAAATTTTAAAATAACTCTTCTCAGTTATTCTCCTTCATTCGGAGGTGAGGGAATTCTCATTTCCCGGAAATGGAATATAGTAGTGCAAGCCTATCAAATTATTATAACTTATAACCTTTTTCAAGATATTGCTACCACAAGAGCAAATCGAGGCATACATATGATGTGTTGCTACCACATTTACTTCAGAGAATGAATACTTCAGAGAATGAAGCATATTCGATGAGACATGTCTTATGAGTTTCACCAAAAATACATTATTTTGTCTTAACCATTATTATATCATTAATATGGTGCATTGGATTCAAACTTAATGTCTTGTCCATATAAAAACATCTTAGGCATAAATTAATGGGACTTGAACCCAACATCTTATTATTATGGTGCACCAGGTCTCTAACCTGATATCTTTTTTTTTTTTAGTTCGATGAGATCTGAATGCATTATCTTACCCTTAACCAATATTACAATAGGTCCAAATTTTGTAGAATTATATCTACCGTATCACACTATTATCATATTTAGTGGTATTTGAAGAGTCTGCTAACTTCAACAAGTAGAATAAAAAAAATAGGTTAGCTATCCAAGAAAATCCACAACATATATAATACAAATATAATTTCTCAACATAATGTAAGATTGCATCACTGATTAAGGACTACGAGCAAATAGGTATATACTGGAAGCTTTGCGTAAGCTTATTTTTCAGCCAATTAAGTAGAATCAAAAGTTTAAACTCTCTCAAAATAAATCATGGACAGAGTAGCTCAACCGGTCCTAATTTTCTTTGTTTATGCATCTTTTTTTTTTTGGAATATAATTGCAGCTTTGCACTCATGACTTTTATAAAGATTAACCAAGTTCGTTTTCAGGTCACATGGAATAAATTTAAACTACAAGCATCACTTGTAAACTTTACAAATTCATTAGTCATCTCTCATCAAGATTATTAAGAAATAATACTGTTGGGATGACTCAGAAGAAAACAAGCCTGGCAGTGATTAAATCGGTATTAACATGAATCAACAATATTACCTTTAGAAGCGTTTGCTCTATCAATCTCAAAAGACGAATTTCATCACGTAGATATCTTACCTTACCAAAGGTTTAGCTTACCATCAGACTAATTGAAGTAGAGATCTCATTTGCATAAAGACTTGTGCTGATAACGTGTTATGAAATAATAAAGAATTAAAAAGAAGAATAGAAAAAAAAAAGAATAATTCTTATTTCTCATGCTTCACACAAACTCAGGCTAGGCTAGATAGCTTGAAAGCCATATCATATCATTGGATTCTCTTGATGACCCTTTACAATAAAGGAACCTTTTTATTTATAGGAGAAATTACTCCTAGTTTCTCTTTAAAAGATAGATTCTCTCTAAAAGATAGATACTTCAAATCCTAATAGATATCAACTAGATCTTGATAGATCATATCTATATTCTTAATAGACATTCACTATAATATAAATACATTTGTAACAAACATCCTTTTTTTTCAATCTTTCCATTATTGAGTCGTCAGGAAAAGTAACACTTAATTTACTTTATACAAAAAGTAGAAGTAACGACTTGGAAGATAATGTGCTTATCTAGTAGTTACATAGAATTGTCTCTTGATCAAATTAAAGGATAAACACTGCATTTATCTTTAAAATCAACTGAGTATTTTTGACCTTAGGCTAATCAATATTAATTTCAGTGGTTAATCATGCAATGAAAACAAACCTTTAACTACTCACATTTAAGTAAAAATGAACGGAGAGAGTATTAACACATTCTTGGAAATATAATATTGGTGACCTTTTGCCCATTTAAGTGGATAAAATATGGTGACATAAAAATAAAAGAAACCTGTCGCAATTTGCTTTAAATTCAAAGGGTATTAAATTCAAAGGGTATTGAAAGTGTAGGGATCTGCTTTGGAAAAATCAGTATGTTGATATGAAAGAAAGGGAAACTTTAAAAAACATATAGCTTTTGGAAATATTTATGTCAAGGAGCATATAATATAATATAATATAATATAATATAATATATAAGCTTAAGTCGGAAAACCGAACCGAAGCACCAACCGAAATAGTAAAGAATTTAGAGAATTACTGACTGTCTGGTAAAAAATTTTTCACCCGAACAAGGGGTCTGTCGGATATCCACACAATCTTACGAAAGCCCTTTGCCTAGTAGTTCTGACTGTGCAAAGAGCGCCCTTTACGCTTCCTCGCTGCGGGCTTAGAGGCACAACTCACTAGACCGATCACTGAGATCAGGCTAACATAAGATTGATGGCCCGACTGTACCACCATTTCGGAACCAAGTCAAGAATTCTGCGAAATTCTTCGGCTATCTAAGTAGAGTCTGGATCTTTCATAGTTAACATACTTCGAGAGGTTAGAACTATAGTATGAACATAAAAGAGGTCTAGCCGGACATAGTCACGGCGTAGATTTGGGAGAGATTGAAAGAAAACAAAACAAAATTAAATAATAAATATGTACCTGAGATCGCCGGAGAAAGGCCGGAATATTAAAGCAAACTTTTATTTATATAAAGTGATGTACAGGAGAGAGAGAGAGAACTAGAAAGAGAAAATAAAATTTTTCTTCTGCCTCTTCTCCTAAGAATGAGGCTTCTTATATAGATAATAAAAGGAATCTTGCACAGTAATAGTGGGTCCCTGTGCACAGTGTTTTCTACAGTATTTGTACTATTACAGCAGTGTTTACAATAGTGTTATTACAACAGATTTACTTACGACCCCACTTCAAAAATTCTTCTGCGTTTGCTAACACTTTTTCTTCGTTTAGAGTTTCAGGGGGCTGAGAATCAGAGATATCGTTGGTACTGGCCTCCGTACTGTTCATGGAAGTGTCTGAAGATTGTTCCACATTAGTTAGCAATTTTTTTCTGACTTCGTTCAAATATTCTTCAATCATTTGGAGTTTATCACCGTCGTGAGCGGAGATTCGTCTAGAAACATAATTGATGGATTTATCTTCAATAAGGATAGTCTTGCGGGGTTGTTGCTCATATGCAGAGATAGTTTGTTTGATTTCTTCTCTTTGATCATGCCCATAAGGTAGTTTAGTGGCAGGATCAATTCGTAAGAGTTTATCCCAGAAATTGCAAAAGAAAGTTCGATAAATAGCAGGGATTTGATGAGAATCATAACCAATTTCAATCGACCATTTATGAATCCATGGGATGGAGAATTCGATATAAAAATACATTTGGTCGATAGTATCCAATTTGCAGATATGATCCGAGTGGTATAATTCTGTTAGAAATGGTGAATACTTTTTCCAGGAGGTATATAATGATGAATATTCAGGAGGAAGGATTTTAACAGATGGCCCGTGCTGGGTCCACCAGTTGATAAACCAATTTGGGATTGGTTTTTCAAAAACTTTGGAACATATTTTAATGAACCAAGTGTGTTTGTGTTTATAATTGTTGTAATAAAAAACTTGAGAAAAAGCTTTTACGTAATCCCAATAAGAGAAGTTGGCAATAGTTTGTCCTTGGGGTCCCATAGGGAGATTTCTAAGTGTCATGGAGGAGATTCCCCATTCTTCAATTGGAATTAGTTTTTTGATAATTATCTTGGAGTAACCATGTACTCCAGGAGTAGAGTCGCCCAAGGGGCTATGCTCAAAAGTAGCACTGGCCGTGTTTAAGAGAATTTGTTCATAATACGTGCGCGTTTTGTATGATTCTCCTGCAAAGTAAACATTGGCAGTTAAATAATCTTTGAGGACTCTCCAAGCTTCCTCTGAGCTTTCGACTGAAGGAATATGCCGATTTTCTATATGAACAATGAGTTCCCGGGCCTCAAGTTTTTCATAGGATAATTTATTTTCAGAGTTGTCTGCGACCATTGAAGCAAAGGAATCTGCAGTGTTTCCAGTTTTGCCTTTTTCAGCTAAATAGGACTTGATTTGCTGAAATAGTGGATGAGTCTCAGGAATATCATCCAGATTAATATTCGGAGTTTGTGTTGAAGAAGAAGCTGTTTCTTGAGAAATTTTTGAGTTTACCAAAGTTCTATTTCCTTGCTGTAGGACAGGAAAATTAGAATCCGAAGTGCTATATGCAGTTTTTCTAGCCGAATCTCTCTGATGGAAATATGCAGGGTTTGTACGTCCACCATACTGCGAATATGCAGGGTTTGGATGGCGACCGCGGCCGCGTCCTCTGGCGGTTTTCCAGGGAGGATCTCCCATACTGCAGTCAATGATCATAAATATCAATGTCAATATAGGAATCAATATTAGTGTTTTCAAAATTGGTATACCACCAAAATTCTTCGTGTAAAAAATGATTCCACCAAATATCTTCCTGAATAATTTGAGCCATAAGATGTTCCAGAATTTGTCTTTTATTATCAGCAGGAAGAGGGAGACATTTAAGAATGGTTACCAGGGTTTTGTCAGAGAAAAAGGCTGTAAATAAATTCATGATATATATTCTCTGGATAAAAAGTCAGGTAATGAATTGTCACTACCCTTTTTATACTGAATTTCAAAGTCAAATGGGGCTAGTTGTGCCTGCCATCTAGCAAAAATTAATTTAGACGCATCATGCTTAAAGTCTTTATCAAACATGAATTTAACAGATTGGGCGTCCGTCCGAATTAAGAATTTTTGATTGTATAAATCGTCTTGGAATTTTAGAACACATTTCACAATAGTAAGCATTTCATGAGCGATAGTCGCATATTTTTTCTGACTGTCAGTCCATTTACCAGAATAAAAACGAATTAAACATTCAGTTTTTGTATGGGGATTAATCTGCTTCAGAATTCCACCATATCCAATATTTGAAGCATCAGTTTCAATAATTTTTTGCCAATTGGGATTAGCAAGAGTTGTACAAGGAAGTGATTGAACACGAGTTTTAATTAACTTTACCAAAGCAGTGTGGGCTTTAGTCCACGGAGTTTTTAGATCTTTCTTTAATCTATCATACAGAGGTGCTAAGTCTCTAGATAGATTTTTGTAGAAAGGAGAGATATAATTGAGACTACCAAGAAATCGCTGAAGCTGTTTCTTGTCAGTAATCTCATCAGGGAATTTGGTAGCGAATTCAAGAACTCGCTGAATAGGCTCAATAGAACCTTGACAAATATTATGACCAAGAAATCTAACATTAGTCTGAAATAAATGCATCTTGGGTTTAGAAATAACTAAACCATTCTGTATAATTACTTGTTTAAAAATATGCAGATGTTTGAAATGATGTTCAAGAGTTTTTGAGAATACAAGAATGTCATCAATATATACAATAATGAAATCCATATAGGGATTAAAAATATCATTCATAATCTTCTGAAATTCAGAAGGAGCGTTTTTTAAACCAAAGGGCATAACATTCCATTCGTATTGACCAAAAGGAACATTAAAAGCAGTTCTATATGTATGATTTTTATCTATTTGAATCTGCCAATAACCAGATTTTAAATCGAATTTAGAAAATATGTTGGCATCGTATAATCTAGAAAGTAAATCTCTCTTATTCGGAATTGGATATCGAATCCATTTTAAAACTTTATTCAGGGGTTTGTAATTGATAACTAATCGAGGTACTCCTCGTTCTTTTTCTGCAGCATTATTAACATAAAAAGCAGTGCAAGACCACGGAGATTTGGAAGGTTTAATGAGACCCTTTCGCAGGAGACTATCGATCTCTTTTTTGCAGAATTCAACTAATTCCGCATTCATCTGACAGGGTCGAGATTTTATTGGGATTTTGGCTTCATTGAAGCCATCTTCATAAGGAAGAGAAACAATATACTTCTTCCTATTCCAGAAAGCGTTTGGGTGGTCCGCGCAAATATCAAGCATTAGTTGAGAAGAAATATTTTTTATCTTCTCCTGAATTTTAATAGACTTCATTGTGTCAGCAATATTAATACTCATTATTTCTAATTGCAAAAAATTAAGCTGATTTTGCTTCATATTTATTAGAGCATTAATGTCTCTTGTTACAGGTTGAGTAACAAAAGGATAAGAAATAGGCTGATTTTTATAAGTAGCTCTAAAGCCATCTGCATCAATATGCGTATAAGGATAGATAGCATTTATAAAAGGAGTTCCTAAAATAATAGGAGGATAAATCTGGTTTTTAACTAAAAAGAAGAAATGCGGAATGCAAATCTTATCACGACAAATATGCGCATTAGGCAGTTTGTAATTAATGTCAAGTGAATGACCAGTTGCAGATTTTACCAGATGGGTAGTTTTTTGAAAATATTTAGTAGGTATTAATCCTTCTTGAATACAACTAACGTCTGCCCCACTATCAATCATGGCGACATTAGTAATAAAGAATTCTTTGTTTATTAAAATGGTGCAATTAATGTACCACTTATGAGCAGTAACAATTTGCATCATTCCAAGAAAAGAATCATTTTGAAGGTTTTCGATATTGAATTTTTCAATTTGAAGAGTTTCGGTTTCTTCAGAAGTCAAATCTTTCTCCTTTCCTTTTGAAGAAGTTGAAGAGTTTGAAAATCTTTCCTTCTCTTCGAGTGTGGAAAGTCGATGATCAGAAATTATCTGATTTTGTTTTAAAGAAACAATTTCTTTTTTTAGTTTTTCAATTTCGATTTTTAGATCATCAAAAGTGGTATCTCTACCAGGGGTTTTGCTTAAAGCTAATCGGCGATTAACTTCAGCTAATGAATATGCCATAGGCTGGTTTTCAAAATCGTCCTTGACAATATTAGAAGTGGAAGGAGTAGAAGACTTTTGAGTTGCCATATTAAGAATTTTTTCACGAAGTTTATTATCAGTGACTTCCTTTAATAATTCAAGAATATTTTCAGCAGTTAAAGTTTTGACATTTAAATCAAGATCTTCGAATTGAGCTTGTATTTTATACATTGTTTCATCACAATGGCAGTCATGATTGTCACAATCAGCACATTTATTATTTGAATCACTCGCAGAATCAGGCAATTCAAAATCATTTTCAGAAGTAGAATTAGACATAGAATCATAATCAGAAGTATATAACAAGTTATAAACTTGATCATGTATTTCATCAGAAAGATTCAAAGATTTTAGTTTTTGCAATTTGCAGTTGGGAGCAATATGACCATACTGATTACATTTATAGCATTTAATTTTTGATAAAGGGCGTTTTGAAAAGTTCTTAGCAAATCTTGTAGACTTTCGGAAGGATTTACGAGCTTCTCGCTGTTCCTTACTCCTTCGTCTAGGGTGTTTAGACTTTTATTGATATTTCGATGAATTCCTCTGGGGTTTTCGAACTAAGGGCTTTTCCATGCCAAATTGTTCACAGAAATCACCCAATTGAGATTTCTCTCGGAGTTTATCAATCTTGATCTGTCTAGCCAGTTTTAACTCATTACAAAGGGCTAACCCTTCTTGAGTACAGTCCATGATTAGTTGACCATAAGTTTTTTCAGAGTAAGGGATCGCTCCATACGATCCACGAAGAGTTTTACGAACACGTTCTGCGAATAGAGGAGGAAGACCATCAATGAATTTGGCTTTCCAGTGTTCGTATCTACTTTCAGGTAAATCCATAACCCGACTGAGAAAGGTATCTTTGTACCATCTGAATTCGCCTAAGTGGCGGCATTTTAACCCATTTAAAAGAGTTCGAATATTCTCGTATTGATTAGTAAATCTACCACCGAAATGTTTAATGATAGTCAGCATAAGAGTATAAACAGCATCAGATCTTCCTACCGTTAGAGCGCGGCCAAGATTATCTGTGCCTTCATTAAGATTTATGGCATTATAAATTGCCTGGCGTTTAGTATCGTCTAGGAAGTTATCCCACCAACCACGAAGTTGGCCGGTAAACCCAGCAACAATCATTTTGCAGATTGTCTGGTAAGATCTATCATTCCTAGCCGTAGCACGTGTAGCCATACAAATAGTGGCATACATTGACATACGATGAATTAAAATAGAGATTTGGCGGTCGGATAATCCGTCAATATTCCATTCATAGATGGCATCACCATTATAAGAAGTATTTGTAATATTCCAATCCCTTTCCTCTATCAGAACATCTTGAGGAGTAGGACGGGGATAATATGCAGTGGTCATGCGAGGAATGTCGGCATATTTTTTGCCTGGTTGATTTTTCATTATTCCTCGTAGTTTATTCAGTTCTGACGAAAGAACTTCACCCGGGTCATTGGTGGAGGCAATATTGTCAGCAAAATTGGACTCAATAGATTGAATATTTTCAAAATCCATATTAAGAGGTTGAAGATTAAGACCCTTGAATTTTTTATCAAAAAGAGTTTCTAATCGTTCTAAAGAAGAAGCCATTGTGAATCCCTCTATTTCGAGAGGAGGCTGAATGCAAGGTGCAGAAAATATAAAACCTTCCTCTTTTGTAACAGATTTGGAGGTTGAAGCCGTATTTGCAGATTCTAACTGGGTACTTAGCTTGTTAATTAAAACAATAAGTTCATCGAGTTTAGTATCTAAAGAACCAATATGTTCACCAAGAATTTTAACATAAAGACTTAAATAATTATTCTGAGACATAAGATTATTTATTTCAGAAATCGTGATTTTACCAATATCATCATGAATAAATTTTTGGAAAGCCGTAAAAGTCATACCCGTATTATTGGGCAAAATAAAGGAGGATTGAGGAGGATATTTCGATTGAGTAGTCGTACCGTCAGGATGTTGGTAGGATCTCTCAATCAGTTTGATATATGATGGCAAATATGCAGTCATAAACCAAGGAACAAAGAAGATAATTTGATTATGCAGTGTACATGTTTCATAAAATTCTTCAGAAATATTCTGAAGTTCGTCCTTAGAATAGGTCTCAAAGAACCATGTTCTAAAGGGTTGCCATTTTTCAGAAAAAAAATCTTTTTGAATATATTTTCTGGCTGGAGAGCCAGGACTAAAATCAATAATTTGTTTAAACATATTTAAACAGAATTTATATCAAAATCCATCTCCGAAGGAGTAGGGTTTTCATTATTGCTATCTTGAACAATATTTGTTTTTGGATTGATTTTAATTTTTTCAACATTTCTAGAAGAAGTAGGAAGATCAGCAGAGTTTAAAGTATGCAATGATGCAGCGCGATTCCTAGCTGGACCATAAACTGGTGCAGAAGGTTCTATAGGAGAGATATACTGGATTTGAGGTAATTTTCTTGGAATAAAAAAAGAGTTTCGAAAGACAGGAAGACTATTGTCAAATTGTAGACAAATCTGTCCATCAGAGTTTTGAGTTACATGAGTTAACTCAGAATTGGTTACTTCATCCGCCAATTGTTTTGGGGAAGTAACAGAGTTTAAGATCCAAGTCTGAGGGAAATCGATTTCATCCCATCAAATTGGTCTTCGGGTTGTTATTTTGGATTTAATAAAGTTAGTCTCAATAAGCAGAGTACAATCAGAATTATCATCTATCAATTTACAACGAGGGTTTAAAGTGGATAACAATCGATAATATATTCTGTAAGATAAACCAATAAGCTCAGATCCAGGAGCATAATTATAACCATGAGTTTTAATATTCAGAGTTAAAGCATGAAGAATATTAACATCGGTTAAAGATAACAATAGATTAGGTTGAGTATTGAAATAAACAGGGCCATATGCCAGAGTTGATTCAATAGATCCCATAAGCAATTTGCGGAAATTTAAATTTCTAGCATCTCGTAGAGCTGCTAAAAATGTTTCCGGAAGACCCTTTAAAGTTAAAGGCTGGAAAGCAATTTGAACTAAGCCAATATGCATATAATTGAAATTGCGTTTAAAAATCTCAACATCATGTTTATTAAGTAATTGAATAGTCTGTTCATTAGTGTTTAAGGCAAGAGATTGCTCAGTAGTTTTAATAATCTGTTTGTGTTTGATTTTATCAAAAAATCCATATTCATAAATAGTTTTTAAATCGACTTTTGGAATAGTCCATTTATTTTTTTTCACCCGAACAAGGGGCCTGTCGGACATCCACACAATCTTACGAAAGCCCTTTGCCTAGTAGTTCTGACTGTGCAAAGAGCGCCCTTTACGCTTCCTCGCTGCGGGCTGAGCGGCTTACCCCAGCCCATGAGATCCTGTAGATGGTATCAAAGCCTGGGAACTTTCATAGTAAATATACTAGAGATGGTGAACAACGACTAGTATGAACATAAAAATATAAAAACTATGGATATGGGAGAAGTTAGTACAAAAAGTACTAAACTTGAAGAGGTAGATTTACCTCAAGACATAGATCTTCTTAATAAATGGACTATTCCAAAAGTCGATTTAAAAACTATTTATGAATATGGATTTTTTGATAAAATCAAACACAAACAGATTATTAAAACTACTGAGCAATCTCTTGCCTTAAACGCTAATGAACAGACTATTCAATTACTTAATAAACATGATGTTGAGATTTTTAAACACAATTTCAATTATATGCATATTGGCTTAGTTCAAATTGCTTTCCGGCCTTTAACTTTAAAGGGTCTTCCGGAAACATTTTTAGCAGCTCTACGAGATGCTAGAAATTTAAATTTCCGCAAATCGCTTATGGGATCTATTGAATCAACTCTGGCATATGGCCCTGTTTTCTTTCAATCTCTCCCAAATCTACGCCGTGACTATGTCCGGCTAGACCTCTTTTATGTTCATACTATAGTTCTAACCTCTCAAAGTATGTTAACTATGAAAGATCCAGACTCTACTTAGATAGCCGAAGAATTTCGCAGAATTCTTGACTTGGTTCCGAAATGGTGGTACAGTCGGGCCATCAATCTTATGTTAGCCTGATCTCAGTGATCGATCTAGTGAGCTGTGCCTCTAAGCCCGCAGCGAGGAAGCGTAAAGGGCGCTCTTTGCACAGTCAGAACTACTAGGCAAAGGGCTTTCGTAAGATTGTGTGGATGTCCGACAGGCCCCTTGTTCGGGTGAAAAAATTTTTACCAGACAGTCAGTAATTCTCTAAATTCTTTACTATTTCGGTTGGTGCTTCGGTTCGGTTTTCCGACTTAAGCTTATATCCGATATTATTACTCGGTCTGGCGGGCTGAGTGGCTTACCCCAGCCCATGAGATCCTGTAGATGAAATCTTTCTCCTTTCCTTTTGAAGAAGTTGAAGAGTTTGAAAATCTTTCCTTCTCTTCGAGTGTGGAAAGTCGATGATCAGAAATTATCTGATTTTGTTTTAAAGAAACAATTTCTTTTTTTAGTTTTTCAATTTCGATTTTTAGATCATCAAAAGTGGTATCTCTACCAGGGGTTTTGCTTAAAGCTAATCGGCGATTAACTTCAGCTAATGAATATGCCATAGGCTGGTTTTCAAAATCGTCCTTGACAATATTAGAAGTGGAAGGAGTAGAAAACTTTTGAGTTGCCATATTAAGAATTTTTTCACGAAGTTTATTATCAGTGACTTCCTTTAATAATTCAAGAATATTTTCAGCAGTTAAAGTTTTGACATTTAAATCAAGATCTTCGAATTGAGCTTGTATTTTATACATTGTTTCATCACAATGGCAGTCATGATTGTCACAATTAGCACATTTATTATTTGAATCACTCGCAGAATCAGGCAATTCAAAATCATTTTCAGAAGTAGAATTAGACATAGAATCAGAATCAGAAGTATATAACAAGTTATAAACTTGATCATGTATTTCATCAGAAAGATTCAAAGATTTTAGTTTTTGCAATTTGCAGTTGGGAGCAATATGACCATACTGATTACATTTATAGCATTTAATTTTTGATAAAGGGCGTTTTGAAAAGTTCTTAGCAAACCTTGTAGACTTTCGGAAGGATTTACGAGCTTCTCGCTGTTCCTTACTCCGTCGTCTAGGAAGTTATCCCACCAACCACGAAGTTGGCCGGTAAACCCAGCAACAATCATTTTGCAGATTGTCTGGTCAGATCTATCATTCCTAGCCGTAGCACGTGTAGCCATACAAATAGTGGCATACATTGACATACGATGAATTAAAATAGAGATTTGGCGGTCGGATAATCCGTCAATATTCCATTCATAGATGGCATCACCATTATAATAAGTATTTGTAATATTCCAATCCCTTTCTTCTATCAGAACATCTTGAGGAGTAGGACGGGGATAATATGCAGTGGTCATACGAGGAATGTCGGCATATTTTTTGCCTGGTTGATTTTTCATTATTCCTCGTAGTTTATTCAGTTCTGACGAAAGAACTTCACCCGGGTCATTGGTGGAGGCAATATTGTCAGCAAAATTGGACTCAATAGATTGAATATTTTCAAAATCCATATTAAGAGGTTAAATATTAAGACCCTTGAATTTTTTATCAAAAAGAGTTTCTAATCGTTCTAAAGAAGAAGCCGTTGTGAATCCCTCTATTTCGAGAGGAGGCTGAATGCAAGGTGCAGAAAATATAAAACCTTCCTCTTTTGTAACAGATTTGGAGGTTGAAGCCGTATTTGCAGATTCTAACTGGGTACTTAGCTTGTTAATTAAAACAATAAGTTCATCGAGTTTAGTATCTAAAGAACCAATATGTTCACCAAGAATTTTAACATAAAGACTTAAATAATTATTCTGAGACATAAGATTATTTATTTCAGAAATCGTGATTTTACCAATATCATCATGAATAAATTTTTGGAAAGCCGTAAAAGTCATACCCGTATTATTGGGCAAAATAAAGGAGGATTGAGGAGGATATTTCGATTGAGTAGTCGTACCGTCAGGATGTTGGTAGGATCTCTCAATCAGTTTGATATATGATGGCAAATATGCAGTCATAAACCAAGGAACAAAGAAGATAATTTGATTATGCAGTGTACATGTTTCATAAAATTCTTCAGAAATATTCTGAAGTTCGTCCTTAGAATAGGTCTCAAAGAACCATGTTCTAAAGGGTTGCCATTTTTCAGAAAAAAAATCTTTTTGAATATATTTTCTGGCTGGAGAGCCAGGACTAAAATCAATAATTTGTTTAAACATATTTAAACAGAATTTATATCAAAATCCATCTCCGAAGGAGTAGGGTTTTCATTATTGCTATCTTGAACAATATTTGTTTTTGGATTGATTTTAATTTTTTCAACATTTCTAGAAGAAGTAGGAAGATCAGCAGAGTTTAAAGTATGCAATGATGCAGCGCGATTCCTAGCTGGACCATAAACTGGTGCAGAAGGTTCTATAGGAGAGATATGCTGGATTTGAGGTAATTTTCTTGGAATAGAAAAAGAGTTTCGATAGACAGGAAGACTATTGTCAAATTGTAGACAAATCTGTCCATCAGAGTTTTGAGTTACATGAGTTAACTCAGAATTGGTTACTTCATCCGCCAATTGTTTTGGGGAAGTAACAGAGTTTAAGATCCAAGTCTGAGGGAAATCGATTTCATCCCATCAAATTGGTCTTCGGGTTGTTATTTTGGATTTAATAAAGTTAGTCTCAATAAGCAGAGTACAATCAGAATTATCATCTATCAATTTACAACGAGGGTTTAAAGTGGATAACAATCGATAATATATTCTGTAAGATAAACCAATAAGCTTAGATCCAGGAGCATAATTATAACCAATAAGCTCAGATCCATTAGAAAATCATTAATGGGATCTATTGAATCTACCCTTACCTATGGTCCTGTATATTTTAATACTCAGCCGAATTTGCAATTATCTCTGACTGATGTAAATATTCTTCATGCTTTAACCTTAAATGTGAAAACTCATGGTTATGATTATGCGCCTGGATCTGAACTTATAGGATTATCTTACCGCATATATTATCGTTTATTATCAACCTTAAATCTTCATTGTAAATTAATTGATGATACTTCTGATTGCACTATGCTAATTGAAACCGACTTTATAAAATCCAGGGTTACTACCCGAAGACCTATTCGATGGGATGAAATTAATTTCTCAAAAATATGGCTTTTAAATTCAGTCACTTCTCCAAAACAATTGGCAGAGGATATGACTAATTCAGATTTAACTCAAGTACCTCAAAATTCTGATGGACGAATTTGTCTGCAATTTGATAATAATCCTCCAGTCTATAGAAATTTTTTTTCTCTACCAAACAAACTTCCTTCTATACATCATATTTCTCCTATAGAACCTAATTATAGTCCAGCTAGGAATCGTGTTGCATCTTTGCATACTATAAATTCTGCAGATTCGCATGTTACACCTAAAGGTGTAGAAAAGATTAAAATCAACTCTAAAACTAATATAGTTCAAGATTTTGATAATGAAAATCCTACCTCATCTGAGATGGATTTTGATATTAATTCTGTTTAATTATGATGACACAACTTATTGATTTTAGTTCTAGCTCTCAGGCAAGAAAATATATTCAAAAGGAATTCTTTTGTGAAAAATGGAAAACCTTTAGGACATGATTTTTGAAACTTATAGTCCTGATGAACTTCGAAATATCACTGAAGAATTCTATGAAATATGTGTCTTACATAATAAAATTATCTTTTTTGTGCCATGGTTTATGTCTGCATATTTGTCGTCCTATGTAAAAATTATTGAAAGATCTTATCAAAATTTTGATGGTACAATTATTCAAGCCATGTATCCTCCTCAGTCTTCCTTTGTATTACCTAATAATACTGGAATGACTTTTTCTGCTTTTCAAAAGTTTGTTGATGAGGATGTTGGAAAAATCACTGTTTCTGAAATAAATAACCTTATTGTCCAAAATAATTATTTGAGTCTATATGTTAAAGTTTTAGGAGAACATATTTCTTCTCTTGATAAAAAACTTGACGAATTAATTGAGTTGGTTAAAAAACTTAGTGAGAAGATGGATTCCTCTAACATTCCTTCTACTTCCGAAACCAAAGAAGAAGAAGGATATATTTTATCTAAGCCTTGTATTCAAAGACCGCCTGAAATTGAAAATTTGAAAAAAAATTCTCAATTATAACAATTAGAAAAACTTTTAGATAAAAAAATTCCCTCGCTTACACATACAACCTCTTGATTTATCTGATGATTTTGTGCAAAACCTAGAGTCTAATTTTGCTGATCATATGGAATCTACTCAAAACATAGGTGATACTATCTCTTCAGAGCTAAATAAGCTCAAAGAATGGTTAGAAAACAACCAGGGAAAAATATGCTGACATTCCTCGTATGTCTACTATGTATTATCCACGTCCAACTCCTCAAGATGTTCTGATAAAGGAAAGGGACTGAAATCAAACAAATACTTCTTATAATGGGGATGTTATTTATGAATGGAATATTGATGGATTATCAGATCAACAAATCTCTATTCTTATCCTCCGTATGTCAATGTACTTTACTATTGCCACAACTACTGCATCAACAGAGAATCGGGTCAATCGTACAGACCCAACAATTTGGAAAACGATTATTGTGGGCTTAACTGGCCAACTTCGAGGCTGGTGGGATAATTTACTAGATGATGATAAACGTGAAGCTAGTTTTAATGTCACTAATGATAAATCAGGTAAAGATAATTTAGGTCGACCGCTATGGGCAGAACGACCAGATATTGTTTATACCCTTATTCTTACTATAATTGAACATTTTGGTAGTAGATTACCAATCAATATGAAAACATTATAACTCTCCTTAATGGTTTAAAATGCAGTCATTTAGGAAAATTTAGATGGTATAAGGACACCTTTCTTAGTAGGGTTATGGATTTACCCGAAAGTAAGTATGAGCATTGGAAAGCAAAATTCATTGATGGTTTTTCCCCCTTATTTGCGGAAAGAGTTAAAAAAACACTTAGAGGATCTTATGGTGAGATCCAATATTCAGAAAAAACTTATGGTCAGCTTATTGTAGCTTGTACTCAAGAGGGTTTAGCCCTTTGTAATGAGATGAAATTAGCAAGATGGATTAAGATTGACAAACTTATAGAAAAATCCCAATTAGGAGATTTTTGTGAACAATTTGGTATGGATAAACCGGTCGTAAGAAAAACCCAAAGATATTCTAAGTCTGATAAATCTTATAGAAAGAAACACTCTATACATAGAACCAAAGAAGAGCGTGAAACAAGAAAAAATTATCGTAAGTCTACCAGGTTTACGAAAAATGGATCCAAAAGAGAGTTAGCAAAAGTCAAGTGCTATAGATGCAACCAATATGGTCATATAGCTCCAAACTGTAAGTTACAAAAACTCAAGTCTTTAGGACTTTCTGATGAAGTGCGTGACCAAGTCTATGGTTTATTGTATACTTTTCGTTCTGAATATGATTATAATTGTGATTCTACATCTGAAAATGATATTGAACTACCTAGTTCAGGTAGTGAACCAAATCAAGTTAATAAATGCAATGACTGTAATAATGATACTTGTAATTGTGATGAGATGATGTATAAACTACAAGCGCAATTCGAAGATCTTAATTTAAATATTCAAACTCTTACTGCTAATAATGTCCTTCAATTATTGAAGGAAGTTACAGATGAAAAACTATGTCAAAAAATCATTAATTTTGCTACTCGAAAAACTTCTACTAATACTGCTAGTACTTCTAAAGATACTACTTACGATAATTATCATATATTTTATTCTTTATCTCAGGTAAATCAACGTCTTGCGTTGAGTCAAACTCCAGGTAGAGATACAACTTTTGATGATTTAAAAATAGAAGTTGAAAAATTAAAAAGAAAAATTAGTATTTTAAAACAAAAACAGATGATCTCCGATCATAGGATGTTTAAAATTGAAGAAACAATTTCTGACATTTCGGAAAATACTCTTTCTTCTACTTTGAAAGGAAAAGAAAAGGATTTTGAAAACTCTGCAAATTCTGATGATGATAAACTTAGTCCAGAAGATGATTTGAAAAGGGATTATTTCTTAGGTATGATGCAACTAGTTACTGCTCATAAATGGTATATAAATTACACTATTTTGATTAATAAAGAATTTTCTATCACTAATTTAGCTATGATTGATAGTGGTGCTGATGTCACCTGCATTCAGAAAGGTTTAATTCCAACTAGATATTTTGAAAAAACTACCCACATAATTAAGTCTGCATCTGATCATAAACTTGATATTAACTTTAAATTGCCTAATACTCATATATGTCGAAATAAGTTTTGCATTTCGTATTTCTTTTTTTCGGTTAAAAAACAGTTATATCCTCCTATTATTCTAGGAACTCCTTTTATAAATGTTATTTATCCTTATACACATATCGATGCGACTGGTTTTAAGGCTACTTATAAAAAGAAAGAAATCTCTTATCCTTTTGTTACTGATCCTGTGACAAGAGATATAAATGCTCTTATAAGTATGAAGCAACGATAGGTAAATTTCTTACAATTGGAAATAATGAGTATGAATATTCATGAGTCAATGAAGTCTGTAAAATTCCAAGAAAAAATAAAAATAATTTTTGATCAATTGACTATTGATATTTGTGTTGATCACCTAAATGCCTTCTGGGATCGCCAGAAACATATTGTTTCTCTTCCTTATGTAGAAGGTTTCAGTGAAGAAAAAATTTCCACAAAGTCTCGACCCTGCCAAATGAATGCATATTTAGTAGAATTCTGTAAAAAAAAAAAAGATTGATAGTCTCTTGCAAAAGGGTCTTATAAAATCCGCAAAATCCCCTTGGTCTTGTACTGCCTTCTATGTTAATAATGCTGCTGAGCAGAAACTTGGATGGACTAGACTAGTCATTAATTATAAACCCCTTAATAAAGTTTTAAAATGGATAAGATACTCAACACCAAATAAAAAAGACTTGCTTTCTAGACTATATGATGCCAACATATTTTCAAAATTTGACCTTAAATCGGTTTATTGGCAAATTCCAATTGATAAAAATCTTACTTATAGAACTGCTTTTAATGTCCCTTTTGGGCAATATGAATGAAATATTATGTCATTTGGTTTGAAAAATACTCCTACTGAATTTCAAAAAATTATGAACGACATATTTAATCCTTATATGGATTTTATAATTGTCTATATTGATGATATTCTTGTGTTCTCAAAAACCCTTGAATCACATTTTAAACACTTGAATATGTTCAAACAAATAGTTTTGCAAAATGGTTTGGTTATTTCTAAACCAAAGTTTTGGTTATTTCTAAACCAAAAATGTCCTTGTTTCAGACAAATGTTAGAATTCTAGGTCATAATATTAGCTAAGGTACTATTGAGCCCATACAAAAAACTTTAGACTTTGGTAAAAAGTTTCCGAATATAATTACTGATAAAACTCAGTTACAAAGACTTCTTAGTAGTCTTAATTACATCTCTCTTTTTTATAAAAATCTATCCAGAGATTTAGCTCCTTTACATTATTGACTGAAAAAGGGTAATAAAAACACCCTAGACTCAAGTTCACACTGACTTGGTTAAAATAATCAAAAAACGAGTTCAAACTCTTCCACGTTTAATCTTAGCTAATCCTGTATGGTTAAAAATAATTAAAACTGATGCTTCAAATATTGGTTATGGAGGAATATTTAAATAAGTTAATCCCCATAGAAACACTGAATGTTTAAAGCTACCTCATTCAAACACTGAATGTTTGAAGAAGAATTAAAATTAGAAGATAAGTTGGCAGCGATGGTAAGAATAGAAAGAGAAAACGAAGAGATAGACAGAAAAAAGGAAATAGATAAAATAAAACAACAAACCACAAAAGAAATACAAAAAATAGAAAAAACTAAAAATAGTAGCATTGCTAAATTAGAAAAATAACTATAAATGCTAAAAGATTTATACGAAAAGAGACAGAAAGAAAAATATAAAGAACGAAAATTATTAAATGAGATAAATCAATTTAAACAAAAATTAGAAATAAAAAATAAAGAACCAGAAACCAGTGAATTGGAAATAAATACAATAGATGCTGAAGAAACAGATAATTATGATTCGAAAGATAGTGAAACATACACAGAAATTCTAGAAAATATAGGAAAACCAGAAATTAATGAAAAACAAGAAGTAATTAATAAAGAAAATCTAGAACTAACAAATACAGAAGTAAATACTCTAGATAAAAATTATAATACCTAGTACATTAGAAATAAGAAAACCAATCTGTAATTACAAAAATAAGTTTAAAAGATATAATTCAAAGGATGAATATAATAAATGGACACCAAAACAAATAATTAATTACAACTTTTTAGATTTAGACTGTGTAACAGACACAAATAAAATAATACAACTATGGGTAGGATACATGTCAAAACAATTATTAAATAATAAAATAGATACAACAAACACACTAGAATATATAGAAAAGACAATAATAGGAATAGTAAAATTATGGTTTTTAAATCTAGCCGAAGCAAGTAAAAAAGTATTAAGATCTGATACTAAAACAGAAGGAACATCAACAACTACTAAAATACTACCAACATAAATATTGAAAAAATATGAAATAGATATAAGAGAGGAATTTAGCAGTATAACAACAGAAGAAGAAGAACAACAAAATAAAGAAAAAGAAACGAATAGAAATTTTATATTAAAACTAGTAATATGTAATATGTGCTATATAGATGAGTATACGTGCGCATTTAAAGAATATTATTATAAAGGAACATATAAGATAGAAGAAAGTAAAGAAATAAGAAGATTATATTTTAGTAAATTACCCAAACCATTTACTTCAAAAATAATAAAGAATTGGGATGAAGCAAAAATAGTAGATACCCTAGGAGTAAAAATAAAATTTTTACAACAATGGTATAGAAATCTATGTGAAAAATATAGAAAAGAAATAAAAATGGAAAAGACATTAATAAGAAATTTAGCATGTTGCAAAGATAAAATAGCACCTCAATTTGGATATGAGGAAAGATATTATAAGAAAAGAAAAAGACATAAGAAATATAAGAAATACAAGAAATCACAATATACGTATAAGAAACCAAGAAAAAGATATTATGTAAAAAATTATAAACATAAAAGACCAAATAGGAAAAAGAAATCTATAAAAGAATGTACTTGTTACAATTGTGGAAAACTAGGATATTTAGCTAGATAAGTAAATTACCAAAAAACCCCAAAAAGAAACAAATATCAGAAATAAAAATAGAAAATACAGAATATAAGCAGATAGATTATATAGATTATGAATTAGAAATTGAAGATAGTATATATGAAATTTCAGAGAATGAAACTATTAATGAAATAGATACTGAATTAGATGAATTAAATCACTAAAGAAGATATAAAAATGAACCAAATAACTGAAGAAGATATAAAAATAATAACAAAGGAAGAATACTTAAATGAAGAAAGGACAGATCAAAAAAATGATATTTGATGAAATAAAAGGAAAAAAGTTAGACTTAAGTGCAGAAAAATATTTAAATTACCAACAATAAAAAATATATTTAGTAGAAAAAAAAAGGAAAATACTATGTAGTAAGCCAAAAGGAACATGTAATAGACTGTAGATATGCAAAAAGAAGAGCTAGTAGACCACTAGTAACAAAAAGACTAATTAATAAAGAAATAAACGACATAAAAAGCAAAGACCTAATAAAATATGTACACCTTGGAGGAACAGAGATATTAATAAAAGCATGTTTTAGAGAAGGAATAGATGCACCAATAGAATTATATTTAGCAGATGATAGAATTATAAAACCAATAGAAAAAAGTATAATAGCAGCCATAAAAGGAAATTTAATATACCAAAATTTAAAGTTATAGTAAGTGTGAATTGTTCAGTAGCAATAACAGATAAGAATATAGATAAATCATTAGTATTATATTGAATAGAACTAACTCCAGAAAGTAAAATATTTACAGCAAGATGTAAAAATCTATATGTATTAACAACAAAACATAAAATAACAGGAAAAAATAAAATTGATAAAATACAAATAGAAAGTCCTTTTGAATAATTTGTAAAAAAAAATTGATAATAATGATTATAGTTACAAAAATATAGACATAGAAGAAGATTTAGCAATAATTAATGATAGAATAAGTACATCAAAAAGAATAGCTCATGAAAAAACAGAATCATCAAGCTCATCAAGAAGAATAAGTTATGAAACAACTTCAATCGTTAATTTAAATCAATATTATATAACAGGAACAATAAATGAAAAAGAAAATTTAATACTCTTAAACACAGGACAAGAAGAAAATTATATAGAAAAATATCTAGTAAGAAGTGAAGAAATAAAATCAAATAGTAATATATGCCCAGATCTACCAAGGAGTCTAATAAACATTAAGGATACGACAAAAAAAAAGAAAAAATAATAGGAGTTAGAAAAACAAAAATAGAATCTGAAATAAAGGAAGAAATGTAAAAAACAGACATAATATTAGGAATAAAATGGTTAGAACAAATAAAACCATACAATATAGATAATACACAATTATCTACAACATATAATAGTAGAAGGATATTATAATAGGCATTATACACCTATGATAGATACAGAAGCACAAGTAAACTTATGTAGATACAACTTTTTACCAAAAGGTAAATGAGATAAGCTAAAAGTACCAATAGTAGTCAAAGGATTTAATAATGAAGGAAGCTTAATTACATATAAAGCTAAGAATGTAAAAATAAAAATATGGGATAAAATAATAACAATGGAAGAAATCTATAATTATGAACTAACATCAAAAGATATGCTTTTAGGAATGTCATTTTTAGATAAATTATACCCACATATAATAATTAAAATAGATTGGTGATTTACAACACCATGTAAACAAAAATAAGAGCAAAAAGATTTATTAATAAAATAAAAAAGAAAACTGATTGGATAAAAGGAAGTGAAAAAATTACACAAAAGTTAGAAAATATAAAAAATAAAGAAGACATAGTAGAACTAGTTGTATTTTTGATAAATAAAAAAGAAATAACCATATTTTATATAGATAAGGTAGAAATTACAAAGAAAAAATTAAGACAATTATATAGTGAAGATCCATTATAAGGATGGAAAAAACATAAAACTACTATAAAAATTGAATTAATAGATAAAAATAACATAATAACTCAAAAATCATTAACATATAATTTTGAAGAATTAAAAGAATTTAAAATACATATAGATGAATTATTAGAAAAACAATATATACAAAAAAGTAATAGTAAATACAATAATCCAGCATTTATAGTAAATAAACACAGTGGACAAAAAAGGAAAAAAAGTAGAATGGTTATTGACTATAGAAATTTAAATTCAAAAACTATGACATATAATTATACAATACCAAATAAGGTATTAAAAATAAGACAAATACAATGATACAACTACTTTTAGTAAATTTGACCGTAAATCAGGATTTACCACTTAAAGTTAGATGAAGATTCTAAGGAATTAACCGCATTTACGGTACCACAAGGATTTTATGAATGGAACGTATTACCATTTGTATATAAAAATGCACTAGATAGATACCAACACTTTATGCATAGTTACTTTAAACAATTACCTAATTGTATAGTATACATAGATGATATACTACTATACACAAAAACTAAAGAGGAACATTCAAAATTATTAGAACGATTTACAGATATAATAGAAAAATCGGGAATAAGTTTAAGTGAAAAGAAAGCTGAAATTATGAAAAATCAGATAGAATTTTTAGGAATACAAATAGATAAAAGTGGAGTAAAAATGCAACAACATATAGTACAAAAAACAATAAATTCAAAAAAAGAATTAGATACAAAAAAAAAATTACAATCATTTTTAGGATTAGTAAACCGAGTAAGAGAGTATATACCAAAATTAGCAGAAAACCTAAAGCCTTTACAGAAAAAAATTAAAAAAGGATGTAGAATATAATTACAACGAGGAAGATAAAAAACAAGTTCAGAAAATAAAATTACTTCATAAAGAATTATCAAAATTACAATTCCCAGATGAAAATAAAAAATTTACATATATAGTAGAAGCAGATGCAAATGACTATAGTTATGGAGGAGTACTTAAATATAGGTACGAAAATGAAAAAATAGAACATCATTGTAGATATTATTCAGGAACATTTAATGAAACAGAAATAAAATGGGAAATAAATAGAAAAGAATTATGTTCATTATATAAATATTTATTAGCATTTGAACCATATATTGTATATAACAAATTTATTGTGAGAACAGGTAATACCCAGGTTCGATGGTGGTTAACAAGAAAAATATGAAACTCAGTTATGACAAAGGAAATTCGGAGATTAGTATTGAATATATATAATTTTACATTTACGATTGAAGTAATCAAGACTGACAAGAATGTTATTGCAAATTGCATATCAAGACAAAGCTACTCAAACTGATTTACTAATGGAAGAAGTTGATATCAAAGATACCCAAACAAACTTAATATTACAAGTGTTTAAACAAATGAAGTTATTAGAAGAACGAGTTATCACATTAACTACTGAAGTTACAAATGTAAAAGTGCAGGTTGAGCACTATAAAAAAACAATAAGCTATTAGCAAAGATACTGTGCAGGAAGAGCACATTAAGAAAGTAGACCTAGAAGGTGACGATGAAAAATACCTAAAAACTCAAATTACTAACGAAATTACAGTTACAGCTACAGGCGCAAGTGATGTATCCAAAGGAAAGAATATAGTCACCCAAAATAAACCTGAACTACCAAAGAAAAAGAATTATAACCTCAACCAGATATTCTCAAAACCATATACACCAAATATACAAAAATCAGAGTCATCTATACCTCCACAGATACACACATATTCTGAATCACTCAATCAAGAAAAGCAGACTTATAACCATATCACTCATACATATATTGATAATATTTATACCTTAAAAAAATTGTTAAATACAAAACCTTTCCAGAGTACAGATTTAGCAAAACAAAACCAAGGATATATTACACAAAAATCTCAGAACTATAACAAACTTATTACTTTGACTAGCACCAGTGCGAACTTAATTTCTTCATATTACTATTATGGACTATTATCTACAGTTTACACAATTGTTGGAGAAGAGTTAACAAGAATTCCAGATAGTCACAAAAACATTATGGTTTATAAAAGAATAACAAAGGGACAGTTATTCTATGTCCGTTTCTACTTACCACCAGCAGAAATATTGTTTGATGAAATAAAATAGACAATTACTTTTGTCAAGGTAGGAATGACACGAGACTATATTATCCCTGAAGAAATATGTGAACAAGAAGAGATAACCAAAAATCAGATACCGGACTTCTACCGAAACAAGAGAGTTATTGGACATAGCAGTATATTGACTGAGTTAGCAAATAATTTTATAAATCAAAATCCATTTTGGATTTACTATAACAGAAATCAGTTATTGGTTTACTCTACTTGTAAAAATATTAGAGAAAATGACAAAGAATAGATAAGAAAATGGGTCATAACGATCCTAAAACCAGAAGATTTACCTATCACAAGATCTATTACGAAAGGAATTATTTCAGAAGAAGCTACGGATTAATTCTGTAAACAGGTTTGTCAAAGATACGATGACCACATATGCAAAAGATGTAGTGGCGACACAACTTTATTTCAGATGTGATGCTACAATAATAAGAAGTTAAAAAAAAAGCAGATACGACAAGAAGAAGATGAAAAGAAGATAACAACGGAGCAATAATGGAAGAGATAAAAGACAAAGATAATAAAAGCTAGAAAGCAACATATGAATTATTGTATAGCCTTTTAAATTTCGTTACTTAAATTGTATAGTTAGGAAGATTTTTTAGTAATAAGCATTAATAGCTTTAACTTTTTAGGCATAGGCTTTTTGAATTTTCATGTATAGCATTATTAATTGTTATCTTTCTGACAAAATTAGGAGATGTAAATTAGGAAACGTGTAAAGTGTGTTAATAGTTTACACACTTTCTTAGGATTATAAATAGAGAGCATTTTGCTCAATTAGAGGCAAGCCTCATGAGTTGAAGCAAAACCCTCTCTTGTACACAAAAAACTTTTGAATTATTTAATAAAAAACAAGTATATTTCCAAGAAAACGCTATGAATCAAACAGCTATGGAAAATCTAGAATTATCAGATTTACCAGAAAAGGTATTTATATTTATGATTAGGAATAGCTAAATTCAAATTTCTGACAATCATGATATGATAAAATAATTTCATGATAGTTACTTTATAGTAGAATTATTCAAAGAATAGTATGTTAAGCAGTTTATTAGCAAAGTGGAGAAGAAAAAAAATCCCTAAGAACTATGCCATTCTAAAGGTGAATCCGTCGAGGCAAGAAAGTCGTGATATGGGAGTAGCCAGAGTAGAGGCGCTATTTAAGGGAAAAGTATTCAGATTACCATACTAATAGTGATCGAAGAACATGCTATTTAAAAATAATCTAGTATATAGTAATCTAAAATAATCATGTTTTGTTATGTGTATGATTGAAGAAAATATTTTAAAAAAGCGTCATATGAAAAATGAATACTTATTTATATGACGAAATGGAAGATAAATTCAAAATACTTGTTTTGTGTATACTTAAGGATATAGAAATTGTAGATATAAGAAAAATCATATTGGAAAAAATATTTGATAAATATTTTATGACTAGAATAAATTACATACCACACCTACCTACCTACTCTTACAAAAACTTACATACCAAACCTACACATCAACCATGATAAATTACGTATATTTAAAAAATTAAAAAATGGATATGAAAATTATACAATTAATAGAAAAACTAATGAAAACAAATTTAGAAGAATATATGAGAACTAAAGATATAAAATATATAGAATTCCTTAATGAGAATATAGAGGAATTATTAAGATTAAAACAAACAACTAATAAATACTATGATAAAGTAATTAATTACTAGAATCCAATTTCAAGTTATCCAAGTTATTCATAGAAACCTAAGCATAATATGAACAATATGACAAGATATATATCTGATGAAACTAAGATACTAGTTTTATTTATCATAAAAAACTTAGAATTAGAAGACATAAAGAAAATAATACGGGAAAAAATATTTTATTATGAAGATGAGTTACTATGTACTAATTGGATTGAAGATGAATTAGAAAATATACAATTCTACGGTAGAAATAATTCAAACAATTATTATTTAGATGGATATTATACAGATTAGAAATGTTGGAATATATTAGAAAAGTCAGAGAAAACAAAGTGACCTATATGAAGAAATTAATTATAGAAATCAACTCCAAGAAATGAAGGAAAATCAAAAATAAAAATTAATATGTATAGAAAAAATCTTAAAAAATTTAGAAAATAGTACAGATAATAGTTTACATAACATGAAAAACTCATTAAGGGATGAAGAAAAGGAGATAATTAATAGTATTAATAACCTTAAATTAGATATAAATTTTAGTACAATTTGAATAGAATATTACACAGAAATTTGTAAATAAGCAACTACTTTAGGCTAAAATAATAGACTATGAGTATTTAAAATATTGGAGACAAGATATGGAAGAAATAAGATTAACAGAAATACTTATGAAAGAAAATTTAATTGAATATTTTAGAACAAAAGATATAGAATATTTAGAATACCTTCAAAATAATATACAAGAATTACAAAGACTAAGAGAAAAAACTAAAGAATATTACAGTAAAGTATTTAATCAAATACCATCTAATCACCCCCCAAGATATGAACATTAATAAAATTAAAATAAATAAACTAAAAATAAAAAAGTTTGGAGAAGTTAAGAAATATCCACGTACAAATAAAAATAAATCCATTAGAATTAAAATAGATATATTTAAGTTACCCAAGTTATCCTCACCCCCTACAAAGAACAAAGAAGAATTTTTAATAGACGAAAAAATATATAAAAATCACGAAGGATTAAAAATAAAAATAGTATTCTCTAATTTAGGAAGAAGATATAAAAAAAATAGGTGAACATTTATATTTAATGATTAAAAAAGAAGAATTAAAATTAGAAGATAAGTTGGCAGTCATGATAAGAATTTAAAAAGAAAATAAAGAGATAGATAGAAAAAAAGAAAATAGATAAAATAAGATAACAAACTACAGAAGAAATACGAAAAATAGTAGAAACTAAAAATAGTAGGATTGCTGAATTAAAACAAGAACTACAACTGCTAAAAGATTTGTATGAAAAAAGACAGAAAGAAAAAGAAGAAAAAGATAAAGAACAAAAATTATTAATTGAGATAAATCATTTTAAAGAAAAATTAGAAGGAGAAAATAAAGAATTAGAAACCAGTGAATTAGATAAGAGTACAATAGATGCTGAAGAAACAAATAATTATAACTCAGAAGATAGTGAAACATATACAGAGATTCTAGAAAACATAGGAAAACTAGAAATTAATCAAAAAAGAAGAAGTAATTAATAAAGAAAATCTAGAACTAATAAATACAGAAGTAATTACTCAAGATAAAAATATAATACCTAGTACATTAGAAATAAGAAAACCAACATATAATTATAAAATTAAGTTTAAAAGATATAATCCAAAGGATGAATATAATAAATGGACACCAAAACAAATAATTAATTACAACTTTTTAGATTTAGACTGTGTAATAGACACAAATAAAACAATACAACTACGGGTAGGATACATGTCAAAACAATTATTAGATAATAAAATAGATACAACAAACACACCAAAATATATAGAAAAGACATTAATAGAAATAGTAAAATTATGATTTTTAAACCTAGCCAAAGCAAGTAAAAAAGTATTAAGATCTGATACTAAAACAGAAGGAACATCAACAACTACTAAAATACTACCAACAAAAATATTGAAAAATATAAAATAGCTATAAGAGATGAATTTAGCAGTATGACAACAGAAGAAGAAGAACAAAACAAAGAAAAAGATATAAATAGAAATTTAATGTTAAAACTAGCAATATGTAATATGTGCTATATAGATGAGTATACGTGCGCATTTAAAGAATATTATTATAAAGGAACATATAATATAGAAGAAAGCAAAGAAATAAGAAAAATTATATTTTAGTAAATTACCTGAACCATTTAATTCAAAAATAATAAAGAGTTGGGATGAAGCAAATATAGTAGATACCCTAGGAGCAAGAATAAAATTTTTACAACAATGGTATAGAAATCTATATGAAAAATATAGAAAAGAAATAAAAATGAAAAAAAACATTAATAAGAAATTTAACATGTTGCAAAGATAAAATAGCACTTCAATTTGGATGTGAAGAAAGATATTATAAGAAAAGAAAAAGACATAATAAATATAATAAATATAATAAATACAAGAAATTAAAATATAAGTATAAGAAACCAAGAAAAAGATATTATGTAAAAAATTATAAACATAAAAGACCATATAGGAAAAAGAAATCTATAAAAAAAAATGTACTTGTTATAATTGTGAAAAACTAGGACATTTCGCTAGATATTGTAAATTACTAAAAAAATCCAAAAAAGAAATAAAAATATCAGAAATAAAAATAGAAAATACAGAATATATGAAGATAGATTATATAGATTATTAATTATAAAGTGAACATAGCATATATGAAATTTCGGAGAATGAAACAAATAATGAAATAAATAGTGAATTTGATGAATCAAATAACTGAAGAAGATATAAAAATGAACCAAATAACTGAAGAACATATAAAAATAACAACAAAGAAAGAATATTAATATGAAGAAGGAACAGATCAAAAAATAATATTTGATAGTAATATATTTGATGAAATAAAGGGAAAAGAGCTAGATATAAGTGTAGAAAAAATATTTAAAATACCAACAATAAAAAATATATTAGTAGAAAAAAAGGAAGAATATTATGTAGTAAGTCAAAAGAAACATGTAATAGACTGTAGATATACAAAAGGAAGAACTAGTATACCACTAGTAACAAACAAAATAATTAATAAAGAAATAAATGATATAAAAAGTAGACCCAATAAAATATGTACACCTTGGAGGAACAGAGATATTAATAAAAGCATGTTTTAGATAAGGAATAGATACGCCAATAAAATTATTTTTAGCAGATGATAGAATTATAAAACCTATAGAAAAAGTATA
Source organism: Capsicum baccatum var. pendulum (assembly GCA_030864225.1). NCBI lineage: Eukaryota > Viridiplantae > Streptophyta > Magnoliopsida > Solanales > Solanaceae > Capsicum > Capsicum baccatum. The sequence goes on from CM061554.1 coordinate 42,005,278, forward strand.
TATAACTGCCATAAAATAAAATTTAATATAGCAAAAAATTAAATTTATAATAAGTGTGAATTATTCAGTAGCAATAATAGATAAAAATATAGATAAATTATTAGTATTATATTGAAAAATATCAGGAATAGAACTAACCCTAGGAAGTAAAATATTTACAGCAAGATGTAAAAATCTATATGTATAATGATTATAGTTACAAAAATATAGACAGAGAAGAAGATTTAGAAATAATAAAAGATAGAAAAAGTACATAAAAAAAATAGCTCATGAAAACCAGAATCATCAAGCTTATCAAAAAGAACAAGTTACGAAACAATGTCAATAGTTAATTTAAATCAATATTGCATAACGGGAACAATAAATGAAAAAGAATATTTAATACTCTTAAACACAGGACAAGAAGAAAATTATATGGCAAAATATCTAGTAAAAAGTGAAGAAATAAAATATAATAGTAATATATGCCCAGATCTATCGAGGAATCTAATAAACATTAAGGATACGGCAGAAAAAGAAATAATAATAGGAAGTAGAAAAGTAAAAATAAAATTTGAAATAAAGGAAGAAATGCAAAAAGCAGACATAATATTAGGAATAAAATGATTAGAACAAATAAAACCATACAATATAGAACATACACAATTATCTACAACATACAATAAAGAACAATTATTCATAAAAAGAACTTTGGCATGACATGAAAATATATGTACTTGTAAAACTAATAGTAAAAGGATATTATAATAGGTATTATACACCTATGATAGATACAGAAGCAGAAGCAAACTTATGTAGATACAACTATTTACCAGAAGGTAAATGAGATAAGCTAAAAGTACCAATAGTAGTGAAAAGGATTTAATAATGAAGGAAGCTTAATTACATATAAAGCTAAGAATGTAAGAATACAGATATGGGATAAAATAATTACAATAGAAGAAATCTATAATTATGAACTAACATCAAAAGATTTATTCTTTTAGGAATGTCATTTTTAGATAAATTATACCCACATATAATAACTAAAATAAATTGGTGATTTACAACACCATGTAAACAAAAAGTAACAGCAAAAAGAGTTATTAATAAAATAAGAAAGAAAACTGATTGGATAAAAGGAAGTAAAAAAATTACACAAAAGTTAGAAAATATAAAAAATAAAGAAGAAACAGTAGAACTTGTTGTATTTTTGATAAATAAAAAAGAAATAACTATATTTTCAATAGATAAGGTAGAAATAATAAAGAAAAAATTAAGACAATTATATAGTGAAGATCCATTAAAAGGATGGAAAAAACATAAAACTACTATAAAAATTGAATCAATAGATAAAAATAGCATAATAACTCAAAAACCATTAACATATAATTTTGATGATTTAAAAGAATTTAAAATGCATATAGATGAATTATTAGAAAAACAGTCTATACAAAAAAGTAATAGTAAACACAATAATCCAACATTTATAGTAAATAAATACAATGGACCAAAAAGTGAAAAAAGTAGAATGGTTATTGACTATAGAAATTTAAATGCAAAAACTATGACATATAATTACCCAATACCAAACAAGATATTAAAAATAAGACAACTACAAGGATATAATTATTTTAGTAAATTTGACTGTAAATCAAAATTTTACCACTTAAAGTTAGATGATGAATCTAAGGAATTAACCGCATTTACGGTACCACAAGGATTTTATGAATGGAATGTATTACCATTTGGATAAAAAAAGGCACCAGGTAGATACCAACACTTTATGCATAGTTACTTTAAACAATTACCTAATTATATAGTATACATAGATGATATACTACTATACACAAAAACTAAAGAGGAATTAAAATTATTAGAACAATTTACAGATATAATAGAAAAATCGAGAATAAGTTAAAGTGAGAAGAAAGCTGAAATTATGAAAAACCAGATAGAATTTTTAGGAATACAAATAGATAAAAGTGGAGTAAAAATGCAACAACACATAGTACAAAAAATAATAAATTCAAAAGAAGAATTAGATAAAAAAAGAAATTACAATTATTTTTAGGATTAGTAAACCAAGTAAGAGAATATAACCAAAATTAGCAGAGAACCTAAAACCTTTACAGAAAAAATTTAAAAAGGATGTTGAATATAATTACAATGAAGAAGATAAAAAACAAGTTCAGAAAATAAAAATACTTTGTGAAGAATTACCAAAATTACAATTCCTAGACGAAGATAAAAAATTTTACATATATAGTAGAAGCAAATGCAAGTGAATATAGTTATGGAGGATTACTTAAATATAGGTACGAAAATGAAAAAATAGAACATCATTGTCGATATTATTCAAGAACATTTAATGAAACAGAAATAAAATGGAAAATAAATAGAAAAGAATTATGTTCATTATATAAATGTTTATTAGCCTTTGAACCATATATTGTATATAACAAATTTATTGTGAGAATAGATAATACCTAGGTTCAATGGTGGTTAACAAGAAAAATACAAAACTCAGTTACGACGAAGGAAATTTCGAGATTAGTATTGAATATATATAATTTTACATTTACGATTGAAGTAATCAAGACTGAAAAGAATGTTATTGCAGGTTACATAGCAAGACAAAGCTACTCAAACTTATTTACTAATGGAAGAAGCTGATGTCAAAGATATTCAAACAGATTTAATATTACAAGTGTTTGAACAAATGAAGTTATTACAAGAACGAGTTATCAAATTAACTTCTAAAGTTACAAATGTAAAAGTGCAGGTTGAGCACTATAAAAACAAGAAGCTATTAGCAAAGATACTGTGCAGGAAGAGCACATTAAAAAACTAGACCTGGAAGGTGACGATGAGAAACACCTAAAAACTCAAATTACTAACGAAATTACCGTTACAGCTGCAGGCGCAAGTGATATATCCAAGGAAAAGAATATAGTCACTCAAAATAAACCTAAACTACCAAAGAAAAAGAATTATAACCTTAATCAGATATTCTCAAAACCATATACACCAAATATATAAAAATTAGAGTCATCTATACCTTCCCAGATACACACATATTCCGAATCACTCAATCAACAAAAGCAGACTTATAACTATATCACTCGTTTATATATTTATAATATTTATACCTTACAAAAATTGTTAAATATAAAACCTATCCAGAGTAAAGATTTAGCCAAACGAAACCAAGGATATATTACACAAAAATGTCAGAACTATAACAAACTTATTGCTTTGCCTGGCACTAGTGCAAACTTAATTTTTTCATGTTACTATTATGGACTATTATCTACAGTTTACTCAATTACTGGAGAAGAGTTAACAAAAATTCCAGATATTCACAAAAAATTGATGGATTATAAAAGGATTACGAAGGGACAATTATTCTTTGTCCGTTTCTAATCAGCACCAGCAAAAATATTATTTGATGAAATAAAATAAACAATTGTTGTTGTCATAGATAGGAATGACACGGGACTATATTATCCCTGAAGAGATATGCAAATAAGAAGAGATAACCAAAAATCAGATACAGGAATTCTACCGAAATAAGAGAGTTATTGGACTTAGCAGTATATTGACTGAGTTAGCAAATAATTATATAAATCAAAACCCAGTTTGGATTTACTATAACTGAAATCAATTATTGGTTTACTCTACTTGTAAAAATATTAGAGAAAATAACAGAGAAGAGATAATAAAATGGATCATAATGATCCTAAAACCAGAAGAGTTACCAGTCACAAGATCTATTATGAAAGGAATTATTTCAGAAGAAGCTATGGATCAATTCTGTAAACAGGTTGGCCAAAGATACGATGACCACATATACAGCAGATGTAGTGGCAGACACAACTTTATCCCAGGTGTGATGCTACAATAGCAAGAAGATAAAAAAAAACAGCAAATACAACAAGAAGAAGATGAAAAAAAGATAACAATGGAGCAATAATGGAAGAGATAAAAGACAAAGATAATAAAAGCTAGAAAACGACATGTGAATTATTGTATAGCCTTTTAAATCTTGTTACGTAATTGTATAGTTAGGAAGACTTTTTAGTAATAGCCATTAATAGCTTTAACTTTTTAGGTATAGGCTTTTGACTTTTCATGTATAGCATTATTAAGTTTTATCTTTCTGACAAAAATAGGAGATGTAAATTAGGAAACGTGTAAAGTGTGTTAATAGTCTACACGCTTTCTTAGGATTATAAATAGAGAGCATTTTGCTCAGTTAGAGGTAAGTCTTTATGAGTTGAAGCAAAACCCTCTCTTGTACACAAAAAACTTTTGAATTATTTAATAAAAAATAGGTATATTTCCAAGGAAAAGCTGTGAATCAGACAGCTATGGAAAATCTAGAATTATCAGATTTACCAGATCAGGTATTTATATTTATGATTATGAATTGCTAAATTCATATATTCCTAACAATCATAATATGATAAAATAAGTTCATATTTGGAATTATTTGATTAATTTAGTAATTATTATAAAATTAGATTTAGATATCCACCAAAATATTATAAATATTATTTAGATAAATATCAAACAAAAATTACAAAAATATAAAGAATTAAAACAAATAATATCTGAAAAACGTAAAGAATTAAAAATAAGGATAGAAAGACTACAATATAACATAATTTTCGGAGTTAGTAAAAACTCAATAAATTCATAAAAAGAAGAAATATCAAATTTAGAATCAACAATAGATAGTCTAGAATATATATACCAGCATAACCTCTATACATTTAAATAAAATGAACAAAGAAGAATTTATAATAGACAAAAAAAACTTATGAAAATCACGAAGGATTAAAAATAAAAATAATATTCTCTAATTTAGGAAAAAGATATAAGAAAATAGGTGAACATTTATATTTAATGTTAGAGAAAGAAAAATTGAAACTAGAAGATAAGTTGACAGCCATGGTAAGAATAAAAAAAGAAAATGAAGAGATAGACACAAAAAAGGAAATAGATAAAATAAGACAACAAACTACAGAAGAAATACGAAAAATAGTATAAATTAAAAATAGTAGGATTGCTGAATTAGAAAAAGAACTACAAATTCTAAAAGATTTGTATAAAAAAAGACAGAAAGAAATAGTAGAAAAAAGATAAAGAACAAAAATTATTAATTGAGATAAATCAATTTAAAGAAAAATTAGAAGGAGAAAATAAAGAATTAGAAACCAGTGGATCAGAAATAAATACAATAGATGCTGAAGAAACAGATAATTATAACTCGGAAGATAGTGAAACATATACAGAAATTCTAGAAAATATAGAAAACTAGAAATTAATGAAAAACAAGAAGTAATTAATAAAGAAAATCTAGAACTAATAAATACAGAGCTGAACTATTCAGAGATTCATGAATGTAAATTGCTATATAGTTATTTTAATAATTAAAATCGTTATTCTTTTTATGCATATTTTTTTTTAAGATGAGTAATATTATGAGAAGGCATCAAATGTCTTTTAAAATTCTTATACCTAAACCATTCACCAATTCATGAATATAAATTGCTATGTAGTTATTTCAATAATTAAAATCATTATTCTTTTTATGCATATATATATTTTTTGCTTCTAAGAGTTAAGAAAAAAATAATTAAGAGAGAGAGTGATGGCCTAATAAAGAGGAGTTACAATCATTCATTATTATATTAGTAAATACTAAATATCTTAAAATTAAATAATATATATAATTGATAGATAAGTTTTAAAAGTAGAAAAAAACTTAAAATTTTGAAAAAAAAAATAACCATCTTTCGGCTAACCTAGCCTCCTCCATCCCTTGGGACCAACAAGGGGTAGTACAAGAATATTCACCTGTTGTCCATCGACTACGCCTTCAAGTCTGATCTTAGGCCCTAACTCACCTTCCGTGGACGAACTTTGCAGAGGAACCCTATCCACGCACAAAAAAGAATAGATTCTTTTTGGGGCACTGGATTCTCACCAATGTTTGCGTTACTTAAGCTGACATTCTTGCTTCCACTTCGTCCATCACCAATCGTGTGGATGCTTCCCTATAAGGAGGAAACGCTCCCCCTACCGATGTATTTTTACACCCCACAGCTTCGGCAGATCACTTAGCCCCGTTCATCTTCGGCGCATGAGCACTCGATCAGTGAGCTATTACGTGCTCTTTCAATGGTGGCTGCTTCTTTATCACTGAGCGGTCATTTAGGAGCCTTAACTGATGATTCGGGTTGTTTCGCTATCGATGATGAAGCTCATCCCCCATTGTCTCACTAGCCGACTTTGACCCCCTCTTTTTTAAGGCCATACCTAATAGAAATACTTGCTTATGAGACATGCCACATAGGATTGGCTAAAAGTACCCTTTATATATATATATATAGAGAGAGAGAGAGAGATTTAAAGCATGATTTTCCTTGGCACATTTAACATATGTATATAAGTTTTTAAATAAATTTTATTAGATATGTAAATTTTTCTAATATCCAAGTTAAAAATATGTTAAGATACCTTTTAATTTTTAAATTTGAATAAATTTAATTGAATTTTTAATTTATTTTATATTATTTTTAATTGATTTGTAATCTATTCAAAGTTTTCACTATTAAAGAGTTTGTGGACTTTTAGGAATATTTGCGTGGAGGAATAGGAAAGGATTAATAAGTTACTATTATAGTTGAGGAATTAAGTCGTGGAATAATTACATATCAATATCTTCATTGAATATTAATTTCACAAAAATATAAAAGAATATTAATTATTTTAATTAAGAATTTAATCATTCTACTGTCTTTCTATTATTCCTTTAATACCCTATAAAACAAATTTAATGACAGAAAAAAAAAAGAAATGAAAAAGGTTAAAAAAACAGAAAACAATTATAAATGCATTTCGTTATTGTTGGAATCAAATTCCTTAATTTTCAGTACTTGCAAATTATTTAGTAAGTATTTCTTCTTGTTACATTTAAGGCTTGTTTTCGTTTTATTTTTTAGAAAAATAATTTTTTTAGAAAATTGATTAGCTATGTATATTGTTGATGAATAAAAAAAATATCTCATGTTGATTGTTGAGGAGATGGTTGGTTTCTTTACGAAACTTGAACAATCTTTCTCCATTTGATCTAAGCTTTGAAAAAGGAGTAACAAACATGCTAAAATTTTATATCTTTATACATCTTGTCTTTCATGTGAAGATCTAGATAGGAAAAATATATCTTGGCATCAATAACCAAAATAATTTCTGCAACACCACTCTACTAGCTAAAAGTTAAAATTGATAATTTAAAGGAAAACATAAAAAGCTCAAAACGAAAACATCAAATTTTGTAACTTTTAAGTGACAAAAAAAAAAAAAAAAACCTTTTTAAAGTTTAAGCAATCATACCTTAATTGAGTAAGTCTCAGCCCGTTATTTAACTCCTTTAATTTTTTAATATTTCACCATAACTCAATGAAAAAAATATGAAAGAAACTCACTTTAGGAAAGGAAAGATAGAAAAAACAACTTTTCTTCATACGAACAATATAAATTTTCTAGACTTCTTTTCAGCTATTTTTCCTGTGAGAAGTTTGCTTGCGAAACTGACCACACCTTCTTTTTATGGATTCTCAAGAATTGAAACTACATTAATAAAGTTACACAATCCATACTGAACGCATTTGTCCAAAATTCTCTAATAAGGTGTAATTGAATGTTTCCAATGACTAATGAAATTTGTGTGCTTTACAAAACAGTTTGATCAGGGGTAGAGCAAGGAATTTCATCATCGAAAAATTACACTATACATACATACGGTCAAAATTACACTCTGCTTTCTTTCTTTAAGGGCTTCCTCTGACATTTATTTCTTCATATTTTGAATCTCCTTGATGAAAATTCTGGTTCCATTGGTATAATCAAATTTTCTACCATATGAATTGTAGTATTCAATTGAAGCAAAGTGTTATACTAATTGAAAATTATAGCGCAAAATATAAAAGATAACGAAAACCACAACTTATACACAAAGTATTAGACACAAAAACATCTAAAGAAAGTGGAAGAAGAAGGAAAGAAACTACATCCAAAAAAAAAAAATATAACAAATCTTCTTCTCCAAATACAAACTATAAATATAGAATAATTTACAAAAATAATAAGCATTTACTATCTAAACGGTTACGGAAGATAGTGGGATATAAAGTTGGAAGTATTCGTCAAACGGTTGAGGAAGAGAATGATGTTACTTTTTAGTTTTTAAAAAAATAATTAAATAAGAGTGATGTATAATTAATATAGTACATAAATGAATAATTAAAAATTAAAGAGAAAAAATGAAAAGACTATGAAAAAAAAAGTTAAAAATAGGAGAAAAAAGATAAATATTTTTCTTGGCCTATGAGGCATGCCACATCAGCATGCTTCTAATCCCCCGCTCCTTTATATATATATAGAGAGAGAGAGATCCTTCAAATAATTCAATTAAAATCTTTCAAACCATTCTTAAAATCACTCATCCCACCAAATCTCAAACTCATATTTTCTCTCCAATATTTTAAATATTTGTAGTCTATCATTTTATCCTGTAGTAATTGCAGAGTTACAGATTTCTGTATAATAATTTATCCTAATTATACTGTAATGTATATCTAATTCTAGATTTTCAATGTTATTTATTATCTTGTGTAGTTCTTCTCGTAGCTAGTTTTTTAAATTATATAAACTATCACATGTACTTTTTCCTAAATTTTCTAAGGTTTCTTGTATCCATATTAATTTTTCTTTTAGATTCTCCATTATTTTCTAATTCGTTTTCTATAATTAATTTCTTCATTTAGATTATCTTGATTTTCTCTAATTTTTCTAATATATTCTAACATCTCTTAATCTGAATAATATCCATCTGGGTAATTATCCAGGTATAACTGTGCTATCCAAATTATAGTTTCAATTTCATAGTCTAATACTTTTTCTAATATTATTTTCTTAATATCTATAATTTCTATATCTCTAAGTATATATAAGATTAAGACTTTAAGATTATCTATCATTTAAAATTGACTAATTATTTATCATTTAAAATTGACTAAATATTTTATTATAATATTTTGTAGTTGTTTGTTTTAGTCTTAGTAGTTCTTGCATATTTTCATTAAGAAATTCTATATATTTTATATCTTTATTTCCATGTATTTGTCTAAATTTACTTTCATCTGTTTTTCTATTAACTGTATGTTTCTCATATCTTTTTTCAAAAATTCTAGATATATGTAATTTATCATGGTAAGTATTTGTAAGAGTAGTTAGGTAGGTATGGTATGTAATTTATTCTAGTCATATAATATTTACCAAATGTTTTTTCTAATATGATTTTTCTTATATCTACTACTTTTATATCCTTAAGTGCATACAAAATAAGTATTTTAAATTTATCTACCATCACATCAAATAAATAATTATTCATTTTCATAAAATTGTTATTTTCAAAATATTTCCTCCAATTATGTACATAACAAAATATGGTCATCTTAGATTACTATATACTAGATTATTCTTAAATAACATGTTCTTCGGTCACTATTAGCATGGTAATTTGGATATTTTTTCCTTAAACAACGCCTCTACTCTGGTTACTCCCCACCACGGCTTCTTTCCTCATTGGTTACCTTTAAGATGACATAGTTCTTAGGGATTTTTCTCCTTTTCCACTTTGCTAATAAACTTCTTAACATATTATTCTTCGAATAATTCTACTATAAAGTAACTAACATGAATTTATTTTATCATACCATGATTGTTGGGAATTATGAATTTAGCTATTCATAATCATAAATAAATATACCTGTTCGGGTAGGTTTGATATTTCTAAGGTTTGTTCCTCCATAGATTTTTCCATTGAAATAAATCTGTTTTTTAATAACTAAGCAAAATATTTATTATGGACAGGAGAGAGTTTTTGCTTCAACGCATGAAGGCTTACTTTTCAATGCCTTCGATTCATCTTATTCATAGACTGAATCTTTACAAGAGTATTTACGTTTCTAAAATTAGTCTACAAAAAAGTCTCCTAATAAGACAAAAATTATTAATGCCTAGACTAATAATAGTCAAAAAGCCTAAAGCCTAAAAGTTTAGCCTATAAAAAATTTTCAATATTTTACGTAAAGTAAATTGTGAAAGTTTACATGTCGCTTTCACAATTTAATAGCTTGTCTTCTATTATTACTCCGTTGATATCTTCTTGTTGTCGTATCTGCTACTTTTTCATATCTCCATTATTGCTTCTTATCTTGTATCTTCCAGCTGGCGTTCTTATCTACTTGGTTGATTTTTCTTCTATTCTAGCTGAACTTCTGGGATATCATTATCTCCTCCATTACATTTTGAAAATTTATGATCTGGATATTTATGTCCAATTGTCTTGCAATATCTGGTTAATAATTCTTCTGAAATAAATTTTTCTCTGATAGCTCTAGCGATAGTTTCTGTCTCTGGTTTGAGTAATGTCAGAATCCATTGCCTAATAGTTTCCATATCTATTTTTCCTAATTCCTTTGAATTTGAATATATTAGTACATGATTTCTTGAATAATAACTCCATATGGGATTTTGGTTGCAGTATGTATTCGCCAGTTCTTGCAAAATTATAGATAGTCCGATAATCCTCTTATTCGCATAAAATTTTGGTATCTCAATTCTAGGTATTCTGGTTGTGGAATAATATCTTGTGGTATAATCATGTCTCGTGTCATTCCTATCTTTACAACTTTTATGGGTTTTTTAACTTCATCATATAATATCTCTGCTGGTGCCGTGTAAATTTTTATAAAAAAATAGGGTACCTTTGGTTATTCTTTTAAGAATGCTAAATGCTTCATATATTTCCGGTATAGTGGATATCTTATTTCCATTAAAGGTATATACAGTACTGAGTAGTCCATATTCATAGCAAGTTTTAACTAGACTTGGTTTGATTTTAGGTAAAGTAATTAGCTTATTATATCCGGTCAATCTTTGGGTTATATAGTTTGTATCTGGTTCTTGGATGTTTATAGCTCTGGGTTAGTATTTAAAAAGGTTTGTACATTGTAGATATTTTCTATATATGTTCGGGCTGTATAGTTATAAGTCTTTTTGTCTTGGTTTAAACTATCTCGGTATGTGGTAATTTGTGGGGGTATAAACATGGGATCTTTTGATGTATTTGGTATATATGGTTTATCAAATAGCTTGTTTAGGTTCATATTTGTGTTTTTTCTAATTCCTTTGCTTGTACCTGAAGAAGTAGATTGATAAACGTTATGGGTTTTATGGAGTGTCCAATCGTCTCCTTCTAGCTCTGGAACTTTAATGTCTTCCGATTGACATAACTCTGCACACTACTGAGTTAGCTGATTTGTAGCTATAGACTTCAGTTTAACTTCATTAGTCTTTAGCTTTCCTATTTCATTACCCATACTATCCACTTTCATTGAAAGCGTAGTTAAGGTGTTGAATATTTTTTCTAGAGTATCCTCTTCTATTATATCAGTCTGTATAGCTTTGTCTTGATATGTAATCTGCAATAACATTTTGTTAGTACTAATTACTTCAACTATAAATGTGAAATTTAATATATTCAAGAATAGTCTCCGAATCTCTTTTGTTGTAACTGAATTTTGTATTTTCTTTGTTAACCACTAGCGTACCTGTGTATTATCCGTTCATACAATAAACTTGTTATATATAATATATGGCTCAAATGCTAACAAACATTTATATAATGAACATAATTCTTTCCCATTTATTTCTCATTTTATTTCTGTTTCATTGAACGTACCTGAGTAGTATCTACAATGGTATTCTAATTTTTCTGCTTCATATCGGTATTTAAATACTCCTCCATAACTACATTCACTAGCATCTGCTTCTACTATATATATAAATTTTTTATTTTCATCTGAAAATTATAGTTTTGATAATTCTTTACAAAGAAATTTTATTTTCTGAACTTGTTTTTTTATCTTCTTCATTATAGTTATATTCTACATCGTTTTTTAATTTTTTTCTGTAGTGGTTTTAAAGTTTCTGCTAACTTTGGAATATATTCTCTTGCTTGGTTTACTAATCCTAAAAATGATTGTAATTTCTTTTTTGTATCACTTCTTTCAAATTTATTATTTTTGTACTATATGTTGTTGCATTTTTACTCCACTCTTATCTATTTGTATTCCTAAAAATTCTATCTGATTTTTCATAATTTCAGCTTTCTTTTCGTTTAGACTTATTTCTGATTTTTCTATTATATTTGTAAATTGCCCTAATAATTTTAAATGCCCTTCTTTAGTTTTTGTATATAATAATATATCATCTATGTATACTATACAATTAGATAATTGTTTAAAATAACTATCAATAAAATATTGATATCTACCTGGTGCATTTTTATATCCAAATGGTAATATGTTCCATTCATAAAATCCTTGTGGTACCGTAAATGCGGTTAATTCTTTAGATTCTTCTTCTAACTTTAAATGGTAAAATCCTGATTTACAATCGAATTTACTAAAATAATTATATCCCTGTATTTGTCTTATTTTTAATATCTTATTTGGTATCGGATAATTATATGTCATAGTCTTTGCATTTAAATTTCTATAGTCAATAACCATTCTACTTTTTCCTCTTTTTTGTTTACTATGTTTATTTACTATAAATGCTGGACTATTATGTTTACTATTACTTTTTTTGTATATATTGTTTTTCTAATAATTCATCTATATGCATTTTAAATTCTTTTAAATCGTCAAAATTATATGTTAATGGTTTCTGGGTTATTATGCTATTTTTATCTATTAATTCAATTTTTATAGTAGTTTTATATTTTTCCCATCCTTTTAATGGATCTTCACTATAGAATTGTTCTAATTTTTTATTAATTATTTCTATCTTATTTATTGAAAATATAGTTATTTCGGGTTTATTTATTGAAAATACGACTATTTCTATTGTTTTTTCAGTATTTTTTTTTATTTTCTAACTTTTGTATAATTTTTTCACTTCCTTTTATCCAATCAGTTTTCTTTCTTATTTTATTATTAACTCTTTTTGCTCTTACTTTCTGTTTACATGGTGTTGTAAACCATCAATTTGTTCTAGTTATTATATGTAGGTATAATTTATCTAAAAACGACATTCCTAAAAGTATATCTTTTGATGTTAGTTCATAATTATAAATTTCTTCTATTGTTAATATCTTATCCCATACTTGTATTTTTACATTCCTAGCTTTATAGGTAATTAAGCTTCCTTCATTATTAATTCCTTTAACTATTATTGGTGTTTTTAATTTATCCCATTTGCTTTCTAGTAAGCAATTATATCTACATAAATTAGCTTCTGCTCTTGTATCTATCATAGACATATAATATCTACTGTAATATCCTTCTACTACTATCTTCATTAATACATATATTTTCATTTTATGTTAAGGTTCTTCTTAAGAATAATTTCTCTGTTATATGTTAAGGTTAATTGTGTATGTTCTACATTATATAGTTTTACTTGTTCCAGCCATTCTATTCCTAATATTATGTCTGCTTTTTGCATTTCTTTCTTTACTTTAAATTCTATTTTTATTTTTCTAATTCCTGTTATTAATTTTTTTCTGCTATATTTTTACTATTTATTAAACTTCTTGGTACATCTAGGCATATATCATTATCAGTTTTTATTTCTTCATTTTTACTAGATATTTTGCTATATAATTTTCTTATTGTCCTGTATTTAAGAGTATTAAATATTCTTTTTCATTTACCTTTCCTGTTATGTAATATTGGTTTAAATTAGTTGTTGAATTTATTTCATAACTTGTTCTTTTTGATGATTTTGATGATTCTGATTTTTCATCAGCTATTCTTTTCGTTGTACTTATTCTATCATTTATTATTTCTAAATTTTTTTCTATAGCTATAATCATTATAATCTATTATTTTTACAATTTGTTTGAATGGACTTTCTTTTCGTATTTTGTTAATCTTATTTTTTCCTGTTATTTTATGTTTTATTGTTAATACATATAAATTTTTGCATCTTGCTGTAAATATTTTACTTTCTGGGGTTAATTCTATTCCTGATATTTTCCAATATAATACTAATGATTTATCTATATTTTTATCTGTTACTGCTACTGAATAATTTGCACTTATTATAAATTTAAATTTTGGTATATTAAGTTTCCTTTTATAGTAGTTATTATGCTTTTTTTCTATAGGTTTTATAATTCTATCATCTGCTAAATATAATTCTATTGGTGTATCTATTCCTTCTCTAAAATATGCTTTTATTAATATCTCTGTACCTCCAAGGTGTACATATTTTATTGGGTCTCTACTTTTTATATCATTTATCTCTTTATTAATTATTCTTTTTGTTACTAGTGGTATACTAGCTTTACCTTTTGCATATCTACAGTCTATTATATGTTCCTTTTGACATACTACATAATATTCTTCTTTTTTCCTAGTAAACATATTTTTTATTGTTAGTATTTTAAATATTTTTTCTACACTTAAGTCTAATTTTTTCTTTTATTTCATCAAATATATTATTGTCAAATATTATTTTTTGGTCTGTTCGTTCATCATTTAAATATTTTTTCATTGTTATTATATCATTTAAATATTTTTTCATTGTTATTATTTTGATATCTTCTTCAGTCATTTGATTCATCTATTTCATTATCTATTTCATTATCTGTTTCATTCTCTGAAATTTCATATATACTATCCTCACTTTCTAATTCATAATCTATATAATCTATCTGCATATATTCTTTATTTTCTATTTTTATTTTTGATATTTGTTTATTTTGTAGATTTTTAGGTAATTTACAATCTCTAGCTAAATGTCCTAATTTTCTACAATCATAACGAGTACATTCTTTTATAGATTTTTTTTCTATATGGTCTTTTGTATTTATAATTTTTTACATAATATCTTTTTCTTGGTTTCTTGTATTTATATTTTAATTTTTTATATTTCTTATATTTCTCACGTCTTTTTTTTTTATAATATCTTTCTTCACATCCGATTGGGGTGCTATTTTATTTTTGCAACATGCTAAATTTCTTATCAATGCTTTTTCCATTTTTAATTCTTCTCTATATTTTCACATAAGTTTCTATACCATTGTTGTAAAAATTTTATTCCTGCTCCTAACGTATCTACTATTTTTGCTTCTTTCCAACTTTTTATTATTTTTGAATTAAATGGTTCGGGTGATTTATTAAAATATAATTTTCTTATCTCTTTACTTTCTTCTATACTATATGCTCCTTTATAATAATATTCTTTAAATGAGCAAGTATATTCGTCTATATAACAAATATTACATATTGCTAATTTTAACATTAAATTTCTATTTGTATCTTTTTCTTCATCTTGTTCTTCTTCTATTGTTGTCATACTACCAAATTCATCCTTTATAGCTGTTTCATATTTTTTTAATAATTCTATAGGTGTTAGTTTAGTTGTTGTTGATGATGTTCCTTCTATAGGTTTATTAGCTCTTAATAATTTCTTGCTATTTTCAGTTAAATTTGAAAACCATAGTTTTACTGATCCTATTAGTGTTCTTTCTATACATTCTGGTGCATCTGTTATGTTTATATTATCATATAATAATTATTTTGTCATATATTCTATCCATAATTGTATTGTTTTTTCTGTATCTATTACAGTCTAAGTCTAAAAAGTTATAATTTTTATTAACTATTTGTTTTGGTGTCCATTTGTCATATTCATTCTTTAGATTATATCTTTTAAACTTATTCTTATAATATGTAGGTTTTCTTATTTCTGATGTTCTAGGTATTATATTTTCATCTTCTTTTTTATCAAGAGTATTTATTTCTGTGTTGATATTTTCTAAGTTTTCTTCATTAATTACTTCTTGTTTTTCATTGATTTCTAAATTTTTTGTATTTATTAATATTTCTGTATATGTTTCACTATCTTCTGAATCATAATTATCTGTCTCTTCAATATCTATATTATTTATTTCTAATTCCTTATTTTTTATTTCTTTATTGTTTATTTCTAATTTTTCTTTAAATTGATTTATCTTGTTTAGTAATTTTTGTTCTTTATCTTTTTCTTCCTTTTCTTTTTGTCTTTCTTCATACAAATCTTTTAACATTTGTAGTTTTTTTTTCTAATTCAGCAATCCTATTATTTTTAGTTTCTTCTATTTTTCATATTTCTTCTGTAGTTTGTTGTTTTATTTTTTCTATTTCCTTTTTCCTATCCATTTCTTCATTTTCTCTTTCTATTCTTACCATAGCTGTCAATTTATCTTCTAATTTTAATTCTTCTTTTTCTAACATTAAATATAAATGTTCGCCAATTTTTTTATATCTTCTTCCTAGATTAGAAAATACTATTTTTATTTTGAATCCTTCGTGATTTTCATATATTTTTTCATCTATTATAAATTCTTCTTTGTTCATTTTATTGTGAATAGTTCATGTTGATATATATATATATATTCTAAACTATCTATTTGTGATTCTAATTTTGATATTTCATATTTTTGTGTATTTATTGAGTTTTCACTAACTCCGGTAAATATATTATAATATAGTCTTTCTATTCTTATTTTTAATTATTTATGTTTTTCAGAAATAATTTATTTTAGTTCTTTGTATTTTTGTATTTTATTCATTTAATCCAATCCAATCTAAATTCAAACATAAATTCAAACATATATGCTACTGCTATATTTTTTAAATAACTGAGCTCTGATACCATTTGTAGTTGAATATCATTTATCTACAAATGGTATCATTTGTAGTTCAAGTTTATCTTTCTCTAATAAACTAAATATTTGAGTTGAGATAAATATTTGAAATCAATAAGATAATAATAAGGGTTTACTTTATTTGATATATATATATATATATGTGTGTGTGTGTGTGTGTATTGAATTTAAAAAATTATTAATTTATATTTAAAATTCTAAAATAATTGCAAGTAATGGTGAGACTTGAGTGAACACCCACACATATCTATTATTTAGATATATAAATTATTACAAATAGATATTATTATTATTATTATTATTATTAGAATAATAATAATAATAATAATAATAATAATAATTTTATTAACCATGGTTCCTAGGTTTAAGCTAATAATTTTTTTTATTTGTTTTGAAGTTTAGTATTTTCAAATTCAAATATTTAACATCCTAAAATTCAAATATGTTAGAAGTATTGTTAATTAATCTCTTAAATTTGTAGTTTAGAATTTATACTAAAATATATTTACGTGCATGAATTTAACCAAACAACCATACATAAATTAGAAAATCGACTTATCTTCCGCTCCATGTAATTGTTTTTTAGAAAATAATAACAACCCACGTCCCTTTTTCTACATATAGTTTTTAGGGCATCATTTTTATTGGTTTAAAACATAGCGGCAATTAATATTAAACGTATGTAATGATATTATGATTTCTACTATTATTTATTTATAGAGATTATTATTATCATGAAATAGTTAAAGTTTATTTAGCACTCTTCAACTATGGATCCTAGCCTTCAGAAAATGAAATTATTTTTTTTTCTTTTCTAAAACTTTAATTTTTTTCAAATTTAAATATTTAATATCCTTTAATTCAAAACTTTTATTACACTAGATAGATTTAGCCCGTGCTGAGCACGGGCCCAACACATAAGATTATGATATACTCTTTGTTTTTGTCCTGTCAAATATATTTTACCTGGAAAATGGTAATTTTTTCTTCATATTTTTGAAATAAAAAAATTATAATTAAAAAATATTTTAAGTTCTCAATTACAATTTTACCATTTCTGTAAATTGTTAATTATGAAATGTATAAGTTGCCATCTGTGATATCAAAAGGTGATTTTTGCGACTGACAAATGGTAACTTACCAAAATTATAGTCGGTGTAATAATCCTTGTATTTAACAAAATGTAGTTATATCAATATACTAAAATTATGCATATCTATTCCTATCTATTTAATGTCACGTATGTTTTACAAAAGTTTTATTGCTCTTTTTAATTCTGCAGCTGTTTCGGCTACATTGCAGATCAAATAACCATCTACAAATACTATTAATTAATCATTTTGACTCGAGAGCTCAATGGTTAAAATAATTTTTTCCTGCATCTCAAGCATTAGTGAATTGCGTTAGACTCTGTCTCCAATACTCTCCGCAACAACCATTCTCCTACTTATCCTTCAATAGTTCCGACTCTAGCTATAGACGCATATAAATCAGAATACCATGCAAACCATTAGCATATTTATCAGATTCATCCCAAAAAAATATAAAAACATTTACTCTTATATCAGTCCAATCCAGTACATGCTCTAGCCCATCACAAGACAGTGATTTTTAATTTCTCCTCATTGAAGAATGACACTGTACTTCTTTTGCAAGTTGAAAAATCTAAAACCTTTCAAGTTATATATATATATATATATATATATATATATATATATATATATATATATATATATATATATATAAGAGAATGACCTTACCAAATTGAATAATATAATAGACACACTATATCAACATGTAATTTTCAGACAGTTAGACCATAAGCAACCTTTTAATCATGACCACAAAATTTGCAAGGTTTCTTTTTGGTCCTGTAACTCTTGTATATTTTTTGAAACTCAAAAGAAATAGTATTGACTCCAAAAATTGAACATAGTTGTTAACATAAAAAAGTCCAGATATTTTTCATCATGATTTTCTTTTTGATTAAGTATTTTTCACGGTTTTCTTATAGGAAGTAAAAGTTGTAAATGAAGCAAAATAAGGATCCTCTGTTTTTCAGGTAAAGCAAATTTTATTAACTTATGCATCCAGATGATGAAAAGTTGAGTACAATACTTCAAATGCAATTAGAAGGAATCAATTAATAATCACATTCAGAGACTTCAAAAATTTCATTTTGGAATTTGATAATCAAAGACGGTTAGTATATTCTTATACGAGAATTTTATTTCATACATAACTGCATTTGCAAGAAGAACATTCATTAATCTAACAAAGAAACCAAAGACATAGTAACTAAGTCCAACTGAACTATTGTTTTCTAAAATTTCGCCTATTTAGAATTAGGATAGAAGGTTAGTAGGTAGGAGAACGTTCTTACTAATAGTCGTAGTGCTATTTCAAAAGAATGAAATCTATTCCAGGTAGATGTGTACAATTCCTTCCTTCAAGGTGATTTAAATGGAGAAGCGTACATGGACATGTCTAGAGGGTTCAAGAAACCAAGAGAAACTCAGGTGCGTAAATTGCTCAAGTCCTTATATGGACTAAAGCAAGCTTTTAGGAAGTAAAATATAAAGCTTACTGCAACATTATTTTCAGCTGGTTTCACTTAGAATGCACATGATTAAAACTTATAAAAGGATGCAAATTTGATCATTGTATCAGTCTAGCTTGATAACTTGCTCAGCACAAGAAGTAGTGAACAACTGATTTCTACAACAAAAAAGCTGTTACATCAATAATTAAAGTTAAAAGATCTAGGCCAGCTCAGACACTTCATAGGCATTGAGATTTTGATGTCTAGTGAAAGTATTGTCTTGAATTAAAGAACGGATAATTTGGAACTTATCAATGATGTTGGTCTCACTGATGCTAAACCTGCTTCAACTCCTTTAAAATTAAAATTGAAGCTAATCTCAGTGGATTATAACAAGGTTGTTGGCATTACTGGTGATGCAGATGCTGTCCTATATGACATCACTTCTTATGGGACAAAAACTAAGGGAGGAAATGAACAAACAGTTTCAGTTTAAATAATCAAAGTGGTGGTATAGGCTATATACAATATACTATGATATTGTAATTTTATTTACTTTTATTTTATTGATTTTCCTTTAAGCAAAAACATCATGAGATATAGCAGGAGTTAAGGCTTTTAATAAGCTTTAGTTTGTTCTTGTTTATATCTTATGATGAAATAATCATCTATTCTTTTTGTTTTGTGATTTCTTTTCTTGTGTAATTCTGCCAATCCTGCATACATGAGCTTTTGATTTTCTTATTGTTGTAAGTAAAAAATTCAGTATAGTAATATAGAGATGTAATTGGTAAGATGAAAATAAATATGGACAAATACATGGAAAATAAAGATATAAAATATATAGAATTTCTTAATAAAAATATGCAAGAACTACTAAGGCTAAAACAATCAACTACAAAATATTATAGTAAAATCAATATTAAAAAATAGATCATCTAGACTATCTTAAAGTTTTAATCTTATATATACTTAAAGATATAGAAATTATAGATATTAAGAAAATAATATTAGAAAAAGTAATAGACTATGAAATTGAAACCATAAATTAGCTAGAACAGTTATACGAAGAAATTTACCCAGAAGAATATTATTCAGATTAAAGGATGTTAGAATATATTAGAAAAACTAGAGAAAATCAAGATAATCTAAATAATGAAATTAATTATAGAAACCAAATTAGACAAATAATGAAAAATCTAAAAGAAAAATTAATATGGATAGAAGAACCTTAGAAAATTTAGAAAAAAGTACATGTGATAGTTTATATAATTTAGAAAACTCACTACGAGAAGAACAACACAAGATAATAAATAACATTCAAAATCTAGAATTAGATATACATTACAGTACAATTAGGATAAATTATTATACAAAAATTTGTAACTCTGCAGTTACTACAGGATAAAATAATAAACCTAACAATTTAATGAATACATCTTACGAAAAGAATAACTCGTTGAAAAATATTGAGACAACATTTAAGAAATATCCACGCACAAAGAAAAATAGATTCATTAGATATACAATAAATCTATTTCATAAGTTAGTTATCCGCACCCCCTACAAATGGTATCAGAGCACAATAATTTAAAAAGTACAACAGTAAGATATATGTTAGAGTTATTAGAATTTATGTATCTTTATTAAATTAATTATGTGAAGGCCATTTAAAAATAGAGAAGCTTTTAGAAAAATTAAAGAATCTTTAATTAGTAATTATTCAGAATATATAAGTCTAAATAAAACAAAAGAAAATTCACAAAGATTAGCCTACCTAATTACATTAATGTCTAGTATTGAAGCAAAATTAATAATCCATTTAAAATCTAGGAGAATGAGACACATACCACCTAATTATGATAAAATTAGATTTAGATATCCGCCAAGATATTATAAATATGGCTTAAATGAATAAAGAGCAAAAATATAAAGAATTAAAACAATTTATTTCTAAAAAACGTAAAGAATTAAAAATAAGAATAGAGAGACTACATTATAATATATTTGCCTGAGTTAGTAAAAACTCAATAAATACACAAAAAGATGAAATATCAAAATTAGAATCACAAATAGACAGTTTAGAATATATATACCAATATGAACTATTCACAATAAAATGAACAAAAAATAATTTATAATAGATGAAAAATATATGAAAATCACGAAGGATTAAAAATAAAAATAGTATTTTCTAATCTAGGAAGAAGTTATAAGAAAATAGGTGAACATTTATATCTAATGTTAGAAAAAGAAGAATTAAAATTAGAAGATAAATTAACAACAATGGTAAGAATATAAAGAGAAAATGAAGAAATAGATAGAAAAAAGAAAATAGAAAAAATTAAACAACAAACTATGAAAGAAATACGAAAAATAGAAGAAACTAAAAATAGTAGGATTGCTGAATTAGAAAAAGAACTACAAATGTTAAAAGATCTGTATGAACAAAGACAAAAAGAAAAAGAAGAAAAAGATAGAGAATAAAAATTACTAAACGAGATAAATCAATTTAAGAAAAAATTATAAATAAATAATATAGATGTTGAAGAGACAGATAATTATGATTCAGAAGATAGTGAAACATACACAGAAATGTTAAAAAATACAAAAAATTTAGAAATCAATGAAAAACAAGAAGTAATTAATGAAGAAAACTTAGAAAGTACCAACACAAAAATAAATACTCTTGATAAAAAAGAAAATGAAAATATAATACCTAAAACAACAGAAATAAGAAAATCTATATATTATAAGAGTAAGTTTAAAAAATATAATGAATATGAAATATAATGAATATGACAAATGGACACCAAAACAAATAGTTAATAAAAATTATAACTTTTTAGACCTAGACTGTGTAATAGATAGATAAAAAACAATACAATTATGGATAGGATATATGACAAAACAATTATTAGATAATAATATAAACATAACAGATGCACCAGAATATATAGAAAGAACACTAATAGGATCAGTAAAACTATGGGTTTCAAATTTAACTGAAAATAGCAAGAAAGTATTATATTTGATGAAATAAAAGGAAAAGAATTAGATTTAAGTGTAGAAAAAATATTTAAAATACCAACAATAAAAAATATTTTTACTAGGAAGAAGGATGAATATTATGTAGTATGCCAAAAAGAACACATAATAGACTGTAGATATGTAAAAGGTAAAGCTAGTATACCACTAGTAACAAAAAAAATAATTAATAAATAGATAAATGATATAAAAAGTAAAGGAAATCCAATAAAATATGCACACCTTGGAGGTACAGAGATATTAATAAAAACATGTTTTAGAGAAGGAATAGATACACTAATAGAAGTATATTTAGCAAATGATAGAATTATAAAATCTATAGAAAAAAGCATAATAACTGTCGTAAAAGGAAATTTAATATACCAAAAATTTAAATTTATAATAAGTGCAAATTATTCAGTAGCGGTAACAGATAAAAATATAGATAAATCACTAGTATTATATTGGAAAATATCAGGAATAAAATTAACCCCAGGAAGTAAAATATTTACATCGAGATGCAAAAATTTATATGTATTAACAACAAAACATAAAATAACAGGAAAAAATAAGATTAACAAGATACGAATAGAAAGCCCATTCGAACAAATTGTAAAAACAATAGATTATAATGATTATAGCTATACAGACATAGATATAGAAGAAAATTTAGAAATAGTAAATAATAGAATAAATACAACAAAAAGAACATCTGATGAAAAACTAGAATCATCAAGCTCATAAAAAAGAACAAGTTATGAAATAAATTCAATAAGTAATTTAAACCAATATTACATAACAAGAAAAATAAATGAAAAAGAATATTTAATACTCTTAAACACAGGATAAGAAAAAAAATTATATAGCAAAATATCTAGTAAAAAAATGAAGAAATAAAGACTGATAATGATATATGCCCAGATCTACCAAGAAGTGTAATAAATAGTAAAAATATAGCAGAAAAAGAAATAATAATAGGAGTCAGAAAAATAAAAATAGAATTTTAGGTAAAGGAAGAAATGCAAAAAGCAGATATAATATTAGGAATAAAATGGCTAGAACAAGTAAAACCATATAATATAGAACATACACAATTAACCTTAACATATAACAAGGAGAAATTATTCGTAAGAAGAGCCTTAACATGCAATGAAAATATATGTATTAATGAAAATAGTAGTAGAAGGATATTACAGTAGATATTATACGCCTATGATAGATACAGGAGCAGAAGCTAATTTATGTAGATATAATTGCTTACCAGAAAGTAAATGGGATAAATTAAAAACACCAATAATAGTTAAAAGATTTAATAATGAAGGAAGCTTAATTACCTATAAAGCTAGGAATGTAAAAATACAAGTATGAGATAAGATATTAACAATAGAAGAAATTTATAATTATGAACTAACATCAAAAGATATACTTTTAGGAATGCCATTCTTAAATAAATTATACCCACATATAATAACTAGAACAGACTGTTGGTTTACAACACCATGTAAACAAAGAGTAAGAGCAAAAAGAGTTAATAATAAAATAAGAAAGAAAACTGATTGGATAAAAGGAAGTGAAAAAATTATACAAAAGTTAGAAAATATAAAAAATACCGAAGATACAATAGAACTAGTAGTATTTTCTATAAATAAAACAGAAATAACTATATTTTTAATAAATAAGATATAAATAGTTAAGAAAAAATTAGAACAATTATATAGTGAAGATCCATTAAAAGGATGGGAAAAACATAAAACTACTATAAAAATTGAATTAATAGACAAAAATAGCATAATAACCCAAAAACCATTAACCTATAATTTTGACGATTTAAAAGAATTTAAAATGCATATAGATGAATTATTAGAAAAACAATATATATAAAAAAGTAATAGTAAACATAATAGTCCAGTATTTGTAGTAAATAAACATAGTGAACAAAAAAGAGGAAAAAGTAGGATGCTTATTGATTATAGAAATTTAAAAGCAAAAACTATAACATGTAATTATCCAATACCAAATAAGATATTAAAAATAAGGCAAATACAAGGATATAATTATTTTAGCAAATTCGATTGTAAATCAGGATTTTACCATCTAAAGTTAGAAGAAGAATCTTAAGAATTAACCGCATTTACGGTATCACAAGAATTTTATGAGTGGATTGTATTACCATTTGGATATAAAAATACACCAGGTAGATATCAACATTTTATGGATAATTATTTTAAACAATTATCTAATTGTATAGTATACATAGATGATATATTATTATATACAAAAACCAAAGAAGAACATTTAAAATTATTGGAACAGTTTGCAGATATAATAGAAAAATCGAGAATAAGTCTAAGCGAAAAGAAAGCTGAAATTATGAAAAACCAGATAGAATTTCTAGGAATACAAATAGATAAAAGTGGTGTAAAAATGCAACAACATATAGTACAAAAAATAATAAATTCAAAAGAAGAATTACATAAAAAAAGAAATTACAATCATTTTTAGGATTACTAAACCAAGTAAGAGAATATATTCTAAATTAGCAGAAACTTTAAAACCACTACAGAAAAAATTAAAAAGGATATAGAATATAACTATAATGAAGAAGATAAAAAACAAGTCCGAAAAATAAAATTACTTTGTAAAGAATTACCAAAATTACAATTTTCAGATGAAAATAGAAAATTTATATACATAGTAGAAGCAGATGCTAGTGAATATAGTTATGGAGGAGTACTTAGATATCGATATGAAGCAGAAAAAATAGAACACCATTGTAGATACTACTCAGGTACATTCAATGAGACAGAAATAAAATGGAAAATAAATAGGAAAGAATTATGTTCATTATATAAATGTTTGTTAGCGTTTGAGCCATATATTGTATATAACAAATTTATTGTACGAACATATAATATACAGGTACGCTGGTGGTTAACAAAGAAAATACAAAATTCAGACAACGAAAGAGATTCGGAGACTAGTCTTGAATATATTGAATTTCACATTTATAATTGAAGTAATTAATACTAACAAAAATGTTATTGCAGATTACATATCAAGACAAAGCTACACAGACTGAAATAATAGAAGAAGATACTCTAGAAAAAATACTCAACACCCTAACTACGCTTTCCTTGAAAGTGGACAGTATGGGTAATGAGATAGAAAAGCTAAAGACTAATGAAAATAAATTGAAGTCTATAGCTACAAATCAGCTAACTCAGCAGTGTGCAGAGCTATGTCAATCGGAAGACATTAAAGTTCCAGAGCTAGAAGGAGATGTTGAGACACTTCATAAAACCCATAACATTTATCAATCTACTTCTGCAGGTACAAGCAAAGGAGTTAGTCGACCAAGATACCAAAACATGAACATGAATAAAATATTTGAAAAACCATTTACACCAAAAACACAAAAAGACCATTTGTTCATACCCCCACAAATTACCACATACTGAGATAGCCTAAACCAAGATAAAAAAGTTTACAATTATACAGCCCAGAAATACATAGAAAATATCTATAGAGTACAAACTTTTCTAAACCATAACCCCAGAGCTACAAATATCAAAGAACCAAACACCAACTATATAACCCAAAAATTACAAGGATATAACAAACTAATTGCACTACCCAAAACTAACCCAAGCCTAGTAAAAACTTATTTTGACTACGGACTATTAAACACCATATACACCCAAGGCGGAGAAGAATTAACAGCTATGAAAAAATTACACAAAATATTCACCACCTACAAAAGGATAACAAAAGGCAATCTATTTTATATAAAGTGTTATACTGCACCAGCAGAGATACTATACGATGAAATAAAACTAGTTATACAAGTTGTAAAAATAGGACTAACCAGAGATATGATCATACCAGAGGATATTACTCAGCAATTGGAGATACCCAGAATTGAGATACCCGATTTCTACGCAAATAAAAGAATTATTGGACTAGCTACTATTATCCAAGAACTAGTAAATAATTATACTAATGGAAACCCAATATGGAGCTATTATTCGAGAGATCATCAAATGATTTACTCAAATTTAAAAGAGCTACGACAAGCAGATATGGAAGATGTCAGACAATGGATAATGACATTGCTTAACCCCAAAAAACAATCTACCGCAAGAGCAATTAAAAAAGGATTTATTTCAGACGGACTACTGACAAGATACTGTAAAATAATTGGACACAAATATCCAGATCACCAATGTTTAAGGTGTAATGGAGAAGATAACATTATTCCAGAAGTACATCTAGAATAAAAATCAAGAAGACAAAATGCCAGCTGGAAAGATAAGATAAGAAGGAATAATGGAGATATAGCAGATACGACAACATCAACGGAGACAAGATATTTAATTCATTGTATAGGTTTTTCTTTACGTAAAAGAATTGTAATTATTGCCTATGTAGAATTGTAATTATTGCCTACTTTTCTAGACTAAAAGGCTATAGGGCTAGGTAGTAGCCTTTTTGACTTTTTTAGCTTTTCTTTTTAGCATTTAGTTAACATTTAAAAAACGTGTAAAGAAAATGTAAAGTTCTTTCTTTCGTTCTATAAATGAAGAGAACTGAAGGCATTGCAAAGCAAGCCTTCATGCGTTGAAGCAAATACTCTCTCCATTCCATAACAAATATTTTGCTCAGTTAATTAAAAAACAGACATACTTCAATGGAAAAGCTATGGAGGAACAAACTTCAGAAATATCAAAACTACCCGAACAGGTATATTTATTTATGATTATGAATAACTAAATTCATAATTCCCAACAATCATGATATGATAAAATAAATTCATATTAGTTACTTTATAGTAGAATTATTCAAAGAATAATATGTTAAGAAGTTTATTAGCAAAGTGGAAACGGAGAAAAATCCCTAAGAACTATGCCATCCTAAAGGTGAAACCAATGAGGCAAGAAGCCGTGGCGGGGAGTAACCAGAGTAGAGGCACTGTTTAAGGAAAAAAGTATCCAAATTACCATGCTAATAGTGACCGAAGAACATGTTATTTAAGAATAATCTAGTATATAGTAATCTAAGATGACCATATTTTGTTATGTACATGGTTGAAGGGAATATTTTGAAAAAAACAATTTTATGAAAATGAATGATAATTTATCTGATGTGATGGTAGATAAATTTAAAATACTTAGTTTGTATGCACTTAGAGATATAAAAGTAGTAGATATAAGAAAAATCATATTAGAAAAAGCATTTGGTGAATATTACATGACTAGAGTAAATTATATACCATACCTACCTAACTACTCTTACAAATACTTATCATGATAAATTACATAAGATTTTTAGAAAAAGATATGAGAAATATACAGTTACTAGAAAAACCGATGAAAATAAATATGGACAAATACATGGAAAATAAAGATATAAAATATATAGAATTTCTTAATAAAAATATGCAAGAACTACTAAGGCTAGATATAAAATATATAGAATTTCTTAATAAAAATATGCAAGAACTATTAAGGCTAAAACAATCAACTACAAAATATTATAGTAAAATCAATTTTAAAAAATAGATCATCTAGACTATGTTAAAGTTTTAATCTTATATATATTTAAAGATATAGAAATTATAGATATTAAGAAAATAATATTAGAAAAAGTAATAGACTATGAAATTGAAACCATAAATTGGCTAGAACAGTTATACGAAGAAATTTACCCAGAAGAATATTATTCAGATTAAAGGATGTTAGAATATATTAGAAAAACTAGAGAAAATCAAGATAATCTAAATAATGAAATTAATTATAGAAACCGAATTAGACAAATAATGAAAAATCTAAAAAAAAATTAATATGGATAGAAGAAACCTTAAAAAATTTAGAAAAAAGTACATGTGATAGTTTATATAATTTAAAAAACTCACTACGAGAAGAACAACACAAGATAATAAATAACATTGAAAATCTAGAATTAGATATACATTACAGTACAGTTAGGATAAATTATTATACAGAAATTTGTAACTCTGCAGTTACTACAGGATAAAATAATAAACCTAACAATTTAATGAATACATCTTACGGAAAGAATAACTCGTTAAAAAATATTGAAACAAAATTTAAGAAATATCCACGCACAAAGAAAAATAGATTCATTAGATATACAATAAATCTATTTCATAAGTTAGCTATCCGCACCCCCTACAGATGGTAAAAATTAAAGGATCATATATCAAGAGGGTGTAATAAAAGCGATCAATTACCGCTTTCACATGTAGCTCAAGTTAATAATCTATAGACCACACAGAGATTAATTTATCATTACAACACTTTCTTAAGAAAGATGTTCAAAAGAACAAAAATGCAATTGAGGAATATTTAGCATAAACATGAAACTAAGCAATTTCTCTAAGGTGGATTATAAACACATACAAACTATTCGCGGGTCATACCATGTATGCGAGATTCTGTCACCTGAGCATATTACAATAAAAATGCAATAGAATTCATGAAACATAGACATGACTGAGAATATTACAATGAAAATTCAATAGAATTCATGAAACATAGACTCGAGTAATTAGTCAACAGAATGCTTTTCCATCAGAACATCACTTGAGCGAAATACAAACTTGCATAAAATTTAGTTCAAGAACTCAAGTATCAACAATAAATTACCAGATTATACCTCCACAAATAGATCCAAAAGTTAAAAATAGAAGAAATTAACAGGAGATGAAAATTAAAAGTGATTTTTTTTCCCACTGAACACAAAAGTGCAATCAAATTCAATATGAACATAATTTGAATGGACAAATTCTGAAATTTGAAAAAAATAATAAACTAACTGACATTATAACCATAATTTATTTTAATTAAAAGTTCAATCTTTCCTTTAACAAACATGAAATGCAACCGTAAAAATAAAAAATTTAAAGAAAACTTGAAAAGGCCATTAAAAAAAAAAAGCAGAAGACGAAAGGTAAAAAGAGGAGCATACTTGGATTTGAAAATCAGTTAAAAGGATGGAGAGAAGTGAGAATTTTATGGATGAGAAAAGAGATAACAATACTCTGTTCAAGCAATGGAGAGACTTTCCAAAGACTTCTAGGTTTATTATGTGAAAGAGATATTATTGTGTGAAATTACATTTCTGTCCTTGGTCATCCTCCACTGGCTCTTTATATAGTAGAAAATACTATTAAGTTTTATCCTAAAATTATCGCATGGCTTCTCAATTGATTGTAACTTGGCTTCTTTTGATGCTTTTAATTTTGCTTTTATATATATACGATACGTACCCAC
This sequence comes from Capsicum baccatum var. pendulum, assembly GCA_030864225.1. Taxonomy (NCBI): domain Eukaryota; kingdom Viridiplantae; phylum Streptophyta; class Magnoliopsida; order Solanales; family Solanaceae; genus Capsicum; species Capsicum baccatum. The sequence continues at coordinate 42,034,916 of CM061554.1, forward strand.
GCAATGTGTAGATAATATTAAAATATTTTCTAATTATTTCATATTGGGATGTCTTATATAAACCGTGTTCAATTATATTACCTGAAAAAATATAACTATAATACTATTTCTCAATGAAATGTAAAAATAAATTCTACATCAACCCTCGCCTCCACCTCCATAACCCCTAACTCACCCTCATTTTATAAAAAATAAAACTTTTTCCTACCCCCACCCTTCATTTAAAAAAATTAAATTCCCCCCCCCCCCCCCCCCCCCCCAATCCATCTACCTCTAACAAATCTGTAAAGAAAATCAATCTTGTGATTTTTACAAAAGCTTTTATGCTTCATTTTTTACTTTGTTATTTTATTTACAATTTAAAGATATTAGATTGTTAATATTTTTCCCATCCACCTCCTAACAAAATTTATATGATTAAAAATAATTTAGTGATTGTAAAAAAATTTTACGTTTCATATTTTTTTTATTATATTATTCACAACTTATTTAGATGAATAAAGACAATCAAATAAATGTAAATTTTTTTTATGTTTCATATTTTTCTTTATTATATTGTTTACAATTTAAATTTTCAGATTATTAATATTTATTACTATTATTTTTTTATTCTATTCTCCCCCATCTCTTTCGTTTAAAATATATAAATAGTAATATATTTATTATTTAACTGCTTCATGACATTCTCAAAATTAGTTTAGATCCTCCACCCACCCATCCCCACTTGTGTACCTTTTTTCTATTGTATTTTAGTTACTTTACTTTTTTTAAAAAAGTGAATTTGCATTAAAAAAATTTGATGCTACACGCATAAGCAGCTGAGTTTTTTTTTTCGTTAACTCATAATATAGAAATTAAAATAGATAAGTATTGTTAGGCATAATAATATAAATGAAATATAAGAAGACTCCAAAATAGTTTAACATGTTAGATAATTATCAAATTCGCCCATATTAAATGTGGGTAAAATATGAATTGTAATTAATGAATAGATTGGATTATGAGTTTACCCATATTTCACCCGTAAGAGTTATTTGGTGTGAGGTATAGGTATAATAATCTGAGGATAAAATTTAGATTTATTTTATCATGCATTTGGTTAGAGGTATTAGTTAGACCCGAGATTATATATTTCATCATTTGTACCATAGTGATAAGATAAGTTATTCTATATACATGATGAGATAACTTATCCCGAAATAGCTAATTCCATGATAACTTGTCCCCAATCAAACAACCCCTTAGAGAATTTAAAATTTCTAATCTAAATTTTTTTCTATGCACCACTACCTCTAGCCTACTCATGCCCCTAATTTATTTATTTATAATTTTTTTTATCCATTCACCACTCCCCCTCCCCTTTCCTCTATTTCAGCTATCAAAGATATACCAACCTATGATATCTGATAGTCAGATATTGTAGGTTGCCTTCTAACATTGCCGAAAAAATAAAAATAAAAATTTCAACCACCTCCCCCTTCCTCTCCCCCCAAACCTCAAAATTTTTAATGTTTTTCTAAAAAAAAAAAAAAAAATTTTTTCTGCCCCACTCCTAGGTTTTTTAAGAAAAAATATTTTCTTATTCCCTCCCAACCCTGACCACCACCCGCCCCAACCTCCACAACTCCCTCTCGACCTCTATGTTTTTTTTTTTTTTAAAAAAAACTCAATTTTTTCTCACACACAGACTCCCAAACCATTAACTCAACGCCCCCACACCCACTTTGTCACGACCCGATTTCTCAAGTCCTGATGGCGCCTACCTTATCTCCCAGTAGGCAAGCCAAATCATAGCCCAAAATAATAGATATCGGGCTAATATGTAGAAATGAAAAAAATCGGTTATATTGATAGCAATAGTAACAACAAGTAGCAAACAGAAAGTAAACATGTTACATATACTAAAATGAGTGAAGGAAAAGGACCAAGTACACAAAAGAATCCCTCCCAAGATCTGGTAAGGTCACTACTAGAGTCACTACTAAAATATACCCAGAGTACTAGATGGAATCCAAAATATCACTAATATACACAAGTAGTCTCGAGTAAAAAAGACTAAACCAAAGTAGATAGAAGAGGATCAGCCTCAGACTATAGTAAGCTCACCCTGCTCTGAATTAGTATCGAAAGGTAGGAATCACGTCAATATCGGCTGCTACTATTTGGATTTGCATTAATAAAAAAATACAGAAATATAATATGAGTACCAAAGCAACGGGTGCTCAGTAGGCATCATTCACTGACTGAGATCAATACATAAAAGGTATAACTACAATGAAAGTATGTAATCTAAGTCAACAGTTAAAAGGGACAGAAAAGTAAACAACTGCCAAGCTATGCCAATTAGATAAAGGAATAAATATAAGCGATACAGAAAATAAATAACACAGTGATTACAGACAAATTAAATATAACCTAACTGGGCCCCCATAAGCCCACTAGGCACACAAACATAACCTAACTAGGCTCCCATAATCCACTAGGCACATGGAAGAAGAAAATTAACCCAACAGTACCCCCATAAGTTGGTGGGACACACAAGTAGCAATTAAAGAAAATAAATATAAATAATTTGTAATTGAGTCAACCCCAAAAAATCATGATAGTTATTCAGATATGCACCGAACTTGAACCGGCACAAATGGGTAGTAACGAGAGGCAAAACATCAGATTCAAACCGGTAGTGATAGATAATAACAAGAGGACACGTGCCGTATTAGAATCAGACATAGTAGGTAATAAAGAGAGGCCACATATATAATATACAATAAACTCATAATCAGATGTCGAACTCGAACTAAAACTCTGGGGAACAAGAATTATAATCAGATGTCGGACTCGAACCAGAACTCAAAGGAACCACAATCATAATCAGATGCCAGACTCAAACTGAAACTTAAAGGAACCATAATCATAATCAGATGCCAGACTCGAACTGAAACTCAAAGGAACCACAACCATAATCAGATGACGGACTCAAACTAGGACTCATAGTAACCATAACCATAATCAGAAGACGAACTTGAATTGATACTCATAGTAATCATATGCAACTATAATATTAAAATTCATACCATACAAATGTGGTACAAAAATTCACAATTAATGAAAAAAATAAAGTATGTACTGAACTTGAATAGAAACTAAAATGCGTCTAAATAATTATACGCAAATCTTAATTAAAAAGGGATAAATTCAAGGTTTTGTAATTTAATTTCACATCCTAAAGTAATAGACGCTATATTATATTTAAAAATAAAATACCAAAATTTACTAGAACGGGGTCCTAATTCGGATAAATAAGATTAAAACTATTCTATAAGAGTAATAAATTATATTTCTACCGAATGCTAATTTAAATAAAGTAATTCACAATATATTAGATATTACTAAAATTCTCAAAATGATTCGCCTGGGAACCAAACTATCAGCCCTAAAAAGTCATAAATAACTTGGGACAACTATAGAAAAGCTCTAGACATCGAAAAATGTATAAAACACAAAAAATAACCGTGAGGGTCATTACAACATCCACTATAAAAGAACTTTCGTTCATGAAAGTAAAGCGTAAAGATATACCTAAGGGATCAAACAGGTAGGGATACTGGGCGCACATATCAAACAAGTAGGGATACTGGGCGCACATATCACGCTCGAGGGGACGGCCAGGTAGGTCGGTCAGAAATATATCGGGAAGCTCACGAACCACAGGGACGGAGTCACTCAATAGACCCTCAAAACTAACATCTCGAACATAAGCATGAAATGACTCACAACTCATCAATATCAGTATCCTAGATGGAATGTAAAAATAATCCCCAATGACACGCGGCTAACAGAATCCTGCCACACAATCGGGGTATGCATGGCAAAGCTAAGGTAATTACCCTAATAAAATAATTGAAGATCACATGATAAAGAGATAACTAATCCATGCCTTGTGTCACGTCGAACTGTACCGTATCTAGGACAATGAGATCAACCTGAGTACCAAGTTCCCAAATGATCACAAAACACGATCTATATACCTGATCAACTATTAAAAAAGTCACCCATAAGGATAGCTATATGCATTGGCATAGTTAAAGACTCTGAACATAAACCCAACCGCGATGCAAAATAAGCAGAAACATATGAAAATGTGAAACCGGGATCAAACAAAGAAGAAACTAGCCGATGGCATACGAAAATCTTACTTGTAATTAAAGTATCTGAAACCTCAGCCTCAGATTTATCTGATAAAGCATACAAATGACCCTTTCCACTATTAGAATGGGTGTCTATCTGATCTCCTTTAAAATTATAGGGACCATCCCTATGACTCTGAATATCACCCCTACCTAACAATGATACTAACTTGATCGGTTGTACAGTCAAAACTAAAGGCTTAATCATTCTATGATGAGGACACGCACGAGAAAAATAACCAATAACCCCCAGTCATAATATGCCCCAGGCACCATGCTCTATCTGGAAGATCCAGCAAATTCGAATGTCTACCCTAACTCAACGATCTTAACTGAACACCTCTCTATGGATGGCTGCTGCTCTGACCACTCGAACTATTAAAATTAAGTTGACCCCTATTTGATATCTGAAAGAATGAATGAACTGGCTGACTAGTCTAACCCTGATGCTAAGAAGGCTACTGCTGAGGGTACCTACCATGAAATCCTCCTGTGAACTATAAATTATTATAGCTTCCCTAGTAACGTGGTCTCTTATTACTTCCCCCTTAGGCCTCACAATCTATCTCCTCTATAGAATAAACATGCTTAACTACCTTAGAAAAAGACTTTTCTGAAGTCACCAAACTCTGTGTATCCCTATGAAGTGATGATATCAATCCCCTGAAAAAGTATCAAATCCGCTCATACTCTGTGGGCAGAATCATAATTACGTGCCTATATAACTCATGGAATCTTGCCTCATACTCAGCCACAGACATAAAGCCCTGTCTTAATGCTGTAAACTCATCCCAAAGATGCTCATACATGCTGCAAGGCATATACTTCTTTAAGAAAGCCTCTCCTGAGTCTAAGTCATCAATGGAGATCTAACTGGACTGTAACCAAGATAACCCCTCCACCACCTCCTCTCTATCATGTCTAACTGATAAGTAACAAAGTCCTCTTTTTGTGCCTCAACCAACCCTAAATTCTGTAATCGATCCTCACAACTAGATGGGAACTCATTAGCATTCTCTTCTGGGGTCCCAGCAAACCTGGGTGGTGTCAATTTGAAAAATTTGCCCAATATCTTTTACTCCTTTGAAGACATAACAGGCTGGGCTACAGCCAGTTGTAAGACTACTAGTTCTGGAGGAACATCTACCCTAGGTGTCGCTACTGCAGGCTGTGCTCATAAATCAACTCCACTTTGTACTGTTGGATGAGCTCGCTCGGTCGGCGGACCGCCAACTAACCCTAATAATTATACCAATGAATTCTGAAGAATCAATAAAGATATAAAGTCGGGTGGAGCAAGGGCTGTCCCCTGCCCCACCTGCTATCATGGTGAAATACTTGGATCTCTCTCAGTCCCCAAAGATATAACAGGATCTGGATCCCTGGTCTAATCTCAAACAAGGGTTGTTGCTCTATCCTACCCCCGAGTTGACCTCGGTCCTAAATTGGAACTCTAGAGGTAGACCCAGGGTCCCGATCCCTAGATTTCGAACCTCGCATCCTAGCTATCTATGTAAAGAGTTCAATAATAACATTTACAACCAACTCAAACCTAATGCATGAAAATAGATCAAGAAAATGAGATTTTTCCCTAAAAATACTTTGTAGCCTCTCGAAGATAGGATATAAACGTCTTTGTATTGATCCTCAGGACACTACTAATCTTTGGTTCTAGTACCAATAATACCAGTGAAACTTAGGCTCTGATACCAAGCTGTCACAGCCTAATTTCTCAAGTCGTGATGGCTTCTACCTTATCACCCAGTAGGCAAGTCAAACCATAGCCCAGAATAATAGATAATGCGATAATAGGCATAAATCATAAAAGATCACTTATAATGATAGTAATAGTAACAACAAGTAACAAAAAGAAAGTAAACATGTCTTATATACTAAAATGAGGGAAGGAAAAAGACCAAATACACAAGATAATCCCTCCCTAGACCTGGTAAGGTCGGTACTAGAGCCACTATTAAAATATACCAGAGTACTAGATAGAATCCAAAATATCCCTAATATACACAAGCAGTCTTGAGTAAAAAAGACTAAACTAGAGTAGATAAAGGAGGATCATCCTCGGACTATAGTAAGCTCACCCTGCTCCAAATCAGTACTGGAAGGTAAGAATCATGTCAGTGTCAGCTGATAATATTCAGATTTGCATCAGGGAAAAGATGCAGAAGTGTAGTATGAGTATCAAAGTAATGAGTACTCAATAGGCATCATCGGGCACCTGAGCTCAATATAGAAAAAATATAACTATAACGCAAAGATGTAATCCAAGTCAATAGTAAAAAGGGACAGAAAGATAAACAACTGCCAACCTAGGCTAGTGAGATAAAGGAATAAATATAAGAGATATAAAAAATAAATGACGCAGTGATTACGGACAAATCAAACATAACTTAACTGGGGCCTCATAAGCCTACTAGGAACACAAACATAACCTAACTAGGCCTCCATAAGCCCGCTTGGCATACTAAAGAAGAAAATTAACCCAATCGTACCCCCATAAACTTGTGGAATACACAAGTAGCAATAAAAGAAAATAAATTTAAATAATTTGTAACTAAGCCAAACCCAAGAAATCATAATAGTCATCTAGATGTGCACTGGATTTGAACTGACACCAATAGATAGTAACGTGTAACGCCCGGAGTCTGTACCCTGGACACTACATGGTGCTCATAATCTCAAAGGACCACAAGCTAACCCATGACTGATACCTGCTGCAATAACGAATTAGTAATACTGGAAATATATGGAAATTAGGCGGAAAACATGCCATAAGGTTCAATACTATAATAAAACTTAATACGGTATAAAAAATATCAAATCTGATATATTTGTCTGAAATACTCTAGTCTGAAAAAGCCTCTAAACTGTCTGAAATATGAAGTTGATGGGATAAGTACCCAACAAATTCTGAACTATCGAAATAAGATGAGCTACTAAAATAATCATCATGTCCTCAAACTAAGAGGACTTATGTATGGAAATTAGGCGAAAAACATGACATAAGGTTCAATACTATAATAAAACTGAATACGGTATTAAAAATATCAAATCTGATATATCTGTCTGAAAATACTCTAGTTTGAAAAAGCCTCTAAACTGTATGAAATATGGAGTTGATGGGATAACTACCCAACTAATTCTGAACTACTGAAATAAGATGAACTACTAAAATAATCATCATGTCCTCAAACTAAGAGGACTTACCACTAACTCCGTTAGCTGAATATCTGAATTGTTAAGTATGATTAGGAGCCCACACATCTAAACCTATGATATAAAATATCATAGAATAAAAAAAGTATGTATCAGTAATTTGAATGTACTAGTAGCAAAGTGAGGTAGGCTGAAATGTATTAGTTCATATTCATGAACAACACTGACTAAATAACATAAATATAGCTGAATAAAAGTATATACGTGAATATATAAACTGTAACTGAGATCATAATAATACTGGATACTGAGTTTTGAATTATTGATTTACTGATATCTGAGTGTACTGATACTGTGTAGCTAATAACTGAGTAACTGTATCTGATAGTCTTGATCCTGTGGAACTATATTGAGTTTTGTACTGAAATGAGTGACTGTATCTGATAGTCCTGATTTCTGTAGAACTGAATTGAGTTCCATTCTAAGACTGGAACTGAAACTGAGACTGCGGAAGGTAATCATCTAATCGATATGCCCCTTTCTGAATAGATTAACGTCCAACCAGAAACCCTAGTTGGAAGGGTGTCAATATCGTGCCATGGGTAAGTACAAGCTATGAGTTAACCCTCTTTGATAGGAAGCTCTTTCGTCAACCCTCTCTGGCAGGAAACTTGAATGAGATGTATCAACTCTCATATTATCTGGGAAAAAGATACTCAACCTACGCTGACATCTATAATGCAATCATTGGTACTAAGGGTCAAACCCTTTACTAGCAGGAATGCCCCTATCCCTAGGCTAGCTCAGTACTGAATCCTACTCCTAACTGAATGGATACTGAACTAATTTTCCTAGTTCATACTAGGCTTGACTGAACTGTTACTGAGTTTACTGAGTTCTATTGACTAATGGAATACTACTCAAATCTGTTAACTGGATGAATTTACTAAGGTCCGAACTGAAAATTGAACTGGACTGGACTGATACTAAGTCTACTGAGTTTTTCCTAAATTGAGTTCTGTAACTGACTGAGAGTACTACTGATCGCGACATGACTGGTACTATCCTGAGACTGACCATGGCTCTAGGTAATCAGCTAAATTATTGGATATTAAATACCCCCAGGACTCGATAGCATAAATTATAACACATGGCATAATTTTTGAAATATAATGAATAACTACTTGATCATCATTCATTCATTGGGACATTCTAGCAAACACTTGCATGACATGAACTTGAATACATGATAACATGATATAATTTCATTATTTAATTCTCATGAACAACTCATCAAAAACTTGGAAGGCATTATATATGCACATAGTACTAATTAACACATGAGCATCACTATTTCAAGACTTTAACATGAATTCACATGATACTACATACATAATAGTTGTTTTTACATAAATCTTGCACTTAATCATGGAATAGAAATCCAATAACATTATAATCATGAATACACTTGAATCCAAATCTTGGAAAGCAAGAAATCAAGTTACTTGAAGTTTAAAAGAGTTTCTTGGACTCCAAGAGTGGAAGGAACCTTTGGATGATCACTTGACATACCTTGGTTGCTAAATTCTTGAAGATTAATGGTGAAATATTAAGCCTTGAATTTGAAATTCAATCACCTAGGGTTTTTATTCTTGAGCAATTTTTAAAATAATGAGTGTATGTTGAAAATAGAAGGCAAAATTTCATGTTTTTGGAGGCTGAAGAACATGGGAAAATACCTAAATACCCCTAAGGATATGACTTTTAATGACTGAAAATTGAATTGTCGATGCACAGGATGACACGCTATGTCGTTGGCATCGACGCGATAGCCAACGTACCGTGTTGGTTCACTAAAAATTGCCATTGAGAGCCAAGGAAAAATATTAATCGATGTGATGGCCGCCGCGTCACGTCGAGATCACATCGATGCACTATTTTGGATTCCTAAATGTGGTTCAAACAAGGTCAGAAAAATACGAAACTTGTTCGGGAACACCTACTGACATTCCTGATCATGATTTAACCAAAAATTTGACATCTTAAGGTCATAAGAGTCATGAAATAGAGTTACCAACTTGCAAAGGACAAAATAATACTAAGTCTGAATACTTAGCTAGAATGTTCTAAGTCTGGGACCCCTTAGCAAGCTTAAAAGATGAGTTGAGCTTAGGATTTTTAGGGGTCTTACAATATCTCCCCCTTGGGAACATTCATCCTCGAATGAAACTAATTAAACTGAGAATACTGATAGACTGGACTTAGACACTGAACATGCATAACTAAAACATGATTTCATGATTGAAATTATTGATATACTAAATTATCATACTGAACATGCATATCTGATGCATGAGTACATAGAGTAACATAATTCATGAATGCATTACTGGGAATACTGATAAGCTAAGATTATTTACTGGACATACATGTTTGATGCATGAGTACATAATTGAACTAATTTATGAATTCATGATTGAGTATACAACATTAATTGATACCAAGTTGGTAGCTATATCTGAATACTAGATTGAGTAAATTCTGAGAAAAACTGTTACCTTGGGCTGATTCTAATCTGGCAGATAAAAGGTAAGCATACTTGGTCTGGATGTCTACTTCTTTTTCCCAAGTAGCTCCCTCCACAAACTGATATCACCAAAGTACTTTAACTAGAGAGACTTATTTGTTCCTCAGTCTGCAAATCTGATAATCAAGGATTTTGATGGGAGTCTCTTCATAAGAGTGGTTGTTCTTAATATCTATGCCCTCTATAGGGACTATGACTGTTGGGTCACCTATGCATTTATTAACCAAGGATACATGGAACACTGGATACACTGAAGCTAAGTCTAAAGGTAACTCAAGCTTATAAGCTACCTTTCTGAAATGGTTGAGAAGTCAGTAAGGACCGACATATCAGGGATTGAGTTTCCCCTTTTTACCAAACCTCTTTACTCCTTTCACCAGAGAGATTTTCAAATACATAAAATCCCCAATCTCAAACTTGAGATCCTTTCTGCGCACATCTACGTATGATTTCTATCAGCTCTGAGCTATCTTAAGCCTTTATTTGATCAACTGATCTTTCTATAAGGTATCAAATATCAAGTCAAGCCCTACCACTGTGGCCTCACCCACTTCAAACCAACATATGGGAGATCTACACCTCCTTCCATAAAGCACCTCAAATAGAGCCATCTGAATCCTAGAATGATAGCTTTTGTTATATGCAAAGTCAATCAAAGGCAAATGGTCATCCCAACTACCTTTAAGTTCATTATACACGCTCGCATCGTATCTTAAAGTATGAATGGTCCTTTCTGCTTGAACATCTATCTGAGGATGAAAGGTTGTACTGAGGTGAACTCGAGTACCAAGACCCTTTTGGAATGTCTTCCAGAAATGAGAGGTGAACTGGGTACCGCTATATGAGATAATAGATAATTAAACACCGTATAATATGACCAACTCCCTAATATAGAATTTGGCATAATCCTCGGCTGAATAAGAGGTATGAACTGGTAGAAAATAAGCTGATTTGGTCATCCTATCTACAATGACCCAAACTGAATCAGCTGACAAGGGTACAAGGTAAATTGTCACAAAGTCCTTGTTTACTATTTCCCATTTCTAGGTAGGAATATTGAACTCCTGGATGGACCCACTTGGCTTCTGATGCTCGATCGTAACCTGCTAACGTGTTGAGTATTTACCCATAAACTCTGTAATATCTCTCTTTATCCTACTCCACTAATAGATCTCCCGCAAATCACGGTACATCTTAGTGGCCCCTAGATGAATAGAGTAGCGTGCACCATGTTTCTTTGCAAGAATTCGCTGCCTCAATTCATCTCCACCTGATGCACATAGTCGACACTGGTAGCACCAACACACTATCTCCTCCTTGGGAGAAGACCTCTACTTTCTGATATCTAACTAATTTCTTTAACTTAGCTAGACTGGGATCCCTATCCTATTTTTCCTTTACCTCTGAAACTAGGGATTATTCTAAACTAATCTGCACCTATATACTACCTTCTGATGAATCGACTAAGCGAACACCTAGTCGAGCAAGCTGATGAACTTCCTGAGCTAAATTCGTCTTACTATCCTCCACATAAGCAACACTACCCATAGACATCCTACTAAGAGCATCAACTACTACATTGGCTTTACTTGAATGATACAAGACGCTCATGTCATAGTCTTTTAACAACTCCAACTACCTTCTCTGACGGAGGTTTAGGTCTTTCTAAGAGAATACATACTACAGGCTTTTATGGTCTGTGAACACATCAACGTGCACACCATACAAAAAGTGCCTCTAAATCTAAGGCAAATACTACTGCTGCTAACTCAAGATCATGAGTAGGATAGTTATTTTTATAGGGCTTAATCTATCTAGAGGCTTAGGCTATGACCTTACCTCTCTACATCAAAACACACCCCAAACTGACTCGGGATGTATCATAATATACCACAAAACAATCTGAACCATCTGGTAGGGTCAAAACTGGAGCTGTAGTGAGTCGAGTCTTCAACTTCTAAAAACTATATTAACAAGAATCCGACCACTGGAATTTGACTTTCTTTTGAGTCAATTTGGACATAGGGGATGGAATAGATGAAAATCCCTCAACAAACCATTGGTAATAGCTAGCCAAGCCAAAGAAACTCCTAATATCTAATGGAGAGATGGGTCTAGGCCAGTTTCTTACTACTTTGATAGTTTGGGATCAACTCTAATGCCATCACTGGAAATGATTTGGCCAAGGAAGGCTACTGAACTGAGCTAAAATTCACACTTACTAATTTAGTGAATAGCTGATGGTTTCAAAAGTCTGTAATACTATTCTGAGATGGTCTGCATGATCATGTTTATTGTGGGAGTAGAAAATAATGTCATCTATGAAGACTATAATGAACATTTCTAAGTACTGCTTGAACACACGATTCATCAAGTCTATGAAAGCTTCTGGGGAATTGGTAAGACCAAAGGAAATGACTAAAAATTCAAAGTGACCATACTGAGTTTTGAAGGCTATTTTTAGGATGTTACATTCTCTGACTCTGAGCTAATGATAGCCTGATCTGAGGTCTATATTGGAAAAGTAACTGGCACCCTGAAGTTAGTCAAACAAGTCATCAATTCTGGGAAGTGGATACTTGTTCTTGATCGTGAATTTATTTAGCTGATGGTAGTCTATACATATTCTGAGAGAACTATATTTATTACTCACGAATAAAACTGGTGCACCCTATGGGGACACACTGGGTCTGATGAATCCCTTATCTAGGAGATCCTTTAACTATTTTTTTAATTCTTTGAGTTTTGTAGGAGCCATTTTGTATGGTGGAATAGATATGGGTTGAGTATCTGGAAGAAGGTCTATTTCGAATTCATTTTTTCTTTTGGGAGAAACTTCGAAAATATCTTCGAGAAATACATTTGGGAATTCACATGCTATTGACACTGATTCAAGACTAGGGGTTTCTGAACTAGAGTCCTAAACTTGAATGCCATGGTAGACATATCCCTTAGATATATTTTTCTCGCCCGTAGATAAGAAACAAGTTGACCCCTAAGTGCTGAAGTACTACCCCTCCATTCTAGGATGGGCTCATTCAGAAACTAAAAATGGAAAATTTTATTTCTATAGTCGACTGAGGCATAGCAGGAATGAAGCCAATCCATGTCGAGAATGACATCAAAATCAGTCATCTTTAATTTGACTAAGTCTGCTAAATTGACTTTATGAGATATCATAATTGGAAAATTCCTGTATACCCATCGTGATATGATAGATTTACCCACTGGTGTAAAGACAGAGAAAGGTTATGCTATGATTTTGAGACTGACTCCGAATTCAACAACTATATATGGAGTAACAAAGGACAACGAAGCTCCTGGATAGCAAAGCATAAATATGTAAATGGAAAAATTGTAATGTATCAATGACCACATCAGGAGAACTTTCCTGATTCTGTTGGTACTGAAGAGCATAAAGTCTATTTGGGTGCTGCCCACTGGTGGCACTGGATGCGGCACCCTGCTAATTTGAGTGATCAGACTGCGCTGGGGAACGATTATGCTGACTCTAAGAAACCACTTGAGGACACTGTCTGACCCTGTGGCCTGTCTTGCCACATACAAAACACATATCACTACCAGCTCTGCAGATACCCTGGTGGTTTTTCCCATACTTCTGACAAAAAGGATTGGTTTGGGCAATGCTAACATTACCTTGGGGTTTAGGGCTGGACGCCCTATCTCTGTTGCCGTCTCTAAATTTTAACACAGGAGCACTTGCTGAGGACAAAGCTAGAACTGAGTATTTTGGGCAGAACTGAGAACGATTCCCGCCCTCTGACTTAGGCTGAGCAAAGTTAAAACTACCTGTTCTCGCTCTATTGTTCTCCCTCTCCTTTTCTTTATTCTTAGCCTTCTCTATCTGCTGAGCATGGACCATAATCCTGTATATGTCCATCTCCTTAATCAGCATTGTGGTCCTACACTCCTTGACCACACTATTATACACGTCAGACACAAACTTACTCATCTTATATCTTCTATCTGCTACCTCATGAGGAGCGTATCTGGATAATTGGGTAAACTTAAGAGAATAATTTTGTACCTTCATGTTGCCCTACTTTAAATTTATAAACTCCAAAATGTTCACTTCCTTCAACTCCAATGAGAAGAAACTATCCAGAAAAGCAGTGGTAAACTCCTCCCATTCTTGGGCTCTGTATCTATGGGCCTTTCTGCTTTCTACTATTTAAACCATGAATGTACCAAATCCTGTAACTAATATGTGGCCAAATTAGAGCTCTCAATAGCTGTTACTACCATAATATCTGTAACTTTTTGCACCTAATCAAGAAACTCCTAAGGGTCCTCATCTGACTTAGCCCCAGTAAAAGAGGGAGGGTTTATTCGGGTGAAATACTGAATCCTGGCCGTAGTAGTATTGGCCACTGGGTTGGTCAAAACAACAGTTGGGCGTTCATTTTGGGCTACCACAGAATGAGCTAGGGTGGTCAAAACTGCTCTAAATTCAGCATGGAAGACGTGTTCGTTCAGAGGATTTGGCTGGACAGGCTGGGGTTCTGACTGGTCCCCCATTCCTCTCCCCTTAGTCCTCTTTGGAGGCATATTCTATAAATGAAAGAGAAATTTGGATTAGATAGAGAGTTTAACTGGAGTTCATGCTCACTCGCATGACATGAATATTGAAAGAAGGAAAAGTTTTTCCCAAAGCACCTCGCAGCCTCCTGTCTATAAGTGTGGCGTGCTACACAACCATGTACAAGATTCTACTAGATATGGCTTTTAGAATTCCTAGGACTTTATTGAACCTCAGGCTCTTATACCAAGTTTGTAATGCCCCGATTCTGTACCCCAGATGCTACACAATGCTCATAATCCCGAAGGGCCACAAGCTAACCCATGATTGGTACCTGCTGCAATAACTGAATAGTAATATTGCAAATATGCAGAAATTAGGAAAAAAATATGCCATAAGGTTCAACACTATAATAAAACTGAATACGCTAGAACAAATACTAAATTTGATACATCTGTCTTAAAATACTCTAGTCTGAAAAAGCCTCTAAATAGTCTAAAATATGGAATTTATGGGACAAGTCCCCAAATAACTCCAAACTAAGCTGAACTACTAAGATAATCATTATATCCTCGAACTAAGAGGACTTACCACTAAACCTGTCAGCTGAATATTTGAACTGCTAAGTATGATCAGGAGACTTCTGAACCTGTGATATTAAACATCATCGCACAAAAAAAGTTATGTGTCAGTACTTTGAATGTACTGGTATGCAAAGTGAGGTAGGCTAAAATGCATGGGTTCATATGCATGAACAACACTGATTGAATGACACGAGTGTAACTAAGTAAGAGTACATGCGTAAATACGTAAACTGTAACTTAGATCGTGATAACAATGATACTGAGTTTTGAATTATTGATTTACTGATATCTGAGTTTACTGATATTGTGTAGCTGATAAATGAGTGGCTGTATCTGAAAGTCTTGATCCTGTGGAACTATACTGAGTTCCGTACTGAACTGAGTGACTATATCTAACAGTCCTGATTTCTGTAGAATTGAACTGAGTTATATTCTGAGACTAAAACTGAAACTGAGAGTGTGGGAGGTAATCATCTAACTGAGATTTCCCTTTTTGAATAGATTAGGGTCCAAACTGTAACCCCAGTTGGAAGGGTGTCAATACTGTGCCATGTGTAAAGACAAGCTATGAGTTAACCCTCTCTGACAGGAACCTTTTTCAACAACCTTCGTTGGCAGGAAACCTCAACTGAGATTATCAACCCTCATAATATCTGGCAGGAAGATATCTCAACCTATGCTAGCTACGTAGTTCAGTAATGCAAGGGATTAATACTAAGGGTCACACCCTCTACTGGTAGGAATACCCCCATCCCCGGACTAGCTCTGTGTTAAATCCTACTCCCAACTGAATAAACATTGAACTGATTTTCCTAGTTCATACTAGGCTTGATTGAACTGTTACTGAGTTTATTGAGTTTCGCGGACTGATGGAATACTACTGAATTTTGTTAACTGGCTGAATTTACTGAAGTCTGAACTAAATATTGAACTGGACTGGACTGATACTGAGCCTACTGAGTTTTTTCTTGAGTTCTATAACTGACTGAAAGTACTATTAATTATGACATGACTGATACTATCCTGAGACTAACCATGGCTCTAGGTAATCAACTAAATTATTGGATATTAAATACCCCCAAGACTCGATAGCATAAATTATAAGACATGACACAATTCTTGAAACATGATAAATAACTACTTTATCATCATTCATTCATTCGGACATTCTAGTAAACACTTGTATGGCATGAACTTGAATACATGCTAACATGATATAATTTCATTATTTAATTTTCATGAACAACTTACTAAACACTTGGAAGGCATTGTATATGTACATATTACTAATCAACACATAAGCATCACAATTTTAAGACTTTAACATGAATTCATATGATACTACATACATAATAGTTGTTTTTACATAAATCTTGCACTTAATCATGGAATATAATCCAATCAACATTATAATCATGAATGCACGTGAATCCAAATCACGGAAAGCATGAAATCAAGTTACTTGAAGTTTAAAAGAGTTTCTTGGGCTCCAAGGGCGGAAACCCTTGGATGAACACCTGACATACCTTGGTTGCTAAATTCTTGAAGATTAATGGTGGAATCTTGAGTCTTGAATTTAAAATTCAATCACCTAGGGTTTTTGTTCTTGAGCAATTTATGAAATAATGAGTGTATGTTGCAAATAGAATGCAAAATTTTATTTTTTTGGAGGCTGAAGGACGTGGGAAAATACCCAAATACCCCTAAGGATGCGACTTTTAAAGATTGAAAATCGAATTATCGACGCGCCACATTTTTGGCATTGACGCGATAGCCAATACGCAGCATCGAGTCCGCATCGGTTCATGACAATTGCCACTTGGAGCCAAGGAGAAATATTGACCGACATGATGGTCAACGCGTCACATCGAGATCGCGTTGATGTACTATTTTGAATTTCCAAACGTGGTACAAATGAGGTCCAAAAAATATAAAACTCGTGAGAAAACACCCACTGACATTTCTGATCATGATTTAACCTAAAGATTGATATCTTAAGATAAGAGTCGTGAAATAGAGTTGCCAACTTACGAAGGTCAAAATAATACTAAGTCTGAATACTTAGCTAGACTTTTCTAAGTCTGGGACCCCTTAGCAAGCTTAAAAGACTGAGTTGAGCTTAGAATATTGCAGAATCTTACATAACAAGAGGCCAGACACTGGAATCGAACCGGTAGAGATGGATAATAACAAGAGGTTACGTACCGTATTCGAACTAAACATAATGGTGAATAACGAGAAGCCACATATGTAATATACAATAGAATTCATAATCAGATGCCAGACTCAAACCGAAACTCAGTGGAACCACAATCATATTCAGATGTTGGACTCGAACCGAAACTCAAAGGAACCACAACCATAATTAGATGCCGGATTCAACCGAAACTCAAAGGAACCACAATCATAATCAGATGCCGGACTCGAACCAGAACTCAAACTAACCATAAACATAATCAGATGCTAGACTCAAATCGGAATTCATAGTAACCATACCGAACTGTAATATTAAAATCCATGTCATATCATAACAATGTCAATGTGGTACCAAAATTCACAATTAATGACAAAAATAAAGTATATACTCAACTTGAACAGAAACTAAAACACGTCAAAATAACCATTCGCGAATCTTAATAAAAAAGGGATAAATTCAAAGTTTTACAATTTAATTTCACGTCCTAAAGTAATAGACGCTATATTATATTGAAAGACAAAATACCAAAATTTACTAGAACGGGATCCTAATCCGGATAAATAAAACATATTATATATATCAAATGATACACAACTACAAGTACTTATCCAAAGCTAGCATAATAGTTCACAATTTTAGTAAATAATCTCAATCTAAAAGTATGGTAAGCCTAGCAAAGGCGGCTCAAAAACGTTGGGGGGCCTAAAGCGAAGCTTCACTACGAGGCTTCGAATTTAACTATTATTTTACGTAAATTTTGACATAAAAGCTTCAATTTTTTAAAATAAAAAATATAGTATAAGTCTATTTACATATACTATATAAAAAATTTACATATTTAGAAACTATATAAAAAACAGTCTAATTCTATTTAGTTAACAATTCAAAATATTTTTATAAAATTACGCTCAAAGAAAAATAATTATCGACTCTCCAAATTGTAACTAAGACACATAAATTAAAAAGAAAGGAGTATAAAGAAAATATTGATTAACCATACTTAACTATCAATCACATTGACTAACTTTTTATATAAGGATCTTGTACTTTTCTATCATAAAATTTCAACCAAGAAAAAGATGATACATATCAATTTTTTTGAAAATAACTTATCTTTAAATCTCATTTATCCTGTGATAATTTATAACCATACAAATACTGATGTGTTAGTTTTGATCTATATTAAAAAAAAATTATTTCTTAAATTCTATATCAAGTCAAGCTGCATCACATACAATAATTACAAAAATGAGGCCCAAATATCTTGGGGGCCTCAAGCGATTGCTTCACTTGCTTGGCCTTTGAACCGACCATGGTCTAACCTATCTGAACATCAAAACGAAAATATCTCTTCGCGAGACCTCCAAATAGTTTCTTCTTAGCGCTTCTCCTCCTGCTCCCTCTACGCTTGTCGCCCGCTAAAGCAATTGTCGCAGCTCCAGCTGAAGCAATTGTAACTGCTCCGGTGGATCAGAGCTACTCGAAAACCATGATAGGCCCTTATTCATATACTTTCCTCTTTTCAAATTCTAAATAAAAAATAAATACAGTTACTTGTCAAAAATGTTATACATAAACATCTTCTTTGATCACCTTATTTTGAAATTGAAAATCATTATTATGTTTCAATATCTTCGCATCTCTCTGCTTCAATTTTATAACTGAGTATCAAATACGATAGATTTGTAGAGTATTATAATTTAGAATAAACATCATTTTCAAATCCACAATTTATAAAGAATATTTTAGAGTAAGCAAATTAAATATACATTTTAAGAATATTTTTATATTCAGCATAATATTAAGTTTAAGCTTTGAGTATTTACTAAATTTACAATAAAATTCACAAGTCATATAACATATATTTCTCCAATATTTAAATATTACAGCACTTGTAAGTTTATATGTTGCATTATTTATAATTTATAACTTTCACATATTTCTCTTTTGAATAGTTATGCCGATAAGGATAAAGTTTATTATATGTTACCACTTTTTTCGAGAAAAAATATGATAAATTATATCAAATTTAAATTTTAACTCAAAATTTAAATTTTTAATTAAAATCAATTTTCAAGTTTTAAAAGTTGATAATATATGTAAATGTATAATAACATTATATACATAAACTACACACTATATAATAAGTTTATACACATTATACACATTATATACTGCATAGAGTTTGAACGGCAAAGTAGATGTGAGGAGCTAACCTAAGCAATAAAGAAAATAGTGTGAGTGAAAATAAAGTATATAATAATAAGTTTATAATATTAAACAATGTAAATAGATAAACAGATAAATAATAAAATCACTACTGAGGAAAAAATGTAAAATAATATGAGCAATAAGAAAAGAAATTGGGACTCTTGGTGACTAATTAGAAGTTTATATGGGTTTATCGGCTAAATATTTTCAAGAAAATGGATAAATAAATTCTTCGGGTGGGTTAATTGACACAAAGATAGAATATCGAAAGATTGAATTCACAGGTTTCAATTCAAGTCTTTTAGAACAGACAAACACTGCATAGCTTAATTGGTGGCTTCTAAGAAGAAATCATCGTTTTCAACTTAAAATTCATTGCTCTCTGAAACCTTCTTTCAATTCATCCATTGCTTTAACTGTCGATAATAGTCCTCCTCCGTCATCTGAGTTGGTTTTCCCCTTTCTTGGCTCTTTCAAAGGGTAATATGAAATTAAAGAATTTTAACAGTAAGAAATTACACTAGGCGATAAAATTTAAAAGCATGCTTCAATTAAATCTGAAGTTTTATAAAGAAGGACTTAAACATATATCCATGTTTGGATAGTTATTACCAATGATAATCAAGTGATGTTATAATTTTACATTTATGTAGAAGAAAATATATTTTGGTTGAACAATCGTCACCTTATTGAGTGCCCGACAATTTCTTATTACGAACCATGTAATTCATAATTCTAGTCTTCAATGCAAATAGTTGTGACTTTTGTGCCGGCATCAAAGCCATCAAAATGAAGGGACCTAAATTTCTGTTAATATTATCTAACAATTTTTATTCATTTTGACCCAATAATCTGATCAAAATAAAAATACAAATTAGATTCAATGGAGGACGAAAAGTATACCAAATAATTAGATGCAACAAATTAATGGTGTAAAAATATATGATGATAGGAGCAAAAAAAATTTTATTCCTAAAATGCATAAAAAAATACAATCTTCACAGTATCATTTGACTCTTCAAAACTCAAAAGCACATATTTGTATTCCTAAAATGCACAATTAAGGTAATTTTATTTTTTATTTACATAATTGAATGAATTTGTTTTTATTCAAAATAAAATGAACTAAATCATAATGAAAAATTTAATTTACTTGAAATCAGGCCTGAATATGATAGAAAAATAGATTAATATGTAATATCAGCATCACTCATCTACATATTAGCAATATAATGTTAAAACAAACAAAAATTCTAAAAGATGAAAAATATAAATAATAAAGTAAATAAATTCATAAATAAAGTTAACGATTAATAATAAATAATTTCAAAAAAGGAGAGAAAAAAGCTTAGCCTTATATATCAATGTTAATATATATATATATATATATATATATATATATATATATATATATATATAAGAGGTTACTGTTTTGAGATTACTGAGATTAGCTGAGATTAACTGAGTTATTGAAATTTTCAGAGTCACATAATTGACTGAGCTCTATGGAACATGGCTTGACTGAGAGTATCGTGAAATCATGACATAGATTTAGGCACACAACTATATTTGTTGGGTACAAGTACCCCCAATACTCGATGAAAGGAAACTGACACAGATGACTCACTTGCTCATAAAAGTAGAGTCCAAAATTCACAATATCATAAGTAGGGGATTTCATACTATACATGATACTCAACTTCTTATACATGGAATGGAATGCATACAACATGTATATACTTGCATATCTTCAATTTCATGCTCATTCTATATAACAACAACAAAACATAACAATAACGTGAAATTCATTTGAAATCATAGAGCATATAATGTGGACTTATCATTGAAGCACTATTGAATCATGGGACATGAATTCTATCATCCTAGGCATTTTATCAAACACCTTACCTGCACCACTTTGGGAATAGGTTAATTCATGAATTCAATAACCCATATCACCCAAAGTTCATATATTTCAACCATGCCATCCTAGTTTCATACAAACCCATAAAGATTCTATCTTGACATCATTCAACACATAAAAAAGATAAATAATTAAATAAAAAATAACAAGAATGACATATAGTTTAAAATAGGGTTCTTGGACTTCATGGACGAAAGGAGTTCATGAATGAACACACACATACCTTAGTTCTTGATTTAGTGAAGATTGACGGAGAGATTCTTGGAATTTGATGGTACAATTTGCTTGAACTTGAATCTTCTATAAAAAAACACTAATGTGTTATTGAGAGGATTTTGATGAAAAACAGTATGTTTTGGTGAAATAATGGCTTAATTTCATGTTTGGGAGCTTATATAGGGGTGGGAAGATGACCCAAATACCTCTCTAGATGCGTCTTTTAATTTCTGTAAAAATTTCCCAATTTGGTCCCCTAATGCGATGCATTAGACATCGCGTTGCCACTTGTTTATGACCTAGAAACTCATCACGATGCGGTGGAATCACGGAGAGACACTGGAAATTGACAAACTTTATTTTGGCATAAGAACATAATAGAGGATCAACGTATGAGTATCCCTACTCTAAAATGAATTCATTCCGTGAGAAGAGAATGGGACGCTTATGTTATGAAAGTTTGGGGGATCATAGCATATCTCCCCCTTGGGACACTAGGTCCCTCTAGGAATACTGTCTTGGCTGAGATACTGAGGGAAAATGAGGTGATACGCAAGGCACCTGGAACTAATCATGACTGATTCTCTGACATCTAAAACTTGAGGCCTGATACATGATCTAAGATAAAGCAACTAAATTTCATGCACTCTAACTAATACAATTGAAAGGTTTATGAGGTGCTGAGCACGACTGTATAAATATAATAACTTATTTGATTAACTGAGTAACTGATAGATGAATAATGGGCATGTGAGACTTGTCTGTACTTAGTCCGAATAACTAGACTAAGGCTATAGAATATTACACATAGGAGGTAATGATTGACTAGATAACATGAGGTAACTGAGCATGAATGAGCAAAACTATATCACCTCAAGATTGCAAGGCTAGGCATATAATATGATTCGGAAGCATCCTATAGACTAAGGTACTGAAATACTACTGACTGAGTAATTGATAGTTGTAGCATGGGTCAAGCAAGTCTGGAACTGAACTAAGTTTCTGATCTTATTACTAACCTGAAGTTGGAACTCAAACTAAAACTATAACTGTGATTTTTACTGAAACTAAATGCTGGGTTCTGATAATTGAATGCTAATAACTGAGGTTCAGACTGATACTAAAGTGATTAACTATGAGATTGAACACTAATTACCGAGTGTTGAGTACTGAAACTGTAACTGAGATAGAAACTGAGTTATGATAGTCACATAATGAAGTTTGACATAAGTCAAGGATCTGAATACTCATTCACACTCTGAACTTTTCCAATCTCTAATTACTACCTCTCGCTAGCCCTTTGCTTGCATACTAAAAGGATATTCAAGCCTATCTTCGTATCTATACCCTTGTATAAAATATACATGCAACAGTCTACCCTTAACATAGAATATTAACTCTCTCCCATCTAAGTGACTGCTCACCACTACACTGTTCCATAAGGAAAGCTTATTGAAGGATCAAATCATGAGGACCTGAAGCATGAATAGATACTGAATGAATTTGACACATGAATGAAACTTGAGTAATGGAATGTCTTTGGCATAAATTTACCAAAAAGGTATGGACTGAGGATATACATGACATAGTCTGGACTTATCTGATTAGTGAGGGTGTAGTATGAGTCATGAATTGCATGACCTGAGTCTGGAATTTTTGAGTTTGTGGAACATGATTCGTAACACTGAGTGAGCTGGAAATGAACTCCCTATACTGGGAACTGAAAGCACACACGATTCTATAGGAGGCGTGTGAACATAAGTTGTATTCATGGAATCTGATACATGAAGCATGCATAGGCATCTGACTGAAGTACGAAGCTTTACGCTGAGATAAGGATGGGTCAGGAATCGTCTTCCCTAAATACTTTTCTGTATATATTGATGCTACTATGGAAATCTGAGAGCCTGACTTGGTTACTTGATCAATTATCTTGCCCTTAGCTTAAAGTCATTATCATAAGCCTGTGAACACTAAACTAATATTTGAACTGAACTATAATCTTAATCATATACTTACACTCTGTCAAACACATGCTTGCCTTACTAAGCTCATTATCTGCCTCTGTCCCCTCACATACTACTAATATCACATTCACACCTTCATGATTAATTTCAAGTCAATAAACTTAAATTTCTAACTTACACAGTTTAAGCTTACTGATTTATTCTGGCACAACTATCCCCATGAATACATAATCTGATCAAACTAGATAATACTATTCCAACTCTACCACTATTAAATCCTGAGTTCATCCTTAAAAATTCTAAGTCTATGCTGTCATAGGATTCGAAGAAGGGATCAGATGGCATATCTAAATTTGGGTTTGAGAACAAGTTCTCATGATCATGAATAAGATCCGTACATCTTTTGGAACATAAGGGAACTGAGGGATACTATCTGAGAAAGACCTATCTTTAAGACTTAAGCTTCACTATTTTTGTTACCTTGGAAGTAAGGTAAAGTTGACAAGATGGGAGCATGATGTGAATCTACATGGATTCCTTAGAGAACCTTACAATAACATGATCTGAGACATGAAAGAAGAGAAACTGTTCTTAAAACATCTCATAGCCTCCTGCACATAAGTGTGGTTCATAACACACCCATGTACAAGACTCTACTAGATGCAGGTTTCAGACTTCTTAGGACTCTATTGAACCTTAGGCTCTAATACCAAGTTTGTAACACCCCGATTTTCTAAATTGGAATGCTACATGGTGCTTATGACCTCGAAGGACCACAAACTAACCCATGACTGATATCTGTACCTGTATACTGCATAATATAACATAAAAATATGGAAACATGTACTGAATAACCATAAAGTTCAACTGAATAAACATCTAATAAGAACAATACCTGAAAACGGTATAATAATACCAAACCAAATCTGAAATAACTGTCTGACATGCTATAGTTTGGAAAGCCTGTAACTGTCTGAATAAGGAGTTGATGAGATATGTCCCCAACTAAATCCAACTACTCAAATAAACTGAAAACTACAATAATAATGAAATCATCATGTACTCAAAATATAAGGACTTACTTCTAACTTTGACTGCTGATACTGGAATTTACTGCTGATTTGGAGCTCGTGCCTCTAAACCTATGGTGTAACATAAGAGAAAGCACCATAGCACAAATGCACCAGTATGACTAAATGTACTGAGTATACGAGTGAGGTAGACTAAATGCAAAGGGTTATATGCATGAACAATACTGACTGATATGAATATGAGAATACAAACATATATGAGAAACTATACTAAGTCTGAATACTGACATCATGACTTTACTGATAATCACTAATAAGTGAGGAACTCACATTGTATTACTAAATACTGAGGGACTAGTGCTATGTTACTGATACATAAATAACTGTACTTAATAGTCCTGATTATGAAGGACTGGTCTGGTCGACTGTATTTGACAGTCTAATTATAAAGTATTAATCTAATTGACTGTATCTGGTAGCCATGAATATGAGAAACTAATATGCTTGACTGTCTCTGACAGTCGTGAAGATGGATACTGGTAATATGAGTTCAGAGAACTAGTAATAATATGATAAGATGAGTGAATGTATCTTACAGTCCTGAATATGGTGGAACTTGGTGAGTTCCATATTATATCTGAGTTGACTATATCTGACAGTCCTGATATTCTAAAAAACTATCTAAGTCTATTACTGAAACTGAGATTGAGACTGAAACTAAGAATGTGGGAGGTAATTATCTAAACGACATACCCTAGAACTGAACTGGTTGAGGTACAACCTGTAACCCCAATTGGAAGGGTGTTAATACCGTTCCATGGGTAGAGATAATATGTCAGTAAACCCTATTCTATTTTGGAGCTTATTCCATCTGCCCTACTATCAGGTAAACTCAAAGGAGATACATTATCCCTACCAACATACGCTAGCTACGTAGTTCTGGAATGCAAGGATTGCTTTAAGGAATCACACCCTCTAACTGTGACAGGTGATTCCCCATTCTTGGGTTCACTCGGTGCTGAATCCTACTCATAACTGAAAGACACCGAACTAATTTACTGAACTGAACTGATGTTAGTGGGATTATTTAGCAGAGCTAAACTGAGTTTATGAGAGCACTGATCTTACTGAGTATTGAGTTCTCAAAATTTCTGAGAGTACCGAATTACCAAGATTACTGAAGTTATGGAGAGTACTAGAATTTCTAAAGTTTTCGATGTCACTGAATTTTGAGATTACTGAGATTAGCTGAGATTAACTGAGTTACTAAAATTTCCAGAGTCACATAACTGACTGAGATCTATGGAACATGGCTTGACTGCGAGTATCGTGAAATCATGACATAGCTTTAGGCACAAAACTATATTTTTTGGGTACAACACGATTTGTATTCCTAAAATGCACAATTAAGGTAATTTTATTTTTTATTTACATAATTGAATGAATTTGTTTTTATTCAAAATAAAATGAACTAAATCATAATGAAAAATTTAATTTACTTGAAATCAGGCCTGAATATGATAGAAAAATAGATTAATATGTAATATCAACATCACTCATCTACATATTAGCAATATAATGTTAAAACAAACAAAAATTCTAAAAGATGAAAAATATAAATAATAAAGTAAATAAATTCATAAATAAAGTTAACGATTAATAATAAATAATTTCAAAAAAGGAGAGAAAAAAGCTTAGCCTTATATATCAATGTTAATATATATATATATATATATATATATATATATATATATATATATATATAAGAGGTTACTGTTTTGAGATTACTGAGATTAGCTGAGATTAACTGAGTTATTGAAATTTTCAGAGTCACATAATTGACTGAGCTCTATGGAACATGGCTTGACTGAGAGTATCGTGAAATCATGACATAGCTTTAGGCACACAACTATATTTGTTGGGTACAAGTACCCCCAGGACTCGATGAAAGGAAACTGACACAGATGACTTTCATAAAAGTAGAGTTCAAAATTCACAATATCATAAGTAGGGGATTTCATACTACACATAATACTCAACTTCTTATACATGGAATGGAATGCATACAACATGTATATACTTGCATATCTTCAATATCATGCTCATTCCATATCACAACAACAAAACATAACAATAACGTGAAATTCATTTGAAATCATAGAGCATAGAATATGGACTTATCATTTAAGCAATATTGAATCATGGGACATGAATTCTATCATCCTAGGCATTTTATCAAACACCTTACATTCACCATTTTGGGCGTAGGTTTATTCATGAATTCAATAACCCATATCACCCAAAGTTCATATATTTCAACTAACATGCCATCCTAGTTTCATATAAACCCATAAAGATTCTATCTTAACATCATTCAACACATAAACAAGATCAAAAATCAAATCAAACCATAAAAAACATGGCATATAGTTTACAATAGGTTTCTTGGACTTCATGGACAAAAGGAGTCCATGAATGAACACACGCATACCTTAGTTCTTGATTTAGTGAAGACTGATAGAGAGATTCTTGGAATCTGATGGTAGAATTTGCTTGAACTTGAATCTTCTATAAAAACTCCTAACGTGTTTTTGAGAGGATTGTGATGAAAAAAAGTATGTTTTGGTGAAATAATGGCTTATTTCTGTGTTTGGGAGCTTATATAGGGGTGGGAAGATGACCCAAATACCCCTCTAGATGCGTCTTTTAATTTCTGTAAAAATTTCCCAATTTCGGCCCCTGGCGCGATGCGGAGACATCGTGTTGCCACTTGTTTATGACCTAGAAACTCATCGCAATGTGGTGGAATCACGGAGAAACACTGTAAATTGACAAACGTCATTTTGACTTACGGCGCAATGCGGCACTGACCGAAATGACACTGCTGACACTTTAAATAGCCATAACTTCTTCACCGGGTGTCCATTTTATGTGAATTTGGTATCGACGGAAATCTTATTCAATTATATACAATTTGGAGGGTATACATGTTCCAAAATACCACCTATAAACCAAGTTAAGCTCATTCAAAGATTACCTATGTGAAATCACACACGAAAATTTGGTGGATTCAAAAGTTCTTAGCTTGGCTTACTCTAAGTGACTCTTATGAACATAATTAACACATGATAAGCTCTATTATCACTAGGATACTCATCCTAATTCATATAATCAAATATGAATCACAGGATGGGAGGTTTCATGCACAGGAACAGTGGTTCATTTTCTAGCTTAGAAATATATAGGGTATTACAATGCAACGTATCATATTTCACTTATCTTGGCATTACAACAAACACTTAACATGCATTACTTGTCAC
Source organism: Capsicum baccatum var. pendulum (assembly GCA_030864225.1). Taxonomy (NCBI): domain Eukaryota; kingdom Viridiplantae; phylum Streptophyta; class Magnoliopsida; order Solanales; family Solanaceae; genus Capsicum; species Capsicum baccatum. Next base: position 42,062,851 of record CM061554.1, read on the forward strand.
AAAATTGGGAATTTTATACTTAAATTCTACAATGGTACTATTTTCTTTATATAAGCAATTTATCAAACATGTAGGAGACACACTTTGATCATGCAATATTCAAGACCCCATATACTAAGCTGACTTGGCTCTAGACAAACAACTAAGTTTTTGGGTATAAATACCCCCAGGACTCAATAGCATAAATAAATAAGACATGACAACTCTTGTGTAACAGCATGATAATCGACTATCATTAGCAATATGATCAAAGAAGTATCACTTCAAGAACTTGAGAATCTTAAACATGTAATTGTATATGGAGGCATGCTATTGTCTCATAACTTATGCAACAAGGAACCCACATGCATAGAGAGTACATGCAACGTATCATACTTCACTCATATTGGCATTAAAACAAACACTTGACATTCATTACTTGTCACAAAATTAGAGATTTTATACTTAACATGCTACAATGATACTATTTTCTTCATATAAGAAATTTATCAAACATGTAGGAGGAACACTTTGATCATACAACATTCAAGACCCCAAATTAACATGATTACATAATTCAACATAATTCTTGAAGGTAATTTATCATGAACATCACATAATCACACATACTAAGGTTAAAGCATGAATCTTTATAATCAAATCATGAATCAAAACATATCAACAACATGAACTTTAACTTATATTCACATAAATCATGGAAACTCATAAAAATAAAATCTTTGAACTTTAAAAAGGATTCTTAAACTTCTTGGGTGGAAGGAACCCAAGAATCAACATTAAACATACCTTAGTATGTGATCCTTGAACTTTTAATGAAGGAATCTTGGTGACTTGGGTCTTGAATTATGAACCCTAATATTTGTTCTTGAAGGAAATTGAGAGAAAACTAGTAATTTTGGGTGAAATAATGAGAAATATCGTGTTAAAGAGTATATAAAGGGGTTGGAAATTAACTATTTTACCCTTGGAAACACGAAAGATGAAGGCTAAAATATTGGCCCAAGGCTACAGCCTGGGTGCCACTGTAATGCCCTGAGCCTGGTGCTCGAAATTCTACATGGTTCTCACGACCTTGAAGGACCACAAGATAACCCATGACTGATATTTGTACCTGTACAGTGCATAATATGACATAATAATGAGAAAACATGCACTAAAAGGCCATAAGGTTCAATACTGAACATGGTCTAAATGATACAACATCTGTGTGGGGTAATAGAATACCCAAAACAAAACTAGACATACTAAAGTCGGAAATATGATAGTCTAGAAAGCCTCTAACTGAATGAACTATGAGAGTAAGGAGTTGATGGGATATGTCTCCAACTAACTCCAACTAATAAACTGATTAATGAGATAATAGGGAAATAATCAGGTTCTCGAAAGATGAGGACTCACTTCTAACTCTGTCTGTGGATATCTGAAATCTACTGTTACTCTGGACCTCATATCTCTGAAGCTATGGTATAAGACACCATAGCGCGAATGCATCAACACTTTAAATATACTAGTATGCATGTGAGGTAGGCTGAATACATGTGGTTCATATGCGTGAACAATAATAATAATTGACTAACTATCATGAGCGTGAGAATACATGCATGGGACATAACAACTAACACTACTGTGATAACATGATTACTGAATCTGAATATAACTGATAACATGAGTGACTGTATCTGACAGTCCTAAATCTGATGAAACTATCTGAGTTTCGTATTGTATCTGAGTTGACTGTATCTGATAGTCCTAAAATTTGAAGAACTATCTGAGTTCTATTATTGAGACTGATTGACTATATCTGATAGTCCTGATTTTATAACATGAAACTGTGGGAAGTAGTTATCTAACCGATATGCCCCTGATACACCATTATCTATAACCCCAATTAGAAGGGTATCACTACCACACCACTAGTAAGGACAAGCTGTGGGCGGCCCTCATCTAATAGTATATCCTATACGAGAATGGTGGGGCCCTTATCTGATAGTGCTTATCCACCTCATCAATCCTCATCAAACAATGTTGATGTCTCAACCTATGCTAGCTATATAGTTCTGGAATGCAAGGATGACTTCTAAGAATCACACCCTCATCTGATAGTGTGTGTTCCCATCCTTGGGTTCACTCGGTGCTAATTCCTACTCCCATCTGAATAGACTCTGAACATGATTTACTAAACTGAACATGAGCTGAGTTACTGAATTTCGTTGACTGATGAAATACTATTGATATTTGACAACTGGCTGAGTTCATGAGATCATGGAGATTTACTGATTCATAAGACTGTCTGAAGTCTTAGGATTCATAGCTTGACTGAGAGTATCATGAAAACATGACATGACTCTAGGCACATAGCTAATGTTTCGGGTATGAGTACCCCCAGGAGTCGATTGAAAAAACTGATCAAGCATAACTTACTTGAATATGTAACTAACATCATAATCCATAATACATTTATAGAAGCATTTCATCAAAACATATGATAGGCATAACTTGTACATACATGGGGATTTCACGGTATCATGATAGTTAGGCACTTTTCCTTCATCTAGGCATTTAATCAAACATATTATAGACATGGTACATGTCAACATCATTGTACAATAATTAAACATCATAGTTCAATTCTAAATTTCATCATTCAAGGGTTTAGTCATAGGTTTGCATGAATCTATATCTTTAATAATTTAACCCACATAGAATTTATCACCCAACATGGAGTAGAATTCAATTTCTTACTATCCACCTGAGCAAGAGCAGCCCAATCATTCAATTCATAAGAAAATCCATAAACTTGAATCTAGAAAAGGAATTTCTGGGCTTCATGGATGAAAGGAGTCCATGAATGAACACTATGCATACCTTAGTTCATGATTTCGTGAGGATTGGCGATGAAACCTTCTTGAATTAGAATCCCCAATAGAAACCCTAGCTTGTTCTTGAGAGAAACTTGAGAGAAAATAGTATATTTTAGGTGAAGAATAGCTAAATCACGTGTTATTGGGTTTAAATAGGGTTAGGAAATTGACCCTTTAACCCTTGGATGCATTTTTTAAAATTGTAAAAATTTCCCCAAACTAGACCTTTAGCGCGATACGACGCTATTGTACCATGTCACTAGATTTTGACAATTGGGAAATTGAGCGATGGCGCAACGGGGGGCCATCGCGTTGCCACTTTCTTTGTGACCTGGAACTTTGGCGCGACGTGGGAGAAATCACGCAGAGACATTGGAAAATGGAAAATTCTGAATTTGGGCCCTGGCGAGATGCGCCATAATTGCTAACCCCTACTGGAATTTACCAAAGGTCATTTCCTCTGGTGGCGTGGTGCGCTACTAACTAATATGGTGCTGTTTTACGAGGGGAACTTAAAATAGTCGTAACTTCTGACTCGGTTATCGAATTTGGGCGAATATTATATCGATGGAAAGCTTATTGAATTTCCCACATGAAAAAAAGTGAGAATCTTGAAAATTCCTCATGGAATAACCATCATTAAATTTAGAAGCTAATACTAGACATTCTTAAGATGAAATTAGCTAGGAAAAAGTATGGGGTATTACAATATCTCCCCCTTGAGTACATTCATCCTCGAATGAGACTGACTGAGAGGGGAGAAAAAACAACTGATGTATATACTGAACATGAATAACTGGAACATGATCTCATGACTGACAAGCTGAACATATAATATTGAACATGCATATCTGATGCATGTGTAAATGACTCATGAATGCATCACTGAGTGTTCTGAAGAACTAAATTTCTCACAATAAGAATGTATGTCTGATGCATAATTACATAATTGAACTGATACATGAGTGCATGACTAAACATGCAATGGTACTTGATACCAAGTTTATAATGAGAACATGAGCATAAAACTGCATACCAAGTTTGTGATGAACACTGAATATAAAATAGAGTAATCTTAAGGAGAACTGTTACCTTGAGCTTGATATGAGTTAGCAAAGAAAAGGTGAGGACACTTGGTAACGGATTTCTGCCTCTGCTTCCCAAGTAGCTCCCTCGACAGATTGATTTTGTCAAAGAACCTTAACTAGAGGGACTTCTTTGTTTCTCAATCTATGATTTTGATAGTTTAAGATTTCAACTGGAATCTCCTTATAAGAGAGAGTGTTCGAAATATCAATGCTATGAATAGGGACTACAGCTGATGGGTCACCTATGCATTTCTTGAGTAAGATACATGAAAGACTAGATGAACTGAGGCTAAATCTAAAGGCAATTCAAGCTTACAAGCTACCTTGCCAAAACAATTATAAATCTTGAAGGGACTAATATATCGGGGATTAAGATTTCCCTTCTTGCCGAATATCTTTACTCTCTTCATGGGAGATATCTTTAGATAGACATAATCACCAATCTCAAAATCGAGATCTTTTCTCCGAACATCTGCATAAGACTTCTATTGGCTCTAAGCAACCCAGATTCTTTCTTTAATTAATTGGAATTTTTCTAAGGCATCGAATACAAGTCAGGACCTATGACTAAGGTCTCACTAACTCTGAACTAACCAATTGGAGATCTACATCTCCTATCGTAGAGAGCTTTGAATAGAGCCATCTTAATACTGGAATGATAATTATTGTTGTATGCAAACTCAATCAAAGGTACGTGGTCATCTCAACTTCCCTGGAAATTGATTTCTCACACCCTTGGTATATCTTTTAACATCTGAATGGTCTTTTCTGCTTGACCATCTGTCTGAGGATGAAAGGCCGTACTAAGATAAACTTGGGTACCAAGACCCTTTTGGAATGCTTTATAAAAATAAGATGTGAACTGGGTACCTCTATCTGAGTACTGGACAATGGAACACCGTGTAATCTGACCAAATCTTTGATATAGATTTTGGCGTAATCTTCAGCTATATAATAGGTATGAACTGGAAGAAAATGAGCTGATTTGGTCATTCTGTCTAGAATGACCCAAACTGAATCATGCCGATGATGAGTTTGAGGCATACCCATCATGAAGTCCACATTCACAACTTCCCACTTCCAAGTAAGGATACTAAACTCCCACATAGACCCACTAGGCTTCTGATGCTATATCTTAACCTGCTGATATGTAGAGTACTTAGCCACAAACTCTACAACATTTCTCTTCATTCCACTCCACTAATAGATTTCCCGCAAGTCGCGGTACATCTTTGTGGCCCCTGGATAAATAGAGTAGCGCGCACCATGCACTTCTACAAGAATTTGCTACCTTAAGTCATATACACCTAGAAAACAAAGACGACCCTGACAATGAAGGACACTATCTATCCCTTGAGAGAAAACCTCTACTTTCTGATCCTGGACTGACTCTTTCAACTTGACAAGGCTGGGATCTTTATCTTGCTTTTCTTTCACCTTAGAAACTAGAGATAATTTTGAACTACTCTGAACCCATGTATCGCCCTCTTCTGTATCGACTAAGCCCTAGTCTGGCAAGCTGATGGACTTTCTGAGCTAACTTCTTCTTTCTGTCCTTAACATGAGAAACACTACCCATGGATAGTCTACTGAGAGTGTTGCCACTATGTTAGTCTTGCCTGGATGATAAAGGACACTCATGTCATAATCTTTCAAGAGCTCTAACCACCTTCTCTGACAAAGATTGAGATATTTCTGAGAAAAAACATACTAAATATTTTTATGATCAGTGAACACATCTACATAAACACCGTATAGATAATGCCTCTAAATCTTCAAGAAAACGACTACGGCTGCTAACTCAAGATCATGAGTAGGATAATTCCTCACATGGGTCTTAAGTTATCTAGAGGCATAGGCTATGACCTTACCATGATGCATGAGGACATAACCCAAACCTACTCTGGATGCATCACAATATGCTATGAAACTATCTGGACCATCTGAAAGCTTATTGAATTTCCCATATGACAAAAAGTGAAAATCTTGAAAATTTCTCATGGAATAACCATCATTCAATTTAGAAGCTAATACTAGACATTCTTAAGATGAAATTAGCTAGGAAAAAGTATGGGGTATTAAAAAGGCCCTGCTATTCCCAAGGGAGAACCTGGGCGGCGTCTTTCTCTTCTCATAGAGGAACCTGGGTGATGCCTTGCTACAGAGGAAGGGGGCAAAGGTTTTAAGCTAGGAGGTTCCCCCTCTTTATCCTTTAGCTAGTCTTTTTCCAACTCAAATACGACCTTAGGCTTATCCAAAAAATTTGAAACTCACCCGGGATGTAATCTTGGCTTGCCCCATCACAACGCAACAATATAATCAAGAAACGGAGGTTGGAAAGTTCACAAAATAATTTATCAAATTTTTAAAGGCTTATGGAATAGAAAAGTTTCAAAACTTAGCCAAATTTTCTAAGTGTTAAGCCTTTCTTGGCACACTTTAGAAGCTCTATTGACTCGAAAATTGTACGGGGTGTTACAGTATGTCATTCAGTTGTTCTTGAGAGGGAGATTTTATTGATTCAATGATGTGATTAGTCATCTCTTTCGAGATCTTAGCTCTCAATTTCTGCACATCCCACTCTCCGTCTTTGAAACCACATACAAGGATTTAGGACCTATTCCCCTCCCTCTTTAGGATAACAAAGATTCTTCCATGATACTAGTGTTTATTCTTTAAACTAGTAAAGTTTGCCCAGAAAAATCTTGAAAAAATCCTGTGCAACTGATTAATCACTCCTACATGAGGATTCATTACTGAAAGTAAGTGCCTGTAGTGTATTATTCTTTTCTTTAACTTTCTTCTCTATCAGATCTTCACTTTTTAGAATTTCACTACTCCCTATCTCTTTCTCTCTTTGTATTGTTTCCTTGGAATCTCCTTCCTTTTCTGTTCTTGTATTAACCCAGGCAAATCAAATTATACATTCTCCTCTCCTTTTTCATTGATTCTACTTTATTTTGATTTTCTTTCTTTGCTGACTTCTGTACCAGCCCTGGTTATCTGTCTAGTGTTTTCTGATTATCCTCTGTTTCTTTCTCCTTTACCTGATTATCATTACTTTTCATGATTAAGTTTTGGGTGTCATTTTGTCTTATTTTAGAGATAGAACCAAAAAATTAAGCATCGTTCTTTTTCCTCTGCATCTCTACACTCCTTTCTCTTCTATCTTCTTTCAATTCTGTGTCTGACATGATGCCTTCTTCCTTGCTTTCTCCCAATGCTCCAAACTAATTTCTAGTTACAAATTTTTACTCTTTGTTTGGTGGTCTTGGTTCCATAACTGTTCCGTTCTTCCCCTATAGTTATTTCTACCTCTCCTTGCCTTTTTTTTTCATTTTTTGTTCATGGAATTCCGCTTTCTCCCCTTACTTGACTTTTCCCTAAACCTCTTTATCTGTCCTAGCTCTATCTATCTTTTGTTCATGTAAATTTCCCCTATCATCCTCCTTCATTCTACCTTCCTCTTCCCTCCCTCCTTCTTGGGATATAATTCTGGATGGATAACAAAACACTCCATTTTATTATGACCCTGAAGCTTGGATGCCTTGTAGTATTTTGAAACATAATCATATTTAATGTTGATCTACTTCTTTTTCACTTCACCACTTTTCAAACTCATTCCTACATTAATTCCTTTGGAAAATTACCCAAGCAGGTCTACTTCTACCTTGACCCTCGCACAATTTGGTCTAGTCTTGTTTTGTGTGGCCAAATCTACTTGCAGAGGTTTCCTTACTACTGCTGCTAGTGAGAATACAACCTCCTTTCCAAAGAAATTTGGTGGTAATGATGAGAATGAAATCCATGTTATTGCGATAGATGTTTCCTCTTTCGGATCAAACATAGTATCCAACTTTAGTGTTCTCATTGGATATGAGCAATAATTGTGAGTAATGTAAAACTGAGGTTTTGACAGTAGATGCACATAATCATCCAGCCTTGTTGCTCTTATCATTATATGTCTATTGCTTAGCAATCAAATATTCACTTACTCCTTTTTATTCACATTGCTTCAATAATCTTCTAATATCTTAAATCACAGGTTGCCCATATGAAAATTTTTCTATAACTGCATATTGTAAGTCCTCGTTGATTATGATTTGATTGACTTCTTATTCCTCCCAAACTATTCTTGGTTCCCAATGTAGATACACAATTTGCTTGAGTTGTACTGGTTTATATTGAGGCTTTGGTGGTTTTATGGCGTTTGCATAGTTAAATTTAGCTGGGTCTTGATTCACAGTAAACGTTGTTGGTCCAGCCTGCACCTGTGGAGGTTGACCAATGGCCAGCATGGCCATATTTTTGGCGATTGTAGGCAAATTCTGGGGTTAAGCGATAGTTGGCGGCTTAGGGTTAATTTGTAAATGACTACATCAAGTCTAGGCGGAGAATGATATAAGCAGTGTTTTTTTAAAAAAAGGTTGAAAGAACCATCAACAAAATATGATTAGTAGTTCTCCATAAGAATAGAGTACAAAAAATCCTTTAGATTTTTGTAAGTTCTTACAAAAAATACTTCTTCACGAACACTAAAGGAATTCATGAGGCATGTCAAATTACACTGCTCTTAATGATATTTCATACCGTATAGGTGTATCCCTCAGGATTTAACAAGCTCTTCTAGCATAAACTAGAAACCATAATCTACCAAAGAGGAAAACCCTACATAAAAGAATATAGGAAGAAATGATTTGTTTATATTTCTACATATCTCTACAAAGAGGAGTGTAAGTATATATATGTGGGAAGAACTCAAATGATCAACGCTAAAAAACTTGGCTGCAATTGGGAAGAAAGATTAATGGCCAATAAGTTAATAATGGGGTATGTTACAAATATCAATTGTAATGGTAATATTATAAGAAGTAATGACCAAATATAGCGACTTCATGAATATATTGTTGCCGAAGTTTAGCATGTCTCCACTGAGACGAAAAGCTTCCTTCATGATAATATATGATAAATATAAAAATATAAAACATGAGAAGCAATTTGTCACTCCTACCACAAGGAAAAAAAAGAAACCAGTACAACAAGAGGGGCTTACTGATTCAATAGTACTCCATCATTATTTATTCATGGTACTAACAAAGTGTGACATACAAGTATGCTAAGTAGAAAACGTTAAGATATACCTCTCTTGCACTACTCTCTTCCTTCTCCATACCAATTCATTATTCAAAATTTTATACCATATGACTCTTATAAATTTCTTCCAGCAAGTACATTGACACCTCTTCTATAATCCATAGACGTAGTTCACCATGTGTCTCTCTTATAAGATATGGGGATTAACAACATCATGCTGCTGGTGCTATTTTTGATGCATCGTCATCATCGTCATCGTCATCGCCTTCACATTTTTTGAAGATACATATAGTAGATCCCAGCTTAGCTTCCATAGCAAAAAACTTGGGGTAACCAAGTGATACATTCTTATTGCTGGCACTCAAGATAACAACCATATTTGTACTGAAGGAGTTTCTTGAACTTACCCTAGGCTTGAAAAGATGAGACTCTGAACGTTCAAGCTAAGTATAGTTGTTGCAAGATATGGTCGAATGCTCCTATTTATAACATGCAAATCGAATGTCATTTGCATAAATCTCATCATTTCCACCACTTGTTGAAGTATTTCTTGTGTATTTACTTTTATCGAGACGTGCAATAGTCTCTGACTTGGGTTTCGAATGATAAGAGATTCGTAGTTCTTTTTTCCTTTTTTTTTTGGTTGGGTGGGGGTGGGGCGTGGGGGGTGGGGGGATTTGGTTGCCACAACTGGATCATAGGGTGTCATCCGAATCCTCTTTACAATAAACAATCTTTTATAATGTATAAATAACATTTTTTTTTTAAATAAACTATATGTATATATACAATAAGCTATCATCGGTTAAAAATAACGTCAAAAAAAGAAAAGAAAATCAATTTGGGACACTAAGTAAAGACTTAGAACCGTCATAGTTTCAAGCCCAAACTCACTCAAAATAATGCAGGAACAAATTGTGATAATAGATCATTACTATTTAAGTACAAAAAAATCCGGTCTTACGCCACTAATTTCAGTACAACATATGTAAATGTAGATAATCTTGGTGCCTAGGGCAGGACGAAAGTCAAAAGAGGAAACGAATGTGGGAGACAGAAGAGCCAATGAGCCATACTTTCTTGAGAAGACCTTGTGCATATACTACAAGCATGAGGAAAACTCATGGAAACTTGCAACTTTACACATGCTACGCGTGCTTTTCTCATTGCAGCACACTCTTTTATCCCATTTTCTTGTGCATTACTTCTGATGATTTTCCAGCTTGGAATGATTGTCCTGAATTTAATTTAAATTAAAAAGTTATAAAGGGTTCCAAGAAAGAAAGGAACAGAAGAAAAAGAACAAATAATTAAAGAGGGTCCTGAATTAACAACTAATTAAAGAGGGTCCTGAATTAAATTTTAATTTTGAGATTCTTACATGAGTAATAGATTTAATACAATAGTTAATTTACTTCAAGACACTCAAGTTAATATTTTTACAAATTTTCATAATACATTTTCCTACACAAATTTGAAGTGGAGTTTTGGTCTGTTGCCACTAGGGTGTGCATCGGTCGATTCGATTTTATATATTATCAGTTCGGTTTAACGGTTTTAGATTTTTAAATATGCTAAACCAATAACCAAACTAATAAATTATTTTTTATCGATTTTCGATTTATTGATTTTCAGTTCTTAACGGTTCGGTTTAACTAATAAGAAAATACTCATAAAACAGAAAAGTAGTAACTAACATGAAAAGAAAGCAAATCTTAGTTGCAACCAAAATCTATGTTTTAATTTACACGAATCTTCAAGTTTGAACTAAATGTTTGTCATGAGGAATTAAGAGTTTGTAGAATTGAAATAATATGTCGGTTAATTTGTAGAAGTAAAAGAGAAATTAAGATATATATATAAATATATGTGTGTGTGTAAAATATTAATTTAGTATATGCTTATTGGGTTATGGTTTACCCAATAACCCAATAAGAAAAACTGAAACCGAACCAATAACCTAATAATTTTTTTTATTAAACTATTAACCCAATAACCCAACAACACTAAACCAATAACATTTTTATCGGTTTGATTTATTGGTCGGTTCAATTTTTGCACACCCCTAGTTGCCACCGTTCAGAATAAGATCCCGTTGTCACTTAATATGTAGTTGCTTCTTCAATATCATTAGGGTTTATGTCCACTCTAAACCGGTAGATCTTTCTCCGATTTCTTTTCTAAAAACGAAAGCATCAAAACTACGAGATTATATACCAATATGCGTGTTGGGAAATAGCACATGAATCATGCGAATCCAACGACTGTATAATGTCAACTACAATTTGAATGCGGTTATATATATAGAGAGAGATAGGTATATAGATATGGGAAAAATCTTCAAACTCAAATGTCTGATGAAGTAAAACAAAAAACAAATCTGTACAAAAGGGGGGTGGGGGGGTGGGGGGATGCAAATACAACTTGCACTTGCGACCAATAAAAATAAAACATATGTAAAGAGTACAATAATCTCAAATACCTGAGGTCTAGCTGTCACGTGTACAATCCTTTAGGACTATGAAAAATGATATATATTCTATGAAATAGGGAAAAAGTTGAAGCAAACATAAAGACAATAGTAGAGGAGATCCAGTAGACAATAATCTCTGGGATTAGCAATCGCTACCTCAAGAATCTATGAATCAATCACTAAGGAAACACAAATCAATATCTGAGGATCACCATCTCAATACCTGCACGTATTATGTAGAAAATAAACAAATGTGAGTACATGCTTATATTCAGAAGTAGCATTGACTGTTACTAATTTAAAGTGGTGGTGGAAAACGTCGACACAAATTATTCAAAACAACCAAATAAACTTTCAGGAAAATCACCATAATCTTACAGAAAAGAATGATCACCACAGTCATTTTTGTTTCATAATAAGGTCAATGAGATCCACCAGCAAATATAATAATTTTTGTTTCATAATAAGGTCAATGAGATGCACTAGCAAATATACTCAGATATGCAACTGCACAAATACCCGACTAAGAGAAATTGATGAATGAATATGCTATGACTCGCAGCTACGTAAATCTAGGCAGACCCATGAGGACTCGCGAGGTCAATGCCCTGTGTAGGTATGTACTCCCCTCCCAAAAGTAAATATAGTGTGTAGGGTGCACTCTGATCCCATAATATATATAGATATAGTTTACAGTCGTTCACTCTAATATTATAATATATTTGTACAAATGTTCACTTGGATTCATATAAAATGTAATTTATGATGTGCATGGGAGAAACTCCGATCTCATATCAACAATACAATACAAGAGTAAATACATAATTACCCAACTGATCTTATTCGAAATTTTCAAAAAGATACCTAAACTTTAACTTTGACCTATTACCCCATAAATCTTCTTTATTTCGTTGCAAATACACCATTTTGACCCTCTACATGTATACACGCGCCACAAGCGCGTGAAAAGGAAAAAATTATCTTTTTTTTAACCAATTAGAAGCTGCCACGTGTAAATAATTTAATATATAATTTATATTTTTCAAAATTAATATTTATTTATTTTTTAAACTTATTGCATAACCCTCCCCCACTCATCCACCATTATCTTCTTCCCCAACTTCTTCTTCATCACCATAACTTAACAACAACATCAGTTACAACAACAACAACAACATCAATTACAACAACAACAACATCAATTAAAGCAACAACAACAACAACATCATCATCACCATAATTTTAAAAAGAAAATATGATGTACAATCTCCATTTAATGGAGCTTTAAGCTCAATTTTAATGGAGAGAATTCGATTGTGATATGGGGGAGGGAGGTGTTGGACGGGGTGGCGGTGGAGTCATAAATAAAAATGGAGCTTAAAGCTCCATTAAAAAGGAGATTGTATAGGAGTATTAAGTTCCATTTTAATGGAGGAAACTGGACGCGGGGGTGGAGATGGGGGTGGGGGGAGCTGTCGACCTGGACGTGTGTGGGAGGGGGAGCTGTTAGACGCGGGTTGGGTGGGTGGGGGAAGGGGGTGATAAATTAAATAAAAATGGTTGGTTTGGCATGATTATATTAGCTTGGAAGCTTATTGGTATGACGATACCATGTTTGTAAATGCCTTAATAAATGACTCCCGGGTTAATGATAGTTTATGCGCAAACTGTTTTTATTTACGCTTATATATAGAGAGAGAGAGAGAGAGAAAAAGAGAGAGAGAGAGAGAAAGAGAGAGAAGGGGGGGGGGGGGGTCTATAGCCTTGGCTGTCACACCCTTATTTTTACCGAACCCAACCCCACTAGGGAGTTAGTTTTAGAGAAAATGAGTCTTTACAATTAAAGTGATATTTTGAAAAAGGATTATTTGTTTTATAGAGTCGCCACTTGGAATTGAGTTTGGGTGTTCCAAGACACCTTATTGAATCTTTCTTCAAAAGGAAATGACTCTTTCTTTGTAGTTTGTGATCTAGAAATCCGGATAAGGAATTCTATTGACCGAGGAAAAGGTGTGAGGCACCCCTCGAGTCCCATGGTTCTAGCACGGCCTCTCTAATGACTTATGTCTGGCGTAAATTAATATTTTAAATGTATAATATTTGTTAGCCTGAAAGTAACTTCTACCTCGCCTTCAAATTATTTTAAATTATTTAATTATTTTAATGCATGGCTTGCCAGTAGCAGTACTTTCCGACCTTACTATGAGTTTTGGTATACTTCTCACGCCTTTAAGATATTTATGGATTGCTCCCATTTTTTTAAGTCTAAATAAGCACCTAACATGTTTAGAATCTGCCCAAATAAATTAGATCATCTTTAAATAGTATGTTAAATTTTATTATAACGAATGATCGTATTAGGATTTTCCAACTTCATCGTTAACTTTCTCTTATAGGTTAAACTTTAATATTCACATTTCATATTTAAACTCAAAACATAGAAAATAACTCTAGTGTTTCATATCTAAAGCCAAGCTTCATTTTTAGTTTATTTATTTATTTATGTTTTTCGCTACATTGCTTTTTATGCCATTTATTATCTCTCCTACATTCTAATCGATTTATTCGAAGTTGGGAAGTAGTACTAATTATACTGTGTTTAAATCTTCTTAAATGAAAATTAACGTTCAAACTTTATCCTCCTACACAAAAATTCTACTTAGGCTACTAATGTCATTCAAACTTTACTAACATAGTATTTACGAGAGAAAAATATATAAATACCCTTTAATGTTTGACCTTTTTTCAAAAAGATACTTGAACTTTGTGAGTGTCCTAATACCTCCCTAAACAATTTTGAATCGATATTATTACATTATTTTTGGACGAATCTCAATTTTAAAAAATAGGTGCTAAACATACACTAATTAAAATTTGACACGTCTGACTTGATAAAAAATACATATTTTTTATTTTTAATTATTTTCTTTACATTTTTTTCTTCTTTCTCTTTCCTCTCTCTTACCTTTTGACTTTCTTTTCCCTTTCCATCAATCATTTCACTCCACGTGTTTCCTCTATAACCAATCTCCTTTAGCTTCATATTTCTTTTCCTTCTTCTCCATAAAAGATCTTCATTTCCTTTGACCATTACACAAAAATTAGAAAGCATTCTTATTTTTTTTTAGCACTTTTTTAACTTTGATTAAGTTATTAATGTGAAATTAATCATTCTTTATCTGAATAAACTTATTGATATTTTAAAGAAATGGAAATTTTGAGAAAAATAAGATCAAAATTAATTTTTTTTGTAAATGAATTAGTGAATTTTCTAAAATCCGTAAATTGCTTATTGAAATGTAAATAAAAAATAATACTCCTAATCATCTTGAAATATATTGGGTTTTATAAAATAGTTCAAAATGTAAAAAAATAAATTAAAATAAGAACTTGAAATTGAAGAAAGTAAACATGGTAATAGTAAAAGGTGAGTAAAGTCATGCTGATGATTGAGAGGATTGAAGAGAAAGAGAGTTATGGTGATGATGATATTATTGTTGTTGCTGTAATTGATGTTGTTCTTGTTGTAATTGATGTTGTTGTTGAGTTATGGAGATGAAGAAGAAACTGCCAATGGAGAAAAGCAATTTTTAAATTATTTGGGAAATAAATTACATGTGACAAGCTTTAATTGGTTATTTCAGTCAATTTTGAACCTTTCACGCTCCTATTATGCGTGTATACATGTAAAGGTAAAATTTAAGTCAAAATGGTATATTTGCAATGATTTAAGTAAGAGTCGTAGAGTAGTAGGTCGGAAGTATAGTTTATGTGTCTTTTTAAAAAAGTCGGACAACATCAGAAAAGTCTTTATGCATTTTCTCTATTTACGGATCCAACACCACGCTTTTAAAACAAATCATTGTATGGACAACAACCCAACACATACACAGATCAAAATGCAACTTCTAGAATTAAAGTTAAATATAGAAATAACATATGTATAATATTAGAATAGAACAAGGCAGAATACGCAATTGTCTAATCTATCTCAATTAATACTTTATTACCTATATTAATAAAATAATTCATTGTTATGGATATTAAAGAATAAAGCTAATGGTTTTCTTCATACAATATTACAAAATGAAACTTTACATCCCTGTTGCTTAATCGGAATGTTAACTATCTGTACATACCATTACTGTAAATAACACATAGCCAAAAATGAGAAATTTATATATACTAACTCAATGACTCTTAACTTTCATGCACACAAAAATGATTCTCTCAAACACTTACTAGTATTAAAAGATATACCAACTGAAAAAAATATGTCTATATATATGGCTCCTTTATATGCCATTCCAATCATTTTGGCTCATTGTAACTTTCAGATTCATCGATTTAGAGATTGCTCCATTTAATAATTGACGAAAATATCAATTTAGGGGTGTCTAACAGGTCGGGCCGGGCCAACCCGGATCCGGCACTCCCATTTTACCTGGGTTTCGGGCCTGTTCCCGGGCGGGTTTGATGTTAGCCGGGCCGGGCTGGGCCAAATAGTAAAAAAATTAAAACGCCCGAAACCGGCCCACTTAATCCAATTCGATCAAACCCACCAAAACTCGGTCAAATCCAGTCAAAAACCGGTCAAACCCTTTTAAAAATTAAATAAAAAATCCAATATACACTCCTATATACACTCCAATATACAATATATATTTTAAAAAAAATATATAAAGTATAAACAATTACAATATATACGTACCATTCAATATATAATTATATATGACTATACGTACTACTTTAAATAAAACATATGCTATAATAGTATAATATATATATATACACTACAATATATATATATATATACACTAATTTATAAAACATATACAAATGTATACGTTAAATATATACTACTTTAGAAGATATATACACATATATATGCACCATTCAATATATATGTATTACTTTAAATAAATTATATACTACAATATACAATATACATATATATATATATATAGTTACATACTAATTTATAAAACATATACATTTGTATACTTTAAAGATATACGTCTATAGAAGATATGTACACATATATACACACCATTAAATATATATGTACTACTTTTAAAAAAGTATATACTACAATATATATACTAATTTATAAAACATAAATTAATGTATACGTTAAATATACATGTCTATAGAAGATCTATTCACATATATACACTCTATTTTATGTATATGTAATAGTTTAAATGAGATATACTACAATATATATACATTACAATATATATTTGTATAGTTATATACTAATTTATAAAATATATACACATGTATACGTTAAATATACACATCTATAGAAGATCCATTCACATATATACACTCTATTCTATGTATATGTAATACTTTAAATGAAATATACTATAATGTATTACATTACAATATATATTTGTATAGTTATATACTAATTTATAAAACATATACACATGTATACATTAAATATACACTTCTATAGAAGATACATACACGTGTATACGCACCATTCAATGTATATATACTACTACTTATAAAATATACTACATTATACATACATTACAATATGTATAGATATACTTATATACTAATTTATAAAATATATACACATGTATACATTAAATATACACTTCTATAGAAGATATATGCACAATATACAAAACATATGCTACTTAATATAATAAATTAATAATATTTGGTAGTAAATTAATAATATATTAGAAGTAAGTTTTTAATTTAAAGTAAAAAACTAGAAATTCAATTTAAAATTTTAAATCGTTAAATAAAAAAAAATAAAAAACAACGACTAAGGAGTGAATGAATTTGGGGAATTTTATTGATTGCAAAATGATCCAAAATTTATAATTTACATGAATGAAAAATCTATAAATTATGCATCATTTTTTCCAACTCATTCATGTTAATATTAATGGGAACTTGCATAGGATAGTCGAAGTCAACGGGGGCAAAACCATGCATTGGACTTGATTCTACTTTGTTCTCCCGTGAAGTCATAATTTCTTCAAGTTTCAGCTCGTCGCTCGGCTCCGGTTCCATTCCTTGGTTTCTTCTTTCCGCTCTAATCCAATCTCTGAGGCAAACTAAAACATTCATTGCGTTGCTTCCCAATGAGTGTCAGTTGTCTCCAAGCTGTTGTCGTCCCTGACTGAAGGCGCTCTCTGATGCAACGGTTGACATTGGAACATTCAAGATATCTCTAGCTAATCTTGAAAGTACATGATATTGTGATTCATTATTCCTCCACCAATCCAGCGTGTTGATCCGTCGTCTGCGATCCTCTGGTGCCGTCCGAAGATAATATTTCAGCTCTTCCCGATAAGTTGATGTGTAACTTCTCTCATCAACACTGTTCCAACAATTTAAATCATAAACGAATCAGAAAAACCACTATGTGCCGGCCTTTTAGAAAATGATGGCTCCTCGGGAGGATGAGGAGCGACAGTTGGAGTGATATTTGTAGGTACGGCTGAATCAAATAAATCAGCATAGTGATTATATAATTTTTCTATATAATCTTTTGCATCAGCCGTAGCCGTCCACAAATCAGGCTGTACTTGTTCAGAATCATGGTTATACGGCTGTCCACAAATCAGGATGTACTTGTTCAGAATCATGGTTAGTATTTATTTCTAAGTTAGTATAAATAAGAGTACTAAAGTGACATATATGATTATATTTCATGCACGGATTTAGCATTGCACCAACCAAGTAAATAGGGGGAATCGGGAAAAAATATTTTTTAAATTTCGTAAACATGGCGCCAACAGCTTCTTTATAACCTTCCTTATTTTTATATTGTTGGAGCAAACCAGAAATATCGGCTATATATGCCAAAATATTATAAACAGTAGGATAGTAAGCACCAGAAAATTCAATCGTAGCTACATAAAATTTTTCTAAAAACTTAACAAGATCATTAATTACAACCCAATGAGAATTATGTAGCACGCAATCAGCAGAATCAGCAAATGAGCTGCAATGTTGGTTAAAAGCTAGTGCAATAGGAATTCTATATTTATAACAAGTTTTTAAAAATTCATACATAGAATTCTATGTAGTATCAACTTCCTCAGGCATCAAAATCGGTGTAAGTCCATTTTCTTGCCATTTAACTTTAAATTCTTTAATTCTCGATCTACGATTATTTCCTTGAATAAAACCAACGGCAAGACGAATTTTTTCAATATAAAGCTCAAAAAAGTCAAGACCATCTTTTACAATTAAATTATATATATGACATGCACACTTAATATGAAAAATTTCAGGCAAGGGCGGAGATAGCGTAGATTTTATTTTTGTTATAGCAGTCTTGTTGTTAGAAGCATTATCAAAAGCAATACATAAAATTTTATTTTCTAGACTATAATATCCGGCAATTTTAACAATAGAATCAGCAATAAATTGTCCAGTATGTTTACGATCTTCATCATATAAAAAAGTAAGAATACGTTTTTGCATCACGAAATTACTATCCATCCAATGATAAGTAACGGTTAAATAATCATTTTTATTTACAGCACGACCAAGATCAGAAGTTAGGGACAATCTACATTGAATATTTTTTAACAATGTTGATAAATAAAAACAATATTGTGAATGGAGTCTAAAAATATCAGACCGACAAGTAGTTCTAGGAATACCATTAAACATAGGATTATAAATTGCTTGTATATAACGAATAAAAGCATCAGAAGAAGGAAAACTAAAAGGCAAACAACCCACAACTATCATTTTAGCTATTTCTTTCTTGTCCCTCAATTTATTATACTTTTTCGCTACTTGACCGGTTGTTGGATCCATTCTAGTTTGCGTTGACCCACCAACATCCCCACCACCTTTTGCAATTTTTAACTCTCTTTTGTGATCTTCAGCTATATGTCTTATTAACGTACCCGTACCCCCTTGCTTACCTCCACTTCTATGCTTATATATTTGTTGACAAATATTGCACTGCACCTCAATATCTGATATACGTTTAAAAAATTGCCATGCAATACTAGTTCTTTTACGAGGTTTTGGGGCACTGGGAGGACGGGAAGGAAGATTAACTGATTCAGATCTAACGTTAGCATCTCCTACTGCGGGTGTTTCAGCAATATTTTCATCATCTTCGTCTAAATTAACTGCATCTACTTCATTTTCTTCTTCTATACCGTAATTTTCCTGAGCTTCTACATAATCATATCGTGAGCATCTACACCTATTTCTTCCTCAAAAGGTGTACCAAGTGGTACCGGAGGCGAAGTCACACGGGTATATCTATTACTTGAACTGCCTCTACCGCTGGTAATTTGCTTTTTACTACCACTACCGCTTTCGGGACAAAAACTTTTAACACCTTTAGCAGCGAAGTTTTTTAATTTATCCATAATATAAATTAAATTAAACTAAAAATATTCAAAATACACAAATATAATAAAATTAAATATTAAACAATTAATACAATAAATAAAAATTAAACGTAAGAGATGGAACGACAATACCAAATTTTGGAAGTATCCGAAGATTGCGACTTTAGAAACTTCCGCTCGTACTTTGTAAATGAAAAATTAAAAAATTAAAGTGAAACACTTTAAGAAATTAAATATATTGAATATTTGAGAATTGAGAATTGAGATTTGAGAGAGAATGAGATTTGAGAGAGTGAAAAATTGTGTGAAAAATGATTTGAAGTTGTAGGGTATTTATAGATTTTTTTTGGGGATTAAAAAATATTTTTTAAAGTTTTTTTTTTTTAATTAAATGGGCCCAAACTAGCCGTTTGGACCCAAAAACGGCTATATAGCCGTTGGGCCAACGACTAGTTTGACCCAAAAACCATAAATTTCTTTTTTTTTTATTTTTTTCGGGCCGGATTAACCGGACCCATTTTAACAAAAAACCCGGCCCGGGACCCGGAATCCTAAAGCCCTAGGGCTTACCGGGCCGGATCAAACCGGACCGGGTTAACCGTCAGCCCGGCCCGTTTCACACCGTTAAATATCATGAGAAATTAAAGAGAGAGTTGATTATTCTAATGGTGACTCACAATTAAAGTAACAAACGCTTGTTGATTTATAAAACTTTTATTCCTAAAGTTCCCTTCAAATCACGTGAAAACATAATTCCCCTTCAAGATTGTGTTAAATTATATCATTGAAATGAACTTGTGTACTCAAAAGCCAATTACAGCGGTTCTCGGATACTTACGCTGTAAATGATAGTAAGATGCGACCCATTAATTTAATTAAGGTGACACAAAGCAAAAAGCTTGTACGAATTCCTTAAGTAAACGGTTAAACGTTAAGTAATTAATTAGAACTATATGTTTTCTCTTCAAAACCAACAAATACTTAAGATTAACAAGTAATCATTCATCATAAAATTTGAGTCACATGACATGCATGAAACAAAATATGGCGAAAGAGAGAAATAAAGCAGTTGAAAATTTTAAAATTTTGACTGAAGCTTACTTTTTCAACTTTTTCATGCTTTGAATTACAATAAAATAATAAGAACAGATATATCAAAATTGCATAAGAACCTGTATGATGTAGTTAACGATGCAAAAATAGTAACAACGCCACCAAAACTTAAACCGCAACCGAACTTCGAGCTTGACTCCCCAAACCCTCCTATTTGCTTACTGTTTTGCTTTAGGCTTTTGGGTCGCTTTTTTTTTTTTTTGTTGTTGTTGTTGTTGTTTTTCACTTTGGTTGAGTGTCCTTCTCCTTTTTTTTTTTTAAATTTTTTCTTTCAAGTGCTCTTTTCCTTTGTTTTTTTCAATCTTTGTTGTTGTCCTCTCCTCTTTGCTTTGTCTGTGCGTGTTAATATAGTGCATGTGTATGAGTTGTGTCGTGTGTGTTGGAGAAGTTGAGGGGATACTGGGGAGTTTTGGGGGAAAGTGGGTGTGTGTGTTTGTGGGAATGTGGGTGGGTGGGGATGGGTTAGGATAGGTTTTTCTTTTGTTTTAATTAATATTTTAAATAAAATAAAAATGATAAAATCTATTTAAAACTAATAAAATACAAAATAAGTTAAATAACTAGTCTTAGAAATATAATTAAGAAAAATTAATATTTCTAGATTCTTTATTTAAAGTTAAAAGAAAAAATAAATATAATTTAGTCTCTTTATTTTTTCCTAAAAATAAATAAATAATAAAATAAAAACATATTTAAAAATGTAACTCTATTTTTTATAGTTTTCAAAACTTTTAAAACAAACTTTGTAACAATAAGATAAAACTGAAATGTCTAATCTAGACCTAAAAATAAAATATGTGTATTAAATACTAAAATGGTGTAAAATATTTGATTTGGTAAAAAATTAGGTGTTTACAGAATGCTCCTCTTTGCTTGAAAATATGAAGAATTTTCAAGAAAAGAAGTAAGCATGGCTAATTTTTGGCCCTACCATTTATTCAAAGTAATATGTAAATAAGTAGGAAAGAGGTGTGACCAAGCCCTGGCTTTGGACATCCTACATATCTCGGGTAATAAGAGAATCAAGTCACGTGTAGTTCAAATATATGTAGGAATGAAATGAGGAGTTAGAGAATCGAGTGAGGTCCCGTCGAGGTTTCGGTCCGTGGCTCCTTTTATTACATCAGAGAGAAATGAAAAATAAAACTACAAAGAAAAATACAAGATCCTATCTATTCTACTTGTCTTGATTTTCTCGCTTCATATCTTTCTTTTAGATCTTCATTTATCGCCTCACCTTCTTCTGGTGGGTACCTTGATCACGAAATTTAATTTTAAAGTTAGGATTTGAGACTTGAACTTGAAACTTGGATTGAGTCGTTGGTACTCCTCCAAAGGAAAGTTCATCGATTATTATTGGATGCTTGTTCTCTTAACCAGAAACTAAGAAGATGACTCTTGAGATGTTGGGACGCTACGGATGTAAAGTTGACACTAACTATCTTCAAACTGATCATTCTTCTATATTTTGACTGGAGATGGAATTTCATTCTTGGATATCAAATCCGTTCTTTGCGGAAAAACTTGCACGACATCACAGAAAAATAAAAGAAAGACAAACAATATTTTCTTCCCCAGTTTGCATTAGGATCCTTCTGTGAGTTATTAGAAAGGCTTTAAACTAGCTACTTAAGTGAAAAAGATAGAAATGCTAGAAATCTCCTATTCTCAACAATACAACCAAGGGATGTTATGCCTTCTGAATGCATGAAAAAAAATTAGAATATATTTTTTCTTAAAATGCGACTGGGGAATGTCGTACCTAAAATGTCAACTAGGGAATGTCGTATCCTATGAAGATATAAAGGAGAAAATAGAAAATTTTGTTTCCTAAGATGTCAACTAGGGGATGTCATACCTTATAAAGACATAAAGAAGAAAATAGGAAATTTTGTTTCCTAAGATGTCAACTAGGGGATGTCGCACCCTATGAATACGAAGAAGAAAATTGGGAAATTGTTTCCTAAGATGTCAACTAGGGGATGTCGTACCTTACGAACACGAAGAAGAAAATTAGAAAATTGTATTTCCTAAGATGTCAACTAAGGGATGTCGTACCCTATGACGACGAAGAAGAAAATTAGGAAATTATTTTCTAAGAAGTCAACTAGGGGATGTCATACCCTATAAAGAAGAAGAAGAAGAAGAAAATTAGGAAAATGTGTTTCCTAAGATGTCAATTAGGGGATGTCGTACCCTATGAAGATGAAGAAGAAAATTGGGAAATTGTGTTTCCAATGATGTCAACTAGGGGATGTCGTACCCTATGAATATGAAGAAGAAAATTAGGAAATTATGTTTCCTAAGATGTTAACTAGGGGATGTCGTACCCTATGAAGACAAAGAAGAAATTTCAGAAATTGTGTTTTCTAAACTGTCAACTAGGACATGTTGTACCCTATGAAGACGAAGAAGAAAATTAAGAAATTGTGTTTCCTAAGATTTCAACTAGGGAATGTCGTACCCTATGAAGACGAAGAAGAAAATTAGGAAATGATTCCTAAGATGTCAACTAGGGGATGTTGTACCATATGAAGACGAAGAAAAAAATTAGAAAATTGTTTCCTAAGATGTCAACTAGGCGATGTCGTATCCTATGAAGACGAAGAAGAAAATTAGGAAATTGTTTCCTAAGATGTCAACTAGGGGATGTTGTACCCTATTAAGACAAAGAAGAAAATTATGCATGGTTTCTTAAGATGTCAACTAGGGGATGTCGTACCCTATGAAGATGAACAAAAAAAATTAGGAAATTATTTCCTAAGATATCAACTAGGGGATGTCGTACCCTATGAAGACGTAGAAGAAAATTAGAAAATTGTATCCTAAGATGTAAACTAGGCGATGTCATACCCTATGAAGATGAAGAAGAAAATTAAGAAATTATTTCCTAAGATGTCAATTAGGCGATGTCGTACCCTATTGAAGAAGAAAATTAGAAAATTATTTCCTAAGATTTCAACTAGGGGAAGTAGTACCCTATGAAGATGAAGAATAAAATTAGAAAATTATTTCCTAAGATGTCAATTAGGGGATGTCATACCCTATGAAGACGAAGAAGAAAGTTAGGAAATTGTGTTTACTAAGATGTCAACTTGTGAATTTCGTAACCTATGAAGACTTATATAATTATTATTACTTTTTTTTAGAAAATAAAAAAATGCCCAAGTTTTGAATGTGAGGGGTTTTGATTTTCTTTTATATTGATGCAAATGCAAAATTATAGGAGTATAATGAAGAGAGAAAATTTAAGGAAACTTCACTTTGCGACACTTGTCTTTTCCAATGAACTTCATAAGATTAATTTGTCCCTGTTCAAATAAAGAAAAATTTGTGAGTTTTAAAATTGGTGGTTGGTTTGTGGCCTTGAATATTTTGGAGGTTTGCTTTATCTTTGCCCCAACTTCAGTACAGTTGATTCAACAAACTGGTTAGAGGGCTTGAACCTTCTTCTTTCAAATTATGTTGCATCAATGTTTGTTTAGTGTTGTTCCATACTTTATTTTCAAACACCACTCTCATAAATATTATCTCAACTGGCTTCTTGTACTTGTCAAGGTGGTGCACTCCCAACAATCTTTTCTCAATTTCACTAAGAACCATAGTCAGTTTTACGTGTCTTTATTCTACATTTGATATATGACTATGTATAAAAGAACTCAAAGAGTGTATTAAATTGAAAATAAGGAAAAGGCAAAATAAGAAATAAAATAATTATGTTTAAATAGAATGTGTCTCTAACGGAAAAGGAAAAAATTTTATTTGGAGGCATATATCCACTTTAATGAAATATGACATGCATTTTAGAGTAGACATTTGATCCGTCAAATCTATATAATCTCGAATTAGGCTTCCCCTTTGGGTCCAAAACCAAGTCATCTTTCTTGATCTTTGCCTTGTCATGATAAACATCGTTTGACTAATGGTGTCCTTTTAGGATTTTCCGTAAATGACCTCTCTAGTTTTATTTGTCTCGTTCACCATTGTCTGATGGTAACTATGAGGGTTTTCACCTATAAGACCTTCTTTATTTCCCTTTTTAATCATCTTATGGTACCTCCATTGGTTTTCACCTATAAGATTTTTTGGTCTTATGGTGCCCCTAAGGGTTTTCATCTATAAGACTCTTTGTTGTGCACCTTTTTTTTCTCTTTCATTGCACACAAGGTTTGACATTCTCAAAATTGATTAGAAGGTCTTAAATGGACAAGGGGGAAATATTTTAGAATGAATTACAACTTAGGAATCATATAAAAAGTGACAGTAAGATTATGCCTCGGTTTCATTAAATACCAAGAAATATGTTTTTTTTATTTGGTCAAATCGAACCCCAAAATAGGGCTGCCTATGTATCCTTTAGGAATCAGGCCGAACGTAACGCAATAACATAATTTGTTTTTCCAAAGAGGGAAAACAAAGAAATGTAAATAAAGCTCAAAGGCTAACGAGGGATTAATGACATTTAGTTAAGAAGGATAATGGCATTTCATCATATCAACTTGAGAATGTTAAGAACAAGTGTGTCAAATATAGTATCTTTTGGCTAAATCAACATTGATAGCTATCTCTGCCGTTTTTCCGTCCATATCCGTAAGTTTCAAAGCTCCATTTGATAATACTTGTTTAACTATATATGGTCCTTGCTAGTTTGGAGAAAATATTCCTTTATCCTCTTATTGATATAAAAGGATGCATTTCACAACAAGTTAGCCGACCTCAAATTTTCTAGGATATACCTTCTTATTGTAAGCTCGTGCTATCCTCTACTGTATAATTGACCAAAGCAAACTACCGTTAACCTTTTTTCATCTATTAATGATAATTATTCTAGTCTAGACTTGACCTATTCAGTATCGTCAATCTTGGCTTCAACAATGGTTTGAAGGAAGAGCATTTTAACTTCTGCAGGTATCACAGCTTCGGTCCCATAGACTAATAAGTAAGGAGTTGCACCAGTTGATACACAGATAGTTGTACGATATCCTAAAAAAGAAAATGGTAATTTCTCATGCCACTATCTAGATCCTTGGACCATGCTCCTAATAATCTTTTTAATATTCTTGTTCGCTACTTCAATGGCTCCATTTACTTTGGGACGGTAAGGGGTAGAATGATGATGCATAATTTTGAATTGCTCACAAACCTCCTTCATTATATGACTATTAAGATTGACAACATTATCTGTGATAATGGTCTTTGGTATACCAAAATGACATATTATATTGGAATGAATAAAATCCATTGCTGCTTTCTTCATGACTGATTTGAAAGTAGCAACTTCTACCTATTTGGTGAAGTAGTCAATAGCGACCAGTATGAATCGATGCCAATTGCAAAGTCTTAAGCAACTTTTATCATTTTTAATTGTTTTGTCTTTTATATTGCAGTAAAAGTCAAGATGTAAGATAACCAGCAATAATGGAAGTAAAAGAGTTGATTTCTAAGCAAATAGAGAGGGAAGTATAGATGGCGACTTGTGTGATAAGTCATCAACCTTGTGATAAGCTATCAGAGTTGCCGTCAGCCTTAGACAGAGAATAGGATTCAGATGGAAGAAGTAACGACAACCTGTGATAAACCATCAGGCTCATCATTAGACTTGGGCAGGGAATGGGGCTTAAAAAGAAGAAGCGACGACAATTCTGATAAGTCATCACATGTCTGATAAATCGTCAGGCTTCATCATCAGCTGAAGACAGAACTTGTTCAAATGTGAAGAAGAGCAGATGACATTCTTGATAAGGCCTCAGATTCCTGATAAGCTATCACATACGTCGTTGTCTGTCCGAGAAAAAACCGTGATCTGTGATTTTTTTCCATAATTAGGATGAAGTACTTAAAGCATTTGTTAGGGTTTTCTAATAATAAGGCACGAAACATGTTGAACTTATTCCAAAGGTAAAGACACTTCTTTTTGGGGCTCAAAACTTAGAATTCAATTTTTAATTCTTTGATTTAGTTGTGGAATATTCTTCTTGAATTTGGGAAGAGAATCAATTTCTGACTACATGTTTTGTAAGTTTAATTACTTTGAATTATGAATTCAGTTATTGTTATTTCTTTCTCTTTCATGTGGAACTAAAACCCACGACCAGGGTTGTTGGATCTATGATTACTCCTGTATTGTCTTAATAGTTGGTTAGGGTTCGAGTGATTATGGAAATATCTTGATAATTCTTTTGTATTAATTATTTTTTGTTGGTTGCAAACAATAGATCTCTCATTATGTTGATTTGCTAGAACTGAGAAATAAACTAAAGATAGTGAATTATCAATGAGGATTTAGGAAGGTTAAGTTCCTATCTAATGATTAATGTTGTAACAAGATTAATCAACTTGAGATAAAATCAGTATGAATAGAATAATTTCCTAACTTTGAGAGAATTATGGAGTTTAACATCGAAGTAGGTTGAGAAACACTTAGATGAACTATCAAAATAGATAATTTGGTGTTTCCCACAAGTTATGAGAACCCAATACTACAGTTATTATTTAATAGGGATTAATAATTATAGTGATCACAACCCTAGTTCCTCATTATCACTGATTTGAACCATTGAAATTTTAGTTTTGAGATCTGAAGCAAATTAAAACTTTAACATTTTTTTGATTATCAAAAACCCCCATTTTATCTTTTCATATCGTTTGTTTGAATTCAACTTATAGCTATAGTTTCAAATTAGTTTAATCGCCACTCACATTGTTCCTCATGGATTCGACCTCGACTCCAAAGTTGGCTAAATATATTGACAACGACCGTCTTGCACTAAATTGACTGTAAGTTAAGATTTATCAAAAATGGCGCTATTATCAGGGAATAATTTGGCGTATTGAGTTGGTTTGAAATTTTAGCCTACTTGCTTGAATTTAAACTTGTAAATATTTGTTATTAGTTTTCTTTTATTTCTTGTGTTAGGCATCATGGAATGAACATGAGCTTGGTGATTGAAAATCTTATCTTGATGATCCATGTCCATATTGTGATGGATCTCACTTTTGGTAAGATTGTAGATATGCTTCTCGGAGAAAAATATGTGCACCATCTTCATCCTACCGGGAGTATGATTGTTCTTTATGTGGTGGTCAAGATGGACATTGGAGTGATTGCCCAAATGCTCCCTCCCCCTATTGTGCTAACCTAAATTTTAGTTGTTCTTATGAGTTTGATAGGTCTTATGGTCAAGAAAAGGAAGAACGAAGCACCGGTAAGAGTGACATTAAAGCTATGTTTGAACTAATGTTGGATTTCCAGAAAGAAATGTATGATATCATATGTGATATGTGTCAATACATGAAGCAAATCATTCATGAGGAGATAGATACAAAGGTCAATCATTCCAAGCATTCTTCTATATTATGTTTAGATGATATCTTGTTTATGGAATCATTTAAAATAATGAAAGAGTGTGAACATAAGGAGAAAGAATCCTATATTAATTTTGAACAACCCTCGGTGATTTCCCAACCAACCGAACCAATCATAAGAGATGATGCCAAGATTGAAGAAATGGTGCTAGAGGCAAAAGAAGAAACCGAGCCAATCTCTTATAAAGACTCTAGCCCAATTCAGGGTGAAGAGGTCAAGAAGGATGCAAATCCAAAATTAGGTAGAAGACCTCACTTGAATCACTTTTAAACATTATGCTTGGTGGATGTATTGAAAGTCGAATCATCCAAGCAAATGATGAATTTTCAAAATGAGGAGGAGAATTCCTATATTTTGGAGTTTATCTTTTCAAAAGGGTATAATACAACCCTAATCTTGAAATCCAAGAAGCTTAAAGATCGTTGTCCATTTAGTGTCCTTTTAAGATTTTCGCCGTTGACAAATGAGCCCACACGAAAGTTCGATGCAAAATCAGGCAAACGGTTTAAGTCTCAAAGTAGCGTGATAGACATTTCCTTATCATGCACTCATATTTTCCCAATGCACCTAAAATATGTAAAGATTGAAAGATGGGCTGACGATTCAAACAATCTAAGTGGAGGGATAAAAGATGAAACACTTTTAAGGTATCTTGATGAATTCTGAGTAGTCAAGATAACCTAGTCGTGCTGCGATATTAAATCAGGTGCTTCTTGGGAGGCAACCCAAGGTATTTTATTTTTTGTATTTGTATTATGTGATTGGCATCAGGTCTTCGCACCCATGGTGCTACAGGCATGTTTCTAACTCTCTTATTTTGGTTTGGCGCATTGGGTATTGCATGATTTTAAGTTGAGGGTGGGGCTACTTGTAGGTGTTAATGTCCTCTTGGTGCCATACCTCTTTTCCCCGGAGTCTTGTTCCTAGTAGAGCCGATATGTTTAGGAATTTTGTGATTTACTGTAAAATATTGTAGTTGACTAGGAAAATACAAGTACCTTAGGCAGTTAACATATTTTTATTGATTTTTAAACAACTATCCAATGGTCTATTTTATAACTGTGTGATATGCATTTATGTGTGACCACTCTGCATCTTGTTATGGCATTAGAACTAGTGACATGATAACCATTGCTAAACAATTGCATGAACTGAATGGGTAGTAGATTGTGATGTACCTTTGTGTCATGTGTATGAGAGATACTACCTAGTTCCCATTATGTGTTAAATTCAGAACTTGCCTAGTTGGTCTTGCCTTGGTTGTAGGATAGCGTTTAGGAAAGGATTAAAGGTTGTTGTTGATATTAGTCCACTTTTATCCTAAATGACCTTCCATGTGTGAATAATATCCCTTGATCCTGATTTTGAGCTAGAATGCTTATTCTTTTTATTATACATATCACCTTTCCATTTGTATCACAATGAACCTGTTTTGTCCCTGGTCCTCTTTGGACATTGTGCACTTTGACTTAGGCAAATAGCTTAAGTTGAGGGTGGATATCCTAGGAGTGTGTGATGTAAAGTGAGTATGAAGAAGGGTAGTAAAAAAATATATGCAAGGTTGGGTATGGTAGAAAAAGAATGAGAAAAGAAAAGTTATAAAAAAATGAATGAATAAAAACTGCACCCAGCTTGAATGTTCTTTAATCAAGAAAGGGAGAAATAATGTAAAGGTTGATAAGTGAGACCCCAAAAATAGTGTAGTGCCAAGGAGGCTTAGTTACTTTAAATATCCTTGTGTATCATACCATCCCTAAGCCCACATTACAAGCTGAAGAAAAGCCCTGTAGTGATGCTAACATAACTGTCTGAAAGCTTAGATAATGAAAATAAGGGCAAGCTTTTGGTATTTGGCATACATTGAATTGAACTTCTTTTGAGAGTGAGTGTATCTTGACCGTCCCTGCATTGGCATATTTGGGTTCACATATGAGTGAGGAGGGACCTTTTTGTTGTAAGGGCACACTGGTTACATTGCTAGTTTCTAACTTGTTTGGATAGTGTAATCTTGGTACATGCATGGTTGTTGTTGCTGAATTGATGCCATAGCTTGATTCCTGTGTGTCACATTGTTGTTCTTCTATAATATGCACAATTGTGTTTTAAATTAATTACCCTTGGAGATGGTGAAGATGTTTTGGTCTAACATGGATGATTAACTGCCGAATGTGCTTTGTATCCTCTTAGTTATGTTTTAGTTGCATGAGGATAAGAAATTGTTTTAAGTTAAGGGTGTTGATGTGTTAGCAGATGCTAACACATTTGAGGCTTTTAATAGAGAATTATTGCAGTCTTAAGCAATTTTTATCATTTCAAATTATTTTCTCTTTGATATTATAGTAAAAGTCAAGATGGAAGAGAACCAACAATAATGGAAGTAAAAGAATTGATTTCTGAGCAAGTAGATAGAGAAGTATAGCTGATGACTTGTCTGATAAGTCGTTAGCCTTATGATAATCTATCAGAGTTGCCGTCAGCCTTAGACAGGGAATGAGATTTAGTTGGAAAAAGTAACGATGACCTATGATAAGCCGTCAGGCTCGTCGTTAGTCTTAGGTAGGGAATGGGACTTGAAGTAAAGAAGCAACGACAATTCTGATAAGTCAACACATGTCAGATAAGCCGCCAGGCTTCATCGTCAGCTGAAGACAGAACTTTTTTAAATGTAAAGAGGAGCTGACAATATTCTTGATAAGGCATCAGAATACTGATAAGTTGTCACACACCTCGTTGTCTGTCTGAGAAAATACTGTGATCTGTGATTTTGTTTCCATAATTAGGATGAAGTATTTAAAGCATATGTTAGGGTTTTATAATCATAAGCGGAGGAACATCTTGAACTTATTCCAAAGGAAAAGACACCTTTTTTTGGGGCTCAAAACTTGGAATTCAATTTTCAATTCTTTGATTTAGTTTGTGGGATATTCTTCTTGACTTTGAAAAGAGAATTGCAGAATTAAATCAAAGAATTGAAAATTGAATTCTAAGTTTTGAGCCCCCAAAAAAGGTGTCTTTGCCTTTGGAATAAGTTCAAGATGTTCCGACCCTTATGATTATAAAACTCTAACATATGTTTTAAATACTTCATCCTAATTATGGAAACAAAATCACAGATCGCAATATTTTCTTGGACAGACGATGATGTGTGTGACAGTTTATTAGGAGTCTGATGCCTTATCAAGAATGTCATCAAATCCTCTTCACATTTGAACAAGTTCTGTCTTCAGCTAATGATGAAGCCTAATGGCTTATCAGACATGAGATGACTTATCAGAATTGTCATCGCTTCTTCACTTCAAGTGCCATTCTCTGCCTAAGCCTAATAACAAGCCGGACGACTTATCACAGGTCGTGGTTACTTCTTCCAGCTGAATCCCATTCTCTGTCTAAGGCTTACAACAACTCTGATAGCTTATAACAAGGATGAAGACTTGTCAGACAAGTCGTCATCTATACTTCCCTTTTTTATAAGTTTAATCACTTTGAATTATGAATTAAGTTACTGTTATCTCTTTGTATTTCATGTGGAACTAAAACCCACAACTAGGGTTGTGGGATCTATGACTACTCCTGCATTGTCTTAATAGTTGGTTAGAGTTCGAGTGATTGTGGGAGCATCTTGAAAATTCTTTTGTATTAATTATTTTCTGTTGGTTGCAAATAATAGATCTCGCCTTATGTTGATTTGCTCGGACTGAGAAATAGAATAAAGGTAGTGAATTATCAACGAGGATTTGGGAAGGTTAAGTTCCCATTTATTGATTAATGCTATAACAAGATTGATCAACTTGAGATAAAATCAGTATCAATAGAATGATTTCCTAAGTTTTCGAGAGAATTAGGGAGTTCAACATCTAAGTAGGTTGACAAACCCTTAGATGGACTGTTGAAACTGATAATTTGGTGTTTCCCACAAGTTATGAGAACTCAATACTACAGTTATTATTTAATGGGAATTAATAATCATAGTGATCACAACCTTTGTTCCTCTCTATCACTGATTTGATCCATTGAAATTTTAGTTTTGAGCTTTGAAGCAAGTTAAAACTTTTAACATTTGTTTGATCATCAAAAACTCCCCATTTTATCTTTTCGTATCATTTGTTTAAATTCAACTTATAGCTATAGTTTTAAATTAGTTTAATCGCCACTCATATTGTTCCTCGTGGATTCGACCCCGACTCCAAAATTGGGTAAATATATTGACGACGACCGTCTTGCACTAAATTGACATGTAAGTTGAGCGTTATCATTCAAATTTTCAGAATTGATACACATGTGCATTGAACATTCATTTTCTTCGCAAGTAATAATGGAGCACCCCTGGGGCGAAACGTTGTTCTAATAAATCTCTTAGTAAAAAAATCTTATTATTGGTCCTGAAACTCCTTCAACACCATTAGAGCTATCTTGTGATGTATAAATTGAAATAAACTTAGTGTTGGGCTATAATTTAATGCTAAATTTAATGTCTCTATCGAGAGGAACGCCCAATATATCAGTACGAAACATAACCACAAACTCCCTAACTACTTTTCCCAAGTAAAAAAGAATTATGTCATCTTTGTATTAGAACATAAGCAAAATAAAAAGACAACCCTTTTAGATTATCTGCTGAGCTCACAGATGAAATAAACCTCTTAGGATACGAACCCTAGGTACCCCTCTACTCTAACCAAAAAAAGACCAACATAACTAAGATAACAGTCTTGGCATTTTAATTTAAGGTAGCATGATACAGATACAGATAGTCCATACCCTAATTCATATCAAAATAAGGATGCCTAAGTATTGAACCTCAAAAGAAACAAAATAGAGTATTGGTACCAATCCACCACTACAGAATTATCTACTAGGGTAGAAACATGAATTGGTACAATAACCAACTCCATATAAAGACCTAATGCAAAATAAGTAGATACATAGAAAAATTAGAACCTTAACTAAATAATATTGAAGCATGTCGATGACAAACTATAACAATACCTGAAATAACTACTCCAGAGGCCTCTGCCTAGGGTCTACTCGAAGAGAAAATCCATAACCACCTTCATGTTTTCTATCTCTAGAACTCTGAGAACAACCTCTAGCACTCTGCTCATCTACTCTAACTAATACTGCATGCGCCTGATATGTCTACATCCAAGAACTCTATTGTAGGTGGACCTACCAACATTTAGGACACTCTAATTTATAGTATTAAAAAAAAATTAATACATGTATTAATTAATATGTATTACTACATTTTTTGACCATGTATAACTAATGCTTGCATTAGTTATACACTATTGTGTATTGAGATGTGTATTAGTAATACACACTATTTTCCATATATTGGTAATACATACCATTTTAACAAATGCATTAACTTGTTAAATGATAAATTTGCCCCTTCTTTTTAAGCTTTTTTTTCTCTTATATTCTGCGTTGCTGCTACATTTCAATGATTCAATATTGTTGCTAACTTAATGGCATTATTTGTAAATTTGGAAATGGCATGAAAATTACTTTTCTCATTGAAATGCACCATTTTTCCTTTGTCGAGTGCACGAGCATCATCTTCCCAAATGAAATTGAGATTCAAATCGGTAAACAATGCCATCTTTCCAAATCGGAAAATAAAGCCATCTTACCAAATCTTCCCAAACAACCCATTTGATTTATGGTTAAAATGATAGATATGCAAAAGATAAAAGATGACTTCAGCAAGGATAACTCTTAAAAGAGAGGGTACAAAGAATGATATTTTGGTAAACATATATTATTTTTAATAAATCAAACCAAACACTATATAAGAAATAATGTCTGCATAACTAATACCAACATTACTAATACTTACATTAATAATGTAGGCATTACTAATACACCTTATTCGACATTATTCTTATACAATTTACCAAAGGGCTCCGTAATAATCAAAGTATCCACCACCTATAGAAGGCTGCTAAGATGGACCAAATGAACTAGAACACCCACCACAACCCAAAAACACATAATGAGAACCTCTAGATATATTTTCTGATCTTTGGCCATCCTAACAGACACACCAATAATAACCTGCACCTGAAATCTATAGTGCCACATGAATTGGTTTCCTAGATTGATAATGATGAACCTTACATAAGACCAACTTTCTATGGCCATAAGAAACATTCTCCAACACAACTGCTTGTTTAGGAGAATCTATCCTGACACGTCCCTTGGGTAGCGCTGCAATTTATGCTCTACCCTTTCCATAATCATGACCCTTACCTTATCCCCTAGATGGAGCCCTAAATATGGGTACTGGCACACCATCAGCAGTAAAAGTTAGTATCACCCTCATCATCTGTTTAGAGAATAAAATTTAAGTTCGGTATTCAACAAATGAATAAATTTGCATGATATGGAATCAAAGAGTTAAATTTTTCTAAGAATGTTCCATAGCCTCTCGAAGATAGATATATGCATGATTGTATCGATCTTGTCATGATCCAAAACCCTTGTGTGGAACCAACACTAACCCACTGATGGGAGAACCAACTAATCCTAACATTAACCATGTTAAGACAAAATTAAAGCAACTAATCCGATTTTATAATCCCAAACTAATATCCATGTTGAAATAAACATAAGCACAATAAATAAATGTGAAAAATAATGTACTTATAGAAACATCGAGAACATAAAAGTTTTACCAAAACTACTAATGAATGTCAAAAAGGTGATGCGGCCCCAAAAACTAAGTATATGAATAAGGAAAGAACAACGGAATTGAAAACATCAACTAAAGAATCCATGGTATCTTGAAAGATGCAGCTCACCTTTGAATTCTAATCAACCACTAAAATATCAACTGAAGTCATTGGAAGATAATCAACACTGAACAAAAGTTAGAGTAGGTGTAAGTATCAATGCAAAAAAACAAAAGAATGTACTGGTAGTTCTATTTGGCTAACCTGAGATGAGATATATGAACACACAACTATCACTAAGTAGAAAAGCTAACACATATTCAACACTTAACATCCACTATTTGGTCCACCATACTTAAATCTTATTCAAAAGAATTATTAAACAAGTAAATGTGAATCGGACAAGAGTAGAGGTCAAGTTAGGTCAAATCCACGAACAATACTCCTAGTCAACAATTCAAGACTTAAACCTTTACCAAGTCAACAATACGAGATTCAAATAATAACGAGTCAACAATACAAAACTCAAATCATAACCAAGTCAACAATATAAGTCCTTAACACTAATTCCACCTTAATTCATAACTTAAGTATAATAACAAGAATATGCCCTTTTTATTCATACCATTATCCCGGACCTGTCAAGGATCAACTATGACCAAAAAATCATTATTATGATAGAGGATTATGAACACTCGATACCTATATATTTATACATGTTTCCACTTTCAAGTAACAAGTTAGTTAGATGATGATTTTATTATCATAGTTAGATTATCATGTTCATGATGAGCACTTATCAGTACCACATTATGTTAAATGGATAATAATGCTAGTCTCATTCAGTTGGGAGTAACACTTAGCACCGAGTGAATGCAGGGATTGAGGCTCCCCCATCAGTTAGACATGAGTCGTTAGTAGTAGTCCCTAAGTTCCGAACCCATGACACTACCAAATATTATGAGGGGTACCCCATCGGTTAAGGCATAACACCTTCATACTTTGGGATATCAACCTTATGGATCCACATCGTCAGCTATGTGTTGATACTCCTGGAAAGGTATCAGTACCCTTCTAGATGTAGTTACAGGTTGGACCCGGATAGCTCAGATTAGAGCATGTCAGTTGTTGTTAGCTCCCACAGTCTCAGTTTAGTATTCAGACCATATCAGGCCAGGTTTGAATAACCAAGTATTCAATTTATCAGTTATTTAGTTTTACAAATTATCTTAGTTTATGTTTTACTTGGTTTTGCATTCTCTTTTACATGTTCATGCATTTACCTGTACTTATGTATATCTCAGTTATCCTTATATCACTTACCAGTACTTTTAAAGTACTGACTGCATACTTTAAAAGTACTGACTGTATACTCTATTTTGTGTTGTATTGATTTCACATTATAGGTTTGGACACTCAGTTACTCGATCACCCTTAGTTAGCTTAATGCCTGTCAGTAGTAGTTGTGGTGAGTTCTCATCCATCGAGGATAAGTATTTATAGCTATTTTTAATATTTTCTTATTTTAGTCAGTTAAAGTTAGTTGGGGGTTTGTCCCATCATCTCCTCATGTGTTAGAGGCTTTTAGATATTTAAATATTCAGATATTCAGACTTGTTTTCATTTTTATTAGTAGGTCAAACACGTTGGTATTTGTTTCAGTATTAGATCTTAGTAGAATTTTATCAGTTTAGTGTCAGCATATGATGTTTCATTATTATCTTATTCAGTTTTCACAGCAGGTACCAAACCATGGATTAGCTTGGGGTAATTTGTGGCCTTAAGCATCGTGTTACGATTAGGGGGTAGCCTTGGGTCATGACATAAACTCACATTCCCATTTCCAATTCAACCTCATCACTCCCTTTCCAATTCAACTTCACAATTCCTCTTTATGATACAACAGATTACCATAAATACTTTCACTAAATTGTATATAAATCTAATAATCTTCTGTCAATCAGCTTTATAAAAATTTTCATTCTCAATTAGCGGAAATTGATCCAAAATAATGGCTTCAAGTTTGGTTTTGATTTCAGTTATGCTACAATACGGAGGATAGTGATTAAGTGATGTGCACTTTGAAAAGTTTACAATCAATGAAGTGATTTTGAATTTAGATTACAGCTTTGAATATATTATTGATAAACTACATAAATAGTTAAATCTAGTGCCAACTTTATATTTAATGATAATAAATATAATGTGAAGAGTGGATCTATCCCTATTTACAATGGTATGAGATTTAGAATTTATATGGAGGTAAAGAAAAAAATTGGATATAAATGAATTTTCATTGTGTAGAACACTACAAGACGTATTTGAAAATGGAGAATCCTCAACTGGTAACTTAATCGAAAAATCTCCCGTGGCTATGCAAATTCATCCGATGCTTATTTCTGATCATACAATTAAAGATGATTTTTTTGAGGAAGAAAAGAAGGAAGATCCAAAATCTATAGACTATAATAAAGAATTCACTTCATAGAGATGTTACAGAAGGGCAAGTATACTGGGATAAAAATACAATATCAAGTGTCATGAAATATTATGCAATCCATGAGAGATTCAAATTTAAGGTGTGTAGACACATAAAATTTATTGGATTAAATTCATATAAACTTTGAATTTGATCAATATTTTATTCTGTCTAAAATTATTTTGGGCTTAAAAAATAATAAGCCCATTTTATTCTTCATCAAGGTCCATCTCACCTTGAAGACTAAACACATAAGTAATGTGGCATCCCAGTCAAATCCAAGACCAACAAGACGACGCCATATGTATAAATGATATGGAAATCTCATTCAAATTCAAGAAATGGACAAAAGGCACCAAGTGTCAAAGTGACATATTTCGGCCAATCACAAGCAACCAGGCCTACTCCCTATAACTATAAATAGAGGGTAACATAATATTCTAAAAGAGAGATTCGAAAAGGAGGACTTTGACAAGTATTGGCAACATCGGCATTGACTATCAAGTTTTTACTCTCGGGCATTATTCCAAAGTGATAAAATATTTTTCGACATTCCCAACGATTGAAATACATCTCTAGGAGTCTAAATCATCCAATAATTTTAGAAACACGCTACTGAAGGCCATCAAATCAATTCTATGATTAGGAGAAAGGAATCAAGAGAGTCACAAAATTATACTCACAAGGCAACACATTGCTCATTTTGTTGAGACTTGTAGTAGTGCTGGCACACATGGTGATCTTCTTGTCAAACAGTTTGTTCTCTCTTTGAAAGCCAACGCCTTTAATGGTACACTGACTAGGATTCTGAATTAATTGATTATTGGGAGCAGCTAGAAAGTCAGTTCCTAAATCATTTCTAAATCACCCTTCATACAGTCAGCATAATGTAGTTGAGAAATATAAGACAAAGTAAAGATGAGCCTGGAGTGGACTACATAAATTGTTGGCGAACATTGAGCTTCGATTACAAGAATAAACTTTCTAAAACTTCCGCGATTGAAGTTTTCATTCATGGGATGTATTGGGGAATTGTGTATATCCTCCAAGGAATTAAGCCTCAAATTTTTAAAGAATTAGCTACGCACGCTCATGACATGGAGCTAAGTATTGCAAGTCATAAAATAGCATCACCTATTTTTGATCCTTAAAAAAAGTCACAAAATTCAAAGGCTTGTAAGAAGATAAAATTCAGAAATATATGATGACAACTGTGAGTTTTACGAAGGCCTCCACTAGACAAAAATTAAAGGAGAAATCTCCAAAGCAACAAATACGAGAAGTAAAAAATTAGCCAACCTTGAAAGAGTTACAAGAAAGGGTATATCCTTTTCCCGAGTCTGATGTTCCTAAGATTCTTAAATAGTGGCTAGCCAAAGAAGTCATTGAACTCCCTAAGTTAAAGCGACCTGAAGAATCAAACAAAGTTGATGATCCTAAGTACTACAAATTTCACCGCATTGTTGGTTATCACACCACAAAATACTTCATCCTAAAGGAAAAAATCATGATGTTAATGCGAGAAGGAAAGATCATCATTTATAATGGCGATATAGTTGATGCAAGTCATGTTAGCACCGAATTGGACCATAAAAAAGTTTTAATTTCATAAGCTCGACAACCCATGTGCTCTGTGGAATCAGCAAAAGTTGAAGAAATCATCATGCTACAATTTGGGAGATTTGAACTAATTGGGGTTCCAGCCTTGAAGAAAACAACAAGAAAATCGATGGCAAACGACTTCTATGATAGCAGAAAAGGTGATACTTGGACATTGGTTACTCACAAAAGAATTTTTTTAAAGGATTTCTAAACTCCAACTTCTAAAAGTCGACACAAGATCAAATGCAAATCTTCTTCAACAAATGGAGGAAATAAATACCAAACCAAAGTGCAATGATACTTCATTTCAAAGGGTTGGGAGTCTTTGCAATAAATACTGCTGGATGCACGAGTCTAAACTATAAGTCAATCTGCTCCTCAATGTACGATCCTAGACTACAAGTAAAAATGCTCCTCGATGCATGAGCCTAAACTACAAATCAAAATGCTCTACGATGCACGAGTCTAAACTGCAAGTCAAAATGCTCTCGATGCACGAGCCTAAACTGTAAGTCAAAATGCTCCTTGATGCATGAGCCTAAACTGCATGTCAAAATGCTTCTTGACGCATGAGCTTAAACTGCAAGTCAAAATGCTCCTTGACTAACGATCCTAAACTATAAGTCATGATGTTTTTCGACACACGAGCTTAAACTGCAAGTCAAAATACTCTGCGATGCATGATCCTAAACAAAAATTCAAAATACTCCTCGATGCACAAGCTTAAATAGAAAGTCAATATCTTACTCGATGCATGATCCTAAAATTCAAGTCAAAATATTCCTTGACGCTCAAGCTTAAACTGCAAGTCAAATCACTCCTGGCCCCCATGAGTCTAAACTGTGATGGCTCTACAAAAAAAAAAGAAAATAAAAAAAAGATAAAGAAACAAAAAAGCAAAAGGAAAAAAATTATGAAGCTTGACTATGTAGTCACAGTCCTTTACAGATGCCATCTTGAAATCAAAAGGATTCTTCATTATCTCCCAAGTAATGAAGTCTTCTTGACAAGGAAAGACTTGTAGTACTGTAAATATTGCATGAGTCTGACCTTCAACATATTTCAAAATTAATGCAGCCCAAAGCTTAATGTAGAAGATGAAATTCATGAAGTATCCAAATCCGATGAGAAATACAATATCACAAGATTCGGGATGAAACTTTGGAAAAGAACCTGAGAAAATAAAAAAGTTTCCTGATGGTGGGTTTCACACGTGACACAGATCTGCAATTCCACTTTCTAATGAAAAATCTGCTCCTGATTTTGAAACTCGTACGTCAAGATACAAAATTTGTCGAGACACTACGCTATGCTGATGAAACTGGCAAACCAAAATTAGAAGACTGGTTTTGAAGCAATAATTGGAATGATTTAGGCGTAGTCTAATTGTTATTCCATATGAGATTTATCTATGCTAATCTACTTTCCAATGCAAAAAATAGAACCTAATTCTGATACTCCTATGTTGAGATATGGAATTTATCGTGACATTGCGCAAAGTTAATAAAACTAGCGAAACAAGATTAGATAACCAATTTTGGGGGAAAATCTAGGATGATTCAGATGATATCTGATTCTTATTTCCACGAGATACGTATCTATGTGAGTCTAGTTTCCAACACAAAAAATGGCTCCTAATATTGATATTCCTAAGTCAAGATATAAGATTTTTCATGAGACTGCACAAAACAAATAAAAAGTGACGAAATAGAATTGAAAGTCTGATTTTTGAAGAATATATGGGCAGATCTGGCAAGAATATGAGCATGATTTTCATGTAAAATATAGCCTCACGAGTTTTATTTCCAACACTACAAGTCGTTCATGATTTGGCCAATCCAAGCTCATGATATGAACATTTTAGCGAGGGTACACAGCTGTAAAATCAACATGCCAGACTTGGAGACAAACTTCAAAAAGTGATTTCATTCAATACAGAAGGATTTTGACATTGATTTTTGGATATGACATAGAAATACAAGTGTAGTCTCTTCAAAACTAAGCCACTGATCATTTGGATTGTCCTATGTCAAGAAAAGTATATTTTGGTGAGACAGCTCAAATATGTGAGAAGACAAGCCAGAATTGAAGATAAACTTCAAAAATTTATTTCCGTCAATCCTGAAGGCATTTACCATTGATTTTTGGATATATCGGAGTATCGCGAGTCTATTTCTTCAAAACAAAAACCTTTCAACATTTGGATATTCCTACAGCCAGATATGATTTTTACTCTACGAGTGTTTGAAATTAAAAATCAGGAAAGACACTCCATGTACCTCTTCCACCGATGTTGCGAAGAG
Source organism: Capsicum baccatum var. pendulum (assembly GCA_030864225.1). Taxonomy (NCBI): domain Eukaryota; kingdom Viridiplantae; phylum Streptophyta; class Magnoliopsida; order Solanales; family Solanaceae; genus Capsicum; species Capsicum baccatum. The sequence goes on from CM061554.1 coordinate 42,104,258, forward strand.
GTTGTATACTTTGCGTGGCATCTGTCAATACAGCCAAAAAGTTTGATGTGCACCAGTAGTATTTTTTAAATACAAGGTCAAAACGAGGCCAAGGGATGTCTTTGCAAAGGCTACAGATTTCAAAAGATTGTGGTAATATGATTTCATAGCATCTCCTTATATAGAGACTCCTATGAACAATTTTCAGTTCGTATACAAGGAATGTTGTGGTGAAATTAGAAGATGAGAATCCTTGGAAATTTCAAATTGCCAATCAGTTGGAAAGTTACCATATTAAGGAGATTTCTTTGGAGGTGACTTTAATTCTTTTTTGAAATCAAAAGGAAAGTTAATTTTCCTTTTCTTTGGTACATAAAACCAAAAGGGAAGTTGATATTTTTCTTTGGTACACGAAACCAAAAGGAAAGTTAATATTTTCCTTTGGTACAAGAAAAAACCAAGTCAACTTTTTTACTTCATAAGTACAATATGTCAAGTGAGGGGTTGTATTAATCCTTTTAATTTATATACATTGAGAGGGTCACATTGTTGAGCAAGTAAAAATTACTTAAATAAATATTAAGGCAGTGATTTCTCATGTTCATATTTATCCAAGAAGAGTAAAAGAAAATCAAGTTGGCCATTTTTTTGAATACTCTTGAAATAATACTGAGTTTGTACTCGATTGGGGCGAGAAAATGAGGATCAACACAAACAAATCGTTGGTTGCTTTAACGAAGCCTTTTACAACATCAAAGTTCATAGAGGAAACTTTAGTTAGACCACTCACAAGTATTGGTTTAGCTAGGATGAACCGATAAGAAATAAATACCTTTGAATTCACGTGAATGAAAACACATTCATGAGTAATTCATGTCTTACCTCCAAGTTTTGGCAAGCCTACGCGTCTACCAACCTTGAAGTAGGGGGCATCTGTAGACACGTAGAATTTATTAGATCAAATTCATATAAAATTTGAATTTGATCCATATTTTATTGGGTCTAAAACTATTTTAGGCTTAAAAATTAATAAGCTCATTTTATTCCTCGTCAAGGTCCATCTCACCTTGAAGCCCAAACGCATCAAGTCATGTGGCATCCTAGTCAAATCCAAGACCAACGAGATGATGCCAGATGTACAAATGATTTGGAAATCTCATTCAAATTCAAGAATTAGTCAAAAGGCACCAAGTGTCAAAGTGACATATTTTGGCCAACCACAAGCAACAAGGCCTACTCCCTACAACTACAAATAGGGGGTAACATAACATTCTAAAAAGGAGATTCAGATAGGAGGACTTTGACAAACATTGATAACATTGGCGTTGACTATCAAGTTCTTGCAAGGAGAAATCACCAGAGTTCTTTCGGGAGATTATTCCAAAGCGACAAATTATTTTTCGATATTCCCGGGGATTGAAATACATCTATAGGAGTTCAAATCATCCAACAATTCAAGAAACATGCTAGAGAAGGTCCTCAGATCATTTCTAAGTTTAGGAGAGAAGAATCAAGAGAATCACGAAATTATACTCACATGATTCATCAATAAAAATTACCTTTTTTATTTATCTTTGGTTGTAGTTAATTTTGATGCTTTGAAAATTTATTGCGAACAAGGTGAATAGATCATCATCATAAAGGTACCAATCTTCATATAAACGGTAAAACTATTGTATAGGACTTGCATCAATCATGTGTAGGTCCTGCATATGATTAGTATATATCTATATAAACTGTATAACTATTGTATAGAACCTGTATTTACATTAGATATAAACTATTTAACTACTTAATAGAACATGTATCAACAATGTACAGGTCTGATATGTGGTTGGGATATATGTATGAACTTGTGTAAATATCGTACATAAACTTTGTAACTACTGATAGGAACTGAATCAATATTATATATAAACTATGTAACAACTGTATAGACACTGAATCAATACTTCAGATAAACTACTGCACATAAACGGTGTAACTATTGTATAAAAATTAAATCAATACTGCATATAAATCGCGGAACTATTGTATAGGACCTGAATCAATGCTGCATATAAACTATGTAACTACTGATAGGACTTGAATCAATAATGGATAATAACTGAGTAACTATGGTATAGGACCTGAATCAATACTAAATGTAAATTATATAACTAATGTATAGGACATGAGTCAATAATAAATATAAACTTAGTAACTACTGTATAGGAATTGAATCAATACTGCATATAAACTATATAATTACTCTGTAAGACCTGTATCAAAATTACATATAACCTATATAACTATTTTCTAGAGCCTGTGTCAATAAATATAGAATTTTTATATGATTGATATAAATGTACACCCTATATTATTGATGTATAATACATGTATGAATATTCCTTTAAAGAAGGACCTTCTATTAGTGTAGAATGTCAAATACAAATTCTATACTAATAGAGATTATGTTCATATAAAATTTCTATATAGAAATATATCCATATTGTATAAAGGTAACATTATTGTATGTAAATATATCTAGGAAGTATCTTAAGTGTATCAATCAAAGATACAAGTGGACTTTTAGATCTTCAAATCAAAAAAATTCAGAAGTTTTTATTGTGACAAAAATTGTTGATGATCACACCTATCCAATTGAGGACAGAATGCTTTCACAATGGTATGCTACTTCATTAAACATTGCTAAAACAGTGAAGCATAACTATCTAAATCTAAAGTCAACATGCACTCTAACAGACCTTATGGATTAAATAAAAAACTTTTACGGAATTAGGATAAACTACAAAAAAGGATATAGAGCCAAAGAAAAGGCACCTTGAACTGGTGAGAGATTTCCTAGGAGAATCTTATGCTAAAATTTTAGCTTTCCCGTATATGTTAAATACAATAAATTTAGGATTGTTCACAATGTTACACAAAATAGAGGATAGTAATTTTTTATATGCTTTCGTCGTGTTGAACACATCAATTTGTGGCTGAAAATATTATATACCTACCATTGTAGTTGATGGGACTTTTCTAAAATCAACACACAGGAGGATAATGTTGTGTGCTAGTGTGTTGGATGCAGCAGGTGTGACACGAACAGACCTGGGGAATTGTCGTAATGGGCATCTCAAGTCTGCCCGGGACTGGAGACCACCCCTGTTACCCAAACCAACCTCCAGCTGCCTGCCCTGAGTTGGCTGAATTTTGAACATATAACAAGATAGTTTAACTATCTAGATTATAGACTCTGGGATAGGTCTATTACCAAGACCGACCCAACCGAGTATGACCATCCCCTACTAACCGTAAAATCATACCAAGCCAAACTAAACCATAGATCCAACCATAGCCAAATAAGTTCCAAAACATAATATGATTAATCGCAAAATGAAATATGATGGAACAATGAGAAATTTTGTCTAATGAGGTCATCCCAAATACCAATGCCAATACTGAGGCTGACACCAATACTGATCCCGCCTATTCTAACCCAGAGTAGTACCATAAAATCCTCTAATAAAAAGAATACAAACATCCGGTTAGGACATTCCCCCAACCATATCCAAAACCAATATCCATAAATAATCCAAAGTACGAAATAATATCCATGAAATGGAGCCTTCCGAATAGATAAAAGCTTACAACTTCAATCCAAATACTGAGCCCGAAGTCGAAATTGCTAAGTAGGATAAGTAAAATAATTAGTTCTTGCATTGAATGGGGATACAACTCCTGAAGATGGGTTAGCGGGTGAACGCTAATATGAACTCAGGATAAGGATAAAATAATGGCATTTATAAAACCAAGTAAAAATCATCCATATGCACAAAATCATACATATATATAACTATGCCGGGAATGGGTACCCGATTTAGCATGCTATTTAAAACCTTTACCTTGGTTGTGTAACTTTGTTGTCCTAAACTACCCAGGGATATATGGGTTCGACTCCCCCTACTGAAATGGCTCCAGTACGTGAAGCCGCACGACTAGGGAAGAAAATCTGGGATGACTATTACATCCCCTAAAATATATAAAGTGTGACATCATGCACACAGTTACTAGGACCAAACCTCACATCGACAAATATGAGTTTCCAGTTTAGATTTCCCTGGGACCACCTCCACTTCTACTACTTTGCTACACATTCCTCCTTTAAGCCTAAATAAAATCATTTTCCAATCAAACAATTATTCCATTATTATTATCCAAGGCTATTAGTAGTGGTATCGTCATACCGACTATACTTGTAAGTATTGTCCTTAGCCAATCCTTAGGGGATTTCTATGTACCTCACATGATTTCCAATTAACCAAAACCATGGAGACCAAGGCCTTTCCAATCCATTCAAAACCATTTAAAACATTTATATCATTTATGGTTCCACTAGCAGGTTTAAACCATGCATAAGTTCCATTGAAAAAACAATACTATAGTGAAACATTGTTATAGGCATTTTATCAAACACTTTGGGGGCATAGTAGTTCCAAACCAAAATCTATTACCGAAGAACTATTCCCATGCAACCAATTATCCAACACCACCATTAATACATATAAAAGCATAATTAAAATATGAGAAAATCATAACCAAGTATTTATAACCAAAAACCCCAACTCATATTTGAAAACCCAAATTCATACAATATTCAAATCATAAAAACATTGTATAAAACCATGCCTTTAGTTGGAGTTAACAATGAGGGAAGAGAACATGCGTTAAATCAAGATGATGATGGAAAGAAATCACCAATACAAGCCCCAATTTACTCCTTAAGATGAAACCCTGGCTTCCTTTGACCAAGAACTCTAGAGAGGATTTAAGAGCATTTTACAAGTGTTTAAGAATAGAATAATAGGGCAAATGACCTTCCAAGTGCAATATAAGTCATGGGACCTTACTAGGATAAGTGGGAAAATGTCCATATTCCCTCAGTTAAACTGCATTAAATTCCCACCATAGGGTACAACTGACCCTTACGAGTTGTACCCATATGGTACGATTAGTACCCACCTCTTGTAAACTAGGCTTCCCCTTTTGGACCCAACATTGTCCAAGGTACGACACATCTAAACCTAGGTTGTATTCAAATGTATGACTAGTACCCATAAACTGTACCCCTAGTAGAATAGAATACAGGAGGTTTGAATACTTACCATAATACAAATCCTTGGTACTACTCGTACCCTGGCTTATGGATCATGGTGATCCGTTTGTACTCAGATCCAACTTAAGTTACCAACTCTAAGGTTAAGTTAACGAACCAAATAATCCATATCCACCAGTACGACTCGTACCACCAAGTCGTACCTATTCCAGTGACCAAAATTTATTCCACCAATAAACAGTGGACAACATACGACTGGACCAAACCACTCATACCTAAGTGTACGACTCATTACCCTAAGTTATATCTTGCTTAGAAACTAGAAATCAAGGAAATTTTCTAAGGTCCATAAACCAGGGTATTTAGTCTCCCCCACTAGGAACATTCGTCCCCAAATAACGAATAAGGTAGGGGTAATCAGACGCACAAGTATTTTGCATTATCAAATATATTTCCAATCTTTAACAAAGTCTGAAAAAAAAGAGGAAAAGATATTAATCTTTCCTTTAACCAACTCAAAAAATAAAGATGTGTTGAAGGCACATAATTTCCCACAAATCCTAAAAGCATAAATAGATACGGATACTTGGACTTCATGCCCTCCTCCGCTTCCTATGTATCTTCTTCCACCTTATGGTTCCACCATAGAACCTTAACCAAAGCCACATTCTTGGTTCACAGTCGACGAATCTGCCAATCCAAGATCTCAACCGAGACCTTTTCATAAGACAAAGAGTCCGAGATACCCAACCCCTCCGAAGAAACAATATAAAAGAGAATTACCAAGATACTTCCTTAATATAGATACATGAAATACCGAATGAATAGAGTCCAAACTAGAAGGCAACTCCATTTCCTAAGCCTCATTACCAACCTTTGACAAACCACATAAGAACCAATATACTAGGGACTAATCTTCCTATTTTTCCCCAAACCACATTACTACCTTTATGGGAGACACCTTGAGGAACACCTTATCCCTAACCTCAAACACCAAGTCTCTTTCCTGAGTTGGCTGAATTTCAAACATATATATTGATAGTGTAACTATCTAGATTACAGACTTTAGGATTGGTCTATTATTGAGACTGACCTAACCGAGTTCGGTCATCCCCTACCAACTGTATAACCATACCAAGCCAAACCAAATAATAGATCCAACCATAGCCAAATAAGTTCTAAAACATAATATGATCAATCCCAAAATGAAATAGAATGGAAAAGTAAGAAATTTTGTCCAATGAGGTCATCCCTATTACCAATGCCAATACTAAGACTGACACCAATACTGATCTTTCCCATTCTAACCCATAGTAGTACTACGAAAGCCTCAAAGCAAAAAGACTACAAATATCTGGTTGGGACATGCCCCTAACCAAAGTCGAAACCAAAAACCATAAATAATTCAAAATATGAAATAAGATCCATGAAATAGATAATTCTAAATAGATGAAATCTTACCACATTAATCCTAATGCTGACCCCAAAGACCAAATTTCTAAGTAGGATAAGTAGAATAGTCAGTTCCCATATTGTGTGGAGATACAACACCCAAAGATGGGTTATCAAGTGAATGCTAGCATAATCTCAGAATAATGATAAAATAATACCATTTATAAAACAAAGTAAAAACCATCCATATACACACAATCATACATATAAATATAACACCATGTTGGGAAAGGAAATCGGGTTTAGCATGCCATTTAAAACCTTTATCTGGGCTATGTAGCTTTGGTTTCCTAAACTACCTATAGGATATATGGGTTCAGCTCCCCCCTTCTGAAAGGGCCCAGTGCGTGAAGTCTCACGGCCAAGGAAGAAAACCTGGGATAACTAGTACTTCCCCCAAAATATATAAAGTATGACATCATGTACATGGTTACTTAGACCAAACTTCACATCAACAAATATGAGTGTCCAGATTAGATTTCTCCGGGACCTCCACTTTCCATGGCTTCGCTACACATTCCTCATTTAAGCCCAATTAAAATCATTTTACAATCAAACCATTATTCTATTATTATTAACCAAGGCTATTAGTAGTGGTGGCATCTTCATACTGACTATAACTTGCACGTATTATCCTTAACTAATCCTTTGGGGATTTCCATGTAACGCAGTTGATTTCTACCAAAACCATGACCACCAATGACTTTTCAATCCATTCAAAACCATTTAAACCATTCATATTATTTAGCGTTCCATTACAAAATTTAAACCAGGCATAAGTTCCATAACAACTTATTATCCACAAAAAAAAGTAATCAGATTAAAGTAACAACTGAACTGATATTATTTTTTCATAAGAATCAAAAATCACCTGTACAGACTTGTATCAAGTGCCAGAACATATAATATTTAGATTATGATTTCACCACAAAAATCATCATAAAGTGTATCAACACAAGAATTATAAACATTTAAATGTTTCAATTTATGTTTCACTTTACATATATTTCAGATCTATGCTAGCAAGAGATTCCTAACTAAATTTGTTGTACATCATTATTTTTTCTCAATAATAAATCACTAGACTCGTCATCACTAACTGCATATTGCTTTTGTTTCTTGTTTCCATAATCCCACAGCAAGACACCATAATGAATTCAAATAGCATCAATATCATTTATATGATTACAAATTTTAAGACCATCAAGTAAATACTCAGCAAACACAGCAACAAAAATACCACATTCCCTGTGACATATTTCAACGTTAGCATAGTTGACCAAAAAATATTTAAAAATGAGTAGTAAAATTTGTATTTAATATATTACGTGTTGACTTGAGTTGGAAGTACATCAACAATGCGTATATCGAAACAATTAACCGCTGAAAATCCATCACTTCTACTATCTCAAAAATCAATACAACAAAGGAAGTGTGAAATTAACTATGAATATGCTACAACTGATTTTTGAACACAAACCACATTTCTTGCACTGTACATTAAATCATACACATATATTCACAGATGTTTAAGACATAGCCTCGCAAATATTTAGTGAAAGTTCTCAGCAAGATTGACAAAAAAACGTTGTCAATGATATACTAGGGAACGTTGCATCTCAAAAAAAAAATCAAACATGTACTCAATAATTTTATGTTCTTGAGGTAATTATATTGCCTTTTCTTCAGTTATATCAAGTTTTAGTTCTTGTTCCAACACATCTCTATTTTACTCCAAAAATTACTTATACAAAATCTAAATTAAGCAATTAAATTAACTGTCAGTGATTGTGAATTTAATTGAACCATCAACATGTTCGTCTTTTGACTTCTTTCACAAAAACGTATAAGATAAGATCAATATACTGAAAATATGAAGAATAAAAATATATTAAAATTCTAAAAATGAATACGAGACACAAACTAAAATCTAATACTTATGAACTAAATATAAAATATAAAACATGCATCATATACAAAAATCACTATGCCAGTTAGTTTTTCACTTTCAAATATCAACGTACAAACTATATACATGTACTTTACATTCAGAAAATTATGTACCTGCCACCTATTTAACTAGGAAACTCATTACTTATTGAATCGGTTAAGGGTAGTTCTGGATATGCCAATGTAAAGAGTAACTCTTTCATTCCAATGATATCAACTTCATAGTCAAATTGTTTTAGGAGAGTGTTCACAGAATTTGAATAACATGCCTATAAAACTGATACAAAAGGTGTAATTTATGATTAAAAGAATAAAGGTAAAAGAAACTATAAACCAAAAAACTTACATTTGTTTAACGTGTAACGATCTGGCAATAAACTTGTTAAAATGTGATGTCACTTTCATATCATCAATTTCTTTCATAATACTCTTCACTAGAGGATGTGTTTTAGATAAAAGACATTTACTTGATTGAGCATTCTCTATACACTTAGATGGTTGACCTTCAACATTGCTACCATCATAATCAAATTTTGACAAAAATAATATTTTACATACTGCCACTGGCTTCTGTAATGGACGAGGGATAATAGGTTCTTCATCCAACATAACAATAGAAAAAGTCACCATTTTTTCTCAATCCCTTTAACATTATCACTTACATTTATATCAACCTTTCTAAGATCATCACCTACTATAACAGTTGCATCCACCATTGAAACACTCTTATCAGGTTGGGTGAACTTAGATATTTCAGTGTCTGGAATTTTTCACCAATCAAGTTCATTCTGTCTAAGAACTATCACATTACATCTATTTTGTGTTTTTTATCATGAAAGAATTGAGTAATTCTGGATACTTCAAAATCAGTAAGATTAGACCAATCACTATCAACTTAACTATTTTTATCCTCTCCTATAACCTTATTTTCACTTGAGCTTCATGTGAGCTTAACAAAATTAAAATTTGAAAAAAATCTTTCAGTCATCATCCATAAAAGTTTCATCAGCAAACTCAACAACAATTTGATCAACTATACGATCACTACAAAATCAACTTTGTCTCCAACATCATTAACTAAATACATCATCACCTATAAAGTCTATTTTTATCCTACATCATCTACCAAATTATCACTTATATGATTCATGGTGTGACAATATTTTTTTCCCACATTATCAACTTGATCATCACCTATACCACCCTCATTAAGTGGATCATCATTTTTTGTTTAAATTATCACCATTGTTATCACCAGTTGGTGCATCAAACTGTTCAAAAAAGTGAGAAAAAAATTAAAATAGTGTATATAAGTTTTACTAAAGAAAACAAAAAAAAGCAAAATTGGAATACCTTACAACCACTCTTTATATGTAGAGCTCAAAAAATCAATTCAAAGAAGGATTTGATAAACTTCTCCATCATGAAAATCATTTTTGTCAGCTAGATATAAATAGAAAAAGTCAAAACATCAATTAAAAAAATACAAATACTAATAAAACGTTGAACATATCAAATTAACATCACTTCCCAGAAGTGTCAAATCATGATCAGAACTCAAATGACTACATCCTTGTTTACTGGTATCAAACTGTAATGCCCCGTATGTTTCTAGCTTAATTTAACTCACAGTACTTGAGTTACTCTATATAAGAATTTTAAAATATCTAGTATTTTCTGTTAGAACCTACCATTGTATAGGAAATTTAGTCAGCTTTCCAACGATATAAAGTTTGCCCAAATTTGATACCCGGGTGAAAAGGTATGGCATATTTTGTAAAACAGTGTGTCAATTGGCACTTCACCGCGTCGCGGAGGTTAGCCAAATGGCAGGTGTCAAATTCTAGTATTTCCCTATGATAATGGCGCATCACGCCATAGACCCAATTCACAATTGTTCTTCATCCAGTGAAGCCATGCATTTTCACCACATTGGGACAAGTCTTAAATTCGTATCCAGTGTGGCAACGCGATTCCACCGCATTGCACCACTATCCATTTTCCCAATTGTCAATTTCTAGTGACAAGGCGCAATAGCACTGCGTTGCACCAAGGGCCCAAGTTAGAAAATTTTGATGAAAATTAAAAGTGTCATCCAGGGTTAAACTAATCTTTTTCTATGATTTTAATATGCCCAGATATGAGATTTAATTCCTAAAAACATTTTAAATCCATTATTTATTAACTTTTCAAATCAATAAGCTTTCTCTCAATTAGCAAACCTTAATCTTTGAACAGTCTAGAGAAAATCTCAAGAAACTCACCAAGAACTCCAAGGACTTATTAATTGAGGTATGTTAGGTGTTCATTCATGGGTTCCTTTCACCCATGGAGTCCAAGAACCCCTTTTAAACATACAACATATCATATTTATGAATTCTATACTAGAAATTGATTGTATTCATGTTCAGGATAGTAATTAGGTTTCAATTCATGATTAATTATAAATATCCATGAAATTAAAATAGTTATGTGATGAATTATATGAATTTCATGCTAAACCTTTATTTGCAATTGAGTCTTCTATTCATGATGTTAATGTATTGGCCATTACTATGTGAAATAATCCATGTTCCCCACGTGCTTGCTAAAATGCCTATGTGAAGTAATTAGTGGAATCATGATATATCATTGCGTGATCCCAATCATGTATAAGCTTATGCCCTACAAGTGTTTGATAAAATATCTCTATGAATGAGTTATGAAGAAGTGGACATTGTTACGCTTTTCAAGATCATGCTATGCTTTACTTTTATACTATCGAGTCCTAGGGGTACCTAATACCTGAATATCTAGCTGTTTACCTAGAGCTATAGTAGCTACACAATAGTCTCAGTCATGTCCTAAAAGAGTAAGTACTCAGGTAGCTACAGAACTCAGTAAAACTCAGTATTAATCTAGTTCATCTTACTATAGTAATCAGTTTCTATCCAGTTGGGAGTAGCATTAAGCACCGAGTGAATCCAAGAATGGGAACTCACCTACCAGTAGAGGGTGTGAATCTTAAAATTAGTCCTTGCATTCAAGAACTACATAACTAGCATAGGTTGATATATCAACCAGCCAGTCGAGGGTTGATGAGGTGTTTTAACCTGCCAGATGAGGGTACCACTGTTCTCATTAGAGTACCTGCCAGATGAGGGTAACTCTTCAGTTATCTTTACCAATGGCACTGTACTGACACCCTTCTAACTAAGGTTACAGTTTAGACCCCAGTTATCTTATTAGGGCATGTTGGTTAGATGATTACTTCCCACAGTTATAGTTTCAGTCTCAGTACTCAGTCTTAGTATAGAAATCAGTTCAGTTTTACAAAATCAGGACTGTCATACATATTTACCTAGTTATCAGTAATTCAATTATTAGTAATCTCAGATACCAGTTACTCAATTATCAAAACTCAATACTCAGCTTTAGTAAAAGATCATATACAATATACATGCATATCCACAGTATTGCATACTCAGTATTTATAGTAGTTTCAAATTTCTATGTACTCATAATCAATTATTCTATATCATTCAGTCAGTTACTGTTCATGCACATAAACCTTTGCATTCAGCCATATCTCATCTAGTATACTAGTATATTCCACGTACTGATGCATACTTGGTGCTATGATATCTCATATCATAGGTTCGGATGCTTAGGTTCTTCATCACGCATAGACAGATTTGGATTCAACTAGTAGTGTTAGATTTAGTAGTGAGTCCTCATCTATCAAGAATATATTTTATTTTTGTATTTCAGTAGTCAGAGATATTTGGGGGTTTGTCCCATCAACTTTGCTTTTAGATAGTTCAGTTAAAGTCTTTTCATACTTGACTAGTTCAGACAGTATTTTAGTTTTTAGATGATATTATAGTTTTTTATTAGTATTTCAGATTTTGAACCTTATGGAATTTCAGCCTATTTTTTGCATTTATTTTAGTTTTATTATCCAGTATTTATAGTAGGTACCAGCTCATGGGTTAGCGTGTGGTCCCTCGAGATCACAACCACTATGTGGAATTCCGTGTACAGACTTGGGGTATTACAAACTTGGTATCAGAGCCAATGGTTCAACAAAGTCCTAGGGATTTTGAAAGTCACGTTTAGTAGAGTCTTGCGTATGTGTGTGTAGTATACCACACTTATCGACCAAAGGCTATGAAGTATTTTTAGTAAAAGTCTCTGTTCATTCAGTACTCACGTCGTACAAGTGAGCATAGGTTAAAGTTAAACTCTTAGTCTAATCTTTTTCTAAATTCTATTTATAGAACATGCACCCCAAAAAGAACAATGAAAGAGGAACATCGACAAGTGAGGTTTGCTCAAGTGGTTGAGCACCTCCACCTTCAACCGGTAGGTTGAGGGTTCGAGTCACGCTGGAGGGGAAGTGGGAACACTATTGATCCTCCTGGGAGGGGGAAAAAAAAAGAGGAACATCAAACCAGTCAGTGCCTCAGCCCGTTCAGATAGATCCTCTAGACGAGCATATCTCTCATGCAAAATTTTGATCTGTATTCATTACTCTATCCAATTTTGTAGCAGCTCAGAATGAATGACCAGCTGCTGTTTCGGACAACCCAGTGGCCAATACTGTTTCAGCTAGGATTTGAGACTTTACTCGAATGAATCCTCCCTTATTCCTAGGATCTAAGTCAGAAGAGGGTCCACAAGAGTTTCTTGCTTAGGTTCAGAAAGTCACAAATATCATGGGGGTGACTTTTAGTAAGAGTGCTGATTTAGCTGCCTATCAGTGATAAAATATAGGTCATGCGTGGATTAACCAATGAAAAGTAGACAAGGGAACTTATTCAGAGCCCATAGAATGGGAAGAGTTTGCTATTGCTTTCCTAGATAGATTCTTTTCCTTAAATCTAAGAGAAGCCAAGGTATTAGAGTTAATCAATCTCAGGCAGGGCAGTATAAGTGTGAAAGATTATTCCCTCAATTTTACTCAGTTAGACATTTATGCTCCCCATGTAGTAGCACATAATAGGTCCTGAATGAGCAAGTTCATGTAAAGGCTATCACAAAGTATTGTTAAGGAGTGCCGACCAGCAATGCTAATTAAGGATATGGACATATCCAGCCTTATGGTCCAAGCTCAGCAGATAGAAGAGGCTAAGAATAATGAGAGAGAGAGAGAGATAACAAGAGAGCTAGGATAGGTAGCTTTAATTTCACTCAGCCTAAGTCAGAGGGCGGTAATAGTTCCCAATTTTATCCAAAATCTTTAGTTCCAGCTCCATCCTTAACTAGTCCACCAGTACCTAAGTTCATAAATGGTACAAAAGATAAGGCACCAAGCTCTATATCTCAGGGTAGTGTCAGCAGTGCTCGAACAAATCCTCTTTGCCAGAAGTATGGCAGAAACCATCAGGGTGTCTACAGAGCTGGCAGTGATATTTGTTTTGGGTGCGGTAAACTAGGCCATATAATTAGAGATTGTCCTCAATCAGGTTCTCAGGGTCAGTATAATCAATCATTAGCTCAGTCCAATCGTCCAAATCAGTAAGGTACCATTTCCAGTGCCACCAGTGGGCTACACCCAAATAGGCTCTACGCACTTCATTCCTAAGAAGATAAAGAAAGTTCTCCTGATATGGTCACTGGTACATTATAGATATTCTATTTACATGTTTATGCCTTATTAGATCTAAGATCTTCTTTGTATTTTTTCTAACTCCTTACATAGCAGTCAATTTTAAAGTCATACAAGAAATGTGAACAGAGCCTTTCTCTGTCTCCACCCAATGGGTCAGTCTATCATAGCCCAGTGGGTATACAAGAACTGTTTAGTTATGATATCTCTAAAAGTAACTTTAGCAGACTTAGTAGAATTAGAGATGACAGATTTTGACGTCATTCTCAGCATGGATTGGATCCATTCATGATATGCCTTAGTTTATTATAGAAATAGAATCATTCATTTTCAATTTTCAAATGAACCAGTCTTTGAATAGAGGGGTAGTACTACAGTGCTTAAGGTCAGTTGATTTCATACCTTAAATAGAGAAAAATGATATCTAAGGCATGTGTCTATTATCTTGTATAAGTCAAAGACTCTAGTTTAGAGACTCCCAGCCATGAGTCAGTTCTAGTAGTAAATGAATTCTCAGATGTGTTTCCTGTAGATCTGCCTGGAGTTTCTCCTAAAAGGAAAATTGATTTCGTAATAGACCTTTTTCCAGATACTCATTCCATAGCTATTCCGCCATAAAGAATGGCTCCAGCAAAACTCAAAGAGTTAAAAAAAAATAGTTAAAAGACCTTTTAGACAAGGGGTTCATCAGATCCAACATTTCTCTGTAAGGTGCACCAGTCTTATTCTTGCGTAAGAAAGACAATTTTCTCAGAATGTGTATAGACTATCATCAGTTGAACAAATTCATAGTCAAGAATAAATACCTACTTCGAAAAATTGATTACTTGTTTGACCAAATTCAGGGTGCTAATTACTTTTCTAAGATAGACCTCAGATCAGTCTATCATTAGCTCAAAGTTAGGGAATGTGACATTTCAAAAATAGCTTTCCAATCCCTGTATTTTCACTTCGATATTTTAGTCATGTCCTTTATTTTTATAAATTCCCCAGTAGTTTTCATGGACTTAATGAATCACGTGTTCAAGAAGTACTTAAACATATTCGTTATAGTCTTCATCGATGAAATTCTTGTAAATTCCCATAGAAAGAATGATCACGCAGACCATCTCAAAATCATACTTCACACTGTTAGATCCCATCAGTTGTTTGCCAAATTTAGTAAGTGTAAATTTTGGATAAGGTCGGTAGTGTTCCTTAGTCATATTATTTTCGATGATGGCATTAGGGTTGATCCTCAAAAGACAGTGGCAGTGGAAAACTGGGCTAGACTTTATTTCTCCATCAGATATGGAGCTTCTTAGATTTAGCTAGCTATTACTGTCGGTTTGTAGAAGGGTTCTCATCTATTGTAGCCCCCATGTCCATATTGACTCAGAAGAAAGTCAAGTTTCAGTGATTAGATTCTTGTGAGAAGAGTTTTCAGGAGTTGAAGACTGGACTCACCTCATCCATATTTTTTGACTCTACCAGATGGCTCAGCTGGGTTTATTGTATACTGAGATTCATCTAGAGTAGGTTTGGGTTGTGTCCTTATGTAGAGAGGTAAGGTCATAGACGATGCCCCTAGGAAGTTTAATACCTATGAGAAGAATTACCCTACCCATGATCTTGAGTTAGCAGCTTTAGAGTTTGCCTTAAAGATTTGGAGGCATTACTTGTATGGGGTACATGTTAATGTGTTCACAGATCACAGAAGCTTGCAATATGCCTTTTCACAAAAAGATTTGAATTTGTGTCAGAGAAGATGGTTAGATTTTTTGAAAGATTATGACATGAATGTTCTATACCATACAGTCATGGGCAATATAGTGGTTGATGCTCTCAGTAGATTGTCTATGGGAAGTGTTGCTCACGTTGATAATGATAAGAAAAGGTTAGCTGAGAAAGTTCATCATCTTTCCCAACTAGGTGTCCGCTTAGTTGATTTAGCAGAGGATAGTGTGTAGGTGCAGAATAGTTAAGAATCATCTCTAGTTTCTAAAGTAAAGGAAAAGTAGGACATAGATCCCAGTCTAGTTAAGCTGAAAGAGTCAGTCAGAAATCAGAAAGTTGAGGTTTTCTCCCAAGGAGGAGATTGTGTGTTGCGTTTCCAGGGCCATTTATATGTGCCGGGTGTATATGACTTAAGGAAATGAATTCTTACAGAAGTGCATGGTTCGCGGTACTCTATTCATCCAGGGGCCACTAATATATACCCTAATTTGTGGGAGATCTATTAGTGAAGTAAAGTGAAGAGGCATATTGTAGAGTTTGTAGCTAAGTGCTCAAGGTGTCAGCAGGTTAAGATTGAGCATTAGAAGCTTAGTGGGTTGCAAGAGTTCAGTATTCCCACATGGAAATAGAAAGAAAGGAACATGGACTTTGTGATGGGTTTCCCTCGTAATATTCTTTAGCATAATTCTATATAGGTTATCATAGATAGTATGATCAAATTAGTATTTTTTGCTAGTCCATACCTCTTATTCAGCCGAGGACTATGCCAAACTCTATATCGGAGATTTGGTCAGGTTACATGGAGTTCCAATGTCTATCATCTCAGATAGAGGTACCCAGTTTACCTCTTATTTTTGGAAAGCATTCCAAAAGGATCTTGGTACCCAAGTTCACCTCGGTACAGTCTTCCACCCTCAAATAGATGGTCAAGCAGAAAGGACGATTCAGAGTCTAGAAGATATGTTAAGATCCTAAGTTGTTGATTTTAAAGGTAGTTGGGGTAACCATTTGTCTTTGATTGAATTCGCATATAATAATAGCTATCATTCCAGTATTCAGATGAATTCATTTAAGGCTCTCCATGGTAGGAGATGTAGATCTCTAATTGGTTGGTTCGAGGTAGGTGAAGCTGCAGTAGTAGGGACTAACTTAGTATTTGATGTGTTAGAGAAGTTTTAGTTTATCAGAGAAAGGCTTAGGCAATCCCAAAGCAGACAGAAATCGTATCCAGATATGAGGAGGAAAGATCTCGAGTTTGAGATCAGTGATTTTTTGTTCTTGAAAATCACTCCCATGAAGGGGGTGACTAGGTTCGGCAAAAAGGGAAAACATAGTCCCTGGCATGTTGGTCTATACAGAATTCTCAGCTATTTCAGAAAGGTAGATTACGAGCTTGAGTTGCCTTCAGATCTAGCTTCAGTGCACCTAGTACTCCACGCCTTCTTGAAAAAGAAATGTATTGGTGACCCAGCAGTCATAGTTCCTTTAGAGGGCATAGATATTAAGAATGATCTCTCTTTTGAAGAGGTCCCAGTGCAGATCCTCGATCGTCAGATTTGCAGACTAAGGAAGAAAAAGTTTCCTTGGTAAAAGTTCTTTAGCTAAATTAGTTCGTTGAGGGAGCTACTTGAGAAGCAGAAGCAGATATGCGGATCAAGTATCCTCACCTCTTCTATGTAAACTCAGAATAAGCTTAAGGTAATGGTCTTCCTTAGCTTTTCTTAGTTCCACATTCAGTTACAGTTATAAACTTGGTATTCTTTACCATTGCAGATTCAGTCATGCATTAATGAATCAGTTCAGCCATGTACTTATGCATCACATATCCATGTTCAGTATGGAAACTTAGTTTATCAGAAACATCAGTCATGTATTCCATATATCAAATATGCATGTTCAGTGTGAAAATTAGATATGCATGTTTAGTGTGTAAACTTAGTCTATCAGTGTTTCTTAGCTTAATCAGTCTTATTCGAGGACGAATGTTCCCAAGGGGGAGATATTGTAATACCCTATATTTTCCTAGATTAATTTAACTAATAGTAAATGAGTTATTCTATATAATATTTTTTAGTTTAGATCCAGCCATTGCATAGGAAATTCAGTCAACTTTCCAATGATATAAAGTTCGCCCAAATCCGATACCCGGGTGAAGAGTTATAGCATATTTTGTAAAGCAGTGTGCCAACTGGCACTTCACTATGTCACGGGGGCCAGTAAAGTGGCATTTGTCAAATTCTAGTGTTGCTCCATGATAATGGCGCGTCATGCCATAAACCTAGTTCGCAATTATCCTTTTTCTAGTGAAGCTACGCGAAATCACCACATCGCGATGAGTCCTAAATTCTTATCCTGTGTGGCAAAGTGAGATTCGACCGTGTTGGCCCCAATAGCCATTTTCCTAGTTGTCATTTTACAGTATATATATATATATATATATATATATATATATATATATATATATATATATATATATATATATATATATATATATATATATATATATATATATATATATATATATATATATATATAGCGCCTCATTGCACCAAGGGCCCAGGTCGGAAAATTTTGATGAAAATTAAAAGTTTCATCTAGGGTTAAACTGGTCTTTTACCATGATTTTAATACACCCAGATATGGGATTTAATACCTTAAAACATTTTAAAACCATTATTTATTAACTTTTATCACAAAATCAAAAAACTCTCTCTTAATTAGCAAACCCTAATCTCCAAGCAATCCAGAGTAAATCTCAAGAAACTCACCAAGAACTTATCAATTCATGTATGTTAGGTGCTCATTCATAGGTTCCTTTCATCCATGGAGTCCAAGAACCCCTTTTAAATATACAAGATCTCAGAATTATGAATTCCATGCTTGAAATTGTTTTAATTCATGTCCATGATAGTAATTGGGTTTGAATTCATGATTAATTATAAGTATCCATGAAATTAAAATAGTTATGTGATGAATTATATGAATTGCTTACTTAAACCTTATTTGTAATTAAATATTGTATTCATAATGTTCATGTTTTGGCCATTACCATGTGAAATAATCGATGTTCCCCAAGTGTTTGCTAAAATGCCTATGTGAAGTAAATAGTGGAATCAAACATTTCATTGTGTGATCCCAATCATGTATAAACTTATGCCCTACAAGTGTTTGATAAAATGTCTCTATGAATGAATTATGAACAAGTGGACATTGTTATGCTTGTCAAGATCATGGTATGCTTTACTTTTATGCTATCGAGTTCTGGGAATATGTAATAACCAAATATCTTGCTGTTTACCTAGTGCTACAGTAGCTACAGAATAGTCTCAGCCAAGTTTCGAAATAGTAACTACTCAGGCTGTTACAGAACTTAGTGATACTCAGTATCAGTCTATTTAAGCTCAATATAGTAATTAGTGTCAATCCAGTTGAGAGTAGAATTTAGCATCAAGTGAACCGAAGGATTGGGACTCACCTTCCAGTAGAGGGTGTGATCCTTAGAATCAGTCCTTGAATTTTAGAACTACATAGCCAGTATAGGTTTAGACATCAACCTGCCAGTTGAGAATTGATGAGGTGTTGTAACCTGCCGGTTGAGGGTACCACAGTTCTCATTAGAGTAACTTCCAGATGAGGGTAACTCTTCAGTTGTCTTTACCCATGGTACGATACTGACACCTTCCAACTGGGGTTATAGGTTAGATCCTAGTTATCTTATTGGGGCATGTCAGTTAGATTATTACTTCCCATATTTGCAGTTTTTGTCTTAGTACTCAGTCTCAGTATAGAACTCAGTTCAGTTCTATAGAGTCAAGACTGTCAGACACAGTCACCTATTTATCAGTAATTCAGTTATCAATAATTTCAGATATAAGTTACTCAATTATAAGAACTCAATACTCAGCTTCAGTAAAAGCTCATATACAGTATACATGCTTATGCACAGTATATTGCATACTCAGTATTTACAGTAGTTTTAGATTTCTATGTACTCATAATCAGTTATTCTATATCATTTAGTCAATTACTGTTCATGTACATGAACCCTTGCATTCAGCCTTACCTCATCTAGCATACTATTACATTCTACGTACTGACATATACTTTTCTCTTTGTGCTATGATGTCTCATATTATAGGTTCAGACACTTAGGTTCCTTACCAAGTATAGACAGATTCAGATTCATCCAGCAGTGCCAGATTTAGTAGTGAGTCCTTATCTATCAAGGATATGTTTTATTTCCATACTTTAGTTGTCAGAGTCAGTTAGGGCTTGTCCTATCAACTCCGATTTCAGACAGTTCAGTTAGAGATTTTTTAGACTAGACTAATTTAGACAGTATTTTAGTTTTTAAATGATATTACAGTTGTTATTCTTTATCTGTATTTCAGATTTTGAATCTTATGTATTTCATCCTATTTTCTACATTTATTTTAGTATTATTATCCAGTGCTAACAGTAGGTACCAGCTCATGGGTTATCATGTGGCCCCTCAGGATCGTAAGCACCGTGTGGAATCTAGGGTGCAGACTTGGGACGCTACACAGACAAATCATCAGATTTAACAACCACAATCACAGATTCAAAATTAGGTAATTGACGTATTAATTTTTCAAGAACCATTGGATTACGTTTACTCAACATTACCTGCACATACGAAACAACATTCAAAAAACACATTTACATTAAAAAGTAAAAAGCATTTCACAAACAGTTATACATTAAGCTTACAACCATGTACATGCTCTTGTCTTGTATCAAAAAATGCAGAATTTACATCCTTGTAGGTTGGTCTATGATTTACAAATCAATTAAGTATATGTGGCACATTATCACCAAATCGATAAGCAAGATAGTCATTGGCATATGGGCAACACTCACAAAATCAATACTGAAATGCTAAGGGAAAACTACCACAACAATACATACTTTTTCTCTGATAAACCTTAGACTTCATTGAGTTCAACATTAGACGAAAACATAATTTTTTTCAAAGAAAATATTTTATAATTTTTAGATTCAACTAATAAGAAATTATTCTTTGTTATAACATCAACATACGTAATAGAAAAAAAAGTATGAATATGGAAGAAATCAATAATTTTTAATATATCTTCATCACATCGCCATCTTTTTTCATGAAACACTCTACTATCAAGATTTGTAACCATGGACGTACCTGGAAAGTGCAAATCCATCAGATTACTTGGTTGACTAAGATCAAACTCATTATTATATTTTCAGTGCATTTTAAGCCACTAATTGTAGCAATCTCTTATAATTCAAAGTGTAACTTAGTGTTATTCACTTTAATCCACATTTTATCATCTCTATCACAAATAAGTCTCCTAAGCAATATTTCATGAATTAGCTGATTTTAAATGAAAACACTCAGCAATGATAGGAAGTACCCAAAGCAACTATTCTTAAACAAATCAGGTTGCTTCTTATCCAACTTAGATACTCAGATAGTCACTATAGCATTGTTAGTGTGCACATTAAGCTGAAACTTGTAATGAACAATCGGATCAAGAAATAAATTCCAAATCTAGAATGAATAGGTCTACTTGTAATTTCTAAACATCTCAAAAAGCTGCATATAGTACTCATATAGTATTCAATATAAGACTGTTACAAAATCTATATTGTAACAATACATATATTTAACTGCACACATATTTTATACAATGCTAATACACATATAGTAATAACATCATATATCCTAAAACTATTCAGTTACTATACAGTAAATAACATATACATCTCTACCCTACACATTTCATATACAATATATCATGTCTAATACAATAATAACATACACAACCCAACACTATACAAATTATATATAATACTGAAATAGTTGTCATACAATAATAAATAATAAATAATAAATACAATACTAAATACATAGATATAACACATACACAATGTACCTCAAAATTGGATAGTCTGGATATCTTTCTCTTCCAATGAACAGAACTCATTTTTCTTTTTTTTTTAATGATTGGACATCATCTTCACCATCCTTTAACTGTATTCTTTTATTGGTTTTTTTGGAGGAACAACAGGACCTCCTTCATGATTCACTTCAATATTTTTCTTTTCTTAGATGATTTTTTAGTTTTGGTCTTGATAGACCATCAAATACTTTTTTTCAAAACCTAGTAATTTGATTAGGAGTATTACTTTGAGCTATATTTCTTATAGCAGATGGTGAATAACTCTGAGATTGAGTCATTCAATCAGATGGAGAACTAAGTATTTTTACAACATTTTTATAAAAATTTAAGAGGATGAACATTCTTTGAATCATTCAATTGAACACCAAGAGTTGGTAAATCAGAAAAATTGTCATCATTAACAATTAATTTGGGATCAAATTTGATCCCTCTTGCAGCCACTTTAAAATAACCTTAGTTTTTCTCTTGGACTTCATCACAATAGATTAAATCCACAATGAGAACAATGAAAAAAATGTAGACACAAATTTTACACTAGATCGATATGTGAGTAGATATGAAAGTAGAGAAAACTCTATTCGAATGAGAAAGTAGAGAAGAATAGAAGTAACCCTATTTCGGAAAGATTAGTCAAAAATAGAAAGTGCACTGAAGCAGTGGAATTTATCCTTTCTTTTAGATACTAATTAAAAGGTAAGGGGTACTGGATTTGGGACATATATACGAATGACTATTAATAGAAAATAGAAAGGTCCAAGTGTCACTTTCTGTCCAATACGTCAAAGTTGGGCCATTTCTTTTTAAAATATCTAGCTCGTGTATTTCTTCCTATATTTATTATATCAATATACCTATTATAAAGAGAAGTTGATAAAAGTAACGACGCTCTTTTCTTTTCCAGCATGTATCAGTATTTGTAGAAGAGTTTTCTCGACAATGGAGATTACCATTTGGGACACCACTTTGCTTGACTTGGGGAATATGCATATATCCCTATAATCTATATGCGTTTCCTTTCATACAGTACTCACCTTCAAGTATTCGATCCATCATATGGATAATTCTTTTGTGATTTCATTGCGATAATATTTAAAAAACAATCATATTATTCAAACAAATTATTCTAATTGGAGCTGAAGGAGTATCATATATTATCTCTGTCGTATTTTATGTGTCATCATTTTCTTTTGTTTTGTTTCAAAAAGAATATCATCTTTTCTTATTTAGTAACTATTTAAAGACACAATTTCACTTTTATCCTTATTGATCCCACTTATAAGGCCTCAATTAATTAAAAATAATAATACTACATTATTTTAATAAAGGACAATTTGGTAAAAAGCATTAAGTCTTTACTTATTTCTTAAACTTCGTGCACGATCAAACTATGATACATAATGAGACAAAGGGAGTATTTTTTTTTATATAAATTTGCAACGGACATGAATTTGGTTTACGAGGAATACAAAATTGGAGTTGAAGAAAGTAGCTTAATGGAAAAAAATTTAAAAGAAAATAATTTGGTGTTAAAGAATCCAAATGCTCTTCAAGGAAAAGGTTGGTCTCAAGAGCTTATGAATATTTATCTTAGAGAACAAAACATAAATTTGAATTTAAATATATTTAGAATGTACTTAGAGAAAGTATATCAGAAAGAAAAAAGAAAGTATATCAGAAAGAAAAAATATTATGGCTATTAATGGTTTTATCAGAAAGAAAAAATATTTATGGCTATTAATCGTTAGTAGATAAAGGGAAAGTGAACATGTGTTGTGTGGAAAAATTGTTTTGGTCATAACTTTTTTTTACATTGTTTTTTTTTCCAACATTTGGGTATATATGTAATGTTTTACAATTTTATCTCTTTCCATGTTTAAAAAAATTGAAATAAATTTTATATTTGTTTTAAATTTCAAACTATCCCAGATTTGCAATGGACATTCTTCAAGAAGAGAAAAAAGTGCAGATAAATCTTATTCCTAGCTACCTCACGGAGATAAAGAAATTATTTTTCAAAGATCTCAACTTCGGTGAAGTTGAATTTAAGTAATCATTGTATTATAAGCACGTTTTAAACTTCTCGGTATTTT
This sequence comes from Capsicum baccatum var. pendulum, assembly GCA_030864225.1. Lineage (NCBI taxonomy): Eukaryota > Viridiplantae > Streptophyta > Magnoliopsida > Solanales > Solanaceae > Capsicum > Capsicum baccatum. Next base: position 42,128,099 of record CM061554.1, read on the forward strand.
TCTGTTGGTTCTCCTCAATTATGTTTTTCTATTGGCTAATAATTTTTTATAAGGTGGTTTGAATTTGGTTGAGTATTTTCTATTTGTTCCTTTTATTTTAATGCTGGAAAAGTTCAGGTAATATCTCTATTTGCAGTTCATCATGATCTATTCCACCCATACTTAGAAATTTCATCTTGACTAAATTTTTTGTGCCTTGATGTACTCATAGTCACCTCAAAGTTTTATCTTTTCTAGTGGTGGCATAGTGTAACACCCCGCATTTTTAGGCTAAAATTCAAATTGTCATTCCTACACGTATAGACCTATACCTAATGATTTCTCATTAATATATGTATGATGATCAATGCGGTAGCGTGGGGATACTTTTGAACATGAATTGAGGTCACAAAAATTTTCTAACTCAAAGATGAATTGAGAATGTTTCTATCGATTAAATTTTAGTAAATATTTCAACCTGGGTCAACTTTAAACGATCATTACTCATAGTATATATTGAGTTACGTGTCCTACTATATACCAAATAAAATATCTTTGAGTCTTATTTCTAACACAATGGGTTTCACCTTAATCTGATATCGGAGTAGAAAGTTATGCTCGTTTTACTTTGGGGTGTCTGACTGTCAAAAAGTGATGATGAAGTTGACGAGTTGTCAACTAGGTGAAGACTAATTTGATGAGCCATAAATTAGGTGATGGTTTGTCAACCCTAGTAGTCACCCTTAACCATAAAGGAGTGAATTCCACCTACAAGTAACAACTAGGGTTACGGGACGTCACCAAGTTGACGGCTTATCAACCTAGTCGTCAGCCGAGGAAAATTTAGCATTTTTGTTGGTTTTCCTAGGATTGTTTCGGTCTTTTCCTCACCCAAAATCCTCTCATAAATTAAATCATACCATAAGTGTTACTATTCAATCCCTAATCAGTTTTAAACATCTCATAATCCTCTCCACTCTCAAATTCTTTTCCATCAAAAAGGTACATAGGACTATCCTAAACTCCATAGGCATAAATTTTAGAGTTTTTAAAAGATCTAAAATATATATGTATGCACGTATTTTGAGATTTGAGATTAATTTGAGAATGCATTGGGAACCCCAATTTATGATGAAATCTTGTTTAAACCATGGGGGGTTTTCTAAACTTGAATTATTTTCAAGTATGTGGATGTTACGAGTATGAAAATTTATATGAAAGCAAGATTTATGTAATTCCCTCTCTTGTTATGAAACTCATTGTCTTAACTATGTCATGAATTGTTTGCACGGATGGTTAAAAATAGAGTTTAAATATTTTGCCAATATTTATGGATTGTTATTATTGTATGATCGAATTGAGAGGGTTTTTTCCTTGTTTTATAAATTCTTATGTTTCCTAATAAAGGACTTGCATGTGATTGATGAAAGAGATGATCACACTTTGTCAAAGAATTAAAAAGAGAGTATTTTACAAGAGTTTCATATGTTTTGAAATAAGAACTATCTTGCAGTGTTTAAATATTTTAGTGGTAAAAGAACATGTTTTGATTTGAAAGGACTAAGGCATGATATGATATGGCTTATAAATGATTTGCAAGTCTTGGTATGACAATACCAAAATAGATTAATGCTATGACAGACTCAGAACAGAACAGAAAATAGATTTTTCTCAAACTTCAGATCATGAATTCAATAAGATGGATGTTTTAAAATTTTAAAAATAGGATCTTAGAGAGTTTGGTGGTTATCCAAAAAAGGCACTAGTTCAGATAACTCATTATCCAAAATTGTGTTTTGCCGATACTAGTTTTACTATGTCCCAAGATAGGGATTATACATTGGCCTTGAGCCCTTTGGCATATCAAAATTAGACACTCTAAATCTTGTGGCAAACTTGGTTTTGTGGCTTGGCCATCAAGTCAAGGGTAGATTCCATATAGCCCATGGGATTGTAGAATTGTAGTGTGTACCACCTAACTCAGAAGTAAGACAAAGAGTCAGTTGTGGATTACAGAAGTATTTTGAAGCTTATTGATTATGCCCATGTATTTCTAGATATATTATGATAAATTGATTACAAATGCTCTAGCTTATTTTTTATAAAGTATGTGTTATTTTTGGATTGTCCTACGTATCAGTACCTTTGTGTATTGACCCCCTATAGTTCAGGTTTTGTGGCCCAGTCTTGTGGTCCTACAAACCAATAGATTATTCCAAGAGTTCAGGGTTGGTGAGCCTTCCTTACTTCGATAAGTAGCCTGCCTATGATTTAGTTTTCAGTTATTTTATGGTCCGTCCTGTGGCTTTGTCGTGGCCTAGGCAGTTAGTATTAAGTAAAGGCTTTGTAGATGAGATGTAAGTATTATGTCATCAAAACTTTTGGACATAATTTGATTTTAAGTTTTTATTGAACACTGTTATATCTTTCGCACTTTGATGTATGTATAGATTATGTTCATGATAGCATATTATGGGCTCTCTTGGGTCCTATGTTGTTTGGGATGCTCGTCGCATCCAGGTCCTTGACTCAGTTTGTGACAAGCTTGGTATCATAGCATGGTGCATAGTCCTAGGGTGTCTATGAAGCCTTGTCAAGTAGAGTCTCGTTTATGGGTATGTTGTTCACCACACTTATAATTAGAAGGCTATCAGAAATATAAGAGTTGTTTCATATTCTTTCACACTTTAATTCATGGTATAGTGTCATACATATGGATGTTATCCAATTTTCTCCCTTACTCTGATTTTATTAGCCATGCCTTATTGTTGAGGCGATACCAGTCCAAGAGTTTAGATCCTTAACGATATGGTCCATTCTTATTAAGTTATCCATATAGTTATGAGATAGCACAATGACGTAAGAGAAGTCCATTGGTACTTCAAAGTTTATACCTCTATCATAATGCAATTGTGTTTTTCTTCTTATGCTACGAAGTGAATTCAATCCCTTTTCGAAATCCTTATTACAGATGTCATGCTTAATGGTAGAGATATGTAGCATAATGTGAGAATGTTATTTCCACTCGAGTAGTAGTATATATTAATGTTACATAACCTATTGGTAGTAAGATGGTTCGGAAGTTAGTGATATGGAGTCACAGGTTTAGAAGTTAGAGTGAGGGTAACTTTGGCATAAAAAGTTGATTTTAGTTGTATACCCCTTGATGGAGGGATGGGTTACCATTTTATAGTGATAGACTAATGTTGTAACAAGGTTTTTAAATTGTATGGTAGCTTGTGAAGGAAGTGATTAACTATGATTATTATTTATTAAAAATGGGGAAGGAGCCCAGAGTGGATAGTTATGGTGATTCTAGAAATCATTTATAGATGGTAAACATAGAGGGGTAGATTATCCAATAAATTATAAGTATAGACTAACTTGAGGAAAAAGTAGTGGTGTTTATAGAATTAGAAAATAGTGGGAATGTATGTATGGGTAAGTAAAATATAAAGTGAGAAAGTAGAATATATTGATAAGATTGTAATGGGTTATATTATAAGATTAAGATCGACTATCCTTAGTATGTGAATTTACCCCTCTTGATTATCTTTTTTCTAGTTGTTGTAAGCTAGTACTACATAGAGAAGGTATGTAGTAGATTTTGAGGTGTAGTAGTAATGTCATGGAGGGGATGTGATTATAGGTAGTAGTTGTATGAAATAAGAGACTTGGGTTGATTTCCCCATTTGATAGACTAGTATTATATGCAGTATGCTTAATCGGTGTTACATGATTGGTGTTAGATAATAGGCTTGAACTTCGGGTATTAATTATGGTAATAAGAATACTAACTTAAGAATTGTGATGCAAGATCTGTGGGAATGAATTAGTAGGCTTGATGTGAGGTGAGAAAAATCCTAGGTTGGCAACTTATGGAAATAAGAGTAGATGATTATGATTTATATATATGTGGACTAGGGTAAAACAATGAATTATGGTTGATTCATTAAGTGGGTAAGGGCATAAGTATAAAAGGATATGTTGAACCCCCAGGTACCATGTTGTTAGATAAGATTTTATGTGTATAAGTGTTATGAACACCTATCCTGTGTTCGTAAGTTTCTTAGTCTGGCGGAGTCTAGGGAGATATTATATGGTGTTATGTAGAGCTAGATTAAGGGAGAAATAGATAGACTATGTGAACCCTTGGTATAGTTTTAAAGGTTTTGTAAAGTTGAGAAGTTATGAGATTAGAGGTATAATGCAAGTATTCTAAGAAGTTGAAGATGGAGTGTTAAGTGTTTAGAAGCATGGATGCCTATGCCCACGATAATGTCAGTTATAAGTTGATGACTTTGGAGGTTGGAGGAAATTATGATTAGTATATTTGAAGGGGGATGTCTTAGAAAGAATTTGAAGTCCTTATATTAAAGTTAGTAAGGATAGTTTGTGTTCTTATGTATACTAATACCCCTTTGTGTTGAGAGTTGTGGTTATAGGTTTGATGAGGATATATGTCTACAATTTTAGAGTTGTGACTTTGCTCTAAGAGGGAGATTATGGGTTCATGTAGTTCCCAAATTTTCTCATAATGGCAAGTTTCAGAGAAGAGTCATTATAAATCTAGTCCTATGCAAGCAAACTCCTCCTACTTTAATTTAAGAAGTCATCTTACTACTATCTTATGCTAGGCATTCAAGTCATACCTATGCCTATGATTCTAGTTCTCTATGAACTTATGTCCATGTTATGACCTCCAAACTAGAAGCAATAGTGTCTCTTAGTAATCCAAGCTTTAAATTATTTAAGCTCTATGTTTTCATGCTCATGACCCACATATCTATGTCTCATATCATGTTTAGTTTTAAGGAACTATACTTTTATTATGTTACCTATTCATTCTATGTTGGGTCTAGCCCAAAATGATAAAGTTTATGCAAACTCATGACTATCTCAGTTCTTAAAATGAGAATCAATAGCTTCAAGTATCAATCCTTATCTCAATTATTAACTAAATGAATTTCACCTTTATTCTATCTAGCTCATGATATATGCTCGCGTGTTCTCACTGCACGCAGTCCTAAGAACTCTTGTTGTGTATGTGTATGTCCAAACAACTCCCTATTTATGATCTAGACATTGGATATAGGAAGCACTTCATGCCTATTGTATCATACGTACATCTCGTGTCCCATCTTGAGTAGAGCAATAAGGATAAGTTATAATCAAATAGTGTTACTTTCATTCATGATGCTTATGCTCAGGTCCAGCAGTGCCCCTCTGTATATTAGTATGGTTGTGGTTGTGGAAGCGTAGTAATGTTTTAGGTAGCGGAGTAGATGTTCTTGACTGTAAAAATTTTGATATGATTTCTCGAACTAAGCTGATAGGTTATAAGGAAAAGAAGCAGATAAACTTTCGTTATGTGAAATAGTTAGGAAGGAGATATATGGCAAAAATCCTTGTGAGAATGATTGAAATTGCTGATTTTAGTGGGGAGATCCATAAATTAGGTATAGTAGAGATAGACTTGAATGTTGTGACTGATAGATACTCAAACTAATGTGCTATGTGGTTAGTCCTCCTGGATTTAATGCCTAAGGTTATTCGATCATAGTGATAAGACGAAAAAGGGTTTTTAAAAGAGATGTAGAGTATGGGGTCTCTTAGCTTAAGCTAGCATCTTTTTACTCCAGCGTAGGCTTCAACATGAAAGTACGATATAGTTTAACTCAAGCTATTGTAGCTATGTATTTAGCAGGAGAATTATGATACTGAGATATTGAAATGTGGTATTCAGAGCTGTAATGACCCTCCCGATCATTTGTGAATTTTTCTCATCTTCCATATTTTAGCACTCTTCGTAGTTTGTATACATGATCTTTGACTAACGGTGGTGAGTAGTATCGATATTCTTGGGTATTCAAAAGTAATTTAAGTCATTAACAGGGTTATTGAGCTTGAAAAATTCAAACCCGATAACAGTCAACCTTTAGTCGAGATGGCATCGAATTAGCGTTGTAGCATTTTCAATGGGTTTGGAATGTACTTTCTAGTCAATTTACATATTTAATTTATTTCTCTGGGGTTCCAAATAAATTTCTAGGATTTGTTAAAAGTTTTGGGTATTTTAAATAATTAACTTAATTAGTAACTTAATGGGTCAAACCTATAATTTACTTAATTATGTGGTCAATATAAGAATTAAATTTATTGGGATGGGTTTACCATATATATTAACAATAGAATCAGGTAGTTTCTAAGGGAGGAAAATGAACATTTCAATGGAGGAACGTCGACTGCTTTAGGTGCATGAAATAATTTTTTTTGCTTATTTATGTATTGCTAGGACTAAACTGTAATTGGGAATTAAGTAGTGAATTTGGCAAGAATGGTAGATTAAGTTGTGGACAACGGTTTATGGTAGGAGAATAATATTAGAGGTTAGGCAAATCAATTGAATCATATGTTCATAAGAATGACAAAAAGTAATTCCTTAATAAGGCTAAAGGACTAAATGATGCTAATTAAGTATAATGACTAACATTTTCTGGGTATTAATAACATATTATTTCTGCTGTTTCTCACGAGATTATCATATCAATTTATGATTATGATAAGGTAATAATTTGTTAGTGATTAAGACATAATGAATAAATTGATGTCATCAGATTCGTACTCTTATAGAGATTATATGTTTGGATAGATTTGAACCATTTAGAAGCTTTTTGGAAGGTCAAAACCCTTACAAAGTAGCTTGTATTTGAGTTTCTTTGGTTGAGGTAGGTTATGGTTTAATTGAAGTTTAGACTCAATTTAATTGTGTGTATGCTCCTACATTGGATACATGTGGATTAGTTTCGAACATGCTTGAAAGTATTGATGTTTGGAGTGTTGATTCATGTATAAATATTTATTGAAAATTAACCAGATGGAATTATCTTATGACTTTAAGTGTACTTGTAAACTTGGTACAATGTGTTGTATGCTGTAAGGTTGTGTAAATTGATATTGATAATACTTGTTTATAGTTATGTTGGATCGGATATCACGCCAGTACGTTTATATTTATGTTGGATTGGGTACCACTCCGGTACATTTATACTTATGTTGGATTGGTGCCGATATGTTTATATTTATTTTGGATCGGGTACCACACCAGTATATTTATATTTATATTGGATTAGGTACCACATCGGTACATTTATATTTATGTTGTATTGGGTACCACGCTAGTACGGTACATGATAATAGATTGTTCCCTGCAGGTCATGACTATTTGGGCAAAAATAAGTCCCATAGCATGTGTGTACATAAATTTTTGTTGATTTAGTGGAGGTTTATAGTATGGGCAATACTCTTAATAGTTATGTGGCTTATATATGAGCACTATTTAACCTGTTATTGTTGTATTATTGATTCATTGACAATTTTTTATCTGATGATGCTTGTCTACTTGTTATTTAATTTATGTGGTGTACATGTTATTAAGTTGAGTTGGCCTATGATACCTACCAGTACATAGTGGTTTGTACTGATACTACCCTGTACTCTTTGTTTGTTGAGTGCAGAAATTGTTCTAGAGGCTCATACATGATCTCGCCTCTAGAGTTTAATAGCAGATCTTGATCCAAGGGTAAGCACTCCGTGTTCAGGCTACCATGGGTCACTTTATTTGTTCTTGTCTATTTTTCGGGCAATGAAACATTCTTTATTTTTTTTTATTTTTGGATATCTATATAGACATGATCTGTGTTAATAGTTCTTGTGCAATAACTTTGGGTCTTGGGAAATTCAGTAAGTAGATTGTTTGGTTTCCGCATTACGGATGATTAACCCTAGATTATTATGGTTTAGATGGTTTTATGAAAATATTCCTTAATATTGACTAAGTGATTAGGTAATGATTTGACTTAGATGGTTCTCCCACTGGAAGGTTAGTGTGGGTGCCACTCATGGCCATGTGGGTTGTGACAAAGTTGGTATCAGAGCCCTAGTTTCATTGATCTCGTCATACAAGAACATGTCTAGTAGAGTCTTACAGAACAGTACAGAGACGTCTGTACTTTTCTTGAGAGGCTATAGGACAATAGAAAAATTCACATTCTTCTTTCTTACATACTATTACTTGAATTCAATTGGTATCTAGCGATCCCAATTGATATCTGTTAATAAGAGCAATGTCAAGTTGAGTTTTGTAGATTGGTGTGTAGGGCCTCAAACCCAATCTTCGTAAGGCTATGAGGTATGTAGAAGCCATGTTCCTTTCTTTCTCTCCATCGTTTTGTCCTAATCTTGGACTACTAGATTGAATCCAATTGGTATCTTAATAATTTTGAATAAAAATCTAGGAAATTTCAATTGGTATTTGTTAATAAGGTCTAAAAGTTATTGTTAATAGGTAAAGACTTATGAAGGCTCTGAACTTATTGATTGCTTGTGTTTGATATTTGACTAAACTTATGTTGCTAGATTTTTGTCATTATTGTGAATTGTTTTTGGTAAGTGATAAAAATTGACTAAGTTATTTTTGCTGATAAATGTGAGAGGATTATTGATTTCTTCTTATTGTTAAACTAGAAATTCTATGGTGCTTAATTATTTTTGGTATTGTTATACTGATCTGATTGATGGTATGAGAATTCAGAGGATGATATGAAAATGTGATGTCGAGAAAAGATGGTGAAAAAGTCACATGAATAATAGATTGAGGTGATATGTGTTCTCCATAATGCGAGGTTCTTATTAATGATGTTGTGGATGGACCTTTGTGTAGTTCGATTATTTGATATTATTTAGGGATCCTGTGTGGTCCTGCCATTGAGACTATATTTAAAATTTTTGTGCAGTTCTATTAATGAAACTATAATGGGTTCCTTGTGAGGACTATCTAAGTGACATTACATTTGAGTTCTTTATATGAACGAATTCTTAATATTTGGCAGAATAATGAGTTTTAAATAAAAGTGACAAAAACTAGTAAAGGTTATTGATACCTACATAATTTGATAGTGACTTATCTGGAATGTGATATTGGTGATGAGACTGTTAATGACCTATAATTGATTTATTTTATTTGGCCTTGTTTATGTGCTAGTGGTATGGGGACTACTCTTGAGGTTATTAAGAGTTAAGTAAAGCTTGAAATAAAAATATTGTTAGGTAGAAATAAGAATGACTTTGTATATCTTAAATTGATGTTAGTGATATAAGAGAGGTTTGGGTTGACCATGAAGTATTTTTCACTGAAAAATATTGAGTTAGTGATTCTCAAGACATAACTTGTAGCTGTGGATTTATGCATTAGGAAAAAATTTTGAGAAGATAAATTATTATTGACTTGACCTTGTGCCTGAATTATACATTTGCATGTCCTACAAAGTTGGCTGATATATGGCACCTTTAGAGGATAGTAATTTCTATGATAGTGGTAATGCAAAATCAAATGACTTAATTACATTAATAGAATAATTAAGGATGATCCTGAATGGGAGTATAAATGAATTATTAAATAGCATGATTGAAATTTCCTTAAGTGATACTTGATGGATATTTCTTATTGAGTAAGGGTTTTATCAATCCAACTGCCTCTCCATGGGGTGCTCAGGTCTTGTTTGTGAAGGAGAAGGATGGTAGTCTTCGTATGTATATAGACTATAGGCAGTTTAATAAGTTACATTCCGTAATAAGTATCCTTTGCCCTGTATTGATGATTATTTGACCAGTTACAGGGTGCATTTATATTTTCTAAGATTGATTTGAGCTCAGCGTATCACTAGCTTAAGATTCGGCCTGATGATATTTCTAAGACTGCTTTTGAACCTGGTATGGGCACAATGAGTTTCTTATGATGTCTTTTGTGCATTGATAGGATATTTAAACCCTACTTGAATTATTTCATGATTGTCTTTATTGATGATATTCTGATTTATTCTAAGAGTAAAAAGGAACATGAAAATCACGTAAGGATTGTTTTGGATTTTTTTAGAAGAGAAAAAGTTTGATGCGAAGTTTTCTAAGTTTGGGTTATAGTTGGCTTTTATCTATTTTTCTTCATAGATGATGTGTGATATATACTATGTGTGGATATGGATGTTAGGCTTGATTTTGATTAGGATGACTTGGCCTCGCTTGTTGATGCTTGGAGTTTAGATGTGGGCTTGGGACCCGTAAAATGACATGTTTATACTCCTTTTGAATCCTATTGCTTTTCCTCTCTAGTTTAGATTATTTGTAGCGATGTTATGATGTACACCTATGTTCGGGATATGATTTTAGTATTTAAAGTGTGATTTATATATTTGGCCTTATTAGGCTAGTATAGTAGTCTTGAAACCGTAAGTTGAGTAGAGTTGACTTGAGTACCTTGTTTCTAGTCGAAGCTGCTATCTTAGGCTTGAATATGGCTTACTTGGCATCTATAAAATGAAGTAGATACCTTAACTTGGTTTGGGGCATAGTGTGCCTAATTATGAAAATTGATGATTAGAAGTGGGATCTTCTAGCCCACTTAGGCTTAAACTTATATTATGTTAAGTCTTGTGGACTTAGTTGCGGATGTTAGACATAGATGAGTCTAGGAAATGTTAAAATAAGGTTACTTCGTAACTTGGTTATTTGTATCGATGTTCCTGGATTGTACCTTTGAGTTATAGTTATGATACTTTTTATGGAAGTGATATTGGGCATTTAGAGATACTATTTTCTCTTAGACTTGATGGTTGGCCTAGAAAGGTGATATTCCCCATATTCATGGAGTATGACCTATCGATATAAGATATCCTACAGATGATTACATGTCTATCCATATTATGCCTCGTATATGTGAGATGATTTAAGATATGCTACAACTTATAAATATGATTATCGATATGAATTTTGGATATGTATATGGGCCTAAGGCTGTGATTATGATGTTGTGACTATTTCAAATAAATTAATGGGTCAAGGGTTGTGTTATGATAATGATTGAATATCCAAGGAGTGTTTATCAGTTTAAAGAATACAATTACGATTTATGAATGGATATATGGTTGTAGACACATCTCTCTTGTATGGGATGGAGAAGATGCAATATATTACTTACAACTTTATTGATTGGATACTAGTGATGGCATGCACAAATTTGGTACATTCATGAGTATTATATTGGCGATTGATATTATTGTAACTGAAATATGATCTTACGATTGTTCTTACTAATTAACGGTTAAACTATGTGGTAACTAGATGTCTTTTAGTGGACTATACCACTTGTATGGCTAGGATCTAATGTATTGGTTAATGAATCTTGCTTAGTTGAAACATGGTAGGTAGAGATGGTTAATGCGTTACTTATAGTGAGGTTGGGTCTAGCATAGGTGAAGATTAGTTGATATTTATGACTAAGTTCAGTTGATATTTATGACTAAGTTCATGATATTGATTAGTCAATAAACAAGGAGTTGTGTGTTAATGAGGTTAGATAATAATAGATATTGGTAATAAGAGGTGACTAGTTAATAAATTTGAATAGTTGCTAAATGATTAACTAATGAATAGTTAAGCAAGGATTATTTGGAAAACAATGGTTAGATAATGAATGGTGTCAGTTAATAAAAGATGGTTAGGTGACAAGTAATAATGTGTTGTCTAGTAATGATTAACGGATATAGGATGACTAGTTGATAATAATGAATGGTGGATAAGTGATGGTTTTGGTCTAGTGATGAACCTTGATAAGATGTTAGCTGTTGACTATGAAATAAATAGTGGTTAGTTTCTATCCTGTGAATAAGGATTATGTGAAGGGTAATGTTTGGGCTACTAACTAGAGGCTATTTGATGACTATTGATTCTATTATAATAAGTGTTGGTTAACTAATAACGAGTAGTTGGGAAGTATTGACTAGATAGATATGGTGATATGACTATTCGTTTATGAGTATGTTAGTGTATGTTATTTGGTAATGACCATTATGATGATATGTTTATGATCCCGGTAAGACCGGAGGATACTATTGTGATGATATTGATACCCGGTAAGGACGGAGGATACAATTGATGATGTGTTGATATCCGATAAGGTTGGAGGTTGATTATAATGATGATGGTCCTGATGAGGACAATTATAATGAGGTGTGATATTAATTGTGTACTTTGCATTCATTCCTGCATGTGCATAGCCTATCACCAGTATGCATATGTAATTATCAATTTGTATAGGATGGTTGCATATATATGGGTGAAGAATATGCCTTATATTATTGTATACAGATTGAACCTTTAGAGTCTGGGGTGGTCAGGGTAAACATAGGCTCGGATAGGTATTTGGTTGTCCGTAAGTTAAGGACTAAGGAAATTTCCTTTGCGAAGGTCCATTAGAACAATAGGAGGCCACTTGGGAGACCAAAGCAGACATGCGTAGAAAGAATCCATATCTTTTTGTTGATTTAGGTAATTCCTTGTTGTCTCTTCTTGTCTTTTCTTGGCCATACGGGGACGAACGATTGTTTAAATGGTATCTGATGTAACGACCCTCCCGATCATTTGTGAATTTTTCTCATATTCCTTATTTTAGCGCTCTTCGTAGTTTGTATACATTATTTGTGAATTACGGTGGTAAGTAGTATCGATATTCTAGGGTATTCGAAAGTAATTTAAGTCATTCACAGGGTTATTGAGTTTGAACAGTTAAACTCGATAACAGTCGACCTTTGATCTAGACGGCATTAGATTAGTGTCGTAGTATTTTCAATGGATTCGGAATGTACTTTCTAGTCAATTTACAGATTTAATTTATTTCTATGGGGTTTCAAATAAATTTTTAGGATTTATTAAAAGTTTTAGGTGTTTTAAATAATTAACTTAATGGGTCAAACCCACAATTTACTTAATTATGTGGTCAATATAAGAATGAAATTAATTGGGTAGGGTTTACCATATATATTAACAATAGAATCAGGTAGTTTCTAAGGGAGGAAAACGAACATTGCAATGGAGGAACATCGACTGCTTTAGGTGCGTGAAATAATTTCTTTTGCGTATTTATGTATTGCTAGGCCTAAACTGTAAATGGGAATTAAGTAGTGAATTTGGCAAGAATGGTAGATTAAGTTGCGGACAACGGTTTATGGTAGGAGAATTATATTAGAGGTTAGACAAATTAATTGAATCATATGTTCATAATACTGACAAAAAGTAATTCCTTAATAAGGCCAAAGGACTTAAAAACACTTATTCAGTATAATGACTAACATTTTCTGGGTATTAATGACATATTATTGCTACTGTTTCTCACGAGATTATCATTTCAATTTATGATAATGATAAGGTAATAATTTATTAGTGATTAAGATATAATGAATAAATTGATGTCATTAGATTCGTACTCTTATAGAGATTATATTTTCGGACAGATTTGAACCATTCAGAAGCTTTTTGGAAGGTCAAGACCCTTACAAAGTAGCTTGTATTTGGTTTTCTTTGGTTGAGGTAGGTTATGGTTTAATTGGAGTTTAGACTCGATTTAATTGTGTGTATACTCCTAAATTGGATACTTGTGGATTGGTCTTCGGACATGCTTGAAATTGTTGATGGTTGGATTGTTGATTCGTGTATAAAGATTTATTGAAAATCCATCTGATGGAATTGTCTTATGACTTTAAGTGTACTTGAAAACTTGGTACAATGTGTTGTATGCTACGAGATTGTGTAGATTGATATTTATAATACTTGTTTATATTTATGTTGGATCGCGTACCATGCCTGTACATTTATATTTATGTTAGATCGGGTACCACGCCGGTACGTTTATATTTATGTTGGCTCAGGTACCACGCCGGTACATTTACATATATGTTGGATTGGCGCCGGTAAGTTTATATTTATGTTGGATCGGGTACCACACCGGTACATTTATATTTATATTGGATCGGGTACACGCCAGTATATGCATATTTATGTTGGATCCGGTACCACGTCGGTACGGTACATGAACATAGATTGTACCCTGCAGATCATGACTATTTGGGAAACAATAAGTTCCATAGCATGTGTGTACTTATATTTGTGTTGATTTTGTGGAGGTTTACAGTATGGGTGATACTATTGATGGTTATGTAGCTTATCTGTGCGCACTGTTTGACCTGTTATTGTTGTATTATTGGTTCATTAAGAATTTGTTATCTGATGATGCATGTCTACTTAGTATTTGATTTTTGCGGTGTACATGTTACTAAGTTGAGTTGGCCAATGATACCTACCAGTACATAGTGGTTTGTACTGATACTACCTTGTACTCTTTTTTTGTTGAGTGCAAAAATTGTTCTAGAGGCTCATACTTGATCTCACCTCTAGAGTTTAATAGCAGATCTTGATCCAAGGGTGAGCACTCCGTATTCAGGCTACCATGGGTCACTTTATTTGTTCTTGTCCATTTTTCGGGCAATGAAACATTCTTTATTTACTTTATTTTTTGATATCCATATAGACGTGATCTTTGTTAGTAGTTCTTGTACGATGACTTTCGGATCTTGAGAAATTTAGTAAGTAGATTGTTTGGTTTCCGCGTTACTGATGATTAACCCCATATTATTATGATTAAGATTGTTTTATGAAAATATTCCTTAATATTGACTAAGTGATTAGGTAATGATTTGACTTAGATGGTTCTCCCACCGGAAGGTTAGTGTGGGTGCCACTCATGGCCTTTTGGGTCGTGACAATAGCTGAAAGCATAGTTGAGAAGAATCACAAAATTTAAAGGCTATTAGAAGTATTATTTGAAGTAGAGAATTTTCTATTCTATTCATATGTACCATGTGAATCTCAGTTATATATTCATGTGTTTTACCATCTTAATCAAGCCGAGGATTTATAGGAAAATTACTTCCTTGCAATGTTATGATCATGTGCCATAGAACACATGCCAAGATCATGTCTATGTCTTGTTATCTCATGATTTATGCTTACATAATTTACTTGGTGCTGTCATGAAGATCTTCTTGAATGCCTATGTATGTTTTGTTATGGAAAATAGAATTCATAGTGTGAGGTTACGTCCTTTATTACATACTTCTATAGCCTCAAGAAATTCCTACCCAACATTCGAGGATGAATGATTCCAAGGGGGAGATAATGTAACACCTTGCATTTTTAGGCTAGAATTCAAATCATCGTTCCTATGCATATAGACTCGAACCCAATGATCTCATTAATATATGTATAATGATCAATTCTATAGTGTGGGGATACTTTTGAACATGAATTGAGGTCACAAAAATCTTCTAACTCAAAGACGAGTTGAGAACGTTTTTATCGATTAAGTTTTAGTGAACGTTTCAACCTGGGTCAACTTCAAATAATCATTACTCCTAATATATATTTAGTTATATGGACTACTATATACCAAATGAAATATCTTTGAGTCTTATTTCTAATACAATTGGATTCACCTTAATCCAATAGCAGAGTAGAACATTAAGCTCATTTTACTTCGGTGATGAGTAAGTTGATGAGACGTAAATTAGGTGATGGGCTGTTAACCTTAGTCTTCACCCTTAACCAGAAGGAGAAAATTCCACCTATAAGTGAATACTAGGATGATGGGACATCACCATGTTGACGGCCCGTCAGCGTAGTCGTTAGCCGAGGAAAATTCAGCATTTTTGTTGGTTTCCATAGGATTTTTTGTTCTTTTCCTCACCCCAAAATCCTCCCCGAAGAATTAATCATACCATAAGTTTTACTATTTAATCCTTAATCAGTTTTAAACATCTCATAATCCTCTCTATTCTCAAGAACAAAAGAAATTAGGGTTTCTTTCAAGGCTAGATTTCAAGCTAATTCAAATTCCTTTCCATCAAAAAGGTATGTGGAGCTATCCTAAACTCCATGGGCATAAATTTTAAAGTTTTTATAATATCTAAAGTATATATGTACACACATATTACAAGATTTGAGATTGATTTGAGAGCATGCATTGGGAACCCCGATTTATAATGAAATCTTGTTTAAACCATAAGGGGTTTCCTAAACTTGAATTATATTCATGTGTATGGATGTTATGAGTATGAAAATTTATACTAAAGCAAGATTTATGTAATTCCCTCTCTTGTTATTAAACTCATTATCTTAACTATGTTATGGAATATTTACATAGATGGTTAAAAGTTGAGTTTAAATGTTTTGTCAATATTTATGAATTGTTATTGTCTTATGAACGAATTGATAGGGGGTTTTCCTTATTTTATAAATTCTCATGTTTCATAATAAAGGACATACATTTGATTGATGAAAGAGATGATCAAACTTTGTCAAAGTATTGAAAAAAAAATATTTTGCATGAGTTTCATATGTATTGAAATAAGAACTCTCTTGCAGTGTTTAAATGTTTTGGTGGTCAAATAACATATTTTGATTTGAAAGGACTAAGGCATGATATAATATGGCTTATATATGATTTGCACGTCTTGGTATGATGATACCAAAATAGATGAATGCCATGACAGACTCAGAAAAAACAGAATACAGATTTTTCTCTGACTTCAGATCATGAATTCAGTAAGATGCATGTTTTAAAATGTTAAAAATAGGCTCTAAGATATTTAGATGGTTATCCAAAGAAGGCATAAGTTCAGATAACTTATTTCCTGAAACCATGATTTTCTGATACAGGTTTTATTATGTCCTAAGATAAGGATTATATGATGGCCCTGAGCCCTTTGGCGTACCAGAATCAAAAACTCCAACTGTTGGGGACTTGGCCTCCAAGTCAAGGGCAGATTCCATATAATCCGTGGGATTTTAAAATTGTAGGGTATACCACCTAACTTTGAAATAAGATAAAGAGTCAGTTATGGATTACAGAAGTGTTTTGAAGCTTATTGATTATTCCCATGTATTTCTAGATATATTATGATCAATTGATTACAAATTCTCTCACTTATTTTATATAAAGTATGTATTAATTTTTGGATAGTCCTACGTACCTGTACCTTTGTGTATTAATCCCCTATATTTCAATTCTGAGGCCTAGTACCGTGGTCCTACAAACTAGTAGATTGTTCCAAGAGTTCAGAGTCAGTGAGCCTCCCTTACTTCGGAAGGCAGCCTACGCATGATTTAGTTTTTAGTTATTTTATGGTCTGGTGGCCTTATCCCATCCTAGTCAGTTAGTATTCAGTAGAGGCTTCGTAGACGAGATGTAAGTATTATGTCGTCAAACCTTTTGGACACAGTTTGATTTTAAGTTTTCATTGAACACTGTTATACCTTTCGCACTTTGATGTATGTATAGATTATGTTCATGATAAAATGTTATGGGGTCCCTTTGGCCTTTGTGGTTTGGGATGCCCATCGCGGCTAGGGCCTCAGCTCGGATCATGGAAAATAGACTTGAGATGTTTATATTGTTGAAGCAAGAGTGCTCTAAGAATTTCCAAGTTAGATATGCAACTCAGAAAATCCATATGTACTAAGTTGGAGCTCCTATCAAGTACTTATAGGTTATTCATAAATTGAAGGAAAGATCTTGCAAAACAATATCTGGATAAATGTAAGGTTGATAATGTGGGGTAATTTGGGCAATAGACAAAATTGTCTTTGTTCTGTTGATATCTGCTATCATTGGTTCATTGTCGATGATCTCTAATACTTTCTAAAAGATTTGTGATTATCAAGGTCTATTTTGAGATTATGTGATTGTATAGGAGACTTTATTTAAGGACGCTCTTCTATCACCAAAATTTAAAGGCGAGTTTTATTGAATGCATAGTGAATTAGATCGGTTATATTGTATGAAGCAGACATGACACAATTTCAACTTACTGAATACATATCTTAGATAGAAAGTTATGAAGGACATGAATTACGGTGAAAGATTAGTTAGATAGTTAAGCTAGGATTTTCTCACTTATTCTTATGTACTTTACCCATATTATTACGAGCAGTATTAATTTTGTAGTTTCTTATCCTTTGAATTTCGTTATTTGTTGTTCTTTTGTTTAGAATTTCTCTTGCTATGATTTGATTAGTAAACCATATATTTGATTTTCTTATGTACCTATCTATAAATGTTCACTTTAATGTTTTCAATGTTTTTTCTAAAAACTAGGTCATCTTGGGCTTAATATTTTGCTTGAAAATTGTTAAAGGACGAAGCAAAAGTTTGATTAGATTTCTTCCCAATTCTTGGTTAGCTACTGTTCTCTGAAGAGGTTCGAAATTTTTTTAGCAAGTGGAGGTCAAGTTTTATTCATGAATTAGAGGTAATTTCCACTGTTAGGCATGTCAATTTCTTGGGCTTGAGAGGTTGCATTGCCACATTCCCTTTGAGTTGGCCTATTATTCAGAAAATTGCAATTGTCATGAGGTTTCACTTACTTGCATTGCGGAGCACAACCGTCTATCATTCATAAGGATATAAAGTCAAGTAATATACTTTTAGACAAAAATTTTATGTCCAAGATTGCAAATTTTGAATAGGCAAAGTTTAACTCCAAGGGAATGACACATATGAGCACTCGTGGCAGGGACAATGGGATACATAGCGTTGAATATGAATTGTATGGTTAATTGACATAAAAGAGTGATGAGAAAATAAACCGAAGAAGAAACCTTAAAGTAGATTAATTGACAAAAAAACTAAGGTATTATTATAAAAAGTGACAAATTAAAAGTAGTATGTTGTAATAATGTCTTACTTAACACTTTGTAGTTGTGAAAATACCAATACTTAAATGCATTAAGAGAAATCAAAGAGGAAACTAAATATAACAAATTAAATGACACAATACATCCAATTTAAGACTAAAATGTGTGTCCTGTAATTTTATCACCAGCCATGGACACATGCAATGAACTTAACTAAGTCACAAGACGATTAACTGACTTTAAGAAACAGTGATGTGGTCTTATTAATTTTGATAATATAGAGCACATATTATTTGTTTAAGGGAAAAAAGTAGTTTGCTTATTTGGTAAGATTGTATAAAGGTTCGAAAATTTATGATAGCTTTTACAAATTGTGACTTTTTGTGCTTATGAGAAAAAATATACTTTTAAATTTTAAATTCCATATAAGAGTTGGGAAAGTTTTGGTAGTTTTTATACATTGTGAATTTTCATATTTATGAGAAAAAATACAATTTAAAATTCAAATTGCATGTTCAAACAAAATTTTAATTTCAAACCAATCTGATTTCATGTCAAGGATAATATTATTTTTTCATGTTTAGGTTTGGTAAAAATTATAAGTAGATAATGATGAAAGAAAGAGTAATGTTAATTGAGCATGGCAGAGGATTGTCGTCTAACTAGTGTTGGACATTTACAAGGGGAAAGCCAAATACGGATGAACTGAGGAAGCTTTTTGTAAGTCATGTTCCTTTAAAAGGCACAGTCAAGATAGCTTATTTTGATCCCAACCATGTCTACGTTGATTTTACTAATGAAGAGGATTTTTATCATATTTATTTCAAATAGTTTATCACAATGGGATCATATATTATGAAAATCATTAGATGGACTCCAGATTTTGTCGATGAAAATGAAACTTTGATAAAACCGGCCTGGATTCTAATCCATCAACTCCCCTAGCACCTTTTTAGATGGGATATCACATCCAGTATGGTAAGCTCTATTGGTACTACCATGGCCCATATATAGCCACGTATTCAAAATCCCGTGGTAATGCTGCTAAAATAAAAGTGGAGATTGACCTTCTTAAGCCTAGACAGGACCAAATATGGTTGGTTTTAAGAGCCTAGATACGAACATGAAGATGGATATTGACTGGATATAGAATTTGAGGGTGTGCCATCTTATTGTTCTTATTTCTCAATACAAGGCCACTCGATCACATCCAGTGAAAACAAAAATAGGGATAAGGAGATGAAGAAAAAAAAGGACGAGGAGTCAAAATCGAAAGAGGTGGTAACAGGCAAAAAATAGGAAAAGGATCAGTGGCAAATTCCAAAGAATCTCAAAAGATCTCATCGTGATTCCTAAACTTTGCCTCAATAAAAGTCCTCTAGGAAAGTGATGGATCAAAGCAACAGAACTTCTTCCAACATCAAAATGTGCAACACAAGGTCATGAGAGGTCAAATATCAACAGGAACAAATGTCGACAAAGGAAAAAATATGGATAAGGTCCCTCATAGCCAGATCAAAAATGCCAAAAAGTATAGCTCTAAAAAGAAGGTTCATTAGCAACCTCAAATCACTCAAAATCAAGTATCACTAAGGAAAAACAAGCTGCCCCTCCGTAAGTAAATAACCAATCTCAAAGCACTATCCCCATTGCCACAGAAACCACATCCGCTCCAAATCAATAACAAAAAAAATCATCCAATACTCAACCTATTTAAATCTCTCAAAAAATAGCAGTACACATCTAATAAATCTTACTCCCAATCCACTGTAGCAAACCTAGGCTTCCAGTGCACCCAAAAACCCTACAAAAACTAATACTATTTCTAGGTCCATTCAAACAGGTAACAAAGTTCAAAACCCCCCGATCCAATCAATGTCCAAACTCGAAATGACCCCATTAACAATGAGAATGAAAATGAAACAGATTATGAATCTGCATTAGATTCGAATTTTGATGTCTCAGCCAAAGGTTACACCTTCAGCAAAATTAATGAGGAAATTATTAGAGATTCTGATAGTAGTTTTACTAGAATAGAAGATCACTCATCCCCTAGCGATGAAGTTACAAACAAGCAGGATGAAACTTTTTACCAAAAACAAGTTGTCACTGAGGAAGTTGCTCAAGATTTTGAGGATATTTTGAAAAAAAAAACACCTTTCACCTAGAGGTACAACATCTATTAGGAAAGACACCAATTTGAGAAGAGGAAAATGAATTAAAATCAACAAAAAGATATCCTTGTTATCTTCATCACAGAGCAAAGATGATTCTTCATTATCATTTTAATGATTAAGTCATTAATTTTTAATATTAGAGGCATCAAATCTCAAGGTTCCTTTAAGAGGTTAAAGCTTCTCAAAAGAACCCAAATCTTCAATTCATTTCCATCATGGAACCTCTTTGGCGAAGGGATAAGTGTAAAAGATGTCTTCGTTTTAATTTTTCTTACTCTAATTGCAGCAATGAAGTTTGGATATTTTATGACAAACATCTTCAATGCTATGTCATTCAAGACATAACTTAACATTTTACATATCTTATATAACAAATGGGGGTGATATTTACCTTAGTTTGGTTTGTACTAAATGTGATAGCCACCTTAGGGAACCTTTATGGGATAGTTTGAAAAACTTTGCCAATGGTTCCAATTCCCCTTGGCTTGTGGTCGGTGACTTTAACTCTATTATCTCTCCTAAGGAAAAAAAAAAGGTAAAGCTCATAATATGAATAAGAGTTTTCCATTTTCTAATTTCATTAGTGATTATTCCATTATGGATATTTGATATTGTGGGTCACCATTTAGTTGGTGCAATGGTAGATCTCCCAGAAAGAAAAATTAGGCTAGACTTAACATGGTCCTTACCAACACCATTTGGCTACAAAAATATAGTGACACTAATGTAACTCACTTGGTAATTTGTTTTGACCATGCCCCTCTTTTAACATCCATCTCCAATCCACAACTTCTGCCAAAGAAATATTTTAAATTTCTTGATCTATGGACTAAACAAAATATGGTTTATAAAAGTGTAATTGAACAAGCCTGGGATACTTAAGTTGAAGGTGGTTTGATGTGAAAATTTCATTTAAAACTTAAAAATGTTTACAAAAATCTATCTCATTGGTCTAAAAATACTTTAGGGAACATTTTTTATAAGACCAAATACCTTAAGGAAAGATGGAGAAAATAGAACAATTGTGCATCAATGATAACTCTGAAGCCAATAGAATGCAGTACAACAACATCAATGTTCCTCTAATTAGACACATCAAAAATAAAGAAGCATTTTGTAAATAAAAGGTAGGTCTTAAATGGTTTGCTGATGGAGACAACAATATTAATTTTTTCACTCCATTATCAATTCTAGATGAAAAAGACTTTTTTATCAAGGATTAAAAAAGAAGATGACTCATAGATTGAAGGCACTGATAAAATTGTTGAAACAGCCATCAACTTTTATGAAAAACATTTCACCATGAACAAACCAACATTGATTTGTCTATCCCCATACACTTTCCAAGGGATATCGATGAGACAGATAATGCAATTCTTTGTACTACTCCTTCTATGGATGAGCTCAAGCAAGCGGTATTTTCCATAAATCCTAATAGTTCCTCGGGTCCAAATGTCTTATCAGGTAAGTTTTTCAGCAATGTTGACACATTTTTGCTAATGACTTGTATGATATTATTCTTGAATTTTTTTTCTAGGTAAATCTCTCCTTAGATCATTCACTCATACTTTCTCTATTTTAATCCCTAAAATAGACAATCCCAAATAATTTACTGATCTTAGGCCTATTAGTCTTAGTAACTTTTCCTACAAAGTTATTTCTAAATTGCTTAATAATAGGCTAGCCCCTCTAATGAATAAAATTATCTCTCCTAATCAAACTGATTTTATTAAAGATAGATCTGTTATTGATAATATCATCTTACTTAAGATTTGGTCCACAATATCAGGAGGCCTAACATTAATAATCTTGATCTGGCCAAAGCCTTTGATAGAGTCTCTTGGGACTATCTTGACATAATTTGAGACATTTGGGCCTTTGTGACCAGTGGATTGATATAATTCTTAGAATTATCTCTAATAAATTAGTATTTCATTACCAATAATGATTCTAGACATGGTTTTTTAACTCTTCTAAAGGACTCAAGCAAGGTGATCCTCTCTCCCCTTTTTCTTTTTTTAATTGGTGTTAAAATTGTCTCAAGAATTATGAATCAATTGCATGTTGATAATTTCATACATTATTCTGTTAATCCTGACAATCCTCTTATTACTCACCTCACTTATGCAGATGGTATTATATTATTTTTCATTTGGGGATATCCCTTTTATTACTATAATAATGAAAATTTTAGATCTTTATGAGCAGGTCTCTGGCCAACTCGTCAATAAAAAAAATCAACTTTTTTAGTATCACGTATAAATCCTATAGGTGTTATTGATGATATTAAGATAATTACTGGTTTTTCTCATTCTCAATTTCCTTTTACTTAGCTG
Organism: Capsicum baccatum var. pendulum; assembly: GCA_030864225.1. Taxonomy (NCBI): domain Eukaryota; kingdom Viridiplantae; phylum Streptophyta; class Magnoliopsida; order Solanales; family Solanaceae; genus Capsicum; species Capsicum baccatum. The sequence continues at coordinate 42,151,170 of CM061554.1, forward strand.
GGTGCTCCCATATATTTGGGAAGAAAGATAGTCACATATTTTAGTAGCATGATTGCTAAAATTGCCGATAGAACTCAAGGATGGAAAAGAAAATTTCTCTCCTTTGGTGGTAAATTTGTACTCATAAGGTTCGTTCTTCACTCTACTCCTTTACATATTATCTCTGTAGTCCCCCCCCCCCCTAAAATTGTCTTGGAACAAATTGAAAAATATTTCGTCGATTTCTTGTAGGTTGCTGCTATAGAAAAAATCATTAGTATTGGATTAAATGGGTTAAATTATTATTTCCTAAAGCAGATAAAGGTATTTATTTTAGTTCTCTTCATGATATATGTATTTCTTCAGTGCTAAATATTGGTGAAGGTTCAGAACCCATAATTCTCTTTAACTTGTTCTTGAATTCTATATACTGTAAAAGGACTCATGTTGATAATGGAACCTCTATTTATTCTCAATCCCATATTTGGATAACACTTATGTATATTAAATATGATTGTGAAAGTTATATCCCTTTGAAAGTTGGAAAAGTTGACATCTCTTTTTTGTGGGACAATTGGACCAAGAAAGGAGCTCTGGCCTATCTTAATGTTGATTTCCTTCAGAATAATTGGCGGGACCTTATTAAGCTCCATCAACTCCTACCATATAACTTGACTATATGCATTCAAAAGGATCTCATTTTTTTAAGATGAAAATGATCTTACTATCTTGTAACACACCAGATATTTTGGCACGTATATGACTAAGTTAGCATCGATGAAGGTATTTAAACTTGAAAAGTTAGGTGGTTTTGAGCATAAAGATTAGAGGTGAGTGTTAAGTATAAATAGAAGAATTAAAGTGTCCTCGTGTATGTATTAAGTTAATATTTTAAGACACAGGATATGGAATTAATTAGCGAGTTACTTGCTTGACTTAAATTAAGCTAGTAGGTGACAGGTAGGTGCATCACCTACTTTGACTTATTGACCAATCTAAGAACTAAGTAGGTGCATCACCTACTAAGACTCCCTTGACTACGTTATTGGGAAAAATATAACTACCACCTACTTGAATTAGTTTTGGACCAAATTAAAAGAAACAAAAGACGAAGAATGTCCAGCCAAGTCCCAATAGTTTTACATCCACAAGGCCCAAGTCCAATGACCAAGTAGGTGCATAACCTACTTAAATTATTTGACAAAGTTAAGATGTAACGTAGTTGCATGACCTACTTGAACCTTTTGACCAAAAAGAAATATTTAGTCCATATTAAAGAGAGGGAGGCGGCCATAAAGGGTCATTAATAGACCCAGATAAGCTTATTTCACTATTATTTTATTTGTAGAAAAATTAGATTTCTCTCCAACTATTCTCAACCAAAAACAACCACCTAATTTCTCATAGGGTTCTTAAAAAATCCTCCTTATTTCCAGCCAAGGTAAGTGAAAATAACTGTGGTTTATCTTTAATCCTATCATGGGAAGTTATGGAAATTAAGTTATTTTTGTTTGAAGTGTAGGACAACCCCTTTTTCCAAGCTTCCAGTCCACTTCTCTTTAATCTCTCAGATATTTTTCAATAGTATTTGGTTCAAATTAAAGGAAAACTTAGAGTCTTGATGGACTAAACTTTAAGAAAGTAAATTTCAGAAATAAAGGTAAGGTTACTTCCCTAATTTTTCTTTTTTTATGTATAGGTCTTGATGGAGGATTTTATATATGTTGTTGTTAAGAACTCACGGGATGGTGATCGAAATTTATGAGTTCAGTATCTTATATTATGTTGAAGGATTTTGGGACTATTTAGGTGATATCTATAGGTGTTATTGTTGGAGGCAGTGGGTGACCTTATAGAATGGTTAAGTGGAATTGTATTAAAGTATAAAAGGAGGGTGTGGTGATATGCCAAGTGTTTGAAGGGCTGAATAGTCTTAATGCCCGTCAAGTATTTAGCTACTGTTTTACAAGGATTACATTGTGATTAGTTGCTAATATTAGCTTCATTATGTGTTTATATTGTAGATTAACATATTAAGGAAAGAAGGCTAAATCATTGTAATAATCAGGTTGCACAAAAATGTTTGTAAGACTATTCTAGTTCGTATTCTTTGGAATAATGTCTTATAATTGTGTACCAATAAAGTGAGTTTCGTAGAAGATATTTCATGGTAAAATATACATTTTGATGGTGTACAAACCCCATTGTAGTTATCAACCCTTTATTTACTGCCAATGGTTTAAAAGTGTGTCAAAGCGTCATATGTTTCTCTTATATGAGTCAATAAGATCCAAGATTATACAAGTTAAGAGTGTCACATGCAGGATATACAATCTGTCCAAAATTGCTTCAATTGTCTAACTGATGATATACTTCTTTTGGCTACACATGTTCTTTTTTGGAATATCATTCCCATCATGTTTCGGTATAAGGTGATCTTTATAATACCCCATACGTTCCTATTTCAATTAAGCCCCTAGTAATTTCCTATAGCACTTAGAACTAGAAAAAATAAAGCTAGGGATTGAGGGGTTTAGTTATCTTTAACTCCTTTTAACTCTGAGGATTTTTAGGTTAATCTTTCAAGCTCCGAGATGATGCTTTTTGAGTTGATTTATTCTTAGGGATGTAATTATCATAACTCACCAATAGTTGTCAGTTTCTACAGAGTCACCACAATTACACCGAATCACCGTAGGTATCACGATGACTCCCTTAATGCATCGCGGTGATGCTCAAATCAGCAATGGTCCCATTCTAGTGAGCCATCGTGATTTCACTGCATCGAGGTGGGAATCGTGATAAACTACTCACCGCATCACCATAACACCTTAAACAGCACTCCAGATTTGAATTCTTAAATTTCAAGGGCAACTTAGTATTTTTACCATGCCTCAATATCGTGAAAATAAAAGATTTAACCCTATTCTAAGGATATTACACTCATCCTCACCAAAATTCTCTCTAAGAAAACCCTAATGCTTCAACATTAGACTTCAATAAACACCAAATTCCACCACTCCTCTTTCAAGATAACCAAGAATTTAAGTGTTTCAATTCAAAAACTTTAAGAAACAATCTTTAAGAACATCAATAGAGATTCAAAGTCAAGTGTCTTCGTCAATTTCATCCATTAAGGTATGTGGGGTTTTAACAAGGAGAAATCTTTCATCCTTGTGCTCAAAACTAGTTTTAGTAAAAAATTCACATTATTTTACGTGAATTTCAATTTAGGGTTCATACCAATTTATTGATAATTGAAGATTTTGAGATTTCAAGTGATTTGGATGTTGAATTGCATGCCTACTTTCTCAAATTCATATTTGTGACTATACTTTCAGGATTTTGAGTTGAATTGTGAATATTTTCACTAACAAACATGAACTTTAAGATGATTTATCATGAAATTGATGCATGAATTGTCAAGGCATAGTTGAATATTTCTATTTCAATAATGATTATCCTTTTAAGAATCCCATGATATGTTTATTGACAGCTTTGAAAAAAGATTTGATCTTTTAATCTTTAGCTAAGACATGGAATCCACTTTGCAGCTTAAATACAATTTTGAATGAACAGATGCACAGTTAGATTTCATATTAAACATTATGAATTTTAAAAGTGTATTTCCTACAGAATGAGAATACAAATTAAAGGGGGTAGTATTTAGCATCGAGCGAGAAGTGTGGATTTAGCACATCCTACTTTTCTAGAACTACAAGCCAACGTAGGTACAGATTCAGTATTTCTATTTCTATATGGATGATAGTTACAGATGTGATCACTCAGCTCAGGTTATACTCTCTGGCAAGACTATGACACCTCTCTCCAACGTGAGGTTTTCCCCTTAGAGAAATAATATGTTGGAGATGTGATCACACAGCTCAGGTTATACTCCCTGGCAAGAGTATGACACCTCTCCCCAACGTGAGGTTTTCCCCTTAGAGAAATAATACGTTGGACTCTATGATAGCTCGCATAGTGTATGCCAGTTAGAAGAACCTCCCTACTAGTAAAAATAATAGAACAGCTTTTTAAAATGATTCCCTAATAGAAAAGCTTTTACTAGAATTTCCTACAGCCTAACAGAAAAGAATAACAGAAAATCTTTTAGAAACTAAGTGTAAAGGCTCACAATTTTACTCAGATATTGTTTTACATAAGATATTATCTATAGGATTTCATATTTTGGTTTATATATACAAAGGTGAGTCCTTTTTACATTTAGCCTACATGATTTAAAAACAGACTTAACTTCAGTTCTACTTATTCCACTAGCAGAAAGAGTAAAAGTACAGCTTCTAGAACTAAGTGTTATGACTAACAAGATTTATACAGTGTGTTTTATCATTCATGATTTATGATTTTTAGCTTTCAGTTATTCAAGATAAAATGAGTTATTCATATTTAGCATGCATTCTTTACAAGATAAATGAACAATTGAGTTAATGTTTTACTTATGCATTCACCCCCACATGCTCAGTACATTCCAAAAGTACTGATCCATATATACGTTTATGACCTACATTGTTTGATAATGTAGGTACCAGCTCAATTATAGTCCATATATCACGATCAGATAGTTGTAGATTCCAGTCTGTAGAGGATGAGTCTTCTTACTTTGAGGACTTCAGTTAGACGTTATTTATGTTCGTTACTTTCTTATCCATATGTATTGATTATTAGTAGTTACAGTCATGCCCTAGCTATCCACAGTCATTATAGTAGAGGCTTCACAGATGTTAGTCAGAGTCAGTCTTAAAATTTTAGTTTCGCTCTTCAGTTTTATCAGAATGTAAATTGTATCAGTATTGTATATTCCCCATATTTCATCATGATTATGTTTTTGCAAAGTAAACTCAGTTATTTTATACATTTAAATCAGTTTCTTAACAGTATGCCAGTTCTTGGGTTAGCTTGAGATAACTCGTGGTCCTTGGGACCGTGTGATGTTCGGGGGGTAGTCTCAGGGCATTACAATCTTATAGAGTCCTTACCTATTCAATATATAGTTGATAAGTTTTTACGTGTGATACACATTTGTTCCTAATTCAAATCTACCCATGTGCCTCAATAGTACCCATTCTCGCATACCCTTTTAATTGTTATTACCTAGTAAGTATTTATTGTATAGTCTAACTTTTTTAGTTAAGGAGTTATGTGTCTCCACCTAGTATGCACATATTCCCCTATTTAAAATATCTAAATTTCTACACTTGAATCTTCCACAATTGATATATTCTATGTAAGATTATAGAAATCTGCCACAACCAATATATGCTATATAATGTCACTTACTCACTAGTTATACACCTTACTAGCTCATTTGTGGAATATCTTCATCTCCTCATTTTTCACATGTCTTCTTAGCTCATTAGTGAATGTGTTTTATGCCCAGTGAGGTTCATGGTGTCATATAAGTTTTGAATAATTGCTACAATGATTTTACACTTATTTCCTATATTATTGTTCTTGTCTCGATCACATATCTTCTTCTATTAGTCCATATCTCTAAAGATCAATAATGTTATAACCACCAAATAACAATCTTAAAAATTAAAAATACAAGGTAAAGTGAATTTATGCATTTATAGGTGGTATCCCGGGGGTGGAAGGAATGCCTAGCATGGGTTGATCCTGATATTACGGGTGGTATCCTATGGGTGAAAGGAAAGCCTATAATGGGTCAATCCCAATTTGTGTATTTATAAGGACCGTATCCTAAGGGTTAAAATGCCTAGCATGGGTCATCCTCTAACACCTAGCATGGGTTGATCCAAATACTATGGGTGGTATCCCCGAGGTGACAGGAAAGCTTAGCATGGGTCGATCCCAATTTGTATATTTATGAGGATCGTATTTCAGGGGTTAAAATACCTAGCATTGGTCATGCTCTTTTATCACTTATCAGATGGTTATTTTTAACATCTTACAAAGTCAGTAACGCAAAGAATAGTAAAGAAAAGAAAAAAAATGTAGTGTACATGATTCTACAAGTATAAGCAAAGGTGGTCGTCTATCCCTATCCATACAGTTGTACCTGATTTCACTTGAGCTCTTATTTTACATATGGTTACTTTATGCCTTACATAGTCAGTACATTTTTTTGTACCGATGTCCCTTCTAGGGGACACTATGTTTCATGTTACAGGTACATGTATTCTAGTTAATAGATCTCCCTAAAAGAAGCACATTTTACGCAGTGGTTGTTGGTGACCTCTAGGTTGATCCGAGGATTTGCTGATTCTATAGCACGTTTTTGATATTGTATTATATTTAAGGGTATGGTAGGGTCCTATCCAAATCTAAGATAATGTTTTCTATCTCTTAGCGTCTTTGTAGACTATTGTTAAAGTAAAGTACAATAGTGTCTTATTCTTCAGTAATAAAGGCCCCAATATCCAAGTCATATATATCTATTATGGGTCTATCTATGTTGGTCTTTTATCAAGGAATCTTGCCTATTCTTGTTATCACCTTATAATTATTACAGTTACATATATAGTAATCCCAAGGTATAAGTTGGTTCTCTCGAGCCTTTAGGTCATCAGGTGTTTGTTCGTCTCAATGGGATAGGAGGTGTGATAGAAGTGGTATCAAAGCAGGTTATCCTAGGAAGTCTACAAAACCAGGTCGAGTAGATCCTTAGTTATAAATGTGTTGCGTGCCACATTTATAATTAGGGGCTGCTTGGACATTTAGGAAATGTGACCTTCTTTCAGAATCTAAATCATATGGTAGAGTTGTTAAGAAATTTATTCCCGCACATACCATGACCCATGTCACATTTTTTTTTCCTACTACAGTTAAGGTATTTCATTAGGGGCAATCTTTAGACAAAGGTCTCATGATGTTAAAACAATTAGAAAAAATGTTCTGGAGGTTCTGCATTAATTGCATCTATATCTATATTTGTACCACTTCCATCATCTAGGTTAATTTTAGCAGGATATAATAGGGTTATTCATATGCTACCTAGTAAATAGTTACCTAATCATAGAGAGGGTTTGTATTTCCTTGTACATCTTCTTAAAAGGATCTGACCACTTACTGAGTCCATAATTTTCATGATAACTCCTTCAATTGTAATATGATCTAATGATATAGGGAAAGTTCAGTACTTTATAAGTAATAGACATAGAATCTTTAGAGTTATGTATGTATTAGAAATAAAGGTTGTTCATTTTTCTTTGTACTAATTAAAAGATGTGGCAGTAGTATAGTGCGGTAAGTGAATTACCATGATGGTATTGGTTGGAGATAGTCCGAGTTGGATAATAGAGAACATTAAAAATATGCTTACTCATTATCCTAATTATGTTAGTAGTTGAAATTATAAGATATGTGCTTATGACCACCACCAAATAGGTTAATTATGTGATTATTTTTGTGGTTAAAAAAGTTTGAGGATAAGTGTTTCAATTGTTTCATATACAAGTATATAGTGTCATGTACGTTCTATGTTTTGGTTATAGAAAAGAACGTGACTAAATATTATGTTTGTAAATGTTGAGGGGTTAGAAATTAGTGATGATCTATTAAATATTTAGAGTATATAAAGGTAAAGTGTAAATTAATCACTAGTAGGAGAATATTTAGTTGCATATGAAATAAAGGAGAATTGCATTCAAATATCAGAGCATGGAGATATGAGTTGAGTAAAGTTCTCTAATAGTACAAGGACACGACATATATGAGTACTAGAAGAAAAGTTTCTATAGGTTGTGTCTTATTGAAGAGAATTCTTACTAAGCATGTGATGTAAGAAAAAGATATTGATACCATACTTTAACCAATTGCAAAGACGCATTCAAATTTATTCTTGACATAACTTCTTTTTAAACATTTGATAGATGGGAAATCATTTTAGTATAAATTTGAATTTTTGTGACTAATTAATAGGTAAAAGATAGAGAGTTCAATTAAAAGGTCACTTATTTGCAGAGACATTCACCTAGTGTTCTACCCCGAATGCACTTACATTATTTATATGAAGGAAATATGGTTCTTACACTTACATAGTAACTACTATCAATGGAGTATATTTACTATAAGTTATAGGTACTACTTATTCATTTGATTTTCCACTGTCAATATTTACTTGCTTATGTGTTATGATGTCCTCAAATTTCACTTGTCCATTTGCTTTCTCTAAACTTAATAAGGTTTCAAGCATAGAGTCTTATGATGTATCGCCGACTAGTAACAAAGTAGAGTTCTTAACGTCACACTCCTATAGATAAACTATAGAGAATTTCCCCTTTATCTCTGCCCTGTTATTTATAATGACTTATAAAGTAACCAAGTTATGGTGATTAGAATATGCATAAGAAGAATTCTTATGGCTAAAAGACTATATGAGAAAATTGAATATACTGCAAGATGAGTAAATAAATATGGGCATAACTACATACCTGTGAGTTAGAGCCAGTGATGATATGCTTGCACTTAAGATATAGTAGAGTGGTTCTACAGGATACCACCAAGTTTCAAAGACTTCAGTTGCCTATATAATTATACATGCTACGTATCCTATAGCTTATCAAACTGTAAGTCATATACCCTTTGAGGGTAATTTTCTCACATGTTAAATATGTCATAGAACAATCGCACGTATGTGTTGATTACTTCAGAAAAACATCACTTATTACTATATATTTTAAAGGATCTTGTCATATTTATTATATATTTCACTAATTACTCTCCACAAACTATTTGTCCATATTATATATGCATCATAGATTAATGGATCAAATGTTAAAGACATTCTATGTTACTTGCTTATGGGCCATAAGTACCACAAATCACATGTTTGCAAAGAGCAAAAAAATTAAAGTTTCACATTATAAAGTATATGTTTTATAGGATTCATTTATTAAAGGCCTCATGAGATTTGGAAAGAAAGAAAAGTTGCACGCCTATATGTTAGGTTTTAACGTACGGATAATTGACTAGCAAGCTTAAGATTGACTACCTCCAGAGTTACATTTTTACACATTGTAATTTTATGTGTCTGTGTAGTGCTAATGTCTAAGAGACATATAACTTATAATATCCACTGAGGGTATTGAATCCATAGAGGGATTACTTGAATAAGTTCTAAATTCTATCCTTAACCTACATATTGGAAGGTTGAAAGCCAAGAGATGTAGCCTCTATTGGAGTGTTATGTAGGATCCAAAGAACTTAAAAAGGAAGAGATAGACCACTTGATATTTTGGAACTCTATAAATTTTAACTATTTATATTATTCCAAGAAACTGCATGAGATTTCGACATCACTTGTCTTGCTTAGCAGATTATAAGTTTCACATGCATCTACTCACTTGTTTGTAGGATCACTTAATTACTTGCTCACTTGTTCATTTTCTCTTTAGTTCATTTGATATCTTATGCACATGTCATATATTCATATGTATAGTTTAAACTTAGGATTCCTAAATTCCAAATGTTACACATCAAACTGGTTATACAAAGAAAAAGAGCAGATAAATATGGGATATAGAATTATTTCACTTGATTATATGTGGCCAAGAGGATCCTTACACTTTATTTGATTGCTTAATATGCACCGGTTAAAATATTGTGCGAGTTTTGTATGTATGTAGTATTATTTTAAGTGAGTGTGTTTTGAACTGTCATGTCTACAAGGGAGAAATACTAGCAAAAATTTTAGAGAAATTCTAGAGTCAACATTATTTTGAGCTACATCTCTCATTAAAGGACGAATGATCCAAAGGGGGTGATGTAATACCCCATATATTTCGGCACGTATATGAGTAAGTTAGCATCGATGAAGGTATTTAAACTTTAAAAGTAAAGTGATTTTTGAGCTTTAAGGTTAGAGGTGAGTGTTAAATGTAAATAAAAGAATTAAAGTGTCCTAATGCATATAAATATTAAGTTAACATTTTAAGACTTAGGATATGGAATTAATAAGTGAGCTTCTTGCTTGATTAAATTAAGCTAGTAGATGATAAGTACGTAAATCACCTACTTTAACTTATTGACCAATCTAAGAACTAAGTAGGTGCATCATCTACTAAGACTCCCTTGACTAGCTTATTGGGTCAAATACACTACCACTTACTTAAATTAATTTTGGCCAAAATAAAAGAAAGAAAGAAGAAGAATGGGCAGCCAAGGCCCTATAGATTTATATCCACAAGGCCCAAGTGTTATGGCCAAGTAGGTGCATAACCTACTTAAACTATTTGACCAAATTAAGAGAGAAAGTATCTCCATCACCTACTTGGACCTTTTGACCAAAAAGAAATATTTGGTCCAAATTAAAGAAAGAGGGGTAAAGGATCTTTTATAGATAGATATAAGCTAATTTCACTATTATTTCATTTGTAGAAAAATCAGATTTCTCTTAAGTTCTTCTTAACAAAAAAAAACAACCTCCTAATTTCTCCTAGGGCTCTTAAGAAACCCTTCTTATTTCCAGCCAATGTAAGTGAAAATAACTATGATTTATCTTTAATCCTATCATGTGAAGTTATTAAAATTAAGTTATTTTTTATTGAACTGTAGGACAACTCTTTTTTTTCAAGCTTGGCAGTCTATTTCTCTTTAATATCTAAGATATTTTCTAATAGTATTTGGCTCAACATATATGAAAACTTAGATACCTGATGGAGTACACTTTAAAAAAGTAAATTTTAGAAATATAGGTAAGGTTACTGCCCCAATTTTTTCCTCTTTATGTATAGGTCTTGATGGAGGATTTTATATATGTTGTTGTTAAGAAACGGGATGGTGATCGGAAGTCGTGAGTTCAATTTCTTATATTATGTTGAAGGATTTTGAAACTATTTAGGTAAAGTCTATAGGTGTTGTTGTTGGAGGCAGTGGGTGACCTTATAGAATGCTTAAGTGGAGTTGTATTAAAGTATAGAAGGAGGGTGTGGTGATACACCCAATGTTTCAGGGGATGAATAGTCTTACTTCCCATCAAGTATTTAGATACTGTTTTACAAGGATTACATTGTGATTGGTTGCTAATATTAGTTCCATTATGTGCTTATATTGTAGATTAACACCTTAAGGAAAGAAAGCTAATTCATTATAAAAATTAGGTTGCATAACAAGGTATGTTAGTCTATTCTTGTTCATATTCTTTTGCATGATGTCTTATACTCGTGTTCCAATAAAGTGAGCTTCATCGATGGTCTTTCATAGTAAAAGATACAATGTGATGATATATAAACCTCACTATAGTTAATCAACCTTTTATTTACTGCCCATGGTCTAAAAGTGTGTCAAAGCGTTACGTGTCTCTCTTATATGAATCAATAAGATCAAATATTATACAAGTTAAGAGTTTCACATGCAGGATATACCATATTTCCAAAATTGCTTCAATTGTCTAATTTATCTCATACTTCTTTTGGCTACACATGTTCTTTTTTCTAATATCATTCCCATCGTTTTGGGTTTAAGGTGACATTATAGAGTCCTTACCTATTCAATATAGTTTTTATATCCTTACATGGGATACACATTTGTTCCTAGTTAGAATCGGTTCATGTGCCTCAATAGTAACCATTCTCATATATCCTTCTAATTTGTATTACCTAGTAAGATTTTATTATATATTCTAAACCTCGTTAGTTGAGGAGTTACTTGTCTCCCCTTGGTATGCACATATTTCTCCATTTGAAATATCTATACTAGAATCTATCACAATTGCTATATGCTATGTATGATTACTTGAATCGTCAACAACCCATATATGTTATATAATGTCATTTGCTCACTAGTTATACACCTTACTAGCTCATTTGTTAGATGTCATTATCTTCTCACTTGTCACATGTCTTCTTGGCTCATTAGTAAATGTGTTTTATGCCTAGTGAGGTTCATGGTGTCATATAAGTTCCAAAGTATTACTACATTGATGTTATACTTATTTTCTATATCATTGTTCTTATCTCGATTACATGTCTTCTTCTATTGGTCCATATCACTAAAGGTCAATAATGTCATGACCACCAAAGAACAATCTCAAAGATTAAAAAAACAAGGTAAAGTGAATTTATGCATTTATGGGTAGTATCCCAGGGGTGGAAGGAATACCTAACATGGATTGATCCTAATATTATGGGTGGTATCTCAGGGTTGAAAGAAAAGCCTAGAATGGGTCAATCCCAATTTGTGTATTTATGAGGAATATATCCCAGGGGTTAGAATGTCTAGCATGGATCATCCTTTTTTACCACTGATCAGCTGGTCATTTGTAATATCTTACAAAGTTAGTAATGCAAATAACCATAAATCAAAGCAAAGAATGTAATGTACATGATTCTACAAGTATAAACAAAGGTGGTCTTCTATCCTTGTCCATACAGTTGTACCTGGTTTCACTTGAGCTCTTGTTTTACATATGATTACTTTATGCCTTCATATTCATTACATTCTTTCATACTAATATCCCTCCTGGGGACACTATGTTTCATGTCACCGGTACATGTAATTCAGCTAATAGATCTCCCTAAAAGAAGCATATTTTAATCAGCGACTATTAGTGAGTTCTCTATTAATTCGAGGATTTTTTGAGTCTTTAGCATGTATTTAATATTGTATTATATTTTAGGTTATGGTAGTTCCTATCCCGATCTAAGCTAATTTAGTCTATCTCTTAGAGGCTTTGTATACTATTATTAAAGTAAAGTGCAATGGTGTCTTATTCTCTAGTAATCAAGGCCCCAGCGGCCAAGTCATGTATATCTATTATGTGCCTATCTATGTTGGTCTTTTATCAAGGAGTCTTACCTATACTTATCAGAGCCTTCTAATTATTGAAGTTACATGCATAGTAATCCCAAGGTATAATTTGCTTCTCTCGAGCCTTTAGGAAATCGGGTGTCTGTCTGTCTCAATAGGATAGGTGGCGTGACATATCTCATTAGCTGATCCACTAGTATTTTTCTAGAAAATTTTCTTTGCATTCTTTTAGAATGAGCAGAGGCACCTCTCTAACCAATAGTAAGACATGGCATAACAATCTTCCCTTCAAAAATATTTTTCATGCACAGACTCCTTAACAATAGATTTCCACTTATGACGTTGTTACTAAATTTAAAGTTCATGGACCTTCCAAATGTTATTGTTGCAAAAATGGTCATAATGAGGAAGTTTATCATTTTTTTGGAGAAAGTGAGATTGCCACCATTATTTGGAAATATTTCACTAATGCTTGTGGCATACCTCATCCTCACAATGGTAACATTAGATATAAATTATTAGATTGTGGTTGATTAAACCTCACAACAAAGTGTATAAGACCCTTCTGCAACGTCTACTCGTTGTTGTCACTTGGGAACTATGAAAATTCAAATGCACTCTAAAACATAAAAGAATTAATACTACTACTAATAGGATACTTGACCAAGTTACCAACATGGTCCAAATGGTCCTTAACACCCAATTCTCATCACTTTATTTTAAATCCTCAATCCTCAAATTATTTTTTTAATTGACAGCATCAAGCCTAAGCTAGATCAAACTTGACAGATAAATTAAACATGTGCTTGGATAAATTAAGATGAATGTTGACGAATATAGTAAAGGCAACTCGGGCGGTGCGAGAGCAGGTGGCCCAGTAAGGAATCACCTTGGACAGTTGATCATGGCATTCACTACCTACTTTGCGTCATGCTCCAATAAATTTATAGAAATGAAGGCTATTATTGTTGGAATGAAATGGGGTTTAGACAATGTATATCGTAAAATCATTGTCGAATCTAATTTACTACCTATCATCCAGATGATGACTAGAAAACTCAAAAGCTCTTAAGAACTAAAGAATGAACTCAGGCAGATCTCAACTATGAAATCTCAAGGTCAATTTCAATTCATCCATACACTTTGTGAAGGCAACACCACGGCTGATCTTTTCGCAAATTTGACAGAGGGTACTAAAAGGAACATTTTTTTAATGAGGAAACAAACTTGCCTAATCAGATTATATCTACTTTGAAGAATGACACTAAAGCTATCCGAATTTCAGAATTCGAGTCAAGAAAGGCTCCTTTATCTTTGATTCAGGCTGAATATTTTTTTTACTTTAAGGGTTCTTAGTAGCATCTCTTTTTGTGAGCTCCATTATTAAAGGAGAGATCCTCTTAGTTTATTTTGTGCTTATATCAAATTGTATGAGTGTCCTACACTCGAGCTTTGTAATTCTTGAGATTTAAGAATATATTCACCTCTTTGTACTTCTTTTGATCTATCATGAAATAAACTCCCATGTAGGAACCTTTTAAAAATGTTAATTATTTTGTACTATTCAAGGACCCTATACTAATAATATTATCTTTTGGTGTTTAGTTTTTTTTTGTAAAAATAGTAAATATGTAATGACAAAAGATGAGTAATGCTAGTAATTTTATAACATTTGATATCAACCAAATTTTTATTATCATGGAAAAAAATATAAATTTTATAATACACTATAATGTAGTTCGTTTTCCTCTAACCTTATTTTTGAAGGTTGTGGATAAGGTTAAATTTTTTTTTATTTATGAATATGTCTTTTGTAATGTTGTAGCTTGTATGTGCAATTTAATTTTAATATTGTTCCATATCCGTAGTATATTTTTTTAAAGAAATTTATAATTTTTATACAGGCGCACTAAATAGGAGGATATGAAGGTCACAAATTAGCGCAGAAGGTTAAATTCTTTTTAATTATGAATCATGATTTTTGTAATGTCGTTGATTTTATGTGTGATTTAGTTCTATTATTATTGCATGCCTGTAGTATTTTCAGAAACTTTTTATTTCTTTTTATACAGGAGCGTTAAATAGGAGGTTATGGAGGTGACGGATTATGGTAAAAGGTTAAATTCTTTTTTATTTATGAATCATGTTTTTGTTATGTCATAATTTTTTTGTTCAATTTAATTCTAACATCGTTGCATGCTCGTTGTATATTTATTTTAAGAAATTTGTGAATTTTATTATATAGGTGCATTAGATAGGAGGGTATGAAGGTCATGGTATAGGGTAGAAGGTTAAATTCTTTTTGATTTATGAATCATGTTTTTTATAATATTTGTAACTTATACGTGCAATTTAGTTCTAATACTATTGCATGCCCGTTGTTTATTTATTTTTAGAAATTTGTGATTCTTTTCAATACAAGTGTATTAGATATAAGAGTATTGAGGTCACAGATTAGGGTAGAAGGTGAAACTCTTTTTGATTTTTAAATTATATTTTTGTAATGTCAGAGCTTTTATGTGCAGTTTAATTCTAATGTTGTTGCATGCTTATAGTGTATTTATTTTAATAAATTTGTAATTATTTTTTATATAGGTGCATTAGATAGGAGGTTATGTAGGTCACGAATTATGGTAGAAGGTTAGTAGGTAGTCATGCTTTGACTTGCTTTTCGATAGGTTTAGATTTGGTGGGAGTCTGAAAGCATTGTGTCTGTCATAGTATTAGCCTCATACATGTATTTCCTTGCATTTAATTTCTATTAGAATCTATTGTATATTGTGTTTTAGTTACCACATTACTTTGTACATTATTTCTATTAATGTTTTCCTCTACTTACCTTACTAATTGACATATTTTCTTCACTATCGTATTTTCTTTTTGTAATATCTCCTTAATGCGGGAACTGATATGGATATCGTTGTTGCAGTGACTTCTTGGAGCAGGGCAAAGAATAGCTTTACTGATAGAAATTCTCACAGATCTTCCACCACGTTGTTGCCTAGTTTTTTCAACTACAATAGTTTCTTCAGTTTCATTCACCAGCTTAAAACATAAGTATCTTTGTACTTCTAATCTATATCTAATAATGCTATTCTATTCTAGATTAGGAATATTTTTTATGTGCTTGCTTCAGTTTGATTAGTTAGGATTTCTAACTAGTCAATTTTAGAATTTTATTGTGCAATATATTAAGAGTAATATCATGATGATAATCAGTTTAAAATCACGTGCAACACACGTATTCTAAACTAGTAATCTATAAATATTTGAGAAACTGTATGTCATATATAAGAACTTTCAAAGTAAAGTGTTCCTACGATGACATTCATTTTGCGATAATTTGAAGAAAAAGATGTGTCACACTAATTAATACACAAAAAATAACAGATAAAGTGACAATGCTACAAACATAATCAAAGTAATTTATAAGCTACATATATTAAAATAATCAATTAAAAGTCAATGATCAGACACAAATAATGAAAATATAAAATTTTATATACCCACTCTAACATAAATTTGATACTCAATATACATGAGCTTTAATTCATATAAACCATGTAAAAAGAGTTATTATTAATATTTCAATATTGTTGAAGTGTGTGACTATTTGATTTATATCTTTGTTATTTAAATTGTATTCTCAATACATTTTCTTAAATGCGAACCTGACATATTATTGTAAAGTGTATGAAAATCTCATCTAGTTTAAGTTGTTGCGGAAATCAGAGGCGGATCAACAGCTATTAGTGGGGTGTACGGACATCCGTTAATGTCAAAAGAAATTATACGTATACATGTGTATATATATCTTCAGAAATTGAGATATAGTTAATAGTGCACCCACAAATGAATGCTAGTACACCTTGTCGCGCTGGCTAAAAACATCACATTCGTCCACGCGACCAGGGACCGATCCCTGGGTCATGCAACATTTTCTCTTTTATTTTCATTCTTCAGATTAAAGGGTTACTACTACATTAAGTTGAATGCTAGCGCATCTTGATGCGCTGGTTAAAGTCACTGCTTCCGTCCATGCAACCAGGGATTGATCCTTGGTAGTACAATATTTTTTCTATTACTAAATTTATAACATCAAAATGTTGGAATGGGAATTTGAACCTGCAACCATCCCACGAAGTGAATCCCCCTGGACCACTGAACTACTACAAATAATTATCCAAAGATCTTAAAAATAAACCTCATATTATAAGAAAGTAAAGTTATTAGCTTAGAACTCATACTTGTTCTATATATTTATTTTTTCAGTATTGTTTGTCTTTGACGACCAATTGAATATGATAATATCTCTTAATCGACATTGAATGTTTTTGTAATGTCTTAAGATAATATTGTGCACCACAGTATTATTAGAAGCAACAAGCGTAAAAAACTTCACGATCTATTGTGTTTAAGCACAAAATACAAATAAAGCGTGAGATTTAACCAAAAAAAAAGCATAAAGAGAATAAAATATAAATATATGTCTAGTCAAAGACTAATAATATAAGCATGAATGACTAATATATGAAAAAAAATTGATAAAGTGAAATAGTCCGTCTCTTAAGAAAGCCACATTGACTGACAAGGGAAAGTATGTATTAGAAATAAGAACCTAAGTTGCACATTAAGTGAGGCGGGCGGTCAAAACATTTTTAGTCTTGTTTCGAGGCTTATGCGCACCATTGACAACACCGGTGCACCCACAGACTTCATATTCTGAGTTCGCCTCTACGGAAATCACACTTTTATTATTTAATTGCATTCTATTATAAGTGAAGTGAGATTTGAAAAATAAGGTTGTTCATCACCTGTTATAATACTGATTAAAAATATATTGATATGTAAATTGTCCTACCCTATTATTATAAAGCATATTTTAGTGCTGAATATTAGGGAGAACAAATAAATTTACAAATATACATGAAGAACACGTTTAGTGTTGAATATTAAGGGGACCAAATAAATTTACAAATATACATGAAGAACACGTCAATTGAAGGGTTTCTCCAAAACCCCACAAAGAAAAGGAAAGAAAACATTAAATAGAAATAGAAAAAAAAAAACGTTCCAGTACTTTTAAACTATTAGGGGTCGTT
This sequence comes from Capsicum baccatum var. pendulum, assembly GCA_030864225.1. Taxonomy (NCBI): domain Eukaryota; kingdom Viridiplantae; phylum Streptophyta; class Magnoliopsida; order Solanales; family Solanaceae; genus Capsicum; species Capsicum baccatum. The sequence continues at coordinate 42,168,980 of CM061554.1, forward strand.
TGGTTTGAAGACAAGTTATATCGAAATTAGTTATGCTGGGATTAGTTATCCTAAAATTAGTTATTCTGATATTATTTTTTAATGATTGTTTGGTTTGTAATACTAAAAATAATATGTATTGCATTGTTTCTAAAATTATATTTTTTATTTATAAAAATACCCCTCACTTTATTTGTAACGCCCCGTAAAAGTCGTGCATGTATTAGACTCATTCTTAGCTGGCAACCTTCGGGATACAACTTCTCGACCTTCCCGACCTTCATTTTTAGATTTTCAAGTTGCGTTACGATCGGGCAATCTCATAGTACATCTCGGATAAGTTTTGGAATTTTTCGGAATGCATAAGGCTGCGTTTGGATTTCAAAACAGTAGCAAAACGCATAGTCTGTTGCCCAGTTTTTTTTCAGCATTTCAGGGTCAACTTGAAACGATCATATCTTCCTGTATATAATGAACTGTGTGAGCTATTATATATCAAACGAAAGATATTTGAGTCCTCTTTACAATGCAACTGGTTTCATCCAAATCCAACATCGGAGTAAGGAGTTACATCCGTTTTACTTCAGCCTGTCAGTTTGTCAACTGAGGGATAGTTTCGACTTCTCTTGTTTTCTTAGGGGCATTTTAGTCATTTCACTTACCCAATTCCGTTTATAACACCTGATTCAGACCCAATTCAGTAAAATACATCCTTTTTTCTCAAATCCTCTCAAGAACACCATTAGGTTTCAAACAAAAAAAATCCCAAATAACTCAAGATTCAACCGTTGGTTTTGGAAGATAATTTCAGATTTGGAATCCTCTCGACGTAGGCTTTGATAGACACCCAAAATTTGTGGAGAACAAGGTACGCGGGGTTTTCCTAAATTCTCATGGGCATAGAAATCTTGTTTTAAGAAAGGGGTTTTTGATTTCAAGTACATATTCATGTTTTAGAAGCTTTATATGATATTGTTTTAGCCTTTCGGCTTTCCCCCAAAGTGACTTAAAAATTATATGTATATGTAGATATGTGTTTTGCCTTGAAATATGATTTGAGAGCACAATTTACATGAAATTCCTCTCTTGATGTAATTTTCCCATGTTTCACATGATATAGATTGTTTGAAATAAGTCTTGAAAAATCATGATATGAAATGCTTTGGCTTTGCAATGTTTCAAATACGATTTTGAACATGAAAGAGAGGGTTGTAAATGTTGAATATACATATAATGCAAGACTGCATGGTTTTGCCAAAAGCACATGACCACCATATGTTTGATGAAAGTTTTTGCATGGTTTTGACTTGAGTTTCGGAACATGAACTCTTTTATGCAAATTACATGTTTGGGTGGTCTGAAACTACACTTTTATGAAAGATCATGCTTAATGCATTATGGCTCAGAAATAGAACCTGCGGGTCTTGGTATGACGATACCAACTCAGATAAATGTCATATCAGACTCAGACTAACAGACTTTTCAGACTAGTTCAGAAATCAGACTTTCATGATCTAGAAATTTCAGAATGTTGCATGTACAGAAAAGGTTAAAAATGGGCATACAGAGATGTTAGGTGGTTACCCGAAGAGGGCTTGAGTTCAGACAACTCTTTGCCTAAAACCGTGGTTTGCCGACCCGGGTATATTATTATGCGCTGACTTAAATGTCCTGTGGCGTATCAGAATCAGAAACTCCAACTCTTGCGGCACACTTGGGTTGGGGGCTTCCCCGCCGAGTCAATGGCGGATTTCACACAGCCCGTGGAATTTTCAGAAATGTAGGGGATACCACCTAACTCAGAAGTAAAACACAGATCATGATTTGAAATGAATAGACAGGTTGCATGTTTTTAGAAAGTGCCCATGTATTTTTCAGAAATAGTTTTATACAGGATGTCTTGATGAAAATTGCTTTCACTTATATATATATGTATGTATGTTCCTTTATACTATTTTTGGAGTGCTTCGCGTGCCAGTACTTTTGTGGTGACCCCCCCCCTCCTTCCAGGTTTTGAGGCACAGTCTAGGGGTCCAGCTACTCAGTAGACATTCTCGGGCTTGCAGACTTGATCTCACCGTGGTGAGCCTTCTATTATTCGGAAGGCCTATTTATGTCAGACATTATCTTATTTATTATGTTTTGGTCTACTGGGGGCCTGGTCCCGGTTTCTTTTTAGACAAATGTTTCTGTTCTTAGTAGAGATTTCGCAGACTGAATGTCAGATAGCATTATTCAGAAATGTTGCAGATCTTGAACATGTTTTCCGTACTCAGTTTCAATTCCGCATTTTATTATGATTATAAATGTTGTGCATGATAACCAGTCAGAGAATGGGTATTCCGGGCCTTCATGGTTTGGGATACTCGTCACGGCTAGGGCCTAGGCTCGGGTCGTGACAAACTTGGTATCAAAGCACGGTTCATGGTCCCAGGGTGTCTGCGAAATTGCGTCGAGTAGAGTACTGTTTATGGGTGTGTAGCGCACCACACTTATAAACAGGAGGCTACTAGGCGTTTAGGAATGTTTACCTTCTTTGTGATTTAGTTCGTGCTTCAGATTCTAAATTGTCCCCTAATCAATGATCTCTTGTATTTCAGAAACACGACTATGCCTCCCCGGCGCAACATCGATCAGAGTGCTCAGGCAGATGTGGTCCGTCCCACCCACGGGATGCGGACCCGTTATAGAGCTTCCACGCCAGAACTTGTCCCTACTTTGGGAGTTCCTCAGGCCCAAATAGTCCACCTCGTACTCCGCGGACTAATACCAACCGTCCGCAAACTACTCAGAGAAATATCTCGAATGCAGAGTTCAGACAGTCTATCCATATGCTGACACAGCTAGTAGCTAACCAGGCTCAACGATCGGAAAATGTTGGGTCTGCATCCGTTACGTCTGGGGCTACTAGAGTCGGGCATTTTATGAAGATGAATCCACCTAAGTTCACTGGTACAAAGGTGGAGGAAGATCCACAGGAGTTCGTGGATGAGATGGAGAAGATCTTTAAGGTAATGCATGTAGATGAGATAGAAGGAGTGGAATTGGCAACTTATCAGCTTAAGGATGTTGCAAATCAGTGGTATGCAGACTGGGAAGATGCAAAAGGTGAGAGTGTTGAGCCTATAGTTTAGGGTGAGTTTGTAGAAGCTTTCATTGACAGATTCTTTCCTCTGGAGTTGAGGGAGGCCAAAGCAGAAGAGTTCATGAATCTGAAGCAGGGCAGTATGAGTGTACAGGAGTACACTCTGAAGTTTAATCAATTAGCCCGCTATGCACCAGAATTGACTAGCAATATGAGAGCCCGGATGAGGAAATTTGCATCCGGCCTTGCTGATAACCTGATACTTAAGTGCCAGGGGGCAATGTTGAATAGGGAGTTAGACTTTGCTAGACTGGCAGTCCACATGCAGCAAGTGGAAGAGAAGAAGAGAAGGATCGCTGAATCTAGAGAGAAGGACAGGCAGTCCAAAAGAGTCAAATCTGCAGACCAGCACCGTAGTCAGCCGCAGAGTAGTAACTGGGGAAATAGATGGTCGAAGAAGACGAGGTTTTGGAATAATATGCAGTCGGCAGCCAACGCCCCAGCACCCAGACCCCCTGCAGACAGACAGACTCAGAGCTATCAGACTCCTCATGGATCTAGAGCATCAGATACTCAGTCGCAGGGTAGTGTGGCTCAGCAGCATCGCACTTACCCGCGATGTGAAATGTGTGGTAAGAATCATCCAGGGAAATGTCAGTTGGGCATACGTGTATGTTATTCATGTCGTCAACCAGGCCACTTTCAGAGGGACTGTCCATCTACTAGGAGGAGTGTTGGTGGTGCGAAGTTTCAGGGCAATTCCACAGCGCCACCCCCATCTCAGAAGGGCACCACATCAGCTGTCGGGAATAGTCGCAACCGGTTATATGCCTTGACCAACCGCCAGGAGGCGGAAGCTTCCCCAGATGTTGTTACTGGTACGTTACAAATCTTTTCCCGTGATGTCTGTGTGTTACTTGATCCCGGATCTACCTTATCCTATGTGACCCCTTATGTGGCTGTTGGTTTCGGGTTTGAGCCCAGTGTGATTTCTGAACCCTTTTCTGTTTCTACCCCGGTAGGGGATTCTGTTGTTGCTAGAAGGGTGTATAGGGGTTGTGTGGTGACTGTTGGTAGTCGGGATACGGTGGCAGACCTTATAGAGTTGGACATGGTTGCATTTGATGCTATCTTAGGGATGGATTGGCTCCATTCATGCTATGCCATTTTGGATTGTAGGACCCGTAAAGTTACCTTTTCTTTCCCGAATGAACCAATGATAGAATGGAAGGGACATTCTTTAGCACCCAAATGGCACTTTATATCTCATCTCAGAGCCCGAAAACTTATTTCTAAGGGTTGTTTGTATCACCTTATTCGAGTCTAGGACTCCAAAGTTGAAAATCCTCCTTTTCAGTCTGTCCCTGTGGTGAATGAATTTCCAGAAGTCTTTCCCGAAGATCTCCCAGGGATACCCCCTGATAGGGAGATAGAGTTTGGTATTGATGTGTTGCCAGATACCCGCCCCATTTCTATTCCGCCATATAGAATGGCTCCCGCAGAGCTAAAAGAGTTGAAAGAGCAGCTAGCAGACCTCCTAGATAAGGGATTTATATGCCCCAGTGTATCTCCTTGGGGTGCACCTGTACTTTTCGTGCGTAAGAAAGACGGTTCCCTTCGTATGTGCATAGATTACCGTCAGTTGAATAAGGTCACAGTTAAAAACAAATATCCTCTTCCTAGGATTGATGATCTTTTTGACCAACTTCAGGGTGCTAGATGTTTTTCAAAAATAGACCTTCGTTCGGGTTATCATCAGTTGAAAGTTCGGGAGTCAGACATTCCCAAGACGGCTTTCCGAACCCGATATGGTCACTATGAGTTTCTTGTCATGTCCTTCGGGTTAACTAATGCCCCTGCAGCCTTCATGGATCTTATGAACAGAGTTTTCCGTCAGTTTCTTGACTCGTTTGTCATTGTATTTATTGATGATATTCTGATTTATTCTAAGAGTAAGGAGGATCATGTCGATCACCTTCGAATCATTCTTCAGACCCTTAAGGATCATCGGTTATATGCCAAGTTTTCCAAGTGCGAGTTCTGGTTAGGTGCTATTGCATTCTTAGGGCATATTGTGTCCCTTGATGGGATTAGAGTGGACCCCCAGAAAGTTGAGGCAGTAAGGAAATGGCCCAGACCCACGACTCCAACCGATATTCGGAGCTTCTTGGGTTTGGCAGGTTATTACAGAAGGTTCGTAGAAGGTTTTTCATCCATAGCGTCTCCACTCACTAAACTGACTCAGAAAAAGGTAAAGTTTGTGTGGTCTGATTTATGTGAAAATAGTTTTGAGAAGTTGAAAGATAGACTAACCACTGCCCCCGTTTTGACTCTTCCCGAGGGTGTTAATGGTTTTGTGGTTTATTGTGATGCATCCCGTGTGGGAATTGGCTGCGTTTTGATGCAACATGGTAAGGTGGTAGCTTATGTATCTAGGCAGTTGAAGGTGCACGAGCGGAACTACCCTACTCATGATTTGGAGTTAGCGGCTGTGGTGTTTGCCCTTATGATTTGGCGGCACTACTTGTACGGTGTTCATGTTGATATCTTCACCGATCACAAGAGTCTGCAGTATGTTTTCTCGCAGAAAGAATTGAATCTCAAGCAGAGGCGGTGGTTGGAACTCCTAAAAGACTATGATATGAGCCTGCATTACCATCCGGGCAAGGCAAATGTTGTAGCCGACGCCCTCAGCAGGTTGTCTATGGGCAGCTTTTCTCATGTAGAAGAAGAAAAGAAGGAGATGGTGAAGGATATTCACCGCCTTGCGAATCTGGGAGTGCGACTTTTAGATTCTGAAGATGGAGGTGTGGTTGTTCATGAGTTAGCTAAGTCATCCCTTTGTACGGAAGTGAAGGAGAAGCAGGTTGAAGATTCCATCTTGATGCAAATCAAGAAAGATGTGGGTCAACAGAAGGTGATGTCTTTTGAAATTGATGGTGATGGCATTCTGAGGTTTCAGGGTAGATTATGTGTTCCGAATGTCGACGGGCTTCGAGAAAGAATTCTTGATGAAGCTCACACCTCGAGGTATGTTGTTCATCCTGGTTCTACTAAGATGTACCATGATTTGAAATCTATGTTTTGGTCGAATAATATGAAGCGAGATGTGGCTAACTTTGTTTCTAAGTGCTTGAATTGCCAACAAGTGAAAGTAGAACATTTGAGGCCAGGAGGTACTTCCCAAGAAATAGCGTTACCCTTGTGGAAGTGGGAAATGATCAATATGGACTTTATTGCAGGACTTCCGAAGTCCCGAAATCAGTACGACTCTATATGGGTGATTGTGGATAGGCTAACCAAGTCAGCTCACTTTCTGCCTGTCAGGACTAACTATTCGGGGGAAGATTATGCCAAGCTATTCATTTCGGAAATTGTCCGTTTGCATGGAGCGCCTGTCTCCATTATATCTGATCGAGGTACGCAGTTTTCTTCTCAGTTTTGGAGATCATTCCAGAAAGGTTTAGGTACCCAGGTGAACTTAAGTACAGCATTCCACCCACAGACTGATGGGCAAGCTGAACGCACCATCCAGACCCTGGAGGACATGTTGAGGGCCTGTGTGATAGACTTTAAAGGTTGTTGGGTTGATCACTTGCCACTGATAGAGTTTGCCTATAACAACAGCTTCCACTCTAGTATTAAGATGGCACCTTTTGAGGCATTGTATGGTAGGAGATGTAGGTCTCCAATAGGCTGGTATGAAGTAGGTGAGATGCAGATGTATGGGCCTGATCTTGTTCATCAGGCAATGGTAGATGTGAAACTCATTAGGGAACGACTTAAGACAGCTCAGAGTCATCAGAAATCCTATGCCGACGTCAGAAGAAGAGAGTTAGAGTTTGAGATTGGAGATTGGGTCTTCCTCAAAGTTTCTCCCATGAAGGGAGTTATGCGTTTCGGGAAGAAGGGTAAGCTAAGCCCTCGCTATATAGGCCCGTATCAGATTATAAGAAGAATAGGTGGAGTTTCGTATGAATTGGAATTGCTTGCTAGTTTGGGTTCTGTTCATCCAGTATTCCACATATCCATGTTGAAGAAGTGCATTGGAGATCACTCTTTGGTTGTGCCCATTGATGAGATCAAGGTGAGTGATTCCTTGTCTTACGAAGAAGAGCCCGTGGAAATCCTAGATCGACAAGTGAGAAAATTGAGGAGTAAGGAGATAGTTTCAGTTAAAGTGTTATGGCGAAATCAGAAGGTTGAAGAAGCAACTTGGGAGTCGGAGCATGACATGAAAGCGAGATACCCAAGCCTATTTGAATCAGCAAGTGACAAATTTGAAGGTACAATTCTTGCTTTATGTTTTCTTCCATGTATGAATCTGTTTGAAAATCGTGCGTGACTAGTTCCGCGTCATCAGTCGGGGACGAATGATCCCAAGGGGGGGATAATGTAATGCCCCGTAAAAGTCGTGCATGTATTAGACTCATTCTTAGCTGGCAACCTTCGGGATACAACTTCTCGACCTTCCCGACCTTAATTTTTAGATTTTCAAGTTGCGTTACGATCGGGCAATCTCATAGTACATCTCGGATAAGTTTTGGAATTTTTCGGAATGCATAAGGCTGCGTTTGGATTTCAAAACAGTAGCAAAACGCATAGCCTGTTGCCCAGTTTTTTTTCAGCATTTCAGGGTCAAATTGAAACGATCATATCTTCCTGTATATAATGAACTGTGTGAGCTAATATATATCAAACGAAAGATATTTGAGTCCTCTTTACAATGCAACTGGTTTCATCCAAATCCAACATCGGAGTAAGGAGTTACATCCGTTTTACTTCAGCCTGTCAGTTTGTCAACTGAGGGATAGTTTCGACTTCTCTTGTTTTCTTAGGGGCATTTTAGTCATTTCACTTACCCAATTCCGTTTATAACACCTGATTCAGACCCAATTCAGCAAAATATATTCTTTTTTATCAAATCCTCTCAAGAACACCATTAGGTTTCAAACAAAAAAAATCTCAAATAACTCAAGATTCAACCGTTGGTTTTGGAAGATAATTTCAGATTTGGAATCCTCTCGACGTAAGCTTTGATAGACACCCAAAATTTGTGGAGAACAAGGTACGCGGGGTTTTCCTAAATTCTCATGGGCATAGAAATCATGTTTTAAGAAAGGGGTTTTTGATTTCAAGTACATATTCATGTTTTAGAAGCTTTATATGATATTGTTTTAGCCTTTCGGCTTTCCCCCAAAGTGACTTAAAAATTATATGTATATGTAGATATGTGTTTTGCCTTGAAATATGATTTGAGAGCACAATTTACATGAAATTCCTCTCTTGATGTAATTTTCCCATGTTTCACATGATATAGATTGTTTGAAATAAGTCTTGAAAAATCATGATATGAAATGCTTTGGCTTTGCTATGTTTCAAATACGATTTTGAACATGAAAGAGAGGGTTGTAAATGTTGAATATACATATAATGCAAGACTGCATGGTTTTGCCAAAAGCACATGACCACCATATGTTTGATGAAAGTTTTTGCATGGTTTTGACTTGAGTTTCGGAACATGAACTCTTTTATGCAAATTACATGTTTTGGTGGTCTGAAACTACACTTTTATGAAAGATCATGCTTAATGCATTATGGCTCAGAAATAGAACCTGCAGGTCTTGGTATGACGATACCAACTCAGATAAATGCCATATCAGACTCAGACTAACAGACTTTTCAGACTAGTTCAGAAATCAGACTTTCATGATCTAGAAATTTCAGAATGTTGCATGTACAGAAAAGGTTAAAAATGGGCATACAGAGATGTTAGGTGGTTACCCGAAGAGGGATTGAGTTCAGACAACTCTTTGCCTAAAACCGTGGTTTGCCGACCCGGGTATATTATTATGCGCTGACTTAAATGTCCTGTGGCGTATCAGAATCAGAAACTCCAACTCTTGCGGCACACTTGGGTTGGGGGCTTCCCCGCCGAGTTAATGGCGGATTTCACACAACCCGTGGAATTTTTCAGAAATGTAGGGGATACCACCTAACTCAAAAGTAAAACACAGATCATGATTTGAAATGAATAGACAGGTTGCATGTTTTTAGAAAGTGCCCATGTATTTTTCAGAAATAGTTTTATACAGGATGTCTTGATGAAAATTGCTTTCACTTATATATATATGTATGTATGTTCCTTTATACTATTTTTGGAGTGCTTCGCGTGCCAGTACTTTTGTGGTGACCCCCCCCCCCCCCTCCTTCCAGGTTTTGAGGCACAGTCTAGGGGTCCAGCTACTCAGTAGACATTCTCGGGCTTGCAGACTTGATCTCACCGTGGTGAGCCTTCTATTATTCGGAAGGCCTATTTATGTCAGACATTATCTTATTTATTATGTTTTGGTCTACTGGGGGCCTTGTCCCGGTTTCTTTTTAGACAAATGTTTCTGTTCTTAGTAGAGATTTCGCAGACTGAATGTCAGATAGCATTATTCAGAAATGTTGCAGATCTTGAACATGTTTTCCGTACTCAGTTTCAATTCCGCATTTTATTATGATTATGAATGTTGTGCATGATAACCAGTCAGAGAATGGGTGTTCCGGGCCTTCATGGTTTGGGATGCTCGTCACGGCTAGGGCCTAGGCTCGGGTCGTGACATTATTTAACTTAATTATTTCTCAATTGGAACAACATCAACGAATATGCATCATCATTCTGTCTTATTTAGGTCAAACCATTAGAATAATACTACAGGGAAGCAAAAAAAAAAAAAGCTTTCGCCACTTTGCAATGCTAGGAGTCTAACTCGGTGCACACATTTGTATAGTCTTCAGTATGGTGCAAGAATAAAGCAGTCATATAGAAGAGGCCTATAACCATATTTTATAGCACAAATGCAAGTAACTTGTTCATTGCAACAAACCCAAAATGATAGTAGAACAAAACGTTATCTTCACATGTTATGCATACTGATAATACACCAACTTGGTCATTGCAACAAAACTAAAATGGTTAACATAAGTGTGTTCACATAGACCTGTTTTCCAGCAAAGACTTTCAAAACAAACATTTTTGCCAAGAGCAGAGTCAATATATCATAATTAAGTTCGAATTGTGCATATTACGGCAAGAAAGATGCAGTTCAACAACATAGGTTTCATGTTGATAGCTAAAATCTTGTAAGCAAAGTCTCTGCTCCATAGGGATTCAGAGCAACCAATGAAGTCTCTTCACCATCTTCCTCAAAAGAAAAACAAAGGGTTTGGAGAAAATTTTGTCATTTTATAATTTTATCCCAAAGATAAATTATGGTGAGATTATTATACCACCAAATACGTGAAATAACTTATTGCGGTACTATTTATTAGTTTCGAGATAAGTTATCTTGAATATTTCCAATGAAATGATGCATTAAAAAGTTTATCTTGAGATTATTATTTTATCCCAAGTTTATTTACTTTAGTACCTCACACCAAATGAACCCTTAAAGTTCATCCACAATTAAACTAACACAATCCCACGGGTTATCACCAATGCAGCCCCACATGCATTTACATAAAAAGAAAAAGACAGAAGAAAGTAATTTTTATTTTTCTTGAACTATTTCTTGAGGTTTTCATAACAATGAAGGAAATTTTTTATTTATAGGGGAAAATTAACTTTGTTCCAAAAATTGAAGTTTCTAATTTTTTCATAAATAGATATTCATTATATAGTAATACATTTATAACACTCCCTTGAATGTCTAATTGATAGATAATGTTTTTCGTTAAAATCATACTAGAAAAACTCAGTGAAAAAAATTCTAGTGAAGGTAAAAAAAATACACGTATCTAATAATATGCATATGTATTGCCTCATTAAAAACTTTACAAGAAAAATCCAGTGGAACAAAACCTCGTAAAAAAAGGGTACATCGCGTATTAACTCCTTCTAATGAGAACACCTTTGAGCATTTACATCTCGATCTTGTGCACCATCTTCTTGAAAGTTACAGTTGGAAGATACTTAGTGAATAAATCAGCCACATTATCACTTGAACGAATCTATTGCACGTTAATATCATCATTCTTTTGAAGCTCATGTGTATAAAAAAATTGGCAAAATGTGCTTCATTTTATCTCCTTTTATATATCCTCCCTTAAGTTGTGTTATGCATGTTGCATTATCTTCATATAAAATTATGGGTATTTTGTCACATTTCAAACCACATTTTTCTCTAATGAGATGCATCATGGACCTCAACCACACACACTCTTGACTTGCTTCATAAATAGTTATTATCTCAGCATGATTCGATAAAGTGGCTACAATAGACTACTTTATAGATCTCCAAGATATGACAGTACCCGCCCCCCCTCCACACACACACACACACATGAACACATAGTCTATTTGAGACCAAATTTTATGTGGGTTAAGTAAATACCCAATATCAGCATAGCCAACAAGATCGAGACTGCAATCTTTAGAATAAAATAAGCTTACATGTTTGATCCCACTCAGATATCTTCTAGTAGGAGCAGAACTATACCTTGCTAACAAATTGACTGAAAAGGCTATATCGAGTCTTGTAGTATTTACGAAATAAACTAGTACATTAATTGAACTAAGATATATATAATCAATTCAATTCGACAAGAATCATTAGGGATGATCTATCCGCACAGAATTCAAGTCCAAAAGATTGTTAGAAGCCTCCACAAAGTATTGGAAACTAAAGCTACCATTCTGGAAGATGGAGACCTCCAAAATATAACATATAATGGGTTACAAGGAAATCTCATTGCATATGAATGAAATTATATCAACAGGTACAATAAGAAAGAAAGAATAAAACTAATAGCCTTCAAAGCCCTCCCAACTAATGAGGAACATTTTTTAGAAGAAGCCAATAGCAAGGAATGGCTCTTATAAATCGAGGAGTAAGGCAAATCATAAAATGGCGACAACAGGGATCCCAGAGAGTCAGAAATTTAATTCCACAAGAAATGATGTTCGTTGCTATCACTGTGAAAGGCAAGGCCACTTTAAAAAAAAATCTAGAATTAAGAAGAAGATCGGCTAGAAAAAATAAAAACTTTAAAGCCTGGAGTGATAAAGATGAAACTGAAGAAAAACCTGAAGCAGCCGATATATGTTTCATGGAAAAAGGTTAATCAAGTGGCATAAGACCACACGAATATCATAATTGTAATATTCTTGAATCTAATATTGATATTATAATTGACGAGCTTCAAAAGTTGTAGATTAATACAATAAACTTTCTTAAGAGAAGAAAAACTAGGAAGCTTGACTTAAATTAAAACTCAAAAAGGAACGAATAAACTGTCAAGTTGATATTAAAGCATGTCAAATTGAAATTGACTTACTTAAAGAAGAGCATGATGATCTAAAAATGCAATTGAATAGCATTAAAAAATTACCAAGCCATAGTTTCATAAGATTAAATTCTTTTAATACTATCTCTAGTTCCTCATCAAGATCATTTAAATCAGAAAAGACTTTTTTCTCCATTCAAGGACTTTTCTGCTATACTTGTGGATAGATAGAGCACAAATAATACAGCTATAGGCTAAAGCCTAAAGGTGTGTGGGTTTGGAGGACTAAAGGAAGTACATCTAATCTGCAAGTACCCAAGAGCACTTGGGTACCTAAACAAAATTGAATTTCTTATTTTAAAGGAATGTGTCCACAAAATATATAAAAAGGGAATGTGGGTCATCGGTAACGGATGTTCTAGAAATATGATCAAAAAGAAAGAAAATTGTTATTCTCTAAAGAAAATAGAAGGATGATCAATCAGATTTAGTGATAATGCCAATGGCAATGTCATCGGAGTCAGCTCAGTACAGCTCAACTCCTCGTATGAACTTATTAAAGTATATCTCATATGTGGACTCAAACATAACCTACTCAGTATCATTCAATTGTGTGATGTTGGATTTGGAGTCATTATCAAAGTTGAAAGTTGTTCCATCAAACATGATAAAAGGAATATTTCTCTTATCAATAAACATGTTGATAATATTTATTTCCTAAATAATCCTGATTTTGCTACTTTAACCTGCCTCACTGTACAAACCAATGAAACTTGGTTATAGCACAGAAATCTTGGACATGCAAGTATCCATATCATTGAGAAATTGTCCAGACTAGAACTGGAGAAAGGTCTGCCAAAAGTCAAGTTTGAGAAGGATCATATTTGTGATGCCTGCCAATTGGGTAAATAGACCCAGACATCATTCAAAGTCAAAGACATTATCTCTACAACCAAACCTCTTTAAATAATCCACGTGGATTTTTTTGGCCCCACCAAGACCACGGTTATTGGTGATATATTTTTGTTATTGTTGATGATTATTCTTATTTTACCTAGGTAATATTTCTCACTTATAGATATGAGGCTTTCACAAATGTCAAGAAATACTGTGCTCAGAATGGATACTTTCAAAACTTCTCATCACCTTAGTCTCCTCAATAAAATGGTATGGTGGAATAAACAAAATTGTTTCCTTTGAGAGACTGCAAGAACCATGCTACTAGAACACAATTTTTCAGATCACTTTTAGGCAAAGGCAGTAAGCACAACATGTCACATCATCAATAGATACCTCATCAAACCTCTTCTAAAGAAGAGGATTTATGAGCTATAGAGAGGAAATAAGCCAAATATTAGCTACTTTCATCCTTCTGGATGCAAATGCTTTATCAACAAAACGGTATGAATAACTTGAGAAAATTTGATCCACAAAGTGACAAAGGTTTCTTTCTTGGGTACTCTCCTACCAGTCATGCTTATGGGGCTTACGATAAAAAAAATGTTATGTATTAAAGAATCTAAGAATATTGTATTTGATGAAACTAATCACCCCTCTATGAGTAAGTATTGATGAAAAACAGGTGTGTGATCCATAATCTAGAGCCAATGCTAGTACAGCTCCGGAGCCATCACATGATGATCGACTACACCCTTCCAGAGTCTACTCCTACTGTTACAATAGTCAAAACGAGTGTTCCAAGAGAAAAACATACAATGCTAGCTATCCAAATGATTTTATCATTGGAAATACATATGATAGGTTGCAGACAAGAGCCTAATTGAGAAAGCAAGTGTATGTTGCCCATGTATCTCAAATCAAATTAAAGAAGACCGATGAAGCCCTCAAAGACGAATCCTAGGTCGAGGTCATGAAAGAGGAATTGTATATGTAAGTATGCAAGATATACAGGGGAATAATTGGATCATTTCTCTACTTGACTGTTAGTCGATCAGACTTTATGTTCAGTATATGTAAGTGTGCAAGGTTTCAGTCAGCTCCCAAAGAGTCTCATCTGACTACCTTTAAAAGAATTATTCGATATCTCATTGAAACACAAGATACCGGACTATGTTACCCTCGCTCCTCTTATTTTGATTTAATTAGATATTTAGATACTGACTTTGAAGGTGATAAGAATGATAGAAAAATCACTAGTGGAACATGCCAAATTCTTGGTGATGCTTTGATATCATGGCATAGCAATAAGCAAACTTCAGTTACTTTGTCTACAATGGAAGTTGAATAAATAGTCGTTGGCATTTCTTATACTCAAACTTTATAAATTATGCATCAACTAATTGATTTAATTTATTATTTGAATTTATTCCTATAATGTGTGACAATACCAGTGCTATCAGTTTGTCAAAATATATTGTGTATCATTCTAGGGATAAAAATATTGATATTAAACATCATTTTATTTGCGATCATGTAGAAAATGGTGATTTTTCCCTAACTTTCCTTGATTCTACAAATCAGTTGGAAGATATTTTTTCTAAGCCCCGATTATAAGAAAGATTTTATTTCCTTTGAAAAAGACTTGGTACAACATTAATGACTTATGGTTTTTTTTTATTTTTATGACTTTTCTTTTTTGCCTAATTATTTTTAAAACCTTGTAATTTTGGTAAACATTTTTTAAAAGACATCATCATTATTCTTACCCCTTTTTACGCCTCTTTTAATGCCCCTCTAGACTTTTATCTTCCCAACACCCCCATTCTATCATCTTTTCACCTAAAAGGTTGCATCATTCTCTTCACCTCTCTCCACCTTCCCCTTTTTTCTTTCACCCTTCCTTCATCTTCCCTCGTTCCATCTTCTTCTTCACCACTTTAAAAATCCTTGAACAGACTTCCCTTTTACCAAATAACAAAAACTCACTGTATGAATAATATCTATAAAACCCTTCTTAACCTCTTCTCTGATAATCATGTTCTTATCTCTAAGTTATTTGATTAATCCACTTCTAACTCTCAACAATCGGGTGTCAACAAAAAATGCTCTACCCCAAGCCTTATGTCATCTATCAAGAAACCTCACTCACATTTCTTAGATCCCCTCCCTATAAAGACATGAACAAGTTTTTGATAGGTTTATAAAAAAATCAAGATCAATACCTTCAATAATCGCTCTATTGTACCCAGGAATGTTGTAAATTTGTACAAGTTAAAGGACGCACACTGAAATATAAGTTCATTTTTTAAATTTCAAGACTTATCCTTGGTTTTTATCCTTTGTGGACTTCTAGTGTAATGTTCTATGTGAATCTTCGCATCTCTCCTAAAATGGTGAGTTAGAGACTCTTGTGTTAGGCACAAGAATTATTCTTAATGACTTTTTTTCTGAAAAAGATTTTAATACGAATTTCTCTAGAGAAATTATCTTTATAAATGGCTCTTAGCCTAAAGAGTTTGAAGATAGTTTTGAGGAGACAAATAGGTTGTGTCCAACCCAGATTCCACATCATCTAATTTTTGTCCATTATCTCTCTTCTTTAAGTATTGATATATGGCTTACATCATCGCCACCACCCTAATCCCTAGAAAACGTCCCTCAGTAACATTACCTACCGTAATGTGTTTGTTCTCTATTTCTTGGTGAAAATATATAAGATTAATTGGGCAACTTCATTTTGTGAATACTGGCTTGAAAGTGATGCACATATACTTGCACATACTTTCATCAGCCTACCTTATGGATTGTTGATCACTTGAATTCTCTAATACTTCTCCATCTACCTGTCCGCATACCCAACTTCGAAATCTCTGCCTTATATAATTCAAAGACCTTTGCCAGTATGGGATACACCTTATAAGACAATAAGTGGTGTAGAAAGGACTTAGCCAGAGAAAAATTCGATCTGCCCAAGGTAAGAAAGTCAGTTTCTAACCCCATACTTCATGTGTAAAAAAAATTAAAGAAAATCAAGGACCGCATAAAGACAATATAGGAAAGAGTGGTACTGCTTCAGGAGTTGAATTCTAAATTTCTACAGCTTGGGAAGGATACAAGTATTAAGTAAGCAGGGTGAGGTTGACCATTGACAGACTCCAGAAAAAGGGTGTCAAATTGTTCTCTAAAGTGTTCTCACACTTGGAATCCCTCAAAACTGAAGCCAACTCCTCTAACAATGACCATGAATATCTGTTCAAAACTCCTATTCCTCATTCTCTAAAAGTGTTGAGAAATTATATAAACAATTCTGTCATAACATGCACAATATCCTCAGATATTTCATTATCAAATGATAATCTAATGACTATTATTCAAAAGGGGGTCATGTCCCTTTTTATTAGGTTGTAATATGATATTATACATTCTCAACCACACTCTATTTTTTGTTTTGTTAAACAACTTGACTATTCTATTCTATGTGGTTTTCTCTGTTTGTGTTGTTTTTTTACTATGCCAAAAGGGGGAGAAAGCAGGAACATCAAAGAAGGCCTTTAAGTTGGGGGGAGCAAGTCGACTCCATAGATAGAAGTCAACTAATGCTCTAAATCAAAAGGGTCATCAAGAAGGAGGGAGCAAGTCGATCGCTAAATAGGGAAGTCAACTAATTTTTATTATTTTTCATTATCAAAAAGTGGGAGATTGTTAACCCTACACTCTCACTATATATTTTAATAAACACAAACTAATAAACAAATATCTTATAGGATACACCAAATATACAGAAGATCAAAAGAGACTCCAGAATCCCTAAGGAATCAATTCAAAATATCCAATAAATAATAATACCTCGCAAAAGGAAGCAACCATCCAAAAGCAAGATGGTCGGTGCTAAACTTGAAAAAATAATCAATCATGGAATCAATTCAAGTATCTAAGAATATCTCATAAAAGGAAGCAAGCATCCAACAACAACATGGCTGGAGCAAAACTTGAGAAGAGTATCAATCACCACAAGAGCAAAAGGAAAAAAGATCATATCCCATACACAGACATATCTAATATGGATATGTATGAGTGTCGTGTATAGACATATCTGATATGGAAATACTATATGATATCATTCCTAAATTAAGAAATCAATTCAAATCCTTGATTGGAATAAAATCTCTTAGGTTTCCTTACGAAGAAAAGAAGTCAGAAAAGCTGAAGAATATAAAGAAAGGACTGAAGATTGAAGCATTCGCATAACTTTAACAAAGAATCTTAGAGTGTATCAATCTTAGTCTAACAAAGCTTTGTACTTCTTAGTCTACAATAGTTATATAAAGAATAAGATTGGGTTAACTTTGTAATACAAATTGAGGATGTGTCACAAGATCTAAAAAATAAAGTAAGTCTTCAAAACTTTTTCATCACCATTGTACTCGAGCTCCACTTCAAAAAAGATCTAAGAAAACTTTGAAACCCAAGGGGATAGAAGTAGGCACCACATTGGTGTTTCGAACCAGGATAACTCATTGTGTTCTTATTTCAAGTTATTTATTTTCTCATCTATTTATTCAAATCTAATATCCTTTGTGAAGTATATTGACTTATACGTAAGTCAATTGAGAATACTCAATAGTTGAATCAAGAAAATTTTCAGTTCACCCCTCTCTCTCTTGAATTTTAAGTTTGGTTTGAGATAAGGTGTTAAGTGGGAAGGCTAAGGAAACCTCACTCGGGTCAGATAGAATTTTGAGGATTAGGGGCCGAGTTTGTGTATAGAGAGTAGGTGATTGGATTAGATTGGTCTTATAGGAGACCTATTATTCCATATATTCTATCCATGCCAATATAACTAAGATGTATTATGATTTGAGATAGCACTACAAGTGGGGTGGTTTAAGGTAAGATATGGCAGATTTTGTGGCTCGTTGACTATATTTTCAGTAGGTGAAGGCCGAGCATATGAGACCTAATGGCTTACTTCAAAGGTTACCCATTCTTGAGTGGAAATAGAAATGGGTCACTATGGACTTCGTGACTGGATTGCCTCATACTTCTCGTAGTTCTGATAGTGTGTGGTTCATCGTGGATTGATTAATCAAGTCATCTTATTTTATTTTGGTTCTGATCTTATTCAGTGCTGATAGGTTGGCCCATATCTATATTTGTGAGATTGTGTGTCTTCATGTTGTACCAGTGTCCATAATTTTAGATCTAGGTCCTGTGTTTACAACTTACTTTTGGAAGACTTTTTAGGATGATTTTGGTACTCAGTTTGATCTTAGCACAGTGTTTCACCCCTAAAATGATGGCCAGTCAGAGAGAACTATCCCAGTTTTAGAGGATATGCTCCGCACATGCGTGATGGATTTTGGTGGCCAGTGGGAGTAGCTTTTGTCTTTAGTTGAGTTTGCATATAATAATAGCTACCATTTCAGTATTTATATGGCTTCTTTTAAGGCGTTGTATGGTAGGTGTTATCCTATCCCAGTGGGTTAATTTGATATTGTAAAGGTGAGATCTCTAGGAATTATGGATAATTATGGATAGACTTAGAGTGGCTCAGAGTAGGCATGAGTGTTATGCTTATCGTAGACTTTGTGCCTTGAGATTTGGTATTGGAGATCGTCTTTTCCTTTGAGAGTCACCCATGAAGGCTGTGATAAGGTTGGGGAAGAAGGGAAAATTTATCCCCAGGTATATTGGTCCATTTGAGATTCTTTGGGTTGTTGGTGATGTGGCTTATGAGTTGGCTTTGCCCCCTGATCTATCAGTTGTTCATCTAGTTTTTCATTTTTCTATGCTTTGCCGCTATATTTCTAATGAGTCTAGTGTCATTCGTTGGTTGTCAGTTCAGTTAGATGAGTGATTTTGTTTACTAAGGAGTCAGCCTTCATTTTTGGGTAGGGATATTAGGCCGTTGCGCTCTAGAGTTATTCCTGTGATTAAGGTTTTTCAACGACATCGACATGTATATGAGTTTAATCGACATATATATGAGTTTACTTGGGAGGTTAAGTATGATATGCATAGTTTCTATCCCTAGTTCTTCACTGATTTAGGTATTTCTCTGCCTTAGTTTGAGGACGAACTAGATTCTTAATGGTGGATGATGTAACGACCAAACAAAATTAGTTGAAATATGTGAAATTTGTGATTCTATGTGATTTAACTATTTTTTCCCTCTCAGTAGTGATATCATGGTACTTCTGGGGTGTCAGAGTGATTGGTACAGTTTCCGATGCATTTTGGTATTATTTATGAGATATTGTGATTTTTAAGGCTTCAAGAGCATTATTTTGGACTTATATGGATATCTTTTGATTCGTGTGATGGATGGATAAATAGACTACGTCAACAGGTCCAAAATATCAATTTTAGACCTTTGGTTTGGTTTCCAGTGCACTCGAGCTCATTTTGATATATTGATCGGAAAGTTAAAAAATTAAAAATATGATTATGGGACCCACGTTTGATCGAAACAACCTCAAATGAAAAATTGGACTTCACCAACATATCTAGAATATCTAATTTAGGGCGGTAACATGTTTATGTGATTTTACAGCTTTTAAATATCATTTTGACCCTGATTTAGAAAATGATAATTTTTTATTTCGGTGGTCAACTTTATGAAAATGATGTTTTTTGAAAATATGATATCGGCATTTAATTCAAAACATCAAATTTGGTGTGATTGCATAGTTCGTTTGCATATATCATACTCTGAATGAATTTCGAATACCCCATCAAAGCCTGTTTGGACTTACAGATTTTTTTGTTATTTATAGTAGTTTTTCCCCTTTTTTGTCCCATTTTTTTCA
The DNA here is from genome assembly GCA_030864225.1 of Capsicum baccatum var. pendulum. Taxonomy (NCBI): domain Eukaryota; kingdom Viridiplantae; phylum Streptophyta; class Magnoliopsida; order Solanales; family Solanaceae; genus Capsicum; species Capsicum baccatum. Next base: position 42,189,023 of record CM061554.1, read on the forward strand.
TTCTTTCACCTTACCTCTTAAGAGTTAAATCCTAAAATAGTGTGGTATCTTAAAAGTGAAGCTTTTGGGAGCTTGAGAAGCTATATTAACATCTATTTCTTGATTCTATTATGGATTTAAGGTAAGAATTCACTCTTTTTCTTAGTAATTTCTTTATTAATTTATCAAAACCTCAAAAATCTTAGGGCTTGATTTTAAACCCAAATTTCACTCATTTTCACTTGAGTAATGTTTTTTATTTTAATTACTAGTGTTTCATCAATTTATCTATAATACCCCGATCATTTCTTAAGCCTAAATCCATCTTTTGAGTGAATATGGATGACTTCCAAATTGATTGTTATTTATATCATGTTGTATTTCCCTAAATTCTACTCTCGATCATGTGGAGAATTCGATAAGCTTTCCATCGGCATAAGATTCACCCGAATCGGACACCCGGTGAGGAAGCTAGAGCCATTTTGTAATTCCCCTAGACTCTAACCAATAGTGCAACCATGAATCAAGCTCTTGAGAAATAAATTATAGTGCTTTTTTTTCTAAACAAGGATGGAGTGTATCATGGCCTTAAAGATGTCCTAACGATTGGGCGAATTAAAACATTCCTTACCGATTGAGTTCTTAGGAAGGATATTGGTATAGTCAACTTCAAATGATCATATCTCTCATTATACTTGGAATTTTTGATCTCATGACCTATGAATAGATAAATAATTGAATTATCTTTCGAACGATACCAATTTTGCCAAAATCTGATATCATAGGAAAGAGTTATGAATATTTTACTCCAACATGGTCAAACTGGAAAACGGTGACGATGATTCTGACGGGCTGTCATGTTTCTGAAGACCTCGTCACTTTCTGATGACATTTCTGACTACATCATCAGCCTTAGGCAGAAAATCAAAGATTCAACCCTTTTGTGATAACATTTCGTGACGGCCTATCACGGGTCTGACGGCCTATCACGAACGTCGTTAGCCATTTTTTTAGCAATTAAGGGGCATTGTTAAAAGGGGATTTTTGTCTTTTCCACCCATTTTGACCCTCTATATATATCCAAGTAAAGAAGAAAACTTCATTCTTCTTCTATTTCATCAAGAATAATAGGGTTTCTTTCTCAAAAATCCAACCCAAATTTCACAAGAACATCAAGAATCCAACCATAGATTTTATAAATTGGTTCAAGATTCAAGGTACCCAAGTCAAAAGCATCAATAACCCTAATTCAAGAAGTGGAAAATGAGTCTATAAAAAGTTTCTTCATCCAAATCTATAATCAAAGTATGTGGGGTTTGAACAAGACCACTTCTTTCATTCTTATGCCCAAAGATTTAATTTCTAATATAGAAATCCATGATTCTGCAAAGTGGGTTTACACCCAAATTACTTTATTAATGATTTATGATATTTGAGCTATTCAAGATCGATACACATGACTATTTCATCATTTTATTTCTTAAATTGAGAACTTATGCCATGAGTTGAATACTATTATTATGAGTTGATCATTTTCGAATGATTTGAGATAAGAGTCATGATTTAATCTTTTCTATGAGAATTTTTAATAGTAAATATATATATGTATATATATATATATATATATTGATATATGATCTTGAGAGTCAAGAATGAGTTCTATGATATTTTCTTGAAGTTTTTGATACATGATTATTTTACAACCTCCAAATTATGACTTGAGATTTAATATTGTGAATTTCATTTTCTACCATGAGTTGGTATTTCAAGTGCTTTTAAGATATGTATCAAGATTTAAGATTTCTTATGACAAATTAGATTATTACGTATATTGATTCATAAGATTGAGTTGTTATAATGAGTCTTGATATTTTCTCAAAGTTATTGATGTTGCCATGACTAAATGAATTGATAAATTTTGATGTTGAGAAAGATTGTTTGATTTTGAGTTGAGATAGGAATCCACAGTTGTATATGATTTACCAATGAGATATATATTTATGCTTTTGTATTTATGATGGACCCACGAATTGATATTGATTAAGGTGGATTTCCTAATGCATTTTGAACTGAGTCTAGGAGGATTATTTTATCACCGAGCGGGAAATATGGCATTTCTCCAAAACTATGTGCCACCGTAGGATTGATATTGATGATTGTGGGCCAGAGGCCGAGTATGGGATTGTGATTGATAAATTGAGGTTGTGCTCCTTGGCAAGAATACGACACCCTCGCCGATGTGGTGCTCTCTCCTTAGAAGGGAAAAACGTTGGACTCCATGTGGCACATATGATGTAGTTATGTCAGTTATAAGAAACTCCCAATTCCATAAGAGTTCAAGTTTCATAAGTTACCGAGTCACTCTAAGTCATGATTTAAAGAGTTTGAGTTAAGTATAATGATTTATGAGATTTGTAATGCTTGTATTACTATTGATGATTTACAAGGAATATATTTCAGTTAATTCAAGCGAAGAAAGTTGTTATCATCAGCATGCAGATTTTCATTATCATTTATGATAATATTTATAATGTTGCCTTGCACCCCCACATACTCAGTACATTGCTTAAACTACTGACCCCCATATATTTCTATATGCTACAGTGCCTTATAATGTAGGTACAAGTTATAGAGCAGATGTTGTATTCAGGCAGTTCGCAGCTTCCAGTCAGCAGGTGATGAGTCCTTTTGATTTGAGGGCATAATTCAGTTATACAGTTTGATAAGTGTTGTCTTGTTTTTACTTTAGTCATATTAAGATTGGATAATTGGGATTCATGACCCATCTATCTGAAGTCAGTACCAGTAGAGGCTTCATAGACAGTCAGTATAAGTTGATGTATTCAGTTTCAGTTTCATTTTTAAAAGTAGAGTTGTAATCTTGTAAAGTTCATGTTTATATTGATCAAGTTCAGAGAAGTTCTATATTTTTGCTAACTTTATATAGATTTAAGCATTTTATCTGGCTATTTATGAATTATGCAAGTAGGAGGGTTAGCTTAGGGTCACTTGTGCCCCTAAGCACCGTGTGACATCTCGAGACCCAAATTTCGGGGTGTTACATTATCCTTCAAAACAACTTTGATTCTTCATTTTAGTTCGAATTTCAAAGATATTATCTGGTAAAGCTTAAAAATAGTTTTTCTTTAATTTAAACCTCACTTTTTACTCGAGTTTACTTGATTATTCAGCTGTAGGTTCCTAAAAATATGGGAAAACACATTTTTGAAGTAAAGTTATGATTTTGCCCTTCTTTTTTGAAACTCCATTTTGGGGGTCCATTTTGACCCCGAACCAAAAGTAGTTAATATGAATGTCATTGGTTTTATTTTAATGTGTAGATTCCATATTTAATAATTTTATTATTCGGGATCATTCATGAAAATTAAGGTCATGGATTCAAAGTGTAGCAGATCAATTTTGTCTTTTGAGGTAGGTTATGGCTTAACTCATTCACACTGGGCTGGGTAATAAATGATGGTACAAAATTCATGTTAAGGGTGGGAACTAATCATGAAAAATGGCTATCTATGTATTGTGCCCCTATGGGGGTCTATGTTTAATTTAATTGTTGAAGTTGAGATACTATGTGATATGTTTGACTGTGTGGGGTCCTATGTGATGTTGATAGTCTTGAATATATGTGAATAATTGTATTGTATTGTTGAAATTCCTAATATGGTACCATTGGTGTATTGTGATATATCCATACTTGTTATATGAGACATGTGAATATTGTCTCACATGGTTGTGAATATGTATATTTGTGATTGGTTATGGAAATATATTATTGTGATTGATTGTGGAAATACTCATTGTGATTGGTTGTGAGTATTACATCCTTATATCATACTCATTCATGAAATATTAGTACCAAAGTGCCAACATCTGAGAAACACTGGCAACACCTTTTATAAAACTCTCTCCGTGAAAAGTGCCGGGGAGAAGATATTTTAACACCTTATAAAACCCTTACTGAGGGATGTGTTGAAAAAGAGATATGAGATATATGAATTTTATATAGTTTGATAAACCCCCCATGAGTCCCGTAGGTGTATACAGGGATTGTGTGATGATCCGGGAGGTTTTGCGACGACCTCGTGCATCATCATCATCATATACATTGTACTTACTTTATTGTGTTATGTTGTGTTGTATTGCCATATTGACTTGTCATTTATGTATTTGTTGTATCTTTTTTTACTTGTATTTGATGATCTTGTATATAAATGTTCTCTCTTGTTCTACTTATATGTGATATAATACATACTTGTATCCTATCTTGGTGTGATATTGAAATTTATGTGATATATTAAAACTAATAGTGCAAGCGTTATGGGCTACCGTTGTGGTACGTTTTCTGATTGCAGGTGACATGCGTTTAGTGTGTATTTTGTATGCTTTATTTTCTACTTTGCTCGGTCGGTCTATGATACCTACTTAGTGCAAGTAGACCGCACTCACTCCTACTTCACCTAAGTAGCGGTCAGACATTCATACATCTGGTGTTAACCTCTATCTTTCTATATTAGTTATGTCTTTATTAGTATTCAGTGACAGATACTATTCCTTTGTGGTTATTTTTCTGATGTATTTGACTCCTGATTGTATTAGTAGTTCTTACACTATTGACGCCAAATTTTAGGCATGATTGGTATTTTTGATAAGTTCTTTCTGCATTTTAATGATTACTTGCATGATTCATTTTTGTTCTAGAAGCCTTACCTTGGGTATTTATATCTTTATTTTTCCTTTTTTTGTATAGGCTTGCTTATCAAGGTACGCCGCGACAAGTGTAATCATGACCCTTGTTTTTGGGTCGTGACAATGATATATCATTTTGTATCGATTAACAATGTGACAACATTTTGAGATCCCATCACTTTATTATTTTCAGGTACCTAAACCTCTCATAAGTTTTCATAAAGTGTTATGTTGTAGGTTCTTTAATAGAACATTACCTTCCTATTATGATCATTTTTTCCTTATCTTTTTCAAGAATATTTTAATTTGAAGTCGATTGATCTACCACGCTTTACGTATGCATAGACTTTGTCCTTTAGGGACACACAATAGAGCACTTACATCTTAAATATGGGATTAAATTTAAGTTAGCAAATGCTTCCAACATTTGACTTGAATTGTCTTTTAAATAAGCATCTAATGATAATTCCTAACATACTTTATAGCTGCTTATAATCTTCGCCTTATGTTAGGAAATCTAACATAAATCTTTCATCTTCTTTAAGGAATCCATCTTTATCATCATGGTATATTCATTAATTGAACACCCCACATCAAAATTATTAGATAGAAAATGTTTGGTTTTTGACTCTAAACCAACTTTGAGAGAGAATTAATAATAATTTATTGATTTATTGTATACAAGTACTTTTATATAAAATATATCATATTTCAAACCAATATATTAAGCTTTGTTCTCATTAGCAATGGTTCAACTATTTATCAAAGACATTCAATGTCAAACCAACTTTATCAAGATCAATTGTCTTAATTATATAATCTTGAAATTATGCTCTTAACTCAATTTATATTGAGCAAGCAAATCTATGAATGTCAACTACGAATTGACAATAAACGCATATGTGATCATCTTATATAGATGCATCTTTTCAACATATCACATGATAGGTGAATGGGACTTTATTCACCTTTTATACTTTGCAGATTTAAGGGATTCAATCCCAACAATAGTTGGTCCAACCAACTTAATATAAGAACAAACAACATAGAAAATTCTTGAAGAATCTTTTAGTTCTTCAATACGTACTCAATATGCACATCTTCTAGATGTTTTAATTTTTCATGTCAACTTATGAACTTATTTGTACTAGTAAACTCCAAGTTTACCATGACATGTGCTTTTTCTTTAGTAAACTACTTAATTTGCCATGAAATAAATTTTTTATTAATGAACTCCTAGTTGATTATGGTATGTGATCTTATCATGCTCGGATAGATTTTCACATTCATATTTTTTAATCATAGTAACTTGAGGATATTTGATCTTCCAATTATTGTACATCTACTGGAGGTAGATTGTGATATCTTTATAACCAAGAGTACATTCGAATTTATAAGTTTTACTAAATACAATCATATTCAACCCCAGGATATAGATCTGCATTTATAACAATCAAAGTTCTCATTCCCCAATAATGAAATATAATCATGCCTTACGCTTATCTAATTATGATAGCTTATAACATCTTATAAGATATTGCTACTTCAGGAGCAAGTCGAGGCATACATATAATATAGAGAATTTTTCTCTAACATATCTTTCAAAGTAAATCACACCTCAAAACAATTATTGTTGTACGCTTTGCCATGCCTACGTACATTCATTTAACCATAATAATTATTTTATCATCTTTCAGACGTATCATATACTGCTACCACATTCACTTTAGGAATGGATCAAACTGCCATGTTTCATGAATATCATTTACTGCTACCACATTCACTTCATGAAATGAAGCAAATTTTGTAAGATGAATTTCATGACCTACCATGAAAAGGAAATTACTTTGCTTAAGTCATCATTATATTATCAATATGATAAATTGGTATTCAAACTCAACGTCTTATTCATATAAAGACATCATAGGTCATAATCATAGTGCACTGAGACTTTAACCCAATGTCTTATCCTCGTACTGAGATAAGACTTAAATTCGTCATCATACCTTTCAATGGTATTTTTCTTCTAGAACAAATTTACGGGATAAATAATCCTGAACCAATCACATTCTCTTAGATTTAACTAACCCAACATATATTACTTAACTCAAACATATAATTTAATTGATATATCAACCAAATATTGACAAGTATGTTATAGAATTGAGAAATCTATGCATTTTTTATTGTATAAATCCACTTTTCTAAAGTAATTTTTCTCACATCATATTTTTTTTCTCAAAGTAAAATAAGAGAACCATGTAAAAATATAGGAGAAAAAAATTACCTCATATCCAAGTAATAACAACGTGGGTCATCCTTGAGTGAAGGAGAATTTTATTATTTATCATGGATAATAGCAAAACATCCAGCCAATGAGCTATTATGTGACCAATAATAATTGATTATATTTTTTACAAGAGACTCATGTAACCTCGTATTATAAATTACACTCGGATGGTAGAATCTCGTGTTGATAACGTGTTATGAAATATAAAGCAGAGAAGATGAAGAATGGAGAGAAAAGAGAGTAATTCTTATTTTTCTTGACGGATTCTTGAGGGTTCCATAACAACGAAGGAAAACCCATTTATTTATAGAGGAAAATTAACTTTTTCTCAAAAGTTGGGTTTCTAACGTTTCCATAAATAGACAATTACTATATATGGAAATACATTTATAATAATTTTTTCGTAATGGCACTATAAATTTTATAATGTTTTATTCATCAAGAGTGTGGCATGGTGGTTCAATGAAGCTGGATTGAGCATAATGTGGTCTTAGGTTCAATTTCCAACAAAGACAAATATTAGGTGATTTCTTTGCATCTATTCTAGCTTTGATGAACAAACTTAGTTGTTGGTGAAAGGTGGCAGGTATCCCATGAAATTAGTTGAGGTGTGCTCAAGCTGGCCCATGTTAGGATTATTTTCCTGATTTTCTTATCAAATTTAAGTTTTACTTTTCTTAGAAAGAAAATTAAAGTGATAACATAATTACTTTCATGTGGAGAAGAAGTTTCAATCATATTTTCAACAATCCTGCTGCTCCATCTATAAAATAAATTTTCAACTCATGCTTATGGACTCCAATTTTTAACCCCAGCATACTTTTAACACTTGGGATCCTTTCAATTTGTGCATATACTTTTAACGTATGAGCTCCAATTTTAACATATGTTCACTTTCAATGCACAAGACTCCACTTTCAATCCTATGCTTTTATTTTTAATGAATAGAGCTCTAATTTTTAATCCACATCAATTTTTAATCATGGTAAGCAGTATTGATATACGAAAACTGTGTGAAGAAGGAAGATCAAGATTATTGTGACAGAAAATCAAGTAAAAAAGGGGAGATTTGTTAGAATTTTTGTCCTGATTTTTTTAGAAAATTTAGGTTTTACTTTTCTTAGGAGGAAAATAAAAGTGATACTGATAACGCCCAAACTACAGCTCTCATAAGAGTGTAAGCGGTCGATGTCAAATATAGAACCCAACTGGGTTAGGTGTCAAATTCCACAGGGAATACTCGGTCACTAAGTGTTGCAACTATTAGTAGACTGTTGGTCTAAAATTCCACGGAAAAGGGGGGTTTTAATGTAGGCGTGAACTAATGCTATCAAAGTAACAACGGAATGCTTTTTTTAGTAAGATTTAATCACAGAGAATAATAAGTTAGGATTATGTCCACCTTATGAGTTCTACGTATCTATTAACTATGAGTAAAGCAGAATTTAGACATACATGCACTTATAGAGATTCGTATTCTAATGGTAAATCCTAGTGTTTATCAACCATCCAGGATTATTTCACTTTAACTCTCTTGAGCTTAAAGTGTATAACTAACGGTACAAACTCTCTAAGAGGTTAATCCGGTTAAGGCATTAATGTGTAAACAGGGGTTGGTAGCCCTATTTCCTTGTCACACTCTATTTTCCAAACATGTAACTTTTCTCTCAAACAAGTTAATGTTATAATGGCGTATTCTATATGTTTGTAACCGCAAGAATTCAATTAAAATGAAGAGAGTAATGATATAAGTAGCATACACATCAAGAATTCACAAACTCATAGCAATAGATAGCATTTCACAAGGCTTCCATAACCCTAACAGAGAAGTTTAGCTACTCATGAGTGTAACGGAAATCAACAGAGACATCATCATCATACCAAAACTATAACAATCTCACGATGAAGATGTATTGGCTTCACTATGAGAATGACGTGATTCCCTCTCTAGCCGTTCATGTAGCGTTTTTCTCTGTCTTAGACTTATAGAATCTGTAAACTCAATAATACTAAAAGTGTTGAATAACAATCAGCGAATGAATGCTGAAAAATTCAGCAAATAAGGTTTTTATAACATCCTTGTCCTACTAAGTTACTGCTGCACCCCTAAGTATTTAAAAATACTGCTTTTGCCCAGGACAAATTTTCCATGCATCATATTCAGTCCATAATCTCCCAAAAGTTGCCTTCCCTCATGTGTGAAGTTTTCCTTTAATGCTCAAAGGTCCACAAAGTGCTGAAATTTCATCATTAATACCTGAAAAACATGCTAATCACATAAGTTAACTAAAAGTGTAGGAATTATATATTTTATCCTCAAAACTTAGCTATAACATGGGTAAATTATGGTGTTTAGGCGTGTAAATACGCCCAACATCACCACCCCACACTTAAAGATTTGTTCGTCCTCGAACAAAATAATACGTTCATGCAAATACCTAACAAGAATTTTACAATAGCAACACAAAATGTTCAACAAGACATGCACGGCAACAATTCACAAAGAGTAGGTTTCTCGATCACTACTAGAAACAATTCAACCTCCAACATAGACTCGTGATGATGGTTAATTCGTATCCACAAGTTAAGGCATAGAATCATACACAACTACCCAAAACTCATCAACCATGTGTGTCTCACGCTAGATATCACCCCTAATCACTCACAAGTTTTGCATTTTTCAAAACAGGGGTAAAAGATTCTCCTTGCTCTCTCTCTCACAAAGAATTCATATGTTGCAACTGATAACCATAGGCTTGACCTTAGTGTAATGCTCTACTAATATCAGAATGCTAAGATTAGGATCCAATAGGTCTTTACAGGTTGTAATGTAGGCTAAGGGACAGGTAGGACTATTTTGGCCAGAAATAGTGACTATGTTCCCTAAGCGCTTTAATACATCACATTATGCCATTAACACTCTCTTTTAAACAACCCCTCTACTTTTTTTTCATCTACCACCCCTTTTCACCTATTTTATTATTCAATTATAAACGCAACTATCTTTTTATTTTTCTATTTTTGTTTTTTTTATTTATTTATTATTATTATTTTTTTATAAAACACCTCTATGATAGCCATTCTTTTTCACAACAATTTCAAGTACCAATACACTCTGATGCATAACTCTCACCCAATTTCCTCTTATTTTGTCACATGACTTTACACTTTAAAGCGCTTAGGAAATTGGTTCAAATTATGGTCTTGAAAAAAAATGAATTAGGCTACATATGAGGCTGTCAAAGAAAATAGCTAAAGGCTCAAAGGGGGTAGTATAGACTCTTGACCCAACAGATGAAGGAATTAAACCACACACTTATCACACAGTGAGTCTCACTTAGAGCCTAAACATCTCAATAGTAGTGATTTTAGCACAAACTCTTGTCATAATACCATGCCGCCTATCAGAACAATTCCATGCACTTCATGCAAAATCTAAAAAATTCTAAAATTTAACTGCTAACTACTAACTACGACTAAATCAAACAAACAAACATAAATAAATGTAGGCAGAGAAGTACAACATACAAATACCAGTACCCCACACTTAGATGGGACACACTGCCCTCAGTGGAAAATAAATAAGGAAAACCTGATTAGTCGGACTCCTCCTCTATGTCTGGGGTCATACCCCCTGCATTGAAATCATCATCAGAGTCATCGTCATCAGATTTCTCCTCCACGTATGAGTCTGGCATTCAGCAATCATCATCAGTCGACACGTCATCATCGAGAGATTCCTCAAAATGTACCCCTACTCCACAAATATTCGATGCATGCTCATTCATCGGGTAGTCATAATCCAAATGCTGGAGCTCTGCATCAGTTGGAACACGAACCCCACTCATCATGGTAAACCTCATCATGCTATATAAATGGTGGAAGAAGCTTTCGTCGCGAGCATCTTTTTCTGCAGTGGTCAGGTTGATGCCATGCATAGTTTCAGGATCTTTAACCTTTGTTAGATCGACCTTCTTCAAGTTGTGCGGAAGCTTATGATCAGCAGGTTCCTCTTCAATGTGCTCCTGCCTCAATATCGCAGTCAACAAATTTCCAAAGCTGAAATGGGACCTCTTGTGCAGCCTAGCCTTACACATTGATGATCATATAACCACACCAATGTTGATGGGGATATTAGTCATCAGAGCATACACCAAGCATACTCTATCAAGTGGGATCTTTGTGTACTATGTCCCAGGAATGAGGAAAGAGTTGACTATCCTCAACCATATACGAGCTTCTCTATTTAGGGAAGCATACGGGAAGGTATTGTGCCGACCAGTATCCTTATGACAAATCCAACGTGCCATTGATCTTGTTCCACACAATGTGTGTCTGATTGCCCTGTAGGGAGGTCTATGATAAAGCTTCTTGAGCGGTGATGGATCTACAGATGGAAGACCTAGAAAAGAGTTGAAAAACTCCGCATTCAGTTGCAAGACTTGGCCCCGAATCTTCACTTCACTTACGGTAGTCTTTGGGGACCAATTGGTATAGAACTCTCGCGTTAGATCAATATTGTATTCTCCCATATCTCGGAAAATGAAATCAAGATTTAGCACCATGATTTTAGCCAAAATGCGAGGTTCTCTCTTCGCTAGACTCTCCTTTTGTAACAACTCCATGTGAACATATTTTTTCACTTTGTTGTTCTTGTACCACTCCTTTCCTTCCTCCTCTAGGACCCATTTTATCTCAAAAGTGCATCGAGGTATTTGTAGAGAGGAGGATTCAGCTTGCTCTTTTCTTCCCCTTTTCTGACCTTTCTGTGAGGTGGATACTTTTTCTTTCCCTTGTCATCCTTTTGGTGCCATTCTACCTGAGATTAAAATAGATTCATGTTAGATCATCTCGGAAGATTTAATCGACAAACAAACAATAGTGGCACCACCCAAAACTTAATTTTTTGGCACAAACTAATTAAGTGAGTGATATCGATTACTCAGACTTAATCGACATGCATTTAGGCGATATGTTAGAACAATATGTTCGGCACTGTCATACATTCATGTCATCTTAACTATCCTTTCCAACTCTATTTCATGTAATCTTGACTATACTTTCATGTTTAGATTAATGCACCTTTTGAACAAGACTACTACATAGACATTGTATCAAGTTATGGCAAAAAAATAATCACAACATTATATGCTTGTATTCACTCATGATCTTTATCTCGATGAACGAGTCATTCAAACATCCAAACTTTCAACTTTGAAGATTATGCAATTAATTTCACCATTTCGATTCCGTAAAAAGATGACAGTGTATAACAATCAAATACAAGTCAGAACAAAGTCAAGAACACCCACACATATTCTTTCACTAACTAGATATATCATAACAAATCAACCACATTCTAATCACCAACACCACTTCAAGATCTAACAAATCATTGTAAACGTAGAATCTCAACAACTAGGGAATATAAAAGAATAACTTACTTGGTGGTAGTTCGGGAAGATGATCTTGCAAGACTAGATGAGCAAAAAGAAAAGTTTTGAGAGAAATTGGAAGGTTGGGCGGCGCCTATCTTGAGAAAACAATGAGATTTTGTTCAAAGATTAAGGTCTATTTATAGACCAAGGCTTGGGTCGTTTTTGACCCATGTAAAATCAGGTTAGGAGACCAAAAAGCATAAATAGGCAGTGTCTAATGCTTTGCCTATGCTTGGTATAGGTGGCGCCTAATGCTTTGCCTAGTTGGGCATAGGCGGCACCTATGTTATCACCTAGTTGAGCATAGGCGGCACCTATGCTATAGACTTGTCGATTCAGAGAGCAAAGGCAATGGCATAGGTGGCGCCTTTAGCTTTTCCTAGTTGAGCATAGGCGGCGCCTATTCTATAGCCTTGTCGATTCAGAGAACATAGGCCATATCATAGGCCTTGCCTTGTCCGTTTCCTAGATTTACATAGGCCTTGCCTTGTCCATTGCCTAGTTGAGGCAGTGAGCATAGGCAATTACATAGGCCTTTCCTTGGTCGTTGCCTAGATTCGCATAGGAATTGCCTTGTCTATTGCCTTTGCTCCTTCATTCCTAACTTACCACCTTTAACATGGCACACTTCCAAATCAATTTTTTTGGGATTAATCCCTTCCTTTGTATTCCTTGCACCTACACTTAGTCAACAACAACAAACACAATTAGAAAAATGGGTTGCCTCCCACCAAGTGCCTTAGTTTTGGTCATGGCTCGACTCTTCTTTTTGGATTTTTATTTAATAGAACAAACTCCTAGGAAAATAAGATGATTAAAAACGATGGGTTGCCTCCCATGTAGCGCTTGATTTATTGTCGCAGCACGATATAGTTATCTCGATTACTTAGACTTTGTTGAGATAGATGGTGGCCATGCATTTTATCGAGTCAAGAGGACTGATATATGGCTTCAATCATTGGCCATTCACCTTAAAGACACCACCATCAATCCCTTCTAACTCTACTACTCTAGACGAGTAGACTTGGCTAATTCTGAATGGACCAAACCATTTAAACTTCAACTTACCTGAAATAGCTTCAGCCTGGAGTTGAAAAGAAGTATCATATCACCCTTCTGAAAGTTTCGTTGGATAATCCGCCGATCATGGTACTTTTTCATCCATTCCTTGTAGAGGTCTGCCCTGTTATACACATGTAGACGGAATTCATCCATCTCATTCAGTTGTTCCAATCTCAGATTAATAGCATCATCCCAATTCAAGTTAAGTCGCTTCAATGCCTACAATGCTTTATGTTTGAGCTCAATTGGCAAGTGACAAGCCTTCCCATAAACTAGTTGATATGGGGACATGCCAATTGGTGTCTTGAATGCAGTCCTATAAGCCTATAAGGCATTGTCCAGCTTCCGAGACCAATCTTTCCTACTAGCGTTTACAGTCTTAGCAAGGATCAGCTTGATCTCCCGATTAGAAGTCTCTACCTGCCCACTAGTTTGTGGGTGGTAAGGTATAGCTACCTTATATTGCTTGACCCCATATTTAACCAACACTGCTCTAAACGGCTTGTTTCAAAAGTGTGATCCTCCATCACTTATGATGGTACGTGGTACCCCAAAATGAGAGAAGATGTTTCTCTTTAAGAATGCTACAACACGATTACCTTCATTATCAGCCAGTGTTACTGCTTCGACCCATTTGGATACATAATCCACAGCAACTAGGATATATTTCATTCCAAAAGAACTAACAAATGGGCCCATGAAATCAATACCCCATGCATCAAATAGCTCTACTTCAAGAATTTTAGACATGGGCATCTTATGGTGCTTCGAAATCGCGCCTTGTCTCTGACATTGATCACATCTTCTCACAAAATCGTAAGCATCCTTAAATAATGAAGGCCAATAATAACTGCTTTGCAATACCTTCCTTGTTGTCCAATCACCTGCATGATGACCCCCAACTTGGGAAGCATGACTTGCTTCCAATATGCTCGGCACTTCCACATCTTGGACACAGTGCCTAATAACACCATCAGCGCATCGTCAAAAAGGATATGGTTCATCCCAGAAGTAGTGTTTCACATCATGCATGAATTTTCTCTTTTGATGAAAAGAGAGATTCTCAGGCATCACTTTACTTACCACGTAGTTCGGAAAGTCTGCATACCAAGGTAAGTTTTCCACCATAGTGGCTAGGATCTCTTCATCGGGAAATGCATTATCAATCTCAAGATTGGGTTGCGCTATGTGCTCACTCTCAAGTCTAGATAGATGATCAGCTACTTGGTTTTCGCAGCCTTTTCTATCCTTTACCTCGAAATCAAATTCTTAAAGCAATAACACCCACCGAATTAGCCTTGGTTTAGCATCCTTATTTGCCATTAAATATCTCAGAGCCGCATGATCTGTATGAACCACCACTTTGGTTCCCAACAAGTAAGCACGAAACTTTTCAAAAGCATAAACCACCGCCAAAAGCTCTTGTTCCATGACGGTATAGTTCTTCTGGGCTCCATTCAAGGCCTTGCTTGCATAGTAGATTGGATGAAATACCCTTTCTCTTTTCTGACCAAATATAGCACCCAAAGCTACCCCACTTGCATCACACATAACTTCAAACGGTAGACACCAATCAGGCGCTACAATGATAGGGGCGTCAACTAGCTTCCCTTTGAGGCATTCAAATGCCTTCAAGCAATCTTCACCGAAGTCAAACTTTGCATCCTTCTCCAAAAGTTTGCATAATGGACTAGCAATCTTGGAGAAGTCTTTAATAAACCTTCGATAAAAACCTGCATGACCGAGGAAACTGCGAACTCCCTTTATAGAAATTGGAGGTGGTAGTTTCTCGATAACTTTGATCTTGGCTCGATCAACCTCGATTCCTCTTTTGGAGACTTTATGCCCAAGAACAATGACTTCCTTGACCATAAAATGTTACTTCTCCCAGTTTAGCACCAAGTTGAATTCAACACATCTCTGTAGCGTCATACTTAGATTTGCCAAGAACGATTCACACGACTCACCCACAACTGAAAAATTGTCCATGAACACCTCCAAGGTGTCTTCAACCATATCAGAAAAAATGGACATCATATAACGCTGAAAAGTGGCAGGTGCATTACATAAGCCAAATAGCATACGTTTGAAGGCAAACGTACCATACGGGCATGTAAAAGTGGTCTTCTCTTGATCCTCAGGAGCTATGAAAATCTGATTATAACCAGAATAACTATCTAAGAAACAAAACCATCCCTTCCCTGCCAATTGATCAAGCATTTGGTCCATGAATGGCATTGGGAAGTGATCCTTAAGCGTCCACGAATTCAGCTTCTGGTAGTCCATGCACACTCTCCACCCTGTGACAGGTCTGAGTGGAATCAGCTCATTCTTTTTATTCGCAACTACCGTCATGCCCCCTTTCTTAGGCACACATAGTACTGTACTTACCCACTTACTGTTGGAGATTGGATACACTACCCCAGCATCTAACCACTTAATAATTTCTTTCTTCACTACCTCTTGCATAGGGGGGTTCAAACATCGTTGATGCTCAATGATAGGCACACAATTTTCTTCGAGCTGAATCTTGTGCATACATATCCCAGTAGGGATACCAATAATATCAGCAATAGTCCAATCGATGGCTCTCTTGTATCTCCTCAGAATAGAGATAAGGGCCGCAACCTGCTGCTCGCCTAAATCCATAGCAACAATAATCGAAAGTGTATCACCACTTCCTAAGAATGCATATTTCAGGTGACTGGGCAGCTCTTTCTATTCTAGCACTGGCGGTTCTTCAATGGATGGCTTTGATGGTGGTAAAGGTCAATTTTTAAGATCAAGGTCCAGCTTCTTAGGAGCATGATAATAGGATCCTATTCCTATTAGAGCACAAATAGTTTCTTCATAATCTTCAACGTCCTCACGCTCAAAATTCATAAGCACAGCAACCAACGGATCAACAATAAGCTGCTTCTCTACAGATAATACCTTCCCATCTTCATAATAAACATCAGCTACAGAGAACACATTCATATCATTGGGCTGCTTCATTGATTTGCATACATCAAAACAGACCACTTCATCATTCATCGGAAATAAAAGCTCATTAGCTCTCAAATCAATAAGCACACTTCCTGTTGTAAGGAAGGGATGCCCTAAGATTATGGGAACTTCAGAATCCAACTCGCAATCCAAAATAACAAAGTCTGCAGGAAAATTGAAGGTGGAAACTTTCACTATTACATCATATAAGATACCAACAGGTCATTTTACCGACCTATCTGCCATCACGAGCCGCATATTGGTTGGTGTAGAATCACCCAACCCCAACTATCTGTAAATAGTTAGCGGCATCAAATTGATGCTAGCTCTCAAATCGCACAATGCCATAGGAAAATCCAAAGATCCAACCGTGCAAGTAATAGTGAAAGCACTAGGATCTTCCTTCTTCTGAACTAGCAATTTTGTAGCGATTGCATTGCAATGATGAACATTATCTGCCAGCTCATAGCTTTCTTCCCGCTTCTTTGTCAAAATGTCCTTCATGAATTTAGTGTATCCAGGCATCTACTCCAGCGCCTCCACCAAAGGAACATTAATAATCAGTTGCTTCAACATAGTCATGAATTTACTGAACTGGGTATCATCAGATTTCTTCTTCAGTCTCTGAGGAAAAGGTGGTGGTGGAAGGGGAATCATTTTATCCACCACTTCCTTTTCATCTTACTTCCGATTGTCAACCTTTTTAGGAGTGTCATCAACCTTCTTCTTCAGTCTCTGAGAAAAAACGGTGGTGGAAGGGGAATAGTTTTCTCATGAACGCTCTCATTCTGATTTTCAGATTCTACAAAATCATCACAATCTGCATTAATAACATTCTCCTCTGTATTATCAACTAACTCCTTGCCTTTGGATGGACTTTCCAACACTTTACCACTCCTGGTAGTAATAGCCATACATGATCCATCATTCTTTGGATTTTGCACAGTGTCTCTAGGTAAGGTGCCAGCTTTTCTTTGATTGAATGTCGCTGATAGTTGACTCAATTGTTGCTCCAGCTGTTTTATTATAGTAGAATACGAGTCAACAAATTGATTTATTGAAGACAAATCATTCTTTACCTCGGTTACTCCCATGTTGGTTGCCTCCACTCCTTTCAACATCTTAGCCATCATATCTTCCATGGACATCTTCCCAAAGCCAAACGCCACAGCCTCACGATTTCCAGAAGGAACATACAAACCACTCCTGTCAGTATTATTCTTCCTATTACCTTAATCACGGTCCTCGTATCCTGATTTATCATAATAGCTCCGACCTTAATTTCCTTGGGCATTGCCTCGGAAACCCCCCTAATTATTCAAATAGTTTGCTTCTTCTTCAGAGTCGGATTCATATCTTCCCTGTGATACAATGGCCTTAACCTTTTCGGTCTTGCCTGATAATAAATGCTTGGTAAGAAGATCCATTTGTGTTTTCATGAGAGCCATATCTTGGTCATGTTCCTTTGTCTTCACCTCTGTTCTGCTGTCATGCCAATAGATACAGTAGAGCTCGCTACTTCAGATTCCTTGGTATGCCAAGATTTATTCTACTTTGTCATACGATCTAGAATATCACTTGGCTTAATAAAAGTAAGGTCCATGAATGAGCCACCTGCAGCATTGTCAACCACTGGCTTAGTCACCAAATTGAAAGACTTGTATAATATTTCTATCAAGTGGATATTGGTCATCTGATGGTTTGGGCACCGCATAAGCTTCTTCTTGAACCTTTCCCATATTTTGTGGAGAGATTCAGTTGGAAGCTGTCAAAAATTGTTGATCTCATCTCTTAACTGTGCTCTCTTGGATGGCGGAAAGAATCTTTCTAGGAAAGCATCTTTCAGTTGCCTCCAATTAGTAATAGATTCAGGAGTTAGTCCGTTCAACCATAGAGTTGCCTCCCCAAATAGAGACAATACAAATAAGCACAGACGAATTGTATTCTGCCCAACTCCTGGATTGTCAAACGACTTGCATGTTGAGATAAAGTTGATCAGATGCATATTCGGATCATCCCCTGTAAGTCAACCAAATAACCCCTTGAGATGCAATAACTGAATCATGGTGCTAGTGATATTGAACTTGGCTCCAAGTGCCAAGGGAGGAGGAATAATAACCCCTGTGGCACCAGCTCCATCCAGATCATCATCATCATTATCAAAAGGAACCTGCACAGCTCTGCGGTCAGGCGTCATTCTAGCTTGACGATCTCTCCTATGCATAGGTGTCGCCACCTCATCCGTACGCCTAGGATTCAGTAACTTATCATCACCCAGGTCCTCATCATCAGGATTTGTTGCACGACCTGGGTTATCGATGTTATGTTGGTGCACTTAATCAGCTACCAATGCAGCTAATCTAGCCTGCTCTTGTTGAACAGCCCTCCTTTCAATGTCTCATTGTGCATCCATTCTACCAATAAGTTGTGATTCAGGATTTATGTGTAATAATGGCAGACCAGAACTTCGAGTATTTAGCATACACTCAACAGAACCTGAATAAAACAAAAACAACAACTAAAAGTAAAATCTGAGAATCTTTTACCAAAGGTTCTATTAACTATCGCAAACTTAGTTGACAACATTATTCCCCAGCAACAGCACCAAAATTTGATAACGCCCAAACTACAGCTCTCGTAAGAGTGTAAGCGGTCGATGTCAAATATAGAACCCAACTGGGTTGGGTGTCGAATCCCACAGGGAATACTCAATCACTAAGTGTTGCAACTATTAGTAGACTGTTGGTCCAAAATTCCATGGAAAAGGGGGGTTTTAATGTAGGCGTGAACTAATGCTATCAAAGTAACAACAGAATTCTTTTTTTAGTAAGATTTAATCACAGAGAATAATAAGTTAGGGTTATGTCCACCTTATGAGTTCTACGTATCTATTAACTATGAGTAATGCGGAATTTAGAGGTTAATCCAGTTAAGGCATTAACGTGTAAACAGGGGTTGGTAGCCCTATTTCCTTGTCACACTCGCTTTTCCAAACATGTAACTTTTCTCTCGAATAAGTTAATGCTATAATGGCGTATTATATATGTTTGCAACCACAATAATTCAATTAAAACAAAGAGAGTAATGATATAAGTAGCATACACATCAAGAATTCACAAACTCATTGCAATAGATAGTATTTCACAAGGCTTCCATAACCCTAACAGAGAAGTTTAGCTACTCATGAGTGTAACGGAAATCAATGAAGACATCATCATCATACCAAAACTATAACAATCTCACGATGAAGATGTATTGGCGTCACTATGAGAATGACGTGATTCCCTCTCTATCCGTTCGTGTAGCATTTTTCTTTGTCTTAGACTTACAAAATCTGTAAACTCAATAATACTAAAAGTGTCGAATAACAATTAGTGAATGAATGCTGAAAAATTCAGCAAATAAGGTTTCTATAACATCCTTGTCCTACTAAGTTACTGTTGCACCCCTAAGTGTTTAAAAATACTGCTTTTGCCCGGGACAAATTTTCTATGTGTCACATTCAATCCATAATCTCCCAAAAGCTGCCTACCCTCATATGGGAAGTTTTCCTTTGCTGCCCAAAGGTCCACAAAGTGCTGATGTTTCATCATTAATACCTGAAAAACATGCTAATCACATAGGTTAGCTCACTTACAGGAAAATGGACTAAAAGTGCAGGAATTATATATTTTATCCTCAAAACTTAGCTATAACATGGCTAAATTATGGTGTTTAGGTGTGTAAATACGCCCAACATCAGATACCATAATTACTTTTACTTTTAATAAAAGAAAAATATAATTCTTTTCCATATTTAGATAACATATTTCTTGGAGGAAAGGTTTTGAAACTCTAAAAATAGAATACCCCTTCTCATAGAACAATACAACAGTATCCAGAATGTAATCTTTTAATAATCTTGTTTATGGGGAGATTTTCTCCTAACTGTTTTATATTTTCTTTAATATTATTTTTTACGTGTAGGTCAATTGGCCAAATAATATCAATAATATGTCTTTTTAATATACTTTTATATGTCATCTGAATTATCGTCTCTATGATTTCCAAAACTTTAAGTTTCCGCATGACCTCTCGATTTCGAACCCAACAACTCGTATACCACGATTGTCAAAGTTACTGGCTCGAAAAAGTCACTAAGTAATTTTGATTCAAATCTTATTATACATAGTTAAAAATTAATTTAATATGTATAAGTAATCTATTTAGAATTCAAAAAATAAAAGGAGCTATAATCTAAGGTGTGTTTGGTAAGAGGAAAATATTTTTAAAATATTTTCTCACATTTGATTAGTCAAGAATTTTTATAAATTTCTTAAAAACTAAGAAATGACTGAGCTAATGAAATTATGAAAAACAAGTTTTACAAAAACATTATACACTAACTTCTCCATAACTTTATCCCCACTACCAACTCCCCCAATCCTCATAGCTCCCACTCCCACCATATCCATACCTTACAAATTCTCTCACCCACCTTTATAGTATATGCGCAGATTATATACATACTATATTTTAATTTGTGTTTGTGGATTGTTGTCACTATTTTGTTTCCGTTATCACATTAGTTCATCACTACTATTTTTTTGGGTGCTGCTAAATGACTCTAATCAATTTGACTAGAATGACAGGAATAGTGTAAAAAGACTTCAAGACCCTTTAGGCTACAAAACCACTTATTTTTCCCTCCAAATTGCAAAACCACCTTGATTTTCTCATTTTCATTTCTTTTTATACTCTTTTATATTACTACATCTTTTAGGCTCTAAAATCATCTAGTTTTTCCGTCAAAAGCAAAACCACTTTAAAGCAAAACCATTTTAACTTTTATTTCTTATTTATTATTTACTATTCTATATATCATAACTTTAATTTACTCTTTTATATTACTCCTTAGATTTTTACTTTTTTTTTTCTACTTTTTCCTTAATTTTTCTAAACTTCATCTTATTTGAAGCCTTTTAATCTCCATTTTTTGACTTGTATTATATATATTTTTCTTTCAATACCTTTATCTCCTTAGTTCTTATACTCTACATGTTTTAAATATTTTTATTTTTTGCTTCTTCTTTTTTTACATTTAAAATCCTCCATATATCTCATCTATAAAATTTCTCCCATGATATAAAAAAAATGAATCCAAATAATAAAATTATCTAATTAAGAGAAACCATGAAAGAAATTTTTGAGATTAAAAATAATGATATTTACTCGCTAAATTAATTTATTTATATAGGAGTAATTAATAAATAATATGATTACTTTTAAAGTTTGTTTCATTTTTGTTTTGTCTACAAACAAAAGGAGAACGCCTTTAAATAGCAATTGAATTGATGGTTATTAACGTGATATTTCAACTGTAAATTCATTAATTTTGACTTAAAAATTTCAGTGTGGAAATTTCATCTCAACTCCAAATAACTCGCATGTTGAGTTTATATAGGTTTAACTGAAAATTCAATTGTATACAAAGATTAACTAAATAAATAAAAATTGTTGGGATCGTCATTGTAACGCCTCGATTCCCGAGAACCGAAACACCACATAATGCTTATAATCTCGAAGGACCACAAGCTAACCCTTTTTCTGATATCTGTACCTATTCAATGCATAATATAATAAAATACACGCGAAAACTAGCTAACACTTTCCATAAGGTTCAAACATCTAGAAATATACAATACCTTAAACCACACACTAATACATCTGTCTGAAAAGCCTCTACACTGCCTGAACTATGGAGTTAAAGGGACAATTCCCCCAACTAACTACCCACTGCTGCTATACAAGCTACCCATAGCGCGAATACGTCAGTACTAAGATGTATTGTGTATGTAAGCAGGGAAGGCTAAATGCAAGGGCTTATGGATGAACATTTAATCAACAGAATAATTATGAGAATAACGAACGAGTACACATATATGAATGCACAATTTACAACCACAGTAATAGTTATAACGACTCCGGATACCACAACTCGGATACCACTTTACTATCCTCAGAACTCACTACTATACTAGGATACTACATTACTGAACCACAAGATACCAACACTGATCAATCTAATACACTCACACCCCTGACTCCTGAAGATTTATACTAACATAGAAATCGTGGGAAGTAGTTACATAACTCAGCATGACTCCTCATAAGCAACTGAATATGTGGGGGTGCACGCAATAATTTGAGTAATATCTTTGATTTCGTAAAACATGCGTATGAAAAATAAAGAGTCGCATGGCTTGAATTTCATTATCCATACTTCTCATAATATTATAGAGAGGAAAACATAAGTAAAATACAATAAATCATCATAAAATCATCAATATTCATCATAAATTCTCATGACTCATCATAGACAACCAAACTCATCAACTCAAGACTCGGAGCGAATCGATAGTTCAAAAACATACTCTTATGGATGAGGAAGTTTCCTATAACCAACAACCCCACGTGAGCCGCATGGAATACCAAAATTTACCCGCTTATAGAGAGCACTCCCATTGGCGGGAGTGTTTACTCTTTCCAGGGAGTACAACCTTAAATCTTTCATAATCATAATTCGGCTCTCTGACCAACAATATCATCATCAACAACCCTATGGTGGCACATAGGTTTGGAGAATTACCAAATTTCCCTCTCGGTGCTAAGTAATACTCCCCAACTAGCTCAGAACGCGTTAGGAAATCCACCACAACATCACAAGGGTCTATCATAAAGACCAAATCAAATCTCTTTCTCATTTATCAAATCATATCAATTTGTGGATTCCTAACTCAACACATTTTAGCTCAAAATATTTTAATTTTTCTCAACATCAACATCGTATCAATAACACAGCATTTCCTCTCAGCGAGCTTAAAATCAATATAAATCATCCCGACTCTGCGGATGCAGATCAATATTCTCAAATGATCATTCTTTCATTTCAATATTCAAATAATGACAATAGCTTTTGAAAAGCATTTAAGATCTTCAAATCATAGTAAGATTTTATATGTCGTAATGAAACTCAAATCATGGCTCTTATATCAAGAATCCTCAAAAAAATAATTTCATAGTAGTGGTATGCAATTTATGGCATAAAATATCAATTCAAGAAAACAAGATAATAAGGTTATTATGTATACCAATATTGAACGATTCAAAGTTCCATAAATCATATCTTGAAAACACTTGAAATATCAACTCATGGTAGAAATATGAAATTCACCATATCAAATCATAACTTGGGGATAATAAAGTAATCATGTACATCAAAGCTTAAATAATTTATATTTTTCATAACCTCATAATTCATCATTAAAACATCTTAGGTATTTACCCACTTTACAAAATCATGAAATTCCAATGATAAAATCAATTCTTTGGGCACAAGAATGAAAAGTTATTCTTGTTCAAAACCCCACATACTAAGTTCTCACGGAATTCATGTTAAGTTCTCAAATCATCAAAAATTCATCGATCGTAGCACGACAAAGATTATCGCAGAACTAACTCAGCTCTAGACCAGCAAACTATTTCGGTCATACGTACCCCCAGCAATCAATAACATAAGTAATACGTAGTATACAACAATGCATACTTACATGCCCACAGGCCATCATGCACTATGCATTCATTAACACCTCACACCAATCATTTGAAGATCATATTCATATACAAGTATTAGGATCTCATGCCATTTCATCATAGATCATTCAACAAGGATGCATATGGTTAAGGAAGAATACAACATAACATAGTTCATCCAATCGAGATACACACAAATAACATACATTCAACACATCATGGTTCACTTCTCAAGGTTCTTTCCTTTAAGATCTTGATATATGCAATTCGACCCATAATTAGACATTTCACACTTAGCGTGGCCTAATGGCCTTACAATTTCCCTCAAGCATCGTAGTAAACACGTAGCATACAAGTATAGTATGAACTCATCACTTCAATCACAAGGGGTCATACGATCCATTCTTCTTTAACTAGGCATTTCTACAATTACATTGCATGTACCATTTAGGCATAGGTCAATATAAACAATTACATGTGCTACAACACCATCATTTATCTTAATTCCACCAACTATATCCCTCATCCGCACTTACAATTATATCATAAGCCTTCCACACAACATCCCTAATTTTAGACAATAACATGGAGTTCATGTTGAACGTATACACAGAAAGTAGTCTAGTCATTTAGAACTTATTATATCCTAAGAACATAAATTTATAGCCTCTTAGACAATTCCACAAACACCTTACATGCACTTTTAGGCATTGGTGAATTCGTCAAATTCTCGTGTTTTCCACCACCCTATTTCATCCAACACTCATAATCATCATATGCATGTATCAACCAACATGCACCATCACCACACACACACACACACATATATATATATATATATCAACCAACATGCATAATCATCATATATATATATATATATATATATATATATATATATATATATATATATATATATATATAAGTAACATACATAATCCTCATATATATCTCAACCATCAAATATCAATCAACATATATATATACACATCATCAAAGTCTAGAAAATATATATATATATATATATATATATGGACTCTATGGGCGAAATGAGTCCATAGATAAACACTTGCATACCTTAGATTTCGTGGCTAGAAGAGATTGACGGAAGGAATTCTTGAATCAAAGCCTCCAATTAATTTCCCCCAATTCAAAACCCTTACCTTAACTTTATATATATATATATATATATATATATGAGAAATGAGAGGAAAACAATACAAGTTCTCAACTTAATGGGGTATTTATAGAGGTTTAAAAGAGTGGTGAAAGACCAAAATACCCCTAAGAAACAAATAAAACCCGAATCTATCCTTCAGTGATCTATCCGGTAGGCTGAAGTAAATTGGCCAGAACATTTTACTCCAATGCCCAAATTGGATGAAACTAATTTTATTGGAAAGAAGACTCTCAGGATTTCCGTTGATATATAGCAGCTCACACAGTTCATTATGTACAAGAATTTATGATCATTTGAAGTTGACCAAAAAAATTGCCTGACTGAAGTATTTTTTTTGCTGCACATTTAGTGTTCACAGTTCGATCGGAATGGTCGTAGTTTGATCGTAATAGTCGTAACTCATCGCTCGAGTGTCTATTTTGGGTGATCCACATATTGTTGGAAAGCTTATTCGATGCTCTACAAAATGGTGGGTCGAAATCCAAGAAATGACATATAGAAAAATTATAAATTATTCTCGAAGATAGGATCCAATACATCTACGCACAAAATTTTGACGAAAAATGACCTGGGGTATTACATCATCTCCCCCTTGGAAACACTCTTCCTCCAATGTGAAGGCCAGATCAAGAACACTAAGATACTGGGTTTATTCAAGACAGAAACACATCTCAAAACATAACCACACGACTGAAGCAACCAATACATTGTGTACGTTCACTAGTCATGCACATCTATCGCATAAAACATTCAACAACCCACTCATGGGTAAATTTTCACAATACACATGCATCTCAAATGGAAAGAATCATAACCCAACCAATCTCTTCAATACATGTTCATATATGTCCACAATTTGAGTTCCTTTCTATTGAATGTGCATATTAAATACGAATATACCTAATATACCAAATTCTCGAAAGCATAACTAGAAATGCAATGAACGATGAGGTTAACATCATAGAAAGAGCTTGGACATGCAATTATTATAACATTATGGGGTATCTAACCCTTGGGACCCAAGGTCCCTCTAGACATATTTCACTGAAATAAGAATAGGTTGGGAACTGTCTCCCTTTACTGCTTTTCCATACCTACTGGCACCACTACCAGATTCTGAGGTCCTGACTTGTCACTTTCTCTATCATCCTCCTCTCAGCTTTAAGTCATCGTCAAACACTTTTGAACCCTTGGCTAAACCTCGAAATGAACTACAACCAATGTACTCTAGAGTCTAAGGCACAAGATTGCACAAAATGATAACTTAATTCATCCAGAAAGACTACACATGAAAACATAAATTCAATACCAATGCTACTTCTTGGAATATAACTCTTATCTTTCCTTAGTATCTACAATCATCATCATATACATACACTCTTTTCCACACCTACTTGTCTTACTAAACACATTATCGACTTCAATTTCTTCATAGGCTACTAATACCACTCTCACATCTTAATACTTAGTTTGGAGTCCACAAACTTACATTCTTCAAAGATTCAAGCTTAGCTTCTAAAACATAACATGAATATCCACAAATCTTTAATAAACATACTATTCTCATTCTAGCTTTCAAATATAACATCTCTTAAACTTATACTTCTCCACACAATGAGAATTGCAGTTATATCTCTATCAATCAACACATATAATTCCTAACTTCCACACTTACATTCTTACATATAATAATTTCAAGCCTATTCATTCACCATATAAATAGATAACCCCATAAGTCATACTCTGCTCACTTTAGAGAACAGTATCCTGAAACTATCTGTGGGGATCGTCAAAGAAAGTTCTACCTGAAAGACTTTGGCTTCACTACTTCTGTTACCTTAAGATTAAGGTAAATCTGACATAATTAGATCATTACAAGAGTCTACATAACTCTCTTGGAAAATCTTGCTATAGCACGATCTGGATCATGAATGAACAGGAACTCTTCTAAACATCCCATAGCCTTCAGTACATGAATGTGGTGCACAATACACTCTTGTACACGACTCTACTAGATGCGGCTTTTAAGACTCCCTAGGATATTGTTGAACCTTAGGCTCTGATACCAAGTTTGTAACTCCCCGATTCTCGAGAATCGGAATGCCACACGGTGTTTATGATCCCAAAGGACCACAAGCTAACCTTTTTTCCGATATCTATACCTATTCACTGCATAATATAATAAATACATGCGAAAATTGGTTTACACTTGCCATTAAGTTCAAATATCTAGAAATATACAATACCTTAAACCACGCACTAATACATCTATCTGAAAAGCCTCTACACTGCCTAAACTATGGAGTTGAAGGGACAATTCTCCCAACTAACTCTGAATACTAAAATCAACTACTGTAATAACAACATCCTCGAATGATGAGGACCCAATGCTACACCCACTGCTGCTATACAAGTGACTTCTAAGATGCTCCAAGTTTCACTCCTCTGAACCTATAGTGCCCCAAAATAAAAGAACACCATAGCGCGAATGCGTCAGTACTAAGATGTACTGAGTAGGCAAGCAGGAAAGGCTAAATGCAAGGGCTTATGAATAAACATTTAATCAACAGAATAATCATGAGAATAATGAACGAGTACACATATATGAATGTACAGTTCACAACCACTATTACAATTACAACAACTCCAGATACCACAGCTTGGATACCACTTTACTGTCCTCGGAACTCACTACTGTACTAGGATACTACATTACTGAATCACAAGATACCAAAACTGATCAATCGAATATACTCACACCCCTGACTTTTGAAGATTTATACTGACACAAAAACCGTGGGAAGTAATTACATAAATCACCATGACTCCTCATAAGCAGCTGAATATGTGGGGGTGCACACAACAATTTGAATAATATCTTTGATTTCGTAAAACATACGTACGGAAAATAAAGACTCACATGGCTTGAATTTCATTATCCATACTTCTCATAATATTATAGAGAGGAAAACATAAGTAAAATCTGATAAATCATCATAAAATCCTCAATATTCATCATGAATTCTCATAACTCATCATAGACAACCAAACTTATCAACTCAAGACTCGGAGCGACTCGATAGTTCAAGAAACATTCTCTTATGGATGAGGAAGTTTCCTATAACCGACAACCCCACGTGAGCCACTTGGAATACCAACATTTGTCGTCCTAGGGAGAGCACCCCCATTGGCGGGAGTGTTGTACTCTTGCCAGGGAGTACAACCTTAAATCTTTCATAATCATAATTCGGCTCTCTAGCCAACAATATCATCATCAACAACCCTACGGTGGCACATAGGTTAGGAAAAATACCAAATTTCCCTCTCAGTGCTAATTAATACTCCCCAACTAGCTCATAATGCATTAGGAAATCCACCACAACATCAGAAGGGTCTATTATAAAGACCAAATCAAATCTCTTTCTCATTTATCAAATCATATCAATTTGTGGATTCCTAACTCAACACATTTTAGCTCAAAATATTTTAATTTTTCTCAACATCAACATCGTATCAATAACACAGCATTTCCTCTCAGCGAGCTTAAAATCAATATAAATCATCCCGACTCTGCGGATGCAGATCAATATTCTCAAATGATCATTCTTTCATTTCAATATTCAAATAATGACAATAGCTTTTGAAAAGCATTTAAGATCTTCAAATCATAGTAAGATTTTATATGTCGTAATGAAACTCAAATCATGGCTCTTATATCAAGAATCCTCAAAAAAATAATTTCATAGTAGTGGTATGCAATTTATAGCATAAAATCTCAATTCAAGAAAACAAGATAATAAGGTTATTATGTATACCAATATTGAACGATTCAAAGTTCCATAAATCATATCTTGAAAACACTTGAAATATCAACTCATGATAGAAATATTAAATCCACCACATCGAATCATAACTTGGGAATGATAAAGTAATCATGTACATCACAGCTTAAATAATTTATATTTTTCATAACCTCATAATTCATCATTAAAACATCTTGGTATTTACCTACTTAACAAAATCATAAAATTCCAATGATAAAATCAATTCTTTGGGCACAAGAATGAAAGATATTCCTGTTCAAAACCCCACATACTAAGTTTCCATGAAATTCATGTTAAGTTCTCAAATCATCAGAAATTCATCAATCGTAGCACGACTAAGATTATCGCAAAACTGACTTAGCCCTAGACCAGCAGACTATTTTGGGGATAACTACCCCAACAATTAATAACATAAGTAATACGTAGTATACTACAATGCATACTCACATGCCCACAGGCCATCATGCATCATGCATTCATTAACACCTCACACCAATCATTTGAAGATTATATTCATATACAAGTATTGGGATCTCATGCCATTGCATCGTAGATCATTCAACAATTAGCGTGGTGTAACACCCCATATTCAAGTATATTCAACATTCATTAACACCTCACACCAATATGGTTAAGGAAGAATACGACATAACATAGTTCATCCAATCGAGATACACTCAAATAACATACATTCAACACATCATGGCTCACTTCTCAAGGTTCTTTCCTTTAAGATCTTGATATATGCAATTCGACCCATAATTAGACATTTCACACTTAGCGTGGTGTAACACCCCATATTCAAGTACGTGTATTAGTGTATTCAAGTATGTGTATTGGTCTTATTTATATAGAATTAATTTTTTGTATTTTATTTATAGCGGAATTTTCCCGTTGATGGTTCCATGCGATGGTTATTGAATAATCTTTCCAACAATATAAAGATTTTCAAAAACGAATAGGTTTTGGATATAATCGAGCATGTTCGAAACTATAAAATGGTGGTCGGGATATTTGGGAATAGTAAATATGCAGGAAAATTTCCTGCACACAAACTACTGAGGCCATCCAAATTTTTGGGTAAATTTCGAACGATCATAACTCCCTTAGTAAAATGAAATGGGAGAGCTGCGACCTATGAAAAGAAATATCTTTGATTATTCTTTCCACTGCAATTGGTTTCATCAAAATCCAACATCTGAGTAAGGAGTTATACTCATTTTACTTCAGCCTATCAAAATAGATTTTTAGGGTCAACTTCAAATGACCATAACTCCTTGTACAGGATGAACTATGTGGCCTAATTTAAATGAAATGAAAGCCCTTTAAATTATCCTTCCAACGATACCAATTTTATCCAAATCTGATATTGAAGCAAAGAGTTATGGTTGATCTACTTTAGCTTACCAAAACAGTCCACCAAAAGACAGATTTGAAATTATTTAAATTTTAAAGGCATTTTGGTCATTTACTATTATATTATGGACGGGAATATGTGTATATATACATGTATATGAGTTCAAAAACTCATTTTCATCATCAATCATTGAGAAAGGACAAACCCTAGCAAAATTTGACCTTTAAATTACTTTGGATTCAACCGTAGAAATTCCAAAGTAATTCGATAACTGCGTTTATCATCTCGAGAGCTTCGAACAGCACCTATTATTTGTGAAAATAGGATTGCATAATCAAGAGGTGAATTCTAAGGTATGAATATTGTTTTCCTTTGTTCTTTTCCATATGTATATGTGTGATAGCGGATTATATGAATTGGTTGTTATTGAAAGGTGATGGAAATAGGGTTATGGACTATTATGGAAAGTGGATATGGTAATTGAGTTATGGAAGTTGGATATGGTGATATACTACTGAATTGATGATTATTTCTGCCTATGGCTCAATTTGGTTTAATGGATTGGTTGGAAGGATAAATGAATCTAAACATGATATTCGAGGATGTTGTATGAATATGAATGGTATGTGAATGTAATTGGAGTATAAGAGGTTTAAAGTAACACCCTTTATGGTGTAATCAAGGCTTAATAATTAACCACTAGTTTGGTGAATTCAAATAATTAAATTGTGACGTTTGGTTGCAAATACTAGATTGCTATATATGTTCATTATGGAAAAGTAATCTGAAAAGACGGGAAGTCCATTTGGGACTAATATTGAAGGTTGACAGTCAGGTATGTAAAGCATACTCTATACCATATCTTTGGCATAAAAGTGAGCAATTGTTCTATTAAGAAAGTTTCCAAAGTTATTCAATAACATGTGATCCATAATGGTTTTGTATGATGTCCTACGTTACCAATGAACTTGTTTCCACCCTACAAGATGTCAAGACATTCCAATACTTACTTGTCTTTAAAATCATACATGTTTATTGCACTAATGAATGTCAGAAGGTATCCGGTTACTCAAACAAGATCCATGTGCTATTAATGATTCCAAAATGTTTCATTAATGTACCAATAAGTTCCTACTTCATTGTTATAGAATTGATGACTCCAAAACACTTCATTAATGTGACAATGAGTTCTTAATTCATTGTTATTGCATTGATGGTCTATTTATATGTCTCTTATTGATGTATCATTGTTTTAAAGTATCAAAAATGCGGTGGCGATTGAAATAACAATCCTAAAGATTAATTGAACTAAGTGATGGAAGTTCTCTCTTATCGGGTGGTATCCCAGGGGCCTAAGCCTAATATGGGTCAATCCCTATTTATATGTTTATGGGTGGTATCCCAGGGGCATAAGCCTATCACGGGTCGATCCCAGTTGATATGTACTGGAGGCATCCTAATGGTCACAGTAAAGTACAGTAATGATTACAAAGATGATAAGAACAAAGCTAAAGTGATTGAATAAATACAATTTACAGGTTGTCACAAGTTCTAATAAGTGTGGTCCACTCCTATTATGATTTATTCACTTATTTATGATTTATATTTAGCTCTTATATCATATGTGATTATCTACAGCTTGACATACTCAGTACATATTTTGTATTGACGTCCCCCACGGGGGACCTGTATTTTATACTGCAGGCATAGGTACCTCAGCTCATACACCGCACAAGTAGGAGCCAGGATATCCAGCTACTTTTGGAGAGCTCTAGTTTGCTTCGGGGCTTTCCTTGTCATATCTAGTCACTTTTGGTATTGTATAGATGTTAGTTATATGGGGTGTCTCCCAACCTTAGTTAAACTCTGTGTATTATCTTGAGGCTTTGTACACCTAATGTAAATTCAAGGTGGTGTTTTGTTAATAGACATGATGGCTCTAATGTCCAAGTATTGTATATACATATATATGTGTGCTCGAGCTTATACAGGTGATTATTTCCTTTTATATACAAGATGATGTTGTCTGAATTTTGGGTTGTCATAGAGGTATGCATGAGAAGTATAAGGTTATAAGTTGGTTCTCCCGGGCCTCCTCAGTTACGGATGCTAGTCCGCCCAATAGGATTTGAGGCATAACAAAAGTGGTATCAGAGAAGTTCGTCCTAGTGAGTCTACAAAGCCGTGTCTACGTAGCGTCTTATTTATCAGTGTGTCATGCGTTGTATCTATAAATAGGAGGATATGTACATTTAGGAATTATTTCTTTTCTTCATTTCTTAGATCGTGCGATAGAGCCTATATTGTATATAAAGTCATAGTTTACCACTGAATCCATTTGTTTCTCTTATTATAGTAATGATGCTGGTTACCAGAAGCAAGAATACCGATAAGCAAGTAGATGTGGTTGCCGGAGAGGGGACTAGTAAGTCACCCACTATACCAGCTAATTAAAGTGAGACTTCAGCTGAGCCTGCATCAGAAACTTCTTCCACTCCAGAAGAAATAATGGGGAGGAGAACTATATCCCTAGAGCCACCTATTAATGCTGCTGATCAAGATCTTGGAAATGCAGTGCAACTTTTGACTTGTATAGTTGTTGGGAAAGCTCAAGGAAAAGTCATTCCTACCACAGGTACTAGTGGTATAGATAGGGTGGATAGCCTTCAAACATAGGATTTTATTAAGATGGACCCTCCCACTTTTACTGGATCAGATCTTAATGAGGACCCACAGGACTTTATTGATCAAATTCAAAGGGCCTTAGATGTTATGCATGTAACGGATAGAGAGACAGTAGATTTAGCGGCGTATAGATTTAAAGGGGAGGCTATATATTGGTACAAGGACTATGAATGATCTAAGGGTATTGATGCACCCTCAGCTACTTGGAAAGAGTTCAAAGAGGCATTTCTTGATCATTATCTTCTATTCGATATTTGTCAGGCCCATGTAGATCAATTTTTAAATCTTCATCAGGGAAATATGAGCATGAGGGAGTACAGTCTCCGATTTAATTCCTTGTTGAGATATGATCTTAATATTGTAGCTACTATGGATGATAAAGTTTATCAATATATGGATAGGCTGGATCCATATCTGGTTAGAGATTGTACTATTGCCGCTTTGAACAAAGATATGGACATAGCGAGGATCTAAGTTTTTGCACAAAAAATAGAAGATCAGAGGAAGAGGAGAAGAACACAGGAATTAGAAAGAGGATATTCCAAGAGGGCCAGATCTACAAGACCGTTCATGGCATCCCAAGGAGGGTTCAGACCATAATTTTCTGCTAGACCACCTAGGTCATTATCTTTTTATTCTGTAGCTAGTGCCCTACCACAGTTCCAAGGGTCCATAGGAAATCAATTTAGGCACAAAAGTGAGAGTCAGAGTTCGTAGACAGTGGGGTACCAAGGACAAGGGAATATAAGCCAATCGAGACCTCCTCGAGAGCCATGCAATAAATATGGAAGGTATCATTTGGGCGCATATCATCTGGGGACCAATGTTTTCTTTTAGTGTAGTATGTTGGGGCATATGATGAGAGAATGCCCATAAAGAGGCATAGAGGGTATGGCATGACCTACGGGGTCATTTGTTGCATCATCATTATCGATGCCTTATTCAGGAAGGGGTGCACAACCAATAGGTTGAGTTAGAGGTGATAGAGGAGGCATGAGTTCTATCAGGGCTCAAAATTGTACGTATGCTATAGCGGATCGATAGAATTTAGGGGCTTCTACAGATATGGTTACGAGTATGTTGTCTATCTTTTCATTCGATGTATATACCTTAATTAATCCTGGTTCTACATTATCTTATATTACTCCATTGGTTTCTGGAAAGTTTGAAAGAATAGCTAAACTGTTGGTTAAGCCATTTGAAGTATCTACACCGGTTGGGGAATCTATTATAGCTAGAAGGGTTTACCGAAACTGCATAGTAACTGTTTGTGGTCGTGATATGATGGCTGATCTTGTGGAGTTAGAAATGGTAGATTTTGATGTTATAATGGGTATGAAATGGTTGGCGTCTTTTTATACCACAATTGATTGTTGCACTAAAAAGGTATATTTCCATTTTCCAAATGAATCAGTCCTTGAATGGAAAGGTGAAATTGGCGTGCCAAGAGGTAGATTTATTTCTTATTTTAAGGTAAGAAGAATGATTTCCATGGGATACATATATCATTTAGTTAGACTAAGGGATACAGAAGTGAAGCCACCAACTTTTCACGCTATTCCGGTGGTAAATGAATTTTCTGATGTATTTTCTGAAGATCTTCTAGGTTTGCGTCCTGAACGAGAAGTAGAGTTTGGTATTGATGTAATACCAGTCACCCAACCAATATCCATTCCTCTATGTAGAATGTCCCCAGTAGAATTACTAGAATTGAAAGAGCAATTGAAAGATTTGCTAGAGAAGGGATTCATAAGGCCTAGTATGTCCCCCTGAGGAGCACCAGTGTTATTTGTATGCAAAAATGATGGCTCGCTGAGGATGTGTATTGATTATCAATAATTGAATAAGGTGACTATTAAGAATAAATATCCTCTCCCAAGAATTGATGATTTATTTGATCAGTTACAGGGCGCCAAGTGTTTTTCTAAGATTGATTTGAGGTCAGGTTACCACCAAGTGAGGGTCAAAGAGAAGGATATACCCAAGACAGTTTTCCGAACATGGTATGGTCATTATGAGTTTCTAGTTATGTCATTTGGGCTAACAAATACACCCGCATCTTTTATGGATTTGATGAATAGGGTATTTAAGCCATTTCTCGATGTATTTGTGATAGTTTTTTATAGATGACATTCTAATTTATTCTAGATCAGAAGAGGACCATGTCAATCACTTATGACAGGCATTCCAAACTCTTTGTGATTGTAAGCTTTATGCAAAGTTCTCTAAATGTGATTTTTGGTTAAAGTCGGTGGCATTTTTAGGTCATATTGTATCTAGTGAAGGGATAAATGTTGATGCTCAAAAGATAGAAGCCATGAAGAACTGGCCAAGGCCCACAACGCCTATGGAGATTCATAGTTTTCTCGGGTTAGATAGTTATTGTAGAAGGTTTTTTGAAGAATTTTCTTCCATTTCAGTACCCTTAACCAAGCTAACCCATAAAGCATCCAAATTCCAATAGAATGATTCCTGTGAGAAGAGTTTTCAAGATTTAAAGAACAAGTTGATTTCTACACCCGTGTTAGTACTTCTAAAAGGCACCAAAGGGTATACAGTATATTGTGATGCTTCCAGAATTGGTTTAGGATGTGTATTAATGCAGTATGGTAAGGTAATAGCATATGCTTCTAGACAATTGCGGCCACATGAGAAAAATTATCCTACACACGATCTTGAGCTGGCAGCAGTTATTTTTGCTTTAAAGATATGGCGCCACTACTTATATGGGGTTCATGTTGATATATATACTGACCATAAGATCTTGCAACATATTTTTAATCAGAAGGATCTAAATTTAAGGCAGCGAAGATGGCTTGAACTATTAAAGGACTACGATATTGATATCTTTTACCATCTAGGGAAAGCAAATGTGGTAGCTAATGCATTAAGTCGTAAGGCTATGATGGCTCCTATAGAACGTCAAGGGATGATTAAAGATCTTCACCAGTTAGCTAGTTTGGGAGTTCTCCTTCTTGAAACTCCGAATAAAGAGCTTATCGTACATAGTGCTGCGAGATCTTCATTAGTAGCTGAAGTAAAAGAGAAGCAATATGCAGATCCTATTTTATTACAGCTTAAGAAGAATGTTTAGTATGGTGTGACCAAGGCATTTGAGCTTACGTGAGAAGGAGTACTTCAGTACCAAAACCGATTGTGTGTGCTAGATGTAGACGGGCTAAGAAAGAAGATTATGACAGAGGCATATTGTTCAAGGTATTCCATTCATCCACGATAAACCAAAATGTATCAAGATTTGAAAGATATGTATTGGTAGAATTACATGAAGAAGAGCATTGCAGAATTTATAGCTGAATATCCAAATTGTCAAAGAGTTAAAGTTGAGCACCGAAAACCCGGAGGTTATATGCAATTCATTAATCTTCCAAGCTGAAAGTGGGACATGATCAACATGGATTTCGGTATTGGTTTGCCTCATACATCCCTGAAGTTTGATTCTATATGGGTGATTGTTGATAGGATTACCAAATATGCACATTTTCTACCAGTTAGGACCACTTACACAGTTGAAGAGTATACAAAGTTGTACATTAAAGAGATAGTCTGATTACATAGAGTGCCAATCTCTATTATATCAGATCAGGGAACCCAATTTAGTGCAAACTTTTGGAAGTCTTTTTAGGTGTATTTGGGAACACAAGTGAAGTTGAGTGCATCTTTTTACCCTCAAATAGATAGACAAGCAGAACGTACCATCCAAACACTTGAAGATATATTATGAGCTTGTGTAATAGATTTTAAGGGCAACTGAGATGATCATTTACCTCTTATTGAGTTTGCCTACAGTAATAGCTATTATTCAAGTATCAAAATGGCATCATATGAAGCTTTATATAGAAGGAAGTGTAGATCACCAATAGGATGGTTCTAAGTGGGTGAAACTCTTTTGTTCGAACCGGATCTTGTTTATTAAGTCATAGAGAAGGTTAAAGTAATTCAACAATAACTGAAAACTGCCCAAAGTCGACACAAGTCATATGCGGATAGTAGAAGGAGAGGACTAGAGTTTTCTATAGGTGATTGGGTATTTTTGAAGGTATCACCAATGAAAGGGGTAATGAGATTTAGCAAGAAAGGTAAGTTGAGTCCATGTTATATAGGCCCGTATAAGATCACTCGAAGGTTTGGACAAGTTGCACATGAATTAGAGCTACCCCAAGAGCTCTCATCAGTACATCCGGTATTTCATGTGTCAATGCTTTGAAAGTGCATTGGAGATCCATCACATATCACTTCTACTGAGGATGTGCAAGTTACGGAAGATCTTACCTATGAGGAAGTGACTATTGCTATTCTAGATCGCTAAGTTAAGAAGATGAGAAATAAAGAAATAGCATTTATGAAAGTACGTTGGAGAAATTATCAAAGGGAAGAGATTACATGGGAAGCTGAGGAAGCAATGAAATATAAGTACCCTCATTTGTTCAAAGATGAAGAGGAAGTTCAAGAAACGGAGTTAGAACATTAACAAGTAAGTTTTTTTTATATATGCATAGTATTTATGTAATGATATGAATATTAATGATGGACTTGAACTTGTTTCGGCTGAATAAATATGCTAAAATTTGAGGACGAATGTCTTAAAGGAGGGAAGGATGTAACACCCCATATTCAAGTACGTGTATTGGCATATTCAAGTACATG
Source organism: Capsicum baccatum var. pendulum (assembly GCA_030864225.1). Taxonomy (NCBI): domain Eukaryota; kingdom Viridiplantae; phylum Streptophyta; class Magnoliopsida; order Solanales; family Solanaceae; genus Capsicum; species Capsicum baccatum. Next base: position 42,226,764 of record CM061554.1, read on the forward strand.
TATGGTATTATTTATATGGAATTAATTTTTTTTTATTTTATTTATACCAAAATTTTCCCATCGATGGTTCCATGCGAAGGTTATTGAATAATCTTTCCAACGATATAAAGATTTCCAAAAATGAATAGGTTTTAGATATAATCAACCACGTTCGAAACTATAAAATGGTGGCCGAGATATTTGGGAACAGTAAATGTGCAGGAAATTTCCTGCACACAAACTACTGAGGCCAGCCAATTTTTTAGGTCAAATTTAAACAATAATAACTCCCTTAATATAATGAATTGGGAGAGCTGTAACCTATGAAAAGAAATATCTTTGAGCCTTCTTTCCAATGCAATTGTTTCATCCAAATCCAAAGTCTGAGTAAGGTGTTATACTCGTTTTACTTCAGCCTATCAAAACATATTTTTAAGGTCAACTTCAAACGACCATAACTCTTTGTATAGGACGAACTGGGTAGCATACTTTATATGAAATGAAAGCCCTTTGAATTATCCTTCTAACAATACCAATTTCAACCAAATCTGATATCGGAGAAAAGAGTTATGGTCGATCTACTTTAGCTTATCAAAACAGTCCACCAAAGGACAGATTTGACATTATTTAAATTTTAAAGGCATTTTGGTCATTTCCTATTACAGTATGGATGGGAATATGTGTATATATACATGTATATGAGTTCAAAAACTCATTTTCATCATCAATTATTGAGAAAGAACAAACCCTATCCAAATTTGACCTTTAAATTACTTTTGATTCAACCGTAGAAATTTCAAAGTAATCTGATAACTGCGTTTGTCATCTCGAGAGCTTCGAACGGCACCTATTATTTATGCCAACAGGATTTTATAATCAAGAGGTGAATTCTAAGGTATGAATATTATTTGCCTTTGTTTTTTTCCATATGTATATGTGTGATAGAGTATTATATGTATTGGTTGTTATTGAAAGGTAATGGGAATAGGGTTATGGACTATTTTGCATGGTTTGGGTGTATTGAATTATGGAAGGTGGATATGATAATTGAGTTATGGAAGTTGGATATGGTGATATACTATTGAATTGATGATTATTTATGCCTATGGCTCAATTTGGTTTAATGGATTGGTTGGAAGAATAAATGAATCCAAACTTGATATTGGAGGATGTTGTATGAATATGCATGGCATGTGAATGTAATTGGAGTATAAGAGGGTTAAAGTGACACCCTTTATGATATAATTAAGGCTTACTACTTAACCACTAGTTTGGTGAATTCAAGTAATTGAATTGTGATGTTTGGTTGCTAATACTAGATTGCTATATATGTTCATTGTACATAAGTAATCCGAAAAGATGGGAAATCCATTTGGGACTAGTATTGAAGGTTGACAGTCAGGTATGTAAAGCATACTCTACACCATATCTTTGGCATGAAAGTGAACAATTGTTCTATTAAGAAAGTTTCCAAAGTTATTCAATAACATGTGATCCATAATGGTTTTGGTATGATGTCCTATTTTACCAATGAACTTGTTTCCACTCTACAAGATGTCAAGACATTCCAATACTTACTTGTCTTACAAATCTTACATGTTTATTGCACTAATGAATGTCAGAAGGTATTCGGTTACTCAAAAAAATCCATGTGCTATTAATGACTCCAAAATGTTTCATTGATATACCAATAAGTTCCTACTTCATTGTTATGGCATTGATGACTCCAAAACACTTCATTGATGTGCCAGTGAGTTCTTACTTCATTGTTATTGCATTGATGGTTAATTTATATGTCTCTTATTAATTTATCATTGTTTCAAAGTATCAAAAATGTGGTGGCAACTAAAATAACAATCTCAAAGATTAATTGAACTAAGTGATAGAAGTTCTCTCTTATCGGGTGGTATCCCAGGGGCATAAGCCTATCATGGGTCGATCCCTATTTATGTGTTTATGGGTGGTATCCCAGGGTTATAAGCCTACCATGGGTCGATCCTAGTTGATATATATTGGAGGCAGCCTAATAGTCACAGTACAATATAGTAATGATTACAAAGATGATAAGAATGAAGGTAAAGTGATTGAATAAATACAATGTACTGGTTATCATAAGTTCTAATAAGTGTGGTCCACTCCTATTACGATTTATTCACTTGTTTATTATTTTCATTGAGCTCCTATATCATATGTGATTATCTACAGCTTTACATACTCAGTACATATTTTGTACTGACGTCTCCCACGGGGGACCTGCATTTCATGCTGTAGGCACAAGTACCTCAGCTCATACACTGCACAAGTAGGAGCCAGGATATCCAGCTACTTTTGGTGAGCTCCAGTTTGCTTCGAGGCTTTCCGTGTCATATCCAATCACTTTTGGTATTGTATAGAAGTTAGTTATATGGCGGGGTGTGTCCCGACCTTAGTTAAACTCTGTGTATTATCTAGAGGCTTTGTAGACCTAATGTACAGTCAAGGTGGTGTTTTATTAATAGACGTGATGGCTCCAATGGCCAGGTATTGTATATACATATATATGTGTGCTCGAGCTTTATACAGGTGATTATTTTCTTTTATATGCGACATGACCCTGTCTGAATTTTGGGTTGTCATAGAGGTATGCATGGGAAGTGTAAGGTTATGAGCTGGTTCTCTCGGGCCTTCTTGGTTACGGGTGCCAGTCCGCCCCAATAGGATGTGAGGCATGACACGTGGCCTAATGGCCTTACCATTTCCCTCAAGCATCATAGTAAACATGTAGCATGCAAGTATGGTATGAACTCATCACTTCGATCACAAGAGGTCATACGATTCATTCTTCTTCAACTAGGCATTTCTACAATTACATTGCATGCACCATTTAGGCATAGGTCTGTATGAACAATTACATGTGCTACAACACCATCATTCATTTTAATTCCACCAACTAAATCCTTCGTCTGCACTTATAACCATATCATAAGCCTTCCACACAACATCCCCAATTTTAGACAATAACATAGAGTTCATGTTGAACGTATACATAGAAAGTAGTCTAGTCATTTAGAACTTATTAAATCCTAAGAACATAAATTTATAGCCTCTTAGACAATTCCACAAACACCTTACATGCACTTTTAGGCATTGGTGAATTCGTCAAATTCTCATGTTTTTCGCCACCCCATATATCTCATCCAACACACATAATCATCACATGCATGTATCAACCAACATACACCATCACCACACACATATATATATTAACCAACATGCATAATCATCATAGATATATATATATATATCAAGTAACATACATAATCCTCATATATATCTCAACCATCAAATATCAATCAACACATATATATATACACATCATCAAAGTCTAGAATATATATATATACATATATATATATATACACACACACACATAACTTGAACTTTCAAAAAGGGATTCGTGGACTCTATGGACGAAAGGAGTCCATAGATAAACACTTGTATACCTTAGATTTCGTGGCCGGAAGAGATTGACGGAAGGAATTCTTAAATCAAAGCCTCCAATTAATTTCCCCCAATTCAAAACCCTAACCCTAACTTGATATATATATATATATATATAAGAGAAATGAGAGGAAAATAATACAAGTTCACAGCTGAATGGGGTATTTATAGAGGTTTAAAAGAGTGGTGAAAGACCAAAATGCCCCTAAGAAACAAATAAAACCCGAATTTGTCCTTCAGTGACCTATCTGATAGGCTAAAGTAAATTTGCCATAACTTTTTACTCCGATGTCCAAATTGGATGAAACCAATTTTATTGGAAAGAAAACGCTCAGGGCTTTCCGTTGATATGTATCATCTCACATAGTTCATTATGTACAAGGAGTTATGATTGTTTGAAGTTGATAAAAAAATCATCTGGCTGCAGTTTTTTTTTTTTTTGCTGCACATTTTACTGTTCACAGTTCGATCGGAATGGTCGTACTTTGATCGAAATGGGCATAAATCATCGCTCGAGTGTCCGTTTTGGGTGATCCACATATCGTTGGAAAGCTTATTCGATGCTATACGAAATGGTGGATCGAAATCTAAGAAATGACACACAAAAAAATTATAAATCATTCTCGAAGATAGGATCCAATACGTTTACGCACAAAATTTTGACAAAACATTTTTTGGGGTATTATAGTCATAGAATATTATTCTAACAAACTAATCAAAAAATTATAATCATTGGATCATGATTTAAATACAAGGCAGCCGCGTTAAAATACAATTTTATTTTAGTTAAATTATTATTTTAATTTTTTAAAGTATTTTTATGTTATTTCACTAAAATTGTAATGAATTTTCATAGTTATTTTATCTAAGAAAATTAAGTAGTTAGGTAAAATTGAACCCAAACAAAATTTTCAATCCAATATTTTTTTATATCATTTTTCACTTTACCTCATAAAAATAAATATTAAAAGGAAAAAACTACATGGCTGAACAAACATAAGTTCTTAATTATCTTATTTAGCCTAAGTTTGAATTAATTATAATTAAATGATCCATCATAGAAGAGGGAGTAAACTATAGTACAATTAATTACAATTAAATGATCCCTCATAGAAAAGGGAGTGAACTACAATACAATTAAATTATCCCTCAACGAATACAAAAATTGTCTAATTAATTACAATTAAGATGTGTAAATTGTCTCTCTTTTCAATTAAGTACATTCATACAAGTGTGAACTATAAAATAGAAATACAAATACAGTTGTATCAACGAATATAAAAATATAAATGATGATTCAAATACAAATAAAATAAGTGATTGTGTTATTTTCGTTATCATTCATAATTTATGTTTTACGCAGTCATATTTTTCAAATATATATATATATATATATATATATATATATACACACAATAGAATAGAAAAGGTGAGAAATGAAAAAATATAAACTAAAATAAAATAAAAAGGAAAAAATTCAAAAAAGAAAGAAAAATAGCAGCTAGAGATAGAAGAGTGAAAAAAATAAAACGAAAATAGAAAAAAAAAAGAAAAAAAAAGGCAAGACATACAAAATAAAAAAAAACTGAGAAGAAAGTACTCAAAAAAACGAAAATGAAACAAAAAAGAAGGAAAACACGAATAATGGAAAACAAAAGTACCTAAAAACAAAAAAAAAATTGAAAAGAGAAATAGAAGTTAGAGCTAGAAGAAAGTGGGAAAAAAAAACAAAAGAAAACGAAAATAGAAAAGAAAAAAAAAAAAGTTACATGTAATTACTTTCATTGTATTTATTTCTTACATCAAATAAAATCGATTGCATGCAGTTGATACAGTAGCTACATATGATAATTTTGAAAGTTGGATTATGGCTCCCCCAATTTGCTGAAAGTTAGGCTATTTATTTTAAATATCATCTTAAAATATACGGAGTGAATTAAGTTATTAGAAGTTAATAATTGTGTTGAGTACAAATTTAAAGTATTTTTATATATTTTTTCTAAAATATATATTAATAATTTTTCAAAACTAAACTCAAAAGAAAATATCAAAGCTAGTATCTTTTTAAATTTTTTTCACTTAATCTCATAAAAATAAAATTTTAAAATATACATAAGAGTGAAGTTGAGTTATTAGAAGTTAACAACGGTGTGAGCTAAAAACCTAAAGTATTTTTTATATTATTTTCTTAAATTTTTTAAACAGTTGATCAAAACTAAACTCAAAAAATTATCAAGTCAATTATTATTATTATTATTATTATTATTATTATTATTATTCCATCTTATTAAAAATAAATTTAGAAGTGAAATTGAGTTACTAAAAGTCATCACTTGTGTTGGCGAATCATGAAATTCACAAATTGAGACTCGATTTAATCCAAGTATATATTGAATCAATATTTTCCAAATAGAAGTTGACCCTTTATGTTGACTATAGTGACAAATTGACACATGATTCAATTCGAACATATATTGAATCAATATTTCCTATTTAGAAGTCAATCTTTTATTTTGACTATAGTCGTGATAGATTGAGACTCGATTGGATCATAATAGAGATTGAATAGATATTTTTCAATTCGAAGTAAACCATTTATATTGATTATAATCACGACAAATTGAAATTCAATTCAATCCTAACATAGATTCAATCAACATTTTCCAATTAAAAGTCAACTACTTATGTTGACTATAGTCGATCAAGACAAATTAAGATACAATCCAATCCTAACAGTGATTGGTACGCACAAGCTGGCCCAGATACCACAGTTATCAAAACAAATATCAAAAATTCAAACATTTATCTTGATTGTAGTCGTGATAAATTGAAACTGATTGTAGTCGTGATAAATTGAAACTCAATTTAATCGTAACATGGATTGAATCAATATTTTTCAATTAGAAGTCAAACATTTACGTTGATTATAGTGGTGACAAACTGAGACTTAATTTAATTTTACTAATAATAATAAAGGGCAATAGCAGGCACATCTTTAACATGTCTGCTTTAGCTGCTTCAATCGTAATTTTACTATATCATTCTTAATTAATTAGTATAAGTCATTTAAATATTAAAAATAATATTTAATAAAAAGGTAAAATATAAATAAAATAATAAATTAACTCTTGATGTTTTGTGATACCCTTTTCAGCTGCTTCAATCGTAATTTTACTATAGCATCCTAATTAATTAGTATAAGTCATCTAAGTATTAAAAAAAAATTAATAAAAAATAAATTAGACATAAAATAATAAATTAATTTTTGATGTTTTAAATTAATTTGCTTTCTTATATGACACTCATTTAAATTTTTTTCACAAATGTTTTTTACAGTAATTTTATCAATTCACTTCTAATTAGTTGTTATAAGTCATTTAAGGCATGTCTAGTTTGTTGCTTCAATCGTGATTTTATTAAATCACTCCTAATTCATTTTTATGGTCATCTAAGAATTAAAAATTTAATAATATTTCATAAAAAAATAAAATACACTCAAAATGAAACGTCAATATAAAATATTTGGTTGACTATCAAAATTATATTAGTGCCACAAAAATTATGTAGAACCGAGGAAGACATAAAATAACATATATTATTTAAAAATGAGAAGACACGTAAACTGGGATAATGAGAGTATTGATATCTTATTGAAAAATTATGCTAAAAGCACTATAAATCATATAAAAAATATAAATATTTGATTGACTCTTGAACTTATATCAGGGTCACTTAAATTGAAATGAAAGAAAAAATAATATAAATCACAATAATTAAAAATTTAAACTATTTTAATGATTGATTATCTAAATTATATTTGTGTTACATAAATTGAGATAAAAAAATAATAAATATTAGGTTTGTACTAGCACGGGTCCTTCGATGTGTAGTCTAATATAAATTGCATCAATATTTTCCAAAGAGAAGTCAACCATCTATGTTAACTTTAGTCATGACAAATTGAGACTCAATATAAATATAATATAGATTGAATCATCGTTCATCAGTTATAAGTCAACTATTTATGTTGACTGTAATCGTGATAAATTGAGGCCCAATTCGATCTTATATTGAATCAGTATATCCTAATTAGAGGTCAGCTAATTATGTGGACTATAGTCGTGACAAATTGAAACCCAATTTAATTCTAACATAGATTGAACCAATTTTTCTCAATTAGAAGTTAACTATTGTGATAACTAAAATAGTGAAAATTTGAGACTCATTTAATTTTTATTAATTTGCTAGACTTAATTTAGTTGTGAATCTTTTAAAATGTTAAAATGTGAATCTACACCAAATTAATTATATAAATAGTCATAGTGCTCCACATTATTAAAGTACTCCCCCCCCCCCCCCCATATATTACTATATATAATAAGAGGGAGTTAACTCAGACAACAGATCGACATGTCTGTTTGTGTTAACTGCTTTAATTGTTTCAATCATAATTTTACTATATCATTCTTAATTAATTATTATAAATCATGTATTAAAAAATTAATAACATTTAATAAAAAATAAAATAAATATTTATAACATGTCTGTTTTAACTGCTTTTATCATAATTTTACTATATTACCCCTAATTAATTATAAAATTCATCTAAATATTAAAATTAACAATATTTAATATAAAAACTAAAATTGAAATAAAATGATAAATTAAGTCTAAACTTAAATTGACGTCTTATATGAGATCCACTTAATTTTTTTCACAAGTATTTTTTATGGTAATTTTGTTATATCGCTTCTAATTAGTTATTATAAGTCATTTAAAACATGTCTATATTGTTGCCTCAATCATTATTTTACTATATCACCCCTAATTAATTATTATGGTCGTTTAAGCATTAAAATATTAAAAATATTTTGAAAAAATGTAAAATAGACACAAATGATATGTCAATATAAAAAATTTGATTGACTGTCAAAACTATATTAGTGCACATAAATTGGGATGGGATGCAGGAAGACATAAAGTAATATTTATTATTTAAAAATTAGATAAAAGTACTGTTTTATGATTAAGAACTCAACAATATATATATATATATATATATATATATATATATATAATAAATGATTGTCGAAATTTTATATGTGCCACATAACTTGGAATGGGAGAAAGTATTCATATCATAATATAAAATTATTCAAAAAAAAATTACAAATCATATAATTAATAATTTCAAAAATTTAGAAGATCTAAAATATTTGGTTGGCGTTCGAAATTATATCAGTTTCACTTAAATTGGAATAGAAGAATTGTTTTTATAAATCACAATAATTAAATAAATTTAAATTACTTTAATGATTGATTTCTTTATAAATCATAATAATTAAATTATTTTAATAATTTACTATCTAAATTCTATTTGTATCACATAAATCATGACAAAAAAGGTATCACGATCGTTCACACCAATTAGGTGTACCCATAATCTATAATTATCACTTGACTATAGTTGACTAAATATATTTTCATTTCATTGTCTTCACAAATTTTGACAGACAAATTAATATTGTTTAAATATAAGCACTTGATCAATGTAGATAAGTCTTTACTTTTATTTTTATTTTTTCCTTTTTTAGTCATTGAACCGCCTTTACGTTTCATTGTTCATATATATATATATATATATATATATATATATATATATATATATATATATCACTCGCTCTATTTCAATTTATTTAATTTATTTTTCTTTTTACTCTGTTTACAAATTATTTCTTTTTCAGTTATTTAATTATAATTTTTCATATGACATGTTTAAAATCACAAAATAAAAAATAATTTGATACATTTTACCTGTCTTTAGCTTAAGGCCACGGGATTAAAAAATCTTCTTTATTTTCTTTACTTTCATGTCAAATCATAATCAGACTAATTAAAACATAATGAGTATGTGGAAATTAAATTTTTAATTGCTTTATATAAGAGACAAAACATAAGTAGGCGTTTGACCATGAATATAGAAATTTCTGATGTTGGAGTTGAAATTGCAATTGTGTTCGGTCATATATTTTTGAATTTTTTTTTAAGACTTCTAAAAAGAGAAAATGTGAAGTAAAAAGATTAAAAAAAGTGAATAGCAACTCTCTCCCTCAGTATCTGCATTTTAGGGGACATATTCCCTGATGCCTAAATAGATACAAATAATAATAATAATACTTAAATCGCAACTTCTATCCTTTAATAAGAAACAATTATTTCACCAAAAAAAAAAAAGAAACAATTATAATAACGAAAAAGAAATTATTAAGTTATTGGAAGTGAAAAGATATGCATAAGGAAATTTCAAAGAGAAGTAGAAAGAGAAATTGTTAATGTGAAATAAAGCTGAAATAGAGCAAAGAGCAAGTGTGACCAACTTACTCTAAGACTAAGGGGAAGGAGAAAGTGGTGGACAAGAAAACTCTTGAAAAGAGTTATCTCGGCCTATTATTAGGTGTGTGGGGCAATGGTTCATCAAAATCGGGTGATTTTTCAATTAGGGAGGGTAATTTGTGTATCAAAAAATGTTAAATGACAATATGACCCTCCCTTGTCATTTTAATTACCAAAATACCGATCAAAAAGTGCTTTTCAAGTCATTCAAGTCCTTTTCCTTTGAGTCAAATAATTTTTTATTTTTTTATGTTAATATTGTTTTTCATAGCATTGTATTTTATTATTGTTACGGCTTTGGACTCATTTTTTTTAAATTGTTTTGAAATGCTTAACTTCCGCTAAGAATTTATTAAAGATAGTCTCTATCTTTACAAAATATGAATAAGACTGTATACACTCTTTCTTTCCATATTACACTTGTGTGACTATACTATATATATTTTTGTAGTTTAGATGTAATGTTATCAAATTACATATCAAACACAAGAAAATAATTTAAAAAAATCTCTCATACATAAAAATAAAATAAAAACTGTGGAATACATTTTCTTGTCATACCTAACACAATGTAAAGCACACAAATTTTGAATTTAAATTCCCTCTATTTATCAATAACTTAAATTTGTAATAGTATATTAGTTACTAATTTTACTTTATTATTATTAACTAATGATTAATACTAGTCTACATGCAGAGATGGACCCACGTGGTTCCGCGAGGGTGAACGTGCACCCGGTAACTTTTTTAAAAAAATTATATATATATATATATATATATATATATATATATATATATATATATATATATATATATATATATATATATATATACCCTACTAAAGTGTTAATATATTTAATTGTGCACCCTCAATAATAAAACTTGTCTGGGTGCATTGGTGAGGAACTCAAATGCTAGTGTCCTTCGTGGCCCAATGTTGCGGGTTTGATTCCGGATGGAATGCCCTTTTTTTCATTTACTTCTCTTAAACATTTAAATGCCACCATCCAGGCAACCACCTCATTTGGCCCCATCCACCCTTAATTAAAATATTTGTTGGCCAATAGACATTCCCTAATCCCAAGAGTTCAAGATCCGTATTTCTCCCCAAATTTCAAGATCCGAATTTGGTATTTCCCCAAATTTCCCGCAAAACCAAACTCCCTAGAAACTAGAAATTAGAAGGTTACAAGGAGTAGTTTCAATTCTCCATTTGATGCTAACAGGTACACATCTCTTCCTTTGTTTTTTTTTATTCAAGTTTGGAAAATATTAAATGCTTTTAATATCTATTTGTTGCTTGAAAATTAGTGTATAAAATTTATTTATTTGTCTTTTCTTGCTTCTATTTAAGTCCATGGTCTTTGATTAAAAATAAATACATAATTATTTTTATTTATATTCTTGATGGATTTTTTGTTTTGTAGGAATTTGTTATTGATTCTTGTGAATTGAAGTGGATAGATACTATTCTTCTCAACCAAGTTCTATTTTTAAAGACAATTCTCATCGTCCTATTGAAGAGTTTGATGTGAATTCACTTAAATTCGATCTCAGAGAAAGAAAATCAATTCATGAATATGACTCTACAATACGAGATCAAGTGAGAAGGCACTATATTCAACAAGGGCCTTGTCAACCGATTCTTTCTCAATTTCCTCAAACTAGAATTGGAACGAAAATGCATCAATTTAATTCAACATGGTATGAGGGTTCATATTATAGGTGGATGGAGTATAGTGTGAAGGAAGATGTTGTGTTTTGCTTGTGTTGCTATTTACTAAAAAATGACTATGTAAAGGGTAATGCAGATGATTTTTTCACAAAAACCGACTTTAAGGCTTGAAATCATAATTCGGAGCAATTTTAATTACATGTTGGTTAAATAGCATCCATAGAAGATGTTTCAGTAAGATGCTAGATTTTGAGAATCAATCTCAATCAATTCAAGTTGCTTTGAACAAGCAATCTGAAAAAATAAGAAATGTGCATCGTACTAGTTTAGAGGCTTCAACTAATGTGGAAAGGTTCCTCTTGAAATTCGAACTGTCTTTTTGAGGTCATGATGAAAGTAAATCTTCCAAAAATAAAGGCCTTTTTCTAGGTATTTGAAATGGCTAGAAAAAATGCTTCCTGATTTGGACAATGTTATTTTAAAACATACTCCTAAAAATACTATGATGACTTCTTTAAAAAATTCAAAAGGATATTGTGAGTAACTGTACCCAAGAAACTGTGAAAGATATAATTGATGACTTGGATGGAGATTTTTTTGGAATTTTAGTTGATGAATCCAAGGACATATCACACCATGAACAAATGGTCGTTGCAATGAGGTATGTTATCAAAAGAGGTAAAGTGAATGGGCGAGTTATTGCTATTGTTCGTGTTAGTGATGCATTGGCAAAAACATAAAAAAAAACATTATGCTCTTTGCTTATGAGACACTCTTTAAGTACATCTAAAATACCTGGACAAGTCTATGATGGGGCTAGTAACATGCAGGGGGATATGAATAGTCTTAAAGTTTTGATTTTGCAGGAAACTCCATCGACATATTGCATTCATTATTTTACTCACCAATTACAATTGATATTTGTAGCCATTGCCAAAAACTATTTGCTCGTAGAAGACGTTTTTACTATTATTACTAATGTGTTGAATGTGGTAGGAGCATCATTTAAGAGCAGAGATCAACTTCGAGCACATCAAGTAGAAATGTTGGAGCAACTCCTAGAAAGTGATGAAGTTCAAAGTGGAAAATAATTAAATCAAGAACGAGGATTTCAAAGGTCAGGTGACACTTGTTGGGGTTTATATTTTAGAACATTGGATAACTTTATTATTTTATTTTCATCTATAGCTCACGTTCTTGATGCGATTAAATGTGGAGGCTCAAATTCCAATGATAGATTACAAGTTGGATCTTTTTTTACTATGATCAATAAATTTGAATTTGCTTTCTTGCTTCACTTAATATTGAAGATATTGGTGATGTCCAATGAGCTAAGTACATCGTTACAAAAGAAAGAGCAAGATATTGTCAATGCCATGATATTTCTTGACATTACTAAGAAAAGATTACAATTGTTGAGAGATGATGCATGAGATTCTCTAGTGAAAGAAGCTCGTGTATTTGTGATAAACACGAAATCTTGGTGCCTAAGATGGATGATTTTTATCTTTCCGGAAAGTCAAAGCGGAGGCCTTCTAATGTTACTTACTCACATCAATTACGTGTTGAGCTCTTCTATGCTATAATTGACTTGCAACTTCTAGAGCTTAATAATCGTTGTGATGTTGTGACTGGTAACTTGCTCCTTGGTATGGCAAGATTGAATACAACTAATGTTTTGCTAATTTTGATAAGGGAAAAATAATAATATTGACCAAGCATTATTCGGATGAGTTTGGTGAATCAAAGCTTCGAGATCTTAGTTACCAACTTGATACTTTCATCATACACATGCGATGTGGTGATCCTATATTCTCTAATTTAAAAGGAATTAGTGATTTAGCAGAAGCATTGATTAATGTAAATCTTGTGGAGATTTATTCTCTTGTCTACTTACTTGTGAAGTTGTACGTTGATTTTACCAGTAACTACTTCAACTATAGAGAGAGTCTTTTCATCCATGAAGCATATCAAGAATGAATTACGTAGCAGTATTGGTGATGCATTTTTAAGTGATTGTTTAGTTTGTTATATTGAGAAGGATATATTTGTAAATATAAACAACGATGCAATCATTGATCATTTTCATAATATGAAAATGCGTTGATGTCTAGTATGAAAGGATGATCTGTTTTTGTTATATTAGTACTAAATTAATATTATTTGATCATTTTGAAGTTTATACTTTGCCCATAATTTTTTGTATAATTTTTAAGTTTAAAAGATTCTTATATCAAATTATATAGTTTATAATCGACATAATTATGTTAAAGATAATGGTGCACCCCGTATCTTGAAATGTTATGTTCGCCTGTATCTACATCCATTTGTAGGGGGTGCGGATCTATGCGGGTAACTAACTTATGAAATATATCTATTATATGTATAATGAATCTATTTTTCTGTATGCGTGATTTTGTTTGAATATCTTTTAATGATTTATTTTTTTCGTAAGATGTATTCATTAATTTGTATGGTTTATTATTTTATCCTATAGTAATTGTAGGATTACAGATTTCTGTATAATAATTTATCCTAATTGTACTGTAATGTATATCTAATTCTAGATTTTCAATGTTATTTATTATCTTGTGTTGTTATTCTCGTAGTGAGTTTTTTAAATTATATAAACTATCACATGTACTTTTTTCTAAATTCTTTAAGGTTTCTTCTATCCATATTTTTTTTTTTTTAGATTCTCCATTATTTTTCTAATTTAGTTTTTATAATTAATTTCGTTATTTAAATTATCTTGATTTTCTCTAGTTTTTCTAATATATTCTAACATCTCTTAATCTGAATAATATTCTTCTTGGTAATTATCTAGGTATAACTGTGCTATCCAATATATGGTTTCAATTTCATAGTCTAATACTTTTTCTAATATTATTTTCTTAATATCTATAATTTCTATATTTCTAAGTATATATAAGATTAAGACTTTAAGGTTATCTATCATTTAAAATTCACTAAATATTTTATTATAATATTTTGTAGTTGTTTGTTTTAGTCTAAGTAGTTCTTGCATATTTTCATTAAGAAATTCTATATATTTTATATCTTTAGTTTCCATGTATTTGTCTATATTTATTTTCATCTGTTTTTCTATTAACTGTATGTTTCTCATATGTTTTTCCAAAATTTCTAGATATATGTAATTTATCATGATAAGTATTTGTAAGAGTAGTTAGGTAGGTATGGTATGTAATTTATTCTAGTCATATAATATTTACCAAATACTTTTTCTAATATGATTTTTCTTATATCTACTACTTTTATATCCTTAAGTGCATACAAAATAAGTATTTTAAATTTGTCTACCATCACATCAGATAAATAATTATTCATTTTCACAAAATTGTTATTTTCAAAATATTCCCTTCAACCATATACATAACAAAATATGGTCATCTTAGATTACTAATTAATTATGAGAAGACCATTTAAAAACAAAGAAGCTTTTAGAAAAATTAAAGAATCTTTAATTAGTAATTATTCAGAATATATAAGTCTAAATAAAAAAAAAACCCACAAAGATTAGTCTACCTAATTACCTTAATATCTAGTACTGAAGCAAAATTAATAATCCATTTAAAATCTAGAAGAATGAGACACATTCCACCTAATTATGATAAAATTAGATTTAGATATCCACCATGATATTATAAATATGGTTTAAATGAATAAAGTGCAAAAATACAAAGAATTAAAACAAATTATTTCTGAAAAATGTAAAGAATTAAAAATAAGAATAGAAAGACTACATTATAATATATTTGCCGGAGTTAGTGAAAATTCAATAAATACACAAAAAGATGAAATATCAAAATTAGAATCACAAATAGACAGTTTAGAATATATATATCAACATGAACTATTCACAATAAATGAACAAAGAAGAATTTATAATAGATGAAAAAATATATGAAAATTACGAAGGATTAAAAATAAAAATAGTATTTTCTAATCTAGGAAGAAGATATAGGAAAATAGGTGAACATTTATATCTAATGTTAGAAAAAAAGAATTAAAATTAGAAGATAAATTGACAGAAATGTTAAGAATAGAAAGAGGAAATGAAGAAATAGATAGGAAAAAAATAGAAAAAATAAAACAACAAACTACAGAAGAAATACGAAAAATAGAAGAAACTAAAAATAGTAGGATTGCTGAATTTGAAAAAGAACTACAAATGTTAAAATATTTGTATGAACAAAGACAAGAGGAAAAAGAAGAAAAAGATAAAGAACAAAAATTACTAAACGAGATAAATCAATTTAAGGAAAAATTAGAAATAAAAAATAAGGAATTAGAAATAAATAATATAGATGTTGAAGAGACAGATAATTATGATTCAGAAGATAGTGAAACATATACAGAAATATTAACAAATACAAAAAATTTAGAAATCAATGAAAAGAAGAAATTAATGAAGAAAACTTAGAATATATCAACACAGAAATAAATACTCTTGATAAAAAAGAAGATGAAAATATAATACCTAGAACATCAGAAATAAGAAAACCTACATATTATAAGAATAAGTTTAAGAAATATAATCCAAAGAATGAATAAGACAAATGGACACCAAAACAAATAGTTAATAAAAATTATAACTTTTTAGACCTAGACTGTGTAATAGATACAAAAAAAAAATACAATTATGGATAGGATATATGACAAAACAATTATTAGATAATAATATAAACATAACAGATGCACCAGAATACATAGAAAGAACACTAATAGGAACAGTGAAATTATGGTTTTCAAATTTACTGAAAATAGCAAGAAGGTATTAAGAATTAATAAACCTATAGAAGGAACATCATCAACAACAACTAAACTAACAACTATAGAATTATTAAAAAAATATGAAACAGCTATAAAAGATGAATTTGGTAGTATGACAACAATAGAAGAAGAACAAAAGAAAAAAATACAAATAGGAATTTAATATTAAAATTAGCAATATGTAATATGTGTTATATAGATGAATATACTTGCGCATTTAAATAATATTATTATAAAGGAGCATGTAATATAGAAGAAAGTAAAGAAATAAGAAAATTATATTTTAATAAATTACCCGAACCATTTAGTTCAAAGATAATAAAGAGTTGGAAAGAAGTAAAAATAGTAGATACTTTAGGAGCAAGAATAAAATTTTTACAACAATGGTATAGAAAATTATGTGAAAAATATAGAGAAGAATTAAAAATGAAAAAAACATTGATAAGAAATTTAGCATGTTGCAAAAATAAAATAACACCCCAATTTGGATGTGTAGAAAGATATTATAAGAAAAGAAAATGACATAAGAAATATAAGAAGTATAAAAAAATCAAAATATAAATACAAGAAACCAAGAAAAAGATATTATGTAAAAAATTACAAATACAAAAGACCATATAGAAAGAAGAAATCTATAAAAGAATGTACTTATTATAATTGTGGAAAATTAGGACATTTACCTAGAGACTGTAAATTACCTAAAAATCCAAAAAATAAACAAATATCAGAAATAAGAATAGATAAAACAGAATATATGCAAATAGATTATATAGATTATGAATTAGAAAGTGAGGATAGTATATATGAAATTTCCGAAAACGAAACAGATAATGAAATAGATAGTGAAATAGATGAATCAAATGACTGAAGAAGATATAAAAAAAAATAAGAAAGGAAGAATATTTAAATGATGAAGGAACATAACAAAAAATAATATTTGACAGTAACATATTTGATGAAATAAAAGGAAAAGAATTAGATTTAAGTGTAGAAAAAATATTTAAAATACCAACAATAAAAAATATTTTTACTAGGAAAAAGGACGAATATTATGTAGTATGCTAAAAGAAACATGTAATAGACTGCAGATATGCAAAAGGCAAAGCTAGTATACCACTAGTAACAAAAAGAATAATTAATAAAGAAATAAATGATATAAAAAGTAAAGGAGACCCAATAAAATATGTACACCTTGGAGATACAGAGATATTAATAAAAGCATATTTTATAGAAGGAATAGATACACCAATAGAATTATATTTAGCAGATGATAGAATTATAAAATCCATAGAAAAAATCATAATAACTGCCGTAAAAGGAAATCTAATATATCAAAAATTCAAATTTATAATAAGTACAAATTATTCAGTAGCAGTAATAGATAAAAATATAGATAAATCACTAGTATTATATTGGAAAATATTAGGAATAGAATTAACCCTAGGAAGTAAAATATTTACAGCAAGATGCAAAATTTATATGCATTAACAACAGAACATAAAATAACAGGAAAAAATAAGATTAACAAAATACGAATAGAAAGTCCATTCGAACAAATTGTAAAAACAATAGATTATAATAATTATAGCTATAGAGACATAGATATAGAAGAAATTTTAGAAATAGTAAATGATAGAATAAGTACATTGAAAAGAATAACTGATGAAAAACTAGAATCATCAAGCTCATCAAAAAGAACAAGTTATGAAATAAATTCAACAAATAATTTAAACCAATATTACATAACAGGAAAAATAAATGAAAAAGAATATTTAATACTCTTAAATACAGGACAAGAAGAAAATTTATATAGCACAATATCTAGTAAAAAATGAAGAAATAAAAACTGATAATGATATGTGCCCAGATCTATCAAGAAGTTTAATAAATAGTAAAAATATAGCAGAAAAAGAAATACTAATAGGAATTATAAAATAAAAATAGAATTTGAAGTAAAGGAAGAAATGCAAAAAGCAGATATAATATTAGGAATAAAATGGCTAGAACAAGTAAAACCATATAATATAGAACATACACAATTAACCTTAACATATAACAAAGAGAAATTATTCTTAAGAAGAGCCTTAACATAAAATGAAAATATATGTATTAATGAAGATAGTAATAGAAGGATATTACAGTAGATATTATACGCCTATGATAGATATAGGAGCAGAAGCTGATTTATGTAGATATAACTGCTTACCAGAAAGTAATG
This sequence comes from Capsicum baccatum var. pendulum, assembly GCA_030864225.1. Classification (NCBI taxonomy): domain Eukaryota; kingdom Viridiplantae; phylum Streptophyta; class Magnoliopsida; order Solanales; family Solanaceae; genus Capsicum; species Capsicum baccatum. The sequence goes on from CM061554.1 coordinate 42,245,303, forward strand.
GGATTAATTAGAAACACCAATAATAGTTAAATGATTTAATAATAAAGGAAGCTTAATTACTTATAAAGCTAGAAATGTAAAAATACAAGTATGGGATAAGATATTAATAATAGAAGAAATTTATAATTATAAACTAACATCAAAAGATATACTTTTAGGAATGCCATTTTTAGATAAATTATACCCACATATAATAACTAGAACAGACTGGTGGTTTACAACACCATGTAAACAGAAAGTGAGAACAAAAAGAGTTAATAATAAAATAAGAAAGAAAACTAATTGGATAAAAGGAAGTGAAAAAATTACACAAAAGTTAGAGAATATAAAAAATGTTGAAGATACAATAGAATTAGTAGTATTTTCGATAAATAAAATAGAAATAACTATATTTTCAATAAATAAGATAGAAATAATTAAGAAAAAATTAGAACAATTATATAGTGAAGATCCATTAAAAAGATAGGAAAAACATAAAACTACTATAAAAATTGAATTAATAGATAAAAATAGCATAATAACCCAGAAACCATTAACATATAATTTTGACGATTTAAACGAATTTAAAATGCATATAGATGAATTATTAGAAAAACAATATATACAAAAAAGTAATAGTAAATATAATAATCCAGCATTTATAGTAAATAAACATAGTGAACAAAAACGAGGAAAAAGTAGAATGTTTATTGACTATAAAAATTTAAATGCAAAAATTATGACATATAATTATCCAATACCAAATAAGATATTAAAAATAAGGAAAATACAGGGATATAATTATTTTAGCAAATTCGATTGTAAATCAGGATTTTACCATTTAAAGTTAGAAGAAGAATCTAAAGAATTAACCACATTTACGGTACCACAAGGATTTTATGAATGAAACGTATTACCATTTGGATATAAAAATGCACCAGGTAGATATCTACATTTTATGGATAGTTATTTTAAACAATTATCTAATTGTATAGTATACATAGATGATATATTATTATATACAAAAACTAAATGGAAAGTCAAAGCGGAGGCCTTCTAGTGTTACTTACTCACATCAATTACGTGTTGAGCTCTTTTATGCTATAATTGACTTGCAACTTCAAGAGTTTGATAATCGTTGTGATGTTGTGAGTGGTAACTTGATCCTTGGTATGGCAAGCTTGAATACAACTAATGTTTTGCTAATTTTGATAAGGGAAAAATAATGATATTGACCAAGCATTATTCGAATGAGTTTGGTGAATCAAAGCTTCGAGAGCTTAGTTACCAACTTGATACTTTCATCATACACATGCGATGTGGTGATCCTATATTCTCTAATTTAAAAGGAATTAGTGATTTAGCAGAAGCATTGATTAATGCAAATCTTGTGGAGATTTATTCTCTTGTCTACTTACTTGTGAAGTTGACGTTGATTTTACCAGTAGTTACTGCAACTATAGAGAGAGTTTTTTCATCCATGAAGCATATCAAGAATGAATTGCGTAGCAGTATTGGTAATGCATTTTTAAGTGGTTGTTTAATTTATTATATTGAGAAGGATATATTTGTAAATATAAACAACGATGCAATCATTGATCGTTTTCAGAATATGAAAATGTGTCGATATTTAGTATGAAAGGATGATCTAGTTTTGTTATATTAGTACTAAATTAATATTATTTGATCATTTTGAAGTTTATACTTTGCCCATAATTTTTTATATAATTTTTAAGTTTAAAAGATTCGTATATCAAATTATATAGTTGATAATCGACAAAATTATGTTAAAGATAATGGTGCAGTTGTATCTTGAAATGTTAGGTTGGCCTGTATCTACATGTAACCCATTTTCTTAGTAAGTGACGAGATCAAATACCACCAAAATCTATGTTGAATATTATTCCTTAATTATCCTCCCTCCTCATTCCTCCCCTTTTCCCCCTTTTTACTTGCCGTGTATTTCGTCAAACCCTTTGACTCAACAGTCCACAAAACGTGACAATTTTCCAAATTCAAAATTCTAACTATACTATACTTCTATCCCCGTGTGCCTTTTTGGTTCTCACATATATATAAAACCCACTACTTCAAAAAGAAAAACATAAGAAGTCGAAATAGAAAGAGTTAGAAAAGATTTCGTCTGCCTTGTTTAAGTTGCGAATCTTCTTCAATAGCTTTGAATTCATTGTCGTTCTTTTAATTCAAAACAAAAAGTCTGTTGATTAAATTAGATCACCTTCTTTTGCAATTATCAATGGGAAATTTTACATCGTGTCCCCTTTTGCCAAGTATTAAGAATTCCAAAGTAGCAAGAGTGCTTTTACCAGGAGGAGAAATCAGACAATTTCGCGAACTAGTAAAAGCAGCAGAAATGATGTTGGAAAACCCGAGTTATTTCTTGGTGAATGCAAGTACTATGAGAATTGGAAGACGATTTTCGCCTTTATCAGCTGACGAAGAACTAGAGTTTGGAAATATTTATATCATGTTTCCGATGAAGAGAGTCAATTCAGTAGTTACTGCTGCTGATATGACGGTGATTTTATTGGCTGCTAATTCTGCTGCCAAGAGAATTACCGGTGGAAATGTTAAAATTTCACCGGAGATGTCACCAGCGCCGGAATCAACGCCGGAAAATAACGCCGGCCACCGGAATTCCGAAGGGTTTCCGATGGGGCAAGAAATGAAATATAGATTATCTTGTAGATCGAGGAAGCCTTCATTGGAGACAATTATGGAAGAACCAGTTTATTCAAGATGAGAAGTTTAATTAATTTTTATTTTTTTTGGGTGAAAAAAATTAGAAGAAAGTTTGTATTTAGAGATGTTATAGTTTTATTTAGGGATTTTTAGTGTGAAGAAAAAAAAACGATTATATATGCACCTATTTTTTATTTGTTAAAAAATTGTGTGCTAAATTTTTGGAAGGGGTATTCAATGATATTGAATCTGTGGACTAGTATTTGATTCTCTTATGATCAAACCTTAATTAAGATATATTCTTTTCTTATGTGCATGAATATTCATAACCTTGTTTAATGATTGTTATGTTAATTGTGTGTGTTTATTTAGAAGATAAGATAAAAATTGATGGTGGCATAATGGTTGTGCTATAAGCTTTTAGAAACATAGAGGGCGATACTCCTTTTACATACTTTTAAACAATTAAAAATACTCCTTGAGCCGATTAAATTTATCAAAATTGAGATTACTAGTATAATTAATTGAAAGATTGGCACTCATAAGGCGACTAGTATACATTAAGAAAAAGTTAATTTTTGAAGGCGTCTTTTCACTTATATTACTCAAAAATATAAGACAAAATGAACTTCTGGATCCTTATACTATATTGGTTTTGTAAGTTGGATACTTTTACTTACATATTTGTACTCTGAATCCCCAAATCCACTAAAAAATAACATTTAAAATCCTTTTTAGTGAGTGTAACACATTCTCCCCACGTCAGCTGTCACGTCAGTCTCATCTGCCACATTATCTGCCACGTCATTTTAAAAGAACAATAATTTTTTTTTAAAAAAGTATTACATTAAATTTCAAGTCATTTTTAAAATGTTAAATAACAAATTAAATATTTAAATTAATTTAATTAAATAAATAAAATTTATAATTGTAGAAAAATTTAAATAATCATGTTTTTATTTTTGCTCACAAATTAAACATCAAATTCATTCCAAATAATTAAAATTCTTCTCCAACTAATTTATATTTTTAACTATAAATTCAAATATACAAACATAATAAATTTTTTATTTTTAAATTTAAATATCCTTAAAATATTCACAAAAAATTTATTTTTTTTCAAGCGAAATTCACTATTTTTTTTCAATATTCACTATCACTCGCTTTCAATTCAAATTTAAATTTTAATCCCCCCCAAAAAAGATTTCAATTTAAATTTAAATTTTTATTCAAAAAAATGAAAAGAATTAAATTGAGGGAAAATTAAAATAAAAACTAAAAAGTGAAGGTAATGGTGGTGATGGGGGGGGATGGAAAAGTGTTGGGGTAGGGTGTGGGGGCTGGAAGGGGCTGGGGGTGGGGATAGGGCTGAGGTGGGGAGGGGATAGATGGGATTGGTGAGGTGTGAGAGGTGGGGACGGGGCTGGGGGTGGGGTGGGATGAGGCTCGTAGGGTGTGGGGGATGGGCTGAGGGGTGGGGATAGGCTGGGGTTGGGGTGGGGAAGGGTTGAACGGGTGTTGGGGTGGGGCGTGGGGGGGCTGGGGGTGGGGATGGGGCTAAGAGGGTGTGGGGGATGGGGTGGGGAGGGACTAGACGGGACTGGTGAGGTATGAGGTGGGAACGGGGCTGGGGGTGAGGAGGGATGGGGCTGGTAGGGCGTGGGGGGACGGGCTAAGGGGTGGGGAGGGAAAAACATACATATATATATATATATATATATATATATATATATATATATATATATATATAAAATTAAATTATTTTTATAAAATTTAAATTATTTTAAAGAAATTTTATATTTTAAAAAATTTTTAGAAATATTTTTAAATTAAAAAAGATGGAGAAAAAAGGGATTTTTTTTTAAATTTTAATATTATTTTTATTTTTTTAAATTATTTTAATATAAAATTGGCCAAAAATTGACCCCCACTCGCACCCCCAGGCGAGTGGCTACACTCTCTTTGTCCTAGTCACCATTTCAATGCCATATTGGCAAGGTCAACAGTCAAAGGGTGCAAAATATTGCTTTTTAATGGGTTCAAGGGTACAGATGACAAACATGTAAGTAGAAGTGTCCAACTTACAAAATCGACATAGTACAAGGGTCAAGAAAGTCATTTTGCCAAAATAAAGAGACAGACCTCTATTTTTTTTACATTAAGTTAAACCTCTTTATTAATATCTTACAATCATAGATAATAAATTTAAAATAAAAATATTTAAAATAGTTTCAAGAGATTGATGAACTAGCTGATTATTTGTCGCAATTGCTACAAGACTATTAGCATAGATATTTTATTTCAAAATTTTAGTTGTTATTCAATAAAAATCACTTATTAGCATATTTTATTTCAAATTTTTAGTTGCTATTCAATAAAATCACTTCTTACTGCATGTATCAGTATTCTCACAAATCAGACCCATAATTCTAAAAAGGACTTTTATAATATAAGAAATCATGAAAGAGGAAGAAGAATAAAGTGAAAATCGACCTTATAGTTGGTTTGTATGAAAATCTCTGATTCAAAACTACTAAGACGATTTACAGGGTAAATTATATATATACAAATATAATAATTTGTATTAAAATGTTTTATACATATTAAAAAAATGTATTACTGTTTACAAATATAAAATTATATATCCAATTATAATTATACTAGATGTAGAAGATAGTAACATAGCTATAATTTATAACCGTTAGTTGTAGCTTCACAGATGATAATCCAGAGCTGTTGAGTCAAGATTTTATATTTTTCTTGATCAATTATCACAATGTAGAGATTAAATGATAATATGAACAATCACTGTAATATGAATGGTAAGTTACCATGTAGGTAATCACTGATAGTTGAAAATATTCAAACTTGAATGGAAAGAAATGTCAAATTACCCTATGGACAACAACTGATAGCAAATAACAACAAAAACATATGCAAGGTATTAGAGCAATACTGTCTTCAAAGTTGTTGGTCTACATTAATATTCTTCACCATTTTCTTCGTCATCAACTCCTTCATTACCAACTTGCTCGCAGTCTTTTTCAAGTGCAGGTAAATCTTCAGTGGCTTCAGAAAACTCCACCTCTTCCATGCCTTCTCCAGCATACCAATGGATGAATGCCTTTTGAAGCCAGTTGGGCATTTTTTCAAATACAAAAATCGAAAAAATAAAATCACACGGTTGCATCCACATTAGAAAGTTTTCTGTACTTTGTTCAGATACAAGTAGCTCACGGTTGTTATTGGTGTAAACTCTTTACTAGTCAACAATTGAATAGTCCTCTATGTCAATACGCCATATATTTTCGATGCGTTGGGTCACATTTAGCCATCTTACTTGAGTGCTCAGAAACTGCATTAGTTATCTCAGGTACCGATAATTGCTCATGGTATGCGTTTCCAGCTGAGATGACAGGGTCATATGATGAAAGTATAATGACTTCATTGTAAACATCACAATCATATCAGTGTGTTCTAAAAGGAAATGAGTTGAAAGAACATTGTTATAAGGTTCTGCAACAACTGTGGATACCTGAAATTTAACAGACACAAATAATCTTGCTATTACAAATAAGAGATGCATGATTATGTATGACATTCACCTGGGGAGGAGTAGATAGTAAATGCAATAGTGAACTTTTTACCATAATCAACAGATAAGCATTCGAGCAACAATGAATGAAATCCTAAACCAGGACCACCACCAATAACATTAAAGACCAGGAATCCTTGCAAAGAAGTGCAGTTATCAGCAAGTTTTCTAATGCGATCAAGGCAAAGATAAACAATCTCTTTGCTAACATTATAATGTCCTTTGGTAAAATTATTAGTAGCATCTTTCTTTTAAAAAATGAGTTGTTCAGGATAGAAAAGCTGATGATAGGTGGCATTTCTAACTTCATCAATAACAGTTGGTTCAAGATCAACAAATATAGTTGTTGGTGCATGCTTTCCAGCACCAGTTTCGACATACATGGTGTATTCCAAGGTCGTAAATGATTCATGGTCGTGAATGGGGCTGTAAAACTGAGGTGGCGGACTTTCTATATATATATATATATATATATATATCCAAAGTTCAATATAATTCACATGTCACACCAACATACTCAACGACAGATCCTAAAAATCTCTCAACATCTTTAATTTTAACATTCCACATAACATATTTATGATTATAAAATTAAAGGGAATTTTGGTACATTCATATATCTTTAATTTAAGATTTTAAAATTCAAAAGATCCTTTACTTTCTTAAAATTTCGTATCATGCAGTATGCTAACATTACCTAAGATTATTTTGAACCTCCTCTATTGTTGATCTTCACAGACAAGTTCTATTCCCAATAGCAACTCCTATGGAATCAGCCTCGAAATCGATTATAGGATTAGATTTCGCACTACATCTATATATGCACACCTTAAAAGTTGAAGGATCTTGCCCACTATCAATACAAGCCTTGATCAAATTCCTTCGACACAATACTTAGAAGTCATGCAGGAGTTGAAAAACTAACAAGTAGTAACAACTGATATTAACACATAGATAAAAGAAGAGGTATACCCTTTTCTTGAATATGATAAGGACTTGCATAAAAAATATCTCTGGGTGAGAGGTCAGACATATTGCTCTATTTTTTATCAACTTGTACTGCAAAATAACAAAAGAATAGTATCAAGTAGCGAAACAACTTTTAAAAGCCATATAATTGATATTAAAGACCAATTTTGGAGGGAGAAACAGTATTAAAACTGAGGTTATTTTTAACCCAGTTAGATTCGATATATAAATATTCAAAGTTGTATAAGCTAAAAAAATTGAGGTCGCCTGGTACTTAACATTTAATCTGATGTTCCTATATGTTGAGACTTTGTTTAAATAATGGCAACGTAACAAGTGTTATCTCATATGAGGGATATGAAAAAGGTAGGATATATGCAGACTTTACCTGTGTAGTAGAAAGCTTGTTTCCTTAGTTTCCTTGTATCAATCTACTTTTCTAGGATGCTGAAATATAGAAAAAGATTTCAAAAAGCAAGAATTGAAGTAATTACAGTAACAAGCAATACTGATCAACGAAAAAAAGTAAATTCATCATAGGTTTATCAAGATATTCCTATAACACAAATAAAGAGATGCAGTTGGTAAAAGAATACTATGTTGGTTTCGTCAACCATATAACTATCTGATCATTATACACATAATGTACAATTTATAGGAGCATGAGTTTCTAGCCTTCCTTATACATAATAATATGAAGAATTGGTGCTCCATAGAGAAGATTCAACTGCAAAGCTCCCACATAATTGGCTAATCGGAAGGTTGAAGGAACATATGCTCTTCCTTTTCAATGTGTTTATTGTAAGAAAAGGAAGAAGACACCACTTAGCCGATATTTACTAATGATTTCTAGTGGTAAATACATACATTTTGCGCAAAACAATGTCTAGAATCTTGAATGGTTGCAGCTATGTTTGAGCGATTCTTATTTTGAAACTAAATCATTGATGTGAATAGATTATCAATTGCCACCGAAATATAGTGAATCACATCAAAATAACATGGTGTTAATCTTACGGAACTTTTCGGATGGCTACAAAAGTCATCGACCAAGTGATATGTTCGACAAAACTCATGTTTTTATCTAAGAAATAAGAATCAAGAAAACATTCAAAAAGTTCAGCAATAAAAATTAATCAGAGATTATCGTTCACTGTGATTAATTTAATCTGCTTGAATTGCTTCGTATATGCAAATTGAGTTTCTAGTGAAGTCGACTATTTGTCCCCTTTGTCAAAAGTTAATAACCTACAAATCGAACAAAAACGAAAAACATGGCTAAGGTAAATTAGTAAAGGTGAAGCAGCAATTAACATCCAATTAGCTAAAGAATTAAACTACCATACTCCAAAAATAAAAAAGGAAAAAAGTAGATGACAGATTCTATAACAACAAAAATACAAAATTCATAGAACAAAAATATCAAGGTAACAATCAAGTTAAGAATCAAACAACTGTAAGAAGAAATTGAGAACAATACAATTGCAAACAAAAAAAGAGACGATGGGCAAAGTGGAGATACATGTCAAAACTTGTTGGTAACAATGACAAGCATCGCTTCACGTGCGTTCTTATCTCAAGCAGCATAGTCGGCAAATGTTAAGACACGTGTAAACTTGTACAAATGTCATCTAATAATTAAGAATACAGTAGTTCGTAAGAAGAATAAAATACCCTTTACCACTAAGCTGGCAGGACGATCATGAGGTGCTTTCAAGCCGCTTCTATACATTAGAAATAGAAATATCACTTTAAGATAATATACAAAAATTATTTACTTTAAATTCTAAATCAATGTCTGAAGCTTTCCCAAGACTTTGATATGTTATTTTTTCGAGAAGCAATAGAATATCCATTCAATATAGGTCGGTATTAGGAGAACACACGCTTTGACCTTAAGCTTTCAAATATACTTGATATTATTATATATGTAGTGTCTTTGTCTTGTGGTTGTGGGGGCTTAATGGCTAATAAACGTTTCAAGTCCAGATGTAACATGAGGACTTTTCCAAAAGGTCCTTATCAGGCCATCACAAAATTATTTTCGCTAAATGTTTTTAGTTTTGAAGTTCTCATAGAATTCTGATAGGATATGATCATATTCAAATTTGATTTTTAACGGGATAAGTTAATTTAAGAAATTCTAATTTGGTTTCACAAATTATGGAACTAGAATACTTCTCTTCCTATAACTCTGCAATTAAATTGATATCCACAATATTCAAGGTTGATATCAAATAAGATAGTAGATCATATATTTTTTTAACAAAAGAGTCATCTAATTCTGTCTAAGTATCATATAAATTATCTTCTATATTTTTTCCTCTGGTGGCTTCCTGATTTCCTTTGACATTTCGCAGCTTTGTGTGACTTTTTTGGTTACAAGTAAAAGATTTAGTGACTTTCGTAAAATTTTAGTAATGTTGAATGCCTTTTTCATTATAAAAAATAAATTAGTGATTTTAGCTGCAATAAAATAAAAATCATTTGATCATTAGTAAAATCTTAGGAGATTTTCAATATAACCGAAACTCGTAGATTAATTAGGATTTCATCTATATAGTTCTCTTATTGATAAACACTGATGATCTTATTCTTATCACTATTGAGCTTATCTGTGCGGTTATAAAAAAATATAAAATATTAATAATTTTATTAAATATAATATAAAATATAAAATAAAGAGAATTTATAGAGTAAATATACAAAAAGGATAGGATAATGTTATTCTTACATCTTAATCATTAAAAATAAAAGAAAAAAAGTTAAATCAATACATAATTTTTTCAAGTTTTTGTCAATATCTACTCTCATAAATTGATCATAATTTAATAGACTTTATCTTATTCTCTAAGTCGAACTAAGATATGACTATAATAAGCATCAGAAGCATAAGAAACTAGGAAAGAGAGAGAACAATTAAAAAGACTTTCAGCCGAAGATGAAGCTTCAAGAATGAAGATAACATTAAAAATTTGTAAACTCAAAGATTTGGAACACTTTTGAGACTTGATACTAGGTGATCTCTTTAAATAATAAAAAAGAAAGAAGTTATTAATCCCAAGCGTGGAGAGGGAAAACTTTTTATTTTTACTAATACATTTAATGCAATTAATTGCATTAATTATAGGGGAAACAAAGACTACAAAGAAATAAAAAAGCATGAATATTAATTTCTACTTTTGTATGATGAGACTTTTAGTAATTTTTTTGTTAGTATATTATATGAGAAAAAAAATAAAATTCCCTTAAAAATTTTGGAAAAAGAAAAATGTAAATGAAGGCAATAGAAAGGGATTACATCACCTTTTCTGTTACCTTCATTTATACACCCTCCGTTCAATTTTACTTGTCACACTTTGAGTTGATATATCTATTAAAAAAATTAATTAATAACATAATTATTTTATCATGGTAGCTCTATTAAATGATGCTTATATTGTGACTTGAAATTAATTTTACAAAAAAAAAAAATTAATGTTAAGAATAAAATAAAATAAAAAAAATTATCTTTTCTTGATATGTGAAAAATGATAAGTAAAAATAAAAATTTAATTAAGAAATTAGCGACAAGTAAAAGCGAACGCAGCCAATATTATCTATAGATTTGATCAGAAAATGACAAAATTCAATATATGTTTAGTTACGTCATATATCAATAAAGAATGTCGTGAGTTATTTATCACCTTTTGATTTTAAAACTTTACAAGAGAGGATAGGATGTTAAATAGAGTCTATTTTAAGACTCAGTTTTGAGAAAAAGCACTTGTTTTATAATAGTGGTGTCCAGTCTACTTTTACTCACCTGGCTACGACACATGAGAAGAATTACTAATATTTTATTGCTTTTGCTAGAATTTAAATTTGGGATCTTTAAATTTTTAATTTACTTTACTGACTATTAGACCAAAAGACCGAGTGAATTTCCTAAGTAGTCATTCAAATTTTGAAAATTTTCTTCAAATATCACTTATATTTCACTTAAGACCACAACATCACCAAATTGAAGGAAATGTGTCTTTTAAGTCTTGAATGAAGGATTGGTGACATTGACCAACTTAAAGGGTCAAACATCATTAGAAAATTTGATTAAGTTAACTGTGGACTTAATTAATATTTTTAAAACTTTCTAATCTTTTCAAAAATACAAATCAACCCAACCCATACCCCTCTTCAATCCAAATCAACTAGTCTTTCTCCCCTCTTTCTCAATCAACACCTTCTCTCAACTCTCTCCCAACCAATAGTTCTGCAAATTTCTCCTTTCAATCCTCGACGACTTTAACATCCGACAATAAATAGTTGGGTTTCGAGTTCCTTTTTGACTTCAACCTTCAATCGACATGATAGCCTTGCTCTCTGGCTACAACAACTTGGAATTCTTCAACGTTCAATCGACGTAACAGCCTTACTCTCCGGCCACAAAAACTTCGAATTCATCATTGTTTCTTTTCTTCTTTCACAGGTAAAAAATTATGGCCTTTTTAGTTTTGAAGAAAATGAAAAATTTGAGCCAACTTCTCTTATAGTATTAGTTAACTATTTCAATATTTGTTGCTTTAATTTAAAATATGATCTGAACAAAACCCTAATTTCTGGTATTTCTTCTCTTCTCTTTTCGAAGTGAATTATGATTTTTTATTATTTGTTGCCTTTCTTTGAAGTTTGATTTTTGTTGTTTGTGTTTATAAAAATGAAACAATGATTTGGATAGATTTATTCTGTTCTTGTTCTTGGTAAAAATGATGATATTGTTGTTTTCCTGTTTAAAACAATTGTGCTACTATTTTTTATTTATCCAACTGATTATTCATCTAGTGCAACATATTAACCATCTGATGCAACAGACTTTTTAGATGATGCAACAGATCAACCATCTAATGCACCTGAGAACCATCAGATTATAATCCTGATATAACAGATTAATCATCTGATGCAACATATTTATCATATGATGCAACAATTTAACTATCTGATGCAATAGATTAATCACATATTGCAACAGATTAAGCATCAGATAAAAAATTTGATGCAACTGATTAACCATCTGATGCAACGGAAGGACCATTGAATTTATGATATGATGCAACAAATGAAGCTCCTGTTGGATAAAATCATATAAACTCTTCCAACAGGACATGTCCAAGATATGATTTTCTAACTGATCATTTATCTGCAGCTATAGATGACCCAATATTTGAATAAATCTAAATAATATTGATCATTGATAACTGTTCCAACAGATCACTCATGTGTTACAATAGATGTGTGACCTATGGCACAGACCATTCATCTTTCTCAATGGATGAGTGATATATTTTGTATTATTGTAACAGATTACTCGACCATTGTTGTAGGTTAGTTAATTATTCCGATAGATCACTCATATATTGCAACAGATGTGTGATCTGTTGCACAGACCATTCATTCATCTTTCTCAATAGATGAGTGATATTTTTTGTATTGTCGTAATAAATTACTCAACCGTTGCTACAGGTTATTTAACTGTTCTAAAAATCACTTATATGTTGCAACAGATGATGTTGCAACAGATGTATGATCTACTGCACAGACCATTCATTTTTCTCAATGGGTGAGTGATATATTTTTTATTATTGCAACAGATTACTCATTCGCTGCAACATGTTATTTAACTATTCTAACAGATCACTCATGTTGCAATAATGTGTAATCTGTTGCACAGACCATTCATCTGTCTTAAAAAATGAGTGATACATTTTGTATTATTGCAAAAGATTGCTAATCCACTACAACAGGTTTGTTACATACTGCAACAAATATACTACTTGGTGAAATAGATAAATGATCTGTTAGAACTGTTATTTTACTATTTTGCTTGTTAGATTTATTGTTATCCTTTTTTAATGATGCATTAATCAACTATCATATATTTTTTTATATTTATGTTAATTTTAGATAATATGGCTCCCAAAAGAACAGAAGTTGAATCAAGTCCAAGTAAAGAAACAAGTGAAGCAGCTAGGCTACATCCACCACTCTATAAGCTTGCTTTACAAGCGTTATCTTAATCAAAAGAAGAATATGATGAACACGGGGAGGAGAAATATTTCAAAAGAGATGATCCAAATACTAATAGCCCTTCCACCGAAGAGTTGGTCTAAACCTTCAGCATTGATTATTATCCTGTGAGAATGCAGTGCAATGGTGCCACAGATTTAATGGGTGATTTCTTGGTTAAGTCAGCCATGGGACAATCTTTTGACCCATTCAAAAAAATACTTCGAGGTAAAAAGTTGGATGCTTATTTCAGGGATAACTTCTTTGAGAAATATCTTGATTTATCGGAGGACAAAAATGCTCGTTTCCAAATGAAAATGTTATATGAACTTCTCCAGCGTAGGTTTATGTATGAAAACAAAGATAAGATGGATGAGGTATGGATAAATTACTATGGCATGCCTGTTTGTTTTGGTTGAAAGGAGTTTGCCATAGTTACTGGACTAAAATGTTATCCTCCTTCTCAAGTTATACCTATTTTAACCCAAAAAAGTACCCCACACATCCAAAAAAGGCAAAGGCTTATCGTGTGATTGTGCTGACCTGGTGTCCATTGTTGGTCCAAGATTCAAAAACAAAAATTTGATAGAAGCTTTGAAAGGTAAAGAACTTTCAAAGAAGCACAAACAGTCGTTGTGCTTGGTTTGGTTTGTACATAATATTATTTGGGCGAGAGATGTTAACAACAACATAAACGTTGGTTTAATAAAGCTCTCCGAGGATCTTAAGGTGTTTAACAACTATCCTTGGAGTTATGAAAGCTTTAAAATGACTGCCTAATAATTGTTGACTCTGTTAGTGCCAAAGACTGTCAACCTATATGACTTTCCATGGAATTTCATGGTAAATGTTTCTTTTCTTTCTTTTATTATGATATCATTCATTTTTTTCACTCAATAATAGTTTTGATTTATTGGCATTATTGTATATGCTTTGGCGTTTGAAGCCATTCCTCATTTGAGACAACAGGTGAACTACCAGGAAGAAGTTTCTTGTCCAAGAATCTTAAGATGGTTGTCTTCCAAAACTGATAAAAATGCAAAATTTCTTGATCTCTTCAACCCCTCGAAGGATGCAGTAAGTATAATTATAATTAAGTTTTTATTTTAATTAATGATTGTTTTGAACGATCTAATCATTATTCTAATATATGCAATGATTTATGTTAGATTATACATCCGTCGTTAGTTTCGACCAATCAGGACTTAAAGATGTCATTTTTTCTTACTTTACGGTCTGTGCAAACTTTCTCGGACCCTAAGGTCATCGACAAACTAAAAATAGAATTGTTTAGAGCAACAACCATAGCAAGAAAAATAATTTTGGAGGGTGGGCTTGTTGTTGCTGATGGTATTAGTGGTGATAGAGCTGTTGGTGGTGGTAGTGGTGCTACTATTGGTGTTAATGATGCTCCTTTTACAGTATTTAAAACAAACTATTATGAGTATGATCATATTGGTTATATAGATTTTTCTACCCCCAGCGAATGTTCTGAATGCAAATGTCAAGACTGCAAGGCGAAACATGATGTAGTGATTGATGCTATTAATGCATTAACTACTTCTGTAAAGGAATTGACATCTAAGAGGGGTGTCATTCCATCAAAGAGGATTTTATTCCCATCCACTCCATTAGATATTAAAGCTAAGAGGAGAAGAGAGGTAATTTCCAAGGAATTATCAATCATCCAAAAGAGCAAAATTGCAACTCTTTGTCCGTGTGTTGCACTGAGCAATGTCAAAGAAAAGCAGCACGAGCTGAAGAAGGTGGATATATATGTCTTCCAACTAACAAACAAACACATTTATGTTTCAACGCATGACACATCTGCTAAAAATTATCAAACAAATATATGTATCTGTTGCAATAATTGACTAACTTGTTGCACCAGATAAAGTACCTATTGCGACATATGTGTCGTCTATTTTAGCAAATCAAACAGCTCTTTGTACCAATTTTATTTGTACCAAACAGTTGACCTATCTGCTGCAATAGATGAGTCATATGTTGCAACAGATGGTTTATCCATTGAAAATTATCATACAGGTCTTCCTCATGTAGAAATTGATCCATCAGTTGATTCATTGTTGCAAAAGAAATATAATTTGTTTGGAACAATTTAAAATAGAAAGAAGACCTATTTGACTTGCTAGAATAGATGAGTTATCCTTTTTTATTTTGTTGTATCTTAGCATTGACCAATTGTGGCATTCCAGGTGGATGTAGAAGCTACTATTGAACAACATTGACAATATGCTGCTGTACTCTATTTATGGAAATATGGAGAACAGAAAGTGCAGAAACCGTATGTAAGCGACAATAAAGATCCACGACGAGCAATGCCAAATGCCATAGCACTGGATGAAGAACAACTTGTCCATATTTAGTAGATCTTTATAGCTTGAGTCTGTCAAAGTAATAACCTCACCCCTCCTTAGGACTCCTTGGCATCAATACTTAAATTATTGATGTATTTTTTGAGATCTGTACCCATAACAATCTTTTTATATTTCATTTATTTGTTGATTTTATTTCAGCTAATTTCTTAAGGCTTCGATTCATTTTATTTTGTCTATAAATTTTATTTTTCCTTAGATTTGAACTTATTAATTGAAATGGAATGCGAGATTTAAATATTGAAACTGATAATATATTTGTTGCAACAGACATCACATCTGTTGGAAAATATCAAATATATTTGACATATGTTGCAAAGGGTAGGTAATCTGTTGGAATTTATTAAACAGGTCTTCTCACTGCTACAATAGATAGACTTAGATAGAAACACTGACATAATACAACAGATGACCAACCTATTACAACAGATAAACTATATATCATAACAGGTAGAATATCCATTACAACGGATGGAGAATCCGTTGCATTATAAAAATTCAACTTTCATTGGACATAAAAAATTGCCACAACATATGAAAAAGTGAAAGTGAATTGAAATAAAAAAAGCGGAATCCATCGACAGTGTTCATTTCAAACCCCTAAAATAAAATAGGCATCAAGTAGACTCTTATCATTTTAAACACGTAAAATAAAATAGGCACAAATGTGTCAGCTTGGCACTTTTTGTTGACTTAGCGTCTGATTTTGCCCCCAACGGTCATTCCCTCCCAATGTCTTATATATTCATCTTCTTCCTAAAATTTCACCCTAAATCACCAAATCTTCTTCTTCGTCGTTATTTTTTTATCTATTCAAATTCTTCAAATTATTTGAATTTGGTCTTTTTTTCTTCATTTTTTTTATTTTTTCCAACTGAGATTGACAATGTCGAGCGCATATTCCACTATGTTTTGTGATAAAGATTTTTGATATTGTAAGTGTGATCATGAAGCTCTATTGAAGAATTTTTGGACTCAACAAATTTCAGGTCATAAGTTTTTTACTTGTAAGATTTCAAAGGAAATATTTCTTTTATTTAATTGGTTGATTAATTATTGACTTGTAATTATTTTGTAATTGTGTTCTTGTTTTTATAGAAATTGGGTGAATATGATTATTTTGATAGGTATGAAGAACGACACCCTCTACAAGCAAATCGTGTAATCTAGGACTGTTGAAGAAAGTCAAAGCTCCTGAAGAGAAACAAAATCGAGCAAGAAGATACTACATTGTTGTCGTTATTGCTACTGGTTTGGTGGTGTTGGGCACATGGATTTTCAAGCCTAATTGTTGAAATTTTCATGGTGGTGTATTTGCTACTGTTTTGGTGTTGTCGAGTACAGAGATATTCAAGCATGTAATTGCTACAAAATATCAAATAGATTTAGGCATTTAGGTCATCTGTTGGAAATTATCAAACATGTCATCCCTCTGTTGCAACAGATTAGACTTAGATTAGATAAAAATAACATCGACATAATGCAACAGATAACCAACCTATTACAACAGATAAACTATCTGCCAGAACAGATAAAATATATTTTACAACAGATTGACAATCTATTGCATTATAAAAAACTCAACTTTCATTCTATCAGAAACAAAATATTGCCACTACATGTACATGTAATTTAAAGTAAAGTGGAGTGTGACTTGAAATAAAAAATTATTATTTCACAGGCCCTTCTATATACACAGGCTTCAAGCGTCCAATTAGTACCCCATAAGCCCAGACCTCTTGCAAGTTTGACACAATATTTTCATACAGAAAGGTCATTGGCTAAACCATTTCTGTATCGGTAAGCAAATATTCGATGTGTGCAAGAGTGTGCGAGCCACTCGTGTAACCGACATCATTTTTTTGAAGAATCATGCCGTTGTTTCGACCTCCATAATCCCATGATTTCTTCATCAATGCTTCCTCTGGGAAATGATTCATCAGTTTACTCTCCCTCAACAAGATGGGCAACAACTCTATCAGTGGCTCCACAAGGAGAAAAAGATCGACATCATCGATGAGAGGTTCATTGCAGTCATAAACATTGTTCGTTTCCTCCCCGAGTAGTATCTCAACGACCCAATAATGTATGACCTTCACGCTAATAACTGCAAGAATCCTCTTTTCCTCGATCCAACTCTTGCCGTGTGGATTTGGCCTCTCTCCTCTAACATATTTTATTATTTCTTTTTCATCCCAGTCCAACGTAAAAGCTAAGAAATCAAATCTCGCGCCATAGTTTAATGCAACATTATTGAGTTAATTGTACTTATCCTTGAGCTTCTTGCAGAAGTTGAGGTCCATAATCCTATCAACAGCGTCATAAGCTTCTGGGTACGTTAGTTTCCTTTCCCTCATGAGGCAGAGAATTTTTACAACATGCTGTGATATAAGAAGACAATTTTTAAATAGGTTAGTTATTGTAAAGATTGTCCATCTGCTGCATAGGGTTCTCTGAATCAATAATCCAACACAACTTATGCAACAGATGGATAGTAAGTTGCAACAAAACCACTACCAATTGCACCAGAATGCCCAGCTGTTACAACAGATTTCACATATGTTGTGTAGCTTCTTCTTCATGGGGTAGATTAGATTAGAAGGCTAGGTTAGGAAAAGTTTAGGAAAAGTAAACTTGCCTTTTCCTCGTACTGCATACATATATCTGTCATTGTCTGGAAGTCTTGGGGTGAAAAAGGAGGCCTAGGGTAATCTGGTGCGCCCGACATGGCATTCTTGGCCTGTCACAGATCCATCTTTTCTTTGGCGCTAAGTTTCGTATATATGTCCACCTTCTTCTTGAATGGCCCTTGAACTTTAATAACTTTTTAAGAGGGAGGAGTTACAATTATTTTTGATTTTCGATAGGAGAGTACGTTGGTTATTGCTCTTTTCTTTCCCCTAACCAATGTAGCAGTGTATCGCTCCCTCAACTTCTTGGATGGTATGACACCCCTCTTGGATTTGAATTCCTCGATAGCTTTAGAGATAGAATCTACGTTTTCAAAGAGTTTATCCTGGCTGTCCTTGCATTCTTCGTATTTGCAATGATAACACGAGGGTGAAGAGGGGTGAAAGGGACCTGTGTAAAGGTGAAAAAGGGTGTTTTCAAACATATTTATTTTTTATTGAGCATCAATATACTTGATATCACGAGTGGTAGAAGCATCAGCATGCCTTCCACCAACACCAACAACTCCACCTGAAGAAACACCCAAATCTGCCTTAGTAGGTTGGTCATAAAGAGTCTCAACATTAGGCTAACCTTACCTAACTGCTCTTCTTATGGCTGTTGCTCCAGTCAATTCCTTTCTTATTAACTCTACCATTGGGTCTGCTATAGGATCAACATGACCTAGAGTAATATAAGAAGTCATGAATGACTCCTCCTTAATAGACACGATCCGTGGATACACAACCTAGAAAAAAACACATATATATTTAAATCATATAATATAATAATTTTTACAGTTATGTTAACATTTTAACAGTCAACTTCTACAGCAGATTAATAATATGTTGCATCAGCTTATACATATGTTGCATAGTTTTTAGTAAATGGTTAAAATTCGTTTAGGTTGGATTCAGAGAACCAGAGGAACACATGGATAATCTGATGCAAAATATCAATCATCTGTCATAATAGATTACCCATCTGTTGCACCAATTGCATAAGTCGGGTAATCTATTGGGTTATATATTATACAATAGATGATCTGTATGTGTATTAATAATATGTTACATTAGATTACACACCTGTTTCATAATTTGTAGTAGATGGTTAATTTGTTAGGAGTCAAGTTCAGAGAACCAAAGTAATAGATAGGTAATCTGATGCAAGATATCAATCATCTATCGCAATAGATTATCCATCTGTTGCACCAGTTGACACAGAATGGGTAATCTGCTGCATCAGATGTAAAATCTGGTACATTAGATATAATATCTGTTGCACCAGATATAACATCTGTTCAATATATTTTATTGAGTAAAATTATTTTACTTGAAGAAGACGTACTGTATCATCCAGAGGGATAAAAAGATCAACCTCTTTAATTTTGGTGTTGTTCTTTGCAGCCAACTACCTAAATATCCTTGGATGAGAAACCTCATCTGGGTAATCTATTACCTGCTTTCGGAGGGTAGAAGTGGCTTTAAATTCTCATGCCTAAAAAATGTAAACAGGAAGCAAGCAAAAAAAATCATAATAACTATATTCAATATAACTTATGGATGAGTTGAAATAATGATTAATTTTATCGTGAAAGCTCAAGGAAAGCCGTATAATGTGGTCGTCCCTGAGGTTAGCTTTGTCAGTAAATATGGACAGTCAAGTAGAAGCTGTCATATCCCCAGGGATAGTTGTTGAATTTATCAAAATCCTCATTACGCGCGAATAAATCATCTTCTATGACCTTGTTGACGTCTCTTGCCAATATAACTGAATGGGCAAACCAAACTAAGCACAATTTCTCCCTGTACTTCTTAGGTATGGTTTTATCCATGAGATCTATCAACAAATTCGATGCCTTGTAGCCACGTCGAGTAATGTCAAAAAACCCATCTATTTTTTTCTTGCATTTTGTTGCGTTGGATCTTTTGCGGGGTGTTCCCTTGGCGATAGGTGGTTCTTTTAGACGATGACATCTCAAGCCCATCACTATGGCAAACACTTGTAAGCCAAAATAAACCGGCATGCCATAGTAGTTGATCCAGATTTCATCCATATTTTTTTTGCCCCCGAGTACTTGATCCTGTGCTTGAGAAGACCATATACCATCCCCATTGAGAAACAGGCAGGGGTGTCCTCAGCCAGCTTAAGAAAACATCCACAAAAGTCCGTCTATGTTTTCATCCTTCATAATTTTCCTAAAATTAGTAAATTTACTCCCCATCTGGCATTTAAGTACAATTTGACCAGTTAGTTCTTCTTCTACTTTTTGTCATTTATCGGCATCACAACTTGAAAATTGTCAATACTAAAAGTTTTGACAGGATCATGCTGGAATGTCGATATTAATTCACGCCCCATTGGTGAACCATTATCATGTTGATGATCATGCTCTTTCTCTTTCTCACTTTTATTTTCTTTATCACTTTCTATAGACCTTTGTCTACCTCCCTTAATGTTTTTATATCTCTCCTCAGCTTTACTTTGTTTCCCTGAATGAGATTGTTCAGGAAGCTCCTTCGAATCCCTCTATACTGTAGCCTTTTTTGGGGTGGTCAGACGTTGATCCAATTTTACTTTCTTTTCTTTTGGAAGACATGTTTTACCTACAAACAACAGAAAAACAAAAAATACATTACAATTGATGTATGCATAAATTTTAAAAAATACATTACAAATACCACCAATAACAACACACCAACAAACACCACGAGCACAAATACCACCAACCAATGCCACAAACACCACGAATACCAACACCTTCGACAGCTACCACAAACACCACCAACCAATGACACCAATAGCCGTCACCAGTGCCACAATAATGACGATCACTACCACCGCCACCACCACCACCACAAATACCACTAACACCATCTAAAAATACCATAATAGTCAACGGAACAGTGCGATAGAAACTAGGGCTTTATCGAGTTCTTCCTATGATTTTACTGTCAAAACTCAAACTTGTAAACCCATTCTAAAAGATAATACAACTAAAAGTTTTCTTTTTCATCATTAACTTAAAAACCCTTATTTTTTAGAAAAAAAATAACAAATATAGAACTCTTCTTGAACTCTGTTACCTATGAAGACAGAGAAAATGATTTATACAAGCAAGAATGAAGTAAAAAATAAGACCTATATGATCAGAAATGAGAAGAAAATTGATCTGTTATGAAAGGTAGAGCAATTTGTTGAGTTGTTGTCTATACAGTATAATTGAGTGAGAAAGAGAAAAGAGTGAAAACTCGAGATTTGAAATGAAAAAACATTTTTCTTGCAAATGGATGATTTGTATGGGTTGATTTATATTTTGGAAAAGAATGACAAGTTTTGAAAATATTAATTTGGTCCAAATTGATCTCAATTATTTTTTAAAATTATAAAAGATATGCGTAATTTTTAAGCCTCTCATCATGCAATTGCCAAAAGACACAATTGAAGTTGTAGTTGACCCTATAAACTCACCCACCCCTGGTCCTAGTTTAATCAATATAGGTATATGAACTCAATTGAAATTGTATAAAAACAAATGTTCAACCTGTTGCATTAGATACTAATCTGTTGCAAATTATCAAATAGATTAAGTAATCTATTGTGACAGATTACCCATCTGTTGTAAATTATCAAATGGATTGTCATATATCACAACAGATTACCCATCTGTTGTTAGAACTTACCCCTGGTCCTAGATTAATTAATTGAGGTATTGGTCTAACATATGAGGTAGTAAGAATTGGTTCGATCGATGTCTCTGGTCGGGTGGAACGCAATACCATCTCATCATTCAATTTCCCAAATACTCAATTGAAGTTGTAGTTGACCCTATGAGAACTCACCCCTGGTCCTAGATTAATCAATTGAGGTATTGGTCTAACATATGAGGTAGTAAGAATCGGTTTGATCGACGACTCTGGTCGGGAAGAACACAATGCTGTATCATCATTCAATTGCCAAAAGACTCAATTAAAGTTGTAGTTGACCCTATGAGAACTCACCCCTGGTCCTAGATTAATCAATTGAGGTATTGGTCTAACATATGAGGTAGTAAGAATCGGTTTGATCGACGACTCTGGTCGGGAAGAACACAATACTGTATCATCATTCAATTGCCAAAAGACTCAATTAAAGTTGTAGTTGACCCTATGAGAACTCACCCCTAGTCCTAGATTAATCAATTGAGGTATTGGTCTAATATATGAGGTAGTAAGAATCGATTCGATCGACGACTCTGTTCAGGAGAAATGCAATACCGTCTCATCATTCAATTGCCCAAAAACTCAATTGAACTTGTAGTTGACCCTATGAGAACTCACCCCTGGTCCTAGATTAATTAATTGAGGTATTGGTCTAACATACGAGGTAGTAAAAATCTATTCGATCAAAGACTCTGGTCAGGAGAAGCATAATACCATATCATTATTCAATTGCTCAAAGACTCAATTGAAGTTGTAGACCCTATGAGAACTCACCCCTGGTCCTAGATTAATCAATTAAGGTATTGGTCTAACATATGAGGTAGTAAGAATTAATTCAATTGATGACTCTGGTCAGGAGGAATGCAATACCGTCTCATCATTAAATTGCCCAAAGACCCAATTGAAGTTGTATTTGACCCTATGAGAAACCACCTCTGGTCCTTGATTAATCAATTGACGTATTGGTCTAATATATAAGGTAGTAAGAATTTATTCGATCAATGACTCTCGTCGGGAGAAATGCAATACCGTCTCATCATTTCAATTTTTCAAAGACTCAATTGAAGTTTTAGTTGATCTTATGAGAACTCACCCCTAGTCCTAAATTAATCAATTGAGGTATTGTTCTAACATATGAGGTAGTAAGAATCGGTTCGATCGACTACTCTGGTCAAGAGGAAGAACGCAATACCGTCTCATCATTTCAATTGCCCAAACACTCAATTAAAATTATAGTTGACCCTATGCGAACTCACCCCCGATCCTAGATTAATCAATCAAGGGACGTTTGGTAGAGTGTATAAGAACAATACAAAATATACCATATTAGTAATGTTTGCATTAGTAATACTTGTATTATTTATGCTTGTATTAGTTACGCATGTATTATTTCTTTCTTATACATTGTTTGGTTTGATGTATAGGAAATAATACATCTTACATAATTTCTATAAAAGAAATTTTTGTTTGCAAAAATACCCTTCTTTGATTTTGTACATTTTTTGTAACAAAGTTTTTTTGTTTTTTCAAAAATAATTAATATTGTTGAACTATTATATAGAGGTTTAGGATTAATTTCAATACCTTTGTCTTTGCCAAAAATGTTACGCCGACGGATTAACATAGTCGAAACAAAAATAAAATACAAGACGTAAAATTAAAAAGTAGTCTCAATTTTTTTCTTAAATATTTTTAAAGACTCTCAAAGCAAAGCAAAAATATGTTATAGTTATTTAGATCAACCATTCATTGTTGTTTATTCATATAGTGGAAAAAAATTGTGAAATATTTTGAAAGGAAAATTGAGGGGTATTAAGGTCATTTAATAAGTTAATCCATGTGTTTAAAGTCTTTGTATTACCAATACATAGGAAATAGTGTGTATTACTATATTACTAACACTTCAATATTTTGTACCAAGCTTTGGATATTTTCAAACAAATATTGTTATTTGTTGCACTTAGATGTTTTAGCACCTCTTTTTTTAAAAGCAATTTAGGTATTTCCTGTCAGATATGAAAAAAGTTAAAATACTAAGGCGGTAAAAATTATACATGGATAACCAAAAATCTCTTGTGTGAGTAGTCTTATCTGGTCTTTTCAATGTCACCGTCTCCTCGTGCCCCTCAAAAGTCAAAATTTATTAACGAATATTTAATACCCATATCTAGAAGAATACTCTCTCCTTCAACCATAACATAAGTAAGACTCAAGACTCAACTCAACTCATCTATCACTCTTTTTTTTATCTCTTTCTTTCTATTTTGCCTTTTTTCCCCTCTTTTTTTGGATGAGAATCCTTTTAGATCTCAACCAATCAATACCTTTTTCCGAATGAAATGGTTGTTCTGATCCCTTTGCTTTTTTCTCATTGCAGGTATGGTTCGCTATTGCTCTTTCCATCTCATCTTCTTCTTTGTATGTCATTTAAATTAGATATTTATATCTGTTTCTATTGATGATTTACCCACTTACCAGTTTTCTATTTATTGAGAAAATTAAAGAAAATATGACTTTTAAGCCTTGAATGAATGGACCATTGTTTATATATCTGCTACAAAATGCCTCATAGGTTGAACAAATGGGTAATCTGTTGCATCATATTGGTCATCTGTTAATTCACTCAATTTTGTGTTATCTTTTTGTACAGACAGAGCAACTGTTTGAAAAAATCAAACCAGTAGCAAGGCTGGTTTGATTTATTCCAACAGATGACTCATCTATTGCAATATGTCAAGAGGACTGGAGTTGGTCATTTTGCTAGAGATAGCAACTAGTGAGCGTGGCCTTAATGAAAACCCACAAAGTGCAAGACCATAACTCTATGGAAGAAGTTTCGTGAGCATACGAAATTGATACAATTGTCGGTCAGAATTGAAATTTGAACCAATTACTCCTGAATTAAAATATGGGGATCAAGCCAAGGTGGCAATTTCTCAAGTTAAACTTGCATCCCATGCCTCCTGTTTATGGCTCTGTTCAGGTCAAAGGCAGTGGAAACAACAAGGCATAGGATTTCTGCCCAACTTCAGACCTTTTTGTTTTTACTGCTATCGACCTGATCACAGCCACAAACATAAGGCATGACATGCAAGTTTAACTTTAGAAATGTCTACCCTGTCTTGATCCCGTATGTTTAATTTAGGATTAGTTGGTTCAGGTTTTAATTCTGACTGACAATCGTACCAATTTCGTGTGCTCGCAAAACTTCTTTCTTAGAGTTCTGGTCCTACACTTTATGAGAGTCTTCATTGAGTCCACTCTCTCTAGTTGTATTCTCGAGAAAAGTGTCTAGCACCAGTCCTGTTCACCATTCTTTTTTTTTAATGACTGAGGGATTTTTATTTTTGGATACACTTCCACATTTGAAGCTGATCCAGTTTTTCTATTTCTCATGTCAATTTCATTGGCCAGATTCGCTAGAATTTCATTGCTTGCTCCCTATGTTTACTCTTAAACAAAGTCTGAGATGATATATGGCCTTCTTCACCTTCCCTTTCCTGCACAGGTATTCTCCCAAGTACCTTCTGCTATATAAAAATCTCCTCCAACAATCCATCCATATAAATTTGGGATATGGTTTCATCATTGTTTACTGTAGTGTGAGGCTTTGGAGGTCTTTTAAGAAGTACATTGAGCCATTAAAATAAGTCCAATCACTATTGGATATTTACACTGCCTCCAAAAACTTGTACTCTTCCCCAATCTTGACAGAAAAACATGAGCATAGACCATCATTAAATTGTAATAGGGTATCAACACCATGGTCTTGGAACCCTTCGGCCTTATCAGTTTGCACCGATCAAATTAAAATGTACAATGTAGGATCTTATTTGAAGGATCTGTGTCTAATCGGTAAAAAACTACATTCACAAAATTATTGCACTTTATGTGTGTCTGTTGCGGTAGATTGATCAATAATATATAACACCCACGCATGAAAGTGGATCCATTGCACGCACCTTATTCTTCCTACCCTATCAAAGACACTATAATGTTGTTTATTCATCTACACGCATATGATAACTATTAAAAAAGAGGTGGGAAGAGTCATGACTCTTTTAACACATTTAAAATAGCTGATGAATTAAAAAATCCATCTGTTGCAACTGATGAATCAACTATTGAAAGAAATCAAAACATCTCCTCTAATATATGGTCAATCTATCGCAACAGATAACCCATATATTATAATAAATTATTAATCTATTGTGATAGACTAGACATTATTTATTCATCTGCATGCATGTGATAACTATTAAAAAAGAGATGAAAAGTCGTGACTTTTATCTAACACATTCAAAATAGCTTATGGATCAAATTCTCCATCTATTGCAACTGATGAATCAACTGTTAGAAGAAATCAAAACATCCCCAACATATGGTCCATCTATTGCAAAGATAATCTATATGTTGCAAAAGATGGTAAATCGATTATGGTAGATGGACGATCTGTTGCACCAACTCAATAATAACGACAGTTATCAAGTATTCTCAAAACTACTTTGAAAAGGTGAGATATATTAATGTAAATGAAAAAGTTGCGACTTTTCACAGAAAATAAAATGCCACCAGTTTGAACGACGATATTTTGTGCGACACAGTGTGGAACTTTACAGGCAGGTTAATAACCTGTAAAGGGAGTTGGTCTCCATGAGAGCGATGATGTTCAGAGAGATGCAGAGGCTGATCAGGGCCCTGCTTCTATGAGTTGATTGGCCAACTATCATTAATGGTGATGATGATGATGATATAATAATAATTAGAATGTGTTTTTATCTTTTAGAATATGTATTTTAATATTTCTATATCGTATCTATACCTATTGTGTTTTATTTTTCGTTTAATGAAAATTTTATTTTTAGTCGATTTTGGCTTTTTAATTCTTATACAAATTTTGTGTATTTCTTCTTCTAAATATTTTACATGTTAACATATCGACAGTTGGAGGTAAGGAGCAATTTGAATCCAATAGCAATAGCAATTTTGGCTTTTGAGTTCTTTCAATAGATGGACCATGTGTTGGAACAAATTGGTCATCTGTTGGAATTCTGTCAACAGATTATCCATCTATTGTGACAGATTTATTATCTGTTGGAAGAAAATATTCCAATTTTAAGGAACTAACTATGTTGGATTCTTCCAACTAATGTGCATATGTTGCCACAGATGGGTAATCGGTTGAAAATACTTGTGGTCTGTTGTATTGTTTAGTTCATGTTTTGCCTTTTTTTTATCGATGCACATGTTATTAAAAAGATATTTTATATATAATAAATTATAAAATTACGTTCACAATAATGATTTAAATATATAAAGGTCCAAAATAAACAACTAAACAAGTTCCTGTAATTACAATGATTATGGTGGATTACTTTCTGGGCATGTAGTTCTTTTGTGGCAATCGCTCTTACATATGAAGCACTTGTTTCTTCTTGATGAAAATAATTTTCTGACTCCACGCCTCCTCTTATATGGCTTTCTTCCCGATTTGATAGTGCTTGGGTCAATATATGGAGTAGGTATTAATCTCCCCATAAGCTCTGCAGAAACAACCCAAGATTCTTCGGGAGGCACCGGAGTAATATGCCTACTATATGCTATTTCATATTTTTCTATCGAATAATGTTGAGAGGAGTGCTTGTAAACTTCAATTCCATATTTATGACCATATTGAGTTTGAAGTGCACAGGGTATTTTGACCAAGTAAAATACTCTGCATGTACAAGATCTTATTTGAAGATTGACCGTGGTAACATCACTATGACCGGTGATACTGAATTTGTAATTTGCTATTTTATGAGGTAATAACCTATTCCCCAAATTGACGTTCATTGATATTACTTTTCTGATTTTGAGAACAAATCAGGTTCTTGTTTTTGGACACTTGAACTGCTCGTCTTTCATTAAAAAATTTACCATACTTCTGGCTTCTTTTTTCAAACATAGACTTGGTGGGAAATTCTCTTTCATCACCAAACAATGAATTCACTGATTCAACTATGTTTGATGTCATAATATTGTACCTATACAAAAGAATCACTTAGTACGACATCATACTAAACTTGTAACTCAAACAAGACATTAAACTTTATGTACCTATTTGTTGGACAGAATGCCCAGGTCCATCTCTCGAAACCAACACGTATGAGAAATTCTGCTACCTTAGGATTTACATTCGTTATTTGATTACAATGGTCTAAAAACTTCTCTTTACTATATGATTTAGCTACTCTATAAAAATGGGTCACGACCCTTTTGTTGTGATAGCTGATCCGGATGTTCTCTCCAAGATGCCTGATGCAACAATCAAAGTAAGCTAAGAGGAAGAAACATGAACCCATCTTTGGAATACTTGGATTCCTATCCAATATACAACACAACTCTCTCGTATCTTCGATGTAGCTTTACAGTTGTTCAAAACAAATCCATAAGAGGTATCACATTCCTTGTTCGCTACATAAAAAGTGATAGGAAAGATGTGATTCTGCGCATCCTGCGCCACCGCCACTAGCAGAACTCCATTATACTTGCTCCTCAAGAAGGTACCGTTGATGGCTATGCCTTTTTTCAAATATCAAAAAACTTGAATCCAACCACCATAGGATACAAAAAAGTGCTTGAACCTTCCATTTTCATCAAGATGCAATATTGTCTTACTTATCAGATTTGTGGACTCAATCATGTAACGGTAGGCATCCAAGACTGCATACCCATGCTTGAGTGTCCCCCTAACCAAGTACTTGGTGATCTCCATAGCCATATATATCTTTAAATAACTGACCAGGACATCCAATTCCATAAGGAGTTGATTGGCCATAACCCTTGTTGAAGGGCCTTTGCCATCAGGGAAACTACTCCTGAAATATTCACTAAGGACCTTTGCCGTGGCGTAAGGATTTTGGCCTGAGATGTGCTCCGAACCACATGCATGATGATTTTCACGTTTATGAGCTCTCAACCATCACTTGCAGTTTGAATTAGCATATTTGAAGAAAAAGATACTGCTCAAATTAATCACCTTCTTTATTCTGAAATATTTTTTCAAGCAAGAGATAAACAAAGTGGTAGATAGTTCATTCTTGTCCTTGAATGAAATTCCAATAAAAAAGTCGATCCCGTCGTCTTAAAGATTTCTAGACTGTGTCAACTGAAAAGAACTGCACATCATATTGGACGTATCAATGGACGTAGGTATTTGATCATTATTTGTATTATTTATGTCTAGATCATCCAACCTATCATCAAATATGTGTTTTGGTTATTGTTCTTCTATGTTCTGGTTCTCATTATCTCTTTTCTTTTCAACCACGTACACCCTTAACACCAACCTAGATGAATCACTAAGATAAGCAAGCAACCGAACCTGATCGATTATCTTGAAAGGTAGTACCCTTTGATTTTCAAAAGACCTGTGCATGTAGCTGATGATGAGTCTATCTGATTGATAATTCATTCCACAATAACTGATGATTAAGTTCACAAAATCATCATACGAAATGTCACTTTGGACTGTTATATCTATCGTCTCTAGCATTTCACCCCGTTCTAAGGCCATTCAAATCGATTGATCTTCTTGATCCATTGACCATGACAATCTACCCCTATTGTTATTGATCCCTTCATTAGTGGTACCTAAATAAAGTCATTTGTTAAAAAAAGTTAATAGTGATTTCATAGTGCTGTAAATAAATCCCAACAGATGTGCAATCACTCACAACAGATTACTTACCTATTGAGATTCATGTAATGCTCCTGAAGATGATTTCAACAGATGAGTCATCTGTGGTAACAGGTGAATTATATATTGCAACAGACTATATATTTATTGGGATTAATGTTACAGTACTGAGGCACCTTTGAATCTGACTCCAACAAATGAGTGACATGTTCCAACAGATAATTAACCTGTTGTGACAGATGAATTACCTGTTACAACAGACTACGATGTATTAGAATTGAGGTCAGGTTCTATCGCAACAGGTTACTAATATGTTGTAATAGATATTTATCATCTGTTGGAATCTAGTTTGGATTCTGTTGTAATAGGTTAATAATCTGCTGCAGCAGATATTTACCCTATTACAACAGATAACACGTCTATTAGAATCGAGTTCAGATTCTATTGCAACAGGTTAATAATCTATTTCAATAGATATTTATCATGTTGTACGAGATAATTAAACTATTTAAATAGATAAATCATCTGTTGAAATAGGTGACTCATCTGTTTGATTCATGTTATTGCCTATAGAACCATAAACATGAATCAAACATATCAGTCTTTCATTGACATAGATGTCTCATCTATCACAACAGATGATTTATCTATTTAAGTAGATGGATCTTATGTTGGATTCATGATTGGGTTCTATCCATTGTTGGAAAAACATCACAAGAGCAGTTACCCTGATGAAAAATTTAACTAAAAATCATAATTTGACTTACCAAAGTCTCCTATTAAGTAATGCTAAAGTGGAAAGTGATGTATGAAACAAGATTTGACCTAAGTAAATTGGTCAAATAGCAGCAGCGGTAACAACAACAACAACAACGATAATGGTCAACAAGAAGAAGATAGAGATGATAATGAAGTAGAAGATGATGATAATGAAGTAGAAGATGACGAATAAAGGAGAAATAACAATAATCACTAAGAGAGAGAAAATAATAATGGATGAGAAGAGAGAGAAAGACACCTTTTTTTCCTCTATTTCTCATTTTATTAGGTAAAAATTTGATCGAAGTGTAAATTTAAAAACTTGTGGGCTATTCTCTAACTTACGAAACTTTCTTAATCCATAATAAAGTAATTGTCACATCCACTCAATTATTAAGATTTGTGTTACCGACACCTCATTTTAAAACTTTTTTGTCAGATGTGGCCCAAAGCCCCCACTTTTTTCCCCAAAAAATACTAAACAACTCAAAAATATTCTTCTCTCTTAGTTGACATGCCATGTCATTAAAATCACATTTTTTAAAATAATAAATCATTTAATTCATCAAACTCATTTAACTAAAATTGTAACTTTATTCTTTTTTCTTTGAAAAGAATGCATTAGTTTAACTTTAATCATTAGGAATTCTTTATCGCACTTAATATTTACCATTCTATTTTGCATGCAAATTAAAATCTCTAGATAACTTATTTAATTTAGTGATATTATTTTCTTTAGAAAATAACTGATCTTTGTAGGCAATTATATGAAAACCTGAATAATCATCTAGGAAAATAACTCTAGAAAAAAAATATAAATACCTAAGTGTGAGAATTTCTTCTTAATAAATTAATGTATTTTTTTTAAATAAGATTATAATTTTGGTTAAATGAATTTGATGAGTTAATATGTTTATTATTTTTTTAAAAAATGATGGTTTCCTGATATGACATGCTAATTAGAAAATGATGAGACATTTGAGGTATTTAGTGATTTTTTGAGAAAAATATTGACAATTGAGTGATATTTTTGTCTTAGCAAGAACAAAAGTGATTTTTATAAGCGACTCTAGAAACATGAATAACTATCTAAGAAAATTACTTTAGAAAAACAGAAAGTTTAAGTAATGGTAATATATATATAGAAATATTGATACCGTGGTGTCCGAACTAGCTTGTGCGCACCTCGACTAAATTCACGGGATACCTGCCACCTCTCACTAGCAACCGGTACCAGATAACTCTAGCCACCAAGTCTAGAACAGATGAAAAGAATTCACCTAGTGTTTGTCTCTACTTGAAATTGAACTTGAGATGTCATGGTGCTCATCCCTACTTTATTGATCCACTAGGCCACACTCTTGGGTGCATTAATATATTTTTATTATTTATAAGAGACAAATCAAGGACTTTGGTAGTCCTCATAAAAATGTCCAACTTAATTTTAATCTTTTTAATTAATTACTTTAATACCATGATCTTATATTTTAAAGTCAAATTTACTTTCTATAGTTTAGTTTTCAAAAGCTCTTTACGTTATCATTTTGAAGGCCTTCTTTATTTTCTAAATTTGATAGACATTTATCAACATGCTTTAATTTTTAGGCATCATATTTAATTTTTTATGCATAACAAATTTGTAGTCCTCACATTTGTTGAATTAAAAAAAAGTAGTCCTCACATACATCCCTCTAGTGCCCCGGTCAGCATTTACATTAGAAAAACTATATAACTTAACCAACATAAGCACCAAATTAACCTACTCAACTAAGTTTTTAATTAATTATAATTCATACCCTAACTTAATGATATTTCCCCCTCTTTCTCTTCACTCTCCTCCCATTTCTCCCAATTTCATCATTCTAGCTACTCTCCTCTAATCTCTTTCAATTTCATCGTATATCTCTGTATTTGTATCAACTGTGTTTGATTCTTATGACCACATTCATATGATTGTATTTTTGTACTTTCTTGAATTTGTATTTATATGATTCTTTATTATATATAGTTTAATCATAGTATTTGTATACTATATTTTATATATAATGAAATCAAGTTTCATTTTTTTTTTGTATTTTTATTAGCTTATACAAATACATTTTATAATAGTTGACACAAATACAATAGATACATGGGCTGCGGATTATAATTTTTGAAACTGTAGCTATGCAGGCCAATTTTCGCCTATATGTATGCTATTTATGAAAGTTTTCTCTTTTTTTCTTTAAATAATTTCTATATGTGCTTTCATGATTGATTTAAATAATACTTTTTTATGAATCTTTTTGTACTCTTTTTTAAATTATTTTTATAATTCTTCATCCCAAAATATTTACTATTATGTTTTACGTTTTAAGGATCAAATCACATAAATTTTACTAACTAATATTTTAAGATTGTTTTCACTATATTAATGGGAGAATCGATATTGATAGTGATTTTTATATAGTTTTTGAATATCTAAATTTTAATCTTAAATATTTAATTAATCTAACTCAATTTATCTTCAAAGATTAGGCAAATACCTTTTTTTTTTTTAAAATATGATAGGATGACAAAAGTATACTATTTGATCTTCACTGAATTGTAAATATTTTATCACTTCAAATTTCAAATCATATTATGTTATAGAATACCAAATTACTTGTATCTCTTTATTTTGATATTTACGAATTCCTCAGTCAAACTCCCTTTCTATAGCATAATATTTTCTTTACGAAGTACCTAATTATGTTGCTACTTTTATTATGAAGATTTGTGAATAAGGCATGCCTAACTACTACTAGATTATATCAATTATAAATTAAAAAATATTATACAAATTATATATTCTTAATTAATTTTGGACCCGGGCTTGGTAGTCCTCACAAAAGTTTCTAACTTAATTTTAATCTTTTCAATTAGTTATTTCTATGTCATAATCTTATCTTTTAAAGTCAAATTTATTTTTTGTAATTTTCTTTCAAAAGCTCTTTTACCTTTTCATTTTGAAGGCCTTCTTTATTTTTAAAATTTAATAGACATTCATTGATAAGATTTAATTTTTAGGTGTCATGTTTAATTTTTTATGCATTAAAAAATTGTAGTCCTCAGATGCATCCCTAAAGTGGGTCAGCATTTTCTTTTAAAAAACTACACGACTAGCAAACATAAGCACCTAATTACTTACTCAACTAAGTTTTACTTAATTACAAGTCATTGCTTAACTTAACTATATTTCCCCTTTCTCGCCACTCTCCTCCCATCTCTCCCAATCTCATCATGTATAACTCTATTTGTATCAACTATATTCGATTTCTATGACCACCTTCATATGATTGTATGTTTTTGTATTTTCTTAAGTTTGTGTTTATACGATTTTATATTATATATATTTAATCATAGTATATGTACATTATAATATTTTGTATATAATAAAATCGAGTTTTAAATTTTTTATATTTTGTATTCGCTGATACAAATATAGTTGATAACAATTGATACAAACATAATAGATTCACGAGCTATGAATTGTAATTTTTGAAATTATAGCTATGCAGACCTATTTTTCCCAATATGTATGCTATTTCTGGAAGTTTTCTCTCTCTCTCTCTCTCTCTCTCTCTCTATTTAAAGAATTTCTATATGTGCTTTTCGATTGATTTATATAATAACGTTTTATCAATTTTTTTGTATTCTTTGTTTAATTATTTTTTTTACTTCTTCATGCCTAAATATTTATTATTATGTTTCACTTTTTGAGGACCGAATCACATAAATTTTAATTTAATATTTTAAGATTGTTCTCACTATATTAACGGGAGAATCGATATTTATAGTGCTTTTCATATAGTTTTTGAATATTTAAATTTTAATTAAAATATTTAATTAATCTAACTGAATATAGCAAAAATGTGATAGAATGAGGAAAGTATAATATTTGATCTTCACCAAGTTGTAAATATTTTACGTACTTAAAATTTCAAATCGTATTATGTGATAGAATACCAAATTACTTGTATCTCTTTATTTTGGTATTTACTAATTCCCTAGTCAAATTTTCTTTCTATCACCTAATTGTCACGACTCAAAAATGAGGGTCATAATGACACTAGTCGCTGTGTACCTTGACAAGTAAGCCTATCACCCAAACTAATATAAAAAGAGGAAAATAAAGAAGTACTCCAAGGTAAGGCTTCTAGAACAAAGTCGAGCCATACTAGTAATCACAACAATGAAAAAACAATTATCCAAAATCAGGTGTCAATAGTGTAAGAACTGCTAATACAATTTAGGAGTCAAATACATTAGAAAAATAACTATAAAGAATAATATCTATCTACGAATAATAATAATGACATAACTAATATAGAATGATGGAGGTGAACTTTAGACATATGAATGTTCAACCGCTACCTCGAGTAATCTGAAGGCGCACGAAATCAACAAGTCTGAGGCGCACCCGAACCTGAAGCTGTACTAAAAGGGTAAAGTAGGAGTGAGTATGGTCCACTTGTACATAGTAGGTATCATAGACCGACCGAGCAAAGTAGAAAATAAAGCATACAAAATACACACTAAGGGCACGTCACCTACAGTAAAAACATAGCCCATAATAATAGCCTATGCCGTTTGCTCTAATAGTTCTAATATATCACATATATTGCAACATCACACCAAGATATAACACAAGTATGCCTTATATCACATATAAGTAGAATAAGAGGGAACATGCATATACAAGATCATAAAATACAAGTAAAAGAAGACAAGGCAATTACATAGATGGAAATGCAATATGGCAATACAACACAATATAAACACAATAAAGTAAGTGCAATATATATGATGATGATGATGATGATGATGATGATGATGATGATGCACGAGGTCATCACACAACCTCTGGGATCATTGCATAATCTCTGTATACACCTGCGGAGGCAAGCCTCCCAACACAGGATCCATGGGGGTTCGTCAACCTATATATAATCCACATATTTCATATGTCCTTTTCGGTATATCCCTCAGAAAGAGTGTTATAAGGTGTTGCCAGTATTACTCAGGTGTTGCCATGATGGTACCGATGTTTTATGAATGAGTATGATATGAGGATGAAATGCTCACAACAAATCACAATGAGTATTTTCACAACCAACCACATGATATATTCCTACAACCAACTACAATGATATATTTCCATAACCATATGAGCCATTATCCGCTCATTATTTCTGTTTCATCCATGAATTTTCATATGACTCATATGCCAATAAAGTATGAATATAATCAAAATACACCAATGGTACAACATTAAGCATTTTAACAACACAATATAATTATTCACAAGTATTCAAGGCTATCAATATCACATAGGACCCCACACAGTCAAAGATATCACATAATATCTTAATTTCGATAATTACATCACATATAAGCCCCCACAAGGTCACAACACATAGATAGCCATTTTTTTCACGATTAGTTCCCACCCTTAACATGTATTTTGTACTATGATTTACTACCCTGCCAGTCTGAAAGAGTTAAGCCATGACCTATCTCAAAAGCCAAAATACTGCAACCAAGACTTTGCTCCCAAAACCTCATTCCTCATAAACGGTTGCGAAGTCCACTAAAAATATCAAATATAGAGTCTATACGTCAATATAAAAGCAACGACTCCCATGTTGACTAATTTTGGTTTGAGGTCAAAACGGACCCGCGAAATGAATTTTCAAAAAAGAATGAAAAAAATTATAACTTTACTTCAAAAACATATTCCCCATATTTTTAGGAACCTACAGCAGAAAACCCAAGTCAAATGGAGTAAAAAATGAGGTTCAAATGGAAGAAAACCCACTTTAAGCTTTACTGGGTAAAATTTTTGAAATTCAGGTTAAAATCAAGAATTCGAGTTGTTTTGGAGATTAAATTGATGAAAACTAGTAATTATGAGATTAAAACATTATTCAAGTGAAAAGGAGTGAAATTGGGGCTTAAAATCAAGTTCTAAAATTTTTGGAGTTTTGAAAAATTAATCAAGGAATTAGAGTAGAAAAGAATGAAATATCGCTTTAAATCCATAATAGAATTAAGAAATAGATGTTAATCTAGCTTCCTAAGATCCCAGAAGCTTGATTTTTAAGTTCTCACACTATTTTAGGATTTAACTCTCAAGAGGCAAGATGAAAAAAATGAGTGAAATGAGCCCCAAAACTGCTTTAATAGTGTAGGATAATCTGCACAAACTGAAGAAAAAGGCTATTTTTTAATGTCTACTTCGGACTTTGACGGGGTGTCCGTGATTCATTCAGAGTTTGATATAGACAAACAAGCTATGTAACCACACCAAATTTGATGCTCCAAACTCAAAGACAAAATTCAAATTTTTGAAAAAAACATCATTTTCACAAAGTTGACCGCCGAACTCGAATTCACAATTTTCCAAACTGAGGGTTGAAATGAGATTTAAAAGCCGTAAAATCACACCAAATATGTTACCACCCTAAAATCGACATTCCAGATCTGCTGAAATAGTTGAATTTTCCATCCGACGTCATTTCAACTAAATATGGGTCCCACACCTAGATTTAATTTTTTTTAAATTTCCAACCAATAAGTTGAAATGAGCTTGGGTGCACTGAGACCCGAACCAAAGCCTACCTAGCCTAAAATCAGTATTTCAGAGTTGTTGGCATAGTTCGTTCAGCCATCTGTCGCAGGGATCAAAAGTTATTCACATAAGTCCAAAATAAGGCTCTCGAAGCTATCAAAAACCATAATATTACATAAATGGTACAAAATACATACAAAATATGCCACTCACCCCCACACCCCAAAAATACCATAATGAAACTACGAGGTGGGGTAAAATAGTCAAATCACACAAACTCACAAATTTCACATATTTCATCAAAAAATAGGTCGTTACATCATTCACAGCTAAAAAATCTAGTTCATCCTTAAACTAAGAGAAGGAAATGCCTAAATCAATGAAGAGATGGGCATGAACTATGTATATCATACTTGAACTCCTAAGCTGCCTTATCAACAGGTTGATGTCTCCACAGAACCTTAACCACAAGGATTACTCTAGAGTGCAACTGCCTAACATCCCTAGCCAAAATGGAGACCAGCTCCGCAACAAATGACAACTGCTCATCTGACTGAGCTGACTCCCAATGAATAACATAATACTCATCCAGAATATAGCGACGAAACATAGAAACATGAAAAATTGGATGAACATCTGATAGATCAGGGGGAAAAGCCAACTCATAGGATACATTACCAACAGTCTAAAGAATCTCACATAGACCAATATACATGGGGCTAAGCTTGCCCCTCTTTCCAAACCTCATCACACCCTTAATGGGTAAAACTTAAAGGAAAACATGATCATCAATACCAAATTTCAAGGCACGAAGTCTACGATTTGCATAGCACTTCTGCCTACTCTGAGCTGCTCTAAGTCTATGCTGAATGACTCAAAATTTATCCAAAGACTCCTAAAGCAAGTCTGTACCTTGATGTATCACCTTTGAAACATTAAATTAATCCACTGGGGAGCGACAACGGCTACCATTCAATGCCTCAAAAGAAGCCATGTCGATGTTGGAGTAGTAGCCGTTGTTATATGCAAACTTAGCTAAAACCAAATACTACTTCCACTGGCCACAAAAATCAATCACACATTCGTGGAGTAATCCTCCAAAACTTAGATAGTCCACTCTGGCTGGCATCAATTTAGGGTTAAAACATTGTGCTAAGATCAACCCGAGTATCCAAGTCATCCTAAAAAGTATTATATAAGAAAGATGTGAACACTAAACCTCGATCTAAAATAATGGACACCAACACACCATGCAGACACATAATTTCATGAAGGTAGATATGGGCCGAACTCTCAGTATTAAATGAGACCTGAACCAAGATAAAATAAGTTGATTTTTTCAATCGATCCATGATGACCCAATCACTGTTAGAACCATGAGATACTGGAGGCAAACAAGTCACAAAATCCATAGTGATCCGTTCCCACTTCCACTCGGGAATGGGAAACCTCTAAAGCAACCCACCAGGCCTCATATGCTCAACCTTTACCTGCTGACAACATAGGCAATAAGCAACAAAACCGCCACTAATAATGTTTTCTCAAATCATGATAGATCTTAGTCAGCCCTGAATGGATGGAATATCTAGAACAATGGGCCTCCTCTAAGATCAACCTAATTTAGTTACCCACTCTCAGCACACAAACTCGGCCTCCAATTTGCAAAACTTCATCTGAATCAAGTGAGGCTTCCTTAACCTCCCCATCCAACACCTTATCTCAAATCAATCTTAATCCAACATCATCATACCAATGAGCTTAAATCTGCTTCATCAAAAAAGATCTGGCCTCCATAAATGCCAAAACACGCTCAGGCATCAAAATATCAAGCCTAACTATTTGGTTAGCTAATGAATAAACCTCTTAGGTATAAAGGCCTCTCCTGGGTCAAAATATCCACAAATCTACCTATGCTAGTTGAATTCCATCTCAAGATTCGCAATCACATTAGCCTTACTCGGGTGATAGAGAATGGTCAAGTCATAATCCTTAAGAAACTCAAGCCAACGACGCTGCCTCATATTAAGATCTTACAGGATGAAGAAGTACTGATATCTACGATGATCTGAGAAGATCTCACAATGGACACCATACAAGTAGTTCCTTCACAACTTCAATGTAAACACAACTGTGCACAACTCCAAATTTTAGGTAGGATAATTCCTCTTATGAGGCTTCAACTGATGAGATGTATAAGCAATCAACTTGCTCTCCTACATTAGCATAATAACCAATCTAACACCTAAAGCATCATAAAACACAGTAAAGCCCATGCCTTTTTTTGGGTAACGCTAATATAGGAGCTGAAGTTAACAAATCCTTGAGCTTTTGGAAGCTCGCCTTACAAATATCGAACCACTGAAAAAATCTTCGTTTGGGTCAACTTGGTCAACGGAGCTGCAATGGATGAAAAATTCTTAACCAAATACCGATAATAACCTGCTAAGCCAACAAAACTCTAAATCTCGATGAGCAAAGTAGGTTTTGCCAATCAAAAATCACTGCAACCATGGATGGATCAATCATAATACCTTCCTTAGTCATCACATGACGTAAGAAAGAAAAAACTCCAACCAAAACTCACACTTAGAGAACTTCGCATACAACTTCTCATCCTTAATTTCTAAAGCCCAATTCATAAATGCTCCTCATGATCAGCCTCACTCTTGTAATACACCATGATATTATCTATAAATACAATAGCAAAGGAGTCAAGATATGGTTGAAACACTAAATTCATCAACTCCATAAATACAGTAGGGGCATTGGTCAACCTAAAAGACATGATCAAGAACTTGTAATGATCATACAGATTCCAAAAGGTTATCTTCAGAATATTTAAAGCTCTAATCCTCAATCGATGATAACTTGACCTCAAATCGATGTTCAAAAATACCGCAGCACCCTAAAGCAAAGCAAATAAGTCATCAATGCGAGGAAGATGATACTTATTCTTAACTAACACCTTATTTAACTGCCAATAATCAATATATATATCCGCATTGACCCATTCTTTTTCTTTACCAAAAAGACAGGCACACCCCAAGGAAAATCACTAGGTTGGATAAATCTCTTATCTAACAACTTTTGCAATTGATCCTTTAGTTCCTTCAACTATGCTGGGGCCATCCTATAAGGAGAAATAGAAATGGGCTTGGTGCTCAGCTAACATCAATAGCAAAATCAATTTCTCTATCCATAGATATACAAAGCAAGTTAGTATGAAACATATCTATAAACTCACAGACAATACGAACTAAATCCAAAAAAGGAGAAAATACTATATTGGCATCACAAATATAAGCAAAGTAAGCTAAACATCCCCTTTCAACCAATCGACGAGCCTGAACATAAGATATGGCCCTCTTGGGACCTAAATAAAGTACACCCTTCCAAGCTATCCTTGACACACCCGATGAAGCTATGGTCACAGTCTTAGAAAAATAATCTAAGACAACATGATAAGGAGCCAACCAATGCATACCCAAAATAACATCAAAATTGACCACATTTAATATTAAAAAGTTTACCAAAGTCTTATGCCCAACAAAAGTCACAACAAAAGATTGGTGCACCCGATATACCACTAAAGAATCACCTACCGAGGTATATATACAAATAGGCATGGAAAGAGGCTCACTAACAGAATCAAAACCAGATGTAAAATACACAGATACATAGAAGAAAGTTAATTTGGAATCAAATAATACAGATGTAGGTATGAAACAAATGGGGAAGATACTTGTAATTATAGAATCAAAATCCTCTACTCTAGGACTGGTGATCTGAGGTGGTTTTATGCACCTTAGTGTTGTTATCCTAGTTTATTTAGCTTTATTTTGAGGGCAAATTGTGTGCTTAATATGTTAATGATGATATAATTAGCATCTAATTATTTAAGTAATTAATTACAATATTTATTGTTTATTAAGCAATTCTGTACTTTATTTGGTTACTTAGAGTTAAAACAAGAAAATTCTTGTTACTATCTTGAGATACGTGTTGTTTTAGTTGATCGTGATGGATTCTAATATGTGTAATGAGTTCCTAAGGTTATGGCTGTGTAATTATGTATGGAAAAACTTGTTTATAGTGTTCAAAGTGCAATTTAAATAAACCAAGAGTCAAAACACTAATTTAAAGAATAATAGGACAACACTAGTCTTAGATTAAGTTTCTAGTTTATTGTCTTGAGTGTTGTGTTGTTTTGAGCTCTAATCCGTGGTGTTGGATGATATAGGATGATTGATGATTTGATTATGATGATATATGGATGATTAACAAGCTGGAAATAAAGGGGATATTATACCACAAGGCTTGGGATGGAAGGGCAAAGGCATAAGACGAGTGAAGAAGCCAAAAATTCAATTTTTAGTGTGCCCTCGCGATAGAGGGGTGACACACCCCCTATTCCCTGGGAGCAAGCAATGAGCGACACCTTATTCCAGTGGAGCAATTAACACTTAACGAACCATACTCCTTAGGACTAAGCAATGCGCCATTGACCTTATTTCCCACATCGGTCAAATTGTCCTCCTATAAATAGGACACTTGTACACATTGTTAAACACACTTGGAAGTCTTTGGAGCTTGG
Source organism: Capsicum baccatum var. pendulum (assembly GCA_030864225.1). NCBI lineage: Eukaryota > Viridiplantae > Streptophyta > Magnoliopsida > Solanales > Solanaceae > Capsicum > Capsicum baccatum. The sequence continues at coordinate 42,286,981 of CM061554.1, forward strand.
AGAGTGGCTTGAAATCACTTCAATTAGGGTTTTTATCTCTTTAATTTTTTTTTATAGATTATAGTATGTATTCATTGATCTTGATTTTGATTATGTCCATTAGCGGCTGAAAGCCTCCTTTCTGGAGTTAAGGCTAACAACATGTTCACTTTTGATTTGAATTGAGTTTGTTTGGATTGAGTATCATATTTGATTGTTTATTTATCCTTGTTATAACTATTTTAAGAATTCACGACCCTTAGAATATATCAATTTTGACTTTGTGAGCTCGAGAGGGGGAATAAGAAGATAGAATACAGGGATAAATAGAGTAAGGTTCTTATTTTTTTATAAAATAAGGGATTTGAATTAGTGTCTAGGATAGAGATATATCTAGAAGCCTTGTTTTGTTCACTATAGGATGAAATATAAATGCATTTATCTTAGTTCTCACATTCCTGCTCAACGTTGTAGTTGTGGGTCTAAGTTAGATAGGTGATTAGAGGCTCGAGAGACCATGATCATAATATCAACCCCGTGAATGAACAACCAAGATAAGTAATCTAATGAATGAAGTTCAATAGAATTGTGTGATTTTTCATAGTTCTTTAACCCTGGGCTGTCATCCATTGATTGTCCAAAGTCTTTATTTTTCCACATTATTTTAGTTTACTTTTAATTATAAACTTTCAAAACTCTTTTGGCTACATTGTACTAGTTAATCTCAATTGTTAAACTAGAATTAGATAGTTTCTTAATACAAGTCTCTGAGGGATTGATGTTTGGCTTTATTTAAGGCCACTTTATTACTTAGTGAGACCATGCACACTTGTATGTGCGCTTAGGCACAATAAGTTTTTGCACCGTTGCTGGGGATTTATAAATTGGCAACTATTTTAATTTTTGTTTTGATTTTTAGATTTCCTTGGTGCTTTACACTTGGTCTTGGTATTGAATTTACAGAAAATAGGTTTACAGACTAGTAAACTAGCAAGGGATAGGGAATTGGTTGAACCAAGCCCTAAACCCAAGCAATGCTTTCATCAATTAAGGAGAGAAACAATCCTTCTCCATTGTACCCCACAAATTCAAAAGGAACAAGACAATCCTGCTCTCATAGCTGAAGATCAACCAGCCCGCAGGACAGTTCGCAAAATGGTAATCCCACATCCAATGAATTTGACCTCTTATTTTTAGAAACCAGATGCTAGAGGTAACTTTGTGCCAAAACAGATCATGGTGTAACTTTTTATCAATAGTGGATAGTTTAGGGGCCTTTCATATGATGATCCATAAGGAACTTCCTTGAGATCAGTGACACATTCATCCCTACTGGTGTGTCAACTGACTATGTTAGGCTGACACTTTTCCCCTTTTTGTTGTTGTGGGAAGCAAAAATATGGTTGAACACTGAGCCAACAAGTTCAATCATAACTTAGGATGAATTAGCCCAGAAATTCCTCATCCAATTCTTTCCATTTGGCAAGACTGCAAGACTATGCAGTGAGATTGTGTGCTTCAAACATAACCTAAATGAGAGCTTATATCATGCATTGGGCATGTTTAAAGCTCTTTTTTTGGGACTGTTCACATCATCAATAATCTAATGAGGTACTATCTCACACTTTTGTTAAGACACTTGATCATAACACAAAAATTTTGCTAGATTCAGCTGTAACTGGTCAAGCATTAGAATTGATCTATTATGAGCTATACACCTTATAGAACCCATTAGACAAGGGAATACTAAGTGGAATTCTATCTCAAGAAGTGCTACAAAGAAGGTTGTAGGTGTGTTGGAGGTGGAGTAATTTACTGCTATATCCACTTAGATTGCTGCACTACAGAATCAGTTAACAACTCAATTTAGCAATATGAAATTATGGATTACATATCCTGTATCAACAGTAATAAAATTCAGCAGACAAATACTTGGTGTGACGTTTGTGGCAACAATGGCCATTCTGCAGCTATGTGAGCCGCGAATCCTGAATTAGTAATATTTATGGACAATACTCAAAGGCCGAATTATCGGAACATCTACAATCAAAAGTGGTAGACTCAACCACTAATCTCATCATGGAACAACCAAAAGCAGTAGCTTCAGAAGCAGAATTAGGCCACCAGTCAAACAAATAATTTGGAAGAGATGCTGAAATAAGTTCTAGCTACTCAAGCACAGTTGGTAGTAGAAATAAAGAGCTAGTAGGTGGCTATAAACAATTTGGAGATTCAAGTTGGGCAAATACAACAAGAACAAAATACTAGGTCTCCAGGTGGTTTGCAAAGTAAAACTGAACCTCTTAAGCAAGTAATGACAATTACTTTAAGAAGTGGTAAAGAGTTTAATGAAGAACCTGCAAAGACAACTAAGTAGGTAGATGCTGAGATAGCTCCTAAGTAGGTAGATGACAAAGTTACTGCAAATTTGAGAAAGTCTTAGTGCTCAAAAACCAAAGTTGCTGAACGGGTAATGGAGAGACCACCACCACCTTTCCCACAGAGGCTCAAAAGAGTGAAGGAAGATGTGTGCTTCAAGAAGTTGTTTGACACATTCAGAGAGCTTCACATTAATCTTCCTCTTTTAGATGTTTTGTAGGGAATGGCCAAGTACGCTAAGTACTTGAATAAAGTGCTCACTAACAAATTTAAGCTATAGGATGTTGAGATAGTAATACTCACGAAAGAGTGTAGTTCTATAGTGATATAGCAGATGCCCAAAAAGCTTAAAGATTCTGGAAGTTTCTCTCTCCCCATTTAAATTGGCATAAGTGAGGTGGTCTATGCACTTATTGATTTAGGAGTAAGTATCAATTTGATTCACCTCTCTTTATTTAATATGTTGGGCTTGGAGAAGTCGAGATTGAGCTCTGTGTTACTCCAATTGGCAGACCAAACCATAGCCCATCTTGAAGGAAAAATAGAGGATGTTCTCAATAAGGTTGGTAAGTTTATTATTACTTCTGATTTAATTGTTTTAAATTTTTAGGTAGATGAAAGAGTACCAGTCATCTTAGGACATCCATTCTTTCTGATGGGGGAAGCGTTGATTGATGTGAAAGAGGGTACCTCACAATGAGGCTGGATGATGAAAAGGTGATTTTTAAAGTGTAAAAACCACTCAACACACTCCCACTATTAAGATTTGTGAATTATTACAGTTATTGAAGGGGATAAGTGTGGGATGAGGGAGTTTAGTCCATAAAAGACCTCTTCGAACTTGCTCATTGGGTATCCTAAGAAATAACTACCCTAGCCTAAAATAATCTAGATTGATGAGCCTGAAAAGTCTATTGTTGAGAGAGCTATTGACCTTTAAAGTTCACACTCAAGAGGTAAAAATGAATAAGAAGATGGCCTCTAAGTAGGAGGAAAATGATTAAGAAAGTAGATGAGTCGAAGATTGGGTCGTAACGCGACACTAAGTCAGGAGCTGCTTGGGAGGCAAACCAAGTGAAGATAGGTTTTATTTTAAGTATTTTTAGTTTTTACTTCACTAGTTTTTGTTTCTGATTGAGTCATAGGTTGATAGGAAGTCTGAGTAACGAAAAATCTGAGCTAAGGAGCATGGTGAAGACTAAGTGTGGGGTCTTCGTACCTTTTTTATGAATGAAGATGCTACTAGCTAGGCCTAGAGGCCTCATAAAGTATTTCTATCTCTACATTTAAATACACTTTGGGGATAAAGTAGATTTTTAAGTGGGGGTGGGAAATTCCCATTTTAGGAGTAATTTTAAAATTTTTTATGTTAGGAATAAGTGGGATGTTCTTGTTGGTGCTATGTTTGAATATGTGATTCAAGTGTTTTGGTTGTAAAAGCGTGTTGATTGTATGAATTACTACTTTTTAGACTCCTAGGCTCATGATAATAACTCTTGTACTTGTTAGCTTAATGATTGACTTCATGCTATTGTTTAGTTGAGAGTCTATAAGGATTCTAATTGAGTTGATCATATGCCATGTGTGTGTGAGGTTGTTGTATATTCCATGTTTCACTTGTTGTCTACAACTTTCCTAGTGTATGTGCAAAACAAAATAAAGAGTGTGGGTTAAGGAGATGATATAGGCATTTCTTTAATTGCCATGTTTCATACCCCCTTTTACCTACTCGTGTGCATAATCCTAGATATCCCCAATGAGACTTTACCTTATTTTCTTTGGAAGCCTCATATATAGCCTGTATCCCCTTCTTTGATAGACCTTAATTTGATCCAAAGATCCTAAATGCTTTAGTGTAAAATTAATTAAGTTGAGAAGTTTGGAATTCAAGCTGGAGAAAGGTGAAAGTGAAGGCCCAAAGTAATAGTTATTGGTGTGTACAATTTATGTGTTGTTGTTTGGAGTTATAGAAATTTGTGCTAAAGAAATTCCTATTTTTAGCCCAGTTGTGTTACAATGAACCTGCTTTGGCCCTGGTCCTCCTTGGACATTATGCACCTCAACTAAGGCAAATCGCTTAAGTTGAGAATGGCTATCATAGGGGTACGTAACATAAAACAGGTGTGAATAAGGGTGGAATTGAATCACGAGTTGATAGATAATACTCTCACTATAGTGTACGTGAAGAAGCTTGATAAGATGGGGCAAAACAAAAGTTATAGGTAGATAAAAGTGGTGTGAATAGATTGCTAGAGGTGAATTTAATAAGAAAAGTGTGATGTGTTAAAGCACTTAGGGAAAATAGTCACTATTACTATATAGAATAGTTCCTACCCGTCCCTTAGCTTACATTACAACCCTTAAAGACCTATTTGATCCTAAGCTTCAATATTCTGATATTAGTTAAGTACTACACTAAGGGCAAGAATATGGCTGATGAGTGGTAATTTTACCACTCATTCACACTCAACATTCATGTACATTGCATTATTTTGAATAAATAAATGAGACATAATTGCGATTAAATACACTACTATCCATACTTTGCAGATATAGAGTTGATGAGATAGAAAGGTGTGGATTAAAGCTTAAAATGATCAAAAAAAGAAAAAGAAGTGCAACTGAAGACCTGGAGCAGAATGACCTCAATTACCACGGTCATGGTCTGATGACCACGATCTTGAAATTCAAGTACGATCAATCAACCATGGTTGCATAAACTAACAGCAATCGCGGTAGCCGTGATTGTGGCCAAACTGGTGCTATCGCAGCTTAGCGGAAGATTGCAGCCCAAAGGAAAAACTAGAAATGCATGTGGTAATCCAAATTTTTACAAAAAGACTCAAATCCTAGAATTATTCATCATATTCCATATTCCCCAAATAGTTAGGTTTTGTTCTTGAGTTCATAGACTCCATTTCTTAGAGAAGAAAATATTGTATAATTTTTGGGTAAAGAATACATTGGAGACCTTCTAAGTGGAGGATTAGCTCACTTTCATTAGAGATTTGTGGGAGTCCAAAGTTTGAAGTAACATTCACTTAAGCTTCAATAAATCACTGCAATGGAGATTATGGGTATATCTTTGCTTATTTGTCTTGTGTGTAGATAGATCTCCCTCTTGGGGTTATGTGTGAATAGAGATTTAAGTGTATGTGGTTTGTTATTGTTAGCCTCTATTTAGTAGTTAATGTTGATAGATTTTATCATTGCTATGCTAACTTGGTTGGGATTTATGGGTGAAAACCCCAAATATCCATATGGGTTTGATGGGTAAAAACTGCAAGCTCTAGAAAGCTCATGGCCATCTTTAAAATAATGGTTGTGGGTTGAACTTTAGGAATCCACATCATCCTTGAAAGAGGGATGTGTAAACCAAAGAAATTATAGACAATTATGTGTGTAGTTTGCTAATCTATCATTATCTTAGACATAAGGGTGGTTGTGAAACAAACTATACCTTGGGTATCATCCTAGAAATAGGGATTCCTAGATTAGAGTTTGGTTACCAATTGTTACACACACCCATTAGGTATTCAAAAGAATCAATGGGTAAAATTTTGGTGTTTTGTTGAAAGACTAGCATAAAAAACCTATAATCGAACCTACCCATACATGATCTACTAGAATGAAGTTAACTATTAGCATCCACATGTCACTTCCCTTAGTAATACATAATCCCAAGATCCGTGCCTAATTGATAAAACTCTAATTATTCATAGTCCTGAATTTATACTCGAAAAAACAAAAAGAAACATTTGTGTAGGTTCTTATCTCCCCTATTTTTATCTTCTTGTACTATTGGTTTGAATTTAACTTGAATCTATTATTTCTAATTAACTTGATTGCCACTTACATTGTTCCTCGTGGATTTAACCCCAACTCCAAAGTTAGGTAAACATATTGATGATGACCGTGTTGCACTTAAATTGATGTGTAAGTTGTGTGTTATCAAAAATGAAGCCATTGCCAGGGAACAATTTGGCGTATTAAGTTAGTTTGAAATTTTAATTTACTTGCTTGAATTCAAGCTTGTAAATACTTGTTTGTGATTTTCTTTTGTTTCTTGTGTTAGGTAAATTTTTATTTTCTTTTAATTGTATCCATGGCATATTACGACAAATATAATTTTGGTAGTTGGAAGTCATATCTTGATGAACCATGTCCATATTATGATGGACCCCATTTTAAGAGAGATTGTAACTATGCTCCCTGAAGTGAGATGGAATCACCAACTCGATCCTATTAGGAGCCTGTTTGTTCTTTATGCAGTGGTGGAGATGGACATTTGAGTGATTGACCAAATTCTCTCTCCCCTTTTTATGCTAACCAAGTTGCTAGTTCCTCTTATGAGCTTGATAGGTCCTATGATGAGGAGAAGGAAAAGCAACATACCGGGTCCACTAGTCTTGAAGCAATGCTTCAAACTATTTTGGATCGGGTAACTACAATGGGGGAGAATGTGCAAGACATGCATCAATCTCATGAGGTATTTGGAAGGGAAATTTTCAAGATTGAGGAAATGGGCAAAGAAAAAAACTTAAAAATATCACTACCTTATGCATTTCCCGATAGGAGGGTGATCAAGAAGAAAAACCAAGCTATGATGATGAGCTTGGTAGCAAAGGCTCCTCGTTGACTTCCTAATCTACCGATTCAAATGAGGATGAAGAAGCAAGAATAAAAGAAATGGTGCTAAAGTCACAGAAGAATCGAGGCAAATCTCTTATGGTGGCTCTAGTTCATTCTGGGGTAAAGATACTTTGGAGAAAACAATTTCGAAATTAGGGGTTAGACCTCATTCAAACCACTTCTCAACATTATGCTTAGAAGATGTGATGAGAATCCATCTACCTAGAAAAATGGTGGATTGTAAGGAGGAGGAGTAAAATCCTTATATGTTGGAATTTGATATGCCAAAGGAACATATGGAATCCCATCCATCAATGGCCAAGGAATGACTCATATATAGTTGTAGACTTTGGCATCAGTCAGACAGCCTAACCCTAACCCTACAAATAAACAAACTTTCCATACGATCTCGGTCGCCATGGCAATCACCTCCGGTGGGGTAATCCCACTGGTGAACCACTCATATAAAAACGAAGGCAAAAGTAGCTCGGATAATATAGGAGAATCCAATAAGAAGATCACATATGCAAATTTGTTGAAACTAAAAAGTGTTGAAAGTAGCAAGGAAAGAATCCCTCCGAAACTGGTTGTATTGATTGATGGGGAACCATTGTATTGATTAAAGGAGAACTAAGTATAACTTGGAAATTGTAGGAGGTAAAAGGATTGATTATACAAGAAAATTTGCAATTCGTAATAAATGGTAAGTTTTTATATGGTAAACCTGATATTATGGAGTTGAGAAAGAGTATAACCATACACTGTGGTATTAAAGGAGATTTTAATATCGGGGTACTGGATTTAAGGCATATAGTCATTCGATTAAGTATATTGGAAGATTACGTGAATATTATATCAAATGCTACATATTATATAAAAGCCAAGGAGATGTATTGGTAGATGAGGACACTTGAGTGGGATCTATGGTTTGAGCCTGGTGTGGAAAAAACTATTAGCCTGGATATCCATGCCAGATTTACCTCCTAACTTTTTCGCTAAAAAGTAATATTTTCAATTGCTTCGGTAGTAGGGAAGCCTTTAACGGTAGATATGGAAACTAAGAATTAGACCAGACCTCGCTATACAAGAGTGAAGGTAGAAGTTGATATTGTTGTTGCATTACCACAAAGGGTGAAGATAAACGAAGAGGATGATGTGACAGGGATGATAAAATCTAAGTGGATAAATATTCAATATGATTATAAACCCAAATACAGCAAGGAATATTGTCTTCAGGGTCATGATGAAAAGTCATGTTGGAATACTCATCCAGAATTATTTGACAAGCAAAAAGGAGACAAAGTTGAAGCACAAAAGGTACATGCAAAAGAAGAAGAGGTGAATGAGGAAGTACTAAAGTCAAAAGGCTATGGAAGTAGAAGTAACTTTAACCAACAATGGCAAATAAGGACAAACAAGTATAAAAGACAAGTATGGTCATATTGTAGGGCAGACTGACAATGACAATACAATGATATTACAGTTGCAAATGCATTTTGAGTACTTACACAAGAGCATCAAGAAGAAACAAGTAGTGGGAAAGATAAAGACAAGGAAAGGAAGCAACTTTAACAAAGCACGAAAGAATAGGTATTAAATAGCTTCAACAACAAATCACTAGATAAGAAGGAGGATTCACTCACAAATCAAAAGATAGAGGAGAAATATAAAGAGGGGAGACATAGTATATGGTTAGTAGCATATGAGATACATCAGATAATAAGGGGAAAGAAAACTAGAAAACAACAGAACAACAAGATAGACAGAATGAGCTACAAATAGTTAAATATAAGGAGAAGGAATCTGCTAAAAAAGTGGTGAAGAATGTTTTACCTTTGGCAATACAAGTGGGAAATCAGGTTAAGTACCATAACGAGGAGAAGCTATCTCAAGATGAGGGGGATTTAAGCAACGCTATTGAGAAGGTTAGAATAGATAGAAATTTATTTCCCAGACAAATAGAGCATTTGAAATCCAATCAAGGAATATGAAAGAAGAAGGAAAAAAGAACAAAATATTCAACAATGTAGACAAAGAGTTCACTAAAGAATAAGTCTAAATAAATGCACTAATCTAGAATATCAGATCAGTGAATATGCAAAAAGTATTCACTAGGCTTATAATATTGCATAAGAGGCATCAATTTTCATTCATTAGTTTAATAGAACCATTCAAAGATAACCATAATATTGATAAGTACAAGAAGATATTAGGAATGAAACAGGCAACAAATTATTCATCTTGAAAGATCTGGGCCTTTGTTGATGATGTAGTAGAGTGTTCGGTGATAAAGAATGAGGAACAATATTGGACTATTAAATTAGTCAATCGACAGATTAATATTACGGTGGTAGTCATTGTAGTGTATGCTAAATGTTCTCAATAGTAGCGATTAACACTGTGGGATTCTTTGGAGGACACGACTCAAATCATTTTAGGAACCTTGGATGGTGGGAGGGGATTTTAATGTGATTGTTAGTGAAGAAGAGAAATTAAGAGGCCTGCCAGTGATAATAGCAGATACAGAAGATGCCAGTCATTGTGTTAATTTGTGTGGACTACATAATACAGTATTTAAGAGAAGCAAATACACTTGGTAGAATGGAAGAATATATGGTGAATGTATCTTTAAAAGGTGGGATAGGGTTATCTGTAATGAAAAGTTACATGCCTTTTTTCCACTTTTAGAGGTAAAGCATTTGGTTAGAAGTGGATCAGATCATAGCCCTTTGAAGATTTATTTCAGCACAACAAATGACTATATTTATAAACCTTTTAGGTTTCTAAATATGTGGTTGAAAGAAAAAGTTGGTTTATAATTCCTAAGGAATAATTGGCATACGGATATAGTAAGGAATCCATTCATCATCTTTCACCATAAACTGAAGATGGTTAAAACAACATTGACAAAGTAGAGTAAAGAATACTTTGGTAATATTTTCCAGGAAATTGCTACACTAGAGGAAGTTATCAAGGTAAGATAAAAATAGTTTGAAGAGGTCCCAGATGGAAGCAATAGAGAGGCTTTATTCAAGGCACAAACAGAACTAAATACTTAATTAAAAAAAGAAGAAAAATTTTGGAGGCAGAAGGCTGGCTTTAAATGGTTTAAAGATAGGGAAAGAAACACCAACTTCTTTCATACGATACTAAGGGGAGAAGAAGTAGACTGAAGATTGCTCAAATGTAGAATGATGAAGGGGATTGGTTAGAGAATCAGAAAGAGATTGTGGATGAGGCAATTATTTTTTTTCAAAAATGGTTCTCAAAGGGGATGAAGAATACTAATTTTAAAACATTGAATGAATTACCTATAGTAGTTTCAGAACAACCGACTGAGGAGCCAATTAATATCCCTGATATTTAAGAAGTCTAAAAAGTAGTGATAGTACTAAGAAGGACTAGTGTAGGAGGTCCAAATGGCATGACATAGGATTTTTTCCAAGATGCATTGGAGATCATAGGGAGAGATATTCACAGTATGGTTATAGCTTTCTTTTGTGGATTTAAATTACCTAAATTTATAACACATACAAATTTGGTACTTCTACCTAAAAAGTTAGTGATTAACACTTTTTTTAGACATGAGACCAATCTCTTTGAGTAATTGCTTGAATAAGATATTTTGAAGAATTATTCATGAGAGGAATAAATCAGTGCTACCAGAAATAATTTTAAAAGAGTAGTCTAGATTTGTGCAAGGAAGAAGTATATCAGAGAACATATTGATGGTGTAAGAAATAGTTATAGATATAAAAAAGAGGGGTAAGATTCCTAATCTGGTAATCAAGCTAGACATGATGAAAGAATATGATAGAGTTGACTAGCTATTTCTTACTAAAGTATTGAGGAAGGTGGGTTTTAGTGAATTGTTGATAGATATGGTAGATAGACTTGTAGGAAACAATTGGTACTCCATTCTGATAAATGGACAACCTAAAGGTTTCTTCAAGTCGTATAGAGGATTAAAACAAAGAGATCCCCTATCACCCACCCTTTTTATTATTGCAGCATAAGTAATGTCTAGAACATTGAATTCATCGATGCAGTCTAAGGAATTTAAGATGTTTAGATTGCCTAGAGGGAGCCCAAGGTGAATCACTTTGCATTTGAAAATGATATGATTATATTATGCAAAGTAGAACTTCACACAATGCAGCTGGTACCTAGCATAAATTGGAGAAATATGAAAGAACATCTGGTCAAAAAGTAAACAAGGAGAAGAGTTCTCTTTATTTACATAAAGGAGTCTCTCAAGGTGTTGTGGTAATGGTAAAAATAGTTACTGGAATATTAATAAAAGAATTCCCCTTCACCTATTTAGGTTGCCATATTTTTCATATGATGAAAAGAAAGGACTACTACCAGTCAATAATGAGCAAAAATAGTGGGAAATTACAAGGATTGAAAGAGAAATTGTTCTCATATGGAGGAAGTGCTATTTTGATAAAACATGTTCTTCAAAGCATTCCAATTCACGGTTTGTCTTTGATGAACCCCCTTTAAATGTGATGACTACAATCCAAAAAATATTTGCTCAATTTTTTGGAGTAGTCATATAGGAGGGAGGAACAGACAATGGGTCAAATGGAATAAACTTTGTGTCCGGGAAGAAGAAGGTAGATTGGGGTTCAGAAAGGTTCATTCAAGATGTATCAATGGCTTTTTCTGGAAGCTATAGTGGAACTTTAGAACTTAGTATTCAATATGGAGTAGATATATGCATAACAAGTATTGTAAAAAACAACATCCAAATAAAATTGTGTGGAAAACTAGAGCAGGAACATAGGTGTGGATAAAAATGTTAAAGGAAAGGGATTTAGTAGAGCACCAAAATTATTGGAGAATCAGAAGAGGAAATTCTAAACTCTAGTTTGATAATTGAATCATGGAAGGGGATTTATATAATATGGAGCAGAATTCAAGAGAGTGGGATTCAACGTACCAACAAGTGAAAGATGTAATCTAGGGTAGAGATGGGATTTGGTATATGCAAAAGGTACATATGCATTCTGCCTAAGGGATGCAAGAGGGGGTTGATTATATGCAAAAGGTACAAGAATGGAAGATACTACAAATACTGAACTAGAAGCATATGCAATATTCAAAGCAGCAAATCATTGTAGTCAAGCCAATTTTAACAAAATCATTATTCAAACAGATTCAATGGTTATGTTGAAGGTATTGACTAATGAATGATAGTGTACATGGAATTTTCTAGATACTAAAGAGCATATCAGTTCAATTTTGAAAGATAACCAGGTACAATTTAAGCACATAATGAGGAAAGAGAATCAATTGGCTGGTTACTGTACAAATTTAGCCATTGAAAAAAGGGATTTCAGGTTTACATCATTCCAACAGTTAGATAGCAAAGCAAGAAAGATTCTAAATAGTGACAAATTTCAATGTCCTTACATCAGAATAACAATAAAGAACAGATAAATAGAGGGCAGAGGCTGAAGGATATAATGTCTATAGATAACAGTCATCAGAGTCAATATTTAAATTCCTAAAAGGCACCAAAAAGTTGAAAAAGTTGACTAGCCTATACAGATTCATCCATAAAAAAGGACTCTTAGTCAAGGGAAAGGATCACCGAATATTTATACAACTATTACACCTGTGTAAGAATCTTCTGTTCAAGCATTTATGGGTCCGAGCATCCCAAAATCGTCATCCCATCTATAGCTTCACATTAATGAGAAGGTCAATGAAGGCAAAGCAATGGAAGGAGTGGAATTTGGTAACAATACTTACTTGGCCATGGAAACCGACTCAGGGGTCTAGACACGTCGCTTTAGCACCAAAAAGCAAACAACATCTGATCCACCAGAGAACTCAACTGAGGGAACTCAAACAAGGAAGAAATCAGCTCAAAAAATAAGAAAGAACGTTGAACAACAACTTATGCAATCAACAAAAATGAGAGAAATTACTTCTGAGAGCTGAAGAACAAAGAGGAGGAGCAAACAAGGGCACAGTGTTGATGACCCAAAGTAGAAGGATAAAAAATAAACACTGAGGAGTGGAGACGACACCATTTTTCACCTGAGACTGAGCTTAAATGATGGAAATGGAAGTCTTTATATTTTGGAAATCCTATGATTACTTTTATATGTTTGAAGGATTCGAGTTTAGGCCAATGGGCTGGACCCAAAATACCTTATTTTGCTTTTCTTTTATTTTCCCGTTGGGTTGACCCATCCAATGTAGAAATAATTATTTTTTGTGTTATGAAATTAATAAAATCCCACTATTAAATTTAAAAAACCATTAATGTCCAAGGAACTCAACTTTTGATGTATAAGAAGTGGCCTATTGATGTGCTCACTTTTACCTAAGGATCCAACCAAAAATTTCATGTAAAGTTGGGTAAAAGATTCAAGTCTTCAAAATGGCAAAATCGAAGCTTGCCATTTCCTCACCTCTTCCAAGCCTCATCTAGGAATATCTAGATCTTTTGTCCCTCTACCTCTTATTGCATGTTAAACAAAAGTTGGGACAGAGATTCAGCCCTTCTAAGTGGAGACACAAAAGGAAGTGGAAGAGGTATCGTGCTAAGATATTAAACTATGACAACCCAACATGCCACGAAAAGTGACACATATAATTTTTATTTATTCATGATAGATTAGATTTTATTTTTGCATTTATTCATGTATAATCTATGTAATATTGCTGTTAAGAGGAATTTTGACTAATGTTAAAAGAGGAATGTGTGAAATTAGCAGTTTGTATGAGGACAAAGTGTAAGAGACCCAATTGTTTGGTCTCAGTTACCATGACCGTGGTCCATGTCACTATAATTGCGAAGGCGACGACACCGTGTTCGTGGAACTAGGACTATGATCGTGGTCAAATCAGTTTAAAAGACCATTTGAATGCCCTTTCTTTCTTACACATATATCTTAATTTCTCTCAAAATTCTTCAAATTTGTGGATTTGGATTGCATATACAAGTGTCAATATCCCTTGCATCAACTAATTTATTAAGTTGTCTCAACTTCTTTGATTAGGATACAATTACATGCTTAGAACTTGTAGTTTAGGCAAGGCCTAAAATGATGTTTTCATTACTAAATGCATGTTAATTTATGATTATTGCTATGGTTAGCTATTGTAGTTGGTATACACATTAATGGGAAAATCTTGAGTACCCAAAATTAGGCCTAAAACTGCTTGAATTTGAAGTGTGCACCATGTGTTTGATTTAACGCCCCAATGAGTCTAACTTGAATTCTTTCAAGTCTGGGTCCCTAATAATTTATTCTAGGCTTAAATTCTCTACGTATAATGTTGGTATGCCTAGTGGGAACAAAGAATTGGGGTTAAAATTATGTTTAGAAGAGTGTGCAGAATTTGTTGACTAAGGTCTCAAGTACCTCGATCGTGGTCAATGCTCCCTGATCGCCATACTTGAGGGCAGTTTCTCCAGGAACCAAATATTTTTGTACATCTAATTCTGCCCCCAAAATCTTTTGTAACATTGCCATATGCATTTATTTGTTTGATCTAGCATGTTTTTGGTATGATAGTACTAATGATGGCCTAGGTGGCATTATTTACAGGATCTAAGCCTCAGAGACGGAAGAATTTGACATCACCAGATTTATGGCCCCATAAAGTCAGAACCTCTATAATGCAGACTTTCATAGGACTAAGTTACTCCCTGAAAGAGGTATTAGCTTAGACAAGGATGAGGCCCCTGTTGATTGATCTACTAATAATGTTGATGGTGATGGTGCAGAGTCAATGGGAGAGAGCATCTCTTAATGTAGATTCTGGGAGACCCCTTTTACTCTTGCCTTATTGCACATGCAGTGAGGACACTGCATTCCTTGTAGTTGGGGTTGCCCCAGGATTTGTATTATTGTGATGTTGTGTTGCTAGACATTTTATTTTATGTTTTTTTTTTTGGAATGACATTCTGGATATTATTTGGCTTTGATTTTGGAATGCTGCATACTTGGGCACTCTGATGGTACCCATGTTTTTCTTTTTCTTTTAGATTTTATTCTTACTATAGTTTTATTTTGACTTTGATGATACATGGATAGCTTTGCCCTATGATAGATTGAGTGACGATATTTGTAAGGGTATAACATCGTGACTGGGTTTTAAGACATAGACACAGGGAAATTCTGAGTACCCATAGCATATGTCTCATAGATATAGGGGAATTCTGAGTACCCATGGCATTGTTGATTTGGGATCACGTTATAAACCATAAGCAAAGTCAGAGTAGCCATATGGGTGGTTTGCCCATTTTGAGCCAAAATGTGAGGCTAAGGCTTTAGTTGTTGCCATAGTTTAGCAAATTGCGTGGGGTGCTAATATAAAATGAACAACCCCCTCCGTCCAAATTTTTTTAAAAATTAAGGGCATGAATGTGAGAAATTTTGTAATAAAACTTTTTCTCTTTTTGTGGCTCTGAAAATTTTTGACTTGTGAATAGAAATACATACTCTAATTTTATCTCTAGTGGGAGGAAAAGTTGAACTCCCTTGGGGAATTTTGCATGCCATGTGAGGTAAGCTATTTACTTTTATCTCTTATATACTTGAGTCATCTAGAACTTTCCCCATTAATATATCAAAGGTAATTTTGATTATAGTTGGTTTGAGAAATGATCTTAGGCCATCTCTATGACTTTGGAACCCTCTCTAGTAGAAAAATCATACCCGTGCATAAAGTTAATCCCTTGTTACCCACTATGAGCCTTTGGACCTTTCTTTGGCAAACTCATTACAAACCGTGAACCATTCTTTTTAACCCTGTTTTGGACTATACCCTTCTTGAACTTGAAAATGCAGCTTGAGGTAAAAAGCCTAAGTTGGGGGTGGAAAATATTGACGGAAGTAAGTTTCGGGCCACGAAGTCGTAAGTGAAATGTCTAATGTGCCTTAGCATTGAAAATAAATGAATAGAATAAGAAAGGATCAAACAAAGGAATGAATTACACGAAAGTTGCAAGAGAAAAATAAAAGAAAAATGGTGAACAATAGAAGCAAAAAATAGGCATAAAAAAGAGAGAAAATAAAGAGGAGTGGCCCATAGTCAAAAAGGCAATTTAAATAGTATGATGTTGATTTTCAAGAAAGGGAGTAGACATATTGTCCCAAACGATATCCTACCCTGGCCTGAACCTATGTTACAAGCTTAGAAAGTCCTTTAAGATCTTTGACCATTTACTTTCATTATAGTGGCGATTGAAAATAGGGGCCAGCCTATGGTATGACACTTATTGCATAGAGATTTCTTTTGTGAGGGAGAGAGTTTTTGCACTTAAAATTCCTTGTTGCATATTCGGTAGCCTGGTGTATGGAATTCTCTTTCTTATGAGGTTGGCATGTAAAACAAGTTGAGGTGGGTGATTTTTTCACCTCCCGAGCAATGAGGCAAGTAGGGTATAGCTGTGAGACCCCATACCTTTCCTAGCTCAGTTTAGCTCCTAGTGTGTCAAGGGACAACTTTAAAATTGTATAACTCTAGATACATGTAGAATTTTTCAGCAATAGATCCACTAAATTGTACGTAATTGAACCAGCTTTCCAATGATACCAATTTTTCATTAATCAGATACTCAATTGAGAAGTTATGGCAATTTTAGTGAAAATAGTAGAGCACCATGTCACGGTGAGGTACAGAATCACAATTGTCTAATTTCTAGTGAAGCACTGCGATTAGCCCGCATCGTGGTGAAGCCCAAATTCCTGTTCGTCCTTTTTTCAGTAGCTCACCGCGATTTATTGGTATCACACTAGAATCCTCAATGGGATAGACACCGCATCACAGTAGAGTGTAAATGGCACTCGTCCCTTTTTAGTGACGTAATGCGATTACTCCACGTCACGCTAGAGCCCAAAATTACACTCATCCTTTTTCCAGTAAGCTACCGCGATTGCAGCGCATGGCGCTGGGGCGTAAAATTGGGATTCAATTTTTGAGTTAATTTTTCCAAAAGGCAATCTAGTTATTTCCCAATCCCCCAAATCATGTAAAACACAAGATTTAACCTATTCTAAGCATTATATGCTCACTTTTCATTAAATTACTCTCTGAAAACCCTAGAACCTCAAAACTTAAACCTCAAGAAATTCAAATTCCACCATTCTTTCTACAAGATGATGATAGGCGAATTTACGCGCCAATATCAATATATTTTGCCCATATTTTAGCCTAGTTTTGAGAACAAATTATATATTTCATGCACTTTTAGTCCTTTTTCCTGTAAGTGAGCTAACGAACATGATTAGTAAAGTTTCAGGTATAAATGATGCAGAATTCAGCATTTTATGGCTTACTTGACTCCAAAGAAAGCTCACGAAGGAAGGAAAGGGAGTTTGGACGCCTAAAGGACCAAAAGTGATGCATGGAAAATCTATCCCGGGCTAAAACAACATTTCTGAAGAATTTGGGGACTAGCAGTAACTTAGTTGGATTTGGATAATGATACATTAACCTAGTACAATTGGGTTAAGTATTTCATTAGTTTATTTGGATTAGGAGAATGTTACATTAACCTAGTACAATTGGGTTAAGTATTTCATTAGCTTAGTAGGATTTGGTTAGATATTTCATTAGCCTAGTAGGATTAGGATATGGGTATTATAAATACCCTATCATGCTAGAGATTTTTATTCATCTTCTAACCTTTTTACCTTCTAATCATCTTTCTACAACTCTTCTAATCTTTCCATTAATTCTATTTTTCTTCTTCTATTCATCTATTCTTAAATTCCGCAACAAGAGAATCGTTACTTTATCTAGGAAATCACGCCTAAACGCCTACCATACTTGAGCTACACGAAATTAATCAATATTGTGGTATAATAACAATGTCAATCGTGATCTCCTTCGCATTCATGGGTAACTAAACTTCTCTGTTCGGGTTATGAAAGCCGTATGAGATACTATCTGTTGATATGAGTTTGTGAGTTCGTGACACGTATGCTGCTTATATCATTATTCTCTTCCTCTTAATGCAAATTCTTGTGGCTGCAGACGCATAGAATAACGCCAGTCTAACATTTAACCTATTCGAAAGAAAAGTTATTTGTCTGGAAAAGAAATAGTGTCAAGGAAGTAGGGTCCCATCTCCTATTAAAAAGTTAGTGCCGTAACTGGATTAACCTCTTGGAGAATTCGTACCGTTACACACGCTTTAAGCTCGAAAGAGTTAAAGTGAAATAATCCTCGAATAGGTCGAAAGACACCTGGATTTACCATTGAATACAATTCTTTATAAGCACATGCATGTCTGAATTCTACACACTCATAGCCAATAGAGACGTATAACTCAGAAGGTGGACATAACCCCAACTCCTCAATTCTCATTGTTTACAACTTACTAAACATTCATTCTCTTTACTTTGATATTTTTAGTCTTTACTTTAATAATTTGGTTACACATTACAATCCCCCCATTATTACGAGACTTGCACTAAAAGTCTAGTAATCGTTGCTTACTCGTTGACCAAGCTATTCTCTGTGGGATCGATACCCAACCCTGTTGGGTTCTATATTTGCTAACGACCGCTTTACATTCCTACAAGAGCTGTAGATTGAGTGTTATCAAAAATTGGCGCCGTTGCCGGGGAATACAAGTGTCAATCAAGTTCGTGATAATTACTAGACCCTTTGGTTAAAGATTCTCGTACTTTTAATTTTAGTTGTTATTTTTGTTTACTGCAGGTTTTTATTTTAGTGCATGCCCCATACTCGAAGTTCTGGTCAACCGTTATTGCCAATCAATCCTGAACCACAACGCATTGGTAAAATGGAAGCACAAGCTGAAATCAAAAGGATGGCTGCTCAACACGAGCAGGCAAGATTAGTTGCTCTTGCCGCTGCCCAAGTACACCAGCAAAACATTGATAATCTTGGGTGAGCAACAAATCCTGACGATGAGGATTTAGGTGATGACGAGTTAGTAAACCCAAGGCATGATACTAAAATCATAACACCTGCCAACAGAAGAGGTCGACAAGCTCGGTATAGGTATGATCTCCAACCTATGCAGCTAGCTTTCGACGATAATGATAATGATCTTGATGGTGCCGGAGCCACTGGAGCTATAATTCCACCACCATTAGCGCCCGGAGCCAAGTTCAACATCACAAGCACCATGATTCAGTTATTGCAACTCAAGGGATTATTTGGTGGACTAGCAGGCGATGATTCGAATATGCATCTGATCAACTTTATTTCTACATGCAAGTCATTCGACAATCCTAGTGTTGGTCAGAATGCAATTCGATTACGCCTATTTCCATTGTCTCTGTCTGGGGAGGCAACTCTATGGTTGAATGGGCTAATCCTAATTCTATTACTCATTGGAGGCAATTGAAAGACGCTTTCCTAGAAAGATTCTTTCCGCCATCTAAAAGAGAACAATTAAGAGATGAAATCAACAACTTTCGTCAGCTTCCCACTGAAGCTTTTCATGAAACATGGGAGAGGTTCAAGACAAAGCTAGCGAGGTGCCCAAACTATCACATGACTAATGTTCACCTCATGGAGATATTATATAGAGCCTTGAATTCAATAACTAAACCAGTGGTGGATAATGCGGCTGGAAGATCTTTTATGGACCTCACCTTTTGTCAAGCAAGCAATATGCTAGAGCGCATGACGAAACAAAGTAGAGCTTGGCATACCAGGGATTCTAAGGTAGAAAGCCCTACTTTATCTATAGGCATGACTGCAGACCAAAGAAGAAGAGAAGAAGAACGTGATCAAGATATGGCGCACATGAAAACACAAATGGATCTTCTTACAAAGCATTTATTATCAGGGAAGACCGAAAAAGTAAAAGCTATTGCATCAAAAGGAAGAGACGAATCTGATTCGGAAGAGGAGGCCAACTACTTGAACAATCAGGGGGGTTTCCGTGGGAATACCCAAGGAAACCAAGGTCGTAACTATTATGATAAATCTGGAAACAAGGACCAAGGTAGTTGGAAGAACAAGAATGAAAAGAGTGGTTTGTACGTTCCCCCTGGTAGACGTGACACCACCACATCTAATTCTGGAAGTATGGAAGATATGATGGCTAAGCTGCTGAAAGGAGTGGAGGCAACCAATATGGGCGTAACTGAGGTGAAGAATGATTTGTCTTCAATGAATCAGTTGGTTAACTCACATTCCATTGCAATAAGACAACTAGAGCAGCAATTGAGTCAAATTTCAGCAGCAATTAATCAAAGAAAAGCCAGCACACTACCCAGCGACACTGTTCCAAATCCAAGGAACGAAGGATCATGCATTTCTATCACTACCCGAAGTGGTAAGGTGCTGGAAACTACAGCAAAAGGCAAGCAAGTGGTTGACGAAGTAGTGGACATTGATGATAAGGCGACAGAAGAAGCATCCGCAGAAAAAGGCCACAACGTCCATGATGTCAACACCAACGGATTGCAACCTAAAAAAGCTGATAAAAGGAAGCAAGAGGAGAAGAAAGCCGTGGAGAGAACAATTCCATACCCACCACCACCGTTTCCTCAAAGATTGAAGAAAGTGGCGGATGACACGAAGTTCAGCAAATTCATGACTATGTTGAAACAACTGACCATTAATGTTCCATTGGTGGAGGCACTAGAACAAATGCCTGGGTATGCAAAATTTATGAAGGACCTATTGACAAATAAGCGGACAGTAAGTTATGAGTTAGCGGATAATGTTCATCATTGTAGTGCAATCGCTACAAGGTCGCTAGTTCAAAAGAAGACAGATCCTGGAGCTTTCACTATTCCTTGCACAATTGGATCGTTGGATTTTGCCAAGGCATTGTGCGATCTAGGTGCTAGCATCAATTTGATGCCACTATCCATCTACAGTAAGTTGGGGTTAGGCGATCCGACACCAACCAATATGAGGCTCGTGATGGCTGATAGGTCGGTAAAACAACCTGTGGGTATCTTGAATGATGTGTTGTGAAGGTTTATTCATTCATCTTTCCTGCAGACTTCGGTATTCTGGATTGTGAGGTGTATTCTGAAGTTCCCATAATCTTGGGACGTCCCTTCCTTGCAACTGGAAGTGTGCTTATTGACATGAGAGCTAATGAGCTTTTGTTTCGGTTGAATGACGAAGTGGTCCACTTTGATATATGCAAAGCAATGAAGCATCCCAGCGATATGAATGTGCTCTCTGTAGCTGATATTCATCATGAGGATAGGAAAACATTATCTGTAGAGAAACAGCTTACTGTTGAGCCATTGTCTACTGCGCCACTGAATGTTGAGCATGAGGATAATGAAGATTTTGAAGAACTTATGGGTGCTCTAACAGAAATAGAGTCTTATACTCCTAAGCAACCGGATTGTGATCTCAAGAAACAACCAACAGCGAAGACTCCCATTGACGAGCCACCAATGCTAGAATCGCAAGAGCTCCCCGATTATCTAAGGTATGTGTTCTTGGAAAGTAGAAATATACTTCCGGAGAGTGCAAATGATTTAAGTAAATAGCACGTAGAAACTCTCATCTCTGCTCTGAAGAGATACAAGAGAGCTATGTGTTGGACTATTGATGATATAATTGGTGACTCTCCGGGGAAACGTATGAGCTATCTTGAAGACGATCGCATGCCCACAGGTAAGCCTCATTGTCGTCTAAATCCTTTCAGAAAATGATCCATCACTTACCTCAACGAAGTCTGTGTACTCGAGGTAACTATGTCGAGCCACGACAATAAATAAGGCGCTAGATGGGAGGCAACCCATCGTTTATCATTTTTTTCTTTTGTTCTAGTACTTGTTTTGCTTTTGATAAATGAAAATCCAAAAACAAGAGTCGTTCCACGACCAAAACTAAGGCGCTTAGTGGGAGTAAACCCATCGTACTAATCGTTTTCATTTGGTTTTGAGCAAATATAGGTGCAAGAGGCATTCTATGAGGAGATTGATTTCAATTGACGATTTGGACGTATTGCATGGTAAAGGTGGTAAGTGATGCATAAGGCTATGGATTGAGCATTGCTCATGCCAAAATAGGCATCGAGGAAGGCTAGGCCTAGGTAAAACTAGGCCACGAACAATGCAAAACCTATCCTATAGCCTAAGGTCTCGGAATCTAGTGTGCTATACACTATGCGCCGCCCATGCTTAAGAATGCTTTAGACTATGCGCCGCCTATGCTATAGCATTAGGTCTCAGTATCTCAAATGCTATACACTATGCGGCACATATGTCCCTAAATGCTATACACTATGCGGCGCATATGTCCCTAAATGCCTTACACTATGCGCCGCATATACTATCCTTATGCAAAGGACTATGCGCCGTATATAGGCATTTTTTATCTCCAAAACCATTTGTAAATGGGTCAAAACCTGACCCATTCTTTTCCTATATAAAGGGGACTTAGTCTTGAAACATAAACACATTGGAAACTTGACCTAGGCTCCACACATAGCATCCAAATCTTCTCAAAACTTTTCTTTTTGCTCTCCCACTTCACAAGAACATCTCCAAAGGCTTCAATCACGTAAGTACTCTTTTGTTCTTCATTTATTTCTCGTAAGTACTATGTCTATTATGAATTGATAAATCTTGAAGAAGTATTGGTGATGCTAATATGCTTGAATTGTTAATACACAACCAAGTGAGTGAACATATACGTTAGGATGATCTTAACATGTGTCCGACTTGAATTTGATTTTGATGCACTGTTATACTACTTGCGGAATTGCTACAGTCAGGAACATTGCATAACCTTGTCACTTGAATACTTACATGTTAGAATGTCCCGTTTATCGGGATAAGACTTGTAGTTGCCTACCGACATAGGAGGTTGTGATTATTGATAGAAACTATAACATGATGTAATCCCTATGTAGTAGTCTTGATATATCTAACATGAAAGTATTGCAAAGATTGCAAGATGTGTTACATCTCTGATTTTCTTGTTGGAATATAGCTCCTAAAACGTATGTCGATGAAGTCTAAGTAATTGACCACTTTCACTTCACTAATTTGTATCAACAAAACTAAGTGTGGGGTGGTACCCCTACTGCTTGTGTATAGATTGTATCTATTGGGATTGTGCTACCATTAACACTATTTCAAGTCTCAGGTACAATGGCACCCAAAGCAAGATAAGGCAAGGAGAAGGCTACCACTTCCCAAAAGGGCAAGAAAAGAAACCAAAAAGAGCAAGGAGAACCCTCCTCGCTGCAAATACCTCGACTCACGCTTGGAATTAAGTGAGATACTTATGAGGAACTTCTGAGGATGACGACTTTGATGATGATTCCGATGCAAGGGGTAGGACCCCAGACATAGAGGATGAGTCCGACTAACCAGGTTCCTCGTATTTATTTTCCACTGAGGGCAGTGTCCCATTTAAGTGTGGGGTGGCGGTATCGCATGCTATGCTTCTCTATCGCATCTATGTTTGTTTACTTTGTTTGTGCTTTATTTGTGTCGTTTTGTTTATTTTGTTTTTTTTAAGTTAAGTTTTTTTAGTAGTAAAATTTTTTTTTAGCTTCGCATAAAATCGTTCTAATAGGCAGCATGAGATTATAACAAGAGTAAGTGCTACAATTGTGACTATTGAGACGTTTAGGCTCTAGTTGTGACTCATTATGTGATATTGTGAGGTTCAATTCCTTCACTTGTTGGGTCGAGAGTCTATATTACTTCCAAGCAAGTCGACCATGTGCCTTGTGTGTGTGAGATAATAGTATATTCTATGTTTGTGGCTGATGCTAGAACTTGCCTGGTATGTATGCAAAGCGAAAATAAGGAGTGTAAGTTTAGGAGATGATTTAGGCATTTCTTTGGCAACCTATACATGTTTACCTTCATTTTACCTACCCTTGGAAATCATCCTAGTTAAACCCTTTTGAGCCTTTAGCCTATTTCTTTGACAACCTTGTATGTAAGCCTAATCTTTTTTTTTTCAAGACCATAATTTGATCCAAATTCCTAAGTGCTTTAAAGTAAAAAAGTCATGTGACAACATAAGAGGAAATTGGGTGAGTATGATTCTTTAAATTGTAATGGTGCTTGATTGTGTTATGAAAAAGAAAGTGCTATCATAAGAGGTATGTTGTGAAAAGAAAAAGGAAAAGAAAGCTGAAAAGTGAGTTATGCTTAAAATTGAAAAACAAAAGAGGAGAACAAGGGTGGTAGAATAAAAGAAAGAAGAAAGGTTGAAAGAAAGAATAAGTATCAATGATACAATGTAATGTATTAAAGTGCTTAGGAACTTAGTCACTATTTATGGCCAAAATAGCTGATCCTACCCGCCCCTTAGCCTACATTACAACCATCAAAAGACCTAATTGATCCTAATCTTAGTATTCTGACATTTAGTGGAGTATTACACTAAGGGCAAGCCTATGGAAATCAATTGCTACATATGAATTCTTTGTGAGAGTGAGAGAAAGGATATTTTGATACCCATGTTTGAAAAATATGCTATACTTGTGAGTGATTATGGGTACTATATGGTGAGACACACATGGTTGATTAATTTTGGGTAGTTTTATATGATTTCTTGTGCCTTAACTTTTGAATGTGAGTTGACCACCATCACGAGTCTATGCTAGAGGTTAAATTGTTTCTACTTATAAGCAGAAAATTACTCTTTGTTGATAATTGTTGTGCTTGTCTTGACGAATGTTTTGTGTTGTTGCTGCGAAACCCTAAGTTGATGTTTAGAAGGACATGATATTTCATTCGAGGACGAACAAAGCTTCAAGTGTGGGGTGTTGAAGATAGGCAAATTTACGTGCCTATATCAATATATTTTGCCCATATTTTAGCCTAGTTTTGAGAACAAATTATATATTTCATGCACTTTTAGTCCTTTTTCCTGTAAGTGAGCTAACGAACATGATTAGTAAAGTTTCAGGTATAAATGATGCAGAATTCAGCATTTTATGGCTTACTTGACGCCAAAGCAAGGTCACGAAGGAAGGAAAGGGAGTTTGGACGCCTAAAGGACCAAAAGTGATGCATGGAAAATCTGTCCCGGGCAAAAACAACATTTCTGAAGACTTTAGGGACTAGCAGTAACTTAGTTCAATTTGGATAATAATACATTAACCTAGTACAATTGGGTTAAGTATTTCATTAGTTTATTTGGATTAGGAGAATGTTACATTAACCTAGTACAATTGGGTTAAGTATTTCATTAGCTTAGTAGGATTTGGTTAGATATTTCATTAGCCTAGTAGGATTAGGATATGGGTATTATAAATACCCTATCATGCTAGAGATTTTTATTCATCTTCTAACCTTCTTACCTTCTAATCATCTTTCTACAACTCTTCTAATCTTTCCATTAATTCTATTTTTCTTCTTCTATTCATCTATTCTTAAATTCTACAACAAGACAATCGTTACTTTGCCTAGGAATTCACGCCTAAACGCCTACCATACTTGAGCTACACGAAATTAATCAATATTGTGGTATAATAACAATGTCAATCGTGATCTCCTTCGCATTCATGGGTAACTAAACTTCTCTGTTGGGGTTATGGAAGCCCTATGAGATACTATCTGTTGATATGAGTTTGTGAGTTCGTGACACATATGCTGCTTATATCATTATTCTCTTCCTCTTAATGCAAATTCTTGTGGCTGCAGATGCATAGAATAATGCCAGTCTAACATTTAACTTGTTCGAAAGAAAGATTATTTGTCTGGAAAAGAGATAGTGTCAACGTAGTAGGGTCCCATCCCCTATTAAAAAGTTAGTGCCGTAACTGGATTAACCTCTTGGAGAATTCGTACCGTTGGACACGCTTTAAGCTTGAAAGAGTTAAAGTGAAATAATCCTCAAATAGGTCGAAAGTCGCCTGGATTTACCATCGAATACAATTCTCTATAAGCACATGCATGTCTGAATTCAACATACTCATAGCCAATAGAGACGTATAACTCAGAAGGTGGACATAACCCCAACTCCTCAATTCTCATTGTTTACAACTTACTAAACATTTATTCTCTTTACTTTGCTATTTTTAGTCTTTAATTTAATAATTTGGTTACACATATCAATCCCTCCATTATTACGAGACTTGCACTAAAAGTCTAGTAATCGTTGCTTACTTGTTGACCAAGCTATTCTCTGTGGGATCGATACCCAACCCTGTTGGGTTCTATATTTTCTAACGACCGCTTTACACTTCTACGAGAGCTGTAGATTGAGCGTTATCACAAGACAACCCAAAATTCAAGATTCTTACTTCAAGAACTTCAAGAATCAATCTTCAAGATTACAAATAGGAACTCAAAGTTCAGGCTTCTTCACCTATTCATCAATTAAGGTATCTGGGGTTTTAAGCATGGATAATTCTTTCATCTTTGTGTCCAAAATTTATTTTTGAAGATAATTTCACATGTATTTACATGAGTTTCAAATTAGGGTTCATACCTAAATATTTCTTTTTGAAGATTATGAGATTATAAGTGATTTAGATGTTGAATTACATGTCTACTTTCGTATTTTTATGCGTATGACACTAATTTCCAGATTTAGAATTGAATTATCAATACTTTCATTATTTAGAATGAACTATATGATGATTTGACATGAATTTGATGAATGGGTTATCAAGACCTAGTTGATTATTTATATTTCAAGAAGATTATGGTTTTAAGAATCCCATGATTAGTTATATTTAGATTTTGAACAAAGATTTGATCTTTTGATCTCAACTTAGATATGGAATGCACTCTACAATTTTAACTACAGTTTACAGTAAACAGATTCACAAGAGGTTTTCATTATAAACCCTTATACTAGTTTTAAAAGTATATTTCATACAGAATGAGCATACAGATTAAAGGGAGTAGTATTTAGTACCGAGCTATATATGTTCTCATGCCCCATAACTATGAGAAATCGTAGGTTCAAATTATCAAATTATTTTTATTTTTATATGGATAACAGATACAGATGTGATCACTTAGATTAGGTTATACTCCATGGCAAAAGTATGACACCTCTCCCCAATGTGAGGTTTTCCCATAAGAAAACTAGACGTTGGAATCTATATTAGCTCACATGGTTTATATCGATTAGAAGAACTTCCTTAAAGCCTACATAAAAGAGTAAAGAATAACAAAATAGCTTTAAGAAAACTAAGTGTAAAGGCTCGTGATTTTAATTAGATATTATTTCATATAAGTCACTAGCTAATAGATTTCAGCTTTCAGTTTACCGATACACAGGTGATTCTTTTTACACTTAGCATGTATGATTGAAAACAGATTTCAAGTACAGATTTAGAACTAAGTGTGGTGGCTCACAACATCCATATAGTATATTTTATCATTCATGATTTAAGATTACAGCTTTCAATTACTCAAGCCAAAGTGAGCCTTTATTACTTAGCGTAGATTATTTATGAGAAAGATATATGTATTCCCTTACTGTTTTACTATGCAATTCATCCCTATATACTCAGTACATTCTAGAAATACTAATCTATATATACGTCTCTGTGCTACATTGTCTCATAATGTAGGTTCAGGTACTTAGTTTTAGGAGTATGAGTGATTCTAGCATCTCCATCTATATCATGATAGTTGGTGAGTCCTCATAGTTCGGGGACCTAGTTATTTAGTTTTTATAGTTTATTATAGTAGTTGATTCAGAATTTTCAGTCAGTTCAAGCTAGCTTGGGGCTTGTCCCAGTGGGTCTCTAGTTATTAGTAGTAGAGGCTTGTCAGACTGCTAGATATGATTCAAATTTCTAGTGTTGATTGTTCAGACTTTTGAGGAAAATACTTTCAGATATCATGTTCAATTAATTTTAGTTGAGCTCAGATAGAATTCAATATTTTAGCTTTGATTATATATCTATATTTTTTTATGAGCTTTAGATTTAGTATAAGGCTTATATGGTTAGCTTAAGGCTACTCGTAGGCTTGAGCACCATGTGATGTCTCGGGACCCATTTTTAGGGCATTACAAACTTGGTATCAGATCCTAAGGTTATAAGAGTCCTAGGGAGTCAGAAAATTCATGTTACGTAGAGTCTTGATAATGGGTGTGAAGTGCATGACATTTATAAGCAAGAGGCTATGGGGCATTTTTAGGAAATCATCTCTTTCTTTTATGATCTATTGTTCTTACAGTGTCTTTATCTGCTTTTAACTCATGCTTTTACGTGACAGTTGAATATGACTCCTCACCGAGATAATGCCTGAAAAAATAATAACCAGCCACCCCAGCTCGCTAACCCTCTGGCCCTCTGACCCTCTAAATGAGAATGTATCCCATGCTGAATTTCAAGCTGTCTTTCAGGCGTTGACCTTCTTTGGGTACCTCCAATAAGGAAATAGAATTTGATATTGACATTCTTCCAAATACTCATCCCATCTCCATTTATCATATGGCTCCATCTGAGCTTAAAAAGTTAAAAGAGCAGCTTAAAGACCTCTTAGATAAATTCATTAGGCCTAGTGTCTCTCTATGGGGTGCTTCATCCTATTCGTGTGAAAGAAGGATGGTTCTTTGCGAATGTGCATACTATCGTCAGCTGAATAAAGTCATAATAAAAAACAAATATTCTTTTCCTAGGATTGATAACTTATTCGACCAACTTCAAGGTGCAAGTTATTTCTCCAACATAGACCTCAAATCTGTCTTTTACTAGATTAGATTAAGGAAATGTGATATTCTAAAGGCAATTTTCAGAACCCGTTATGGTCATTTTGAGTTTCTAGTTATGTCCTTCGGGTTAACAAATTCCCCAGCAGCCTTTATGGACTTAATGAACAGAGTGTTCAAACAGTAT
Organism: Capsicum baccatum var. pendulum; assembly: GCA_030864225.1. Taxonomy (NCBI): domain Eukaryota; kingdom Viridiplantae; phylum Streptophyta; class Magnoliopsida; order Solanales; family Solanaceae; genus Capsicum; species Capsicum baccatum. The sequence continues at coordinate 42,315,734 of CM061554.1, forward strand.
TTGGACATATTTGTCATAGTCCTGGTCGATGATATTCTTGTCTATTCTCATAGTGAGGATGATCATACAAGCCATCTTAGTATTGTGTTGCAAACTCTTAGGGATCACTAGTTGTTTGCCAAAGTCAGCAAATGTGAATTTTGGATAATATCAATAGGTTTACTTAGCTATGTTATTTCCAATGATGGCATTAGAGTTGATTCTAGAAAGATAGAAGAAGTAAGAAACTATCCTAGACCTATCTCTCTATCAGACATTTTAAGTTTCTTGGGCTTAGATGGCTATTACAAATGTTTTGTTGAAGGTTTTTATTCTATTGCATCCCTTATGTCTAGATAACTCAAAAAAAGTTAAGTTTCAGTGGTCATATTCCTGTGTGAAGAGTTTTTAGAGTTTAAGACTCGACTTACTTCAGCCCCAGTTGTAGCACTACCTGATGGTACAAATGGATTCATTTATATTGTGATGCCTCTAGAATAGGTTTGAGTTATATTTTGATGTAGAAAGGAAAGGTTATAGCCTATGCCTCTAGATATCTTAAGCCTCATGAAAAGAACTACCCTATCCATGACCTTGAGCTAGCTGTTGTGGTGTTTGCATTGGAAATTTGGAGGCAATATCTTTAAGGGGTACATATTGATGTATTCACGGATCACAAAAGATTGAATTATGTGTTTACTTAAAGGGAGTTAAATCTTCGTCAGAGAAGGCAGTTAGAATTGTTGAAGGATTATGATATGAGTTTGTTGTATCACCCGGACAAGGCCAATTTAGTGGTAAACACTCTTAGTAGATTATCTATGGACAATGTTGCTAATATGGAGAATGATAAGAGAGAATTATTTTAAGAAGTTCACTGATTATCTAGATTGGGTGTGAGGTTGGTTAACTAAGCTGAAGGGAATAGTTAGGTTCAGAGTAGTTCAGAATTTTCTCTAGTTTTTGAAGTGAAATAGAAGCAGGATACGGATTCTAGTTTGGTCAAACTAAAGGGTTTAGTTAAAGACCAAAAGGTAGAGGTTTTCTCCCAAGGGGGAGATGGTGTGTTAAGATACCAGAGTAGATTGTATGTGCCATGTTTTGATGATTTAAGGCAGGGAATTATGGCAAAAATGCATGGTGCGCGTTACTCCATTATTCTAAGAACCACTAAGATGTACCGTAATTTGTGGGAATTCTATTGGTGGAGTGGTATGAAGAAAGATTCACAAAATTTATAGCTAAGTATGCAACTTATAACAGGTTAAGGTGGAGAACCAAAGACCTGGTGGCATATTGCACGAATTTGGTATTTCTACTTGGAAGTGGGAAGAGGTGAACATGGAATTTGTGATAGGTTTACCCCATTCGTGTCGTCAGCATGATTCGATATGGGTTATTATAGACAGATTGACCAAATCAGCCTATTTTTTGCCAGTTCTCACATCCTACACAACTGAAGATTATTCTAAGTTGTATATCAGTAAGTTAGTTAGATTACATAGAATTCCCTCATCTATCATCTCAGATATGGGTACTCAGTTTACCTCTCAATTTTGGAAAGCATTTTAGAAGGGTCTTGGTACCCAAGTTCATCTCAGTTCAGCTTTTCATCCGTAGACAAATGGTCAGGAAGAGAGGACCATTTAAACCATAGAGAATATATTAAGGGCATGCGTTCTTGATTTCAAAGAAAGTTGGGATGACCACTTACCGTTGATCGAGTTCATCTATAATAACAGTTGCTATTCTAGTATTCATATGGCCCCGTTTGAGGATCTGTATGGGCGGAGATATAGATCACCAGTCAGTTGGTTTGAAGTGGGTGAGGCCGCTTTGATTGGGACAGATATGGTGTTTGAAGCCATGGAGAAAGTTTAGTTGATTTGAGAGAGATTGAAAGCAATTCAGAGTCTTCAAAAATCTTATGCAGACATAAGAAGAAAAGATCTTGAGTTTGAAGTAGATGGTCTTGTGCATTTGAAGGTTTCACCCATGAAGGGGGTGAAAATCTTTGGCAAATAGGGAAAATTTAGTCCCCGATATATGGGTCCCTACAGGATTTTGAGTCATGTGGGGAAGGTAGCTTAAGAAAGCAAGGACATTCATAATAGCCTTTCATATGAAGAACTTTCAGTAGAGATTCTTGATCACCAAATCTGTAGACTAAGGAACAAAGAAGTTCCCTTGGTCAAAGTTCTCCGGTGAAATTAGTCCGTTGAGGGTGCTACTTGGGAAGCAAAAGAAGACATGCATACCAAGTATCCTCACCACTTCTCCACAAACTCAGATTTAGCCTAAGGTAACAGTCTTCTTTAATTCAGTTCTTTTACAGTCTCAGTTTCATCTATGTGATTATCTTTATGTCAAGTTATGCATTTGTAGATTAGTTCAGTTGCTCAGTATGCTTTAGATTTATCCATGCAATTTTGTTTCAGTTATGTATGCTAGTAGATAGCCTCAGTTCCTTAGTTTAACTAGTCTCATTCAAGGACGAATGTTTCCAAGGGGAAGATATTGTGATGCCCCATAATTTTCCTAGCTCAGTTTAGCTCCTAGTGTGTCAAGGGACAACTTTAAAAATGTATAACTCTAGATACGTGTAGAATTTTTCAGCTATAGATTCACCAAATTATAGGTAATTGAACTAGCTCTCCACTAATACCAATTTTGCCTTAATCTGATACTCGAATGAAAAGTTATGGCAATTTTAGTGAAAATAGTAGTGCACCACGATAGCACCGCATCGTGGTGAGGTGCAGAATTGCAATTGTCTAATTTCCAGTGAAGCACAAGTATTAGCCCGCATTGTGGTGAAGCCTAAATTCCCATTCATCCCTTTTCCAGTAGCTCACCGCAATTTGTCGGTATCACGCCAGAATCCTTGTGGGACAGACACCGTATCATGGTGGAGTGGAAAATGGCACCCGTCCTTTTTTTATGACGCAACACAATTACACCGCATCACGCTAGAGCCCAAAATGGCGCTCGTCCTTTTTCTAGTAAGCCACCGCAATTTGGGCGCATCACACTGGATTCCAGTTCCGAGTTAATTTTTCCAAAGGAAACCTAGTCATTTCCCAAGCCCCCAAATTGTGTAAAACACAAGATTTTACCTATTATAAGTATTATATGCTCACTTTTCATCAAATTACTCTCCAAGAAAACCTAGAACCTCAAAACTTAAACCTCAAGAAATCCAAATTCCACCATTCTTTTTCCAAGATAACCCAAAATTCAAGATTCCCAATTCAATAACTTCAAGAATCAATCTTCAAGAGTACAAATAGGAACTTAAAGTTCAAGCTTCTTCATCTATTCATCAATTAAAGTATCTGGGGTTTTGAACATGGATAATTCTTTCATCCTTGTGTCCAAAATTTATTTTTGAACATAATTTCACATGTATTTACATGAGTTTCAAACTAGGGTTCATACCCATATATTGCTATTTGAAAATTATGAGATTATAAGTGATTTAGGTGTTGAATTGCATGTCTACTTTCGTATTTTTATGCGTGTGACACGAATTTCGATATTTAGAATTGAATTATCAATAATTTCATTATTTAGCATAAAATTTATGATGATTTGACATGAATTTGACGCATGAGTTATGAATCCCCAGTTGAATATTGATATTTCAATAAGATTATGCTTTTAAGCATCCCATGATTAGTTATATTCAGATTTTGAACAAAGATTTATCTTTTGATCTCAGCTTAGATATGGAATCCACTCTACAATTTTAACTACAGTTTACTGAAAACAGATTCACAAGAGGTTTTCAATATAAACACTTATACTAGTTTTAAAAGTGGATTTTCTATAGAATGAGCATACAGATTAAAAGGAGTAGTATTTAGCACCGAGTTGGGTATGTTCTCATGCCCCAGAACTTCTAGCATAAAAGATGTAGTTATAGCTTCACAAATTAAATAGATGACTCATTGCATAGTCTGAATTACCACAAATTTATTAAAGATAATACTCACAAAAGATGCAACAAACAATCTATTCCTACAATATCCTAAATAAAATCTAAACTTTGACTCAAAAGAATCACTTATAGAAAAAAAAAATTCTAAATGGTGAGATTCAGATTTTTACAATACTTACACAAAATTTGGATGATGGAACGAATCAATAATGATCAACAAGAGCATTATTTTCTATAACTAAAGAAATTTGCACAAGTTACTGAACAAATGAAATTATCTGCAGATGGCACTGTCTAAAATGTCTAAACAAAATCCAAACTTTAATCCTAAGTAGATACTCTTGGGTTCATGAAGGCTAAAATATTAGGAAACAACACTTAACACCACTTGCTCCTTTCACAACTAATATTGCTAATACGTTAGTTGAAACCCATATGAAATTTGTACAATAACCGAAATACTATTCCGTTACAGAACTTAAAGGGAAAAAATTAATGACTTGAGCAACAACAACCAAATAATCACTTCAAAGTATGTAGTTCAAGAACCTTATATGGTATTGTAAACCATAAAGATCCTAGAACAATAATCAGAGAGTGCAATTTTGTGAGCCAAGGGTCTATTTTGATCATTTTTTTTAGTCATATATAAAAGTTGTCTGAACAAACTTAGGATATGAGAAAGGAATATCATAGTAAGAATCCGCTAACACTATAATATATGGATGACCATATTCAAACAAATAATAGAGAGGTTCAATGAGTTTTTGCACCAAGAAAGCATTCTAGTTACGACCTCCAAAAACTTAGGAGCAGATAGAGCATCAAGGAAAGAATCAACCTGTAATAATTATATGAATGAGCTCAACAGAGGTTCTCGTATACTTCTTCCTATTAAATGAATACCATAAATATAACTAAACCATACACAAGATTATATTCAAATAATTCAAACTAAACTTGAGCAAAAATTGAATGCAATAATGGAATGACTGGGATGGGCAGAGGGATATCACAATAATACAACCATTTCCACTTCATCGCATCAAAATCCTATGTACTTTTAGGCCTTATACATCATATAACCCTAGCACACAACATTATCAAAACGCCAACAAGACTATAGAAGAATGAGAAAATTATAAAAAAATAAGGAGGTATTACCTGTTTCAGGGTAGCAAAATGGGGCCTTAAGTTGTTGTCAGAACCTTGACCACCACTGAAAATGGTTCTTCAATACATTCAAGAATTTCGATCAATTGACAACTTCTAAAAATTTTACTAAAAAGAAAATTCACTAATTTTTTGCTCAAAATAGTTTTTCACCATCTTGAGACTTCCTTTGTTTCAGCTCAAGGATGAGCTTATATAGAGAAAATTTTGGGCTCAACTTTAAATTTCCATCGATGTGGGAAAAAGAGGAATAAGAGTAATTTATAAATTTCCTTAGGAATTTTCTTTTGGATTTTGAAAAGAGAATAAGGAGGTGGGCTGGATTTTGTACGAATTTGTACTAATTAGTACAAAATTCAAAATTTGAATTTCAAATTGACAATCAGATAAGCCTGAGCTATTGGAAATAATAGTTATTTATGTTGCTTGGGTCAGAGTCGGGTTGCTGGATTGGGTCACGGGTTGTGGGTTGAGTTCGGGTTGGAGATGAGTTATCGTTTTATCGATGGATAGGTCAATGGTTTACTAGAGTTTTTTTGGTTGCTGTAGAAGTTGTTGGCTGTTGTTTTTGTGCGTATTGTTAGGGACCGAAGGCTATTGTTGAAGAAGGTAAAGGGAATAGGTCGGGTAAGGCAGTTTTGGGCTGGATAAGTTAGGATTTAAGTGGGTTGCTGAAGTTGTGTTAAATTAGGCTAGTGGGGGCTAAAATTGATTTTATTTAATGCAATTTTGGCCAATTTAATTTCAATTATGACCGAATTAGATAATTTTGACCAAATTCAATTGAAATTCGATACAAATTAATATCTTGTTCAATCCTAAGCTTCTTGATTTTGTAAAATCAAACACATATTTATCTAAATAAATTATATTTGAGGATAAATTATATTTAAATTAAGATTTTAGTCATTATATTTATTTTTAAGATAATCCTTAATTAAAATTCGATATTCTATCGAATAAATATTTAAGTGATGAAATTACATATATTTTTCATATAATTAATTACGATAATATATAATCGCCACTTAAAATGACAAAATTACCCAAATAATACTTTGGAAGGGTTTTTCATCTGAATAAAATAAATATTGTAATTTATTTAAAATCAAAGAAACTCGGGACTAAACTTAGTCGTGGAGGGAAAAAATTAGGTGTCAACACTTGATATTCACATCATACATAATCCCATCTATAGAAAAATATTTAGGTCTACCTGCAAACATAATACAAAATTATTAAGTAACTAATACTCAATAATCGGTAAAGATATATTATTAGAAAATTACAACATATTTTAAAACTCACAAAATATACACATCAAAAAAATAAAAAAAATGATGAACATTTGAAATTTGATAATTTCAACATATTTTAATACTGACAAAACATGCACATCCAAAAAATTTTAAAATAAAAGAACTTACTTAAACAAGAAATATAATATCATAATAGGTTACTGAATGTAATATGACCTAATAAAAATATTTGACAATAAATAATCATACACCTATTAATTAATTGAACAATATTTTTTTGGGACTTTCCACCACATTATCGCAAAAAATCAACCGGTCAACATCACATAAGAGAAAATAAATATAAAAAATAATATTAACATTTTCTCTAAATGTCTTTTTCTTAATCAATAATAAGATAATATATATTTCAAAAAGAAAAAAAAAATTAATGAAAAATATCAAATTAATAATCAATATATACCCGTTGTATTCCATCTTCCTCCATGATGTATAATTTTTGAATGCAAATTATTACAATTCATATTGTGAGTCACGTTTTTTAAATTTGAAAACTCAAGAAATTGATTTTCATATAAAATACTAAAATCTATATACCTTAAAATATCATTTAAAAAAATAATATTTTTTGGAAGATTATGATTGAAAAATAATATATTTTTATTAAAAGAAATGCAAGTTATTGAAGAAGATGAATCAGCTTCATGTATGCTTTAAAAAGTGGGAAAAAATGGTCAAGAAGATATTTTGGGTGTGATTGAAATCTATTATTAACTTCAATCTATTTTTAAGGAAAGTATATTTATTTTTAGTAGTATAAAATTTGTATTTTCCTTATTTGAATTGGTATTTACTTTTTTTTTTTTTTAGAAAAATGAATATTTTTTTATAAAAGTTGACAGAACTTGCAAACTTAAAAGTTTTTCTATAACTTGCATTAAACAATCGAATATTGTATATTTAGGTTTTTTACCTAAATTATATCAATTATAAATTAAAAAATTGTGATACAAATTATGTTTTCTTAATTGAGTTTGGATCCAGGCTTAGTACGATCCTCGTAAAACTAGTTTTGTCAAAAAAAAAAATAAGAATATAATTTTGACTAAATAAGATTGATGAGTTAAATATGTCTATTATTAATAAGAAATAATTTAATGAGATGACATGTCAATTAGAAGAGAAAGGACATATGAAATATTTTTTTTTTAGAATAATAGTGATAGTTGGCCATATTATTATCTCTAAAAAAATTAAAATAATTTTTATAGACAATTCAAAAAATATGAATGATTGTTTAGAAAAATAAACCTTGAATAACTATATGTCAAGTTTTCGTAACAATAAAGTTTTTCTAAGTATAAAATTTCTTTTTAATAAACTAATGAATTTTTTTCAAAAAAAAAAATTATTTTGATTAAGTGGGTTTGATGATTTAAATATATTTAGTATTTTAAAAAAAGAAATTTTAATGACATGACATGCCAACTAAGAGAAAAAAAGACATTTTGAGGTGTTTAGTATTTTTTGAGAAAAAGAGGGATAGTTTAGTGATATAGTAGTCCTAAATAAAACACAATTGATATTTGAAAAAAATATTCAAAACTTGGGTGACTATTTAGCAAATTCACTATAGCAAACAAAATTAGAAAGAGAACAGGAAGAAAGCATATGTAATGAGGTTATGGTTTTTTTAAAGAAAAAAATCAATTTGTGGAGCTCTGGGCTTCTCTATTTATTCCAATAAGTCTGCACAAAAATGGCTCAAATGAGCCCCAAAAATTCTGAAATAAAATCAAACAAAAATATTTGGCCCAATTCATTAAGGAACCCGCCAACATACATACATACATACATACATACATATATATATATATATATATCCATCCCTAAAAAAATATTGTTCCTATTTTGTTCTCCTCTTTTCCTTTTCCTTTCAAGTCGCTGCTTGAAGCTCTTTTTAACCTGACCTTTCGTTCCCTCTTGCTTTGTCATCAACATTTTCATCTTGATGAAGTAGATCAGATTCTTTCTCAGCTCATAGAAGTATGTTTTCATTCTTTTTATCTCTTCTCCATTATTTTTTCACATTTTGTAATCCCTTTCCCTATATTTGCAGAGGTGTATTTCGGTGGATGTAGTGAATTTCAAGATAGATTCAATAGAGGTGTCAAGTCTTGTATGCTTGGTTGTAACTTCTTGTAAGTCAAACGTCACATCTATCTCATTTTTATCTTTTTCTTTTTGATCTAACTCTTTCCTTCCCAGTTGAAGGAGCAGTGGAGATTCCAAGATGCTCATATTTTTCTTCTTTGTAGGGTTCTTTCTCACCGATGAATCTATCCTTTGCCATCTGAATTCATGGCACTCATTACTGATGAAACTTTTTGCTAATGTACTCTAGGCTAGGTAGCATAATGCTACTCACAGTTATGTAAGCCCTATAATAACAAAAACTATATCCATAAATATCATAACTGTGAGACCTTGTAGTGCTATTTTTAAACCTATTCAAGTAGAAGTTCATATACTGCTATCCTTCTTGATTTGATCCTCAATATTGATATTTTATGCTTTGTCTGCATTCAAAGTTTTTCCATAGTCTACTTATAGTTGTTGAACTATGTGAACCTTTACGAATCCATATTAATTGCACATTTCATTTGCTATCCTATTTGCTAATTAGTTTGGTTCCTTGAGAACATTCTTTATGTGTGACTATTTTCTCAGTAGTAACTCTTGATTTTCCTTTATCTCTACTGCTTGTTGTATAGAACTTTTCATTTTCTCTTTACCATCTTTGTAATGCTAAGCGAGTATGTTTTCACACTTATGTTATTGATGTTGTTACTCTTACCGTGTTTAAGGGACCTCAAAATGGCTATTGTTTCTGTATCTATATTAGTTTTGTAGCCTATTACCTGTGCTTCTACATACACTAAATTTTCTTGCCCATTCCTCTAAGAAAAGCTATAAGTACTACCCCCAAGATTTTTTCTACTCACCCCATCTGTGTTGCATTTGTTCAATTCATGTTGTGTCACTACTCACTTTACTACTTGATGCTGTAATCTAATCCTGTAGTCCTACAACACCCCAATATTCCTTCCCAATTTATTGGGACATTAATCTAAGGGTATTTCAATTTTACAAGCTGGTATACAGTGTTTTGACACTGCTATTATAGCTTATAAAAATTGACTTTCTTTTAATGTCTCCTAACATATTTTCTCTTCTCTAGTTTCCATATCAGTATAGTTGGAATTTCCAAAAAGGTTTTTTTAGCTTGGGCTTAAAGACTGTCTCCCACTATCCTGTGATTACTAGCTGTAATCCTCCATGAATTTGGGTATCTACACAAGAAGCAAACGATCTTCATAGCTTTTGAACTATGGCAGCTGTTACAAAAATGTAGCTCATTATCTCCTGCTTATATCTCATAGAAATAGTATCTGAATGCAATATTTTTCCTCATTCTTTCAAGATCATCTTTTGTTGCTATTTTTCCTTTCCAATGTTTTCTTAGTAGAAAACTAGTCTTAAAAGGAACGCCTCTACCCTAAATATTATTCCACCATTATCCCTCCTTTTTTATGCCTCATGATTTCATATGAAAACCCCACTATTGTTTTCTATCCACAAATGCTTATTAATTCCTCCCTCAATAAGCTTAGGGATGATACTCTCCACTATATAGTAAGTCATTCATTTAGATATTAGACCTCTCAACCTCTTCCTATCCCACTTCCCATCTATAATATTGCCTATTTCATCCCTTCTTCTCCAAACCCCTGCTTCTATGAAATACAATGTGCCTTGTTTGTTCCAATTATCAAATCAAAAACTAACTTTCCTTAACTTGATCTTCTACCAAATATCATGTTCAATCTCCTCTCATGTTTCCAATATCTTTCTTCAGGAATGAGGCTCCTGTTTTCTTTGTAATAAGGTGATGAAGCTTTTTGCACTATTTATTCCATATAAATAAACTTTACAAAGATGTGTGAGTTTTGCCATTCTTCCAAAGTTTTTCAAAGAGTGCTTTAGAAACACAATGTAGGGATCGGAACGCTACTCCATTTCTCTGTAGATAACATATACTTTTCCATGTTACCCAATACTTCTTTTTTATCTCCTGTCTTGCACTAGAACAAATGTACAAACACTTGATACAACTACCCGATAATCTTCTTTGGAGGATTCATTGCTGGTAGTAAGTATATTGACATAAAATGTATCACATTTGCATTCAGTATGAATTTTTTTTTATAAGATAATCATTTATTTTGCCATAACATATTTCTCTTATCTACCTTCTTATGTACTTTTTTCACCAGTTCCAAAAATGTGACTTTCTCTTTCTCCCATAGAAAATTGGACATCCTTAATGATTTAAAAAGAAAGAGCTATGTATTATATATGTTATTTTCCTCAGTCTGATCCCAACAATGAGAGATATGTTTTTGCAAAAAAATAGAAGAAAACTTTTAATCAAATTTATCATCTATCCAAAAAAATTTCATATTCCCTCAACACTCCCATCCTTTTACATATATATTTTCTATCCCCTAAACAAAACAAAAATATGTCAACTACATATGACAAGTGATTGATTTCGGGACTCCATTTAAGAATGTCATATTCCTTGAATTCAACATATTCATTAAGCTTGTTCAATCCTCTAGCCGACACCTATGCTGCAATAATAAATATAGTGGAAGATAGTGGATCTCCTTGCATTAGTCCTCTTGAAGATTGGAAGAAATCATAGGATTTTTCATTAACCAGTATTGAATATCAGTTCCTAGAAATTACTCTCTAGATCATATAAATAATGACATCTGAAAAATCAAACTTCCTTAGTACTTTAATGAGAAAAAAATCATGAAACCCCGTCATATGCTTTAGTCATATACAACTTTAGAACCACATTATGATATTTCTTCCTTATTCTAATATCCCTTATTATCTCCTGATCTAATAACACTATTTTTAGTTATGCTTCTTCCCTTGACAAAATCAGACTAATTTCTATAATATTAGTTATCAACCTTGTTATTCTTTCATGCAATACTCTTAAAATAATCTTATTAGTAGAAGTGTTAAGACTTAGTGGTCTAACATCTGTGCATTCACCTTCTTCAAAAGCAAAACTAAATTAGTATGGGTTATGAATCTAGAAAGCTAATGCCTAAAAATTTTTCTTAACCATTTTTGTAATATCATTCCCAATTATTTTTCAACGTCTTTAAAAAAAATCAAAAAATTCATCAGGTTAACTTGTTTTATCCCTGTTATGCAAAAACCACACATCTAACTTCCTCCATACTTGATAAGCCTATCCATTTCTTCACTCTATTTAGAGCTTATCATCTTTTGTATGAGGTTCGACATTCCATTGTCATCATATCTATAATTTTATATGAATTGCTCTTCAAAGAAAGAAATAGTCTCTGCTCTAATGTTCTCACTAGAACTACTATGTCTAGTTGATTGAATCTCTAATAGGAGTAGCTTTTTCCTTCTTCACTTCACATAGTTATGAAAAATCCTTCTATTTCTATCCCCATATTGAAATCATTTTTATTCCTGCTTTCTGCTTCTAGAACTTCTCTTTTACATACAAAAACTTCTTTAGTTCAACCTCATCTTTATTGAGAGAAACTCTATTTTCAACATAAGAGTTTATCTCCTTTAGAATTCCATTCACTCTTAATTCATTCTTTAAAGTATCAATTTACTGAAAAATATTTCCAAATATCTTTTTGCCCTACTTTGCTTATATTTCTTATACTATCTTGATCTTGGCCTGAAACACAATAAAAGGACTACCCACAAAACAATATTCCAATTTTCCTTAATAATCTTCTTGAAATTAGAGTTTTTGTCCAAAAAAATGAGAAATCTGAAAGTCTTGGTTATTCGCTCTTCCTCTGAATCGGAAATCACATGTATTGGTGCATGATCATGTCCCGGCCTCATCAGATGATGTAATTCATTACAAGTTAGGATATCTAAAAAAATTTATTACAAAATACCTTATCTAACTTCTTGAAAATATAACCTCCTTCAATTCTCCCACTCCACCATGTCAATTTGTTACTAGTATGCCTTAGTTCTGTCAAAGCACAATTATTACACATAGATGAAAACCCATAACCTCATATTGAGTGAAGTCTAGAGCCTTTGCTTCTCTCTCTCATTCAAAATAAAATTGAAATCTTCATCCACAAGCCAAGGTATCTAATTATCATCAACAATATACTCCAATTCTTTAAAGCTCTAATCTTTCTAAAGCATAACACCTTGCATATATGATTGTAATAATAATTTTCACATTAATTTTGTTGAATTTCATGGTTAAATATTGCATGTTGTGTTTCATCACATCTCTATTTTAGTAATCAATGTGCAAAACACATATCTTTGCTGAACAATCACAATATGCATTTTATAGGTCCAGTCTTCTTTTATATTGATCTATCTCTTTTGGACCTTAAAAAGGTGTTATTAGAGTTATAAGATTATAATGATGTCTTTTATAAAGATTCAATAATCTTTCAAAATCTATTTGAGATTTAACAGACCTTATATTTTAGAAAATTAATTTCACTATCATTAAGAATATCTTCTGACTTATCCTTACTAATTTTTGTTTTAAATTGGAGAGTAGGTGTAGGCTGATTTGACTTATTTCTCTTGAATCACGCTCTCTGTTTTTTTATTTTTCATGGGATAAATCTCCCTTACAACTTTATTTATGTTTTTTCCAATCTCCCCATTATCTTCCGGGTCTTTTCTATACTATTTTTCCTCCTTTGTAATTTTTTAATAAATTAGGAATAACTTTATCCTTCTTATCTACCAACTCCACTTGCTTAGGGGATGAGCTTTCGTTATACTCATTCGACATCTTATCCTAATTATGGTCTATGCTATTTATCTCCATGTTACTACTTCTAGGATTTCCCTCATTCTCATTGTTTACCCCTTGCTCCACTATGTGAGAATCAACGGGCATAGGTGGAACTTCATTATTTTTTGTTTGATCATCCTTTGCTCCTTCATCTTTATCCTTTGTCCCATTGCCATTTAAATCTTTTTCTTCATCTTTGAAAGCCTCTTTTACTTTATATTATTTTCTTTCATATTTGTTGGTTGCTTCTCTTTATTTCCCCCCATTTCATCCTAATTTTTTCATGCATCAAACTTATTGAGGGTATTCACTCCAAGGTTTTTTTTGCTGAGTATACTTATTCCAATTTTTCTTCATTTTTCCTCTCTTGTTTCTTCTCCTTTTCCCTATTTCTATTTCTTTGTTCCTTGAATTTCTCCTACTATTTGTTCTTCTGTTGTTCCTCATTTGTTTGAGCTTGATTCACTTGCGCTTTATCACCTTTTTAGACTTTTTTTTATTTTTCTTTTTTTTTTCTACGTTGTCATTGTTCTTCTTTGGGTATAATTTTGAATGAATTATATAGAATTGTTGTACATTAAGATTTTGAATTGAACAGTTTGTACATTATTTAGGTATGTAGTTATATTTTATTCTCACCCATTTTTCATTGACTTATCTTGATTGCTTATTTAGTCCTTCATCAATCCTTTTTGGTGAGCAGATCAACTTCTACCTTCACTTTAGCAAAATTAGACCTTATTTGAATTCTTGTCATTAGATCCAACTCTAATGTGAGAACGCTTGAAGGAAAAGAAATTTGGAAATTGAAGTGGACATTTATTCCTCCTTATAAAACATAGGATCCCACTCTATAGTCCTTATTGGATATGTCTATCCTCATTATGTAAACACAGATTTTGACAATAGGTTCACATAATCCTCCAAATTGGAAGTCTCAATCAACACATTCTTATTGCTCAACAGTCTAATATTATATTCCCTTTTTTCTGTTAATATTGTTTGGAAATCAACCTCCTCAGATCTTGTATTTATAGCCATTCATAGGAGAATTTTCCAATGATGGCATACTCTACATTCTTCTTAATAATTATTTGTTCAACCTTATATTTATCGCATATAACTCTAGGCTCACCGTGAAGGTATGCAAACATTTGTTTCATAGTGATAGGTTTTGCGACACTTGGTATGGGGTTACTGTTGTGGAAAAATTAAATCTTGAAATTAAATCATTTTTTAGGTAAATATGTAACATCAACTCTATTCATTATCATTTGTGTAATGCAAAGAATAAAAAAGAAAAAAGAAAATAAAACATATGTTTCAGAGGAGTTGAACACTTCTACATTAAAAAGAAAGTGAACATACCTCCTTCAGAACGTAAATTCAACAACATTTTAGTAATGAATTTTAATTCAATTAATGCTCACCATCAATAACTCAAAGTTCATCCGTCTTTGTCAATTTCAGAATGCTATATAAGGAGCACCTACAGAGAAAAGAAAAGACACAAAAAAAGAGACTTCCTTCTTTTCCCTTCTTGAATTCTTTTGGGCAATTGGTTTGGGCAACCTTTAAGCTTTAAAACATGCGTGCACATGTTTAGAAGTAGCTGTGGAACCTTGAAGAGTGACCGTCTAAAAGGATTGTGACCGGCTAAAAAGATTTACACTGGATTCAGGCCGAAATTCTTTTCAAGACAGTGACTTACCACGACATAGTTTTTGTGACTATTTACTTATTATTATTTTCAGTTCAAATATCAATATTGTAATAATTTTTTCAATAATTTGAAAGCAATTTTCTTTCATACAATATTGATAAATGGATATTTCTTTGAACAAGACTTTTTCTGATTTATCAAAACTTGAGTCATTGGCTAAAAATAATTTTAAACGTTGTTCACGGAAACTTCTAATTTTCTTTGAAAAATTAGAAGTTGATTATGTTTTGTTTAATGAACCTCCTACTAATTTTTATAACATTACTACTGGATCTACCAATGTTGTGGTTGATGATATTGCTAATTTTTTTTTTTGGAAAAAGATAACAAAACAGATAGAGGTTATTTGTTGAACCATATGACTAATCATTTGTTTGATTTATTTGTTAGCTATAAATCTTCTAAGGAAATATGAGACAATTTAAAAAAGAAATATGTTGCTGATGATGCAGAAAAGAAAAACTATGTTGTTGGACTTTGGATTAAATTCCAAATGGATGGCAATATCAATTAAGGAACAAGTTCACGAATATAAAAAATTAACTGCTAATGTTCTCAATAAGGGCATGAATATGTGTGAGATTCTTCAGGCTAATGTTCTTGTTGAAAAATTTCTACCATCTTGGAGTGACTACAGAAATCAATTGAAACATAAGAAAAAGAGTCTAATTGTCCAAGAACTTATTAGCCACATGAGGGCTGATGAGGTAAACTGTCTCAAAGATAAGATGAAAGCTCTTTCTCTTAATTCTTCTAAAGCTAACCTTGTGAAATCTTTTGGTATTATTGCAAAAGACAGGTACAAAGGCAAACAAAAGAATGTCCAGAATAAGCAACAAGTGAAGAAGAAAAATAATTCAATAAGCCAGAGAGTCAAATTAAATAATCAAATAGGCCTTGTTTTATCTGATAAAAACTTGGCCACAAGGTTGTCCACTGTTATCTAAGAAAAGGAAAGAAGCCAAAAATGAAGGACAATATGATTTTCAAGCTCATTTTAGTGAGGGTGATAAAGTAATTACTGCAGTAATCATTGAGGCAAATCTAGTAGCTAACAAGACTGAATGGGTATTGGACACAGGTAATTCAAGATATTTCTGCACCAACAAAGAGATATTCCATGACTTTAAGGAATCCATCAACGGTGAGTGTGTCGATAAGGGTAACTCCACTACTTCTGGAGTTATGGGTAACGAAATTTTTTTACTTAAATTAACTTATGGAAAAACTTTAGCATTGAACAATGTTCTATATGTTCCCTCGCGCTGTAGAAACTTAGTTTTTGGATCTTCTTAACAAAGTAGGCCTTAAATTTATTTTTGAAGATGATAAAATAGTTATTTATCGTAGAGGAGACTTTGTTGGGAAGGGATGCCTTAATGGGAGGGCTTATTTTTACTGAACATTAATCAGGAGCTTACCAATAATGCAAGTATTTCTAATTCTGCTTATATTACCGAGTCTATTAATTTATGACATAGTAGACTATGCCATGTTAATATTGCTTTTCTTAAAAGACTTAGAAAAATGGGATTAATTCCTGCAGTAAACATTGATGATATTTCTAAATGTCCTCTGTGTGTAAAAGCAAGCATGCCAAGAAACCTTTTAAATATGTTACTAGTAGAAAGATCAAATTGCTTGAACTAGTACATTCAAACTTAGTAGATTTTAAGAACACTGTTAGAAATAGTTGAAAGAAGTATTACATTACTTTTGTTGATGATTTTTATAGGTACACTAAGGTATACCTCCTTAAGTCTAAAGATGAGGTTAAATGCATGGTTTTAAAATTTAAAGTAGAAGCAAAAAATCAATTAGATTGAAAAATCAAGAGATTTAGATCTGATAGGGGCGGTGAATATAGTACTAAAACTCTACAAGATTTTTATGAGAAAAATGATATTGTCCATGAGTTTAGTACTCCCTATACTCCCCAAAAAAATGGTGTAGCCGAACGAAAGAATAGAAACTTTAAGGAGATGCAGAATTCTATGCTTTTAATATCGATTCTACCTAACTATATGTGGAGGAAGCTATCTTATCTTCATGTTATATTCTTAATAGAGTTTCTCATAAAAAGTTTTATAGGACCTCATATGAATTGTGAAAAGGATTTTTCCTAACTTAAAATTTTTGAAAGTGTGGAGGTGTTTGGGTAAGATTGGTCTACCTAATTTTAAATGAGTAAATGTAGGTTCTAAGACCGTTGATACTATATTTATTGATTATGCTCAAAATAGTGTTGCATATAGATTTATGTCATTAAATGATTATTCTATTTGTGACTCTAGGGATGTAGAATTTTTTGAGCATGTTATTTTTTGAAAAATGATGTGCCTAGTTATATGAAAAATAATAATTTTGTATCTATATTTGTTAACTCTCATCTTATTCTTGCATTTGATGTTATTGATAATGAGCATGAAAATGAATTTAAAAGAAGTAAAAGACGTAGAACTGAGAGTAGTTTTGGACCTGATTTTATCACCATCTTTTTAACTGAGAATTTTGATATCGATACTTTAAATGATGAATTAGTTTCTATCTACTTAATATAAGAATACCCTAAGACTTATAATGAATCAATGAGTTTAATGGATGCAACATTTTGGAATGAGCTATTAAAAGTGAATTAGACTCTATAATCTCTAATCATACCTAGGACTTGCATGATTTGTCTAAAGGTTGTAAACCCATAAGTATCAAGTGGATATTTAAGAAAAAATTGAGGCATGATGGTACAATTGATAAATATAAGGTTAGACTTGTGATTAGGAGTTTTAACCAAATGAAAGGCATTGATTATTTTGATACTTATTCTCCTATGACTAAAGTAGTAACCATTAGGAATATTATTGCTCTAGCTGCTATTCATAGTTTAGTGGTACACCAAATGGATGTCCAAATTGCATTTTAAAATGGTGATTTAGAGGAAGAGATCTATATGACTCATCTTGAGGGTTTTGTGGTCCCAGAACAAGAGTATAAAATATGTAAATTGAGAAATTCCTTATATGGACTTAAGCATACACCTAAGCAGTGGTATGAAAAATTTAATTTTACATTAATGAATAATGGCTTTGTTGTTAATTCATTGATACCTGTGTATTTTCTAAAATGATAGGATCAGATTGTGTGATTCTATATTTTCATGTGAATGACATATTAATCTTTGGCCCTAATTTGAATGTTGTAAATGAGACTAAGAATTTTTATTTTCTAAATTTGAAATGAAAGACCTTGGAGAAGTTGATATGATTTTTGGGATTAAAATCAAAAGAACTATTAATAGATTGTGTCAGTCTCATTATATTAAAAAGATGTTGAAAAGGTTTGATTGTTTTGATGTAGTTTCAGTGAGAAATCATTACGATCCTAGCATACACTTGAAAAAGAATAAAGATTTTAGTGTTTCTCAAACTGAGTATGCTAAAATAATTAGGATTGAAATATTTCTCATGAACTATACTCGGCCTGATATAGCTTATGCCGTTAGTAGATTGAGTAAATATACTCATAATTCCAGTAGTGAACACAAAAATGATTTTTATCGCTTGTTAAGGTATCTGAGAGGTACTATGGATTGATGTTTGCATTTTAATTTTTTTTTGCCATTTTAGAAGGTTGTTCTGATGCAAACTGGGTAACTGACAATAATAAAGTTAGCTCTACCAGTGGCTATGTGTTTACTTTGGGTGCAAGTACTATATCATGGACGTCTTCAAAGCAGACTTGTATAGCACGTTCTACTATGGAATCTGAATTCATTGATCTTGAGTTGGTAGGGCAAGAAGTTAAGTGACTGAGAAACCCTTTGGAAGATATGCGTTTCTAGGGAATAAGTGTCACTGGTCTTTTTATATTGTGACTCATAAGCGGCAATTGGAATTGCTAAAAATGTGTATACAATGAAAAAATGAGACATATTCGCTTAAGATATGGTGTAGTTAAATAATTACAGAAACACGGTGTTATTTCCTTAAAATATGTAAGATCCAAAAGAAATTTGGCGGATTCTATGACCAAGGGTTTGAGAAGGAAAATGATCCTTGAATCGTTGAGGGGATGAGGATAAAGCCCATGGATTGAGGTTATATGGTGGATACTCATTTGTGGTCAAACGAAGCTATATAGGCCTTTAATAAACACTACATATCCTATTCCTATGGTGTGAGGTAGCGTATTATAAGGCTGAGCTTATTTTTTCTCTTAGTGATCCATTTCCTTAAGGTGATATATGAGATAGATTTTATAGATTACCTACGTGATTGTAAAGGTTGATCACCTTTTTATGAAAGACTTGAGTCGTCTTTCTAGATCACTTGTGAGACCCAAAGTTTGTGTGCATAACCATAAAAGCACTTCGTAGTATCGCGGAGGTTGCCTAAAATCAAGGATATGGTATGTGTTGTTGGGGTCTCAACTTATGTCCATCTAGTTTAAGAGTACTTCACTTTTGGATATTTGTTGTTGCCCTATATCACTACGTGTTAATTCAAATCGAAAGATATTGACACTTAAATACATGTTCCTTCCTTTTGCCCAAAATTTATTCTTATTTTGTATTTTTGCATTAGTGGGGGATTGTAATGCAAAGAATAAAAAAAAGAAAAAAAAACATACGTTTCAGAGGAGTTGAACACTTCTACATTAAAAAGAAAGTGAGCATACCTCCTTCAGAACGTAAATTCAACAACATTGTAGTAATAACTTTTAATGCCATTAATACTCACCATCAATAACTCAAAGTTTATCCGTCCTTGTCAATTTCTATATGTTATATATGGAGCATCCATAGAGAAAAGAAAAGACACAACAAAAAGAAAGAAAAAGAAAAAAGAGTACTCTTCCTTGTTTTCTATTCTTGAATTATTTTGGGCAACCTTCAAACTTTCAGCCACGAGTGCATATGTTTGGAAGTAGCTGTGGAATCTTGGGGGCAACCGACTAGAAGGATTTGCACTGAAGTTAGGCCGAAATCGCTTTTAAGGCAGTGGTTTGCCACGACACAATTTTTGTGACTATTTACTTATTATTATTACTATTATTATTATTTCCAGTTCCAATATCCAGTAGTAATTTTTCCAACAAAATCAACCTTAGGGAGAGGTTAACCAGGTGAATCGGTGGCCATGGCCATCGGAAAAGAGAAAACGTTATTATGGTTAACTGGAAGCTATCTTTTTAGTTGAGAGTGTTTAGGTGATTTCCGCCAATTCCATGATGTTATATTTGTTATATTACTCTAGCTTCTTTTTCTCCATTTTCTTATTTATTGCTTGTTTTGTTTTTCTTCTTGTAGAAAATTTCCTAAGTTAAAAGAAGAAACAAGAGGACTAGTGTGTGATTATTATCGTTTAGAGTTGCGGTAAGAATTAAGATTGATAAGCTATATTTACTCTGATCAAAGTCATAGGTGAGAAAAAAGAAAAAATTGTTATAGAGAGTTACTCTTTTTACTGGGCCTTATACAATGCAAATTAACATTAGTCGACTTATGTGTACTAAATATCGAATAACTAAACAAAAAAAAAAAAATTCGAGAAAAATGATTTTTACGTTAAAAAGGTAGCTCAGTGCATTAAAGCCCCATTAAAAAGAATTATAAAAAGAAAAATTATGTACTCCCTTCATTTAAAAAAATGACCTACTTTTTTTTTTTTTTTTAATTTGTTTCAAAAAGATTGAACTTTTTTTTTCTTGCAATGTTTTAATTTTAATTTTTCACGTGGCATGTACATTCAAAAGTTTTCTTTATTTTTTTAAACTGCCAAATCAAACTAGGTTATTTTTTTGAAACAAAAAAGTATAATTATTTTTACGAAATCTTGGAACAACTCATAACATCATGTAAAGTATCAAACTTATGGGAGAAAAATATTTACATTCCCTAATTTTATTTTAAAATTCAAAGACTCCCTCAATCAATATGAGTAACAGGGGTGGTTCAAGACAATTAGTGGTTGATAGGCCAAACTTTATAAGATATCAGAAATACTTTTAATAATATTCTTAAATTTACTCTTTTAACCTTTTTATATGTAAAGTTAGAAAGATACCTTATTAAAGATTAATTTATTCAAATATTTCTTTTCATGCACAAACAAAAATAATTCATTTAGAAAAATTAAGTATGTACGGAAGCAAGAAAACCTTAGAACCAATAGTACATGTATTAATTAATGAAAGAACCGTAATTTAATTTGCTCACTCATTTAGTAGAAACTTAACCTAATTTGCTCACTCACTTGAACAATCAAAACTACTACAACGACATACTCATTATATTTCCACCAAGTGAGGTTTGAGGAAGGTAAGTGTATGCAGTCTATTCCACTACATCAGAAAACTAAAATCTAAAAAAATGATTTTTTTTTTTTATGTATGATAATCAGAAAAGTTATATATTGTATACAGTTGAATACTATTTCAAGTTTTATAAAATAAATAGTTTGTAATTTTCTGGTATAACGAAATAGGAATGCATTCCTTTTTTACACATTATCAAGTTTTATTTCAATATATTAAATTATAATTAATTTTAATTCTTCAGTAAAAGTTCTTTTAGAATATACTATTATATGTATTATAAAGTTACCATTAATATTTGGAAAAGTTCATTATTATCTTACATAGTCATGATATTAGGAGTGAGGTAAATCTTTGTCACGGTCCAAATTCGGGACCGTGATGGCACCTATTCCATCCTCCGTAATAGGTAAGCCATATATCCAATTCCAAGAACAACATCTCAAAGTTATATAAGTGGAAGATAATAAGAATGTAACCAATCCTGAACAATCTCATAATGTAGATAAATAGACTAGAAAAATTAATTCGTAGATATCCCAGGTCTGGAAGTCACTAATACAAGCCACTAAAATATAGAACCAAAAGAAAGTTCGAGTCTTTCAAAATGCGGAAGATGCATAAAAATAAGGCTGATGGAGATTTCAGTAATATCTAAAGCCTGTAGCAGCTACCTTGAATCTCTCATAATGCTAGTAAGAAGGAACTACAGAGATTAATATCCCGTTGGATCTGTACCTACACGTAGGGTGTAGAAAAAGCAAGAGTGAGTACGGAACCGCGTGTACTTAGCAAGCATCGTCGACCGATCCTAATTCAAAGTGGTGATGAGTGACACCACATAAATCATCTAAATCAAACACACAACCTGCGCTCAGAAACACCACCTTAATCTAACTGAATAGTCAAGTTTACCAGTCAAAAAGGATATCATACCATAATCAAAGAATTTTTCAATATAGTAAATAAATAACACATACGCAATAATTACCAGGTCAACCAATATACTTTAACCAATCTGAACCAAATGAATCAATGCAGTATGATGTAATGTAATGTAAATGTATATAATATGCAGGCGTGTGTAACGCTCCAAATCTGGTACCCGGAATGCTACACGGTACTCATGACCCCGAAGGAGCACAAACTAACTCATGATTGATATCTGTACCTCTATACTTTATAAAATACTTTATAATGCGGAAACATGAACTGAAAGGCCATAAGGTTCAATGCCGAACATGATCTAAATGATATAACATCTGTATGGGGTAATAGAATACCCAAAACAAAACTGAACATACTGAAGTCTGAAATATGATAGTCTAGAAACCCTCTAACTGACTGAACTGCCTAAGTAAGGAGTTAATGGGACATGTCCCCAACTAACTCTGACTAATAAACTGATTAATGAGATAATAGGGAAACTAATTATGTCCTCAAAAGATGAGGACTCACATTTAACTCTATCTGCAGATATCTAGAATCTGTTGTTGCTTTGGAGCTCATGTCTCTGAACTTATGGTATAAGACACCATAACACAAATGAATCAGTACATAGGCTGAATGCATGGGGTTCATATGTATAAATAATACTGGCTAACTGACAAGTATGAGCGTGAGAATACATGCATGCATACATAGTAACTATATCTGAAATCATGATAACATGAGTACTGAATCTGAATGCTGATAACATGACATACTAATAACTGATATAACCGATAACATGAGTGACTGTGTCTGACAGTCCTAAATCTGATTAAACTACATACTGAAGTCTAAAATATGATAGTCTAGAAACTCTCTAACTGACTGAACTGTCTAAGTAAGGAGTTAATGGCACATGTCCCCAACTAACTCTAACTAATAAACTGATTAATGAGATAAAAGGGAAACTAATTATGTCCTCAAAAGATGAGGACTCACTTCTAACTCTATCTGCAGATTTTTGGAATCTACGGTTGTTTTGGAGCTCATGTCTCTGAACTTATGGTATAAGACACCATAGCACAAATGCATCAGTACATAGGCTGAATGCATGTGGTTCATATGCATGAACAATACTGGATAACTGACAAGTATGAACGTGAGAATACATGCACGCATACATAGTAACTATATCTGAAATCATGATAACATGAGTACTGAATCTGAATACTGATAACATGACATACTGATAACTGATATAACTGATAACATGAGTGACTGTATCTGACAGTCCTAAATCTAATTAAACTAGCTGAGTTCCGTACTATATCTGAGTTGATTATATCTGACAGTCCTGAAATCTAAAAAACTATCTGAGTTCTTGACTGATGCTGATACTGAGACTGTAGAAAGTAGTCATCAAACCGATATGCCCCAAATGTGCTATAATAGCTGAGATAGGCTCTAATTTATACATTGATTGGAAGGGTGTCAATACCACGCCACTGGTAAGGACAATGTGTGAGTGACCCTAATATAACAGGTAACTTTAATGAGAACGGTGGGAACCCTCATATAGCAGGCTAAGCCATCACATCTACCCTCATATAGCAGGCTATGATGTCTTAACCTATGCTGGCTACATAGTTCTAGAACGCAAAGATTGTTTCTAAGAATCACACCCTCATATAACAGGTGAGTTTCTATCTTTCAGTTCACTCGGTGCTAATTTCTACTTCCATCTGAATAGATACTGAACATAATTTACTGAACTAAACATGGACTGAGTTCCTAAATTCCATTAACTGATGGATTATTACTGATATCTGACAACTGATAGAGTTCATGAGATCATGGATATTTCCTGAGTCATAAGACTGTCTGAAGTATAAGAATACATAGCTTGACTGAGAATATCATGGAAACATGACATGGCTCTAGGCACGCAGCTAATATTTCGGGTACAAGTACCCCCAGGACTCAATGGAAGGAAAACTGACCAAGAATAACTTACTTGAACATATAACTAACATCATAAACCATAATACATTTATAGAAGCATTCCATCAAAACATGTGATAGGCCTAACTTGTACACATACATGGAGGATTTCATGATACCATACAAGTTGGGCATTGTTCCTTCATCTAGGCATTTAATCAAACACATGGTAGGCATAGTACATGTTGACAACATTATACAACAATTAATCATCATAATTCATCACTAGTTTCATCATCTAGGTTTTATTCATAGGTTTACATGAATATACATCTATACAAATAAATTCCACATAAAATTGATCACGTAACATGGATTTGAATTCAATTGATCATTTTCAACATAAACAAAAAAAACCCAACATGAAATTCATAAAGAAATCCATAAACTTAAACTTAGGAAAGAGATTCTTGGGCTTCATGGACAAAAGAAGTCCATGAATGAACACTACACATACCTTGGTTTGTGATTTCATGAAGATTGACGGAGGAAATTCTTGATTCTGAATCTTCTATGAAAAGTCCTAGGTTGTTCTTGAGATAAACTTAAGAGAAATTAGTATATTTTGGGTGAAAAATGGCTAAATACTGTGTTAAAGGGCTTAAATAGGGGTAGGAAGTTGACCTTTTTAATCATGGACGCGTCATTTAATTTTAGTAAAAATTTACCGAATTGGACCCCTGGCGCAATGCGGTGCTATCGCGTCGTGTCACTGGAATTTGACAATTAGAAAACTGAGGGATGGCATGCCGTGGAGTCATTGCGTTTCCCCTTCTTTTGCGACCTGGAACTTTGCCGCGATGTGGAGAAAATTGCTCTGAGACACTGCAAAAGGACAATTTCCATTTTAGTTTGTGGCGCGATGCGCCACTGACCAATATGACACTGTTTTACGTTGAAATCTTCAAATAGTCATAACTTCTTACCTGGTTATCGGATTTAGAAAAATTTTATATTGATGGAAACCTTATTGAATTTTCCATATGACGAAGAGTGAAAATTTTAAAAAATACCACATGTACAAAAGTGAATTCATCTTTCAAAGAATGATCCTAATATTTTTTAGATGATTTCAAGCTAGGAAAAGGTACGGGGTATTACAATATCTCCCCCTTGAGAACATTTGTCCTTGAATGACAATGAGAGTGAGGGGAAGAACATAAACTGGCATACATACTGAACATAAATAACGGAAACATGATCTCATGACTGACAGGCTGAACATATAATACAATACTAAAAATGCATATCTGATGCATGCGTAACTGATTCATGAATGCATAACTGAGTGTTTTAAAGAACTAAGTTTCTCACAATGAGAATGCATGTCTGATGCATAATTACATAACTGAACTGATACATGAGTGCATTACTGAATATGCAACAGTACTTGATACCAAGTTTATAATGAGAACATGAGGATGAAACTACATACTAAGTTTGTACTGAACACTAAACATGAAGCTGACTAAGCTTATAGAGAACAGTTACCTTGAGCTTGATCTAAGTTGGAAAAGAAGAGGTGAGGATACTTGGTAAGCATGTCTTCCTCTACTTCCTAAGTAGCTCCCTCGACAGACTGATTTCACCAAAGAACCTTAACTAGAGGGACTACTTTGTTCCTCAATCTATGAGTCTGATAGTCTAAGATTTTGACTGGAATCTCTTCATAAGAGAGAGTGTTATGAACACCAATGCTCTGAATAGAGACTACAACTGATGGGTCACCTATGCACTTCTTGAGCAAAGAGACATGAAATACTGGATTAACTGAGGCTAGATTTGAAGAAAATTCAAGATCATAGGCTACCTTGCCAAATTGACTGAGAATCTTGAAGAGACCCACGTATCCGGGACTGAGCTATCCCTTCTTGCCGAATCTCTTCACTCCCTT
This sequence comes from Capsicum baccatum var. pendulum, assembly GCA_030864225.1. Taxonomy (NCBI): domain Eukaryota; kingdom Viridiplantae; phylum Streptophyta; class Magnoliopsida; order Solanales; family Solanaceae; genus Capsicum; species Capsicum baccatum. Next base: position 42,341,861 of record CM061554.1, read on the forward strand.
CATGGGAGAGATCTTTAGATAGACATGATCACCAATCTCAAACTCGAGATCATTTCTATGAACATCTACATAAGACTTCTGTTGGCTCTTGATATATGAGCAAAAACTAACACATTTAAAGCTTTTTAGTTCAAAATAATTGTGAATTCTGAAGCAACTCTTTTTGTTTTGATGTGTTTGCTCATGATATTGCAGTAAAAGGATAAAGGAATGGAAATAAGTGACAATAGAGCAAAAGAGTTGAAAATCTGAGCAAAAGAGAAGAAAACATGCTTGACGACATTCGTGATAAGTCGTCAGCCTTGTGATAGCCTATCAGAAGCAGCGTCAGCCTTAACCAGGGAATTGGAGCTGAGAAGTAGTTTTGATGACGTTTGTGATATGGCATTAAGTGGGTGATAAAGCATCAAGAACGGTGTCAGCCTTACGCAGAAAATCAACAGTAGGAAAAAACATCTGACGATGTTGATGATACGCCGTTAGATCCATGACGCGACATTAGAGTCATCGTTAGCCTAAGGAAGAGAATTGAATAAACTGGAGAAAGTCTGACTCCATTCGTGATAGGGCATGAGCCTCTTGACGTGACGCCAGTTTGGGCGTCACCTAATCCAAAAATTAATTGAATTTGCTATTTTATTTCCTTAATTAGACTTTAGTATAAATAGAATCTTTTAGGATTTATTTAAGGAGTTCTCTTTTTAGTTTTGGGGGGAGAGTTTTTTTTTTTTGGAACACTAATCAACTATTTGTGGATTCCTATTTTTGGGATTAAATTGAAAAAAACTACTTGTTGCTTTTCATCCGTTTGTAAGTTTATCCTTATTATCATGAATTCAACTTTATATTCCGTTCATCAAATAATGAGTGGCTAATTTCATTAGCTGGAGTTATGGGATCCATGGACTAGGGTTTGATAGGTTACTAGGTATTTAACGGATTCAAAGAGTAGTAGGACATCTTGAAATTCTGTTGTTTTAACTGAAATCTACTAGTTGCAAACATTAGGTTATGCCTTAGGTTTTATTTTCTTCTAATGGAGAAATAGACAAGAGGTTGTGAATTATCAACAGGGACTCAAAAACTACCAACCTTCTATTTAATGATCAATGTCATAACTGGATTGATCTACCTGAGATAAAATTCCATTGGATATAGATAAGTTATCTAAATTTGAGAGAATTAGATAATAAATTATCTGGTGAGGTCGAGAGATAAGTCAGATGGTATCGTCGTCAGGGATATTCTGTTGTTCCTACTTACTTCAAGAATCCCAAACATTTCCTAGTATTTGTCAATTTCCAAAACTCATGGTGAACATAACTCTGGTTTCTCTTTTAGACTGATTTCAAACACTAAAATATTGAAGGTCACAATTAACTCTCTGTGGACCTTAAACCCCTATTTCCAGAAACATTAAACTACTAGTAAAGTATTTCATAAACAAATTGAAGTTCACACCATATTCCCTGTGGGATTCGACCCCAACCTAGTTGGGTTTTATATTGACAATGATTGGTTACACCCATTTAAGAGCGTAATTTGAGCGTTATAAAAAATGGCACCGTTGCCGGAGAATATGGTTGTAGACTAAAAGTTTGTGTGTAAAAATTTATTGATAGTTAAGTTTCCTTGATTTATGTTTATTTGTTATTTTCATCTATTTAAGTTACTATGTTGTTTATACCAAAAATAAGAAGTTCTGGAGAACTACTATTACCAATCAACCCGGAACCTCAGCTGATAGGGAGAATGGCAAAATAACAGGAAGCTGAAAGACTAGCAGCTTTGGCTAGGACTCAGGTGAATGTGTAGAATTTAGGTCAACAAGCATGTCACCAGAACCTTGATGATGAAGACTTGGGTGATGAGGAATTGCTGAATCCTCAAAACCTAAGGAGAGCTGAGCAAGTTGCTGCCCCAATGGAGTGAAACGTCTATAGAAACCACTCGGGTCAAGAAAAATATGGTCAACAGACTATTCAATATGAGGCTTATGATGATGATGAAGGAATGGATGGAGCTGGTGTGACGGGTGCTATCATTCCTCCACCGTTGGCACCAGGTGCAAAATTCAGAATAATAAGTACCATGATCCAACTCCTGAATTTGAAGAGGTTATTTGGAGGTTTTCCTGGTGATGATCTAAACATGTATTTGGTGAACTTCATCACCATTTTCAAATCCTTTGACAATCCAGGAGTGAGCCAGAATGCGATCAGGTTGAGGTAGTTTTTGTTGTCTCTGTCTGGAGAAAAAATAATGTGGTTGAATGAACTAGAGCCTGATTCTATAACCAACTGGAGATAGTTGAAAGATGCATTCCTAGAATGGTTCTTTCCACCCTCCATAAAGGTATAGTTGAGGGATGAAATTAGTAAATTCAGATAGCTCTCGATTGAAGCATTGCACAAAACCTAGGAAAGATTTAATAAGAAACTTGCACAATATCCAAACCACAACATGAATGACTTGTACTTGATGAAGACTTTGTACAGAGCTTTCAACTCTATGACAAAGCCAATTATTGACAATACTGTAGGTGGTTTGTTCATTGATCTCTCTTTTCTAGATGCTTCTAACATGCTGAATAGAATGACTAAAGAGAGTCGAGCTTGGCACACTAGGGATTCTGTAGTGGCTAGACCGACTGTTGCTAGTGGTATAACTGTAGAGCAGCGTAGAAGGGATGAGGAGCGAGATCAGGACATAGCCCATTTGAAGACATAGATGGACTTGCTGGCCAAGCACTTGCTATCTGGCAAGACTAAAATAGTTAAAGATGTGGAATCTCAGGGTACTATTTCTGTAGGTGTTGATGCGGAGGCAAACTATGTGAGTAATCAGGGGGTTTTTGAGGTAATAGACAAGGGAACCAAGGTCGAACTTTCTATGACTAGACTGATTACAAAGATAGAGAGAAGGGATATTGGAGAAACAATAATGATAGGAGTGGTTTGTATGTTCCTCTTGGAAGTCGAGATACTACAACAACTAGTTCCGACAAGATGTCCATAGAGGATATGATGGAAAAGTTGTTAAAGGTAGTTGAAGCTACTAACTCGGGGGTAACTACTATGAAGAGTCAGTTTTCTACCCTCAGTCAGTTGGCTAGCTCACACTCTGCTTCTATCAAGCAGCTAGAGAAACTAATAAGCCAACTTTTGGCTACTCTGAATCAGAGAAAAGCTGGTACTTTACCTAGTGATACAGTTCAGAACTCACGGAATAATAGTTCTTGTATGGCGATTACTACTCGGAGTGGTAAGATGTTATCTGGCCCTTCTATGAGCAAAGTTGTAGAGAATGAGGTAAGAGTCGATGAACCAGAAGGAAGCAATCCAGTGAAGTCTGAGAAGCTGGATGGTTTTGTTGATATTTTGGAGAAAGAAGATGAAAAGGAAAGGGAAGTGGTATTGAAAGAAATGCCAAGACCACTACCTCCTTTTCCTCAGAGATTGAAGAAGAAAGTACATAACAAAAAATTTAGAAAATTCATGGAAATACTGAAACAACTGACAGTGAATGTGCCATTGATGGAGGAACTTGAGCAAATGCCAAAATATGCTAAATTTATGAAGGAATTGTTAACAAAGAAACGGAAGGTAAGTTGTGATTCGGTGGACAATATCTACCATTGTAGTGCTATTTCTTCAAAATCCTTAGTGCAGAAAAAGCCTGATCCTGGAGCATTTACTATACCGTGCACAGTTGGGTCCATGAAGTTTACCAAAGCTTTATGTGACTTAGGAGCAAGTATTAATCTAATTCCACTTGATATCTATAAGAAGCTTGGATTAGGGGAACATACCCCCACAACGATGCGCCTTGTGATGGCAGACAGAACGGTGAAGCGACCAGTTGGTATATTGCACGATGTGCTAGTAAAAGTGGATGACTTTATTCTGCCTGCAGATTTTGTGATATTGGATTGTGATGTTGATTTTGAGGTTCCCATCATTTTGGGTAGACCATTATTAGCTACATGAAGAGTATTGTTGATATGAAGCTCAATGAGCTAAAGTTCAGGTATGGAAAAAGGGAGGCCAGATTCAAAATGCATCCTTCTACGAAGAAGTTGAAGGACATAAATATCTTCTCAGTTGTGGATGTATTCCAGGAAAATGGTAATAAGGTATCGATACGGTATCTTGATGAAGTATGAGTAGTCAAGATGACCAAGTCGTTTCGCGATATTAAATCAGGCGCTATTGGGAGGCAACACAAAATTTTATTTTCGTGCATTTTGTTTTTATTCATTTAGGTATTAATCGGAAGGAACTAAAAAGGGTACAAAAAGGTCAAGGTAAAAACTGAATAAAGCAAGCTAAGTGGTCCTGACGACATTTGTGATAAGCTATCACAACTGTGATGACTTATCACCAATATCGTCAGAAAGACCAAAGTTTGAGACCTTCTCTATTAAGGCTGACGACCTCCGTGATAAGCTATCACATTTATGATGGCTTATCACAATTTGTCATCAGCCATTACCCTATTTTTGAAACTCTAGGCCCAAATTAGTTAAAATCCAACCCGGCCCAGATACAAAACCTTTCAAGTTCCCAATTTTTGTTAGTTTCCTTCTTTAAGTTTTATTTTCTTCTTTTGTTATTTCCTGCCTTTGTTAGGATATTTACTTCCTTTCAAAATACTCCCAAGTGAACAAGGAAACAGCCTTCCTGATAGTTGTGGGATTGTAAAGACATTCAAAATCAATCTCACATCTTTTCTTCTCTCTCTCGTATAAGCAAGTCAAAGTTGATCATCAGGTATGTTCTTAAGTTCATCTTCACTCTTCTCTTCAGTGGCAAGAATAAGTTAAGTGATTGTGCCATTACTATGAAAATCGGAAATTAGGGTTGAAATAGGGCTTAAATTGCAAAAATTAAAACCCTAGTTTAATGAGTGAAAACTCCATGTGATTTTAAGGAAAATTTGGTCCCTAAATTAACAATGAAAACTGAGTTGGGCCGAAAATCTGGACTAATGGCATCACTGATAGGCTATCAAAAATGTGACGCCTTATCAGGAATGTAGTCACAAGCCTAAGAAAACAAAAGTCAGTCTGTTTAGAGCTAACGATAAAGCTAATAGGCTATCATAACTGTGACGCCTTATTAGCCATGTCGTCAAAGCATGTTGATAATGCACTATCTTGACCTTCTTTTTCTTAAGTTACTGAATTCAAATGAAATGTATGTTTTATTAATACTAAGTACTGAATATTGTTTTCTTGATATCACAGAAACACTGAAATGGCACCAAAAGGCAAGAATCCTAACACTCCAAAGAAAGCTTCCAAGCCCAAGATGGTTCGAAAGCTAATTGATGAAGACTTAGATTATGAAGATGAAGAACCATTTCTTAGCTGGAAGAGAAGAAATCAAGTCCAAAGAAACCTCCTCCGCCTAAACCCATTGAGGTAGAGAATAGTGATGATACTGAGACCACCACTCTAACTAAGAATGAATCTTCCGAGAAAGAGGGTTCTAAGCAAAATGAGTCTGAACAACCTAAGTCTGAGAAGGTTAAATCTGAAGAACCGAAGGTAGGACATACTGAGTCTGACAAATCTGATTCTAAGGATCCATCCTTAGAAACTACCTCGGCTAAGAATCAAGTTTAGAAGGAACCACCAGCTTGGCAAACTTTGATAAAATGCAAGATTCCTGAGGTTTGAGAGAATTGTAGATGGCAGATCCCTGAAGTAGAGGACATCTTCCTCAAAGGTATGATCAGAACCAAAAAAAAAATCTGCCAGACGGCCAATTTTTCCAAAAAAAGGGTCATCATCACAGGATTGACAGGTATCTTACAGTTGAACAGAAGTTCAAAAACTATGGGCTAGGATGGACTGCTAAGAGAGGAAAGCCATTTTGTCGTACATTAGTCCAGGAGTTCTATGCGAACTACCAGGCTAGATTAGAGAGTATGTGCAAGAATAAAGAGAACATAGTAGATGAGCCTTTGCTGACCAAAGTTCTAGTTCGTGGGGTAAATATAGATATTTTTTACACGACTATCAACAAATTTATACATGGATCTAACTTCATTCCTTAGGTCAAAATTCCAGAATTCTACCATTGACTGAAGAGTAAGGATAATCAGCATCCATGGTTAGCTACACTGATAGCGGAAAGAGATCCATTATGGCTGACCAGACCTAGTGAGCACATTTACAAAGCTCATTTGACTCAAGAGGCAATGTTCTGGTGGGGTATTGTATGTACCAACTTGATGCCAACTGATGGAGATAATATTCTTGGGGGTGATTGAGCTATATTGGTTGCATGTCTTATGGCCAACCTTAAGCTGGACTTCGGAGAGATCAGAGCTGAAGAGATCAATATTCTGGTAACAAGGTCTGACATTTCTTACCCATTCCCTTGTTTGGTCACCAAGTTATGCACAGAGGTAGGGGTACCAAAAATAGTAGGGATTGATGATACGTTGTATGCCACTAAGACCCACAACCCTATGCGATATGATAAAAACCAGTCGAGCCTGATACTTGACAGAGGGGTAAGGGTTGAGGTGAACCCATCAGTTGTAGGCCCTAGTTCAGTACCTGAAGTGGATATGCAAGACTTTGAGGATGCCCCACCAAACTCTTCAGTACAAGCAGGTTCAGTACTTGAAAATAGGCCAGGCTCTTCAGCTCCCACAGTACTAGCAGGAATTACAGCCCATCCGATTGATATCAGAAAAATGGCGAAATAGGCTAAATGGTTTGAGGTGCAACTACATGCCTTCGCCAACCAGTTTGCCGCTGCTGTAGATAAGAGAATTAAGGCTGTTCTTGAGCTTTTTGATATATTGCCTGCATGGGTGGTAGATCTGGAGAACCGTTTTGATGTAAGGGCACAGGAATTGACTGGACCAAATCTTGCTGAATTCAGAGTGGCCCTAGATAAGGTAAAGACTGGTGTCTTTATAATGCCTGCAGCGGCAGCTGAAGAATCTGAGGATGAACCCCCAATCCTTGATCTCACTACGGAGCCAGTGAAAAAGAAAAAGAAGAAAAACAAAGAAGCTAAAAAAGGTAAGAGAAAGAGATAAAATGATGATGAGAATGAGAGCAAAGCTGAGAAAAAAGTGAAAGAAGAAGAATAAAGAAAAGAATACACCACAAGAAGATAATGATCTAACAGAACAGGAGAAATCATATTTAAAAAAGGCAACGCAAGCTTCCCTAGAGGACAATTGGAAATGGGACGAAGCACTGCGAGCAAGGGCTATAGGAGCCTCGTCTAGCATAAAAGTTGCACCAGAGCAGAGAGAAGTTCTTGATGAGGATGATACTGCTGCAGGGTCAAGGACCCATGATTTGAGACTTGATTGACTCCAGGTATACCCTAACCCTTAGTTTAATTTTGATTTGATTTTAAGTTGAGGGTGTAGGGTAGAATGTAATTTTACCATATTTGGTAACTAAATAGGAGTAGTGCAAGTACTGTTGGTAGTTAACTTATCTTGTGATTTTGAATATCTCTCCAATGGTTTGTCTTGCATGACTGTGTGAATTGCATCTGGGTGTGACCATTATGCATCGGGTTAGGGCATTAGTCTAGTGCTTAATAACCACGGCTGAACAATTGCATAAACCAGATAGGTAATAGCTAATGATGTGCTTGTGTGCCTTGTGTGTATGAGATCTCTACTGAGTTCCCTTTGTACTGCCCAATCCAGAACTTGCACGGTTTATCTTACCTTAGTTGAAAGATAGGGGTTAGGAAAGGATCATAGGCCATTTTTGAATTGAGTCACTTTTTAACCTAAAATGACCTTCCCGATGTACATGTTACCACTTGATCCCTATTTTGAGCCTAAATTAACCATTTCTTTCTATAATACCTATCACCTTTACTTTTAAATCATAATGAACCTGTTTTATCCCTGGTCCTCCTTGAACATTGTGCACCTTAACTTAGGAAAACAACCTAAGTTATGAGTGGCTATCATAGGGGTGCATGATGTAAATTAGGTATGAAGAAGGGTAGAGTAAAAGAAAAAGAATAAGTGAAAAAGAAATAGAATGTTGGATGTTGGTAAAAAAGAGCAAGAAAAGAAATTTGTTCGAATAGGAATAAAGATCCACCAATTCTGAATGTGTGATCAATAAAAGAGAAAAAAATAAAAAAAAAGAGAGAAAAAGAAGTTAATAAGTGGACCCCACAAGTTAAAGTAGTTCCAAGGAGGTTAGTCACTCTAAATGCTGTATAACATCATACCAACCCTTAGCCTACATTACAAGCCCAAAAAAGACCTATAGTGATCCTAGCTTACCTGTCTAGACGCTTTGGTAATGAAAATAAAGGCAAACATATGGTATTTGGCATACATTGGTTGGAACATCATTCTGAGAGTGAGTGTTTTTGTGATGATCCCTATATTGATACTTTGATTTCTATTATGAGAGAAAAAGGGGAAATTCTTTGTTGTGAGGTCACACTAGTATGTTGCTAAGTGACTTACCTGTTTGGGTAGTGTCATATTGATATGAGCATGATTGTTGGTACTTAGATGATACCATGGCTGGAATCCCTTGTGTTACATTGCTGCTTTTCAATAAGATACACAGTAGTTTAAAGTGGTTGACCTTGCAGGGGGTAACTGAGTTTTGAGCTAAAATGATTGTTGACTGCTGAATATTCTTTGTATTCTCTTAGTTAGTTTGTTGCTTGAGGACAAGCAATTATTTTAAGTTGAGGGTGTTAATGTGTGAGCAAAAGCTAACATATTTAATGCTTTTTAGCTCAAAATAATTGTGATTCTGAAGCAACTCTTGTTGTTTTGCTGTGTTTGCTCATGATATTGCAGTAAAAGGCTAAAGGAATGGAAATAAACGACAATAGAGCAAAAGAGTTGAAAATCTGAGCAAAAGAGAAGAAAACATGGCTAATGACATCCGTGATAAGTTGTCAACCTTGTGATAGGCTATCATAAGTATCTTTAGCCTTAACCAGGGAATTGGAACTAAGAAGCAGTTCTGACGACGTCTCTGGCATAGCATCAAATGGGTGATAAGGCATCAAGAATGGCGTCAGCCTTAAGAAAAAAATTAGCTATAGGAGAAGACATCTGGCGACATTGATGATACGCCGTCAGATCCTTGATGCAACATTAGAGTCATTGTCAGCCTAAGGTAGAGAATTGAAGAAACTGGAGCAAGTTTGATGCCATCCGTGATAAGGCGTCAGCCTCTTGACGCGGCATCAGTTTGGGCGTCACCTAATCCAAGAATTAATTGAATTTGCTATTTTATTTATTTAATCAGGACTTAGTATAAATATCATCTTTTAGGGTTTATTCAACGAGTTCTCTTTTTAGTTTTAGGGGTAGAGTTTCATTTTCTGGAACACTTTTCAACTATTTGTGGATTCCTATTTTTGGTATTAAATTGAAAAAAACTACTTGTTGCTTTTCATCCGTTCATAAGTTTATCCTTATTATTATGAATTCAACTTTGTATTTCATTCATTAAATCATGAGCGGCTAATTCCATTAGCCGGAGTTATGGGACCATGGACTAGGATTTGATATGTTACTAGGTATTTAATGGATTCAAAGAGTAGTAGGATTTATTGAATTCTGTTGTTTTAACTAAAATCTACTGGTTTCAAACATTAGGTTATACGTTAGGTTTTATTTGCTTCTAACGGAGAAATAGACTAGAGGTTGTGAATTATCAATAGGGACTTGGAAGCTACCAACCTTCTGTTTAATGATCAATGCCATAACTAGATTGATCTGCCTGAGATAAAATCCCATTGGATATAGATAAGTTATCGAAGTTCGAGAGAATTAGATAATAAATTGTCTGGTGAGGTCGAGAGATAAGTCATATAGTATCATCGTCAGGGAATTCTGCTGTTCCTACTTAATTCAAGAATCCCAAGCATTACCTAGTATCTGTCAACTCCTAAAACCCATAGTAAACATAACTTTGGTTTCCCATTTAGACTGATTTCAAACACTAAAATATTAAAGGTTACAATTAACTCTCTGTGGACCTTAAACCACATTTTCGGAAACATTAAACTACCAGTAAAGTATTTTGTAAGTAAATTGAAGTTCATACCATATTCCCTGTGGGATTCGACCCCAACCTAGTTGGGTTTTATATTGGCAATGATCGCTTACACCCATTCAAGAGTGTAATTTGAGCATTATCAGCTCCGAGCATCCCAGAGTCTTTCTCTAATAAACTAGATTTTTAAGGTGTCGAATACCAAGTCAGGCCCTATAACTGAGGCCTCACTCACTCCAAACCAACCAATTGGAGATCTACATCTCCTACCATAGAGGGCTTCAAATGGAGCCATCTGAATACTGGAATGATAGTTGTTGTTGTATGCAAATTCAATCAAAGGTAAGTGGTCATCCTAACTTCCCTTGAAATTGATTGCACACGCCCTTAGCATATTTTTTAACATCTGAATGGTCCTTTTTTCTTAACCATCTGTCTAAGGATGAAAGGCTATACTAAGATAAACTTGGGTACTGAGACCCTTTCGGAATACTTACCAAAAATAAGAGGTGAACTGGGTACCTCTGTTTGAGATAATAGATAGTGAAATACCGTGCAATATGACCAACTTCTTGATGTAAAGTTTGGCATAATCCTCGGCTGAATAAGAGGTATGAACTGGAAGGAAATGAGCTGATTTGGTCATTCTGTCTATAATGACCCAGATTGAATTATGCTGATGATGAGTTCGAGGCAAACCCATCATGAAGTCCATGTTCACAACTTCACACTTCCAAGTAGGAATACTGAACTCCTGCATGGACCCACTAGTCTTCTGAAATACTGAACTCCTGCATGGACCCACTAGGCTTCTGATGATCTATCTTATCCTGCTGACATGTAGAGCACTTAGCCACAAACTCTACAATGTCTCTCTTCATACCACTCCACCAATAGGTTTCCCGCAAGTTGTGGTATATCTTTGTGGCCCTTAGATGAATAAAGTAGCATGCACCATGCGCTTCTGTAAGAATTTGTTGCCTTAAGTCATCTACACCTGGAACACAGAGACGACCCTGACGATGACCCTGACAACAAAGAACACTATCTCCTCCATTGGGAGAAAACCTCTATTTTCTGATCCTGAACTGACTCTTTCAACTTGAAAAGGCTGGAAAATCTATCTTGCTTTTCTTCTACCTCAGAAACTAGACATGATTCTGAACTACTCTGAACCCATATATCACCCTCATTTGTATCGTCTAAGTAAACGCCTAGTCTGGAAAGCTAATGTACTTCCTTAGCTAACTTCTTCTTACAGTCCTCAACAAAAGAAATACTACCCATGGATAGTCTACTGAGAGCGTCGGCCACTACGTTGGCCTTGCTCAAATGATAGAGGACACTCATGTCATAATCTTTCAAGAGCTCTAACCACCTTTTCTAATGAAGATTGAGATCTTTCTGTGAAAAGACATACTGAAGACTCTTATGATCAGTGAACACATCTACATGAACACTGTATAGATAATGCATCCAAATCTTCAAGGCAAAGACTATGGCTGCTAACTCAAGAACATGAGTAGGATAATTCTTCTCATGAGGCTTAAGCTATCTGGAGGCGTAGGCTATGACCTAAATATGCTGCATGAGGACACAACCCGAACCTACTTTGGACGCATCACAATACACTACGAAACCATCTGGAAGAGCTAATACTGGAGCTGAGGTGAGTTGAGTCTTAAACTCCTAAAAACTCTTCTCGCAAGGATCTAACCGCTGAAACTTGACTTTTTTTTTGTGTTAATCTGGATATAAGGGATGAAATAGAAGAAAATTTCTCAACAAGCCATCTGTTATAGTCGGCCAAACCCAAGAAACTCCTAATATCTGATGGAGAGACAGGGCGAGGCCAGTTTCTCACTGCTTTGGTCTTTTAAGGATCCACTTTAATGCCATCACTGTAAATAATATGACCAAGAAATGCTACTTACCTTAGCCAAAATTTTCATTTACTGAATTTGGCGAATAACTGATGATCTCTGAGAGTCTGAAGTACTGTCCTGAGATGGTCGGCATGATTGCGCTCACTATGGGAATAGACCAGAATATCATCTATGAAGCTTATGATGAACATTTCCAAGTACTGCTTGAACACACGGTTCATCAAGTCCATGAAAGAGGCTGGGGAATTGGTAAAACCAAATGACATGACTAGAAATTTGAAGTGACCATACTGAGTTCGGAAAGATATTTTCGATTCGAAATGTCACATCCCCTAACTTAAAGCTGAAGATAGCCAGATCTATGATCTATCTTAGAGAAATAACTAGCACCCTAAAGTTGGTCAAACAAGTCATCAATTCTTGGAAGAGGATACTTGTTCTTAACCATGACCTTATTAAGTTGGCGGTAGTCTATACACATTCTAAGAGGACCGTCTTTCTTGCTCATGAATAATACTGGAGCACCCCACGAGGAAATATTGGGCCTGATGAAACCCTTATCTAAGAGATCCTTCAATTATTCTTTCAGTTCTCTGAGTTCTGCTAGTGCTATTCTGTATGGCGGAGTCGATATAGGCTGAGTAACTGGAAGAAGATCAATGCCAAAGTCTATTTCCCTTTTGGGAGGAATTCCTGAAAGATCTTCGGGAAAGACATCTGAATATTCACCTACAACTGAAACTGATTCAAGACTGGGAGTTTTGGAACTGTGGCCTTAACTCAAACAAAATGATAGACACATCCTTTAGATATCATTTTTCGTGCCCGAATATAGAAAAAAAGCTGACCTCTGAACTCTGAAGTACTACCCTTCCACTCAAGGATAGGTTCATTTAGAAACTGAAACTAGACTATTCTATTTTTGCAGTCGACTGTGGAATAGCAGGAATGAAGTCAATCCATGACGAGAATGATATCAAAATTAGTCATCTCTAATTCAACTATGTCTGCTAAAGCAACTTTCTAAAATATCATAATCCGGCAGTTGTTGAATACCCCCCGAGCTATGATGGTTTTTCCCACTAGGGTAGATACTGGAAAGGGCTCTGCTAGAATTTCGGGACTGATTCTAAAATCTCCTGCTATATAGGGAGTAACAAAAGACAAATAAGCTCCTGGATCTAGCAAAGCGTAAACATGCATATGAAAGATCTATAACGTACCAGTAACTACATCAGGAGAATTTTTTTGATCCTTTCAGGTCTGAAGAGCATAGAGATGATTTGGGCGTTGCCAACTAGTAGCACTGATGGTGGCACCCTACTGATTCGGATGATCAAACTGAGCTGAGGGGAGAAGATGACTTTAATAACTTGACTGAGGGTAGTTTCTGACTCTGTGGCCTGGCTTGCCACAATCAAAATAGAAATTGCTACCAGTTCGTCAAGCACCCTTGTGGTTATTACCATAAGTCTGACAAAGGATATTAGTTTGAGCATTGCTAACACTGTCCTAAGACCTAGCTCCTGATGCTCTATCTCTGTTACACTTCCTGAACTTAGAAACTGGAGAACTGGCTGAAGAAGGGGTTAGAACTGATGACTTAGGATGAAACTGAGAACAGTTTCCTTCTTCTGATTTAGGCTAAGCGAAGTTTAAACTACCTGTCTTCGTTCTTTTATTCTGCTTCTCCCTCTGCTTAATCTTCTGCTTCTCTATTTGCTGAGCATGAGTCATGAGCCTAGATAAAGTCATGCCACTGTTCAGCATGCAGATCTGCACTCATTTACCATGCTATCATTTACCCTTGAAGCAAACTTACTCATCTTGGCTTTGCTTTCTGTAACTACATGAGGGGCATATCTGCTAATTGAGTATACTTAAGAGAATACTCTTTCACTGTCATGTCGCCCTGCCTAATATTGATTAATTCTTGCACCTTAGCCTCTCTAAGATCTTAGGGAAAGAATATATCTAAGAATGAAGTGACAAACTCCTCCTACTCTATAGGACCTACATTATCTGGCCTCTCCAACTTCCACTATTCGAACCAAGTATGAGCCACATCCTGAAACTGATATGCAGCTAGCTCAGCACTCTCAACAATAGTTACCCCCATGATGTCTGTCACCTTCTGAACCTGATCAATGAATTCCTGAGGATCCTCATCTACCTTAGACCTGAGGAAGGACGAAAGATTCATTCAAGTGAGTCCCGAATTCTAACTGCGGCTGGATTGGACACTGGGTTGGCCGAAATGACTACTGGTCATTCATTTTGAGCGGAAACTGACTGAGGAAGAGTAGTGAATGCAACTCTAAACTCTTCATGAGAAACATGTTCGCCTAAAGGTTCTTCGGGCGGAGTGGCTGACTGATTTCCCTTTCTTCTTTAAGGAGGCTTGTTCTGTAGAAGAAAGGGAGAAGAGGATTAGACTGAGAGATTGACTTGAGATTATGCTCACTGGCACGACATGTATATTGAAAGAGGGGAAACTATTCCTAAAACATCTTATAGCCTCCTGTACATAAATGTGGCGCGCAACACACCTATGTACAAGACTCTACTAGATGCGACTTTCAGACTTTCTAGGACTCTATTGAACCTTAGGCTTGATACCAAGTTTGTAATGGACTAAATCTGGTACCCGAAATGCTACAAGGTGATCATGACCCCAAAGGACCACAAGCTAACCCATGACTGATATCTATACCTGTATACTGCATAAAATAATTTATAATACGGAAACATGAACCAAAAGGTCATAAGATTCAATACTAAACATGATCTGAATGATATAACATCTATGTGGGGTAATATAATACCCAAAATAATACTAAACATACTGAAGTCTGAAACATGATAGTCTAGAAAGCCTCTAACTGACTGAACTGTCTGATTAAGGATTTGATGGGATACGTGCCCAACTAACTCCAACTAATAAACTGATTAATGAGATAATAGGAAAAATAATCATATCATCGAAAGATGAGGACTCACTTCTAACTCTGTCTGCAGATATCTAGAATCTACTGTTGCTCTGGAGCTCAGGTATCGAACCTATGGTATAAAACACCATAGTGAAAATGCGTTAGTACTTTAAATGTACTGGTATGCATGTGGGGTAGGCTTAATGCATGGGGTTCATATGCATGAACAATACTATCTAATTGACTAATATAAACGTGAAAATACATGCATACATACATAGTAACTATATCTGAAATCGTGATAACATGAGTACTGAATCTGAATACTGATAACATGACATACTGATAACTGATATAACTGATAACATGAGTGACTGTATCTGACAGTCCTGAATCTGATGGAACTAGATGAGTTTCATATCTAAGTTGACTGTATCTGACAGTCCTGAAATCTGAAGAACTATCTGAGTTCTTGATTGATACTGATACTGAAACTGTGGGAAGTAGTCATATAACCGACATTCCCCAAATATGCTATAATAGGTGAGATGGTGTCCAATCTGTACCCTGATTGGAAGGGTGTCAATACCGCGCCACTGGTAAGGACAACGTGTGAGTGATTCTAATATATCTGGTAACTCTAATGAGAACGGTGGGAACCCTCATATAGCAGGATAAGCCACCTCATCTACCCTCATATAGTTGTCTCTGATGTCTCAACCTATGCTGCCTATATAGTTCTGGAATGAAAGGATTGCTTCTAGGAATCACACCCTCATGTAATAGGTGAGTTCTCATCCTTGGGTTCACTCGGTGCTAATTTCTACTCCTATCTGAATAGATACTGAACATAATTTACTGAAATGAACATATACTGAGTTACTGAATTCCGTTGACTGGCGGATTGTTACTGATATTTGACAACTAATAGAGTTCATGAGATCATGGATATTTCCTAAGTCATAACACTGTCTGAAGTCTAGGGCTTTATAGCTTGACCGAGAGTATCATGGAAACATGGCATGGCTCTAGGCACATAACTAATATTCCGGGTACAACTACCCCCAGGACTCAATGGAAGGAAAACTGACCAAGCATAACTTACTTGAACATATAACTAACATCATAAACCATAATACATTTATAGAAGCATTCCATCAAAACATGCGATAGGTATAACTTGTACATATATGGGGCTTTCATGGTATCATACTAGTTGGGCATTATTCCTTCATCTAGGCATTTAATCAAACACATGGTAGGCATAGCACATGTAGACAACATTATACAACAATTACTCATCATGATTCATCTCTAATTTCATCATCTAGGGTTTATTCATGGGTTCACATGAATATACATCTATACAAATCAATTCCACATAAAATTGATCACCCAACATGGATTTAAATTCAATTGGTCATTCTCGCTAAAAGAAAAAAAACCCAACATGAAATTTATAAAGAAATCCCTAAACTTAAACTTTAAAAAGAGATTCTTAGGCTGCATGGACGAATGGAGTCCATGAATAAACACTACGCATACCTTGGTTTGTTATTTCGTGAAGATTGATGGTGGAAATTCTTGATTCTGAATCTTCTATGAAAAGCCCTAGGTTGTTCTTGAGAGAAACTAGTATATTTTGGGTGAAGGATGGCTAAATCACGTGTTAAAGGGCTTAAATAGGGGTGGAAAGTTGACCCTTTTAACCCTGGATGAGTCATTTAATTTCAGTAAAAATTTTCCGAATTGAACCCCTGGCGCGACGCAGCGCTATCGCACTGTGCCACTGGAATTTGACAATTGGAAAATTGAGGGATGGCGCAGCGTGAAACTATCACATTGCCCATTCTTTTGCGACCTGAAACTTTGGCGCAATGCGGAGGAAATCGCGATGAGACACTGGAAAAGTACAATTGCCATTTTAGCTTGTGGCGCAATGCGCCACTGACCAATATGGCGCTGTTTTACGACGGAAACTTGAAATAGTCATAACTTTTTATTTATTTACTGGATTTAGGCGAATTTTATATCGATGGAAAGCTTATTGAATTTCTCACATGACAAAAAGTGAAAATCTTAAAAATACCAAGTGTACAAAAGTGGATTCATCTTTCAATGAAAGATCCTAACATTTTTTTAGATGATTTCAAGCTAGGAAAACGTACAGGGTATTATATGTGCACTCCGATTCCAATAAATATATTGTGCAGGCATGCACTCCAATCCCTTAGTAGGGTCGTTACAATCTTATATTTAAATTCTTAGATAAAGATGGTAGAATTTTTAACTAAACTATTTTAAACTTATGAACTACCAGTAAGATTTTTGAAACAAGAACTAATGTATTTGTATTGCAATAAATGGATATAGTTTCCAGATAAAATTTCTGTAATAAGAGGTGATGTATTTGTATTGCAACAAATAGATATAGTTTTATTAACTTGAAAGAAACTTTCTCAAGTTATATAATAAGCTATTAAACTTTTACACACTACAACATTTTAGGTTTTTAGCCACCCTTATAAAGTGTCGCATAAACTAACAGAAAATGTGACCTTTGATCAAAGATCATACTTTTTGACTTTAGGCAACACTTTTTCAAGAATGGGCACAAGAGGTGATACAAGAGCAGCCTACGAAGATGGAAACACAAAATAGGAAAATATAAATACAAGGAAATAATGTTAATGAAAACAATGAAAAATAAAGTGATAGATAGATTGACACAAAATGACAAAGAGAGGACCACCAAAGGGCATATTAAATTCAAAGACCTTCATATGAATTATAAGAAGCACCAGTCTCTTACGAAGACCAAGAGTGAAATGAATCACTCACTCACAGGCAACATTTCTCACAAGTCAATAAAGCTCCCAATAAGCTTAATAAACACTCTCAAGTGTAAACTCATTCAAAATTATCTAACCTACAATAAGGAGAAGACTACCTATTTATAGCCTAGGCTATTCATTACAATTGAGCCCAAAAGTGACCCTAAATGCTAATTGGGCTCAAAAGTGACCCAAAGCCAAATACTCAAGACTATGGCCCAAAAGTGATCCAAATTCTCCAATATGGCACATATGCTTTTCCTTTACTTCGTTGGACCATGTTATCTTCCAAACGCGATATTGTCCAACACCCCTTTGGATGATATAATCAAATGTGGTTCCTTCCTAAGCTGTCCTCCAATCACATAATTTCTTTTCTAAAATGACCAAGTATTAGATTTTTAGGTGCGGTCCTTGAAGCATAGATCTCAAAAGAGTGGATCCAATTCGACTTGTATCAAGAGGTGAAACTTTTGACTTTAGGACATACTTTTCAAGTGTTGCTATAGCAGCTATGCTTAAAATCTGTGCCCCTTGACGTTCAAAGGCCATGCTGTTGTAATTCTTCATTATCAACACTTTCATCTAAATCTCCCTTATACGGACCCAAAATGTATCGATTTCTTTTTGTGTTGATTTTGAAATTTCGATACAGATCTAATTGTACCAAACATATACACAAAATAACTCGTTCATTCAGGTGATACTATTAAAAATCAACGACATAAATCTCTAAAATCTGGACAAGTACTCAAAACTTATCTGAACCTCTTCAACACAAATTAATAGTGCTCTTAGGCTAATTTCGATGTTCCAAACTCAATGAAACCATCAAATTTATCAAATTAAATCATTATCAATAAGTTCCCTCAAAAAACATTAGGCAAATAAAATAAAAACAAAATAAATATATCCATCAATCGTTCAAAAAGCACAAAAAGAATCTCAAAACAGAACCAATCATGCTACCTAGTATAGTCTCAAAATTAGAGTTTGGAGAGGGTAGAGCTGTCACGATTCAAAACTCAGGTCACGATGATAGTTATCATGGCCTAACCTTGATAAGTAAGTCAAAAATCCAAAATGAAAAAAGAAACAAAAAATTTAAAGTAAAGGCAGGTTAAGCAAGCCTTCTAAAGCGAGGTCAGACTAATACAAGCACAATTATAGCGAAATCTGAAAGAAATATTCTAAATTCCAAAATCTGATGACATAAGTGTATAACATCTAAACAACTATCCGAATACTGAATAATAAGAAATGTGTCTTTGAGTCATAAGTAAAGAAAAATAAAGATAGATGAGGTCCGGATTAGCCTCGAACTCTGGAGCGCATCAGTACCTCAAAAATTCAGAATTTTCGCACAAAGACCAGTTGCCACGTGAGGTACTCAAATTAGTATCTTCACCGAAATAGTATATTAGGAGTGAGTATATTCCACTTTTATTCAGTAGGTATCATAGTTTGACTAAGCAAAGTACAAACATAAGATAAATAAAATGAAACTATGAGCACGTTAGCTACAATAAGAAAAAGTTTCAAATGGTAGCTCACATCGTCTCCACTAACAGTTCTAAATATGTACATACACAGAAGTGAAAATGACATAAATATACACGAAAATATAGTGAACTAGCATGAGTCAATGAAACTAAAGAAAACATGAAAAACGTATGTGTAAACACAATGCAATGTGGATGGGATGAATGATAAAAGTTATTTCATGACTTTTTGTACACCAACCAAGCTCGCAACTCCTAGGTAGGACCCATGGACAGTTCACAACCCATATACTATATCTCATGCCTCAATATCAACTCACCTCTCCAAATTGTGTTCATTGAGAGAGTTTTCATAAAAGTGTCTCATTTGTTTTCAAAAATAGTGTTTCTCAATAGTACTAGTATCTCATAAATATATATGTATAGAATAAAAATGTAATACTCACAATCAACTCAATATTATGATATATATATATATATATATATTAGTTCAGTGTACGTGCATTACACGCGTATATTACATCGAGCAATACATATTATTAACATTAAAATAACTATAATATTTTAACTAAAATCGAAAGTGAAAATTTTTTTTGTTAATTGATACGTGAAAGCACATTATGATTCAAACAATAGAAGACCATAACCATTTCATATAAATCTGAGCTACCCACCATGCATCCATAGTAACCTAGAAAAATATATCCAGCTAAGTGCATAACACGTTCAAAAAGATAAATTAGATAATTACAATGCATAACTAAACTTTTCAATACTTCAAAAAAGAAAAAAAATGGAGAAATATTGGCACAGAAATTTAAGAATTACCTACTAAATAATCACCTGCTTTTCGTTTATATAATTAAGTAGGAAATAACACAAAAAGACCCGTCGAACATATCATCCAGGAGACCACAATTAGAACAACCCCAAAATCTTATCACTAATAGAAAATTGACATATTTTTAATTTTATATGTATCATCCAAAAGCACAAAACACTAACCAATTAAATTCAAAGATCCCAAACTTTTTTTGATTAAAGAAAAGAATCAAAACCCCCAAACTATTGGATACATATTGAGCTCTCAATCGCCTTGAGCCCCACCGTGCATCTATAACAACCTAGGAAGAGATATCCAATTAAGCACATAAAGTATTCGAAGATATCAAAATATAAAATTATATGTTGAATTCAACAAATAAGTATAATAAAAAATTCAACTCCAATATATATGAATAATATATCAAAATATAGTTGGATAACATAATCAAAACTAAGTAACAATTCAGTCGTGGAAAGTTTTAATCATTAAGGGTCTTGTCTTGATGGTAAAAACCCAAACCTAATCGCAAAATCAACTTTCGATCCCGACATTCGATTTCAATACTGACTGGCATTCTCGACTTTGATCTCGATTTTCAATTCTGACTTGATATTTGACTTAAGATCATGATTTCTGAATCAACATGGAACATAAATTTGTACCTCTAGGCTAGACCCACGACTTGACTTTCAAGCCAACTCCACAAATCACATGACAAATAAAATTGTAATTAAAAAAAGCTTAATATTTGAGTACAATGTAGATTTTATTCTATTATAAACTTATATTAAAAACATAAAACCTATAGAGTGAATAATCATTCCTAAACAAAAATTTTAATGACTATATTTCGGATTCTTATTATCTCTAAAACTTCTCAAAGAATTTCTGAGGTAAAGTATTTCATCGAAGAGATGGATAGTAAGAAAAACGGACCGGGTGAAGAGAGAGTCCAACATTGAATACCTAAAGAGAGAAAAAGAAACCTTAGAAATTTGTTTTTGAATAAAACACAGCGACAATTAAAAGTTATCAAACTTTTCCAATAGATCCACATGTTTACCTTTGACTAAGATCCATCAAACATGTTTAAGAAAGAGAAATTAGAGAAGCAAATTGAATAAAAAAACATTAATGTATAAAACATACCATTAACAACCAATTTATATAGATATAGCTATAATATCAATATATAACACAGTAAAATTATCATAACACCAGTGGTATTCAATATTGACTCTATGTAACTATTTTGGTTTATTGATTTCTGTTGTCACAACCTTTTTTAACGAAAAAGAATCATTTTAAGGTTTGAAAGGGTTTTTATTGTTATGTGACAAAAGGTGAAAAATTTTGTTTCAAAAAGGATTATTGACATTTAAACTCAGAGTCACCATTTGACATAATTAGGTGTGCCAAGTCACCTTTAAAAATCTTTTTTTCAAAACTATTTTTGACTATTTAAACTGATCCGCGAACATAGATTCCGACTAAGACCGAAGAAAAGGTGTTAGGCATACCTCAATCTCATTTTTTAGGATGGTCCTCAACAGAAAGTAAAATTCCATTTTCAGGAGGGTCCTGGACAGAAAGTAAAATCCCATTTTTCAGGAGGGTCCTGAATAGAAAGTAGAGTTTCATTTTTCAGGAGGGTCCTGAACAGAAAGTAAAGTTCCATTTTTCAAGAGGGTCCTGAATAGAAAGTAAAATCTCATTTTTCAGTAGGTTCCTAAGCAGAAAGTAAAGTACCATTTTTCAGGAGGCTCCTGAACAGAAAGTAAAGTCCCATTTTTCAGGAGGGTCCAGAACAGAAAGTAAAGTCCCATTTTTCAGGAGGGTCCTGAATAGAAAGTAAAGTCCTATTTTTTAGGAGGGTCCTGAACAGAAAGTAAATTCCCATTTTCCAGGAGCGTCCTGAACAGAAAGTAAATTCCCATTTTCTGGGAGGCACCTGAACAGAAAGTAAATTCCTATTTACTAGGAGGGTCCTAAACAAAATGTAAATTTCCATTTTCCAAAAGGGTCCTGAACAGAAAGTAAATTCCTATTTTCTAGGAGGGTCCTGAAAAAAATGCAAATTCCGATGGATGTGCTTTTCTAATGGCAGCTAAATTACTGAAGCAAATTTGCCCCTATTTCAACAATGAAATTTTCTCAGATAAAAACATAGTGGTGGCTTGCTGCACTTGGCTGTCCCAACAGCTGCTCTAGTTTCCATTTTCTTTAATTTTTTTTGAATTGTTGGCATTTGCCCCTGCTTTTTCATGTCATTGATGCAAACTCTGATTATTAAGAGTGACTCTGACATAAACACAACATCTCTGTTTTTCCATTCTTCTCAGATGAACCCTTTAAACCTTGGTATTTTCATGAGTTCTCGGATTTGCCTGTTGACAAAGCTTTCTGCATGCTCTTTTTTTGGCTTACAATCATGTCTCTTTCTTACGCTGGCCTTTCTTTCTTGCTTTGTCCAATTGAAGAAGTTGGCAGCCAGTTTTGAAATCTTTTCTTACTTGTTTTGACAAGGACTTGACTCAAAGACAAGAGAAAAATAATAATTTTTTCTTTATTTGGATAATTGACTCGAGAAAATAAAAATATAACTAAAGAGAAGAAAAAAATGACAATGAATGTCCCCATTGAAAAAGATGAAAGAAAATTTTGTCTGAAAATAACAGTCAACTCTAATTATTATGGCATACATATCGGATTAAACTGCCTTATTTTTCCATCCAAAACTTTCTACCAATTGTTGTTGAGTGAATGACCTCGAAATTGAGTTGCTTCCTTAGGTCAATTGCATTTAACACCTCATTCGGCTAGTGGCGCCTTAAATGGTTTTTGCAAACAAGCCTCTCTCATTTTCTCTTTCTCCGCTCACCATTGCCTTATGGTGTCTGTGAGGGGTTTTTACTACTGAGACTCTCTTATTTTTATTGGTCTCATCTCACCATCGTCTTATGGTGCTCGTGAGGATTGTCACCCATAAGACTCTCTCATTTTTATCTCCCTCAACTTACCATAGCCTTATGGTGCCCGTGAGGGTTTTCACCAATAAGACTCTCTTATTTTTATTTCTCTTAACTCACTATCGCCTTATGGTGCCTGCGAGGGTTTTCACAAAAAAGACTCTCACTTTCATTCTCTCAACTCACTATCGCCTTATGGTGCCCGTGAGGGTTTTCGCCAATAAGACTTTCTCATTTTTATTTCTCTCCTAATTTCTTATGTTGAGGAAGACAAGTAGTTCCCAAAATGCGTTATCACATCCATTGCATGCTTAGCCTTAACATTCTCAAAGATAGATCTGAAGGTCTTTCTTTGTTTATAACTTGGCTTTTGGATAAGGTTAGAAAGAAAGGATGAAATAAGTCCCAAATGAAACTTAAAGTGGGTTAGGACTTACAACTTTTGTAATTAACTCAAACACTAAGGATTAACTCATGCCCCAGTTTCTTTTGACTGGTCAATTCTAAAATATTTATTTGGTTGGACCAAGCCCTGGGTAGGGCAGCCTATGTACCTGACCCTCGAGAGAGGAGAATCAGGTCACGCGTAGTTCTGGCAGCTTGTTTTGCATGATTTAGACTTTTGATTCTTTTTCTTTTTCTTTTATTGACACTCTTTTCTCTTTGGATTTTTCCGACTTTGTTTGTCTATGCACTTTTATTTTTTTCTTTTTGGACATATTTTTTTTAAAGAAAATAAGACTAAAGCTCAAATGAGGTAAATAAAGGATGACACGATGTTTGGATAGCATAACGAAATGCCTTAATCATATCAATCCATGAAAATGCAAGTACTTATCATGCAATATGAAAGTGCACGATCAATATCACCTATGACATATTTTACAACACTAACTTGGCTCGAACATATGTACCACCTCTTCTTCTATATTTGCCGAATATACAACTCCATCTTTGTTGTACATCTCTTCCATTGAATGACACATGCTTTCTTGGAGTTGATTTTGTTCTGTTCCACGGGATCACATATGCACTATTTGACCTAATTGAGCTATGTTTTTCAATTGATGACCAATTTATTCTTGTGATTATCAAAATAATTGCCTTAATTTTCAAAGAAGGCTTGAACTTGTCACTAAATATCTCAGCACTCTACCTATTTTCTCAGATGCTTTCTTTTTCTAACTATAACCCTCTGATTCAATGTTCATGCTTAAATTGGATTTTAAGATCTGGCTAAAAATTCTTCTAGCATGTCATAACACTAGAATTAACCTAAAATATACTGTATAAAGAAAATAAACAAACAACACATATTTAAAACACAAAGAAAAAAAGGGATACTTCATTCAATTAAAATAAAAGATAGAAGGGTTTGAACATAACGACAAATGGACAAAACAAGATAGATCCCGAACAACAATCCTGAAATAATTCGGATAACAAAAAATAAAACTAAACAAACTACCAACCTCTTCCTAGTAGGGAGAGGGGTAACTTCTAAATAGCTCGGCCTGATATCTTAGCCACTGGTTTGCATATCTGCATGACTAGTGTTTTCCTCAGTGTCAATGTTCTGCACCATAATCAATTTGTCTTGAATTATCTTTTCAATCTCTTTTCAAAGCATGAAAATCTTCAATACTGTGACCCTAAACATCAGAATGATATGAACATCATACATTACAATCAAAACTTCTTGAATGCGGGTCAGTAGTATACCCAAGTAGAGGAGTAATCATGCCTTATTATGCCAATCTCTAAAATAAACTGGTATACAACTCTCCAATTGGTGTAAACTATCCCTCAATTTCTGCCTCATTTCATTGTTTAACTTGGATCGAACATCAGCCTATAAGGGCTTTGATATGTTTGTGGAATTGGATGTTGACTTTAAGGAGTTAATGCGTGCCTTTATGGGTAAGGAGGGAGTTGAACATATGGTTGTGCACAATAGACTAGATATGGAGGTGGGGAAACGGAGTATAATGGATTTTGGGAGTGATTATAGAGAGTTTAGGTATGAACATGGACTTTAGACTGTCTGCAATAACGACGTTGTCTTCTTTGATATGCCCGTTCTCCAACTACAATAGCAGTGTCATCTTTCTCATTCTTCTTCCCTCCAGATTCCTTTAATTTATTGCAATATTGTCCTAAATATTTCACGAATTCCTCATGTCCATCTTGCTCTTCAAATTTTGACATCTCACAGTTTAGAAGAAGGTTAGCAGTTGGAGGCATGGTCCAGTATTTATATGAAACATATTCTTTACCCGTAGGTCCTAGAGAATTTTTATAAAATTTTCTGCACTCTTCATTTTTCCAACCAATTTATCCGACTCTTCTGGCATATTGGACTTCTTGTTAAGAAAATTTGGTGGTCCAGTTAACTTAAAAGCAGGCTCAGGAGTATAACATTTATCACCAAGAGTATTGAATATAGGTTCACTAGCAGTATAGGGATGCACAATCATTGGGCGAGGTAGTGTGAAAGTCCTAGTAAAGGATTGAGCAACTAGATCACAGACGACATGTGGTGTTGTGAATGTAGCAGGATTATGTTGAGGAGCTAGAGGAAAAGAGGTGGAAGTATTGAGATGATTTTGGCTCAGATTGAATTCTAAGTCATGTTGCGGTGCATCAACAATAGTAGAAAACTGACTTTGAGATTTTGATAGAAAACTCAAGGTGTTTGTAGGATTAATAAAGGGAAATGGAGGAGGAGGCAACCCACTGGCCCAAGTTCAACACATTTCTGTCATTTGTTGTCTTAGCCTCCTAATCAATTGCTTCAAACTCTCTTTTTCCTGATACTTTATTTGATCCATGATGTCACTCTCTATATCTTTGTTGGACATAACTAACCCTTTGGATTTGGTGTGATATGAAAGACCAGCCAGAATGCCACAAACCAACTACCTTAAACTGACTAAACAAAAAAAATTGCAAATGCATTTGAGTTCAACACTTTTTCCAAACCTCATTTTTCTTCTTTTATTTTTTTTAAAAGAACACCGAACCTAAGAAGGGTGCCTATGTATCTCACTCCCGAGAGAGGAGAATCAGGTGTGCGTAGTTCGTGAAGTCTTGCCAAAATGGGCAATTCAACTCTTTTTCCATTATTTTTCTTGAAACTTCAAAGAGAAAAGAAAATAACAAATTATCAAAAGAATTGACAAAAATCCTTTTGTATTTTTCAAGTTTAAATCATTATACAAAATGAAATCTCTAATTACCAAAGAAAATCTTTTTGGAATTTTCAAATAAGATCCACCAAAAATAAAACCTATGATTATTAAGGAAAACCTTTTTGTATTCTTCCTGTCAAGGCAGATATGAAACACCTACTCTAAATGAGGAGAAAAAAATCTTTGTTTTTGATAATTTAAATAAGATCCCTGAACCAACAATAGGCTGCCTGCGTATCTCACCTCCGAAAGGGGAATCAGGGGTGTGTAGTTCATCCAAATTGAACAATTGAAGATTAAATGATAGATTGACCTAACTTAAAAGGCACGACCAAAGATCGAAGAATAATTTTTTTTTTGAGTTTTCGATTTGACACTTCACATAAAAATGATACCAACAACTATGAAATATTTTTTTTTTTGGTAATTTCATTATATTAGATGTACAAAACTTCTATCATTTTTGAATTTTCTTTTATAAAAACTCCTAAAAAAAATCTTCTTGAAATTTTCGAATTATGAATGCATGGTAAATGAATAAAAAGAAAATCTTTTTGATGTTTTTGATTTTTTTTTTTGTTTTTTGAGAAATGAGTGCAAGAGGTAAAAAGTCTTTTTGAAGTGTGAAAAATGAAAGCCATAAAGAACTCCAAAAAAATAAACTATGAAATACTCTTTTTTGACATCACCTTTTCTTTTTCTCTCTTTTTTTTGCAATACTTTCTTGTCTACACACTTTACTTCTAACACATTCCCCAAATCGATCCATCAAATGACCTTGTTACCCTCAGAGATGCAACATTTAGCACGTAGGGATACTTTAGAGGCGAGTCTCGTACAAAGGGCCACATGGATCCCACAAGTTATGATGCATATAAGTATGAACTAAAGGTCGACCTACACTGGGATCCACTAACAAGGCTTTTCGGGGGAGCATATGGTCGATAGTGGCTGTGAGAACTTTCCACCCACTCCATAACACCGACGGCTCCCTCTACTAAAATAAGGGTGACTCAACTAGAGGTTGTGTACAACACGTGTACTATGGACTTGTTGCAGAAAGAATGACTCGGGTTATGACTTGGGTTATGTACATGATGCCAGATATAAAGCGGTAACACATAAGATAAAAACTGTAAATAAAGAGAACGTAGGCACTCAACAATGAGAAACAATAACACAAAATAATACAAACAATGTCTATACACCCATGATGTCAAACAAAACCGATACAACTCTAAAAATTAGCCCAAATTCTGAAAAATCCCCAGCGGAGTCACCAGAGCTGTCGTACCCCTTTTGTAACCAAAACTAATCATTTTAAGATTCGAAAGGGTTTTTATTGCTATGTCACAAAAGGTGAAAATTTTTGTTTCAAAAAGGATTATTGACATTTAAAATCAGAGTCACCACTTGGCATAATCAGGTATGCCAAGTCACCTTTGGAAATTCTTTTTCAAAACTATTTTTGACTCTTTAAACTGATCCGCAAACAGAGATTCTGACTAAGAAATTCTTTTGACCGAGGGGAAGATGTTAGGAACCCGTCAATCCCGTGGTTCGACCACGGTCGTTTGGTGGAGTATATCGGCTAATTTGATACTATGAATGTATAAACCACATAAAACAAACATCAAACACATCAAACACATCAAACTATAATCCAAAACCAAAATAATAATGTTCAGTCCAATTATACAGTCCAAAATAGAAAAATACATAAAAACAAATCCTATTCTAAACTAATCCTAGACTAACGCTCTACCCGATACCTCGGGCCTTTATCACGAACGTCCTTCAGGTACAAGATATCTCGAGGAATTCCCCGGTGAATAAATATATATAGATTCTTTGGGGCATTCCCCGGACAAATAGTACAATTGATCCAAAAATGATAAAACAGAACCATTCTACACATATGTCAAGCATTCACCAATCTGACATTCCTAAATGTGCCTCCCCCTATCGTTTGCCTAACAATTATCGACTTAAACCATGAGACTATCGAATTTAAACAAAGTTTATACTTATCCCGAATCAAGCATTATCAATAAATCAACATGAACTGACATTCACTTTTATCAATGTTTTAATTTCGGTCCTCCAAATCTCACATGATTATACCAATTTGACTATCAAATCACTTTTCAAAATCTGAACCAACATCGAACACATACCCCAAATGAAGATTCAAACATTTAAGCATACCGATAATTTATATCCATAACAACAATCAACATTTGCTCAAAATATTCAAAATCACACCACAAAATCATGATATTAACCAACTTCGATATAATTAAAAAGTAAAGTTAAGAGATGGACCTTTGAAGAACCGATTTTGTTGATAGTAAAGTTAAGAAAGACCAGACTATAAAATTCCAAATTGAACCCTAACAGCGATTAAATCCAACTCGATAGCAAGAAATTGAAACCCCAAACTTCTTACGATGAATCAATCGAGACAAACAGAACCTAAATCCCCAAAATCCATATGAAGACCGATAAACTAAGAATGAGATCACAATAGAACACAAACCCGTATGCGAAAATATTTTGAAATTGATTAAAAAACAAAATGGATTTTAACGAATTTTCATCGCTAGTTCATGTTTTCCAGCTAGATCTACCTAGATATCAAAGAAAAATATAGATAATTTAGGGATTTCAGACTGGGCTTGTTGAATGGATGGTCGGATACCGATAGCGCTGATTCTGATGAGATTTTATCAAAAATCTAAAGAGAAATGGTCAAACGATGGATGAAAAACTAATTTCGATGATCCAAGTCACAAGAACTATGACCAAAGACCTAAAACCCACACCCTCTCTCTCAATTTTGACTTTCTCTACCTGATTTCACCACTCTCTCTTTCCATTATTCTCTCTCTCTCCACTTGTGATCCTTACTCTCTCGATCTCACAATTCCCCTTTCAATTCACCTGTGTCTCACTATTTTTCACCATTTGTATGTGATTTGGGAATGGGTATGTGTGTATGTGGCTGTGCTTGAGAGTGGAATTGTGAGTTGGTTCCTGCTTTTTTGTGTATTATCAATCCAAGAAGATAAAAAGAAAAAATGGATGATCCTTCCTGAAGGTCTTCTGTGAGAGTATATGTATATATGGTGTCTTGTGGAAAAATCAAGCCAAACCGTGGGGGACCTTTTTTTTCTAATGAATTGAAAGATAAAATTTATATGTATATGCCTCTCACCGTGATGATGTTGGTGAATGTGTATATATGTATTGTGCTTTGTAAAAATGGAGATTCCTTGTGGGCCTTTTTTTTTTGTCCTTTTTCAATTTTTTAACCGAACGGAATAAAATGTGAGGGGTAGGGATGAGGTAAGGTAGGGTGTGGGGTGGGGTAGGTTGTTAGGATGAGGTGTAAAGAGGGTTAGGATAGGATAAAATTTGTATGCGGCTACATTTAGTGAATGGTGTACCTAAAAATACCATATATATATATATATATATATATATATTTCAGTTGAGGAATGTGTAAATGTTTTAACTTCGTTGAAACATTAATACACTGACGAACCTCATTTTTAAACCATGTTACAAAGGGTGCATACACTTGATTTTTGTGGAATTGAGTCTAAAATGAATTGAACATCCAACATGGGAAACACAATTAGTTTTTTTAAGGGAATGAGTAAACAAATAAGATATGTTAAAATTTGAATCTCTTTACTTCAGAAAGGGCTCAATTTCCGGGTAATCAGCAAGACATACAAAGTTGTTGATTTGTGCTCCGTGGGATTGAACCGGCGAGATATGATCTTTTTATCCTTACAACTAGATTGATTGAAAATTTATATCGTTTACAAATGCGGCTCATTCACATCGTCCTGATGACTATTCCGGCGGTTTCTTGAACAAACAATTTCATCACAAAAGTAGTATGAATAAAATTGAGAAGTTTCTCTTGCAAAAGATGCCTCAACTATAGAGCCTTCCACCTTGTGTTTTTTTTGCGACCTTTTTTCAATTTTCGAATTGCCCTATATAATAATGTCAAGCTAGATGTGTACTATATTTTAAAAAAATAAGTATGCATTTAAATATGTTGCAAATGCTTATCGTTCAAATAGATACATCCACCTAGTTTGAACTGGACCACCTAGCCAAGCTTCGTACACAAGGTGAATGGGAAGATGTTACATTATATCGAAGAACGCTGGTGGGAAATTTTCTCCAGCTTGTTAGTGATAACAACAATATTACTTTTCATTCGCGCTAGATTTTCTTCTTTTAATGTGGTCGCACATAAGACTTTAAAGAACAAACTGATCTCTGTTATTGGTTTCCATATGTTTTCAGGTAAACCAATAAAAGTTATTGGAAGTAACTGTTCCATGAGAACATTACAATCATGGCTTTTCATTCCATGTTAGATTCCTTGTGTCATATCAACCCTCTTTCCCAAATTTGAGGCATAACTATCGGGCATCTTCAAACTTTAAACCCACTCACATATTTGCTTCTTTTGGTCCAACTTGAATGTAAAACTAGCCTTGGGCTTAAGAACATTGTTGTTGGGCCCCTTCTGTAAGTGTAATTCTCTGCGGTTACAATATTTTGGTAAGTCAAGTCTGGCCTTAGGATTATCTTCTATTTTGCCGGTGACATCCATAACTGAGTTGAACGAGTTGTCAAAGTAGTTCTTCTTAGTATGCATGACATCAACATTATTTCTAAGTAAATTATCCGGCCAATATTCTATCTCCCAAAATATACTTTGCTTAATCCAGTTATGCGAAAAGCCATATCCATCAAGCCTGTACAATCGTTCCTCGCTGGCTTTATAACCAGACAACATTGGAGGTCGACCATTATGTTCCCTTCTATTCCTTCTAAAGGCATTCTTGAGTCTCCTAAATTCATAATCAGGAGGCAAGAAACAACGATGACAATCAAACCATGATTTTTTCCTACCATTTCTCAATATGAAAGATTTTTTTCCATGCAGTATAGACAAGCCAGCTAATATGTGGTCATCCACCCCGACAACATTCCATAAGAAGGAACATTATTAACAGTCCATATTAGATATGCACGTATATTGAAATTATGTTTAAGAGAGATGTCCCAAGTTTCAACCCCCCCATGCCATAAAATTTGAAGTTCATCTATCAAAGGTTGCAAGTACACGTCTATTCAGTTTTTTGGATTACGCGGGCCAGGAATAACACAATTTAGAAATATATAGGGACTAGTCGTCAACATTTTAGGAGGAAGATTATAAGGAGTGATAAATACAGGCCAACATGAATATGGTACACCACCAACTGAAAAACGAGAGAACCCATCCGCACATAATCCCAATCGAATATTTTGTGGCTCAGCTGCAAAATTTGGATAAGTTGCATTAAAATGCTTCCAAGCCTCTCCATCAGATGGATGGCACATAACACCAGGGGGCCTTTTATTTTCACTATTCCATCTCATATAAGAAGCTGAGCTGTTGGAAGCATACAACTTCTTCAACCTTGGTATAAGAGGTAAATAATGTATTTCCTTAATACCAAGTTGCTTCCCAGTAGAATCACGCCTATATCTAGGGCGCTGACAAAACTTACAGAACTCTAGGTTAGCATGTCTCTTAAAGTATAACATTCAGCCATTTTCACAACAATCAATTCTAACCGAGGAGAGACCTAACTTTAACACCAATCTTTTTACCTTATAGAAAGAATCAGGAACCTCCAAGACGGGGTCAACTAACTCTTTAATAAAGTCTATAATTGAGTCCATTCCTCCTTCTGCAATATTTCAGTCAGATTTAATACTTAATTGTCTAACAGCAACAGATAAACGAGAGTGCAAACATCCATCAAAAAAAGATGACTAGCAGCATGCAATTCTTTATGGAAATTGGTTGGTTCTTATTAGGAACATCTTCAACATTTTTCCTAAAGTCAACCCCATGTTGCATCCCAAATGAATTATGCACCATTTCTGTCATCCTAGTATCTTGATATTCATTATGCCCTGCAGACCTACTACTTTCTCCAACAACAAAGTTACTTTGTGCAACATCACCATGAATACCACACAATCTTAAAAAACCCTCGTGAAACCCCTTTCTATAAAGATGTTCCTTTATTTCTTCTTCACTTAGAAGATTTATACCACCACATTCAAAACACAAAATCTCTTTTAAAGTCTCTAAACTTAACCATTTTCAACCAACTAAGTCACTTACCAAACTACATTCAAAACAAAAAAAAATCCTTTTAAAATCCCTAAAATTAACCATTTTCAACCAACTAAGTCACCTACCATAACCACAATTAGAACACAAAATCTCTTTCAAAATCCCTAAACTTAACCATTTTTAAACAACTAAGTCACTAACCAAACTACATTCAAAAAAAAAAAAAATCCCCTTCAAAGTCCCTAAACTGAACCATTTTCAACCAAGTCTTAAAACAAAACCACTTCCCAAAAAAAACCTTTTTACAGTCCCTAGACTTAATTATTTTCAACCAACGAAGTCCCTTACCATAACCACATTGAAAACACAAAATCCCCTTCAAAGTCCCTACACTTAACCATTTTCAACCAACTAAGTCACCTACTATAGCCATATTCAGAACACAAAATACCCTTCAAAATCCCTAAACTTAATGATATTCAACCAACTAAGTCACTAACCAAACTACATTCAAAACAAAAAAATCCCCTTCAAAGTCCTTAAACTTAACCATTTTCAACCAACTAAGTCTCAAAACAAAACCACATTCCAAAAATGCACCTTTTTAAAGTCCCTACACTTAACCATTTTCAACCAACAAAGTCACCTACCATAACTACATTCAAAACACAAAATCCCCTTCAAAGTCCCTAAACTCAACCATTTTCAACCAACTAAGTCATAACCACATTCAGAACACAAAATCCCTTCAAAGGCCCTAAACTTAACCATTTTCAACCAACTAAGTCACTTACCAAAATATATTCAAAACAAAAATATCCCTTTTAAAGTCCCTAAACATAACCATTTTCAACTAACTATGTCTCAAAACAAAACCACATTCCCCCCAAAAAAAATCCCCTTCAAAGTCCCTAAACTTAACCATTTTCAACCAACTAAGTCTCAAAACAAAACCACATTCCAAAAAAAAAAAACCTTTTAAAGTCCCTAGACTTAACCATTTTCAACCAACAAAGTCACCTACCATAACCACATTCAAAACATAAAATCCCCTTCAAAGTCCCTACACTGAACCATTTTCAACCAACTAAGTCACCCACCATAACGACATTTCGAACACAAAATTCCCTTCAAAGTCCCTAAACTTAACCATTTTCAACCAACTAAGTCACTTACCAAACTTCATTCAAAACAAAAAAATTTCTTTTAAAGTCTCTAAACTTAACTATTTTCAACCAACTAAGTCACTTACCAAACTAAATTCAAAACAAAAAAATTCCTTTTTAGGTCCCTAAACTTAAACCATTTTCAACCAACTAAGTCTCAAAACAAAACTACATTCCAAAAATAAAATTCTCTTCTAAGTTCCTAAACTTAACCATTTTCAAC
The DNA here is from genome assembly GCA_030864225.1 of Capsicum baccatum var. pendulum. Taxonomy (NCBI): domain Eukaryota; kingdom Viridiplantae; phylum Streptophyta; class Magnoliopsida; order Solanales; family Solanaceae; genus Capsicum; species Capsicum baccatum. The sequence goes on from CM061554.1 coordinate 42,375,587, forward strand.
CAAGTCTCAAAACAAAACCACATTAAAAAAAATCCCTTTTAAAGTCACTAAACTTAACTGTTTTCAACCAACTCAGTCACTTACCAAACTACATTCAAAACAAAAAAAATCTCTTTAAAGTCCCTCGACTTAACCATTTTTAACCAACTAAGTCACCTACCATACAAGAAACAAGCAACAACAACACCAATAACATGTCAAAAACAATACTAGTGAATCGTACAAGGCCACACATGGCTTTACTAGACTTCAATATGAACAATAACAAGAAGATAACAACAATACTAGTGAATCACACAAGGTCATCCACGGCTCCACTAGACTTCAAGATGAAAAGTAACAAGACTTTAATATAACAACTTAGAGAAAAGTCTTACTTTTGCTTGGCCTAAATTAAAGTGCTAGAGAGAAGCCGTCACTGGAAAAATAGAGAAGGAATCCTTCCACTGAATTCGTTTTTTGTCAAACGGTAACATCAAATTCCAAGCAACAAATTATGCAAGTAGAATTAAAAAATCTTGTTTAATACACAAAGTAACAAATATATTCTCATCCTTCAATAAAGTAACAAATCTTATGACCAACTTATACTTCAATAAGATTGATAATTTTAATCAATAATATAATGAATGATCAAATAATACTGCTAATCTGATATCTAAACTATACAGTTCTTGACATACACCAAATATTAACTTTACTTTTCTTTTCTTAACATATCAACTTACTTTGTTACAACTTTATACATTTACATTAGAGGGAAGATGAAAAATGATTTATTTCACAAAAGTAAACATAATTTTCTTTCAAAAATTTATTTTCAGATAAGTACTAACTAGCTAAACCTAAATGTCTTAAACTATAATTGAATCCTTAACTAACTAAACATAAATTTCCATTACTTTTTTAACTTTCAACTAACAAAAATCATGTGACGAAGCATAATAATTACAACAAACTTGAAAAATATATACTTTAAGCTAAGTAAAATTACTACCAAAGAAACTTTAGATACTACCAAATATGAAAAATATATACATTGAGCTAACTAAAATACATACTTTAGCTAGTATCTAACAAGAAAATAAAAGTTATCGCAGTGGAGGGAATCGGTGGCAAAGAGTTGATCGGATTTGAGAATTTGGGGATTGGGGGATCGTGTTTTGCGTTCGGAGATTTGGGGGTTTAATTTCTGTTCTTTTATGTTTTATTAAAAGGCTAAAACCCGCCGGGTCGGGTCGGTCTATTTAATTTATTATTTTTTTTACTAATTAATGAAGTGATCGGTTTTCATTAATTAGTAAAAAAAATTATTACTTAGTTAATCAAATTATAATTTAGTTAAAAATTAATAAATAAATAAATAAATTAAGTTAATTAAAATTTTACAAAAATGATCATAAAGTAAAATATAAGTGTTCGAATTACTTTTATACAAACTATTATCGTAAAACAATCACATGTACACAATTTAAATAAAATGATTAAATCATATAATTATTTAAGTTATCATTATATTAACGTAATGTGAATAGGTACAAATTAGATAATTGGTTATTTTATAAACTCATCAACAGGACTCGTATATTTTCTCAATAATATAATAATAGTAATGCATTTTGGGAACTACGATATATATATATATATATATATATATATATATATATATATATATATATATAAAAGCTATTCAGCAAAAAATTATCGTAATTTGCAAAATTTATTGATATATATAACCCTCGCTCGTAATACAACGTGTTAATCAAATAAATTATCGATTAATTGTGTTACGTTATTTGACACAGTTGTTCAATGTTATGTCTCCCCCTCCCCGGCTTCCTCCCCCCTCTCATATACCTCGTAATACTAGACTTACGTTATTCCAACTTCTAAAGCACACGCGTGTCTACGTTGACTGAAAATATTATATCTACTTCTTCAATAGTTTGATATATATATTCAGTTATTTAGCTTTTGCTTGCTACATACGTCAATACACGAGATATACGTATATAAACATATATTCAATTGTCTATCAGTCAAACTATATTTTAATATATAGATTCAGTTAACTAGCTTTAGATTACTACAGACGTCACAACACGAGATATACGTATATAAACATATATTCAATTATCTATCAGCTTTAAAATACGTACAATAAACATCACATACACGATTTTACTACCCCATAATATATACAATGTATTTCACAAATACTCGGAAGAATTATAGATTATATTATCTTATGTCATTAATATACCTTTACTGTATAATATGTATATAGTATATATATATACCTATAAATACGCACACATATACACACTATCGACTATATCAAGTTCTAAATACGTACCATATATATCACAGATACATACACAATTACATTATTATCTTATAAAATAATGATATGTCTTTCTATACATACTCAGATAAGTGATCGATTAATTATATTTGATTAGCTTTTCTTAATAAACTAGGTTTTGACTACATCGTTCATCAATCGATAACTATCATATATAAATATCCAAACTTATATATATATATATACAGATATATATTTACATATATATATATATTTGTATATATATATATATATATAAAGTTTTGAATTCGTACTATATATATCAAATTCACATGTATATTACTTTACATAAGAACGCATTCATTATATTCTGATGAATTATCTGTTATATATTACATTATTATTATGCCTGTAAATACGTACTATAAAACATCACTTTTCAAATGCGTACTATAAAGATCAGTTTTCATCTTTCAATTACTTCTACGACAGATTTTAATGGTCTATCCCAAAGGTATCGATTATATATATATATATATATATATATATATATATATATATATATATATAAACACATATTCATTATATAAAGATTATGCATGTTTGAAGTCATTTAACGTGTGTATAATATATTATATATGTAATGTAATATATTATTTTTACTAATAACAATAATTAGATTACATAAAGCTAATATAAGATTATATAATTATTTTATAAAATTATTTATTTAGTTTTTATCTTTTTTTTTTTTAAATCCAGAACCAACCACATGTGGTTGGTTTTTAAAATTTTTATTACTATTATTTAAATTTTTTATTACTATTTTATTTTGTTTTTGTTATTACTAGTTTTTTATTTATAATTAAATTTTTAATTTTAATTTTATTTTCTAATTTCAGTAAAAACTGACCATAAGTGGTTGATTTTTAAAATTAATTTCTTTTTATTTAAATAAAAACTGACTAGAAGTGGTAATGTTTTTAAAAATATTTTCTTTTTTTAATAAATAAAAAATCTGACCACAAGTGGTCGGTTTCTTTAAAAAATAATTAAAAAAGAATTTTATTAATCTGACTACTCGTGGTCGGTTTATTAAAATATTTTTAAATTAATTTTTTCAGTAAACAGACCACTTGTGGTCAATTTTTTAATTTTTAAATTTTATAGTAATTAATATAAAAATAATTGGAATATTTACTTTGATCTTTTATGATAAAAAAAGTGATTACATGTGGTCGCTTTTTTACATACAAATATTTTTTAAAAAAATTAAAAAACCGACCACTTTCCGACCACATTTTGTGGTCAATTTTCACTGGACGGTTTTTACATTTTTTTAGTAGTGTATGATGTGTATACTGATTTTTCTTTTTTGTTTTCTTTTTGAAGCATCTGACCATCTACTACTACTATTACTACTAGTGTTGTTGTTGTTGTTGTTGCTATTATTATTATTATTATTATTATTATTATTATTATTACTATTATTTGTGGGATCAAAAATAGTCAAATAAAATAAATAAAAAGGAAAAGAAAATTGGTGTTGCAAAATTGTTAGTGTGGTGACATGTTGAAAATTTGTGTTGCAACATGGTTTGAAAATTAGAGTCACAACATGCAAACTTTGGGAAGTTCATCTATAAATTGATAACTTCTCATTCATTTTGAAACACACCAAAATTGAGAGAGCAATAGAGATAAAAAGAGTGTAATCCATAGATATTCTATAGTCTGTGAGATAATAGTGTGACAGTAATATTGTAGTGAGTTGTGAGAAATAAAAAAGAGTGTTGTTTCATTTGAAAAGTGTAGTAGTCTTTTGACACTGCCAAGTTATAATCAGTATTATTGTATTACTCCATTGGGTATTTTATTTATCCCGTTATACTATTTGGTGTCGTTGTTTCTCTCCTGTTATTGCTACTTGTGTGGATATTATCTTGGGCGGAAATATTTGTTTTCGCAACAACGTGGTATCAATGCCATGGAAAATAATAGTCCACTATCTTTTCATTACTCCCGCCTTACAGAAGAAAAATTATGAAAAATAGTGCCTACAAATGAAAAACATTCTTGGTTCTCAAGATGTTTGGGTCATTGTAGACAAAGGGTATACAAAATCCGCCAATGAGAAGACTTTGTCTCAAAATGGAAAAGATGTCTTAATTAAGACAAGAAAGAAAGATCAGTAGGCCCTCACTCTCATCCACTAATGTTTGAATGATGGTATGTTTGAGAAGGTGGCTGATGCAACCACCACGAAAGAAGCTTGAGAGATCTTACAAAATTCTCTCCAAGGAGTTGATAAGGTGAAATAGGTAGAACTTGAAATTCTAAGGGATGATTTTGAAGTTTTAAAAATGAAAGAATTCGAATCCATTTTGGATTTTTGTTCAAGAGTGATGGCTGTTGTGAATCAACTAAGAAGGTACAAGGAGGAAGTAGATGATGTGCGCATGGTAGAAAAGATCCTTCACTCTTTAACACCCAAATTTGATTATGTGGTGTGTACTATTAAGGAGTCTAAAGATTTAGACTCTATGATAGTAGATCAATTGGAAGGTTCTTTACAAACCCACGAAGAAAAAATGAAAAGAAGAAAAGAAGAGCCATTGGAGCAACTTCTTAAAACTCAGGCATCCTTCAAAGATTTTGGAGGTGAAAAAAGTTAAAGAGGAAATGGACAATGGCAAAGCCAAGGCTGTCATGGAGGTTGTGGAAGAGGAAGGAGTTATATCAAAAAATTCAAAAATAAAGATAAAAACCACCAAACATTCATAGGTCGTGGTCATGGACAACGAGGAGGAAGAGGACGTGGAGCTTATCAAGGTATCAATGAAATGAGGTATGACAAATCTAAAATTGAGTGCTACAACGGTCATAAATTGGACATCTTGGGAATGTTGTAGTAATGTTGAAAAAAAAGCTAACCTTGTTGACAACAACAAAGAAGAAGATGAGTCAACATTATTAATGACACTCACAGAAGATAATACAGAAGATTACAGTTCATGGTATCTTGATAATGGAACAAGTAATCATATGTGTGGATACGAAGACAAGTTTTGGAGATAAAGAAGATGAAAAGTGGTAATGTATCTTTTGGAGATACCTAGAAGATTCAAATTGAAGGAATAGGTATGATTTTGATATCCTATAAAAATAGTGATCACAAATTGATCAACGAGGTTTACTATGTGCCAAAACTAAAAAATAATATTTTGAGTTTGGGCCAACTTCTTGAAAAAGGATATGATATTTATATGAAAAATATGCATCTTTGGCTTAGAGATTCAAGTAATAATTTAATTACCAAAGTGAATATGGCAAAAAATAGATTATTTCCTTTGAATCTTAAGACCATTAATGCAAAGTGTTTGTAGGCTAATGTGCAAGATGAGTCATGATGTTGGAATATACGATTTGGAAATTTGAACTTTGAAACTTTCAAATCATTAGGAGACAAGAACATGGTTGATGAAATTCCATCAATCAATCATCCCAATTAGTTGTGTGAAGCTTGTTTTCTTGGAAAACATGAAAGGAGGAGTTTTCTAAAGGAAACCACATCAAGAGAAACTAATCCACTTCAGCTTGTTCATACCGATGTGTGTGGTCCAATTGATCTATCTTCTTTTGGTAAAAGTAAATACTTTTTACTCTTTATTGATGATTTTAGTAGAAAGACTTGGGTATATTTCTTGAAGCAAAAATTAGAAGCTTTTGTTGCTTTTAAAATTTTTAAAGCACTTGTAGAAAAAGAGAGTGTCTATGAAATAAAATCCTTAATGTCCGATAGAGCAGGCAAATTCATTTCAAAAGAATTTAATGACTTTTGTCAGTCTCATGGAATCGTCACCCTTTAATGGTATCTTACTCGCCCCAACAAAATGAAGTTGCAGAAAGAAAGAATAGAACATTTCTTAATATGGCAAGATGTATGTTGAAAACTAAAAATATTCCAAAAGAATTTTGGGCCGAGGCTATTTCATATGTAGTTTATTTAAGCAACAGGTCTCCAATAAGAAATATGGAAGATCAAACACCTCAAGAAACATGGAGAAAAAGAAAGCTAAGTGTCAAACACTTGAGAATTTTTGGGAGCATAGCCTATGCTCATGTTCCACATCAAGGGAGAGCTAAACTTGATGATCGAAGTGTCAGGTATATATTTATTGGCTATAACACTAGTTCAAAAGGCTACAAGTTATACAATCCAAGCAACAACAAAGTGATGGTCAGTCGTGATGTTGAATTTAAAGAAGAAGAATCATAGAATTGGGAAGTCCAGGAGGTTCCATAAGAAAGAACATATGATTTTTTTCCATACTTTGGAGATGAAGAAGAGTAGGATACCATGGCACCTGAATAGGATGCAAACCTCCCAGCAAATATTGCCTCTCATTTTTCTCAAGATCAGGGTTCAGGTGAAAGGCCACAAAGGATGAGGAGCATCCAAGAACTCTATGATGACACAGAAAAAGTTACTAATTTTGATTTTTAGTGTTGTCTCTATGATGACGATGAACCAATGAATTTTAATGATGCTGTTATAGACAAAAAATGGAAACAAGTCATGGAGGAAGAAATTCAGTCAATTAAAAAGAACAACACTTGGGATTTAATAACCCTTCCTAAAGATCATCAAGCAATTGTAGTCAAATGGGTATACAAGGCAAAGAAGAATTCTCATGGAAAGGTTGAGATATACAAGGCAAGACTCGTAGCTAAAGGCTATAAGAAAAGAAATGGCATTGACTATGAAGAAGTCTATGCACCTATTTCCTCCATGAAGACGATACATCTGCTAATCTCTGTGGCGGCACAAATGAAGTGGAAAATCCATCAACTAGATATCAACTCGGCATTTTTGAATGAATATCTTGAAGAAGAAGTCTATATTGAATAACCATTGGTCTTTGTGGTCAATAATCCCGAAAATAAAGTGTTGAAATTGAAAAAGGTTCTATATGGGTTGAAGCAAGCTCCACGAGCGTGGAAAAGTCGCATTGACAAGTATTTTAAAAAAAATAGGTTTACTCGTTTTATTCATGAATATGCTATTTACATTAAAGTTCATACTAATGTAGATGTTTTGATTATTTGTCTTTATGTTGATGATCTTATTCTGATGGGTAATAATCCATATTTGTTTGAAGCTTTAAACAAAACTATGTCCATTGAATTTGAGATGAAAGACATAGGTCTCATGTCATATTACTTGGGCCTAGAAGATAAGCAAATGGGGGAAGGAATATTCATATCTCAAGAAAGATATACAAAGGAGATTTTGAAGAAATTCAACATCTTTGATTGTAATCCTGTGAACACCCTAATGGAAAGCGGAATAAAATTGTCAAAGTTTGATAATAGTGAAAATGTGGACTCCACTCTTTTCAAAAGTCTCGTGGAAAGTCTGAGGTACTTGACCTGTACGAGACCAGATATAATTTTTGCAATTGAAGTAGTAAGTCGATTCATGAAAGCTACTACTTCCACTCACTTGAAAGTTGCTAGAATAATTCTTCGTTACCTAAAAGATAGGATAGACCTTGGACTATTTTACTCTTCTTCGGATGATTTTAACCTTGTGGAATTTTGTGATAGCGATTATGCGAGAGATTTGGATGCTAGGAAAAGCACATCAGGTTTGTGTTTTTCTTGGGTGATTGTGTTATTTCTTAGATCTCAAAGAAACAAACCATTGTTACTCTCTCAATGTGCGAAGATGATTATGTGGAAACAACGTCATGTATGTGCCATGCCATTTGGTTGAGAAGATTATTAAAGGAGCTTAACTTACCTTAGACTGCAGCCACGATAATTTATGTTGATAACAAGTTAACACAGGCTTTTTCGAAGAATCTAGTATATCATGATCGAAGTAAGCACATAGATACAAGGTATCACTTCATCAGAGAATGCATTGCCAAGAAAGAGGTAGATCTCAAGTACGTGAAATCCCATGATCAAGTTGCAGATATTTTCACAAAGCCTCTCAATTTTGAAGACTTTTAGAGATTGAGATCAAGTCTTGGAATGAAGAAAAAAATCAAAATTAAGGGAGAGATTTGTCGGATAAAAAATAGTCAAATAAAATAAATAAAAAGTAAAAGAAAATTGGTGTTGCAACATTGTTAGTGTGGTGACATGAAGTTGAAAATTTGTGTTGCAACATGATTTGAAAATTGGTGTCGCAACATATAAACTTTGGGAAGTTCATCTATAAATAGATGACTTCTCATTCATTTTGAAACATACCAAAATTGAGAGAACAATAGAGATAAAAAGAGAGTAATCCACAGATATTCTATAGTCTGTGAGATAATAGTGTGGGAGTAATATTGTAGTGAGTTGTGAGAAATAAAAAGAGTGTTGTTTCATTTATAAAGAGTAGTAGTCTTTTGAAACAACTATGTTGTAATCCGTATTATTGTTTTACTCCATTAGATATTTTATTTTCCCCGTTATAATATTTGGTGTCGTTGTTACTCTCTTGTTATTGCTACTTGTGTAGATATTATCCTGGGTGGGAATATTTATTTTTCCAACATTATTATGACCACCACTATTTATTTATTTATTTACTAATATATCCTAGATTGAATAAATAATAATAATAATAATAATAATTAATTATTATTATTATTATTATTATTATTATTATTTATTCAATCTAGAATATATTAGAAATAATCTTTTACCCCATAAAAATACTAATAATAGGGTATGGGTAAGTTCTGGTATACGTATGTGATTGTTGCAAATATTAGATGTGCTTATAGGCTAGAATTTTGTTTGGACGCCTACTTGTGTTAGGGAAAAAGCACATCTTATTGATATTGAATGCCTTAATGATCTATACGGCTTGAATAGTTTTTCGAGGGAGGAGTCAAAGACATTGCTAGCATGGGGAAAGATGAGATTGTTAAAGTAAGGCCTTTAAATCTAAATATTAATATTAGAAGAAAATGAGGCTGGTCCTTATTCTGGGGCTGCAGGCACTTTGCCAGATGCAGGATTTTCCTTTCTGCGATAAGCCTATTGTACTTCATTAATCTTAACTTTTTTCCCAATTCTTTCTGTACATGTCAATGTATTATTGTTGTAGATTTTCAATACTGAAACTTTAACTTATGTATTATTTGTTAGAATTTCAATAGTAGTATCTTTAAATTCATTCCACAGCTAGGATTCTATGAATTTTTGCTCGTCTTATCCTCAATTTGAATTCCGATATTTGCTTCTATAATTAGATGGCAGTTAAGCTCAGTTTCTGTTTTAAAATGAATTATTGGCTTTTTAATTATTTTCTTTATTTAATTATTTGGATTCAACAAATTCTTATTTCTTTGTGCTCCCATTTTTTAGGAGGGTCCTGTACAAAAAGTAAAGTCCCATTTTCAGAAGGGTCCTGAACAGAAAGTAAAGTCTCATTTTTCAGAAGGGTCCTGCACAGAAAGTAACATCTCATTTTTCAGGAGGGTCCTGCACAGAAAGTAAAGTCCCATTTTTCAGGAGAGTCCTGAACAGAAAGTATAGTCCCATTTTTCAGGAGGGTCCTAAATAAAAAGTAAAGTCCCATTTTTCAGGAGGGTCCAGAACAGAAAGTAAAGTCTCATTTTTCAGGAGGGTCTTGAACAGAAAGTAAAGTCCCATTTTTCAGGAGGATCTTGAACAGAAAGTAAAGTCCCATTTTTTAGGAGGGTCTTGAACAGAAAGTAAAGTCCCATTTTTCAGGAGGGTCCTGAATAGAAATTAAAGTCCCATTTTCTGAGAGGGTCCTAAACAGAAAGTAAAATCCCATTTTTCGGGAGGGTCCTAAATAGAAAGTAAAATCCCATTTTTCAAGAGGGTCCTGAATAGAAAGTAAAATCCCATTTTATAGGAGAGTCCTGAATAGAAAGTAAAATCTCATTTTTCGGGAGGGAAAAATCTCATTTTTTGGGAGGGTCCTGTACAGAAAGTAAAATCTCATTTTTTGGGGAGGGGGTGTCCTGAACAGAAAGTAAAATCCCATTTTTAGGGAGAGTCCTAAACAGAAAGTAAAATCCTATTTTTTGGAAGGGTCCTGAACAAAAAGTAAAATCCCATTTTCCAGGAGGGTCCTAGACAGAAAGTAAAATCCAATTTTCTAGGAGGGTCCTGAATAGTACGTAAAATCCCATTTTCCAGGAGGGTCCTGAACAGAAAGTAAAATCCCATTTTCCAGTAGGGTCCTGAACAGAAAGTAAATTCCTATTTTCCAGGAGGGTCCTGACCAGAAAGTAAATTCCTATTTTCTAGAAGGGTCCTGAACAGAAAGTAAATCCTATTTTCCAAGAGGGTCCTGAACAAAATGTAAATTACCATGGATGTGCTTTTTCAATGATAGCTAAATTAAGTGAAGCGAATTGACCCTCAACAAAGAAATTTTGTCAGTTAAAAATATAGTGTTGGTTTGCCACACTTGGCTATCCCGACACCTGCTCTAGTGTCCATTTTCTTCATTTTGTTTCAGATATTTAGCACTTGCCCCTGCTTTTTCATGTGATTGATGCAAACTCTGATTATTAAGAGTGACTCTGACATAAACACAGCATCTCTGTTTTTCCATGCTTCTAAGATAAACCCTTTAAACCTTGGTATTTTCATGAGTTCCCAGATTTGCCTGTTGACAAAGCTTTCTACAGGCCCTTTTTTGGCTTACAATCATGTCTCTTTCTCGCGCTGGCCTTTTTGTCTTGCTTTAGGCAATTGAAAAAGCTGGCAGCTAGTTTTTAAATCTTTTCTCACTTGTTTTGACATGGACTTGGCTCAAAGACAAGAGAAAAATAACAACAACTTTTGCTTTATTTGGATAACTGAGTCAAGAAAATAAAAATATAACTAAAGAGAAGAAAAAAACGATAATGAATGTCCCCATTGAAAAAGATAAAAGAAAAGTTTGTCTTAAAATGACAGTTAACTCTAATGATTATGGCATGCATATCGGATTAGACTGGCTGATATTTCCATCCAAAACTTCTACCAACTGTTGTTGTGTGAATGACCTCGAAATTGAGTTGCTTCCGTAGGTCAATTGCATTTAAGACCTCATTCGACTAGTGGCTCTTTGAATGGTTTTTGCCAACAAGCCTCTCTCATTTTCCTTTTCGCATCTCACCATTACCTTATAGTGTTTGTGAGGGTTTTTCACCAATGAGGACTCTCTTATTTTTATTTAGTTCAACTCACCATCGTCTTATAGTGCTTGTGAGGGTTGTCACCGATAAGACTCTCTTATTTTTACCTCCATCAACTTACCATCCCCATATGGTGCCCGTGAGGGTTTTCACCAATAAGACTCTCTCATTTTTATTTCTCTCAATTTACTATCACCTAATGGTGACCGGAAGGGTTTTTACCAATAAGACTCTCTCATTTTAATCATCTCAACTTACTATCACCTTATGGTGCCTGCGAGGGTTTTCACCATTAAGACTCTCTCATTTTTATTTCTCTCCTAATTATTTATGTTGAGGAAGAAAAGTAGTTTCCAAAATGCGTCATCACATCCATTGCATGCTTAGCCTTAACATTCTCAAAGATAGATTTGAAGGTTTTTCTTTGGTTATAACTTGACTTTTGGATAGTGTTAGAAAGAAAGGATGATATAAAGCCCAAATGACACTTTAAGTGGGTTAGGACTTACAACTTTTGAATTTGACTCAAACAATAAAGAATAACTCATGCCCCCGTTTGTTTTAATTGGGCAATTCTAAAATTTTTATTTGGTTGGACGGAGCCCTGGGTATGGCAGCCTATGTATCTTACCCTCGAGAGAGGAGAATCAGGTCACGTGTAGTTCTAGCAGCTTATTTTTCATGATTTAGACTTTTAATTCTTTTTCTTTTACTGACACTCTTTTCTCTTTGGATTTTCTTACTCTACTTGTCTTGGCACTTTTCTTTTTTTTTTCTTTTTGGACATATTTTCTTTTTCTTATTTTTTTTTACTCTATTTTGATTCCAAAAGAGGGGTATGAAATAAAATAGGAATAAAGCTCAAATGGGGTAAACAAAGGATGACACAATGTTTGGATAGTAGAATGAAATGCCTTCGTCATATCAATCCTTGAAAATGCAAGTACATATCATGCAATATGAAAGTGCACGATCAATATCACTTATGACATGTTATACAACACTAACTTGCCCCAAACATATGTACCACCTCTTCTTCTAGAATTGGCAAACATACAACTCCATCTTTGTTGTATATCCCTCACATTAAATGACTCATGCTTTCGTGGAGTTGATTTTATTCTGTTCCTCAGGATCACATATCTACTATTTGACCTAATTGAGCTATGTTTTTAAATTGATGACCAAGTTATTCTTGTGATTCTCAAAATGATTGCCTTAATTTTCAAAGAAGGCTTGAACTTGTCACCAAATATCTCAGCACTCTACCTATTTTCTCAGATGCTTTCTTTTTCTAACTTTAACCCTCTGGTTTAATGTTCATGCTTAAATTGGATTTTAAGATCTGGCTAAAAATTTTGCTAGCGTGTCATAACACTAGAATTAACCTAAAATATACTGTATAAAGAAAATAAACAAACAACAAATATTTAAAACACAAAGGAAAAAGAGACACTTCATTCAATTAAAATAAAAGCTAGAAGGGTTTGGTAATAACGACAAATGGACAAAACAAGATAGATCCCGAATTACAACCTTGAAATAATTTGGATATCAAAAAAATAAAACAAAACAAACTACCAGACCTCTTTCTAGTAAGGAGAGAGGTGACTTCTCAATTGCTCAACCTGACATTCTTACCACTGGTTTGTATATCAGCATGACTAGAGTTTTTCACACTGTCAATGTTCTGCACCATAATCAATTTGGCTTGAATTATATTCTTAATTTCTCTTTTCAAAGCACTACGATCTTCAATACTTTGACCCTGAACATTAGAATGATATGACATGATGTTTCGATAGAAAAATAAAATGCCTTCATCATATCAATCCTTGAAAATGCAAGTACATATCATGCAATATGAAAGCGCAAGATCAATATCACTTATGACATATTTTACAACACCAACCTTTCCCAAACATATGTACCACCTCTTCTTCTGCACTTGCCAAACATACAACTCCATCGTTGTTGTACATCCCTTACATTGAATGACTCATGCTTTCATGGAGTTGATTTTGTTCTATTCCTTGGGATCACATATGCACTATTTGACCTAATTGAGCTATGTTTTTAAATTGATGACCAAGTTATTCTTGTGATTCTCAAAATAATTGCCTTAATTTTCAAAGAAGGCTTGAACTTGTCACCAAATACTCAACACTCTACCTATTTACTGAGATGCTTTCTTTTTCTAACTTTAACCCTCTGATTCAATGTTCATGCTTAAATTGGATTTTAAGATCTGACTGAAAATTATGCTAGCATGTCATAACACTAGAATTAACCTAAAATATACTGTATAAAGAAAATAAACTAACAACACATATTTAAAATACAAAGGAAAAAGGGATACTTCATTCAATTAAAAAAAAGATAGAAGGGTTTGAACATAACGACAAGTGGACAAAAGAAGATAGATCTCAAACTACAACCCTTAAATAATTCAGATAACAAAAATAAAACAAAACAAACTACCACACCTCTAGTAGGGAGAGGGGAGACTTCTTAATAGATCAGCCTAATATCTTAGCCACTAGTTTGCATATCAGCATGACTAGAGTTTTCCTCACTATCAATGTTCTGCACCATAATCAATTTGTCTTGAATCATATTTTCAATTTCTCTTTTCAAAGCACGACAATCTTCAATATTGTGACCCTGAACATGAAATGTTATGCACATCATACATTACGCTCAAAATTTCTTTAATGTAGGTTAGGAGTATACCCAAGTAGAGAAGTGATCATGCCTTGTTGTGCCAATCTCTAAAATAAATTGGCATACGGCTCTCCAATTATTATAAAATTATCCCTCAATTTTTGCCTCATTTCATTATTTAACTTAGATCAAACATCGATCCTATAAGGTCTTTGATATGTTTGTGGAATTAGAGAATGACTTTGAGGAGTTGGTATGCGCCATTATGGGTAAGGAAGGATTTAAACATATGGTTGTGCACAATATACTAGATATGAAGGTGGGGAAATAGAGTATAATGGATTTTAGGAGTGATTATGGAGAGCTTGGGTATGAACATGGGCTTGAAACCAATGGTAACGATGATGTCGTATTCTTGGATATGCCCATTATCCAACTACAATACCAGTGTCATCTTTCTCATTCGTCTTCCCTCCAAGTTCCCTTAATTGATTGCAATATTGTCCCAAATGTTTCACGAATTCCTCATGCCCATCTTGCTCCTCAAATTTTGACATCTCAAAGATTGGAGAAAGGTTATCACTTGGAGGCATGCTCCAGTCTTTGTATGAAATGTCTTCTTTACCCACAGGACCTAGAGAATATTTCATAGCATTCTCTGCACTCTTCATTTTTCCAACCACTTTATCTGACTCTTCTGGCATACTTGACTTCTTGTTAAAAATTTTGGTAGTCTAGTTAACTTAAAAACAGGCTCAAGAGTATAACAATGATCACTAAGAGTATTGAATATAGGTTCACTAGCAGCATGGGGACGCACAACCGTTGGGCAAGACAGTGTGGAAGTCCCAGTAGAGGATTGAGCAACAGAATCACAGACGACATGTGATGTTGTAAATGTAGCAGGCTTATGCTGAGGATCTAGAGGAAAAGAGGTTGAAGTATTAAGATGCTTTTGGCTCGGAATAAATTTTGAGTCATGTTGCGGTGCATCAAAAACAGTAGAAAATTGAATTTGAGATTTAGGTGGAAAACTCGAGGTGTTTGTAGGATCAATAAAGGAAAATAGAGGAGGAGGAAACCCACTGGCTCAAGCTCGATGCATTTCTATCATTTGTTGTCTTAGCCTCCTAATATCTTGCTTCAAACTCTCTTTTTCTTGATTCTTTGTTTTATCCATGATTTCACTCTCTATATCTTTGTTGGACACAACTAACCCTTTGGATTTGGTGTGATGTGAAGGACCAGCCAGAATGTCATAACCCAACCACCTTAAACTGACTCAACAAAAAAAACAACAAATGTGTTAGAGTTCAACACTTTTTCAAAACTTCTTTTTCCTTCTTTTTTTTTTAAAAAGATCACCGAACCCAAGAAGGGCGCCTACGTGTCTCACTCTCGAGGGAGGAGAATCAGGTGTGCGTAGTTCGTGAAGTCTTTCCAAAATGGCCAATTCAACTCTTTTTCCATTCTTTTTCTTGAAACTTCAAAGAGAAAAGAAAATAACAAATTATAAAAAGAATTGACAAAAATCTTTTTGTATTTTTCAAGTTTAAATCCTTATACAAAATGAAATCTATAATTACCAAAGAAAATCTTTTTGGACTTTCAATTTGGAGTTTCATATAAATAAAATTTAAACCTGTTAAAGGAAAATCTTTTTGGATTTTTCAAATAAGATCCACCAAAAATAAAACCTACGCTTATTTAGGAAAATCGTTTTGTATTTTTCTTGTCAAGGCATAAATGAAACACCTACTCTAAATGAGGAGAAGAAAATATTTGTTTTTAATTTTTTAAATAAGATCCCTGAACCAACAATAGGCTGCCTACATATCTCACTCCCGAAAGGGGAGAATCAGGGGTGCGTAGTTCATCCAGATTGGACAATTAAAGATTAACTAACAGATTGACCAAACTTAAGAGACACGACCAAAGTCCGAAGAATAATTTTTTTTGAGTTTTTAATTTGACACTTCACATAAAAATGAAACCAACAACTATGAAATAAAACTCTTTTTGGTATTTTCGTTATATGAGATGTACAAACCATCTATCATTTTTTAATTCTCTTTTATAAAAACTCCTAAAAAAATATTTTTAAAATTTTTGAATTATGAATGCATGGTAAAGGAATAAAAAGAAAATCTTTTTGATGTGTTTGATTTTTTTTTTCTTTTTTGAGAAATGAGTGCAAGAGGTAAAAAAGTCTTTTTGAATTTTTGAATTGTGAAAAACGAAAGCCATAAAGAACTCCAAAAAAGAAACTACGAAACACTCTTTTTTGACATCACTTTTTCTTTTTCTCTCTTTTTTTTTGCAACACTTTCTTGTCTACACACTTTACTTCTAACACATTACCCAAATCAGTCCGCCAAATGACCATGTTACCCTCAGAGATGTAATATTTAGCACGTATGGATGCTTTAGAAGCAAGTATCCTACAAAGGGCCACGTATATCCCGCTAGGTATGATGCAGATAAGTATGAACTAAAGGTTGACCTACGCTGGGGTTCACTAACTAGCCTATTCGCGGAAGATCATGGTCGATAATGGCTGCGAGAGCTTTCTACCCACTCCATAACACCGACGACTCCCTCTCCTAAAATAAGGATGACTCAACTAGAGATTGTGTACAACATGTGTACTATGGACTTGTTAAGAAATAATGACTCGAGTTATGCACATGATGCCAGATATAAAGCGGTAACACATAAGATAAAAACTGTAAACAAAGAGCAGGTAGGCACTCAACAATGAGAAACAAATGACTCGGGTTATGCACATGATGCCAGATATAAAACGGTAACACATAAGATAAAAACTGTAAACAAAGAGCACGTAGGCACTCAACAATGAGAAATAATAACACAAAATAATACGAATAATGTCTATAGACCAATGATGTCAAACAAAATCGATACAACTCCAAAAATTAGCTCAAATTTTGAAAAATCCCCAGCGGAGTCGCCAGAGCTGTCACACCCCTTTTTTAACCAAAAAGAATCGTTTTAAGGTTCGAAAGGATTTTTATTGTTATGTGAAAAGAGGTGAAAAATTTTGTTTCCAACATGATTATTGACATTTAAAATCCGAGTCGCCACTTGGCATAATCAGGTGTGCCAAGTCACCTTTGGAAATCCTTTTTCAAAACTATTTTTGACTCTTTAAACTGATCCGCAAACAGAGATTCTGACTAAGGAATTCTATTGACCGAGGGGAAGGTGTTAGGAACCCCTTGATCCCATGGTTTGACCGCGATCATTTGGTGGAGCATATAATCTAATTTGATACTATGAATGTATAAACCACATAAAACACATAAAACAAACATCAAACACATCAAACAATAATGCCAAACCAAAATAATAATATTCAGTCCAATTATACAGTCCAAAATAGGAAAATGCATAAAAACAAATCCTATTCTAAACTAATCCTAGACTAACATTCTCCCTGACGCCTCGGGTCTTCATCACGAACATCTTTCGGGTACAAGATACCTCGAGGCATTCCCCGATGAATAAATATATATAGATACTTCGGGGAATTCCCCGACCAAATAATACAATTGATTCAAATATGAAAAAACAGAACCATTCTACACACATTTAAGCATTCACCAATTCGACATTCCTAAATGTGCCTCCCCCTATCGGTTGCCTAACAATTATTGACATAAACCATGAGGCCATTGAATTTAAAAAAATTCGATACTTATAGCGAATCAAGGATTATCAATAAATCGACATGAACTAATATTCACTTTTATAAATGTTTTAATTTTCGCCCTCCAAATCTCACATGATTAAACCAATTCGACTATCAAATCACTTTTCAAAATCTAAACCAACATCGAACACATACCCAGAATGAAGATTCAAATATTTAAGCATACCAATCATTCATTTCCACAACAAAAATAAACATTTGCTTAACATATTCAAAACGACACCATAAAATCATGATATGAACCAACTTTGATATAATTAAAAAATAGAGTTAAGAGATGGACCTTTGAAGAACCGATTTCATTAATAATAAAGTTAAGAAAGCCTAGACTATAGAATTTCGAATAGAACCTCAACAGCAACAGAAACCAACTTGATAGCGAGAAATTAAAACCCCAAACTGCTTATAATGAATCAATCGAGGCAAACGGAACCTAAATCCCCAAAATCCACATGAAGACCAATAAACTAAGAATGAGATCACAACAGAACACAAACTCGCATGCGATAATGTCTTGAAAGTGATTAAAAAACAAAATGGATTTCAATGAATTTCCGTCGCTAGTTCATGTTTTCCAGCTGGATCTACCTAGAAATCAAAGAAAAATGGAGATAATTTAGGTATTTTGGACTTGGCTTGTTGAATGGATGACTAGATATCGATAACGCTAATTTTGGTGAGATTTCATGAAAAATCTAAAGAGAAACGGTTGAACGATAGATGGAAAACTAATTTTGGCGAGCCAAGTCGCAAGAACTATGACCAAAGACCTAAAACCCTCACCCTCTCTCTCTCTCGATTTTCACCCTCTTTACCTGATTTCATCACTTTTTCTTCCCATTATTCTCTTTCTCTACTTGTGATCCTCACTATCTCGATCTTACTATTCCCCCTTTGATTGACCTCGTGTCTCATTGTTTATCACTATTTGTGTGTGATTTGGGTATGTGTGTGCGTGTATGTAGCTGTGCTTGAGAGTGGAATTGTGAGTTGGTGCCTGTTTTTTTTTTATATTTTCGATCCAAGAAGAGAAAAAGAAAAATAGATGATTCATCCTGATGGTCTTCTGTGAGAGTATATGTATATATGGTGTCTTATGGAAAAATCAATCCAAATCGTGGGGGACAACTTTTTTCTAATGAATTGAAAATAAAATTTATATATATATGCCTCTTCTCGTGATGATGTTGGTGAATGTGTATATATGTATTGCGCTTTGTAAAAATAGAGATTCCTTGTGGGCCCCTCTTTTTTTGTCCTTTTTCAATTTATTAACCAAATGGAACAAAATATGAGAGGTAGGGATGAGGCATGGTAGTGTGTGGGGTAGGTTAGGTTGTTAGGATGAGGTGTAAAGGGGTTAGGATAGGATAAACTTTGTATGCGGCTGCATTTAGTGAATGGTGTAACTAAAAATATCATATATATATTTTAGTTGAGAAATGTTTAAAATGTTTAAACTTTGTAGAAACATCAATACACTGACGAACCTCATTTTTAAACCATGTTGCAAAGGATGCATACACTTGATTTTCGTGGAATTGAGTCTTAAATGAACTGAAGATCCAACATGGGAAACACAATTAGATTCTTTAAGGGAATGAGTACACAAACAAGATATGTTAAAATTTGAATCTTCTTACTTCAGAAAGGGCTTAATTTTCGGGTAATTCAGCAAGACATACAAAGTTGTTTATTTGTGCTCCATGGCATTGAGCCAGCGAGGTATGATTTTTTTAGCCTTACAACCAGATTGATTGAACATTGTCATTGAGCCACTACTGTTAGTGTAATTCTCTGTGGTTGCAATATTCTCGTAAGTCAAGTGTGGCCTTAGGATTATCCCTTGTTTTGTCGGTGACATCCATAACTGTGTTGAACAAGTTGTCAAAGTAGTTCTTCTCAGTATGCATGGCATCAACATTATTTCTACGTAAATTATCTGGCCAATATTCTAACTCCCAAAATATACTTTACTTATTCCAGTTATGCAAAACGCCATATCCATCAAGCCTGTATAATCGTTCCTCGCTGGCTTTAGGCAAATTCTGAACAATTTCTCAGACGTCATAACCAGACAACATTGGAGGTGGACCATTATATTCCCTTCTGTTCCTTCTGAAGGCATTCTTAAGTCTCCTACATTCATGATCAAGTGGCAAGAAACAATGATGACAATCAAACCATGAATTTTTCCTATCATGTCTTAATGTGAAAGATTTTTTTTTCCATGCAGTATAGACAAGCCAACTTTCCAACGGTCATCCACCCCGACAACATTCCATAAGTAGGAAAATTATTAACTGTTCACATTAGATATGCACGCAGATTGAAATTTTGTTTAAGAGAGATGTCCCAAGTTTCACTCCCCCATGCCATAAAATATGAAGTTCATCTATCAAAGGCTGCAAGTACACATCTATTCTGCTTTTTGGATTACGCGGACCAGGAATAACACAATTTAGAAATATATAGGGACTAATCATAAACATTTTAGGAGGAAGATTATAGGGAGTGATAAATATAGGCCAACATTAATATGGCGCACCACCAACTGAAAAAGGAGAGAACCCATCTGCACATAATCCCAATCGAATGTTTCATAGCTCAGTTGCAAAATCTGGATATGTTGTATTAATATGCTTCCAAGCCTCTCCACCAGATGGATGACATATAATACTAGGGGGCCTTCTATTTTCACTATGCCATCTTAAATTAGGAGATGATCTGTTGAAAGCATACAGCCTCTTCAACCTTGGTATAAGAGGTAAATAATGCATTTCCTTAATACCAAGTTGCTTCCCAGTAGAATCACGCTTATATCTAGGGTGCTGAAAAAACTTACAGAACTTTAGGTTAGTATCTCTCTTAGAGTATAACATGCAGACATTTTCACAACAATTAATTCTAACCAAGTAGAGACCTAACTTTGACACCTAACTTTGACACCAATCTTTTTTTCTTATAGAAAGAATCAGGAACCTCCAAGACGGGATCAATTAACTCTTTAATAAAGTCTATAATTGAGTCCATTCCTCCTTCCACAATATTTCAGTCAGATTTAATACTTAACAATCTAATAGGAACTGACAAATGAGAGTGTGAACACCCGTCAAAAAAAGATGACTGGCAGCATGCAATTCTTTGTGGAAATTGGTTGCTTCTTATTAGGAACATCTTCAACATTTTTCCTAAAGTCAACCCCATGTTGCATCCCAAATGAATTATGCACCATTTCTGTCATCCTAGTATCTTGATATTCATTATGCCCTGAAGACCTACTACTTTCTCCAACAACAAAGTTATTTTGTGCAACATTACCATGAATACAACATAATCTTAAAAAGTCCTCATGAAACCCCTTTCAATAAAGATTTTCCTTTACTTCTTCTTCACTTAGAAGATTTATACCATCACATCTAACACAAGGACACCGAATAACCCAAAAACATGTCCAAACATCAAGTGTCTAAGCATGTTCAACAAATCTTTTGACACCTTCAACAAATTTCTGCCTAATACCCACTCTATTTTCATTGTTTCGGTGAAATATCCAGTTATAATCAGGTTTCATCTACGCAATTAATAAGATTCAATGAATTAGATAAAAAAAATTTCAACCAACTAAGTCACCTACCATAACCACATTCAAAACACAAAATCTCTTTTAAAGTCCCTAAACTCAACCATTTTCAACCAACTAAGTCACTTACCAAACTACATTCAAAACAAAAAAAATCCAAACTTAACCATTTTCAACCAACTAAGTCACTTACCAAACTACATTAAAAACAAAAAAAAATTCCCTTCTAAAGTCCCTAAACTTAACAATTTTCAACAAACTAAGTCACCTACCATAACCACATTCAGAACACAAAATTCGCTTCAAAGTCCCTAAAGTTAACCATTTTCAACCAACTAATTCACTAACCAAACTACATTCTAAACAAAAAAATCCCCTTCAAAGTCCCTAAACGTAACCATTTTCAACAAACTAAGTCTCAAAACAAAACCACATTCCAAAAAAAAAAAAACCTTTTACAGTCCGTAGACTTAACCATTTTCAACCAACGAAGTCAGCTACCATAACCCCATTTAAAACACAAAATCTCCTTCAAAGTCACTACACTTAATCATTTTCAACCAACTAAGTCACCTACCATAGCCACATTCAGAACACAAAATCCCCTTCAAAGTCCCTAAACTTAACCATTTTCAACCAACTCAGTCTCAAAACAAAACCACATTCCAAAAAAAAAAACCTTTTAAAGTCCCTAGAATTAACCATTATCAACCAACGAAGCGACCTACCATAACCATATTCAAAACACAAAATCCCCTTCAAAGTCCCTAAACTTAACCATTTTCAACCAACTAAGTCACCTACCATAACCACATACAGAACACAAAATCCCTTTCAAAGTCCCTAATCTTAACCATTTTCAACCAACTAAGTCACTTACCAAACTACATTCAAAAAAAAAATATCCCTTTTAAAGTCCCTAAACTTAACCATTTTCAACCAACTATGTCTCAAAACAAAACCACATCCCTAAAAAAAAAAAATCCCCTTCAAAGTCTCTAAACTTAACAATTTTCAACCAACTCAGTCTCAAAACAAAACAACATTCCAAAAAAAAAAACCTTTTAAAGTCCCTAGACTTAACCATTTTCAAACAACGAAGTCACCTACCATAACCACATTCGAAACACTAAATCCCCTTCAAAGTCCCTACACTTAACCATTTTCAACCAACTAAGTGACCCACCATAACAACATTCAGAACATAAAATTCCATTCAAGGTCCCTAAACTTAACCATTTTCACTCAACTAAGTCACTTACCAAACTACATTCAAAACAAAAAAAATCCCTTTCAAAGTCCCTAAACTTAACCATTTTCAACCAACTAAGTCACTTACCAAACTACATTCAAAACAAAAAAATCCCCTTTAAAGTCCCTAAACTTAACCATTTTCAACCAACTAAGTCTCAAAAGAAAACCACATTCCAAAAATAAAATCCCCTTCTAAGTCCCTAAACTTAACCATTTTCTACCAACTAAGTCTCAAAACAAACCACATTAAAACAAAATCCCTTTTCAAGTCCCTAAATTAACCGTTTTCAACTAACTAAGTCACTTACCAAACTACATTCCAAACAAAAAGAATTCTCTTTAAAGTCCCTAGACTTAACCATTTTCAACCAACTAAGTCACCTACCATACAAGAAACAAGCAACAAAAACATCAACAACATGTCGACGACAATGCTAGTGATTCGTACAAGGCCACACACGACTTTACTAGACTTCAATATGAACAATAACAAGAAGATAACAACAATGCTAGTGAATCGCACAAGGCCACACACGGCTTCACTATACTTCAAGATGAAAAGTAACAAGACTTCAGTATAACAACTTAGAGAAAAGTCAGCTTTTGCTTGGCCTAATTTAAAGTTCTAGAGACAAGCCGTCACTGGTAAAATAGCAAAGTAATCCTTCCACTGAATTTAGATTCTGTCAAACGGTAACATCAAATTCCACGCAACGAGTTATGCAAGTAGAATTAAAAAAATTTGTTCATTACACAAAGTAACTATATTCTCATCCTTCAATAAAGTAACAAATCTTATAACCACCTTACTTCAATAAGATTGATAATTTTAATTAATAACATAATGAATTATCAAATAATACTGCTAATCTGATATCTAAACTATAAAGTTCTTAACATAAACCAAATATTAGCTTTACTTTTGTTTTCTTAACATATCAACTTACTTTGTTACAACTTTATACGTTTACATTAAAGGGAAGATGAAAAATGATTTATGTCACAATAGTAAGCATAATTTTCTTTCAAAAATTTATTTTCAGATAAGTAATAACTAACTAAACCTAAATTTCTTGAACTATAATTGAATCTTTAACTAAATAAACCTAATTTTTTATTACTTTTTTAACTTTCAACTAACAAAAATTTTGTAACGAAGCATAATAATTACAACAAACATGAAAAATATATACTTTAAGCTATGTAAAATTCCTACCAAAGAAATTTTAGTTACTACCAAATATGAAAAATATATACATTGAGCTAACTACAATACATACTTTAGCTAGTATCTAACAAGAAAATAAAAGTTACCAGAGCAGTGGGAATCGGCGACAAAGAGTTGATCGGATTCAAGGATTTGGAGATTTGGGGATCATGTTTTGTGTTTGGAGATTTGGGGGTTTAATTTCTGTTCTTTTATGTTTTATTAAAAGGCTAAAATCTGCTAGGTCGGGTCGGTCTATTTAATTTATTAGTTATTTTTTACTAATTAATGATAACCGACCACTTGTGGTCGGTTATCATTAATTAGTAAAAAAATTATTACTTAGCTAATCATAATTATAATTTAGTTTAAAAAATTAATTAATTAAGTTAATTAAAATTTTACAAAAACGATCACAAAGTAAAATATAAGTGTTCGAATTACTTTTATACAAATTATTATCATAAAACAATCACATGTGCACAATTTTAATTAAACGATTAAATCATATAATTATTTATGTTATCATTATATTAACGCAATACGAATATGTACAAATTAGATACTTGGTTATTTTATCAACAGGACTAGTATATTTCCTCAATAATAAAATAATATCAATGCATTTTGCGAATTACGATATTATATATATATATATATATATATATATAATATCATAATTAAAATCTATTTAGCCAAAAATTAGCGTAATTTGTAAAATTTATTGACATATATAACCCTGGTTCATAATACAACGTGTTAATCAAATAAATTTTTGATTAATTGTGTTACGTTATTTGATACGGTCGTTCAATGTTTTGTCTCCCCCTCCCCCACTTCCTCCCCCCCCCCTCATATACCTCGTAATACTAGTCTTACATTATTACAACTTCTAAAGCACCCGCGTGTCTACGTTGACAAAAATTATTATATCTACTTCTTCAATAGTTTGATATATATATATATATATATATATATATATATATATATATATATTCAGTTATCTAGCTTTTGCTTACTACATACGTTAATACACGAGATATACGTATATAAACATATATTCAATTGTCTATCAGTCAAACTATATTTTGATATGTAGATTCAGTTATCTAGCTTTTGATTACTACATACGTCACTACACGAGATACACATATATAAACATATATTCAATTGTCTATCAACTTTAAAATAGGTATAATAAACATCACATACACGATTTTACTACCCCATAATATATACAACGTATTTCACAAATACTCGGATGAATTATAGATTATATTATCTTATGTCATTAATATACCTTTACCGTATAATATGTATATAGTATAAATATATATATATATATATATATATATATATATATATATACATATACACACTATCGACTATATCAAGTTCCAAATACGTACCATATATATCACAGATACGTACACAATTATATTGTTATCCAATAAAATAATGAGATGTCTTTCTTATACATACTCAGATAAGTGATCGATTAATTATATTTGATTAGCTTAATAAACTAGGTTTTGACTACATCGTTCATCAATCGATAACTATCATATATAAATATCCAAAATTACACACACACACACACATACATACATACATACATATATATATATATATAAACTTTTGAATTCGTACTATATATATAAAATTCACAAGTGTATTACTTTGTAATAGAACACATTCATTATATTCTGATGAATTATCTATTATATATTACATTATTATTATGCATGTAAATACATACTAAAAAACATCACCTTTCAAATACGTACTATAAATATTAGTTTTCATCATTCAATTACGTCTACGACAGATTTCAATGGTCTATCCCAACGGTATCGATCATATATATATAAAGATTATGCATGCGTAATGTCATTTAAAGTATGTATAATATATTATATTATATATGTAATGTAATATATTATTTTTACTAATAACAATAATTAGATTACATAATGTTAATATAAGATTATATAATTATGTTATAAAATTATTTTTTAGTTTTTATCTTTTGTTAATCCACAACCAACCACATGTGGTTGGTTTTTAAATTTTTTATTACTATCATTTAAAATTTTTATTACTATTTTCTTTTTTTGTTACTACTAGTTTTTTGTTTATAATTAAATTTTTAATTTTAATTTTAATTTTATTTTCTGGTTTCAGTAAAAACTGACCACAAGTGGTAGGTTTTTAAAATTAATTTTTTTTATTTAAATAAAAACCAACCAAATATAGTCATTTTTTTAGAAATATTTTCTTTATTTAATAAAATAAAAAACCAACCACAAGTGGTCGGCTTCTTTAAAAAATAATTAAAAAAGAATTTTATTAATCTTACTACTCGTGGTAAATTTATTAAAACATTTTAAAATTAATTTTTCAGTAGACCAACCACTTGTGGTCGGTTTTTTAATTTTTTTAAAATTTTAATTTTAAAATTTTATAATAATTATTATAAAAACAATTGTAATATTTACTTTGATTTTTATAATAAAAAAGCGATTACTTTTGGTCACTTTTTTAAATAAAAATATTTTTTAAAAAATATTAAAAAATAGACCACAAGTGGTCGATTTTTTCCGACTACATTTTGTGGTCGGTTTTCACTTGTCCGTTTTTACACTTTTTTAGTAGTGTATGATGTGTGTATTGATTTTTCTTTTTGTTTGTTGTTGTTGTTGTTGTTTTCTTTTTGAAGCATCTGACTATCTACTACTACTATTACTACTAGTGTTGTTGTTGTTTTCATTATTATTATTATTATTATTATTGTTGTTGTTGTTATTATTATTATTATTATTATTATAATTATTATTTGTGGAATCAAAAATAGTCAAATAAAATAAATAAAAAGGAAAAGAAAATTGGTGTTGCAACATTGTTAGTGTGGTGACATGAAGTTGAAAATTTGTGTTGCAACATGATTTGAAAATTAGTGTCACAACATGTAAACTTTGGGAAGTTCATCTATAAATTGATGACTTCTCATTCATTTTGAAACACCCCAAAATTGAGAGAGCAATAGAGAGAATAAGAGTGTAATCCACAGATATTCTATCGTATGTGAGATAATAGTGTGGGAGTAATATTGTAGTGAGTTGTGAGAAATAAAAAGAGTGTTGTTTCATTTATAAAGTGTAGTAGTCTTTTGACACTGCCAAGTTGTAATCAGTATTATTGTATTACTCCATTGGGTATTTTATTTATCCCGTTATACTATTTGGTGTCGTTGTTACTCTCCTGTTATTGCTACTTGTGTGGATATTATTTTGGGCGAAAATATTTTCTTTCCTAACAATGTGGTATCAAAGCCATAGAAAATAATAGTCCACTGTCTTTTCAGTACCTCCGTCTTACAGAAGAAAATTATGAAAAATGGTTCCTACGAATGAAAGCCATTCTTAGTTCTCAAGATGTTTGGGTCATTGTAGACGAAGGGTATATAAAATCCGCCAATAAGAAGACTCTGTCTCAAAATGGAAAAGATGTCTTGATTAAGACAAGAAAGAAAGATCAATAGGCCCTCACTCTCATCCACCATTGTCTGAATGAAGGTATGTCTGAGAAGGTGGCTGATGCAACCACCTCGAAGGAAGCTTGGGAGATCTTATAAAATTCTCTCCAAGGAGTTGATAAGGTGAAGAACATAGAACTTCAAACTCTAAGGGATGATTTTGAACTTTTACAAATGAAAGAATCCAAATCCATTTTGGATTTTTATTCAGGAGTGATAGCTGTTGTGAATCAACTAAGAAAGTATAGGTAGGAAGTAGAGGATGTGCGCATGGTAGAACAGATCCTTTGCTCTTTAACACCAAAATTTGATTATGTGGTGTGTGTTATTAAGGAGTCTAAAGATTTAGACTCTATGATAGTGGAGCAACTGGAAGGTTCTTTACAAGCCCACGAAGAAAAACTCAAAATAAGAAAAAAAGAGCCATTGGAGCAACTTCTTAAAACTCAAGCATCCTTTAAAGATTCTGGAGGTGAAAAAAGTTACAAAGAAATGGACAATGGCGAGGCCAAGTCTGCCTTGGAGGTCATGGAAGAGGAAGGAGTTATATCAACAAATTCAAAAATAAATATAAAAACCACCAAACATTCAGAGGTCGTGGTTGTGGATAATGAGGAGGAAGAGGATGTGGAGCTTATCAAGGTATCAATGAAATGAGGTATGACAAATATAAATTAAGTGCTACAACTGTCATAAATTTGGACATTACTCTTGGGAATGTCGTAGTAATGTTGAAGAAAAAGCTAACCTTGTTGACAACAACAAAGAAGAAGATGAGTCAACATTGTTAATGAAACTCACAGAAGATAATACAGATGATTACAGTTCATGGTATCTTTATAATGGAAAAAGTAATCATATGTGTGTATATGAAGACAAGTTTTGGAGATCAAGAAGATGAAAAGAGGTAATGTATCTCTTGGAGATACCTCAAATATTCAAATTGAAGGAATAGGTACGATTTTGATGTCCTATAAAAATGGTGATCACAAATTGATCAATGAGGTTTCCTATGTGCCAAAACTAAAAAATAATATTTTGAGTTTGGGCCAACTTCTTGAAAAGGGATATGATATTCATATGAAAAATATGCATCTATGGCGTAGAGATTCAAGTAATAATTTAATTGCCAAAGTGCATATGGAAAAAAATAGATTATTTCCTTTGAATCTTAAGACCATTAATGTAAAGTGTTTGAAGGCTAATATACAAGATAGTCGTGATGTTGGCACATGTGATTTGGATATTTGAACTTTGAAACTCTCAAATCATTGAGAGACAAGAACATGGTTCATAGAATTCCATCAATCAATCATCTCAATTAGTTGTGTGAAGTTTGTCTTTCTGGAAAACATGCAAGGTGGATTTTTTTGAAGGAAATCACGCCAAGAGCAACTAATCCACTTCAGCTTGTTCATACCGATGTGTGTGGTCCAATAAATCCATCTTCTTTTGGTAAAATTAAATACTTTTTACTCTTTATTGATGATTTCAGTAGAAAAACTTGGGTATATTTCTTGAAGCAAAAATTAGAAGCTTTTGTTGCTTTTAAAAATTTTAAAGCACTTGTAGAAAAAGAGAGTGGCTATGAAATAAAATCCTTAAGGTCCGATAGAGGAGGCAAATTCACTTCAAAAGAATTTAATGACTTTTGTCATTCTCATGGAATCGTCTCCCTCTAACGGTACCTTACTCGCCCCAACAAAATGGAGTTGCAGAAACAAATAATAG
Source organism: Capsicum baccatum var. pendulum (assembly GCA_030864225.1). Taxonomy (NCBI): domain Eukaryota; kingdom Viridiplantae; phylum Streptophyta; class Magnoliopsida; order Solanales; family Solanaceae; genus Capsicum; species Capsicum baccatum. The sequence goes on from CM061554.1 coordinate 42,404,766, forward strand.
AACAATTCTTAACATGGCAAGATGTATGTTTAAAGATAAAAATATGCCAAAATAATTTTGGGCCGAGGCTTTTTCATATACAGTTTATTCAAGAAACAGGTCTCCAACAAGAAATATGGAAGATCAAACACCTCAATAAGCATGGAGCAGAAGAAAGCCAAGTATCAAGTGCTTGAGAATTTTTGGGAGCATAGCCTATGCTCATGTTCCACATCAAGAGAGAGATAAACTTGATGATCGAAGCATCAGGTATATGTTTATTGGCTATGACACTAGTTCAAAAGGCTATAAGTTATACAATCCAAGCAACAACAAAGTAGTGGTCAATCGTGATGTTGAATTTAAAGAAGAAGCATCATAAAATTGGGAAGGCCAAGAGGCTCCGTAAGAAAGAACATATGATTTTCTTTCATACTTTGAAGATGAAGAAGAGTATGATACCATGGCACCTGCACTGGGTACAAACCTACCAGTAAATGTCGCCTTTCCTTTTTCTCAAGATTAGGGTTCAAGTGAAAGGCCACAGAGGATGAGGAGCATCTAAGAACTCTATGATGACATAGAAGAAGTTACTACTTTTGATTTTTTTGTGTTGTCTCTATGCTGACAGTGAACCAATGAATTTTGATGATGTTGTTATAGACAAAAAATGGAGACAAGCCATGGAGGAAGAAATTCAGTTCATAAAAAAGAACAACTCTTGGGAGTTAATAACTCTTCCTAAAGATCATCAAACAGTTGGAGTCAAATGGTTATACAAGGCAAAGAAGAATTCTCATGAAAAGGTAGAGATTTACAAGGCAGGACTCATAGCTAAAGGCTATAAGCAAAGACATGGAATTGATATGAAGAAGTCTATGCACCTGTTATCTGCATAAAGACGATACATCTGCTGATCTCTTTGGCCGCACAAATAAAGTGGAAAATCCATCTACTAGCTGCCAAGTCGGTATTTTTGAATGGATATCTTAAAGAGGAAGTCTATGTTGAACAACCATTGTTCTTTGTGGTCAATAATTCCAAAGATAAAGTGTTGAAATTGAAAAAAGCTTTATATGGGTTGAAGCAAGCTCCACGAGCATGGAATAGTTGCATTGACAAGTATTTTTTTTAAAAAATAGGTTTACTCGTTGTCTCCATGAATATGCTCTTTACATTAAAGTTCATACTAATGGAGATGTTTTGATTATTTGTCTTTATGTTGACGATCTTATTCCGATGGGTAATAATTTATATTTGTTTGAAGCTTTCAACCAAACTATGTCCCTTGAAATGAGATGGAAGACATAGGTCTCATGTCATATTACTTGGGCCTCGGAGATAAGCAAATGGATGAAGGCATATTCATGTCTCAAGAAAGATATACAAATGAGATTTTGAAGAAATTTAACATGTTTGATTGCAATCCTGTGAACACCCAATGGAAAGTGGAATAAAATTGTCAAAGTTTGATAATAGTGAAAATGTGGACTCCACTTTTTTCAAAAGTCTCGTGGGAAGTCTGAGGTACTTGACTTGTACGAGACCAGATATACTTTTTGCAGTTAGAGTAGTAAGTGGATTCATGGAAACTCCTACCTCCACTCACTTGAAAGTTGCTAGAAGAATTCTTTGTTACCTAAAAGGTACGATAGACCTTGGACTATTTTACTCTTTTTCTGATGATTTTAACCTTGTGGGATTTTGTGATAGAGATTATGCGAGAGATGTGGATGATAGGAAAAGCACATTAGGTTTGTGTTTTTCTTGGGTGATTGTGTTATTTCTTTGAGCTCAAAGAAAAAAACCATTGTTACTCTCTCAACATGCGAAGCTGAATATGTGGCAACAACGTCATGTACGTGCCATGCCATTTGGTTGAGAAGATTATTGAAGGAGCTTAACTTATCACAGACTACAACCACAATGATTTATGTCAATAACAAGTCAGCACTGGATCATTCCAAGAATCTAGTATATCATGATCCAAGTAAGCACATAGATACAAGGTATCACTTTATCAGAGAATGCATTTCCAAGAAGGAGGTAGATCTCAAGTACATGAAATTCCATGATCAAGTTGTAGATATTTTCACAAAGCCTCTCAAGTTTGAAGACTTTTAGAGATTGAGATCAAGTCTTGGAATGAAGAAGAAAAATCAAAATTAAGGGAGAGATTTGTGGGATCAAAAATAGTCAAATAAAATAAATAAAAAGGAAAATAAAATTGGTGTTGCAACATTGTTAGTGTGGTGACATAAATTTGAAAATTTTAATTGCAACATGATTTGAAAATTGGTGTCGCAACATGTAAACTTTGGGAAGTTCATCTATAAATAGATGACTTCTCATACATTTTGAAACACACCAAAATTGAGAGAGCAATAGAGATACAAAAAGAGTAATCCACAGATATTCTATAATCTGTGAGATAATAGTGTGGGAGTAATATTGTAGTGAGTTGTGAGAAATAAAAAGAGTGTTGTTTCGTTTATAAAGAGTAGTAGTCTTTCGACAATGCTATGTTGTAATCAGTATTATTTTATTACTCCATTGGATATTTTATTTACCCCGATATAATATTTGGTGTCATTGTTACTCTCTTGCTATTGCTACTTGTGTGGATATTATCCTGGGTGGAAATATTTATTTTTCCAACATTATTATCACCACCACTATTTATTTATTTATTTATTATAATTATAATAATAATAATTATTATTATTATTATAATTATTTATTCAGTCTAGGATATATTAGAAATAATTTTTTACCCCATAAAAATACTAATAATAGGGTATGGGTAGGTTCTGCGTATACGTATGTGATTGTTGCAAATATTAGATGTGCTTATAGGCTAGAATTTTGCTTGGACTCCTACTTGTGTTAGGGAAAAAGCACATCTTATTGATGTCAAATGCGTTAATGATCTATACGGCTTGAATAGTTTTTCAAGGAAGGAGTCGAAGACATTGCTAGCACGGGGAAAGATGAGATTGTTGTTTTCTAGATTAGATGGTTTGAATGTAACTGCTTTAGGTGTCAAAGAAACTACTATAGCATAGAAAGATTTGAAATCTTTTATTGAGAAAAAGTAAGGCCTTTAAATTTCAATATTAATATTAGAAGAAAATGAGGCTTGCCCTTATTCTATGACTGCATGCAATTTGCCAGATGCAGGATTTTCCTTTCTGCGATAAGCCTATGGTACTTTATTAATCTTAACTTTTTGTCCCAATTCTTTCTGTACGTGTCAATGTATTATTGTTGTAGATTTTCATTACTGAAACATTAACTTATGTATTATTTGTTAGAATTTCAATAGTAGTATCTTTAAATTCATTCCATAACTAGAATTCTATGATTTTTTTCTCGTCTTAGCCTCAATTTGATTTCGGATATTTGCTTCTATAATTAGATGCAGTTAAGTTTAGTTTCTGTTAAAAGTGTCAAACGGGCCGGGCCGAGCCAACCTGGAACCGACCCTCCCATTTTAATCGTGTTTCGAGCCAGTTTCGGGCCGGGTTTGACGTTAACCGGGCCGGGCCAAACAGTAAAAAAGTTAAAACCCACCCTAACCCGACCCACTTAACCCAATCCGGTCAAACCCACCAAAACCCGATCAAACCCGATTAAAAATCGGTCAAACCCATTTAAAAAATAAATAAAAAAATCAATATACACTATATACACTCCAATATACAATATATATTTTTAAAATATATATATATATAAAGTATAAACAATTACACATATATACGTACCATTCAATATATAATTATATATGACTATACATACTACTTTAAATAAAACATATGCTATAATAGTATAATATATATATATACACTACAATATATATATATATATATATATATATATATACACTAATTTATAAAAAATATACACATGTATACGTTAAATATATACTACTTTAGAAGATATATACACATATATATGCACCATTCAATATATATGTACTACTTTAAATAAAATATATACAACAATATACATATATAGATATACAACAATATGTATATATATATAGTTACATACTAATTTATAAAACATATACACTTATATACTTTAAAGATATACATCTATAGAAGATATATGCACATATATACGCACCATTCAATATATATGTACTACTTTAAAAAAGTATATACTACAATATATATACTAAAATATTAAACATAAAGTAATGTATACGTTAAATATACACGTCTATAGAAAATCTATTCACATATATACACTCTATGCTATGTATATGTAATACTTTAAATGAGATATACTACAATATATATACATTACAATATATATTTGTATAGTTATATACTAATTTATAAAATATATATACATGTATAAGTTAAATATACACGTCTATAGAAGATCCATTCACATATATACACTCTGTTCTATATATATGTAATACTTTAAATGAAATATACTATAATGTATTTACATTACAATATATATTTGTATAGTTATATACTAATTTATAAAACATATACACATGTATACATTAAATATACACGTCTATAGAAGATCTATTCACATATATACACTCTATTCTATGTATACACACCATTCAATGTATATATACTACTACTTATAAAATATACTACATTATATATACATTACAATATATATAGATATACTTATATACTAATTTATAAAACATACACATATGTATACATTAAATATACACTTTTATTGAAGATATATACACGTGTATACGCACCATTCAATGTATATATACTACTACTTATAAAATATACTACATTATATATACATCACAATATGTATAGATATACTTATATACTAATTTATAAAACATATACACTTGTATACGTTAAATATACACTTCTATAGTAGATATATGCACAAATATACAAAACATATGCTACTTAATATAATAAATTAATAATATTTGGTAGTAAATTAATAATATATTTGAAGTTTTTAATTTAAAGTAGAGAACTAGAAATTCCATTTAAAATTTTAAATCGTTAAATAAAAAAAAACAAGGACTAAGGAGTGAATGAATTTGGAAAATTTTATTTATTGCAAAATAATCCAAAATTTATAATTTACATGAATGAAAAATCTATAAATTATGCATCATTTTTTTCAACTCATTTATGTTAATATTAATGGGAACTTGCATAGGATAGTCGAAGTCAACGGGGGCAAAACCATTCATTAGACTTGATTCTGCTGAGTTCTCCCGTGAAGTCATAATTTCTTCAAGTTTCAGCTCGTCGCTCGGCTCTGGTTCCATTCCTTGGTTTCTTCTTTCCGCTCTAATCCAATCTCTGAGGCAAACTAGAACATTCATTGCATTACTTCCCAATGAGTGTCGGTTGTTTCCAAGCTGCTGTCGTCCCTGACTAAAGGCGCTCTCTGATGCAACGGTAGACATTGGAACATTCAAGATATCTCTAGATAATCTTGAAAGCACAGGATATTGTGTTTCATTACTCCTCCACCAATCCAACGTGTTGATCCGTCGTCTGCGATCCTCTGGTGCCGTCCGAAGATAATATTTCAGCTCTTCCCGATAAGTTGATGTGTAAGTTCTCTCATCAACACTGTTCCAACAATTTAAATCATAAAATGAATTAGAAAAACCACTATGTGCCGGCCTTTTAGAAGATGATGGCTCCTCGGGAGAATGAGGAGCGACAGTTGGAGTGATATTTGTAGGTACGACTAAATCAAATAAATCACCATAGTGATTATATAATTTTTCTATGTAATCCTTTGCATCAGTCGTAGCCGTCCACAAATCAGGTTGTACTTGTTCAAAATCGTGGTTAGTATTTATTTCTAAGTTAGTATAAATAAGAGTACTAAAGTGACACATATGATTATATTTCATGCACAGATTTAGCATAGCACCAACCAAGTAAATAGGGGGAATCGGGAAAAAATATTTTTTAAATTTAGTAAACATGGCGCCAACAGCTTCTTTATAACCTTCTTTATTTTTATATTCTTTGAGCAAAGCAGAAATATCAGCTATATATTCCAAAATATTACAAACAGTAGGATAATAAGCACCGAAATATTCAACCCTAGCTACATAAATTTTTTCTAAAATCTTAACAAGATCATTAATTACAACCCAATCAGAATTATGTAGCATGCAATCAGTAGAATCAGCAAATGAACCGCAATGTTGGTTAAAAGCTAGTGTAATAGGAATTCTATATTTATAACAAGTTTTTAAAAATTCATACGTAGAATTCCATCTAGTATCAATTTCCTCAGGCATCAAAATAGATGTAAGTCCATTTCTTGACATTTAACTTTAAATTCTCTAATTCTCGATCTACGATTATTTCCTTGAATAAAACCAACGGCAAGACGAATTTTTTCAATATAAAGCTCAAAAAACTCAAGACCATCTTTTACAATTAAATTATATATATGACATGCACACTTAATATGAAAAATTTCAGGCAAGGGCGGAGATAGCATAGATTTTATTTTTGTTATAGCAGTCTTGTTGTTAGAAACATTATCAAAAGCAATACATAAAATTTTATTTTCGATACCATAATATCCGGCAATTTTAACAATAGAATCAGCAATAAATTGTCCAGTATGTTTACGATCTTCATCATATAAAAAAGCAAGAATACGTTTTTGCATCACGAAAATACTATCCATCCAATCACAAGTAACGGTTAAATAATTATTTTTATTTACAGCACGACCAAGATCAGAAGTTAGGGACAATCTACATTGAATATTTTTTAACAATGTTGATAAATAAAAATAATATTGTGAATGGAGTCTAAAAATATCGGACCGACAAGTAGTTCTAGGAATACCATTAAACATAGGATTATAAATTGCTTGTATATAACGAATAAAGGCATCAGAAGAAGGAAAACTAAAAGACAAACAACCCACAACTACCATTTTAGCTATTTCTTCCCTGTCCCTTAATTTATTATACTTCTTCGGTACGTGACCGGTTGCTGGGTCCATTCTAGTTTGCGTTGACCCACCCACATCACCACCACCTTTTGCAATATTTAACTCTCTTTTGTGATCTTCAGCTATATTTCTCATTAATGTACCCGTACCCCCTTGCTTGTCTCCACTTCTATGCTTATATATTTGTTGACAAATATTGCATTGCACCTCAATATCTGATATACGTTCAAGAAATTGCCATGCAATACTAGTTCTTTTATGCGGTTTTGGGGCACTGGGGGAACGGGAAGGGAGATTAACTGATTCAGATCTAACGTTAGCATCTCCTACTGCAGGTGTCTCAGCAATATTTTCATTATCTTTGTCTAAATTAACCGCATCTATTTTATTTTCTTCTTCTATACCGTAATTTTCCTGAGCTTCTACATAATCCATATCGTGAGCACCTACACCTATTTCTTCCTCAAAAGGTGTACCAAGCGGTACCGGAGGCAAAGACACACAGGTATATCTATTACTTGAACTACCTCTAACGCTAGTAATTCGCTTTTTACTACCACTACCGCTTCCGGGACAAATTTTTTTAACACCTTTAGTAGCGAGGTTTCTTAATTTATTCATAATATAAATTAAATTAAACTAAAAATATTCAAAACACACAAATATAATAAAATTAAGCAATAAACAATTAATACAATAAATAAAAATTAAACGAAAGAGATGGAACGACAATACCAAATTTTGGAAGTATCCGAAGTTTGCGACTTTAGAAACTTCCGCTCGTACTTTGTGAATAAATTAAAAAATTAAAGTAAACACTTTAAGAAATTAAATATATTGAATATTTGTGAACTGAGAATTGAGAGAGAATGAGATTTGAGAGAGTGAAAAATTGTGTGAAAAATGATTTGAAGTTGTAGGGTATTTATAGATTTTTTTTTGGGATTAAAAAATATTTTTTAAAGTTTTTTTTTTTTTAATAAATGGGCCCAAACTAGCCGTTTGGACCCAAAAACGGCTATATAGCCGTTGGGCCAACGGCTAGTTTGGCCCAAAATCCAATATATATATATATATATATATATATATATATATATATATATATATATATATATATATATATATATATATTATTTTTTTTGGGCCGGGCTGGTTAACCGGTGGGCCTGGACCGGGCTTGGTCCGGGCCAGGTTAATCGGGCCCATTTTAACAAAATAATCAGTCCGGGACCCGAAACCCTAAAGCCCTAGGGCTTACCGGGCCGGGTCAAAGAGGGCCGGGTCAAAGAGGGCCGGGTTAGGTAGTCGGGTCGGGTCAGGCCGGCCCACTTGACACCCCTAGTTTCTGTTTTAAAATGAATTATTGGATTTTTAATTGTTTTCTTTAGTTAATTGTTTAGATTCAACAAATTCTTATTTCTTTGTGCTCAACCTTCAGTGTTTTGTGTTTTTCCTATTTATGAAATGATAAAGATCATAAAATGAATGCTATTTTAGTTGTTTAAATTCAGTTCTTTATTTCGTTGCCTTACACAATCGTAAGATATCATTAGGACTTGCCTTTTTACCGTCCTCATCATATTTTTCTTTCATCCATAATTAGTTTCACTTTTGTATCTTCTCCAGGTTCTCTATTCTCCATGGTCTCTTATCTCGATTCTCTTCGTCTTGCTTTAGCTTCTTTGTCATAAAATTCTTTCATTTTTTTATTGTTGATTGGTGTTTGCTCATTAATGATTTAAACACAATATTAATTGTCATGCCAACAATTTAACTTATATTCTTAATTGATCTAATTTGTATTATTAGTTGGGTTTCAGTTCTTAATTTATTTAATTTGTATTGTTTGATAACTGACAAAGGTTAGTTGAGCGTTCTCTCGCTTCTCTGTGAGATAGGCTCAGTGGTTATTCTTGAACCTCAGGATTATTTTTGTTTTCTGATAATTGTGGTGTTTGGGACAGTATTTTTAGCACTGTGCTTGTAGTTCCTTTGCTTGAGCTTTGATTTCATCTTTCATTGGTGTTTTGTGTGCTGACCATTGCATCTACAGGTAATCTGATTGGACTATCAAGTTGTTGGTGAGTGTGTAAATTAGGGAGGCTTCTGTTAATATTAATATTTGAAATTTGAGTTTGCTTAGAACTCTCTTGCTGATCAGCCCACAGCTGCACTTCTAAGTATACCGTCCGCATTTTTAATTATATTTTGATCTTTAACGAGAGCCCCTCTTTCAAATCCATATTTCTTCCTTTATTAGGAAATGTTTGTTTCTCATTTTCCTTCCTAGTTTCTACACATTCCAGCTTGCTAGGAGTTTTAGTGTTGATAGCCACTGTAATGTTACCAGTAAATAGATAATCTTCATCTTTTAGTTGTCGGCAAGAACACCATATGCTAGGAAGAGTAAGTTGTCCAGTCAGTTGGACTCTGCCTCAATCAGTGCTAGGGGTTTTACCTTAGTGGGCCGCTGTTTCATTTCCATTGGAAGAACAAGGGTAATCCATCGATTCAAGTTGTTGAAAGGAGTTTGGATGTAATTAACTTGAAGACTTTGAGCTTTTATTGAACTTTTGCCATCATGTTTGAAAAATTCAATAGCCGAATAATACACTTTATGATGGTTAGTGGAATATTCTAACAACTTTACTTTTCATGTAGTTTTTCATATTATTAGAAGTTGGAAAATAATTAAAGTTAAATCTATTAAATATTTTCTCATTGAGTTAGGTAAGAAGCAATAATTTGGAACTTTAGAATCATTAAACTTTTTACCTCATATACATTATCCTATGAAAACCCATTAATATACACCTCATATAAACTTCCTTATATAAAACACATTAATATTAAATTTATATTAAAGTATTTGATTCATTTATATTTAAATTTAAACATATAGAAAGATTATTGTATGGGTCAAAGAAGACAATGATTTCGGAAGCATAACTATCTAGGGGAAGAAAATGGAATTCAATTCTTTCCTTCTAAAGATTTTGTGGTGCAAACAAAAACAAACAACTAACTACGCTATAAAATTGTCTTTACATTGTACTACTACGTTTTCATGTAGGAGCTACGATGGCACCATACATTAATCCAACAATAGCAGAGTACGGATCGGATAAATGTTACGGATAAGTGACAGTATCTAAACAAGACAGTAGTGATGAATGCTGTAGTGCATGTATTGTCCAATATAAACAAGACAGTAGTGATAAACGAAGGAGACATATTCTACGGTTAAACGAGTTACTTAGATATTGCATGTATTGTCCAATATAATTTGATGTCTCATTATCTATTTATATATAGGAGTGTTGTGTGGAATAAAAATGTCACATTCCAAAAATAAGGGTCATGATGACACTCGTAGCAGCGTACCTTAACAAGTAAGCCTATCACTCAAATTGATAAAACAAGGAAAAAGGAAAGGATAGAAATGCTCAAGGTAAGAGAATGAAGCCGAACCATACAACTAATCATAGCAATGCGAATAAAACTTATCCAAAATACCAATCATGCCCAAAATCATGTGTCAATAGTTTAAGAACTACAATACAATCCAGGAGTCAAAGACTTTAGAAAATAATCACAAAGAAATAGTATTTGTTTCCGAATACTAATAAAGACATAACTACTATAGAAAGATAAAGGTGAACTCCGAACGCATAAATGTCCAACCACTACCTTGGAAGCTCCAACAATCGTCCGAGTCAAGCAAGCTGAGGCGCACTCGAGCTAGGACTTGCACCAAAAGGGAGCAGTATGCATGAAAACGATCCACTTTTACTCAATAGGTATCATAGGCCGACCAAGAAAAGTAGTAAATAAAGCATACAAAATATACACTAAGGGCACGTCACCTGCAATCAAAAAATGTCCCACAACGATATCCCACACCGCTTGCACTAACAATTCTGATATATCATATATATTGCAACATCACAATCAGATAGAACACAAGTATGCATTATATCACATATAAGTAGAACAAGAGGGACCATGCATATACAAGATCATCAAATATAAGTAAAAGAAGATAAGACAATTACATAAATAGCAAGTCAATATGGCAATAATAAATACAATAAAGTAAGTGCAATGTATATGATGATGATGATGATGCACGAGATCATCGTACAACCTCCGAGAGCGTCGTATAATCTCTGTTTACACCTATGGAGGAAAGCCTCCCAACACAGGACCTATGAGAATTTGTTAACCTGTATACAATCCAATATATCATATCTTCATTCTGGTATATTCCTTTAAAAGGTGTTATCAGGTGTTGCAGTGTTTCTCAGATATTGTCACGGTGGTACCAATGCTTCATGAATGAGTATGATATAAAGATGTAATGCTTACAACCAATCACAATGAGTATTTTCACAACCAACCAAATGATATATTTCCGTAACCAACCACATGATTTCCACAACCAACCACAATGATACATTTCCACAACTACTTGAGCCAATATTCACTCATTATCTCCATTTCATTCATGAATTCCCACATGTCTCATATGATAATAAACTATGAATATAATCACAATACACCAATGGTACCACATTAAGCATCTTAAACAATGCAATTATTCATATGTATTCAAGACTCAATGTCACATAGGACCCCACACAGTCACACATATCACATAATATCTCGATTTCAATAATTACATCACATATAGGACCTATACGAGCAAAACACATAGATATCCATTTTTGATGATTAGTTCCTACCCTTAACATGTATTTTATACCATTATTTACTACCTAACCCAATCTGAAAGATTTAAGCCATAACCTACCTCAAAAGCCGAAACTGATCTACAACACTTTGAATCCACAACCTTAATTTTTATGAATAATTCCGAACTCTAATAAAAACAACAAATATAGAGTCTACACATCAAAACAAAATCAATGACACCCACACTGACTATTTTTGATTCAGGGTCAAAACGGACCCCCAGAATGGGTTTCCAAAAAAGAAGGGAAAAATCAGAAATTTACTTACAAATATGTTCCACATTTTTAGAAATCTGCAGCTGAAAACTTAAGTCAAATCGAGTCAAAATGGATGTTCAAATAGAAGAAAAACTATTTTTAAGCTTTACCGGGTAAAACCTTTATTGGAAGATCCTTAAGTTGCTCCTTGAGTTCCCTCAACTCAGCTGGAGCCATTCTATAAGTAGGAAAAGATATTGAACGAGTGTCCAAAATCAAATCAAAACCAAACTCGATATCTCTATTCGGAGAAACACCTGGAAGATCATCTAGAAAGATCTCAGGAAACTCACTTACCACCGGAACTGAGTAAAAAGGACCCTCCGAGTTAGAATCTTTAACCCGGACCAAGTGATTAAGACACCATTTAGATATTAGTCTCTGAGCTCTAAAATAAGAAATAAACCTCCCCTAGGAGCTAGGGAACCACCCTCCCACTCTAAAAATGATTCACCAGGGAACCTAAAGACAACCTTACGGGTCTGATAATCTAAGGACATGTAACAAGAGTGTAACTAATCCATCCCCTAAATAACATCAGAATCCACCATATCTAGTTCAAACAGATCTACCAAGGTCTGCTTGCTACTAATAGATACCACATATCCCCTATAAACTCTTTTAGTAATAACCGAGTCACCTACCGGGGTGGAAATATTAAGAGGATTCAAAACAACCCTAGGATCAAAACCAAAACATACAACCACATATAGGGTCACATAGGAAAAAGTGGACCCCATATCAAGCAGATAATAGATGTCACGAGAAAAGAGTTGTAATGTACCAGTAATGATTTCATGAGATGCCACAGACTTCTCCCGAGACAGAAGAGAATATAACATATTTCGGATAGTGTTAGTACCAGAAACAGGAGTAGACTTCGAATCCACACCTCTAGGCGCAGGAGCAGAAGATGAAGATTCCAGATCTTTGACATCTCCCAAAGCACCCTTACCAACCAAATAAGTTTTGAGCATATGGCCTTGCTGGCCACATTTAAAATACTTGTCCTTCCTTCATTGCAAAATCCATGATAAAAACGACCATAGAACTAGCAAGGAGGACAAGAAGAATCCAATTGTGCCCTACTCACCTGAGATTGGGCACCTTGTGCCCGAAAGTTATCACTACCTTACAGACGCCAGTCACTCGGCTGCTTCGGGTAAGGAGCGCTAACAGTGGAGAAGGAAGTAGAACTCCCCCACTTCTTCTTCTGCCATTTACTGCTATTTCGACCACCCTACTCAGAGAACCTGCTGCTCCTAATCTTCTTTTCCCAAAACTCTACTTACTTCATTTTTTCATCCCCCACCTGCTGCATGTGGATAACTAACCTCGAAATATCTATATCTTAAATCATCAAAGTAGTCTTGCTTTCAAGGATCAAATATCGAAATAGCTAAAATTTAAATTTTACATCCTCGCTCTCATATCAGCCATCAAATCTGGAGCATGCCTTGACAACTGATGAAATTTCAAGGCATATTCCTTGACAGACATTTTTCTCCGCTTAAGATTCACAATTTCTTCCATCTTCCTTTCTCTCGGATACTGTGGAAAGAAGCGATTTAGAAAAGCATTATAAAAGGCCTCCTATAAGGAAAACTCCTCAACATCGCCTTTATCCCTATCCCACTCCTCATATCATTGGTACGCAATATCCTTAAGCTAATAAGCTGTAGATTTTACCCTTTCCACATATATGGTATGCATCACCCTAAATATCTTCTCCATTTTATCTAAGAAACCTTAAGGATCCTCCTCCACCTTTACTCCAGTAAAAGTAGAAGGATTCATCTTCATAAACTGGCTAACCCTATTGGTTTCAGTAGATAAAATACCATATGCATCCCGCTCAGCCTGTGCAATAACATGAATCGACATAAGAAATTCTGCATTAGTCACCTCAACTTAAAAAGAACTAGTAGCTACCGAAGAAACTCTAGAACAATCAGGTATAGGACCTTAAGATTGAATGTGAACTCTAGGTGTAGGGCGTACCCCATCAACATCATCCCAGATGGGATAAAAGAATTTCCTTGTGTTCTAGATAATCGAGGCATAATCTAAAAAGTTAACAAACAAAGATTAGAGAAAATTCTAGGACTTAGACTCCAAGCTTGAAAATAGAACACCAAGAAAGTGAAACATTCCTAAATGCCTTATAGCCTTTCTCTTATGAGTGTGGCACGTTACACACTCCTAAAAGAGACTCTACTAGACACGGCTTTATGGATTCCTAATTGACCATGAACCTAAAGCTTTGATACCAACTTGACATGACCTGACCCAACTAGGAGCCTTATCATAATATCCTAATAGGCATCCCAAGTCTGATCGGGACTGAAGACCACCCCCATTACCCAACCCAACCTCCAGCTGCCTACCTTAAGTTGGCTGAATTTTGAACATATAACAAAATAACATAACTATCCAAATCAAGACTCTAGGATAGTTCTATAACCAAGATCGACCCAATCGAGTCCAACCATTTTAACCCAACCAATAGCTAAACCAACCAAACCATAACCCGAGCCATAACCATAGGAGTTCCATAATAATAATATATAATTCTAAAATGAAAGAGGATGGAACAGTAACAAATTTAGTCCACCAGTGTCAGCCCAATACCAATGCCAATACTAAGGCTGACACCAATATCGATCCCGCCTATACCAACCCATAGTAGTTCCACATAAGCATCTAACCAAAAGAATACCAAAATATAGTTGGGACATGCTCCCAACCATAGACAAACCCAATATCCATAAATAAAATAAAGTATGAAATAATATTTATAAAATGGAGCCTTTCAGAAAGATAAAAGCTTACCACTTTAATCCAAAAACTGACCTCGAATGTCCTAATGCTAAGCAAGAAGAGTAGAATGGTCGGTTCTTGTATCGCGTGGGGATACAGCCGCCAAAGATGGGCTAGCAGCTGAATGCTAGAATGAACTCAATATAAGGATAAAATAATACCATTTAATAAAACCAAGTAAACCATTTGTATGCATACAAACCATATATGTACATACATATAACCATGTCGGGAAAAAGAATCGAGTTTAGCATGCATTTAAAACTATTAACCTGGGTATGTGTAGTTTAATAGTCCTTAACCAGCCATGGGCTATATGAGTCTAGTGTAACCCACTGAATGGGACCCGAAGAGCGTATCCACATGAACTAGAGATACCATTAGAGTAAAGAATTTCCAAGTACCCTTATCCTCTATGATAAATATGCACTGTGTACTTAGAGGATTTCCATGTACCTCATAGATCATATACGATTGCCATGACCTACCTCTCATACCGGAAAACATGAGTTTTCAGTGTTCATTCATTGAACTCCCACCTTCTTGATTAACTATCACACCCTGCCATTAGTGCCTAATTAAAACCATTTTTAAACAACCAATCCATTATACCATTTATCACTTATCAAGGCTATTAATAGTGGTATAGTCATACCGACTATAACTTGTAAGTATTGTTGTTAGCCAAACCTTTTTGAGATCAAGGCATTCCCATGTACCCATAGATCATATTATCCAATTAACTTGAGGCAGTCCCATATACCCTACAAGTCTTCCATTAGTATGATTACTTGGGGGATTTCATTGTACCCAAAAGGATATTTATTAAACCAAACCATTCTATTTAACCATTCCAAATTTTTAGACCATTTAGGGTTCCATTACCAAGTTCAAACCATGCAATTGTTCCACTAAAGATCCAACAATGTAATGAAAACTTTCTCATAGGCATTTTATCAAACATATTAGGGGCATAGTTTTTCCAAAACCAAAGTCAATTACTAAATAACCATTCCCATGCAACCAATTATCCAAAACCACCATTAAAGTATATAAAAGTATAATTAAAACATGGAAAAACCATAACCAAGCATTTATAACCAAAACCCCCATATTATATTTGAAACCCAAACCCATTTGATAATTAAACCATCAAAACATTATATAAAACCACACATTTAGTTGGAACTAACAATGAGGGAAGAGAATATGTCTTAAACCAAGAAGATGATGGAGAGAAATCACCCACACAAGCCCAAAATAAATCCTTAAGATGAAATCCTAGCTTTCATTGCCTAAGAATTTTAGAGAGGGTTAAAGAGTGTTTTTATAAGTGTTAAAGATTAGGATAATAAGGCAAATAACCTCCTAAGTGACTTAAAAGTCATGGGGCCTTATTAGGTTAAGTGGAGAAATATCCAGATTTCCCTCACCTAAATTGCACAAAAATCTTGTCATAAAGATAAGACTATCCATACTAGTCGTACCCTCTAATACGAGTGGTAACCACCATATCTCTTAGAACCAATACTGTCCAAGGTACGACTCACCCCAAACCATGTTGTATCCAAGTACATGACTAGTATCCACGATCCGTACCCCTGACAGAATAGAATCTAATAAGGATTAAACACTTCCCACCATATGAGTCCATAGTACGACTCATACCCTGTCTTACAGCTCATGGTAAGCCACTCGTACTCAGATCAAACTTAGTCTACAAAGTCTAAGATTAAGTGATGTAACCAGACAACCCGTATCCACTGATTTGACTCATACCACCCAAGTCGTATTCATTCTAAAACATAAATCCAACCCACAAACCAATACTGGTCAACATACGACTAACCTATACCACTCGTATCCCAGTGTACCAGTAATTTCCCTTATTTGTATCCTATACAGAGATTAGAAATCTAGGAATTTTTCTAAGGTTCAGGAATCCAGGGTATTTTAATTGGGTAACAGAGTATTCTCCGATCCTTGTTGTGCTTGAGATTCTCATTAAGATAAGGCCATGGTTCTAGTTGTGTCAAGTTTGTATCAGATCCAGGTTCATAGTCATTTGGGTATTCATATAGTCATGTCAAGTAGAGTCTCTTTTATAGGTGTGTAGCGCGCCATACTTATAAGAAAGAGAGAGAGAGAGAGGATATGAGACATTTAGAAATATTTTACTTTCTTGTTGACTTATTTCAAGTTAGAGTCTAAGGCCTTGGATTCTTTTAATTTTCATTTGCTTGTCTTTGATATCTTAACTAAAAGAAGATTTGATGTTCATGCAAAAACCTCATACCAACTGGGTACTATATTGATGGGATGCTCTTTACCTCTAGAGTCCAAACCCGATCAAGGGTCACTACATCTGAATTTCCTTGTAGGGTTCCACCTCTCCCACTAATCCTACTCCTGAGGGCGATACTCATACTCAGTCGCCTCAAGAGGAGGCTACTAATGCCGAGTTTCATCGCTTCATTAACCTGTTGACTCAGTTGGTAGCTTCTGAGTCTGAGTATGGTGTTCCTATAACTTTATCTTTTGAGGCCACAAGGGTTAACTAATTTATGAGGTTACATCCCTTTATATTTACCAGTATAAGGGTTAAGGAGGATCTTTAAAGTTTTATTGGTGAAGTAGAAAATATCTTCCAGATTATGTATGCTTCAGAGGTAGAAGGTGTTGAGTTTTCTGCCTACCAATTGAAGGATGTAGCATACCAGTGGTACGAAGAGTGGTAATATTCGATGAGAGAAGATGCTTGTTCTGCCTTATGGGAGGATTTTTCTGGTACATTTCTAGACTACTTCTTTCCTCAGGATTTGAGGGAGGCAAAAATGGAAGAGTTTGTGAATTTGAGGTAAGGTTGGATACTTGTCAAGGAGTATGCCTTGAAATTTCATTTGCTGTCTAGGTATGCTCCTGAGTTGGTTTCTAGTATGAAGGCTAGAATGTCTAAGTTTGCTTCGGGCCTGTCTCCTGAGTTGATCCATGAGTGTAAGACTGCTTTATCTATCAAATACATGGACATCTCTAGGTTAGTGGTGTACATACAACATGTGGAGAAAGGGAAAGATAAGAAGGTAGAGTTTAGTTAGAGGCAAAGAAAGAAATTTAGGCCTTTTGAGCAGGGTGGTAGAGATGGTGGTAAGTGACCAAAGAAGAAGTGGGGAAGTTCTGGTTCTTTATCCATAGATAGTGCTCTTAACCTGAAGCCATCGAGTGATCGTCGGTCTCAGCATGATGGTGGGTATCGGGAATAAGGTGCCCAATCTCAGGCTAGTAAGGCTCAGTCGGCTCTATACCACCCTTCTTATAAATTTTGTGAGCAGTCATACTATGGGGTTTATGAGGAAGGAAAGAGCATATGTTTTTACTATGGTTAGATTAGTCACATGCAGCGTGACTGTCGCGTTAGAATGGATTCTAGGGCTAACAAGGTCTCGGTTTTCTCTTCATCTATTCCCATACCGAAGGGTGCTTCTTCTGCATCTGTTTCTACTTCTGGTACCAGCATTGTACAGAATCAATTATGTGCTCTTCTGTCCCGATAGGATTCTAAGGCATCTCCCGATGTCGTTATGGGTATGTTGAAACTTTTCTCTCATGATGTGTATTATTTACTTGATCCAAGGTCTGCTCTTTCTTAAGTGACCCTATTTGTGGCTATGCATTTTGGTTTTGGTCTCGAGTCTCTTTTGAATCCTTTATCTATTTCTACCAGTAGGTGAATCTATTATTACTAGAAGAGTCTATAGGGTGTGTGTGGTATCTGTTGATATCAAAGAAACTTTGGTGGATCTATTTGGACTAGATATGATAATTTGATGTCATATTGGGTTGGTTGAATTCGTGTTATGCTTGTTGACACCTAATTTTTGCTCTCCACGACTAAATTTAACATTGAGTGTCTTCAATTTTTAATAAAGTTGAAATATTTATTTTATTCGGTTAAATGTGCTCTAAAATATTTGACTGTGTTAATTTTGTCATATAATTGACGATTATACGTTTTTGTATTTACATATGTGAAATTGTACAAATTTTGTTACTTAAACAAATATTTTTATCAAAATTGGACTTTTATTAATTAAACTTGAAAATTAATCTAAACGGATAAAATACTGATTTAAATAAAATTAGTTCTCAAAATTAATTTATTTGGATGAATATGTGTTTGATTTTATAAAATGAAGAAGCTCGGGATTAAAAGAAGCATTAATACGTATCGAATATCAATTTAATTTAGCCAATCTATTAGATTTGGTCATAATTGAAATCAAATTGGCCATTATTGCAATGCAATCCGCCAATTGATTTTTAATTTGGTCAAAATTAAATAAATTTGGTTAAATTTTAAATCCCAATTGGGGTTATATTTTAAATAACCCCAAAATTCCTAAAAAGTCATATTTTCTATCCAATTCCCACCAAAATAATTTCAAATTTATAATAGATTGTACAATTCCCACTCATCTTTATCCTTTTTTCAATTTTGAAATTCAAAAATTGTACTATATTGTATAATTTCCCCCAACCTTGTCCCTTTTTTCAAAATTCTTTTTTTAAATTCAAATTTTGAAATTTAAAAATTGTAGTACATTGTACAATTCCCCCCTCAACCTTGTCCCTTTTTCAATTTTGAAATTCAAAAATTGTGCTACATTGTACAATTTGCCCCCACCTTATCTTTCACCTCACCTTATTTTTAATTTTTTAAAAATTCCAAAAAAACCCCTTAATTATCTCTCCCATATTGATGTATGAATAGAATGGAATCCTCATCCTTTCCTATAAATACTAACACTATTTTGGTAGACAGACCAAGTCTCAAGGTTGAAAAAAAAAGTTTTGTGCAAAAAAGAGTTTTTATTTTAGTAAATTTTTTTTATTTTCCATGAAATTCATGGGATAATTGAAGTTCTCAAGTTGAATGCTTTCCGGCGGTGATCAAGACACCGAAGAAAGCTTGTACTCCCATTTTACTGCCCCAAAAAGGTAAATACACCTTTTTTTTCTAGTTTTATTATCTTTTTCTTCTTCATCTTCATTTTTTTCTTCTTCGTAGTTCATAGTTATAAATTTATTTGCTGGAATTGTTTTCTGTAGATGGCCTTGAAGTCCATAGGACGTTTGGTATCGATATTATGGTTATTTTCATGTTCATGGTATAAAAATGATCTAGCAATAGTCGTACATGCCTTTTTGACTTTATTCTTTGATTATTATAGATAAAGTTTCAATCTTTACTTAAAAGATGTACTTATGCTTTACTTAAATTCATTGTTGGTGAATATGTTTATTTTTATCAAGTAAAGTTGTTTCCTTTATGTTGAAATAAATAATTAACATTGATTGTTTCTCCTTTTTAACTTTATTCTTTGATTATTATAGTTCGTTTAAATTCATTTTTAGTGGTGTAATACCACGGATTTTGGGCTAGAATAAAATGTCATTTCTATGCATAGATGATCCAAAATCCATAAATCCTATGCAAATTTGGCATGTTTATTAATTATGTAGCGTGTGAACCTATTTAAGCATGAATTGAGATCATAGAGGTCCACTAACTCAAGGACGAGTTTAAAGCTTTCCTATCATTCGAGTTTGAGTGAGCATTAAAACTTGGGTAAACTTTAATTAACCATAACTCTTTGTATATATTGAATTAGAAGACCTAATTATATATCAAACGAAAGCACCTCAAATTATCTTTCCAACGATACCAATTTCACCTAAAGCTGTTACCCAAGCAAAAATTTATGGTCATTTTAGTGACTGAGACAGTAGCATCATATGATAAGCGTGCGACACACACCCTATCGTATGCTCCAAAATTTCAGGTTCTATTTCCGCATTTTTAAGGGAAAAAATGGGTATCTTCCATCCCTTATCCTGCTATAACATGGGATTAAACTCCCAAAACACCAAAGTATGATTCTTTTCTCTCAAATTCATCAAGAAATCACCCTAGGGTTTCAAACTAAAAACGCAAATAGCTCAAGATTTAACCGTGGGTTTTCCTTATTTCTTTAAGATTCGAAATCCCCATTGCGAGGGCTACAAGAGGCCCCCATCAATAGTACGTATAGCATCTCAAAAGCTAGAGTTCATTCAAAAGCTTCTAATTTAAGGTATGTGGGTTTTCCTAAAATCTCATGCGTATGGAAATCTTGAATTTAAGAAAGAATTTTTCAGATTTATGAATATATTCATGCTTTAGAAACATTGATGATATTGTTTTGTCCTTTAGGCTTTCCCTAAAATTGATTTAAAATTATATGTATATATATTGTAAGCATATAGTTTAAGGTTGATGATTGAATTGAGAGAATGATTCATGAAAAATCCCTCTCTTGTGATGATTTTCATTTACTTATGATATATTATGAAATCTTTTGAATGCATCTGGAAAAACATGTTATTAAATTTCTTGTATAATGTTATAGTTGGATTATGATTTTGATTTCAAAAGAGAGAGGGTTGTTTATGTTGATGAATGTTGAACATAATCATATAATGAGAAGGGTTTCATGGTTTGTTAAAGATTACATGACCACCACTTGTTTATTGAAAAGATGGGAATTTTGTATAATTTTGACTTATCTTTACAGAATATGAATTTCCTTTGTTAAATTGCATGTTTGGGTGGTCTGAACTATGTTTTAATGAAAGAATCATGCATGCTGCATTGTGGCTCAGAAATAGGACTTGCAAGTCTTGGTGTGACGTCACTAATCCAGATAATGCCATGGTAATTCAAAACAGAATAAAATGCATGTTTGAATTTGATTTTTCAGATGTTGAAACTCGAATAATGCATGATTCAGAACAGAATAAAATTGGGAATAAAAAAACCTTAGGTGGTTCCCCAAAGAACCCATAAGTTCAGACAACTCATTGCCTAAAACCGTAATTTGCCGATCTGGCTATATTATTATACGTCGGCCTAGTGCCCTATGGTTTATCATACTCAGATACTCCACTCCTTATGGGACACTTGGGATGGGGGCTTCCCCACCGAGTCAATGGCGGATTCCATAGAGCCCATGGAATATTAGACTTGTAGGGAGTGCTACCTAACTTAGAAGTAATACAAAGATTAGAAATGCTTTGGACAGAAAGTTTTTTTTTTTTTTTTCAAGAATGCCCATGTTTTTTGAAAATTATATATTTCATGATGTTTATGACTAGCTCTCAACTATTTTATTTATATAAAAGATTTATTTTGGATTGCTCTACGTACCAGTACATCTGTATTGACCCCCCTCCCCCAGGTTCTGAGGCACAGTCTAGGGGTCCTGATAAGCAGTAAATTTCATCAGATAAGAGTGAAGAGTACCAGTTGATGAGCCTTTTATATTTCAAAAGTGCTAGTTTCTTTCAGACATTTATTATTTATTATAGTTTTTGTTTATTGGGGGCCTTGGCCTAGTTTTCAGATAGTTGTTATTTGATAATGTAGTAAAGATTTCATAGATGGTTTTTAGACGGTGTTTAGTTGATATTGTATTTTATTCCTAATTGTTCAACTAAATTTAGATTATGATCATGTTTTTGTAGTAGATTTTATTTCCGCATTTCCTTTTTATATATGAATGGTGTATATGATTACAAGTTAGAAGGGCTCTTGGGCTTTCATGGTTTGGGATGTCCATCGCGGCCAGGGCCCTGGTTTGGGTCGTGACAAACTTGGTATCAGAGCATGTTCATGGTCCCAGGGTGTCTGCAAAGTTGCGTCGGGTAGAGTCTTGTTTATGGGTGTGTAGCACACCATACTTATAATAGAAGGCTACTAGGCTTTTGAATGTTTCCCTTTCTTCATGTTGTAGTTCGTACTATTGATCCGAAATATTTATCTTCCATACTCAAATTTATGCTATGGTGTTTCCCATACGAAAGTAAAGTTGTCCCAATTCTTTCCTTACTTTGATGTACCCACATATGTCTCGTTATTAGGCTGATTCAAGGGCAGAAGTTTAGAGTCTAAAGGGTATGGTCCTTTCTGATTGAGCCATATAAGAGTTTAAAATTTATGCAAGGACTTGAGAAGAGTGCGTTAGTGCTTTAGAGTGTATTGATTTTTGTGTGAACTTTGATTCTGATGAAATCGTCCTTTTCGGCCAGCGGTATTAAGAGTATTTTGTCTCTTTATTTATGTTGCCGATGTCATGGTTTAGGGGGAATGATGTGTAGCAGAATGTTGAAACTATATTTCTACCCGATTAGTAGTATGAGTTAAAGTATCAAGGTTATGACCTATTGTTAGTGAGATTAGACCAAGAGGTTGGTGATATGAAGTCACAAAGTTAGAAGTCAGAGTGAGGGTAACTTTTGTATAAATAAATATTTTAGTTGAATAACCGATGTTTAAGGATAATTTACCACTTTATACTAATAGACTAATGTGGTATCTAGTAGCATGTGTGGATTGTATGGTAGTCTGTGAGGAAAGTGTTTGACTCAAATTTTTATTTATACAGAGTAAGATATGTATCCTTAGATCATTGAATATTGTGTGTCAATTTTCTATCTCATGTAATATGTAATCTTGTTATGATATTGTTTTTGAAAAATATAAATCAAAGTCTAGTGAAGCCACGTGGGGCTCTTTTGATTCACTAGCATAGTTGCTTTGTTATTCATTTCATTTTCTTGTTCAAAACAAAAAATCAAATTCTAGTGAAGCCATGTGAGGCCTATTTTGATTCACTAGTAACTTGTTGTTCAACTTATTATTCTTGTGGTGGTTGAATATATGTATAGTCGAATCTTTTCGCATGAGATTGAGTTAGTAATGAAGTGATATGTCTTTATGTGTTAGTTTAGTCGAAGGTAGAGGAGTTATTAGTTAATGGGAATTGTTGTCTACTTGAAGTATGAAAATGGCTAGATGAGCCAGTAAGTTATAATTGTAAACTCATGGTTGTTTGTGGAATTTAAATGTAGTCTAAATGTACGCTTGGGTAAGTAAGTGTGATATGAGTATTCCGTATAAGTAGATAAGATTGTATGGGGTTATAATATAAGATTAAGGTTGACCATGTCAATTATGTGACGTTACCCCCTTGACCTTCTTTTCATTAGTAGTTATAAACTAGTACTACTTGTGAGGAGGTATGTAGTAGATTTTTGAGGTATTTGGATAGAATGTCCTAATTTGATGGACTAGTATATTATGTTTCCTTCTTCATTGGTGGTAGATGATTGATGCTAGATTATTGGCTTGAATTTAATATAGGATGTGGATGTAAGAATAATGGCTTAAGATTATTGATGAATGTTTTGTGAGAATTGTGTGTCAAGTTGGGTTGTAAATCATGCTTAGCACTAGACATTAGTTTGAATAGTTGATGTCTTTAAAGGTGGATGTGATGATTTCTTAGTTAATGATACTAGTTATATGGAAATGATCTAATAGACTTGAATGGTGTATGCAATAGATTAAGTTTATTTGATCCGTAACAAAGTATGATGTTGTATGTATGAGGTAGAAGTATGCCCAAGGTCATATAAAGTTGTGGCATTTTGTAAGACTATTACATTTTGCGTGTGGCTAGTGGACATAGTCGTACCCTTTAGTTGCTAAGTGGAGAAAGACTAGTAGTATAATTCATCAAATGAATGGTGATATCCATGATTAAGTGTTATAATCTAAGTTTGAATTTTTAAAGGTTGAACCGACAGAAATAAGAGCTAAAGTGCTATAGGGTGTGTACTCTGACTATGGAAATACTCACGAGGATTAAAAGTTAGTAAGTGTTCAAGTATTATGTGATTGACTATTGGGGATATAGAAAGATAGAGTGTGTCTCAGAAGGTAGGATTAGCAGTGGACTTTCGTCTTCCAGGTGTAGCCATTCAGGTTAAGTTCTATTAATTACGTGTATTATTGTATTCCTGACCCCAGAGTGTAGTTCATTTTAGAGTTTAGTAAGGTATCTCTCGAACTTAAGATTATGGCTTAAAGCTAAGGGGGAGATGATAGAACAAGTAACCAAGTTAGGATTTCAGATTCTAGTAGTGATGTCAGTATGATATAGAATATCAGAAAGTAAGGGTGAGACTCAACCCATTCTTATCTCAGTATTTTTCAATGATCCCAAAACCTACTTATTCCTTACATTTCAGTTCCATGATCATAATTCATGTTCATGTATATGATAGAGAATCACGTGCTTTTCTAGTTATAAAATGAGAAGTTCCAATTCATTCAGTAGTTAGAATCTCATTCCATATGTTATGAACTTCAAATTGAGGTCATGCAGCTCATGACTGATGTACTTACACTTTATAGTATGCTCAGTTCCCATAATTCATGCTATACTCTTTATGATTGACGAGATTAAACTTATAGTCATGTATGCCCCAAATCAAATAACTTTGATGAATTCTTGATGTTGATTTACTATTCCTTCGGCCTCAGTTAAGTGTCAAGTGTTGTATAATATCCTCCCATGCTTCAAGGTCTTATGTTCTAACCATTTAGTGACTCCTGCTTATGTGATGATAGTGGTGATAAGTAAATATTTCTTGTTAATAGAAGATCATAATATGCTTGTTTTAGATAAGGCCAAAAGTATGAAGTAAGATCTAGGGCCAAGTCTTTGATATATGTGATAGTTAGTGAAAATTTGTGTGGGTATGTTCTTAGGGTAGCACGTAGGATTTATATTGATAGTGGATTAGAGAATACGTGATGTATGTCCTTATGGGTGTTTGCCTTGGGGTTCATATGTGGTTATAAAGATAGGCTCGAATGACATGTTGAGATTTAAGTGGAGGAAAGCAATATGTGCTAGTGATTCCATAATAAGAGATTAGAGTTAGTCATTGAAGTGGTAAGGCACGATATGCTTAGGGTGCGATCTCTAAAAAATATATATATAGAAGATTGAATCATATGGTTTAGACTAGTATCGTGGTGTGGCATGTTGTATTTTGTGATTTGAAGTTAGGCTTGATCATGGTGAGAGGAGTTATGTTACTTTAGGAATTAGTAAAAAGATTTATCAATGCTCATATAAGAATTCTAAGTTGAATCAAATGAGTATGGTATTTAAAGGGAATAATATAGTTAAGGGAGTATTCGAGAAGTACGCTAAGCTTGAAAGTAAGAAGTTGCATTGCCTAAGGCCTAGTAATTCTATCCCAGTTTATGAGTTATATGTCTATATTCTATGCTATAGAGTAGTGTCACTGTTGTGACTCCTTAGTAGGGTGTCTTATGTAACTCATGCCCAAGATTCTTTGCTCCCTAATGCTACTAGAACTTCTTTAGAAAGAGTGTTGAAGAGATACTCCAGTTAAGTATAAGTTTCCAGTATAATTCAGCCAGTATAACCAACAATTCAGTTTAATAGTCTGGCAGACAAGTTACTGTGGTTTTCTACCTTTATATCCAGTCCTGCTAACCGAACTCCCATGTGTATGACCATCACAAGAGATAATCTATTCCATCTATGTAAATTGTGAATTCAGTTCAGTTCGAACATCATGTTTCAGATTCAGCTATTTAGTCATGACTCTGGTCATAAGAGTTCAGCGCATAGTCTCAAATCTCTCTAGGCATTTTAGCTCAGATAATGTAATACCTTTGTACGATATAAATCTTGTTGTATCAAGATTTATACTTACATAAGTTATCACTTCTCAATTTGATACGTATGATTGGATCATGAACACCTCTAGGGAATCCTAAATTCTCAGCATGAATTAGCTTGTTAAATCAAGTAAGGGCAAGTCAGCTCAGAATTCAATTTCATAATGGAAATTTAAATGTTTTAGATCAGTATATTCTTTCTTAGAAGACATATCATGTTCATATTATTTCATACCTTTAAGACTTCAACATTCCTACCCATCCTTCGGGGACAAATGATCCCAAGAGGGAGATAATGTAACTCCCCGTATTTTGGGATAGACTAAAAACTGTCTTTCTATGCATAGATAATCCAATATCCATAGATCCTATGCAAATTTGGCATGTTAATTAATTATGTAGTGCATTCACCCATTTAAGCATGAATTGAGATCATAGAGGTCCCCTAATTCAAGGACGAGTTGAAAGCTTTCCTATCATTCGAGTTTGAGTGAGCGTCGAAACTTGGGTCAAATTTAATCAACCATAACTCTTTCTATATAATAAAGTATAGGGACTACTATATATCAGATGAAAGCTCTTCGAATTATCTTTCTAACGATACCAATTTAGCCCAAGTCCGATACCCGAGCAAAAAGTTATGGCTTTTTTGTGACTCAGATAGTAGAATCATGCTATAAGCATGGGACACACGCCCTATTGCACGTACCAAAATTTTAGGTTCTGTTTCGGCATTTTAAGTGAAAAATGGGTATCTTCCATCCTTTATCCAGCTATACCACGAGATTAAAATCCCAAAACACCAAAATATGATTTTTTTTCTCTCAAATTCATCAAGAACTCACCCCTAGCATTTCAAACTAAAAACCCAAATAGCTCAAGATTTAACTTTGGGTTTTCCTTAATTCTTTAAGATTCGAAATCCCTATTGTGAGGGCTACAAGTGGCACCCATCAATAGTACGTATAGCATCCCAAAAGCTAGAGTTTATTCAAAAGCTTCTAATTTATGGTATGTGGGGTTTTCCTAAAATCTCATGAGTATGGAAATCTTGATTTTAAGAAAGGGTTTTTTAGATTTATAAATATATTCATGCTTTATGAGCATTGATGATATTGTTCTGGCCTTTAGGATTTCCCCCAAATTGATTTGAAATTATATATATATATATATATATATATATATATATATTGTAAGCATGAGTTTTAAGTTTGATGATTGAATTTAGAGCATGATTCATGAAAAATCCTTCTCTTGTGATGATTTTCATTTACTTATGATATACTATGAAATTATTTGAATGCATCTTGAAAAGCATGTTATGAAATGTCTTGAATAATGTTATATTTGGATTATGATTTTGATTTCAAAAGAGAGAGGGTTGTTTATGTTGATGAATGTTGAACATAATCATATAATGATAAGGGTTGCATGGTTTGTTAAAGATTACATAACCACCACTTGTTTATTGAAAGGATGGAAATTTTGCATAGTTTTGACTTATGTTTTCGGAACATGAATTCCCTTTGTTAAATTGCATGTTTGTGGTCTGAACTTTGTTTTAATGAAAGAATCATGCATGACGCACATTATGGCTCAGAAATAGGACTTGCAAGCCTTGGTGTGATGACACCAATCCGGATAATTTAATGGTAATTCAAAATAGAATAGAATGCATGTTTGAAGTTAGATTTCCTAGATATTGAAACTAGAATAATGCATGATTCAGAATAGGACAAAATTGTGGATAAAGAGAGCTTAGGTGGTTCCTCAAAGAAGGCATAAGCTCAGATTACTCATTACCCAAAACCTTGATTTGTCGTTCCGAGTATATTATTATACGTTGGCCTAGTGCCCTGTGGCGTATCAGACTCAGTCGCTCCAACTCTTGAGGCACACTTAGCTTGGGGGCTTCCCCACCGAGTCAATGGAGGATTCCATATAGCCCGTGGAAAATCAGACTTCTAGGGGAGTGCCACTTAACTCAGAAGTAATACAAAGATTACAAACTGCTTTTGACAGAAAGGTTTTTTATGCATTTTTCAAGAATGCCCATGTGTTTTGAAAATTATATCCTTCATGATGTTTATGACTAGCTCTCAACTATTTTATATATATAAAAGCTTTATTTTGGATTGTTCTATGTACCAGTACAACTGTATTGACCCCCCTCCTTCCAGATTTTGAGGCACAGTCCAGGGGTCCTGATAAGTAGTAGATTTTATTAGACATGAGTGAAGAGTACTTGTTGGTGAGCCTTATATATTTTAAAAGGCCTAGTTTCTTTCAGACAGTTATTATTTATTATAGTTTTAGTCTACTGGGGGCCTTGCCCCAGTTTTCAAATAGTTGTTATTTGATCATGTAGTAGAGATTTCGCAGACGGTTTTCAGACGGTGTTTAGTTAATATTAGATTTTATTCCTCATTGTTAAACTAAATTTAGATTATGACCATGTTTCTGTAGCAGATTTTATTTCTGTATTTTGTATTTATATATGAATGGTGTATATGATTACAAGTTAGAAGGGTTCTCGGGCCTTCATGGTTCGGGATGTCCGTCACGGCCAGGGCCCTGGTTCGGGTCTTGACAAGTGGATATGTTTATTTTTAGCATGTAAAGTTTTTTCCTTTATGTTGAAAAAAATAGATAATGTTGATTCTCTTTTGACTTTATTCTTTGATTATTATGGATAAAGTTTCAATCTTTGCTTAAAAGACATTCTTATTCTTTGTTTAAATTCATTGTTGATGGATATATTTGTCTTCAGCATGTAAAGTTATTTTCTTTTTGTCAAAAAGTATAGTTACTATTATTTGTTTTGCTTTAATAAAATAGTAATTGGTTAAGTCAAGAACTTTTCATTTGCATTCTTTATTTTAATTGATTTCAAAATCCTCGTATGAGAGATTGAAGTGCTAGCTATTTTTCATTCAAGATGTTTATTCCTTTTTTTCGCATGTTGACTTATCAAAATGATGAGAAATTTTGGGCTTTTGTGGCTAAATAGAATTATTTAGGTATTTTCGAATCATGCATATTATGATTGTTGAACCATATTTCACTTTTAGAAATACTAAACTTTTATTCTAATTTTCTTACTCTTTTTGGATTGTTATATATGCTCTTTGTGTGTGTAAAGACTTGATTCGTGTCTCTTTTTGATTCATAATATCATAAGATAATCAACGATGTTTTAGAAAGATAAACCATAGGTCATTTCACGTTTTCCCCTAAAATGTTGGTTGTAATTTAGATGTATGAATCTTCGTTAATATCGCCTTAATTGAAATTTAAAGATTCTCTTTCTTGAACAGTTAGCCTTTAATTTTTTTTTTGTTATATGAATTAGTGTCTATGTTTGTTCAATTTTAGATATCATGGTTATTTTTATTATTGCCTCATCCCTTTACATTCTTAACCTTACGTTGTTTGTTCTCGCATTAATTCATTGAATATGACCTTCTTCCTTTTACCTTTATTCATTCTTAATATGAACATAAAACACGAAGTATGTAAGTGGGTGTCTTTGCTTTTCATTTTATCTGTTGACTCTCATTCTTGTTATACGTGTGCAAATGTGCTTATCATTTCCATTCAAAGATCAGTTCTTGATATTTTCTTTTGCTTTGAAATTAATATGTCACTTTTATGTCTTGAACGTAGATTAATTTCTTTATCTTTTCTTTGCATGCAAAAATGTCTCGAGTCCAAATGGACTCCTGTCCTCTTGCATTTCTTAATCAGTCAATGAGACCCATCTTTTGAATTCAAGTCTGAAGTTTAAGTCCAAAGTTGATTATATGGTGTGCAGGTTCAAGAAGATGGAAGAAAAAGGAAAATGGGTTGAAATCCAATGATGAGGTCGCTAAGAGACTTGAAAAGTCTAGATTTTTTATTATTATCTTATTTTTTATTTATATATTTACCTATTTGTTCATTCATTTTGGCCTCGAATCCAAACTTGTAAATTAATATAGGTGAAGAAGGTTATGGACCAAAAGCCTAAATATTTAGATTAGAACAGGTGAAGATGGGCCAAATGCCCAAATTAGCTTAGGACAGAGTTTGTGGATTTGGGTGTAATGGCCTAAGTTTTTTAGTTTCCTCTCCCTTTCCCTTTATGTGCTAATTGTTATTAGTTTTCTTAGACTTAGTTCAATTCCCCACTAAGTATTCAAAATTTATTTTATACAAGTCTTCCTAAAATCACTTTCGTTTCAAAAAACCAACTTTTCTTTTTCAAAGTTAGTCAAAGGTGGTTTCCAAATAGAATGGATAACTACAAGTTAGCGGACATTTTAGGTGCCTTAAAAACCTTCCTAAGATGTTAATAAGAACCTCTTACCTAAAATGTTCTTAAAATCCTAAGTCTTTTTCTATTTTAAGACTTAGGATTTTCATTAAAAGTTTTCTTAATTTCTTTTCAAATAAATTAATTGGCGATGCTGTAATTTCTTAGATTGTTTTGAAATTTTCTTTAATGGTTTGAAATAGTTTAAAAAGTCAAAATCAATATTTTCCAACCCTTCAAAATTGAAAAGAGGAAAAATAGAAATGGCGACTCTACCGGAGAATTTAACTAGGTTCTAACCAAATGTTTGAATTTATCTTTTCACTAACTGTTTAAACTATTTACGTGCTTATGTGTTTCAATTCTGTGAAATTCAATTGTTACATTTCATAGCATAATCTTGCATGATGATTATTAAACTATTTGGGGTTTCGTGGTTGTCCTGACCCCTGTTGCTCAACTCCAAATCAAGTGTTAAGAATACGATAGTTTATCGACACGTTAGGCTGTCAGAGGATATTTGTATTTTCAAACCCAAGTTGTCCTCTTAAGAACCTATGTCCAAACCCACTCCAGACACCTAGGATAAAGCTAAACCAAAACCCCCTTTTAGGCATGATCCTAGGACGACCCAATGCTTGAGGGGGTATTGGGCCTATTAGAAAATATGCCCTGCATCTATTGGCCATGAGTCAATTAAAGATGAATCATATTTATGTGTTGAAGAAATTTATGTTACTTAATCCAATACATTATCCTTTGGAGTAGGGGGAAGACTTACTTTGTTTTCTTTCGTATAAGGATGCTACAATCATCCATCAATTGAGGGAAAAAATTAAAGCGCCGCCAGACAAGAGATTGATCAATTTGGATAATTGCATGATTTTTTAGACTAGTGATCTAAGGAACAATTATATAAAAATTGCTTGATCATCAATAGATGTCACCAAGGACATGAAGTGGACAAAGCTAAGAGGGCGAAGGCCGATAAAAGAGCATTTAGGAACTAGTATTTGCTGTCCCTGTGAGGGACATTGTTCTTTTTCTCATGATATTTCCCTTTTTCCTTAAGATTGTATCCCTTTTGTGCAACTTTTGTATGCACTTATGCCCTTTATGTACACTTATTGAGGTTTTGGGGAATAATGTATGGGTTTTAAAAACATATACTTCCTTCAAATATGTTAGGCAAACCATTGACTCAAAAAGGTCACCTAATTAGGATGCACGTTCATTACAATATATTGGTGTGATATAAATGCTTGATGTGCTCATACGTGTTATGTTGGTTAGAATCAAAGGCGAATTGATCCAACCCCATTTTTTCAAAGAGAACATCTAAGCAGAAAAATGCCCACTATACAAAAGTCCGACCAAACATACTCCATTTCTCTCAAGTCTCTCAAAAAAGTCTGCAATCATTCTTAAAACTTCCTAAAAGATCGCTACCAATTTAGGAAGATTGACTATGGACTCTTAATAAGCCATTATATATTCAAACTACGTAGGGCCTGATTTCTCTTTCATGAGATACTTAGGTAGCCTTTTGGACTGACACCTATTTTAAAAAAACTCTGTTGTTCCCTACTTTCTTGAAAGAAGTAATAAGGTCAAAAAGAAGAAAATTTGAGCCTTCCTGATAAATTCCACCTATCCATATCATTGATCAAAATCTTGTTCATTGAAATTCTCGAGTCATCATGACTTCATGGATCAATTCGCATGAGATGAGAAACAACTCTATATGCTTACTTCCTACCTTATATCTTGTTTTGCTTATTACTAATGGAATCTAACACATTAGCCTTTGAGTTTTTCTTAATTTTTAGGTATATAAACTGCTCATGTGTTAGCATAAAATAGACCTACTTCATCAAAGTGAATAAGAGATTCCTCTTTTGACTCTTTTGTTACAGGAAAAAGAAAAATAACTAGTAGTAAAAATAGACTGTACTAGACATTTTTCAAAAGCTATAAGCAATGGCCTTGAGGATGGAATAGGGAAAAAATGATACTACCATGAAAGAATTTTCCAAGACAACCGGGATCAAGGAAAAAGAATTGGAGGAAACATTATTGAAATGGACCTCTAATCCACTCATAACTTGTCGCCCGTCGTGTAACAATAACTTAAAACCTGCCATTGTCCTGTCTTGTCAAGAAGCAAAATGAGTAAATCAAGAAAGATAATAATGAATGGGAGATAATAGCCCTAGAATAGTTAACAGAAGACCCAAAGAGTTCAAGAATCAAGAAAGCCTAATCTGGAAGAAATTGAAATAGATAACTAGAAGGACAATGATTAAAACAATCAGGGTCGATGTCTATCTAGAAAAAGGGAGGAAAGGGAATATTATGAATTCTTTCAAAGGAAAATTGGATAGTTGATCACTTGTTCTACCAGGACATACACAATAAAAGCGTCACGACATTTCTAGAGTGCTTATTTCTATCTTAGTAGAATGGATAAGAGTATCTAGGGTAATTTAACCCTAAAGATGAGTTATGTATGAACTACATTTGACCTGAATTACCAATAAAGGGATACATAGGCGACCTATGACGTCTTTAGTCAAACCCTTAGGAAGATTTATCCTTTTCCTTTATGTATGAACTACATGTTAACCTAAATTCCCAAGAAAGAGATATGTACGCGGCCTATGTCGGCTTTGGTCAACTCGTTAGATTTTTCTTTATATCCCTAGAGTGGCCTGAACTATGTTTTACCTAGTTCCTACTTCAATGATATACGTAGGTGCCTCAATGACTCGGTCATACTGCTCTAGGAGATGGAAACTAGGGAATAATTTTTTGAGAAGGAATTTCAAAAATTCAAAAGAAAAAGATCATCACCAAGTAAAGAGAATAAAGATCAGCAAAGACTTTGAATCCTCTCAAACTAGGAAACTGGGGTTGAAATTTTGAGGAGGTCCTCAAAATTCACACTATATACTGGATTATATGTCAGATTCCCCAGCACCAGAAGTCTACCTTGAAAATTCACTAGATATGGGAAAGTCTAGATACACTAAATCTCCAACTATGACAGAACTTTTAATAGATCTCTCCGACAATGATGATAAGTTTTTGGAAATCCTCTATTACACATCAGATATAGTAAAGATTTAAGTGAAAGACATTCATTGAGATAGTACATGATATGACTGGCAGAGATTTTCTAAAGCTTCTACAAAAAAATTTTAAATTAGTTTTCAAAATTAAGACTACTTTCAAAAATCTATACAAATCATTTACTTAGTGGTTTCCTAGGCTTCTATTGGGATGGAGATTCAAGGTGGAAGTCCTCACATGACGGAGTATCTGAAAGATGGTGAGGAGCAAATCAAGGATCGAAGGACGTCAACAGAGAGTAGTTTTCACTCAAGACTAATCATTTTTCTGTGGATGTAGGGATTAATACACAAAAATGGGAAATTTTTTCAAAAAAATCCCAAGCAAGTTGCGAGCCACACAAAAGCATATAATGCTTAAGAATGGTATTTTTGGGTAACCTAAAAAATGGTTTTAATGCCTATTTATCGAGGAACTTTTGAATTATCTATCTCAATTCTTGAGACCATGACGGACAAACAAAGACGCCTTATCTTCTTTATGAATATTATATTTAGAATTTTCCTAAAAAATCATTGCTAGCAAAAATGACTTTGTGTCTACTAAATATTTACCATGAGCGCAGGTGCATTCAAGGGATTCGATACAATAAATACAACTATCAAAATGATCATGCAATAGGAGGAAAAGTTGAAAGTCATCCTCAAAATTCACCTTGAAGCGAAGCAAACGATATTTGAGTAAACCCCAAATAAGGATTTTTCCCCATTTACTTGCATCCGATTGATCTGCTATTTAATTATTTCTTCAAAAAGAGAAGATTAATAGCTGGATAAGTCATTCAAATTATGATGCTCAATATTTGTCATTTAACTATCATAAAACTTGAGGTCACCAGTTAGAACAACAATGTGTACTAATTGTCTACATTGAGTACAGGTACATGTAGAAAGCAAAATGTGGACAAACGAACTCAGGTGAAACTATTTTCAAATCACTAGAAGAACTATCTCATATCATCTCACTATCAAGAGGGCCATTTCATATCATCGTCAAAGGATCATTTCATGTCATTGCTAAGAGGGCCATTTCTTATTATGGCTGAGAGGACCATTTCATCCCATTCCATTGCCAAGAGGGACATTTCATATCATCTCATTGTCGAGAGGGCCATTTTATATAATATCACTGCCGAGAGGGCTATATAATATCATCGTCGAGAGGTCCATTTCATATCATCATTGAGAGGGCCATTTCATACCATCGTTGAGAGGTCCATTTGATGCCACTGCCAAAAGGTCCATAGTATTTAATATCTGTTGACACGTGAGACATAAATGCTGGCATCGAGGATATCATAGCATTCAATATCTGTTGACACGCAATACACAAAAGCTGGTGTTGAGGATATCATTAGCATTCAATATCTGTTGACATGCGAGACACAAATACTGGTGTCGAGGATATCATCAGCATTTAATATATGTTGACACATAAGACACAAAATCTGGCATTGAGGATATCATCATCATTTAATATCTATTGATACACGTGATACAAATTTTGACATCGAGGATATCATCAATATTTAATATCTGTTAACACGCGAGACGAAGATACTAGCGTTGAGGATATCATTAGTATTTAATATCTATTGACATATGACACATAAATATTAGTGTCGAGGATATCATCAGTATTTAATATTTGTTGACACGTGAGACACAAATGCTAGCATTGAGGATATCTCATTATTTTATGAATCAACATCTGAATGCATCTAGAGCATGCGATTTGAAAGGACGCCTTTAAGTCGTTATCTGAAGATGGGTGATATATGAGATTTCCTAGAAATTGACAGTTTGTGGGTTATTTATAAGTCATATTATTTGAAGTAGGATAGCATGAAAGATTACCTATGAGTTGATAGCCCATAGGTCATCCATAAGCTGCAATGACATCCTAATCGGATAGTATGCAAGGTTACCCAAAAATTGATAGTCTAAAGGTTATCCATAAGTCGCAACTAAATCCTTACCAGAAAATATACGAGATTATCAAATTAATAAGTCCAAGGGTTCTCTATAAGTCGCGTCATATCGAAAGATTGATTATGTGCAGGATTACCCAAAGACTAGAAATTTAAGATATGTATAAGTCATATTATATTGAAGGTCTGATGATGTGATAGAATACCTGAGAGCTAGCGATTGGAAGGATATCTGTAAGCCATCTCTTATCCAAGGTCGGATAATATCCAGGATCACCTACAAGCTAGAAATTCAAAGGATATCTGTAAGTCACCTCGTATCTAACTTTAAATAATGTGCAAAATTATCCAAAGATTGTCAATTCAAGGGAAATCTATAAGTCATATCGATATAAAAGATGCACAGGACTTACTCGAGGTCACATACAAAGAATTATTGCCAATAACCAGAAAGGTTATCTTTCCTCAAGTATTATAGGTGACTGAAAAAGGTTTCCGCATCAACATAAGATTACACGATTGCAGGAACCGTTCTGCATAAAATATTGTCAATGTCCAAAAAGGCCGCCCCACTTTGACGACACATTCAATCGACAAATGAGATAATTATGAAACAACCAAGAGAGTTGTTGTGTCCGTTTTTGCAAGTTACTTCCTTCCAAACAGGTACACGAGAGGGTGACTTCACTTTTTAGGCAACAACTCACATGGAGATATGGTAAAAGACTATATTCTTCTTTTGTTAATTATGGTTAGCATTAACACTTTTTGTTTGAAACACTATCGAGAGCATCTGGGAGGATAAAAATATCAAATCAAAACCACAGGTGCGGACAAACCTAGATAGGACGTAGCACAATGTGGAACTCATTCTTAGCAGCAAAATGGGACATAGTTTAGAGAGGGACGTCAAACTCCCTGGACGCGAGTTACAGCATGATCACCACCACCATCCAACCACACCCCTATTAGAAGGCATGTGGGTATTTTAGGATATTCGGGTTTTTATCTTAACCTTTGAGATATTTCTAAACTCATACTGAGGGTAACCTTTATTTTCTGTCAAATTCGGGTGACAACATTCTTAGAGTTTTAGAAATTATGTCCAGGTAAGTTCTTTCCTATGGATGTGAAGGATCCCACATTCATGGTTAAGAGTTTACAAGCCTCTTTTACATAAATTAATTACCTTGACACTCATCCCAAACCAAAGATTACCTGAAATAAAAAACTATCTTTTCTACCGATTGAGTCAAACAACAAGCAATCTGATCCCTGAGTCTCAGGGATATGTAGGCTGGACTCTCTTTGTTAAAAACATGACTGCATTCCAACCTCCCCAAATCTCCTTATTCCCCAGCTTTTTATTTTTATAAAAAATGCAAAAACTGAAATAACTTCTAAATTTCTTGAAGATCCTGCTTTCAATCAAGCTTTATGAACTACAAGTAGCCTAAAATCTCATGTAACCTAAGATATGTAGGGAACCTGATACTGAGGTCTAGCCATAAATCCTTGAAACTTGTGCAAAAACCAACCTCTCTCAGAAATGAATTTTCGATTGAACAAAAATTAGGAACATCAAACTCCCTTTTCCTAGGGTTTCTTGCATCCACCCTACCCAAAGGGAGGGGGAAGTTGTTGACACCTAATTTTTGCCCTCCATGACTAATTTAATTCTGGGTTTCTTCATCTGAATAAATGCACTCTAAAATATTTGTTTTGGTTAATTTTGGCATTTAATTGGTGATTATACGTTTTCATATTTACATATGCAAAATTGAATAAATTCAGTTACTTAAATAAACATTTTTATCAAAATTGGACTCTTACCGGTTAAGCTTGAAAATTGATCTAAATGGAGAAATTCTTGATTTAAATAAAATTTGTTCTCAAAATTAATTTATTTAGATAAATATGTGTTTGATTTTATTAAATCATGAAGCTCGGAATTAAAAGAAGTATTAATTCATATCAAATTTCAAATTAATTTAGCCAATCTATTAGATTTAGCCATAATTGAAATCAAATTGGCCATAATTCCAATGCAATCCGCCAATTGATTTTTAGTTTGATCAAAATTAAATAAACTTGGCTAAATTTAAAATCCCAATTGGGGTTATATTTTAAATAACCTAAAAATTCTCAAAAACTCTTATAACTTCTATCCATTTCCCACCAAAAATAATTTTAAATTTGTACTAGATTGTATAATTCCCTCTTGACTTTGTCTTTTTTCCAATTTTGAAATTCAAAAATTGTACTACATTGTACAATGTCCCCACAACCCTGTCCTTTTTTCAAATTTAAATTTTGACATTAAAAAAATTATACTACACTGTACAATTTTCCCCTCAACCTTGTTCTTTTTTCAATTTTGAAATTCAAAAATTGTGATACATTGTACAATTTCCCCCACCTTATCTTCCACATCACCTTATCATTAATTTTTTTAAAATTCTAAAAACACCCCTAAATTCTCTCTCCCACATTGGTGGATGAAAAGAATGGAAGCTTTATCCTTTTGCTATAAATACTATTACTATTTTGGTAGAAAGACCAATTCTCAAGGTTGAAAAAAAAACTTTAAGCAAAAAAGAGTTTTTATTTTTTTTTAAAAAAATCTTTTCTATGAAATTCATGGTCTAATTGAATTTCTCGAGTTGAACACTTTTCGGTGGTGATCAAGACTCCAAAAAAATCTTGTAGTCTCGTCCCGAAAAAGGTAAACACACCTCTTTTTTTAGTTTTATCATCATTTTCTTCTTCGTAGTTTGTAGTTATAATTTTATTTGCTGGAATTATTTGTTATGGATGACCTTGAAGGCCATAGGACGTTTGGTATCGATATTATGTTATTTTCATGTTTATGGTATAAAAATAAGCTAGCAATAGTTGTAGTTCCTTTTTGACTTTGTTCTTTGTTTATTATAGATAAAGTTTCAACCTTTGCTTAAAAGATGTACTTATACTTTGTTTAAATTCATTATCTGTTGATATGTTTATTTTTATCATGTAAATTTATTTCCTTTATGTTGAAATGAATAGTTAACATTGATTGTTTCTCCCTTTTTAACTTTATTCTTTGATTATTATAAATAAAATTTCAATCTTTGCTGAAAGATGTACTTATGCTTTGTTTAAATTAATTGTTAGCAGATATGTTTATTTGTTTAAATTTAAATTTAATGATTCCCTTTCTTAAAAAGTTAGCCTTTATTTTATTTTATTATATGGATTAGTGTCTATGTTTATTCAATTTTAGAAATGGTTATTTTTCTTATTGCCTTATTCATTTACTTTCCCAAACTTATGTTATTTGTTCTCGTATTAATTAATTGGATATAGCCTTATTTCTTTTACCTTTATTCATTCTTAATATGAATATAAATCAAGAGATATGTAAGAGGGTGTCTTTGCTTTGGATTTTATTTGTTGACTCTCATTCTTGTTATACGTCTGTAAGTGTAATTATCATTGTCATTCAAAAATTGGTTCTTGATATTTTCTTTTGCTTTGAAATTAATATGTCACTTTTATGCCTTGAACGTATATTAATTTTGTTATCTTTTCTTTCCATGCAAAAATATGTCGAGTTCGAATAGACTTCTCTCTTTTTGCATTTCATAATGGCTAATAAGGCCCACCTTTTCGATTCAAGTCCGATGTTTATGTCCAAATTTGATTATATGGTGTGTGGGTGCATGAGGATGGAAGAAGAAGAAAAATGGGTCAAAACCCATTGATGAGGTTACTAAGAGACTTGAAAAGTCTCTATTTTTTATTATTATCTTATTTTTATTTGTTTATATATTTGTTCATTCATTTGGGTCTCGAGGCCAAAGTTTTAAATTAATACAGGTAAAGCAGGTTATGGGCCAACAACCCATTATTTATATTAGGACATGTGAAGATATGCCAAAAGCCCAAATTAGTATAGGACAGGGTTTGTGGATTTGGGCCTAATGACCTAAGTCTTTTAGTCTCCCCTTCCCCTTTATATGCTAATTTTAATTAGTTTGCTTAGACTTAGTTAAATTCCCTACTAAGTCGTCAAAATTTATTTTATACAAGTCTTTCTAAAATCACTTTCTTTTCAAAAAACCAACTTCTCTTTTTCAAAGTTAGTCAAAGGTGGTTTCCAAATAGTTCGGATAACCGCAAGTTAGTGGATATTTTAGGTGTCTTAAAAACCTTCCTAAGATGTTAATAAGAACCTCTTACCCTAAATGTTCTTAAAAGCCTAAGTCTTTTTCTATTTTAATACTTAGGATTTTCCTTAAAAGTTTTCTTAATTTCTTTTCAAATAAATTAAGTGGCGGCGCTGTAATTTCTTAGATTGTTTTGAAATTTTCTTTAAAGTTTAGAAATAGTTTTAAAAGTAAAAAATGAATGTTTTCCAACCCTTCAAAATTGAAAAGGGGAAATATAATGCTTTCCTATATTGTTGGACCCATAAGGTCATATTTAAATTCCCTAATGAGCCGGTCATTGTATGGTAAAAAGGTTCTTTAGTGCATAAGAAAAGGTTCATCTCATATCTTCGAGCCTGAAAGTTGATCTCCAAAGGGTGTTTGTATCATTTGGTCCGGGTTAAAGATTCTAACTTAGAAGGTCCTTCTCAAGAATCCATTATTATGGTAAATGAGTTTCTCGAGGTTTTCCCTATTGATATTTCTGGTGTTCCTCTCGGTAGAGAAACTGATTTCGGGATTGATCTTGTTTTGGACAGTCGTTCTATATCTATCCCTCCTTATATGATGGCTCCGGCTGATGAATAAGGTCTTTCATTAGTTTCTGGATTTGTTTATCAGTTTCTTCATTGATGACATTTTGGTCTACTCTAAGAGTAAGGCGGATCATGTCTCTATGCTGTGTTGCAAATCTTAAAGGATCAATGTTTGTATGCCAATTTCTCTAAATGTGAGTTTTGGTTGAAGGCTGTAACTTTTCTTGGTCATGTTATCTCAAGTGAGGGGATCCTGGTAGATCTATAAAAGTTTTCAATGGTTAAGAAATGGCCTAGACCTGCGACTCCAACCGATATTTAGATCTTCTTAGGTTTAGCTGGTTACTGTAGGAGATTTATGGACAATTTTTTAAACTATAACTGCCCCATTGACTTATTTAACCCAAAGAAGGTCAAGTTCTTATGGTCGGATGTATGTGAGGGTAGTTTTGACAAGTGTAAACATAAGTTGACTTCAACTCCGATTTTGACCTTTCCGAGAGAAACGAGGGATTTGTAGTGTATTATGAGGCTTCTTATGTTAGGCTTGGTTGTGTGTTGATGCAGCATGGTAGGATAGTGGCCTATTCTTCTAGGCAATTGAAAGTTCATGAGAATAACTACCTTACCCATGATTTGGAGTTGTTAGCTGTGGTATTTGCGTTGAAGATTTGGCATCACTATCAACATGGGGTTCGTTATCACACCCTTTTTTTCAACCCGAAAGATTATCTATTTTAAGTTCGAAAGGGTTTTTATTATTAAGTGGAAAAATAAAGATTTGTTTTGAAAAAGAATTTTATATTCAAAACTCAGAGTCTCTACTTGGATTAATCGGGTGTGCCAAGTCACCCTTGGATATCCTTTTTCAAAATAGTTTTGACTCTTAAAACTGATCCGCGAACAGAGATCCTGGTTAAGGAATTCTATTAATCGAGAGGAAGGTGTTAGGAACCCCTTGATCATGTGATTTAACCATGGTCTCTTGGTTGAGCGTATCATCTAATTGGGCACGATGAATGTATAAACCATAAAAAACACATAAAGAAAATCAATCAAACAAACAAGACAAAACAATCCACAATATAATGTCCAGTCCAGTTATACAGTCCAAAAAAATGCGGAAAAATATAAACCTATGCGATTCTAAACTAATCCTAAACTTCACTTCAATGTTTTACCCGATGCCTCAGGCCTTGATAATGGACCTCTTTTGAAGACATAATACATCGGGGTATTCCCCGGTGAATAAGTACATGAAACCTCGGGGCATTCTCCGGTTAAATAAATACACTTTCAATTTTTGCAGGAAAGTAGGAAGAATCATTCACATCAACATTCAAACATTCAACAAAATCCTAATATCCAAATTTGCATGCCCGGCTTAGCATTTGCCTACTAATTTTTTACTTAAATCAATAATAATGAATCAAAATTAAACCACTTTCATTTTGTCAATCTCAACCCCTCCCAATAAATCCTATCTCAATTCTCAATCAATGATTAACTTATCCTTAGATTATCGATTCAATTTTCATAATCCAAATTCAACATCAACCAACATTCATGATTCAAACATCACAAATTCAAACAAAATCAAGATCCATGCATTATCAATTCGCCACACAAAATATCAGAACTTAAAATTAATCAATAAAAGGGATGAAAAATGGACCTCAATTCAAAACTTTTGATGAATATTGCTTGATAAAATAAAGAAATCCACTCCCGATAGCATCGGACCGAACCTCAATCACAACAAAGATCCAACTCAAATTAGGAGAAATCAAAACCTAAAATAGAAATTGAACCTAAATCCCAAAACCAGTACCGAGCTCAATGAAAGAAATAGAAATTTCAGTGGAACAAATCGAACCCTTACACAAACCGCTTTGAAAATAAGATATATTTTAAGAAGAAGAGAGCCAGTGAGTTTGAAAATCCAGTAGATCCATCAGAACAGTAACAAGAATAGTGACTGGGTATTTTTTGGTGGATTTTGAACTGAAAATTAAGGACCATTTTTTACGCCGGAGCTCTGGCAAGATCGACAAAAATCGAAAATGGAGATG
The DNA here is from genome assembly GCA_030864225.1 of Capsicum baccatum var. pendulum. NCBI lineage: Eukaryota > Viridiplantae > Streptophyta > Magnoliopsida > Solanales > Solanaceae > Capsicum > Capsicum baccatum. The sequence continues at coordinate 42,447,281 of CM061554.1, forward strand.
TGATCTGTTGCGACAAAGTTTTCGGTTAAAAACTTGTTCAAATTTTTCTCTCACATCTTTTGTTTCTATTTTTATCTGTCAACTTCGAATATCACTCTCCTTACTTCGATCCTCTCAATCTCTCTGTTTTTCACTCGACCTCGCTTTACCCTCACCCCATTCTTCATATTTTTGTATATCTGTGGGTGATTGTGTGTGTTAATGGCTATTGGTTTGGTTAAAAATGAGAGTTGATTAAAAATAGGAGTCTGTTTCTATGATAAAGATGACCTCCCCTTCGATTTCTACTCTGTGTGTGTATTAACTCATAAAAATAAAGGTCTGTGTCTATGGGTGAATATTTATATGGTTTGTGTGGATGAATTTTCGATGAGCTTTTTTGTATGTGATAATTTTGTTAGTGGTGGGCCCCTAGTGTATTGTGCTGGTGTATGTATGTATGAGGAGCGTGAAAAAAAAAGTAGGTAGGGGGGTCACGTGGGTAGGGTGTGGGGTAGTGGGTGAGATAAGGGTAGGTTGTTAGGATGATTAAAATAAGATAAAATTTGTTAGGGATTTGTTAAGGGTTGTTAATTTTTGTATTTTTGTGGGGTATAATCACATGGATGAGGGTGCGTGGTAAGGTGAGTTAAAAATAGATAAAATTGGACTTAGGGAGAGACAAAATTAGGTGTCTACAATATGCCCCCTTTGAATGTAAACACGAAGTGTTTTTAGACAAAGAAGTAGACAACGAGATAGAATTTTATCCCGATCATTATTCAGAAAGAATAAAACAGAAGGAAAGAGGGAAACCAAGTCTTGATTTTGACGTCGTACTCATCCCTAGTTATGAGGAAATCAAGTCATAGGTATCTCAAAGAATTGGAAGAAGAGGGACTATACTAAGCTGGAGAGTCAAGTGAGGTTCCATCGAGGTTCCAGTTCACGGCTCTGTCATTACATTTTAAAAAAAAGAACATTACAAGTTAAAAAATAAATAAAGTTATAAAAATCCTATCTATGTAGCTTCCTTTGGACTTCTTGACTTGAGTTTCATCACCTTATTCTTCAGGCGGGCTCCTGATTTGCAAGTTCTTTAACTTGTTGCTTGTATTTTAATTTCTTTACTTTGTTTCTTGACATTCAATCTCTTACCCCTTTTATTTGACCTTCAATTCCTTCACTTTATTGATTGACTTTCAATTTTATCACACTATTCTTCAGGCAGGATGACTTTTAGTTTCATCACCTTGCTCCTCAGGCGGGCTCCTAATTCGCAATTTCATCACCACATTCTTCAGGTGGGCTCCTGACTTTCAATTTCATCATCCTGTTCTTCAGGGGGGCTCATCACTTGCAATTTCATTACCTTATTTTTTAGGCGGGCTTCTGACTTTAAATTTCATCATCCTGTTCTTCAGGCGGACTCCTGACTTTCAATTTCATTACCCTGTTCTTTAGGGGGGCTCCTGACTTGCAATTTCGTCGCTCTGTTCTTAAGGAGGGCTCCTGACTATCAATTTCAACACCATTTTCTTCAGGAAGGCTCTTGACTTGCAATTTCATCACCCTGTTCATCAGGCGGTCTCCTGACTTTCAATTTCATCACCCTGTTCTTCAGGCGAGCTCTTGACTTATTATTCTATGACCATATTCTTCAGGCAAGCTCCTGACTTGCAATCTTATCACCCTATTTTTCAGGCAAGCTCCTGAAATCAAAATCAAAACTAGAATGAAAATTATACCAAACAAAGATTATGATAAAGAAAGATTTCATTTTTATGAAAGCAATGTCCCATTTTCCTAGAGGGTCCTGAACATAAAGTAAAATCCCATTTTTCAGGAGGGTCCTGAACATAAAGTAAGTTCCCATTTTTCAGGAGGGTCTAGAAACATAAAGTAAGTTCCCATTTTCCAGGAGGGTACTCAACATAAAGCAAATTCCTATTTTCCAAGAGGGTCCTAAACATAAAGCAAATTTCTATTTTCAAGGAGGGTCCTGAACATAAAGCAAATTTCTATTTTTCGGGAGGGTCCTGAACATAAAGTAAAATCTCATTTTTCGAGAGGGTCCTGAACATAAAGATAATTCTCATTTTTTGGAGGGTCCTGAACATAAAGCGAATTCTCATTTTTTACGAGGGTCTTGAACATAACGAAAATTCCCAATTTCCGGGAGGGTCTTGATCATAAAGCAAATTCTTATTTTCCAAGAGGGTCCTAAACATAAAGCAAATTCCCATTTTTAAGGAGGGTCCTGAACATAAATCAAATTTCAATTTTTCTGGAGGATTCTGAACATAAAGCAAATTCTCATTTTCCGAGAGGGTCCTGAACATAAAGAAAACTCCCATTTTTTAGAGGGTCATGAACATAAAGAAAATTCCCATTTTTCGAGAGGGTCCTGAATATAAAGAAAATTCCCATTTTTCGGGAGGGTCCTGATCAGAAATGAAATTTCCATTTTTTGGGAGGGTCCTGAACATAAAGATAATTCCCATTTTTCGGAAGGGTCCTGAGCGTAAAGATAATTCCCATTTTATGGGAGGGTCCTGAACGTAAAGCAAATTTCCATTTTCTGGGAAGGTCCTGAACATAAAGCAAATTTCCATTTTTCGGAAGGGTCCTGAATGTAAAGCAAATTCTCATTTTTCATGAGGGTCCTGAACATAAAGCAAATTCCCATTTTTCGGGAGGGTTCTTAACATCAAGGAAATTTTCATTTTCCAGGAGGAACCTGAACATAAAGCAAATTCCCATTTTCCAGGAGAGCCCTGAATATAAAGCAAATTCCCATTTTCCAGGAGGGCCCTGAACATAAAGCAAATTCCCATTTTCCTGGAGGATCTTGAATATAAAGTAAATTCCTATTTTCCAAGAGGGTCCTGCACATAAATAAAATTCTCATTTTTCATGAGGTTCCTGGTCATAAAGAAAATTCCCATTTTTCCAAGAGGGTCCTGAATATAAAGAAAATTTCCATTTTCCAGGAGAGTCCTGAACATAAAGCAAATTTCTATTTTCCGGGAGGGTCCTGAACATAAAGTAAATTCTCATTTTCCGAGAGGGTCCTGGACATAAAGATAATTCCCATTTTTTGGAGGGTCCTCATCATAAAGCAAATTCCTATTTTCCAAGAGGTTCCTGAACATAAAACAAATTCCCATTTTCCAGGAGGGTCCTGAAAAGAAAGCAAAGTTGAATTTTCAGGGAGGGCCCTGAACGTAAAGCAAATTTGAATTTTCAGGGAGGGCTCTGAACGTAAAGAAAATTATTATTTTTCGGGAGGGTCCTGGACATAAAGAAAACTCCCATTCTTTGGAGGGTAATGAACATAAAGCAAATTCACATTTTTTGAGAGTGTCTGGACATAAACAAATTCCCATTTTTCTGGAGGGTCCTGATCATAAATGAAATTTCCATTTTTTGGGAGGGTCATGAACATAAAGCTAATTCCCATTTTTTGGGAGGTTCCTGAGCGTAAAGCTAATTCCCATTTTCTGGGAGGGTCCTGAACGTAAAGCAAATTTCCATTTTCTGGATGGGTCCAGAACGTAAAGTAAATTCTCATTTTTTGTGACGGTCCTGAACATAAAGAAAATACCCATTTTCCAGGAGGGTCCTGAACATAAAGCAAATTCCCATTTTCTGGGAGGGTCCTGAACATAAAGCATATTCCCATTTTCCAGGAGGGCCCTGAATATAAAGAAAATTCCCATTTTCCAGGACAGCGCTGAACATAAAGCAAATTCTCATTTTCTAGGAGGATCTTGAAAGTAAAGTAAATTCCTATTTTCTAGGAGGTCTTGAACATAAAGCAAATTCCCATTATCCAGGAGGATCCTGAACATAAAGTAAGTTTCCATTTTCCAGGAGGGTCCTCAACATAAAGCAAATTCCTATTTTCCAAGAGGGTCCTGAACATAAAGCAAATTCTCATTTTTTATGAGGGTCCTGAACATACAGAAAATTCCCATTTTCCGGGAGGGTCCTGATCATAAAGCAATTTCCTATTTTCCAAGAGGCTCCTGAACATAAAGCAAATTCCCATTTTCTAGGAGGGTCCTGAACATAAAGCAAATTTCAATTTTTCGGGAGGATTCTGAACATAAAGCAAATTCTCATTTTCCGGGAGGGTCCTGAACATAAAGAAAACTCCCATTTTTCGAGGGTCATGAACATAAAGAAAATTGACATTTTTTGAGAGGGTCCTGAACATAAAGCAAATTCCCATTTTCCGGGAGTGTCCTGATCAGAAATAAAATTTCCATTTTTTGGGAGGGTCCTGAACATAAAGCTAATTCCCATTTTTCGGAAGGGTCCTGAGCGTAAAGCTAATTCCCATTTTTCGGGAGGGTCCTGAACGTAAAGCAAATTTCCATTTTTTGGTGAGGGTCCTGAACGTAAAGCAAATTTCCATTTTTCGGAAGGGTCCTAAACGTAAAGCAAATTCTCATTTTTCGTGAGAGTCCTGAACATAAATCAAATTCCTATTTTTCAGGAGGGTCCTTAACATCAAGGAAATTTTTATTTTCCAGAAGGGCCCTGAACATAAAGAAAATTCCCATTTTCCAGGAGGGCCCGAATATAAAGCAAATTCCCATTTTCCAGGAGGGCCCTGAACATAAAGCAAATTCCCATTTTCCAGAAGGATCCTGAATATAAAGTAAATTCCTATTTTCCAAGAGGGTCCTTCACATAAATAAAATTCTCATTTTTCATGAGGTTCCTGGTCATAAAGAAAATTCCCATTTTCAAGAGTGTCCTGAATATAAAGAAAAATTTCCATTTTCCAGGAGGGTCCTTAACATAAAGCAAATTTCTATTTTCCTGGAGGGTCCTGAACATAAAGTAAATTCTCATTTTCCGAGAGGGTCTTGGACTTAAAGAAAATTTCCATTTTTTGGAGGGTCCTTAACATAAAGCAAATTCTCATTTTTTAGGAGTGTCCTGAACATAAAGTAAATTCCCATTTTCCGGGAGGGTCCTGATCATAAAGCAAATTCGTATTTTCCAAGAGGGTCCTGAACATAAAACAAATTCCTATTTTACAGAAGGGTCCTGAACATAAAGCAAATTTGAATTTTCACGGAGGGCTCTGAACGTAAAGCAAATTTGAATTTTCAGGGAGGGCTCAGAACGTAAAGCAAATTATTATTTTTTGGGAGGGTCCTGAACATAAAACAAATTCTCATTTTTCATGAGGGTCCTGGTCATAAAGAAAATTCCCTTTTTCGAAGAGGGGCCTGAACATAAAGCAAATTTCCATTTTCAAGGAGGGTCCTGAACATAAAACAAATTTCTATTTTTCTCGAGGGTCCTGAACATAAAGTAAATTTTCATTTTCCGAGAGGGTCCTGAACATAAAGATAATTCTCATTTTTTGGAGGGTCCTGAACATAAAGCAAATTCTCATTTTTTAGGAGGGTCCTGAACGTAAAGCAACTTCCCATTTTCCGGGAGGGTCCAGATCGTAAAGCAAATTCCTATTTTCCAAGAGGGTCCTAAACATAAAGCAAATTCCCATTTTCTAGGAGAGTCCTGAATAGAAAGCAAATTCCCATTTTCCAGGAGCATTCTGAATATAAAGTAAATTCCTATTTTCCAAGAGGGTCCTGCACATACATAAAATTCACATTTTTCATGAGGGTCTTGGTAATAAAGAAAAATCCCATTTTCCAAGAGGGTCCTGAACATAAAGCAAATTTCCATTTTCAAGGAGGGTCTTGAACATAAAGCAAATTTCTATTTTCTGGGAGGGTCCTGAACATAAAGTAAATTCTCATTTCTCGAGAGGGTCCTGAACATAAAGATAATTCTCATTTTTTGGAGGATCCGGAACATAAAGCAAAATTCTCATTTTTTATGAGGATCCTGAACATAAAGAAAATTCCCATTTTCCGGGAGGGTCCTGATCATAAAGCAAATTCCTATTTTCCAAGAGGGTCCTGAACATAAAGCAAATTCCCATTTTCCAGGAGGTTCCTGAACATAAAGCAAATTTCAATTTTTTGGGAGGATTCTGAACATAAAGCAAATTCTCATTTTCTGGGAGGATCCTGAACATCAATAAAACTCCCATTTTTTGGAGGGTCATGAACATAAAGAAAATTCCCATTTTTTGAGAGGGTCCTGAATATAAAACAAATTCCTATTTTCTGAGAGGGTTCTGAACGTAAAGCAAATTCTCATTTTTCGTGAGGGTCCTGAACATAAAGCAAATTCCTATTTTTCAGGAGGGTCCTTAGCATCAAGGAGAATTTCATTTTCCAGAAGGGCCCTGAACTTAAAGCAAATTCTCATTTTCCAGGAGGGCCCTGAATATAAAGCAAATTCCCATTTTCCAAGAGGGCCCTGAACATAAAGCAAATTCCCATTTTCCCGGAGGATCCTGAATATGAAGTAAATTCCTATTTTCCAAGAGGGTACTGCACATAAATAAAATTCTCATTTTTCATGAGGTTCCTGGTCATAAAGAAAATTTCCATTTTTCAAGAGGGTCCTGAATATAAAGAAAATTTCCATTTTCCAGGAGGGTCCTGAACATAAAGCAAATTTCTATTTTCCTGGAGGGTCCTGAACATAAAGTAGATTCTCATTTTCCGAGAGGGTCCTGGACTTAAAGAAAATTCCCATTTTTTGGAGGGTCCTTAACATAAAGCAAATTCTCATTTTTTAGGAGGGTCCTGAACATAAAGTAAATTCCCATTTTCCGGGAGGGTCCTGATCATAAAGAAAATTCCTATTTTCTAAGAGGGTCCTGAACATAAAACAAATTCCCATTTTCCAGGAGGGTCCTGAACATAAAGGAAATTTGAATTTTCACGGAGGGCTCTGAACGTAAAGCAAATTTGAATTTTCAGGGAGGGCTCTGAACATAAAGCAAATTATTATTTTTCGGGAGGGTCCTGAACATAAAACAAATTCTCATTTTTCATTAGGATCCTGGTCATAAAGAAAATTCCCATTTTCGAAGAGGGTCTTGAACATAAAGCAAATTTCCATTTTCAAGGAGAGTCCTGAACATAAAGCAAATTTCTATTTTTCTCGAGGGTCCTAAACATAAAGTAAATTTTCATTTTCCGAGAGGGTCCTGAACATAAAGATAATTCTCATTTTTTGGAGGGTCCTGAACATAAATCAAATTCTCATTTTTTAGGAGGGTCCTGAACGTAAAGAAAATTCTCATTTTCCGGGAGGGTCCTGATCATAAAGCAAATTCCTATTTTCCAAGAGGGTCCTGAACATAAAGCAAATTCCCACTTTCTAGGCGAGTCCTGAATAGAAAGCAAATTCCCATTTTCCAGGAGGATTCTGAATATAAAGTAAATTCCTATTTTCCATGAGGGTCCTGCACATACATAAAATTCACATTTTTCATGAGGGTCCTGGTCATAAAGAAAAATCTCATTTTCCAAGAGGGTCCTGAACATAAAGCAAATTTCCATTTTCAAGGAGGGTCCTGAACATAAAGCAAATTTCTATTTTCTGGGAGGGTCCTGAACATAAAGTAAATTCTCATTTCTCGAGAGGGTCCTGAACATAAAGATAATTCTCATTTTTTGGAGGGTCCAAAACATAAAGCAAAATTTTCATTTTTTATGAGGTTCCTGAACATTAAGAAAATTCCCATTTTCTGGGAGGGTCTTGATCATAAAGCAAATTCCTATTTTCCAAGAGGGTCCTGAACATAAAGCAAATTCCCATTTTCCAGGAGGGTCCTGAACATAAAGCAAATTTCAATTTTTTGGGAGGATTCTGAACATAAAGCAAATTCTCATTTTCCGGGAGGATCCTGAACATAAAGAAAAATCCCATTTTTTGGAGGGTCATGAACATAAAGAAAATTGCCATTTTTTGAGAGGGTCCTGAACATAAAGCAAATTCCCATTTTCTGGGAGGGTCTTGATCAGAAATGAAATTTCCATTTTTTGGGAGGGTACTGAACATAAAGCTAATTCCCATTTTTCGGAAGGGTCCTCAGCGTAAAGCTAATTCCCATTTTATGGGAGGGTCCTGAACGTCAAGAAAATTTCCCTTTTCTTTGAGGGTCCTGAACATAAAGCAAATTTCCATTTTCAGGAAGGGTCCTGAACGTAATGCAAATTCTCATTTTTCGTGAGGGTCTTGAACATAAAGCAAATTCCTATTTTTCAGGAGGGTCCTTAACATCAAGGAACTTTTCATTTTCCAGAAGGGCCCTGAGCATAAAGCAAATTCCCATTTTCCAAGAGGGCCCTGAATATAAAGCAAATTCCCATTTTCCAGGAGGGCCCTGAACATAAAGCAAATTCCCATTTTCTAGGAGGATCCAGAATTTAAAATAAATTCCTATTTTTCAAGAAAGTCTTGCACATAAATAAAATTCTCATTTTTCATGAGGTTCCTGGTCATAAACAAAATTCCCATTTTTCAAGAGGGTCCTGAATATAAAGAAAATTTCCATTTTCCAAGGAGGGTCTTGAACATAAAGTAAATTTCTATTTTCCTGGAGGGTCCTGAACATAAAGTAAATTCTAATTTTCCGATAGGGTCCTGGACTTAAAGATACTTCCCATTTTTTGGAGGGTCCTTAATATAAAGCAAATTCTCATTTTTTACGAGGGTCCTCAACATAAGGAGGGTCCTGATCATAAAGCAAATTCCTATTTTACAAGAGGGTCCTGAACATAAAACAAATTCTCATTTTCCAGGAGGGTCCTGAACATAAAGCAAATTTGAATTTTTACGGAGGGCTCTGAACATAAAGCAAATTTGAATTTTCAGGGAGGGCTCTGAACGTCAAGCAAATTATTATTTTTCGAGAGGGTCCTGAACATAAAGCAAATTCTCATTTTTCATGAGGGTCCTGGTCATAAAGAAAATTCCCATTTTCGAAGAGTGTCCTGAACATAAATAAGATTTCCATTTTCAAGGAAGGTCCTGAACATAAAGCAAATTTCTATTTTTCGGGAGGGTCCTGAACATAAAGTAAATTTTCATTTTCCGAGAGGGTCCTGAACATAATGATAATTCTCAATTTTTGGAGGGTCTTGAACATAAAGCAAATTCTCATTTTTTAGGAGGGTCCTGACCATAAAGAAAATTCCCATTTTCCGGGAGGGTCCTGATCATAAAGCAAATTTCTATTTTCCAAGAGGGTCCTGAACATAAAGCAAATTCCCATTTTCCAGGATGATCCTGAATATAAAGTAAATTACAATTTTCCAAGAAGGTCCTGCACATAAATAAAATTCTCATTTTTCATGAGGGTCCTAGTCATAAAGAAAATTCCCATTTTCCAAGAGGCTCCTGAACATAAAGCAAATTTCCATTTTCAAGGAGGCTCCTGAACATAAAGCAAATTTCTATTTTCCGGGAGGATCCTGAACATAAAGTAAATTCTCATTTTTAGAGAGGGTCCTGAACATAAAGATAATTCTCATTTTTTGGAGGGTCCTGAACATAAAGCAAATTCTCATTTTTTACGAGGGTCTTGAACATAAAGAAAATTCCGATTTTCTGGGAAGGTCCTGATCATAAAGCAAATTCCTTTTTTCCAAGGGGGTCCTGAACATAAAGCAAATTCCCATTTTCCAGGAGGGTTCTGAACATAAAACAAATTTCAATTTTTCGGGAGGATTCTGAACATAAAGCAAATTCTCTTTTTCTGGGAGGATCCTGAACATAAAGAAAACTCCCATTTTTTGGAGGTCATAAACATAAAGAAAATTCCCATTTTTTGAGAGGGTCCTGAACATAAAGCAAATTCCCATTTTCCGGGCGGGTCCGGATCAGAATTGAAATTTCCATTTCTTGGGAGGGTCCTGAACATAAAGCTAATTCCCATTTTTCGGAAGGGTCCTCAGCGTAAAGATAATTCCCATTTTCCGGGAGGGTCCTGAACGTAAAGCAAATTTCCATTTTCTGGGAGGGTCCTGAACGTAAAGCAAATTTCCATTTTTCGGAAGGGTCCTGAACGTAAAGCAAATTCTCATTTTTCGTGTGGGTCCTGTACATAAAGCAAATTTCTATTTTTCGGGAGGGTCCATAACATCAAGGAAATTTTCATTTTCCAGGAGGGCCCTGTACATAAAGCAAATTCCCATTTTCCAGGAGGGCCCTGAATATAAAGCAAATTCCCAATTTACAGGAGGACCTTGAACATAAAGCAAATTCCTATTTTTCCAGGAGGATCCTGAATATAAAGTAAATTCCTATTTTCCAAGAGGATCCTGCACATAAATAAAATTCTCATTTATCATGAGGTTCCTGGTCATAAAGAAAATTCTCATTTTCCAAGAGCGTCCTGAATATAAAGAAAATTTCCATTTTTCAGGAGGGTCCTGAACTTAAAGAAATTTCCATTTTCCAGGAGGGTCCTGAACATAATGCAAATTTCTATTTTCCGGGAGGGTCCTCAACATAAAGTAAATTCTCATTTTCCGAGAGGGTCCTGGACTTAAAGATAATCACCCTTTTTATGGAGGGTCCTTAACATAAAGAAAATTCTCATTTTTTAGGAGGGTCTTGAACATAAAGTAAATTCCCATTTTCCGGGAGGGTCCTGATCATAAAGCAAATTTCTATTTTCCGAGAGGGTCCTGAACATAAAGTAAATTCTCATTTTCCGAGAGGGTCCTGGACTTAAAGATAATTCCCTTTTTATGGAAGGTCCTTAACATAAAGAAAATTCTCATTTTTTAGGAGGGTCTTGAACATAAAGTAAATTCCCATTTTCCGGGAGGGTCCTGATCATAAAGCAAATTCCTATTTTCCAAGAGGATCCTGAACATGAAACAAATTCGCATTTCCAGGAGGGTCCTGAACATAAAGCAAATTTGAATTTTCAGAGAGGGCTCTAAACGTAAAGCAAAATTGAATTTTCAGGGAGGGCTCTGAACGTAAAGCAAATTATTATTTTTCGGGAAGGTCTTGAACATAAAGAAAACTCCCATTTTTTAGAGGGTAATGAACATAAAGTAAATTCCCATTTTTCGAGAGGGTCCTGAACATAAATAAATTCCCATTTTACGGGAGGGTCCTGATCATAAATGAAATTTCCATTTTTTGGAAGGGTCCTGAACATAAAGATAATTCCCATTTTTCGGGAGGGTCCTTAGCGTAAAGATAATTCCTATTTTCCGGAGGGTCCTGAACGCAAAGCAAATTTCCATTTTCTGGAAGGGTCCAGAACGTAAAGTAAATTCTCATTTTTTGTGACGGTCATGAACATAAAGAAAATACCCATTTTCCGGGAGGGTCCTGAACATAAAGCAAATTTCCATTTTCTGGGAGGGTTCTGAACATAAAGCATATTCCCATTTTCCCGGAGGGCCCTAAATATAAAGAAAATTCCCATTTTCCAGGAGGGCGCTGAACATAAAGCAAATTCTCATTTTCTAGGAGGATCCTGAACGTAAAGTAAATTCCTATTTTCTAGGAGGGCCTTGAACATAAAGTAAATTCCCATTTTCCAGGAGGATCCTAAACATAAAGTAAGTTCCCATTTTCCAGGAGGGTCCTCAACATAAAGCAAATTCCTATTTTCCAAGAGGGTTCTGAACATAAAGCAAATTCTCATTTTTCATGAGGGTCCTGGTCATAAAGAAAATTCCCATTTTCGAAGAGGGTCCTGAACATAAAGAAAATTTCCATTTTCAAGGAGGGTCCTGAAAATAAAGAAAATTTCTATTTTTCACGAGGGTCTTGAAGATAAAGTAAATTTTCATTTTTCGAGAGGGTCCTGAACATAAAGATAATTCTCATTTTTTGGAGGGTCCTGAACATAAAGCAAATTCTCATTTTTTAGAAGGGTCCTGAACATAAAGAAAATTCCCATTTTCCGTAAGGGTCCTGATCATAAAGTAAATTTCTATTTTCCAAGAGGGTCCTGAACATAAAGCAAATTCCTATTTTCCAGGAGAGTCCTGAACAGAAAGCAAATTTCAATTTTCTGGGAGGGTTCTGAACATAAATCAAATTCTCATTTTTCCAGGAGGGTCCTGAACATAAATAAAACTCCCAATTTTTGGAGGGTCATGAACATAACGAAAATTCCCATTTTTTGAGAGGGTCCTGAACATAAAGCAAATTCCCATTTTCCGGGAAGGTCCTGATCAGAAATGAAATTTCCATTTTTTGGGATGGTCCTGAACATAAAGCTAATTCCCATTTTTCGGAAGGGTCCTGAGCGTAAAGCTAATTCCCATTTTCTAGGAGGGTCCTGAACGTAAAGAAAATTTCCATTTTCCGAAAGGGTCCTGAACGTAAAGCATATTCTCATTTTTTGTGAGGGTCCTGAACATAAAGCAAATTCCCATTTTTTGGGCGGGTCCTTAACATCAAGGAAATTTTCATTTTCCAGGAGGGCCCTGAACATAAAGTAAATTCCCATTTTCCAGGAGGGCCCTGAATATACACCAAATTCCCATTTTCTAGGAGGGACCTCAACATAAAGCAAACTCCCATTTTCCAGGAGGATCCTGAAAATAAAGTAAATTCCTATTTTCCAAGAGGGTCCTGAACATAAAGAAAATTCTCATTTTTCATGAGGTTCCTGGTCATAAAGAAAGTTCCCATTTTCCAAGAGGGTCCTGAATATAAAGAAAATTTCCATTTTCCGGGCGGGTCCTGAACATAAAGGAAATTGATATTTTCCGGGAGGGCCCTGAACATAAAGTAAATTCTCATTTTTCGAGAGGGTCCTGGGCATAAAGATAATTCCCATTTTTTGAGGGTCCTTAACATAAAGAAAATTCTCATTTTTTATGAGGTTCCTGAACATAAAGAAAATTCCTATTTTCCGGGAGTGTCCTGATCATAAAGCAAATTCGAATTTTCCAAGAGGGTCCTGAACATAAAGTAAATTTCCATTTTCCAACAGGGTCCTGAACATAAAGCAAATTTCAATTTTCAGGGAGGGCTCTGAACGTAAAGCAAATTATCATTTTCCGGGAGGGTCCTGAAAATTAATAAAACTGCCATTTTTTTGGGGTAATGAACATAAAGAAAATTCCCATTTTTCGAGAGTGTCCAGAACATAAAGCAAATTCCCATTTTCCGGGAGGGTCCTGATCATAAATGAAATTTCCATTTTTTGGGAGGGTCCTGAACATAAAGCTAATTCCCATTTTTCGGGAGTGTCCTGAACGTAAAGCTAATTCCCATTTTCTGGGAGGGTCCTGAACGTAAAGCAAATTTCCATTTTACGGAAGGGTCCTTAACGTAAAGTAAATTCTCATTTTCTGTGAGGGTCCTGAACATAAAGAAAATCCCCATTTTCCGGGAGGGTCCTGAAGATTAAGCAAATTTCCATTTTCTGGGAGGGTCCTAAACATAAAGCATATTCCCATTTTCCAGGAGGGCCCTGAATATAAAGAAAATTCCCATTTTCCAGGAGGGCGCTGAACATAAATAAAATTCTCATTTTCCTGGAGGATCCTGAACGTAAAGTAAATTCCTATTTTCTAGGAAGGTCTTGAACATAGCAAATTTCCATTTTTTCCAGGAGGATCCTAAAGCTTAAGCAAATTCCCATTTTCCAGGAGGGTCCTGAATATAAAGCAAATTCCCATTTTCCAGGAGTGTCCTGAACATAAAGTAAATTCCCATTTTTCCGGAGGGTCCTGAACAGAAAGTAAATTCTCATTTCCAAGAGGGTCCTGAACAGAAAGTAAATTCCCATTTTCCAGTAGGGTCCTGAATAGAAAGTAAATTCTTATTTTTTCAGGAGGGTCCTGAACATAAAGTAAATTCTCATTTTTTAGGAGGATCCTGAACATAAGGTAATAACTCACGGATGTACTTTTCCAAAGGTAGCTGAATTAAGTAAAGAAAATTTTGCCCCTATTTCAACAAAGAAAGTTTGTTAGTAAAAAACTTTGGTGGTATGGGCTTTGGCACTTGAGGATATTTATCTTGCACTTGTCTCATTTAGGTTTTTCTTCCATCATTAGTATTTGACATTTTTTTTTTGCACCATTGGTCCAAACTCAGAATATTAAGAGTGACTTTTGACCAAACACAATATCTCTGCTATGCCATATTTCTCAGACAAACCTCTTTAAACATTGGTATTTCCATGAATTGCCAGACTCTTTTATTAAAACAATCTTTTGCATGCCTTATGTCAGCTCACAATCATGTCCAACCTTGCTTTGGGAAATTAAAGAAATTGGTAGCTAGTTTTAAAATCTTTTCTCACTTGTTTTGACACGGACTTGACTCAAAGATAAGAGAATAAAAAAGTGACAATGATTTTTTTTATTTTGATAACTGACTCAAGAAAATAGAATAAAAGCACAGAGAAAAAAGAAAAGACAATGAACGTTCCCATTTGAAACAAAGAAATGAAAAATTTATCTAAAAATGACAGTCAACTCTAATGATTATGCCATGCATTTTGGATATATCTACCTGATATTTCCATCCACACTTTCTACCAGTTGTTGTTGAGTTAATTGTCTTGAAACTAAGTTGCTTCCCTTGGTCAATTGCATTCAAGACCTCATTCGGCTAGTGAAACCTTGAAGGATTTTCTCCAACAAGCCTCTCTCATTTTTTTCATCTCACCATCGTCTGATGGTGCCGGTGAGGGTTTTCCCCAATCAGATTCTCTCATTTTTATCTCTCTCAACTAGCCATCACCTTACAGTGCTTGAAAAGGTTTTCACCAGTAAGACTCTCTTACTTTTATTTCTCTCTTGATTCCTTATGCTGAGGAAGATAAGTAGCTCTCAAATACATCATCATATCCCTTGCATCGTTAGTGTAAACATCCTCAAAGATTGATCTGAAGGTCTTTCTTTGGTTTTAACTTGGCTTTTGGATAGGGTTAGAAAGAAAGGATGACATAAGGTCCAAATGACACTTTAAGTGGGGTGGGATTTATAACTTTTGGAATTGACTCAAACAATGAGGTTCAACTAATGCCCCATTTTCTTTTGACTGGGCAATACTAAATTATTTATTTGGTTGGACCGAGCCCAGAGTAGGACAACCTACCTATCTCACCCTTGAGAGAGGAGAATCAGGTAACGTATAGTTCTGGCAGCTTGTTCTTTCTTTTGATCTGATCTCTTTTTTATTTTGTTGACTCTTTTTCTCTTTAAGATCTTTTCTGGCTTTATTTTTCTTGACACTCCTCTTTTTTATTTTTGACATACTTTTTCTCTTTTTCTCTCTTTTTTTTTAAAAACTTTTCTGAATCTAATCTTTTACTCGACACTTTTTTTTTCAACTTTGATGACTCTATCTTTATTCCAAAAGAGGGGTATGAAAGAAAATAAAACTAAAGCTTAAATAGGGTAAACAAAGGATGACACAATATTTGGATAGCAGAATGAAATGTTTTCGTCATATCAATCCTTCAAGATGCCACTACATAGAATGCAATGTGAAAGTGCACGATCAGCATCATTTATCATATATTTTACAACACTAATTTTCCCTGAGCATGTGTGCCACCTCTTCTTCTACACTTGTCAGTCATACAACTCCATTTTGTTGTACATCCCTCATATTGTATAACTCATTCTTTTGTGGAGTTGATTTTTGTTCTATTCCTCAAGATCACACATCTGCTGTTTGACCTAGTTGAGCTATGTTTTTCAATTGATGACCAACTTATTCTTGTGATTCTCAAAATAATTGCCTTAATTTTGAAAGAAGGCTTCAATATGATAACCAAATGTGTCAACTTTCTATCAATTTTCTTAGATGCTTTTTCTAACTTTAGCCCCCTAATTCAAAGTTCATGCTTAAACTAGATTTTAAGATCTGGCTAAAAATTCTACTAGCATGTCATATCACTAGAATCAACATAAAATATATTATGTAGAGAAAAAAACAAACAACACATATTTAAAACAAAAAGAAAAAGGGATACTTCATTTAGTTGAAATAAAAGAGAAAAGGGTGTGAACATAAATGACAAACGGACAAAACAAGATAGATCCCAAACTACAATCCTAAAATAATTTAGAAACTAGAAAAGAAAATAAAATAAACTACCAGACCTCTTCCTAGTATGGAGAGGGGTGACTTCTCAATTGCTCAGCCTGGCAACCTAGCCGTTGGTTTGCATATCAGCATGACTAGAGCTTCTCGCACTGTCAATGTTCTAGACTATAATTGATTCATCTTAGATCATTTTTTTAATTTCTCATTTCAAATCTTAACAATCCTCAACACTATGACCCTAAGCATCAGAATGATACGCATATCGTATATTAGGATTAAAATTTATTGAATGAGGATTAAGAGAGTGCCCAAGGAGAGGAGTGATCATGCCCCACTGCACCAATCTCTAAAATAAACTGGCATATGACTCTCCAATTGGTATGAAGCTATCTCTCAACTTGTACCTTATTTTATTGTTTGACTTGGATCAAACATTGGGCCTAGAAGGGCTTTGACATATTTGTAGAGTTGGAGAGTAACTCCAAGGAGTTGGTACATGCCGTTAGGAGTAAGAAGGGAGTTGAACATATGGTTGTGCACAGTATACTAGATATAAAGGTGAGTAAATTGAGTATAATGGACTTTGGGAGTGATTATAGTGATCTTGTGTATGAACTCGGGCTTGAGACTGATGGTGATGACGATGTCATCTTCTTGGATGTTCCCGTTCTCCAACTACTATAGAAGCTACATCTTTCTCATTCTTCTTACCTTTAGTTTCCCTTACTTGATTTTAATATTTTCCCAAATGCTTCACGAATTTCTCATGTTCATCTTGCTCCTCAAGTTTTGACATCTCGAGAATTGGAGGATGGTTAACACTTGAAGACATGCCCCACTCTTTATATGAAACATCTTCTTTACCCATAGGTCCTAGGGAACTTTTCCAATTATTTTCTGTACTGTTCATTTTTCCAAACATTTTCTCTGGCTCTTTTAACAAGCTAGACTTCTTGTTAAGAAATTTTGGTGGTCCAATTAACATTAATGTGGGATCAGAAGTGTAGCAATAGTCATTGAGAGTATTGAACATGGGTCTACTAGAAGATTGGGGAACAACCATTGGGCGGCTGGTTAATGTAGAAGCCTCTGTAGAGGATGGAGAAACAAAATCATAGACGACATGTGGTGTTGTGAATATAGTAGGCTTATGCTAAGGAGCTAGAGAAAGAGTAGTGGGAGTATTGAGATGTTTTTGGCTTGGAATGAATTTTGAGTCAGGTTATAGTGCATCAATAACAGTAGGAAACTGACTTTGCAATTTTGGTGGAAAAGTCGAGGTATTTGTAGGATCAATGGCGGGAAATAGAGGAGGAGGCAACCCACTAGCTAAGCTCGGTGCATTTTTTCCATTTGTTTCCTTAGTATCCTAATCTCTTACTTTAAACTCTCATTTTCCTGACTCTTGGCTTGTTCCATGATGTCACTCCCTATATGCTTGTTGGACACAACTAACTATTTGGAATTGGTGTGATATGAAGAATCAGCTACAATGTAAAAATCCCACAAACCAACCACCTTAAACTAACTGAAAAGGAGATAACAAGCATGTTAGAGTTCAACACTTTTTCAAAATCATTTTCCCTTTTTTTCTTTTTTTTTGAAAAATATCACCGAACCCAAGAAGGGCGCCTACGTATCTCACTCCTGAGAGAGGAGAATCAGGTGTGCGTAGTTCATGAATTCTTGCCAAAATGGCCAGTTAATCTCTTTTTTCTTTCTTTTTCTGTTTCTTGAAATTTTAAAAAAGCAAAGAAAAATAACAAATTATCAAAAGAATTGACGAAAATCATTTTGCATTTTTTAGGTTTAAATCCCTATACAAAATGAAACCTATGATTACTAAAGAAAAATCTTTTTGAATTTGATTTTTAATTTCATACAAAAATAAAACTTGAACCTATTAAAGGAAAATATTTTTTAGTTTTATTTTAAAGATGTATATGACAACTACTCTAATAAAGAGTGAAGAAAATCTTTTTGAATTTTTTTATTGTTTCCTATATAAAATGAAATCTATGATTACCAGAGAAAAATCTTTTTGGGTTTTCAATTTTGAATTTCATACAAAAATAAAACTTGAAACTATTAAAGGAAAATCTTTTTGTGGTTTTCTTTTAGAGATGTACATGACACCTACTCTAAATGAAAAGTGAAGAAAATCTTTTTGGATTTTTCTAAATAAGATTCCCGAACCCACAATAGGCTGCCTACGTATCCTACTTCCGAGAAAGGAGAATCAGGGGTGCGTAGTTAGTCCAATATTGGATAAATAAAGATTAGACAACCGATTGAACACTAACCTAAGAGACACGACTATAAACAGACGACAAACAACGTTAACAAAATATTTTTGAGTTTTACAAATTGACAATTCACATAAAACTGACACCAACAACTATGAAAGAAAAATCTTTTTGGTGTTTTCGTTACACGAAATGTACAAAACTTCTACCTATTTTTGAATTATTCATAAAAAAACTGAAAATAAAATCTTTTTGGAGTTTTCAAATTGTGAATGTTTTCTAAAGAAGACAAAGGAAAATCTTTTTGACGTTTTTGATTTTTCAAAAAATGAGTGCGAAAGATAAAAAAAACTTTTTGGATTATTGAAGTGTGAAAAACAAAAGCCATAAAGAACTCTAAAGAAACTATGAAGAATTCTTTTTGTTTACTTAGTTTTTCTTTTTCTCTCTTTTTTCCTAACACTTTCTTGTCTACACACTTTACTTCTAACACATGCTTTCCCCAAATCAATCCATCTAATGACCACGTTACCCTAAAAAAATGCAATAATTAGCACATAGGATACGTTAGGGGTAAGTCTCCTACAAAGGACCAAGTAGGTCCTCCTAGGTCTTAATATGATGCAGATAAGCATGAACTAAAGGTTGACCTACGCTGGGGTTTCCTAATAAGGCTGTTTGGGGGAGCGTATGGTCAATAGTAGTTGTGATAGCTTCCCACCCATTACATACATCTGATGACTCCCCCTTCTAAAATAAGGGTGACTTAACTAGAGTTCATGTACACGAAGTGAACTCCGGGACTTGTTGCAGAAAGAATTGACTCGGGTTATGCAAATGATGATAGCTATAAAACGGTAACACATAAAGAAAGAGTATAAATACATAGCAAGTAGGCATACAAAAATGATAAAATAAATACAAATGATAACATAAACAATGTCTATATACCCATAATGCCAAACTAAGCCAATAAAACTCCCAAAAATAAGTTTGAATTCAGAAAAATCCCCAACAGAGTCGCCAGGGCTATGATACCCCTTTTTCAGCCCAAAATATTATCACTTTTAAGTTCAAAAGGGTTTTTATTATTAAGTGACAAAATGAAGATTTGTTTCAAAAAGTTCTTTTATATTGAAAACTCAGAGTCACCACTTAGCATAAATCAGGTGTGCCAAGTCACCCTTAAATATCCTTTTTTCAAAAAGGTTTTGACTCTTTAAACTGATCCGCGAATAGAGATCCCAATTAAAGAATTCTGTTGACCGAAGGAAAGGTGTTAGGAATCCTTCGATCC
The DNA here is from genome assembly GCA_030864225.1 of Capsicum baccatum var. pendulum. Lineage (NCBI taxonomy): Eukaryota > Viridiplantae > Streptophyta > Magnoliopsida > Solanales > Solanaceae > Capsicum > Capsicum baccatum. The sequence continues at coordinate 42,466,748 of CM061554.1, forward strand.
CGTGGTTTGACCATAGTCTCTTGATAGAGCGTATCGGCTAATTTGGCACGATGAATGTATAAAACACAAAAAATACATAAAAACAATAAATCAAATAAATAAGACAAAACAATCCACAACATATTGTTCAGTCCAAAAGAAAAATAAAACGCAAAAAAATATAAACCTATGTGATTCTAAACTAATCCTAAACTCTGCTTCAATGCCTTACCTGATGCCTCGGGCCTTGATTGCAGACCTCCTTGAAGATATAATACGTCGGTGCATTCCTCGATGAATAAGTACATGAAACCTCAGGGCATTCCCTATCTAAATGAATACACTTTCAATTTTTGTAGTAAAGTGGGAAGAATCATTCACACCCACATTCAAACATTCAACAAAACGATAATCTGTAAATTTGCCTATCCGACTTAGCATTTTCCTACTCATTTTTAATTTAAATCAACAGTAACGAATCAAAATTAAACCACTTTTATTTTGTCAATCTCAACCCCTCCCAATAAAGTCTATTTAATTTCTCAATCAATGATTAACTAATCCTTTGATTATCGATTTAATTTTCATAATTCGAATTCAACACCAACAAACATTCATGATTCAAACATCACAAAATCAAACAAAAATAATATCTATGCATTATCAATTCACCACATAAAATATCAGAACTTAAAATTACTCAAGAAAAAGGATGAAAAATGGACCTTAATTCAAAACTTTTAAAGAATATTACTTGATAAAATAAAGAATTTTTCTCCCAATAGCCTCAAACCAAACCTCAACCACGATAAAGATCAAACATAAATTGGGAGAAATCCAAACTGAAAATTGGAATCGAACCTAAATCCCAAAACCAATACTAAGCTCACTGAAAAAAATAGAAATTGCAACAAAACAAATTGAACCCGTATGCAAACTGCTTTAAAAATAAGATTGATTTTAAGAGAGAGAGAGTTAGTGAGTTTGAAAATCTGGTGGATCCATCAAAACAGTAATAGGAATAGAGACTGGGTGTTTTTCAGTTAATTTTGTACTAAAAAATAAGGATGCTTTGCTACGTCGGAGCTCCAATAAGCTCAGCACCAACTAAAAATGGAGATGTGATCTACAACGAAGAAGTTTTCGATGAAAAATTCATTAAAATCTCTCTCTCGCATATTTTCTTTCTATTTTTATCTCTCAAACTTATGTCTCACTTTCTCTGCTTTGATCCTCTCTATCTCTCTGTTTTTCTCTTGACCTCACTTTATTCTCACCCTATTATTTGTATTTTTATGTATTTATGGGTGATTGTATGTGTTAATAGTTGTTGTTTTGGAGAAAAATAAAAGTTGATTAAAACATGAGAGTGTCTTGCTGTGATAAAGATGATCCCTCCTTCAATTTCTACTCTCTATATGTGTGTTAACTCATAAAAATAGAGGTCTGTGTCTATGGGTAAATGTGCGTATAGTTTGCGTGGATGGATTTTTTGTAAGCTTTTCTATGTTTGAGAATTTTATTAGTAGTGGGACTCTAGTGTATAGTGTTGGTGTATGTATATGTGAGGTGTCTGAATAAAAGAGTAGGTAGGGGGTCACATGGGTAGGGTATTGGGTAGTGGGTGAGATAAGGGTAGGTTTTACGATGATTAAAATAAGATAAAATTTGTTAGGGATTTGTTAAGGGTTATTTATTTTTGTATTTTTGTGGGGTATAATCACATGGATAAGGCTGCGTGGTAAGGTGAGTTAAAAATGGATAAAATTGGACTTCAGGATGGAAAAAATTAGGTGTCTGCATTTATGTTGATATATTTTTTGATCATAGGAGCCTACAGTATGTATTTACTTAGAAAGAGTTAAATGTCAGGAAAAGGAGGCTTGAGTTGCTGAAGGACTATGATATGAGTCTTCACTACTATCCAGATAAAGCTAACATAGTAGTTGATGCTCTTACTGGGTTGTCCAAACAGAGTTTAGCTCATGTGGTTGAGAATAAGTGGGAGTAAGTGAAGGACATTCACCGTTTAGCTAGTCTTGGAATTCGTCTCGCAGACTATGGGAATGGAGGTGTATTTGTGCATCAGGTATCATAGTTGTCTTTTGTTGTTGAGATAAAGGAAAATAAAATACTAGATCTTGATTTGTTGAAGATTAAGAGTAATGTGGTGCACAGAGGGTTGTTGACTTTGCGATAGGTGGTGATAGTATCTTGACGTACCAAAGCAGGTTATGTATTCCCAATGTCAATGGATTGAGAGAAAGGATTTTGGCTGAAGCACATATATCTCATTATGCTATTCATCCTATTTCTACATAGATGTATCATAACCTTAAAAAGTTCTATTGGTGGAACAACATAGAGCGGGATATGGCGAACTATATGGCTAAGTGTATGGAGGTTTAATAAGTGAAGGTTGAGAATTTGAGACCAGAGGGTTCGTATCAAGAGATTTAGTTGTACGGATGGAAGTAGGAGGTGATTAATATGAATTTGATTACCAGTCTTTCTCAGTCTCAGAATCAGTGTGGTTCAATTTGGGTTATTGTGGATAGGATGACTAAGTCTTCTCACTTCTTACCGGTGAAGACTAGTTATTCAGTGAAGGATTATGCTAAGTTGTTTCTTTTCGAGATTGTCAAGTTGCATGGTTCTCCTATTTCTATAATTTTAGATTATGGTACTCCATTTTCATTATACTTTTGGAATTTGTTTTAGATATGTTTGGGAACTAAGGTGTGCCCTAGTACTGCTTTCACCTACAGTCGGATGGATAAGAGGAGAGGATCATTCAGACATTAGAAGATATGCATCACACTTGCATGATTGACTATGGTGGTAGTTTGTTTGACTATTTGCCTTTGATTTAATTTGCTTATAATAATAGTTACCACTCTAGCATTGGTATGGATCTTTTTGAGGCAATGTATGGTAAGAGATATCGTTCTCCTATTGGATAGTATGAAGTTGGTGAGGGTAAGTTCTGGTCCTGATTTGGTTTACAAGCCTTGGAGAAGGTGAAGGTGATTCGTGATAGATTTAAAGCCGCTCAAATTCGTCAAAAGTCCTATGCGGATGTAAAGCATAGGGATTTAGAGTTCATGGTTGGTAATTGGGTATTCTTGAAGGTGTCTCCCATGAAGTAGTAATATTATTGTAAGAAAGGGAAGTTAAGCCCTCGCAATATTGGTTAGTACTTGGTTTTGAAGAGGGTTGGTAATGTTGATTATGTGTTTGAGTTTTCTCCTACTTTGAGCTCTATTCATCCGATTTTCCATGTCTCGATGTTGATACAGTGTTTAGGCGATCCTTCATCGATTGTTCCTTTGGAAGGGTTGGGTATCTCATATTTTTTATCTAATGAGGTAGTCCTAGTTGAGATCTTGGTTCTCTAAGTTTGTCAATTGCAAACAAAGGATGTGGTTTCGGTAAAGATTCTTTGGAGGAACCATAAGATTGAGACAGCTACTTAGGAAGCAGAAGAGGACATGAAGTCCAAATATATTTGTTCCCATTCCCGAAATTCATTCTTAAGGTTTGTGTTGTTCTTAGTATCCTTATTTTATTTCATTATTTTCTAATTTGGTTAAAGTTTACTTTGATGTGTAATAATTTGTTATCTCGTACTTGTGATTTCCTTTACCCATTATTCAAGGATGAATGATCTAAGTGGGTGAGAATTGAAACACTAGTTTTGACCCTTAGAAAATTCTTATTTATGAGCTTACTGGACATCATACGACTTGTGGGTACTACTCATATGATATTGGTATAGTTTAGGGTCCTCAACACATATGATGATCAATGTGGTTTGGGTAGTATTCTATCCAAGGTACGAGTGGATATCTTACTAGTCATAAGCTATGGTAGAAGGGATATAGTGCTAAATCATATAATGTCCTCTGTCTAGCCTAGAGGATTCTGCCTAGGGTACGGTTTAAGAGGGTACCAACCGTATGATTGGATACAAGTTAGTCTAGTAACTCGTGTACTGGATAGTATTGGAGTCTAATTTGATGCCTACGGTACGAGTAGTGTGTACCACTCGGATGTTTGTGTACGAGTTAGGGGGCGGGGGAGTCCTACCCTCCTGTGCATGTTTTACAAAAAAAAAGAAAATTTTAGACATTTCCCACCCAATACCCTTAAGTCCCCGCATCTTATAACATATTATGGCCTCTCATAACACACCTTTGAAATATCAAACACTCCAAAAATCATCACTAAACTCTCTTAAGCAAATTGGGGCTAGGTTTCTTCAAAGGTGTTTATCTAGGGGTTCAAGAGTAAAGTTTTTTTGTGAATCATCATGAATAAGACATGTGACTCTTCCCTCATTGTTTGTTCTTAAATATCATTTGTTTTAAACATTGATTATGATTTATAAATGGTGGTTTTGAAAACCAATGTTGAGGTTTTTGATACATATTGTTTAATATTATTTAATCTTGGTTTAAATAGTGTTTATACATGTTTTTGGTGATGTTTTGCATATGTAGGTGCTTGGTAATTGTTGTTTAACAAATGGGTCATGGGTAACCCCAAACTATATGGTTTTTACTTTGGTTTTGGTCTTGGTAATGGTATGCCCACAAAGTGTTTGTGAAAATGCCTAAAAGAATAAACTAGTCACATGTTAATGGTGTTTTGAACTATTTCATTGGCCTAATGAATATGAATTCTTTGTAAATGTTTTTGAAAGGGCCTTGTTGGCCATGTAATGATTTAAATTGTAAACTTGGTGGTTTAATTGGCTAAAAGGGTTCGAGTCCCTAAGCATTAAATTAATTTATGTCTTTATTCGATAGTGGGTTCGAGTCCCTAAACTTTGAATTGAACAAGTGTGTTTGTTAGACAATGGGTTCGAGTCCCAAAGTCAAATGAATGATTGGTTGATTAATAATGGTAATGGCATGTGGTACACTTGCAAGTGGTGTTGGTATGACGACACCAATGAAGTGCCTTTGGTAAGTAATTGGCTTAATGGTTGTGAATGTAAAATGATGGTTGTTGACACCTAATTGTTTCCCTCTACGACTAAATTTAATTTGGGTTTCTTCAAATTTTAAATAAATATAAAATATTTATTTTATCCGATGGCCTTGGCTCAGCGGTAAGCTTGCTTGCCGTGGTGTGCCTAGGTCGGGGGTTCAAAACTTCCCTTTAGCAAAGCTAGGGTGAGGACGCGTAGGTCAAGACAAGTGGTCCCCCCCTCCCCGACACCTACGGAGTAGGTATGAACCGGGTCGTCCCTTTTTTTATTTTATCCAGATGAATGCGCTCTAAAATATTTATTTAGATTAATTTTATCATTTAAATGACGATTATACAATTTTATATTTACATATACGAGATTTTATAAATTTTGTTACATGAATGATTATTTTTATCAAAATTTGAGCTTTACGGAGCTAAGCTTGAAAATTAATTCGAACCGATAAAGTCTTGATTTAAATATAATTTACTCTAAAAAGTAATTTATTTGGATAACTATGTGTTTAATTTTATTAAATCAAGAAGCTCGGGATTAAAAGAAGTATTAATTCATATCGAATTTCAATTTAATTTAGCCAATCTATTAGATTTGGCCATAACTGAAATCAAATTGGCCATAATTGCAATGCAATCCACCAATTGATTTTTAATTTGGTCAAAATTAAATAAAATTTGCTCAATTTTAAATTCCATTTGGGGTTATATTTTAAATAACCCCAAAATTCCCAAACACTCTCATAACTTCTACCCAATTCCCACCAAAAATAATTTTAAAAATTGTACTACATTTTACAATTTCCCCCTCAACTTTTCCTTTTTTTCCAATTTTGAAATTCAAAAATTATACTACATTGTACAATTCCCCCTCAACCCTGTCCTTTTTTTTCAAATTCAAAAATTATACTACATTGAAAAATTTCTCCCTCAACCTTGTCCTTTTTCCAATTTTTAAATTAAAAAATTGTACCACATTGTACAATCCCCCCCCCTTATCTTGCACCTCACTTTATCTTTAATTTTAAAATTTTAACAATATCCCTAAATTCTCTCTCCCACATAGGTGGATGAAAATAATTGAATCCCCATCATTTTCTGTAAATACTACCACTATTTTGGTAGAAAGACTAAGTCTCAAGGTTTAAAAAAAAATTGAGCAAAGAAGAGTTTTTATTTTAGTAAACAAAATTCTTTTTCCAAGAAATTCGTGGGCTAATCAAAGTTCTCAAGTTGAACGCTTTTCAGTGGTGATCAAGACTCTGAAGAAAGCTTGTAGGCCCATTTTGCTGCCCTAAAAAAGGTAAAAACACCTTTCCCTTTTTGGTAGTTTTATTATCATTTTCTTCTTCGTAGTTCGTAGTTATAATTTTGTTTGTTGGGATTGTTTACTGTAGATGACCTTGAAGGCCATTATGGTATTGATATTATGGTTATTTTCATGTTCATGGTACAAAAATGAGTTAGCAATAGTTGTACATGCCTTTTTGACTTTATTCTTTGATTACTATAGATAAAGTTTCAATCTTTGCTTAAAAGATGTACTTATCTTTGTTTAAATTCATTGTTGGCGGATAAGTTAGTTTTTAGCATGTAAAGTTTTTTCCTTTATGTTGAAAAGAATAGTTAATATTGGTTATTTCTCCTTTTTGACTTTATTCTTTGGTTATTATAGAAAAAGTTTCAATCTTTGGTTAAAAGATATACTTATGCTTTGTTTAAATTCATTGTTAGCGGAAATGTTTGTTTTTAGCATGTAAAGTTATTTTATATATAATAATGATTAGTTCTCCTTTTAAATTTATTTTCTTTTTGTCAAAAAAAAAAAATAATTACTATTGTTTGTTTTGCCTTAATGAAATAGTAATTGGTTAAGTCAAGAACTTGTCATATGATTGATGAAGTGCTAGCTATTTTTCATTAAAGATGTTTATTCCTTTTTTTCGGATGTTGACTTGTCAAAACGATGAGAAAGTTTGGGATTTTGTGGCTAAATAGAATTATTTATATATTTTCGAGTCATGCATAGTATGATTGTTGAACGATATTTCACTTCTAGAAATGCTTAAATTGTATCCTAATTTTCTTACTCCCTTTGGATTGTTATAGGTGCCCTTTGTGTCTGTAAAGACTTCAATTCTGTCTCTATTTGATTCATAGTATCAAAAGAGAATCAACTATATCTTATAAAGATAAACCGTAGGTCATTACACGTTTTCCCCTAAAATGTTGGTTGTAATTTAGATGTATGAATCTTGATTAATGGTGCCTTAATTGAAATTTAAAGATTCTCTTTCTTGAAAACTTAGTCTTTTTTTGTTTTATGGATTAGGGTCTATATTTGTTCAATTTTAGAAGTCATAGTTATTTTTCTTATGGCTCATCCATTTTCTTTTGAAAAATTATGTTATTTGTTCCCGCATTAATTCATTGAATATGACCTTCTTCCTTTTACCTTTATTCATTCTTAATATGAACATAAATCACAAGGTATGTAAGTGGGTGTCTTTTCTTTGCATTTTATCTGTTGACTCTCATTCTTGTTATATTTGTGCAAGTGTGCTTATCATTGTCATTCAAAAATTGGTTCTTGATACTTTGTTTTTCTTTTAAATATGTCACTTTTATGCCTTGAACGTATATTAGTTTCTTTATCTTTTCTTCGCATGTAAAAAATATCTCGAGTCCAAATAGACTCCTCTCCTGTTGCATTTCGTAATGGGCCAATGAGTCCCACCTCTTAGAGTCAAGTTTGAATTTTAAATTCTAGGCCGACTATATGGCGTGCGGCTGCTATAAGATAGACACAGAAGGAAAATGGGTCAAAACCCATTGATGAGGTCACTAAGAGAATTGAAAAGTCTCGGTTTTTATTATTGTCTTATTTTTATTTATTCATTTAATCATTCATTTGGGGCCTCAAAGACAAAGTTGTATCTTAATATAGGTGAAGCTGATTCTTAGCCAATAGATTCGAAAAAATAGTTTAGCATAGGTTATGGGCCAAAACTCGATATTTAGATTAGGACAAGTATAGGTGGCCGAAAATCCCGATTAGAGTAGGACAAGGTTGATGGATATGGGCTTACGAGCCTACGTCTTCTAATTTCCCCCTTCCCCATTTACGTGCTTATTTTCTATTTATTTTCTTAGACTTGGGTAAATGCCCCCTTAAGTCCTCAAAAAATTTATTTTATACAAGTTTTCTGCTAAATCACTTTCTTTTCAAAAATCAACTTCTCTTTTTTCAAAGTTAGTCAAAATGGTTTTCAAAAAGTCCGCATAACGGCAAGTTAGCAGACATTTTAAGTACCTTAAAAACCTTCCTAAAATGTTAATAAGAACCTTTAACATAGGATTTTCTTAAAGGCCTAAGTCTTTTTTTGTTATGAGACTCAGGATCTTATTTTAAAAAGTTTTCTTAATTTATTTTAAATCAAATTAAGTGGCGACTCTGTAATTTCTTAGATTGTTTCATAATTTTCTTTAAATATTCGGAATAGTTTAAAAGGACGAAATCAATGTTTTCCAACCCTTCGAGTTAAAAAGGGATAAAATAGAAATGTCGACTCTGCTGGGGAATATTAAGTAGGTTCTAACCAAATATGTGAATTGACTTCTTTGACTAATTATTAAACTGTTTACATGCTTATATGTTTAAATTATATGAAATTTAATTATTGCATATCACGGTATAATCCCGCATGATGATTATTAAAATAATTTGAAGTTTCGTGGATGTCCCAGGCCCTGTTGATCAACTCCAAATAAAGTATTAGGAATACAACAGTTTACCATCACATTAGGTGGTCGGAGGTTGTTTGTATTTACAAACCCAATTCATCATCTTTGGAACCTGGTCCAAACCCACTCTAGACACCCAGGATAGAGAGAAACCAAAACCCTCCTTTTAGGCATGATCCTAGGGTAACCCAATACCGGAGGCAGTATTGGGCCCATTAGAAAACCTGCTCATAGTCTATTAGCTATGAGTCAATTAAAGACAAATCATATTTATGTGTTGAAGATATATATGTTATTTAATCCAATCCATTATCCTTTGGGGTATGAGGAAATCTTACTTTTTTGTTTTCGCGTAAGGATGCCTCAATCATCAACCAATTAAGGGAAAGTTAAAGCGAGCTAGGCAAGAAGTTAATGATTAATCGATGTGGATGATTGTATGATTTCCCAGACTATGTCCTATGAGTATAGAACACAGTTATACGGGTATCACTTAATCATCAAAAAATGTCGCATAAGACAAGAAGTGGACAAAGCTAAGAGAGCAAAGGCTGATGAAGGAACATCTAGGAGCTACTATCCCCTCGCGAGACAATGTTATTTTTCTTATGATATTTTTCCTTTTCCTAAAGAATGTACCCCTTTTACACAACTTCTGTAAGCATTTATGAGCTTCATGTATACCTATGGAGGTTTTACGGGGATAAAAGATTGGTTTTAAAAAACATATACTTCCTTCAAATACGTTAGGCTAACCCTCTGCTCAAAAGGGTCACCCAATTAGGATGCACATTTATTACAATATACTAGTGTGATATAACTGTTTTATGTGCTTATATGTGTTATGTTAATTCAAATCAAAGGAAAATTGGTCCAATCCCATTTTACAAAGAACACCTCTATGCAAAAGTCTGACCTAATAAACTCCAGGTCTCTCAAGTCTCTCAAAAAAGTATGCAATTGATCTTAAAACTTCCTAAAATGCCTCTACCAATTCAGGAAGGTTGAATATGGACTCATAAGAATCCATCATATGCTCAAACTACGTAGGGACTTATTTATCCCTCGTGAGATACATAGGCAGCCTTTCAGCCCGACCCCTATCTTCAAAAACTCTATTGTCCTCCATTTCTTGAAGGAAGAAGAAGAGTTGAACCTTCCTGACAAATTTTACTTATCCATATCAATGATAAAAATCTTGTTCATTGAAATTGTTGAGTCATCATTACTCCATGGATCAATTCCCAAGATATAAGACACAACCTTATGTGTTTACTTCCTGCCTTATCATCTTACTTATTACTAACAAAATCTAACATGTTAGCCTTTGAGTTGCTTTTACTTTGAAGGTAATAGAAACTACTCTGTTTTGGCATAAAATATCCCTACTTCACTAGATCAAAGTGAATAAAGATTTCTCTCTTGACTATAGATTTGTTACAGGAAAGGAAAAATGACTAGTAGTAAAACTGGGCTCTAGCAGCCATTTTTCAAAACCTATAAGTGATGGTCTCGAGGATAGAATATGAAAAAGTATGATGCTACCATTAAAGAATTTTTAAGACAAATGGAATCAAAAAGGATAAATTAGAGGAAACATTGTTTAACTGGACCTCCACATCACTTATAACTCCCCCATCAATAGGTTACAATAATTTAAAACTTGCCAATGTCATGTCATGTAAAGGGCTAAATTAACAAAGCGAAGTGAATGATGATGAGTAGAAAGACCATGATGGGGAGCAGTTAGTGAAAGATATAGAAAATTTTGAAAATCGAGAGAAGCCTAACCTGGAAGAAACTAGAATAGTCAACCTGGGCAATCATGATGAAATCAAAGAGACAAGTATTAGTGTTCACTTAGAAGAGGCACAAAAAAAGAGAACTCATTCGCTTTATGTGGGAGTACATTGATGTATTTTCTTGGTACTACAATGATATGCAAAGATTAAGCACCAACATCATGTCACATAAGTTACCAATCATTCTTAAGTTTGATCTAGTTAACAAAAATGTAGAGATTCAAGTCGTACTTATGTTTGAACATCAAGTAAGAAGTGATGAAGTAAATTAAGTCTAAGGTTGTGGAGGTTACAAAATATCCAATATTGTCCCAGTGTCAAAAAAGAACGATAAGATCTGAATATATATTGACTACAGAGATTTGAAAAAAGGCAGTACTAAATATAATTTTCTGCTACTCAACATCCATATCCTCATCTATAATTGTGCGAAGCATGGAATGCAGTTTTTATGGATTGTTTAGATGGGTATCATCAGATATTAATGGATGAAGAAGATGCAAAAAAAGGTGGATTTCATTACACCCTGGGGTGTTTATCATTACAGGGAAATGGCATTTGGTATCAAAAACATAGGGGCAACTCCTTACCTACTTGTTTATAGGAATGAAGTGGTGATACCTGTCAAGGTTGAAATACCTTACTTAAGGGTTATTAAGGAAGCCAGATTAAGTAATGAAGAATGGGTTCGCGCTCGCTATGAACAACTCATATTGATTGATGAGAAGAGAATGGTTGTCGTGTCTCATGGTAAATTATACTAACACTAAATGATCCGTACCTTCAATAAGAAAGTAAGAGATTGAACATTTGAAGTTGGGTAATTGGTCCTAAATTGCACATTTCTTCACCAAGAAGAGTACAATGACAAGTTTTCTCCCAATTAGAAAGGATCATACATAGTTCGCAAGGTACTATCTTGAGGATCTCTGATCCTATCTGATATAGACGGTCAAGAATGGACCAAACCAATCAGTTCTGATGCGGTAAAGAGATGCTATGTTTGGAGGATGTTTTAGTTTTGTTTCCTTGGTTTATTTGTAATCGCCTTTATGATAGTGTTTGTTTTATGATCTGTAATTGCCTAGAATCTATTTTCTTTTTATGTACGAACTATGTTTGACCTGAATTCCCAAGAAAGGGATACGTAGGTAACCTATGTCAGCTTCAATCAACTCCTTGGGAGAATTTTTTCTTTTCTTTTTTATGTACAAACTATGTCTGACTTGAATTCCTAAGAAAGGGACACGTAGGCGGCCCATGTCGGCTTCGGTCAACCCCTTAGGAGAATTTATCATTTTCTTTTATGTATGAACTACGTGATGACCTGAATTCCCAAGAAAGGAATATATAGGAGGCCTATGTCGGCTTCAGTCAATCCATTAGATTTTTCTATATTACCCCTAGCATAGTCCTGAACTATGTTTGACATGATTCCTTCTTTAATGGGATACATAGGCACCCCAACAGCTCGGTCATATAACCCCAGGAAATGGAAACTGGGCAGATTTTTTGAGAAGGAATCTCAAAAATTCACAAGAGGAAGATCATCATCCAACAAAGAGAACAAAAACCAACAGAGACTTTGAATCCTTTCAAGTAGAGATCATCTTAAACAACATTAAACTAGGGTAGAAATTTTGAGGAAGGCCTCAAAATTTCCACTAAATACTGGAATATATTTCAAATTCCCCAGCACTAGAGGTCAAAGTTAATCTTTAGAAGTCACCAGCTGCGATAAAGTCTAGGTATACTAAATTTCTTGCTATGATAAGACTTTTTGAAGAACTCTCCAGCAATGATGATGAGTTTTGGAAATCCTCCGTTGGATGTCGAACATAGTTGAACCTCATAGGAAAACGTTCATCGAGCTAGTTCATGACATGACTGGTAGAGATTTTCTAAGGCTTTACATAAATTTTTGAAACTAGTTTTTAAAATTAAGACTACTTTCAAAAATCTATACAAATCTTTTACTTAGTGGTTGCCTAGGAATCTATTGGAACAGTGAGTCAGGGTGGAAGTCCCAACATGACAGAGTAATAGAAAGATAGCGAGGAGCAAACCAGGGGTCCAAGGAGGTCAACACAAAGTAGTTTCACTCAAAAACTAATCATCTTTCTATGGATGCAGGGGTCAACACATAAAAATGGGAATCTTAGTCAAAATATTCTCCAAGGGAGTCGGGATCCACGCCAAAGCATATAATGCTCGATAATGGAATTTTTGGGTGGCCCTAAAAATGGGTTTAATACCCATTTGTCAAGAACCTTTTAAATTGCTTATATCATTTTATGAGACCATGAAGGACAGACAAAGGCACCTTATCTTCTTTATGAATATTATATTTAGATTTTTCTAAAAAATTGTCGTTAGAAAAAGTGACTTTGTGTCTACTAAATATTTACCTTGAGCGTAGGTACGGTCAAATGAGATGACCCGATAATGCCACAATAAAAAGATTTTCTAAGAGAAGTAAGAGAAAAAAGTCATCCTCAAATTCTCCATGAGGCGACACAAACAGTATTCGAGAAGTCCCCCCAAAAAGGAATTTTACCCATTTGTTTACATTCGGATGATTTATCATTTAAATGTGTATCCAATAGAGGATGATAAGCTAACTAAGCTATCTAGATTATTCCTTTAAACTTTTATAAAGATTGACTGTTGTCACCAATGAGAGAGACATTGTGTCTATTAATTATCTACCTTGAGTATAGGTACATATACAACGCAAAACACCGACAAACGAACTCAGGTGAAACTATTTTCAAATCACTAAAAGAACCATTTCATATCATTCCATTGACAAGAGGTCCATGTCAAGAAGGCCATTTCATATCATCTCATTACCGAGAGGGACATTTCATTTCATGCCATTGCCGGAAGGGCCATTTCATATCATTACCGAGAGGTCTATTGCATGCTATTGATGAAAGAGACATTTCATATGATCACCCAGAGGGACATTTTATGCTACTGCCAAGATGTCCATTTCATGCCATTGCCGAGAGAGCCATTTTATCTTATTTTTAGGGGGTCATTTCATATCGTCTCATTGCCAAGAGGGCCATTTCATATCAGTCCCTTGACAAGAGGTCCATGCCAAGAGAGTTATTTAATATCATCTCATTACTAAGAGGTATAATTCATTTTATATCATTGCTGAGAGGGCCATTTCATATCATTTTTGAGAGGTCTATTTCATTCAATTACCGAGAGGACCATTTTATCTCATTACCGAGAGGGCATTTCATATCATTTCAAAGAGGGTTATTTCATATCATCTCACTATCGAGAGGTCCATTTCATATCCTCTCATTGCCGAGAGAGACATTTCATATCATCACATTATTGAGAGGGCCATTTTATGTCATTGCTGAGAGGGCCAGTCTATTTCATCTCATTCATGGATGAGAGGTCCGTTGTATTTAATATCTATTGACAAGCAAGATAGCATACACTGGCCTTGAGAATATCATCAGTATTTAATCTCAATTAACACAGGAGACAAAAATGCTCGCATCTAGGATATGATAAGCATTTAATATCTATTGACACGGAAGACATAAAAATTGGCATCAAGGATATCATCAACATTTAATATTTGTTGACACGAGAGACACAAATGCTAGCATCAACATTTAATAATTGTTGAAACGGGAGACATAAATACTGGTATCAATGATATCTTATTATTTTATGAATCAGCATCAAAATGCATCAAGAGCACGCAATTTGAAGGGACGCCTTTATGTCGCTATCTGAAGACGGATGATATATGAGATTTCCTAAAAATTGATAATTTGAGGGACATTTATAAGTCATATTATTTGAAATAGGATAGTGTACAAGATTACCTATGAGTTGATAGCCCATAGTTCATTCGTAAGCCTCAAAAATATCCTAATCGAATAATGTACAAGGTTACCCAAAAATGGATAGTCCAAAGGTTATCCATAATTCGTAACTAAATCTTTACCGAAGAATATGCGAGATTATCAAATTGATAAGTCCAAAGGTCTCTATAAGCCGCGTCATATCCAAAGATCGATTATGTGTAGGATTACCCAAAGACTAGAAATTTGAGAGATATCTATAAGTCATATTGTATCCAAGGTCAGATGATGTGCTAGAATACCTGAGAGCTAGGGATTAGAGGGATATCTGTAAGCCATCTCTTATATAAGGTCGGATAATGTATGGGATTACCTGAAAGATAGTAAGTCAAAGAATATCTATAAGTGTCCTCGTATGTAACATCAAATAATGCGCAATATTTTCCAAAGATTGACAATTCAAGGTTAATATATAAGGCGTATCGATACAAAAGATGCGCAAGACTTACCCGAGGTCACATGTAAATAATAATTTGAATAACCAAAGAGGTTATCATTCCACAAGCATTACAGGTGATCAAAAGGGTTGCCGCATCAGCATAAGATTACATGGTTGTAGGGACTATTTGGCATAAAGTGTCATCGGTGCCTAAGACGGCCGCCCCACTTTGAAGACATGCTTAGTCGATAAAGGAAATATCTTATTCAAAAACCAATAGGTTTGTTAGGTTTATTATTGCAATTTATTTCCTTCCAAATAGGTACATGAGAGGATGACTTCACATTTTGAATAACAACTCGCATGGAGGTATGGTAAGAAACCATATACACTTTTCGTAAATTGTGTTTATTACTAACAATATTGTTTGAGTTATTATCGAGAACATCCGAAAGGATGAAAATCTCAAATAAAAAATACAGGTGCGGATGAATCCATAAAGGACACAACACAACGTGGAGCTTTTTCTTAGCAGCAAAACGACACATAGTCTAGAGAGGGACATCAAACTTTTTCGACACGAGCTAAAAGATGATCGCCACAATCATCCAACCATACCCCAATTAAAAGGAATACAACTATTTCATGTTATTCTGGTTTTAACTTCGCCTTCAATACATTTCTAAACTCATATCAAGATAAACCTTCTCTTTCTTTCAAATTTGGGCGACAACATACCTAGAGTTTTGGAAATTATGGCCATCTAAGTTCTTACCTATGGATGTGAAGAGTTCCACATTCATGGTTAAGAGGTTACAAGCCTATTTTCCCGCAACTTAATCAACTTGTTACTCATCCCGAATAAAAGATTGACTAAAATAAAAGACTATCTTTTTTATCGATTTAGTCGAATACAAACAGTCTGATTTTCTAAGTTTCGGGGATATATAGGCTGGGTTCTACATAAAAAGCTTGAATGAATTTCAAACTCCCACTAAATCCCTTTGGTTTCTAGCTTTTTGATTTTACTAAAACTCGAAAACCAAGATACCTTGTTATTTTTTTTGAAAATCGTGCTTTAAATTAAGCTTTATGAACTACAAGTGGTTGTATTCTTAGTAACCTGAGATATGTAGTAAACTTGATACTGATGTCCGACCATAAACTCATAAAACTCCTGCGAAAAACAATCTCTCTTAGAAATGAATTTGCGGTTGGACAAAAATTAGGAACGTCAAACTCCCTTTGCCGAGGGTTATTTGCATCCACCCTACCCAAAGGGAGGAGACAGTTATTGACACCTAATTTTCTCTCTCCACGATTAAATTTAATCCTGGGTTTCTTCAATTTTAAATAAAGTGAAATATTTATTTCATCTGGATAAACACGGTGTAAATTATTTTATTTAGGTTAATTTTATCAATTAAGTGACGATTTTACATTTTTGTATTCACATATATGAGATTGTATAAATTTTGTTACTTAAACAAATATTTTTATCAAAATTTGAGCTTTTATGGAGATAAGTTTGAAATTAATTCGAATGGATAAAGTCGTGATTTAAATATAATTTACACTAAAAAATAATTAATTTGGATAAATATGTGTTTGATTTTATTAAATCAAGATTCTCGGGATTAAAAGAAGTATTGATTTGTATCCAATTTCAATTTAATTTAGTTAATCTATTAGATTTAGCCATAATTAAAATCAAAATTGGCCATAATTGCAATGCAATCCACCAATTGATTTTGAATTTAGTCAAAATTAAATAAATTTTAAATCTCAATTGAGGTAATATTTTAAATAACACCAAAATTTCCAAAAACTCTCATAACTTCTACTCGATTTCCACCAAAAATAATTTCAAAATTTGTACTATATTGTACAATTTCTCCCTCAACTTTGTCCTTTTTGCAACTTTAAAATTCAAAAATTATACTACACTGTACAATTCTCCCTCAACCTCGTCTCTTTTCAAATCTAAATTTTGAAATTAAAAAATTGTACTACATTGTACAATTTCCTCCTCAACCTTGTCCTTTTTCTAATTTTTAAATTCAAAAATTGTACTACATTGCATAATTTCCTCCACCTTATCTTCCACCTCTTCTTATCTTAAATTTTAAAATCCTAAAATCACCCCTAAATTCTCTCCCCCCACATTGGTGGATGAAAATAATTGAATCTCCATCCTTTTCTATAAATACTACCACTATTTTGGTAGAAAGACCAAGTCTCAAGGTTGAAAAAAATCTTTGAGCAAAGAAGAGTTTTTATTTTAGTAAAAATTTTTCCTTTTCCATGAAATTCGTGGGCTAATCGAAATTCTCGAGTGGAACGCTTTTCGGTGGTGATCAAGACTTCGAAGAAAGTGTGTAGTCCCATTCTGCTGCCTTTAAAAGTTAAACACACCTTTCCCTTTTTTTAGTTTTGTTATTATTTTCTTCTTCATCTTATTCTTTTTCGTAGTTCGTAGTTATAATTTTGTTTGTTAGAAATATTTTTTTTAGACGGCCTTGAAGGCCATAGGCATTGTGGTATTGATACTATGGAAATTTTCATGTTCATGGAATAAAAATGAGCTAGGAATAGTTGTACATATCTTTTTGACTTTATTCTTTGATTATTACGGATAAAGTTTCAATCTTTGTTTAAAAGATGTACTTATTCTTTGTTAAAATTTATTGTTGGTGGATTTGTTAGTTTTTAGTAAGTAAAGTTATTTCCTTTATGTTGAAAAGAATAGTTAATATAGATTATTTCTCCGTTTTAACTTTATTCTTTGATTATTACAGATAAAGTTTTAATCTTTTCTTAAAAGATGTACTTATGTTTTGTTTAAATTCATTATTAGCAGATATGCTTGTTTTAGAATGTAAAGTTGTTTCCTTTATGTTGAAAAGAATAGATAATATTGATTGTTTCTTCTTTTTGACTTTATGCTTTGATTATTATGGATAATGTTTCAATCTTTGCTTAAAAGATGTACTTATGCTTTGTTTAAATTCATTGTTGGTGGATATATTTATTTTTAGCATGCAAAGTTATTTTCTTTAATTCAAAAAGAATAATTACTATTGTTTGTTTTTCCTTAATAAAATAGTAATTGGTTAAGTCAAGAACTTGTCATTTGCTTGCTAATTAATTTAATGAATTTAAAAATCCTCATGTAAGAGATGAAGTGATAGCTATTTTTCATCCAAGATGGATATTCCTTTTTTTTCGCATGTTGACTTGTCAAAATGATGAGAAAGTTTGGACTTTAGTGGCTAAATAGAACTATTTAGATATTTTTGAGTCATGCATACTATGATTGTTGAACGATATTTCACTTTTAAAAATACTAAACTTTTATTCTACTTTTCTAACTCCCTTTTGGATTGTTATATGTTCTCTTTGTGTGTGTAAGGACTTGATTCGTGTCTTTCTTTGATTCATAATATCAAAAAAGAATCAATGATGTCTTCGAAAGATAAACCATAGGCTCTTACACGTGTTCCATAAAATATTGTTGTAATTTAGATGTATGAATCTTTGTTAATGTCACCCTAATTGAAATTTAAATATTCCCTTTCTTGAAAATTTAGCCTTTATTTTATTTTGTTATATGGATTAGTATCTACGTTTGTTCAATTTTAGAATCCATGGTTATTTTTCTTATTACCTCATCCATTTACTTTCGCAAGCTTATGTTATTTGCTCTCGCATTAATTCATTGAATATGACCTTCTTCCTTTTACCTTTATTCATTCATAATATGAACATAAATCATGAGGCATATAAGTGGGCATTTTTTATTTGTATTTTATCTGTTGACACTCATTCTTGTTATACGTGTGAAAGTGTGCTTATCATTGTCATTCAAAAATTCATTGAATGCATATTAGTTTCTTTATCTTTTCTTTTCATGTAAAAAATGTCTCGAATCCAAATGGATTCCATAATGGGCTAATGAGGCCCACCTCTTTGAGTCAAGTTCAAAGTTTAAAATCGAGGTTGACTATATGGCGTACAAGTGCTAGAAGATAGACGAAGAAGGAAAATGAGTGAAAACCATTGATGAGGTCATAAAGAGACTTTAAAGGTCTCAATTTTTATTATTGTCTTCTTTTTATTTATTCATTTGATCATTTACTTATTCATTCACTTGGAAGTTTATTTTAATATAGGTGAAGTCAATTTTGGGCTAAAGGATCTGGAAAAATATTTTTGGATAGGTTATGGGCCAAAACTCGATATTTAAATTAGGACAGATGTATATGGGCCAAAAGCCCAATTAGATTAGGACAGGGTTGACGAATTTGGGCTTACGAGCCTAAGTCTTCTAATTCTCCCCCTTCCATTTTACGTGCTTATTTGCTATTTATTTTCTTAGGCTTAGTTAAATTTTCTACTAAGTGGTCAAAAAATTGATTCCATACAATTTTTGTCCTAATTTTTGTTTTTTAAAAAAACCACCTTCTCTTTTTTCAAATTTAGTCAAAGTGGTTTTAAAATATTCTGGCTAACCTTCAGTTAGCGGACATTTTAGGTGCCTTAAAAACTTTCCTAAAATGTTAATAAAAATCTCTTATCCGGGATTTTCTTAAAGGCCTAAGTCTTTTTCTATTTTGAGACTTAGGATTTTATTTTAAAAAGATTTTTTAATTTCTTTTCAAATAAATTAAGTGGCGACTCTGTAATTTCTTGGATTCTTTCAAAATTTTCTTTAAGAATTCGAAATAGTTTAAAGAGTCGAAATCAATGTTTCCAACCCTTCTAGTTAAAAAGGGATAAAACAATGGTTTTAAATTGGGCTTCAAAAGCGTGTTGTGTAGCCAATTAGGGAAAGTGGATTCGTTCAACCACCCTCTCTTTTTTCAAAGTTAGTCAAAGTGGTTTTTAAATAGTCCGGATAACTGCAAGTTAGTGGGCATTTTAGGTGCCTTAAAAACTATTCTAAAATATTAATAAAAACCTCTTACCCGGGATTTTCTTAAAGGCCGAAGTCTTTTTTTTTTATTTTGAGACTTAGGATTTTATTTTAAAAAGATTACTTAATTTCTTTTCAAATAAATTAAGTGGAGACTCTGTAATTTCTTTGATTCTTTCAAAATTTTCTTTAAGGATTTGAAATAGTTTAAAGAGTCAAAATCAATGTTTTTCAACTCTTCAAGTTAAAAAGGGATAAAACAATGGTTTTAAATTAGGCTTTAAAAGTGGGTTGTGTAGCCAATCTGTGAAAGTGGAGTCCGAAGGAGTAACATTGGAAACCGCGCTAGCCTGTACGGGTGTCTTTGTGATCAAGTGGATTGAGTCCCTCGAATTAATTTATGAATGGGGGGTTCGAGTCCCCCATAATACATGTATTAGTTCTTAAGTAACCTTGATTTTTCTGGGTGGTTCGAGTCCCCATATAGGCATATAAGGTTTTAGCTATTCTATGGTTTGTGCGGCTACACACTCTTGGGTCCTTCTAGCTAGGGGAAAGCTGGACCTATATAGCCCGTGGGTGCCTTGTTTTATGACGACTATGCTACATAGCCCAGGATAATGATTTTGAAGTTCATTATAATCTCGTTCCCTACCCTGACATAGTTTATATGTTTATTTATATATTGCATAGGTTATATGCATTGGTTGACTGGATTTAAACTGTTGGAATTATTTTATCCTTATCCTTAAGTTAACCATCTTTGACGTTGTATCCCCACGTGATGCAGGTGTTGGTCATATTCTTACATTTCTTACTTAGTGATTGATTCGGGCACAACTTTTGTTGACTTGAAGTGGTGAGCTTTCATACTTTGGAAGTCTTCATTTGTATTTTGAGTTTTATTATATCTTTATTGGTTTAGACTTGGAACATTGGTTTTGGATATGGTCGGGGGCATGTCCAAATAGGATATTGTAACGCCTCGAGAACCTATCCCGAGATGTCACACGGCGCTTAAGTTCACACGTGGCCTTAAGCTAACCCTCTAAGCCTATCATCACTTTCAGAACTCATTATAACACAAATCATGATAAGATAAAGAGGAATAACCATGTCTTGAACATACTGAGATACGAAGTAATACTGTCCTGTACAATCAAAATACTGCAGTTCTGTATGTACTGGTACTCTAGTCTGATAAAGCCTCTACTACATAAAATTAAGGGGCCATTGGGACAGATCCCCAGCTGACTTGTACTAAACTGAACGGAAATATCCATTTATTAACAAGACAAAATAAGAGATACAGGTCCTCGAACCATGAGGACTCACCAACTTTTGGAATGCAGATAAGGATACTCAGAGATCACTATCGCTGCTGAGACTGGGCACCTGAACCTATATCCGGAGGAAATATAGATTACAAAAGAGTATGCGAGTCAGTACTTGGGAATGTACTGAGTATGTGGTTGTGGATGCAACATTTTAAATAATATCGTAAATGTATAAGAAAATCATGCATGCTGACAATAACAACTCTCATCACTTGAATTATCTCAAACATCATTTCTGTAAGTCATCAGTAATAACATATGCTTCATAAATCTCATAAATAATTTAACTCAACTCAAACTCTTTGAATCATGGCTTAGAGTGAATCGGTATCTCATGGTACTTAGATCATTATGAACGTGGGAGTTTCTTATAACCGACATAACTACACCATGTGAGCCGCATGGAGTCCAACGTTTTGCCCTCCTAAGGAGAGAACCCCACATTGGTGGGGGTGTTGTACTCTTGCCAGGGAGTACAACCTCAATCTCTCTATCACAATTCCATACTCGGCCTCTGGCCCATAATTATCAACATCAATCCTACGGTGGCACGTAGTTTTGGAAAAATACCACATTTCCCGGTCGGTGCTAAATACTCATCCCAGACTCAGCTCAGAACGCATTAGGAAATCAACCTTAATCAATATCAACTCATGGGTCTATTATAAAGACAAAAACATAAATATATATTTCATCTGTAAATCATAAACATCTTATGGATTCCTAACCCGACTCAACTCAACACAATCTTTCTCAATATCAAGTATATTTGCTTATTAAATCATTTCAAATATCAAAACTTCAAGGAAGCATCATAGGACTCGTTCATAACTTTCAATCTCAAATATCGATATATATTCAATAGTCAAATTTCTCATGGAAAGAAATAACTCAGGACACTTATCTTAAATCTCTTAGAAATCATCAATACGTAATGACAATATACAACTCATGGAATAAGTTCTCAATTTAAGAAACATGATGGTAAAAAATTCATAAATATCAAACTTATTCATTTCAAATCTCATAAATCATAAACAATCAAATTTGGGTGTAAACCCACTTGCGAAATCATGTAAATCAATAATAGAAAGTAAATCTTTAGGCACAAGAACGAAAAGAGTGTTCTTGTTCAATCCCTACATACCTTGGGTTTTGATTTGAAGATGTAGAAACTTTTTTGGAACTCTTCTCACACTTTTAGACCAAGATTCTTGATGCCTTTGACTTGGGAAACTTAGTTCTTTAACAACTTAGAGAAAGTCAAGTAAGTTTCTTTGAATTTCTTAGAAGAGGATTTGGATTTTGGATCTTGTAGAAACCCTAGTTTTTAGGAGATTCTTGAAAGATTGGAAGAGAAAGGAGAATAAAAATGAGAGGTTCTTCTCCACCTTGATATATATAAAAGACCACAAGGGGATTAAATGACAAAAATACCCTTTTTAAAAATGCTGAAATTTGCCAATCGGGGCCTGTGACGGTCGATCTGACGGTCCGTCAAATCTCCTGACGATCCACCAGATCGTCCGTCACTCGAGTGCAAAAACTGGAACATTCTACCTAGGTGTGATATTCGAAGTGATGGTCCATCAGCAACCTGAAGGACCACCAAGTTGTCCGTCACTCGAGGGTCAGAAACGAGACATTCTATTTTGACTTGACGGACCCCTTGACCGTCCGTCAACTTTTTGACAGTCCACCAACTTGGCCATCGCACGATGGCCTAAAAAATGAGTCACTGTCTTAGCTTGACGGGTCACTTTATGGTCCACCAAGAACCTGACGGTCCACCAGGTCGACCATCAAACCTGGGAGATTCGATACCGTTCAGTAAAATGGTCATAACCCCCTCGTCCGATGTAGGATTTTAATGAAATCAGAATCGATGGAAATTTTATTCAATTCTCTACATGACAAAAATTAGAAATTAGATAAATACAACATGGTTTAAAGATCAATCACTTTGGAAGTCATACATATCTACTCAAAAGACGGATTTTGGCTTAAGAAATGATCAGGGTATTACAGATATTCTTGGATTTCCTTTAGAGGATTTGTATGGAAAAACTATGGACTTGGGTACTTTATGGTATGGATATGGACTTGGTTATTATTTTGGATTTGTTATGGTTGTTGGTTGGGCATTAAACGGTTAGACTTGTATGGGTTGGTCATGGTCTTGGACCTATCCCGAAGTCTTTGTGTTGTTAATCACCTTATCTTGTTATATGTTCAGAATTTATCCGACTTCGAGTATATATTGGTTAGTTGGATTAGGTAGCGGGGTGAACTCCTGTCCTTGTTGGGGTGAGATGCCCATTACGATAAGGCTCTGGTTCGGGTCGTGTCAGAGGTGTTTTATAACTCTTACGCTAGAGGGATGACTTAAACCATTGACTTTTAACAATTTATGACCCACGATAAAGAGTTGATACTATGAAGTTATGTCTTGATTTATGCGATGTTCTACGACTCTTGCCTTAAAAGTACGACTTATTCGAAGGATTTTTAAACAACAAATGTCATACAATGGAAAAGAGTCACACTATCACATTGTATTTTTTACTTATGAAATGCACTATAACTCTTTGTTTAGAGGCAAGACTTATCCTAAGGACCATCAAATAACAAGTTATGCCCATGGGCAAGAATTGACACTACCACATTGTGTATTGATTAATGAGATATACTATAACTCTTCTCTTAGAGGAAAGAATTAGACCAAGGGCGTTCAAGCAACAAGTTATGCCCTATGAGCAAGTATTGACACTATCACGTTGTGTTTTGATTTATGAGATGTTCCACAAATCTTGCCTTAGAGGCAAGACTTAACCCAATTACTTTCGAATAATAAATTTTTCCTCATGGGTAAGAGTTGACAATACCATATTATGTTTGATTTATGAGATATTCTATAACTCTTGCCTTAGATGCAAAATGTAACCCAAAGACTTTTAAACATCAAGTTACGCCCCATGGGAAAGACTTGATACTATAACATTTTGTCTTGATTGAGATGTTTTATAAATAAAGGACTTTCAAACAACAAGTTATTCTCCATGGATAAGAGTTGACACTTCCACATTATATCTTTATTTATGAGATGTTCTATAACTTTTTCCTTAGAGGCACGACTTAGTCCAAGGACTTTCCAACACATGCTACACCGCATAGGCAAGAGTTGACACTACCACATCATGTCTTGATTTATGAGATGTTTTATAACTCTTGCTTTAGGGGCAAGACTTAGCCCACAAGTTACGCCCATGGGCAAGAGTTGACAGTATCATATTGTGTCTTGATTTATGAGATGATGTATTAGTCTAGTATGGAAGACAAGACTTAGCCCAAGAACCTCCCCAAAAAATAAGTTACACCTAATGGGAAAATATTGATATTACCACATTATGTCTTGATTTAGGAGATATTTATAACTCTTGTCTTAGAGTCATGATTTAACTCAAGGATTTTCAAACAATAAATTTTTCTCCACGAGCAAGAATTGACAATACCACATTATGTCTTGATTCATGGATGTTCTTTTACTTTAGAGGCAAGAGTTATCCCAAAAGACATCAAAACAACAAGTCATGCCCTTAAATTTACTTTGATACAAAGAAAGAAGATCCCCTTATGGATTATCCAACTTTCTATTTATTAGCAAAATATAATAGAAATCGAGAAAAAGGAAAAAAAAAGAAGAAGAAATAGAGAAAAGAAAAACAAAGATCGAGAAAAAAAAGAGAAGAAAAAAAATGAAGAATGAAAAACAAAAAAAATAAATATATAAAGATTGAGAAAATAAAAAATAAGGAAAATAATAATAATAATAATAATAACAAAGTTTGAGAAAAATAAAAAAAATGAGAAATGCAAAATGATAAAAATAAAAAATAAAATAAAAATAAAGGTTGAGACAAATGAATCAAAAAAAGAAAAAAATGAAATGAAGAAACAAATAGCGGTATAAAAAAAAGAAAGAAAAATGAAGAAAACGTAAAAGCAAAATAAAGGTTGAGACAAGTAAATTAAAACAAAAAAAAAGGAAAGAAAAAATAAAAATTAAAGAAAAATAAAAAAGTGAAATAAAAGAAAAAAAATAGAAGTTGATATACAAATGAACATGGATACTTTAAAAATGCACTTGTACTGTACATAAAAAGGAAAGAAGACTAGTCTCCAAAAATTATCTTATGGGGGATAAAAACCAAAGTCAGCCATTATAGGTGTTATCCTATATAATTTCCTGGATTTCTCTCACACATGGGACAAGGTATTATAGAAAGTATAGAAAGTAATTACAATAAATATAAAAAGTTTATAATTACAATAAATAGCAACACTTTTGCAAAATTACAGTTTATAACAAGAGTAACATCAGTTTGCACATTAACTAGACAAACGCCTGTTTTACTTCCACTACTTTAACTTTTCCTATTTTCACTTCACTATTTCATCCCCCCCCCCCCAACAATATAGCCATATCTTCTACCTTTTTTTTCATCTTATTTTTTATTATTTTATTTTAATTTCTATTTTTTCCATTCTCCTTTATTTTCTCTTTTTTTTTTCCTTTTTCCTTCTTTCATTTTCGTTTTCTTTTTTCTTCTTTCTCATATTTGAAGATAGTGATAATACTAACAAAAATACCTGAACTTTGACCGAATTTTCAGTTGAGCACACTGAACTTTGCAGGGGTCCTATTACCCTCTGGACTTTTTTTTCATATTTTAATGGAATATATCTACCCACTTGGACCATTGAATGTAATTCACACGAATTGAGCGCATCAAAGTGCTAAACAATTGTTAAGAACTTTTTTTCTTGGTCAAATAGCCCCTTAATTTTTTGATTTTTATAAATTTTATGTTTTTTATTTATTTTTTCATTTGTTTTCTCTTTTGTCTTCTATCTTCTCTCTCCTCTTTTTTTCCTTCTTCTCTTCAACAATGGACTCTTCAACCAAACACCATGATTGCTCCATTGTTGAATTGAAATTGAACACAATTTCATCACAGACATACACACCTAAATGGATCATCTTTAACACACTGAATTCAATTACATCAATTTGATTCAATTTTAACACACACACCAAATGGGTCATCTTTAATTCTATCAAGATTTTATTAAAAAATAATAGTTTTTGTTGATACTAGCAAAGCCAATGATTATCAAATGTGAGATATATATCGCTTAGTGGTATTCCATAAAATTCTATCGCCTAGATCTGAGTGCTTAACATATCTTACATGATTCCTTTTAGTGATGATAAATCTATTTTGTTCATATCCAACAAGCAGAGGAGGCGCTGGTAAGAAAAGCAAGAAGAAAAATTATAATTGAAAGGGATGAATTGGTTGATGCCTATATTTTTATTGAACTACAGCCTTATGAGTTGATATTTTTTCACTAACAATTGTTCCAGGGGTACTGAGAAACAGAGAGAGGAGAAGAAGAAAGCAGTTACAGAGGTTGAACAAGACAAGAAGAACCTTTGATAGAATAAGATTTTGGTGAAAAAATGGTGAAAAAATAATGAAAAGTTGAATTGACTCACTAGAATCATTTGGAATTTGATTTGTAGGAGGACTTTGAGTTGTGAAATCTTTAGTAAGGTTGTAATGTAGAAAAAAAGTTGAAAAGTGATAAAATAGATAAGAAAGAGCACTTGTATTACACTTCCAACCGTCAAAATTAGGTGTAGCATTTTTGGGAGGAATTAATTGCACTTTAAAAAAGTCTGGGGAGGGGAGGGTGGAACTAATTCCACTTAAAAAAATCTAGGTGGGTAATAGGCTCCCCGTAAAGTTGAGCATTATCAACTGGAAATTCAATCAAAGCTTATTTTTGTGAGTATTATCCCTTGAAGATAATTACCTTCATGATCTTCAAAATTTTGAAATAAAACATCATTACTATTTTTTTCCTCTCTTTCACTCTATTATATCTCTAGCCTTTTTTTCGTGTTAGTTTTTGTTCATCTTATTTCTTTATCATTTTATTTTTTTTATTTTGATTTCTTTTTTTCATTCTTTATTTTCACTTTATTTTCTCTCTTCTACTTCTCCCTTTTTCCCTTTTTCCTTTTTCGTTTTCTCCTTTTTCCTTTCTCATACCATTTTTTCTTTTCTTATTTTTGTTTTCTTCTTCTTCTTTTTTCTATTCTTTTGTTTCTTTTTTTTCTTTTTGTGTTTACACTTCTATTTCTAACTTCTATTTCTCTTTTTTTTATTTTTTTTTTACTCTTCTATCCCTAACATTTTTTTTGAAAAGATAAATATGTATATCACATACACATATTTACAAAAATATACAAAATACATAGTCATACAAATCTGAATATGTATTTATAGTAAAAAACATACATATGTATCTGTATATATATTTACAGATATACATATCACACTCATATGTATATATAAACATATAGGACGTAAAATCTCTATAATAAAAAAAATAACTATATACATATACATATAGGTAATCAAAATATACATAATATATATCTTAAACAGTAAAAAATACAAATAAGTACATATGTTACCATCTAGAATGACATAGAACAACTCAAAGACAAATCAAACACCATAAAAAAATGCATGTAGATATGCATTTACATATATAAAATACAAATACATGCACATGCCCCTAAAAAATTAAAATAAATCTGCCTAATTGTGCTTGAACTACACATTTCTTGTTGTTCATATAGATAGGAAAAATATACTTATGACAAAAAATCATGTACTGCTCCTTTGATAACATCGCCTTAATACGTTTTTCAATATCATTGACTATGTGACATTCTATATGTGGTGCGAAACTTGGAAGTACTCTTTCCATGAATATATGATCATGCAACACCTATAAAACAAAAAAATGACATAAATCTATATTACATGTACTTTTCACAAAAATATAATACAAAATACATAGTCTGCATATGTTTTCTTTTACATAATATATATAACATTACAAAAATATATATATAACTCTACATATGTATTTACAGAATACATGCATGATTCATGTGTATATTACTATACAAAAAATACAAATATGACTATGATATGTATTTACAAAATACACATCATATTCTTATTAAACAGTAAAAAACATAACTATACTATATATCTTCATATATATTTGCAAAATACAAAGGTGACTCATATAAAATCAGAATATACATAAGGATCAGGTATGCATTTTGTAAATATATATATAGAGCTATATGTATTTTGTACGGTGTTGGATTTGTCTTTGAATTTTCTCTATCATTTTAGAGGGTAACATATGTACTTAATTTTATTTTTTACTATTTATAAGATTTATTATGTATCTTTTGATTACCTATATCTATATATATGTATTTAGTTGTCCTTTATGTATTTACAAATGCATATTCATATGTATTTTTGTACAGTGTTGAATTCGTCTTTGAATTGTTCTATGTCATTTTAGAGGGTAACATATATACTTATTTGTATATTTTACTGTTTAAAATATGTATCATCTATTTTTTATTAATTATATGTATATGTATATAGTTGTCCTTTTTGTTATAGAGATTTTGTGTCTTATATGCTTATATATACATATGAGTCAGATATGTATTTTTGTGAATACATATGCCAATATATATGTATGTTTTACTGTAAATACATATGCAAATCTGTGTGTCAATTTATTTTGTATATTTTTTGAATATGTATGTGTGATATAGATATTTGTCTTTTAAAAATAAAAGATAGAGATAGAAAAGTAAAAGAAACAAAAAAAAATAAATAGAAAAAGACAAAAAATGAAAAAAAAATCTAAAAAAAAAGAAGTGAAAAAGGGAAAAAAAGAAAGACAAATAGAAGTTAGAAATAGAAGTATAAAAATAAAAGCGAAAACAATAAAAAAATAAAAAATAAAAAGAAGAAAATGAAAATAGGGAAAGAAAAGAAAATGAAAAAGGAAAAAAAGAAAACGAAAAAGAAAAAAAAAGAGAAATAAAAGAGAGAAAATAAAGTGGAAAGAAAAAAAATCAAAATAAAAAAAGTAAAACGATAAAAAAGTAGGTGAAAAAAAAACTAACAAGAAGAAAGTTAGAGATATAAGAGAGTGAACCAGAGAAAACAATATTAATAATGCTTTATTTTGAACTAGTGTACTTGCCACGCTTCTTAAAGTGTGATAAATGCTCTGTTACTAATACAAAGATAGGAAATTTAATGAAACCAAATATAAAATTGATGACAGGTACAACAAGTATAAACATTAGAAATAAAATTTCACAATATAAATGTCAAATGGTAGAAATAACACACCATCTAAAATATTTCTAATTCAAGTGAAACTAAAGCATGAATATATTGCTGCGTAAGATATGACTATGTTATTTCCTTAAAGGGACATTGCTATAGTGATAAGTATATTCAGCTCTACAATTGCATCGCCAAATGTTTGTTTCGCATGAAAGATTAGGAGATTTTAAAATTTCACAAATTTATATAAAAAAAATATAAAAATCGATTCGAGTGCATTATATACTCTAACAACATACATATGAAAGATATAGAAAGAAAATAAAAGATCATAAGACTTGAGAAAATTGAAGGAAAGGTGTCTTTTAAGTCTTGAATGAAGGATTGGTGACATTGACCAACAGATAGGGTCAAACATCATTAGGAAACATGATTAATTTAATTGTGGACTTGATTAATATTTTCAAAACTTTCTAATCTTTTCAAAAATACAAATCAACCCAACTCACACCCCTCTTTAATCCAGATCAACCACTCTCTCCTCTCTCTCGACAACTTCTCTCAACTGTTTCCTAACCAATAGTTCTAAAAAATTTCTCCCTTCAACCCCTGACGACTTCTACCTTCGACGACAAATAGTTGGGCTTCAATTTACCCTCTTCAATTCAATCAACTTGTCTCTCATCCCTCTCTCGACAACTTCTCTCAACTCTCTCTCAACCAACTATTTTGCAAGTTTCTTATTTCAATCCTCGGCTACTTCAACATCTGACTACAAATAGTTGGCTTCAAATTCTTTTTTGACTCTTATCAACGTGACAACTTTACTCTCTGGCCACAACAACTTTGAATTATTCATCGTTCCATTTCTTCTTTCACAGGTAAAAATTTATGGCCTTTTTAGTTTTGAAGAAAGCAAGGAACTTGAGCCAACTTCTCTTATAGTATTGGTTAACAATTTCAATATTTGTTGCACTAATTTGAAATGTAGTCTGAATATAATCCTAATTTCTGATACTTCTTCTCTTCTCTTTTCAAAGTGAATTATGATATTTTGTTGTTTGTTGCATTTTTTTGAAGTTTGATTTTTATTGTTTGTGTTTATCTAAACAAAAGTACAATTTGGTTTGATTTGTTCTGTTCTTGTTCTTGGTAAAAATGGTGAAATTATTGTTTTTTATTTAATAAAATCGTGCTACTGTTTTCTTCGACAGATTACCCATCTGGTGCAACATATTAACCATCGATGCAACAAATTTATCATATGATGCAATAGATCAACCATCTTATGCACCAAAGAAACCATCAGGTTACAATTCTAATGCAACCGATTAATAATCTAATGCAATAGATTAAATATCTGATGCAACAAATTTACCATATGTTGCAACAGATTAAGCATCAGATAAAAAATCTGATGCAACTAATTAACCATCTGGTGCAATGGAAGAACCATTAGATTAATGATTTGATGCAACAGATAAACCTCCTATTGGATAAAACCCTACCAACTCCCTACAGGAAAAGTCCAAGACTTGATTTTTCCAACTGATCATTCATCTTCCACGATAGATAACCCTATGTTGGAATAAATCTAAACAATATTGACCATTGATAAATATTCCAACAGATCACTTATATGTTGCAACAGATGTGTGACCTATTGCAATGACCATTCATCTTTCTCAACAGACGAGTGATATGTTTTGTATTGTCACAACAGATTACTCAGCCATAGCTATGGATTATTTAACTGTTCTAACAGATCACTCATATGTTGCAACAGATGATGTCACTACAGTTGTGTGATCTGTTGAGCAGACTATTCATCTGTCTTAAAAGATGAGTGATGTGTTTTGTATTGTTGCAATAGGTTACTCATCCACTACAATAGTTTAGTTATATGCTGCAACAAATATACTGCCTGGTGCAATAGATCGGTGATCTGTTGCAACTATTATTTTACTGTTTTGCTTATTTAATTTACTATTATCCTTTTTTTAATGATGCATTAATCAACAATAATATATTATTTTATGTTTCTGTTAATTTTAGATAATATAGTTCCCGAAAGAACAAAAATTAAATCAAGTCCAAGTAAAGGAACAAATGAAGCAGCTAGGCTACATCCACCACTCTATCATCTTTCTTTACAAGCGTTATCTCAATCAGGAGCAGAATATGATGAACACGGGGAAGAGGAGTATTTCAAAAGAGATGATGCATATGATAATAGCCCTTCCATTGAAGAGTTGGTAAAAGCCATCAGTATTGATCGTTATCCTATGAGAATACAGTGTGATGGTACTGCAGATTTAATGGGTGATTTCTTGGTTAAGTCAGCCATGGGAAAATCTTTCGACACCTTCAGAAAAATACTTCGTAAGCAAAAATTGGATGCTTATTTCAGGGACAGCTGCTTTGGGAAATATCTTGATTTGTCAGAGGACAACAATGCTCGTTTCCAAATGAAAATAGTATATAAATTTCTCAAGCATAGGTTTATGTATGAAAACAAAGATAAAATGGATGAGGTGTGGATAAATTACTGTGGCATGCCTATTTGTTTTGGTTGGAAGGAGTTTGCCATAGTTACTGGACTAAAATGTTGTTCTCCTTCTCAAGTTATACCTATTGTAACCCAAAACAATCATCCCGCACACCCAAAAAAGGCAAAGGAAAGTCGTGTGATCGTGATGAACTGGTGTCCATTGTTGGTCCAAGCTTAAAAAATAAAAATTTAATAGAAGTGTTGAAAGGTAAAGTACTTTCAAAGAAGCACAAGCAGTCATTATGCTTGGTTTGGTTTGTACATAATATTCTTTGGGCGAGAGACGTTAACAACAACATAAGCGTCGATTTAATAAAGATCTTCAAGGATTTTGAGGCATTTAACAGCTATCCATGGGGGTATGAAAGCTTCAAAATGACTGTCAAATATTTGTTGACTCCGTTAGCGCCAAAGACAATCAACTTATATGGCTTCCCATGGGCTTTGATGGTAAATGTTTCTTTCTTCTATTATGATATAATTCATTTTTTTCTCAATAATGTTTTTGATTTATTGGCATTATTTTATAGGCTTGGGCATTTGAAGTCATTCCTTATTTGAGACAACAAGTGAACTAATAGGAAGGAGTTTCTTGTCCAAAAATCTTGAGATGGTTATCGTCCAAAACTGATAAAAATGCAAAAATTCTTGATCTCTTTAACCCCCCGAAGGATGCAGTAAGTATAATTATAATTAATTTGTTCTTTTAATTAATGTTTTTTTGAATGATCGAATCATCATTCTAATATATGTAATATTTATGTTAGAATGTTCATCCATCGCTAGTTCTGATCAATCTATAGTTAAAGATGCCATTTTTTCTTACTTTATGGTATGTACAAACTTTATCAGACCCTAAGGTCATTGACAAAAAAAATGGTATTATTTGGAGCAACAACCATTATAAGAAAAACAATTTTGGATGGTGGGCTTGTTATAGTTGATGCAGCTGGTGGTGGTGGTAGTGGTGCTGCTGTTAGTGCTAATGATGCTCCTCTTACAGTATTTATAGAAAACCATTATAAGTATGATCATACTGGATATACAGATTTTACCTCGCCCAACGAATGTTCTGCATGCAAATATCACGACTGCAGGGTGAAACATGATGGAGTGATTAATGCTATTAATACATTAGCTGCTTCTATAAAGGAATTGACATCTAAGAGGGGTCTCATTCCATCAAAGAGAATTTTATTTTCATCTGATCTATTAGATATTGGGCCAAGAGGAGAAGGAGAGTGATTTCCAGGGTATTATCAGGCATCTAAAGAAGCAAAATTGCAACTCCTCTGTCTGTGTGTTGCACTTAGAAACGTACAATGTATAAAGGAGAGCAGCACAAGCTGAAGAAGGTGAATATATTATATGTCTTCCAACTGACAAAACAAACAGACACATATCTGTTTCAGCAGATGACATATCTGCTAAAAATTATCAAATATATATATACATCTGTTACAATAGTTGACTAACCTATTGCACCAGATACTTTATCTGGTGTATCATGTGTCTCATCTGTTTTAGTAAATCAAATAGCTCTTCGTACTGCTTTTATTTGTACTGACAGATGACCTATCTACTGCAACAGATGATTCATATATTGCAATGGATGGTTCATCCATTGGAAATTATCACACAGGGTCTTCCTCATATAGAAATATTTCCCAACAGTTGATTCATTGTTGCAACATAAATATAATATGTTTGGGGAAATTTAAAATGGGAGGAAGACCTGTTTGATTTGCTAGAAGAGATGAGTTATCCTTTTCTATTTTATTGTATCTCCATGATTAGCATTGGCCAATTCTGGCATTCCAGGTAGATGTAGAAGAAGTTTCTGCTGAACAACATTGACAATATACTACTCTTTTTTTGGAAATACGGAGAACAGAAAACGCAAAAACTGTACGCAAGCGATAATAAAGATCCACGATGAGCAAACCCAAATTCCATAGCACCGGATGAAGAACAACTTGTCCATACTGAGTAGATCTTTATAGCTTGAGCCTTTCAAAGCAATCCTTGGTAGTATACTTAAATTGTTGTTGATGTATTTGTTAAGATCTGTACCCATAATAATTTTTTTACATTTCATTTATTCGTTGCCTTATTTCAGCTAATTTATGAAGGATTCGATTTATTTTATTTTTTCTATGAATTTTATTTATTCCTTAGATTTGAACTTATTAATTGAAAAGGAATACTAGAATCAAATATTGCAAAAGATAATGTATCTATTGCAACGGACGACAAATCTATTGGGAAAATCAAACAGATTTAGAAATATGTTGCAACAGGTAGGTGATCTATTCAAATTTATCAAACAGGTCTTTCCACTATTGCAACAGATAGACTTTAGATAAAAACATCGAAATAATGCAACAGATGACACATCTTTAGTGAAAAAAGAATAGATTTAGACATATGTTGCAACAGATGGACTTTATCTATTGGAATAGAAGACACATCTATTGCAATAATCAAACAGATTTATACATATGTTGCAATAGGTAGGTTGTCTGTTGGAATTTATCAAACAGGTCTTCCCACTATTGTAACAGATGGACTTTAGATAATAACATCGAGATAATGCAACAGTTGACTAACCTATACTATATGTTAGAGCAAGAAGGTTAACTGTTACAACGGATGGAGAATCTATTGCATTAGTAAAAATTCAACTTTCATTGGACATAAAAAATTGCCACTACGTGTAAAAAGATTAAAGTGAATTGAATTGAAATAAAAAAGGTGCAACCCATCGACGGTGTTCAGTTCAAAAACCTAAAATAAAATAGGCATCAAGTACACATGTTCATTTTAAACACATAAAATAAAATAGGCATCAAATATGTCAGTGTCAGTCTGGCACATTTTGCTGACTTGCCGTCACTTGTATCCCAACAGTCATTTTCCCCCATTGTCTTATATATTCATCTTCCTCCTAAAATTTAACTCTAATTTCTCAAATCTTCTTCTTTTATCTATCCAAATTCTTTAAATTATTACTTTTATTTTTTCCAACTGACCTTGACAATATCGAGTGCATATTCCACTATTTCTTGTGATAAAGATTTTTAATATTGTAAGTACAGTCATGAAGCTCTGTTAAAGACTTCTTGGACTCAACAAAATCTGGGTCGTAGATTTTTTACTTGTAAGATTTGAAATGTAATATTTTTTTATATAATTAGTTGATTAATTATTGACTTGTAATTATTTTGTAATTGTGTTCTCTTTTTTTATAAAAATTGGGTGGATGCGATTACTTTGATTGGTGTGAAGAATGACAACTTTCACAATAAAATTGTGGAATCTAGTATTTGTTGAACAAAGTCAAGGTCTCTGAAGAGAAACAAAATCAAGCAAGAAGATACTACATTGTTCACGTTATTGATACTGGTTTGGTGTTGTTGGGCAAATGGATATTGAACTCTAGTTGCTAAAATTTTCATGGTGGTATGTGTATTTGCTACTTGTTTGTTTTCGAAGAGCACATAGATATTCAAGCGTAACTGTTGGAAAATATCAAAAAGATTTAGGCATATGTTGAAAAATTTAGGTCATCTGTTGGAAATTAACAAATAGGTCTTCCCTCTGTTGTAACAGATTTGACTTTAGATTATTAGATTATTCATAGAAATAACATCAGCGTAATACAAAAGATGACCAACCTATTCCAACATATAACTATCTGCCAGAACAGATTAAAGATATTTTACAACAGATTGACAATCTAATCTATTGCATTATAAAAAACTCAACTTTCACAAAAAGAATTATTGCCACTACATGTACATGTAATAAAGTGAAGGGTGACTTGAAATAAAAAATTTCTATTTTACAGGCTCTTCTATATACACACGCTTCAAGCGTCTAGTTAGTACCCCATAAGCCCGGACCTCTTGCAGGTTAGCCACAATATTGTTGCATAGAAAATTCATTGGTTCAACCATTTCTGTACCGGTCAGCAAACATTCGATGTGTGCAAGAGCGTGCGAGCTGCTCTCTTTAACGACACCATCTTTTGGACGGATTATTCCCCTATTTCGACCTTCAAAATCCCATGATTTATTCATCAGCACTTCCTTTGGAAAATGATTCATCAGTTTATTCTCCCTCAATAAGATGGGCAACAGCACCATAAGTGGCTCCACGAGGAGAAAAAGATCGAAGTCGTCAATGAGAGGTACGTTGGAGTGATAAATATTAATCTTTCCCTCCTAGAGTAGTATCTCAATAACTTGATTATGCATGCTATTTATGCTAATGACTACAAGAATTCTTTTTGCTTCGATCCAGCTCTTGTCGTATGGATTTGGTCTGTTCCCTCTAACATATCTTAATGTTTCTTCTTCATCCAAGACCAATGTAGGAACTAGGAAATCATGTCCCATGCTATAGGCTGACTTCTCTCCATTGAGTTTATCGTACCTATTCTTGAGCTTCTTGCGCAAGTCAAGGTCCATTATCCTATCGGCAGCGTCATAAGCTTCTCGGTACGTTAATTTTCTTTTCCTCATAAAGAAGAGAATTATATCAACATACTGTGAGATAAGAAGTAAATTTTTAAATAGGTTAATAATTGTAAAGATGCAACGGACAGTCCATCTGTTGCATAGGGTTCTCTGAATCAATAATCCAATGCAACTCTTGCAACAGATGGATAATAAGTTGCAACAGAACCACAACCAGTTGCACCAGTATACCCAGCTGTTGTAACAAATGTGAAATCTATTACATAGCTTCTTCTTCATGGGGTAGATTAGAAGGTCTATGTTAGGAAAAGTAAACTTGCCTTGTCCTCGTATGGCATACTCATATCAGTCATAGTCTTGAAGTCTTGGGGCGAAAAGGGAGGCCTGGGGTAATCTGGTCTGCCTGGCTTGGCATTCTTCATCTGTTACAGATCCCACTTCTCTTTGGCACCAAGTTCCACATATATTTCCACCTTCTTGACTGTTCCTTGAACTTCAACAACTTTTGGAGAGGGAGGAATTATAATTTCTTTTGATTTTCGAGTGAAGAGTACGTCTCTAATTGCTCTTTTCTTTCTCTTAACCAACGTTATAGTAAGACACACCTCTTTGATTTGAATTTCTTGATAACTTTAGAGATAGCCTCTACTTTTTTTAAAGAGATTATCCTGTCTGTCCTTGTACTCATCGCATTCGCAACGAGAACACGAGGGTGAAGAGGGGTGAGAGGGACTTATGTAAGGGCAAAAAGGGGTGTTCTCATACATATTTATTCTTTCTTGACCATCAACATGCTCATCATTATGAGTGGTAGAAGCATCAGCATGCCTGCCACCAACACCAATAACTCCACAAGAAAAAGCACCCGGATCTGCCTTAGTAAAAGGTTGGTCATGAAAAGCCTCAATATTAGGCAGACCTTGCCTAACTGCTCTTCTTATGGCTGTTTCTCCAGCCAATTCCTTCTTATTAACTCCACCGTTGGGTCTGCAATAGTATTAATGTGACCTAGAGTAATATAAGAAGTCATACCGACTCCTCCTCAGTAGAAACGATCCATGGATGCACAACCTATAAAATAGGAAAAAAAATAGATGCATTTAAATCATATAATATAATAATTTTCACAGTTGGGCTACATTTTAAAAAAAGACCCATCTGTTGCATAGTTTACAGTATATGGTTAAAATTCATTTGAGTCAGGTTTAGAGAAGCAGAGCAACACATGGATAATCTGATGCAAAATATCAATCATCTGTTACAACAACTGTAAAAGATGGTAAACTGTTATATAGAAAATAATCAATAGATGAACGATATGTTATCAGATTAAACATCTGTTGCATAATTTGCAATAGATGGTTAATATTTTAGGAGTCGGGTTCAGAGAAACAAAGTAACAGATGGGTAATATGATGCAAGATATACCCATCGCCATAGATGTCCCATCTGGTGCATTAGATATAACATCTATTGCATCAGATATAACATCTGTTCAATATCTTTCTTATCTTTGAGTAGAATTATTTTATTTGAAGAAGACGTACTGCATCATCCGGAGGGTTAAAGAGATCAGCCTCCTTAATATTGGTTTTTATCTTTGCAGCCAACCACCTAAACATCATTGGATGAGAAACCTCATCTAGGTAATCCAGTAACTGCTTTTTTGGGGGGGGGGGGGAGGAATGGATTCAAATGCCTAAACCTAAAAAATGTAAACAGGAAGCGAGCAAAAAAAATCATAATAACTATATCCAATATTAATCAATGGATGAGTAAAATTATTGATTAATTTTACCATGAAAGCCCAAGGAAAGCCTTATAATATGGTCGTCCCTAAGGATAGCTTTTTCAGTAAATATTGGACAGTCAAGTAAAAGCTTTGATATCCCCAGGGATAATTATTGAATTTATCAAAATCCTCAGCATGTGCCAACAAATCATCTTCTATGACCTTGTTGATGTCTATTTTTAATATAACCAAATGGGCAAACCAAACTAAGCAGAATTTCTTCCTGTACTACTCTGGTATGGTTTTATCCTTGAGATCTGTCAACAAATCCGATGCTTTATAGCCACATCGAGCAATGTTAAACAACCCATCTATTTTTCCCTTGAATTTTCTTGCCTTGGATCTTTTGTGGAGTGGTGGCCATTTTGGATGATGGAATATCAAGCCCGTAACTATGGTCAACTGTTGCAAGCCAAAACAAATAGGCATGCCATAGTAGTTTATCCAGATTTCATCCTTTTTCTTTCTGCCCCCCTCCTTTGGATCTTTATCATCCCTCGCATACTTAATCCTACACTTGAGAAGACCATATACCATTATCATAGGTAAATGGATACGGGCAGAGGGGTACTTAGGCAGATTAAGAAAGTGTCCAAAGCAACTCTTCTTAAAAAGTCCGCCTATGTTTTCGTTCTTCATAATTTTTATAAAATGATTAAAAATTTCCCCCCTCTGACATTTAAGTACAATTTGACCAGTCAGTTGTTTTCCTTCCGGGTCATTTATCGGCATTGCAATTTAAAACCTGTCAATACTAAAAGTTTTGACAGGATCATGCTGGGATGTCGATATTAACTCACGCCACGTTGGTGATCCATTATCATCATGTTCATGATCATCTTCTTTCTCTGTCTGACTCTCCAAATCCTCCTCTTTCTCACTTTCATTTTCTTCATCACCATCTACGGACCCTTGTCCACCTCCCTCAATATTGTTTTCATATCTCTCCTCAGCTTTACTTTTCCCTGAGTAAGATTGTTTAGGCAGGTCCTCTGAATCCCTCTGTACTGTAGCCTTTTTTTTGAGTGGTCAGACGTTGATCCACTTTCACTTTATTTTCTTTTGGGAGACATGTTTTACCTTCAGATAAAGAAAAACAAAAATTACATTACAGTTGATATATGCATAGATTTTAAGAAATACATTACAAACACCACCAATACCGACACACCAACAGCCACCACCACAAAAACCACCAACCAGTGCCAACAATCTAACAAACTCCATGAATACCGACACCACCACAAACACCACCAACTAATGCCACCATGACGATCACAAACACTACCACCACCACCACCACCAACACCACAAATACCATCCAATTATACCACAATAGTCAACAGAACTCTGCGATAAAAACTAGGGATTTCTCTAGTTTTTCCTACGATTTTACCATCAAAACTCAAAATTGTAAACCCATTCTTGAAGATAATACAACTAAAAGTTTTATTTTTTATCATTAACTTAAAAACCCTTATTTTTTATAAAAAAGAAACAAATATAGTGCTCTTCTCGAACTCTGTTGCCTACAAAGACAAAGAAAACGACTGATACAAGCAAGAATAAAGTCAAAAATAACACCTATGTGGTAAAAAATGAGAAGAAAAGTGATTTATTATAGAGGGTTGAGAAAATTTGTTGAGTAGTTATTGTTTGAACTATATTGTTGAATGAGAATGAGAGAGAAAGAGCCAGACCTCAAATTTGAAATGATGAAATGTTTTGTATGGGTTGATTTGTAATTTGGAAAAGAATGACAAGTAGTTTTGAAAATATTAATTTGGTCCGAAATAATCTTAATTATTTTTAAAATCATAAAATATATGTGTAATTTTTAACCCTCTCATCATGCAATTTCCGAAAGGGTAATTCAATTGAAATTGTATAAAAACAATTAAAGTTGTAATTGACCGAGTACTCTAGGAGGTGACCCAATAAAAACTCACCCCTGGTCCTAGATTAATCAATTTAGGTACTATCAGTCTAACATATGAAATCAATTGAAATTGTAAAAAAAAAATGTTCAACATGTTGCGTCAGATTTCTCATCTATTGTAAATTATCAATCAAATTAGGTAACAACAGATTACAAATCTTATGTAAATTATCAAACAGATTAAGTCATCTATTGCGATAGATTGCCCATCTGTTGTAATTATTAAATGGATTGTCATATGTCGCAATAGATTACCCATATAATGTAAATTATCAAATAGGCGCTGCCATCTATTATGACTGACCCTATGAGAACTCACCCCTAGTCCTAGATTAATCGATAGTTTACCCTATGAGAACTCACCCCTAGTCCTAGATTAATCGATAGTTTACCCTATGAGAACTCACCCCTAGTCTTAGATTATTTAATTAAGGTATTAGTACCCTAGTCCTATGTTAATCAATTAAGGTGTTAGTATAATATATGAGGTAGTAAGAATCGATCCGGCTCAGAGTGATCGATCGTCGACTCTGGTCTGGAAGAACACAATACCGTTTCATCAAGCAATTGACAAAAGACTCAATTAAAGTTGTATTTTACCTATGAGAACTCATATTCAATTAAGGTATTAGTATAACATATGAACTCAATTGAATTATATATAAAAAAATGTTCAACCTGTTGAAACAGATATCTTTTCTGTTGGATAAAATCAAATAGATTATGTAATCTGTTATAATATAATACGCATCTATTGTAAACTATCAAACAGATTAAGCCATTTGTTGAGATAGATCATGAATCTATTGTAAACTATCAAATATATTAACTCATCTATTGCAACAGATTACCCATATGTTGTAAATTATCAAATAAATTAAGTCATATGTTGTAATAGTTTAGCCATCTATTGTAAATTATCAAATATGCGTTGTCATCTATTGTAGTTGACACTATGAAAACTCGCCCCTAGTCCTAGATCAATCAATTAAGGTATTAGTTGAACATATGAGGTAGTAAGAATTGGTTCGGATCAGAGTGATCGATCAATGAATCTTATCGGGAGGAACACAGTACCTTCTCGTCATACAATTGAGAAAAGACTCAATTGAAGTTGTAGATGACCCTATATTCAATTAGGGTATTAGTACCCTAGTCCTAGATGAATCAATTAAGGTATTATTCTAACATATGAGGTTGTAAGAATTGGTTTGACTCAGAGTTATCGATCGACGACTCTAGTTGGGAGGAACGCAGTACCGTCTCATCATGAAATTGCCAAAAGACTCAATTGAAATTGTAGTTAACCCTATGAGAACTCACCCCTACTCCCAGATTATTCAATCAAGGTATAGTACCCTAGTTCTAGATTAATCAATTAAGGTATTAGTCCAACATATGAGGAAGTAAGAATCAGCTCAGCTCAGATTGATCGATCAACGACTCTGGTCGGAGAAACACTATACCGTCTCATCATGAAATTGCCAAAAATCTCAATTAAAATTTTATTTGATCCTATGAGAACTCACATTAAATTAAGGTTTTAATCTAACATATGAACTCAATTGAAATTATATATAAAGAAATGTTCAACCTATTGTAATAGATGTCTTTTTCGTTGGATCAAATCAAATAGATTAGGTAATATGTTGCAGCATATTACACATCTGTTGTAAACAATCAAACAGATCACGTCATTTGTTGGAACAGATCACGAATCTATTGTAAACTATCAAACAGATTAATTCATCTGTTGCACTTAAATATTTTTAGATCCTTTTTTATAAAGAAATTTAGGTATTTCCTATCTGAGATAAAAAAGTTAAAATACTAATGTGATAAAAAATATTACTCTGTACTACTTGGATAACTCAAAAATCTCTTAACTGAGTAGTCTTATCTGGTCTTTTCAATGTCATCGTATCCTCGTTCCCCTCAAAAGTTATTAATGAATATCGAAAACCTCTCATATCTATAACTCTCTCCTTCAGCCACTTTATTCTTTATTCTCAATTATCTTTGTTGTTTTATTTTTTCCTCTCTTCTTTCAGATGAGGATCCTTTGGGATCTCAACCAATCAATATATTTTCTCAACTGAAATGGATATTTTGGTCCATTTGCTTTTTAGACATTGTAGGTATGGTTCAAAGTTTCTCTTTTCATCTCATCTTCTTCTTTGTATGTCATTTAAATTAGATATTTACATCTGTTTTTATTAATGATTTACCCATTAGTAGTTTGCTATTTTTGAGGGAATTGAAAGAAAGGTGACTTTTAAGTCCTGAATGAACAAACTATTTTTTTAACTAAAATATGCGAAAAAGTCATCTGTTGGGAGAACTTAAAAAGCCTTGTTATCAGTATAGTTTTTTTATGTCTTTTGTTTGGTACTTTGGTGTTGTTGTTGTTGGGGGTGGTGGTTGTGTTGGAACATGTGATGTTTGAGTTGTGGATGGTGTTGGAACATATGGTGTTGTTTTGTTTGTTTCTTTATTGTTGATACTGTTGTTGTTGGTGTTGCAATAGTTTCCTCAACTATTGCAACTGATGAATCAACTATTGGAACAGATGGAGCAACTTTTTGAAGAAATCAAACTAGTAGCAAGGCTGGTTTGATTTATTCCAACAGATGGCCCATATTTTGCAACATGTCATCCATCCTTTTCAAATGATGCCTCATCGGTTGAAAAGATGGGTAATCTATTGCATCATATTGATCATCTGTTGATTCACTCAATTTTCTGTTACCAATTTGTAATGTTATTTTTGTTCTTCTCTTAATTGACATCAAATGTATTTCTCTTGTTTGCAGACAAAAAGAAGTGAAATTGGATCCACTTTTTCCCGGCCAACATTAAAGACTAGAGTAAAGCAGATGGAACCACTTCATATGTGGGAGGTATATATTACTGATCAACCTATCATGAAAACACACATCCAGTACAATGATTTTGTGAATGTTTGTCCTTTGCCTATTCGGCATTAATTCTTGAAACAAGATATGGCATTTTATAGTTAAGATTGTTAGGTTCAAACTGGTAATGATAAGGGACTAAGACGGTGGTGTCGATACCCCGTTACAATTTAATGATGGTTTATGCTCATATTTTTGTGTCAAGTTTGGGGAAGGGTTTAAGGTTTTGGCGGCAGTATAAATGTCCAATAGTGATTGGAACCATTTTAATGGTGCAATGGACTTGTTGAAAGGCCTTCGAAGCCTCGCACTGTAACAAACAATGATGGATCTAATTGAAATTTCCCTAGTCCAAATTTATATGGTTTGGTTGTGGGAGGAGACTATTATACAGTAGAAGGTGTTTAGGAGAAAACCTGTGTCAGAAGAGGGAGGTTGAGAAGGCCATATATCATCTTAGTACTTGTTTAAGAGGATACACAGGGTCGGAAGGAAAGTGTAGCAAAATTAGCTTATGAAATTGACATGAAAAATGAACAAACTGGATGAGATACGATATGAAAGTATATCCAAAAATGAAAATCCATCAGTCGTTAAAGAAAAATAAGAATGCTCAAGAGCAATTGAGATGGTCACTTTGCTAGAGACTACAACTAGAGAGCGTGGCCTCAGCGAAGACCTACAAAATGTAGGACTAGAACTCTGAGGAAACATCTTCGCGAGCATGGAAGGTGGTTTCAATTTTGACGGATAATCTTACCACCTTTCATGCTTGCAAATCTTTTTCCTTGGAGTTCTAATCCTGCACTTTGTGAGAGTTTTCATTGAGGCCACGCTCGCTAGTTTAATTCTCAAGCAAAGTGCTTTGTCCAGCTCCAGTCCTGTTGACCATTCTTTATTTTTCATTAACTGACCGATTTTTATATTTTGATACACTTCCACATTTAAAGCTCATCTAGTTTTTTTGTTTCTAATGTGAATTTCTTTGGCCAATTTCGCTACACTTTCCTTTCTACCTCGTGTTTCCTCATAAACAAGGTATGAAATTATATATGGCTTTCTCCACCCCCCTTCGTGCATAGGTATTCTCCCAAGCACCTTCTGCTATAAAAAGTCTCCTCCACTAGTCCATCCGTATAGATTTGGACCAAGAGAATTTCTATTGGTTCTATCATTGTTTATGGTATTTCGAGGCTTAGGAGGCCTTTCAACAAGTCCATTGTACCATTAAAACCGGTGCAATTACTATTGGATATTTACACTGCCGCCAAAAATTTAAACCCTTTCCCAAACTTGACACAAAAACATGTGCATGAATCATTTCATTAAATTGTAATGGGGTATCGACACCACTGTCTTGGAACCCTTTGGCCTT
The DNA here is from genome assembly GCA_030864225.1 of Capsicum baccatum var. pendulum. Taxonomy (NCBI): domain Eukaryota; kingdom Viridiplantae; phylum Streptophyta; class Magnoliopsida; order Solanales; family Solanaceae; genus Capsicum; species Capsicum baccatum. The sequence goes on from CM061554.1 coordinate 42,511,100, forward strand.
ATCAGTTTGCACCTATCAAACTAAACTGGATAATTCAGGATCTTATTTGAAGGATCAGTGTCTACTTGATAAAAAACTGCATTCACAAAATCATTGCACTTTATGTATGTCTTCACGATAGCCTGATCAATAATATTCATAACTCGTATGCATGAAAATGGGATCCATTGCACGCATCTTTTTCTTCCTACCCCATTAGGATATGTCAGTATTGTTTATTCATCTTTACGAATGTGATGACTATTAAAATGAAGGTGTGAAGAGTCATGACTTTTTATCTTAACACATTCAAAACAACTGATGAATTTAATTCTCCATCTGTTGCAACTGACGAATCAGCTATTGAAAGAAATCAAAACATCTCCTCCAACATATGGTCCATCTGTCATAATAGATAATCTATATGTTGCTATAGATGGTAAATCTATTACGATAGACTTGATTTTTTTCTGATTAATCTGCACGAATGAGATTACTTATTTCTAAAAATGTTTGTTTCAATTTAGTTTACTTATTTATAAAATCAAGAGAATTTAATTATATTCTTCAAAGATTACCCCTATTTTCATTCTATCTATTTCTTCTAATCAAATACATGTTAACATGTCGATGGTTGGAGGCACTGTTGAATCCAGTAGCACTAGCAATTTTGGATTTTGAGTTCTTTCAAAAGATAGACCATGTGTTGGAACTGATTGTTTATCTGTTGGGTTTCAATAGAGAATCCATCTATTTCGATAGATTTTCATCTGTTGGAGAAAAGCATTCCAGTTGTTTGTCCAACTGTTGAGAATAATTGTGGTCTGCTGTAACATTTCGTTTATGTTTTGCCTCATTTTATTGATGCATAAATTACTTTAAAAAAAAGACATTTTATATATAATAAATGATAACATTAGGTTCACAACAATAAGTTAAATATATAAAAGTCCACAACAAACAAACAAACAACAACACAATTTTCTGCAATTACAACGATCATGGTGAATTATGATTCGGGCATGTAGTTCTTTTGTGGCCAGTGCACTTACATATGGAGCACTTGTTTCTTCTTGATGAAAATGATTCTCCAACTCCACACCTCTTTTTATATTGCTTTTTTCCCGATTTGATAGTGCTCGGGTCAATATATGGAGGAGGTATTAATCTCCCCATAAGCTTTACTGGAACAACCCAAGATTTTTTGGGAGGCACCGGAGTAATACACCCACTATATGCTATTTAATATTTTTCTACTAAATAATATTGAGAGGAGTGCTCGTAAACTTGAAGTCCATATTTATGTCCGTATTGAGCTCGAAGGGCTACCATAGCATATGGACAAGGTATTTTGTCCAAGCGAAAAACTCTACACGTACAAGATCTTGTTTGAAGATCGACCGTGGCATCATCACCATGACCGATGATACGGAATTTGTAATCTGCTATTTTATGAGAGAATAGCCTATTCCCCAAACTGATATTCATTGATATTTTCTTTTTGATTTTGAGAACAAATCGACTTTTTTTCCCTGGGCACTTGAACTGGACACGTCTTTCGTTAAAAAAATCGGTATATTTCTCGCTTATTTTTTCAAACATAGCCTTGATGGGAAATTCTCTTTCATCGCCAAATAATGAATTCACTGATTCAGCTACGCTTGATATCACAATATTGTACCTAGAGAAAATAATCACTTAGTACGACATCAAACTAAACTTGTAAATAAAAAATGACATTAAATTCATAAGAATGTACCTATTTGCTGGACAGAATGCCTGACTCCATCTCTCGAAGTCGACACGTGCATGAAATTTTGCTACCTTGGGATTCACATCTGCTATTTAGTTAAATGGTCTAAAAACTCCTCTCTACTATATACTTTAGATGCTCTATAAAAAAGGGTGACGGCCCTTTCGTTGTGATAGTTGTTTTGAATGTTCTCTCAAAGATGCTTGATGGAACAGCCAAAGTAAGCTGTAGTAAAGAAAAGTGAACCCATCTTTGGAATACTTGGATGCCTATCCGATACAAAACACAAATCTTCGGTATCTTCGACGTAGCATCGCAGTTGTTCAAAAAAAATCCATAATAGACATCATAATCCTTGTCCGCTACACAAAAAGCGACAGGAAAGATATGATTCCCTGCCTCCTGCACCACCGCCGCTAGCAGAACTCCATTATACTTGCTCCTGAAGAAAGTACTGTCGATGGCTATGCCTTTTCTCAAATGTCAAAAACCTTGAATCAAAGCACCATAGGATACAAAAAAGTACTTAAACCTTCCATTTTCATCCAGATGCAATGCCATCTTACTTTCGGGATTTGTGGACTCAATCATGTAATGGTAAAGATCCAAGACTTCATACCCATGCTCGAATGTGCCCCAAACTAGGTCCTTGGCAATCCTCATGGCAATATATACCTTCCAATAACTGACCAGAAAACCCAAATCTGTAAGGAGTTGATTGGCCATAATCCTTGTTGAAGAGCCTTTGCCATCGGGGAAACTACTCCTGCAATATTCACCAAGGACCTTTGCCGTGGCATGAGGATTTTTGCCTGACATGTGCTCCAAACTATATATGTGATGCTTTTCAAGCTTGTGAATGATGAATCTATTAGAACTTGCGTACTTTACCGCTCTCAGCTACCACTTGCAGTTCGAATTAGCTCATTTAAAGCAAAAGACACTGCTCGAATTAATCACCTTTTTTATTCAGAAATCTTTTTTCAAGAAAGAAATAAATAAAGTGTTAGATAGTTCATTCTTGTCCTTGAATGACATTCTAATAAAAAACACGGTCCCGTTATCTTGAATATTTCTAGATTGTGTCGATTGAGAAGAACTGCACATTGTATTGGTCGCATCAACGGGCATAGATGTTTGATCATCATCTGGAATATTCATGTCAAGATCATCCAACCTATTATAAAAAAGTCTTATTTTTCTTATTCTTTTTCTATGTTCTGGTTCTCCTTCTCTCTCATCTTTTCAACCATGTACATCCTTAACACCGCCCTGGTTGAATCATTTCGATAAGAATGCAACCAAACCTGATCAGTTATCTTGAAAGACAGTACCCTCTGCTTTTCAAAGTAGCTGTTCATATAGCTAATGACAAATTCTTCTGGTTTACAATTCAGTCCACAAAAGTTGATGATTAAGTTCACACAATCATTAAGCAAAATATCTCTTTGGACTGTCATAGCTATCGTCTCTAGCATTTCACCCTGCTTCCAACACCATACATATCGATTGCTCTTCTCAATAGATTGATCATGACAATCCACCCCTATTGTTATTAATCCCTCCATTAGTGGTACCTAAATAATTTCATTTATTAAAAAAATTTGATAGTGATTTCATAGTGCCGTGAATGAATCCTAACAGATGTGTTATCTATTACAACAGGTAAGCGATGAGTCGCAACAAATTCTTACCTATTGGGATTCATGTTACGGGTCTGAATATCTGTTGCAACAGATGAATCGCCTGTTTGAATTGATGTTATAAGTAAATCACCTTTGAAGCTAATTCCAATAGATGAGTGACAGTTGCAATAGATAATTAACCTGTTGTGACAGATGACTTACCTGTTGCAATAGCTTATTAATTTGTTGTAACCTATGTTGGAATCATTTTCAGGTTCTGTTGTAACAGGTAACTAATCTATTGCAATATATATGTCAAATGTTGTAATAGATAACCCATCTGTTTAAACATAAATCCAACATATCAGTCTTCCATTGAAACAGATGTCTCACCTATCGCACTAGATGGTTTATCTATTTAAATAGATGGATTTTATGTTGGATTCATGATTGGGTCTATCAATTTTTTGGAAAACAACAACATAATAGCAGTTACCTATATGACAAATTCAACTAAAAATCATAATTTGACTTACCAATGTCTCCTATGAAGTAATGCCAAAGTGGAAAGTGATGTTAGAAACAAAATTTGACCTAAGAAATTTGTCAAATAGCAACAGGAGCGGTAACAACAACAACAACAAATGGTCAACAAGAACAAGATGAAGGTGATAATGAAGTAGAAGATGATGATAATGAAGAAGAAGATGATGAATGAAGTAGCAACAACAATGAACAACAAAAATTGCTAAGAGAGAAAAAACAACAATGGGTGAGAAGAAAGAGAAAGACGTCTTTTTTCCCTCCGTTTTCCGTTACAAAGGCTAACATTTGGATCAAAGTATAAATTTAAACAATTGTGGGTTATTTTTAAACTTTTCCAACTTTCTTAATCCATAATAAAGTAATTTTCACCTCCTCCTAATAATTAAGACTTGTGTCACCTACACTTCATTTAAAACTCTTTTGTCACCTGTGGCCCAAACCCCCATAAGACTTAGCTTGAAGAATCCTTATTATGATCATAAGAATTTTTATTTTTTATAGTAAACTCGTGAGATCACCCTTATTAATGAAATGAATCAAAGGTAACAAACAAAGAGTTTTAAATCTATTGATATTTAAAATTAAATTTACTCCTGGCAAAAATATAAGAAAAATATCTCTGCTTCGACTATTGAATCCAAGGAGAGTATAATTTAACAAAATATATACAAGAGAAGGACTGAAATTCATATGAAAAAAATGATTGAAAAACTTCAATTGGATGTAAAAAGAAGCTCTTAAAATGTGTCATATGTAGGGATTTTCTGGCATAACATTTATTTTTAACGTCCATACCCATTATGCATGATTAGGAAACTTAAACGTCTTTTAACATCATTTTCTTAATTCATAATGAGTATTGAAGTGGTATATTAATAGACATTGTTGAACCGACAGAATTGCAAATAAAAGGGTGGGATAGTAATAATAATTATTCCAATAGTATAGACATTAATGGAGGTTTTTTAAAATTAATTTTAAACAATTTATTAAGCTAAATATAGGAGAAAATAGTACTTAAAAACCACAAAAAGTTAAATGACATTAGAGGCCTCTAAGGCATGTCACATAAGATTGACTAAAACTCTCCTTTTTATATATATATATATATAGAGAGAGAGAGAGAGAGAGAGAGAGATTTTTAAAGATCGTGAAGATAATCTCTTTCATATTTGAATTTGATTTGGAAAAGGAATCTACTAACTGAAATTATAATAATTTACGGAAAAAGAATCTATTGTAGTAATTTATAAAAAAAGAAATTTACTGCTTTCTTAGACAGTAAATCTTGTTGTATATATATTTTTGTAGCAACACTTTTATAAAATACGAAATACAACTTGATATTTTTCATAATTATGAAATAATTGCTATTAAAGTTTTAATTATATCTATAAGTTTTATACTTATGAAAAATTCCATTAAATGAATTAGGGGGACAAAAAACCTAAATCACCCATTATGGTGCCATCCTATGTAATTTCCTGAATTTCTCATACATGGGGCAAGGTATTAAATAAATTATGGCTTGGCCTGTTAACCATCAACTAAAATAATTAAATAACCTTTGTTATATTATGTTCTCAGTCAACATACTAGAAGAGTCTTCTAGGAAAAAAAATTCTAGTGCTCAAAATTATATCAAAAGCCTTGAAATCGTACTGATCACATCACTAACCCAAAATCCATAACAAGGGTTTCTACAAGAGTACACTAAGACCTTACCTATACCATAGAGGTGGAAAGGTTTTCGACAAACACTACTAAAAAAAATAGTTTTTCCGACCATAAAAACCCAACCACAACTTGTGGTTGCAATAAAAGCGATCACATGTGGTTGTTTTTATATTTTAAAATTATAAAATAATAATTTCAAGAATTTTTATATTAATTATTATTTCTTTAAGAAAAATACTTTTTTAAAAAACGATCACTTGTGGTTTCTTTTTTATTTTAAAAAAATGCACCAGAAAATAATTTTTAAAAAGACATTTAAATAATTTAATTTAAAACTATTTTTAAGAAGCAACCACTTGTGGTCGGTTTATGAAGTAAAAACATAAAAAACAAAATTATTTAAGAAATTGAACACTAGTGGTTGCTTTTTTATTTAAAAAATGAAAAATAAATTGTGACCACTTGTGGTTGATTTTGTTTAAAAATTAAACAAAAATATTTATATAAAAAAGACCACAAGTGGTCGCTTTTCTATTAAAAAAATAGAAAAACAATATTTTTAAAAAGAGACCACTTGTGGTTGCTTTTTATTAAAAAAATAATTGCAAAAAAATCACTTGAGGTCACTTTTAATTAAAATATATATTTTAATTATTATATGTAAAATGAAATATATTATTTTTTAAAATAACACTGATCACATGTAATCGATAACTAATAATATAATTATAAAAATCAATTAAACTTAGATTTTGTAAAAAAATTATACTAAAAAATATATCAAATAAAATAATTAAATTATGTTGAACATAATCTTTATCTTTTACTTATGTTTTAATATATAAAATAAATATTTTATGTTGTATATACGTTAAATTATGTTAAACGTAATCTTCGTATAATGAATATATCTATATCATACAGTTGAGGTAATAATATTATGCTACTATTGGAGTTATAATAATGTAACCTACATAGATAACTGATAATTCATCAGAATATAATGAATTTGTTGTATTATGAGGTAAAATACTTGTGGATGTGATGTATATAGTATGTATTCAAGAGTTGATATATATATATATATATATATATATATATATATATAATGTAGTGATCGATCGATGAATGATGTAGTAAAAAAATAGCAGAATCTATCCAAACATATTGAATACCTTAATTTGAAATGATCAAAGTAATATAATATTGTACGTTGAGTTATATTAATGTAATCTAATTAAATTAATCAATAACTCATCAAAGTATGTATATGAAATACGTCGCATTATATTACGGGGTAATATACTCGGGTATGTATGTGGTGTATATAGTACATATTTAGAAGTTGATAGTCGATAGTGTGTATGTGTGTATGTATGCAGAGTTATATATACTGTGTGTACTTGAATTAAAAGAAGCTAAGGTAGAGGAGTTTGTGAACCTGAGGCAGGGCTTGATGATAATGAAAGAGTATTGCCTTTATTTCAATCAGTTGTCTAAGTATGCCCTTGATACGATGGTTGACACTAGGTCGAGTATAAGTAAGTTTGTTACTGGAGTATCTTATTTAGTAGTCAAGGAGTGTCGGACTGCCATGCATATTAGGGATATGGATCTTTCTAGTCTAATGGCTCATGCTCAACAGATTGAGGTAGAAAAGTTGAAGGGGGAGAGAGGGGAAATAAAAAGGCTAGAATCAGTTGAATATAGCCAAACAAAGTGTGGAGAGGGAAATCATTCATAGTTTTAGGGTCGATTTTTTGAGTGTGTATTAACTATCATCAGTTCAATAAAGTCACAGTGAAAAATAGATATCATTTTCCTAGAATTGATAACTTATTTGACCAAATCCAAGGTGCAAGTTACTTCTCCAAGATATACCTTAGATCCGTTTATCACCAGCTTAGAGTAACGGAATGTGCTATTCCCAAGATAGCCTTCAAAACCCGCTATGGTCATTTTGAATTCCTAGTCATGTCCTTCAAGCTGACAAATGCCCCACTAGCCTTCATGGATTTAATGAACCGAGTGTTTAAACAGTACCTAGACATATTTGTCATAGTATTTATCGATGATATTCTTGTCTATTCTCATAGTGAGGATGACTATGCAGACCATCTTACATTTATGTTGCAAACTCTTAGAGACCACTAGTTGTTTTGCCAAATTCAGCAAGTCTGTATTTTGGCTAAGGTTAGTAGCCTTCCTCGATCATATCATTTGTAGTGATAGCATTAGAGTTGATCCTCAAAAGACTAAAGCAGTAAGAAACTGGCCTAGACCTATCTCTCCACAAAAATCAGGAGTCTTTTGGGTTTAGCTGGCTATTATAGATGGTTTGTTAAGGGGTTTTCATCCATTACATCTCCTATGTCTAGATTGACTTAGAATAAAGTTAAGTTTTAGTGGTCAAATTCTTGTGAGAAGGGTTTTCAGGGGTTGAAGGCTCGACTCAATTCAGCTGCAATCTTAGTGTTACCTGATGGTACAGATAGATTCATTGTCTAGTGTGATGCTTCTAGAGTTGGTATGGGTTTTGTTTTGAAGCAGAGAGGTTGAGTCATAACTTATTCCTCTAGACAACTTAAGCCTCATGCAAAGAACTATCCGACTCATGATCTTGGATTAACTATTGTTGTGTTTACTTTGAAAATCTGAGACACTATCTTTATGGGGTGCATGTTGATCTATTTACGGACTACAAAAGTTTACAGTATGTGTTTACGCAGAGAGAGTTAAATCTTTGTTAGAGAAGGTGTCTAGAATTGTTTAAATATTATGATATAAGTGTTTTGTCTCATACAGGTAAGGCCAATATTATGGCCGACGCCCTTAGTATACTGTCAATGAGTAGTGATTCTCATGTAGAGAATAATAAGAGAGAATTAGTTTGAGAAGTTCACCAGTTAGCTAGAAATGTTTGGGTTCAGAGTAGTTCAGAGTCTTCTCTAGTTTCTGATGTAAAAGAGAAGCGGGATAAGGACTATAGTTTGGTCAAACTAAAGGGGTCAGTTAAAGACAAAAAGGTAGAGGTTTTCTCTTAAGACGGAGATGGTGTGTTGATGTACCAAAGTAGATTGTGTGTACCGTGAATTGACAATTTGGGCAGCTGATTATGACTGAAGCATATGGACTGCACTACATCATTCACCCAGGATCAACTAAGATGTACCGTAATTTGCGAGAAGTATAATGGTGGAAGGGTATGTAGAGAGACATAGCAGAATTTGTGGCCAAATATACAACTTTTCAATAGGTTAAAGTAGTGCACCAAAGAACTGGTGGCACATTGCAAGAGTTTGGTATACCCACTTGGAAGTGGGAAGAGGTGAACATGGACTTTGTGTCAGAATTACCCCGTTCATGTCGACATGATGATTCGATTGGGGTTATTATAGATAGATTGACCAAATCAGCCCACTTTTTTCTAGTTCACAGGTCCTTCACAGCTGAGGATTATGCTAAGCTGTATATCAGAGTGTTGGCTAAATTACCCAGAGTTCCCTTGTCCATCATCTCAGATAGGGGTACTTAGTTTGCCTCTTAGTTTTAGAAAGGCTTTCAGAAGGGAATTGGTACCAAAGTTCATGTCAATATAGAATTTTTACTTGCAGACAGATGGTCAGGTAGAGAGGATCATTCAGACTTTAGAGGATATGTTGAGAGCATGGGTTATAGATTTCAAAGGCAGTTGGGATGACTATTTGCTATTGATCAAGTTTTCCTACAATAACAGTTACTATTTTAGTATTCAGATGGCACCATTTGAGGCTCTTTATGGGAGAAGATATAGGTCATCTATATGTTGGTTTGAAGTGGGTAAGGATGCTTTGATAGCGCCAGATGTGGTGTTTGAAGAGATGGAGAAAATACAACATATTCAAGAAAGATTAAAGGTATCTTAGAGTTGACAAAAAACTTATGTAGACATAAGAAGGAGAGATTTTGAACTTGAAGTTGAAGATTTTGTTTACTTGAAGGTTTCAACCATGAACAGGCGAAGAGATTTGGCAAAAAGGGGAAGCTTAGTCCCATATATGTGGGTCCCTACAGGATATTGAGCCGTGTAGGGAAAGTAGCATATGAGCTTGAGATACCTTCAGACTTGTCATCGGCTTACCCAATTTTTTATATATCTTTATTGAAGAAGTGTATGGACGATTCAACTGTTGTAGTACCTCTAGAAAGCACAGATATTAATAATAGCCTTTTCATACAAAGAAATACCAGTAGAGAATCTTGATCACCATATCCGTAGACTAAGGAACAAAGAAGTTCCCATGGTCAAAGTTCTGTGGCAAAATAAGTCTGTAGAGGGTACCACTTGGGAAGAAAAACCAGACATGCAAACCAAGTACCTCATCTCTTCTCCAAAAACTCAGACCCAGCCTAAGGTAACAGTCTTCCTTAACTCAGTTCTTTTTCAAGTCTCAATTTCAGCCATATAGTTATTTTATGTCAATTCATTCACTGACAAATTAGTTCAGTCGCTCATTATGCTTTAGATTCAGTCATGCAGTTTTGTTTCAGTTATTCATGCCAGTACATAGTCTCAGTTCCTCAGTATCCTCAGTTTAACTAGTCTCATTCAAGGATGAATGTTCTCTAGGGGGAGATAATTTAATACCCTGTATTCTTTCTAGTTTAATTTAGCTTAAAAGAGGTACACCAAAGACTTAGGACCTAAAATTTTAGATAAGTGTTGGAGACTTAGTCTCATTTTTGGCCTTTAAACTTTGATTATTGTATTCTTGACCTTCTCCACCTTGGAATGTCAATTTCTAAGTTGTTTCATGATCAGGGTAGTCCATAGTATCTACGGGGTAAGTTTCGCAATTTTTAGAGAAGGTTTGGGGCATGGTTGGTTAGCCAAAACAAAACATCGATGAGATGTAGATGAACCGCATTGGTGGCCTTGTTGGGTAGGGAATCGACGCATCGCTAATCGCATCGAAGTGAGCAATACGATGTATCACTAATCATATTGGTACCCAGTTTTGTGTTGTTAAATGAGGAATTACGGGGGCAATTGAGTGATTCACCCTTACCAAAATCTGCCTAAAACACATATTTTTAGCCCCAAATAGCATAAATACTTCATTATTCACTTTTTCTTCTTCAAGAACAAAAACCCTAGCTCCAAGAATCAAGAACAAATCCATAACTCCTACTCTAAGAAAGCCTATGACCAAAAGTTCTGGTTCAATAACTTAAAGAAGAAGCTTCAAGTATAGCATTAGAGATTCAAAAGTTCATGCCTTTACATTCAATTCATCAAGCAAGGTATGCGGGGTTATGAACAAAGATACTTCTTTTATCTTTGTGCCCACAACTAATTTTTAAAGTTGGATTTACATGAAATTATATGATTTGCAGTCGAGGGTTCATACCTAATTATCATTATTTAAAGATGTTGATGTTACAAGTGATTAAATGTTGAATTGCATCTCTACTTTTGCATGTTTATGTGTGTGAAGTGATTTTATATACATTAAGAGTTGAATTTCACTAGCTTGATAGGAATATGCAAGAATTTTAAGATTTTGATTATTGAGCATAGACTTTGTGATGATTTGATATGAGTTTAAAGCATGGGTTTAAATCCCTAAGTTAAGTATTGATATTTTAAGAAGATTTTTCTCTTAAGCACCCTATGACTAGCTTATTTTCAGATTTTGAGAAAGATTTGATATTTTAATCCTCAGCTTAGATATGGAATCCACATTACAGTTTTATTATAATTTACAAAATATAGATTAGTTTTGTTATAATTTAAAATAGCCAGATGCATAACTAGTTTTCATTACAAACCCTTATGCTAGCTTTTAAAGTGGATTTCCAACAGAATGAGCTTACAAATTTAAAGGGAGTAGTATTTAGCACCGAGTTGGGTATGTTTATATGCCCTAGAACTACGAGCCAATGTTGGTACAAATTATGTAGATTATTCCTATTTCTATATGGATGACAGTTATAATGTGATTACTTAGATTAGGTTATACTCCTTGGCAAGAATATGACACCTCTCCCTAACGTGAGGTTTTCCTATAAAGTAACTAGACGTTGGACATGATGATAGCTCACATATTGTATGTTGGTTAGAAGAACCTCCCTATAAAAAAGTGCAACCTAAATAGAAAAGAATAACAGAATAAATTTCAAAAACTAAGTGTAAAGGATCATGATTTCATTCAGAAATTGTTTTACATACATAATTAGCCATGAGATTTCTGCTTTTACTTTACAGATACAAAGGTGAGTCCTTTTACACTTAGCTTTCATAAATTTAAAATAAATTTCAAGTACTTCTTTTAGAACAAAATGTTATGGCTCACAAGATTTATACAATATGTTTTATTGTTCATGATTTATGATTTTTAGTTTTCAGTTATTCAAGCTAATGTAAGCCATTTACATATATCATGCATTATTTCATGAGTACATGGAAATGTTGAGATATAGATTTACTTATGCATTCACCCACATATGCTCAGTACATTCCAGAAGTATTGATCCACATATATGTCTATGTGCTACATTGTCTTATAATGTAGGTGCAGCTGCTTAGCTCCAAGAATGTGATTGACCCAGAGCATCCATACCTACATCCTGACAGTTGGTGGTTCTCATAGTTTGGGGACCCAGTTATTCAGATTTCTAGTTTTTTAGATTTGTTTATCTAGTTATGTCAGACAATTCAAGTCAGTTGGGTGTCTATCCCAATGACTCTTTAGTAGTAGTTTTAGAGGCTTGTCTGACTATTAGATACATTTTAGTTTTTCAGTGTTGGTTATTTTAGGTTTCCTAGTTAAGTATTTCCAGATATTATGTTCAGTTGAAAATAGTCCAGTCCAAACAGTGTTTCAGTATTTTTAGCGTACTGCATACTTATATTATTTTTCCTTGGGTCTTCAGAATGAGTAATAGGCTTTTAGGGTTAGCTCAGGACTATTTGTAGTTCGAAGCACTATGTGACATCTCGGGACCTATTTTTGGGGTGTTACAATGAATGTATTTATTTTTGAAATTCAGATATAGCTACTAATTGCTGTTTATTTATGTATATAATTGATGATGCCTTATCATTTTTCATTTTCTAGCCTTTAGTAATGGGTAGATTGCTAAGTAACTATATTACCAAATATTGGGTGTTTAGCATATTAGGTTTAAAATTGGATTTTTTGGTTTTCCAAGTTGATTGTAGACCATTAACCTAATGTTGAACTTCAAATTTAAGCGCAAACTGATTTGATTTTCCTTTGATACTTTAAAAGTATTTTTTTTCTATTTATAGTTTATTACTTTTACTAATATATCGGCTTTAGCAGGTGTTATTTCTTGTGACAGAAGTGAAATGGATTGCTTTGTTATTTTTGGGTGACCGAGTGTCTCTTCTCTTCTATTTAGGCCAAACAAAGGTTAGTTAATTTCTCTCTATTTTGTTTTAGTTAAGTTTGTAAATGTAGTGTTATGTTGGGTTTGCTTGCTATAGAAGAATTCGAAAGCTATAGGTTTTATGATTCTCAGATGGTGTGAGTGGGACATTAGACACCTCAACTTATTTTCTTCTTTAAGTCTATTAAAATTTTTTTTGAATTTAGTTAAGTTTTCTAACTTGTGGAGTGAATTAGTGACTTGAAATGTTTAGGTGTAGTTATTTGAATTATGAATTAGTGACTTGTGTTATAAATTTTGTAAAGTGTGGTCACTTGAGAAGTGAATTAGCAACTTCTATTTGTTTAAGTGTAGGTGCTTAAAATGTGAACTTTTGTTTTGAATTTAGTCAAGTGTGGTTACTTAAGAAGTCACTAAGTGAATTGAAAATGTTTACGTGTAGGTAATTGAAAGGTGAACTTGTGTTTTGAATTTAGTTAAGTTTGGTAACTTGTGAAGTGAATTAGTGACGTGAAATGTTTAGGTGTAGTTACTTGAATTATGAATTAGTGACTTGTGTTTTCAATTTAGGTACTTGAAAGGTTAACTTTTGTTTTGAATTTAGTAAACTGTGACCACTTGAGAAGTGAATTAGTGACTTTGATTTGTTTAAGTGTAGATACTTGAAATTTAAACTTTTTTTTTAAAATTATGAAAGTGTGGTCACTTGAGTAGTGACTTAGTAATTTATAAATGTTTAAGTGTACGTACTTGAAAGGTGAACTTGTATTTTAAATTTTGTAAAGTGTGGTCCCTTGAGAAGTGAATTAGTGACTTCAAAATGCTTAAGTATAGTTACTTGAAAGGTGAGTTTTTGTTTTGAATTTAGTAAAGTGTGGTCACTTGAGAAATGAATTAGTGACTTGAAATGTTTAGGTGTAGTTACTTGAATTATGGATTGGTTACATGTGTTTTGAATTTAGGTACTTGAAATGTTAATCGGTCTTTTCAACTTAGTAAAGTGTGGTCACTTAACAAGTGAATTAGTGGCTTCAAAATGTTTAAGTGTAGGTACTTTAAAGGAGAACTTTTATTTTGAATTTAGTAAAGTGTGGTCACTTGAGAAGTGAATTAGTGACTTCAAAATGTTTAAGTTTAGTTACATGAAAGGTGAGCTTTTGCTTTGAATTTAGTAAAGTGTAGTCACATGAGAAATGAATTAGTGACTTGTAATGTTTAGGTGTAGTTACTTGAATTAAGAATTAGTGACTTGTATTTTGAATTTAGGTAATTGAAATGTGAACATGTGTTTTGAATTTAGTAAAGTGTGGTCATTTGAGAAGTGAATTAGTGACTTCAAAATGTTTAAGTGTAGGTACTTGAAAGGTGAACTTTTGTTTTGAATTTAGTAAAGTGTGGTCACTTGAGAAGTGAATTAGTGACTTGAAAATGTTTAGGTGTAGGTACTTGAACTGTGAACTTTTGTTTTGAATTTTTTAAGGTGTGGTCACTTGAGAAGTGAATTAGTGACTTAAAAATGTTTATGTATAGTTACTTGAAAGGTGAACTTTTGTTTTGCATTTGGTAAAGTGTTGTCACTTGATATGTGAATTAGCGTTTTCAAAATGATTAAATGTAGTTACTTGAAAGGTGAATTTTTTTTTTGAATTTAGTAAAGTGTGATTACTGGAGAATTGAATTTGTGACTTGAAAATGTTTAAGTGCAGGTAGTTGAAATGTGAACTTGTGTTTTGAATTTAGTTAAGTATGATCACTTGAGAAGTGAATTAGTGACTTCAAAATGTTTTAAGTGTAGTTACTTGAAAGGTAAATTTTTGTTTTGAATTTAGTGAAGTCTGGTCACTTGTAAAGTGAATTAGTGACTTCAAAATGTTCATGTGTAGTTACTTGAAAGGTGAATTTTTATTTTGGATTTAGTAAAGTGTGGTCACTTGATTAGTGAATTGGTGATTTGAAATGTTTAGGTGTAGTTACTTGTATTTTGAATTTAGGTACAAGAAATGTGAACTTATTTTTTGAATTTAGTAAAGTGTGGTCACTTGACAAGTGATTAGTGACTTTAAAATGTTTAACTGTACGTACTTGAAAGGTTAACTTTTGTTTTAAATTTAGTAATATGTGGTCACTTAAAAAGTGAATTAGTGACTTCAAACTGTTTAAGTTTAGTTACTTGAAAGGTGAACTTTTGTTTTGAATTTTGTAAAGTGTGGTCACTTGACAAGTGAATTAGTGACATTAAATGTTTAGGTGTAGTTACTTGAATTATGAATTAGTGACTTGTGTTTTAAATTTAGGTACTTGAAATGTTAACTTGTGGTTTGAATTTAGTAAAGTGTGATCATTTTAGAAGTGAATTAGTAACTTCAAAATGTCTAAGTGAAGGTATTTGAAAGGTGAATGTTTTTTTGAATTTAGTTGTGTGGTCATTAGAGAAGTGAATTAGATACTTGAAAATGTTTATGTGTAGGTGTTGCATTCAATTGCACTCGCAAGTGTACATAATTGTACAAGTAGTCGGATATTGTTTCCACGAGTACTAAGCAACTATCAATTTAACCAACTTTAGTCTAAGACAAGGAGGTATTAAGTGTTGTAAATTATCAAGATGATTTGAAATTTTGAATAAAACAAATGTAAATAAATAAGAAATAGTAATTTTTGACAATAGCAAAGCAAGCAAAGATTGTAAATAGTAGTGATGAGAATTCTAGGGTTGAGGCACTTCTAATAGTCTTACAAATTTCTATACTTATCGTAGTCTAGTAGGTTATCGGGTTATTGATTCGCTAGATTTATGGTACGATCTTGGTCTTCCGACCTCAAATCTTTTATCTATCTAAGTATTGCAACTACATTGACTAAAAGAGATGCAACAGTCCATCTAGATGCATACAACTATCTTCTTGCAGTTGAACCAAGCAAGGCTCCTAGATATATCCCTATCCTAGATGCTAATTCAAATCCTTTTTTTTTATAAAAGGGTAAGAACCTTTCTCCTTAATTTTTTCATTCAATACCATGATTCCTCTCCCGGATTTACATAGTAATATAGATTTTTTTAATGGTGGCCACTTATTAAAATAGTAAGCTCAAGAAATTAAGAACAACCCCTAAGACGATCCAACAAGAAACTATGATAAGGAATATCAAAGAGTAATCATGTTCTTGGCCTTAACCTCAGAACAAGGGTGTTTAGCCAATCATGTTTGAATTCATCATAAAAAATCAGTAATTAATCATACCAAGAATTAATCTTGAAGTAAAGAAGTTCAAAAGAAATTCTACGAACCCTAAAAGAGAGATTTTGCTTTTTTTCCGCCACTTCTATGCTTTCCAAAGTGATTGCAATTTTGCTCACATGTTCCTTTTATAGTAGGACAAAATTAGCCTACACTGGAATAATCGACGCGCCGCATTGCTTATCGCGTTAACTAGGCATCGTATTGCATTGATTCCGCATTGACTTACTAGAATTCCATCTCCAAAATTTGGTTAAGGTATGATCCTTTTTTCCAATATTTTCTCCAGCTTTTCTCCGCATGTTCCTTGACTTAATAAAAGTGTCTCTCCTTATCACGATAGTTAAGTCCACAATACCAATCACAGCTTGATTCATAATATGCATCCGATTTTGTCCAAATCTATTAGAATTCTAGCTTGCATCACTAATCACGTCGGTTAGATACGAAACACAATTAAAGCTTAAATGCAATAAGAACAACACATTTTAGCACTTAGAACAAGTCCAAATATTGGTGAACATTGGTGATTGGACATATAAATATGTCCAAGATCACCACCCCACACTTAAAACCTTGATCGTTCTCGAACAATCTCAATCAACACAATCACTCAAGGTTCACACCACAACCTAAGAGTCATGCTTGCATTGTGCACTTACAATTCTAACAATGACTTCATCTCAAAATATGTCAAATTATTTTTATGCACACGGACAATTTGTTTCAAACCCCAATATTTCAACAGTGACATCCAATTTGTTGGCAAACTTAATAAAATCACTAAATCTAATCATGGAATAAATAATCCAAACTTTCATCCGCATACACGCTCACAATAAAAAGGTTTCCCTATACAACTCATAATTTTTCAATTTTTCTCATGAGAGGAATATCATAATTCAATCACTCACTCTCAATAAAGAATCTATACATGATAGATAATGAAACATAAGATTTCCCTTAGTGTACTACTCCACTAATAGTTGGATGTTGAAATGTAGGATCAACTAGGTCTATTATGGTTGCAATGTAGGCTAAGGGATGAGTAGGAACTATTTTAGAAATAGTGACTGATCTCCCTAAGTTCTTTAATATATCTTAATCTTCAATCAAAATCACATTCTATCAACTCAATTTTAACTATATTACCTTCCCACATCATTTGTTTTATCCCCATCTGATTAAGCATACTAACACAACCTATGGTAGGAGTATTTTTCTTTTACATGATGATTTAATTTCCAGCTCTTCTTCACACCCATTTACTATTACACACCCCTATAATAGCCACCCTTAACTAAAGCTATTCGCCTTGGTTAAGGTGCACAGTGTCCAAAATAAATCAGGGCCAAAATAGGTTCATTGTAACACAACTAGGCAAAAAAAATGAACTTTCTTTATAACAATTTCTCTAACTCCCAACCACAACAACTTTGCAACAATAACTTACAATTATAGGAATTCACTTTCACTTTTTTCCCACTTAAATTTCACACTCCTCACTCAATTACTTTTAGATACTAAAGCGCTTAGGAACATTGGATAAAATTAAAGTATATCCAAGAAAGGATTAGGCTAAGTACAGGGCTACCAAAAATAAATCTGGATATTAGCTCAAAGGGGCTAACTAGGGCTATGCATAAGGGTAGGTAAATAAAGTCATAACAGTTCGGCTATCAAAGAAATGCCTAAATCACTTCTTATACCCAACATCCTTTATTTCACTTTGTCAACCCTTTATTTCGCTTTGCACTTAACATTTATGAAGCAAACTTGAGCTAAAAAGGATTAAAAAGGGAATTGAAGTGTAAGAGGTGGACAAGCTGAAGTAGGATTAGGATCTAGCCCCGTTATCGTGGTGAGTTAATTTGATAGACTTCTATTAGCATATTTAAGACTTTTAACTTAAAATAATTGTAAGTTTTTAAGTAACTATTATTGTTTTTAATTATATTTCATGTGATATTGCAGGGAAATAAAGATGCATGGAAGCCTATGAAAACTACGTCAAGAAGGACAAGTTTTGATTGAAAGAGATAGAAAAATATTAGTTGATGAATTGCCTAATAACTTATCAATAATCTGATAAGTTATCACAGCTGTTTGTTACCCATAAGTAGAGAACAAGAAATCTGAAGCATTTCTGACGACCTGATCTTATAAGCTATCAGATATCTGATAAGTTATCAGACTAGGTCATCACATGTGGGTAACATATAAGAAATCTAAAGAATTTGTGACAACATGATCTGATAAGCTATAAGACTAGGTCGTCAGCTAAAGTGGCGACAATATAGATTTTAAATTCCAAATTTTCTTTAAGTTACGGATATAAGTAGCAGTTTTAGGGTTTTATTATCATCTTGAACTTATTCCAAAGACTATTTTACATAATTTTAGGTCTCTAAATTTTGTATTCAATTTTCTAATCTTGGATTTAGTTTTGGGAAATTCTTCTTGAGCTTGGAAGAGAATCAACCTTTGATCACATTTTTTGTAAGTTTAAATACTTTGAATTATGGATTAAATTATTGTTATCTCTTTCTATCTCATGTGGAACTAAACCACCACAAGAGTTGTGGGATCTATGATTATTTTGATATTGATTTAATAGTTGGACAAGATTTGAGTGATTGTGGGAACATCATGATAATTCCTTTGTAGTGAATGTTTTTTGTTGTTTGCAAATAATAGATATAGCCTTATATTGATTTGCTTGAACTGAGAAATCAACTAAAGGTAGTGAATTATCAACGAGGATTTGGGAAGGTTAATTTCTATCTAATGATTAATGTTGTAACAAGATTAATCAGCTCGAGATAAAATTAGTGTGAATAGACGGTTTTCCTAAGCTTGAGAGAATTAGGAAACTCAACATCTAGGTATATTAAGAAACATTTAGATGGGCTGTCAATAATGATAATTTGGTATTTTCCACAAGTTACGAGAATCCAATGCTACAACTATTATTCAATGAGGATTAATAATCGTAGTTATCACAACTCTAGTTCCTCTATATCATTTATTTGAAATACTAGAATTTTAGCTTTAAATTTCTAAAGCAAGTTGAAATGTTAAAAATTGTTGATTTATAAAACCACCCCAATTAAAGGTAACCATTATATATTAGTCAGTTTAATAACAAATAGATTTGATATACGCCATAATCCTTGTGGTATTCGACCCCAACCTAGTTGGATTAGACATTTAACAATGACCGTTTACTCTCTCGTGAGAGAGGTGTAATTTAGGCGTATCAAATTTTGGCACTATTGCCGGGGACTATGGTTGTCAATTGAGTATATCTGTGATAATTGACTCTTAGTTAAGTTTCCTAGTTTTACTTTTATTTGTTGTTTATTAAAGGCTGACTATTGGGCTACATTGCTGAATTCTGAGTAAGTAAGATACCGATGGGACTTGTTGGGGAGTCTGAGTACCCAACAATGTCTCGTCATGCCGCGACGTGAAATCAGGCGTTGCTTGGTATGCATTCCAAGGTATTTGGTTATTTGTATTCATACTATAAGATTGGTATCAAATCTCCGCACCTATGGTACCACAGGTATGTTTCTAACTCTCTTGTTTTGGTTTGACGCATTGGGGATAATGCATGATTTTAAGTTGAGGGTAAGGATAGTTAGAGTTTAATGTCCTCTTGATGTTTTTATTGTCTTGTCTCTTTTCCCCAGAGTCTTGTTCCTAGTTGTGCCAGTATGTTTAGGTGTATTATGTTATATTTTGTGATGTTGTATGGTTAACTGGGAGAAAAATAAGTATCCAGGGCAGTTGGCATATTTTTTTGTTTATATTTGGGATAAATGATAAATACCTCTCCAATTGTCTATTTTGTGACTGTGTGATATGCATCTACATGCGACTAATGTGAATATTTTTATGGCATTAGTATTAGGGACATGATAATCGTTTCTAACAATTACCTAAATTGGATAGGTAGTAGCTTGTGATATACCTTTATGCTAAGTGTGTGTGAGATATTACCAAGTTCTCTCTGTGTATTAAATCTAGACCCAGTTAGTCTTACCGAGGTTGTAGGATAGTGGTTAATAAAGGATCATAGGCTATTTTTTATATTAGTCCTTTTAGCCTAAATAACCTTCCATGTGCGAATAATACCCCTTGATCCTAATTTTGAGCTTGTATGCCCATTTATCTTATTAAATCTGTCACCTTCCCATTTGTATCATAATGAACCTGTTTTAGCCCTGGTCCTCCTTGGACATTGTGCACTTTGACTTAGGAAAATAGCCTAAGTTGAGGATGGCTATCATAGGGGTGCATGATGTAAGATCAGTATAAAGATGGGTAAAATAAGAGAAAAGAATGCAAGGTTGGGGGTGGTAGAAAAAGAATAAGAAAAAAAAGTTGTGAAAAGGAGAAAATGAAAGTCAAAAAGACTGCACCCAACCTGAATATGATTTAATAAAAAAGGGGAAGAAATAAGGTTTAAAAAATGATTAATAAGTCAGACCCCAAAAGTTATCATAGTGCCAAAGAGGCTTAGTCACTTTAAATATCTTGATGTATCATACAAGCCCCAAGCCTGCATTTCAAACTGAAGAAAAGTCCTATAGTGATCCCAACATAACTGTCTGAAAGCTTAGGTAATGAAAATAAGGGCAACTTATGGTATTTGACATACATTGATTAGAACTTCTTTCTGTGAGTGAGTGTCTCTTGACAGTCCCTGCAATTACATGCTTGAGTTCATATATAAGTAAGGAAGGACTTCTTTATTGTAAGGACCCATGGGTTGTATTACTAGCTACTTTCTTATTTGGGTAGTATAACTTGTACAGATGCGTGGTTGTTTTTCACTAATGTGATTCCATAACTTGATTCCTTTGTGCGTGTTTAATTTTATTGATAATGGGTTCTATTATTGCTTGATTAAATTTTTTGGGATTTGTAGGTGAAATCCCCAAATACCCACATGCGTTTTATGGGTGAAAACTCTAAGCTCTAGAAAGATCATAGCTATCTTCGAAAGAAGGGTTTTGGATGAACTTTAGGAACCCACATCATCCTTGAAAGAGGGATGTGGAAACCAAAACAGTGGTAGAAAATTATGTGTGTAGTTTGCTAATCTATGACTATTTTAGACATAAGGATGGTTGAAAAGTTAACTAGACCATTGGTATCATCCTAGAAAGAGGGGTACCTAATTGAGGTTCTTTAATTGACACACTCATTAGGTACTCTAAAGGGTCAATAGGTGACATCTTTGAGGTTTTGTTGAAAACATAGCCTCAAAATCGTTAAACCTAGACTACCACATCATCAACCATTATAATTTGCATCGAATTATCATGTTCCCATGTATATCTTGCTCCTAGGAAAGCATAGTCTCAAGATCCATTTTAATTGATTATACTCTAATTATTCTTAGTCTCAAATTAGTTGCTTAGAATACCAAGAATTACTCTCACATTAGCAAACATTGAAAATCCCCAAACTATCTTGTACCATAGGATTGAACTTAGCAAGAAACTTTTATTTTGAAATTACTCAACTGCCATTCACATTGTTCCTCATAAATTTGACTCCGACTCTTAGTTGGATAAATATATTGAAAATGATCACTTGCACTTAAATTGATGTGTAAGTTGAACGTTATCAGCAAGTTCTAGACATTTCAGTACATGTTGAAAATAAACAAGCACTCACACTTGTGGTGTATGCAAGGAATCAAATCGGATCCTTACGGTTCCCGATCTTGTTCCTTGTCAAATTCAACATTAAGCCAACAAAATGTACTTCACTTATTGAAATTAAGAATTTACAATTAAATCCTTTTTAATTTAAGACGTGTTTTTTGTTTTAAAACCAATTTATTCCAAGTCATTGTACCAATGGCCCAACACAAAGCACTACTCACAAGTCACGATTGGGTTCTAATCAATTATTAACTTCTTAAAGACTAACTCCCCTTAAGATGGTTGTCATCCATCTATCATAGGGGAGGGCAGCTAACTATGGCGCTTTATGTTGCATCACCTTGAGTGAAAAAAATTAAAATTGCCATTGGGGGCAAAAACTAATACTTTAAACAAAAGGAATACACGAAAATTGCCTTGGAGGAAAATTGCAGCAATACTTTGAACTTACTAACTATTATAGACATAGTGTTCCGAATAGTTAGAAATATCAAGATTTACATCCAAACGCAAAATTAAAAACATCCCAAAGCATAAATAAAGATGAAATTGTCCAACAAACATAAATATAAGAAAAAAAGAAAACGGAATGAGAATTTCACCACCCCACACTTAAAAGGAAGCACTATCCCAGTGCTTGCAAAATAAGCATAGTATGAAGTAGTGAGGGACTCCCTGGTTATATGTCATCCATGTCATCATCAAAATCCTCATCTCCCATGTCAGGTTCATCATTATCACCATCATCCTCATCCTCCTCTAACTCGTTCTCTGAATAATGGAGCCGTTGCTCCATATCTATGGGACCATCATCTTCCATCGGCTCTTCAAAGTCGGGGACTATTCGTAGTATGGTCTTGACATGGATCTAGAGTGGATAGTCCAAACCTACAGCCCTAATCTCTTGGTTGGTATCTGGATGCCCACCAATCCATAACTGCAGCATCTGAAGCCCGTACATACAGGTAGTGATCTCATCGTTCTAAGTCTAACGCTCGGGCATAGTTAATGTAGAACCATAAGCTGGACTCCTCTTAGTTCAGGATATATCCAGCAGTGTTGGGACTACTGGCATCCTATAGTCAATATCCTTCTCATCCAGACTATGCTCCCAAAAAAATTGTGTCAATAATTCACCAAAACCAAATTGATGACCTCCATGGAACCTCATAGCTAAGAAGATGATCACATTTATATTCAAATCCATGTCATATCGTACGAGGGCATAAATGAGACACACCCTGTCCCTTGTCACTTTGGTCAAATACATCCCATGTATAAGGCAAATATAGATAATCTTAGCCCATAAGTGGGATTCCCTATTCATGTGAGCAAAGGGGAGGGACATATAAGTGCCTCTATCTTTATGACGTATACATCGAGCAGTCGAATGGGTTCCATATAGTAGATGTTGAATGTGTTCATAAGGTGGCTCAATATTAAAAAATATAGTAGATGTTGAATGTGTTCATAAGGTGGCTCAATATTCAACAACTTCAGTAGATCAACATCTACCTTAGGTGTACCTACGAGATCATTCAAACTCTTAGCGGTAAAAGTGACCACCTTACACCTTAACTTAACTTCTGAGTCCCTATCCCTTAGGTCTCAGTTAGTGTAAAATTCTCGCACAAGGATTAGATTGCATTCAGTGGGCTACTCGAACAAGAAGTTCCTATAAAGTGCCTCTAGTAGGCCTACCATACTTGAGAACTCTTTTAGTAAGCTTAGGTGATCAATGAACTGGCTCGCTAAATATTTCGACTCCCTGTGTAAGGCACACAATTTTTTCCTTCTTCCACAATCGCTCAGATACCATACATCCTACATTGTAAGCTTGGGATAAGTGGGTCTTGGGGTACATGATCAGCTTGCCTACTTCTTTTTTGTCCTATAACAGAAGTTCCAGTCACACCCTTACCTTTTCTTGGTTGACTAGACGTTTCACCTGTTAATCACAGCAGTCAACAAATGCATCAAAATGGCACCTTGGTTGAACTAGCAAACACTAAGTGTGAAATCCACCCCATACTTAGTTGTTAGCATAGATGCACAAATAGGGGAACTAGGGTACTTAAACTTCCCCTATTTAATTATCAATGCTTATAAGCACAATGCTCGCCATATCATAACACATTGAACTCACTTTCTTTCAATTCTTTACATCATCCTCACTTCATCAAACAACTTTGGATTATATTTAAATAGAACCACACTAATCATATTTTCACATGAATCAATCCAAGGGAACACATGTCACCATAATATTACAAGAACTAAGTAAATTAAGAGTAATAAGGATGACATACCAATCTAAGTGTTACTTACTAACCCACACTGTTTATCACACACTCTGTTACTATTAGTTATATGCCACAAATATTTATACGTTACCAGGCTATGACATCAACAACCAAAAACTAAATTAAATATTTTTGCATGCCACATGTAGTACAATGTCACACTTTTATGGTAAAAATTTCTTCATACATCAAATTCTCACTAAATCTTAAACAAAATAACGAGATCCTTGAAGTAAATCCAACATGCTATCCTATATTGTACCTTGAGAAGTAAAAGAACGAAAAGTGGAGTACTTACTTGAGTATTCTTGAAAAAGATGAAGATGAAGAACATTTGTCCTTGAAAAAGAGAGAAATTTTAGAAGAGGATTTTAGGTGAGGGAGATTTAGAGGCGGTGCCTTCTAAGGTTAAGACTGAGAAATGATGAAAATATAATGGAGTATATACAGGGTAGGGAAATTCAAGGCTCAAATTTAGGGTTTTCTACACGGTTAGGACATGCCATCGCATCGCGTCGGCTAACGCGTTTGGGACTCTGACGCGATTCATCGATATTATTTTGATCCACTAAAAGTTGTCTAAAAAAATTTCTAGGTGTAGAACATGGAGCGCCAAAGCGACATGTCAATTATAGCATTGGAGAACCAACGTGACGCGCCAATATCACATCGAGTCACTGGAATTTTCCCAAAAAAACAAATTCTAAGTGTTGTCTTTCGGCATAGTAATGCAACACCTTAATATCACATCGGGCTACTAGAATTTGCCCTCAAAAAATTTTCTAAGGCAAAATTTTGATCTTTTTGGGGGAATATTTCATGCCCCCTTACCTTTTTCACCTCGTAGAACATATATCACTTATTCCAGGGCTCTTGATTGAAATCACCTGCCACCAAATTTCTCATTCATGTACGTCAACAAAAATAACAACTATGTAAGAAAAAGTTGGTTGCCTCCCACTCAACGCCTTATTTTTAGTCATGGCACAACTCATATTTTTGTATTTTTACTTCTTTTTTCTTTTCTAACAACTAAAAATTAAAACTACACTATTACATTAAATTCATGGGTTTCCTTCCATGTAGCTCTATAGTTTACGTTGTGGCATGACTTAGCTCAGTTTCACTCATCGTCAAGGGTGATAGACAAATTGTGCTTATCTCTATGATCAGGCCAATAGTGATTCACACGTTGTTCATTCACCAAAAACTTCTTAGACTTTTCTTTATTCCATTTCTCCACCACACCATGAGATGTCATATGAATTACCTCAAAAGTTCCAGACTACTTAGAACACAACTTACCCAGAAACACTTTCAACCTCGAATTAAAAAGCAAAAAAGTTATCCTGATTCAAAAACTTTATCAAGGATATGTTCGTCATGCCATTTCTTGGTCTTCTCTTTATATAGTTTGGCATTCTTGTAAGTGTCGAGATGAAACTCATCAAGCTCAAAAAGCTCCAATAATCTCTTATCTTTGTGACCTTCATATCAAGATTCAGCTTTTTCACAGCCTAATAAGCTTGATGTTCCATCTCTATAGGTAAATGGAAGGCTTTCTCATAAATGAAACGATATGGAGAGGAACCTATGGACGTCTTATAAGCTGTCTTATAAACCCATAATGCATCATCTAGCCTTTCAGCCCAATTCTTCCTCTGACCATTTACAGTCTTCTGAAGACTCTGCTTTATCTCCCGGTTGGATTCCTCTAATTGACCACTTGTTTTTGGATGGTACGTAGTGGCCACATTGTTTCAAACACAATATTTAACTAGAAGATTTTTAAGCCAGGTGTTAATAAAATGTATACCTCCATCACTGATTATAGCTCGGAGAGTGCCAAACTAGGAGAATGTGTACTTCTTAACAAATTCTAGTATCACTTGTGCATCATTAGTGGGAAAAGCTACAACTTCCACCCACTTAGATACGTAATCAACTGCAACTAGGATATATAAGTTGACATTGGATGGTGGGAATGGTCCCATAAAATCTATCCCCCAAATATTGAATAACTCAACTTTAAGAATATTGTTCAGGGATATTTCATGATGCCTTGAAATTGTACCTAACCTCTGGCATTGATCATAACCCTTCACAAAAGCCACTGCATCTCTGAACAATGTTGGCTAAAAGAAACTGGATTAAAACACTTTCTTGGCTATTCTTTCACCCCCATCATGGCTACTATAAGGACATAAATGCAACTTTTGTAGCACCTATGTAAATTCATATTCTGGAACACATCTGCGTACAATTCTATTAGGAACTTTATTGAAAAAATTCGGCTCGTCCTATATGTAAACACGAGAATCATGTAGCAATTTCTTTTGTTGTTGAATGGTAGATTCAGGAGGGTAAAACTCACACCCCAACAAGTTCATGATATCCACATACCAAGGAACTTCACACACATCAATCAACAGTAACTTTTTATTTGGAAAATCTTCCAAAATTCAAAGTGTATTATCAGCAATATGGTCATGATTCTCTAACCTAGACAAATGGTTTACAACTTTATTCTCTGCCCCCTTTTGGATCACGCACATGGAGATCAAACTCTTTAAGCAATAGAATTCACCTGATCAACCATGACTTTGCATCTTTTTTGTTAAATAAGTACTTGATAGAAGCATGGAAGCATGGTTTGTGTGAACAATAACTTTGGTGACAACCAAGTATGATCTAAGTTTGTCGAATGCATAAACTAGTGCTAACATCTCCTTTTCTATGACTGTGTAATTTATTTGGGCATCATTCAAGACATTACTTGTATAACAAATAGAACAAAATACCTTGTCTTTTTTGTACCCCAGAACTACTCCCACATCCATATCGCTTGCATCACACATTAGCTCAAATGGCAACTCCCAATCTGGAGAAATCAAGATGGGTTCTTCTGTCTGTTTCTTCTTCAGCTTCTCAAAAGCTTCTTGAAAATCAGCCCCAAAATCAAACTTGGCTTATTTTTCTAATAATTTACACATCGGGCTTGTCTTAGAAAAATCTTGAACAAACTGCTTGTAGAAGCCCACAATACCTAAGAAAAATAACACTTCCTTCACTGTTACTGGATGTTGAAGCTTTTCAATCTCTTCAATTTTGGCTCTATCTACTTCCATTCCTCTACATGACACCTTATGGAAGGACGATTCCTTCCATGACCAAAAAGTGGCATTTTTCCAAATTCAGCATAAGATTTATCTCTTGACAATGAGCTAGGACTCAATCTAGATTCTGCAAGCATACATTAAAACAATTACCATAAATAGAGAAGTCATCCATGAATACCTCAACAAATTCTTCAACTATGTCATAGAAAATTTCCATCAAGCATCTCTGAAATATTTCAGGGGCATTGTAGAGGCCAAAGGTCATGAGTCTGACGGCATATGTGCCATGTGAGCATGTGAATGTGGTCTTTTCTTTATCTTCTGGCACTATTGAGATCTGATTATATCCTGAGTATCCGTCCAAAAAATAATAGTACTCCTGCCTTACTAGCCAGTCCAACATTTGATCAATGAATGAGATAGGATAGTGATCCTTTCTTGTGACTTCATTTAGCATTCAATAGTAAATACAGATTCTCTATCTATTCATCATGTGAGTGGGAATCATCTCATTAGCTTTATTGGTAACCACAATAATCCCACTTTTTTGGGGACGTAGTGTACTAGGCTTACGTATACAATCCGACTATCAATCCACTTGATGACTTCTTTTATACCACTTCCTTCACCACTGAATTCAATATTTATTATTGCCGCAACCTTGGTTTGTAACCTTCTCTAATGTATATGTTGTGCATACAAAAAGCTAGATTTATCCCTATAATATCAGACATCTTCCACCCAATCACCTTCTTTCTTCTTTTCAAAACTGCCCTGGCTTTTCTTGCCTATACATTAGATAAACCTTCAGAAAAAATAATAGGAAAGGTATCATTGTCACTATGGTAAACATATTTGAAGTGAGGAGGAAGAACCTTAAACTCCAATTTTAGAGCTCCATCAATTGAAGCCTTGGGCGATAGGTCAATTGGCCTGTACAACAGCACAAAAGATAGCTTTCTTATTTTAATAACTGTCCAATTCATAACTTGAACTAATGCACATCTCCAAAAATATCATGACCCACCAAGGCTCGCTCTAATAGATCATCTGACAATAACAACCTAAGATTAGCCTCCTGGTCTATACAAGATATAGCAGACAACTCCTTATATATAGCAGGCAATTTTAGCACCTTGTATACTTCAAAAATCTCAACTTGATCATGCGTTTTCATAGTCATCTTTCCTGCTACTACATTAATAAGTGACTGTCCTGTTGCTAGAAATAGGCATCCCAAAATAAATAAAATAACCAAATCAACTTCAAAATTAAGAATAACAAAATCTATTAGAAATCAGTAATCCCATTTGAGTTAAGACATCTTCAATAATTTCATCCAGACTAGAAAAGACCTGTCAGCCAACTGTAAAACAATGGTCGTAGGTTTGGGACTCCCAAGATCCATCTTTTGGAACCAAGACGTGGGCATAAGATTGATGCTCTCCTCTTAGTAACATAATCCATGAGCACTAATTGTCTGCCCAATAGTGATCTGCAAAGTAAAATTACCTGGATCCTTCAGCTCTGTGGGAAGTTTGTTTTAGATCTTAGATGTGCATTCCTCAGTAAGTGAAACTATAGCATACTCTGTCAACCGGTACTTGTTTTCCATTATGTTCTTCAGGTATTTTGCATATTTTGGAACACTCTATAGAATATCAATAAGAAGAAGATTTACATGAACCTGCCTTAGAAGGCCCAAAAACATCTGGTAACTTGTCTCCTCTTGGTGCTTTTGCTACCTTTAAGGAAAGGTTAAAGGTATAGCCTTATTATCTACTTGAATTTGATCACCTGTATCTCTTTCTTTGACCCTTTTCTCCTCATTGGCTTTAGGATCATCATCAGTGACTATGGGACTAACCTGACCAGGTATCACCTTCTTTAACTTCAACCACTCCTTGTTGTAACTATATTTACCTGCTTTGGATTTGCCTCTATATTGCAAGGTAAGCCTTCTTGAGGTATTGTGTTTTGTGCTCCTACAATCTGACTGTGTTAAAATTCCAAATTCCTAGTAATCAACTATTGACTCTTTAAATCTACTGCAAACTATGCTTGATTAGCTAAAAGATGCTTCAACATCTCCTCTACATTAGTTGTTTGAGTTGGAGCTTGATTATTCTGAATCTGTTGTTGAGTCTATTGCACTGGCCCCTTATACTAATTATTGTTTTATGCCTAATTTCTACCCCATGAAAAATTGGAATGATTCCTCCAATTGGGATTATATGTGTTACCGAAGTTCTGTTGTCCTGGATGATTCACATTCCCATATAATTATCTGTTGTCCTGGATGATTCATATTCCAATATAATTAACAAAATTTATATTAACTGCATAAGCATCTGTTGCGTACTCAAAACTCCCACAAATCTCACATCAAGAATTTACCTGTTGGATTGCATTAGTTGTAGCTGCTGCTTGCAGAATCCCTAACTTCATACTGTTAAACTGAGTAAGTATTTGATTTTGCATTACTGCAAGCTGAGCTAATAAAGCAACAAATAGATCTACCACTAATACACCTGTAACCTTCTTAGGAACACTTCTCGAGTCAACTTACCATTCAAGGGTCCCTTGTGAAATCAGATTTAGCAGTATGTATAATTCACCATAATTCTTCTTAAAATCTTGCCCAGTTGTTGCTGAATCTAAGAGAATCTTGGTATTTGGCTCTATCCCCTCAATGAAAGTATGAACAACAACATCATTATACTGATGATGATGAGGGAAATCTATGAGAATCTTAGTTTTAGCTCTAGCCCCTCAATCCAAGAGAATCTTAGTATTTGTCTCTAGCCCCTTAATGAAAGTATGAATAAGAACATCATTAGACTGATGTTTATAAGGGCAATTTCAAAGCATAGTTTTAAATCTTTCCTAGACTTGGTAGAGATTCTCTCCTTCTTTCTATCAGAAATTAAAAATCTTGCTTCTCAAACGTGCAGTCTTCCCAGATGGAAAGAATCAAATAAGGAACTTCCAAGCTAGATCTTTCCAAGAAGTTATGGAGAGTTGTAGTTTAGCATGTCACTATCTCTTCTCTTTTGCGATTAAATAAAAGGGGAAGGGCATCAGTCTGACTTAAGCAGTAGTCACCCCTACAAGAATATAAGTATCACTTATTCCCAAGAAGGTCTGTATGTGCTATTGTGGGTCTTCATTTGAAAATTCGGCAAATTGCCCAATCAAATTCAACAACTGCACCATATTCTGCTCTAATTCAAATCCACCTATCTCGGGATTGCTAATACTGTTAGTCGTATGGTTTGTGAGTGGGATTGGCACCTCAGAAATAGGTCTAGTAGCTACTTAACTAGGAGCAATTGGGATAACCTAAGCTGGGATATGTACGACATTTGAATCAATTGGATCATTTCTTTGTTAAACTATTTAAACCTGTCAAATTGGATAGTAAGCTTTTTACCTTATTTGAAATACCAGTTCTAGTTTTGAAAAAGGCTATACCAACTCTCTATCTCTAGCCAGTCCTGTATTCAGCTAAACCTACAAAAATTTTGCTTCTAAGATCATGTTTTTAACGTTTAAACTAACTATCAAAAACCAAAAATTTAATAAATTACTAATTGTACTAGTCCTCGGCAACGATGCCAAAAATGTGTTGCATTTAAATGCACACACAAGTGTACGTGTAATACCCCAAAGATTTCTAGTAAATTTTGTTCCAAGAATGACTAGTATTAGCTTCTAAAGTAAATCATAATTATTCCAGGAGGACTATTCAATATTTTCACTTTTTGTCATGTGGAAAATTCAATAAACTTTCCATCGATATATAATTCGCTCAAATTCGATAATCGGGTAGAAGTTATGACTATTTCAAGTTCCAGTCATAAAACAACACCATATTAGTTAGTGGAGCACCGAGCCACAAGAGGAAATGGAATTTGACAATTTCTAGTAGGTGTCTGCAATTATGGCACATCGCGCCAGCACTCAAATTCAGAATTGTCCTTTTTCTAGTGTCTCAACACAATTTCCCCTACGTCGCACAAATGTTCCAGGTCACGAAGGAAGGATCAACACAATGGCTCCATATCATGACATCCCTCAATTTTCCAATTGTCAATTTCCTATGACATGGTGCAATAACGCTGCATCGCGCCAGTGGTACTGTTCCAAATTTTTTACTGACATTAAAAGACGCGTCTGGGGTTAAAAGGGTCAATTTTCTACTGCTATTTAAACCCAATAACACGTGATTTAGCTATTCTTCACCAAAACTATACTATTTTCTCTCATGATTCTCTCAAGAGCAAGCTAGAATTTCTATTGGGGATTCAAATTCAAGAAGGTTTCACCATCAATCTTCACAAAATCCCTAACTAAGGTATACATAGTATTCATTCATGGACTCATTTCGTCAATATAGCCCAAGAATCCCTTTTCTAAATTCAAGTTATGGATTTTCTTATGAATTTTATGATTGGGCTGCTTTTGTTCATGTTGATAATGATTAATTGAATTGTATTCCATAAATGAGTGTTAAATTCCATATGGGTTGATTCGTATCAGTATAGATTTATGAAACCCTAGGACTAAACCCCTGAATGTTGAAATTGGAATTGATTCATGACAGTTAATTGTTGTATGATGTTGTTTACAAAATCTATGCGTACTATGTGTTTGTTTGAATGCCTAGATGAAGAGAAAGTGTCTAATTAGCATTATATCATGAAATACCCATGTACGTACAAGCTTATGGATATCACATGTTTTATGAAATGCATCAATAAATATATTATGATGATTATTATGTATACAAGTAAGTCATGCTTTGTTAGTTTCCTTCCATCGAGTATTGGGTATATTTGTACCCAAAATATTAGTTTTGTACCTAGAGCCAGGTTATGTTTTCATGATACTCTCAGTCAAGCTATGAATCTTTCGACTTCAGATAGTCTTATGACTCAGGAAAAATCTCTATGATCTCATGACTCATTCAGTTATCAGACATCAGTTGTTTTCGTCAACTTAGTAACTTAGTTCATGTTCAGTTCAGTAAATCATGCTCAGTGTCCATTCAGATGGGAGTAGAAATTAGCACCAAGTGAACCCAAGGATGGGGACACAAACTATAGGATGAGCGTGTGATCCTTAAAAGTCATCCTTACATTCTTGAACTATGTAGCCAGCATAGGTTGAGATGTCAACACTATCTGATAAGGGTTGAGAGGTGGATAAGAACTGTCAGATAACGGCCCTACCATTCTCTTTTGGTGATACTATAAGATAAGGGTCGCCCACAGCTTGTCTTTACCAGTAGTATGGTATTAACATCCTTCCAATCGAGGTTACAGATTGGACCCTAACTCAGCCAAAATAGCGTATTAGGGGCGTGTAGGTTAAATACTACCTTCCACAGTTTCAGTACCAGTCTCATTAAAAGAACTTAGATAGTTGTTCAGATTCAAGACTATTTGATACAGTAGACTGAGATATAGTAAGAAACTCAAATAGTTCCATTAGATTTTGGACTGTCGGAAACAGTCACCCATGTTATCAGTTACATTGAAATACAACTATTTATGCTATCATTTTTTAGTATGTCATGTCATCAGTATTTAGATTCAGTAATCACGATATCATAGTATAAGTTACAATTATATATTTATGTATGCATTCTCGCATTCATGTTAGACAGTCAGCTAGCATTATTCATGCGTGTTAACCCTTGCATTAGCCTACCTCACATTTATACTCAGTACATTCCATTGTACTGACATATTTGTGCTATAGTGCTTTTTTTATGTGACACCATAGGTTCATAGACACGAGTTCCAAATTAACAGTAGATTCCAGTCTCAGCAGTCCGAATAAAAGTGATTCCTTATCCTTAGAGGACATGATTATTTCTCCACTATTTCATTGATTTGTTATTAGTTGGACTTA
Source organism: Capsicum baccatum var. pendulum (assembly GCA_030864225.1). NCBI lineage: Eukaryota > Viridiplantae > Streptophyta > Magnoliopsida > Solanales > Solanaceae > Capsicum > Capsicum baccatum. Next base: position 42,544,336 of record CM061554.1, read on the forward strand.
GTTGGGGACATATCCCATCAACTCCTTATTCAGATTATCCAGATAGTAGGGGATTTCAGACTAGATGCAGACTATTATGTTTTAGAATTCAGTGTTTACAGTTTTATTTTGGGTATTGTATTACCCCATAGATGTTATATCATCCATGTTATGTTCATTATTGAACCTTATGGCCTTTTAGTGTATTTTTCTGTATTATTCAGTATTTTATGCAGTATACAGGTACAGATATCAGTCATGGGTTAGCTTATGGTCCTTTGGGGTCATGAGTACCGTGTAGCATTTTGATTTAAAAAATTAGGGTGTTACAAAGTTGGTATCAGAGCCTAAGGCTCAATAGAGTCGTAGAAAGTCTGAAAGCCGCATCTAGTAGAGTCTTGTACATGGGTGTGTTGCGTGCCATATTTATGTACAGGGGCCTATAAGATGTTTTAGGAACATTTTCCCTTCTTTTAGTATTCATGTCATGCCAGTGAGCATAATCACAAGTCAATCTCTCAGTCTAATCCGTTTCTTTCCTTTATTTTCAAAATATTCCTCCTAAGAGAAGAAATCAGTCAGCCCCTCAGCCTGAAGAACCTTTGGGCAATTATGTTTCTTATGTAGAGTTCAGGACTGTATTTACCACTCTTGCTCAGTCAATAGCTGGCCATAATGAGTAAGCAGCTATCATTCTGGCCAACCCCATGGCCAACTTAGGTACAACTGGGATTTGAGACATCACTCAAATTAATCCTTCGTCCTTCCATGGGTCTAAAGTAGATGAAGACCCTCAGGAATTCCTAGATCAAGTGCAGAAGGTGACAGACATCATGGGGGTGACTACTATTGAGAGTGCTGAGCTAGCTGCATATCAGTTGCAGGATGTGGCTTATACTTTGTTAAAGCAGTAAAAGTTAGAAAGGTCAGATGATGCAAGTCCTATAGAGTGGGAGGAATTTTTCACTGCATTCTTAGACAGATTATCTCCCCAAGAGATTAGAGAGGGTAAGGTGTTAGAATTCATCAACCTCAGGCAGGGTTATATGAAGGTGAAAGAGTATTCTCTAAAGTTTACTCAATTATCCAGATATATCCTTCATGTGGTTACAGACGGCAGAGCCAAGATGAGTAAGTTCGCTTCAGGGGTAAATGATATCGTGGTTAATAAACATAGATCCTCCATGCTAAACAGTGACATGACTTTAGCCAGATTTATGACCCATGCTCAGCAGATAGAGGAGCAGAATATTAAGCAGAGGGAAAAGCAGAATAAGAAATCTTAGATAGGTAGCTTCAATTTTAGTCAGCCTAAGTTAGAAAGAGGAAACTATTCTTAGTTTTCTCCTAAGTCATCAGTTCTAGCACCCTCTTCGTCCAGTGCTCCAGCTCCTAAGTTTAAAGATAGAGTGTCGTGCTTTAAGTCTCAGGGTAGTGTCAATAATTCCTGAACTAATCCCCTTTGTTAGACTTGTGGTAAGAACCACAAGGGTTCTTGTAGAGCTAGCAGCAATGTCTATTTCATTTGTGGAAATCCAAGCCACAGAGTCAGAGACTACCCTTAGTCAGGTTATCAGAGTTATCTTTGTTCCTCAGCTATGTTTGGTTACCCAAATCAGCAGGGTGCCACCACCAGTGCTACTAGCAGGCAATGCCCAAATAGACTATATACTCTTTAGACCCAACAAGATCAAGAAAAATCTCTTGATGTAGTTACTGGTATGTTACATATCTTTCATATGCATATTTACACTTTGCTAGATCCAGGAGCTTATTTGTCTTTTATACTCCTTATATAGTACTTGATTTCGAAATCAGTCCAAAAATTCTAGTAGAGCCCTTCTCAGTCTCTACCCTAGTGGTCAAAAGCATCATAGCCTGGCGGGTATATAGGAACTACCTAATTATGATATTTCAAAATGACACTTCAGTAGACTTAGTCGAATTAGAGATGACTAATTTTGATATCATTCTCGGCATGGATTGTCTTCATTCCTACTATGCCATAGCCGACTACAGAATCAAAATAGTCCAGTTTTAGTTCCCAAATTAACCTGTCCTTCAGTGGAAAGGTAGTGTATCTTCTTTCGGGGGTCAGCTTATTTCCTACCTTCGGGCACAGAAGTGATATCTAAAGGATGTGTCTATCATTTTGTTCGAGTTAAGGACACTAGTTTCAAAAATCCCAGCCTTAAATCAATCCTAGTAGTGAATAAATATTCATATGTCTTTCCCGAATATCTTCCAGGAATTTCTCCCAAAAGGGAAATAGACTTTGGCATTGGTCTTCTTCTAAATACACAGCCTATCTTTATTTCTCCATACAGAATGGCACTAGAAGAACTCAGAGAATTGAAAGAATAGGTGAAGGATCTCTTAGATAAGGGATTCATAAGACCCATCATTTCTCTATAGGGTGCACCAGTCTTATTCGTGTGCAAGAAAGATGGTTCTCTCAGAATGTGCATGATTACCATCAACTCAATAAGGTCACAATCAAGAACAAGTATCCTCTTCACAAAATCGATGACTTGTTTGACCAACTTCAGGGTGCCAGTTATTTGTCTAAGATAGACCTTAGATTCAGCTATTATCAGCATAGAGTTAGAGAAAGTGACATTCCAAAAATAGCTTTTCGTACTTGGTGTAGTAACTTTGAATTCTTAGTAATATCATTTTGTCTTACCAATGCCTCATCAGTTTTCATGGACTTAACGAACAGCGTGTTCAAGCAGTACTTGGACATGTTTGTCATAGTCTTCATAGATGATATTTTGGTCTATTATTGCACTGAGTGCGATCGTGTATACCATCTCAGAACAGTACTTTAGACTATCAGAGATCATCAACTATTCATAAATTTTGGTAAGTGCAAATTTTGGCTAAGGTCAGTAGCATTCCTTAGTCACATTATTTCTAGTAATGGCATTAGGATTGATCCTCAAAAGACCAAAGCAGTAAGAAACTAGCCAAGATATGTCTCTCCATCAGATACCAGTAGTTTCTTGGGTTTTGCTGGATATTACAGATGGTTTGTTTAGTGATTTTCATCTATTGCATCCTCTATGTCCAGATTGACTCAGAAAAAAGTCAAGTTTCAATGGTTAAAACCTTGTGAGAATAGTTTTCAGGAGTTAAAGGTTCGACTTATCTCATCGCCAGTCTTAGCTCTTCCAGATGGTTCAGATGAGTTCGTGGTGTATTGTGATGCATCTAGAGTAGGTTTGGGTTGTGTCCTCATGTAGTATGGTAAGGTCATAGCCTACGCTTCCAGAAAGCTTAAACCCCATGAGATGAATTATCCTACTCTTGATCTTGAGTTAGCAGCCATAGTCTTTGCCTTAAAGATTTGGAGGCATTATCTCTATGAAGTTCATGTAGATGTCTTCACAGATCACAAGAATCTTCAGCATGTCTTTTCACAAAAGGATCTCAATCTTTGTTAGAGAATGTGGTTAGACCTCTTGAAAGACTACGACATGAGTGTCCTCTATTATCTGGGCAAGGCCAACGTAGTGGCCAACGCTCTTAGTAGGCTATCCATGGGTAGTGTTTCTCATGTGAAGGATAGTAAGAAGATGTTAGCTCAAGAAGTCCATCAGCTTGCCAGACTATGCATTTTCTTAGTCAATTCTTCAAAGGGTGGTGTATGTGTTCAGGGTAGTTTAGAATTATCTCTAGTCTCTAAGGTGAAGCAAAAGCAAGATAGAGATCCCAGACTTGTCAATTTAAAAGAGTCAGTATAGGGTTAGAGAGTAGAGTTTTTCTCCCAAGGGGAAGATGGTGTTTTTCATTGTCAGGGTTGTCTCTGTGTTCTAGGTGTAAATGACTTAAGGTAGTGAATTCTTGCAGAAATGCATGGTGCATGCCACTCTATTCATCCATGGGCCACAAAGATATGCTGCAACTTGTGGGAAATCTATTGGTTGAGTGGGATGAAGAGAAACATTGCAAAGTTTGTGCTAAGTGTTCTACATGTTAGCAAGTTAAGATAGAGAATCAAAAGCCTAGTGGGTCTATGTAGGAGTTCAGTATTCCTAATTGGTAGTGAGAAGTTATGAACATGGACTTCATGATGAGTTTTTCTCGAACTCGCCATCAGCATAATTTAGTCTAGGTCATTGTAGATAGAATGACCAAATCATCTCATTTCCTTCCAGTTCATACCTCTTATTTAGCCAAGGATTACGCCAAACTCTATATCAGGGATTTGGGTAGATTGCACGGTGTTTCATTTTCTATTATCTCAGACAGAGGTACCCAGTTCACCTCTTATTTCTGGAAAGCATTCCAAAAGGGTCTCGGTACCCAAGTTCATCTCATTACAACCTTCCATCCTCAGACAAATGGTCAAGTAGAAAGGATCATTCAAACTTTAGAAGATATTCTAAAGGCGTGTGCAATTGATTTAAATAGAAGTTGGGGTGACCACTTTTCTTTGTTGAGTTTATATACAACAACAACTATCATTCCATTATTTAGATGGCTCCATTCGAATCTCTATATGGTAAGAGACATAGATCTCCAATTGGTTGGTTCAAAGTTAGTGAGGCCTCAGTCATAGGTCCTGACTTAGTAGTCGATGCCTTAGAAAAACTCCACTTAATTAGAGAAAGACTTTGGGCTGCTCAGAGCCGACAGAAGTCTTATGCAGATGTTCGCAGGAAAAATCTCAAGTTTAAGGTTGGTGATCATGTCTATCTAAAGATCTCTCCCATGAAGGAAGTGAAAAGATTCGACAAGAAGGGAAAGCTCAGTCCCTGATATGTCGGTCCTTTTAAGATTCTTAGTCATTTTAGCAAGGTAGCTTATGAGCTCGACTTTCCTACAGATCTAGCCTTAGTTCATCCAGTATTTCATGTCTCTTTTCTCAAGAAGTGCATAGGTGACCCCTCATTTATAGTCCCTATTTAGAGCATTGATGTTCAGAACACTCTTTCTTATGAAGAGATTCCAGTCGAAATCTTATACTATCAGACTCGTAGATTGCGGAACAAAGAAGTCCCTCTAGTTAAAGTTCTTTGAAAAAATTAGTCCGTCGAGGGAGCTACTTGGGAATCAGAAGCAGACATGCGTACCAAGTATTCTCACCTCTTCTTCGACAACTCAGAGAAAGCTTAAGGTAACAATTCTCCTTAAGCTTACTCAATTTCATGTTCAGTGTTCATCACAAACTTGGTATGCAGTTTTATACTCATGTTACCATTATAAACTTGGTATCAAGTACCATTGTATATTCAGTCATGCCCTCACATATCAGTTTAGTTATATAATTATGCATCAAAAATGTATTCCCATTTTGAGAAACTTAGTTCCTCGGAACATTCAGTCATGCATTCATGAATTAGTTACACATGCATCAGATATGCATGTTTAGTATGTTATGTTCAAATTGTCAGTCATGTGATCATGTTCCAGTTATTCATGTTCAGTTCATGTTCAGGTTATTTTTCCCCCCTCAGTCAGTCTTATTCGAGGATGAATGTTCTCAAGGAGGAGATATTGTAATACCCCAAAGACTTCTAGTAAATTTCATCCTAAGAATGACTAATATTATCTTCTAAAGTTAATGATAATTATTCCAGGAGTAATATTCAATATTTTCACCTTTTGTCATGTAGAAAATTCAATAAGCTTTCCATCGATATATGAATCACTTAAATCCGATAATCGGGTAGGAAGTTATGACTATTTCAAGTTATCGTCGTAAAACAGCGCCATATTAGTTAGTGGTGTGCCGAACCACAAGAGGAAATGGCATCTGGAAATTTCTAGTAGGTGTCCATAATTAAGGCGCATTGCACAAACACTCAAATTTAGAATTATCTTTTTTCCAGTTCTCATCACAATTTTCTCTGCGGCGTGCCAAAGTTCCAGGCCACGAAAGAAGGGGCAACGCGATGGATCCGCGTCGCACCATCCCTCAATTTCCCAATTGTCAATTTTGAGTGACACAGCGTGATACACCGTGTTACGCCAGGGGCCTAGTTCAGGAAAATTTTACTGAAATTAAAAGATGCATCCAACGTTAGAAGGGTCAATTTCCTACCTCCATTTAAACCCAATAACACGTCATTTAGCTATTTTTCACCCAAAATATAATATGTTCTCACAAGTTTCTCTCAAGAACAAGCTAGGGTTTCTATGGGCATTCAAATTCAAGAAGATTTCACCATCAATCTTCATGAAATCACGAACTAAGGTATGCATAGTGTTCATTCATGGACTCCTTTCATCCATGAAGCCCAAGAATCCCTTTTCTAAATTTAAGTTATGGATTTTCTTATAAATTTCATGATTGGGATGTTTTTGTTCATGTTGATAATAAGTAATTGAATTGTATTCCATGAATGAGTTTTAAATTCAATATGGGTTGATTTGTATTGGTATAGATTCATGAAACCCTAGGACTAAACCTCTCAAAGCTGAAATTGGAATTGAATCACTACAGTTAATTGTTGTATGTTCTATGCCTAGTATGTGTTTGGTTGAAAGCCTAGAGGAAGGGAAAGTGTCTAATTAGCATGATATCATGAAATCCCAAAGTACATACAAGATTATGCCTATCACATGTTTGATGAAATGCTTCAGTAAATGTATTATGATGATTATTATGTATTGAAGTAAGTCATGCTTTATCAGTTTCCTTCCATCGAGTCCTGGGGTACTTGTACCTGAAATATTAGGTGTGTACCTAGAGCCATGTCATATTTTCAAGATTCTCTCAATCAAGCTATGAATCCTTAGACATTAGATAGTCTTATGACTCATGAAAAATCTCCATGATCTCATGAATCAGTCAGTTGTCAGATATCAGTAGTATTCCGTCAATCAACAGAACTTAGTAACTCAGCTCTTGTTTAGTTCAGTAAATCACGTTCAGTGTCTATTCATATGGGAGTAGGATGTAGCACCGAGTGAACTCGGGGATGGGGACACACACTATCTGATGGGGGTGTGATACTTAGAAGTTATCCTTGCATTACAGAACTATGTAACTAGCATAGATTGAGAAATCAACACTGTCCGATGAGGGTTGATGAGGTGGATAAGCACTGTCAGATAAGGGCCCTACCATTCTCTTTTAGGGACACTATTAGATAAGGGTATCCCACAGCTTGTCCTTACCAGTGGCGCGGTATTGACACCCTTCCAATTGGGGTTACAGATTGGACCCCAACTCACCCATAATGGCGTATCAGGGGCATTTCAGTTGAATACTACCTCCCACAATTTCAGTACCAGTCTCAGTAAAAGAAATCATATAGTTCTTTAGATTCAAGACTGTTAGATACAGTCGACTCAGTTATAGTAAAGAACTCAGATAGTTCTATTAGATTCAGCACTATCATATACAGTCACCTATGTTATCAGTTACGTTCAGATATAATTATTTATGTTATCGGTTATATTAGTTATTAGTATGTCAAGTTATCATTATTCAGATGCAGTAATAATGATATCATAATGTCAGTTACAATTACGTATTTATGTATGCATTCTAGCATTCATGCTAGACAGTAAGCTAGCATTATTCATTCATATTAACCCTTGCATTAGCCTACCTCACCTATATACTCAGTATATTTCATTGTACTGATGCATTTGCGCTATGGTACTTTCTTTTTATGTTACACCATAAGTTCAGAGACACCAGTTCTAGATCAACAGTAGATTCCAGTCTTAGCAGTCAGAATAGAAGTGAGTCCTCATCCTTCGATGACATGATTATTTCTCCACTATTTCATTGATTAGCTATTAGTTGGAGTTAGTTAGGGATATTTCCCATCAATTCCTTATTCATATTATTCAAATAATAGAGGCTTTCAAACTAGATACACACTATTATGTTTTAGACTTTAGTGTTTACAATTTTGTTTTGGGTATTGTATTACCCCACAGATGTTATCTCATCCATGTTATTTTCAGTATTAAACCTTATGGCCTATCAGTGCATATTTTTGCATTATTCAGTATTTTATGCAGTATACAAGTATAGATAGCATTCATGGGTTAGCTTGTGGTCCTTCAAGGTCATGAGCACTGTGTAGCGCTCCAGTTCAGCAAATATAGGCGTTACAATATGTGATCGTTCAAGTAATATGGTCACTTAGATAGTTTGATATTGTTTCCACGAGGACTAAGCATCTAGAAATTTAACCAACTTTAGTTTTAGACAAGGAGGTAGTAAGTGTTGTAAAGTATCAAGATAATTTTGAAATTTTGAATAAAACAAATGTACCAAAATAAGAAATATTAATTTGTGACAATAGCAAATCAAGTAAAGATTGTAAACAGTAGTGATGAGAATTCTAGGGTTGAGGCACTTCTAACAGTCTTACAAATCTTTATTCTTATCGTAGTCTAGTTGGTTATCAAGTTATTGATTTGAAAGGTTTATGGTACGATCTTGGTCCTCCAACCTCAAATCTTACATATATCTGAATATTGCAACTACATTAACTAAAAAAGATGTAATAGTCCATATAGATGCATACAACTATCTTCTTGTAATTAAACCAAGCAAGGCTCCTAGGTATATCCCTATCCTAGATGTTAATTCAGACCCCTTATTTTATAAATGGGTAAGAACTTTGCTCCTTAGCTTATTCATTCAATCCCATGATTCTCCTCCCGAATTCACATAGAAAAATAGATTTTTTCTAGTGGTGGCCACTCATCAAAATAGTAAGCTTAATAAATTAATAACAACCCCTAAGATAAACCAACAAAAAACTACGATAAAGAATAACAACGAGCAATCATGTTCTTTCCCTCAACCAGAACAAGGGTTTTTAGCCACTCATGTTTGAATTTATCATAAAATATAAGTAATTAATCATACCAAGAATTAATCTTGAAGTAAATAAGTTCCAAAGAAATTCTAAGAACCCTAAAAGAGAGATTTTGCTATTTTTCCGCCGCTATTATGCTTTCCAAAGTGATTGTAATTATGCTCACATGTTCCTTATATAGTAGGAAAATATTAGCATGTACTGGAATAACCGATGCAGCGTATTGCTTATTGCGTCAAAGGCACCGAAGCGTAGCATTAGTTATCGCGTCAACTAGGCATCATATCACATTGATTCTACATCGACTTACTAGGATTCTATTTCCAAAATTTGGCTAAGGCAAGATCCTTTTCTTCTATATTTTCTCCAACTCTTCTTTTCATGCTCTTTGACTCAATAAAAATGGCTTTCCTCATCATGATAGTCAAGTCAACAACATCAATCACAACTTGCCTCATAATATGCATCCGATTTTGTCCAAATCCATTAGAATTTTTCCTTGCATCACTAATTACATTGGTTAGATACATAACATAACTAAAGCTTAAATTCAATAATAATATCACATTTTATCTCTCAAAAAAAGTCCAAATATAGGTGAATATTGGTGATAGGAAATATAAATACGCCCAAGATCAGTAGGTACTTTAAATGTGAACTTTTGCTTTGAATTTAGTAAAGTGTGGTCATTTGAGAAGTGAATTAGTGACTAAAAAATATTTAAGTGTAGGTACTTTAAATGTGAATTTGTGACTTGAATAAATTACTTGAATGTGATTGGTTGTGTAGATTGAACCTGATTATAGCTTGATATATCAACGAAATAATGAAAATAGAATAGGTCTTAGGGTGGAATTTGTGTAAGGTGTTAATCGATTTATTGAATATGCCAAGACACTTGATGATTGGTCACTTTTTCAGGTGAGTCATTGTCCTTGTGTTATATGTGATGGTACAAGAACTCTAAAAGAAGAATAAGTGAAGGATCATCTTTATAGAAAAGGGTTTCATGAGGAATTTTTAAGATTGCACACTAGTCATGGTGATATTGGCCAATATAACTTTGTTGTTGGTGACAGAAGAAGGTCCACCGGGCATAATAACTAAAGATACTAGGATGACAGAAATGGTGCATGATGCTTTTGGAATGGAAAAAGGGGACGAATTTAGGAAAAATTTCGAAGATGTTTCCAATAGTGAGTCGCCCTATTTTTATGAAACAATGCATATTTCTAGCCATCCTTTGACGAGTGTTCACACTCTCGATTGTTTGCTATTATTAGATTATTTAGTATTAAATCTGCTTGGAATATTGTTAAAGGAGAAATGGAGTCTATGATAGACCTTATTAAAGAGTTAGTTGACCCCGCTTTAGAGGTTCTTGATTCTTTCTATAAGAAAAAAAGAATGGTGTTTGAGTTAGGTATCTACTCGATTAGAATTTATTATTGTGAAAATGGTTGCATGTTATACTTTAAGAAAGATACTGAACTAAATTCTTGTAAGTTTTTTCAACACCCTCGTTATAAGCATGATTGTCGTGAAAATAAAATTCCTATTAAGGCGATGCATTATTTACCTCTTATACCATGGTTGAAGAAGTTGTATGCTTCAAATAGCTCAGCTCCTTATATGAGATTACACAGTGAAAATAGAAGGTCCACTGGTGTTATGAGCCATCCATCTGATGGAGAGGCTTGGAAGCATTTTGATGCAACTTATCCTGATTTGGCAGCTGAGCCACAAAATATTTGATTAGGATTGTGTGCGGTTAGTTTCTCACCTTTTACTATTGGTCCTGAGCCATATTAATGTTGGCTTGTATTTACCCCCCGCCCCTCGTATAATCTTCCTTCTGAAATGTTGATGACTAGTCCATATATATTCTTGAATTGTGTTATTCCTGGCATACATAATCTAAAAGGAGGTATAGATGTTTACTTGCAACCTTTGATTAATCAACTACAAATTTTATGGCCAGAAGGGGTTGAAACTTAGGATATTTCACTTAGATAGATTTTCAATCTACATGTATATCTAATGTGTAATATTAATGATTTTCCTTCTTATTGAATGTTGTCTGGGTGTATGACAGCTGGAAAGTTATCTTTTCCATACTGCATGAAAAATATAAAATCTTTCACATTGAGTCATGGCAGGAAAAAAATCATGGTTTGATTGTCATCATTGTTTCTTGCCACATAATCATGAGTTTCTATTTCTCATGAATGCATTCAGAACGAACAGAAATAAATATGATAGTCCACCTCCAAGGTTATCTGGTCATGACATTTGGGAGATAGTTCAAGATTTTCCAAAAGTTAGTGAGGAACCATTGTATAGGTTTGATGGATATGGCGTTTCACATAATTGGACTAAAAAAAGTACATTTTGGGAGTTAGAATATTTGCTAGAAAATTTAATTAGAAATAATATTAATGTCATGCATACTGAGAAGAACTATTTTGATATCTTTTTTAACACATTTATGGACGTCACCGGCAAGATAAAGGATAATCCTAAAGCTAGACTTGATTTACCAGAATATTGCAAGCATAGGGAATTAAACTTCCAGGAAGGGTCCAATGGCAATGTTCTTAAGCCCAAGGCTAGTTATACATTCAAGTTAGACCAAAAGCAAAAAATATGTGAGTGGGTCCAAAGTTTAAAGATGGCCGATGGACATGCTTCAAATTTGGGAAAAAGGGTTGATATGGTACAAGGAATCTTACATGGAATAAAAAATCCTATTTGTCATATTTTCATGGAACAATTACTTCCAATTGCTTTTATTGGTTTGCCTGAACACATATGAACACCGATAGCAGAGATCAGCTTGTTCTTCAAAGACTTATGTTACAACATATTAAAAGAAGAAAATCTAGCTCGAATGGAAAGTAATATTTTTGTTATCACCAACAAGTTCTAGAAGAGTTTTACACCTGTGTTCTTTGATGTGATGGAATATCTTCCCATTCACCTTGTCCACGAAACTCAGCTACGCGATCCAGTTCAATCTAGGTGGATGTATCCAAGCGAGCAGTAAGCAATTGCAACATATTTAATTTATTAAATAATTCTTCAAATACATACATATCTATTTTTATAGAGTAAACACCTAATCTTAAGATTATGCAGGACAATTGAAAGATTGAAAAGGGGTCCTAGAAATAAATATATGGTGGAAGACTCTATAGTTGAGGCATATCTTGTACGAAAAAACTCTCAATTTTGCTCATACTACTTTGGTGATCAAGTTGCTTGTTTAAGAAACAGACCGGATCGACATCAGGACGATGAGAATGAGCCTCATTTGTAACCAATATCAATTTTCAATCAATCTGGTAGTAAAGCAAAAAATATCATATTTCACCAGCTCACTGTCATGGAGCACAAATCAACAACTTTGTATGTCTTGCTGAATTGTCCAGAAGTTGAGCCTCTTCTAAAATAAGGATATTAAATATTAACATCATATTTAATTACTTATTTTACTATGGAAACTAATTTAGTTTCACATGACGGATCATCTGTTCTTTTAAGACTCAATTCCACTAAAATCAAGTGTATGCATCCTTTGCAACATGGTTTTCATATGAGGTGTCTAAGTGTAGTAATATTACAATAAATTTAAGCGTTTACACATTTTTTAACTAATATATATATATGTATATATATATATATATATATATATATATATAATATTTTTAGGTATACTATTCCACAAATCTGGTCACACACTATTAGGTCTTAAAAGATATTTTTTTGGGACCAGTTGAAGCTCATACAATGTCCCATTACACAGTAAATGGATTCAAATTTTTCACTGAAGAACACTCCAGAACAAGAAAAACAAATAATAGAGGTGTTTGGGTTAAGGGTGATGATGATGTTGATTACTTTGGCATCATACAAGAGATCTTAGAAATAGAGTATGCTGGTTGGACAATAGAAAATATTGTACTCTTTTGATCTAAGTGGTTTGATCCAAGCACAAAAGGCACAGGAGTACTTAAAAAGTATAACATCATTGAAGTATACTGTTTACGATCCCATTGTTCTCGCACAAAAATGCTAAACAAGTGTACTATGCTCCTTTTCTGTTGCTCATAGATAAGTCTGATTGGTGGGATGTAATCAAAACAAAGCTTATTGGACAGGTGGAAGTTGAGAATGTGTTGGAGACTGCATAGCAAAATACAATGCAGATTGATCACCAGTTAGAGAAAACTGATTTGGTCGACAGTTTGAACCACCCAAAAAATATATTTGAAGAAGTTAATATTGTAGAAGAAGAGTCTGAGTAGGTAGAAGATAGGGAAACTTCCGTAGAGGGTGAATAGTTTAGTGGAGAATCGTCGGGAGAGAAGAATTAGTTTGTGTAGGTTGTATTTGTTATTATTTGATGTCTTTATGATTTGTACTATTTACCTTTATGATTCTTGTTTAAGATTAATATGTAATATCCTGAGTAAGATTACTTTTGTCACTTTTCCATCTTTTATGTAGTATTAGAAATATTCTTGTCTTTCTCGTGTTGTTGGAGCACGACTAAACTTGTAATGGTTATGTAACTAATTCACTGGTGTTTTAATACTGATTTAGTGATTTGAAATGTGAATTAGGAACATAAAAATAGTTACTTGGAATGTGTACAAATGACTTGAAAATGGATGTTTGTTGTTTTCACAACATATCTTTCTTTTATATAAGATTCTAAAAGGGACATTTTCCTATATTCATTTTGTAAGGACTACCTACTTTTTAATTAAAAAATAATTCAAATTGGAGGTAAAGATGACAAAGGTTAGAAATATTTGATCCTACAAAGACAAAAAAGAAAAAACAACCTCCACCTTATAGACGACCGACTGAAATTCATATATTCGAGGGTCGGTTAATTGGCATGCCAGCACAACCATTTTATTTTAGGTCGTCGCATCATTTAGTCCCTACTCCTATATACATGGGTCCATTTCATGGCTGCATAGAGTCCCAGCCTACTCCCATCATCATGCCACCGCCATCACAGTACTATCAGACGATCGCTGACACATATAGTTATTTACCATCGTCTATAATAACTTTTACTAGTAGTCACCCACGTACTCACAGTGATTATGCTGGATCTATTAGGTTGACAGATCTTCATCTTAGAGGTACACCATCAAGTGCTTCAGATACACCCACACCATTGCATTCAAGAGCACTAGTTCCGTAGCCCGGAGACAGAGATGCTAATCGGAAGTAATATATTATTCCATATGAAGTAGGGTAAGATTTTTAAATATAACAATACTATTCATTTTTCATTTACTATATTATTATGCTCTATGGTATTAAAGTTTGATCTTGTATTGTAGGTTTAGCCTGGTAATAGAATTGCAAAAATTATGAGTAAATGTATCCGTCGAAACTCCAAAGGCTATTGGACGAGTTGGCAGAAGGTTCCAAAATTTCATAGAGATGACATGTTTAAAGAATTTCAGGTAAAGATTTAACTTATCGACTAGTTTAGACATTGTTAGAAAAAAAAATTGAATATTAAATTTTTGTTTTTACTATAGAAATATTTTTAGTTTGATCCATTAGATTACTTTGTTATACGGAAGAATTTTTTTAAAAGAGTAAGAGTTAGGATGAACGGTCTGTTGTATTATGCAAGATAAAATAGGAAACAAATCAAGACTTATAGGCCGCAAAATGTGGGATGATTATCTTCGCTATTGGAATAGTGAAGAATTTCAAAAGTTGAGTGAAAAAAGAAAGAAAGGCAGGGCATCAGCCAAGGGTGGCTCTCTACATACTGTCGGAGCTGCTAGTTGGATTACTATGGAGAAAAAAACTAGCATGTAACATTTATTGATTTAATTATTTATTTATATTGTAATTGTTTTTGATTTTTTGATTAATAATTTTATCATATGCAGCAAAAAAATTGGGTAGGAATGTAGCTTTACATGAGTTATTCGAAGAGACACATGTAAAGAAGAAAAAGAACCCAACAAATGAAGATGTCTGGGTTGAGCCTTGTGCAAAATCTACCCATGTAAGAATCAAATTTTGTATTTATGAATTTTTTTCTCAAAGTTCTTATTATTTAAGTACTAATAGTTTAATATTTTATTATCATTAATTTTAACTTTACTTTGAATATAGGACAAATATGTATAGTTCATTAATGAGTATCGCAGTACTCAGCCTTCTGAATGTTAGGATGAAACAATATATGAAGATGTAGGGGATGAGTACTGAAAACAAACCGTGGGTTCTCCAGTTAGAGGCAAATACTACGGCTACCACAGAAAATAGTTTACTAAGAATATAAGGTCTTTGTCTGGTGATTCATCCTTTGCCTCATCAGTTAATAGAGAAACCACTGATTCACTACAAAATATGATTACTCAACTCACTAAAGAGCTTGCTGCACAGGCTGAGAGGGCGAAGAAGAAGGAGGAGGAAACAATATCACAAATGAGAATGATGCAGGAAAAGATCAATTGTTTACTTCAATCTGCACAGATTCCTCCTCCTTGTCCTGGTGATACACTTGTGTTGGAAAAGGCCTAATCCCACTAGATGATTATTACACCACAGAGGATTCAAATTTTCTGGGTGAGGATGAGAATGAGTATGAGGATATCGAGTTGTAGTTTTTAGTCTTTTGTATGTTTTGTAGCTTATTTTTTGGAAGGTTGATAAACTTTGTTAATAATTTGATTTTTAATAGTGTATTCTTATGATGGTTGATATATATTAAATATTGATTAAGGGGTTGTATTGTATAGTAAGTTTGATGAAATGTAGCATATATATATATATGCTGTTATTTTATTTTTACAAAATTACCAGAAAAAACGACCACATGTGGTTACTTTTCTGAAAAAAATTCAAAAAAAAGAGCATTTGTGGTCACTTTACTGGGAAAATTATAAAAATGTGACCACATGCAATCTCTTTTATGGAAAATTTTAAAAATAAAAAACCACAAGTGGTCACTTTTATAAAAATTATCCATAAAAGGCGACCACAATTAGTCCCTATTCTAAAAAAATTTAAAAAGCGACCACATGTGGTCACTTTCCAAAAATTAATTAATTATTTTCTAACAAATGATTTTATTAAAAAAACTATTTAATAAAAAATACCGATCACTTGTGGTTGTTTTTTATTAATTAAATAATTAAATTTAGAATAATAATTAGTTATTTAAATATTTTTAAATAAAAAGAGACCACCGCTTTTTATATAAATTAATTAATTAATTTAAATACAAAAGCGACCATTTGTGGTCGCTCTTTTTTTAATCATTTTATTAATTGTAAAAGCGACAACTGGTGGTTGCTTTTTTGAATTATATAATCTCTTTTTTTTAAAAAAAAACAATATTGAATTATACTTTTTTTTTTCAAAAAAAAGAACACATGTGGTCGGTTTTGAAAAAGCTACCACTGTTTTTGCAACCACACCTTTTGCTCGGTTTTGTGGTTGCAAAAACAGGAAAAGCGACCACATGTGCTCGATTTTACTATTTTTCCTAGTAGTGAGAAGGTGAAGTACCCATCAATGCAAGTTAAGTATGACTACCAATCACAACAAGGGTTGACAAAATATTGTTTTATGCAAATTTGGAAAGATGACAAACAATGGGTTAAGAATATTTGGAAGTTGAATCACTCAACATCAGCAAACTTAGACACTCTAGAATGCAACTTCAGCTAGATCAACAAACAGTAATAATGTTCTCTGCACCAGATAGTCCTAAACTTGCACTGTAACATTGCCCATTTCAAATGAAAAAGGCAATCCTCTAATCATTCAAATGGAGGTCTTAGATATCACAAATTTAGTGACTGTTATTTCTACAACAACAACAATATAACCAATGTAGTCCCATAAAGGGGTTCAGAAAAGGATAAAGTGAAATTATCAGTACCTTCTGTTATTTTCCTTCTAAGGGTACGAGAATCTGCATACTATAAACAACCACTTCAACTAGTTCAAGTTTATGAATCAAGAACTTAATGAAGTGCAGAAAACACCATCAACACAAGATCAAAGTAATCTTTCCATGAGGTGTATTTTATTTTTGGAAATAAAGATGAAACATAAATGGCCAAGTCACCCGAATTCAAAGACTTTTCTTAAAGAAATAACTCCCCTCACTGTATCCGAGGTTGCAGAATTTTTATCCCAAGATAAAATGGCTAAACAAACCAATTGTAGTGGTACCTCAAACAACTGGAATATCTACAAACTCACTGAACGTTTTGAGTGATCACACAGAGTATTTTTAAGGCAAGAAGAGTGTTTTTATTCTAAAATTTTTTTACCAAAACCTGTGGATGAAATCAGGTTTATATAGCCATAAGATACTTCTTCTAAAAAGTGGCAATGGTTCATTCAAAAGGTGTAACCTTTTATTAAAATTCATATCCATTCGTCGAAACAGCGTATCTGCTCCAAACTGGCATGCCATTTCATGAATCAGTGTATCATTTCATTGAAGAATTGTATCCTTTTGAAGCATCAGTTTAAAATAGTGCAACTTTTTTGAAGCATCAGTTCAGTTTAAACATTGCACCTGTTACTGTCATGCATATAAATGGAGTATTAAATACACAAAAAAAATTATGTGTTTTTGTCATTGATCAAATTTTGTCAAATAAAGCTTGTCCAAAAAGATAGATCTCATCCATCGATTATTTTCCAAATCCAAATTCAAATCCAAATTTGAAATCGAGCCGAGCAAGCAATGACAACGGCGGAAGGCAAATCTTATCTCTTGCCTCACTTATCTTGTAGAGAAAGTGTTCTTAATTAGAAACACTTCCAAGTTCTCTTCTTTCATCAATGAGGGGGAAAGAGTAAACTTTCTAATTTGGGGGTACACTTTCTATTTTAGTGTCTCCTTCCCTTTACCATTTTACTCTTCATTTTTCCATTCACACTTCTTTCATATACTATGAACCCAACAATCCCCCACATGAATGGGGAATGTATATTATTTATAAAAATATATGAACAATTATGTGATCATCAATCAAAGACTGGTTGCATCTGGATAAGTGGGTTTCCCTTTGCACTTTTCATACTAAACAAGCATCGGATGCACTTGGTTAATTGGTAGAGTTGGTAGATTTGAACCATCGAGTTTTAATGTACACCTCGATAATACATGTCACACAACCATTCTTTTAACATTTATGGTTCTCACAGTTTTGTTCTTTTCAGCCATGAACACATTCTGGTTTCATGAGTGCTTAAATAATAGGCCTTTACTAACATTCTCCTTGAAGCGGCTTCTACTTTTCCCTCTCATAGGTGATTTATAAACATTCAATCCTATATATTAAACTATTTGGTCAAATCTGCCAAATTTAGATAATCATTAAAAGACTTTTCACCTTAAGTCTTATCCTTGTTTACTATACATTGTCTACATCATGAAAATGGGTTGGATAATTGACAATATTGAACCTGTCAGATACACCTTTTGTTTGATATCTTTGAACATAGCTGTTGGGATCTCCAATCTGCTAGGTAGAGTTACCGCCATGCTGACTTGTCCTAGTCCTTAAACCAATTTCCTTGGATGTCCTTTCCACTACTTCTCTAGATAGGTTTTTTCTAAGTAGTTCCTTAATTTAACCTTTGACTTTACATAGTCAACAGTGATAATTCCACTAGAGAGAAGTTCCCTAATGGTATTATGTCTCCGTCGTATGTGATGAGATTTAACATTGTACATCATGCTCCCTACCCTACCTATAGTCACTTGGCTATCACAATGTAGACATACTGGTGCCATTGGCTTGGGCCAATACATAATATCTTCCAAGAAATTCCGGAGCCATTCTGCTTCTTCACTGGCTTTATCCAATGCGATAAATTCAGATTCCATTGAAGAGCGAGCAATACAAGTCTGGTTGGAAGATTTCCAAGAGACTACTCCTCTATTGATAGTAAATATATATCCACTTGTGGATTTTACTTCGTTTGATTCGGTGATCCAATTTGCATCACTATATCCTTCAAGTACCACAGGATATTTATTATAATGCAAATAATAATTTTGAGTGTATTTAAGATACCCAAAAACTCTTTTCAATTCCATCCAATGGGTTTTGTTGGGTTACTCATGTACCAACTCCATTTACTGGTAACGCTTTCTATGTCTGGTTGTGTACAGTTCATTATATACATTAAAAATCCCAATACTCTTGCGTACTCTAACTGTGAGTCACTTTTACCTTCATTCTTTCAAAGTGCAAAGCTAGCATCCACTGGATTCTTGGCCATACCGAATTCCATATACTTGAATTTTTCAAGTACCTTTTCAATATTATGAGACTGTGACAATGTCAACCCTTGTGGATTTCTATGGATTCTTATACCTAAGATCACATCCGCAACTCCAAGGTCTTTCATATCAAACTTTCTCTCGAGCATTCATTTTGTTTCATTTATGTTAGAAATGTCTCTACTGATGATTAACATATCATCCACATATAAACAAACAATGTCTTAGGGATTTGGATTTTCTTTAATAAAAACACATTTATCACATTTATTTATTTTAAATCCGTTTGCCAACATGGTTTGGTCAAACTTAGCATGCCATTATTTAGGTGCTTGATTTAGTCCATACAATGACTTAATAAGTTTGTACACCTTGTTTTCCTTTCCTAGAACCACAAAATCCTCCGGTTTTCACATCTATTTGATAGATTTCAAGACCATATACCTTAGCCAAGGAAATTAATATTATAATCGATGTTATCCTTGTTACTGGTGAGTATGTATCAAAGTAATCAAGGCCTTCTTTTTGTTTGAAGCCTTTTACTACAAGTCTTGCCTTGTATTTGTCAATAGTGTCATCTGCTTTCACTTTCCTTTTGAAGATCCATTTAATACCTAAAGGTTTATTTTTTGGATTAAGATCAACCAATTCCCTTGTATGATTGCTTAATATTGAATCAATCTCACTATTGACTTCCTCTTTCCAAAAGGATGAGTCTGGCGATGACATCGCTTCTTTAAACGTTTGAGGCTCATTTTCTAAGAGAAATGTTACAAAATCTTATCCAAATTAAGTTGATATTGTTTGACGTGTACTACATCTTAGATTTTATTCATTATGTATATTATTACTTGGTTCATCTTGAGTTCGTTTAAATCCTTCACTTGAATGTTCATGTCTAAGTTTATACGGGTAAATGTTTTCAAAGAATTCGGCATTATCTGATTCAATTATTGTATTTTCATTTATATCCGGATGTTTGGATTTATAAACCAAAAATCGACATGCTTTACTACTTTTAGCATATCCTATGAACACGTAGTCCGCTGTCTTAGGCCCTAGCTTAACCCTTTTAGGCATAGGAATTTGGACCTTTTCTAGACACCCTCATACTTTGAAATATTTCAAGTTGGGTTTCCTTCCTTTCCATTTTTCGTAAGGAATTGATTGTGTCTTACTATGGGGAACCATGTTGAGTATACAATTGGCTGTAAGGATAGCCTTTCCCCATAAGTTTTTCCGTAAACCAGAACTTATAAGTAAGGCATTCATCATTTCCTTCAAACTTTGGTTTTTCCTTTCCACAATTCCATTAGATTGAGGTGAATATGGGGCTATAGTTTGATGGATGCTTCTATTCTCTACACATATTTGCGCAAAGGGAGATTTATATTCTCCGCCCCTATCACTTCATATCATTTTGATCTTTTTGTCTAACTGATTTTAAACTTAAGTTTTATATTGCCTAAAAGCATATATTGCTTCATCTTACTATTTAGCAAGTAGACATAACAGTATCTAGTGTAATCGTCAATAAAGGTTATGAAATACTTTTTTCCACCACGTGATGGTGTTGACTTCATGTCACAAATTTCAGTGTGTATTAAGTCTTAGGGATTGGAATTTCTTTCAGTGGACTTATAAGGATGTTTTGCATACTTCGTTTCTACACACGTTTAACACTTTGATTTATTGCACTCTAAGTTTGGTAAAACTTCTAAGTTAATCAGTTTTCATAACGTTTTGTAATTAACATGGCCTAAACATTCATGCCATAAATTATAGGACTCAAGCAAGTAAGAAGAATTTGAACTTTTATTTATTTCAACAGTCATTACTTTCATCTTATAAAGTCCCTCGGTGAGATAGCCTTTTCTTATATACATTTCTCCTTTGCTAACTATAATTTTTTCAAAAATGGTTACACATTTGAATCCGTTCTTATCTAGAAGTGAAACAAAAATTAAGTTCCTACGTAACTCTGGAAGATAAAAGACATTGTTAAGTGTCAAGACCTTGACCGAGGTCATTTTCAAGAACACTTTCCTTGTTCTTTCCACCATTCCAGTAGCGGAGTTATCCATATAGACCATTTCATCTACTTGAGCCAGACCAAATGATGAAAACAATTCTTTGTTGGCGCAAACATGGCGGGTGGCACCAGAATCCATCCACCATTCGCGAAGATTTCCTGCCAAGTTGCATTCTGAGAACATAGCACATAGATCATCACATTCTTTGTTGGACTCAATCATATCTGCTGGGTCCTTTTTCTTTCCTTTCTTAAGGGCTCGACAATCCGTGGACTTGTGGCCAATCTTGCCACAGTTGGAGCATTTTCCCTTGATTTTTTTCTTGGGTTGATTGCTTCCTTTTTCAACTTTCTTCATTTTCTTAAAATTATTTTGATCATCTTCTACAATATGTGCTCGATTAAATGTAGAATTCCTTTTTTACCTTCTCTCGGAGCCTTATTATCCTCTTCAATATGCATTCGAAAAATAAGATCTTCAACAGTCATCTCCTTGTGTTTATGCTTCAAGTAGTTTTTGAAGTCTTTCCACAAAGGTGGTAGCTTCTCAACTATCGCTGCTACTTGAAACGCATCATTCACAATCAAACCTACAAAACAGTTTATGGGATTATTAAGAACATTTTTAATTTGTTCAACTAAGGTATTTTATAAAGATATACCTTCTGCTAGGAGATCATGTATGTTGACTTGCAACTCCTGCACTTGAGAGACAACCAATTTGTTATCTATCATTTTAAAGTCCAGGAACCATGCAACAAGGAATTTCTTAATTCCCATATCCTCTGTTTTATATTTCCATTCAAGTACCCCTCACAATTCCTTTGATGTCCTAGTTCCACTGTAAATATTGTTGAGGTCGTCTTAGAGACCACTCAGGATATAATTCCTGCAAAGGAAGTCTGAATATTTCCAAGCTTCAACAATTAAGAAACGCTTTTTGTTCGAGGTTCCCTCGGGCACCTCAGGAGCCTATTCGCTAGTGAACCATTGCAGGCATAAAGTGGTGAGGTAAAAGAACATCTTTTGCTACCATCGCTTAAAGTCAATGCTCATAAATTTTTTGGGCTTCTCCGTCGGTGCCATTATAGGCTGAGCATTTATACGACTTGATGTGGCAATATTAGTTTACCCTACAGACGTTGCCGCATCTTGCATTTGACTTTCTCTTGTCATTTTTCCTGTCACCAAAAGATAGAAAAATCATGTATTTTCAGAATACTACTTATAAATTTAAATAATTTTTAAACTTTTCTTCTTGTTTCTAGTTAACGATGAAGTTTTTATAACTTCAAATCGCCAACCGAGTGAACTTTAACTTGTGATGAAGATTTTATGTCTTCTAATCACTAGTTAAATTCAAGCAGAGTAGAAATCTTAAAGCTCTAATCTCCAAAAATAAGTAATACAGATTCTGTAAATTTATTTCCTTAAGATTGTTATTTTTTTTCTACGGGTACGAGAATCTGTATACTAGAAACAACAACTTCAACTAGTTCAAGTTTATAAACCAAGAACACAATGAAGTGCAGAAAACACCCTTAACACTAGATAAAAGTGATCTTTCCAAGAGTTGTATTTTATTTTTAGAAATAAAGATGAAAGAACTATGGCAAAGTCACCCGAATTCACGGACTTTCCTTAAGGAAATAGTTTCCCTCACTGTACCCGAGGTTGCAGAATTTTCCACCCAGGATAAAATGGCCAAACAAACCAAATGTAGTGGTACCTCAAACAACTCGAATATCTTCAAAATCACTAAACGTTTGGAGTGATCACACAAGATATTTTTAAGGCAAGAAAAGTGTTTTTATTCTAAAACTTTTGTACCAAAACCTGTGGATGAAAGTAGGTTTACATAGCCATAAGATTCCTCTTTTAAAAAGTGGCAATGGTTTATTCAAAAGTTGTAACCTTTTCTGAAAATTCATGTCCATTCGTCCAAATAATGTGTCTATTCTGAACAGGCATGCCATTTCACAAATCAGTGTGTCATTTTGTTGAAGAATTGCACCTTTTGAAGCATAAGTTCGAAATAGTGCAACTTTTCTGAAGCATCAGTTTAGTTCGAATATGGCATCTGTTACTATTACTGCATACATATAAATGGAGTATTCAACACACAGAAAAAATTTCTTGTGTTTTTGTCATTGATCAGATCTTGTCAAATAAAGTGTCTAAAAAGATAGATCTCATCGATCGATCCGAAGCCAAAACCAAAGCTAAGCTGAGCAAACGACAACGATGGTGTGAGGAATCTTTTATTTCTTGCATCACTTATCATGTGGAGTAATTATTATTGATTATAACACTTCCAAGTTCTCGTCTTTCACCAATGTGGGAGAAAGAGTAAACTTTCTAATTTGGGAGTACACTTTTCATTTTAGTGTCTCCTTCCCTCCACCATTTTACTCTCCATTTTTCCATTCAGACTTCTTTCATACACTATGAACCCAACACCTTCAAGGTAGAGACGCTTCTCTCGGGTTAAGAAACAATTGTCCAAAGAAAGCTAAAAAAATATAATAAAAGAGAAAACATAACAAAGCAAAATATTACAATAGTGAAAGTACACAAAGAAACAGGCTCTTATTGAAATACCAAATAAATTAAACTGAACACACTTTCATGAAGTTGGATTATACATAGAAGGGAAATGAGGACATCCATATTTTTCTTTCAATGACTACAAATAAGGAAAATGTGAGTGCTAACAACATTAATGCAAAAGGTGCATTACAAGGTGAAATAGGATATCATATGAATAATTTTACAACAATATCATGATGTTAAAGAAATAAAGATAGTGAAGGAGAATTTCAAACACTTTATAAAGAGCACCTTTTCCCCCTATTAATTGTCAAGAAGATGGAACAATAACAAGAAGATGTAAGCTAATATTCAATAATTAATTAGTGAAACAATAACTACATCTCAATAACATAAACATGTAAACTAATATTTGAGAAGATGCAAAATATAATCTCTAGATGTCTCAGCTAAACCTCAAGCAAACAAGCCCCTAGCCCTCCTCCCTTCCCACATTCTTAAACTAATTTAAGGGAAAAAAAGACTAGAAATCTCAATGACAAAATATGTAAAGGGTAAATTAAAGTATACTTCATTACTAATCAATAAAACCCTACCAATAAATGAACACAAAAATAGACATACAATAAACCAAGATGTTAGCAATTAAAAATAATATGTTTTATCTATATGCAATAAAGCTAGATCTTAAACGAAAGTCTATTTCCATAGAAATTTTTACATTATAAACTCTATTCCAACAAAACTCTTTTGATGTGATGAAGCTTTAGGGCATCATCTGCTTCAGTGAAACTCCATTCAAACAAATTGTTCAGATTGTGAGCTAAGAGTATCAACGAGAACTGATTTGGGCACTAATATTTGAGAGTATTGATTTGGACAACACTAATTTCTAGGATAAAATAGTGAGCTAAGAATAGTGATTTGGGAGAAAATTGTGAGCTTTAAGAGCCATTTCTGTAAAAAAAAACATAAACCCTTTCGATTTGGGGACCTTCTGATCAGGGGCGGATCTATTCATTGTCGTGGGGTGGCATGCCACCCTCAAATTTCAATGGAAACTCTATGTATATGGGTATATATATATACTGATATAGTCAACTACTAAATCTGTTACCCATAATACCAAAGCACTATCTAGTGCAAGTGGTAAAGTGTTTCCCATAGGTTGTGTGCTTGATCCTAGTATGCAGCATTTGTTTTTGTAATACAAATAGGTCAATAGACGTACATTCTAACATTTAAATGAATTATGAATATTATATTATGATATTAGTAATATTATTAAAAGATCAAGTTTTCTCATTTTTTTAATTAATTGGTTGGTTGATTGTCCAATAATCAAAAAATCAATAATTTGATTAATTTAATCGATAAGCAGTGGCGGAGCAAGAAATTCAGCGAAGGATGTGCAAATTTTATTCTCAACTATTTTAAGAGTGTACAAAATTAAATATACACTCACTATGATTAATATTTAACTCCTATTAACCACATAATTTTCTGACAAAGCATGTGCATCTGACCACCCTCCATCGAAGGTTAATCCACCCCTGTCGATAAGTTTACTTGCCACCTAGAGAGTCCGGATCCTAGATCCGCCTCTGCTTTCGAGAATATGGTGTTTATGTCAATTCTATAAAGCTTAAGAGCTGGAAATTGATAGTTGTGATTTTTAGTTTTTTTTTTCCTAATTTCAGAGTTGTTTCCATGCACAGCCAACGGAAACAAATAACAGGATCTCACTTGTATGTAATATAGATAACCCATAATAGATTTTAATTGAAAAAAAATCAATACTTATATTTTAAGGCATGACCACGAGTCTGATTCAAACCTTCAAGCATGAGCAAAGCCATTCACACAATTATCTTTCGATCCATGATGTTTTGTCATGTGATTGACAGTATCGGAACAAGCAAAATTTGTGTACGCAAATGAAATAATACGAAAAATATCTTATGTCCTTAATGTAATAAAATCCCTTTATATAGCATATGTTATGGATTTTAAAACCTTTTCCTTTGGTCTTTCATTCCCAATAAAAATAAATTCCATCTAATTCCTAATTTTTCTATGTCAACAAGGGCTGAAAATTTAATTAGAGATGCTTCCAACAGTGGTATTAATTCACAAAATAAATGAATTAACCTAACATAACAAATTATAAATTATTCCACTAAAAATTCATATCATGTTTGTAATACCCCGCATGTTTCTAATCCTGTGATTCATACTTGAGTACATGACTTACAATGAATATCCTTGTGATAGGATAGCTTATGATGCATTAAGCATGTTCATATGAGTCACTTAAGGTAATGCAAGCTAAGAGTTTTTGAATCCATCAAGTTTTAGTATTCGATTTTGATAGGGTCATCTTTGAATGAGTATAACTCAATGTTAATGTGGTATTTTGGATTATTTAGACCCACCAAATTTTAGATAATTTAATTATCTTCCCAACGATACCAATTTCGCCTTAATCCAATACCCGAGCAAATAATTATGCCCATTTTCGTGAGAGACAGTAAGCATAGGCGATTGGTTTGGCGCCGCCTAACCCAAGCATAGGCGATTGGTTAGGAACCGCCCAACCCAAGCATTGGAGATTACTTGAGCGCCGCCTAATCCAATTTCAGGTGTCAAAAACACTCCGTCTTGAGTTATTTTAAAGGTAATTAAGTCTTTAAATACTCCTTACACATCCCTAAACTTAACCCTACGAAATATATATCTTCTAAATATACTGCAACCCTATTTTCATCTCAAATCTCATCATACAAGAGAGCTAAAGGAGAAAAAAAAACTAGGGTTGCATAAGTAAGGTTGAAGATCTGATTTTAAGGAAATTCCTCCGTCAATCATCAAGAATCTTCCTTCTAAGGTATGCATAGTGTTTATCTATGGATTCAATTCATTCATAGAGTTCAAGAATCAATCTTTAAAATACAAAAGCTTGGTTGATTTTTGTGATATAATCATACCCATGTTGATGTTTGGTTATTTTCCTATTTTTCATTATGAAGTGTGATTTCTATATTGTTGGGTGTTGATGATCATGTTGTTTGTATTGGGTGATTCCCAAGATGGAATCTTTATATGTTTTTGTGAATTCATGATATCATATGAGATGGAAATATGTAACTTTGGTTGTTCATGATGTATAATTTGATGAATTCACCTATTCTTAAGATGTGCATGTAAGGTGTTTGATAAAATGCCTAAGGAACTAGAAATATACAATGTAGCTAAATTGTGACTAAGTGAAGGATTCAGGATATGCCCTTACGTTCCAATGACTTTTATGTTATTAATGTGCCTTATGAATGTTGTTGGAATACTCATGAACTATTCTTATGAGATTATTCTATGTTTACTTGCAAATCATACTTATGAACAAGATGTATGATAACCATGCAACTCAGATAAACTTCCATGTTATTAGTATGTGTTTCCAATGTGATTATGCAACGAATATGATATTAAGATTGTGCAAGTACTTCCATGTGATATGAAATCCTTTCCATGCAATATATTGTTGATAACCATGCATAGTATGAGATCCCTACTTATGATATTATATATGATGGACTCTACTCTTATGATCAAGTCAGTCATGTGTGTCAGTTTCCTTCCATCGAGTCCTGGGGGTACTTGTACCCAAAAACTAGAGTTGTGTGCCTAGATCCATGTCATGTTTCACGATATCCGAACTTAAGCTATGATTCCATAGACTTCAGTCAGTTATGTGGCTCAGGAAAACCTCATGATCTTAGTCAGTTGTCAGATATCAGTAACATTCCGCCAGTCAACGAAATTCAGGAAGATCAAGTCATGCACAGTCAGTTATTTATGTCCAGTCCCTCCATATGGGAGTAGAGGTTAGCACCGAGTGAACCCAAGGGTGGGAACTCACCCGCCTGTTTAGGATGTGATTCTTAGTACCAATCCTTGTGTTCTAGAACTACGTATCCAGCATAGGTTGAGACATCTTAACCCGTCAGCTCAGGGTTGATTAGGTGGCTTAACCCATCAGATTAGGTTTCCTACAGCTCTTATTGAGTACCTGCCAGATAAGGGTCACTCGCAGCTGTCCTTACCAGTGGCGCAGAATTAACACCCCTCTAGCCGGGTGAGAGATTGGACCCCAGCTTAGCCATAACGGCATACACAAGGCATGTTGGTTAAAAACTACTTCCCACAGTTTTAGTATTAGTCTCAATAAAAGAACTCAAATAGTTCATCAAATTTCAGTATATATAGGATTGTCAGATACAGTTATCCATGTTATCAGTTTTAGTAACAGTCTCAGTAAAAGAACTCAGGGCATTCTTTAGATTTCAGTACATACAAGACGGTTAGATATAGTCATCCATGTTATCAGTTTCAATATTAGTCAGGACAGTTATCAGTAAACCATATATTAGATAGCAAGTCATGCTATCATGTATTCACGGTCCCAGTTTCTATATATGTGTGTTTCCACTCCCACGTTCATATTAGCCAGTCAGTGTTGTTCATCAATGAAACCCTTTATATTCAGCCTACCTTCCTCCTATACTCAGTACTCCTGTTGTTCTGACGCATTTGTGCTATGGTACTTTCTTTTCATGTTACACCATAGGTTTCGAGACACGAGCTTCAGCCCAGCAGTAGCGGTAGCATTCCAGTCACAGAGACACAGTGAGTCCTCATTGATTCGAGGACAATATGATTTGATTCATTTATTTCTTCAGTTAAGTTTTACGGAGTTAGTTGGAGATATGTTCCTTCAAATCCTTATTCAGATAGTTTAGAGGCTTTTGGATTTACTTTCAGATTTATGTCCAGATTTAGTTGTTTTAGGTATTTTCACCCACGTGATTGTATTCTGTTGAACCTTATGGCCTCATAGTTCAATATATTACGCATAATTATATCATGATTTGTAGTATATAGGTAAAGATATCAGTCATGGATTAGCTTGTGGTCCCTCGGGGTCATGCGCAATGTGTAGCATTTCGGTTCAGAAAATCGGGGTGTTACAAACTTGGTATTAGAGCCTAAGGTTCAATAGAGTCCTAGGAAGTCTGAAAGCTGCATCTAGTAGAGTCTTGTAAATGGGTGTGTTGCGTGCCACATTTATGTACCAGAGGCTATAAGATGTTTTAGGAACATTCCCCTTTCTTCATTATTCATGTCATGCTAGTAAGCATAATCACAAGTTAAACTCTCAGTCTAATCCATTCTTCTCTTATTCCAGACCATGGCCCCAAAGAGAAGAAACCAGCTAGCTCCTCAACCCGAAGATCTTTTGGGCGAACATGTTTCCCGTGTGGAGTTTAGAGCCGCATTCCATGGCTGCACAGAATGAATGGCCACCAATCATTCCGTCTAATCCAGTGGCCACTCCCAAAGCATCTAGGGTTTGGGACTTCACCCGGATGATCCCTCCATCTTTCCATGGGTCTAAGTCTGATGAGGATCCTCAGGAGTTCATTGACCAAGTCTAGAAGGTCATTGACATCATGGCTGTTACTTCTATTGAGAGTGCTAAGTTAGACACCTACCAATTATAGGATATTACTCATTATTGGTACAAACAGTAGAAATCGAAGAGGTTAGATAATTCATGCCCTATCGAGTGGAAGGAATTTGTCACAACCTTCTTAAACAAATTCTTTCCCTAAGAGCTGAGAGAAGCCAAAGTTCTTGAGTTCATCAACCTCAGGCAGGGGAATATGACGGTTAGGGAGTATTCTCTCAGATTCACTCAGCTAGACAGGTATGCTCCTCATATGGTTGCAGACAATAGAGCTAAGATGAGCAAGTTTGCATTAGGGGTCAATGATAGTGTGGTAAATAAGTGTAGGTCTGCAATGCTGATCGGTGATATGACCTTAGCAAGACTCATGACCCATGCTCAGCAAGTAGAAGATCAGAAGTGTAAGACTAGGGAGAGGCAGAATAAGAGAGCAAGGTTAGGTAATTTCAACTTTGCTCACCCCAAGTCAGATCGAGGAAACCGTACATAGTTTTGCTCCAAGTCATCCATTCCTGCTCCTTCCTCTCCAGTGCTCTAGTGCCGAAGTTTAGAAATGGCAATAGAAACAACGTGCCAGTCTCTAAATCTCAGGGTAGTTTTAGAAGTGCCCGAATGAATCCCCTTTGTCAGACTTGTGGTAAGAACCACAAGGGCATTTGCAGAGCCGGTAGTGATGTCTGTTTTGGCTGTGGAAAGCTAGGTCATAGGATTAGGGAGTGTCTGCAGTCAATTCTTTAGGGTCAACAAAATCATTCTACAGCTCAGTCTAGTCGCCCAAACCAGTAGGGTGCCATTTACAATGCTACCAGTGGGTAATGCCCAAACAGACTCTATAATCTTCAGTCCCGGTAGGATCAGGAAAATTCTCCTGATGTCGTTAGTGTTACGTTGCATATTTTCCAAGTTCATGTTTATGCATTGCTAGACCCAAGTGCATCTTTGTCTTTTTTTACTCCATACATAGTAGGCAATTTCAAAATCAGACCCGAAGTCCTAGTAGAGCCCTTCTCAGTCTCTACCCCAGTGGGTAAAACCATCATAGGTCAGCGAGTATACAAGAACTACCTGGTTATGATATCTCAGAAATCCATATCAGCAAATTTAGTGGAGCTAGAGATGACTGATTTTGATGTCATTCTTGGCATGGATTGGCTTCAATCCTACTATGCCACAGTTGACTGCAGAAATAGGATAGTTCAGTTTTAGTTCCTGAATAAGCCCGTCCTAGAGTGGAAGGGTAGCATTTCAACATTCAGGGTCAACTTTTTTCCTACCTTCAGGCAAGGAAAATAATTTCTAAGGGGTGTGTGTATCATCTCATGCATGTTAAAGATTCTAATTCTGAATCTCCCAGCCTTAAAATAGTCCCTGTTGTTAATGAATACTCATATGTCTTTTTTGGAAGATCTTCCAGGAATTCCTCCCGAAAGGGAAATAGACTTCGACATAGACCTTCTTCCGGATATTCAACCTATTTCTATTCTGCCATACAGAATGGCACCAGCAAAACTCAAGGAACTGAAAGATCAGTTGAAGGATCTCTTAGATAAGGGATTCATCTGACCTAGCATTTCCTCATGGGGTGTACCAGTATTATTCGTGTGCAAGAAAGATTGTTCTCTCAGGATGTGTATTAATTATCATCAACTCAACAAGGTCACGATCAAACACAGATATCCTCTTCCCAGGATTGTGATCTATTCGACCAACTTTAGGGTGCCAGTTACTTTTCCCAGATAGACCTCAGATCAGGCTATCATCAGCTCAGAGTTAGAGAATATGACATTCCAAAGATAGTTTTCCGTACTCGGTATGGTCACTACGAATTTTTAGTCATGTCATTTGGTCTTAGCAATGCCCCTGTAGCTTTTATGGATTTGAAGAACCGTGTGTTCAAGCAGTACTTAGACATGTTTGTCATAGTCTTTATAGATGATATTCTGGTCTATTCTCGCACAGTGCGTAATCATGTAGACCATCTCAGGATTGTTCTTCAAACTCTCAGGGATCACCAGTTATTCACTAAGTTCAGCAAGTGCAAATTTTGGATAAGATCAATAGCATTCCTTGGCCATATTATTTTCAGTGATGGAATTAGAGTAGATCCTCAGAAAATTAAGACAGTAAGAAACTGGCCCATACCCGTATCTCAATCAGATATTAAGAGTTTCTTGGGTTTGGCTGGCTATTATAGATGGTTTGTCGAGGGATTTTCTTCTATTGCATCTCCCATATCTAGATTGACTCAAAAGAAGATTAAGTTTCAGTGGTCAGATTCATGCGAGAAGAGCTTTCAATAGTAGAAGACTCGACTCAACTCCGCTC
The DNA here is from genome assembly GCA_030864225.1 of Capsicum baccatum var. pendulum. Taxonomy (NCBI): domain Eukaryota; kingdom Viridiplantae; phylum Streptophyta; class Magnoliopsida; order Solanales; family Solanaceae; genus Capsicum; species Capsicum baccatum. Next base: position 42,575,847 of record CM061554.1, read on the forward strand.
TAGTTCTAGCTATTCCAGATGGTTCAGATGGTTTTGTAGTCTATTTTGATGTATCCAGAGTGGGTTTAGGTTATGTCCTCATGCAACATGGTAAGTTCATAGCCTACGCCTCCAGATAGTTAAACCCACATAAGAAGAATTATCCTACTCATTATCTTGAGTTAGCAGCGGTAGTTTTTTCCTTGAAGATTTGGAGGGATTATCTCTATGGAATTCATGTTGATGTCTTCATAGACCATAAAAGCCTCCAGTATGCCTTTTCCTAAAAAGATCTCAATCTTCGCCAAAGAAAATGGTTAAAGCTTTTGAAGGATTACGACATGAGTTTTCTTTATCCTATGGGAAAGGCAAATATAGTGGTCGACGCTCTCAGTCGACTCTTCATAGGTAGTATTTCTCACTTTGATGATAGTAAGAAAAAGATGGCTCAGGAGATCCATCAGCTTGCCATACTATGTGTTCGCTTAGTCGATTCTTCAGAGGGTGGTGTATGTGTTCATAGTAGTTCAACGTCATTTCTAATTTCTGAGGTGAAAGAGAAACAAGACAGGGATCATAGCCTTGTGAAGCTCAAAGAGTCAATTCAGAATCAGAAAGTCGAGGTTTTCTCCCAAGGGGGAGATGGTGTTCTTTATTGTCAAGGTTATCTATGTGTTCCAGGTGTAGATGAATTGAGGAAATGAATTCTTGCAGAAGCGCATGGTGCGCAATACTCTATTCATTCAGGGGCCACTAAGATGTACCACGACATGCAGGAGATCTATTGGTGTAGTGAGATAAAGAGAGATGTTGCAGAGTTTGTGGCTAAGTGCTCTACATGTTAGCAGGTTAAGATAGAGCATTAGAAACCTAGTGGTTCCATGCAAGAGTTCACCATTCATACTTGAAAGTGGGAAAAATTTAACATGGACTTCGTGACGAGTTTGCCTAGAACTCATCATCAGCATAATTCAGTCTGGGTCATTATAGATAGAATGACTAAGTCAACTCATTTCCTAGCTACTCGTACTTCTTATTTTGTCGAGTAGATGTTCGTAGAAAGGATCTCAAGTTCGATGACAATGACTATGTCTATCTTAAGATCTCTCCCATGAAGGTAGTGAAGAGGTTCAGTAAGAAAGGAAAACTCAGTCCCCGGTACGTCGGTCCCATCAAAATTCTTTGTCTCTTCGGTAAGGTAGCTTATGAGCTTGAGTTGCCTTCAGATCTAGCTTCAGTCCATCCAGTCTTCCATGTTTATTTGCTAAAGAAGTTCATAGGTGAACCAACAATTGTTGTCCCTATTCAGATCATCAACATTTAGAACATCCTCTCTTATGAAGAGATTCCAGTCGAAATTTTAGATTATCAGACTCGTAGATTGAGGAACAAAGAAGTCCCTCTAGTCAAGGTTCTTTGTCAAAATGAGTCTCATGAGGGTTCTACTTGGGAAGCATAAGATGATATGCGTACCAAGTATCCTCACCTCTTCCCCGTCAATTCAAATCAAGCTCAACGTAGCATTTCTCATTAAGCTTATTAAGTTTCATGTTCATGTTTTCGGTATAAACTTGGTACCTATTAACCGTTTTATACTTAGTCATGCATTCATGTGTCAGTTGTTCATGCATCAGATATGCAGGAGTTCAGTATGTTTAGCATATCAGTCATGATATCAAATTTCAGTTCTTCATGTTCAATTTAGGTTCTATTGTCTTGTATTCCTTCTCAGTAAATTCTCATTCGGGGATGAATGTTCCCAAGGGTGAGATATTATAATGCCCCACATGTTTCTAATCTTATGATGCATACTTGAGTACATGACTTACAATGAATATCCTAGTGATAGGATAGATTATGATACATTAAGCATGTTCATATGAGTCAGTTAAGGTAATCCAAGCTAAGAGTTTTTGAATCCATTAAGTTTTAGTGTTTGATTTTCCAAGGGTCATCTTTGAATGAGTATAACTCGATATTAATGTGGTATTTTGGCTGATTTAGACCCACCAAATTGTAGATAATCAAATTAGCTTTCTAGCGATACCAATTTTGCCTTAATCCAATACCAGAGCAAAAAGTTATGCCTATTTTCGTGAGAGACAATAAGCATAGGTGATTGGTTAGGCGCCGCCTAACCCAAGCATAGGCGATTGGTTAGGAGCCGCCCAACCCAAGCATAGGAGACTACTTGGGTGTTGCCTAATCCAATTTCAAGTGTCAAAAACACTACTTCTTGAGTTATTTTAAAGGTAATTAAGTCTTTAAATACTCCTTACATGTCCCTAAACTTAACCCTACGAAATGTATATCTTCTAAACATACTACAACCATATTTTCATCTCAAAGCTCATCATCCAAGAGTACTAAAGGAGAAAAAACAACTAGGGTTGCATAAGTAAGGTTGAAGATCCGATTTCAAGGAAATTCCTCCGTCAATCATCAATAATCTTCCTTCTAAGGTATGCGCAGTGTTCATCTATGGATTCAATTCATTCACAGAGTTCAAGAATAAATCTTTAAAATACAAAAGCTGGGTTTATTGTGGTAATATGATCATACCCATGTTGATGCTTGTTTTTTTTCCTCTTTTTCATTATAAATTATGATTTCTCTATTGTTTGGTGTTGATGATCATGTTGTTGGTATTGGGTGATTCCCAAGATGGAATCTTTAATTGTTTTTGTGAATTCATTATATCATATGAGTTGCAAACATGTAACTTTAGTTGTTCATGATGTATAATTTGATGAATTCACCTATTCTTAAGATGTGCATGTAAGGTGTTTGATAAAATGCCTAAGGAACTAGAAACCATGCAATGTAGCTAAATTGTGACTAAGTGAAGGATTCAGGATATGCCCTTACGTTCCAATGACTTTTATGTTGTTAATGTGCCTTTTGAATGTTGTTGGAATACTCATGAACTATTCTTATGAGATTATGCTATGTTTACTTGCAAATCCTACTTATGAATAAGATGTATGATAAACATGCAACACACATGAACTTCCATGCTATTAGTATGTGTTGCCAATATGATTATACAATGAACATGATATTAAGATTGCGCTAGTACTTCTATGTGATATGAAATCCTTTCCATGCAATACATTGTTGATAACCATGCATAGTATGAGATCCCTACTTATGATATTATATATTTTGGACTCTACTCTGATGATCAAGTCAGTCATGTGTGTCAATTTCCTTCCATCGAGTCCTGGGGGTACTTGTACCCAAAAATTATAGTTGTAATGTGACTTAGGAAAACCTCATGATCTTAGTCATTTGTCAGATATCAGTAACATTCCGCCAGTCAACGGAATTCAGTAAGATCAAGTCATGCATAGTCAGTTATTAATGTACAGTCCCTTCAAATGGCAGTAGAGGTTAGCACCGAGTAAACCCAAGGATGGGAACTCACCCGCCAGTTTAGGGTGTTATTCTTAGTAGCAATCCTTGTGTTCCAGAACTACCTATCCAGCGTAAGTTGAGATATCTTAACTCGTCAGCTCAGGGTTGATGAGGTGGCTTAATCCATCAATTTAGGGTTCCCACTGTTCTCATTGAGTACCCGCTAGATAAGGGTCACTCACAGTTGCCCTTACCAATGGAGCGGTATTGACACACCTCCAGTCGGGGCAGAGATTGGACCCCAGCTTAGCCCATAACGGCATACACGGGGCATGTCGGTTCAACACTACTTCCCACAGTTTCAGTATCAGTCTCAGTAAAAGAACTCAGATAGTTCTTCAAATTTTAGTATATAGAGGACTGTCAGATACAGTCATCCATGTTAGCAGTTTTAATAACAGACTCAGTAAAAGAACTCAGGGTGTTCTTCAGATTTCAGTATATACAGGACTGTCAAATATAGTCATCTATGTTATCAGTTTTAATATCATTCAGGACAGTTATCAGTAAACCATGTATTAGCTTGCAAGTCATCCTATCATGTATTCACAGTCCCAGTTCCTATATTTGTGTGTTTCCACTCCCACGTTCATATTAGTCAGTCAGTGTTGTTCATGAATGAAACCCTTTTTTATTCAGCCTAACTTCCTCTTATACTCAGTAATCCGGTTGTACTGATGCATATGTGCTATGGTGCTTTCTTTTCATGTTACACCATATGTTCCGAGACACGAGCTCCAGCCCAGCAGTAGCGGTAGCATTCCAGTTCCAGACACACAGTGAGTCCTCATTGATTTGAGGACAATATGATTTGATTCATTTATTTCTTCAGTTCAATTTTATGGAGTTAGTTGGAGACATGTTCCTTCAAATCCTTATTCAGACAGATTAGAGGCTTTCATATTTACTTTCAGATTTATGTCCAAATTTAGTTGTTTTGGGTATTTTCGCCCACATGATTGTATTCAGTTGAACCTGATGTCTTTATAGTTCCATGTATTCCGCATTATTATATCATGATTTGTAGTATATAGGTAAAGATATCAGTCATGGGTTAGCTTGTGGTCCCTCGAGGTCATGAGCACCATGTAGCATTCCGGTTCAGAAAATCAGGGTGTTACAATAATCCTCCATATAATTTCAAGATCACTCATCAAATCTTATTTAACTTTTCATTTTAAAATTACAGACACCAATCAATCGATAATTCTTTAACTATTTTATTCATTGATTAATTTAATCTTTTATTCCACGCTTAACTTATTTTATGTGACGATATAAAATTACACATGTAGGGTTTTCACATGAGTAATTATAAAACAACTATAAAGAAGTATCATCGATCTCAAGACCGAGACATGAATTCTATCAACAACCATTCTTTCATAAATGTCATTTGTCATCATCCAACCTATTGAGAATATTTTAACCCATGAAAGAGTTTCACCCTTTGATAAATCAAGACAACAAACAAACGACGTTGATCATAATAATTATATTAAGATTAAGAGTATACATACATATAATGATCTAGAGAAGTTGTTTATAAATGTTCAGAAAATAAACAACCATTTGTACTTGGTCCATTCAATACACAAAAAATGTACTAGAACAAGAAGTTTGAATATGCTCACTGTCACAATCAAGATTAGATTATATTTAATCTTGTGCTACAATCACCAGGATGGTTGTCCTACTTCTTCTTTGATTGTGAACATAATATTTATACTTATAAAAACCAAGAATTTTTTCTTTTGTCTATCAAGTAAACTTTATACACGTAATTATTTACTATATAAGTAAATGGACACATAGCCTAATAATTTTTCTATGATAAATACTATATCCAAAACACATGGTTAATAATATATATCTCAATAGTTTTCTAATGGTTAAGAGCTTTAAGCTGAGAGTATTTCTTATGATTTTTTTGGCCAACTAAAAATAAGAGGGAGTTAAATATGTTGTAAGGGAATACAATATTTTAGTAAAATTTTAAGGAAAACTATAAGGCAACAATTATAAAGTGTTGTTTTTAGAATTATAAAAATAGTACTCTTTAAAAAGTGTAGTCATATGCAAAAAGAGGTGTTGTAAATTATATCATGATATGGAAACACCTAAAAAGTGTAGTCTATATCATTATAGACCACACTCTATAATCGTTGTTACTATTACATATCGTGTTCAAAGGCCAAAACTAAGGCTATGCTTTCAAAGCATATCAAAAAATATTTAAGGCAATACTTTACAAGTGTTGTCGAGATTTAGTGTGAACTTAGGCCTAAGATATTGCAAAGATATATGAAACTATAGACTATAAAAATGTAAGAGCAATTAGTTATATGATAAAAATAACATTTTTGGGACATTTGACTCTAAGGGGCCTAAAGCACAGGCTTTAGTGACTTTATCCTCAAGCCACCTGTTAACACCTAATTTTGCTCTTCATGCTTAAAATTAACATGTTCAGGCTTCTTGATCGTCAAAGGACACAAAACATATTTTTTTAATTATTGACAAATTATTTAGAATCATCATTACTTTAGAATTTTATCAATTTAGTTTTCATATTTTTTAATTTTTATAATTTATTGATAATTCCTTGTATATTTGAATTTTTACCGATTCAATATCATTTTCAACATTTTTTCACAAACATCTACACACGTATCCGACACGACATCACATTTTACAATATTTTAAAATTAAATATATTTTTTATATTTTTTCAATATTCTTTATATTTTTATGTAATTACAAATCAATTCCTACATTTTGCACAGTCCTCAAATGCTAAGTCAGATCAATTATTTCTATAAAATATAATAATTTAATGTCTTGTCAAATCCGACAATGACTACACAATAATGTCTTATCATATCCGACAACGACTACACATAATGTCTTCTCACATCTGACAGTGACTACTCAATGACATTATCCTTTGGATAATAACTTTGCACATTGGGTAAAAGGATGAAAATTCTTTGGTCAATAACCGAAGGTCCAAAGGGTACTCTCAAAGAGAAAGTAAGGACACCCTTTTATCCCTTGGAAAATAAGAGATGTCCAAGTTTTTTATAAATAGTTGAGGGTTGGAAGACAAATAAAAAAAAATATTATTCATCTTTTCTCTTTCTCTCAAAACACACTCACCCACACAAACTCAGCTTTTTTTATTTTTTACTCCCATTCCACGTATTTTTTACTTTTATTCTTTCATAAATACACACAAACACACGCATAATACACACAAACACATGCATAATACACACACAAATAAAAAAAAAAAACACAAAGTCTCTTCTTCACGGCCAACCATCGGTGCTCCGGCCAACAAGCTCCGACGAGTTCTAGATGTGCCTTTTCCCTTCTCTCTCACTGTTGCTCGGACGTCGGAGTATGGCGAAAAAATGCTCTACAACCTCTGCTCCATCCTATTTTGTTTCTCTATGCTGAAGTTGACCACCAGCGGGCGGGCTTCGACCTTTCATCCACCAGGCAAACAACACGCTATCGTTGGTAAAATTGCTCCGCTGGCAGGCCTTCCAGGAACTACGTAACCTCTACCATTTCACTGCTTCTCTTCTAATCTCCCCTTTCCCATCATTGTTTATCAAAAAAATAGCCAGATTCAGTCGAACTTCATTTTTCAGCATTGCTCTGGTGATTGTCGTTGAAGCAACAACAGTCATTGTCTCTTATTACACTAGTCACTTAGTAGTTTATTTATTTCTACAGATTTGGTCCATTTATGGTACTCTAACAATTTTTATCTCACTATTTTGGGGATCTATTGACATTTTTGGTGACATTGAATTTTTCAGCAAGGTTCTTATTTTTTAGTGAATATCATCCCCTTTGTTGAGTGTTCTATAATTTGCTAATTATTTTGCTACTGTTTGGATTGTCATTTTATATTATCCCGTTAGTTTCATGTTGATCGTTGACTGAAAAATCTTACTCTGGTGACTTGATTCATGGTTTGTTGTGTTTCCATTGGTTTCTATTGTTTTGCACTGTCTGGAACTGATTTAGGATTTTCTTTTTCTCCATATTTTTTTTACACTGATAATGAACAAGATACCATATTTATGGCCAATGACATTATCTCTCCGTCGAATTTTTGAGGTCACCCCATTACAAAAGACGGACTTCATTTTCTCAAATTTATTATTTTATATCAAAGGTCGATACTTGGCCAATGACATTATCTCTCCGTCAGATACTTGAGGTCATCCCGTAACAAAAGACGGATTTTTTGCTTCTCAAGTTTACTTATTTTATGTCAAAATAAATACATGGGCGATGAAGAAAGTCTCCATCTCTTGCCGAGGCTTTTCCAAATAAAAAGGCGGATATAACATAAACAAAATATATAATAAATGAATAAACTTGGACGGTAACAAAATTTTTACATTATCCCGGCAACACAAAAGGTTTTACGATTCATATCTTGGCAAAGCGATTTAGGATGACCGATAAATTGAGCAACCATTTTATAGCCATGAAGTATCTAAAATATGATCTGAGCCCACGCTTTAACAAAAAATCTACTTTCTATCTATTTATATACATATATGTACACACATAGTTCCTAATTTGTTTTAATTCATTAGTAATGTATTTGTACAGGTTCTCAAAAGTACTCATGAAAAATAGTGTTCAAAAGGAGTTTGAATTTATGTTTATATTTTCTCATTATTATAATTGTACAAATGTCAACTATAGTGAACTTTACTGTTGGGATGTCGGGCGGGGATGTTCTTTGTTGACATAATTCTCATCGCGTATTTAGGAAAAACTTAGGTCATTAATATTTACACAAACAAATAAAATTAATCAATCAATTCACACATTTACATCATAAACATTGTATGATCTTTCTTTTCAAGTAAAATATTTATTTCTTCCTCCATAATTTCGATAAAGTAGGTAGTATTATTTGTAAAAAAACATTTTTCTTCTTATAGTACATGAAATATACTTTCTTTTAACATGTCACAAAATATTTTTTCTTTTCGTATGAAATTTATTCACACTCTTTACATATTTTCATAACAATAAGTTTTGCTATATACTTAGTAAACATACATTTTCACATTATTTTAAATATTTATATTTTTTAAAGAATCACTTTTTACCTCCTCCCTCTTTGATAAAATTAGTCTAACCGAGTACCACATTTGTGGATTATAAAGGGTGCCTAACTCTTTTTCTTCAGAATAATTTGAACCCTTACCAAGAGTCTCAATTGTGTTTTTACAGACTACAAAACATTAGTCATATGTCTTAATAAATAAAAAGTTTCCTTATTTTTCTTAAAAATAAAAATAGGCGGCGACTCTGTACAAAATTTTAATGCCTTTAGAGTCCAAAAGTGATGTTTCGTTTAACCATAGGCGAAAAACAGGGCATGATAGAATGGTGACTCTGTTGGGGATGCAGCAGGTTCTAACCATGATAGACTCAATATTTCAATCAAGGGAGGTATTTTTATATTTTTGCATATAAGTAAATTCTATGACTCTTTATCTTTTTATTTATAATTTTTTTACATTATTTGTACAAATTAATTTGGTTTATCAATTCTTTGGTTCTTTACTTTTTTAATACACTATATTTGTACATTGTAAAAATTACTACACATTATTTTTACTTTATTTAATAATAATTACAATTCCATCAAGTCTTTGACCGTACACTTGACACACTGTGATTCACGCGGGGGTGTCTTACACTCTCCCAAACCTTATTTGAATTCCATAGTTTCAGAGTTGGTGCATTTAGGTTAGTGCACCTTCTCAGAATTATTCAGTCCAACTCTCAAACTATTTAGAAATTTCCTACTCTGAAAATAAATAACGTCATGTACAAACTCATAAAAGGTTTGAACTACATTTTGACCTGATTCTTGTCCCAACAAGATACTTAGGCGGCTCTGTATTAGGGTTCGGTCTCCTTACTGTTCAAAATAATTTCTCAGGTATTCAAACTTGGGCAAATTTTTTTTGAAACAGTTCAAAGATGCTCCTCGAAGGTATTAAAAGAGCGCAAATACATAACTCCTCAAATACAAATCTCAAAAACATTAGTGCCTAAGCGGTCTACCTCCAATACTCACTCAATGTTGGTTTGAGAACACCTATTTTCTTCTTTCTAACATTGCAAACCATTAAATTATTGTGTATCAATCCCGGCTTTCAAAAACAAGGGTTCAACACTCATGTAGTCATAACAATACTATCAACTGTGGTTGAATAAGATCATAACTTATTCAATGTCTGACCTTTCCAATCTTGTCAGCATATTGAAGTAGTTTCAAAACCATCCTCATGCTTGACATCCATCCTCCCGATCGTCTGATCGAAATAATTTTGATTCTACAAGTAGTTCCTTTCTAATCACCTTTCACATTATTTTCAAGGATGACCACCACTCTTGTACAATCATACATGCTACATAAAAATTTACAAATTTGCCTAAACTACGCAGACCTGATTCTTGTTTACACAAGATACGTAGGCAACCCTAATTAGAATTCAGTCCCATTCTTTTTATAAATAAAAGAAATTGAAAATTTTGACTTGGTTGGTACCAACACAGTTAGGAATATGCATGAGGAAAAACAAAGTGGTATGATGGAGAGGACCGACTTTATAGTAAACCATTGATTCTTTAGTAACTCTTAGTCAAATCTGAGTGACACTTGAAAAATTCTCTTGCATACATCTAAGACAAAATCGAAGCCAACCTCATCATTTTATGTGCATTGTGTGGTGAGCTTTAGATTAGTATATTGCATTGAATTGATGATCTAGAACTTGGACTAAATATTTGTTGAGGCAAAATTCTGAGTTACACTTGGTTTGGGAAAGGATTGTAGGCCTTCTTTGACCTGATTAGGCCTTCCACAGCCCACCAAATGACATTAATCCCTAGCATTTCTCCCTTTAAGCCTAAACCTTTTCTTTGGCTAACCACATCTAAGCCTATAACATTTTGAGTGCTTGCATGCACTATCCCTCTCTATGCCCACCTCCTTAAGTTCACTAAATACGTGCAAATTCCTGACGAAAATTCAAGATCAAAGCTATCAAAAGAAAAGGATATAGAGTCCCAAAAAAATGAAAATAAAAAGATAACTTCAAAGAAGGAGGAGAAAAAATCCCTGCACGAAGAAAAAAAAAGATAACTCCGACAAAGATGGAGAATCATCATAAAAAATACATTTACTGAAAAAAATGGGAAAAACTCCTACATAAGATTCAAAAGAAGTCAAAGCAAATACAAAACAAGGGACAACGAAGAACAACAAATATCAAGTGTCAAAGCACAACAAATGTCAAAAGCATAGATACAGGGCAACACTCATCATGGAATTAGTCACTTTCATCCCAAATATCATCCTACCCGTCTCCAAGCTTACAATACAAGCCGATAATAAGTCCTACAAGATCCTAATCTAAGTGTTCTCACATTAGTGGATACTTACACTAAAGTCAAGTCTATGGTATCACAATTGCATTCATTGAACTTCTTTCTGAGTGTGAGTGTATATCTTCGGACGTCTCTAAATTCAAAAGAAAATACTCAAATAAGTTTGAAAAAAAGATATTTTTTCTGGAGAGGGCAATTGAAACATGAGAATAGGCACAGTTCAAAATCTTTGTTTGAAGAAATATGAATAAATCTTATCGATACTTAGATATGTCTGAGGTACCACTTAAAACTATAGAGTTGGAGAAAAGATGGGGGAATTCTTATACACACTACTAATTTTTTGTACCAACTACTGTCATGACATGATTATGCCTTTGTCACCTTTCAACATTTCTTACAAAGAAAATACAAAATAATCTTCTACATTTTCACAGTTCAACATTTTTTTCAAAGAACATACAAAATAATCTTCTGCATTTTTAAATTTCAAAATTTCTTACAAAGAAAATACAAAATAATTTTTTGTATTTTCACTTTTCAACATTCCTTACAAAGAAAATACAAAATAATTTTCTGCATTTTCACCTTTAAAAAAATACAAAATAATGTTTTGTATTTTTACCATTCCACATTTCTTAAAAAGAAAACACAAAGCAATCTTCCACATTTTCACCTTCCAAAACATTTTTTTACAACAAAAATAAATATAATAATTTTCTTTCCTTTCAAACACATGCCTTCACATACATACATTACACTTTACATGCAAGACACCCACCTCCAAATACAGGCAATTGACCTTTCTTTTCAAGCTACTGCCTTCAAACACAAACATTTTGCTTCTCTATTAGGTGTTTTTAGAGGTTTTACATTTTCATAGCCCTGTCAATTGAGAGGCTATCACATTCACATAAATCCGCCAGTCGAGAAGATATCACCTTTCAACAGCCCCACCAGTCGAGAGGCTTTTACATTTACATATCCCCTCCAGTCGAGAGGCTATTACCTTTCATATGCTCCTCTAGTTAAGAACTTATACATTCCATAGCCCAGTCAGTCGTGAGGTTATCACCTTTCAACATCCCCGCCAGTCGAGAGGATTTTACATTTTCATAGCCCTGCCAGTCAAGAGACTATCACATTTACATAGCCTCTCCAGTCGAGAGGCTATCACCTTTCTACAGCCCTGCCAGTCGAAGGGATTTTACATTTTCACAGGCCCACCAGTTGAAAGGCTATCACCTTTCAACAACCTTGCTAGTCGAAAGGCTTTTACATTTCTATAGTCCCGCCATTCGAGAGGCTATTGCCTTTTATCTGCTCTGCTAGTTGAGAGCTTTTAAATTTCTATATCCCTGCTAGTCAAAAGGATATTACCTTTCGTATGCTCTACCAGTCGAAAGCTCTTATATTCCATAGCCCCACCAATCGAGAGGCTATTACCTTTCAAACAACCTCACCAGTCGAGAGGCTTTTACATTTTCATAGCCCCGCCAGTCGAGAGGCTATCACCTTTCAAATAGATCCATCATTTGAGAGGCTGCTACCTTTTCATAGTTCCGCCAGTCGAGAGGTTGCTACCTTTTCATAGCTCCGCCAGTTGAGAGGCTCTTAAATTCTCATAGGCCCACCATTCAAGAGGCTATTACCTTTCAGCCGCTCTGCCAATCGAGAGCCCCCTCATCTCTATATACCCGCCCATCAAGATACTATTATATTTTGATCCACCAATAGAGACCTCTTTAATTTCAATAGCCCCGCCAGTCGAGAGGCTATTACCTTTTAGTTGTTCCACCAATCGAGAGACTATTAGATTTTTGTCACCTCACTAGTTAATGACCCTAGTCTTAATAGACAATTAATGATGATCATTAATATCTATCTTTGTACAATCAAAGACATCATTCATCACATCAATCTCCGTAGACAATCGGAGATGATAATATACTTCATCCTCTATAGACAATTGGAGGTGTCGTTCATTAAGTCTTTGTATACAATAAAAGACATCATCATTTATTACGTCAGTCTATGTAGATAATTGCTAACGATGATCCACACCATCCTTTATAGACAATTAGAGGTGTCACGCATCAAGTCTTCATATACAATCGAAGACATCATCATTCAACATCAGACTCCATAGACAATCGGAGAAGACAATCAACACCAGTCTCCATAGACAATTGGAGATATCATCTAGTCTTCGCAGACAATCGAAGATATCATATTTTAACATAAGTCTACGTAGACAATTGTCGATGAAAATAAACATCAGTCTCCATAGAAAATTGGAGATGTCATGCATCAAGTCTTCATAAACAATCAAAGACACCTTTCATTCATCACATAAGTCCACATAAATAATCGGAGATGACATTCATCCCCAAGTCTTCGTAAAAAATTGGGGTCTTCATTCATCCTCAAGTGCCTATAGACAATCGGAGACATTATGCATTTTTTCAACAAAAAGTACAATTCAGAACAAGAACACATTTTTTCAAATTCTATACACTAGGGAAAATTTTGAGAACCGCCCCAAAATTTTTATTTTCTCATTACAAACTGCATTGACCTGATTCTCATGACACTCGAGATATGTAGGAAGCTCTATGCATAGTTCGGTCATCACAATCCCCTAATCATTCTTTCTACCCAGAAAGTACCCAATCTTTCATCCCCAATATTTCACAGCTTAATACTGAGGCAATTTCAAAAGGAGCATCGGGAATATACGATCACTTTCGTTCTCAAACAATCCTCCTCTCAATAATTAGTCACCTTTAATAACAAGGCAATAGGCAATATGCCTATTCTTTTGAACTATATTTGACCTGATCCTCGTGTAAGTCGAGGTATGTAGGCAATTCCAAATCAGAGTTTGATCGAATTTTCATCAAAAAAATAATTTTTTGTTGAGAAATAATGATTACACGTTAATATTTTTTTTGAAGACTTCTACATCATCTCAAACGAAAAGGGACAATTGTTGATACCCTATTTTTGGTCTCCATACTTAAAATTAACGTCTTCAGGTTTCTTGATCATTAAAGGGAAGAAAACATTATTTTTCACATATTTTTTTAATTTTTGACAAATTATTGAGAATAATCCTAACTTTAGGATTCTTATCAAATTTTTTTTCATATTTTTACGTTTTATAATTTATTGATAATTCTCTATACATTAGGACTTTTATCGATTTCATTATCATTTTCAATATTTTTTCACAATCATCAACATACATACATGACACGACATCATATTTTATAATATCTAAAATTAATTAAATTTTTATATTTTTTTTAATATTTCTTATATTTTTCTGTAATTACAAATCAATTTCTATACTTTGCACAATTAGAAAATACTAAGTCGGATCAATTATTTTTACACAACATGATAATTGGTCTTGTCACATCCAAAAATGCCTACACAATAATGTCTTGTCACATCCGATAATGACAACACATAATGTCTTGTCACATCTGATAATGATTACTCAATGACACTATCCTTTGGACAATAACTTTTCACATTAGTTAAAAGGATAAAAATTCTTTGGTCAATAACTGAAGGTCCAAAAGGTGCTCTCAAAGAGAAAGTAGGGACACGCTTGTATTTTTTGGATAATAAGGGGTGTCCAAGTTTATTATAAATCATTGAGGGTTGGAAGACAAATGAAAAAATGACATTATTCAGCTTTTCTGTTTCTCTCAAAACACATATTCACTCACACAAACTCAGATTTTTTTACTCCCATGCCACATATTTTTTCCTCTCACAAATACACACAAACAAGTGCATAATACACATATAAACATAAGAATAAAACATAAGCTCTTCTTCATTGCCAACCGCCGGTGCTCCGACAAATGAGCTACGATGAGCTCTAGCCGCACTTTTTTCCTTCTCTCCCACTGCTACTCCAATATCAAAGTATAGAGAAACAACACTCCACCACCTCTGCTCCGTTCTATTCTATCGCACCACACAAGGAGTTGACCACTAGTGGGCGGGCTTCGAGCTTTCATCCACCAGGCGAACAACACACTATCGCTGGTGAAATTGCTCCACCGGCGGGCCTTCCAACCACCACATGACCTCTTTAAATCTCCCCTTTACTACCACTAGTTATCGAAAAAGTGGCCAGATCCGATCGTACTTTATTTTTCAGCGTTGTTCCGGTGATTGTCGTTGAAACAATGCCAATCATTGTCTCTTATTTCACGATTCACTTAGCAGTGTGTTTATTTCTATAGATTTGGTCTGTTTATGGTGCTCTATCATTTTTTCTCTCACTATTTTGGGATTTTTTGATATTTTTGATGACTTTGAATTTTCTGGCGAGATTCTTATTTTTCGACAAACATCATCCCTTTTGTTGAGTGTTTTATAATTTGTTGATTGTTTTGCAACTGTTTGGATTGTCATTTTACATTATCCCGTTAGTTTAATGTTGATCGTTGACTGAAAAATCTTATTTTGGTGACTTGATTGATGATTTGTTGTGTTTCCATTTGTTTGCAATTGTTTTGCACTATCTGGGATTGATTTTGGATTTTTTTTGTCCGTATTTTTTATTACACAGATAATGAACAAGATACCCTATTTATGTCCAATGACAATATCTCTCTGTTAGATTTTTTAGGCCACCTCATTACAAAAGATGGACTTTATTTTCTCAAATTTATTATTTTATATCAAGCGCCGATACTTGGCCAATGACACCATCTCTCCGTCGGATACTTGAGGTCACCCAATAACAAAAGATAGATTTTTATTTCTCAAGTTTACTTATTTTATGTCAAAATAAATAAATGGACGATGAAGAAATTCTCCGGTCGATTTTTTAGGCCTTCCAAAATATAAAGACAAATGTTACGTAAATAAAATATGTAACAAATAAATAAACTCGGGCGATGATGAAATCTTTACAATATCATAAAAATACAAAATGCTTTACAATTCGTTTCTTAAAAAGATGATTTAGGATGAACGATAAATGGAGAAACCATTTCGTAGCGATGGTGTATCTAAAACTTAATCTGAGCACATGCTTTAATAAAAAATCTACTTTCTATATATTTATATACAAATATGCATACGCATAGTTCATAATTTATTTTTATTCATCACTAACATATTTGTACAGGTTCTTGGAAATACTCATGAAAAATAGTGCTCAAAAGGAGGTTGAATTTATATTATATTTTCTCATTATTATAATTGTACAAATGTCATCTGTAGTGAAAACTTTACAGTAGGAGCGTTGGGCGGGGATGTTCTTTGTTTACATAATTTTCATCGAGTATTTAGGGAAAAATTAGGTCATTAATATTTATACAAACAAATAAAATTAATCAATCAATTCACACATTTACATCATAAACATTATATGATCTTCTTTTCAAGTAAAATCTTTATTTCCTCCTCCGTTTTTTCGATCAAGTAGGTGGTATTATTTGTAAGAACACTTTTCTTCTTATTGTACATAAAGTATACTTTCTTTTAACATGTCACAAAATACTTTGCTTTTCATATGAAATTTATACATACTCTTTACATATTTTCATAACAACAAGTTTTGCTCATATACTTAATATACATACATTTTCACATTATTTTAAATAGGTAAATTTTTTAAAGAATTATTTTTTTACCTCCTTTCTCTCTGATAAATTTGGTCCAGTCAGGTACCACATTTATGAATTCTGAAGGGTGCCTAACCCTTCTTCTTTGAAATAATTTGAACCCTTACCTAGAGTCTCAATTGGTTTTTTTTGCAGAATAAAAAATATTAGTCATATGTCTTAATAAATAATAGGTTTCCTTAGGTTCCTTAAAAAATTAGATGACGACTCTATATAAAATTTCAATTCTTTCAGAGTCCATAAGTCATGTTTTGTTTAAACTTGGGAAACAAATTAGGCATGATACCACCTATGATAAATAATAGACATCTCTCTTATTTTGGTAAAAAAATAAAAATATAAATAAAACTTTAATGCAAATCATGTTTTTATTATTGATGAGAAAAAACTCAAAATAGTCATTCACATTTGGATATTCATTCGAATTTTTTTTAAGTGGAGCACAAATAATCTTATTTATACCAAATTTTCCTATTTTGTTAGCGTAATTTGCATGAACCCAATCCAATTCCCTGAGTCTTAATTAATCACTTAAACCTCCACACTGAAATTCTAGCAGTGGGAGGGTGAATTGAAAACTTTTTCTGAGTCGACTGATCAATCTTGACAGTCAACTCATCTGTAGGTTAGTACATTGAATAAAACTGAATGAATAAATAAACAAGAAAAAATACAAAGATTTATCCTAATTCAGATCACCAATATGGTGCCTACTCCAGCTCCTTTGGGTTATATGGATTTCCTTTAGAGCTTTAAATGTAAGAATGGGATTACAAAGGGATTGTACAATTTCTAAATCTTATTTTGTTATTCAAATTTTGTGATACAACCTCAACTAGTATACCTAAGTTGACTCGATATTTTTTTTTGTAACTATTGTAAATTAAAAATTACAAAGCTCTATGAAGACTAAAAATTTATACACATTGAGAGTTTTCTGTGAAGTTGTGTAGTTTGTCTTCTATCCTTGGTTTTATATTTCTAGCCTTCATCTTGTCTGGCTTATTTGCTCTAAAAGAAAAAACTAAGGGATTTCTTCTCAATCAAGGATTTGAATTGATTCCTCGATTGAGAATTTGTATTATATGGTACATCCATATCAGATATGTCTGTATGTATGATATGATCTTCTTTTCTTGGATGTTGACTCACAGCCATACATATTTATATCAGTTATATCTATAGAGGGCGTGATCTTCCTTCTTTATATGGTTCATTATGAAATATGATTTCCATGTTTGTTCTGTGATTGCCTTTAGTTCGATTAACCTCCTTGTAGTAAGAGATCTTGTGAGATCTTCTAGTGATGTTATTCTAAATTCAGTTCTGGGGACGATCCTTTCTTCCTTGATTACATCTTCAAAGTAACCTAAATATTTTTCTTTATTAGTTTGTCATTATTAAAAAATAATATATCAATAAATGAGGCTAACAATCTCTCCCTATTTGATATTGATAAATAATAAATATTAGTTGACTTTCCTATATTTGTAGTTGGCCGGTTCCCCATTTTATGCTGACTTTTTTTCATCATCATCAGTTTACTTTTCTGTATTTATAGTTGGTTGACTCCCTCTTACTCGGAGGTCAATCTGATGTTTGGACTTCTCCCCCTTTGACATAATAAAAAATAATATAATATGTAGAAATGGACAAATATAGCAAGAAAAAAGGTTATATATACCAGATAACCAGTCAATGTTCATGCAAAAGATAGGGAAAGGGATGGTATACAGAATGTATGCTAAAGAAAGTTAAAAGGTATCAGGTACAAACCAAAAGAACTAAGGGGATAGACCCCCCTTTAAATGGGCAGTCAAGAAATCAATGTTTAGCCAAAAAATAGGTAAGGGTATTTGCATATTGTGACAGAAGTATTCAAAAGACTTTTCAACATATTTGGAGAAGCCGGAGTCGAAATTCTGGACTGATATGACAAGCTCATTGTTAGAGGAGTTGTCTTTGTATTTGGTAGAGTTAACTTTAGAAAAGAGACTATTAAAAACTTGGCATCATCTTGCTTCAATCTATTAATTGCCAAGTACACTAGTTCTATATCAGTGTTGGTGTCCTTACTCAGCTGCATCATCCTGCTAGTTGACTCCTGGAGAGTGAACAATCCTTTCTCTATCATCTTGAGCCAGTCCTTAATTTCTTCCATTTACTTTATCACAGGGATTACATGATTAGAAATATTTTTGCTTGCCTTGGTAGATCAATCTTTACCTTAGCAGGTTCTTTTTTTCACTATTCAGTGTCAGTGAGGACATATCCTATATTAACAAAAGTTTTAGAATTATATGTGGCAGAGACTTAGACATCAGGGTACTCAGAGATATCAATGAAGTATTGGAGGAGGATTCTTATAATCAGCAGTCCATAGGGTAAGCTAACATAGGTATGGACATCTGCAATACTTTTCAACATATATTCGCAGAATCATCCAACCCAATTGATTTTTTATTTCTTAACCAATCAGTACAACACAATCAGATCTCGACAAGTCACGTTACTAAGAGAACTTTTTCTTGAGATTAGGGTGGTGGCGATAATCTGAGCCAAAATTCTATATTTAAACAAAAGTGACAATAGACCAAAATTTGATAAAATAACTTTCAAATCAGAGATAACCTTCTTAGCTTCATCAAAGCTAACCCTGAAATTAGCAGGCCACGTACCATTCATAAAGAGGATAACCCCAGAGAACTTAATGTAAAAACTTTCACAAACAAAAATTATTAAGAACGATTCTGGTCCCAAGCACAAAATTTTCTAATTCATCACTGTCTTGGAAAAGGCAAAGATTTGCCTAAAACATATGCACAGGGTCCTCATAAACTTTCATACCACAAAAATAAAGTACAAGAGATAAGTCTTAAGCTTTGAAAAGAGAACTTACTTTGCAGTGAGATTTTTTAATTGAGAGGGAATCACAATTCTTTTAGGAATAATTGAGGGATTTTTAAGGGCGATAATTTTGTTTTTTGTAAAATAGTCCAGAATTTATGCATCTCCTCTGGTGGAAGACAGTTTAGAGGAAAGATATGGATATTCTTAAAGGATGAATTGGGGATAGAAGCTTAATGTTTATTATTGATAGTCGATTGTATAAAATGAGAAGAAGCCTCCTCAGATGAAACAAAGATAAGAACTTTGTCATAATTATTGGAATGGTAATTCAAAGGATTATTTGTAAGATTTTCCATAGATTTTGTTTGGGTCATTGGATGAATGAGAAAAAAGGACTTTGAAGAAGATATAAAAGAAAGAAGAAGAAAGGTGAAAAGGTGAATGAGGTGAAATGAATGTAGGTGACTAAAAAGATAAATGATTGATGTCATCTAGGGAAGCAAAAAGGTAAAGTAAAAGTATTTAAAGGGAGAGAGGAAAGGGGGCGGATAGAGCACAAAAACGGGATGGGTAAAAGGTAATGATGATGAGTCAGAGGGTTAAAAATTGAATATAATTAAGGAGAAAATATTTTGTAATTTTTTTTGCCAAAATAAAGGACAATACAATCAAGTATCATTAATGCATGTAATACCGAGACTTTTTCTTAAAAAATAAAATATTTCTTCTAACAAAGGTTTAGTAAAAATATCAGCAAGCTGATTTTTAGAGTTAACAAATTATAAATAAAAGTCTTCATTTTCTACATGATCACAAATAAAATGATGCTTGATGCCTATATGATTAGCTCTAGAATGATGCACCCTATATTTATGCAGACTAATTGCATTAGTATTAATACACATTATAGGTAAGATTCAAAGGATAAATCAAAGTCAAGTAATTAATGTATAGTTTATAGAATCCGAGTACCAATATTTTTAATGGCTATGTATTCAACTTTGGTAGTTAATAGGGTAACTGAAGTCTATTTCTTGCTATGCTAGGAGATTAAGAAATCACCAAGAATTTGATAAGTTCCACTAGTACTCTTTTTATCATTTTTGTCACCTGAAAAATCCACATCTAAATAATCAACTAAATAAAAATTAAAAGAGTGGGGCTACCATAGATAAATATCTTGATTTTCGATGAGATAGTGAATAATCTTTTAACTACAGTCAGATGGGGTTCCTTGGGATATGATAGAAATGTTACACATTTGAAAATACTAAACATAACATTTGTTAAGCTTACAGTCAAGTATAGTAGTGATCCAGTCATCCGTCTGTATGTATTTTTATTAATGTCTTTTTTCTGAATCAAGATTTGTTGAGGGACTCATTGGAGTTTCGAACACCTTTCCTTTTTCTATTCCAAATTTTTTATAAGCTCCCTTGTATATTTGGCTTGACCGATAAAGGTACTTAGGAGTTTTCTTGATTTGTAATCCTAAGAAGAATGTGAGTTCCCACATGAGATTCATTTCAAATTCTCCTATCATAATATTTGCAAAATCCTTACACGGAGAGGTGTTAGGACTATCAAATATAATGTCATCAACATAAATTTGTACAGTGAGTAACTTGGAGTCTAACATTTGAGTAAAAGAGTAGTATCTATTTTACCTTTTTGAAAATTATTGTTTGACAAAAAAGTACTCAACCTCTCATACCAAGCTTTTGGAGCTTATTTGAGGCCATAAAGTACTTTTGAGAGTTTGAGAACATGATTAGTATAAAAGGAATCTTCAAAACTAGGAGGTTGTTTGACGAAGACCTCTTTATGTATAAATCCATTTAGGAAAGCACTCTTAACATCAATTTGATATAGCTTAAAATGTTTGAATACAACAAATGCCATTAACATTTGAATCAATTCTAACCTTACTACAAGAGCAAGAGTTTCATCTTATTCAATACCTTTCTACTAGGAGTAGCCTTAAGCTACTAACCAGGCCTTATTTCGAATGACGTTACCTTTTTCATTTAATTTATTTCTGTAGACCCATATGGTTCTAAGAACTGAGCAGTTTTTTTATCTTTTAACTAGATTCCAGACTTGATTTCGTTCAAACTAATCTACTTATTTCATGGCCTTAACCTAAGATTCTTCTTTGAGGACCTCATCAACCTTTTTGGGTTTAATTTGAGATACAAGTGCTACTGATGCTTGTTTTTATAATGAGTCTCTTGTTTACATCTGATCATTTGAATTTTTAATGATAAAAGCATTTCTAAAACTTGCACTATGTATACAATTCCTTGGAACATTTATTTTTGATATTTTAGTAATAGGAGATGACTCTTGTTGAATCATAGTCAACTCAAAGGTTACTAGCTCAGGTGTTATGTCTAGCCTAGCTCTTGACTGAGAGTCATTTACCTGTTCTTCATCAAAACTCAAGCTCAAATAAGTGGGGTTAGATTCATCAAATACAATATGCATAGACTCTTCGACCCAAAGAGACCATTTATTATAAGATATATAGGCACACTGTAATACCCCATACTTTTTCTAGATAAACTATGTCCCTATAATGTTAAAGAATAGCTTACAAAATAGATGATAATTATTTCGTATGGAATTATTTAGATTTAGACTTTTCATGGTGTGAAAAATTGATTAAGCTTTCCATCGATACCAAATTCACCCAATTCCGACATTTGGTGAAGGAGTTATGCCACTTTTAAGTTGGAAGTGTACCACCTAGGCTTTAGCGCATCGAGAAGATAAGAAAATTCACATTTTTCAATTTTCAGTGGCCCTCCACAATATTAGCGCATTGCATAGAGGTCCAAATCCTCAATTGTGTGATTACAGTGAAGGTCCACGATATTGGCGTGTCGTGCCAAGTTTCCAGGTCCAATCCAAGGTGGTAACGTGATACCACCACATCATACCACCATGCATATTCCAAGTTACCATTTGCCAGTAGCTTGGCACGATATTGGTGCGTCGTGCCAAGCCCAAAAGTTGGGATTTTGGTCATTTTTTCAATTTCATTTATGAGTTTAAAAGGGGTATTTTGGTAAAGTACCCAGTCCCAAATCCATCCAAAAACATGAGATTTATCAAATTTTAAAGGACTTTATTCTACATTCATCATTCTCTCTCAATCAAAAACCCTAAGGCTCGTACTTCTTCTCCAAGAAAATCCAAATTCCTCCATTAATTCTCTAAGATAATTCAACATTAAGGATTCTCAATACAAGAGCATTAAGAATTCATCTTCAAAGCATCAATGTACATCCAAGATTCAAGTCTTAGCATCTAGTTCATCAATTAAGGTATATGAGATTTGAACAAGGATAAATCTCTTATCCTTGTGCCCGAAACTTTATTTTTATTACAAATTTTACTGCAATTTATACGATTTTCCATGAATTTAAAGTTAGGGTTTATACCCATTATCATTATTTGTAAGATTATGAGATTTCCCATGATTTAAAAGTTGAATGACACGATTATGTTATATTTCCATGCATATTGTTGAGATTTCAAGATGATTTATGAATGTTTACATTACCAAGTATGAATTTTGAGATGTTTCAACATGAGATTGATGCTTGGGTCAATAGACCTCATTTAAAAATTGTTGTTTCAAGATTGTTTGTATTATAAGAACCCCATGACCAGATTGTTTTTAGATTTTAGATAAAGAATCCACTTTATTTCAGAAGACTTGAGATTTAAAGAAAGGCAAACCATAGTTGGCTTTCTGTAAATCTTTGGGTAAATTTTAAAGTGTATTCCTTAATATTTGAGCATAAGATTAGAAGTAGTATTTAGCACTTGATAGGTAAGTAAGTACGGTTTCATACCCCAGAACTACGTGCCACTGTAGGTACAAATTTTTAGATTGTTCTCACTTCTACGTAGAGGACTCAGATTGTGATCACTCATATTAGATTGTTCTATTTCAGTGGTAAGGGTAGAACAACCCTACCTAACAGGGACCAGTCGTAGGACTCCATGGATACTCATATAGTGTATGTCGGTTTGAAGAACCTCCCAAATAAATGTCCCCTACTCTTAAAATAGTGTAATTGATTTGAAGCCTTAAGACATGCATAATAAGTTTCTGACTTTATTCAGCCTATATGATTTAAGAATAAGAACATAATACAGATTTCAGAACTAAGTGTAATGGCTCACAAGATTTAGATTGCATGTTTTATTATTCATGATTTGACTTTTAGTTTTCAGATTACTCAAGCTTAAGTGAGTTATTTACATTTATCATGCATGATGTTTTTTATAAACTGTGATGATATTGTTTACTTATTGCATGCACCCCATATACTCAGTACATCATCAAAGTACTGATTCACACATACCCCTGTATGCTTCATTGTCTCATCATATAGGTTCAGGTGCTCAGTCTCAGCAGCGAGAGTGATTTTTGAGCATCCCATCTATATCCCTGCAGTTTGTGAGTCCTCTTAGTTCGGGGACTTAGCTATTCAGATTTCCAGTTGTTAGTAAATATTTTCATTACTCTTTTCAGACAATCTGAGTCAGCTGGGGCCTATCCCAGTAACTCTCTAGATTCAATTAGTAGAGGCTTGTCGGACTACTAGATTTAGTCTTAGATTTTATATGTTGTATTTAGACCTTTCAGTATTTTTTATCATATTGATGTGATCAGTATTTTTATATATAACAAAACTTTTTAGATATTTTTTTACATTTTTAGCATCGTATATTCATGTTTCCCTATTTTGACATTCAGAGCTAATAGAAAGCAGCCAGGGTTAGCTCAGGACTACTTATAGTTTGGAGCACCGTGTGGCATTCTGAGAATCAGATTTTGGGGCGTTACACACTCCTAGTGGGAGAGTAACCAAGAAAATACCTTACTTTGTGGTTCAAACTTTCCTAAGTTATTCTTACCATTGTTGTGGATAAGCATTTGCATACAAATAGTGAAAATAACATATGTTGGACTTCTTTTCTCTCCACAATTCCAGGTGTCTTTATTAGGATCAATCTGATGAGACACCTATTGATAATGTGATATGCCATGATTACTACATCTTCCCATAAATGATTGAGTAAGTTTTGTTCTAGAGGCATGGTTCTTGCTATCTCTTGGAGAGATCTGCTCTTTTTCTCCACTACATAAATTTTTAAGGGGTCGAGGAGATGACAAGTTTTGAGAATAACTATTTTTAGCATAGTACTCCTCAAATGCTTTGTTTTTGAATTCTTCTCCATGATTGCTATGAACATAGGTTATGAAATATCTTGCTTGTCTTTGTACTCTTTAACAAAAGATCTCACAATTAGTGAATTCTTTATGCTTATGAGCAAGAAACATTACCTAAGTAAAACAAGAAAAATCATCATTAATGACAAATACACATCTTTTCCTACTAATACTTGTGGTCTTAGTGGGGACAAAGAGATCTATATGTTTTGTTTGAAGGGTCTTGATAGTACTGACAATGTCTTTGACTTTGAAAGATGTTCGAGTCTATTTCCAAAGTTGACAAGTATCACAAATGTGATCGTTTTAAAATTTTATATGGTAGACCATTCACCAATTCATATCTAGAAAGTTTTTGATGGCATGCATGCTTGAACTTTCTATTCAACAACCATGTGTCATTGGTTTACACAGTAAGACGTGTTAGTGTAGAAAAATTAGGATTATTTAAAACATAAATATTATCAACACGGTCACCAATAAGAGAGAGATTTCTTTTTTCATACTTAATAGAGCAACTCTCAAACTTGAAGGATACTTTGAATGTTGTATCACACAATTGGATAATAGTTAGAAAATTATGTTTGAGTTCATCCATGATATATACTTAAATGAGTTCACAGGAGTAGCTAAGCTTCACAGAGATGACTCCAATGACTTCACCTTTAGTACTATCCACAAATCTGACTGATCCAACTTCACTTTTCTTTAGAGAGCAAAGGTTTTCTTTCTTTTCGATCATGTGTCTTGAACATCTGCTATCTCTAATCCATATTTCTTTCCTATAGTTTTTGCAGACATGTTTATGCAAAATAAGAAAATTAATTTATTTATGTACCCAAGTGATCTTGGTTCCTTGAGGGTTAGATGTGATTTCTTTGGATTTTCAAACCCATACTCGTTTAGAACTCTATATGTAGTTGACTAATTTGTGACCTTTTTTATCATAGGTGCAGCAGAGTGGTCCGTGAAAATAAAAGAAAGTTTTAGTAGAGCTAAAAGAGTTTGATGAAGATCTTGATTTAGCCTTAAGAAAATTTAAGTTTACAGAACTGTGAGTTTGTGATTTTATAATGTTATTTTGCTACATTTCACATCAAGTTCTTTTTAAAGAAAGAATTTCAATATGACTTGCTTTAAGTTTAATTTGCCAGATCCTACTTTCTTCTTCAAGCTTTTGTTTTAACTGAGCTTGCCAATTTTTCTTGAGCAATTTTTTGTACTCATCTTCTAGAATGGCAGATTTGGTTTCCCATGTTGTTGGGAGACTCCTTACGAGCTTCTTGACCTGAAGGATATTTGACTAGATCATCCCTAAGGATTTCAGTTAACAAATAACAAATAATTTTGCTAAATTATGCAAGTATTGACTCCACGCTTATTTTCTTCCATTTTTAAAAGCTCGTATTCATTGACTAAAACACTGATGCTTGCCTCCTTTACTTTGGTTGTACCTTCTTAGGTAACTTTTAATTTGTCCCATATTTATTTTGTTATTTCATAGGTTGATATCTTATCATACACTACTCTACTAACTGCACAATAAAGTAAGTGTATAGCTTTCACATTAGTTTTAATTACCTCGTGTTGTTCATCAGTGATTTTGAAGTTTTTAAAGTCTTCCAAGTTTAGACTGCTTAATTTCTTTCCCTTCTATTTGTCATTGTATTTTGAGACCTAGTATAGATTTTGGTCCCTTTTTTATGACCATCCAGTCTTGAAAGTCATTTGATTCAACGGACATTTTAAATCTATTCTTCCAATGTGATTAGTATTGTCTATTAAAGTATGGTGGTCTCATTGATGAGTTTTTAGCTTGAAGGAGTGCTCCTAGAACCTGATAGTTGGTTATTTGATCTTTACTCATGTGCGATTAAGCAGCACTTTTAGGGGTACCTTCTCTGATGCCAATTGAAATTCAAGAGGGATAGGGGGAGATGAATTTAAAATATTTTCTAAGTCAACTGATTAGCCTTGACACCCAACTCACCTTCAGGTTAGTACACTAAATAAAATTGAATTAAAATGGAAGCATAAATAAACAAGTAAGCAAAAACACAGAGATTTATCCTAGTTGGGATCACCAATGTAGTGCCTATTTCAGTCCTCTTGAGTTATACGTTCTTCCTTTAGAGCTTTTGTGAGAATGAGATTAAAAAGGGGTTGTACAATTTCTGAATCTTAGTTTGCTATTAAGATTTTCTTATACATCTTCAATTGGTTTACTAAGTTGACTCGATCTTTCTTTTTTTTGTAACTATTATAAATTGAAAATTACAAAGCTTATGAAGACTTAAGATTGAGATACACTGAGAGTTTTCTGTGAAGTTAGGTAGTTTGTCTTCTGTCTTTAGTCTTCTATTTATAACCTTCATCTTGTCTGGCTTATTTTATCTAAAAGTAAAACCCAAGGGATTTCTTCTCAATCGAGGATTTGAATTGATTCCTTAATTGAGGATTCACATCAAATAGTACATCCATATCAGATATATTTGTACGTATGATATGGTTTTTCTTTCTTGAATGTTGACTCACAACCATACATGTCCATATCAGATATGTTTATGTAGAGGGTGTGATTATAACGCCCTAATTTTTTGAACCAGAATGTTACACGGTGCTTATGACCTCGAAGGACCACAAGCTAACCCATGACTGATATCTGTACCTGTACACTGCATAATATATGTATATAAATATGGAAACATGAACTAAAAGGCCATAAGGTTTAATACTGAACGTAATCTTAATAATAACAATGTCTGAATAAAGTGGTATAACAATGCAAAAACAAAACTGAAATACTAAAATCTGAATCTAGTCTGTAATCTAGTCTGAAAGCCTCTAACTATCTGAAGTAGGGAGTGGAAGGAACATGTCTCTAACTAACTCCCGACTACTGAAAGCCAAACTAAAATTCTAAAGTAATAAAGTAGTCATCATGTCCTTAGAGAATGAGGACTCACTACTAACTCTGAATGCTAAAATCTCCAATACTACTGCTGCTCTAGAATTTGTGTCTCCGAACCTATGGCATAAAATAAAACACCATCGCGCGAATGAATCAGTACGACTAAATGTACTGAGTATATGAGTGAGGTAGTCTAAATGCAAAGGGTTTATATGCATGAAGAATGTTGGCTGATATGAACGTGAGAATACATACATGCATAAGTAACTATAACTAAACTCGTGGTGATACTGACTACTAAGTCTGAATACTGACAACATGAGTGTAGGGATACTGAGATACTAAATGACTGAGTTCATTGATATTAATATGTAAGTCACTACTAAGTGAGGAACTGATACTGCATTACTGAATAGATGAACGAGTAATTCTGATAGTTTGAATTATGAAGAACTGGTCTGATTTACTGTGTCTAACAGTCCTAAAACTACATACTGATAACGTGAGTAATGATAATTGATATAACTGATACGACTGAGATGATCGGTATAACCGATGTAACTGATATTGAGCGATTGTATCTGATAGTCTAAGTCTTAATGAAACTATCTGAGTTCGGTTCTGTATGGAGTAACTGAATCTGAGATCAGTCCTATCTAGCAGGTGATCTCTGAGTATAATGATAACAAAAATGATTTGACTTAGTCTGATATCATTCCTACCTAGCGGGTGATCTCTAAATCTGATGATACTAATACTGATTGACCATAGTTATGGTCAATCCTATCTAGTGGGTAATCCCGGAGTCTATTGATAATGATAGGGGTTGACTATATCTGACAGTCCCAAATCTGTAACTAAAACTGTAGGATGTATTCATTTAATCGACATGCCCCTTTCTAGCTAGTCTAGGGTCCAACTTGTAACCCCAGTTGGAAGGGTGTCAATACCGCTCCACTGGTAAAGATAATTGTTATAGAATCAGTCTAATCTAGAGGGTGACCCCTGGGATCAGTCCTATATATTTAAATATGCTACCAGGTGATCCCTGAGTATGTCATCCCTATCTAACGGGTGATATCTTGTACCTACGTTGGCTATGTATTTCTGGAACTTAGGGATTGCTACTAGGGATATCAGTCCTATCTAGCGGGTGAGTCCCCATCCTTAGGCTAACTCGGTGATAAATCTTACTCCCATATAAAAGACACTGAACTGATTAGCTAAACTAAACTGATTAGTTGAACTGATGTTAGTGGTATTTTTTAGCGGAGCTAAACTGAGTTTACTAAGTTTCGTTTACTGACAAAATTTACTGATGTCTGAGGTCTGACTGAGAGTACTGTAGTTACTTAGATTTTACTTGAAATACTAAAATCACTGAGATTACTGAACTACTGAGATTTTTTTAGATTTCCTAAGTCACATAGTTGACTGAGTTATATGGATCAAAACTTGACTGAGAGTATTGTA
Organism: Capsicum baccatum var. pendulum; assembly: GCA_030864225.1. NCBI lineage: Eukaryota > Viridiplantae > Streptophyta > Magnoliopsida > Solanales > Solanaceae > Capsicum > Capsicum baccatum. The sequence continues at coordinate 42,604,828 of CM061554.1, forward strand.
AAAACATGGCATGAATCTAGGCACACAGATAATGTTTTGGGTATACGTACCCCCAGGACCCAATAGAAGGAAACTGACAAAGCATGAATTTGCTCTTCTTGAACACATGTCCAATATTCATAATTAGAAATACCATAAGTTAGGGATTTCATACTACACATAGTTCTCAAAGTCTTATACATGGAAGGGAACGTACAAAATAACATGCCATAAGTCCATCTATCTAGTTTCATGAATATTCCATCAACAATCATGATGCATAACAATATCATAGAAGTCATTATTTTCACAAGGGTGTAGCATGCATTTGTCATTTAAGTCACAATTCAACTATAATACATAACTTCTAGTCTTTAGGCACTCTATCAAACACCTTACATGCACAACTTAGGCATAAGTGTAATCAACAATTTAACAATCTTGAGCCACCCAAACTCATGGATTTCAACTAACACGCTCACCTACTTTCTGAAAATACATTAAGATACCATCTTGACACTCTATTAACAACCATCAACATGAACATGATTACACCATAACAAGAAAATCATAATTTATTATTTAAAACTTGATTCTTGGACTCCATGGATGAAAGGGATCCATGGATGAACACTACGCATACCTTAGGGATTAAATCTTGAAATAAAATTGACCTTACTTGAAAGTTCTTGGATTGGAAATCTTAATTGAGAAGAAACCCTAAGTTTGTTCTTGGGACCAAAGAGGGTTAAAAGCTTTTGAAACTAAATACCAATAGCTAAATACGTGTTTTTGGTGTTTTATGTCATGGGGCATAAGGTTTAGGGTGAGGTAAAAAGACCAAAATACCCCTACGAAATTACTTCCCAGTTGCTAAAATTATCAGCTGATGACTAAGGCTGATAAACCGTCAAATCTGTGATAGTCCGCCAGCCCAGGTCGTCACCTAAGACTTGAAATTGATGGGTTTCTACCTAAGTCTGAAGACATTGGCGGATAAGTCATCAGAAATGTGATAAGCCGTTAGACAGGTCGTCACTCAGTTTTCAAGCTGAAATACTGGAGTAAAATGAGTATAACTTTTTGCTCCGATATCGAATTTGGGCGAAATTGGTATTATTGGAAAGATAATTCAATTATCTATCTTTTGGTGGGGAGATATGCTCATTTGAAGTTGACTATAGCAATATCCTTTCATAGAATTCAATCAGTAATAAATGTTTTGATTAGTCTGATAGTTGGGAGTTATTTGAAACCTTAATATACATCTAACTTACTCATAAAACTATAAAAGAATCATGATGTACTATGCATGATATTGAAACATGGCGCTAATATTGGTTTGGATTTTTTGGGGTATTACAGTGATCTTCCCTCCTTCAGTGATTTCTTGTGAAATTTGTTTTCCATGTTTGTTCTGTAATTGTCTTTAGTACGATTGACTTCCATGTATTTAGGTATCTTGTGAGATCTTCTCATGATGCTATTTCAAATTCAGCTCCTAGGATGATCCTTCTTGCCTTGATCACATCTTCGGTGTATCTTGTATATTTTTCTTTATTGGCTTGTCATTATTAAAACATATTATATCAATGTAGAAGGCTAACACACATGTCCCCCGCTCTTGTTTTTTGCCAAAAAGGCGCACAAATTAACTCTCATGCCCCCAAACCCCCCTTCCCCCTGCTCTCTTTCTTTTTCTTTTTCCATTTTTGAGAAGAATAAAAGGACCCCATACACCTAGTACGAAAGGGCCCTCATGCACCCACAATCGAACGACCTTGAACAAGCTACCAAACGATGAGCCAAAACCTATAAAATTACTGAAATGATATGTTCTCGTTCTCAATTCCCTCAAGACTCCATCAATTCGTTCAACTGATTCATGATTTCGTGAAAATCAACGTTTTTCTTTCAAATTAGCTGAATTTAAGCAAGCAATTAAAACTGTAAAAGGACTACTTTATTATCTTAGATTTCATAAGAGAGCTAACATCAGTATGATAGTTTTTATACTACCATCAAACTTTTAAGCCACAGAATGATACTTTGACAATGACACAAGCAAAAGGGGACTAATCTGGGTGCACTATTCCGAATTCGTTCTATGATGTTGGTGTAATATATCAAAAATTAAATTTCAGTTGCAAATATAAAATAAATGAAAAAATATTATTCAAGGTGAGGTTTGGATCTGTCGTTGTCTTTAAAGAAATTCAAGTCCACCGCAACATAATCTATATCGATCCAGCAATATCACTTTTGACTAGCCCACCGCGGCATAATCTTTATCAATCCAACAGTATTTATTTTGACTTGTCCGCTATAGGATACAACAACCCATGAATGATGTACAATTCAAGTAACTCCGGAGTAGTTGAGTAGTCTAAAATTCTATCAAAAGAACACCTTCTTTCAATCTGTTAAAATTCTCTTTTGCATAGTGAATATAGTTTGAGACTTCGAATTTTCTTTTTTGGTCTCAACTCTCTCTTTCACTAATATATTTATTCTCCTTTTTTTTATAGTGAATATAGTTAAAAATTTAGAATATTTATATTTATAATCTATAATACATTAAAAGTGTGAATACTCTTAGAAAAGTGATTTGAACTTTTTATTCCTCATTAAAAGTATTTTGTTTAGACAAAATCATTTTTCAGTTATTTTCTATTATTTTTATGATATTAAATATTAAATAAAAATTAGGCAAAAAATCTTTCACAATTAAAATTAGCTTTACCAAAAAAATATGCCAGAAACTTGCCAAACGTTCAAAACAAAGTTGGGAAAAAGAAAAAATGTTTCCTTCTATATTTTAAGAAAAAAAATTCTTAATTTTTATTCCGTATCTGAAGGACTTGAATTCGCTTAGGTAATTTAGTAGGATACTTTTCATTATGCTTTCTTTTTATATTTTAAGGTGTTAGAACTTAGAACTCACAATTGGATTTAATATTTTCTTTTCTAAATAATTATTACTTTTGAAATAACTTGTATTGACATATTTCATATTTAAAAATATTATATCGGGCATCCTAATATTAAGGACACTTATATTAATTGCAAAATTTCCTCCCCTATTGAATTCCTTTCATGTTAATTTTTTTTACTTATACAAATTTTTTCAAACCAATCAATCGTCCAAAATTGAAACCACCCACCACTTCTCTCAGCACACAATTCTTCTATAAGTAATTTATCTTTTTCTCATCATATGAGTTGTGAGTTGTTTATTGAAGAATATCAAATCTATCTAAGAATTAAAGTATGAATTTCGTAGCCTTTATTATTTGTAATTGTTGCTTTCTGTTTACCTAAGATATTTTATTTAATAATTGACTATAAAAGATAAAAAAATTCTAGCCGACATTGTATGCTAGGACCAGTTTACATTCTTGCTCTGATGGACTATAATCAATTTGTTAATCTATTGCTTTAAGTTGAGAATATGCATCTAATTAACAAACTGACGAATTTCATAATTGTCCTTCATAACTTATAAGATAAGAGTTTTAATTTGTAGAACTCATAAGTGATTAGTTCAAAAATTTTAGGTAATAATAATATTCTACATTGTTTATTGTAGTTCAAAAGTTGAGGATATGCATCTAAGAAACTGACGAATTTCATGATTGTCCACCATCATAGACTTTCAAGGTATGAGTTTTGAATGTAACAAGTTCTAAAATTTTAGGTAATATTAATAATCTACGTTGTTTATTATGGTTTGAAGAACCCGTAATCTAAAGTGAGGATCATGCCTTAGTTCTCGAGTATTAGATTATATGATCTTACCTCTATTGGATTTCTATTCTTGCCTCAAAAAATGATATATTTTATCAGTATATGATCTTACCTCAATTGAATTTCTAAACTTGCCTCAAAACATGATTATTTTTATCAATTTAATTTTTGAGAAGGTTTTATTTTAATGAGAATTATTGTTATAACTAAATATATATAATCAAATATATTTTTATATTTTTTTGTTTTCATCTTATATTGAGATGAAAAATAAAGATGATGTTACTATTTTGTTGGGCACTGTTAGGTTTGAGAAATAATTTGATATAATCATTAAATATACGTGCATTTAGGTTACTTTTTCAGACTTCTAACTAATTAGTATAGGTTTTCTTTTTTTTTTACCTTAGAAGAGCGTACGATGGTCATATAGAAATTGTTAGTGGAGAGGAGAAAGGCTTGAAGATTATAGGGTTGCAAAAAAGATATGATTTATGCATAAAATATGAAGTTGAAGAAAGGTTGGAAGAGCTAATGCTCGAGTGCAAACCATCTTTAAGGATGTAGTCATACTCTTTTCGAACTAAAATAATTTCTTATAAAAATAATAAAAAAGGGCAAAAAGGCAGCCTCCACCACAATGGTGTATCTTACGCAGTTTTACCTTGCATTTCTGCCAGAGGCTGTTTCCAAGGTTTGGACCCATGACCTCCTGATCACATGACTGCAACTTTGTCAGTTACTCTAAGGCTCCCCTTCCATAATTTTTTATAAAAATACTCTTAAATTTAAACTAAATATACTTTTAGAGTCATTCATTATTGTTCCATATCTTTAGAATGCGTAGGTTGTGTATGAAAAAAGATTTGATTGCGAGTATCATACTTGAATGGGCTCTATTTAGTACAAGTCTAGATTAGTCAGGCTCCAATGTGGCTTCAGATACCAATGAAAATCAAAAAATATTTTTATATAGACTTACAACAATATTCGAATTTTAAAACATTTTGAAACACACGTGCAACATACTCAGATATGTTGTTTCCAGTTTTTGTCCTTTATTAAAAGACTCTGCTATAGATAAAATTTTCTTTTATAATTTTTCTAATATTAACATTCTAAAATTCACAAAATCACATACAAAATTCTATACCTAAAAGAAATACAAAAGTATAAAAAATTGACGTGACGATACACATAAAAGAAATGTTTGGTAGCCCTAAAAATTTTGAAAATAAATTACAACTCAAAATTTTCATCTTTCAGTTCTATTAGAATATGAATTAACTTATTTTGATTTTACACATTTTTGAGTTTTTATGACATTATACAAATTTGACATGAAAAAAAACTCTTCCAACCACCTTATTAATAGAGTTCCACTAGTGGCACACATTCATTATTGTCGTTGGCCATTGAAACAGGTGAAAATTCATATCTTTTTCATTAATTCTTTTTTTTCCATCTTCTTCTTTTAATTTAATCTTTTTTATAATTATTACAAACTTAATTTATATGATATACATAGAGGTCAATTATGTTTATTGGCCTAATCCGTGATTACAGTATGCAAAGATGAATTGTAACTCAGAACCATCTCATCATTAATAACATATTATGTGTTATACTTTTAAAGAGATAAGTTTTGTTTTGTTTGTCTCTAATTTATAGTGCTTTTTAATTTCAGAAAGTTCTTAATTGATGTTTAATATTTGATGTAACTGATGCTTTACCGCTCTTCTCCGTGTTGCCTCATGATAATTACTTTGTATTGTGTATAACTCTATCTAAGCATTTTGTATTCAATTAAAATTGATCATTAAACTAAGACTAATATATTTGATCAAGGATACTAATTTTAGTTAGGTTAATTTCTCTCTATCACACACACACACTTACACACACTTTTTTAGAGTTTCATGCTAAGCATGAGTATATAAATTTAGAATTTCATTCATACTTATATTGACACAACACCGAGCACTCCTTTTAAAAAGGGCAAAAGGTCATAGATGACAAGAACGACTAACAATTGTTTTTTAAGGATTTTTCCTCCGTTATCACTTATTAAGATTTATGTTTCATTTACTGAACTCACTTATTAATACTTAGCGCTATTTACTGGAACAAACTCACCAACAGATTCCTCAATATCAGTAATGACGAGAGTCATAAAGACAATTCAAGTGGAGGAGGAGAATGATAAGAGACTCATAAGAAAAGATAATAATAACCTATTCTCTTCTCTTTGAATCTGACACAAGTTACATTGCAGAAGGTAAAGCTCTATACTTTGGAGTTCAATATTGTATTCAATATAACATTCCAAACAACAACAACAACAACAAACCCAGTATATTCCCACATAGTGGGGTCTGGGGAGGGTAAAATGTACGCAGTCCATACCACTACCCCCGAAGGAGTAGAGAGGCTGTTTCCGATAGACCCCCGGCTCAAGACCATACCTTATATCTAGTTACTAAAAAATCCAAAGTGAAGGCAAAAGATAAAAAAAATATAGAATAATACCACTCAGTGTTAAGGCCTTTTGTTTTGTTTTGTTTTTTAAGTTGAGACAGCAAACAAGAAAGCTATTTCATGACTAGTCATATTTGCAAGAAATCGTAATCACATACGTTTTGTTCCTTGGAGACATTTCAGCTACTTGGAGAGTTCAGCAAAGATTTCATCCAAATATGGGGCCCTGGGGGAATTGCTTTAGTTGGATATTCACAGCCGAGCTCTTGACCGCACCAACCTGTAACTAAGCAAGCTCAACATGACTTAGTATTAGTGATGATACATTCATAGAACATAGCTCTTAGAGTTGTGTGCACCAGAAGGTGACACGGAAAAAACTGCAGAGAGTATCAGGCTAGCTCAAATTATGAGCATTAGATTATTAGCCAAACCACTAATGCTGAAAATGGAAGGGGTGCAAAAATGGAGGTATATGACCTGATTCCTTGCTTTATTAAGTTGACAGTGCCAGAATTTCCATTATGCGATGACATATATTGAGGATACCTGAGTTTCGTGGATAACTAGCTAGTAACAGGGAAAATGAACACCATTACCTAATGAAGTTGAATATCCACTTACATGTAGTGACATTCAGCCCTTCACATAATTTCATAAATTCAGATTTGCAGTCCATATTTGATTAGGACAACTTGCTCGGAATTTCCTGAACATATCCTTGTCATTGAGCTTATCTCATTTTCTATTTTTTTCTTATATAAAAGAACTTGACTTTGATGTTTGTTACTGAGCTCAGGGTTTATCAAATAGTCCCTTTAATTATAAAAGATAGGGCTCTAACAAAAAAAAAAAAAGGCATAGAAGAAAGGTAATATTTGCGAACTTTTTACCATCTACTTTTGAAATTACATAGGATATGCTATTATTTTTGTGTTACTAATCTTGAATAATCTTTCTTTTGTTGTATATAATTGTACTTATTACACGAGACACACGGGAAAAGCAGATACACTAAACCAGTATACTATAATATTTCCCCAAATTTTTAATATTTCTTCTCCAACACATAGAAATATCACTATTTATAAATGATGAATTTTTCTAGTACTAGATAGGAATAATATAATATAGTAAAGTGTTAGATATTACAAGAGTTACCAACTTTATTAATTGAATAATGAATAGAGTTTGCATGAGTTATTACAAACTAATAATCAGCTTCTACAATAATTTATACCCACCAACCAATATGAATAATGATACAAAATGTCATAGGGAAGAACATAATGCTGCAAGTTTGATACCAATTTGCCACACTTCAACATTAAAATAATTAATATTAAAATACGCCAACATAAGATGATTTTTTAAAGCTACCTAATCAGATTTGTAGAGGTCAAAGGCAATGCATGGTTCTACTAATCGCATACGTCATCCCGTGAATACAAAATTGGCAAATTAAGAATGACCACTTTACTTTTAAAACACGGTTCTATCATAATTTCTCTAATTTAACACAGTATAAGTTATATTTATATTAAATTAGATAAACAAATTAAAATAGGTGGTGCGTAAAAACCGAATAATTTGTCTGACTGGGAAATAGCCGAACATTGTATATTGATTTTCCAGGCGTGAACCGCATCGTACATCAGCTATTTTTAAGAATATACACAAGGATTACTTGAAACAGAAATCGAATAGGTATTTTGAACACTATTATCTATTAAAATCCTATAGGTATGTTATCTAAGTGCAAATCAATATTTGTATCGATCTTTGACGTACGTAGATAGGAAAAATATAAAAGAAACATACTCACATGAGTACTGCATTACTCAGATCTTAAATATGTTAAATGTTATTAGAGTGGGTAGAAGTCCCACATGTAAATGAAATATTTTATTTTAAAAGAATTTAGTTAGTGTACTTAAGAAGTTAGAGTGGTGGTGTTTTAGAAGTTGTTTTTATTACTTGGAGAAAAAGGAAAATGTGATATTTTGATTAATTATTAGTTAATAATGTTGCTGTCCACCGTCTCAACAATGCTATATATTACCATTTTTCCCTTTTGCACAAAGATTCTAACTTCTTTTCTTTCTTTTCCTTAGTTCTAATTTAATTAATTAACTATCATGGACCACCTTATTATTGTTTTCTACTAGAACATGTTGGTTTATTTTAATTTTGTTGACTCCTGTAACCTCTGGTTAATTAGGGGAGACTTGTTTAATTTCTCGATATCCTCTAATTAATTAGAAAAGTGCTTGTTTAATTCTGTGAAAATATTTCACACTGTTGAAATAGTATCTTAGGACAGTGCCTAGCACGACTCAAGTATAATTAATATATTACTTAAAATAATATCGTAGTAATATTTATTTAATATTCATTATTATTAACTGTTATTATTATTGTTCCCCAACAATCTAAGAAACTATGACAAATAATTCTACTCCTAGTAGAGGCGGATCGAGGATTTAAAGTTTGTGGGTTCCCTATGTTAGATAAAAATAAAATCAAATAGTAACTAGAGGGATTTGAACTCACAACCTAGAGGTCAATAAAACTTTTACAAGTCCCCCTACTCCACTAAGCCAACAATACACTTTATTTATGGATTCCCAACTTATAATTCTTATATATTTAATAAATTTTTCTATATAAATACTAGATTCGCACGAAAGTTACTGGATTCTCGGGAACCCCCACCCAGGACCCTAGATCCACCGCTGACTCCTAGTATTTCTGCTACCGAAGCAACTCCTAATTCTCCTGTTCCAGTTGTTCTACCATATGCAAAATCGTTTCCTGATGTTTCAAACATTAAAATATTTGCTAATGAAAACATTAAAAGATGGCAAGAACGAATTTTTTCACTACTTGATGTTCTTGTTGTTGCATATGCTTTGTCAAAAATACAACCTGGTGCAGGCGTTGATAGCCAAATTTTAGAATCATGGAAATCCGCCAATAAGGTATGTCATCATACTCTTTTACAAATAATTTCTAATGAACTATTTGATGTGAATTGTAGTTGCAAAGAAGCAAAAGTCATTTGGGATCAAGAAGTTTACGGTTGAAGACGCAACCAAAAAAAAGTATGTGGTTGAAAAATTTTATAAGTTCCAAATGAGTGATGTTAAAGAAATGAAAATTCAAATAAATGAATATAAAAAATTGTTAGAAGATTATTTGAAGATTGAGGACATCGCTTTACCAGAAAAAATTATTGCTGGAGTGTTGATTGGAAAATTGTTCGAATCATGGAATGACTATAAAAATAACTTGAAACATAAGCAGACACATTTTACTATTGAGAAAATAATAACTCATATTATAATTAAAGATACTAATAGAAAGAAGTCATTCAAAGCTAAGCAGGCCACGCTCAAACCAAATTTAGTACAAGAACAACTGTAATGCCCTGAATCTGATGCTCGGAATGCTATACGGTGCTCATGATCCCAAAGGACCACTAGATAACCCATGATTGATATCTGTAACTGAGCACTGAAAAATCTACTGAAATTATGCAGAATATAAGTTGTAAGGCCATAAGGTTCAAAACTGAACTAATACTGAATATAATACAATGTCTGTAATGGGGTATAACAATACCCAAAACTGAGATGAACTATCAGAAATATGTTGTAGTCTGAAAACACTCTAGTCTGAAAGCATTTAAACTATCTAAAATTTGTGGAGTTGATGGGATATGTCCCCAACTAACTTTAGGCTACTGAAATAATAAAGTAATAAAATAATTATGCTATCCCCAAATAATGAAGGCTCACTGCTAGTCTGGTTGTTGAACGTCTGATCTACTAAGGATGCTCGGGAGATCGTGCTTCTAAACCTATGGTATAAAACACCATAGCGCAAATGAGTTAGTATGTTGAATATACTGGTATGCAAGTGAGGTAGGCTGAATGCAATGGTTCATATGCATGAACAATAATAACTAACTGAATAATATGAATGTGAGAAAACATGCATGAATATATAACTGTAACTGAGATCTTGATAACGCTGACTCATGAATTCTGATAACATGAGTTTACTGATATCTGAGTATTGATACTAGGATACTAAATATGAATGACTGAATCTACTAAATATTGAGAGACTGATGTTGTATCACTAATATAGGAAAGACTGTTTCTGACAGTTCTAATTATGAAGAACTGGTTTGATTGACTGTATCTGACAGTCCTGAGTCTAAATACTGATAACATAAGTTTTAAATAATTAATATACTATTAATTGAGTTTGTATTAACGTGATTACTGAGTCTGAGTATTGATAACATGAGTGTCTGTATCTGACAGTTCTAATACTGATGGAACTAGTTGAGTTTCGTACGGTACTGAGTTAACTATATCTGAAAGTTCTAAATTTCTATTGAACTGAACGAAGTTTTATTACTGAGACTGAATGACTGTATCTGACAGTCTGATTCTATAATTGAAACTATGGGAAGTAGTTATCTAATCGACATACCTCTAATATGTCATTATGGCTGAGTTAGGGTCCAATCTGTAACCCTAATTAGAAGGGTGTCAATATCATGCCACTGGTAAGGACAAACTGTGGGTGACCCACATCTGATTGGGTCCCCTAAAAAAAATGGTTGGACCCTCATCTAACAGTGTTTATCCACCTCATCAACCCTTATCTGATAGTTTTGATGTCTCAACCTATGCTGGCTATATAGTTCTGGAATGCAAGGATGACTGCTGAGAATCACACCCTTATTTGATAGTGTGTGCTCCTATCCTTGGGTTCACTCGGTGATAATTCCTACTCCCAACTGAATAGACTCTGAACATGATTAACTGAACTATATAATGACTAGGTTTCCTGAATTTCGTGACTGGCGGAATACTACTGATATTTGATAGCTGACTCAGTTTATAAAGATTTCTAAGATTTATTAAGATTTATAAAGATTACTGATGTTACTGAGACTACTGAGGTCACTGAGATTACTGAGCTACTAAGATTACTGAGATTTTTGAGATTTCTGAAAGAGATTTGACTGATACTGAATTTATTGAGTTTTCCTGAGTCATGAGACTGACTAAATTCTACTGATCATGGCTTGGCTGAGATTATCATGAAAACATGACATGGATCAAGACACACAGCTAAATTATTGGGTACAAGTACCCCCAAGACTCGATAGAATAAAACTGACAAGCTTTACACTTTTGATCACATGACCAATATCAACAATTCATAATTTCATAGTTGGGAATTTCATAAAGCACATGATCATCATAATATTGTACATGGATAATAATGCATATAAACATGGCATAATTTCATGCTTCTAATCTTATGAACATCTCAACAAGCAATCATGATGCACAGGTTTAGCATGGGAAACATCTTAATCAAATAGGTATAGCATAACTTAAGAGACATGACATAATCTTGACACATGGAAACTAAGCACTTGATCATTATTCATTCATGGGGCATATTATCAAAAACCATGCATGGACACTTAGGGCATAGGTGTATTCATCAAACTACACATGATAAACTACTCAATTCATGGATTTCATCTTACATACTAATGTAATTTCAAGACAAACACATAAAAATCACAACTTGGGAATCATACAACAACACTATCATGGTTTCAATCAGCCCACAACAAAACATTATAATTTATAGTTTAAAAGATGATTCCTGAGCTTCATGGATGAAAGGAATCCATGAATGAATACTGTGCATACCTTAGTTCTTGATTTTATGAAGATTGATGGAGACATTCTTGAATTTGAGTCTTGGATTTGAATCTCCAATTGAAAACCCTAGCTTGTTCTTGAGAGAAACTTAAGAGAAACCCTATATTTTAGGTGAAATATGGATGAATCATGTGTTATTGGATTTATATAGGGTTGAAAAATTAACCCTTTTAACCTTTGTATGCATATTTTATTTCTAAATTTTTTTTTCCTAATTTGGCAGGCTAGCACGACGCGGCGCTATAACATCGTGTCACTAGAAATTGCCAACTGGGAACTGGGCTGATAGAAAGACGTGGAGCTATCGCGTTGACATTTTGTTTGTAACCTATAAGTTTAGTGCGATGTGTGACTATTGCAGAGCAACACTGGAAATTGAAAATTTCCATTTTGACCTGCTCCGCGACGCACTGGTGGCTTAGGTGGGACACTGTCTTACTAAAATAGCTCTAACTCTTCACCCAAGTGTCAGATTTGGACAAATTTTGTATCGATTGAAAGCTTATTCAATTTTACACACGAAAAAGTGAAAATATTGAAAATACCACATGTATAAAAGTGTATTCATCTTTAAAACAAGTCTTTAACATTTTTGGGATAATTTTAAGCTAGGTAGAAGTACGAGAAATTATAACAACACATCAACAACAAAAGATATGGTATAAGTCTCAAGGTTACAAGCCTAATAATCCCAATCTTAAGAAAATAAAATACACTTGTTTTAGTTGTGGAAAATCAGGTCATTATGCCTCATAATGTAGGCACCGAATGAGAAATAACAAAGAAATGAGAAATCCTCCCAAAGCTAATTTAGCTAAAGGAGATGAAATAATCGTAGCTGTTATTTCTCAAGTAAATATGATGTCACATATAAAATAATAGGCAGTAGACTCTGGGGCTACTCTACCTATTTGTGCAAATCAGAAAGCATTTGCCTCCTGTACATCAATAGGAGATGATAGTGAAGTGGTCTAACTTGCAGACTCAAGAACTGCTAAAGTCCTGGGCATGGGTAAGGTGCTCCTAAAACTCAGTTCGAGAAAAAATTTAACCCTCATGGATGTGCTATATGTTCCTACAATGCGAGCAAACCTGATTTCTATGGCATTACTGGATAAAGCTAGAATAAAAGTGTCTGTTGAATCTAATAAGTTGGAAAAGGCTATTGTAATCATGGACTTTATGTACTTAATATTATCAATGATAATGCATCAACTCCTTCTTATATTATTAAGTCTATTTCTTTATGCCATGCTAAATTAGGACATATTAATATTAAATATATAAAGAACATGCAATCACTTGGTTTAATATCTGGTTTAGATTCAAGTAATTTTGATAAATGTGAAATATGTGTTGAAGCTATAAATACTAAAAAGTCGTGTTTTCAGTTAATGGAGAAACGAAATTGTTATCTTTAATTCACATTGATTTGGGTAATTTGAAACAAACTATGACTAGAGGTGGTAAAAAATATTATATGACTTTTATTTATGATTTGTCCAGATTTACTGAGTTGTATTTGCTTAGAAATAAAGATGATACATTGGATGCTTTTGCTTCTTATAAATATAAAGTTTAAAATCAGCTTAGCAGAAAAATCAAGAGAATTAAATATAATAGAGGTGGAGAATATGTATCTTTAAATGCTTTTTGTGAAAAAGAAGGTATTATTCATAAAGTTGCTCTGCCTTATTCACCTGAGTCTAATGGTGTAGCTGAAAGGAAAAATACAATATTCAAAGAAATGATGAACTCTATGTTAATTAGCTCTAATGCAATTGATAATTTGTGGGGTGAAGCTATTTTATTTGCATGTTATTTACATAATAGAATTCATCATAAAAGAACTGATAAAATTCTTTATGAATTGTGCAAAGGTTATAAACCTAATTTAAAATATTTTAAAGTATGGGGTTGCCTTGCTAAATTTTCTCCTGAACCTAAAATAGGGAAAATAGGTTCTAAAACTTTTGAATGCATGTTGATTGGATATGCTGAACATAGTGTTGCATATAGATTTCCTATAGTGTAAAGTGATGTACTTAATAGTAATAATAATACTATAATTGAGAGAAAGAATGCTGAATTCTTTGAACATATTTTTTCACTATATGATAAAATCTCTCAGGCACCTGTTGAAAGAGAAAATGAATCTACCTCTAATATTGAGGAACTAAGAAGGACAAAAAGGTCTAGAAAAAAATATTTTTCTTATGGAAATTATTTTCAAAATTTTCTTGTTGATAATGAACCATCAAATTATTTTGAAGTTGTATCTTCTTCAGATGCTAAATTTTGGAAAGATACAATAAAAATTAAACTTGATTCAATTATGAAAAATAATACATGGGTCTTAAATTATTTACCTCCTGGTGCAAAATCGATTGGTTGTAAATACATTTTTAAAAAGAAACTTAATCCGGATGGATCGATAGATAAATATAAAGCTTGGTTAGTAGCTAAAGGATTTTCTCAAAAGAAAAATATTGATTATTTTGATACATTTGCACCAGTAACAAGAATTTCTTCTATTTGAATATTAATCGCTTTGGCATCAGTTCATAATCTTTTTATCTGTCAAATGGATGTAAAAACAGCTTTCTTAAAAGACGATTTAGAAGAAAAAATTTATATGGTTCAACCTAAAGGATGCATAGTTTCTAGACAAGAAAATAAAGTTTGTAAATTAATTAAATCTTTTTATGGCCTTAAACAAGTTCCTAAATAGTGGCATGAGAAATTTAATCAAGTCTTAATAAAAGATGATTTTTCTTCTGTTGAGGTGGATAAATGTGTTTATACAAAAGTGGTAGACAATGATTATGTGATAATCTATTTATATGTTGATGATATGCTTATATTTGGTACAAATTTAATTATGGTGCAAAGTACCAAATTATTTTTGTGTACTAACTTTGATATGAAAGATCTGGGTGAAGTGAATATGATATTGGGAATTAAAGTTATAAGAATTAAAGATGGTATAATGTTGTCACAGGAATATTATGTGGAAAGACTTCTTAAGAAGTTTGAATGTTAGGAGGTAACTCCTGTAGCCACTCCTTATGATGCTAATTCTAAATTAAAAAGAATAATGGTGACCTAGTTGCTTAATCTAAGTATGCACAGATCATTGGGAGTCTGATGCATTTAATTAATTTTCTAGGCTTGATATAGCCTATGTCATGTGTAGACTGAGTAGATATACTCATAATCTTAATAATGGGCATTGGTATGCATTAATGCGACTGATGAAATATTTGAGAGGAACTATGAATTTTGGTATCTCGTATAGTGGATTTCCTTCAACTTTAAAAGGGTATTGTGATGCAAATTGGATCTCTAATTTAGATGAAATGAAATCCACTAGTGTTGATATGTTCACCCTTGGTGGTGGTGCAGTATTATGGAGATTAGCTGAGCAGACAATCATTGCTAAATCAACTATGGAATAAGAGTTTGTAGCTCTGGAGTTAGCTGGTACTGAGGCTGAATGGATAAAAAATTTCTTAGAGAATATCCCTTTTAAAGAGGATGATCTATTGCCTAATATCCCTTTAAAAAGGAATGATTTGGTGCCTCCTGTCTATACATGCTATGATTACCAAGCCGCAATTGCTGTTGTGAAGAATAAATCTTACAATTGTAAGAGTAGACATATGAAACGAAGGCATGATGTTATTAAGAAATTGCTGAAAGACGAAATAATTTCCATTAATTATGTGAAGTCGGAATTGAATTCGGTTTATTCACTGACTAAACCATTGGGAAGAAAATTAACTCTTTGAACTTCAAAAGAGATGGGGTTAAGGCCAATATAACTGTCAATAGAGATGGTAACCCAACCTATGTGATTAGAGATCCCATGAAGTAGGTCCATATGGGTCATAACAATTCAATATTGACTCTGGTCACTAACTGAGAGTGATTGAACTACTACCAAAATGGACGGATGAGTTACTAACTCTTAATGAATTCATAATCCTTGCAGATGGTATATTTAAAACAATGTACACTTGATGAATTCATCTATATGAGAAGTGAAATGAGGTCTTTCCTATGAGACTTTTGGCCTTAGTCTCTAGAGCTTTCATGAATACCAGGCACGCGCATGGCCTATTGGCATAAAATCGCATTGATTCACAAAATTACGGTCAAAATATGATCGATAAAATCTCTAGCTGACAACAAGAATTATTCGATTTATAGAAATATTATATTTTACCAATAATTCTGAAAGTTAAATTTTATTGGTCTAAGTTTGGTTCATAGTTCAGAAGACACCAAACCTACTACATTTTGTCCATGCAAATCGAACAATTTAAAAAAAAATTCAGATAAATTCTTTTGAAATAATGTGGGGATTGTAAGTGAAATATTTTATTTCAAAAGAATTTAGTTAGTGTACTTAAGAAGTTATAGTGTAGTGTGTTTTAGAAGCTATTTTTATTACTTGGAGAGAAGGAAAATATGATATTTTGACTAATTATTTGTTAATAATGTTTCTATCCACTGCCTCAACATTGCTATAAATTAGCATTTCTCCCTTTTGCACGAAGATCAACTAACAATATATACTTTCAACTCTATCTAACTTCTTTTCTTCCCTTTCCTTAGTTCTAATTTAATTAATTAACTATCACCTTATTATTGTTTTCTACTAGAACTTCTTGGTTTATTTTAATTTTGTTGATTACTGTAACCTCTGATTAGTTAGGGAAGACTTGTTTAATTTTTGGATATCCTCTAATCAATTAGGGAAGTGCTTGTTTAATCTTGGAAAAATATTTCACACTGCTGAAATAGTTTCTTAGGACAGTGCCTAGCACGACTCAAGTATAATAAATATATAACTTAAAATAATATCGTAGTAATATTTATTTAATATTCAGTATTATTAATTGTTATTATTATTGTTCCCCAACACCACTTATTTGGGGAATGGATTGGTGACTTACTTATATGAATTTGGACAATCATCCCCCATGAGCTATCTTTTGGGGTTGCGTTAGGCCTAGATACCATATCTGTACATGGTATCAGAGCTAGATCCATCTTTATTTTAATTCCTGGTCCATGCGCCAGCTAAACCTTAGACATGAAGGGGGTGTTACTCCACGCGCCAGCTGAGTCTTGGACATGAAGGAGGGGGTGTTAGAGTGGATAAAAGTCTCACATCAATTGGAGAATGGACTAATGACTTACATATATGGAGTTGAACAATTCTGCTCTTGTTTTCTAGCTTTTGTGGTTGAATTGGACCCAAATACCATATTTTTACAAGCGTAACATTATGGGATAATCATAGTGGTGTTCAAATGACTATGAAACTTAGTACTTCATCTCTCTCAATTTGTGCGGCACCTTAGAATTTAAGATTCAAAAAGTTTATCTTTGACCATAATTTCATCATATATTTTAAATATTTTGGTCAATTATTGTGATTTATAGTACCATTTACATAATTTTCAAATGCATAAATCTCATTTAATTTTTTTTTTTTAAATTTTTTGCCTAAATTGACGATCAAATTTAAATTGTTTGACTCTTAATTTACATGAATTTACCATCCATGACCATCAAATTGACATTGAAGTTGCACATGGTTTCTGTAAAGGAACAATTATACAGGTTCACACAAGACATATTAGATGACTTTACCATCCATGAGCTCTTAAAAATTAAACGTAAAGAGATTTTAGAAACTCAAAGCAAACGATCAGTTTGCTGTTTGAGCATATTAAATCTCTTATGCACATATTTCTTTAAACACGAAGCACTTCAAACCAATTCGAGACTAGCTCTTTGATATATATTAGATATTAGAATTGGCAGCGAAGCGAATATAAAGTTGGCAGATACTCGAGAAGATTTGGAAGAATGTCCACTTTGAAAACTTAATTTGAAAAATAGATATTAAATTTCTTTTTCATTTATTTTTTAAGGTTAGGGTTTGGAAAAGGCAAAAAATGGGTCAGGGTTGTGGAGCCATGGGCCTCTTTAGCATTTTTAAAAGTTGGGGACAAAATACAACTTTATAAAAAATACAATATGGTCCCTTTTATATTTATTAATTTTTCAAAAATTTATTAAAATTATTTAATAAATTCAACAACTTTTCTCTCTTCTCAAATTCTCTCCTTCTCCCAATTTTTCTTAATATTTTTTGCAAATAAAAGTGTTTCTCGGTTCTTGCTTCCCAAGTCAAAATTTTTCAGTTTCTCTTGCTCAGGTAAGTTTAATCTTCTTTCCTGATAAGTTTTAGATCCATTTTAGTATTTTTTTTTTGTTTTGTTTTGTGTTGGGATTCTTCTAATTAGGCTAAAAAGTGCACTGTTCGTCATTGAATTAGTCAAAATTTGAGTGTCTTTGGTTAACATTATTGATTCTGCATTTTTAATTGTGTTTTGCATCGGATAATGACTAGAAATTTTTTAATTTTTTGTGTTTATATTGCGTATTGATTTTGAATTTTTGTAATGAGTTGAATCCATTTTAATGGTGTTCTTGTTGTTGTGAATTGCACTGCCAATACCTAGAGAAGTTGGAACTTGATTTACATATTTGATCTGAGGCGTTTTCTCATTTTTCTTAATAGATTAGTAGTCGATATATCGACCACTACAGATTTATTTTTACTATATTTTTTTATTTTTATTAATTGACCAGTGATCGATAAATTGACCACTACAAATTTATTTTTGGTTGTAGATCATAAATTATGAGAGTTCATAGCGCAGTTAGAGGGCTTGCTTCCATTGCTTGTAGCAGTAGGAAGTGAAAAGTCAAAGACGTTTCCAGAACTTCGAAGAGGAAAAAAGTTGTAGTCGATGAATCCGAGTTGGAAACTGAATAAAAAATCCTTGTCGATATTTCTGAATATGACGATAGTAGTGCATATAAGAGTGACGATATTGAGGATAGTGAAGGGAAAAACAAAAAATAAAGTGAAAGTTTTAGCGGTGAAGTTGAGAACAGGAGAGATAGTTGAGATGGGAAGGAGGATGATCCCCTATCCTTACTAATTTTTGCAAGAGATATCTCCGTTGAGTCGTACGGCCTAACAACTTGGATGGATAAGCTAGGTTCTTTTCCTGCAAATATTTCTGTAAGGGCAAGAATGGTGGTCTGTTGAGAGTTTAGAAGGATTTCTATTGAACAAAAGTTGTATGCTGATTTTAAGAAGACCTATGTCGAACACTTGAGGAATATACCGAAACATTTTAAATTTAATAGACAGATGGTCCATTATATGTTGTTACAAAATATCAAAAATAATAAAAATCTGTATAAATTTGGTTTTATGTAAATGGTAAGCCAACTCATTTTTGCTTAAAGAAATTTACTCTGATTATGGGGATGAATTGTTCAGCATATCCCTGTGAATCAAAAATGAACAAAGTCCTCCAAAATGGTAAAATATTTCATCTTAAGGTAACGTAGAACAAGAGCATTACTGTTTCAAGTTTGATTATCCTGATCAAAGGTAATAGGTTGACTAATCAACAAAAGTTGAAGTGTGATTTGGTTTGGTTTGTCACTCGAAGCTATTGGCGAAGGATCCGTCAAAGAAGGTAGATTTAGACCACATCAAGTTGACGACTGATTTAGATTTCTTCGGAGGATATCCATGGGGAAAAGAGTCTTTTTGACTGACATTGAGCTATTTGAAAAGGAAGATTGATCTGACCAAGCAGAAAGAAGCTTTTGTGAAGAGGAATAATGCATCGTACGTGTATATTTAGTTTCTCTGGGTATTTTTGGTACTTATAATATACCATGTTATTGATTTATTATAGACTCTTACCTATTTATGTAATAATACATAGACCCTGTAGATTTACTTATGCTTTTATTTATTACAGGTTTGGATATATGAGGTCTTTACTCATTGAGGAAGGTACGCTGATAAGTCGTTGGATTCTACTTTGCCTATTCCTCATCTTCTTAGATGGCACACGTTGAAGTACGACAACATAATGAAACACAACCCATTTAAGTACAAAGAAAACAACACAAAGGTAAAATTATACTTATTCTAATATGCTAATAATATTATTATATTAGTGAATGTCGCGTAATTTATATTTATTTTTTTAATAGATTGTTCACCTATACCTTACCTCTACTATCCGTGAGATGGAGCAGAGATCCATGAAAATATTTAAACCATAAATGAACGAAGTTAAGGATACGTCCATCGATGCATTAAAGGCGCAGTTAAAAGGCGTAACTATTCTAACTTCATTAGCGGAGGTTGCAAATAAAGACAAAGATTTAGGTGGTCACAATTATGTTTCAAGTCCAGCACGTGCTTATGATCATGCTGGTTCAAGTGGACTCAACCCTACACCAGACACTTATAATGATGATGACCTGCGTGAGCATGTTTCTTTGCTAGAGAAAAGTGTTTTGGATATTGCTTCTTTTGTTAGAGAAAAGAGGTTGAGGAGAACCGAGAACAATAAGAAGAAGCAACCAGATGAAGGTAAGCTAATTTATTTTTTTTCTTTCAATTTAATTTTCTTTCATTATTTTTGTATACTTTTACGGTAATGTAGTGCATCTCAACAGTCTCCCTCGTATCCGACATCAAGTAAACCTCAAAGAACTTGTAGTCGTAGTGTCTGACATTGCTATAACAGATGAAAAGGTTGGAGAAGAGAAGGAATAAAAAGAAACAAAAGAGGATAATGAATCATATGAACAAGATGCAAAGGAATAAGAGAAGAAGAAAAACATGAGGAGATGACAGCTTAAGAAGAAACAGAAAATAAGGAGAAAATGGAAGAAGATGGTGAAAAGAAATCAGAAGAAGAAGAGAAAAAAAAGAAGACAGTTGATGAAGAAGTAGTGGCTGAACAGGAGGTTGAAAACATTAAAGAAGAGAAGAAATCACCAGAAGAAAAAAAGAAGGAAAATAAGAAGAAAGAAGTAAAAGGAAAGGAAAAAAAGGATGAAGAAAACAAAGTGGATGTGATGGGCATTGTTAGGAAAGTCAATGATAATAACCTGTAGTTTGGTGCATTAGGAACAAACAATTTTCTTAATGATTTATTTTTTTAGTGATTTGAATTTTATTGATAATTGAATTAATATATTAGGCATCTCAATGATGACATTTATCAATGGAGTTATGTTCAGTTATTTCTTTGTCTTGTTAGATTAAACTGTTGACTACATTATGTTTAGTTACTTTCATGGTTTATAGAGGTCAATGATAAATGACATAGAAATAATTCTCTATTAATTATAGATTACATCTACAATTGATTTAAGAAACCATACATCTATTTATTCAGTTTCATACATCCCTATTACACCTTTTCAGAAAGCCAACACCAAAAAAAAATCATACAATAATTTTTTAAGGCCATTCTCATTTTCTTCGGCCAAAATCAACCTTTGCTTTAGTTGATCTCTCCCCATTTCAATTTATTTTAGAGATCCTTCAAGTAATCACTTTACTCTTTGGCTTCTTTTAATAATGTCATGAGTAGATCTCTATTTTCTTTAGATTTCTGAAGCCTTTGTAGTATTTGAAAGTTGGAAGCGCCTTGAAAATTTGATGTTGATGGGCTGCTCGTCGGTGAGTCTTCTCAACCCACTTAAAAAAAGAGCATCCGTTATTATTCTTGACAAAAAAAAGTTATTACATGAATTTTCTTGCTTAAATAAAAAAAATAGATAAATCACTTATTCATGTACGCACTCACCTTTCCAATCTAACAGTTAAAGAATTTTCGACCTAAATTCGAATCGGTGCATGACGTCCTCAAAACAGCTTGATCTCCACCACAACATATGTAGGACACTTTTGCATTTGATGTTTGCATATTTGAGATATTGTAGTTGTTTAAAAATAAATAAAAAAATAAAGCCAAAAAAATGAGAGTGTTAAAACAAAAATAGCCTTCCTTTTATAGAAAAGAAAGTGAGATATTACTATTGGATGTGGTTTGACATGTACTTTATGACCATTGTAAAAATATGATATTTAAATTGTTACTGTTGGCCCTCTTTCATAGACCTTAAATATAAATGATTCCTTCTCATGCGTTAGGTAGATGATGAAATGTATAGATCGATAGTCGGTCAATGCTAAGGTATATACAGGTTGGTGAAATGGTAAACAAATAGTAGTACATAGTCAAAAATATAAATAATTAAATAAATAAAATTAATTTGAGGACCATCGATTGTGTCTAGCATAAATCATAGACGCAAACCCTTGTCAATAATATACTGTATTTGTTTATTTCCCTTAATAGTATATTAGGAAATAAAGGAATAATTAATTAATAAAATAATAAATAGTTAGATTTTATGCAATTAAATGAGCTTAAACAAGTCATGTGATCGTATAAGAGTCACGTAAATTGTAGAAGGTGATAAAAAATATGTGAGGATGGGTAGTGATTGTACAACCAACATCCTCAGGGTAATGTTAACCCAATGCACAAGTATGTTGTGAGGAATTCATTTGTTCAACCACAACTCATCACTTCACATCTTTTATCACCACTTTCAATTTATGTGGACTCTCATATGATCACATGACTTGTTTAGGCCCATTCAATTACATAAAATTCAATTATTTATTATTTTATTAATTAAATAATCCTTTTCAAAATATGTTCTAGTCATGGTCTATAAATAAACAACATCGTCTACTTATTTAATTGTGGAAGTTGTTCCCAGTATATGCTAGATTATATTAGGTCGAGTAAATAACTAAGCATAGTCTAGAATAAACTATGGACTACTTCATTAATAAATGCACTAGACGAGGATATATATTCATAGACAATGAGTAGCACATATTTTGAAAAGGATTATTTAATTTATAAAATAATAAATAATTGAATTTTTTGCAATTGAATAAGCCTAAACAAGTCATGTGATCATATGACAATCCCCGTAAATTGAAAGTGGTGATCAAAGATGTGTGAGGTGATAAGTTGTGGTTGAACAACCAAAATCCTTAGGGCAATGTTTACCAAAGTACATGTTGTGAGGAATTCATTTGTTCATCCACTACCCATCCAAAACATCCTTGATCACCTTCTGCAATTTACGTTGACTCTTATATGATCACATGACTTGTTTAGGCTCATTCAATTACATAAAAATTAATTAATTATTTTTTAATTAACTAATTATTCCCTTTTTTTTTCAAATATACTACTAAGGGCAATAAACCAATATAGTATATTATTGACAAGGATTGCAGTCTATGATTTACACTAGACACAATCGATGACCCTCAAATTAATTTTATTTATTTAATTTTTTATATTTTTGACAATGTACTAATGTTTGTTTACCAATTCACCAACCCGCATAGTAGAGTTCATCGATTAGGTAGACGTTCACTCATAGATATTGAGGTCGGTAAATACTAAAACCTATCGACTTTCCAATTCATTTTGTATTAATCAACATAATTGAGGATAGACTAGATTCAATATCCAGTAGAATATATGAATTAATTTTGACATCTAACAACTATTTAATTCATCTTCTAACGGGAAGAATTACAAAAATTCAAACAAAAACAAAATTATAAAATTAAAGTGGAAACAAATGTAAGAAGCATAAAATACTTTATTCAGATTTCCATTGCAATGGTTTAAGACCATATGTACAACAAAATAGTCACAGATACACCAGATTCATCTTCCATTATCATATATGGATTAATTTTGATATTTGACAACTGTTTCATTCATCTTCTAGCAGGAAAAATTGTAAAAATTCAAACAAGAACAAAATTGTAAAATTAAGTAGAGACAAATATAGAAAACAGAGAATACTTCATTCATAAGTTCATTGCCACAGTAGTTTAGCACCATATTTACAGCACAATAAGAGCAAAAAGGTCAAAAGAAAAAAGCTTTCATCTAACAAATTACCTAGTCATGAAAGCTTCTTTGCTACGAACTTAAATCTACAACTACAAGAGAAATTAAAATATAAACTAAGGGGATAGTGTGTGTGTGTGGAAGGGGGTGATCAACTCCTTGGGATCCATGTTCAACCTCTCCATGATCACCCGTAAGAAACAGATGATACGGCGGAGTTCATGGTGGAGGTGCTCCATGTCCTGACGCAGACCGTAGAAGAGATGGTCTAGGTTATTTCAGAGGACAAGAATGTCATGGTTACTCTGAAAACAAACCCTCATTCATGGTTTGAGTTGAATGCTCGGGATCTTTACATATTTATCAATTTTTTTGTTTAAAAAGATGATATTATGTATAGTTGATGGGTGTTTATATATATAAAAATAGAAGCCTTTGGACTTCTCGCCCAGTGGTAGGTAGACATATGGATCGGTGGAATTCAAAGAGGTAGCATACATCCAATCGATGTCGGGTGTGAGTGGATGTGCAATACTGTTTTTGATGTGTCATAAATTCTGGACTATTCATCTTTTCATTTGAATATTAAGGTTTTTAATAGGATTGATAATTGACAATGTGATGTATAAAGAATACTCCCAATGCACTTGACATACAATATATGCAATAACTTAAAAGGTCGATAATCGACACAGACAAAAATCGATAAGACTGGCATTAATCAGATTACTGCAGGGTTGTCAAAATGTATTCACTGCAAAACTTACAAAAACACAAATTCATACAAGTCTAACTATGATTTGTTATTGTTACAACCGGTTCTCTTGTTCCCGGGTCTCTTGCACAGTGAAAACTTCTTCCTTCTCTTCGACCTTAAAGACTCACCTATACCCTTAAAGCATTTTCTTCCTTCTGAGTTTGGTGTCAATAAGAGTTGAAATGATGTTCATGTCTAGCAATTCTTTTGGCACACTCCATTTGGACTCCTAAGTGACAATATTAATTGATTATGAATACGCAAGGAGGTACTCTTCTACTTTATACACGGGCGAAGAGTACTAATAGACTATCAAACCATAATCATCACCGTGCTTCGATAGCAAAGCGGCCATCGCATGAGAGCATGGTATTTTGACCAAGTCAATCTTCCTGGAAGAACAAAACTTTTCCAATAGATCGACTTTGGTCGTACAACCACTGCTAAACACTATGAATTGGTTTTCATCCCTGCTTATGTTCTCCACATAGAAATAGTCGTCCTCACTCATATTATCCTTTAAGATCTTTTTTACGGTAGTCATAAGTTTGTTATCCTTATATTTGAGGACATATGCACGCCTCTCCCTGAATTTCTCACCAAAACTCTTAGAAATTGAATTAAATATGGATGTTTAGGAAATCAACATAGAGTTGATCATCTCGGCAATATTTATGGTCATTACATCAAACCTGTTGCCAGGGAAATATTCCCTACTCCATTTCTCAAACCCAAGCGCATAGTTGAGGAAAAAGGCTACCTCGGGACAATAGTTCTTAATTTCTCAAAATGGTTGCTAAACTCCTTAGAAGAATATTCCTTTGTTTCATGGTAGAATAGATAGAGCTGATATCTGCATTGGTGATTTACCCTAAGATTTTCACCTAGGTGCCTCATGCAATTCCCGTGATAAGCATAGTTGTAAGGTCACATAATGCTATTGGCGATGCTCTTATGCCTATCGGAGATAAAGCACAAATCTGGTCCATCGACTACTATGGACTTTATCTTCTCAAAGAAGAACATCCAAGATACATCATTCTCCTTGTCAATGATGTAAAAGGAAATGGAATGAATATAGTTCTCGATATTCTGTGCAACTGCGCTTAGCAGCAGTCCTCGAAGTTACTATGTAAATGAGTATCGTTGACTGTAATAACCTTTCTCGTGTGGGTAAATCACCTAATGAAAGGGCTCAAGGCTAAAAAATAGTACATAAACCTACAATCATCTTTGTTCACCATGATGGAGTAGGTAGTGCCAACATTAAGAACATCGATCATGTACGAAAAAGTTGACCGATAGGAATACCTGTGCTCCGGTGTCCCTCTATCTATTTTCTTTGAAATCACATCCTCATCCAACATTTCCAATAGGTTAGTCTACTGCTAAAGTTCTTCCAAATGATCCTTCGAATCTCACTAGTGTCCTAACCCTTCTCTTTGTGATACATGTTCACACAGAGCGATTGTAAGACCCCTCAAAACTTCTAAGCTTAAATCAGTATTTCAAGCTTGTCTAGGGGGTTCCATACTTAGAAAATTCTATCTAAGTTCCCAGACTTAGTTTATTTTTAGCCTTCAAATGTTGGCAATCTCATTTTGCCACCTTAATGTCCTTTAATGGTCTGTATTTTTTTTTAATTCATGATCAGAGAGGTCAATAGGTGTTTTTGGATGAGTTTTAGATTTTTCAGACCTCGTTTGGTGTCCCAAACCAGTGGACCAATGTGATCTTGGTGTGCCATTTCACCTATGGCGTTGGTTAACATTATTGCCGGGACTACCACTAAAACTACTGAGGCTTGGTATGATCATGGCGTGACTCATCGTGTATTGCATTGATGAATCGATGCGTCGTGTCGCCAATTGCATTGATGTCTAATCTTTAGTCATTAAATGTCCATGTTTTTAAGGGCAAAAGGGTCAAGTTCCCATCCTTATATAAGCCTATAACATGATATTTAGCCCTTATTTCACCAAAATATTGTTGTTATTCTCAAATACTCTCAAGAACTAGTCTAGGGTTTTCATAGGAGTTTCAAATTCAAGAGATTCTACCGTTTGTTTTCAAGAATTTTCCATCCAAGGTATGTCAAGTGTTCATTCTTAGATTCATTTCATCCATGAAGCCCAAGAATCTAATTTTAAATTATGAATTGTGATGTTTATGTTATGGATTGATTATGTTCATGTAGTTATTGTTGTAGAATTCCTAAGTTGGAACCTTTATGTGTTGTTCCTAAAACTATGCTAGTATGTGGGTTGAAATTTATAAAATTGAGTTGGATTAGGGAATCATGTGGTATTAATTTAATATCATGCCTAAGCCTTTGGTTATGCATAGTAGGTGTTTGATAAAATGCCTAAGAGAATAATACTTATGCATTATGACTCAGTAGAACTTAAATGATGAATTTATGTTACCATTATGTTCAAAATGACTCCCATGCTATTGTTACGCCTTGTAAAATATTGATGTAACACTTATTAGGTTAGCTTAGGGAATTATGACATGTTTATATGCATTCTAATTCATGTGAAATCTTGTGGTATACAAATACTTTATGAAAATCCCTAATGACAGTACTATGAATTATCGACCATGGTTATGTGTTCAACAAGTGTCATATCTTGGCAGTTTTATGCTATCGAGTCCTGGGGGAACTTGTACCTAACAACTTAGCTGTGTGCCTAGAGCGAGCATCATTTTCATGATAAATCTCAGTCACGCCATGATTAGTAGTATTCTCAGTTAGTTTCAGAACTCAGTAGAAATTAGTCAGCTCTATGACTCAAGAAAACTCAGTAATCTCAAAAAACTCAATAATCTCAGTCAGTTATCAGATCTTAATAGTATTCCATCAGTTAATAGAACTTAATGAACTCAGTTCAGTTCAGTTCATTTAATCATGTTCAGTGTCTATTCAGATGAGAGTAGGATTCAACACCAAGTGAGCCTAGGATAGGAACTCACCTGTGAGTAGAGGGTGTGATTCTTAGAAGCAATCTTTATGCTCAAAAACTATGTAGACAGCGTAGGTTGAGGCATCAAACCTGCTATTTTAGCGTAGATGAGGTGTCTTAACCTGTTATATGATGGTCCCACCATTCTCCTTAGAGTACCTATTAGACGAGGGATTTCTCACAACTAGTCCTTACCAGTGGCGCGATATTGACACCCTTCCAACTGAGGTTATAGGTTGGACCCTAAATCTATTTAAAAAAATGAGCATTTCGATTATATGCATTCTCCCACAGTTTCAGTTACCGAATCAAGACTGTAAGATATAGTGATCTAGTTTTAGTAATAGAACTCAAATAGTTCTACAGAATCCAGGGCTGTTAGATACTGTTACTCAGCTCGGTATGGAACTCAGCTAGTTCCATCAGAACCTAGACAGTTAGACACAGTCACCCATTATTAGTTATATTAGTTATCAGTAACTCATGTTATCAGTATTAAGACTCAGTAGTCAGTATTACTTATGAATACAATTATAGTTACACACTGATGTATGTATTCTCGCAATCATGTTATACAGTTCGTTAGCATTGTTTATGCATATGAACCTTTTGCATTCAGCCTACCTTACTTGCATATCAGTATGTTTAATCATATTGAAGCATTTGTGCTATGGTGTCTTTATACCATAGGTTCAGATACATGAGCTCCAGAGCATCAGTATCATTTTAGTTTCAGCAGTCAGACTCAACAATAAGTCCTCATCAGTCGAGGATGTTATCATTTGATTATTTTATATCTTTAGTACCTAGTTATTTTAGCAGTTAGAGTTAGTTGGGGACACGTCCCATTAACTCCTTATTCAGACAGTCTAGAGGCTTTCAGACTATAGCATATTCACAATTATTTTAGTTGTTTTGGAAATGATGTACCACTTTTCCAGGTGTTATGTTTTATCATATATTTGAATCATATGGCCTTTTAGCCTTTAATTCCGTATTTTTAAATCATATTATGCAGTTCTCAGTTACAATTATCAGTCATAGGTTTGCTTGTGGTCCTTTGGGGTCATGAGCATCGTGTAGCATTTTGGGTACCAGATTCAGGCTGTTACAAACTTTGTATAAGATCCTAAGGTTCAATAACATCCTAGGAAGTCTAAAAGTCGCATCTACTAGAGTCTTATGTATGGATGTGTTGTGCGTATCATTTATGTACTGGAGGTGATAATATTTTAGGAACAGTTTCCCTTCTTTCAGTATTCATGTTGTGCCACTGAGCATAAGCTCAAGTTTAACTCTCAATCTAATACTTTTCTCCCTTTCTTCTACAGAATATGCCTCTAAGAGAAGAAACGAAAATTAGTCAGCCCCTCAGCAGTCCAAGTAGATCCCTTGGATGAAAATGTTTCTCATGTAGAGTTTGGAGTTGTATTCACTACTCTTGCTAACTTAGTTACTGCCCAAAATGAATGACTAGCTATCATTCTAGCCAACCTAGTGGCCAACACCGCAGCAGCTAGGATTTTGGACTTCACCTGAATTAATCCACCGTTATTTTTCTTGTCTAAGTTAGATGTGGACCTTGAAGAATTCTTTGATAAGGTTTAGAAGGTTACAGATATCATCTGGTGTCAGTTTGGTGAAAGAGTATTCTCTTAAGTTTACTCAAATAGCTAGATACATTTCTTATGTAGTAGCAGATAGCAGGGCTAAGATGAGTAAGTTTGTTTCTGGGGTAAATGATAGTATGGTCAGTGAGTGCAGATCTACAATATTGATTAGTAAGATAGACATATCCAGGCTTATCATCCATCCTGAACAGATAGAAGAGAAAAAGATTAAGATGAGAGTGAAGCAGAATAAGAGAGCAAGGACAAGTAGTTTTAACATTGCTCAGCCTAAGTCAGAGGGTGGAAGTCATTCTTAATTTTTCCCAAAGTCATCCATTCCACCTTCTTTCTTAGCCGGTGCTCCAGTACCAAAATTTAGAGACAGAAATAAAGATAGAGCACTAGGATCTAAGTCTCAGAGCAATTTTAGCAATGCCTAAACCAATCTTCTTTGTCAGACATATCGAAAGCACCATCAGGGTACTTATAGAGCTGGCATTGATGTTTGCTTTGGATTTTGCAATCCAGGCCATAGAGTCAGAGATTGTCCTCAGCCAGGTCCTCAAGGTGACTGTAACCATTACTCAACTCAGTTCAGTCACTCAAATCAATAGGGTGCCACTTCCAGTGCTATTAGTGGGCAATACCCAAATAGACTCTACACTCTTCAGTCCTGACAGGAAAAGGAAAATTCTCCTAATGTGGTTACTGGTATGTTACAAATCTTTAATTTGCATGTTTATGCTTTTCTAGATACAGGAGATTCTTTGTCTTTTGTTACTCCTTATATAAAAGTTGATTTCAGTGTCAGTCCCAAAATTCTAGTAGATCCCTTCTCAGTCTCCACTCCAGTGGGTAAAACCATCATAGCTTGTTGGGTATACAGGAACTGTCCAGTTATGGTATCTCAAAAAGTCACTTCAACAAACTTAGTCAAATTAGAGATAACTAATTTTGATGTCAAATTAGAGATAACTAATTTTGATGTCATTCTTGATATGGATTGGCTTTATTCCTGCTATGCCACAGTCGACTGCAAAAACAAAATTGTCCAGTTTTAGTTTTTGAATAAACCTGTCCTAGAGTGAAGAGGTAGTACTTCTATTTTTACAGTTTAGCTTGTTTCCCACCTTCGGGCACAGAAAATAATATCTAAGGGATGTTTCTATCATCTTGTTTGAGTTAAGGACTTTAGTTCTGAAACTCCAAGTTTTGAATTAGTTCCAGTAGTGAATGAATATTTAGATGTCTTTCCCAAGGATTTTCTAGGAATTCCTCCCAAAAGGGAAATATACATTGACATTGATCTTCTTCTAGATACTCAGCCTACATCTATTCTGCCATATAGAATAGCACAAGTAGAACTCAAAGAATTGAATGAACAGTTGAAGGATCTCTTAGATAAGGGATTCATCAGACCTAGTATGTCCTCGTGGGGCACACCAGTCTTATTTGTGTGAAACAAAGATGATTCTTTCAAAATATGTATTGATTATCGTCTACTTAATAAAGTCACGGTCAAGAATAAGTATCCACTTCCCAAAATCGATGATTTATTTGACCAACTTTAGGGTGCCAGCTATTTCTCCAAGATAGATCTCAGATCAGGCTATCATCAGCTCAGAGTCAAAGAATGTGACATTCTAAAAATAGCCTTACGTACTCGGTATGGTCTCTTTGAATTCTTAGTTATGTCCTTTGGTCTTACCAATGCCCTAACAACTTTCATTGACTTGATGAATCCTGTGTTCAAGCAGTACTTTGACACGTTTGTCATAGTCTTCATAGATGACATCCTTGTTTACTCATGCAGTGAGCGTGATCCGATAGACCATCTCAGAATAGTATTGCAGACACTAAAAAATCATCAGTGTTTCACAAAATTCAATAACTGTGAATTTTGGCTAAGGTCAATAACATTTCTTTGTCATATCATTTTCGGTGATGGCATTAGAGTTGATCCTCCAAAGACTGAATCAGTAAGAAACTGGCCTCGCCCTGTATCTCCCTTAGATATTAGGAGCTTCTTTGTTTTGGCTGGTTATTACAGATGGTTTGTTGAGTTATTTTCTTCTATTGCATCCCCTATGTCTAGATTGACTCAAAAGAAATTCAAGTTTCAGTGGTCAGATTCTTGTGAGAAAAGTTTTCAGAAGTTGAATACTTGACTCACCTCAACTCCAGTTCTGGCTCTTCCAGATGATACAAATAGGTTTGTAGTGTATTTTGATGCATCTAGAGTAGGTTTTGGTTGTGTCCTCATACAGCATGGTAAGTTTATAGCCTACGCCTCCAGATAACTTAAACCCCGTGAGAAGAAGTATCTTACTCATGCTCTTAAGTTAGTAGCCGTAGTTTTTTCCTTATAGATTTGGAGGCATTACTTGTACGGTGTTGATGTAGATGTGTTCACAAATCATAAGATCCTTCAGTATGTTTTTTATCAAAAAAATCTTAACCTCTATCAGGGAAGGTGGTTAGATCTCTTGAAAGATTATGACATGAATGTCCTTTATCATCTAGGAAAGGCCAATATAGTGGCCGACGCCCTCAGTAGACTATCTATGAGTAGTGTTGCTCATGTTGTGGATAGTAAGAAGAAGTTAGCTCAGGAAGTCCATCAGCTTGGCAGACTAGATTTTTGCCTAGTCAATTTAGCAGAAGGTAGTATATAGGTTCAGAATAGTTCAGAATCATCTCTAGTTTTCAAGGTAAAAGAAAAGTAGGATAGAGATCCCAGTCTAATCAAGTTGAAAAAATTAGTTAAAGATTAGAAAGTAGAGGTTTTCTCCTAAGGGGAGATGGTGTTTTGCGTTATCAAGGTTGTCTTTGTATGCCAGGTGTAGATGACTTGAGATAGTAAATTCTCACAGAAGCATGGTGCACACTACTCTATTCATCCAGGGCCACTAAGATGTACTGCAACTTGTAGGAGATCTATTGGTAGAGTGGGATGAAGAGAGATTTTGCAGAGTTTGTGGCTAAGTGTTGTACATGCCAGCAGGTTAAGATAGAGCATCAGAAGCCTAGTAGGTCCATGCAAGAGTTCATTATTACTACTTAGAAGTGGGAAAAAGTGAACATGAACTTTGTGATAGGTTTGCCTCATACTCATTGCCAGCATGATTCAGTTTGGGTCATTGTAGATAGGATGACCAAATCAACTCATTTCCTTCTTGCCCATACCTCTTATTTAGCCGAGGATTATGCTAAACTCTATATTAGGGAGTTGATTAGATTACACAGTGTCCCATTGTCTATTATTTTAGACAGAGCTACCCAGTTCACCTCTCACTTCTATAAAGTATTCCAAAAAGGTCTTGGTACTCAAGTTTATCTTAGTACAACTTTTCATCCCCAAATAGATGGTAAAGCAAAAAGAACTATTCAGACTTTAGAAGATATGCTGCGAGTGTGTGCAATTGATTTCAAAGGTAGTTGGGATGATCACTTGCCTTTGATTTAGTTTGCATACAACAAAAACTATCATTCCAGCATTCGGATGGCTCTATTTGAAGCTCTTTACGATAGGAGATGCAGATCTCCAATCAACTGGTTCGAAGTTAGTGAGACCTCAGTTATAGGGCCTCTGATTAGAGTTGATAGAAGTCATATGCAGATATGCCTACAAAAGATCTCGAGTTCGAGATTGGTGACTATGTTTACCTAAATTTCTTTCCCAATATGTTGGTCCCTTCAAAATTATCAGTCATTTCGGCAAGGTAGCTGATGATCTCGAATTACCTTCATATCTATCCTCAGTTCATCCAGTGTTCCATGTCTCTTTGCTCAAGAAGTGCATCGGTGAACCATCAGTTGTAGTCCCTATAGAGGGCAATGATGTTCAGAAATACCTCTCTTATGAAGAGATTCCAGTTGAAGTTCTTGACTACCAGACTTGTACACTAAGGAAGAAAGAAGTCCCTCTAGTCAAAGTTCTTTAGCGGAATCACTCCATTGAGGGAGATACTTGGGATGTAGAAGAAGATATACGGACCAAGTATCCTTACCTCTTTTCCACTAACTCAGACTCAGCCCAAGGTGATAGTTTTCCTTAAGCTTGCTCAGTTATCATGTTCAGTTTTATTACCAACTTGGTATTCAGTTTCATGCCCAGAATTCTAATATAAACTTGGTATCAAATACCATTACATATTCCGTCATATGTTCATGCATCATATCAGTCATGTATTCGTGCATCAGATATGCATCCTCATTATGAGAAACTTAGCTTATCATAAATCTCAGTCATGCATTCATGAATTAGTTTCGCATGTATCAGATATGCATGGTCAGTATGATATATTCATTTTATCAGTCATGTCAGTTATGAAATCATGTTTTAGTTATTCATTTCCTATATATACTTCAGTTTGTATTTTTCCCATCTCAGTCAGTCTTATTCGAGGACGAACGCTCTTAAAGGGGAGATATTGTAAGACCCCACAAAATTTCTACGCTTAAATCAGTCCTTTAAGCTTGTCTAGGGGATCCCATACTTAGAAAATTCTAGGAATGTTACCAGGCTTAGTTTATTTTTGGCCTTCAAAAGTTAAAAATCTCATTTTCCACCTTAATGTCCTTTAATGGTCCGTATTTTTGTTAATTCATGATCAGAGAGGTCAATAGGTGTTCTCGAACAAATTTTAGATTTTTTGAACCTCGTTTAGACAATGTTTGGTGTCCTAAAATAGTGGACCAACACAATCTTGGTGCGTTGCGTTGCCTATGGCTTTAGTTAACACTATTGCAGGGACTGCAAGTAAAACTACTGATGCTTGATGAGATCATGGCGCGACGCATTAGGTATCGCGTCGATGCATCAATGCACCGCGTCGCCAATTGCGTCGATATCAAGTTTTCAGTCATTAAATGTCCATATTTTTAAGGGCAAAAGGGTCAATTTACCACCCCTATATAAGCCTATAACACGATATTCAACCTTTATTTCACCAAAATATTGTTGTTACTCTCCAATACTCTCAAGAACAAGTCTAGGGTTTTCATAGGAGCTTCAAATTCAAGAGATTCTACCATTAGTTTTCAAGATTTTTTCATCCAAGTTATGTTATGTGTTCATTCTTGGATTCTTTTAACCCATAAAGCCCAAGAATCCAATTTTAAATTATGAATTGTGACGTTTGTGTTGTAGAATGATTATTTTCATGTAGTTATTATTGTAGGATTCCTAAGTTGAAATCTTTATGTGTTGTTCATGAAACTACGCTAGTATGTGGGTTGAAATTTATGAAATTGAGTTGAATTAGGGAATCATTTGGTATTAATTTGATATCATTCCTAAGCCTTAAGCCATGCATACTAGGTGTCTGATAAAATGCCTAAGAGAATAATACTTGTGCATTATGACTCAATCGAACCTAAATGATGAATTCATGTTACCATTATGTTCAAAATAACTCCCATGCTATTGTTATGCCTTGTAATATATTGATGTAATGCTCATGAGATTAGGCTTAGGGAGTTATGACATGTTTATATGCATTCTTACTCATATGAAAGCTTGTGGTATGCAAATACTTCATGAAAATCCCCAATGATAGTACTATATATTATTGACCATGGTTATATATTCAAGAAGTGTCATTTCTTGTCAGTATTATGCTATTGAGTCCTGGGGGTACTTGTACCCGACAACTTAGATGTGTTCCTAGAGCTAGTGTCAGTTTCATGATAAATCTTAGTCACGCCATAATTAGTAGTATTCTCAGTCAATTTCAGAACTCAGTAGAATTCAATCAGTTACATGACTCAGGAAAACTCAGTAATCTCAGTATTCTCAGACAGTTATCGATCTCAATAGTATTCTGTCAGTTAACGGAACTCAATGAACTCAATTCATTTCAGTTCAGTTAATCATGTTCAGTGTCTATTGAGATGGGAGTAGGATTCAGCACCAAGTGAGCCCAAGGATAGGAACTCTCTTGTGAGTAGAGGGTGTGATTCTTAGAAGCAATCTTTGTGCTCTAGAACTATATAGCCATCGTAGGTTGAGACATCAAACCTTCTAGTTGAGGGTAGATAAGGTGGCTTAACCTGTTATATGAGGGTCCCACCATTCTTCTTAGAGTACCTGTTAGACGAGGGATTTCTCATAGCTTGTCCTTACCTGTGGCGCGGTATTGACACCCTTCTCATTGGGGTTAAATGTTGGACCCCAAATCTATTTAGAAAAAGGGGAATGCCGGTTAGATGAATTATCTTATAGATTCAATTACAGAATCAGGACTATCACATACAATCACCCAGATTCAGTAATAGAACTCATATAGTTCTACAGAACCCAGGACTGTCAGATACAGTCAGTCAGCTCAGTACAGAACTCAGCTAGTTCCATTAGATCCTAGACTATTAGACATAGTCGCCCAATATTACTTATATCAGTTATCAGTAACTCATGTTATCAGTATTCAGACTCAGTAATCAGTATTACTCACGAATACAGTTATAGTTACACACTCATGTATGTACTCTTATGATCATGTTATACAGTCCGTTAGTGTTGTTCATACGTATGAACCCTTTGCATTCAGCCTACCTCACTTGCATACTAGTACATTCAATTGTATTGACGCATTTGAACTATGGTGTCTTTATACCATAGGTTCAGAAGCACGAGCTCCAGAGCATCAGTAGCATTCTAGTTTCAGCAGACAGAGTCAGCGTTGAGTCCTCATCATTCGAGGATATTTTGATTTGATTATTTCATATCTTTAGTACTTAGTTATTTCAGCAATTGGAGTTAGTTTGGTACATGTCCCATCAAATCCTTATTCAATTGGAGTCAGTTGTTTTGGAAATAATGTACTATTTTTTCAGATGTTATGTTTTATCATATATTTGAACCTTATGGCCGTTTAGCCTTTAATTTCACATTTTAAAATCATATTATGAGTGTACAGTTACAAATATCAGTCATGGGTTTGCTTGTGGGTCTTCAAGGTCATGAGCACCGTGTAGTATTTCGGGTACCATATTCGAGGCGTTACAGCGATTCAATGAATCTAGACATGATTTTCTTATGGATGCACGTGGCGTATTCAATGCAGGAAGTGTGATCGTCGATGTATTTATAGATGACAAATATGTTCGTGCATTCATACTTCTTCATCCGCCACATCCACGCGCAACTAGGATAAACATATTTCACCTTAAGAAATTTGATGCAGCTCTTCAACGTAACATAATCAAAAGAGTTTTTCACTGATGCTACATCCAACAAAAATTCCAACTTCTTTTTGCTGCTAAATGTTTGATTTACGTGAAAATTTGTTCTATTGGAGAAGGTGTGGTTGGTTTGGGATCCCAATCCGCACTCTTTTGTCTCTTCTTGAATGGAATTGGGATCTTTGGTATCTATTGGATGAAAATTCAAACTCTCATATTTAAATGAATCATGTTCGTCGATTGTTGGGTGTAGTGGCAGAATTTTTGGAGACCCCAAGATAACATTTATCCTCAGTAATGGCCTAGAGCCATTGCCAGCGATATCCAACAAGTATAAGGATACACTCCGATCATTCTTTATAAATGTGGGATGTATTTTACCTTATCCATTCATTACATAGCTAATCACAAAATTCTTTGACTCACAATCTAATTCTCGCTCTCAAATACACTTTGAACTATGTCGTCGTACGAACTATTGCGACGTAGCGGGATGGGCACTGTATCCTTGCTAGATGATTTTCACTTTCAATAGTTAGGACCCTCCTCACACACACCTATATAATCACCATCTGTGATAATTACCTCAGCTATAGCCATTATAGACCTCACTAATTGATAATAGATTAAAGTATCGGTCTATAACTAGTCAATGATTGGTCGATCAATGGTATGAAAACCT
This sequence comes from Capsicum baccatum var. pendulum, assembly GCA_030864225.1. Classification (NCBI taxonomy): domain Eukaryota; kingdom Viridiplantae; phylum Streptophyta; class Magnoliopsida; order Solanales; family Solanaceae; genus Capsicum; species Capsicum baccatum. The sequence continues at coordinate 42,641,861 of CM061554.1, forward strand.
CCGTACAAAAATTAAATGAATGGATTTTGGATATAAACGATTCCGTCTTATCACTGGGATAGAGAAATGTATGTGAACAACTTATAAACTACTGAAATATATCTAATGACGAGGTATTGAGTGGATTTGGAAAGCTTTTCAAGCTAGTAAATGATGAAAAAATATTTTTTTGTAATTTTTTTAAAAAAGATGGAACAACAATGGAGGCAATGACCAAGAATGAAAATTTTTAGTTGTGATTAGCAAGATTTTGTTGAAAAAGTGGCCGGAAAAGCCGTCGAAATTGGAAATATTGGTGAAAAATGGGAGCTCCTATTGGTGGATTCTTGAACAATTTTTTTAATTAGGGAAATATGAAAAATTGTGGAAATATAAAAAATGGTGAAAAATATTAAATATTAAATGGATGAGGTGGGGGACTAAATTGTAAAGTTTAAAACTTGTGTGCTAGAATTTTATATAAAAAGTGATGATATCATCCTAGTGTCTAAATACTTAACTTTTCAAGACTTGTGTCTAACTTAAAGAAATTTTCAAAGTGTCTATTTTGTAAAATGCCTCGGATAGTCTAATCTCAAATTAATGCCTCAGACCAGCTCATTTAAAACCAATCATTCAAAGATTCAATCTGTAGAAGTAAAACCTGAATATGCCCAGAAAAAATATACACCGAAGTACCGAACAAAACAAGGTTAAGGGAAAACGGGTATACGACTATTCATATTATATTTGGAGTTAAGCATCCAGTACTCCCGAACTATGGTTAAAGTTGCTACGACATACTCCAACTTCACAGGGATCTTATTACCCACTGAACTAAATTTTAACATATTTTTGTCACGCTTTGGTGCTGATGTGACACCTTTAGTAGGCGTCATGTCAGCTAAAAAGGTTGAAAAAATTGTTACATCAGCTAAAAAGGTTACAAAAATAGACTAAATTTTTTTCAAGAGTTAATAGGCCCCTGTGAAGTTAGAATGTGTCCTAACAAATTTGGTCATAGTTTAGGAGGTACTAGATGATTTTATCTTATATTTGCAATTGGAGTCGAAAAGAAATAACAGTAGAAGACTAACATCTAGAGTTTTAGCTCCCATGCTAAATCCAACGAAAAAAAACTCTCTTTTGAAACTACTCTCCAAGTTAATCTAAGCTAGTTATAGATAATTATAAGTCCCAGATCACATACCATGCTTTAAAATAGAATGCCTTGAATAAACAAAAATTTTTCATACCAATATTTAAAAAAAAAAATAACACTTTGTAATCATAAACAACGATAGAAAATGAATAGAATGCCAAATTTAACAACTTGACATAAACGATCATCCTATAATCTATAAGGGGTCATTTAGTGTGTAGGCAAAGAGTCCGTTTGGATATTATTAAAAATATAACTTTTTAACTTAAGTAATAAAAATTTAAAATAAGTGTTTATAAATTAAACAGATAAATGTTGGGATAGAAGGGCTGAAACTGAAAAAAAAGTTGTTGATGTGTTTGGTAAACAAGTGTTGTTAAACACTTTTTATTGTCAAAATGAATTAAATGTACTTAAAGTTATTAACATCATAAATAAAGTGAATTATTTATAATTTTTTATTCTAATTTTTTTTTGAGCAAACCTTCGATGTATGATGATTCGTTGAAAATAAAGTAGAAAGATGAAGACAAAATTGAAGGAAAGAGACGAAAAGAAGTGGCAAAGAGAAAAAGAAAGAAAAATCATATATTTAGGGGTTGTTTGTTAGCATTTGAGCCGTATATTGTATATAACAAGTTTATTGTACGAACGGATAATACACAGGTACGCTAGTGGTTAACAAAGAAAATACAAAATTCAGTTACAACAAAAGAGATTCAGAGACTAGTCTTGAATATATTAAATTTCATATTTACAATTGAAGTAACTAGTACTAACAAAAATGTTATTGCAGATTACATATCAAGACAAAGCTACACAGACTGATATACTAGAAGATGATACTCTAGAAAAAATATTCAACACCCTAACTACGCTTTCAATAAAAGTGGACAATAGGGGTAATGAAATAGAAAAGTTAAAGACTAATGAAGTTAAACTGAAGTCTATAGCTACAAATCAGCTAACTCAGCAGTGTGCAGAGCTATGTCAATCGGAAGACATTAAAGTTTCAGAGCTAGAAGGAGACGATGGTACACTCCATAGATTCCATCACGTTTATCAATCTACTTCTGCAGGTACAAGCAAAGGAGTTAGGAAAAACACAAATATTAAGATTATCTATCATTTAAAATTGACTAAATATTTTATTATAATATTTTGTAGTTGTTTGTTTTAGTCTTAGTAGTTCTTGCTTAATAGGGGGTGTGGATACCTAACTTGTACAGATAACTTGTAGAATAGATCTATTGTATATAATGGATCTATTTTACTTTGTGATATTATTTCATCTATATTTTCTCTTCAATATTTTAAATATTTGTAGTCTATCATTTTATCCTGTAGTAATTGCAGAGTTACAGATTTATGTATAATAATTTATCCTAATTGTACTGTAATGTATATCTAATTCTAGATTTTCAATGTTATTTATTATTTTGTGTTGTTCTTCTCGTAGCGAGTTTTTTAAATTATATAAACTATCACATGTACTTTTTCCTAAATTTTCTAAGGTTTCTTCTATCCATATTAATTTTTCTTTTAGATTCTCCATTATTTTTCTAATTCAGTTTCTATAATTAATTTCTTTATTTTGATTATCTTGATTTTCTCTAGTTTTTATAATATATTCTAACATCTCTTAATCTGAATAATATCCGTTTGGGTAATTATCCAGGTATAAATGTGCTATCCAATTTATAGTTTCAATTTCATAGTCTAATACTTTTTCTAATATTATTTTCTTAATATCTATAATTTCTATATCTCTAAGTATATATAAGATTAAGACTTTATGATTATCTATTATTTAAAATTGACTAAATATTTTATTATAATATTTTGTAGTTGTTTGTTTTAGTCCTAGTAGTTCTTGCATATTTTCATTAAGAAATTCTATATATTTTATATCTTTAGTTTCCATGTATTTGTCTAAATTTACTTTCATCTATTTTTCTATTAACTGTATGTTCCTCATATCTTTTTCCAAAAATTCTTGATATATGTAATTTATCATGGTAAGTATTTGTAAGAGTAGTTCGGTAGGTATGGTATGTAATTTATTCAAGTCATATAATATTTACCATACGATTTTTCTAATATGATTTTTCTTATATCTACTACTTTTATATCCTTAAGTGCATACAAAATAAATATTTTAAATTTATCTACCATTACATCAGATAAATAATTATTCATTCTCATAAAATTGCTATTTTCACAATATTCCCTTCAATCATGTACATAACAATATATGGTCATCTTAGATTACTATATACTAGATTATTCTTAAATAACATGTTCTTTGGTCACTATTAGCATGGTAATCTGGATATTTTTCCCTTAAACAACGCCTCTACTCTGGTTACTCCCCACCAGGGCTTCTTGCCTCATTGGTCTCACCTTTAGGATGGCATAGTTCTTAGGGATTTTTCTCCTTTTCCTCTTTGCTAATAAACTTCTTAACATATTATTCGTCGAATAATTCTACTATAAAGTAACTAACAGTAATTTATTTTATCATACCATGATTATTGGGAATTATTAATTTAGCTATTCATAGTCATAAATAAATATATCTGTTCGGGTAGGTTTGATATTTCTAAGGTTTGTTCCTCCATAGCGTTTTTCATTGAAATAAATCTGTTTTTAATAACTAAACAAAATATTTGTTGTGGACAGGAGAGAGTTTTGCTTCAACACATGAAGGCTTGCCTTGCAATGCCTTCGGTTCATCTTATTTATAGACTGAATCTTTACAAGAGTATTCACGTTTCTAAAATTAGTCTACAAAAAAAAAAGTCTCCTAATAAGACAAAAATTATTAATGCCTAAAATAATAGTCAAAAAGCCTAAAGCCTAAAAGTTTAGCCTATACAAAAGTTTTCAATATTTTACGTAAATTAAATTGTGAAAGTATACATGTCACTTTCACAATTTAATAGCTACTCTTCTATTAGTACTCCGTTGATATCATCTCGTTGTCATATCTGCTACTTTTCCATATCTCCATTATTGCAACTTATCTTGTATCTTCCAGCTGGCGTTCTTATCCACTTGGTTGATTTTTCTTCTATTCTAGCTGAACTTCTGGGATATCATTATCTCCTCCGTTATATTTTGAACATTTATGATCTGGATATTTATGTCCAATTTTATTGTAATATCTGGTTAATAATTCTTCTGAAATAAATTTTTCTCTGATAGCTCTGGCGATAGGTTCTATCTCTAGTAAGAGTAACGTTTGAATCCATTGCCTAATAGTTTCCATATCTGTTTCTCATAATTCTTTTGAATTTGAATATATTAGTACATGATTTCTTGAATAATAACTCCATATGGGATTTTGGTTGCAATATGTGTTCGCTAGCTCTTGCAAAATTGTAGATAGTCCGATAATCCTCTTATTCGCATAAAATTTTGGTATCTCAATTCTAGGTATTTCTGGTTGTGGAATAATATCTTATGGTATAATCATGTATCGTGTCATTCCTATCTTTACAACTTGTATGGGTTTTTTAACATCATCATTTAATATCTCTGCTAGTGCCGTGTAAATTTTTATAAAAAATAGGGTACCTTTGGTTATTCTTTTAAAAAAATTAAATGCTTCATATATTTACGGTATAGTGGATATATCATTTCCGTCAGAGGAATATACAGTACTGAGTAGTCCATATTCATAGCAAGTTTTAAATAGACTTGGTTTGGTTTTAGGTAAAGCAATTAGCTTATTATATCCGGTCAATCTTTGGGTTATATAGTTTGTATCTGGTTCTTGGATGTTTATAGCTCTAGGGTTAGTATTTAAAAAGGTTTGTACATTGTAGATATTTTCTATATATGTCCGGGCTGTGTAGTTGTAAGTCTTTTTGTCTTAGTTTAAACTATCTCGGTATGTGGTAATTTGTGGGGGCATAAACATGGGATCTTTTGATGTATTTGGTATATATGGTTTATCAAATAGCTTGTTTAGGTTCATATTTGTGTTTTTTCCTAACTCCTTTGCTTGTACCTGCAAAAGTAGATTGATAAACGTAATGGGTTTTATGGAGTGTCCCATCGTTTCCTTCTAGCTCTAGAACTTTAATGTCTTCCGATAGACATAGCTCTGCACACTGCTAAGTTAGCTGATTTATAGCTATAGACTTCAATTTAACTTCATTAGTCTTTAGCTTTTCTATTTCATTACTCATACTGTCCACTTTTATTGAAAGCGTAGTTAGGGTGTTGAATATTTTTCTAAAGTAGCCTCTTCTATTATATCATTCTGTGTAGCTTTGTCTTGATATGTAATCTGCAATAACATTATTGTTAGTACTAATTACTTCAATTATAAATGTAAATTAATATATTCAAGACTAGTCTCCGAATCTTTTTAGTTGTAACTGAATTTTATATTTTCTTTGTTAACCACCAGCGTACCTGTGTATTATCCATTCGTACAATAAACTTGTTATATACAATATATGACTCAAATGATAACAAGCATTTATATAATGAATATAATTATTTCCTATTTATTTCCCATTTTATTTATGTTTCATTGAACGTACCTGAGTAGTATCTACAATGGTGTTCTAATTTTTCTGCTTCGTATCGGTATTTAAGTTCTCCTACATAACTACATTCACTAGCATCTGCTTCTACTATATATATAAATTTTCTATTTTCATCTAGAAATTCTAGTTTTGGTAATTTTTTACAAAGTAATTTTATTTTCTAAACTTGTTTTTAATCTTCTTCATTATAGTTATATTCTACATCTTTTTTTAATTTTTCTGTAGTGGTTTTAAAGTTTATGCTAATTTTCAAATATATTTCCTTACTTGGTTTACTAATCCTAAAAATGATTGTGATTTCTTTTTTGTATCTAATTCTTCTTTCGAATGTATTATTTTTGTACAATATGTTGTTGCATTTTTACTCCACTCAAATTCGTGCTTTACTGAATACGCTCTAAGGCTCAGACTTGAAGATGATTTTGCGGGGCATTACAATGGTATTCGTCAGTTTCCAGTGAGATATTGTGATTTCAGCGCATTGTAGTGAAGTTCTAATTCCCAATTGGCATTTTCCAGTAAGGTACTGCGATTGGCCAGAGTCGTGCCAAGGTGCCATTTTAGAATTGTCAATTTCCAGTAGCCCGACGCAATACCACCCCATCGCGCCAAAATGTAATTTCATAATTTTCCATTTTTAAATAGTTTCTTTCAACATCTAGTGACTCACTGCGATGCCACCGCAGCGCGGTGAAAGCCAAAATTGGAATTTCAAGTGGAAGAAATTTAATTCTTTTTAAGGGAATTTGGGTAAAGCCCAAATCAGTTCAAAACACGTTAATTAACCCCTAATAACCTAATTAGATCATCATTTACTCAATTTCCCTCAAATCAAGATCAATCTGTCTTCTAATTAGCAAAACCCAAGCCTTCAAGAATTAAAAAAAATCTCAAGATTCTTCAAGAATTAAACCTCCCAGGCATGTTAGGTGTTCAACCAAGGGCCCTTACCACCCATGGAGTTCAAGAACCCTATTTAAAAATACAACTTTTCAAATTTATGATTTCCATGCTTGATTTAGATTGTATGTATGTTCATGGTGTTATTTAGGGTTCAATCCATGATTAATTACAACTTTTAGGAAATTAACATAGCATATGTCATGAATTACGTGATTCTCATATTAAATCCTTAAAATGATAAGTTGAATGTTATAGCTATGATATTTATATATATGTTTATTATTATGTAAAATAATCATGATCCCTAAGTGTTTGCTAGAATGCCTATGTGAATTGAATAGTGCAATCACGACATGTTATCATGTGTTCCCATTTATGTACAAGTTCATGCCTCTCAAGTGTTTGACAAATTGTCTAAATAAACGCCTTGTTAACAAGAAATTATTGTTATGTTTTTAACATAATGTCATACTTTACTATCAATGCTATTGAGTCCTGGGGGCATTTAATACCTGAAATCTAGTTGTTTACCTAAAATTACAGTAGCTACAAAATAGTCTTAGTAATATTACAAACAATAGTACTCAGTCAGAAACAAAATTCAGTGAAACTCAGTCCAGTTCAGTTCAATCTAATAACCAGTGTCATTCAGTTGGGAGTAGGATTCAATACCAAGCGAACCCAAGAATGGGGGCTCACCTGTCAGTAGAGGGTGTGATCCTTAGTAGCAGTACTTGTGTTCCAAAACTATGTAGCCAGCGTATGTTGAGATATCAACCTGCCAATTAAGGGTTGATAAGGTGTTTACCTGCCAGTTGAGGGTAATACCACTCTTAGCAGGGAACCTGCCAATAGAGGGAGACCCTTAGTCCTTCGGGATGATATTTCAATGGATCTACACAACCAGTGTCTATACCCGTGGCATGGTACTAACACCCATCCAACTAGGGTTACAGGTTGGACTCGAATTAGTTTAGATAGGGGCAAGTTGATTAGATGATTACCTTCTATAGTTTCAATTTCTATCTCAACATTGAACTCAATTAAGTTCTACAGAATCAGGATTGTCAGAAAAAGTCACCGAGTAATCAATAATTCAATTATCAATAATCTCACATAATAGTTACTCAATTATCCAAACTCAATACTCAGTTTTATTACAAACCTCAGACATAGTATATATATATATATATGCACAGTATTGCATAATCAGTGTTTATAACATCTTCAGTTATCTATGTACTCTCATTCAGTTATATTCATATCAATCAGTTAGTTACTATTCATGCATATAAACATATGCATATTATCCTGACCTCATCTAGCATACCAGTACATTCCACGTACTGATCACATACTCTTTTCTTGCACTATGATGTCTCATATAATAGGTTCGGATGCTTAGGTTCCTGAATGCGCTTAGCTAAATTCAGTTGGCAGTAGCAGATTCAGTAGTGAGTCCTCATTTATCGAGGATATTCTTTTATTTTAGTATTATAGTAGATTCAGTATTTTATTAGTCGGAGTTAGTTGGGGACTTGTCTTATCAACTCCAGATTCAGGCAGTTCAGCTAGAGGCTTTTCATACTAGAATAGTTTAGATAGTGTTCAGTTTTCAAATGTTATTATCAGTTACTATTTTTATCGATATTCAGATTATGGACCTTATGGCACCTTATCCTAACTTCTGCATTATTTTAGTATTAATATTCAGTGCTTATAATAGGTACCAGTCATGGGTTATCTTGTGGTCCTTTGGGGTCGTAAGCACCATGTGGCATCCAACGTGTAGACTCGGGGCATTACATTATGTGTAGGAGCCTAAAATAAAAATTAGGCGCATTGCTCTTGGATTATAATTTAATGATCATATTCCCTAAAAACAATTTAAAGTTGAATAGGTCGAGGAATCCCAAGGGTCTTGTATGTTGCATTGTACTGAAAAGTTGATTCTAGTTTTATGTGCAAATATTGGACTTTTTTGGACTAACTTTATGTTTTAGGGATATGAAATTTAGGAAAATTAGAAGTTTTCAAATTTTGAGCTTTTCCTCAAGTTTTGCATGTCCTCACTATCGTTTGGACACAAACACTTGGTTTTTAAGGTACAGATAGCACCAAAGGCTTCAAAAAAGAAGGAAGGACCTTTGAGGCAATGGGATGAATCCCCCAAGAGTAGTGGATTAATAGAGGAGTACCCGATTGATGCGACCAAAGAAGCCACGACCACAGTGATTTTACCATGGACTAGAGCCCAAAGACATGCTATAGCTGAGACTATTATTAAAGCTACCATGGGAATAGCACTTGCAGACTGTTCACAGTGGACAAACAACCTACTTCTACTCAGCCTAGAGCTTAGCCACAGATCAATATACCAGTACCAAGTCCGAGGATGAAGTTGGCTAGGATGTCACCTCTATACTCTCCCCATTTTGAGGATGGAAAGGATGATGATAATGATGAGATGGTATCTATGTCACTTCTAGCCACATACACACAGGGTCTCCAATTTGAGGATAGGTTGTAGGTTAAGTCCGAGGCAGTAGTTCAGGAGAGTACAGACCAGACTTCACCACAGGTGCCATTACGAGGCACAGAGCCACCAACTCAGACAAATCAATCTTTCAACCCTATACATATATCGATGAAACCTATTAATAAACTAAACTTGAGGAGATGTGTAGAGGGAGTTTAGACTATTTATGAGTGTGATATATTTATGATTGGGACCGGCCAACCCAAGAGGATTTTTTATGAGTAGAGATGGATTGAGTTGTATGGTTTGGACGGATCACCATTGTTGTAGGTTAAGTTTCAATGGTATCAGCTGGGGTGGATGACTAGACCTTTGGGTTCCTATAGCTAAGCAATGGTGAGGGAGTTCTATAACTTCTACTATGCCACAGTATCTTTGACTACGCATAGAGGTAGTAGGCATGTAGAGAAGCCCCAATTGGAGCAGATACTTATGAGAGGGGTCATAGTTGATATTTCAGCAATGACCATCCGTCGAGTTGTCTTGGACCCCAATTATATAGTTCCTGTGTCTACTGCAGAGTGTCATTATAGGTTATGATCTGCACGGGACAAACATGATATGTGAGATGACACTACTAGAAATTAGCCCTATGGGAACAGTTTAAAAACCTTTGTAATAGATAAAAAATCATTGCCATAGATCTACCGCAATGGTTAGGCATGCATTGCGTATGTGAGGGTTGGGATAGGTCTATCGCAATGGTTGTTGTGATGGTTATGAGAACTGTTACAATAGATAGATCCATTGCAACAACTTTTCTAACCTCCTATTGCGATGCTTTGTATCATCTATAGCAATGGTTAAGAACCGATGCAATACACTATATTGCAACGATGGGAAATTGTTGCAATAGGGTCTTTCAGATATCTACTGCTATGCTTATTAATCTTTTGCAATGGTTTTTAACTACCTATTGCAACTCTTTTTGACACCTATTGCAATGGTTTTTTTTGGGTTTTTTGCAATATTTTTTTTTGCTACCTATTGCAACTATTATAATTATCTATTGCAGCGATTTTCGCCACCTATTCCAACTACTTCAAATACCATTAATAGTTCAAATACCAATTGAAATAAATATACATACATTACAATAAAATCTTTCATTAATAGCAATCCAAATTAAAATATACAACAAACTAGTAATTTATACCCATTAGAAAAATGTTAACGTCAAATGATCGTTAGTTTTTCCACATAGTATCAAATTCGAGTGGCGATAAGTTTCACAAAATTCAAAATAAAAAAGATTGATATTAAATCCTCTATCAACAATTCAAAAAGGAATGGCACAAACTGTCCCTATGTTACTCCTGTATTTATAAGATGTATTTTATTGTTGTTGTTCTTGGTGAAATCCTCAACCATTTTCCATGAAATACAAGATGCACTCATATTGAATCCCTTGTTGATACAATTTCATCACCGAGAATCACTCCTCTCTTATCTTTGTAAATTCTCTCCAGCTTTTTTCCCCATGATTTGCAATGCCTTGTCAACCTAAAAAGTGAGAAAAATGAGAATGAACTTCTACATTGACATCATTCCATAACAACTTAAAGAATAGTGTACAAAGAATCAACAAAGTCAATTACCTATGGGATATGAATATCATAAATACAGTGGGTTATTACCACATTATTTGTCCTTAAAAATAACAATCACTAGAAATCACAAACCCAGGAGTTACAATAGGAATAAAACACAAGCGACTATGAAACATAGGCTTGAATAGGTAGCAAAGATCCACGCATAAGTAACTTCCATGCTCATTCAATATACGAGGTGAAAACTACTATGTATTGCCACATTCTACCATCAACCAGAGTAGCATATTTATAAGTACGTCACTGAAAGACCAATTTAACAATATTTTGGTTAAAAGTTCCAGAGGATGGGATAAGCATGGAATGATTTCAAACTCACATAATGTATTAGACATTAGATCATTAAATTAAGACTCAAATTACAGAAAAAGATCATGGTAACTAGTAACCTCTTCCTGATGGGTCTCAATTAGCTCCAGCTCTCGCTCTAAGCTATCTTGTGTATCAACAACCTTTGAAACTTTACTTTGAGATAGAAAAAATGTAATTACATATCATCAATTTCCCTTGGAAAAATAATTGAAGGGAAATTTATAGAGCAAGGCTACAAGAAACACTTCTGATAGACATAAAAGCAAAGCTCAATTAGAATGTAAATAGTGCTCCACTATTAATCTCGAAAAATGCAACTTGATCTCTTAACAGGAAACATCCACCTACATATTAGACAAAAAATCGAAGAGAAAAATGACTAAGAGCTTACTGAATGCAACAAATATAGAATAGAAAGGGATTAGCACAGAGCATGAACTAAATCTGGATATTTTCCAAAGAAGAATGCTGATTTCAAAAAAATCTCAAGTTACCTCAAGTTTGAGAAGAATGTCGCGATTCTACAAGATCCTCTTGTCCCACTTAGCTATTGTATGAGCCTGCTTTCTAAATTTTGCAGTGCGTTCCAGCAGCTCAACGTTCCATTCTTTGATGATCTTTGATTGAAATAAAGAACACACAATAAGTTACACATGTCAGAGTGTAATAAACAAGAACTATATTTATTAAAATAGACTGGATAACTATATATACAAATCATCAAACACTCAAAAAACTTAATTCTTGGAAATCTTCAAATTCAAATTTAGTACAAAAATAGGCATCAATTCTTTCATTGTTGTGCTGTAGCTACCAAAATTCAGGTAAAAGCTACAACACTTTTACAAATGGGTGTTAATGTGCCTAATCTTTAGCTTTAATGTAAGATAAAAGAGAGAAATAATATGCTAGTGGCTCCAACTTTCTTCTTCTCCGGGACCACTAAACTCACGATCTTCAACAGCTTCATTACAATGTCTCAACTCTAGCATACAGTTCAACTATAATTCTTCAGCCTGCAGCAGAAGAATACAATCAGAACTGCTTATGAATAGTCATTCTCAAAGATGTAAAAATCAAAATACTATTAAATCACAATGGCTATTGACACTATCTGAATTAAATAACATGACAATAAGCAAACTTGAGGGACATTTTTAGAATTGTTGTTGAAAGAGGGACTGAAGTTAGGACCAATATAAATGGATTTTTGAAGCAGGAATTAAGAAATGAAAAATATAGAAAAGTTCAACGTATTGTTGTCAAAGGCGAAAAGTACAAAAAGTGTGATGAACCGAATCTTTAGTTAAGAAAAGAGAAAATAAATTAAAAATTATACAATGGACAAAGGAATTGAAACAACTACAATCAAGTCACTAAAATAAAACATTCTCCAAGTAAAACAAGCCTAAGTATTTTGATGTCTCATGGCATTTCGATAACTATTAAAATGTCACTTTGTCACACTATAATTGTTTTCTAGACGGCCTTTCAAAGATCGAGTCAATGGGCAATGACACACATGCCTTAATACCTTGATGCCTCATGCCTACACTGAGGTTCCAGCTAAATAAGGCGATGTCCCCAACCAAAGCTTCACCTAGCTCTAGCGCTTAAGTGAGTATTTAACAACATAGGTAGAAAAACCACAAGAATTATCAGAATAGGCATATCTAGAACAATAATGAAATGTGAAGTCCGAGTTTAGCAATAATGAGACGATAATGCAGTACATTTTTATTTTGATTCCTTTTTTAAATTCTTATATTGGGATTCTCTTCTTCAATTATAAGTCATAAGATAGGTAGTAGGAAAATGAATTTTAGAATTTGAGCCACACTCTGCTAAATGCTCCTTTTTTGGGTTTTTGGCGGGTAAATAGCACATTGCTGAATCACCTCGTTGATCTCGGGAGTTAACTTAATATTCCATCTAAATGAAGTCATGCATAGATTGTTCACATTCTTTGACAAGATGCTACACCGAATGCTTCACAAACTAAGAGGTCATGCTAAAAGAAGGAAAATTACTAGATGACATAAAAGTTGTGAACATGGACATGGAAACATATGATCATTAGGATAAACTACTGCTACATATTCTTAAAAATAGTGGATCATGTAATGCTAATTTCTTACCAATCTGCTCTGTAGAAGCAATCCATGATGTTTAGCTGTATTATTTTTTAAATACAAATACCCAATGTAATCTCACAAGTGGAGGTCTGGGTAGGGTGGGGTATACCCAACCTCACCCTAACCTTGTGATGGTAGAGACGTTGTTTCTGATAGATCCTCAGCTTAAGTGAAGAATATCAAAATTAATATTAAACAAAATTACAGTAGTAAAAGACCATACAAATGATGGAGAAAAATACAATAACAACCACAAATAGTATGAAAAATGAAGCAAAGAAAACAACAGGTAATAGCAGAATTGAAGATACTCTAATAATAATACTGAAATGAGAAACTAAACAATGCTCTACTACCATCTAAGTAAATAGAAAAAGAAAACCTCTAAAAACAAACATATTCAAGTAGTGTGTAAAAGTAAGCTAAAGAGGAATGCACTACCGATTCCTGGTTGATCCCCACAAAACTGATTTGATTGGCTAGTAAATGTTCCTCTAGGATTTTGCTTTCAGGATTTTTAGGCCACTATAGTAAAAAGCATAGGAATGAAAACAAGAAATTGGGCTACTCCGCTCATCCCCATTTACTCTTGAATCAGCATCAGCAAAGCAGACAATGCTTCTCATGAGAAACTCAACATATCTCGAACCTCCCTATAACACCAGAAAATCCCACAAAGATGAAGTCTTTGTTATTTTTACCACCAAACCTATTGTAGTCTGCTAAAAAACACCTTTCAAATGTTGAAATTATGAAATCTCCAGCAAAAGTCTTACTGCTTTTACCAAGTAAAAGAGTTTTCATCTCCCTCTTCAAAATCCCACAAAAAGGTTAGGCTTTGTTGTATTTACCACCAACCCAATTCATTGTTTTTCGAAGCGCACTTTTTGGGTATCTAAATCATGAAATATTCAACAAAAATATCAATGACCAACTTCTAATTTTCAAGCAAAAAATTGAAGAATCACTTTTATCATACTCTCATAGAACCCAATAGAGAAAAAGACCTATCAATCTACCTTATCTAAATCTGAGATTATTCCACCAGGTATATATACTATTATATGAATAGTGGGTTTAAGCGATAGTATTGGTATGAAAATAGGCTGGGTTTGTATAGTAGTAGGGTGTACACAGACTTAACTCCTATCTCAAACAGGTAGAGAGGTTGTTTTCGCAATACCCTCACCTCAAGTACCGCATAAGAAAGCAAACACAAAAAATTAAAATGAAGTTCATAAAATACAAAAAGAATTCAGAATAACTTACATAAAGATAAGTGCAAATTTAAGAACTAAAGTGGGAGCAACAGTGTCAGAGCACAGTGAAGTCAGAGCACAGTGAACCAATTTCTTTAATTGAAATTGGGGACAATGAAGAAATTGAAATTACGGATGCACTATAATGAAGAAATTAAAGCTCCTGATTATGAGGTGAAATGGCAGTTATAGAGCATAGTTGACCTCTAAGAGTGAAATTGGGGGCAAATGTTTATAATTCTTTACTTTTTGCTAATGTTGGTGTGTAAAATAAAAAAAAGTTGCAATATTTTATTTTAACCCAATAAAGCGTTGCCATAGATGACTCCATGACAATAGTTCATGAGATTGTTGCTATAAGACTCTCCATTGCAACGTATCTTGAACAACAACAATGGTTATACCATAAAAAATTTCTATTAGAATAATTTTTTTTGCAACAGTTACAACTGTTGTAATAGAGGGTCTATTGAAACACTTTTGGAACCGTTACCAAAAAGTCTGTTGTAATAAGGGTAATTTCTAGTAGTATGTGGATCATATGAGAGAGAGCAGACATGATGAGATGGTGCCAGTTATATTTCACTTTTTGATGAAGATACCCCTCAGATCAAGAGGCAAGGTGTGATCAAGAAGGAGGCATTGAATTTTACCACAAAGTTTTGTTCGGTAGTAGTCTATTATAGATTATGTCCAACTGCTGCGACAACCTGTTGACATAGGATGGAGCTGCATTAATAGTGAGCATGATGGCAGGTTATGATATTGATTTTGCAACCATTATCAGTTAGATATTGTGTGATGAGGCTGATATGCTGGAGTTTCCAGGTGTTGATGCAAGTGTAGAGGTGACGATCGTGGTGCAAACTAGTATGATCAAGGATCTAACCAACCTGGTCCTTGTACAAAGGGCCCATAGCCCTCTTGATAGTGATTCTCGCCCAGTTTAAGGGCCTATCAGTTCAAATAGAGCCTACTAATAGATAAGGAGGAAATGTTGGTGTTATTATGGATTTTGAGATGTGGATCCGAAAAAGGCCCCTGACATGAGCACACAGGTTGAGGGGACCACAACCACTTTCACTTCAGTTCTAGTTTCCACTTTGGAGCCTGTTAGGACATCTGTAGTGCCTCCTCGCCCCTCTACTACAACTGCTACTATAGGTTTAGTTTTAGTATCTCAAGAGTTCTTGTAGAACTTTGTAGATAGTTATAGTAATACTACCACCTGACTAAAGAATGTTGAGGTCGAGGTGGCATCGCTATATGGGCAGATCCAACCTTGGGTCTAGACGACACTACAGACGATAAATACTATATTTTAGGCTACATACCGGGTTGAGATGTCAATGTTCCAAGATGAGGTGCATACCCATATAGATTCTTTTGAGGACATAGTATCAATCAAGTTTAGTGATATTGAGCACCGAATCTGAGTAAAGTTAGAGAGGAGGTGGTCATACTATAGGTAGAGATAAACTCTCTCATTAATAGCAATATTCTAGCCATCTCTCCAGTTATACCTCCATTTTCTCAGCCGGTACTTCTGCATGGGCCTAGAAACTTTGACTTATTCATGGATGATGAGGAGAAAATCCCCATAGTTGGGGCTAAGAGAGGTAGACAGATAGAGTTATAAGATCTGGATGTAGAAGATGATCAGACCATAAAATGGGCCTCACGTAATTCAAAGGAAACAAAATTTTCTAATAGGCAAAGGCATGCCGAGATAGATACAAGTGAAACCTCTAATAGTGCACCTCTACCACCACCGTCACTACTAGTCCAGATACTCTACATAGGATGATCATGACACAGAGGCCTAGTGCATCCTAGATATGTCCTTATTTCCTTGCTTTACATTATTTACATGCACTAGGGACATTGCGTAGTCTTTTAGTTTTGGGTAGGGGATACCACTGGTTCTTATTGTCGTGCTTCTTTTCCTGTCGTCCGCAATATAGTTGTAGAACTAGCATGTCTAGGTTAATTTTATGTCATATTGTGTTTTTATTTTGTATTGTGTTGTGTTTGCATGTAATTAGGAGATTTTTGATTATCTAGGGTAGTTGATATATTTTTGTTGATTTTTAAGAAATAATGATACCCCTTTAGAAATATATTTTAAAACTACGTGATGTGTATATATGTGTGACCATTATGGATCTTTTTATGACATTAGGATTAGGGACATGATAATAATTTCTAATAATTGAATTAACCGATAGGTAGTAGCCTGTGATGTGACCCTATACCATGTGTGTGTGAGATTCTACTTAGTTTCCTTTATGTGTTGAATCTAGAACTCTCCTGGCTAGTCTTGCCTAGGTTGTAAGATAGTCAGTTAGGAAAGGATCATAAGACCTTTTTGAATAAAGTCCACTTTTATCCTAAATGATCTTCCATGTGTGAATAAATATCCCTTAATGTAATATCCCAGGTTTTGGACTCCAATTTTTTCCTTGTGATTTTGGCTCACTACTATGGCTAATGTGATGAGTCATGAAGACTCCTTACAATTCGTATTGTGCCTAACATAGTCCAACCAGTGAGGATTACCCATATTTCTGTCTTGATAATGACTAGGACCCACGAGTATGAGGTCTGGTCACGAGTAATTGGGTGGGACTCAGCTCCAAACAGGTAAAGGTGGCTTGGAGACATTACTCGAACTATGAGTCATGGTGATGACTCATGGCCAGTGATAACAAGTTGTTACAAAACCCATAACGACTAAGAGTTATTTTCTTGCATATTTTAAATTAAGGGTAAATTGGTCTTTCCCCATTATTTGAACTAATCCCATGACTTAAAACCTTTCCTTTCCCTATTTCCACCCAATTAACATAAACATAAACTACTTTTCTCTCTCAAATTTCCCAATCACAAACAAGGCTAGGGTTTCTAGGGATTGCTTATCTTGGGCTCAAAGTGTGGTTTATTCTCTAAATTCTTTGTATTTTTAGGCATGTATTCCTTAAACTTGTATTTTATCATTGCATTCAATGGTTTGATATTCATGTGGTTTTAATATTTGATTTTGGAATTTGGGTTGAAGGTTTTGGATGGTTATTGTTTAAATGGTATTTTTATGGTTTACATGCATTTTTATGCTTTATTGATGGATTTTAGAACTTATTGGGTACATGTTAAATGGAATAAGGGTCATGGATTCACCTAATTTTATAGAATTTTGTTTGGAATTGGTATTAACCTCAACCTACCTTATGAGATTGGCTTTGAAACATGACTATATGCATAATTTAACCACTGTTGAAACTATTGCATTTTAAAAAATGTCTAATGGAATATAAATTGTTTTAAAGGGCCTTGGCGAGCATTGATTGATTTTAAATTGGAACTTTGGAGTATTATGGATAATTAGTTTGGTTTGGTAAAATGGAATTGGCTTGCAAGAATAATTAATAGATATGACGATACCATTTGGTAAATGACTAAATGGATGACTCCTTGGTCAAATGGATAGGTTATGTGTAAATGTTTTAATTGCTATTAAAGGGGATGTGTGGCTCGAAGGTAGAGGTCCCAGGGGACCGATATTAGGAACCACATTTGTTGGTGTGGGGGCCTTGGTGGCTATGTGCATAGTTCACATTTCATACATATACATTTTAGAATGATTGGAGCCTCGGTGGCTTTGGACCTTCCTTGGACTTCTCTAGTTTCTGCGGCTAACACATAGTGGGGCCCTTTCGATGGCGGAAGCCAGACGTATATAACCCGTGGGTGTTTTTAGGACGATTAGAGATACACAGTCTAGGTTTATGGTTTTAAATCTTTTGTGAACCTTATTGCCTATCCTAATATTTTATATTTATATGTATGTATGCATGTATCTTAATATGTACACTGAGTTTGGTCTTGATTTTGAAATGGCATTATTTGATCCCTATCCTGAGTTACATGCTAGTGCACATCCAGCTAACTATCCTAGTATGCTGCATTGTTTCATAATATAGGGTCAAAAGACACTTCTTTCACCCATGTGCAGAGTTAGGTGAACTGATTTGTCAGTTGGTTTACGGTGAAGTGGTCAGCCTCCATCTTTTGGAAAGCTTGGTCATTCCACTAATTTCTTTCTATCAAGATTCAAGCTGAGGCCCTGACCATGATGGAAATCCCAAACCATAAAGGACCGAGGGATCCCTTAGCATTCTACCATAAGCATAATCCATACATAATCAAAGTGCGGAAGATATGATGAAAACTCAAGGGAAATTTAGAATACAACTGTGTCAACAAATATGACAATAGAATACTCAACTTTCGTCTATGAAGCCTCTAATGAAAACTACTATCTAGACTGGGGCAAATCCCTCGATTGGACCATAAACTAAAACACTCAACAAATAAGTAAATGCCTTTCGAAAGATGGATGGCTCACCCATTTCTGTTATATCCTAAGTGTTAAACTGATGAGTTGAACCCTGAGACTATACCATAAAACCTGAAATATAGGGATCAATGCACAAAGGTACTGGTACGTAGAATACCTAAAATAAAATACATTTTTATACAACATAGGTTAGAGCATTTCATGAAAAATGTCAGCATAAAATATTTGAAAATACATGAGCATAATTTAATGAGCTTCAAAAAATCTTCTAGAAATCATGACTCAACTCTTTTCACTTCTTCTTAGCTAGGTGGTACACCCTACATATCTATAATCCCACGGGCTATATAAAATTTTCCCTTAACTTGGCGGCCAATCCCCCAACCTATGTTTGCCACAACGGTTGGATTTTCTACATCTAATATGCCAAAGGGAAAAAGTCCAGTGTATAATACCTATCTTGGGACATAATAAAACTCATATCGGCAAAACACAGTTTTGGGCAATGAGTTATCTGAATTTGTTCCTTCTTCAGGTAACCACCAAAATCTCTTAAATCTTATTTTTAACCTTCTTAAAACATGCATCTTACTGAACACAAAATCTGAATAAAATCAGTAATCTGATCTATTCTAAATCTATCATTGCATTCATCTACTTGATATCGTCATACCAAGACATACAAGTCATATCTATAAGCCATATCATATTATGCTTTGGTAATTTTAATGAAAATATGTCATTTGACTACCCAAAAGCATTTAAAACATAACATGAGAGTGTTTTAAATTCAAAACACATGAAAATTCATGAAAAATACTCTCCTTTTATTTCTTTTGCAAAGTGTGGTCATCTTCTTTTATTGAGAACATGCAAGTTCTTTAACAGTGACTATGAACATTTAATAATATAGATAAAACCCCTCTCAATTCTTTCATAAGATAATAACAATCCATCAACGTTGGCAAAAATGCTTAAATCAATTTTCAACTATCTATGTAAACAATCAATAGCATTATTAAAATAATGGGTTTCATAAAAAGAGAGGGAATTCATGTAAATCATGTTTTCATATAACTCCTCAAACTCATAACATCGATACACATGAATATAATTCAGATTTAGGGAAAACCCCTATGGTTCAAACAAGATTTGATCATAAATCGGGGTTCCCAACACATGCTCTCAAAATAAATCTTAAATCTCATAATATGTATGTACATATATATTTTAAATCTTGTAAAAACTTTAAAACTTATATCCATGTAGTTTAGGATAGCCCCACGTACCTTAACAATGAAGAAATAAAGAAAAAATTGACCCTTTTAGATTGAATGCTCAAACCCTAAGTTAGTTTTCTCCTCTTGTTCTTAAGGAATATGATCTAGGGATTTTAGAGTGTTAATACATTTTTAGGGACCTTAATTTCGTGTAAAGATTTTTAGAAATGGTTATGGAAGTAGAGGTATGGACTACGTACATCTTACCCCCCCAGACCCCACCAGGTGGGAATACACTGGGTTTGTTGTTGTTGTTGTTGTTATGGAATGTAAAAATACTTTGTTACCCTTGAAATAACTCAAAAACAGAGTCCCTATGTCGTATAACATTAACCATGCGGCGCCCATGGCCTTGCCATCAAGTGGGTAGCATTTAGCCCATGGCATAGCCATAAGGTGGGCGATGCCTATGCCATTTCTTAAAAATTCTAGTGGCAGTAAGCGATGACAATGTGATGCCTAGAAATTACCTAGTCTCTACTTTGCGATGCCTACTTAGTTTTGACATCCTAAAACACTCCAACACCT
Organism: Capsicum baccatum var. pendulum; assembly: GCA_030864225.1. NCBI lineage: Eukaryota > Viridiplantae > Streptophyta > Magnoliopsida > Solanales > Solanaceae > Capsicum > Capsicum baccatum. The sequence continues at coordinate 42,662,487 of CM061554.1, forward strand.
CCTACATCGTTAGTACATGATATACCATCACTACAGGGTCCTAAAGGTCATTTTTGATGCATTAAAAGAGTGTTATGACTAAGGGGTGTCACACTTTCTATATTTTAAAATTTTAAAGTTCACATTAACATTATAATTTTTATTGTCAATGTCATTATTAAGGGTATTTCCCAACCTAGTAGGATATTTAAATTGGTTTAGAGGCTTTTATGGATATGTGTGAGTTGGATGGTGTTGTTGCTGCTAGAGTTTATTTGTTCAATTATATTAACTATTTTATCTTTATCCCTTAGTTGTATTTTGATTTGTTATTATTTGGATTATATTTGGTTTTGATAGGCATGGTGGCGGTTTCCGACCCACGATGGACTTGAGATACCCACCACAGCTAGGACCAGAGGTTTAGTTGTGACAAGCTTGGTATCAAAGCTAGGTTTAGGGTCCTTGGGTTTCTATAAATCCGTGTAGAGTAGAGTCTTTTTTATTAGTGCGTAGCATGCCACACTTATAAGGGGGAGGGTACAAGGCATTTAGGAATGTTTCCCTTTCTTGTGTTCTAGTTTGGGCAATAGAGTCTGATGTCCTGAATTTTCCTAACACTTGGTTTGCTTGCATTTCAGATCATGCCTTCTCAAATATTTGATGTTGGTAGAAACTCTGTTGAAACCTCTACCTTACCCAAGGGAAATTTGGAGGGGACTCACCCTATTTATGGAGTACTAACCCAGTTTAGGGCCCTTTCTCCTCATTGTGCCGCTCCACCTTAGGTTCTATCAGTTTCCACTAGTCTCTCTCTGATTGGTGACACTTATGCTCAGTTTCCATAAGGAAACATCTCTAATACGGAGTTCTGTTGGTCCATTCATCTACTTACTCAATTAGTGACATCTTAGTCTCATCAATATAGTCCTATTGGTGCTATTGTAAATTCCTCTAAGGTTACTCGAGTTGGGAAGTTTATGATGTTGAATATCCTAACCTTTACTGACTCTAAGATTGAGAAATATCCTCAAGGGTTCATTATTGAGATGTAGAAGATCCTTAGGATAATTCATGCTACTGATATAGAGTGCATGGAGTTTGTTGCATATCATCTAAACGATGTGGCTATCAGTGGTATGAGGAGTGGAAATAGTTGAGGGAAGATGATATTGAGTAGGAAATATAGGAGGAGTTTTTTATTTTTTTTAATCATTTCTTTCCTTAGGAGTTGAGGGAAGCTAATGCCAAAGATTTTGTTAACTTAAGTCAAGGAAAGATGAGTATGAAGGAATATGCCCTGAAGTTCCATCAATTTTCTTGTTATGATCCAGAGTTAGTGTCTAGTATGAGGACTATAATGAGGAAGTTTTCTTTGGGTTTGTCTTATGACTTGCTACTAGAGTGTAAGGCTGCGATATTGAACAATGATATCTCCAGGCCTGTGGTTATGTAACAAGTTGAGGATAAAAAGAAGGAAATAGGTAGAGATTTAAAAAATATAGAATAAGAAGTTCAGGTATTTAGAGTAGGGTGAAAGTTAGTAGAATAGTAGAAGAGATGGTAGATAGTGGAGAAAGAAGAAGACTTGGGGAAATTTTGGTTCATATTCTTTGGCTAGTGCCCTTTATCTGAAGTCGTTTGGTGATCTTCGATTTCACACTAGTATCGGCCCGAAGGCACAGGGTGCCCAGTCTCAGGTTAGTGGAGCTTAGTCAGCCCCATCATATCCTACTTGTAGATTTTATGGGCAGCTTCACCATGGTTATTATGATGATAGGATTAATTGGTGTTTTAATCGTAGTCGGCTTTGTCACATGCAACAGGAATATCTTGCAGCTAGAGCAGCTCCTGGGCCAAAAGGTGCTACTTCTGGTACCGAAACTAACCAGAATCATCTCTATGCTTTTTCCACATATTAGGAATCTGAGGTATCCCCTGATGTTGTCACTAATATGCTAAAACTCTTCTATCGTGATATGTAATATTTTCTTTATTCGGGATCAATTCTCTCTTATGTGACCCTTTATGTGTTTGTGTATTTTGGTTTTGGTCCTGAAAGTATTTCTGAGCCCTTCTATGTTTATACTATATTGGGTGATTCTGCAATCGTTAGAAGAATCTATAGGGATTGTATGGTGTCCATCTTTAATAGGGAGATCTTGGTGGATTTAATAGAATAGGACATGGTAGATTTTGATATTATCTTGGTGATGGATTGGCTTCATTTGTTCTTGCTTCTTTGGATTGTAGGACTCGAAAAGTCAGTTTCCAATTCCCTATTGAACCGATAATTTAATGGGAGGGAAGTTTTGTAGTTCCTAGAGAGGTTTATTTCTTATCTTAGAGCCTGGAAGTGGATGTCCAATGAGAGTATTTATCATTTCGTTTGAGTTAAAGTTTCTACTTCTGAGGTTTCCTCTTTGCAATCTGTCCCTGTGGAGAACAAATTCCCTAAAGTGTTTCCCAAGGAATTTCCTAGCATTCCTCCCGATGAGGAAATAGACTTTGGAATAGATCTTCTACTCGATACCCATCCTATCTCTATTCCTCCTCATCAAATGGATCTGACTGAGTTAAATGAGCTAAAGGAGAAATTAAAGGATTATTTTGACAAGGGATTTATCCATCCTAGTGTTTCTCTATTGGGTGCTTTGGTGTTTTTTGTGCGAAACAAAGATGGGTCTTTTTGAATTTGCATAGATTATCAACAGTTGAATAAGGTTACAGTAAAGAACAAATATACTCTTCCTAGGATAGATGGCCTTCTTATCTAGCTTCAGGGTGATATATGCTTCTTTGAGATTGATGTCTGTTTGGGCTATCATCAGTTAGGATTAGGGTGGATGATATTCCCAAGACTACTTTCCGTACCCGGTATGGTCATTTTGAGTCCTTGGTTATATCATTTGGATTGACTAATTCTCTGGCTCCTTTTATAGATCTTATGAATCGGATGTTTAGACAATTTTTGGACTTGTTTATTATTGTCTTCATTGATGATATTTTGGTGTATTTTAAGAGTGGGGAGGACCATGCCAATTACCTTCGAATTATGTTGCAGTCTCTTATGGATCAGAAGTTGTACGCTGAATTTTTTATGTGTGATTTCTAGGTGAATGTTGTGACTTTCTTTGGGCATGTTGTTTTTAGTGATGGGATGAAGGTGGATCCACTAAAAGTTAAGGCGTTCAAGAGGTGGCCTAGATCCATGACTCCAACCGACATAGGAGCTTCTTAGGTTGGCTAGGTATTATAGGAGGTTTGTGGAAAGTTTCTCTTCTATTGCTGCTCTGTTGTCAATGTTGAGTTAGAAAAAGTTAAAGTTCTTATGGTCCATTGCTTATGAGGGAAGTTTTGAGAAGTTGAAGGATAAGTTGGCTTCTGTGCTAGTATTGACCTTGCCTGAGTGTACTAATGGGTTTGTTATTTATTGTGATGTCATGAGCCAAAATTGATAGGTCATGATGGCACATGTCGCAACGTACTTTGACAAGTAAGCTTATCATCAAAACTAATACACAAAGGGTAAAAAGACAGAATTACCCCCAACGAAAGCCTTTTAGAATAAAGTCGAACCACACAAGTATAATAAATACGAAAAGAAGCATAACAGTGTAGCCATAACTCCCAAAACCTGGTGTCAATAGTACAAGAACTACTACTACAAACCATGAGTCAAATACATCAAAAATACCCACACAGGGTCAATATCTATCTCTGAATACAAATAAAAACATAGTTACTATAGAAAGATAGAGGTGAACTCTGAATGCATGAAAGTCCAACCGCTATCTTGACTAATTTGAAAGCGCTCAAAATCAACCAATCTGAGGCATACTCGATCTAGGAACCACACCAAAAGGGCACATAGGCATGAGTACGGTTCACTTGTACTCAATAGATGTCATATGCCAACCAAGCAAAGTAGTAAATAAAGCATAAAAACTACACACTAAGGGCACGCCACTTGCAATCAGAAAATATCTCACAATGGTAGCCCATACCAATTGTACTAACAGTTCTAATATATCACAATTACAACAACAACACATTATATATAACATAAACATACATTATTCGCATGCAAGTAGAAACAAAAAAGAACATGTATATACAAGATGGTCAAGTATAAAACAGGATATAGAATAAGTTGACATATAACAAGTCAATATGGCAATCCAATCACAACATCTATCACAATAAAGTGAATGTAATTTATGGTATGATGATGATGATGATAACGAAACTATCTCACAATCTCCGTATACACCTACAGTGCTAAAGCTTCCTGATGTAGGACCCATGCACGATTCGTCAACCCGTATAATTCTTGACTGTTCTTGCATTGACATGTATATTTCATGTGAGTGAGTGAGACTTCTTTTTTATGAGGGAATGTGGGTTATATTTCTAGCTTCTTACTTATTTAGGTAATGTAACTTGTACATATGCGTAGTTGTCTATCGCTAATATAATGCCATATCTTAATTCCCTTGTGTCACATTATTGTTCTTCATATATACACAGTTGGTTTTTAAGTATTTAAATAGGAGGGGGTGGGTAGTGGTTTGATTTTAAAGTTAATAATTGACTGCCTTAGATAGCTTAAGTTCTCTTGTTAAGCGTTGTTGTTTGTTTTATTTTCTTGTGTTGTCCGAGGACATGAAAATTTTCTAAGTTGAGGGTGTTGATGTTCTATGTTTTCATATCACTTTCAATGCTTAAAATGATTAAAATATGCAAGTTATGTAGGCCTTTTTGTTAGATATGATGTGTTTTGTGTTATGTTTTGCAGGAAATTAGCTTTTAGAACTAAAATGGAGAAAATGAGTGAAAGTTGAAGTTTTGGACCACTAAAGTGGAAACCTATGACTCATAGGTGATATTTACTCAGCATAGGTTCCAGAGTATGTGACAGAAAGTAAGGTCCAGAGGCTCAAAAGCTAAGAAGAAAAGACCCTACTACTGATGAATGACACCTATGAATCGTAGGTTTCACCTATGATATATAGGTCAAGAGTAGGTGTCAGAGGATCAAAATATAGAGAGTTTTTAGGAGGTTTTGTAGGAGGGACACCTATATTGGTGGGTTTAAACACCTTTGATGTTCAATGGTGGGTGTGCACTTTTCTTGAAGCTGAATTTTATGTGTGCAAATCCCAGGTGGAATACCAATAATATCCGCAATGGTCCATCCAATAGCTCTAATATACTTGCATAAGATTGCAATAAGAGCTGCAACTTGTTGTTCACCCAAATCGGCTGCCACTATGACTGGAAGAGTGTTTCCGCTTCCTAAGAATGCGTACTTCAAATAGCTTGGCAGCTCCTTCAATTCTAACGTGGGTGGTTCTTCAATTGATGGCTTAGCTGGTGGTGTGGGTCGATTCTTGAGATCAAGATCCAGCTTCTTGGGAGTATAGCGATATGTCCCTAATCCCGATAGAGCACAAATATCATCTTCAGAAATTTCAGCATCATTATTCTCTCCTTTCATGAGCAAAACCTCCAAAGGATCATCAAGAATTTGCTCTTCTGCAAGTAAATCTTTCTCATCATCAAAGAGAACATCAGCCACAGAAAATACACTTAGTTCTTTAGGTTGCTTCATTGATTTGCAAACATCAAAGCGAACCACTTCGTCATTTATTCAGAATGAAAGCTCATTATCTCTCAAATCTATGAGTACACTTCACGTAGCAAGGAAAGGGCGTCCCAAGATTATGGGAACCTCTGAATCTGCTTCGTAATCCAAGATGAAAAAGTCTGCTGGAAAGATAAATGAAGAAAACTTTACGAAGACATCGCATAGAATACCAACCGGTCGTTTTACCGACCTATCCGCCATAACAAGCCTCATATTAGTTGGTGTAGGATCTCCTAACCCCAACTTCTTGTAGATCGATAATGGCATCAAGTTGATGCTGGCTCCTAAGTCACACAATGCTTTGGCAAAGTTCAAAGATCCGACGGTGCAAGGAATAGTGAAAGCTCCGGGGTCGGCCTTCTTCTGAACTATCGATCGGGTAGCAATTGCACTACAATGATGCACATCATCCTTCAGCTCATAACTTGCTGCCCTCTTTTTAGTCAAAAGATCTTTCATAAACTTCGCATACCCAGGCATTTGTTCAAGTTCCTCTACCAATGGAACATTAATGGTCAGCTGCTTCAACATAGCCATAAATTTGCTGAACTTAGTGTCATCGGCCACCTTCTTCAATCTTTGGGGAAAAGGTGGTGGTGGGTATGGAAGTTTTCTTTCCGTGGCTTTCTTCTCCTCTTGCTTCCATTTTTTCCATTTTTTCAGGCTGCACGTCACTAGGTGTAGCGTTCTTGACGTTGGAAATAGTGGTTGCGGCGTCTTCTCCTTTTGTAACGTCACTAGGTGTAACGTCCATGTCCGCAACTTCGTCAACCACTTGCTTGCCTTTTGCTGAATTTTCCAGCACCTTACCACTTCTGGTAGTGATGGCCATGCATGACCCATCATTCCTTGGGTTTTGCATAGTATCTCTCGGTAAGGTACCAACCTTTCTTTGATTGAATGCTGCTGAAAGTTGGCTCAATTGCTGCTCTATTTGCTTGATAGAAGTGGAATGAGAATCAACTAATTGCTTCATGGAGGACAAATCATCAATCACCTCCTTAACTCCTGCGCTCGTTGGTTCCACTCCTTTCAATAACTTAGCCATCATATCTTCCATAGAATTAGATGTGGTGGCATCACGTCTACCAGGGGGAACGTACAAACCACTCTTTTCATTATTTTTCTTCCAACTACCTTGGTCTTTGCTTCCAGATTTATCATAATAGTTCTGACCTTGGTTTCCTTGGGCATTCCCACGGAAACCTCCCTGATTTTTCAAGTAGTTGGCCTCCTCTTCAGAATCAGATTCGTCTCTTCCTTTCAGTGCCACAGCTTTTACTTTTTCGGTCTTCCCTGATAATAAATGCTTTGTTAGAAGATCCACTTGTGTTTTCATGTGCGCCATGTCTTGATCACGTTCTTCTTCTCTTCTTCTTTGGTCTGCAGACATGCCAATAGATAAAGTGGGGCTTGCTACCTCAGAATCCCTGGTATGCCAAGCTCTACTTTGCTTTGTCATGCGATCTAGCATATTGCTTGCTTGACCAAAGGTGAGGTCCATGAAAGAACCTCCGGCTGCATTATCCACCACTGGTTTAGTTATTGAATTCAAGGCTCTATACAAGATCTCCATTAGGTGAACATTGGTCATGTGATGGTTTGGGCACCTTGCTAGCTTTGTCTTGAACCTCTCTCATGTTTCATGAAGAGCTTCAGTGGGAAGCTGACGAAAGTTGCTGATTTCATCTCTCAATTGCGCCCTCTTGGATGATGGAAAGAATCTTTCTAGGAAAGCGTCTCTCAATTGCCTCCAATTTGTAATAGAATCAGGAGTCAGCCCATTCAACCATAGTGTTGCTTCCCCAGACAGAGACAATGGAAATAGACGTAATCGAATAGCATTCTGACCAACATCAGGGTTGTCAAAAGACTTGCATGTAGAAATAAAGTTGATGAGATGCATATTCGGATCATCGCCTGCTAGTCCCCCAAATAATCCCTTGAGTTGCAATAACTGAATCATGGTGCTAGTGATGTTGAACTTGGCTCCGGGCGCTAATGGTGGTGGAATTATAGCTCCAGTGGCTCCAGCACCATCAAGATCATCATCATCATCGTCGAAATCTGGCTGCAAAGGTTGGCGATCATATCTATACCGAGCTTGTCGACCTCTTCTGTTGGCAGGTGTTGTAGTTTCAGCGACATGCCTTGGGTTTATCAACTCGTCGTCACCTAAATCCTCATCGTCAGGGTTTGTTGCTCGCCCAGGATTATCAATGTTTTGTTGGTGAACTTGGGCGGCAGCAAGAGCGGCTAATCTCGCCTGCTCGTGTTGAGCAGCCATCCTGTCGATTTCAGCTTGTGCTTCCATTCTTCTAATTCATTGCGGTTCCGGATTGATTGGTTGTAACGGTTTACCAGAACTTCTAGTATGGGGCATGCACTAAAGTAAAAACCTGCAGTAAACAAAAACAAAAACTAAACGTAAAAGTACGAGAATCTTTGACCAAAGGGTCTAGTAATTATCACGAACTTGATTGACACTAGTATTCCCCGGCAACGGCGCCAATTTTCGATAACGCTCAATCTACAACTCTCGTTTGAGTGTAAAACGGTCGTTTGCAAATATAGAACCCAACCTGGGTTGGGTGTCGATCCCACAGGGAATAGCTTGGCCAACAAGTAAGCAAAATTAATAGACTTTTGGTGCAAATCTCGTAAGAAGGGGGAGTCTTGTCGTGCAAGAAAAGTAAACAAAAGCTGAAAATAATAAAGTAAAAAGAGAGATTGTTACGTTGGTTGTCAGCAATGAGAATTGAGGCATTGGGGTTATGTCCACCTTCTGAGGTATACGTCTCTATTGGCTATGAGTGTGTAGAGTCTTGACATGCAATTGCTTATAGAGAATTGTAGTCGATGGTAAATCCAAGCGTCTCTCGACCTAAACAAGGACTATTTCACTTTAACTCTCTTGAGCTTAAAGCGTGTCTAACGGTACGAATTCTCCAAGAGGTTAGTCCAGTTACGGCACTAGCTTTTTAATAGGAAAGGGTGTCCTACTACCTTAACATTATCTCTTTTCCAGACAAATAACCTTTCTCTCGAACAAGTTAAATGTTAGACTGGCGTATTCTTGCGTTTGCAACCGCAAAGAATGTAGATTAAGATGAAGAGAATAATGATATAAGCAATATACATGTCACGAACTCACAAACTCACAGCAATAAATAGTATCTCATTCGGCTTCCATAACCCCAACAGAGAGGTTTAGTTACCCATGAATGCGAAGGAGATCACGATTTGCATTGTTATTGTTGAGTAATGGCGTGTGGATTAGGTGATTCCTTAGCAAGTAACGATTCTCTTGTTGTGGAAATTAAGAATAGAAGAGTAGATTAGAAGTGTTCGTAGTGGAAGATGAGAGGGATGAAAGAAAATTAATTGTTGAATTAAGTGAAGAATAGAAAGATAGAAGAATGTTAGAAGATGAATAAAAATCTCTAGCATGATAGGGTATTTATAATACCCATATCCTACTTCTACTAAGCTAATGAAATAAATAACCAAATCCTACTAGACTAATGAAATCCTTAACCCTAAATGTACTAGGTTAAGGTAACATTATCATAATCCAAATAAAATAATGAAATACATAACCTAATTGTATTAGGTTAATGTATCATTGTCAAAATCCAGCTTTGCGTCTGTAAGTCCCCAAAGTCTTCAGAAATGTTGTTTTAGCCCGGGACAGATTTTCCATGCAGCAGATTTGGTCCTTTAGGCGTCCAACTTCCTTCTCCTTCGTTCATGAGCTTTCTTTTGCGTCAAGTAAGCCATAAAATGCTGTATTTTGCATCATTTATACCTGAAACTTTCCTAATCATGTTCGTTAGCTCATTTACAGGAAAAAGGACTAAAAGTGCATGAAATATATAATTTGTTCTCAAAACTAGGCTAAAATATGGGCAAAATATATTGATATAGGCGTGTAAATCCGCCTATCATCAACACCCCACACTTAGAGCTTTGTTCGTCCTCGAACAACCTATCATGTCCTTCTAAACATCAACTTAGGGTTTTTACAGCAACAACACAAAACATTTATCAAGGCAAACACAACAATTATCAATCAAAGAGTAGTTTTTCGATTATAAGTAGAAACAGTTTATCCTCAAGCATAGACTTGTGATGGTGATCAACTCGCATGCAAACGTTAAGGTACATAGAATCATATACAACTATCCAAAACTCATCAACCATGTGTGTCTCACAATATAGTACCCATAATCACTCACAAATATAGCATAATTTTCAAACATGGGTATCGAAATGTCCTTGCTCTCACTCTCACAAAGAATTCATATGTAGCAACTGATGACCATAAGCTTGCCCTTAATGTAGTACTCCACTAAATGTCGGAATGTTAAGATTAGGATCAAGTAGGTCTTTTGATGGTTGTAATGTAGGCTAAGGGACGGGTAGGACTATTTTGGCCAAGAATAGTGACTAAGCTCCTAAGCGCTTTAATACATCACTTTGTATCATTGACACTTTTTTCTTTCAACCTTTCTTCTTTCTTTTATTCTACCACCCTTGTTTTCCTCTTTTGTTTTTCAATTTTAAGAACAACTCACTTTTCAGCTTTCTTTTCCTTTTTCTTTTCACAACATACCTCTTATGATAGCACTTTCTTTTCCATAACACATTCAAGCACCATTTATAATTTAAAGCATCATACTTACCCAATTTTCTCTTATATTGTCACATGACTTTTTTAATTTAAATCACTTAGGAATTTGGATCAAATTACGGTCTTGAAAAAAATGGATTAGGCTTACATACGGGGTTGCCAAAGAAATAGGCTAAAGGCTCAAAATGGTTTAACTAGGGATGATGTCCATGGTTAGGTAAAACTGAAGGTAAACAAATATAGGTTGCCAAAGAAATGCCTAAATCATATCCTAACTTACACTCCTTATTTTCGCTTTCCATACATACCAGGCAAGTTCTAGCATCAGCCACAATCATAGAATATACGATTAATTTCACACACACAAGGCACATGGTCAACTTGATTGGATGTAATATAGACTCTCAACCCAACAAGTGAAGGAATTGAATCACACAATATCACATAATGAGTCACAACTAGAGCCTAAACGTCTCAATAGTCACAATTGTAGCACATACTCTTGTTATAATCTCATGCTGCCTATCAAAATAATTTCATGCGAAGCTAGAAAAAATTTGACTCCTAAAAAAACTAAAAAAACGTCAAACGAAAAAAACAAAAAAAAACGGACTCACAACGGACTCACAAAAACAAAGTAAACAAACAAACATACAAACATAGGTGCATACAATACCGCCACCCCACACTTAAACGGGACACTGCCCTCAGTGGAAAATAAATTCGAAGAACCTGGTCAGTAGGACTCGTCCTCAATGTCGGGGGTCAGACCCCCTTCGTCGGAATCATCATAAGAGTCGTCGTCAAAGTTCTCCTCCTCATCGGAATCAGGCAAGCGTCTATCATCATCAGTCGGCACATCATCGTCTAGAGGTTCCTCAAAGTATATGCCCACTCCAAACATCTTCCGTGCATGCATGTTCATTGGGTAGTCGTGGTCCATCTGTTGGAGCTCTTCAGCAGTTGGAATACGTCCACCACTCATTATAGTGAATCGTGTCATGCCATAGAGATGACGGAAGAAACTCTCATCACGAGCATGTCTCTCCGCAGTAGTAGGGTTGACTCCATGAGTTGTTTCAGCATCTTTGACCTTGGTGAGGTCAACCGTCTTTGGGTTATGTGGGAGTTTGTGGTCAGCGGGTTCCTCTTCGATATCCTCCTTCCGCAAGATTGCTGTCAACAAATTGCCAAATGTGAAATGGGACCATTTGTGGAGTCTGGCCTTCCTCATGGTAGATCTAATGAACTCCCCAAAGTTGACAGGGACATTCGTCATCAAAGCATAGACCAAACACACTCTATCTCTCGATATCTTGGTGTATTGAGTCCCAGGAATAAGACATGAGTTGACAATGCACATCCAAATTCTTGCTTCCCTATTTAGTAGATCATAGGGGAAGGTGTTGTGTCGGCCTATTTATTTATGTCTGCCCCACCTTGCCATTGATCTACTTCCACAAAGCGTGTGTCGTATCGCTCTATAGAGAGGCATGCTGTACAACTCTTTGAATGGTGCTGTGTCGACCAAAGGTAAGCCAAGAAAAGAGTTGATCCAATCCGAGGTGAGCTGTAACACTTGGCCCCAAATTTTGACTTCATTTCCTGTTGTGTTCGGCGACCAGTTGGCATAAAACTCTCTTGTCAGATCAAGATTACACTCTCCCATGTCACGGAAGATGAAATCCAGTTTCAAAGCCATTATTTTTGCCAACATTCACGGCTCCTTCTTCGCTAAGGTCTCCTTGTTGATCAAGTCGACGTGTACATACTTTCTTTATTTATTGTTGTTGTACCATGCTTTGGCTTCTTCCTCAAGAACCCATTTTATTCCGAACATTCTACGTGGTAGGTGTGCTGAGGATGATTCTCCTTGGTCTTTTCGACTTCTCTTCTTGCCTTTTTGGGAAGTGGTCGCCTTCTCCTTGCCTTGCGTCGCTTTAGGTGCCATTGTACCTGAGACTAGAAATAATGTTAGTTGTAGCGCAATCTCACTTGATACAATCTGCATGCAAGCACTAGGGGTACCACCCCACACTTAATTTTGTTACACAAATCAGTGAGGTGAAAGTAGTCGATTTACTCAGATTTCGTCGACATACGTGTTAGGATTGTATTCTGACAAGAAAATCAGCATTGCATCACTTATTTGCAGCCATTGGACTACTTTCGTGGTAGATATAGCAACACTACGACATAGGGGTTACCATATGGAATCGTTATTCTTATAACAAGCACAACCTCCTAAGTCGATAGGCACTATAATCTTATCCCGATGGCCAGGATAGTCTAACATGTAAGCATCCAAACAACAATTTTAAGCAATATTCATAGCCATATCAATTCCGCAAATATCATAACAATGCTCTTGAAACCAAATTCAAGTCGGAAACAAGTCAAGAATTCCCTACGTACATGTTCACTCACATGATTTTGCAACAACAATCCAAACACATAAACATCACCAACAATCTTATATGATTTAACAATTCATAATAAACATGGCAACGTAGTACTTACGATAAATAAATGAAGTATAAGAAAGTACTTACTTTCTTGAAACTTGTGGAGATGGTTTTGTGAATTGGAGGAGCAAAAGAAGAAAATTTTGAGAGGATTTGGAAGGTTATGCGGCGCCCTTAGGGTATTTTCTAATGTGGTTGTGTTATAAAACTAAGTCCCCTTTATATAGGAAGAGTATGGGTCGGGTTATGACCCATTTACAATTGGATTTGGAGACAAAAACACCATATATGCGGCGCATAATACTCGGCATATCAATGACATATGCGACGCATTGTCTATGGCATAATGGGACATATGCGCCGCATAGTCTATGGCATTTGTAGACATATGTGCCGCATAGTCTATGGAACTTGAGATACTGAGACCAAATGCCATAGCATAGGTGGCGCATAGTCAAAAGCATACCTAGGAATAGGCGGCACATAGTGTATAGCACTCTAGATTCCGAGACCTTAGGCTATAGGATAGGTTGTGCATCGTTCGTGGCCTAGTTTTACCAAGGCCTAGCCTTCCTCGAAGCCTATTTTGATGTGGGAAAGGCTCAATCCATAGCCTTATACATCACCGTTCCTAACTTACCAACTTTACCATACAATGCGTCCAAATCGTCAATTGAAATCGATCTCCTCATTGAATACTTCTTGCACCTATATTTGCTCAAAACAAATGAAAACGATTAGTACGATGGGTTGCCTCCCACCAAGCACCTTAGTTTTGGTCGTGGCACGACTCTTATTTTTGGATTTTCATTAATCAAAAACAAAACAAGTACTAAAAAATGATAAAATGTTAAAACGATAAAACGATAAAACGATGGGTTGCCTCCCATCTAGCGCCTTATTTACTGTCGTGGCTCGACGTAGTAATCTCGAGTACTTAGACTTCGTCGAGATAAGTGATGGCCATGTTATTCATTGAGTCAAGAGGAATGATATATGGCTTAACGCGTTGGCCATTCACTTTGAAGACAACACCCTTATTGCCTTCTAATTTGACTACTCCAGACGAGTAGACTTGGATAACCTTAAATGGACCAGACCACTTCGATCTTAACTTACCTGGGAAGAGCTTGAATCTGGAGTTAAAGAGTAGTACCATGTCACCCTTTTGGAAGTTTCGTCGCACAATCCGCTGATCATGATACTTCTTCATCCGCTCCTTGTATAAATCTGATCTTTCATATGCATGGATACGAAATTCATCTAGTTCGTTCAGCTGCTCCAACCTCAGATTCTTCACATCATCCCAATTCAAGTTCAATTGCTTTAATGCCCACAATGCCTTGTGCTCGAGTTCGATGGGTAGATGAAAAGCCTTACCGTAGACTAGCTGATAAGGTGACATACCAATGGGTGTCTTGAATGCAGTCCTATACACCCATAGTGTATTATCTAGCTTTTGAGACCAATCCTTCCTATTTGCATTAACCGTCTTGGCAAGGATTTGCTTGATCTCACGATTGGAAACCTCAACTTGTCCACTAGTTTGGGGATGATAAGACGTAGCTACCTTGTGTTGTTTGACACCATACTTGGCCAATACAGATTTGAATAACTTGTTGCAAAAGTGAGATCCTCCATCACTTATGATAGTACGAGGTACTCCAAAGCGAGAGAAGATATTCTTCTTTAAGAACGCTACAACACTCTTTCCTTCGTTGTCGGCCAATGCTACAGCTTCAACCCATTTCGAAACATAATCCACAGCAACCAAGATGTACTTCATTCCAAATGAATTCACGAATGGTCCCATGAAATCAATACCCCACACATCAAAGAGTTCTACCTCAAGAATTTTGGACATGGGCATTTCATGGTGTTTTGAAATAGCACCTTGCCGTTGGCATTGGTCATACCTCCTCACATAGTCGTATGCATCTCTGAATATCGAAGGCCAATAATATCCACTTTGCAATACTTTTCTTGCCTTTCGATTGCCTGCATGATGTCCTCCAACTTGCGAAGTGTGGCATGCTTCCAATATCGTAGACACTTCTTCATCGGATATACATCGTCGAATGATACCATAAGCGCATCTTCAAAACAAATAAGGCTCATCCCAATAGTAGTGCTGAACGTCATGCATAAACTTCCTCCTTTGGTGGTAAGATAAATTGGCGGGTAGCACATTACTCACCACGAAATTTGCAAAGTCGGAATACCATGTTAATTTCTCCATTGTTGTCGCTAATATGTCCTCGTCAGGGAATGCATCATCAATCTGAATTTCAGGTTGCGCCACTTGCTCACTCTCAAGTCTAGATAGGTGATCAGCCACTTGGTTCTCGCAACTCCTTCTATCTTTGACTTCGAAATCAAACTCTTGCAGCAGCAACACCCATCGAATCAACCTTGGTTTTGCATCCTTCTTCGTCATTAGATACCTAAGAGCTGCTTGTTTTATATGAACGATCACCTTAGTACCCAATAGATAGGCACAAAACTTCTCAAACGCATACACAACTGCTAGGAGCTCTTGTTCAGTAACAGTGTAGTTCCTTTGGACTTCATTTAGGACCTTACTCGCATAGTAGATAGGATGAAATAGTTTCTCCTTTCTCTGTCCAAGAACAGCACCAACGACTACACCACTAGCATAACACATGACTTCGAATGGGAGCATCCAATCTGGTGCTACCATGATAGGGGCTTCAATGAGTTTTCCTTTAAGGCATTCGAATACTTTTAAGCAATCGTCATTAAAGTCAAACTTCGCATCTTTCTCCAATAGTTTGCATAATGGACTAGAAAATTTGGAGAAGTCTTTGATGAATCTACGATAGAACCCAGCATGGCCAAGAAAACTACGAACTCCCTTCACCGAAATTGGAGGTGGTAGCTTCTCAATTACCTCTATTTTTGTGCGATCAACCTCTATTCCTCTTTCGGAGATCTTGTGCCCAAGAACGATTCCTTCTTTTACCATGAAGTGGCACTTCTCCCAATTCAGCACAAGGTTAAACTCTACACATCTTTGCAATGCCATGCTCAAGTTTGCCAAGCACGCTTCAAAGGACTCACCAACAACTCAAAAGTCGTCCATAAATACCTCCAAAGTGTCTTCAACCATATCAGAGAAAATAGACATCATACAACATTGAAAGGTGGCTGGGGTGTTACATAGGCCAAATGGCATGCATTAGAAGGCAAATGTACCATATGGGCATGTAAACGTTGTCTTCTCTTGGTCTTCGGGAGCAATACAAATCTGATTATAACCTGAATAACCATCCAAGAAGCAAAACCATCCTTTCCCCGCTAATCGATCTAAAATTTGGTCCATAAATGGCATGGGGAAGTGATCCTTGAGCGTTCAAGAATTCAGCTTGCGGTAGTCCATGCATACTCTCCATCCAGTAACGGGCCTGAGTGGAATAAGCTCATTCTTTGCATTTGTGACCACCGTCATACCTCCTTTCTTGGGAACACATTGTACAGGACTTACCCATGTACTATCAAATATAGGATATACAACTCCTGCGTCTAACCACTTGATAATCTCCTTCTTCAGCACTTCTTGCATTGATGGGTTTAAACATCTTTGATGTTCAATGGTGGGTGTGCACTTTTCTTGAAGCTGAATTTAATGTGTGCAAATCCCAGGTGGAATACCAATAATATCCGCAATGGTCCATACAATAGCTCTAATATACTTGCGTAAGATTGCAATAAGAGTTGCAACTTGTTGTTCACCCAAATCGGCTGCCACTATGACTGGAAGAGTGTTTCCGCTTCCTAAGAATGCGTACTTCAAATAGCTTGGCAGCTCCTTCAATTCTAACGTGGGTGGTTCTTCAATTGATGGCTTAGCTGGTGGTGTGGGTCGATTCTTGAGATCAATATCTAGCTTCTTGGGATATAGCAATATGTCCCTAATCCCAATAGAGCACAAATATCATCTTCAGAAATTTCAGCATCATCATTCTCTCCTTTCATGAGCAAAACCTCCAAAGGATCATCAAGAATTTGCTCTTCTGCAAGTAACTCTTTCTCATCATCAAAGACAACATCAGCCACAGAAAATAAACTTAGTTCTTTGGGTTGCTTCATTGATTTGCAAACATCAAAGCGAACCACTTCGTCATTTATTCGGAATGAAAGCTCATTAGCTCTCAAATCTATGAGCACACTTCCCGTAGCAAGGAAAGAGCGTCCCAAGATTATGGGAACCTCTGAATCTGCTTCACAATCCAAGATGACAAAGTCTGCTGGAAAGATAAATGAAGAAACCTTTACCAAGACATCGCATAGAATACCAATCGGTCATTTTACCGACCTATCCGCCATAACAAGCCTCATATTAGTTGGTGTAGGATCTCCTAACCCCAACTTCTTGTAGATCGATAATGGAATCAAGTTGATGCTGGCTCCTAAGTCACACAATGCTTTGGCAAAGTTCAAAGATCCGACGGTGCAAGTAATAGTGAAAGCTCCGGGGTCGGCCTTCTTCTGAACTATCGATCGGGTAGCAATTGCACTACAATGATGCACATCATCCTTCAGCTCATAACTTGCTGCCCTCTTTTTAGTCAAAAGATCTTTCATAAACTTCGCATACCCAGGCATTTGTTCAAGTGCCTCTACCAATGGAACATTAATGGTCAGCTGCTTCAACATAGCCATAAATTTGCTGAACTTAGTGTCATCGGGCACCTTCTTCAATGTTTGGGGAAAAGGTGGTGGTGGCTATGGAAGTTTTCTTTCTGTGGCTTTCTTCTCCTCTTGCTTCCGTTTTTCCATTTTTCCAGGCTGTACGTCACTAGGTGTAGCGTTCTTGATGTTGGAAGTAGTGGTTGCGGCGTCTTCTCCTTTTGTAACGTCACTAGGTGTAACGTCCATGTCCGCAACTTCGTCAACCACTTGCCTGCCTTTTTCTGAAGTTTCCAGCACCTTACCACTTTTGGTAGTGATGGCCATGCATGACCCATCATTCCTTGGGTTTTGCACAGTATCGCTCGTTAAGGTGCCAGCCTTTCTTTGATTGAATACTGCTGAAAGTTGGCTCAATTGCTGCTCTATTTGCTTGATAGAAGTGGAATAAGAATCAACTAATTGCTTCATGGAGGACAAATCATCAATCACCTCCTTAACTCCTGCGCTCGTTGGTTCCACTCCTTTCAATAACTTAGCCATCATATCATCCATAGAATTAGATGTGGTGGTATCACGTCTACCAGGGGGAACGTACAAACCACTCTTTTCATTATTTTTCTTCCAACTACCTTGGTCTTTGCTTCCAGATTTATCATAATAGTTCCGACCTTGGTTTCCTTGGGCATTCCTACGGAAACCCCCCTGATTGTTCAAGTAGTTGGCCTCCTCTTCAGAATCAGATTCGTCTCTTCCTTTCAGCGCCACAACTTTTACTTTTTCGGTCTTCCCTGATAATAAATGCTTTGTTATAAGATCCACTTGTGTTTTCATGTGCGCCATGTCTTGATCACGTTCTTCTTCTCTTCTTTTTTGGTCTGCAGACATGCCAATAGATAAAGTGGGGCTTGCTACCTCAGAATCCCTGGTATGCCAAGCTCTACTTTGCTTTGTCATGCGATCTAGCATATTGCTTGCTTGACCAAAGGTGAGGTTCATGAAAGAACCTCCAGCTGCATTATCCACCACTGGTTTAGTTATTGAATTCAAGGCTCTATACAAGATCTCCATTAGGTGAACATTGGTCATGTGATGGTTTGGGCACCTTGCTAGCTTTGTCTTGAACCTCTCCCATGTTTCATGAAGAGCTTCAGTGGGAAGCTGACGAAAGTTGCTGATTTCATCTCTCAATTGCGCCCTCTTGAATGGAGGAAAGAATCTTTCTAGGAAAGCGTCTCTCAATTGCCTCCAATTTGTAATAGAATCAGGAGTCAGCCCATTCAACCATAGTGTTGCCTCCCCAGACAGAGACAATGGAAATAGACGTAATCGAATAGCATTCTGACCAACACCAGGATTGTCAAAAGACTTGCATGTAGAAATAAAGTTGATGAGATGCATATTTGGATCATCGCCTGCTAGTCCCCCAAATAATCCCTTGAGTTGCAATAACTGAATCATGGTGCTAGTGATGTTGAACTTGGCTTCGGGTGCTAATGGTGGTGGAATTATAGCTCCAGTGGCTCCGGCACCATCAAGATCATCATCATCATCGTCGAAATCTGGCTGCAAAGGTTGGCGATCATATCTATACCGAGCTTGTCGACCTCTTCTGTTGGCAGGTGTTGCAGTTTCAGCGACATGCCTTGGGTTTATCAACTCTTCGTCACCTAAATCCTCATCGTCAGGGTTTGTTGCTCGCCTAGGATTATCAATGTTTTGTTGGTGAACTTGGGCGGCAGCAAGAGCGGCTAATCTCGCCTGCTCGTGTTGAGCAGCCATCCTGTCGATTTCAGCTTGTGCTTCCATTCTTCTAATTCGTTGCGGTTCCGGATTGATTGGTAGTAACGGTTTACCAGAACTTCTAGTATGGGGCATGCACTAAATTAAAAACCTGCAGTAAAGAAAAACAAAAACAAAACGTAAAACTACAAGAATCTTTGACCAAAGGGTCTAGTAATTATCACAAACTTGATTGACACTCGTATTCCCCGGCAACGGCGCCAATTTTTGGTAACGCTCAATCTACAACTCTCGTTTGAGTGTAAAGCGGTCGTTTGCAAATATAGAACCCAACCTGGGTTGGGTGTCGATCCCACAGGGAATAGCTTGGCCAAGAAGTAAGCAAAATTAATTGACTTTTGGTGCAAGTCTCGTAAGAAGGGGGGAGTCTTGTCGTGCAAGTAAAGTAAACAAAAGCTGAAAATAATAAAGTAAAAAGAGAGATTGTTACGTTGGTTGTAAGCAATGAGAATTGAAGCATTGGGGTTATGTCCACCTTCTGAGGTATACGTCTCTATTGGCTATGAGTGTGTAGAGTCTTGACATGCAATTGCTTATAGAGAATTGTAGTCGATGGTAAATCCAAGCGTCTCTCGACCTAAACAAGGACTATTTCACTTTAACTCTCTCGAGCTTAAAGCGTGTCTAACGGTACGAATTCTCCAAGAGGTTAGTCCAGTTACGGCACTAGCTTTTTAATAGGAAAGGGTGTCCTACTACCTTGACATTATCTCTTTTCCAGACAAATAACCTTTCTCTCGAACAAGTTAAATGTTAGACTGGCGTATTCTTGCGTTTGCAACCGCAAAGAATGTAGATTAAGATGAAGAGAATAATGATATAAGCAATATACGTGTCACGAACTCACAAACTCACAACAATAAATAGTATCTCATTCGGCTTCCATAACCCCAACAGAGAGGTTTAGTTACCCATGAATGCGAAGGAGATCACGATTTGTATTGTTATTGTTGAGTAATGGCGTGTGGATTAGGTGATTCCTTAGCAAGTAACGATTCTCTTGTTGTGGAAATTAAGAATAGAAGAGTAGATTAGAAGTGTTCGTAGTGGAAGATGAGAGGGATGGAAGAAAATTAATTGTTGAATTAAGTGAAGAATAGAAAGATAGAAGAATGTCAGAAGATGAATAAAAATCCCTAGCATGATAGGGTATTTATAATACCCATATCCTACTTCTACTAAGCTAATGAAATAAATAACCAAATCCTACTAGACTAATGAAATCCTTAACCCTAAATGTACTAGGTTAAGTTAACATTATCATAATCCAAATAAAAATAATGAAATACATAACCTAATTGTATTAGGTTAATGTATCATTGTCAAAATCCAGCTTTGTGTCTGTAAGTCCCCAAAGTCTTCAGAAATGCTGTTTTAGCCCGGGACAGATTTTCCGTGCAGCAGATTTGGTCCTTTAGGAGTCCAACTTCCTTATCCTTCGTTCATGAGCTTTCTTTTGCGTCAAGTAAGCCATAAAATGCTGTATTTTGCATCATTTATACCTGAAACTTTCCTAATCATGTTCGTTAGCTCATTTACAGGAAAAAGGACTAAAAGTGCATGAAATATATAATTTGTTCTCAAAACTAGGCTAAAATATGGGCAAAATATATTGATATAGGCGTGTAAATCCGTCTATCATCAGCGGTTAGTGATACGTAACTTACCAGATTTTACATGGGTAACAGTTTGATAGTTGGATTGAGCACAAGAACCTACTAAGTTGAACACAGTCCTAGTGTTTGTTTCTGATTGATTACAACCAAAGTTGAGTTTTGTTACGTGTTCAACATTACTATTACAAATCCCCCATTTACTTTCCAATACTGCCTATTGTCTTCAGATAATTCATTAGTTCCTGTGGGTTTGACCCCAACCTAAGTTGGGTACTATATTTTGCATCGACCGCTTTATCCTTCAATTGGAGGTGTAGTTTGGGAAACATCACCTAGTCGCGAAGTCTATATTGAATCACTCCAACTATCACTTAGGAATGAATAATTCTAAAGTAAACTAATCGATCTCTGATGCTCGAATTTCACCTACTGACAACATAAGAAACGAGTTACAAAATACACCATAACTTTTTCTATACTACTCTAATAGTAAAGTTGCTTCAAATCACAATACATCTTGGTGACACCTGAATGGATGAAATATCTGGAATAATGTGCCTCCTCCAAGATCAAAATCACCCAATATCTAACTCTTGGCATACAAAATTATCCACCAATCATAAATATATCATCAGGATCAAAAGAGGCTTCCTTAGCGTTGCCACTCAACACCTTATCCCAAATAACCCTTATTCTCTCATCATTAAATTGGTGAGCTCAAATCTTCACCATCACAGAAGATCTGTCATCAATAAAGGACAAAAAATGTCTGGGTATCAAAATATCAATCCTAACCATCTGGGTAGCTAATGACTGAACCTTCAAGGCTAAAGGCTATTCCTAGTTAAGAGATGAGCTAAATTTCCCATACTAGTCGACTTTTCCATAACTACATTACCCTTTCTCAAATGATACAAAATAGTGAGGTTATAATCCTTAAGTAACTCAAGCCAATACTATTGCCTCATATTAAGATCTCATTGTCTAAAGAAGTACTGAAGGCTATGATGGTAAACACTAGAGTTGCCAACTCCAATTCATGGATAGGGTAATTTCTCTCATTAGGCTTCAACTAACAACAGGAATAAGAAATCACCTTACCCTCTTGCATCAATATTGCAACCAAACTACTACCAGAAGCATCATAAAACATGGTAAAATTGACACCCTCCTAGGGAAAAGTCAAGATAGGATCCAAAGTGAACAACTCTTTGACATTTTGGAATCGATTCTCACACACATCCCATCACTGAAAAACCATATTTTTATAAATCAACATGGTCAAAGGAACCGCAATAGATGAGAAACATTATATAAAATACCAATAATAACCCACTAAGCCAACAAAATTCTAAATCTTAATAGGAGAAGTAGGTCTATACTAATAACAAATCGCTACCATCTTGGCCAGATCAACCATTATTCCCTTCTTAATTCCACATGGCCTAAGAAAGAGATAGAATTCAACCCAGACTCACTCTTAGAAAATGTATCTCATAAAACTCTCATCACACAATCTTTGAAAAAAATTCCTCAAATTCTTCACATGATTGACCTCACTCTTTGAATAAACCAAGATATCATCTTAAATACAATCACAAAGGAGTTGAGATATGGTTGAAACACCTAGTTCATCAACTTCTTGAACACTTTGGGGGCATTGGTTAATACAAAAGGCATGACCAAGAACTCATAATGATCGTATCAATACTAAAATCCATCTTCATAATATCTGAAGTTATGCTCTTTAATTGATGATACAAAGAGCTCAAATCAATCGTAGAAAAAATAGAAGCTCCCTGAAGTTGGTAAAAAATACCATCAATATGAGGAAAAAGGTACTTATTCTTAGTCATTACCTTTTTCAACTACCTATAATAAATACAGATATATATACAACCTTCCTTCTTCTTCACAAACAAGTTAGACGCACTCCAAGGAGATACACTAGGTCTAATAAACCTCTTACCCAACAAATCCTACAACTACTCATTCAACTCCGCTGGGGCTATCCTATAAGGAGGAATATAAATTATCCTGGTGCCTAGCTCTATAATAATAGCAAAATAAATATCATGATTTTGAGGGGTACTAGACAAATCATAGGAAACACATTCATGAATTTATGAACAACTCGAGTATAATTCATAGGATATAGTTGGGAAACATTAGAATTATAAAGATGAGCTAAATAAGACAAACACCACCTCTCTATCATATGACAACACACATAAAAGAAATAATACCTTTTGGCCCCAAAGTTAAGCACACCCTTCCAAGCTAACCACGACATACCAGATGTAGCTAAGGTCACTGTCTTGGCATAACAATCCATAATAACATGATAATGAGATAACCAATACATACCCAAGATAACATAAAAATCAACCATATTTAAAATAATCAAGTCTATCGAGGGCTCACGACCTGCAAAGGTAACCACACAAGATTTGTACACCGATCCACCACTATAAAATCTCCTAAGGGTGTATAAACATAAGGAGGAATAGAAAGACACTCACACGCAACATTAAATATCGAATCAAAATATGTAGACACATTGAATAATTTAGACTGGGTAAACTAATAAAAAAGTAAAACTTTAGCAAATCGAGATGATACTTGTAGTAACAATATTAGAGACCTTTGCCTCATATCTAGCAGGTATAATATAGCACTGACAACATCTACTCCTAGAATGGGAAACCCAATACCACCACCATGGGTACCTCTACCTCTACCTCTAGCACCTTTAGTAGTACCTGATCTTACACATATTTGTACACCAAAATGTCATTATCTTAACTTTGTTTTAAGGATAACTTGATATTCTTAAGGAATTATAAGGTGTGTATTTGTATATTCATGTGTGAAGTTATATATTTAGAGTGTTTATGGTGCATTTGTAACAACTCAAGAGTCAAAATGATCAAATAGAGCTTAGACGAGAAAACTAGTTTGGCTAGCCTTCTTAATGCATGTTTTAGTGTACTTTGATGCACTCTATTTTTTTTTGCATGGCCTAGTATTTGTTATGAGTTGTTGTAGGATACCTTTGGAGCAACTAAGAAATCTAATCGAATCCTAAAAACAATTGATGAACTCTATTTTGTTGTGAATTACTTATTTTTGCAATCTTTTCGACGTTAGGTTCGTAGGAGAAAGTCTTTTTATGTTGTAACACCTTTGTTTTTTTTGTGTTGATAAGATGAAGGGAATTATGAGTACCTGATATCATAGCTAAGGATCATGACAAAAGCTGTGTATGGGGTCCCCCTAACCGCTTTGATGCATATACTACTACTAGCTAGGCCTAGAGGCCTCAGATAGTATTCCTAATCCTTATTCTTTGATTTATTCTTTGAGGAAAAAGTATAATTTTAAGTATGGGGTGAATAATCTTCCAATTCTTTAGGTTGAGGTGTGCTATAGGATATCTAGTTTTAGTTATTTTCTAGTTTTGACTAAATTTAAAAAAATACAAAAAGACTGTCTTTGTTTAATTTCAGTTTGTGTTGTTTGCTCTGTTTAGTTGAAGCACACATCGCCCACCCCTCGATTTTTTTTTTGGTTCTTTTTTGAGATGAATCACTTTGATACAATATCATTTTTAATTTTTATAAGTAAGTTTATATTTTATTTGGATTAAATAAAGATGATTTAGCTAAATGCTACACATGATTACTTGTTGCATGTGATGTTGAATTCTAAGGCATGATGGAAAAGTTGAATGGCTTTTATGAGACACCTAGAATCTTTTATCAGACTCTTGTATGATTTTGGATTAAATTTGAAGTCTTTCAATTTCTTGGTTAAGAGTCTATATGAATCCATCTTGATTTAAACATGTGCCATGTGTGTTGAGGTGTTTGTTATATTCCATGTTTGCATACTGATGTCTAGAACTTGCCTAGTGTATTTGCAACAAAAAATAAGGATTGTTGATTTTGGGAGATGATATAGACATTTCTTTGATATTTATGTTTTGTACCTTCTTTATCTACCCTTTCTGCATCACCTTAGTTAGCCTCGTTGAGCCTTTAGCCTATTTTTTGAAAGCCTCATATGTAACTTATTCATTTTCTTTCAATTAACCTTAATTTCACCCAATACTCTCAAGTACCTCAGTGGAAAAATTAAGGTTGGTAAGGACTGGGAAGTAAAAAAGAAGACAAAAGTGATAGTGAAGCCCCCAAATAATAGATATTGTGTGTTTGATATGTTTATATGTTGTTGGTAGAGAGTAATGTAATGAAAAAAGGGTGATCAAAAGATGTAAATCTTGTGTTCATGGTAAATATTCTCTATTGAATCTACAAACTGACTAGAGTCCCCGAATAAAAAAGAACTCATCACCTACTGGCTGGAAGCTGCAAACTACCTGATCGTGATATTATGGGAAACAACTATAACCTATATGATGAAATAATGTAGCCACACAGATGTACATGTGGTCAGTACTTCTGGAATGTAAAGAGTAAGTGGATATGAATGTAATAAGTAGAAATGAAGTTGAAAATACTTTCGAATCATGCATGGTAAGTGTAAAAGGACCCACCTTTATCATAAGTAAAATAGAAAGTTGAAATAACATAAGCATAAATCATAAAACAACATCTAAATAAAGCTTGTGAGTCATTTCACTTAGTTTCTAAAATACTTTTTTCTATGAGAGATTCTCGTAATTGGCATAATCCATACAAGAAACATGGAATCCGATGACTCAATCACTCATCGTAAGGGCACGATGACTTAAACCCTCATCGTAACGGCCCAATATAATTTGCTAGGGTAAAAATATTAACTGTGGTAATTACCTAAAGATGTTCGATTGGACAAGCTGAATAATATACCTGACTTTTCTGTTAGGATATGCTAAAATAACCTACAATGGCACATATTTTTTGAGAAATAGGATGCGCTAAACCCACATTCCCCTCTCGATGCAAGATAGTACTTCTAAAATCATGCTATTGCTCGTACTTTATCTATGAAGCTCACCTTATAAATTGAAAAATAAGCAGATATGTATGAAAACACAATATGCCACTGTTTCTATGTCAAATTCTTGATTTCTTATGTGATCTTCATAGCTTTTATGAAATCTCATATTGAAAATGAAACTGTGATTAAACCGCAATGCTTTTGAAAATCAAACTAGTAAACTTGAATTTCTTGTAAAATGAATACACAATGCTCAAATTGTAATCTTTTATCAACTCATAAAAACTTCATATCAAAATGCCATAACTCAATGCTTGAAATCACGTTAGTAGATAAACTTAAATAAGCATGAAAATCAAATACTTTTACTGGTAAACTAACCAAATCATGCTAAAAATCATTTACATTTATCAACATAAGAATCCTCATGTCAAAATACTGAAACTCATCGCATAATATCAATTTGTAAATTAAAACATAAGTAAACATAAAATCTTGTATTAAATAAAGTGAAACTCATGAGGAAACATCATAATCTCAAAGCATATAAAAAGTGGGTATGGCTTCTAGTAATTATTTTTTCAAAAGTACTGTAAAAACTAAAGTTTTGGGCACATAGATGACATATTATTCTTGTTCAAACCCCAAATACCATGACTTAGTGAATTTCTCTAGGGAAACACTAATTGGAACCTTGCAAGCTTGATATGGTAAAAACTCTTCTTTTGTGTTCTTGAGGGTTTTTATGAGAGAGATTAGTTAATTAGAGGTATGAGGGTGGGAGTTGTGTTATATATGGTTGGGAAGTCATTTGATAGGTAAAAGATAAAAAATCCCTTGACCCCAAACTAAAGAAAATAAATTTGTCATTTTTGCGCCCTTGGGAATGACACACCCTTATTGCGTCACTCCAAGGGCATGACACACCCTTATTGCAACACGCCCAGAGCGTGGCACGCTTTTATCACGAACAATCACTAGTTTAGGATCCCTAAATGGCCCCAAAGGCATTCAAAAAATTTTTAAACACTTTCTAATGGTCCCATTATCACCCCTTATAATAATTCAACTCAAAAATCTCTGCCAAACATAAAGGAGGTATAAAAAGTCAATAGTAGAAATGTTGGGGTATAACATTATCTCCTTCTTGGGACCATTCATCCTAGAATAAAGGTCAAGAAGAAATAACGACTATCTTATGTCTCGCTAGGTTAAGATATAAAACTTGCTTTACTCTAAGACGAAAAACATATATTTGAATTTCTAAGATTCATCATGTTTTGTAATTGGAAACACCTCTTGATAAAGTACTGACTCAGCTGATACATATGGAATAGGTATACATACATAGGAATCGTATGGAGTAATATACAGATGAAATGTATGCTAATGAAGGATATAACTAAGTTGAAATAATAAAGCTTCTACCATGAAACTGATTTCTGAGTTGACTTGATTGATTATAAAGAGATGAGGCATTCTAAGAGTTTAGAAATCACTTGAAACATTCATAATGCGATCATACATTTAGAACTGTGAAAGTATATCTAATTCGATAAGATTTTAAAGAGTTATTAAGAAGGAAATATGAGTTTACGTAGACGCTCCTTATCGTAACTTCTAATAACAATCAAGGGGAAATTTTTGGGGATAATATGAGTATGAAATTCAAATAAGGAATCATAACATGGTTAAAAATATATAATATGGAATATAGGCATATGGAATAGAAGCTAGAATAGGATTACTCTGCCTTAGGGAATGCAGCTGTAGCGTTCAAGCCTAGAAACACTTCTTAAACACTTTTCTCAACTATTCTCTTCTTCTTAAGCAAGACACTTCATGCGATGCAACTTATAACCTTCACTTAGGAATAGGGGACTACTCCTACCAAATTCTGAGTTGAACTACCTACTCCCACCATGTTCAAGCCTATATCGAGGCCATAAGATACTACACATACTAAAATATTATTATTATTATTATTACCTTTGGTACACCTCTACATTATACCTACATCATTATACTTAATTGCAAATAAATGAGCTTTAATTCTTGCATACACTATTTCAAGTATTCTTGATCACTTCCACATAACTAGCATCACTCACCCAAGCAATTATTATTTCCATCTTGAGGATCATCCATTGTTCAAAATTGTGTCTAGTACTAGACATGATTGACAATTCAACCTCACATACTATTCTTGCTTAGAAAAAAATCAAGATATACTAGTCTACTATAACCTCATGATAACAATAATTGATCATAATCTTATGGTCTATCTTAATATAATCCATTAGCATATACCCTTTTCACACATCACTAGTACTTATCCATCTTTATGTTAAGATTATATTCATGGATCTATAAGTATCAACAAATTTTCTTTTCACAATCACACAAGAAAGCTTATATTAACAACCTTAAAAACCTAATACTTTTACTAATGACCTATACTTTTCTAACATATTAAAATTCCATCGAGTACTCCTCTCCTTGTTCAAGCATACTCCAAGTCACTTTAACTAATAATTTCTTCTTTACCTTCCACTAAGAAATCTACAACACTCTTACTACCCTTTAGTTAACACCAATGACATATCACTTAAATCATAAGTTAATAGCATACATAGATCCATATATACTTTTAACTAATTTATATCGCCACCTTTCTTTCCACTACACTTCTAAATCCATACTTCATACTCTAAGGATGTTCTACTACTTATGAATCATAACACTCTAAGTTATAGTATCCCTTAATGAAAACTATATTCAATAACATAGGTAAATACTCTCTCTCTCTTCTCATGAATATTATCTATAATGAAGGGTTAAAGAGAAATCTAAATACATGCCATATTATGTATTAAATGAACAACTCATATGGATGAGGGTATAATCTTCCAAATTAAAAGATTTTAAACATGCTAACAGTATCCTCTCAAGCCCTTAGGGTGATTTCAGAAGTTACTGATAGTAAATCTTAGAGCATACTTTTAAGAGGAATTTGAATTTACTACTTACATTAACTTGAGGATAAGTCAAAGTTGGAGGATTTTGGCGTAAGACACGAATCAACCAAATTTTTTAAGAGAACAAATTTACAGCATGATCTAGAGTATGAAAGAATGGAAATATTTTTTAAGGGCATAATACATAAACAAGACCTTTAACTTGACAACAAATATTAACTATGACCTTTAACTTTGTCAGTGAACAAGTAGTCCCTTTAACTATACAAAAACTGAACTAAAAACACTTCAATCTTGCAACACATATGTGTGAAACTCAATTGTTCCTACGTGGACTAGTAATCCAACCAAATGTTGCCACCTAATAAAGAAGAAACACATAAGTTTTAGTTATTAACTTTGCCAGTGTACAAGTGGGCCCTTTAACTATACAAAAGCTGAACAAAAAACACTTAAATCTTGTAATGCATATGTGTAAAAATTGCTCCTATGTGGGCTAGTACTCTAACCAAATGCTGCAACCTAATTAAAAACATACACATAGATTGTAGATATTAAAAAAAATTAAAACACCACCATAAAAAATACATGTACTTTTTGGATTTTTTCTTTTAAAAAAATAAAAAATAATCCATTAAAGGCTTCCTTCATTAAAATAACATTCAAGTCCGATGAAAATTGAAAGGTTCCTTTAGAAGAAGATGTGAAATCTGATGAAAACCTTACAAAATTTCCATCTCTTATTTCCTTTCAATTATGGAAAAATTATTGAAATTTTTCATTGAAGCTTTACAAAATAGAAGTCGTTCAATATGAAATTTTCACAATTCCTTTACAACTTTTACCTCTTCGGATATACAAATGAAGCATACACCATCATCATAAGGTGAAACAAAAAAGCACTAGATAATTGATCATACTTTTCCTAATTGGGTTACTTTTTCTAATTTTTTATTAGCGTTGTTAGAGAAAATAAAAAGTGAATAAAGTAGGGATTTGATTTGTAAAAGGGGGATATATATATATATATATAGAGAGAGAGGATTCATTAAGGGCATAATAGTTATTTAAGTTTTTTTTTTACTGTTGGGGTCTCCAATTTTTATTCCCACGTGCATCATTTTGAGTGTAATAATGCAATTTGCCAGGTAGGATTAGAGTGATTTTTTGTTCAATTTTTTTTTATAGTTAAAGGGCCTACTTATGCATGAGAAAAGTTAAATGTCATAGTTATAATTTGATGTCATGTTAAATGTCCTATTTATGTATTATGCCT
This sequence comes from Capsicum baccatum var. pendulum, assembly GCA_030864225.1. Taxonomy (NCBI): domain Eukaryota; kingdom Viridiplantae; phylum Streptophyta; class Magnoliopsida; order Solanales; family Solanaceae; genus Capsicum; species Capsicum baccatum. The sequence continues at coordinate 42,692,481 of CM061554.1, forward strand.
ATTTTAAATGACCAATAGCCTATCAAAGAAAAGTACAAACTTCATTTTACCATTTCGCAAGACTTTACTAAATACGGTTTCACATACACCCTATGACACTTGAATTCTATGTTTTGATAAAAGGTTTGTATCACCTCGAAACTACCCCCTAGACGTCACACGGTGCTTAGAACTACAAGTGATCCCAAGCTAACCCATGATACAGGAATAATCCACGAGAAACTAAATAAAATATATAAAATTAGAAGTAATAAGTGGAAGAGATACCTTTAGCTAAAATTATTTAATACTATACTATTTTAAAACTTACAACATTGGTTAAATAAAAGGAAACTGAACTTGAATACATCAACTCTGACTTACTGTCTATGAAGCCTCTACTAATAATGACTATAGGTAGTTGGGACATGAAACCATCTATCCATAATTAATACAAATGAATAGAAAAAAAATATTGAATCTACAAATTAACTTGTGCCCCCAAATAAATAAAACTTATCACCTGCTGCCTGGAAGCTGCAAATTACCTGACCATGATATTGTGGGCTACAAATGATACCTATATTATGAATTAATTTAGCCACACACACACATATGTGGTTAGTACTTCTACAATGTAATGACTAAATGGGGATGAATAAAATAAGTAAAAATAAAGCTGAACGTACTTTCAAATCATGCATGCTAAGTGTAAAAGGGCACACCTTGTTCATAAGTAAAACAGAAAGCTAAAATAACATAAGCATAAATCATAAAACAATATTTGAATAAAGTGAGTAATTATACTTAGTTTCTAAATTACTCTTTTCTGTGGGAGATTATCAGAACGGACATAACCCATGCAAATAATATGGAGTCTGGTGATTCAATCGCTTATCAGAAAGGTACGATGACGCAAACCCTTATTGCAATGACCCAATATTTTTTGCTAGGGTATAAAGGCTAATTGTGGTGATCACCTAAACATGTCTGATTGGACAAGATGAATAATATAACTAAGATGCCTATTAGGACAAGTTGAAATAACCTATGGTGTCACTAGTTTTTAGGAAATATGATGCAGTCAACCTATATTCCCCCCTTGATGCTAGATACTACTCCAAAAATTATGCTATTGCTCGTACTGTATCTATGAAGTTTATCTTAAAATAGGCATATAAGTTGATAAGTCTTAAAACATTATATGCCACTGTTTCTATCTCAAATTCTTGGTTTCTTATGAGAACTTCTTAGCTTGTTTGAAATCTCATATCAAAACTGAAACTGTGATTATACTGCAATGCTTTTGAAAATCAAACTAGTAAACTTGAACTTCTTGTAACTGAATACTTAATGCTCAAATTGTAATCTTTTATCAACTTATAGAAGCTTCATATCAAAATGTCATAACACAATGGTTGAAATCACTTTCGTAGATAAACTTAAATAAGCATGAAAATCACATACATTTACTGGTAAACTGCTTGGATCATGCTGAAAATCTTATACATTTATCAACTTATGAATCCTCATGTCAAAATACTGAAACTCATCTCATAATATCAATGTCATGGATAAAAACATAAGAAAACATGAAATGTTGTGTTGAATAAAGTGAAACTCATAAGGAAATATCATAATCTTAAAGAATATGAATAGTGAGTATGAACCCTAGTTATTAATTCTTTAAAAATCATGTAAAACCTTAACTTCTGGGCGCAAGGATGGAAGGTTATCCTTGTTCAAACCCCTAATACCTGGACTTAGTGAATTTTTTGATGAAAACTTGAATTGGGACCTTGTAAGCTTGAATTTTTATAAAAATTCTTCTTTTGTATTCTTGAGGATTTTTAGGAGAAGCGGGATTAGATAATTAGAGTTATGAGGGTGGAAATTACATTATATATGATTAAGAAGTTGTTTGATAGGTAAACTACCAAAAATACCTCAACCCCAAACTAATAGAAAATGAAATTAGCGTTATGCGCCCTTATGTGTGGCACTCTTATCATGCCACTCAAAGGGTATGGCATGCTCTTATCGTGACATGCTTATATCGCATACCCTCACTAGTTTGGGTGTCCCAAAATGACCCCAAATGCATTTCAAAAATTTTGAAACACTTTTTGATAATCCCATTATTATTCCTTTTAGTAGTTCAACTCAAAAATCACTGCTAAACATGACAAATGTACAGAAATAAAGTCATAGAAATGTTGGGGTCTAACATATGAAGTGCTTATATTAGGATCTACACCGAAAGGACATAATAGGGATGACTACATTCAACTTGTACTCAATAGGTATCATAGATCGACTAATCAAAGAGGAAAATAAGATAAGTAAATTATACTACAAGCGCATCACGTGCAAGTAGAAAAGTACCAAACGGTAGCCCATACCATCTTCACTAATAGTTCTAGCATATATAATTACACAAAAAAAGTACCAAACAGTATCCCAAACAATCTTCACTAATAACCAATGCTTAATTAAGGACTATATTAACAAAGTAAGCTCCTGCATGGGCATCATATCTAAAATAAAAGTATTCAAATGCACAATTAAGACCAACAATGCCAAATAAATCTCACACATAAGAAACAAACAATATCAAATATCACAAATCAACCACAATAGAATATACACTCCTACACGGGTGGACAGTAGTAAGAATAAACTCAAAATATAAACCCTATAGTTAATTTCTCCAATGTATAGCTTTACTTCTTTGTTAACTACCCAGCTCAATCTAAAAAATGTTAAGCCACAACCTACCTCAAAATGATGAAATCTCAATCTAAAGTGCTTTAACACGAAACTTTCCCTTTATGAACTCAGAATTAACTACATCAGTCAAATATACCATCTACGCATTACAACAAAACTAATGATACCTATATTGTCCATATTTAGACTAGGTCCAAAATGAGTTAAAAAATAAAAAGGGTAAAATAAGAATTTTATTTAAAAAGCACATTTCCCAAGGTTATTGGAGTATATAGGAAAATACCCGTGAAAAATTAGTTTAAAATGAGGTCTAAATCATAGAAAACTTCTTAACTGGTAAAACACCTAAATTTTCATTTTTAAATCATGACTTGATGTTATTTTTGATGATATAATCAAACAAAAATCATAGGAATAAGATTTAAGAACTTACCTAAGTTCAAATGGTGAAAAAAATCCTCAAGAATCATCCAAACCCAAAGCTCAAAGGTCTAAAAATGAAGGAAAAATATGAAAATGGATCATATTTAGTGTTCTATGAATAGTACCTCACAATTGTAGGCCCCACCTCATGATTGTGAGGGTCAAAATTTGATCAGCCAAAATATTAGCCTTCGCGATGCGACCAAGGATTCACATTCACTAACGTCTACGATTTTAAATCTTTGCATTCGTGATAATTTTGTCGCATTCGTGAAGCAAAGTCGACCCGACCCAGATCCTTTTAACCCTCGCAATCATGATGAGGAATAACATCCTCCTTCACTTTTGCATCTAGAGGCCTGTGTTCTTAAAAGAGCATCTGGTTTACGATAAATATTAACACTTAAGAATCATTTGGGACCAGAAAAAAACAAACCCTATATGTAACTAGGCTATTTTCGACTATTCGGACTCAATGTTGATTTTGGATTTTCGAAAAAAAAGTTTATTTTCACAAAATTAATCGTTGGGATCCCTTTTTCACTATTTCTAAATCAAGGATTTAAATGAGATATAAAAGTCCTGAAATTGAACCAACTTTGGTACTAACCCAAATTCGATATTTCAGGTTTGCTTACGTAGTCTGTTTTGGCACCTGACACTCAAAATAGTGAATGTTGGCTGAAGTCAACTATGACTTCTCAAGCCTCTAAAAATCACAATCTCACAACAATCATTTTTGATCATATCGAAAACCATTCCAACCATCCCTAAACCTCAAAATCAACATGTAACAACTGTAGAGAAGGAGTAAATCGTCAAAACAAAATATGAAAAATTCACATATTTAGATCATTACTTAGCTCTAAGAGTGGTGAGATTTATGTTATTTAAACTATATCCAATAGTATATGAAACATTAAATGGGTTGAAAGAGTGTAAAATTCATATCCAAATCTGGACAACCTAAAATGGGCCAAAAATTTCATATTTCTCTTTTACTCATTCTTTATATGTAATTAGCGAAATGATCCAATGGACCCCTATACATATATGTGTTTCCATTTTAAATCCTCCTACTCACTTCTTTGCCAACTAAATCCTTAATACTATTAAAACACAATAATTTAAACCCCTTTGATTCTTGACCAAGCCTATGTGAAAACTGAATGATTGAGCTGGAGAAAATGCATGACATCACCCATTATACAGGTGTACACATAAAACTTTTTATTAAAAATAATTAAAATAAATAAATAAAAATAAAAATAAGAATTGCAACTGAAATAAACTCAAGGTTTTTTTATCCCCACCACCCACCTCCATTCTTTCTCCATTTTCTTCGTTATCCTTTTCTTCTTCCCCCCACTCACCCTAGTTTCTTTATCCTAAACCCCCCGCCCTCCATCCTTTTGAATTTTTACCACCTTGAAGGATTCAAGTAATATTTTAGAAGAATAATTCAAAAAGTTACTCATATAAACTATTATTGAGTAATTATTGAATGATAACTTTAATTGATTTTAGGAAGAAGGTCAAAATTAGCCTCTCAGCCAAATATTGCCATGTAAATAATCCAAGCATTTGATTTATCGATGTGTACCTATTTTGATAGAAATTGTTAACTTTGAAGTTTAATTACGGCTCATTTGTTCATTTTTTTCCTCGCTTTCTCTTTGTTTCTTTTCACTGCTTTTCGCTCTCTCTTATTTTGCTGAATCCTTTTTAAAATAATTTTTGTTGTTGTTCTTCTTTTAAATAAACAATCAAATATAATGTTTTTTTTATATTTTAGCTTATGCTTCTCTCTGTCTCTCCCCCCCTCTCTATGGTTCGTTTTCTACTTTATTATTTTCTTCTACTTATTTTCATTTTTTGTGTGCTCTTTTATAATAGAAAATCTATTGTTTCGTATTGTTACATAAATATATACATACATACACACACACACACACACACACACATATATATATATATATATAATACAAATCTGATACCTAATGATAAATATATATATAACATAATACATATATACAAAAACAATGCAGTCCTGAAGAATACATTTTTATTCAACAATGATATAATTTCTAAACAGATACGTACTATACTCAATATTTATACCATTTCAATATACATTTTATATAGATAGATATTACACTCAATAATTATATAGTTTCTGTACACATCATATACACCATTTTACTACAATAATAATTCAGATACATATTTTCTATAATAATTATATAGATTCTACACACATTCTATACAAATACATATTATACAGAATAATTATACAATTTTATACACACTATATACAATATTTAGTTGCAATACTTATTCAAATACATATTACCTACAACAATTGTATAGTTTCTACACACATTATATACAAACACACATTATATACGACAATTAGACAATTTCAACACAAATTTTATACAAACTTTAATTGCAATTACTATTTAGATACATATTCTTTTATAATAAATATACAATTTATACATATTCTATAATATATATATATATATATATATATATATATATATATATTATTCAATATATTTTATACAATAATTATACAGTTTTTATATAGTTGTATTTAATTATTTTTAAAAATAAATAGATCTTGCAGCCAAAAAAAATTGTACCAAACCCCCCTAAAAACTGAAGTACCTTTTAAAAAAAGACAAACTAACTCAAATAGGCACTCATATAAGATTTAAACTAAAGATAGTCAAACTTAAATTTTATAACCTCATTATAATAAACTTCTGTTCATGATTTACTTTTATTAGTCCAATGACTTTATATCTCGTAAGTTAAATCTGGTGTGAAAGAATTTCAACCAACATAGTCTACTTAGAGAAAGTAGAAGAAACGATTCCATTAATAATTTTAAGAATCAACCAGTCAAAAAACTTAAAGAAATGTAGAAATAATTACTAAAATGAAAACACCCCTAGAATCTGATAATAAGTGTTTCAAAACATACCACGAATGTCAAGAAGGGGATGCAATCCTAAAAATCAAAGGGAAGTGCATAACGTCCAAAAAAGGACCATGGCATAAACAAAATATTCAATGGTAGCTTAAATAAGCTACTCACCCTTGAAATGTAAATCACAAGCTAAAATTACGATCGAGGTCTTGCAGGAGTTGCTGGAATATGCACTGGACTCAACAGAAGAAACAACAGGTGTAATATTGGTACACAAGAAAATAGTGTACTAGTAGGGTCATTTGGTAAGATCAATCTGGGTACCAAATCCTCCTGAAAAGCCTTCTAAAAGTGAGATGTGAACAGTGAACCTCTATCTGAAATGATAGATGCTAGCACACCATAAAGACGAAATAACTCATGAATATAGAATGGGTCAACCTCTTACCACTGAAACAAATCTGAACAAGAATTAAATGAGCAAATTTAATCAATCGATCCACGATTACCCAAACACTATCAGAAGTATGAGGCAACCTAATCACAAATTCCATAGTGATCCATTCCCATTTCCACTCGAGAATAGGAAAACTCTAAAGCAAACCACCAGTCCTCAAATGCTCGGACTTGACCTACTAGCAACATAGGCAATAAGCTAAAAAATCCGCTACTTTCTTTCTCATACTACCCCACTTGTAGTCAAATAATGATACATCTTGGTCACTTCAAGATGAAGGGAATACCTTGAGCAATAAGCCCCCTCTAATTTCAGTCTTACCTAATCACCAACTTTTATCATACAGACTCGTCCTCCAATACTCAAAATACCATCAAAATCAAGTGAGGCTTCCTTAGCTCCACCACACAACACCTTATCCCAAATCACTCCTAACCAAACTTTATCAAACAGATGAGTCTAAATTTGCTCCATAAAAAAATATCTAGCCTCCACGAATATCAAAACACACCTTGATGTAAGAATATCAAGCCTAACCATTTGGTTAGCCAAAAAATGAACCTGTAAGTCCAAAGGCCTCTCCTAAGTCAAAAGATGCGACAAGCTACCCATACTAGTTGACTTTTGACTTAAGGCATCCACAACTGCTTTTGCCTTGCCCTGATGATTTAGAATAGTAAGGTCATAGTCCTTAAGCAACTCAAGCCAACGACGGTACCTAATATTAAGATCTTACTGGGTGAAGAAATACTGAAGGATACGTTAAGAGAAAATCTCAGAAAGGACTCTATATAAGTAGTGACGCCATAACTTTAAAGTAAACATAACTGTGCACAAATCCAAATTGTGGGCAGGGTAATTCTTCTCATGAGGCTTTAACTAATGAGAAGCATACACAATCACCTTACCCTCCTGCATCAGCACAACACCTAACCCAACACCAAAATCATCACAAAAGATGGTAAAATCCATGTCCTCCTTGGGTAAGGTTAAGATATTAGCTAAGGTCAACAAATCCTTGAGCTTTTAAAAGCTCACCTTACAAGCATTAGACCACTGAAACAAAATCTTCTTTTGAGTCAACTTAGTCAAAGGAGACGTAATAGATGAAAAACCCTCAACAAAGCACCAATAATATCCTCCTAAACCAATACAACTCCGAATCCCAGTGAAATAGGCTTAGAACAATCATGAACTGCTGCAATCTTGGCTGGGTCGACCATGATACCATCCTTGGTCACCACATGACCTAAAAAAGAGATAGACTCTAACAAAAACTCAGATTTGGAGAACTTAGCATACAGATTCATCTCTTATTGTCTAAAGTTCACAATCTGTAAATTTTTGTCATGGACAGACTCAATCTTGGAGTAAAACAAGATATCATCTATAAATATAATGACAAAAGAGTCGAGATACAATTGAAAAACCCAATTCATCAACTCCATGAATGCAGTTGGGACATTGGTCAACTCGTAAGACATGACCAATAACTCATAATGACTGTATCGAGTATGCAAAGATTCTTTGGATTGTCAAAAGCTCTAATCCTCAATTGGTGATACCCAAACCTCAAATCAATCTTTGAAAACATTAAAGAAACCTGGAGCTAATCAAACATATCATTATACGGAGAAAAGGATACTTATTCTTAATCATTACCTTATTTAACTACTGATAATCAATACACATATGTATAGACCAATCCTTTTTGTTTACAAGTAGGACAGTGCACCCCAAAGTGATACACTAGGTCAGATAAATCTCTTATCCAACAATTCCTATAACTGGTCCTTTAATTATGATCGGGGCCATCCTATAAGTAGAAATAAAGATTGGCTTGGTCACCCGCTCAACATCAATATCTAAGACAATATCATGATCTGAAGGCATACCAGGAAAATCCCAAGAAAACATACTCATGAAATCATTGACAGAATGAACAAAGTCTAAAGAAGGAGGTGAAATGGTAGTAGTATCTTGAATATGGGCTATATACGGAAAATATCCCCTCTTTACCAGGTGACAAACCTGAAGAAAATATATAACTCTCTTGGGACCCAAATAAAGTGTACCCTACCAAGTTATTCTTAGTACACCCGATGGAGCTAAAGTAACGATCTTAGCATAATAGTCGACAACAACATGATAATGAACAAACCAATCTATACTCGAGATGATGTTAATCTACCAAATCTAAGATGATTATATGTACCAAGGTCTCACGCCCAACAAAGGTCACAACATAGGATCGGTACACCCAATCCACCACTAGAGAGTCTCCTATGGGGACAGATACATATATAGGCAAAATAAATGGCTCACTAGTAGAATCAAAACCCAAAACAAAACATGAAGATACATAGAAAAAAGTCAACCCTGGATAAAATAATATAGATGGATATATGAAGTAAATAGGGATCATACTTGTGATAGTAACATCAAAAGTCTCTGCCTCTAGTCTAGTGGGTATAGCATAACAGTGTCCACATCCCCCAATTGACTGAATAGACCCAAGACCTACTCTCAGGCATGACTACCTTTGTTATGTGAACCTCTAGTAGTACCTCTACCGCTTTAAGGGTCATATCACATCGTCAATAAGAGACTAGGCCTAAGAACAACACGAGGATATGACACGACCCACACTAGGGCCTTTTCATAATGGGCATCCCAAGTTTAACCAAAATCGTAGACCATCCCCGTTACCCAACCCAACCTCTAAATATGCATACCCTGAGTTGGACGAATTCCGAATGTATAACAATGTAGTATTTATTATAATTCAAGACTCTAGGATAGGTTTATAACCGTGACCAACCCAAACAAGTAAAACCATCCAATACCAACCAACAACCATAACCAAACTAATATAAAAACCAAGTTCCTATCCATAACATAACATAAAAGGATGGAACAATCATAAATTTAGTCAAACAGTATCAATCCTAAACCAATGCTAATACTAAGGATGACACTAATACTAGCACTGTCTATTCCAACCCATACTAGTTCTACAAAGGTTCTAACCACATGAAAAATAATATTCGGTTGGGATGTGTCCACAGCCATAGCCAAAACCAATATCCATAAAATTACCAAAGTATGTAAAGACATCCATGATATGAAATTAAGCCATTTGGAATATGAAAGTTCATCACTTCAATCCAATAGTTGATCCCAAATCTAATCACTAAGAAAAAGGAGTAGAATGGTCGGTCCCTACATTGCATGAGGATACAACCACCTGAAAACCAGTTAGCGAGTAAATGCTAGCAAGTACTCAGGATAAGGATAAAATAATGCAAACATTTAAAATCGATTAAACCAACCATATGCATTCACAATGACACATACATTCAAATATAACCATCTTGGGAACAGAAAACTGGGTTTAGCCTGCATATAAGAAAATTAACCTAGGTATGTGTATCTTAACCATCATAATCCACCCATAGGTTATATAGGTCTAGTGTCACCCATGGATGGGCCCCGATGCGTATAGCCGCACAAACCAGAGATACCGTAGGGTAGGGGATTCCAATGTACCCTTCGCTCTCCATGATACATATATACAAGTGTTAGGGGATTCTTGTGTACCCGTCATGTATAGGGTCTCCATGCCCAATACTTATGTTGGAAAACATGAGATTCTAGTATCCATCCTTTGGACTTACACCTTCACAGTAGTATTTCCAAAATCAAAACCAATCACCTATTAACCATTCCCAAGAAACCAGTTTTCTAAACCACCATTAAAGCTTGTGACTCTATAATTAAAATCATGAGTAAATCATAACCAAGCATTTATAACCAAAATCCCCAACACATGATTGAAAATCCAAAAGCATACAACAATTATGCGATGAAAACAATTCATAAAATATGACTTTAGTTAGAACTAACAATGAGGGACAAGTATCATGCCTTATATTACAAAGGTGATGGAGAGAAATCACCCGTACAATCCCAAAATTTATCATCTATATGAAACCCTAGCTTTCTTTTATCCAAGAGACTTAGAGAGAATTTGAGAGAGTTTCTAAATATTTTAGATTAGAATATTAGGTAAATGATATCCTAAAAGAGTTATAAGTCATGGGGCCTTAAGATGTTAAGTGGGGAAATGTGCAGATTCACCCCACTTAAACTGAATAAAAAAATCCTACAGGAGGGTACGACACACCCATACCAGTCGTTCCCCACCATACGATTCGTACCCACCACTCGTACCCTAGGCCTCTCATTGCACCCAAACAATATCCAACATACAACTATCCAAGTCAAGTCGTATCCGATCATATGACCTACACCCTTTACCCATACACACCAAAGAATAGAAATCAAAAAGGATTTTGACACTGTCCACCATATGAGTGAATGGTGTGACTCATACCCTATCTTACAAATCATGGTGAGCCACTCGTACTAAGTGCAAGTTAAGTTATCAAGTTTAAAATTAAGTGATGGAAAAACCAAACAATATGAACCGCCACCCACCATATGACTCATACCCACCTAAGTCGTACCCACACCAAAAACCAATCAAACCCACCAACCAATACTAGAAAGCATACGACCAAGACAATACCAACCATACCCCATCATATGACCAGTACTCCCTAGTCATATAATGTCCCAAAACTAGAAATCCAAGAAATTTTCTAAGGTTCCAAAACTCGGGGTGTTTCAGTCTCCCCCACTAGTCTCATTTATCCCCAAATAACGGGTAAGGTAAGCACAAACATAAGTCATTATATTATCAAACATCAACTAAGCCCTTAACAAGGTTCAAAAACAAAGAAGTGTTCAAGAAGACATACTTTCCACATAAATATCCAGAGCAGAAAATAAGTGCGGATACTCGAACTTCATATCCCTTCTGCTTCCTAAGTAGCCTCTTTCATCTTGTCGTTTCGCTATAGAACCTTAATCAAGGTGACATCCTTGATCCGCAACCAACGAATCTGACGATACAAGATCTCAATTGGCATATATTCATATGATAGAGAATTTGAGATAGCCAATCCTTCCAGAGGAACAACCAAAGAAGGATCACTAAGACACTTTCTTTATATAAAGACATGAAATACCGGATGAATGGAGCTCAAACTAGATGGAAACTTCAACTCATAAGTCATATTACCAACCCTTTGCAAAATCACATAAGGTCCAACATACCAGGCACTTATCTGAATAGCTAAAATGATAGCTATTGTTGTAAAAAAATTCTACAAGAGGGAGATCCGCAACACAACTACTACCATAATCAATCACACATGCACAAAACATATGTTTCGAGGTCTGAATAGTCCTTTATGTTTGCCCATTCATCTGCTGGTGAAAAACAATACTCATATTAACCTTAGTACCCAACCCTTTCTAAAACGACTGCCAAAAGTGAGACGAAAACTGTGTACCACGATTAGTGATAATCAAAATAGGTACCCTATACAGCTTCACAATTTTATGAAGATACAACCTCGTATAATCCTCAGTCAAAAAGTTAGTTCTCATTTACACTCCACCAATACATCTACTTGAGATCAGATACAATTTTATTGAACCCATACGAACAACATATCACGATTTATGTGCTTCAACCAATACACTTTCTTGCAACCCATCAACATTACGAACATATAACCTCCCTTGGTACCGCAAGGTACAATCACCACTGATCTCAATTACCATTACCTTTTTCCTACCTATATCACCCATGATTTTCATCAAGATAAGATCTAGCATGTGCTTCTCCTTGATATCTGCACCAAGAGATAGCCAAACTACTTTCTGCACCATCATACTAAAATTCTTAGAATCTAAAAAGCAAACTCTAAGATTGGCCAAGCAGTGAATATCATTCACCAACACCCGTCTCTCCTTATCCATATGAGCTAAAATCCCCATGAATAACCTACTAACAGCGTCAGCAACAATATTAGCCTTACTTGGATGATAATGAAGACTTATGTCATAGTCCTTGAGAAGCTCAAGCTATGTCCTTTACATGAGATTAAGCTCTTTTTGAGTGAATACATACTGCAGAATCTTATTAACAAAAAAGATGTCCACGTCCACTCCATATAAAAAGTACCTCAAATTTTCAACACAAATACCACAGCTAACAATTTTGAATCATAAGTAGGATAATTCCTCTCATTCAGTTTCAACTGCCTAGAAAAACAGGCAATCACATTACCTGGATGCATCAAAACACAACCAAGTCCCACGTAAGAAGTATTGTAAAAGTTCACAAATCCTCATTACCCTCAGGAAAGGTCAAAACTGGAGCCGAAGTTAGCTTATCCTTAAGTTTCTCGTAACTACCTTCACAAGCATCCGAGCAAAAGAATTTTTCCTTCTTCTGAATCACCTTAGTCAATGGGAGAGCTATCATCGAGAAAATTTCTGCAAATCTCATGTAATACCCAACAAAACCCAAGAAACTCCGAATGTCGATTAGAGTCATGGATCTAGGACACTTCTTAACCACCGCCACCTTTTGTGGATCCACCATGATCCCCTCACTAGAAATACTATGACCAAGAAAAGTAAAAACATTCAACAAGAATTCATATTTATAGAATTTGGCATGCAACTACTGCTCTTTCAAGGTCTGCAACACCACACAGAGGTGATTGACATGATCCACCTAGCTCTTAGAATATACAAGGTTGTCATTAATGAATACAATGACAAAAAAATCCAAAAACTAATGGAATACCTTTTTCATCAAATTCATGAATGCAGTCAGGGCATTGGTCAAACCAAATGACATAACCAGGAATTCTAAGTTCCCATACCGAGTACAGAAAGTTATCTTAGGGATATTCACCTTCTTAATCTTAAGATGATGATACCCAAACCAAAGATCAATCTTAGAAAAGAATTTCGCATCTTGTAACTTATCAAACAAGTCACCTATCCTTGAAAAGGATACTTGTTCTTGTCTATCGCCTTATTTAACTGTCGATAGTCAATGCACATATAAAGGTAAACATCCTTCTTAAGCACGAATAACACTGGTGCACCCTAAGGGGACACGTTAGGATGGATGAAATACTGAGCTAAGAGATCCTTAAGTTCTTCGTGAGTTCCCTCAACTCAGCCAAAACTATTCTACAAGGAGGAATAGCTATTGGACGAGTGTGCAAAACCAAATCAATCACAAAATCAATCTCTTTATCTAGAGAAAAACCAAGAAGATTATCTAGAAAGACCTTAGGAAACTCAACCACCATCGGAATAGAATGCAAAGAATAACCTTTTGATTTAGATTCTTTAACCCGGACCAAATGATAGAGACACCATTTATAGATTAACCTCTGAGCTCTAAGATATGAAATAAACCTCTCCCTGGGAGCTAGGGAACCACCCTCCTACTCAATAACTGGTTCACCAGGGAACTTAAAGAAAACCCTATGGGTATGATAATTTAAGGATATGTAGCACTAGTGTAACCAATCCATCCCCAAAATAATATCAAAATCGACCCTGTGTAATTCGAACAAATCCACCAGTCACCTTACATCAATAGATACCACACAACCCCTATGGTCTATTTTCGCAACCACAGAGTCACCTACTAAGGTAGAAACAAAAAGAGGATCCAAAATAACCTTGGATAAAAACCAAAATACATAGCCACAAATAGTGTCACATAAGAGAAGATGGACCCCGGATCAAGTAAATAATACATATCCCGAGAAAAGAGTTGCAACGTACCAGTCACAACATTACGTCATACCGTTGATTTCTACAGAGTAGCCAGAGCATATAACATATTCTAGCCCATGCCGGTACAAGAAGCAGAAATAGATACAAAAATAGCACCCTTTAGTGCAAGAGTAGATAAAGACGCAACAAAAACCTTATTCACTCTTAAAGCAACCTTTCCAATTGGATAATTTCTAAGCATGTGGCCTGATTGACCATATTAGAAGCACTTGTCCTTCCCCTCATCACAAAATCCCCAATGTAATCAACTATAGAACCTACAAAAAGGATATGATGAAGCCGAGTATGCCCCGCTTTCCTGAGATTGGGCACCCGATGCCCTAAAATTATTGCCACCTTGCTGACGTCTATCACCCGACTACTTCGGGTAAGGAGCAGTAGCTATGGAAAAGGAATAAGAACTCCCCTATTTCTTCTTTGTCCACTTACTACCATCATAACCACTTTGCTGTTAACCTCTACCTTGATTAGATAAACTGAACCTTTTACCCAATCGTTCATCTATCTCAGCTTGCTTCCTCTTTTCCTCTTCTACTTGTTGCATATGAACCACCAACCTAGAGATATCCATGTCTTTTATCAGTAATACAATCTTTCTTTTAAGGATTAAATCCTAAGATAGTCTTAAAGCAAACTTTCTCATCCTAGGCCTTATATCAGAGACCCATTTTGGAGCATACGTAGACAACTAGTGAAATTTCAAGGCATACACCTTGAATAATATCTTCCATTATTTTAGATTAACAAGCTCTTCTATTTTCATTTCCCTCAACTCCTAAGGAAAGAAGTGGTCTAGAAAAGCATTGGACAAAGTCTCCCATGGAGAAGGCTCATCAACCTCACCCCTTGCCTGATCACATTCCTCATACCATTAGTAAGCTATATCTTTGAGATAATAAGCTATAAACTCCATCCCTTCCATATTTATGGCATGCATAATCTTGATAATCTTTTCTATCTCTTCTAGAAAACCCTGAGGATCCTCCTCCACCTAAACACTAGTAAAATTTGGAGCTTACATCTTTAAGAACTGGCCAAACTTTGTGGCCTCAAAAATGGAATACCGGATGCACCACGTTGAGCCTGGAAATCTACCAACTGAGCAATCATATGAATCAACTAATAGAATATAACATTCATCACATTAGCCTAAGGAGGACTAAAAGAAACCGATGGAACTCTAAAAATAACAAGGAATGGACCCCTAAATTGAGTATGGTTCCCTTGAGTAGATCGTGTCCCATCAACATCATCCCCAATTAGGACAGAGGAGTTTGTGTAAACTTCAGATCATCAAGACATGGTCCGAAAATCAAACAAATTGAATTAGAGAAGATTCCAGGGCTCAAACACCAAGCTTGAAAAGAGAACAAAAAAAAATAAACATTTCCTAAATGCCTTGTGGCCTTTCCCTTAAGAGTGTGGCATGTTACACATGCTTAAAAGAGACTCTACTCGACATGGATTTGTGGACTCCCAATTAACCGTGAACTTAAAACTCTAATACCTACTTGACACGACCTAAATCCTAGGCTTATTATGATGGGCATCCCAAGTCCAACCAGGAACAGGGACCACCCTTGTTACCCAACCCAACCCCCAAATATGCATACCCTGAGTCGGATGAATTCTGAACATATAACAAGGTAGAATTTATTACAGTTCTAAACACTGAGATAGGTCTATAACCGTGACCAACTCAAACAAGTCCAACCATCCAATACCAAACAATAACCATAACAAAACCAATATAAAAACCAAGTTCCTGTCCATAACATTACCTAAAAGGATGAAACAATCATAAATTCCATCAATCGATATTAGCCCCAATACCAATGCCAATACTAATGCTAACACCAATATCGACATCGCCCATTTCAACTCTTAGTAATTCCACAAAGCCTTTAACCAAAGGAAAAACAATATTTGATTAGGACATGACCTTAACCATAGTCAAAACCAATATCCATAAAATGACTGAAGTATGTAAGGACATCCATGATATGAAATAGAGCCTTCTCGAATATAGAAGCTCACCAGCTCAATTGAATAGTTGTTCCTGAATTCAATCACTAAGAAGGACGAGAAGAATGGTCACTCCTTACATTGTATAGGGATACAACCGCCTGAAGACGGTTAGCGAGTGAACACTAGCAAGTACTCTGGACAAGGATAAAATATTGCCAACCTTTAAAATCAAGTAAATTAACCATATACATTCACAACCACGCATATATATATATACATGATGGAAAGAGGGAACTAGGTTTAGTATGCATTTAAAATAATTAACCTGGGTATGTGTAGCTTAATAATCATAATCTACCCATAGGAAATATAGGTCCCGTGTCACCCCTAAGGTGGGCCCTGATACGTGTAGTCTTACAAACTAGAGATACCATAGTGTAGTGGATTGATATGTACCCTTCACTCTCCATGATACATAAATACAAGTGTTAAGGGATTCCCGTGTACTTCTCAAGTCTAGGGTTGCCATGCCCAATCCTTATGTCAGTAAACATGAGTTTCTAGTGTCCATCCTTTGGACTCATACCTTCACAGTTAGCTATCATACCTTGCCATTATTGCCCAATTAGAATCATTACCCTACAACCAAATTACCATTCCATTTATTATTAACCAAGGCTATTATTAGTGGTATCGTCATACAAAATATAGCTTGCAAGAAATGTCCTTAGCCAAACTTTTATGAATAAGAGATTCTCATGTACCCATAGATTACATTATTGAGTTGACTTGGAGTATTCCCATGTACCCCAAAAGTGTACCATTATTAAGTTTTCTTGGGGGATTCCCTTGTACCCCAAAAGGATGTTTAATTAATCATAACCCGGATAACTAGACCTTACCATTTAACTATTCCAAACTATATAAACCATTTAAGATATTTAGGGTTCCATTACCAAGGTATAGGATGCAATAATTCCATTAAAAGTCCAACAATATAGTAAAAGTATTCTCATAGGCATTTTATCAAACATGTTGGAGTATAGTATTTCCAAAACCAAAACCAATTGCCAATTAACTATTCCCATGCAACCAATTTTCCAAACCACCATTAAAGCATGTAAATCCATAATTAAAAAGATGGAAAAACCATAACCAAGAATTAATAACCAAAACCCCCCAACACATAATTGAAAACCCAAAACCAATAACAATTATGCCGTGAAAACAATTCATAAAATATGCCTTTGGTTGGAAGTAACCATGAGTGAGAAGTATCTTACCTTAGATTACAAAGATGATGGAGAGAAATCACCCACACTATCCCTAAATTTATCCTGTAGATGAAACCCTAGCCTTCCTTACCCAAGAGCCTTAGAGAAAATTTGAGATATTTTCTATGTTTTTAAGATTAGAATATTATGGTAATGCTGCCCCAAAAGAGTTATAAGTCATGGGACATTAAGATTTTAAGTGGGGAAATTTCCAAATTACCCTATTTAAACTGTATAAAAAACTCTCGCTCGAGGGTATGACAACCCCATACTAGTCATCCCCACCATACAAGTGATACCTACCACTCATACCTTTGGCCTTCCCTGACCCCTACGCTGTCCAACATATGACTATCCAAGGAAAATCATACTTGATCATACGACCTGTACCCTCGAATCATACCCACCACAGAATGTAAATGAAAGAGCATTTGGAAACTATCCAACATAAGAGTGTGGTGTGACTCGTACCCTATCTTGCGACTCATGGTGAGCCATTCATACTTAGATCCAAGTTAAGTTACCAAGTTTCAGATTAAGTGATGGAAAAACCAAACCATACAAACCATCATGCACTATACGAATTGTACCCACAAAATTTGCACCAACACCAGTAGCTAATCCAACCCAACAACCAACACTGGTTAGCATAGGACTAAGATCATGCCAATAGTAGGCCATCATATGACTAGTAAAACCTGAAATTCAGGAAATTTTCTAAGGTTCCAAAACCCAGGGTGTTTTAGTCTCCCCCACTACGATAATTCATCCCCGAATGACGAGTAGGGTAAGAAAAAGCATAAGTCATTGCATTATAAAACATCAATCTAGCCCTTGACCAAGTTAGAAAATAAATATGTGATCAAGAACACAAACCTTCTGAATGAATATCCAGAGAAGAAAATAAGTGCTGATACTCAGACTTTATCTCCTCTTTTGCTTCCCAAGTATCCTCATCCAACGTGTGGTTCATAGAACCTTAAACGAGGCCATATCCTTGGTTCGTAACTAACAAACCTCCTAGTCTAAGATTTCAACTGGGATTTCTTCATATGATAGAGAATCTGAGATACCCAATCCTACTAGAGGAATAATCGAAGAAGAATCAGTAAGACACTTTCTTAATATAGAGACATGAAATACTGAATGAATGGAGCTCAATGTAGAAGGCAACTTTAATTTATAAGCCACATTACCAACCCTCTGCAAAATCACATAAGGACCAATATATCGGTGACTGAGCCTTCTCTTTTTCCCAAACTGCATTACTCCATTCATAGGAAAAACCTTTAGAAACACCCTATCCCCAACCTCAAACTCCAAGTCCCTATGCCTCACATCCACATAGGAATTTTGGTGACTTTGGGTAGCCTTAAGCCTATCCCGAATTACCTTTACCTTCTCCATTTCTTGATAAACCAAATCTGAGCCAGACATATCTGCCTCACCTAGATTGAATAATCCAATTGGAGATCTACACCTCTTACCATACAATGCCTTAAAAGAGGGTTATTCTAATGCTAGAATGATAGCTATTGTTGTAAGAAAACTTTACAAGAGGGAGATGCTTAACCCAACTACCACCATGATCGATCAAACATGTATGAAACATATCTTCCGATGTCTGAATAGTCCTTTATGTTTGCCCATCCATCTACGGGTGGAGAACAGTACTAATATTAACCTTAGTACCCAACCCTTTTTGAAACAATCGCCGAAAGTGAGATAAAAACTGCATACCACGATCAGTCATAATCAAAATAAGTACCCCCTACATCTTCATAATATCATGAAGATACAACCTCGCATGATCCTCAACCAAAGAGTTAGTGCTCACTGGCAAAAAGTGAGACAACTTTCTCATCATATCCATGATGACCCAAGTCGAATCAAATTGATTCATAGACTGAGGAAGACCGGTAACAAAATTCATATTGATCATTTCCTATGTCCATTATGGAAAATTTATTCCTTGATACAACCCACCAGGACTCATTTTCTCAACTTTTACTTGTTGACACACTAAATACTTAGCCACAAAACTTTCCACATCATTCCTCATACCATTCTACTAATACATTTCCTTGAGATCATGATACATTTTTGTCGAACCAAAATAAACAAAATCGCACGATTTATATGCCTCCGGCAATACCCTTTCTCATAACCCATCAATGTCAAAAACATATAAACTCCCTTGGTACCACAAAGTACTAGCACCACTAATCTCAAATACCATTACATTTTCCCCACATACATCACCCTTGATTTTTATCAACATAAGATTAAGAATTTGCTTCTCCTTGATCTTTGCACCAAGAGACGACCAAACCACCTTCTGAACCATCACACTACCATTCTCAGAGTCCAAAAGGAAAACTCTAAGATTAGATAAGTGATGAATATCCTTCACCAACTCCCACCTCACCTTATCCACATGAGCTAAACTCTCCATAGATAACCTGCTAAGAGCATCATCAATAATATTTATCTTACCTTAATCATAGTGAAGACTCATATCATAGTCCATGAGAAGCTCAAGCCATATCCTCTTCCTGAGATTAATGTCTTTCCGAGTAAACACTTACTGTAGACTCTTATGATTAGAAAAAGTGTTCATGTGCACTTCATATAAATAGCACCACAGATTTTCAATGCAAATACCCCAGGTAATAATTCTAAATCATGAGCGATCATGTTACTATGCTATATCAAAACATAACCATATCCCACACGAGATGCATCATATTAGATAACAAACCCCTTATTTTCCTCAGGAAATATAAAATCGAAGCCATAGTTAGCTTATCCTTAAAATTCACAAAACTACCTTCACAAGCATCCGACCAAGAGAATTTTACCTTCTTCTAAGTCAATTTAGTAAATAGGGTAGCTATTGTCGAGACATTTTCACAAACCTCTTATAAGACCTAGCCAAAACCAAGAAGCTTCGAATGTCGGTTGGAGTCATGGGTCTAGGGCACTTCTTAACCACCACCACCTTCTGTGGATCAACCATAATGGCCTCACTAGAAATTATATAACCAGGAAAAGTAACAACCTTCAACAAAAATTCACATTTAGAGAATTTAGCAGACAACTACTGCACTTTCAAGGTCTATAACAACACATGGAGGTGCTTGGCATAATCCACCTCGCTCTTAGAATATACCAGGATGTCATCAATGAACTCAATGATAAAAAGATCCAGAAATTGATAGAATACCCTATTCATCAAATCCATGAATACCAATGGGGCATTGATCAAACCAAATGACATAACTAAGAACTTGAATTGCCCATATCGAGTACTAAAAGCTTTCATATGAATATCCACCTCCCTAATATTAAGTTGATAATACCTAGACCGAAGACCTATCTTAGAAAAATAATTGGCATCTTGCAACTAATCAAACAAGTCAGCTATCCTTGATGAGGATACTTGTTCTTAACCATCACCTTATTTAACTATCGATAGTCAACGCTCATACGAAAGGAACTATCCTTATTACGCATGAATAACACCGGTGCACCCGAAGGGAACATAATAGGATAGATAACACCCTTATCCAAGAGATCCTTAAGTTGCTTTATGAGTCCCCTTAACACAGTCAGAGCCATTTAATAAGCAGGAATAGATATTGGATGTGTGTTTGAAACCAAATCAATCAAAAAATTTAATCTCCCTATCCAGAGAAACACTAGAAAGATCATTCAAAAAGACCTTAGGAAATTCATTCACCACCAAAACCAAATGCCATGTAGAACCTTTCGAGTTAGAATCTTTAACCCAGACAAAATGATAGAGACACCCTTTAGAGATTAACCTCTAAGCTCTAAGATATGAAATAAACCTCCTCTTAGAAGCTAGGAAACCACCCTTTCACTCAATAACCGGTTCACCAGGGAACTTAAAGACAACCCTATGGGTATGATGATATAAGGATACATAGCACTAGTGTAACTTATCCATCCCCAGAATAATATCAAAATCCACCATATTTAGTTTGAACAAATCCACTAAAGTCACCTTACTACCAATAGATACCATACCCCCTATAGACTATATTAGCAACCACAGAGTAACCTACCAGGGTAGAAATAGAAAAAGCATCCAAAATAACCTTGGAATAAACACCATAATACACAACAAAAAATAAGGTCACATAAGAGTGAGTGAACCCTATATTAAGCAAAAAATAAACATCTCAAGAAAAAAGTTATAACGTACCAGTAATGACATCATGCGATACCTCCTATTTCTATCGAATAGCATGAGCATACAACCTATTCTGATATGTGTCTCGACCAAAAGTTGAAATAGATGAAGAAAAAGAACCCCTTGGTGCAGGAGAAGATGAAGAGGCAATCGGAACCTTATTCGCTTATGATGAAACCTTACCAACCGGATAATTTCTAAGCATATGGCCTGGCTGACCTAATTTAAAGCATTTATCCCTCCCCTCAACACAGAAACCCCGATGTAATCAACTACAAAACCAATGAGAGGATATGATAAACCCGACTGTACCCCACTTTCCTGAGATTGGGCACCCTGTTACCTAAAGTTGTCACCACCCTGCTGACCCTTATTACCCGAATGCTTCGGGTTAGGAGAACTAGCTATGGAGAAGGAACTAGAAATTCCCCACTTCTTCTTTGGCCATTTATCTCCATACTGACCACTTTTCTATTGACCACTACCTTGATCAAAGAACCTAAACCTTTTACCCTGTTGTTTACCTATCTTAGCCTTCTTCTTCTTTTTATCCTCTACCTATTGCAAATAAACCACCAACCAAGAGATATCTATCTTTCTGATCAGTAATACTGTCTTGTTTTAAAGGTTTAAATCTCGAGATAGTCCTGAAGTAAAATTTCTTATATTGACCCTCATATCAGACACTATTTCTAGAGCATAGCTAGACAATTAGTGAAATTTCATGGCATACTTCTTGACCGATATATTCCCTTATTTGGGATTAACAAACTCCTCTAATTTCTCTTCCCTTAACTCATAAGGAATGAAGTGTTTTGGAAAAGAATCGGAAAAAGTCTCCAATAGAAAAGACTCATAAACCTCACCCCTTTCCTGATCCCATTTCTCATACCATTGGTAAGCCATATCTTTGAGATGATAAGCTGTAAACTTTTCCCCTTCCAAATTTGTGGAATACATAATCTTGAAAATCTTTTCTATCTCATCTAGAACACCCTGAGGATCCTCCTCTACTTCAACACCTGTAAAGGTTGGAGGATACATCTTCATGAACTGGTCAACCCTTGTGGCCTCAGAAGATGGAATACCAGATGCACCACGTTCATACTGGAAAGCTACTAACTAAGCAATCATATGAATCAGCTAATGAAACTCAGCATTCATCACATTAGCCTGAAGAGGAAAAGAAAGAACTAGTGGAACTCTAAATATATCAACGACTAGACTCCTATATAGAGTATGGATCCCCTTGATAGATTGTGTCCCATGAATATTGTTCCCATTTGGGACAGAGAAGTTTCCATGTACTTTAAATCATCGAGGCATGATCTAAAAAACAAACAAATAGAATTAAAGAAAATTCTAGGGCTCAAACCCCAATCTTGAAAATATAACACAAAAAAGAGAAACATTTCTTAAATTACTTGTAACCTCTCCCTTATGAGTGTGGTGCACTACACTTGCTTGAAAGAGACTCTACTCGACACGGCTTTGTGGACTCTTAATTGACCATGAATCTAAAACACCAATACCAACTTGACACGACCTGAATCGGCTCCTTGTTGAATGGATATCCCAAGTCCCACTAGGACTGGGGACCACCCCTGTTACCCAACCCAACCTCAAAATATGTATACCCAAAGTCGAATGAATTCCAAACATATAACAAGGTAGCATTTATTACAATTCTTGACAATGAGATAGGTCTATTGTCGTGACCAACCCAAACAACTCTAACCATCCAATACCAACAACAACCATAACCAAACCAATATAAAAAATAAGTTCCTGTGAACAACACAATATAAAATGATGAAGCAATCATAAATTGAGTCAGATGGTATCAACCTCAATACCAATGCCAATATTAATGCAGATACCAATACCGACACTGCCCATTCCAACCTATAGTAGTTCCATAAAACCTCTAACCAAAGGAAAAACAATATCTGTTAGGATATGCCCCCAACCATAGCTAAAACCAATATCCATAAAATGATTGAAGTAAGTAAATACAGCCATGACATAAAATGGAGCCTTCAAGAATATGGAATCTCACCAATTCAATCCAATAGTTGATCCTAAATTCGATCACAAAGCAGGAGGAGTAGAATGGACTATCCTTGCATACAACCGGCTGAAGATGGGTTAGCAGGTGAATACTAGCAAGTAATCAGGATAAGGATAAAATAATACCAACCTTTATAACCAAGTAAACCAACCATATGCATTTAGAATGATGCATACATACACACACAAACACATATATATAACCATATTGGGAAGAGAGAACTGGGTATAGCATGCATTTGAAATAATTAACCAGGGTATGTGTAGCTTCACCGTCATAATATACCCACAGGCTATAAGTGTCCCATGTCACCCCCTAGACAGGAATCGATGCGTGTAGCCGCATAAATTGGATATACCATAGGGTAGTGGATTCCCATGTACCCTTCACTCACTATGATACATATATACAAATGTAAGGGGATTCCTGTGTAACCCTCAAATATAGGGTAATAATTCACAATCCTCATGTCGGAAAACATGAGTTTCTAGTGTTTGTCCTTTAGAATAAAATCTTCATGCTTAGCCATCACACCCTGCTATTGTTTCCCAATTAAAATCATTACCGTACAACTAAACCACCATTCCACTTATTATTAAGTAAGGATATCATTAGTGGTATCGTCATACTAACTATAGCTTGCAAGTAATGTCCTTAGCCAATATTTTATGAATAAGGGATTGCCATGTTCCCATAGATTACATTATTAAGTTGACTTGGAGGATTCCTATGTACCCCAAAAATGTACCATTATTAAGTTTGCTTGGGGGATTCCCTTGTACCCCACAAGGATGTTTAATTAAACATAACCATGACCACTAAAATTAACTATTTAACTATTCAAAACCATTTAAACCATTTATGCCATTTAAGGTTCCATTACCAAGCTATACCATGCAATAATTCCATTAAAAATACAATAATATAGTAAAAGTATTCTCATAGGCATTTTATCAAACATGTTGAAGGCATAGTGTTTCCAAAACCAAAACCAATTACCAATTATCCATTCCCACGCAACCAATTGACCAAACAACCATTAAAGCATGTAAATCCATAAATAAAATATGGGAAAACCATAACCAAGCATTTATAACCAAAACCCCAACACATGATTGAAAATCCAAAACCATATAACAATTATGCCATGAAAACAATTCATTAAATATGCCTTTAGTTTGAACTAACAATGAGAGAGAAGTCTTTTGCCTTAGATTATGAATGATGGAGAGAAATCACCCATAAAATCCCTTAATTGATCCTCTAGATAATACCCTAGCCTTCGTTTACCCAAGAGCCTTATAGGGAATTTAGAGAGTTTCTAAGTGTTTAAGATTCGAATATTAGGGTAAATAATGTCGAAAAAGAGTTATAAGTTGTCAGGAATTAAGAGGTTAAGTGGGGAAATGTCCATATTGACCCCACTTAAACTATATAAAAAATCACAGTAGGGTACCCCACCATACGTGTGGTACCCACCACTCATACCCTAGGCCTCCCCTGACCCTAACATTATCCAACATATGACCATCCAAGCATGTGTATCTGATTATATGATGTGTATTCATGACTCGTACTTATCATAAACTAGAAATCAAAGAGAATTTGGACACTGTCCACCATACGAATGCATAGTGCGACTTATACCCTATCTTACGGTTCATAGTGAGCCACTCGTACTTAGATCCTATTTAATTTACCAAGTTTCAGATTAAGTGATGGTTAAACTAAACCATACAAACCATCACACACCATACGACTCATAACCACCTAAGTCGTACCAACAACAGAAACTAATCTAACCCACCAATCAACAGAGATTAGCATATGACCAAGATCATACGAACGGTACCCCAATCATATGACTAGTACCCCCTTGTTGTATGATGTCCAAAAACCAAAAAACCAAAAATTTTCTAAGGTTCTAAAACTCAGAGTGTTTCAGGATAGGTCTTGGCTAAATGTCCAAACCAATACACACATAGCAAACTCTATGGCTTGACTCAGTAGAAAGAGGTACTACTAAGCTTGAATAACCACCCTAAAACACTAAAAAAAGAAAACCTACTATTTTAACTATACAAGGTTTCTTGCACTGGTCTATTATGATACCTATGAAAACCTCAAAACTAACTACCTCGAGAGTGCAACTACTAAACTCACCTTGACGGTGCACCCTCTTGGAGCTTTGCTGAGAAGCTCGAAGAATAGACTCAGTTATCTTCTTATGATCCACTATACTTTGAAATGATGCCCCTGGAAGTACCATCTAGATAGTAGTCAACAAAAGTAAAACTTCCAATCCTTTGATGAACTTTTGAATCTTCTTAGAATCGGTGGCAATAATGGCAAGAGAATATCTAGACAAGGCATGGAAATGTGTCACATACTCTATAAGAGTCGTGAAGCCCTGGTCCAAGTGATTGAACTCATCTCTAATTTGATCCCTTAGACTAAATGGTACAAACTTATCAAAAAAGGCCTCAGCACTAATCCCAAGTCATATTTTGAGAACCTAGAGTCTTACAATTAAAAAGTGACACCCACTAATCTCTATTTATATCTCTCAACTGGTAGGTGGTGTAAGTCAACACATGAGACTTAAACAATCCAAGGTTATGCAACTTCTTTTAACAATCAACTAAGAACTAATAGGCATCCTCACCTATAAAACCTTTGAACCTAGGTGGGCCCAAGTGAGTACTCAAACCTTTTCTGATCCTAAAAAGGCATAACTATACCTAGGGAAGCATAGTGAATCTGGCTAGCTAAGATCCCACCCGAGGGGGTTACAAAGATAATAGTTGAGCGCCTAATCTCAAAATACCTAAAGTGACATGACCTAGGGTCATGTCGTAATAGGCATCTTAAGTCCGATTGAGACCAGAGACCACCCCCATTACCCAACCCAACCTCCAACCGCTTGCCCTGAGTTGGCCGAATATAGAAAATATAACAAAATAGCATAGTATTTCACATGAAGATTATAGGATAGAATCACGACTGTGACTGACCCAACTGAGTCCAACTATCCCATGTCAACCGTCCAACCATACCAAGCCAAGCTAAGACCATAAATTCAACCATAACCAAATAAGTTCCATTAATAATTTTATGTAATCCTAAAAAAAGGATGGAACAACCACCAATCCCATCAACTAGTGTCAGCCCTAATACTGATAACAATACTAAGGGTAATACCCATACCAATCCCGCATATACCAACCCATAGTAGTTCACAAAATCCTCAAATCAAAAGAATATAAAAATCTAGTTGGGACATGTCCCAACCATAGCCAAAACCAATATCCATAAATAAACCAAAGTATAAAGTAAAATATATGAAACGGAGCCTTCCAAAAAGATGAAAGCTCACCACTTTAATCCAAAGATGACCCCTAAATGTCTAAATGCTAAGAAGAAGAAGTAGAATGATCGGTTCCTACATTGCATGGGGATACAGCCACCCGAAGATGGGTTAGTAGGTGAACTCTAGAATAAACTCAGGACAAGTATAAAATAATGCCATTTAATAAAACCAAGTAAGACCATCCATGTGCATACAACTATTTATTTATATATAGATATTACTATGGAGGGAAAAAGAATCGAGTTTAGCAAGCATTTAAAACCTTTAACCTAGGTATATAAAGACTAACCATCCTAAAACCTCCCACAGGCTATATAGGTCCTGTGTAACCCCCTGAACGGGCCCAACTGCGTGTAACCGCATGAACCAAAGATACTGTAATAGTCAGGGATTCCCATATACCCTTCGCTCACCATGATACATATGTACAATATACTTAGAGGATTCCCATATACCTTGTATGTATCATATAAGGTCTCTATGACCTACCCTTCATGTAAGAAAACATGACTTTTGGTGTTCGTCCATTGAACTCTCACCTTCATAGTTAGATTTCACACCCCACCATTATTGCCAATTAAAACCATTTTCCAACCAAACAATTATTCAGTTATTATTAACCAAGGATATTAGTAGTGGGATCGTCATACCAACTATAAATTGCAAGTATTGTCCTTAGCCAAACCTTTTATGGTAAAGGGATTCCCGTGTACCCATTTACCAAGTTAACTTAGGGGAGTCCCATGTACCCTGCAAGTGAGCAGTATTAACTTGAGGTATTATATTGTACCCTAAAAGTGTTCCATTATGATAGCTTGGGGGATTTCATTTTACCCCACAAGAATGTTTATTAACCACAACCATTCTATTTAACCATTCTAAAACCATTTAGGGTTTCATTACCAAGTTCAAATCATGCAATAGTTCCATTAGAAATCCAATGACATAGTGAAATCATTATCATAAACATTTTATCATACATATTGGGGGCATAGTATTTCCATAATTGAAGCCAATTACCAAACCACCATTTCCATGCAACAAATTATCAAAAACCACTATTAATGTATATAAAAGAATAATTAAAACGTGGGAAAACCACAATCAAGCATTTATAGCTAAAAAGCCCCAAATCATATTTAAAAACCAAAAATCATACAACATTTAATTCCTGAAAGCATTGTAAAATATTCATGCCTTTAGTTGGAAATAACAATGAGGGGAAGAGAACGTAACTTAAACCAAGAAGATGATGGAGGGAAATCACAAAGACAAGCCCCAATTTACTCCTTAAGATGAAACCCTAACTTCCTTTGCCTTAGAAATCTAAACAGGATTTCAGAGTGTTTTCTAAGTGTTTAAGAATAGAATAGTAAGGCAAAGAACCTCCCAATAGGAATATAAGCCATGGGGCCTTATTTGGATAAGTTGGGAAATGTCTTGATTTCCCTCACTCAAATAGTATTTAATTCTTATCATAGGGTACGACTGACCCTTACGAGTTGTAACCATTCTTTACGAGTGGTACCCAATGCTCGTACCCTAGGCTTTCCTTGTTAGACCCAACACTGTCTAAGGTACGACACACCTAAACCCAAGTCATATCAAAGTGAACAACTAGTACCCACAAATTGTACCCTTGGCAGAATAGATTCCCAAGAGGTTTGAACACTGTCCACTGTACGAGTCCTGGGTACGATTTGTACCCTGGATTATGACTCATAGTGATCTACTAGTACTCAGATCCAACCCAAGTTACCAAGTTTAAGGTTAATGAAGTAACGAAATAACTATTATCCACTGATACGACTCATACCACCCAAGTCATACCCATTCTAGTAACTAAATCTACCTACCAACCAACCTTGGTCAGCATACAACTGGACCATACCACTCGTACCTATGTACGATGCATTCCCTAAGTCATATATTTCCCAGAAACTAGAAATCAAGGAAATTTTTAAAGTTCCAGAAAGCAGCTTCCCCACTAGGAACATTCATCTCTGAATGATGGACAAGGTAGAGGTAACTACACGCACGAGTCATTGCATTATCAACCATATTCCAAATCTGTATCAAAGTGTGAAAACAAAGATTTAAAGATATTAATCTTTTCTTTAACAAACTCAACAAATAAAGATATGTTAAAGAACGCATACCTTCCGTATGAATCCCAGGAGCAGAAAACAGATGTAGATACTTGGACTTTATGTCCTCCTTCGCTTCCTATGTAGTTTCTTCCACCTTATGGTTCCTCCATAGAACCTTAATTGAAGCCACATCCTTCATTTGAAACTGACGAACCTTCCTATCCAAGTTATCTACCACGACCTCTTTATAAGACAGAGATTCTGAGATACCCAACCCCTCCAAAAGAATAATCAAAGAAGGATCACCAATGTACTTCCTTAATATGGTAACATGAAATACCGAATGAATGAAGCTCAAACTAGAACACAAATCCAATTCATAAGCCACATTACCAACCCTTCACAGAACCACATAAGGACCAATAAGTTGGGGACTGAGCTTACCCTTCTAACCAAACTGAACTACTCCCTTCATGGGAGATACCTTTATGAACACCGTATCCCCAACCTTAAACTCCAAGTCTTAACACCTTACATCCACATAGAACTTTTGGCAACTTTTGGCATCGTTAATCCTACCCCAAATTAACTTCACCCTTTCCATATCTTGATAAACCAAATCCAAATCAAACATATCCGCCTCACCAAGCTCAAACCAACCAATAGGAGATCTACACCATCTACTATACAATGAATCAAAAGGGGCCATACCAATACTAGAATGATAGCTATTATTGTAAGTAAAGTCTATAAAAAAAAGATGCTAAATCCAATTGTCACCATAATCAATCATACATGCCCGAAGCATCCTCCAATGTTTAAATTGTCCTCTTTGCTTGCCCATACAACTTTGGATGACAAGCAGTACTCAAACTAACCTTAGTACCCAACCCTTTCTGAAAAGACCACCAATAATTAGATTAAAATTGCATAGCACGATCAGATTAATCAAAATAGGTAACCCATACAGCTTCACAATCTCCTGCACATACAACTGTGTATAATCCTCCACTGAAAAGGTAGTCCTCACCGAGAAGAAGTAAGCAAACTTTTTTATCCAATTCAGGATAATCTAAACGAAATCAAATTAAATTTGAGACTGAGGAATACCAGTAATGAAATCCATACTGATTACCTCTCATTTCCATTGGGAAAATAAATTTCTTGAAACAACCCACCATGCCTCATGTGCTCAACTTTAACTTGTTGACACGCCATGTATTTGCCCACAAAATCAGCCACATCCTTTTTTCATACCATTCCACCAATATATTTCCTTGAGATCATGATACATTTCCATCGATCTGGGATGTACAACTTAGCATAATTCATCTTTCTCATCCAAGATCCTTTGTCTCAAATGGTCAAGATCAGGAACACACAACTTCCCTAACACACAACTTCCCTTAGTACCATAAAGTATCGTCACCATAAAACTAAAAAACCATTACCTTTTGCATAACCACATTACTCTTCACTTTCATAAATATAAGATTTAGCATTTTCTTCTTCTTAATATCTTCACCAAGACATGACCGAACAACTTTTCGTACCAGTACACCACCATTCTTGGTGTCTAAGAGACAAACTCCTTGATTAGCCAAGCAGTGAATATCTTTCAAGAATTCCCACTTCCTTTTATCCACATGAGCCAAACTCCCCATGGACAACCTGTTAAGAGCATCAACAACCATGTTATCTTTAACTGGGTGATATTGAAGAGTCATATCATAGTCACTGAGAAGCTCCAATTATCTGTTTTGCCTGAAATTTATCTATTTTTGATTAAACGCATACTATAGACTCTTATGATTAGAAAAGATGTCTGCGTGCACTCTATATAGATAATGCCACCATATTTTCAAAGTAAAGACCACCGCCAGCAACTCTAAATCATGAGTAGGATAGTTTCTCTAATGCATCATGAACTGTCTAGAAGCATAGCGAATCACCTTCCCATGCTGCATTAAACCACAACCAAATCCTACCCAAGATACATCACAATAAATCGCACACCCCTTATTTCCCTCAGCCAATTTCAAAACTAGAGCTGAAGTTAGCTTAGCTTTTAAATTCTCAAAACTCCCAACACATGCATCTGAATAAGAAAACTTGACCTTCTTCTAAGTCAATTAGGATAAAGGAGAAGCTATCATCGAAAAGTTTTCCCTAAACCACTGATAATACCAAGCCAAACCCAAAAAGCTTCAAATGTGGATTGGAGTCGTGGGTCTAGGCCACCTTTTAACCACTGCCTCATTTTAAGGGTACATTATTTCCCCCTTGCTAGAAATAATATGACCAAGAAAAGTCACAACGATCAGCCAAAACTCACATTTAGAGATACTAGCATACAATTGTTATTCCTTCAAGGTCTGTAACACCATGCGGAGGTGATTAGCATGATCCACCTTACTCTTGGAATAAATAAGAATGTCATCAATAAATATAATGACAACGAGATCTAAGAAATGCCTTAAAACCATGTTCATCAAGTCCATAAATACTGCCAGGGCATTAGTCAAACCAAATGACATCACCAAGAACTCAAAGTGACCATACCGAGTATAAAAAGCCTTCATAGGGATATCCTTCTCCTTAATCTTAAGTTGATGATACCCTGAACGGAGATCTATCTTACAAAAGAACATGGCACCTTTCAACTGATCAAACAAGTCATCTATCCTTGGAAGAGGACAATTTTTCTTGATCGTTACCTTATTCAACTTCTGATAGTCAATGCAGATATGAAGGAAACATCCTTCTTGTGCAAGAATGACATTGGTGCACCATATGGGGATATAATAGGAAGAATAAACCCCTTATCCAAAAGATCCTTAAGTTTCTTCTTGAGTTCTCTCAACTCTATCAGAGCCATTCTATAAGGAGGAATAGACGAGTGTCCAAAACCAAATCAATACCAAATTCTATTTCCCTATTCGGAGGACACCAAAAATATCATTTGAAAATACCTTAGGAAACTCATTTGCCAGTGGAATTGAATGTAGAGAAGCACCTTCTGAATTAGAATCTTTAATCCACACCAACTGATAAACACATCCGTTGGAGATTAATATTTGAGCTCTATGATAAGAAATAAAATTCCCCCAGGAGCTAGGAAACCACCTTCCCACTCTATAATCAGTTCACCGGGGAACTTAAAGACCACCTTACTGGTATGATAATCCAAGGACACATAATAAGATTAAAGACAATCTATCCCTAGAATGACATCAAAGTCTACCATATCCAATTCAAATAGATCCACAAAAGAGTGCGTGCCTCCTATAGATACCACACACCCCCTATAAACCGTTTTAATAATAACTGAGTCACCTACCAGGGTAAAAACAAAAACAATCCAAGCAAATCTTAGAATCAAACCCAATACATACATCCACAAATAGAGTCACAAGAAAGAGTGGACCTTAGATTAAGCAGAAAATACACATCACGAGAAAAGAGTTGTAACATACTAGTAACAACGTTAGGTAATGCTTTAAATTCCTTCCAAGAGGCAAGAGCAACCTATTTTGACCTGTGTTGAACTAAAAGCAGGAGCAGATGCCAAATCTATGATACTACGTAAAGGAGTAGAAGACAAACCAATTAGAGCTTTGACCACTCTCGAAGCACCTATTCTGACCGAATAATTTCTGAGTATATATCCTAGCTGGCCATATCTAAAACACTTATTCCAGCCTTCATCACAATGGCCCTAATGAAGATGACCACAAAATCAACAAGGAGGGAATGAAGGGGCCGACTGTCCCCCACTCACTTGAGATTGGGCACCTTATGCATGGAAATTATCACCAGCCTACGGATTCCTATCACCCGACTACCTCGGGTAAGGAGCACTAGCAGTAGAGAAGGAACCAAAACTTCCCCACTTCGTCTTTGGCTATTTACCTACATCTCGACCACCCTATTTTTGATCACCGCCTTGCTTAGTGAACCTATTACTCTTACCCACTTTTTCCCGAAACTCTACATATTTCCTCTTTTCTTCCTCTACCTACTGCATGTGCAAAACTAACCTCAAAATATCCATATTCTTGATCAATAAAGTAGTCATTCTGTAAAGGATCAGATCCTTACATAACCTAGAAGTGAACTTTCTCATTCTCAACCTCATGTCAGCCACCAAATCAGGAGCATACCTTTACAACTGATAACACTTTAAGGCCTATTCCTTGACATACATTTTACCTTGATTGAGATTCACAAACTCCTCCATCTTCGCTTTCTTTAGCTCTTGATATAAGAAACGATCCAAAAAATCATTAGAAAAAGCATCCCATAAGGATAATTCCTCTACACCACCTCTATCCTTATCCCATTTCTCATACTATTGGTATGCAATATCCTTGTGAAGATAAGCTATAAAATTTCTATCTTCTACATTAGTATCCTGCATTACCTAAAATATCTTCTCCATTTCATATAAGAAAGCTTAAGGATCCTCCTCTACCTTTATTCCAGTAAAAGTTGGAGATTCAACTTTACAAACTGGTCAACCTTTGTAGCCTCAGCAAATAACCCACCAAACACATCCCACTTAGCCTGAGCCGTAACCAACTGTGAAATAGTATGAATGTATTGGAAAAATTCCATATTAGTCACCTCACCTTGAGGAGAATTACTATAAACTAGGAGAACTCTAGAATAATCATCGATAGGACCCTGAGAATGAGTGTGAACACCAGCTGTAGAACGTACCCCATCAATACCATCCCCGAATAGGACAGAAGGATTTCCTTGTGTTCCAGAGCATCAAAGCATGATCTAAAAAGTAAACAACCAAGGATTAGAGAAGAATTTTAGGATTCAACTCCATGCTTAAAAATAGAATACAAAGAAAGTGAAACATTCCTAAATACCATGTAGCCTCTCTCTTATGAGTGTGGCGTGCTACAAATCCCTCAAAGAGACTCTAATAGACAAGACTTTATGGAATTCCAATTGACTATGAACGTAAATCTCTAATACAAACTTGACATGACCCGACCTGAGGACTTATCGTAATGGGCATCCCAAGTTTGACTGGGACTAGATACTACCCCCGTTACTCAACCCACCTCTAGTCGCCTACCCTGAGTTAGTTATATTTTGAATATATAACAAGATAGTATAAGATTTCACATAAAGAATCTAGTATAGGATCACGACCGTGATTGGCCCTAATAAGTGCAACCAACCCATACCAAATGGCCAACCATACCAAGTCAAACCAAAACCATAAATCAAACCATAAAAAAATAAGTTCCATTAATAATTATATATAATCCTAAAATAAAAGAGGATGGAACAACCAATAATCCCATAAACCAGTGTCATACCAATTACCAATACTAATACTAAGGCTAACCTCCATATCAATCTCGTCCATACCAACCTACAGTAGTTCCACAAAAGAATCTAACCAAGAAAATACAAAAATCCAACTGGGACATGCCCCAAACCATAGCCAAAACTAATATCCATAAATAAACCAAAGTATAAAGTAACATCTATGAAATAGAGCCTTTCAAAAAGATGAAATATCACCACTACAATCCAAAGCTAACCCCAAATAACCGAATGTTAAGTAGGAGGAGTAAAATACCTAATTCCTGCATCGTGTGGGGATATAGCCGCCTGAAGATGGGTTAGTGGGTAAACACTAGCATGAACTCAAGATTAGGATAAAATAATGTTATTTAATTAAAAAAAAGTAAAACCTTCTATGTGCATACAACCATACATATATATAGATATAACCATATCGGGGAAAGGGAATTGGGTTTAGCATGTATTTAAAACTTTTAACCTGGGTATGTGAGGCTTAACTATCCTATAACTACCCATTGGCTATATGGGTTCAGAGTAGCCCTCTGAACAGGCCCTAATACGTGTAGCCGCATGAACCAGAGATATTATAGGGGTTGAGGATTCCTATATACCCTTCAATCACCATGATACATATGTAAAGTGTACTTAGAGGATTTTTGTGTACCATATAAGTATAATATAAGGTCTCCATGACCTACCCCTCATGTCGACAAATGTGAGTTTCTGATGTTCGTCTATTAGATTCCCACCTTCATGGTTAGCTTTCACACCCCGCCATTATTGCCCAATTAAAACCATTTTCCAACTAAACCATTATTCTATTATTATTTACCTAGGATATTAGTAGTGGTATAATCATATCAACTAAAACTTTCACGTATTGCCCTTATCCAAACCTTTTAAGGTAAAGGGATTCCCGTGTTCCCATTTACCAAGTTATCTTGGGGGTCTTATGTACCCTGTAGGTGTTCCGTTATTATATTAGCTTGGAGGATTACATTGTACTCCAGAAGTGTTCCACTATGTTAGCTTGGGGGCTTACATTGTACCCTATAACAATGTTTATTAACCATAACCATTCCATTTAACCATTTAAACCATTTTAGGTTCCATTACCAAGTGAAAACTATGCAATAGTTCTATTAGAAATCCAATGACATAGTTAAATCATTATCATATCCATTTTATCAAACATATTGGGGGCATAGTATTTCAAAAATTAAACCTAATTACCAAACCACCATTCCCATGGAACCAATTATCCAAAACTACCATTAATGCATATAAAACATAATTAAAACATGGGAAAACCATACACAAGAATTTATAGCCAAACCCCTAAATCATATTTGAAAAACCAAAATCATACAATCAAATTAAAACACTGAATAAAATATATGCCTTTAGTTGGAACTAACAATGAGGGAAGAGAACATGTCTTAAACTAAGAAGATTATGGAGATAAATCACCAAGACAAGCCCTAATTTACTCCTTAAAATGAAACCCCAGCTTTCTTTGCCTAAGAACTCTATAGAGGATTTATGAGTGTTTACGCAGGGTTTAAGAATAGAATAGTAGGGAAAATAACCTCCCAATAGGAATATAGGTCGTGGGGCCTTATTAGGATAAAGTGAGAAATATCTAGATTGCCCTAACTTAAACTGCACTTAATTCACGTCATAGGGTACAACTAACTTTTACGAGTCGTACCCATTCTATATGAGTGGTACCCACCACTTGTACCTTAGGCTTTCCCCCTTGACCCAACACTATTTAAGGTACAACACACCAAAATTCAAATCGTATCCAAGTGTATGCCTAGTACCATAAACTATACCCCTGGTAAAATAGAAATCTAGGATTTTTTAAAACTGTCCACTATATGGGTCCTGGGTACGACTCGTACCTTGGATTATGGCTCATGCTGAGCCACTTGTACACAAATCAAACCTAAATTACCAAGTTTAAGGTAAAGTGAAATTACCAAATAACCAGTATCCATCGTTATGACTTGTACCACCTAAGTATACCCATTCTAGTAACTAAATACTCCCCAATAACCAATATTGGTAAGCATACAACTGGACTAAACCACCTGCACCCAATTATATGACTCATTCCCTAATTCGTATCTTGACCCAAAACGAGAAATCAAGGAAATTTCTTAGGTCCAAAAACCAGGGTGTTTCAATACCAAACTCAGATACTGGTACAGAAGAAGGAACAAGACCCAGTATCTGTAGAGTACCATAATCATATGTTGGTACTACTGGAGGATCCACACTTGAAGCCAGAGAATCACTATAGATAGAAGTTGTCACAGATAGAGGTATAATACTTGAAACTGGATGAACACTAGGTGCAGTTAAAGGAACACCATCCAAACACGTTAGGAACCAGGTAGATGAACTCTATCAAACCCAAGTAGGTCTCATATCTCTAGCATATTAACATGAGGCTCAGTGGAGACTTCTTAGTAAAACCTATGGAAGGGCTGATCCTTGGGCCCGTCCTTTACCTTGAGCTTATTTATGACTCACCCCTTTCTGCCTAGACTGCGCTCTCTTCTCAGATGGTAGCTCAATATCTTTAGTCTCATAGGATTCAGTTCTCACTGCCAGTGTAGAAAAGAGTAAAACAAAATTTAGAATACAATGCATGAAAAATCCGCATCATAAAGAACAAAATATAAGTTTACAGGTATCTTATAGCATCTCAAAGATAGATACGAATGTCTATATATAACTCTATGAGACTCTACCAGACACTTTATTCTTACACTTGTGAGACAAATGAACCTGGCTGCTCTAATATAAATTTCTTATGACCCAAAAACTAAGGTTCATGATGGAACTTGTCCCGATAAGCCTCAGAAATAAGTGAATCGCCTAAACTAATATGGAAAAGGAATATAATACCAAAATCCTGTGGTAAAACTTCTAGAACAAAGTCGAGCCACACATATACAATAAGAGCGGAAATATACATAGTAATGATATCATAAATCACTCCAAAATCTAGAGTCATAGTGTAAAAACAATCTACATACGACTCAAAGTGTTAAAATACAACCGATAATCCAAGAAGGAACATAAGTCTATCATGGAATACAAATAAGACATTAACTAGATATGATGGGATAGGAGATTGGCTCCAAAAGAATAGAGTGATCATTACCTCAAACGTAGTCCAAACACTGTATGAAACCAATACATAAGAATATGAGCCAAAACTCCACTTAGTAAGCAGATCATTAATTATCCAATATAGTCCAGGTACTAGTAGAGTAACATATACAATATTATACTATCGATACCACATAAATACCAACTTAGTTAATTTCCAACAAGAAGAGAACAACCAAATATATATATAAGACCTTACACAGACACACGTGGCAAATAATATCTCAAACAAGCAATAACAACATCAAAGGACCCCATACAGGAACATAACAAGAATAAAAATATTCTTATGACTAATACACATACCTATAATATCCTTTCATATCAATATTAACTACCCATTCTAGTCTAAAGAAATTTAAGTCATAATCTACCTCGAACGAAGAAAAACTAGTCCAAATAGTCCTCAACTTGGAACTATGCCTTCTTAAACATCCCCAAAACTAACTAAAACCTATAAATATAAAATATATACTTTAAAAGAAAGCCAATAATACCTATATTGAAAATTTTTTAGTCGAGGTCAAAATTGACCACCGAAATGAATTTTCAAAAAAAGAATGGTAAACAAATATTTTTATTCATAAGTGCATTACCTATGATTTAAGGAAGCTATAGAAGAAAACTTAAGTGTAAATGGATTTAAATTGGGGTTTAAATTGAAGAAATACTAATTCTTTTGTACCAAAATCTCCAAATTTCAAAAAAGGTGTTTTAATAAACTTTAGATGACAAGAATCATAGAAAAATAATTAAGATAGGGTTTGGATCTTACCCAAGATTGAAAATAGAATAAATAGCCTAAAAATTCTAAAACCAGAAGCTCAAAGTATCAAAAATAGTGAAAAATAAGAAAAAGTATATTTTTGCATAATATCGCGGTGACTGCTAAAATAGTCAAATGGCCGCTTAGCGGTTGACCGTTTTAGTGGTACTTACGTGTGCAAACCAATCCACTAAAGTGGACAAGGTACCACTAAAGAATTTGGTAAAGCTAGAGCTGGTTTCTAAAGAAACAATGTTGGTGCTTTAGCATCCAACACTAAAGCGGCCAAAATGGCACTTCAGCGGCTACAACAGTTAAACTTGGTAATTTTTTTAAAGTTTTTGTCAAACCCTCAAAAATCATCTGAAATCTCAAGAATGCAAATGAACTATGCTACTCTACCAAATTCGATGCTCCAAACTCAACGGTAATATCAGATTTTTGAAAAAAAAATATTTTCACAAAATTTACCCTCAAGACCTAATTTCACAACTTCTTTAATCGAGGGTCAAAACAAGATACAGAAGCCATAAAATCACACCAACCATGTTACAAACCCAAAATTAATGTTCCAAATCTATTGGTATAGGTTGGTTTTTCATCCAACAAACAAAATAATAAATATTGATTGAAGTCAATTATTAAGCTTTTTGAATATTTAAACCACAAACTCGCACAAATCACACCAAAATACATTGGGAACCATGCCAATTATTTACATACTCTAGAAACATTAAAAAATAACCATGGGGAGGGTTAAAATAGTTAAATTATATAGAAATAAATAATTCACAAAAATTAACTCATTACATTCTTGATAATGAGAGACAAAAAATTGAGAGGAGTAAATGAGTGCAAAGTGATAACCCAAGAATGGAAAAATGAGAGGTTGAAAGTAAAGTGAGGGGCTTACCAGAAACCCAATTTAACCTTACTGTTTGTCCTTATCTTGGCAGGGATTCTTATGTAGATACAAACATAGCAAGTGGAGGATCACAAACAGCCGAAAAGGAGATGATTACCCTTAAAGACTTATTGAGGGTAATCTTAAATATTTCCAAATATCATAAGGTATTTTCTCTCCCTAGGTATAAAAGAGTATTTCTATGAACTTCAAGGTAACAACGCTAACTCTTGCACTTTAGTAAATATGAAAGATCATTGCGTGGCTCCTGACCAATTGAATGTATGTTATAGATTGTATTCATATGAGTCTAATGATTCTTTACCTCATGATGATAATGTACATATTGAGAGTGTGGATACAATAGTTGATCTTATTAATGATTGAAGTGATTCCTTTTGTAAGATTAATTTGAGTCCACCTACTCGTAAAGCCTTTGTATTGAATGATAGTACATTGTTTTGTGAAAATTATGTTGATCAGCTGCTAATGAACCTATTCCACTACTTGAGAATTCTTGTGATGTTATTAGTAAACGTTAGGTTAGTGGTGTTGTGAGAAATATTATTCCTTTGAATAGGAGTGACCCTTTGAGCATGCCTTTGAATGAAAATCCTATTACTTTCTTATATCATGGAGATGATTTTGTGTGTTAAACTTCTTTAAAACTTGATAATTGTATTTTTGAGAGTGAACTTACATGTTCCAATTCTTCTTCTTGGATTGCTCCTTCTCTCTTTAAGTACAATTTCTTATTTGAAGAAAGGTGAAATCACTCCTAGTGAATTACCTAGTGGTCTGAATCATGTTAATGATGTATCTTTTCTTGAGGGATATACCCTATATAAGAACACACTATGGTGTGACAACATTCCTCTAATTAAAATATTTTCTTAGGAGATGAGAGTACTCTTATGGGAAAAAATTGTGAAGAATTGAAAGATGATCATTATTTCCTAATTATCCCTTCTTTTTTGAGTGCTCCAACTCTTGAACATACTCTTGATAATGTTTTTGATCCAAGTAGTGATCATTTACTTGAAGGAACCTTAGATGAAATCCATTTGTGTGGCACCTTTCTTTACTCTCTATTTGCTTATGATATTACCTATGCTTGTGTAAAGAGTATATCTCTTTATTTTAGTAGCACTCGTGGGGAAAAATAATGATATTTAGACCTATGTCATTGGACACTCTATCCATTTTATGGGTGAACAATCATAATGTAGTAGTTGTAAGACACCCAACTTGGTGCGTGGTCAAGATGACAAACAAGGTTTAGTTTGATTTATTGGTACTATCCTCGATGACAAAGAGTCTTTATTGAGGATTTATAATCTATTATATGGACCAAAGTTGTTTAAGGGAAAGAGCTTCAGCAAAGATGGGTGTTCTTTAAAGACAGGGAGCAAAGAAAAGGTCCATCAAAATTCACCACTGTGTGTTTCCACTTATGATCAAGGCTTTATTGAATATAGGTCAAAGAGTGAGCCATCTCCTAAAAACTCTTTAGATGAATTCCATTTATGTGATACCTTTCTTTATTACTTATTTTTTCATGGTGATGTAATACCCCAAAGATTTATAGCAAATTTCATCCCAAGAATTCCTAGTATTATCTTCTAATGTGAATGATAATTATTCCATGAGGAATTTTCAAGATTTTCACTTTTTTCATGTGGAAAATTCAATAAGATTTCCATAGATATACGATACGCTTAAATCCAATAACCAGGTAAGAAGATATGAATATTCTAAGTTCCCATCATAAAATAGTACCATATTAGTCAGTGACGCACCACACCACAAGAGGAAATAGAATTTTGCAATTTCCAGAAGGTGTACATGATTATGACACATTGCGCTAGCAGTCAAATTTAGAATTGTCCTTTTTCTAGTGTCTCGGCGTGATTTCCCCCGCGTCGCGCCAAAGTTCAAGGTCACAAAGGAAGGGGCAACACAATGGATCCGCGTCGTGCTATCCCTCAGTTTCCCAATTGTCAAATTATAGTGATATGGTGCGATAGCGCATGTCTCCATAGGGGTTCAATTTGGGAAATATTTACTGAAATTACAAGATGCATCCAGGGTTAAAAGGGTCAATTTCCCACCCCTATTTAAGCCCTTTAACACATGATTCAACAACTTTTTACTTAAAATACACTTTCTTCTCTCAAATTTCTCTCAAGAACAAGCTAGAGTTTTCATAAAAGATCCAATTTCAAGAAGGTTTCACCATTAATCTTCACGAAATCATAAACTAAGGTATGCATAGTGTTCAGTCATGGACTCCTTTCGTCCATAAAGCACAAGAATCCCCTTTCTAAATTCAGGATATGGATTTTCTTATAAATTTCATTATTGGGCTACTTTTGTTCATGTTGATAATGAGTAATTGAATTGTATTACATGAATAAATTTTAAATTCCATATGGGTTAATTTGTATCGATATAGATTCAGGAAACTCTAGGACAAAACCAGTGAATGATTAAATTAGAATTGAATCATGAAAGTTAATTGTTGTATGATGTTGTTTACACGTTCTATGCCTACTATGTGTTTTGTTGAATGCCTAGATGAAGGGAAAGTATCTAATTAGCATGATATCATGAAATTCTCATGTACATACAAGCTTATGCCTATCAGATTTTTGATGAAATGATTCAGTAAATGTATTATGATAATTATTATGTATTCTTGTAAGTCATGCTTTGTCAGTTTCCTTTTATCGAGTCCTGGAGGTACTTGTACCTGAAACATTAGTTGTGTACCTATAGCCATGTTATGTTTTCATGATACTCTCAGTCAATCCATGACTCTTAGACTTTAGACAGTCTTATGACTCAGGAAATTTCCATGATCTCATGAACTCAGTCAGTTTTTTAGATATCAGTAATATTTTGTCAGTCAACGGAATTCAGTAACTCAGTCAATGTTCAGTTTAGTAAATCATGTTCAGTGTCCATTCAGATGAGAGTATAAATTAGCACCGAGTGAACCCAAAGATGGGGATACACACTATTAGATGAGGGTGTGATCCTTAGTAGTCATCCTTGCATTACAGAACTATGTAGCCAACATAAGTTGAGACATCAACACTGTCGATGAGGGTTGATGAGGTGGATAAACACAGTCTAATAAGGGCCCTACTATTCTCATACAGGGGATACTATCAATTGAGGGTCGTCCATAACTTCTCCTTACCAGTGGCATGGTATTGACACCCTTCCAATTAGGGTTACAGATTTGATCCCATCTCAGCCATAGTGACGTATTAAGGGCATGCTGAATAAATACTACTTCCCACAGATTCATGTTACAGAATCAGGATTGTCAGATACAGTCAACTCAAATATAGTATAGAACTTAGATAGCTCTATCTAATTTAGGAATTTTAGATACAATCAACTCATATATAGTATGGACAGTGTCAGCAATGCCCGAACTAATGCCTTTTGTCAAACTTGTGGTAAGAACTACAAGGGTGCTTGTAGAGTTGGTAGTGATGTCTA
The DNA here is from genome assembly GCA_030864225.1 of Capsicum baccatum var. pendulum. NCBI lineage: Eukaryota > Viridiplantae > Streptophyta > Magnoliopsida > Solanales > Solanaceae > Capsicum > Capsicum baccatum. The sequence goes on from CM061554.1 coordinate 42,735,443, forward strand.
CTTCAGTTATGGCAAGCCACACCATAGAGCTAGAGACTGCCCTTAGTCAGGTTATCCGAGTCATCTCTGCTTCTCAGCTTAGTCCAGTCACCTGAATTAGTAGGGTTCTACCACTAGTGCTACTAGTGGGCAATGGCCAAATAGACTATATGCTCTTCAGACCTGACAAAATCAAAAAAATTCTCCTGATATAGTTACTAGTACGTTACAGATATTTCATGTGCATGTTTATAATTTGCTAGATCTAGGAGCTTCTTTGTCTTTTGTTACTGCCTATATAGCAGTTGATTTTGGAATCAGTCCCAAAATTCTATCAAAGCCCCTCTTAATCTCTACCCTAGTGGGCAAGACCATCATAGCCCGATGGGTATATAAGAACTTCCTGGTTATGATATTTCAGAAAGTCACTTTAGTAGACTTAGTCGAATTAGAGATGACTGATTTTGATGTCATTCTTGACATGGATTAGCTTTATTCCTGCTATACCATAGTTGACTATAGAAATAGAATAGTCCAGTTTCAATTTCCAAATAAACCCGTCCTTGAGTGGAAGGATAGTGTATCCACTTTCAGGGGTCAGCTTGTTTCCTACCTTTGGGCAAGGAAATTGATATCTAAAGTATGTGTCTATCATTTTGTTCAAGATAAGGACACTAGTTTTAAAAATCCTAGCCTTGAATCAGACCCAGTAGTGAATGAATATTTAGATGTCTTTCCCGCATATCTTCCAAAAATTTTTCCCGTAAGGGAAATAGACTCTAGCATTGATCTTTTTTTAGATACTCAACCTATCTCTATTCCTCCATAAAGAATGGCACCAGCAAAACTCAGAGAATTAAAAGAACAATTGAAGGATCTTTTAGATAAGGCATTCATCAAACCCAACATTTCCCTGTAGGATGCACCAGTCATATGTGTGCGGAAGAAAGATGGTTTTCTTAGAATATGTATTGATTACCGTCAACTCAATAAGGTCATGGTCATAAACTAGTATCCTCTTCGTAGAATCGATGACTTATTTGACCAACTTCAGGGTGCCAGATATTTCTCTAAGATAGACCTCAGATCCAGCTATAATCAGATCAGAGTTAGAGAAAGTGACATTCCAAAAATACCTTTCCGTACTCAATATGGCCAATTTGAATTCTTAGTCATATCATTTGTTATTACCAATGCCCCAGCAGCTTTCATGGACTTGATAAACCGCATGTTCAACCAGTACTTGTATATGTTCATTATAGTCTTCATAGATTATACTATGGTCTATTCTCGCACAGAGTACGATCATGCAGACTATCTCAAAATAGTACTTCAGACTCTCAGAGATCATAAGCCATTTGCCAAATTTAGTAAGTGCAAATTTTGGCTAAGGTCAGTAGCATTCCTTGGTTACATCATTTCCAGTGATGGCATTAGAGTTGATCCTCAAAAGACTAAACTAATAAGAAACTGGCCAAGACCTATCTCTCTATCAGATATCAGGAGTTTCTTGGGTTTGGTTGGCTATTACAGATGGTTTTTTGAAGGATTTTTATCTATTGCAACCCCTATGTCTAGATTAAATCAGAATAAAGGCAAGTTTCAGTGGTTACACCCTTGCGAGAAGAGTTTTTAGGAGTTGAAAACTTTACTTACCTCATCCTCACTCTTCTCTTTTCAAGATGGTTCAGATAGGTTCGTGTTGTATTGTGATGCATCCATAGTAGGTTTGGGTTGTGTCCTAATGTAGCATGGTAAGGTCATAGCCTATGCCTCCAGATAGCTTAAACCCCATGAGAGGAATTATCCTACTCATGATCTAGCAGCCGCATTCTTTGCATTGAAGATTTGTAGGCATTATCTCTACGCAGTTCATGTAGATGTCTTTACAGATCACAAAGGACTTCAGTATTTATTTTCTTAAAAAGATCTCAATCTTCGTCAGAGAAGGTGGTTAGATCTCTTAAAAGACTACAACATGAGTGTCCTCTATCATACAAGCAAGGACAATATAGTGGCCAATGCTCTAAGTATGCTATCCATGGTTAGTGTTTCTCATGTGGAGAATAGTAAGAAGAAGTGAGCTCAAGAAGTCCATCAGCTTGCCAGACTAGGCGTTCTCTCAATTACTTCTTCATAGGGTGGTGTATGTGTTGAGGGTAGTTCAAAATCATCTCTAGTCTCCAAGGTAAAAGAAAAGAAATATAGAGATCCCAGCCTTGTCAAGTTAAAAGAGTCAGTTCAGGATCAAACAGTAGAGGTTTTCTCTCATAGGAGAGATGGCATTTTGCGTTGTCAGGGTCGTCTTTGTGTTCCAGGTATAGATGACTTAAGGTAGTGAATTCTTGCAGAAGTGCATGGCGCACACTACTCTATTCATCCAGGAGCCACAAATATGTACCATGACTTATGGTAAATCTATGGGTGGAGTGGCATGAAGAGAGACATTGCAGAGTTTGTGGCTAAGTGCTTTATATATCAGCAAGTTAAGATAGAGCATCAGAAGCCTAGTGGTTCCATGTAGGAGTTTAATATTCCTACTTGGAAGTGGGAAATTGTGGACATGGACTTTGTGATGGGTTTTCCTCAAACTCATCATCAGCATGATTCAATCTGGGTCATTGTAGACAGAATGACCAAATCAGCCCATTCCCTTCCAGTTCATACCACTTATTCAGCCAAGGATTATGCCAAAATCTATATCAAAAAGTTGGTCAGATTGCACGGTGTTCCATTGTTAATTATCTCAGAAAGAGGTACCCAATTCATCTCTCATTTTTGGAAAACGTTCCAATAAGGTCTCGATACCAAAGTTCATCTCAGTACAGCCTTCCATACTGAGATAGATGGCCAAGTAGAAAGGACCATTAAGACTTTAGAAAATATGCTAAGGGCGTGTGAAATTGATTTCAAGGGAAATTGGGATAAACACTTGCCTATGATTGACTTTGCATATAACAGCAGCTATTATTCCAGTATTTAGATAGCTCCATTCGAAGCTCTCTATGGTAGGAAATATTGATTTCCAATTGGTTGGTTCAAAGTTAGTGAGACCTCAGTAATAGGTCCTAACTTAGTATTCAGTGCCTTAGAAAAAGTCCAGTTAATCAGAAAAAGATTCTGGGTTGCTCAGATCCGACAAAAGTAGTATGCAAATGTTCGTAGAAAAGACCTCGAGTTTAAGGTTGGTGATCATGTCTATATAAATATCTCTCCTATGAAGGCAATGAAGAGATTCATCAAGAAGGGAAAGATCAGTCCCCGATATGTCGGTCCCTTAAAGATTCTCAGTCATTTCCTTCAGATCTAGCCTCAGTTCATCCAGTCTTCCATGTCTCTCTGCTCAAGAAGTGTATAGGTTATCCAACAGTCGTAGTCCCTATTCAGAGCATTGATGTTCAAAATAGTCTATCTTATGAAGAGATTCCAATCAAAATCTTAGACTATCAGACTCATAGATTAAGGAACAAAGAAGTCCCTCTAGTTAAAGTTATTTGGCAAAATCAGTCTGTCGAGGGAGCTACTTGGGAAGAAGAAGCAGAAATGCATTCCAAGTATCCTCACCTCTTCTCTACCAACTCAGATCAAGGTCAAGGTAATAGTTCTACTTAAGCTTACTCAGTTTCATTATTAGTGTTCTTCACGAACTTGGCATTCAGTTTCATGTTTATGTTCCTAGTATAAACTTGGTATCAAGTACCATTGCATATTAAGTCATGCATTCATGTATCAGTTCAGTTATGTAATTATGCATCAGACATGCATTATCATTGTGAGAAACTTAGTTCTTTAGAACACTCAGTCATGCATTTATGAATAAGTTACACATGCATCTGATATGCATGTTCAGTATGTTATGTTCACCTTTTCGGTCATGAGATCATGTTTTAGTTATTCATATTCAGTTCATGTTCAACTTATTATTTCCCCTCTCAGTCAGTCTCATTCGAGGATAAATGTTCTTAAGGGGGAGATATTGTAATACCCCAAAGATTTCTAGCTAATGTCATCCAAAGAATGCCTAGTATTAGCTTCTAAAGTGAATAAGAATTATTCCATGAGGAATTTTCAAGATTTTTACTATTTGTTATGTGAAAAATTCAATAAGTTTTCCATTGATATATGATTCGCTTAAAACTAATAATCGGATAAGAAGTTATGACTATTCTATGTTCCCATTGTAAAACAACGCCATATTAGTCAGTGGCGCACCGCGCCGCAAGAGGAAAGGGAATTTGAAAATTTCTATTAGGTTTCCGTAATTAGGGCTCATCGCTCCAGTACTCAAATTCAGAATTTTTATTTTTCCAGTGTCTCAGCGCGATTTCCCCAGCGTCGCGCTAAAGTTCTAGGTTACGAAGGAAGGGACAACTCGATGGCTCCGCGTCGCGCCATCCCTCAGTTTTCCAATTGTCAAATTCCAGTGACACTTTTATGTTGTGCCAGGGGTTCAATTCAGTAAATTTTTACTGAATTACAAGATGCATCCATGGTTAAAAGGGTCAATTTCCCACCCCTATTTAAGCCCTTTAACACATGATTCAACCACTTTTCACCCAAAATACACTTTCTTCTCTCAATATCAAGCAAGGTTTTTCATAGAAGATCTAATTTCAAGAAGGTTTCACCATCAATATTAACAAAATCACAAACTAAGGAATGCATAGTGTTCTTTCATGGACTCCTTTTGTCCATGAGGCCCAAGTATCCCCTTTCTAAATCCAAGTTATGGTTTTTCTTATGAATTTCATGATTGGGCTACTTTAGTTCATGTTGATAATGAGTAATTGAACTGTATTGCATAAATGAGTGTTAAATTACATACGGGTTGATTTGTATCGGTAAAGATTCATGAAACCCTAGGACTAAACCCTTGAATGATTAAATTGGAAATGAATCATGACAGTTAATTGTCGTATGACATTGTTTACATGTTCTATGCCTACTATGTGTTTGGTTGAATGCCTAGATAAAGGGAAAGTGTCTAATTAGCATGATATCATAAAATCCCCATGTACGTACAAGCTTATGCCTCTCACATGTTTGATGAAATACTTTAGTAAATATATTATGATGATTATTATGTATTCAATTAAGTCATGCTTTGTCAGTTTCCTTCCATCGAGTCCTGGGGGTACTTGTACCTAAAAAAATTAGCTGTTCACCTAGAGCCATGTCATGTTTTCATGATTGTCTCAGTCAAGACATGATGCTAAGACTTTATACAGTCTTATGACTTTAGAAATCTCCATGATCTCATGAACTCACTTATTTTTCAGCTATCAGTAATATTCCATCAGTCAACGAAATTCAGTAACTCAGTCCATGTTCATTTCAGTAAATCATGTTCAGTGTCCATTCAGATAGGAGTAAAAATTAGCACTAAGTGAACCCAAGGATGGTAACATACACTATTAGATAAGGGTGTGATCCTTAGCAGTCATCCTTGCATTCTAGAACTAGGTAGGCAACATAGATTGAGACATCAACACTGTCAAAGAGGAATGATGAGGTGGATAAAAACTGTTAGATAAGGGCACTACCATTCTCATATCGCGGACACTATCAGATGAGGGTCGCCCACAGCTTGTCCTTACCAGTGGCACGGTATTGACACCTTCAAATTAGGGTTAAAAATTGGACCCCATCTCAGCCATAATGGCATATCATGGGCATGTAAGTTAAATACTACTTCATATAGTTTTATGTTACAGAATTAGGACTGTCTAATACAATCAACTCAAATACAGTACAGAACTCAGATAGTTCTATCAGATTCAGCACTATCAGATATAGTCAACTCAGATACAGTATGGAACTCAGATAGTTCCATCAGATGTAGGACTGTCAGATACGGTCACTCATGTTATCAATTATATTTAGATTTAGTAATCTTGATATCATAGTATTAGTGTCAATTGTTATGTCTTATACATGTATTCTCATGCTCATGATAGTTAGTCAGTTATTATCATTGTTTGTGTATATGAACCCCATGCATTCAGCCTACCTCACATGTATTCCAGTACATTCAAAGTACTGATGCATTTGTGCTATGGTGTCTTATACCATAGGTTAAGAGACATGAGTTCCATATCAGCAGTAGATTCTAGTTTTAGCAGACAGAGTTAGATGTGAGCCCTCATCATTCTAGGATATGATTATTACCTACTATCTCATTAATTAATTTATTAGTTGGATTTATTTGGGTATATATCCCATCAACTCCTTACTCAGATAGTTCAGTCAGTTAGAGGCTTTCTAGACTATCATGTTTTAGACTTTAGTATTTTCAATTTTGTTTTGGGTATTCTATTACCCCCACACAGTTGTCATATCATTCAGATTATGTTCAGTACTGAACCTTATGGTTTTTCAATGCATGTTTCCGCATTATTATGTCATATTATGAAGTTACAGGTATAGATATCAGTCATGGGTTACCTTGTGGTCCTTTGGGGTCATGAGCACCATGTAGCATTCCGGTTTAGCAAATCGGGGTGTTACAGGTGACCTCTTTTATCAAAGGTGGTAACACTCTCATGAACCCTAGGGCAATGGGAAAATATGTCATTTCCTCCTTTGGGTGTTAGTTATATACTTCCATCCATATTTGACACACTTTTGCTTAAGTAATGTTGATTAAAACTCATACATTCTAAGCTGATTACTTGTTTGGGAAAGAGTCCATGTTTTTAAAGACTTCATGTCACCTTCATTGGGCAACTCTTAGGATCATGTGTAGCATCATTAATAATGAGAACCACTTATTGATTGTTTTTTTGTATAATAGGTTTACCATTTTCCTTAGTAACGTGACTCCATTGATGAACACACTTCCCTTGGGATGTTACTTGAAGAAGAGAGGTTTTATGTGCTTGAAATATATTTTTTCTCTTTGTCGGTTCCTACTCCTAAGAGCACCTTTGATGAGTAGTATCCTTACCACTTTTCTTTACTACCTTCTTACATATGATGTTATTCTTCACAATGTTGAATCAACATCTTTTGTGTTCCTGAATAGTTTAAAAAGGAAGGGTAACGTGTGCTTAAATGTTTTGATTCCATATTTTTACATATTTTATTCTAAATCTTTTGTTACCAGTGGCATTCTTGTAGATGGTAATACCTTGGATGAGATTTCTATGCTTGATTCTTTTCTATACTACCTCATTGCCTATAATGATATGATATCTATGCTCATTTTGGAATTTTTTTCTTTAGAGGTAGTAAGCACTTTGGTTGGTTCACATATTTAGTCTCTCACATTATAGACCCCAAATAAGTCTTGTGGGTTTTTGAACCATTCGTGGCACCACTTTTTGTGTGGTCTCATGGAGAAGTAATGAAACAGTTGTGTCTTATGGTTCCTAAAATGAATGTCGTCTTACCTTTTTGGTTTGTTGATGTCATTTTGACCTTTATGGTTTCTTTAACACTTTGTATTTCTCATAGATGGTTCCTTTGCATTTTTTTCAATAAGTTTTTCATATTGAACACAAATGACCCTTGATTATATGTTAAGTGTATGCAACATTGGTATGATGACAATATTGATTATGCTAATAATAACCCCCATGCCCTGAGAGTATTGTCGTTGCTTGTTTCCCTACGGATTTTCTCTATGTTGATTCAATATCGAATCTTTTTCAAGAACGGGGGATATACAAACCAAATTAGCTCTAACCTTTTTGGACTAGGACTGAGCATGTTTTGGTTTAAACCCAATAAATTGAAAAAATCAAAGAAAAATTCAATGAAGGTTCTGGTTTTCTGGTCGATTTCGATTAGAAAATTCAATATTTAGGTTAAATTGGTTTGGTTTTTGTTTTTTCAAAATTAAAGTTCAGTAAAAATAAAAAACTATATATATATGTATATTATATACTTGTAGTATATATGTATGTTGTATACATACATACATACATATATATATATATGTATATATATTTTGAACCCAATTAGCTCTAGTAATTACCCAAACTAATCACCATTCATCCTAATATGACAATACCCCTTATATATACATATATATATGCAGACACACACACACACATACACACATATATTTTGACACTAATCTTTAATCCTAACACAATTCACATTTCATAGAAACTTGATTTCTCAATCAACATTATCTCTCTCTCCGTCTTTCCCCAGTCATCACCGTCTAGTCATTGGTGTCAACTAGCCATTGCCATCTTCTAACTATAATACCAGTTTCAAAAGTCTATTTATCATAAAAATGTCCACTATTTTTATCTTCAAATTAAAAAAAAAATCGAAAGAATCAAAATTGAAATTGCAAAAATAATCTGAACTGAATATATTTCAGTTTGGTTTTAGTTGTCATTTTTGCCAAACCAAAATTAGAAAACCGCATTGATATTTAAAATCCAAACCGAATTTGTACCCCTATTTTGCACCCATAATACATGGTCATTTCAAGGGAATCCAAACCATGATCATCTCAAAGATAAAAGGATGTGTATGGAGGACCCTTTTGTATGCAGCTGTAAGGAGTGTGGGTACAATTTGAGCTTCCTCACATAACTACATTAGAACCCAAGACAATATGTTAGTATAATTGTCCTCAAATCACTACTTTGGAATCTTAGAAAAGGCATTGAGTAGAAGCTTGGAAGATTAGAAGGAGCTCCTAATCAAACAACATCACGTTTGGAAGGTGGCTTGGAGCATGGAAGGATGAAGAAAGGACCAAAAAAATTCTATCCATTTTGGTGACACCAAGGACCATCACCAATACCATTGGCAAGTCGCTAGTTTTCCACCTCATCGCAAAACTTGGTAGCTCCTTCTTTGACGTGTCACTTTTGGACCCAATTATAATAAGCCTAATCCTAGACTATAAAATAATTGTCTTTCATTTTCTTAGGTAGATTTTTATGACTATAGATATTATGAAACTCTTGAAAGAGTGTAAGAGCTTTGAAAATCCTATATTGATGAATTCCTATAAACAATTGTTTTGTAGGGAGTTTCTATTCTCTTAAGGTTATCTTAAGAGTTAGGTTCTCATTGGTAATCAACAAGGGAGGTTTTTGGGTTTCAAATACCGACTAATTGCCCTTTTCTTTATCTTTTTATGTGTATCTTTCTATATCTATCGCTATCTTTTATTTTTGCATTTGATTCTATCAATTTCTTCATTTTTAATAGTTTATTTCTATTATCATATTTTTTATCATATCATCAACCATCACCAAACTATGCAAACTAGAAACTCTAAGGTTAGATGAATGATTTATTAGTTAACTAGGATGAAATTCTTACCTTAATGAAGCAAAATGATGAGAGCTAATGATTTTTTTTCAAAATCACCTCTCCCTTATACCAAAATGAGTTTTAGGAAAAATAAAACACTTTGTAGTTTTCTTAAAATAAACCAATAATTTTCACTGCATAGCGACACATGTTGATAAGCAACATTGACTGGGCACTATAGCAGAATTTGTTTTTGCTTTTGAGTTTGTTTTAATAGTGGCATAAGTGAGGCAGAATACCTGGTTTAGTGTAGAATTCCTTTTTTTTTCACAACAAATCTTAATTCTAAGGCATACAATTACCTTTTTGGTTAGACCAATTTCGAGAGCTATTTATACAAATCATTTCTCGATTGCCATAAACCATGCATCACTCTGACTTCATTCAAAACAAGCCTAACTTAATATTTATAACTTTGAATCTAGGAAGAATTTTAACATGAAATTTTAAATGGGAGACTAATATAACAACGGAAAAGGTCATTACAATGTACACCAATATGTTGTCCCACATGTCCTTCTCAATTTTAAAACATACACTAATTGTATCCTCAAATAATTGAAGTTCCTTGTCCCATATGTCCTTCTCAGTTTTCCAAGTGGCTTCCTTGACTGCACGATGTTTCTTTTGGACCTTAACCAATGAATTTCCTTCATCCTCAACTTCTAAACATCTAAGTCTAGAATCACCAATGATTCTTCTTCATAAGATAAATTTTATCTAATAGAATTGAGCCCCATTTAATTATATAATCCCCATCTCCATGATATCTTTAAAGTATAGAAACGTGGAACACTGTATAAACTCCCAACAACCCCGGTGGTAATGCTAACCTATACATAACTGAACCCACATCCTTAAGAATCTTGAAGGGACCAATGTACAGAATTCTAAGCTTTCCTCTCTTATCAAACCTCATGACCCCCTTTATGGGAGACACCTTTAGCACTAGTTGTTAACCAACCTTGAATTTCATGTCCCTTACCTTACAATCCACATACTCCTTCTGGCTAATTTTAGTATCCAACAACTTGGTTAGAATGTACCTTACCTTTCATGAGCCTCTCTTACAAATATATTTCCCTAAGGTTTAACATTTCCAGTCTCAAACCACCCAATAAGTGACCTACACTTCATTTTACAAAGTGACTCGAATGATCCCATATTGATGTTAGAGTGATAGTTGTTTTTGTATGAAAAATGACACAACAGGAAAAACTGGTCCTAATAACCACCAATGTCAATGACACAAGCTCTTAATATGTCCTCTATCACCTAAATCATCCTCTCCTGCTATCCATCATTTTGAGGATAAAAAACCATGCTAAATATGAGCTTCGTACTCAAATCCTCATGCAACCAATCCAAAAAATTAGAATTATACTTCACATATCTACCTGAAATGATGGTAACAGAAACTCCATGAAGTCTAACTATCTTCTTGACATAAATTTTTGCGAACTACTAAAAACTATAGTCTACCTAAGCTAGCAAAAAGTAAGTTGATTTAGTCAAACGAGCCACCATTACCTAAATGGAGTCATATTTCCCCAAGGTCTTAGGAAAACCCACCATGAAATCCATAACAATGTGTGCTCCTATTTACATGTAGGTATAGGTATACTTTGAAGCAACCCCATGGGCCTTTTCTGTTCATAGTTTACCTGCTGACAATTGTGATACTTAGACACATAATCTATTACATATCTCTTCTTACCGAGCCACCAATATAGTTTTCTTAAGTTACGGAACATATTGGTCATACTCAAATGAATATAATAATATAAAAAAATACCTCACAAATCAAATCACTAGCTCGAGGAATTGATAACCTTCTCTTAAACTGTAATACCCTACTTGTATCAAGAGTGGAGTCCGCCACTTTCCCACACACCACTTTATTTCGAAGTACATTCAACTTCTTATCCTCAAATTGCTTAGCCTTAATCTACTCTAGGAATGTTGATTTCACCCCAATACTAGCCAACACTCCGCCCCTGTCTGAAACCCCAAACTGCATGCTTTGAGATGCTAGAGTTTGAAACTCTTTAGCTAAAGTTCGTCTAGACATCCTTAAGAATGAAAACTACCTATACTTATAGATTTTTAGCTTAATGCATCTACCACCACCTTGGCCTTACCTGGATGATATTGAATAGTCACATCATAATCTTTCAGTAACTCCATCAATCTCTACTGCATTAGATTCAAATCCTATCTAGTAAACATATGTTTTAAGCTATGGTGATCTGTGAAGAGCTCACACTTGACACCTTAAAGGTAGTGTCTCCAAATTTGTAATGCAAACACCATCACTAGCAACGCTAAATCATAATCCCACATTAAGATAACACCCAACCCCAGAAAAAACATCACAAAATACTCTAAAGTGCTTACTTTTAACCAATAAAGAAAGAATAAGAGTGATAGTCAGGAGTGTATTTAGCTTTTATAAGCTCTTTTTAAACTGATCTAGCTAAACAAATGTCACTTCCTTTGATTCATCCTTATCAAATGTGTTGCAATGGACGAAAAATTCTTTACAGTCGTACAGTAATAATTAGAAAGACCCTAAAAAGCTCTTTACCTCGATCGCTGAAATAGGATGGATCTAATTCTTAACTACCTCAATCTTCAGGGATCTACCATTAACCTTACTTTGGAAATAACGTGACCAAAAAAGAAAAATGAAAACAAACAAATTTGTACTTTTGGCAAATAACCTCTTCTTCCTTAGAATTCCAACACTATACGAAGGTGACCTGTATGATCCTCCTTTCTCTTGGAATAAACTAGAATGTCATCAATAAATACAATAACAAAAGAATACAAGAACAATATAAAAATAATATTCATCAAGGTCATAAAGGATGCAGGTTGATTACTTAGCTCGAAAGACAATATGAGGAACGCATAATGGCCATAAAGAGTTCTAAAAGTTGACTTTGGCATATTATCTGATATGATTTTAAACTGATAATAATTCAACTGCAAGTCAATTATAGAAAATACTATCATACCCTATAACTGGCCAAACAAATTGTTTATCCGAGTCAAAGGATATTTATTTATAATGGTAACTTGATTCAACTGTCTATAATCAATACACATCCTCATACGACAATCCTTATTCTTAATAAATATGACCGGCGCACCCTGAAGGTAGAGCTCTTAGATAAATATAACCCTTATCAAGTAGTTCCTGCAATTGAGCTTTGAGTTCCTTCAACTATATTGGATCCATTCGATAGAGATATATGGATATAGGGTAAGTAAATAGATCTAAGTCAATAAAAAAATCAATATCTCTATGTGGAGGCATACCCAGCATGTCTTAAGAAAACATATCCTAAAATTTGGAGCCACTAGAATCGACTATATAGATGGGGACTCCACCTTGACATTCTGGAGATGAGCTAAAAACATTAAACATCCCTTCCCCACTAACCTTCTTGCTTAGAAAAATGATATAATTTCCAATTATTTGGCCTTAATACACTGTATCTTACTCTAGTTTGTCCATTTTAAGTATATCTAAAGTCACAGTCTTAAGCAATGCAATTTAAGATTGTGTTATATAGAGATAACCAGGTAATATCAAAAATTACATCAAAGTACAACATATCCAGAATAATCAAATCTATCCAAGTTTGAAAACCCATAAAAAACACAAAGCAAGAACAATAAACATCAGTTACTATCGCAGACATACCAATCAGCGTAGACATATAAATAGGATAGTCAAGTCCATCGCAACAAAATTTAGACCCACTACAAACTGGATAGACACATAAGAAGAAGTAGATCTTGGATAAAATAAAAAAATCTATCTAGTTACAAATAAGAATGATACTTATGAACAATGCATCAAAAGCATTGTCATCAGTATTTCCCAAAAATACATAACAGTGAGCTCAATTATCAATTTGAGATAACTCTTTTACTGATTATGCTCCTCCCCCTATTTTTTGATTTTCTTGACTACCCGGATGACCTACCTTATTTGTCCATCCACTATATGATGAGCCCTTCTATTAGGTCCTCCTCATCTACCCGTTGGAACTATAGCTCGAGTCTACTGGTGCACTTAGGAATTTTCCTATCTCAAGGGACACTCCCTCTTAAAGAGGCCCACAATACCATAATAGTAACATCCCCTATCAAGAGAAGCCTAACAAGTAAAGGAGTAATAATCCCTATGGCTCTTAATAATATATAATTAAGAAGAGACCTTAGTTTGACCGACAGTAGTAGCTGGCAATACATATTGAATAGGGCGAGCTGGGTAGTCCTGATGATCTTGTCCCCTAGAGAAGATATTCTGAAATTACCAATATTTTGGAACTTCTTATATAATATCTTAGTGTGAAAAACTTGCGTCACCCTCTCTAACTTCATCACAAAATCTGATACCTCACTAAACCCTTTCTATGCAGAAATTTTATGCACACACAAGACCTAAAGATCATATTTCAAACCCTTGACATAGTGTCAAATCCTCTCATCCTAAGTATCTAAAATCTAAGTATCATATCGAGACAAAGCATGGAACTTAGTCTTATAAAACTGATATACCACCCTATTATAATGCCAAAAACTCATCCTTCTTAAGATCTCGGAAGGCTCATGGCAGATAATTCCTTAAGAACAAAGAATTAAACTACTCCCAAGTTTATAAAGGTAAAAATGGTAACTAACATTTAATATACGCCCTCCACCATTGCTTAGCATCCTTCTACAACAAAAAGTTCATGAACTCAACTCCATGTTATTGCACAATACCATGTTATTGTCTTGAAAATAGTTAAGTTTAGTCACTTGAGAAGTAAATTAGAGAGTTTAAAATGGTTAATTCTAGTTCTTTGAAATGAGTACTAGTCACTTGAAAAGTGAATTAGCAACTTGAAAATGGTTTAATGTAGTTCTTTGTAACACCCCAATTTTCTGAATCGGAATGCTACACGGTGCTCATGACCCCGAAGGATCATAAACAAACTCATGACTGATATATGTACTTGTAAACTGCATAATATATGTATAAAATGTAGAAAACATAAAAAAATAGGCCATAAGGTTCAACTGAGAAAGTATCTAATAAGAACAATGTCTAAAAATGGTATAAGAATACCAAAAAGAAATCTGAACTAACTGTCTAATATGCTATAATCTGAAAAGCCTCTAAACGTTCAGAATAAGGAGTTGATGGGACATGTCCCCAACTAACTCCATCTAGCAACTAAACTAAAATAGTAAATGAAGCAATAATCATATCGTCCTCAAATGAGAAGGACTTACTACAAACTCTGAACACTGGAATGCTATTACTGATCTGGAGCTCGTGCCTCTGAACCTATGGTGTAACATAAGAGAAAGCACCATAATGCAAATACGTCAATATGTCTTAATGTACTAAGTATACGAGTGAGGTAGGCTAAGTGCAAAGGGTTATAAGCATGAACAATACTGACTGATATGAATGTGAGAATACATACATGCATATGTAACTGTAACTGAACTCGTAGAGATACTGACTACTGAGTTTGAATACTGATAACATGAGTGTACTGATACTGAGATACTGAATAGATGAATGACTATTTCTAACAGTTCAAATTATAAAGAACTAGACTGATTGACTGTGTCAACAGCCTTGAACCTGAATACTGAGTATGTAATCACTAATAAGTGAGGAACTAATACTGTATTAGTAAATACTAAGGGACTATTCCTATGTTACTGATACATGAATAACTATATATGACAGTTCTGATTATGAATAACTGGTCTGGTTAATTATGTCTGACAGTCCAAAAGCTGAATACTGATATCATGAATTTTGATAACTGATGTGACTAATAACATGAGTTCTGAGAACTAATAAACTGATAGAATAAGTGAATATATCTGACAATCCATAAATCTAAAGGAACTATCTGAGTTTTGTACTAATTTTGAGTTTATTATAGCTGACAGTCTTGAAATCTGAAGAACTATCTGAGTTCTTTTATTGAGACTAGGACTGAAACTACGAGATGTAGTTATATAACCGATATTCCCCAATAACGTATATAGATAAGTTGGGGTCCAATCTCTGCACTAACTAGAAGGGTGTCAATACTGCGCCACTGGTAAGGACAGCTGTGAGTGACCCTTATCTGGTAGGTACGCAAATAAGAATGGTGGGAACCCTAAACTGATAGGTTAAGCCACCTCATCAACCCTAATCGGACAAGTTAAGATATATCAACCTACGCTGGCTACGTAGTTTTGGAATATAAGGATAACTACTAAGAATCACACCCTGAACTGGCAGGTGAGTTACAATCCTTGGGTTCACCCAGTGTTAACTTCTACTGTCATCTGAAGGACACTTAACTAAATAACTAAGCTGAACTAAATTACTTAACTGAACTCATTAGCTAAACTAATACTGATTAATTGGACTGATAGTAGTGGTATTTTTTAGCAGAGCAAAATTAAGTTTACTAGATTCTGATGACTGACAAAATGTACTATGTTCTAAGGATTGGTTGACACTACTAAAGTTACTGAGATTAACTGTGAATACTAAGGTCGCTAAGATTACTAAGCACCGAGATTACTGAGATTACTGGACTACTGAGATTACTGAGTTTTCCTGAGTCACATGACTGACTGAATCCTATAGATCATGGCTTGACTGAGAGTATCGTGACAACATGACATGGCTCTAGGCACACAACTATATTTTTTGGGTACAAGCACCCCCAGGACTTGATGGAAGAAAACTGACACAACTTGACTTTCTTGAGTACACGACCATCAATAACAATCCATAATACATGAGTGAGGGATTTCATGAAGTACATGGTCATCATAATATCTAACTTGAATAGGAATTCTTATAATCAAGTCATAAATCTCATATTCTAATATCATGGGCAATCCGACAACATATACTATTCATCACAATGGCATGGAAACCATTTAAGCATAAGGGAATGGAAAACATATAACATTTAGTTCATATTGTAACAATTTGGGGATAACTCATGTGATACTTCAAGATTGAGATCTTGTTCATAGCATGGAAGACATATATACACACTGTCAATTCATTCCCCAATCATCATGAACATTCCATTAACACATATATTTCATAACAATGACAACTGTGCTCTTTGAACATAATAGACTACCATGAATTTATCATATAGTACAACTCTAAGTTATAATACATGATTTTTATCATTCTAGGTATTTTATCAAACACCTAACATGCCCAATATTGAGCATAGGTGTACTTAACAAATTTAAAAATCTTGAACACCCAAATTCATGGGTTTCAAACTAACATTCCCATACACTTCTTCAAAACACATTTAGATACCATATTGAAGCATAATTAACAACCAATACAAGAACATAATCACACAACAACATGAAGATCATAATTTTTATTTAAAATATGGTTCTTGAGCTCCACGGATGAAAGGGATCTGTGGATGAACACTATGCATACCTTTTTTCTCAATTTCATGAAGATTGATGGAGAGAATTTCTTGAGATTGAATCTTCTATTAAAACCCTATCTTTTGTTCTTGAGAGGATTTTGAGAGAAAGAATATGTTATGGTGAAATAAGGGCTTAATTCTGTGTTAAGGAATTATATAGGAGTGGAAAAAGGACTATTTTTCCCCAAAAATGGACTTCTAAGTCACCTGGACACCCTCATGTGTGGAACATACTTTGTCTCACACCTTAGAGTGTGCGTTACATATCTTATGGAACATATTATGGAGTGCCTCGCACACCTTATCACACATCTTAGGTTGTCTGTCATATCCCTTATGTCAGGCGACGCACTCCAATTTGTAAAGTCATAACTTCTTTCTCGGGTGTCGTATGTGGACGAAATGAGTATCATTGGAAAGATAATTCAAAGATATTTAATTTGATATATAGTAGGAACTTTAATTCAATATATACAAGGAGTTATTATCGAATGAATTTGACCTAAGTTTTGACGTTCAGTAAAACTTGAACGATAGGAAAGCTTTCAACTTGTACTTGATCTAGGGAACCTCTATGATCTAAATTCATTCTCAAACAGATTACCACACTATATATTTGATTAATGCACTAAATTTACATAGGATTTGAAGCTTTTGAAATGTCTACGCATAGAAATGATGGATTTTCATTATAGTTCAAAATGGGGTATTACAACATCTCTCCCTTGGGAACATTCGTCCTCAAATAAGACTGGGTGAGATGAGAGAAAAGGCAACTGATGTAAATATAGAGCATAAATGACTAATCATGATTTCATGGCTGAAATGATTGATAAGCTGAACATATCATACTGAACATGCATATCAGATTCATGTGTAACTGTTTCATAAGTACTTGAGGGAGAGTACTGATAAGCTTATCACGTATATCTGATGCACGAATATATGAATGAACTGGCTCATGATCATGCAAATGAATATGCAATGGTGAAGATACCAAGTTTGAACTGGGAACTTAGCATGGAGTTGAATACCAAGTTTGTTACTGAAATCTGAACATGAGAATGAGTAAGCTCAAAGAAGGCTGCTACCATGACCGAAAATACTGATGAGTCTGAGATTTATTACTCATTATGCATAAGAGGAAACATAAGAACATAACTGATTCTAGAACATGATACATGAACTAAACTGATTCTGTAATGCGTGACATGGATAGAGTATCGTATCATGGCTACACTTAGACATTAAGTACATGGCTTACTACTGAGATTTGTAGCTAGAGGGTGGGCTCATAAGTAGCACTTCCTCCAAGATAGATTTATTAAAAAAACAACATGTTTAAATCAAGGAAGTTTGGGGGCTATAGTGTATCTATCCCTTAGGACACTATGTCCCTTGAAGGATATTGGAGTGACCTTGCTGAGATATTGAGAAAGTTGAGGCGGTGCACAAGGAACCTAGGTATGAAATAATGTCTGATTATATGAGATACGAAATTGAAGCATGATGCACGAATGCATAGACATACTAACTTATCTAATTAACTGAGTAACTGGTAACTGAATGTTGGGTATACAAGACTGAATTGTACTTAATCTGAGTAGCTGGGTTGAGGCCATAAATTATTAAGCATATGAGAAGGGACTGACTGAGTAACATGAAGTTACTGATCATGGATTTCATGAAAGATATATTGTCTGAAAATACAGGACCAAGTGTATTACATAATTTGGAAACATTCCATAGACCGAGGTATTGGAATACCTATAACTGAGTAGCTAAATTGTATCCGATGGTTAAGAAAATCTAAAAATGAACTAAATTTTTGAGCTGAATACAGATCTAAAGCTGACACTATAACTTAAGAGTGTAACTGGGATCCATACTGGAACTAAATGCTGGTTCCCGATAACTAAATACTGAAACTGAGTTTTGACTGATACTGAAGTGCTTAATTTTGAGATTGAGCACTATTTATTGAGTGTTGAGTACTGAAACTGTAACTGAGATAAAAACTGAGTTCTGATAGTTGTATAATGAAGGCTGACATAAGTCAAGGATCTGGATATTCATTCACACTCTACACTTTCCCAATTTCTATGTATTACCTCTTGCTAGCCCTTTTCTTGCATACTAAGAGGATATTCAATTCTATCTTCGTATATACACCCTCGTATAAAACATGTATGCAATAATCTGCTCTAAACGTAAAACATTAACTCTCTCCCATCTAAGCAATTTCTCAACACTACATTATTCTCATAAAGAGAGCTCGCTCAAGGGTTAAATAAGGAGAACCTGAAAAATGAATGGATACTGACTAAACTTGACACATGACTAAAACCTGAGAAATAGAATATCAATATTATGGAATTACCAAAAAGGTCTGAACTGAGTATATACATGATATAGTATGAATTTATCTGATCAGTAGGGGCGTAGCATGAGTCATGGAAACTAAGTATACTGTAAAGCATTATATGTGTACACGAGTCATGAGCTACATGACCTGAGTCTGGAATTTTTGAGTTCATGGAACATAATTCGTAACACTGAGTGATCTAGAACTGAACTTCCTATAATGGTAACTGAAATCTCACACAATTCGATGGAATATGTGTGAACATAAGTTATATCCATGGAATCTAAGACATGAATCATGCATAGTCATTATGTTGAATGAAGTACAAAACATTACACTAAGATAAGGGATGGGTTGGGAATCGTTTTCCCTAACTGCTTTTCTATACGTACTGATACTACTATTGGAATCTAAGAGCCTAACTGGGCTACTTGATCTAACATCTTGCCCTTATCTTAAAGCGATCATCATAAGTCTGTGAATAGTAAAGTAATCTTTAAACTAAACTACAATCATCATCACATGCTTACACTCTAATAACCACATGATCACCTTACTAAACACATTATCTGCCTCTGTTTCCTCACATACTACTAATATCACATTCACACCTTCATGCTTAATTTCAAGTCAATAAACTTAAAATTCTAACTCACACTGTTCAAGCCTAATGATTCATTCTGGCACAACTATCCCCATGAATTAATAACTTGTCCACTCCAAGACTCCTAGGTTCATCTTTCCAACACTGGGTCACATGCTATTATAGAAATTCTAGAAGGGATCTGATGGCATATCTAAATATGGGTTCGATAACGAGTTCTCATGATCAGGAATAAGATTTGTACAACTTTGGAACACAACTTAACTGATGGGATACTGTCTGAGAAAGCCTTATCTTTAGGACTTGAGCTTCACTATTTCTGTTAACTTGAAAGTAAGGTGAAATTAACATGAGTGAAGCATGATGAGAATCTACATGAGTTTCTTAGAAAACCTTGCTATAGGAAGATCTGAGATATGAAAGAAGGGAAACTGTTCCTAAAACATCTTATAGCCTCCTACACATAAGTGTGGTGCACAACACATGCATGTACAAGACTCTACTAGATGTGGCTTTCAAACTTCCTAGGACTCTATTGAACCTTAGGCTCTGTTACCAAGTTTGTAACACCCCGATTTTCTGAATCAGAATGCTACACGGTGCTCATGACCCCGAAGGACCACAAAAAAACCCATGAATAATATTTGTACCTATAGACTTCATAATATACGATTAAAATACTAAAAACATGAAAAATAGTCAATAAGGTTCAACTGAATAAACTATCTGGTAAGAATAATGTCTGAAAATAGTATAACAATACCAAAAAAAATCTGAAATAACTGTCTGACATGCTATAGTATGGAAAGCCTATAAACTGTCTGAATAAGGAGTCGATGGGACATGTCCCAAAATAACTCCATCTAGCAACTAAACTAAAATAGTAAATGAAGCAATAATCATATCGTCCTCGAATGAGCAGGACTCACTGCAAACTCTGAACACTGGAATACTAGTGCTGATCTAGAGCTCGTGCCTCAAAACCTATGGTGTAACATAGGAGAAAGCACCATAGAGCAAATGTGTTAGTATGCCTGAATGTACTCAATATACGAGTGAGGTAGGCTAAATGCAAAGGGTTATATGCAGGAATAATACTGACTAATATGAACGTGAGAATAAATACATGTATACGTAACTGTAATTGAACTCGTGGAGATACTGACTATTGCGTCTAAAAACTGATAACATGAGTGTATTGATACTGAGATACTAAATAGATGAATGGCTATTTCTGATAGTTCGAATTCGGAAGAACTAGTCTGGTTGACTATGTCGAACAGTCCTGAAGTTGCATACGGATATCATGAATTTTGATTACTAATGTGACTGATAACATGAGTTCTGAGAACTGATATAACTGATAGCATAAGTAATTGTATCTGACAGTCCATAAATTTAAAGGAACTATCTGAGTTCTGCTCTATTTCTAAGTTGACTTTATTTGACAGTCCTAAAATCTGAAGAACTATCTGAGTTCTTTTATTGAGGCTGGGACTGAAAATGTGGGAAGTAGTTTTCTAACCAACTTGCCCCAATAAGGTATATAGCTAAGTTGGGGTCTAGTCTCTTCCTCAACTGGAGAGGTGTCAATACCGCGCCACTAGTAAGGACAGCTGTGAGTGACCCTTATCTGGCAGGTACTCAAATGAGAACAGTTGGAACCTTAAAATAATAGTTTAAGCCACCTTATCAAGCCTAATTTGATAGGTTAAGCCACCTTATCAACCCTAATCTAATAGGTTAAGATGTCTCAACCTACGCTGGCTATGTAGTTCTAAAATACAAGGCAGGTAAGTTCCAATCCTTGGGTTTACTCGGTGCTAACTTCTACTCCGATATAAAGGACACTGAACTGAATAACTAAGCTAAACTGAATAACTAAATTGAACATATTAGCTGAACTAATACTGGTTAATTGGACTAATACTAGTGGGATAGTTTAGCGGAGCTAAACTAAGTTTACTAGATTCCAATGGCTGATGGAATGTACTGAGTTCTGAAGATTGGTTTAGACTACTGAAGTTAATGATATGAACTGTGAATACTGAGGTTGCTGAGGCTACTGAGCACTTAGATTACTGAGATTACTGATTTTTCCTGAGTCACATGACTGACTGAATTCTATAGATCATGGCTTGACTGAGAGTATCATGATAACATGACATGGCTCTAGACACACCGCTACAATGTTTGGGTACAAGCACCCCCAGGACTCGATGGAAGGAAACTGACACAACTTGACTTTCTTGAGTACAGAACCATCAATAAAAATCCATAATACTTGAGTGAGGGATTTCATGAAGTACATGGTCATCATAATATCTAACTTGAATAGGAATTCTTATAATCAAGTCATAAATCTCATATTCTAATATCATGGGCAATCTGACAACATATACTATTCATAACAAAGGCATGGAAACCATTTAAGCATAAGGGAATGGAAAACATATAACATTTAGTTCATATTGTAACAATTTGGGGATAACTCATATGATACTTCACCATTGTTATCTTGTTCATAGCATGGAAGACAAATATACAAACCATGAATCCATTCCCCAATCATCATGAACATACCATTAACACATATATTTCATAACAATGACAACTGTGCTCTTTGAACATAATAGACTACCATAAATTTATCATATAGTTCACGTCTAAGCTATAATACATGATTTTTATCATTCTAGGCATTTTATCAAACACCTAACATGCCCAATATTGAGCATAGGTGTACTTAATAAATTTAGAAATCTTGAACCACCCAAATTCATGGGTTTCCCACTAACATGCCCATACACTTCTTCGAAACACATTTAGATACCATATTGAAGCATAATTAACAACCAATACACGAATATAATCACACAACAACATGAAGATCATAATGTTTTATTTAAAACATGGTTCTTGAGCTCCACGGATGAAAGGGATCTGTGGATGAACACTACACATACCTTTTTTTCTCAATTTCGTGAAGATTGATGGAGTGAATTTCTTGAGACTGAATCTTGTATGAAAACCCTATCTTGTGTTCTTTAGAGGATTTTGAGAGAAAGAATATGTTGTGGTGAAAATAAGGGCTTAATTCTGTGTTAAGGCATTATATAGGAGTGGAAAAAGGACTATTTTTTCCCCCAAAAATGGACTTCTAAGTCACTTGGACACCCTCATGTGTGGCTCACACTTTATCTCACACCTTAGAGTGTGCGTCACACATCTCATGGAACATATTAAGGCGTGCCCCGCACACCTTATCACACACCTTAGGTTGTGTGTCATACACCTTACGTCAGGTGACGTACTCCACTTTGCAAAGTCATAACTTCTTGCTCGGGTGTCGTATTTGGACGAAATTAGTATCATTAGAAACATAATTCAAAGATATTTAATTTGATATATAGTAGAAACTTTAAGTCAATATATACAAGGAGTTATGATAGAATGAATTTGACCTAAGTTTTTACGTTCACTAAAACTTGAACGATAGGAAAGCTTTCAACTTGCACTTGACCTAGGGAACCTCTATGATCTAAATTCATGCTCAAACAGATTACCACACTATATATTTGATTAACACATTAAATTTACATAGGATTTGAAGCTTTTGAAATGTCTACGCATAGAAATGATGGATTTTCATTATAGTTCAAAATGTGGGGTATTACAACATATCTACCTTGGGAATATTCGTCCTCAAATGAGACTGGTGAGATGAGAGAAATCACAACTGATGTAAATATAGAGCATGAATGACTAATCATGATTTCATGGCTGAAATGATTGATAAGCTGAACATATCATACTGAACATGCATATCTGATGCATGCGTAACTATTTCATAAGTACTTGAGGGAGAGTATTGATAAGATGATCACGTATATCTGATGCGCAAAGATATGAATGAACTGGCTTATGATCATGCAAATGAATATACAATGGTAAAGATACCAAGTTTGAACTGGGAACTTAGCATGGAGCTGAATACCAAGTTTGATACTGAAATCTGAACATGAGAATGAGTAAGCTCAATGAAGACTGCTACCATGAACTGAAAATACTGATGAGTTTGAGATTCATTACTCAATATGCATAAGAGGAAACATAAGAACATAACTGAGTCTAGAACAGGATACATGAACTAATCTGAGTCTAGAACATGATACATGAACTAATCTGAGTCTAGAACATGATACATGAACTAATCTGATTCTAGAACATGATACATGAACTAATCTGAGTCTATAATGCGTGACATGGACAGAGTATCATATCGTGGCTACACTTAGACATTGAGTACATGGCTTACTACTGAGTTTTAAAGCTAGAGGGTCGGATCATAAGTAACACTTCCGCCAAGATAGATTTATTAAAAAAACAACATGTTTAAATCAAGGAAGTTTGGGGGCTATAGTGTATCTCCCCCTTAGGACACTATGTCCCGTGAAGGATATTGGACTGACCTTGCTGAGATATTGAGAAATTTGAGGCGATGCACAAGGAACCTAGGTATAAAATCATGACTGATTATATAATATATGAAATTGAAGCATGATACACGAATGCATAGACATACTAACTTATCTAATTAACTGAGTAACTGGTAAATGAATGTTGGGAATATAAGACTGAATTGTACTTAATCTGAGTAGCTGGGTTGAGGCCATAAATTATTAAGCATATAAGAAGGGACTAACTGAGTAACATGAAGTAACTGATCATGGATTTCATGAAAGCTATATTGTTTGAAAATATAGGACCAAGTGTATTACATGATTTGGAAATATTCCATAGACCGAGGTATTGGAATACCTATAACTGAGTAGCTGAATTGTATCTTATGGTTAAGAAAATCTAAAAATAAACTAAATTTTTAGCTGAATACAGATTTGAAGCTGACACTATAACTTAAGAATGTAACTAGGATCTATACTGGAACTAAATGTTGGGTCCCGGTAACTAAATACTGGAACTGAGTTTTGACTGATACTGAAGTGCTAATTCTGAGACTGAGCACTATTTATTGAGTGTTGAGTACTGAAACTATAACTGAGATGGAAACTGAGTTATGATAGTTGCATAATGAAGGCTGACAAAAGTCAAGGATCTGGATATTCATTCACACTCTACACTTTCCTAATTTCTATATATTTCCTCTTGCTAGCCCTTTTCTTGCATACTAAGAGGATATCCAAGTCTATCTTTGTATCTACACCCTCGTATAAAACATGCATGCAATAATCTGCTCTAAACATAAAACATTAACTCTCTCCCATCTAAGCAATTTCTCAACACTACATTATTCTCATAAAGAGAGCTCGCTTAAGGGTTAAATAAGGAGAACCTGAAAAATAAATGGATACTGACTAAACTTGACACATGACTAAAACCTGAGAAATAGAATGTCAATAACATGGAATTACCAAAAAGGTCTGAACTGAGTATATACATGATATATTATGAATTTATCGGATCAGTAGAGGCATAGCATGAGTCATGGAAACTAAGTATACAGTAAAGCATTATATGTGTACACGAGTCATGAGCTGCATGACCTGAGTCTGGAATTTTTGAGTTCATGGAACATAATTTGTAACACTGAGTAATATAGAACTGAACTTCCTATACTGGGGAACTGAAAGCTCACACAATTCTGTGGAATATGTGTGAACATAAGTTATATCCATGGAATCCGAGACATGAAGCATGCATAGGCATTATGTTGAATGAAGTACAAAACATTACGCTGATATAAAGGATAGGTTGGGAATTGTTTAACCTAAATGCTTTTCTATACATACTGACACTACTACTGGAATCTAAGAGCCTGACTAGGTTAATTGATCTAACATCTTGCCATTAGCTTAAAGCAATCATCATAAGTTTGTGAATAGTAAAGTAATCTTTAAACTAAACTGCAATAATCATCATATGATTAAACTCTAATCAACACATGATCACCTTACTAAACACATTATCCGCCTCTGTTTCCTCACATACTACTAATATCACATTCACACCTTCATTCTTAATTTCAAGTCAATAAACTTAAAATTCTAACTCACACTGTTCCAGCCTATTGATTCATTCTGGCACAACTATCCTCATGAATCCATAATCTATTCAATCTAGATAGAGTATCCTAACATGTCCACTCCAAGACTCCTAGGTTCTTGCTTCTAACACTGGTTCACATGCTATTATAGAATTTTTAGAAAGGATTTCATGGCATATCTAACTATGGGTTCGATAATGAGTTCTCATGATCAGGAATGAGATTCGTACAACTTTGGAACACAACTTAACTGATGGGATACTATCTGAGAAAGCCTTATCTTTAGGACTTGAGCTTCACTATTTCTGTTACCTTGAAAGTAAGGTGAAATTAACATGAGTGAAGCATGATGAGAATCTACATGAGTTTCTTAGAAAACCTTTCTATAGCAAGATCTGAGACATAAAAGAAGGGAAATTGTTCCTAAAACATCTTATAGCCTCCTACACATAAGTGTGGTGCACAACACATGCATGTACAAGACTCTACTAGATGTGGCTTTCAGACTTCCTAGGACTCTATTGAACCTTAGGCTCTGTTACCAAGTTTGTAACACCCCAATTTTCTGAATCAGAATGCTACACGGTACTCATGACCTCGAAGGACCACAAACAAACCCATGACTAATACTTGTACCTCTAAACTTCATAATATACGTATAAAATGCAAAAAACATGAAAAATAGTTAATAAGGTTCAATTGAATAAACTATCAGGTAAGAACAATGTATAAAAATAGTATAATAATACCAAAATAATCTGAAATAACTGTCTGACATGCTATAGTCTGGAAAGCCTCTAAACTGTCTGAATAAGGAGTTGATGGGATATGTCCCCAAATAACTCCATCTAGCAACTGAACTAAAATACTAACTAAACAATAATCATATCGTCCTCGAAAGAGAATGACTCACTACAAACTCTGAACACTGGAATACTACTGCTGATATAGAGCTCATGCCTCAAAACCTATGGTGTAACATAGGAGAAAGCACCATATAGAAAATGTGTTAGTATGCCTGAATATAGTCAATATACGAGTGAGGTAGGCTAAATGCAAAGGGTTATATGCATGAATAATAATGACAAATATAAATGTGAGAATACATACATGTATACGTAACTATAATTGAACTCGTGGAGATACTGACTACTGTGTCTAAAAATTGATAACATGAGTGTATTGATACTGAGATAATGAATAGATGAATGACTATTTTTGATAGTTTGAATTCTAAAAAGCTCGTTTGGTTGACTATGTCGAACAATCCTGAAGTTGTATATGGATATCATGAATTTTGATAACTAATGTGACTGATAACATGAGTTCTGAGAACTTATATAACTGATAGCATAAGTGATTGTATCTGACAGTCCATAAATTTGAAGGAACTATCTGAGTTCTGCTATATTTCTAAGTTGACTATATTTGACAGTCCTGAAATCTGAAGAACTATCTGAGTTCTTTTATAGAGCCTGGGACTGAAACTGTGGGAAGTAGTTTTCTAACCGACATACCCCAATATGGTATATAGCTAAGTTGGGGTCTAGTCTCTGCCCCAACTGGAGAGGTGTCAATACCGCGCCACTAGTAAGGACAGCTGTGAGTGACCCTTATCTGGCAGGTACTCAAATGAGAACAGTTGGAACCTTAAAATAATAGGTTAAGCCATATCATAAATCCTAATTTGACAGTTTAATCCACCTCATCAACCCTAATCTGATAGGTTAAGATGTCTCAACCCATGCTGGCTATGTAGTTTTAGAATACAAGGATGACTACTAAGAATCACATGCTGAACTGGCAGGTGAGTTCCAATCCTTGGGTTCAGTCGGTGCTAACTTCTACTCCCATCTAAAGGACACTGAACTAAATAACTAAGCTAAACTAAATAACTAAATTGAACTTATTAGCTGAACTAATACTGGTTAACTGGACTAATACTAGTGGTATAGTTTAGCGGAGCTAAACTAAGTTTACTAAATTCTAATAACTGATGGAATATACTGAGTTCTGAAGACTGGTTTAGACTACTGAAGTTACTGATATTAACTGTGAATACTGAGGTTGCTGAGGTTACTGACCACTGAGATTACTGAGATTACTGGATTACTGAGATTACTGAGTTTTCCTAAGTCACATGACTAACTGAATTCTGTAGATCATGGCTTGACTGAGAGTATCATGATAACATGACATGGCTCTAGGCACACCGCTACATTTTTTGGGTACAAGAACCCCCAGGACTCGATGGAAGGAAACTGACACAACTTGACTTTCTTGACTACATAACCACCAATAACAATCCATAATACATGAGTGAGGGATTTCATGAAGTACATGATCATCATAATGTTTAACTTGACTAGGAATTATTATAATCAAGTCATAAATCTGATATTCTAATATCATGGGCAATCCGACAACATATACTATTCATAACAATGGCATGGAAACCATTTAAGCATAAGGGAATGGAAAACATATAACATTTAGTTCATATTGTAAAAATTTGGGGATAACTCATGTGATGCTTCAACATTGTAATCTTGTTCATAGCATTGAAGACATATATATACACACTATGAATCCATTCCCCAATCATCATGAACATTCCATTAACACATATATTTCATAACAATGACAAGTGTGCTTTTTGAACATAATAGACTAGCATGAATTTATCATATAGTTCACCTCTAAGTTATAATACATGATTTTTATCATTCTAGGCATTTTATCAATCACCTAACATTTCCAATATTGAGCATAGGTGTACTTAATAAATTTAGAAATCTTGAACCACTCAAATTCATGGGTTTCCAACTAACATGCCCATACACTTCTTCGAAACACATCTAGATACCATATTGAAGCATAATTAACAACCAATACATGAACATAATCACACAACAACATGAAGATCATAATTTTTTATTTAAAACATGGTTCTTGAGCTCCACAAATGAAAGGGATCTGTGGATAAACACTATGCATACCTTTTTTCTCAATTTCATGAAGATTGATGGAGTAAATTGCTTGAGATTGAATCTTCTATGAAAACCCTATCTTGTGTTCCTGAGCGGATTTTGAGAGAAAGAATATGTTATGGTGAAATAAGGGCTTAATTCTGTGCTAAGGAATTATATAGGAGTGGAAAAAGGACTATTTTTGCCCCAAAAATGGATTTCTAAGTCACCTGGACA
The DNA here is from genome assembly GCA_030864225.1 of Capsicum baccatum var. pendulum. Classification (NCBI taxonomy): domain Eukaryota; kingdom Viridiplantae; phylum Streptophyta; class Magnoliopsida; order Solanales; family Solanaceae; genus Capsicum; species Capsicum baccatum. The sequence goes on from CM061554.1 coordinate 42,764,439, forward strand.
CCCTCATGTGTGGTGCACACTTTATCTCACACATTAGAGTGTGCGTCACACATCTCATGGAACATATTAGGTCGTGCCTCGCACACCTTATCACACACCTTAGGTTGTGTGTCATACACCTTATGTCAGGTGACGTACTCCACTTTGCAAAGTCATAACTTCTTGCTCGGGTGTCGTATTTGGACAAAATTAGTATCATTAGAAAGATAATTCAAAGAGATTTAATTTGATATATAGTAGAAACTTTAATTCAATATATAGAAGGAGTTATGATAGAATGAATTTGACCTAAGTTTTGACGTTCACTAAAACTTGAACGATAGGAAAGCTTTCAACTTGTACTTGACCTAGGGAACCTCTAGGATCTAAATTCATGCTCAAACAGATTACCACACTATATATTTGATTAACACACTAAATTTACATAGGATTTGAAGATTTTGAAATGTGTACGCATATAAATGATGGATTTTCATTATAGTTCAAAATGTGGGGTATTACAACATGTCTACCTTGGGAACATTCGTCCTCAAATGAGACTGGTGAGATGAGAGAAAAGACAACTGATGTAAATATAGAGCATGAATGACTAATCATGATTTCATGGATGAAATGATTGATAAGCTGAACATATCATACTGAACATGCATATCTGATGCATGCGTAACTATTTCATAAGTACTTGAGGGAGAGTACTAATAAGATGATCACGTATATCTGATGCGCAAAGATATGAATGAACTGGCTTATGATCATGCAAATGAATATACAATGGTAAAGATACCAAGTTTGAACTGGGAACTAAGCATGGAGCTGAATACCAAGTTTGATACTGAAATCTGAACATGAGAATGAGTAAGCTCAATGAAGACTGCTACCATGAACTGAAAATACTGATGAGTTTGAGATTCATTACTCAATATGCATAAGAGGAAACATAAGAACATAACTGAGTCTAGAACAGGATACATGAACTAAACTGAGTCTGTAATGCATGACATGGACAGAGTATCGCATCGTGGCTACACTTAGACATTGAGTACATGGCTTACTACTGAGTTTTGAAGCTAGTGGGTTGGCTCATAAGTAACACTTCCTCCAAGATAGATTTATTAAAAAAACAACATGTTTAAATCAAGGAAGTTTAGGGGCTATGGTGTATCTCCCACTTAGGACACTATGTCCCTTGAAGGATATTGGACTGACCGTACTGAGATATTGAGAAAGTTGAGGCAATGCACAAGGAACCTAGGTATGAAATCATGACTGATTATATGAGATATGAAATTGAAGCATGATGCACGAATACATAGACGTACTAACTTATCTAATTAACTGAGTAACTGGTAATTAAATGTTAGGTATACAAGACTGAATTGTACTTAATCTGAGTAGCTGGGTTAAGGGCATAAATAATTAAGCATATGAGAAGGAACTGACTGAGTAACATGAAGTAACTGATCATGGATGTCATGAAAGCTATATTGTCTGAAAATATAGGACCAAGTGTATCACATGATTTAGAAACATTCCATAGACCGATGTATTAGAATACCTATAACTGAGTAGCTGAATTGTATCCTATGGTCAAGAAAAACTAAAAATGAACTAAATTTTTGAGTTGAATACAGATCTGAAGCTAACACTGTCTGAGAAAACCTTATCTTTAGGACTTGATCTTCTCTATTTCTGTTACGTTGAAAGTAAGGTGAAATTAACATAAGTGAAGCATGATGAGAATCTACATGAGTTTCTTAGAAAACCTTGCTATAGCAAGATCTGAGACATGAAAGAAGGTAAACTGTTCCTAAAACATCTTATAGCCTCCTACACATAAGTGTGGTGCACAACACACGCATGTATAAGACTCTACTAGATGTGGCTTTCAGACTTCCTAGGACTCTATTGAACCTTAGGCTCTGTTTCCAAGTTTGTAACACTTCGATTTTCTTAATCAGAATGCTACACGGTTCTCATGACCCCGAAAAACCACAAACAAACCCATGACTAATATTTGTACCTCTAAACTTCATAATATACGTATAAAATGCGATAAACATAAAAATAGCCAATAAGGTTCAACTGAATAAAGTATCTGGTAAGATCAATGTCTGAAAATAGTATAACAATACCAAAAAAAATTTGAAATAACTGTCTGACATGCTATAGTCTGGAAAGCCTATAAATTGTCTGAATAAGTAGTCGAAGGGACATGTCCCCAAATAACTCCATCTAGCAACTAAACTAAAATAGTAAATGAAGCAATAATCATATTGTCCTCAAATGAGAAGGACTCACTGCAAACTCTGAACATTGGAATACTACTGCTGATCTAGAGCTCTTATCTCAAAACCTATGGTGTAACATAGGAGAAAGCACCATAGAGAAAATATGTTAGTATGCCTGAATGTAGTCAATGTACGAGTGAGGTAGGCTAAATGCAAAGGGTTATATGCATGAATAATAATGACTAATATGAACGTGAGAATACATACATGTATACGTAACTATAATTGAACTCGTGGAGATACTGACTACTGTGTCTGAAAATTGATAACATGAGTGTATTGATACTGAGATACTGAATAGATAAATGACTATTTCTGATAGTTCAAATTCTGAAGAACTAGTCTGGTTGACTATGTCAAACAGTCCCGAAGTTTTATACGGATATCATGAATTTTGATAACTAATGTGACTGATAACATGAGTTCTGAGAACTTATACAACTGATAGCATAAGTGACTGTATCTGACAGTCCTGAAATCTGAAGAATTATTTGAGTTCTGCTCTATTTCAAAGTTGACTATATTTTACAGTCCTGAAATCTGAAGAACTATCTGAGTTCTTTTATTGAGGCTGGGACTGAAACTGTGGGAAGTAGTTTTCTAACCGACATACCCCAATAAGGTATATAGCTAAGTTGGGGTCTAGTCTCTGCCCCAACTGGAGAGGTGTCAATACCGCGCCACTAGTAAGGACAGTTGTGAGTGACCCTTATCTGGCACGTACTCAAATGAGAATAGTCTGAACCTTAAAATTATAGGTTAAGCCACCTCATCAATCCTAATTTGACAGGTTAAGCCACCTTATCAACCCTAACCTGATAGGTTAAGATGTCTCAACCTACGCTAGCTATGTAGTTCTAGAATACAAGGATGACTGCTAAGAATCACATGATGAACTGGCAGGTGAGTTCCAATCCTTGGGTTCACTCGGTGCTAACTTCTACTCCCATCTGAAGGACACTGAACTGAATAACTAAGCTAAATTGAATAACTAAATTGAACTTATTAGCTGAACTAATACTGGTTAACTGTACTTATACTAGTGGTATAGTTAGTGGAGCTAAACTAAGTTTACTAGATTTCGATGACTGATGGAATGTACTGAGTTCTGAATACTGGTTTAGACTACTGAAGTTACTGATATTAACTGTGAATACTGATTTTTCTGAGGTTACTAAGCACTGAGATTACTGAGATCACTAGATTACTGAGATTACTGAGATTACTGAGTTTTCCTAAGTCACATGACTGACTGAATTCTATAGATCATGGCTTGACTGAGAGTATCATGATAACATGACATGTCTCTAGGCACACCGCTACATTTTTTGGGTACAATCACCCTCAGGACTCGATGGAAGGAAACTGACACAACTTGACTTTCTTGAGTACATAACCATCAATAACAATCCATAATACATGAGTGAGGATTTCATGAAGTATATGGTCATCATAATATCTAACTTGAAGAGGAATGCTTATAATCAAGTCATAAATCTCATATTCTAATATCATGGACGTTCTGATAACATATACTATTCATAACAATGGCATGGAAACCATTTAAGCATAAGGGAATAACAAACATGTAACATTTAGTTCATATTGTACTAATTTGGGGATAACTCATATGATACTTCAAAATCATGATCTTGTTCATAGCATGGAAGACATATAGACACACTATGAATCCATTACCCAATCATCATGTACATTTCATTAACACATATATTGCACAACAATCATAAGTGATCTCTTTGAACATAATAGACTAAAAATAATTTATCATATAGTTTTCCCCTAAGTCATAATACATGATTTTTATCATTCTAGGCATTTTATCAAACACCTTACAAGTACAATATTGAGCACAGGTATACTTAACAAATTTAGAAATCTTTAACCAACCAAATTCATGGGTTTCCAACTAACATGCTTATACACTTCTTGGAAACACATTTAGATACCTTCTTGAAGAAAAATTAATAACCTATACATGAACATAATCACCAATAATATAAAGATCATAATTTATTATTTAAAACATGGTTGTTGAGATCCACGGATGAAAGGGATCCGTCGATGAACACTATGCGTACTTTTTTTCTTAATTTCATGAAGATTGATGGAGAGAATTTCTTGAGCTTGAATCTTCTATGAAAATCCTATCATGTGTTATTGAGAGGATTTTGAGATAAAGAATATGTTTTGGTGAAATAAGGTCTTAATTCTTTGTTTAGGCATTATATAGGGTTGGAAAAAGGACTATTTTTGCCCCAAAATGGACTTTTAAGTCACCTGGACACCCACATGTGTGGCACACACTTTATCGTACACCTTATAATTTGAGTTACACATCTTATGGCACATATTAGGGTGTGTGTCATACACCTTATCGCATACCTTATGTTGTGTGTGGTACACCTTATGTCAGGCGACGTACTCCACTTTGCAAAGTCACAACTTCTTGCTCGGGTGTTGGATTTGGATCAAATTAGTATCATTTGAAATATAATTCAAAGATATTTCATTTGACATATAGTATTCACTTTAATACAATATATACAATGAGTTATTATCGAATGAACTTGACCTAAGTTTTGATGTTCACTAAAACTTCAATGATAGGAAAGCTTTCAACTTGTACTTGATCTAGGGAACCTCTATGATCTAAATTCATGCTCAAATATAGATTCCCACACTACATATTTGATTAACAAACTAAATTAACATAGGATTCGAGTCTTTTGAAACGTCTACGCATAGGAATGATGGATTTTCATTCTAGTCCAAAATGTGGGGTATTACATTCTTGAAAGGTGAACTTGTGTTTTAAAATTTGTAAAGGGTAATAACTTGAAAATGTGAATTCATGACTTGAAATTGGTTTAGTGTTGATACTTTAAATGTGAATTCATGACTTGAAAATGGTTAATTTTAGTCACTTGAGAAGTGAATTAGAGAGTTGAAAATGGTTAAGTGTAGTGCTTTAAAATGTGTACTAGTCACTTGAAAAGTAGATTACCAACTTGAAAATGGTTTAGAGTAGTTCTTGAAAGGTGAACTTTTTTTTTAAAATTTGTAAAGTATAATCACTTTAAAATGTTAATTCATGACTTGAAATTGGTTTAGTGTTGTTGATACATGAAATGTGAGTTCATGACTTGAAAATGGTTTAGTCATTTGAGAAGTGAATTAGATAGTTGAAAATTATTAAGTCTAGTGTTTTGAAATGTGTACTAGTCACTTAAAAAGTGTATTAGCAACTTGAAAAAGGTTTAATGTTGTTCTTAAAAGGTGAAACTTTGTTTCAAAATTTGTAAAGTGTAATCATTTGAAAATGTGAATTCATGACTTGAAATTAGTTTAATGTTGATACTTGAAATATGAATTTATGACTTGAAAATGGTTAAGTGTAGTGTTTTGAATGTGCACTAATGAATTCAAATTAATCAAGTGTAGTCACTTGAGAAGTGAATTAGTGACTTGAAAACTGTTTAGTGTAGTTACTTGAAAAATGAACTTGTGTTTTGAAATTAGTAAAGTGTAATCATATGAAAATGTAAATTCATGACTTGAAATTGGTGCACCTCCTATTATAGAAGAAGATATTGATGCAGATTTGATTGGTCTAGTTCCTACAGATACGGACATGTTTGGTAGAGTGTTCACCGAGCCTGATGGATCTTCATATGTTTAGTCTTCAATTAATAGGTTTATTTTTTCATTGATAAAATATTCAAGTTTACATACTTGTTATGTTATTTACAGGTCGTATCCCGCGTTGAAAGAAGTTAATGAGGTTGTAACGGAGAGCTTTATTATGAGAATTTTTACATATCCTTAGCATGAGTGGTGGAACATTCCAATAGTCTCTGAATAAGCCATGTTTGAAGAGTTTAAGGCATATTAGATTTAATTATTATTTAGTTAACTTTAATATATATGTATATATACATATATATATATACATATATAATGATATATATATATATCATATAACACTAGCCAACTAATTTTATAACAATGTGTTGTTGGTTGGCAAGCATGATCAGGCCATTTCTATAATTTTTTAGAGACATGCTGCTATGTCACATCAGATTACACATCTTAGACATGCCTTGACACAGGTCGTTGCTCCTGATTCAAGTAGCGAAGAGGAAATAGAGAGTGATAAGGAGTTTGTTGGGGTTACTCTTTAGTGTTGTTGAACTTGACTTTTAGATAATTTTTGGATATTTTTGAACTTTGCTTTTAATTAGTGAAAAATCTTTAGGCATGTTTAAGTATTTTGAATATTGTTGGATTTATTGTTTAAGTGTTGTTGATTTGAATTGCTTAAATGATTTGTTGATGTTGTGTGTTATATGACTATTATAATAATGTGTGTTGCATGAGGGATGTATATATTAAATTGCATTTTTATTTAGGTGGTGAGATACATAAAATGCAGATTTCTGCATCCAAATAAATACAGAAAAGTGACGACGACCGTCGCTTTTTTATTCATTATGAAGAACAAAAAGTGGTGATCAACCTCTCTTTTTATTAATTATAAGAACCAAAAGCGATGACTAACATCACTTTTTATTCATTATGAAGAACAAAAAGTGATGACCAACATCGCTTTTTATTCATTATGAAGAATAAAAAGCGAGGAACAACATCACCTTTTATTTTAAAAAAATATTTTATTTTTTTCAAATTACGATGGACAGTGTAAATTTTTCTGAAAAAATTATTTTTTTCAATAAAGCGATGATATCCGTCATTTTTTGTTCATCATGTGAAGCAACGCACAACGTCACTTTTCAAAAATAAGTAAAACAAAATTTTCCCTAAAAGCGACATTGTTCGTCATAATAAAAGCAACGCAGATCGCCGTTTTCAAAAAATAATTCCCCTTTTTGTGATGAAAAAAATGCGATGGATTTCCGTTGCTTTACCCAAAAAAGATATGCTGGCCGTCACATTTTGGAATTTTTTTAGTAATGTATCATGTTTATACGAAATGGTTGTTGTTATTAAATCCTACATATTTCAATGGTGTTGTTCACTGATTCAAGGCTTAATGGGTGATTTAGTATCAAAATCATGCTACTACTACAACAAACAACAACAACAAACCCAGTGTATTCCCACCTGGTGGGGTCTGGGGGGTAAGATGTACGCAGTCCATACCTCTACCTCTAAAGAAGTAGAAAGGTTGTTTCCGATAGACCCCCGGCTCAAGACACAAGATACCAGACAAATACATAGTAAAGCACCGAACAAGGTTACAAGACTACATAACATAAATAACATAACATAAATAACATAAATACGGCAGCCATAAATAGAAGAAAATAGAGGAAAGAACCTAGATTCTTACTAAAACAAGGAGCACGAAATCATAACAAGAATACTACCCCCAACAGGTAAATACCTGAACTAGCGACCCAAACTGGCCCTAGTCTTCTGCCCTAATTCGCATCCTCCAGACCTTCCTATCTAGGGTCATGTCCTCGGTGAGCTGTAACTGCTCCATGTCCCGCCTATTCACCTCACCCCAGTACTTCTTCGGCCTACCCCTACCCCGCCTAAAACCATCCAACGCTAGCCTCTCACACCTACGAACTGGGGCATCCATGGCCCTCCTCTTCACGTGTCCGAACCAGCTCAATCGAACTTCCCGCATCTTGCACTCCACTGGAGTCACACCAACCTTCTCCCTGATATTCTCATTCCGAACTCTATCCCCCTAGTCAGCCCACACATCCAGCGCAACATCCGCATCTCTGCCACCTTCATTTTTTGGATGTGGGAATTCTTAACTGGCCAACACTCCGCTCCATACAACATGGCCGGATGGACTACCACCCTATAAAATTTGCCTTTAAGCTTGGGCGGCACCTTCTTATCACACAACACCCCCGACGCTAGCTTCCACTTCATCCATGCCACCCCAATACGGTGCGAGACATCCTCGTCAATGTCACCGTTTCCCTGAATCACGGACCCGAGATACTTAAAACTATCCCTTTTACATACCACCTATGATTCCAGCTTCACTACCACCTCGTCCTCTGGCCTCACGTCATTAAACTTGCATTCCAAATACTCTGTCTTGCCTCTGCACAACCTGAACCCTTTAGACTCAAGATTTTGTCTCCACACCTTTAATTTTTCATTCACACCCCCTCGAGTCTCATCAATCAGAACTATATCATCTGCAAAAAGCATACACCACAGCACCTCCCCTTGAATATGTCGCATCAACACATCCATCACCATAGCAAACAAAAAGGGACTAAGAGTAGATCCCTGATGCAATCCCTGCAAGACGGTGAAATGCTCTGAGTCTCCTACCGCCGTCCTCACCTGAGTTTTCGCTCCCTCATACATATCCTTAATTGCTCTGATATATGCCTGCGGGACTCCACTCACCTCCAAGCACCTCCAAAGCACCTTCCTGGGGATTTTGTCGTATGCCTTCTCCAGGTCGATAAACACCATGTGCAGGTCCTTCTTTCTTTCCCTATATTGTTCCACCAGCCTTCATACCAGGTGAATTGCCTCCATCGTCGAGCGGCCAGGCATAAACCCAAACTGGTTTTCCGAAATAGACACTATCCGTCTCAACCTCACCTCGACCACTCTCTCCCAGATCTTCATAGAGTGACTCAATAACTTAATCCCCCTATAGTTATTGCAACTCTGGATGTCCCCCTTATTCTTATAGAGAGGGATGATGGTACTCCACCTCCAAGCCTCGGGCATCTTTGGCATCTTGAAGATTTTGTTGAACAATCCAGTCAATCACCTTACGCCAGCCTCTCCAATGAACTTCCAAAACTCCACTGGTATCTCATCCGGCCCCGTCGCCCTACCCCTTCGCATCCTACGAACAGCTTTTCTAACCTCTGCTACCTTGAAACGTCTACAATAACTAAAGTCCCGACCCTTTTCTGAGTGCTCCAGTTCCCCTAAACCAATAGCTCTATCCCCTTCGTTATTCAAGAGCTTATGAAAGTACGACTGCCATCTATCCTTAACGTGGCCATCCTCTACCAACACTCTACCGTCCTCCCCCTTAATGCACCTCACCTGGTCGAGGTCACGCCCCTTCCTCTCCCTCACCTTAGGGAGTCTAAACAACTTTTTCTCCCCTCCTTTCCCCTGTAACCCTGCATACAAGCTCTCAAAAGCGGCCATTTTAGCTGCCGTGACAACTGACCTAGCCTCCTTCCTAGCTAGCTTGTACTCTTGAATGTTCACCCGATTCTCTTCTTCGTCCTTACTCTTAACAAACTTAGCATACGCCCCTTTCTTGATCCCCACTTTCTTCTCCACCTCTTCATTCCACCACCAATCCCCCCGATGGTGCCTAGCTCGGCCCCTAGAAACACCCAACACCTCGCTTGCAGTCTCCCTGATGCACGTATCCGCCTTATCCCACATACTATCCACGTCCCCCCTACACTCCCACACCCTCATTCCCGCCAACTTCTCCCCTATCTCCCACGCCTTCACTGGAGTCAGGCCGCCCTACTAAATTCTAGGTCTACCCTCCTTACTCCTCCTCTTTCTATTCTTCTTTATATCCAAATCCATAACCAAGAGCCTATGTTGGGTGGAAAGATTCTCACTCGGGATGACCTTACAGTCCTTACACAACACCCTATCCCCTTTTCGAAGCAACAAAAAGTCAATCTGGGTCCTGGGTATCGCGCTTCGAAAGGTGATCAAATGATCGACCTTCTTCGGGAAGCCCGAGTTCACCACCACCAGCCCAAAGGACCTCGCAAACTCCAATAGAGTAGTCCCCTCTTCATTTCTATCCCCAAAACCAAAACCACCATGCATATCCCCAAAGCCTCTCGGTAACGCCCCGATGTGCCCGTTGAAATCTCCTGCTACAACAATCTTCTCCGAGCTAGGCACGCCTCTCACCACCTCCTCCAAAGCCCCTCAAAACCGCACCTTCTCCTCCCTCTCTGAGCCCATTTGCGGCGCATAAACACTACACACGTTCAGAGTTAATCCCCTGATAACCAACTTAATAGTCATCAACCTATAGTTGATCCTCTTCACCTCTACGACCTGACCTCTAAGCTCTTCATCTACTAAGATGCCAACTCCATTTCTATGCCTCTCGCTCCCAGAGTACCACAACTTGTAACCATCCACATCCCTAGCCTTAGTCCCTACCCACTTGGTCTCTTGGACACACGCTATATTGATCCTCCTCTTCCTAAGGATCTTCACAAGTTCTATGGACTTACCCTGCAGAGTCCCTATATTCCAAGACCCAACCCTCAGCCTACCATCACTACCCACACGCCCTCCTGAACCACCCTCGCAGCCAAACTTTGGCCTCCCTCCCACTCCTGCCCTTTCCTCATCCCCTGCCCCCACAGCAACCCCACTCCCCAACCCCCTCGAACATGACCCTATCCGACCATTACTGCCCACAGCCACAACTACGAGAAAATATACGAAAATATAAAAATATCCACGATGGTAGTAGCAAAGCAGCAGCCAGGAATACAAGGATCACACAGAATCAAAGAAATAATCAAGAAACAAACCCAAGCCAATAACCCAATCCAAAAACAGTGCAAGAAACGACCACAGCAACAGCAACAGCAGGCAACAGATAATATCAACAAATCACACGCAAATCAAGGTACAGGGAACAATACTAGCATAATACAAAGGCTGAAATATAATAAGATAAAATAGAATAAAATAAATTAACAAAGGTTAGAAGTCACCGGGTGGCCGATCGGCGACTGAAGATCGAGCTGCGTCTGCTGAGGACCGGGCGGCGGCTGCTGAATCTCGCCAAAGATGGCGGATGGGGGTATGTTGGACCTCGCTGGAGCAGGCATATGGAGGTCTCGCCAGATCTAGAGACCGGGGGGACTGCTGGATCTCGTCGGGGCCGACGGCCGGTGGGAGAGGGATGCACCGGAGCTGGAGCCGGCTGTTGGGGGGAGCTGGAGCTGGCTGTTGGAGCTGGAGCTGGAGCCCGATTCGGAGCCGGCTGTTGGGGGATCTCGCCGGACCTTGTCGGCGATGGAGGAGCCAAACCGGGGCCGGCGGCCGGCGGGTGGGGGATGCGCCAGAGCTGGAAGCCGAAGGAGGGGGAGCTGGAGCCGGTTGTTGGGGGGGACTCACCGGAGTTTGTCAGCGGCGGCGACGGCGACGGGAGTCGGGGGTCGGAGCTGACTATGGAGTAAAAAAACTTTGAATTCAAACTTTGGTGAAAAGGGTTTAGCCTAGAAAGGCTTAGCATATAGAAATTCATAACACTAATGCAGCAGAAAATTTTGAACTAATAAATCATGCTACTACTACATGTTGAAAACTATTCCCATGCTTAAGCCATGCATTGCAAGTGTTTAATGAAATGCCTCAAAGAATGAGTTTTGATATTGAGTACATGCCATGTCCTTAATGTTTTATTATGATCTCGCTATTATTACTATTGAGTCATGGGGGTTTGAATACCCGAAATTTAGCTGTTTTACTTAGTTTTTTAGTACCCACAGAATAGTTTTAGAATAGTCATAAGCATTATCAGTCCAGACAGTTACTATAAATAGCTAAACATAGTTCAGTGAAGTATTCAGTGTATTTTATTTGGGAGTAGGTTTTAGCACCGAGCAAATGCGAGGATGGTAGTTTCTCCGTCAGTTGGGTAGAGTCGTTAGTAGCAGTCCCTATGTTTTATAACTACGTAGTCAGCATAGTATGAGGAGTCTCCCAACAATTTAGGCTTGACTACCTTCCAGGGGTCACCCCTCAGATTATGCTTGACTCCGCCCAGTATTACTGGTCAGTTTAGGCTAGACTTCCTGGTTTTTTAGTAGTTTAGTAGATCCACTAAGCCATTATTAGTACTCGTGGCATGATACTAACACTTTTTCAACTGGGGTTACAGGTTGAACCCCGACCAACTCAGAGCGGGGTATATCGGTTAGATGATACCTCCCACAGTCTCAATCAGTAATCAGTATACTTCAGTTCAAGTTTGCATTAACCATAGCATACAGTTATTAGTTATGTAGTTATCAAATTTTAGTATTTTAGTTTACAGACTATTTTTAGAATTATTTGATATGCTTAGTCATGCATTTATAGATTTTACAGCATTCACGCATTCATATCAGTTACTCAGTTATCTTATGCTATTCAACCAGTTATTATCTATGTACATGATCCCATGCATATCAGCCAAACCCTATTTAGGATACAAGTACATTAAAAATACTGACCGTACCTAGATATCCCAGTGCACCAGTAGATACAATAATGGTGATACCTCATGTTCTAAGGACCAATTATGATTATCTCGGTATTTAAATTTCAGTAACCAATTGAACTTAGTTAGGGACTTGTCCTTTCAACTCCTCAGTTACTCAGTTAGAGGGTTTCAGACACTTTTAGTCAGTTTTCGGTTATCATTATCAGTCATTTTATACATATTATCAGCATTGTTTTACAGACATTATCAGAACTATGATTTAAAACCTTATGACATTCTAGTAAATTCTGCATATATTCTACATTACATTGTTCAGTGCTCACAGTAGGTACCAACATGTGTTAGCTTGTGGTTCTTCGGGTATGTGACTATCGTGTGACTCCCAGTGTGTACTCCTGAGGTGTTACAAACATGGTATCAATGCCTAAGGTTTTACAGTGTCTTAGGGAGTCTGAAATTCTCATCAAGTAGATTCTTGTGCATGTGTGTGCCACACTTATGGACAAAAGGATATAAGACATTTTAGGAAAAGTTTCCCTTCTTTCATATCTCAGATCGTTCCATAGAAAGGTCCTTTAAGAAAGTTATATAGATTCTCATCTTGCCCTATTCATGCCAGCCCTACTTTGTTTTTAAGTTAATAGAAACAATTAAGCTCAAATCTTTACAACTTGAGATTTTCTCAGATAGTTCCCATAGACAGTTATGGGGTTGTATGCGGGCTTGAAAGTATCCGATCAGTGCCTTTATGTTCCAAATTATGAAATATTACATTCGTGATTCATGAAAATCATGCATTTAACCAAAGTAAGATGTGCTTTTAAATCCTTCCTCAGAATCCATGATAGCATATAACCTAAAGTTAGAAACATGAACCCAGGAGTTTAGCAACAGCAAAATGGGGATAGTATTATCTGAATTCAGTAGATTTTGCATCCATGGGGCTAGTTGCATGAAAGGTAAATCAGTAGTCTTAAAATAGTGTATGCAAGAAAAGAACTTAAGTTTATTGATTTAAAAGTATATGTTGTTGGTTAAATGGTAATTCCCATGGTGTAGGGAAAATAAGTTTAGTGATGTGCTATTTGTAGGCTATGGTGATTGTAGAATGGTTATTAAAGATTTGTGAATATCTATGTTATGTGTTAGAATCTAATTTTGAATATTTAAAGGTTGAGCTAATAGAAAGAGGATTTGAAAATTCTAAGTTAGTCAGTTCTTAAGTTGTTACGTGAGTTATTTGGGGCTACAAAAGGTTAAGAGTTCTATTTCATAAGGAAGTATTAGAAGTAGTGTTTTACACTTTCATGTGCAGTCTTTTAGGGTAAGTTAAGTGTTCATTAGTATTGTTATGTCTTGGACTCTAGAGTACAGTAGTTTCAGCTTAGTTTAGAGATGTTGATTAAGTGGACCACAAACTTAGAATGATGGCCTTAAGCTAAGGAAGATATGATAGAATAAGTAACCAATTCAGGCTTTCATATTTTAGTAGTAATTTCAGTATGCATAAAAAAGCGGTAGGAGAGGATGATACCCAACCCGTCCTTACCTCAATATAAGGTTTTGTATTTCAGTTATCACAATATCTATTCATATCTTACATATCAACCCTATGATCATAACTCATACTCGTGCACTTTATAGAAAATCAGGTACACTTCCAGTTCCTAATAAGAGGAGTTCCAGTTCACCCAGCAGTCTGAATCATATTCCATGAAGTTATGTAACTCCAAACTCAGGTCATGCAGCTCATGACTCATGTACTCATACTTTATAGCATGTTTAGTTCAAGTACCATGCCACACTCCTAATGATCTTCGAAATTTAGATTATATCATGTATATCGTTATTTTAGGTTTCTTGATTAATCCATGATGTTGATATTATATTCTCCAGGCCTCTTTTAAGTTTCAAGCTTTGTATAGTGTTCATGCATGCTTCATTTTCTCAAGTTTTAGTCTTTCAGTGACCTCTCTTAATGAAATCATGCAATTATGAGCAATTGCTTAGATGGGAGAGAGTAAATATTTCATGGTAAGGAAATATTATTGCATGCTTGTTTTACTCGAGGTTGTAGTTATAAAGATAGGCTTGAATGTCATGTTGGTGTATAAGTGGATACATTATGCGTTAATGAATGGCTAGCAAGAGGTTCTATTTAGTTATTGAAGGGTAATCAGAATTATTCAAGAGATGGGAAGTTATGAAAATACAGAGTGTATTTAATTCATGATTCATACTGGTATTACAGTGTTATGTGTGCATTTTATAGATTCGACTAGGATCGAACACAGTGGGAGAATTCAGTCCAGCTCAAACCTCAGTAGATAGAGTTATAAAGGCCCATGTGAATATTTTGAATAGCCTCAAGTGAAGTGCGGTGTTGAAGTAGTAAGTATAGTTGAAGGAGTATTTGAGAAGTGTGGCTAAAATTGAAAGTTAGTAGTTGTGGGGCCCAAGGCTTAGTAACCCTATCCTAGCTGATGTTTTGTAGGCATGTATTCCATATTACATAATTTTAGCCGTATTGTGATTTCTTATTCAGATGACTTATTTAGACCATGCCCAAGATTCTTTGACCCCTAAAGTCATTAGAACTTTATACCAAGAGTGTCGAAGAAATACTCTAGTTAAGTATATGCTTTCAGTAAGAATTAGTTTATATTTTCAGTAATTCAGCTTAGCAGTCAGACAAACAAGTTCCAATGATTTTTCTGTATTCTAGTTTTACTATATGAAGTTTCATGAATATGGCCCTTATGAGAGATAGATTTTATGTATCTATGCGGATTGTGAATCCAGTTCAGTTCATGCATCATGCATTAGTTTTACATTCCAAATATTCACTCATGATTCAATTTATAAGTGTCCTGTGCATTATCTCAGTCTTTCCTTAGAAATTCATCAAAGTCAGTAATATTCAGGGGACAAACTACCTAGGGGGAGATGTTGTAATACCCCAAGTTTTCATATACGCAACCTCTAAACTTTTCTTAACGAAACCAGATCCAGCCTGAGGCAATGGTTACTCATAAGTTGACTCTCGTTTTATCTCAACCTTATAACCATTCTCATTTCAGTGCATGTATTCACGAGGCCAATTCAATTTAGTTATCAGGCCCAAAATTGGTTATATAATGATGTTTTCATCATGTATATTCAGCATATAACCTCAATTCCTCAGTGTTCTTTCCTGAACCAGCCTCATTCGAGGACGAATGTTCCTAAGGGGGAGATATTATAACACCCCATATTTTTGGGCTAGAGCTCAAACTGTTGTTATGAAGTTTGCAGACCGAAACATAATGATTTTATGTATATATATGTGTAATGATCAATTATATAGTGTGAAAATTTCCTTATATATTAATCGAGGTCATAAAAATCTCCACACTCAAAGACGAGTTGAGAACACTTCTATCGATTAGGTTTTAGTGAATGATTCAGGTTGGGTCAATTTTAAAACAACATTACTCCTTGTAGATAATAATTTAAGTGTCCTACGTTAAATAAAATGAAAGATCTTTGAATCTTATTTCCAACATATTTGGTTTCACCTTAATCCGATAACGGAGCAAACCATTATACTCATTTAACTTCAGCATGTCAGTCTGTCAGTAAAGTGATGACCTGAGCTGATAAGTCACCAACTAAGTGACAACTTATTAGCCAAGTCATCAGCCCAAGCCAGTGAACCATCAGTTTCAGCCTCCAAGTGATGCCCTAACTTGATATGACATCAACTAAGTGACGACCTATCAGCCCAAGTCGTCACCCTTAAAATTCAGCAATTCCCATTCAATTTTGGGGGGGTATTTTGGTATTTGTCCTCACCTCGCATGACTTAAATCACGCATTAAACACTATTAAGTGATAAAATATCAGTTTTTCACCACTCATAATCCTCTCCACTGTCAAGAATAAGAAAATTAGGGTTTTCTCTCAACATCATCTCCCAAGAACAAGATTCAAGCCCTCCTTGAAGAAAACTAAGAAATTATAATTCCCAATCCATGAACATTCAATAAAGGTCAATTTTCTTTCAATATTAAACCTCTACGGTATGTTAGATATTCATCCATGGGTCCTTTTCACCCATGGAGTCCAAGAATCCATTTACAAGTTTAGAATCATGATCTTTACATATTTTTATGAATTATGTCCATGAACTTTCATGAATTTTGAATTTTATATCATGTTTACATGAAATGGTTTTTGTTATTAAGCCCTACATGTTTGAATGGTGTTGTTCGCTGATTTAAGCCTTAATGGGTGATTTAGTATCAAAATCATGCTACTACTATATGTTTAAAACTATTCCCATGTTTATGCCATGCATTGCAAGTGTTTGATGAAATACCTCAAAGAATGAGTTTTGAATATTGACTACATGTCTTGTACTCAATGTTTTAGTATGATCTTGCTATTATTGCTACCGAGTCCTGGGGGTTTGAATACCCAAAATTTAGTTGTTTTACTTAGTTTTCAGTACCCATAAAATGATTTTAGAATAGTCATGAGCATTATCAGTCTAGTCAATTACTATAAACAGTTAAATATAGTTCAGTCTAGTATTCAGTGTCTTTCAGTTGGGAGTAGAATTTAGCACCGAGCGAATGCAGGGATGGAGGCTTCCCCATCAGTTAGGCAGAGCTGTTAGTAGCAGTTCCTATGATCCAAACCTATATAGAAAACGTAGGATAAGGAGTCACCCATCAGTTTAGGCTTGACTACCTCTCAGGCGTTACCTATCAGATTAGGCTTGACTCCGCCAAGGTGTCACCTATCAGTTTAGGCTTGACATCCTTATTTTTCAGAATCATTGTGGATCCACATAGCCATTGTTAGTGCCCATGGCTGGTACTAACACTTTTTCAGCTGGGTTACAGGTTAAACCCTAATTAGTTCAAACCGAGGCATGTCGGTTCGATGATACCTCCCACATTCTCCAACAGTAATCAGTATACTTCAGTTAAGGTTTTCATTTACCATAGCATACAGTTACCAGTTATTCATTTATTAGATTTCCGTACTTCAATTTACAAACTATTTTCAGAATCATGTTATATGCTTGGTCATGCATTCTAAGATTTTACAGTATTCACGCATTCATATCAGTTATACAGTTATCTCATACTATTCAGTAAGTCATTATCCATGTACATAAGCCCATGCATGTCAGCATAACCCCATTTAGCATACCAGTAGATTCAAAGTACTAACTACATACTCTTTTTTTGCACTATGATGTCTCATATCATAAGTTCGAACGCTCAGGTCCCAACCGTACCTAGATATTCCAGCGCCCCAGTAGCAGCAACAGTGGTGAGTTCTCACGTTTCGAGGACCAATTATGATTATCTCAGTATTTCATTTTCAGTAGCCAGTTGGAGTTAGTTGGGGACTTGTCTCATCAACTCCTCAGTTACTCAGTTAGAGGCTATTAGACACTTTTAGTCAGTTTTATGTTTTTAGTTGTAATTATCAACCATTTTATTAGTATTATCATCATTGTTTTACAAACATTTTTAGAACTATGATTTAAAACTTTATGACACTCCAGTAAATTCTGTATATATTCCATGTTACATTGTTTAGTGTTCACAACAAGTACCAGCATGGGTTATCTTGGGAACCTTCGAGGCTGTAAGTACCGTGTGATGCCCAGGGTGTACTCCCAGAGCATTACACCTTCATCTCAACCTGATAACTTCTCAAACAAACACATGACTAGAGGCCCTGAGTATAACTGCTTATGCATCCCATGCTAAAGACTAACTGGGAGTTCAAGGTGCTAGTAGGAGACATCAGACTCTACTCTTTACACCACACTAGCAATACCACCCCATCTATAACTATAATCAGGAAATATGTCTTGATCAAGGAGCTATAGCCTCTTAACACAAAGTTTGGGTATTTATCAATCACCACGCTCCAACCAATTTCTACTACACCTACATTATGGATCTCCCTGCCAAAACTAATACCCTTAACCACTATCACAAAGGCTTTCACCATAAATCCCCTCTGCAGCTATTTCATAAGACAAGATTCATCTCATTTCTCCACCTACACTTATAACCTTAGCTCTTGTAGTCACCCCTAAAATTTCATCACCAAGGACATCTACTCACTAATCCAAAACATCACTATGCTTCCACAACCACTACCATCCTAACATAAGAAGGGTTATGGAGGAACTAAAGTATGAAAACTACTCGTGTTGTTCAAGGTGAGACCCATAAAATGAGACACAATACAATAGGCATGAGGTACTCTATAGTAACTACCTAAGTTGTAATGAAGGATCATCCCAACATAAATACACCTTAGCACGAGTCCTTAGGAATAGGCATCGAAAGAAAGACGACTGCATAAATCATGAGTAATGTATCATAAAGCCAAGATTCATATTCGAGAAACAACGTGAGGATTATCGCTTGAGACTATATTTTCTTGGACTTAGGCATAATGTGGGACATGAATGTACGGGTCAGGAGTTTAATGGCATAGAGCTTCAACACTTGGAAGCTCGAATTTATAAGAACCATTATTACCTTTTGTTCTGGGTTGGAATATGGACATACGCAACATGTAGAATGTGAACCTTATGCATAAGTACTATTAGAATGCATGTAATGCTAGTAGAGTTCCCACTTAACCAGAATAGAGGGGATTCACAAGAATAGGACTAAATTCACCCCAACTTTCCCAAGAAGTCCAACGGTCAGAGAAAAGTTAGGATTAGCCCTTGATCTCTATATTACTACACCTATAAGCACAACACTCCACTCTAAGGGTTATCATAATAGATTTATACTAGGGACATTTGGCTCTCTTATACTTAAAACCTCATCTATCTAGATGCTACCTAGGGTTCAGTATAGTCTCACAAACTCCACGCCATAACCCATTCAATGACTTAGCCCCAATCCATCAGTACAACCTGGACCTCCATCTTTTATATCACAACTTTCCTTACCTATGTATTCCCTAAGTAATCAACCGTATTCTTCTGTACACCTTACAAAACATACCAATCTACCTCTATAAATCTCGTATTTCTATTCTCGAGCTAACATACTCTCTTCACCAAAATCAACATATAAGGTCCAAACTTAGTCTTTGTCGACCATCATGCACTACTAATTGAGTATCCCATGCAAAATATAGATATGGTCTACTCCACAGGGAGGTCACCCCAAATTCCTCATCTAACCACTAGTAACCTATATATATTCATAGGAAACTATCCCTCTCTTATGCATAAAAAAATAGAAGTGCTCCATGGAGAAATGCTAGGATAGACAAACCCTTGTCAAAAGGATACTTCAATTGTTCCTTAAGATCCTTCAAATCACTAGAGTCACTCTAAAAAGAGGGAAATAGAATAAACAAGTGTTTGGAAGGAGATCAATAGCAAAATTGATTCACCCATCGCGTGGGACACCAGGAAGGTCGTCAGGGAAGTCATTAACCACAGGAATAAAATGTAATGAAAGACCTGTGAACTTAGAATATTTAACCATGATAAGATGATAGAGACACCTTTTGGAGATTAATATCTAATCCTTAAGATATAATATGAACCTCCTCTTAAGAGATAGGGAATAATCCTTCCACTCAATAACCGGCTTGCTAGGGAATATAAAGATGACCCAATGGTCCCGACAACCTAGAGATGCATAGCATGAGTACGACTAATGCATCCCCAATACGATATCAAAATAAATCATGTATAATTCAAATAGATCCATCAAAATTTCCTGACCACCCACAGATACCACACACCACTATAAACTTACTCCTCTAGCTACCATAGAGTCACCCATCGAGGTAAAAACTGAAAAGGGTCCTGAAGTAATCTCGTGACCGAAACCAAAATGTACAACCATAAATAGGGGTGCATAAGAAAGAGCGGATCCCAAATTAAGTATATTCTATACATCATGGGAAAATATTTTGAACATACCATCAGCAACATCAGGAGATGCCTTGAACTGCTATCGGGTAGTGATATAATAAACATGGTCTCAAATAGTATTGAAGCAAAAAATAGCACCCCTCGATGCAGGAGCTAGGGAAGTGGAAATTGGGATCCTATTTGCCCTAGTGGAAATCCTTATAGGACACTTCCGCTGCTTGTTACCTAACTAAACACAGATAAAAAAGTCATTTCTCTTTTATAGTAATAACCACAGTGAAAAAGACTACAAAACCGATAGAGAAGATAGGGTAGGGCTGATCGAGCTCCACTAGCCCAAAACTGATATTCACTAGAGGACTGAGGATAAGGGACACTAATGAACACATGGGAACTCCTCAAATTCCCTTTCTCAAACCATTGTCCACCACTTGTACTACTACTTATCTGATCTCTCCCCAAATATGAATATTGGGACTTTTTTCTCTGTCTTTTTTCTCGACCTCTTCTTATTATTTCTCACACCAATTGGATCAGACTGGAATGATAGAGATGCCACTATATAGGAGAATAGATGAATAAAACATTGAAAGTAGGCATTGGTAACACATCCTTGAGATGACTGAGTTTAGGTATCACGCTTCAGGGTAGGGTAAGCAGAGACTGATGGAACTACATGGGGAAAATCAAAAACTCTTATCCTTGATCGAGTTTGTACCCTGTGTGTTGGATGAGATCCATCTAAGTTATCCTCAAGTGGTATCAGTGAGTTTGCATGATATTTAGATCATTGGAATGGCATGATATGAAAATTGAACAAAAAAAATATAGGGGAGAGTTATATCCCTTAGACTCTATAGCCCAAAAATAGAAAAACAAGAAAGTGAAATATATATATATAAATGTCTCATAGCCACTCCCTTATAAGGGTGGCATGCTACACATCCATAAAAGAGACTCTACTTGACATGGCTTTATGGACACCTCTAAGCCACTCCCTGGGCGTCACACGGTGCTTATAGTCCCGATGGACCATAAGCTAATCTATGAGCTGGTACCTACTATGAGAAGTTAGTAAAACTAATAACCAAAGGTAATATGCATAATTTAACTAAGAAATGCCATAAGGTATTAAGTAATAAAGCTGATAAAATCTATAAACAAAACTGATAATACTGATAAAAACATCTGATAATGACAACTGAAATCTAAGAACTGACTTATTGTTTAAAATGTCTGAATGCCTCTAAACTGACTTATGGAAAGTCTATGCATAATCTGGGAACTACGCATTCGAACCTATAATATGATACATCATAGTGCAAGAAAAGAGTAAGTTATCAATACTTTGAATGTACTGGTATGCTAAATGAGGTAGGCTAATATGCATAGTTTCACGAGCATGAGTAATAACTGTCAGAATATATATAGCATGATATGTTGAATATAAAGCATGAAAACTATAAGTGTTGAAGATGTATGACCAAGCATAAAACATATTCTGAATATAATCTTAAATCTAAAATATTGAATACTGATAACTAAATAACTGATATCTATATGCTATGATCAAGTCAATCTAAGATTGAATCTCTAAACTGATGACTGGACTGAGACTGTGGGAGCTATCATCTAACCATCATGCCCCAATGAGCAAAGTTGGGGTCCAACCTGTTACCCCAGTTAGAAGAGTGTTAATACCGTACCACGGGTACTAGCAATGATTGTGTGGATCCACTAAAGTGTTGTCCCAATGGACTAAGGGTTACCCTCAATTAGCAGGTACCCTTATGAGATCAACCTTCAACTAGCAGGTTAATATCTCAACCTATGATAGCTATATATTTTTGAAACATAGGGACTAGTACTAAAGGTTGCACCCTCAACTGGAAGGTGAGCCCCCATATCTGGGTTCGCTCGGTGCTATATTCTATTACCAACTAAACTTACTCGGATTACTCAATTATTCAGAGATTATCTAATTATGATAAATGTCTAAACTGATAATGCTCATAATACATTCTGAAACTATTATAAAGGTATTGAGACTAAGTAAACATCTATGGTTTCAGGTATTCATAACCCCTAGGACTCAATTGCAGTAATAGTAAAATAGTACTAAACTTTTGGGATATAATATGAAAGCATTTATCCAAAATTCACTCTTGTAGGCATTTCATCAAACACTTGGTATTCATGGTTTAAGATAATCATGGGAACAGTATAAAACATAGAGTAAAAACTTGATTTCAACATCAAAAACACTTAATCATGATTTAAATCAGTTAATAACAATATTAAAATATGTCGGGTTTGATAACAACAACAATTTCATGAAAGCATGGCATAAAGTCAAAATTCATGGAGATTCATTGTTAAAATAACAAATTAAAATCATGGTAACTTGTAAATATCACAACTTTAAATTTAAATTTGGACACTCGGACTCCATGGGTGAAAAGGACCCATGAATGAACACTTAACATACTTGGATTGATGAATTCGTGAGAATTGGTGGTGAATTTTTGAGATTTGACCTTGAATCTTGAAGGGTAGGGTTTGTTCTTTAAAGAGACTGTTTTTTGGGGGAGAAATTGAATAAAATAATGACCTAATAGTCTACTGGGACTTTAATCCCGTGTTTTGCATGGATTGGGTCATGGGAAAAAGACCAAACTGTCCTTAAGTGAATTTTAATTTTTGTCACTGAAAATCCCAATTTTGACTATCACCGCGACGTGGTGCTAATGCAGTGAGTCACTAAAATTTCACTATGTGTAGTCTAAGTATGAGTGCAAAATTTCACCTTGGCACGACGCAGTGACATCGTGGTGCATCACTGGAAAATGAAACATCATGAAATTACACCTTGGCATGAGGCGACGCTATCATGGTGCTTTGCTAAAAAAGGATGAACGTGAACTAGAACTCTACCATAACGTTGGCTAATCGAGGTGCTACACTAGAAATTGGACAATTGTGAATTTGTCCTTCACCACGACGCGGTACTTATCTTGGTATTCTGTAGCTCTTACTAAAATCGCCATAACTTCTCAACCGAGCATCAGATTTTGGTATAAATGGTATTGGAAAGATAGTTCAATTTCCTACAAATTACTGGGTATTTAGCTGGAAAATTCTTAGTATATTAAAAGATATGATCACATGAATTTGACTAAAACAGCATTTTTATCAAAATTTCATTCGGTAAAGATTATTGTGATTCGTCTAATAGCTAGGAGTTATTTGGGGACTTAATATACCTCAAACTAACTCATAAAACTAACAAAGAATAATATTTTACTATGTATGAGCTTGAAATATGATGCTAACATTGGTTTGGATTTTTTGAATATCATAATATCTCCCCCTTTGGAACATTCGTCCTCGAATGAGACTGATTAAGCTGAAAACACTTAGGAACTGAGATTACATGTTGAACATATGTGATGAAAATGTGATTACTTGACTGAGCCTGAACAAGACACATGACTGAACTTGTTCTATGAATACATGACTAAAATAAGAATAATATACAGTTAAAACTGAGCATGGAAAGGAGAAATTCTAAGAATACTGTTACCTTACATTGAATCTAAGTTTACGGAGAAAAGATGAGGGTACTTGGTCCACATATCTACTTCTGCTTCGCAAGTGGCTCCGTCGATGGATTGATTCTACCAAAGAACCTTGACTAGGGGAACTTCTTTGTTCCTTAGTCTATGAATTTGTCGATCAAGAATTTTGACTGGAATTGTTTTGTAGGAATGACTGTTCTGAACATCTATGCTTTCTAAGGGAATAACTATAGTTGGGTCACCAATACACTTCTTCAACAAAGAGATATGGAATACTAGGTGCACTGATGCTAAGTCTGCAAGCAACTCAAGCTCATAAGCCACCTTTTTTAAATAGCTAAAAATGTTGTAAGCGTCAATATATCAGGGACTAAGCTTTCCCTTCTTACCAAACCTCTTCACTCCCTTCATGTGATAGATTTTCAGATATACAAAAT
The DNA here is from genome assembly GCA_030864225.1 of Capsicum baccatum var. pendulum. Taxonomy (NCBI): domain Eukaryota; kingdom Viridiplantae; phylum Streptophyta; class Magnoliopsida; order Solanales; family Solanaceae; genus Capsicum; species Capsicum baccatum. The sequence goes on from CM061554.1 coordinate 42,788,918, forward strand.
CACCAATCTCAAACTTAAGATCTTTCCTGCTCATATCTGTATATGATTTCTATCACTTTTGGCCTTCCCTAAGCCTCTCCCTAATCAATTGAACTTTCTCTAAGGCACAAATACTAAGTCAGGCCCAACTAGTGCGGTTCTCCCACTTTAAACAAACCAATCAAAAATCTACATCTCATTCCATATAGAGCCTCAGACAGAGCCATCTGAATAGTAGAATGATAGTTGTTATTATATGTGAATTCAGACAAAGGCAGGTGATTATCCCAGCTTCCTTTAATGTCAACTACATACGCACTTAATATATCCTAAAGGGTCTAGATGGTCCTTTCTACTTGACCTTCTATCTAAGAGTGAAATGTTGTACTGAGGTGAACTTGAGTACCAAACACATAGCAGGGGCAGAAAAGCATAGAATTCTTCCTTTAGAGTTCTTATTATTTCTTTTGAACTTCTTTACTTCAATACTAATTTTGGGTATGATTAATTACTTATTTTTTATGTTTAATTCAAACATAAGTGGCTAAATACCCTTGTTTTGGGGTTGAGGTCAAGAACAAGATTACTTTTTGATATTATTAATAGTAGTTTCTTTTTGGATTATCACCTGGGTTGTTCTTAATTTCTTAAGCTTACTATTTTAATGCCTAGCTTCCATTAGAATAAATTTATATTTCTATATGAATCCAGGAGGAGAATCGTACATTAGACCGAGGAAATTAAGGAGCAAGGTTCTTATCCTTTTATAAAATAAGGGATTTGAATTAGCATCTAAGAGAGGGATATAGCTAGAAGACTTGTTTGGTTCAATTTCAAGAAGATTACTTAATGAATCTAGAACAATTATTGTATCTTTGTGGGAGTTTTAGATGCAGTATTCTATACATAAAAGATTTTAGGTTGGGAGATCAAGATCATTGCCTAAACCTTGCAAACCAACAACCCGATAACCAATTAAAATACTATAAGAATAGAGATGTGTATGATTGTTCGAGAAGCCTCAACCCTGAAATTCTTATCATAATTGTTTACAACCATTGCTTTCTTTGCTCTAGTCATAAAATTTTATTTCTTTTTTATTAATTTACATTTTCATTCTCAAATTCAAAATTATCTTAATACTATACAACACCTAATACTCATTTTCTAAAGCTAAAAGTTGGTTAAATTTCTAGTTGCTTAGTCCTCGTGGGTACGATATTTGATTGTCTAAATTACTATATGACTTAAACGATCACATGCACTTGCATGTGCGTATGGTCCGCAATAAGTTTTTGTTGTCGTTGCTAGGGGCTAATATATTAGTAAATTACTAAATTTTTGGGTTTTTAATATTAAGTTTTGGAGTTAACAACGTGATCTTAGCAGATAAATTTTTGCAGGTTTAGCTGAATGTTGGACTGGCGAGATATAAAGAACTGGTAGAGCCTTTTGCAGAACCAGAACAAATTTTTCAACAAAAACGAAGAATGGTTGAACAATGGAATGAACTAGCTAATCCAAATGGCGGGAATTTTCCCCATCCTATCATTCCTGTTATTCCAGTTATTCATGCTCAATAAGTTGCTAAACTTATTTGTAAGGTGGCAATTCCACTCACAAACAATGTGACAAACAATATTTTAAAGCCTAAACCAGGAGGTCAATTTGAATTAAAGTTGAATATGGTGCAATTTCTGGATTCTGTGGGGCAATTTTATGGCCTCTCACATGAAGATCCACAACAACATATATAGACCTTCTTGGAAATTAGTGATACATACATTCCTAAAGTGGTAAATTTTGACTATGTAAGATTGATACTCTTCAATTTCTCCCTAATTGGTGAAGAAAAAAGGTGGTTACATGTTGAACCACCACTTTCCATCACTTTATAGAAAGATATAGCTTGGAAGTTTCTTATTTGATTCTTTCCATCCGGGTAGATAGCACACTTGAGAATTGAAATATTGAGTTTTAGATAAAAAGATGAAGAGAATCTCTACCAAGCTTGGGAGAGATTTAAGGGTATGCTCAGAAATTTCCCTCACTATCATCAATCCAATGATGTTCTTGTGCATACTTTCATAGAAATATTGGGGCCAAACACGAAGATTATCTTGGATTTAGCATTAGGTGGACAAGCTTTTGAGAAGGCATATGAAGAATTGTACACACTATTGAATCAAATTTCACAAGGGAACCCTGACTGTCATTCAGACTTGAGGAGAGCTCCTAAAAAGGTTGCAGGGGTATTGGAGGTAGATCAGTTCACTATATTATAGACACATATCACAGCCATGTATAATCATATGATTACTCAGCTTAATAACATAAAGTTTGGTGTTACACAACCAGCAGCCACAGCAAATGTAGTCCAATAGGTGAATTCTTAGTGTTAGATTTGCAGAAGTGGTGAGCACACAACTGATGCTCTCATGGCTAATCCAAAATCTTTCAACTATGTGGGAAGTACAAATTGATAGGGACAACAAAATTTTGGTAATACGTATAATCCCAATTAGAGGAACCATCCCATTTTTCATGGGATTGAAATCTGGGGCAGTATGTAAATCAGTACAAGGGACAAGTTCAACCAAATCCACAGCCAGCTCAGAATACTTAGGAGACTACTCAATCTAGAAATATGGAGAAATTAATAAAGTAGTTTATGGCTCAACAAGCACAATTTCCAACTTACATTAAGACTCAACAGGCATAGGTTACAGCTGAGTTGAAGAGTCAATAATTACTTACGAGAAATCTAGAGTTACAATTGTGTCAAATTGCAGGGGCACATAATACAAGACCTCAAGGAGAATTACCTAGTGATATAGAGACAAATACAAAGCAGGTAAATGCGGTTACAACAATGAGTGGGCTGCAAACTAAGGAGACATTTTAGGAGAAGGTAAGTCGCACAATTATAGATAACAGTACTAAAGACAATGCAGAGAAACAAATTAAGGATAAAATGGCAAGTGAAGAAATTCATGTGGACAAGAAGACTCTCCTCTTACCCTTTCCTCAAAGAGTAAGAAAGCCTCTAGAGGAGGTGAGTTACAAGAAGTTCTTAGATCTTCTGAAGTAGGTTCAAGTGAATTTTCCTCTTATTGACATTTTGCAAAGTGTGCCAAAATATACAATATATTTGAAGGATATAGTTGTAAATAAGAACTGGTTAACCGAGAATACTACAGTTGCACTTACTCAAGAGTGCACGTCTAAGATTCAAAATAAATTACCCATGAATCTTAAATATTCGGGTAGTTTCACCTTGCAAATTACCATTGGACAGACTATTTATGCACGTGGATTATGTGATTTGGGAGCTAGCATAAATCTTATGCCCACATAATAGTACCAGAATATGGGTCTTGGGAGTCTCAAACCTACTATTATTATTTTGCAGTTGGCAGATAGATACCTTCCCAGGCCGCATGGTCTTATCGAGGATATTTTGGTTTAAGTAGAATCGTTAATATTTTTGGTGGATTTTGTAATTCTTGACTTCAAGGCTTATCCTGTGGTTCTATTTATTTTGGGATGACCTTTCTTAGCAATAAGGTAGTCACTAATTGATGTAGCAGTCGAGAAAATGACAATGCAAGCATGATAAGGTAAAAGTTTTTTATATGTACAAGGCGTTGAAACTGACAACTATATATAAGGAGTTGTCATCCATATTAGTTGTTGACCTTGCTTCGATTGGCAGTTGTTGTTGTCTGATAATCCTTTAAAGTGAGCGTTGATGGGTCATGATCTTTACGGAGATGTACAAGCATTGAAATTGCTCCAGGTTAAGAATTTAGCAGTGGTTGAAATGATGAAAGTGCCTGTCAAACCATTGAATAGGACAATAGGTCTATTACCTAAGCCCTCGATTGAAAAAGCTCCTAACTTGGCACTCAAGGTTCTTCTCCATATTTACAATATGTTTTACTTGGTGACCAAGATACTTTGCTTGTTATTTTGTCAGCAAGATTAACAGATGTACAGGTAAAGAAAGCCATAACAGTTTTAAAAAGGAGAAGAAAGCCAATTGGTTGGCAAATATCTGCTATTACAGGAATCAATCTATTATTTTGCATGCACAATATCTGCATGAAAGAGGGTTACATACCGAGAGTGCAGCAATAAAGAAGGTTGAATTCTATAATGAAGGAGGTGGTCAGAAAAAAAGTGATCAAGTGGTCTACCCAATTTTTAATAGCAAATGGGTGAGTCCAGTGCACTGTGTACAAAAAAAAAGGGATGACTATAGTAACTAATGATTATAATGAGTTGATCCTCATACACATGGTGACCAGTTAGAGCATCTATATTGACTCCCGATTATTGAATGAAGCAACTAGTAAAGATGACTATCATATTCCTTTCAATGACCAAATGCTGGATAGATTGGCAGGATAAGAGTATTATTATCTTTTGTATGGGTACTCTGTCTACAACCAGATAATCATAGCACCAGAAAATCAGGAGAAGACCACTTTCACATGTCCCTATGGTACATACACATTCAGACACATACCCTTCGGCCTATGCAATGCACCTGCTAGATTTCAGATATGTATGATGTCTATATTCTCTGACATGGTTAAAGACTTTATGGAGGTATTCATGGATGATTTCTCTATGTACGGTAATTCTTTTGAAAAGTTCTTGCAGAATCTTGACAAAGTTCTAGCTCGATGCGGAGAGACAAACTTGGTGCTAAATTGGGAAAAGTGACATTTTATGGTTAAGGAAGGAATTTTCCAAGGCCATAAAGTGTCATTTAAAGGACTTAAAATAGATAAGGTGTAGGTTGAAGTGATTGAAAATTTTCCACATCTAGTCACAGTCAAAGAAGTGCGGAGCTTTTTGGGACATAAAAGTTTCTATAGGCGGTCCATTCAAAATTTCTCAAAGATTGCAAGCTCCATGTGCAAATTATTGGAGAAATAGGCAAATTTCAAGTTTGGGGATGATTGCCCAGCAGCTTTTGAAAAATGAAAGAAGAAGTTGATTGAAGCACCTATTTTGATTGCACCAGATTCAGGATTACCGTTTGAGCTGATGTACGACTCTAGTGATATTGTTGTGGGAGTTGTTTTGGGGCAGAGAAGAGATAATTTATTTTGCTCAATGTACTATGCTAGCAAAGTGTTGAATGATGCTCAAGTTAATTATATGGTTATGGGAAAAGAGATGCTCGCAGTGGTGTATGTATTCGACAAGTTTAGATCTTACTTAGTTGACAATAAGGTTTTTATTCATACTTACCATGCTAATATTAAGTATCTTGTGAACAAAAACGATGTATAACCTCGACTATTTAGGTAGATTCTGCTATTACAAGAATTTGATCTTGAGGTTCAAGATCGAAAGGGAGCTGAAATCAAGTTGATGTCTACTTATCACGGCTGGAAAGTCGAAACCATATTATTGATGAAGCTCTTAGTATTAAGGAAGAGTTCCCTGATGAAAAGTTATTATCTTTATATACAGTTGAGTTCCCATGGTATGCTGATATTGTGAATTTGATAGCTTGTGAGGTGTACCCTCCTACTGCAACTACACAACAAAAGAAGAAATTGCTCCATGATTCACGTGCATATATTTGGGACAAACCGTATCTCTTTAAGTATGGTCCAGATAGAGTCATTCGTAGGTGTATCCCGAAGGCTGAATTTTCAAAGGTCCTTAAAAATTGCCACTCATCTCCTTATGGTGGACACCATGGGGGTGAAAGGACTGTTAGAAAAGTATTGCAATCAATTTTTTTCTAGCCTACGTTGTTTAGAAATGCCATTGCTTTTGTGAAAAATTGTTATCAATGTCAAAGGTTGGGTACTATATCAAGGCGTAATGAGATACCCCTCAATAATATTTTAGAAGTCAAAGTCTTTAATGTTTAGAGGGTCGATTTCATAGGCCTATTCCCACCTTCAAAAAGAAATAAGTACATTCTTGTAGCGGTTTACTATGTCTCTAAATGGGTGGAAGCTATAGAGATTCCGAATAATGATGAAAGAGTGGTGCTGAAATTTGTGAAGAAGAATATATTTTCCAGATTTGGTACACCTAGAGCGATAATTAGTGACGGAGGTACGCATTTTATCAACACCTGTTTCAAAAATCTTCTTGCTGAATATGGTGTTAGGAACAAGGTTACTAATGTGTACCATCCCCAAACTAGTAGACAAGTTGAGGTATCCAATCGGAAGTTAAGCAAATACCCCAGAAGACTATGAATGGGCAGAGAAAAAATTGGGCGAAAAAGCTAGATGATGCATTTTGGGCCTACCTAACAGCTTACAAGAAGCCCATTGGGATGTATCCGTATCGCTTGGTGTATGGTAAATCTTGTCATCTTCGTATGCAGTTGGAACACCAAGAATATTGGGTTGTAAAGAAGCTGAATTTTGAGATGAATGCCACGGGGGAGAAACGGTTATTATAGCTAAATGAGTTTGATGAGTTTAGTTTTCATTCCCACGAAAATACCAAACTATACAAACAGAATACCAAAATATGGCATGATAAACAAATTCAAGAAAGAGTATTGGAACCCGGAAAACTTATTTTATTGTTCAATTTAAGGCTTAAGTTGTTTCCGGGTAAATTACGATTGAAATGGTTTGGGCCTTTTGAGGTGGTGCGTATGACACCTCATGGAGCTATAGAGTTGTGCAATAAAGAGAAGGAAGAAAAGTTTATGATGAATAGACAGCGTGTTAAGCACTATTGGGTAGATTATCCAGATAAGCACAAGGAATCTATCACTTTTACTGATGAGTGATACTAAGCTAAGTCGTGCCATGACATAAAATAAGGCGTTGTATGGGAGGCAACCCACAAATGTAATGTAATAGGTAGTTTAATTTTTAGTAGTGAAGAACAAAAATAAAAATACAAAAAAAATGAGTCGTGCCACGATAAAAAATAAGGTGCTTGGTGGGAGGCAACCCATTTTTTCTTATGTAAGTTTTTTTTTTGATTGATGTGTAGGAATGAGAAATTTGGTAGAGATAGAGAAGAAAATAAGATGGTGAACATGGGCTTTTGAATAAATAAATAGTTGTTCTATGGTGAGAAAAAGGTAAGGGGTAAGAAAAGATGCATTAGGTATGGAAAATTTAGCCATGGAAAACTTGTTGGATGCAATTTCCAGTGGACCGACTCTATCTTGGCGCGTCGCATTGATGGACATAAATTCTACACTTAGAAAAAAAAATTAAAATTATTTCCATTGAACCAAAGTGATTCTGACGCATCGCGTTGGCCCATCAACGTGTTTCCCATTGCGGCATATCGATTCTGCAATGTGATTCCTGACGTGTCGCATTTTCTGTACCCAGTGAAAATTTTTAAACCTAATATACCCCTCTATAAATACCTTACCTTACCTATTTCCCATCTACTCACCTAACCCTAGCTGCACCGCCTCAATTTTCCCCAAAGCCCTAAACTTCCTCCCTTTACAATTTTGTTAATTTTGAGCAACAACAATAAGTTCTCAACTTTATCTTCAATCTTGTTAACTAAGACTAGGTAAGTTATGATTATATTTTTTGTTTAAGTCTTATGAACCTATGTTCTTTACTATTTTTATAAGTTTTGTGTTCTGCGAATTTAATCTAAACAATAGTGAAATATTCAAGGGTTGGGTTTAATTAATTTGAACTTTCATTGAATGATAATTGTCAAAATTATATGAGAACCTTAGGAGGAGATGATGACATGTTGTTATGGGTTTGATATTTCTCATGTGATAAGCAAGTATATTCTGAAATGGGAATCATGGTTTAATTGATTTGGATCCTCTAAGGGTTTAAGATATAAATTGATTGACAATTTTATGTTTTATTGTACTATGTGTTGAAATTCAATAAATTAGGAGTTTCTTGATTCAATATATAATATCAATTAAGTGTGGGGTGGATCTCAATTCAACACCACCTTAGTGTTAGCTATATATGATCAAAGTGAGTGTTGTTGATTTGGATCTAGGAGTGATGCAGGAAAACCATGTATTAAATTATTAAGGGGGAGTAATGTGTTAATAAAGAGATATGTGTCTGTAAAAGTTGTTTAATCCTTAATCCATTTATGGAAATTGTTAACTATCAAAAATATGAAATATCTTTGTGTGTTATTATTGGATTAGTGATTATAAGAATTGTGAATTAGAAAGGAGAAGTCTAAGTAACCTAGTGCATTCACATTTAATGGTGATTAGATTCGAAGGTGCTTGTTTTATATGTTTGTGGGTTATTATGTTTAATAGGTACAATGTCGAGCAGCCACCAACTAAGAAGCAAAGGTAAAAATGCAGGTGGACCGTCTGAGCCTAGACACAAGAGGAGTCGTGACTCTAATAGGGTAACTGTAGCCCCACATATTCCAAGTGGGCAAAAGAGGTTCGTAACCAAGGCAGTAACTACGGAAGGATGAAAATGGTGCCGCGACATAAAGAGTCAAAATACTCAGCTGATCAATTTATCAAAAGGGCAAGTTTGATAAAGGAATATCCTTCGATGGTCAGAAAAATAGAGGCACACCACATGAATTTTCTCTACGAGTAGCCAGGTCTCTTCAACTTGAGCTTAGTTCGCGAATTCTATGCAAATTAGAACCCGAAAGATTCAGAGGTTGAGGTATATGGGCAAGTGATAACTTTCACTATAAACATAGTTATTGATTTTCTAGTTGCATCCCATGTGGATCCAGAGCCATTGAAGATCATACGTCCAAATTATAACTCTCGTTAGAAAGTGTAAGCGGTCACTGTCAAATATAGAACCCAACTGGGTTGGGTGTCGAATCCCACAAGGAATACTCTGGTCACTAAGTGTTGCAATTATTAGTAGACTGTTGGTCAAAAATTCCAATAAAAAGGGGGGTTTTGATTTAGGCATGAACTAATGTTAACAAAGTAACGAATGAATGATTTGTTTAGTAAGATTTAATCACAGAGAATAATAAGTTAGTGTTATGTCCACCTTGTAGTTTCTACTTCTCTATTAACTATGAGTAACGCGGAATTTGGACAAGCATGCACTTATAGAGAATTGTATTCTAATTCTAAATCCAAGTGTTTCCCAACCATCAAGGATTTATTTCACTTTAGCTCTCTCGAGCCTAAAGTGTATAACAAATGGTACAAATTCTCCAAAAAGTTAATCCGGTTAAGGCATTAACGTGTAAATAGAGGTTGGAAGCCCTATTTCCTTATCACACTCTCTTTTCCAAACATTTAACTTTTCTCACGAACAAGTTAATGCTAATATGGCGTGTTCTCTATGTTTGCAACCATGTGAATTCAATCAAAACGAAGAGAGTAATGATATAAGTAGCATACACATCAAGAATTCACAAACTCATAGGAATAGATAGTATCTTACAAGGTTTCCATAACCCTAACAGAAAAGTTTAGCTACTGCCTCCTTAAGTATTTAAAAATACTGGGCTTGCCCAGGAAAAAGTTCTCATGCATCACTTTCAGTCCAAAAGCTGCCTTCCCTCTAATGTGAAGTTTTCCTTTGCTGCTCATAGGTCCATAAAGTGCTGAAATCTTCATCATTAATACCTGAAAAACATGCAAATCACGTTGGTCAGCTCACTTAAAGGAAAATGGACTAAAAGTACAGGAATATTATATTTTATCCTCAAAACTTAGCTAAAACATGTGTAAATTATGGTGGTTAGGCGTGTAAATACGCCCAACATCACCACCCCACACTTAAAGCTTTGTTTGTCCTAGAACAAAATATTATATCCATGCAAACATCTAACTAGAATTTCACAGTAGCAACACAAAATGTTCAACAAGACATGCACAACAATTATTAACAAAGAGTAGGTTTCTTAATCACTACTAGAAACAACTCAACCTCCAACATAGACTCATTAGGATGGTCAATTTGTATCCACAAGTTAAGCCACAAAAAATCATATAAAACTACCCAACAATCGTCAACCATGTGCGTCTCACACAAGATATCACCCTTAATCACTTATAGTTTTGCATTGTTCGAAACATGGGTATAAGACTCTCCTTGCTCTCACTCTCACAAAGAATTCTTATATTACAACTGATGACCATAGGCTTGCCGTTAGTGTAATGCTCCACTAATATCAGAATGCTAAGCTTAGAATCAAATAGGTCTTTACAGGTTGTAATGTAGGCTAAGGGACAAGTAGGACTATTTTGGCCAGAAATAGTGACTATGTTCCATAAGCGCTTTAATACACTACACTATGCCATTTACACTCTCTTTTAACAACCACTCGACCTTTCTTTCATCTACCAACCCCTTTTCACCTATTTTGTTATTCAATTATAAGCACAACTATCTTTTTATTTTTCTATTTCTGGTTTTTTTTCTTTTGTTTTTTATTTTTTTATTTTTTTTATTTTATTTATTTATTTATTTTTTTAAAGCACCTCCATGATAGTCACTCTTTTTCTCAACATTTTCAAGTACCAATACACTCTAAGGCATCACTCTCACCATTTTTCTCTTATTTTGTCACATGACTCTACAATTTAAAGCGCTTAGGAATTTGGATCAAATTATGGTCTTGAAAAAAAATGGATTAGGCTACATATGCGGCTGTCAAAGAAAATAGCTAAAGTCTGAAAGGGGGTTCACTAGGATAATGTAAAAGGGTAGGTAAAAAGAAGGTAAACAAATTCAGAGCTGCCAAAGAAATGCCTAAATCATCTCCTAAACTCACACTCTTTATTTCACTTTACACACACACCAGGCAATTTCTAGCATCAGTCACAACACAGAATATACTAAAACCTCACACACACAAGGCACATGGTCAACTTTATTGGAAGCAATATAGACTCTTGACCCAACATAATTAAACCACACAATTATCACACAGTAAGTCACACTTAGAGCCTAAATGTCTCAATAGTAATGGTTTAGTACAAACTCTTGTTATAATACCATGCCGTCTATCAGAACAATTTCATGCAAAATCTAAAAAAAATTTAACTAACTAATTACGACTAAATAACTACGACTAATTTAAACAAACAAGAATAAATGTAGGCAAAGAAGTATAATACAACATACAAATACCAACACCCCACACTAAGACGGGATACACTGCCCTCAGTGGAAATAAATAAGGAAAACCTGATTAGTTGGACACCTCTTCTATGTCTGGGGTCATACCCCCTGCGTCGAAATCATCATCAGAGTCATCATCCTCAGAGTTGTCCTCCACATCTGAGTCTGGCAGTCGGCGATCGTCGTTAGTCGGCATGTCATTATCGAGAGGCTCCTCAAAATATACCCCCACTCTACACATAGCCCGCGCATGCTCATTCATTGAGTAGTCATAGTCCAACTGTTGAAGCTCTACATCAGTTGGAACACGACCCCCACTCATCATGGTAAACCTCGTCATGCCATATAGATGGCGAAAGAAGCTTTCATCTCGAGCATGCCTCTCTACAGTGGTAAGGTTGATGCCATGACTAGTTTCAGGCTCTTTAACTTTTGTAAGATCAACCTTCTTCGGGTTGTGTGGAAGCTTATGATCTGCAGGTTCCTCTTCAATGTACTCCTTCCTTAAGATCACAGTCAACAAATTGCCAAAGCTGAAATGGGACCTTTGTGCAGCCTAGCCTTACGCATTGACGATCGTATAACCGCACCAATGTTGATGGGAATATTAGTCATCAGAGCGCACATCAAGCATACTTGATCATGTGTGATCTTTGTGTACTGTGTCCCAGGAATCAAGAAAGATTTGACTATTCTCAACCATATACGAGCTTGTCTGTTCAAGGAAGCATACGGGAAGGTATTGTGCCAACCGTTATCCTTGTGATCAATCCACCTGGCCATGGACCTTGTTCCACACACTGTGTGTCTGATATCCCTGTAGGGAGATCTGTGATAAAGCTCCTTGAGCGGTGATGGATCCACAGATGGGAGGCCCAAAAAAGAGTTGAAGAACTCCGCATTCAGTTGCAAGATTTGGCCCCAAATCTTCACTTCACTTCCGGTAGTCTTTGGGGACCAATTGGAATAAACCTCTCGCATTAGATCAAGATTGCATTCCCCCATATCTCAGAAAATAAAATCAAGATTTAGTGCCATGATTTTAGCTAAAATGCGGGGCTCTCTGTTTGCTAGACTCTCCTTCTGCATCAAATCCACGTGAAAATATTTTTTTACTTTGTTGTTCTTGTACCACTCCTTTCCTTCCTCCTCTAGGACCCACTTTATCCCGAAAGTGCGTCGAGGCACTTGCAAAGAGGAGGACTCAGCTTGCTCTTTTCTTGACCTTTTTTGTTCTTTCTGTGAGGTGGACGCTTTTTCTTTTCCTTGTCGTCCTTTTGGGGCCATTCTACCTGAGATAACAATAGAGTCATGTTAGCTTCATCTCGGAAGATTGAATCGAAAAAAAAAATTAATGGCACCACCCCACACTTAATTTGTTGGCACAGACTAATTAAGTGAGTGATGTCGATTACTCAGACTTTATCGACATACATTTAGGCGATATGTTCCAACAACATGTTTAGCACAGTCATACTTTCATGTAATCTTGACTATACTTTTATGTTTGGATTAATGCACTTCTTGAACAAGACCACCACATAAAGATCGTATCATGTTATTGCATAGAAATAATCACACCATCTTATGCTTGTGGTCAATCATGATCGGTATCTTGATGAATGAGTCATTCAAACATTCAAGCTTTCAACTTTCAAGATTAGGTATTAAATTCACAATTTCGACTTCATAAAAATATGATAGTGTATAACAATCAAATACAAGTCGGAACAAAGTCAAGAACACCCACACGTATCTTTTCACTCAAATAGATGCATCATAACAAACCAACCATATTCTTATCACCAAACCATTATAAGCGTAGTATTGCAACAACAATGGAATATAAAGTAATAACTTACTTGGTGATGGTTTAGGAAGATGAGATTGCAAGATTAGATGAGCAAAAATAAAAACTTTGAGAGATTTGGGGAGCTTGGGCGGTGCCTATATTGAGCAAACAATGGAATTGTGATTTAATGTTGAGGATCTATTTATAGACTAAGCCATGGGTCGGGTTTGGTCCATATATAATCGGGTTAGGAGACAAAAATGCATAAGTAGGCGTCGCCTAAAGCTTTGCCTATGCTTAGCATAGGCGGCGCCTTTGTCAATGCCTAGTTGGGCATAGGCGGCGCCTTTGTCAATGCCTAGTTGGGCATAGGCGGCGCCTTTGTCAATGCCTAGTTGAAACAGTGAGCATAGGCAATGGCATAGGCGGCGCCAATGGTATTGCCTAGATTTGCATAGGCAATGCCTTGTCTGTTGCCTATGTAAGGCAGTGAGCATAGGCAATGGTATAGGCCTTGACTTGTCCATTACCTATATTGGCATAGGCATTGCCTTTTTTATTGCCTAGATTAGCGTAGGCATTGCCTTGTCCATTGCCTAGATTAGCATAGGCAATGCCTAGCCGATAGTATTTGCTCCATCATTCCTAGCTTACCACCTTTAGCATGGCTCACTTTCAAATCAAAATTTTGGTACTAATCCCCTCCTTTGTACGTCTTGTACCTACACTTAATCAAAAACAACAAAAACAATTAGAAGGATGGGTTGTCTCCCACCAAGCACCTTAGTTTTGGTCGTGGCTCGACTCTTCTTTTTGGATTTTAATTTAACAAAAACAAACTCCTAGTAAAACAAAACGATTAAAATGATAGGTTGCATCTCATGTAGCGCTTAATTTATTGTCACAGCATGACATAGTTATCTCGATTACTTAGACTTCATCGAGATAGATAGACCATCATTTTCTGAATGGATTCAGACGACGCTGATGCTTATTAGTAGGTACACAATCTTCCTCTAGCTGAATCTTGTGCACACATATGCCAGGAGAGATACCAATTATATCATCAATAATCCAACCAATATTTCTCTTGTACCTCTTCAGAACATAGATGAGAGCCTCTACTTGTTGTTCACCTAAATCAGCCGCAACAATAACCGAAAGTGTATTTCCACTTCCCAAGAATGCATACTTTAGATGACTGGGGAGCTCTTTTAAATCTAGCACTGGTGGCTCTTCAATGGAAGGTTTCTCTGGTGGTAAAGGTCGACTCTTAAGGTCAAGGTCCAGCTTCTTAGGGGAATATGAAGATGACCCCATTCCTGTCAAAGCACAGATAGTTTCTTCGTACTCTTCAACATCCTCACGCTCAGAGTTCAAAAGCACAGCAGCCAATGGCTCAACAGTAGGCTGTTTCTCTAACTATAGTTCCTTCGCATCCTCATGATAAGCATCAGCTATAGAATACACATTCATATCATTTGGTTGCTTCATTGATTTGCATACATCAAAACGGACCACTTCATCATTCAACCAAAATAAAAACTCATTTGCTCGTAAATCAATAAGCACACTTCCTATTGCGAGGAAAGGGCATCCCAAGATTATGGGAACGTCAGAATCCACCTCACAATCCAGAACAACAAAGTCTGCAGGAAAAATAAAGGTAGAAACCTTCACCAGTACATCATATAAAATACCAACAGGTCGTTTTACCGACCTATCTGCCATCACAAGCCGCATATTAGTTGGGGTAGGATCGCCCAACCCCAACTTTCTGTAAATAGATAGCGGCATAAAATTGATGCTAGCCACCAAATCTTACAATGCCTTAGAAAAATCCAAAGATCCAACCGTGCAAGGAATAGTGAAAGCACCAGGATCTTCCTTCTTCTAAACTAAAGATCTTATGGCAATTGCACTGCAATGATGGACATTATCTGTCAGTTCATAGCTTGCTGCCCTCTTCTTTGTCAAAAGGTCCTTCATGAATTTGGTGTACCCAGGCATCTGTTCCAGTGCCTCCACCAAAGGCACATTAATAGTCAGCTGCTTCAACATAGTCATGAATTTACTGAACCTGGTGTCATCAGCTTTCTTCTTCAGTCTCTAAGAAAAAGGTGGTGGTGGAAGGGGAAGAGTTTTCTCCACCACTTCCTTTTTATCTTGCTTCTGATTATCACTTTTTTTAGGCTGGTGACGTCTTGGTGTAGTGTCATGAACGTTTTCATTCTAATTTTCAGCTTTTACAGAATCATCACACTTTGCTTCAATTACATTCTCTTCTATATTATCAACCACCTGCTTGCCTTTGGACGGATTTTCCAACACTTTACCACTCCTGGTAGCAATAGCCATACATTGTCCATCATTCCTTGAATTTTGCACAGTTTCACTAGGTAAAATGTCATCCTTTCTCTGATTGAATGCCGCTGAAAGTTGACTCAGTTGTTGTTCCAGCTATTTTATTGAAGTGGAATGCGAGTCAACCAATTGATTTATTGAGGACAAGTCATTTTTTACATCAGTTACTCCCGTGTTGGTTGCCTCCACTACTTTCAACAGCTTACACATCATATCTTCCATGGACATCATTCCAGAACCAGATGCAGCGGATTCACGACTTCCAGGAGGAACATACAAACCACTCCTGTCAGTCTTATTCTTCCAACTCCCTTGACCGCGGTCCTTGTATCCAGATTTATTATAATAGTTCCGACCTTGGTTTCCTTGGGCATTGCCTCGGAAACATTTAACCAAAATATAGTACAGCAAGTTAATCCATGCTTCTTCTAACCTACACATAGAATAACAAGTATCAATTAAGTAATTTAGGATTACATTGCTTAGGATTACATGAAACAACTTAAATGATTTACCACCAAGTCAAGTATGTCAAGTCAAATCAAGTCAAGTTAAGCAATAGTCAAATACATAAATATATTTCCTACTTCGCTTAAGGAATCGTCAAACTCACCAGAACCTTGTACATACATACTGTGGTTATCATAACCACCCTTTAGACATAACCTGCAAGGGATAAATTCCATCTATGTACCTAAACCTCAGACACAAGTGTCTGCCAATTTTATTCCACCAATAAGCTGAGAGAATGTTAAAATACTGGAATATTCCTTATTTAATCATAAGGTAGGTATAAGAATCATACAACAAGATCAATTCATTGATTTGACCGTACCAAACATCATACATTAACAAGTCATACTAAGAAGTAGTTAACATGCACATATAGTACAAATAAGATTAAACTACAGTACCATTACCTACCAAGCTTGCACAACTTCACTAAGTTGGAGCCTTGCCCTTCTGTATAATTTCAGCTTGATCTCAATCTATAAAATACATACAAACACTTATTTAATGAAATGACCTACCACTTTGGTGATTATAACCCACACTGAAACTCTAAGGCAAAGTTTATGATCATTCTCTCCTTGTTCTAGGGCTTTTTTGCCTTAATTTACCTAAAACTACAAATCCCATGTATAATTTAGTGAATTAGTTAAATACAATGGTAAAATAATAATAACTAACCAAAACCCGTTGATTTTATAATCAATTAGTACCTTGCACCAGAAAGCCAACAAAAATCAGCCCTTAACCCTCCACAACTATGCAAACTCACAATTCTAAGGCTAGATTATTGATTTACAAGTTAACGGAGATGAAATCTTTATCTTAATAAAGAAAACCAATGATTGGATGATATTTTTTTCCAAAATTGTCTCTCCCTTGATCCAAAACGAGTTTTAGAAAAAAATAATTATTCTGGGAAGTTTTAAAATAAATTAGCAATTTTCACCGCCTTAGCGACATACGTCACTATAGCAACATTGACCGCTTTGAATAGGCTTGATGTCAGGAATCTTTTTACTTTTGGGAATATCTCTATAGCAACATGGATGAGGCAATATGTCTAGTTTTGCCCAAAATTCTTCTTTTTCACAACGCACCTTAATTGCAAGGCATCCCAAACAATACCATTTATGCTACGATCAATTCTAGAAGTTCTACTTCCCCAAATTATTTTTGAATTTCCCTAGATCATATCTCACTCCGATTTCATTCAAAACTAGTCTAGCCTAAAATTTATAACTTTGAACTCGAAAATAATTTTAACATGAAATTTTAAATGAGCGCCTTATACTTAACGATAAAATGTGTCGTTACAGTATAATTATCTTTTTTCTTTATATAACATTTATAAAAAAAATTACATATTAATTTGACACAAATGTAAAGGTTACACATTGAATTATAATATTTTAATTATGTATAAAAAATATTATTCGATGTATAGTTATTATATAATATATAATTAACTTTTGTCATTATATAATGTTTATACACATGTTATTTATTAATTATTCATTAATTATAAAGATTGGGCATTAAAGTTATTATATTTTAATCATGTACGAATTAATTTTGCACGATTATAAAAATTAAAATAGATAATGGCTGGTATGTGATAACAAAAAAGTTTCACACCGCTATAAAAAGTTCAACCTATTAGCTATGGCTGTATATGCTGTCTTCTCTTTAAAAAATTGGGCCAAAATGACCCAAAATTGAAAATGACCACGAGAGAGAATTAGTATGACCGAATGGCTATTTTGATGGCCAAGATTGGAAAGACTATTTTAGAAGTTGTTTTTATTACTAAAAATTACTTAAACACGTAAATAGGTCGTTACAGTATAATTATTTTTTTTATTATATAACATTTATGAACAAATTACATATTAATTATACACAAACATAAAGGGTAGACATTGAATTGTAATATTTTAATTATGTATAAAAATATTATTTGATGTATAGTTATTATATAATGTATAATTAACTCTTGTCATTATGTAATGTTTATACAGATGTTATTTATTAATTCTTCATTAATTAAAAAGATTGGGCATTAAGTTGTTATATTTTAATCATGTACGAATTAATTTTGCACGATGATAAAAATTAAAATAGAAATATGACTGGTATGTGGTAACAAAAAAGATTCACACGGCTATAAAAATTTCAACCTATTAGCGATGGCTTTATATGTTGTCTTCGCTTTAAAAAATTGAGCCAAAATGGCCCAAAATTTAAAATGACCATGGGACGGAATTACTATGACCGAATGGCTATTTAATGGCCAAGATTAGAAAGACTATTTTAGAAGGTATTTTTATTATTAAAAATTACATAAACGCACAATTTAATTTTCCTTTATTACATAAAACCCTAAATGTCCAAACTAATTACAAAAATTTCACTTTTACACTTTCTCTTTCTAAAAGCTCTTATACATATATCAACCTCCAAGTTCTTACGCATATTGCCCCCCAAATCTGCCTATTTTCAAGGAGCATTAACCCAGCAGTTTTTCAAGTTTGAAATTACAGACGTGTGCCAATCAATATGCTAAACTTCAACTTTCATATTATTTTCAAACTCCATTATTTTGTTTTAGAGGCTAGTACGATTTTTCGATTATCTCTACTTTACTAATTCAAAAATAGACGGAAAAAATATTTTTTCAGTTTGTTCTTGAAAATTTTGATAGTAAGGATTTGTTGCTAGTAGTTCAAAAAAGCAAGTTGTGAGTCGTTGAAGAAGAAGAAAAAAAGAAAATTTGTCACGATCTCGTCTTCCCAAGATAATGTGATTTTGATTTTGAATTTGAGTACAATTTTTCAAATTTCTTATTAATATACATATCTTTATCATTGCAATTATCATTAATTTAACCCTTATACATAGCGTCAATATGTGTAGGATTCAGAATTTTTCAATCATGAACTGTTCGTATTTGGATTTCTATATATAAATCGGGTTATGTATATGATTTAGTACAGGTAACTTTTTTATGTATATTGCACCAATATACATAAACATTGGCATGTTGTGGATGCATATACATAACTGTGTGATGTATTAGGCTGTCTGTGTATTTTTTAATGTAAAAATATGATAACACAATCATGTATACTATTTACGCAATTATGTATATGGTTTACATGTTATGTATAGGATTGATAATTTTTCATTCGTGAATTATTGGTATTTAGGACAATATACATAACACATGTATGTATGAGAATTCATACACACAAGTATATCTAATGCGTACATCTACATTTATGCAGTTGAACAAATTTATTAAATTTTAATTTATCATAACATTCAGGGACTATGGTGTATTTTTTGCTGAATATGTGAAATATTTGAGCAGAAGGGGAGCCTTGGAGTAACTGGTAAAGTTGCTTCCATATGAATAGAAGGTCACGGGTTCAAGCCTTGGAAACAGCCTCTGGCAAAAATGCAAGGTAAGGCTACGTACGATACACCCTTGTGGTGGGACCCTTTTTCGAACACCGCGCATAGCGGTAGCTTTAGTGCACCGAGCTATCCTTTTTTTATGTGAAATATTTGAGCAAAGGAATACCAATTCATTCATCAGATTTTGATTTAGTTACGCATCGATTGAGATATGCATCTCTTTTATGAAATTAAGGTGTAGTTAAGTCGAAGAAAGACTATGTTAGTGATATGATGATCCTCCAAGACCAAGGCTTAATTTTGTTCCACCACTTGATAAATCAGAGATTGTTAGTTTAGAATAGTTCAAAAATTAACTGATGTTTCTAAAAATTTGAATGATATTTTATTTTTAAAATGAATTTTCAAGACATTTTATGTATGCTTGTGCTCAAGATATATGTTTTGATTTTTGAATAAATTGAATATAATATTTTATCACATTATATGTTGTATTTTATATTATGTTTGTGACTTATGTCCGTCTTATTTTTATTTATTGATTTATAAATACAACATGGAGAGTATGTTCTAATTTTTAACTATATATGTGCACGTAATGTATCATATACAAGGAACAATGATGAAACTGAAAATTAGAATCATTACAGAGTGTCAAGTCGAAGAAAGCTATGTTTGTGACAAAGATGATCCTCCAACATCAAGGCCTAGTTTTATTCCACCGTTGGATAAATTATGAATTATTAGTTTAGAATAGTTCAAAAATTATCTGTTGTTCTGAATAATTTGATTGAAACTGTGTTTCAATTGTGTATTCAAATGAATGATCAAGAAATGTTGTGTATTTATATGGTGAAGATATTTATTTTGAGTTCTGGACAAATAATTATAACATATTTTCACATAAAGTATTTTTTCTTCTATTATATTTATGGCTTATGTCCGTAAATTTAATGTTTGCTAATTTGATGATTATAAAATAAAGTGTATGGTCTGGTACAATGATCTGTATGTGAGTCAGATACATTACACATCTAACACTAATATTGTATATGAATATTGTGTGATTAGAGTACTTAACAGTCATTTTAAAGAATATTTGTAATGTATATGTTATTTTTAAAAGTTATTATAATTTCATAAGATAATACAAACATATACGTAGCTACTTGATGTATCATGATGTTAAACTTCAATAGTTAAATCATTAATATACATAGTAATGACTTTAGTGTATTCTCTGTACAAATTTCTAATGTATAGGTTACTAATAAGAGACAGTATAACTTCATAAAAAAATACAAAAATAGATATAACTATTTCATGTTGTATAATTTCAACAGCTAAATTATTAATATGCATATTAATAATATGTATATATTGTTCCTGAATAAAAATTATTCAACAATAAAATTATCCCTAAATAGTTATGTACATGGTGTGTTGAAAAAATAACCAGACAAGCATATACATAAGAGAGTTATGTCATACCAAAATTATGTATATGGATTTTGCAAATAAGTATCTCATGCCACAAATTCTTTTTAATCTTACACAAAGAAAGAACAAAAAGATAAAGATATAAATATACATGTCAAGAAAAAAAGAGCAGCCATTAGGGAGTGAAAATACACAGTAGCGAAGGGGAGAAAAACAAAAAAATGAGGAAAATAAAGGAAAATTGCCTTAGAGGCAAGACTTGACTCAAAGACTTTCAAACTACAAATTATGTCCCACGGGCAAGAGTTAACTCCACCACGTTATATTTTCATTTATGAGATGTTCTACAACTATTGCCTTAGAAGCAAGACTTAGTTGAAGGACTTTAAAACTACAAATTATGCCCCACGGGAAAGAGTTAACTCTACCACGTTATATTTTTATTTATGAGATGTTCTACAACTATTTCCTTAGAGACAAGACTTGATTCAAGGACTTTCAAACTACAAATTATACCTCACGGGTAAGAGTTCACTTTACCACGTTATGTTTTCATTTATGAGATGTTCTACAACTATTGCCTTAGAGGCAAGACTTAATTAGCTCATGGACTTTCAAACTACAAATTATGACCCACGGGCAAAAGTTGACTCTACCACGTTATGTTTTCATTTTTGAGATGTTCTACAACTATTGCCTTAGAGGCAAGACTTAGCTCAAGGACTTTCAAACTACAAATTATGTTCCACGAGCAAGAGTTGACACTACCACATTATGTCTTTATTTATGGGATGTTCTACAACTCTTGCCTTAGAGGCAAGACTTAGTTTAAGGACTTTCAAATAATAAATTATGCCCCACGGGCAAGAGTTGACACTACCACATTATGTCTTCATTTATGGAATGTTCTATAACTCTTGCCTTAGTGGCAAGATTTTGCTCAAGGACTTTCAAATAGTAAATTATGTACCACGGGCAAAAGTTGATACTACTACATTATGTCTTTATTTATGAGATATTCTACAACTCTCGCCTTAGATACACGACTTATCTCAAGAATTTTCAAAGAACTTCGTAATAATAATTCATGCCCTTAAATTTTCTTTGATATCAAAAAAAAGAAAATCCCTTTGTCGATTATCCAATATTTTATTTCTTAACAAAATATAAGAGAAGTTGAGAAAACAGAAAAAAATGATCAAATAAAATAAAGAAATAAAAAAAAGATTGAGAAAAAAAAAAGAAAAGAAAAAAAAATAAAGATCAAGAAAAAAACGAAGAATTAAAAAATTGAGAAAAATAAAAATGAGAGGAAAAATAAAAATAAAATTTAAAAAAATGAGGAAAAAAAAGAAAACTGAAAAAAGAAAAAAAACGATCAAACAAAATAGAGAAATATAAAAAAAGTGAGAAAAAAAAAGGCAAGAAAAAAATTAAAGATTAAGAAAAAAGCGAAGAATTGAAAAAATTGAGAAAATAAAAAATGAGAGGAAAAAATAAAGATAAAGTTTGAGAAAAATGAGGAAAAAAAAAGAGAACTGATAAAAACAAAAAATAAAAGAAAAATAAAGGTTAAAGATAAATGAATTAAAAAAGGAAAAAAAAATAGATAATGCTTGAGAAAAGAGAAAAAAATAAAGTTTGAGATAAATGAATTAAAACATAAAAATTAAATTAAAGGAAAAAATAAAAAGTGAATATAATAAAATTAAACAAAAAAATAAAAAAGTGAAAATAATAAAAAATAGTATAATAACTTAAAGGAAAAAATAAAAAATAAAAATAATAAAAAATAAAATTTAAGAGACAAATAAGTTTGAAAAGTTTAAAAAATATATTTGAGGTGTAGAGGGGTAAATAATACTTGTACTATATTTAAAAAGTAAAGAAAGTTATTCTTTAAAGACATTTTTTATTGAGGTCAATTATCTTAAGCCACCTATATTTGGATCTATGACATGCAATTTTTGGGTCATTTTGGCCCATGTAGTTTGGATACACTTTAGACTTCATATAGATACAGTCCATATACAATATTGATAAAGTTTTCAACTAGGGCCATTTGGTCCTTTTCTAAAAATATTTCAGTTTTTTTTGCAACACATTTTTTAATTGAAAAATATTTTACTTTTTTTGATTGTTTAAAAATAATAATTAAATATAATTGTATAAAATGGTATAATTGTTATATAGAATATGTATCCATATAAGATATATGTATAGAAATTTTATAGTTCAATCAAATACGTATATGTATAAAATATATATGTAAAAAATTATATGGAAAGTGTATAAAAATTATATAAGTATTGTATAAAATATGTAAAAAAAATTGTACAATTGTTTTATAAATTGTTTATGGAAACTATATAATTTTCGTATAAAATATTGATATGTATAAGATATGTATAGAAACCTTAAAAAATATTTATAAAAAATGTATAGAATAAGCCAACAAATTAAAATGGCCAGAAAATAAAATTTAAATTTCATAACCATTTATGTGGAGTTAATTTCGTTCGAGTGGCCATTTTGTACTTTTTTCAAAGAAAAAACTACTTTAGGCTAATTAATATATCAGTAAATCTTGGTACTACGTGGGGTGGGACAATAGTATAAGTGGGATTAATCCGATTTGCAAGTACGTGGCAACCTTTACAAATGAATTTTTTTATCTATAAGGCTTTTAAATTCAATTAGTAATTGAATTATGCAGAAAAATGAAGGAAAAATTGTCAAAAAATGGAGAAAACAGAAAGATATGAATGGAGGTCATAAAGACATGCCACATAGACATATCTATAATCCTTCTTTATATTATATATATATTATTCTATCAAATAATTTTTGCTTTATTCCGTCAAAAAATAGTTCACTGAAACAAAAAATAATTACTTCATTCATTAATTTTTTAAGAACTCTGTACATCATTCTTATATATAGCCAATTTCATCTTATATATTTAGACTACAGAACATGGCCCGTGTCAGCATGGACCCAATATTTAGATACTTTGACTATGTACGATAAATTAGATTGATATCAATTTCAATTATGAATTATAAAATATGAATACATAAAACATATTTACTTGATAGTATTTTTCAAGGAGCCAAATTATCGCATAAGATAATTGTATAACTTACTCATATAAATAGCAAATTTTGATTCATTTTGAAGTTTAAATATTTAATCATATGACTGAGATTTACTAGATTAAGTATAAAATATGAGATTAAAATTGATACATAAGACTTGACACCTGTTGTATAAAAAAGAGATTAATTGTTGAAAAGATAAAGAGTTATCCAGCCATTGCATATTACATTACATGCAAGTTGCAATTAATAACCCAAAATTGTATTATATTTTCCTACTAAGACGACATAAACATCCTTTTCTTTCATTTTTCCTTCTCTTTTATTTGTCAAATTGTTCTTTGAAGTTAATTAAACTAATATTTTAAAATTAAACTTTTAGTGTTTGAAAATTAATAAAAAAAATATAAGTTACCATCTGTCATATTAATTTAAGTTATTTGACTTTGAAAACATGATAAAACATACTTTTATAAATGTTTTATCAAACTTTACTTTGGTATATGTTCCTTTGATTGAAACGTAAGAGTTGTTTGTTAGAGTGTATAGA
The DNA here is from genome assembly GCA_030864225.1 of Capsicum baccatum var. pendulum. Classification (NCBI taxonomy): domain Eukaryota; kingdom Viridiplantae; phylum Streptophyta; class Magnoliopsida; order Solanales; family Solanaceae; genus Capsicum; species Capsicum baccatum. The sequence continues at coordinate 42,813,146 of CM061554.1, forward strand.
AATAATTTTGAATAGAATATATTAGTAATGTTTGTATTAATAATGCTAGTAATACTGGTATTATTTATGCTAACATTATTTTTTATACAATGGTTGATTTGTTGTATTAGAACTTGTCTTTTCAATCTTGATATATTTAAACAAAAGTTTTAGAAAAAAGAATTGAATATACATTCTAAGATTCATCCAGGATCTTGCACGAGTTCAATATATATTATTTTTTGTCTCAATTTATATGACACAAATATAATTTAGATAATCAATAATACTTTAAATATGCATTTAGATAATTCAATATGTTAAGTATTGTAATTCATAATATTTTTTATGTAATTTTTAAATAATATATATTACTTTTCTTGTTCAAATTTTTGTGGCATTGATAGTCAATATATTTTAAAAATAATTTAAGTTTTTAATTATTGTAATTTATAATACTTTTCTTCTATTTCAATTTAAGTGACACTTATATAATTTAGAGAGTCAACCAAATATTTTATATTTTTAATTTTTTTTAATCTATTAATTATTGTGATTTATAGTATTTTTACATATTTTTTTTTTGAAATATATAACATATTAAATTATTTTTAGATATTTTAAGTTGTTAACTATTGTAATTTATAATATTTTTTATGTAATTCTTGAATAATATATGTTACTCTCCTTGTCCAGAGTTTTGGGTCGTCGATAGCCAATTATATTTTTTTTAATAATTTAAAATTTAGTTATTTTTATTTATAATATTTTCTATTCCAATTTAAGTGACACAATCCTTAGATGACCATAATAATTAATTAGGGGTGATATAGTAAAATCACGATTAAAGCAACGAAACATAAGTGTCTTAAATGACTTACAACAACTAATTAGAAGTGACATAGCAAAATTACAACAAAAAATACTCGTGAAAAAAATTTAAGCGAACCTCATATAGGACTTCAAGTTAATTTAAAACATCAATAGTTAATTTATCATTTTTATACCTATTTTACCCATTTTATTAATTATTATTAATTTTTAATAATTAAATGACTTATAATAATTAATTAGGGGTGATATTTAGTAAAACTATGGTGAAGCAGCTGAAATAGACATGTCATAAATGTCTATTTTATATTTTTAATTAAATATTATTACTTTTTTAATACATAAATGACTATAATAATTAATTTGGGATGATATAGTAAAATCACAGTTGAACCAACTGAAGCAGATATGTCATAAATATTTATTTTATTTTTTTAATTAAATATTATTATTTTTAATATAGAAATGACTTATAATAATTAATTAGGGGTGATATAGTAAAATTATAAATTGAATATTATTAATTTCTAATATATAAATTAATTAAAATAATTAATTAGGGATGATATAGTAAAATTATGGTTGAAACAGATATGTCATAAATGTCTATTTTATTTTCTTAATCAAATATTATTAATTTTTTAATATATAAATAACTTATAATAATTAATTAGGTTTGATATAATAAAATCACGGAGCAAGCAGTCCGCTGAAGCAGACATGTCGAAACCACTACTTCTATATAATAGAAAAATGTTTAATTATAATCTTTTTGGCAATTCTTTTTTAACTTTAATATTTTCTTAATATGACTTTTACATTCTTATTTTCATAGATAAAATACACAAGACATGCATTTGCATGCTTTACAAAATAATTTTGTCAAAAGACATAAATATCCCCCTCAACGTATTCTCAAATTTCAACTACACACTTAAACTTTGCTAGAGTCCTATTACCCCTTAACCTATTTTCAAAATAAAATTATTATACCTCTTTTGCTGACATGGCATAAAATATATAACAACCCAATTTCAAATGCATATGAAGTGAAAAGTAAGAAAAAATTAAAGCTTATGTGACTGTGAGATCATGTTTTTCAATCAAACAACATATATTTCCATCAAAACTCTTTTTCAAATCAAATGTTGCTCAAAACGACATTTTCCTCTTCTCCTTCGTGTTTAATATCCATGGTATGCAATTTGCATCGTCATCTCTTTTTTTTTTTTCTTTTTAAGTTTATATTTTTTTTCTCCCCTCCAAATCTGTTTTCTTTTGCACAACACTTTCTTTGCAGAGCGAAGCAAAGCTAAATATATCATCTCATTCTTTTTTAAGACAGGGTAATTGTCAGTCAAAATTTACTCACAAGACACATTTGTCTTATTTTTTAGTAATTTCCAACACAATATAATAAAAATAAACAAAAATTTTCAACACTTCCATTTGATGAACAAAGGAACAACGAGATATTGACAAGCAACACAAGATAAAGAATCTAAAGTGTTTTAAGATATTTGTTTTGTGATTCTAAGGGGTTGTTTGGTAACAAAGGATAAGGATAACTAATTTCGGGATTAAGTTCAGGATGAGCTTATTCAATATTTGGTTGGAATAAAATGCATAGAATAGCTCATTGTGGGATTAGTTATCTCGGGATTTGTTAAGTTCTTAATTTTAATGACTGACAAACCATCGTTGGGACCTGGTCCCCATGGAGTTAGGGAAAGCACTTTTGATGACAAGTTATCGCTCTTAACAAATCAGGTTCATTGGCTCTGTGCTTTTTGTTGCAAGTCAGCATTACAACTGGAAGTGTACTGGATAAGAAATTTGGTAGAGGAGCAAGACCTTTTTGTCCTAACTAATCAGAATAGTCCTAGATTTTCTTGTCTCATATTTATACAATATGTTACAACAAGAAACCCTAGCTCTCACAAACAAAGAACACACGATCTCTTTGAAGCAAATATTCAACAAAGCATCATCGACAACAGGGACATGCTCAGTCGAATTAGTTTTCATATGTTCTTGTTGTATTTGAATCTTTATCTAGGGATTTGTAAAATCTCAAACCTACTTCTCTTATCAAGATATTGTAGGTCTTTTCATTGTTTATTGATTTTTCTAATATTGAGTCAGCTTGAATTGTTGATAGTTAGGGCTAGAGTTAGCAGTGTTTGAATCAACTATAATTAGTTAATTCATGTTGATAGCAATAAAGTCATTGTGGTGGAGTCTTGTAATAGAGTTATTGCAACGATACTTAGGATTAAGAGTTTAATTCTTGAACTACAGAGTCTGTATTCAAGTTCTTGAAGATAGTGAAGTGGTAGAAAATCCTATAGAGTAGGTTGTGGTTTTACTCCCTTGAGCAAGGAGGTTTCCACATAAATATCTTGTGTTTGTTTCCTTAATCTTAATTTTTATTTGTTCTTGTTTATTATAGTAAAAATTGGTTGGGGACCTGGTCCCTAGGTTTGTGGGTAATCCTTATGTCTCTTAAATTGGTATTAGAGCAGGTTCTGACTAAATGGTTAACACCTACGAAGGATTATCTCAGATGGCAGCACCACCAAATCTCAAATAAACTTAATCCACTACTAAACCACCTAGGTTCAATCGCCAGTACTATGGGTGATGGAAGACACACATGCATTATTTTATCATGGTTGAGGACAATGGATTATGGGATGTAATACTTGATGGACCTTATGTTCCTACAAAACCTATCAAGGTTGGTAATTCACCTCAACAGTTCCTAAAATGAGAAAGGAGTTTGATGATGCTGATAGGAAGAAGACTGAGAAAAACTATAAAGCTAAGAAACTTTTCATTTGTGGTACTTAGTCAGGTTAAAGAGTCAAAAGTTGACATGCTAACTACTTAATATAAAACATTCAACATGAAAGAAGGTGAGTCAATTCAAGAGATGCGTTCACTGCGATCACAAATAATTTGCATTGTCTTAGTAAGGTGATCAGACCTACCAAACAAGTTTGAAAAATTCTTAGCATCTTGCCAAAGTCATGGGATAAAAAGGCTGGTGCTATTATTGAGTCAAAGGAACTTAAAACCCTAACCATGGATGAGTTAATTTGAAACTTAAAAACCTATGAACTCAAAAGACAACAAAATAAGGGATTAAGTGAATAGAAGAAAGACAGGAATTTGGCCTTGAAATAGGCAAATGGAGAATCAAGTGAAGAGGATGAAGAAAATACTTACATCACTAAAAAATTTCTCAAAATTATGAAGAAGAATGGAGAATATTCTAGAAGAGAAAATTCAAGCAGGCACACAATCGCTAATGAATTATGTAACAAATGTGGAAAACCAAATCATTTCATCAAAGATTGCCCTCTCCACAAAGTTGAATATATTATCAAAACTGTTGGTGACAAAGAGAAGAAGAAAGATCGGGTCCTTAAAAATATAGCAAAAGAGCTACAACTCAAAAAATTATAGAGCAGGCACTTGCAGTTTGGGAGATTCCTCTAGTAAATTTGAGAAGTCTAAAAAATAGGAGGATGCTTCAATGATGGTGATTGATGACTCTCATTTTGCCTTGATGGCTAAATATGAAAATGAAGATGATAAGGTAACTATTCTGAACATTAAAAAAACCTCAAGGATTACTCCCTTAAGGAGTTAAAATCTCTGGTAACTATTTTTATTGATTCTATGTGTGATCTTAACAAAGCCAAGGATCTTTAAAATAAAGTTATTGATAAGATTGATATAGAAAAGGTTTACTAGTCCTCATCTTTTGAAAATGACTTGTTAAATGAGAGACTTAGAGAAATAGCTAAGTCTGATGAAAAAAAAGGGTGAAGGAAGCAGACTTCAATTTGAACTCGAGGAGAAACCGACTAAGGCTAAACTGGAGTTGACTGCCTCCTTAGAGAGAAGCTCAGAGCTTGAGAGGAACCTAGTCTAGATCAAAGCTTTGCTTGAAAAATCTCTTAAATGGACTACTTACTCTCAAGTACTAACTAATCTCACAAGTTAAAGGTCAAACAATGGAGTGGGTCTTAGATTTCAGAGATTAAGTCCTCCAAATAATCCCCATAGAAAATATGTTTCAGTAATATACAATCTATTGTGCACTCATTATAGCAGTAGTAGTCATGTAAAAGATTTATGTTCAATCAGGATAGCTTCTTTAAGAAAGTTGAACAAGTTTTCTGAATAAAAAACATATAATATAAATTACTTGCTTGGACTTAGAAGAATATGGTTTTTCCTTTGTATCCTTACTGGGAATTCAAAGTGCAATGGGTTCCTAAGGTTAACAAATGACTTTATTGATAGGCTGGAGCAAGAGAAAGTATCCCCCACTGGTATATGAGTAGTGCCTGCTCCAAGTATATGAGTGGAAAAATTGAAGGCTTCCTCTCGATCAAAGACCATGAAGGAGGCAGTGTCTCCTTTGGTGATGGTAAAAAGGGATTCATTCTAGGTGTTGGAAGAATTGGCAAATAAAATTCAATCATGCAATTGAAGATGTGCACTATATTAATGTTCTTAAATATAGCCTGTTGAGTGTGTCTCAAATTTGTGACAAAGGAAATGAGGTAAAATTCATGTCTGATAAGTGTAGAGTTACAAGTCTTAAAAATGGTGAGATCATTCCCACAATCTAGGGAAGTAAAAAATGTATGTAGCTGACATAGGGTCTTATAATTCTAAGAATCTCACTTGTCTTAGTGCTCAAGATGGTGTTGCTGAATTATGGCATAAAATGTTAGGACAGGTGAGTTGTTTCCTACTGAATAAGCTGGTTGCTAGGGACCTGGTTTGAAGTATGCTTAGTTTGAAGTTTGTGAGTACTAAAGTGTATGATGCATGTATAAAACGAAAGCAAACCAGGTCCTCCTTCAAATTATAAAAACAAGTGAGTACTTCTAGACCTTTAGAACTCCTCCACATAGGCTTGTATGGACCTATCAAGGTCACAAGTAGTGGTGGAAAAAAGGTATATTCTGGTTGTGGTTGATGACTATTCCAGATTTACTTGGACTATATTTCTAAAATCTAAAGAAGAAACCTTCATGTTCTTGCAACCTTTGCCAAAAAAGTGCAAATAAAGTAAAGTGATAAGATTGTAGGGATCACGTCCGACCATAGTATAGAATTTGAAAATGTCAAATTCAGCAAATTCTGTAATGATCTGAGGATTGATCATAAATTCTTTGCTCCTAGAATACTTCAACAAAATGGTATTGTGGAGAGGAAAAATAGAATATTGGTAGAAATTGCTCGAACTATGTTGATTGATGCAAGAATAACCAAGAATTTTTAGGCTAAAGCTATTAACACTACTTTTTATGTGATTAACAAATGTCTAATTAGGTCTATTCTTGAAAAAACCGCATACGAACTCTTAACAAAAAAGAAGTCCAAGATGAGTAATCTCAAAGCATTTGGGTACAAATGGTTCATGTTGAATAATTGGAAGAATGGTCTAGGAAAGTTTGAAACAAGAAGTGACGAATGGATATTTGTTGGCTACTCCTCAAATAGCATAGGCTATAGAATTTGCAACAAAAGAACTCTGTGCAGAGAAGAAAGTGTATTATGATGTTTGATGAAATGGAAAGTTAAAACGAGGGTCATACTCATGATGACGTTGATCTTGAATATCTTCTTCAAGTTCCTGAAAGTTTTGTCAATGGTGAAAAACTAGATGAAGAGAGAAGAGATAGTGCAGATTCTCAAGGACCAGGTTTGGCTCACAGAGACAAGAATGGCTCCTCTGATCATTATTTCACCTTAGTCCTTCCAAGACGATCTCAATTACAATCCAAATTTTGTGGAGCATCAGTATCCTCAAGGAAGTACCTCAAAAGGACCCAGTACCTGTCCTTCTCATCCCTCTTAACAAAGAACCAACTTGAATCATCAGTCCTCTCATCCTCTTGACAGTCTTTTTTCCCCTTTAGACTCTAGAATGCAGACTAAAAATTAAGCTAGAAATTCGTGTGCTTTCTCAACATTTTTGTCTCATATTGAGCCAAAAAATATGAGAGAATCTCTTAAAGATGTCAACTGGATCAATGCCATGCAAGAAGATTTACATCAAGTTTAGAGAATTAAGGTATGGCATCTGGTCCCCATGTCTGCTAACAAAACTATTATAGGAACCAAGTGGGTATACAAAACCAAGGCTAATAAACACAGAAACACCATCAGAAATAAAACAAGGTTGGTTGTTCAAGTATATAGTCAAGAAAAGGGATAAATTATGATGAGTCTTTTGCACCTACTGCTACAATGAAAGCTATTAGAATTCTTATTGCTTTTGCTTCCAATATGGAATTCAAGTTTTTCCAGATGTATGTTAGAAGTGAATTCTTGAATGGTTTTCTAAAGGAAGAGGTATATGTGAAATGGCCTCCTAGTTTTTTGATTTCCCACATCATGTGTTAAAAGTTGACAAGGCTCTCCATGGATTAGTGCAAGCCCCCAGGTCTTGGAATGAATGACTCTTTAAATTTCTGATAGAAAATGGATTTAAAAGAGGTAATATTAACAATACACTCCTCTTAAAAGTCAAGGAAAAAACTTTCTGGTTGTGCAAGTATGTGTAGAAGATATCATATTTGGAGGTACACTTAGTTCCTTATGTGATGAATTCGCAAAGTTAATAAGTAGCGAATTTGAGATAAGTATGATGAGGGGATGCACATGGACACTCCCATAGGTACCTCATCAAAGATGGATTCAGACGAACCTGGCCACTCTGTGAATTAGACTATGTACAGGGAAATCATTAGTTCATTTCTATACCTGGCAGTTAGTAGGCCTGATATTGTGTTTAGTGTTAGGATGTATGTAAGATTTCAAGCTTATCTTAAGGAATCCCATTTGAAGGCTGCTAAAAGGATTCTGAGATATCTCAACGAAACGCCCCACCTGGTCCTATTTTGGCCTATTGGTGATAATTTTGATTGGGTTGGTTATGATGATGCAGACTATGCAGGGTACCTGATTGATAGGAAGAGCACATTAAAAATGGTTCACTTCTTTGGATCCTCCCTGGTCTCCTAGGTCATTAAAAAGCAAAACTCGTTGGATTTTTCTATTACTAAGGCAAAGTATGTAGAAGTTGTTTCATGTTGTGCTCAACTACTATCATGACCCAAACCAGGGCCTAGTTATAACGGATATCTCAAGTCCATCAAGGATCGAAGACCACCCCCATTCACCTAGCCAACCAGAATATAATACAACTAGCAACAGATGAATTTCGAATGCATAAAAAGATATAGCCGAGTTCCAAACATATAACAAGATAGAACTGAGTTCTGAACATATAGCAAGATAGATAAATAAATTGAATAGGAACTAAGAATCCACAACACAATCCACCCTTACTTTGTATCCCACAAAAGATTCTAAGAAAACCAAGCATCAACCTAAGTTGGGACATGCCCCTAATCATAGCTAAAAAGGAAACCAAAAGGGTAGTCTAGACATAAATAAAACAATACCTTAAAATGGTAGGCCTTCCGGAGAATGGAAGCTCACCACTTTAGGATAGACCAGAGAACAAATCAGAATCACCTATCATTGTGAAAGGAAATAAAAATATCTCCATACCCTGCATCGCGTAGGGATACAACGTCCGGGGATGATTAGTGGGGTAAGCGCTAACATGTAACTCAAGGAAGGGATAAAATAATGCCATGATCAAATCAGTCCAAAACCATTAGAAACCATTACACACAATCATATACATATATATATATATATATAAATAAAATATACTGGGATAGGGAGTAAAGTTTAGCATGAGAGTTAACTTGGACTGTGTAGATGAAACCGTCATAAAAACACCCACGGGCTATAGGGTCTAGCCCCCTCCTGGATGGGCCCTAATGCATGTTAGCCATACAAACTAGAGATATTATAGAATGTCGGGAAATCTATGACCCTACGCCATCTATGATATATATATCTATTGTGTGTCACAAGCTCACGGTTATCAAGACCAACCCTCACATTGACAAATATGAATTTCTAGTATCAGTCCCTCAAGACGTTTACTTTTATGGCACAACTATACAACCCTTTTTAATCCTAATTAAAGCATTTACACATTCCTATTCATTGAACCATGATCATCCATTATGGCATAAAACTGTTGGTATTGTCATACCAATATACTTGCAAGCTAATATCATCATGCCATTTCAATTATCATCTCTTGGGGAAATACTCGACCCCACAAGCTCCAATCATTCATCCACATAGGGGAATCCACAACCCCCTAGGCTTACTTATTCATTAGCTTGGGGGAATCCACGACCCCAAGGTTTAATTTAACACTATTATGTTTCATTAACCTTCTATATCATGCAATAGTTCCAAAAGTAGTTTCAATATGCATATACTCATGTTTCAAAGCCAATTTCATAAGGTTGGGTTGAGGTTATTACCAATTTCAATTCCAAATCTATTTATTTGGTGGAATCCATGACCTCCATTCTAATTCCCATACCCATGCGCCCAATTAGTTTCAAAACTATAAATTTAAATCATGAATAATTCATAAAAGTCATGGGAAAAACAAGTCCACCAATAACATTCAAGGACCCTCAAACCAATTTGCAAAACCATTAATTTATCATATGAATAACAATTTAAATACATACTTTTAACAAAAAAAGTTTTAGGGAAGAGATATATGCCTGAGATATCAAGAGTTATGGAGAAGAAATCAATCTTAGAGCCCTAGATGATCAACCTTGACAAACCCTAGTTGTTCTTGACTTGGCGAATTTAAGAGAGTAAAGGGTGGTTTATGATTGTTAATGTGATGAAAATAAAACTATTTAGGTTTTTTATGGTCGTGGGTTTTAATTGGGGAAAAAGGGAATTGACCAAAGTACCCTTAAATAAAATACAAAAACGTATCGCCAGAGATTACGAGTCACCTTATAAATCAAGAGGACATATTATGAGTCATCACCACAACTCATGGTCTGGATAGTATGTCAGGGAACCCTTACATTGTTTCGTCACGAGTCACTCCCTATGACTCATGACCAGACCTTATTACTCATAGAGTACTAGTCGTAGTCATAACAAAAATAAGGGACCACTACACTGGTGAGACTGCAAGTCCCACATTACGCCTTGTAATGTTTTACTATGACTCATATGGTCTTAATATTACTTAGGACATAAACTTTGGAACCTACACTAGTGAGGCTACGATTTACTCTATACTACTCGTCAGAAGTCTTCACGACTCATTACCAAAGTTGTACCCTGTCAATAAGCTAAAAACTTAGAAGTTTTTAGGGATCAAAACTTGGGGTGTTCATTCCCCTCCTCCTAACCCCCAGGATCATTCATCCCCGAATGATGAGTCAAGGCATCCATTAGCATGATTATAAAATAGAAACACAACCACAATTTTCTTTAACAAAGTCATAAAATAAAATGAGTAGGAAAACACATACCTTAAGCACGATTATCCAACTCGAGGAAAAAGAATGGATACTTGGAATTCATCTCCTCTTCATTTCCCCAAATAGCTTCTTCAACCTTTTGGTTTCTTAATATAACCTTCACCAAAGCCACATCCTTAGTCCTCAAATGACGGACTTGTCTATCCAAAATCTCCAGCAGGACTTTCTCATGAGACAAGGAATTTGAAATACTAATACTCTCAACAGGCATAATCAAAGAAAGATCTCCTACACATTTCTTTAATATCGAAACATGGAAAACTAGATGAATGAAAACCAAACTCGAAGGAAATTCCAACTCGCAAGCAATATTACCCACTCTCCTTAAAACCAAATATGGTCCTACATAATGGGGACCGATGCTAAGGTTCACCTTAATACCCAAACCTCTCTGAAATGATTGGCAAAAGTGAGATAGAAACTGCGTACCTCAATTGGAAATGATGGAAGTTGGAGCACCACACAACTTGACGATCTCCTAAAGAAAAAACTTAGCATAATAATCTCTAGAATAGGTATTCCTTAAAGGAAAGAAGTGAGCAGAAAATCATCCTATCCACAATGACCCAAATGGAATCATGTAGATTCCGAGACCGCAGAAGACCAGTAATGAAATCTATATTAATTATCTCACTCGTCCACATAGGCAACTCAATATCTAAAGATATGCCACAAGGCCTTAAGTGCTCAACCTTTACTTGTTGACAAATTATGTACTTAGCCACAAAATTGGCCATATCTTTCTTTATATTGTTCCACCAATAAATCTTCTTCAAACCATAGTAGATCTTCATCAAACTAGGATAAATTGTATACCTCGACTCATGATCCTCAGCCAAAATACTTTATCATAGCCCATAAACATTTGGAACATACATCTTACCTTGGTACAAAAATACCATCACCACCAATCTCAAAAGCCATAACCTTCTGCTGACCTACATATCCTTCTGCACCAAGATAGGATCCAAAACCTATTTCTTCTTCACCTTTACACCAAGAGATAACTTCACCACCTTTTGAAAAATCACATCTCTGTAACACCCCATACTTTTACCTAGCTTAAATTCATCCTAAAAATGTCAAAGACTTCTTTAAAGATGAATACACTTTAATACATATGGAATTTTTAAGATTTTGACTTTTTATTGTGTCGAAAATTGAATAAACTTTCCATCGATACCAAATTCGCCCAAATCCGACACTCGGACGAAGAGTTAGAGCTATTTTAGTAAGACAGTGTACCACCTGAGCCATCAGCGCATCGCGGAGCCAGCCGAAATGGCAATTGTCAAAAACTAGTGAGACTCTACGATATTAGTGCTTTGCGCCAAGACTCAATTTTAGAATTATACTTTTCCAGTTTTTTAATGCGATACCATCGTGTTGCGGTGAACTTCCAGGTCGCGTCTAAGGTGGCAACGCGATTGTACCGCATCGCACCACCATGCAATTTCTAAGTCACCTAGGCTCGGACGCTTAGGTTCCTGACCGTGCTTAGCCAGATTCAGCAAGCAGCAGCAGATTTAGCATTGAGTCCTCATCTATTGAGGATATGCTTTTATTTTAGTACTTTAGCTTAGCAGTATTTTAGTAGATGGAGTTAGTTGGGGGATTGTCCCATCAACTTCACTTTCAGATAGATTCAGTTAGAGGCTTTCCAGATAATATTTTCAGACAGTATTTCAAATTCAGAGATTATTATTCATTATTAGTATTTTAGATGTTTTGAACCTTATGGCATTTCAGCCTATTATTCCACAATTATTTTAGTATTATTGTTTAGTGCTCACAGTAGATATCATTCATTGGTTAACTTGTCGTCCTTTGGGGTTGAAAGCACCGTGTGACGACTAGGGGTTAGTCCTGGGTCGTTACAAACTTGGTATCAGAGCCTAAGGTTCAATAAAGTCCTATGAAGTCTGAAAGTTGCATCGCGTAGAGTCTTGTGCATGGGTGTGTAGTGCTCTATACTTATGGATAGGAGTCTATGAGATGTTTTAGAAAAAGTTTCCCTTCTTTTAATATTCATCTCGTCTGAGTGAGCATGTGCTCAATTTAATCTATCAGTCTAATCCACTTCTTTCTTTCATTTACAGAATATGCCTCTCAAAAAGACTAACAAAAGAAAAACCAAAAACCAGTCAGTCCCTCAGCCCGTTTAGGCAGATCCCCTGGACAAACATATCCCTCACACAGAATTCAGAGCTGCATTCACTACTCTAACAAATTTAGTTGTAGCTCAAAATAAATGGACAGCTATTGTTCTGACCAACCCAGTGGCTAATACATCTGTAATAAGAATTCGAGACTTCACTTGGATGAATCCTCCTCTCTTTATGGGATCTAAGTCAGAAGAGAATCCACAGGAGTTCTTCGATCAGGTTCAGAAAGTCACAAATATCATGGGAGTGACTTTCAGTGAGATTGTTGAGTTAGCCGCCTATCAGCTATAAGATGTATCCTATACATGGTTTAATCAGTGGAAGGTAGACTGGGGTATATATGCCGAGCCTATGGAGTGGGAAGAGTTTGCTACTGCCTTCCTAGATAGATTCTTTCCGTTAGAGCTAAGAGAAGCTAAAGTGTTAGAGTTCATCAATCTCAGACAAGGTAGTATGAGCGTAAAAGAGTATTCCCTCAAGTTTACTCAGTTATCTAGGTATGCTTCCCATGTAGTAGCAGACAATAGGTCCAGAATGAGCAAGTTCATATTTAGGGTGTCAGATAGTGTGGTTAAGGAGTGAAGAACAACAATGTTGATTAAAAATATGGACATATCTAGTCTTATGGTCCATGCTCAATAGATTGAGGAGCAGAAACTTAAGAAGAAGGAGAGAGAGAATAAGAGGGCTAGAATAGGTAGCTTTAATTTCAGTCAGCCTAAGTCAGAGGGCGATAACTATTCCCAGTTTCATTTAAAGTCTTTAGTTCCATATCCATCCTCATCCAGTGCTCCAGTCCCTAAGTTCAGGAATGACAGTCATGATGTGGCACCTGGCTCCAAACCCTAGGGTAGTGTGAGCAGTGGTCGTACCTTCACTTTATGAAGAGTGTGGTAAAAATTACCTAGTTGTGTGTAAAGCAGGTAGCGAAGTGTGTTTTGGATGTGGTAAGACAGGACACTGGATATGGGAGTGTAGAGTAATGGCTCAGAGGGGAAAATATTTGTGTCAGCAGGGTGCCACTTCTAGTACCATTAGTGGTCAACACCATAACAGATTTTATGCACTCCAGTCTTGCCATGATCAAGGAAGTTCTCTTCATACAGTTATGGTTACGTTATAAGTCTTTCATCTTTATGTTTATGCCTTGTTAGATCTCAAGGCTTTACTTTCTTTGTAACCCCTAAATAGTCGTCAACTTCGGTGTCAGACCCAAAATATTTGCAGGGCCCTTCTCTGCTTCTACCTTAGACTCTAGAAGTAAGGTGGTGACAGTTTAGTTTGGGGTTTATTAGTGATCCAAAGATTTAGAATAATGTCCTTAAGCTAAGGGGGAGATGATAGAATAAGTAACCAAGTCAGGCTTTCAGATTTTAGTAGTGATGTTAGTAATGTCAGTACTCATGCCTCATATGTTAGTTCTATAATCACAGATCATATTCGTGCACATTATCAAAAACCATACATGCATACAGTTCCTAGTATAAGGAGTCCCAGTTAACTTAGTACTAAGTTTCAGGACAATCTCAGTTACAGTCTCAGTCACAGTCTTAGCCCAGTAATCAGATTAGTACCTCCATTTATAGAATATTTCAGAATCCTGTTATATACTTAGTGTTCCATTCTTAAATAATATTGTTCTCACGAATTTATGCTCAGTTATCTCATGTTACTCAGTCCATCTTTTCCTCATATTCATAATATTCTACAGTTTTAGTTTAGTTATTCAGAACAAGTACAGTTCAGTCTTACACGCCCAGTATTCCGCTATTAGCTATTAAGTTAATCAGATAAGTTAGTATGTTTAAGCATTCGTGCTCAGCACTCATATAGATATCTTCATTAGCCGCAAGCGAAGTGCCGTATCGAGGTAGGGTGTATTGTTGAGAGAGTATTTAAGGAATATGTTTAATTTTGAAAATTTGCAATTACAGTGCATAGGGGTTAGTCACTTAATTTTAAGAGGGTGTTTCATAGGCCTTATCTCATGTTACAGAATTTTAGCCAAGCTACGAGTTCATCCCAGTTTATGTATCATGCCTCAGTTTTAGATCCTAGATATTTAGTCACGATTTAGTTCATGAGTTCCCCGTGCATCGTCTCGTGATTTTCCTCAGCACCACAGTCGCGTCAGTATTCTCGAGGGACATAGCATCCCAAGGGGGAGATACACTATAACCCCCGAGCTATCATGATCTAAACCTTCCAATTTCAGCCATAAGCTAAGTACTCAAGGGCTTAGTTCAATTCACAATATTAAGTTCATGTATCATATTTCAGACTCGTTCATGTTCTTATGTTCTCGTTCATACATATTCAGTTATAGCTATAATCTTAGCATCAGTTATCGTTACATATTCAGTCACGCAATCATTAATCAGTTTAGTTATGTATTCCTGCATCAGATATGCATGTCCATCATATAAAATTAGTCTATCAGTAGTCCTCAACTTAATTAGTCTCATTCGAGGACGAATGTTCCTAAGGAGGAGATATTGTAACACCCCATATTTTTACCTAGGTTAAGTTCGTCCCAAAAATGTCAAAGGCTTTCTTTAAAGATGAATACAATTTTATACATATGGAATTTTCAAGATTTTGTTTCATTATGTGGGAAACTGAAAAAGATTTCCATCGATACCAAATTCGCCCAAATCTGACACCCGGGTGAAGAGTTAGAGCCAGTGTACCACCTGAGCCATCAGCACATTGCGGAGCCAGACAAAATGGCAATTTTCATAAACCAGTGAGACTCCGCGATATTGGCACATCGTGCCAAGGCTCAATTTCAGAATATTTCTTTTCAGTGTTCTGACGCGATACCACCGCATCACGGTGAACTTCCAGGTTGCATCCAAGGTGGCAACACGATTGTACCGTGTCTCACCACCATGCAATTTCCCAGTCGTCATTTTCCAGTGGCCTAGCGCGATAGTGACGCTTCACGCTAGGGGTCCAGATCGGGAAAATTTCACAAAAAATTAAAGTTGCGTCCAGGGCTAAAATAGTTTTTTTCTATGATTTTATTTCGCCCAGATGTGGGATTTAATCCCTTAAAATGTTTAAACCCTTCATTATCCACTTTTCCCCCAAAATTAAAAGGTATTTCTCTCTTAAGAAAACAAACCCTAGTTCAAGAATCAAGGTCAGTCCTCAAGAATCACTCTAAGAACCTTCAAGAACTCTTCTTCCTAGGTATGTTGGGTGTTCATCTATGGGTTCCTTTCACCTATTGAGTCCAAGAATCGCATTTTAAATATACAAAATCTCAGATTTATGATTTTTATGTTTAAATTAGGTTGAATTCATGTTCATGATGTTAATTGGGTTTTAATCCATGATTATTATATGATTTATGAAATTAGATTAGTATTTTTATGGGGAATTATATGAATTGCATGCTAAACCCAAGAAATTACAATTTGGGCATTGCAATTGCCATGTTTATATGTTATCCATGACTATGTGCATGATTTATTCTCCCCAAGTGTTTGATAGAATGTCCATGTGAATAAAGGGATGAAATCATGACATGTTAGTATATAAACAAGCTTATGCCCTACATGTATTTGATAAAATGCTTATGTAAATTGACTAGTGAAGGAATGACATGTTATTATGTGGTCCCATCCATGTATAAGTTAGTGCATTACAAATGTTTGATGAAATGTCTCTATAAATGAATTATGACCAAGTGAACATTGTTATGTTATTCAAGATGATGCTTTGCTTCACTTTTAATACTATCGAGTCTTGGAGGTATATAATACCTGACAATATAGTTGTTTCTTAGAACCAGTGTTAGTTGCAGAATAGTATCAGTCATGTCACGATCAGTAATACTCTCAGTCCGTTACATAACTCAGTAGAACTCAATCAGTTACAGAACTTAGGAAAACTCAGTAATCTCTGTATCAGTCCAATCTAGTTCAGTATACTCAGTTCAGTGTCTTTTAGTTGGGAGTAAAATTCAGCACTGAGCGATCCTAGGGATGGGGGGACACCTAATAGTTAGGATTGGGTCCCTATAAGCAATCCCTTAGCTCCAAAACTACGTAGCCAGCGTAGGTTATGAGATATCACCCATTAGATAGGACTGACATACTCAGGGATCACCCACTAGATTAGGACTGGTCTTAGTGGTCACCCGTTAGTTAGGAAAGACTCCACAGTATTTGTCTTCACCCATGGAACGATACTGACACCCTTCTAATTGGGCTTACAAATTGGATCCCAGCTCAGTTATCTTCCCTCATTTGGGGAATGCCGGTTAGATGATTACCTCTCATAGTTTTAGTCATCAGTTTAGAAGTCAACTTAGTTTTATAGAATCAAGACTATCAAACACAGTCAATCATTATCAGTAATTCAATTATCAGTAATTTCAGATATCAGTTATACAGTTAGCAGAACTCAGTACTTAGCTTAAAAAAGCTCAGTTATAGTATACACGTACTCTTATGTTCAGTTACTCTATATTATTTAGTCAGTTATTGTTCATACATATGAATCCTTGCATTCAGCCTTACCTTATCTAGCATACTAGTATATTCCCACATACTGAGCATACTTTCCTGCACTATGATGTTTCATATCATAGGTTTGGACGCTCAGGTTCTTGACCACGCTTAGTCAAATTCAGCCAGCAGTAGCAAATTTAGCAGTGAGTCCTCATCTATCGAGGATATGCTTTCATTTTAGTACTTCATCGTAGTCGTATTTTAGTAGATGGAGTTAGTTAGGGGATTTTCCCATCAACTCCACTTTCAGACAGATTCAGTTAGAGGCTTTTCAGACTAGATTGTTAGACAGTATTTCATATTCAGATGTTATTATTCATTATTAGTATTTTATATGTTTTGAACCTTATGGAATTTGAGCCTATTATTCTGCAATTATTTTTGTATTATTATTCAGTGCTCACAACAGATATCATTCATGGGTTAGCTTATGGTCCTTCGAGGTTGCAAGGACTGTGTGATGATTAGGAGGTAGTCCCGAGTCGTTACAACCGCCATCCTCAAGGTCCAAAAGATAAAATCCAAGATTAGCCAACCAGTGAATATCCTTCACCAATCCCTGATTCTCCTTATCAACATGAGACAATCTACCCATAAACAACCTGCTAAGAGTATCAACAACCACATTAGCCTTACTTGGATAGTAGTTGATACTCATGTCATAGTCCTTGTGCAACTTAAGCCATATACTTTGTGCGAGATTCAACTCTTTCTGGGTTAATATATACTGCATGATCTTATGATCTGAATATATATTGACATGTACTCCATACAAGTAGTGATGCCAAATATTCAAAGCAAACACAACAACCGCAAATTCTAAATCACAAGTTGGATAATTCCTTTCATGGACCTTCAGCTGCCTAAAAGCATAAGTTAGAACCTTACCATGCTGCATCAAGACACAAACTAGTCCCATACGTGATGCATCATAGTAAATAACAAAACGATCAATTCCCTCAGACAGAGTCAAAACTGGCACAGAAGTTAACTTATCCTTCAACTTCTCAAAACTACCCTCACAAGCATCAGACCACATAAACTTTATCTTATTTTGAGTCAACTTAGTCAGCGGAGAAGCAATAGAGGAGAAGATCTCCCAAAACCTCCTATAACAGCCGACTAAACCCAAGAAACTCTAAATTTAAGTTGAAGTCATAAGTCTAGGCCACTTCTTAACCATCTTAACTTTCTATGGATCTACCATGATCCCTTCACTAGAAACAACATAACCCAGAAAGGTCCTAACATTCAACCAAAACACATACTTTGAAAACTTAGCATATAATCGCTAATCCTTAAGGTTCTGCAACACTACTCGAAGGTGATTGGAATGATCCTCCTCACTCTTAGAATATACCAAGATATCGTCAATAAATACAATAACAAATAATTCCAGGAACTGCCTAAACACCTGATTTATAAGATCCATAAATGTCATCGTCGCATTAGTCAATCCAAATAACATAACAAGAAACTCATAATGACTATATCAGGTTCAAAAAGCAGTCTTAGGGATATCCACCTCCATAATCTTCAACTGAAGATAACTCGATCGAAGATTAATCTTAGAAAAACATCTAGCACTCTGAAGCTGATTGAATAGGTCATTAATCCTAGAAGGAGGGTACTTATTCTTTGCAGCCACCTTATTCAGCTGCTGATAATCTATACATGTCCGAAAGGAACCATTCTTCTTATAGACGAAAAGCATAGGAACACCCCATGAGGACACACTAGGACAAATGAAAACCTTATCAAGAAGATCCTTTAAGTGCTCTTTAAGTCCTTTCAACTTAGTTAGAGCCATTTTATATGGAAGGATAGAGATAGAACGGATATCCAATAGAAGATCAATCCCAAAGTCTATTTTCCTATCGGGAGGAATACTAGGAAGATCGCCGGAGAATAATTTGGGAAACTCATTGACTATAAGGACAGATTATAAAGAGGGGCCCTCAAAATTAAAATCCTTAACCCAAACTAAATAATATAGAAACCCCTTGGAAATCATCTTCCAGGATCTAAGATAACAAATAAACCTCCCCTTAGCTACTAGAGAACTCCCTTCCCACTTAATCACAGGCTCATTCGACAATTAGAAACTGACCTTTGAGTCCTATAACCGAGAGAAGCATAGAATGAATGGAGCCAATACATTCCATAAGATTATATCAAAGTCTACCATATCCAACTCTATTAAATCAACCAATGTATCCCTATGAAAGATGGATACCACAAAGCCTCTATAGACTTTTCTAGCCATAATAGAATCACCTATCGGGGTAGACATAAAGAAAGGATCAAAAATACACTCAGGATAAAAACCAAAATGAACAACCATATAAGGGGGTCACTTAAGAAAGGGTACAACCCGAATTAAGCAAATAATATACATCACAAGAGAAAAGTTTTAATATACCAGTAATGACATTTGGAGATGCCTCAGATTCGTGATGGGTGACAATGGCATAAAGACGATTCCGACCAGTGTCAGTACCATAAGTAGTACCCTTTGGTGATGGAGCTGATGAAGTAGCAACAAGGACCTTATCATCTCCAGAAGCAACTATAGCTGTATAGTGTCGCTGTAAACGCCCCAACTAACCTTAATTATAGCACTAATTCCTTTCTTTATCACACTGACCATGATGCAATTGTCCATTAAATTTGCAAAGAGGATATGATGGAGCTGATTGTGCTCCACTAGCCTGAGTTTGGGAACCTTGGTTCTTAAACCCACTGTCAACCTAAAAGCAATGACACCCAACAGCTTAGGATATGTAGCACAAATGGTAGAGTGAGAACCAAAATTTCCACAAGTCTTCCTCTTGCTCCTTTGCCTATCATCTCTACCATTATTCTATTGGCTTCCACCTGCTCTGAATATCTAAAATTCTTATTCTGTATTTCCCCCATCTTTGTCTGTTTCTTCTGTTCATTCTTAACTTGCTGCATGTATACCACCAGCCTAGAGATGTCCATGTCCTTATTCAATATAGCAGTCTTACACTCTAAACACAAGTCTCGAGATAAACCCAAAGCAAACTTTGTCATCTTAGACCTCATGCTAGACATAATTTTTGGAGCATAATGAGATAACTGATGAAACATCAACGTATACTCCTTTGCACTCATCCTTTCTTGATTCAGATTCATAAAATCCTCAGCCTTAGCCTCCCTCATCTCCTGAGAAAATAAATGATTAAGGAAAGTACCAAAACACTCCTCCTATATAGCCTGCTCAACATCATCTCCCCTCAACTATTCCCATGCCTTATACCATTGATATGCTTTATCCTTTAACTAATATGCATCAAACTCTACATCAGCAATATGAATCACCCTAATATCTTATCTATTATATCAACAAACCCTTGAAGATCCTTCTCAACCTTAGAGATAATAAAGGTCAGAGGATTCAATCTCATAAACTAGCCAATTCTAGTGACCTCAAAAGATAGAGCAACAAAACCAACATGATTAGGATAATGAGACTAAGAATTCACCAACTGAGTCAGCAGATGAATAGATTGATGGAACTCGACATTAGAAATATCTCCTTGGGGTGGGTTCAGGAACATCATTAGCCTAAAAAGCCCGTAGAGGACTGGTAGGGACCGATGGAACTCCATAAGAAGCAGAGCAATTAGGAGCAGGGAACCCAAACTAGGTATGTACTCTATAAGTAAAATGAGTTACATCAATATTGTCCTCTGGTAGGACAGAGGAGTTTCCACGAGCATCAGATCCTTAGGGTGGCATGATCTGAAATACGAACAAATAGAATTAGAGGATATTTTAATGCCTTAGACTCTATAGCCTAAAAATAAAACACAAAAAGGGAAATATTCCTAAATACCTTATAGCCTCTCCCTTATGAGTGTGGTGCGCTACACACTTATAAAATAAAATGTACTTAACATAGCTTTGTGGACACCTAATGACCATAAAGCTATGCTCTGATACCAAGCTTATCATAACCTGAACTAAGGCCTAGTTGTAATGAGTATCTCAAGTTTGCTAAGGACCGAAGACCACTCCCATTCACCTAGCCAACCAGAACCCAATACAGCTAGAAGATGATAAATTCCAAACATATATTAATATAGAGATAAGTTCTAAACATATAACAAGATAAAACTGAGTTCTGAACTTATAACATGATAGATAAATCAATTGAATAGGATCTAAGAATCCACAACATAATCCACCCATACTTTGTTGCCCATAAAAGCCTCTAAGAAAGCCAAACATCAACATAAGTCGGGATATGCCCCTGACCATAGCCAAAAAGGGAACCATAAAGGTACATGAAACAATGCCTTAAAATGATAGGCCTTTCAAAGAATGGAAGCTCACCACTTCAAAATGAACCAATGAACGAACTTGAATCACCTATCACTGTGCAAGGAAGCAAAAATATCTCTAGACCCTACATCGCATGGGGATACAACTTCTAAAGATGGTCAGCATAGTCAGCACTAACATGTAACTCAGGGAAAAATAAAATAATACCATGATTAAATCAGTCCAAAATCATTCAAAACCAATGTACAAAATTATATACATATAGATATAATATGTCGGTATAGGGATCAAGGTTTAGCATGAGAGTTAAAATATTAATCTGGACTGTGTAGCTTAAACCATCATAAAAACACCATGGGCTATATGGGTCTAGCCCCTACTAGATGTGCCTCAATGCGTGTTAGCCGTATGAATCAGAGATATTATAGAAGGCTGGGGAGTCCATGACCCTATGCCATCCATGATACATATATCTATTGTGTGTCACAAGCACACGGTCATCATGACCAACCCTCACGCCAAAAAATATGAGTTTCCAGAATCAGCCCCTTGGGACCTCCACTTTCATGGCTCAGCTACACAATCCCTATTAAGCCTAATTAAAGCATTTACACATTTTCATTCATTGAACCATGATCATCCATTAAGGCATAAACAATTGGTATCATCATAGCAATACTTGGGTGAATCCATGACCCTACAAGATTCAATAATTTATCCTCATAGGGAAATCCATGACCCCCAAGGTTTAATTATTTATTTTCTTAGGGGAATCCATGATCCCTAAGGTTTAATTTAAAACTATTATGTTTCATTAACCTTCTATATCATGCAATAGTTCCAAAAGTAGTTTCAATATGCATTGTAACATCTCGATTTTCTGAATTGGAACACTACACGGTGCTCATGATGCTGAAGGACTACAAGCTAACCCATGACTGATATCTATACCTATATACTGCATAATATATCATAAAATGTGGAAACATGAACATGAAAGGCCATAAAGTTTGAACTGAATAAACGTCTGATAAAAAAATATTTGAAAAAGGTATAACAATACCAAAATAAGTCATAAATACTGAAAATAATGAGATCAGAATATCTAATCTAACATCTAGTCTGAAAGCCTCTAACTGAACTGAATAAGGATTTGAAGGAACATGTCTCCAACTAACTCCATCTAGCAACTGAATAGTAAATGTAGCAATAATCATATCATCCTCTGTGTTCATCTAACCGACATGCCCCAAGCTAAGCTGATTGGGATCCAATCTCTTCCCTGATTGGAAGGGTATCAGTACTGCACCACCAGTAAAGACATATACTGTGGAGTCAGTCCTAATCTAGAGGGTGACTCCTGGGATCAGTCCTATACATATAAATGTGCTAACGGGTGACCCCTGAGTATGTCAATCCTATCTAACGGGTGGCATCTCGAACCTATGCTGGCAATATATTTTTGGAGCTTAAGGATTGCTTCTAGGGATCTCAGTCCTATTTTAGCGAGTGAGCACCCATCCCTAGGTTCGCTCGATGCTGAATCCTATTCCCATCTGAAAGACACTGAACTAAATAATTGGGCTGAACTAAATAACTTAACTAAACTGATTTGATGAACTGATACTGATTAACTGAACTGATACTAGTGGTATTATTTAGCGGAGCTAAAACTGAGTTTACTGGATTCTAATGACGGATGGAATATAATGAGTTCTGAGGACTGATTAAGAGTACTAAAGTTACTGAGATTTACTGTGATTACCGAGGTTACTAAGCACTGAGATTATTGAGAATACTGAACTACTGAGATTACTAAGTTTTCCTGAGTTACATGACTGACTGATTTCTATAGATCATGGCTTGACTGAGTGTATCATGAAAACATGACATGGATCTAGGCACACAACTATATTTTTTAGGTACAAGTACCCCCAGGACTTGATGGAAGAAAACTGACACACTTGACCGACTTGATCATAAGATTGTAGTCCATAATCCACAATATCATAAATAAGGAATATCATACTAAGCATGGTTCTCAACAATGTATTTCATGGAAGGGAATTTCATACAACGTGTATATACTTGCATAACTTTCAATATCATGCTCATTACATATTACAAACACAATCCATAATATCATAACTTAGGGAATTTCATGAAGTACATGGGTATTCTACATCTTGTACATGAGTGGGTTTTGCAAGTAAGCATAGCATAATTCTATAAGACTAGTTCATGAGTAATCCAACAGTGTTCACAAGACACATTATCAACATGGATGACATTGAATCATAGAGGCCTATCATAAATTCTTCAGTTAGTCACAATTTAGCTATAATGCATGATTTCTAGTCTCTTAGGTATTTTATCAAACACCTTACATGCACAACTTAGGCATAGGTGTAAATCATACAACTACTCATCATAAATAATCAAACTTACATGTTTTCACATCATATGATGTCATAGATTCATAATAACACATAAAGATTCTATCATGGCATCATAAACATGATCAACAATCCATTCATAACATGAAAACCATAATATATAGTTTTTGAAAAGGGTTCATAAACTTCATGGACGAAAGGAGTCCATGAATGAACACATGCATATCTTAGAAAGAAAACCTTAATGATTTGCTGGAGAGTTCTTGGATTGGGAAACTCAATTCTTGATTATCTTGGAAAAAGTCTTGAATTTTGCTTTTGAGAGATGAGTTTGATGGAAACCCTAATCTTGTGGTTGAGAGTGTAAGAAAGGGTTTTTGAGATGCTTAACTAAAGAAAAATGGAAAAAATTATGCCTCTTTAGGGTAATAAGTCGTGGAAGGTGAAGGAAATGACCAAAATACCCTTGCAAAAATGCCCTTGAATTTCTAGAAAAATATACTTGACGCCATCCGTGATAGGCCGTCAGGTCTGTGATAGGCATCACGAGTGGTCGTCACAAAAGGGGTCAAGATACTTGATTTTTTTCCCAGGGCTGATGACATCATTAGAAATGTCATCAGAATATGACGACGTCGTCAAAAAGTTCATCAAAAAAATATGATAGCCCGTTAAAAACGTCGTCACCATTTTCCAGCTTGACATGCTGGAATAAAATGGGGATAACTCTTTGCTCCGATATCGGATTTAGGTAAAATTGGTATCGTTGGAAAGTTAATTCAAAGAGTTTCATTTGATATATATTAAACCACCCAGTTCATCATATACAATGAGTTATGAGCTATTGAAGTTGACCCATGTTTTGACGCTCACTAAAACTTAAACGATAGGAAACTTTCAACTTGTACTTGAGTTAGGGGACCTCTATGATTTAAATTCATGCTCAAATAGATTCCCACACTACATAATTGATTAACACACTAATTTTATATAGGATTTGAGTCTTTTAAAACATCCACGCATAGAGATGATGAATTTTCATTCTAGTCCAAAATGCAGGGTATTACATGCATATACTCATGTTTCAAAGCCAATTTCATAAGGTTGGGTTGAGGTTATTACCAATTTTAATTGCAAATCCATTTATTCAGGAACCCATGACCCTATTCAAATTCCCATACCCATGCATCCAATTAGTTTCAAAACTATCAATTCAAATCATGGATAATTCATAAAAGTCATGGGAAAAGCAATTCAACCAATACCATTCAAGGACCCTCAATCCAATTTAAAAACCATAAATTTATCATATGTATAACAATTTAAACACATTATTTTATCAAAAGAAGTTTTAGGGAAGAGAACATGTCTGAGATATCAAGGGTTATAGAGAAGAAACCAATCTTAGAGCCCTAGATGATCAACCTTAAGAAGCCTAGTTGCTCTTGACTTGGAGAATTTTAGAGAGTAGGGAGTAGTTTATGATTGTTAAAGTAATGAAAATAACCCTCTTTAGGTGTTTTATGGTTGTGGGTTTTAATTAGGAAAAGAGGAAAATGACCAAAGTGCCCTTAAATAAAATGCAAAAAACTATCGCCAGTGACTACGAGTCACCTTACGACTCGTGAGGACACATTACTAGTTGTCACCATGACTCGTGGTCTAGAAAGTAACTCAGGGCACTTCAAATAGTTTGGTCAAGAGTTATAACCTATGACTCATGACCAGACCTTACGACTCATAGAGTACTAGTCGTAGTCATAATAGAAATAAGGGACCACTACATTGGTGGGACTACGAGTCCCATATTATGACTCGCAATGTCTCACCATGACTCGTATAGTCTTAATCACACTCAGGAAAGAAACTTTGGCTCCTACTCTATTAAGACTATAATTTACACTATAAAATTCATAGGGAGTCTTCACGACTCATTACCAAAGTCGTACCCTAGGAAGTAAGCTCAAAAATAAAAAAAATTTAGGGATTAAAACTTGGGATGTTCCAGCTACTTTGGATAAAGAAACAACTTAAAGATGATGGAATCTTGTTAGAATATGTTCCCTTGTTCTGTGGCAATAGTAGTGCAGTACACATGTCCAAGAATCCAATCCAGCTCAAGAGAACCAAGCACACAGACATCAGGCATCACTTTCTCAGAGACAACACAAAGAAAATATTGATTAAAATGGTCATTTATAACACCGAGGATCAAATAATATATATCTCCACCAAGGTACTCAACAAGTAATCGATTAAAAAAACCGAATGAAGTTGGGACTTATACATCCAAACTAGTCATATTGGGGCCTTTATTCTCTTATTTCTGGCTATGATTTGGTAAGAAAGTATACATGTGAAGTAATTCTATGTCTATCTAAACCAGTCTCATATCTTTATAGATATACAACCATGGTAATAAGAAGAAGGTAAAGAGAGAGGTGAGATAAACTCAAGCACTAATAGTCAAAAACATGTAGGGACCAGGCACCTCTTAAGGTTAGTATCATACCTTTCTATTTACTGAAACCTTTTAAAAATTAAGTCATATATGACACGTATTTTCTTGCCTTGTTCAAAAAGCTAAAAATCCCTCTTTTCATCCTAATCATCGCACATATCTGACTGAATACTTCACTTCACACCCATTATTTCAAATCCAATTCATTCTTTTCCTCCTTTGTTTAAACATCAAACTTTCTCTCTTTTCTTATTTACTCAAAATTCTTAAAACATTAGTTCCCAATCACTCTAAGTTCTTTGAATTCCTTTTAAAAAACTTCTTCTACCATGTCTCAATTGCCTCACTCCTATCTATCTTCTAATGAGCCCAAAACACCTTTGGTCACTTCTCTTTCATCTCCCATTGACCCGATATTCACAATTCTTTTGCATCTATCCAACTCATTCACTCTTATTTGCCCAGTGATACAGTTCTCTTTATCCCTATAGAAACTTCAAATCCTCTCTCATTACTTCTTC
Organism: Capsicum baccatum var. pendulum; assembly: GCA_030864225.1. NCBI lineage: Eukaryota > Viridiplantae > Streptophyta > Magnoliopsida > Solanales > Solanaceae > Capsicum > Capsicum baccatum. The sequence continues at coordinate 42,839,815 of CM061554.1, forward strand.
CAGATATAGCAGTAATGGAAAATCTATAGAAACTCCATTCACTCCTAGTTCCCTCAAGGAACAGCCCATGTCTGTTGTTGAACCTACTTTTCAACCCAGTTCTCAGGATCCTTGGATTGTCCTTTAATTTGAAAATACTATATCTGAGGGACCTGGTTCGCTGGTAGTTTAAGAGAATTACTCAATTGATGAATATATATTTGATGGTGATTTGCTTGATGAGAGAGACACATCTTCTAATATTCTTGTTGTTAGTGAAGCAATGGTTATCCAAGGTTTGACTATACTGAGTGAAGAGTTGCCCAGAAGCACTGACACTTCTTATCTTCCCAAATGGGATAACACACTAAGATCTCTAGCAACTAGGCATAAAAATAAGGGTTTCTTAGATGTTGATAAAGAAGATATTATGGAACAAATAGGTTTGGATGAGGTTAAAAAGGCAGATGTTGGGGTGCTAATGGACAGTGGTGATAGGCCCCTGTAATATAGAGTCAAGAAACATTGGGTGCTTACCACTGCCAGGCTCTTCTCCAAGTCCACTAAAGTTTATGGGACTCGAGTGAGTTCCCAAAAATTATTGAAATCTGCCTTGTGAAGAGCAAACATAACACTAGGAAGAAGAAAATTCTGAAGAAAAGGTTTGAACTGAGTTTGAAGTCCCCCAGGCAATAGTGCCAGTAGAGAAGATGAATGATGATGACTATATTAAGAAATACATTAATAAAGATATTTCTCAGAATGTGGCTGACCGTAGGGTTAAATCCAAGACTGGTATTGTAACACAAATGAAAAAAGCAATAAAAAATTAGTTTATTGATTAAGAAAGTTGGATTAGTGAGTAGAGACAAACGTAAAAAAGAAGAGTGTCAGATTACAAAGGAGCCAGGTCTCGGCCCTTAAAACTTCTAGACCTTTTAAAGTTCTGATGTGATTGTCAAGGGATAGAGTCCCAGTGGTAAAGTGTCTACCTCTAAGTGCAAATAGAAGGTACTTCCTAGAGAATATAGGCAATAAGTTCTTGAAACTTAAGAGGTATTTTAGGGATGCGTGTTTGATCCTGAAGTTGCTGGTATGCTTTAAATGGTCGAGTTTCTAGAAATTGTGAAATTTTAAAATTAGAAACATCTATCGATCCTCCTATTCCAGATCTCTATGAGAAGAAAGTTTGCATGTTATACCATGATCTTACCTTCACTGAGGATTCTTTAGGCCTACCACTCAGGTTCATGGTATTAATATTGCTTGAGATGAATAAGTTCTTATCGAAGCACTAGGAGTGACCACTTAGAGAATCAGGTCCCTAAAGGATGAATGTGGGTCGGACAAATTTCTTAAGAGCATTCATAAATTGGATGACCTCAACATCATGAATGTGACCAATAAGTCACTCAAGGGTGAGTTTCTACTATTATTCAAACTGGTAAAAAAATAATTGCTTTATCATACTAAAAAATGCACTATTTTGACTGGAGACAACCTATTTTTTATGGAGTCATGTACAAAGTTCAAAAAAATCAATCTGCCTGCTATTATGATCAAACATATTCATAAAGTGATGACTATAAAAGATGGCAAACATGGTTTATCCTATGGATTCCTATTGAACAAAGTTGTCACCTAATTTGATATGTCGTGTACCCCTAAGAAGGATGGTTCTTCAAAGAAAATATTCATACTTTTTATATTAAAAGATAATGAGTGTATTCCATGGAAAGTGGTGTAAAGTCAAAGTCTATGGTGGTTGAGTCAATTGATGTGCAGACCAGGTTGACTGGTAAACTGGAGGAAATGACTGCCCGTATGGCAAGAAGGGTACTGAAGTTGCAAGCTTGAAGGTTGCACTCCTGAATTCATAGGGGAAGAGACCTGGTGAAAGTGAGAGTCTTTGAGGTGAAAATGAGATATTGCAGACCAAGGTTCGAGCATTAGAAGCCATGGTGGAGGATCTACCTCAACAAATCTTGAGGAACCATGCTATTGAGAAAGATGGATGACTCTTCTTTTCCATTAACTTTCTGGTCCTTCTTTATAAGTCCTCCCAACCTGGTCTTCGTTGTGTCCTAAGCCCCATTATTTCCTATGTCCTCTTTTTGTGTTTCCTCTATAGTGGTGTTTACTTGGTCCTTGGTTCTTAGTTCTTTGCTTATCTACTATGTATGGTGATTCCCTTATAATTAATAAATGTTTGTGTTGATTCTATAACCTCTCTCTTTATCGACTTATTGTTATTCATGTTAGTGTAGCCTTAATGGTCATGGTAAAAATGTTAGTTTACTTGTTATGTGGTTTATTGTTTTTCCTCTTTGATGATACCAAAAGGGTAAAGATAAGGTATCTCCCATATGTGTTAATGATGAAACTAGGAGGGGTTACACCATATAATAAGGGACCAGGTCCCTTAAAGTAATTCATAGGAAATCAAATAGTAAAGCACAAGAAAACAAAAACTTTTCAAAAACTAAACAACACAAAGATTTTAACGTAGAAACCTCATTTCTCAAGGGAGGAAAAAACACGACTTGCCCTCACAAGCACCTCAATAGTTCAGTATAATTAACCTCTTGATTATAGACTCAATATGAACCTAACTCTAGGCTTCTCCTACTTGTAATAACTCTACTATAATCCTACCTTGACAACTATGCCAAGAACATACCTTGATATTGATTAACTCTAACCAATATCAACCTTAGGTAACTCTACCTAAGCTCACTCAAGAAAGTAAAGAAAACATTACTCTTATAATGCAAGTAATTCAGTTAAAAATCATACCTCTACTCAAGAACACTCACTCTTTTCAATACATGAAGATATCAAGAACTTGACCAATACTTGAGCAACTGAGTTTTTGTCTCTTTCACTTTTGAATAATCTGAATTACGAACACTCACCAATTTGAGAAACATTCTTTTTCTTTTATAATGGTATAATGATCAGGGTAGAAATCTAATTGGGCCAAGTTTCCATAAAGGTATAAGCTCACCTGTGTAGTTTGTTACACTAGAAGACCAAACTGCACAGACCTTGTGACAACTGTATTTTTTCATGACAACCCATGGACCTGGTCCCTTGTTGTCTGTTGCTTATCATCAAAAAATATATAGTAATTTTCCTTTTTTTGATGATAACAAACCTCAAAATATGACCACCGATCTTTAAAGCATCAATCTCATTCACCTTATACAGTTGGAGTGATTGCCACTACTGCCAGTGAATGTTCCCCTATTACTTTGCATTTTGTTTCCCTTAAACATAGGGACCTGGTCCCTTGTTCTCAGTTGATATCAAAAACTCAACACATTGTTGTATTTTCAACGTTCCCCCTATCAATATACTTGCACTAATTCTTTAATAGTCTACCAGTATTCTTCCCCCTGTCAATCTGTCTTCATTCTTCAATAGGCTGCTATTTGCCTTCTTCATGTATCACCTGTCATATACACCATCTTGGTACCTGGTCCACAACACACCCCCATGTTCCCAACCTTATACGTTCAGTATTCCCCCTTTTGGCATCATTGAAAAGTAATAGTAGTAAACCAATGTTAAAGTAATCACAAGATAGTTAACTCAAGGACACTGGGGAAAACTGACATAAGAATAACTTTTAAGAATAAAGAAGAAACAGATGATACACCCAAAAAGGAATTCAATCATTGTTAAGAGAAGTCAATTCCACTACATCAAACTAAAATAAATATAAAACTCTAATCCATCACAAGCCACACTGGGAATAAGGACTAGAAACTAACACATAGGGATTAAAAAGAGACAAAGGAATGACAAGACTTAAGTGGGAGGGGGCTTAGGGGAGAATGATTTTAGAAACAACTTAATTCGAGAACTCTCTGTAGCATGGGTATTTAACAATTGTTTAGTGAGGTCCTTAACTTTAACATTCAGACCATGAACCTCCTGAGTGAGTTCTACAACCTCAGTTAGGAGCTTCGAATTTTTTAGCTATAAATTCTTCTATGGCAACAGGTCCTTCTGAGGATATCTTTTGATTCTGCATCTTTAAATGCACTATCTTAGAATTTTTTGCAGCCAATTGGATCCTCATCTCCTCCATCTCCTTACTTAATTTCTCCCTAGCAGCCAAAAGTTTTGACACTTGTGACATAATTCCCACCGTTTCTTTAATGCATCCATTTTCCATCAACGTTGTCAGACTAAACTTTTCTTTGACTGTTCCTGGAGTCTCTTTACGCCCAACTACTCCATCGTGATCAAATACTTTGGTCAAAAAATACCCATATAGCATCCATGTCTTCTTTCTTTCTCAACAACTATTTTGTTCATATGCTTTATCATAAGTTGCTCAAGCATACAATCAAGAACAAGTCAACAACAGATGCAATGGTCCTTTTATCTAATCTGAGAAAAAGGACCTTGTTCATAAATTCAAATACCAACTGAGACTCACTTGTGAGAAATTTCTTTCTCACCTCTGCTATTTATGTCCCTCCCACCTTGGAAGTATCAATCATGAATTCAGTAGAGGGTTGTTGCTTCACAATAGTCCTTACTCTTATTGCAGGAACATCTAGGATTTTGCCTAATATTTCTTCATCCAAATTAATTTCCTTTCCCTGCGCTAGTGCAGTCAGACTGAATCCATCATCTGAGAATTCCATAGTGTAATAGAATTCTCTCTCCTCACCCTCAAAAACCATGGGAGTTGGTTTCTCTAACAGGTGCAACCAACCCTGATGTCGCACATACTCCATCAATTTAACCATGCCTGGCATCTTATAAATTCTAGGATCAAACACTCTCTCAAATAATACTTTTTATGTTTTAAAAATCTTATTCCTTTGCTCTTTTGTCACATCCTTCTTTTCTTCTTCTTTTTGTATCATTACTTGGGACCTCCTTTTCAACAACTTTTCTCCATTTGGGGGACCATGTCTCTCAGAGACATTTTTTTCACGTGTAATATATTACTGTCTCATCACAACAGGGCGACCAGACTTTGAACTGGAAGACTTGGTCCTTCCAGCAACATGCAAATATTTTCTTATTTTCTCAGTTATAGCAGCAACATCGGATCAGTGTCCGCATTCTCTCCAACTTCCACAACTTTAACATTCTCCACCTCCTCAACTATAGCAGCTTTCTTAAGTTTTCTTCTCTTAGCGGTTGAAGATTTACTTTCTGTTATTACATCCATCAACAACTTCTATTCTAACCCCCTAGTTTAATATGATCTAGTTACCTTCACACCTATATCAACTATTTTTTCTTCCCAGTTGCTTCTTTGTTGTTTTTTAAGTTCATCCTTATCTTCCCCATCCTTCTCATTTGGAGGTAGCATAATTTCTCCACTTTTTGGAACAACATCCTTATTTCTTGCTACTTGATCATCCATACAAAAGGACCTTTTATTGGGATCATTTGCATCAAGAGTAAATTCTCAGCGACCTAATATACGCTGCTGGATAGATCAGATCTCATTATAGGTATTTATTCATCAAACAATTGAGCAAAAATAGGGCTTAACTCAGAGGGAGTACAAGAACTAGGTACTTGAGGTGTATCAGGGAATTCAGTATTTTTTGGTTCCTAAAAAAATAGGGTTTTAAGGGTTTATAGGAAATTTAAATTTTTCAAGGAAAGGAGGAATTTCAGATTTAGAAGTTACTTGATCAATCGGTGAACCAAACCCTTGAATTTAAATCCTCCATAAAAGTTGATTTAATAGAAGTTTTGATGGTTAAGGATGTTTCAACATGGATAATCTAAGTTAAAGGTTGAGGATTAACTGGAGAAGGCTCAGTAGGAAGAGTTGACATGGTTTTGGTTGAGGACTTAAGGAGAGGTCTTCTATGATTTTGGGTGATAAAGGATCAAAATGCTTAATTTAGGATTGTTCTGATTCCCTTTCTGGAGATTTATCAACTTTAGGATCTTTAAAGAGGTCTAGAAAGGAGGAATATTTACCATTACATGATTTTGTAAGTGAAAGAGTAAAGGACCAGTTTAACTCAAGGATGAAGGACAATTGTAATACATAAATGAGTAAATTTATAATAGAGAATGTAAGATTGGAAATTTAGTTTGAGAATTTAAGAGAAGTGATAGTTGTCACTAACAATATGCCCTTTTGAAATGACACATCTGACTTAAATTGGGTGACTCTTCATATGTCTTGTGAGTTGATGACTTTTGCTCAGATAAGACAAGAAGCGTGACATTTTTAGGAAGAATTTAATGATTATTAAAGCACATTATTTTGGTACTAACCTTGAAAGATGGGACCAGGTCCCTTCTTTCTTAAGAAAATCCTCAGATTTGTGTTTGTCACAACTATCTTCTTCCAAAGTTGTTCCCATGAGTGTATACCTATACGGGTTTAGTACTGAGTTAGACCATTGTGCACCTACCTTACCAAGGATACTTGTCACCTTATCATAGCCAAATTTAGGAAGAATGACTGATTTATTTAGTAGGTTAGGTTAAATTAATCAATCCCAGCTTTAGCTTGTTTATTTGAATACCCCATTACATTCCAAAATTGTTTTTGAACATAGGTCTAAGGATCAGCTCTCATACTTCGCATCCATTAAATTGCTAAGCTTCGTTCTACATTACATTAAACCAGTCAACATCTTTTAGAACATTTTTATATTTTTGGGTTTTCATTTGGATAATAATGTATAAAAATCCATGTAATGTATGACTTGAGCTCTTGTTTGCCTATTTTTAAATTATGATATTAGAACATAAAAAGAGTGAAAATGTCTGTCTTTTTAGTTTGGTATTCTAAGATAAGTTTTACAGGGACCAGGTTCCTGTGAATTTTGACTAGACCCTCCTTGTTGATCTTCTACTAGAGCTGGGGTCTTTAACTCAGATCCTAGATCACTATATCTTTTCTTATTCTCATCTAAATCTTTTGACTGGATTCACCAGTTCTGGTATTTCACGGGTGTAACGCCCTGAGTCTGTACCCCAGATGCTACACGGTGCTTACGACCCCTAGGGATCACAAGCTAACCTATGACTGACATCTGCTATGAGCATTGGATAATAAAACTAAAAATAATACAGAAAATAGGCTGAATTGCCAAAAGGTTCAAAATTTGAATACTGATAAAGAACATCAACTGTAGTAATAATCTACAAAACTGAATATTGTCTAATGGTCTAGTCTGAAAAGCCTCTAACTAAACTGTCTGGAAGTGGAGTTGATGGGATAAGCCCCCAACTAACTTTGACTTCAAAAATATGGAAATAAAACATATCCTCGATAGATGAGGACTAACTACTAAATCTGACACTATTGGCTAAATCTAAATTTATCTATGTGTGGTCAGGAACCTGAGTGTCCGAACCTATGATATGAGATATCATAGTGCAAAGAAAGAGTATTCATTAGCACGTGGAATATACTGGTATGCTAGATGAGGTAAGGCTGAATACAAGGGTTCATGTGCATGAACAGTAACTGACTGAATAATATAGAATAACTGATTATAAGTACATAGAAATCTGAAACTACTTTAAATATTGAGTATGAAATACTATACATATGCATCTATATTGTATCTGAGCTTTTACTGAAGCTGAGTACTGAGTTCTGATAACTAAGTAACTGATATCTGAGATTACTGATAATACTGATAGCTGAATGACTGTATCTGACAGTCCTAATTCTGTAGAACTAAACTGAGTTCTATATTGAGACTGTGGGAGGTAATTATCTAACCAACATGCCCTAAATAAGATAACTGGGGTCCAACCCATAGCCTTATTTAGAACAACATCAATACCGTGCCACGAGTAAAGACAAGCTAAAGAGTTACCCTCATCAGGTAGGTACTCTAATGAGAACAGTGGCACCCTCAACTAGAAGGTTAAAACACCTCATTAACCTTCAACTGGCAGGTTGATATCTTAACCTATGCTGGATACATAGTTCTGGAACATAAGGACTGCTTCTAAGGATCACACCCTCTACTGGCAGGTGAGCCCCCATCCATGGGTTCACTTGGTGCTGAATCCTACTCCCAACTGAATAAACCATGGATTGATTTCTAGACTGTACTGGATTTGACTGACCTGTTACTGAGTTCACTGAGTTCTGTAACTGACTGAGTACTACTATTTTGTGACATGACTGAGACTATTTTATAACTATTGTAGCTCTAGGTAAACAACTAGATTGTTAGGTATTAGATACCCCTAGGACTCTATAGCATGAAAAGTAAAGTATAGCATGATGTTGAAAAGCATAACAATGTCAACTTATTAATAATTTATTTATAGAGACATTTTATCAACCACTTGTAGAGCATAAGGTTGTGCATGATTGGGACTACATAATGACAAGTCATGATTCCACTATTTACTTCACATAGATATTTTGGCAAACACTTGGAGAGCATGGATTATTTGACATGATAATGGTCAACACATAAACTTCATGAATACAATACTCAATTGCAATTTCAAGGGTTTATCATACAATCCACATAATTCATCACATAAACTATTTTAATTTTATGGAAAATTATAATTAATCATGAATTGAAACCCAATTACTATCCTAAACATGAATACAATCAATTTCAAGCATGAAATTCATAAATTTGAGATCTTGTATGTTTAAAAAGGGGTTCTTGCACTTCATGGTTTATTTTTTGAGTAAGTAATGAAATAATGAGCAATTTGTTCTCTTTTAGGGCTTAATTACATGTTTAGGTTGACTGGAGTGAGGGAAAAAGACTTTAATACCCTCGGGATTAAAACTCAAAACTGACTAAAAATTTTGATTTTGTATGCTGGCGTAATGGGGTGAAATCGCACCAGCTTACTGGAAATCGAAAAACTGGGACTTGAAGCTTGGCGCGATGAGGTACAATCATGGTACCCTACTGTATGCGAATTTAACCCTTGGTGCGATGTGCCATGATTGTGGAGTCACACTAAAAAGTGATAATTAGGAAATTGGGCATTGGCGTGATGTGGTGGAATCACGATGGGTCACTGGATTTTGATAATTTCCATTATCACTCTCACAGTGATGCGGTGAAGTACCAGGTGGTACCCGATTTTACAAAAATGTCTATAAATCTTCACTCGGGTATCAAATTTGGGCGAACTTTATATTGTTGGAAAGCTGACTGATTTTCCTATGCAACGGTAAACTCTAAACTAAAAAATCCAGAGTACTTTAAAAATTATATATAGGATTACTCATATACTGAGAGAAAAATTAATCTAGGGAAATAGGGTATTACAATATCCCCCTTAGGAACATTAGTCCTCGAATGAGACTGATTAAGCTGAGAAACACTGAAAGAATGAGTTTAAGACTGATTAAGCTGAGAAACACTGATAGAATGAGTTTACACACTAGACATGCATATCTGAAGAATGGAATACATGACTCAAGCTACTGATAAGCTGAGTTTTCATACTGAACATGCATATTTGATGCATGAGTACATGACTGAACTAATTCATGAATGTATGACGGAATATGCAACAGTAATGGGTACCAAGTTTGTAACTGTAATTGAACATGAAACTGAGAAAATCTAAGGAAGACTGTTACCTCAAGCTGAATCTGAGTTTGCAGAAAAGTGGTGAGGAAACTTGGTCCGCATATCTGCTTCTGTTTCCCAAGTAGCTCCCTCAATGGACTGATGCCGCCAAAGAACTTTGACAAAGAAAACTTCTTTGTTCCAAAGTCTGTGGATCTGATAATTGAGGATTTGGACTGGAACCTCTTCGAAAGACAGATCATTCTGAATATCTATTCCCTCTAAGGGAACTATGACTGCTGGGTCACCAATGCATTTCTTTAGCAAGAAAACGTGGAATACTGGGTGCACTAAAGCTAGATTTGAAGAAAACTTAAGCTCGTAAGATACCTTTTTGAAATAGTTAAGGATTCTATAAGGACCAACATATTGGGGACTGAGCTTCCCCCTCTTGCCAAACCTCTTCACCTTTTTTGTGGGAGAGATTTTCAAGAACACAAAATCACCGATCTCTAAGGCATCAAATACTAAGTTTGGCCCTACTACTGTGGCTTCACTGACCTCAAACCAACCGATTGGAGATCTATATTTTCTACCATAAAGAGCCTCAAATGGAGCCATCTGAGTACTAGAATGATAGCTATTATTTTATGTGAATTCGATCTAAGGAAAGTGGTCATCCCAACTACCCTTAAAATCGACCACACAAGATCTTAACATATCTTTTAGAGTCTGAATGGTCCTTTCTGCTTGACCATCTACTTGAGGGTGAAAAGCTGTACTGAGGTGAACTTGGGTACCAAGACCCTTTTGGAATGCTTTCCAGAAGTTAGAGGTAAACTGGATACCTCTATCTGAGATGATGGATACTGGGACTCCATGTAACCTGACCAACTCTCTAATATAGAGTTTCGTATAGTCCTCGAATGAATAGAAAGTATGAACTGGAAAAAATGAGCGGATCTGTCCATTCTGTCTATAATAACCTAAATTAAATCATGCTGATGATGATTACGAGGCAAACCCATCACAAAGTCCATGTTCACTTCTTCCCATTTCCAGGTGGGAAAACTGAACTCCTACATGGACCCACTAGGCTTTTGGTGCTCAATCTTAACCTGCTGATATATCAAGCACTTGGCTACGAACTCTACAATATCTCTCTTTATCCCACTCCACCAATAGATCTCCCACAAATTGCGATACATCTTAGTGGCCCCTAGATGAATTGAGTAATGTGCACCATGCACTTTTGCAAGAATTTGTTGCCTCAAGTCGTCTATGCTTGACACATATAGCTGACCCTAGCATCGCAACACACCATCTCCCTCTTAGGAGATAACCTCTACTTTCTGTTCTTTGACTGACTCTTTCAACTTAACTAGACTAGGATCTCTGTCCTATTTTTCCTTCACTTTGGAAACTAGAGATGATTCTAAACTATTCTACACCCACACACTGCCCTCTGCTAAATCGACTAAGCACACACCTAGTCAGGCAAGATGATGAACTTCCTAAACTAATTTCTTATTATCATTCTCAACATGAGCCACACTACCCATAAACAACCTACTGAGAGCATCAACCACTATATTGGCCTTGACCGGATGATACAGAACACTCATGTCATTATCTTTCAACCACTCTAACGACCTTCTCTGATGTAAAGTCAAATCTTTCTAAAAGAACAGATACTAAAAGATTTTTTGATCTATGAATACAGCAACATGCACCCCGTATAAATAGTTCCTCCAAATCTTTAAGGTAAATACTACAGCTGCTAACTCAAGATAATAGGTAGGGTAATTCTTCTCATGGGGCTTAAGATGTCTGGAGGTATAGGTTATGACCTTACCTTTCTACATGAGGACATAACCCAAACCTACTCTGGATGCATCGCAGTGTACCACAAACCTATCTGAACTATCTGGTAACATTAGAACTGGGGTTGTAGTGAGTCGAGTCTTCAACTCCTGAAAACTCTTCTCACAAGAATCTGACCATTGAAACTTGACTTTATTCTGAGTCAATCTGTACATAGGGGATGCAATAGATGAAAACCCTTTAACAAACTGACAGTAATAGCTAGCTAAAACCAAGAAGATCCTAATATCTGATGGTACAATGGGTCTAGGCTATTTTCTCACCACTTCGGTCTTTTGAGGATCAACTCTAATGCCATCAGTAGCCTTCATGGTATTAATAAATTGCATGTTCAAGCAGTAGTTAGACATGTTCATTATAGTCTTCATTGATAACATTCTTGTCTACTCCCATAGGGAGAATGATCACGTTGATCGCCTCAAAATTGTACTTAAAACTCTCAAAGCTCATCAGTTGTTCGCCAAATTTAGTAAGTGCAAATTTTGGCTAAGGAATGCTACTGACCTTAGCCAAACTTTGCACTTACTGAATTTGGCGAACAACTGATGAGCTCTGAGAGTTTGAAGTATAATTTTGAGGTGATATGCGTGATCATTCTCGCTATAGGAGTAGACAAGAATGTTATCAATGAAGACTATAATGAATATGCCCAACTACTGCTTGAACACGCAATTTATTAAGTCCATGAAGGCTACTGGGGAATTTGTGAGACCAAAGGAAATGACTAGAAACTCGAAGTGACCATACCAGGTTTGGAAAGCTATTTTTGGAATGTCACATTCTCTGACTCTGAGCTGATGATAGAATGATCTATCTTAGAAAAGTAACTGGCACCTTGAAGTTGGTCAAACAAGTCATTGATTCTGGGAAGTGGATATTTATTCTTGACTGTGACTTTGTTCAACTGACGGTACTCTATATACATTGTGAGAGAACCATATTTCTTACGCATGAATAAGACTGGTACGCCCTATGGGGAAATGTTGGGTCTAATGAATCCTTTATCTAAAAGGTCCTTTAAATGTTCTTTCAATTTCTTGAGTTCTGTTGGTGCCACTCTTTATAGCAGAATAGATATAGGCCGAGTGTCTGGAAGAAGGTCTATTTCAAAGTCAATTTCCCTTTTGGGAGGAACTCTAGGAAGATCTTTGAGAAATTCATCAGAGAATTCATTCACTACTGAAACTAACTCAAGACTGGGAGTATCTGAACTATAATCTTTGACTCATACAACATGATAAACATATCCCTCAGATATTATTTTTCTCGCTCTAAGGTATGAAATCAACTGAACCTTAAGAACTGTAGTATTACCCCTCCATTCAAGGACTGATTCATTTGAAAATTGAAAATGAACAATTCTATTTCTACAATCAACTAAGGCATAACATGAATGAAGCCAATCCATGCCGAGAATGACATCAATATCCATAATCTCTAACTTTAACAAGTTTGTTGAAGTGCCTTTCTAAGATATCATAACCAGACAATTTTTGTATACCTACCGGGCTATGATGGACTGACCCAACCCACTGGGGTAGAGAATGAGAAAGGATCTGCTAGGATTTTTGGTCTGACTTTGAAATTGACTACTATGTATGGAGTTACAAAAGACAGAGAAGCTCCTGGATCTAATAAGGCATAAACATGTGAATGAAAGATCTGTAATGTACCAGTGACCAATTTAGGAGAACTTTCCTGATCTTGTATGGAGTAAAGTGCATAAAGACTACTTGGGCATTGCCTATTGGTGGCACTGGAAGTGAAACCCTGCTGATTCAGGCGATCGGACTGAGTTGAAGTACGATTATACTAACTTTGCAAACCTGACTGAGGACAATTTCTAATTCTGTGGCCTAGCTTTCCACACCTAAAACAAACATCACTGCCAGCTCTATAGATACCCTAATAGTTTCTGCCATCTTTCTGATAAAGAGGATTTGTTCGAGCACTGCTGATACTATCCTGAGATTTAGAGCCTGGTGCCCTATCTTTATTACTATTTCTAAGATGGAGTTGGAACTGAAGATTTTGGATGAAACTAGAATAGTTACCGCCTTCTAACTTAGGTTGAGTGAAATTGAAGCTACCTATTCTAGATCTCTTGTTCTCCCTCTCTTTCTCCTTATTATTAGCCTCTTCTATATGCTGAGCATGTACCATAAGCCTGGATATGCCCATCTTCTTAATTAACATCATAGTTCTGCATTTCTTAACCACACTCTCTGACACCCCAGACATAAACTTGCTCATTTTGGACCTACTGTCTACTACACATAGGGAGTATATCTAGCTAACTGAGTAAACTTAAGGGAATACTCTTTCACACTCATACTACCTTGCCTGAGATTGATGAACTCTAACACCTTGGCTTCACTCTTCTTTATGGGAAAGAATCTATCTAAGAAAACAGTAGCAAACTCTTCCTACTCTATGGGCTCTGCATCTGTGCCCCTGTCTAGCTTCCACGACTTAAACCACATATGAGCTACATCTTGTAGCTGATAAGAAGCTAATTCATAACTCTCACTGGAAGTTACTCCCATAATATCTGTGACTTTCTGAACTTGATGGAGGAACTCCCATGGATCCTTTTTTGACCTAGATATTAAAAATAGGGGAGGATTCATTTTAAAAAAGTCCCGAATCCTGATTGCAATAGTATTAACCACTAGGTTGGCCTAAATAGCACCTGGTCATTCTTTCTAATCTTCAACAGAATTGGATAGAGTGGTGAAAACAACTCTAAATTCTGCATGGGAGACATACTCGTCCAGGGGATCTTCCTGAACGGGCTGAGGTGCTGACTGGTTTCCTGTTTTTTTCCCATTGGTCTTTTTGGGAGGAATGTTCTATAAATGAAAGGAATAAAAGGATTAGACTGGGAGTTTAACTTGATCTCATGCTCACTCGCACGATATAAATACTGAAAGAAGAAAAACTTTTCCTAAAACATCTCATAGTCTCTTGTTCATAAGTATGCCATACTACACACGCATGCAAAAGACTCTACTAGACATGACTTTTAGACTAGTTAGGACTCTATTGAACTTTAATCTTTGATACCAAGTTTGTAATGCCCCAAGTCTGTACCCCGGATATTACATGGTGCTTACGACCCTGAAGGACCACAAGCTAACCCATGACTGATATCTGCTATGAGCACTACATAATAATACTAAAAATAATGAACAAAATAGGTTGAATTTATATAAGGTTCAAAATCTAAATATTGATAAAGAATGTCAACTGTAATAATAATCTGCAAAACCAAATACTATCTGATGGTCTAGTCTAAAAATCCTTTAACTGAACTGTCTGAAAGTAGAGTTGATGGGACAAGCCCCTAACTAACTCCAACTACTGAAATATAAAAATAAAACATATCCTTGATAGATAAGGACTCACTACTAAATATGATACTGTAGGCTGAATCTGAATCTGTCTATGTGCTGTCAGGAACCTGAGCATACAAACCGATGATATGAGATATCATAGCACAAATAAAGAGTATGCATCTTTACGTAGAATGCACTGGTATGCTAGATGAGGTAAGGCAGGATGCAAAGGTTCATATGAATGAATAATAACTGATTATGAGTACATAAAAATTTGAAACTACTATAAATACTGAGCATGCAATACTATGCATATGCATGTATACTGTATTTGAGCTTTTACTAAAGTTGAGTACTGAGTTTTGATAACTAGTAATTGATATCTTAGATTACTGATAACTGAATTACTGATAGCTGAGTAACTATATCTGACAGCCATGATTCTGCAGAACTGAACTGAGTTCTATAGTGAGATAGAAACTGAGATTGTGGGAGGTAATCACCTAACCGATATGCCCCAAATAAGATAACAGGGGTGCAACCTGTAACCGCAGTTGGAAGGGTGTCAGTATCGTGCCATGGGTAAAGACAAGCTGAAGAGTTACCCTAATCTGGCTGGTACTCTAATGAGAATGGTGGTACCCTCAACTGACAGGTTAAAACACCTCATCAACCTTACCTGGTAGGCTGATATCTCAACCTATGATGGATACGTAGTTCTGAAATGCAAGTCCTACTTCTAAGGATGACAACCTCTACTGGCAGGTGAGCCCACATCCTTGGGTTCCCTCGGTGCTGAATCCTACTCCCAACTGAATAAATTGTGGGCTGATTTCTAGACTGTACTGATTTGACTGAACTGTTACTGAGTTCACTGAGTTCTATAACTGACAGAGTACTACTATTTTGTGACATGACTGAGACTATTCTGTAACTACTGCAGCTCTAGGTAAACAGCTAGATTGTCGGGTATTAGATACCCTCAAGACTCGATAGCATGAAAAGTAAAGTGTAGCATTATCTTAAAAAGCATAACAATGTCCACTTGTTTATAATACATTCATAGAGATATTTTATCAACCACTTGTAGGGCATAAGCTTGTACATGATTAGGACTCATAATGACATATCATGATTCCACTTTTTACCTCACATAGGAATTTTAACAAACACTTAGGGAACATGGATTATTTCACCTGATAATGGTCAACACATGAACATCATAAATACAATACTCAATTGCAATTTCAAGGGTTTAGCATACAATTCACATAATTAATCACATAAACTATTTTAATTTCATGGAAAATTATAATTAATTATGAATTGAAACCCAATTACTATCCTAAACATGATTACAATCAATTTCAAGCATGAAATTCATACATCTGAGATGTTGTAAGTTTAAAAAAGGGTTCATAGACTTCATAGGTGAAAGGAACCTATGAATGAACACCTAGCATACCTGGGAATATTTATTCTTGAAGGTTCTTGGAGGAATTCCTGATTTTGTTCTTGATTTCTTAAAGCTAGGGTTTTGCCTTTTGAGAGAGAATGATTTATTTCTAGAGTAAGTAATGAAATAATGAGCAATTAGTGCTCTTTTAGGGCATAATTGCATGTTTAGCATGACTGGGGTGAGGGAAAAAGACTTTAATGCCCTAAGGATTAAAAATTAGAGCTGAATTAAAATCTCATTTTTGTATGCTGGTGTGACATGGTGAAATCGCGCCAGCTCACTGGAAATTGGACAATTGGAAATTAGAAGCTTGGCGTGATGTGGTATAATCACAGTACCCACTGTATGTGAATTTAACCCTTGGCGTGACGCGCCATGATCGCGGAGTAACACTGGAAAGTGACAATTGGAAAACTTGGCATTGGCACGATGTGGTGGGGTCGTGATGGCTCATTGGATTTTGACAATTTCCATTTGCACCCTCTCCGCAACGCGGTGAAGTACTAGGTGGTACACATTTTTATAAAAATGGTTATAATTCTTCACCCGGGTATCGGATTTGGGAAAACTTTATATCGTTGGAAAGCTAACTGAATTTCCTATGCAATGGTAAGCTCTAAACTGAAAAATCCTGAGTACTTTAAATTTTTTATATAGGATTACTCATATACTAAGAGGTAAATTAATCTAGGGAAATACAGGGTATTACAACAGACTAGGTCCCTTGAAATCGACTACTAGAGCAAAAAAGAACTTTCATATCCCATAAATTAGCATTTTTGTGTTGACTACCAAAGTAAGTCACTTCCCATCAGCCACACATATTTTTTATCCTATTTACCATTTCCATATGATACACCTACACCTTAAAGTGTCTTGAGAGAGAGAATACAGTCAGACCTTTCAGTCTTATACTTTGAACAATTAATTATCAAAAAGTAAGTTCTGACTATAATTCCTTTCTCCCACTTACAATCAAAATCATTTGTTAGATTTGGGTACCTATTTGAGTTTGAGTTCCCAGTTGGAGGACAAGGGTGTAACCAAATACTTCTTGGCCCATCATGGTAATGAAATCTTCTTTATATTTTTTAGAAGTCTAGAACCCTTAGGATAGGCATTCCCTTCCTAAATAACTCTAACATTGTTCATTCTAGCTTTTATTTAACTTGGACAGTTTTCTTTCATGTGACTATTTCTTCCATAATGAGTGCACAAGGTTATGTAGACTTTGTTTCTATCATATTGAACAACCTTGCCTTGAGACCTATGTGATTGAGTTTTGTACTAATACCAAACTACTTTACCATTATTAACTCCTTGTACAGTT
Source organism: Capsicum baccatum var. pendulum (assembly GCA_030864225.1). Classification (NCBI taxonomy): domain Eukaryota; kingdom Viridiplantae; phylum Streptophyta; class Magnoliopsida; order Solanales; family Solanaceae; genus Capsicum; species Capsicum baccatum. The sequence goes on from CM061554.1 coordinate 42,857,320, forward strand.
AAGTTAGAAAGGATTTATGAGGATGTAGTCCATTGTAGGGATTTCTTAAGTTATTTCCTCAAATGGACCAGGTCCCTTTCTAATTCTTCATTCTTTTGGAGTTCAGTTATAAGGCAATTTTGAGAATCCCTCAATTTATCTTCAAGCTCAATCTGAATCTTTGATGTTTTTTCCTTACCTTTATTATCAGAGTAATTTAGTTTCTCTAGTTGACTCAACAAACTCAATTTATCATATTTCCACTTAGCAAACTATTCTTCTATTTCAGAAATATTGAGAGTTAAAATTATTAATTCAAGATATTGATTCTCTACTTTTTTCTTCTAGAGTATTTTTCTCAGTAGTTAGTTTACATAATTAATCAATCAACACATTTGCTAGCTTCTTTATCTTTCTAGCAGAGAGTGTTACCTTATTTTTATCTTCATTTTCAGTGTTTTCCATGAGAGCAAAAAATGATTCAAAGGTTACTTTCTCATCTTCCACTACTAGCATAGACACATCTTCAACCTTATCACTTTTATCAGATTCACTGAATAAATCTCCACAGATAGCTAAGGCTTGCTTAACTGTAAAATCGATGCATCTTGTCTTCTTGACTTTATAGGGACCTGGTCCTTGTTATTTTCTTTGTCACCTCCTATCTTGAGATACTCCTGGTAATACATTTTATGTTTGGACAGTCATTAAGGAAATGCTCCAGACATTCATATTTGTGATAGACCTCCATAATGCCTCCCCTTTTGCTGCTACTTCTACTTGAGCATTTTTCCTCATAGCTCTATCAATTATTTTGGTCAAATAAGAAACATCAGTGTCTTCTTTATTAGAGTCAAATTTTGAAGCCTACAGTGCTAGAGATTTTTCCCTTTTTGCTTTTTTCTTCTCTTGTTCCTATTGCTTCTTGAGTTCATTTTTCTTTAAATTACTAATAATCTCATCCATAGTGAGAGTTTTTAGGTTCCCTGCCTTAATTATAGAATCCACTTTGTTTTACCATGACTTAGAAAGAACACCTAGAATTTTTCATACTTATTTATACAAAGGAATCACTGCTCCTAAGAGGTGTAGCTCATTTGTGATGGAAGTGAATCTTGTATACATTTCCTGTATTATCTCTCCTTTTTTATGGTGCAGATTTCATACTGAGTATTCAGCATGTCAACTTTGGAGTCATTCTCACCAGTAGTTCCCTCATGAGCTATTTTCAAGTAGTCCTCAATTTCTTTAGCATTTTCATATATAGAAATCCTGTTGTATTCATCAGGCCCTATACCATAAACTAGAAGTTTCTTGGCCTTAAAATTCTTCTCAACGTTCCTTCTATCTTCATTATCACATTATCTCCTACTTCTTACAACCATTCTCGTTATTTCTCCTTCTTTGACTTCTTTAAATAGCACATGAGGTCCATCAAGTATTATATCTATCAGCTTACTGTCCTCAGCCATATAAAGTCAAACATCCTAGTTTTCCACTACCTATAGAATTGCCCTTTAAATCTAGTGGTCTAGTGGTAGATTGTCTTTTTTCTAAATTAGGTGGAGCAACCATGATGAATAAATCACTCCAAGTGTTAACCTTAGAGTTTTTGGTCTCTAATACCAATTGATGCAACTTGGAGAGGTTGCATCACATAGTAAGAGACTAGGTCCCTTAAAGTTAGTCACAGGAAATCAACTATAAAGAATAGAAAAACTAAAAACATTGCAAAAACTAAACAACAAAAAGGTTTTAATGTGGAAACCTCCTTGGTCAAGGAAGGAAATACCATGGTTTGCCCTCACAAGCACCTTAACAGTCCACTTTAATCAACCTCTTGATTATAGACGAATCTAACTCTAGGATCCTCCTGCTTGTAATAACTCTACTACAATCTTACCTTGTTAACTCTGCCAAGAACATACCTTGATATTGATTAACTCTAACAAATAACAACCTTAGGTAACTCTACCTAAGCTCGCTCAAGACAGAAAAGAAAACATTACTCTTATAATGTGAGTAATTCAGTTACAAACCATAACTCTACTCAAGAACACTTACTCTTTTTAGTACATGAAGAAATCAAGAACTTGAGAAATACTTGAGCAACTGAGTTTTCATCTCTTTCACTTTTGAATAATCTGAATTATGAAGACTCACTAATTTAAGAAGCATTATTTTCCTTTTGTAGTGGAATAATGATTAGGGTAGAAATTTGATTGGGCCAAGTGTTCTGAAGGATACAATGTCACCTGCGCAGTTTGTTACACTATAAAACAAAATTGTGCAGACCTTGTGACAGGTGTATTTTATCATGACGACCCAGGGACCTGGTCCCTTGTTTTCTGTTGCTTATTATCAAAACAAGATATAATAGTTAGCTTTTTGAATACAAGGACCTGGTCCCTGTACGCAGGGGGAATATGAGATTGTTGTAAAGAATTGGTATGTATCTCAAAGGGAATTTTCATAGGTATTAGTGATGGGGGAAGGAACTCATGATTTGTTGAGTAAGGGTTTGTTATCATAAAAAAGAGTGGAATTGTTAAGTCCTTAGTTTTAATGATTGAAAAACTATAATTGGAACCTTGTCCCCATGGAGTTAGAGAAAACACTTTCGATGATAAGTTACATCTCTTTAGGGACCAGGTTCATCAACTCTGTGCTTTTTGTAGCAAGCCAGCATTACAGCTAGAAAGTGTACTAGATTGCAGAAAGTTGGTAAGAAAGGTGGTAAAGGTGCAGTGCTTTTTTGTCTCAACCAACTAGAAGAGTCCTGGATATTCTTTTCTCATATTTATACAATATATTGTAACAAGAAAATCCTAGCTCTCACATACAAAGAACACACGATCTCGTTGAAACAAATATTTGACAAAGTCACCTGCAACAAGGACCTGCTTAGTTGAATTTGTTGTCATATGTTCTTGTTGTGTTTAAGTCTTTGTCTAGTGATTTGTAAACACTCAATCCTACTTTTTTTGTCAAGATATTATAGCTCTTTTAATTTTTTGTTGATTTCTATAATGTTAAGTCAACTAGAGTTAGTTGACAGGTAGGACTAGAGTTAGCCAGTGTTTGGATCATCTAGTTGATAGCAACAGAGTTATTGTGGTGGAGTCTTGTCATAGAGTTATTGCAAGGATATTTAGGATTAAGAGTTTAATCTTTGAATTATGGAGTCTGTATTCAAGTTTCTTGAAGATAGTGAAGTGGTTGAAAATTCTATGAGGTAGGTTGGGGTTTTACTCCCTTGAGCAAGGAGGTTTCCATGTAAATATGATTGTGTTTTTTTCCTTAATCTTACTTTCTATTTGTTCTTGTTTATTACCGTAAGTGTAGGTTGGAGACCTGGTCCCTAGACTGGTGGGTTATCCTTATGTCTTTTCAGGATTGTAGTGTTATTTTATTCCACCTTTGTCCCACCTTAAGGGTGAAATAATTAATCTCGAGATAATCTGTTTCCAATCAAACGACCCCTAAATGTTCTACGGATAACATAGGCTTAATCGGGTGTTCCAATGATTTTTCATTAGTTCTAACGATGATAGTATGTTTGTTATTTTCAGAAAGAGGAAGGTGGCAGTAGATCGTTGCAGTATGTAGATTAATGCGGTTAATTTTGTGCCTCAATTAGTAAGAAGAGAGAATAAAAAAAATGATGAAAGGGGAACCAAAAAGAAAGCAAACTCATTTTTTTTAGAAAAAAATGGTGGCAATGCATGTGTGGCACTTGCTAGCAGAAATTTGATATTTGTATCATAGGGTTGTAATTAGGAGTGTTCATGGGTCGGTTATTGATCCAAACCATAATCAAACCAACTTAGTCAGTTTTTAAATTTCTAAAACCAAATTAAACCAACGAAACAATAACCATTGGTTTGATTCTTGTCGATTTAGTTCGGTTTGATTCGGTTTTTTTGATTTATAACTTTAGCTAATGATAAAAGTTGAAGATTTTTAAAAAACAAATACAATCTAACATATGAGATGTCAACTGAGTGTTGTATATCAACTTTGAAACTAAGATGACAACTGAGTATTATACTTCGGCAAAGCCATGAACAACACCATATGAACGCTTCTAAAAAAATATTTAAAAACTATATTTAATAGAATGATATGATAAACCCCGCAGATATGAACACATAAACTTCTTGCTCGACAAGGTTCAAAAAGAAAGTTAAAATTAGTGATTGTCTATAGTCTAATGAATATTAGCTGTAAATTTCAATATACAACAAGATATTATTTTCAAAATTAGTATCATTTGTCATTCAAAGTGCGAAATTCATTTAGAATCTCATAAGGTACTGTCAACTGGATGAAGACATATGACTGAATGTATTACGACTAAAGTTAAATCATGATTAAAATATATAATTTAACATATATATATATATATATATATCGGTTCGGTTTGGTTATTTTGTCCGTTATTTTAGAGTAAAATCAAACCAAACCAAATTAGTATCGGTTTTTTAAAATTCAAAACCAAACCAAACCAAACCTAACCAAATATCGAATTTTTTAATCAATTGGGTTTGGATCGTGGTTCAATTTATTTTTTAACCAAACCATGAACACCCGTAGTGGTAATAATACCATCTTGGAATAGCTTAAGGGGATAAAAGACCCTTCCAAAGTTGTAATTGAAAAAAGAAGTCATGTTGCGGGGGTGTTTATGCATTATCCTAATAATACTAGATAATCCTAAAGTATAATGAAACAAAAAAATTCAAAATATAAGTAATAATATAATATTTACTATCTTATGAAATTAACCAGGAGAATAATTAAGGTCGAAAGATTCAGTAAAATGTCAATAATTCTCTAAAGAGGATAAATCTTCCTCCACTTACAAATTACCTCGACCAGTATGGACTTAAAATATTATTACTTAGTAATGGGACGACCCGGTTCATACCTACTCCGTAGGTGTCGGGGAGGGGGGGACCACTCCGGGCCTGACCTACGCGCCCTCACCCCAGCTTTGCTGGAGGGGCGTTTCGAACCCCCGACTCTTTTAATTAAAAAAACTATATGTTGTGTTAACCTTTTTCTGACTATTTATTGTGGAAACTAACAGGTGTATACCAAGAGAACCCACTGGTATGAATTAGGCAAATATAAAGTGAAACTTTGCAAATACAAAGTTAAAAAGCTTCACATGACATGTAATCAGCTACCTATTATGGAAGGTGTAAAATGTGATATGTGGTGATAGTTTTTCTTTTGGCTTAAAAAGATGAGGAGTACATTTCATATTTAGTCCTTACAAGATGAAACCATTCTCCTTAAAACTTGAATCTTTGATATAATAATCATGTACAAATTACAGTAAAGTAGCATTATTATTACAATCATATCATATCTAAATAAATTTTGGCTACAATGTTTAGGGGCATATTAGCTTTAAGATTCCAAATTTCATAAAATACAAATTTATACGTAAAAACTGTCATAATTTTAATACTAAACAACATATGTGAACGTACGACTCATATATAACTTTGTAGATATATGTAATAGATTTAATGCTAAAGAACTTAAAGATTAAACCTATAAATACTACATCTTGACTGCTTGCTTCTACAAGCTTGCGAAAACTACCCTATGCAACTAGGACTCCATTGATGGAGCTTTGAAGGAGAAAGCAAGCAGAACAGAAAGAGAATTGTATAACTACCTTTTCAAAGTTGTTACAATGAAGTACATACTCGGCCTTTCATAGACTGAGTTAGAGAAGGAACATATATAGTAACTAACTATTCTAGAACCTTCCTGTGACAGCTCACTATGCATCTAACTACACTAACAACCAACTAATGATCAACTAACTAATTAACTAATAGCAGTAACAACAATGCCAATCAATGATACAGTGAAGCAATGAAACAGTAAAAATGAAATGAAACAATAAAAACATGATCACCAACATACTCTCTCAAGCTGCAGGGTGCAGGATGTTAAGCACACCAAGCTTTCCTAAAAGATGCAAGTGTTGAGCCTGACTCAGTCCTTTTGTCAATAGACCTACGACCTCTTGTTGAGTGTGTACATACTTAGCTTCACGCAAGTCTGCTTTGATCTTGTCCCTGATAAAATGACAATCTATCTCTATATGTTAAATTCTTTCAGGAAAAATAGGATTGACTACCAATTGAATGGCTAATTTTCTATCACTCATTAGGATAATAGATAGTTGAATTGATGCTCCTAACTCATTAAACAAGACAAGAAGACAAGTAACCTCAGCTGTAGCAGAAGCCATACTCCTAGATTTAGCTTCAACTAAGCTTCTAGAAATTGTTTGTTGTTTCTTGGATTTCTAAGAAACTAAGAATTCACAAATTTTATAACATAGCTTGTGATAGACCTCCTACTGTTAGGACAAGTTGCCCAGTCAGAATCACACCAACAAGTCAATATGTATGCATGTTTTGCCTATAGCCAGATACCTTGACCAATTGTGGTTTTCAAATACCTAACCACCCTTGTAGTTGCTTCCTAACGAGACTTCTTAGAAGCCTGTATGAATTCACTGAAAGTTTGCACTACATAAGAAATATAGTCTTGTAATGGTAGCATACGATAGCTTGCCAATTAATTTATGATAGGAAGTTGCATCATATAAAGTCTGATCACCAGTAAGACCATTAAATTTGTCATATTCTACAGAGGTCAATCTTAAGTTGGACTCCAATGGAGTAGGGGAAGGCTTAGTATCACTAAGACCTGTGTCATCAATTCACTCTAGAATGTACTTTCTTTGGTTTAAGATAACACCTAAACTTAATCTCAACACTTTAATTCCCAAGAAATACTTAAGATGACCTAGATCTTTCAACTTAAACTTTTGATGTAGAGTCTTCTTAGCTACATCAATCAATTGATCATTTCTCCTAGTGATGAGAAGATCATCAACATACACTAGAATAATTACTATGTCTTCATCTTTCTTAAGAGTAAAGATTTAATAATCATGTGCACTTTGAGAAATATTAGCTTCTAACAAGGCAGAAGTCAGTTTGATGTTCCATTACCGAAAGGCTTGCTTCAGACCATATAAGGACTTAAGAAACTTGCAAACTTTAGTCTCCCCTGGTTGCTTAAGGCCTTTAAGAAAGGCTATATACACCTCCTTATCTAGATCACCTTGAAGGAAAACATTGTATACATCCATTTGAAACATGTTCCAACCTTTTGATGTAGCTAAAGCAATGACACATCTTAACCATCTTGGCAATAGGAAAAAATGTATCATAATAGTCCAACCCTCTAACAAAGTATATCCCTTTGTAACCAGCCTTGCTTTTTATCTTTGTATCTCACCATTTTCTTGGTATTTGATTTTATACACCCATTTGGATACAACTGCATGCTTTTTAGGTGGAAAATCAACCACCTCCTAGGTTTGATTGTCTTAAAGATCCCAAATCTCTTATTTTATAGCTGCAATCCACCTATCATCCTTTACATCCCCCTTAAAATTCCTAGACTCCATAGGATTAGCAAACATGGTCACATAACACTGATATTGAGAAGTGACATGGTTATATGATAGATAATTAGACATAGGATATCTGGTACTACTTAGAGGCATTTTGACAGTAGAAAATTCTTTCATTCAGGCTAGTTATCTAGTGACTCTACTAGTTATTATGAGGGGATAATGCTCTACAACAGGTGGTAGAATAATAAGTGATGCTTCATCTGATAATGTCTCAACTGTAATAGGGGTTGAACAACTCTGCCCTTCTTTTGGTGGTGAAGATGTACCAATTTCAAGTATACAGTCAACTAAATATTCATTGTTTATTTCATCATATGAATATGAATCATGCACTATCTCCAAAGGAGAGCCATGTAAAGCTTGAAATGGTGAGGAAATATCAAGTTTAGCATCTACAAAAGGAAAAACATCTTCTCTGAAAGACACATCCCTAGACACAAAGATATTGCTTGTGGAAATATCCACTAATATATAACCTTTATATAATTTTAAGTATCGTAACAAGATAGTAGGAGAAGCTCTTGGTAAAAATTTATCACCCCTTGGTAAGATTGAGGCATGACAAAGGAACCCTATGACCCTTAGGTGTGCCTACATAGTATTTTTTTAATATGACCCTTAGGTGTGCCTACAAAGTCTTTTTTCAATACAATAGTTCATATGGAGTCTTATTGTCTAGAACTGATGATGGTAGTTTATTCATTAAGTACATTGAAACCTTAACACAAAATTCCCAAACCTTAATTGGTAGTTTTGATTGAAATCTGATAGCTCTAACAATTATCTATCCTTCCTATCTACTATGCCGTTTTGTTGTGTCGTATAAAGACAACTACTTTGATGCCCAAAATATTAAAACAACTCAGTACACTGATGGTTAAAAAACTCAGCACCATTATCTGACTCACAATCTTAACATGAGAGTCAAATTGAGTCTTTATCATTAATAGAAATATTTTTTTGGAAATAATGGTTTCAGACTTAAATTGTAACACACAAACCTATACAAATCTACTATAATCAACCACAACTATAATGAAGTAGTGCTTTTTGTAATTACTGGGTTCCTTATCCAAAAAGGTCAATGTGAACAACATCAAACAATGTAGATGCTCCGGAATTACTAGAACGGAAAAGAGGTCTAGCTTGTTTAGCTAATGAACAAACATGACAATTATCAAGTATCTCGCTATCATTTATGCATTCCATCAACTTTAGATGCTTTAGATCTTGATAAGAATAATGTCCAAGCTTGGAATGCCATATCTTGACATCATGTTTTTGTCATATTTGCAATCACTATTCCTCTTGAAATATTGTTGTTATTTTATACATTCTTCAATCCAGTTTCAATTTTTGAAGATGTATAATCCACCATTTTCCTTACCAATCCCCTTTACCCTGCCATCAAAACGTCCTGAAAGACAAAAATTAGGGTAAAAAGATATAAAACAAGATAATTCCCTATTGATTTTTGAGAGAAAAACAAATTAAATTTGAAATCTGGCACTAACAGAATATTCTTTATTGCTTCATCATTAAAAATATCTTATTTACTAATATGAGTTACCTCCACCTTATATCTCTTGTAGGCAAAAGAACTTGATCTTTCTGTGACTTAGTCAGGTTATAAATATCCCTCAATATATACCTATTAGATGTTATATAGTGAGAAGCACCTGAATCTACTATCCAATATTGTGTAAATGCATCATGTGAAACAAGTTGTGATACCTGTAATATTGACCTGCTTAGTCTCTCAGACATCTTTGTGAAGCATATTTAGAATCTGTCTGTATTCTTCTTCAGTAAAAGGTTGTCCTTTTGCAAAAATGATAGTATTTCCCTCATGGTTGACTGATGCCTTACTTGTTGATGCAACTTGAGTATTTTCACATGATCCACTAGGGATATTATTAGCTTCAAAATTACCTCTAATTCCTCCTTGATCAACATGTCCATGGTTACCATATCTATATCATGTATTACTACCTGAATTTGAGTGGTTAGTGACACTTCTAAAACTACCAGGTTTCTTCCTTTGTTTCAATAGTACCCCGGGTGTTACCGGGTCCAAAAACTAGCTTAAATGAGCCTACATAACCCCTATATTAAGCATAGAAAACTTTAAAAAGAGTTTGGGTGCGTTGGGACAAAATTTTGTACCTAAAAGAGGTTGCGCCTTGCGAAGGGGTGGTATGTGTTACTTTCCACTACAAATGAGCCCGCATGTCATGACCCAAACTAGGGCTTGGGCGTGATGGGTATCTCAATCCCACTATGGACTGGAGACCATTCCTATAGCCTAACCTTAAGAGAACAAAAATAACAATAAATTAGAAACTAATCAATAGTAATAAGAAGAAATAGATATCTTAAATAAAACTAAGAGTCAAAACAATAACCAACTCACATCTGCCCACGAAAGACTCTAAAACCAGAATAACATCTAAGTTAGGACATACCTACGAATATGGCTATAAAAAAATCCAAAAGTACTCAGTCAATAAGGAAAGAATAATGAAATAATATGGACTTTTGAAGGATGGAGGCTCACCACTTCACAACAACTCATCAAAAGTGCTCAACCACCTAACGTTGCATGGGAACAACATATAAATCTTCAGAACCTATATGATGAAATAATGTAGAGGCCTAGGAGGAACAATTGGATAAGCACTAACATGTAACTAAGGGAAAGTGATAATATAATGCCATGTTAAAAAAGGTCAAATTCACATGCAGACATTTATATATACATATATAGGATGTCGGGATAGAGTAAGGGTCATGAACATGAGCATTTTAAAACTCTTAACCCGGACAGTGTTGCTCAATCCATCCTAAAGGAACCCATGGGATATATGAGTTCAGCTTCCCCTACTGAAAGGTCCCCAATGCATGTTAGCTGCACAAATCGAGGAAAAAACAGAGAGAAAACTAAAGCCACCACGGCCAATAATTGTCCCATATATATATATATATATATATATCAAGCGTGTGCCAAGCACACAATCATATATACCCCCAACACCAACAAATATGGTTTTCAGTGTTCGCCCCTCGGGACTTACACCTTTATAGTGAGCTACACAACCCACTTTAATCCCAAATTAAAATCTCTTAGCACATAGTTCCAAACATTAACCCAGGAGTCATTCATTAAGGCATTTACCACTTGGTATCATCATAACAACATGCTTGCAAGCAAAATTAAACTTGTCAAACCAATCCCCATAACCACATTGACTCCCAAGTTCTATTTAAATTCAAATCATGACTACCAAGGCTGCCCAAATCCATTTTTATATTCAATTATCCATATATGAAATGCATTGAGTTCCAAAGCAAGTTAAACCATGCAATTTGTCCGCATTCAAAAGATGATTATATAGTGGGTTAAGGTTAATGCCAATTCCAAGTCAAAATTCATCCAATTTAGGAAAACCCATGTTCCCCATTTCAACTATTTAAACAATGTACCAATTCAATCCCAAAAACATCAATTTAAAGCATGAATAATCAATTTAAAACATAGGACGAATAGTTCAATCAATAACATCCAAAATTCCTCAACCGAATTTCAAAACCCATAATTTAAATCACGTGAAAGTCTATTCAATTAATGCCACAATATAAAATTCAAGTTTAGGGAAGAAAAACATTCCTTAAATACACAAGAAACTGAAGTCAATTTGAGGTTTAGAGCTCGGATAATGAATTCTCTATGAAACCCTTAATGTTCTTGGGTTTTGAGTTTGAGAGAGAAAGAAAATGATTTAATCTTTTAAAACTGGGAAAAATATACTTATTTTATGTTTAAAGGTCGTACAAGGGGTAAAAAGACCTAAAGCTCCTCACCCTAAGTGAAAAAAATAAAACTGGGCAAAATTAAAACACTGGCATGGCACTCCATTATCACGGAGGTTAGCCTTCGTGCCACGCCAATATCATGGAGGTTAACCTCCGTAACACAGCCTTATCACGGACCCTCACTGCCTCAGGGTCCCAAAATGAGCCCAAACCCCTTCAAAAAACTCTAAAACTTTTCAAATTACCCTTTTAACATCCCTAAACATAATTCAAGTGAAAAATCAAAATTACGCATGTGAAAAGGTCAAAAATAAAATGATCAAAATTTTATGGGGTGTCACATTATCCTTCTTAGGATTATTCATCCCCTAATGATGAGTTAGAATATTTTTAGCAAGAGACTAGCAAGAATACACCAAAATCAATTGCCAAACTCAGAAAGTGGCAAGAGGAAAATAAAACTCATACCTTAAGCACTTTCATCCAACTCGGAGAACAAGAATGGGTATTTGGTCTTCATATCTTCCTCAGCTTCCCTTGTAGATTCTTTCACCTTTTGATTTCTCCAAAGGACCTTCACCGAAGCTACATCCTTTGTTCTAAATTTATGAACTTACTTATCCAATATTTCAATTAGACTTCCACATAATATAAGGAATCCATAACACCAACATCATCTATAGGCACTATCAAGGAAGGATCACCCACACACTTTTTCAACATGGACACATGAAATACGGGATGAATCAAAGCTAAATTTGCAGGCAAATCTAACTCATACGCCATATTTCTAATTATCCTAAAAATCTGATAGGGACCAATGTAACAAGGACTAATCTTCCCCTTCTTCCTAAACCTCATGACTCCTTTCATAGGGGACACCTTCAATAATACAAAATCACTTGCTTCAAACTCCAATTCTCTTTGTCTCATGTTTGTATAAGACTTTTGGCGACTTTAAGCATTCTTAGGTCTTTCTCTAATTACTTTTACTATTTCCATGGTTTGATGAACCAAGTAAGGAACAAACACCCTAGTCTCACAAACCACAAACTATCTAATAGGATACCTACACATCCTACTATAAAGATCCTCGAAAGGGGCCATCAAAATGCTAGAATGATAACTATTCTTGTACACAAACTCAATAAAAGGCAAATGATAAACCTAACTTTCTTTAAAATTAGTCATACAATCCCTTAGCATATCCTCCAAAGTCTAAATAATACTTTCCATTTTCCCATCCATTTGAGGATGGAAAGCGATGCTAAGGTTCACATGTGTACCCAAACCTTTCTGAAATGAATGCCAGAATTTAGATAAAAATTGCATAACTCAGTTTGAAATGATGGAAGCCGACGCACCATAAAACTTCACAATCTCCTGAATGAATAAATTTTCATAATCCTCTCCTAAGTAGTTAGTCCTAATAGGCAAAAAGTGAGCGGACTTAGTCATTCTATCCACAATGACCCAAATGAAATCATACTAATTGAGAGACCGCGGGATACCCATAGTAAAATTCATATTGATCATATCCCACTACTATATAGGCAACTCTATCTCTTGAGATATGCCATCAGGCCTTAAATGCTCAACCTTAACTTGCTGATAAACCATATACATAGAAATAAAATTTGCTACATCCCTCTTCATATTGTTCCATAAATAGATTTTCTTCAAGTCATGATACATCTTAGTTGAACTCAAGTGAACTATATATCTGGACTCATGATCCTCAGTCAAAATCCTTTTTCTTAGCCCATCAACATCAGGTACACACAACTGATAACATTTAAATTACACATTAATTTAGTGCAAGACAATCGTCATTAATATATTTACCCAACTTTGGTGTCGGGGTCGAATCCTTGAGGAACAATGTGAGTGGCGATTACACTAATTTGAAACTATAGCTATAAGTTGACTTCAAACAAATGATAAAAAAAGATAAAATGGGGGTTTTTGATGATCAAACAAATGTTAAAGTTTTAACTTGCTTCAGAGCTCAAAACTAAAATTTCAATGGTTCAAATCAGTGATAGAGAGGAACTAGGGTTGTGATCACTAGGATTATTAATCCCCATTAAATACTAACTGTAGTATTGGGATCTCATGACTTGTGGAAAACACCAAACTATCAGTTTCGACAGTCCATCTAAGTGTTTCTCGACCTACTTAGATGTTGAACTCTTTAATTTTCTCAAACTTAGGAAATCATTCTATTCATACTAATTTTATCTCAATTTGATCAATCTTGTTACAACATTATTCGTTAGATGGGAACTTAACCTTCCCAAATCCTCGTTGATAATTCACTACCTTTAGTTTATTTCTCAGTTCGAGCAAATCAATATAAGGTAAGATCTATGGTTTGCAACCAATAGAAAATAATTAATATAAAAAAATTATCAAGATGTTCCGACAATCACCCAAACCCTAACCAACTATTAAGAAAATACAAGAGAAACCCTAGATCCCACAACCCTAGTTGTGGGTTTTAGTTCCACACGAAAAAGAAAGCGATAACAATAACTGAATTCACAATTCAAAGTGATTAAACTTACAAAATATGTAGTCAGAAATTGATTCTCTTCCCAAATTCAAGAAGAATATCCCACAACTAAATCAAAGAATTAAAAATAGAATTCTAAGTTTTGAGCCCCCAAAAGAGGTGTCTTTTCCTTTGGAATAAGTTCAGGATGTTCTGCCCCTTATTATTAGAAAACCCTAACATATGTTTTAAATACTTCATCCTAATTATGGAAAAAAATCACAGATCATAGTATTTTCTCGAACAGACGTTGATATGTGTGATGGCTTATCAAGAGTCTGATGCCTCATCAATAATGTCGCCAGCTCCTCTTCACATTTGGACAAGTTCTGTCTTTAGCTGACGATGAAGCCTAACGGCTTATCAGTTATGTGACAACTTATCAAAATATCGTCACTTCTTCACTTCAAGTCCCATTACCTGCCTAAGCCTAACAATGATCTTGATGGCTTATCACAGGTCGTCGTCGTTAGTTCTTCCAGCTAAATCCCATTCTCTATCTAAGGCTGAAAACAACTCTGATAGCTTATCACAAGGCTGATGAATTATCAGATAAGTCATCAGCTATACTTCCCTCTCTACTTGCTCAGGAATTAACTTTTTTACTTCTGTTATTGCTGGTTGTCTTGCATCTTGACTTTTACTGCAATATCAAAGAGAAAATAATCAAAAACGACAAAAGTTAATTAAGAATTTGCAATTATTCTCAGTTAAAAGCGTCAAATGTGTTAGAATCTGCTCACACATCAACAGCCTACCTTGATACCTCAAGATGTCATCTCCCCCAATCTCAAAAGCCATAACCTTTTACTGACCCACCCTATTCTTAATCTGTATAATTATGGAATCTAAAGCCTACTTCTTCTTTACCTCAGCACCAAGAAATTATTTAACCACTTCTGGAACAATGAATCCTCTATCCTCAGAGTCTAAAAGACAAACTCCCAAGTTATCCAACCTATGAATTTTCATCACTAGTCCTCTTTTCTCTTTATCAACATGGGATAAGATCCCCATAGAAAACCTGCTAAGGGGATCAACAACAACATTATCTTTACTTAGATGGTAGTGCAAGCTCATGTCATAATACTTAAGCAATTCAATATATCGCATCTTTCTGAGATTTAACTATTTCTAAGTAAATGTCTACTACAAGATCTTATGATCTGAATAGATATACACATGCACCCCATACAGTTAATAGCACCAAATCTTCAAAGCAAAAACCACAACTGCCAACTCTAAATTATGAGTTGAATAATTACTCTTATGAACCTTAAGCTGCCTAGAATAATAGGCCATGAACCTACCACACTACATCTAAACATAACCCAGTCCCACATGGGATGCATCATAAAACACAATAAAACCATTAGTTCCATTGAGTAGGATCAAAACTAGCGCAGAAGTCAACTTATCCTTCAACTTCTCAAAACTCCCTTCACAAGCATCTGGCAACAAAAGCTTAACCTTTCTTCTAAGTTAACTTCATCAATGGAGCAGCAATAGATGTGAAATCTCCAAAAATATCCTATAGTACTAGCCAAGCCTAAGAAACTCTTAATATCAGTTGGAGTTATGGGTCTAGGATATTTCTTAACTGCCTCGACTTTCTGTGGATCTACCTTGATATCCTCACTGGAAATAACATGCCCAATAAAGGTCACAACACAACTAAAACTCACTTCAAAATTTATGCATACAACTCCTGGTTCATAAGAGTCTACAACATAATTCGAAGGTGATTGGAATGATCCTCCTCACTCTTAGAGTATGCCAAGATATCATTAATGAAAACTATAACAAATAAAACTAGAAACTGCTTATAAATATCCATGAAAGAAGTCAGAGCATTAGTTAACCCAAATGACATAACCAAAAACTTATAATGACCATACCTGGTTTGGAAAGTAGTCTTGGGAATATCAACCTCCCTAATTTTCAACTGACGATAGCCTTACAAATATCAATCTTAAAGAAATATCTAGCACCCTAAAGCTGATAAAAAGGATCATCAATTAGAGGAAGATAATACTTATTCTACACTGTAAACTTATTCAACTGACGGTACTCTATACACATCCAAAGGAACCCATTTTTCTTTCGTACAAAAAGTATAGTAGCACCTCATGGAGAAACACTAGGATGGATAAAGCCTTTATCAAGAAGATCTTTCAATTAGTCCTGTAGATCCTTTAGTTTAGTTGGATCCATTCAATAAGGAGGAATGGAGATAGGACGAGTATCAGGTAGAAGATCAATCCCAAAATCTATTTTCCTATCGGGACAGATCCCAGGAAGATCTTCGTGAAAACTTTAGAAAATTTAGTAGCCACAGCGATAGATTGCAAAGAAGGTCTTTCAAAGATAGAATATTTAACCTGAACTAGATGATATAGACATCCTTAAAAATCATTTTCTGAGCTCTAAGAAAGGAAATAAACCTCTCTTTAGGTATTAATGAACTCCCCTCCCATTCAATCACCAATTTACTAGGAAATAGAAAGTTGACCTTTTGGGTCCTACAATCCATAGAAGCATAGCATTGGTAAAGCCAATCCATCCCTAAGATTATATCAAAATCTACCATATCCAACTCTATCAAATCCACTAAAGTCTCCTTAAGAAACGTAGGCACCATAAAACCCTATAGATTTTTCTAGCAACAATAGAATCACCCATCAAAGTAGACACAGAGAAGGGGTTGGAAATATTTTCAGGACCAAAATCAAAATGCACAGCCACATAAGGGGTCACATAAGAAAGGGTAGAACCCAGATCAAACAAACAATAAGCATCACCAGAAAAGAGTTGTAATATAATAGTAATAATATGTGGGTATTCCTCAGTTTTTGACAAGTAGCAAGTGCATAGAGATAATTTTGGCCAGTGTTGATACCAAAAGTAGTGCCTTTTGGCCCAGGAGCTGAAGATGTGGCAACCAGAACTTTATTACCTCTAGTGGTAACCTTGGCTGAAGGAAAATCTTGCTGCATATGACTAAGTTAACCATAAATATAACACTGATTTCTCCTCTCCTTATAATATCCACAGTGAGCTTTTCACAAAAATGACAAGGAGGATAAAATCTATGTTTAAAGGTCATACAAGGGATAAAAATACCAAAATCTCCTCACCCCAAGTGAAAAAGAAAAAAAAGTGGATGAAATTAAAACACTGCATGGCATACTATCATCATAGAGGTTAGCCTCCATACCACATAAATATCATGGAGTTTAACCTCCATGACATTGCCTTATTATGTACCTTCACTGCCTCGGGGTCCCAAAATAACCCCAAAACCCTTTTGAAAATTTTAAAACTTTTTAAAATTACCCTTTTAACATCCCTAAACATAATTCAAGAAAAAAATAAATATTACGCACACGAAAAATTCAAAAATTAAATGATAAAAATTTTATGGAGTCTCACACCGCGAGGACTCATTGCCTCAGTTTTACGCTACAAAGTTGGTGCTTCTCTATGGGCTTTGCGCTGCAAAGTTGGGGTTCACCTTTGGATTTGCGCTATGAATCTCCCTTGCTTCATCGATAGGAGTTCATTTTAAAAGTGTATTAAGGTTGTTTTGGTCCCTTTATGTCCTATAAACTATCCAATCTTTACATAAACCATTTTTAAGCTTTAAAACATTCATATTCCCTTAAAAAGGTCCATTCTTTATTTCATAACTAAGGTTGAAAGGAAATGAGGTTAAGAATCAAGATTGAGGCTTCTTTTCTTCCTATTTTCAAAGGGCTTCTCTTGAAATAAGGCATGTTTCTAATCCCTTAACTTGTATCTTATATTTTGGCATAAATTGATTCAATATTCATGTGTTTAAATTGATAGTTTTGAAATTGGGTTAAGGGATTTTGGTTATTATTACTTAAATTATTTTTCTAATGTTTTAAGTGTCTTGTTCATGATTTAAATTGATGGTTTTGGGATTGAATTTATGCATGATTATAATGATTGGAATGGTGACATGGGTATTCCTAAATTGATAAAATATTATCTTCATAATGGTATTAACGTCAATCCACTTTACAATCTCGGTTTTAAATATGAATATGCACATATTTTAACTTAACCTTTGAAAATATTACATTGCATTAAAGGATAAATGGATAACAATTATTTTTGGAATGCCTTTAGTGGCCATGGTTTTGAATTTTAAATGGAACTTGGAAGTCTAATATTTAAATAGACTGGTTTGGCATTATTGAATTAGCTTGAAAACATATTGTTATGACGATACCATATTGGAAAATGTCTTACTAAAGACTCCTTGGTTAATGGTCGAGTTTATATACAAATTGTTTTAATTTAGACTTAAAGAAAATTGTGTAGCTTACTGTGAAGGTGTAGTCCCAGAGGGACCAACACTGGAAACCACGTTTACCGATGTGGGGGTTAATATGACTATGTGTTTGGATACACATAATAATTTGGATGGCTATCACCTTGGTTTCTATAGTCTTTCCTCTATTTCCTCAGTTCATGTGCCTAACACATACAAGACCCTTCTAGTAGGGGGAGCTAGCCCCATATAGTCCGTGGGTGCCTTTAGGATGAAGCGAGCAATACAGTTTAGGATAATGGTTTAAATACTCATATTTAGGACCCTTTTCCCAATCCCAACATTCTATATATGTATATATATAAGACCCCGCAAAATTCTTTCATAGAATGAGACTTAGGGCGTGTCAAGTGAGGCATGATTCCAGTCCTAAAAGATTGAGAAGTGAATTCCTAAGTAAGTATCATGTTAAACATATAGAATTTCTCTAATTTCAACTTTTTATCAAATGGGAAATTTGATAAGCTTTCCATCGATATAAAATTCACCCAAATCCGATACCCAGGTAGGAAGTTATGGCTAATTTAAGTTCTAGTCGTAAAATAACGTCATTTTAGTGCTTGACGCATCGCAGAGAGGGTCTATTTGAAAGTTGTCAAATTCCAGTGGAACTCTGTGATAGTGGCACGTCGCGGAGGACCCGAATTTCTCAATAGTCAACTTCCAGTGAGCCACCGCGATAGTGGCATATCGTGGTGGCCCATAAAATTGGGTTCCCAGTTTAATTTTTCTAGCTTCATAAAGAAGTTAAAAGGGGTATTTTGGACTTTTTCCAAGCCTCTTAAACCGTGTAAACACCAAATAAAAGTCATTTACAAGCATTCTATGAAGATCTTCTCAAGTTTTCTCTCAACAAAAACCCTGAGTATCCAAAACCTCTTCCAAGAATCTCAAGAATCCACCATATATTTTCTTAATTAAGTCAATATTCAAGGTTCCCAATTCAAGGGTTTCAAGAACCCTCTCCCAAGAGTAAGAAGAGAAAGTTTAGAGCAAGCTTGTTCATCCAATTCCATAATCCAAGGTATGTAAGATTTTGAACAAGGATAATGCTTTCACCCTTGTTCCCAAAGGCTTATTTAAATCATGATATTGCTAAAATCTATGAGGTTTTACATGAATTTGAACTAAGGTTTTCACCCATTATTATTGAATGCATTATCTTGATATTTCCCATGAATTAAGAGTTAAATGGCATAATTTCTGCATGTTTTCTTGAGAAATTATAGTTGGGTCTATACCACATGATTTTAATCCTTGAGAAGTCACTAGTTGAAATGTTTGAGATATTGAAGTGTATGAGTATGTTGAGATTTTGAGACATTACTGAAATTTCCAGATTTTTACATGAGTTATGAATCTATATGCCATCTATTATGCTTTTGATGAGTTTTATCTTGAGACTGAATTATGGGTTAGTAAGCCCTACTTGATACTTGCAATTTCATGAACTCTTGTGCTATAAGCACCATAATTTAAGTATTTTGAGATTTGTTGAGAAATGATTTGACCTAATGGTCATAGAGTTTTGAAATCCACTTCCTATATGAGATTATAGATTTGATTATTGGGTTCGTGGTGAACAATGAGATTATTTCTAAAAGTGGATTTTTATGAGATGAGTGCAGATAATCTAAAGGGAGCAGTATTCAGCATCGAGCGGGTAAGTTACTGTGGTTTTTTACCCCAAAATTATGTGCCACCATAGGTTGGGCCTGAGGTCGAGTTTATGATTATTATTGGGCCTAAGCCGAGTTGATATTAGGCCCAAGTCTGATTTTGTTTAGTAATCACTAGACCTAGGTTATACTTCCTAAAAAAGAGTATGACGCTCCTCCCCAATGTGGGGTCTCTTCTTTAGGAGGACAAAAAATTGGACTCTATGTAGCTCGCATAGTTAATATCGGTTGAGAGAACCTCCCTTTCCCTTTAAACTTTGAGATCAGTACTTCCTTGAAAAATAAAGTATTTTCCCTTCCTATGAGCAATTTTCCTGATGGAAAAGTTGCAAAATGGTTCCCTAACTAAAGTATTTCCTTGATATGAGTTGTTTCTCTAAACGAAAGTATTCTTCCTTGATATGGTATTTTCCATGAAGCTTTGAGATAAGTTATTTCCTTAAACTGGATTATCTTTCCATTTAGCTTGAATGATTTTCCTAAAGCTTGAAATGAGATACTTTCCTAAAGTGAACGAAGTGCCTTCAAGTATGTTTCAAAGTCATATGATTCTGAATTTCAAGTATTTGAGTTCAAAAGAGTTATGAGATCTTGAGTGTTAAAGAAGTTCTACTCTTCATGAGATATATGAATGATTTGAAAGTACTGTTTAAAGTTCCTTTAGCCTTGAGGATTGATAATAAAAGAGGATTTCTGATTTCAACGTTAAAGTATGATAATTCATGAGATGTGTGTTACATGCTTCATCTTGCATAACTTATGATCTTTATATTTTATACTTGTTCAAACCATGTGAGTCATCCTATATTGCATGCATGATTTGATTGAAGAAGATTGATATTATTTTATACATATGGATTCACCCTCACATACTCAGTACATTCCTAAGTGCTGATCCATATATACATCTATGTGCTACATTGTCTCATAATGTAGGTGCAATTATTTGTAGCGCATACATCATATCCAGTCAGTTCGCAGCTTCTAATTAACAGGTGATGGTCAGTGATATAACTAAATCATGTCATATTTTTTTTATTCAGTCGTATTGAGTTGGGGTGGTTGGGAGTCATGACCTAGAGACCTAAAGTCAGTACTAGTAGAGGCTTCATAGACAGTCAGTTGGAGTTGATGCATTGAGTTTCAGTTTTATTGTAAATGTAGAGTTGTAACCTTATGACTTCAGTTTTGTATTGAGCCAATTCATAATATAGTTATTTTTGAATTATTCTTTTAGATTTATGCACTTTATTTAGTTGCTTATGAGTTATGCCAATAGAAGGGTCAACTTGGGGTCACTTGTGACCCTAGGCATTGTGTGGTGTCCAGAGGGGTGATTTTGAGTCATTTCAAACTTGGTATTAGAGCACAAGGTTCAAGTGTCTCAGGGTGTCTATAAAGTCATGTCTAGTAGAGTCTTACAGAAGGGTACGGAAATGTCTGTACTTTTCTCCGAGAGTCTACAGGGCATTTAAGAAATATCTCTATTCTTTCGAGTCTTAGCTCGTGCTATAGAAAGATTCTCTATGCATTTACGCAGATCCTCAACTTCCTCTATTCAGGCCATCTCTGCCTTATTTTTAAGGTATCAAAAATAGTCAAGCTTGAATCTTTACAGAAAAGTAGTGGGATTATAATCAAGATAGAAAGTATCCCACCAGTGCTTTTGAATTTTAATGATTGAAGTGATTTATTCATGATTCATGAAAGTCGGGCACTAAGCCCAAGTCAGAGGTACTTTCAGATTCCTCCTCAGAGTCCATAATGTGAAGCTATGCTTCCTTAACGATGTATTATTCTTGAGATATTATGATTAGTAAGTTCCAGTTTCTTCCTAAATAACGTTCTCAAATTGGCTAGCAAGAAGCTTCAGAAGTCACATAAAGCAGCTCGATAGGAGCCTTCTGGTGTTTCATGAGTCCTTCGTGTTTATATTTTTTCCTTACTCTTATGAGTTATGTGAGTGAGACAAAATTAGATGCACATTCTTAGATCATTGAATATTGTCTATTAAGTTTCTACCTCTTGCAATATGTAACCTTGTTATCATTGTGTTTTTAAAAAGAAAACTCAAAGTCTAGTGAAGCCGTGTAGGGCTCTTTCGATTCACTAGCATAGTTGCTTTGTTATTCATATCATTTTCTTGTTCAAAACATAAAACCAAAGTCTAATGGAGCCATGTGAGGCCTATTTTGATTCACTAGAAACTTGTTGTGCATTCTGTTGTTCTTGTATTGGTTGAAACTAGGGGTTTAGAGTTATAGTGACAAGAAAAGGTGGTAAGGGCCATTTATTAAATTTATATGCATATATGTATAGCTGAATTTTGTTGCACATCTTGGGCTAGTAATGAAGTGTTATGTCCTTGCTTGTTTCTTAGTAAGAGGTGTAGAAGGGGTCATTAGTTAAGGGGAAATATTGTTTGTTTGAAGTATGAAAAGTTATTGATGAAAATTATTGTGTTAAAAAGTATCAGTTATTGATGAAAGTACTCAGTGGATGGGTATTGTTAAGTTAGGCATCTTTGAGATTTGTAAGATGGAGTTTAGTTGAAACTTATAGAGCTATGAGCTAAGTTGGGCTTGTATAAGTAGGTGGATAGTAATGACGTGTAGAAGAAGGATGTTTTAATGAATTGGGAATAGATGGGCCATGTGATTATGATCGGTTATTGTTGATTACGAAGTTTGAGTGGACCATGTAAAGTATCAGTTATTTTTGATATGTTATTTCATAGATTTTGAGTGAGATTAGCGCTAGACACTAAGTTTGAATGATTGGTGGTAATGACAGTGGAGGCGATGATTTCTTGTTTAATAGTACTAGTTATAGAGGGAGTGATCTAATAGGCTTGAACAGTGTATGCAAGAGCTTAAGTTTCTTTAATTCTTAATTAAGTTAGATGTTGTATGTATGATGTAGAAGTGTGCCCAAGGTGCTATGGGGCTATTATTTTTAAGGATTATTGCTTGTTGTTTGGTTAGTAGTAATGTTAAGTTGCTAGGTGGGCCTAGTGAGATAATGAATGATGTCCTTGATAGCTAAGTTAAGGAGTTGTGAATGAAGATGGTGAGTATGATTTTGATTCGCATAGTTTAGAAATATAAGTTTATAGGCGATGTAGTGGTAGTCTATGCATCATTTGTATGGACCGTCAATAGGATTGGAGGTACCTTTTCTAAGCATTAAGTATTGAATAATGACTATTGGGGCCATAAAAGGATGGTGTGTGTTTCAGGAGGTAGATTTATGAGTGGGTGTTATGCTTTGAGGAGTTAAGTGATTAAACATGACATAGAGCAGTTACAACTGACTGAGGACATGACCTTGGATAGGAAGATTTTGAGGAAAAGCATTAGGATAGAGGGTTAAGGGTGTGGATGAGTCATAGTCAGTAATTGGGTGGACTTTGGTGTCCTCGGCTTGGCAATGTGCAATTTGTTTTGGATGTCGTACCTATGTCATTTTTATGGTGACTTATGCTTTTGATGTTTTTGGTATACTGCCTTTTCATTGAGCTGGAGGTCTATCGAAAGCGGCCTCTCTACTTCTCTAGAGGTAGTGGTATGGACTACGTACAATCTACCCTCCCCAAACCCCACTTATGTGGTAATATACTGGGTTTGTTGTTATTATTGTTGTTGTTGTTGTTGATGTTGTATGCTTTGAAGTGTAGTCATTCGGGTCAAGTTCTTCTATTCATATGCATTATTATATCCCCGACTCTAAAGTAAAGTAATTATAGCCAGACTAGAATTTATGTGGTGGTTCATCTCCTTGGAGTGATGGCTTAAGTCTAAGGGGGATATGATAGAACCGATAACCGGGTCAAACCTTAAGACTCTAGTATATGTACCAGTGAGCTGTAGAATAACTTTAAGTAAGATTGATGCTTGACCCAATCTCATTTTAGCACTTTCAACTGTCCTATTACCTGCTTATGTTGTACGTTTCTGTTCCATGATCTTAATTTATGTTAATGCATATGATAGAGAATTATGTACTCTCCTAGTTCCTAAAATGAGGAGTTCTGGTTCATTCAGTAGTCGGGATCACATCCTATAAATTTTGAACTCCAAATTTAGGTCATGCAACTCGTGAATTAAGTACTCGAGCAATGCTTTTAGTGATTCACGAAGTCCAGATTTATATCATGTATGTCCTTGGGTTAGACCGCTTTGATAAGTTCATGATGTTAAATACCTTAAGCCTCAGTTAAGTGCTAGGTAGGTACAATGTCCCTTCATGCTCCAGGTCCTCATGTTCTAACTTTTTAGCGACCTCTTCCTTAGGTCAAGATAGATATAATGAATAGTGATGCCTGTAGGAGAGAGTAAATAGGTCATGTTGGAGAGGATAGTCGCATGTAGGTATTTATTCTTGGTTCCCTCCTATCCAAGAAACTCAAGAACCCTTTTTCTAAAATTCAAAGATTATATGTTTATGAGTTGTTTATGATTCATGTTAGATGAAATCAATGTTCATGCTATGATTAAGTTGTGATTCATGTTTCCTTACAAGGTTTTCAAGCCTTGACCCTAGTTTGTGATGCTCATGTTATGTTCACGATGAACCCTCTTCAAGTTGCTTGCTAAATGATATGTTCATGTCAATTAAGTGTGGAAATTGTTGAATAAGCAAAGCATGCTCCCCATAAGCTTGATAAAATGCTTATGTGAGGGAATTAGAGCCATTATGGCATGTTGATCAGGATTCCCCAATTGTGTGCAAGCTCATGCATGCTAAGTGTCTGTTGAAAAGCCTTAGTGAATGAATAGTGAAATGGAAGTATGATATTCCCCAATTATGTGTTCTCCGATACATGCCAAGACTTAATTACGTGCTAAGTGTTTGATGCAAGACTTTGTTGAGTGGTAATATGATTCAATAACATGTCCCCGTATGTTATTACATATTTAGGAGTCCTAAATGCGTGAACTGATGCCTTATTGATTGTGACGGGGATGAATGTCCGTGGTCTTGATTATTCAAGAATGGTTATATTTTACTTTTATGTTATAAAGTCCTGGGGGTATTTATACCCGACAATTTAGCTGTCGTCTAGAGCCGTGTCATTTTTCGTAATAATCTCAGTCGAACCATGATTCTCAGAAATCAGCCCTTCTAATCTAAACTCCAGCTATATATCTATTATTACATGAGTTCTTGCAATTTTCGAGGCAATTAAGAGTTTAGAAAGATTCTGGGCCCTCTTAGCAAATTGTTTCAGCTATGTATACTCAATTTTTCCTATGTTCTTAGTATAGTTAGCGACATTCAAGGAAGAATATTTCCAAGGGGTGGATATTGTAAGACTCCACAAAATTCTTTCGTAGAATGAGCCTTAGGGCGTGTCAAGTGAGGCGTGATTCCGACCCTAAAAGATTGAGAACTGACTTCCTAAGTGAGTATCGTGTTAACTACATAGAATTTCCCTAATTTCAACTTTTTATCACATGGGAAATTTGATAAGATTTTCGTCGATATAAGATTCTCCCAAATCTAATACCTGGGTAAGAAGTTATGGCTAATTTAAGTTCTAGTCGTAAAACAACATCATTTTAGTGCTTGACGTGTCGCGAAGAGGGTCTTATTTGACAATTTTCAAATTCCAGTGGAACTCCATAATAGTGGCGCATCGTGGAGGACCCCAATTTATCAATAGTCAATTTCTAGTGAGTCACTGCGATAGTGGCGCGTCGTGGTGGCCCATAAAATCGAGTTCCCAATTCAATTTTTTCAGGTTCGTACAGAAGTTAAAAAGGTCATTTTGGACTTTTTCCAAGTCTCTTAAACCGTACAAATACCAAATCAAAGTCATTTACAAGAATTCTATGAAGTTCTTCTCAAGTTTTCTCTCAACAAAAACCCTAAGTATCCAAAACCTGTTCTAAGAATCTCAAGAATCCACCACAGATTTTCTTAATTGAGTCAAGATTCAAGGTTCCCAAGTCAAGGGCTTCAAGAACCCTCTCCCAAGAGTAAGAAGAGAAAGTTTAGAGCAAGCTTGTTCATCCAATTCCATAATCCAAGGTATGTGGGGTTGTGAACAAGGGTAACCCTTTCACCCTTGTGCCCAAAGGATTATTTAAATCATGATGAGGTTTTACAGGAATTTGAACTAGGGTTTTTCACCTATTATTATTGAATGCATTATCTTGATATTTCCATGAATTAAGAGTTAACTGGCATGATTTCTGCATGTTTTCTTGAGAAATTATAGCTGGGTCTATACCCATGATTTTAATCCTTAAGAAGACAATAGTTGAAATGTTTGAGATATTGAAGTATATGAGTATGTTGAGATTTTGAGACATATTGCTGAAATTTCAAGATTTCTACATGAGTTATGAATCTATATGCCATCTATTATGCTTTTGATGAGTTTTATCTTGAGATTAAATTATGGGTTAGTAAGTCTACTTGAGACTTGCAATTTTACGAACTCTTGTGCTATAAGCACCCATGATTTAAGTATTTTAAGATCTGTTGAGAAATGATTTGACCTAATTGTCAAAGAGTTTGAAATCAACTTCCTACATGAGATTACAAATTTATTATTAGGTTCGTGGTGAACCATGAGATTATTTCTAAAAGTAAATTTTTATGAGATGAGCACAGATAATCTAAAGGGAGTAGTATTTAGCACCGAACAGGTAAGTTACTATAGTTTCTTACCTTAAAACTATGTGCCACCGTAGGCTAGGCTTGAGGCTGAGTTTTTGATTTTATTGGGCCTAAGGCCGAGTTGATATTAGGCTCGAGGCTGAGTTTGTTTAGTGATCATTAGACCTAGGTTATAATCCCTGGCAAAGAGAATGATGCTCCTCCCAAACGTGGGGTCTCTTCCTTAAGAATAAAAAATATTGGTTTATGTCGGTTGAGAGAACCTCCCTTGCCCTTTAAACTTTGATATCAGTACTTCCTTGAAAGCTAAAGTATTTTCCCTTCCTATGAGCTATTTTCCTAATGGAAAAGTTGCAAAATGGTTCCCTAACTAAAGTATTTCCTTGATATGAGTTGTTTCTCTAAACGAAAGTATTCTTCCTTGATATGGTATTTTCCATAAAGCTTTGAGATAAGTTATTTCCTTAAACTAGAGTACCTTTCCATTTAGATTGAATGATTTTTCTAAAGCTTGAAATGAGATACTTTCCTAAAGTGAATGAAATGCCTTCAAGTATGTTTCAAAGTTATATGATTCCAAATTCTAAGTATTTGAGTTCAAAAGAGTTATGAGATCTTGAGCGTTGAAGAAGTTATACTCTCTCTGAGATATATGAATGATTTAAAAGTACTGTTTAAAGTTCCTTTAGCCTTGAGGATTGAGAATAAGAGAGCATTTCTGATTTCAACGTTAAAGTCTGATGACTCATGAGATTTGTGTTACATGTTTCATCTTGCATGACTTATGAGCTTTATATTTTATACTTGTTCAAGCCATGTGAGTCATCCCATATTGCATACTTGATTTAATTAAAGAAGATTGATACTATTTTATACAGATGCATTCAACCCCATATACTCATTACATTCCCAAGTGTTAATCCACATAAACGTCTATGTGTTACATTGTATCATAATGTAGGTGCAAATATTTGTAGCACATGTACCCTATCTAGTCAGTTTGCAGCTTCTCGTCAGCAGGTGATGGGTCCCCTTTTTATTTAAGGGCTCGAGTCAATAATATAGTTAAATCATGTTGTATTTTCTTTATTCTATCGTATTGAGTTGGGGTGATTGGGAGTCATGACCCAGCGACCTATAGTCAGTACTAGTAGAGGCTTCATAGACAATCAGTAGGAGTTGATGCATTGAGTTTCAGTTTTATTGTAAAAATAGAGTTGTAACCTTGTGACTTCAGTTTTGTATTAAGCAAATTCATAATAGAGTTATTTTTGCCTTATTCATTCAGATTTATCCACTTTGTTCAGTTGCTTATGAGTTATGCTAATAGAAGGGTTAGCTTGGGGTCACTTGTGACCCTAGGCACTGTGTGGAATCCCAAGGGGTGATTTTGGGTCGTTACAATTTATAAATATTGTGCATGTGGTTTATACTGAGTTTTGATAACTAAATTATTTTATTCCTTTCCCTCAGATTACATGCCAGTTATTGTCCCACTGACCTTTCCTGGATACTATATCATTTCATGATGTAGGTTTGGAGGACTTTTTTGTTGATTCTAAGTAGCATTAGGTGGTTTGGTATATTTGTTGGTCTATTTTAAAGTGGTTAACCTTTTTCTTTTTGTAGGCCCGATCATTTAATTGGTTTTATTATTGTCTTAGTATTTCTTTTTTGGATTCTCTTTATCATATTCAGGGGCATGTCTCGACTTCATTGGTATTTCTAGTTTAGAGGATTTTATGGATAGTTTTAGGGATTACAGAGATGTATTATTTTAACTGTTAGCTTTCTTTTGGATTCATATGTCTTTTATAAACTTGTTTGGCTTTGGATATTTATATTTATGTACTCTTGAGGTAAGGCTAAGGGGGTTCTCTCTAGTAGATGGTGAGCTTGATATTACCTATCACGATTAAGTTAGGTTTTAGGTTGTGACAGGCTTGGTATTAGAGCCTTTTTTATAGTCATTGTATGTCTACAAAGTTGTCTTGAGTAGAGTCTCTTTTATGGGTGTGTAGTGCGCCACACTTATAAGGGGAAAGGTATGAGGCATTTAGGAATGTATTCCTTTCTTGTGTTCTATTTTGGGATATAAATTCTTCTTGTCATAAAACTTCTCTAACTACTAGCTTACTTTATTTCAAATCATGCCTCCTCAAAAATTTGACGATCATAGAAACTCTGTTGGAACCTCTGTCCTACTTAGGAAAGATGTGGAGGGAATCTACCCTATTTATGAAGTACTGACCTGGTCTAGGGTCCCTGCTCCTGACTGTACTATTGCGCGTTGGGTTCTACTAGTCCTCCTGGGGCTTCTCGAGCTGGTGATACTTATGCTTAGCCTCCCAGGGAGATATCTCAAATACAAAGTTTCACCAGTCTATTCATATGCTTTCATAACTGGTGCATCACAGTTTCATTGACTTGATCATGTTGGTTCTATTGTTAGTTTATTTGAGGTCACTCAAGGCGTCCAGTTTATGAGGTTCAATCACTCAAAATTTATAGGCTCTAAGGTTTAGAAAGATCCTGTGGGGTTTATTGATGAGTTGGAGAAAATATTTAGGGTGATGCATGCTACTAATTTAAAGGGTATGGAGTTTGTTGCTTATCGGTTGAAAGATGTGGCTTACCAGTGGTAGGAGGAGTGAAAAATAATAAGGGGTGATGATGCTGAGCCGGTGGTGTGGGATGAGTTCTTAGGTACTTTTCTTGATTACTTCTTTCCTCAGGAGTTTAGGAAAAGTAAGGCCAAAAAGTTTGTGAACTTGAAGTAAAGTAAGATGAGTGTTAAGAAGTATGCCCTAAAATTCTAAAAGTTGTCTCATTATGCCCGAGAGTTAGTGTCTAATATAAAATCCAGAATGAGAAAGTTTGCTTCTACTTTGTCCTGTAATTTCGTGTTAGAGTGTAAAATGACTATGTTGAATAATGATATGGACATCTCCAAGATGGTGGTTTATATGCAGCAGGTAGAAGATGAGAAAAAGAAGCAGGTAGAGATAGGAGAGAGTCAAAGCAAGAAGTTTAGATATTCAGAGCAGGGTGCAAGTCAGTAGAACAGTGGGAGAGATGGTAGATAGTGGACTAAGAAGAAGAATTAGAAAAATTCAAATTTGACAGCTAGTGCTCCTTATCCTAAGCCTTCTGGTTAATGTCGTTTTTAGGCTAGAGTCTTAAGGCACAAGGTACCCATCCCAAGTTAGTGGAGCTCAGTTAGACCTACCTTATCCTTCATGCTGATTTTGTGGAAAGCTTCACTGTAGATATTATGAGGAGAGGAGGAATTTGTATTTCATATATGGTCAGTCATCTATAGTGAAATCGTCCTATAGCTCGATTTGCCAGTGTAGCTAATCAAATTTCATGTGCCACTTCCATGGCTCTTGCACCTAAGCGATCCACTTCAGGTACCGACACTAGACGGAATTATCTCTACGCTCTTTCTACTCATTAGGACTCTGAGGCATCCCCTATTTTCATCACTATTATGTTACACTTTGATTTTGATCCTAAAAATATTTTTAACCCCTTTTCGGTATCTACTCTGGTGGGTGATTCTATTATTGCTAGAAAAATCTTTAGGGGTTATGTGGTGTCCATCTTTCACATGGATACATTTATAGATTTGATAAAACTTAATATGGTGGATTTTGATATAATTTAGGAATGTATTGGCTTTATTCATTCTATGCTTCTCTAGATTGTAAGACTGTAAAGGTAAGTTTTCATTTTCCTAATGAATCGGTGATTGATTAGGGGGAGTTCTGTATTGCACAAAGGGAAGTTTATTTCCTATATTAGAGGTCATAAGTTGATTTCCAAAGGGTGTCTTTATCATCTAGTCGAGTTAAGGATTCTAACTCCGGGGGTCCCTTTTTGCAATCTGTCCATGCGGTTAATGAGTTTCCTAAAGTTTTTCTTGACGATCTTTCTAGAACTTCTCCCGATAGGAAAATAGATTTTGGAAATTAATTTTCTACTGGATACCTACCCTATTTCTACTCCTCCTTATAGGATGGCTTCAGCTAAACTAAAGAAGCTAAAGGACCAGTTAAAGGATTTTTTAATAAGGGTTTCATCCATCCTAGTATTTCTTCATGGGTGCTCCTGTACTTTGTGAGTGACAGAAGGATGGGTCTCTTCGAAGGTGTATAGACTATTGGCAACTGAATAAGGTTATAGTGAAAAATAAGTATCCTCTACCTAGGATTAATAACCACTTCGATCGGCTTTAGGGTGCTAGGCATTTCTCTAAGATTAATCTTTGTTCAAGCTATTTCCAGTTGAAAATTAGAGAGGTTGATATTCCTAAAACTTCTTTTCAAACCTGGTACGAACATTAGGTGTTTTTGGTTATGTCATTTGGGTTGACCAATGCTCCAGCTGCTTTAATAGATCTTATGAATCGAGTGTTCAAGAAGTTTTATGATTTGTTTGGTATAGTCTTCATGGATGACATCTTGGTGTACTCCAAAAGTAAGAGGATCATGCCAATCACCTCCGAATTATGTTGCAGACTCTTAAGGACCCAAAATTGTATGCAAAATTTTCTTAGTGTGAATTTTGGGTAGGTGTTGTGGCTTTTCTTGGACATGTTGTTTCTAGTGAGGGAATCAAGGTGGATCCATAGAAAGTTGAGACAGTTAAGAAATATCTTATACCCTCGACAACAATCAATATTAGGAGCATCTTGGGCTTTGTCGGGTATTATAAGAGATTTGTGGAGAGTTTCTTATCTATTGTTGCTCCACTAACAAAGTTGACACAGAAAAAGGCTATGTTTTTATAGTCCGATGCTTGTAGGTTATTTTTGAGAAGTTAAAGGATAAATTGACTTCTGCACCAATTTTGACTCTGCCCAAGGGAAATGATAGGTTTGTAATGTATTATGATGCATCTCGTATGGGACTGGGTTACATTTTAATGTAGCATGGTAAGGTTGTTTCTAATGTTTCCAAGCATCTTAAGGTCCACAAGAGAAATTATCCAACTCATGATTGTGGTTGTGGCCGTTGTATTGAAAATTTAGTTCCATTACCTATATGGAGTGCATGTGGATATTTATTCAGACCATAAAAGCTTGTAGTATATGTTTACACAGAAGGAATTGAACATCAGGTAGAGGTGATGGCTCCAATTGCTTAAGAACTATGACATGAGCCTTCACTACTATCCAAGGTAAAGCTAATGTCATTGATCATGCTCTTAGAAGGTTATCTATGGGAAGATTATCTTACGTTGATGTACAGAAAAGAAGGTTGGTGAAGGATATTCATAAGTTGGATAACTTGGGAGTTCATCTCTTAGACTTTGAGGATAAAGGAGTGATTGTTTAGGAGGTGGTTAAATCATCTCTTAGTGTTGAGGTGAAGGAGAAGCAGGCTTTGGATCCCATACTTATGCAGATTAAGGTGATATGGGTCAGCAAAAGGTTATGGCTTTTGATATCGAGGAAGATGGCATCCTGAGGTATCAAGGAAGGTTGTGTGTTCCTAATGTTGATTGGTTGCGGGAAAGAATCTTGGTTGAGGCTCATGAATCTAGATATACAGTTCATCTGGGTTTAACTAAGATGTATCATGACTTAAAGGAAATCTACTGGTGGAATAATATGAAGAAAGATATGTCAAACTTTATGGCTAAGTGTATGGTATGTCAGCAAGTTAAGGTGGAACAACTGAGGCCTGGTGGAATGTCTTAAGAAATAGAATTGCCCATGTGAAAGTGGGATATCATTAATATGGATTTCATTATAGGTCTTTCGTGGTTCTATTTGGGTTATTGTGTATAGAATGACTAAGTCTTCTCGCTTCCTACTCATGAGGACTAACTACTCAAAAGAGTATTATGCTAAGTTATTCATTCAGGAGATAGTTAAGTTGCATGGAGCGCCTGTGTCCATCTTTTCAGACTGAGGTACTCAGTTTTCTTCTTACTTTTAGCGTTCATTTCAAAAAGGTTTGGGTACTCCGGTGAATTTTCGTACCACTTTTCACTCTTAAATTAATGGATAAGTGGAGCGTACAATTCAGAATTAGGAGGATATACTAATATGATTGAATTTAAGGATAGTTGGGTTCACCATTTTGCTCTTATTAAGTTTTCTTAATAATAGTTATCATTGTAGCATTTAAATGGCTCTTTTTGAGGCTTTCTATGATCGGAGATGTAGGTCTCTTATTTGATAGTTTGAGGTAGGTGAGATGAGGTTCTTTGGTCTTGACTTAGTTCACCATGCCATGGAGAAGGTAAAAGTGATTAGACAAATACTTAAGACTGCTCAAAGTCGCCAAAAATCTTATGTAGATGTGAGGCGAAGGGAGTTGGAGTCTAAGGTAAGCGATTAGGTGTTATTGAAAGTTTCTCTTATGAAGGGAGTCATGAAGTTTACGAAAATGGGAAGCTCAGTCCCTGTTACATTGGTCCGCATTAGATTGTGAGGAAAATTAGGAATATTGCATATGAATTAGACTAACCAGCGAGTTAGGCTTTGATTCATCCAGTTTTCCATATGTCTATGCTGAAAAACTATGTGGGTAACCCTTCTTTGGTAGTTCCGGTTGAGGATGTGGGTGTTAAGGATTCTTTGTCATATGAGAAAGTCCAGTTGAGATATTGGATAGGCAAGTTCATAGATTCGGGAGGAAGGATATAGCTTCAGTGAAGGTTCTTTGGAGAACCACATAGGAAATTGAGGAAGATATAAGAGCCAAGTAATCATTCTTGTTTCTTGTGATGAATAAAAGTGCTTAAGGTACAAAACTTAGTTCTCCTCGTGTTGTATTTCAAGTTGTTCTTGGGTATCTTTTGTGTTTTCTTTATATCATGCTATGGGTATCCTAATCATTTATTTAGGGATGAATGAGAGTAGGGGTAATATAACACCCTGAGAGTTATGATGTCCAAAAACTAGCTTAAACGATCCTACATAACCCCAATCTTGAGCATAGTACACTTTGAAAGAGTTTGGGTACATTGGGACAAAGATTAGGACCTAAAAGATGCCATGCATCGCGAAGGGGTTGTTATGCATTGTTTTTATGTCGCGAAGGAGCACGCAAGGGCTTACTACCTCGGCTTTGTGCCATCCTTCATACCACAAAGTTGATGCCTCGCTATGGGCTTCAAAAAGCGAAGCTGGGGTTTTTCCTTGGTCTTTGCGCCACTAATTCCCCTTGCTTCATCAATGGAAGTTTGTTTTAAAAGTGTATTAAGGTTATTTTGGTCCTTTTACGTCCTATAAACCATCCAATCTTTACCTAACCCTTGTCTAAGCTTTAAAACTTCAGTATTCTCTAAAAAAAATGTCATTCTTCATTCCATAACTAAAGTTGAAAGGTAGTGAGGTTAGGGCTTAAGATTGGGGCTTTTTTTCTTGCTATTTTCAAAGCGTTTCTCTTCAAATAAGTCATGTTTCTCATCCCTTGACTTGTATCTTTACATTTTGGCATAAATTGATATAATATTCATGTGTTTAAATGTTCGGTTTGAAATTGGGTTGAGGGATTTTGGTTGTTATAACTTGAATTGTTTTCTCCATGTTTTAAATGTCTTATTCTTTCTTTAAATTGATGGTTTTGGGATTTAATTGGTGCATAATGGCAGTGATTGGAATGAGGGACATGGATTTTTCTAAATTGATGAAATTTTGACTTGAGAATGGTATTAACCTCAACCAACTTTACGATCTTGCTTATGAATATGAATATGCACATAGTTTAACTTGATGTTTGAAAACATTGCATTGCATTAAAGGATGAATGGATAGCAATGGTTTTTGGATTGCCCTTGGTTGCCAAGGTTTTGGATTATAAATGGAACTTGGGAGTCTAATGGTTAAATGGACTGGTTTGACATAATTGAATTAGCTTGTAAGCATATTGGAATGGCGATACCATGTTGAAAATGCCTTAATAAAGACTACTTTATTAATGATTAGATTTATGTGCAAATTATTTTTATTTGTCCTTAAAGAGAATTGTGTAGCTCATATGGAGGTATAGTCTCAGAGAAACCAACACTGGAAATCATGTTTGTCGGAGTGTGGGTCTATATGACTATATGTTTGGATACACATTATATTTTGTATGGCTATTGCCTTGGTGTCTTTAGACTTTCCTCGATTTCCTCGGTTCATGTGGCTAACACATACTAGGGCCCTTCCAACAGGGGGAGCTAGACCCATATAGCCCATGGGTGCCTTTAGGATGGAGCGAGCTACAAAGTTCAGGATAATGGTTTAAACTCTAATATTCAAGACCCTTGTCCCTATCCCGACATCCTATATATGTATATGTAAATATTATGCATGTGGTTTTAACTGAGTTTTGAGAAATGCACTATTTTATCCCTTTTCTCTTGAGTTACATGTCAGTGTTCGCCCCACTGACCGTCCCCAGACACTACATCATTTCATAATGTAGGTTTGGATAAATTTCTGTTACTCTTGTGTAGTATTAGGTAGCTCGGTACATCTGTTGGTCTGCTATGAAGTGGTGAGCCTTCATTTTTCGAAAAACTAGATCATTTCATTGGTTTCATTATTGTCGTAGTATTTCATTTTGGATTCTCTTTGTCATAGTCGGGGGCATGTCCTGACTTAGTTGGTATTTCTGGTTTAGAGGCTTTTGTGGACAGTTTTAGGGATGACATGGATGTCTTATTTTGACTCTTATCTTTCTTTTGGATTCATATATATTTTATAGACTTGTTTGGCTCACGCTTTTTACATTTATGTGCTCTTGAGGTAAGGCTAAGGGGGGGTCTCCAACCCATGGTGGGCTTTAGATTACCCATCACGGCCAGTCCCTGTTTCGGATCTTGACAATTTCCAATCCACTGGATATCCTATTAACTTATAGCAGTTTTCTTTGGCGTGACCAGTGAAATTGCAGATTCACACTTTTTTCCTTTATAATGCTCTCTTTCTTAGTTCTTACTCATATCAATTTTATCTGACTTCACAACCATGGTTTCTACACAAGTCAAGTATTGTATCTCATCCTCTATCGACATTGCATATGCTTGGTTTAGTGTAGGGGTAGTTCCTTTCAGCAGAATTTATCTCTCTGCTTGATCATAGGATTCATTCAAGCCACTTAAGAATTTTACCAACCATATTTGCGATAGGTGATCCATATAGTCCTTTGATATTGTACAATCACAGCTGGGTAAAGGTATAACAATATCATACTCATTTCATAAAGTTTTTAGTTTTGTGTAATATTAATATACAGAATCATTACCTTGTGAGAGTGTGGTAATTTCCCTATGCAGTTGGTATACTCGTATTCGATTCACCTTGTCAAATCCTTACAAGTCAACCCATACTGCATAAGCTTCTGCTGAGGAGTTATTCACTTTCAGTGTTCATCAACCACAATAGTATAATTGCATTGCATGTCTCTTATTGCTCGTCTAGATCATCTCTGTATGATTTTTTAGTATAAGTCCCTGCAACAAATCCATCCTTTTATTTTTTCAACAACACAATCTTCATTGATCTACTCCATATTCTAGAGTTCTCATCACCTGTCAACTTAATTGGGATCAGCACAACTCCTGTAACATCTAAAGATCTAATAAACAGAGAATCATTTTGATTAATTTTTGGCACCATTATCCACGCTGCAGTTCTGATTGACTAGTTGGAAGAGATCTAAACTCTACAGCTCAAAAATGCCTATGTTCATCTGAAATTTAGCGCAATAGCAACAAGCATTGATTGCTCTGATACCATGTGAAAACTACCTTATGTAGCTAGAACTCCATTGATAGAGCTTTGAAGAGAAAGGAAGAAGAACAGAGAGAATTTTATAACTGCCTTTTCAAAGTTGTTACAATGAAGTACATACTCAGCCTTTTATAGGCTGAATTAGAGAAAGAAAATATCTAGTAACTAACTATTCTAGAACCTTCCTATGACAACTCACTATGCAGCTAACTACACTAACAACCAACTAATGATCAACTAACTAATTAACTTATCGCAGTAACAACAATGCCAATCAAGGATATAGTAACAGTAAAAATGAAGAAACAGTAAAAACATGATCACCAACAAAGCTCCACCACTTATTTCAGTCAACTATAAATTGGTTGTAATTGAAACATTGAAAGTCATATTGTTGATACCTTTCCGTGTTATTTCCATTTCCCCTTTCGGCCTCTCCCAATCTCTTTGACAGTGTTAAATTTTTGGTGTTAATGGTGAAATTATGTCTAGTTTTCTATAGATAAATATTGAGGTGGGAAGGGTAACAGGTCCAACATTGACCTAATAAATTTACCCCTCCCCCTTGCAGACAATAAACTTCATAAGGCCATGATTTGTTTTCAATAGGATGAATAACAAGAAGCATTAAATTTCATCAATCAAAAATTATTGTGTTCACTTTTTCTTTTAAAAAATAGTAATATTATCCTACCCCATCCATATTTCATCCAGTCATACCTTCGTTCTTTGTTATCCTACCCTTTGTTAAGAAAGGATTTAGCTCATGGAGATTTTAATTTTTTTCGGAGCCAATAATACGTAACAATGTCAAATCAAGACCAATCAATATATGATTCAAACTTATCTTAGAATAGTTTTCTCTGTGAAATAAAATTCATTCAATATATGTGAATAATTTAACTAAATGCATATAGAGTAATTTTGACCTATATATTAGTTATATTTTTTTATATACAAAGAATAATTTTGCTGTGAAAAATGTTCAACTGATTTTCCTTAATTTATACACAAAATCATGTTCGCTCCAAATGATGTTGACATTTAAATTAGAAGTCCAAGACATCCAAACTACCTTCAATTTAGGTTTCTTAATATTTGGGTCGAGCATCCACACTTCATAAATATATTGAACGAAGGGTGGAATAAATAGACCGGTCATTGGAGAATGAGGAATACATATATGGAAGAAACTAAAGAACTTAGGGGTTCCACTAATTAGAAAGTTAAATAATACAGAATTTAAAGGAATTACAACAAAGATTGAATAAATAATATCATCACATGAACGTGTTAAAGCATACACTAGGAAACATAAATCTCTTAGATGCATAATTTAAGTGTATTTACGAAAAACTAATGATTCTATTGTTAAGTAGGGATTGGGATTTCCAACTAAATTTATGAATTAGGTAATGGAATGTGCAAAGATCCATGCTGAATTACTCCATAGTTATAAATGAAGAATCAACAGATCACCATTTGATGTACGTAGTTAAAAGACTGACATAAGGGGACCCAATATTTCTTTCTTGGTTGCCATTGCAATGGAATATCTTAATAGAAGTCTCAGTGAACTGACATAAGTGTTCCAAATTGAGAATCACACATCTTAGCTTTGCTGATGATTTACTACTATTTGCCAGAGGTGATATCAATTCTGTTAAACTAATTCAGGAAAGCTCTTTTTCAGATTCTCAAGGAAAAATTAGTTTTTGTATTGGAGAAGTTGTAACACCCTGAACATTCGAGCAAAAAAAAAATTAATTAGACCTCTCTTTATATGTATTTTGACCAGAATCTAGAAATTTTATTGTAGCTAGGTGCAAAGATCAAGTCTTAAGTGTCGTAGGGATATTGGGTATAATTAAGGGCATAAGAAATCTCTAAAACAAATTTGAGTGAAATGTCCCTTAATGATTAAGTTTTCGTATAGGTTCACACAAGGACCAAATTTAAAAAAGCTTTTCTCTTAGAATATTTAGAGTTACATGACCCAGTACCTATCAAATTAAAGATTTTTGATTCTTCTTTCCAACGCTACCAACAACTCATTAATGAGAGACCCGAGTAAAAAATTACATGTGTTTTACTAAGAACAGTCAGAACACCCCTATACCAGATGAAAATTTTCTTTTTCTTCTTTTATTTTCATATTCTTGGAGGGGTAATTTCGTCCTTTTTTTTACGTTAACCCTAAGTTATTAAAATCTACTTCTCCATTAATTTTATACGTTAAGGCTCCTAGACTTACTATCCATCAGTGACATGTTACAATACAAAGCTTCCTGCCTTCTTCAAGTTTTAAAGGATAAAACCTCACTTTTACCTATCAGTTTTTCATATGATATCCACATATAAACATCCGTATTCCTCCACTAAAACTTAAATCTCAAGAATCTGATGAAATTCATTCAAGAAAACAAGTCTAATCCCTTCTCCAGATCTCAAGTTCTTCAAACGTTTTGAGGTATGTAGAATCATCTTTTGCTCACGTTTCATTATGTTTTCTTATTCTCCAAATCTATTTTGTAATCTCTTTTTCAAACAGATGGTGTCTAGGTGTTTGTATTCAGCAGTTAGATTAAAACCAAATCAACCTGTCAAGTTCTATTTCCTTTTGGTGTCTTAACAAAATCTTATGTATTCATAACGTATGGACTGGTTTTGCCTAAATCTAGAACCTGAATCTTGTCCAGTCAATAATATCGTGGTCTCAATAATTGATAACGCTCAATCTACAGCTCTCGTAGGAGTGTAAAGCGGTCGCTGTCAAATATAGAACCCAACTGGGTTGGGTATCGATCTCTCAGGGAATAGCTTGGTCAACAAGTAAGGAAAAAGTACTAGACTTTTGGTGCAAGTCTCGTAAAAAGGGGGGATTGTAATGTGTAACCAAAATATCAAAGTAAAAACTGAAAATAGCAAAGTAAAAAGAAAGAATAGTTATTAAGTTGTAAACAATGAGAATTGAGGAGTTAGGGTTATGTCCACCTTCTGAGTTATACGTCTCTATTGGCTATGAGTGTGTTCAATTCCGACATGCATGTGCTTATAGAGAATTGTATTTGATGGTAAATCCAGGCGTCTTTCGACCTATTCAAGGATTATTTCACTTTAACTCTTTCGAGCTTAAAGCGTGTCTAACGGTACGAATTCTCCAAGAGGTTAATCCAGTTACGACACTAACTTTTTAATAGGGGATGGGATCCTACTACCTTGATATTATCTCTTTTCCAGACAGATAACCTTTCTTTCGAACAAGTTAAATGTTATACTGTCGTATTCTTGCGTTTGCAACCACAAAGAATTTAGGTTAAGACGAAGAGAATAATGATATAAGCAGCATACGTGTCACGGACTCACAAACTCATAGTAATAGATAGTATCTCATTCGGCTTCCATAACCCCAACAGAGAAGTTTAGTTACCCATGAGTGCGAAGGAAATCACAATTGACATTGTTATTATACCACAATAAGAATTTCGTGTAGCTCAAGTGTGGTAGGCGTTAGGCGTGATTTCTTGCAAGTAACGTTTCTCTTGTTGCGGAAATTAAGAATAGATGAATAGAAGAAGAAGTAGAAAGATGAATTAAAACTAGAAAGACAATTGTTGAGGAATAGTAGAAGAATGAATTAGAAGTAGTATCAATCTCTCTCTCTAAAAATCTCTAGCAAAATAGGGTATTTATAATACCCATATCCTATTCCTACTAAGCTAATGAAATACTTAACCCAATTGTACTAGGTTAATGTATCATTATCCTAATCCTACTAAGCTAATGAAATACTTAACCCAATTGTACTAGGTTAATGTATCATTATCCTAATCCTACTAAGTTACTGCTAGTCCCCAAAGTCTTCAGAATGGCTGTTTTAGCCTGGGACAGATTTTCCATGCATCACTTTTGGTCCTTAGGCGTCCAAGCTCCCTTTTCTCCTTTCGTGAAGCTTTCTTTGGCATAAAGTTATCCATAAAATGCTGAATTATGCATCATTTATACCTGAAACTTTGCTAATCATGTTCGTTAGCTCACTTACAGGAAAAAGGACTAAAAGTGCATGAAATATATAATTTGTTCTCAAAACTAGGCTAAAATATGGGTAAAATATAGCACTATAGGTGTGTAAATTCGCCTATCATCAACACCCCACACTTAAAGCTTTGTTCTTCCTCGGATAAAATATCATGTCCCTCTAAACATTACTTT
Source organism: Capsicum baccatum var. pendulum (assembly GCA_030864225.1). Lineage (NCBI taxonomy): Eukaryota > Viridiplantae > Streptophyta > Magnoliopsida > Solanales > Solanaceae > Capsicum > Capsicum baccatum. The sequence goes on from CM061554.1 coordinate 42,897,802, forward strand.
AGGTTTCACAGCAACAACACAAAATATTCGTCAAGACAAGCACAACAATTACCAACAAAGAGTAGTTTTCCAATCATTAGTAGAAACAATTCAACCTCTAGTATAGACTCGTGATGATGGTTAATTAGTATTCAAAATTTAAGGTACAAAGAATCATACACCACTATACAAAACCCATTAACCATGTGTGTCTCACAATATATTACCCATAATCACTCACAAGTATAACATCTTTTTCAAACATGGGTATAAAAATATCCTTGCTCTCGCTCTCACAAAGAATTCATATGTTGCAACTGATGACCATAAGCTTGCCCTTAGTGTAATACTCCACTAAATGTCAGAATGCTAGGCTTAGGATCAAGTAGGTCTTTTGATGGTTGTAATGTAGGCTAAGGGACGGGTAGGACTATTTTGGCCAGAAATAGTGACTATGTTCCTAAGCGCTTTAATATATCACATTGTATCATTACCACTTTTCTTTCAAACAACCTTTCTACTTTCTTTTATTCTACCACCCTTTTTCTCCTCTTTTGTTTTTCAATTTTAAGCAACTTTTCAGCTTTCCTTTCCTTTTTCTTTTCATAATATACCTCTTATGATAGCAATTTTTTTTCATAACAAATTCAAGCACCATTATATTCTAAAGCATCATACTTACCCAATTTCCTCTTATTTTATCACATGACTTTATACTTTAAAGCACTTAGGAATTTGGATCAAATTATGGTCTTGAAAAAAAATTGATTAGGCTTACATATGAGGTTTGTCAAAGAAAATGGGCTAAAGGCTCAAAAGGATTTTAACTAGGATGATGTCCATGGGTAGATAAAATGAAGGTAAATAATCATAGGTTGCCAAAGAAATGCCTAAATCATCTCCTAAACTTTCATTCTTTATTTTCGTTTTGCACACATACCAGGCAAGTTCTAGCATCAGCCACAAACATAGAATATACTATTATCTCACACATACAAGGCACATGGTCGACTTTATTGGGAGTAGTATAGACTCTTGCCCCAACAGATGAAGGAATTGAACCACACAATATCACATAGTGAGTCACAATTAGAGCCTAAACGTCTCAATAGTCATGATTTTAGCACAAAATCTTGTTATAATCTCATGCTGCCTATTAGAATGATTTTATGTGAAGCTAAGTAAGAAAATTTTTACTAAAAACCAATTTCGAAAAACAACAAACTAAGCAAACAAATATAAATAAATGTAAATGCAACAACAAACTAAGCAAACAAACATAAATAAATGCAAATGCGGATAGAGAAGTAAAGCATGCAAATACCACCACCCCACACTTAAACGGGACACTACCCTCAGTGGAAAATAAATACGAAGAACTTGGTCAGTCGGACTCCTCCTCTATGTCGGGGGTCATACCCCCTTCGTCGAAATTATCATAGGAGTCGTCATCATCAGAATTCTCTTCCACGTCGGAGTCTGGCATGCGTCGATCATCATCGGTCGGCACATCATCATCAAGAGGTTCCTCAAAGTATGTACCTACTCCACACATCTCCCTTGCATGCACATTTATTGGATAGTCATGATCCAGCTGTTGGAGCTCTGCAGCAGTTGGAACTCGACCTCCGCTCATCATTGTAAATCGCGTCATGCCATAAAGATGGCGAAATAAACTCTCATCCCGAGCATGTCTCTCTGCCGTAGTAAGGTTGACGCCATGTGTGGTTTCAGCATCTTTGACCTTTGTGAGGTCAACCTTATTTGGATTGTGTGGGAGTTTATGATCAGCTGGTTCCTCTTCGATGTCTTCCTTCCTCAAGATTGCAGTCAACAGATTGCCGAAGCTGAAGTGGGACCGCTTGTGTAGCCTAGCCTTCCGCATTGTAGATCGAATTATTGCCCCAATGTTGATAGGGACATTCATCATCAATGCATAGACCAAACACACTCTATCTCTTGTTATTTTGGTGTACTGGGTCCCAGGAATAAGGCAAGAGTTGACAATACGCAACCATATTCTTGCTTCCCTATTCAAAGGAGCAAAGGGGAAGGTGTTGTGTCGTCCGGTGTCTTTATGTCTGCTCCACCTTGCCATGGATCTACTTTCACAAAGTGTTTGTCGAATTGCTCTATAAGGAGGTCTGTTGTACAGCTCTTTGAATGGTGCTGGATCGACTCAAGGTAAGCCAAGAAAGGAGTTGATCAAATCCGCATTGAGTTGTAGAACTTGGCCCCGAATCTTGACTTCGCTGCCTGTGTTTTTCGGCGACCAGTTGGCATAAAATTCTCGTGTCAAATCAAGATTGCATTCTCCCATGTCGCGGAAGATAAAATCCAGATTTAGTGCCATGATTTTCGCCAACATGCGCGGCTCCTTCTTCGCTAGGCTGTCCTTGTTGATCAAGTAGACATGAACATATTTTCCTTCCTTGTTGTTCCTATACCATTCCTTGGCTTCCTCCTCAAGAACCCATTTTATTCCAAACATGCGGCGTGGTAATTGCATTGAGGATGATTCTCCTTGGTCCTTGCGACCTCTTTTCTTGCCCTTTTGAGAAGTGGTAGCCTTATCTTGTCTTGCTTTGGGTGCCATTGTACCTGAGATTTAAACAATGTTCATATTAGCATCATCTCGATGTATACAATCTATACACAAGCAGTAGGGGTACCACCCCACACTTAGGTTGTTGATACAAATTAGTGAAGTGAAAGTAGTCGATTACTTAGACTTCATCGACATGCATTTTAGGCGCTATATTCCGACAAGAAAATTAGAGATGTATCACTTCTTGCAACATTAGCAATACTTTCATGTTAGGTATAACAAGACTACTACATAGGGATTACATCTTGGTATAGTTTCTATTAATAATTACAACCTCCTATGTCGGTAGGCAACTATAAGTCTTATCCCGATGAACGGAATCTTCTAACATGTAGGTATTCAAGTGACAAGGTTATGCAATGTTCATGACTATAGCGATTCCGCAATTAGTATAACAATGCATCAAAATCAAATTCAAGTCGGAAATAGTTTAAGATCATCCTAACGTATATGTTCACTCACATGGTTTTGTATCAATCAATTCAAACACATTAACATCACCAATAATTCTTCAAGATGTAGCAATTCATAATAGACATAGCAACGTAGTACTTACGAAAAATAGATGAAGAATAAAAGAGTACTTACGTGATTGAAGCCTTTGGAGATGTTCTTGTGAAGTGGGAGAGCAAAAAGAAAAATTTTGAGATGGTTTGGAGAGTATGTGCGGTGCCTAGGTCAAGTTTCCAATGCGTTTATGTTTCAAGACTAAGTTCCCTTTATATAGGAAAAGAATGGGTCGGGTTTTGACCCATTTAAAATCAAATTTGGAGACAAAAAAGTGACCATAGGCGGCGCCTTTAGCTTTGCCTATGCATGGTATAGGCTGCGCCTAATGCAAAGCATTTGCTAGCATAGGCGGCGCCTAGTGCAATGCCTTTAGTGACCATAGGAGGCGCCTTTAGCATGGCATATGAGATTCCGAGACCAAATGCTTTAGCATAGGCGGCGCCTATGCTATAGCATACTTGAGCATGGGCGGCGCCTATGCCTTTGCACACTAGATTCCGAGACCTTAGGCTATAGTATAGGCGTTGCCTTGTTTGTGGCCTATTTTTACCTAGGACTAGCCTTCCTCGATGCCTATTTTGTCATGAGCAATGCTCAATCCATAGCCCTATGCATCTTAATTCCTAACTTACCACCTTTACCATGCAATACGTTCAAATCGTCATTTGAAACCAATCTCCTCGTTGAATACCTCTTGCACCTACATTTGCTCAAAACCAATGAAAACAATTAGTACGATGGGTTGCCTCCCATCTAGCGCCTTAGTTTTGGTTGTGGCACGACTCTTATTTTTGTATTTTTATTTATCAAAAGCAAAACAAGTACTAGAACGAAAGAAAGACAAACGATAAACGATAAACGATAAATGATAAACGATGGGTTGCCTCCCATCTAGCGCCTTATTTATTGTCGTGGCTTGACATAGTTACCTCGAGTACTTAGACTTCGTCGAGATAAGTGATGGCCATATAATTCATCGAGTCAAGAGGATCGATATAAGGTTTAACCCGTTGACCATTCACCTTGAAGACAACACCATTATTGTCTTCCAATTCAACTACTCCAGACGAGTAGACTTGGATAACTTTGTATGGACCAGACCACCTAAACTTTAACTTACCTGGGAACAGCTTCAATCTAGAGTTGAAGAGAAGTACCATATCATCCTTTTGAAAGTTTCGTCGAACAATCCGCTGATCATGATACTTTTTTGTCCGCTCCTTGTATAGGTCTGACCTTTCATATGCATGGAGACGGAACTCATCTAATTCGTTCAGCTGCTCCAACCTCAGATTCATCTCCTCATCCCAATTCAAATTCAATTGCTTCAACGCCCACAATGCTTTATGTTCGAGCTCAATGGGTAAATGACAAGCCTTCCCATAAACTAGTTGATAAGGGGACATGCCGATGGGTGTTTTGAATGCAGTCCTATACGCCCATAGTGGATCATCTAGCTTCCGAGACCAATCCTTCCTATTAGCATTTACCGTCTTCGCAAGGATTTGCTTGATCTCCCGATTGGAAACCTCTACTTGTCCACTCGTTTGTGGGTGATAAGGTGTGGCTACCTTATGTTGCTTGACACCATACTTGGCCAACACGGATTTCAATAGCTTGTTGCAAAAGTGAGATCCTCCATCACTTATGATAGTACGTGATACTCCAAAGCGAGAGAAGATATTCCTCTTCAAAAATGCTACAACACGCTTTCCCTCATTGTCGGCCAACGCTACACCTTCAACCCATTTTGAGACATAATCTACAGCAACTAAGATGTACTTCATTCCAAACGAATTCACGAATGGACCCATGAAATCAATGCCCCATACATCAAAGAGTTCTACCTTAAGAATTTTCGACATGGGCATCTCATGGTGTTTCGAAATAGCACCTTGTCTTTGGCATTGGTCGCATCTTCTAACAAAGTCGTAGGCATCTCTAAATATCAAAGGCCAATAATATCCACTTTGCAATACTTTTCTTGTCGTCCGATTGCCTGCGTGATGTCCTCCAACTTGGGAAGTATGGCATGCTTCCAATATAGTAGGCACCTCTACATGGGATATACATCGTCGAATGATACCATCCGCACATCGTCGAAACAAATATGGCTCATCCCAATAGTAGTGTTTTACATCATGCATAAACTTCCTCTTTTGATGGTAAGATAAGTTTGCAGGTATCACATTACTCACCACAAAATTTGCAAAGTCGGCATACCATGGTAACTTTCCTGTTATCATCACTAGGATCTCCTCGTCAGGGAATGCATCATCAATCTCGATATCAGGCTGCGCCACATGCTCGTTCTTGAGTCTAGATAGATGGTCGGCCACTTGATTCTCGCAACCTCTTCTATCTTTAACTTCGAAATCAAACTCTTGCAGCAGCAATACCCATCGAATTAATCTTGGTTTTGCATCCTTCTTTGTTATTAGATACCTAAGAGCTGTATGGTCTGTATGAACGATCACCTTAGTACCCAATAGATAGGCACGAAACTTCTCAAACGCATACACAACCGCTAGGAGCTCTTGTTCTGTCACAGTGTAGTTCCTTTGGGCTTCATTTAGGACCTTACTCGCATAGTAGATAGGATGAAATAATTTCTCCTTTCTCTAACCAAGCACAGCTCCAACGGCTACACCACTAGCATCACATATGACTTCAAACGGGAGAGACCAATCTGGTGATACCATGATAGGGGCTTCAATGAGTTTTCCTTTGAGGCATTCGAATGCCTTTAAGCAATCTTCATTGAAGTCAAACTTCTCATCTTTCTCCAAGAGTTTGCACAATGGACAAGCAATTTTGGAGAAGTCTTTGATGAACCAACGATAGAAACCTGCATGGCCGAGAAAACTACGAACTCCCTTTACCAAAATTGGAGGCGGTAGCTTCTCAATGACTTTGATTTTCGCTCGATCAACCTCAATTCCTCTTTCGAAGATTTGTGCCCAAGAACGATTCCTTCTTTTACCATGAAGTGGCACTTCTCCCAATTCAGCACTAGGTTGAATTCTACACATCTTTGCAACGCCATACTTAGGTTTGCCCAGCATGCTTCAAAAGTCTCACCAACAACTGAAAAATTGTCCATAAATACCTCCAAAGTTTCTTCAACCATATCAGAAAAAATTGACATCATACAACGTTGAAAGGTGGCTGGTGCGTTACATAGCCCGAATGGCATACGTTTGAAGACAAACGTACCATATGGGCATGTAAACGTTGTCTTCTCTTGGTCTTCGGGTGCAATACAAATCTGATTATAGCCTGAATAACCATCTAAGAAGCAAAACCATCCTTTCCCCACTAATCGATCTAGCATTTGGTCCATAAATGGCATTGGAAAGTGATCTTTGAGTGTCTAAGAATTCAACTTTCGGTAGTCCATGAATACTCTCCATCCAGTGACGGGTCTGAGTGGAATAAGCTCATTCTTCGCATTCGCGACCACCGTCATGCCTCCTTTCTTGGGAACACATTATACCGGGCTTACCCATGTACTATCAGAGATTGGATACACAACCCCCGCGTCTAACCACTTGATAATTTCTTTCTTCACCACTTCTTGCATAGGTGGGTTTAGACGTCTTTGATGCTCAATGGTGGGTGTGCAATTCTCTTCAAGCTAAATTTTATGTGTACAAATCCCAGGTGGAATACCAATAATATCCGCAATGGTCCATCCAATAGCTCTAATATACTTCCGTAGAATAGTAATGAGAGCTGCAACTTGTTGATCACCCAAATCTGCAACAACAATGACTGGAAGTGTGTTTCCGCTTCCTAGGAATGCATACTTTAAATGTCTTGGTAGCTTCTTCAATTCTAATGTGGGTGGCTCTTCAATAGATGGCTTAGCTGGTGGTGTGGGTCGATTCTTGAGATCAAGGTCTAACTTCTTGGGAGCATAGCGATATGTCCCTAATCCTGATAGAGCACCAATAACTTCTTCACCATTTTTAGCATCCTCATTCTTACCATTCATGAGCACAACCGCCAAAGGGTCATCAATAATTTGCTCTTCTTCAAGTAATTCTTTCTCATCATCAAAGAAAACATCAGCCACCGAAAATACACTCAGATCTTTAGGTTGCTTCATTGATTTGCAAACATCAAAGCGAACTACTTCGTCATTTATTCGGAATGAAAGCTCACTAGCTCTCAAATCAATAAGCACACTTCCCGTAGCAAGGAAAGGGCGCCCCAAGATTATAGGAACTTCTGAATCTGCCTCACAATCCAAAATAACAAAGTCTGCCGGAAAGATGAATGAAGAAACCTTTACCAATACATCACATAGAATACCAACAGGACGTTTTACCGACCTATCCGCCATTACGAGCCTCATGTTGGTTGGAGTAGGATCACCCAACCCCAACTTCTTATAGATAGATAATGGCATCAAATTGATGCTGGCTCCTAAGTCGCATAATGCTTTGGCAAAATTCAAAGATCCAACGGTGCAAGGAATAGTGAAAGCGTCGGGGTCAGCCTTCTTCTGAACTATTGATCGGGTAGCGATTGCGCTGCAATGATGAACATCATCTTTCAACTCATAACTTGCTGCCCACTTCTTTGTCAAAAGATCCTTCATAAATTTCGCATACCCAGGCATTTGTTCAAGTGCTCCACCAATGGAACATTAATGATCAGCTATTTTAACATAGTCATGAACTTGCTGAACTTCGTGACATCCGCCACCTTCTTCAATCTTTGAGGGAAAGGTGGTGGTGGGTATGGAATTTTTCTCTCCACGGCTTTCTTCTCCTCTTTCTTCCGTTTTTCAGCTTTTTCAGGTTGCAAATTGTTGGGGTTGACGTCGTTGACGATAGGATTAGTTGCAACGGTATCTTCTCCTTTCGCCTTATCATCAATGTCCACTAATTCGTCAACCACTTTCTTGCTTTTTGCTGAAGTTTCCAGCACCTTACCACTTTGGGTAGTGATGGCCATGCATGAACCATCATTCCTTGGGTTTTGCACAGTATCGCTAGGTAAAGAGCCAGCCTTTCTTTGATTGAGTGCTGCTGAAAGTTGGCTCAATTGCTGCTCTATTTGCTTGATTGAAGTGGAATGAGAATCAACTATTTGTTTCATAGAGGACAAATCATTAACTACCTCCGTTACTCCTGCGCTTGTTGCTTCCACTCCTTTCAATATTTTAGCTAGCATGTCTTCCATACTTCCAGAATTAGATATGGTGGCGTCACGTCTTCCAGGGGGAACGTACAAACCACTCTTTTAATTCTTGTTCTTCCAACTTCCTTGGTCTTTGTTTCCAGATTTATCATAATAGTTCCGACCTTGGTTTCCTTGGGTATTACCTCGGAAACCCCCCTGATTGTTCAAGTAGTTGTCCTCTTCTTCTGAATCAGATTCGTCTCTTCCTTTTGACGCAATAGCTTTCACTTTTTTGGTCTTCCCTGATAATAAATGCTTTGTAAGAAGATCCACTTGTGTTTTCATGTGCGCCATATCTTGATCACGTTCTTCTTCTCTTCTTCTTTGGTCTGCAGTCATGCCAATAGATAAAGTGGGGCTTGCTACCTCAGAATCCCTGGTATGCCAAGCTCTACTTTGCTTCATCATGCGATCTAGCATATTGCTTGCTTGACCAAAGGTGAGGTCCATAAAAGATCCTCCAGCCGCATTATCCACCACTGGTTTAGTTATTGAATTCAAGGCTCTGTATAATATCTCCATTAGGTGAACATTAGTCATGTGATGGTTTGGGCATCTCGCTAGCTTTTTCTTGAACCTCTCCCATGTTTCATGAAGAGCTTCAGTTGGAAGCTGACGAAAGTTGCTAATTTCATCTCTCAATTATGCTCTTTTGGATGGCGGAAAGAATCTTTCTAGGAAAGCGTCTCTCAATTGCCTCCAATTTGTAATAGAATTAGGAGTCAGCCCATTCAACCATAGAGTTGCCTCCCAAGACAGAGACAATGGAAATAGACGTAATCGAATTGTATTCTGACCAACCCCAGGATTGTCAAACGACTTGCATATAGAAATAAAGTTGATGAGATGCATATTTGGATCATCGCCTGCTAGTCCACCAAATAATCCCTTGAGTTGCAATAACTGAATCATGGTGCTTGTGATGTTGAACTTGGCTCCGGGCGCTAATGGTGGAGGAATAATGGCTCCTGTGGCTCCGGCTCCATCAAGATCATCATCATCATCATCAAAAGCTGGTTGCATGGGTTGGCGATCATACCTAAACCGAGCTTGTTGACCTCTTCTGTTGGTAGGTGTTGCGATTTCAGCATCATGCCTTGGGTTTAGTAACTCGTCATCACCTAAATCCTCATCGTTGGGATTCGTTGCTCGCCCAGGGTTATCAATGTTTTGTTGGTGTACTTGGGCGGTGGCAAGAGCAGCTAATCTCGCCTACTCCTGTTGAGCAGCCATTCTTTCGATTTCATGTTGTGCCTCTATTCTACCAATACATTGTGGTTCAGGATTGATAGGTAATAACGGTTGACCAGAACTTCGAGTATGGGGCATGCACTGAATAAAAACCTGCAATAAACAAAAACAACAACTAAAAGTAAAAGTACAAGAATCTTTGACCAAAGGGTCTAGTAATTATCACAAACTTAATTGACACTCGTATTCCCCGGCAACGGCGCCAATTTTTGATAACGCTCAATCTACAGCTCTCGTAGAAGTGTAAAGCAGTCGCTTCCAACTATAGAACCCAACTGGGTTGGGTATCGATCCCTCAGGGAATAGCTTGGTCAACAAGTAAGCAAAAAGTACTAGACTTTTGGTGCAAGTCTCGTAAAAAGGGGGATTGTAATGTGTAACCAAAATATCAAAGTAAAAACTAAAAATAGCAAAGTAAAAAGAAAGAATAGTTGTTAAGTTGTAAACAATGAGAATTGAGGAGTTGGGGTTATGTCCACCTTCTGAGTTATACGTCTCTATTGGCTATGAGTGTGTTCAATTCCGACATGCATGTGCTTATAGAGAATTGTATTCGATGGTAAATCCAGGCGTCTTTCGACCTATTTGAGGATTATTTCACTTTAACTCTTTTGAGCTTAAAGCGTGTCTAACGGTACGAATTCTCCAAGAGGTTAATCCAGTTACGGCACTAACTTTTTAATAGGGGATGGGACCCTACTACCTTGACATTATCTCTTTTCCAGACAGATAACCTTTCTTTCGAACAAGTTAAATGTTATACTGGCGTATTCTTGTGTTTGCAACCACAAAGAATTTAGGTTAAGACGAAGAGAATAATGATATAAGCAGCATACGTGTCACGGACTCACAAACTCATAGTAATAGATAGTATCCCATTCGGCTTCCATAACCCCAACAGAGAAGTTTAGTTACCCATGAGTGCGAAGGAAATCACAATTGACATTGTTATTATACCACAATAAGAATTTCATGTAGCACAAGTGTGGTAGGCGTTAGGCGTGATTTATTGCAAGTAATGTTTCTCTTGTTGCGGAAATTAATAATAGATGAATAGAAGAAGAAGTAGAAAGATGAATTAAAACTAGAAAGACAATTGTTGAGGAATAGTAGAAGAATAAACTAGAAGTAGTATCAATCTCTCTCTCTAAAAATCTCTAGCACAATAGGGTATTTATAATACCCATATCCTATTCCTACTAAGCTAATGAAATACTTAACCCAATTGTACTAGGTTAATGTATCATTATCCTAATCCTGCTAAGCTAATGAAATACTTAACCCAATTGTACTAGGTTAATGTATCATTATCCTAATCCTACTAAGTTACTGCTAGTCCCCAAAGTCTTCAGAATTGTTGTTTTAGCCCAGGACAGATTTTCCATGCATCACTTTTGGTCCTTAGGCGTCCAAGCTCCCTTTTCTCCTTTTGTGAAGCTTTCTTTGGCGTCAAGTTATCCATAAAATGCTGAATTCTGCATCATTTATACCTGAAACTTTGCTAATCATGTTTGTTAGCTCACTTACAGGAAAAAGGACTAAAAGTGCATGAAATATATAATTTGTTCTCAAAACTAGGCTAAAATATGGGTAAAATATAGCACTATAGGCATGTAAATTCGCCTATCATCAATAATCTTCAACAAGTATTTTCTATATCTAAATTTCTTGAAGGACGTTAGGATTAATTAACATAAAGAACATCCCTTTTGTCTCTTAAATTAATGTCCAATCCCATTTGAGTATATGTTGGCATGCTGAAATTCTTTAAGTTTAACAAGTAGGAAGGACTACTTTATCTTCTAATGGGATCTTATGTTAATCTATTTTCCAAAATCTTTGGTTGTAGATGATTTGTAATACAATATCTAGCCAATCCTCCATGTCAAAATCTCAGCCATGCCATTATGTGAATGTTTCAATTAAAGTTATAAGATAAAATTTTATGAAACTCTAAAAGTATGATTCCAATTTCATAATCCATAAAAAGGTCACCTTCTCACAACATTCCTAAAACTCTTTCCACTATGAACTATAATTGCAAGCCCTAGTATAATAATACCAACTTCTCATGAATTTTCCCATTGAGTATGAGCCTAAAAAGCTAAACAATGAACATAAATGTAACAAGACTAACATTTTGGTTAAGAACTAATCAGATTAATAAGATAACATCATGAGCATAATGGAGTTAATTAGCTGACCGTGAAGGCATAGGTTTAAATAACAAATGGCCGAAACTATGTTTGCCGACATAGGATAGAGATTATTCTGTAAGTCGGATGACTCTTTTTTTATGTGTCCCAAAAAGGGACTAACCGTAGATACTTGCTAGCAAATTATGTCATGTCACATCCTATACCTGGCAAGGTATAGGACGGCTTAGCTGATTGGGTCGAGATCAGACTTCATGCGCTCACATGGTGGTTTATGATGGTTCGTTACTTTCTCTTACAAATAATAAAAGGAATTAAATCTACCTTACTTGGTTAATCATAAATTTAACTTATATTCTTGTTCCTTTCCAGTTGTCTTCTTTTATATTTCAATTTTATTGTCATTTCTAATCTCTTGATGTACTACTCTCCTAAAATGATTTTGCATACCAATACATTTCACGTATTGACCGCCTTTGGCGCTACATTATTTCATACTGTACGTTCTGACTCTCATATCCACAGTCAGGCACCTCATTAGGATCTCTATCTTCTGCTATTGGTGAGCCTCTTTCCTATCAGGAGGTTGGACGCGATATCATGACTTCATTATATTTTCTTTCTTTTTGTTGGTACTTATTAGAGGCTTCATAGACTGATTTAGTTGCTAGATAGATCTTGTAATTTTTAGTAGTATTTGTCATGACTATTGTATCTTCAGACGTTATGTGATATTAATGAACATTGATGAAAGACTTTATCCTTTAAGAACTCTTAGTCTATTTTGTTTCCTCTCTATTTATTATGTTAGTGGTATGCTCATGTGATATGCCAAAATGTTCTCTCATACTAGTAATAGTATCGGGTGCATACCACGTCTAGGGCCTCAGCTCGGGGCATGACAAACTTGGTATCAAAGCACAGAGTTCAAGTGTCCTAGGGTGTCTGTGAAGCCATGTCTAGTAGAGTCCTAATTATGGGTGTGAAGTGTTTCACACTAATAATTTGGAGTTTACAGGGCATTTAGGAAATGTCTCTTTTCTTTCATATTCTAGATCGTGCCATAGAGCTTCCTTAAGAATCTTATGTGAATTTGTACGATTTTCCAAATCCTCTTACTATGCCTCACCTTTGAGTTGGTAAAAACATTAAAGTTCAGATTCCTGTCGATGTAGTTCTCTCAGATAGAGCCAACAAAAAAATATATTAAGAGACTGCAAGAGAGATTAAGCAGAGATCATTAGTACGTCTAAGCCCATTGATTCATAAGAATGCACGCTTTTTCATTTTAATCGTGCGTCTGTGCCAAACTAAGATGTACTCTCAGATTTTCTTTACTTTTTTTAAACCTTATTGCAAATGATACCTTTAGCCAGAAGTTATTTATTTCAGTTCTTGGGTAGTTGGGTTGTTCTAAGTCATAAGCAGTAGAATGAATTCGAGAGCTAGACATATGAATTCAAAGTGAGTGGCCTAAGAGTGAAGATAGTAAATTGATCGAAGTATATAGCTAGAGTCATGTACCTATTGAGTGATTGATGGGGTGATATGTCTTTAGGTGTTATCTAAGGTGTGATAAGTTTGGTATAGATTCTATGGTTGCAATTAGAGCAAGGATTGTTGGATACAATGACTTAGAAGTATACTTGAAATAGGAAGCAAGTTAGGATGACATGCGATGGTGTTAGTAAAGATTAAGTTTATGTTGTGAACAGGAGGGTAGAGTGGTCAATAATTGACAAATTTAAGCTACCCCTTATGTTTTAAAAAGAGTAACCCACTTGTTTTTTAGAGATATGGATGTAGTTTAGGCAGGTCATTGAATAAGTAGTTGCGATGTATGATAAAATACATGGATAGATTGCAATTAGATAGGTTGTGAGACTAGATTAAAAATTTACTATTTTGTCGTGAGCCCTCAATGACCTAGTGTTTCTTGATTATCTTTGGTAGAAATAATTCTAAGTAGTATAAGTGGATGAGTGTTGCCATCTATGTTTAGTACTAGACCATAAAGCTTGACCTTAGATGATCATCGTGGTAATAAGAAGGGTAGAATGAGAGTGATAATGTTAGTTAGGATTGGATACAGCGGGATTGACAAAAAGTATGCGAGAAATAAAGATATTAACTTATGAAAACTTTGAAAGTGTAAGTGTGATATATATGGGCTCTAGATGAATAAGTGAATGAAGGGTAAAACATTTGATGATGAGGAAATCTTAAGAATTATAAGGGAAGATGTGTGCTCTAGAAGAGATACATATCATAGTTGAGATTCTAAGCTCCTAAGTGTGGTGTGATCCTAGTTTATTATTCTTGATATTGTGTAAGTTAGAGAGATTCTAAGTATGAATTATATGGTAATCCTTTGGTCTTAATCAGGGGATTATAAATAAAAAAGTATAATGTTGAGTCTCTTGATATAAGTTTTAATTCTATAATATTGGGTGGATAGAAATTTAGAGGTGTAATGATTGTAGACTAATAAGAAAAGACCAGCCTGTTAAGTTTTTGAGTAAGTGGGCATGTATACCAATAGGAGCATAAATTATAGAATGATGGCCATAGAGGCAAGAAAAAGTTTAGAGAAGTATCTAAGAAAGAAGTCCTAGCAAAGATTAAGTATCTACAAATATAGTCTATTAAAAAGAGTTTAGCATTCATGTGTATAGTGATACTCCAACCATGCAGAGTAAAGTAATGATAGCTCAATTTAGATAATAGGTACACAATCCTAGGACACTAAATTTTAAGCTAAGGGGGAGATGATTGGGTGAGGAACAAAGTCATATCTTTGAATACAAATAGTAACGTAATGAGTTCAAAAAAAGAGCTAGAATGAGAAAGTGATCTATGCTTATCCTAAAATATCCCTTGTATTTTAGTCAGTATGACACTCAACTCATGTCCCCGTATTAGAATAATGAACATGATCTAGGTTTATGAACTTCATACTGATTCACATTCATGCTAAGTTCCTAGAATAAAAATAAACTTAACTCAATGATCCAGACTTACTCCATGAATCCATGAATTTTAGTATGCTCAGTCCTATGAACTCACACTTTTTGATATGTTTCGAACTCATGTTATGTCATTATCTATATCTAGAATGATTCTTCAGTTGTACTTTATGTATTTGATATATGAAATATTCATGCCTATTATGCATTATTCCCTGGACACATCTTTATTAGAAAGGTCACGATAAGTATTAGTAGTGATTGAGCAGTATCCCTTATATTCCTGATGCTCATATTCTAGTCCTTCGATGGTATTCTTTATGACATAACAGTGGTGTGATATCAGCTATGTAATGGTTGGATAGAAGTGACTAGATGTTCCTTGTTGCGATGATGGAAATGTACTGGTTCATCTAAGATCATAAGCATGGATGACGTGCGAGATGAAAATTAGCTATATGTAATACTTGGATGAATTCATATGGGGTGTCCCCTGGGAGTACATGAAATTGCGGTTCATAGAGGTTCTAAGGTAGATGGAGAAGACTTTTCTTATTAACTGGGAAAAAACCATGAAGTTGTTACAATGATGAGCTTAGATATCATATGGCTAAAATACACTATGAAATTTGTGACTGCTTAATTAGAGTTCGAGGATGGATGTTTTCATGATGAGAAAAAGTAGTGTCCTAGGGTATAACTATAGCTTTAGGAAAGACCTTGTTGAGTTTTAGAACTAAACTAAGATAAAGTCAACAATAAAGATAAAGGTTCCTAAAGGGAAATAGAATATGGGATCTTAAAATTTAGACGTGAATGAGTATTTTAGGTGTGGCACCTTATACCTCTGAGTAGGCTTGAACATGGTAAAAGTTTTTCAAAATCAGACTAGTACTTGTATGTGCCAATGTGAGAATTCTACTTTGGAAATAATGAAGTGTAATATTCATGGAGAAAAGGTAGGTTCAAAAGGTATTGGTAAGATCTAATTCTACCAGTATTAGAGGTGAAAATACCCGTATTCCTATGTCTAATGCACCCATATTTCATGTTATGTAACTTCAGACCAAATGGGACTTAAGTCCTAGTCTTTGTCATACCATTCATGCTCTATAAACCCTATTTAGATAACAAAGATACCCCTATAGCTCATATCTAAATTCATATCTTACGTTGTTATGTTCATTTCCCATGAAACATATGTCCTATGATATGTCTATGTTAAGTCTAATGCATCCCATGACTCGTGCCTCTATGTTTCTTCTATGGCTTGTTACGAAGCTCCACATGTTAGGAAAATTCATGTCATTAAGAAATAGTTCAAGAAAAACTATACTATTCCAGTATTCTAATGTAAGGTACTCATCCATGACCATCTTTCGAGGATGAATGAATCCAAGGGGGAGATATTGTAACACCCTGAACGTTCGAACTAAAAATAAAATCAATTGGACCTCTCTTCATATGTATTTGACCAGAATCTAGAAATTTTATTATATCTAGGTGCAAAGTTCAAGTATTAAGTGTCGTAGAGGTATTGGGTATGAATTAAGGGCATAAGAAATCTCTAAAACAAATTTGAGTGAAACGTCCTTTAATGATTAAGTTTTCGTATAGGTTCACACAAGGATCAAATTTAAACAAGCATTTCTCTTAAAATATTTAGAGTTACATGACCCATTCCAATCAAATTAAAGATTTTTGAGTCTTCTTTCCATCGCTATCAATAACTCATTAATCCGAGACCCGAGTAAAAAGTTACGTGTATTTTACTAAGAACAGTCAGAAAGCCCTATACCAGACAAAGATTTTCTTTTTTTTTTCTTTTCTTTTCATATTCTTGGAGGGGTAATTTCGTCCTTTCCTTTTTACATTAACCCCAAGTTATTAAAACCTACTTCTCCATTAATTTTATACGTTAAGACTCCTAGACTTACTATCCATCAGTTATATGTTACAATACAAACCTCCCTGCCTTCTTCAAGTTTTAAAGGATAAAGCCTCACTTTCCCAATCAGTTTTTAATACGATATCCATAAATAAACATCTGTATTCCTCCACTAAAACTCAAATCTCAAGAATTTGATGAAATTCATTCAAGAAAACAAGTCTAATCCCTTCTCCAGATCTCAAGTTCTTCAAATGTTTTGAGGTATGTAGAACCATCTTTTGCCCACGTTTCATTATGTTTTCTTATTCTCCAAATCTGTTTTGCAATCTCCTTTCGAAACAAATGGTGTATAGGTGTTTGTATTCAGCAGTTAGATTAAAAACAAATCAACCTGTCAAGTTCTATTTCCTTTTGGCGTCTTAACAAGTGCTTATGTATTCATAACGTATGGACTGGTTTTGCCTAAATCTAGAACCTGAATCTTGTCCAGTCAATAATATCGTGGTCTCAATAATCTTCAACAAGTATTTTATATTTCTAAACTTCTTGAAAGACATTAGGATTAATTAACATAAAGAACATCCCTTTTATCTCTTAAATTAATGTCCGATCCCATTTGAGTAGATGCTGGCATGCTGAAATCCCGTAAGTTTAACAAGTAGGAAGGACGGCTTTATCTTCTACTAGGATCTTATGTTAATCTGTTTTCCGAAATTTCTAGTTGTAGATGATTTGTAATACAATATCTAGCCAATCCTCCATGTCAAAATCTCAGTCATGCCAACATGCGACTGTTTCTATTAAAGTAACAAGATAAAATTTTATGAAACTCTTAAAGTCTGATTCCAATTCCATAATCCATAAGAAAGTCACCTTCTCGCAACATTTCTAAAACTCTTTGCACTATGAACTATAATTGCAAGTCATAGTATAATAATACCAACTTCTCAGGAATTTTCCCATTGACCTATTTAATAGATACTTAATAATATTAATATGAATATTTTTACAAGAATGGTTTCAATCATGTAAATGAATTATATCACATTGAACCATGAAATTGCCTATCAAGACTCTCCAATATTGATAGTGTTAACTCATGAATATGAACCTATTACGGTTAACTCTCAATATGAGCCTAAAGTGGTTATACATAATTATGAGCCTAAAGAGGCTAAACAATGAGCATGAGCCTAAAAAGGCTAAACTATGAACATGAGCATAAAAAGACTAACATTTTTTTCAAGAACTAATCTGATTAATAAGATAACGTCACGAGCATAAGGGAGTTACTTAGATGACCGTAAAGGCATAGGTTTAAATAACAAATGCCCGAAACTATGTTTGCCGACATAGGATAGAGATTATCCGCAAGTCGGATAACTCTTTTTTATGTGTCCCGAAAAGGGACTAACCATGGATACTTGCTAGTAAATTATGTCATGTCACGTCCTATACCTAGTAAGGTATAGGACGGCTTAGCTGATCGGGCCGAGATCAGAATCCATGCGCTCACATGGTGGTTTATGACGGTTCACTACTTTCTCCCACAAATAATCAAAGGAATTAAATCTACCTTACTTAGTTAATCATAAATTTAACTTATATTCTTGTTCTTTTCCAGTTGTCTTCTTTTACATTTGAATTTTATTGTCATTTCTAATCTCTTGATGTACTACTCTCCTAAAATGATTTTGCATACCAATACATTTCACGTATTGACCGCCTTTGGCGCTACATTATTTCATACTGTAGGTTCTGACTCTCATATCCACAGTCAGACACCTCATTAGGATCTCTATCTTCTGCTATTGGTGAGCCTCTTTCCTATCAGGAGGTTGGACGGGATATCATGACTTCATTATATTTTCTTTCTTTTTGTTGGTACTTATTAGAGGCTTCATAGATTGATTTAGTTGCTAGATAGATCTTGTAATTTTTAGTAGTATTTGTCATGACTATTGTATCTTCAGACGTTTTGTGATATTAATGACCATTGATGAAAGACTTTATCCTTTAAGAACACTTATTCTATTATGTTTCCTCACTATTCATTATGTTAGTTGTATGCTCATGTGATATGCCAAAACGTTCTCTCGTACTAGCAATAATATCGGGTACATGCCATATCTAGGGCTTCGGCTCAAGACGTGACAAAAGTAAAGGGCTACTCAAGGATCAAAAATACTACGAGTGGGATACTCTCAGGGTGAAATTCCTTTTTGTTATCTAGGGGTGCCTTTAGCATCTAAGAAGCTAACCAAATTAATCAATAACAGTTATAACCTCTTATAGAGAAGACAGTGATAAAAATAGAATATCATTATGTAATGTTAAGAAGCTATCTTATACAGGAAGAGTTGAGTCCTTATTTATGGAATTATACTAGATATATTATTGTTTTTGATGTATTCCGCATGGCAAAAACAATTTTGTTTGGCATCCAAACTAATTGGTCTCAAATCTTGTTCTTCCAACTAAGGTTATAAATTAAGGTTATTACAGTTTATGCAGAAGCTACATTTGATTCGGCAGTATTCACGCTACTAAGAGAGCTCTAGTATCATAGAATAAGATGTGCTTACTAACAAGTGTATGGGATTTTCATTTGATATATAAACATAAAATAATGGAACAATGGGGTTTGGCTTATAAATGGGATAAACTTTGGATTAGGTGGATTCATGCTTATTATATCAAAAGAAAGCCAATAGATGATGTTCCCATACCTAAGAAAGCTAGTTGGATGGTGAGGAAGATTGTTTAAGCAATGGATTTGATCAAACAACCAAGGAAGTCAAAATTAAAGCATGATTAGGCATATTTACTGAGGGCCTATTTGTTTGCACTTAATAGAGGTCTGAATTTGAATGATTCGGACTTCAGATCATTAAGTGCATTTACATTTTATTAAGATTTTAGCTCTTAAAAGGTCATAATCATCCAGATCTAGAACCAAGTCTTAATATCATTAAGAGGTATTCTTGTGTTGAATAATATTCATCACGACTCTATCCACAATCACCAGTCACTAAGACTACCTCCTCTGTCACCACCACCATTGTTAACCACCACCCACCACCAACTGTTAGGATTTTTTCCCTGATTTAATTTCTTACCAAAATTGAGTTTTAGTTTTCTATTTAAGGAAAATAAAAGTAGTACCATAATTACTTTTATTTTTCTTTAAAGGAAAATACAAAACTTTTTCATATTTGTCAAACCTCTTTCTTGGAGTAAAGGTTTTGAACATCTATAAATAGAAGACCTCCTTCTCATGTCATAACACAATAGCATCCATAATGTAGTCATTTAAGAGTCTTGTTTAAAGGGAGATTTTTCTCCCAACAGTTTTTATATTTTCTTTAATTTAGTTTTTAATATGTAGGCCAATTGGTCAAACTATATCAATAATATGTTTCTTTTTAGTATGTTTTTCTTTGTTGTCTGAGTTATCGTTCAATGATTTGCAAACTTTAAGCTTCCGCATGATGCCCTCTCGATTTCGAACTCAACACCAACCACTTTCATCATCACAACAACCATTGATAATCAATATTGCTACCAACCATTAGTGTCAACCGGTACAAAACCTACCATCTCTGTTATTTTAATTAAGATCCACTACTATCACCACCCTAACGCTAACATCAATTCCAACGTCACCACCATCATCAACCATTACTAACCAATTCCTACTATCGGCCAACTAATCTACCACAACTAGCACCACCACTAACAACCACTAATACATCATCAGCCTCCACACATTCTTCAGCCACCACCACCATTATTGTCACTGGTATCACCACTTCAACCACTATCATCAGTACAATCTATCCTTACTAACAACCATCTACACGATCATAGCTAATAGCATATCCAACTACCACCAATACATCGTCAAATATCATACGCTCATTTTTCAATCAATACCTCCAAAAACTGTCATCAACCAACTTCACATCACATCACCACCACCGCTACCAATCGTCACCGTCATAACAGTCACTACAATACCAACCATCTCTGCAGTCACAACTATCACCACCAATATTACTAGTCACTAACATCAATCATTACTACCACTACCACCAATACAAATCATCTCCACAATCACTAGGAAACATAAATATTTTTTTCAATCAAATAATAAATTTGTTGTATTAATTCAAATATTTTTTTTATAATTAATTTTTTATTTGATTTTTATTTTTTATTATATATACAAATAAATAAATTTTGTATATTTAGATGTTAAAAAACAAACAGTCTTACTCATCCAATTTTTAAATTTGAAGATAAAATCTCAATCATTCATATCTGCATTCAAATTCAAACAATCATAATAAAAACAAATGAGGCCTGACTGACAGCTGCTATGAGTTCACTCAAAAAATGCCACGGAGACATTTGATATCAAAAAAAATGAGGCAAGGTAAAAATCAAAATTCAAACTTTGGATATTCATTCATGGAATTCTGATCAATACAGTTCATGGGAATAATGTGGATTCAAGCTGTGTGATGTGATGTGTCATAATTTGACAAAAATATAGCTCACTGTTCAGTGAAAAAATTATGGCTGCAGTGGCATCCTATGCAACACTAGCCAATAATAATTCAGAGTACTAAAGAGAGAACTTGTATCACTCACATATTAAATTAAGTTTACGAAAGGGGTCAAATATACCTCTCCACTATTTGAAATTGATAAGTTTTATCCTCCATTATATTTTTGACGCAAAAATGTCTTTCTAAAAAATGCCCCTATCGCTATGTTTTTTGCTCAAAAATCACCTTCAACTAGCAAAATAGTTCCAAAAGAACATTCTTACTAACGTTGCTCCAAAACAACGAAAAATCGACCAGTTTTTCCCTTGAACTATTTGAGGAAATTTTGAACCCAAAATATAACGAGGGTACACCTAACCCAATTTTGAATAGTTCAGGATATATTTGGTCCTTTTTCCTGAAGTCTATATTGTATTTTTACATGCAATCTAGATTGAGAGGAACATCAGGATATTTGAAAAAGTTGAAAGGAATGGGGATACTATAGCAAATCTTGGATTGATTTTTCCAATAGTCACTCAACTAGTACATATTATCTCAGAAAGTCACCTTCTTGTTGATTCCAATTTTTTTTTCAACTAGAGTAGTTGAAAGATTCTTGCAAAGATTTCTATTTTAGTCTTGCATATGCTGAGTAAATGTGATCTGATTGTGATGCAATATTCTAGTTAGCATTAGCATATATAGTCTAGCATATTCGTTAGGGAATGTTTATGAAGTTTGTATTTCTGAGAGTGTCTTTGACAACAAGCTGTTTTGTAGCTTAGCTGTGGTTTTGTTATTTAACTATATTTTCAACTTGTCCCCTCACATGCGGGCCAATTCTTTTTCATGATCCAAGCACATTGGCATTGTTTTTTATAATGGTGGCAGTGAAATTCGATCTCAGGACTGCTCAGATACCATGTTGAAGCGTGTGACCACCTCATCTAAAAGTTAAAGCAGTTAAAGAGCACATTTTTATTATTTAACTGTATTCTCAACATTCATTGCTTGGTGATTAATATACAGTTTAAAGAAATAATTATTTGGTGAAGGGAAGTTCCATAATTGAGTTGTTCAAGGATTCTGGGCAATTATTATCCTTTGATAGAAAGGAGTAGAAGTCTATTTAGTAGTGGGGTTCTACTGATTAGTCACAATTATGCTCAGCTTAAATGTTGTGCCATGTTTAACTCCTCTGGTTCAGGATTTAGGCCTATATTGCAGTTTTGATATTAGTTTCACAAGGTACTTCACATCAGCACCATATATGTAACTATGTATTTATCAATGCTATGAATAAGACTCTGTAATATATGGTATGATTAAAGTTTCCTTTCTAAATGATAATTATATGTTAGACATTATTGTAGATGATGGAAAGGTTACAAATTTGAACTTGTTAATAAACAGAACATAACTCTTGGACCATTAGAAGGACATGACATGCTGATTACAGTACATTTCTATAGCAGTCATCCTTTATAATAATATTTCACTATAACGGCCAGGTTTTTTTTTAGGAACCATTTCCTCATGTTATATGATATGTTATATATATCAGAATTTCTCTGTAGCAACATAACAATATCCAGACAAACAACGTTGTTATAGAGAAGTTTGATTGTATAAAGAGTTAAGAGGTAAAGATCTAGCCATATGTAGGTGATTCTTCGTGCTTATGTGGATACTTCATACTAAGTCATGTTACTATGTGTATTGGCTTATACAAATATAAATGATTTAAAAGTATGAAGAAAACAATTTTAAGTTTATTGAAACTTGAAAGTATTAGCTGAAAGCTTCTTCGAAAAATTTGAGTTACTGGTCCAAATCTTCGCGCAAAGTGTTGTATATTTGAACAAAATCCTACAGAAAGATGACGACTGCCATCAACGTAAAGATAACACATTGTACACCAGAGTTTTAAACAAAATCATAATTGGATATACACTTTTGGCATTGTGACATTGATTTATTGATGTAGTTAGATACTGGAAATTGCATTACTTAGTGCTTCTGGGAGGAATTCTATTTTAATACATGTGGTCTCCTCCTTAAGTATGAGATGAACTGGAAGTAACAGGTAGTATAGCCTCCCCATTCTTTTCTGTTGGAGGATTCGTCAAGTTCTCTGTGTCTTTGCTTTTACCCCATAGAAGAATATACAAGCCAATAATAACCAAAATGGACCCCAAAATGCTGTTAAAACAAAAACAAAAAAGATAATTTTAGTAGTAGTATTAATCTCCAACTATGATCGGCAAGCTGGTAAATCATGCAAGTTGACATCTTTTAATCTGAACATTTTGACCATCATTTGACAGACAAGAGAAATCCTTTGTCCGTTTGAAGGGGAGTGTGGAACAATGGTAAGTTGTCTCTTTGTGATCTATCGGTCATGGGTTCGAGTTGCGGAAGCAACCATTAATGCTTGCATTCGGGGTTGTCTAAATCACACTCCTTGTGGTGTGGCTAGAGCCAGGTAGGGCCGAACGATTCCCCTTCGGCAGAATATTACACTATGATACATGGTTAAAATTATATTTTCATATATATATGTATATATAATAAATATTGAACACCCTTCAACTTCTTCATATGTTTAATTTTTTATATTTTAAACCCTTAGTGAAAATCCTAGCTCGGCCCTTCCCCAAACCTTGCGTGAAGGTTGGATGCTTTGTGCATTGGATTGCCCTTTAATTTGACTCGGCACATATAAACTTCTTTTAAAGGGTAAAATAAAAAATTAAAGTTTGTTGGAGTATTGAGTTATTTGCTGTTATTTTCTTTTTAGTTTAGTAATTTTATTTTTGAAATTCAGTTACTTAAGTTGATATAAAATAAGATTTATTAGTATCCTAGTTGAACGTAGAATAGGATTTTATTAGTTTCCTAGTTAGAAATAGAATAGGTTTTTTTGTCTATTTATATTCTCAGATATGAATGAATAAACAAGCAGAATATTTTTTTTATCCTCAAACGTTTTCTTCTTCTCTGTATTCTGTAGAACAACAATTGGTATCAAGAGCCAATTTCTTGAGGGATCTGCGAGAGAGAAGACCCCAAAAATAATCCTGCGTAAAAGTCAATATTGTTATGGCTTACAACAATTTTTCAATTCCTTCACCCCTATTTTTTTCTGGTGAGAATTATCCAATTTAGGCTATCAAGATGAGAACATACTTGCAAGCATATGATTTATGGCAAGTGGTAGAGGGTGGAGGAGAGGTAAATCCTTTGCCTGATAATCCAACTATGGCACAAATTAAGAATCATAGAGAAGAGGTTGCAAAAAACATTAAAGCTCTCTCTTGCATACAATCAGCACTTTCGGAAGTAATTTTCTCTAGAGTTATGGCGAGTGAGACTGCAAAGAAGGATTGGGACAAGTGAAAAAAAGAATTTCACGAAAGTGACAAGATTAGGGAAATAAAAGTGATAAATCTGAGAAGAGAGTTTGAAATTCTTGAAATGAAGGATTCAGAAACTATTGAAGAATTCTCGAACAAGTTGATGAAGATTGTAAACCAAATCAGACTTATGGGAGAAGAGCTTACAGATTCAAGAATCATGGAAAAGGTTCTTGTGAGTTTTCCGGAAAGATTTGAAGCAATGATCTCCTCACTCGAAGATTCGAAGGATCTCACAGAACTGTCACCTTCAGAACTTGTACATGCTCTTCAAGCTCAAGAGCAAAGAAGATCCTTGAGGCTAGAAAAAGCTACTGAAACTGCTCTTCAAGCCAAGTTCAAAGGGAAGATGCAAATTCAAGAGAAAAGTAAAATCCCAGAAACTTCTACTAATTCTAGTAGAAATAATCAATGCGATTCTCGCAATGGAGTCAAGCAGAGAAAAAACTTTCCTCCATGCAAGTATTGCAGAAAAACCAATCATAAAGAGGATGATTATTGGTTTAAGGGTAAGAAACCATCTCTCCAATGTTGATATTGCAATAAGCTTGGTCATATTGAAAGGTTTTGCAAAGTGAAGAAAGAGAACAACCAACAAACTCAAAAAGCCAATGTTTCAGAAGTTGAAGAATAGAAGGAGTTTGTGTTTTTGGCGATGGAAGCAACAGGATTGAATGATGAAAACACATGGTTTCTGGACAGTGGTTGCACTCTACACATGACCAGCAAACAAGAATTTTTACGAAATTGGAATCTGCCAAAGGTAGTGTCAAGTTAGCCGATAAACCCACGTTGGAGATTGTTGGTAAAGAAACTGTGGGAATTAAAGATCCCAAAGGTACTAAATTTATTCGAGATATCTTGTCGGTACCTGATCTTGACCAAAATCTATTGAGTATTGGTCAAATGCTAGAACAAGATTATATGTTACTGTTCAAAGATAAAAAAAAATATGTTGTTTCTAATTCTAGTGGCCAAGAAGTGATTACAGTTGAAATGATAAAAATAAGTTTTCCTTTGGATTGGAACTCAAATTCAGAGCAATTTTATCGAAGAAGTCAATGTGAGCAGGTTATTGTGACCACCAAGCACAATGATGCCGATTTTATTTTTTATTTTGGAAAAATTGAAAATTGTTGCGCTACAATGGACGTTGAAATCGAAAAAATCACTTCTCAAGAAAATCCTCAAAAGCTTCAAGACAATAAGGAGGCTATAACTAAGGATAATCCACATACTGTAGCTGGGACCACATTCGGATCTCTAGACTCTGGCAATGACAATAGTTCCAATTCAAACCTCATATTTCATGAAGATCAGAAGGACAGAGATGATGGGATGGATGATTGCGATGATGTGTCAAATTATGATAATGTTGATGACTATTTATCAGAATCCCGTTGCAAGAATAATAGTGTTCCAGACAATGCTTCACCATATTCTGGTCCTTCGCAAAAATGTGGTTCAACAGAGGAAAGAGAGCATTCCTCAAGAGATATTTCTTTAGATCCTGCAACATCGAGTTCTGAACACAGTAATGATGCAACGTCAAAAGATCTTAACTTCGTAGATGAAAATACCAGTGCAAGTGAAAAGAAGGTACTTATGAGATATTTGCTTTATGGTATCTGCAAGCAGTTGTTATTCCAACCCGAAGTTCTTAATTGTGGCCATTTTTATTGTGAAAATTGTGTGATCAATCCTAGATACAAGCTATGTAGATGTCTAGTTTGCCAACTGGAGCATCCAAATGGATACCCCAATATTTGTTTTATTCTTGCACACTACCTGGAAGAGCAATTTTCCGAGTTTTATGCATCAAGGGAAAAGGCATCAGTGTACAAAGCTGCTCGTCATATCCCATCAGCACAAAATCAGGACGAAGCTGCTGGCTGCAAATCACTACCTAGATTTGATCTTTCCGCATGGTTAATGAGAGGAGGACCTCAAGTTCATATTGGAGTAGGTTGTGATCATTGTGGGATGTGTCCTATTGTTGGGGAACGGTACAAATGCAAAACTGCAAGGAGAAAATAGGAGCTTGGAAGATATTCATTATGGATAACTGTGAGGAGCTTATGCCAGAGTACCTTGGATTTGTGAAGGGTGTTATAGACTCTGATTATTTGTCTCTCAACATCTCTCGTGAGATGCTACAACAGAACAAGATTCTCAAGGTGATTAGGAAGAACCTTTTGAAAAAATGTTTTAAGATGTTCAATGAAATTGCTGAGAACAACAAGGGATTCAAGCTCACTGATATATTTACCAAAGCTCTTCCCAAAGAAACTCTTTGTGAACAACTTGGAGTTACCAACAAACATCTCAAGGAGGAGTGTTGAAGTATTGAGTTATTTGCTGTTATTTTCTTTTTAGTTTAATTATTTTATTTTTGAAATTCAGTTATTTAAGTTGATATAGAATAGGATTTATTAGTATCCTAGTTAAAGGTAGAATATGATTTTATTATTAGTTTCCTAGTTAGAAATAGAATAGAATTCTTTTGTCTATTTATCTTCTCAGATGTGAATGGATAAACAAGCAGAATATTTTCTTATCCCCAAACGTCTTCTTCTTCTCTATGTTTTGTAGAACAACAAAGTTATTATTTTCAAATATAGAAATATGTCATTCATTTTGAGATTACTAAGAAAATAATGTCATGTAAAGTAAAACAAATGGTATTTATACTTTTTTCTGAAATCGGTGAGCTTGTCCTTTCTTTTATTCTTTCTTGTTTTTCCTTCATCTTGATTCTTGTTCATTTTTCGGTAAAAAAACCTGAAGATAAGAAGTTTCCTACCTTCCAAGGTGAATTTGTTCATGAAGTATGGAGATATCAATCACAGCCGCAAAAATCTGAATGAGTGGACAAAATGCAGAGGTGAATACTGCACCCTTTTGCTTTACACACCATGACATGACCACATAGCATAAACCTGATCCCACCACTCCCTGTACATACACAAATATTTTTACTCAGACTATTCAAATTGTATACTCTTGAATAAAACTATGGTATAAGCAACTATATCTATACCTCTCTATAATAATTACTCTCCCGTTTAAAAAAAGAATGACTACTTTCCTTTTTAGTCCATTTAAAAAAGAATGACCCTTTTTTTTTTAACAATATTTTAATTTTAACTTTTCACATGACATGTTTAGGACCACAAGATTAAAGGGAAGTTTGGTATATTTAACACAACTTTAGTTTAAAGCCAATTCAAAAGTCTTCTTTATTTTCTTAAACTTTATGTCAAGTCAAAGTAGGTCATTCTTTTTTAAACGGAGGGAGTATTAATTATTATAACAACATTTCACTATAATAGTCATGTTTTTCGTGGAAGATCTTCCATGCATTGTTATATTATAAGTTCTCTATAACAACATTGCGCTATAGTAGTAAAAAATTCTCAGAAAAAACGATGTTGTTATAGAGAGATTTGATCGTATAATAAGACATAGTAACAATAAACAAGAAGCTAGGAGATTACTCACAGCATATATGACAGTTGAGATCTCTAAAGTTCCTTTGAGAAACCATGTGGATGTGTTTCTGTCAATAATCAAGCTCAAGATTGCAGATTGAATGGCTCCAAGCAATGACATTATTGCTGTGCTTGAATAATGGTAAGGATATTCCTTCCCAATCCTAGCTTGTATGAGGAACCACGAAGACCAAGCGACGCTCCCAGCGAATAGAAACGATGAACCAAAAATCCAACTCTTTATATTGTGGTTCACTTCAACTTCTGGTGCTGACTGATTTATCAATGGCATTCCTTTGTATAGAGTTAGTACTAAGGCTCCACCAAGACAACATAAGGTTCCTAATGCCTTCGCTCTCCCACTTTTGCATTTCATGTTTAGGTTCTCTTGCCTGCAAGAATTTCAGAAGTTGATCATTCATGCAGATGGATATGATCATTACACAATAATTTTCTATGCATATGCATATTGATAGACCATATGAGAAATCAACTTGAATTTGCTATACAAGATGCAAGGGTGCAAAAATCATGTATGAGTCAGAAGAATCAATCGTGCATAAGAGTTGGATTAACAGTGTGCTTACCCAAGTAATAATGCCATGATGAATGTGTTGATGGGAACCATATTGATGAACGCGCAACTAAATGTTGATGAGGTGTACTTTAGTCCAAGCAGGAAGAAATTTTGAGTGAACGTACCCCTGAAAACATCATCTTTCTCAGAGTTTTTCGTCATTGACTAAAGCATACTGTAATGTTTACTGTAACAAATGTGGTGATGATATTTTAGCATACAGAATGAGGAGAAATCTCACCCCAAAACTGCACTGAAAAACAGAGAACAGACAACGCGACCTGTCAAATGTGATATAAAATTCCTGCAGAAGGCAAGGGAATTAAGATCTATTGTGATAGCTGATTTGGAAGGTACATAATGTGTAAAAAGACATACCTTTCTAGGAAACATGCGATGGGGGTTAAGACAATCACAGCGATTGATAACCTGTATGTAGTGATCACCAATTGATTCACTCCTTCATTGAGAACCTTTTTGCATAGAGCATTTACAACAGCCAGAGCAAATTCAACAAAAATCATTACAGCAATTGCCTTCCATTTCTGAAAGAAATTCATTTTTAACAACTCACCGTCCTTTTTGATTTTCCTAAGGGAGTGAAACTAGGACTATAATTCTGAGTCACCTATCCAGTATGTGAGTGAGCCCACCCTACAGTCTTTCTTATTTGGGAAGCCACATTTGGTGCATAGACACATAAGCTCCAGCATATATAGTAATACATCAGGAAGCAGAGTGAATATGAGATTGATTCTCAACATCACATCATTGTTTTTTCCAAGGCAAATATCTCCATGTTTATAATGTTCTTGAAGCCACTTTCAACTACTTTTTAATTGAATCGTCCGTGTTGGCGATTGCTCAAATCAGTTTCTTTGTTAATATTCTATGCAACATAAGCTCATGACCTCAGAAATTATACGCAAGTTTCCCATGTTTTTCATCTGGCATAATAAATAAATAGACGTTCAAACTTGGTCTCAGCTAACAAGTAATCACTTCAACTTTGAGAGTGCAAATCTAGACACTTCAACTTTGAGAGTGAACATCTAGACACTTCAACTTCGTCCACCTACAACTAAACACTCCAATTAGTCACTACTATGTCTCATGAACACCCAATGCTGACGTAACACATAAATTTTGGAGGCTTCTAGCTGATCTTTTGCAAGTTGAACTGTTCAACTAGCACAATGAAGACAAACTGAGGAGTTCTAAATGTTCATACTCAAAGTTGAAATGCTTAATTGTGCTGAGACCAAGTTTAAGTGTTTATTTATGTATTATGCCTTTTCATTTTCTCACAGTGAGTGTTGATTTTGACTTTTTGAAGACTAGAAACCACAACCACTATGGTTTTCCCCTCAACAAGGCAATATAATTTACTAATGAAAAAATTGTGAGCATTTCGTTAGTGGTTTTCCCCTCAACAAGAAAGTGGACGTAGATACAACATTAAGCATCTTATCCTTCTACTTTTGGAAACAAAGAACCGGTTTCTCTGCTTTCATATATTAATAATATTTTTGGAAAGTGGGAGAAGAACAATGTGTCCAATCTTTTAAAGCTAATTCTATTGGTTTGAAGCTGCTAGAGACTTGCAGAAGAATGTAACTTCTGATATTTTGGGTTAATAATGAACAATGAACAATGTGATTTTTCCTTCTTTAGCGGCAACAAATCACAAGTAACTACCAACATAAAAGTTTGCAAGATCAAGATTTGGCATAGGACATGTTCCATTTTCCATGTTGTTTGATGGTACAAGACCAAGTGGAGTCTCATCGTTTACTTTAAGTTAGAACAGAATATGTATGGACGTTCAGGGATCGCTTGGTGGGTGGAAGGCTCACTATCCTCATAAAATTGCACGTTTTACCTTTCAAACGGGCTGATTATTAATTTTTGCCAGTGACAATTGAATTTATACTTAGTAGGATATAAGTTCTTTAAAAACTACAGTTATGTCCAGACATAACTTATGGATAGTATTATACAAAAATATAAACTTATACCCGACGAAAATATTGTTTGTTATAAGGGACGTAAAATTAAAGACCAGCATAAAATAGGAGCAAAAGTGCCCGGTCAGGTAGAGGTGGATGCAGTGCTTTAGTTATAGTTCGTTGGAACTAGTAACTTTGGCTCTAATCTTTGTATGAATGTGTCAAAAGTAATTACAAAAATCTCTTTTTGGCACTTTTTCTTTCCAAACTTCATATACATATATCACTTACCATTTTCTTATGCTCAATGCTCCTCAAAGGATGCTTAAAATCAAGTATCCTCAATCAAAAAGTTTTCAAATTTTGAATTTACACACACACAAAAAAAAGAATTAACCACACAGAAAAACGAAAATAAGAATCCGATTTAGAGAGAAAGGAAGGACGAAGGTATTATTTATCAATCAAAAAATTTGTTTCAAAAAAAGGGTGAATTTTTGCAAAAAGGGAAAATCCCAAATGTGGAACAATATGTTATAAAGCAATGGAAGAAGAAGCTATATGAATTCAAATAAGAGTGGGAAAAAGTATTTGTTTTTTCTGAATCTTGAATTTTGATTTTTGATTCAGTTTCAAGAAACTCAACAAGGTAAGTTAATTTAGTTGGGTGTGATTATGAAGTATAGTTTCTTATAACCAGTAAGCTAAATAATTTTTTTTTTTTTTTGAAAATTTAGTTTTGTACAGAATAAATTTGAAGTTGAAGTGGGTAACTTGGGGCTTTGGACTCTAGATGATAAAAGAGTTTTAAAATGAAGTGTGGGTGACACAAGTCTTAATAATTGAGTGGAGGAGACAATTCTTTATTAAGGATTAAGAAAGTAAGAAAAATTTAAAAATAACCCACAAGTTTTTTAATTTACACTTTGATTCAATGTAAAACTAATATAACTAGAAATGGAGGGAAAAAAAGGTGTGTTTCTCTCTCTTATCATTTATTGGAGTTTTTCTCTCTCTTCATGATTTTTGTTGTTCATTGTTGTTGTTGCTTTATTCATCATCTTCTTCTTCATTATCATCATCTTGTTCTTTATTATCATCTCTTCTTGTTCATCATCATCATCTTCTTATTGTTGAACATTGTTGTTACCGCTACTATTGCTACTTGATCAATTTTTTTTAGGTCAAATTTTATTCGTATATCACTTGAGAATTACTTATAGGTGATTTTAGTAAGTAAAATTATAATTTTTAGTTGAATTTCTCATCTAGATGTTTCTGTTGCTGCTGCTTTTTCAACAGTAGATAAAACGTATAACGTG
Source organism: Capsicum baccatum var. pendulum (assembly GCA_030864225.1). Classification (NCBI taxonomy): domain Eukaryota; kingdom Viridiplantae; phylum Streptophyta; class Magnoliopsida; order Solanales; family Solanaceae; genus Capsicum; species Capsicum baccatum. The sequence continues at coordinate 42,929,667 of CM061554.1, forward strand.
AATCCAACAGATGAGTAATCTGTTGCACAGATGAGTAATATGTTACAACATATTGACTAATCTGTTGCAACATATTGACTAATCTGTTGCAACATATATGACTAATCTATTGTAACAGATTACTCATCTGTTGTATTTATATTATAGTGTTGTAACATGAATCCAACATATGGGTCATCTGTTGCAACAGATTAGTCATATGTTGCAACAGATTACTCACTTATTGTAATAAATGACTCATATATTGAATTCATGTTGCAGGTTCTATCCATTGTACTAATAGCAAATATACCAAATAAAAAATTCAACAAAAATCATAATTATACTTACAAAAACACTTATGAAGTAATGTCCAAGTGATATACGAACAAAATTTGACCTAAACAAATTCTAAAATTTTCAACAAGGGCACAACGAATAAGTGAAACACATGAAAAATTTCATGAAATAGGTAAAGAAGAAAAATATAGTGTATCATCAAATGCAAAAGGATCGAGGGGACAAACGTTTGAGTTCTCCTAAAAACATTTAAGTTCCCTAGTATTTTAATTGTTTTCTAATGGATAACCCATCTATTATAACAGATTTTCTATCTGTTTGATAATTTCCAATATATAAATCATTTATTGCAACATGTTAGTCATCTGTTGATTCAAATTAAGCAATTATTAGTAATAACTAAATTGATTTAGCTAAAATTAAAGACAAGTCTTTACGATAATGGGATAAACATTTGAGTTCTCCTAAAAATGTTTGAGTTCCCTAGTATTTTAATTATTTTTCAACAGATCACCTATTTGTTGCAATAAGTTAGTCATCTGTTGCAATAAATGCTTATAATAGGTTAGTCATTTGTTGATTCAAATTAAGCAATTATTAATAAGAATAAAATGAATTTAACTAAAATTGAAGACAAGACCTTAGACAAGGGGGAAAAAGTTTGAGTTCTCCTAAAAAATATTTGAGCTTTAGTATTTTAAAACGCTTTTCAACACATATTTTGTCTATTTAGTAATTTCCAACGGATGAGTCATATATTGCAACAACTTAGTCATCTGTTCCAATAGATGTCAATATTTGTTTGATAATTTTCAATAGATGAATTAGTTGTTGCAACAAGTGAGTCATTTGTTGTAACAGATGTCTATATCTGTTAGGTCATTTTCAACAGATGTTTTTATTTGTTTGGTCATTTCCAATAGATTACACATCTGTTGTAACATGTTAGTCATCTATTGATTTACATTAAGTCATTATTAGTAATAACTAAATAGATTACTAAAATAAAATATGAATTAATAAGTTCAATTACAGTTTCAATTAATCTCATGGTAATTACGCGATCAACTAAATATGTTCGTCCTGAGTAGAGTGATCAATTGACCAATTTTATTTGAAATGATTCAAACTAAGTTATCATTAGAAATAACTATATTGATTTAACTAAAACTAAAGATGAATTAGTAAGTTCAATTACGATTTTAATTAATTTCATAGTAATTACATGATCAATTAAGTATTTTGTACTGAGTAGAATGATTAATTGACAAATTTTATGTGAAATAATTCAAATTAAATCATTATTAGAAATAACTATATTGATTTAACTAAAATTAAAGATGAATTAGTAAGTTCAATTACGATTTCAATCAATCTCAGTAATTAAATGATCAATTAAGTGTTTCATCCTTAGTAAAATAATTAATTGACCAATTTTATTTTAAATGATTCAAATTAAGACATTATTAGTAATAACTATGTTGATTAACTAAAATTAAACATGAATTAATGAGTTCACTTACAATTTCAATTAATCTCATCGTAATTACATGATTAACTAAGTGTATTCGTCCCGAGTAGAGTGATCGACCAATTTTATTTGAAATAATTCAAATTAAGATATTATTAGTAATAACTAAATTGATTTAACTAAAATTAAAGATAAACTTACAATTTCAATTAATCTCATAGTAATTAAATTATCAACTAAGTGTATTCGTCAGGATTAGAGTGATCAATTGATCAATTTTATTTGAAATAAATCAAATTAAGTCGTTATTCGTAATAACTAAATTGATATAACTAAAATTAAAGATGAATTGATAATTTCACTTACAATTTCAATTAATCTCATAGTAATTACATGATCAACTATGTGTATTCGTCTCGAGGAGAGTGATTAATCGACCAATTTTATTTCAAATTATTCAAATTAAGTCATTATTAGTAATAAATAAATTGATTTTGACTAAATTAAAGATGAATTGATAAGTCCACTTACAATTTCAATTAATGTATTCGTCTTTAATAGAATGATCAATTGATAAATTTTATTTAAAATGATTCAAATTAAACAATTATTAGTAATAACTAAATTGATTTAACTAAAATTAAAGACAAGACCTTAAACAAGGGGACAAACATTTGAGTTCTCTTATAAACATCTGAGCTTTAGTATTTTAAATTATTTTCCCATATATATCCTATATGCTTGATAATTTTCAACAGATGAATCATCTGTTGCAACAACTTAGTCATCTGTTGCAATAGATATTTATATTTATTTGATAATTTTCAATAGATGAGTAATTTATTGCAACATATGTCTATATTTTTTTGGTCATTTCCAACAGATGTCTTTATCTGTTTGGTCATTTCCAACAGATGTCTTTATCTGTTTAGTCATTTTCAACAGATTACTCATCTTTTGCAACATGTTAGTCATCTATTGATTCATATTAATCCATTATATTAGTAATAGCTAAATTTATTTAACTAGAATTAAACATGAATTAATTAGTACAATTATAGTTTTAATTAATCTCATGATAATTACCCTATCAACTAAGTGTATTCGTCCTGAGTAGAGTGATCAATTGACCAATTTTATTTGAAATGATTAAAACCAAACCATAATTAGAAATAACTATATTGATTTAACTAAAATTAAAGATGAATTAGTAAGTTGACTTACAATTTCAATTAATTTTATAGTAATTACATGATCAACTAAGTGTTTCGTCTTAAGTAGAATGATCAATTGACCAATTTTATTAGAAATAATAAAAATCAAGCAATTATTAGTAATAATTAAATTAATTTAACTAAAATTAAAGATGAGTTGATAATTTAATTACGATTTCAATTAATCTCATAGTAATTACATGATCATCTAAGTGTATTCGTCTTGAGTAAGCGTTAATTGACCAATTTTATTTGAAATGATTCAAATTAAGATATTATTAGTAATAACTACATTGATATAACTAAAATTCAAGATGAATTGATAAGTTCATTACGATTTCAATTATTCTCTTATTAATTACACGGTCATCTTAGTGTGTTCGTTATGAGTAGAGTGATCAATTGGCTAATTTTATTTGAAATGATTCAAATTAAGCCATTATTAGTAATAGCTAAATTGATTTAATAATTACAATTTCAATTAATCTCATAGTAATTACATGATCATTTAGGTGTATAACCTATTGCAACAGATGAGTCATTTGTTGAAAATTATCAAACAGATATACACATATGTTGCAATAGATTAGTCATCTATTGTAACAAATTTCTTTATCTATTGTTTATTTCTACTAGATGACCAATCTGTTGCAACATATGACTTTATCTGTTTGTTATTTCCAACAGATTATTAATCTATTGCAATAGGTGACTAATCAGTTGTAATAGATGTCTTTATCTGTTTGGTCATTTTCAACAGATTACTCATCTTTTGCAACATCTTAGTCATCTATTAATTCATATTAAGACATTATATTAGTAATAACTAAATTGATTTAACTAAGTATTAATAAGTTCAATTACTGATTCAATTTATCTTATAGTAATTACACGATCAACTAAGTGTGTTCGTCCTGAGTAGAGTGATCAATTGACCAATTTTATTTGAAATGATTCAAACCAAGACATAATTAGAAATGACTATATTGATTTAACTAAAATTAAAGATGAATTAGTAAGTTCACTTATAATTTCAATTAATTTTATAGTAATTACATGATCAACTAAGTGTTTCGTCTTAAGTAGATTGATCAATTGAACAATTTGATTTGAAATAATTAAATTAAGTAATTAGTAGTAATAACTAAATTGATTTAACTAAAATTAAAGATGAATTGATAATTTAATTACTATTTCAATTAATCTCATAGTAATTACATGATCATCTAAGTGTATTCGTCTTAAGTAAAGTGTTAATTGATCAATTTTATTTGAAATGATTCAAATTAAGACATTATTAGTAATAACAACATTGATTTAAGTAAAATTAAAGATGAATTGATAAGTTCAATTACGATTTTAATTAACATATTGCAATAGATGAGTAATCTGTTGGAAAAGACCAAACAGTTAAAGACATTTGTTGAAAATGACCAAACATATATAGACATCTGTTGCAATAGATGACTAACCTATTGCAATAGCTAACTCATCTATTGAAAATTATCCAACAAATATAGACATCTGTTGCAACAGATGACAAAATTGTTGCAACATATGACTCATCTATTGGAAGTTATTAAATAGACAAGATATATGTGAACTTAGAACGAAAATGAGCCACATAATTTAAAAAGTGACTAAAATAGGTCACCTATTTAAAAAGTTACCAAAATAGGCTAAACGTAATAATTTATTATGTTTTCTATTTTTTCTTAACGGTCATCTAACGGAGTTGACTTTTACAAAAAACGTAAGAATTTCTTACGTTTTACATTTTCTTTTTGTGAAACATAAGAAATTCTTATGTTTTATAAAAAAAATATAAAACGTAATAATTTCTTACGTTTTACACGATGACCGAGGAAAAAATGCAGTGAATTATCAAATCAATTTAAAAGATACAAAAAATGAGTTATTCAACATAAAAAAAAAGTTACTTTCCCCCACCCACAATTCCTTTTTCGACAAATGTGCTATCATTTATACTTTTTTCTCTTTTTACATATGATAATTATGAATTTTTTGATTAGTTAAATTTATTTATATTTTACATGTAGCTCAAATAATTTATTTTTTCCTCTATGTAAGAAATTTTTACGTTTTACATAAAAAAATTTAAAAATAGAAGTATCAATTACCTCATTAACTTAACAATTTTCTTATATTTAATCTATATAAAAAAATAATCACTTCTATCCTTAATTATCTAATTTCTCTCTAAAAAAATTATACTTTTGAATTTTTCTATACTTTGTTGTTGTTGTTCCAAAATAGTGAAATGTTGAATTATCGTCGATCAAATATACTACTATATACAAGAATTATATTTTTTTGGTGTGTTAAAAATATGAAATTAATTTTTTTCGGATAGTGATTCATCATAGTTTTCGATTAGTGTTTCAATTAGGTTATTGAGGAGACTCGTATGCACAAATACATTTCATATTATAATTAGTGGAGTAAACAATCACAATTTAATTTAGGAACACTCGTAAGTTATTATAAGAAAATATATTTTTTTAGGAACACTCCTAAAAAAATATAATTCTTGTATATAGTAGCATATTTGATCGACGATAATTCAACATTTCACTATTTTGAAGTAGAGGAAAACTCAAAAGTATAATTTTTTAAAGAGAAATCGGATAATTACGGATACAAGTGATTATTTTTTGATATAGAATAAATATAAGAAAATTGTTAAGTTAATGAGGTAATTGATACTTCTGTTTTTTAAAACTATTTTATGTAAAACATAAAAATTTATTAGAAAAATAAATTATTTGAACTACATGTAAAATATAAATAAATTTAACTAATAAAAAATTCATAATTATCATATGTAAAAAGAGGAAAAAGTAGAAGTGATGGGACATTTCTGGAAAAAGGAATTGTGGGTGGGGGACCACTGCTATAAAAAGTTAAGAACGTAATTTTTTGTTACGTTGAACAACTCTTTTTTTTTAGTACCTTTTTAATTGATTTGACAATTCATTGTATTTTTTTCCTCGATTATCGTGTAAAAAATAAAAAATTCTTACATTTTATATTTTTTTTTATAAAAAGTAAGAATTTCTTACGTTTTACAAAAAACATGTAAAAAGTAAGTAATTTCTAAGTTTTTGTAAAAGTCAACTCCGTTAGTTGACCATTAAGAAAAAAGTAGAAAACGTAATAAATTATTACGGTTTGCCTATTTTGGTAACTTTTTAAATAGGTGGCCTATTTTGGTCACTTTTTTTAATTCTGTGGCTCATTTTGTTTCCGAGTTCTATATGTTGAAAAGTAATTTAAAATACTAAAGCTCAAATATTTTTAGGGGAACTCAAACATTTGTTCCCTTGTCTAAGGTCTTATATTAAAAACTTAACTTCGATTTTAATTAAATTAATATAGTTATTATTAATAATTGCTTAATTTGGATAAACAAATGACTAACCTGTTATAAACATCTGTTGCAATAGATGACTAATTTGTTGCAACAAATAGATAATCTGTTGAAAAATAATTAAAATACTAGGGAACTCAAATATTTTTAGGAGAACACAAATGTTTGTCCCATTGTCGTAGAGACGTCTTTAATTTTAGCTAATTCAATTTAGTTATTACTAATAACTGCTTAATTTGAATCAACTGATGATTAGCATGTTGTATCAGATGATTCATCTGTTGGAAATTATCAAACAAATAGAAAATTTGTTGTAACAGATGGGTCAACTATTAGAAAGCAATTAAAATATTAGGAAACTTAAACGTTTTTAGGAGAACTCATCCCCTAGATCCTTTTGAATTTGATGTATGGTATATTATTTTTGTCTTCTTTACCTATTTCATGAAATTTTTCATGTGTTTTACTTATTCGTTGTGCCCCTGTTGAAATTTTTTAAAAAAATTTAGGTCAAATTTTGTTTGTATATCACTTGGACATTACTTCGTAGCTTATTTTGTAAGTAAAATTATAATTTTTATTGAATTTCTTATTTGGTGTATCTGCTACTACTACAATGGACAGAACCTGCAATATGAATCCAACATATGAGTCATCTATTGCAACAAGTGAGTACTCTGTTGCAATATATGAATAATCTGTTGCAACAGATGACCCATATGTTAGATTCATATTACAACACTATAAAATGAATCCAACAGATGAGTAATCTGTTGCAACAAATTAGTCATATATGTTGCAACAGATTACTCATTTGTTGCAACAAATTAGTCATATATGTTGCAACAGATTAGTCATATATATTGCAACTTATTACTAATCTGTGCAACAAATTAGTCATATAAGTTGCAACAGAATATTAATGTGCGCAACATATTAACCATATATGTTGTAACAGATTACTAATCTGTGCAACAGATTAGTCATATATGTTGCAACAAATACTCATCTGTTGGATTCACGTTACACGTTTTATCCATTATTAAAAAACAACAGTAGCCGATACATCCAGATGAGAAATTCAACTAAAAAATAACAAACATTAAAAAAAATAACAAAAAGCATAAAAAAATAACAAACAACAACAAATCAAGTTCCTCTTTTTTGTCATAACTTAAAAGCCCTAATTTTTTACTTGTGAAAATTGAAAAGAAACAATGAAGAACTCAAAGTTGTTGTCGCCGGAGAATGTTGTCACGTCGACTGACGGTTGAAAATAAAAAAGGAATAGGCAAGAACTCAAAACTATTTGTTGCAAGAGGTTGAAGTTGCACAAGATTGAAGGGAGAAATTTGAAAAGTTGTTGGTTGGGAGAAGTTAGCGAGAGAAACTATCATGAGAAAGAGAGAAGAGAGAAAGATTGATTTGCAGAGGGAGGAAAGTTTTGTGGGCGTGGGTTAATTTGTATTTTTAAAAAGATAAAAAAATTTAAAAAATATCAATCAAGTCCTCAATTAACCTAATCAAGTTGTTTAATTATGTTTGACCCTTTAAATTGGTCAATGTCACCAATCCTTCATTCAAGACTTAAAAGACACCTTTCCTTCAATTTTCTCGGGTAACTTAAATTTTTGATTTTTAGTAAAAGGTGTGATTTTGGGTGTTTTATAGGTGAATTATTGGGAATTTGAAGTTATTGAATTGGGTTTACTTTGAATAAAGTATCAATTGTTCTAACTTTAATCCTGATACATATCGTGGCTATGTCGAAAATTAGGGGTAATCGTTCGCGATATATTGTTATTTCAATTCATATACATAACATTGTTATGTATATATGGATGGATTACATAGTGAAGTCAGTTTGTTTATTGAACTCTGATACATAGCGAGTTATGTATATGCATGGCATTGTCAGTCGTATTAGGTTTTATTCCAACCTTACTTTAGCACTCTAACTTGAGAAAATTGAAGGAAAGGTGTCATTTAAGTCTTGAATGAAAGATCGGAGACATTGACCAACTTAAAGGGTCAAACATAAGTAGGAAACTTGATTAAGTTAATCGTGGACTTGATTAATATTTTTAAAACTTTCTAATCCTTTTAGAAATACAAATCAACCACACCCCTCTCCTCTTCAAATGAATCCTCTCTCTCATCTCTCTTTTGATAGTTTCTCTTAACTTTTTCCCAACCAATAGTTCTACGAAATTTCTTCCTTCAATCCTCGGGATTTCAACCTCCGACGATAAATAGTTGGGCGAGTTCCTTTTTGACTTTCAACTATCAATCGATGTGACAACAGAGTTCTCTGATGATAACTTTGAGTTCTTCGTCGTCCCATTTCTTCTTTCAGAGGTAAAAAATTATATATTTTTAGTTATAAAGAACAAAGAGGAACTTGAACCAACTTATCTTTTAGTATTGGTTAACAATTTCAATATTTGTTGCTTAAATTTGAAATGTGGACTGAAGAAAACCCTAATTTCTGACATTTCTTATTTACTCTTTTCGGAGTGAAATATAATTTTTTGTAGTTATTGTAGTTCATTTTGTCAAACTGTTTGATTTGATTTGTTGATTTCTGTTGAGTTTTTTGAAGTTTAAACTTTGTTTTTCGTATTTGTACAAATGCAAAACAACAATGTTGGTTATTTTTGGTCACTGTTGATGTTCTTAGTATGTGTGTTGTGTTGGTGTTGTTTGGTTTATTTGTTATTTTTGTTGGTAAAAATGGTACCTTGATATTAAACGGTAATATTGTTGTTATTATATTGAACAAAATCTTGGTACTATTTTTTCTACCACAGACGAACTATCTGATACAACAAATGAACCATCTGATGCAACAGATGAACCATTTGATGCAAAAAATGAACTATTTGATGCAACAGATAAATAATCTAACAGATTATTCATCTGTTACGACAGACGACTCTTTTGTTAGAAGAAATCTAAATAATATTGATAGTTGATAACAGTTCCAACATATAACTCATTTTGCAACAAATGAGTGATCTATTTCAACAGTCGAGTAATCTATTTTTATTATTTTCAATAGATTGCTCATCGATTACAACAAGTTGGTTATATGTTGCAACAGATAACCTACCTGGTGCAATAAATATGTGATCTGTTGAAACTATTATTTTACTATTGTACATTCTAGATTTACTATTATCCTTTTTTAATGATGCATTAATCAATTATAATGTATTTTATGTTCCTGTTAATTTTAGATAGTATGGCTCCCAAAAGAAAATAAATCAAATCAAGTCCAAGTAAAGGAACAAGTGAAGCAGCTAGGCTACATCCACCACTCTATGAACTTGCTTTATAAGTGTTATCTCAATCAGAAGAGGAGAAATATTTCAAAAGATATGATCTAAATGCTAATAGCCCTTCCACTAAGGGTTGGTTAAAACCTTTAGCATTGATAGTTATCCCGTGAGAATGTAGTGCGATGGTACCGCAGATTTAACAGGTGATTTCGTGGTTAAGTCATCCATGGGAAAATCTTTTGACGCTTTCAGAAAAATACTTCGAGAATAAAAATTGGATGCTTATTTCAGGGACAGCTGCTTTGGTCAATATCTTGATTTGCCGAGAACAACAATGCTCGTTTCCAAATAAAAATGGTATAGGATATTATCAAGCGTAGGTTTATGTATGAAAACAAAGATAAGATGGATGAGGTGTGGATAAATTACTATGGCATCCGTGTTTGTTTTGGTTGGAAAAAATTTGTCATAGCTACTGGACTAAAATGTTATCCTCCTTCTGCTTCTCAAGTTATACCTATTCTAATCCAAAAAAGTACCCCGCACACCGAAAAAGGTAAAGGCAAGTTGAGTGATCATGATGACCTGGTGTCTCTTGGTCCAAGCTTCAAAAATAAAAATTTGATAGAAGCGTTAAAAGGTTTTCAAAGAAACACAAGCAATCATTGTGCTTAGTTTAGTTTGTACGTAATATTCTTTGGGCGAGAGACGTTAACAACAACCTACCACTTGGTTTAATAAAGCTCTCCTAGGATCTTGAGGTATTTAACAGTTATCCTTGGGGTTATGAAAGTTTCAAAATGATTTTCAAATATTTGTTGACTCTACTAATGCCAAAGACAATCAACTTATATGGCTTTCCATGAGTTTTCATGGTCTATATTTCTTTTATTATAATATGATTTATTTATTTATTCAATAATGTTTTTGATTTATTGGCGTTATTTTATAGGCTTGGGCCTTTGAAACCATTCTTTATTTGAGACAACAAGTAAACTACCAGGAAAAAGGTTCTTGTCCAAGAATTCTAAGATGGTTGTCGGCCAAAACTGATAAAAATATAAAATTTCTTGATTTCTTCAATCCCCCGAAGAAGGCAGTAAGTCTATTTCTAGTTAAGTTTTTCTTAATTAAGATTTTTTTAAATGATTTCATCATCATTCTAATATATGTACCGATTGAAGTTACATTGTGCATCTGTCCCTTGTTTCGACCAATTGAGAGTTGAAGATGCCATTTTTCTTAGATTACGGTCTGTTCAAATTTTATCAGACCTTAAGGTCATTGATAGAATAAAAAAAATTATTTGGAGCAATAACCATCACAAGAAAAATAATTTTGGAGGGTGGGCTTATTGTTGTTAATGATGGTAGTGGTAGTGGTAGTAATAGTGATGTTGTTGTTGGGGCTAATGATGCTCCTCTTACAGTTTTTGAAACAACAAACTATTATGATTATGATCATACTGGTTATATAGATTTTGCCCCTTCTAGTGAATGTTTTGCATGCAAATGTCAAGACTGTATGGTGAAATATGATGGAGTGTTTAATGCTATTAATGCAGTAACTGTTTATGTAAAGAAATTAACATCTAAGAGGGGTGTCATTCTATCAAAGAGGGTTTCATATCCATACACTCCACTAGAGATTAAGGTGGCTAAGAGTAGAAGGAAAAAAATTTCCAAGGCATCATCAAGTATCGAAAAAAGCAAAATTACAACTCCTCTATCTTTGTGTTGTACCTTTAATCAATGTACAAGGGCCACAGGAGAGAAGCATGAGCTGAAAAAAGTGAATGTATAGCATTTGTTCCAATAAATAAACATACACATATCTGTTTCAACAGATGATACATCTGCTGAAAATTATCAAATAGATATATACATCTGTTGCAATAGTTGTATAACCTGTTGTTCAGATGTGTTATCTGTTGCAATAATTGTCTTACCTGTTGCATCAGGTGAGTTATCTGTTACAACATATGTCCATCTATTTCAGCAAATCAAATAGGTCTTTGTACTATTTTAATTTGTACCAACAAATGAGTCATATATTGCAGTAGATGGGTCATCTGTTGCAAATTATCTTTACAATTGATGATCATCTGTTTCAGCATATCAAATAGGTCTTTGTATTGTTTTAATTTGTACCAACAAATGAGTCATATGTTGCAACAGAAAGTGAATATATATCATATGTTCTAACAAACAAATAGACACATATCTGTTTCAATAGATGATACATCTGTTGAAAATTATCAAATAGATATATACATCTGTTACAACAGTTGTATAACCTGTTGAATTAGATGTGTTATCTGTTGCAATAATTGTCTTACCTGTTGTATAAGCTGAGTTACCTGTTGCAACATATGTCCATCTATTTCAGCAAATCAAATAGGTCTTTATACTGTTTTAATTCGTACCAACAAATGAGTCATATGTTGCAACAGATGGGCCATCTGTTGTAAATTATCGCACAACTCTTTCTCTTATTTGAATTTATCCTAACAAATAATCCATTTATTACAACAGACAGATAATATATTATATCTCTGTGATAAGCATTGATAATTCTAACTTTCCAGGTAGATGTCATAGTAGAAGCTATTGCTGAACAACATAATATCAGAGTTGATAATCCACCAACAACTTCTGAAGAAGAAGAAAAAATGGAGTCTTTCAGTTCAGGAGAATGGAAGAATTATCCATTTGAAGGATTCAACATCTCGGATGAGGTTCCAAAACAACTAACAAAGTTGATCAACGTCTATTCAAAATAGATTATCGATGGGTTGTTAAAGCATCATGCCGGCAGGTACATAAATCATCTTTAAAGATATTGATTTACATAATTCTTGTTGTACAAACATGGCATTAACACATATAAATCATGTAAAAAATAAAATGATGAACACTACAAAGTGAATGAATCGAGTTTTTATTTTGATATGTTTGACTTTGTTGTTGCACATCCCCAAATGAAGGATTGGTTCTATTTGATGTCACAACCCCAAAATTGTTGAAATAATAAGGTTTAAATGTCTTACTATTAATTAATACTTTATTTAATTACATCTTTGTATTAATTTTATTTTCACGTCATGTAAGATATTTAAAAATAGGTGTAGCACATTGATGTCATTTTTTACTACCTCCGAAAAAATGTCAAGTTGTAAACACAAGAATAATACAGATACACGATAGATAATTATTAGTACAAAGTTTACATCAATAATGCCTACATAGGTATTGTCAACAACAGCCGAAAGTTTCCCAAAATGAGGAATGCTTAATCAACATTATCAAAGGATTTAGCATTCCAGATGGCTTACCTTGGCATTTGGTCTATGGAGTGTATATCCCAATCAATTATGGTGATGAATTCTATTGGATTTTGGCTGTCGTCGTTGTAAAAGAGAGACACATCTAAGTTTATGACTTGATGTTAGGAAAGAGATATTTTGGGTCATTGTCTGAGATACAAAAACTGGACAAAATATTTCCTACTTACCTTGATATAATTAGCTTTTTGGACCAAAAGGTTCGTACTGATTGGTCGACGATTGAAGCATACCGAGATAAAATGGGTAATCTATTTGATGTAGAATATGTTGAATGAATTTCTCAACAACCCATTGGTAGCCTGCAAGTATCATGATTTAGTTTCATTTTATAAATTTCACAACGATTATATAATTTTTACAAACACAGGGATTGTGGTCTTTTTATTGTCGCTTACGCTGAGTATTTGAGCGATGGATTACAAATGCCAAATGATGGACTTGATTCCGGATTACTCTGTAAAAGATATTCTACTCTTTTATGGAAATACGGAGAAGCGAAAGCTCAGAAATCGTACACAAGCGATATTAAAGATCCACGATGACCAAAGCCGAATTTCATAACACCGAATGAAAAACAACTTATCCATATTGAGTAGATCTTTATAGCTTGAGTCTATCAAAGTAATAAGATCTCCTTACGAATTGTTGGCACCAAAGGTTAAATTATTGATTTATTGGTTGAGTAGATCATTTGTACCTATAATAATTTTTTTACATTTCGTTTATTTGTTGAGTTATTTCATATAATTTTGAAGGATTTTATTTATTTTATGTTGTCTAAGAATTTAATTTAATCCTTAGATTTGAACTTACTAATGAAATGGAACACTAGATTCAAATATCACAACAACTAATGCATTTGTTACAACAGATGAAATATAAGTTGAAAATTATCAAATAGATTTTGACATATGTTGTAACATGTAGGTCATCTATTGGAAGTTATCAAATAGGTCTTCCTACTGTTTTGATTTGTTTTAATAGATTACCTATCAGTTGCAACAGATAGATTATATGTCGTAACACATTATATATATGTTGCGACAGATAGACTTAGAAACATCTGCATAATATAACAGATGACTAGCCTATTGCAACAGATAATCAATATGTCAGAATAGATAGACTATTTGTTACAATAGATATACAATCTGTTGCATTATAAAAAATTCAACTTTCATCTGACATAAAAAATTGTCACTACATATAAAGTGAATTGACTTGAAATAATAAAATTGTTAAGGTGTTTGTGTTTCTACATCTTCTTATTTTTACACAGGCTCAAAGTGTCCAGTTAGTACCCTATAAGCCCAGACCTCTTACATGTTTATGCCAATGTTGTCGTATGGAAAGGTCATTGGCTCAGCTATTTCTGTGCCGGTCAGCAAACATTTGATATATGCAAGCTCATACGGCCCGCACGCGGCAGTGGTTTTATTTTTTGAAAGGTTCATGTTTTTGTTTCGACCTTTAAAATCCCATGTTTGCTTCATCAATATTTCCGCTGGTAAATAATCCATCAATTTACTCCGCCTCAACAAGTTGGGGAACAACTCCAACATTGGCTGGATATGGGTAAAAAAATGGCCTCATCAAAGATAGGTAAGTTGTAGTCATAAACCTTACTCTTTTCCTCCTCGAGTAGTATCTCAATAGCCATAAAATGTTTGACGTCCACGTTCATGACTGTACGAATTCTCTTTGCCTTGGTCCATCTCTTACTGTGTGGATATGACCTCTTCCCTCTAATATATTTAATCATATCTTCATCCGAATGGAACCCAGAAACTAATGAATTGAATCCCGGGCCATCGGGAGTTGACGCTAGCGTAATGAGGTCATTGTACCTATCCTTGAAATTGTTGTAGAAATTGAGATCCATTATCCTATCGGCAAAATCATAACTTGTTGACACCCAATTTTTTTTCTCCGTGCTTAAAATTAATGTCTTTGGGCTTCTTGATCGTTAAAGATCACAAAACACAATTTTCACATCTTTTTTACAATTGTTGACAAATTATTTATAATCATCCTTATTTTAGGATTTTATCAATTTGTTGTCATATTTTTACTTTCCACAATTTATTGATAATTCTCTGTTCATTAGGATTTTTATCAATTCATTTATTGTCTTTAACATTTTTTCACAATCATTTGCAAATGTGCACGACATACCATCACATTTTTTACAATATTTTTAAATTAGTTACATTTCAATGATTTCAATATTTTTCACATTTTTCTATAATTACATATCAATATCTATATTTTTATATATTTATTATAACTCACAAAAACTGAGTCGGGTCAGTTATTTCTATACAAGTATAATAATACAATGTATTGTCCTATTCTATAATGATCACGCACACAAAAAAAGGGGGGACAATCACCCCACTAGCAAGAGACAAGATTTGAGAGGGTAGGTTTTTATTTTCTATCCTCTCAGCTGAAAAAAAGGGGATCCACACAATTTTCTAATACACAACAATATATACACACTACACACTACCATCTTTCTCATAGCAACAATACACACAACACACAATTCACCACACACATACACATCTCTCTCTTTACCCCTCACTGTCATCATCACTATCGGAGCTCAATCGAACGGGCTCCGACCATTTTCTCTTCCTCCTCGCCGATCTGCCGTCACTAGGATTGACCATCGGATGGTCGACGACCACTAAAAACACCACCAATGTACAACAACCACCGCACCTCTCTTCGACCTCTCTCTTTCTCCCCTTGTCCTTTCGGGCTTCACCGGTTCTGGTTGCCGGTAAACTCTACAACAGCTACCACTGCCACCCTTCTTCCTCTCCCTTTTTCATTTTCCCATTGCCTTACTAGATTTGGCCATCGAAAGGCAAGTTTCAAGATATCAAGCACACCACGCGCCGTCTCCCTCTCTTCCGATGTAACTCGAATGCCGTGAATGTTTTGTTGTAGTTATGACCGGCGAGCTCCAACCCGAAGCAACACTGCTACCACCATTATTTTAGTGCTTTGTCTCCATTTTTTCTATTATTATTATTGTTAATTTTATGTTGCTATAAAATCTCTATAGATCTAGCCATGGTTACTCGTTCTCTAGCAAGGCTCTATTAAAACCGACGAACTTTGATGTCCTCTCTCTTGCTGTTGGTTAGTGCTACTATTATCACTATTTATGACTATATTGAATGTTTTTCTTGTATTTTTATGCTAAAATTTCTCACTGACATGATCTTATTATTGCTATCTTTGTCTATGATCTGTTTGGTTAATCTTGCATTTTATCGGAAAATTATGTATGCCTCTGTTTATCACTGTTGCTGTTGTTATTGTTGGCTTCTTTGTGGACTGATTTCTAGACATCTTTGCCCTTATAATGTTTCATTTTTTTTTATATGTTTTGCTGATTTGAAAAAGAAAAAGTGCCAAACACTTGGCCGATGACATTATCTCTCTGTCGGAAAATTGAGGCCATCCCATTATAAAAGACAGAATTTACTTTCAAGGACCAACACTTGGCCAATGACATTATCTCTCCGTCGATTACAAAAGAAAAATTTCATTTTCTCAAATTTATTTATTTTATGTCAAAATAAATACATGGCCGATAAAGAAATTCTTCGTCGATTTTTGAGTCCATTCCTAAATAAAAAGATGGACTTTACATATAAAAATACGTAAAATAAATAAATAATGGGTGATGAAAAAATCTTTACAATATCGCGACAACACAAAGGTTTTATATGACTCATATCTTGGCAAGGCATTTAGGATGGCCGATTAGTCGAGCAACCACTTCGTAGCCATGATGCATCTAAACTTTAATCTGAACCCACGTCATAATAAAATTCTATTTTTTATATACATATGTGCACATATATTTTTAATTTATTATGATTTTTTAAGAACATTTTTATTACAAGTGTTTATACAAGTTATTGGGAATTACAAGTGTTTATACAAGTTATTGGAAATACTCGTAGGGAATGACATTCAAAGTAAACTTTAAATTTTGTGTTGTATTTTATATTTTTATACTTGTACAAATATATCAATATAGTGGAAACTTTACTTTTGGAGTATCGGGCAAAAATATTTCTTATTTATATATTCCTTAACACATGATTAGGCAAATTTAGGCCGTCAATAGTTACACAAGTAAATTAAATTAATCAATTAATTCACAGGTTCATATCATAAATATTGTATAATCTTTTTTTTTTCAAGTAAACTCTTTATTTTTCTTTCCGTAATTATTTGTTAAAATATTTTCCCTTTTTTATAGTACATAAAAGACACATTCTTCTCATATATTACAAAATACCTTTTCACATGCAATTTGTACATTTTATACATACCTTTTACATATTTTTCAACCATATATTTATACTTACTATACATAAACCATTACCTAGTTTTAACCATTTATATTTTCAAAAGAATTATTTTATACTTAATACACCTTTTACATTATTTTAAATATACTTTCTCCCTCATTGATAAATTTAGTCTAACTGGGTACCACATTTGTGGATCCTGAAGGGTGCCTAACTCCTTCCCTTCGAAATAACTTGAACCCTTACCTAGAATCTCAATTAGTTTTTTTGTAGACCAAAACATAAATCATGATGTTAATAAATAAATAGTTTTCCATAGATTTCTTACAAATTAGGTGGCTACTCTGTACAAATTTTCAATTCATTTAGAGTTCATAAGTCATGTTTTGTTTAACCTTGGCAAAAATAGGGAATGACAAAATGATGACTCTGCCGGGGATAAAAATAGGTTCTAGCCATGATAGACTAGATTTTTCAACTGAGGGAGTAATTTTATATTTTTGCATACGATTAAATTTTTCGATTCTTTACCTACTTCACACCACAAATTGTGATTATTTAATCATAAAATCTTTACATTATTTGTACAAATTAACTTTTCTGTCTTATCAATTTTTTATTCATTACTTGTTTAATACATTAGATCTGTATATTGTACAAACTGTTATAATGTTACTTCATTTAATAATAATCACAATTTCATTAAGTCTTTGGTGTATACTTTACACACTGTGGTTCACGTGGGGGTTATCTTATACTCCCCCAAACCTTCTTTGAATTCCATTATTTCAGAGTTGGTGTATTTAGGTAAATGTGCCTTCTCGCAATTATTCAGTCCAATTCTCAACTATTTAGGAAGATTCCTATTCTAGAAGTAAATCACGGCATATACAAAACTCATAAAAAAATAAATTTGAGCTACATTTTAACCTGATTTTTGTCCTGACAAGATACGTAGGTAGCCTTATATTAGGGTTCGATCTCTTCACAGTTTCAGAATAATTTCTTTGGTATTCAAACTGTGGCAATTTTCTATAACAGTTTAAAGACGCTCTCCAAAGCTCTACAAACAGCTCAAATAAATAATTCTTCAAATCCAAATCTTAATAACATTAGTGCCTAGCCAGCCTACCTCCAATTCCTCACCTGATTTTGGTTCGAGAACACCTAGCTTCTTCATTCGAATATTGTAAATCATTAAATTTATGATGTATCGATTTCCATTTTCAAAGAAAGGGTTCAACATTTTTTCATTCATAACAATCATGCCAACTGCGGCGAAATAAAACTATAACTTCTTCAATGTCTGACTTTTAGTTTCACAACTCTCCTCATGCTTGACATCCATCCTCGCGATCGTCTGATCGAACCAATTTTGATGCTATGAGTAGTTCCTCCCTAATCATCTTTCACATCATTTTCAAGGACGACCACCACTTTTGTACATTCATACATGCTACGTACAAATATATAAATTTACCTGAACTACACAGACCTAATTTTTGTTTCTACAAGATACGTAGGCAACCCTCATTCGAGTTCGGCCCCATTCTTTTTTCCAAATAAATAAAATTTAGCATTTTGACTTGGTTGGTACCAACATAGTTAGAAGTGTGAATGAGAAAGAATAAATTGCTATGATGGAAAGGATTGACTTTATTGTAAATCATATATTCTTTTGGTACCTTTGGTCAAACCTGAGTAACACTCGAAAAATACTCTTGCTTAGATCTAAGATAGGAACAAAGTCAACCTCATCGTTTCAAGTGCATTATGTGGTGAGCTTTAGATTAGTTCATTGTATTGCATTGTTGATATAGAACTTTTCCTAAATATCTGTTGAGGTAAAATTCTAAGTTACACTTGGTTTGGGAAAGGATTGTAGGTCTTCCTTGACCCGATTGTGCCTTCCACAGCCTACCAAATAACATTAATCCCTAGTATTTTTCCTCTTTGAGCCTAAATCCTTTTCTTTGGCTAACCGCATCTGAGCCTATACCTTTTGAGTAATTACATGCACTATCCCTCTCTTGGTCCACTTCCTTGAGCGCACTAAGTACACATAAGTTGCAAATGAAAATTCAAGATCAAAGGTGCCAAAGGCAAAGTGTGTATATCCCCAGAAGAACAAAAACAAAAGAAAACTTCAAAGAAGGAGTAAAAAACCCTATAAAAAAAGAAGAAAAAAAGTTCCAACAAAGATGGAGAATCTTCATCAAAACAAAAAAAATAATACATTTATTGAGAATAAAAAGGGAAAATCTCCAGCACAAGATTCAAAAGAAGTCAAATTAAACGCAAAACAAGGGGCAAAGAAGCACAAGAAAGAAGATTGAGCGTCAAAGTATGACAAATGTCAAAAGCACATATACAATGAAATGCTCATTGAGGAACTAGTCACTTTTATCTCAAATGTAAACCTACCGGACCCCAAGCCTACATTACAAGCCGATAATAAGTCCTACAAGATCTTATCCTAAGTCTTTTCACATTAGAGGATACTTATATGAAGGCAAAGCCTATGGTATCACAATTGCATTCATTGAACTTCTTTCTGAGTGTGAGTGCATATTTCTGGACGTCTTTAAATTCAAAAGGAAAAAAAAACTCAAATAGGTGTAAAAATGAGACATTATTTCTGGAGAGGGAACTTGAAACATGAGAATAAGCACAATTCAAAATCTTTATATAAAGCAAGATAAACAAATTTTGTCGATACTGAGGTATGTTTGAGGCATTACTTATAACTATAGGAGTTACCCTAATATCGATCTTGATTAGTTGGAAAAAGATAAAGGAATTCTTATACACAATACTAATTGTTGGTACCGACTACAGTCAATACATGATTCTGCATTTTCACCTTTCAACATTTCTTACAAATAAATCACAAAATAATTTTCCGCATTACTTCACATTTCTTGCAAAAAAATACAAAACAGTCTTATACATTTTTCACATTTCAACATTCCTCAAAAAAGAATATAAAATAATTTTTGCATTTTCACCTTTCCACATTTCTCGCAGAGAAAATACAAAATAATATTCTACGTTTTCACTTTTTCACATTTCTTACAAAGAAAATATAAAATAATTTTCTACATTTCCACTTGTCTTTATTCTTGCAAAGAAAATAATTTGTTGCATTTTTTACATTTCAACATTCCTTACAAAGAAAGTACAAAACATTTTTCTTCATTTTTACCTTTTCAACATTCCTTACAAAGAAAATACAAAACAATCTTCTGTATTTTTCACATTTCAACACATTTTTTAAACAAAAGTACAAAATAATTTCCTTTCCTTTCGAACATATGCCTTCACATACATGCATTACACTTTACATGCAAAACGCCCACCTTCAAATATAAGTAATTGACCTTTCTTTTCAAACTACCTACTTCACACAGATATTTTGCTTTTCCACCAGGTGTTCTCTAAGGCTCTTATATTTTCATAGCCCTGCCAGTCGAGAGGCTATTACCTTTCAAGTAGCCCCGCCAATCGTGAGGCTTCTACCTTTTCATACCCCCGCTAGTCGAGAGGCTATTACCTTTCAAAGCCCCGCCAGTCGAGTGGCTTTTACATTTGTATAGCCCCGTTAATCGAGAGGCTATTACCTTTTAAACCCCTACTAGTCGAGAGACTTTTACATTTTCATAGCCCCGCCAGTCGAGAGACTTTTATATTTTCATAGCCCCGTCAGTCGAGAGGCTATTACCCTTCAAAGCTCTGCCAGTTGAGAGGCTTTTAAATTTTCATAGCCCCACCAGTCGAGAGGCCATTACCTTTCAAAGCCCTTCCAGTTGAGAGGCTTTTACATTTTCATATCCCTCAAGTCGAGAGTCTATTACCTTTCAAAGCCCTGCCAGTCGAGAGGCTCTTACATTTTCATTTCCCCACCAATCGAGAGGCTCTTACATTTTCAATTACTCAGCCAGTCATGAGCTCTCTTATTTCAATAGCCCTGCTAGTCGAGAGACTATTACCTTTCAATTGCTCCGTCAGTCGAGAGCTTTTACATTTTCAAAAGCACCACCAGTTGAGATGCTACTACCTTACAACTGTTCCACCAATTGAGAGGACATTAGAATTCAATCAACTCAGAAGTTGATGATCTTAGTCTTCATAGACAATCAAAGATATCATCATTCAACATCAGTCTCCGTAGACAATCGGAGACGACAATCAACATCAGTCTCCATAGATAATTGAAGATGTCAGACATCAAGACTTCGTAGATAATCAAAGACATCATTATTTATCATATCATTCTACATAGACAATCAGAGAAAACAATCCACACCAGCCTACATAGATAATTAAAGATGTCATCAAGTCTTCATAGACAATTAAAGACGTCATCATTCAACATCAGTCTCTATAGACAATCAGAGAAAACAATCCTTACCAGCCTCCATAGACAATTAGAGATGTCATCAGGTCTTCGTACACAATCAAAGACATCATTATTCAACATCAGTCTCCATAGACAATCGGAGATGACAATCAACACCAGTCTCCATAGATAATTGGAGATGTCATCAAGTGTTTGTATACAATTGAAGACATCATCATTCATCACATCAGTATCCGTAGACAATCAGAGATGAAAATCAACATCAGTCTCTATAGACAATTGGAGATGTCATCAAATCTTCGTAGACAGTCGAAGACATTATCATTCAATATCAGTCTCCATAGAGAATTAGAGATGACAATCAACATCAATCTCCATAAACGATTGGAGATGTCATGCATTAAGTCTTCGTAGACATTCGAAGACAACTTTATTTCACCACATAAGTCCCTATAAACAATCAAAGACGTCATTCATCTTTAAGTCTCCGTAAACAATCAGAGACGTTATTCATCTTCAAGTCCTTATAAACAATCAGAGATATCATTCATCTTCAAGTCCTTATAAATAATTGGAGACATCATTCATCCTCAAGTCCTCATAAGTAATCAGAGACGTCATTCATCCTTAAGTCTCCGTAGGAAACCGGAGACATCATGCATCTTTCCAACAAATAGTATAATTCATGACGACAACACATTTTTTCAAATCCCACACATCATACACTAGGGAAAATTTTAAAAACCGCCCCAAAATTTTCTACTTTCTCATCTCAAACTATATTGACTTGATTCTCACTACACTGGAGATATGTAGAAAGCTCTATAAAGAGTTCGATCATCACAACCACATAATCATTCTTCCCCCCCCAGGAAGTACATAATCTTGCATCCCCAACATCTCATAGCTCGATACTGGGGCAATTCCAACAGAGCATAGGGAATATGTGAATACTTCCATTACTAAATAGTCCTCCTCTCAATAATCATTCCACATGATCATTCGCCCCTAATAACAAGGCAAGAGGCAATTGTCTATTCTTTTGAACAACATCCGACCTGATCCTCATACAACTCCAGGTATGTAGGCAACTCTGAAATGGAGTTCGATTAAATTTTTATCAAAATTTATTTTTTATCGAGCAAAATTAGCTATACTTCAATGTTTTTGTTTGAAGACTTTTACATTGCCTTCAAACGAAAAGGAGCAATTGTTGACACACAATTTTTGCTCTCCATGCTTAAAATTAATGTCTTCAGGCTTCTTGATCGTTTAAGAGCACAAAACACAATTTTCACATCTTATTTTACAATTTTTGACAAATTATTGATAATCATCCTTACTTTAGGATTTTATCAACTTGTTGTCAAATTTTTACTTTCCAATATTTATTGATAATTCTCTGTACATTAGGATTTTTATCAATTCATTTATCGTCTTGAACATTTTTTTACAATCATCTGTACATGTGCACGATATGGCATCACATTTTTTTACAATATTTTCAAATTAATTATATTTCAATAATTTCAATATCCTTTACATTTCTCTATAATTATATATCAATATCTATATTTTTGTGTATTTATTATAACCCGCAAAATCTAAGTCGGTCAGTTATTTCTATACATAGTATAATAATACAATGTCTTGTCGTATTCAATAATGATCACACATAAAAAAATAAGAGCAATCACCCCACTAGTAGGTGACAAGATTTGAGAGGATAGGTTTTTATTTTCTACCCTCTCAGCTAAAAAAAAGGGGAGCCACACAATTCTCTAATAAATAACAATATACACACACTACACATTGCTATCTTTCTCACAGAAACAATACACACAAAACACAATTCACCACACATATATACATCCCTCTCTATTTTTCCCTCATTACCGCCGTCACTATCGGAGCTCCGGCAAATGGGCTTCCACCACTTTCTCTTCCTTCTCGTCGATCTGCTACCATCGGTCTTGACAACCGGATGGCTGGCGACCACTAAAAACACCACCAACATCCATCCATCACCACACCTCTCTTCGATCTCTCTCTTTCTCCCCTCTTCTTATCGAGCTTCGCCAGATTGTCCACCGCCGGACTCTACAACAACCACTGCCACCGCCCTTTTTTTTTTCCACTACCTCACTGTATTTGGCCACCGACAGGTGATTTTTAAGATTTCAAGAGCATCATGCGTCATCCCTTTCTCTCCCAATGCAACCTCAACTCCATGACTAGCTCGTTGAGATTTTGACCAACGAGCTCTAGCCCGAAGCAGCACTACTGCCACTATCATTTTTGTGCTTTGTCTCCATTATTTTAATAATTGTGATTGTTAATTTTATGTTGCTCTAAAATATCTATAGATCTTGTCATGGTTACTCGTTCTCCAGCAAGGCTCTATTAAAATCGACGAACTTTGATGTCTGCTTTCTTTCCATTGGTTAATCCTGCTGTTATCACTATTTATGACTATATTGAATGTTTTTCTTGTATTTTTATGATGAAAGTTCTAACTAACATGATCTTATTATTGATATCTTTATCTATGATCTATTTGGTAAATCTTGAATTTTGTCGGGAAAGTATGTATGCCTCCATTTATCACTGTTGTTATTATTGTTGTTGGTTGCTTTATGTACTAATTTCTAGACATCTTCTCCATTATAATATTTCATTTTTTATATGTTTTGCTGAGTTGAAAAAAGAAAAAGTACCCAAAATTTGGCCAATGACATTATCTCTTGTCGGATACTTAAGACCATCCCATTATAAAAGATAGACTTTACTTTCTCAAATTTATTATTTTTATCAAGGACCAACACTTTTCCAATGATATTATCTCTCCGTCGTGTTTTGTTTACCCTTGGTAAAAATAGGGCATGACATAAGTATTAGGGTATGCTAATTGTCTGCCCCTCATGAGGCAGAGAATTTCATCAACATACAGTGATTTAAGAAGATAATTTTTAAATAGGTTAGTAATTGTAAAGAAGAAAAACATAGTGGAAATACGCAATGAATGGTCCATCTGTAGTAGAGGGTTCTCTAAATCTGTTCACATATTACCCAGCTTACACAACTTATCCAATAGATTAGTGATCTATTGCAACAGAAGCACCAACAGTTTCAACAGAATACCCAGTTATTGTAACAGATGACACATCTATTGCGTAGCTTCTTCTTCATGGAGTAGATTAGATTTCTAGGTTAGGTAAAGTAAACTTACCTTGACTACGTACCAATGATACATATTTGTCATATTCTTAAAGTCTTGGGCGGAAAAGGTATGCATGGTGTAATCTTGTACGTGTTGCCTAGAATTCATAGTCCTCCGTAGAGAAGTCTTCTCTTTAGCGGCAAGTGCCCCGTATATGTTCACCTTCTTCAATAGCCCCTGAACTTCAACAATTTTTGGAGAGGGAGGATTTATATCTTTTTTGGTTTCCAATTGGAGAATATTTGGCTAATTGCTCTTTTCTTTCCCCTAACTGCCACTGTAGGAGTGTATGGCTCCCTCACCTTCTTTGATGGTATAAGACTCCTCTTGGATTTTAATTCCTCAACAGCCTTAGCGATAGCATCTACTTTTTCAAAGGTTTACCATATCTATCCTTGAACTCTTTGCATTTTCAAAGAGAACATGAGGGTGAAGAGGGGTAAGAGGGATCACTATAAGGGTGGGAGAGATCAATGTAAGGGTGAGAGAGACCTGTATAAGGGTGAGAGGAACCTATGAAAGAGGTGTTTTAAAACATTTTTATTTTTTCTTAAGCATCAATATGCTCATGATCACGACTGACATTAGCATCAGCATCAGTATGGATACCACCAACATCAACAACTCCACCAGCAACACTCCAGAAGCAACACCTAGATTTGTTGCAACAGGTTGGTCATGAAGAGCCTCAACATCAGGTTGACCTTGCCTAACTTATCTTTTTTATGGCTGTTGCTCCAACCAATTTCTTCTTTATTAACTCCACCGTTGGGTCTGCTATTGTATAAACAAGACCTAGAGTATAAGAAGTTATCCTCAACTCCTGCTCAGTAGGCATAATCCATGGATGCACAACCTATAAAAAAGATAGATACATTTAAATTATATAATAATTTGTAGTCAATTTAGTTACATGTTAACACATAAAACTTATGCAACCGATGATTTATCTATCGCAATAGCTGATCTATATATCATAATAGATTAATTATATATTATATCAGATTATCCATCTGTTGCATAGTTTACAGTAGATGGTTAATCCGTTGAGTCGAGTTCAGAGAACCAAAGCAACAAATGGATATTCTGTTGTGAAATATGAATCATCGGTCGCAATAGATTGCCCATTTGTTGCACCAGTTACAGTAGACGGGTAATCTATTACAATAGATGACCTATCTATTACAATAGATGACACATCTATTTTAATATCTTTCTTTGAGTCATATTATTTTGCTTGAAAAAAGATGTATTGCATCATCCGGAGGGTTAAAGAGATCAACCACCTTAATTCTTGTGTTGCTCTTCGTAGCCATCCACCTAAGGATCCTTAGATGAGAAATCTCATTTAGGTAATTCTTGACCTGCTTTCAAAGGGGAGACATGGCTTCAAATGCCCAAGATTTAAAAATATAAACAGGAACCAAGCAAAAAAAATTCATAATAATTATTTAATATAAATTAATGGATGAGTAAACAAATAGTAAATAAATTTATCATGAAAGCCTAAGGAAAGCCGTATAATGTGATTGTCTTTGGGGATAGCTTTGTCAGTAAATATTTGACAGTCAACTTGTAGTTGTAATATCCCCAGGGATAATTGTTGAATTAGTCAAAATGCTTAGCAAGCGCCAACAAATCATCTTCTATGACTTTGTTGATGTCTCTTGCCAATATAACAGAATAGGCAAACCAAACTAAGCAAAATTGCTTCTTGTAATTCTTTGGTATGGTTTTATCCTTGAGATGTTGTATCAATATCATGGCTTTGTAGCTACGTCCATTAATGTTCAACAACCCATCTATTTTTTCCTTGCATTTGTTGGTTTTGGTGGGTGGTCGCTTGGACAATGCCTTTTATTTATTTGATGGTAGTGGTTTGGTTGTCCTTCTTCCCTTGGAATTTTTGCAGGGTGTTTTCTTGATGAGAGATTTATTTGGATGATCGCATCCCAAGCCTGTCACTATGGAAAATTCTTTCAAGCCAAAACAAATTGGAATACCACAGTAGTTGATCTGAATTTCATCTATCTTTTTGCCCTCTCTCTTTCGAATCTTTATCATCCACCATGTACTTGATCCTGTGCTTGAGAAGATCATATACCACGCTCTTTGAAAATGGGCAATATTTTCCTCATCAGATCAATAATGTTTCCAAAGCAGCTCTTCTTAAAAAATTCATCTAGTTTTTCATTCTTTATAGTTTTCCTTAAGTCATCAAAAGGTTTCCCCAGCTGACATTTAAGTACCAAATCACCAGTTAGTTCTGCAGGGTCATCTATCGGCATCGCAACTTGAAACCTATCAGTATTTATAGTTTTAATAAGATCATGCTGGGATTTCAATCTTAATTCATGCCCTATTGGTGATGCATTATCATCATCTTTCTCACTTTCTACTTCCTCCTCTTCTTGTTTATCATCATGTTGATTATTATCCTTTTTCTCACTTTCTACTTCTTCCTCTTCTTGTTTATCTTCTTCTTCTTCTTCTTCTTCTTCTTCTTATTCTTCTTCTTCTTCTTCACTTTTATTATCTTCAGTAGCCTCTAAATACCCTTCTCCACCTCCCTCAATATCATTTTCATAATTTTCCTCAGCTTCACTTTTCCCCGACTAATATTGTTCAAGAAGTTCCTCTGAATCCATCTGTACTCTAGCCTTTTTTGTCAGGTGGTCAGAAGTTGATCTACTTTCAGTTTTTTTCTTTTGGGAGACATCTTTTAACTACAAACAACAGAAAACAACAAATATATTACATTTGATATCTGTATAATTTTTAATAAAAGGTAAGACAAATTTCAATAATTTTTTATACGCTACAATACAAAAAAATATTTCAATAGATAACTCATCAGTTGGAACATATGGGGAATCTGTTTGAAGACCTATTTAATATCTCCCAACAGTTGTTCCACCTGTTGCGATAGATGGACCACTAAGACCACCACCACTACCACCAATGCCACCAAGACCACACTAATGCCACCAAGACCGCCAACACCATTACCAATGCTACCAATACCACCACCAAGACCACCACCACCAATACCAATGCCACCAATACCATTAACAAGACCACCAAAACCACTACTAAGACCACCAAGACTGACACCACCAATAACATCCACCAACAACACCACAAACACCATCCAATAATACTACGATATTCAATAAAACACTATGATAAAAACTAGGGTATTCTCATGTTCTTCCTATATTTTTAGCATCAAAACTCAAAATTGTTAATACAACGAAAGTTTTATTTTTTATCATTAACTAAATACCCAATCTTTAGAATAAAGAACAAATTAACAACTCTTATCGAACTCTATTAACTGTGAAGACAGAGAAAATGACAAAAACAAGGAAGAATGAAGTCGAAAATAACAACTATGTGGAAGAAAATGGAAAGAAAATCAATCAGTTTTGAAGAGTTGAGCAATATGTTGAATAATTGTTGTCTATATTATTGAGAGAGAAAGAAAAGAGCGATAACTCGAGATTTGAAATGATGAAATATTTTTCTCGCAAATGGATGATTTGTATTTTGGAAAAGAATGACAAGTTTTAAAATTATGAATTTGGTCTGAATTGATCTTAATTATTTTTTTTAAAAAAGATAATTTTTAATCATTTCATCATAATAAATTGTATTAAGTTCAACTAAAATACTGATGAATTTAGGTATTATCTTGATAATAAGTTAATATGAGTTATTTCAACTCAAATTAATCGATTAACGACTCAAGTCGGGAGGAACACAATACCAACATCATGCAATTGCAAAGACTCAATTGAAATTGTAGTTGATCCTATGAGCTCATCCCTAGTTCTAGGTAAATCAGTTTAGGTATTAGCTCAATAATAAGTTAATATGAATTATTTCAACTCAGATTGATAGATTGACGACTAAGGTTGGGAAAAACACACTACCAATATCATGCAATTACAAAGACTCAATTGAAATTATAGTTGACCCTATGAACTCATTCCTAGTTCTAGATAAATCAATTTAGGCATTACCTCAATAATAAGTTAATATGAATCGTTTCAACTCAGATTGATTGATTGATGATTCAGGTCAAGAGAAATGCAATACCAATATTATGCAATTGCAAAGAACTCAATTAAAATTGTAGTTGACCTTATGAACTCATCTTTAGTTCTAGCTAAATCAATTGCAAAGAACTCTATTGCAACAGATTACTTTTTTGTTGTAAATTATCAAATAGACATTTGCATCTGTTATGAAAGATGATTGAGTTATTGGAAATTTTCAAACAGATACTGATATATGTCGCAACAGATTACCTATCTATTGTAAATTATCAAATATACATTTGCATCTATTGCGACAGATGACTAAGCTATTGGAAATTTTCAAACAGATATTGTTATTTATTGCAATAGATGACATATCTGTTTGAAAATCTCTTTTTAAAGAAATTTTTTGTTCGAAATAAAAAAGATAAAATACTAAGGCTGTAAAAAATATTTCTTGGATAACTCAAAAATATCCTTCTTAAGTTGTCATATCTTTTCTTTTTAATGTCACCCATCTCCTCGTGCCCCTCAAAGTTATTAATGAATATTTAAATCCATCTCTAGAATTATCTCTCATTCGGCCATAAATTAATTCATCGCTTTTCTTTTTATTTCTCTCTTCTTTAGGGTTATCACAACCTTCGCCTTATTTTTCTCTGTTCTCTCCTCTTTCTCATGAGGATCCTTTTGAATCTCAATCGATCTGTATCTTTTCTCAACTAAAATTATTGTTCTAATTCCCTTGCTTTTGATATTGCAAGTATGGTTCACTATTGCTCTTTCATTCTCGCCTTCTTCTTTGCAGGTTATTTAAATTAGTTATTATATTTGTTTTTTATTTAATTACCCATTATCCATATCCTATTGATTGAGAAAATAGAAGGAAAGGTGACCTTTAAGTCTTGAATGAACAAAGCATTATTTTTATTAAAATATGCAAAAAGTCATCTATTGGGATAACTCAGAAGCCTTGTTGGCAGTATCATTTTTTTTGTACGTATTTTGTTTGTTTCTTTGTTGTTGTTATTGATGTTGTTATAACGTGTGGTGTTGGTGTTGCTGATGGTGTTAGAACAAATAGTGTTGTTTCTTTGTTGTTAATGTTGTTGTTGATGTTACAATAGATGGAGCAACTGTTGGAACAAATTTAACCACTAGCAAGGATGGTTTGATTTATTCTAATAGATAACCCATAAATTGTAACGTGTTGTCCATATTTTGCAACAGATGTGTATCCTATTACAACAGATTGCCTATCTTTTGAATAAAAAGGGAATCTGTTACAACAGATGTGGAGTCTATTACAACAGATGTGGAATTTGTTGTAACAAATGGGTAATATGTTATAACAGATGGGCAATCTGTTATAATAGACATATTGTAATATATGGTTCAACTGTTGAACATATATTTAAATATGTTAATATCAATTGTTTTTCTCTTTCTTATTGATATAAGGAAGTGAATTTGCTTAACATTTTCCCGACCAACACAAAAGGCTATAATAAAAGATGGGTTCAGATAAATAAGCTGCTTCCAGATAGAACCACTTCATATGTGAGAGGTATGTATTACTGATCATGTTATCATGAAAACACACATAGAGTACACTAATTTTGTGAATGATATTTTTTACCAATAAGGCATTGATCATTCAAACAAGATATCTGCAATTTTATAGTTAAGTTTGATAGGTCCGAAACAATAAGGCTGAGGGACCATGAAAATGGTTTTAATACCTTGTTATGATTTAATGATGAATGCTGCTCATGTTTATATGTCTAGTTTTGTAAAGGGATAAAGTTTTGGTGGCATTGTAAAATGATTTAATAGTGATTGGACTAATTTTAAGGGTTCAATAGACTTTTGAAAGGCCTCCGAAGTGTCAGACTACTGCAACCAAGAATGGAAATACATATAGTTATTGTCATAGCCTAAATCTATATAGGTGGGTTGCTCAAGGGGATGATTATACGCTAGAAAATGCGGTAGGAGAATACCTACAAGGGAAAGGGGAGTTGATGAAGATTATATCATCTCAGACCTTATTAAGTAAGAAACACAGGGTACCAAGGAATGTGTAGCGAATCTGAACAATGAAATTGACTTAAAATATGAGAAATCTGAATCAAGTGCAAATATAAAAGTGTATCCAAGAATAAAAATCCGTCAGTCGTCTCTCTCAAAGAAAAATAGTGTAGCTAGACACTTTGCTAGGGAGCTGCGACTAGTTAGCATGGTTGGAATGATCTCCTACAAAGAAAATAATAGAACACCAAGAAGATAACTTTACGGGCATCGAGGGTTGAAGTGATGTACAGTAAATCAAGAAAACATGCCCCAAGAACTTTTGAAGTTAAAATATGGAATCAAGAGAAGAAGACAATTTTTGAATTTTAAATTATATCCCATTTCTTCTTATTTGTGGTTTCGATTAGGTTCACTACTATTGAGCTGATCGAAACCACAAACAAGATTGAAAGGCAGATTGAGTATAATTACTTTCTTAGCAATATGGATCTAATTGATTGTGTTTTCTTGCTTTAGCATGCTTTCAATATATCTTAGAGAAGAGAGACAACTTGTTGTAGTATATGAATCCCATACAGTTGCCAGAGCTCTTGAAAATTATCAAATGGTTGGAAATTTAAACTGCACCAGTGTTTTTGACATATTAGTAGCTAAGCATGGAAAACACTGGTGTAATTTGCATTTCCATCCATCTGATAATTTTCAAGAGCTCTAGCAACTGCATGGGATTCACATACTACAACAAGTTATCTCTCTTCTCCAAGATATATTGAAAACATGCTAAGGCAAGAAAACATAATCAATTACATCCATATTGCTAGGAAAGTAATTATACTCAATCTTTCTTTCAATCTTGTTTGTGGTTTCGATCAGGTCAATATCAATGGATCTAATTGGAACCAACAATAAAATGGCATGGGATGAAATTTAAAATTAAGAAATTGACGCTTTGGCTTGATTCCTTATGTTAACTTCATCTGTTATTGGCGCAAGTTTTCTTGACTTACTGTACATCATTTCAACCTTTGGTACCCGCAAAGCTGCTTTCTTTGTGTTCTGTTATTTTTTTGTAGGTGATCATTCTGACCACACTAACTAGTCGCAGTTCTCTAGAAAAGTGGCCAGTTACACTATTTTTCTTTGAGGGAGACGAAGATGGATTTTCTTTAGTGGATATACTTTCATATTTCCACTTGATTCAGATTTATCATGTTTTAAGTCAGTTTCATCGGCCAGATTCGCTAGAAGTTCCTTGCTTTCTACCCTATGTTACCTCTTCAATTAGGTCTCAGATGATATAGTCTTTCATCAACTCCACTTTCCTTCACAGGTATTCTCCCACGACTCCTTATGGTGTATAATCATCTTTTCGAATAACCCATCTATTTAAATTTGGGCCAAGGGAATTTCTATTATTTTTTCATTCTTGTTTGCTGTAGTGGGAGGCTTCAAGGACCTTCTCAGAGTCCAATGCACCCTTAATGTTAGTCCAATCAGTAATGGATCTCTATAATTACATCAAATATTGATCCCTTCTCAAAACTTGACACGCATAAACATGAGCAACAACCATCATTAATTCATAATAGGGTATCAACACCATCTTCATGGCCCATTGGCCTTGTCAATTCAAATCTATCAAACTTAAATATACAATACAAGTTTTTTGTTTGAATGATCAATGCCTAATAAGTTAAAATCTGCATTCACAAAATCATTGTACTTTATGTGAATGTGTTGTCTCGGTGACCTTATCAGTAATACATAACTCCCACACATGAAAGTGGATCCATCCATCTGCATGCACCTTATTCTTCCTAGCCCATCTATCGCTTAATTTGAATGAAAAATGACTAATCTGTTGCAACAGATAACACATCTGTTAAAATTATCAAACAATTATAGACATTTGTTACAACAGATGATCAATCTTTTGCAACATATGACTTATCTGTTGGAAATAATCAAATAGATATATACATCTATTGCAACAGATTATCAATATGTTGTAAATTATCAAACAGATAGAAAATATTTTTCAACAAATTATCCATCTGTTAGATTTATTTTAAAGAAATTTTCTTTTCTTTTGGAAATAGAATAAAAATAAAATGTTGCATTTAGATCAATTTTTTTAATTTACATATTTGAAAAGTCTTCTTTTATTTAATCAAGGGATGCAATTATACATTTCTCCGTAATTATACATAACTCCACTTCTAGATATGGATGATCCAGATTTGGACAAGGTGATTTTGCGCGACTCCTTGCGGGAACTTGAAA
Organism: Capsicum baccatum var. pendulum; assembly: GCA_030864225.1. NCBI lineage: Eukaryota > Viridiplantae > Streptophyta > Magnoliopsida > Solanales > Solanaceae > Capsicum > Capsicum baccatum. Next base: position 42,962,929 of record CM061554.1, read on the forward strand.
GATAGATTCATGAACTCCGATGGAAGTTGGGCGCCATGAGAGCAAGGCAGGGGAGAGCCTTGCTACTACCGGATGATGATTGACCGATTGACAATAATAATAATAACAACAACAACAACAACAATAATAATAATAGTAATAATAATAATAATTAGGTTATGTTTTTTCTTTTAGCGTATGTATTTTCTTTTATTACATCGAATCTACCTAAGGAAGGAACCTAATGTATGTTTTATTTTTTTTATTGTATATTTGTATATAATGGATTAAAAAATCCATGTTTGGTTGACTTTGGATTTTTAATTCTTATTTAATATTTAATTTTCATTCTGTTTATTCCTTATTCTCAATATGTCGGTGGTTGGAGGTAGGAAATTGAGCATTTGTGGCAACAGATGGACCATACATTGCAACAAAACATCTGTTACGACAGACAGATCATATGTTGCAACAGATGGCTATTAATAAAAAAATGGTTATTGTTACTGAGAGGGTGAAAAGTCATGACTTTTTGATTATGTAATATGAAAAATGGTTCGTAAATAAATAATAAGAAAATAAATAATAAACATAATTTATAATTGTAAAAAAATTAATTATTTAATTTTAATAACTGATGTTAATATTAAATAGGTGACAAGTCATAAATGTTTACCATTTTTATTTTTAAATTTATTTTTTTAATTATTTATTATATAATAAAAAAGTCACCACTTTGGATTAATTAAGGTATATGATAATAAACAGAATTTATAACCGTAAAAAATAAATTATTAAATTTGAATAATTGATGTTAATATTAAATAGGCAAAAAGTAGTGACTTTTCACCATTTTTATTTTTAAATCTATTTTTTTAATTTATATAACAAAAAAAAACACCAATTTGGATTAATGAAAGTATATGATGATTATTAAAAAACACGGTCCTTCAACAGATGGTCCATCCATTGCATCAGTTATAGACATCTAATGCAATAGATAACCAATCTATTGCAACAGATAGACTATATATTGCACAGATGGTCCATTTGTTACAACAGATGGTATATTGTTGCCACAGATGGGTTATCTGATGCAACATATATATAATCTGTTGCCTCAACTCAATAAAAATGGTTATTATTATTAAAAGAAATGGATGTTGAAAAGGTGAGAAGTTTTTTATAATTTAATGGAGAAAAATATTATTTAAACTTCAGAACTAATTAATAATAATAAGCTAAAAATTCATGACTTATCACAATAATCAAAAAGTCAGCACCTTGATTTAATTAAGTCATAACTTTTCTTAGTAGTCAAAAAGTCACCAGTTTGAATGTAATTAATAAAATGGAGGTGAACAGTTGTGCCTTTTTACCGAAGTCATTCAAATTCAATCCTCTATAAATAGGTCCCTCCTTACTCGTTCATTTTACTACACTCTATTTATTTCTTGCATCTTGTCTTTCATATTACATTTTCAACCACTTTCTCTTCAAAGACCAGATACATTTTCATTGAATCAGGTAAGTTTTTTTCTTTCTTTTTATATAAATCTATCCAATTGGTAGTATACATTGTATTACATTCGGACTCTTTTCTTTACTTTTCTTTTTACGTTTTTTTATCAATTTATGTGTGTTCTAGATATGGTTGATCCTGTTTGGGACATTGTTATTTTGCACAACACCGTGTGGAAACTTCAGAGGTAAGTTAATGACCTATAGTGGGAGTTAGGCACCGTAAAAGAAAGGTGCTCCGAGAGATTCGCAGGCTGGAGAGGGCTCTGCTACTATCGATTGACAATTGGTCGGGTAGAAATAATAATAATGATGATGATGATGATAATAATAATAATAATAATAATAATAATGATAATTAGCTTATGTTTTTTATTTTAGCATATAAATTTTTATTATTATTTATTCTGATCTACCTACCTAATGTATTTTATTTTTGTTTAATGAAAAATTTATGTTTCTGTATATTTCTTCTTCTTAACAAATATGTCGATGATTGAATGTAAGGAATAATTTTGAATCCAGTAGCAATAGCAAGAGTTTTGAGTCCTTTCAACCGATAGACCATCTGTTGAAACATATTAGTTATCTGTTGGGTTTATGGTAGGAGCTGTTTTGTGTTGTTCCAAACAGATTACTTCTCTGTTGCAATAGATTAATCCTCTATTGCAGCAGATAACTCATTTGTTGCAACTGATAACTAGTCCATTGGAACAGATAACTCGTCTATTGTAACAAATGACCCATATGTTTGATTCATGTTACGGGTACTATAGAACCATAAACATGAATCCAACATATGAGTCTTCTGTTGCAACAGATGGCTCTTATGTTGGATTCATGAATGGTTCTATCCATTGTTAAAAAATAATAGTAGCAGTTTACCCAGATGACAAATTCAACTAAAAATTATAATTTTACTTACCAAAGTCACCTATAAAGTAATGCCAAAGTGATGTATGAAATAAAATTTGGCCTAAAAAATTAGTCAAGTGACAGCAGTAGCGGTAAAAACAACAACAATGGTCGACAAAAAAAGATGAAGATGATAATAAAGTAGAAGATGATGATAATGAAGTAGAAGGTGATGAATAAAGCAGCAGCAATAATGAACAACAAAAATTGCAAAGAGAGAGGAAACAACAACGGATGAGAAGAGAGAAATGAGTCTTTTTTTCCCTCCGTTTCCTGTTATATATTAGTTTAACATTTGAATCAAAGTATAAATTTGAAAACTTGTGGGTTATTTTCAAACTTCTCCAACTTTATTAATTCATAATAACGTAATTGTCACCTCCACTCAATTATTAAAACTTGAGTCACCTACACCTTATTTTCAAACTCTTTTGTCACTTTAAACTAAATTGCCCCTCTAATTTAACTTTTAATTATTTACCCCCTTAACAACTTTCAGGTGAATTAAATAAACCTTAAAATCACAATCCCAGTCTCAAAACGAAGAGTGTACTACACATGCACCATGTTATTGCCACACCAGTGCCATGTCATTGCCACATAAGAAATTATAATTTTTTTTTAAAAAGTAATCCCATACATACTATTTTTATATATTTATTTAAAAAAGTAAAAACTATATATGTATTATTTTTATATATAATATATATAAATATATATTAAATATATATATATTTTTAAATAATATTATATATATATATATATTAAATAAAAAATGTCCCCCTCCTTCCTTCTTCTTCAGACCCTTCCCCATCCCCCACCCCACCCCATTTTCCATCCCCCACCCCTGCAAACATGAAATTCCCCCCACCCTTCCCCTATTTCCTTCTTCTAAAGATCATCTATCCCCCGCACCTGATCTTTCTTCCAGCGCCCCCCCTCCAACCCCCACCCCTGCAAACATGTCCCCCTAAAAATTAGTAACAAATTCAATGAAAATATCATCCATTAGATGATAATTTTTTTTTTGAGAAAAACATACAGGGAAACTACGACTACTGCAGAAGAAAAATAAGAAAAAAACCATAGTAAAAGATTTTTGGTAATTAGGAACTTAGGATTATTGTGGACTCCTCATTCTTATTTATTCCATTTTTTAGGCAAATTTCAAATTCAACAATAGCTAAATAAATTCTTAGCTTCTGTGAACCTTTCATATCTTCCTCTGTTCCTCAGACAATTCCCGCTCCCTCCACCCTCCGCCCCTACCCCTGCATACACAAAAAAAGCCCCCCCTCCCCTTTCTTCTTCAAATAGGAAAATACCCCTATCAAGTCAAAAATAATTTGTTCATTTGTTTTAATACTCAAAAATTGTCTGATTAACAAAAACAATTAAAAGTAAAAATCAAAAGAAATCTCATTGATGATAAGTGATTCAAAGATAAAATCATCAATTTAATTTATTTTTTGTCTAAATTTTAAGGGAGTTGGATTGAAGGTTGAGATGGTATTCAATGAAGGAAAATTTTTAATTTAGTATCTCCGTGGTTGTTCTTTGGTGGTGTTAATGGAGGGAAATGGAAAAAATTGGAGGAGAGCATTGGTGGAGAATGTAGTTGAGGTCGTTAATGGAGGAATTTATAATTGATGAAAATAAGTGTTGTTGTTGTTGATGTTTTGGAGAAGAAAAGAAGAAAAAGGTGTCTAGTTTTTTTTTTTTTAAATTCTATTATATTTAAAATATAATATTAGTGGAATTAATTTTTTTACAAAATATACCCTCCTTTTTTTTTTTCTTAGAAATGTCACGTCAGCATTAGGGATGAAACGAATTCACTTTAAACTTATTAAGAGGGGTAAATAAACATGTATTAAGTTAAAGTGATAAATGATGTTGTGAGGACAAGTTCAGGGGTGAAATGATGACTTTTCTCTAACTTTAGTTATAGTTATGTATTTTAGTTGGGGGTTCCTATAGGCTTGATGTTATTTCACTTATAGTGCATAACTGTACTATGTATAGGATTGGTATAAATGATGTTATGTTACATTTGATACATAGTATACCTATGTATATGAATACATTTTTTATGGGAAAAAGCATAAATACTCCCTAAACTTATCACCACAACTTACTTCAGCACTTAACTGGTAATTATTGGCCCCCCTAAACAACTTTAAAATGTATTATTTTCCTCCCTTCGTGGCTATAAAGCCCCAAAAATAGGTCTCAAGATGTCACACGGTGCTCAAGACTACGAGTAGCCTTACACTAACCCTATCAGTCTTCTACTAAATCTGTAAGCTCATAATAGAGGAAACGTAGATATATGATCAAAGCAGAAATGCAAATTTTGTATGAGCTAAGCGGAAACTGTCTGAATACAATATCTAGAAATACTTAACTCAAGAGTCTGATAAATCAATGCTGAAAATCTGAATCATATCTAGCAGTCTGACAAGCCTCCACTACTAATGCAAGAGAGTCACTGGGACAAACCCCCAACTGACTCGAACTGTCTGAAGATACTGAATCATCTATACTAATAAGATAAAAATTTGAATGACTAAGTCCCCGAACAATGAGGACTCGCCAACTGTTGGAATATAGATAGAGATGCTCGAAATCACTCACGCTGCTAAAACTGAGCACCTGAACCTACATTATGAGATAATGTAGGACATAGACGTATATGTGGATTATTACTTTTGGATGGTACTGAGTATATGGGGTGAATGCATAAGTAAAACATTATCTCAACATTATTACAATTTGTAAAAGAATGCATGCTAAATATAGATGACTCACATAAGCTGGAATATCTTAAAACTGTAAATCATAATCAAGAATAGCAAAACATATTGCATAAATCTAGTGAGTCATAACATTTAGTTTCTAAAAGTTGTATTGGTATTTTGTATTTAACTCATTTGTCTAAGTTTAGAAAGGAATCACTTCTGTATCTGTAAACTGAAAACTGAAATCTCATAGCTAATGTCATATATAAAGCAATATCTGAATAAAAATGTGATCCTTTACACTTAGTTTCTAAAAACTTTTTTGTTATTCTTTAGTCTTTTCTGTAAGTTGTAGGAAAACTTTTTTAAAAGCTGTTTTGCAAGTACTTACTATTAGGGAGGTTCTTCTAATCGACATACACTATGTGAGCTATCATAGTGTCCAACGTCTAGTTCCCTTATGGGAAAACCTCACATTGGGGAGAGGTGTCATACTCTTGCCAAGGAGTATAACCTAATCTAAGTGATCACATTTGTATATTTCATCCATATAGAAATAGGATAATTTGATAATCTATACCTATGTTGGATCGTAGTTCTGGGGCATGTAAACATACCTAACTCAGTGCTAAATACTACTCCCTTTAATATGTATGCTCATTCTGTGGGTAATCCACTTTTGAAAACTAATATAAGGGTTTACAATGAAAATATCTTGTAAATCTGTTTAATGTAACTGTAGCTAAATCTGTAAAGTGGATTTCATATCTAAGCTGAGATCAATAGATCAAATCTTGGTTCAAAATCTAAATATAAAAAATCATGGGATCCTTAAAAGCATAATTTTCTATTCAAACTAGGGCTACTAACCCATGCATCTATTTCACATCAAATCATCATAAAATTCATGCTAAATAATGAAAATATTGATAATTCAATTCTAAATCTAGAAATTATTGCAATACGCATGAAAATACGAAAGTAGACATGCAATTCAACATCTATTTCACTTGAAATCTCATAATCTTGCAAATAACATTATTGGGTATAAACCCTAATTCAAAACTCATATATATTCATGTAAAATTTTGCTTCAAAAACTAATTTTGGGCACAAGGATGAAAGAATTGTCCTTGTTGAAAACTCCAGATGCCTTAATTGATGCAATTGATGAGAACACTTGATTTTGGATTCCTATTTATGCTCTTGGAGATGGATTCTTGATTATCTTAAATTAGAAACCTTGAATTTTGAGTCTCCTTGGAGAAAGAATGGTGGAATTTGGATTTCTTGGGAATTAAGTTTTTGATGTTCTAGGGTTTATTTGAGAGAAATTTAATGAAAAGTGAGCATATAATGGTTAGAACAAGATTAATTCAGTGTTATTCACAAATTGGGGGCTGGTGAAAATACTAGATTGCCATTAAAATTTAAGTTTGGAAACTAAAATCCTGATTTGGAACTCCACCACGACACAGGGTATCGTGGTGGCTCACTAGATAAGGGACCATTGTCATTTTGGGCTTTGGCACGATGCGGTGTAATCATATTGCACCACAGTAAAAGGACGAGCGGGAACTAAAGTTTCACCGTGACACGACGTAATCGCGGTGTTCCACTGGAAATAAAACAATTGAAATTTTTTCCTTCTCCGTGACATGGTGCCTATCGAAATGCCCTACTATTTTCACTAAAATCGCCATAAATTCTCAACTGAGAATTAGATTTAAGTGAAATTGGTATCGTTGGGAAGATGGTTCAATTATCTACACATTGGTCGGTCTAGATCTGGAAAATTCTACTCGTTTCAAGAGTTGTTCATTTTTAAAGTTGACCCATGACATTCTAGGAGTTAAATTGAGCTAGGAAAAGTATGGGGTATTACATTATCTCCCCCTTGGAAACATTCATCCTCAAATGAGACTAGTTAAACTGAAGATACTGAGGGACTGAGGCTATATGCTGGCATGCACAACAAGTTTCATAATTGAATCTAAAACATACTAAGCGACTGAACTAATCTACGAATGTATGAATTTAAATGAAGATAGATATATGGCTGAATCTGAGTCTGGAGAAGAACTGAATTAAGGAAGACTCTTACCTTCGGTTGAATCTGAGTTCGTGGAGAAGAGATAAGGATACTTGGATCACATGTCTACTTCTGTTTCCCAAGTAGCACCCTCAACAGACTAATTTTTTCATAGAACTTTGACTAAGGGAACTTCTTTGTTACTTAGTCTACGAATCTGATGATCAAGAATCTCTAGTGGAACTTCTTTGTATGGAAGACTATATTGAATATCTGTGCTTTTTAGAGGAACTACAACATCTGAATCATCCATGCACTTCTTCAATAAGGACACATGAAACACTGGATGAACTGATGACAAGTCTGCAGGTAGCTCAAGCTCATGCGCTACCTTTCCTACACGACTTAAAATCCTGTAGGGGCCTACATATCGAGGACTAAGCTTCCCCTTTTTTCCAGATCTCTTCACCCCCTTCATGGGTGAAACCTTCAAATACACAAGATCATCTACTTCAAACTCAAGATCTCTCATCCTTACATCTGTATAAGATTTTTGATGACTTTGAGCTTTTTTCAATTTCTATCGAATTAACTAAACTTTCTCCATGGCTTCAAACACCATATCTGGCCCAACTAAAGTGGCCTCACCCACTTTGAACCTACTGACTGATGATCTACATCTCCACCCATAAAGATCCTCAAATGGGGCTATCTGAATACTAGAATGGTAACTGTTATTGTAGGCAAACTTGATCAATGGCAAGTGGTCATCCCAACTGCCCTTGAAATGAAGAACACATTCCTTCAACATATCCTCTAAGGTCTGAATGGTGCACTCTTCTTGACTATTTGTCTACGGATAAAAAATTAAACTAAGATAAACTTGGGTACCAAGACCCTTCTGAAAGGCTTTCCAAAATGGAGAGGTAAACTGAGTACCTCTATGTGAGATGATGGACAAGGGAACTCCATACAATCTAACCAACTCTCTGATATACATATTAGCATAATCTTCAGCTGTGTAGGATGTGTGAACTAGCATGAAATGGGCTGATTTTGTCAACCTGTCTTCAATCACCCAAATCGAATTATACTGACGACGCGAATGGGGTAATCCAGTCACAAAGTCCATATTCACCTCTTCCCATTTCCAAGTGGGAATACCAAACTCCTGCAATGCGCCACCAGGTCTTTGGTGCTCTACCTTAACTTGTTGGCAAGTTTCACACTTGGCTACAAATTTTGTTATATCTTTTTTCATACCACTCCACCAACCGACCTCCCGCAGATCGCGGTACATCATAGTGGATCTTGGATGAATAGAGTAATGCACACCATACGCTTTTGCCATAATCCGCTGCCTCAAATTGTCAACATATGGCACACACAATCTACTCTAGTATCTCAACACACCATCTCTCCCTTGGGATTAAACCTCTACCTTTTGGACTTTAACTTACCCCTTCAGTTTGACCAAACTAGAATCCTTATCCTACTTCTCTTTTACTTCAGACACTAGAAAAGATTCTGAACTACTCTGAACCTAGACATTACCTTTAGCCGAGTCAACCAACCTCACACCCAATCTATCTAACCTATGAAATTCTCGAACTAACTCTCTCTTAGCATTCTCAACATGAGCAACACTGCCCATAGAAAATCTACTAAGAGTATCTGCCACTATATTGGCCTTGCCCGAATGATATAACATACTTATATCATAATCCTTTAACAATTCTAACCACCTTCACTGATGAAGATCTAACTCCCTTTAAGTAAACACATACTGCAAACTTTTTTAATCCGTAAATACATCAACATGCACCCATCAAAATAGTGCCTCTATATTTTTAATACAAATACAACTACGCTAACTCAAGGTCATGGGTAGGGTAGTTCTTTTTGTGAGGCTTAAGCTATCTAGAGGAATAGGATATAACCTTACCTCTCTGCATCAAAACACAATCCAAACTGATTCTAGAGGCATCATAATAGACAATGAACCCATTTGTACCATTAGGTAGCGCTAAAACTGGTGCTAAAGTGAGTCGAGTCTTCAACTCCTGAAATCTCTTCTCACATGAATCTGACCACTAAAACTTAACTTTATTCTGAGTCAATCTAGATATAAGGATGCAACAGAAGAAAAAACCTAAACAAAACATCTATAATAGTTAGCTTAACCCAAGAAACTTTGAATGTCTGATGGAGAAATAGGTCTAGGATAGTTTCTTACTGCTTTTGTCTTTTGGGGATCAACTCTAATACTATCACTGGAAATAATATGATGAAGGAAAGCTACTGATCTTAGACAAAATTCACATTTGCTGAATTTTGCAAACAACTGGTGATCCCTAAGAGTTTGCAATACAATTCTAATGTAGTCTTCATGATCATCCTCACTACGCGAATAGACAAGAATATTATTTATAAAGACTATGACAAACATGTTTAAATATTGTTTGAACAATCAGTTCATCAAGTCCATCAAGACTATTGGGACATTGTTAAGACCAAATGACATGACTAGAAACTCGAAATGACCATAATGGGTTCTGAAAGCTGTCTTTAGGATATCACATTCCTTTACTCTAAGCTGATGATAGCCGGATCTAAGATCTATCTTGGAGAAATAACTTGAACCTTAGAGCTAGTCAAATATTTCATCAATCCTAGGAAGAGGATATTTATTTTTAATTGTGACTTTATTCAGTTGACTATAGTCAATGCAGATTCGCAAGGAACCATTTTTCTTTCGAATGAATAGGATGAAAGTGCCCCATGGAGAAACACTGGGCCTTATGAAACCCTTGTCTAAGAGTTCTTTAAGCTGTCCTTTTAACTCTTTAAGCTTGGCTAGAGCCATATGATATGGAGAAATAGAGATAGGCTGAGTATCTGGAAGATGTTCAATATCAAATTCTATTTCCCTATCAGGAGGTTCCCCTGGCAATTCTTCGTGACAGATTAGGAAACTCATTGGCTACACTAACTGACTGGACGGTTGGAGCCTTAGACTTAGTGTCTTTGATTCAAACTAGATGATAGATACACCCTTTTGAGATCAACTTTCTAGACTTAAGATAGGATATGAAATGACTTTTTGGAGACACTGAATTACCTTCCTACTCAAAGACTGGTGATGATAGGCAAATTTACACGCCTATAGTGCTATATTTCACCCATATTTTAGCTAAGTTTTGAGGACAAAATATATAATTCATGCACTTTTAGTCCTTTTTCCTGTAAGTGAGATAACGAACATGATTAGCAAGTTTTCAGGTATAAATGATGCAGAATTCAGCATTTTATGGATTACTTGACGCCAAAGAAAGCTTCACGAAAGGAGGAAAACAAAGCTTGGGCGCCAAGGACCAAAAGTGGCGCATGGAAAATCTGTCCCGGGCAAAAACAACAATTCTAAAGACTTTGGGGACTAGCAGTAACTTATTAGGATTAGGATAATGATGCAGTAACCCAGTAGGAATGGGTTAAGTAATGCAGTTGCTTAGTAGGAATAGGATATGGGTGTTATAAATACCCTATTTTGTTAGAGATTTTTATTCATTCACCCATTCATCTATCCACCCATCCATCCACTCATCTACAACTCAAAACAATTTGCTTTCAATTAATTCTTAATTACTTTCTCTTCATCTATTTGATTCTTAATTTCCACAACAAGAGAAACGCTATTCTAAAAGAAATTCACGCCACAAGAACTACCAAACAATACTACACGTGAGATCTTTATTTTAGTATAATAATAATGTCTATTGTGATTTCCATCGCACTCATGAAAAGCTAAACTTCTCTGTTGGGGTTATGGAAGCATTATGAGATACTATCTATTGCTATGAGTTTGTGAATTCGTGACACGTATGCTGCTTATATCATTATTCTCTTCATCTTAATGCAAATTCTTGTGGCTGCAGACGCATAGAATAATGCCAGTATAGCATTAACTTGTTCGAAAGAAAAGTTATATGTCTGGAAAAGAGATAATGTCAAGGTAATAGGGTCCCATCCCCTATTAAAAAGTTAGTGCCGTAACTGGATTAACCTCTTGGAGAATTTGTACCGTTAGATACGCTTTAAGCTCGATAGAGTTAAAGTGAAATAGTCCTTGTTTAGGTTGAAAGGCGCTTGGATTTACCATCGAATACAATTCTCTATAAGCACATGCATGTCTGAATTCCGCATAACTCATAGCCAATAGAGACGTACAACTCATAAGGTGGACATAACCCCAACTCCTAAATTCTCATTGTTTTATATCCTACTAAACATTCTTTATTTTTACTTTGCTATTTTTAGTTTTACTTTATTATTTTGTTTACATTATTTGCACGTTAAAATCCCCCCTTTTACGAGACTTGCATGAAAAGTCTAGTAATCTTTGCTTACTTATTGACCGGCTATTCCCTGTGGGATCGATACCCAACCCAGTTGGGTTATATATTTGACAACGACCGCTTTACACTCTTACGAGAGCTGTAGATTGAGCGTTATCAACTGGCTCATTTGGAAACTAAAACTTTACCACTCGGGTGCGACAATCTATGGATGCATAACAGGAATGGAGCCAATCCATACCAAGAATGAGGTCAAAGTCAACCATATCAAACTCTATTAAATCTGCTAATGTGATTTTATGAAGGACAGTGATAGGACACTTTTTATAGATCTGCTTGGCAACAACTGACTCACCTACTGGGGTAGAAACTAAGAAGGGCTCAGGGATCTTTTCAGTACCTACTTTAAAATTTACTGCAACTAATGGGGTCACATAAGAGAAATTAGACCCAGGGTCTAACAACACATAAGCATCAAGATGAAAGACATGAAGCATACCAGTAACAACATCTGGTGAATCCTCTTACTCCTGATAGGATGGTAAAGCATAAAACCAATTCTAGCATTGACCACTACCGGTACTAGATGACGCGCTATGAGGGGGTACTAGGCGACCTAGAAGAGCTGGTGCGCTAGTAGCCTAAGTCTGGGGACGAACATCCTTGTTTTCCTGCTTAACATATGGACACTCTTTGATTCTATGTCTTAAATTACAACATCCATAACAACCTTTTTGTCCCAACAAACACTTACTAAGATAATTCTTACCACACTTAAGACATGGAGGATAACTGGGTTTTCCACTCACACTATTCTGAGATCTGGACATAGAAGTCTTACCCTACTGCTCCTGCCTAGCTCTGGGAGTGGGAGTTCTAGCTGAAGATGGAGCTAGCATAGATGAACAATTCTAAAACTGCAAACGATTTTCCCCTTCAAACTTTGTCTGGCTATACTCAAACTGCCCTATTCTAGCCTTCTTATTTCCCTTCTCTCTTCCCTTCAACTACAATGCCTCAATCTACTGGGAATGAATCATCAACCTAGCAAGATCCTTGTCCCCAATAAGCATGGAAATCCTACACTCTTTGACTACTAAACCAGATACTTCAGTAATAAACTTACTCATACTCGCCCTAGGGTCAGCCATCATATCAACGGCATAGGGTCAGCCATCATATCAGGGGCATACTTAGACAACTAATTGAACTTAAGGTAGTACTCTTTCACTATCATTGAGCCCTGCCTCAGGTTCACTAACTCCTCCACCTTAGCTTCAAATATGTTATGCGAAAAGAACCTGTCTAGAAATGCATCCTGAAACACCTGCCAACTCATAAGAGCTGCATTCTTACCTCTACCATTCTTCCATATGACCACCCAATCATATGCTACATCCTTCAATCTACAGGATGCTAACTCTACACTTTTCTCCTCAGAAACATGCATAATCTGGGTGATCTTCTTCACCTCATCTAAATAAACTTGTGGGTCCTCACTTGCTTTTGACCCAAAGAACTCTGGCGGATTTATTCTCATAAAGTATCAAATTTTGGCTACTGCTAAATCACCATTATGATGAAGTGGGACTACCACCTAATGGTTTCCTTGAATATTTGCAGTCACGGCTTGGGCTAATGCCTGAAAGGCAGCCCGAAATTAAGCATAGGATACATTTTCATTTAGAAGGTTAGCAGGCTGACATAGTTGATTATCATTTCTACTGGCGTTAGTTTGATGAGGAGGAATATTCAATTGTCATATAAAATCATGAGTTAAAAACAGATAGAGATATTATAAGCATAATAGATCATGAAAGAAAGAGATGATTTCCTAAAAACATTCTGTAGCGTCTTGCTCATAAATATGGCACGCTTCACACCCTTAATCAAGACTCTATGTAACGTGGCTTGTCTGACTCCCTAGGTCTCTTATAACCTTAGACTCCGATACCAAGTTTGTAACGCCCAAAAAATAGTCTCAAGATGTCATACGATGCTCAAGACTATGAGTAGCCTTAAGCTAACCCTGTCAGCTTTCTACTAAATCTGTATCTCATAATAGAGAAAACGTAGATATATGATCAAAGAAAAAATACAAAATTTTGTATGAGCTAAGCTAAAAATGTCTAGATATAATATCTAAAAATACTTAACTCAAGAGTCTGATAAATCAATACTAAAAATCTAAATCATATCTAGCAATTTGGCAAGCCTCTACTACTAATGCTACAGAGTCACTGGGACAAACCCCCAGTTAACTCGAACTATCTAAAAATACTGAATCAACTATACTAATAAGCTGAAAACATGAATGACTAAGTCCCTGAACTATAAGGACTCACTAAATATCGGGATGTAGATGGAGATGCTCGAAATCACTCACGCTGCTGAAAATAAGCACCTGAACCTACATTATAAGATAATGTAGCACATAGACGTATATGCGGATCTGTACTTCTAGATTGTACTGAGTGTATGAGGGTGAATGGATAAGTAAAACAATATCTCAATATTATTACAATTTGTAAAAGAATGCGTGCTAAATGTAGATGATTTACATAAGCTAGAATATCTGAAAACTGTAAATCATAATCATGAATAGAAAAACATATTGTATAGATCTAGTGAGTCATAATATTTAGTTTCTAAAAGTTGTATTGGTTTCTTTCTTTTAATCATACAGTCTAAGTGTAGAAATGACTCACTTTTGTATATGTAAACTAAAAGCTGAAATTCCATAGATAATGTCATATGTAAAGCGATATCTACATAAAACTGTGAGCCTTTATACTTAGTTTTTAAAAGCTTTTTTGTTATTTTTTTCTCTTTTATGTAAGCTGTAGGGAAACTCTTTTAAAAGTAGTTTTGCAAGTCGTTACTATTAGGGAGGTTCTTCTAATCAACATACACTATGTGAGCTATTGATACTAAACGGTCCAATGAAGACACCAAATGGCCACAAGACATCAAAAAATAGTCCACAACAATAAGACACTACAAACGGCACAAGAACACAACACAAGAATAAGAAACGAAATGCAATATATTAAAGAATAAATAGATTGACAAATGAGTGTATAGACTCTTAATAACCCTAAGATATATTAAATCTAAGGACCCTTGCAGCCTACACAAACTATCACCACTCTCCTACATATACACAAGATCAGAATCCACCTCCCAAGCATCGACGTTTCTAATCAAAATACAATCACTAGTGAATCCACACTAGTTTCTTGTCCTAGTTTTGGTTTGCCTCAAATGAGAGAGGACTTGGTGTTTCAAAATTCATATAAGACTTACAAATATCATCTAAAATCTATGTAAGGAAACCTTACATTGTTCTTTATATAGTGTATTACATAATAGAAACTAAAATGACCAAAAAGACCATAAGTGTAAGGCGCCTATCAAGTGTAGTCCAAGTGTAGTGTATGGAAGGTTTTGGTGCATAATTAGGTCATCTTTGGCTCTTCAATTTCACACACCATGTTTCGGGTCCAACATACACTCTCATAGGTCCATATCCATGATTTTTCTAGTATCAACTATTATAGTGTCCAATATCTAGTTCCCTTATAGGAAAACCTCACATTGGGAAGAGGTGTCATACTCTTGCCAAAGAGTATAACCTAATCTAAGTGATCACATCTGTATCTGTCATCTATATAGAAGTGGGAATAATCTGATAATTTATACCTACGTTGGCTCATAGTTCTGGGGCATGTAAACATACCCAACTCGATGCTAAATATTACTCCCTTTAATCTGTATGCTCATTCTATGAGAAATTCACTTTTGAAAACTAATATAAGGGTTTACAGTGAAAACCTCTTGTAAATTTGTTTATTGTAAATGTAGCTAAATTTGTTAAGTGGATTCCATATCTAAGCTGAAATCAAAAGATCAAATCTTTGTTCAAAATCTGAATATAACAAATCATGGAATGCTTAAAAGCATAATCTTCTATTCAAACTAGGGCTAATAACCCATGCATCTATTTCATATCAAATCACCATAAAATTTATGATAAATAATGAAAATATTGATAATTCAATTCTAAATCTGGAAATTATTCCAATACGCATGAAAATACAAAAGTAGACATGCAATTCAACATTTTTCACTTGAAATCTCATAATCTTACAAATAGCAATATTGGGTATAAACCCTAATTCAAAACTCATGTAGATTCACGTAAAATTTTCTTCAAAAACTAATTTTGGGCACAAGGATGAAAGGATTGTCCTTGTTGAAAATCCTACATACCTTAATTGATGCAATTGATGAGAACACTTGATTTTAGACTCTTATTTATGCTCTTGGAGATAGATTCTTGATTATCTTGAATTGGAAACCTTGAATTTTGAGTTTCCTTGGAGAAAGAATGGTGGAATTTGGATTTCTTGAAAATTAAGTTTTTGATGTTCTAGGATTTCTTTGAGAAAAATTTAATGAAAAGTGAGCATATAATAGTTAGAATAGGATTAATTTAGTGCTATTCACGAATTGAGGGCTGAGAAAAAGACTAGATTTCCCTTAAAAATTAAGTTGGAAATTGAAATTTTGATTTGGCACTCCACCGCGATGCGGGGCTATCGTGGTGGCTCACTAAATGTGGGATTATTGCCATTTTGGGCTTTGGCGTGATGCGGCATAATCGCGTTACACCACTGGAAAAGGACGAACGGGAACTGGAGTTTCACCATAACACGACATAATCACGGTGCTCCACTAACAATCGGACAATTGTGATTTTATCCTTCTCTGCGATGCGGTGCCTATTAAAATGCCCTACTATTTTAACTAAAATCGCCATAACTTCTCAGCCGAGTATTGGATTTAGGCAAAATTGGTATCGTTGGAAAGTTGGTTCAATATCTACACTGGTGGGTATAAAGCTGAAAAATTCTACTCGTATCAAGAGTTATTCATTTTTAAAGTTGACCCTTGACATTGTAGGAGTTAACATGAGATAGGAAAAGTATGGGGTATTACAGTGGCTCAGACAAAGTTAAGCCTTAGTGTTGTATCACTACTCGTGATTTAATTCGTTCACGTCATTAGTTGGTCAAATTTAACTCGATCCATGTCAAATTATTTTTAAAAAATTATTTTTTTTGTATTATTTAAAATTCTTTTTAATGTTTTATCCCATCAAGCTCTCACAACACCATCACCATGGACATCAACTCCACAATACCATCATCATCGTCAACTCCACTCCATATACTTACTACCAACAATAATATCACCTCTGCCACTATTGATTTCAGAATTTTCACCACCTCCACTGCTATCAACTCAAAAAAAAAATTTCAATGGTTGTAAATTTCACAACACCCATCACCAACATCAATAACTTTACAATACCCATCACCAACACCAATAATATCAGCTAAAAATTCAGCAACAAAACTCATATGAAAATAAATTTATAATAAAATTAAAGAATGGTGATAGAAGATTGAGGTGGTGAAGAATGGAAAGAGATGGTTGCCTGTGTGGAGGGAGAAAATATAGAGGCATGGGAATGGAACAACACTGTCACAGTCGTCAACAATACAATACCCACCGTCGATTCACAAAACACACCATTAACATCGACCACTGATATGAATAATTTCATTTTTCTAATTGAAAACCTTCAGTAGAATCTTTAAAGTATAACTTACACTCTTTAATAACCAAAATATATATATCTCAGAAGATTACTATCCTACCAAGAAATTAAAATTATAGAATATTTTTTTTTATTTTGATGGAATAGAAGTGGTGAGAATGGAGATGGTGACAGATAAGGAGTAATGGAGGAAGTGGGTGGATTATACCTATGTGGGTGGTGCTAAATGACGAATAAGGTGAATAGATTCACTTTCTATCCCTTTTTTTCACTTTCACACGTGTTTGAGAGAGTGGAAGCACTGTCCCTGTTAGAGGGGATATTAAATTCATTTGAAACAACAATAAGGGGTTAAATAATTACTTATAAAGTTTAAGTGCTAAAGTAAGTTGTGGTGACAAGTTTAGGGGTGTATTTATGCAGTTTATTTTTTTATATATATATACATGATGATATGTCATTACTGATACATTACTCTGTTATGTATAAGAATGGAATAACTCAAGTTAATGCAAATCAGATACATACAATAGATATGTATATTTATGTATGTCTGGCTTATTTATGGACAATTTTCGTCATTTTGCACATTCAATGATTAAGTTTTATTTTAGATTTAACTAAAATTGGTATGCAATTTTTGTCATAACAGGAAATGAAATACTGAAGAAACAGAATTGTATTGTTCATCTTATTAATAAATTATGACAGAAAATAGAGCTTCAACATTTTTTGAAAAAAAGATATTCAAAAAACAGAGTTTCAATGATCATAAGGGAGATGTTTTTATCGTGTTAATTGATTTGTTATTGCAAATTTTGAAATTGAAAAATTGTTACTTAATAGAAGGAATTTATTAATCACACTTTAATAAATAAGGCATTACTTGAGGGCCAAATTATGAAAGATGTATTTTTTTCCTTAAATACCGTTAAGGAGGTTAGTTCTGATACATAAGATACTTATGTATATCAATATTATTATAAATATATTACCATATATAGTGAATGTCTACTTTATCATATATGAATATCTATTTATGGAAAAGTTAGAAACCTCAAGGTTAGTTTTTCTCTATAAATAAAGGGGTTTTACCTTCATTGCAATTCATCCCTCAATAATTACTCAAGAGAAATAAGAATTACTCTCTATTCTCTCTACTCTTCTTCTTTTTTGATTTTTATTATTTCATAACACGTTATCAGCACGATACTCTGCCAAACAAGATGAGATTATAAATCTAAAGGTAATTTCAAGGTTGACAATTTTAAGGTTAGTAATTCCTTATGTTATCTGTCTTTTGTTACTAATAATATAATTATTGTTGGATTTGAGGAAAAATAATTATTTTGGAACCATTTATGTTTTAAATTTATTCCTCAAGAATAATATTATCAAAAGGGATGATAATATGTTAGGCTCAAGTCTCATCGATTTATGCCTAAGACGCCTTTATATGGATAAGACGTTGAGTTTGAATCTCAATGCACCATATTGATGATATTATGATGGCTAAGGAAAAATAATGGGTATTTGGTGAAAGTGATTAAACATGTCCCATTAAATATGCTCTATTACTTGAATTGAATGTGGTAGCAATAAATCATATGTATACCGCGATTTACTTTTGTAGTAGCTATCATAATTTGATACACTTAAAACATGATTATATTTCATTCTTCCTGGGAATAAGAATGCTTAAGGCATGATTATATTTCATTCCTAGGAATGAGAATTTCGATTA
The DNA here is from genome assembly GCA_030864225.1 of Capsicum baccatum var. pendulum. Lineage (NCBI taxonomy): Eukaryota > Viridiplantae > Streptophyta > Magnoliopsida > Solanales > Solanaceae > Capsicum > Capsicum baccatum. The sequence continues at coordinate 42,981,842 of CM061554.1, forward strand.
TTATAAATACAAATCTATACCCTGGGGGTAAATGTTATTGTATATACACTCGAACGTATTCTTTGTTGTGAAGATATCACAATCCACCTCTAAAAGAGGTAGAATAATAGGAAGATTGAATATCTTCAAGTTATGTGATAAGAAACATGATTGTGAAAATGTACCCAAGCATGATGAAATCACATGCCATAATAAACTAAGAATTTATTGTTTATTGATACGAAATTCATGCAATAGTAAACCTGATGTCTAAAGTATTTTTGCACATGTTATGGTAACTTGGAGTTACTAATAAAAATCATTTAATGTATTGACATAAATTATTTGCCATCATGAAGATGTGCATATTGAGCATTAGACATATGTTGAAGAAATAAAAGATTCTTCAAGAATTGTTTATGTTGCTTGTTCTCATAATGAGTTGGTTGGACCAACTAATGTTTTTATTTGATCCCTCAAAATCTGAAAGGTATAAAAGGTCAATATGGTCCATCTCACCAGTCGTGTGATCTATTAAGATACATCGATATAAGATGATCATATGTACATCATTGTTAACCTGCCGTTTGGCATTCATAAAGTTGCTTGCTCAATAAAATTGAGTCAAAAGCATAACTTTCAAATTGTGTAATCAAGACAATCTTGATGATGATGGTTTGGTGTTGAATGCCTTTGATAAATAGCTAAACCATTGCTAAGAACAAAGCTTTATGTATTGGTATGAAATATGATATGTTGCATACAATAACACTTGTATGCATTAGACCAATAAATTATGATTATTTCTTTCCTCTCAATTGGTTCAAGGCCAGGAACTAACTATTCCATCTAATAGTTTTGATGTGCGTTATACAATTAATAATATACCATGATGCACAAAGATGGATTCCGCAATGAAGATGAAGGATAAATGTTGGTTTTCTTAATATAAGGGGGGAGATTATAAGTAGCTATGAAATATGTTAGGAATATCATCAAATCCTCATTCAAAAGATAATTCAAGTCAAATGCCAGAAGCATCTGTTGACTCAAATTTAGTATCATATTTAAGCTACAAGTGCTCCTATTTTGCGCTCTTAAAGGACAAAGTCTACGCATGCATGAAGTGTAGTAGACTAATTGGTTTCCAATGAAATAATCCTTAAAAAGGATAAGAAGAAAATAATCACAATAAGAAGGCAATGTGCTCTTGAAGAGCCTATGACATAACACTTTATGAAACCTTATGAAAGGTTCAGGTACCTGAAAATAATAAAGTGATGAGATCTCAAAATGTTATGTCACATTGCGAACCAATAAAAAAAAAAGAAACCATCGACGATATCTTTAATACAATATTGATGCAATATTACAAAAGATTATGAGGATCTAAATTCTACATTTATTTAATCATACTGACGTAGAAATATTTATCAAGTGACATGAAAGGATGCTTCTTGGTAAGTGTAAAACTTATTTGATTTTCAGTCCAAACACTTGAAGATATATGAAATGTTGAATATTGTCACTTGACAAAATTTAAATGAAAACTTTCTAAGGATTCAAAATGTTTAAAGCATATAAAAGTTTCTGGGAAGCTTATTTAGAATCCTTATATTGTATAAGCTTATAGCTTGAAAATGATTGAAACTCTTGGAGAATTTTCAAAAGCAATAAAATATTTGCTTAAATGAGAAAGATTCATAATTGAATGAGGATTCATTCCGACCTCAAGAAAAAAATAAGGAACTCCTTTATTATGAAGTATCATATCTTAGTGCCATTAGTGAACTAATGTATCTTGCAAATACTACAAGGCATGACATTGCCTTTTTTGGTTAATTTGTTAGCAAGGTATAGTTCTGCTCCTACTAGGAGACATCAAAATGAGATCAAACATATGAGCTTATGTTACTCTAAAGATTGTAGTCCCTATGTTATTGGTTATGTTGATGTTGGGTACTTATATGACCTGTATAAAGCTCGATCTCAAATAAGCTATATGTTCATATGCAGGGTTACTGCCATATCTGGGAGGTATACAAAGTAGTCTATCTAGCCACTTTATCGAACCATGATGAAATAACAAATATTTATGAAGCAAGCTGAGAATGAGTGTGGTTGAGATCCATGATACACCTCATTCGAGAAAAATATGGCATGAAATGTGACAATGTACCCACAATTTTATACGGAAATAATGCAATATGCATAACACATCTTAATGGAGGATTCATAAAAAGAGATAGAATGAAGCATACTTCATCAAAGATTTTCTACATACATGAGCTCCAAAAGAATGGTGATATTAACGTGCAACGGATTCGTTCAAGTGATAATGTGGCTGATTTATTCTCCAAGTCTCCTTCAATGGCAACTTTCAAGAAGATGATGCACAAGATCGAGATGCAAAGGCTTAAGGATGTTCTCATTAGGGGGAGTTAATACGCACTATACTCTTTTTTCCTTACGAGATTTTGTCCCACTGGGTTTTCCATGTAAGGGTTTTAATGAGGCAGCCTTATGCGTATTATTAGATATGTATACTCTTTTTTCTTTATTAGATTTTTTTCCACTGATTGTTTTTCTAGTAAGGTTTTAACGAGGCACATTATCTATCAATTAGACATTCAAGGGGGAGTGTTATAAATATATTACCATATATAGTGAATGTCTACTTTATCATATATGAATATCTATTTATGGAAAAGTTAGAAACCCCAATATTAGTTTTCCCCTAAAAATAAAGTGGTTTTACCTTCATTGTAATTCATCCTTCAATAATCCCTCAAAAGAAATAAGAATTACTCTCTGTTCTCCCTACTCTTCTTCTTCTTTGTTCTTTATTAGTTTATAACAAATATTCAGTTATGTATATGAATAATTAAAATATGAAAGAGAGAAAATTTATTTAAAAAATCGAAAGAGAGGATAATTAAGGAGCAAACTTGTGGGATTTGTGTTATTTATCCTTGTTAATCGTAGATAATCCTAGTGGTTTAGCTAAGACCATTAGCTTTCATATAAATATATGAAATATGTACAAATATTCAATTTTGAGAAAAGAGTCAAATTTATCTCTCTATTTTAAAAAATTGGCTAAATATACCCTTTTCGAACTTTGTAGCTAAATTTACCCTGGCTGTCATACTTTGGGGTTATATTTAACCTTATTGTTAAGAAATTTTTCACATGTGTCCTTCCTTTAATAAAGAATCAATCAACTTTAAATTGTCCATTTTAAAAATATAAATCATACTCTAATCTAATTTTTTTGATTCAACCCACAAAAAATACACAAATAAATATACGTCTCCCTCAGTTCTGTTGGTCAAATTTTTTCTAAGAACAAAAGTACTTCTCTTTCAACGTGCAATGCTGATGTGTTGTTTTCAAATGAATAAAAAGTACAATAAAATAGGATAACGTAAAGCATGAAACTAGAGAAAATTTTCATTACAAACTCTACTCTTGTTCAGTTAAGTTCAAATTTTAAATTTTGGTATGTAATTTATGTGCATCTAGATTCTACAATCAATGAATAAGTTTTCTGAATAGTATAATGAAAAAATTGTGTAAATCTATATAGCATATAAGGGTATATGAATAAAGAGATGTCACAATTGGCACATAGGGAGACCTCTTAACTAAGTCATCAAGAGAAATATTCAGTGGGCCTAATCTATTGCATTTGACCATCAAGTGTCATTTTTCATGAGCTTTGCATTGATGCAGATTCATGAACTGGGCGAATGATATGTTTCTTTGCATTTGCACTAATGCAAATAATATTTTTATGAGCTATCTACTGATAAATATCCAGTGGCTTAATCTCGTTGAGAAAATTTAACCAACAGATCTAACAGGGGTATATCTATTTGTCTTTTTGTGGCTCGAGTCGGGTCGGGTGGATTAAATTAGGGTATAATTTATTTTTAAAAATAAGACATTTAACATTGATTTGAATTTTTTTATTAAAGAAAGGGTACATGTGCAAAGTTTCTTAACAATAAAGGAAAATTTGACCCTAATATATGTTATCAAGGGCAAATTTGACCTCAAAGTATGATGAATGATACATTTAGATAATTTTCAAAGTATAGGAGTAAATTTGGTCCCAAAATATGACAACGAGAGTAAATTTAGCTACAATATAACGTAAGATATATTTAGCCAATTTTTTAAAATAGAGACGTACATTTTAACCCTTTTCCCTTAAATTTAAATTTGAAATCCGTCTCGATGACAATCCTCTTTGGATCATGAAAAACTCGAAGACAGAACAAATTATAAGCCGCTAATATCCTACAAAACATTGCGACACAAAAGACAATTTATTTAGATTGCTTTGGACATGTTGTACACCACCTTTTTCATTTCTACATTTCATTATTTGTTGTTATAAAATTTCCTCGCAATGTGCACAGCAAATTTTCTTTTCAAATTCTGTTGACTTTGATTTCTACTTTATTTTTTATGGGTATATAAAAAAGAAAAGAAATAAAACTAATATGTTCAGTATCACTAAAGTGTCATTTTGTGTGAGGTAAAAGTTGTTATTTGGTGTGAGATAAAAGTTATAATAGTACACAAATCAAAGGTATTTTATCTCATATTTAGATAGAGGATTAGTTAGTTAAGGAATTATTTATCCCACCATTTATGCCTTAATGATGGAATAAGTTATTAAATATATATAATGGGATAACTAATTTTGAGATAACTAATCTCTTAATTAATTATCCTGAGATGACTTGTTCGAGCAATTAATTTTTAAAAAATTCATGCAAAGGCAAAGTTATTATAATGCTAGTCAAACAATTAAATAATAATTTTATTTAATTATTCTCAAACATCTCTTTTGAATTAGATAACTCGTGAATGAACGAATGAAATCGTACAGAAAAATAGTAGAAGTAATATTTTCTGACAATCCCAATAATAAAAAAATAATTTATTTTAATGAATCATAAATAAATATCAATTGGTCTAGTTGAAAAACAAATGGCTTTTGGAGAATATATTCTTCCACTCATTCGAGACTGAATAATGAAAGGACGCCATTACATTTTAAATTATGAATTAACATTGTCAACATAAACAATGAAGACCATAATTTAAATTAATGAACAATAAGGAAACATAAGTTAGAGACATCTTTTCTATCATATCACGGTTGTAGATTTTACACCCACACATTTTAAGGATATAATCTATAATATATTAAAAGTGTGAACACCTTTAAAAAAGTAAATTGAACTTTCTGTCATTCATTAAAAGACTCTTCTTTAGATAAAATTGTCTTTTCACTATTTTTAAAAATTTATTATTTAATTATTTTTGTTATATTAACTAGACTCCTAAAATAAAAGGTACTTCTAAAATATATGGAAGGAGAATCAATTAATATTTTTCTTGTACTAATCAATTAGAAAAATACTCTTAAAATAAGATAGAAAAATCCTTCTAAAATAGGGCTCTAATAAAAAAATACTTCAAATATTAAGATGCACGTTAAACTACCGAAGTAATTAATTTACTTATTGGGAAATAAACTTGGCGTACATAGCTTAGAAAATATTATTATTTTCAAATTCTTTTGCCCTAGTTTATTTACCTACTTAATTATTTTGATTTTGGATACTCTTGGTTATTATCACATAATTCTTCTAAATTGAATCATGGTGATTACCTCTTCACTACAGAATTAGATATTGTATCAATATGATGCCCTGACTTTTACTATTTTTTTTTCTGGTAAAGTTTAGGTTTAATTAAATAAATTCTTCAAAAGATGCTGAATTTAATTATTGTATTTATCTTTGTTATTTAGACAAATATCATATTTAGTGTAATGTTTGAACTCAATAAAGTAAGGTACACGCGCGAAGCGCGTACATCTAAACTAGTTATTAAAATAAAGTAGACAAAGTTTGTTGGGCTTTGAGCTGTAGGAGACAAAAGAGTTTTAAAATAAGGTGTAGGTGATATAATTTTTAATTATTAGGTGGATGTGACAATTACTTTATTATGGACTAAGGAAGTTGAAGAAGTTTCAAAATAACCCACAAGTTTTTAAATTTACACTTTGATCTAAATGTTAGTTAATATAATAGAAAATAGAGGGAAAAAATTCTCAATCGTTGTTTTCTCTCTCTTCACGATTATTGTTGTTTATTGTTGTTGTTGCTGCTTTATTCATCATCTCCTGCTTTATTATCATCATCTTCTACTTCATTCTCATCTTATCTTCTTCTTGTCGACCATTGTTGTTGTTGTTACCGCTACTGTTGCTATTTTATCAATTTCTTAGGTCAAATTTTATTTCGAAAATCACCACTTTACACTTTGACATTACTTCATAGAGACCTTAGTAAGTCAAATTATGATTTTTAGTCGAATTTGTCATCTGGGTTACAAAGTTACTGATGTTTTTTCCAACAATGGATAGAAGCCGATCATGAATCTAACATAAGTGCCCACAATTTAAATAAATCATTCATTTGGTGCATCAGATGAGTAGTCTGTTACAACAGAAGATATATCTGTTGCATCAAACTGATTATCTACTATATCAGATTGATTAATCTATTTGGAACAACACAAATTAGCCCCTGCCACAAACCCAACAGCTAACCAATATGTTTTGCTAATGCTACTGGATTCAAAATTATTTCTTACGTCTAATTGTCGATATGTTTGTTGAAAATATAATAGACAAACTGAAAATTAAATACTCCTTCCGTCTCAAATTACCCGTCTCAAATTTCCTAATTTGATTTCTCATTTTACATGTCTCTTTTTATTAACCAAGAAGAGATAAAAGAGATAAAAAAAATTCCATGTGTTTACCCTTTGCATTAATCACTTTTTCTTCACATTAAAATATAAATATCATTTAATAGAGTTATTATGGTAAACTAGGCATGTTATTAATTATTTTTCTTAATCAATATGCCATCTCAATTTGGGACGGGTAGGGTAATCTGAGACGGGGGGAGTTATTTGTTGAAATAGACTAGTTATCTATTGCAACGTATGAGTAATCTATTTGGAACAACATAAATTAGCCCCTGCCACAAACCCAAAAGATAAATCTTAAATCTTGTTATTGCTACTGAATTCAAAATTACTCCTTACGTCCAATCATCGATATGTTTATTGAGAAGATAATAGACAGAATGAAAATTAAATCTGAATTAAAACGGTCAATGTTGATCAAAGATAATTTTTTTTATTAAACTAAAACAAATAAAAATATATATACAGACTTAGAAAGAAAGAAGAAACAAAATAATCTAATTATTATTAATAGATTCTTCATCATTATTATTATTATCACCAGCCGCATCTTCGACAGGTAGCAACAGCGCCCTTCTTATCCTGCGGATCTCCCGCAACATTCTTACTCTGACAGCGGCCAACTTCCACTTTATATCATATACCTGCGTCTGCAGTTCTTGTACGTCGTCTCGTAAAATAGCGACATCCCACACTAGATCGCCCATATCTAGAAAACGTATAAATTGACAAAAAATATAAAAATAAAAGTAAAGAAAAGAATTCAAAAGTAATACAACGTATATTTACACAAAAAGAAAGAAAAAAAATTACCAAAAATAGGAAAAACAATCAAGTTCTTGAAGAGAAAGTTGTTGAAGGTATAATATGAAAGACAAGAGCAAGAAATAAATAGATATGTGTAGTAGAATGATCGAGTAGAGAGGGACCTATTTATAGAGGATTAAATTTGAATGAGTTAGGTAGAAAGGCACGACTGTTCACCTCCATTTATTAATGCTAGTGACTTTTTGATTACTGTGGAAAGTTATGACTTGATAAAATTCTTTTCAATATCCATTTTTTTAATTGTGGCAACAAATAATATATTTGTTGTATCAGATAACCCATATGTGACAACAAATATAAAATTTTTTGCAACAAATTTACGATCTGTTGCAACAGATAATATATCTGTTGCAACATATATCTTTTTAATAATCATCATATCTTTATCTTTAATCCAAATTTGGTGACTTTTTTATTATATAATTAAAAAAAATAGATTCAAAAACAAAAAGGCGCGAATGTTCACCTCCATTTTTTAATACTGGTGACTTTTTGACTACTGTGAAAAGTTGTGACTTGATAAGTTCTTTTCAGTGATCGATTTTTTGAGTTGTGGCAATATATTATATATCTGTTGCATCAGATAATCCATCTGTGACAACAGATATACCATTTATTGCAAAAAATCTACGATCTATTGCAATAGATAATATATTATCTGTTGCAACATATATCTTTTTAATAATCATCATATCGTTATCTTTAATTCAAATTTGGTGACTTTTTTATTATTATATAAATTATAAAAACATATTCAAAAACAAAAAGGCGCGACGACTGTTCACCTCCATTCATTAATACTGGTGCCTTTTTGATTACTGTGAAAAGTTGTGGCTTGATAAGTTCTTTTCAGTAATCGTTTTTTTGAGTTGCAACAAATATACCATTTGTTGCAATAAATCTACAATCTGTTATATCAAATAATATATCTTGTGCACATATAAGCTATCTTTTTTTAATAATCAACATATCTTTAATCCAAATTTGGTGACTTTTATTATATAAATTAAAAAAATAGATTTAAAAATAAATATGTCGAAAAGTCACGATCAATTATTAAAATTAAATACCATTTTGTTATAGTTATAAATTGTGTTTATTATTTATTTCCTTATTATTTATTTACGAACCATTATTCATATTAAATAATCGAAAAGTCATGTCTTTTCACCCTCTCAATTACAATAATCCTATTTTATTAATAACCGCCTGTTGCAATATATGATTGATCTGTCACATTAGATTAACCTCTGTCGACATGTTAAGAATAAGGAATAAGCAAGAATAATAATTAAATATTAAATAAGAATTAAAAATTTAAAGTCAACCACCAAACATAGATTTTTGAATCCCTTGGGTAGATCCGATATACAAAAGGAGGAAAATACATACATACGCTAAAAGAAAAAAAAACATAATCTAATTATTATTATTACTATTAGTATTGTTAACTGGACAATTTTCATCCGGCAGCATCAGGGCCCTCCTCAGCCTTGCTCTGAAGTCGGCCAAATCCCTCTGAAGTTCATCAAATTGCCTTTGAAGTTCCTGAAAGGACTCGATATGAATCTTCTTGTACGAATCTGAATCAACCATATTTGTAAGTATAATAGAATGAACGAGTAAGCAGGGACCTATTTATAAATGATTGAATTGGAAGGGGTTAGCTAAACAAAAAGCCACAACTATCCATATTCCTTAATTAAATAAAACTGATGACTTTTTGAATATGTAAATTAAAAAAATGGATCTAAATACAATATTTTATCTTTTTATTATATTTCGGAAAGAAAAGAAAATTACTTTAAAATAAATCTAACAGATGGGTAATCTGTTGCAAAATATATTCTATCTGTCAGATAACTTACAATATATTTATAATCTATTACAACAGATAGATATATCAGTTTGCTTTTCCAACAAATATGGCATCTGTTGTAACTTGCTAGTCATTTTTTAATTCAATTTAAGCCATAGATGGGCTAGGAAGAATAAGGTGTGTGCAGATGGATCCACTATCATATATGTATGTGTGTGTTAAGTAGTATTACTGATAAGGTCATCGAAACAACACACACAAAGTACAATATTTTTGTGAATACGGTTTTTAACTGATTAGGCACTGATCATTCAAACAAGATCCTGCATTATACAATTAAGTTTGATGGGTTCGAATGATAAGGCTGATGGCCTCATAAAGATGGTGCAGATACCCTGTTACAAATTACTGACGGCTGTTGCTCATGTTTATGCATGTCAAGTTTTGAGAAGGGATCAATATTTAGTGTCATTGCAGAGAACCAATAGCAATTGGACTTAACTTTAAGTGTGCATTGGACTCTAAGAAAATGTTCGAAGCCTCACACTACATCAAACAAGAATGGAAAACCAATAGAAATTTTCCTGGCTTAAATTTATATGGAAGGGTTGATCGAGAAGATGATTATATGCCAGAAGGAGCTGAAAGAGAATGTCTGTAAGGGAAATGGGAGTTGATAAAAGACTATATCATCTGAGAGCTAATTGAATAAGAAACATAGTGTAGAAAGTAGCTTCTAATGAATCTGGCCGATGGAATTATCTTAAAATATGAGAAATCTGAATCAAGTGCAAATATAAAAGTATATCCGGTAATGTAAATTCATTTTTTGTCTCTCTGAAAGAAAAATAATGCAAATAGACACTTTGCTAGGGAGCTGTGACTAGGTAGTGTGGTCAGGATTATCACCTAGATAGAAAATAACAGAAGACTAAAAAAGCATCCTTAAGGGCATCGAGGGTTGAACTGATGTACAATAAGTCTAGAAAACTTGCGCCAACAGCAACTGCATTTAAAGTAAGGAATCTAAGTGAAGGAGGCAATTTCTGAATTTTAAATTGCATCTCATGCCTTCTTGTTTGTGGTTCCAATTAGGTCTACTGCTGTTGACCTGATCAAAACCACAAGCGTATTGAAAGGCAAATTGAGTATCATTGCTTCCTTACCAATATGGATTAATTGATTGTGTTTTATAGCCGTAGCATTCTTTCAACATTTCTTAGAGAAGATCATAGGCTTGCTCTAGTTTGTGAATTTTTATAATTTTCAAGCTTGCCTCCAGGTTGCTGATTCTGTATTCAAGCTATCGTTGCCGTCTTTGAAATTGGTATAGAGTTCTTGATCTCTTGTGAGCTCGATCAGGAACACTACCTTCAAAGTTATGGCATTGAAGAAGGCCTTCAGAATACTTTATTCAGAAACCTTACATGGAGGGTTACTGTGTTTGTTTTCGGTAAAAATGTCTTGATGCACACTGAAGATGTGGTCCCAATAGCTGAACAACAAACTTTTATCAAGTGTTGCTCAATGTAGCTTGCTCAACCAATTTGATAAATTAATAAGCAAGGAGTTACGTAGCGTGTGGTCTAAACCGACTCGACCAAGCCTATCAAACGTTATATAACTCCAAGATCATTACCCTATCAAAAAAACATGACCAAGTTAGTGCACAAATCAAATGAGCTCAATCTCTTAGCCTTTTTGTTGATCGCTCTTCTTCAATATTGATGACAAGATATCTGCTACGCAAAAGTCTACACCATTTTCAAAAAAGCTTGCCAGGGTACAAGTCTTCAGAAGGCATCAACAGTAATCTCTTAATATCAAGTGATATTGAGAGATTCCTAGTCATGCCTTCTCAAAACGTTCGCTACAGCGAGAATTTCTGCTGATGACAAGATATCTGCCAGGCAAAAGTCTACATCGTCAGCAGAAATTCCTTCCAGAGCGAAAGTCTTCAGAAGGTATTATTAGTAATCTCTCAATATCAAGAAAGTATTGTACGAAAGTCTTCATAAGACATTCAAAAACAAGGAAGTTTTCAGCAATGACTACACATAATTACGGCATCAACAAACTCATCAGATACACTGCTAGTTCAAAAGAAAAGGCAAAAATATTTTCATTTGCATTCCTAGTTTGAATGCAAATAAAAATATTTCTTCCTTTTATTTTGAACTAGGAGTTAATCTGGTGAGGTTTTTGATGGTAATTAAGAGTAGTCATTGCTGAAAACATTCTTATTTTTGAATGTCTTCTAAAGACTTTCGTTCAAGACTTCCTTGATGTTGAAAGATTACTAATAATGCCTTCTGAAGACTTTCTCTCTGACAAGAATTTCTGCTGACAGTGTAGATTTTTGCATGACAGATATCTTGTCATCAGCAGAAATTCTTGCCGTAGCAAAAGTCTTGAGAAGGCATGACTAGTAATCTCTCAATATAACTTGATATTGAGAGTTTACTATTGATGCCTTCTAAAGACTTGTGCTATAGCAAGAATTTCTAGCGATAGTGTAGATTATTGCATAGCGGATATCTTGTCATCTATATTGGACAAGAGCAATTAGGATAAAGGCTAAGAGATTGAGATCGTTTGATTTGTCCACTAACTCAAGGAAAGTTTTTTAATAGGGTAATGATCCTGGAGTTACATAACATTTGATAGGCTTGGTAGAGTTGATTTAGATCAAACGTTACGTAACTCCTTGCTTATTAATTTATCCAATTGGTTAAGCAAGATGCATTGAGAAACACTTGATAAAAGTGTGTTGTTCAACTGTTGGGACCACATCTTCAATGTGCATCAACATATTTTGACCTAAAACAAACACATCAACCCTCCATGTATCCTTTAAGGCTTCTGAAGAAAGAGTTCTGTAGGCCTTTTTTAATGCCACAACTTTGAAGGTAGTATTCCTGATCGAGCTCACAAGAGATTAGGAACTCTTGACCAACTTCTAAGATGGCAACGATAATCTTGAATACAGAATCAACAAGCTGGAGGAAAGCTTGCAAATTATTGAAATTCACAAACTAGAGCAAGCCTCTGATCTTCTCCAAGAAATGTTGAAAGCATGCTAATTCTATAAAACATAATCAATTATAACCATATTGCTATGGAAGTGATTATAATCAATTTGTCTTTCAATCACGTTTATGGTTCCGATCAGGTCAGCAGCAGTGGACCTAATCGAAACCACAAACAAGAAGGCACAAGATGCAATTTAAAATTCAGAAATTGTCGCCTTCGCTTAGTTCTTTACTTTAACTGCAATTTCTATTGGCGCAAGTTTTCTAGACTTACTATACAATCATTTCAACCCTCGATACCCTTAAGGTTGCTTTCTTAGTCTTCTACTATTTTCTATCTAGGTGATAATCTCAACCACACTACCTAGTCATAGCTCCCAAGTAAAGTGACCATCTGCACTATTTTTCTCTTAGAGAGACAACAAACTAATTTACATTACCGGATACACTTTCATATTTGCACTTGATACAAATTTCTCATATTTTATGATAATTCCATCAGCCATATTCGCTAGAAGTTATTTTCTACCCTATGTCTCTTCTTCAATTAGCTCTTAAATGATATAGTCTTTCATCAACCACCCATTTTCCCTTGAAGGCATTCTCCTACCGCACCTACTGGCATATAATCATCAACCCAAGCAACCCAACTATATAAATTTGGGCTAGGCCAATAACTATATTGGTTTTCCATTCTTGTTAGATGTAGTGCTAGGCTTTAAAGGTTTTCTTAGAGTCCAATGCACCTTAAAAGTTAGTCCAATTGCTATTGAATCTCTTTACAATGACACTAAGACAAGATCCCTTCATAATGCTTGAGAAATAAACATGAGCAACAATCGACATTAAATCTTAATCGGGTATCAGAACCATATTCATAGTCCCTCATCCTTATCAGTTCGGACCTGCCAAAATTAACTGTAAAATCATAGATATCTTATTTGAATGATTTATGACTAATCAATAAAAACAACATTCACAAAATTAGTGTACTCTATGTGTGTTTCCACGATAACATTTTCAGTAATACATACCTCCCACATATGAAGTGGTTTCATCTGCATGCAGCTTATTTCTCCAAACCCATCTTTACTGCAGCCTCTTGTGATGGTCGGGATAAAGTTTATCAACTTTTAGTTCCTTATATCTACAAAGAAGAGGAAAAAAATAATATCATAGAAAGAACATTATCCATTTGTTACAACAGATATAGAGTCTATTGCATCTGATGAGGAGTCTGTTCCATCAGATGTGGAGTTAGATGCATCAGATGTGGAGTCTCATGCAACATATGTGGAGTCTTTTAAAATATATGTGAAGTCTGTTGCAACAGATGTGGAGTCTGTTGCAACAGATGTGGATTCTGTTGGTATACATTAAACCAGTCTTGCTGGTCGTTTGATTTGTTCCAACAGTTGCTTCGTCTATTACAAAATCAACAACAACATAAACTACAAAGAAATAATAAATAAAAACATCAACAACAAAGAAAACAACAATATTTGTTCCAACAACATCATCAACAACAAAGAAGCAACGTCTTATGTTCTAACACCATCAACAACACCACACCAAAAGTTCCAACAATGCCAACCCCACCAACAACATCAATAACAACATCAACAATAAAGAAACAAACAAAATACATACAAAAAAAATGATACTGCCAACAAGGCTTTTAAACTTCTCCCAACAGATGACTTTTTTCACATATTATAATAAAAATTCTCGGTTCATTTATTCTATAATTAAAAGTTCCTTCAATTTTTTTTAATAAATATGATATGGATAAATAGTAATTAAATAAAAAAATAGATGTAAATAACTTTCAAAGAATAAGATGAGAATAAAAGAGCAATAGTGAACCATACCTTAATGTTAAAAGGGGACCAAAATAGCAATTTCAGTCGAGGAATCCAAGATATGGATTGGTTTGGATCCAATAGGATCTTTATGAAAAAAAGAAGAGAAAAAAAAGGCCCTGATAACCCTAAAGAGGGAGAAAAAAATGAGAGACGAATAAAATAAATTTAGGGCTGAAGGAGAGATGAGATAATTCTAATTTCTAGATGTACTACCCTTAATATTAGATGACTAAAAAAAGTGTATTTATTCAAATTTATATTTTCAAAGAATAATTAATAAGGCTAATTTGGTAAAACAAACCCATAATTAATATTTTCTTAATGGGTGTGCCAAGTTAATAGGGGTCAACTAATATGAAATGAAGGAAGTATTAGGGGTTTCAATATTCATTAATTAATATTCATTAATAATTTGAGGGGAACGAGAAAAAAAATGGTTGACATTGATAAGACAAGACAAGACTACTCAATGAGATTTTTGAGTTATCCAAGAAACATTTTTACCGCCTTTAGTAGTACTACTTTATCTACTCAGACTAAAGATTCCTTTAAAATTAAATGAAAAAAAATATTTTCAGACAAATATATCGTCTACTACAACAAATATAAATATCTGTTTGAAAAATCCCAACAGCTTAGTCATCTGTGACAATATATGCAAATGTCCATTTGATAACTAAATTAAATATGTCATCTGTTACAACAAACATCAATATCTATTTGAAAATTTCCAATAGCTCATTCATCTGTCACAACAGATACAAATGTCTATTTGATAACTAAATCAGATATGTCATCAGTTGCAACAGATATGATTATCTGTTTGAAAATATCCAACAGCTCAATTATTTGTTACAATAGATTTTATTACAACTTATTTAGGTGGAAATAGGGATGAATGAATGAGCTTACAGGGCCAACAACAACTTCAATTGAGTCATTGAATTTGCATGGTGGTGGTATTGCATTCATCCTGATCCGAGTCATCGATCGATCACTCTAAGTTAAAATGAGTTCTCATTAACTTAATATTAAGATTAACAGTACCTAAATTGATTTAGGTAGAACTAGGGATGAATTAATGAGATCACAGGGATAACAACTTCAATTGAGTTGTTGTATTTGCATGGTGTTAGTATTGCGTTCATCTTGAATCGAGTCGTCGATCGATCACTATGAGTTGAAATGAGTTCTTACTAACTTAATGTTAAGATTAATAGTAACTAAATTGATTTAGGTGGAACTAAGGATGAATGAATGAGCTCACAGGGTCAACAACAACTTCAATTAAGTCATTGCATTTGCATGGTATGGGTATTGCGTTCATCTCGACCTGAGTCGTCGATCAATCACTATGAGTTGAAATGAGTTCTCATTAACTTAATGTTAAGATTAATAGTACCTAAATTGAGTTATGTGGAACTAAGGATGAATGAATGAGCCCACAGCCTTAACAATAACTTCAATTAAGTCATTGCATTTGCATGGTGTTGGTATTGCGTTCATCTCGACCTGAGTCGTAGATCGATCACTCGAAGTTCAAATGAGTTCTCATTAAATTAATGTTAAGATTAATAGTACCTAAATTGATTTAGGTGGAACTAGAGATGAATGAATGAGCTCACAGGGTCAACAACAACTTCAATTAAGTCATTGCATTTGCATGGTGTTGGTATTGCGTTCATCTCGACCTGAGTCGTCGATCAATCACTATGAGTTGAAATGAGTTCTCATTAACTTAATGTTAAGATTAATAGTACCTAAATATATTTAGGTGGAACTAGGGAAGAGTGAATGAGCTCACAGGGTCAACAATAACTTCAATTAAGTCGTTGCATTTGCATGGTGTTAGTATTGCATTCACCCCGACCCGAATCATCGATCGATTACTCTAGGTTAAAATAAGTTCTCATTAACTTAATATTTTAAAAACTATATCTTTTGAAATTTTAAAAATTAATTAAGTTCAATTTAGGCCAAATTAATAATTTCAAAACTTGTCATTCTTTTCTCAAATTACAAATCAACCCATACAAATCATCCATATGTGGGAAAAACTTTTCCTCATTTCAAATCTCAAGTTCTCGCTCCTCTCTCTCTCAACAATACAGACTATAAATACTCAATATATTGCTCAACCCTTCAAAACAGATCAATTTTTTCACATTTTTAACCACATAGTTGCTATTTTTGACTTTATTCTCACTTGTATCCATCATTTTCTCTATTTTTGTAGGTAACAAAATTTGAGAAGATTTCTACATTTATTCTTTATTCTAAAAATTAGGATTTTTCAGTTAATGATAAAAAAAAAACTTTAATTGTATTATCTTCGAGAATGGGTTAGCAATTTCATGTTTTGATGCTAAAAAAGTAGGAAGCACCCGATAAAATGCTAGTTTTTGTCTCAGTATTTTGTTATCTGTCATGGTATTATTGGATGGTATTTATGGTATTGTTGGTTGTTGTTGTTGTTGGTGTCGGTATTTGTGTTTTTGGTGTTGGTATCAGTGGTCTTGGTGTTGGTATTAGTGGCATTAGTGGTGTTCTTGGTTTCATTGGTGGTGGTCCATCTATTGAAATGGGTGGAATATCTGCTGGGAGATATTAAATAGGTCTTCAAACAGATTCCCCATCTATTCCAACTGATGGGTTATCCATTGGAGCATTTTTTTGTAATGTGGCATAGAATAATTTATTGAAATTTATCTTACCTTTTTTAAAAAATTATTCAGACATCAAATGTAGTGTATTTTTGGTTTTTTCTATTGTTTGTAATTAAAAGATGTCTCCAAAAAAAAAAAGAAACTAAAAGTGGAGAAAGTGGATCAACTTTTGATCACTAAACAAAAAAGGCTAGAATATAGCTAGATTCAGAGGAACTTCCAGAACAATCTCGTCAGGGAAAAATGAAGATGAGGAAAGTGATAACTCTTTCTCACCAATGGATTGTGAAATAATATTGAAATCCTAGCATGATTCTGTCAAAACCATTAGTATTGACAAGTTTTGAGTTGTGATGCAGATGAATAGCCCTAACACAGTATTTGGTGATCTTGTACTTAAATGTCAATTGGGGAAACCTTTTAACGAACTTACGAGTATTATGAAGAATGAAAAAATAGATGGACTTTTTAAGAAGAGCTGCTTTACATACTTTCTTGAGCTATCTGAGGACTGCACTCTCCATTTCCCAATGAGCGTGGTATATAGCCTTCTCAAGTACAGGATCAAGTATGTAGAGTATGCTAAAGATTTGAGGGAGGGTGGAAAAAATATAGATGAAGTCTAGATCAACTATTGTGGCATGCCGATTTGTTTTGGATTGAAAGAGTTTGCCATAGTGACGGGCTTGAGATACGATCGTTCAGAAGAACCTCTCATCAAGAAAACACCCCACAAAGGGTTTAACAAACACAAGGTAAAAAATGATAGGTTGTTGGGCATTGTTGGACCTAGCTACAAAGGGGAGGATTTGATGGTAGATCTCGAGAATAAAAACATACCAAAGCACTAAGGGGAGAAATTGAGCTTAGTTTGGTTTGTCCATTCTGTTTTATTGGCAAGAGACGTCAGGAAAGTCATAGAACAGGATTTGTTGGCGCTTGCTGATGATTTTGGGAAATTCAATGATTATTCCTAGGGATATGACAGCTACTACTTGAATTTTAAATATTTACCAACAAAGCTATCCCCAAGTACGATCACATTATATGGCTTTACCTGGTCTTTCATGGTAAAATTGATCTCTATTTTTTCTCATTCATTAATTTATATTGAATATAGTTATTATGACTTTTTTTTTGCTTGCTTCCAGTTTACATTTTTTAGGCTTGGGTATGTGAAGCCATTCCTCCCCCCCGAAAGCAGTTCAAGGATTACCCGGATAAGGTTTCTCATCTAAGGATCCTTAGGTGGGCTGCAACAAAGAGCAACAGAAAATAAATTAAGCAGGCTGATCTCTTTAACCCTCCAGATGATGTAGTACATCTTCTTTCAAATAAAATAACTAGCCTCAAAGAAAGATATTGAAACAGATGTTCCATCTGTTACGATAGATGGGTCATCTGTTACAATAGATTACCCGTCAACTATAACTGGAGCAACAGATAGGTAATTTGTTACAACATAAGATCGATATTTTGCAACAGATTAACCATCTGTTGCTTTGGTTCTCTGAACCCAACTTAACAGATTACCCATCTGAGCAAATTATGTAACAGTTGTATAATCTGATGCAATATAAGGTCAATCTATTGTGACTTATAGATCAGTTATTGTGGTAGCTAGATCGGCTGTTACATAAGTTGGTTGTGTTAACATCTATGTAACCCAATTGACTATAAATTATTATTATATGATTTAAATGCCTCATATCTTTTTTTATAAGTTGTGCATCCTTGGATCGTGCCTACCGTTGATGAGCTGGGGATGACTTTTTTTCTTACTGTGGGTCTTGTTGATACAAAATAAGACCCAACTGTGGAGTTAATAAAGAAGGAATTGGATGGAGCAACATCCATAAGAAGAGCAGTTAGGCAAGGTCAGCCTAATGTTGAAGCTCTTTACGACCAACCTCAATCTGCAACAGATCCGAGTGCTTCTTCTGGGGTGCTGCTGGTGGAGTTGTTTATGATGGTGCCAGCTATCATGATGCTGCTATTGCCAGTCATGATTATGAGCATGTTGGTTCTAAAAAAATAAATACTTTGAAAACACCCCTTGCACAGGCCCCTCTCACCCCTACACCGGTCCCTCCAACCCTTATAGTGGTCCCTTTCACTCCTTTTCACCCTCATGTTCTCATTGCAAATGCAAAGTATGTGAGGACAGAGGATAAACTCCTTAAAAAGATAGAGGCTATTGCTGAAGCTGCTGAGAATTTAAAATCCAAAAGGTGTGTCATACTATCCAACGAGGTGAGAGAGCCATGCACTCTTACAGTGGCGGTTAGGAGAAAGAGAAGAAAAATTGGAAAAATTCTCTCTGTTCTAAAAATAGTAAAAATTGCAACTCCTTCTGCTCCAAGAGTTATTGAAGTTCAGGGGCCGCTGAAGAAGGTGGACATATTTGCGGCACTTGGCAAGGAGAAGAAGAAGGAACTGCAAGAAATCATGAATAGCGGGACGAAGGTTCAAAAAGAATACACCATGCATTCATTTGCCGCCAAAGACTTCACGAATATGACAAATATGTGTGAGTGGTTCTAGGACAATGTAAGTTTTATTTTACTAACCTAGCCTTCCAATCTACTCTATGAAGAAGAATCTACGCAGAAAATGTGTAATCCATTGCAACATCTTGGTATTCTGTTGTAACATAAGACACATCTGTTGCATAAGTTGCATTGGCTAGGTAATCTATGAACTGATTCAGAGAACCCTTTGCATCAGATTCTTTACACTATGTTTTTATTCTTTACAATTTTTAGCCTATTTAAAAATTGTCTTCTTATACCACAGTATGTTGATGAAATTCTCTGCCTCATAAGGGGAAGGCAATTAGCGTACCCAAATACTCATAATGCTGTCGATAGGATAATACACCTTAAATTCTATAACAATTTCATGGATAGGTACACTGATTTCCATAAGCTAGCTGATTCTGGTGGACCAGGATTCGATAAGCTAGTTTCTACATTCCAATAGGATGAAGAAGTGATTAAATATATTAGAGGGAAGAGGCCATATCCACACTGCAAGATCTGGACAAAGGCAAAGAGAAACCTTGCAGTCATGAACATAGAAGTAAAATATTTTCTCATTGTTGAGATACTACTATACGAGGAAAAGACTAAGGTTTATTACTACAACTTACCTGTCTTCAGTGAGGACATGTTTTTAGCCCACATGCAACAACTCTTGAAGTTGTTGCTCAAGTTGTTGACGCAGAGTAAGCTGATGGATCATTTTCCGGCTGAAGTCTTGGCAGAGGAATCATGGAATTTTGAAGGTTGAAATAAGAATATCCAGCTCCCAGAAAATAAAAATTGGTGCAACATGTGGGCCGTACTTGCTTGCATACACCGAGTATTTGCTGATCGGTATAGAGATTACCGGTATGTGCGGCGGTGTTATAGGAAAGATGCAATAGGTCTGGGCTTATGGGGTACTAACTAAACGGTTGAAGCCCATGTATGAAGAAAAATATGTACAAAGACGGAGATGAACACGATAACAAATTACCATTTCAAGCCACTTCACTTTACATGTAATAGCAATAATTTTTATACTGGCCAAGTTGAACTTTTATAATGCAATAGATAGTAAATCTGTTGTAATAGATATAATACCTATTATGATAGATTGATTATCTGTTGGAATAGGTTAGTCATCTGTTGCATTAATAGATATTTCCCAATCTGTCTGTCACAATAGATATCTAATCTATTGCAGTATATAATCTATCTGTTGCAATTGATAGGTAATCTATTGGAAAAATTAAGTAGGAAGACCTGTAATATAATTTCCAACAGAGTACCGACATGTTGTATCTCATATTGCAACATATATCTAAACCTATTTGATAAGATATGTCGTCTGTTGCAGTAAATGTACTATCTGTTGCAATATTTGAATCTAGTATTCCATTTCAATTAACATGTTCAAAACTAAGGATTAAATTATATTCAAAGACAACATAAAATAATTTGAAGCCTTCGAAAATTACAAAAAATAACTCAAAAAATAAATAAAATGTAAGAAATCATTATGGGTACAAATGATCCACTCTACAAATAAATCAATAAGTTAAACCAAGGAGGATAGGTTATTACATTGATGGACTCAATCTATAAAGATCTACTCAATATGGACAAGTTTTTCTTCATCTGGTGCTGCGAAATTTGACTTTGGTTATCGTGAATCTTTAATGTCTCTTGCATACGGCTTCTGAGCTAAGCATATCTTTTGCGGAGTAATCCGACATCAAGTCCATCATTTGTTACTTATAATCCATCGTTCAAATACTTGGCATACGCAGCAACAAAAAGACCATAATCCCTGCATTTTAAAAAATAGATAATCCATATCTTTTCATTAATGCAAGCGTTGTGAAATTTGTGAAATAAAAATAAAGCTTGAAACTTAAACTTACAGGCTACCAATGGTTTGTTGAGAAATTCCTTCAATATATTTAGAACGCCTCGAATTTGATACCCGAAACACTACACGGTGCTAGCAATCCTGAAGGACCATGACTGATATCTGTAATTGAGCACTACATAATATACTATATAAATACAAAATAAAAGGGCTGAAAGGCCATAAGGTTCAAATATCTATTAAAACATAACATCTAGAAATATGGTATACCAATACTAAAACTGAAATAAACTGTCTAAACGTGCTAGTCTAAAAGACTCTAAATTATCTGAAAACTATGGAGTTGATGGGACATATCCCCAACTAACTCCGTCTACTAAAATTGAAATAATAAAGTAATGAAATAATCATGCGATCCTTGAATGATGAGGAATCACTGCAAATCTACTACTGCTGTCTGAATCTGAAGCTAAGTGCGATCAAGAACTTGAGCGTCCGAACCTATATATAAGACACCATAGCATAGAAGAAAAGTATGCATCAGTACATCTGAATATACTGGTATCCAAAGTGAGGTAGGCTGAATGTAAGGGGTTCATATGCATGAATAATACTAACCGACTGAATAATATGAACGTAAGAATACATGCATAAATATGTAACTGTAAATAAGATCATGATAATACTGACTACTAAGTCTGAAGAATGATAACATGAGTTTTGTATAACTGATCTACTATTAACTGAGTGACTGTGTCTGACAGTCCTGATTCTGATTGAACTAGCTAAGTTCTGTACTGAACTGAGCGACTATATTTGTCAGTCCTGAATTTGAAGAATTATTTGAGTTCTTTTACTGAGTCTAAGACTGAGACTGTGGGAGGTAATCATCTAACCAACATGCCCCGAATCACTGGTGGGGTCCAACCTGTAACCCTATCTAGAAGGGTGTCAGTACCATGCCACGGGTAAAGACAAGCTCTGACTTAACCCTCTCTAATAGGGAGCTATTCCGTCACCCCCTCCTAGTAGGAAAACACAAATAATATGAATAATCCCTAGAATTGTAGGGGTACATATCAACCTATGCTGGCTATGTAATTCTGGAATGCAAGGATTGCTTCTAAGAGTTTCACCCTCTACTGTCAGTGTATGCCCTCATCCTTGGGTTCTCTCGGTGCTGAATCCCACTCAAAACTGAATAGACAATGAACTGATTCTATTGAGATAAACTGGACTGAGTTTATTGAATTCTGTGTACTGATGGAATATTACTGAATTCTGTTAACTAACTGAGTTCATGAGATTACTAAGCATTCCTGAGTCATGTAAATGACTGAATTCTACTGAGTTCTAAAACTGACTGAGAATACTACTAATCATGGCATGACTGAGATTATCATGAAACTGACACTGGCTCTAGGCACACAGCTAAATTATCGGGTACAAGTACCCCCAAGACTCGATAGCATGATACTGGAAAGACATGACACTTCTTGAACACATGACCATAGTCAACAATTAATAGTACAAACGTTAGGGATTTTCATGAAGTATTGTATATCATAAGCTTACACATGAATAGGAATACATATAAACATGACATAATTTCGTAAGTCAAATCTCATGAGAATTCCAGCAAACCATTACAATGCATAACAATAACATGGAGGTCATTGTGAACATATGGGTAAAGCATGGCTTCATCAATTTGGTCACAATTGAGTCATAAAGCATATTTCTTATTCACTTAGGCATTATATCAAACACCTTGCATGCATAACTTGAGGATTAGGCATGAACATTAAAATAATACATCACGGCAATTTTTTTCACTTCAAATACAAGAATACCAACCAAATGCTAACATAATTTCTTTATATTTATTAAAGATTTCAAATTGGTAATCATACAACAACATAAGCGTGGATATGATTAATTCATAACATGGAATTCAAAATTTATATTTTTGAAAGGATTTCTTGAGCTTCATGGGTGAAATGAATACATGAATCAACACTTTACATACCTTAGATGGAAGTTTCTTAAAGATTAACAATGGAATCTCCTGGATTCGAACCTTTAATTGAAAACCCTAGATTTGTTCTTGAGGGAATTTGAGAGAAACAACTATATTTCTGTGAAAAACAAGCTGAATCTCGTGTTATAGGCTTATATAGGGGGTGGGAAATTGACTGTTTTCCCCTTAAAGATGAGGACATTTAGTGATTGATAATTGGGCATCGACGCAATTGACGATACGGTGCGTTGATGTCATGCCATGACCGCGCCAAGCCTCAGTTGTTTTTACTGGCATTCCTTGCAACAATGTTAACCAACGCGATAGGTGATGCGGCGCGCCAGGATCATGTTAGTCCACTTCTTTGGGACACAAAACATGGTCTAAATGAGTTTTAAAAAATCTGAAACTTATTTGGGAACACCTATCGATCTCTATGATCATGAATCAACTAAGATATGGACCATTAAGGGACATTAAGGTCATGAAATGAGATTGCCAACTTTCGAAGGCAAAAAATAAACTAAGTCTGGGAACTTAGCTAGAATTTTCTAAGTCTGGGATCCCTTGACAACCTTAAAGGACTGAATTAAGCTTAGGAATTTTATGGGATCTTACAATATCTTCCCCATGGGAATATTTGTCCTTGAATGAGACTGACTGAGATGGTAGAAATGATAAGCTGAAGTACATACTAAACATGATCAACTGAAACATGAGTACATGACTGACATGACTGATAAGCTGAATATATTATACTGAATATGTATATCTGATACATGAATAGCTGACTCAATAAATGCATGACTGAGATTGCTGGTAAGCTCAATTTATCAAGACGAGCATGAATATCTGATGCATGAATACATGACTGAACTGACACATGAACATATGACTGAATATGCAAAGGTAATTGATACCAAGTTTTTAATGGGAATCTGAGCATGAAACTGAATGCCAAGTTTGTAATGGAATCTGAACATGGAATTGAGTGAATTCATAAAAGACTGTTACCTTAAACCAAAAATACTGATGAACTCGAGATCACTTGCTGGGAATGCGTGAATGGGAACATATCTGAGCTTTAAATAAGGTATATAAACTGAATATCATGATCAAAACTGAAAACCTTGAATACATGGCTTGCGGCTAAGGTCGGAGTTTAAGGGTCAACTTATAAGTACCCCTTACTCCTAACTGTATTCATTACGAGAAGAGAGAGTGGCATATTTATGTCATGAATGTTTAGGGGATTATAGTGTACCTCCCCTTTGTGACACTAGGTTCCTCGAAGAATACTAATTTTTCTAAAATACTAAGAAAAACTAGGGCGATGCACAAGGCATCTACAAACTAAATTGTGACTCAATATCTGGGATCTGTAACTAAAACGTGATAAATGAACTAAGCTGAGCACGCAACTACCTGGTTGGTCCATCTTTGAATGATCACATTCGTGGTACTCTGTATAGTGCGACTAGATGGAATAAAGGGAAACCACACCATCCAAACTTGTTCGCCTGACTGCTAAGCTGAATTACTAGCTGATTAAACTAACTCATACTAAAAACTTATACTTAAGTACTTCTTCGACACTCTTTTAACTATACTCTCTACCTTAGTACAACATGTCACTCGAGACTACCCAAAACATTCACATGGATATTGAGCATGACTGCTTAAATATACTGCTCATCTGATTAACTAAAGGACTAATAACTGAATACTGGGTCTGCAAGACTTAACTGAACTTAGTCTGAACAACTGGACTGAAACTATAAAGTATAATGCATAGAAGGTAATGATTGACTGGGTAACATGAGGTAACTGAGTATGAGTGAGTGAAAACCTTATTACCTTAAGAATGCAAGATCGGGAGTCTAACATGTTTTGGAAACATTTCGTAAATTGGGTACTAAGATACTAATAACTAAGTAACTGATGGCCATATGCTATGGTAGGGAAATCCTAAAACTAAACCGAGTTACTGAACTAATTACTGGGCTAGGACTGGGACTGAGATTATAGATAGGACGGCAATTGAGACTGTAACCGTAACTAAGACTGTAACTGAAAATGAATGCTAATTTTTGATAACCAAGGTTTAGACTGGTACTAAAGTACTGAATTCTGATGGTTAAGTAACTAATAACTGAAAGCCATGGTCCTGTAGGACTATCTGAGTCCGTTACTGAATATTGATTACTAAACTGACGTTGTAACTGAGTTCTGAGGGATAGAGAATTAACACCACATATTCATCGAGGGATCTAAACTGAGAGATACGTGACATAATCTAAGTTTGGATGATCACTAGTAGTGGAGCATGAGTCATGAGTTGTATGACCTGAGCTTGGAATTTTTGTGTTCATGGGACATGATTCATAACACTGGGTAAACTAGAACTCCTCATGCTAGGAACTTGAAACACACACTATTCTATGAAAAGTGTGTGGATATAAGATATATTCATAGGTATGAAACATAAAGAATGCGTAAGTATCATAATGGTTGAAGTACAAAACTTTGCGCTGAGGTAGGAATGGGTCAGGAATCATCTTCCCTTTAAGTGTGGGGTGTTGATGATAGGCGTATTTACACGCCTAAAGTGCTATAATCTACCCATATTTTAGCTAAGTTTTGAGGACATAATACATAATTCATGCACTTTTAGTCCTTTTTCCTGTAAGTGAGCTAACAAACGTGATTAGTAAGTTTTCAGGTATAAATGATGAATATTTCAGCATGTTATGGATAACTTGACGCTAAAGGAAGCTTCACGAAAGAAGGAAAGCAAAGCTTGGACGCCTAGGACTAAAAGTGACGCATGGGAAACATGTCCCGGGCAAAAACAACATTTCTCAAGACTTTGGAGATCAGCAGTAACTTATTAGGATAAGGATAATGATGCAGTAATTTATTAGGATTAGGATAAGTACGCAGTAGCCTAGGAGGAACATGATATAGGTATTATAAATACCCTATTTTGCTAAAGCTTTTGAAAATTATCATTATTCTCATCATTCACATTCTAATTCATTCATCTACAACTCTAAACAATTTGCTTTCAATTAATTCTTATTTACTTTCTCTTCATCTAGTCGACTTAAAATTTCCACAACAAGAGAACCGCTACTTGCAAGGTCTTCACGCCACAAAGCCTTACCAACATATACTACACGTGAGATCCTTATATTGGTATAATGATAATGACTATTGTGATTTCCATTGCACCCATGAGCAGCTAAACTTCTCTGTTGGGGTTATGGAAGCCTTATGAGCTACTATCTATTGCTATGAGTTTGTGAATTCATGACACGTATGCTGCTTATATCATTACTCTCTTCATCTTAATGCAAATTCTTGTGGTTGCAAACACATAGAATACGCCAGTATAACATTAAACTTGTTCGAAAGAAAAGTTATATGTCTGGAAAAGAGATAATGTCAAGGTAATAGGGCACCAACCCCTGTTAAAAAGTTAGTGCCGTAATAGGATTAACCTCTTGGAGAATTTGTAACGTTAGATACGCTTTAAGCTCGAAAGAGTTAAAGTGAAATAATCCTTGATGGTCGAAAGACGCCTGGATTTACCATAGAATACAATTCTCTATAAGCACATGCATGTCTGAATTCCGCATAACTCATAGCCGATAGAGACGTATAACTCATAAGGTAGACATAAACCCAACTTCCAATTCTCATTGATTAAAAATCTTACTAAACATTCTTTCTTTTTACTTTGCTATTTGCCGTTGTTACTTTGTTATTTTGTTACATTATTGCACGCTACAAAATCTCCCCTTTTACGAAACTTTCACCAAAAGTTTAATAATCGTTGCTTACTTAGTGACCAAGTATTCTCTGTGGGATTCGACACCCAACCCAGTTGGGTTCTATATTTGACAACGACCGCTTACACTCTTACGAGAGTTGTAGTTTGAGCGTTATCACTTATACATGAACATTTAATCAACAAAATAATCATGAGAATAACCAACGAGTACACATATATGCATGCACAGTTCACAACCACTATAACAATTATAACGACTCTAGATACCACAGATCGGATACCACTTTACTGTCCTTGAAACTCATTACTGTACTGGGGTACTGCATTACTGAATCACAGGATACCAACACTGATCAATCGAATACACTCACACCCCTGACTCTTGAAGATTTATACTGACACATAAATCATGGAAAGTATTTACATAACTCACCATGACTCCTCATAAGAAACTGAATATATGGGGGTGCATGCAATAATTTGAATAATATCTTTAATTTTGTAAAACATGCGTACGGAAAATGAAGACTCACATGACTTGAATTTCATTATCCATACTTCTCATAATATTATAGAGAGGAAAACATAAGTAAAATCCCCTAAATCATCATAAAATCATTAATATTCATCATAAATTCTTATAACTCATCATAGACAGTCAAACTCATCAACTCAAGACTCGGAGCGACTCGATAGTTTAAGAAAGATACTCTTATGGATAAGGGAGTTTTCTATAACCGACAACCCCATGTGAGCCGCGTGGAATACCAACGTTTGCCCTCCTAGGGAGAGCACTTCCATTGGCAGGAGTGTTGTACTCTTGCCAGGGAGTACAACCTTAAAGCTTTCATAATCACAATTCGGCTCTCTGGCCAATAATATCATCATCAACAACCCTACGGTGGCACATAGGTTTGGGGAAATACCAAATTTTCCTCTCGGTGCTAAGTAATACTCCCCGAATAGCTCAGAACGCGTTAGGAAATCCACCATTCATCACAAGGGTCTATCATAAAGACCAAATCAAATCTCTTTCTCATTTATGAAATCATATCAATTTGTGGATTCCTAACTCAACACATTTTATCTCAAAATATTTTAATTTTCCTCAACATTAACATGGTATTAATAACACAACATTTCGTCTCTGCGAGCTTAAAATCAATATAAATCATCCCGACTCTGCGGATGGAAATCAATATTCTCAAATGATTATTCTTTCATTCCAATATTCAAATCATGACAATAGCTTTTGCAAAGCATTTAAGATCTTCAAATCATAGTAAGATTTTGTATGTCGTAATGTAACTCAAAACATGGCTCTTATATCAAGAATCCTCAAAAATATAATTTCATAGTAGTGGTATGCAATTTATGGCATAAAATCTCAATTCAAGAAAATAAGATAATAAGGTTATTATGTATACCAATATTAGACGATTCAAAGTTCCATAAATTATATCTTGAAATCACTTGAAATATTAACTCATGGTAGAAATATAACATTCACCATATCAAATCATAACTTGGGAATAATAAAGTAATCATGTACATCAAAGCTTAAACAATTTATATTTTTCATAACCTCACAATTCATCATTAAAACATCTTGGGTATTTATCCACTTTACAAAATCATGAAATTCCAATGATAAAATCAATTCTTTGGGCACAAGAATGAAAAGATATTCTTGTTCAAAACCCCACATACTAAGTTCTCACGGAATTCATGTTAAGTTCTCAAATCATCGGAAATTCATCAATCGTAGCACGACTAAGATTATCGCGGAACTAACTCAGCTCTAGACTAGCAGACTATTTTGGGCATACGTACCCCCAACAATCAATAACATAGGTAAGACGTAGTATACAACATCGCATACTCACATGCCCATAGGCTATCATGCACTAGGCATTCATACACACCTTACACCAATCATTTGAAGATCATATTCATATACAAGTATTGGGATCTCATGCCATTACATCGTAGATCATTCAACAAGGATGCATATGGTTAAGGAAGAATACAACATAACATAGTTCATCCAATTGGGATACACAAAAATAACATACATTCAACACATCATGGTTCACTTCTCAAGGTTCTTTCCTTTAAGATCTTGTATATGCAATTCGACCCATAATTAGACATTTCACACTTAGCGTGGCCTAATGGCCTTACCATTTCCCTTAAGAATCATAGTAAACATGTAGCATGCAAGTATGGTATGAACTCATCACTTCGATCACAAGGGGTCATACGATCCATTCTTCTTCAACTAGGCATTTCTACAATTACCTTGCATGCACTATTTAGGCATAGGTCAATATGAACAATTACATGTGCTACAACACCATCATTAATCTTAATTTCACCAACTAAATCCCTCGTCCGCACTTACAACCATATCATAAGCCTTCCACACAACATCCCCAATTTTAGAAAATAACATGGAGTGCATGTTGAACGTATACATAGAAAGCAGTCTAGTCATTTAGAACTTATTATATCCTAAGAACGTAAATTTATAGCCTCTTAGACAATTCCACAAACACCTTACATGCACTTTTAGGCATTGGTGAATTCGTCAAATTCTCATGTTTTCCGCCATCCAATATATCTTATCCAACACACATAATCATCACATATATGTATATCAAGTAACATACATAATCCTCATATATATCTCAAAAATCAAGTATCAATCAACATATATATATATATATATATACATCATCAAAGTCTAGAGAATATATATATATATATATATATATATATATACATAACTCGAACTTTCAAAAAGGGATTCGTGAACTCTATGGACGAATGGAGTCCATAGATAAACACTTGCATACCTTAGATTTCGTGGCCGAAAGAGATTGACGGAAGGAATTCTTGAATCAAAGCCTCCAATTAATTTCCCCCAATTCAAAACCCTAACCCTAACATGATATATATATATATATATATATACATACATATAAGAGAAATAGGAGGAAAATAATATAAGTTCTCAGCTGAATGGCGTATTTATAGAGGTTTAAAAGAGTTGTGAAAGACCAAAATTCCCCTAAGAAACAAATAAAACCCGAATCTATCCTTCAGTGATCTATCCGATAGGTTGAAGTAAATTGGCTATAATTTTTTACTCCGATGTCTAAATTAGATGAAACTAGTTTTATTGGAAAGAAGACTCTCAGGGATTTCCGTTGATATATAGAAACTCACACAGTTCATTGTGTATAAGGAGTTATAATTGTTTGAAGTTGACCAAAAAATTCGCCTGGCTTCAGTATTTTTTTTCCTTGGATATTTTACCGTTCACAGTTCGTTCGGAAGGTCGTAGTTTGATCGGAATGGTCGTAACTCATCGCTCGAGTATTCGTTTTGGGTGATCCACATATCGTTGGAAAGATTATTCGATGCTCTACGAAATGGTGGGTTGAAATCCAAGAAATTACATACATAAAAATTATAAATCATTCTCGAATATAAGATCCAATACGTTTACGCACAAAAATTTCGACAAAAAATTTTCTGGGGTATTGCATCATCTCCCCCTTGGAAACATTCATCCTCAAAAGTGAAGGCCAGATCAAGAACATTGATCGACTGGGTTTATTCAAGGCAGCAACACATCTCAAAACATAACCATACAACTGAAGCAACCAATACTCTGCATACGTTCACTAGTCATGCACGTCTATCGCATAAAACATTCAACAATCCACTCATGGGTAAATTTTCACAACACACATGCATCTCAAATGCACAGAATCATAATCCAACCAATCTCTTCAATACATGTTCAAACATGCCCACAATCCGAGTTCCTTTCTGTTGAACGTGCATATTAAATATTAATATACCTAATATACCAAATTCTCGAAAGCATAAATAGAAATGCAATGAACGATGAGGTTAACATCATAGAAAGAGCATGGACATGCAATTATTATAACATTATGGGGTATCTCCCCTATGGGACCCAAGGTCCCTCTAGACATATTTCACTGAAATAAGAATGGGTCGAGAACTATCTCCTTTTACTGCTTTTCCATACCTACTGGCACCACTACCAGATTCTGAGGCCTGACTTGTCACTTTCTCTATCCTCCTCCTCTCAGCTTTAAGTCATCGTCAGACACTTTTTAACACTTGGCTAAACCTCGAAATGAACTACAACCAATGTACTCTAGAGTCTAAGGCACAACGGTGCACAAAATGATAACTTAATTCATCTAGAGAGACTACACCTGAAAACATAAATTCAATACCAATGCTACTTCTTGGAATACAACTCTTATCTTTCCTTAGTCTCTACAATCATCATCATATACATACACTCTTTTCAACACCTACTTGTCTCACTAAACACATTATCTGCTTCGATTTCTTCATAGGCTACTAATACCACACTCACATCTTAATACTTAGTTTGGAGTCCACAAACTTACATTCTTCTAAAATTCAAGCTTAGCTTCTAAAACATAACATGAATATCCATAAATATTTAATAAACATACTATTCTCATTCTAGCCTTCAAATATCACATCTCTTAAACTTATACTTCTCCACACCATGAGAATTGTAGCTATATCTCTATCAATCAACACATATAATTCCCAACTTCCACACTTAGATTCTTACATATATAATTTCAAGCCTATTCATTCACCATATAAACAGCTAAGCCCATAAGGCATACTCTGCTCACTTAAGAGAACACTGTCCTGAAACTATCTGCGGGGACCGTTAGAGAAAGTTCTATCTAAAAGACTTTGGCTTCACAACTTCTATTACCTTAAGAGTAAGGTAAATCTGACATAAGTAGTTCATTACAGGAGTCTACATAACTCCCTTGGAAAATATTGCTATAGCACGATCTAGATTATGAATGAATAGAAACTCTTCTAAACATCCCATAGCCTTCCGTACATGAATGTGGCGCGCAACACACCCTTGTACAAGACTTTACTAGATGCGGCTTTTCAGACTCCCTAGGATACTGTTGAACCTTAGGCTCTGATACCAAGTTTGTAATGCCCTGATTTCCGAGAACTGAAATGCCACACGGTGCTTAGGATCCCAAAGGTTTTTTTGATATTTGTACCTGTTCACTGTATAATATAATAAAATACATGCGAAAACTGGCTAACACTTGCCATAAGGTTCAAACATCTAGAAATATACAATACCTTAAACCACACACTAATACATCTGTCTGAAAAGCCTCTACACTGCCTGAACTGTGGAGTTGAAGAGACAATTCCCCCAACTAACTCCGTCTACTAAAATCAAATACTGTAATAACAACATCCTCGGATGATGAGGACTCACTGCTGCACCCACTACTACTATACAAGTGACTTCTAAGATGCTCCAAGTTTCACTCCTCTAAACCTATGGTGCCCCAAAATAAAAGAACACCATAGCACAATTGCGTCAATACTAAGATATACTGAGTATGCAAGCAGGGAAGGCTAAATACAAGGGATTATGCATGAACATTAATCAACAGAATAATCATGAGAATAACGAACGAGTACACATATATGCATGCACAGTTCACAACCACTATAATAATTAAAACGACTCCAGATACCACAGCTCGGATACCACTTTACTATCCTCGAAACTTACTATGTACTGGGGTACTGCATTACTGAATCACATGATACCAACACTGATCAATCGAATGCACTCACACCCCTGACTCCTGAAGATTTATACTAACACAAAAATCATGGAAAGTAGTTACATAACTCACCATGACTCCTCATAAGCAACTGAATATGTGGGGGTGCACACAATAATTTGAATAATATCTTTGATTTAGTAAAACATGCATACAGAAAAAGAAGACTCACATGGCTTGAATTTTGTTATCCATACTTCTCATAATATTATAGAGAGGAAAACATAAGTAAAATCCCATAAATCATCATAAAAGCATCAATATTCATCATAAATTCTCATGACTCATCATAGACAACCAAACTCATCAACTCAAGACTCGGAGCGACTCGATAGTCCAAGAAACAAACTCTTATGGACAAGGGAGTTTCCTATTACCAACAACCCCACGTGAGCCGCGTGGAATACAAATGTTTGTCCTCCTAGGGAGAGCACTCCCATTGGCAGGAGTGTTGTACTCTTGCCAGGGAGTTCAACCTTAAAGCTTTCATAATCATAATTCAGCTCTCTAGACAACAATGTCATCATCAACAACCCTACGGTGGCACATAGGTTTGGGGAAATACCAAATTTCCCGCTCGGTGCTA
Organism: Capsicum baccatum var. pendulum; assembly: GCA_030864225.1. Lineage (NCBI taxonomy): Eukaryota > Viridiplantae > Streptophyta > Magnoliopsida > Solanales > Solanaceae > Capsicum > Capsicum baccatum. The sequence goes on from CM061554.1 coordinate 43,015,313, forward strand.
AGTAATACTCCCCGACAAGCTCAGAACGCGTTAGGAAATCCACCATTCATCATAAGGGTCTATCATAAAGACCAAATCAAATCTCTTTCTCATTTAACAAATCATATCAATTTGTGGATTCCTAATTCAACACATTTTAGCTCAAAATATTTTAATTTTCCTCAACATCAACATGGTATCAATAACACAACATTTCGTCTCTGCAAGATTAAAATTAATATAAATTATCCCGACTCTGCGGATGCAAATAAATATTCTCAAATGATCATTCTTTCATTCCAATATTCAAATCATGACAATAGCTTTTGAAAAGCATTTAAGATCTTCAAATCATAGTAAGATTTTGTATGTCGTGATGTAACTCAAATCATGACTCTTATATCAAGAATCCTCAAAAAAATAATTTCATAGTAGTGGTATGCAATTTATGGCATAAAATCTCAATTCAAGAAGACAAGATAATAAGGTTATTATGTATACCAATATTGGACGATTCAAAGTTCCATAAATCATATCTTGAAAACACTTGAAATATCAACTCATGGTAGAAATATGAAATTCACCATATCAAATAATAACTTGGGAATAATAAAGTAATCATGTACATCAAATCTTAAAAAATTCATATTTTTCATAACCTCATAATTCGTCATTAAAACATCTTGGGTATTTACCCACTTTAAAAAATCATGAAATTCCAATGATAAAATCAATTCTTTGGGCATAAGAATGAAAAGATATTCTTGTTCAAAACCCCATATACTAAGTTCTCACGGAATTCATGTTAAGTTCTCAAATCATCGAAAATTCATCAATCATAGCACGACTAAGATTATCGCAGAACCAACTCAGCTCTAGACTAGCAGACTATTTTGGGCATACGTACCCCCATCAATCAATAACATAGGTAATACATAGTATACAACATCGCATACTCATATGCCCACAGGCTATCATGCACCAGGCATTCATACACATCTTACACCAATTATTTGAAGATCATATTCATATACAAGTATTGGGATCTGATGCCATTACATCGTAGATCATTCAATAAGGATGCATATGGTTAAGGAAGAATACAACATAACATAGTTCATCCAATATGGATACACACAAATAACATACATTCAACACATCATGGTTCACTTCTCAAGGTTCTTTTCTTTAAGATCTTGATATATGCAATTCGACCCATAATTAGACATTTCACACTTAGCGTGGCCTAAGGGCCTTACCATTTCCCTCAAGCATTATAGTATACATGTAGCATGCAAGTATGGTATGAACTCATCACTTCGATCACAAGGGGTCATACGATCTATTCTTCTTCAACTAGGCATTTCTACAATTACCTTGCATGCACCATTTAGGCATAGGCTAGTATGAACAATTACATGTGCTACAACGCCATCATTCATCTTAATTCCACCAACTAAATCCCTCGTCCGTACTTACAACCATATGATAAGCCTTCCACACAACATCCCCAATTTTAGACAATAACATGGAGTTCATGTTGAACGTATACATAGAAAGTAGTTTAGTCATTTAGAACTTATTATATCCTAAGAATGTAAATTTATAGCCTCTTAGACAATTCCACAAACACCTTACATGCACTTTTAGGCATTGGTGAATTCGTCAAATTCTCATGTTTTCCACCACCCCATATATCTCATCCAACACACATAATCATCACACATATATATATATATATATCAAGTAACATACATAATCCTCATATATATCTCAACCATCAAATATCAATCAATATATATATATACATCATCAAAGTCTAGAGAATATATATATATAGACACACACACACACACAACTTGAACTTTCCAAAAGGGATTCGTGAACTCTATGGACGAAAGGAGTCCATAGATAAACACTTGCATTCCTTAGATTTTGTGGCCGAAAGAGATTGACAGTAGGAATTCTTGAATCAAAGCCTCTAATTAATTTCTCCCAATTCAAAACCCTAACCCTAACTTGATATATATATATATATATATATACACACATATAAGAGAAATAAGAGGAAACTAATACAAGTTCTCAGCTGAATGGGGTATTTATAGAGGTTTAAAAGAGTGGTGAAAGACCAAAATTCTCCTAAGAAACAAATAAAACCCGAATCTGTCCTTTAGTGATCTATCCGATTGGCTGAAGTAAATTGGCCACTTTTTACTCCTTTGTCCAAATTGGATGAAACCAATTTTATTGGAAAGAAGACTCTCAGGGCTTTTCGTTGATATACAACAACTCACATAGTTCATTATGTACAATAAGTTATGATCATTTGAAGTTTACCAAAAAAATCCCCTGGCTACAGTATTTTTTTCCCTAGACATTTTACTGTTCACAGTTCGATCGGAATGGTCGTAGTTTGATCGGAATGGTCGTAACTCATCGCTCGAGTGTCTGTTTTGGGTGATCCACATATCGTTGGAAAGATTATTCTATGCTCTACTTAATGGTGGGTCGAAATCTAAGAAATGACACACAAAAAAACTATAAATCATTCTCGAAGATAGGATCCAATACGTTTACGCACAAAAATTTCGACGAAAATTTTTTTGGGGTATTATAATATCACGATTCTTGGATAGGAAATTTCTTCTTAGTAGTTCACTTTTTGTCCCAAATAAGGAATGGCTTCAAATGCCCAAGCCTATAATATAACGTCAATAAATCAAAAGCATTATTGAATAAAAAATGATGAACCAGATCATGATTAAAGAACTATTTATCATGAAGGCCTATGGAAAGCCATATAAGTTGACTGTCTTTGGTGTTAACGGAGTCAACAAATATTAGACAGTCATTTTGAAGCTTTCATAACCCCAAGGATAGCTGTTAAATACCTCAAGATCCTCAAAGATATTTATTTAACCGTGGCTTATGTTGTTGTTAATGCCTCTCGCCTAAAGAATATTATGTACAAACCAAACCAAGCATAATGATTTTTTTTGCTTCTTTGAGAGTCCTTTACCTTCCAGCGCTTCTATCAATTTTTTATTTTTGAAACTTGGACCAATAATGGACACCAAGTGGTCCTCACAATCACTAAACTTTCCTTTGCCTCTTTTGGGTGTGCAGGGTATTTTGTTTGGGTCAGAGTAGGTATAAATTGAGAAGAAGAAGGAGGATAACATTTTAGTCCGGTGACTATAGCAAACTCCTTCCAATTAAAACAAACAGGTATGCCACATTAATTTATCCACATCTCATTCATCTTGTCTTTGTTTTCATACATAAACCTACGTTTGAGAAGATCGTATACCGTTTTCATCTAAAAACGAGCATTGTTGTTCTCTGGCAAATCAAGATATTTCCCAAAGCAGCTTTCCCTAAAATAAGCATCCATTTTGTGCTCTCAAAGTAATTTTCTGAAGGCATCAAAAGATTTTCCCATGGCTAACTTAACCACAAAATCACTCGTTAAATCTGTAGCACCATCGCACTGCATTCTCACAGGATAATGATCAATGCTAAAGGTTTTGACCAACTTTTAGGTGGAAGGTCTATTAGCATTTAGATCATCTCTTTTGATATATTCCTCCTCCCTGTGTTCATTATCTTCTGCTCCTGATTGAGATAACACTTGTAAAGCAAGCTCATAGAGTAGTGGATGTAGCCGAGCAGCTGCCCTTGTTCCTTTACTTAGACTTGGGAGCCATATTATCTTAAATTAATAGGAACATAAACTAGATTATAATTGGTTAATGCATCATTAAAAAAGGATAACAGTAAATCTAACATGCACAATAGTAAAATTCAGTTCCAACAGACGACACATCTGTTGCACTAGGTATGTTATCTGTTGCAATATATAACCAACCTATTACAATAAATGAGTAAACCATTGGAAACAATAAAAACAGATCACTAATATGTTGTACCAGGTATTTTATCTGATGCAACATACTACCGACCTATTGCAATGGATGAGTAAACTATTAGAAACCATGAAAATGGATCACTAATCTGTTACACCAGGCAGTTTATCTATTGTAACATACAAACAATCTATTTCAAGGATGGGTAATCATTGGAAATAGGAAAAATAGATCACTAATTTGTTGTACCAGGTAGTTTATCTGTTGAAACATATAACCAACCTGTTGCAAGGATTAGTAATCCATTGGAAACCACAAAAATAGATCACTAATCTATTGCACCAGGTGGTTTATCTATTACAACATATAACCAAATTATTGCAACGGATGAGTAATCTATTGGAAACCATAAAATAGATCACTAATCCGTTGCACCAGGTAGTTTATCTATTGTAACATATAACCAACTTATTGCAAAGATGAGTAATCCATTGGAAATAGTAAAAAAAGATCACTAATCTATTGCACCAGGTAGTTTATCTGTTGCAACATATAACCAACCTGTTGCAATAATGAGTAATCTGTTGGAAAGCACAAAAATAAATCATTAATCTGCTGTACCAAGTTGTCTATCTATTGCAACATATAACCAACTTGTTGAAATATATGAGTAATCCATTGAAAACCATAAAACAGATCACTAATCTGTTGCACCAGGTAGTTTATCTATTGCAAAATATAACCAACCTGTTGTAATGGATGAGTAATCCATTAAAAACCATAAAAATAGATCACTAATCTATTTCACCGGGTATGTTATCTATTGCAACATATAACTGACCTATTACAATGGATGAGTAATTCAGTGAAAACCATAAAGCTAGATCAATAATCTATTGCACCAGGTATGTTATTTGTTATAACATATAACTGACCTATTGCAATGGATGAGTAAACCGTTGGAGATAATAAAAATAGATTACAAAACTATTGAAATATATCACTCATCTGTTGCAAAACGAGTTATCTTTTGGATCAATATTATTTAGATTTCTTCATAATAGAAGAGTCGCCTGTCGTAACAGATGAATGATCTGTTAGATTGTTCATCTGTTGAATCAGATTTTTATAGTTACATCAGATTTTAATATATTACATTAGATGTTTTCATCTGTTGCATCAGATTTTCATAGTTGCAACAAATTTTAATCTGTTACATTAGATGTTTTCATCTGTTGCATCAGATGTATTTATCTGTCCCATCACATATTTCATCTGTTGCATCCAATATTTCATCTGTTGCAACATAATTTTTACTAAGAAAATAATAAATCAACCCATCAACACCAACACATCACACATACACGCACACTAAGAACAGAAACTGTGAACAAAAATCACCAATAAATCCGAACCAACAGTACAACAACAAGAATAAAAAATATCAGAAATTAGAGTTTTATTTAGTCCACATTTCAATACTAGAAGAGTAGTTGACTTAAGTTCCTCTATTTCTTCATAAATTTTTACCTGTGAAAAAGGAAATGGGACAACGAAGAACTCGAAGTTGTTGTTGCCAGAGAAGTCTTCATGTCGATTGATGGTTGAAAGTTGAAAAAAACTCGCCCTACTATTTTTCGTCAGAGGTTGAAGTCTCTGGGGATTGAAGGAAGAATTTTGCAGAAATGTTGGTTGGGAGAGAGTTGAGAGAAGTTGTCTCGAGAGAGAGAAGAGAGAGACTAATTGATTTGGATTGAAGAATGGTGTGGGTTGATTAGTATTTTTGAAAAGATTAAAGTGTTTTGAAAATATTAATCAAGTCCATAATTAACTTAATTAAGTTTCCTAATGATATTTGACCCTTTAAGTTGGTCAATGTCACCAATCCTTCATTCAAGACTTAAAAGATACCTTTCCTTCAATTTTCTCAAGTTTGTTGAGAATCTCCAATATATTGGATTAGAATATGGCAAATGTGGTGGAAATTAGATGAAGGGAACTATGTCAATCATTCATAAATTATGCGGTATGTATATATGAAAAGTAATATTTAATTTATATCTATTATAACTTTTCAGTAAAAAAAATATTTAATATGAAACCACTATTTGTGAAGAGTTTGCGCCGTCTCTTTAAGGAATGGGTGATATTTTTTAATATAATTTGGATAATACTCACTTTTTAAACTAGTATTTAATATCGAGTTCAGTTATAAATACTTTGTTATTGTTAAAATTTATGACTTAATTAATGTTGAAATATATATCGATTAAAAGTTTTTTGAGTTCTGTTTTAATCAATTTTAAAATAAATACACCAATTAAAAGTTTTTGAGTTATAAAGAACATACATGAATGTGAATTTGACAATTAATTCTTCATTAAGTTTTACGTTTTAGATTCTTGAAAGATATATATTTATTTTAAAATATTCATGAACCTATTAACTTTTACTTAATTAATATTATTTTCTTACATAAAACTTTTATCATATAAATAGTGTTTCTTTTGTTTGAAAAAGACAAGCACTCAGAAATACTTTCTCATTGAAAAATATATTTGAGAGACGTTGATCAAAGGGTAAGATCACTAGTTCAAGAACAAAAAAACAACATTCTTGAATGCTACTTGTATTGTGGCTTAGTTGAATCTCGAAGATAGAATTGTTATTAATTCTTTCATTTGCTCGTGGGAGAGACTCCAACTATCTTCAAGAAGCATATTATCGTGCCTGTAAGTGAAGTATGTTTTATTTTAAATTTCTTGTACAATTATCATTATGGTTATAACAATTTAAAAATAGTTGTTTTTATGGCTTCTATATCAATATCGAATAGTATTTCATATTTGCCTATTCTTAATTTAAAAATATTTCATGGAAAAGACTTTTTTAAATAATTTGAAAAGATGAAATTCTTTTTAAGACGATTAAAGTTGGCATATATTCTTGAAGAATCTTGTTCTAATGCACCTAGTTTTGAGGTAGCATCTGACGAGGTTACTTTGATTAAATAATAAATTGCTAAGTGATAATATGATGATTACTTGTGTAAGAATTATATTCTTGAAGAAATGTCCAATGAATACTATGATCAATATTATGTTAAATGCAAATTCGCTAAGGAGATTTGGGACACTCTTCAAGCTATTTATTTAGCAGAAGAGGGAATTCTAAAAATTTCTTATTTCAAATTATATGGAGTTCAAAATTATTAATGACAAGTAAATCACTGAACAAGTACAAGAATTTCAACTTATAGCTAATAAAATTGCAATATCTAAAATTTCTCTTAATGAAAACTTTTATGTTGGTGCTATTGTATCAAAACTTTCTCCATCTTGAAAAGAGTACTGAAGCAAACTCTTAAACAAAAGAAAGACTTGACTATTGAACAATTATTACAACACTTGCAACTTGAACAAGCGATCTAATATTGTGACAATAATATTTTGAAGGAACCTGTCATGAAAGCTCATATGATTGAAGCAAAATCAACCAAGAAGGAATCTGAAAACAAGAATTTTCAAAGACAAAGAAGACTATAAATTTCAAGCATAATTATGTCGATTTTAAATTTGATGAATGCTATCATTGTCGAAAAATCTATCACTATGCATGTGATTGTAAAATTCTCAAAGCCGAAAAGAAAAAAAAATAAAAAAGATGATCTTGTAGCAATGGTCACAAAAGCATTTGTAGCAGAAAATCAAGTTGAATGGTGAATAGATACCGATGCAACTCGTTCTATATTAGGTAATCGAGATTCTTTCAAGACCTATGAATTAGCGAGTAACAATAAAATTTTATATATGAAAAACTTGTCCTCTGCTAAGGTTATGTAAAAAGGAAGTGCTAAACTGAAATTTACTTTTGAAGAGATAATTACATTGATAGATGTATTGCATGTTTTGGATAATCAAAAGAATTTGGTGTCAGGTACGCTTCTTTCAAAGCATGATTTTAAAATAATATTTAAAGAAAACTAGTTTATTTTATCTAAAAATGACATATTTGATGAAAAACATTGTGTTGCAAATGAAATATTTAAAATTCAATATTGAACATGAAAATATTTTTTCTTATCTTGTAGAGTATCTGGACTTATGACATGAACATCTTGGTTATGCGAATTTTAGATTCATTCAACTAATGGTGAATAATGAATTAATCAAAGATTGTGAAAAGAATCATACTACTAAGTATCTTACTTGTAGTAAATACAAAATTACAAAGAAGTTCTTTAAGATAATTAAAGGACATCAATGCTTTTGCAATAAATTCACACTAATATTTGCGAAATGAATTATTTATCACGTGTTGAAAAGATATATTTTATAACTTTCATTGATGACTACTCAAGATATACATATATATTTTCATTGAAAATAAAAGATGAAGCATTTGAGACTTGCAAAATATATAAACAAAAGGTTGAAAATAAATTGAGTTTGAAGATTAAATCAATTAGATTTGATAGAGGTGGAGGGTACTTAAAAATTTAATTTTATTAATTTTTGTAAAAACAAAAAAAGACATCCAAAAATAATCGATCATATCCTATACACCATAATAATATGGTGTAGCAGAAAGAAAAAAAGAACTTTCATAGAAATTATTAATTCTATGCTTTATGGATCTGGTATGACTGAAAATCTAAGAACTGAAACCTTACTATCAGCATGTCAAATTTTGAATAAAATTACTTTTAGGAATCATGCTGCCTCTCCGTATGAACTTAAGAATAATCGAAAGTCAAATATAAATTATCTTAAAGTATGAGATTGTTTGACTCATGTTTGATTATCAAATTAATATTTGACTAAGATTGGCTATAGAAATATAAGTTGCATGTAGATTGGCTATAGAAATATAAGTTGCATGTTTATTGGATATTCATAATTCAATAAGGCTTATAGATTTGTAATCTTGAGATCCCAAGCCATCACACAATTATTGAATCCTTACATGCTAAATTTTTTGAGCACATATTTCTCAAGAAAAAAAATTCTTTTGAACAAGATACAAGTTCTTCTATTTCTCCTCTTAAAAAAATAGTTGATTCCATGAAAGAAAGTCAATCAAGAAATAGTTCAAGATCAGCCAAATTAAAGAACTTTAAACCTTATTTTCAAGCTTAATTGATTGAAAAAGATCCTGAAAGTTATGCTGAAGCTATGTCTTTATATGATGCTCCTTTTTGGTGTGAAGTTATTGATGATGAAATGCAGTATATTCTGTCAAATAATACATGAGTTTTATTAGATATACCTTATGAATGTAAACTAATTGATTTCGATGAATTTTCAAAAAAAATAAATTAGATGGTACTTTAGATTAGTACAAAGCCCACTTGGTAGCTAATGATTTCACTCAAGTGAAATATATTGATTATTTTTATATTCTGCATCTATAGCTTAAATGGCTTCTATTCGTCTCTTGATTGTGTTAGCAACAATTCATGGTCTTGTGATTCATCAGATGAATGTAAAGATTGTATTTCTAAATGCAGATCTAGAAAAAAAAATTATATGAAACAATCAGAAGAATTTTTCATTCCTGATAAAAAATGTAAAATTTATAAGCTTCTTAAATCTCTTTATGGATTAAAACAAGCTTCAAAGCAATGGCATGAGAAATTTAAAAAAGTTATGATTTTTAACGACTACTTATTCAATGATGAAAATATTTTCATGTTTAGTAAATTTCAAAAATATTTTGGTGTTATAATATGTCTTTATGAGGATAACATGTTGATTTTTGAAACTGACATCAAAAGAGTCAAAGAAATAAAATGCTTTCTTGCTTCATAGTTTGAAATGAATGGTTTTAGAGAAGTAGGTGTGATTTAAGACATCAAAATTGTAAGATAAAAAAATGGTTAACTTTCACTCAATCAAGTTATATTAAGAAGGTTCTAAAGATGTTTGATCCTTTTGATGACAAATCTGCTTCTACACTATTTGGTCCTAGCATCAAATTAGTGTGGAACTCTGGTTACATTCTCGATCAATTGACATATTCTTAAATTGTTGGGAGTATTATGTATATCATATATTGTACCAGGCCAGATATTGATTATGTAGTAGAAATTTTGAGCAAGTTTGCTGGTACCCATGAAGTTGAATATTGAAATGCTTTAATTCATATTTTAAGGTATCTGAAAGGAACAATTAATATTTACCTACATTATTCTACCTTTTTAGCAGTTCTTGAAGGTTATAGTGATGCTACTTGAAATTCTTATCTGAATGATTCTAAATCTATTATTGCTTGAATTTTCACTTTGACTGGAGCAACCATATTGTAAAAATCAAAGGAAAAGATATGTATTACTCACTCAATCATGAAGTTTGAATTTATTACTATATCTTTTACTGGATAAGAAGTCATTGATTACGAATTATACTGATATATATTTCACTATGGGTAATTCAATATCGTATTTGACTATCTGTTGTGATAACAAAGCTACTATATTTGGGCAGTTTCAAGTGATTGTTACAATGACAAGTCAAGAAAATTTCATCTCAAACACAATCATGTGAGAAAATTATTGCAGAATAGCATAATATTGCTTCAATATGTGAATTTCAAACTCAATTTAGTAGATCATTTGTCTAAATGATTAGATAAGAAATTATTGATACAAACTTATAATGGGATAAAAATAAAGCTTGATGTAAATTAATTGTACTTTATTGTAGCCCTACCAAATGATTTAATCTTGGGTTCAAAGGAAAAAATGAGTAAAATTACAAATGTGAAGCACGTCAATAAAATTTCTTTTTATCTTAGAGAGTGAGTAGATATACATAAGTTGAAATATCTTTTTCTTAATAAATCTATAAAAAATGATCTCTATTGTAGTAAATATTGATTTGACAATATTTCTATAAAAGAGAAGTATGAAATTATATTCTCTTAATAAGTTTCTACATCGATTTTGATTGGAGTGTGCAGGAACACGGTTGATAGTTCCTCTGATACTTTATAGCAAAGAAGGATGAGATTAATTTCTCTTAGTGAAATTCATAGACTATTTGATTGAAGTATGCAAAGTTATTCTGATGAATTCACTACACTAAATGTGACACAATCCGGATTAGCTCCAAGTCATTCACTAGAAGTCAAGATCGAGAGTTTTAAAGGATCCAAGGATTGTTAATGAAGTGGGAGGTACTTGAAGAATCCTCCTTACCAACAATAGGGTTTTATTTGTTGATGATCGCACTCACATTGGTCCAAGGATCGTTGGAGGAGGCAAGTGAAGGCAAAACGGGGCTAGAAAGCCCCTTAGAAAGGACTTGCACCCAAGACACTTTTGATCCGCCTTTGATCAACTCTAGTATTTCAAGAGCGGATCAAAACATCCCCTAGTGGGACTTTTCTTACAGTTGGATTACTTTTGGGGCCTAAAATTGTAATAACTAGCCTAAACTATAAATACTTTTGAGGCTTGCTCATTCTCTTAGTTTTGACTTGATTATTGATGAATTGATGAATGCTTCTCCATTGAGTGAGAGTATTGGAAAACCTTTGTTGAAATTTGGTTTAGAAACATTGGTTTAAAGGGCGTTCATCTCCCTCTTGGTCAGCGTAGGAATTAGGTGTTCGATTAAATTGTAATTGAGGGTATTAGTGTTTGACATACTCTTTTATTCTTGGTTACTTCTTTTATTGTGTCTAATTATCTATCTTATCGATTATATTTACTTCTTGTTATCATATTTAGTTTTCATCATTTGACTCCGTATCATTTGGTATCAGATCCGAGCTTGATTTAGTTCTTACGAAGTCAATCTTGGGTCTAGTCGTCTTGAAAAATTGAAAATCACAAAAAAAGATACTATTCACATTTTAGGTCTTAGGTCATATTTTATGTTTTTATTTTAGTGTTTCTAGTGTTATATTTGTGTTTCCTAACATTATACATGTCTATGAACGAAATTTGAGTTAAATCGGAGCTTATTTAAGAGTTCTATCCTTGTTGGAAGCTTGGGTTGAAGAAGTTTGAAGTGAATTGAAAATATGCAAATTTTTGGTGAAGAATTTGGGGAAATTGATGTTTGGAATGAGTTCATAAGTCTAAGAAGTACCTACGTTCAAAATTTCAACTCATTTCAAGCTCCGAATAAAAAGTTAGAAAGATTGATGTTCTTGGTGTTCTTGGTGTGTTAATGAGGAGATTGTTATATTTATATTGAAAATTCACCCAAAAGAAGGTGTTTAATCCAAAAAGAAGGAAGACAAAGAGTGAAAGTTTGTTTGTGCATCTAAAGATATTTTAAGAATATTCCAAGAGAAAATTACACAAAAGGCATCAAGAAGGGCATTTTCAGCCTTGGAACAAGCAATGGGCGGCCAACTTTCCCTTGACCTGCATCCAAGGTGAACTACAACTGCTCCCAACCTACTACCGCACCTCAAGGTAGTTTTTGGGGTCTCTCCTATGTCCAGCCTGCATTGGAGGTACGTTGGAACTGCAGCTACAACTCAAAACAGTGAGCATCCTTCCCCACCTGTGCTGGATGTGCTCTAGAGGTGCGCCCAAGGTATGTGACACCTCCCAAACACATGTCAAGCCTTCCTACTGTCCAATTCACATTACAAATGCATTCTAACACTTCTGAACTCCAATTTACTCAGGTTTTATTCCTTAGTTTCATTCCTTGATTCATAAATTCAAATCTTGATTCTTTAAACTATCAACAACTAGTAATCCACCTACTAAGTTGGATGATTAGTTCTTGAGTCCGAATTCATCTATCATCCCATTTCTTTCAAGTTTTTCTCTTTTTAATATCATTGTTAACTCTTGATCCAAGTCCCTACATCTTTATTTGAGTCCATCAAACAAGAATCCAACCCAATCAAGAGTAGAACTTGACACCTCAATTACCACACGAAGTATAAACCATCTTTCAACATTTGTGATTCCAGTGTGAGGAAAACAAAGGTGTGAAGAGTTTGTGAGGTTAATTTCTTTAATTCTAACATTTTTTTTTGTTTTTTGTGTTTGTTTTAAGTGTATTTCTTTATAGGTACAATGTCTATGGAAGGCGAAACTTCCCAAACCATAGATAACCACTCAACAAATATTATCTTACATCCATTGAAACTCTCAATAGTAAAATTGATTCTATGAACGCTAATATAAATTCACTTGATCTTAAGGTGGAAGGTCAACAAAACACATCCTTTTCCACACCTCAACACTTCCATGCTTCAACTAATAGGCATGCTCCAAATTCTTCGGTTCATATTTACTCGAAAAACCATCACCAAATGATCAATCAACCAATACAAGCACATGATTCCATTCTTCAAGCCACTATATATCCACACAAATGAAATCTCGTTCGACCACTCCAACCTTAATTCAACTAAACACAACATGACAAATCTCGAACTCGAATACCCCAACATCCACTTAACCTAATTCCCCCATTCCAAGAACCCCTTAACCAAAACCAACCCATCCAAATAGATGAGAAAAAAAGAGAAGAACAACAAACGGAGTTCAGAGCATTCGATGAAGTCAACATGTTGGTAGAGAAAATAAGAGGTAAACCAATGGATTAATGCAGTTATCAAGGTCGAGGAAGAAGATTTGGTCCAATGCCTAATCGTAGAGAAAACTTGGGAAACCGACCTTAAGGTTATGATAAATAGAACCAACAAGGTAATAGAGTTCAAGATGTGGGTATCAATTCAATAAAGGTTAGTCTTTCAACTTTCAAAAGCAAAAGTGATCCCAAAGCTTATCTCTTATGAGAGTCCTCTTGTGAAAGGATCTTCCAAGTTAGTGATATCACCAAGGAGAAGAAGAGTTGATATTCCATAGCCTGTTTTAAAGAGTATGCCAATACATGGTGGGATTAAGTGAAGAGATTTAGAAATTTGTTGAATAAAAGACAACCCCCTCCATGAGATCCATTTAAGGTATTCATGAGACAAAGGTATTTTTTGGAGAGGTATAGACATGAGTTACTTTTCAAGTTATACAACTTGAGGCAAGGTAGAAAGAGTGTTATGGCCTATTATGATGAATTCCAATAATTGATCTTGAATGTTGACCATCGAGAGATCATGAACCATGAAATCATACACTCGAAGGTTGTATTGAACAAAGATATATCCAAATACATAACTATCCACAATTTTGATACCATAGAACAAATCTTCCAAGTGGCTTTGGATATTGAGAGAGATATCAAAGAAAAGGCAACTTACAAACCAAATGGGTACTCATCTACCAACGCTTAAAGTAAGAGTAAAGAGGTAGAGAAATCATCATTGGGGTGGAACAAGAACAAGGAGTACAACTTTAATGAAAAAAAGCTCGTAGAGAAGACCACTACAAAATACTCGCCAAGGAATGAAGGTAACAATTATCACAATCTCAATCCTAAATATTTTCAATGTTTTAAATGTAAAGGGTGGAGACATAAGGTAAGTGAATGTAACAACCAGAGAAATATGATCCTTAGGTAAGGAAAATTGTATTACCTTGGAGATGAGGTAGGATTGGAAGATGAGAATGATGAAAAATCCTAAGATAGAGAGGGGTCCCAAGAAGATGAGAAAGTAGAAGAGGATAATGAAGTTGCTTGGACAAAGATAGAGAGTATGAGGTTTTGCATTTTTTGGTGAGGCGTGCAATAATTAGTAAGGAGATAGATAACCCTAGTCAAAGGGAGAATCTATTCCATACAAAATGTCTTATAAAGTAAAACGTATGCTCTTTGATCATTGATAGTAGAAGTTGTGATAATATGGATAGTGATACTTTGGTTGATTTCTTGAATTTTCCCACAACCAAACATGCCACACCATACAAGCTTTAATGGTTAAATGATTGTGGTGAGTTGAACGAGACTAGGGAAGTAGTGATTCGGTTTAAAGTCAGGAATTATCATAATGAGGTATATTGTGGTGTAATACCTATGCAAGCTTGTAATTTCTTTCTTGGGAGACCATGGAAATATGATCGTTCCAAGAAGCATTATGGGAGGACCAATTGGTACTATTTTGAGTTGAATGGTCAGAAATTCACTCTTCACCCTCTTTCACCATCTCAAGTGAATGTGGGTCACTAAAAATTAAGAAAATTAAAAGAGAAGGATAAGAAACAAGGTGAGAAGGAGGACTAAATTGAGATGTAGGATGAAGACGAGGAGAAAATGAGGTTGAAAGGGAAGAGTCCCTTGGTGATGTCGGCTAGGAACAAAGATCTTTTAAAAGATCATGATGTCAAAAGACTCATGCTCCTTCTAGCCCATGATTTTCGTGCTAACAACTCTACTTTTCTTATCCCTCATTTTATTTCCCTTATTTTACAGGATTATGGAGATGTGTTCCCAAAGGATCTTCCCTAAGGATTTCCCCCACTTTAGGGAATTGAGTATCAAATTAATTTTGTGTCGGGTTCATAATTACCCAACAAACTGGCCTACCAAAGTAATCTAAAGGACACAAAATAGATCCAAAGTCAAGTTAAGAAACTCCTCAACAAAGGGTACATCAAAGAAAGCATGGGTCCATGTGCAGTTCTGGTGTTGCTAGTGCCAAAAAAAGATGAAACGTGGTGCATGTGCGTTGATTGTTGAGCCATCAATACAATAATGATAAAGTCTCGCCACCTAATTCCCTGTTTAGATGATATGCTTGATGAGATGAATGGTTTTTATGTGTTTTCTAATATCTTAGGAGCGAGTACCACCAAATTCAGATGCAACCGGGTGACGAGTGAAAGACCACATCCAAGATCATGTTTGGTCTATATGAATGGTTGTTCATGCCTTTTGGCCTCACCAACTCTCCTAATACCTTTATGTGGTTGATGAACCATATGATGAAACTGTTCACAGGGAAGTTTGTTATGGTATACTTTGATGATGTTCTAGTTTATAACAAATCCCTCGAAGAACATGTCTTACATTTGCATGATATTTTTGAAGTGCTTAGAAAAGGGTTGTATGCTAACCTTGAAAAATGTTCTTTTGGTGTAAATGAAGTTGTTTTCTTGGGATTTATTGTGAGCTCAAGAGGAGTCGAGGTGGATGATTCTAAGATAGATGCCATCGAGAATTGGTCAACTCTGAAATCCATTGGTGAAGTAAGAAGCTTCCATGGGTTGGCTAGTTTTTATAAGTAATTTATCAAAGGATTTAGTAACATCTTTGCTCCTTTAACCGAGGTGATTTGTAAGGATAAACCTTTTAAATAGGGTGATGAGCAAGACAATGCATTTAAAGAATTGAAGGCTATGCTTAGCTCCGCCCCCTTATTGTAATTACCCAATTTCGATAAGATGTTTGGGATTGAATGTGATGCAAGTAAGGTAGGAATAGGTGTTCTCTTGATGCAAAATCATAAGCCGATTGCCTATTTTAGTAAAATTCTCTAGGTAGTAACTCTAACTTATTCCACCTATTATCCAGAGTTATACACTTTGAGTAATTGGCAACATTATTTGTGGCCCAAGGAGTTTGTGATTCAAACCGATCATGTGTCCTTGAAACATCTTTGGGCCTAAGATAAACTCAATAAAGGACATGCCAAGTGGATTGCTTTCCTAGAGGCGTTTCCTTATGTAATTCAATAAAAAAAAGGGAAAGGAAAATGTGATAGCCAATGCATTGTCTAGGAAACATGTTCTTAGCTCTACATTGTCTTCTAAACTAATGGGATTTGAGAGTCTAAATATAATGTACCCCAAGGACCCCAAAATTTCTCAAATCTATCAATATTGTGAGACTTGAAGTAGGGATAGGTGGGAGAAGGATAGTGTGTCTATGCCCTACTCCAAGTTTGATGGTTTTTTGTTCAATGGAAGAAGGTTGTGTGTTCCCTCTAGCTAATGAAAAGAATTATTTGTAAGAGAGGCACATGATGGGGGTATGATGGGTCACTTTGGAATTGACAAGACCTTTGGAATCCAAGAGAAATAATTCTATTGGCCTAAGATGCATCAAGATGTTGCTAGAATTTGTGGCCAATGCATGGATTATAGAAGTAAAAAATCCCACCTTCTCACTCAAGAATTATATACCTAACTACCCATTCCTCAACGCCCATAGATTGACATCTCTATGGATTTTGTTTTTGGATTTCCTAGGACAAGGAGGGGTAGAGATTGCATTTTTGTTGTGGTTGATAGGTTCTAAAAGATGACCCATTTCATTCCATGCCATAAAATTGATGATGCTTCTAATGTGGCTTCTTTGTTTATTGAGCATGTTGTTAAAATACATGGAATTAGTTAGACCATTGTTAGTGATAGGGACTCTAAGTTCCTTAGTCCCTTTTTGTAACACCCTAATTTTTTGAACCAGAATGCTACACGGTGCTTATGACCCCGAAGGACCACAATTTAACCCATGACTGATATCTGTATCTGTATGCTGCATAATATAACATAAAAATATGGAAAACATGTATTGAATGGCCATAAGGTTCAACTGAATAAACATCTGATGAGAACAATGTCTGAAAATGGTATAACCATACCAAAAAAAATCTGAAATAACTGTCTGACATGATATAGTCTGGACATCCTCTAACTGTCTGAAAAAGAGTTGATGGGACATGTCCCCAGCTAACTCCAACTACTGAAATAAAATGAAAAGTGAAATATGAATGAAATCATCGTGTCCTCAAAAGATGAGGACTTACTTCTAACTCTGAGTATTATTACTGGAATTTACTACTGATCTGGAGCTCGTGCCTCTGAACCTATGGTGTAATATAAGATAAAGTACCATAGCACAAATGCATTAGAACGACTGAATGTACTGAGTATATGAGTGAGGTAGGATAAATGTAAAGAGTTATATGCATGAACAATACTAACTAATATGAACGTGAGAATACATACATGCATAAGAAACTATAACTGAACTTGTGGTGATACTGACTACTGAGTCTGGACACTGATAACATGAGCTTCCTAATACTGAGATACTAAGTGATTAAGTTTACTGATATTGATATGTAAGTCACTAATAAGTAAGGAGTTGATATTGTATTATTGAATACTGAAGGATGAAACTATATTATTGATATATGAATAACTATTTCTGACAGTTTTGATTATGAAGAACTATCATGGTGGACTATATTTGGACGTCTAATTATAAAGAATTAATTAGATTGACTGTATATGACAGACATGAATATGAATACTGGTAATATAAGTTCTGATAACTACTATAACTGATAACATGAGTGAATGTATCTAGTAGTCCTAAATAACGTAAAACTAGCTGAGTTCTATATTGTTGGGTGACTATAGATAACAGTCCTAAGTCTAAAGAACTATCTGAGTTCTATTATTGAAACTGAGACCGAGACTGAAACTGAGACTGTGAGAGGTAATCATCTAATCGATATGCCCCAGAACTAGACTGGTTGGGGTCCAACCTATAACCCCATCTTGAAGGATGTCGATACAATGCCACGAGTAGAGAATATGTGAGTAAACCCTATTCTGTTTTGGAGCTCATTCCGTCTACCCTGCTATTAAGTAAACTCAAAGAAGATGCATTAGACCTATGGGTAGGGACATCTTAACCTAAGCTGGCTATGTAGTTATAGAATGCAAGGATTGCTTCTAGGAATCACAACCTCTGATTGTTATAGGAGAGTCCCCATCCTTGGATTTATTTGGTGCTGAATCCTACTCCCAACTGAAAGACGCTGAACTAATTTGCTGAACTAAACTGATTAACTGAACTGATGTTAGTGGGATTGTTTAGCAGAGCTAAACTGAGTTTATGAGAGCACTGATCTTACTAAGTATTGAGTTCTTGAAATTTCTGAGAGTATTGAATTATGGAGATTACTGAAGTTACGGAGAACACTAGAATTTCTGAAGTTTCCGATATCACTGAGTACTGAGATTAGCTTAGTTACTAAACTTTGCTAAGTCACATGACTGACTGAGTTCTATGGAACATGGCTTGACTGAGAGTATCATCAAATCATGACATGGCTCTAGGAACACAACTATATTTTTTAGGTACAAGTACCCCCAGGACTCGATGGAAGGAAACTGACACACATGACTGACTTGATCATAAAAGTAGAGTCCAAAATTCGCAATATCATAAGTAGGGGATTTCATACTATACATGATGCTCAACTTCTTATACATGGAATGGAATGCATACAACATTTATATACTTGCATAGCTTCAATATCATGCTCATTTCATATCACAACAACAACACATAACAATAACGTGAAATTCATGTGAAATCATAGAGCATAGAACGTGGACTTGTCATTTAAGCGCTATTGAATTATGAGACATGAATTATATCATCCTAGGTATTTTATCAAACACCTTACATGCACCACTTTGGGCATAGGTTTATTCATGAATTCAACAATCCATATCACCCAAAGTTCATATATTTCAACTAACATGCCATCCTAGTTTCATACAAACCCATAAAGATTCTATCTTGACATAATTCAACACATAAACAAGATCAACAATCAAATCAAAACATAACAAGCATGTCATATAGTTTAAAATAGGGTTCATAGTCTTTATAGACGAAAGGATTCCTTGAATGAACATACGCATACCTTAGTTCTTGATTTAGTGAAGATTGACGGAAAGACTCTTAGAATTTAATTTTTTGATTTGGGCCCCTGTCTCGATGCGGAGACATCACATTACCACTTGTTTATGAACTAGAAATTCACTATGATACGATGGAACCATGGAGAGACACTGGAAATTGACAAATGTTATTTTGTCTTATGGCGCAATGCGCCACTGACTGAAATGACACTGCTGAAACTTTAAATATCCATAACTTCTTAACCGGGTGTTCGTTTTAGGCGAATTTGGTATCGACTATAATCTTCTTTGATTGTCTACAATTTGGAGGGTATAATTCTGAAAAAATACTACCTATAAACCAAGTTATACTTGTTCAAAGATAACCTATGTGAAATCACACACGAAAATTTGGTGAATTCAAAAGTCCTTAGCTTGGTTTACTGTAAGTGACTCTTATGAGCATGCTTAATACATCATAAGCTCAATTATCACTAGGATAATCATCCTAATTCATGTACTCAAAATGAATCACAGGATAAGAGGTTTCATGCGTAGGAACAATGGTTCATTTTCTAGCTTAGAAATATATGGGGTATTACAATATCTACCCCTCGGGAATATTAGTCCTCGAATGAGACTGACTAAGAGGGGAAACAATAAGCTGAACATGAACTGCACATGAATGAATAAAACATGATCTCTTGACAAATCTGACAAATAAAATAATTCATGCTGAATATACATATCAGATGCATGGGTAGTTGATTTATTAATGAAAGACTGAGTGTTCTGATGAACAAAGTTTCTCAAAATAAGAATGCATATCTGATGTAGAGATTGATAAGATGAATCCATGCATATCTGATGCATGATTATATAATTGACATGATACATGAATACATGACTAAAAGTACAGATAAGTTGATCACCCATATCTAATGTGTGAGTACACGACCAAACTGACTCATGAATAGCGACTGAACATATAATGATAAAGCTACCAAGTTTGAGCTGAAAACGGAGCATGGAACTGAATACCAAGTTTGTATTGAAACCTGATCATGAGAACAAGTAAGCTCAAATAAGACTGTTACTTTGAACTAAAAATAATGATAAGTCTGAGATTAATCACTCAATATTCATGAGAGGGAACATGAGAACATAACTGAGTCAAGAATGTGATGGATCAACTGAATTGAGTCTGTATTGCGTGACATGGATAGAGTATCGTGAATTGAACTGAGACATTGAGCACATGGCTTACTGCTGAGTTTTGGAGTTAGAGGGTCGGCTCATAAGTAACATTTCCTCCAAGACAGATTCATCAAAGAAAACGGCATGTTTAAATCATGAAATTTCAGGGGATATAGTGTATCTCCCCCTTGGGACACTATGTCCCTTGAAGGATGATGGGCTGACTTTGCTGAGATATTAAGGAAGTTGAGGTGATACACAAGGAACCTAGGTATGAACTCGTGACTGATTATCTGAGATCTGAAACTGAGGCATGACACATGAACTGAGGCGATTACTGGACTGAAGCATACATCATAACTAATATTATAACTGGGACTAATACTGGAACTGAATGTTAGGTATGCAAGACTGAATTAAGACTGAATATTTGGAATTCGTAACTGAGACATGATACATCAACTAAGCTGAGCTTGTGTATCATAGTATGCTCTACTTTGGAGATGGTTACATCCTTGAGATGTCTGTTAGTATGGCTGGATGGAAAAATGGGAAAACAACCCCTACCAATTTTGACTGCATATTTGTTAAACTGATTTTCTAGCTAGACTGACTAACTTATGCTAATAATTGAACACTGGGCATGTTTGACTAAACTGAACTTGGTCGGAATAACTGAATTGTGACTATCGAATATTGTACATAGGATGTAAGGATTAACTGAGTACCATGAGGTGGCTGAGCATGGATTCATGGAGGCTGTATTACTTGAAAATAAAGTACTACATATGTAATATGATACCGAAAGATTTGGTAAACTGAGGTACTGACAAATAAGAGAGAAATTGATAGTTGCATACTATGGCATAATGAATCTGAAACTGAACTGACTTCTAGGGCCTGATTACTAAACTGGGACAAAATTCTAGGTTTGGTTATCTGAACTTTGGGAGTCTGAAACTAATGCATAATACATGAGCTGAACTAAACTTGACACTACTAGGAGGTTGTACCTTGGAATAGTTACATTCTCTAAGATTTTGGATAGCATGAATAGATGTAAGGATGAGAAAACAAACCATACAAATCTGACTACTCGATTTCTAAACTGACTTGCTGATTTTACTAACTAACTAATGTTGAAACATAAGCTTAAATGATAGAAAGAGATCTGAAAAAGCATATTATGAACATGAAAAATGTGTAATGTTTCCGAATCTAGGTTAGGGAAACTTTCTAGATCATGACGGGTCTGGAGTTGATTTTGATGCTGGTCAGTCTTGGTACCTTGGTAACGCAACTCTTTACCCCTCTGTGATATAAATCTAAAGTCTCGCATCTTGTGGCCTATCTTGCCACACCCAAAGCATACATCACATCCTGCCCTATACACACACTTATGATGCTTACCGTAAGCCTGATAAAGAGGATGGGTAAGAACTTTACTCTCGCTACCCCTGACCTTAGCGAAGAAGAACTGTAACTACCTGTTCTAGCCCTCTTATTTTCTCTCTCTTTATTTTTAAGCTTTTACTCCTTAATTTTCTAAGCATAGACCATCAACCTAGACAAGTCCATATCACTAATCAACATTTCCGTCCAGCACTCCTTAACCACTCTACCTGATACCCCAGACATAAACTTATTCATTCTGGACCTAATGTCTGCCATAAACTTATTCATTCTGGACCTACTATCTGCCACTACATGGGGAGCATACCTTGCTAATTGGGTGAACTTAAGGGATTATTATTTTAAGCTCATTATACCCTACCTGAGATTGATGAACTCTAACACTTTAGCCTTCTTCTGCTCTATGGGAAAGAACCTATCTAAGAAAGCTATAGAGAACTTTTCCTACTCTATGGGCTCTGCATCTGTACCTCTGTCTACCTTCCACTATTTAAACCATGCATGGGCTATATCTTATAGCTAATAGGCGGCTAACTCTACACTCTTACTATAAGTCACTCCCATGATGTCTGTGACTTTCTGAACCTGATTGAGGAACTCCTGTGGATCCTCTTTGGACTTGGAATCAGTAAATAGAAGAGGATTCATTCGGGTGAAATCTTGAATCCTAGATGTAGAAACATTGACCTCTAGGCCGGCCGGAACAGCAGATGGACGTTTGTTCTAAGCTAAAACTGAACTGGCTAGAGTAGTGAATACAATCCTGAATTCTGCATGAGAGACGTGCTCATTCAGGGAATTTTCTTGGATGGGCTGAGGTGTTGACTGATTGTTTGTTCTTATTTCACTAGTCCTTTCTAAACACATGTTCTATAAATAAAAGAAAGAAGTGAATTAGATTGAGAGATTAATTAGAGCTTTAGCTCACTGGCACGATATGAATACTGAAAGAAGGGAAACTATTCCTAAAACATCTCATAGCCTTCTGCACATAAGTGTGGTGCACAATATATGCATGTACAAGACTCTACTAGATGTGGCTTTCAGACTTCCTACGACTTTATTGAACCTTAGGCTCTGATACCAAGTTTGTAACACCCCAATTTTCTGAACCGGAATACTACACGGTGCTTATGACCTCGAAGGACCACAAGCAAACCCATGACTAATATTTGTACCTATATACTGGATAATATAACATAAAAATACATAAAACATGTACTGAATGGCCATAAGGTTCAACTAAATAAACATCTTATAAGAACAATGTCTAAAAAAGGTATAACCATACCAAAACAAATCTAAAATAACTGTCTGACATGCTATAGTCTAGAAAGCCTCTAACTGTCACAACAAGGAGTTGGTGAGACATGTTCCCAGCTAACTCTAAATACTGAAATAAACTAAAAACCGAAATAGTAATAAAAACATTATGTCCTCGAAAGATGAGGACTTACTTCTAACTCTGACTACTGTTACAGGAATCTAATGCTAATTTGGAGATCGTGCCTCTGAACCTATGGTGTAACATAAGAGAAAGCACCATAGCGCAAATGCATCAGCACAACTAAATATACTGAGTATATGAGTGAGAAAGGCTAAATACAAAGGGTTATATGCATGAAAGATGCTGACTAATATGAACGTGAGAATACATACATGCATAAGTAACTATAACTGAACTCGTGGTGATACTGACTACTGAGTCTAAACACAGACAACATGAGCTTACTATACTGCGATACTGAGTGATTAAGTTTACTGATATTGATATGTAAGTCACTAATAAGTGAGGAGATGATACTGTATTATTGAATATTGAAGGACTAAAACTATATTACTGATACATGAATAACTATTTCTGACAGTTTTGATCATGAAAAACTATCCTAGTGGACTGTATCTAGCAGTCTAATTATAAAGAATTAATCTGATTGACTGTATCTGATAGACATAAATGTGAATACTGGTAATATGAGTTCTGATAACTACTATAACTGATAACATGAGTGAATGTATCTAGTAGTCCTGAATAAGGTAAAACTAGCTGAGTTCCATATTGTTGGGTGACTATAGATAACAGTCCTAAGTCTAAAGAACTATCTGAGTTCTATTATTGAAACTGAGATCGAGACTGAAACTGAGACTGTGAGAGGTAATCATCTAACCGATATGCCCCAGAACTAAACTGGTTGGGGTCCAACCTAAACCCCATCTTGAAGGGTGTCAATAACATGAGTAATTATATCTAACAGTACTAAATAAGGTGAAACTAGCTGAGTTCCATATTGTTGGGTGACTATAGCTGACAGTCCTAAGTCTAAAAAACTATCTGAGTTCTAATACTGAAATTGAGACCGAGACTGAAACTGAGACTATAGGAGGTAATCATCTAAACGGCATGCCCCAGAACTAAAATTGTTGGGGTCCAACCTGTAACCCCATCTGGAAGGGTGTCAATACCGTGCCACGAGTAGAGACAACATATGAGTAAATCCTATTCTATTTTAGAGCTCATTCCGTCTGCCCTGCTATCAAGTAAACTCAAAGGAGATGTGTTAGACCTATGGGTAGGGACATCTCAACCTACGCTGGCTACGTAGTTCTAGAATGCAAGGATTTCTTCGAGGAATCACGCCCTCTAACTGTGACAAGTGAGTACCCATCCTTGGGTTCACTCGGTGCTGCATCCTACTCCCAACTGAAAGACACTAAATTGATTTGCTGAACTGAACTGATTAACTGAACTGATGTTAGTGGGATTAATTAGCAGAGCTAAACTGAGTTAATGAGAGCACTAATCTTACTGAGTATTAAGTTCTTAAAATTTCTGAGAGTACT
Source organism: Capsicum baccatum var. pendulum (assembly GCA_030864225.1). Lineage (NCBI taxonomy): Eukaryota > Viridiplantae > Streptophyta > Magnoliopsida > Solanales > Solanaceae > Capsicum > Capsicum baccatum. The sequence goes on from CM061554.1 coordinate 43,040,186, forward strand.
GAATTACGGAGATTACTGAAGTTTCGGAGAACACTAGAATTTTTGAAGTTTTCGATATCATTGAGTACTGATATTACTGAAATTAGCTGAGATTAACTGAATTACTGAACTTTCCTGAGTCACATGACTGACTGAGTTATATGGAACATGGCTTGACTGAGAGTATCGTCAAATAATGACATGGATCTAGGCACACAACTATATATTTCGGGTACAAGTATCCCCAGGACTCGATGGAAGGAAACTGACACACATGACTGACTTGATCATAAAAGTAGAGTCCAAAATTCACAATATCATAAGTAGGGGATTTGATACTATACATGATGCTCAACTTCTTATATATTGAATGGAATGCATACAACATGTATATACTTGCATAGAATCAATATCATGCTCATTCCATATCACAATAACAACATATAACAATAACGTGAAATTCATGTGAAATCATAGAGCATAGAATGTGGACTTGTCATTTAAGCACTATTGAATCATGGGACATGAATTCTATCATCCTAGGAATTTTATCAAACACCTTACATGCACCACTTTGGGCATAGGTTTATTAATAAATTCAACAACCCATATCACCCAAAGTTCATATATTTCAACTAACATGTCATCCTAGTTTCATACAAACCCATAAAGATTATATCTTGATATCATTCAACACATAAACAAGATCAACAATCAAATCAAAACATAACAAGCATGTCATATAGTTTAAAATAGGGTTCTTGGACTTCATAGACAAAAGGCGTCCATGAATGAACATATGCATACCTTAGTTCTTGATTTAGTGAAGATTGACGGAGAGACTCTTAAAATTTAATTGTAGAATTTACTTGAAATTGAATCCCCCAATTGAAATCCTAATGTGTTCTTGAGAGGATTTTTATTAAAAACAGTATGTTTTGGGGGAAATAATGGCTTAATTCCCTTTTTGGGATCTTATATAGGGGTGGGAAGATGACCCAAATACCCCTCTAGATGCGCCTTTTAATTTATGTAAAACTTTTCCGATTTGGGTCCCTGGCGCAATGTGGAGAAATTGTGTTGCCACTTGTTTATGACCTGGAAACTCACCATTACACGGTGGAATCATGGAGAGACACTGGAAATATACAAACGTCATTTTTCCATATGGCGCGACGCGCCATTGACTTAAATGATACTGCTGAAACTTTAAATAGCCATAACTTCTTCCCCAGGTGTCCGTTTTAGGCAAATTTGGCTTAAACGAAAAGCTTATTAAATTGTATATAATTTGGAGGGTATAAATCTTCCAATATACCACCTATAAATGAATTTATGATCATTCAAAGATGACCTATGTGAAATGATACACGAAAATTTGGTGGATTTAAAAGTTCTTAGCTTGGCTTACTCTAAGTGACTCTTATGAACATGGTTAACACATCATAAGCTCTATTATCAGTAGGATACTCATCCTAATTCATGTAATCAAAACAAATCATAGGATAGTATATTTCATGCGTAGGAACAATGGTTTATTTTCTAGCTTAAAAATATACGGTGTATTACACTTTTGGAGGTCATTGTGGGGTGGGCTTGGCACCAAATTGCTTTCCTCAATATCTTGACACCGACAAATAGATGGGAAAACAGAGTTGGTAAATAGAGCCTTGGTTTCTATGTTTCACACCTTAGTTAAAGGAAAAATGGCCTCTTGGGAGAACCACCTACCTCTAGTGAAATTTGCTTATAATTGTGTTATCCATTCGACTATTGTTATGACATCCTTTGAATGTGTTTATTGTAAAAAACCCCTTACCCCTTTATATCTCAATCCTATGCTTTGTGATATTGTGATAAGCTTAGATGTAGATAAGAGGGCGGTAAATATGAAGAAGTTACATGAGAAGGTGAGAATTTACCTTGAGAAGAAGAATCAAAAGGTGGGCAAAAGAGTAAACAAGGGAAGTAAATGACTTGTGCCTGAACTGGGTGATTGGGTGTGGGTGTACCTTCGAAAGGATAGGTTTCCAACCCAAAGAAAATCTAAATTGATGCCCCGAAGTGATGTTCCATTTCAAGTGCTTGAAAGGATAAACAACAATGCCTGTAAGATTGACCTTTCTTTGGAATATCAAGTACAAAATACCTTGAATGTGTGTGATGTATCACTCTTTGACATGATAGAAGATGATCACCCTTTGAATTTGAGGTCAAATTATTTTCAAGATGGAGAGGATGATACAATCAAGATTAGCTCCAAGCCATTCACTAGAAGTCAAGCCCCGGGAGCTTCAAAGGATTCAAGGAATGTTCATGAAGCGAGAGGTACTTGAAGAAGCCTTCTTAATATTAATAGGGTGTTATTTATTGATGATTGCACTCACATTGATTCAAGGATTGTTGTAGGAGGCAAGAAAAGAAAAAATGGGGCTAGAAGCCCCTTGGAAAGGACTTTCCCTCAAGGCTCTTTGGATCCGCTTTTGATCTGCTCTAGAATTTCAAGAGCGGATCAAAACAGCCCCTAGTGGGTCATTTCTTGCAATTGGGTCACTTTTGGTCCCTAAAATTGTAATAATTATTCTAAACTATAAATACTTTTGAGGCTAGCTCATTCTCTTAGTTTTGGCTTGATTATTGATGAATTGATGAATGCTTCTCCATTGAGTGAGAGTATTGTACAACTTTTATTAAACGTAGTTTTAGAAACATTGGTTTAGAGAGCGTTCATCTCCCTCTTGGTCACCTTAGGAATTAGGTATTTGATTAGATTCTAATTGAGGGTATTGGAGTTAGACATACTCTTTTTTTCTTGGTTACTTCTTTTCTTGTGTCGAATTATCTATCCTATCGATTATCTTTAATTCTTTGTATTGTCTTTAGTTTTCGTAGTTTCACTCTATGTCAAAATGCAAAGTGGAGATTGCTTCACTGAGATTTTAATAGAAAAATCTTAATGAACTTATGTAAATGAATTCAGGACACATGGTCATAAGGTGTCAAAGAATTTTGATTTTCACCTAAACATAGTAATACAACAACAACAACAACAACAACAACAACAAACCCAGTGTATTCCCGCTTGGTGGGGTCTGGGGAGGGGGTAAGATGTACGCAGTCCATACCTCTACCTCTAAAGAAGTAGAAAGGTTGTTTCTGAAAGACCCCCAGCTCAAGACACAAGATACCACACAATTACAAAGCAAAACACCAAACGAGGTTACAAAAATATATAACATAAATACGGCATCCAAAAGTGAAAGTGAAAGTGGAAGTGGAAGTGAAAGTGAAAGTGAAAGTAAAAGTAAAAGAAAACAAAGGAGAGCACCCAGATTAGTACTAAAACAAGGGATGCAGAAACATAACCAGGATACTACCCCTAACAAGTAATTCCCTACACAAGCGACCCATACTGGCCCTAGTCCTCTAGTCCTCTGCCCTAATTCGCATCCTCCAGACTTTCCTATCTAGGTTCATGTCCTCGGTGAGCTGTAACTGCTCCATATCCCGCCTAATCACCTCACCCCAGTACTTCTTCGGTCTACCCCTACCCCGCCTAAAACCATCCATCGCCAGCTTCTCACACCTACGAATCGGGGCATCCATGCCCCTCCTCTTCACGTGACCGAACCAGCTCAATTGGACTTCCCGCATCTTGCACTCTACCGGGGTCACACCAGCCTTCTCCCTGATAGTCTCGTTCCGAACTCTATCCCCTCTAGTCAGCCCACACATCCAGCGCAACATCCGCATCTCTGTCACCTTCATTTTTTGGATGTGGGACTTCTTAACTGGCCAACTCTCCGCTCCATACAACATGGCCGGACGGACTACCACCGTGTAGAATTTGCCTTTAAGCTTGGGCGGCACCTTCTTATCGCACAGCACCCCCGACGCGAGCTTCCACTTCATCCATCCCGCCCCAATACGGTGCGAGACATCCTCGTCAATGTCCCCGTTTCCCTGGATCACGGACCCGAGATACTTGAAACTATCCCTCTTACATACCACCTGTGATTCCAACTTCACTACCACCTCATCCTCCAGCCTCACGTCATTAAACTTGCATTCCAAATACTCTGTCTTGCTTCTTCTCAACCTGAACCCTTTAGACTCAAGAGTTTGTCTCCACACCTCTAATTTATCATTCACACCCCCTCGAGTCTCATCAATCAGAACTATATCGTCTGCGAATAGCATACACCACGGCACCTCCACTTGAATCCGCCGCGTCAACACATCCATTACCAAGGCAAACAAAAAGGGGCTAAGAGTAGATCCCTGAACATAGTAATATGCGTGAATTATTTTTCTACTTCATTCAATAAACCACTTAGTTTAAGATTTGCTTACTAAGTAGTCAATAATTTAGAAAGTCTTCATTAACTAATGGTTCAAGTTCAAAAATATCATTATTGATGCATGTTGTTATATTAATGTCTCAAATAAATTTTATATTTTTAAAGATAATTTTTTTTTAAACAAATGGGGGATTACTGTTGTTAAAGTTTATGCTTCAATCAATTTTGAAATAAATACATCGGTTAAAAAAATTTGAGTTATATTTTGATTAAGAGTAAAGCATCTATTAACCCCTGAACTATGACTAAATTCGCTACGACACACTCCAACTTCACGGAGTCCTATTACCCCCCCTCCCCCCTCCTCCGAATTAAATTTTAGCATTTTTTGTCAACCTTTTAAGCTAACGTGGCACATTTTGTCAATATTTTCAGTTGATATGATACCTTTAATGTGGTCCCTATTTTATGTAATAATGGTGTCATGTCAGCACAAAAGAGTGACAAAAATACACTAAAACTTAGTTCAGCAGGGGTAATAGATGGGAGAACTTGGTCTCCAAGTTAATATTAGAGTAGTGGGAGTACTTGGGCTATAAGAATACCCTTGTGCTCCTCACATGGATATCAATATGCAATACTCCTCCTTGGATAGCCATACAAAAGGAAATTTAATGAATACACATTTGAGTGCTGCCTCATTAAAAATCTTACCAGAAAAATTTAGTGGAAAAGAACCTTGGTTAAGAAAAAAAGAGTACATCTATTCTTACTTCCCTTGATGAAGACCATGATTTAGATGGCTAAGTCTTCACATTCTAATACTATCTACTATCTTCTCTAAAGTTGAAGTTGTCAGAGGTTTAGTGAATAAATCTGCTGGGTTGTCACTTGAATGAATTTGTTGTTCATCATTGTCACCATATCTCTGGAGATCATATGTGAAGAATAATTTTGGCGAGATGTGTTTTGTTCTGTATCTTTTTATAAAGCCTCCTTTAAACTGAGTTATACAAGCAACATTGTCTTCATATAGGATGGTGGGTATGTTGACATTACACTTCAAACCACATCTCACTTTGATGAAATGTATCACCGATCTTAACCATATGCATTCTCTACTTACTTTATGAATAGCTATTTTCTTAGCATGATTTGAAAAATTAGCAACAATAGACTGCTTTGTAGATATCCATGCTATAGCAGTATCTTTACATGCAAACACAAAGCATGTTTGAGATTGAGCTTTATGTTGGTCAGATAAATAACATGCATCCGTATGACCAACAATATTTGTCCTATCTTTGTTAGTATAAAATAGACCCACATCAATAATCCTTTTTATATATCACAATATATGCTTAACTATATTTTAGTGTCTATGTGTAGGAAAAGAAATATACTTTTCTAGCAAATTAATAGAAAATGCTATATCAAGCCTTGTAGCATTAGAAAGATACATAAATGTATCGATAGCACTAAGATATGATACTTCAGGATCAAAAATATCTTCACCCCTTATTAGAGATCGAAATGGATCTTTACTTATCTCAAGTGATTAGAAAATTATTGGAGTACTCAATGAATGTACTTTGTCTAGGCAAAATCATTTTAAAACTTTCTTAGTATAGGCAGATTGATGGATGAAGACTCTGTTTGCTAAATGTTCAATCTGCTGATCAAGGTAAAGTTTTATCTTTTCAATATCTTTCATCTTAAATTCTTTATCTTCATATAAAATTCTTTCTTTAGATATTCAATTGTCTTACCAAATTCTAAGGTTGTTTTCTTAATAAAAATACAGGGACAAAGGACATTATTTATGTAACCTTCATTTATCAAGTACTCACTAAGGCGATTATACCACATACGTCCTGGTTGTTTTAGACCATATAACGATCTTTGTAATATGATTGAATAAAATTTCTAAAACTTTGAACTATGTGCTTCAGGTATCTTCAATCCTTTTGGGATCCTCATATAAAGTTCATTATCAAGTAAACCATAAAGATAAGTTGTAACCACATTCATTATATGTATTTTGAGATTTTCATATACATCTAGACCGATGTGATATCAAAATATTATTGCATTTATAATCAATGGATATATTTCTTCATAGTCAATAGCAAGCCTTTGACAGAATTCTTGCGCAACAAGGTATGCCTCGTATCTTACAATTTCATTTCTCTCACTTTTTTTACGTACAATTTCATTTCTCTGACTTTTTTTTATGTACAAAGACTCAATTATAGCCAACTAATTTTATACCATGTGGGGTTTAGACTACAGGTCCAAAAACCTCACGTTTATCAAGTAAAATCAATTCTGATTAAATTTTCTATTGTCATTTTGGTCAATCATTTCTTTGTCGACACTTTTTGACATATAAATGTTCAAGGTTCTCACTGTATTTCATAATATTTAGTGTGATATTATCTGCAAAAATATTATCCACTATTATTTTTTATCGCTCTAAATTAATCTCATCAGTTGTAGAACTTATTAAAAGTTCTTCATTTATTTGAGTCTCAGATTCACTGATTTCTTTAGGAATATTAGAATTAATCAAATTTGAGTCTCTTCGTGCAACTCTTTTATAATGTCACCTTTATCATTTTTTGTGCTTCTTTTTCGATGATTTTTATTCTTGTAACCCAGCGGCCTACTACACTTCAGGAGTGTTTGTGATTCAGAAGCTATGACATTTGTAGATGGTCTTATAGAGATATTAATTCATACAGGCACATTCACTACAGGGATATGTGACTTAGTTATCCTTTTCAAATTAGTAAATGTGTCTGGCATTTGATTTTCCAGTTTCTAGAAGTGAATGATCGTCTGGACCTCATGTTCACATATAGGGGTACGTGGGAACAAATGTAATAATAATAAAATTTTTCATGCAATTTCTCTTTTGTGTTCATGTTTCTCTCCCCTAATTGTGAGAAATTTATTTTATCAAATTAAGAATCTATAAATCGAGCAGTAAATAAATCTCCTGTCAGCAGTTCAAGGTTGTAATTTTGAAGGGTGACTCAAACCCATATATTTTTAACCTTCTCTGAGGGACCATCTTAGTATGTTGTGGTTGATACAAGATAAATGGGCTCCACTTATTTAGGATCGATTCTTCAAGGATCACATCTACGGATTCAAGACTTGGTCATTCTAGAAGGTCAAATATATGAATGGAGGATAGCTTGGAAAAAAGCTATATTTGGTGATATCCTCCAAGAACGGAATGGGTGACACTGTATTTGGATAGTATCTTAGGCTTGGAGAGAGTATGGGCGTCCATTCCAATATTTTGGGCTTTGGGTTACTTTTGGGCCCAATAACTTTTAGGGTCACTTCTGGGCCCATTGTGTATTAAATATCCCATGGCTATAAATAGCTAATTTTCTTTCATTTATAGGCAGTAGATGAATGATGAATTGAGTTGACACTTGAGAGTGTTTTGTAGAAACTTGTTGGGATTTTCTTGAGTCGTGAGATATGTGGGTGCTCGAAATCCTTTTCCGATATGTCCTCGTACGAGGTTGGTGTTGTCGATGATTGATAGAAAGGTCTAGGGTTTAGTTTACCCTTGGTTGTCATCTCATAATCGGTTTATGTCAATCTATCTATCCCTTTATTTTCTATCTCGCTTCTTTGTTCTTTAGTGTTTTCCTTGTTTTCATGTTGTTTCTAATTTCGTGTTTTACGTCTTGTATCAGTGATGGTGCTACTAGCACATATACATCACATCCAAAAATTCATAGATGAGTAATATTTGACTCATGATTAAAGAGCAATAGTGACATAGAGTATTTATCGTAATAGGTTTGTCTGAGACTAACAAGTGATGCTACATGCAAGATAGCATGACCCCAAAAAGTAATGAGCAATTTTCTTTTCATAAGTAGTGGTCTTGCATCAATTATAGACACTTCATAAATGACTCAACAAGCCCATTTTGAGTATGAACATGAGCGATAGGGTGTTCAATTTTTATCCTAATTCATGCACTGTAATCATTAAATGTATAGGATGTTCAATTTTTATCCTAATTCATACACTGTAATCATTAATTTTTTGGGATGTAAATTCTTTAGCATTGTCGAGGAGAATATCCTTAATGGAATAATCTGAAAATTTTACCCTTAATCGTATTATCTATGCCAATAATTTTACAAACATCAGGTTGCATGGCGATAAGAAACACACATGGGACCATCTTGATGATCGTCTATTAGGACCATGAAATATTTGAACGATCCACTAAATGAGTGAATAGATCCACATTTATCCCCATGTATATGTTCTAGAAAAAGAGAGAATTTGATGGCAACTTTCAGTGATGATGGCTTAGTTATTAATTTACCATGAGAACAAGCAGCACATGAAAATTAATCACTTGTAAGAATCTTCAAGTCCTTTAATGGGTGCCCATTTAAATTTTCAATGATTCATCTCATCATTATTGACCCAGGATGACCTATTCGGTCATGCCAAAGCCCAAAAATATTTAGATCAGTAAAATTCTGATTTACGATAGAGTATGCTTCAATTGTACTAATTTCTATATAACATAAGCTGAAGACAAAGTTGAGAAATTGTTGGTAATGCCAATATATTCAATATTCATTTCATTTATTTTCTCAACATGATATCCATTTTGACGAATATTTTTATAACTTAACAAGTTTCTCAAAAATTTAGAAGAGAACAATGCATTTTCTATAATAAGTTTCGTACCCTTAGGCAGAAATATAGTAGCTCTTCCCGAACCTTTAATTAATTTTAATTACTATAGATTGTTGCAACATTTGTTTTTATTCTAAGAAAGTAAGAAAAATATTTCTCATCTTTGAATATTGCGTGTATTCTTCCTCTATCAATAACCCAAATATCTTCGTGATAGATCATTGATCCAAATAAAATTTAAGGAGTATCCATATATTCTTCAAGATGAAAAATATAAACAAAATAAGTATTATAGTATTACTAGCAAACACCATATTACACAAACTTTATTTATTTACAATATTAGAGAAGCACTACTAACAGAAATATAAACTGATATAACCAAAACTAAAGCAAAATACTTAGACTATTACATATCCATCACTGATAAGGTCATTGACATTTTCTTTAAGAATTTCAAGGAAATCTGCAACATCTAAATGCATAGCTTCAACAGTATCTTAGGAGATATAGTTTGCTTATGCATTATTATCTACCTTCTTGAGGGATGCCTCATAGAGATCAAATAGATGCTTTGGCGTACGACAGGTACGTGATCAGTGCTTTTTTCCTCCACATCGATAACATTTATTTTTTGTATTTTTATTTTCCACTGCTTTAGGCTTTTTGCCCTTCTTCTTACACCGCTAGCGAGGAAGGTTATTATTTAGTGCAAAACGATCACTATGATTGAATTTCTCCCTTGACCACGACCACAACCATGACTGGGGCCAAGACCTTTATCACACCTAGATTGGTGGAAATTCACAACATGTACTTCAGAATATGGAGCAGTACCAGGAGGTTGACTTTCATGGTTTTTCATCAAAAGATCATTATGTTTTTCAACAATAAGAAGATGTAAAACTAATTCAAAATACTTTTAAATTACATTTCTCGGTATTGCTACTGTAGGAGCATACTCGAGGCAGAGAATGTAAGGAATATTTTCTCTAGCATATCATGATCTGTGATATTTTCTCACATGAATTTATCATGATTTAATTAAAAACATAGCAGAACTATATGTGGTCATATCTTTAAAATCCTATAATATCAAATGGGTCCATTCATAACGTGATTGTTGAAGAACGACCATCTTCAGGTGGTCATATCTATCCTTGAAATTATTTCACAGTAAAAGTGGATTCTTAACAGTAAGATATTCAATTTTTAGCACTCATCAGGTGATAAAAGAGAAATATCATGGCTTTGGCACGATCTTGATTAGATGTTTAATTTTTATCCTTGATGGTGTCTATCAGACCCATTATATCTAAAGGACTATCGGCATTAAGTGCTCAAGATAGGTAGGTTTTGCCCAATATATCTAGGGCAATTATTTATATTTAGAAACGTTTGACATTATTTTAAGAAAAATAAGTTCTTATCTTTATTACTTATATTTACTCGAGGAATATACTCATATTGATAACGTGTTATAAAATATAACAAATATTAAACTAAAAGAAAATGAAAAACAATTAAAGAGAGGAGTAAATATTATTTTTATTCACTATGTGTCTATCTATTATAAAGGAAAACTGGAAAGTTATTTATAGATGGGAGAACTTGGTCTCGAAGACCTGAGCTACAAGAATGCCCTTGTGCTCCTCACATGGCTACCAATATACAAAAAAAGCTTCATTCTTTATCTAATGATACAAGGATGACAAAGAAAACAAGAAAACATACACCAAAATATTCCACAAGTTGAGAAAACCCGAGACTATTTTGGTGACCACTCTCGAATTCACTACTTATAACAAGGATGGAGAGAACAACGAGTGTTAACATCTCAAAAAGAGCAAACCAACAAGTTATATTAGGACAATTCAATGAAGATCAACAAGGCTACAACAACTAGAACCTACGGATTTTACAATAATACAAGGGAAACCCGAAACTAGAACAAGAAACAAAGATAGATAGTTAGACACAATGAAGTTGTAATCTTAAGAACCCAAGAATGGTAACTCTTGGACCCTTAACACCACACTCCACACACACCTAACTCTTATAATGACACAAGAGGTCGTCCACCTATCAAGCACCAAGATATCAAGCTTTGCAACACACAAGAGAATCCACCCTTATGTTATGCCCTAATTTTGATTTTGGAGCTCTCTCTCACAAGAGAAGTGTTCTTACAATCTCAAACATAAACTAAGTAAATAACACCTTCATTGTTCTATTTATAAAACATTACAAATAAATAGATAAATGACAAAATATCCCTCCCATAAATAGGCTCCAAAAACCCCCTTAAGTGTACCAAAATGATGGCTTTGGGCCTCCTTTACACTTAGGCTTGTACACTTCTTTAAGTGGTCTTCAAAAATTCTCAAAAAGTATCAATGGTCATTATCATACTTGTATTATCCTCTCCATATTGAGAGGAATTCTCCCACAAATTCACTACTTCACATCTTTTAGAGAGGTATCTCATACGACCCCTCACACGACCATGCATCTTCTACTTCCTCCTCAACTTAAATTCCAACCTCTTCGTGCTCTCCATATTAAGGCTTTCCATCAACATTAGTCGATTAAATTACCACTTCCTCTCATAGGTAGTATAACTTCCACTCCCTTAGGATCACATTCCTCCTATTTGGACACTCACTAGCCTTGTGCCCCCACCCTTGACACTTGAAGAATTGAAACCCCTTAGGATTGGAAGTATAATGCAATTTACCTTAATACTTTGGAGGATATTTTTGGACAGCCTTGGGGATCTCAGGCTGGACAGCCATAAAAAAGTTCTCTTTGATCTCTCTCTCCACCTCTAAAGCCGCTTGGAAGATGCCTTCTATGCTGTCGAATTTGTGAAGCATCATGCGAGTGGAGATGTACTTGTTTAACCCAATCTTAAAGTGCACAATGTCATGAATTACTTTCTCTCTCCGGTGGTCAAGTTTCAACATCAATTGCTGAAATTCATCATAGTAAACCATGACACTCTTGCTCCCTTGCCTCAAATTATACAATTTTGCAAAGAGCTCATGCTTATAAGTCATGGGCAAGTACCTTTAACACATAAGGATCTTCAACCAAACCCAAGAGGAGGTTGTCCCCCGATCACCTCATTCCTGAACTGCTTAACATACTCCCACCATGTATTGGCATACCCCTTAAAATGAGCTATCACATAGTAACTCTTATTTTCCTCGGTGAGGTCATTGGGTTGGAATATCTTGTCGCACGAAGACTCCCAAGAAAGAGACGTTTTGGGATTACTCTCACCCTTGAAGATTGAGAGACTAACTTTGATTGAGTTTATTCCCAAGTCTTGATTTTGGTGGCCTTTTATCACCTCTAGGCCTAGCTTCCCATGTTTACCTCTTATTATTTCTTCCCTCAAGTAAGCATTACCATAGACTCTATAACCTTTATCTCGTTCTTTCCCACCATATCCTTCCGTACGATTTGGTTGGTTTGGGTTAGGTGGGTTTGGATTGGGTGGAAAATAAGTTCTTTGGTCTAATGGAGCTTAAATTGGAATGTAAGGCCTTTGGTTAAATGGAGGGATCAGTTTTGGTGTTGGTATTTGGGTTCCAAATGCTTCTTGTTGGACTTGGTGAAGTGGAGGGTAGGTTGGTCTATCAAACTCTCGGCTTTGGGAAACATTTGGTGGTTGTCTCGGTGGATTGATTATTTGGTATAATATTTTAGGGGAGATGGTAGAAAAATTGTTTTGATCATGTCTACTCGAGGAAACATGATAGTATTGAGGATTAGAAGGGAGGATCCTTTGTCTTTCCACTAGTTCCAATCTCCCAGTCATAGTAGATACATCCCCTTTTAATGATGTTACATCCGCTTCTAACTTCCCAAGGCTTACTTCCATTCTTTCCAAAGTGCAGTTGAGGCCTTCAATAGAAGTCATGAGGATATTGGTATCATTTGTTCCCACGGTTCGGGAGGTCGTTCCCTCCATTTCAATGTACCTAAGAAAACACCTACAAAATAATAAACGAGTTAGTTGTAAAATAAAGGTCCTCACACTCTCTCGTTAGTTTTCTTTTTTGCTTCTCAGTTTTCTTCACACAATCACACAAGTATTGAAAGCTTAATTGTATTCCATGATTGAGAGGTGAACCAAACCTCTACAACAACTCAAGGAAACAATAACAAAAGGACAAACGAAGGATCGTAAACACGAAGAATGGCTACAAAGCTAACTTACAATCTAGTACTAGCTTGTAAGTTAGTAATGGAATCAACAAAAGAAACAACAAAAATGAAACTAGTAGATCAGATTTTGAGCTTAAAATGGTCGTGTGAACAGTGATTTGATGATGTGGTAGTACACTATTGGCCTTGGGTTTGTAAAAAATTTAGTTGCCAATTTCAAGTCTTGACCATTTCACAATTTAGACTTGGTGGATTTGGTTAATGGAGGAAATTGTAGTCTTAGAGCTTCTTTTTCAAATTCAAAACAAGACTTGGACTTTCTTGTATTCCTCCTTATAGCATGGGTCTTTGAATCATGAAAAGTTGTTGGTAAATGGTTGTTAAAGTCTTTGAAGTGATGTGAACAAGACTTTCACCAATAAGTACTACAAATTTGTCTTTCACCTTTTTAGATCTATTTTGAAATTTAAAGCTTAAAAAGATAATGAATGTGGTGAAGAACTCCAAGAACACAACAACAACAACATCAAGAACATCCAACAACAATTCTCCAAGAACTCAACAAGTCCAAGGCTAGAACAACAACATCAACATGGCCACCCCTTGTTCACATCAACAACTTCAACAAATTCAAGTTCAAGCTTAGATTTGGACACTTTTAGTGTTGGTGAGAAAGAAACCAACACTTGAAACACTCTAAACAAACAAATTACTACCATGATCTAGACACACAAACACAAATCTCGTCTAAGAACAAATGGACAGATTTCAACTTTTCTGGAATTTTTTTTTTCAGTTTTCACCCCTTTTTTTTTATTTTTTAAGTAACAAACCCAAGAGTGACTTCGTCGGAACAAAATCAAACTTGGATTTGATATCAAATGATACAAGGATAACCAAGAGCACAAGAAAACATACACCAAAGTAGTCCACAAGTTGAGGAAACCCGAGACTATTTTGGTAACCACTCTCGGATTCGCTACTTATAATAAGAATAGAACGAGTGTTAACACCTCAAAATAGCCAACCAACTAGTTATATTAGCACAATACAATGAAGAACAACAAGGTTACAACAACTAGAACCTACGGGTTCTACAACAATACAAGGGAAATCCGAAACTAGAACAAGAAACAAAGATAGATAGTTAGACCCAATGAAGTTGTAATCTTAAGAACCCAAGAATGGTAACTCTTGGGCCCTTAACACCACACTCAACACGCACCTAACTCTTACAATGACACAAGTGGGTGTCCACCTCTCAAGCACCAAGGTATCAACCTTTGCAACACACAAGAGAATCCACCCTTATGCTATGCCCTAATTTCGATTTTGGAGCTCTCTCTCACAAGAGGAGTGTTCTTACAATCTCAAACATAAACTAAGTAAACAAAACTTACATTGTTCTATTTATACAACATTACAAACAAATAGAAAAATGACAAAAGAGCCCTCCCATGAATGGGCTCCAAAAAAACCCCTTAAGTGTACCTAAAGGATGGCTTTGGGACTCCTTTACAGTTGGGCTTGTGCACTCCTTTAAGAGGTCTTTAAAAATGCTCAAAAAGTTTCCATGGTCATGATCATACTTGTATCATCTAAAGTGCATTATCCCAGAAATAATAAATACATGATAAATATCTAATTATTAATTGGAACTTAGAACAATCATTTGGTTTGGTTAAATTGTTTCTTCCTGTTGAGAAGTCCGTGTTAAAAGATGTTTTGGGACTCTGTGTGTGGGACATAGGTGTGTGGACTTACACCTCCAAAGAGCGTCATTGTGCGTTCTAAATATTCTTATTGCTTATTGTCCGGATTTGATCAACAGTTTTTATTAAAATCATGTGTTAAATTTTCTAATTAATATTGTTGATCCTCAAATTATATAATGAATAAATTATAAAAGTTTAATTCATCTACAGAAATATGAAAATTTTAAGTAACTCAAATAATAAGTTTGAGAATATCGTGAGAATTGCTTTCTAAAATAGCTACACAACTGAATTAGAATTTAAATCTTCACTTTCTTTTGATCTTCATGCTTAGTTCTATATATGTCTCAAATTATGATTTTTATTATTTTGTTATATGAAAGCAATTTTGTGTTTTTCATGAAATAATGATGTTCTAAATTACAAAACTAATAATATTTATTCACTTATTTACTTTTAGGAGTGTAATATATGCAATTTGATAACATTTTGTGAGAAATTGTAATTTTTCAATTGTTTGAGAGTTAACACATAGTTGATTTTTATCTCATGATCACTTTATCACTATTCCGTTGTTTATAAGTGTAAAAATATGGTAGATATTTTATTTTCTATGAGCTCCTTTAATTTGAATAAATTTTAAAGTACTTTCTATTTATTTTCTTAATATTGTTATGCCATTTATTAAATATAAACTAAAACTTTAAGATTCATAAAACTTATGCCTCATATATCGATGTTTGTCTTATCTTATATTAGGTAAAATGTCTCACCTCACACTCACACCTCTTAAAACACCGGTAAGAATGTACATGAATATGATACTTTAAAATATACTGCTATATGTTTTGAAAATCCATTAAAATAGTTTGTTAAGGTGAATTCAAAATTTTAAAAGTACAATAATTCGTTATTAAAAACTTTACAAGGTTGAAACATCAAATTTAAATTTTAAATTTTACTATGCTCAAAACCACCTAATTTTAATATCTACATTTTAGGTTGTCTTGCCCATTGTTTTTGCTTGTCCATTCTCTCAAATAACTCAACTTCTTCTTCGTAATTCAACTCGATTACTAAAAAAGACTTCGCCCACCAAGTTAATTAGTACTGCTACAAGCACTTGTGTATAGACCTAATAAAGAAATAATGAGTTTGTGAAGCAGAGGCGAAGTCATGATTTAAAATTTATGAATTTGTGAATTTTAAAATCTTGTGACTTATATATTCATAATAAATTTCTTAAGACAAATACAAAATTTGAATTAAAATTAATATGGTATAGTCGAACCCCTAAGTTATACACTAGCTCTGCCATGATTGGAACGCAATGATATAAGTTAAATCTCATTCAGGTTTTCTACTGTAGAAGAAATTAGTTAGGACCATTTGTTTAAAAAAGCCTGTAATCAATGCGCTATGACTATATAGCACTTTGTATAAATATCAACAAAACAAATTTGACTGTGCAATATAATAAATAATATTATATTAATCATTTCTTTCAAACCTCTTGTGCTTTTTTCATCGAGTTTATCACACGAAACTTTTCTAGCAAGGTTTATTTCTCCTACATGATTTACAAGCTATTACACCAAATCGAGTTAACTTTATCAACAAAAAGAATAAATTTAAGTGAACTACGAAATTAATTAGAATTGACTGTATAATTCATCATTGTTATCCATTCTGCTTACGTTGAGATATTTTTCATTCGGACACACTCTATGACCATTTGAAACAATAGAATACATTAGGTAAATGTATCAATCTTTTTTTGTGGCATATTATCTTATCAGTCATTTAATTTGTCAATGTCTAAAGCTCATTTTAGAGCTAATAGTACCACAGCTTCCTACTTCCTGTCACAATAATTTAACTTTAAAAATTGGGCATATGCGTATAGTGGTAGATTCAGAATTTTTATAAATTAAGAAAATTAAATTGTAATTGTTTGGATTTAAACTTGGAACCTTCTAATTTATAACCCTGTAAACCACTATGTCAATCTCTAGTTTTGATTGGAGATAATTCAAAATATATTGACTAAAATTAATAAATATCTTAAATATACTGTATAGTTTTTGGGCTAGGGTGAACACCCTACCTCCTCCTAAACCTGCCCCTGATGCGTGTGACTGTTTTGACTTTTTGTGTTTGAGGAGGGGGATACGCCTAAAACCCACTCAACTATTTCACCAGCATTTGTCCTTTCACTGGAAGAAATACTAGGTGATTTTGATAGAAATACTAGGTGATTTTGATTTGTTGAGTTTCCAGATCAGTAGATTATGAATTATTTGCTCTCTTAACATGGTCTTGGTAATTAATATCACCTCATAAACTATCTTTTAAGGTGATTTATTTTTTATTATGATCTTAAAATCACAGCTTACTTTATAATTTAATGAGAAAATGATCAAAAGGGCTCCCAAACTTTACCCTAAATTTCAAATAAACACTTATACTTTGTGGGGATTTTATGACCTCCCCTGAACTATTTAAAATAGGAATTATAATGCCCCTAAAAGCTGACATGGCAAGATAGTGTGTTTCACTCTCTTTGAGAGAGTGAGTAGAGAGTGAGCACCCAATAAAAGAATTGAAACTTTATTTTAAATATTTCTTATATATATATATATATATATATATATATATATATGTATTAATTTATTTCTTCTTACTTTCACCATATCGAAAATCTTTTCATCACCACCCACCATAATTTGAAATTCATCACCCCATTTTGTATGTAGGAAAATCGACCCATTTTGCTTAAATCTCTCAGGTTCTTCTTCTTCATTTCCACCTTTTTCTACCCTTTCATAACTTTTTTCAGCTATCATTTTCACTATCAAGCTTAGTGTTAACTTTTCTATCCAATTAGTAATATTCACATTCGTCCGAAAATCACCTTTGGTTATCGAAAAATCAAGATTTTCTTCAAAAATTGATAATCGATCTCCCACCAAAAATAAAATATAAAGTTCTTTAATATTTTTTTTCACTTCAGAAACTCTCACATCTCTCAATTTCTCCAACCTACTACTAGACAAAACTCCCTTAATAACAATTTTCCTAATCTTTCTCCAATAATCACCATAACTAGCAAGAAAAAGCATTGCATTGTACCCGATATATCCTCCGACTAAGCTTCCCCGCAGGACAGCAAACACTTTATCATTGATATTCAAACAATCTTTCTCAACATCATAGCTACTTACTACTAATACACGCACTATTCCTAGACGGAGATTGAAAATGGGCCCAACTCATGTATTTCCCTGTTCAATCCAAGGGACATTCGAGATGCCTACTAATTTCTTCCAACAACATATGTTTGTATAGAAAGAGAGAAAGCAAAGAGAGAATTACAGAATATATTTGAACATAAATTTCATTTCACTATCTTTTTCTTTCCCCTTTCTTAATTTTAGATCATTAATCTGATAAAAACATAATTTGAATTAGCCGCCACCCCCACCCCCACTTCACCCCCTTTTATCAAATTTGGAGTGAAATTAAGAAATTAAATGCTATGAAAAAAAAAGTATGGTAGAAATCTCTAAACATTCTTTGATTCGGGAAAAATGATAGAAAAAAAAACAAGGAAAGCAAATTTAATGAGTATTTTTATTTTGATTTTTGAAATTGAAGAAAAAAAGATGAAGAGAAAGGGAAAGATAAAGAGAAAGGAAAAAAAAAGAATAAAAGAATGGAGTAATAATTGAAGAACAAGATGAATAAAAAAATTGATTAAAAAAATTAAATACATTATACACCTGTCAAAACGTATGTATCTCACCACTTAACATGAATGTGGTTGTGACTTTTTAGGGGTGTCGTAATTTTTTTTTTAAATAGTTCAGGGGGGGTCATAGAAACCCCACAAAGTATATGTGTGTAGTTGAGATTTGGGGTAAAGGTTGGGCGGACTTTTGGCCATCTTCTTTAATTTAATTGATATATGTTGAGCCCCTATATAGTTGATATTGTTTACAATCCAGATGTTGAGTTCTGATCTGTGGAGGGGTTTGAAATTTTATTTCCACACAAGTGTGGGTTATTTAATCTCCGTATAATATTAGGCAATCCTCAATCTTATAAACTAGTTTTTAGAGTTTGACTTTATAAACTAGTTTTTAGAGTTTGAGTTAAAATGTAGGTTCATCTCTTAAAGTTGGCAAATGAAAAAAATCATTTTTAATTTTTCCTTTTTTCTCATTACTAAAATTTGAGTCTTTGTATTTTATAATCTTTATTCTAATCTCTTATAAATTTTTATTATAAGATTTTATAAACAATGAAAAATAGCCTTTTGAATCACAAAATATTTTTATTTTTCATTATATCAGCCAACCTCATGATATTTCTCATTATATCAATCAAACTCATATGGAAGGTCCGAAATCATCAAAGTGAACCTGAAATATTGAATCATGGCATAAACAGTTATTCTAAAAATAAAATTCTCTAGGGATGAAATCAATGTAGACTTTTTTTATCTCAATTTTTTGTTTTGAACTCCACAAGCATTTGTCAATGTTTTCAATTAAATCTTTTTGTTACAAAATTTTCTCTAGGAAAATTTTAGAAATAAATAGTTATTCGTTTCCTTTACTAAGAAATCATAATTGAAGTCACACCATAAAAGTCATTTATTATCTTTCTTTAATTCTAGATCAAACCCAAAAACAAATTATTCTTTTTAATAACGAAATCTTTGCAAAGAAGTTCAAGCAAACAACATGTATGCTTGTTCCAACAATGCAACTCAAAACTCAATTCTTCAATTTAGCAGGGGGCATATCTAGGGAGGTTGTCCCTTTGCTTAGAAGTCTTCCATTGTCGGAATTCACCATGGCCCCAGCTTCTGACAATAAATATCACCACAATAGGCGTCAATCGCTAGGGACACGGACAAAAATTTGAATAAACCTAGCCTATCAGATCAATCAGTTACCGGATTCACTCATCATTCAAATTCTCTCTGATTTGCCAACAAACGAAGCATTCCAAATTTCTAAACCCTCTAAAAGGTGGCAGTATCTCTGGACTTCAATTTATAACTTCAATTTTAATCAGCACATAGGGAAAGAAAAAATGTTTGTATCTTATGTTGACTATGTATTATCTCATTTCGTTTCTTCAAAAAATTTAAAATTCAAACTCTATGCAACGTATGATACTGATGCTAATATCAACCAATGGCTTTATTTTGTTGTTGAAAGAGATGTGGAACATGTTGTATTGAGATTAGAAGAGCTTAAACTCATTCCTGAATTGTTCTACACGTGTTTGTCCTTGATAACTTTGGATATTATAGGTTTTGATTTTGACAAGGTCATATCGTGGGCGTCTCTAAAGAGCATAATGTTGGAGGAAATGTGGTTATCGGATAAATACATTGTGAAGTTATTGGATGGCTCTCCTGAATTGGAAACTATGGAACTTAAAAGGGTGCACTATTTTAGTCGATTAAAATCCATTCGTTAAGATTAGAAAAACTGTATTTGAAAGATCTTCGCACAGGTGAATATGGAAATGATACACTCATGGAAACTTTTTCTCCGTATCTTCTACAATTTGGAATTTAGGGAGATCTTTAATATGTCAAATTTAGGATTTTAAAGTTTTCCTCATTGAAAAATGCTAATTATAGTTTCACCTATAGCTACTTCAGTAGAAGTTGGTACGAACAAAACTTTCAGAATTATCATCAAAGTTGAGTTTCATGACTGAGCTAACACTTGGATCTTGCTTCTCTGAGGTATGTACTGTTGGGTTCAATTGGCGTGAATGAAAAATGGAGGCAAATTCTTAAAGGGAAAGTGAGCAAACTTAAAAGAAAAGTGTACTCACTAAAGGAAAGTCTACTTATACCATATTGTTGGCAGAAGATAACTTTATTGTGTTCCTATTAAGAAACATTTTTTTAAGTGGATAGTGAGGCAAAAACCAAGATGTGCCTCGTGCCGTCATCATCGTAGTCACTCGCACGTCTTTGGCTTCGGCTTCGGATTTGAAAATATTAATAGTTTAGACAAATTTTAATTGAAACTTGGGATTGTCATTGTCACAGTCTCATTACATCGAAAAGGTACTTGACAAATTCAATTATTTGGAATTTGGTATTGCCAAGACTCCATTGGATGTGAGCTTTACACTTCAAATGAATGAAGGTGAAAGTCACTCACATATGGACAATGCAAGAGTGTTGGAATGTTTAATGTATATCATTAATTGTACACGGCTAGACATAGAATGTGCTATTAGTAAGTTGAGTCGGTACACGATTAATACCAATAAAACTCATTGGATAGCAATGAAAAGAGTGTCGGGGTATCTTAAATACTCTTAAGACTATGCTTTGCATTATAATAAATATCCCTCGGTACTTGAATGATATAGTGATGCAAATTGGATCAGCGGATCGAATGAAGTAAAAGCCACAAGAGGATATGTATTTACTATAGGTGGAGTAGTAGTATCTTGGAAATCATCCAAACAGACATGTATTGCTCGCTCCATAATGGAATCTAAGTTTATCAAACTAGATAAAGCCGGTGAAGAAGCAGAATGACTCCAAAATTTCTTAAAAGATATTCCTTATTGCCCCAAACCATTGGAACTATCATGTATACATTGTGATACTCAATAAAAAATAAGTAGGTGTAATGCCCAGAGAGTACACCTTGGACGTCACACGGTACTTACAACCCCGTAGGACTACAACCTAACTCATAAGCCGATACCTGCTGTGAGCACTGAGTAAAACTAATAAACAACATATGCAGAAATTATCTAAAAATGCCATAAGATTTTAGTATCTGAAAACAATACTGAATCATGGTTTTTAAATGTCTGAAAGCATACTGGCAATACTGATAAAACAACTGATAATAACAATTAAAAACTTACCAACTGTTTGTACTAGTCTGAAAGTCTCTAAATTGTCTGACTGTGGAGTTGATGGGACAAGCCCCCAACTAACTCCAACTGACTAAATAGATAAACTACTGATATAACTGAATATAAGGTAACTCTTCCTCGAAGGATAAGGACTCACCATGGTTATTTTTGCAGATGCACTGGAAAGTCTAAGCACGATCGAAAATCCAAGCGTTCAAACCTATGATATGAGACATCATAGCGCAAGAAATGAGTATGTGGTCAGTACTTTTAATGTACTGGTATGCTAAATAAGGTTAGGCTGACATGCATGGGTTATGTGCATGAAGAAAATACTGACAGAATATAAATGAGATAACTAATTAAATAATATGAGTGCCTGAATGCTGTAAAATCTGAGAATACATGACCAAGCATATAATCATGATTCTGAAAATAATCTGTAAACTAAAGTATTGAAATCTAATAACTGCAATTATGATTATTTAGAATTGAACTGAGTTCTGTACTGAATACTAAATATTGAAACTATAACTGTAACTATGGGAGTTATCATCTAACCGATATACCCCAATTATACACTAATTTGGGGTCCAACCTGTAACCCTAGTTGGAAGGGTGTTAGCACCGTGCCACGGGTTAATAACATTAGCTGAGTCAACCCTAATTTTGTAGGAAGACTCATAAGATTTATATAGTTACGTCAACCCTAGTATACCAGGAAGATGATTTACCCTATGCTGGCTATGTAGTTCTATAACTCAGGGACTATTAATAAGGGTCAAACCCTCTACTGGTAGGAATGCCCCAATCCCTGGGTTCGCTCGATACTGAATCCTACTCCTAATTGAATCGACATTGAACTACTCACTAGACTATACAAGGCTTGACTAAACTTACACTAATTCAGTTGAATGACCAAATACTACTATTCAGTATATTATAAAATCATTCTATTTCAATGGGAGACTACATAAATAGCTAAATTTGGGTATTCAATACCCTTAGGACTCAATAGCATAGATAATGGAACTATATCTCAACTTTAAAAGTATCTCACATAGATTATCATGCACAAAAACTTTGAGAACATAATGTGAAAGCATTTATCCAAAATTTCATTCTTGGATGAATTTCATCAAACACTTGATATTAATAGTTTAAACTAACCATGGGAATAGTTTTAGAGCTTGTAGTAATAGCATGATTTCAACATCAACATCACTAACTATGATTTAAATCATCGAATAACATTATTCAAATATGTGGGGTTTTATAATAATAGCAATTACATGTAAACATGGTAAAATCAAGATTCATGGGGATTCATGGTCAAAAATCACAATAACTTGTAAAAATCACAACTTTAAATTAAAAACTAGATTCTTGGACTCCATGGGTGGAAGGGACCCGTGGATGAACATTTAACATACCTTGATTATTGAATTCATGAGAATTATTGGTGATTTCTTAGAACTTGATCTTAGACTCGATGAACTAGGGTTTGCTCTTGAGAGAATTGTATGAAAAGATGAGTAAATTTTCCTTGTGGAAGGCTTAATTTTGTGTTATAGTGGGTTAAGGTGGGTGGAAAATGACTCATTTTCCACCACAAACTCGTAATTTATTAAATAAAATGTGCCCAATGATGCTACAGCCGACGCACCGCATCAATGATGTCGACATGATAACTGATGCATTACATCGATGGTGATAATGTGATGCGTCCTGATCGGATTAGCTCACTGTTTTGGTCATCCAAACATGTCTCAAATGACATATAGTGAATCAATTTAAAAATCGACAATCTAAAGTCAAAAAGATCGTAAATGAGACCATTGAAATATCGAGGCCAAAAATGAGACTCTTTGCTAAATTTTCTAAGTCTGGGACCTCTTTTGGCATACTAGATAGGACTAAAGTGAGCTTAGATTTTTGTGGGGTCTTACAATATCTACCTTTGGGGAATAATCGTCCTCGATTGAGACTAACTAAATAGAGAGGTACAGAGGAACTGATATTACATGCTGAACGTGTTCGATCAAAACGGGACTATATGATTGAGCCTGATACATGATTACTAACCAAACTGATTCATGAATGACATAAAAATGATATGTAGTTGGAACTGAGTATGGAAATAAGGGATTCCAAGTAAAATTGTCACCTACACTGAGAATACCAAAGAACCTGAGATAATTTACTAAACATGCGCGAATGGGAACATGAATCATAACTGAGTTTGAAACATGATACATGAACTGAATATCATGAACTAAACTGATTTTTTTAATACATGCACTGACATGAGAATGGTTATATGGATGAGATAGGAACAAGGGAGTCAACTTATGAGTAACCATTTCCTCCTGTTGGATCTAGTTTTGTAAAGAAAAGGTGATAGATTTAGTACATTAAAAGATCGGGGGTGTTACATCTCCCCTTTGGGATATTTCATCCCCCGAATGATACTGACTTGGCTAAAATACTAAGAAAAAAACTAAGATAATGTACAGAACACTTATGAACCAAATCATGACTGAATATCTGGAATCTAAACTTAATTCACAATCCACATGGATGTGAACAACTATCTCTTGGAAGAGATATATTCATAAAACTTCAGATAGTAAGGCTAGATTGGAAGACGAAAAACCCATAAGAACTTGTCTGTCTGGCTGCTAATCTAAATTACTGGCTATACAGACTAATTAATACTGAAAGCTTATACTTAACTAGAGTATTTCTTCGACACTCTCTCGATGAAGTTCTAATGACTTTAGAGAACAAAGAATCTTGGACATGATCTGAATAAGACATCTGAATAAGAAAGAACAATATGGCTAAAATTCTGTAATATGGAACACATGCCTACGAAACATCTGCTAGGATAGAGCTACTAGGCCTTATGTACTGCAACTACTAACTTTCAAGCCTAGACATACTCATAAAATACTCTCTCAACTATACCTTCCACCTTAATATTGTACTTCACCTGAGACTACAGAAAATATTTACATGGGCACTAATAATTCTACCTACTGAAGTCTGAGCTGGACTGAATTCTCCCACTATGTACAAACCTACTCGAATCTACGAAATACATATATAACACTGTAATACTAGTCTAAATCTTGGATTTAGTGCACTGCATTTTCATAACTTTCCATCTCATTAATAATCCTGATTACCCCTTTCAACAACTAAAGACAACCCCTTACTAGCCATTTACTAACATGTAATGCCCTTATCCACTTACACACTAAAATAACATTCAAGCCTATCTTCATAATTACAACCTCGAATAAAATAAGCATGCAATAATCTTTCCTTAACATGAAACATTTACTCTCTCCCATCTAAGTAATTGTTCATCACTACGTCATATTATAAGGAGAGGTCACTGAAAGGCTAAAACATGAGGACTTGAAGCATGAATGAATACTATACAGAACTTGACACTTAACTGAGGCCTGAGCAATAGAATATCAATATCATGGATTCATCAAGAGATCTAAACTGAGGATATACATGATATAATTTAAATTTCACTAATCATTAAGATTGTAACATGAGTCATAAAACATGAATACATGAGTTATGAGCTGTATGACCTGAGTTTGGAGTATTTGAATTTGCTGAATATAATTCAAACCGCTGGGTGAAATGGAACTCCTTATACTAGGAATTAAAAGCGTACATGATTTTCTATAAAGTGCACGAATATGAGCTATGATCATAGGGCTGATATGTAAGACATGAGTAGATATCGTGATGACTGAGAAACCTTGCATTGAGATAAGAATGGGTTGAGCATCAACCTCTCCTACTTCTTTTCTACACATACTGACATTACTACTAAAATCTAAAAGCCTGACTGGGTTACTTATTCTACCATCTCCCCTTTAGCTTAAAGCCGTCATTCTAAGCATGTGAATCGCTTAATCAATAACTCTAAACTGAACTGTCACCACTTTACCCTAGAATCTGGGGTATTACAATATGCATAAATAGTAAACTCTTCCTGAAAGACTACACCTGATAATGTATAACCTACTACTACTACTTCCTTCTGAGATACAACTCTTAGCTCTCTATAGCCCAAACAATCATCATATAACAAATTAACCACTGGGTAACTTAGAATTTTCTTTTTTTTTCTATTAACTCAACCTTCAAAGATTCAAACTTAGATTCTAACACATAGCATTGATATCCCTAAATCTTTAATGAACCATACTACTTTCATCATAACCTATAAATATCATATCCCCAACATATGTTTTGAATCAACAAATTTAAATTCTTGCATAAACTACTTCAAGCCTACTGATTCATTTTTCATATAACTAGCCCCATGAACTATATAATCTACTCAAATTCAGATAACACTATCCTAACTCTACTAATGTTGCAAAACTCGGAGTTTTTATGCCTCTAATTCTAGATCATATGCTATCATAGGATTTCAAAAAAAAATTTGAAGACACGTCTGACTCCTAAGCACTGAGGTACTACCTCTCCATTCATTGACCGGTTTATTAGGAAACTAAAATAGAATGACACTATTTTTGAAATCAATTGAAGTGATTTTCTAGTAAACTAAAATTGAGCAATTTCTGTCTACCCATCTAGCTAGGATAGATTTACCCACTGAGGTAGACACAGAGAAGGGCTCTGCTAATATTTTTAGACTGATACTGAGCTCGAAACCTATACAGGGGGTTACGAACAGGAAACGAAGTTTAAGGGTCTATTAAAACATACATAGAAATATGAAAGGCCCATAACTTACCCATAGCCACATCAGAAGAACTTTACTGATCATGTGGGGACTAGAGTGCATAAAGTCTATTCTGACGTTGACCACTGGTGGCCCTGAAAATGGCACCCCGCTAGATCGGGTGACCGGCTAGAACTTGGAAATGACTGTGCTTACTATACTGACCCACCTGGGGAATTCCCTGACTCTATGGCCTGGCTCGCCATACCCAAAACAGAAACCACAACCAGCTCTACGCACGCCCTAATGATTCCTACCATACTTTCCACAAAGAGGGTTAGTACGACCATTCTTTGGCCTTGACTTAAAACTACCTGTTATGGCCCTCTTATTTATTCTCTTTTTTTTCCTACACCTTTTCTTCTCACTCTGTGAAGCATGAACCATAAGCCTAGATAGGAAAATAGCTAGCATATTATTCTGAGAAACTTTTGAATAAGTTAGGGCAGTGAAAACAGCTTTGAATTTGGAGTAAGAGACATGCTCATTTAGGGGATCTTTCTAAACAGGCGGAGGTGTGAGCTGATTCCCATTCCTCCTTACGTTGTTCCTTTTGAGAGGCATGGTCTGTAATGAAATTAAAGGATGGATTAGGAAGAGATTTTAAATAGAGGTCATGCTCATCGTACAACACAAATACTGAAAGAAGGGAAACTTTTCCTAAAACTTTTTGTAGCCTCTTGTCCATAAGTATGATGCGTTTCATACCCATGAACACGACTCTACTCGATGTGGCTTTCAGACTATCTAGGATACTTTAAAACCTTAGGCTCTGATATCAAATTTGTAATTCCCAGGGAGTATACCCTGGGTATCACACAGTGCTTACGGCCTCGTGGGACCACAAGCTAACCCATACTGGTACCTGCTGCGAACACTAAGTAAAACTGATAAACAATATATGCAAAACTTATCTGAAAATGCTATAAGGTTTTAGTATGTGAAAATAATATTGAATCATGGTTTTAAAACGTCCAAAAATGTACTGGCAATACTAATAATAACAACTAAAAATTAACTAACTATCTGTACTAATTTGAAACCCTCTAAACTGTCTAATGTAGAGTTGATGGGATAAGCCCTAAACCAACTTTGACTAACTAAATAGTTGTACTACTGATATAACTGAATATAAGGTAAATCATCCTCTAAGGATAATGACTCACCACGGATGCTGCTGCTGATGCACTGGAAAGTTTAACTACGATCAGGAATTCGAGCATCTGAACTTATGATATGAGACATCATAGCACAAGAAACGAGTATGCGGTCAGTACTTTGAATGTACTGGTATACTAAATGAGGTTAGGCTAACATGCATGGGTTATGTGCATGAAGTAAAAATGGAATAAATATCATGAGTTAACTGAATAACTAATATGAGTGCCTGAATGCTATAAAATCTGAGAATACACGACCAAGCATATAACATGATTCTAAAAATAGTCTATAAACTGAAGTACTGAAATCTAATAACTGTAATTATGATCATGTAGAATTGAACTATGTTCTGTACTGAAGACTAAACACTGAAACTATAACTGTAAATAGAGGAGTTATCATCTAATCGACATACCCCAATTATAGATTGATTTGAGGTTCAACCTGTAACCCTAGTTGGAAGGGTGTTAGCACCGTGCCACGGGTTACTAACAGTAGATGAGTCAACCCTAATCTGGCAAGAAGACTCATGAGATGTATACAATTACATCAACCTTAGTCTAGCAGGAAGAAGATTTACCCTATGCTGACTACATAGTTTTGTAACTCAGGGACTACTACTAAGGGTCAAACCCTTTAGTGGAAGGAATGACACCATCCCTAGATTCGCTCGATGTTAAATCCTACTCCTAACAGAAATAAAACTGAATTGATCACTAGAATATATAAGGCTTGACTGAACTTACACTAATTTGGTTGATTGACCGAATGCTACAGTTTGAGATATTAAGGAATTATTCTATTTTGACGGGAGACTATATAAACAGCTAAATTTTGGGTATTCAATTCCCCTAGGACTCTATAACATAGATAATGGAATTATATCTAGACTTTAAAAGTATTTTATATAGATTATAAGTCACAAAAACTTCGAGGACATAATGTGAAAGTATTTATCCAAAATTTCATTCTTGTAGGCATTTTACCAATTACTTGATATTCATAGTTTAAGCTAAGCATGGAAATAGTTGTAAAGCTTGTAGTAATAGCATTATTTCAACATCAACATCATTAACTATAATTTAAATCATCGAATAAAATTATTCAAACTTTTGGTGTTTGATAACAACAACAATTACATGTAAACATGGTAAAAATCAAGATTCATGGGGATTTATGGTCAAAAATTACAATAACTTGTAAAAATCATAATTTTAAATTAAAAACTAAATTCTTGGACTCTATGGGTGGAAGGGACCCATGGATGAACATTTAACATACCTTTATTGTTGAATTCATGAGAATTGTTGGTAATTTCTTAGAACTTAATGAACTAGGGTTCGCTCTTGAGAGAATTGTATGAAAAGATGAGTGAATTTGCCTTGTGGAAGGCTTAATTTTGTGTTATAGTGTGTTAAGGTGGGTGGAAAATAACTCTTTTTCCCCTGCAAAACCATAATTTATTAAGCAAAATGTGCCTAGTGATGCTGCAACCGACGCATCACATCGATGATGTTGATGCGATTACCGACGTACTACGTCGACGGTGATGACTTGATAGCAAATGCAACATGTCCTAATCGCGTTGGCTCACTATTTTGGTCATCTTAACATGTCTCAAATAATGTATGAACATTCCAAAACTCACTCGAGATTACTTATAGATAACCCTAATCACGAATCAATTTAAAAATTGATAATCTAAGACTTGAAAGATCATACATGAGACCATTGAAATATGAAGGCCAAAAATGAGAATAAGTTTTAATACTTTGCTAAATTTTATAAGTCTAGGACCTCTTTTGGCATACTATATAAGACTCAAATGAGATAAGATTCTTGCGGGGTATTACAGTAGGGAAGGGGGAATAATGTTACCATGGTAAATCTTATCACATAAGATGAAGACATAATACCATCAGAGAACTTCTTTCTAGTGAAATTATCACTGTTGACTATGTGAAGTCAAATGATAATATGTCGGATCCACTTACTTAAGGCCTATCTAGAGAGGGAGTTGAGAGAACATCTAAGGGAATGAGTTTACGACTCAGGACAAGCAAGCATGGCGGTAACTCTACCTAGTAGACTAGAGATCCCAAGAGCTAGGTTCAAGGATATAAAATAAGGTTGTTTCTGACAGGCTCAACACTGTCAATATGCCCAACCTATTCTCATGATGTAAACAATGTTTAGTTAATATGGATAAGACTTATGGTATAAAGTCTTTTAATAATTATCTAAATTTAATAGATTTGACCAAATAGTTTAATCTATAGTATTGAACGTTTAGAAATTACCTATGTGAGGGTGAAGTGAAAGGTGCTTCAACGAGAATGTTAGTAAAGGCCTATTCTTTGAGCTCTCATGAAACCAGGATGTGTTCATGGCTGAAACATACAAAACCATGAGAACCATAAATGATAAAAGGTTGTTTGTATGACAAGTGTTGTCTTGGTATACATTAAAGCTTGACGGTTCAAAGATATCAAATCTATCGATTGATTATGTGCATCCGATGCATGTTCAATATGAAAAGTTCAAAGGGAAACCAACTTATCCAGATGCAATCATTCTTTGCTTGATGATCACATACTTGTCCATAAAAATTTTCAAAGAGTAGCCACTCCCCATTCATGTGGGGGATTATTGGGAACAATTGGTGTGAATAGAAAATGAAGGGAAATTCTTAAAGGAAAAGTGAGCACAATTAAAATGAAAGTATAATTCTCCCATATTGGTGGAAGAAAATAACTTTGTTGTGTTCTTATTAAGGAAGACTCCTTCAAGGGGATAGTAAGGCAAGAACAAAAAAGTGCATCTCGTCGTCGTCGTCACTCACTCGCTCGGCTTGGCTTTGGCTTTAGCTTTGGATTCATATTTATATTAGGATTTAGATTTGTCAAATGATCAATTGATCGCACCGTCGTATTCATCTCTCGCTCGGCTTGGCTTTGGCTTCGGCTTCAGATTCAAATTCGAATTTGAATTTGGATTTGGATTGGTGAAATGATTGATCAATGAGATTAATTTTCAGACATAGTTTAATTGAAACTTGGGTAAAAATCAGTCAAAAAATCCAATATATAAACACAATATTTTTTCTCTATTAACGTCCTTGTAGAATGCATGTAGAAAATGCTGAAAGGTGGCTCAAAATGGACACAACTTTTCGAGTAAAAGACATACTATTTCATAAAAAGAAATGATTGTTCGAATGGTTGTGGCTATTTGGAAAAGACATACTATTTCAAATTGACAGACATGACTATTTCGAAATGATACACCTTTACAATGAACCATTTCCTCTTTTTCGAAGGGGCACTTCATGACTATATAAACCTACATTTTTTCCATAGGTCATACACAAAATTTTTGCATAGCAATAACATTTTTGTTGCTTCTAAAAACTCTTTGTGATCATCTCCTGTTGAGTGAGTTCAAAGAAAATCAGAAAGTTTGAGGTACCACTACATTCAAATTATAAATCCATTTTATCCTGGGAGAAGAAATTCCACAATCTCGAGTACTTAAGGGAAATTAATTCCTTAAGGACACTCCGTGAATTCGAAGGACTTGGCTTTATTTCTACTTCATCTTGTTTCTTTAAATATAACACACTTCTTTGATAGTTTGTATTGAAATTGTGTTTAACGTGTTGAAAAACTTCATAAGTGTTCTTGAAAACGTCTTGAACTTGTGTTAAATTTAGTGTATAAACATATAGATTATGTACCCGGAACAACAATCTTAAGGAATTAATTTTTTTTAATCCTTATTGTTTGGTTTCTGGAGATTAAAGTTTTATCTTTTCTAATCTGCTTGAACTTAACAAGTGATTTAAAAAAATAAAAAATTCATCAAAAGTTAAAACTCATTAGGTTAACGATTGAAAGTCATAAAAACTTTATCATTAAACTAGAAACAAGTAGTATTTAAAGTTTCTATAAACTTTTCTTTAGTATTGTGATATTCTAAAGTTTACTGTCTTTTTGTAATAGAAAAATGAATACAAATGGTCATGTTCATGGTGTGACAAGTGTGGCAGCAACTAATGTTTCTACAACCAGTCGTACAACTACCCACCCGCTATGGCACTAGCAAAAAATTCCAGAAAATTTTTTAGAGTTGATTTTAACCAGTGGCAATAGAAGATGTTCTTCAATCTGACAACCTTATATCTTCAAAGGTTTATATCAAAATATGCTTTAGAAGTACCCGAAGAAACTTTGAACCAGGAGTGATTCGTTTTAACAGAGGCATGGAAATATTCTGATTTCCTATGTTGGAATTATATACTAAGTGGCCTCCAAGATGACTTATACAATGTTTATAGCAGAATGAAGGCATCAAAAGAATTGTGGAATGCCCTGGAAAAGAAACATAATACTGAGGATACGGGAACTAAGAATTTCTTTGTTACAACATTCCTTGAGTATAAAATAATTGACAACGAGTTTGTTGTATCTCAAGTACAGGAACTGCAAGTTATCATCCACGATCTCCTTGCGGAATGTATAAATTTGGTGAATACCTTATTTGAATATGTTAAAAATGTTCTTAATGTTCACATAAACTTCATTGTAGGTTTTGTTGTGAATGAGGTGTTTCAAGTCGCTGCAATAATAGAAAATTTTCCACCTATGTAGAAGGACATCAAAAACTACTTAAAACATAAAAGAAAGGAGATGACCGTCGAAGATCTCATAGAAATACTGTGCATTGAAGAAGACAACAAGGCCACAGAAAAGAGGTCGAGAGGAAATTCTGCAATAAATGAAGCAAACATTGTAGAAGACGACCACAACAGCTAAAATATGGAAGAAATTCGGACAAGAAAGCAATCAACCTAAGTAGAAATTCAAGGGAAAATGATTTAATTGTGGCAAGATTATCCAAAAGTATACATATTGTCATTCCCCAAAGAAAGGAAAAAAAAGAATCAAACAAATATGGCTGACTCCAAGAATGAAATAGATGATCTATGTGCCATGCTTTCGGAATGTAACTTGGTAAGAAATCCTCAAGAATGGTGGATGGATTTTAGTGTCACCCGCCATATTTTTGCAAATAAAGAGTTGTTTGTTGCATTCGCTCCAGCTCAAGGTGAAGATAAGATCTATATGACAAACTCTGCAACTGCAAAAGTTGAAGGGACAGGAAAAATATACTTTAAAATAACTTCAGGAAAAGTGTTGACTCGCAACAAAGTCCTTTATGTATCGGAGTTAAGAAAGAACTTGATTTCCATATCATTTCTTGACAAAAATGGATTCAAATGTTTATTTGTTTTCGAAAATATAGTAATTACCAAAGGGGAAGTGTACGTAGGAAAAGACTAACTCACTGAGGGTCTATTTAATTAAGATGAATGTAATGACTGTTGAAATCAATAAAAGTTTTATTTCTTTTTACTTGCTTGAGCCTAATGATTTGTGGAATGAATGATTAGGACATGCTAATTACAAAACTTTGCAAAAACTGATTAACTTAGAAGTGTTGCCAAACCTTGAGTGCAATAAATCAAAATGTCAAACGTGTGTCGAATCAATGTATGCTAAGCATACGTACAAGCCCATTGAAAGGAATTCCAATCCCTTAGATTTAATACACACTAATATATGTGATATGAAGTCAACACCATCTCGTGGTGGAAAAAAGTATTTTATAACTTTTATTGACGATTGCACTAAATATTGTTATGTCTATTTTTTATATAGTAAGAATGAAGCAATAGATGCATTTAGGCAATATAAAGCAGAAGTTGAAAATCATTCAGAGAAAAAGGTCAAAACGATAAGAAGTGATAGGGGAAGAGAATATGAATCTCCCTTTTTGGAAATATGTGTAGAGAATGGAATTGTCCATCAAACTACAGCCTCATATTCACCTCAATCTAATGAAATTATGGAAAGGAAAAATCAAACCTTAAAGTAAATGGTGAATGCCTTACTAATAAGTTCAGGTTTACCGCAAAACTTATAGGGGGAGGTTATCCTTACAGCTAACAAAATACTCAATAGAGTGCCCCATAGTAAGGTACAATCAATTTCATATGAAAATGGAAAGGAAGGAAACTCGACTTAAAATATTTCAAAGTGTGGGGGTGTTAACGAAAGTCCAAGTTCCTATACCAAAAAGGGTGAAAATAGGACCTAAGATAGTAGACTGCGTGCTCATAGAATATGCTAAAGTAGTAAAGCATATTGGTTTTTGGTTCATAAATCCGAATATCTGGATATCAATGAAAATATGATAATTGAATTAGATAATGTTAAGTTCTTTGAACACATTTATCCGTATAAAACTAGACATGAACAGTCTAGTGGAGGGTCTAAATGACCTCGATATGAACCAAGTTAGGATGTACATAATTATGAGAATCCAAGACGTAGTACATATCAAATTCGTTTGAATTGAATTTTGTAATATTTATCTTAGAAAATGAGCTTCAAATATTTAAAGAAGCGATGTCATCTTCTGACCCATCCTTTTGGAAAGAGGTAGTCAATAGTGATATTGAATCAATCTTAAGCAACCATACGTGAGAGTTGGTTGATCTTCCTCCATGAAATAAACCTTTAGGCTCTAAATGGATATTCAAAATAAAAATAAAAGTGGATGGTACTATTGATAAATACAAGGTAAGACTTGTAATAAAAGTCTTCAAACAGAAAGAGAGCCTTGATTACTTTGATACATACTCACTTGTAACAAGGATAACGTTAATTTAGATGTTAATTGCCTTGGCGGCGGTAAATGATCTTGAAATCTATCTAATGAATATAAAAACAACATTCCTAAATGGAGAATTGGAGGAAGAAATTTACATGGAACAACTCGAGAGTTTTTTGGTTCCTGGTAAAGAAAATAATGTGTGCAAACTAGTTAAGTCACTTTATGGACTAAAACAAGCACCTAAATAGTGGCATGCGAAGTTTGACCAAACCATGTTGGCAAACGAGTTTAAGATAAACGAATGTGATAAATGTATTTACATTAATGACACTCCAAATCACAAATCACAAATTTTTCCAGCACCTAAATAGTGGCATGCGAAGTTTGACCAAACAATGTTGACTAACTAGTTTAAGATAAACAAATGTGATAAATGTATTTACATTAAAGACACTCCAAATCACAAAGTCATTATTTGTTTGGATATGGATAATAGTTGATCATCAGTAGAGACATTTCTGACATAAATGCTACGAAACAAATGCTTGAGAGCAAGTTTGATATGAAAAACCTTGGAGTAGTAGACGCAATCTTAGAAATATGAAACCATAGAACTCCACAAGGGTTGATATTATCACAGTCTCATTACATCAAAAAGGTACTTGACAAATTTAAGTATTTGGAATTTGGTATTGCCAAGACTCTATTGGATGTAAGCTTTGCACTTCAAAAGAATGGAGGTGAAAGTGACTCACAGTTGGACTACACAAGAGTGTTGGGATATTTAATATATATAATGAATTATACATGGCCATACATAGCATGTGCTAATAGTAAGTTCATCCGGTACACAAGTAATTCCAATAAAACTCATTGGATGTCAACAAAAAGAGTTTTGGGGTATCTTAAATACACTCAAGACTATGCTTGCATTATAATAAATATCCTATGGTACTTAAAGGATATAGTGATTCAAATTGGATCACCGGACCGAATGAATTAAAATCCACGAGTGGATAGATATTTAATATAGGTGGAGGAGCATTATCTTAAAAATCTTTCAAACAAACATGTATTGCTCGCTCCATGATCGAATCTGAGTTTATCGTACTAGATAAAGCCGTTGAAGAATCATAATGGCTTTAAAATTTCTTTAAAGATATTTCTTATTGTCCGAATCCATTGACACCAGTATGTATACACTGTAATAGTCAAGCGACAATAGGTAGGGTAGGGAGCATGATGTACAACGGTAAATATCTTCACATAAGACGGAAACATAATACCATCAGAGAACTTCTTTCTAGTAAAATTATCACTGTTGAATATGTGATGTCAAAGGATAATATGTCGGATCCACTTATAAAAGGCCTATCTAGAGAGGGAGTTGAGAGAACATCTAAAGAAATGGGTTTACGGCCTAGGAAAAGTCAGCATGGTGGTAATTCTACCTAGAATACTGTAGATTCCAAGAGCTAGATTCAAGGATATCAAACAAAGCTGTGTCTGACAGGTTCAATATTGTCAATATACTCAATCCATTCTCATGATGTAGACAATGTTTAGTAAACAAGGATAAGACTTATGGTGTAAAGTCTTTTAATGATTATCTAAATTTTGCAGATTTGACCAAATAGTTTAAGCTATAGGATTGAACATTTATAAATCACCTATGTGAGGGTGAGGTGGAAGCCCCTTCAAGGAGAATATTAGTAAAGGCCTATTCTCTCAGCTCGCATAAAAAAGGGACGTGTTCATGGCTGAGACAAATAAAATCGTGAGAACCATAAATGGTAAAAAAAAAACTAGTTGTGTGACATGTATTGTCTAGGTGTACATTAAAGCTTGACGGTCCCAAGATATCATATCTATCGATTGAACGAGTGCATCCGATGCACGTTCACTACATAAAGTTCAAAGGAAAACTCACTTATCTAGATGAAATCAGTCTTTGCTTGATGATCACATACTCGTCCATAAAATTTTTCAAAGAGTAGTCATTCCTCATTCATGTGGGGGATTGTTTGGTTCAATTGGAGTGAATGAAAAATGGAGGTAAATTCTTAGAGGAAAAGTGAGCACACTTAAAAAGAATGTGTACTCACTAAAGGAAAATCTACTTCTCCCACATTGGTGGGAGAAAATAGCTTTATTGTGTTCTTATTAAGAAACACTCCTTTAAGTAAATAGTGAGGCAAGAACCAAGAGGTTCCTCGCACCATCATCGTCGTCTTCGCTCGGCTCGAGTTCAGATTTGAATTTATTAAATGATCGATGAGATTAATTTTTTAGAAAAAATTTAATTGAAATTTTGAAAAAAAACAGTCCAAAAATCCAACAGAAAAATGCAATATTTTTTCCTCCATTAACGTGCATGCAGAAAACGCTGAAAGGTTGCTCGAAAGGGACATAACTCTTCTTGTAAAAGACACACTATTTTAAAAAAGGATGATTGTTCGGATAGTTGTGA
Organism: Capsicum baccatum var. pendulum; assembly: GCA_030864225.1. NCBI lineage: Eukaryota > Viridiplantae > Streptophyta > Magnoliopsida > Solanales > Solanaceae > Capsicum > Capsicum baccatum. The sequence continues at coordinate 43,077,050 of CM061554.1, forward strand.
TTATTCGGAAAAGGTATATTATTTCGAATGGACAGACATGACTATTTCGAAATGATACACTTTTCCAATGAACCATTGCCTCCTTTTCGAAGTGGCACTTCATGGCTATATAAACCTGTATTTTTTCCACAGGTTGTACATGAAATTTTTTCTTAGGAAAAATATTTCTCTTACTTCTAAAAATTCTATGTGATCATCTCTCGTTGAGTGAGTTCGAAGAAAATCAGCAAGTTTGAGGTACTGCTACATTTTGATTGTAAAGCCATTTTATCCCAGGAGGAAAAAATCCGCAACCTTGGGTACTTGAGGGGAATTAATTACTTAAGGACACTCAGTAAATTCGGAGGACTTGAATTTATTTCTATTTCATCTTCTTTCTTTAAATATAATACACTTCTTTGATAGTTCGTATTGAACTTGTGGTGAAGGTGTTGAAAAACTTTCTAAATGTTATTGAAAAAGTCTTGAACTTGTGTTGAAGTTTAGTGTATAAACATACAGATTATGTACCCGGAACAACATATACTTAAGTCTCTCTAATTGATTTTAGCACTTAATGGGGAGAATGTACATTTTTCAATCGAGAACCTTCACACAAATTTCACAAATGTAATTGGATTAATTAAATAAACTTGTGGCCTTTCTACCTTTTAACAAATCTTTTCTCTAAAAACCAGATCTCTTAAATGTATAGATAGTTTGATTTGTCACGATGCATCTCTGTAGATTTCTTTCTTTTAATTGCTATTTATTTCTTTTACTAGTTATTATTGCTTTATGTTATATTTTTAGTTAATGAACCAACAATGTTTGCTTAACTTCTATAATCTCATGTTGCAAGTGTTGTGCGTGTTGTAGCTTAAAAGGATATCAATTCCAGAATCTAAATGTAAATATCCAACATTAGAGTTGACTATAAAAGTGTCTAATTCTATGGAACAACTATTATTTTTGTGAACCTTGCCTCATGAGGAAACGCTTAACATGGACATGGTTAAGCATTAAGGCATCTCTAGACAAGCACCTGCGAGAGTGACACAATCAAATATGAATATGAATAAAGCATATTCAAAGAATCGGTAGAAAAGCCCCAAAGTCCCATCTTCAAGTTCCAATAGAATCTCCAAACCCGATTTTAAGAGAGCCAACCCAATTACAACATCTATAAATTATTTACAATAACCTATATGAATGTTTAAGAACAACAGATGTTAAATTCCTTTGATTTCTTCATGTGTTCAATTTTTATATTTTAAATACCTTAGTGAAAATTCTAGGTGCAATAAGTTTCCCGATACTACGGCTAATAAGAAAAGAAAAAAGAAGAAGCAGAAATATGAAGAAAAAAAAACAGAAGTGTTATAAAACAATAGAGAATAAATAAGAAGAGTAGAGAGAATAGAGAGAATGATTCTTATTTCTCCTCTTGAGGGATGAGAGATCATATGATTGAGAATACAATGAACAAAATCCCTCTATTTAAAGGGTAAATTTACTCCTAGTCTGAGTAAAAGGCAGATGCATGAAATCCTAATAGATATCAAAGTAGATCTTGATAGACATTCAATATAATGTAAATACATTTATAACACTCCCCCTTGAATGTCTAATTAGTGGATAATATGACTCGTTAAAACCTTACTAGAAAAAACTTAGTGGAAAAAAAATTTAGTGAAGAAAAAAGAGTACACATCTGTAACAATACGTATATAGGTTGCATCATTAAAAACCTTACAAGGAAAACCCGGTGGGACAAACCTTGAAAGGGAAAAAGAGTACAACGCTTATTTGCTCCTCCTAATGAGAACATCCTTGAAATTTTGCATCGCGATCTTGTGCACCATCTTCGTAAAAGTTTTAATTGGAGAAGACTTGGTGAATAAATCAGCCATATTTTCACTTGAATGAATCTGTTGCACGTTGATATCAACATTCTTTTGTAGCTCATATATGTAGAAAAGCTTTGATGAAGTGCGCTTCATTTTATCTACTTTTATGAATCCTCCATTAAGATGTGCTATGCATGATGATGCATTATCTCCATATAAAATTATAAGTAGATTGTCATATTTCACATCATATTTTTCTCGAATAAGATGTATCATGGACCTCAACCATACACATTCTCGGCTTGCTTCATGAATAGCTATTATCTCAGTATGATTCGATGAAGTTGATATGATAGAATGCTTTGTATATCTCCAAGATATTGCAGTACCACCACATATGAACACATAGCTTACTTGAGACCGAGCTTTATATGGTACTTCATAACAAAGGAGTTCCTTTCATTCCTTTTTTGAGGTCGGAATGGATCCTTATTCATTTTTTGCATGTTTCTCATTTAAGCAAATACTCTATTGCTTTTGAAAACTCTCCAAGAGTTTCAATGCTACTCAAATCATCAAATTATATATTATGAGGATAATAAAAAGTTTTCCAGAAACTTTATATGCTTCAGGTATTTTGAATCCTTTAGGGATTTTCATATGGATGTTTGTCAAGTAACAATATCCAACATGTCAAGTGTGACATCATCAAGTGTCTGGACTTCAAATCAAATAAGTTTTACGCTTACCAAAATGCATCCTTTCAGGTCACTTGATAAATATTTCTACGTCAGCATGCTTAAATTAACGTAGAATTCAGATCCTCATAATCTTTTACAATATTGCACTAATATTGTATCAAAGATATCGTCGATGATTTCTTATTTTTTATCGGTTCACAATGCAACATAACATTTTGAGATCTCATCACTTCATTATTTTTAGGTACCTAAACCTCTCATAAGGTTTCATGAAGTGTTATGTCATACGTTCTTCAAGAGCACATTGCCTTCTTATCATGATTATTTCCTCCTTATCTTTTTTAAGGATTATTTCATTTGAAATCGATTGGTCTATCATATTTCATGCATGCACAGACTTTATCCTTTAAGGACACAAAATAGGAGCACTTGCAGCTAAATATGAGATGCTTTTGGTATTTGACTTGAATTATCTTTTGAAGGAGGATCTGATTATAATTCCTAACATATTTCATAGCTGCTTACAATCTCCCCCTTATGCTAGAAAAACTAACATACATCCTCTATCTTCTTTGAGAAATCCATCTTTGTGCATCAAGATGTATTTACTAATCATATACTGCACATCAAAACTATTAGATGGAATAGTTGGTTCCTAACCTTAAACTAATTGAGAGGGAAGAAATAATCATAATATATTGGTCTAATGTATATAAGTACTATTGTATTCAACATATCATATTTCATACCAATACATGAAACTTTGTTCTCATTAGTAATGATTCAGCTATTTATGAAAGACATTCAATGCTAAACCATCATCATTAAGATGAATTATCTTGATTACACAATCTGAAAATTATGCTCAATTTATATTGAACAAGTAACTTTATGAATGTCAAACGTAGGTTGACCATGATTATACATGTGATCATCTTATTGATGCATCTTTTCAACATATCTCATGATAGGTGAACGGGACCTTATTCACCTTTTATTCTTTTGATATTTGAAGGGATCTAATGCCAATATTAGTTGGTCCAACCAACTTATCATGAGAACAAATAACATAAACAATTCTTGAAGAATCTTTTAGTTCTTCAATACATGCACATCTTTGAGATGTCACAATCTTTCATATCAATTTATGAACTTTTATTCTAGTAAACTCCAAGTTTACCATCACATGTACTTTTTCTTTAGTAAATTTCAGATTTACTATTACATGAATAAATTTCAGATTTACTACTTCAAAAGTAGATTTCAAAATTATTCAACCTCTTTCGGGGGTGAGTTGTGATACAATCATAATCAAGTGCGCATTTGCATTAATAAGTTTCTCATGCCCCAGGAATGGAATATAATCATGCCTTAAGTCTATCAAATTATGATAGCTCATAACCTCTTTCAAGATTTTGCTACTTCAGAAGCAAATCAAGGCATACATATGATGTAGAGAATTTTTCTCTAGCATATCTTATAATCATATAAGAGTATAAAAATATCATCACTTTTGATGATCATTGTCATATTGTCTCTCCACGCATATATTTGTGCATTCAATCACTTGTCTTCTTTCAGACATATTATGCACTGCTATAACATACACCTCAAGAATGAAATAAGTTGTCATATTTCAGACTTATCATATATTGCTACTACATTCACTTCATGGAATGGAGCATATTCAATGAGTCGATTTTTATGACTTTTCATCAAACACCCACTATTTTGCCTTAGCCATCACAATATCATCAATATGATAAATTGAGATTCAAACTCAATATTTTATCCATATAAAGATGTCTTATCATAAATAGATGGACTAATATCTAACGTCTTATCACGATGTTTTGTGCCAAGGAACTTTGAGGCATCATGAGGTTTTATTCTTTCCCTGCAACTCAAACACAGTTTCTCACTGAAAATAATTAATACTCGTGTTATATGTAAACTCGAAAACTGCAAAGAAAACACCCAGAAGGATAATAACGAATTGTTACACATTACATGCACCTGACGTGAACTAGTATCAATAGGTTATAGAGCATATAATTTTATCAAAAGAAATTATCATGTACGCTGTAACATGCCTGCCTATCCTTGAATTGCATGTGGTAATATTATTATAAAGACAAGTGACAAAGATAGTTATTATATCAGTGATACTAATGTTATAAAAGGATTTCATCTTTGGTACAAAGGCTTACCAATGGCATTAGAAAATTAAAGAAACACATCACGTGAGAATTTGTTTTGTCAAGTTCTAATAGTTAAATTGATAACATTCATGTTGATAATGTGTTATAAAACAATAAAGAATAAATAAGAAGAGAAGAGAGAATAGAGAGAGTGATTCTTATTTCTTCTCTTGAGGGATGAGAGATCATATGATTGATAATACAATGAACAAAACCCCTCAATTTAAAGGGAAAATTTACTCCTAGTCTGAGTAAAACACAGATGCTTTCAAATCCTAATACATATCAAAGTAGATCTTGATACATTCACTATAATATAAATACATTTATAACAAGAAGATTATTTTTGATTCATTAATGGCTTCTTTTAATGCCTAAATTTTTTATTTGAAAAATAATAAAAAAGATAAATAGAATACTGGATTTTTAGGCATACCACATCACCAGGCAAAAACACACATGTGTGTACTAATTCTCGATATGTGCATGGCTCGTGTATATCGAATCAGATAATACTCGATTTTATAGAATAATATCAGTATTATTATAACAAAATTGAGTAAATAATTATGCATAATATATATAAATATAACTTTTTGTAAGCAATGATGGATAAGCTCATCTAAATTAGTGAAAGTACTACACTCATACAAAATATAATCATTAAAAAATAATCATCTTTATATTTTATAAGTATTTGCATGTACAAAATTTACTATTATCACATATTTCTACAACTTATGTTGGTGATGCAGGAAGAAAGCACTGAATGGCCAACTTTATAAGAAAATTAGGTGTAGGATTAAGAAAATAAATTTAGTGGTAATTTAAGTACATGCTATAGTAATATGATTAAATTATCATAATATTTTATATTTTTATCATAATATACAATAAATTCATATTTAAATTACCTATAAATTATGAGTTTGATTCGCAATACATTGAGTTTAATTGCATTGGGAAATATCGAACACAATTCAATCATCTCTAGCGTCATTAATAATCTCGAACTTGTAATTTAACGACTTTGATTTTTGATATTAGATAGATTCTTAAGAGAATCAACATAGTGCTTGCTTGACATATAAGAAATCCAAAAATAGAAGTTGAAAGTTACTTAATAATTGCAACAAAATTTTAATGCAATTAAATTTGGAAATAGATTTAGTTCATGATTCTTTTAATATTATGTAAATATGAACCTTGTTTCGATAAAAAGTAAATATATTTAAATTAAAATATTTGAACTTAAATAAGAAAGTAATTAAAATAATTAATTATTATACTTAATTTCCTTGTATCATTTGAATCTTCAAAAGTTATCTATTAATAATAATAATACTGTACAATGTATAAAAAATGAGCTACATTTTATTAAGGAAAAATTACATAAAATATCCATTGAGTTGAATTTTTTGCACAAAAGATAACTCACTTTTTGATTTATTACTTGAAATTGCCACTCGACCAACATTCTATGGAAATAACCACTCGGCTTACATTATTACTTGAAATAGTTGGAGGCCTAGTTGACCTACTTATCTGCCTTGTTCGTTTTGGGTTAATTAAACTGATGATTTTGTATTTTTACTTTTTCCTCTTTCATACTAGCAAATCAACTACCAAATTTAGTTTTCACTATTTTATTTTATTTTTTCACTATCAGAAAAAACAGGAAAAACAACCACAAAAAATGTGACTGTTTTTCCAATTTTTGCGATCAAAAAATCGACCACAAGCAGTAGTCGGTAAAATAGTGGTTGCCTTTTTAAAAGCGATTACATGTGGTTGCTTTTTCAGAAAAAAAAAAAATTATTTATAATCCAATATTAATTTTAAAGTGGTAGCTTTTTTATTATATATTTAATTAATTAATTTTAACAAAGACCACTCGTGGTATCTTTTGTATATAAATTTAATTAATTAATTTTAACAAAAGCGGTCACATGAGGTCGCTTTAATATATATATTTAATTAATTAATTTTAATAAAAGCGACCACATGTGGTCTCTTTTCTATATACTGGATAAGGTTTTCAGTGCTATGCACAGACCCAATATTTTTGAGTCCGACTATAATTTAATTTGTATTTAATTTTAAGTTGCATTTAGGGTTTGAACAATAAAGATATTTACATATTCAAGATTAAAACAACTATATAACTTATGTACATAGAAACTGTTAAGTCCTTAGTTTTGATGATTGACAAATTGTATGCTGGGTTGACAAATTGTATGCTGGGACTTGTTTCCTAGAGTTTTTGTGATCACAAAGCTGCTACGACTTAGAAAATAGGTTGAGCTCACCTGTTACTATCACGATCAAGAGTTACAACTGACACAAAGTACAAAAGTTGGTGGAAAAAGTTGTTGTCACCTTTTTGCCTCAACCAATGGGATCTCTCCTAGGTTTTCTTTTGTCATAACATATATTGTTCATCTTTCTCAACAAGAAAATCAAGGATTCCATATTCTTACACTAAATATCCTTTGAAACTAAACGCAAAGACTACACACCGCAGCAGAAAACTGATTATTCATTGAGTTGTATTTTTACTTCCTTGTTGTAGTTGAGTCTTTGTGTATTGTTCTTGAATATTTTCCAACATTTTCTTATGATTGATAGTAGGTGTTGAGGTCCAAACCTTCTCTTTGTAATCATCTAGAGTTAGGTGATTGTTAAAGCTAGAGTTAGCTTGTGGTGTCCAATTAGAGTTAGTTGGAGGTTGAAGCAATAGAGCTACTGCTTGTGTTTCCTTGTAATAGAGGTATTGCTAGGGAATAAAGGATGAGGACGTTAATCCTTGGAGTATGTATTCATGAAGTTTCTTAAGTATAGTGGAGCTTAGAAATCCTAGAGGCAGTCATGAATTTTCTCCCTTGAGCAAGGAGTTTCCACGTAAAAAATCTTGTGTCTTCAATTTACTTTATTCCTGCACTTCTTGCTTTATATATCTCCTAGCTCTTGTCATGTGAGTTTTCTAGGAGTAGGTCCCTAAGTTGAGGAGTAACCCACCCCAATCCTTCATTTGGTATCAGAGTAGGTTTTCCATAAAAAGGCTAACACCTTGAAAGGATTCTGAGAAATGACAGCTCCTCCAAATCTAGAAGAAGGTCAGTTAACCACTAAATCCCCCAGATTCAATAGAGGATACTATGGGCGGTGGAAGACAAAAATTAATGACTTCATCATGGCTGAAGATTGTGAGTTATGAGATGCCATAGAAGATAGCCCCCTTGTTCCTACAAAGTAATGAAGATTGGTGATGTAACTTCACAAGTTCCAAAAAACAAGAAGGATTTTGATAATACTAGTAGAAAAAATAGAAAAGAACTACAAGGCGAGGAAGATCCTTGTGTGGTATTGGTCTTGATGAGTACAACAAGATCTCTGACTATCAAACTGCTAAAGAGATCTGGGATTACCTCTAGACATCCTATGAGGGAAATACTCAAGTAAAACAGTGAAAGGTAGATATGTGAAAAGCTAATATGAGACTTTCACCATGCAGAAAGGGGAGTCCATACAAGATATGCACACAAGGTTTACTGCGATTACCAATGAATCATTCTTTATTGGTAAGATCATTTCAACTTACAAACAAGTTAGGAAATTCTTGAGCATTTTACCAAAAAGATGGGAAAGCAAAGTTGATGTTATCACAAAAGCTAGGGATCTAAATAAGATAGCTATGGATGAGCTCATAAGCAATCTAAAAAACTATGAGATGTTGAAGATACTTGAGAAATTAAAGGTTAAGTCCAAGGTTGAAAAGGATTTTGTCCTTAAGGTTGCAAAAGAATCTACCAGTGCTGAAGATGAGAAGACTACCTATATTACAAAGAGAATTCTCAAAGCCTTAAGAAAGTTAGGGGCATTGCCTAAAAGAGGAGATTCTTGCAGGATCTTAAAGGAAGGAAAGGAAAGTGACATCTGTCACAAATGTGGTAAGCTTGGTCACTACATTAAAAATTGCCCTATGCATAAGATTGAATACAAGGAATATGTTAAGCAAGATGCTGGTAAAGAAAGAGAGAAGGATTAGGTTCCTATAAGTTTTAGCAAGAAGGATGAAGCAGAAAAGGTTGTCAATCAGGTGTTGCCAGCTTGTTGGGTCGACTTTTCAAGTGATTCAGAATAAGGAGAAGAAGATTCGACGATGGTAATGGAAGATGATGTATCAGTATTTGACTCGTTGTTTGCTGTAATGGTAGATAATAATAATGAAGAAGATAAACTGGTCACTATGCTTGATATCAATGAAAATTTGAAGGACTATTCCTGAGTAATCTGAGATCTCTTACCTATGTATTGATTGACTCTCTGAGTGATCTTGATAGAGTTAAGGAAAATTTGAAGGAGGCCTTAGAAAATATGAGGAAAAAGTAATTTAAATGAGTGTTCAAGTGGCTGAACTCACAAACGTAAAGAAAGGATTGAAGAAAGAATTGACAAAATACAAAGATGAAATAGTGGAACTGAATGTGCAAGTGGTTTAGCATCAAGACACATATAAGACTCTTTTCTATGAAAATTATCTATTAAATAAGAGAGTAGATAGAATCTCAAAGTAGGAGTCTAAGGGTAAAAGTGAAGGGAGTAGAATACAGTTTCAGTTACAAGAAGAATTAATCAATGCCAAGGTTGATCTGACTGCCTCATTTGATAGAAATTCTATCCTTCAGGAGGAACTAACTAGGGTAAAGACTGAACATGATAAAGATCTCAAGTGGAATACCTCCTCATAAGCAATGATGAACCTTTCCAATCAAGAATCCAGTAATAAAAGGGTTTTTGGATACAACAACCAAGAAGATAGATCTAGCTCCTCAGTCAAACATGCAAGGAGCAAAAATAATGTCTCGTATGCCTATTGTGAAAAGGATTGACACTCTAATGACATGTGCTCTTCCAAAACTACCGATCTGAGGGAGAATAAAAACTTCACAACACTCCAAATGAGGAAACAAAGATTGTCTAACTGGACAAACAAAAGGCTGATCTTTTCTCTGTTACCCTTTAGAAACTCAAACTCAAATGGGTTCCCAAAATTGATAAGTGATTAATAATGTAGGGAGATTCAAGAGGGATAAACTAACACAAGGATGATAACAATGGTTACTTAGAACAATTGATTGGAAATCTGAAAATCACCCCTTGCTGAAAGGCTTTAAGGGAGATACGTCTCCTTGGTGATGGAATTAAAGAATAGAGTATGATTGATGTTGGTGCTAATATAGATCAACTGGAAAATGGCTATTTCAAGTTGTGAAGGAATCTTTTGAGGTGCAACCCTGATGAAAGATAATAGGGAACGAGTTGAGTGACATAAGAAAGGGTAGAGCTGATGAAATCAATGTGAATGCAAGAGGCCGTCATGATTCTTCATTCATGGCTATGAATTGGTAAGCAAGTATCTGGTTAGAAAATGTCTTGCATGTCTAATTCATTCTCATATCTTTGCAGATATACACCTAAGGCAAGAAAGAAAAGATATGAAAGGAGTGGTGAGAAAATAAATAGTTATTAGATTTTAACATTGCTTAGGGACCAGGTTCCTAATCAGGTTAGCACCACTTGCTATTCATAAAAAATGATTTTTTTAAATATTTAATAACTATGCTACGTTACTCTCCCACCTCTTCCAAAGGCTATCACTCATACTTTATACTCAACAGATGCATCCATCTAACCGGACACATGCCCTCAGACGCATCATATCTTTTAATCTCAATTGTTCTCTCGTACCCTATATAAAGCCTAAAATCAAATCATTTTCTCTCTCATTTTTTTAAAAAAATCCTCTCTCATTCAACTTTATTAGTTCCCAATCAATTCATAAGGAAATCAAAAAACTTGATCCACCCATATATTATAGTCCTTCTAACCCCTGTGGAATATCTTACACATTTTTATCTTCTCAGAAAGACGATCCTCTCCCTTTGAAAGTGATAGACACACCCTCAATACCTTCTAACTTAGAGGAACAATTTGCCATTGCTGAATATACTCCCATCTCTCTCTTTACAAAGAATTTCCAAAAATTATATTTCTTAGACAAACATGAACGGACCCAATACTTCTTCCTCAAAAGAAAATGATGGTACCAATCCCTCCAAGGAATGTTCCTGACCTAATCGTTCCACTAATTTATTCACCAGACGATAAAATAATCTCCCTGAAGATGCTGATGATGAAAACATAATGCTTCCATCTATTCTCGATCCATCTGGTGATAATAAGGGTAGCATGAATGGTTCTGGCGGCAAGGATAACAAACCCTTCTCATGGAAAACATCAAATAAAAGATCTATCTCCTCAACTCTAAGAAAAAGGTCAAGTATTAGAAACATAATAAAGAAAGCACTGAAAAGAAGCAAGGGCAATACTAAAGGAAGAATAATGCCAAAGAAATGTGGAATAGATATAGTTGAACTAAACACTGAAGATACTGATAGTAAGGACAGAAAGAATTTTTGAAGGATTAAGTGACTCTTTGGATGAGTCCCTTGACTCTGATGCTGAAAAATATGTTGCTCTTGCTCAGGAGAAAGTGAAGGAAATAAGAATTCCCTCACCAAGGAAAGGAAAATGTTTGTTAGTATGAAAGGTATGTTTTTACACTTTTATTAAGGTATGATGGAATTGTGTTTCTGAAGGAACTTTGTGACTACTATACTTTAACACTTGGAAAAATATATTTAACTATTAAAATTTATATAAAATAGTTACTCAACATGGAAGTCTATTCTATTTAAGCTATGTAATTTTTTTATATCACAATATTCAAGTTGCAATCGGCATTGTTGTATTAAAAAGCTAAAAAGAGAGTAAGTTATCAGTAATATGGTAACTTGGTAATTGGTAGTACCACAAAAAGATAATAAACATGTGAATTAATCTAAAATATCTATCCAAAATGTTCTCAAAAATCCCTAGAAAAGAGAAGGAAGAAATCACTTTAACTGTATTTAATAGAAATAACAAAGTAGACTTCAACCATAAAAAATAACAGCAAAAAGTTTTTCAACTGCATTTCAAAATATTGAAATATCTCCAACAACATTTATAATACAGCAGCAACAGTGTGTCGAAAGTGCTCAACAATACCTATAATGTATCTACAACATCAGCTCAAGAATACAATAAAACTATCTATCAAGGCTAATTTATCTGTTTACTTGAGAGCACAACAAAGAAATACGGTATCCATTGTAGGGCCATGGTCCTTGTGATATTTACTACAATAATTGATATTTTGTTACAATATTTAAATCAACAAATATTTTTTGTCACGATCCGAACCCAAGTCTGGCCGTGATGGGCAATCGACAACCTCCTTAGCCTTACCTTAAGAGCATATTAATGTAAACAGCGGAAGCTAAACTAGTCTATAAGAGATATATGAATCTAAAATAAATCTATGAGACAAAACAAGACATCCATGTCAACCTAAAACTGTCCACAAAAGCCTCTAAATTAGAAATACTAACTAAGTTAGAATATGCCTCCGACTATGACAAAGAGAATCCAAAAGGAAATACTAAGACAATAATGAAACCAATAAAATGATCAGGCCTCCTAAAATATGGAGGCTCACCACTTCACATTAGAACAATAGAAGATCGAACCACCTAACGCTGTACAAGAGTAATAGAAAAGTCCTCTGAACCTACATCATTGTAACGCCCCGAGTCTGTACCCCGGATGCTACAAGGTGCTCATAATTCCAAAGGACCACAAGCTAACCCATGACGGGTACCTACTTCAATAACTGAATAATAATACTGTAATTATGAAGAAATTAGGCAAAAACTTTCCATAAGATTCAAAACTATAAATACATCCTGAGTACGGTACATCAACACCAAAACTAAACATCTGCCTGTAAATACTCTAGTCTAAAAAACCTCTATTGTCTGAACATGGAGTTGATGGGACCAATCCCCAACTAACTCAGACTACTGAAATAAACTGAGTACTGAAATACTAAAATAATGAATCTATCCTCAAACTATGAGGACTCACCACTAAGTCTGTTGCTGATAGATTGGGCTGCTAAGTGTGGCCGGGAGCCTGTGCATCTGAACCTATGATATAAGACATCATAGCACAAAGAAAGGTATGCGTCAGTACTTTAAATTTACTGGTATACTATGTAAGGTAGGCTGAGATGCATGGGTTCATATGCATGAACAATACTGACTGAATAACATATGTATAATTGAATGAGAGTACATGCATGAAATACATGAACTGTAGCTGAGGTCATAATGACACTGGCTACTAAGTTCTAAATCACTAATTTATTGATATCTAAGTTTATTGATACTATATTACTATTAACTGAGCGACTATTTCTAACAGTCCTAATTCTATGGAATTATTCTGAGTTTTGTACAGAACTGAGTAACTATGTTTGACAATCTTGATTTCTGTAGAAATGAATTGAGTTCTATTCTGAAGACTAAAACTGAGACAGTGGAAGGTAATTATCTAACCGATATTCCCTTTTTTGAATAGATTGAGGTCCAATCTATAACTCTAATTAGAAGGGTGTCAGTACCGTGCCACGGATAAAGACAAACTGTAAGTTAATCCTCTCTGACAGGAAGCTCTTTCGTCAGCCCTTGCTGGCAGGAAAAATAGTATGAGATATATCAACCCTAGTCTGGCAGGAAGATATCTCAACCTACGCTGGCTACATAGTTCTGTAACGTAAGGACTGCTACTAAGGGTCAAACCCTCTGCTAGAAGGAATGCCCCCATCCCTAGATTCGCTCAGTGGTGAATCTTACTCCCAACTAAATAGAAATTGGGCTGATTTTTAAACTGTACTAGGCTGGACTGAACTGTTACTGATCATACTATCTAACTGAACTGAACAAAGTTCACTGAGTTCCATTAACTGATGGAGTACTACTGAATTCAATTAAATAATGGAATACTATAAAGTTCTATTGACTAATTGGATTTACTGAGGTTCGAACTAAATATTAAACTGTAACTGTAACTGAATATTGAGGTTACTGTTTATGACATTACTGAGACTGTTCTGTAACTACCACAACTCTAGGTAAACAGCTAAGGTTTCGGGTATTAGATACCCCCAGGACTCGGTAGCATGAAAAATAAATCATAGCATAAACTTGAAAGGCATAACCATACGGACTTGATCATAACTAATTCATAGAGGCATTCCTTTTTCTTTGTTTACATGAGCAATTTAGCAAACACTTGGAGGACATAATCCATGCACATGACACTAACCACATATGGGCACCATAATTCAAATCCCCATTTACAATTTAAAGAGTTTAGAATGGATTTACATGATTTTATACATATATAAAATAACTCCACATGAAACTTGTCACAAAACATAGTTAGAAACCTAATTAATCATTATAATCATGAATGTAATCAAACCCAACATGAAATTCATATAATCAATACACTTGAGGTTTTAAAAATAGATTGTTGAACTCCAAGGGTGGAAGGGACCCTTGAATGAACACTTGACATACCTTAACAATTAAATTCTGAAATATTGATGGTAAGTTCTTGAGCGTTGAATGGAATTTAAAATCTCTGAAGGTTTTTTCTTGAGAGCAACTTGTGAAGAATGATTGATTTTTGCTCTTAGAAGGGTTTAATTTCATGTTTTGGGGATGATAGATGGGGAAAAAATCAAATTACCCCTGAGAATGCGACTTTAAATGACTGAAAACTAACCTAGCAACACGCAGACTGATGCGCTGCATCATTGGAATTGATGAGATGCTCAATGTGCCACATCGAACCTGTGTCGATTCACAAGAACTTACACTGGAAGCTGGAGGAAAATAATCATTGGTTTGACCTTTCATAGATGATCCAAACGAAGTCTGAAAAATCCAAAACTTATCCGAGAATACTCACTGAAATTCCTGATCATGATTCAACCTAAAAATCATTACTTTAACGTCATGAGGGTCATGAAATAGAGTCGCCAACCTACTAAGGCTAAATTAACACTAAGTCTGAATACTTCGCTAAAATTTTCTAAGTCTGGGACCCCTTAACAAGCTATAAAGGTCTGAGTTAGGCTTAGGATTTTGTGGGGTCTTACAATATCTCTCCCTTGGGAACATTCATCCTCAAATGAGGCTGACTGAGATGAGAATACAAATAGACTAGATTTAGATACAGAACATGCACAACTGTAACATGATTTCATGACTGACAATACTAATATGCTAAAATTTCATATTGAACATGCATATCTGATGCATGAGTACATGGCTGAACAAAATTTATGAATGCATGAATGGAATTGCTGATAAGCTAATTTTTTCATGTTGAACATGCATACTTGATGCATGAATACATAATGGAAACATGCAATGGTAACTGATACCAAGTTTATAAGGGAAATCTGAGCATGAAAATTAGTTAGTTCAAGGAAAAACTGTTACCTTGAGTTGAAGGTGAGGATACTTGGTTCGTATATTTGTTTCTGCTTCCAAAGTAGTTCCCTCAACTGACTGGTTTTGCCAAAGAACTTTGACTAGAGGGACTTCTTTGTTCCTCAGTCTGCGAATCTGATTAGTCAAGGATTTTGACCAGGACCACTTTGCAAGAGAGACTATTCTAAATATCTATTCACTCTATAGGGACTACAACTATTGGGTAACCTATGCACTTCTTTAGTAAGGAGGCATAATACACTAGATGGATTGAATCTGCATCTGAAGGCAACTCAAGCTTGTAAGCTACCTTTGCGAAATGGTTGAGAATTCGATAAGGACCGACATATCGAGGACTGAGCTTTTCCCTTCTTGAAGAACCTCTTCACTCTTTTTGTAGGAGATATTTTCATGAACACAAAATCACCGATCTCAACTCAAGATCGGTTACTGAACATGCATGAATGGGAACATGAGAAAATAACTGAGCTTGAAATGTGATATATGAACTGAATATCGTGAATTGAACTGATCCCCTTAAATACATGGCTTACGACTGAAATTGGAACTTGAGGGTCCACTCATGAGTACCCATTATTCCAAACTTAATTCATTACGTGAAGAGAAATTGGGAGGTTTAGGACATGAAAGCTCAAGGGTTATGGTGCATCTCCCCCTTGGGACATTATATCCCTTGGAGAATGCTGAATTAGCTGAGATACTGAGGAGAAGCTGGGATGATGCATAGGTCACCTCTGAACTAAGTCATGACTGAATATCTTGGATCCAAAACTGGCACATGATACATGAACTGAGATGATCACACAACTACCTGGTTTCTCCATATTTGAATAAGTTAGATTTATGAGTCTTTCGATAGTAGGATTAGATGGAAAGATGGGAAACCAAACCATACGAACTGGTCTTCCTAGTTTTTAAACTAAATTATTGGCTTACAGACTAACTCATGCTGAAAACTAATACTTGACTTGAGCATTTCCTTGCCACTCTTTCTATAGAGTTCTAGTGACTTTAAGGATCAAGGAATTTTGGCATAGGTTGAATAAAATATCTGAATAAGAAATCACATCCTGCCTAATATTTTGTAATATGAGGCGAGGCCTACGAATCATCATTTAAGATAGAGTGACTAAGCCTTATGCACTGTAACTATAGATTTTCAAGCTTAGACAAATTCCTCAAATACTCTCTCAACTATACTCTCCACCCCATTATGACACTTCACCTGAGACTACTGTAAATATTCACATGGGCATTGAGAACGAATGCATAAACATACTAACTTGTCTAATTAACTGAATGGCTGATAGCTAAATATTGGTCATGTAAGATTGAACTATACTTAGTCTAGACTGAAAATGTAGAGTATTTTATGTCTGAGTTAAGGGATGACTAAGCAACATGAGGTACTGAACATGAATATATGAAGACTGTATTATTTGAGAACACAAGACCAAGCGTATAACATGATTCCAAAATATTTTGTAAACTGAGGTACTGAAATACTGATAATTGAATAACTGATAACTGCACGCTATGGTCAAGCAAACCTGAAATTAAACTGAGTTACTAGACTGTGACTGTGACTGAGACTGTAACTAAGATGGTAATTGAGACTGAGACTGTATCTAAGACTCATACTGGAATTGAATATTGGTTCTGATAACTATGCAATGGAGACTGATATAAATTGAGGGTTTGAATAGACACTCACACTTTGTATTTTATCAACTGCTCATCTCATGAAAAATCCTGATTCCCCCTTCCTTCAGCAACTAAATACAACTTCTTGCTAGCCATTTACCTACACACTAACCTAACATTGAAGCCTATCTTCATGACTACAGCCTCGTGTATCACAAGTATGCAAAAATCTTTCCTTAACATGAAACATTTATTCTCTCCCATCTAAGCAATCGCTCATCACTACATCATTTCATAAGGAGAGTTCCTTGAATGGTTAAAACATGAGGACCTGAAGCATGAATGAATGTTATACAAAATTTGACTCCTAGCTAAGGCCTGAGGTAGAGAAGGCCAATATCATAGATTCACCAAGAGACCTAAACTTAGGATATGCGTGACATAATTTCAATTTAGCTGACTATTAGGGGTATAGCATGATTCATATGAACTGAACATACTATAAAGCATGACATGAGTACATGAGTCATTAATTACATGAATTAAGTCTGGATTTTCTATATTCATGGAATATAATTCGTAACGCTGAGTGAACTTGAACTCCTTATACTAGAAACTGTAAGTGTGCATGATTGCTAACGTGCATGAGTATGAGCTATGATCATAAAGCTGACATGTAAGATATAAACAGATATCGTGATAACTGATGGGTTTTGAAAGTCTGGAATATGATTCTGAGATGATCTGTGTGATCATTCTCTCTACGAAAATAGGCAAGAATATCATTGATGAAAGTTATGACAATCATGTCCAAGTACTGCTTGAAAAAGCAGATCATCAAGTCCATGAAAGCTGCTAGGGCATTGGTAAAACCAAATGACATGACGAAGAATCCAAAGTGACCATACCGAGTTTTAAAAATTGCTTTCAAAATGTCACCTTCTCTGAATCTAAGCTTATGATAGCATGATCCGAGGTCCATCTTAGAGAAATAACTGGCACCCTAAAATTGGTCAAATAAGTCATCGATTCTGGGAAGTGGATATTTGTTCTTGACCA
The DNA here is from genome assembly GCA_030864225.1 of Capsicum baccatum var. pendulum. Lineage (NCBI taxonomy): Eukaryota > Viridiplantae > Streptophyta > Magnoliopsida > Solanales > Solanaceae > Capsicum > Capsicum baccatum. The sequence goes on from CM061554.1 coordinate 43,094,956, forward strand.
TGACTTTATTTAGCTAACGGTAGTCAATGCACATCCTGAGAGAACCTTCTTTCTTACGTATAAATAGAACTGGTGCACCCTACGGGGATACAGTAGGTCTAATGAATCCCTTATCTAGGAGATCCTTCAGCTTTTTTTTTAATTCTCTGAGTTCTGTAGGTGCCATTCTGTATGGCGGAATAGATATGGGCTCAGTGTCTGGAAGAAGGTCTATTCCAAAGTCGATTTCCCTTTCGGGAAAAACTCTGGGAAGATCTTTGGGAAACAGATCTAGGAATTCATATGCTACTAACACTGATTCAATATTAGGGGTTTCTGAATTAGAGTCTTGGACTCAAAAGAAATGGTAAATACACCCCTTAGATATTATTTTTCTCACCCTTAGGTAGGAAACAAGTTGAGCCCTAAGTACTGAAGTACTACCCCTCCACTCTAGGAGGGGTTCATCCAAAAATTAAAACTAGACAATTCTATTTTTGCAATCAACTTAGGCATAGTAGGAATGAAGCCAATCCATGTCGAGAATGACATCAAAATCGATCATCTCTAATTCGACTAAGTCTGCTGAAGTGACTTTCTAAGATACCATAATCAGATAGTTCCTATATACCCATCGAGCTATGATAGATTTACTTACTGGGGTAGACACTGAGAAAGGCTCTTCTAGGATTTTGGGACTGACTTTGAAATCAACTATTATATATGGAATCACAAAGGACAAAGAAGCTATGGATCTAGAAAAGCATGAATATGTAAATGGAAAGCTTGTAATATACTAGTGACCATATCAGGATAACTTTCCTGATCCTACTGTGATTGAAGTACATAAATCCTATTTGAGCATTGCCCACTGGTGGTACTGGAAGAGGCACCCTACTAATATGGGCGATCGGACTAAGCTGGGGGATGATTATGCTGACTCTGCAAACCCACCTAAGGAAAATCTCTGACTTTGTGGCCTAACTTTCCAAAACTAGCTCTGTAGATACTTTGGTGGTTTCTGCCACACTTCTGGGAAAGAGGATTTGTTCGGCCACTTTTTGGCCTAGACATTCTGGCTTTTTATTCTTTCTCCCTTCTTTTCTATGAATTTTCTCCTCACTTTGCGGATCATGAGCCATAATACTTGATAGGATAATAGCTAGCTAATTTTTTTGAGAAGCTATTGAATAAGCTAATGTGGTGAACGCAGCTTTCAATTGGGAGACATGCTCATTTTGGGATCTACCTGAACGAGCGGAGGGGATGGCTGATTTTCATAACTTATTTTGTATGATTGTTTAGAATGCATGTTCGGGAATCATAATGTAACATCCCACAAAAATCGTCCATGCATTACCTCGTGGTAATATGCTTTTAGATTTAAATGACTAGAATTGTGTCAAATAAAGTTAGTCTCATTTTTGACTTCCAAAGTGAGTATAGTTTAAACCATTTATAATTTCCCTAATTTCAAATTTTTATTATGTGTAAAATTTAATGAGCTTTCCTTTGATATAAATTTTTTCCAAATTCGATACCCGAGCAAGAAGTTATGGCTAATTTAAGTTCTAGTTGTAAAACACCATCATTTTGGTACTTGGCGCATCGCGAAGAGAGCCTATTTAGAAATTGTAAAATTCCAGTAGAATAGAGTGATTGTGGTGCATTGCACTGAAGTTTCAGGTCCCAACCAATGGGACAACACGATGGCTCCGCATCGCAGTGACCTTAAGAATCCCACTCGTCAATTTCCAGTGAGCCACCAAAATTGTGGTGCATTGCGGTGGCCCGTGAAATCAAGCTCCCAGTCATATTTTTTATTCCATCTAATTAAGGGTATATTGGGTATTTTCCATCTCCTTATCATTCTAAACATGGGATTTAATCCCAATGACACCAAAATACATTCACAATCATCGAAATTACTCAAGAATACTCTCTAGGGTTTCTAACTAAAAACCCAAATAACTCAAGATTTAACCGTGGTTTTTCAAGATTGATTGAAGATTTGGAAGCCCCAAATTGTAGACTTCAAGAATCATCCATCAAATTTTCAAATTGAGGTACGTGGGGTTTATCCTAAAAATACATGGGCTTGTTAAAAACACTCAATTTTGATCTAAAGATTATCAAACATGAATTTGTTAAAGGGGTTTGAAATCCATGATTTTATTATGCTTTATGTATATTATTGATATTGTTGTTTTATCCTTTAGGCCTCCTCCCCTTAAATTGATTTACAAGTATATGTATATGTATAAAATTGAAATTTAAGATTTGTTTGAGAGCACAGATTATGAAGTCCCTCTGTAATGATAAATTCAAGTTTATGATCTTATTTTGAATGATTTGAAATGCATGATTTATGGTTTGAAATTAGTTTTCTCAATACCTTAGTGTTTGAGCATGATTTATAGATGATGAAAAAGAGCTTCTTGATATAATTTCGTCCTTATTTTAAATGAGAAAGAGTTGCATTTGATTGATAAATTTGACATGACCACCTTGTATTATTGAAATGCTTAACAAAGAGAGTTCCTTGCATATGTTTACATAAGGTTTGAGAAAGAGTTTCTTTTAGTTGATTTACTGATATGGTGATCCCAAACTTATGTTTTGAAAATAGAGATTATAATATGTTATTAATGGCTCAGAGATGTGACTTGCAAGTCAATGGTATCATGATACCATAAGTATGTATGCCATAACAGAGTATGTTTTTAGAGTTTGATTTCATAGAATACATGTTTTAAAGAGTTAAAATTGGGCTTAAAAAGGGTTAGGTGATTACCTGAAGAAGGTTTGAGTTTAAGTAACTCTTCGCCTAAAATCTTGATTTGCCGATCCGAGTATATTATTTTTACACTGGCGATAGCTGTGTGACGTAGCAAAGTCAGAGACTCCAACCTTTGTGGCACACTTGGGTTGGAGGCTTCCCCACCAAGTCAATAGCAGATTCCATATAGCCCATGGAATTTCAGAGTTGTAGGGTATACCACCTAGCGCAAAAGTAAAATGAAGAGTGTCATAGAGTTCAAATGATTTTATAGAGTCTTTCAAAAATACCCATGAGATTTCTTTCTATATGATTTATTTATGAACTATTTTAAATTGCTCTCATATATGTTAAATATAAATTAGTATTTTGGATCTTCTCTTTATACTAGTACATCTGTATTGACCCCTTACCTTCTAGATTTGCAGGCTCAGTCCAAGGGTCCGGCTAATAAGTAGAGTATTCCAAAGAGAAGTGATCCGTTCAACGGTGAGCCTTCTTTGTTCTAGAAGGCCTGTTTTTTTTTTCAGATTATGTTATTTTGTTGGTTTGGTCTACTGGGGCCTTGTCCGAATTTTTAGAACAGTTTTGAGATGTAGTAGAGATTTCCCGAGTCAGATCTTATTCAGATGTTTTGAATTGTAACTTTCATTCTCATGTCTTGAAACTCAGAGTTAACGATCATGTTTCTGTATCAGATTGTATTTCTACATATTCTCTTATTATATGAATGTTGTGCATGATTACCAGATAGAGTAGGATGTTCGACCCTTAATGGTTCAGGATGTCCATCACTACCAGGCCCTAGTTCGGTTTGTGACACATAAGGAAGAGATGAATTAGAATTGGAGTTTAACTTGAGCTCATGCTCACCCGCACGATATGAATACTGAAGGAAGGGAAACATTTCCTAAAATTCCTTATAGCTTCTTGTCTATAAGTGTGGCGCACTACACACCCATGCATAAGACTCTACTAGACGTGGCTTTCAGAATTCCTAGGACTCTTTTGAACCTTAGGCTCTGATACCAAGTTTGTAACACCACAAGTCAATACACTGGATGCTACACAATGCTCATAATCCTAAGGGACCACAAGCTAACCCATGACGGGTACCTACTTCAATAACTGAATAATAATACTGTAATTATGAAGAAATTAGGCAAAAACTTTCCATAAGATTCAAAACTATAAATACATCCTAAGTACGGTACATCAACACCAAAACTAAACATCTGCCTGTAAATACTCTAGTCTAAAAAACCTCTACTGTCTAAACATGGAGTTGATGGGACAAGTCCCCAACTAACTCTGGCTACTGAAATAAACTAACTACTGAAATACTATAATAATGAATTTTTCCTTAAACTATAAGGACTCACCACTAAGTTTGTCGCTGATAGATCGGGCTGCTAAGTGCGGTCGGGAGCCTGTGCATCTGAACCTATGATATAAGACATCATAGAACAAAAGAAAGGTATGCGTCAGTACTTTAAATGTACTTGTATTCTAAGTGAGGTAGGTTGAGATGCATGGGTTCATATGCATAAACAATACTGACTGAATAGTATAAGTATAACTGAATAAGAGTACATACATGAAATACATAATCTGTAATTGAGGTCATGATGACACTGGATACTAAGTTCTAAATCACTAATTTACTGATATCTGAGTTTAATAATACTGTATTACTGTTAACTTAGTGACTGTATCCAATAGTCCTTATTATGTTAAACTATTCTGACTTTTTTGTACTAAACTGAGTGACTGTGTCTGTCAGTCCTGATTTTTGTAGAACTGAACTAAGTTCTATTCTGAAGACTAAAATTGATATGGTGGGAGGTAATTATCTAACCGACATGCCCCTTTCTAAATAGATTGGGGTCCAACCTGTAACCCAAGTTGGAAAGGTGTCAGTACCGTGCCACGGGTAAAGATAAACTGTGAGTTAACCCTCTCTGACAGAAAGCTCTTTCATGAAACCTCGTGGCCAGGAAAACTTGTATGAGATATATCATTCCTAGTCTAGCAAGAAGATATCTCAACCTATGTTGGCTATGTAGTTCTTTAATGCAGGGACTACTATTAAAGGTCAAACCCTCTACTGGAGGGAATGCCCCTATCCTTTGGTTTGCTCGGTGCTGAATCCTACTCCCAACTGAATTGACATGTAACACCCCAAAATCTCATCATGAGATTTCACACAGTGCTTAAGGCTACAAGTAGCCCTAAGCTAACCCTTGGAGCCTGTTACTACTTCTAACACTTGCTTTAAGATGGATAAAGAAAAACAATGGAACTATCATAACATATTTCAACTGAAATAATAAAAGAATACTGTCTAAATAGGAACATGCTAAAAATTCTAAAACACCACTGTTGATTTAGTCTTACAAAGCCTCTACTACTCAAGAACTAAAGAGCCATTGGGACAGATACCCAACTGACTCATGCTCAACTGAAAAGAAATAACCCAACTACTATGAAGACTAAAATTAGGGAAAATAGGTCCTCGTACCATGAGGACTCACCAACTATGGAGGTGTATATCAAGGTACTCAGAGATCACTGACGCTGCTGAGACTAAGCACCTGAACATACATTATGAGATAATGTAGCACACAGATGTATATGCGGATCAGTACTTTAAGGATGTACCAAGTATATGGGGGTGTATGTGATACTTAAAATAATAATATCATCAATCTTTACATAAATCATGCATGCTAATATAACTGACTCACATATCTTGAATAATCTCAAAATGCATATCTCGTAAATTATGAATAATGGGACACATAGTATAAATCTCATCTCAAGTAACATAATTTACTTTAGAAACTGATTACTTAATCTTACTAATAGGGAAAAACTACTTTCTTCTTGGGAAAATTTTACTTTAAGAAACTACTCCGAAAAATCTTGCTATTAGGGAGGTTCTCCTAACCGACATACACCATGTGCGCTACATGGATCCCAATGTCTTTTTCTCCTAAGGAAGAAACCTCACATTGGGAAGAGGCGTCATACTCTTTCCAGGGAGTATAACCTCAACTCAGTGATCACTATCTCAGCCTCGGGACCATAAATCTCAATCCTATGGGGGCACATAGTTCTGGGGTATAAAATCATAGTAACTTACCCAACTCAGTGCTAAATATTATCCCCTTTAGTTAGCTACGCTCATCTCATGGAAATCCACTTTAAAATAATCTCGTGGTTCATAAAAAAACTCAATTATAAAATCTATAATCTTATTTAGAAAAGTGGAATTCAAAGATACTATGACCATTAAGGTCAAATCTTTCTCAATAATCTTAAAATACTCAAATCATGGGTGCTTATAGAACAAAAATTCTTAAAATTTCAATCTCTAGTAGGTCTTAATGACCCATATATCAATCTCACGTTAAGATGTATCAAAATTCATACTCGACATCATAAAGATTCATAAATCATATAGAAATCTGAAAATTTTCAGCAATATGCATTATAATCTCAACATACTCATGTACTTCAATTTCTAAAACATTGAAACCATCATAATCTCAAGAAATAATAACATAGGGTATAAACCCATACTTTAATTTCATAAGAAACCTGTAAAACCATATATCTTTGTAATTAAAATAACTTTTTGGCACAAGGAAAAAAGGAGAGTCCTTGTTCAAACCCTGCATATCTTAGATTATGACTTGTAGATGAACAAGCTTGCTTGAGACTCTTTTTCATACTCTTGAGTGAGGGTTCTAGAAGATTTTGACTTGGGAACCTTGAATCTTAACTCAATTTGTAGAAATAATGATGGAATCTTAAGGTTCTTGGATAAAGATTTAGATTTGCTCTTGAGGTTTAATCTTGAGACAAAACCCTAGTTCTTGATGCTTTGGATGATTTTGAAGTTCTATGTTTCGTTTTGATATATCTAGGTGTTAAAAAGAGTGGGAAAAATACCAAAATGCCCTTTTAATAACGACTTTAAAATACTAAACGGGATCTATGACGGTCCGTCGCTGGCTCGATAGTCTGTCGGTCCAATCGTCGCACTTGGACTAGAATAGGGGCTCACTGCCCTAGTAGAGACAGCTTGGGCAACGGTTCGTCGCAAGCTTGATAGTCCATCGGCCTGACCGTCGCACTTGGCCAGTGGATGAGTTTACTGCCTTAGTTACGATGGATCGAGCGACGGACCGTCAACCTACCCGTCATACCTGGGTGGTTCGGACAGCTCTGAGTGAAACGGACATAACTTCTCACTTCGATATCGGATTTGGACAAAATTGGTATCGTTGGAAAGCTAATTTAGGAAAACTCTATCTGATTTAAAAACTAATCACTTTGAAAGTCATTCCTTAATCTTATAGAGATACAATTTAAACTTAAGGAAAGTTTAGGGTATTATAAGACAATGGTCTAATTTCTAAACTGCACTAGGCTAGACTGAATTGTTACTGATTGTACTGTCTAACAAAACTAAACTGAGTTCACTGAGTTCCGTTAACTTATGGAGTACTACTAAATTCTATTAACTGAGGGAATACACAGAGTACTATTGACTAGCTAGATTTACTGAGGTCTGAAATGAATACTAAACTATAACTGTGAATGATTACTGAGGCTACAATTTGTGACACTACTGAGATTGTTCTGTAACTAGCACAACTCTAGGTAAACAGCTAAGGTTTTGGGTATTGGATACCCCAAGACTTGATAGCATGGAAAATAAATCATAGCATAAACTTGAAAGGCATAACCATGCGCACTTTATCATAACTCATTCATAGATATATTCCATCATACACTTGCACTATATATCTTGGACATAAGCCAACATGACATGATTGTTTTCTTTTTTTCTTTATTTACATGAGCAATTAGGAATGGCAATGGGGCAGAGTGGTGCTGGTGCGCTGCAGGTTTAAGTATGTACGGGGCAGGGCAGGTTATAATAAACGCGGTTGAGGTATGGGTCAAGCTTAAAGAAATAAAAAAACCACGGTGCAGTGCAATGCGGGTTGGGTCGGGTTAGGGTATTAAAAATTAAAAATTAGGCCACTGGACAGTAAATTCGACTCTTTGTCTCTCAAGTCTTATCTCTAAAATTAGGATTTAGGGCATCCTCTTACTCTCATTATATACTAAAGACTAGAATTTCAAAGACGGGATTAACGCTTAAGTCTCAACGGTGAATGGTGATTTCTTCTTCTTTTCTCTGTTTAATTTTTTTCTACTTTGTCTTCTTGTTTTCATGTTACTGTTCAATAAGCTCTCACTAGTCACTCTCACAGTGAGACCCTTTTGCTTATTTTCTCTTATTTGTTGTAAAAATCAAGATTATCTTACTATTTTAAGTGATTTTGCATTGATTTTATTATAAAATATTCAAGATTTCTTCACTGTTGAGGAGATTTGTGCTGACCCTTATGCTGATTTTCTATTATTTGCTGCAAAATTCAAGATTTATTTCTTTCTTGAGTGAATTTATGCTTACCTCTTATCTTATTTTTTGTGTTTATAGATAGATAAGTATTGAATCTCAAGCTGAAGAAAATACAATTGATTCATCTTCAAGTTCTCTCCCTCAAGCAACTCAACCAACTGAGGGAGAGATCCAAAGGCCTTCACAAATGAATGAAATTTCTGAATCTGAAAAAAGAAAATTGAAGTCTATAGCGTGGAATCATTTCAAATTGGTGATGTTCATTGATTTTCTCTATGGTATTTGTAAGTATTGTAATGCCCATATCAAATCAATTAGAACTTGTGGTACATCGGCTATGAGAGAACATACTCATAGATATCCTAATAAGCCAAGTAATATAGAAAATGAGAGTGGCTTAGAAGGTGATGAAACTAGCCAACATTATTATTTCTACCAAGATGTTTCATGTAGAGAACTTGCTCACGCCATTATTTTGCATGAGCATTCTTTGTCTATTATTGATTATATAGGATTTAAAAAGTTCGTTGCAAGTCTTCAGCTATTGTTCAAAATGGTATCCAGGAACACAATTAAGAATGACATTTTAAAGATTTTTGACAATTTGAAATCAAAAACTTCTACTTTATTGGAAAAACTTGCATGTAGAATTGTAATAACCACTGATATGTGTACTTCTGACAATAATAAAAAAGGATTCATGGCTATTACAACACATTTTATTGATGATTTATGAAAGCTTCAAAGTCATATTTTGAGATTTATTTTTGTTCCTGCTCAACATGATAAGGATATCTTATGTAGTCCTTTACTTAATTATTTGTTAGAATGGAATCTTAAAAGAAGAATATCAACATTATAGTTGATAATTATAGCACGAACAATGCTATGATGAAGGTCCAATTGAATGAGAAACTTTGAAAAAAGGATTTATTGTTGATGGGTAGAGTGTTTCATATGCGTTGTGCCGCACACATCTTGAATTTGATTGTACAAGAAGGATTGAAGGTGATAGGTAATAGTATTAGTAATGTGCGTGATAGTGTCTTATATTGGATAGGGTCACTAGGAAGAATTGAAAGGTTTGAAGAAGCTGCACAGTTGCTACATATTTCCTATAGCAAAAAGTTGGTGTATGATTGTACATATTTAATGTTGCAAGTAGTGCTACACTATAAATATGTGTTTATGAAATTGAGTTTAACTAACACCAATTATCATTGTTTTCCACTGAAGTGTAATGGAGTGCAGCAGAACAAGTTTGTGCTAAGTTGAAGCTATTTTATCATATCACTGAACAATTCTCCAAAAGTCTATATCCAACTTCAAGTCAGTACTTTTCAAAAGTATGTGAAATCAATATAGAATTGGAAGATTGGGATAAGAGTCTTGATCATTTGATTAAGTCTATCGCATCGGTGATGTTATTCAAATTTAAGAAATATTAGAATAAGGTGCATATTTTGAAAGGTGTGGCTGTTATCTTCGATCCAAGGTAAAAAATGAAGTTGGTGGAGTTCTATCTTCCCTAAATATATGAAGAAACAGTCGTTGCAATTAAGATTCAAGAATTTTGAATCTAATGTTTTGATCTCTTTCAAGAATATAAAATTAGAGTACCTGTTTCACATGATGCATCTAGTTCTAATAAGGTTTCTTGTGTTTCTGAGGGAAATCAACTGTCTAGCTTTGATAGGATTGTCACTTCTAGTAGGGCTAATGTGGACACAAGATCTGAGTTGTATTTGTACCTAGACGAAAGTGTGTTACTACAAACTCCATCATTTGATAATTTAAGTTGGTAGAAGACAAATGGATTAAAATTTCCTATTTTGCAGAAGATGGCTCGTGACCTTTTAGCCATTCATGTATCCACTGTTGCTTCAGAATCAGTATTTAGCACTAATGGAAGTTTGATTAGTTTGCATCGTAGTAGACTTTATCCAACTACTTTGGAGGCTTTAATGTGTGCTCTCACTTGGTTATAGAATGAAATAAATGGTAAGTGATTATGTTAATAACTTCTTATGATAATAAATAATATTTTTCAATTTTTGATATAGTTTCTTTTCAGGTTCAACTTCAACGGTCGATCAAGTCTCACGTCTAACATTATTTGACGAAGAGGAAGAGTCAAATTCCATTGGACTTACTGGGATGATAGGGCCACTGCCACTGTCCAGTGCCCATTAGCCAGATTCCAATGAACTTATGGTAAGTTAATTACCATCTTAGCCAAGGCAAATCCCATTTATAGGTTGAAATACCAGCATTAAAAATTGTTTTAAGAGAACGTAGTGTTATTATACACATAGCTTATCAATGTTCTGAGTTCTCTGATTGATGTAGTCACCCATTGTTTGAGTCCCCTTGGTTGATAGTCTAGATTATGTTACTTTAATTTTAGTGTGAGCCATAAGAGGTGTTTCTATGTGTGTGATATTATTTTTGAAACCTCTTTTCACCTTAAGGAAGACACTAAAGAGACATATTTTGGTTGTTACTAACTAGAATTATCTGTTATTCGTGCAACGATTTTCCATGTTATCCTTGACATCAAGAACCCAGAATTTAAGATGAAGTTGGATAGGATGGTGGAGACTGGAGATCAACACAAAACTAATTGTTGTTAGTAAGAGTGATGATATTCCACTGGTGAAGAATTTCGAAAAGCTCTTTGTTGTGCTGTTTGGTTGATAAATTTTCTGCTGAAGTTCCATTGATATCATCTTTTTTGTCATGTAGTCTGGCTAACTGGTCAAGATCTAGACTCCTTAGAATCCACTGAACTGGTTATACAAGCTCCTCGCTATGCTTTTTGGTTGACACTCTTCTCTGCTGATGTTCATCGATATTGTCTTTTGTCATGTAGTCTAGCTAATTGGTCAAACTGATATAAAATTTTTGTAATCCACTCAACTTGAATGCAAGCTCCTAGTGCTGTTTATTTTTATCATTGATTTGTGTGTAATTTTTACTGTTAATTCGAGACAATAAACAGATTTTAAGTGGTTCAAGAATTAGTTTTGTTCATGGTCTAATAAGTATTTAGACAAACACTGATGCACAGTATGAGATGCAATGGTTTTTTTATTAAGTATTGGAAGCTTGAAAATTATGAGCAAATATGCTATGAGACACTGTTATTCCATTATATTGGCAAGTAAATGGAAATTTTCTCAGCAACATTAATTTGACAATGACATAGCCTCAAAGATTAGCTTGAATTTATTGAATATTGTATGTTAGTCATATAGTACATAAAATTTTTATACTTAAAGTAGCTAAAGAGAATATATTCTTGTACTATTTGTGGAGCTTAATAATATCTGTTACCTTTTAGCTATATGCAAATGTTTGGTATATACTGGTAAGGAGTGGAAAACCATATGGCCTCTGCTTATGTATATATACTGAATAAGTTGATAACATTTACACACTGCTAGAAAATAAATATTAATGTGTAATAATATATAATTCCACCTATGTATTTGTTCAATTGGTATGAAATATGCTTGAATGAAACGACAAAATACCATCAATCTTGAATAACTATACAAACGTAATAAGTCAGCCTATTCCCTTTGTCATAATTGTTTTTAAAAAAATACGGCGTAGTGCGGTGCGGGTTTGCGCGGGTATTGTGTGGGGTGGATTTTTGTGCATTTAAAAGATATGCGGTTCGGTTATTAGATTTATGGGTTATGAAAATACCTGCACCGCACCCACACCACACAGCCCCATTGCCATTCCTATGAGCAATTTATCAAACACTTGGAGGACATAATCCATGTACATGACACTAACCACATATGGGCACCATAATTCAAATCCCTATTTACAATTTCAAGAGTTTAGCATGAATTTTCATGATTCTATACATATATCAAATAACTCCACATGAAACTTATAACAAAACATGGGTTAGAAACCCAATTAATCATTATAATCATGAATATAATCAAACCCAACATGAAATTCATGTAATCAATACACTTGAGGTTTTAAAAATAAATTCTTGAACTCCAAGGGTGGAAGGGACCCTTGAATGAACACTTGACATACCTTAACAATTAAATTCTGAAATATTGATGATAAGTTCTTGAGCCTTAAATTGAATTTGAAATCTCCTAGGGTTTGTTCTTGAGAGAAACTTGTGAAGAATGAATGATTTTTGCTCTTAGAAAGGTTTAATTTCGTATTTTGGGGCTGATAGATGGGAAAAAAAGACCCAATTACCCCTGAGGACGTGGCTTTTTAATGATTAAAAATATACCTAGCAATGCACTGATCGACGCGCCACATCATTGGCATCTATACAATGGCCAACATATCGCGTCGAGTCTGTGTTGATTCACTGAAATTTGCACTGGGAGCTGAAGAAAAATATTCATCGATGTGATGGGTGATGTGGTGCGTTGAGATCACATCAATCCATTGTTTAAGCTTTCAAATGTGATCTAAACGAAGTTGAAAAAATTCAAAACTCATCCGGAAACATCCACTGACATTCCTGATCATGATTCAAAATAAAAATCATTACTTTAAGGTCACGAGGGTCGTGAAATAGAGTTTCCAACCTATGAAGGATAAAATAACATTAAGTCTAAATGCTTAGCTAAAATTTTTTAAGTCTAGGACCCCTTAACAAGCTTTAAAGGTCTGAGTTAAGCTTCGAATTTTTCAGGGTCTTACAATTATGAAATAATGCAGCAACCGGGTATGGTCAGTGGGGCGAGCACTGGCATGTAACTCGAGGAAAAGGGATAAAATAATGTATTTATAAAAAAATAGTCAAAACTACATGCACAATATATATATATATATATATATATATATATATATAGGATGGCAGGATAGGGACAAAGGCAATGAATATGAGAGTTTAAAGTATTAACCTGAACTATATAACTCGCACTATCCTAGAAATATCCTTGGGCTATATGATTCCAGCTTCCCCTGTTGGAAGGTCCCCAATGCATGTTAGTCGCACGAACCAAAGCTATAGCCCTCCCAAAATATATATATAATGTGTTTACCAAGAACACGGTCACATGGAACCCCAACACTGACAAATCTAATTTTCAGTGTTAGATTTCCTCAGGATCTACACCTTCACGATGAGCTATACAATTCCCTTTAAGCCTAAATTAAAGAAGTTGTACATAAACCAACGAATAACCTATATATCTTTCATTAAGGCATTTACCAACTTGGTATCATCATACCAATATTCTTGCAAGCTAATTCAATTATGCCAAACTAATTCATATACCATTAGAAACCCAAGTTTCATTTAAAATCCAAGCCATGGCCACGAAGGTCTTACTAAACTATTGTTATTCATTTATCCTTTAATGCAATGCAATATTTTCAAAGGAAAAGTTAAACCATGCAATTATCCATATTTAAAATAAAGTTCATAATGTGTATTGATGTTAATGCCATTATCAAGCTAAAATTTTATCAATTTAGTAAAATCTATATCCCTTATTTTAATTATTAAAATAATGCAACATTTCAGTCCCAAAAGTGTCAATTTAAAGAATGAATAATCAATTTAAAACACGAGAAAAATAATTCAACTAGTAACAACCAAAATCCCTCAACCCAATTTCAAACTCGCAATTTAAATCACATGAATATCCAATCAATTTATGCCATAATAAAAAAACTCAAGTTAGGAAAAGAGAAACATGTCTTTCTGATGGAAGAAATTTGGTGAAAAGCTTAAATCCTTCACTTTAAATCTTGAACCATAGCTTAAAATTGATATGAATACTGGAATTCATTTCCAATGCCCTTGAAGACAAAACATTGAGAAGAAACTTGAATTTAAAGCCTTGAAAGTTGAATTTTTGGAGAAGAGCCCTAATTTGATGTTCTTGAGAATTTGGAAGGAGAAAAATCATGTATTTAGGTTATGGGGTGAGGGAAATCACGTTAGTATTAGTTAAAGGATGATTTAAGATGTAAATGACTAGTTTTCCCTGGAAAAACTGAAGAGAAATACGAGTTTTAGTGTCTTTAAAAACATGGGTGTTCCACACCCTTAACGCAGAGCATAAAGGGTATGCCACGCTCTTTTCTTGGAGAAAATAGGGTGTGCCATTCCCTTATCACTCACCCTCACTGGTTCACTTATGAAAATACTTTTAACTTTTTTCTTGGGTATCAGATTAAGATAAAAAATGTGGAGTTGGAAATATGACTCAATTATATTTCATTTAGTGGGTCTTGAGATATAAAATTCCATATATTCTAGAAGTTATACACTTTCAAAGTTTACCCTTGTAGGATCGAATACTAAAATTCAGTCGACAATAAAAGTTCTCAACTCAACTTTGCTTAAATGTTTTCCATGAATATTTTTCACCTCGAAAGCTCTTTACAGACAAGGTAAATAATCATGACACATATATTTAAATAGAAATCATTGATTTTGGGTTTATACACATAAAAATAATGGTTCAATTCTAACTTAGAAATGTGGGGCGTTATATTTTTTATGTTAGAAAAACACAAAAATAGTTAATCATATATTCCTTCATTATATGGTGGTTGCTGACATGTGCCATATGTTTTGCTCTCTCTTTACTTTGAAATGGGTGATTCCTCAAACTATCAGAGAAGCAATTGTGAGCTGGATCCACCAAAGAGTTGATAGATCCATTAGGAACACCTAGAGAATAATACCAGCATGTATTTTTTAGTGCCTATAGATAGAAAGGAACTGTAGGTGTTTTGATAGAATTTCAACTCTTATTCAATCACTCAAGGAAAAATGTTTGTTCAGTTTTTGTTGTTCAGTTTGTATATCCCAAGAGTCATTTTATCTCATATATTAAAGTTAGAAAATTTATTTCCAAGGGGTGCATTTATCATCTGGTTAGAGTCAAGGAAACTAAGTCTGATACTCCAACTCTCCAGTCAGTTAGCTTTGTCAATGAGTTTTTTAATGCCTTTCCAAAAGTTTTCCCAGGGATACCTCCTGATATAGAGATAGAGTTTGGGATCGATCTTCTTCCCGATACTTAGCCCATTTCTATTCCTCCTTACCACATGGTACCTGCAGAACTTAAGGAGTTGAAAGATCAACTCAAAGATCTATTAGATAAGGGTTTCATAAGGCCCAGTGTTTGTCCTTAGGGTGCTCCTATGTTATTTGTGAGAAAGAAAGATGGTTCCCTACGTATGCTTATTGACTATCGCCAGTTGAATAAAGTCACTGTCAAAAATAAGTATCCTCTTCCTAGAATAGATGATTTGTTTGACCAATTGCAAGGTGCAAGTTACTTCTCAAAGATAGACCTTCGATCCAGGTATCATCAACTCAAAGTTAGATAGTGCGACACCCCGAAAACAGCTTTCCAAACTCGCTATGGTCATTTTGAGTTTCTTGTTATGTCCTAAGGGTTAACTAATACCCCTACAACTTTCATGGATCTCATGAATCGAGTGTTCAGACCATATCTTGACATATTTGTTATCATATTTATAGACGATATTCTGGTGTACTCCCGTAGTGAGAATAAATATGCAGATCATCTCCGAATTATCTTGCAAACTCTTAGAAACCATCAATTGTTTGCCAAATTTAGTAAGTGTGAGTTTTGTTCGAGGTCAGTTGCTTTGCTGGGTCATATCATTTCTTCCAAGGGTATTAGAGTTGATCCTCAAAAGATAGAAGTTGTTAGAAACTGGCCTAGACCTATCTCTCTGATTGACATTCGAAGTTTCTTGGGTATAGCTGGCTATTACCGCTGTTTTTTTGAAGGTTTATTCTCTATAGTGTCTCATATGGCCCGGTAGACCCAAAAGAAAGTGACGTTCTTGTGGTTCGATTCTTGTGAGAAGAGTTTTCAGGAGTTAAAGACTCAACTTACTTCAGCCCCTGTTTTGACTTTGCCTGATGGTGTTGAGAGTTTTGCAATATATTGTAATGCTTCTAGAGTTGGTTTGGGTTGTGTATTGATGCATAAGGGTAAGGTGAAATCTTATGCTTCTAGACAGTTGAAACCCCATGAGAAGAATTACCCCACCCATGATCTTGAGTTAGCTGTTGTTGTGTTTGCTCCAAAAATCTGGAGACACTACTTGTTTGGTGTTCACGTTGATGTTTTCACTGATCATAAGAGTTTACAACATGTATTTACCCAGAGTGATTTGAACCTTAGGCAGAGAAGGTGTTAGAGCTGTTAAAATATTATGACATGAGTGTGTTGTACCATCCGAGTAAGGACAATATAGTGGCAGATGCCTTAAGAAGGGTGTCTATGGGTAGTGTTTCGCTTATTGACGAGGGTAAGAAAGAGTTGACTCATGATGTTCACCATTTGGCTAGACTATAGGTTAGGTTGTTTGACTCTGCTGAAGGTAGTATAGGGGGTGTAGAGTAGTTTCAAATCCTCCTTGATTTTGGAAGTAAAGGAGAAGCAAAACTTAGATGCTAGTTTGGTCATACTGAAAGAATCAGTCAAGGACCAAAAGGTAATGATTTTCTCCCAAGGGGGAGATGGTGTGTTGAGATTGTAGGATAGATTATGTGTTCTGATTGTTGATGATCTGAGATAGAGAATTATGGCTGAAGTGCACGACGCACGATATTCTATCCATCCTGGTGCCACCAAGATGTACCACGACATACGGGAAATCTATTGGTGGAGTGACATGAAGAAGGATATAGAAGCATTTATGGCTAAATGTGCGATGTGCCAACAGGTTAAGGTAGAACACCAAAGATCTGGTGGTATGATACAGGAGTTTGGTATTTCCACTTGGAAGTGGGAAGATATAAATATGGATTTTATGACTGGTTTACCTTCTTCCCGATGCCATCATGATTCTATTTGGGTTGTTGTGGATAGATTGACAAAGTCTGCACACTTCTTGCCTGTGCATACTTCTTATACTGTTGAGGATTATGCTAGATTGTACATCTGAGAATTTGTCAGATTGCATGGAGTTTCCTTGTCCATCATTTCAGATAGGGGTACTCAGTTCACTTCACAGTTTTGGAGAGCTTTTCAGAAGGGTCATGGTACCCAAGTGCATTTGAGTTCTGCTTTCCATCCACAGATAGATGGTCAGGCTGAGAGGACCATCCAGACCTTAGAGGATATGTTGAGAGTGTGTGCTCTTGACTTTAAGAGGAGTTGGGATAAGCATTTACCGTTGATAGAGTTTGCTTACAATAACAGTTTTCACTCTAGCATTGGCATGGATCCATATGAGGATTCGTATAGGAGGAAATTTAGGTCACCCATAGGTTGGTTTGAAGTGGGTGAAGCTTCCGTGAGTGGTACTAATTTGGTATTTGAGGCTATGGAAAAAGTCAAAGTGATTAGAGAAAGATTAAAAATTGCACAGAGTCATTAAAAGTCGTATACTGATGTGAGTAGAAGAGACCTTGAATTTGAAGTTAGTAACTTGGTGTATTTGAAGATTTCACCATGAATGGAGTGAAGAGATTCGGGAAGAAGGGGAAACTTATTCCCCGTTATGTTGGCCCCTACAGAGTTCTTAGCTGTGTTGGTAAGGTAGCGTATGAGGTTGAGTTGCCTTCAGAGTTATCTTCTGTTCACTCTATCTTCCATGTCTCTATTCTTAGGAAACATGTTAGTGATTGTGTTGTTGAAGATCCTTCAGAAAACCCGGATGTGCAAGATAATCTTTCTCTTGAGGAAGTTCTTGTTGAGATTTTAGATCACCAAGTCCGAAGACTAAGGAAAAGAAAAGTTCCCTTGGTCAAGGTGTTTTGGAGAAACCAATCTATTGAAGGTACAACTTGTGAAACCGAGACAGATATGCGATCCAAGCATCCGTAACTATTTTCCGCAAGCCCCAATCAAGCCGAAGGTACCATTCTGCTCTAAATCATTTTTTTTCTATGCAGAGTTGCAGTGGTTCAGCAGTTATTTTATACTATTCAGCTGTGATTTCATGAGTCATGCACTCCTTGTTGTGTCCAAAAGGTAGAATGAAGTAGAGGCAAGATTAGCAAGTTGCTTCAGTTGTGTACCCTTCATTTTCTCTTTACTCTTAGTATACCCAGCATCATTCAAGGACGAATGTCCCCAAGGGGGAGATATTGTAATGCCCCGCACTTTCCTAAGCTAGAAAAGGAACCGTTGTTCGTACATGTGAAACCCCCAATTCTGTAAGCCATATTTGGGCACATGAATTACCAAGATCACCCTAGTTATAAGATAGTTTTTGATGTGTTAAGTGTGGTTATATAAGTCACTTAAGTTAGTACAAGCTAAGAGTTTTGAAATCCATTAAGTTTTAGTGTTTAAATTCGCAAGGGTCATCTTTGAATGAGCATAACTTCATAACTATGTGGTATTTCTTCATATTTCTACCCACCAACTTATAGAGAATCGAATTAGCATTCCAAAGATACCAATTTCATCAAAATCCGACACCCGAGCAAGGAGTTATGGCTTTGAGAAGTAGAGTGTATTGCCTAACCAATCGAACATGGCTACTGGAATAGGTGTGCGATATGCGGCGCATACCTAAATATGTGCGATAAGCAATGCAGCGCATAGTTAAATGTGTGCGATAAGCAATGCGGCGCATACATAAATTTATGCGATAAGTAATGCGGCGCACACTTGGTGTTTCAGGTAGTAAAAACATTCCGCTTTGAGTTATTTTGAGGGCCATTAAGTCTTTTGTCACTCCTTACACACCCCTAAACTTAACCTTATGAATTTAATAGAATCTAAACACATTATAACCCTATTATCAATCTAAGTTCATTATCCAAGAGCACTAAAGGAGAAAAATAACTGGGGTTACACAATCAACATTGAGGGTCCAATCTTTTAACGAATCTGTTACCATAAAGGTATGTGGGATTTTCACCAAGAACATCCTTTCGCTCTTGTGCCCAAAAATTTGTATTATTTTACAAAGATACATGATTTTACTTGTTTAATTATGAATTTGAGATGGAAACTATTATCCTATATTCTTGTTCAAGAAACTATGATATTTTTATGATGTCTTAAAGATAAATTCCTTGAGTTTTGATGTTAATCTCATGTTTCAGGTTGAATTTCCAGATTTTCATATGAGTTATACTTGTTTTCTATACAAAGTATGAATCTTGAAATGTTTTGCTCAAGTGTTGATAAATGGGATTTAAACCCTCTTTGAGATTATGATCTTTTGTGAAGCAATGTGTTATACACACCTTGATATTTGAATGATTTGACCTTTTGTTCTTGAAAGAGTTATTTTTGAATTCGAATGAGAAAAGAAATCCACATGTTGATTTATTATGAAAAAGGGTAGCATGATGTCTCCCGATATGAATTGTTGAATTGCATTGTTGTGGATTTTCTTTTGAAATGATCTGAGCTCAATCCGAGAGTATTCTATAGCACCGAGTGGGAGGTATAGCTTTATTGGTACTTCCGTAGAACTACGTTCCCCCGTAGGATGTGAGCCTAAGACTGATTGATATAGTGATCACTAGTGAACAACAGATTAAGGTCCAACTCCGATGGCAAGGATAGGACAGCTCACCCCAACGTGGGATGGATTTTGGACTCCATGTAGCTCACATAGTTTATGTCGGTTGTAAGAGACTCCCAGTGTGTGTGTATTCTTCTGATTGAGATGAAAAATGTAATAGTTTGAAAGTGTGAGATGAGAAAGTTATAGTTTCTAAAGAATTTGATGGATATTTCTATATCTTAAAGAGAATTGTTATGAAATCTACTCGTTTTGATGACTTGAAAATGATTGGGATTTACTATGATGACCCGCATGTTTTCACCCGATGTGTTTTACTCTATGGTGATTATGATGATTTTATTTCGAGCTATGTGAGTCTCTTATTACAGCATGCATATTTTCCTATGAATATTTGTGATATAGGACTTTTATGAAAACTTGCATACACCCTCATATACTCGGTCCATATTTCATGGTACTGACTCATGTATTCGTACGTGGGCTACACTTTCCCTATAATGTAGGTCCAAGTGCTCACTCCCAGGATTGACGTGATTCTCTGAGCGCATTGGTTTACATTTTCTGCAGTGGTGAGTCCTCATGGTTCGAGGACTAGTTATTTCAGATTTCACTCTTTTATTTTGAGTTATCATTTTATTCCCTAATGTTAGGGTCAGTTGGGGTCTGTTCCAATGGCTCAGTGTTATACAGTTTAGTAGAGGCTTGTCAGACTAGATGGTTAGATTGATCAGTCTTATGGAGAGGTCGTATTTTGTAACTTTCCGCATCTCTTTCTTCTTGAATTATGATATTATGGAGAATATCTTGATGTTTGATTATAGTAATCCTGTCGATGAGTGTTGAATGGTATGAAAATGGCTCAAAGGGTTAGCTTAGGGCTACTTGTAGCCTTAAGCACCGTGTGACGCTTCGGGACCCATTTTTGAGGCGTTACAGTATGCAACCTTAACCCTACTTGAGTCTCTAATGGACACTCGGTTCAAGTAAAGCATATCAAATAATGAGAAGTATAAAAACTTGAAAAGATAAAGTATTAATAAGTCTACTTAAGAAATCACTTGAGCAATAGAAACAACAAGCACTGTAAACTTAATTTAGCTTTTTATTTGAACATTTGATCAGTATAGAAATAGCTAGAAACTTGGTGGAAATTATAAATAAAAGAACTGAAAAATACATGTCAAAGTTAGCTACTGCCTATCTAACTAACAAAAATACAGTATGTAATTTTTTAATCCAAACTTACCCCCCTTTCCTCAAAAAGAACTTGTATGGGCGGTAGAATAATACCTTCATTAGTTTATCTTGATCTATTAATAAACATTTAAACATATATGTTATATTCACAACAAAAAAGATGTTTTAAGAGCAAAAAGTAACAGTAAGAAACATCAAAGAAGAACACAAACCACCGAATAATCAAGTTCGAGCTTGCCAAGTTTCTTCAACCTCAACTACAACTCTATTTAAGTATATAAAACAATCAATGCACAAGTTTTCCAGGAAAGTACAAAAACCTTTAGCAATTGATATGGACATACATATTGATTAACAAACACAGTTGAATTTCTATGTTAATCCTTATTAGACCTACCAATAATCTATTTTATTATGGACGCATCTTCAACTATATAAAAAAGGTTGCATATATGTGACGACAACATAAACCTTCATATCAGTCATAAATTTTAGTCGTAAAACTCGAAGAGAGAATTAGATAGAAGAAAAGTGACATCAACCCTAGATTTCGATCGTAAAATTCAAATGTTTAAAGAAAGATGGAAGAAATTTATAACAAATTTCGAAAGAATAAAAATATACATAAAATTTTGAACTCTTAGGGAGAATTGATATGTTTTACTATTGTTGGAGCAATAGACAAAAGGGATTTGTTTGGAGCATGAAAGAACGAAGATGGATGGTTCTACAACTATGAACAAAGTGGATTTGTTATCGATCATGAATATTATTGGTTCTGCGTATTGGTTTTGAATGTTATCATATGAATTATGTAACACCCTGAGAATATACTCTGGGTGTCACACGGTGCTTATAGTCCCAAAGGACCACAAGCTAACCCATGAGTTGGTACCTTCTGTGAGTACTAAATAATATAATAACATATGCAGAAGAACAACTGATAAGCGATAAGGTTTTAGAAACTGAAAACAATACTAAATCATGAATCTAGAAAACAACAGTCTAAAATTGATAAAATAAAGATAAACTGACTAACTATCTTAAGTATCCGAAGGACTCTAAACTAACTGAATATGAGTTGATGGGACAGGCCCCAACTAACTCAAACTAACTGCTGAACTGAAAGCATGAAAATAAATTAGTCTGTCCTCAAAATATAATGACTCGCCACTTCTATAACTGATAGTCTGGAAAGTTTATGTGCAATCTGGAATTTGAGCGCCTGAACCTATGATATGATACATTAAAGTACAAGAAAAGAGTATGCGATCAGTACTTTAAATGTATTGGTATGCTAAATAAGGTAGGATGATATGTATAATTTCATGCACATCAATAATAACTGTATAAATACTGAATAGAGTGCACGAAATCAATAGACACTAAGGATGCATGAAATCTATAAATACTGAGGATGCATGAAATCTGTAACTACTAAGGATGCATGAACAAGCATATAAAATATTCTGAAGATAATCTTTAAATATTAAAAGTACTGAAATCTGATAACTAAATCACTAATATCTGTATGCTATGGTCAAGCAACTAAAACTGAATTACTAAACTAATTACTGGACTGAGACTGTGGGAGGTATCATCTAACTGACATTGCCCCACTCTGAATTGATTGGGGTTCAACCTGTAACCCTTGTTAAAAGGGTGTTAGTATCGTGCCATGGGTAATAACAATGGATATGTGAATCCACTAAACTACTGAAGAACTAGGGTTTCAAGCTGAAACTGATGGGTGATCCCTAGGTGGAGCTAAGCCTGACTGGTGAACCCTAGGAGGAAGTCAAGCCTAAACTGATGGGTCACCCCTCATCCTACATTGGCTACATAGTTCTTGAATTAAGAGACTTCTACTAAATATAAAGACTTCTACTAACGACTCTGCCTATCTGACAGGGAGTTCGCCATCCCTACACTCGCTCGGTGCTAAATCCTACTCCCTACTGAACAGACTCGGAATACTGAACTTTTCTAAGTTAAATTGATTTTGATGACTGACTGAACTGATAATTCTCATAACATATTCTAAAACTATTCTAAAGTTACTGAGACTAGGTAAACAGCTAAGTTTTTGGGTATTCATAATCCCCAGGACTCAATAGCAATAATAGTAAAATAGTACTAAACTTGGAGGACATAACATGAAAACAGTTATCAAAAATTCATTCTTGTAGGCATTTCTTCAAACACTTGATATGCATGGTTTAGGCTAAACATGGGATTAATTTAAACTTGGAGAAATAGCATAATTTCAACATCAATAATGCTTAGTCATATTTTAATTCAATTAATAACAACATTAAAACATGTGGGGTTTGATAACAACAACAATTTCATGTAAGCATGGTGTAGAATTTAGATTCATGGACTTTCATAGTTTAATCATAATTAAAATTATAATAACTTGTAAATATCATATCTTTGTATTTAAAATTGGATACTTGGGCTCCATGGGTGCAAGAAACCCATGGATGAACACTTAACATACCTGATTAGTTGAATTCTTGGAGTTTCTTGTAAATTTTCTTGGGAATTGATCTTGAATCTTGAAGGTTACAGTTTTCAATTTGAAAAAGAATGCTCTTGATTTGAGAGGAATTGAATAAAATAATGACTAAGTAGGCTTTTAGGGCATTAATTTCGTGTTTGGGACTGATTAGGGTCATGGAAAAAGACCCAACTGCCCTTCAAATAATTAAATTTTTTGTCACTGGAATCCCCTTTTTGGTCTTCACCGCGATGAGGTGCCATCTCGGTGATCCACTAAAATTTGGCTGAAACTGTATTCCACAAACAAGTGTAAAAATGAACTTTGACACGACGCGGAGGAATCAGGTTGCGTCACTAGAAATTGATGAGTGCGAACTGGCACTCTGGCGCGATATGATGCCAATCATGGAGCCTCACTGGAAAGTTACAATTGCAAAATAGACCCTCGGTGCAACGTGACGCTTATCACAGTGACATACTGGAAAAGGACGAACATGAAATTGGCCGTCACTGCAATGTGGCCTTATTGCGTTGAGCTACTATTTTGCACTAAAAGTCCCAAAACTTCTCACCCGAGTATCGAATTTAGGAAAAATTGGTATCGTTAAAAAGCTAATTAGATTTCCTACAATTTGGTTTATCTTGAGATGGAAAATTCTCAGTAGAATAAAAGATAAGCTAATTTGAATTTGACTAAAGCAATATTCTTCCCGAAAACTCAATTGGTAAGGAATATTTTTGTTGCCTAATAGCTGGGATTTATTTGAGGCCTTAATATACAATAAACTCACTCATAAAACTACCAAATACCTACAATGTACTTTACATGAGCTTGAAATATGGCTCTAGCATAGGTTTGGATTTTTGGGGTATCACAATATCTCCCCCTTTGGAACATTCATCCTCGAATGAGGCTGGTTAAGCTGAGAGTACGGAAGAATCTGAGATCATATACTGAACATGCATGAATGGGAACATGAGAACATAACTGGGTCTGAAACATGATACATGAAATGAATATTGTGAACTAAACTGATCTTCTTGAATACATGAGAATGGTTAGACGGCTGAGATTGGAATGAGAGAGTTAACTTATGAGTACCCATTACTTCATATTGGATCCTGTTACGTGAATCGAAGATGAAAAATTTAGGACATGAAATCTTGGGAGACTATAGTGCATCTCCCACCTAGGATATTATGTCCACCAAAAGATACTGACTTGACTGAAATACTAAGGAAAGGATGAGATGATACACGGGGCACTTACGAACTGAATCATGACTAAATATATGGAATCTGAAACTGATCATGATCTGAACTAAATCTATGACTTGCATGATCATGAAGGAACTTCCTCATGAATAGGAGAGATAAAAACTATAGGAACTTGTCTGCCTGATTGCTAAACCAAATTACTGGCTAACCAAACTATCTCATACTAAAAGCTTATGCTTAAATGGAGTATTTCTTTGACGCTCTTTCTAAGAAATTTTAATGACTCCGAGATAAAAAAATCTTGGGCATGGTCTAAATAAGACATCTGGATAATAAATCATAACATGGCTAAAATTTTATATTATGGAACACAGGCCTACGAAACATCAGCTAGGATAGAGTTACTAAGCCATATGCACTGCAACTACTAACTTACAATCTTAGCCACACTTATTAACCACTCCCTCAACTATACTTTCTACTCCAACATCGCACTTCACTTGAGGCTACTAAAAATATTCAAATGGGAATGATAAATCTTCCCACTGAGGTATGAGTCGGACTGAATTCTCCCACTGTGTTCAAGCCTACTCGAATCTATCAGACGCACCCATAACACTGTAATACTAGTCTGAGTCATGAATTCAATACACTCTGCATTTTCATAACTTCCCATCTCCTGAATAATTCTGATTACCCCTTCAATAACTAAATACAACCTCTTACTAGCCATTCACTAACACATAATGAATTTATCCACTTACACACCAATATGACTTTCAAGCCTATCTTCATAACTACCTCCTCATATAAAACAAGCATGCAACAATCCTTCCTTAACATGAAATATTTACTTTCTCATATCTAAGAAATTACTCATCATCACCATTAATTCATAAAGAAAGATCACTGAAAAGTTAGAATATGAGATCCCGAAGCATGGAAGAAATACCATGCATAACTTGGACTCTAAACTGTGGCCCAAGAAATAGACTATAAATGACATAAATTTCTTAAGGAGGTCTAAACTGAGGACATATATGACACAAATCTGAATTTCCCTGATCATTAAGAGTGTAGCATGAGTCATCGAAACTAAGCATACTATAAAACATGAATACATGAGTCATGAACTGCATGACCTGAGTTTGGAGTTTCTGAATTCATGGAGCATGATTCGTACTGCTGGGTGAACTGGAGCTTCTCATACTAGGAACTGAGAGAGTACCTAATTTTCTATAAAGTGCACAAATATGAGCTATGATTATAAACTGACATGTATGGCATGAGAAGATATCTTGATGACTAAAAACTTTGCACTAGGATCATAATGGGTTAGGCATCATCCTTCCCTACTGAGGTTCTATAATACACTGGCATCACTACTAGAATCTGAGACCATGTCTTAGTTACTTATTCTATTACCCCCCCCCCCTAGCTTAAAGCATTATTCTATGTTTGGGGACCACTTAATCAATATCTCCAAACTGAACTGCCACCACCTTACTCTAGAATCTAGGGTATAATAATACACAAAATTGGTAAGCTCACCCTGAAAGACTACACCTGATAATGTAAAATCCACTACTAGTACTTCCTTCTAAGATACAACTCTTGACTTTCTATAGTCCAAACAATCATCATGTAACAATTTAAAATTAACTAACTTAAAATTTTCAACTCCTCTATCTATTAGCTCAACCTTAATGATTCAAACTTAGATTTTAACACATAACATGAATATCCCCAAACCTTCAAGGAACCATACTGCTTTCATCATAGCCTAAAATTATCACTTCTCTAAACTATATTTCCCCATACCATGATAATTACCACTACACCAACATCAACAACATATAATTTTCAATCACCAAACTTAAATTCTTGCATGCACTATTTCAAGCCTACTGATTCACCCTTCATACAACTAGCCCCATGGAATACAAAATCTGCTTAAATTTAGATAACACTATCCCAACTCTACTAGTGCTTCTAAACTTCTTTTTTCATGCTTCTAATTTTAGATCATATGTTGTCATAAGATTCTAAAAAGGAATTTGAAAACATATTTTACTCCTAAGCACTGAGGTATTACCCCTCCATTCAATAACTGATTCATTTAAAAACTAAAACTAAATGGCTCTTTTTCTGAAAACAACTGAAGTGATTTTCTGGAATACTAAAATTGGGACATTTCTGTACACCCGTCTAGCTAGGAGACATTTACCCACTGATGTAGACACTGAAAAGAGATCCATTAATCTTTTGGGTCTGACATCAAAGTTGACGGTTATATAGGGGTTATATAAGAAAGTGAAACCTAGGGATCTAACCAAGCATAAACATAAAGATGAAACACTTTTAATATACCAGTAACTATATTAGGAGAACTTTCCTGATCCTATCAGGACTAGAGGGTATAAAGTCTATTTTGATGCTGACCATGGGTTGCATTGGAAGTGGCACCCTGCTGAGTCGAGCGTCCAAATGGAACTGAAGTATAACTATGCTGACTCTGTGGACCAACCTTAGGACATTCTCTAACTCTGTGTCCTAAATTACTGCATTCAAACCATACATCATTGTTGACTCTACACATACCCTTATGATTCTTACCATATTCTCCACAAAGAAAATTAGTACGAACACTTTTCCACTACCTTGTGACTTAAATTCTGGTGAGAACTTCTGACAAAATTGGGAGCAGTTACTACCTCTTGACCTAATCTTAAAACTACTTGTTCTGGACCTTGTATTCTTTCTCTCTTTATTCTTACGCTCCCTCCTCTCACTCAGCTGAGCATGAGTCAAAAGCCTAGATAGAATAATAGCCTACAGATTATTCTGAGAAACTACTGAATAAGCTAAGATAGTGAAAGAAGCTCTAAATTCAGCGTGAGAGATAGGCTCATTCAGGGGATCTTCCTGAATAGGCGGGGTACAGGCTGATTCCTATTTTTTCTTCCGTTGTTTCTTTTGGGAGGCATTTTCTATACACAGAAGGATGGATGAGTTGGGAAGAGAGTTTAAATAGATCTCATGCTCTATCACATGGCATGAACATTGAAAGAATAGAAACTTTTCTTAAAATACCCTGTAGCCTCTCGTCCATAAGTGTGGCGCATTTCACACCCATGCACAAGACTCTACTTAACATGACTTTCAGACTTTATAGGATAATTTAAAACCTTAGGCTCTGATACCAAGTTTTTAACTCCTTGAGACTACACCCTGGGCATCACATGGTGCTTACAGTCCTAAAGGACCAGAAGCTAACCCATGAGCTGGTACCTGCTGTGAGCACTGAATAATATAATAACATATGCAGAAGAAAAATTGATAAGCCATAAGGTTTTAACAATTGAAAACAATACTGAATCATGAATCTAGAAAATAACAATCTGAAACTGATAAAATAAAGATAAATTGATTGACTATCTGAAGTGATCGAAAGCCACTAAACTGACTAAATATGAGTTTATGGAACAAACCCCAACTAACTCCAACTAACTCTTAAATAAAAGCATGAAAATAAATTAGTCTGTCCTAGAAATATGTGGACTCACCACTGCTACGACTGATAATCTGGAAAGTATAAACGATCTGGGAATTGGGCGTCCGAACCTTTGATATGATATATCATAGCGCAAGAAAAGAGTATGCAATTAGTACTTTGAATGTACTGGTATGCAAACTAAGGTAGGCTGATATGTATGGTTTCATGAACGTGAATAATAACTATTTGAATATATATATCATGAAGTACTGAATAGAGTGCATGAAATCTATAGACACTAAGGATGCATAAAATCTATAAATACTGAGGATGCATTAAATCTATAAATATTGAGGATGTATGACCAAGCATATAACATGTTCTGAAGATAATCTAAAAATATTAAAAGTACTAGAATCTGATAACTGAATCACTGATATCTGTATGCTATGGTCAAGCAACTAAAACTAAATTACTAAACTGATTACTGGATTGAGACTGTGGGAGATATTATCTAATCAATATTTCCCCGCTCTGAACTGATTGGGTTCAACCTGTAACCCTAGTTGAAAGGGTGTTACTACCATGCCATGGATACTAACAATACCTATGTGGATCTACTAAACTACTGAAGAATTAGGGTATCAAGCCTAAACTGACGAGTGATCCCTGGGCAGAGTCGAGCCTAATCTGACGGGTGACCCCTGTGAGGAAGTCAAGCCTTAAATGATGGGTGACCCCTCATCCTATGTTGTCTACATAGTTCTTAAATATAATGACTTCTACTAACGACTCTTCCTATCTGATGGGGAAGCTGTCATCCCTGCACTCGCTCGATGCTAAATCCTACTTCTAACTGAACTAACTAAAAATACTGAAATGTTCTAAGTTTAACTGATTTTCATGACTGATTGAACTGATAATGCTCATAACATAATCTAAAACTATTCTGAAGTTACTGAGAGTAGGTAAACAGCTAAGTTTTTAGGTATTCATAACCCCCAGGACTCAATAGCAATAATAGTAAAATAGTACTAAACTTGGAGGACATAACATGAAAACATTTATCAAAAATTCATTCTTGTAGGCATTTAATTAAACATTTTATATGTATGGTTTAGGCTAAACATGGGATTAGTTTAAACTTGGAGAAATAGCATAATTTCAACATCAATAATGCTTAATCATAATTTAATTCAATCAATAACAACATTAAAACAAATGGGGTTTGATAACAACAACAATTTCATGTAAGCATGGTGTGGAATTTCGATTCATGGACTTTCATGGTTAAAATCACAATTAAAATCATAATAACTTGTTAAGATCATATCTTTGTATTTAAAATTAGATATACTTGGGCTCCATGGGTGAAAAGAACCCATGGATGGACACTTAACATACTTGAGTAGTTGAATTCTTGGAGTTTCTTCAAAATTTTCTTAGGGATTGATCTTGAATCTTGAAGGCTAGGGTTTTCTATTTGAAAAAGAATGTTCTTGATTTGAGAGGAATTGAATAAAATAATGACTAAGTAGGATTTTAGGGTATTAATTTTGTGTTTTAGACTGATTAGGGTCATAGAAAAAGACCCAACTGCCCCAGAAATAATTAAAATTTTCGTCACTAGAATCTCATTTTTGGGCTTCACCGCGACACGATGCCATTGAAGTGAGCCACTGGAATTTGGATGAAACCGTATTCCATGGACAAGTGAGAAAATGCACTTTGACACAATGCGGTGGAATCGGATTGCGTCACTGGAAATTGATGAGTGTGAACTGACACTCTGGCGCGACGCGATGCTAATCGCGGAGCCTCACTGGAAAGTGACAATTGCAAAATGGCCCCCCAATGCGACGCGACGCTTATCATGGTGACACACTGGAAAAGAACGAACGTAAAATTAGCCGTCACCGCGACTCGGCCTTATCGTGTTGAGCTACTATTTTTAATAAAAGTGCCATAACTTCTCACCTGAGTATCGAATTTAGGTGAAACTAGTGTCGTTGGAAAGCTAATACAATTTCCTACAGTTTGTGAATATTGAGCAGGAAAATTCTCTGTAGAATAAAAGATAAGCTCATTTGAAGTTGACTAAAGCAACATTTTTTCCGAAAGCTCAATTGGTAAGGAATATTTAGGTTTGCCTAATAGCTGGGAATTATTTCAGGCCTTATTAATATACATCAAACTCACTGATAAAACTACTAAAAAACTACAATGTACTTTTCATGAGCTTGAAACATGGCTCTAATATAGGTTTGGGTTTTCGGGGTATTACAAATCAGTTACTTGTTTGTTAATATGCTAAGTCAATAATTGAATCAATCAGATATTGATCATCGCTTATCGAGTTGTTGAGCGTCATTTGTAAATGGCGGCACTGTTATAGGTTCAACTGATATATGCCGTAGTTTTTTTCCATATAATTGAGTATCTAGAAATAGTGACCCTAACTATAATAAACCACACTAACTTATTTGAATAAATGGTCCAAGTTGATAGCATAGTATCCCTTCACATGGCTTTTGACACGAAAGTTACTAAATAATAATCCAATAATAATCTAAATCAAATAGGTTTTTAATCTCCCCACTTCTTTCCAAATAAGATCACCAAATTTGCATTCAAAGACTAACTGAGTTATGTGATTGAATAGAAGATAAATAAGAAAAGAGAAAAGGAAGCAAACATTCTATTCCAAGTCAATGTTCAAAGCTTGTAGCTTATTATTGCCTCACTTTTCTCATGTCAAGAATTAAGTCAGATCAATTTATTCTATCCAAACCTTTCTTTATCTGATTCTCTGTGCTGCAAAAGAGAAGTTCAAGGCTACAGTACAACATATCAAATTTGTATGATAAATTGACATTAAGTTAGTTTTAGATCAGATTGTGATAGTGATTACAAAATTACTGGGGTCAAATGTACCAACTTATCATTAAAAAAGGCTCTATATGGTAGTTGAACAAATTAAAATCTATGTATGATTAGATTATTTGGAAAAAATCACTAATAAATACATGAAAAATTTTGAATCTAATAAAGCTTATCAAGTTATCTGTTAAGCCGCGTTATGAAAATTGGAAGAAAACTATAGTTGCAAAAGTTGGAAGAAAACAATAGTTCACTGCATTTGTAGATTGAATTTAAGGAATATCTACAGTAGTAAATTAAAAATGAACCTCAAAAAGAATTGCCTACATCACCGGAGGTAGAAAGAACTATAACACCCCACTTTTTTGGCTAAAGTTGAATCGTCTTTCCTCCGTATATTGATCCGAACCCAATGATTTCTAGTTATAAATAAGAGTGAATAACAATGATTTAGTGTGAGAACATCTTCGGAGATGGATTGAAGTCTTAAATATCTCCTAGCTTAACGTTAAGTTGAGCACTTTACTATCTATTGAATTCTAGTATACATTTTTATTTGGATTAACTTCCAATGACCATTAATCCTAGATTATAAGGTGTTATGTGACCCATTATATATCAAATTAAAGATCTTTGAGTACTCTTTCCAAATCAAATGACTGTTTGTCAATACAAGTCTTGAATCAAAAGTTATGAGTGTTTTAGCGAGACATTGTCTCAGGTTCGCTTTGGCCTTGTGCTGCAAACCCTGAGGTTTGCTTTGTCCTTGAGCTGTCAAGACTTTCCCAAGCATCAAAAAGTATTTTGTTTTGGTTTATTTTATGGGTAAAGGGGTCTTTTCACCCTCCCAAACCGTTTCTAATCCTTTGTGGATGAAAATAAGGTCTTAAAACACGTTATATCACCTCAAAAAAATCCCTAATCAACTTTCCTTAACCAAGAGAGGGGAAAATACCTAGGGTTGAGGATTTTAAGCTTCAAGGGTCAATTTTAAATCTTAAGGTATGTGGGACTATTCTAAATCTTATAGGCGTAAGTGTATTGTTTTAACAAGATTTAAAAATATATAATTATGTATATGTAAAGGGTTTCGGAAATCGTTTGAAGAGCATGCATCATGAACACATTTTGATGAAAATATTCATTTATTATTGTGTTTTCCATAAACTTGAGATTCTAAATATCTGCATGCGTTATGGATTTTGAAGTAGATTTGAGAGCAAAAACTATAAACCCCACTTTTTCAATCATGAGATTTGTTTATCGATTATTGTTGGGGTTTGTTTAATGAATGATTATAAACATGAGTTTGAATGATTATAAACATGAGTTTTTAAATTCCTCATTATCAAATATGCATTGTCATTTTTAAATTCAATCAAAGAGGTTTTGATTATTGATAAATACCCTTTTGTGTTAAATAAAGAATTGCATGTGATTGACGAAAGAGATGACCACCATATGTTAAAGTATTGAAAGAAGAGTCTTTTGTCATAAGTTTTCATGAACTTTTAAAATAAGAACTCTCATGTCATATGATAAATCTTTTGATGGTCATTAACATATTTTTGAATGAAAAAGGCTATGGATATGATATGATATGATAAAAATGATATGGCATGCAAGTCTAGGTATGACGATACCTATTATGAAGTACCCTTAATATGAAATAAATGAATATTTTGAGCATGAATCATGGTCTTAAGAGACTAAAATTAGGCTTAAAGAGATGTAGATGGTTGCCCGAAGAAAGCACGAGTTGAAAGACTCATCGCTGAATACTGTGTTTTGTCCGCGCGGGATTATGGTGCCTTTCTTTATGATCTTGTGTCTTTTGATTCATTTCCTGGGACTACGGTTAGTAACCCTGCTTTGTGATCTTGTGCACTACCATGACATGTTGACTTGATTGGGTATCATAACACCCTACTTTGTGATCTTGCATGTTCCCCTTACTAATACTCCAATACTTGTGGAAAACTTGGATTAGGGACATGGCCATCGAGTTAAGGGCGGATTCCATATAGACCGTGGGATTTTAGAAATATAAGGTGTACCATCTAGCTCAGAACTAAAGCAAAAAGTCGAGTCAATACTTTACAAGCATGAATTAAAGCTCTTCATGTGTTTTGATATATGTATTATGCTAAATTATTTTCACAATTCTATCAATTATATTACATGAAATATACATTATTTTTTTATTGTTCTGCATACCAGTACTTTCCAAGTATTGATGGTTTTAAGGTAGGTTCTAAGGCACAATTCTATGGTCCATCATATTAGTAGAAACTATGGATATGATAGAGTTGGTGATCCATCCATCTTTCAGAAGGCATGTTATTCATATGTTTATTTAATTTAGTTATTGGTCTAGCTCAGGGCCTTATCCCAACCTAGGTAGTTAGTTCTCAGTAGAGGCTTCATTGACGAAAATTGAGTATTGTATTGTCATAACCTTATTGACACATATTGATTGTACGATCAACCTGAGTTTTATTATAACTTTCACTCTTTGATTTATATATAGATTATGCTTATGATAGTATGCTAAAGGGTCTCTCGGGCCTTCATGGTTCAGGATTCCCATCGCGTATAGGGCCTCAACTCAGATCGTGACAATCTTGATATCAAAGCATGGTTCATGGTCCCAGGATATCTACGAAGACATTTC
This sequence comes from Capsicum baccatum var. pendulum, assembly GCA_030864225.1. NCBI lineage: Eukaryota > Viridiplantae > Streptophyta > Magnoliopsida > Solanales > Solanaceae > Capsicum > Capsicum baccatum. The sequence goes on from CM061554.1 coordinate 43,128,617, forward strand.
TAGTAGAGTCTTTCTTATAAGTGTGTTCTACACCACACTTATAATCAGGAGGCTACCAGATATTTATGAGATATTTTCTATTCTTTCATGCTCTAGTTCGCGCTATATTGTTGTCCATATGAAATTTATCCATATTCTTTCCTTACTCTAATTTTACGGGTCATGCCTCATTATCAAGGTGATACTAGTTGAAGAGTTTAGATTCCTAATGATGTGGTCCTTTCTGATTGAGTTATCCATAAAGTTATGAAATAGCACAAGGACTTGAGAGGAGTTCATTAGTGCTTCAAAGTGTGTTGATTCAAGTGTATACCCATATGTATATCCATCATGCATTTCAGCATGCGGTATGAAGTGTGTTCAATTCCTTTCAGAATCCTTATTGCAGATGTCATGCTTAAGGGTAGAGATACGTAGCAGAATAATGGAGCAATATTTTCACTAGAGAAGCAGTATATGTTAAGGTGTCATAACCTATTAGTAGTAAGATGGTCTCGAAGTTAGTGACATGAATTCATAAGTTTAGAAGTTAGAGAGAGGGTAACCTTTTGCATAAAGAATTTAGTTTTAGTTGTGTAACCTTGAGTAAGGGATGGTTTACCCTTTTATCGTATTGGCTAATATTGCAGCAAGATTTGTAGATTGTATGGTAGTTTATGAAGGAAGTGATTATCTATGATTATTATTTATTTAAAATAGAGAAGTAGCTCAGAATGGATAGTTATAATGGTTGTAGAAATCATTTATAGGTTGTGAATAAAAAGAGGTAGATTAGCTAATAAGCTACAAGTAGAGACTCACTGGTGTTTATAGAATCTTTAAGTTTGTTGGGTTTATGCATGGGTAAGTAGATATACTACGAGATAGTAGAATATGCTAGTAAGATCGTAATGGATTATATTATAAGATTAAGACTATCCTCATTATGTGACTTTACCCCTCTTGATTCTCTTTTATCTAGTAGTGGTAAATTTGTACAGATTGTTAAAAGGTCATAGTTAAGTAAGATGAGGAATTTAGGTTGACATCCCAATTTGATGGACTAGTATAGTATGTGGTATGTTTCATTGGTGGTACATGATTGATGTAAGACAGTAAGCTTGAAATTAGATGTGGATTATGGTGATAATAATGTAAACTTAAGAATTATAATGCATGTGTTATGGGAATGAATTAGTAGGCTTGACGTGATGTGTGAAAGAGCCTAGGTTAATAACCTATGGATAATTGTGATATAAATACATGAGGACTAGTGTTAAAATAATGAATTATGACTAAGTCATTAGGTGGATAAGAGCGTTAGGTGTATAAGAATAAGTTGAGCCCCAGGTAGTATGTGGTTAGATAAGGTTTCATGTGTATAAGTTCTATGTTTACCTAGTTCATGTTCTTGAATTTCTTAGTATGGAGAAGCCTAGAGAACTACTATATGGTGTTTTTTAGAGCTAAATAGGGGGAAATATAGATAGATGATGTGAGCTCTTGGTCTAGTTTTAAAAAATTTGTTAAGTTGTAAGTGTATGCGAGTAGAGGTTTAATGCTAGTATGTCAAGTAGTGGAGAATGAATTGTTATGTGATAAGGAGTGTGGATGTGTATGCTTACAAGAGTGTAAGTTGTAGGGTGATGACTATAGAGGCTAGTGAAAGTTAAGAGCTGCATTCTCAAAAAGCAATGCTTCAAAGTATAGTTTATCAGGGGGAGTTTAGAGTTTTATATGTATTGATACCCCATTGTGTTGAGTGTTGTACTTGTAGATTTAATAGAGTATATCTCCTCAATTCTAGGATTGTGACTTTGATCTAAGAGAGAGATAATGAATTAAGGTAGTTCCCAAATTTTTTCATGGTGTCAAGTTTCAGGAAAGAGTCATGATAAATCTATTCTTATTCAAGCAAGATCTTCCAACATCAATTTAAGAGGTCATTCTACTAATATTTTATGTATTCAAGTCATGCCTATGCCTAAGGTCTGAGTTATCTATGGAATTTATGTCTATGTTCCGTCCTCCAAACTAAAAGCAATAATGTCCCTCAGTAATCCAATTTTTCAAGTATTAAATCTCTATGTTATAATGTTCATGATCCATAAATCTATGCCTTATATCATTCTTAGTTCTATAGAACTATGCTTTTTATATATCACAGATTCATTTTATTTTGGGTCTAGCTAAAGCGATAAGCATTATGCAAACTCATGCCATTTTCAGTTCATTAAATGTGGAGCAATATCTTTAAGTGGCAATTTTGGTCTCAATCGTTGACTACATGGATTCTGCCTTTATGCTATCCAGCTCATGATATATACTCACGTGTTTCTCACTATGCCCAGTCCTAAGAACTCATGTTGTGTATGTTCATGCCCGAACAACTCTCTATTTATGATTTAGGCATTTGATAAATAAAGCACTTCATGCCTATTGCATCGTATATGGCATCTCATGCCCCACCTTGAGTAGATAAACTACTATAAGTTATAATTGAATAGTGTCACTCTCGTTGGTGATACTTGTGCTCTAGTCCCCCAATTACCCTCTTTATGTAAGGATGATAGTGGTTATGGAAGCATAGTAATGCTTTAGGTAAGGGAGTAGATTTTCTTATTGTGAAATTTTGGTGTGACTACTCGAGCCAAGGTTATAGGCAAAGAGGGAATAAAGAGATAAACTTTCTTTATGTGAAATAATTTAGAAGAGGGTATGTGGCAAAAATCTATGTAAGAGTAATTGAAGTTGTTGATTTTAGTGGGGGGATCCATAAAGTGTGTGTAGTGAAGATAGGCTTGAATGTTGTGATTAATGAAAACACAAACCAATGTGCTATGTGGTTAGTACACCTTGAATTAAGACCTGAGGTTGTTTGATTATAGGGATAAGGTAAAGTAATATTCATAAAGGGACGTAGAGTATAGGGTCCCATAGTTAAGCTAGCACCCTTTTACCCCGGGTTAGGCTAATAAATGAAAGTTGTATGTGGTGATACTCAAACTCTTGTAGTTAGGTGTGTTGTGGGGGAATTGTAAGATGGAAATAATAAAGCGTGTTATTTATTGTTTGGGGCATAGTCGAGTAGTGTCTCTAAGGGAAAGGTCTATCCGTCTTATCATGTAAAATGTAGGATACCTCTATTCCTTTTTTCTGCCAAATTTTATTTCATGTTTAGTATCGATGTAAATCAGCACCTAGGGTTACCAAATAAACTCATGCCTTATGTTGTGATGATTATGATCTATAAAACTAATACGCAAGGTCATCTGTATGGATGAAATTAAGGTCTTAAAACACATTATATCACCTCACAAAAATCCCTAATCAACGTTTCTTAAGCAAGAGAGGGGAAACTAACTAGGGTTGAGGATTTTAAGCTTTAAGGGTTAATTTTTCCAACGTTCTCTTCGATTTTAAGGTATTTGGGAGTACCCTAAATCTCATGGGTGTGAGTGTATCATTTTAACAAGCTTTAAAGATATATAATTATGTATATGTAAAGAGTTTTGGAAATCATTTGAAGAGCATGCATCATGAACCCATTATGATGAAAATATGCATTTATTATTGTGTTTTCCATAAACTGGAGATTCTAAATATGTGCATGTGTTATGAATTTTGAAGTGAATTTGAGAGCAAGAACTATAAACCCCCTTTTTCAATCATGAGATTTGTTTATTGATTATTTTTAGAGGTTGTTTAATGAATTATGATAAACATGAGTTTTTAAATGTCTCTTTATCAAATATTCATTGTCATTTTTAAATATGTTCAAAGAGGTGTTGATTATTGATAAATACCCTTTTGTGTTAAATGAAGAATTGCATGTGATTGACGAAAGAGATGACCACTGTATGTCAAAGTATTGAAAGGAGAGTGTTTTGGCATAAGTTTTCATGTACTTTTGAAATAAGAACTCTCATATGATATGATAAATCTTTAGGTGGTGATTAGCATGTTTTTGAATGAAAAGGGCTATTGACATGATATGATATGATATGGCTTAAAAATCTAGGTATGATGATACCTATTATGTAGTTCCTTAATAAGAAAGAAATGAATATGTCAAGCATGAAGCATGGTTTGAAGATACTAAAATTGGGCTTAAAGAGAGTTAAATGGTTACTCGAAGAAAGCATGAGTTGAAAGACTCGTCGATGGAAATCATGTTTTGCCGACGCGGAATTATGGTACCCTGCTTTGTGATCTTATGTACTTTTGATTCATGTTGTCCCAATTTGGGACTTTGGTTAGGATCTCTGCTTTGTGATCTTGTGCACTATCATGACATATTTACTTGATTGGGGATTATGGCACCCTTTTTTGTGATCTTGCGTGTCCTCCTTACCTATACTCCAATCCTTGTGGAAAACTTGAATTAGGGATTGGCCTCTGAGTCAAGGGAAGATTCCATATAGCCCATGGGATTTTAGAAATGTAGAGTGTATCATCTAGCTCAGAACTAAAGCAAAGAGCTGAGTCAATGTTTTATAAGCATGAATTGAAGCCCTTCAAAATATGCCCATGTGTTTATATATATATGTTATGCTAAATTATTTTCACAATGCTCTTGATTATTTTACATTAAATATACATTATTTTTTGATTGTTCTGCATACCAATACTTTCCAAGTATTGGCCCTTATAATTCAGGTTCTAAGGCACAATCCCATGGTCCATCATATCAACAAAAACTATGGATATTACAGAGTTGGTGAGCCATTCATATTTCGGAAGGCATGTTATTCATATATTTATCTAATTCAGTTTATGATTCAGTCAGGGACCTTGTCTCGGCCTAGACTATTAGTTCTCAGTGGAGGCTTCGTATACGAAATTTTAGTATTGTATTGTCATAACCTTATTGACACATATTGAATTTTATTATAACTTTTGCTCTTTAATTTAAATAAATTATGCTTATAATAGTATGTTAAGGGGTCTATTGAGCTTTCGTGGTTCAGGATGCCCATCACAATCAGGACCTCGGCTCAAGTTGTGATAAGAATGCCGATGTTACTAGTTAAAACATAAATAAAACCTAAAATTTGAGTTGACTCTGAATTAAATCCATGGAGGAACTGATCAGGAAAGAGAGATGAAGAAGAGAAAGGACTTCCATAGACTATAGTTGTCTAGATGTTTCTATAAAGTTATAGGTGCGCAAAATATCTAAAATTACCATTGTGTTAGCTGTGAAATTATGATAATGCCCTTGGCCGTTCCGTGGCTCATGCTTCTATATAGTAGAAATATATTTAATTAATGGTCACTTTATATATATATATATATATATATATATATATATATATATGTGTGTGTGTGTGTATGTATAATTAATTAACTAATTTTAACAAAAGTGACCACATATGGTCACTTTTATTTATTTTTTTAATATTTTTTATAAGAAAAGCAACCACACTATTTTTTTATATATAACAAAAGCGACCATATGTGATCGCGTTTATTTATTTAATTAATTGATTAAATTTTATTACTTCGATCGTTTCAAATCAAAGTATTCAATTTATACTTGGATACATCATGTTAGCTTTTGACTTACATCAATACACGAGATATACATACATACATGCAAACATACATACATACATATATATACATATATATACATACATATATATATATGTATACATCTATATAGATATATATATATATGTATAGATATGTATATATATATATATATGTATATGTATATATATATATATATGTATATGTATATATGTATATATATATATGTTTATGTATGTATAAAGGTTGGGGTGAGGCCTAAGTCACAAGTTTCATAATTGATTGAAGTTCAGGAGCACCTAACTGAAGAGGTGAAAGTGATGAGGGCGGTTTTGGCAACTAAGGATGTAGAGATTTCACATCTCAAGGTAAAGATTCAGCAGTTGTCCTCAAAGAGACCCGGTGCCTCAGATGAGTTGAAGGCAGAAAATACAGAGTCAAAAGTCGAGGTTACTACTTTAACTAGAGAGGTCAAGGGACTCACTGATGAAGTTAAGGACCTCACTAAGTAGCTCCTCAATACTGATGCTGCTGAAATTACCAGAATGGATATGCTTCTTAGATCTTTTATCCCCAAGCCCTCTCCGTCTTAAGCCTCCTCTTTTATTGTCATGATCCTAAGTCCTCCTAGAGCCAGTTTTCTTTTATGGCTATTATGTTCAGTACTTTGTGTTTTTTTTGGATGGCTATGTATGTTACTTGTCCTGGTTGATATGAATGGAACTCTTTTTGGTGTCTATTATCTTTCTCTCTTAATGATTTGTTCATTCATGTTAGTGTCATCCTAGTGGCCATAAGTTAACCTGTTGAGCATCTTGATTATCTTGGTTTACTATTTTTACTTTTTCATAATGCCCTTGATTATCTTGGTTTACTGTTTTTACTTTTTTATAATTCCAAAAGAGAAAAGTTTTCTATCACTGAGGTACTCTGATTGATAAGGGAATTGGTCCTTGTGACTGAATAATAGTACTCTTATTGATAAGGGGAAGTGTCGTGTTGATTGATAGGGGGACGTGTTGGTGATAGGGGGAATGTGACACTCTTGAAAACATGGTTTGTCATCATTAAAAATGGAGAGAATGTTGTATTGAGTTTTGATGATGACTTTCATAATATATAGGGACTAGGTTCGTCATATGTTGAACTTATGAGTGATGGTATTGGATAATTGTGCACTCCGGCACACTGTACTAATTTGTCTGGTAGTATGATTGTTGCACAATTGTTCAATGAACAACGCGGGAACACCTGATCCAATAGAACAGAACATTTGATTTTTCCTTCATCATATATAAGAAAAGATGTGACAAATTGGAAGCCTAGTTTTGCAAAAAAGGGGAATTTCTTAGTAACACAAAGCTATGCTCTTGCGGAATAGAAAGTTATTCTTCTCTAGGGACCTGATAACTTTCATTTTTTTATTTCTTGAGTCTTCGAGTCTTGTTCTAATAGAGTTGTCTACTCCTTTAATTGTGGGTAGAAATCTTTCTTGAATATGCTCTGTGTTGGCTGAGGTAGAGTTACCTAGCAGCAATCGACTAGGGTTAGTTGGTTAGTAGAGGTGTGGCTGAGTTGTCGCATTTGATTATAATAGAGGTATTACAAGGGATAGGATTTAGAGTTAAATCCTTTTGAGTTTGCTTGAGTATGTAATTGCTTTAGTGGCTTGATTATAGTGAAGTTTGGAGAAATCCTGTGAGGACACGTTGTGATTTTTGCTCCCTTAAAACAAAGAGGTTTCCATGTAAAATCTCGTGTGTTTTTTCTTTATGCAAATTTATTTATACTTTGTTTATTTTCGTAGTCTAATATTCTCCGGAGACCTGGTCCCTTGTTGGTGGTGAATTCGTATATTTCAACAGAATACCTACACCATGTAGGATCCAGTGCGACTGGTCACTCTCTTTCTATTGTAGTCTTGAACCCACCCGCCTCTTGTGGAGTTACAATGTGAGATTCATGTGTCCTTGGAATATTTTTAATTGCTATTCTGTTCTCATTGATTTCTTCTATGCACTTAGTAGATTTAGCTCTTTTTGACTTTCTTGGCATTTCAATATTCCAAGAAATCAATGTCAAGTATTTCGGGTGTGAAGTAGTTGGAACTTCCGTAGCGTCCATAGGAAAAGTACTCATCTGAGATTCGGTAACATCTACTCCATCTGTTTTCCTCTTCCTCACCATCTCTGCAAGAGTTGTTAAAACACTTTTAGCATAGAGTTGCATTTTACAAAATTCACCGAATAGAATTGCCATAATTCTATTTCAATAAGAGATAAGACAAAGGTATTTAGCGAAATCGTGGTGATTTCATTTTGTTTATTCATGGTAAATACTTCTATCTCTTGTCGCACCCATTTTTATTTGTTGCAACTATTTAGCAAAAAATTGTGTTTCAAAAGTAAGTTCGCAATCGCCACCTGGTATGAAGTATAACAGAGGTATTTAGGGTAATCCTGGTGATATTGTTTGTTTATTCGTTGTGAATACTTCTCTCTTATGCACCCAACATTTTTTACTTCTTGTGGCAAAAATTGGTGTTTACAAAGTAAAATTGCAGTCGCCAGTTGATGAGAGTGTTGTACATGCTCCCTGAAAGCAACTTGTTTATTATTCAAAAACTTAATTGAGGTTTATTGTGAATGTTGTCACCCAATCAGACTTATGTACAAAAATTAAGGCTTTATTGGGACTTATCGACGAAAATCAAGTGTTTAAAACTTATATCCATCTATACTATATTTAAATTTTATTTATTAAAATTTTACCTTGTTTGAATTATGCAGAAAGTCCAAATATTTAGCGGTTTAAATACATTAAGGTAACCTTGGTATCATCCATATCATTTTTTCTAACATTTAAGTCGTTTAACTTTATTTGTCATGAAGAAATTTATGTTCACACCTCTTTTTAAGAACTTCTCCAGCAAGTACCACATATTTGTCTTTAACTTGGAAATTAATAAAAATCAAGATGATTTAAAAGGTCTTCAACCCAGCAAAAAATTCTTTTAGCCACATAACGAGAAAGTTAACAAAAGCAAAAGGAAAACAAAACGAGTGTTTTGAAAGTCAAACCCAAAATGCATTCAATGCAGAACCCAAAACGCAGCCAAAAAAAAACAATTATGACTATCTATGGCCCGAGGGGCCTCCTACCAAGATTTGCTTCTTCACATGGAGAAGCTGGATCAGAAGGATTCCAACTGATGATAATTTGAAAATACTAAATCAGTTTGATATCAAGGTGCTGGTGCTGCGCAGAGGAAACAATGTGACATCTATTTCTAACGACTTCATTAGCTGAGAAGCGAGATAGTTTGTTACTTGTGCACTTATTAATATTGGTGGCTAAAAGTCAATTCGCAAAACTGACCAAAATAGAGGGTAGTACCATCTACCATCATAGGGGTGGTACAGAAGAGAAGAAACTCCATAAAGCATGGAAGGAAGGTTACCTACGGGAAGATGGTCTACCAGGTGAAATTGACAATTAATCAGATGATTAGAGTCGGTCATATATGTTGTTCCGGCGGGTACAAAATCTGTATGTTTTCTATACAAACTTCAATAGTAAGTTAAAGAACAACTTTCAAGAAGTACAATGAATTTGCAACAACTTCAAACACAAGTTCATATGAATAATCAAATGAACTATCAAATGAAGTATTTATCAACTTTAAGAAAGAAGATGAAGTAAAAAATTGTAGAATCAAGTCCACCGAATGCACGGAATATCCTTAAGGAATTTATTCCTCTCAAGTACTCAAGGTTATGGAATCTTTCCTCCCAGGATAAAATGATTCTCTTTCTAAAAATAGTGGTACCTCAAATTTTCTGAAACTTCGAACACAGTCAACAGTTTGATAATCACACGAAAGTTTTTAGAAGAAGAAGATTGTTTTTCTACTTAAAAAAAATTATCTTTACCTGAGAAAATTTCAAGTATTTATCGCCATCAAGGTATTGCTTCATGAACAGAAATAAAGGATCAGAAAAGTGCACCCCTTCATAACGGTGCAACTCTTCAAAAAGTCATAACCATTGGAAAGGTCATAACCATTCAATCCGAAAAAGGTGTCTATTTAAATTGCATCCTTTCTCTTAGTGTCTTTCTGAAAAAAATCACCTTTTCATTTTCTATTCACACCCTCTTAATAACCCAAAAATCCCCCAAATGAATGGAAAATGACTATCTTATCAAAAATTTACGAACAAGTATGTGATCAACAAGCAAAGACTGATTGCATCTCGATAAGTGGGTTTCCCTTTCCGTAGTGAACATGCATTAGATGCACTCGGTCAATCGGTTGATTTGATATCTTTGAACAGTCGAACTTTAATGTACAACTATACAACACATGTCACACAACCAACCTTTTACCGTTTATGGTTCTCACAGTTTTATTCGTTTCAGCCATAAACACGTCTCAGTTTCATGAGAGCGTAGAGAATAGGCCTTTACTAACTTTCTCCTTGAAGTGGCTTCCACTTCACCCTCCCATAGTTGATTTCTAAACGTTCAATCCTATAGATTAAATTATTTGGTCAAATCTGTCAAATTTAGATAATTATTAAAAGGCTTCACACCATAAGTCTTATCTTTGTTTCCTAAACATTGTCTACATCATGAGAATTGGTTGAGTATATTGACAATGTTGAACCATCAGTCACAACTTTGTTTAATATCCTTGAACCTAGCTCTTGAGATATCTAGTCTGCTAGGTAAAGTTACCGCCATACTGACTTGTCCTAGGCCATAACCCTTCAATGTTCTCTCAACTCCCTCTATAGACCTTTTATAAGTGGATCCTACACATTATCCTTTGACTTCACATAGTCAGCAGTGATAATTCCACTAGAGAGTAGTTCTATAATGGTATTATGTTTTCGTCTTATATGATAAGATTTACCATTATAGATCATACTCCCTACCCTAGCTATCGCCGCTTAGATATCACAGTGTATACATACTGGTGCCAATGATTTAGGCCAATAAGGAATATCTTCTAAGAATTTCGGAGCAATTCAGCTTCTTCACCAGCTTTATCTAATGCGATAAATTCAGATTTCATACGATTTCCAAGAGACTGCTCCTTCACCTAAAGTAAATACATATCCACTCGTGGATTCTACTTCTTTCGATCCAGTGATACAATTTTCATCACTATATCCTTCAATTGCCGCTGAATATTTATTATAATGCAAAGCATAGTCTTGAGGGTATCTAAGATACCCAAAACTCTTTTCATTGTCATCCAATGAGTTTTATTGGGATTACTCGTGTACTTACTCAATTTACTAATAGCACATTCTATGTCTAGTCATGTATAGTTCATAATATACATTAAATATCCCAACACTCTAGCATAGTCCAACTGTGAGTCACTTTCACCTTCATTCTTTTAAAGTGCAAAGCTCACATCTAATGGAGTCTTGGCAATACCAAAATTCAGATACTTGAACTTGTCAAGTACCTTTTTAATGTAATGAGACTTTGACAACTCCAACCCTTGTGGAGTTTTATGGATTCTTATTCCTAAAATCACATCCGCAACTCCAAGGTCTTTCATATCAAACTTGCTCTCAAGTATTCATTTCGCAGAATTTATGTCAGAAATGTCTCTACTGATGCTCAACATATCATCCACATACAAACAAACTATGATCTTGTGATTTGGAGTGTCTTTAATTTAAACACATTTATCACATTCATTTATCTTAAACCCGTTTGACAGCATGGTTCGGTCAAACTTTGAATGTCACTGTTTGGGTGCTTTTCTTAATCCTTAAAGTGTCTTAACAAGTTTACACACCTTCTTTTCTTTACCAGGAATAACAAAACCCTCGGGTTGTTCCACCTAAATTTCTTCCTCTAATTCTCCATATAGGAATGTTGTTTTTATATCCATTTGATAGATTTTAGAACCATATACCATCACCAAGGAAACTAACATCCAAATTGACGTTATCCTTGTTACAGGTGAATATGTATCAAAATAATAAAGGCATTCTTTCTATTTGAAGCCTTTCACTACAATTCTTGCCTTGTATTTATCAATAGTACCATTCTCTCTCATTTTCCTTTTGCAGATCCATTTAGAACCTAAAGGCTTATTTCTTGGAGGAAGATCAACCAACTACCAAGTATCGTTGCTCAAGATTGAATCAATCTTACTATTGACTACCTCTTTCCAAAAGGATGAATCTAAAGACGACATCTCTTCTTTAAATATTTGAGGCTCATTTTCTAGGAGAAATATTACAAAATATGATCCAAATGAAGTTCAACTTCTTTGACGCGTACTATATCTTGGATTCTCATCATTATGTACATTCTCGCTTGTTTCATCTTAGGGTCATTTAAACCCTCTACTAGAATGTACATGTCTAGTTCTACACAGATAAATATGTCCAAAGAACTGAGCATTATTTGATTCAATTACCATATTTTCATTGATAAACAGATGTTCGGATTTCAGAACCAAAAACGGGCATGCTTTACTACTTTTTAGCATATCCTTTAAACACTCAGTCCACAGTCTTAGATCCTATCTTCACCCTTTTAGACATAGGAACTTGGATTTTCGCTAGACACCCCCACACTTTAAAATATTTTAAATTGAGTTTCATTCTCTTCCATTTTTCATATATAATTGATATTGTCTTATTATGGGGAACTCCATTAAGTATTCGGTTAACCGTAAGGATAGCTTCCCCCCATAAGTTTTACGTTAAATCTGAACTTATAAGTAAGACATTCATTATTTCCTTTAAGGTTAGGTTCTTTCTTTCCACTATTCTATCAGATCAAGGTGAATATGGGGTAGTAGTTTAATGGATAATTTCATTCTCTATACATATTTCTATTAAAGGAGATTATATTCTCCACCTCTATCACTTATTATTTTTTATCTTTTTCTCTAACTGATTTTCAACTTCTATTTTATATTTTCTAAATGCATCTATTGTCTCATCCTTACTATTTTGCAAACAGACATAACAGTACCTAGTGCAATCATTAATAAAAGTTATAAAATACTATTTCCCACCATGAGATAATATTGACTTCATATCACAAATGTCTGTATGGATAATGTCTAAGGGACTGAAATTCCTTTCAACAGACTTATAAGAATGCTTAACATACTTACATTCCACACATATTTGACACTTTGATTTATTACACTCAAAGTTAGGAAACACTTCCAAACTAGTTAGTTTTTGAAAGATTTTATACTTGACATGTCCTAAATGACTATGCCAAATTGTTTTACTCTAGCAAGTAAGAAGAAGCCCCAACTTTCTTCATTTCAACAACTATTACATAAAGTTTTAAAAGGCCCTCATTGACGTAGCCCTTTTCTACATACGTTTCATTCTTGGTTATTATAAATTTCTCCTAAACAAATACTTAAACTTATTTTTAACGAGAAGCGTTGTCGACACTAAGTTTTTTGTAATAGTTAAAACATGGAGAACATTGTTAAGAGTCAACACCTTGACAGAAGTCTCTTTTGGGAATATCTTCCCACTTCCTTCAACATTGATTGTGGCATTATTTCCCATGAGGATTACTTATTTGGGACCAGCGAGATCATAAGTAGCAAGAGTTTTTTTGTCTGCTCAAACATGTCTAGTGGCTCCTGAATTAAACCACCATTCATTTGGATATCCGACCATATTGCTTTCAGTGATCATATCACATAGATTTTTAATTTTTCTAGTTGCTTCCAACATGTTTATCTAATCTCTTTTCTTGTTTTTATTTAGAACTTGACTATTTAGAGCTTTATGGCCACACCACTATAAATGTAGCAGTTGTCTTTGGACATTTTCTTATTCTATTCTTTCTCTTGTCCAGAAGACTTCTTCATCTTCTTATTATTTGGAGCATCATACTTAACAGGATTTGCAACCATCATTGATGATTTTTATTCAACTCATTATCTTTGTCTATCTTGGAAGGACTCATAATATCTTTCAAATCAGACAATTGATTTTCAATCATTATTTTTTTCTCGAATATGAGGATCTATACTTGTGAACATTTGCATTTCAAGTTTGGTCAACCAAAATGACACCATTTGCTGCCATACTTTGAAGTTCACAAAAAAATATTTTTCTTATTTTTTTGTCGTTTTCATTGTTAGAGCAATACCTGAACAACTTAATGATGCAACATTTACTGTCGTTGGGACAACATCATTCACAATCGAATCAATTTATTGTTCAATGTCATTCGTTATTTTTCTGTTAATTTTTGACACACTTTTTAGTATTTCAGAATACTAACAATAAAGACTTTAATCTTTAGCCAACTTATTTCTAGTCAATGATGAAGTTTTTATATCTTCAAATCATCAATCGAATGAACTTGAAACATGCTGAAGTTTTCATGACTTAAAATCATAATCAAATCCAAACAGAGTGAAACCCTATAGATTTTAAACTCCAGAACCACTATAGAAATTTTAACGAATTAGTGAAGTTTTATTATTCTTTGAACCAAACTTCCATATTGATTTCGAGATGAAGTTTTTATATTCTTCTAACCAAGAGAGTTGAAATCAAAAGATTTTAGCCTCCACAAAATTAGACCCAATACAGATTACCAAATACTTTATTTATAAATGGTGATAAATTTTTTTAAGCACAAAAAATAAATATTTTTATAATTTTCTTAAAGTTGTTGTTTTTCTCGGGTTCGGTAAAATTTGTATTTTCCAATAATAACTTCAAACACATGTTCAAATTAACATATGAACAATCAAATGAAGTTTAAACTTCGTATTTATAACTTTGAACTTTTAACAATAAGTTCAACCCAACTTTTGAACATTAACAAAATGAAGTTCAAACTATTTTTCTAGAAAATAGATAAACTAAATATTAAGAACTTCAATACAAGTTCAACCAACTTATGAACTATCAAAATGAAGTTTCAAGAACGTCAAATGAAATTTGAAATAGTTGAAGAACTATCAATATGAAGTTCAAACTATTTACTAAAAACAGTAAAACCAAACAATACAAATTAGTTTAAATTCCTTAAGATTGTTATTCTGCCTGTTACAAACTTCACTACTAAGTTCAAGAACAAATTTCAAGAAGTACGATGAATTTAAAACAACTTCAAACAAACGTCCAAATGAACTATCAAAACAAATTATTTATCAACTAAGAAAGAAGATGAAGTAAAAAATTATAGAATCAAGTCCACCGAATGCACGATGTGTCCTTAAAAAATTTATTCCTCTCAAGTACCTGAGGTTATGAAATTTTTCCTCCCAGGATAAAATGATTATCTTTCTAAAAATAGCGGTACCTCAAATTTTTAAAAACATCGAACACACTCAACAATTTGATTATCACACAAAAGTTTTTAGCAAAAGAAAAAGATTATATTTCTACTCAAAAAAATTGTCTTTACCTGAGGAAAAATTCAAGTATTCATAGACATCAAGGTGTTATTTCATGAAAAAAAGCAATGGTTTAAAATGGTGTACCCTTTCATAAAGGTGCAACTCTTCAGAAAAGTAACAATCATTGAAAAGGTCATAACCATTCAATCTGAATAGGTGCCTATTCAAATTATATCGTTTCTCAACACCATCTTTTATTTTCCATTCACACTTCTTAATAACCCAATAATATATTCTTGGATAAAATCAGTCCCTACTAATTAGCCATCAATGATATAATTCTTAAGTAACTACAGACCCATATTGTATCATTGTCTGGTTAGCTGGAAACCATAGACATGAAGAGTCAAAAGTAACGGGTAATCTAGGACCTAGTGTAGTGAAAGGTAAATCAAGGGGAATTGAATAGGGAGGCCTTAGAGAGATCAAGAAACTTAGAGAACAAATAATTAGAGGATGTACAGAACAGAGGAAAAAGAAGTAAAAAAGGATTCATGATGATATTATTAGAGTAGATTGAATTGATTACATATTGATAGTATATTACAAGTATACATAGATTCTGTAGCTTAGACTAAATTAACACTACACTAACTATAAGTAACTAAATTTTCATAAAGTTAGTTAACACTGTAGATTCTAACTAACTTAACTATGTATCTTCATTATGCAACACCTTCTTTAATACTCTCCCTCAAGCTAGGCACTACAAAGATGTTATGAATGCCTAGCGTAGAGCTTAAGAACTAATGCTGATCTTTTATCAAACTATTGTCAATATATATATAGGTTATTCATTTATAGTTATGTATTTTTTGAAATAGAACCTTGAGTGATCCTTTTTCTTATGAAGTGATAGAATATCTCAATATGTTTAGTTCTTTTGTGGTAGACTGGATTTTCTATAATTTGTAAGGCAGCTTTGCTGTCTCTATATACATTAATAGGAAAAATAAACTCAATATCAAGTTCCTTTCGTAGACCAATAAACCACACCAACTCAGTCATAGTGAAAGTTATACTTCTACACTCAGCTTCTGCTTAACTCTTTGAGATAGTTGTTTGCTTTTTAGATTTTCATATAATCAGTGATTCACCAAAATTCACAATTTACCCTGTAACATACCTTCTAGAATTGGCACATGCATCCCAATCTACATCACAATATACAGAGATCACATTATTTTTTTCACTTAATAGTAAAACTCTTTGTCCTAGTTGTTTCTTGAGATGTCTGACTACTCTAAGTGCAGCTTCCATATGACATTATTTAGGCGTTTTTATGAAATGACTTAGAGTTTGAAAACAAAATCAAATGTCTGGTCTATCATAGTAATGTAAAGAAGTTTGCCTGATAAGATTTTTTATCTTGCTAGTGTGTTTGTTTGTTGTTTTGTTGATATAGTCATCATATTATTTTGTTGTTAGTTTTATATTTGTATCTACAGGTGTCATAGCAGGATTTTCATCTACAAGACCAGTTTTTGATATTAGTTATTTCTTTGATGAATTAAAATTCCTTTCTCAGAGGCAAACTCTATGCGAAGAAAGTACCTTAATTCACACAAGTCATTTATCTTGAAGGTTTCTTGTAATGCCTTCTTAGTATTTTCTATCAATTTGAGACTTTCTTCTGTTATAAGCATGTCATCTACATATACCAAAACCATAGTAATCCACCTACAACTAATAGCATTTTTGCTTTTAAGAAGTGAAATTATATCTCAAGTGACGGTAAGACTATATTCACCAAAGAGTACGACACTGGCAAAGGAGGTTGAAATCAAAAGTTTGATAATACTAATCCTAAAATTGTCAAGAAAAGTAGTCATGATTAGCTTCTGTATAAAAAATCACCACTACCCCCAAATGACAGATAGTTCACGTTACACGGATTATAACCTTGTAGCTATTGTCGTTGATTGCCATTGTTTCTTTGATCAAGAAATAAATGAACAAATCTCTTTGAGTTTGAGAAAAAAATAAATGTAAAACCCCATAAAAATCATCCATACGTTAGCTCATGATAATATGCTCTTAGAGTTAAATGACTAGAATAGTGTCAAAGAGACTAAGTCTTATTTTTGGCTTCCAAAATGAGTAAAGTTTAAACCATATATAATTTCCCTAATTTTAACCTTTTTATCATGTAGGAAATTTAACGAGATTTCTGTCGATATAAGATTCGCCCAAATCTGATATCCGGGCAAGAAGTTATGACTAATTTAAGTTCCAATCGTAAAATACCATTATTTTTGTGATTGACACATCGCGTAGTGGTTTTATTTAATAATTGTCAAATTCCAGTAGCTTAGAGAGATTGTGGCACATCATGCTAAAGCTACAGGTCCCAAACAGTGGGACAATGTGATTGCTCCGCGTCGTGGTGACCCTAAGAATCCCATTCGTCAATTTCAAGTGAGCCACCGCGTGTGTCGCATCGCGGTGGCCCATAAAATCAGCTCCCAGTTATATTTTTATTCCATCTTATTAAGGGTACATTAGGTATTTTCAACCCTCTTATCAGCTTAAACACAGGATTTTTATTCCAAATGACCTTATAATTGATGTTTTCATCAAGAACACTCTCTAGGGTTTCAAACAAGAATCCCAAATAACTCAAGATTCAACCATGGATTTTATAAGATAATTAGAGAGTTGGAATCCCCATGCCGTAGGCTTCACGAATCATCTACTATTTTTTGAGATTGAGGTATGCGGTGTTTTCCTAAAATTTCATGGGCATAGAAATTATGTTTTTAAGAAAAGGGTTTCGGATTTATGAATATTTTCATGTTTTAGAAGCGTTGATGATATTGTTTTGGCTTTTAGGCCTTCCCCCAAAAATTAATTTAAAATTTTTTATATGTAAGCATGTGTTTTAAGGTTGATGATTGAATTGAGAGCATGATTCATGAAAAAAAATCCCTCTCTTGCGATGATTTTCATTTACTTATGATATTCTATGAAATCGTTTGAATACAACTTGAAAAGCATGTTATAAAATGTCTTGAATAATGTTATATTTGGATTATGATTTTGATTCCAAAAGAGAGAGGGTTTTTTATATTGATGAATATTGAACATAATCATATAATGAAAAGAGTTTCATGGTTTGTTAAATATTACATAACCACCACTTGTTTATTAAAAGGATAACAGCTTTCGCATAGCTTTGACTTATGTTTTCAGAACATGAAATCTCTTATGCGAATTGCATGTTTGGGTGGTCTGAACTATATTTTAATGAAAAGATCATGCTTATTTCATTATGGCTCAGAAAACATGACTAGTAAACTCTTGGTATGACGATACCAAAATACACCATCCCATAACAGACTCAGATAAATATAGAAACCAGATTTTCATGACAAAATATTTCAGAATGATACATGTTTAGAAATGGATAAAATTGGGCATAAAGAGTTGTTAGGTGGTCCCCCGAAGAAGGCACGAGTTCGACAACTCCTTGTCCGAAATCGTGATTTTCCAATCCGAGTATATTATATTACGTTGGCTTAGTTCTCTGTGGTGTATTAGACTCAGACACTCTAACCCTTCCAGCACACTTGGGATGGGGGCTTTCCCGCTGAGTCAATGGAAGACTCCATATATCCTGTAGGGTTTTACAATTGTAGAGGTGTACCACCTAACTCAGAAGTAATACGAAGATCAGAAATTGCACTAACAGAAAGGTTTTTATGATTATCAAAATGCCCATGTGTTTTGGAATTTATATCGTATGTGATGTTTTATGACTAGCTCTCAACTATTTTATTTATATTACAATCTTTATTTTAGATTGCTCTACGTACCAGTACATCTGTAGTGACCCTCCCTTACCTTTCAGGTTCTAAGGCACAGTTTAGGGGTCCTGATAAGCAGTAAATTTTCTTTAGACAAAAGCGCAGGGTCTAGTCGGTGAGCCTTCTATATTTCAGAAGGCCTAGGTATTTTTAGAAATTTATTATCAGTTATGGTTTTGGTCTACTGGTGGTCTTGTCCTAGCTTTTCAGACAGTTATCTTTAGATTATGTAGTAGGGTTTCGCAGACTATTCCAGATGTTGTTAGTTATTTTCAGATTTCATTCTTTATTATTAAACTTAATCCAGAGTATGACCATGATTCCGTATCATATTATATTTTTGCATCTTATTTTATTATGTGAATGTTGTGCATGATTACCAGATAGAGTAGGATGCCAGGGCCTTCTTTGTTTGGGATGTTCGTCACGGCCAGTCCCTAGTTTGGGTCATGACAAACTTGGTATTAATGCATGGTTCATGGTCCTAGGGTGTCTACAAAATCATGTTGGGTAGAGTCTTTTTTATGGGTATGTGGCACGCCACACTTATAAGTAGGAGGCTACTAGGCATTTAGGAATGTGTTTCCCCTCTTTGTGATTTATTTCGTGCGTTAGAGTCTGAATTAGAATTGTCCCCTAATCAGTGATCTATTGTATTTTAGAAAACAGTCATGCCTTCTCGTCTTTCCGACAATTAGAATACTCAGGATCATGAAGTCTGCCCCACCCATGGGATGCAGACCCGTAATAGAGCGCATACCCCAGAACTTGTTCCTACTTCGGGAGTACCTCCAGTCCTCCTCATGCTCCAAGAAGAAATGTTAATTGTCCCCATTCTTCTCAGAGGGATATATCAAATACATAATTCAGACAGTCCATTCAAATGCTTGCACAGTCGGTAGCCATACAAACTCAACGGTTGGAAGATTTTGGGTCTGCATCGATCACATCTAAGGCTAATAGGGTGGGTCAGTTCATGAGAATGAACCCACCCAAGTTTTTGGGCACCAAAGTAGAAGAGGATCCACAGGAGTTTATGGATGAAATGGAGAAGATCTTCAAGATAATGCATGTAGATGAGGTAGAAGGGGTGGATTGGCAGCTTACCAGCTTAAAGAAGTTGCGAACCAGTGGTATAATGAGGGGGAGGATTCTAAAGGTGAGAGATCTGAGCCCATGGTATGGGGAGAGTTCGTGGAAGCCTTCTTTGATCGGTTCTTTCCCCTTGAGTTGAGAGAGGCCAAAGATGAGGAGTTTATGAACCTTAAACAAGGAAAAATAAGTGCCAAGGAGTACACTCTAAAGTTCAACTAACTAGCTCATTATGCTACGGATATGGCTGGTAATATGAGATCCCAAATGAGAAAATATGCATCCGGCCTTTTTGATGCCTTAGTGCTTGAATGTAAGGGGGCTATACTAAATAGGGACATGGAATTCTCTAGGCTGTCAGTGCATATGCAGTAGGTAGAGAAGCAGAAGAAAAGAATCATTGAGTCTAGTGAGAAGGACAGACAAGCAAAGAGAGCCAAAATAATGGATCAAAACCATAGCCAGCCATAGAGCGTTAATTGGGGGAATAGATGGCAAAAGAAGAAGTTTTGGAGTAATGCGCAGTCTGCAGCTAGCGCCTCAGTGCCCAGACCCCCAGTTGATAGGCGATCTCATAATTTTTAGACTAGTCATGGGCCTAGAGCTCAAGATACTCATCCATAGGGCAGCGTGGCTCTGCAGTATCGTTCTTTTTATGGTGTGAGACTTACGGAAAGTAACACCAAGGGAGGTGTCAGTTGGATAGCTGGTGTGTTATTCATGTGGTTAGTCGGGTCACTTTCAAAGAGATTGTCCCTCCGCTAGGAGGAATGTTGGTGAAGCTAAGTCATAGGTAAATTCTTCTGCACCACCACCACCCTAAAAGGGTGCCACCTCAGCTTCGGGAGTGGTCGCAATCGATTATATACTTTGTCCAACCGCCAGGAGGCAGAGGCCTCACCAGATATAGTCACTGGTATGTTACAAATCTTTTCCCATGATGCTTATGTATTACTTGATCCTGAGTCTACCTTATCCTATATGACCCCTTATGTGGCTGCAAGTTTTGGATTTGAGCCTGATGAAATTTCATAACCTTTCTCTATTTCCACTCTGGTGGGTGATTTTGTTATGGCTAAAAGAATGTATCAAAATTGTGTGGTGAATGTTTGTGGTAGGGATACTGTGGCAGACCTCATAGACTTAGATATGATTGATTTTGATGTTATCCTAGGAATGGACTGACTTCATTCGTGCTATGCCACATTAAATTATAGAACCCAAAGAGTCACATTTTCTTTTTTGAATGAACCAGTGATAGAATGGGAGAGGCATTCTTTATCACCTAGAGGGAACTTTATATCTTATCTCAAAGCCCATAAACTTATATCCAGAGGTTGTTTGTATAATCTTATTCGGGTTAAAGATTCTAATGCCAAAAGTTTTCCTCTCTAGTCAGTCCCTGTGGTAAATGAGTTTCTAGATGTCTTTCCAGATGATCTCCTAGGAATACTACCTGATAGGGAGATATATTTTGGTATTGATTTGTTCCCAGACACCCGTCCCATTTCTATTCTGCCATATAGAATGGCTCCTGCAGAACTGAAAGAGTTGAAAGAATAGCTAGCAGACCTTCAAGACAAAGGTTTTATATGTCCCAGTGTTTCTCCCTAGGGTACATTGTACTCTTCGTGTGAAAGAAAGATGGTTCCCTGCATATGTGCATAGATTACCGCCAGCTAAATAATGTCACTGTTAAAAGAATAAATATCCTCTTCCTAGGATTGATGATCTCTTTAATGAAATTCAGGGTGCTAAATTTTTTTCAAAGATAGACCTTCATTCGGGATACCATCAATTGAAAGTTAGAGAGTCATACATTCCTAAAACAGTCTTTCGAACCAGATATGGTCATTACGAATTCCTAGTCATGTCCTTTGGGTTGACTAATGCCCCTGCGGCCTTCATAGATCTTATGAACACGGCATTCCATCAGTTTCTAGATCTGTTTGTTATAGTTTTCATTGATGATATTCTGATTTATTCCAAGAGTGGGGAGGACCATGCCAATCACCTCTGAATCATCCTTTAGACTCTCAAAGATTATAAGTTGAATGTGAAATTTTCCAAATGTGAATTCTGGCTAAGTTTTATTGCTTTCTTGGGGTATATTTGGTCTAGTGACAGGATTAGGGTGGATCCGTAAAAGGTTATGGCAGTGAGAAAATGGCCCAGACCCTGGGTTTGGCAGGGTATTACAGAAGATTCATAGAAAGATTTTCTTCCATAGCTGCTCCACTTACTAAGTTAACCCAGAAAAAGGTGAAGTTTGTGTGGTCTGACTCCTGTGAGAGTAGTTTTGAGAAGTTGAAAGACAAATTGACTACAACACCTATTCTGACTATTCCGGAAGGCATAGAGGGTTTTGTTATGTACTGTGATGCACCCTGTATGGGACTTGGGTTAGTACTTATGCAGCACAGTAAAGTGGTGGCTTATGCATCCAGGCAATTGAAGGTGCATAAGCGAAATTACCCCACCCATGACTTGGAGTTAGAGGTTGTGGTGTTTGCGCTTAAAATTGGAGCCATTATCTTTATGGGGTGCATGTTGATATTTTCACTGACCATTAGAGTTTACAGTATGTTTTCTCACAAAAAGAATTAAACCTCAAGAAAAGGCACTAGATGGAATTGCTAAAGGATTATGACATGAGCCTGCATTATCATACGGGCAAGGCAAATATGGTAGCCGATGCCCTTAGCAAGTTATCAATGGGCAACCTTTCCCATGTTGAAGAAGGGAAAAGAGAGATGGTGAAGAATATTCACCGATGTGAAAATCTTGGAGTGCGACTCTTAGATTCTGAAGATGGAGGGGTAGTTGTTCATGAGATAGCTAAATCATTCCTTTGTGCGGAAGTTAAAGAAAGTAGATTGAAGATCCCATCTTAATGTAGATCAAGAAAGATGTAGGTCAACAAAAGGTGATGTCCTTTGAAATTAGTGGTGATGGTATTTTGAGATATCAGGGTAGATTGTGTATGCTAGATGTAGATGGTCTATGAAAGATAATCCTTGACAAAGCTCACACTTTGAGGTATGTTATTCACCCAGGCTCTACCAAGATGTATGATGACCTGAAAACTATTTATTCGAGGAATAATATGAAGCATGATCTGGCTAACTATGTTTCCAAGTATTTGAACTGTCAATAAGTTAAGGTAGAGCGTATGAGGCCTGGTGGTACTTCCCAAGAGATTGATTTGCCTTTATGGTAATAGGAAATGATTAATATGGATTTCATTATGGGACTTTTAAGGTTTCGAAATTAGTATGATTCTATTTGGGTAATTGTTGATCGGCTGACCAAGTTAGCTCACTTTCTGCCTGTGAAGACCAACTTCTCGGGAGGTGATTATGCCAAGATATACATTGAACAGATAGTCCATTTGCATGGGGAACCTGTATCCATCATATCTAATAGAGGTACGCAATTCTCTTCACAGTTTTAGAGGTCTTTACAGTGGGGTTAGGTACCCAAGTGAACCTAAGTACTGCTTTCCACCCTCAGACTGATGGGCAAGCTGAGCAATCCATTCATACCCTTAATGATATGTTGAGGGCTTTTTTAATTGACTTCAAAGGTAGTTGGGTAGATCACTTACCGTTAATAGAGTTCGCTTATAATAACAGCTACCGTGCCAGTATTAAGATGGCTCCGTTTGAAGTTTTGTATGAGAGAAGATGTAGATCACTGATAGGGTGGTATAAAGTGGGTGAGACTTAATTCTTTGGGATGGATCTTGTTCATCAGGCAATAGAGAACATGAAAATTATTAGAGAATGACTTAAAACAGCCCAGAGTAGACAAAAATCCTATGCCAATGTTAGGAGAAAAAACTTAGAGTTTGAGGTTGTGATTGGGTTTTTCTCAAAGTCTCCACTTTAAAAGGAGTTATGTGATTCAGGAAGGAAGGTAAGTTGAGTCCTCACTATATAGGGCCATACTAGATTTTGAGAAGGATAGGTGGGGTTCCGTATGAGTTAGAGTTGCCGACAAGTTTGGGTTCTGTTCATCCGATATTTCACACATCCATATAGAAGAAATATATTGGAGACCATTCATTAGTGTTGCCTATAGAGGAGGTCAAAGTAACAGACTCTTTATCCTATGAAGAAGAGCCCGTGGCAGTCTTGGATTGCCAAGTTAGGAAACTAAGAAGCAAAGAAATAGCCTCGATCAAAATGTTGTGGAAAAATCAGAAAGTTGAGGAGGCAACTTGGGAATCAGAAAATGACATTAGAGATATTTACCCAAACTTATTTGATCCGGTGAATGACGAAATAGAAGGTACAATCCTTGTCTTGTTCTTTTAAAGCCTTATTATTCTTTAAATCATGCTTATTTGTGTTACGCGTCATTATTTAGGGATGAATGATCCCAAGGGGGATATAATGTAACACCCTGCAAAAATCATTCATGCGTTAGCTCATGGAAATATGCTCTTAGAGTTAAATGACTAGAATAGTGTCAAAGAGACTTAATCTCATTTTTGGTTTCCAAAATGAGTAAAGTTTAAATCATATATAATTTCCCTAATTTCGACCTTTTTATCATGTGAGAAATTGAATAAACTTTCCATCGATATGAGATTCGCCCAAATCTGAAACCCGGACAAGAAGTTATGGCTAATTTAAGTCCTAATCATAAAACACCATTATTTTGGTGCTTGGCCGGTCGCGGAGTGGGTCTATTAACAATTGTCAAATTTCAGTAGCCTAGCGCGATTGTGGCACGTCGCGCTGAAGCTCCAGGTCCTAACCAGTGGGACAACATGATTGTTTCGCGTCGCGGTGACCCTAAGAATCCCATTCGTGAATTTCGAGTGAGCCACCGCGATTGTGGCGCATCGCGGTAGCCCATAAAATCGGGCTCCCAGTTATATTTTTATTCTGTCTTATTAAGGGTACATTAGGTATTTTCCACCCTCTTATCAGCTTAAACACGAGATTTTTATTCCAAATGACCTCATTATTGATATTTTCATCAAAAACCATCAAGATCACTCTCTAGGGTTTCAAACAAGAATCCCAAATAACTCAAGATTCAACTGTGGATTTTAGAAGATAATTAGAGATTTGGAATTCCCATGCCGTAGGCTTCACAAATCATCTACAATTTTTTGAGATTGAGGTATGCAGGGTTTTCCTAAAATTTTATGGGCATAGAAATCATGTTTTTAAGAAAAGAGTTTCGGATTTATGAATACATTCATGTTTTAGAAGCGTTGATGATATTATTTTGGCCTTTAGGACTTCCCCCAAAATCGATTTGAAATTTTATAGATGTAAGCATGTGTTTTAAGGTTGATGATTGAATTGAGAACATGATTCATGAAAAAAAATCCCTCTCTTGTGATGATTTTAATTTACTTATGATATACTATGAAAATGTTTGAATGCACCTTGAAAAGCATGTTATGAAATGTCTTGAATAAGGTTATATTTGGATTATGATTTTGATTCCAAAAGAGAGAGGGTTTTTTATGTTGATGAATATTGAACATAATCATATAATGAAAAGAGTTTCATGGTTTGTTAAAGATTACATAACCACCACTTGTTTATTAAAAGGATGAGAACTTTCGCATAGCTTTGACTTATGTTTTCGGAACATGAAATCTCTAATGTGAATTGCATGTTTAGGTGATTTCAACTATGTTTTAATAAAAATATCATGCTTATTGCATTATGGATATGAAAACATGACTTGCAAAGTCTTGGTATGACGATACCAAAATAGACAATGCCATAACAGACCCAGACAAACATAAAAACCAAATTTTCATGACTTAAGATTTCAGAATAATACATGGTTAGAAATGGATAAAATTAGGCATAAAGAGATGTTAGGTGGTCCCCCAAAGAAGGTACAATTTCAGACAACTGATTGCCCAAAACTGTGATTTACCTATTCGGGTATATTACATTACACTGGCTTAGTGTCCTGTGGTGTAGTAGACTCAGACACTCTAATCCATGTGGCACACTTGTGTTAAGGGCTTCCCCGCCGAGTCAATGGCGGAATCCATATAGCCCGTGGGATTTTAGACTTGTAGGGTTGTACTACCTAACTCAGAAGTAATACGAAGATCAGAAATTACACTGACATAAAGGTTTTTATGATTATCAAAATGCCCATGTGTTTTGAAATTTATATTGTATGTGATTTTTTATGACTAGCTCTCAACTATTTTATTTATATTACAAGTTTTATTTTGGATTGCTTTGAATACCAGTACATCTGTATTGACCCCCCTACCTTTCAGATTCTGAGGCACAGTCTAGGGGTCCTGATAAGCAGTAGATTTTCTTCAGACAGAAGTGCAGGGTCTAGTCGGTGAGCCTTCTATATTTCAGAAGGCCTAGTTATATTCAGACATTTATTATCAATTATGGTTTTGGTCTACTGGGGCCTTGACCCAGCTTTACAGATAGTTATCTTTAGATCATGTAGTAGAGATTTCGCAGACTGTTCTAGATGTTGTTAGTGATTTTTAGATTCCATTCCTTATTGTTAAACTTAATCCAGATTATGACTATCATTTTGTATCAGATTATATTTTCGTATCTTCTTTTATTATGTGAATGTTGTGCATGATTATCAGATAGAGTAAGACGCTCAGGCCTTCTTGGTTCAGGATATCCGTCACGGTCAGGCCCTAGTTCGTATCATGACGATAACTAATGAGGGTACGACTTTAATTTTCTCTACAGTAAGGTATAAATAGAGATTTTTTGGTATCAGAATTATTTTCAATTTAATTTGGATTCGGTTTAATTCAAATGACTCGTTAATTTCCATTCCTATTTTACTAAATGGATCTTGAGTTATATTTCTAGTTGGTTTGGTAATGGCTCAACTGGAAACTTCTTTTTCTTTTTAAGTTGGTGATAGGGAAAGGAGAAATGAAAAGGTAGATAACAAGGTGGGAAATCAAATTACGGAATCGTAGAAGCTCAATAGGTTTACCACTTGATTCTTTAAGTTGTTGGCAAGTGTCCGATTTCCGATGTTGTAATTCCTAATAATTAAAATAAATAAAGATGAAGAACCGAACCCTCACCAAATACGTGAAATTTAAGTAGTAAATCAATTAAGTTGTGGAGATTCTTTTGAAACCTAATTTGGAAAAGAAATAGATAAGCGAACCAATAGAATATTACTTGTATTTAGTTATTATTATCTAAGAAGTAAATTTTATTAGATTTGGTGTAAATGCTCATTGAACATAAATATATGTATATAGAGAACATCCTTTGTTTAATTCACTAAGAATGATATACACAAATACCCTTTTTAGGTCATGACATACAAAAAATTAGATTATCTTCTATTAATTATTACAAAATGCTAGGTCATGGTCAAATACTTTCACAGTTTTCAGTTTGTTGAAAAGGCATAATAAATCGTAGTCTAAAAATCATATATTATAAAAGATATAAAAAGAGGATAATTCACTAAAATAAATGCTCCAAAAGGGACAATATGACAAAAATTGATGCAGTATATGATACAACGAATAATAACAATGTTAGAAAATTCAAATTTGGTTAGCCTCGTATTATGATCAAATATCTATATAAAATTGGGCTAGGATTCTTGAACTCGTAAAGTATTGGAATAAGTTTCACATTAATTATCTAAGCCAAAAATATATGGATTTTTATAAAAATTCACCTTTGTTTAGATTGAATAATTAGCTTACACTTTATGAATTAAATTGAATAAGTCTATTGTAGAAGTTTAGTTTCAACTGAAATTGAATTTTACTTGCTTGTTTGGATAGTGTAACGCCCCGAGTCTGTACCCCGGATGTTGCACGCTGCTCATAATCCCGAAGGACCACAAGCTAACCCATGACTGGTACCTGCTTCAATAATTGTGTAATAAATACTATAATAGAAATAGGTGGAAACATATGCCATAAGGTTCAAATCTATAAATAAATCTGAATGAGGTATCAAAATACCAAAACTGAATATAAGTATTGAAAAACTGAACAACTGTCTGAAAATACTTTAGTTTGAAAAGCCTCTAAACTATCTGAACTGTGGAGTTGATGGGACAAGTCTCCAACTAACTCCAACTATTAAAAATACTGAAAAAAACATGTCCTCAAACTATGAGGACTCACCACTACGCTGACTGCCGAAAATCTGAACTGCTAAGGGTTCTCTGGAGATCGTGTGTATGAACCTATGATATAAGACATCATAGCACAAAAGAAAAACATATGTCAGTACTTTGAATGAACTAGTATACTCAGTGAGGTAGGCTGAAGTGCATGGGTTCACATGCACGAACAATAATAACTGAATATCATGAGTATGACTAAATGAGAGCACATTCTTGAATATGTAAACTGTACTGAGATCATAATAATGTTGAATACTGGATTACTGGTAACAGAATGACTGTATATGCCAGTCTTGATTATGTGGAACTATACTGAGTCCTGTACTGAGCTGAGTGATTATGCCTGACAGTTCTAAATCAGCAGAATAGAACTTAGTTTCATACTGAGACTGAATCTGAAACTGAGACTGTGGGAAGAAATCATCTAATCGACATGCCCCTCCTCTAACTGATTTAGGGCCCTGATATGTGAGCATATGCTAGAACATTTGAGGCTTTTAACTCTAAATAATTGCAAGGTCTTCAGCAGCTTTAGTTATTCTTTATTAGTTTATGTTTGATTTTGTAGTTTAAGATGATATGATAGAGAACCAACAATAATAGAAGCAAAAAGGATAAAATTTGAAGAAATATGAAGACAAGTGTGGATGACGACATTTGTGATAAGTAGTCATCACCGTGATAAGTTATCAGGATGGTCATCATCAGTAAACAGATAATTGGCCTAAAGTGGAAGTTGTGATGACATTTTTTGATAAGTCGTCAAGGGTCTGATAAGTCATCAGGAATGTCATCCTTAAAAAGGGAATGAGTTCCAGCTAGAAGTGTTGACGACATTTTGTTATAAGCAGTCAGGATAGTGATAAGGCATCAAGGATACCGTCAAACGTAGACAGGACAGGATAATTGAAGAAGGAATTTGATGATGTTCTTGATAAGCCATTAAAATTCTGATAATCCATCATCGTCAATCTTAGACAGCAAAAGCCAAAAGTGAAGAGAAGCTGACGACATCCGTGATAAGTCGTCAGACTCCTGATAAGCTATCACGGATGTCATCATCTATTCTGAGGAAAAGTTGTAACCTTGATTTTGTTTCCATAATTAGGGTAAACTATTTAAAGCTTTGTTTTAGGGTTTTCTAAGAGAATACAAGACATTATTCGACACTTTGAGTTTTGACAACATACTCTGATATTTTCTCTCTTTACTCCTAGACTTTAATAACACAACTCTTTCGAGAGATTATTATCAATAATTTTGGAAATTTTCTTTGTGATCTAATCTATGATTCACTGGTTATTATTCATCTCTGTAAGTTTATCTTTCAAATCATAAATTCAATTATGTGTTTCTTTTATTGCATCATGAATGGATAAACTCCATTAACCTGAGTTATGGAATCTAGGGTTAGGTCTTGATGAGGTGATAAGTATTCAAGATTCAATAGGTGGTAGGATCTCTTGATAATTCTGAAGTTTTAATTAGCGTCTATTGGTTGCAAACAGTAGACACACCTGCTTTGATTTGCTTGAGAAAGAAATCAAATATAGTAGGAAGTGAATTATCAACAGGGACTCGGAAATACTTTGTTTAATAATCAGCGCTATAACAAGGTTGGTTAACCTGAGGTAAAATCTGGGCAGTAAATAGAAATTCCCTAAGTCGAGAGGATTAGGAAATTAAACACTTAAGTAGGTCGAGATACATTTAAGCATAATATCGGTAAAGGTGGCTTGTTATCCTACCCACCGTGAGAATCATAAACCACTTTTAGCATCTGTCATGTATCGAAAGCCCTAGTGAACATAATTTTGGTTATTTCATAAACTCTTGATTTACAAAAACTGAAAGTAAAGTGACAAACAACAACTTGTTAAACCTAAATCCCCCATTTCAGGAAACATTAAACTATCAGTGGATTAAATTGCAAACAACTTGAGTTCACAGCATATTCCCTGTGGGATTCGACCCCAACCTAGTTGGGTTTTATATGGACAATGATCGCTTACACCCATTCAAGAGTATAATTTGAGTGTTATCAAAAATGGCACCGTTACCGAGGAATACGGTTGTAAACTGAAGTTCGTGTGCGCTAATTGACTGTTAGTTAAGCTTCCTAGATTTATATTTATTTTGTTGTTTTTTTTATTTGTAGGATATTATTGTGTATGCCAAGAATCAGAAGTTCCGAAGAAACATTATTACCACTAAATCCAAAACCACAATGAATAGGAAGAATGTCAGAACAGCAAGAGGCTGACAGACTAGCAACCTTAGCTAGAGCTTAGGTAAATATGCAAAATGTAGGGCAACATGCACGACATCAAAACCCTGAGGATGAAAATTTAGGGGACGAGGAGTTATTGAACCCTGGTAACCTAAGAAGTGCAGAGCAGATAGCTGCATACGTGCCACGTAATGTTAAAAGAAACCGTTCATTCCAAATAAGACAAGAGTACCAGTCGGTCCAGTATGATCTAAATGATGATGATGGCATAGACGGGGCAGGTGCAATAGGTGCAATTTTTCCTCCACCGTTGGCACCTGGAGCCAAGTTCAACATTATGAGTACTATGATCCAACTCCTCAATCTGAAGGGGTTATTTGGTGGCCTTCCTGGGGATGATCTGAACCTGCATCTAGTGAATTTTATCACCATTTACAAATCTTTTGATAACCCAAGAATAGGCCAGAACGTTATTCGGTTGAGGTTGTTCCCGTTGTCTCTATATGGGGAGGTAACATTGTTGCTGAATGAACTTACGCCTGATTCCATCACTCACTGGAGGCAATTGAAATAGGTATTCCTAGAATGGTTTTTCCCACCCTCCAGGAGGGTATAGTTGAGGGATGAAATCAGAAATTTTAGACAGCTCCCTACTGAAGCTTTGCATGAGATCTGGGAGAAACTCAAGAAGAAGCTGACACAGTGTCCGAACCACAATATGACAGACGTACACTTGAAGGAGACTTTTTCCAGGGCCCTAAACTCTGTAACAAAGCCAATTATAAATAATATTGCTGGTGGTTCATTTGTTGATCTGTCTTTTCATGATTCCTTAGATATGCTACATAAAATGACTAAACAGAGTTGGACTTGGCATACCAGGGAGTCAGTGGTAGCAACCCCCACTATTTTTGTTGGTATGTCTGTTGAACAACGTAGGATAGATGAGGAGAGGGATCAAGACATGGCCCATCTAAAGACTTAGATGGACTTGCTCACCAAGCACTTATTATCAGGTAAAACTGAGAAAGTGAAGGTTGTTACGTCTCATGAATGAGTTGATGTGGAGCCTGAAGAAGAGGCAAATTATATTAATAATCAAGGGAGTTTCTGAGGCAATACCCAAGGGAATCAAGGTCAGAACATTTATAACAAGCCTAGTTACAAAGACAGGGAGCAAGGAAACTAGAGAAGCAATAATGACAGAAGTAGTTTATATGATCCTCCTGGAAATTGGAAAGCTGTTGCAACTAGCTCTGGAAAGATGTCCATAGAGGACGCGATGGAGAAATTGTTGAAGGGAGTTGAGGCCACCAAATTTGGTGTAACCACCATGAAGACTGATCTGACATCCATTAGTCAGTTGGTGCACTCACACTCCACTTCTATCAAACAGTTAGAGCAGCAGATAAGCTAACTTTCTATTGCATTTAACTAGAGAAAGAGCGGAACATTACCAAGTGACATGGTTCAGAATCCACAGAATAATGGCTCATGTATGGCGATTACCACTATGAGTGGTAAGACATTACCTGGACCTTTTGTGGGAAAATCTAAAGATGGTGAGGTAGTTGTGGATGAATCCAAAGAAAGCAATACAGGGGAGTCTGAGAAGATAGATAGTTCTACTAATGCTTCGAAGAAGGAAAGAGAGAAGGAAGAGAAAGTGGTGTTGAAAACTATCCCAAGACCACCACCTCCCTTTTATCAATGATTGAAGAAGAAGGATGATGATGAAAAATAAAACAAATTCATAGCAATGCTCAAGCAATTAACAATAAATATGCCTTTAGTTGAGGCACTTGAGCAAATGCTAGGATACGCAAAATTCATGAAGGACATTGTGACTAAGAAAAGAGTTGTGAGCTACAAATTGGAGAAAAATCTCCACCATTGTATCACTATTTCTACAAGGACCTTAGTGCAGAAGAAGCCAGACCCGAACATATTCATTATTCCCTGCACAATTGGGACTATGGAATTTTCCAAGGCATTATATGATCTGGGGGCGAGCGTTAATTTGATGTCATTGACTATTTAGAGAAATTTGGGTCTATGAAATCCCACACCCACCAACATGTGACTCGTGATGGTGGATAGGTCAGTAAAGCAACCTATTGGCATTCTATATGATATGTTGGTGAAGGTGTCCAACTTTATATTCCCTACAGACTTCTTCATTCTGGATTAAGAGGTGGACTTTAAGGTACCCATAATTTTGGGTTGACCTTTTGTCATAACCGAAAGTGTGTTGATTGATTTGAGAGAGAATGAGCTCTTATTCAAGATGAATGATAAAGTGGTTTGATTTGATGTAGGTAAGTCAATGAAGCAACATAAAGAAATGAGTGTGTTCTTGGTAGTTGATGTGTATTATGAGGACGAATAGGAAGTGTCCATAGCTGAGCAACTTGTTATCGAACCTTTGGCTACAATTATAATGAATTATGATAGTGAAGGCGTCGGGGAGTATGAAGATACAGCTATACCTTGACCTTGCTAATCAACCAACACCACCAGCCAAGCCATCTATTGAGGAACCTCCGGTGTTGGAATTGAAAGAACTGCCTGGACACTTACGATACGTGTTTTTGGACAACGAGAACACGCTATCTATTATTATTGTGGCTAATTTGGATGATCAACAGGTAAACACACTTATTTCAGTACTTCAGAGGCACAAGATAGCTATAGGCTGGACTATCGCAGATATTATTGGAATTTCCCAAGGCATCTGCATGCTTAAAATTCAACTTGAGGAAGGTTGTATTCCAACCATAGAGCATCAACGTCATCTTAACCCACCAATGCAAGAGGTGGTTAAGAAGGAGATTATTAAGTGGTTGGATGCAGGAGTGGTTTACCCTATTTCTGACAGTAAGTGGGTGAACCCAGTTCAATGCATGCCCCAAAAAGGGGGCATGACAGTGGTTGCTAATGAAAGGAATGAGTTGATTCCACTCAGGCATGTAATTGGGTGGAGAGTTTGCATGGACTACCACAAACTAAATTCTTGGACTCTGAAAGACCACTTCCCGATGCCCTTTATGGACCAAATGCTTGATTGATTGGCTGGAAAGAGGTGGTATTGCTTCTTGGATGGTCATTCCAGATATAACCAAATCTGTATTGCTCTTGAAGATCAGGAGAAGATAACATTCATATGCCCATATGGCACCTTTGCATTTAATAGGATGTTATTTAGGCTATGCAATGCGCCTGACACTTTTCAACGGTGTATCATGTCTATCTTTTCAGACATGGTGGAAGATACCATAGAGGTATTCATGGATGATTTCTCTGTCGTGGGTGATTCATTCAAGATGTGTTTGGTAAATCTGAATCTAGCCTTGCAGAGATGTGTTGAATTTAATTTGGTGCTTAACTGGGAAAAATGCCTTTTCATGGTAAATGAGGGCATCATTCTCATCCTCAAAATTTTTGAAAAAGGGATAGAAGTTGATCGAGCAAAATTGGAAGTTATTGAGAAACTACCACCTCCCATTTCAGTTAAGGGAGTGTATATTTTTCTTGGATATGCTGGCTTTTATTGGAGATTTATAAAAGACTTCTCGAAAGTTGCAAATCTACTTTGCAAACTTTTGGAAAAAGAAGTGAAGTTTTCCTTCAATGATAAGTTCTTGAAGGCATTTAAATGCCTTAAAATGAAGCTGGTAGAGGCCCCTATTGTTATTGGATTTGACTGGTCAAGACCATTTAAGATCATGTATGATGCCAGTAGTATTTCCCTTGAAGTAGTATTAGGATAAAAGAGGGACAAACTATTTCATCCGATATATTACGCCAGCAAAGCACTGAATAGAGCGTAAAAGAATTACACCGTCACTGAATAGGAACATCTGGCCGTAGTATATGCTTTTGAGAAATTCAGATCTTATCTTCTTGGGACCAAAGTAGTGTTCCACACCGACCATGCTGCCTTGAAGTGTCTGATAGCTAAGAAGGATGCAAAACCAAGGCTGATTAGATGGGTATTTCTACTGCAAGAATTTGACTTTAAGGTCTAAGATAGGAAAGGTTGTGAAAACTAGGTTACAGATCATCTGTTTAGAATGGAAGGTGACTAGGAAATTAGTGATGAAATAAAGATCAATGATGCATTCCCTAATGAGGAGATGCTAGCTACCACTGTGGAAAAATTTCCTAGGTATGCGGATTATGCAAATTATGTTGTGAGTAAGGTCATCCCAGAAAACCTTTTTTTCATCAAAGAAAGAAATTCTTGCATGATGTGACTCATTACTTCTGGGATGAACCGTATCTTTTTCGGCAATATATGGACAATATCATAAGGAGATGCGTATCAAAAATGGATGTATTACGCATATTGGAAACATGTCATGCTTCCCTAGTTGGGGGTAACCATGCAGGTGATCGAACAGCTAGGAAGGTGTTGCAGAGTGTCTATTACTAGCCAATATTATTCAAGGATGCCCACGAGTTTGTGCTTAAATGTGACTAATGTCAGAGGCAGGGTTCAATCTCCAAAAGACATGAGATGCCCTTGACTAAGATGCTTGAAGTGGAATTGTTTGATGTTTGGGGAATTGATTTCATTGGTCCTTTTGTAAGCTCATATGGGATGAAGTATATCTTAGTTACTGTTTACTACGTCTCAAAATGGGTAGAAGTTGTAGCATTTTCCGATCATGAAGGGAAGAGGGTTGTTTCTTTTCTCAAGAAGAATATCTTCTCTCGCTTTAGAGTACCATGTACTATTATAAGCGATAGAGGATCTTATTTTTTGCAACAAACTATTTTGAGCATATTTACCAAATTATGGGGTAAAACAGCACTGACTAGCTACTCCATACCCCCACAAATCAGTGGGCAAGTGGAGGTATCAAATCGAGAGATTAAAGCCATCCTAGCAAAAATGGTGAACACTAGCCGAAAAGATTGGTCTCGAAAGCTATTAGAATGTGGGCATATCGGACTACATTCAAGACACCTATTAGAATGTCACCATTTCAGCTGGTCTATGGAAAAGCTTGCCACCTAACAATAGAGATGGAGCACAAAGTCATATGGGCACTCAAAAGGATGAATTTGAATTAGAAGGAGTCAATAGAGCTAAGACTGGGGCAACTGAATGAGATAGATAAATTCCATCTCAGGGTCTATGAATGACCAGATCTATATAAAGAAAAGATGAAAAAATACCACGATTAGAGGATAGATAAATGAGACTTCAAAAGGGTAACATCGTGCTTCTGTTCAATTCCTGACGTAAATTGTTCCCAGGTAAGCTGAAATCTAAGTAGTCGGGCCCTTTTAAACTCTACTCATCTGGAGTAGTGGAAGTTGAAAAAGATGATGGTAGTACCTTAAAGGTAAATGGGCAATGTGTCAAGCTTTACATTGGTCCAAAAGAATCGATGAAAAGTGTCACCATTATCTATCTCGATGAAGTCTAAAGTAATCAAGATACCTGAGTCATGTCGTGAAGTTAAATCAAGCGTTGCATGGGAGGCAAACCATGAACCCTGAGATTGATCTATTCTAAGTATACTCTGACCCTTAGTTTAGCTTTATTTTTAATTTTAAGTTGAGGGTGTAGGGTAGGATGTTGTTGTAATAATTTTTGGGTAGATAATTAGGAGTAATATACGTACTTGAGGAAGTTATCATGTTTTGTGACTTTTGAGCACCTCTCCATTGATCTGAGTTTATAACTGTGTGAATTGCATTCATCTGTGACTACGATGCATCTTTTTGTGGCATTAGTCTGGTAGCTTAATAATTTTTGCTAAACAAATTGCATGAATCCGATAAGTAGTGATATGTGATGTACTTGTGTTCCATGTGTGTGTGAGGTCTTACTTAGCTTCTACTGTGTGCCGAATCTAAAACTTACCGTGTTAGTCATGCCTAGGTTGTAAGATAGGGGTTAGGAAAGGATCATAGGCCATATTTGATTATAACCCACTTTTATCCTAAATGACCTTTCCAATGTGAATAATATCCCTTGATCCCTGATTTGATCCTATATGCCTATTTCTTTTTGAAACCTCTCACCTTCTTGTATACCTCATAATAAACCTGTTTTAGCCCTGGTCCTTCTTGGACACTGTGTACCTTGACTTAGGTAAACAGCCTAAGTTGAGGGTGGCTATTATAAGGGTGCATGATGCAAAATGAGCATGAAGAGAGGTAAAATAAGAGAGAAGAATAAAAAGTTGGGTGTGGTGAAAAAGGAATAAGAAAACAGAAAGTTGTGTTAAAGATGATAAAAAGATAATATGATAATTGAAAAGACCGCATCCATCTTGAGCATGTGTGATCAATAAAAGAGAGGAAGAAAAGAAGTTTGATAAGTGAAACCCGAAGAGTTTAGTGTAGTTTCAAGGAGGCATAGTCACTCTAAAATATCCATCAATATCATACCATCCCTGACCTATGTTACAAGCTTAAGAAAATTCCTATAGTGATCCTAAATGACCTGTCTGAAGACGTGGGTACTGACTACAAGGGAAAGCCTATGGCATTTGACATGCCGTGTTTAGAACTTCATTCTTAGAGTGAGTCTTGTGATTGTCCCTATGTTTATGTATGTGAATTCTGATATGAGTGAAAAAGGGATTTCTTTATTGTGAGGGCACACTGGGTATGTTGTAAGTTACTGACTTGTTCAGATAGTGTGATCTTGGTATGTCATGATTGTTATTGCTGAATTTTTGTCGTATATTGATGCTTGTGAGTTGCGGTTGTTTTTCAAAACATCAGCAGTGAGTTTTAAATTGACTGACCTTGGAGATGGTGAAATTGTTCTGAACTAATATAAGTAGTAAACTACCAAATTGTACTTTGTATTCTCTTAGTTATGTTTTGGTTTCTTGAGGACAAGCAATTGTTTTAAGTTGAGGGTGTTGATGTGTGAGCATATGCTAATATATTTGAGGCTTTTAACTCTAAATAATTGCAAGGTCTTGAGCAACTTTAGTTATTTTTGATTAGTTTATGTTTGATTTTGCAGTTTAAGCTGATATGATAGAGAATCAACAATAATGAAAGCAAAAAGGTTAAAATTTGAAGAAATTTGAAGACAAGTATGGTTGACGACATTTGTGATAAATCGTCAGCCCTGTGATAAGCTATCAAGATGGTCGTCATAAGTAGACAGAGAATTGGCCTAAAGTGGAGGTTGTGATGACATTTTTTTATAAACCGTCAAGGGTTTGATAAGTCGTCAGGAATGTCTTCAGCCTTAAAAAGGGAATAAGTTCTAGCTGGAAGAGTTGACGATATTTTTTGATAGGCCATCAGGATGGTGATAAGGCGTCAAGGATACCATCAGACATAGACAGTACATGAGAATTAGAGAAGGAATATGACGATATTCTTGATAAAACTTTAAAATCCTGATAAGCCACCGTCTTCAGTCTTAGACAGCAAAAGCCAAAAGTTAATAGGAGCTGACGATATCCGTGATAAGTCATCTGACTCCTGATAAGTTATCACGGATGTCATCGTCTATTCCAAGGAAAAGTTGTAACCTTGATTTTGTTTCCATAATTAGGGTAAACTATTTAAAGCTTTGTTTTAGGATTTTCTTGGGGTATACCAGACATTATTTGATACTTTGATTTTTGACAACATACTCTAATATTTTCTCTCTCTACTCTTATACTTTAACAACACAACTATTCTAAGAGATTAGTATTAGTATTTTTAGGATTTTCCTTTGTGATATAATCTACAATTCACTGGTTGTTATTCATCTCTATAAGCATATCTTTCAAATCATGAATTC
Source organism: Capsicum baccatum var. pendulum (assembly GCA_030864225.1). Classification (NCBI taxonomy): domain Eukaryota; kingdom Viridiplantae; phylum Streptophyta; class Magnoliopsida; order Solanales; family Solanaceae; genus Capsicum; species Capsicum baccatum. The sequence continues at coordinate 43,166,602 of CM061554.1, forward strand.
AATTATGTGTTTCAATTATTGCATCATGAGTGGCTAAACTCCATTAACCTGAGTTATAGGATCTAGGGTTAGGTCTTGATGAGGTGCTAAGTATTCAAGATTCAATAGGTGGTAGGATCTCTTGATAATTTGGAAGTTTTAATTAACGTCTGTTGGTTGCAAATAGTATACATACCTGCTTTGAGTTTCTTGAGAAAGAAATCAAATATAGTAGGAAGTGAATTATCAACAGGGACTCGAAAATACTTCATTTAATAATCTGCGCCTGTAACAAGGTTGGTTAACTTGAGGAAAAATTTGGGTAGCAAATACAAATTCCCTAAGTCCGAGAGGATTAGGGAGTTAAACTCTTAAGTAGGTCGAGATACATTTAAGAATAATATTGGTAAAGATAGCTTATTATCCTACCCAACGTGAGAATCTGGAACCACTTTTACCATCTGTCATTAATTCTGGTTATTTCATAAACTCTTTATTTACAAACACTGAAAGTAAAGTGATAAACAACAACTTGTTAAACCTAAACCCCCCATTTCAGGAAACATTAAACTATTAGTGGATTAATCGCAAACAACTTGAGTTCATACTGTATTACCTGTGGGATTCGACCCCAACCTAGTTGGGTTTTATATTGACAATAATCTCTTACACCCATTCAATAGTGTAATTTGAGCATTATCAAGTCCAACCTGTAACCCCAGTTGAAAGGGTGTCAATACCCTGCCATGGGTAAGGATAAGTGTTGAGTGACCATCATCTAGTACTCTGAATAAGAATGGTGGTACCCTCAACTGGCAGGTAGATCACCTCATCAACCCTCCACTGGTAGGTTGATGTCTCAACATATGTTGGCAACGTAGTTATGGAATGTAAGGACCACTTATAAGGATTTCACCCTCTAATGGCAGGTGAGTCCCTATCCTTGGGTTCACTCGATGCTGAGTCCTACTCCCAACTGAATAGACATGGACTGAATTCTAAACTATACTAGGCTAGACTGAATTGTTACTGTTCGTACAGTATAACTAAACTGAACTGATTTTACTAAACTGAGCAGGACTGATTTTGAGATCGCTTAGTTTTTTCTAAGTTCTGTAATTGACTGAATTCTACTGATCGAGACATAATTGATTCCACTCTGTGACTGACCATAGCTTTAGGCAAGTAGCTAAGTTGTCGGGTATTCAATACCCCCAGGACTCGATAACATAAACGTAAAAGGCATGACATAATCTTGAGATATGGTAATTAACTACTTAGTCATCATTCATTCATTTGGGCACTCAAGCAAACACTTGTGTGACATGAACTTGCATACATGCCAACATAATATAATTTCACTATTCAACTCACATGGATAATTCATCGATCACTTGTGGGGCACAATATATGCACATAATACTGACACAACATGTAGGCATCATGATTCAATTCCAATTACATAATTTCAAGAGTTTCAACATGGATTCACATGATAAAGCACACATATCAATTAACTTTACATGAATCTTCTAATAAATTATGAATACACTTTAATTCAAATCATGGAAGTAATGAAATCACTCTACATGAACTTTAAAAGGGTTTCTTGGACTCCAAGGGTGGAAAGAACCCTTGGATGAACACTTCATATACCTTAGTTGATGAATTTCTTAAAGTTAATGGTGATTTCCTGATTTGAAATTGAACACCTAGGGTTCTGTTCTTGAGAAAATTAGAGAATGAATGAGTATATTTGCTCTCCAAAGGGCTTAATTTCGTGTTTTGGGGGGTTGAAGGACATGAGAAAAAGACCCAGATACCCCCAAGGATGCGGTCTTTTAATGACTAAAAAATTGTGTTACCCGAAGCATAAGACGACGTGCTGCGTCATTGGCATCAATGCGATAGCCAACACGCCGCGTCGAGTCTACATTGGTTCACTAGAATTTACACTGAAGCTTGGGAAAAACTATTTTATCAACGCGATGGTCGATGCGACGCATCGAGATCGCATCGACCCACTATTTTGGACACTATATCATGGTCTAAACGAGGTCCGAAAAATCCAAAACTTATCCGGGAACACCTATTGGCATTCCTGTTCATGAATTAACTCAAATATCAACATTCAATAGACATAAAGGTCGTGAAATAAAATTGAAAACTTTTGAAGGCTAAAATAACACTAAGTCTGAATACTTAGCTAAAATATTAAAAGACTGGGACCCTTTGTCTGGCCTAAAGGACTGATTTAAGCTAAGAATTTTGTAGGGTCTTACATTATCTCCCCCTTGGGAACATTTATCCTTGAATGAGACTATTGTGACTGAGAATACTGAGAGACTGGACTTAGCACTAGCATGCACAACTGAAGCCTGGTTTCATGACTAAGATCACTGATACACTAAATTATCATACTGAATATGCATATCTGATACATGAATATATGAATGAACTGACTCATGAACATATGAATGAACATGCAATGGTAACTGATAACAAGTTTGTAATTGAAATATGAACATAAAATTGAATAAGCTTAAGGAAAACTATTACCTTGAGCTGAATCTGGGTTTATGGAGAAGAGGTGAGGATACTTGGTCCGCATATCTGATTCTGCTTCCCAAGTAGCTCCCTCAATAGACTGATTCCTCCAAAGAACTTTGACTAGAGAGACTTCTTTTTTCCTCAATCTTTGAATCTGATAATCAGGGATTTCAACTGGAATCTCTTCGTAAGAGAGGCTGTTCTGAACATCTATGCCCTCACGGGGATTACAACTGATGGGTCACCTATGCATTTCTTTAGCAAGGAGACATGAATCACTAGATAGACTGAAGATAGATCTGAAGGTAACCCAAGCTCATAAGTTACCATTCTGAAATGGCTGAGCATTTGGTAAGGACCGACATATTAGGGACTGAATTTCCCCTTCTTGCCAAACTACTTCACTCCTTTCATAGGAGAGATATTCAAGTACACATAGTCACTAATCTCAAAATCGAGATCTGCGTACTATTTTTGCCAGCTTTGAGCTGTCTTAAGCCTTTCCCTGATCAGTTAAAATTTCTCTAAAGTATCAAATGCCAAGTCAGGCCCCACGACTGCAGCCTCACTCACTTCAAACCAACCAATGGAAGATCTATACCTCCTTCCATAAATTGTCTCAAATAGAGCCATATGAATACTGGAATGATAGATATTATTGTATGTAAACTCAATCAAGGGAAGTGGTCATCCCAACTACCTTTAAAGTCTATCGCACATCCTCGCAGCATATCCTCTAAAATCTGAATGGTCCTTTCTACTTGACCATCTTTCTGAGGGTGAAAAGCTATACTTAGGTAAACTAGGGTATCAAGACCCTTTTGGAATGCTTTCTAGAAATGAGAGTTGAACTGGGTTCCTCTATCTGATATAATGGACAATGGAACACCGTGCAATCTGAACAACTCCATGATATAGAGTTTGGCATAATTCTCGATTGGGTAAGATGTATGGAATGGTAGGAAATAAGTTGATTTGATCATCCTATCTACAATGACCAAAACTGAATCATGTTGACGATGAGTACGAGGCAAACACTTCACAAAGTCCATGTTCACTTCTTCCCATTTCCAGGAGGGAATGTTGAACTCCTGCATAGACCCACTAGTCTTCTGATGCTCAATCTTAACCTGCAGGAACGTTGATCACTTAGCCACACACTCTTCAATATCTCTCTTCATCCTACTCCACCAATAGATCTCCCATAAATCATGGTACATCTTAGTGGCCCCTGGATAAATAGAGTAGCATACATCATGCGCTTCTGCAAGAATTCACTGCCTTAAGTCATCTAGGCCTGGCATACATAGTCGACCTAGACAACGCAAAATACCATCTCACCTTGGGAGAAAACCTCTACCTTCTAATCTTTGAATGATTCTTTCTACTTGACCAGACTGGGATCTCTATCCTACTTTTCCTTCACTTTAAAAACTAGGGATTATTCTAAACTACTATGCACCCATACACTACCTTCTACTGAATCGACTAAGCGGACATCTAGTTTGACTAGCTGATGAACTTCCAGAGATAACTTATTTTTACTATCCTCGACATAAGTAATACTATCCATAGACATTCTACTAAGACTATCAGCCACTATATTGGCCCTGCCCGAATAATACAGGGCACTCATATTGTAGTCTTTCAATAACTCCAACCACCTTCTCTGATAGAGGTTTTGATCTTTTTGAGAGAATACATATTGCAGGCTCTTATGGTCAGTGAACACATCAACGTGCACACCATATAAATAGTTTCTCCAAATCTTTAAGGCAAACACTACTGCTAACTCAAGATCATGAGTAGGGTAGTTCTTCTCATAGGGTTTAAGCTGCCTAGAGGCATAGGTTATGACCTTACCTCTCTACAATAGAACACACTCCAAGCCAACTCTGGAGGCATCATAATACACAACAAAGTCGTTTGAACCATATGGTAAAGTCAAAACTGGAGCTATAGTTAGTCGAGTCTTCAACTCCTAAAAACTCTTCTCACGAGAATCTGACCACTGGAATTTGACTTTCTTCTGAGTTAATCTGGACATAGGGGTTGCAATAGATAAAAATACCTCAATGAACCATCAGTAATAAATGGCCAAACCCAAGAAACTCCTGATATCTGATGAAGAGATGGGCCTAGGATAGTTTCTCACTATTTCAATCTTTTAGGTATCAACTCTAATGTCATCACCAAAAATAATATGGCCGAGGAAAGCTATTGACCATAGCCAAAATTCGCACTTACTGAATTTGGAGAATAACTGATGATTTTTTAGAGTCTATAATACTATTCTGAGATGGTCTGCATGATCATGTTCACTACGGGAGTACACGAGAATGTCATCTATGAAAACTATGACAAACATATCCAAGTACTGCTTGAACACATAGTTTATCAAGTCCATGAAAGCTGATGGGGAATTGGTAAGACCAAAGAAAATAACTAAGAATTCAAAGTTACCATACCGAGTTCAAAAAGCTATTTTGGGGATATCACACTCCCTGAATTTGAGCTAATGATAGCTTGATCTGAGGTCTATCTTGGAGAAATAACTGGCTCCCTGCAGCTGGTCAAACAAGTCATCAATTCTAGAAAGTGGATACTTGTTCTTGACCATGAGTTCATTTAACTGACGATAGTCAATACACTTTCTGAGGGAACCATCTTTCTTTCGTATGAATAAAACTGGCGTGCCTCATGGGGATACACTTGGTCTAATAAATCCCTTATCTAGGAGATCCTTCAACAGTTCTTTCAATTCTCTGAGTTCTACTGGAGCCATTATGTATGGTGAAATAGATATGGGCTGAGTATCTGGGAGAAAATTGATTCCAAAATAAATTTCCCTTTCAGCAGAAACTCCAAGAAGGTCTTTGGAAAACATATCTGGGAATTCACATGCCACTGATACTTTCTCAAGAGTAGGTGTTTTTGAACTAGAGTCCTGGACTTGAACGAGACTGTAGACATATCCCTTAGATATCATTTTTCTATCCCAAAGGTAAAAAATAAACTGACCCTAAGTACTGAAGTACTACCCCTCCACTCTAGGATGGGTTCATTCAGAAACTGAAATTGGACAATTTTATTTTTGGAGTCGACTGAGGCATAGCAGGAATGAAGCCAATCCATGTCAAGTATGACATCAAAATCAGTCATCTCTAATTCGACTAAGTCTGCTGAAGTAATTTTCTGAGATATCATAATCGGACAGTTCCTGTATACCCATCGAGCTATGATAGATTTACCCACTAGGGTAGAGACTAAAAAGGGCTCTTCTAGTATTTCGGGACTGACAATAAAATCAATAGCTATATAAGGAGTAACAAAGGACAAAGAATCTCCTGGATCTAGCAAAGCAAAAATAGGCAAATGAAAAAACTGTAACGTACTAGTGACCACATCAGGAGAACTCTCTTGATCTTATCGAGACTAAATAGCAAAGATTCTATTTGGTCACTGCCTACTGGTGGCACTGGAAGCAGCACCCCGCTGATTCGAGTGATCAAACTGAGCTAGGGGATGATTATTCTGACCCTAAAAACCTGACTAAGGACAATCTCTGACTCTGTGTCCTGGCATGCCACACCCAAAACACACATCACTACCCGCTCTACAGATACCCTGGTGGTTTTTGCCATACTTCTGACAAAGGGGATTGGTTCGGGCACTACTAAAACTAGGGTTTAGGGCCTGGTGCCCTATCCCTATTGTCGTCTTTAAATTTTGGCACAGGAGTACTAGATGAATATGGAGCTGGAACTGAGGATTTTGAGTGGAACTGTGAATGATTCCCACCCTCTGACTTAGGTTAAGCAAAGTTGAAACTACCTGTTCTCCCTCTCTTGATCTCTCTTTCCTTCTTTTTATTTTTAGACTTTTTCTATCTGCTTAGCATGGACCATGAGCCTGGATATGTCCATTTTCTTAATAACCATTACGGTCCTACACTCCTTGACCACGCTGCTAGACACCCCTGACACAAACTTACTCATTCGAGATTTGTTGTCTGCCACCACATGAGGAGCATATCTAGATAATTGAGTAAACATAAGAGAATACTCTTTCACTTTCATATTTCCCTGCTTCAGATTAATAAATTCCAGAACCTTTGCTTTTCTTAACTCTAGCGGGAAAAACCTATCCAGAAAAGTAGTGGCAAACTCCTCCCACTCTATGGGCCCTACATCTATGGCCCTCACTGCCTTTTACTATTTAAACAATGAGTGAGCTACATCCTGCAACTGATATACAGCCAACTCAGCTCTCTCAATAGCAGTCACCCACATAATATCAATAACCTTCTGCACCTGATCAAGAAATTCTTGAGGGTCCTCATCTGACTTTGACCCAGTAAATGATGGAGGGCTTATTTGGGTGAAGTCCTAAATCCTATCAGTAGTAGTATTGGCCACTGGGTTGGCCAAAATGGCAGCTGGGCATTCATTTTGGGCTATCACGGAATGAGCTAGGGTGGTGAAGGCTACTTTGAACTCAGCATGGGAGATGTGTTTATCTAGTGGATCTGGCTGGATGGGCTAGGGTTATTGCAGATCTCCTATTCCTCTACCCTTATTCCTATTTAGAGGCATATTTTTGTAAATAGAAGAGAAAGGACTAGACTGAGAGTTTAACTGGATCTTATGTTCACTCGCATGACATGAATACTGAAAGAAGGGAAACTTTTCCTAAAATATCTCATAGCATCCTGTCCATAAGTGTGGCGTGCAAAACACCCATACATAAGACTCTACTAGTTGTGGTTTTCAGACTTCCTAGGACACTGATGAACCTTAGTCTCTGATACCAAATTTGTAACGCCCCAAGTCTGTACCTCAGATGCTACACGGTGCTCATAATCTCAAAGGACCACAAGCTAACCCATGACTGCTACTTGCTATAATAATTGCATCATAAATACTATAATAATTATAAAAAATAAGCAGAAACATATTCCATAAGGTTCAAATCTGTAAATAAGTTTGAATGTAATCAAAATAGCAAAACTGAATATAAGTACTGAAAAACTGAGCAAGTGTCTGAAAATACTCTAGCCTAAAAAGCCTCTAAACTGTCTGAACTGTGGAGTTGATGGGAAAACTCCCCAAATAACTCCGACTACTAAAAATACTAAAAAAAAACATGTCCTCAAAATATAAGGACTTAGTACTATGCTGACTACTGAAAATCTGAATTGCTAAGGGTGCTTTGGAGCCCGTGCATCTGAACCTATGATATAAGACACATAACACAAAAGAAAAACACGCGTCAGTACTTTGAATATACTGATATGCTCATTGAGGTAGGCTGAAGTGCATGGGTTCACATGCATGAACAATAATAACTGAATAACATGATTATAACTGAATGAGAGTACATGCATGAATATGTAAACTATACTAAGATCATAATAACACCGAATACTGGATTACTGGTAACTGAATGACTGTATCTACAAGTCTTGATTTTGTAGAACTATACTGAGATTCGTACTCAGTTGAGAGACTGTACCTAACAGTCCTGAATCTGTAAAACTAAACTGAGTTCCATACTGATACTGAATCTAAAACTGAGACTGTAGGAAGTAATCACCTAACTGATATGCCCCTTCTCTAACTGATTTGGGGTCCAACCTGTAACCCTAGTTTGAAGGGTATCAATACCGTGACATGGGTAAGGACAAGCACTGAGTCACCCTATCTGGTAGGTACTCTGAATGAGAATGGTGGTACCCTCAACTGGCAGGTTGATGTCTCAACCTACGCTGGCTATATAGTTCTGGAATGCAAGGACTACTTCTACGAATTTCACCCTCTACTGGTAGATAAGTCTCTATCCTTAGGTTCACTCGGTGCTGAATCCTACTCCAAACTGAATAGACACTGGACTGAATTCTAAACTATACTAGGCTAGACTAAACTATTATTGTTCGTACTGTATAACTGAATTGAACTGATTTTACTGAACTGAGCTGGACTACTTCTGAGATCACTGAGTTTTTCCTAAGTTCTATAACTGACTGAATTCTACTGATCGAGACATGACTGATTCCACTTTGTGACTGACCATGGCTCTAGGTAAGCAGCTAAGTTGCCGGGTATTAAATACCCCCAGGACTCGATAACATAAACTTAAAAGGCATGGCATAATCTTGAGATATGGTAATTAATTACTTAGTCATTATTCATTCATTTAGGCATTCAAGCTAACACTTGCATGATATGAACTTGCATACATGCTAACATGATATAATTTCACTATTCAACTCACATGGACAATTCATCAAACACTTGTGGGGAACAATATATGCATATAATACTAACACAATATGTATGCATCATAAATCAATTCTAATTACACAATTCCAAGAGTTTCAACATGTATTCACATAATAAAGCAGACATATCAACTAACTCTACATGAATCTGGCAATAAATCATGAATACACTGTAATTCAAATCATGGAAATCATAAAATCATTCTACATGAACTATAAAAGGATTTCATGGACTCCAAGGGTGGAAGGAACCCTTGGATAAACACTTCACCTACCTTAGTTGATGAATTTTTGAAAGTTAATGGTGAGTTCTTGAGTTCTTGATTTGAAATTTGAACACCTAGGGTTCTGTTCTTGAGCAAATTGGAGAATGAATGAGTATATTCGCTCTCCAAAGGAATTAATTTCATGTTTTTGGAGGCTGAAGGATATGAAAAAAAGACCCAAATACCCCCAAGGATGTGGTCTTTTAATGACTGAAAAACTGTATTACCCGACGCGCAGGTCGATACACCGTGTCGTTGGCATAGACGTGATAGCCAACGCGCTATGTTGAGTCCACATCAGTTCACTGGAATTTGCAATGAAGCTGGGGAAAAATATCTTATCAATGCGATGGTCGACGTGACGCTTCGAGATTGTGTTGACCCACTATTTTGGGCACTTAAACATGGTCTAAATAAGGTCCGAAAAATCCAAAACTTTTCCGAGAATACCTATTGACATTCTTGACCATGAATTAACTCATATATCAATATTAAATGGACGTAAAGGTTGCAAAATAAAATTGCCAACTTTTGAAGGCTAAAATAACAGTAAGTCCGAATACTTAGCTAAAATATTCTAAGTTTGGAACCCCTTATCAAGCCTAAAGGACTGATTTAAGCTAAGAATTTTGTGGGGTCTTACAGATAGTTTATGCTCAGACTTTTATTTGAGTTTTTGTCTTGATTTACCTATCTTATATGAGTTTTACTTTTTCTTAGAGTAAAGTCAAAGTATTACCATAATTACTTTTACTTTTACTTTTATTGAAAGAAAAATATAAATCTCTTCAATGTTTGGCTATTCCATACTATAAGACAATAACTTCCAAAATGAATTCATTTAAATTAAGAATCTTGTTTAGGGAAAGATTTTTCTCTCAATAGATTTTCTTTTATATTAGATTTTCATATATATATAAGATAATTAACCAAACAAATATTAATATATTATTAATTTTTTAGTATAGTTATCTTAGTCATCTATTTATCCCCCTATGATTTGCAACTATTAGCTTCCGCATGAAACCTTGTTGATTTCGAACCCAATAACTTTGAGATATCTATTATTGTAGAAATCAAAATTTGTAGTTCAAGATTTTGAATTGTTGCATACTTCTTGTTAAAATTCCATGAATGGGGTTATTTAGAGATGAAATTGTCTTTAAAAGCATTGTTGTAGCGAAAAAAATTGGTAGTTCAATTTCTTTTAGCTTGACTATCAGTTGTTTACTTTTCTAACATGAACAATGATGATATTTAAAATAGGAGGAAATATGTGATAGCTGAGGTGTATTTTTGAACATTAGAAATAAACAAAAATTGTGGGAGTATTATATCAAATTTTCTAATTCACTGATTGTTCCTTCTCTATGTCTTTTACTTCTCTAATAAAAAAACTCATGCAAAATCCTATTGAACACTAACAAAGAACCATCTTTAAATATAGCCTTTTCTTTCCCTTTAATAGATGTTGTCTTATCACTTACCTCCATTGAGTGTTCAAGAAAATAACTTAAAGATCTTTGTTCCTTATCGCTCATATTGAAGTTGTATGCTCGCGTTGTGGCATTCCCTCCTTAAGGTCATAAATAATTTTCTGATATTCTGGTTAATCTTGGAAAGATTTTGGTAGCAAGAAATAATAAAAGGCATAAACCAAAATCCAGGCTCCAACCCTACATCTACTATGTGATTTTACAACTCTTCTACTTGAGAATTCAAATTCCTTTGCTTCTCTAATATACTATTGATCTACCCAGAATCTAAGTCAATAGGCTTAGTGCAACTTTAACCGCTCCAAAACACAGATATAATTGATTTTTTGCAAGAGTAACTGGTTGTGCTGGTTGCATTAAATGCACTATGAATAATGAAACATGGTAATCCAATTAAGTCCTCGATAAGTCTAGCAATGGAAAATTCACTTGACGGGCCATAACTCTTTCTTCCTAAAATCAGTAATGCTCCAATAACTATTGCATCTCCTCCTGCTGTAGAGTACATTTTGTTGTGGGTTAAAAGAAGGTGAAAATTATCCAAGGTATCAAAGCTATGAACCTTATTTTTGTGAAATTATAAAAAATTGTGTAGCCTAGTACCCTATACATTGATCCTAGAGTTGTTCCTTGTGCTCGACCTTTTGTAACTGTAAAAAAATACTAGTTTTTATATTTTAAAGTTGATTGCTACTATAAGCAGTGGTGTAAGAAGAATATTTTATAAGTGATGTCGACATTTAACGCAAAGAATAGACAAACAAACTAGAGAGAATAATAAGGAATGAGTTTTGGGGGATTCAAATCCTATTAATGACATGCTATGTAAAAAGACAGAGAAATAGAATAGAAGAAAGCATATTTCTTTGATGAGACTCCAATGGAGTTTATATATAGCTGAAATAAACAAAATTGGCCTAAACTAACTCCTAGAATATAGGAACAGATAACTATGAATAAAATAAACTAACGTCTAATAATTTGAACAAACCTAATCCAAATCAACTTATATTTTTAGTATTAGTACGTGTGCTTAGGATAACAATGTTTCAACACTAGTAAAATAGTAATGCTAATGTGCTATTACACCCCCCTTAAGTTAAGAGTGAAGATACAACACCTAACTTGGGAAGCATTAGCTGGAAAGATGGCTTGGACAATGGTTTAGTAAGTAGATATACAAGTTGATCAGCTGAGTGTATGTGCCTCATTTGTACCAATCCATTGCGGACCTAGTTACGAACGAAGTAAAGATCAACCTCAAGGTCTTTAATTTTGGTATGATGTACAGGATTCTCTTCAATGTATGTACCTCCAAGGTTATCACAAAATACTATAGGTGTAGCAGGGAGTGACATATGAAGATCTTTGAGCAAGTGAGTAACCTAATTCATTTTAGACAAGGAAAAAGCAACCACATGATACTCAGCCTCGGTGGAGAATCGAGAGACAGTACGTTGCTTATGAGAACTCTAGGAGATGGGTGTTGTTCCCAGATAAGCAATGTAGCCTGAGACTGAGCGGCAATCATTAATGTCACCTACCTAATCAGCATCAACATAGGTACAGAGTGCAGTAGATTTCTATGGGGATATACAAATACCATACTAGAATATTTCTTTAAGGTATCGTAGGATACGTTTTACTTCCTTCCAGTAAAGCATGAAAGGAGAGGTATTAAACTAGTAAGCTTGTTTACTGAATATGTGATGTCAAGTCAGGTAAATGAAAGGTACTGAAGCTTACCGAGCACACTTCTGTATTCTTTTTCATTAGTTTTAAGTGCTCTATCATCAACTAGTATGGTCTCAAATATGCTCATAGGTGATTGAATACCTTTGCAGTATTGTATTCGACTGTTATGTAAAATCTCCTGTATATACTTGGATTGACTAAGGAACAAACTATCAGCATTCTTGTGTACTTCAACACCCAAGAAATAGTGTAATAAACCAAGGTACTTGAGAGAAAAACTTTTTGATAGAGAGGTAACAACATGTTGAATGAGTGTTTCATCATTTCCTGTGATTATGAGGTTATCCACATAGATCAAAATATAGATAGTGACCCCCATATTATGCAAAACAAAGAGAGAATTATCAAACTCAGATATCTTAAACCCCATTTGAATCAAATAACTAGTCAATGCATCATACCAGACCTTTGGATCTTACCAAAGTCCGTACATTGCCTTTTTTGATGACAGACATAGTTAGGATAATTCGTGTCTTCATAGCTAGGAAGTTGAGACATATACACGTCTTATTGAATATTTTCCTGAAGAAAAGCATTATTGACATCTATTTGATGTAGCGGCCAGTTCATCTGTATAACAACTGTGAGTATGTTTGAATCATAGTTGGTTTAACCAGACTGAATATCTTATGAAAATAAACTCTGGGCCTTTGAGTAAACCCTTTTGCAACTAAATGTTCTTTGTACCTATCAATGGAACCATCAGACTTAGTTTTAATTCAAAACAACCACTTACACGAGATAATATTTCGAGCATGGTATGGTGTAACCAAGTCCCAAGTCTGGTTCTTTATTAGTGCATCAACTTCAGCCTTCATAGCATCTCTCTAATATGGAAAGTTTTGTACTTGCTTATGGGTTACAATAATAGAGGGTGCGGGTTCATTTGGGCATTTTAGTTAACAATTTTTCATCTCTTTACAATGTTGTTTTGCAATCTCATTACCATACTATGTTATTTTATGGGTGGAATATTAACAATAAGTTCAAATGGGGAGATAAACTGAAAGATGGTGGTGGCATTACGAATGGTGAGTGTGGTTGACACCAATAGACGTACGTAATTGGTGGGCGGTGATTCTTAGAGATAGGACAAGCAGAGGGAATAGGGGGTTGGCTTTGGAAAACAAAATGTGGTTGCGGGTTACCAGTAGGGAATTTCTTGTACCTATTAGAAGAAGATGTTAAGGAAGTATTGGGGATATTACCTTGTTTCTGATTTATGGAGTGATCTGCTTGCGGGTAGTTTTGTTGTGCAGCACGAATTGAGAATGCATCTTGGTGTGTGTCTTGAATTAGTGGAATAATGGGGGACAACTGGGTGTTATTAGCATCAGTTGTATTTTTTTCCATGATTGAAAAGTTTAGAATTATTTGAAGAAGAAATTTGTTCCCACTTTAAAGAATAAAATTTATGTTTCAATTGAGAAAACATAATTTCAAATGGAAAAACATCTTCAAAAACTTTACATCCCAGGAGAGAAAAATTTTAGAACTTGTAGGGTCAAAACATTGATGGGAATGATGAGTGGTGGAGAATCTGAGATAAATATAAGGTTTGGAGATTCTAACTTTTTTTGGGCATATGGTCGAATCCACGGGTAGCACCAACAGCCAAATGTATAAAGAGATTCATAAGCTGGTTTATCTTTAAAAATAACTGCAAATGGTGACTTGTTATTAAGTGTGCTAGTGGGTATACAATTGAGGAGATATGTTGCATGATGGCAAGCAAATGAACAAAAATCAGAAGGTAAAACAACTTAATGAAGTAATGTTTTAGTTATCTCAACTAGGCGACGATGACGTAATTTAGCCATGCCAACCCTTTGAGGTGTGTATGGTGGAGAAACGAGGTGTTGTATGCCATTGGAGTGGAGGTACGGGTCTAGTATTTGATATTCACTTCCTCCATCAGTGTATAGAGTGAGTTTTTTTTTATCAAAATGTTTTTTAATCACAGGATGTAGGTTTTGGAAAATTTGTTGAACTTCATTTTTGTTTTTCATTATGTATAACTAGATGTATTTGCTATACAGATCAACAAAAATATAATAATAACGTATTTTATCACTTGAGAGAACTGAAGATGTCCCCCACAAATCATTGTAAAGTATTTATAATGGAGATTTGGTAGATAATTTATTTGAATAAAATAGAAATTTGTGGGCTCTATTACAACATCAAGAATTACAATAAGTAAATTTGTCTTTCAAAGAATAAGAAAGAGCGAAATTATTTATAACGAAAAATAAAACTCGGGAATGAGGGTGGCCCAATCTTTGATGCCACAGATGTAAGGAAGAGCAAGTAACAGCAACATTGATGGTTGGGCGAGATGGTAATGGCCATTCATAGATTCCTACTTTATTCGGGCCACACAGAAGAGATGTTCCTATAGTCAGTTCCTTCATAAGAAAGTTAAAAGGAAAAAATTCTATTGAGGTTTGGTTATCTTGACAAAACTGAGAAACCAAAAGAAGCTTGCGATTGATAGCAGGAGCACATAAAATAGTAGAAAGTTTGAAGGCATTATTTGATGCATATAAATGAGTAGTACCAATTCGAGTAATTGGAATCACATTACCATTACCCATCGTCACTTTATCCATTATTTTGTTGTGCAGGGAGTTGGTATCAAAGGTAATGTGGTGAGATGCACCCGAGTTGACAATCCTCGGGTCATTTGGCGGTGTTTGGGAAACAAAATTAGCCTTTGCTTTAAAGTGATTATGGGACCGGGACCGGGATCGGCAGACATATGTTGTATGGCTAACTTTGTTACAGGGCTAACAACGGACTCTTGATAGTTGGTATGGGAAGTTACGCCAATGAGAACTATTGTTTGAATCCTGGGGAATAGCACTTTGATTGGGATGTATGTTTGGAGGACAAAAAGTGTTGTTATTACTGGTTGGGCGTCGATTATTATGTGGTGCTGATTGGGAATTTGTGACTCGTTGAGAAACTATTGCAGTGACTTGTGTGGTCATCTTTTTGAGGTCCTCGTGTTTGAGAAATGCTTCGTGTTCAAGAAACTTGTCAAAAAGTTCTTCGTAGCTGATTGGAGAATCTCGTGCCTATATAGCTGCTGAACTGTCACAAAATTCTAGAGCGAGTTCACTCAGAATTTTTACCACAGTTCTTCGTTATTGGTCGGTGAAATGGCTGTGGCGAGCTCATCAGATAATGATCGAATCTCACAAATATATTCAATAATAGATTCGTTGTCTTTACTAACCCAACTGAAATGGTGATGGGGGCTAAATATGCGGGTTTGCAATTTAGTCGCAAAGAAGGTGTGAAGTTGATCCCATACAACTTTGGAGTTGTCTGCGGAAGCGACTGTGGCTGCAATTGTGGCATCAACAGACGCCATAAGAGCAGTTTGGATTAGTTTATCTTGACAAAACCAATCCTTGTACTCAGGGTTGGCAGACTCAATTTCGTTAGTGATGATTGTTTTCGGAGGGGACAACTTGGTACCGTCAAGATAACAATAGAGGTCATGGCCATGAAGTAGCATGGCAATTTAGGCCTTCCAAATAGTAAAGTTGTGGCTGCCAGGTAGTTTAATGGGCAGTTGGAATGCTGGATTGAATTGAATTAAGTTTTTTATGACAGGAGAGGCATCAACATTAGCAACTGGGGTGGAGGCAACCATTGATGTGCAGGAAAAAAACTTACTCATTAGAGTTATTGTGGCGCCGATACCATAAAAAGACAGAGAAATAGAATAGAAGAAAGCATATTTCTTTGATGAGACTCCAGTGGAGTTTATATACAGCTGAAATAAACAAAATTGGCCTAAACTAACTCCTCGAATATAGGAACAAATAACTATGACTAAAACAAACTAACATCTAATAATCTAAACAAACCTAATCCTAATCAACTTATATTTGTAGTATTAGTACATGTGCATAGTAAAACAATGTCACAGCACTAGTAAAACAGTAATGCTAATGTGCTATTACTATGTTTTAGCAATTAATGCTTATAAAAAAAATGAAAAAAAGCACTTTACTGCAAATGGGATTTGATTTCTAGGAGTGACCCTCATTGGAGAGGTGCCTAACCAGCAGACCACGGAGGGCTTTGTTCTAAAGCTCTGTAAATATACATTCACATACACAAATCAGTTTTTATTTTTCCAGATGATATGTATGTACTAATTAATAATTTCCATGAAGCAGTGTTGCACGACACATCTTGCTATAAGGTGGGTCTGCCCCTGAATTTGTAAGGGTTGAACAGATTCAATTTTACCTGTTAAATAGTAAACTAAGTGGCACAGCCAGACCTAACAAAATTGAACACTTGCACGCGAATACTCACTTCGGCATAGCATAGCCATCCATAATGAAATTGCTCATTTCAGGCTTGTTTTGGGCTAGCTCTAGTTGCAGGAGCAAATATAAATTATGCCATCCATGAAATATATTCAATCACATTTATAAGAGCAAACAAAGTTTGAGTATCCTGTTCTTGATATTCTGTAAAAGAGAATAGTCCTGAAATCCGATCATTCAGCTTTCACTTTCTCTTTAATGAATATATATCTTCTTTCTCAGTTTGCTTTGGTTCAGTGAAATAGAATGGAACTTCAATTTTATGAGGACTATTCATCATGTCCGCAACTGTTGCGGCATAGCGAAATTTATACGGTGTTGATATAGAGTGGTGCCATACAAATTATATGAATGATGCCCATGTTAGAGGGTGTATTTAAGCTAAATCTGGACGATATTCATTTATGTAATTTGTTACTTATCTTACGATGTTTCAGAACAACAGGGAAAGCTATCTTACTGATAATTTGTATGTACTATACCAAGGAACTGTTTCGCCCTTACAAAAAAAAAGACAATTCTCGAATTGACTAAAATCATAATAAAATAATCATCGCATTAAAAGCTTCTTTTTTTGTGAAGGCAAAACTAAAGCTCCGCACATCGGGCAATCTTTCTTCTTCAATAGCCACTGTTTAATGCAATCCATATGATACTCGTGTCGGCACTGCAATGTCCTTATTTTCTCTCCATTTTCATATTCAAAATGGCATATAGGACACATTTCTAATGAGTCAACTTTAGCGGAAGCATGATGAGTTCTTATTTTCAAATACTTCAATGTGTTATCCTCTTCTCCTCATGGTCATGATCATACATGTAATCATTTAAAATATGTAATAGATTGTCTAACAACAAAGAATCGAAATCAGAGTTTGAATTTCTCTCCCAACTCTCCTCCTCTTGATCACAATCATACATATCATCCAAAAAATATAATACATTATTATTCACAGAACCAAATTCAGAGTTTGAATTGCTTGTCTATCTCTCCTCATGAGCACGATCATACATATCATCCAAAAAATATAGTAAACATTGTCATATAGAGAGACTAAATCAGAGCTTAAATTTCTCTCCCAACTCTCCTCATAAGCATGATCATCCATATCATCCAAAAGATGTAATAAATTGTAAGAATCAAAATCGGAGTTTGAATTTTTCTCATGACTCTCAAAATCAGAGTTTGAATTTCTCTCCTGAATCTCCTCATGATCATGATCATGCAAACCATCATCCAAAAGATTAAATACATTGTCTAACAGAGAATCAAAATAAGAGTTCGAATTTCTCTCCTGACCAGTCATGTCATTGATATTATCTAACATATTTTCACTAGTCTCCATTAACTCAATCGGATCATTAATGTTATACACAACATCAATCTGTTCATGATCAGCTGCTGCATAGTTCGTACTTCGCCGATTATAGCCTCGTTGATGTTGTTGATGATTGCCATAATAATAATCATTGGGTGAAGAATGATTATGGTTAGAGCCATGATTTCCCATTGTTTCTTTGATTAAGAAATAAACGCACTAAAGTATAAATAGAGAATATTTTTGTTATTAGTAGTAATCCCTATTTAATTTAGATTAGGTTTATCTCAAATGACGTTAAATTTCCATTCCTATTTGTTTGGAAAGGGACGTGGGCATTAGAAAAATAGTAGCTCAATCCATGTATAATTAAACTAGATATGCTGGATGATTTTTCAAATATGTTTTTAGATATTTTAAGTTCTTAATTATTTTTACGTAACTTTTAAATAATATATGTTACTTTCCTTGTCTGAACTTTTATAGCATTAATAGTCAATTATATTTTAAAAATAATTTAAGTTTTTTATTATTGTAATTTATAATATTTTTACGTCTATTTCAAGTGGCAGATGATATAGCAAAATTTCTATAAGAAGATACTTGTGGTAAAAAATTTCAGTTTACTTCATATAAGATGTCAAGTTAATTTAAAACATCAACAGTTACTTTATCATTTTATGTCTATTTTATTTTTTTTATTAAATATTATTAATTTTTAACACTTAGATGATTTATAATAATTAATTAGAGATATTATGGTAAAATTACAGTTGAAGCAGCTGAGGCATACATGTCATAAATGTTTGTTTTAGTTTTTGTATTAAACATGATTAATTTCTAATAGGTAAGTGTCAACCGAATGTAACAATTGAAATAGCAAGCTGACAAGTCTTAAATAACTCATAATAACTAATTTGAAGCGATATAACCAAATTGATATACAAAATATTTTTGAAAAAAATTTAAGTGGGCTTCTTATAAACCTGTCAAACGGGCTGGTTTGACCCGGCCCGCCTCAGCCCACCATTACGGTCCAGCCCGGTATGACCCGGCCCGGTCAGCCCACGATTTGTAGGGTTTCGGGTCCCAGACTAGATTATTTTTTTTGGGCTCGATTTAACCTGGACCGGACCAAACCCGGTCCACGCCCGCCGGTTAACCGGCCCGGAACCAGCCCATTTATGTTTTTATTTTTTAAAAACAAAAAAAAAAAAAAAAAACTAACCGTTTGGGCCATTTGACCATTGGGTCCAACGGCTATATGACTGTTTGAGCCTCAAAAATGGTTATATGCCCATTTTAAATTAAAAAAAAATAATTAAAATATTTTTTTAAACCCAAAAAAATTCTATAAATACCTTACACTTTCAAATCATTTTCCACACAATTTTTATTCTCTCAAATCTCATTCTCTCTCAAATCTCAATTCTCAAAATTTAAATATTCTATATACTTCCTAAAGTGCTCAATTTAATTTTTTAATTTTGCGATTATAAAGTACGAGTGGAAGTTTCTAAAGTCGCAACCTTCAGATACTTTCAAAATTTGGTATTGTCGTTCCATCTCTTACTTTTAATTTTTAATTAGTGTATTAATTGTTGAATATTTAATTTCATTATATTTGTGTATTTTAAATTTTTTTAGTTCGATTTATATTATGGATAAATTAAGAAACCTCGCAACTAAAAATGTAAAAAAAAATTGTCCCAGAAGTGGTAGTGGTAGTAAAAAGCGAATTATCAGCAGTGGAGGTACTTCAAGTAGTAGATATATTTGTGTGCCTCCGGTACCTCTTAGTCAACCTTTTGAGGAAGAAGTAGGTGTAGGTGCTCACGATATGGATTATGTAGAAGCTCAAGAAAATTACGGTATAGAAAAAAAAATGAAATAGATGCAATTGATATAGATGAAGATGATGAAAATATTGGTGAGACATCCGTAGTAAGAAATGCTATATTAGATCTGAATCGGTTAATTGCCCTCTCGTCCTCTCCATCCCCTAAGAGCTCATAAAATAACTAGTATTGCATTGCAATTTTTTACACATATATCAGATACTGAGGTGCAATGTAATATTTGTCAACAAAAATATAAGCATAAAAGAGGAGACAAGTAAGGGAGTACGGGTACGTTAATGAGACATATAAGTAATACTCACGAAAGAGAATTATTTATTGTAAAAGGTGGTCAGGATATTGGTGGGCAAACATAAACTAGAATGGACCCAGCAACCGGTCAGATAATTAAGAACTATAATAAATTGAGGGACCGAAAAGAAATAGCAAAAATGGTAGTTGTGGGTTGTTTGCCTTTCAGTTTTCCTTCTTCTAGTGCTTTTATTCATTATATTCAAGCAATTTATAATCATATGTTTAATGGTATTCCTAGAAATACTTGTCAGACCGATATTTTTAGACTTCATTCACAATATTATTTTTATTTATCTACATTGTTAAAAAATATTCAATGCAGAATGGCTCTAACTTCTAATCTTGGTCATGTTGTTAATAAAAATAATTATTTAACCATTACTTGTCATTGGATAGATAGTAATTTTGTTATGCAAAAATGTATTCTAGCTTTTTGGGATGATGAAGATCGTAAACATACTAGAGATTTTATTCCTGATTCTATTGTTAAAGTTACAGAATTTTATAATATTGAAAATAAAATCTTATGTATTGCTTTTGATAATGCTTCTAACAACAAGACTGCTATTACAAAGTTAAAATCTAAGTTATCTCCACTGTTACCTGAAATATTTCATGTTAAGTGTACTTGTCATATATATAATTTAATTGTAAGAGATGGTCTTGAGTTTTTCAAGCTTTATATTGAAAAAATCCGGGTTGCTGTTGGTTTTATTCAAGAAAATAATCAAAGAAAATGAATTAGAGAATTTAAAATTAAATGTGAACAAAATGGACTTGCACCGATATTGATGCCTGAAGAATGTGATACTAGATGGAATGCTACATATGATTTTTTTAAAAACTTGTCATAAATATAGAGTTTCTATTACACTAACTTTTAATCAACATTGTGGTTCATTTGCTGATTCGGCTGAATGTATGCTACATGATTCTGATTGGGCTATAATTGATGTTCTTATTAAGTTTTTGAAAAAAATATATATAGCTACGATTGAATTTTTCGGTGCTTATTATCCTACTGTTTGTAATATTTTTGCATATATAGCCAATATTTCTAGTTTGCTCAAAGAATATAAGAATAAAGAAGGTTACAAAGAAGTTGTTGGTGCTATGTTTGCTAAATTTAAAAAATATTTTTTTTCGATTCCCCCTATTTACTTGGTTGGTGTTATGTTAAATCCATGTATGAAATATACTACTGTGTCACTTTAGTACTCTTATTTATTATAACTTCGAGACAAATACTAATAATGATTCTGATGATGAAGAACAAGAACAACCAGATTTGTGGACGACTACGGGTGATGCGAATGCTTACATAGATAAATTATATAACCATTATGCCGATTTACTTGATTTAGCTGTACCGACAAATATCATTCCAACTGTCGCTTCTCATCCTCCCGAGGAGTCATCATCTTCTAAAAGGCCGGCACATAGTGATTTTCCTGATTACTTTTATGATTTAAATTATTAGAATAGTGTTTAGGTGGGAGTTTACACAACAACTTATCGGGAAAAGCTTATTATATTCGAACGCCACTAGAGGATCGCAGACGATGGATCAACACATTGAATTGGTGGAAAAATAATGAAACACAATATCCTGTGCTTTCAAGATTAGCTAGAGATATATTGAATGTTCTAATGTCAACTGTTGCATCAAAGAACGCTTTTAGTCAGGGACGACAACAGCATGGAGACAACCGACACTCATTGAAAAGCAATGCTATGAATGTTCTAGTTTGCCTTAGAGATTGGATTAGAGCGGAACGAAGAAATCAAGGAATGGAGGTGGAGCCGAACGACGAACAGAAACTTGAAGAAATTATGACTTCAAGGGAGAACTCAGCAGAATCAAGTCCCATGTATGGTTTTGCCCCCATTGACTTTGAATATCCTATGCAAGATTCTATTAATATTAACATGGATGAGTTGGAAAAAATGATGAGAACTTTGTAGATTTTCATTCATGTACATTATAAATTTTGAATCATTTTGCAATTAATAAAATATAACATTCATTCACTCCTTAGTCTTTGCTTTGTAATTTTTTTCATTTAATGATTTAATTGAATTTCTAGTTTAATTAAATACTTATTTTTAATATATTACTAATTGACTATCAAGTATTATTAATTTATTATATTAAGTAACATATTTTTTAAAGTAGTACATAGATTGAATGGTACGTATATAAGTGTATATATATTTTCTATAGACTCTAAAGTAGTATATATTTAACGTATACATGTGTATATGTTTTCTAAATTAGTATATATGTCATTATATTGTATTATATATATTGTAGCATATTATTTAAAGTAGTACACATATTGAATGGTACGTATATATGTGTATATATAGAATATAGACTCTAAAAGAGTATATATTTAACGTATACATGTGTATATGTTTTATAAATTAGTATATAATTATATATATAGTGTGTGTATATATATTGTAGTATATATATTATACTATATGTTTTATTTAAAGTGGTACATATATATTGAATGGTACGTTATGTGTATATATCTTCTATTGTCTCTAAAGTAGTGTATATCTAACGTATACATGTGTATATGTTTTATAAATTAGTATATATGTCATTATATTGTAGTATATATTGTAGTATATTTTATTTAAAGTAGTACATATATATTGAATGGTACGTATATATGTGTATATACAGAATATAGACTCTAAAATAGTATAGATTTAACGTATACATGTGTATATGTTTTATAAATTAGTATATATACCATTATATTGTAGTATATATCTTGGAGCATATTTTTTAAAGTAGTACATATATTGAATGGTACGTATATATGTGTATATATAGAATATAGACACTAAACTAGTATATATTTAACGTATACATATGTATATGTTTTATAAATTAGTATATAACTATATATAGTGTGTGTGTATATATTGTAGTATATGTTTTATTTAAAGTAGTACATATATATTAAAATATTGAATGATACGTATATATGTGTATATATCTTCTATAGACTCTAAAGTAGTATATATTTAACGTATACATGTGTATATGTTTTATAAATTAGAGTATATGTCATTATATTGTAGTATACATCTTGTAGTATATGTTTTATTTAGAGTAGTATATATATTTATCTAACGTATAGTTGTATACACGATTACATGTGTAATTGTGTATATGTATATGTTTTTAAAATTCTAATGTAGTATATACTATATATAGAGTATATATATTATTTAACGTATTAAAAATGTATATAGGTGGATATATATAGTGTATATTGGAGAAAAAACTTTTAATTTTTTTGGAGTTTTGACCGAATTTTGGATCGATTTTGACTGGGTTTAGGCGGGTTGGACCAGGTTAGGTTTAGTGGGCCGATTCCAGGTTAGTTTTTTTAAATTTACTGTTGGACCCGAAATCGGACCGGTCCGTTTAACCTGGCCCGAAATCGGACCCGACCCACAAACTGGCTAAATGTGATGGGCTGGTTCCGGGTTGACCGGCCCGGCCCAATTAACAGTCCTAGTTTCATATAAGACGTCAAGTTAATTTAAACATCAAAAGTTAATTTACCATTTTATGTTTATTTTATTTTTTTATTAAATATTATTAAGTTTTAATACTTAGATGACTTATAATAATTAATTTATTATATTTTTTATTAAATGTTATTAATTTTTAACACTTACATGACTTATAATAATTAATTAGGGATGATATAGTAAAATTACGATTGAAATAACTGAAGCAGCTATGTCGTAAATGTTTATTTTACTTTTTTAATTAAATATTATTAATTTTCTGATACGTAATGACATATAATAATTAATTAGGGGTGATATAGTAAAATTACAGAGTAAGCGGGTATATCGACGAACACGTATGATTGAAATTGGTGAAGCAAACATGTCATTATTATTTATTTTATTATTTTATTAAATATTTTTAATTTCTTAATACGTAAATATCATATTTAACTCGTTGCTCTTATTTTTATTTTAAAAAATGCTCTTTTAATTGCTTCTCTCTTTTGCTTTCTTTTTTTTTTCGCAAAATGACGGAGATAGTTAAAAATGAAATTCCAATTTTGCTTCTCCTTTTCAATCTCTTCTTCAGTATTTGGAGCAATGAAGGTTGCATAGGGTTTGCATAAAAATTGTATAATTATTGTATAGAATATATATATATATATATATATATATATATATACGCGTGTGCGCTATTTAAATAGAAATAATATAGGATTTGTGTTGTATAGAATATGTATTTATATATGAGTATACAGGGGCAGAGCTACATTTGGGTTAGGGGGTTCATCCAAATCCTCTTCGGCGAAAATATGTTATATATACATGGTTAAAATTATTTTTTATTTATCTATATATTAGATGTTGAAACCCCTTCGACTATATTTTATATTCACATATGAACCCCCTTAGTGAAAACTGTATATATTCCCTTGATTTTATATTCCCTAGCTCCGCCACTGGATGTACATAGGAATTATATCATTATGTGTATAAAAACTGTATAATTATTGTATAATATATGTATCTGATATTGATAATTTTTTTTTTCTTTTTTATTGTATAGAAATTATATCATTATGTCTGGTATAGAATATATATCTGTATACCATTCCTTCTATTTTAGTTGTCTTGATAAAGTTTTGTAAAACCCTGAAGAAAAAATTATTTAGAATTGTAGGACCTGGTACGGAGGCTGGTGGAACAGTATAGGGAAAGGAAGAAGGACCTGCACATGGTGTTTATCGACCTAGAGAAGGCTTACGACAAAGTTCCCAGGGAGGTGCTTTGGAGATGCTTGGAGGTGAGTCGAGTCCCGATGGCTTATATCAGAGCAGTTAAAGATATGTATGATGGAGCGAAAACTCAGGTAAGGACGGCGGGAGGAGACTCAGAGCATTTCACTGTCTTGACAGGATTGCATCAGGGATCTACTCTTAGTCTTTTTTTGTTTGCTTTGGTGATGGATGTATTGACGCAGCGTATTCAAGGGGAGGTGCCTTGGTGTATGCTTTTTGCAGACGATGTAGTTCTGATTGATGAGACCCGAAAGGGTGTGAATGACAAATTAAAAGTGTGGAGACAAACTCTTGAGTCTAAAGGGTTCAGGTTGAGCAGAAGCAAGACAGAGTATTTGGAATGCAAGTTTAATGACGTGAGGTTGGAGGACGAGGTGGTCGTGAAGCTAGAATCGCTGGAGGTATGTAAGAGGGATAGTTTTAAGTATCTCGGGTCCGTGATACAGGGTAACGGTGAGATTGACAAGGATGTCTCGCACCGTATTGGGGCGGGATGGTTGAAGTGGAAGCTCGCGTCGGGGGTGTTGTGTGATAAGAAGGTGCCGCCCAAGCTTAAAGGCAAATTCTACAGGATGGTAGTCCGTCCGGCCATGTTGTATGGAGCGGAGTGTTGGCCAGTTAAGAACTCCCACATCCAAAAAATGAAGGTGGCGGAAATGCGGATGTTACGCTGGATGTGTGGGATGACTCGAGGGGATAGAGTTAGGAATGAGACTATCAGGGAGAAGGTTGGTGTGGCTCCAGTGGAGTGCAAGATGCGGGAAGTCCGATTGAGTTGGTTTGGACACGTGAAGAGGAGGGACACGGATGCCCCGGTTCGTAGGTGTGAGAGGCTAGCGTTGGATGGTTTTAGGCGGGGTAGGGGGAGGCCGAAGAAGTTCTGGGGTGAGGTGATTAGGCGGGATATGGAGCAGCTACAGCTCACCGAGGACATGACCCTAGATAGGAAGGTCTGGAGGGCGCGAATTAGGGCAGAAAACTAGGGCCAGTTTGGGGCGCTAGGGTAGGGAAGTATTTGGTGGGGGTTTTATTCCTGTTATTCTTCCTATTCTTATTTTTATTCCTATTCCTATTCTTCTTCTTGTTATGCTTTCGGTGTTCCATGTTTTATTACGAATCTGGGTGCTTTCCGATGTTTCCTACTACTTATGGGTGCCGTATATACGTTATGAAATCATGTTCTGTGCGTTACTTTATATTTGTGTGGTGTCTCGTGTCTTGAGCCGGGGGTCTATCGGAAACAACCTTTCTACTTCTTCAGAGGTAGAAGTATGGACTGCGTACATCTTACCCCCCCAGACCCCACTAGGTGGGAATACACTGGGTTTGTTGTTGTTGTTATAGTTTGACTAATATATCCTTTGTTAGTTCTTTAATCATTTTCTATTCACGTGCTTTTTAATTCTAGATGATTAACGCTAAGGATAAAGGTGGAAAAATTATTAATTCTCTATTGATCTTTCAAATTGATAGCTATTTTGGAACAAGTATTTTTAGTATACATGAAACAATAAAGGAATGGAGGAGTATCAAACAAGCATTGATAAATTCTTTTTTCATTTTTGTTGATTGTATTTGAAAAATATACTCTTTTTGTATCTTGTTGAAGAGAGTAACTATCACAATGCTACAAAATTGTATTTCATTTTTTAAAAAAAATAAGGTCAACAATTATAAGAGCTTTTATTGGTCAAAAAAAGAGCAACAAAAAAAAAAAGAGCGGCAAAAAAATAAATACATATTCTATTGCAAAAATGAGAATGACTACAAATCATATTTGATTATTGAAAATAACAATAATTGAAAGAGTAATAAAAGATTTTAAAAGAAGAAGATCGAAAAACAAAAATAAATATAGAATAGCAAAACCTAAAATAACCAACTAAAAAAAGAAGATGAGGAACTGAAAAAAATAGGCAACGAGAAGAAAATTGCAGTTAAGGAATGAAAGTCAAAAATTGGCTACAAAATAGAGAAATAACTTTTAAAGGCCATCCAGCTGTCAATATTTTTGACTGGATGAGCATTTGTATCTTTTCATTTTTGGTTTGGTCTGAAAACTCTTATTTTCTTTTTTAAGTTGGGAGTCGGGAAGAAGAAATGAAGAATTAAATTGAATGGTGGAAATCAAATTGAAAAATCCTACTAGTTTAGTTGGTCTACTACTTAAAAAATGAAAGTTGAATTTCCCACTTGCAATCTCTTTTCTAAATTTAATAAAAAAAACAAAAGGTGAAAAATTGAATCCTCAATAATAGCATGAAGATTTAAATGATTGAACAATTGAGTTGTTAAGATTCTTTTGAAATCAATTAGGAAAAGAAAGGACTAAGAAAAATACTAATATAATGCTCCCTCTGTTTCAAAAAAAAAGATTTAGTTTGACTTGACACGTAGTTTAAGAAAATAAAGAAGATTTTTGAATCTTGTGGTGTTAAATTAAAAATATGTCAAATGTATCGAAATATCCTTCAATCTTATGGTCTTAAACATGTCATGTGAAAAGTTAAAATTAAAAAGTTGCTAAAAAGGAAAAAAGAATCATTTTTTTTTAAATGAACTTAAAAGAAAAGTAAATCATTCTTTTTTAAATTGAGAAAATAGGATATTACTTGTACTTAGATATTTATATCTAACCCATAAATACATTTTCATATAGAATCTAAGCGTACTGATTAATTACCATGTCTTCTGCTTTCTCAATTTTCAATTGTTGGAAAGGAATTAAAAATCGTGTTCTAAAAAATTCATATATTACAAAAAGGGATAAAAAGAAGGATCATTTACTAAATAATTATCCCAAACGGGACGATATGATGAAAATTTATGTTCACTAATGCAATATATGATTCAATGAACAGTAACATTGTTAGGAAAATGCAACTTTAATTAGCCTTATATTATGATCAAATAGCCATACAAAATTTGGCTTGGATTCTTGAATTCGTGATGTATTGGAACAAGTTGGAGCTAATAAAATGACATGATTGAAAAGAGAAGAAAATATAAGTTCTGGACTCGAAGATTTTTTTTTTTATATCTGTTGTGATTTGGTTTAGAAAATCGTTGTTACTAATATAAAAAGTGTTAGAATATTGTAGGAGAAGTGCAGTGGGCGGACTCATTATCCATCACGTTTTGACACTGTCATTTGCCCCAATGGTTTCTCGGTTATCAAAATAAATAAGAAACAAGCGTCAAAAATACACTTAGTCTTATGAATGTATTTACATTATAATTAATGTCTATCAAAAATATATATAAGATGATCTAATTGATATAGGATATGAAATATCTATCTTTTAGAGAGAAACTAGAGTATTTTTTCCTATGGGAAAAGACTCAAATATGCCACTGAACTTTTAGAAATGACTTATTTATACCATCCGTTAAAAGTTGGGCTCATTCATGCCATCCCCGTTACAAAACCGGTCCATTCATGCCATTACTTTTTAACATATGATTTTTAAAAACAGTCTTGCCACGTGGCAGTTTATAAGAGGGCCGCCATTTTTTATTTTTTTAAAAAAAATAATATTTTTTTTGATCCATTAAAAAGAATTCACACAACTTTTTGATCCATTGAAAATTAGTTTGATCTATACTTTTAAAATTTGATTAATTTTTCATGAATATATTCTTAAAACATTCTCGTTCGTTTCGTTTTTTTGTCATTTTTGACATATTAAGATTGTTTTCATATTTTGCATTTAATATTAATTATTTTTTTCTTCAAATTAATTTCAAATACAATAGTAAACATCATTTAATAAATATATTATAATAAAATAACTATTTTAATTGACGGACGAGTAACTAAAGGGAACGGAGAGAGTATACACTCCACGCTTTTTATCACTTTATTTTTTTTTAAAGATTCATGTTAACTAAAGCTTTTGTCATTTTTCAGTTGAAACTGAAGGGATATATAAACATCAAATATTATTATTATATTATTAATAGTTAGCTTCTCATTTTGTCAACTCTACGTATACTATATATGTCGGCATGTTGTGTCCTTTCTGTTTTTTGCAATGATAAATGATGATGCATAAAGTGTTACGTACAAATATTGAATGCTGATTAGGGGCAGCTCAATCCTTTAGGAGAAAAGGCAGCCGCCTAAGACCACAAAATTTGAGGGGCCTATTTTTGTTTAGTAGTAATAAATTACAAATTTTAAGAAATATATTAAATACTATTTATAGAAAAAAGAAAAATTTTATATAAAAAAATAAAACGCAAGGCCTTCGTTTGATTTTTGCCTTAGGCCATAAATTTGCTTGAGCCGCCCCTGATGCTGATGATGTCATTCTATGCTTAATAAAAAAATAAAAACTAAAAAGTTACTTACATTCGGCTTACAAAATATTTCATGTATACTAAGATATACTATATGCTTAGTTAGAATAGCGTTTGGTTATAAAATTTAGTAGTAGATTTTAAAAAAAAAATTCTTTAAATATTTGTTTGATAATGAAAAACTAATCAAATTTTAAAAGCATAAATCAAATTAATTTTTAATGGATCAAAAAATTGGGTGGATTCTTTTTAATGGATCAAAAAAAATTAAAAAAGAAAATTATTTTTTTTAAAAAAATAAAAATAAAATAAAAAATGATGTGGCCCTCTAATAAGCTTCCATGTGGCAAGGCTATTTTTAAAAACCGACTGTTAAAAAAGTAATGGCATGGATGAGCCAGTTTTGTAACGGCGATGGCATAAATGAGCCCAACTTTTAACGAATGACATAAATGAGTCATTTTTGATAGTTCAGTGGCATATTTGAGCCTTTTTCCTTTTCCTATAAATAGAGGGTATTGTTCATTGTATGCTCAATCTTATAATTTTCCATCTCTCAAAAGAAATAAAGAATTACTCCCTCTTTTCTTTCTACTCTTGTTCTTCTCTACTTTATATTTAATAATACGTTATCAGCACGACTCTTAAACCAGTTGAGATAGATGGACAAATAATTTTGATACTCGTTAATGCCACAAGAAAAGTGCAGTTAGTAAGAACAAGGCTTGTGACACAAAATCATGCATATTTCGAATACGAGAGGTTGAACAATTTTTTCTTTTCTCTATTCGTATTTGCTCTCTATTTGTGTTTATGATCTATATACTTATATTATATATACCTATGTATTATTATATTATTTATACATAAGATGGAAGCTATGCTTTACAACTATCCATATCAATACTGTTTGTACATAAATAAAATAAGCACGTGTCTGCTAATTGGTAAAATATAAACAATAGTATTTTATATAGTGTTTAAAGTAATTTTATGGACACCTCTGATATAATTACAAGTCTATGTTCACATTTATTCTTGAGTTGCAGGAGGATATTTTTTTAATTTCTTACTTATTTGTATTTGCTACTAATGATATAATTATTGTTGAATCTAAGGGAAAATAATGGTTTGAAATCATTTATACTTTAAAAAAAATTGAAAAGAATAATAATATTTAAAAGGATGATAAAATATTGGATTCAAGTTCATTAAATTATGGCCTAAAACGTCTTTATATGGATAAAACGTTGAGTTTGAATCCCAATGCACCATATTGATGATATTACGATGGCTATGACAAAATAATGTGTTTTTTTATGAAAAGTCATGAAACTTGTCCATTGAATATGCTCCATCCATGAAGTAGTGGTAGCAATATATAATAGGTTTGACAGATGCCAATTTGCTCCATTTTGGAAGTGAATGTGGTAGCAATATATGATATACTTTGAAAGATATGTATTCCTTGATGTGCTCCTGAAGTAGCAATAACATGAAAGAGTTTATAAGCTATCAAAATTTGATAGGCTTAAGACATGATTATATTTCATTTCTGGGGAATGAGAAGCTTATTAATGCAAACGTGCACTTGATTGTGATGGTATCACAACTCACCTCCGAAAGAGGAAGAATAACCGAGAGGAGTTATTTTGAAATCTACTTATAAAGTAGTAAATCTAAAATTTATTCATGTAATAGTAAATATGAAATTTACTAAAGAAAAAAAATACATGTCATGGTAAACTTGTGTTTACTACTATAAATGTGTTCATAAGTTGATATGGACGATTGTGACATCTCGAAGATGTGCATAATGACTATTAGACATGTATTGAACTAGAAGATTCTTCAAGAATTATTTATGTAGCTTGTTCTCATGATAAGTTAGTTAGACCAACTAATAATGGGATTGGATCCCTTAAAATCTAAAAAGTATAAAAGGTGAATAAGGTCTTGTTCACCTCTCATGTGATCTATTAAGATTCATCGATATAAGATGATCACTTATACGTTTATTGTCAACCTGCAGTTTGACATTCATAAAGTTACTTGCTCAATATAAATTTAGTTAAGAGCCTAATTTTCAGATCGTGTAATCAAGATAATTCATCTTGACGATGATGGTTTAACATTGAATATCTTTGAAAAATAGTTGAACTATTGCTAATGAGAACAAAACTTCATGTGATGGTTTGAGATATGATATATTAAAAAAAAAAGTACTTGTATGCATCACACCAATAAATTTTAACTGATTTCCCCTAAATTTGGTTTTGAGTCAGGAACTAAACATTGTCCATCTAATAGTTTAATGTAAGATATACGATTAATGAATATACTATGATGCACAGAGATGGATTCGTCAAAGAAGATGAAGGATGCATGTTTGTTTCCTAACATAAGGGAGATATTATAAGCAGTTAAGAAATATGTTAGGAATTATCATCAGATCCTCATTCAAAAGATAATTCAAGTCAAATGTTGAAAACATCTCATATTTAAGTTGCAAGTGCTCCTTTTTTGTGTCCCTAAAGGACAAAGTCTACACATACATGAAACATGATAGACCAATCGATTATAAATGAAATAATCCTTAAAAAGGATAAGGAGCAAATGATCATAATAAGAAGGCAATACACTATTGAAGAGCCTACGACATAATACTTCATGAAACCTATGAAAGGTTCAGGTACCTAAAAATAATGAAGTGATGAGATCTCAAAATATTATGTCACATTACAAATTGATACAAAATGAGAAACCATCGATGATATCTTTGATACAATATTGATGCAATATTCTGAAAGATTACGAGGATTTAAATTTTACATTTATTTAAGCATACTAACGTAGAAACATTTATCAAGTGACATGAAAGGATGCATTTTGGTAAGCATAAAACTTATTTGATTTGCAGTCCAGACACTTGAAGATGTCACATATGCATGAGATGCTAAAAATTTCACTTGACAAAATTTATATGAAAAATTTCTAAGGATTCAAAAATGTTTGAAGCATATAAAAGTTTTTGGGAAACTTATTTAGAATCCTTATATTGCATAAGCTTATAGCTTGAAAGTTATTGGAACTCTTGGAGAGTTTTCAAAAGAAATAGATTACTTGCTGAAATGATAAATATACCAAATTGGTTTGGTTATGAAGTACCATATCTTAGTTCAATTAGTGCACTCGTGTATCTTGCAAATACTACAAGGATTGATATAGCCTTTTCAGTCAATTTGTTGGCAAGGTATTGTAATATCCCAAAAATCCAAACCAATATTAGAACCATACTTCGAGATCATGAGAAATAAATTATAGTTCTTTGATAATATTATGAGTGGGTTTGATATATATTAAGGTCTCAAATAACTCCCAACTATTAGACGAATCAAAATATCCCTTACCGATTGAGTTTTTGATAAGAATGTTGCCTTAGTCAACTTCAAACGAGCATATCTTTTGTTATACTTAGAATTTTCCAGTTTAAAATCTATCAAAGTGTAGAAAATTCAATCAGCTTTCCAATGATACTAATTTTGCCTTAATCCGATAATCGGATAAGAAGTTATGGCGATTTTAGTTTCAGGCAGTAAGGCACCGCGATACCACCGCATCGCGGTGACAGGCCAAATGGCATTTTTCCTTCATTTGCATAATCCAGTAGCTCATCGTGATAAGTTTGTGTCACATCATAAATCACAATAAGACCAGTACTACATCGTGGTAGAGTGCAAATCCACACTTGTCAGTCTTCAGTGATACAATGCGATAGCACCGCATCACGCTAGAGTGCCAGTTCACACTCATCCTTTTTTAGTGATGCAATGTGATACCACCGCATCATTCTAAAGTGCATTTTTACACTTGTCTATGGAATGCACTAGTAGACAAATTCCAGTTGCTCACCTCGATGGCACCGCATCGCAGTGAAGGCTAAAAAAAATTCAGTGATAGAAATTTAATTCTTTATAGGGGTAATTTGGTCCTTTTTAGTCCTAATCAGTCCAAAACACGTAAATTAATCCCCAAAAGCCAATTAAGTCATTATTTACTCAATTTTTCCTTAAATCAAGAGTATTCTCCCTCAAGTAGAAAACCCTAGCTTTCAAAATTGAAGATGAATCCTTAATAAAATCATCAAAATACTTCAAGAATTCGTATACCAGGTATGTTAGGTGTTCATCCTTGGGTTCCTTCCACCCTTGGAGTTTAAGAACCCTTTTTAAAAACTACATGTTTTTAGATTCATGATTTACATGCGCAAATTGGGTTGTATTCATGTTGCGCTGTTGTATGATTTTTAATTCAAGATTTAATTATAAGTTTCATGAACATAAGATAGCATGTATGTTGATTGATGTAATTCCCATGTCAAACCCCTTGAAATTGCAACTTTAAGTTGGAGTGATGATGCTTATGTGTTGTTCATTACCATGTGAATTAATTATGCTCCCCAAGTTTTTGATAGAATGTCCATGTGAATTGAATAGGGTAATCATGATGTGTTACCATGTGTTCTCATTCATGTACAAGTTCACCACCTTCAAGTGTTTGACAAAATATCTCAGTGAATGAATTGTGAACAACTGACTCTTATTATTCTATCATAATTTGCCATGCTTTATTATTTAGGCTATTGAGTCCTGGGGGGTCTATAATACCCGAAATCTAGCTATTTACTTAGTTACAGTAGTTATAGAATAGTATCAGTAAAGGTCACGAACAGTAGTACATAGTCAATTAACAAAGCTTAGTGAACCCAGTCCAGTTCAGTCAGTCTGCACGCTCAGTGTCAGTTCCGTTACTCTTAGTACAGTCTAGTTAAGTAATCTGAGTCACTTCAATTGGGAGTAGGATTCAGCACTGAGCGAACCCAGGGATGGGGGCATTCCTGTTAGTATAGGGTTTGACCCTTAGTAGCAATCCCTAAGTTGCAGAACACGTAGCCAACGTAGGTTTGAGATGTCTTTCTGTGAGTTTAGGGTTGACACATATCTCATGATGTCTTTCTGTTAGTTTAGGGTTGACAAGGTGTATTCTTGGTAGTTTGAGGTTGACCCACCCATTGTTAGTACCCGTGGCACGATACTAGCATCCTTTCAACTGGGGTCACAGGTTGGACCCCTATCATCTCAGATTGGGGCATGTCGGTTAGATGATACCTCCTAAAGTTTTAGTTCTAATACCCAATTTAAAATTCAATTCAGTCTTTCTTAACCATAACACACACTTCATCAGTTATTCAGTTATCAGATTTCGATACTTCAGTTTACAGATTATATTCAGAATATATTTTATGCTTGGTCATACATTCTCATTACTTACAGATTTCATGTATTCCATACAGTACTTCATGCTATTCATTCAGTCAGTTATTACTCTTGTACATAAAACCATGCATATCAACCTACCTCATTTAGCATACCAGTACATTGAAAGTACTGATCACATACTCGTTTCTTGTGCTATGATGTATTATATCATAAGTTCAAACGCTTAATTCTCAAATCACGCATAGACCTTCCAGATTATCAGACATATTAGTGGTGAGTCCTCATATTTTGAGGACAGGCTAAATTTAATTTCATGCTTTCAGTTCTGTAGTTAGTCAGAGTTAGTTGGGGGTTTATCCCATCAGCCCCACAGTCAGTCAGTAGAGGCTTTTCAGACTAGTACATATAGTTAGTCAGTCATCAATTTTTTAGTTGTCTACTTTTTAGACTAGTATAGATAGTTAGTCACTCATCAATTTTTCAGTTGTCATTGTCAGACGTTTTATTTAGGATTATCAGTATTGTTTTATAGACATTGTCAGAACTATAATTTAAAACCTTATGGCATTTCTCAGTTAAATTTTCCATATGATATATTATTATCAGTTTTACTCAGTGCTCACAGCAGGTAACAACTCATGAATTAGCTTGTGGTCCCTCGGGACTGTAAGAACAGTGTGACGCCCAGGGTGTACTCTCGGGGTATTACAAAATTGGTATTAGAGCCTAAGTTTATTAAGTATCCTACGAAGTCTGAAAGCCACATCAAGTAGAGTCTTGTGCATGGGTGTGGAGCGCGCCACACTTATGGACAAGAGGCTATAAGGCATTTTTAGGAAAAATTTCCCTTTTTTCAGTGTTCATATTGTGCGAAAGAGCATGAGATCAAGTTGAACTATCTGTATAATTCAATTCTTCCTTTTGTTTACAGACCGTGCCTCCCAAAAAGACAAATAGAAGAAGAAACATAAACTAGCCAGCGCCTCCGCCCGCATAGGAAGATCCCCTGAATGAGCATGTTTCTTATGCATAGTTGAAAGATGTATTCACTACTCTAGCTCACTCTCTAGTGGCTCAAAATATTCAGTCAGCTGTTGTTCCGACCAACTTAGTGGCCAATACTGCCGCAACTAGGATTTGGGACTTTACCTAAATGAATCCTCTTTTATTTTTGGGATCTAAATTGGAAGAGGATCTGAAGGAATTCCTATACATGGTCTAGAAGGTAACAGGCATTATGGGGGTTAATTCTAGTGAGAGTGCCGAGTTAGCTGCCTATCAGTTACAGGATGTATCTCACACCTAGTTTAAGCAGTAGAAAAAGGATAGAGGCGTAGATGTAGGGCCTGTAGAGTGGGAGGAGTTTGTTATAGCTTTCTTAGAGATTCTTCTCCTTGGAGTTAAGGGAAGCTAAGGTGTTAGGATTTATTAATTTGAAGTAGGGCAACATGAGTGTGAATGAGTATTCCTTCAAGTTTACTAAGTTAGCTAGGTATGCTCTTCATGTGGTGGCTGATAATAGATCTAGGATGAGAAAGCTTGTGTTTGGGGTATCAAATAGCGTGGTCAAGGAGTTTATTATTGTGATGTTAATTAAGGAGATGGACATATCTAAGGTTATAGTCCACACTTAACAGATTGAGGAGTAGCAGCTTAAGAAGAAGGAGAGAGAGAATAAGAGAGCCAGAATGGGTAGCTTTAGTTTTGCTCAACCAAGGTCAGAGGGTGGTAATCTTTCTTATTTTAGTCAGAAGTTTTCAGCCCCAGCTTCATCTTCAGCTAGTGCACCAGTATCAAAGTTTAGGAATGACTGTTGGGATAGGGCGCCAGGCTTCAATACCCAGGGTAGTGTTAGAAGTGGTCGTGCCCATCCGCTTTGCAAAAAATATGGTAAAAATCACCTAGGTATATGTAGGGACGATAGTGATGTGTGTTTTAGATGTGGTGAATCAGGCTATAGATTCTGAGAATGTCCTAAGGCTGGTCCACAAAGTCAACACAGTCATCCTCCAGTTCCATCCGGTTGCTCGACTCAGCAGGGCGCCACTTCAGTGCAACCCGTGGTCAATGTTAGAATAAACTTTATGCACTTCAGTCCTGGCATGATTAGGAAATTTCTCCTGAAGAAGTTACGTGTATGTTACACTCCTTTCATATTCTTGTGTATGTTTTACTAGACGCTGGAGTTTCTCTTTCTCTTATAACCCCTTATATAGTCGTCAACTTTAGAGTCAGTACCAAAAATCTTAGTAGAGCCTTTCTTAGCGTCTACCTCATTGGGTAAATCTATCCTATCCAAATGAGTATACAAAAATTTCCTTGTTACAGTATCCCAGTAAATCCCTTCAGTTGATTTCAGAAATAAAGTAGTTCAGTTTCAGCTTCTCGATAAACCAGATAGGGAATAAAGTAGTAGTACCTCAATGCTTAGGGTTTCGATGTGTTATTGTTCCCCTCTCAAAATCCTATGACAACATGTGATCTAGAGTTAGAAGCATGATCCCAGGAGTTTAACAACACTGAAATGGGGTTAATTGTATGAGAAGTGAACCAGAAGTCTTAGAATAGTGCGGAAAAGAATTTATAGTACTAAATCAAAATTAAGCATGATGTGGGGGTGATTTAGATAAGTGATATTTGTAGGCTATGATGAAAGTAGTTGGGTTATTACAGATTTGGGGATATCCAGGATATGTGTTAGAATCTAAGTTTGAATCTTTGAAGGTTGAGCTAATAGAAAGAAGAGTTGAAAATTCTAAGTTAGTCAACTTTAAGTTATTACATGATGATTGTTGGGGATATAGAAAGCTAAGAGTTGTATCTCAAAAGAAAGTACTAGTGGCAAGTTTCACATTATCGAACATAGTCATTCAAAGTGAGTTTACCAATTATGTGTATTTTCATACCCCAAATTCTAGAGTGAAGTGGTGCCAATCTTGTTTAGAGATGTTAATTAAGTTGTTCCAAGACTTAAAATGAAGGTTTTAAGCTAAGATGGAGATGATAGAACAAGTAACCAAATCAGGCTCTCAGATTCTAGTAATGGTGCCAGCGTATTGTAGAACATCAGTAAGAGAGGGTGATACCCGACCCATCCTCATCTCGGTTCAGAGTTTTGAACTTCAGTTATCACGACATCTACTCATGCTTTATATGTCAGCTCCATGATCATAGTTCATGTTTTTGCATATCATAAAGAATCATGTGTGCTTCCAATTGTTAGTATAATGAGTTCCAATTTACTCAGTTGTATGAATCATATTTGATGAAACTTATGAACTCCAAACTCAGATCATGTAGCTCGTGACTCATGTATTTATGCTTTATCATATGTTCAGTTCCAGTTCTCACGCTACATATATATTGATCAACGAAATTCAGATTTATGTCTTGCATCATATTTTAGATTCCAGATAATCAGTTATGATTCAGTTCGTATGTGTCTCATGCACCATCTCAGTCTTCCCTCAGTATTTCAACCAAGTCAGTATATTTCGTGGGACATAATATCCTAAGAGGGAGGTGTACTGTAATCCCCCAAGCTTTCAGCTCCTAAACGTTCCATATTCTCCTCACATAGCAAGATCTAGCTTGAAGCAATGAGGTGCTTATAAATTGACTCTCTCAGTTATATCTTAGCCTTATAACTATTCTTATGTCATTTCATATATCAAGAAATCAGTTCAGTTCATGATATTCAGTTCATGTATCATGTTTCAGAATCAGTTATGCAATCATGTTCCAAGTCATGCATTTTCATTACAAGATCTCAATTACCTCCGTACTGTACTCTCAGTCTAACCAGTCTTATTCAAGGACCAATATTTCCAAGGGGGAGATATTGTAATACCCCAAGAATCCAAACCAATTTTAGAACCATGCTTCAAGCTCATGATAAATAAATTATAGTTATTTGATAGTTTTATGAGTGGTTTTGATGTATATTAAGGACTTAAATAACTCCCATCTATTAGACGAATCAAAATATCCTTTATCGATTGAGTTTTTGATAAGAATATTACCTTAGTCAACTTCAAATGAGCATATCTTTTGGTCTACTTAGAATTTTCCAGTTTAAGGCCCACCAAAGTGGAAAAAAATTCATTTAGCTTTCCAACGATACAAATTTTGCCTTAATCTGATAACCGGGTAATAAGTTATGGCAATTTTAGTTCCATGCAGTAAGGCACCGCGATACCACCGCGTCGCAGTGACAGGCCAAATGGAATTTGTCCTTCATTGGCATAATCCATTCTCTCATCGCAATAAGTTTGTGTCATGCTACAAATCATGATAAGACCAGTACAACATTGCGGTAGAGTACAAATCCGTACTCGTCAATTTCTAGTAACGTAATACGATAGCACCATGTCGCGTCAGAGTGCCAGTTCATGCTCGTCCTGTTCCAATGATGTAATGCAATACCACTTTATCATGCTAAAGTGCATTTTCATACTTCTCCGTGGAATGCACTAGCAGAAAAATTCAAGTGGCTCACCGCGATGGCACCACGTCATGGTGAAGGGTAAAAAGGGAATTTCAGTGATAAAAATTTAATTCTTTCTAGGGATAATTTAGTCTTTTTTTTCAGCGGCCCTAATCAGTTGAAAACACATAAATTAATCCTCAAAAGCTGATTAAGTCAATATTTACTCAATTTTCCCCAAATCAAGAGTTTTCTCCCTCAAGTAGAAAACCCTAGCTTTCAAAATTCAAGATTAATCCTTAAGAAAATCACCTAAAAACTTCAAGAATTTGTCAATCAGGTATGTTAGGTGTTCATCGTTGGATTCCTTCAACCCTTGGAGTTTAAGAACCCTTTTTAAAAACTACAAGTTTTCAGATTGATAATTTACATGTGCAAATTGGGTTGTATTCATGTTGTGTTGTTGTACGGGTTTCAATTCAAGATTAAATTATAAGTTTTATGAACATAAGATAGCATGTATGTTGATTGATGTAATTTCGATGTCAAAACCCTTGAAATTATAAGTTTAAGTTGTAGTCATAATGCTTATGTGTTGTTGATTATCATGTGCATTAATTATGCTCCCCAAGTGTTTGATAGAATGTCCATGTGAATTGAATAGTGTAATCATGACATGTTAGTATGTGTTCTTATTCATGTACAAGTTCACGACCTCCAAGTGTTTGACAAAATGTCTCAGTGAATGAATTGTGAACAACTGACTATTATTATGCTGTTATGATTTGCCATGTTTTATTATTTAGGATATCGAGTCTTAGGGGGTATATAATACCGGAAATCTAGCTGTTTACTTAGTTACAGTAGTTATAGAATAGTCTCAGTAAAGGTCACGAATAGTAGTACATAGTCAATTAACAGAGCTTAGTGAACCCAGTCTAGCTCAGTCAGTCCACACGCTCAGTGTCAGTTCAGTTACGCTTAGTACAGTTTAGTTAAGTAATGTGATTCACTTCAGTTGGGAGTAGGATTCAGAACTGAGCGAACTCAGGGATGGTGGTATTCTTCTTAGTATAGGGTTTGACCCTTAGTAGCAATCCCTGAGTTACAGAACACGTAGCCAGCGTAGGTTTGAGATGTCTTTCTGTGAGTTTAGGGTTGACACATATCTCATGATGTCTTCCTGTTAGTTTAGGGTTGACAAGGTGTCTTCTTGGTAGTTTGGGGTTGATCCACCCATTGTTAGTACTCATGGCACGGTACTAGCATCCTTCCAACTGGGGTCACAGTTTGGACCCCTATCAGCTCAGACTGGGGCATGTCGGTTAGATGATAACTCCTACAGTTTCAATTTTAGTACTCAGTTCAGAATTCAGTTCTGCCTTGCTTGACCATAGCACACTTTTCATCAATTATTCAATTATCAGATTTTAGTACTTTAGTATATAGATTATATTCAGAACATGTTTTATGCTTGCTCATGTATTCTCAGTACTTACAGATTTCATGTATTCCGTTCAGTACTTTATGCTATTCATTCAGTCAGTTATTACTTCTGTACATGAAACCATGCATATCAGCCTACCTGATTTATCTTACCAATACATTCAAAGTACTGATCACATACTCGTTTCTTGTGTTATGATGTATCATATCATAGGTTCGAACACTTAGTTCCCAGATGGCATATAGACCTTCCAGATTATCAAACATAGTAGTGGTGAGTCCTCATATTTTGACTATAGGCTATATTTAATTTCATGCTTACAGTTCAGTAGTTAGTCAAAGTTAGTTGGGGGTTTATCCTATCAGCTCAATAATCAGTCAGTAGAGGCTTTGCAGATTAGTACAAACAGTTAGTCAATCATCAGGTTTTCAGTTATTATTGTCAGACGTTTTTCTCAGTATTATCAGTATTGTTTTATAGATATTGTCAGAACTATGATTTAAAACCTTATGGCATTTCTCATTTAAATTCCGCATATGTTTTATTGTTATCAGATTTACTCGATGCTTACAGCAGGTACCAACTCATTGGTTAACTTGTGGTTCTTTGAGACTGTAAACATCATGTGACACCCAGGGTGTACTCTCGGGGCATTACAGGTATATTTATGCTCCTACTAGGAGACGTCAAAATGGTATAAAACATATGAGCTTATTTTATTCTAAAGCTTCTAGTCCTAATCTTGTTGGTTATGCTGATACTTGGTATTTATCTAACCGCATAAAGCTCATTCTCAAACAAGCTATATGTTCATATGTGGGGGTACTATCATATCTTGGAGATAAAGTAGTATATCATAGCCACTCCATCGAACCTTGATGAGATGATAGCTATTCATGAAGTAAGCCGAGAGTATGTGTGGTTGAGGTTCGTGA
Organism: Capsicum baccatum var. pendulum; assembly: GCA_030864225.1. Lineage (NCBI taxonomy): Eukaryota > Viridiplantae > Streptophyta > Magnoliopsida > Solanales > Solanaceae > Capsicum > Capsicum baccatum. Next base: position 43,207,985 of record CM061554.1, read on the forward strand.
TACATCTCATTCGAGAAAAATGTGGTTTGAAATGTGACAAAGTACTTAAAATTTATATAAAGATAATGCAGCATGCATAGCACAACTTAAAGAAAAATTCATAATAGGAGATTGAACACACATTTTGCCAAAACGTTTCTATACACATGAGCTATAAAAGAATGGTGATATTAACGTGCAACAAATTCGTTCAAGAGACAATGTGGTTGATTTATTCACCAAGTCCCTTCCAACTGCAACTTTAAACAAAATGGTGTACAAGATTAAAATGCAAAGGTTCATTGACCTTCTCGTCAGGGGAACCAAATACGCGTTGTACTTTTTTTCCGTTTCAAGATTTTGTCCCACCGAGTTTTCCTTATAAGGTTTTTAATGAGGCAGCCAAAATGTGTATTATTAGAGATGTGTACTCTGATCCCCCGTTGGGAATGAAATTATGCTTTTCCTTCACTAGATTGTTTTCCATTGGATTTTTTCTAGTAAGGTGTTAACGAGGAACATTATCTATCAATTAGAAATTTAAGGGTGAGTGTTATGAATGTATTTACATTATAGTGAATGTCTATCAAGAATATAGATAATATCTTTCAATATCTAGTTGATATCCACTAGGATATAAAATATATATCTTTTGGACAGAAACTAGGAGTATTTTTTCCTATAAAGAGGGGTTTTGTTCATTATATCCCCAATCTTATAATTTCTCATCCCTCAAGAGAAATAAAGAATTACTCTCTCTTCTCTCTCTACTTTATATTTAATAATACTTAAAGTTTTTTTCATGTTTAATTATCACCAATTATCTCCAATTATTTATCAAAATACACTTCAACTATCAGTTCTTCTCTTTTTCTACCTGAACGATGATAATAGTTCATGAATCTTCGCAAATTAATAACGGGGCTCATAACCGCCGTAAAATAACCACCGCAAATTAATTATGGGGATCGAATAAAAATCACCGCAAATTATTTGTGACGGCTCATATTCTGGGTGTTTTGGAAACCGCCGGAATGACATTTTGCAAGGGTTTTAAACTCCCGCAAACAGTAAAGTTAACCCCGTAATTTGAACCATTTTTTGTAGTGTCAAGTAGGACAACATAACTAAAAATTGAGATGTGTTTTCCTTAACAATAACCAAATAATGTGTCAAGATTGCAAGAATTCATCATTGAATTAGGCGGCCTGATTATGGATCTTCCCAATTTACCAATTCTTTTACACCCTTCTCTGTCTTTTACTTCTCTCATCAAACAACTCATGCAAAGTCCTATCGAACACAAACAAAGAATCAACTTTCTATTAACCCGTTTTTTGCCTTCAATTATGTTGTCTTATTAGTAACCTCCTTTTGAGTGCTCAATAAAATAATTTAAAGCTTTAGGGTGTGTTTGATATGGCAGAAAATATTTTCTATTTTCCTTATATTTGGTTGGTCAAAATATTTGGAAAACATTTTATCTAGGAAAGTAAATTTCTTAAAAATGAGGAAAATTAATTTCCTCATGGAATTAGGAAAAACAAGTTGAATTGACGTTTCAAATTCATTGTCCCCTCCCAACCATCCAAACCTACCAACCGCCAACCCCGAAACCCTACTCTATCCCATCCCGCCTCCATAGTGTTTTGATAGATAACATATAAATGCTCTTAGGAGAATATTTTATTACTTACTTACTTACCAAATACTAAAAATAAGTATCCACTCTATCTCATCTCAAAATAATTAGTATATTTACTAATATTACTTGTCTCAAAATAGTTATCTGTTTAAAAGATAAAGAGAATATTAATTATTCTTTTTCAACACTGCCCTTAACATTTATTATTATTAAGAGACTCATAAATAGGTAAGGATTAAAGAATTAATAAAGGATATACTAGTCAAATCACACTCCTAATTAATTTTTCTTTAAGAGTTGTGTAAAACCTAAACCTCTGCCAGCTATTATGAGGTGGAAGGAGTAAGAAATTCACTTGATTTTCAAGATAATATTTTCTAGGTAATTATTTTCCTTCATACGAAACACACCCTTAGTATGCTCGCATTGTATTTATTTTGTTTCAATCTGTTTATTTTTATTTTTTTTATTTGTTTAAAACGGCCTCTTTTCTTTTTTTGAGAACTATATTTTAGGCGTTTGTTCAATACTTAATCAAAATATATTATCTTTGAAATATTTTTATATAATTTAGACAATATTATTAAAGGTGTGTGGGTTAAATGGGTTTTGCTTACTTACAGTAAGGAAATCATTTTCATTTTTAAAGAACTTGCTTTTATAGAGAAAATATAGTTCACAAGTTTTTGATGGACCGAACATGAAAATAATTGAAAATTATTTCCTAAGCAGAAAACACCCCTAATGCTCAACATCTATTAAAAAGGAAAATTTGGTGCACTAAAACTCCCGCTATGCACGTGATTTGGGGAAGGTACGAATCATATGAGTATGTTATTCCTGCATTTGTACAAGAGATTTTTTTCAAGGGTTGAACCCATAACCATTGATCCCGTGAAAATAACTTTATCAATTATGCCAAGACTACCTTTAATACTCAATATTTATTATGAGTTTATTTTGCAAGTGTCTGCCAGCCATAACCACTCCAAAAGGAAAAAAATAAAACATACTTTTTGGCGCCATTACTCAGACTTACCCCTTTTTACGTCAAACTATCATGATATAAGGTGTTAAGTTGTTAAGTGTGATTAGTCCAATGGAAGCTTCGACTTAACAACTTTATTGAAATGTTTGTTAGGAGTTAGTTAAGTCAAGATCCTATAGGTAGTTAAATTAGTTAAGGTTAAGAGAGGCTGGTTAGTGTAAATCTGTATAGTGTATATACATAACTCCACTCTCATCGCAAAGATTAAGTTGCTTAGTTCATACCTCTGTCTTCTTCACTTAAATTTACTTTACTTTTTCATCAATTTTCTAGTTTCAGTTGAAACCTTTATTGTATCGGTGTAATGATCAAGTCTGACTATATCAAAGTTGTTTGTTATAATAAATTCTTAGATCTGTGATTATCAGAATCTGGGAAAAATAGCTTACACAAATTGAATCAAATCAAGAAGAGTTAACAAGAAATGGAGAGTAGAAATGAAAATGCAGCTAGAGAAATATCTCGAGAGAACAACAATGGTGGTCATGCAAATGGATCTGCATTCAACAATGGTAAACATACTGGAAATATGAATTCCACATCTTAAATGAACCCGGGACAAGGTATCAATCACAATCATCAATGATTCTTGTGTCCTACTTATATTAGTGGTGTGAATTTATCTCGTTTCAACTTCTTAGAACTAAAAATTATGTTCTCTGGAGTAGATTAATTAGATTAGCCTTACTTAGAAGAAATAAAATTGGGCTAATTGATGGATCTTGTAAAAAAGAATATGGGATTGCAGAACTAGGGGTTCAATAGGAGAAAGTAAATGCTAGTCCATGGCTTCTAAATTTAGTATCCAAGAGTCGGTTAGGAGGTGTAGCTTTTGCTTCTTGTGATCTAAGTTTTTGGGATACTTTAAATGAAAGATTTAATCATTTAGATGGTTTAAGAACCTCTATTTTGCACAAGGAAATTGTAACTCTACAACAAGGATCTTATTTTGTTTTTGTCTATTACACAAACTAAATAATTTAGGGGATGATTTTAAAGCTTTAGTTCCAACCCGAGTGTAATTATGAAAGGTAAAAAGGTTTTATTGATCACTTGAATAGGAAAAAGCTATATCATTTTTTCATGGACTTACATGAATCTTATCATCAAGCAAGAAGTCAAATTATTTCAATAAGCCTTGTTCCTATTTTAATAAGGCATATGCTATGGTTGTAAGTGATGAATGTCAAAGGTATCCTGCTTCTAGTAGTAATAGTATGGGTAAGAATTCTATGAGTTTAAATGGTGTTGAACCTATGATGATATATGCAAGAATTGGTGGAAATTTCAATCATGCTATTGTAAATAGTGGAGGGAATGCGGGTGGTAGTTTACATACTGGACAAAGTAATCATAAGTTCAAGAAGAACTTGGGTGTTGTGTAATGACCTGAATAGTAAAATTTTGATTTTTATGTGTTTGAATCACTTTGCCCTTCTCCTTAGCTGCAACATGTTGATTTTGGAGTGTGAGATGATTGACACAATTTTTGATACATTCTTGAATGATTTGTGCGAGTTCGTGATTTTTAGAGGATTTAAAAAAGTCATATAGTTGACTTCAACAAACATTTAATGTTCTAAGTATCGGATGATAATTTGAAAATTTTCATTAGATCCAGAATATCAAATTTTGGTTAGTAGCTGGTTGGTTCAGGTTTAAAACCTTTAGTGTATATTTTGATCCTTCATTTGAAAAATAGTGAAAAAGACCCTGGGGGTTAATCTAACGAAAGTAATATTTTTTTATCATCTGACATCTCCATTGAGACCAAAATATCAAAAATAGTCTAGTATTATATATGGTCCATTTCTATCGAGTCCTACATAAATTTTGAGGACCCATTTGGAGAATTCAAAGGCATGGAGAATCAACAAAATTGTTGATAGCTAGTATATGCCAGGTCTTTCTTCATGAATGCGATCATTTGGATACGAACATGGATAAGGAATTTTATCTTCATCACGATCATGAAGTGGTGGCCATGATTGTGAAGGGTAGCTGAGTCCTTCTTCGCAAATATGACAAGGTTGTCGAGAAAGTAAAGGCCTGAATCATCAGCCTTGGGGATCATGAAGCGTTGGTGCAAATGAAAAGGCCAATTTAGTGGCTTCATCATCATGGACCCTCACAAATGAGAAGGTTTGAACATGTCCATGAGGCACTGCTTAATAATAAACAGTAAAAAAGCCTCAATTTTGTGATCTTACTCTAATTTTAGATCTTCAAGCTTCGAAAAAGACAATTTTTAAGGATTTCTTCATCGTGTTTTGTGTAGGTAACCTCCAAACTCATATACCCATTATTTTGCATTGATTAATTAATTTAGACTTTATGGATTAAATTAAATAAGTGTATTGTAGCACTTTAGTTTCAGCTGAAATTGAATTTTACTTGTTTGTTTGGATAGTTTGTACTAAAACTTTTATTAGGATTTTTGCCTTGATTTCTTATCATATCTTAGTTTTACTTTTCTTTGTAGTAATGCCAAAGATTAACATAATTACTTCTACTTTTATAGAAATAAAAATATAAATCTCTTCAATGTTTAGCTATTCCTTATCATACCACAATAATATTCGGAATGTTGTCCTTTTAAATTAAGAATCTTGTTTAGGGGAAGATTTTTTTCTCAATAAATTTTCTTACGTAGTAACTTTTCATATATAAACCAATTGGCCAAACAAATATTAATATATTATTAGTATAGCTATCTTAGTCATCTATTTATCCCTTTATGGTTTGCAATTATTAGCTTCTCCATGACATAAATCCAAATTTGTAGTTTAAGATTTCGAATTGATGCATATTTCTTGTTAAAAATCCCTTGAATGTTGTTATTTGGATTCGAAATTGTCTTTAAAAGCATTGTTGGAGCTAACAAAATTGGTAGTTCATTTTGTTTTAACTTGACTATCAGTTGTTTACTTCTCTAACCTGAACAATGATGATATTTCAAGTACGAGAGAACATGTGATGGTTGAGGTGTGTTTTCGAACATTCGAACTAAACAAAAACTGTGGGCATATTATAGAAAAATTCCCAATTAACTGGTTGTTTTATACCCTTCTATATGTCTTTTACTTCTCTAATAAAATAACTCATCCAAAATCCTATTGAAGACAAACAAAGAACCATCTTTAAGTATAGTATTTTCTTTCCCTTCAATGGATGTTGTCTTATCATAAACCTCATTTGAGTGTTCAAGAAAATAATTTAAAGATCTCTGTTCCTTATCACTCGTATAGAAGTTGTATGCTCGCGTTGTGGCATTCCCTCCCCAAGGTCATAAACAATTTTCTGACCTTCTAGTTGATCTTGGAAAGCATTTGGTAGCAAAAAACAAGTAAAGGCATAAACCAGAATCCAGGTTCCATCTATACATCTACTATGTGCTTTTGCAACTCTTCTACTTGACAATTCAGATGCCTTTGCATCTCTAATATGCCATTGATCTACCTAGAATCCAAGTCAATAGGTTTAGTGCTACTTTAAGTGCTCTGAATCACAAATATATTTGACTTTTTGCCAGAGTAACTGCTCGTGATGGTTGCATTACATGCACTATGATAATGAATCATAGTAATCCAATTAAGGCCTCGGTGTGTCTAGCAATGGCAAATTCACTTAGCAGACCATAACTCTTTCTGCCCAAAATCAGTAATGCTCCAATGACTGTTGCATCTCCACCTTCTGTAGAGTACATTTTTCTGTGCGTTATAACGGAGGTGAAAATTATCCAAGGGATCAAAGCTATGAACCTTATTTTTGTGAAATTATGAAAAACAGTGTAGCCTAGTACCCTATAGATTGATCCTTGTGCTCTAGCTTTTGCAACCGTAAAAAATGCTAGTTTTCCTGTTTTTATAGCTGATTGCTATTATAAGCAGTGGTGTACACAGATTTTTTTATAAGAGATTTCGACATTTAACATAGAGAATAGATGAACAAACTAGAGAGAAGAATGGTTAACTTTTTAAACGAGGAGTTCATTTTTGGGGGTTCAAATCCTATTAATGACATGCTACATTTTATCTATTAATACTTATAAAAACCAAAAAAGCACTTTGCTACAAATGGGATAGGAGTGAACCTTATTTGAGAGGTGCCTAGCCAACAAACCACGGAGGGCTTTGTTCTAAAGCTTTGTCAATATACATTCACATACACAAATCTGTTTTTATTTTTCCAAATGATATGTATGTACTAATTAATATTTTCCATGAAGCAGTGTTGGATGAGACACCTTTCTATATAGTAGTTCCGACCCTGAATTTGTAAGGCCTGAACAAATTCTATTTTCCTTGTTAAATAGTAAACCAAGTGGCACAACCAGACCTAACAAAATTGAACACTTGTATGTGAATACTAGGCTTTCGCTGTTCATAGCTTGGTCCAATCGTTGCAGGCTTATTTCTAGATAGCATAACCAGACCTAATGAAATCGCTCGTTTCAGGCTTGTTTCGGGCTAGCTCTGGCTGTAGGAGAAAATATAAATTATGCCATCCATGAAATATATTCAATCCTGAAATGTGATGATTTCAGCTTTCATTTTTTCTTTAATGAATATATATCGTCCTTCTCAGTTTTCTTTGGTTCAATGAAGTAGAATGGAACTTCAATTTTATGAGGACTATTGATTATGTTCACTGTTGTTTCGGGTACACAATCTGTATGTTACTTTGCATAAACTTCAATTAAGTTCAAGAACAAACTCGTCAAGAACAACTAGAATAAGTTTCAAGACCTTCAACAAAAGATCAAAATGACCTTTCAGTAGAAGTGTGTTGATCAATATTTGTAAAGAAAAAAAAATGAAGCCGAATTTGAGCGAAGTCCTCCAATTTCACAGAGTTTCCTCAAGGAATTAATTCTCCTTAAGTACCCAAGGTTACAAAATTTTTACTCCCAAGATAAAATGGCTCACAATCCAACAGTAGAGGTACCTCAAACTATCGGATTCTCCGAACTCATTCAACGGGAGATGATCACAATAAATTTTTAGAAGACAATAAGTGTTTTTTAGCTCTAAAAAATTATGTATCTACCTGAGGAATAAGTTAGGTATTTATAGCCATTAGGTTTCCCTTTGGAAAAGAAGCATTGGTTCTGAAAAATTGCATTGTTACTGAACAAGCACGTCACCTGCACCCAATCTGTGTTGGAACTGTGCCTAAAATATAGATGTAGGTGATGTTTCGCCCATTCCTATGTCTTCTACACCTGACATGCGTCAGGTAGAGCCATCCTGTGCCAGGCCTATTCCTGACCCGCATCCACAGGTTGCCTTTTTCCCAAAACAATGTGTCTTTTTCTCTAAAGGTCACGTTCCTTTCGAGATGCGTTGTCCAAGTATTTGGAAGGATTCTAAAATGCACACCCATATGGATAAAATTATTCTATTGGATTTTTGGATTAAAAGTTCATTTGTTTTACAAGTTTCAAATAAAATTTATCTAAAAAATTAATCTCATCGATCGATTATTTTCCAGATCCAAATCTGAAGCCGAGTCAAGAAAGCGACGATGACGACGGAGTGAGGCACCTCTTTGTTATTGCCTCACTATCCATGTGGAGATGTGTTTGTTAATAAGAACACATGAAAGTTTCTTTCTCCTACCAATGTGGAAGAATTAGTAGGCTTTCCTTATTTTTTAGTACACTTTCCTTTTAAAGTGTGATCTCATTTTTTCCTCCACGAATTCCCTCCATTTACCATTCACACATTCAACTTGAACCCAAAAATCTCCCACATGAATGGGGAATGGCTATCTTATGAAGAATTTATAGACAAGCATGTGAGTAATCAAGCAAAGACAGATTGCATCTTGATAAGTAGGTTTCCCATTGAAATTTTCCTTGTGAACAGGCATCGGATGGACTCGATCATTTGTTAGATTTGATATCTTTGAACGTTGAGATTTAATGTACACCTAGACAACATATGTCACACAACAAGCCTTTTACCATTTATGGTTCTCACAATTTTCTTCGTTTCATCCATGAACATGTTCCGATTTCATGAGAGCTTAGAGAATAGGCCTTTACTAATATTCTCCCTGAAGCGGCTTCCACTTCACGCTCACATAGGTGATTTCTAAATGTTCAATCCTATAGATTAAACTATTTTGTCACATCTTCCAAATTTAGATAATCATTAAAAGACTTCACATCATAAGTCTTATCCTTATTTACTAAACATTATCTACATCACAAGAATGGATTGGGTATATTGAAAATGTTGGACCTGTCAGACACAACTTTGTTTGATCTCCTTGAACCTACCCCTTGGGATCTCCAGTCTGCTAGGTAAAGTTACTGCCATGCTAACTTATCCTAGGCCATAAACCCATTTCGTTGGATATTCTCTTAACTCCCTCTCTATATAGGCCTTTTGTAAGTGGATCCGACATATTATCCTTTGACTTTACATAGTCAATAGTGTCCACTAGAGAGAAGTTCTTCAATTGTATTATGTCTCCATCTAGTATGACATGATTTATCATTGGACATCATGCTCCCTGCCCTACCTATTTTCACTTGACTATCACAGCGTATATATACTGGTGCCAATGGTTTGGGACAATATGGAATATCTTCCATGAAATTTTAGAGCCATTCTAATTCTTCACTGACTTTATTTAATGCGATAAACTCAGATTCCATTGAGGAGTGAGCAATACATGTTTGTTTGGACGATTTCCAAGAGACCACTCCTCCACCTATAGTAAATATATATCCACTCATGGATTTTACTTTATTTGATCTGGTGATACAATTTACATCACCATTTCCTTCACTTATTGTGGGATATTTATTATAATACAAAGCATAGTCTTGAGTGTATTTAAGATATCCCAAAACTCTTTTCATTGCCATCCAATGAGTTTTATTGGAATTACTCGTGTATCAACTTAACTTACTAATAAAAAATGCTATATCTGGTCATTTACAATTTATTATATACATTAAATATCTCAACACTCTTGCATATTCCAACTGTTATTCACTTTCGCCTTCATTCTTTTGAATTGCAAAGCTCTCGTCCAATGAAATCTTGGCAATACCAAATTCCAAATACTTGAACTTGTAAAGTATTGTTTTTGATATAATGAGTCTGTGACAATGCCAACCCTTATGGAGTTCTATAGATTCTTATTCCTAAGATCACATTCTCAACTCCAAGGTCTTTCATATCAAACTTTCTCTCAAGCATTCATTTCATAGCATTTATGTTAGAAATGTCTCTACTAATGATCAACATATCATCCACATACAAACAAGCAATGACCTTGTGAGTTGGAGTGTCTTTAATGTAGACACATTTATCACATTCATTTATCTTAAACTTTTTTTCCAACATGGTTTGATCAAACTTCACATACCACTATTTAGGTGCTTGTTTTAGTCCATAAAGTGACTTAACTTGTTTGCACACCTTCTTTCTTTACCAGGAATCACAAAACCCTTAGGTTGTTCCATGTAAATTTCTTCCTCTTATTTTCCATTTAGGAATGCTGTTTTCACATCCATTTGATGGATTTCAAGACCATATACTGCCACCAAGGCAATTAATATCCAAATTAACGTTATCCTTGTTACATGCGAGCATGTATCAAAGTAATCAAGGCCTTCTCTCTGTTTGAAGTCTTTTTCTATAAGTTTTTCCTTATATTTTTCAATAGTACCATTCATTTTCATTTTTCTTTGGAAGATCCATTTAGAACCTAAAGGTTAATTTCCCGAAAGAAGATTAACCAACTCTCACACATGGTTGGTCAAGATTGATTCAATCTCACTATTTACTGCCTCTTTCCAAAAGGATGAGTCTGAAGGAGACATCGCTTCTTTAAATGTTTGAGGCTCATTTTCTAAAAGTAATGTTACAAAATTCAATCCAAAAATAGTTGACGTTCTTTGACGTGTACTACATCTTTGATTTTCATCATTATTTACATCCTCACGTGGTTCATCTCGAGATTGTTTAAACCCTCTACTAGACTTTTCATGTTTTTTTTATACAGATAAATGTGTTCAAAGAACTTAATATTATCTGATTCAATTACCGTATTTTCATTGATATTTGGATATTCAGATTTATGAACCAAAAATTGACATGCTTTACTACTTTTAGCATATCCTATGAACACGCACTCCACTGTCTTAGGTCCTATTTTTACCCTTTTAGGCAAAGAAACTTGGACTTCCGCTAGACACCCCACACTTTGAAATATTTCAAGTTGGGTTTTCTTCCTTAGTATTTTTCATATGAAATTAATTGTGTCTTACTATGGGGAATTCTAGTGAGTATTCGGTTAGTTGTAAGGATAACTCCATCTACAAGTTTTGCGGTAAACCTAAACTAATTAATATGGCATTCATCATTTCTTTTAGGGTTTGATTTTTTATTTCTGCAATTATATTAGATTGAGGTGAATACGGGGTTGTAGTTTGATGGATAATTCCATTCTCTACACATATTTCTGAAAAGGGAGATTCATATTCTCCACCCTTACCACTTCTTATCGTTTTTATCTTTTTTTCTCAACTAATTTTCAACATCGGTTTTTTATTGCCTAAATGTATTTATTGCTTCATCTTTGTTGGTTAGCAAATAAACATAAAAATACTAGTGCAATCATCAATAAAAGTTATAAAGTATTTTTTTCCACAACGAGATGGTGTTGACTTCATATCACAAATGTTAGTGTGTATTAAGTTTAAGGGATTGGAATTCCTTTCAATGGACTTGTACGGATGTATACTTTGATTCCACATATATTTGACATTTTGGTTTTTTTTTCACTCAAAGTTTGGCAAAACATCTAAGTTAATCTCTTTTGTAAAGTTTTGTAATTGACATTTCCTAATCGTTTATGCCACACTTTATTAGACTAAAGAAAGTAAGAATAAATAGAACTTTTATTGATTTCAACTGTCATGATATTTGTTTTAAATAGGCCATCCGTGAGGTAGCCTTTTCCTACATACACTTCTCCTTGCTAAGTACAATCTTGCTAGAAACAAATACATATTTGAATCCATTTTTATCAACAAGTGATACAAAAATTAAGTTCTTCCCTAACTCTAGTACATACAGGACATTGTTAAGAGTCAAAACTTTGCCTGATGTTATTTTTAGGAAGACTTTTCCTGTTCCTTCAACTTTTACAGTTACGGAGTTTTCCATATATATCTTCTCTTCACCTTGAGCCAGAGCAAATGCAACAAACAACTCTTTATTTGAACAAACATGACCGGTGGCATCAAAATCCATCCACCATTTTCGGGGATTTCCCACCAAGTTACATTCAAACATCATGACACACAGATCGTCTATTTTATTCTTAGATTTAGCCATCTTTCCTTGGTCATTCTTTTCGTCTTTCTTTGGGGCACAAAAATCTGTTGATTTGTGGCCAATCTTGCCATAGTTAAAGCATTTTCCCTTGAATTTCTTCTTAGGTTGATTGCTTTCTTGTCCAGTTTTCTTCCGCTTTTTAAGTTGTTGTGGTCGTCTTCTGCAATGCTTGCTCCATTATTGCAGAATTTCCTTTCAACCTCCTTTCTGCGGTTTTGTTATCTTATTCAATGCACAAATTTACTATGAGATCTTTGATTGTCATCTCTTTTTATTTATATTTCAAGTAGTTGTTGAAGTCCTTCCACATAGGTAACAACTTCTCTATTATTGCAGCAACTTGAAATGCCTCATTCACAACCAAAGCTATAATAAAGTTTAAATGAACATTAATAATAACATTTTTAACATCTTAAAATAAGGTATTCACCAAACTATACCTTCCATAAGGAGATCGTGGATGATAACTTGTAGTTCTTGTACTTGAAATATGACAGACTTGCTGTCAATCATTTTATACTTAAGGAATCTTGCAACAAAGAACTTCTTGGTTCTAACTCAGTCTTGTATTTTCTTTCCAGTGCACTCCACAACTCTTTTGACATCTTCATTCCCCTATACACGTTGTATAGGTCGTCTTGGAGGCCATTTACAATGTAATTCCTGCATAAGAAATCAAAATATTTTCATGCCTCCAAAACAACAAATCGCTCCACGTCTAAAGTTTCTTTGGGAAATTCTAGAGCTTTTACAGATGTAAGTTTTTGAAAATACAAAGTTGTAAGGTAGAAGAACATCTTCTGTTGCAATGTTTTAAAATCAACACCCGTAATTTTTTTGGGTTTCTCCACTGGTGTCATTACCTGTGGAGCACTCGTATGACTAGTTGTAGCAATATTTCTTGTTGCACACTTGTCCCAGCATCATTCATATGACCTTTTGTAGTCATTTTTTCTGTCATAAAAGACAGTCAAATTTAGTATAAAAATATAGTAATTACAAGTTTGTAGCAACTTATAAACACCACTTGTGTCTTGTTTAACAATAAAGTTTTATATCTTCCAATCATTAACCGAATGACCTTTAACTTGTGATGAAGTTCTTATTTCTTCAAGTCACTTGTTAAGTTCAAAAAGAGTATAAAGCATTAAGATTTAATATCCAGAAACAAAATAATACAAATTACAATTTAATTCCTTTAGATTGTTGTTTCGGGTACACAATCTATATGTTACTTCGCATAAACTTCAAATAAGTTCATGAACAAACTTGTAAAGATCAACTAGAAGTTTCAACACCTTCAACACAAGATCAAAATGACCTTTCAATAGATGTGTATTGATCAATTTTTTTAAAGAAAAAAGATAAAGCAGAATTTGAGCCATGTCCTCCGATTTCATGGAGTATCCTTAAGGAATTAATTTCCCTAAAGTACCGGGGTTACAAAATTTTTCCACCCAGGATAAAATGGCTCACAATCCAATAATAATTGTACCTCAAACTATCAAATTCTTTGAACTCACTCAACGAGAGATGATTACAATGAGTTTTTAGAAGACAAGAAGTGTTTTTTAGCTCTAAAAAATTATGTATCTACCAAAGGAATAAGCAGGATATTTATAGCCATTAGGTGTCCCTTCGGAAAGAAACTATTAGTTATCAAAAATTGCATTGTTACCAAACAGTCACGTCACTTGCGCCCAGTCTATGCTAGAATAGCGCCTAACCTTCGGAAGAAGGTAATGTTTTGCCCATTCCAGTGGCTTCTGAGCCAGGTTTGGGTCTAACTTGCTTCCGCAGGTCACCCTTTTATCATTTGCATGGCTTCTGAAATGTGCACGCAAATGGAGAAAATTATTCCCTTGGATTTTTGGATTAAAACTTTACTTGTTTTACAAGTTTCAAATAAAATTTGTCAAAAAAATTAATCTCATCAATCATTTTCCAAATCCAAATCCAAATCCAAATCCAAAGTCGAGCGAGCGACAATGATAGCTCAAGGCACCTCTTTGTTCATGCCTCACAATCCATGTAGACATGTGTTCCTTAATAAAAAAACACATGAAAGTTTCTTTATCCCACCAATTTGGGAGAATTAGTAGACTTTACTTATTTTTTAGTACACTTTCCTTTTAAAGTGTGATCTCATTTTTTCCTCCACCAATTCCCTCCATTTACCATTCACGCATTCAACTTGAACCCAATATTCATAACTGTTTGTGGCACAATGAAATTTCTACAGTGTTGGGATCGAGTGGTACCATACAAATTATGTCAATAATTTCCATGTTAGAGGGTGTATTTAAGATAAATCTCAACAATATTCATTTATGTAATTTATTACTTATCCTACAATATTTCAGAACAACAGGGAAAGCTGTCTTACTGATAATTTGTATGTACTATACCAAGGAACTATTTTGCCCTTACAAAAGAAAAAAAGACAGTTCTTGAGTAGACTAAAATCAAAATAAAATAATCTTCACATCTGAAGATTCTTTTTAGTGAAGGCAAAACTGAAGCTCTGCACATTGAGCAATCTTTCTTCTTCAATAGCCACTGTTTGCTGCAATCCATATGATACTCATGTCGAGACTGCAATGTCCTTATTTTTCTCCATTTTCATATTCAGAATGGCATATAGGACAAATTTCTGATGATTCAACTTTAGCAGGAGAATGATGAGTTCTTATTTTCAAATACTTTAATGCGTCATCCTCTTTCTTCTCATGGTATTGATCATACATGTAATCATTTAAAAGATGTAATATATGGTCTAACAATAGAGATTCAAAATTAAATTTTGAATTTCCCTCCCAACTCTCCTCCCCTTGATCACGATCATACATATCATCTAAAAAATATATTACATTATTATTCATAGAACCAAATTTAGAGTTTGAATTGCTTGACTGTCTCTCCTCATGAGCAAAATTATTTAAAAAATATAGTAATGCATTATCATATAGAGAAACCAAGTCAGAGTTTGAATTTTTCTTCTGGCTCTCCTCATGAGCATGGTCATCCATATCATTTAAAAGACGTAATAAATTGTAAGAATCAAAATGGGAGTTTGAATTATATTGAAGTGGTAAGCTTTCATACTTCGGAAGGCTCTATTTCATGTTATGGGTTTCTCTACATACTTTTATCATTTCATTGATGTAATACCATATATTTCCCTATCCTAGATTAACCCTCAGTACGTGGGTTATGCTAAATAAAATTTTTGGAATACTTAGTAATTTTTAGATTAGAGCCTTCCATTTCATAAGAAATTCAATTAGTTTCCCAATGATATAAAATTTACCTAAATCCGACAATCGGGTAAGAAGTTATGGCGATTTTAAGTTTAGGTCATTAAACATCGTCATTCAGGCCTGTAGCGTGTTGTGAAGTGTGTCAAAATAGAATTTACTAATTTAACGTGTTGCTCTGCGATATTGGTGCATTGCGCCATATAACCAGTTTACAAATGTCAATTTCCAGTGTACTAACATGATTCCACCACGTCGCGGTGTACTTCCAGTTCACAAATAAAGTGGCAACGTGATACCACTGCATTGCACCACCAAGAAATTTCCTAGTTGTCCTTATTCCAGTGACACGATGCGATAGCACCGCATTGGGCCAAGGGCCCAGATTGAGATTTTTCAGTTAATTTTTAGTTTTAAATTCTGAGCTTGTAAATCCTTCTAGGAGTATTTGAGTCTTTTTCCACAGCCCTAGTCCATATTTAACACAAAAATCAACCCTAATAAGCCTAGTTACACCATTATTCATTTAGTTTTTCCCCAAATTAAATCATTCTCTCTAAAGAGGCAAAAACTCTAGTTCAAGAATCAAGGTCAATCCTCAAGAATCTCTCCAAGAACCTTCAAGAACTCTTCTTTTTAGGTATGTTAGATGTTCATCAGGTTAGACCCCAATCAGCTCGGAGAGGGGCATGTCAGTTAGATGATTACCTTTCACAATTTCAGTTTTAGTCTCAGTCTTCAAAATAGAACTTAGTTCAATTCTACAGAATTAGGACTATCAGATACAGTCACTTATTTATCTATAATTTAGATATCGGTGATCTAAGATTAATAGTATATTCAGTTATCCATTATTAGATTTAGTTCTAGTATACTCAGTTACAGTATGCATAATATGTTCAGTAGTTACAGATCCTCCTTGTATACTAATTCAACTTTTGCATATTATTTAGTCAGTTATTATTCATGTATATGAACCCTTGCATTCAACATTACCTCATCTAGCATACCATTACTTTCCCATGTACTGACACATACCTTTTTATGCTATAATATTTCATATCATAGGTTCGAATGCTCAAGTTACTGACCGCGCTTAGCTAGATTCAGCCAGTAGTAGTAGATTTAACAGTGAATCCTCATCTATCAAGGATATGATTTCATTTTAGTACTTCATCTTAGCAGTATGTTAGTGGATAGAGTTAGTTAGGGGATAGTCCCGTCAACTCAACTTTCAGACAGTTTCAGTTAGAGGCTTTTAGACTTGATTTAGACAGTATTTCAGATTTAGATGTTTTTATTCATTGTCAGTATTTTAGATGTTTGAACCTTACAGAATTTCAACCTATTATTTCACAATTATTTTAGTATTATTATTCAGTGCTCACAGCAGGTACCAACTAATGGTTTAGCTTGTGGTCCCTCGGGATCATAAGCACCATGTAATGACTACGAGGTAGTCTCGGTTCGTTACAAACTTGGTATCAAAGCTAGGTTTAACAATGTCCTAGGGAGTCTAAAAAGCCGTATTGCATAAAGTCTTTTGCATGGTTGTATAGTACGCCACACTTATGGACAGGAGGCTATGAGATATTTTAGGAAAACGTTTCCCTTCTTTCAGTATTCATGTCATGCCAGTGAGAATCAGCTCAAGTTAAACTCTCAGTCTAATTCATCTCTTTCTTATGCTTTCAAAACTTGTCTTCCATAGAAGCTAATGAAAGAAGTAATGAAAACTAGTCAGCACTTCAGCATGTTCAGGCAGATCCCCTACATGAGCATGTCTCTTATGCAAAATTTAGAGCTGCTTTCACTACTTTAGCCTATTTAGTAGTTGCTCAGAACAACCTACAAGCTATTTTCATATCTATGCTTAGGGTTTATACTCAGTAAACCAAGAGAGAGAAGTGTAAGAGGGATGATAAAGAGAATAAGAGAATCAGAACAAGTGGTTTTAGGCTTAGGTCAGAGAGTGGTAACCGATTCTAGTTCCATCAGAAATTCTCATCCCCAAATCCTTCTGTAGCTAATGGTCCAATGCCAAAGTTTAAAAATATTAGTCGATATAGCACATCAGACTCCAAGTCTCAAGGTACGATAAAAAGAAATCGTACCCACCCACTTTGCCAAAAATATGGTAAAAATTACTTAGGTGTGTGTAAAACAGGCAACGAAGTGTGTTTTGGATGTGGTAATCCAATACACAGGATGTATGAGTGTAGAGTAATGGCTAAGAGGGGAAACAATTTATGTCAGCTGGGCGCCACTTCCAGTACCACTAGTGGTCGACGCTAGAACATATTTTATGCACTCTAGTCTCGCCATGATCAGGAAAGTTCTCCTAATATAGTTACGGTTACATTATGAGTCTTTTCTCTTTATGTTTATGCTTACTCAAATTCCAAGGATTCTTTTCCTTTGTAACCCTTATAAGCTATTAACTCGGTATCAGACTTGAAATATTAGTAGAGCCCTCCCAAGTGTCTACCTTAGACTCTAGAAGTAAAGTGGTGACAATTTAGTTTAGAGCTTATTAAGTGATCCATAGATTTAGAATAATGGCTTTAAGCTAAGGGGGAGATGGTAGAACAAGTAACCAAGTCAGGCTTTCAGATTTTAGTAGTAATGTAAGTACTCATGCCATCTATGTCAGCTCTATGATCATAAATCATATTCATGCGCATTATCAAAAACCATGCATGCTTATAGTTCCTAGTATAAGGAGTTTTAATTCACCCTGTAGTATGAATCAAGTTCTATAACTTCAGAAATTCCAAACTTAGGTCATACAGTTCATGACACACATATTCATGTTACCCAGTATGCTCAGTTATCGACTCATATTACACTCTAAATGGTCCGTGAAGTTCAGTTTATGTCATGTGTTCCTTAGGCCTCAGTAGTATGTCGAAGTCATTCAGTGATCTTTCAGTTACCATCTCATATTATTCTCGTGTCAGTCATGTGTTTCATGAATCAGTTTTAGCCATGTAATCATGCATCAGAAATGCATGTTCAGTATGTAAGTTCAGTCTATCAGACCAGTCACGTAATCATGCTTTAGTTGTGCATGTCTACTTTAATATGTAAACTCATTATGTCTGTACTCTCTCAGCTTAACTAGCCACATTTGAGGATGAAAGTTCCCAAGGGAGAGATATTGTAATACCCTATATTTCCCTAGCCTAGATTAACCTTCATTACATGGGTTTTCCTAAATAAATTTTTTGGAATACTTATTAATTTTTAGATTAGAGCCTGCCATTGAATAGGAAATTCAATTAGCTTTCCAATGATATAAAATTTGCCTCAATACGACAATCGGGTAAGAAGTTATGGTAATTTTAAGTTTCAGTCGTTAAACATCGTCATTCAGGCCTGTAGCGCATTACGGAGTGTGTCAAAATAGAAGTTGTCAATTTCTAGTGTTGATCCGGAATATTGATGCATCGTGCCATAGACCTAGTTTACAAATGTCAATTTTTAGTATACCAATTCGATTCCGCCGCGTTGCGGTGCACTTCCAGTTCACAAACAAAGTGGCAACGCGATACCACCGCGTCGCGCTACCAAGCAATTTCCCAGTTATCACTTTTTCAATGATATGGCATGATCTCACCGCATCGTTCCAAGGGACCAGATCGAGAATTTTTAGTTAATTTCCAGCTTTAAATTCCGAGCTTTTAAATTATTTTAGGGGTATTTAAGTCTTTTTCGACAACTCTAGTCAGCCTTTAACACAAAAGTCAACCCTAATAAGCCTAGTTACAACATTATTCATTTTGTTTTTCCCCAAATTGATTTATTCTCTCTCAAGAGGTAAAAACCTTAGTTTAATAATCACGGTTAATACTCAAGAATCTCTCCAAGAACTTTCAAGAACTCTTCTTCTCAGGTATGTTAGATGTTGATTCATAGGTCCCTTTCACCCGTGAAGTCCAAGAATCCTTTTTCAAAGTATAAAGATGATGTATTTATGATTTTCATGTTTTAATTAGATTGAATTCACATTTATAATATTAGTTGGGTTTTCAATCCATGATTTAAGTGCAAGTTTCATAAAATTAATAGCCTGTATAACAAATATGCGATTATCTTGACAAACCCTTGAATTTACAAAGTCATTTATGGGGAATTATATGAATTGCAGGTTGAACCCACAAAATTGTAATTTAGACATTGTAGTTGCCATGTTGATATGTTATCCATGATTATGTTTATGAAGTTGTTCTCCCCAAGTGTTTGATTGAATGTCCATGTGAATAAAATTATGAAATCATGACATGTTAGTATATGAACAAGCTTATGCCCTACAAGTGTTTGATAAAATGCTTATGTGAATTGACTAGTTAAGGCATGGCATGTTATTATGTGATTCCATCCATGTACAAGTTAATGTATTACAAGTGTTTGATAAAATATCTACATGAATGAATTATGACCAAGTGAACATTGTTATGTTATTCAAGATGATGCTTTGCTTTACTTTTTATGCTATCGTGTCCTGGGGGTATTTAATACCCAACAATTTAGCTGTTTACTTAGAGCCAGTATCAGTGACAAGATAGTATCAATCATGTCACAATCAGTAGTACTCTCAGTCCATTACAAAATTCAGTAGAACTCAGTCAGTTATAGAACTTAGGAAAACTCAGTGAACTTTGTATCAGTCCAGTCCAGTTCAGTATAATCAGTTCAGTGTCTTTCAGGTGGGAGTAGGATTCATCACTAAGCAAACCTAGGGATGGGGGCATTCCTGTTAGTGTAGGGGTTGACCCTTCGTAGAAATCCCTGAGTTACAGAACTATGTAGATAGCATAGGTCGAGATGACTTCCTACTAAATAAGGGTTGACATATCTCTCATGAGTTTTCCTGTCAGTGAGATTGAAAAAATCTCTTCTTGTCAGTTAGGATTAACTCATGGCCAGTGTTAGTACCCGTGGCACTGTATTAGCACCCTTCCAACTAGGATTACAAGTTGAACCCCAATAAGCTCGGAGAGGGGTATGTCGGTAAGATAATTACCTCTCACAATTTTAGTTTCAGTCTTAGTCTTTAGAATAGAACTTTTTTAAGTTCTACAGAATCAAGACTATTAGATATCGTCACTTAGTTATCAGTAATTCAGATTATCAGTGATCTCATATTATCAGTATATTTAGTTATCAGTTATCAGATTCAGTTCTAGTATACTCAGTTACAGTATGCATAGTATGTTCCGTAGTTACAGATCCTCCATGTATGCTAATCCAGCTCTTGCATATCATTTAGTCAGTTATTTTTTATGCATATGAACCTTTGTATTAAGACTTAACTCATCTAGAATACCAATATATTCCCACGTATTGACACTTACTTTTCTGTGCTATGATTTTTCATATCTTAGATTTGGACGCTTAGGTTTTGAACTGCACTTAGCCAAATTTAGCCAGTAATAGCAGATTTAACAATGATTCCTTATCTATCAAGGATATGCTTTCATTTTAGTACTTCAATTTAGCAGTATGTTAGTAGATGGAGTTTGTTGGGAAATTATCCCATCAACTCCACTTTCAGACGATTTCAGTTAGAGGCTTTCAGACTAGATTCAGAAAGTATTTATGATTTAGATGTTTTTACTCATTATTAGTATTTCAGATGTTTGAACCTTTTGGCATTTCATCCTATTATTCTACAATTATTTCAATATTATTATTCAGTGCTCACAGCAGGTACCAGTTCATGGGTTAGCTTGTGGTCCTTTGGGATCGTAAGCATTGTGTAAAGACTAGGAGGTAGTCTCGGGTCGTTATAATTGATTTTGATTTTGGCTATGGTCGGGGGTATGTCCCAACCAAATATTGTTTTACTTTCGGATAGAGGCTTTGCACGACTACTATGCGTTGGTATGGTCGGTGTCAGACTTGGCGTTGGTATTGGTATTGAGGCTGACATTGTTTAATAGTATTTGATTTATGATTGTTCTATTTTGTTGTGTTATATATATATACATATATATATATATATATATATAAATTGGAATTCATCCAGTTTGGGGTATAGCGCGGTTATGGTTGGGTCTTGGGAGTGGCCTCCGATCCTGGTCGGGCTTAAGACACCCTACATGACTAAGCGTTGTGACACCGCCCAAGGTCACACACAAGTGTACGTGTAATAAAGTGGCCATCAAGAAAGCCAAATATCATTCCCACGGGGACTTGTGTTACATAACTATCCAATTCTAGTTTAACAAATTGAGAAGAGTAACAAATAAAGTTTTAGAGTTGCAAAAAAAAACTAATGCTGAAAAGTAAATGAATCTGGACTATCCAAGGATAAAGACCTAGGGTTAAAGTATTTAGAACAATCATAAAATGCCATTGAAATTCATTTGTTAGAATGATTATCTTGGTTGTTGATTCCTAGGGATAATTGCATGATTGTGGTCTCTCAACCTCTAACCATTTACCTAACTTAGACATTAAGACTATATCATTGAGCGGGGATGTATTAATCCAACTAAGTGATTTAGAGCTATCATCCTACATGTAAATCAAGTAAGGCTTCTAAGTACATCCCTGTCCTTGATGATAATTTGAAATTCTTATTTCATAAAAGACTACGAACCTTACTTTGCTTATCACCATGTTCTATCTTTCTATTCCTTCTTCTGAGATCAAAATGTTGACAATGAATATATTATCAGGGTAGCTAATCCTTAAAATAGTTGAAACAATGATAAACAAGCAACCATAATGATAAGCAACTTAAACAAACTTAATTCAAAATGAAAGTATTCATGATCTTGGCCTTAACCCTGGAAAGGGAGTTTAGCCTTTAATGGAAATATTCATCATTCAATTTCTTAGATTGATGATACAAACCATAAAAAAATTAAATTAAAGAATTATAAAACCTAAAAGTAAGTTGTGGTAGCCTCCAATATTGTCCAAGCCGATCTAGAGTGTTCCAAGATGTCCAGAACGTGTTTTAAGAAGTTATATTTATAGTAGACAAGTCACAAAACAAATTGGATTGGGTTTCCACGTTATTATCCTTCAGCTGGAAATAATAATCCCACTTTTGTTGGCCATCATGTTGCGGTGGTGGGCTCATCTCTATTAGCCAGTGATGCGGCATAATTGCGTTGAGATTTTAGAATTTGACAACTGCAGATTGATTTTTCACCGCAACGTGGTGCCTCCTTCACCTATATTACCACCTAGATGTGGCGGTTTACCATTTTAGGCCCCTTTTTAATCCATTGGCTTGTATCACGTGCCCAATGGATACTTCACGCGCTTCCACTCGTCCAAGACATTTTAGGTGTCCAAATTGCATCAAGTTTGTGTGTTGTGCTTCTGTGATCCATTCCAAGCCTTTTTGAGTTGTTTCCACTTAATTTGAAGCTTTTAAATCCTTAATGTATCATCATAGTCTATTAAACAAGTATCCTATAGAATTAAACACAATAATTTAGAGCTCAAATCAACACAACATCCTCAACAGTGAACTAGAAACACGAGCTAAGCATAGGCTTCATTCACTTTGATCTCTAACTTATTGTTTTGACCCTTGACTTGATCCAATTGACCCTTGAACATTATAAAAAAGTTATTTATTATATAGATACACAGTAACAACCTTTGGAACTCATTAAAAATACATTAGAACCCAACATGATTGACTAAACAAACACCTAGCTCAATCTAGTCACACTAGTTTTCTCGATTGAACTTTAAATGATCAATTTGAATCAAAACTTATGTGAAAACACAATTAAACATTGTAAAATCATACATGGAAACTTAGACTCACATTTATATCATTATAAACATATTAAACACGTGAATCATCCTCAAAACAAGGCTAAATAGGCTAGTATAGTAACGCTAGAATGAATAAATACACCCTACATCACCACCCCACACTTAAAGCCTTGTTCTTCCTCGAACAACTCTTAACTATAAAAACCATGAGCTGAAGAGACTCCACACTTCTACTACATGAAAGACACTCAAGTTAGTACTACAATGACTACATGGAATGCAAGTTTACAACACTAAGCATGATATACACAATTGAACGGTTATGAACACTACCTTAAAACATCCTAGCCTCAAGAGTGGACTCCACAAATGGAAAACTCATGTATATTAATAAATCAAGGACATCATATAATTCACCCACATTCATAAAAACATGTACCCTCACAACAAGAGAGTTACCCATAATCACTCACAATAATGCAATTTATAACAATGGGTACAAGAATTAAATTACACTCGCTCTCACAAGGAATTCACAAGTTACGCATAATGAACAATAGGCTTGCCCTTAGTGTCATACTCTGCTAATATCAGAGTGTTAAATTTAGGATTAAATAGGTCTTTTTCAGGTTGTAATGTAGGCTAAGGGACGGGTAGGAACTATTTGGGAATAGTGACTAACCTCTCTAAGTGCTTTAATACACTACATTATACATTTAAAACCAATCTTCAACAACCAAATTACACTTTTTCCATCCACACATATCTTTTGTTTAAACCCATCTCTTTTAATCATTTTCACAAACACATAGTGGAAGTATTGTTTATTACCACATGGCTCAATTTTTTTTCTTTTTCATAACCATGTTAATATTTCTAGCACAATGTCTATCATACCCATCTACTACACATCAATTATCAACACCAATAGCTATTACTTTGGGGCATCAAATTCACCTTTTTCCTCTTATTTATTAAACTCCTTACTCACTTAATTTTTCATTAAAGAGCCTAGGATATTTTGGATCAAATTAAGGTCAATCAAAGATGGGATTAGCCTACATATGAGCCTTTCAAAGAAAAAGATAAAGGCTCAACGGGTCTCACTAGGATTATGCATAAAGAGTAGGTTAAATAGAAGGTAAAAACAAGGCTATCAAAGAAATGCCTATATCATCTCCTAAACCCACACTCTTTATTTTGCTTTATACACACACTGGGAAAGTTCTAGACATCACATGCAACAAGAAATATACAAATATCCTCACACACATATGGCACAAGTTCAACTCACATAGGATCATCATAGACTTTCAACTAGACAATAGCATGAATTCAAATTTTAAGCCAACAAGTACAAAAGTCACAAACATAAGCTTAGAGGGTCTCAGAAGTAGCAGTTGGCTCAACCAACATGCTTTTACTGAACAAAACACTTGCACTATGCAATAAAAAATAGCACCAACAAGAATATCTTACACAATTTATTTTTAAATTAAGCCCAAAATTGGGAATTTCCTACCCCACATTTATAAATCTACCTTGTCCCCAAAGTAAACTTAAAAGTAAGAGATTGAAATACTCCCTGAGGCCTCTAGGCCTAGCTAGTAGCATCTTTACACATTAAGGAGGTTCATGGAACCCCACACTCAGTCTTTTCCATGCTCCTTAGCTTAGGTTTTCGGTACTTAGACTTTTCATCAACTCGCAAAACAATCAAAAACAAAAACTACGTGAAGTAAAAACTAAAAATAACACATACCTACTTAACTTGGGTTGCCTTCCAAGCAGCCCTGCTTTAGTGTCGCAGCAAGATTCAACTAATGAGTTAGTCATTATTTTTCCTTCTCTTTCTCACACTTAGTCTCTATCTTTGTATTCTTTCACCCCTCTTGGGTGTGCATTCTCAAAGGTACCTGATTTTTAAACTTTAGTCTTTTCAGGCCCATCAATTTGCTTCATATCAGGTTACAGTATTAGAGGCTTTGGTTGCTCAATGAGGGTGTTAGAAGAGGCCTTTGGCAGACTAGACACCCCACACTTATTCCCTTCAATAATATTAATCATACACAATTCTTTATATTGGGACATTATGTTGAGAGTTTTGTAAACTTTAAATATCGCCTCTTCATTCTCCAACCTCATCATGAGTGTGCCTTCCCTCACATCAATCAATGCTCCTCCGATTGCTAAGAATGGATGCCCCAAGATGATTGGTATTTATTCGTCTTCCTGAAAGTCTAGAATAATTAAACCAGCCAGAATAACAAATTTACCAACTTTTATAAGGATATCCTCAATGATTCCTTCTGGATAGGCAATGGATCTGCCTGCCAGCTGTAGACGCATAGTAAATGGTCTGGGCTCACCCAAACCCAATGTATTGAATAGATATAGGGGCATGTTGATACTCTCCCATAAATTACTAAGTATATGAACCACCTCTATGTTGCCAATCTAGATGGGGAGAGTAAACTGACCAGGGTTGTTAAGCTTGTTCAGAATCTTTTGTGTCATTACAGATCTACACTCTTCAATGAGTGTTACTGTGTCCACAACCTATAATTTTACCTTATTCGCAACAACATTCTTTAAGTACTTAGCATACTTGGGCATACCTTGCAAAATATCTAACAAAGGAAAGTTAAAATGAAGCTCTCTGAACATGTCAAATAACTTATTAAACATGGCACCCTCTTTCACTTTTATTTGCCTTTGAGGGAAAGGAAGTGACGGCATCTTTTTTACTTCTTCAACAGCTTTTTCTTTTAAGTACTCAGGCTTCCTTGATTTTTCAGCAACTTTGTCATTTACCCGTTGGGGAGTCAAATTTACATCTACCTCCTTTGTTACCTTTGGAGGTTCTTCTTGAAGCTCATTACCACTCCTCAAAGTGATTGTCATAACCTTTTTTGGATTTTTTATATCTCCTAGAAAACCACCTTGAGGCCTAGTATTCAATGTTTGCTTTAACTATCCCAATTGCAGCTCTAAGCTTCTCTAGGCCGCTTGCTGATTTTTTATATCTAAATCCAACTGTGTTTGATTAGCTAAAACCTGCTTCATTATCTCTTCCAAGTTGCTAGTTGACTAATTTGGTTGAGCATGTTGTTACTGAAATTGTTGTGACTGTTGGGCATTCCATAAATGATTTAGTGGATGATATTGCCACTTTATATTGTAGGTGTTACCGTAATTAGGCCTCTAAACATTGTCTATATACATCACAAATTTTGGATTTGACATAGTAGCTGCATGGCCACTATTTCCACAGACTTCACACCAAACTGCAGCTTGTTGGATTACATTGATCGTGGTTGTAGGCTGTCCTACTCCCAACTTTAAGCTGCTAAACTAGGTATTTATCATATTCTGTAATACGACAACCTAAGATGATAATGCAGTGTATTGGTCCACCTCCAACAAACATACAAATTTCTTGGTGGCACTCTTAGAATCACCATGCCACTCTAGATTTTCTTATGCAATGCGGTTCAATAAAGTATATATCTAATCATATGTCATCTCAAGAGATTGACCACCTGCAGTTGAATCTAGTAATATTTTTGTATTGTGATCAAGAGCCTCTACAAAAGTATGAGCACGTAACTCATTGAACTATTGATGGTGTAGATAGTCCAAAAAAAGGACCTTGAAGTGCTCCCAAGCATGATAGAGATTATCTTCTGGCTTCTATTTGAAGCACACTATCTCACTGCAAAGTCTCGCAGTCTTTCCAGATAGGAAGAATCGAATAAGGAATTTTCTGGCCATGTCATCCCATGAGGTGATTGAGTTTGCCAGTTCTGCATTCAACCATTTTTTTTCTTCTCCAATCAGTGAAAAGAGGAATAAAGTCATCCTCACATAGTCTACATTCACCCCCGTACGAATGAATGTGTCACTGATTTCTAGAAAATTCCGCAAGTGGACTTGTGGATCTTCATATGAAAGCCCAGTGAACTATCCACTTCTAATCAGAAGTTGTACCATATTTTGTTTGAGCTCGAAATTGCCTCTAGCTGTTGACTTCTAAAATGGGGAGGTCACACTGGTTGGAAGTGGGATTTCCACTACTCTGACTATCCTGCGAGCTACTTTTTCATCATCTATGATGGTAAGATTCTCTTGGTCTTTTGCAATTTGTGGAATTTGGGAGAGAAGTTTTGCCTCTCTCCTGCATTGATGAAAAAGTTGCTCAGGTTCGGTGCTTGGTTTAACCAAGTCCTAATCCCTTGCCAGCTTTTGTAAACCTGTTTCCTGTAAAAACACAACCATGCCCAAGCATAAAAACACCAAATAAATTTAAAAGTAAAAATAAAATAAATATTTTCAAAATACAAGTCCCCAACAACAATGCCAAAAATATGACAATGCACAAGAACGTATACGTGGTCTACCAAGTAATATAGTGGCCTTCAAGAAAGCCAAATATCGATACCACAGGGACTTGTGTTACATAACTATCCAATTCTAGTTTAACAAATTAAGAAGAGTAACAAATAAAGTTCTGGAGTTGTAAGAAAAAACTAAACTAATGCGGAAAAGTAAATGACTTTGGACAATCAAAGGAGAGTGGCCCATGGTTAAAGTACTTAGAACAATCATACTACACCATTGAACTTTATTCATTAGATTTCTTATCTTGGTTATTGATTCGTAGGGTTAATCGCATGATCATGTTATCTCGACCTCTAACTGTTTACCGAACTTGGACATTACAACTACATCATTGAGCGGAGATGTAATAATCTAACTAGGTGATTTAAATCTATCATCCTACATGTAAATAAAGTAAGGCTTCTAAGTACATCCCTGCCCTAGACGCTAATTCGAAATCCCTATTTTATAAAAGATTACGAACCTTACTTTTCTTATCATCATGTTCTATCTTCTATTCCCTCTCGCAAGATCACAAGGTTGACAACGAATATATTGTAAGGGTAGATAACGCTTAAAATATTTAAAAACACGGATAAACAAGAAACCATAATTATAAGAAACTCAAACAAACTTAATTCAAAACGAAAGTTTCATGATCTTGGCTTTAAACCTAGAAACGGAATTAGCCTTTAATGGAAATACTCATCATCTAATTTCTTGGATTGATGATACAAACCATAAAGAAACTAAATTAAAGAATGATAAAACCTAAAATGAAGTTGTGGTAACATCCAATGTTTTCCAAGCCGATCTAGGGTGTTCCAAGATGTCCAAAATATATTTTAAGACGTTATATTTATAGTAGACAAGTCACAAACCAAATAGGATTGGGTTTACACATTATTATCCTTCAGATGGGCATAAAAATCCCACATTTTATGCCCATTTAATTACGGTGGTGGGATCATCTCTATTAGCCTGCGACACGGCATAATCGCGCTGAGATTCTGGAATTTGACAACTGTAGATTGACTTTTCATCGCGATGTAGTGCCTCCTTCACCGCTATTACCATCATGACATGGCGTTTAACCGTTTTGGTCCCCTTATGAATATAGTGGTGTTTATAATACTCACAATGGATACTTCACGCGCCTCCACTCGCCTAAGATATTTCAGGTGTCCAAATTGTATCAAGTTTGTGTATTGTGCTTCTGTGATCCATTCCAAGCCTTTTTGAGTTGTTTGTACTTGATTTGAAGATTGTAAATCCATTATATATCATCATAGTACATTACAAATCATCCAATAAAATCAAACATAGCAATTTAGAGCTCAAAACAACACAACATCCTCAACAGTGAACTAGAAATACAAGCTAAGTATAGGTTTCATTCAGTTTGATCTCTAACTTATTGTTTTGACCCTTGGCTTGATACAATTGATCCTTTAACATTATAAACAAGTTGTTTCACTTATATATAAAAAATAAATACCTTGTTAACTTATTAAAACACATTAGAACCCAACACAATAGACTAGACAAACACCTAACTCAAGCTAGTCACACTAGTTTTCTCGATTGAACTCTAAATGATCAATTTGAATCAAAACTTGTGTGAAAACACCATTAAACATTGTAAAAAAATTCATGGACACTTGTATGAATATTTATATTATTATCAACATATTTAGCACATGAATCATCCTCAATACAAGGCTAAATAGGCTAGAATAGTAATGCTAGAATGCATAAATACACCCTACACCACCCTGGTTTAGGTCATGTTAGACAATATTTTCCCTAGGTATATCAGTCCTTTATAGATTCTTCAGATAGTTGAGGAGGTTTCTTATAAGTTAGCTTTACCTCCAGGGTTTTCAATCGTTCATCTAATTTTTCAGGGATCTATGCTTCAGTGCTATATTTCACGAGCTTACGCACTATATTAGGACTCTGTTCAGTTGAATGAGAGGTTGAAGGTGTTTACTTGCCTTTTAGTTTAAGGATAAACTAGAGTCTTAGTGGTGGGTTTTGTATGACCTGAATTATAAAACTTTAATTTTTATGTGTTTTGACCATTTTGCTTTTTCCTGTATCTACTACATGTTTATTATGGGGGTGTGAGGATGGTTGAAATAGTTTATGATGTAATCAGGAATTATTTAGGCGAGTTTGTGCTTTTTATAGGCTTTAATAGATATATAGTTGACTTTGGTTAATATTGATGTTTTGAGTGTTAGATGGTGATTTGGAGAGTTCCATTAGGTTTGGAATGTCAAATTTTGTTAGTAGAATGGTTGGTTTGGGTTTGGAACATTTATTTTTCATTTTGACCCTTTATTTAGAAAATAGTAAAAAAGGTATCCCATGGGTTAATCTATTTTAAACAATCTTTTTTTGATAATCCGACATCGCCTTTATGTTTGGAACATTTAAAATTTCCTTGTAGCATATATAGTTTATTTCCATTGGGCCCCAAATGAATTTCCAGGGTCCTTTAGAGAATTTAAAGGCATAAAAAATCAGTAAAATTTGTTGATATTCGGTGTATTCCATGTCTTTCTTTGTGAAATGTGAGCCTCTGGGCTTAAATGCAGAGAAGGAATTTCCTTTTCATCGTGATTGCAAGGTGGTGGCATGATCACGAAGGGCAGCCGAATCCTTCTTCGTGAAGGCGATGAGGTTGTTGCAAATGCAAAGACCAAAACCATCCGCCTTCACGAATGCGAAGGTCAATTTAGTGTCCTAGAAAACATCACAAAGGTGAAGGGTTGACAACTTTCACGAGGCACTATTCACTAAATAGTATATCAGTCAAATTTTGTAATATTACTATATTTTTTAATCTCCAATCTTTGGGAAAGACAATTTTCAATGGTTTCTTCATCGTGTTTCATGTTGGGCTCCAAACTCAAATCTCCAGTATTACTCATTGATTACATCTTTGAAAACACCATAGATTTTTGAGGTTTTTATTGGTAAAGATTAAAATGGTTTTTCTTTGTCTTGGACCTCATTTTAATCCCTTTTGCATGGGTTTTCATCTATAAACTCCTATAACTTTGAGGAATGTATTTCTGAAATAAAATTCTAGTATTACCTCTTTCATTTTCAAACTCATTTATCAAACCCGTTTTGGACATAACTTAAATACGGGCAATATGGGTATCATTAGCTTTCTTTTAACCCGTAGATGCTATTTCTGAATGTTCTAGTTTTGAGGCCTCCTGTAGGAGAAAGGTTCCTCGTTGATTCACTTTAGGCTTGAATTTCATTATTTCAACGTAGGTCATATGACTTAACTTCTTTCATATTAAGTTGGGTAGTTAATAAATAAGTAAAGCATGTTATGGATTTGGGAAAATAACTATGAGATTTATATTTGGAGATTATTATTGGTGTTGTGTGCCCGTGTGGAGGATTTTATATTATTGGTTTCGACTAATGATATTCATTCACCTTATACATGCATGTAAATCCTTTATTTTAGATATAATGCCCATGCGGGGGGAGGGGGGCTTAGATTTTTATGTTAGGCCTTTTTGAGCATTAGTTGCCTTTATTACGATAGAAACACCTAAGTGAGGCATTGATATGATCTTAATGATGTCTTATATGCATATATATTCCAGTGGTACCTAATTAGAGTTGATAATCATGAATTGTGGAAACATTGAGTTGATTCTGGGCTCATTTATATATGTATTGGATGCATTGAATATCTTCATATTGA
This sequence comes from Capsicum baccatum var. pendulum, assembly GCA_030864225.1. Classification (NCBI taxonomy): domain Eukaryota; kingdom Viridiplantae; phylum Streptophyta; class Magnoliopsida; order Solanales; family Solanaceae; genus Capsicum; species Capsicum baccatum. Next base: position 43,239,144 of record CM061554.1, read on the forward strand.
GTTGATTATGAGCATTACATTCTCATTCCACACATTTACATTTATGAGATACTGGTGCCATTGGGGAATACTATTTTTGAGAGAAAATGAGACACTTTTATAAAAACCCTCTCTGTGAACACGAACCATAGAGATGGATTGAGATTTGAGATATGAGATATAGTAAATGGGTTACGAACCCCTCATGGGTCCTAATTAGGAGTTGCAAGCTCGATTGGTGTATACAGATAGTCATACGATGACTTTCACCATTCAATCCATACACATTTCATTTCATTGCATTGCATACATATCTTTCATGATTTTCTTTAGTTCCTTGACTTTTGTTTAGTTTTAGTATATTTATCATGTATGTTTATGTTGTTTCTATTTTTTGTATCTATGTTAGAACTATTAATGGAGATGATGTAAGATACCATTTGAGACTTTCAACTTGATAATGTGACATGCTCATTGTTTTATATTACTTATCTTATTTAATGCTTTCTTAGTCAGCCTATGATACCTACTGAGTACAACTAGACTGTACTCACCGTTGTTGTGCCCTTTCGCTGTAGATCCTAGCACGAGTATGGCACACGGAGGTTGATATCGTGTTGTTGATTGGTGATATTTGAGGTCCCGGTTTATCATTGTCTTCAGAGTCAAACCCATACCTCTTCTTGTCTATCTGGATGTCTTTAATTTTGTTTTCGAAGAGGGATCATCTACTTCAGATTCAGTTTGTATAATTAGATGCTCTACACTTATGACACTAGATTTTTGGGAGGATTTTTGTATCTTTTTGGGATTTCTATCCTTTGCTTATTTTCCCTTAACTTCATTCTAGAAGTCTCATTTACTTTATTGCCTGATTTATTTTGTATATCTTTCTTTTAAAGGGTGATTGGCTTACTTATATAAGTTGGGCCACATAAGTGCATCATGACCTTATTTTTAGGTCGTGACACATATATTGTTTGTGATTTTTGCAAGTGTAAAGAGCACACTAAAGATCAGTCTTACAGGTTGGTAGTGTACCCTTCTGATTTCAAATCAAACAAGAAGGTCTATAATTGAGGAAATAATGTTGCTTATAATGTAGTCAGTGATCAGAACTTTGCAAGAAAGGACATATAGTTCTGCACATTGTGGATTTAATTATGGTCTTAACACAAGTGAGACTGTATCACCAATGGGAAAGCAACTTGTTGATCATTCCATGCATCACTCAAATGAGATGGATTAGTGTGCAAGACAAATTCAGGGATGTACTTTCACCAGAGGATACTATGAACAAATCTTGCAGATGCTCAAGCAAAATCAAGGTGGTGTAAACATGACAAATGTTGTAGACGAACCTAATGCAGCCAACGTAGCAAGTAAGACTTAGTTTTTGAAAATAATGAAGTATGGATTATAATAAACTTTTCCAATTTCCTTACCTACACCAATTTCACTTCATACTTGAGAAGGAAAAAAAACTAAAAAAATAAATAAAAATTAACTAAATAATAAACTTCACAAACTCAAATAGCAAAGTAAATTTAACTGAAGTGCTCAATTTACATAAATCTGTGACAACCTCCAACCAAATCAATATAAAATTTCACTCAAATAATTTTTTAATTTTTTTTTTTTATATCTTTTCAAAAAGTAAATTTCAACAGTCTAATAAAGAGTGTACGCAAATAAATAAATGGGGAAAAAATACAACAAATACATCCTCCTTAAGAGTATTGGATATTAATAGTAAGAAAATAGATGACAAAAAAATACAAAATTAGTGCATAATTTGTCCAGTTTTTGTCGATATTCCTTTTTGTAAACCGATTAATATTAAAGAGCCTTCTTCATCGAGTCAAACTAAAGCATGAATATAATTTGTGGTGATATAAGGGGATTTCATTTCAAATATGAAATGGAAAGGATAATGCCTAATATTTCTGAATCGCAACCCCATGCATAAGCTGGAGCACCAATGGAATCAATTTTTTTTATAGACATTTGTCTCTTGCCTATTTAGGTCACGACCTGATTTAACATGTCATGAGGAACCTTATTAAATCCACCAGTAGATAAATCAAACCGTAGCTAAGAACGACAAATAATGGGCTAGTTGGTGGAAGATATAATAAATATCAAAATTAAGCAAACAATAGAATTGTAAGTGATAAAATATATATAAGCACAACGATATATATAAATATAATGGAGGGAGACAGAAAGAGAGAAAAAAGAATATCCCATGACCTAGTATGGTTAGTACAAAAGCCAGTAAGTACAATGAATAAGAGTACCAATAGTATCCAATATACAAGTAGTCTCAATAACAAAAGATTGCCAAAAAGTAATGGAACGAGAGTAATAAACTTCGACTCGAAAAGCTCACCCTATCTCCGAACCCTGAGAATAAGATGTATAGAACGTCAGTGGTCGAAACAAGTACTCAAATCTGCATCAGAAAAAGATACAAAGTGTAGATGAACACCAAAATAATGGGTACTCAATAGATATCATCGACTGACTAAGCTAAATCATAATAAAAACGTAATAAGATGCAAGAATGTAAGATAAAGTCAGGAATAATAGGCCCATCCTAAAATAAAGCTTCGCCTAACAGACAATAAACAATGAAATAAATAAAGTTGAAGGATTAAAAGCTAACGACAGTCTAACTGGGCTCCCATAAGCCCAGGAAGAGAAACAAGAGAAATAAGTCAACCGAGCCCCCATAAGACCGATGAAGACAATCAAGAGAGAACCACCGATAATAATAATAACAATAATAAATTTAAAGTAACTGACAATTAAAACCATATCTATGGATCCTCTTTGTACCTTAATCGTCAGACTCAAAATGGATCCTTAACACCATAAGTAAAATAGTAAATGTCAGACTCAAACCAAACTTTGATATCATATATACAAGACTAAAATCGGGAATTTAGTATCATAAGTGCATAGTAAGTGCCGGACTCAAGCCGGTCTTTAGAGTAAATGGAAGGTAACAAGTCTAGTCAAGAGTTGGAAAGATGTCAAAATCATCCTAAGACTCAATAATTTATGTAAGGCGACAAAAGAAGGCATCCTAGGTCTACAAAAAGCTAATTAAGATATTTGACAGAAAAAGAGGGCCGACAAGGCCTGTTACTAACCCTGAAAGTCCATACTAAGGCAATTTCTACCTAAAACTAGCATAGTGCTTCCAATTTCCATTACAAGATGCCAAATAAATCTAAATAAGTCCTAAGGCAACAATTTAACTCAAGAAAAGGAGAAATGGGTCAATTCTATCCCAAAAAGTCCTCTAATTAGCCAAATATCTCAAATTTCATTAAACATGCAACCAAGTAGTAAATTCTAACCCAAATGTGGCATATTACTATACTAATACCATAATAAAGCTCAAAAAGTAAGCCTAGCCTACCTAGATGCCAAAGAAGCCCAAGAAAGTTCACTAAATTGGAGTTTTTCCCTTTCGAGAAGCCTCCTCACAATTTCCTACTATTAGAATAATGATCTAAATGTTATACGAGAATAATGATACCCATAATACGTAAAATGCTTCGGATCAAAAACTGAGCTAAAATCTCATGTAGGGTTTACTTGTGGAATCACAACTTCAAAACTGCCTAAATGTCTCTAAGCTCAATGATTATTTACCCTAGAAAATAGGCAAAATTCAAGGAAAAACAAAAGAAAAATTGACTCAAAAAGAATCAAGGGATTTGAATTTAAACCAGAGAATAAACTAAGAAATTAATGGAATCTTATGGAAGTTTAAATGAGAAAATGATCCCAACGAACTCTCATTGATTGTGTCCTCCCACCCTCGAACATACTTCATCTTCCCTCTCCTTACCATGCCACACCCCTGCGTCCATACCCCACCTCTACATCTACTTCCTATAGTATTTATGTAAATTATATGTAAATATTTTAAGGATAATATTCTTTTTATTATCTACTGAACACAAAAAAGGCTAAGGAACTCACTTATTTTCCTCGAAAATATTTTACAAGAAAATATTTTCATGCATACCAAACACACACTTATGATATCCAACTATCTCATGCTCATGAAAATGTCTTTACAATTCGCACTACAAAATCGAAAGCTAGATTAAACAAAAAAATTACTCTATCATATTCAAGTTGTTACGAGTACCAGAAAATCAATTTACATTGGCTCAACTATCAATAGGAAGGAAAGTACAACAATTGCAACAACAAAAACATAACCAATTCAGTCTGGGTTTGTGAATGATAAGTATACAACAACCGTACCCCTGTAAAGATATGGCACCTGAGCCTAATTCAGCCATAAAAGGTAGTTCATAAGAGGAGTATTGCCCAATTCTATATAATCAAACCACCGGTCTATTCCCCAATATTGTGGAACTTTCCCACTTTACCACCCCCTTCACACCTAGGGTCCTATTGGAGCATGGATCGGGAGACCAAATGGGGATAAAAGATATGGAATTTGAGCCTAAATCAACCCCAAAATCTTTCTTATAAGAGAGGATTTCTCAAGTCCATATAACCAAATCATCAGTCAAGAATCAAATAACATTAAAGAAAACTTTGAATCCTTGCATGTACCCTGCTTAAAATTATGATAAAGCACTATTTCCAATATTCAAGAAATATCTTACATAACAAGATATCACTTTAGTCTACTAAGAACTATTTACCCTGCCCTATCATCTTACGTGATGTTTAACCTAATCAATCTTTTAATACAAAATTAACACTAGTAAAATCGTAAGTGTTAGTTTAAATTGGCAAGCAAGTTGTAATAACTGCCTCCTGTGTTTAAGAAAACATGTTTGTTTGTATCAACCAGAATAGAAGCTTCAAATTTCATGACACATTATACCAGATCAGTGGATATATTATTCTAGAAGCATGCCCGTGAAGAATTGGAGCCTGCTACATGAACTACAATGGCGCAAAAACCATCTTTGATATATCCAAACTCTTTCTCATCATTGCTATTGAGGTCTTCTGGTGTGACTCAGTTTTGATAGCTCTAGTGCTTGATAAGGAATACATTAAAGTAATAGCTAGCTAACATATTCCAAGTCTTGTATGAGAAGAGTCTCTTATCGTTATTCCATAGTTTCTTTCTCGATGTAGACCTTACCAAATATTTGAACCTTTCTCCTTAGTTATCTGTGAAAGCAAAACTTGCTCCTCCATGCAGTTAAACCTCCAACGAAAGAATGAAGTACCAACCTCATATGTTAACTTAAGCATCTTCTTTGTAATATAGAGCTTGATACATTCAATAGATTACATAAATAGACAATAACATAAACTTTGTCTTCCCTTTCTAATAGGGTCAATACGACCAAAGATGTTGGATTTTCCACTTATGGACACCACACTTGTGCCTTACCACATGGAATCTCTCTAAAAATCACACCAATCTATTCATAAACTTCATCTAGGTGTAAAGGACCTATAAGAGCTTTAGGGCATGCTTGTTGATCAATAAAAACTTTAATTTTTTCTATCAATGGTACCTCAATATGATCAATATTTGTAAGACCAGGGGGAATATCACCTTCTTTACTCTGATGAGTTTTAAATTTGTTTTGAGAGGTTCGACATAAGCTATAATCTCGACAAAGAATGTGTTTTTTGGAGTGAAGATCCTTGTTTTACATCTTTGTTTGCTGGTAGGTTGATTATTAGGTTTTTCTTCTTCATACATGGATAGATGCATCTTCCGCTGGTTATTTTGAGGGTTATATTTCTCTGTGTTCGTGTCGCTATACTTTTCCTCTAGCAATGCTTTCCTAATCAACAAGTCCTTGGACCAGAACTCATTAATTGTATGACCTTTCCACATTGAAGAGTTAGGAAATTCTCTAGAATATTTGAAGTGTTAATCCAGCTCAACATTCTAGAAAATCAAGAAGATTTTCTTTTTCTCTTACAAGAAACAATTATGTCCTAAATAACAATCTTTCCCCATGATATAGTGGTATCATAACCATTTAGAGTATAAAGGTTTTCTTTGTCATTGTTCTCTTTTCCTGCCATGCCATTCATCTTAACAACGGCTCCCTGAATTACCCTTCTAATAAATGTTACATTGTTTTTACCATCCTAGGCAAATATTTTTTCATCATCATTATATTGCTCATCCTGATTTGGTTGGTGCTCTATGAAGGATTTTCTCAACAATCCTTTTGGTGGATTCCAAAAAGACAGTGCCATTGCCAATCATAGAAATGGATCTTTCTCCACCATAGTAAAGTTTATTCATTCTCTACAATTGATACTTTATAAAATTCTATCAAGCCCATTCCTATAACCTTTATAAAATTATGACAATGACCATTATAAAGGTTATGAGGATAGGCCTAATGGAATTTTATAAGACATCAATTATAGAGTATGTATAACCTTTACAATGGTAGTGAAAGATCTGTTTCTAAGATCGACAATGCCACCATTTTTTAGGTATCGACCAAAGGGATTGTTGAGAAAATCCTTCTTGACAATGATGAAAAAATTCTTTGCCCAAAATAGTAAAACTAATAGAGCATCTATCGAAGATGTGATTTAGGGAGTTATTGCAAAGATGAATGGCATGGCAGAAAAAGAGAACAATGACAAAGAAAATATTTTCATTCTAAATGGTTATGATACTACTGTGACATCGAGAAAGAGTGTTATTGTAGAAAATAGCAAAATAAATATATAATTTGAGAGACCTTCTACTAGCTAAAGATTGTTAACTAATATTAAATGATTCAACTAAAGAAGATAAAGTTATAAGGGTAGAAGGAAGATATTAAAAAGGAGAGCTTGGAAGAAGACTACTTGAATGATTTGTTCTTGGTTTTGTTACAAATGCATAATGTCATTCCCTATTTATACTTGTGTAGGGATTCTAGATAATACAAATCTAAAATATTATGTCCTCTTCTATAAGTATCTAACATTTAAGAATAACTAGATTTTTCGTAAGTACAAATATTAATGGACTACACTTTAACTTTCTGGATTATTCTACCTAGAATTGCCTAGATATATATTTAATATAGTTATCCAAGTTACTACAATAGGGAATTCTATATGAATGTATGATATTTCAAAAATCAACTTTGATATTTTCACACTTTCCCTCAAAGTGATTTTAACCATGCCATGGTGAAAATCTAAGCATTTTTTTACTCTATCTATTTCCTCAAATAATGAAGATCTTTTTTCAAGGATTGTCTTTGCAAAGGAAAAAGAATATGTATTTACAAAATTTCCATCTCTGTAGTATACCGAATTCAAAATTTATCCTTTTCTACTTTGCAAGATAAGTGATTTATCTTCTTACAATGTTACATGTTTTTGAGTTCTCATTCTCCTTCTTCTCGTATCTCCTTGACAACTGTTTTATCCAGAGAAACATCTGTGATGGAAAAGTTTGGAACTCTAGTGTTTAAGATTTTAGAGCATGGTCCTTCTGACGCAACTCCATGACATGAGGAGATTTTATATGTCCCATCCTCATTTAGTTTGATGATAATCTGATCATCAATTTACCATAAATTCTTAGCTTCAATTGCAACTTCTTCACTCACTTTTGATATTCCTAATGCACTAGTGATTGATCTTGATATGATACAAGATTTACCAAAGACTTCAATTTTCACTGAATCTCCATCAATGTTTTCTCCAAAAGGATCACCACAGTATTTGTAGCTTTACACATTGTCTGCTCGGGTTCTACTTCAATATCATTTAGTTCAAACTATTTTTACTAATTCTAGGATATGCTTCTTTAATTTCCTTGGTATCATCTACCATGTTACCAGTCTGAATGTCCTCATAATCTTCTTGATTCTTATTGATGGCATCAATTCCTTCCCTTTTAACGTAATGGACTATATTATATAGAATATGTATAATCCAGTCTATTTCAAAATTGTAGAAAGCCAAGACATCTATTGCTCGACTCTCAGCTACCAAGAACCTTTCCTGTTTTTTTTTCTTCTTCAATAACTTTTTTAGTTTGAGTATGTTGCTCTCTATGTCTCAATAATATCTTCTTATATGTCCTACTTTACCACATCAATAACACTTAAGAGGCTTCTTACCATAATTGTTAGAAGACTTTTTTTTTCTGGGCGAGCTTAAACCATATGAGGATCGAGAGTGAGTCATATCTCTTATTTTTCAACTTAAGTTCCTTTTGTTACCTACAAGGGCAATTCCTTCCCCTTCTTTGACAAATATACCATCCAACTATTTGTTTAGAATTCCCATAATGATAATAAGTTCTTAAATTCTTCTAAATATGGTTGTTGAGCCCATCCTTGAATTGATGTCACAAAGGAAATATATTCTGATTTCAAACCATGATTAATGGTTTTTTTTATTCGAGCTATAGAGATAGCCTCTTTTGGATTTAATAAAGAGATATCAGAATATCAGTTCTTAAGATTCAAAAAATACCTGATAATAGAAAGATCACCTTGAGTGGTGTTTGCCAATTCATTCTAAAAAAATCTATAAGAGCTTCATTCTTCTTATTGAACAACTGATAGAGGTCCTCTATAATTAATGAGATGATTTACACCTTATCATAAGATCAAATAAATTGGAGGAGATGGACATCTTTAGAATGAACTGCACCTTCACATTAATCTACTTTTACTTCTTATGTGTGCCATTGTTTTCTGATAAGTCAATATAAATACTTGTGTTAATCCCATTAACAACATCCTACAAATCCTCTCCCATATGTTATGATTCTATGTATGCCTTCGTGCCTATTAATTGGAATAATCCAATAACTCTATTCCCAGTCCATTAATGCAGCCGCTTAAATCCATATAGGCAAACCAATTGAATCTACCACCAACCCACTGTGCAAATAATTCTAGAAGTCAACGTGTGTAGATGGATAATATATCATATCGATACAAGTCAAATAAGTGTCAATGCTTTTGATTACGCAACTCGAGGCCAATATGAGGAGGTCCAAGCCTTGATCGCCCTAAGAATCCAAGAATGTCCTTGAAGACCTTTCTTCGAGAAATTAATAAAGCAATGTCATGTTTGGAAGATATCTTAGAGCCGAGGAAAGCCATGGATCAGGAATAAAGAGAGCCCTTGTGGGTTATTTATGAAATAACCACTTTTGGGCTAGTTTTGTAATAGGCTAGTTTTGCAAAAGAAACTACTATATCGGTGCCTTAGATATTTCATTAGTTAGTTTTTGTTCATTAATTTACATGATGTATTCTTGAGAACTCCATGGGAGTGTTTGAGTGCTTGGAAAATCATACGTTGAACCTTGTTTAGAAGTGTTGGTTGTAAGGGGGATCTAATCCCCTTTGCGGTCACATAAGAGATAAGTGCTAATTGATAATACATTAAGGGAGGTTTTAGGGTTTAACATACCCTTATATTGCCTCTTTGTTATCAATTTTTGGTCTATCTTTCTATCATTACTATCCTTTCCCTCTATCTTTACTTTTCTGCATTTAGATTTGAGTCCTCGTGGCTAAGATCGTATCATCTGGAATTAGAGTTAAGCTTGATTTCATTCCTACGAAGTCATTATTGGGTTTGTTATCGTGAAAATCATTAAAAAAATTAGATAAAGAAAATAAAAAAGAGTTGTGGCTAAGATCGTATCATATGGTATTAGAGTCGAGCTTGATTTCATTCCTACGAAGTCAATATTGGGTTTGTTATCATGAAAATCACAAAAAAATTAGAAAAAAAAATTAAAAAAGAGTCCCAAAACATTTTTAGTGTTTTCCTTATTTTGAGTTTTTGATTTTTGTGTCATTTTAAGTTTCTAGTGCTAGATTTATGTTCCCTAGCACTACTTTAGTCAAAATCCAAGAGTTGAGCTTAATCCAAGTTAATTTGAGTCATCCACCATTGTTGGAGCTTAAGTTGAAGAAACATTAAGGTGGGTTCTCAAAATTTGAGGTATGTTTGTTGAATTTTGGGCTAGAAATCATTGGTATTGTGTTTGGGGAGTCGAAGTGAGCTTGGGTTTCGAATTTCATCGAATTGTAGGTTCATTTTCATAAGGGTCATTTTTGAATGTTTTTGGTGTTCTTCATGATCTTCAAACATTATTGAAGAAAAACATTAAAAAGTGTGTGTTTGATCCAAAAAGTAAGTGAGATAAAGCTTTTGGAATATTCTAAAGGAAGAGACAAATGAGAGTACAAAGGAGGGGACCACGAAAGATTCAAGGCTTTCAAGAGTTGATTTATCCATTGTTAAAGCATTCAAGCCTTGAATAATCTACTAAGAAGATCACAAGATCATCAAGAGAAGGAGAAAAAAATTAAGACCCTGCACATCTATCTCCACACGTTAAGTACATGGATAACACACTGTTTTGGGCTGACAACAAAGGTGACAGTCAGTCACCAAGGTGATGAGCTACCACACCCTTCGTTACTTGAAGGGAATTCAAATCAGCTTCTGGATCATCTTGACAGCCACCTTGACGGTCCGTCAATGGAGTGATGACCCGCTAACATTTTCATCGCCAAACACAAACTTCCCGTATGTCATTAGTTAGGAGTGACGAACCAGGTGTCGGTCAGTCACCATTGTGATAGTCAGTCACTAAGACCGTCGTTTGAGAGAATTTCACCAACGTCTCCATGATTTAATCGTAAGATCATTCTTATATTTATTAGTTTCTTTTCTTTGATTCTTAGTCTTCTCTTCTTGATTCTAAATGCAAATTAACAACTAGTAATCATCCTACTTAGTTGCGAATTAGTTTTTTTGTTTCCGTTTTCTTTCTTTGTCCTTTTCTTTGTATGGTTTTCCATTCTTAATTTGTTGTAAATTTTTTTATTCAAGTCCATAATTAGATTTTTGTTTCTTTGATTTGATCAAACAAGAATCCACTTCGACAGCAAAGTAGACATTGACACGTTATTGTCCATCAGAGTATAAGCAACTTTCAATATTTGCCGCTCTAATTGTGAAGATCACTGAGGTGAGTTCATGCGAGTGTTGGTGAGGTGATTTACTACTAATCTTGTTTGTTCATTATTTTAGGTATAAGGTGATGTAAAGGGAACATGACTTCAATAGCCTTGGATAATTATGACTATGACATAGGAGTCTATGGTTGTGGTAAATGATGTTATGTTTTCGGAGAAGATGGGGATCATGGGGGCAATGAATATAACCATGATCAAATGTGTTGAAGCAGGAACCAAGGTAAGAATGGATGGTATAGTAGTAGTCAATATCTTCCTACTCTATCTATTTTTAAAGGAGAACGGGATCCCAAAGTTTACCTTGATTAGGAATGGCAATGTGAAAGAGTCTTTGAGGGTTATGCTATGAGAGAACCCGAACAAGCTAAATATGCCCTTAAGTACATTTGTGATGACCCAAACAGAGGCCTTGACCGCCTCAAGAATCTTGAACCATGAAGGCCTGAGAGCCCTTTTCTATTTGGCAATCATAAGCATAATTCATATACTATTAAAATGCAAAAAAAGAAAAATGGAATCGTGGTCATCCTAATATATAATTTAAATAATACGGACATAAGTACAATAAAACTCAAACCATATAGTACAAGTCTGCGAAATCTCTACTATATCTGAAAACAACAATCTGTCTGAAATCGGGACAAGGCCTCAAGTCGGACCATAAACTAAAACCAAATGAGATCAACATAAGTGAACATGACACCTTCTGAAGTAACAGAGGCTCACCAACTCTGATGTCTAACAACAATCTACTATTTAGCAAGACCGCGAGACTGGGCCTCAGAACCTGAAATTTAGGGGGTCAATACAAATGTACTGGTACACAGGACAATCCAAAATAGTATACTTTTATGCAAAATATGTGAAAACAATTCATAAAACAGTTTACATGCCTTATATGAAAACACATGGGCATACTTTAAAGACTTTGAAACATTTCTTTGAAAGCATGAACCACTCTTTATTTTACTTCTGAGCTAAATGGTACACCCTACAAGTCTCGTACCCATGGGCTATATGGGTCAGCCTTTAACTCATTGGAAAAGCCTCCAAATCTAAGTTTGCCACAAGGATAGAGGTCCTACATACTAGTGTAGCATACTAGTGTCTCAAGGACAAGTATACATTGTCCTCAGCCAATCATATCTCCCAAATCGGAAAAACTCGATTTCCAGTGATGAGCCCTTATACTCAAATGCCCTTTTTAGGTAACCATCTAACTCTCTTTAAGCCCATTTTTAACATTTTAAATCATGCCTCCTTTTAAAAGTGGTCTAATGTCTAAAAATCTTTTGTCTGGTCTGAGTCTATTAAGGCATATGTCTGATTTGGTATCATCATACCAAGACTTGCAAGTCATATACACAGCCATACATTATTGTGTTACAGTTCTTTCATTCAAAACAATGTTTAGACCACCAAATTATTCAAACAGTACAAGACAATTCAAAAATCGAAATACATGAAACTTATGCAAAGGTTCTCTCTTTCAATTCTTAAACATGTGGTGGTCCATCACTTGTAGCAAAACATGCAACTCTTTAAATTGTCACTTTTCATTTATATTAACAAGAAACACCCTCTCTTCAGTTTACAATCAATATCAAGTCCAAATCAATAGTAAAATACTTAACTCATGCTTCAAAACATGCAATTGAACAACCCATAACATGTGAAATAAATAGGTAGTATAACAAAAGAGGGGTTTTGTCATTCATGCTCTCGATTCAAAATTGTAAAACTGAAAATACATATATTTTTAATATATTAAAAGTGTCAAACCCCTTAAAAAAGTGATTTGAACTTTTTGCCCTTCATTAAAACACCTTGTAATAGACGAATTCATCCTTTCACTTTTTTAAAAAAATAATTATTATTAAATTATTATTTAAATATTTAGGATACAAAAAGAAGAAGAAGGAGGAATCGAATACTTAAAAGAAACTAATATAATGTATGAAATTTTTATTAGGAAGCCTACGCAAATTTTTAGGGCAAAACTATCCATAAAAAGGAAAAAAAATTTAAGTATCAAAATTGATTGCTAAAAAAAAACTCATGTAAAAGAAAAAGATTCCTACACAACTTTTAAGGAAAGAATTGTAGGAACCATAATATATTTTTTGATCAAATCGTATGCATCAAAATTGGAAAGAAAAAAAATAGTTTATTCAGGTAAGAAATCATAATCTTAAATCAATTAAAATTTTATCTTATTTATAAAAAGAAAATCTATAATTCTATTTGAGGAGTTATTTGATCAAATTTTACTAAAAAATGTGTGCAATTCTTCTACTTCTACATTTTCTTTTTATTTTTTGTTTTGATTTTGATTGATGAATAATTAAAATTTTCTTCATGAATTCTTTAGGGTTTTCTAGCCTTCGTCATGAGAAAAATTATTTGAACTTTTTGTTCTTCAGTAAAACAACTTGTAACAGAAAAAACCATCTTTTTTTTTAAAAAAAAATTATCATTAAATTATTATTCAAATATTTAGGATACAAAAAAAAGAATCTAATACCTAAAAGAAATTAATCTAAGGTATGAAATCTTTTATTAGGAATCCTACCCAAAATTTTAGGGAAAAACTATCCATAAAAAAGGAAAAAAAAATTCAAGTACCAAACTTGATTGTAAAAAAAAAATCGAAAAAAGTTTATATGCACCTGGTGTATACACCAAGCCAATACATGCTTACCATGTGTTATGTGTTTGAATTTAAAGTTCATGCTACTTAACATTGATTAACCAGTATATATTTTACTTAATTTAATTATATAACCATGGTAAAAAATATTAGTTTGATGTATACACCGGGTGGTGTAAGTTTTTACCATAAAAAACGCATGTAAAAGAAAAGATTCCTACACAACTTTTTAAGGAAACAATTGAGGAAATCAAAATATACTTTTTTAAAAAAACCTGCATGCAAGGAAAGAAAAAAAATATTTTATTCAGTTAAGTAATTATAATACTTAATACTTATAAATCAATTAAAATTTATCTTATTAGTAAAAAGAATGTCTACAATTCTATTGAAGTAGTTATTTGCTCAAATTTTACTAGAAAAATATGTACAATTCTTCCACGTCTATATTTTCTTCTTATTTTTGTTTTGATTTTGATTGATGAATAATTAAAATTTTCTTCATGGATTCTGTAGGATTTTCTAACCTTCTTCGTTATGTGAATTCCCATTTAAATGTTTGCTTATATGCGACTATTTTAATTGTGAATAAATCATGAGATTTAACATATCATCATTATATTTTTTAATACTTTAATGATTGTCTAATTCTTTTTATACAGACTCTAATGATTATTGCACATACAAAATATGATCAAACACTCTTTTCGCAGGTAATTTTAGATTCGATTATCAATTTTAATAACTTTCTCTAATAGATCATCCATATATATTTGGTTTTAAAAAAAGAGCACTCACATGGGTTGTGGTGTAGTGGATGGGGCTGTTCCACTCTTAACCAAAGGTCAAGGGTTCGACCCAAAACTTTGAGCTCCGTTTAGTTTTGGAGTCTTTATCTTTTTATTTTTTTATTTTCTATTTGAATTGCATATAAATTTGTCTTGAATTTCTTTCTATTTTGAATTGTGAATAAAAAGACTTCTATGATAACAATTAGGGGGTGCTCATCGGGTGGTTTATAGTTCAATTTATGTATTATCGATTTGATTTATTAATTTTTGATTTCTAAACATGCTAATTGATAACCAAAATAATAATCAATTTAGGTCCTTAACAATTCTCTTTTTAAGTTAACTGATAAAAAATGCCCATTTATATACACGATGTGAAAATGCTAATATAATCAAATACTTTATTATTGATTTTTATGAAAGTAATTTTATATTATGTTTATGCAGTATAATTTAGCACTATTTTAATTTCTATTCCATTCTACTTCTTTAGAGGTAGAGGTATGGACTACGTACATATTACCCCCCCAGACCCCACTATGTAGGAATACACTGGGTTTGTTGTTGTTGTTAATTTCTATTCCATACCTTTATTAAGGGTCATAGAAATGTTGTTTGAATTTTTTACCTTTCATTAAAAGACTTCTCTTTAGATAAAATCGTCTTTTCATTATTTTTCTAATATATAAGAGTTGAAAATTAGTTAAATATTTATAGTAAATTTTTTTTATTAGAAATCATAGAATTAATGTCAACTAATACCCTTTTAAGTATCTTAAGAATTCCAAATCAACTAAAGTTGATTTTAAAAATATTTGAGAAATCTAAAAATAATTATGTAGCGCTAGAATAAGAAAAATATAAGAAGTACCAAATTTTTAAAAGTTTTAAGTAAGTTATCAAAGATTTTTTAAATATTTAACTTTAAAAATTAAAAAAAAAATTAAATATAAAAAATAATCGTACTACAAATATAGTTCAAACCGATGCATTTCTCTTAAGCTCTAGCAGTAAAAAAAAAGAGATACTGCATGATAAATGCAAAAGTGATGATGCATAACTACTTAAAATCTTTGGTGGTAAACTATATATATATGCTTACGATAAAATATATGTTATGTTTGCATTATTATATTAAAGTGTGAAGGATTTTTGAGAAGTGATTTGAATTTTTTGCACTTCATTAAAAGCCTTTGTAATAGACAAAATCGTCTCATTTTAAATAATAAAAGGTTACACGTGCGATTAAACTAGTATATATATACATATGAACATTGCTTCAATTCCATAATAAGGCCTAAAGACCAAAACATTATAACATTGAAAAGGATTTCATGATTTACCTATTCAACAATTGTTCAAAACCTTTTTTTGTAAACATCATAACATGCTTTCAAAACTTTGTAAAACATTAGCTCATCCCCATGGAGTTTTTAGGATAGCCCCACGTACCTTAGTTACGAAGAAATTTTGATGAAACTTGATCCTTTAAGATTGAAAGAGCAAACCCTAAGTTGTTTTTCTCCTTTTGTGTATTAGAAGATGATTCAGGGAATTGATAGTGTTAAAATATTTTAGGGAGCCTTAAATCCGTGTTAAGATGCTTAGGGATGGTTATTGGATGACAAAAGACCATGTTGCTCTTTAATTAACTCAAAAATAGAGTTCCTACACCGCAAAAATATAGGGATTGTAGTGCCTAACCCATGGCAGACCTTAATGTTTGCGGCACCTAATCTATGGCAAACCTTAATGTTTGCGGTACCAACTCTATCGCCAAACCTTTCCAGTGAAGGTTTGTGATGGTATGGCGATGCCTAGCCATCGCCTAAGCTCCAGTTTGTGACGCTGACTTAGTTTTGAGGTCCTAAAACACTCCCAACATCTCCCACAACGTCAATACATAATCTACCATCGCTATGATGGTCCAAAAGATCATTATGGAAGCATCAAAAAAGTATTCTATAGGGTGTTACATTATCTCCCCCTTGGGATCATTCATCCCTGAATGATGGGTAGAGACTTGTTGAAGCTATAAAAGTATAGAATGAGGAGCGTAACCTTGCATTGAACCATTTTCCTCAAGAATGTATGCAAAGGAATCAAAGAGCTTCATGATAACCCCTAGTGAAACGTATAAGCACGAAGCGTGAGATAATAAGGATTGACATAGAGATGACCTTGCACACGAGTTCTAGGTGTCATGATCATTACAACATATGGTATGAATTTATTTGGTGATCATAGTCCTGATTTACATCGGTGCAATCATAAAATAAGTTTTTGTGGGAGATAGGAATAAAAGCATTCTCTACCATACAAAATACAACGAAAAGACTTAAACTTTGAGATACTACTCGTCTATGCCCTAAACAATAAATAACATAAATCATTATTTCCAACTTACAATTCTCCCATCACACATCTAACTATAAGAGTTTGAGTCCCACTACATAGTACTCTTATGTTGAATCCTAACTCGGAGAAAAGAGGTGCTAGCTTAAGCTATGGGACCCCATACTTAACATCTCTTTAAGAATATTACTTCACACTATCATCATAATCAACACCCCCAGTCCTAAAATCAAGGAGTGACAACCACATAACACATTGGTTTGCATTTTCATCGTTCACCACATCCAAACCTATCATTACTACACCCACTTAATGGATCTCCCTACTAAGACCAGCAAATTCAATCACTCTTACAAAGATTTTTGCCCCATATCTTCTTCCTAACTATTTCACATAATGAAAGTTCATCTCCTTCTTTCTCCCTTCACCTATAACCTTAGCTCGAGAATCACATCAAAATTTTTCACACTCAAGAACATCTACTCTCCTACCTAAAACATCACCATGCTTACCGCCATCATACTAACCTATGGAGGGTCATTGAGGGACTCGAGCATAAGAATCATGAATGGAAGTAACACTATCAAACCATAACTTATACTTATTGCACTACTTAAAGAAGGACATAAGGTGAAGATACGATAGAATAGACACGAAGTGCTTTAGATATCAAGTTTCTAGATCATAAGTAAAGAGTCGTTTGGTATAAACACAACACAACAATATTTCTTAGGACAGACTATAGTGAGAAACATGGATGCACATATCATGAGCTATATAGCATAAAACCGAAATTTATGTAGTTAACAACTAAGACAAGGATTTCCACTTAAAGCAATTAATCCTCATTTAAAGAACTGAAATTTTCCAAGAGTTAGCATGAAATTTATCACTTTGGCTAATCCCAGCATAAAATGAATCAGTAATAAATAGAAAGCATAGTTGTCACGACCCAAAACTGAGGGTCATGATGGCACTTGTCGCAGCGTACCTTGACAATTAAGCCTATCACCCAAACTCATACAAAAGGAGGAAAAGAATGAAATATCCCAAGGTAAGGCTTCTAGAACAAAGCCGAACCATATAAGTAATCATAACAATGCGGAAAGAACTTATCCAAAATATCAATCATGTCCAAAATTAGGTATCAATAGTGTAAGCACTACTAATACAATCCAAGAGTCAAATACATCAGAAAAATAACCACAAAGGAATAATAATTATCTCCAAATACTAATAAAGACATAACTACTATAGAAAGATAGAGGTGAACTTAGGAAGCATGAATGTCCAACCGCTACCTTGGAAGCTCCAACAATCACCCAAATCAAGCAAGTTAAGGCATACTCGAGATAGGACCTGCACCAAAAAGGCGCAGTAGGCATGAGTACGTCACACTTGTACTCAGTAGGTATAATAGGCCGACCAAGCAAAGTAGTAAATAAAGAATACAAAATATATACTAAGGGCACATCACTTGCAATTAGAAAATGTCCCACAATGGCAGCCCACACCGCTTGAACTAACAGTTCTAATATATCTCACATTTATTACATCAACACACCAAGATATATAACACTAGTATACATTACATCACATATAAATAAAATAAGAGAGAACATGCAGATACATGATCATCAAATACAAGTAAAGGAAGGTAAGACAAATACATAGACGACAAGTCAATAAGGCAATACAACACAATATAAACATAATAAAGTAAGTACAATATATATATATGATGATGATGATGCACGAGGTCGTTGTACAACCTTCAGGATCGTCGCACAATCCCCATATACACCCACGAAAGAAACCTCCCAATGCAGGACCCATGAGGGGTTTGTCAACTCGTATACAATCCACATATCTCATATCTCCTTTCTAGCACATCTCTCGAAAAGGGTTTTATAAGATGTTACAATATCTTTTAAAAAGGTGGTGCCACTATTTCTCAGATGTTGTCACAGTGGTACCAATGTTTCATGAATAAGTATGATATGAAGATGTAATGTCCAAAACCAATCACAATGAGTATTTCCAAAACCAACCACATAATATATTTCCACAACCAACCACAATGATACATTTCCATAACCACATGAGCCAATATCCACCCATTATT
Organism: Capsicum baccatum var. pendulum; assembly: GCA_030864225.1. NCBI lineage: Eukaryota > Viridiplantae > Streptophyta > Magnoliopsida > Solanales > Solanaceae > Capsicum > Capsicum baccatum. The sequence goes on from CM061554.1 coordinate 43,258,050, forward strand.
TTTGTTTCATCTATGAATTTTCACATATTTTAATATGCCACTAAAGTATGAATATAATCACAATACACCAATGGTACCACATTAGCATTTTAACAACACAATACAATTATTCATATGTAATCAAGGATATCAATATCACATAGGACCCCACATGGTCACAAATATCATATAATATCTTAATTTCGATAATTATATCACATATAAGCCCCCACACGGGCACAACACATAGATGGCAACGCAGTTTGAAAGAGTTATGCCATAACTTACCTCAAAAGTCAAAATCGGTTCGCTACACTTGAACTTGCGATCTTAATTTTCATGAATAATATCAAAGTCCACTAAAAACATCAAATATGAAATCTATTCATCAAGACAAAACCAACGACATCCATATTGACTACTTTTAGTCCGGGATCAAAATGGACCCCCAAAATGGGTTTCTGAAAAAGAAGGGCAAAATTAGAACTTTACTTCAAAAATATATTTTCCATATATTTAGGAACCTACAGCTGAAAACCCAAGTTAAATTGAGTAAAAAACAGGATTTAAATTGAAGAAAAACTAATTTTGAGCTTTACCGAGTAAAATCTTTGAAATCTGAGTTAAAATCAAGAATCAAAGTTGTTTTGAAGGTTAAACTGATGAAAAACTAGTAACTATAAGATAAAAATATTGTTCAAGTGAAAAGGAGTGAAAATGGGGTTTATAATCAAGCCCTAAGATTTTGGGGATTTTAAAAAATCAATCAAGAAATTACTAAGAAAAGGGTGAATTTTTACCTTTAATTTGTAATAAAATCAAGTAAAAAAAGGTGTTAATCTAGCTTTTGAAGTTCTCACAAACATTGATTATAATCTCCAAAACTATTTAGAGTTTAACTTTCAAGAGGCAATATGAAAAATGAGCCAAATAAACCCAAAAATTATTTAAATAGTGCAGAAAATCTACACTAAATGGGCAAAAAGCTGCAGATTTTCTATTTTAAGTCTAATCCAAACTTCGATGTGGTGTCCGGAATTCGATCAAAGTTTGATACATGAAAACGAACTATAAAACCATCCTAAATTCGATGTTTTGAATGCGTTCGTGATATCAGATTTTCAAAAAAATATTATATTCACAAGGTTGATCCCCGAAACCATAAATCATAATTTTCCAAATCAGGGATCGAAATGAGATTTAAAAGCCGTAAAATCATACCAAATATGCCAACACCCTAAAATTGACATTTTGGGACTGCTGGAAAAGTCATATTTTCCATCCGAGGTTGTTTCGATCAAATGTAGGTCCTACACCCATATTTCCAATTTTCTAACTTTCCGACCAATAGGTTGAAATGAGATCGGGTGTAGCGGGACCCAAACCAAAGGTCTATCTAGCCTAAAATTGATATTCTAGAGCTGCTGGCACAATCCGTTCGGTCATATATCGCACGGATCAAAAGATATCCATATGAGTCCAAAATAAGGCTATCAAAGCCATCAAAAATCACAATATTGCATAAATGATACCAAAATACATAAAAAATCATGTTAATCACTCCCACACCCCAAAAATATCATAATGCAACTACGGGGAGGATTAAAATAGTCAAATCACACAAAATCACAAATTTCATATATTTCATCAAATTTTTAGATCATTACATCATCCACCACTAAAAATCTAGTTCGTCCTCGAACTAAGACAAAGAAATATTTGAATTAATAAAAAGCTGGGGATATGAACTATGCATATCAAACTCAACGTCCCAAGTAACCTCATTTACAGGTCGATGTTTCCACTGGACCTGAACCACAAAGATCACTCTAGAGCGCAAATGCTTAACATTTTTAGCCAAAATGGAAACTGGCTCCTCAACAAAGGAAAACAGCTCATCTAACTGAACCAACTCCCAATGAATAAAATGAGACCCATCAAGAATATAGCAATGAAGAATAGAAATATAAAAACTGGATGAAAACTGGATCATCTGACTCTAAGCTGATAATAGCCGGATCTGAGCTCTATCTTAAAGAAATAACTAGCACCCTGAAGCTGTTCAAACAAGTCATCAATTCTGGAGAGTGGATACTGATTCCTGATTATGACTTTGTTCAAATGACGATAATTGATGCACATTCTGAGAGAGCCATCTTTGTTACACACGAATAAGACCAGAGCACCCCATGGAGATACACTAGGCTGATGAAAGCCACATATAAGATATCTTTTAACTGTGCTTTCAACTCCTTAAGCTCAGCTGGAGCCATTCTGTAAGGTAGAATAGAGATAGGTTGGGTATCTAGAAGGAGATCTATTCCGAAGTCAATTTCCCTTTCGAGAGGAACTCCAAGAAGATCTTTAGGGAACACATCTAGAAATTCTCTTACTGTTTATACTGACTCGAGACTTGGAGTTTCAAAACTAGAGTCTTTGACTCCAAAAATATGGTAAATACACCCTTTAGATATCATTTTTCTTGCTCTAAGATATGAAATAATCTAACCCCTAAGCACTAAAGTACTACCCCTCCATTTAATGACTGGTTCCTTGGGAAACTAAAACTGAACGACTCTATTTATGTAACCAACTGAGGCATAACATCAGTGGATCCAATCCATACTGAGGATGACATCAAAATCATCATCTCTAATTCCAATAGATCAATTAAGGTGACTTTCGGAGATACTATAACCAAGCAATTTCTGTATACCCATTTGTCTATTATAGATTTACCTACTGGGTAGACACTGGGAAGGGATCTACTAATATTTTTGGAATGACACCAAAATTTCTATCTATACAAAGGGTCACAAAAGAAAGTGAAGCTACGGGATCTAATAATGCATAAACATAAAGAAGAAAAACTTGTAATGTACCCATAACCACATTAGGAGAGCTTTCCTAATCATGCCAAGTTTGGAGAGCATATTGTCTATTCTGATGTTTCCCACTGGTGGCACTGAAAGTGGTACCCTGCTGAGTCAGGCGAGTAGCTGGTGCTGCCGAACAAATAGGCTAGCCCTAATGGCAATCATTTCTGCCCTTCCACATACCTATAAGGAAATCCCTAATGTTAGGGATTGGCTTGCCACATCCAAAACACATATTACTGCCAGCCCTGCATTCACCCAGATGATTCTTATTATATTTCTAGCAAAGCAGATTGGTATGACTATTGTTCACACTGTCCTGAGACTTAGAGCCTGGCGACCTATCCCAGTTATCTTACCTGAACTTAGGCACTAGCGCGCTAGCTAAATATGGTGCTGAGGATAAAAAATTCTAACAAAATTGAGAACGGTTACCACCTTTTTACCTTGGATGAGAAAAGTTAAAACTATATATTCTGGCCCTCTTATTCTCTCTTTCTTTCTCCTTACACATCTCCACTTTAATCCGCTAAGTATGAACCATAAGTCTAGATAAGTCCATCTCCTTAATCATCATGGTAGTCCTAAACTCCTTGACCATACTCCCAACTACACTAGATACAAACTTTGTCTGCCACCATAGTAGGAGCATACCTCGCCAACTGACGAACTTAAGCGAGTAATCCTTTACACTCATACTACGTTGCTTCAAATTGATGAACTCCCATACCTTAGCTTCCCTCAACTCTAATGAAAAAAACTTGTTTGAGAAAGCTGTGGAAAACTCTTCCCACTCAATAAGTGATGCATCCACATATCGGTCTTTCTTTTATAGCTTAAACTAGGTGTGGACTACATCCTGCAATTGATATACAACCAACACTACACACTTAATTAAAGTAACTCCCATGATATGAGTCACCTTCTGTACCATATCTAGAAACTCCTGCGAATCCTCCTCAAACTTAGATCCCAAAAACAAAGGGGATTCATCCTAGTGAAATCCTGAATCCTAGCTGCAACTATATTCATCACCGAATTAGTTGGAGCAATAGCCAACTGATTGTTCAGAGCATCTATAGTATGGGCCAAGTCTATGAAAGTGGCCTTGAACTCAGCGTAAGAAATATAGTCGTTTAGGGGCTCTTCCTGAATAGGTGGTAGTGTGGGTTGATCCCTTTTTATTATTTTGTTATTTCTTCTAGGAGGCATTAGCTATAAATGGAATGAAGGATGAGTTAAAAAAAGAGTTTAAATAGAGATCATTCTCTTTCGCATGGCATGAACACTAAAAGAAGGGAAACTTTCCTAAAATATCTCGTAGCCTCTTATCCGTAAGTATGGCGTGTTTCACACCCATGCACAAGACTCTACTCAATGGTTCTTTCAGACACCCTAGGACACTTTAAAACATCAGGATCTGATATTAAGTATTTTCACAACCCAAGGCTCCCCCTAGCCACAAAATAGTGCTTACGATCATAAATGACAAGCTAACCCATGAACTAGTATCTTCTATGAGCAATGAACAAAATAGTAATACAATACAAGTGCAGAAAGTAAATTGATAAGATATAGTAAAACTGGATTCTGAAATACATAGTAAAACATATCTAAAATATTTGATGGAATACTAAAATCGAACTGTCAATTTGAAAACAACTGATAACACTGAGTTAACTAACTGACTGTCTAATTGATTGTCTGTCAGCCTCTAACAATCATAAGGAGTTGATGGGACAAACACCCAACCAACTCCAGCTGACCGAATGTAAGAAAGTGCTGAAGTAACTGAAATAAATAAGTTATGTCCTTAATGGATGAGGACCCACCACTACTGCGGCTGAGTAATGATGAGTTATCTAAAAGTGGTCAGGAAACTGTACGTCTTAACCTATGTTATAAAATAAGATAGCGCAAAGAAAAATATGCGTTTAGTACTTTAAATGTACTGGTATATGAGATGAGTAATGGCTAAAAACATAAGCTAACTGAGTATAAATGCATGAACGTGTGATATCTGAGTATGCAAGACCAAACATAAACATGTTTCTGGGATGATCTATAAATCTGAATAACTGAAATCTACATAACTGAATAACTGAAATCTATACACTTGGTCAAACAAACTTAAACTAAACTACACTGAATAATATACTAAGATATTAGGAGCCGCCACAATCGATATGCCCTAATTGAGCTATCGGGGTCCAACCTATAACCCTAGTTGTAAGAGTGCTGGTACCTTGCCAGGGGTACCAACACATGACTAAAATGTGAATCCACATGGCTGATATCCCATATGACGAGGGTGTCATGCCTCTTCTGACGGGGTACCCCTCATAATCTATGGTGGCCCCGTAGGTCTAAAACCTAGGGACTACTACGAACGACTCATGTCTCTACTGATTGTGGAGTCCCTAACCCTACGTTCACTCGGTGCTAAGTGTTACTCCTATCAGAAGGACTTTGGTATTATTAGTTTTTTAACATGATATGGTATTGTAGTTGTAAGTGCTCAACATGAATATGACATTCTGAATATTATAATAAAACTATGGTCTGACTAACTTATTACATGAACAATGGAAATCATGTAAAACACATAGGTATCTGGTGTTCATAACCCACCAGCATTGAATAATTATAGAAATACGAAATCAAAATTGAATTACTGTAGTATGTAATCATGGTTCAAAACTTAAAACATAGACCATTCATCAAACATATGAGAATCATAAACTTAAGCATGGGAATATCTTAAAACATGGGAAAACAACATGGTTACATGACTGAGATCATAACTTGATAATATAATCATGAAATTCACTTGAATATAACATGGGAGATTGAAGTTCAAACCATAAGATAATCTAATTTCTCATGGAATCATTCTTGTACACGAACAAAGTCAAACAAATAAGGAAAACACATGAATTTAATGCACCTTAAACATACAAAACTCCATCATAAGATAAAAATCCATACTTTAGTTTAAAAGAAGGTTTTTGGGATCCATGGGTGAAAGAGGCCCATGGATGAACATCCCACATACCTGAATGTTGAAGCCTTAGATTAATTATTGGTATTGAACTTGAATTTGATGAGCCCTAATTGGTTTTAGGGAAAAGAAAATCGCCTTTTTTTGCTTTGTGATGGATGATTTTTGATTTATGATAGGTTTGGGTAGTATTTATGCTTGATAAATGTTGTTTTTAAGGTGAAATGACATAGTTTTGGGTTTAAAAGAGTTGAAAAAGACCAAAAAAAAACTTTTAAAAATTTCATGTCAGCGCAGAACTATCCCGGGTGACGGTTTGGGTGACGGACCATCACTCTCGTGATTGGACGTCACTAAAATCATCATAAAAAGACAAAATTTTGGTATTTCTACTTAAGGGTGATGGTAAGGCATGACTGTCCTTCATTGATGCGACGGTCTGTCACTCTGGCCATCACGTCTTGGCAGACAGACACCCCTTCGGTAAAATGAGCATAACTTCTTACTACGCTATTGGATTAAGGCAAAATTGGTATTGTTAGAAAGACAATTCAAATATATATCTGTTTTTTGGTATTTATCTAAAAAATTCTTGCTATACAAAAAGTTATAATTGTTTAAACATCACTATAATTATTTTCTTCACAAGAATTTAATCGCTAAGGAATGTTTTGACTTATCTACAAGGTAGGAGATATTTAAGGACTTAATATATGTCCAAATTACTTATAAAACTATCAAACATGATTTTTGATTTTTCATGAGCTTGAAGCTTTGTTCTAACATTGGTCTAGATTTTTGGGGTGTTACAACTCATCAGAGCATGCGATTCACGTATCTTCTTATGATTCTCCTTCTTCGTACTTTTCATCTCTAGAACCTAATCCTTATACTCTAATTTCACCTCGTAGGAAACTTACTAGAGCTACCAAACAACCTATCAGGTTTGCTAATTATGTACATCCTAATCCCCTTTCAAGAGCTTCCCCCAATTCCCTTACCATGGTAATTCAATACTCTTATCTTAGTTCTAGTTATCAAAGATTTCTATCCAACTTTTCTTCTATAAGTAAAATCCATACTTACAATTAATCTATTTAAGATGGCAAATGGATACATGCAATGAACCAAGAGATTTTACTCTTGTAGATAACATAACCTGGGAGGTAGTTTATTTATGAGTTGGAAAAGTTCCTATAGGTTGCAAATGGTGTACAAGATTAAATACAATTCTGATGGTACAATTGAAAGATATAAAGCTAGGATTATGGATAAAGGTTACATACAACAGGAAGGTGTTGATTTCCATGACACTTTTTCTCCTATTGCAAAGATGGTCACTGTTAGGTGTGTTCTTCCTCTTACTGCTATGCACTCTTGGACTATGTTTTAGATAGGATTTTTTATTACTTTTCTCATGGTGATCTATGTGAGGAAGTTTTTATGGTGTTTCTTCTTAGTTTTTGTTGCAATGGAGAGTTATTACAGGGTAATAAGGTGTGTAAGCTAAAGAAACCCCTATATGATCTCAAACAAGCTTCTAGGTAGTGGAACATAAAGCTCATAACTTCTTTATTTACATCAATTTTCCAACAAAGTAACATAATTATTCCCTCATTTATGTGGATGATCTATTGATCATTGGAAATAATTTGATGCTCATCAAGGAAACATAAGCTTATCTGCAACAAACATTAAGGACTTAGGAGAGTCGAGATATCTTCTTGGAATAGAGTTTATAAGATCTGACAAAGGAATTCGTATGACACAGAGTAAATATAGACTGGTATTAATTTTAGAATGGGGATTAGCTGGTGCTAAACCTTCAATGACACCTCTAGAATGGCACATGAATTTCAGAACTGTTGAGTTTGACAAATATTTGAGGAAAGAAAATAGTGAGGACCCTAAACTGATAGACAAAGGAGCTTATCAAAAGCTAGTGGGGAAATTACTCTACTTAGCAATGACTGAGCCAGACATTTCTTATGTTGTTCAGACTTTAAGTTAATTTATGCATGATCCCAAACACTCTCACTTGGATATTGCACTTCATGTAGCAAGATATCTTAAAGGAAGTCCTAGTTTAGGTATTCTCTTGAGCAACAATATAGATTATACATTAATAGAATTTTATGATTTTGATTGGGCATCTTGTGAAGTTACAAGAAAGCCAGTAATTGGATATTGCATAAAACTAGGACAATCTTTGAACTCATAGAAATAAAAAAAATATGAAACCATCTCCAGGAGCATAGAAAAAGATGGATATAGGAGTACGACTTCTATTGTGGCAGAGATTGTATGGTTGGTAGGACTTTTAGAAAAAATGAATATGAAAGTGAAGGTGCCAGTAGACTTATTTTGTGACAATAAAGTAACTATACAAATAGCTAAAAATCTCATATTTTATGAAAGGACAAAACACATAGAAATAGATTGTTATTTTGTGAGAGAGAAAATACAAAAGGAACTGATCAATGCAGTACATGTTGAAATTGAGAAAGAAGATGATATAATGACTAAGGCATTGGGAGGACAACAACATAGTTATTTGATGAGCACGTTGAGGTTGCTAGATATATTTCAAACCTCAACTTGAGGGAGAGTATTGAGAGTGAGCAAATAGATGAGCTGCCAACTGCCAGCTGGCTGAAAGTTAGTTCTAATTAAATTAAGAGATGGTAGTGTAATTATTACAATAAAGTAGTTAGTTGGATATTTTCTATACTAGAGTCGGTTGGATAAGTGTGTATATATCTTATCTCTTAGCTATTTAGTGTATAGTTTTTGATAATGACAATTTAGTTTCTTTTCTTACAATTCCTCCTTTTTTTAATGTAGCTATTAACATTACTTTTTTCACGCTTACTGGATTATAGGGGCCAAATTTGTAGATATACTAGTGTAATCTTGACCTTACTATTTCAGATTTATTGATTTATTTATGTATAACGGTGTTGGAGTTTATTTTCAGGTTTGCCTTTTTATCTTAACTTAGCTTCCTATTTCTCATATTTTATTGTATTTTCATCATGATTTAGCTCAATCGGCCAATGAAGTCAACTGAGTACCCATGATTTTGGTACTCATACATATGCTTTTGTACCTTTTTGGTGTAGATTCGAGTACTAGTTGCCACCGCTAATTCGATGATCGTTTTGTCGTGAATTTTAGAGATAGGGTGAGCTCTTGAAGTCATAGTTGCCCCTTTTCCTTCTATCTATCTATGTCTAGTCTTTTGTTCTCGAGATAGATTGTATTTGACTATTTCAGAACTTGTGGTATATTTGTATTAGCTCTTGTACTGACTTTACTAGGTTGTGGGATGATTATTATGTTTTAGTTATCTTTCAGATTATATTTATTGTATTATTTTATTATTAGTCCAAATTTGTTTATTTCCGATCTTTTAGGCCATTTCTTATCAAATTAGCTCATTACGTATAGCTCCGAGACCTACCGCTGGAATATAGTAGGTGTAATCATGACTCGTAAAGTTTTATTTGCGAAGTAATCGTGGTGCTTCATGAGTTATTATCTATCAATTTGAATGGTAGATATTTTATTTAAACATGTGTGTAATGAGTAATATAAAATGTAACTTCAAAGGCATTCAATAGTGGTTAGCGAAATTCTATTTAATAAAAACTAGAACTTGAAGGATACAACTTCTTTTGTTTTGTTTCATCTGTTTTGTACATCAACATATTTATAAAGGGTAGATCAGACCTTATTTATAAACCTCTGACGTTATTCAATCATCATAACAAAATATTTTTTAGAGGTTTGTTTTACTAAACTAACCTTATGAATTATACATTGAGAATCTAAATTTGACAACTAATTCTTTAAGTAAGCATTTAATAATTGGGATAGTATTAAAACAAAATAGTAAATTTTTCTTGATTTTACAAATTGAACAAGTAAATTGAAATAGTCAATTTAAGTAAGAAGGTCAAAGTAAAACAAAAACAAAGGGAGTAGTAAGACAAAGGTAACTGAATGTGGATAGATCTCACATAAATATGACATTAATTTCTTATAAATTTCAAGGAAAGAGTACTCAAGACTTGAAGAAAGTAAGAAAGTAAGCTGGAAAGTGATCAGGTTTGTAATGTAAAAGAATAACTTATTATTTATTTACAAATCAATTGGACAGTTATATGGATATTGCTGAAGATGGAAATGCATCCAAAACAATGACTTAACATCACAAATATGAAAATTATCCAACGAACTTCTCACTTAGTTGATTTGATTCATTTATTGATAGGTAAATTTACTATTTGTTACAAAAATAATATAAGAATATTATTTAGATGAGGGATGAAAATGTCGTTTAACTTTTGATGGACATTTTTGTTATTCAATCTTACAACTTTGGCGCTCTCCACTTTTTAATATAATCGGTTTTTAACCACGTGCGTTGCACGTGTATTCCATGTTAAGTAATATAATTTTTTTTACATTAAAAAGTATTATTAAACTAATATTCTTATTATGGGTAAAATTCAGAAATAACATACTTATCCCCTTAATTATGAGTTTCATAGCAACAGTTTCATAATTACATAATATAGCAAGTTATATTTTGTATTTTTGCAAACCGTTTCTACAAAAATACAAATACATATGATTTTTACTGCCCTTATGATCGATATGTATTTTGTATTTTTACAAATTGTTGCTAAAAAATACAAATACATATAAATACATATGCTTAAAAATATACTTTGATAAAAGTGTTGCTATTTTTGTAATTTAATATTTAAGTATGCAAATTTATGTATTTTATCTTATTATTATACTAACGTGGGCCTCTTGACAAAAAGCCCACTTTGTAAGATTTAATTAATCTTTTAGGCTTTAGTTTTGGTCAATGGGTAAAAAGGCCACCATTTATAATGTCATTATTTGAAGTTTCAATGATAATATCTCTTACACTCAAGTTTTAAATATACAAAAAGCCTCCACCACCAAACTCCTATAGTATATTAAACCCTAGAAATCATGTTATAGATAATACAAACTAGTCACCTTCTATGAATATATCATATCCCTATTTAGAAATTAAAAATATCAACAAAAATTTTCCCTCCAAAACCTCTCTATAAAAGTTGATTCTCCAATATTCAGGTCGATTTTGGCTAAAATTTGAAGCTTTTTACCCAAAAAATTATACCACAAGATAAAACCTCCTCGTGACTTGCCGTTTAGTCTTCTATTTTTGTAGAAGCTCAAAAGTTTTCAGCCATTGTAGAAGAAACTCATTTTGTTGGCAATCATTTTATTATCATTTTTTGGCGATATTTAATGATTTATTTAACCATTTCATTAGCACAATTGATCTGTTAGGAGATCAATCCCTGTGGTTTTCCCATTTGTATGAATTTATAATCATCAATCTGTGAACAGTAGACTCAACCATTATTGATTTATTATGTTGATTGTTAAATATATTGTAGCAAACGGTAATTATGGTGGTGAATGGGAGGAGACTTTAAAGTGTTGTAAGTGAAAGTCTCTGAATAAGTTGACATTGCAATGACACGTATCACGATATGGTTGAGGGCATAAATTAAAGTGGGAAATTGAATTGTAAGCCTAGCAACTAGAGCATCAGTTATTTGACGAATACAAAGGAGAAATCCATTCCTCTTTTATAACAAATGACGGGAAAGTAGGGTTGTACATGGTTGATGTTTCCACTGATGGTCCTAGACAATTTTTGAGGATAAAAATTATTGATAAACATGAAAAAGAAGAAGAAGAACAATAAAAGTAGAAGAAGGTTCAATAACACCAATAGATCCACCCGCACCCCCAGACCCTAATCAACCGATAGTTGATGAGGATACATTTTAGAAGGACGACACTAGTGATCATGATTAAATGGATATGGATAAATCTTCAAGTGATAATGAAAATTCAGATGATTGTTAAAGCAAGCTTCAGTGAAAATGCCATTTTGTTTTAAATCCATAAAGAGCAATGCAAGACATTACAAGGTTATATATGAATCTAAAAATTATAATTGAAAGTTACAAGCTAGTAAGTTTTGCACTTTAAAAAGGTTTAACATTTACAAATAGGTCAGCATTCACACGTGGGGGGTCAAACATATTGTAGGTAGCCACAAGCAAGCCTCAACAAAATTTAATTGCTTCAATCATGTTGGGTGAATATGTCCATGACGAAGGGCCAACACCAAGAGAAATTGAGAGGTTTGTTTTCAGGCAATTCCAGTACCGTCCAAGCTATTAGAAGTGTTCGAAGGGTGGCGTAATTATGAAGAACATAATCAAGGGCACGCCAGAGCATGCATGTGCTATCCTACCAGCTTATACCTATATAGTGAATGTCGTAAATCCGAATTTCCTTAATACCATTATAGTTGATGAAGATCAGAGGTTCAAATATTATTTTCAATGTTATGAACCTTCAGTTCAAGGATAATCTCATGTGAGAAAAGTTATTTCCATCATTGGCATACATTTATCCAACAAGTATGAAGGTGTGTTATTGCCTGCCATCACATAAGATACTAAGAAACACATATATCTAATAGCATTTTATGTGGTGGACAAGGAAAATGATGTATTATGGGAATTGTACTTTAGAAAGTTGAACCAGATCATAGCCAATGATCTGGAGTTATACATCATCTCTCATAAGAATAGAGTATAGCTAATGAAATTGTCAAAGTCTATAAGCATGCTCATCATGGTCTATTGTAGTGCCTCGAATCTAGTACCCGGAATGCTACACGGTTCTCATGAATTCGAATGACCACGAGCTAACCTATGACTGATATCTATACCTAAACATTGCATAATATACTTAAATAAATGTGAAAACATAAGCTGTAAGGATATAAGGTTCAAATATGAAATATAAAATCTGATAAAAAAATGTTTAAATGGGGGTATAGATATACCCAAAATTGAAATAAACTGTCTGAATATACTATAGTCTGAAAGCCTCTAAACTGTCTGAATAAGAAGTTGATGGGACATGTCCCCAACTAACTCCAACTACTAAAATAAACTAAGTATTTAAATGATAAAGTAATTATCATGACCTCGAAGGATGAGTACTCACTTCTAACTCTGACTACTGGATACTGGAATGCTACTGATGCTCTGGAGCTCGTGCTTCTGAACCTGTGGCGTAAAGTAAAACACCATAGCGCAAATACGTCAGTACGATTGAATGTACTGGTATGAATGTGAGGTAGGCTGAATGCAAGGGTTCATATACATGTACAATACTAAATGACTTTATAAAATGAACGTGAGAATACATACATGAACAAGTAGCTATAACTGAAACCATACTGACACTGGGTACTGAGTTCTGAGTACTGATTTACTCGCATCTAGGTTTACTGATACTGATAATTGAGTCTACTGCATACTGGGGAACTGATAGAGGAATGATTATTTATAATAGTTCTGATTATGAAGAACTGGTCTAATTGACTGTACCATTTGTAAGGGGGCGCAGATTAGGCGCGGTAACTTTAATAGAAAGTAAATAGTTATTAGGTAATAAGTATTTACTTTTATATAATGTATTTCGTGAATATTATCGGTTGAAATATTTTTTATTTTTATCTTCTTGACTTAAGATGTTTTATTAATTCATATTCTAAATTAGATATTATCGTAATTACATTATCTAGTGTTCTAGGATCCTCGTTAGTATTATGTAATCTTTTGTATTCTTGGTATAAACTATATAGTTGGGTTTCAATTTCTTTTAATGATTTATTCTTTTCGTAAGATGTATCCATTAATTTATGTAATTGTTAAATGCTTTGTAGTAATATTTATTAACTGATTTTCTTCGTTCTTGTATTTTTTATTTTCATACATTTTATTAATATGTTCAATTTTACTGATATTTTGGGGGGATGATTAAATGGTAGTTGATTAAATGTTTTGCTATAATATTCTTTAGTTTTTTCTCTTAGTTTTTGTAAGTCCTCTATATTATTTTAAAGATATTCTAAATATTCTATATCTTTTGTTTTAAAATATTCAATTAAATTCATTTTTATAAGGTTTTCTGTTAATTTTATTTCTTTCATTTCTCGTTCCCAGTATTTTAGATATTCATAGTTTATCATTTTATTTTTCTAAAGTAAATGTATAATAATCTATTCTACTTGTACTATATTTAATATCTTGTTTAAGGTTATTAATACTACTAACTATTTTTTCTTGTTCTCTTTTTAATGAATTTTTTAAACTATCTAAACTTTTATCTTTGATTTTTTCTAAAATTTTCAAGGTTTCGTCTATCCATTTTAATTTTTCTATTAGATTTTCCATTATTTCTCTAAATTTTTTTTCTATAATTAATTTCTTTGTGTAGGTCTTCTTGGTTTGCTCTAATTTTCTTAATATATCCTGATATTTTTAGTCTATATAATATCCATCTAAATCTAAATAATATTGATGTTCATAATATATGTGTAAGTTTTCTATATTGTTTAATAATTCCTGCTCTTCATAATCTTGTAATTTTTCCCATATTATTTTCTTTATGTCCATAATCTCTATATCTCTAAGTATATATAAAACAAGTATTTTAATATCATCTGTCATTTAGGCTTGATTAAATTTTTTTTCATAATATTTTTCAGTTGTTTGTTTTTGTCTAAGTAATTCTTGCATATTTTTATTAAGGAATTCTATATATTTTATTCTTTAGTTTTCATGTATTCGTCTAAATTTGCTTTCATTTGTTTTCTACTAATTGTATGTTTCTTATATCTTTTTCCCAAAATTCTGAATATACGTAATTTATCATGGTTGACATATAGGTTTGGTATATATGTGTTTGTAAGTGTAATTAGGTATTTGTGGTATGTAATTTATTCTAGTCATATAATATTTACCAAATGCTTTTTCTAATATGATTTTTCTTATATCTACTACTTCGATATGCTTAAGTTCATATAAAATAAGTATTTTAAATTTATCTACCATTTCATCAGATAAATAATTATTCATTTTTCATAAAATTGCTATTTTCAAAATATTTCCTTCAATCATACACATGACAAAATATGATCATATTAAATTACTATATACTAGATTATTCTTAAATAACATGTTCGTTGGTCACTATTAGCATGGTAATCAAGATACGTTTCCCTTAAGGGCCAGAGTTGAGGCGCTGTTTAAGGGAAAAGTATCTGGATTACCATACTAATAGTGACCAACGAACATGTTATTTAAGAATAATATAGTATATAGTAATCTAATATGATCATATTTTGTCATGTGTATGATTGAAGAGAATATTGTGAAAATAGAAATTTTATGAAAAATGAATAATTATTTATCTGATGAAATGGTAGATAAATTTATAATACTTATTTTATATGCACTTAAGCATATAAAAGTAGTAGATATAAGAAAAATCATATTAGAAAAAGAATTTGATAAATATTATATGACTAGAATAAATTACATACCACAAATACCTAATTACACTTACAAAAACATATATAACAAACCTACATGTCAACCATGATAAATTACGTATATTTAGAAGTTTGAAAAAAAGATATAAGAAACATACAATTTGTACAAAAACAAATGAAAGAAAATTTAGACGAATACATGAAAACTAAAGATATAAAATATATAGAATTCCTTAATGAAAATATGCAAGAATTACTTAGACTAAAACAAACAACTGAAAAATATTATGAAAAAACATTTAAAATCAAGCCTAAATGACAGATGATATTAAAATACTTGTTTTATATATATTTATAGATATAGAGATTATAGACATAAAGAAAATAATATGAAAAAAATTACAATATTATGAAGAGGAGGAATTATTAAACAATATAGAAAACTTATGCATATATTATGAACATCAATATTATTTAGATTCGGATGGATATTATACAGACTAAAAATGTCAGGATATATTAAGAAAATTAGAGCAAACCAAGAAGACCTACATAAAGAAATTAATTATAGAAAATAAATTAGAGAAATAATGGAAAATCTAATAGAAAAATTAAAATGGATAGACGAAACCTTGAAAAATTTAGAAAAAAAACAAAGATAAAAGTTTAGATAGTTTAAAAAATTCATTAAAAAGAAAACAAGAAAAAATAGTTAGTAGTATTAATAACCTCAAACAAGATATTAAATATAGTACAAGTAGAATAGATTATTATACATTTACTTTAGAAGAATAAAATGATAAACTACGAATATCTAAAATACTGGGAACAAGAAATGGAAGAAATAAAATTAATAGAAAACCTTATAAAAATGAATTTAATTGAATATTTTAAAACAAAAGATATAGAATATTTAGAATATCTTAAAAATAATATAGAGGACTTACAAAAACTAAGAGAAAAAGCTAAAGAATATTATAGCAAAACATTTAATCAACTACCATTTAATCACCCCCCAAAATATCAGTAAAATTGAACATATTAATAAAATGTATGAAAATAAAAAATACAAGAACGAAGAAAATCAGTTAATAAATATTACTACAAAGCATTTAACAATTACATAAATTAATGGATACATCTTACGAAAATAATAAATCATTAAAAGAAATTGAAACCCAACTATATAGTTTATACCAAGAATACAAAAGATTACATAGTACTAACGAGGATCCTAGAACACTAGATAATGTAATTACGATAATATCTAATTTAGAATATGAATTAATAAAACATCTTAAGTCAAGAAGATAAAAATAAAAAAATATTTCAATCGATAATATTTAAAAAATACATTATATAAAAGTAAATACTTATTACCTAATAGCTATTTATTTTCTAGTAAAGTTACCGCACCTAATCCGCACACCCTACAAATGGTATCAGTTATGAGTTATTAATAATTGACATAACTGATATAACTGAGATAAATGGTATAAATAATTTAACTAATACTGAGCGACTGTATCTGACAGTCTATGTTCTAATGGAGCTTGCTGAGTTCCGTACTGTTCTGAGTTGACTGTAACTGACAGTCCTGAATTCTATAGAACTATCTGAGTTCTATTACTGAGACTGAATGACTGTATTTGACAGACCTGATTCTATAACTGAAACTGTGGGAAGTATTTATCTAACCGACATGCCCCAAATAATCGCAATATAACTAAGTTGGGGTCCAATCTATAGCCCCAATTAGAAGGGTGTCAATACCGCACCACTTGTAAGGACAACTTAACAATCTATGAGTTCCCCTCATATAACAGGTAACTCTAGTGAGAACGGTGCGGACCCTTATATAACAGGTTAAGAAACCTCATCTACCCTCATATAACAGGATATGATATCTTAACCTACGCTGACTATGTAGTTCAGGAACACAAGAATTGCTTCTAAGAATCACACCCTCATATAACAAGTGAGTTTCCATTCTTGGGATCGCTCGATGCTAATTCCTACTACCATATAAATAGACACTAAATATAATTAACTGAACTGGACTAGATTAATTTCATAGAGTTTTATTGGCTGACGAAATACTATTGAGATTTCTAAATTTACTGAGATTTCCTGAGTCACATGACTGACTGATTTCTATAGATCATGTCTTGACTGAGGATATCATGAAACATGACACTGGCTCTAGGTACACAACTATATTTTTTGGGTACAAGTATCCCCAAGACTCGATAGAAGGAAACTGACAAAGCATGACTTTCTTAAATACATGGCCAGCATCAACAATTTATACTACAACAGTAGGGGATATTTTATGAAGTACATGGTTATCATAATATTATATATTGCTTAGAATGCACATGATCATGTCTTAACTTCATTATTTTAATATCATGATTATATCATCAAGCAATTGCATTACACAACAATCCTCATGGAAATCATTTTAAACATAGGGGAACACATACATTCATAACTTGGGTCACAGTCTAACTATCAAGCATAATTTCTACTCTCCTAGACATTTTATCAAACACTTAGGTTGCATGATTCAAGGCTTAGGCATGAGCATGAATTTAATACAACCTTACTTCGCAATTCAACCCAATTTCATGATTTCAGTCCACATATTAGTGTAATTTCATAAAGACATCATAAATATTCCATATTGGAATTCATACAACAACACATGAACATAATTTAATTTATAGAATAAATATCACAATTCTTAATTTAAACTTGATTCTTGGGCTTCATGGATGAAAGGAGTCCATGAATGAACACTATGCATACCTTAGATGAAAGATTCTTAATGCTTCACAAAGAAATTTGCTTGAAATTGGATCCCCAATTGAAAATCCTAATGTATTCTTGAGAGGATTTTGAGAGAAAAGGGTGTATTATGTTGTAAATGAGGCTTAATACCGCGTTTAAGCCTTACATAGGGTTGGAAAAATTACCCTTTTGCCCTTAAAAATGTGGACATTTAATGACTAAATAACTGGCCATCGACACTATGAGTGATGCAGTACGTCGATGGCTGCGATGCTATACCCGACACGGTGCGCCATGAACGCATCGAGCCTTAGATGTTTTGGATTTAGAAGTCTGCACAGCTGGTGACCAACGTGATTGGCGACGTGGCATTCCAAAATCGCATTGGTCCACTATTTTGGACTTTCAATCTTGATCTAAATGAGTTTTCAAAAAATTCAAAACTTTTTCGGGAACACATATTGAACTTTCTGATCATGAATCAGCAAAAATACGGACCATTAAAGGACATTAAGGTGGCAAAATAAATTTGCCAAATTTTGAAGGCTAAAATTAACCTAAGTCTAGAATGTAGCTAAATTTTTTGAAGTCTAGGACCCCCTTGACATGCTTAAAGGACTGCATTACGCTTTAGAATTGTATGAGGTCTTACATCTATTCATGCGACAACTCAATGAAATAGTTCATAAAAACTACCATTGCAGAGAATGCCTTGCCGTCTTCTTTAATGCAATCAATATATTTAGCATCAACAAGTTCAATGATTACTTCCAACACTTTAAGAGTAGATATCCCACAGTTGTTATATGTCTGGAGGAAATTGGTTTTAAAAATAGAGAAGGGCATATTTTCCAACAAACAGGTACGATGTAATGATGACAAACATCTTCAAGTCACTTAATTCTATATTGGTGGCTAAGAGGGAGTACCCCATATCTACTTTATTTGATTCCATTTCTTATAGATTTGCCAATAAATTTAGAGAAAGGCACAGAAAAGTTGTCAATTCAAAAAGTAATTTTATGCCCATGATTGAAAAACACATAGGTGAGAAGATAATCAAAGGAGACTCCCTACATGTCAATAATGTAAATGAGGATGAGTTCACTATAATCGATTATGGCCCAACTACAAAAGTCAATCTAAATGATAGAACATTTACTTGTAGAGAGTACGACTTAGTAAAAGTATAGTGCACTCATGTGATATCAGCCCATAGATTAAAGTATGGCAGAGAATATGATGGAAGTATATAAGAGTATTCCTCTCCCATGTATCTATTTGAGTCATACTTCCTCGCATATGCTGAACCTATCATGATATTCTCTCTGTAGTTTGAATGGAATGTGTAAACCTCAAGAGTTGATAGACGTGAAACTTCTTTCGCTTGAATTCACACCCAAACTTGGAAGAAAAAGTGTGATTCGTATTCACTATGTCATGGAACCTTTGAGGCCTAAACCCTATAAGATAAGAAAAAAGAGTTCCATATGCAAGGTCCCAAGCCACACGAAAACAACATGCCCAATTTGGGATAGTATCCCACCAAATTGGTTTTATCAAACTTCAATCTATAATATTGTAATTGTCTATCTGAATGTGTAATGCTTGTTTTCTTTTTAATCAACCATGTCTGAAATTTATACTTGATTATCTATTCTATAATATACCCAACATGAGGTATATGATATTCTAAAGCATAACTAAGAGATAATCTATAATGGCCTTAGTCTAGGATCAATGGAAAAAATTGATGAGATGTAATGATGATAATTTTAGAATACTGCACACCCATCCAATCAAAGGGTGGAATACTCTCAACGTATATCCTATGCAAACACCACCTTCATATGGCCATCACCTGTAGGTTGGCAATTCTTGTTTTCCATCCCTACTGGTCTATGAAGTAAAAAAAATCTTTGATGTCTTCTATAATTAAGTATAGAAAATCAATTTCAAAACTCAGCATCAACTATGGTGAGAAAACCTAAGGCGCCAAAAATTTCAAGGAACCCCAACCACGCAAATAATTGCCACTTTTTTTTATTTATATAAGACCTTATCCTTCTCAGAAATGACTACAAATGACTTTTTTAAGGGGGCGGCGAGGATCAATCAAGAATGTAAATGTATCTCCGATGAGTCAACCACTTTTTGTATGTCATTCTAGAGAGAATAGAGGTCGATCCAGATGATCTTACCACCCCTCCCTCCATCACCCTAGGGTCTTAGTTTATGTCTGGTATGTTTAATGATAATGTAGTTCGTTGTTCACTACTAATTTTTCACTTATGAAAGTGGTAGATAAAAGTTTTTGGATTTTTATATAAGAAAGTTTTTTCTTCTCTTTTTGATGCTATGATAAATTGTGGTAGATGTTCTTACTAGCATGATGACGTTGTAATGATGTAGTGAAGTAAATATTAATAGAATTCATGCTTATGTTTATGTCCATATTGTTGCCAAGAATTAACTAGTAAATTTTTGTTTATGTTCTTGTAAGGAGATGATGTATATGTTCATGAACTTGTGAAATCTTTGTAAATCTAATCAATTAAAATCATCTGTCATAATCCATATCCAATAAAAAATACAGTATAACATACAACGACACCGTTTATACAACCATTAGTTGTCCTTAAAATCATTGTTTCATGTTACCATTTGATGGAGACTCTTGTATGATGTAACTAAGTTGTGTCACGACATTTAATTCTGAGAAAGTCTCTAGTTTTAACTTTATTTATTTATTGACTTTTTCGCTAATTATTCTTGATCTAGGGAACATTACTTGTTCTTAAAACTCCATTGATTGTGTCACTGCTTGATTAGGACTCTTATATGATGTTACTAAGTGTTTCTATGATGCTTAACTAGGGGCAAGTTCCTATTCTAGTTTTATTTATTTATTAATTGATTTTTAAGACACATTCATGCCTCGATCAATATATATTTGTAAGTAAGTATTGAATCCTCGTGAGTTCTATCAAAGACCTCAGTTCTAAGATATTAATAATGACTGATTGAGTATATACTTATTCTAGGGTTTGAGGCTTAGGGATTAAGTGTTAGCAGTTTGGGGTTGGATTTTTTGGGTTTGTGGTTCTTATTGTTCAAATTCAATAGATTATTCTTTATTAATAATTTGCTAAACTCTATCCTTGACCAGTAGTCGATGACAGATCGATATTATGGTTCATAAAATATTATGTATGGTCTATAATTCCCTTTTGTTATGGTAATAATTTTGAAATTCAAAAATGTTTCACTTTTTGTCTATAAAACCCCTCAGTCTTCTTTTAGGAAAACAAATATCTCCTTTTCACTTTCATTTTTATCTATGATAAATGTCTCAATCATATGAAGTATCCCAAGTGCATAAGATTCTTTATGCGTTACAAAGGCTATCTTAAAGATATCATGCACCAAAAATAATCCAAGTTCAACGTCCTATAGTTGTAAACATACAAAGGTATGCTTCTAAGCTCTTTCATATTTTTTTAAATAAAAATGTCTAATAATTTATTATTTTTCTTAGGATAATGGTGGATGCAAGAATTTCAAGTGGATTGAGCCACACCACAACTCATCAGCAAATCTAATAAGTTAGAACAAAGTATTGTCTAACATATTAGCACTTCGTCGCTTCACCTTGTCAATATTTTAAATAAAAAAAAGGCTAATGGAATCTAAAGAGAATACATTTATGCCTAAGACATTTCTCAGAGAGTCAGAAGAGAGAAGGGATCACCTAAAAGGCTTAATGAACAAATCAGTGATCGAGAGAGATCAACCTAAAAGGTTGATTGTTGACTAAGAAAAGACTAATGACTAAAGAAAATAGTGTGTGGTTTATTAGTATTGATTGCTACTTGAAGATATGAAGTTGGCTTTTTTTACTAGTAATATATTTGAAACAATATATGCAATAGTATTTGTGTATCTATCATAACCAAGATTTAATCTTTCATTTATAATACGTACTAATCACCATCTACTATTAATGTATTAGCAAATACAAGTGTTGTCATTTCAATAGATAATAAGGATCTCAAAGACCCAACCTTAGCATATTTAGAAGTAAGTGAACAAACATAAGTCATTATCAACGACTTCATCATGAAAAAAAAAAAACAAAAATTATACGTCAACTACCATCCACCAAAAACATTCATAACTTAAAACCAAAAAGGTTGTCAATATTGTCAAAAACCATCATAAAACCAAAAACCATGGTCATTATTAAATCCAAAAAAAAGAAAAATGGTTTTTAATATTATCAATAAACACCACAAAACCAAAAACTAGAGGCATCATCAAACTAAAATTTAAAAAAATTATGTCATGACCCAAGCGGTCATGATTGGCACCCCCTATCCTATGGTTAGAGAACCATACTAATCTCACCCTTACACACTTAGTTGTTACTCTCTCTCATATAAATCTCCATGTATTAAATCAACTCAAAATGGTTTTATTTAAATAACATCTTATGTAACAGTGTCATCATACATAAAAATGAATAGAGTGTGGAAACCTTTATTTATTACAATCCCTAGGACCTGAAGACACCATACAAAAACAACTAAAAAGAAAAACTGAGTCTAAAACTAATATGAATATCTAAAAACATAAACATAGAGAAAATTATCTTAGTCCTAGACCAAAGGATATAACATCATAAAGGATTTTAAGGTTGCCCTGACATAGTGCTCACCCTTAAAATCAGGACTGAATAACTGTCTAGAGCCAAGGTCGCATGTCAACCACTGAAATATATTTTGCACTTAACAAAAAGAAGAGTACAGGTAACATGAGTACATCAACAAGTACTGGTAAGCATCATAGTTCGACTAACATAACAATGTACAACAACCAAGTCAAACAAGTATAAAAGTGATTATAACAATATTAATAATCAATGATATCAATCAAAAAACACATCATAAATCAACATATAATTACACTCATAAGTTCAATTATAGGCTTTTATACTTAAACATTTCCATCAATCATTTATCATCATATATATTCATCAAATGACACTTAATGCATGTAAATGAGTGTTTGTATGCAAGATGTACACATTATATCTTACCATTTTCATCCTCCTCATTATATCATAATGTACCTGCATGGTACTTGACCTATTATCATATCATATTGTACCGGTGTGGTACTGACCCATTATCATAACATGTCATATTGTACCTATGTGGTACCCAACCAATCATCTCAACACCTCATCGTAATGCAATACAGTAATCAAAATACAAACCATACTAGAAGGCAATCATAGATGTTCAAATCATAAAAAAGCACAAAGCCAAGAAATTCTAAGTGTTACTCCAAACCAGAGCATACCTCAACACCTATGCTCAAAGTCACCATTAATTCACACATGGCTTTTTTTCTTTCTTTTGTGTTCAACTCACTCTTGAACTATAAACTCACCAACTATACACACATTTTAATAATTTATTCCTTTTTAACAACTAGGGATCAAAATTTTGATTCTAATCATAATTTACCCTTTTTCATTATCTTAGAGTTTCCTTGTTATTTTAACTTTATGAATACCACTCAAATTAGCATATTTAGTCACAATTCTAGTCTAATTAGTGTTTTCTAAAACCTTAGTTTCATTATTTCCTGAGTTTATTCACATTCCCACTTTCATCAATTCCTAATGAACTAGTTTAAACCCTAATGTCTACTATTAATCCATTTTTAGTAATTTTGTAAGGTTAAAGAAGTAAATTCAAGTTTAGAATGTAATTACGTACCTCTAAAATTGAAAAACTTAGAATTTCTATTGAAAACTTGTAGGAACGTTTTTATTTTTATTTGACCTTGCATATAGTGTGGGGAATATAGTTCCCCAGTGCCCTATTGTATGTTCTAAAAGCGGGGAATGAAATCATTATATGGGTTTCAAAACTGAGATTTTTACTGCACATTGATGGTATAATAGATAATTATAGTCACAATGGTTCGTGTCCATTTTACTGGAGGTCGTCGATGTAGTTTCCTTAATTGTTGTTATAGTACCACTATGGTCGTTACTTTTCCCTTTATAGAAGTATGAGGTGGAAACTTAAGACCCTTCCTTATATTTCTTCTTCGTATAGTACATACTATGAATCTTGACAATGTGAACCAACCCTTCCATGAGAAACACTATAATAAGAGTTCTACAACTCTATTTTAGGTGCCTGAGTTGCTATGACTTCCTCTAATCATTGGCTATCCAACCATTTTATCAAACTCGGCTATTACTATTTATTTAATACTATATTTCATTCAACTACCATACTCTAAACTTTGAGCCAAAACTAGACTATGAATTCCTTAAATTTTAGTTAAAGGGAGTCTAGGTACAACTTTTACCTCCTAATTCAGTATAACAAAATTATAAGTCATTACATTAGATACCAATTTACCACTCATTTTTCCCTAAATAACAATTGACCTAGAAATATAACAGTTAGAGTAGGATGTATCTGGATCAATGAACAAGTGTGGATAACACTTATATATGTCTATTTTTGTCTCCCATGTAGCTTTCTCAATAGTACAGTTCCTCCATTGAACTTTCATACACAGAATAACTCATGTCCTCAACCTACTCATATCTTTATCTAGAATAAAAATTGGTTACTCTTTATAGGATAGTTACTTCTCGATCAGTTTTGAGTCCCAACATATAATGTAGTCACCATCTCCACAATATATCTTTAACAAAGATACATGGAATATTGGGTGAAACCCATATATGGAATATTGGGTGAAACCCATACATACTAAGGGGTAAAACCATCATGTATGCTACAGATCCCACTTTATTTAACACCTCAGAAGGTCCTATGTACCTTGGGCTCAACTAGATTTTTTTGTCGAATCACATCACACCCTTCATGGGTGACACTTTCAAAAGTATTTTCTCCTCCTTCTCAAACTTTGTATCTCTTATATTTTTACTGTATACTTCTTCTGTCGTCTTTAAGATGCTCTAAGTTTCTCCTAGTATGAATATAACTTTGTTCATAGGGTCCTTAAAAACATTAGTGCCCCATGGCCTTACCTCAAATACGTTAAACTAACCAACTGGGGACCTACATCATCTACTATATAAGGCCTCAAAAGGAACCATGTTAATACTAGAGTGGAATCTATTATTGTAGGTGAACTCACACAATGGTAGTATTAATCCCACTAACACTCAAAGTCTATAATGCAAGCTCGAAGTATATCCTCCATTGCTTGGATAGTTTTCTCAAATTGACCATATATCTATGGTGGAAAGATGTGCTCGGGTCCAATCTAGACCCCCACTTGGACTAAAACATTGCCCAACAATTATAGGTGAATTGAGTACCTCTATTAGACACAATTGACACTGGTACTCCATGCAGTCTTATAATTTTCTTCACAAAAATCTTGGATAACTTAGTCGTATAATAATAAACCTTCACCAAAATAAAATGATCCAACTTAGTCAATCAATCAACAATGACCAAATTGAGTCACATTTCCTCAAGGTTTTTGAAAAACCAACCATAAAGTCCATCATTAACTTTTCCCACTTCCACTCTAGAATGGGCATCCATTGAGAAGTACCACTAGGTTTTATGTCCATATTTAACTTGCATGTATTTTTACACTTAACCACAAAATCTACAATGTCACACTTCATCCTTCACCACCAATAATGTTGCTTTAAGTCTCTATACATCTTGTTTTCACCCAAATGTATGAAGTACTTATAGTTATGAGCCTTTGTCAGAATGATGGAAATTAAGTTACCTACTCGATGTGAACACAACCCACCTATGATTCTCAAGGCCCCTTCATCATCTATAATGGCCTGCTTTACCATCCTTTGTAATAGTTTTTCCTAAGATTGTTCAATTTCTTATTCTCAAACTATCGTCTCTTAATCCAATCATAAAAAATAGACCTAGCCTCCACATGCTTCAACAAATTTCCTTTGCTAGTTTCATCAAATCTCATAAAAATATTAGATAAATACCTTACCGCTCTCACCAATGGGTGCCTGGACACCTCAAAAAATGCTAGGTTTTCCATGCTCACTGGTTTTCAGCTTAATGCATATGCCACCATATTGGCCTTACCCCGAGTGATAAAAGATTGACATATCATAATCTTTAATCAATTTTATCCATATCCTCTGTCTTAGATTTAGATCATTCTATATGAATACATGCTACAAGATACAATGGTCATTGAAAACCTCACACTTTACCCCGCAAAGATAGTGTCTCTAAATTATTAAATAAAACACTATGGTTTCTTGCTCCAAGTTATGTATGGGGTATTTTTCTTATAAGTCTTCAATTTTCTCAGATCATAAGCACTCATATTCCATTCCTACATTAACATAACACCTAAACACAAATATGAGGGATCAAGTAATATAATAAAATTCTTTCTCACGACAAGCAAGATTAATACTGGAGTCAAGGTCAACATAATTTTAAGCTTTTGAGAGTTCTCCTAACACTTTTAATCCTATTTAAAAGGAATGTCCTTCTGAGTCAAACATTCCAGGTGCAAACAAATGGCAGCAAACCCTTTAACAAATTGGCGATAATGACTATTCAAACCCACAAAACTATGGATTTCTATCACGCCCATCAGTTTGGTCTAATTCTTAACTATCTCAATCTTTTGTAGGTCTACCATAACCGCCTCTTTAGAAACCACGTATCCCAAAAAAGGACAACTAAAATTTGCCGTTAGAGTACTTAGCATACAATTGCTTGTCCTTTAATAATTTCAACACAGTGTGCAAAAGAAAAGGACTTAAATACTCTATTAATAAAGCATATGAAATCAACTCGAGCATTCATCAAGATAAAAGACGTAACTAAGAACTTATAGTGCCCATAATAAGTTTGGAAAATAGTCTTTAGGATGCCCTCTACCCTAATTTTTAGGTGAAGATAACCCAACCTCAAATCAACCTTAAAGAACATTGCATCCCCTTGTAACTGGATTAGAAAATTAACTATTCTAGGCAAGGGATATTTGTTATGAATTCTCACCTTATTCAACTACTGGTAATCTATACACATCCTCATTTAACCATTTTTATTCTTCATAAAAAACGTTGGTGCACCCCGAAGTTAGACACTTGGGTAAATGAATACCTTTTCTAACAGTTTTTCCAATAAGGATTTCAACTCTGTAAACTCTGCAAGTGCCATACGGTAAGAAAGAATAGAAATAGGTCTAATCCTCGGCTCTAAGTCTATACAAAATTCAGAATTCCAATTTGGCAACATACCCAGAACATCATCTAGAAATACATCAAAGAATTCACATACCACTAAAACGAATACTATAGGAGGGACTGCAAATTTATCCTTCCAAGGTAGGATGAAAATACCCCACTCCCCCTATTTGCTAGTTTATAGGCATAAATTGTAGACACAACCCTTACAGGATTAGGCTTAAAGTTACCCTCCCATTCTAACTTCTCTCTCCTCATCATTGCCACAGTAATAGTTTTTGCTAAATAGTTAAGAACAACATTCCCCAAAATAATATCTAACTCCTCCATGTTTAAAATAACCAAGTTTACCTCGGTTTTAAACCCATGAACATAACAAGACACACATGATATATACCTGATCAACTCATATAGACATGTCAACTGGTGTAGACACATAGATAAGAGTATAAAGATATTCACAATCCATGTCCCAACCAAAGAGAATTTCAAAGATACATAATAAAAGGTGGAATGGGTATCAAACAATATATAAGCCATCCAAACACAAATAATAGTACCTATGATCACACATTAGAAGCTTCTACCTCAGGATGAGCAAAATTTTATAAAGATATGCCTTATCACCACCCTAACCGCTTCCTCTACCATTCTTCCCTCAATTTTTACCCAATTTTACTCCCCTTCGATTGGCCTAGTTTCCACCTCTATCCTGGTCACCACACCCACCTTGTAGATGACCTCTACCGTTTCCTCTATGACCCCACTTGTTGAAACTAGAGCAATAAAAAATGGTTGTTTTATCAACTAGCCTATAGATAAAAAAATAGGGAAATTTCTCCTTACACCCATACTACCACATTCAAAGTATTTACGCCCTAAATTAGGACTCTAAATAAAGAAAATAAAAAAGAAAATAAATAAAAAGAGTATAGTTGTCAGGTAAGGTTGGTAACCGACCACAAATGAGCCCTCTACTGATACTAGCATAGAAGAAAGGTAGGGATTAGAAAAAAACACACCCCTTTGAGAAAGTACCACTAAATTGACCTGAGGTCCAAGCCTTATTCTCTTATTCTTTCACCACATCCTATTTCTCAAGTGCTTTAGCTTTCTTGGTAAATTCAACAACATCCTAAAAAGAATTTCTAGATATGGATACAGGCAAGGTAGCCAACTCAATCCTCTAGTTTAGACACTTAACAAAATACTTGATCTACTCCTATTCTTAGGTAATCAGCTGTAGGTCATAACAAGAGAGGGCATGAAACCTGGCGTCCTAGGCTTCCATAAACATATTACCTTTATCCAACCTCTGAAACTCATTATTCATCTAGTTATGATACGTGTGAGGAAAATATTTCCCAGGGAATAAATTCTGAAATTGATCCTAAGTAAGTTGAGGTAACGTAGCCTTACACTCCACAAATGACCTCTATTATTAGTTAACTTTATTATGGATCTCGTGTACACATTTGTGACAATCTATTAGGAACTCAAGTGCATTATCAAACTATATTCCTTATGAACTTGAAAAATTGTCCATGCTCTTCATTAGTCATTACTGTTCGAAGAACCTATTGAGAATACACCCTAATTTCAGAACCTGCATCTATCCTTGGTTCTACAGTAGTGGCATATTGTAGGGTTGTGGGTGAGGTATCCAGAATAATCAGAGTTTATCCAGTGTCATGCAGGCTACCTAAGAATCCCAACACCTATTGAATCATCTCTACAAATAAGGGTACCTGATTTGTACCATTTGGTTCTATCAGTATATTATTCAAAGCTATCATCTTTTATTTATCAACTACCTCATCTTCATTCTAAGCATGGTTGGGTCATCCTATAGTAAGGGAGGGGACAATGATCTCTACCTTTTTTATCTTTCATGTTCCTGTGCTCTACCCCTAATAGGAACTTCTCCCTCATCAACACCTTCTTGCTTTACCTCTAACTTAAGGCCTACCCTAAACTACATCCTCAATAGATTGTTGTAACACCCCACATATCTTAGAACTTTTGTTTACCCAATGTTATGTAAAATGCAAGAACATGAAATAATCAAACTTCATGTTATATAGGAAGTAATATATACATGTATTCAAGACGGAAGTAACTCTGATCTCATATCCAAGTTAAAACAACCCTTACAAATTGAGTCTCATAAAGTATCTTTGATAGGGCTAGATGCAGTTTTTGATACGATGGAGAAAGTTTAGTTTATTCGGGAAAGGCTGAAGACAGCCTAGAGCCATCAAAAATCCTATACAGATATGAGGATTATAGATCTTGAGTTTGAGGTTGGTAATTTGGTTTATTTGAAAATCTCACTCATGAAGAGAGTGAAGATATTTGGCAAAAAAGGGAAACTCAGTCTTGTAGCTTATGAGCTAGAGTTTTCTGCAGATTTGGTGTCAGTCCATCAAGTGTTCCATGTTTCCTAGTTAAAAAAATGTATTGGTGATTTAGATGTAGGTGTTCTATTAGGAAATATGGATGCTCAGGATAGACTTTCCTACAAAGAAATACCAATTGAGATCCTTGATCATCAAATTCATAGACTAAGGAATAAAGAAGTTCCCTTGGTCAAATTTCTTTGGCAAAATCAGTCCGTTGAGGGTGCCACTTGGGAAGAAAAGGCATATATGCAAACAAAGTACCCTCACCTTTTCTCCACGAACTCAGAGTCATCTTGAGGTAACACTTTTCCTTAAATTGACTCATTTCTATTTTCAGTTTAAGCTATGTAATCCATTTAATGTCATTGAATACATTCAATTTAGTTTATGTATCATGTTTCAAACTCAGTTATGCAATTATTCTTTTAGTCATGCATGTTCAGTTTATGATATTATTATTTGAGTGTTCTCAGCTAACCAGTCTTATTCAAGGATGAATCTTCTCAAGGGGGAGATATTGTAATACCCTATAAAAGTCTTATCTCATTTCAGCTCTTAATTACATGCATAAATGGTCCAAAGCTTAGAAATTAGCCTATGTATTGGGACATAGTAATTTACAAGGCCCCTAAACTTTGATGATTCTATTTTTGACTTTCCCAATATTGAAACGTTGATTTTTGAGTTAATTCATGATTGAGGTAGTTAAAATTACATCTCGAGGGAGTTTCAGAATTTTCCAACGAGCGTAAGGGTATGTTTGGTGAACCAAAATAGCAATAGCACCGGGATTAGCCCGCGCTGCGCCTCCCAGTGCACTGCTCCAAAGCCCATATTGCACCCCCTAGTGCACTACTCTAGAGCCTGCACCGCCCACTCCAGTCAGTCTTCCAGAGCCCACGTCGCCCCCACCCTTTTGTTCAGCTTTTGTTCCTCATTATTTAAGGGCATTTGGGTCAACTTTCCTCACCCAAACTCGACCATAATATGAAATATAGGTCCTCGAGGAGCATTATTTTCCCTATTATTCGTAAAATATCTCAAGAAAACTATCTTCAACCTTAAGAACAAACCCTAATCCTTACCCAAGAAATCAAGGAATTCAAGCTTCAAATCTCAAGAAGTTCTCAATAATCATCACGAATTCGTCTAGTGAGGTATGTGTGATGTTCATCCATGGGTTCCTTTAACCCATGGAGTCCAAGAATCCCTTTTTGTTTTTAAATTATGAGTTTTTCATGTTTAAGTTGAAATATCTCTATGAATCTCTTGTTAATTCAATTACAAGTTATGTTTATAAGTGTTTTTCAGATGGGAGGATCCATTATATGTTTTAAATGTTGTAATTTTCACGTTAATGCCTAAGCTATGATTTTAGTCTTATAATCATGTTATTCTCGCATGCTTTACCCATTCCCATGCTTAAGTTCATGACTCTCATGTGTTTGATGAAATGCCTAAGTGTTGGGTTTTGAAAAATGATACCCTACCATGGTTTTAAAGCTTTTATATGATATTATTGTTAATTCCATTCAGTGGTGGTGGGTTATGAACACCTGATACTTATGTGATTTACCTAAATTCAGCTTTTCAAGTACTCAAATAGTTAATTCATAAATCTTATCAGTATGCTCAGATATTCACATTCATGATGAGCACTATCAATTATGTAATATCATTCAGTTGAGTTGAGTTTAGTTCAGTGCAATGTCAGTTTAGTTAGGAGTAAGATTTAACATTGAGCGAACCTAGGGAAGTGGGATCATCCACCAATTAGGACCGGGTCCTTAGTAGCAGTCCCTAAGTTCCAAAACTACATAGCTAGTGTAGGATTATGATACTTCACCCACCAGTATAGGACTGACACTCTCTTAGTAGTCACCCGCCAATTTAGGATTGACTTCTAAGTCCTTTGAGACATTAGATTAGTGGATCCATACAACCAATGTTAGTACTCGTAGAACGGTGCTGACACACTTCCAACTGG
Source organism: Capsicum baccatum var. pendulum (assembly GCA_030864225.1). Lineage (NCBI taxonomy): Eukaryota > Viridiplantae > Streptophyta > Magnoliopsida > Solanales > Solanaceae > Capsicum > Capsicum baccatum. The sequence goes on from CM061554.1 coordinate 43,289,783, forward strand.
GGTTACTGGTTGGACCCTAATTAGCTCAGATCGGGGCATGTCAGTTAGATAATACCTCCTAAAGTCTAAATAAAGTATTTTAGTGTATTCTCAGTTCAGTTTGCTTGACCTAGTGTATAGACGTTCAGTTATTTAGTTATACTATTTATAATCTTTAAGATTTTAGACTTATTCCATATTACAAATTTATGCTTTGTCTTGCATTCTCAGATGTAGCAGTTTTCATGCAATCATGTTTAGTTATCACTTGTTAGTCAGTTAGCCCTTATTTAATATGCTCAGTACCTTATGTATATCAACCTAACCTCATCTTATATACCAGTACATTCAAATTATTGACCACATACTCTTTTTTGTGATATGATGACTTATATCATAGGTTCGAACACACAGTTTCCTGACCGCAATTAGATAGCTCTGCATAATCTAGCAACCGTAGTTGTGACTCATTATCCATCGAGGAAATATTATGTTTATTTATATATTTTGGTATTTTATTTTATTCAGTCAGTTGGAGTTAGTTGGGGGTATGTCCCATCAACTCCTCAGTCACTTTAGAAGCTCCTAGACATTCTAACAGTCAGTTAGACAGTCAATCAGTAACTTTTAATTTTTATAAAGAGTTTTAGACTTATTATTGATTTGGTATTTAAGTATTTAGATTTATATTTCCTTCTCAGTTTATCTTCTGCACAAGCATTATGTTCATAATTATTCAGTGCTAACAGTAGGTTCCAGCTTATGGGTTAGCTTGTGGTCACTTGTAATTGTAAGCAGCGTTGTTATGACTAGGGGGTAGCCCCATGTCATGACAAAACTTAATATCAAATCTCAGAGTTTTAAAGTGTCCTAGGGTGTCTGAAAGCCTTATTGAGTAGAGTCTCGTGCATGGGCATGGAGCACACCACACTTATGGATAAGAGGCTACAAGACGTTTTAGGTAAATTTTCCCTTCTTTCAGTATTCATGTCATGAAAAAGATCATGAGCCCTATTTAAACTCTCTTTCTAACTCAACCTTCATTCTGTTTACAGACAATGCCTCCCAAAAGAAACAATGAAAGAATGAATGAGAATCAACCTGTATCACTTCCTATCTAGGAAGATCCCATGAATAAATGTTTCTCATGTCGATTTTAGAGCTTCTTTTACTACCTCCGCTCATTCAGTAGTTGCTTAGAATAATGAGAGAGTTGCTACCCCAGCCAATCCAGTGGAAAATGAAATTGCCGTCAGAATTTTATATTTTACTTAGATGAATCCCTTATTGTTTTTGGGATCCAAGTCTGCAGAGAGAATTCACATAAGTTTCTTGATATGGTTTAGAAATCTAAGTGATAGATGTTATAGGATTCATTGAGTAAGAATGTAGAGTTGGTTATATATCAGTTGTAGGACATAGCTCACACCTAGTTTACGTAGTAAAAGAAGGATAAGGGTGCTGAGGAAGGGCTTATAGAGTAGGAGGAGTTTTCCATGACTTTTCTCGGTAGGTTCTTCCCATTAGATTTGAGGGAAGCTAAAGTGCAGGAGTTCTTCAACTTGAAGCAATGTGATATAAGTGTGAATAAGTACTCACTTAACTTCACTCATTTAGTAAGGTATTCTCCTTCGATGGTGGCTGATAATAGGTATAGAATGACTAAGTTTATATCTGGTGTATCTGATAGTATAGTCGAGGAGTATAGGACCAGAATGTTGATTAAGAAGATGGACTGATCTTAACTTATGGTTCATACTCAATAGATTGAGTAAGAGAATCTTAAGGATAAAAGAAGAGAGAATAAGAGGTCCAGGACAGGTATTTTTAACTTTTTTCAGCTAAGGTTAGATGGTGGTAACCGTTCTCAGTATTTCAAAAATTCTCAGCTCCAGCTCCACCTTTAGCTAGTGTGCCAGTGCCAAAGTTTAGGAATGGCAGTCAAGATAGAGCACCAAGTTCTAATTCATAAGGTAGCATAAACAGTAGTCGTACCAATTCGCTTTGCAAAACAAAATAGCAGAAATCATTAGAGTGTATGTAAGGCTGATAGAGATGTGTGTTTTGGGTGTGGCAAACCAGGCCACAAGGTTAGAGAATGTCCAGTAGTTTCTCAGAAGGGGAAAGGATTTGCGCCAATAGGGACAGTACAATCTGTCTTCAGCTCTAGAAGGTCGCCCAACTCAACAGGATGTGACTTTCAGTACCTTTAGTTTTTTATGCTAGAATAATTTATAAGCATTCCTATCCCGAAAGGATCAAAACAGTTCTCCACATATAGTTACGAGTACAATATAGGTATTTCATCTTCATTTTTATGATTTATTTAACCTTGGAGCTTCACTTTTTTGTGACTCCTTATATAACCGTCTACTTTGGCGATAGTCTAGAAATATTAGTAGAACCCTTCTCAGTTTTGAATTGTCTATTATAGCCATGTAGGTACACAGGAACTGCTCGATCACAGTATCGTATAAAATTACCTTAGTTGATCTCGTAGAGTTAGAAATGACTGATTTTGACAATATTTTTAGCATGGATTGGTTTCACTCATGTTATGCCTCAGTTAATTGTACAAATATAGTTGTTTTTATTTAGTTTTCTAATTAACCAATTATTGAATGGAGGGGTAGTACTTCAGCGCTTAGGGGTTAGATTATTTCATATCTTAGAGCGAAAAATAGGATTTTTAAGGGGTGTGTTTATCATTTGGTTCGAGTTAAGGACTATAGTTTCAAGACTCCAAGTCTTGAGTCAGTTTTAGTAGTAAGGCAATTTCCATTTGTGTTCCCTGAAGACCTTCCCGGAGTTCCTCTCGAAAGGGAAATTGGCTTCGGAATAGATCTCCTTACAGATACACAACCTATCTCTATTCCACCCTACAAAATGGATCCATTTGAGCTTAAGGAGTTTAAAGAGGAGATTAAAGATATCTTAAATAAGGGATTCATCAGGACCAGTATTTCATCATTGGGAGCTCCAGTCTTGGTCGTGCATAAGAAAGACAGTTCTGAATGTGCATTGATTACCGTCTGTTGAACAAAGTCACAATCAAGAATAAATATCCACTCCCTAGAATTGATGACTTGTTTGACCAACTTCAGGGTGCGAGTTATTTCTCTATGATAGACCTCAGATTCGGCTATCATTGTCTTAGAATCAGACAATGCGACATTCTAAAGATAGCCTTCAGAAGCTGGTATGGTCACTTCAAATTCTTAGTTATGTCTTTTTGACTAAATAAAACCCTTGCAGCTTTCATGGACTTGAAGAACAGGTGTTCAAGAAGTACTTGGACATATTCATTATAGTCTTCATTGATGATATTCTTGTCTATTCCTGTAGTGAGAATGATCATGCAGACCATCTGAGAATTTTGTTGTAGACCCTTAGATCTCATCAGTTTTTTGCCAAATTCAGTAAGTGCGAATTTTGGCTAAGATTAGTAGCTTTCCTTAGACATATTATTTCTGATAATGGCATTAGAGTTGACCCTTAAAAGACCAAAGCAGTGAGGATCTAGCCCAGACCCATCTCTCCATTAGATATTAGGATGTTATTAATGTGTCAATATTGATATAAATATGCATTTAAATGTCCAAGTGCGTGATTACAAGGTTCCACATGTTTTTCAAACAATTTTGTATTTAATTGAGTCATTTAGAGTTCAACCCGGAAAACTAGTTTTACTAGCTTGAGCTAGGTGTATCTCTAGTTTGTTTCGTTGGATTCTAATGTGTTTAATTTGTTCCAAATGGTTTAAATGTGTAATTATGAGTGGAATAACTTGTTTTTAATGGACAAAGTTGAATTTGACTAAGTCTAGAGTTGGAATAATAAAAGGATGAAGGAATATGGTTGAGTTGAGTTACTCATGCTGCGACACTAAATCAGGTGTTGCTTAGGAGGAAACCCAAGTTAATTAGGGATTTTTGTTTTGGTTTTTAGTTTTTTTTTCACGTAGTTTTTGTTTTTGGTTGAGTCGCAGGTTAATGGGAAGTATGAGTATCGAAAACCTGAGCTTGAAGCATGGAAAAAAACTAAGTGTGGGGTACCACAAACCTCCTTTATGCAAAAATATTCTACTAGCTAGGCCTAGAGGCCTCAAGGAGTATTTCTATCTCTTACTTTTAAATTTACTTTAGGGACAAAGTAGATTTTTAAGTATGGGCTGGGAAATTCCTAAATGTTGGCTCAATTTAAAAATTTTTAGTGTAAGATAATCTTGTTGGTGCTATTTTTTATTACATGGTGCAATTTTTTTATTTGGTAAGAGCATATGAAATATGTAAATTTCTATTTTTGAGACTTTTAGGCTCATTTTTGTGACTCTTGTACTGTTTGGCTTAAATTTGAATTCATGCTATTGTTTGGTTGGGAGTCCATGATGATCCTATTGAGCTGAGTATGTGCCATGTGTAATGTTAGGTATTTTTTGTATATTCCTTGATACATATGATGTCTAGAACTTGCCCGGTGTGTGCAAAGCATAATAAAAAATGTGAGTTTAGGAGATGTAAGACCCACAAAATCCTAAGCTTAACTCAGTCCCTTAAAGCTTGTTAAGGGGTCCCAGACTTAGAAAAATTCTAGCTAAGTATTAAGACTTAGTATTATTTTGGCCTTTGTAAGTTGGTAACTCTATTTCACGACTCTTCTGACTTTAAAGTATCGATCTTTAGATTTATTCATGATCAGGAATATCAGTAGGTGTTCCCAGAAAAGTTTTAGATTTTTTGAACCTCGTTTAGACCATGTTTGAGTGACCAAAATAGTGAGTCGATGCATCCCGTCGTCCATCGCGTTGGCAGATTATTTTTCCCTCAGTTCAGTGCAAATTTGTAACACCCCAATTTTTTGAACCAGAATTCTACACAATGCTCATGACCGCGAAGGACCACAAGCTAACTCATGACTGATATCTGTACCTGTATACTGCATAATATATCATAAAATATGGAAATATAAACATGAAAGGCGATAAGGTTCAAACTGAATAAACTTCTGATAACAAAATGTCTGAAAAAGGTATAAAATACCAAAAAAAGTTATAGATACTAAAAATAATGAGATCTGAATATCTAATCTGACATATAGTCTGAAAGCCTCTAACTGAACTGAATAAGGAGTTGAAGGAACATGTCTCTAACTAACTCCATCTAGCAACTGAATAGTAAATGTAGCAATGATCATATTGTCCTCGAATGAGAAGGACTCACTGCAAACTCTGAACACTGAATGCTACTATTGATCTGGAGCTTGTGACTCTGAACCTATAGTGTAAAATTAAGAGAAAGCACCATAGCGCAAATGCGTCATTACGTTTGAATGTACTGAGTATACGAGTGAGGTAGGCTAAATGCAAAGGGTTATATACATGAAAAATACTGACTAATTATGAACATGAGAATACATACATGCATACATTACTATAACTGAACTCGTGGAGATACTGACTACTGAGTCTAAATACTGACAACATGAGTGTAATGATACTGAGATACTAAATTGATGAATGACTATTTATGACAGTTTGAATTATGAAGAATTGGTTTGATTTACTATGTCTAACAGTCCTGAAACTGAGTACTGATAGTATAAGTTTAGAGAACTGGTAATAATGAAAACATGAGTGAGTGTATCTGACAATCCTAAATCTAATGGAACTATCTGAGTCCCATACTATATCTGAGTTGACTATATCTGAAAGTCCTGATATACTAAAATCTGAAGAACTATCTGAGTTCTTTACTAAGACAAGGTGACTGTAGCTGACACTCCTGAAATCTGTAATTAAAACTGTGGGAAGTAGTTGTTTAACAGACATGCTCCATATTTGCCATTATGCTAAGATGGGGTCCACTCTCTGCCCTGACTGGAAGGGTGTCAATACCGTTCCACTAGTAAGGACAATATATGAGCAATCCTCCTAAAATAGGTAACTCTAGTGAGAATGGTGGGAACCCTCATAATAAGTTAAGACACCTTATCTACCCTCATATAACAGGCTACAATGTCTAATCCTATGCTGGCTACATAGTTTTGGAATGCAAGGATAACTGTTGAGAATCATACCCTAAACTGGTAGGTGAGTTCCTATCCTTGGGTTCACTAGGTGCTATCTTCTACTCCCATCTAAAGGACACTGAACTGAATAACTAAGATGAACTGAATAACTGAACTGAACTGATTAGCTGAACTGATACTGACTAACTGAACTGAAAATAGGGGTATTGTTTAGTGGAGCTAAAACTATCTTTACTGGATTCTGATGATGGATGGAATATAATGAGTTCTGAGGACTGATTAAGAGTACTGAAGTTAATGAGATTTACTGTGATTACTGAGGTTACTGAGCACTGAGATTACTGAGAATACTGAACTACTGAGATTACTGAGTTTCCTTGAGTCACATAACTGACTGATTTTTATATATCATGGCTTGACTCAGAGTATCATGAAAACATGACATGGATCTAGCCACACAACTATATTTTTTGGGTACTTGTACCCCTAGGACTCGATGGAAGGAAACTGACAAACATGACTGACTTGATCATAAGAGTAGAGTCCATAATCCATAATATCATAAATAAGGAATTTCATACTAAGCATAGTTCTCAACAATCTATTTCCACTATAAAAAAACTGTGTTTAGCAACAGACCGAACACATTGCTAATCAACATATATCCGTCACTATATCAATTTAGAAATGGATCAACGAAGGAATATGTGTCGTTGCTATTTTGTGCATTTCTAACCATTTAGCAATGAAAAAAATAAAATCCGTTGCTGGTTTTGCAACGTCATAGAGACGACCTATATCCATTGCCATTTGTAGCAACGAATAAATTCGTTATTATATTTATAAATGCCGTTACTAATTTCATATTGTATTTCATCATTTTGATTATTTCGTGACCAAATATTTCATTGCTAGTCCGTTGCTAAAATTTTTTATATTTAATCCCCAATTTTTTTTGACAAAAGATTATTTTCCGCAATCCATTGCAAAACATCTACCAACTATCCTTAAAAGAACCCACATCATCCATAATACCAAAGATAGCAAAATCTAAACACAATTATGTCCAAAACATCCATAGTATCACAACATCCATCTAAACACAATTATGTCCAAACATCTACAAATTATTCTTAAAACAACCCAGATCCATCAAATGTCTATTGTTGTTGCACAATTTCAACAAAACAGACCATCAAAAACCAATGCACTGATCGTCAAAAGTATCACAACTGATCAAGATTGCAATCATCAGCTAAGGATTCAAGATCGTCCAAAGTAGTAGCCTTTTGCTTCATATCCAAGACCAAATAGTCTTTGCTTTTTTCTCCCCCCACAACTTGGTAATATGCTTCAATTTGATTAATATCAAATTTTGAAAATATTTTTTCTCATAATATTTCTTCATATCTTTCCTGTAATAGATGAAGTGAAATTATAACAAATTGTACTTAAAAATAATTAGATACCGAAAACTACTTTAAACTAGAAAATAAGAATTAAATAAACTACTACTTTAAGATTTAGTCTTACATGGACAATTCGGGAATGTTCATCATCGAAAGATTTTCCTTAATGACCATGTGTGTGAACATGCAAATGTACCAGGTACTGATACATAGAAGCCAATATGGTAATCACTTTCAATAATATGATGCTTGGAAAGATACCCAACCTGTCCCATATAAGAAATAATTAATGATGGATAAACAACAAATGTAAAAGCTATCTCCAGAGAAGAAACTCTTATTAGGACTTTGGTTGAATTTGTAGTTGCCACCATAAAGGATTTTTGCTTGGTATTTCTACAAGCATGAACGTTATCAAATTAAACAAAACATCAGGAGAAAAACGTTATTTTGACTATAAACAATCTAGCTAACACACATCAGCTTAATATCCTCCAATTTAATACTCATTTCAAGAAACTGATACAATACCATCCTGTGTCAATTTTTTCGGAAGGAACAAAAGTGAAATGGCAATCTGCATGCTAAATGTACGCTCATTCTTACAAGGAAAAAAATAATTAAGAAGTTTGTGCGGAAAAGTAAATTCTGATGATTCCCAAAGCAACTCATGCAAGAAATGTAGAAGAAGAAGAAATGATACAGAAACACTAAAATAGTGAAGTATAACTATGATTTCTTGGTACCTTTAAACAGCTTTATGAGAACCAAATTAATTGCATTTGTTGTCTTCTGCAACATCGACCCTATAACAAGTGTTGGGAGAACAGTTACCATATCTTTTCCCCTTTGCTTTGAATATGACCAAGCTTCTTTCTCAGCTAATAGTACCAGCTCTGCATGCATTTGGAACCACAAAATGCATTCAGATAGGGAGCTAGCTTCTCTAACAAAATAAGCACTTAAGAGTCAAATCTAAATTTATATTATAAGGACTAACTCAATCAGACAACACATTACTCAAGTAATTAAGTAATCAATATACATATCATATATTACTAAACCAACATTACGTATCATATGCAATAAACATGAATAATAATCTTAAATTTACACATAAGTCAAATTCACAAACTCTATATTTGTTGCTTTGCGGAATTTTTTGTCAGACCAAAAAGTCTCATCCATCGATTTGGACTTCAGCCAGTTGGGGTTCAAGACAGAAGTAGCAGCAGAAGATACAAATACAACTCTCTTAAAATTTTCTCAAAGCATGCCTTCAAAACATTAACTGTGCCTTTTACTGCAGGCTCAACAAGTTTAACCTGTAATCTAGACAATGAATATATGAAGAGTTTTACTTTTTTTTTTGCTGATGTCTAATACCATGTGCTAAAGATCACTATCCTAAATAACCGAAGAACCATCAGGAGTTCTAGCCTCGTGGAATGAATCTGTCGACCATGCCAATAGGCTAGAGTAAAAAGAGCAAAAAAATCATCTTATTATCATGAATATCAAATGATCTTTAATATTAGTATCTTACAAATTTTAACCCGATCAACATTTTACATCCTGAATAGAAAACATGGTCTAGGGTATTCCGACCTATTACTCTACGATTTCGTGCGTCCTCTGAAACGTTAACATATATCAATCCTTTAATATATCCTCTAGGAAAAATCTTAGACAAATATTAAACAAGCAAAATTCTGGAATTGCATGAGATTATGAGACTTAGATTCTAGTAATGATCCTTGCATGACCTAAGTCTCTCATCTGCAAAGTGGAAAAGACCATAAAAATAAGCATAATAAGTGTTGATGTACTTAGTCAAGAAATATAATCATGCATATCCTCTCTATGAAAGCAGTAGCAATTTGGTTGTCAAAGAAAACGACCGTAACTTGATTTTCTTAGCTTCCCTTTACACAACTAAATAAATGAACACCCTAACTTGATTTTCTTATCACCCCTTTACACAACTTGATAAAAATTAGAGAGTAAAAAAGAAGTGTGGGAAGAAAATCTATGTCAACTTATTTTAAGCCTTTCAAGTTCTTAAAATTGAGTGATAAAGTTGTATGCCATGTCAGACTTCTATATTCACACGATACATTCCTCACTACTTGAAGTGTCTATACGACCACTAGCAAAACCAAAGTATCTAACAGACAATTTATGCAAAGTTTAAGGGATATCTATGTAATTACCAAAGAAAGATAGGAAACATCGTCTCACAGCCTATTCAGTAAAAGAAAAAATAGATCATATCAAAATTTACCTCATCAAACTTTATGGCAAACAAGTTCAATAAAGTAAGAATTCCTCCATTTGGACCAAAATTTAATTGCTTCATGACTTCCTTGTATTGAATAATGTCTCCAATATCGATTCACCAAATGGCAGGGTCAAGACAGCAAGATCAAGGTTCATGACATAACCCCAAAGATTGGATGCCATTGTATGGCAAACAAGATGATGGAGAAACGTTGTTTTTTCACTACATAATTGTCAACCAAAATAAGTGCTATATCAACTCTTCTCATTAAAAATTAGATCACGACAAACAACTTGGGACAAATATAATATCTCCAAAACATTATACATACAAATCCTTAAAGCAAACAATTGGGACTTTACCATAACATCAATTTACTTATGCATCCACAAGATTCCTTAATTACTTAGCACAATAAAAAAATGTTACTCTGTCCGTTCTCTTTTACTTGTCACTATTTTCCTAATTTGATTTCTAATTTTACTTGTCATTTTTGACAAATCAAGTAAAGCCGAAATTTTGTTTCCATGTTTTACACTTAGCATTAATTATTTGTTCCTCAAATTATTTTTCAATACCTATGGCTAAATATCTATTAATATGAGTAATTCGGTAAAATCACTATACCAATTATCATTTTGGTAATAAGTGTGTCATGTCAAAAGTGACAAGTAAAACAGAAATGGAGGGAGTATCATCAACTTAGAAACAAAGAATAGAGAGGACACCAGCAAAACTATTAAATTTATCTTGTATTCGGGCAACTCTTACATATATATGGAAATGATGGAGCAACATAGCTGGCTAAAATGCACTTCGGTGTTTTACTAAACATTGGTTACTAAATTTGAAGCAATGTCACAAACACTAAAAAACAAAAAATCTAGTCTTTAAACTTCCCTTCTAAAAACTACATAACTGTGTGCATGCCCTAGGATCAGAGCCAATCTTTTAATTTCTTTTTTTAATTGTGTAGAAATCAGTACCAATTTCTTTTTTAGCGCTTTCACCCCAAAAATTCTTCCGTACTATCAAAGCCTATCAACACAATATCCCACTAACAAACTAAAGTGAAAGAGCTCAAACAAACCACAAATAGAAATTCTGAGAAACAATAAAAAACCCTAACATAATCAACGTACGCAAAACACTGAATATTCAACCACACAAAGAGAAAATCTGTTGAACAAATTTTAGATTAATAAAGATGCAACAGGAAATATTAAAAACCGCACAAACATAAATTTTGAGAAAAAAATATTTCCATTTTGAGTAAATAATTATTTATCAAGCTTTTTAACGCAATAATCTAACAACCCTAAGTGAAAGAGCTCAAAACACCATAATCCTATCATTTACAAGTGACTTCTAACATAGAAATTGGTCGGATAACAGATTTAGCAACTGATAAAAATTTGTTTCTCCTTATTTATTAAAAATATACTATTAGTTGGTCGAGCAATGGATTCAGCAACAGATTATAAATGCGTTGCTAGTTATTTATTAAAAATATACCTAATATATTTTCTAAGAATGGTAAAATACTTCTAGTGACAAAACTTCCGTTGCTATTTCCGTCTTCACCATGTCAAAAAAAAATTCCCTCCATTTATGTCACTAATTCTGTCACCAAAATAAAGGCGCCAATATTTTCCGCCAAAATATAGCAACACATTTAATATTCTGTCGTTAATCCATCACTAATTAGGCTATTAATTTTAATTTCATTTATTTATCAATACAATTTCAATTTTGTTGCAATTCCGTCGTTAATTAGCGACAAAAATGAGCTTATTACTAGAAATCCGTTGATAAACACGGTTTGTTTTGTAGTGTTCATGGAAGGGAATTTCATACAACATATATATACTTGCATAACTTTCAATATCATGCTCATTACATATTACAACCACAATCCATAATATCATAACTTGGTGAATTTTATGAAGTACATGGGTAATCTACATCTTGTACATGAGTGGGTTTTGCAAGTAAGCATAGCATAATTCCATAAGACTAGTTCATGATTAATATAACAGTGTTCACAAGAAACATTATCAACATGGATGACATTGAATCATAGAGGCCTTCCCTTAGTCACAATTTAGCTATTATGCATGATTTCTAGTATCTTAGGTATTTTATCAAACACCTTATATGCACAACTTAGACATAAGTGTAAATCAAACAATTGCTCATCATAAATAATCAAACTTACATGTTTTCAAATCATATGATATCATAGATTCATAATAACACATAAAGATTCTATATTGGCATCATTCAACATATAAACATGATCAACAATCCATTCATAACATAAAAACCATAATATATAGTTTTAGAAAAGGGTTCTTGAACTTCATGGATGAAAGGAGTCCATGAATGAACACACGCATACCTTAAAGCTTGATCTTGAAAGAGATCTAATGTTTCTTGAAGGTTCTTGAAGAAATCCTTAGGCTTTCTATTAATTTTTCTTCACTGGGGTTTAACCCCTTTGGGAGAAAATGTTCTTGTTCTTGAGAGATGATCTTGAGAGGAAACCCTAATCTTGTGGTTGAAAGTGTATGAGAGAGGTTTTTGAGATGTTTAACTGAAGAAAAATGGGAAAAATTATGCCTCTTTAAGGTTATAAGTCATGGGAAGTAAAGGTAAAAGACCAAAATACCCTTATGAAATAAATTCCCAGTTGCTGAAAATAATAGTGAACAACAGTTGTGTCAAGGCATCAAAAGTGTAGTAAGCCATCAGAAATGTCGTCACACAGAGGCTGGATTCTGGCTAAGGCTGATGACATTTATGACATGGAGTCAAAAATGTGGTAAGCCATCAAAAATGTCATCACAGTAAAGTTGGATTCTACCTAAGGCTGATGACATTTGTGACATGGCATCAAAAATATGGTAAGCCTTCAAAAATATCGTCACACAGAAGCTGGATTCTGCTTAAGGATGAGAACATTTGTGACATGGTGTCAAAAATATGGTAAGCTACCACAAATGTCGTCACTTAGGATCTGGTTTCTGCCTAAGGCTAACAACCTTCGAGATAGGGCGTCACAAATGTGGTAAGCTACCATGAATGTTGTCACACTATTTCCAGCCAGACATACTAGAGTAAAATAGGAATAACTCTTTGCTCCGATATCAGATTTAGACAAAATTGGTATCATTGGAAATCTAATTCAATTATCTATATTTTGATATGTCATAAGCTCAAAAATTCTAAGTATTATGAGAGATATGCTCATTTGAAGTTGACTATATCAATATCTTTCTCAAGAATTCAATCGGTAAGGAGTGTTTTGATTCGTCTAATAGCTGGGAGTTATTTGAAGCCTTAATATACATCTAACTTAATCATAAAACTATAATAAAATCATGATGTACTATGCATGAGCTTGGTACATGGATCTAATATTGGTTTGGATTTTTTTTTTGGGGGGGGGGGGTATTAAAAAATTCTAGTGAACTAACACAGACTCGATGTAGTACATTGGCCATCACGTCGATGCCAATGATGCGGTGCATCAATCTACGCATCGATAGCCCAATTTATAATTATTAAAAATTCGCATCCTTAGGGAAATTTGGGTCTTTTTCCCACCCCTATTCAGCCCTCATTAAGCAAAATACACTCACTTACTCTCAAATTGGTCAATAACAAGAACCCTAGGTGATTTAATTTCAAAGCCAAGGCTCAAGATTTCATCATTATTCTTCAAAAATTTATCAAACCAAGGTATGTGAAGTGTTCATCCAAAGGTTCCTTCCACTTTTGGAGTCCAAGAAACTCTTTTAAACTTAAAGAAGATTGATTTCATGATTTCCATGATTTTGAATTAAAATGTATTCAGGAGTATTATTTTAATTGTGCTTTCTATTTCATGATTTATTACAAGATTGATGTAGAATTAATTGATATGTGTGATTTATCACGTGAATTCATGTTAAAACCCATGGAATTGTGAATTTGGAATTGAATCATGATGTTCACTTGTTATTTAGCATTATGTGCATATACTATGTCATCCAAGTGTTTTATGAACTGCTCATGTGAATGTAATAATGAGATTATATCATGATAGTATGTATACTAGTTCATGCCATGCAAGTGTTTGATAAAATATCTCTATAGATGAATTATGAGCAAGTGAGCATTTTTATGCTATGCAAGGTCATGTGATGCTTTACTTTTCATGCTATCGAGTCCTGGGAGTATTTAATACCCAACAATTTAGCTGTTTACCTAGAGCCAGTGTCAATAATAGAATAATCTCAGTCATGTCATAATCAGTAGTACTCACAATCAGTTACAGGACTCAAGAAAAACTTAGTAGACCCAGTATTACTCCCTTGTAGTTTAGTATTCAATTCAGACCTCAGTAAACTCAGTCAGTTAATAGCATTTAGCAGTATTCCATCAGTCAACAAAACTCAATTATCTTAGTAATAGTTCAGTCAAGCCTAGTATAAACTAGAAAATTAGTTCTGTGACTATTCAGTTGGAAGTAGGATTCAGCACCGAGCTTACCCAGGGATAGGGGTATTTCTTCCATCAGAGGCTTTGACCCTTAGTAGCAATCCATACATTACATAACTACATAGCTAGTGTAAGTTGAGATATATTCCCATTAGATTAGAGTTAATATATATCACATGTGTTTTCCTACTAGCGAGGGTTGACGAAAGAACTTTCTATCAGAGTGGGTTAACTCATATCTTGTCTCTACACGGTAATGAAAACTTTCCAACTAGGGTTGTAGGTTAGACCCCAAACTACTCAAAAAGGGGCATGTCAGTTTAATTATTACCTCCCACAATTTAGGTTTTAATTCCAGTCTCAGTACAGAAATCAATTCAGTTTTATAGAATCAGGACTGTCAGACACAGTCACTCAGTTCAGCATAGAACTAAGCATTGTTCCACAAAATTAGGAATGTTAGATACAGTCACTCAGTTATCAGTAGTACAATATCAAAAAATTTAGATATCAATTAATCAATATTCATAACTCAATAGTCAGCGTTATCATGATCTCAGTTACAGTTTATACATTAATGCATATACTCTCATTCATCTATACTCATGTCATTCAGTTAGTATTGTTCATGCATATGAACCCATGTATTTCATCATACCTCACTTAGCACACCAGTATATTCAAAGTACTGATGCATACTCTTCTCTTGTGCTATGATGTCTTATATCATAGGTTCAGACGCAGGGCTTCTGAGCACCCTTAGCAGTTCAGATCTTCAGCAGTCAGAGTTAGTGATGAGTCCTCATAGTTTGAGGACATAATTATTTTCTTCAATATTTTATTTTATCAGTACGACTTTTAGTAGTTGAAGTTTGTTGAGGCTTGTCACATTAACTCTATGATTCAGACAGTAGAGGCTTTTCAGACTAGAGTATTTTCAGACAGATGTTTCAGTTATAGTATTACTATACTGTATTCAGTTTTATTTTAGTAGTAAACCTTATAGTAATATTTTGCCTAATTTTTACATATTTATAGTATTACTATTTAGTTATTGCGGCAGGTACCAGTCATGGGTTAGCTTGTGGTCCTTTGGAACTATGAGCATCGTCTAGCATTTGGGGTATAGACTCAGAGCATTACAAACTTGATATCAGAGATTAAGGTTCAATAGAGTCCTAGGAAGTCTAAAAGTCGCATCCAGTAGAGTCTTGTGCATGGTTGTGTAGCACGCTACACTTAAGGACATAAGGATATTAGATGTTTTAGGAAAAGTTCCCATCTTTTAGTACTCATATTGTGTGAGTGAGCATAAGCTCTAGTTAAACTCTCTATCTAATCCAAGTTTCTCTTTTATTTACAGAATATGCCTCTAAAGAGGACTAGGGGAAGAGGAATAGGAAACCATCCAGAACCACAGCCTATCCAGTCAGATCCTTTAGACAAACATGTCTCCCACGTTGAGTTCAGAGGAGCTTTCACCACCCTAGCTCATTCTGTGGAAGCCCATAATTGACATTCATTTGCTGTTTCAGCCAACACAGTGGCCAATACTACTTCCAGGATTTCGGATTTCACCCGAATAAACCCTCCATCTTTTACTGGGTCTAAGTCAGATGACGACCCTCAGGAATTTCTTGATCAAGTGCAAAAAGTTTTAGATATTATGGGGGTGAATACTGTTTAGAGTGCTGAGTTGGCTGTATATCAGTTACAGAATGTGTCACACTCATGGTTTAAACAATGGAAAGAAGAAAGGGCCACAGATGTAGGGCCTCTAGAATTGGAAGATTTTGTTGTTGGTTGAGGGCAGGAAAGGTTTTGGAGTTTATAAATCTGAAGTAGGGCAATATGATAGTGCAAGAGTTATCTCTCAATTTCTCTCAGTTAGCCAGATATGCTCCCCATATAGTAGCAGATAGCAGATCTAAGATGAGTAAGTTTGTGTCTGGTGGGTTTAATAGTATGGTCAAAAATTGTAGAACCATAATTTTAATTAATGAGATAGAAATATCTAAGCTTATGGTCCATGCTCAGCAGATAAAGGAAGCCCATAAAAAAGAGAAGGAGAGGGAAACAAGAGAGCGAGAAGAGGTAGTTTCAACGTTGCTCATCCTAAGTTAGAGGGTGGGAATCATTGTCAATTTCACCTGAAATCCTCAGTTCCATCTCCATCCTCAGCCAGTACTCCTGTGCCAAAATTTAGATATGGAAAATGAGATAGGGCGTCAGTCCCTAAACCTTTGGATAGTTTTAGCAGTACCTGAACTAATCCCCTTTGTTAGAAGTTTGGTAGAAACCACCAGGGTATCTACAGAGATGGCAGTGATGTGTGTTTTAGATGTGGTAAGCCTGGAAATAGAGTCAAATAGTGTCCTCAGGTGGGTTCACAGACTTAGCATAACCATCCATCAGCTCAGTCCAATCGCCTGAATCGGCAGGAAGCCACTTCTAGTGCCTCTAGTGGGCAATGCCTAAATAGACTCTATGCACTTTAGTACCAATAAGATCTGGAGAGTTCTCCTGATATAGTCACTGGTACATTAATATTTTATCATTTGTATGTTTATTATTTGCTAGATCCAGGAGCTTCTTTATCCGTTGTTACTCCTTATATAGCTGTTTACTTCAAAGTCAGTCCCAAAATCCTATCAGAGCCTTTCTCAGTCTCTACCCTAGTGGGTAAATCTATTGTAGCCTAGAAGGTATACAAGAACTGTCCAGTTATGGTATCTCGTAATGTCACTTCAACAGACTTAATCGAATTAGAGATAACCGATTTTGATGTCATTCTCAACATAGAATGACTTCATTCCTTCTACACCTCAGTCGACTGCAAAAATAGAATTTTCCATTTTCAGTTCCCAAATAAACGGTCCTAGAGTGTAGGGGTAGTACTTCAGCACTTAGTTGTCAGCTTATTTCCTACCTAAGGGCAAGTAAAATAATATCTAAGGGATGTGTCTATCATCTTTTTTGAGTCCAAGATTCTAGTTCGGAAACCCCTAATCTTGAATTAGTGTCAGTATCATGTGAATTTCCAGATGTGTTTCACAAAAATCTTCCCGAAGCTCCTCTCGAAAGGTAAATTCATTTTACAATCGATCTTCTTCTAGATACTCAGACCATATCTATCCTACCAAACAAAATGGAACCTATAAAACTTAGAGAATTAAAATAATAGTTAAAGGATCTCCTAGATAAGAGATTCATCAGACCCAGTGTGTCCCTGTAGGGCGTACGAATTTTATTCATGCGTAAGAAAGATTGTTCTCTCTGAAAGTGTATAGACTACCATCAGCTAAATAAAGTAACAATCAAGAACAAGTTTGCTCTTCCCAGAATTGATGACTTATTTGACCCACTTTAGGGTGACAGTTACTTCTCCAAGATAGACCTCAGATTAAGCTATCATCAATTTAGATTCAAGGAATGTGACATCTCAAAAATAACTTTTAGAACTCGGTATGGTCACTTTGAATCCTTAGTCATGTCTTTTAGTCTTACCAATGCCCCAACAGCTCTTATAGACTTAACGAACCGTGTGTTCAAGTAGTACTTGGGCATATTCATCATAGTTTTCATAGATGACATTCTTGTCTACTCCTGCACTGATCATGATCATGCATACCATCTCAGAATAGCATTAAAGACTCTTAAAAATCATCATCTATTCGCCAAATTCAGTAAAAGTGAATTTTAGCTAAGGTCAGTATCTTTCCTTAGCCATATCATTTCTGGTGATAGCATTAGAGTTGATTCTTAAAAGTCTAAAATAGTGAGAAATTGGACCAAGCCCATCTCTCCATCAGATATCAGGATTTTCTTAGGTCTAGTCAGCTATTACCAATGGTTTTTTGAGGGATTTTTATCTATTGCATCACCTATGTCTAGATTGACTCAGAAGAAGGTCAAATTCTAGTGGTCAGATTCTTGTGAAAAGAGTTTTCATAGTTGAAGACTCGATTCACTAGAGCTCTAGTTTTGAACCTACCAAATGGTACAGACAGCTTTATTATGTATTGTGATGCTTTAAAATTCAGCTTGGGGTGTATTTTGATACATAGAGGTCAGGTTATAGCTTATTCCAATAGACAACTTAAGCCCCATGAAAAGAACTATCCTACTCATGATTTTAAGTTAGCAACGGTACTTTTTGCCTTAAATATTTTGAGGCACTATTTGTATGGAGTGCATGTTGATGTGCTCACTAATCGTAAGAACCTACAATACGTGCTCTCCCAGAAAGACCTAAACCTCCGTTAGAGAAGGTGGTTAGAGTTATTGAAAAACTATGATACAAGCATCTTGTATCATCCCAGTAAAGCCAATGTAGTGGCTGATGCTCTCATTAAGATATCTATGGGTAGTGTTGCTCATATGGAGGATGGTAAGAAGATGTTAGTTTAGGAAGTTCATCAGCTTGCCCAACTAGGTGTTTGCTTAGTAGATTCAGTAGAAGGTAGTGTATGGCTGTAGAGTATTTCAAAATTATCCCTAGTTTTCAAAGTAAAGTAAAAGTAGGATAGGGATCGCATCCTAGTTAAGTTGAAAGAATCAGCCAGAGATCAAAAAGTAGAGGTTTTCTCCAAAAGGAGAGATAGTGTATTCATTGTCAAGGTCGACTATGTGTGCCAGGTATAGATGATCTGAGACAGGAGATTCTTACAGAAGCGCATGGTGCGTGTTACTCTATTTATCCAAGGTCTACTAAAATAAATCATGATTTATGGAAGATCTATTGGTGGAATAGGATGAAGAGAGACATTGCTGAATTTATGGTTAAGTGCTCAACATTTCAGCAGGTTAAGATTGAGCATCAGAATCCTAGTGGCTCCATACAGGAGTTCAAAATTCCCACTTGGAAATAGAAAGAAATGAACATAGACTTTTTGATGGGTTTGCCTCGGAATCATCGCCAACACAATTCAGTATGGTTCATTGTAGATAGGATGACCAAATTATCTTATTTCTTACCAGTCCATACCTCTTATTAAGATGAGGATTATGCCAAACTCTATATAAGGGAGTTTTTCAGATTGCACGGTGTTCCATTATCCATTATATTAGATAGAGGTACCTAGTTCACCTCTTATTTCTAGAAGGCATTCCAAAAAGGTCTTAGTACTCGAGTTTACCTCAGTACAACCTTTTATCCTTAGATAGATGGTCATATAAAAAGGACCATTTAGACTTTAGAAGATATGCTCTAAGTATGTCTGATAGACTTTAAAGGTAGTTGGTATGACCACCTACCTCTGATTGAATTTACATATAACAACAGTTATCATTCCAGTATTCAAATGGCTCCATTTGAGGTGCTCTATGGGAGAAGATATAGATATCCTATTGGTTGGTTTGAATTGGGTTAGGCCATAGTGGTAGGTCCTGACTTGGTGTTTGATACCTTAGAAAAGGTTCAGTTGATTAGGGAAAGGCTTAAGACAGCTCATAT
This sequence comes from Capsicum baccatum var. pendulum, assembly GCA_030864225.1. Classification (NCBI taxonomy): domain Eukaryota; kingdom Viridiplantae; phylum Streptophyta; class Magnoliopsida; order Solanales; family Solanaceae; genus Capsicum; species Capsicum baccatum. The sequence goes on from CM061554.1 coordinate 43,309,419, forward strand.
CTGACAAAAATCATATGAAGATGTTCATGGAAAGGATCTCAAGTTCGAGATTAGTGATTATATGTATTTGAAAATCTCTTCTATGAAAGGAGTGAAGAGGTTTAGAAAGAAGGGGAATCTCAGTACCCGATATGTTGATCCTTACCAAATTCTCAACTATTTTGGAAAGATAGCTTATGAGCTTGAGTTGTCTTCATACTTAGTTTCAGTGCATCCAGTGTTCCATGTCTCCTTGCTTAAGAAATGCATAGGTGACCCAGCAGCTGTAGTCCCTATAGAGATCATAGATATTCAGAAAAGCCTATCTTATGACAAGATCCCAGTTGAAATCCTTGATTTTCAAATTCACAAACTAAGATACAAAGAAGTCCCTCTAGTCAAAGTTCTTTGGCAGAATAAGTCTTTTGAGGGAGCTACTTGGGAAGAAGAATCTGACATGCAAACTAAGTATCCTCACCTCTTCTTAGCAAACCCAGACTTATCCCAAGGTAACGACTTTTCTTTGAATTTACATTGTCTCATTTTTAGATATAGCTACCAACTTGGTGTCAATTAACATTGCATAACCAGTCATGCATTCATGAATCAGTTCAGTCATGTACTCATGCATCATACATGCATGTTCAGTATATAAACTTAGCTTATCAATAATCCAGCCATGCATTCGTGAATTATGTTCAGCTTTGTACTCATGCATAGATATGCATGTGCAGTATGATAATTCAGTATATCAGTACTTTCAATCATGAAATCATTCTTTATTAAGCATGTACAGTGTCTAAATCCAGTCTATCAGTATTCTCAGTTTAATTAGTCTCATTCGAGGATGAATGTACCCAAGAGGTAGATATTGTAAGACCCTGCAAAATTCTTAAGCTTAACTCAGTCCCTTAAAGCCTGTTAAGGGGTCCTAGACTTACAAAAAATCTAGCTAAGTATTCACACTTAGTATTATTTTGGCCTTTTTAAGTTGGCAACCCTATTTTAGGACTCCTATGACCTCAAAGTATTGATCTTTAGATTGATTCATGATAAAAAATGTCAGTAGGTGTTCCCGAACAAGTATTGAATTTTTTAAAGCTCGTTTAGACCATGTTCGAGTAACCAAAATAGTGAGTCAATGTGATCTCAATGCATTGCATCGTCCATCACATCGATAAATAATTTTTCCCTTAGATCAGTGAAAATTCCAATAATCCTACATGGACTCAACACGGTGTGTTGGCCATCGCATCAATGCCAATGACGCAGTGCAGTGGTCTGCGCATTGATAGTTCAATTTCTAGTCATTAAAAAGTCACGTCGTTAGGGGTATTTGGGTTTGTTTTCACATCCCTATTCATCCCTAAAACATGTGATTCAACCTTCATTAAGCAAAATACACTCACTTTCTCTCAAATTGCTCAAGAATAAAAACCCTAGGTGATTTAATTTCAAAGCCAAGGCTCAAGATTTCACCCTTGTTCTTCAAAAATTTAGCAACCAAGGTATGTGAAGTGTTCATCCAAGGGTTATTCCACCCTTGGAGTCCAAGAAACTCTTTTAAACTTCAAGTATATTGATTTCATGAATTTAATGATTTGGAATTAAAGTATATTCATGAGTATTCTTTTAATTAGGTTTTCTATTTAATGATTTATTACAATATTGATGTAGAATTAATTGATATGTGTTATTTATCATGTGAATTCATGTTGAAATCCATGGAATTGTGAATTTGGAATTGAATCATGATGTTCACATATTATTTGGTATTATGTACATATATTATGACATACAAGTGTTTGATGAACTGCTCATGGGAATGTAATAATGAGATTATATCATGATAGTATGTATACTAGTTCATGCCATTCAAGTGTTTGATAAAATGCCTCTATAGGTGCATTATGAACAAGTGTGCATTTTTATACTATGCAAGGTCATGTGATGCTTTACGTTTCATGCTATCGAGTCCTGAGGGTATTTAATACCTGACAAGTTAGTTGTTTACCTAGAGAAGTGTCAGTTACAAAATAATCTCAGTCATTTCATAATCATTAGTACTCTCAGTCAGTTATAGGACTCAGGAAAAACTTAGTAGACCTAGTATTAGTCCCGTCTAGTTCAGTATTCAATTCAGACCTCAATAAACTTAGTCAGCTAACAAAATTCAGTAGTATCCGATCAGTCAATGGAACTCAATTAATCAGTTACAGTTCATTCAAGCTTAGTATGGACTAGGAAATTAGTTCAGTGTCTATTCAGTTGGGAGTAAGATTCAGCACCGAGCTAACTCAGGGGGCATTCCTATGAGTAAAGGGTTTGACCCTTAGTAGAAATCCCTGAATTATAGAACTATGTACCCAGCATAGGTTGAGATATCTTTTTGCCAGATTAGGGTTGATACATCTCACATAAGTTTTCCTGCCATTGAGGGTTAACGAAAGATCTTCCTGTTAGAATGGGTTAACTCACAGCTTGTCTCTACCCGTGGTATGGTCCTAATACCTTTCCAACTGGGATTATATGTTGGAACCTAATCTATTCAAAAAGGGGCATGTAGGTTAGATGATTACCTCTCATAGTCTAAGTTTCAGTTCCAGTCTTATTATCGAACTCAGTTCAATTCTACAGAATGAGGATTTTTAGACACAATCACTCAGTTCAGCACGAAACTCAGCATTATTTCATAGAATCAGGACTGCCAGATATAGTCACTTAGTTATCAATAGTATAGTATCAGTAAATTCAGATACCAGTTAATCAGTATTTAGAACTTAGTAACTAGTGGTATCATAATCTCAGTTACAATTTACTTATTCATGTATGTACTCTCATTCAGTTATACTCATGTCATGCAGTCAGTATTGTTCATATATATGAACCCATGCATTTCAGCCTACTTTACTTAGCATACCAGTAAATTCATAGTACTAACGCATACTCTTATTTTGCACTATGATGTCTTATATCATAGGTTCAGATGCACGGACTCCCAAGCACCCTTAGCAGTTCAGTTCTTCAGTAGTCAGAGTGAGTGGTGAGTCCTCATAGTTTGAGGACATGATTATTTTCTTCAATATTTTATTTTATTAGTACAGTTTTCAGTAGTTGATGTTAGTTGGGGGTTTGTCCCATCAACTCCATGATTCAGACAGTAGAGCCTTTTTAGACTAGAGTATTCTTAAATAGATGTTTCAGTTTTGGTATTACTATATTGTATTCAATTTTATTTCAGTATTGAATATTACAATAAGTTTTTGCCTAATTTCTCCATATTTACAGTATTACTATTTAGTTATTGCAGAAGGTACCAGTCATGAGTTAGCTTGTGGTCCTTTAAGACTATGAGCACCTTAAGCGTCTGGGGTACAGACTCGAGGCATTGCAGGAGATGATATAGGTATTTCTTTGATAGCCTTGTTTTATACCTTCTATTTGTCCTACCTTTTGTGCATTATCCTAGTTAAAACCCATTGAGCCTTTAGATAATTTTCTTTGGTAGGCTCATATTTAGCCTAATACCTTTTTTATTAGACCATAATTTGATCCAAAAAGCTCTTTAAGTGCTTTAATGAAAAATTGATTTAGTAAGGATTTGAGAAATTGAAGAAGAAAAAGGTGAAATTGATACCCAAAAGTAATATTTATTGGTGTTTATATTTAAGAGTGGTGGTTGAGAGGGATATAAATGGTGTTAAAAATATTTCCATGATTGTAGAAAATGAGAAAAACTGAATCTTGAAGGAATAAACAATACGCTCACCATATGGTTGTGAAAATGCTTAAAAGAGATGGAGCAAAAATAAAAGAAGTGGGTAGATGGAAAAGTGCGATTTGGTTTTCGGAGATTGATTTTAAATGTATAATATAGTGTATTAAATCACTTAGCGTGGTTAGTCACTATTGCTAAATAGTTCCTACCCATCCCTTACCCTACATTACAACCCAAAAAAAGACCTAATTTATCCTAAGTTTATCATTTCAATATTAGTGGAGCATTATTGATGATAGGCGAATTTACGTGCCTATATCAATATATTTTGCCCATATTTTAGCCTAGTTTTGAAAACTAATTATCTATTTCATGCACTTTTAGTCCTTTTTCCTATAAATGAGCTAACAAACATGATTAGTAAAGTTTCAGGTATAAATGATGCAAAATACAGCATTTTATGGCTTACTTGACGCAAAAGAAAGCTCACAAACGAAGTGGAAAGGAGCTGGACGCCTAAAGGACCAAATCTGCTGCATGGAAAATCTGTCCCGGGCTAAAACAACAATTCTGAAGACTTTGGGGACTTACAGACACAAAGCTGGATTTTTACCAAGATACATTAACCTAGTGCAATTAGGTTATGTGTTTCACTAATCTATTTGGATTATGATATTGTAACCTTACCCTAGTACATTTGGGTCAAGGATTTCATTAGTATATTAGGATTTGGTTATTTATTTCATTAGCTTAGTAGGAGTAGGATAGGAATATTATAAATACCCTATCATGTTAGAGATTTTTATACATTCTACACTTAATACAATTCTTAAGTCTTAATTCTTAATTCTTCAATTCTTCACTTAATTCAACAATTAATTTTCTTCCATCCCTCTCATCTTCCACTACAAACACTTCTAATCTACTCTTCTATTCTTAAATTCCACAACAAGAGAATCGTTACTTGCTACGGAATCACCAAAACCACACGCCTAAACACCTACTTTTCACACCATCCACTATGCAAAACGTGATATCCTTCGCATTCATGGGTAACTAAACCTCTTAGTTGGGGTTATGGAAGCCGAATGAGTTACTATCTATAGCTATGAGTTTGTGAGTTCAAGACAAGTATATTGCTTATATCATTACGCTCTTCATCTTAATCTACATTCTTTGCGGTTGCAAACGCAAGAATACGCCAGTCTAACATTTAACTTGTTCGAGAGAAAGGTTATTTGTCTGGAAAAGAGATAATGTCAAGGTAGTAGGACACCCTTTCCTACTAAAAAGCTAGTGCCGTAACTGGACTAACCTCTTGGAGAATTCGTACTGTTAGACACGCTTTAAGCTCGAGAGAGTTAAAGTGAAATAGTCCTTGTTCAGGTCGAGAGACGCTTGGATTTACCATCGACTACAATTCTCTATAAGCAATTGCATGTCAAGACTCTACACACTCATAGCCGATAGAGACGTACACCTCAGAAGGTGGACATAACCCCAACGCTTCAATTCTCATTGTTTCACAACCTACGAAATACTCTCTTTTTACTTTGCTATTTTCAGCTTTTATTTCATTACTTTGGTTACTTATTACAATCCCCCCTTCTTACGATACTTGCACCAAAAGTCTATTAATTTTGCTTACTTGTTGGCCAAGCTATTCCCTGTGGGATCGACACCCAACCCAGGTTGGGTTCTATATTTGCTAACGACCGCTTTACACTCAAACGAGAGCTGTAGATTGAGCGTTATCAATTATACTAAGGGAAGCTTATGGTTCATTGTGTGTAACTTGTGAATTTTTTGTGAGAGTGAGCGTAATTTGATTCTTGTACCCATTATGCTATAAATTTCATTATTGTGAGTGATTATGGGTAACTCTCTTATTGTGAGGGGAACATGTTTGATGAATATGGGTGATTTGTATGATTTTCTTGATTGAATTATAAGCATGAGTTTTTCAACTAGGTGAATCAATTCTTGAGGCTAGGATGTTTTGGAGTAGTATTCATGAAGTATCATTTATGTAAATAACATGCTTTATGTAGAAACTTACATTCCGTGTAGTCATTTTAGTACTAGCTTGGTGTCTGTGTTTAGTATAAGTTTAGCGTTACCTCAGATTTTTATGCTTAGATAAAAGATTTATTCGAGGACGAACAAAAGCTTAAGTGTGGGGTGAGGATCTGAGGTGGTCTTATACACTTCAATATCACTATTCTAGTTTATTTGGCTTGTTTTGAGAAAACATTGTGTACTTAATATGTTAATATTTATATAAATAAGAATTTAAATGTACAAATGCATTATTACAATGTTCCACATGTTTTTCAAACAAGTTTGTATTTAATTGAGTCATTTAGAGTTCAACCGGGAAAACTAGTTTTACTAGCTTGAGCTAGGTGTGTATCTTGTTGGTTTCGTTGGATTGTAATGTGTTTATTTGTTCCAAATAGTTTAAATATGTAATTATGGATGGAATAACTTGTTTGTAATGGACAGTGTTCAATTTGACTAAGTCTAGAGTCGGAATAATACGTGAAGATCATTGTGATGTTGCCTTATCTTAGCTCTTATTTTGATTTATCATTGAGAATATTGTGTTTTTTTAATCTTTAATTTGTGGTGTTTTATAATTTAGGGTACTTTGTGTGATAAATACAGTGATATATTAAAGATAAAAAGGCCGGAAATTCATCAAAAATACACTACAAAAGGCATGGGTAAAGGATTGGATGTTCAACACTTACCCAAAATTTTGGAAGCAAATTCCAGTCAGTCAATGTGAAATCTACGTATCTCGTCGACATTCCCACTTCTAACCATTCCAGTGATGCGAAGTTAATGCATCATGTCGCTCTAATTAAACACTACAATTTCAATTTGTGCCGACACGGAGTCCTATTATGAATAGAATAAAAGGTGGCTTTGTGGGAATCCTTTTGGTATCCGTGCAAGTTTGTGCAATTTCTTAATCCCACAAGGAGTGGGATTAGTAATATACTATTATATATACACCACACACCTAGACACATTTTGGACTTTTTTAGGAGGGGACACCAGGGAACAATTTTGGTGATGCGGTGTATGGTGGTGGAGAATTTGACGTGGCTGCTACACAAATTAGGTTTTATCATTATTTTTAATAATCTTTTAAATATCACATCATGTATTCAATTTATTGGATCGTGATTATGAATATTATCTGCTAAAAACCATTTTTTGGGGTAAAAGCCAAGAACATGAGTACTATTATTTTGGATTAATTTTATTAGATTTGCTTATATTATTTGATTGTTTGTTTATTCTTAATTTAATTATTTTATGGATTGATCACCAATAAAATTCATATATTGTTGACCTTTTGATCTAGGAAGAGGGAATATGGAGATAGAATATGGGAATTAACAAAGTTTGGGTTTTTATTCTTATATTTTTTATTCTTTTATAAAATAAGGAATTAAACTTAGCGTTTGGGACAGGAATGTACTTAGTTGCCTTACTTGATTCAAACATAAAATGAGAGATTTAATTCACTTGTTAGATTATTACTTACCCATTCAACGATGTAGTTGTAATATCCAAATTAGGTAAAAGATTAGAGGTCAGGAGACCATGATCATGCAATTAACTCTATGAATCAACAACCAAGATAAGCAATTTAACCAATGATGTTCAATAACATAGTATGATTGTATGAAGTGCTTTAACCCTGGGCTTTAATCCATTGATTGTTCCAAATAATTTTATTTAAGCATTATTACTTTAGTTTTAATTTATAATATTCCAAACTCTTTTTGGTTACTCTTGTACTAAATTAATCTAAACTGTGAACTAGAATTAAATTGTTGTTGAAACAAGTCCTATGGGATCAACATTCGGCTTTCTTTAAGGCCACTTTACTACTTGATAAGGCCACATACACTTGCGTGTGCACTCGGGCACTGTCATGCATCCCTCATTTATCGACTGACTCAAAAAAGTCAAGGTTTAGTGGTCAGATTCTTGCGAGAAGAGTTTTTATGAGTGATGACTCAGCTCACTTCAGCCCTAATTTTGACTTTGCCATATGGTTCAAATAGATTTGTGGTTTACTATAATGCTTCCAGAATTGGTCTTGGTTGTGTGTTGATATAGAGAGAGAATGTCATATCTTATTCCTATAGATAACTTATTCCCCATGAAAAGAATTATCCTACCCATGATCTTGATTGTGTTTTCTTTGAAGATATAGAGACATTACCTCTGTGGAATTCATGTGGATGTGTTCACTGACCAAAAGAGTTTGCAGTATATTTTCTCATAGAAAGATTTGAATCTTCATCAGAGAAGATGGTTTGAGTTGTTGAAAGATAACGAGATGATTATGTTGTATCATTCGGGCAAGGACAACGTAGTGGAAGATGCCCTTAGCAGGTTGTCTATGGGCAGTGTTGCTCATGTTAAGGTGGATAAGATGAAGTTAGTCAGTGAGGTTCATTAGCTTGCTATATTAGGTGTTTGATTGGTTGATTCTATAGAAAGTAGTTTGTGGTTTCAGAATAGTTTAGAATCTTTCTTGGTTGCCGAAGTTAAAGAAAAGCAAGATAGAGATCCTAGTTTTGTTAATTTAAAGGTGGCGGTTAGATATCAAAAGGTAGAGGTTTTGTCCAAAGGTAGAGATAGTGTAATTCCTTGTTAGGGTAGATTATGTGCTTCGTATGTTGATGACTTGAGATAGCGAATACATATAAAAGCATATGGTGCATGATACTCCATCAATCCAGGAGCTACTAAGATGTACATGATTGTGGGAAATCTATTGGTGGAGTGGTATGAAGAGGGACATTGCAAAGTTTGTAGCTAAGTGTTCAAATATTAGCAGGTTAAGGTTGAACACCAAAGGCCTAATGGCACATTACAGGAGTTCAGTATCCCCACTTGGAAGTGGGAGGTAGTGAACATGAATTTTGTGATAGGGTTTCCTCTCACACGTCGTTAGCATTATTCAATATGGGTTATTGTACACAGAATAACCAAACGAGTCCATTTTCTTCCAGTTGATTCTTCTTACTTAGATAAGGATTATGCCAGACTCTACCTTGGGGAGTTGGTTAGGTTATATGAGATTTCATTGTTTGTCATATCAGATAGTGGTACTCAGTTTACCTCTCACTTTTGGAAGGATTTCTAGAAGGGTTTTGGTACACAAGTCCATCTCAGTATAGCTTTTCATCCTCAGACAATGCTCAGGTAGAGAGGACCATTCAAACCTTAGAGGACATGTTGAGAGCTTATGTTATTGACTTTAGAGGTAGGTTGGATGATCACTTACCTTTAATTGAGTTTGCCTATAACAATAGTTATCACTATAGCATTCAGATAGCTCTATTTGAGGCTCTTTATGAGAGGAGATGTAGAACTACTATTGTTTAGTTTAAGCCAGGTGAAGCTACTTTCATAGGGCTAGATGTAGTGTTTGATGAAATGGAGAAGGTTTATTTGATTTGGTAGAGGCTAATTATAGCCCAAAGACGTCAAAAATTCTATATAGATATGAGGAGAAGATATCTTGAGTTTAAGGTTGGTGATTTGGTTTATTTGAAAATCTCACCAATGAATGAAGAAGTGGCAAGAAAGGGAAACTCAGTCCCCGTTATGTTGTCCCATATAAGATCTTGAGTCATTTTGGGAAGGTAGCTTATGAGCTAGAGTTGCCTGTAGATTTGGCATCAGTGCATCCTGTATTTTATCTTTACCTATTAAGGAAGTGCATTGGTTATTCAACTATATTTGTTCCGTTAGGAAGTATGGATGTTCACGATAGCCTTTTCGATGATGAAATCCCAGTTGATATCCTTGACTATCAGATTCATAACTAAGGAACATAGAATATCCCTTGGTTAACGTTCTTTTGTGGAAATAGTCCATTGAGGGAGCCACTTGGGAAGCAAAAGCAAATATGTAAAGAAAGTACCCTCACCTTTTCTCCACAAACTCAGATTCGTTTTGAGGTAATGATTTTCCACAGATTGACTCTTTTTCATTCTCAATTTCAGATATGTAATCCATTTCAAGTCATTGCATACATTCAGTTCAGTTCATGTATCATATTTCAGAATCAGTTATGCAATCATTTTTTCATTCATGCATAGTTAGTACATGATCTCAGTTTCTCCAGTGTTCTAATCTAACCAGTCTCATTCGAAGACAAATATTTCCAAGGGGGAGATATTTTAATACCCCATAAAAGTCTTAGCTAATTTCCTCGCTTAATTGCATGCATAAGGGTCCAAAGATTAGAAATTAGCCTAAGTAAATGGACTTAGTCATTTCCGAGACCCCTAAACTTTGATGATTTTATTTTTGACCTTTCCGACCTCGGAACGTCAATTTTTGAGTTAATTCATCATCAAGGTAGTTAAAAGTATATCTTGAGTGAGTTTTGAAATTTTCAGATGAGAGTAAGTGCATGTTTGGAGAACCAAAATAGTAGCAGCATTGGGCTTAGCCCATGTCGCTCCCCCCAGTGCACCGCTTTAGATCCCGTACCTCCCCCTCTACTGCACCACTCCAGATCCCTATCACCCACTCTAATTTAGTACTCCAGGGCCAGATCGCCCTCTCCCCTTTTTTCTAAGTTTTGTTCCTTGTCATTAAAAGGCATTTGGATCAATTCCCCTCACCCAAACTCATCCATAACATAAAATTTCGATCCCCAAGGAGTATTATTTTCCCTATTATTCATAAAATCATTCAATAAAACTATATTCTACCTCAAGAACAAATCCTAACCCTTACCCAAACAATCAAGGAATTCAAGCTTCAAATCTTAAGAAATTCACAAGAATCTTCATGAGTTCATCCAGTGAGGTATGTGTGATGTTCATCCATGGTTTCCTTTCATCCATGAGTCCAAGAATCTCCTTTTGGTTTTAAATTATGAGTTTTTCATGTTTAAGTTGAAATATCACCAAGAATCTCTTGTTAATTTAATTACAAGTTATGTTTATAAGTATTTTTCAAGTGGGATGAGCCATTGCATGTTTTAAATATTGTAATATTCATATTAAATCTCTAAGTTATGATATTATTCTTGTAATCATATTATTCTTACATGCTTCACCTATTCATATGCTTAAGTTCATGACTCTCATGTGTTTGATGAAATGCCTAAGTGTTGGGTTTTGAACAATGATCTCCTTCCATGGTTTTAAAGCTTTTATATGACATTATTGTTAACTCCATTCAGTGTTGGTGTGCTATCAACACCACATACCTATGTGATTTACATAAGTTTATCTTTTTAAGTACTCAAACAGTTAATCCATAAAACTTATCAGTATACTCAGATATTCGTATTCATGATTAGCACTATCAGTTATATAATAGCATTCGGTTGAGTTTAGTTCAGTTTAATACCAGTGTCAATTAAGTTTGGAGTAGGATTTAACATCGAGAAAACCTAGCGATAGGGGCTCACCCTCCAGTTAGGACTAGCTCCTTAGTAGCAGTCCCTAGGTTCCAGAACTACATTGCCAGTGTAGGATTATGAGATGTCACTCCCTAGTTTAGGAATGACACTCTCTTATTGGTCACCCTCCAGTTTAGGACTGACTCTCTAGTCCTTCGAGACATCAGATTAGTCGATCCACATAGCCAGTGTTAGTACCCATGGCACGGTACTGACACCCTGCCAACTGGGGTTATAGGTTAGACCCTAATTAGCTCATATTGGCATATGTTGGTTAGTTAATACCTCCCACAGTCTTAGTATAATATATCAGTGTATTCTCTATTCAGGTTTTCTTAACAAAGTGTACAGACTTTCAGTTATACAGTTTACAGTTTTTTAAATTTCAGACTTACTTTAAATTATAGAATTTTGCTTGGTCGTGCAGTCTCAGATGTTACAGTTTTCATGCATTCATGTTCAGTTATTGCATGCTATTCAATTAGACCTACTTTTATATGATTAGTACCCCATGTATATCAACCTAACCTCATATCATATACTAGTACATTCAAAGTACTGAGTGCATACTCTTCTTTGCACTGTGATATCTTATATCATAAGTTCGGATGCATAGTTTCTCAACCTCAGTTAGATAGCTCATCTTAATCCAGCAGCTGTAGCGGTGAGTCCTCATCCATGGAGGAGATGTTATGTTTATTTAGATTTTTTAGTATTTATTTTATTCATCCAGTTAGAGTTAGTTGGGGGGTTTTCCCATTAACTCCTCTGTTAGTTTAGAGGATTTCAGACATTCAAACAGTCAGTCAGTCACTTTCATTTTTATCAGGTGTCTCAGACTTATGATTGATTCGGTATTTTAGTATTCAAATTTATATTTCCTTTTTATTTTATCTTCCACACAGGTGTTTTGTTCATAATTGTTCAGTTCTTACAGTAGGTACCATCTCATGGGTTAGATTGTGGTCATATGTGAACGTAAGAATAATTGTTGTGACTAGGGGCGGGGAGGGGGGTAGACCCAGGTCATGACAAAAGTTTGCCTTAGTTTCTATTGGTCTTAGTTAATGTGTTGGGAAAAATCTTTACCTTAGGACTAATTGTGGCTTTCTATACATCCAAAAGTGGATTTAGATACCTTAAATCTAGTCCTGGTAGAATTTGCTTAAGAAGGAACTTGAGGATTAGAAGTGAACTTTTAACCCACCGTAGGCTATGACACATGATAGCTTTGGTGAACCTTTGCACTATTTAGACTCTTGGAAGTGCATGTTGGGGAAATATTGGGAACTCTTGATACTTGATGGCTATGTTGAGTAATGTGAGGTTGACTCCTAATGGCTATGTTATTATTTATGCATATTGATGATACTATTTATCATATGGATTATATACATATATTTGCTTCAAGTTCGGTAGATGGTTATGTTGTGGGTTATATATATATTATAACACATGTACGAGTTTAAAGGATAATTATGGTACAATGATTATATTTGTCAGTTTGAGTCCAAATATTGATTATATTTATCAATTTGAGTCCAACTATTGATTATATTACCGGTTTAAGTTTTATTATTGATTGTATTTATCGATTCAAGCCCGGACATGCATGCTATGATATAATGATATATTTTTTATGATTAATGATATTGGGGTGTAAAATTGGAGGTAGTAATTTTGCTAAGTTTAAAAATAAGGAAATGGTTATAATATCGTATGACATAAGTGGTTCTAGTAATTGAATAGATTGGTTAATAAGTGATGATTTGGCTAATAAATGGTGATTAGTAAGCAACAATGGTAAGTTTATCAAATGATGTTAACATTGTGGAATGTGGGTAAATTGTGGACTGATGTTTAAATGTCAATGAGGGTGAGTTATAATGTCAACTGATTGTTTATTGTTATCTTGAGTGTACTCTCCAGTCATATGGGGGGTTGTGATGAATTCTTTACTTTTCAGCACCAATTGGCTATGGGTGCCAATTTTGTAGTTTGTGATTGCTTAGGTTATGTTTTGTTGTCATTTCGATTTATTTACTTATTATGTCCAGTGGTATTGGAGATGATCCAGCTTTGTTTCGATACCTTGACTTAGTTATATTATCTTGCTTTTTATCATACTTATATCATGTTTTAGCTTAGTCGGCCGATGATGCCTACTGAGTACCCATTGTGTTGGTACTCATACTACACTTCTGTACCTTTTTGGTGCATATCCAAGTACTAGATGTTGTTGTTGATCATTGATTATGTTATGTTGACATTTTTAGAGATAGGGTGAGATCTTGGAGTTCAAGTTGTTCATTTCCCTCTATCTCTTATATTCAATCTTTAGTTATTGAGATAAATGTATTGACTAATCTATACTTTTGAGTTGTATTGATACTATTAGATGCTCTAGTACTGGCTCTACCAGGTAATGAGTTTGGATCTTATATTGACTATTTATTTTATCTAGAGTCCTTGTTATTTATAAATTGTGTTCTTGAAATTTCACATATTTTGGGCGATTCCTACAAAATTAACCCATTGCATTAGCTTTGGGTTACGGTTTGGCTTACTTAATAGCAGGATTTAGTAGGTGCCATCATGACTCATAAATTGGGTAGTGAAAAATTAGTATCAGAGCATAGGTTTCACAGGTATTGTTGGTACAAGAGCAAGAGTCTAGTGGAGTCCAGCGAATTTGAATGATGACGTCCGTTTTCTATATTCGAGAGGCTATGGGACATTCTTAGGAGATCATCACTTCTTTCACCCATATATTGCTAAGAGTCTTAGATAGTCTATAGAACTATTCCTTTGACTTTATTCTTTCGTATATGGCTACGACACATGCTACTGCTACACGAGATGAGGGTCCTGAGATCGAGCCGAGGGATCATACTCCTATTCATGGATGATCTAGAGATCACGAAAAGTTGCGTGATGTGTCCCCAGGTAGGGTCCAAGATAGGCTTCCTTTCCCAAACCTTATTCCTACTCCTGAGCTAGTGATTCTTCCACCCCAGACAATTGTGGTCCAGGTATTTATTGATGTAAGACCCATGAGGGGTTCATCAACTTGTATACAACTAGTATCCAATACCAATTCCATATCTCTTCATCAGCTTATCCTTTGGCAGAGGATTTTTAATGTAATTTCCCGAGAGTACATACTAGATGCCACATGGTGCTTACAGTGCCAACGGACCACAAGATAACCAATGAGTTGGTACCTGCTATGAGCACTGAATAAAATAACAAAGACATATGCTGAACTTTAACTGGAAATGCCATAAGGTTTTTAATAACTAAAAATTAATATTGAATCATAGTTTAACACATCTAAAACATACTGTCAGTTCTGATAAAACAACTAATGATACGACTGAAAACTGACTATCTGCCTGTACTAGTCTAAAAGCCTCTAAATAGACTAACTGTGGAGTTGATGGGAGAAGTCCCCAATTAACTCTAGTGGAATACTGAACTGAAAAGAAATGTTTACATAAATATCATTGGTCCTTAGAGTAAAAGGACTCACCACTGTTACTACTACTAATGCACTGGGATGTCTAAGTGTGGTCTAGAACTTGAGGGTCCAAACCTATGATACGAGACATCATAGCGCAAGAAATGAGTATGCGGTCAGTACTTTGAATGTATTGGCATGCTAAATAAGGTTAGGCTAATATGCATGGGTTCATGAACATGAATAATACATGACCGAATAAATAGCTTGAGATGACTGATACAATAGTTTACGTAGAATCTATAAATTCTGAGATTGCATGACAAAGCATATAACATGATACTAAAATAATTTGTAAGCTGATGTATTAAAATACTGATACTGATTAAGGATAATTGTATGCTATTGTCAAGCACATCTGCAACTGTACTCTGTGCTGAATACTGAACTGAGACTGTAGGAGCTAACTATAACTGACATGTCCCAATGTACTATCAGGGTCCAACCTATAACCCCAGTTGGAATAGCGTAAGTACCATTCCACGAGTACTAACAATGGATGGGGGATCTACTAACTGATGTCCTGAAGGACCAGGGTGTTAAGCCTAAACTGGTGGGTGACCACAAAGAGGTAGTCAAGCCTAAACTAATGGGTGACTCCTCGTATCCTATGCTGGATATGTAGTTTTAGAATACAAAGACTGCTACTAATGACTCTACCTAACTGATGGGGAAGCCGTCATCCTTGCATTCACTCGGTACTAAATCCTACTCCCAACTAAAAGACATTAAATACTAGACTGAACTAAGTTTAGTGGTTTATGGTGACAAACTGAATTGGAAATGCTCATTACTATCCTAAACCATTCTGTAGTTACTGAAGACTAGATAAGAAGCTAGATTTTGGGTATTCAAAACCCCCAGGACTCGATAGTAGTAACAAAAAGACCATACAATACCATTAAGGACATGATAAGTAACTATTATTCAAAACTCATTCCTTTGGGCATTTTATCAAACACTTGCAATACATGGTTTAAAAATGGGAATAGTTTAAAACATGTAGTAATATCATGATTTCGATATTAAATCACAAATTAAGGTATAAACCAATGAGTAAGCATCATTCAAATGCATAGGGTTTCATTCAAATGAATAGGGTTTAACTTCAACAACAAATCATTTATAAACACAATATAAAATCAAAATTCGTGGGAATTCATGGTTAAAATTCCTGATAATATGTAAAAAATATTCTTTTAAACTTGAAATTGGGTTGTTGGACACCATGGGTGATAGGAACCCATGAATAAACATCTAACATACCTTAATTGAAGAATTCTTGAAGGGTCTTAGTGGTTTTCTTGAACTTAAGCTTGAATCATTAAAGGGATAGGGTTTATTTTTGAGAGAGAATGGTTTTAAATTGAGAGAATTTGAATTAAAGATAACCAAATGTGCTTTTAGGGGCTTTAATCTTGTGTTTTTCATAGCTTGGGGCCATGGGAAAAGACTAAACTATCCCTGGGAAATTAAAATTCATAACTGAAACCTAGATTAGACCCTAACCGTGATGTACCAAGGCTGTCATCTTGATTTCCACCACAATTGAACTTCACTGTAAATTGGACAATTATTGAATTAACCTTCACTGTGATGCGGTGAACCCTTCATCACTATACTCACCGTGATGCAGTTCAATTGCGGTGAGCTGATGTTTTGGGAAACCATCTCGGAGTCGATATGGTCACTTCAAAAATCCTCAAAGTTGGGAACCCCAAAAACAAGACTAAGTACCAACACTTAGCCAAATTTTTAGGTTCTAAGCCTCTTGTAAATGTACTATGAGTTGGACTGAATTTAGAAAAATGTGGGGTATTACAATATCTCTCCCTTGGGAACATTCGTCCTCAACTGAGATTGATCAAGCTAACAATACTAAAGGACAGAGATAACATCCTAAACATGCATAACTGAAACATGATTACATGACTGAACTGATTCATGAATGCATGAAATGACATGAGACTGATTACATGGTTGGAAATGAGAATGGAATAGAGATAATCAAAGGAAAATTGTTACCTTAAGCTGAGCTTGAATTCATAGAGAAAAGATGAGGGTAGTTAGTTTGTATATCTACTTCTGCTTCCCAAGTGGCTCCCTCAACAAACTGGTTCTGCCAAAGAACTTTAACAGGGAAACTTCTTTGTTCCTTAGTGTATGAGTTTGACGATCAATGATTTCTACTGGAAACTCCTCATAAGATAGATTGTCCTGAACACATACACTTTGTAAAGGAACTACAACAGTTGGGTCCCCAATACACTTCTTTAGTAAAGAAACATGAAACACAGAATGTACAGAAGCTAAATTTCCAGGCAAATCAAGCTATAAGGTACCTTTCCAAAGTGGCTCAAGATTTTGTAAGGGCCAACATACCGAGGATTAAGCTTTCCCTCTTTTCCGAACTTCTTCACTCCCTTCATGGGAGAGATTTTCAAATATATAAAATCACCAATCTCAAATTTAAGATCTTTTCTCCTCATATCTGCATAAGATTTCTGTTGGCTTTGGGTTGTCTTAAGCCTCTCTCTGATCAACTGAAATTTACCGAATACATTATATACTAACTCAGGACCTATAAAAGCAGTCTCACCTTTCTCAAACAAACTAATTATAGATCTATATATCCTCCCATATAGAGCCTCAAACGGAGACATCTGGATACTGGAATAATAGGTGTTCTTGTAGGAGAACTCAATTAACCATAAATGATCATCCCAACTACCCTTAAAATCAATAACACATGCTCTCAACATGTCCTCTAGGGTCTGAATGGTCCTCTCTACCTGAACATCTATCTGAGGATGAAAGGTTGTACTGAGGTAAACTTGGGTACCAAGACCCTTCTAAAGATATTTCCAAAAATAATAGGTAAACTGAGTACCTCTATCAGAAATGATGGATAATAGAACTCCATGCAAACTGACTAACTCTCTGATATAGATCTTGGCATAATCCTCAGCTGAATAAGAAGTATGGACCGGCAAGAAATGGGTTGATTTTGTCATCCTATCCACAATGACCCAAATCAAATCATGCTAATGGCGAGTATGGGGTAGACCCACCACAAAGTCCATGTTCATCTCTTCCCACTTCCAAGTGGAAATACTAAACTCCTGCATAGTGACACTAGGCTTTTAGTGCTCAATCTTAACCTACTGACAAATAGAGCACTTAGCCACAAACTCTGCAACATCCATTTTTATACCTTTCCACCAATAGATTTCTCACAAGTCACGATGCATCTTAGTAGCTCCTGGGTGAATAAAATAACATGCACCTTGCACTTTTGCAAGAATTCTCTGCCTCAAATCATCCACACATGGCACACATAGTCTCCCCTGACAATGGAACACACCATCTCTCACTTGAGAGAAAACTTGTACTTTTTTAATCTCTAACTGACTCTTTTAACTTAAGTAGACTGGGATCCTTATCTTGCTTTTCTTTCACTTCAAAAACCAAAGAAGATTCCAAACTATTTTAAACTCAAACACTACCCTCAACTAAATCAACAAAATGAACAAATACCTAAATTCTTCTTATCATCCTCGACATATACAACACTACCCATAAACAATCTACTTAGGGCATTCGCCGCCACATTGGCCCTGCTCGGATGATACAAAACACTAATATCATAGTTCTTCAACAATTCTAACCACCTTCTCTGGAAGAGATTAAAATCTTTTTGTGAGAATACATACTGCAAAATTTTTTGATCCGTGAACACATCAACATGCACCGCATACAGGTAATGCCTCTAAATTTTCAAGGCAAACACCACACCTGCAAACTCAAGATTATGGATAGGATAATTATTCTCTTGGGGCTTAAGCTATCTAGATAAATAGGCTATGAACTTTCATTTATGCATAAGAACACAACTGAAACCAACTTTATAAGTATCACAGTAAATGACAAACCCATCCGCACCACCTGGCAGGGTCAAAATTGGGGCTTAGGTGAGTTGAATCTTCAACTCCTTAAAACTATTCTTGGAAGAATCTGACCACTGAAACTTGACTTTATTCTGGTTCAATATGGACATGGGGGATGCAATAGATGAAAACCTTTTCATAAACCATCTGTAATATCCATCCAAACCTAAGAAACTCCTAATATTTGATGGAGATATGGGCCTGGGCTAGTTTCTCATAGTTTTAGTCTTTTGAGGGTCAACCTTAATGTTATCACTAAAAACAATGAAAATCTACTGATCTTAGGTAAAATTTGCACTTACTAAATTTGGCAAACAACTGATGGTCTCTAAGAGTCTATAATTCTATTCTAAGGTGGTCTGCATGATCATTTTCATCACGAGAATAAACAAGAATGTCATTAATGTATACTATGACAAACATGTTCTGGTACTGCTCTGTTCATTAAGTCCAAGAAAGTTACCGAAGCATTGGTAAGACCAAGAGATATGACTAGGAATTCAAAGTGACCATACCGAGTTTTGAAAGTTGTTTTGGAATGTCACATTCTCTGACTTTGAGATGATGATGCCGGATCTGAAGTCTATCTTAGAGAAGTAACTGGCAGCCTAAAGTTGGTTGAACAAGTCATCAATTCTGAGGAGTAGATATTTTTTATTAATGGTGACTTTGTTCAACTGACGGTAATCAATGCACATCTTAAGAGAACCATTTTTCTTAGGCACAAAAAGAAATGGTGTGCCTCTTTCAACTTTTTCTTCAATTCCTTATGTTCAGCTGGAGCCATTCTATACGGCAGAATAAATATAGGTTAGATATCTAGAAGAAGGTCTATTCCAAATTCAATTTCTCTTTTGGGAGGAACTCCAGGAAGGTATACAGGGAACATATCAGGAAATTCCCTTACTACAGACACCGACTCAAGACTTGGAGTTTTGGAATTAGAGTCTTTGACTTGTATAATATGTTAGACACACCCCTTAGATATCATTTTCCTCACTCTAAGGTACGAAACAAGCTGACCCCTAAGCGTTGTAGTACTACACCTCTATTTAAGGACTGGTTCATTTGGAAACTAAAAGTGAATGATTTTGTTTCTACAATCAACTGAAGCATAGCATGAATGAATCCAATCCATATCAAGAATAATGTCAAAATACATCATCTCTAGTTTTACAACGTCTACTAATGTAACTTTATGAGACACAGTAACTGGGCAGTTCTTATATTCTCATTGGGCTATGATAGACTTACCCACTTGGGTAGATACTGAGAAAGGATTTGTTAAGGTTTGGGTACTGACTGCAAACTTGACAGCTATATAAGATATTACAAGAAAAAAGAAGCTCTGGGATCCAGCAAAGCATAAATATGTAAATAAAAGACATGCAATGTACCATTAACCACATTAGGAAAACTTTCCTGATCCTGTCCAGACTGTAGTGCATAAAGCCTATTTGGTTTCTGACCACTGGTAGAACTGGAAATGGCACCCTACTGAGTCGGGCGACCTGCTAGTGCTGATGACAAATGAGACTTTCCCTGATGGCGCATATCTCTATCCTTCTGCTCCACCACTCGACACTTCCAAATCCTAAGGACTGGCTTATCACACCCAAAACATACATCGCTACTAGCCTGGATTCTCCCTGATAGTTTCTACCATAATTCTAGCAAAGAGAATTCATTCGACCACTATTAACGCTGCCCTAAGACTTAACGCCTAGTGCCATATCTTGATTATCATTTCTAAATTTGGGCACTAATGTACTAGCCAAAGATGGAGTTGGGACTAAAGATTTCTGATGAAACTGAGGATCTTTACCACCCTCTGACTTTGGTTGACTAAAATTAAAGCTACCTACTCTAGCCCTCTTATTCTCCTTCTCTCTCTCCTTAGCCTTCTCTTCTTTAATATGTTGAGCATGGCTAATCAACCTAGACAAATCCATCTCCTCAATCAATATTGCAGTTCTACACTCCTAGACCATACTATCAGATACCCCAAACATAAACTTTCTCATCCTAGACCTGTTATTAGACACTACATGAGGACCATACCTGGCTAGTAGAGTAAACTTAAGATAATACTCTTTCACACTCATGTTGCCCTACTTCAAGTTAATAAAATCTAACACCTTAGATTCCCTCAGCTCCAAAGGGAAGAATCTATCTATGAAGGTTGTAGCAAACTCCTCCAATTCTATAGGCCCTGTATCGGCGCCCACATCCTCTTTTTACTACTTAAAATAGGTGTGAACTATATCTTTGTAACGCACTAGGAGTATACCTTGGATGCCACACGGTGCTTACAGTCCCAATAAACCACAAGCTAACCCATGAACTGGTACCTACTACGAGCACTAAATAATATAACAACATATACAAAAGAATAATTGATAAGCCATAATGTTTTAGCAACTAAAATCAATACTGGATCATAAATCTAGAAATAACGGAAGAAAACAACTGTCTGAAAATAATAAAATAATAACAAAACTGATCGACTGTCTGTACTAGTCTAAAAAGCCTCTACTAACTAATTGTGGAGCTGATGAGACAAAACCCATCTAACTCCATCTAAATGGAAAAATACTGAACTGATCAAATAATTGAGATAAATAAACCATTTCCTCAAAATACAAGGACTCACCACCACTACAGTTGATAATCTTGTATGCCTATGCATGAACCAGGAACTAAGCCTTTAAACCTATGATATGATACATCATTGCACAAGAAATAGGTATGCAATCAGTACTCTGAATGTACTAGTATGGTAAATGAGGTATTCTGTTATACATAATTTCATGTACAAGAGTAACAACTGGCTAAATAAAATAGCATGACGAACTGAATAGAATGCATGAAATCTGTCAATACTGAGAATCCATGACTAAGCATAAAACATGTTCTGAGTATAATCTATAACTAAAATACTGAGAAATAATACATGAGTAATTGATATCTTTATGCTATGGTCAATCAAAACTTAAACTGAATTACTAAGTTGATTACAAGGTTGAAACTGTAGGAGCTATCATCTAACTGACATGCCCTAATGAGCAATTTAGGGTCAAATCTGTGACCCTAGTTGGAAAGGTATCAGTACCGTTCCATAATAACTAATACTAGCTATGTGGATCAACAAATGTACTATCCCAAAGGACTAAGAGTGTAAAGCCTAAATTGACGGGTAACCCCTGGGAGGTAGTCAAACCTAAATTGATGGGTGACTTCTCAAATCATACGTTGGATATGTAGTTCTGGAGTACAGGGAATTCTACTAACAATTGTGCCTATCTGACGGGGAATTCACCATCCCTAAACTCGCTCGGGGCTAAATCCTACTCCCAACTAAACTGACTCGGAATACTAAACTATTCTAAGTTTAACTGATCATGATAATTGACTGAACTAATACTGCTCATAACATGTTTGAAACTATTCTAAAGATACTGATGCTAAGTAAACATCTAAGTTTTCGGTATTCATAAAATTTTAGGGACATAATATGAAAGTATTATTCTAAATTCATCCTTGTAGGCATTTCATCAAACACTTGATATGCATAGTGTAAGCTAAGCATGAGAATAGTTTAAAGCTTGTAGTAATAGCATGATTTCAACATCAACATCACTAATTATGGTTTAAATCAGCAAATAGCATCATTCAAACGTGTGGAGTTTAATAACAACAAAAACTTTGTGTAAATATGGTATAGAGTCAAGATTCATGGGGATTCATGGTTAAAATCATAATTAAAATCAAAATAACATATAAAAATCATAACTTGAACTTTGAAATTAGATTCTTGGACTCCATGGGTAAATGGGACCCATAGATGAACATTTAACATACCTGGGTTGATAAATTTGCAAGAGTTGTTACGGTTTTTCTTGATAATTGATCATGAATTTTGAAGGCTAAGGTTTTAGTCTTGAGAGATGATTAGTTTTTTAGAGAGAAATTATGAGTAATGGGGCACATAATGCCCCTTTAGGGATGTAGTTATGTTTTTTGAATGAGTTTGGGGCTATGGTAAAAGACTAAATGATCCTGGGAATTTAAAACACAAATTGACAATCCTGATTTTACATGCCGATACGATGTGGTGCTTATCGCATTGCACCACTGGAAAAGGAAAATCCCCATTTTGTCCAATCACACGATGCGGTGCTATCACATTGTGCCACTAGAAATGGATAATCCCAATTTTGCAACTTGAAGCAACGTGGCACCATCGGGCTGCCTCATTGAATGGGAATTTGACCATTGGTGTGATATGACATTATCACAGTTATCCACTGGAAAAGGATGAGCGTGATTTTTTCCATCACCGTGATGCGTCCTTATTGAGTTGGGCTACTGTCTTTCACTAAAAGTGTCATAACTTCTCACCTGTGTATCGGATTAAGGCAAAATTGGTATTGTTGGAAAGCTAATTCAATTTCCTATTATTTAGTGGTCTTGATCTGGAAAATTCTCAGTAAAATAAAAGATAAGCTCATTTGAAGTTGACTATAACAACATTCTTCTCAAAAACTAAATCGGTAAGGAATATTTGATTAGGCTAATAGCTAGGAGTTATTTGAGGCCTTAATATACATCAAACTCACTCATAAACTACCAAAGAACTATAATGTACTTTGAATGAGAATGAAATATGGCTCTAACATTGGTTTGGATTTTTTGAAGGGTATTACAATATCTCTCCCTTGGATCATTCGTCCTCAAATAAGATTATCTTAAGCTTAAGAACTGAGGAATTGAGATTAGATGTTGAATATATGTGATGAAAACGTGATTAGATGACTGAGTCTGAAACATGACACATGACTAAACTAGTTCTGTGAATGTATGCCTGACATGAAAATGATATGAAGCTGAAACTGAGAATGGAAAAGACCAATTCTAAGAAGATTGTTACCTTAAGTTAAATTTGAGTTTGCGAAGAAAAGATGAGGGTACTTGGTCCGCATATCTTCTTATTCTTCACAAGTATCACCCTCAATAGAATGATTCCTCTAAAGATTCTTGACTAGGGTAACTTCTTTGTTCCTTAGTCTATGAGTTTGTCGATCAAGGATCTAGACCGAAATTTCTTTGTAAGAAAGGTTGTTCTAAACATCTATGCTTTCTAAGGGAACAACTACAGTTGGGTCACCAATACACTTCTTCAACAAAGAGATATGGAATATTGGGTGCACTAATGCTAAGTCTGCAGTCAACTCAAGTTCATAATCCACCCTTCTAAAATGGATTAAAATTTTGTAAGGGCCAACATATCAGGGACTAAGCTTCCCTTTTTACCAAACCTCTTTACCCTCTTCATGGGAGAGATTTTTAGATATAAAAAATCTCCAATGTCAAACTCAAGATCATTTCTCCTCACATTTGTATAAGATTTTGGTCATCTTTGGGCTACCTTAAGCCTTTCCCGGATTAGCTGAACTTTCTCTAAAGCAACAAACACTAAATCAGGCCCTATCAAAGCGGTTTCACCTATCTCAAACAAACCAATTAGAGATCTACTTCTTCTTCTATATAGAGCCACAAATGAATCCATCTGAATACTAGAATGATACATATTATTTTATGTGAATTCAATCAAAGGAAAATGGTCATCCCAACTTTCCTTAAAGTCAACTATACACGCTCTCAATATATCCTCTAAGGTCTGGATGGTCCTCTCTGCCTGACCATCTATCTGAGGGTGAAAGGTTGTACTGAGGTGAAGTTGGGTACCAAGACCCTTCTGAAAAACTTTCCTAAAGTGAGAGGTAAACTGAATTCCTCTATCTGAGATGATACAAAATGGAACATCGTGCAATCTAACAAACTCTCTAATATAGATCATGGAATATTTCTCGACTGAATAAGAAGTATGGACTGCTAAGAAATGGGCTAATTTGGTAATTCTGTCTACAATGACCTAAATCAAATCATGTTGATGATGAGTACAAGGAAAACCTATCACAAAGATCATGTTCACTACTTTCTACTTCCAAATTGGAATACTAAACTCCTGCATAAACCCACTAGTCTTCTGAAGCTCAATCTTAACCTATTGAAAAATGGAGTACTTACCTACAAACTCTGCAATATCTCTTTTCATCCCACTCTACTAATATATTTCTCGCAAATTGTGGTACATCTTCATGGCCCCTGGATAAATCAAGTAATGTGCACTATGCTCTTCTGCAATTTGCGATATCAACCCATCAACAAACTGCACACACCGTCTATCCTGGAAATAAAACACACCATCTCCCCATTAGGAAAAAATGTCTACCTTTTTATCTCTAACTTACTCCTTCAGCCTTACCAAACTAGGATCCCTATCCTATTTTTTCTTTCACTTTGGCAACTAAAAAAGATTCTGAACTATTATGAACTCAAATGTTGCCCTCAGCTGAATCAACCAAACGAGAACCTAACCTGGCAAACTGATGAACTTTCTAAACTAACTTTATCTTTTCATCTCATCTTTAACATGAACAATACTACCCATAGACTATCTACTTAGGGCATCATCCATTGTATTAGCCTTGCTTGGGTGATACAAAACACTTATATCATAGTCGTTCAACAACTCTAACCACCTTCTCTGACACAAATTCAAATCCTTCAGTAAAAACACATACTAAAAGCTTTTTTATCTGTGAACATATCTGCATGCACCACATATAAATAGTGTCTCCAAATCTTAAAGGCAAACACAATAGTCGCTAGCTCAAGATCATGGGTAGGATAATTCTTTTCATGGGCTTAAGTTGTCTAGAGGCATAGGCCACAATCTTACCCTTCTGCATCAAAACCCACCCCAAACCAACCCTAAAAGAATCACAGTACACAACAAACCCATCTGAACTATTTGGCAATGTCAAAACTATCTTATGGTGAGTCGAATATTCAACTCTTAAAAACCCTTCTCATAAGAATCTAACAACTAAAACTTCACTTTATTTTGAGTCAATAGAAATATGGGGGATGCAATAGAGAAAAATACATCCATAAACCGTCGGTAATATCCAGCCAAACCCAAGAAACTCCTAATATCTGATGGAAAAATGGGTCTAGGCTAGTTTTTCACCACTTTGGTATTTTGAGAACCAACTCTAATGCCATTATCGGAAATAATATGGCCAAGAAAAGCAAATGATCTTAGACAACATTCGCCCTTACTAAACTTAGCGAACAACTGGTAGGCTCTAAGAGTCTGCAATACTATTCTGAGGTGGTTTGCATGATCATTTTCATTATGGGAATAGACAAGAATATCATCAATGAAGCCTATGATGAGCATGTCCAAGTACTGCTTGAACACTCAGTTTATCAAGTCCATAAAGGTTGATAGGGCATTTGTGAGACCAAAGGACATGACTAGAAACTCGAAGGGACTATACCATGTTCTAAAAGCTATTTTTGGAATATCATAGTCTCTGACTCTGAGCTGATGATATTTGGATCTGAGGTTTGTCTTAGAAAAATAACTGGCACCGTGAAGTTGGTCAAACAAGTCATTGATTGTAGGAAATGGGTATTTGTTCTTTATTGTGACTTTTCTCAACTAACAATAATTGATACACAATCTAAGAGAACCATCTTTCTTATGCAAAAACATAATTGGTGCGCCCCATGGGGAAATACTAGGCCTGATGATTCCCTTATCTAGGAGATCTTTTAACTATTTTTTCAAATCTTTAAGTTTGTCTAGAGCCATTCTGTATGAAATAATAGAGATAGGTTGGGTATCTAGAAGAAGATCTATTACAAAGTCAATTTCTCTTTTGGAAGGAACTCTGGTAAGATCCTCAGGGAACACATCTGGAAATTCCTTTACTACTGAAACTGACTGAATAATAGGAGTCTTAGAATTAGATTTATTGACTCGATCAAGATGCCTATCATCTTTCTCGCTCTAAGGTACGAAACAAGCTGACCCCAAAGCATTGTAGTACTACTCCTCCATTTAAGAACTAGTTTATTTGGAAACAAGAAATGAACTACTCCATTTCTGAAATCCACTAAATTATAAAAAGAATGGATCTAATCCATGCTGAGAATGACATCAAAATCCATCATCTCTAATTCTACAAGGTCTACTGAAGTAACTTTCTAAGACACTGTAATCGGGCAGTTCCTATATACACGTTGGGCTATGATAGACCTATCCACTAGGGTGGACACTGAGAAAGGCTCTACTAAGATTTTGGGACTGATTTTGAAGTTGATGGCTATATAAGGGTTATAATAGAAAGAGATACTCCAAAATCTAGTAAAGCATAAACATGTAAATGAAAAACTTGCAACTTACTAGTCACCACGTCAGGAGAACTTTCCTGATCTTGCCAGGATTAAAGTACAAAAATCCTATTCTGATACTGGCTAGTAGTAGTATTGGAAGTGGAAGCTATTGTGTTGGGCAGCTGGATGGAGCCGATGACTGATGGGGCTGGGCCTGTTGGCGCAAATCCCTTCCTTTCTGAGTAACTACCCGACACTCTTAGATCCGATAGCCTGTCTTTCCATACCTAAAGCATACATCACTGCCAGCTCTACAATCACCCTAATGGTTTATTCAATATTTCTAGCAAAGAGGATTTATACAACCACTTTACACTACCCTAGGACTTAGAGCCTGGTACCTTATCCCAATTTCTATTTCTGATCCTTGGCAGGGGGGCACTAGCTGAAGATGGTGTAGGAGATAAAGATTTATAATAGAATCGAGGATGGTTACTATCTTCTGACTTTGGCTGAGTAAAATTAAAGCTACTTATTCCAGCCCTCTTATTCTCTCTCTCTCTCCTTTTCTTTAAGTTTTTTCTCCTTAATCCGATTATCATGGACCATAAGCCTAGATATGTCTATCTCTTTAATTAACATTGCAGTCCTACACTGTTAGATACCCCAGACACTAACTTGCTTATCCTAGACCTGTTATCAGCCACCATAGGAGGAGCATACCTTGTTGGCTGAGTAAACTTAAGGGAATACTCTTTCACAGTAATGTTGCCCTAACTCAAGTTTATAAACTCTAACACCTTGACTTCCCTCAGCTCCAATGGGAAGAATCTATCTAAAAAGGCTGTAGAAAACTCTTCCTACTCTATAGGCCCTACATTTGTTCCTCTATCCCATTTCCACTACTTAAACTAGGTATGGGATATATCCTGTTGCTGGTAAGCAGCTAATTTAGAAATCTCACTAGAAGTCACCCTCATAATGTTCGTTACCTTCTAGACCTTGTCTAGGAATTCCTATAGATCCTCTTCATATTTGAATCCTGAGAACAGGGAAGGATTTATTTGGGTAAATTCTCGAATCCTAGGTGTGGCAATATTGGCCACTGGGCTAGCCAAGACAGCAGTTGGATAAACATTCTAAGTCACTACAGAGTAATCTAGAGTAGTGAATACAGCTCTGAACTCTGCATGAGAAACATGTCATTCAGGGGATCTTCCTGAACGGGCGAAGGTGCTGGCTGGTTTATATTTCTTCTTACATTTGTCTTTCTAGGAGGCAAGTTCTGTAGACAGAAGGGAGAATAGATTAGTAAGAGTGTTTAACCCAAGCTCATGATCTTTCACACAACACGAACACTGAAAGAAGGGAAACTTTTACTAAAATGCCTCATATCCTTTTGTCCATAAGTGTGGCGCACTTTATACCCATGCACAAGACTCTACTTGATGCGGCTTTCATACTTCCTAGGATGCTTTAAAACCGTAGGCTTAGATACCAAGTTTTAAATGCCCCGAGAGTACACCCTGGATGCCACAAGGTGCTTACGGTCCCGAGAAGCCACAATCTAACCCATGAGCTAGTACCTACTGCAATTACTGAATAATATAACAATATATGTAAAAGGACAACTGATAAGACATAAGGTTTTAGCAACTAAAATCAAAACTGGATCATAAATCTAGAAATAACTGCTGGAAACAACTATCTGAAACTAAAAAAATAATAACAAAACTAACTGACTATTTGTACTAGCCTGAAAAGCCTCTACTGGACTGTGGAGCTGATGGGACAAACCCCCAACTAACTCCGTCTGAATGAAAGACTACTAAACTGATGAAATAATGAATATAAATAAACTATGTCTTTAAAATATGGGGAATCAGCACCGTTATAGCTGATAATCTTGTATGCCTATGCACGATCCAGGAACTGAGCATCCGAGGCTATGATATGATACTTTATAGTACAAGAAATGGGTATGCTATTAGTCCTTTGAATGTACTGGTATGCTAAATAATGTAGGTTGATATTCATGATTTTTTGTACAGGAGTAATAACTGGTTGAATAAATAGCATGCCATACTAATAGAATACATAAAATTTGTATATACTGAGAATTCATGACCAAGTATAAAATATGTTCTGAATATAATCTATAAACTAAAATACTGAGTACTGATACATAAGTAACTGATATTTGTATGCTAAGTTCAAGCAAACTAAAAATAAATTACTGAGTTGATTATAGGACTGAGGCTATGGGAGCTATCATCTAACCGATATGCCCCAATGAGCAATTTGAGGTCTAACTTGTGACCCCAGTTGGAAGGGCATCAGTATCGTTCCATGGGTACTAACACTGGATGTGTGGATCCACAAATTTACTATCCCAAAGAACTAAGAGAGTCAAACATAAACTGACGGGTGACCCCTGGTAGGTAGTCAATCCTAAAGAGATGGGTGAATCCTCAAATCTTATACTAGATACATAGTTCTAGAGTATAGGGAATACTGCTAATGAATCTGCCTATCTAAAGGGGAATCTGTCATTCCCGCACTCACTCGGGGCTAAATCCTACTCCCAACTGAACTTACTCAGAATGCTAAACTATTCTAAGTTTAACTGATCATGATAACTGACTGAACTGATGCTGCTCATAACATATCTGAAACTATTTTAAAGATACTAAGGCTAATTAAATTTCTAAGTTTTTGGGTATCCACAACCCCCAGGACTCGATAGCAACAATACCAAAATATTACTAAAACTTAAGAGACATAATATGAAAGAAGTTATTAAAAAATAATCCATGTAGGCATTTCATCAAACACTTGATATGCGTAGTGTAAGATAAGCATAAGAATAGTTTAAAGCTTATAGTAATAGCATAATTTCAACATCAACATCATTAATTATGGTTTAAATCAGAAAATAACATTATTCAAATATGCGGGGTTTAATAACAATAATAATATCCAGTAAACATGGTATAGAGTCAATATTCATGGCGATTCATGATTAAAATCACAATTAAAATCAAAATAACTTGTAAAATTCATAATTTAGACTTTGAAATTAGATTCTTGGACTCCATGGGTGAATGGGAACTATGGATGAATATTTAACATACCTGGACGCGGCATGGTGCTATCGTGTTGTGCCACTGGAAATGGAAATCCTAATTTAGAAACTTGGCGTGACGTGGTGCCATTGCGGTGCCTCACTAAACATGAATTTAACCCTAGGCTTGATGCGGCGTTATTGCGGTGTTCCACTGTAAAAAGATAAACATGATTTTGGCCATTACCGTAATGCAGCCTTATCACGTCGGGTTATTATCTTGCATTAAATGTGCCATAAATTCTCATAGTGTATCAAATTAAGGAAAAATTGGTATAATTGGAAAGATAATTCAATTTCCTTTCATTTGGTGGGTCTTGAGCTGGAAAATTCTTAGTAGAATAAAAGATAAGCTTGTTTGAAGTTAACTATAACAACATTCTTCTCAAAAACTCAATCGGTAAGGAATATTTGATTCGTCTAATTGATGAGAGCTATTTAAGGCCTTAATATAAATCCAAATCACTCATAAACTACCAAATAACTATAATGCAATTTGCATGATCTTGAAACATGGCTCTAACATTGGTTTGGATTTTTTGGGGTATTACAATCCTACAATTGGTAAGCAGCCAATTCTGCACTTTCGCTAGAAGTCATAACCATAATGTCTGTTACTTTATGAATCATGTCAAGTTATTCCTACGGATCCTCGTCAGACTTAAAACCTTGAAATAAAGGAGGATTCATTTGGGTAAAGTCGTGAATCCTAGTTGTAGCAGTATTTGACACTGGGATGGCAACCGGCCAATTATTCTGGGTTACTATTGAGTGAGCCAGAGTAGTGAACGCAGCCCAAAACTTGGCATGAAAAACATGCTCATTTAGGGGATCTTACTGAATGGTCGTAGGTACTACTTTGTTTTTGTTTCTTCTTCCATTAGTCCTTTTGGGAGTATGTTCTATAAATAGGAGGAAGATCGAGTTAGAAAGAGAGTTTAACATAGGATTATGCTCATTTTCCTAACATGAATACTGAAAGAAAGGAAACTTTTCCTTAAATATCTTGTAGCCTCCTATCCATAAGTGTGGCGCACTTCACACACATGAAAAATACTCTACTCAACATAACTTTTAGACTCCCTAGGACACCTTAAAACCTAAGGCTCTGATACCAAGTTTTTAATGCCCTAAGAGTCCACCCTGGATGCCACATGATGCTTACAACCCCAAAGGACCACAAGCTAACCCATGAGCCGGTACCTGTTGTGAGCACTGAAAAAAATAAAAAAGATATGTGTATAACTTTAATTGGAAATGCCATAAGGTTTTTAACAACTAAAAATCAATATTGAATCATGGTTTAGAATATCTAAAACATACTGTCAATACTGATAATATGACTAAAAACTATCTGTTTGTACTAGTCTAAAATCCTCTAAACAAACTGACTGTGGGGTTGATGGGACAAGTCCCCAACTAACTCCAGCTAACTACAAAGCTAAAATAAGATTATGACATAATCATTATTGGTCCTCAGAATATGAGGACTCACAACTACTACTACTACTGATACACTGGATGTCTATGTGCGGTCGAAAACCGAAGCATCCAAACCTATGATATGAGATATCATAGCACAAGAAACAAGTATCCAGTCAGTAATTTGAATGTACTGGTATGCTAAATAAGGTTAGGCTGATATTCATGGGTTCAGGAACATGAATAATACATGACTGAATAAATAGCATGAGATGACTAATACAATAGTATACGTGGAAGCTATAAAATCTAAGGATGCATGACCAAACATATAACATGATACTAAAATAATTTGTAAACTAAAGTACTAAAATACTGATATTGAATAATGGATAACTACTACTATGGTCAAGCAAATCTAAAATTGTACTCTGTACTTAATAATGAACTAAGATTGTGGGAGCTAACTATAACCGACATGCCCCAATGTACTATCAGGGTCCAACCTATTATCCCAATTGTAAGGGCATTAGTTCCATTACATGGGTACTAACAATTGCTGGGTGGATCCACTAACTGATGTCCCGACGGACCAGAGTTTTAAGCTTAAACTGACGGGTGACTTCTCATATCCTACTTGGCTACATAGTTCTAGAATATAGGGACTGCCACTAATAACTCTATCTAACTAACGGGGAAGGCATCATCCATTCATTCACGCAACTGAAAAACACTGAATACTGGATTAAACAAAGTTTAGCTATTTATGGCAACTGACTGAACTGAAAATGTTCATAACTATCCTGAACCATTCTGTAGTTACCGAAGACTAGATAAGCAGCTAGATTTTGGGTACTCAAAACCCCCAGGACTTGATAGTAATAAAAACAAGACCATAAAAACCATTAAGGACATGATAAGTAACCATTATTCAAAACTCATTCCTTTGGGAATTTTATCAAACACTTGCAATTCATTGTTTAAACATAAGAATAGTTTTAAACATGTAGTAATATCATAATTTCCACCACGATGTTCCAAGGCTATCATCGTGATTTCCACCGTGATACGGTGCAATCAAGGCGACTCAGTAGAAATTGGACAATTGCTAAATTGACCTTCACTACAATGTGGTGACCCCCTTCATCACTATACTCACTGTAACGCATGTCAATCATGGTGAGCTACTATTTTAGGAAACCAAATGAGGTCCAAACCTCATTTGAAAAATCAAAAACTTACCTAAGACATGCTACTTACACCCCTGAACATAAATCAACTTAAGAACTTACATCTCAGAGTCAATACGGTTACTTTAAAAATCCTCAAAGTTGGAAACCGTAAAAACAAGACTAAGTCCCAATACTTAGCCAAATTTTTAGGTTCTAAGCTTCTTGTACATGACTATGAGCTGGACTAAATTTAGAAAAATATAGGGTATTATACGTAAGATGTCATATTTTCTGCCAGACAAAGATAGTGCTTTCAGTATTTCCAATATTTCCTTAGCAGTACCAATATTTCATGAATAAATATGATATGAGGAATTAATTCTCACAACAAAACATAATCAGAGATCCCATATCCAACCATCAATGAAGCCAACATAATACATACGCCTAATAGAATGAAATACATTAAAGAAGTCACCATTGATACCACATTTAGGATTTTTCATCAACAAGAT
The DNA here is from genome assembly GCA_030864225.1 of Capsicum baccatum var. pendulum. Taxonomy (NCBI): domain Eukaryota; kingdom Viridiplantae; phylum Streptophyta; class Magnoliopsida; order Solanales; family Solanaceae; genus Capsicum; species Capsicum baccatum. The sequence continues at coordinate 43,342,522 of CM061554.1, forward strand.
ACAACTAATTTCATATAAATATGGTAAATAATATCATATAGGACCCCACACGGTCAGATAAAGCAAATAATATTTCAAAATCACCGAATAATATCAATTTATAGGCCATCACATAGACACAACACAATAAATATAGCCTTTTTCATGATTAGTTCCCACACCCTTAACATGATTTTGTATCAACATTAGCTACCCAGCCCAGTTAGAATAAATTTAATCCATAAACTACCTCAAATTCCTTCAGTACTTCTTCACCTAGTGAGATCTTAATATGAGGAAGCATTGTTGTCTTGAGTTGCTTAAGGATTATGACATGATGATTCTCTATAATTCGGGTAAAAGTCAACTAGCATGGGTATCTTGGCACATCTTTTGACCCAAGAGAGGCCTTTGGCCTTAGAGGTTCTTTCTTTAGCTAACTATATGGTTAGGCTTGATATTTAAATACTTAGGTATGTTTTGGCATTCATGGAGACTAGGTATTCTTTGATAGAGCAGATTAGATCTAATCAGTTTGTTGATGTTAGGTTGAGATTGATTTGGGATAAGGTGTTGAGGGACTAGGCTAAGGAATCCTCACTTGATTCAGATAATATTTTGAGGATTAGAGACCAAGTTTGTATACCGAGAGTGGGTGACTAGATTAGATTGATTTTGGAAGAGTCTGATTATTACAGGTATTCCATCCATCTAGGGATGACTAAGATATATTATAACTTGAGACATCATTACTGGTGGGGTAGTATGAGGAAGGATGTAGTAGATTGTGTAGCTCATTACCTGCATTGCCAGTAGGTGAAGTCCAAGCATTTGAGGCCTGGTGGGTTGCTTCATAGGTTACCCATTGTTGAGAGGAAATGGGAACAGATTACTATGGACTTCATGACTAGATTTCCCTGTACTTCTCATGGTTCTTGTAGTGTTTGGGTCATCATGGATCACTTGACTAAATCTACTAATTTCTTTCTAGTTCAATTCTCTTTCAGTGCTGAGAGGTTGGCTCATATCTATATTTTGAGATAGTATGTCTATGCAGGATGCCAGTGTCTATGATCTTTGATTAAGGTTCAGTGTTCACTTCTTACTTTTGGAAGACCTTTCAAGATGAGTTGGGTACTCAAGTTGATCTTAGCTTAATATTTCAACCCCGAACTAATGGTCAGTTAGAGAGGACTATACAGGTTCTAGAGGATATGCTCCGTGCTTGTGTGAAAGATTTTGATGGTCAGTAGGAGAAGCATCTAGGTTTAGCGGACTTTACATATAATAACAGCTACTATTCTAGTATTTATATACCTCCTTTTAAGTCTTTATATGGTAGGTGTTGTCTCTCCCCAGTTAGTTGGTTTGAGGTTTCTAAGATTAGACCTCAAGGTACGGACTTGCTTCGTGAGTCATTAGATAGAGTTTGGATTATTTAGGATAGGCTTAAAATGGCTAAGAGTAGGAAGAAGTGTTATGCAGATCTTAGACTTTGTGCCTTGATATTGGTGTTGGTGATCATATTTTCCTTTGAGTCTTGCCCATAAAGTGTGTGATGAGGTTTGGAAAGAAGGGAAAGATTAGCCCTACGTATATTAACCCATTTGAGATTTTTTAGACTATCGGTGATACGGCATATGAGTTTATTTTCCCCTAGATTTATCAACTATTCATCTAATTTTTTATGTTTTCATGCTTCAGAGCTACATTCTGAATGAGTCTCATGTCATTCATTAGGATTTGATTCAGTTAGATAAGAGATTGTCCGATATTGAGGAGCTTGTCACTATTTTGGCTAGAGATGTTAGATGGTTGTATTTTAGATATATTCATATGTTTAAGGTCCAGCAGAGATACTGACTTGCAGATGAGGCTACTTGGGTGTCAAGTATGATATTCATAGTTCCAATCCCCATCTTTTTGCTGATTTGGGTATTTTTATTGCCTTTAGTTCGAGGACAAACTAAATTTTTTATGGTGGATGATGTAATGACATAATTTTTGATGATTTATGTGAAACGTTGTTTTTGCTGTGATTTGACAACTTTACCCCTCCCCATGGTTGCTTTATGGTATTTATAAGTATGAGGATGATTGGGACGATTCCTGATGTATTTCAGCATAATTTATGTGATATTATGGTTTTTGGTGGCTTGAAAAGCTTTATAGTTAACTTAGGTCTATATTTATTGAAATATGCATCGAATGGAAAAATGAATTATACCAGCAGATTTGAAATGTCGATTTTAGGGTGGTAACATAGTTGGTATAATTTTATGGTTATTATATCTTAGTTCGACCCTCGGTTTAAAAAGTGGTAAAAATAGATTTTGGGGGCCAACTTTGTGAAAATGACATCTTTTCAAAACTCTGATAACACCATTGAGTCCGAACTTCATTTTTGATAGGGTAGCATAGTTCATTTGCAATCATGGAATTCCATATAAATCTCGGGGTCCGGAGAGACTTGAAAAATTCTAAGTCTCCAGCTAGTGCTGGTGCCATCACAATCATGAGTGGTTGGTCGCATATATGACTCGGTAGATCAGGCACGAGTGTCACATAAATAACATCTACTCTTCGAGTGTGAGTCCCACGTACGTAAGGACTAGGTTGCATACACGATGCCTGGACCCTATACTTACCTTGTTTTTGCCATTTTTTACCATTTCTTAGACTTGGAGCTTAAGGTTTTGTAATTTTGAGCAGTTTTCTCTGATTATAAATCTCCTATGTTAACCCATTTTACTTGGATGAGTTCCTAATCTTATAATTATCACTTTTTTCTTGGATTTCATCTTCAAAACAACTTCAATTCTCGATTTTAACTATCACTTTTCCTTGGATTTCATCTTCAAAACAACTTCAATTCTCGATTTTAACATGAATTTTTACCTGTAAAATTATAAAGTGATTTGTCTTCAATTGGGACTTCATTTTAACTTATTTTTGCTTGGGTTTTCAGTTGTAGACTCCTCATAATATGAGAAACATGTTTCAAAAATAAAATTATAATTTTACCCTTCTTTGTCAAAAAACCCATTTTAAGAGTTTGTTTTGACCCCGACTTGATAATAGGCAATATTTATTTCGTTGGGTTTCTTTTGATGCCTAGATTCTATAATTCTATGTTTTTAGTTGATTTCGAGTCCACTGGCAGAGTAAGGCTTCAGATTTAAGGCTTTGGGACCTGTTTTTGGCATTCAAGATAGGTTATGGCTTAATGTTTTTTAGACTGTGTTAAGTAACTAATGTTGATACAAAATCATGTTAAGGGTGTGGGAACTAATCATGAAAATGGCTATTTATTGTGTTGTGACCCTGTGAGGGCCTATATATTGATATTATTTGGTGGTTTTGGAACATTATTTGCTATGTATGACCATGTAGGTTCCTATATGATATTATTGGTCATAACTATGTGAAATTATTTGTATCTTGTTGAAGAAAAAGACTAAATGTGGTATCAATGGGGACTTATTCAATGTAATTCATTCTATTAGCATATGCATTATGTTGGATTCATGGATGGTTGGATAAATAGGTGGATTTTAGGCTTACTTAATTGGTATATTGGTTGGATATGGAATCTATAATTTTGTTTAGTTGTGAGAATTACATCCTCTTATCATATTCATTCACTTTACATAGGCCTTGCATTGTTCGTTGCCTATATTTTCATAAGCAATGCCCAATCCATAGCCTTTTTCTTCTTCATTCCTAACTTACCACCTTCAACATGCAATTCTTCCAAATCAAAATTTACAACCAATCTCCTCTTTACACCTCTTGTACCTACATTTACTCAAGAACAAAAAAATGATTAGAACGATGGGTTGCCTCCCATCAAGCACCTTATTTTTGGTCGTTGCTCGACTCGTCTCTTTGGATTTTTATTTAGTGAAAACAAGAGCAAAATAAATGATAGAACAAATGATGGGTTGCCTCCCATCTAGAGCTTGATTTATTGTCGCGGCATGATATAGTTACCTCGAGTACTTAGACTTCGTCGAGATAGATGGTGGCCATATAGTTTGTTGAGTCAAGAGGACCAATGTATGGTTTCACTCGTTTGCCATTCACCTTAAAGACAACACCATTATTGTCTTCTAACTCAACTACTCCAGACGAGTAGACTTGGTTAACTTTGTACGGACCAGACCATTTGGACCTTAACTTACCTAGGAATAGCTTCAGTCTAGAATTGAAAAGAAGTACCATATCACCCTTTTGGAAGTTTCTTTGAACAATTCGCTGACCATTATACTTTTTCATCCACTCCTTGTAGAGGTCTGATCTTTCATAAGTGTGTAGATAGAATTCGTCCATCTAATTTAACTGCACAAATCTCAGATTCATAGCATCATCCCACTTAAATTCAGTCGCTTCAACGCCCATAATGCTTTGTTCTCGAGCTCAATGGGCAAGTGACAGGCCTTCCCATAAACTAGTTGGTATGGGAACATGCCAAGTGACAGGCCAATCTTTCCTATTTGCATTTACAGTCTTAGCAAGGATTTGTTTGATCTCTCGATTGGAAACTTCTACCTGTCCACTAGTTTGTGGGTAATAAGGCATGGCTACCTTGTGTTGTTTGACACCATATTTTGCCAACACGGATTTGAATAGCTTGTTGTATAAGTGAGATCCTCCATCGCTTATGATAGTACGTGGTACTCCAAAACGAGAGAAAATATTTCTCTTCAAGAATACTACAACACGCTTTCCCTTGTTATTGGCCAACGCTACTGCTTCGGCCTATTTCGAAACATAATCTAAAGCTACTAGGTTGTATTTCATTCCAAATGAATTTATAAATGGGCCCATGAAATCAATACCCCATACATCAAATAGCTTTACTTCCAGAATTTTCGACATGGGCATCTCATGGTGTTTCGAAATCGCACCTTGTCTCTGGCATTGGTCGCATCTTCTCACAAAGTCGTAGGTATCTCTAAATATCGAAGGCCAATAATATCCACTTTGCAATACCTTCCTTGCTGCCCTATTACCAGCATGATATCCCCCAACTTGGGAAGAGTGACATGCTTCTAATATATTTGGCACTTCTACATGGGATATGCATCGCCTGATAACACCATCCACGCATTGTCGAAACAAATATGGCTTGTCCCAAAAGTAGTGTTTTACATCATGTGTGAACTTTCTCCTTTGATAGAAATATAGATTTGCAGGTATCACATTACTCACCATAAAGTTCGCAAAGTTTGCATACCATGGTAACTCTTCCATTATTGCGGCTAAGATCTCTTCGTCAGGGAATGCATCATCAATCTCGATTTCAGGCTGCGCTATATGTCGTTCTCGAGTCTAGACAGATGATCAGCCACTTGGTTCTCGCAACCTCTTTTATATTTTACCTCGAAATCAAATTTTTGCAGCAACAATACCCATCGAATTAGCCTTGGTTTTGCATCCTTCTTTGTCATTAAATATCTCAGAGTTGCATGGTCTGTATGAACTACCACTTTGGTTCCCAACAAATAAGCACGGAACTTTTTAAAAGCATACACAACCGATAGGAGCTCTTGTTCTGTGATATCACAGTATAGTTCTTATGAGATTCGTTTAGGACCTTGCTTGCATAGTAGATAGGATGGAATAACTTTTCCATTCTCTGGCGAAGTACAGCACGCAAAGCTACCCCGCTAGCATCACACATGACTTCAAATAGTAGAGACCAATCTGGTGCTACCATGATAAGAGATTCAATTAGCTTCCCTTTGAGGCATTCGAATGCCTTCAAACAATCTTCATTGAAGTCAAACTTTGCATATTTCTCCAAAAGTTTGCATAATGGTCTAGCAATTTTGGAGAAGTCTTTCATAAACCGCCAATAGAAACCTGCGTGAACGAGGAAACTACGAACTCCCTTTATAAAAATTAGAGGTGGTAGCTTCTTGATAACTTCAATTTTAGCTCGATCAACCTCAATTCCTCATTCGGAGATTTTATGCCCAAAAACAATACCTTCTTTAACCACAAAATAGCACTTCTCCCAGTTCAGCACTAGGTTGAATTCAACACATCTTTGCAATGCCATACTTAGGTTTGCTAAGCATGAGTCAAACGACTCACCAACGACTGATAAATTGTCCATGAACACCTCCAAGGTGTCTTCAACCATATCAGAAAAAATGGACATCATACAACGCTAAAAAGTGGCTGGTGCGATACATAGCCCAAATGGCATATGTTTGAAGGCAAACGTACCATATGGGCATGTGAACGTTGTCTTATCTTGATCTTCGGGAGTAATACAAATCTCATTATAGTTGGAATAACCATCTAAGAAATAAAACCATCCTTTCCCTATCAGTCGATGAAGCATTTGGTCCATAAATGGCATTGGAAAGTGATCTTTCCAATACATACTCTCCATCCTGTAACTGGTCTGAGTGGAATAAGCTCATTTTTTTCATTCGCAACTACTGTCATGCCTCCTTTCTTGGGAACACATTGTACCGGGATTACCCATATTGGATACACAACCCCTGCATCTAACCACTTAATAATTTCTTTCTTCACCACTTCTTGCATAGGTGGACTGAGATGCCTTTGATGCTCAATAGTGGGTGTGCAATTTTCTTCAAGCTGAATCTTGTGTTTACAAATCCCAGGTGGAATACCAATAATGTCAGTGATGGTCCAACCAATGGATCTTATATACTTCCGTAGAATAGCAATGAGAGCTGCTACTTGATGCTCACCCAAATCTGTCGCCATAAAGACCGGGAGTATGTTTCAGCTTCCCAAGAATACGTATTTTAAATGACTAGGCAGCTCCTTCAATTCTAACGTGGGTGGCTCTGCAATAGATGGTTTAGCTGGTGGTGTAGGTAGGTTTTTTAGATCAAGGTCCAGCTTCTTGGGAGCATGAGGATATGACCCTAATCCTGTTAGAACACCAATAGTTTCTTCATAATTTTCAGCATCCTTACGCTCAACATTCATAAGCACAATCGCCAATGGGTCATCAATAAGTTGCTCCTCTTTAGGTAATTCTTTCTCATCATCAAAATAAATTTCAGCTACCGAGAATACGTTCAGATCTTTGGGTTGCTTCATTGATTTGCACACATCAAACCAAACTACTTCGTCATTTATCCGGAATAAAAGCTCATTAGCTTTTAAGTCAATAAGCATACTTCCTGTTGCAAGGAAAGGGCGCCCCAAGATTATGGGAACTTCTAAGTCTGCCTCACAGTCCAAAATAATGAAGTCTGCTAAAAATATGAATGAAGAAACATTTACCAATACATCACATAAAATACCAACACGTCGTTTTACTGACCTATCTGTCATTACGAGCCTCATATTGTTTGGAGTAGGATCACCCAACCCCAACTTTTTGTAAATAGATAATGGCATCAAATTGATGGTAGCTCCTAAATCGCATAATGCCTTGGCAAAATTCAAAGATCCAACGGTGCAAGGAATAGTAAAAGCACCGGGGTCGGCCTTCTTCTGAACTAGTGATCGGGTAGCAATTACACTGTAATGATGGACAGTATCTGTCAACTCATATCTCACTTCCCGCTTCTTTGTCAAAAGATCCTTCAAAAATTTTGCATACCCAGGCATTTGTTCTAGTGCCTCCACCAACGAAACATTAATGGTCAGCTTCTATGGCATCCTCATCTTTTTTATTTTCGACAACTTGCTTGTTTTGGGATGCATTTTCCAGCACCTTACCACTCCTAGTAGTAATAGCCATGCATGATCCGTCGTTCCTTGGATTCTGCACAGTGTCGCTAGGTAAAGTGCCAGCTTTTCTTTGATTGAGTGCTGCTGAAAGTTGGCTCAATTGCTGCTCTATTTGCTTTATTGAAGTGGAATGTGAGTCAACCAATTGATTCATCGAGGACAAATCACTTATTACCTCCATTACCCCCGCGCTGGTTGCCTCCACTCCTTTCAATAGTTTAGCCATCATATCTTCTATATTTACAGAACCAGATGCAGTGGTGTCACGTCTTCCTGGGGGAACATACAAACCACTTTTGTTATTCTTGTTCTTCCAACTACCTTGGTCCTTGTTTTCGGATTTGTCATAAAAGTTCCAACCTTGGTTTCCTTGGGCATTGCCTCAAAAACCTCCCTGATTGCTCACGTAGTTGGCTTCTTCCTCAGAATAGGATTCTTCTCTTCCTTTCAATGCAACCGCTTTGACTTTTTTGGTCTTCCCTGATAATAGATGCTTTGTAAGAAGATCCACTTGTGTTTTCATGTGCACCATACCTTGATCACGTTCTGCTTCTCTTCTCCTTTGGTCTACAGTCATGCCAATAGATAAAGTGGGGCTTTCTACCTCAGAATCCCTAGTATGCCAAGCTCTACTTTGCTTCGTTATCCGATCTAGCATATCGCTTGCCTAACCAAAGGTGAGGTCCATAAATGATCCTCCAGCCGCATTATCCACCACTGGTTTAGTTATTGAATTCAAGGCTTTGTATAGTATCTCTATTAGGTGGACATTGGTTATATTTTAGTTTGGGCACCTCATAAGCTTCTTCTTGAATCTCTCCTATGTTTCATGAAGGGCTTCAGTTGGAAGCTGTCTAAAGTTGCTGATTTTATCTCTCAATTGTGCTCTTTTCGATGGCGGAAAGAATCTTTCTAGGAAAGCGTCTTTCTATTTCCTCCAATTTGTAATAGAATCAGGAGTCAGACCATTCAACCATAGAGTTTCCTCCCCAGACAGAGACAATGGAAATAAGCGTAATCGAATTGCATTCTGACCAACGCCAGGATTGTCAAGTGACTTGCATGTAGAAATAAAGTTGATCAGATGCATATTCGGATCATCGCCTGCTAGTCCACCAAATAATCCCTTGAGTTGTAATAATTGAATCATGGTGCTCGTGATGTTTAACTTGGCTCCGGGTGCCAATGGTGGAGGAATAATGGATCCTGTGGCACCAGCTCCATCAAGATCATCATTATGATCATCAAATGCTAGTTGCATGGCTCGGCGTTCAGGCCTAAACCTAGCTTGACGATCTCTTCTGTTAGCAGGTGTTACTATCTCAGCATCACGCCTAGGGTTTAGTAACTTATCATCACCTAGATCCTTATTGTCAGAATTTGTTGCTCGCCCAGGGTTATCAATATTCTGTTGATGCACTTGAGCGGCGGCTAGAGCAGCTAGTCTCGCCTGTTCCTATTGAGCAGCCATCTTTTCAATTTCGTGTTGTATCTCCATTCTGCCAATATGTTGTGGTTCAGGATTGATAGGTAATAACGGTTGACCAGAACTTCGAGTATGGGGCATGCACTGAATAAAAAACTGCAGAAAATAAAAACAAAAACTAAAAGTAAAAGTACGAGAATCTTTGACCAAAGGGTCTAGTAATTATCACAAACTTAGTTGACAACCGTATTCCCCAGTAATGGCGCCAATTTTTTATAACGCTCAAACTACAGCTCTCGTAAGAGTGTAAGCGGTTATTGTCAAATATAGAACCCAATTGGATCGGGTGTCGAATCCCACAGAGAATACTTGGTCACTAAGTAAGCAACGATTATTAGACTTTTGGTGAAAGTTTCGTAAAAAGGGGGGATTGTAACGTGCAAATAATGTAAACAAAATATTAGAGTAAAAACGGAAAACAGCAAAGTAAAAAGAAAGAATGTTTAGTAAGATGTTAACCAATGAGAATTGAGAGTTGGGGTTATGTCCACCTTATGAGTTATACGTCCCTATTGGCTATGATTTATGCGGAATTCATACATGCATATGCTAATAGAGAATTGTATTCTATGGTAAATCCAGGCGTCTTTCGACCATCAAGGATTATTTTACTTTAACTCTTTCAAGCTTAAAGCGTATCTAATGGTACAAATTCTCCAAGAGGCTAATCCAGTTATGGCACTAACTTTTTAACAGGGGTTGGTGCCCTATTACCTTGACATTATCTCTTTTCCAGATATATAACTTTTCTTTCGAACAAGTTAATGCTATACTGGTGTATCCTATGTGTTTGCAACCACAAGAATTTGCATTAAGATGAAGAGAGTAATGATATAAGCAGCATACGTATCAAGAATTCACAAACTCATAGCAATAGATAGTATCTCATAAGGCTTCCATAACCCCAACAGAGAAGTTTAGCTACTCATGAGTATAATGGAAATCACAATAGACATTATCATTATAACAAAATAAATATCTCACGTGTAGTAGGGTTTGGTATGACTTGTGGCGTGAATTCCCTTTTAGAATAGCGTTTCTCTTGTTGTGAAAATTAAGAGTTGAATAGATGAAGAGAATAAGAATTGAAAGTAGAAGTATGAGAATTAGAATCCGAATATATTAATATCTAGCAAATTAGGGTATTTATAATACCCATATCCTATTCCTACTAAGCTACTGCATTACTTAACCTAATCCTACTAGGTTACTGCATCATTATCCTAATCCTAATAAGTTACTGTTGATCCCCAAAGTCTTTAGAAATTCTATTTTTGCTCGGGACAGGTTTTCCATGCATCACTTTTGGTCCTTAGGTGTCCAACTCTGCTTTCCTTCTTTTGTGAAGCTTCCTTTGGCGTCAAGTTATCCATAAAATGCTGAATTCTACATCATTTATACCTGAAAACTTGCAATCATGTTTGTTAGCTCTCTTATAGGAAAAAGGACTAAAAGTGCATGAATTATATATTTTGTCCTCAAAACTTAGCTAAAATAATGGGTAAATTATAGTACTTTAGGTGTGTGAATACGCCTATCATCAGTTAGCTGAGAAGGCACGAGTTTAAATGACTCATTGCTAGAAATTGTGTTTTGTAGATGCAGGTTGATTTTGCCTTGAAATATGGATAATTATTATATGTTTTCTTTGTTGTTTTGGCATATTAAAGAGTAGAGACTATGACCCTTATGGTATAATTGGTTGGGGGATAGGATGATGAGTTAATGTTGGACTTATAGAGCCCTTGGGTAATTAGAATGTCGGGAATATCATCTAGATCAGAATTGAATAAAAGAGTGGATTCTATGTTTTTATGAGATTGATTGAAGCTTTTACTTATGACCATGTGTTTTAACTTTTATTTTGTTAAAATATTTTCATAATTCTCTTATTTATTTTGTACAAAGTGTGTGATTTTTTGGGTTGTTCTACATGCCAATACATTCCAAGTATTGATAGTCGTGGGGTGGCTGCATTGTCTCGTAATGTAGGTTTTAAGGCTTAGTCCTGCTATCCTCTGCAATAGTAGACTCTTCCGAAGCATCGGAGTTGGTGAGCAATACATTCTTTTGAAAGGAGATCTATTTTTATGTTTATATCTTTTACTTTATGGTCCAGCTAGGAGTTTTGTCCCTGCCTAGGTAGCTTTTTTATTCAGTGGAGGCTTTGTACACCGGATTTGGTTTATGTTTTGTATGAATCTATTGAAAGAGTTTGATTATAAGACTTCTTGAATTTCTTCATATCTTCCACATTTCATTAGAATTATTCTTATGATAGTATGCTAAGGGATCTCTCGACCCTTTGAGGTTTGGGATGCCCATCATGTCCAAGGCCTCGGGTAAGGTCATAACATGTGTGCAGGTGATGTGGGTGTTGTTAACCATCTAAAATCAAGAGTGCAAGAATTAGATACCAATTAAAATCAATTTATAGCACGAAAGAAGGAAAACAAGAGTTCATTCCTAAAGTCCCACAGGCTCCCAAAGAAAAGTATAGGTGTGTCTGTATCATTTCTCAATAATATACTAGAATTGTTCTTGTAAGATAAAACCTACAAACCTAGTGCATTGATACCATCTCTATCATGACCCAAGTGGTAATGATTGGCACCTAACCTAACCTATGGTGGGAGAACCATCCTAATCTCACTTTTTCACACTTAGTTGTTACCACTTTCATACAAGTCTCCATGTATTAAATTAGTTCAAAAGGGTTTCATTTAATTAACATCTTAGTAAATAGTCTCATCATCTATAAAACTATTAGAATGCAGAAACCTCTATTTATTACAATCCCCATGACCTGAACTACAGTACAAGAACATCTAAAAAACAACTGGGTCTAAAACTAATATGAATATCCAAAAACATAAAAAAAAAAAAAAAAAAAAAAAAAAAGAAATTGTCTTAGTTCCGGATCAAAGTACATACATCATAGAATATTTGAAGGTTGCCTGGACATGGTTCTTACTTAATACATGTGAATCACTACATGTATGCAAGATTTTAATATTTTATCTTACCCTTCTCATCCTCTTCATCACATCATAATGTACTAGCATGGTACTCGACCGATTATCATATCAAATTATATTATATGGTATAGTACTCAACCCATTATAATAACATATCATATAATACCTGTGTGGTACCTGACCCTTCACCTTAACACCTCATCATAATATAATTAAAATGCAATGTAGTCATCAAAATACAAATCATGTTAGAAGGCAACCATATATATTCAAATTAAAAACATTCAAAGATCCAACAAAGTCTACGTCACACAAAAACCATAGCCAACCTCAACTCCTTTGCTTAAAGTCACCTTTAAGCCACACTTTTTCAATTTCATTCTTGTTCAACTTGTTATTGACTTATACAACCAACAAATATACACACATTTCAATAATTCATTCCTTTTTGACAGCTAGGGATCAAAAATCATTGATTGTAATCATACTTTATCCTATTTCATCATCTTAGGCTTTCCTTATCATTTTAACTTCACAAACACTACTCAAATTATTATATTTAGTCATAATTCTAGTTCCTTTATTGTTTTATAACACCCTAGATCCTTATATGTTTAGTTTATTCACGTTCCTAGAATTTTCATTAATTTCCCAAAAACTAGGTTAAACCCCAATTTTCACTATTAATTCATGTTCTAGTGACTTTTTAAGGTTAACAAAGTAAACTCAAGTCTAGAATGTAATTAATTACCTTCAAAGATGAAAAAAGTTTATTACTACAAAAAAATTTCCTTTACCCCGTGCCTAATTGCATTTCTCAAAAAATGGAGAATGAAATAACTTTTTAGATTTTAAAATTAACATTTTTAACAAAGGTCACCGTTGCGGTTTCCCTGACTGCTATCGCGGTACCGCTGCAATGGTTAATTTTTATGTTGCGGCATTACAAGGTAAAAAATTGGGGCGCCTAATCATTTTTCCTCAATTTACAACACATATTATGAATCTTGAGAATGCAAACCACTCCTTCCACGATGAACACTATAATAGGAGTTTTATGACCTTATTTTTGGTACCAAAAGTTGGTATGACTTCCTATACTCATTGGTGGTCCAATCGTTATATTAAACTTATTTATTACTATTCATATTAATACCAGATTGCATTAAACTAGCAAACTCTCAAATTTGAGCCAAAACTAGACTAGCCCATAATAACTTAAGTTTTAGCAAAGGGGAATATACGTGCAACTTTTACCTCCTGATTCAGCATAACGACATTTTGGGTCATTAAAAATTATCTACGAGGAACTTTATCAAATAAGAAATTAAATTCTCTTACAAACTTCCAACCAATCAAATACAAAATCAGGAATTATTTATGAAATCACTTGACTTCCCAATATTGAGATCTTCAACAATGGACAACATATCAACCCATTCTTCATGGGCGTCTTTCTTAGAGACATCTTGTTTAGGAACAATTATTGTATGTTTGAAAACTTATTTCGACACTTGTTTATGATCTGTGGAATCAATCTAATCAACTTGCTTAGTTAATTCTTGATTTGACTTCTCAACCAGAGAATCAATTTTAGGATCAACGGTATCCCTCTCAGTTGGTTTAAGATCCCTTTCAATCTGATCATCTTGTTTGGGAGCATCTAGTTTAGTCTTCTAAAATTGAGCAGCATTTTGAATTGGAGAAATATCTCAAAGGGTTGTGTCAAGATCTTTCATATTTTCTCTAGCAACTCCTTCATCAAATGCCAAATCAACTCTAATAGTTTTTATAACTACATATATTGGACATAAATGTCAAGAACTGCTTGGACATTAGAAAATAATATGTATTAGCAACAACAAAAAATAGTGTACAGCTTGATCCTTGGGAGACTCTTGCTTCTTCTCCTTATGGATCTTTTTTCCTTTCTTTTTTACTCCAAATTACTGAGAATGCCTTTCAAGATATTCTCAATACTAAGCACATGCTAATGACACCCCTCTTCCTACTATTAGGTCCTTATCATGTCGACTCCTTATTGATTCCTAATTGTTGGCATGTCTCCTTCTCAATTAAACTTATATTTTTGGCCTTCCTTCTCTCATAACTCTTACACCTGCACCTTCATCCTTAGTAATGAAACCTCATGGTCATTTCTTGGCCTTCTAGAAGATGAAGAGTAACTCCTTCCAGTTGATCCTTCAAAGAGTCTATGATTGGATCCTTCACTTCATGCAAATAATGAAAAAGGATTTTATATAGGTCTCATCTACATCACAAACTATAGGTATAATGTACAAGTTCACAACCTACAAATAGTCAAAATATTAGTGTGTAGTTTCAATATTTGAAAAATATTAATTACCAAATCAAAATTTTGTAATGACCTGATTAGTGAATTTTTATTTTTTATGTAATTTAACTATTTTTCTATTCCCTATAATACTACATGTTGTTTTTAAGTTTTGGGGATGGTTGGCATAGTTTCAAATGCCTTAGAGTTTAAGGTTTTAGAGGCTTTGAAAGTTGTATAGTTCACTTCGGTCAACATTTGATGATCCAAGTGTTGGATGGCTATATGGACTGTTCCATTAGATCTTGAATATTGAAATTGGATTAGTAACAGGGTTGTCTTGGGTTTAAAACCTTTAGTTTTCATTTCAATCGTCCATTTGGAAACTAGTTAAATTTGCCTTAAAGGGATCCTAGGGGATAATTTGTTGAAAATAATCTTTTTGTGAAAATTTGACATCTTCATTGAGTTTGGAACATCATTTTTAGTCTTGTAGCATATTTATTTGCATCCACTAGATTCTAAAAGAATCTTGAGGGGCAAATCGGCTTATAAATTAGCAAAGAAAGAAGTGCAGCCAAAAGACCTCATTAGCAATAGTTGCTTAAACAACAATGTACCACTTTAGTGATCACTTGACCAAATGTTCCATCACTAAAGTGGACACTTTACAGATTAAGCAAGTGTCTCTTTATCATTGGTGGGCTGCTTTAACAGAGCCAGCCATGGTGGACAGGCCGCATTAGCAGTCACCAACTGCTTTAGCAGTCATTTAGCGAAATAAGTGGCCAATGCTGGAAACAAAGAGTCCTTTTTCATAGTTTTCCTCTATTTTTGAATCATTGATCTTTGATTTGGATGATTTCTAAGATTTTTACCGCCATTTGATCTTGGGTAAGCTTCAAAATTGTATTTTTATTACTTTATATTGATTATATCATCAAAAACACTTAAATTTCGATTCAAAATAGAATTTTGAGGATTTTGCTGGTAAATCTTAAAAATGATTTTTATTTAAGTTGTATTTCATTTTTAACTAGTTTTCTCGTGTGTTATCAACTATAGACCCTATAACATACTGATTTTAACTTTTTTATTTTCGAAGCCATTTTTCAAACCCAAGTTGAAACCACTAAAATATGGACAATATGGGTATCATTAGCTTTTTTAAATATATTGATGTTGTATGTGTAAATTTTAGTTGATTCTGAGGTTGTTCGACCGGGAAAGGCTTCATATTCATGGACTTAGGCTTGGATTTTGATCCTTTGAGGTAGGTTATAGCTTAACTTTCTTTTGACTGGGTTGGGTAGTTAATAAATAAATAAAGCATGCTATGGATTGGGAAAATAACTATAGGAATTATTTTTTCTTAGCTATTATATAATGCCTGATGCTCGTGTGGGAGACTATATCTATATTTATTAACTTTTTATGTTATGTATTGGTGATGCCCATGTGGGGGTTTTATTTGAAATTATTGTCCTTATGTGTGCATTTGAATGCCTTTATTATTAATGTGATTTATGAGGGATTGAAAAGATATTCTAGGCCTTATTGAGCATTATTTTCCTTTATCGTGATAGAAATGCTTGAGTCTTGGGTTGATATGACATAAATGATGTCGTACATGTGTATTTATTCTAATGGTGCCAAACTAGAATTGATAACATAAAATGTTTACATTCTGAGTTGATTTTTGGTCTCACTTATACACATATTGAATTAATTTGTTGTTTTCATACTTATTTGATTGTGAGAATTATATCCTCATTTATACATACAAATTTATGAGTTATAGGTAGCATTGATAAACACTTATTTTAAAGTAAAATAAGACACTTTTAAAAATTCCTAAATTAAAGGATCTGTTAGTTGGGTGGAATTGAGATATATGTCTGAGATTGGTTGAGAATTGAGATAGTATGTGGTTGCAAACCCTCCATGGATCCTATTTTTGGATAATTGAAGCTTGATAGGTGTATAGAGAAAGTCATGTGATGACTTTCAAACCATGCACTTTATTATTCCTTTACATTGCATTTGCATATGCACTTTATGTGTTGTTTTTATCTATTACTTGACGTATAATCGGTTTCTATGTACTTTTGTATATGCCTATTTTCTTTGAATTTATATATATATATATATATGAACTATTAGTAGAGAAGGTGTGAGCTATCATTTGAAAACTTTTATGTTTGCAAGTGATATGCAAATGGTACTTTTTTACTTTTATTATTTTCTACTTTGCTCAGTCGGCCTATGCTAACTACTGAGTACAAGTAGATTGTACTCACTCCTACTGTGCAATTTCAATTCAGATCCTTGTATAAGTACAATACGTGGTGGTTGATTTTGTGCTGGTCAAAGATTAGTGATTTGAGGTATTGGCATGCTCTAGGGCTTTTAGAGTTGACTCTAGACTTTTTCTTATGTAATTAGATGTATTTATTAGTTTTTGGAGACAGACATTTGTAATTTACCTATTTTAGATGTATTTATTAGATTCTCTATACTTATGACACCAGATGCTGCGATTTTTATGTATTTTGTTTAGACTTCTGCTAAATCTTGCATATGTGTTGGCCTGAATTTATTCTAGAAGTATCGTCTTCTCTTATATTATTATTTTGAATTTTCTTTACTTTAGGTGATTAGCTTATCTACCAAGGTTGTGTTGAGGAAGACACCATCATGATCATATTGTTTGGGTCGTGAAAATTTGTTTTAAAAGCTCTAGGTTCACTGGTCTTATAAGTGTAAGAGCCTGAATATCTAGTAAATTCTTATAGATCAATACGTATATGTTCTTATCTCTATATTCATGACTCTATAAGATGTCTTTAGGAAAAATTACTTCAATTTGATTCCTTATCATGTGGGTTATGTATACACAATGTTCTAAACTTATCTTCAATTCTTTTCTATATAAATAGGAAGGAATAGGTCCGCATATGCTTGAAGTGCTGATCTAACATCAAATATAAGAGCCCTAGTCGTAGGATAAAGTAGGGGTCATGGTGAACACAAAGAAAAATGGTGGGCATAAGAAGCTGCCTCAGCCAGAAGATGTACTGGGGGGCCTCTCCCAAGCTTGAGGTTTTGTATGCTAGAGATGACTATTAAATAGGGGTGCGGGACTATATTAAGTCCCACAGAGCTTATTTGATACCTAGTGCATTAGGATGTATTTATTCGCCTTTTGAGTAACTTGGATGGTATTTCCTTGAGTGTAGATGATGTTCCTCAGACTTCGAGTAGTGTTCTACCTTTTATATCAGCATCTGCTTATGGTATTTCTACTTTAGCAGTTTATCCATCATCTTTGGTACCTATATATATGGATTTATTTCATTGTAGACTTACTATCTCGCCATTTTCTTTGGGTACAGTGATGTCTTCTGATGATCAGGAAAGGTTTGAGAGATTTATTTGCTTAGCTCTTCCAAGTTTAGAAGAGTGATTGGGGAGGACGCTTAAGATATTTTGAGTTTGTTTTCCTTGGGAAGTTTCATAATTTTAGATATCTTGAGTATCATGGAGTAGCTTATACTACTTATCAGTTGACGAATTTGGCTAGGGATTGGTGGAGGTTTCTATCCAGTTGTAGACCTTTAGGTTTGCCTACTATGACTTGGGCCTACATATTTTAGGCCTTTTTAAAGAGGTTTGTGTCTTATATCTTAAAAGATCAAATATGGGATAAATTTGGTTACTTAGATTAGGATCTGTGTCTATTGTTGAGTATGAGGAGCGTTTTTAGGCTCTATCAAGGTATTAAACCACAAGTATTTCCACCAAGTCAAAGAGAAGTCATAAGTTTGTGAAGGGTTTAGAGGATCCCAATCAGTTAGTTACTTCCCAGATGGTTGTTTCTAGGGCTTCTTTTTAGATCATTACTGAGCATGCCAAGTTGATCAAGCCTATTACCCAAGATACTTATTGAGTCACTAAAATGGTTGATAAGGTGATTTTAGTGGTTGTTCCTTCAAGGAAAAGAATTATCAATTAAAGGTTCTTTTACTTTCATGGTATGCCTGATCATATCACTTTATAGGGATCGGTTGGTGGAATTTTAGGTTCTACAATTTTAGGTAGTTGGGTATCTGGTCAAAAGAGTGGAGGTTCCAACCTCAGTTTTTTAGACAAGGACAGTCATCCTAGTTTATATTGAGTCAATTCATGGATGATTCTATGTATGTGATAAGGTTGTCTATTTGGCCAAAGATTATCCCCGACAATTGTATGGACCTACTTAGTAGGGCGCTTCGTTTTATCTTTACCCTACTTTGATATCAGCAGTGAGAGGTAGTTTAAAAAGTGGTAGGGGTAGTGATAGAGGTGATTGAGGTAGAGTAGGGAAGCTCATGATACTTTTCACGAGGTCACTCAGTGTGAGAGTGGCATGGAAAGTGTTATGCTATACCTTGAAGACCTGAGTCAAAAGCCTCTGATGCAGCATTACATGTATGTTCCTATTTTCTATAGATTAGAAATTTTTATTATTATTTTGTTTTTATTTGGTCCATTTGGCCTTGTTATGTATTTTTTTATTTATTAATTAATAATATTCCAAAATTTGCTTAAAAAAATATTTTTTATATATCGTCTTTTGTGTTATTTGACACTGGGTTTACATTCTCCTATGTGTCTACATATTTTGCTTATGACTTTGATGTTTCTTGTGAGCCTCTTGCTATGCCTCTTCATGTTTCTACCTTTCATATGATATTCTTTATGGTGGATAGAGCGTACTAATCTTGTGTATTTACCTTTGCAGGGCATAAAACTTAGGTAGACTTGATTATCCTAGATATGGTTTGTTTTGAAGTTATCCTGGGTATGGGTTATTAGATCCTATCATGCTATTTCAAATTATTATACCAATATCATGACTTAGTGACTCCAGGTATACCAAGGTTATCTTGGAAGGGTACTCTTAATTCGAGAATGAAGGGAGATATATTTTTTATGTATTCAGCGCATAGTAGAAAGAGGGTTCTTGTCTTATTTAGATTATGTATGTGATACTAGCGTTGCCTCACCGCCACCTATGGATTGTATTTAGGTTATTTATGGGTTGATGGATGTGTTGCCTATGGATTTACCTGGTATACCTCCAGATTATGATATTGATTTTGCTATTAGTGTAGAGCGGGGAACTAAGCCCATTTCCATTGCTTCCTAAAGGATGGCCCCGGCCAAATTGATGGAACTAAAGGAGTAGTTATAGGATTTGTTGAGTAAGTCATTAACTAGACCAAGTGTATCTCCTTGGGGTGGTCCTATCTTATTCGTTAAGAAAGAAAGTTCCATGCACATGTGCATTGACTATCAAAATTTGAACAAGGTAATGGTTAAGAATAAGTATGCTTTATCTTTCATTGATGATTTATTTGACTAGCTTCAGGGTGTGTCTATATTTTCTAAGATTAATTTGATATCCTTGAATCACTAGTTAAAGATTAGAGCTTCGAATGTTTTGAAGATGGCTTTTTGAACTTGATACGGTCATTATGAATATTTTGTCATATCTTTTGGGTTGACCAATGTCCCTGCAATATTCATGTAATTGATGAATAGAGTATTTTAATCATATCTCGACTCCTTTGTAATTGTATGTATAGATGACATATGATTTTATTTCAAGGATGAGGTCGATCATATGAGACGCTTGAGGATTGTACTTTAGAGATTACGTGATGAGAAATTGTATACCAAGTTCTCTAAGTGTGAGTTTTAGTTGGATTCCATCTCTTTATTGGTTTAAGTGATGATTAAGTATGGAATTATAATGGATTTGGCAAAGATAGTGGAGATTCTTGATTGGGATAGACCTACTTCTCCTACTGAAATTTAACGATAGTTTGTTTAACAAGTTATTATCGGTGTTTCGTAGAGTGTTTCTCAATGATTGTGTCTCAATTGACCAAGTTGACTCAGAAGAAAGTTGTATTTCAGTGTTCGAAGGGTTTGAGAGGAGCTTCCCAAAGCTCAAGGAGTTGATGACTTTGGCTGCTATCTTGACTTTACCCATGAAGGGCATGGGTTTTATCATTTTTTGGATGTTTCTGGCAATACTTTGGTACAGTGTTGATGCAGAATGGTAAGGTGATTGCTTATTCCTCTCATTAGTGAAGACTCTGGAAAAGAATTACCCTACCAATTATTTAGATTTGGTCGCCGCTTTTGTTTGTGTTGAAGTTATGGGGGCATTACTTGTACAGAGTTCCTTATGAGATTTTCGCATATCATCATAGCTTTCACTACTTTTTAAACCATCAAGATCTTAATATGAGAGTACGGTGTTGTCTTGAGTTTTTTAAGAATTATGATCTTAGTATTCCTTATGTTTTTGGTAAGGCTAATGTAGTGTGGATGCCTTGAGCCAAAAAATGACTAGTATGGGGAGTTTAGCTCATCTCTTGAATCAAAAGAGGTCTTTCACCTTAGAGGTTTAGTCTTAAGCTAACCATATTGTTAGGCTTGAAATTTCAACACATGGATGTGTGTTAGCCTTTGTTGATTCTAGATCTCCTTTAATTCAACAAATTTGAGTTTACTAGCTTGATAATGAAAATTTTAGGGTGATTAGAGATAAGGTATTAAGTGGAAATGATAAGGAGGCATCTTTACTCGGATAGTATTGTGGGGATTAGTGGCCGATTTTGTATGTCGATAGTTGGTGGATGGCTGAGACTGATATCGGAAGAGAGCATTGTCCAGATATTTTATTCATCTAGGGGTGAACAAGATGCATTGTGATTTAAAGAAGATTTAATAGTGGGTGGTATGAAGGTGTAACGCCCCGAGAGTACACCCTGGCACCACAAGGAGCTTACAGTCCTGAGGGACCACATGTTAACCCATGAGCTGGTACTTGATGTGAGGACTGAATAATATACAGATAATAGAAGTCATATGTCAAAAACAATAGATATAATGCCATAAGGTTTTAACTCATAGTCCGATAATGTATGTAAAACAATACTGATAATACTGATAAAAATGGCAGACAATGTCAATTGAAAGCTGAAGACTAAATACTTATCTGTACTAGTCTAAAAAGCCTCTACTGAATGACTGTGGAGCTAATATGACAAACCCCCAACTAAATCCGACTGAATGGGAAAATATTGAAACTGATGAAATAATTGAGATAAAAAAACATATACTTAAAATATGAGGACTCACCACTACTACAGCTGATAATTCAGTATGTCTATACATTATCCAGAAACCGAGCATCCGAACCTATGATATTAAACATTATAGCACAAGAAACGAGTATGCATTCAGTACTTTGAATGCACTAGTATGCTAAATGAGGTAGGATGATATACATGGTTTCATGTGCAGGAGTAATAACTAACTAAATGAATAGCATAAAGTACTGAATATAAAGCATAAAATCTTTAAAGACTAAAAATGCATGACCAAGCATAAAAAATATTCTGATTATAATCTATAAACTAAGATACTATATACTGATAATGACTGACTTATATATGTATGCTATGGTCAAGCAAAGTTGTAACTGAATTACTGAGTTGATACAAGAATGAGACTGTATGAGCTATCATCTAACAGACATGCCCCAATAAGAAAATTAGCATCCCACTTATGACCCCAGTAGGAAAGGTGCCAGTACCGTGCCACTGGTACTAATACTGGCTGTGTGGATCCACTAATGTGTTGTCCCAAAGGACTAAGGGTGTCAAGCCTAAACTTATGGGTGACCCCTAAGAGGTAGTCAAGCTTGAACTAACGGGTGACTCCTCATATCCTATGTTGGATACGTAATTCTAGAGAATAGGGACTGCTACTAATGACTCTACCTAACGGATGGGGAAGCTTCCATCCTTGCAATCGCTCGGTGCTAAATCCTACTCCCAATTGAATTGACTCTGGCTACTGAATTTTTCTAAGTTTAACTGATTAAGATAACTGACTGAACTGATAATGCTCATAACATACCTGAAACTATTCTGAAGATACTAAGACTAAGTAAACAGCAAAGTTTTTGGGTATTCATAACCCCCAAGACTCGATAGCTATAATAGCAAAATAGTACTAAAACTTTAAGGACACAATGTGAAAGATTTTATTCAAAATTCATTCTTGTTGGCATTTCATCAAACACTTGATATTCATAGTTTAAGAAAAGCATAGAAATAGTTTAAAGCTTGTAGAACTGGCATGATTTCAACATTAACATTATTAAATTATGATTAAATTATCGAATAACACCATTTAAACATGTGGATTTAATAACAACAACAATTTCATGTAAACATGGTATAGAATCAAAATTCATGGGGATTCATGGTTAAAAATCACAATAACTTATAAAAATCATAACTTTGCATTTAAAATTAGATTCTTGGACTCCATGGGTGGAAGGTACCCATGGATGCGCATCTAACATACCTTGACTGAGGAATTTGTGAAAGTTCTTGAAAGTTTTCTTGAAACTTGAGCTTGAATCTTGAAGGGCTAGGGTTTATTCTTGAGAGTGGATTTGTTTCTTCGAGGGAAATTATGAATAATGGGGCACATAATGCCTCTTTATGGTTTAAATCCCATGTTTTTAATGGATTTGGGGCCATGGAAAAATACCAAATGGTCCGTAAAAAATTAAACCGCAGAACTGGAATCCCAATTTTACATGTCGGCGTGACGTGGTGCTTATCGCGTTGCTCCGCTGGAAAAAGACAATTCCATTTTTGCACTATAGCACAATGTGATACTATCGCGTTGCGCCAGTAGAAAAAGTGCAATCGTGAAATTGTACCTTGGCGCGACACGGTGCTTCACTGGAAAAGGAAGAGTGCAAAATTATATTCCAACGTGATGCGGTGCTTGCTCCACCGCGATATTAGCACGACACTGGAAAATAGCAGTGCATGACTGGAAAAGAATGAATGTGGTTTTTTCCATCGCCGTGATGCGTCATAATCATGATGCGTTACTGTCCCTTACTAAAAGTGCCATAAATTCTCACTCAAATATTGGATTTAGGCGAAATTGGTATCGCTGGAAGCTAATTAAGTTTTATACAATTTGATGGGTCTTGAGCTGAAAAATTCTCAATAGAATAAAAGATATGCTCGTTTAAAGTTAACTATAGCAATATTCTTCTAAAAACTCAATCTGTAAGGGATATTTTAATCCGTCTAATAGCTTGGAGTTATTTGAGGCCTTAATATACATCAAACTTACTCATAAAATTACCAAAGAACTATAATTTATTTTTATGAGTTTGAAACATGACTCTAACATTGGTTTGGATTTTCGAGGTATTACAGAAGGTTGTAGCAAACTTTATTGCTTATTGCTTATGTTATCAGAAGGTAACAGTCGAGCATATGAGACCGGGTGGTGGTGTGCTTCAGAGAATACCCATTCCTAAGAAAGTGGGAGTAAATCACTATGGAATTCATGAGTAGATTGACTCATACTTCTTATAGTTATGATAGTATTAGGATTATCCTGGATAGATTGACCAAATTGGCTAATTTTATTCTTATTTACAATTCCTTTAGCGATGAGAGGTTGGGTCGTATCTATGTTCATAAGGTAGTTCTTCTTCATGGGGTACTAGTGTCAATTATTTCATATAGAGGTATAGTGTTCACTTTTAGCTTTTAGAGGACATTTTAGGAGGACTTAGGTACTCATGTTAACCTGAGCACAGCTTCCCACCCCTAGACCGGCGGTCATTCAAAGTGGACTATTTAGGTTTTGAAGGATATGCTCCTTGCATGTGTTATGAACTTTAGGGATTAGTGGGAACAGCATTTAGCCTTAGCAGAGTCTGATTATTTTAGAGTCTTCTTATACTAATAGCTACCATTCGAGTATCGAGATAACACTTTTTAAGGTGATATATGGTAGGCATTGTCGATCTTCAATTGGTTAGTCTGAGATTTCTAAGGTTATACCCGAGATACCGACTTGCTTTGCGTGTCCTTGGACTGAATTTAGGTGATTAAAGATTGGATTCAGACAACCTAAAGTAGGCCAAAAATCTATACAGGCCACATAGTTTGAGCTTTGAAGTTTGGGATTTGCGATTGAGCTTTCCTTCGTGTATCACCTATGAAAGGCCTAAAGAGATTTGGGAAGAGGGGTAAGCTTAGCTTGGGGTACATTGCACTTTTAGAAATCCTTCGAACAGAAAAGGCTTCACAGAGCCTAGAGTAGGCAAAAGATCTATGTGAATCATAGGCTTTGTGTTTTAAAGTTTGGGATAAGTGATCGAGGCATGATGAGGTTTGGCAAGATGGGAAAACTTATCTCAAGAAATGATGGACCTTTTGAGATTTATTCAATAGTTTGGGAGGTAGCTTATAAATTAACCTTGACTCTAGACTTTTCAGCCATTCATTGAATCTTTCATGTATCTATGATTTGGTGCTATATTTTGAACGAGTCCTACAAGCTTGATTGGGATTCAGTTCATATGGATGAGAAGTTGAATTTTGTTGAAGAGCCGATTTCTATTTTTTCCAAGGATGTTACACGGTTTCCCTCTTGAGATATTCTTGTGGTTAAAGTTTAGTGGAGACACCTTCCTAATGAGGAAGATACTTGGGAGGTCAAATTTGACATGCGTAGTAGTTACCCCCATCTCTTTACCAATTCAGGTATTTCCTACACCTTTTAGTTAGAGGATGAACTAGGATCGTAATAATGGATACTATAACTACCTGAATTGTAAATTTTTACTTATAATGTAATTAGACCATTTTTCCCTTTTTTCATAGTTGCTACATGTTGGTTTTTGGTGAGGGGATGGTTGGCATAATTTTCAATGTCTTTGGAAGTATTTTGGGAGAGTTTAAAACTTTTAGAGGTTTTAGAAGTCCTTTAGTTAACTTTGATCATCATTTGTTGATTCGAATCCTAGTTGGTGATTTGGACAATTCCATTTTATTCATAATGTTAAATTCGGGCTAGTGTTAGGGTTGGTTTGCATTTCGCTCCTCTATTTGGAAACTAGAGAAATTTTCCATGAAGGGTGTCTTGGGGGATAATTTCTTCAAAACAATATTTTTTTCAAAATTTTGACGTCACCATTAAGTCTGAAACATCGTTAGTTTAGTAGCAAAGTACGTTTGCATTTACGAGATTCCAAATGAATCCCTAGGTGTCAAATAGCAACATTGCAAAATAGAAAAATTGTTGATGTATCTAAAGCTGGTGTAGCCGCTTTAGCGGTAAGCTTAAGCGGTAATGCACCATTTTATTGGTTGGTTGACCGGACATCCCATATCAAAAGAGGGCACTTTACCTCTTTAATGGGTGCTGCTTTAACGGAGCCATACAAAGTGGCCCCAGGCCGCATTACCGGTCACCATCCTCACAGCGGTTATTTAGCTTCTTAAGAGGCCAATACTGGAAGAAAATATACATAGTCCTCTTTCACAATTTTCCATCAATTTTAGCCTTTAAGCTTCGATTCTGGACGATTTTTAAGATTTTCACCACCATTTGAGCTTGGGTAAGCTCTAAAATATTATTTTCATTACTTTATAGTGATTGTATCATTGAAAACACTTTTTTATCTTGATTCAAAATAAAATTTTGAGGATTTTGACTGTAAAGCGTAAAAATTGTTTATCATCGATTTGGACCTTTTTTTTAACTCATTTTTGCATAGGTTTTAAACTGTAGACTCCTATAACCTTGAGAAACTTATTTCTAAAATAAAATTTTGATTTTAACCTTTCATTTTTAAATTCATTTTTTAAACCCATTTTTGACCCAACTTAAATATGACCAATATGGGTATCATTAGCTTTTTTAAAATTTATAAATGTTATGTTTATATGTTTTAGTTAATTCTGAGGTCGTTCAAAAAAAAGGCATTGTGTTGAAGGAATTTAGGCTTGGATTTGATGATTTGAGATAGTTTATGCCTTAACTTTCTTCCAACTAGGCTGGGTAGTTAATAAAGAAGTAAAGCGCGCTATGGATTGGGCAAGTAACTATAGGAATTATTTTTTTAGCCATTATATAATGTGGGATGCCCTTGTGGGGGCTTATATTTTATTGTTGTTGGCTTGTGATGTTCTGTATTGTCTTTTGGACTTGCGGGGCTTTATTTGACATCATTCTTCTTATTTGTACATTTGAATAACTTTATTCTTAATGCGATGCCCGTGAGGGGGCTAGACTAGATATTATAGGATTTATTGAGCATTGCTTTCCTTTATCATTAAAATGCTTGAGTCTTGGGTTGATATAATAGTAATAGTGTCTTACATGTATATTTATTCCAATGGTGCCAAACTAGAACTAATATCATGAAATGATGTTATACTAAGTTAATTTTTGGGATAACTTACACACTTATTGAATGAATTTTTTGTCTTTAAATTTATTTGATTGTGAGCATTATATACTTATTCATACATACAAACTTATGAGATATCGGTACCATTGCAAATAATGATTTTGAAATAAACTTGAAAAAATATGGTTTTTACATTCACCATAACGCATCTCACAGATACACGTCACCACATCAAAATGATTTATTTGTTAGTGTTATATTCTACACTTGTTAAAATCGATGTTTTTAAGTAGGAAAATTGACTGACAATACCTAAGGCGCTAACTCAAGGGAAGATAAATTTTTCGCTCAAGAATCAGTGGGATACGATAGTTCCAGGTGTCAGTTTTATAAGGTTAAACATATTGTTTAAATTTATAGATTGTATGAAACCATTTTTGAAACATTTATTTTTTCTTTGACAGAAATATTTGGATTGTAGTGCTGGAAATAGTCGAACCTACCGATGTTGAGCCCATTGAAATAGCTCATCAACAATATGTCAATGTAAACATTGAAAAAGAAGAAATCAGTGACATCCAGAAAGAACAAATAGTAAACATCCACACTGATGAACTATCAATTTTTCTTATAAGTTAATCAATAACATTCATCATATACGTAACTAGCAATGTCTATGAAAAACTCTAGCTATACCTATTAAAGTTACATTTTAACAATATGTATACTAACTATATATACATCAATCAGATGTACCCAATATACATATTGGATTCAGTGTTATTTTTTTATTAATTTTATAATAATTTTCGTAACTCATTTTAGTATTCTCAATCAATTACAAATTAATCATAGTTCATTTATATGTATACCAACTCAATTATCATGAGTATGTACCAGGATGAGTTCTCAGGCATAATACCTGAATTCGTACAAAATGCTATAGACGCACTGATGGTCGGGATGACAACTCCACTAAATGCTAAACTCCTTGAGGTTTTTAATCTACCACAGATGACTGAGAGTCGGGATTTAAGATGTGAAATTCAATTTTGACCTGACTTTCCTA
This sequence comes from Capsicum baccatum var. pendulum, assembly GCA_030864225.1. Lineage (NCBI taxonomy): Eukaryota > Viridiplantae > Streptophyta > Magnoliopsida > Solanales > Solanaceae > Capsicum > Capsicum baccatum. The sequence goes on from CM061554.1 coordinate 43,370,365, forward strand.
ATGCACAAGTTATTTCAATGCATGCCAACTTGAAAAATCTTGCACAACGAATCAGACAGAGGTCAAAAATTTTCAAGTGACCTAATTTAACTGATTTTGTCTCAATATCTGTAGGAAAGGACAGCCCCAACACTGAGTATCGCCAGAAGCATGCTTTTTATCGATTTATCATATCGGATGAGTTGCCTTATGGGTTAATGATGATATACTCTGAATGAATTCTTAAAGGATTGCTGAAGTTTCATGCCAAAAGGTACTAGTTCATATATGTTTTATAATAAAAGAAAATTACCATATGATTTTTGACAATATATTTTAAAAAATTATATGACATAGAAAATCAATGAATGATCACTACATAGCTAAATTTTTAATTCTTTATTACAAGTAATTGAATTTTGTAGTGGCTCATCCTCTAAACAAAAATTAATTCTACATGATGTCGCAGCCAAAAACATGCTGAAATGATGTGGTTGGCTCACCATGTTTTTACTTTTAATATTGTGAAATATTAAGTTGGTGATACTTTTCACTTTTTATGACTAATATGTCTGAAATTTTTTATTCACGTAAAATTGTGTTTGATAATAAAGAGTTAATATACATTCAAATAGAGACTGTAGTAGAACTTCTTGTGTACTACATATCAAATACATTACAATCTTATGTATATGTAAAATAGTATGAAATTTATGTTTTTTTATTATCTACTATTTTAGTAAATTAAATGTATGTTTGGTATGTATGTCTGGTATCAAATATGAAAATATTTTTTTGTATTTATGTGATGTATATGTTGACATATACATAGCTCAGAGTTTTGTATATGTTATCACATACATTAATAAATGTTAGGTACATATTCTCACATAGATTACTTAGTCTTTTGTATATGTTGTCATATACATCATAACTTGTTACGTATACGTTGTCGTATGTTGTCCTAATAAATTGAAAAGATATGTTTACATTTACCGTAATAGCTTCAGCTAAATTCATAACAATCGTACGTATATGTCAACAAGCTAAATTCCACCCATAACAGCTTATGTATAAATCAATTTATTCAATAGTGACTTAAATGTTTGGATAGTGCTGGATTTGTTTAATTTCATGTTGTGGAATTCTTCTAAATGTGGCTTCATTGAGTTATGTTGATAAGTTGTTTAGTTTAAAAAAATTCAACATTTCATTTTCATATTCATCAACTAAAATACATAAATATGACATTTTAGATGGTGAACTTTAATTTTAATTAGCTTTGTTATGTTTGGAGAATATCCAAAACTAAATGTTATTATTTATTTTTTTAAAATGTGCAGCATATTGATGTCATCTTTTCCCACCTTAGAAAAAATTCAAAGCAACAATCAGAACATCAGTATAGATACACTAATACAAATTGTTTTTTAAAAAACTATATTGAACAAACATACATAAGGTACTATCAAAATGTTGCTCCAACGGTTATTTTCACGTAGTAAGACTATCTCCAATCATATATTGTTGCAAGACATGAAGAATCCATTACAAACATCATGAAAGAATTCAATATCTCAGTTGATTTGTCGTGGCATATGACGAATGAGGTGTACATACCGGTGAATTATAATAGAGAGTTTCATTGGGTATTGGTTGTGGTTGCATTAAAAGAAAGATGTATATGGGTATATGACTCATTGTCAAGTTTAAGACATAGGGAACCATCACCTGAGATTCACAAGTTGGCTATTATGTTGCCTATATACTTGGCCGACAGTAGATTTCTAGAACAAACAACACGTACTGATTTTTCAACCCTTCCAGCATACAAGAATAAACTGAGCCACCGTACACAGATTGAGAACCAGCACTTGTTTAACATTATGTACATGAAACAAATTGCAAAACAATTGAGCGATAGTCTGTAAGTCAAATCATATCTATCTTATATAATTAGTTAAGTATATGAAGATAGTCTAATTTAATTCATGTGATTATTACTTTGTGACGACTGTGGTGTCTTTGTTGTCGGTTATGAAGAGTTTTTGTGTAAAGGTATTCCTGTACCTTATTATGATTTCGATGCATAAATGTAGAGATTGAGATATGCCACCATGTTATGAAATTATGGTGTGACTAAGACTACAAAATGATATGAAAGCGACAATGACAATCCTCAAAACCCAAGTAAAGTTATGTACCTCCTATAGATGAATCTAGAATTATTAGTCTAGAATATAGGGGTGACAGTATGGTGATAGACTAGAATAGGGGGACAGTACTGTGTTGAAAAGATATATTTTTTGATGTATTTTGAACATATTTATGTTGGTTAAGGAAGCTATTACTCCTATTTAGATGTTTTATTATTTTATATAATGATGAGGAATTAAACATTTTGTGTACTATGTCAATATCTAGTATTGGTGAAATTTTCATATTTCGCACACACACTGAATGTCCTTATTCATATGACATAATTTTTAAATTTTGTTATGTATTATGTAGAAATATATTTTTTATTAATACAAAAATATAATTACATATACACAAGTAATCTATCTTTTTAGATTATACACATTCAATTAATATATTTTGTACTAATATCTATTATTTCTAAACGTCACAAATCGAGGCTACCTCTTGTCACGATAAGTGACCACAAGCTAACCCATGAAATGGTACCTCCTATAAGCACTGATTAAATTGATGATAAACAACATATGCAGAAAAACAACTGATAACGCCATAAGGTTTTAAATACTGAAACATGATTAAATCATATATCTAAAATATATGAATACCTACAAAAAAGACTGATAAAACAACTGATAAACTAGAAAACTGTATGAATATCTGAAAAGCCTCTAACTGACTGACTTTGGAGTTGATGGGACAGACCCCCGACTAACTCCAACTAAATAACTGAAAAGAAATGCAAAAATATTGAATAAACATAACAATTCCTCGATAGATGAGGACTCACCACTGCTGCTACTACTGAAGAGATGGACTGTCTAAGTATGGTCAACAAATTGAGCATCCAAACCTATTATATAAGAAATCATAGAGCAAATAAGAGTATGTTGTTAGTACTTTGAATATACTGGTATATGAGATGAGGTTCGGATAAATTGGATGGGTTAACTGTTCATGAAGTGATAAGCGACTGATTAACATAAGATAAGTGAGTATGCATGTATGAAAACTGAAATACTGAGAATGCAAGACCAAGCATATGATATTTCTAAAATAATTTGTAAACTGAATTACTGAAATTTGATAATTGAATAACTGATATTTGTATGCTATGGTCAAGCAAACCTAAACTGTATTCTGTACTGAATACTGAAATAAGACTATAGGAGCTAGCTATATCTGATATTCCCCAATATACTATCAGGTTCCAACCTATAATCCCAGTTGAAAGGGTGTCAGTAACATGCCATGGGTATTAATATTATTGTGTGGATCCACTAATTTGATATCCCGAAGGACGAGGGTGTCATGCGTAATTGATAGGGGACCCCACAAAGTCTATAGTGGCACTGTAGGTTTGAAACCTAGGGACTGCTACTAATGTCTCATGCCTACTGACAGGGGAGACAAGTGCCTCATGCCTACTGATGTGAGAGACGTCATCCCTACATTTATTTGGTTCTAAGTGTTACTTCTAACTAAAAGACACTGATTACTGGACTGATCTGAGCTTAATTAGACTCACAACTGACCTTATTACTGACTGAATGATATTGCTCATGGTATAACTAAAATCATTTTATTATTACTAAAAACTAGGTAAACGCATAAATTTCAGGTATTCATAACCCTCAGGACTCAATAACAATAACAATAGGAACATACTGAAGCTTTAAAAATATAATAAGTAGTCATTGTTCAAAACCTAATCATTTAGGAATATCATCAAACACTTAAAATTCATAGGCATAAGCATGAGAATAGTTAAAAAATGTGATTCTAAAATAATTGAACTACTAAAATCATGGATTTAGGATTTAACATCTGAACATCATTATTCAAACATCTCACAGATAATTTCCAATAAAAACACATAGTAAACATAATTTATAATCAAAATTCATAATAACTTCATAAAGATAACTCATAATAATATGTAAAAATCATAGATTTAAACTTGAAAATGGATTCTTGGACTCCATGGATGAAACTTACACATGAATGAACATCACACATACCTTAATTGGTGAATTAGTGAAAGTTCTTGGTGGTTTCTTGAAGCTTGATCTTGAATTTTGAAGAGGCTAGGGTTTGTTCTTGAGAGAGAATTGCTTTCTTTTGAGAGAATTTTGAGTAAAAGATGATAAATAATGCTTTTGAGACCCTTAATCACATGTTATGGGTTAATTGGGTAAAGGAAAAAGACTCAATTGCCCTTGGAAAAATGGAATCAAAAGTTGGAAAAATAGGGACGGGCGATGAGTCAGGTGCCGCAGGCTCTGGACTTGTGGTATAAGCCCCGTGTTGTAGGCTCTCCCGCGGTCACCCCCAGTAGTGGACCAAGTCCCGCACCACGGGACTATTTCGGGGGCCTACTATTTTGCATCTCCAAATGTTTCCTTACGCTCGTCCAAAAATTCTTAAACTTAGCCGAGATGTTCTATCAATAACCCCAATCATAAATCAACTTAAAAAATAACTTTTCAATATCGTGAAGGTTGAAAATAAAATCATCAAATTTTAGGGAATTTAGAAATTACTAAGTCCTAACACTTAGCAAAATTTTCTAACTCTTGGGCCCCCTTTTACATACAATGGTGAGCTGAATTGAGCTAGGATCTTACGAGGTCTTACACCTTTTTAATTTTAGAGTGATACCAATTTGTACTATTTAATTTGCCTATGTGAAACTTTGAATTAATCCATTTTGTGAATTTAATTTTATATTCTATGAATCTCAAAATTATTTACCAGAAACAAAAATAAATTGAAATGTTTCATTCTGAACAACAAAAAACAATCTTATTTATATTCAGTTTCTGTAAGGCTAAGTAGTAATTATGTATTTGAAATATGACAATTTCATGCCTAAAGGTTTGGTTAATATTTAGTAACTGTTAGCAATAAATTTTTGTGCTGCTGAAACTTAACTGCAAGTAAAAATAAATACGAAAAAAATAATAATTTTATTAATGAATCTTGTAATGAGTATAATTCTATTGTTCCCTTGATTCTTCTCTCTTAATATTTCTCCATGATTTGAGGGTTTTTACTAGCATGTTTCTGGAATGTAGAATAATTTATACCTCTTTGAGATGTGTTTGATCTCCGGGGACATCATGCAACACTTCTTCGTTTTGGGTTCATCTCTGGAAAGAACTCCGTTGACTACTCCTTTGAAGAACTGTGTAGTTGATGTTGTGAATTCCTCCAATGCTTGTAGAATGACCTCAAAAATTTATCTAAACCTCCTATTTATAGTTGTAGAGGGTAGACAGTCCAATTGTAAATAACCTCTTCTGACTTGTTCTGATTTGTCCATCAAATCATCAAACTTATCACAAATGTTTTGCGATAAGGTTGTTTGTGATTGGCCAAAAATATGTCATTTGAGATACTTGACGATGTCTCATTGATTGTTGAACTTGACTTGGTTTGCCATATTATTTCAATATGTGGCCTTGTCTTTTTGATTTATAATTTGATTGGAATTTCACATCACTTGACACGTGGCTTCAGTTCAAGCTTCAAGATAGACCTTGAATTGAAAATAATAGGCCTATTAACTTTGTAAATCCCAGACTAATTTCAATCCAAGCAAATATGGATTCAATTCAAATTTTGTATGAGTTTAGTCCAACAAATATTATGTGTCTACAGATGTTCCCTACTTCAAGTTTTGTCAGAGTGTAGATTTATTAAAATGAGATGAGGTTTGAAGTATTCATGGAGCATTTCTTTTGTGTGTGCGTGTGTGTGTGCGTAATTTAATCCCCGCAAAATATTCAAATTTGATAAGAAGAAGATATAATCGAACTCTTCAATTGTGTCTCAAATTTTCATTGACGCGCTAAAGCCAACCAATTAATACACATCGAAGGATCCTTTATTTTTTGGCAAGACTTCAGTATTTTTTCAAAACTCGACTCCTTAAAGTCATGATAATTCAGGTAGAATAATGTGACTCACTTGATTAAGAGTGTAAATTCTATTTAAAACTAAATATAATAAAGCCATTTAGGATCTGCGCATTAGTCTTATATCGAATTTAAATAGGATTGAATAATGACGTTATCCTACTTCAAATATGATTAGGAATTTGACTTATTTTTACACTTGGACATCCCAGTCTATTTCTAAGACAACTTGTTGAGCAGATTCCTTTTTGAAATCGAACTGGAGTCCTTCAAATATTATAAAAGGACATCATCATCTTATTAAGTCATTGTAATTCATCTTGAGTCTCAATAAAACTCTGCTCTTCTCTTTTTTTTTGTTCTTTTTCACAACTGAATTTTCAAACAGCTTGGAGCATCTATGGAAAAAAATTCATAACACATCATGGGAGTGTCTAAATCAGGAACAACTTATGGTGGTGGAAAGCAGACTCGTGAAGCTACATTAGATGTGCAAATCATGCTCATATTTTGTCCAGATCTGACCAGGTATCCTTTTGAAATTAGACTTTTAGTTCTGGTTTGTCATTTTTTTATGTCTTCTGTGGCCTTACAAAATTCTCATATCTTGACTTAGGAACATGGAAATTAGGAGCGATTTTTTGCATTGAAAAGTAGACTCATAGAGACTCACATAAAACTCACAATCAAATTATGCCCGAATCATCCCATTTATTACCCCAAAATCGATCTTCTAATATTGGTTTGCTAGTTTTATCAACATTGAGCAGCGTCGCAAATAATTTCGTATCTCAACGTAGGAGTATCAAAATCAAGAATTATTTTGGTGCTGAAAAAACAATCATAGAGATACATATAACATATTAATAGCAATCAGTTATGCCTGAATCATTCCAATTATTACTCCAACATCGGTCTTCTAATCTTGGTTCGCTATTTCTATAAGCAGTGCGTGATGTCACGATAAATTTTATATCTCGATGTAGGAGTATCAAAATCAGGAAAAAAAATTTGTCTTAGAAAGTAGATTTGTAGAGCTACATCTCTTATAAGAATCATAATTATATTATGCCTGAATTGTCTTAGTTATTTCCCCAAAATCGGACCTTAAATCTTGGTTCGCTAGTTTTATCAGCATTGCACAGCGTCTTAACAAATTTTGTATCTTGATTAGGAGTATCAAAATCAGGAGAGGTTTTTTGAATTGGAAATTAGACTCATAGGGTGACATCTCAGATAAAGTCCACCTTCAGATTATACTTATATTCTTCCAGTTATTCATCTAAAACCGGTCTTAAAATTCTAATTCATCAGCTTTATCAGTTTTGTATGGCTTCACGAAAAATATTTTATTTTGACTTAGGAATATCAAAATAGCAATAAATTTGTGGCATTGAAAAATATACTCATAGAGATACATCATATGTGAAAACTACCATCAAATAGATTTTGTATTATCTCAGATAATTTTCCAAAGTTTGATCAAAAACTTATGACGTCTTTGTGGTTTTCATCTTCTTCTTTAATTCCTTTGGCGGGTTTTATGTTAAGGCCTTGTCTCACTGGTATAACTATTATCCATCGTATTTAATTGAATCCTCATGCAATTGCACCATCTATATATCTCTAAGAAGCTCCTTTCAATTAGCATTGTGTGTGTTTTATCATCCTCATGTTCTTTTTTTGGTAGATTTGGAAACGGATCTGAAGAAAACCAAGAACTGTTTATTGATAAAAAGAAAAAAATTTTGCTTTTATTACTTGAGGCTTATGTTAAACATACAAATTAGAAATGGGCTTCTGCTTTGACATAATTGACATTGATATCCATCATAGCTATTAAACGTAGAGCACAATATTTGACATGTCGATTCAAAGCATCGTGGCGTCATGTAGTCCATTATGTCATATTTAACCTTTGTTCTATTGGTAATAATATGTACTACTAGATTGAAGTTTCATATTGTTGGCATCGATTTGCGTAGAATCAAGAAGCTTCATGCGGTCAACATTTGTTTTTTTTAAGGTTTATGCAAATGATCTTGATATCAGACCAAGAAGGTCCACATTATTTGATTTGAACAAGTTGGTGTATCTCTTTCTTACTTCTCGACAAGCAAGCGGTTAGAGAGATCTAATTTCATCCCCAATGACACTAGATGTAGCCTTTTCTAACTTCAATGTGTAAGTAGTTGTCTTGCGTCCTTGTGATAAAGAAGTTCTGAGTGTTATCCTTGGGGTTCTATTTTAAAAAAGGCATTGAGTGATGTCATTTCCGCCTTGTTAGGGTGTATCTACTTGGTGTCATATTGTCTTGGATAGATTGACACAAGAAAAAAATCCCTTTTTGACATCACCGAGTATTGGACGAGTAACAAATATGGCTTGATGAGTGAGATAAAGTAGTGACTGCTATTACATGGACTTGACGGTTTTGTACCCTTGCATTGAAAAGATTATATCTCTAATAAGGAATACCCTTAACTGGAAATCACTTGATCCAACATAAAAGAAAAAAAACTCAACGGTCTATGATATACCAAAATTTCGAATCAAATTCCCTTTTCAATTGATCAAAACTAATTTCTCAAATTTATTTCCAGATCTGACACATTTATTTTACAGCTTTGTATAGTTATGGTAGATTATTCATGACATGGTGTAGAAACTTTTGAATCACGAGCTGGTTTTTTTCAATCGAAGTAAGATCCAAGAACTATAATTCATATAAACATCATGACCAAGGGATTTATGGATTTGTGCAGATTTTGCTTCAAAATTGACCAACACTTATGTTATGCTTATTGTCCATCTTTGCACTTTGGTAGTAGAAACTCATAATTCAAAGTATTAGCCTTTAACTTGAGAGCCATTTTTTTCTTTGCAAAGAGCACTCGAAGATCTACAATCCTTATAAAAATCATGACCGAAGGATTTATGAATTTGTACAACTTTTACTTCGAATTTGACCAATACTTCTGTTATGCTTGTTGTTTAGCTCTGCGCATCGATAGTAGAAAATTCATAACTTGATGTAGGAGTTTTTAAATTGCTAGCCAACTTTTTTTTGGCAAATAGGACTCGAAGAACTACAATCCAAATAAAAATCAAAACCAAATAATTTATGAATTTGTACAGATTTTGCTTCAAATTTGACCCATACGCCTGTCATGCTTGTTGTTCATCTTTGTGCATCGATGGTAGAAAATTCATAACTCGACATAGGAGTATCTGAATCACAAACCATTTTTTTGGTAAGGAGAAATGTAAGAGATAGCATACGTGTAAAAATTCTGATTAAAACCTTTACGAATTTATACATATATTCCTTTAAAATCAACTCATATTTTATCTCATTCATTTTTTCTTGAGGTCATACAATTTAAAACATACGGCCAGGAGTAACATGTAGTTTATGCTTGTGTATTAAAGAGGGATCCAACCTGTAGTTTAAGGTTCATACATCAAGGTGCATTTTGACTTGCAGTTTAGACTTGTGCATCAAGGAGCGTTTTGACTTGTAGTTTAGGCTTATACAATAAGGAGCATTTTGATTTGCAATTTAGGTTCGTGCATCAAGGAGCATTTTAACTTGCAATTTAGGTTTATGCATCGAGGAGCATTTCAATAACCAGTTTAGACTCATTTATCGAAGAGCATTTTGATTTAAATTTTAAGCTCATGAATTGTAGAGAGTTTCAACTAGCAATTTAGGCTTGTGCATCGAGGAGCATTTTGAGTTGTAGTGTAGGCTAGTGCATCGCAAAGAATTTTGACTTAAAGTTTAGGCTTGTTTATCGAGGAGAATTAGAGGGAAGAATTCTTATAATGTAACTTTCCTCCCAACCGTTTGTGATGAAGTATGGTTGCACTTCAGTTTGGTATTGAATTTTACTGCCCGCATTAGTTAAAGTAGATTTGTACTTGATTTTGTATCAACATTTGGAAGGGGAGACTTGGAGTAACTGGTAAAGTTGCTGCCATGTGACCAGGAGGTCAGGGGTTAAATCCTTAGAAACATCTTCTAGAAGAAATACAAGGTAAGGTTGCGTACGATACACCCTTGTGGTAGGACCCTTCCTCGGACTCCGCGTATAGCGGTAGCTTTAGTGCACTGGAATGCCCTTTGTATCGAATTTTGAAAATCAAAGCTCAGAAGGCCCCTCAAGATTTTGGTTTTTGCGAGCGATCAATGTCCAGGTGTCACTATTCTTGCTTTAAGAGAAGTCATTTTCCATGGACATGCTTATTGTTTTCTTTAAGGCAGGAATCTCAATTGGGTCAAAGCTTTCAAATTATAGCGTGACTATTCCATCAACTCTTGGTGATGCCACATAGTGCATAGGTCATAGAGTTTCTAAAGTTGAACTTTTCTCATTGTCTAATTTAGTGCTAACATAATTTGCATCAATTGTATTACCATCATTATTAATGATTTTCCCTTCCCATATTAACAACATGATATTTACCTTCAGGATGAAGCATTTTGTAGTTTGATGACTAACAAATTGGTGAAATGTACAATACCTAGGATTGTTAACTTTGTTGGATTCTTCAGGTCATATTGACTCAGGGAATTTAATGACTTCTTTGGATAGCACCTTTGCTTGTACTTCCTTAAAAGTTGGTTGATTTTTCAATTCTCGTGTTTGTTGATTTAGAGCTTTCTCTTTCAATTTTTATCCTATAGAGGCCTTTGTAGAACTCACTCAAATTATCGTAGATTTCCTAGTTTAGTCTTCTGATGAGACCTTGAATTTTATGGCTTCTTTTCTTGGATCAAAGACAGGTGATGTCATTCCATGACTTGTAATTCTTAGCTCTATGCCATAAGCGAGCATAGCGAATTCTTTAAAAGTTCGAGGCCTAATCCCTTAGAGGATATACACAAGGCTCCAATGTATTCCTTGAAAGCAACTTCAACTGCGAAAGTTTCAGAAATTTGATCATTGCCATCAAAGCTCAATGTTTGCCAGTGATTGATGTAGTCCACTACAGGCTCATCTTTACTTTGTCTTGTATTTATCAAATCTATCATACTAGCCGTATAACGGGTGTTGTAGAAATAATTTAGGAACCGACTTTTTAGTTGCTCCCAATAATCAATTAATCATACTCCAAGATTGTATACCAATCAAAGGCATTGTTTTTCAAAGAGCGAACAAACTTCTTGACAAAAAGATCACCACGTGTACCAGCACCGATATAAGTCTAAATGAAATGAGCGATGTGTTATTTTGAATTTCCCTTCCCATCAAATTGTTACAACTTTGGTGGTTGATATACAATTGTCATAGGTAAGCCATATTTCAATATGGCTTTGAGTACTTTATAAAACTTTGTGATGGACCATCATGTTGTGCCTTGATGGTGCTTGTAACTATATCTTGCACTTGTTGAACTATTAGAGCGGCTACTGCAGTGGATCAATTAGTGTATTGAATGTCAATTGGCTTGATAAGAGATTCACCATCAACTTTTTCTTATGGTGTTAGATTATGACTTAAATCTCCAAGGTTGTAGAGATCTAACTTGCTCATAATTTGGGTGATTTGAAGATCTTTATCCTTAACAAATTCCTTTAAAATTGTAATGATTTGTTCTATTATTTTGAACTTCTCGTACATATCAGTTGCTTCAATCATCAAGGTGCTGACCTTTGTTGAGACTGTGGAATTCTCCAAATCTTTAGATTCACTAAAATTGATGTCAGTCTGAGAGAGTTCACCACATAGCAATGACATCAAGTTGCCCCCATGGATTGCAGTTCCAGCCATCATATGAGATTTGCTCTTTTTTATATTTTCCAAAGAGGTAAAGAATCCAGATTCGTTTCAACCACTTGCCTTAAACTTGGATTGAATGAATGGGCCAAAATAGTTGAGCTCATCAGATATGGTAATACCAGAGTTCTTACATAAGACACCATTAGTCTTTTTAAAGTTCATTGCAGTAGTTGAATTTAATTTACAAGAGGAAGAGATAAAGAGCAGAAATGGTCCCACTGGCATGCCAAAATTTATTCTCAATAAATTTTTGTGGTACTGAAAATTAACTGCAAATAAAAATAAATAAAAGAAAAATTATAATTTTATTAATGAATCTTGTAAGTACAATTTTGTTGTTCTCGTAATTCTTCTTTCCTAATATTTCTCCGTGATTTAAGTATTGTTAGTAGTGTGTTTCTCGAATGTAGGATAATTTAGACCTCCTTGAGATGTGTTTAATCTTTGGGGACGTCGTGCAACACTTCTTCGTTTTGGGTTGGTCTCCGGGAAGAACTCTGTTGACTACTCCTTTGAAGAGTTGTGTAGTTAATGTTGTGACTTCCTCCAATGCTTGCAGAATGACCTTAGAAAATTATGTAACCCTCTTATTTATAGTTGTAGGGGATAGACATTCCAAGAGTAAATAACCTCTTTTACCTTATTCTGATTGGTCCATCAAATTATCAAACTTATCATAAATATTGTGTGATAAAGTTGTTTGTGATTGGCGAAAATATGTCATTTGGGAGACTTGGCGATGTTTCATTGGCTAATGAACTTGACTTGGCTTGCCACATTATTTGAATGTGTGGCCTTGTCTTGTTGGTCTTTAATTTGACTAGGAGGTCGGGTCACTTGACACGTGGCATGAGTTTGGGCTTCAAGGTGGACCTTGAATTGAAATTAATAGAATTATTAACTTTGCAAAGCCTAGACTAATTTCAACTCAAACAAATATGAATTCAATTTAAATTTTGTATGAATTTGATCCAATAAATTTTATGTGTCTACAATTACTCATATTGAGATACCCAAATTATGAATATCAAACATGAAAGTTTACTTTGGCAATCCGATTATCTGAATCCAAAACTTTTGACGTGGGATATATATTTTATGTATAAAAATCAGTAAAAGTTTCACAAATATCAAGTATAAACCTGTAATATTGAATAATGGTTCAAATGGTTGAACGTATAAAGTTTAAATATTGAATCTTCTTTTGATAAGTGGCTTTATTTATGCAAAATATTTTCTAGGGAAAATGTTTTTCCTTAAGGGTGTGTTTGGTATGAAGAAAAATATTTTTCAGAAAATGTTTTCCAGTTTTCTTATGTTTGGTTGGCTTATATGTTTTGGAAAATATTTTTCAAACCAACTTATTTTCCCTAAATCTAAGGAAAATGACTTCCCTTCAAAATGTAAGAAAAACATTTTTCAAAACTCTCTTTCAACCTCACTTTAAAGTTGAAATGTTCATACAATTCTCAAAATCATCTACCCTGCCCCTCGCCTCCAAGATCCTATCACCCCGACCCCACCCCTACCCCTACCCTTACCCCCACCCTCACCTCCAAAATTCAATTGTTTTAAAAAGTATTTCAAATTTTTTCTTAGTCCATCCGCTACCCCTACCCCTACCAGCCCCCTTTCCAAAATAATATCTACATTTTATTAAAAAAAAAAAAAAATCAAACTTTTCTCTTACCCCTCCCCTCCCCCCCCCCCCCCCCCCCCCCCGCACCAATTTAAAAAAAGTTAACAAAAAAAATTCAAAACTTTTTCTTACCCTACCTCTACTACCTATTCTAACACCCACACCCATCCACCTACCAACCGTCTTCCCAAAAAAGGATTTAATTTTTTAATTTATTTTTAAAAAGGATTCTAAAATGTATATTTACGCTTTAGCTAAACACTAAATGTATTTTTTGAAAAATATTTTTTCATTCACCAACCAAATATTAGAAAATATTTTCCCAAAAATATTTTCCATCCAACAACCAAACACCCTAAGAAATAGATCGTTCTCTGCATTTTTTTTTCTTCAACATTTGGTGAGGTATGAAAAAGAGTAATAAAGATATTAAAGTAGTACTACAATAACAACAATTCCGGTGAAATTTCACGTGTGGGGTCAGAAAAGGATAAAGTGTACGCAACCTTATCCTACTTTGTGGAGATAGAGAGGTTCCAAAAGATTCTTAGTTCAAGTGTAGCATATCATAGCAGTAAGAAAAATAACATGCAGAAGTAAAAAATACATAGCAAATAATAGAAAAAGCACTACAGAACATTCAGTGTGGAGGGACGGTAGCAGTAGAAAAATAGTGCAATATATAATCCAACCACAAGAAACAATGGTTAGTAACTAGGAATGAAATTTGCATGCTCCATCAATGGGTTCTTTGGTCCGTCTAAACAGCCGCTATATTATCACGATGAAGGGGTAGGGTAAAGTTTGCATATATTTTATTCTTTTCGAATATCACTTGTGAGATTTCACTGACTAGTACCCTGAAATCCTATTTCCTAATTATTTGGGAGAATTATTCACAACTTTCCCTTTAGCTTTATTACAGTGGGTAGTTTCCTTTGATTATGTGCAGGTTCAACTAGTGGGTCGGTTGCATCATCCATTTATTACCCTATCAGGGATGGCAAACGGGGTAGGACAGGGCAAACCTGCATAAACCTTAAAGACTTCAACTTGCCCCGTCCCTTGTAGTAAAAACTAAATACCGCGGGTCTAATTTAAATTATTTTTTGGCCTTAATTTATGTAACACAAATAAAATTTAGATAATTAATCATATTTTTAATATGTTTTTAAATATTTTAAGCTATTAATTATTGTAAGTTTTAATACATTTTTATATAATTTTCAAATAATATATGTTACTCTTGTTGTTCAAATAATATATGTTAGTCTCCCGCTTCAGCTGCTTTATTGTCACTTATTATATAGGAGAATTACTTTAAGAAAATACTTGTGAAAAAATTTAGAGGGTCTCATACAAGTCTTCAAGTTAATTTAAAACATCAAGTGTTAATTTTCATTTTATGTCTATTTTATCTTTTTTATTAAATATTATTAATTTTTTTAATACTTAGATGGATTATAATAATTAATTAAGGGTGATACGGTAAAATTACGATTGAAGCATCTTAAGCAGACATGTCATAAATGTCTATTTTATTTTTTAATTAAATATTGTTAATTTCTAAGATTTAAATGACTTATAATATTTAATTAGGGATATAATAATTAATTAGGGGTGATATAGTAAAATTAGGGTTGAAGCAGCTGAAGCAGACATGTGATAAATGTCTTTTTTATTTTATTAAATATTATTAATTTTTTAATACATAAATAACTTATAATATTTAATTAGGGGGATATAGTAAAATCACAGTTGAAGCAAGTGTATCGACCTCGTGACTGCTTCAGCACTCAAACTCCCTCTTAAGGAGTGACATAGTAAAATTATAGTAGAAGCAGCTAAAGTAGACATGTCATAAATGTCTATTTTATTTTTTATCAAATATGATTAATTTTTTAATACATAAATAACTTATAATAATTAATTAAAGGTGATATAGTAGATCACAGTTGAAGCAACTGAAGCAGGCCTGTCGACCTCGTGCCTGCTTCAGTACTCAAACTCCCTCTTAAAGGATGATATAGTGAAATTACAGTTAAAGCAACTGAAGCAGACATGTCATAAATGTCTATTTTATTTTTTATTAAATTTTATTAATTTTTTAATACATAAATAACTTATAATAATTAATTATATGTAATACTGTAAAATCATAGTTAAAGCAGCTGAAGCAGACATGTGGACCTCGTGCCTGCTGCAGCACCCAAACACCCTCTTATAGATAAGTAAATAAAATAATTTCTATTTTCAATCCATGTAAACCCGCGAATGTTATGGAATATTGTGGACATCTATGTGTCCATTGTGGAGGCCATATGGCATCTCCATAGTTTGGTTTATGCCAACTAAGGCTCCACCTCTCAAAGTAGGACTTATTCATATATTGGTTATAAAAGCCATGTTATTATGTATAAAATGTAAGGTATGAAAGATTAATATATCAAAACTCTCCCTTGTATCTATATACTTTGGTTACTTTTAATTAATTTTACATTACGTTATCAGCACGAGTCTCTGTAAAAAAATTCCAACAAAGGTAAGTATTTATTTTTCTTAAAATAATATCAAATATATCCAAAAGCGAATTTGTTGCTCTAGATATATTGGTCAAAACCTACATTTCATGGGCCTTGGATGCTGAAATACATTTAGATGTGATGGGTCTGACAGACACCATCAAAAATAGCAATCAGGCATCAAATCAGGACCTGACCAAGGTCATGATATTTATTTGTCATCATCTTGATGAAGGTTTAAAAATGAAATACCTCACAATTAAGGATTTCCTTATATTATGGAACAATTTAAAAGAAAGATGCGACTACCTGAAGATGGTCGTCCTTCCACAAGGATATTATGAATGGACCCATTTGAGGTTGCAAAATTTTAAAAATATAACTGATTATAATTCTGTGATATTTAAAACTAAATCGTAGTAGAATTTATACAAAGAAAATATCACCGATCACGACATGTTAGAGAATACATTCTCTACCTTTCCCGCCTCGAGTATTCCCTTGCAGCAACAGTACCGAGAATTAAAATTTAAAAAGTATTCTGAATTGATTTCTCATCTTTTTATTGCTAAACAATATAAGGATCTTTTAATGAAAAATTATGAAAGTCGACCTACTGGTACTGCTCTATTCCCTGAAGTAAATGCTGTAAATTTTCACCCAATCAAGCGTGAAAGAAGTCCTGGCTCCAATCATGATCGTAGTTGTGGTAGTGGTTGTGGTCGTGGTTGAGGAAGGTATTTTAATTAGGGTGATCGCCTTGCACTAAATAATGACCCTAGCAGTGTAAAAAGAAGGGTGAAACTACTAAAGCAATGCCAAGGACGAATGCTGAAAACAAATATTATCGATGTGGAGGAAAGGGGCACTGGTCGCGTACGTATCATACGCCAAAGTATCTGATAAAGCTCTGTCAGGTATCCCTTAAGAAAACATATAATGACGTAGAAACAAACTTCCTCTCTCTAAATATAATGTTGAGCTAATGGACTTAAAAGTCTCAGATTTCTTTGTAGTCCTGTAGAACATGTCAACCATCTTGTAGATGATGAATATGAAATAGTCTGATTGTTTTACTTTTCTGTTAAGTTGTATTAGTTTATATTTTTTTAACAGTATCTCACTAGTCTTGTAAATAAATAAAGTTTGTATAATACGTTATGTTCTTGTAATGCTATAATATTTACTTTGTTTATATTTGTATCTTGAAGAATATATGAATACTCCAAAAGTAGAAAATTAAAAATTTACACCTGAAGTAGTAAATTTGAAATTAAAGATTTGTCAGAGAAAATTCTCTAAAACTATATGTATACCTCAATTTACTTCTGAAGTAGCAAAATATTGAATGAAGTCCTAAGATATCATAGTTTAATATTCTTAAGGCACGTTGTAATAACTATATTTCATTCTCAAAGAATGAAAACTTTTGATAAATTGTTTATTATCTTTCATTCTCAAGGAATGAGAATTTTTTAGAAATGTTACAACTACACATCCATTTCCTAATGTGAATGTGATAAGAGTAATATTTATTAAGGTATATAAATGTGCACTTGACTGTGAAAACCATATTCAGAAGGGTTAGAAAGAATTATTCTGAAATTTACTCCTGAAATAGTAAGTCTGAAATTTATTTTAAATCTGCTCTTGAAATAATAGATACTTGAAATTTACTCCTGAAGTTGTAAATCTGATATTTACTTATAAAGAAGTAAATCTGATATTTACTCCCGAAGTAGTAAGATTGTGCAGTAGTAAAATCATGCAAAACTACTCTCGAAGTAGTAGACCATTTACTCTAGCAAATAATTCATGCCATGATAAATTTGGTGTTTAATAGTTTTGATAATATTCTTTGTTTTGTGAATGATTTTGTCATCCTGAACATAAGCATATTGAGTTTTAGACATCTAATGAAGAACTGAAAGACTCTTCAAAAACTATTACTTGTTCTCATGATAAGTTAATTGAATCAACTAATGTTGGGACAGAATTCCCTAAATTCTGAAAAAACGTAAAGGTGAATAAAGGTCCATTCACGCGCCATTTTATATGACGCATCCATAAGATGGTCACAAGTACGTTTATTATAAATCTCCAGTTTGACATTCATAAAGTTGCCTTCTCAATTAAATTGAGTCAAGAGCAAAATTTTTAAATGGTGTAGTCAAGACAATTGATCTTGATAATGTTAGTTGTATTCAAGTTGGTTCAGCATTGAATGCCTTATATAAATAGCTAAACCATTGCTTATGAAGACAAAGATGAAAAGTATTGGTCTGAAATATATATTGCATGCAATAGCACTTGTATGCATTAGATCAATAAATTATGGTCAATTCTTTCATCTCAATTGATTTAAAGTCAAGAACCATATATTTTTCATCTAATAAATTTTTAATGTGTGGTGTGTAATTAATAGATATACCATGATTCACAAAGATGGATTCTCCAAAGAATATTGGAGTATGTGTTAGTTTTCCTAACATAAGGGAGAGATAATAAGCAGCTAAGAAATATGTTGTGAATTATTATTAGTACGATCCTCACTTAAAAGATAATTCAAGTCAATGCCAGAAGCATTTGTTGACCCAAAATTGATACCATATTTAGTTGTAGATGCTCCTACTGTGTGTCCCTGAAGAACAAAATCTATAGCTTGCAAGAAGCATGGTAGATCAATCAATTTCAAATAAAATAATCCTTTAAAATAAAATGGAGCAAATGATCATAATAAAGAGGCAATGTGCTCTTGAAGAGCGACGATATAACGTTTCAGGAAACCTTAAGAAGGGGTTCATGTACCTGAAAATAATAAAGTGATGAGGTCTCAATAAATTATGTCATAATGTGAACTGATACAAATAATATCTCGTCGACGATATCTTTAATACAATAGTGCGCAATATTGTATAATATTATGAGGATCTGAATTCTAACTTTAAGAATGCTGACATAGAAATAATTATCAAGTGGAATATGCTTCTTAGTAATCATAAGGTTTATTTGGACTGCAGTCCTGACACTAGAAGATGTCATGTATTTAATATTTAATGGTTCACTTTATAATGAAATTTAGATGAGAATCCCAGAAGGATTAAAGATGCCTATAGTATATAGTTCAAAGTCTCAGAAATTATTTTCAATCACATTACAAAGATCGTTACACGGCCTAAAACAATCAAGGGGTATGTAGTATAATCGCCTTAGTGAATACTTGATAAACGAAGGTTACATAAACGTTGTCATTTGTCCTTATATTTACATTAAGAAAACGACATCCGGGTTTATTATACTAGTTGTTTATGTGGATGACATAAATCTCATTGGGACACCAGAAGAAGTCCAAAAGGTAATATTGAATATCTAAAGAAAGAATTCGAAATGAAAGATCTTAGAAAGACAAAACTTTGTCTTGGTCTGCAAATTGAACATTTAGCAGACGAGGTCTTCATTCACTAAACTGCCTATACTAAGAATGTCTTGAAACAATTTTACAAGGACAAAGCATATTCATTAAATATTCTAATGATTGTTCGATCACTTGAAATGAGTAAAGATTCATTCCGGCCTCTAAAAGAGGGTGAAGAGATTCTTAGTCCTGAAGTATTATATCTCAATGCTATTGGTGCACCTATGTATCTTTCTAACAGTGCAAAGCTTCATATATCCCATTCTGTTAATTTGCTAGCTAGGTACAGTTCTTATCTTTCATGTAGACATTGAAGCGGATATTGCGCTATCTAAAGGGGCCTATTGATATTTTTTAATTTAAATAGGCGAACATGGCCTTTTATTGATTTTCAACAAAATTTGTACAAAATATTGGCCCATTAAGTGGCCCAAACCCGAATACATATACAAAACAAAACAAAATGACCAAATAGGAAAGTGGACAGTCTCTTTCCTTTGTTGCGTCTTCATCCATGGTACAACACTCCGATATCTCCAATGAAATTCCAACCTAAGATCTTCGGTTTCTTCTACAAGCAATGGTGAGATTATTCTGACCTTGTATAATTCTCTTCTTAATTTTGCATCTTGAATAGATAATAACATTGAGTTGGAAATATCCTTCTCCTTTGGATTTCGGAAGTGTAAATCCATGAAATTGACTGAGCTTTGAGTGCATTTCATTTTGGGCATTTTAAATTCTCACAAATGCCATGAAATCACTCAATCGGAGACTTCTCCATCTCACTCATCATAGATATAACAAAGATAGTTTAGATGATAATTTAGATCGTGTTAGTTATGTAGCTGCAGGTTATTTACCTAATCCACATAAAGCCCGATCTCAAAAAGGCTATGTGTTTACTTACAGAGGTACCGTTACATCATGGTGATCTACAAAGCAGTCTATCATTGCTACTTTTTCAAATCATGTTGAGATAATAGCTATTCATGAGGAAAGTAGGGAATGCATATGGCTGAGATCAGTGATATATTCCATCAAAAAGAGATGTGGCCTGAGGCTTGATATTAAGGTACCCACAATCATATTTGAAGATAATGCAGCATGCATAGCTCAATTAAATGGATGATTTATAAAGGAAGATAGAACGAAGCACATTTTACCAAAGTTATTCTTTACACATAATCTCTAGAAGAATGATGATATTGATGTACAACAAATACGGTCAAGTGACAATCCAACAGATTTCTTCACCAATTCTTTACCAGCTTCAACCTTAGAGAAGATGGTATACAAGATTGAAATGCGAAGACTGGCCCAGTTGAATCGGGGTCTTCATCAGGGGGAGTAAGAATACGTGTTGTACTCTTTTTTCTTTAACCAGGATCTTTATCCCACTAGATTTTTTTCTAGTAAGGTTTTTAATGAGGCAGCACTCAAATGCATATATAGTAAATCTTTCATTATATGGACATCAAAGAAGGAGTGTTATGAAATATTGTGTACATTCATGTGTCCATTGTGGAGGCCATATGGTATCTCCTTAGATTGGTTTATGCCAACTAAGGACTTTAGCAGTTAATACGAATAAGAGAAACTCTGTTATAGCTATTTTTGTACATTCAATGTACTCTACGGATAGAGGAATACATAGAGTTGAACATAGTAAAACAAGAAATTGAAAGATTTCGATATTGGCTATAAAAGCCATGTTATTATGTAGAAAATGTAAGGTTTGAAAGATTAATATATCAAAACTCTCCCTTGTTTCTATATACTTTGGTTACTTTTAATTAATTTTATGTCAGTGAAAACATTCCTCTCTTTTTCTTTTCATTACTTTGTTATCTAGATTATGCTCTTGGACTAAAGAATAATATTTAATTAAATAAAAAAGGTTTATTAAAATTCAAATGATGTTTTATTACTAATTTGATTTTGAAATCTGGCCCAAAAAATTTCAATTTTTGGATTTACTCGACCCAAGCTTTACTAGACTTTGTTTTTTAGAAAAAAAAAATTACACCCTTCGAATTTATTTTTTTGTGAAAAAATTGGCTACGGAAGTGGGCACTACAGAAAACAAATAAAAATTTACTTCTATTATTAACAATCAAAAAAATAGTTGGCATCACGAAAAGAAATTCTCTCTCTAAGAAGGCAGACCCCCTTCTTGAGGTGCCATGGCAGACCATCATGACTCGAAAACATCCCCCTTGCCCCCATTACCACCAGATCCCATGGAAACTCATACTGATGACAACAATACTGAAGAGCAATTCAAGGACTCCTTCAAGACTATTCTCCTCAACAAAGAGAATAGCTTGAACGGATCATACTCGGGACTCGACAAAAGAAAAACACCATTGTTTCTCCAAGATTATGGAAATACGATAAACTTAAGTGAAGAGGATAAAGAAAGAATCTATGCTCCATGGAAATTTTCAGTAATTGTTAAGGTTTTCAACAAGAAGTTAGCCCACAATTACTTGAAAATAAAGTTAACAGAACTATGGAATCCCTTTGAGCCATTGGCCCTAATTGATTTAGGAAATGACTTCTATATCGCTAAGTTCAGTAATTCTGCTAATATGCACAAATCATTGCATGAAGGACCACGGTTTATTACAGGGAAGTTCCTATCAGTTAGGCGCTGGGAGCCGAATATTGTCCCAAAAGAAGCCGCACAGACCCACGCTGCTATTTGGACCAGACTCCCCCTACTCCCAACAGAATTCTATGATAAATGTATCTTAGAAAGAATTGGGAACTATTTGGGAACTCTTATAAAGATAGATACATGTACTTCAGTAGCATTAAGAGGCAGATATGCAAGGATTTGCATTCAGGTGCCTCTAGACGATCCTGTAAAGAAACTCATAATTAGAGCTCATAAATAGAAGATGGTCTATGAGGGCGAAGGAGTATTGTGTACCAGGTGTGGAAGGCTAAGGCACACTCACACAAACTGCCCCAATCACACGATACAGCCCTCCAACTACTCACAAGAACTAAGTCAATCCATACCCTCCACTACCAAGAGGACAGACTCAGCAAAGGAATGGCAAACCGTCCAATTCTCTAAGAAGAAATAAATCCACAAAGGGAAACAGAATAGCAAGGAAGAAAGAGGAAAAAGTAAGAACAACAAAACACAGGTAAAAGTGTACAATACAGATGCAGGTATGTTTCTTAATCCAAATTCTTTCATGCCAATTACTGAACTTCTGGAAGCCAATTCCAGTAACATGAATAATTCCAGTAATGAGTCTATTAACCAAAATAATGAAAAAATAAAGCATTTTAACGCTAATTATACTAATAAAATAAGAAAATAAAATCCAGCGTGGGCCAATCGGGACCACATGTCTTGCAAAATGTGCAGCCAACTGGCCTAAAGAAAGTGAACCTCCCAAATATATTCGGTAGAGAATTAACTCCCAACAAACATGCTTCTCACGACCAGAGAAGTGCCCCATTTATTACTACTACTTCCATTGAGGTAGCCCACGCCACCCTCCTTGGGGAATCCCTCACTCTCTCCTCTATCTCTACATCTTCTGGGAAAAGTAACTCCATTAACACTAGGGATCATCATCACCCTAGGTCATTTGACATGACTGATAAGTCATGTTACTTAAATCCGCCATTAATCCATCTGTCTTTTTGAACTATCAAGAACCTTCTCAAAGCTTAACCAAATTACTGAGCATCAACATCAGTCCTCTAATGGCAAACTAACCACCAAACAATGCTCTATTCCTGAAAGAGACTCCCTTCTTCAAAATAGCTCCACTACCAGCTAATCGAATTCCAACATCCTAGGTGGAGCTAGATCTAGAAAGGAAAACCATATCTCATTGCTTAATCATTGGTTATCATCAGGGACCAACCAGTCGTACTGCTCATCCAAGACTTGGCTTGCATAGCTCAAATTATAAAAGAGGGGATGGATAAAATTATGGAGGGTCTGGGGAACCAGATATGTGTCAAACTCTACGGCAGGCACAAAATATGGGAACCGTGAATATAATGAACTCGAATGAGTTCAAATCCCTCATAAACCATATGTTCAAGAACCTCCCTTTATACCCCACCTCCCCCTACTTCACCGAGACAGATACCTTGAACTTCATTCCTTGGGATCCTCTAGAGTAACCCAATACTCTAGCCAATACTCCAATTCTTCAAGGTGTACCAGACCTAAGATAAGCTCTCAAATCAGTACTAGAGGAGCTAAGACATTCAAACATAAAACTAGAACAAATCTTAGCAGAAATAGAGAAGTGGGATGTCACAATCTTCACTCTAAGAAAGCCTCTACAAATTGTACTGACTTTTCCTCTAGAGATAAAGTCCTCATCTTGATATTAAGGAATACTTTGGAGCAACATACCACAGCTATAGTCCTAATTTCTTAACTGGACCTGAGGAAAAAGGAAAAACACCTAATGACTCACTCCGCACTCAATCTCTGCAACCCAATAAAGTTCATCATTTAGAACACTAGAGGAGCTAACAAACCTTTCTTCAAGCGTCAATGTGATACCCTGATCAATTCTCACAACCCAAACTTGGTTTCCCTACTGGAAACCAAGATGGTTGACATAAGAAATCATTAAAATTCTATATTTTGAGACATACTTGGAGTCTAGTGTTGTGGGTAGAAAAGGGGGCATTGTTGTTATGTGGAAGAAAGATCTACTACACCTCCAAATTTCTCCACCTCTCCTCAAGGGGTTCATGCTACTATCAAGGTCAGTCAAACTAGAAAAGCTTTCCTCTTCTTTGTTATTTATGTTAGCCTTGATCTAAATACTAGACTTTCACTCTGGTATGAACTGCACCTTATTTTTAATAGCTTTTATGGTGATTAGCTCATGGGTGGGGGGATTTTAATGAAGTCCTGAAGGCTAATGAGAAATTAAGAGGAGCCTTTATCAGCAATAATAGAGCCAACCACTTCTAGGAATGCCTAAATTATTGCAACATGGTGGACCTAGGTTATAAGAACTGTAAATATACCTGGACTAATAGAAGGCACCTCAATAGGAGGTGCCTTATCCAGGAAAGGTTGGATAGATGTGTTGCAAATACCTCCTGGATAAACAACTATCCTGACTCTACTGTCACCCACTATCCTAGGACCAAATCTGTCCACTGTCCTCTTCTCATCTCTACAACTGATGACGTTAGAAGAACCAAAGACAAACTCTTTAAATTTTAGTCCATGTGGTGTAATCACTATTCCTTCCAGGGGCTTGTGAAAGGATGCTTCCCTTCTAATACCGCTCTCCATCTTGCCATATATCAATTCCATGATGCTTCAACTTACTGGAATAAAAAAGATTTGGAAACATCTTTCATAGGCTGAGAAATATCCTGGCTAGGCTGTATGGTATCGAAAGATCCCCTTACTACCACACTAGCTCCTTCCTCCATGACTGGAAAATGAGTTGTTAATTGACTATGAAGGCTTACTCAAATGTGAAGAGGACTTTTGGAGGACTAAGTCTAGGATATCTTGGCTCACTTAGGGGGATGCCAACACCTCATTCTTCCATTCCTCCACCATAAATAGGAGAATAGGGAACAGGATCAATGAACTTAAGGATGAGGTTGGCAATACTATCTCAGGGAAATCAAATATCCGAACCCACATTCTCAATCACTTCTGGAACTTCTTCACAACAAGCCAAACCAGCAGTCCTAACAGCCACTTTGTCCTCACTAATAAGCTCCATATTCTTTATGAGGATAATAGGCTTGCTATGAAGTCCCCCATAAGGGATACTAAAATCAGGGTGGCCCTCAAATCCTTAAAACCTCTGAAGGCTCCTGGCCCTGATGGTCTTTATACCTTATTTTTTCAAAAATCCTGGAGTACTATGGGAACAATCACTGTGGAATTTTGTAAGAAAGTCTTCTCTACTTTCTCTATGCCCCTTGACAACAATCCCACCCTAATATATCTTATCCCTAAATGCAGCAATGCTGCAAGCCTTAAAAGTTTTAGACCCATAGGACTTTACAACACCTCCTATAAGCTGATCACCAAGACTATTGTAAATAGGATTAAACCTTATCTCTCCTCTATTATTGGCCCTAGCTAAGTTAGCTTCCTAGCAATTAGAAGGGCCTCTGACCAGGCTATCATCATCCAGTAATGAATTACCTACTTCAATAAAATGAGAGGTAAGAAGGCCACTATGATCCTCAAGATTAATATTGAAAAGGCCTTTGACAAACTTGAATGGTCCTTCATAAAAGATACCCTCCTCTTCTTTGGGTTTCCTTCTAATCTAACCAAGTTAATTATGTCTTGTGTCACCATATCCTCCATATCTATCTTGGTGAATGGTTGTAGGACTAAAACTTTCACTCCCACTAGGGGAATCAGGCAGAGTGACCCTATGCCACCCTACCTCTTCATCTTTTGCATGGAGAGACTCTCCAGAGGAATAAATACTGAGGTAGAGGCCAATAATTGGCACCCCACAAGCATCAATACTAGTGGACCTAAACTTTCCCATCTATTTTTTGTTGATGATCTTACCTTGCTTGCTAGGGCTACTCCTAAAAATTGTTAAACAATTGTCAACATTCTCCAAGTGTTTAGCATCCTTTCGGGACAGACTATCAATATTTCCAAATCCAAGGTCATCTTCTCAAAAAATTGCACTTCTGAAAATGCAACCCTGTGCTCCAACATACTCAGCATCAAGGCCATCCAAACCTTTGGTAAATACCTTGGCTACCCCATATTCCACTGCAAGCCTAAGAATAGTGACTTCTAATATATCTTAGATAACTTGAAGTCTAGACTAGATAGTTGGAAGACCAAGTTCCTTAACATAGTAGGTAGAACTGTGCTAACCAAATCCACCCTCAACAGCATCCCTACCTATGTCATGCACTACATTAAGCTCCCCAGAAAAATTCATAAGCACATAAACAAAATACAAAGGGATTTTGTCTGGGGTAGCTGTGCTGAGAAAAGGAAAATCCACCTTCTTAACTAGGACACCCTCACCAGTTCTAAGGATAGATGAGGGTTGGGACTTCACAGAAGTGAAACTACAAATAGAGCCCTCAATGCTAGCTTGGCTTGGCAACTGTTCACTCAATCCAACAAGTTCTGGGGTAGGGTTATCACCTCTAAACACTAGGTTAGTAGTCCTGTTACCATAACTAAGACCTGGAAGAATGTTATGAGGGGATGGCAAGATTGCTCCAAGGGCATAACTTGATGTTTCAATAAAGGAAACAAAGTCAACTTCTCCCTACACAAGTGGATTCATCACTTAGGTAGCATATGAAATATCATCCATGGCACCTTAACTACCACTGACATGAATACCACTATCCACGACCTTCATAATAATGGCAGATGGAACTTAAGCCCTGTATCCATTAAGCTCCCCCAGTATTTAAAGGAAATCATCCTAACCATTTTTCTCTCCCATAACTTCTTTGAAGATGATATTACCGCTTAGGGCCTTACTAGTAATGGTCATTTCTTTACTAATAGCATGCACAATCTTTTTAGAGGGTATGAGAATATGTATCAAACTCAAAGAGATTTCAACATGGCCTAGAGTGCTAACACTTCCAATAAAATCAAAACATTTCTTAGGCTCATGCTCCATAATAGGCTTCCCACCAATGCTTACCTAAGCCTCCTGGGATTACCTTTTCCCTTTTTTTGTCACTAGAGCCAAGATCAGTAAGAAGCCATAGACCATATCTTCTTCAAATGACCTAATACCATCCTATTCTGGGACAAGTTAATTCACTCATCCACTTCTAAGCCTAAAAAACTTCTCACTACCTGTAATACTACTAACTAGGAGAAAGAATGGCAGAAACTAAAAGGCAAAGCCTTCAATAGCTAGCTAAGTTGGGGAACCTTCCTCCCCCATTGCCTTTAGACCATTTGGCTTAATCGAAATGAAAATAACTTTAACCACAGAAATATGTTTGTCTCCCCTCAACTGACTGTCTCTTTGGCTACTGAACATAGTATGATAGCCATTGTTGATAAGGCTAATAATACTGATACCACCTTAGTACCAGTCAGCTGGAATCCCTCAAAAAGAGGTCTTTTAAAACTTAACATAGATGGTTCAGCTTTTTATAACCTTGGAAAGGGGGGATTGGTGGAGCCTTTAGGAACCATAATGGGAATTGGGTACTAGGATATTACATGCACCTCCCCCTAACCACTCCTGTCATGGATAAACTAATTGCCCTAAGATATGGCTTGACTATAGCTAAATCCAACAACCTCCACCACATCACTATTGAAACAGATTCTAGCATCTTACTTCGGTTGTTTATGAATGATCACCCATTCTATCATAACCTTTTGTCTGAGTACAGGCAGCTAATGGAGGAAATGTACACAACAGTCCCCACAAAGATCTATAAGGAGCAGAATCCAGTAGCAGACGCGCTTGCGAAGGAGGGATCTACGACCCAAGAATTGGAACCCAAATTATTCTGGAAAGTGTCATAAGTTGTAGTTGCTTGTGTACAAGAGGATTGTGAGGGTGTTTGTTTTAACCGTAGAATTAAAAAATCAACTATTCTCCTACAAGGTCGGGATATGGCCCCAAACAATATTGTTTTGGCTCCTACGTATGCAGGGATCACTGACTATTTGCAATCTTAATTAATGAATATTCAGTTTTTTTAATCAAAACAAAAACTACCTCTATTGGCCATTAGTATCTTACAATTTTTTATTTTTGAAAAAAATCGACCTCTGAAAGTCATACAACCTTTTTTTGAAAGAAACAGACCAATTGTAGGGGGTGCGGATAACTTTAATAGATTTATTTGTGTGTGGATATTTCTTAACTTCTTTAAATATTTATATTTTATTTATATTCATATCTTGGGGGGTGATTAAATGGTATTTGATTAAATGTTTTATTGTAGTATTCTTTAGTTTTTCTCTTAGTCTTTGTAATTCTTCTATATTATTTTTGAGGTATTCTAAATATTCTATATCTTTTGTTCTAAAATATTCAATTAAATTCTCTTTCATAAGCATTTCTTCTAATCTTATTTCTTTCATATCTTGTCTCCGATATTTTAAATACTCATAGTTTATCATTTTATTCTAAAGTAGTTGCTTGTTTAATAGTTTCTGTGTAATATTCTATTCTAATTGTACTATAATTTATATCTAAATTAACGTTATTAATACTATTAATTATCCCTCTTTATTCTTCTCTTAATGAGTTTCTTATGTTACCTAAAATTTTATCTGAACTTTTTTTTAAATTTTCAAAGGTTTCTTTTATCCATAGTAATTTTTCTTTTAGATTTTCCATTATTTCTTTGAGTCGGTTTCTATAATTAATTTCTTCATATAGGTCACTTTAGTTTTATCTAATTTTTATAATATATTATAATATTTTAGTCTGAATAATATCCATCTGGGTAATTATCTAGGTATAGTTGTTCTATCCAATTTATAATTTCAATTTCATAATCTAATATTTTTTTTAATATGATTCTCTTAATATCTATAATTTCTATATTTCTAAGTATATATAAGATTAATATTTTAAGATTATCTATCATTTAAAATTGGTTAAATACTTTATTATACTTTTTTTTAGTTTTTTGTTTTAATCTCATTAATTCTTCTATATTTTCACTGAGAGATTGTATATATTTTATATCTTTAGTTCTCATATATTCATCTAAATTTATTTTCATTTGTTTTTCTGTTGATTGTATATTTTTCATATTCATTTTACAAAATTCTAAATATACATAATTTATCATGGTTGATATGTAGGTCTAATATATAAGCATTTGTAATAATAGTTAAGTAAGTGTGGTATATAATTTACTCTAGTCATAAAATATTTATCAAATATTTTTTCTAATATGATTTTTCTTACATCTGTAATTTCTATATCCTTAAGTACATATAAAAAAGTATTTTAAATTTATCTATCATTTCATCAGATAAATAAGTATTCATTTTTCATATGATGCTTTTTCAAAATATTCCCTTCAATCATACACATAACAAAATATGATCACTTTAGATTATTATATACTAGATTATTCTTAAATAACATATTCTTCGGTCACTATTAGCATGGTAATATGGATACTTTTCCCTTAAACAACGCCTCTACTCTGGCTACTCCCCTATCACAGCTTTCTTGCCTCACCTGTTTCACCTTTAGGATGGCATAGTTCTTAGGGATTTTTCTCCTTTTCTACTTTGCTAATAAACTTCTTAACATGATATTTTTTGAATAATTCTACTATAAAGCAACTAACATGAACTTATTTTATCATATCATGATAGTTAGGAATTTATGAATTTAGCTATTCATAATCATAAATAAATATACCTGTTCTGGTAGGTTTGATAATTCTAAGCTTTGTTCATCCATAGCTTTTTCCATTGAAATATACCTGTTTGTAATAAATGTTTTAAAAGTTTGTTGTGAAAGAAGAGTGTTTGCTTCAATGCATGAAGGCTTGCTTCTTTCTGCCTTCAATGCCTTTCATTTATAATGAGAAACTTTACAAAAGTTTTCCTAGTTTTTTTACATGTATTCTACCTAATTCTTTACAAAAGTCTTCAAAAATTATTTCTCTACCCTAATTTACAAGAAAGACTTTACCTAAAACAAAATCAAACATGTTTTTGGCTAAAAAGTCAAAAATCTTAGAAAAACTAACCTATCAAAAAGTCATTACAAACTTTATACAATAGATTTTACGTAAGAAAATTGTGAAAGTTTGTTACATGCCGCTTTCACAATTTAATGTCTTGTCTTTTATCTCCATTATTTTGCTCCGTAGCTATCTCTTTTATGTCGTATCTGTTGCTTTCTATCTTCTTGTCAGTGTAGCATCACATCTGGAATAAAGTTGTCTCTGCCACTACATCTGCTACATATGTGATCATTGTATTTTTGGTCAACTGTTTCACAAAATTGTTCCATAGCTTCTTCTAAAATAATTCCTTCTTTGATAGATCTCGTTAATGGTTGTTCTTCTGGTCTGAGGAGTGTTAATCCCCATTTCTTAAGTTCTTCCATGTCTTTATCTCTAACTTCTTTACAAGTTGAATAAACCAATGTTTGATTCCTCGAGCTATATCCAAATGAGTTTCTGATTTGAATAATTATTAAGTAATTCTGATAATATATTACTAAGTCCAATAACTCTTTTGTTGTGGTAAAATCCTAGTATCTGTGTCTTTGGTATCTCGTCTTATTCACATATTTCTTATGGAATAATACAATCTTTGTTCATACCTATCTTTATTACTATAATAGTCTGTTTAACTTCATCAAACAATATTTCGGCTGGGGTGGAATAAAATCGAACATAAAATAATTGTCTGTTAGTAATTCTCTTGTATATCATAAATCCACTATGAATATCTGGAATTCCTTCTAAATCTTCTCATGTAGTTGTGTAAACTGTAGATAATAATCCATAATAGTAACATGATTTGATTAAATTCGAACTTGTACCTGGAAAAGCAATAAGTTTATTATAATTCTGTCATTTCTAGGTAATATATCCTTTTTGTTGTGCGGCTAGTTCTTCACTTTGAATAGATTTGATATTTAACATGGTTTGTAAGGTGTATATATTTTTAATGTATTTTTGGGGAACATAGTTGTATGTCTGTTTTTCTTGGTTAAGTGATTCAGAATATGTATGTAGTTGGGGAGGTGCAAATGATTCTGATCTTTGTATTATTGGTGTATATAGTTTTGAAAATATCTAGTTGAGGTTGTAATTCTTTTTCTATGGTATTTCAGGTTTATTTTGAGTGACTATATTTTTTCCTTTAAATATATCTCCTGCGCATGCAGCTGTAACTGTAATTTCATTAGTAATTTGAGTTTTTAGGTGTTTCTCATCGTCACCTTCTAGGTCTAGTTTTTTAATGTGCTCTTCCTGCACAGTATCTTATTTTTTATAGTTCCCAACCTGCACTTTTATGTTTATAACTTCAGTAGTTAGTATAATAACTCTTTCTTGTAATAACTTCATTTGCTCAAACATTTGAAGTAATAAATTGGTTTGGGTATCTTTGGCATCAGCATCTTCCATTGATAAATCAGTTTGAGAAGTTTTGTCTTGATAAGTAATATGCAATGACATTTTTGTTAGTATTGATCACTTCAATCGTAAATGTAAAATTCAGTATATTTAATACTAGTCTCCAAATTTCCTTCATCGTAACTGAGTTCTGTATTTTTCTCGTTAGCCACCATCGTACCTGTGTGTTATCTATTCTTACAATAAATTTGTTATATACAATATATGGTTCAAATTCTAAGAGGCATTTATATAATGAACATAATTCATTTCTATTTATTTTCCATTTTATTTCCATTTCATTAAATATTCCTGAATAATATCTGCAATGATGTTCTATTTTTCATTTTCGTATTTGTATTTAAGTATTCCTCAAGAACTCTATTCACTTCCATCTGCTTCTACTATATATGTAAAAATTTTATTTTCGTCTGAAAATTGTGATTTTGGTAACTCTTTACAAAGTATTTTTATTTTCTGGACTTATTTTTTATCTTCGTCATTGTAATTATATTCGATATCTTTTTTTAATTTTTTCTATAATGGCTTTAGATTTTCTGCAAATTTTGGTATATATTCTCTTACTTGATTTACTAATCCTAAGAACGATTGTAGTTTCTTTTTGTATCTAATTCTTCTTTTAAATTTATTATATTTTGTACTATATGTTGTTGCATTTTTACTCCACTTTTATCTATTTGTTTCCTAAAAATTCTATCTGATTTTTCATAATTTTGGCTTTCTTTTTACTTAAACTTATTCCTGATTTTTCTATTATATCTGTAAATTGTTCTAATAATTTTAAATGTTCATCTATGGTTTTTGAATATAATAATATATCATCTATGTATACTATACAATTAGGTAATTGTTTAAAATAACTATCCAAAGTGTTGATATCTACCAGGTACATTTTTATATCCAAATGATAATATGTTTCATTCATAAAATACTTGCGGTACTGTAAATGCAGTTAATTCCTTTGATTCTTCTTCTAACTTTATGTGGTAAAATCCTGATTTACAATCAAATTTACTAAAATAGTTATATCCTTGTATTTGTCTTATTTTTAATATCTTATTTGGTATTGGATGATTATATGTCATAATTTTTGCATTTAAATTTCTATAATCAATAACCATTCTACTTTTACCTCTTTTTTGTTCACTGTGTTTATCTACTATAAATGCTGGACTATTATGTTTACTATTACTTTTTTGTATATATTGTTTCTCTAATAATTCATCTATATGCATTTTAAATTCTTTTAAATCGTCAAAATTATATGTTAATGGTTTTTGAGTTATTATGCTATTTTTATCTATTAATTTAATTTTTATAGTAGTTTTATGTTTTTCTCATCCTTTTAATGGATCTTCACTATATAATCTTTCTAATTTGTTCTTAATTATTTCTATCATAACAACAACAACAAACCCAGTGTATTCCCACATAATGGGGTCTAGGGGGGGGTAAGATGTACGCAGTCCATACCTCTACCTCTAAAGAAGTAGAAAGGCTGTTTTCGATAGACCCCCGGCTCGAGACACGAGATACTACACAATTACATAGTAAAGCATAGAACAAGATGTCGTAATATAAATACGACACCCATAAGTAATAAAAAATAGATAAAAGCAAACAGATTTATAATAAAACATGGAACAAGGTATCTTAACAAGAATAATACCCCCACCAAGTAATTCCCTACACTAGCGACCCAAACTGGCCCTAGCCTTCTGCCCTAATTCGCGTCCTCCAGATCTTCCTATCTAAGGTCATGTCCTTGGTGAGCTATAACTGCTCCATGTCCCTCCTAATCACCTTACCCCAGTACTTCTTTGGCCTACCCCTACCCCGCGTAAAACCATCCCAAGCTAGCCTCTCACACCTATGAACCAGGGCATCCATTCCCCTTCTCATCACGTATCCGAACCATCTCAATCGGACATCCCGCATCTTATACTCCACTAGAGTCACCATAACCTTCTCCCTGATAGTCTCATTCTGAAATCTATCCCCTCTAGTCAGCCCACACATCCAACGTAACATCCGCATTTCCGCCACCTTCATTTTTTGAATGTAGAAGTTCTTAACTGGACAACACTCCGCTCCAAACAACATGGCCGGACGGACTACCACCCTGTAGAATTTGCCTTTAAGCTTGGCGGCACCTTCTTATCATACAACACCCCCGACGCGAGCTTCCACTTCATCCATCCCGCCCTAATACGGTGCGAGACATCCTCGTCAATCTCACTGTTACCCTGAATCACGGACCCGAGATACTTAAAACTATCCCTCTTACATACCTCTTGTGATTCCAACTTCACTACCACCTCATTTTTCAGCCTCACGTCATTAAACTTGCATTCCAAATACTCTGTCTTGCATCTGCTCAACCTGAACCCTTTAGACTCAAAAGTTTATCTCCACACCTCTAATTTGTCATTCACACCCCCTCGCGTCTCATCAATCAAAACTACATCATCTGCAAAAAGCATACACCAAGTTACCTCCCCATGAATACGTCGCGTCAACACATCCATCACCAAAGCAAACAAAAAGAGACTAAGATTAGATCCCTGATGCAATCCTGTCAAGACAGTGAAATGCTCTGAGTCTCCTCCCGCCGTCCTCACCTGAGTTTTTGCTCCATCATACATGTCCTTAATTGCTCTTATATATGCCAGCGGGACTCCACTCACCTCCAAGCATCTCCAAAGCATCTCCCTGGGGACTTTGTCGTATTTCTTCTCCAGGTCGATAAACACCATATGCAGGTCCTTCTTCTTTTCCCTATACTGTTTCACCAGCCTCCGTACCAGGTGAATTGCCTCCGTCATCAAATGTCCAGGCATAAATCCAAACTAGTTTTCATAAATGGACACTATCCGTCTCTGCCTCACCTCGACCACTCTCTCCCAAATCTTCATAGAGTGACTCAATAACTTAATCCCCTATAGTTATTGCAACTTTGAATGTCACCCTTATTCTTATAAAGAGGGATCATGGTACTCCACCTCCGAGCCTCGGGCATTTTTGTCGTCTTAAAGATTTTGTTAAATAATCCAGTCAACCACCTTACACCAGCCTCTCCAGCAAACTTCCAAAAATCCACCGATATCTCATCCGGCCCCATCGCCCTACCCCTTCGCATCCTGCGAACATCCTCTCTAACCTCTTCTACCTTAAAAAGTCTACAATAACTAAAATCCCGATACTCCTCTGAGTGCTCCAGCTCCCCTAACACAATAGCTCTATCCCCTTCGTCATTCAAGAGCCTATGGAAATACGACTGCCATCTCTTCTTAATGTGGCCGTCCTCCACCAACACTGTACCGTCCTCCCCCTTAATGCACTTTACTGAAAATATAATTATTTCTTTTTTATTTATCGAAAGTACGAATAGTTCTATTGTGTCTTCAGTATTTTTTATACTTTCTAACTTTTGTGTAATTTTTTCACTTCCTTCTATCCAATCAGTTTTCTTTCTTATTTTATTAATAACTCTTTTTGCGCTTACTTTTTGTTTACATGGTATTGTAAACCAGCAATCTATTTTAGTTATTATATGTGGGTATAATTTATCTAAAAATGGCATTCTTAAAAGCATATCTTTTAATGTTAGTTCATAATTATAGATTTCTTCTATTGTTATTATTTTATCTCATATCTGTATTTTTACATTTTTTAGCCTTATATGTAATTAAGCTTACTTCATTATTAAATCCTTTGACTACTATTGGTGTTTTTAATTTATCCTATTTACTTTTTGGTAAACAGTTGTATCTACATAAGTTTGTTTCTGCTCCTGTATCTATCATAGGTGTATAATACCTATTATAGTATCCTTCTACTATTATTTTTACAAGTACATATATTTTCATATCATGTTAAAGTTCTTTTTATGAATAATCTTTCTTTATTATATGTTATAGATAATTGTGTATGTTCTATATTGTATAGTTTTACTTGTTCTAACCATTTTATTCCTTATATTATGTCTGCTTTTTTGTATTTCTTTCTTTATTTCAAATTCTATTTTTATTTTTCTAGCTCCTATTATTATTTCCTTTTCTGTCGTATCCTTAATGTCTATTAGGCTCCTGGTAAATCTGGGCATATATTACTATTAGATTTTATTTTTCATTTTTACTAGATATTTTGCTCTATAATTTTCTTATTTTCCTGAGTTTAAGAGTATTAAATATTCTTTTTCATTTATTGTTTCTGTTATATAATATTGATTTAAATTGACTGTTGAAGTTGTTTCATAACTTGTTCTTTTTTATGAACTTGATGATTCTGATTTTTCGTGAGCTATTGTTTTTGATGTACTTATCCTATCATTTATTATTTCTAAATCTTCTTCTATATCTATATTTTTGTAGCTATAGTCATTATTATCAATTGTTTTTACGAATTATTCAAAAGGACTTTCTATTTGTGTTTTATTATTTATTTTTTTCTGTCATTTTATGTTTTGTTGTTAGTACATATAGATTTTTACATCTTGCTGTAAATATTTTACTTCCTGAGGTTAGTTCTATTCCTGATATTTTACTTTCTGGGGTTAGTTCTATTCCTAATATTTTCCAATATAATACTAATGATTTATTTATATTTTTATCTGTTATTGCTACTGAATAATTCACACTTATTATAAATTTCATTTTTTGGTATATTAAATTTCCTTTTATAGCGGTTATTATACTTTTTTCTATAGGTTTTATAATTCTATCATCTGCTAAATATAATTCTATTGGTGTATCTATTCCTTCTCAGAAACATGTTTTTATCAATATTTCTGTTCCTTCAAGGTGTACATATTTTATTGGGTTTTTACTTTTTATATCGTTTATTTCTTTATTAATTATTCTTTTTGTTACTAGTGGTATGCTAGCTCTTCCTTTTGCATATCTATAATCTATTACATGTTCCTTTTGACTTACTAAGTAGTATTCTTCCTTTTTTCTACTAAATATATTTTTTATTGTTGGTATTTTAAATATTTTTTCTAAATAGTTGTCAAAAGTTGTGGGACTAAAGTCCTATGGACTATGCATCAACTTCTTGACTTTGATTTATCTTTTGAATCTGTTCCTATTATGTGTGATAACACCAGTGCCATCAGCCTATATAAGTATACAGTGCATCACTCTAGGGATAAACATATTGATATCAAGAATTATTTCATTCGAGACCATGTCAAAAATGGTGACTTTTTCCAAAATTTTGTTGACTCCAAAAGTCAACTAACAGATATATTTATTGATGAGTAGTGATTTTACCACTTATTTGCACTAAAAACTTATGTATGCTACCATGTTTTGTAGAAATTAATGAGACAAAGTGGTGATTTAATGAACTAATATCCATATTATGCAGGTGTATAGTTGGTAAAATGAAAAGATATGTATTGAGCTAAAAAGGGATCAAATGAAAGTAGAGAAGTGAAGCTGAAGACCTGGAAAAGTCATCGGCCTTAGTTACTATGATTATAAGCCATAGGCTACAGTTGTAGTCAGTCAATATAGTCAGGAGACCATAGTCATGGAGCACAATCACTGTCGCAGTGGCCGCAAATCGTGGCTAAGTGGGAATATTTCCCAGGGTAGTTTTGTAAATTTACATGGACAAATCCCAAACCTTATTTAGGAAATAAAACCATTTTTTCTTTAGGTATTGCATACCTCATAGAAATTTTTGAATTTTAAGAAAGAACCTTAATTGGGAAAGATTGTAACTAAATTTTGAAGAGTTAAACTCTTGGTGTTTTATGAAGAATGAAAGTTTTGAATAATCCTTATGGTATATCTTTCTTTAATTTCTTCATGAGTAGCTAAGTAATTTAGTCTTGGGATTATGTTGAACTAAAATATATTTTTGGGTGGGTGTTGATGGGTTTGCATGATTTTTAGTTGTTGATTATGGATCCACCATTGCTTTTGCTTAATAGTTGGAATTTGTGGGTGAAACCTCAAATATCTAAATAGGTTCCATGGGTGAAAACCCCAAACTATAGAAACCCTTCATAATCCTTGAAAGAAGAATGAAGGTGAAGTCGTGGGAACTCATAGCATCCTTAAAACAGGGCTATAGGGTGACAAGGCAGTGGTGGACAATCAATCCTATGATTTACGACCATTTATAATCTCAAAAATAAGTGTGATTGGAATGTAAATCATGTCAAGGGCATCATCCTAGAAATAGGAATGCTCGGTTGAGGTTTTGGGTGATTATGAATTTCACACTTGTTAGGTGCTCAAAAGAGCAAATGGGTGAAATCCTTGTGGTTTTTTTGAAAGACTAACCACAAAGACCTTTGACCTAGCCTATATTTTACTTAACAATTAAGTTTCATGTTAAACTCTCAACAACCCATACGCTCCTTACCTCAAGGTAGAATAACCCCAAGATCTTCTTAAATCTTGATTCTTAATCAAAAGTGCTAAATTAGTGTGTTGTTAACTAAAGATTTTTTAAAAAAAATTCAACCAAATTTTCCCCACTTTATTTTATATATTGTATTTGTTAGCATTTTGGGTAACTTTTTAGTAATTACAACACCCATAGGATTTGAAATTTATAATTTGCTCTTTGTAGATTCGACCCCAACACGAGTTGGGTTATTGACAATAACCGTCTTACCCTTCAAACATGGGAGTGAGTTGAGCATTATCAAAATGGTGCCATTGTCGGAGAGTGGAATATAGATTTCACTTGTGAGGTGTAATTCTTACTTAGGTATACTCGGGTGGTGTAATTTACTTTTTTTGTAGGTGATCGAAGTTTTAATGGAATGATCAGTGATAATGCGAGCAACATGGGACCCTTTGACGGTCCCCTAGATGATGAAGGCTATCTAAATGGAGAGCCATTATTTGAAGCTTGAGAAAGGATTAATGGAAAATTAGCCCAATGCCCGAATCATGAGGTCCCAGAGAAGATGCTTCTCGAGATCTTCTACCAGGCCCTAGATCCATTAAACAAAAATAGTAGTGGATAACGCATTGGGTGGTTTTATAGTGAAGATTCACCACTATCCAGCCAGAAGTGTCAAAGCAAAACTGGAGTTGGCATACCCGAGATACTAAAGGTCCCAATATCCCTTCTACTATTCCATGGTTGATAATGAACAAAGAAAATGGAATGAAGAAAAGGAGGAGAACATGGAAAAAATGATGACCCAACTTGAACTCTTGACAAAGCATCTTATGGGTGCACCCGTGAAAGTGGTAAACGTCGTAGCATCAAAATCTTATAAAGTTAATGAAGAAGCAAAGAAGTTGGATGAGGAAATTTAGTATTTGGCTAACTACTCGGGGGGTCCTACCCCGCCTATCAAAGGCAGGGTGGGAACCAAGGTTGGATAGACCGCGAGTGGGACAGAGATTAGAGAGATAGGGAGCATGATTATGATTATTATATTTCCCCTTATGCTCGAGCTAAGACAAAGGATCCAAGTGTCATCGACCCTAAAATA
The DNA here is from genome assembly GCA_030864225.1 of Capsicum baccatum var. pendulum. Taxonomy (NCBI): domain Eukaryota; kingdom Viridiplantae; phylum Streptophyta; class Magnoliopsida; order Solanales; family Solanaceae; genus Capsicum; species Capsicum baccatum. Next base: position 43,409,416 of record CM061554.1, read on the forward strand.
TTCAAGACCGAGGATGTATTCGCAAGAATATTGAGTAGAGTGAAAGGTACAGATAAAATAGTCCATAAATTGAAAGGAAACTTCTCTCAACTCTCTCAACTTGTAGTGTCTCACTCCGCTTCTATTAAGCAATTAGAGACCCAAATTGGGCAAATATCTACACAATTAAATGCTAGGCCTAAAGGTGGACCAAATTGGGCAAATCTCCATATAATTAAATGCTAGACCTAGAGGTGGACTCTCTAGTGACACGATTACTAATACAAAAAATGATGCTCAAGTCCTAGCGATTGTCACAGGGAGTGGAAAAATACTATATGGGCTCTTGAAAGAAGACATGAATAAGAAAATTCCGAAAGCTAAAGAAAATGAGGGGTTACCTCAAAGTTGAGAAAAAAATAATGAGAAAGAGACCAAGAAAAGCGATGAAGTGGTTAAGTCTAAAAAGACACAAAGTGAAACAAGGCCCAGAATTCAAGTTCTTCCCCCATTCCCTCAACGATGGCATAAAAAAAGGATTGTCAAATTGAGGAAACTTATGGAAAAACTTAACAATCTATCAATAAACATCCTGTTGCTTGAGGCAATCCAAGAGATCCCGAGATACACTAAGTAATGAAAAATTTGATGTCCAAAAAAAAGCTTGTTGAAAGTGACACCATTTAAGTTACTCATGGGTGTAATGCTATCCTAGATAGTAAGGGTACGGAAAAAACATAACCCCAAAGCATTCACCATTCCTTGCAAAATTGGTACACATGAGTTTGCTAAAGCTCTATGTGACCTTGGTGCGAGCATTAACTTAATGCCTTTTGCCATCTACAAGAAGCTTGGATTAGATTCCCCTATACCGACCTCTATGCGACTTTTAATGGTGGATTGGTCTATCAAAAGGCCAGTGGGAATTTTGTTTAATGTCCTTGTTAAAATGGATAAGTTTATACTTTTGGTGGACTTTGTGTTATTGTAACACCCCAAAAATCAGTCCCAAGACATCACACGGTGCTTGAAACTACAAGTAATCCCAAGATAACCCATGAACTGGCATACTGTTAAGCAACTGAATTATGGCATAATAAATAACTATTTATTGTGTGGAAACATAGTCATACTAAAGATCTAACATAGATACAACATAAATGAAGCTTTACAATCTGATAAATCTAAAGGATGAAACTGAAATTTACATAACTTACTCTAACTGACATCTATGAAGCCTCTACTATACTGACTATAGATGGTTGAGATATGACTCTAACTACCACTAATTAATACACATGAAAATAAATAAAATGTACATGAACTAAAATAGTTTGGAGTTCCCGAGTAGGAGAACTCATCACCGGCTGACTAGAATTTGTAACTGTCTGATCGTGATATGTAGGCTATAACTGGTACCTATATTATGAGAAATATAACCACACATAAGTATATGTGGATCAGAACTTTTAAAATGTACTGAGTATGCAGGGGTGAATGTAATAAGTAAAACTGATTTCTTACGTAATCTTAAAACATGCATGCTAAATGTAAGTAGACTCACCAATAAGCTGGAATAAATTGAAAGATGAAAACATCTTAAAACATGAGCAATAAACATGATTTGATAAGCTGGTGAATCTTTACACTTAGTTTTTGTAAAACTTACATTAATGATATAAATATAACTGAAGCTGAATACTGGGCATGTGGAACTGGATTGTACTTAGTATGAATAACTGGACTAAAAATATAGAGTATTATGCATATGAGAAAGGGACTGACTAAGTAACATGAGGTAACTGAGCATGAATTCGTGAAGACTGTAGTATCTGAGAATGCAAAACCAAGTGTATAACATAATTATGAAATAGTCTGTTAAGAGAGGTACAGAAATATTGATAACTGAATAACTGATAATTGTACCAATGTTCAAGCAAACCTAAAACTAAACTGAATTACTAATCTGATTTCTGAACTGAGATTGTACTGGAACTGATACTAAGATTTGATTACTGAGTAACTGATAGTTTTGATTACTGATAATTGGGTCACTGATGACTGATATACTATTAATTAAGTGATTGTTTCTGACATTCCTGGTCTTCTGGAGCTAGCTGAGTTCCATACTAAGTTGAGTGACTATGTCTGACAGTTCTGAATCTGTAGAACTATCTGAGTTTTTTACTGAGCTGAGTGATTGTATTTGAAAGTCCTAATTTCTATAGAATTGAATAGATTGAGACTAATACTAAAACTATAACTGTAATTGTAACTGTAACTATGGAAGTGTTCATCTAACCGACATGCCCCAAATAAGATAACTGAGTTGGGGTTCAATCTGTAACCCTAATTAGAAGGGTGTTAGTACTGTGCTATGGGTAAAGACACTGAAAAGGTACTCTCATCTGGAAGGTACTCTAATAAGAATGGTGCTACCCTCATTTGACAAGTTAAAATACCTCATCAACCCTCATCTGGCAGGTTTGATATCTCAACCTACTCTGGCTACGTAGTTTTGGAATGTAAGAATTACTTTTAAGGATCACACCCTCTACTGACAGATGAGTCCCCATCCTTGGGTTTACTCGGTGATGAATCTTACTCCTATCTGAATAGACACTGAACTGATTTCCTAGTTCGTACTAGGCTTGACTGAACTGTTACTATTTGTACTCTTAAACTGAACTGAACTGTGTTCACTGAGTTTCGTTGGCTAGCGGAGATACTACTGAATTCTATTAACTAACTGAATACTATAGAAGTCTGAACTGAATATTGAATACTACTGAGGTCTGAACTGAATACAGAATACTACTGAGGTCTGAACTAAATACTGAATACTACTGAGGTTTAAATTAAATATTGAACTGAACTGGAGTGATACTTAGATTATTAAGATTTTCCTGAGTTCTGTAACTGACTGATAGTACTACTGATCGTGATGTAACTGATACTATTTTGTAACTGATACTGACTCTAGGTAAACAGCTAAATTATCAGGTATTAAATACCCCCATGACTCGACAGTATGAGAGTAAAGCTTGGCATGACCATAATAGCGCAATAATACTCAATTGTCAACAATGCTTTCATTTAGACATTTTGTCAAACACTTAGAGGTTATAGACAAACATAGATGAGAAAATATAGTAACATATTATGATTACCCTATTCAATTCACATAAGTATTCTATCAAGCACATTGAGATTAATACTTGGACATGGGAATATCTTAAAAACACGGGAGCATAGCATGATTTCATAACCAACACCGTGAATTAGGGAAATTGCATAAAATTCACTTGAAATAGGACATGGGCATTTCATCACAACATGTAAGGATCAAACATGTGGAAAATATGAACTTAAAATAAGGAATTATTTCTAATTATATTGAATATAGGATCCACTATGGAATCAAACTAAAATTCTAAGGACATGATATGTGAGCCTTTGTTCAAAATCATTCTTGTAGGCATTTCATCAAATACTTGTAATTCATGGTTTAGTCTAAGCATGGGAGTAGTTAAAAATAGTAGTAATAGCATGATTTCACCTCTAAAATCATCAATTAGAGTTTAAATTTGGCAAACAATACCACTCAAACATGTAAGGTTTAATATCACCCATAATTTCATATAAATATGATATAAGTTTGAGATTCATGAAATTTATAAACAAAATTCATAAAAACATGTAAAGATTATAACTTTAAACTTGAAATTTGAGTTTTGGGCTCCATGGGTGAAAGCGGACCCATGGATGAACTCCCACATACCTTAAAGCTTCAATCTTGAAGGAGAAACACAATCTTGAAAGCATTCTTGAATTAGGAAACTTGATTCTTGATTCTTTTCTTAAAGAAAATTTCATGGAGTTCTTGCTGTTCTTGAGGAGGCTAGGATTTTATTGGAGAGAAAAAAGATGATTAATAATGTATCTAATGTTTTTGGGGCTAAAATTAAGTGTTAAGGTCGTATTTGGGTGAGAGGAATTGACCAAAGTGTCCCCAGACCTTTTAGGAACTGAATTAACATATAAAACAGCTTTGGATCCGCTTCAGTTCTTTGTTTCAGGGCGCAATTGACGTGATGCATCGAGATCGCATCGGTTTACTGCCTCACATAAAAAATTCCATAACTTTTTACTCGGGTATCGAATTTAGCAAAATTAGTATCGTTGAAAAGCTAATTCAATTATATAAAATTTGGTAGGTCTTGAGATGTAAAATTCCATGTATATAAAAAGTTATACACATTTAAAGTAGATCCTTGTAGAATCAAATATCAAATTTTGGACGAATCAAATGATCTTAGATCAACTTGGATCTAAGTGATTACTATGAACATTTTTAACCTCAAAAGCAAATAAAACATGAGGATAAAGATTTTAAAACTTATATTCACATGAGAATCACTTGGATTATAGCTTATACACGTAAGAACGATGGTTTATAGACTAGCCTAAAAATGCGAGGTATTACAGGTATTGTATTGCCAAATGGGCCAAGAGGTCCCTTTCATCCTTGGTCGCCCTTTCTTGGCACCATAATAGCCCTTATCGATTTATATATGGGGGAAATAAACTTTAGGGTGCAAGAGGATGAAGTCTCTTTCAAAATTTGTAAGACGGAGAAATAAATTATAGAACTTCAAGTTGTGTCCATGGTGGATGTTGAGAGTAAGAAGGTTATTGAGGAGGGGATTGAGTACCCACCTTTAAAATAGAAAAAGAAAGACGTCGTTCCAAGATAATAACTAAGGCGGTATGTGGGAGGCAACTCAAAAATGCCACAAAAGTGGATCGTATCCTTTTTGTTATGATTTTGTAGCATAAATGTTAGTTTTTTACATTTGAATAACTCATGCATTTGTAGAACTATGGAGCGCATTAAATGATCTTGAAAAAGGAAAAGTGTGCAAAATTTGCATTGAAAACTGGACAGGGGAAAAATCTACGTAAATTAAGAAAAGAGTTGAACAGGGAAAAATAGGGGAGCAGAAATGCTCTTGATTACCTTGATCATTGTCCCTAGGCGCGATCACGTTCACTTGCATATCTACGATAGCGGTCACCTAACCGTGATCGCGGTCACTTCAGCTATTTAATCACTAATTTCCACCCATTTACCTCACACTCCCTTTCAAATTTTATTCTCAAATAGGACTAAATTCTGGCTAAGTGTTTTCCAAAAGCATCCTTACATCCCTCTTGCATCAAAAATCTTATAGCTGTCATGAATCCATGCTTTTATTTTAAAAAAGAGGCCTTAAAATACATAATTAATAGAGGGCCTAAAGTTTTGATTGTTGTTCTTTCATGTGGTTATACTTGGTAATTGTGTGGTGTTGGCTGCTTAAGTGAGGTGTGCACATAAGTGGGGAAATCTTGAGTACCCAAAATATTTGCAAAATGTAGACCAATGAAGTGTGCACACCAAGTGTTTGATATGTTAACCAAATTAACTTTCAATAATGATTTTTGCATTTGAAAAGGGCACATTCGAACACCTATTAGCATTGTTAAATTGATCTTCATGTAAACCCAAATTGTAGAGCATACTAGTGGCCTAAAAATTTAGAAGACTTTTGAACATGAAAAGCTAGTACGAAACCAGCCTCATGTATTGTGACCGCGGTCACAATTTGCGATCACGGCAATGCGAATACGGTCATGGCCAACAATCGCGGTTACCGAGACTAGTTTTTTGCCATGCCAAAAATCCTGCACTTCTAATTTTTAGCCAAGCACCCATTCTAATAAGCTTTAGTCAAAATTATGTCATAGTTTGTATGTTAAATTGTCATTGATTGATATCATGTATGCCTAGTGCTTTCAGGACATCCTCATGGACAAGTATGATCACATAAGAATCATGGTATCTGAGTGCCACACTCACTACTATAGTAATCTTTCGAGGACAAAGCTCTACCCAAAAAGAAGGATTTGCTTGGAGAATGTGCCAAAAAAACTATCAGCATTTCATGACAAACTTGAAGCCACAGGGTGAAGGTGTTTTGCCCTGTATCCTTGTATTACAAATGAACAATGTATATGTAAATTTTATGCCAACATTAGTGAAGTTTCTTTCTTAGATCCATCCAATGTGACTATTAAGATCTGGGGAAAACCAATGAGAGTTGGGGCGGAGCAAATTAATAATGTGTATGGGATCTAATATGCAGACATGGGCAAATTCAAAGCAAAAGAGTGTAAACCGGGGAGTTGGTTGGCGCAACGGATATGTCCCAAAAAGAAAGTCTCTTGGAAAAATACTAAAAGCAACATTTCTATGAACGCCTTTACTTCTGAGGATCAAACATGGTTGCACATTATTTGTAGCCGAGTCTCTCCTTGCGCCCACATGACATCAGTCTCAGATCTTCATACTCGAACGGTTGCTTGTATTCTAAACGGCATCCCTTTGGATGTTGATCATCTCGTGGTCAATAAAATGGATCATTTTAAGAACCAAGGTGGTACGCATCTCTTTTTACCCTCTTTAATTATAGATCTTTGTAGGAGAGCAAGAGTTGAAGAGTATGCTAGTGATATATGGGTGTGCAGGAGAGAGAGGTTTGAAGAGTATGCTAGTAATGATGAGGCCCCCACTGAGTGGTCTGATCTTAAGGAGAATAATGATGATGCAGATTCAGAGAGTGATAGCAACCTTTGATGTGGTTTCAGGGAGCCTCTTTTATCTCTTTTATTCTTCCTTATTTATACAGTGGGGACACTACTACTTTTTTAGTTGTGGTGTATCCATATTCATTTTATTTGGACTTGTATTATTGATATTCCTACATACTTTCTTGGTCTTTTGGATGATTCTTATTTTTTTTATTTGGGTTGTAATATTTGAGCACTCTGATGGTGCCCATATTTGTATGGATTAGTTACTTTGTCTTTAGTTTGTTACTTTATTTAAGTTCTATGTGACGAGTTTTTCCCTATGATAGACTGAGTGACAATATTCTTAAGGGGATAGCGTCGTGATTTTTTTTAGCCATGGATTGCAGGGGAAGTCTGGCTACCCATAGCATCATGTTCAATACAAGAGAAGTCTGAGTACCCGTGGTATTGATGATTTGGGATCACATTCATACATATTGGCAAAGTCTGAGTATCTATATGGGTAGTTCACTCGTATTAGAGCCACAATGTGAGACAATAGCTTGGGTTGTAGCCATGATTAGCAAATTATGCATGGTACAGATGCAAAGCAAACACCCTTGTCCGTCTTAAATTTTTTGCAAAAACTCAGGGGCATGGACGTGGACAGCCTTGTAATAAAACTTTTTCACTTTTTATGACTCCAAAAAGTGACTTTGGAAAAATAGTTGGTACTTCATTTTTGTCTCGAGCAGAAGAAACAGTTGAACCCCCTTTGATGAGGTTCGAATGCCATGTATGAAAGCTCATTTGTTTATATCTCATGTGTACTTTTACCATTTAGAACTTGCCCCATTAGTCTTTTAAGGCTAAATTTTGATTGTTCTTGGTTGGTAAAAGGATCATAGTCCATCTTTTGACATAGGAAGCCCACTTTTAGCCTAAACACCCTACTAATACATAGGAGTTACCCCTAGTCACCCTCTTTGAGCCTTTGGATATTTCTTTTGAAGAAATATTATAAGTTGTGACCCTTCTATTTTTCCTCTTTTGAAACCTACCCTTCTTGAACTTAAAAATACAAATTGAGGCTAAAAGCCTAAATTAAGGGTGGTGGAAATTGAAAAAGGTATAGTTGGGGCAGGAAATCATAAGAAAGTGCCTACAACCTTAAACAAATAAATCAAAATGATTAGAAGAAAAAAATATCCAACAAAGAAAAAAAAGGCATGAGTTATGCACAAAAGAAAAAGAGAAAAAAAAAGGGGGAAATGGGATGACCAAGAAAGGCAGAGTAGGCACAATAGTGAAATAAAAGAAGTGGACCAATAGCAAAAAAATAAAAAGAGTGTGTTGTAGAGTTTAAGGAGGGTTTAGCCTTATTATCCTAAATTGATATCCTCCCCTACCCTAAACCTACATCATAAGCTCAAAAAGTCCTTTGTGATTCCCAACCAAGTGTGGTCATTATAGTGGCGATTGAAAATAGGGGCAAGCCTATTGCATAGTACTTGTTAACATTGAGAATCATTTTATAGAGAGAGTATTTGCACTTAAACTCTGTGTTGCATGATTGATAGCTTGGTGTGTGAAATTTTCTTTCTTGTGAAGAGGCATGTGAAGAAGTTGAGGTAGGTGACATTGTCATCTTCTACAAAATTAGATAAAAGGGAGTATGATATGATTAAGGTCAAAAGTGAGTCATCTTTAGAGTGAGTAGTAGTTATCAGATGGTTGCTCCTCAAAGTTTATTGTGTCCTCCATTATTTCATTTTATGTTGAGGGGCATCGTTAAAATCACTTGGCTTATGCGTGAAGAGCTTTTTTTATAGTAATCAAGTTGGAGTCATCATGATCATTGGGTAATAAAATATGGGCATACATATGAATTTGTGTCATAGTAAAGGGTGGTGTTGATTGAGTACAAGCAAGATTCTAAGTTGGGGGTGTTGATAAGTGGTGATTTTACTACTCATTTGCACTAAATATTTATGCACACTACCGTGTTTTGTAGAATTTAATGAGACATAATGGTGATTTAATGTACTAATATTTACATTGTGCAGGTGTATAGTTGATTAGATGAAAAGATGTGGATTGGAGCTAAAAAGGGATCAAACGAAAGCAGAGAAGTGCAGCTGAAGACCTGGAGCAGTCATCGACCTCAGTTATCGCGTTCGCGGGCCATAGGCCATGGTCACGGTTAGTCAAGATGGTCAGAAGACCGTGATCGCAGAGAACAACCGCGGTCGTGTTGGCCGCTATTGCAGGCATCCTTATGCAGTCATGTTGTCCATAATTTCAGACATCCTTATGCGATCGCAGCTAAGTAGGAATATTGCCCAAGGCAATTTTGTAAATTTACATGGACGAATCCCAACCCTTATTTAGGCAAAAACCCTTTCTTCTTTGGGTATTTCTTACCTCATAGATATTTTTAAATTTAAAGCAAGAACCTTAATTGGGTACTATTGTAACTAATTTTGAAGAGCTAAATTCTTGGTATTTTGTGAAGAATGAATGCTTTGGATAATCCTTATAGTATATCTTTATTTACTTGCTTCATTAGTAGCTAAGTAATTTAGTCTTAAGATTATGTTGAACTAAAGTGTATTTCTGTGTGGGTGTTGATGGGTTTGCATGATTTTTAGATATTGATTATGGATTCCACCATTAGTTGAGCTTAATAGTTGAAATTTATGGGTGAAAAACCCAAATCTCAAAATAGGTTTGATGGGTGAAAACTCCAAACTCTAGAAACCCTTCATCATCCTTAAAAGGGAGATGAAAGTGAAGTCATGGAAACTCATAGCATCCTTGAAAGAGGGCTATAGGGTGACAAGGCAGTCGTGGACAATCAAGCCTATGGTTTATGACCTTTTGCAATCTTAGAAATAAGTATGATTGGAATATGAATCATGTCAAGGGCATCATCCTAGAAATAGGGATTTCCGATTGAGGTTTTGGGTGATTATGAATTTCACACTTGTTAGGTGGTCGAAAGAGCCAATGGATGAAATCTTTGTGATTTTGTTGAAAGACTAACCACAAAGACCTTTGACCTGGCCTATCTTTTACTTAAAAACTAAGTTTCATGCTAAACTCTCAACAACCCATGCACTCCTTACCTCTAGGTAGACATAATATCTTCTCAAATCTTGATTCTTAATCAAAAGTGCTAAATTAGTGTGTTGTTAACCAAAGACTGTTACAAACAAATTTCAACCAAAGTCCCCCCACTTTATTTTACATGTTGTGTTTGTTAGCATTTCAGGTAACCTTTTAGTAATTAGAACACCCATAGGATTTGAAATTTATAATTCACTCCTTGTGGATTAGACCCCAACGCGAGTAGGGTTTTTGATAATGACCATCTCACCCCTCAAACAGGGGAGTGAGTTGAGCGTTATCAATTATATTTTAAAACAAAAACTTTCTGCTTTATTTTTGTGCATCTCTCTGTCTGCATATTGCCTGTGTATTTTTTTTTTATTTTGTCAAGGGGGGAGAAAGTTAGGAATATCAGAGTAGCCTAGTAGCCTACCGGTCAGGGGGAGCAGAGAAAGTTTACAAGTCAGCTAAGACTTACACAAGTCAGGGGGAGCAAGCTGAGAAACATGAAAGTTAACTGATGTTTACTCTTGTTGTCACTATCAAAAAGGGGAGATTATTAGTCTCCTAAGTTTATATTTTAATAATTACAAACTAACAAGTGTATCTTTGCAGCTACTAATAATGAAAAGATGAAGGAAGTTGGCTCCAAAAATAGAAGGACATCAAGAATGGAAGGACATCCACATATCCAAGGAAAATCAATCACAGCGAGAACAAATAAAAAGAGAATCTCAGCTCTAAATCATCTCAAAATATTGGAAGATATGGAAGATCACGGCATGAAAAATGAAACCAAAAAACAATTCAAGAATATGGCAAGAAGATTAATAAAATATCATGGAAATAGAAGAAGGATCACAATCCCAAAATCAAGGCAGACCACATCAATCAGGAAGAAAAGATCACAAGCACATTTGAAAAGAAATCAATCTCTACAAAACCAAAAAATAGATCACGGACATATCTAATATGGATGTGATCCAAAGCCATATATGGATATATCATACGGCTATATTCCTCAATTAAGGAATTAATTCACATCCTTGATTGAAAATAAATCTCTTGGTTTTGCTTATGAATAGTAGTAAGACTATAAAAGATAACGATCGAAGACAGACATTTTCCACTCAACTTCAAGGAGAAAATTTAAAGTGTCTCATTCTTAGTCTTACAAGGATCTGTAACGTTAGTTACAATTGTTATATAAAGATTAGAATCAAGTCAACTTTGTAACATCAACTGAAGTTGTGTCACAAGATCTGAAGAACAAAATAAGTCTTCAGAACTTGTTTTCTATCATTGTACTCGAGCCAAACTTTCAACAATCTAAGAAAACTTTGAAACCCAAGGGGACTGAATGTGGGCACTATATTGGTGTGCAGAATCGGGGTAAGTCTTTGTATTATTACTTTATGTTTTGTTATTTACTTACTTAACTGTTTTAAAATTAATTTGTGTGTGAAGTGTTCTGATTTGCAAGTGAGTTGATTGTGAGGAGTCAGTAGTCGACTCACAGAAGAAAATTTTAATTCACCTCCCCTCTTGAATTTCAGTTGTAAGTATGTCATGTTAATATTTATATTCATTAAATTATGTATGTTTTTATGGAGTATTTGTCAATTTGATGCTCTCTTGATTTTTTAAATTTACGGTTATACTTTGATCAATTAAGGTTAATTTTTCTTGCCTATTTAAAAAATATGATTGATGCTCATCCAACTTGATTTGGTTGCAAGTCTAGATTGATGGATGCTTGATTTTCTAACCATCAATTTTTTTCACTATTCTTATCAACATAATAAAAATCAACATGTTTGTATATATGTATCTTCTTTGTTTTCATTCAATCATTCTTCAAGGTCAAAGTTTCGCTCAGATGAAAATTATTTTCATCAAAATCCAAGCTTTGTGATCACTATTGTATTGTTTTGTTTTAGTTTACAAGTCGTAGAAAATGTCGGTTGGCTTTGAAGAATTTCTTGTGTATAGGTTAGGTTTACTGGTATTGTTTTGATATCTTTATTATCTTATTATTTTATTTTAATTTACATATGATAGATGAATGACAATCGACTTTGAGGATTTTTTTAGGTAAAGGATAAGTTTAATTATATTGTCTTACTATTTCTATTAGTTTATTATTTTGTGGTAGGTATAGTTCGTAGATGAATGTCAATAGACTTTGAGGAATTTTTGTGTGTAAACTTTAAGTTTAATTGTATTATTTTGATATCTTTTTTATCATATTATTTTATTATAATTTTACAGGTAGTACATAAATGTTGGTCGGCTTTGAGAAATTTTTTTAGGTAAAGGTTAGGTTTAATTGTATTGTTTAAATATCTCTGCTTTGAGAATTTTTTTTATGTAAAGGTTAGGTTTAGTTGTATTATTTTGATATCGCTATTATTGTATTATTTTGCTATAGTTTACAGGTGGTAGATGAGTGTCAGACGTGTTTGAGAAAATTTTTGTGTTTAAAGATTAGATTTAATTGATTGTTCTGATTTCTCTATCATTATATTATTTTATTGTAGTTTACAGGTGGTAGATGAATGTCGATCGGCTTTTAGAAATATTTTTGGTAAATATTAGATCTTATAAACAAATTCTCCATCTTTACATACACAAAAGGTATTGAATTTAATTATTGTATTCATGTCTATTATTTAAACAAATATCCTATTTAGAGTAATGTTTTGAACTTATTAAAGTGAGATACGACGCGTACACCTAAATTGGTATATATATATATATATATATATATATAGAGAGAGAGAGAGAGAGAGAGGAAGAGGGAGGGAGGGAGGGAGAGAGATACATATATCTTATTAATTAATTATCCTATCTTATAAGTTTGATTTTAAAATTTTATACTTCATAATTATATCATCATTCTTTATTTCATTCTATAATTTATATATTATTAATTTATTTTTTACTCACTTTCTTTAAATAAAATTGAAATATCATTGATGATGATGATTGAAGAATACATAACTTTTTATTTTTTATTATTAAAGATAATAAATTACAGACGAATCACGTTGTAAGATCAAATGGTATTTTGACAACACTTGTAAATTTTTTCTCGAATATTTAATTTTAAATAAATAATTCATGAAAAGTGACATATTTGTTATCATATGATGAATGTTTTCATATGTAGTGATTTAATTTATGGAATAGTTTTTAAATTCATTTTTGCTTGATGTTTTTCAGTAATATTTTAATTATTTAAATAATATATCATTATTTAATATTTTGATGTATCTATGTATATAAATATTGATTGAAAATTTTATAATACATACTTTTTAATTAAATAAAATTAAAAATTTAATTAAAAATATTATAATAGATATTTAAAATAATTGTTTTCTATAAAATATTTTAGTAGTAAAAGTCTATTGATACATGTCCTTTTTGGTCATTTGCCTCTCAAAAGCACTTGTTGAAAAAAATTATTCAAACACAATTTTTTTATCAAAATCATTTTTCAAATGAATTTACCAAACACAAATTATTTTTTTCATAAACACTTTTTTAAAAAGTTATTTTACAAAAGTGCTTTTCAAATACGCACAAAAGTGCTTTTCAAATACGCAGTTTTCTAACAGCAATCCCAACCGGGCTCTTACATTTTTTTTTATTTTAAATCGTATTTATGTATGTTATGTTGAAATGTGATATAAAAGTACTATGTTAACTTTTTTCGTTTTGAGTTTTGAACTTATGTTATATTTTAAGTTTCAATAAATTTATTTACTCGTATTTGACTTGATATTTCACATTGCAAACCCTTCATATTTAGTTAGAATTGATAGATTATCTTTTTGTCAAATTTTTAATATTTATGACATTATATTTGTAAGAGGAGGGGAGGGGGGAAGTCAAACATGTATTTCATGATGTTCTTAAAAAATCATGTACTTTTAGTTTGTATGATTAATTTGTTTAAAATATGTTATATAAAAAATATTAATAAATAAATTTTTTCTAATATTAGTTAACAAGATATGGTTATCAACTAATATATTTTCAAAGATGATATATATATCCTAAATATTTAATTTAATATCATTTATAAAGGCTCTTTTTCGTTTAATATAAATTTTTAGTTCATGATAATGAATTTTTATTTTAAAAATCAATATAACCATGTAATTATATTTGTGCAATCAAATAGTACACTTGTAGTTACACTATAATTACATTTTGGCAAGGTAATGTGTCATTGTTATGACTAGTTTGTGTAATTACTGCGCTGGTAATTACTTCCCTAGTAATTACACCAATTTTAATTATCAGGTTGTTTTTCAAATAGACCCCAAGTAAATGAAGATTATGACTATGGACATTTTGGGCCTTTTCTGTATACTAAAAGGACAATGAAGATCGCAATATAACATCATATTTAGCACTAATTTGAGTTGTGGTAGGATAATTAGGATTCCTCTCGCATTAATATATCAAAAGTTCGAATTTAACCTCTGAAAATGGAAATTTTTTTGACGAAAGTGTATTCCTCAAAAATAGATTATCTAATACGCAAATATAAACTTATCTCAATACAATTACAAATATCAAATAAAAAAGGAAAAACCATTTTTGATGTTATGACTATACTCCGATGATTCATGACTAGTCACTCGATTCCACCATATGCAAAACTAGTTGGTCAATCATACCTAATACTATTTGCTTACAAAGATGGCCTCTTCCAACATAAAATCTTTTTTTTTTAGAAAGAAACAAAAAAATAACTCGCCTTTCTTTGTTATTTTCTATGAAGAATATTACTAGTAATTTCACTTATGTGTACTCTTTATCATTTTAATAAATTCTTTCTCCCCCAAAAGAAGATGAAACATAAAAACTTGAGAGACATATATATAGTTGAATACTTGAATCAAGAGATTGATTTACTAATATAATTCAATTCCAGTACTAGAAAATAAACCTAAATAACTATTATTTCTACTTGTTGGACTTCAATTGATTTGTAGGACGACCAATTCTGTAATGTGCATGTTCATCCTATAAATCAAATCAAATCGAATTCTATAAATGAGGTAGAATCGAAACCAAAATATTTCAGTAACATAACTAATTTTGAACGGTTTATCTCACTGTGACACCCTGGCTTAAAATAAGAGTCTCACATCAGCAGAACGAAACCTGTCAAATGGGTCGGGCTGATCTGGCCGGCCCAGTAAACCTGGCCCTTGAAGATGGCCCGATCCGGCGAGCCCCCGGACTACATGGCTGCCGGTCCTGAGCTGGGCTAAATTTTTTTGGACCCAGTAGACCTGACCCGGAATGAACCAGCTGATCAAGCCCACCGGTTGCCCAGCTCGACCCGGCCCGGTAAGTTTTTGTCTTTTTTTTTTTACTATTTAAAATGGATCGTTGGGTGCGCTGCCATTTGGACCATTGTGCTCAACGGCATTATAGCCGTTTGGGACTGCCAACCGAACGGCCAAATGGCCATATATATTTTTTAAAAAAAAAAATATTTCAAATAATCTTCTTTAATACAAAAAAAATCTTATAAATACCCTACACTTTCAAATCATTTCACACACAATTCTCATTCTCTCAAATCGCATTCTCTCTCAAATATTCTAATTATCTCCAAAAGTGCTCAACTTTATTTTTTAATTTTGCAATTATAAATACAAGTGGAATTTTTCTAAAGTCACAATTTTTAGATACTTTCAAAATTTGGTATTGTCGTTCCATCTCTTACTTTTAATTGTTAATTAGTGTATTAATTGTTGAATATTTATTTTTATTATTTTTGTGTATTTTGAGTATTTTTTAGTTTGATTTATACTATGAAAAAATTAAGAAACATCGGTAAAAGTATCAAAAAAGTTTATCCTGGAAGTGGTAGTGTAATACCCCGTATTTTCGTGCTAGAATTCTAACCGTCGTTCCTGCGTGTCTAAAATCTAATCCAAGTGATTCTCACATGAATACAAGTTGCATTATTATTATCCTAGTCTATGTAGTAGTTTAGAGGTAGAAAATGTTTATAGCAATGACCTAGAACAAAGTTGAGCTAAGACCAATTGATTCATCCAAAGTTTAACATTCGATTCTACAAGGGTCAACTTCAAACGTGAATATCTCTTAATATACATGGAATTTTTCATTTCAAGACCTATCAAATTGTATATAATTGAATTAGCTGTCCAACGATACCAATTTCATCAAAATCCGACACCCGAGCAAGGAGTTATGGCTTTACGAAGTAGAGTGCGTCGCCTAACCAATCGCACATGGTTACTAGAATAGGTGTGCGATAAGCAGTGCGGCGCATACTTAAATATGTGTGATAAGCTATGCGGGGCATACTTAAATGTGTGCGATAAGCAATGCACTACATACCTCACTTCCAAGTGCCAAAAATACCCCTATATATGTCTATAACACGGGATTAAACTCCCATAACACCAAAATAAGTTTACTTTCTCTCAAAATTGCCAACAACATTCATTAGGGTTTCAATCTAAAAATTTAAATATGTCAAGATTCAACCATGAGTTTTCAATAATTCTTCGAGATTCGGAATCCCCATTCTGAGGGCTACAAGAAACACTACTTATTTTCACGAATAGAGTCACAAGGTCAAGAGTTCATTCAAAGCTTCAAGTTTAAGGTATGTGGAGTTTTTCAACAGGAACATCCTTTCGTTCTTGTGCCCAAAATTTATATTATTTTACAAAGATATATGACTTTACATGCTTTGATATGAATTTGAGATAGAAACTATTATCCTACGTTCTTGTTCAAAAGACTATTATATTTTTATGATGTCTTGAAGATAAATTCCTTGAGTTTTGACGTTAATATCATGTTTGAAGTTGAATATCCATATTTTCATATGAATTATACATGTTTGCTACATAAAGTGTGAATCTTGAAATATTTTGCTCAAGTATTGATATATGGGTTTTGAACCCTATTTGAGAATTATGATTTTCATGAAAGTAATGTGTTATGCACACCTTGATATTTGAATGATTTGACCTTTTGGTCTTAAAAGAGTTATTTTAGAACTCGAATGAGAAAAGAAATCCACATTTTGATTTATTATGAAAAAGGGAAAGCATGATGGATCCCGTTATGAATTGTTGAATTATTTTGTGGTGGATTTTCTTTAAAAAGATATGAGCTAAGTTTGGGAGTAGTCTTTAGCATTGAGTGGGAGGTATAGCTGTGTTGGTACTTTTCTAGAACTACATGCCCCCGTAGGAGCTGGAATTGAGGTTGATTATATATAGTGATCGCTAGTTTTTGGATTTGATACTTATAGTCCTACTCCGATGGCAAGGATAGGGCGACTCTCTCCAACGTGGGTTGTAAGTTGGACTCTATGTGGCTCACATGGTTTATGTCGATTATGAGATCTCCCCATGTGTGTGTGTGTATTCTCCTATCTAATATAAAAAGTCTTATTCTTCTATCTGAGATGAAAACATATTTGTTTGAAAGACTGAGTTTGAGAAAGTCATTGCTTTTGAAAGATTTAATGAACATATATTCCAAAGAGAATTGTTATGAGATTTGATTTCTTTGATGATTTGGAATCGAGATGAAAGTCAATTGAGATTTATTATGATGACTCACATGTTTCACCCGATATTTTTTACTCTCTTATGATTATGATGATTTTAATTCGAGCTAAGTGAGTCATTTATATTAGCATGCATAATTTTATAAACTGTGATGATATTAAGATATTATTTTATATATGCATTGCACCCCATATGCTTGGTACATTTCCATGGTACTGACCCACATATTCGTATATGGGCTATATATTCTCGGAATATAGGTACAAGGTATAGTGTACATATTCAAATCCAGTCAGTTCGCGGCATCCAGTCAACAGGTGATGAGTCATTTTGATTCAAGGGCTTGAGTCAGTTATACAGATTGGGAAGTATTGTATTTTCTTTATTCAGTCGTATTGAGTTGGGTTATTCGAGAGTCGTGACTCGGCTACCTACAGTCAGTACTAGTAGAGGCTTCATAGACAGTCAGTAGAAGTTGATGTATTTTGTTTCATTTTTTGTTGTAAAAGCAGAGTTGTAATTTTGTATTAGTTTTGTATCTATCATATTCAGAAAAGAGTTATTTTCTGCAGATTTGTATAGATTTATACTTTTTGTTCAGTTGCTTATGAGTAATGCCAGTAGAAGGGTTAGCTTGGGGTCACTTGTGATCATAAGCACTGCGTGACGTCTCGAGACCCGACTTCGGAGCATTACAAACTTAGTATCAAAGCACATAGTTCAAGTGTCCTAGGGTGTCTATGAAGCCGTGTCTAGTAGACTCTTGCGGAATGGTACGGAGACGTCTGTACTTTTCTTCAAGAGGCTACAGGGCATTTAGGAAATGTCTCCATTCTTTCAAGTCTTAAATCGTGCTATAGGAAAGTTCTTCAAGAAACTTATACAGATTCTCATCTTACCCTAGTCAGGCCATCTCTGCCTTATTTCAAAGGTATCAGAAACAGTTGAGCTTAATTCTCCATAGATAGTTATAGAATTGTAAGAGAGCTACAAAAGTATCCTAACAGTACTTTTGAGTTTCAAAAACTGAAATGCTTTATCAGGCCTGTAGAAATTGTGCACTAAGCTCGAGTCAGATATGCTTTCAAATTTATCCTCAAAATCCATAATGATAATCTATACTTCCTTATCTATGTATTATTCTTGAGACAGCATGATCAACAAGTTTTAATTTCTCTCCAGATAATGCTCTTATATTTGCTAGCGAAAGTTTCAGAAGTTACAAAGCGACTTGAGAAAAGCCTTTTAGTGTGTTATAAGTCTTTCAAATTTGAAGTTATGCCCTCTTTCTTATAAGTTATTCAATTAAGATAGAGTAACGTATATTCTTAGATCATTGAATGTTGTGTGTCAAGTTTCTATCTCTTGTATTATGTAATCTTGTTATCACTATGTTTGTAAAAAATCAAAGTCTAGTGAAGCCGTGTGAGGCCTATTTTGCTTCAATAGTATAGTTGCTTTTTTATTCATATAATTTTCTTAATCAAAACACAAAACCAAATTCTAGTGAAGTCATGTGAGGCCTATTTTAATTCACTAGCAACTTGTTATTTATATTGTTTTTCTGGTGTTAGTTGAAAGTGTGGGTTTCTGTATAGTGACAGAAGTAGTAACGTTTATTTAAAAGTCTTGTGTTAGTTGAACTTGTGGGTTTAGAAGTGTAGTGAAAATAATGGTGGTAAGGGTGATTTATCGAATATGTATAGCTGAATTTTTGCTTATGATTGAATTAGTAATGAAGTGAAATACCCTTGTTTGTTAGTGTAGTGAAGTTAAAGAAGGAGATTATTAGTTAAGGCGTATTGTTGTTTGCTTGAAGTATGAAAAGAGCTATAGATGGTATTTGTCGTGCTAGAAAAGTATAGGTTTTGATAAAAGTACTTGGTGGTTGAGTATTGTTAATTTAGGCTTTCCTGAGATTGCAAGAGAAAGTTTAGTTGAAATTTATAGAGCTATGAAAGTAATTTAGGTGTAAAGATGGGTAAATAGTAATAATGTGAAGAAGGAGAATGTGTTAATAGATTATGAATAAGATAGGCCATATGATTATGATCGGTTGTCATGTGTACTAGTTTTTCTTAATGCTATGTTCTATAGTTTTAAAGTGAAAATTGTGTGTGAGATTGGGTTGTAAATCATGTTTAGATCTAGACATTAACTTTAAACAGTTGATGGTTCGGTTGTTGATGCTAGTTATATAGAGGTGATCTAGTAGGCCTGAACAGTGTATGCAAGAGTATAAGATCAAGTGTTCGTAATTAAGTATGGTGTAGAGGTATGCCCAAGGTGCTATGGGTATGCATTATTTTTTAGGATTATTGTATATTGTGTGGTTAGTAGTAACGTTGAGTTTCTAGGTGGAGAAAGGCTAGTTAGATAATTTATGTTGTTCTTGATAGCTAAGTTAAGGAGTTATGATTGAAGACGTTGAGTCTTTTTAGTATGATTTTATTCTCATGGTTTGGAAAAAATATAAGTATAGAAGTGTGATCTTGGTAGGCTATGATTATGTGATTAGAGATGTAGATATGTTGCAAATGAAAGTGTAAGTCTTTAATGATGATTATTGAAGCTAGGAATTAAGGATAGCATATGGATGGGTTGTTCAAGAATGAAGTCGGTAAATTCAAAATTAGTTTATTCTTGTGAGTTTAGCATTTATGTGTAGATAACAGAATGATGAAATTATGGATTAATCTCGAGGATATGGAGTAGACCATCATACTTAGAATACCAGTTTGACCTAATGGGGAGATGGTTAGTGAAGAACCAAATCAAGTTTTGAGAATTAGATTGTGATACATGTTAATAATGAGTTATGATGAGATAGTGATCCCTTATTACTCTAGAGTATTCCTTGGATTTCAGTCATTACAACACCAAATCCATCACTTGCTTGACAAATCCATGCCACAGGCCTATGCTTATACCTATCATGTGTGCTCAAACCCATTCTCAGCTTCTAGTAAGCATGTAACAGCTTCACTCTATGATTCGAGTTATCTCTTATGAATCTATGAACTTCATTCTTATGTTGAATAGCCCATGATAAGTATAAACTCATGTTTCAAAGTATGACCAGTTTTTAAACTCATGATACTAATGAAGTTCGCATTATATCATGCATGTTCTCATCTTAGATTTCTTTAATGAATCCATGCCTTTGATATTTTATTTTTTAGGACAAAGATAAGTGTTAATGTTATGTATTATAGTTTTCGTGCTTCTGGTTCATATATGTCAGCCCTATGGTGACCTCTTCCTATGTTAAGATAGTGGTGATGATAGTAGATAAGCAATGGTTTATATGTGAGAGAGTTGATGACCCTCATTAAGAAAGATCATTTATACTTTTCTATCTAAAGCTAAAGTATGAAGTAAGATTGAGGCCAAGTCTTTGATACATGTCATGGTTAGTTAGAAATTGTATGTATGTTTTTAAGAATAGTATAAGAAAATTGTTGTTGATAAAGGTTTAGAGAATATGCGAAGTATGCCTTTAGGGGTATTTGCCTTAAAGTTATATGTGATTTTTAATGATGGACTTGAATGTCATGTTGGGTGTAAGATGATGAATGCAATATGCACTAGTGAATCCATATCAAGAGTTTTAAATTAGTCATTGAAGTGGTAAGGCATGCTATGCTTAGGGTGTGAGCTCTAAGAAGATATAGAATATTGAACCTTGTGGTTTAGACTAGTATTGTGGTTTGGCATGTTGTATCTTGTGATTTAATGTTAGGCTTGATCATGGTGAGAGAACTTAGTTTAGTTTAGACCTTAGTAGAAAGATTTCATAGTGCCAATATGAGAGTTATAAGTTAAACCAAATGAGTATGGTATTTAAGGGGAATAGTATAGTTGAGAGAGCATTTGAGAAGTGATGCTAAGCTTAAAAGTAAGAAGTTGTGTTGCCTACGGCCTAGCAATCCTATCCTAGTTTATGAGTTATATAATTATATTCCATGCTATAGAGTTATATCAATGTTGTAATTCCTTAGTCAAATGTTTTGTTCAGAGCATGCCCAAAATTCTTTTCTCCCTAATGTCAATAGAATTTCGTAGAAAAGTGCTGAAGAAATACTTCATTTGAGTATGGGTAGTCAGTATGATCCAGTCCATATAGCCTGCAGTATAGTGTAGCAAGCAAGGAGATAAGCTCCTATAGATTTTTAATTTTTCAGCTAGTCTTACTATCCGCAGTCTTATACGTATGTACATTCCAAGAGGCAATGTGTTTGCGTCCAATTAAAATATGAATTCAGCTCAGTTCATGCATCAGTTTTAGTTTCAAATATTAAGTCATGATTCAGTTCGTAAGTATCCTGTGTAGTATCACAGTCTCTTCCTAGTATTTTCAACAAATTATTATCATTTGGAGACGAACGATCCCAAGAGAGGGATGTTGTAATACCCCAAGTTTTCATGTCATAAACCTCTCATCCTTTCTCATGATATCAGATCCAGTGCAAAGTAATGGTTACTCAAAAGTTGACACTCTTATTTCTATCTTAGCCATATAGTTATTTTTCTTGAGGATTCATGTACTTGCAGATCAGTTTAGTAGCTCATTATTCTTAAGATCCAGTGATTCAGTTCTATCAGTTACACATGATAGCTTGAAGACTAATATTCCTCTATGTTTCAGGTTAATTATCCACATTCGAGAACGAATGTTCCCAAGGAAGAGATAATGTAATACCCCATATTTTCATGCTAGATGTCTAACTGTTGTTCTTGCACGTCTAAGCTCTAATCCAAGTGATTCTCACATGAATACAAGTTACATGATCATTATCCTAATCTATGGAGTAGTTTAGAGGTGGAAAATGTTTATAGCAATGATCTAGAACAAAGTTGAGCTAAGACCAATTGATTCATCCAAAGTTTGACATTCGATTCTACAAAGGTCAACTTCAAGCATGAATATGTCTTAATATACATGAAATTTTTCATCCCAAGACCTATCAAGTTATAGATAATTGAATTAACTGTCCAACAATACCAATTTCATCAAAATTCGACACCCGAGCAAAGAGTTATGGCTTTGCAAAGTAGAGTACGTCGCCTAACCAATCGTACATGGCTAATGGAATAGGTGTACAATAAGTAATGCGGCGCATACTTAAATGTGTGTGATAAGAAATGCTGCGCATACTTAAATGTGTGCGATAAGCAATGCACTACATACCTCACTTCCAAGTGCCAAAAATACTCCTATATATGTCTATAACACGGGATTAAACTCCCACAATACCAAAATAAGTTTACTTTCTCTCAAAATCACCAAGAATATTCATTAGGTTTTCAATCTAAAAATTTAAATATGTCAAGATTCAACCATTAGTTTTCAATAATTCTTCGAGATTCGGAATCCCCATTCCGAGGGCTATAAGAAACACTAATTATTTTCACGAATAGAGTCACAAGGTCAAGAGTTCATTCAAAGCTTCAAGTTTAAGGTATGTGGAGTTTTTCAACAAGAACATCCTTTCGTTCTTGTGCCCAAAATTTATATTATCTTACAAAGATATATGACTTTACATGATTTGATATGAATTTGAGATAGAAACTATTATCCTACATTCTTATTCAAAAGACTATTATATTTTATGATGTCTTGAAGATAAATTCCTTGAGTTTTGATGTTAATATCATGTTTGAAGTTGAATCTCCATATTTTCATATGAATTATACATGTTTGCTACATAAAGTGTGAATCTTGAAATATTTTGCTCAAGTATTGATATATGGGTTTTGAACCCTATTTGAGAATTATGATTTTTGTGAAAGTAATGTGTTATGCACACCTTGATATTTGAATGATTTGAACTTTGGTCTTAATAGAGTTATTTTTGAACTCGAATGAGAAAAGAAATCCACATTTTGATTCATTATGAAAAAGGGGTAGCATGATGGCTCCCGTTATGAATTGCTGAATTATTTTGTGGTGGATTTTCTTTGAAAAGATCTGAGGTAAGTCTGAGAGTAGTCTTTAGAACCGAGTGGGAGGTATAGCTATGTTGGTAATTCCCTAGAAATACGTGCCCCTATAGGAGCCAGAATTGAGACTGATTATATATAGTGATCACTAATTTTTGAATTTGATACTTATAGTCCTACTCCGATGGAAAGGATAATACGGCTCTCCTCAATGTGGGTTATACATTAGACTCCATGTGGCTCACATGGTTTATGTCGGTTATGAGATCTCCCAATGTGTGTGTGTATTCTCCTATCTAATATGAAAAGTCTTATTCTTCTATCTGAGATGAAAACATATTTGTTTGAAAGATTGAGTTTAAGAAAGTCATTATTTTTTAAGGATTTAATGAACATATATTCCAAAGAGAATTGTTAGGAGATTTGATTTCTGTGATGATTTGGAATCGAGATGGAAGTGAATTGAGATTTATAATGATGAATCACATGTTTCACCCGATATATTTTACCCTCTTATGATTATGATGATTTTAATTCGAGCTAAGTGAGTCATTTATATCACCATGCATAATTTTATAAACTATGATGATATTAAGATATTATTTTATATATGCATTGCACTCCCATATGCTCGGTATGTTTCCATGGTACTAACCCACATATTCGTATGTGGGCTACATTTTCTTAGAATGTAGGTACAAGGTATAGTGTACAGATTCAGATCCAGTCAGTTCGTGGCATCCAGTCAGCAGGTTATACAGTTTGAGAAGTGTTGTATTTTCTTTATTCAGTCATATTGAGTTGGGTTAGTCGAGAGTCATCACCCGGCTAACTATAGTCAGTACTAGTAGAGGCTTCATAGACAGTCAGTAGAAGTTGATGTATTCCGTTTCATTTTTGGTTGTAAAAGCAGAGTTGTAATCTTGTAAATTTAGTTTTGTATCTATCATATTCAGAAAAGAGTTATTTTTTACAGATTTGTCTAGATTTATACTTTTTGTTCAATTGCGTAGGAGTTATGCCAGTAGAAGGTTTAGCTTGGGGTCACTTGTGATTCTAAGCACCGTGTGACATCTCGGGACTCGATTTTGGGGCGTTACAGGTAGTGGTAGTAAAAGATGAATTGATGGAGGTTTCAGTAGAGGTAGTTCAAGTAGTAGATCTACTCGCGTGCCTCAGCTGCCGCTTAGTCAATCTTTTTAGGAAGAAGTAGGTGTAGGTGCTCATGATATGAATTATGCAGAAGCTGAAAAAAATTATGATATAGAAGAAAAAAATAAAGTAGATGCGGTTAATTTAGATGAAGATGATGAAAATATTGGTGAGACACCCACAGTAGGAAATGCTAATGTCAGATCTGAATCGGTTAATCTTCCTCCCCGTCCTCCCGTTGTCCCTAAAACTCGTAGAAAACTAGTATTGCATGAGATTTTTTTATAGCTATAGAAGGACAAACTAAGGTGCAATGCAATATTTATCAACAAGTATATGAGCATAAAAGAGTAGGAAATCAAGGGGGTACTGGTTCATTAATGAGACATATAAGAAAGAATCACTCTAGAGAGTTATTTATTGTAAAAGGTGGTAAGGCTGTTGGTGGGCCAACACAAACTAGAATGAACCCAACAACCGGTCAGTTAATTAAGAATTATAATAAATTAAGGGGCTGGAAAGAAATAGCAAAAATGGTAGTTGTGGGTTGTTTGTCTTTCACTTTTCCTTCTTTAGATGCTTTTATTCATTATACTCACGCAATTTATAATCTTATGTGTAATGGTATTCCTAAAAGTACTTGTCGGGCCGATATTTTTAGACTTCATTCACAATATGTTTATTATTTATCTACATTGCTAAAAAATATTCAATGTAGAATGGCTCTAACTTCTGATCTTGGTCGTGCTATTAATAGAAATAATTATTTAACCATTACGTGCCACTGGATAGATAGTAATTTTATTATGCAAAAACATATTCTAGATTTTTTGTATGATGAAGATCGTAGATATACTGGAGAATTTATTTCTGAATCTATTAGTAAAGTTGCAGAATTTTATGGTATTGAAAGAAAAAAATTTTGTATTGCTTTTGATAATACTTCTAACAACAAGACTGTTATTGAAAAGTTAAAAGATGAACTCTCTCCGCCGTTACCTGAAATATTTCATGTTAAGTGTGCTTGTCATATATATAATTTAATTATAAAAAATGGTCTTGAATTTTTTGACCTTTATATTGAAAAGATCCGGCTTGATGTTGGTTTTATTCAAGGAAATAATCGGGAAAAAAGAGTGAGAGAATTTAAAGTTAAATGTGAACAAAATGAACTTAGACCGATATTTATGCCTGAAGAATGTGATACTAGATGGAATGCTACGTATGATTATTTAAAACTTGTCTTGCTTATAAAGTTCCTATTACAATGACTTTTAACCAATTTTGTAGTTCATTTCTTGAATCGGCTGAATGTATGCTATATGATTCTAATTGGGCTGCAATTGATGATCTTGTTAAGATTTTGAAAAAATTTTATATAGCAACGGTTGAATTTTTCGGTGCTTATATCCTACTGTTTGTAATATTTTAGCATATATATTCGATATTTCTTATTTGCTCAAAAAATATAAGAATAATGAAGGTTACAAAAAAACTGTTAGTGTTATGTTTGCTAAATTTAAAAATGTTTTTATCTAATTCCCCCTATTTACTTGGTTAGTGTTATACTAAATCCATGTATGAAATATAATACTATGTGCCACTTTATTTTTATTATTTATTCTAACTTAGATATAAATGTTGAACCTGAATCTGATGATGAAGAACAACCAGATTTGTTACGACTATGAGTGATGCGAACATTTACATAGAAAATTTATATAACCATTATGCCGATTTACTTGATGTAGCTGTACCAATAAATATCACTTCAATTATCCTCATGCTCCCGAGGAGCCATCATCTTCTAAAAGGCCGGCACATAGTGATTTTCCTGATCACTTTTATGATTTAAATATTTGAAATTGTGTTGAGGCGGAAACTTACACATCAACTTCTCGAAAAGAGCTTAAGTATTATCTTTGAATGCCAATAGAGGATCGTAGACGACGAATCAGCGCGTTGGATTGGTGGAAGAAGAATGACAGATAATATCATGTGCTTTCAAGATTAGCTAGAGATATATTGAATGTTCCAATGTCAATCGTTCCATAGGACAGCGCTTTTAGTCAGGGACGACAACAGCTTGGAGACAAATGACACTTATTAAGGAGCAATGCTATGAATGTTCTAGTTTGCATTAGAGATTGGATTAGAGCAGAACGAAGAAATCAAGGAATGGAGGTGGAGCCGAAAGGCAAACAGAATCTCAAAGAAATTTTGAATTCAAGGGCGAACTCAGCACAATCAAGTCCAATGCATGGTTTGGCCCACATAGATTTTGACTATCCTATGCTAGTTCCTATTAATATTAACATGAATGAATTGAAAAAAATGATGCAAAATTTGTAGATTTTTCATTCATGTAAATTATAAATTTTGGATCATTTTGCAATCAAAAAAATATAACATTCATTCACTCCTTACGTTGTAATTTTTTCATTTAAAGTGAATTTCTAGTTTGAATTAAATACTTAGTTTTAATATATTACTATCAAACTTTACACTAAGTAATAAACAATTAAACATAACAAACATATATACACATAATGAAAAAATAAATTTCTTTTAAGTTCAAAACCTCAAGTATTATTATATTAAGTAGCATATTTTGTATAGAGTCTAAATTATATATATTTAACGTATACATATAATGTATATAGGTTGTATATATATTGTTTCAACTTTCAAGTGATATTTTAAGTAGTATATATTCTACATATATGTCTATATATTTTTTATATATTAAAATAGTATGTATTTAATGTGTATATATTTTTAATGTAGTATAATATGTAGTGTATATATGTTATATGTGTATATATTTTCTATAGACTCTAAAGTAGTATATATACTTAACGTATACATGTGTATATGTAGTCTAAAGTACTATATATAGTGTATATATGTTGTATGTATATTATTTAAAGTAGTACATATATTATATCATACGTATATATATGTATATATTTTCGATAGACTCTAAAGTAGCATATATATTTAACATATACATGTGTATGTGTTTTCTAAAGTAGTATATATATAGTGTGTATATGTTGTATGTATATTATTTAAAGTAGTACATATATTGTATTGTACATAAATATTTGTATATATTTTCTATACACTCTAAAGTAGTAGATATTTAATGTATACATGCGTATATATTTTCTAAAGTAGTATATGTTAAGCGTATATATGTTATATTTATATTGTTTAACGTATTTAAAATGTATATAGGTGGGTATACATAGTGTATATTGGAAAAAAACATTTAATTTCAAAATCTTTTTCCAGCTTTGACCGGTTTGGACCGATTTACGTATAACCGGGACGGTCTCGGTTTGTTTTACAAAAAATACTGTTGGGCTCGGTACTGGATCGGCCCGTTAAAAAGGGACCGAAACCGAACCAGCCCACAAATCGGTAAAACAAGATGGGTCGGTTCCGGGTTGACCAGGCCCGGCCCTTTTTGACAGACTTAAGCAGAACACAAAAGAGAAGTTGGATATATATATATATATATATATATAAGAGCAAACCTAACCCCCTCATTACGTGTTATAAAGAGGTGTGCGAGTGTAGGTTTAGGGCGGACAATATAATTAGTGATTGGGTCATTACACATGATATTAGAGACACTTCTATATCAGCAAATCTCAACGAGGATGTTGAGTCATACCTAGCATTCTAGTGGCACATTATGAAGTCGTACAAGCTTAGACGCTAATCAACCGATAATATCACTTGCGGACTAGCGCATACACAATATTACTTATAATCTCGTGGTATTATGAAGGTACTCTTTCACACAGTATGTGTGTTTACCTTCTCACATGCATGGAAAAGAAGTGTGTGACAAAATAAATTGTTGTAGAAAAGGGGGAATTAAGCAGGATGTTGACTTCATGCATGAGATAATGGGAGGATACTTAATTGGTTTTGGAGGGTTACCAACCAAACCAATGAAAGAGCTATGCCTATAACATTGATGAAAAGTATTTCAATACGTAAAACAAGATTTAGAATGATGTTTATAAAATCATAGAAAACTCTAGTAAAAGTTAGCCAACTAATCTATTGATACGTACACAAATAGGCCATTTGGAAGATCACCGGTCAGTCAAATTGAGCACATCATATCTGAAAATGACATTCAAATATCATTTTACAATTATTTTCTATGTTTATTGGCCCTACTAATTAAGTAATCAAACTTGATTATAAGAATTTTTTTACTATTATTTAGAAAATTATTTCATTTTACTGATAAAACTAAAAATACTAGTATCTGATCGTAAAAATTATTTTTAAAAAAGTAAAAACAAGTTTTATTCCTATTTTCACTTATATTTCTCTTACAAAATTTTAAAAACTACTTCAATTTATATTCATTACCAAACACCCAACTTCAAAAATTATTATTTTCATGATCAAACGGGACGTAGATTTTTACCATTTAATCCATCAAAAAGAGAAAACATTCTTTATAAGGATTTTATTATTGTTCACTCTCAAACTCGAAATAGCTGACTTAGTAAAGGCGAAGGCCGAGAAATTTAATAGATAGGCTATCTCTGGACATTACAAGCTTCATACTCCCTTCGACCGTTAATACTTGCAATCCTTGCTAAAAGTAATACTTGCAATCCTTATCAAAAGTAAATAGTATTACATACTCAATTCCTACTTACTTATCTCGTCTTTAAATTGCACATTTTTTAAGAAAAATATTAATTAAAAGGTAATTTAATTTAATTATTTATTATTTAATTTTATTTAATACTTCTTTTTTTTCACTATATTAGGATTTCTCTGTATTTATTACTAAAGTTAAAAGTGAAATTAAATAATTAATTATGCATTGATTTTGTAAAATGATAAGTACTCCATCCGTTTTATATTAGTTGACCCTCTCGCTAAAAATATTTGTTTCATTTCAGTTGTCCAAGTTCTAAAATTAAGAGAAGTTTATTATATTTTTTCAATATCACTCCTATCATTAAATGATTATGTAAAGTGTATATAATCAAATTTATATTTCAATGCATAAGTAATAGGGTTACTTTAGTAAGATAAACCTTATTAAATATTTTCTTCAGGAGAGTGCAAAGTCAATAAGGGTCAATTAAAACGAAATGGGGGAGCATTAAGGAGTAGGACGAAAACTAATTAGGAACGGAAGGATTACTTGTCATTTTAGAATACTAAGACATAATTACTCATTTGTTTCTACTTTTATTCGTGGTCATAAATATTAAGAAACATTAATATGATGCAAAAGAGAAAAGTATTAAATAAAGATTAGTATAGTAAATCAAATATTTTTTCTGACTAATATTTTTTTAGGAGCGTACAAACAAAAAAAATTAACAATTATTTAGAAATAGAGGGAGGGAAAAATTCTGTCATCTCTGTTTTCAACTGGAATTATCTATTAATTTGATTCTTGGTTTATTTCTTTTCTTTAACTTGGTAAATATAATCCTTAAGAGAGAATCTTCCATTTGCTATCAAACTAAAGGAAGAAATTAAAAGAGGATTCTTTCTCATTTTCCCAAAATGTTAATATAATTGTTAAAAGAGAAAGAGAGAATTATCTAATCCTATAATTGGAGATCTTTTCTTTTTTGATCTTTCTTTCTGTCAACTTCCTAATCCACCTCCAGTTAACGTAAATCATTTTTCTTCAACAGAAAAATGTTTAAGCAAATATTGTGTCAAAACAAGGCATAAACGCAAAGAATAGAGTTACCTTTATCTTTTTCAATTTTACAATTAATTTTCAGTTTTTATTTTTGGTCAAGCAAGGATTATATTTTCATTGAGGGAGTTAAAATATTAATAAAAAAAATAGATGAAAAAGTCAAATGAATTTAACATTCACTAAACCATTATATACATTAAAAAATTTAACCTTAATATGCACGATGTAATTTTCAGACCCTTAGCGATTTTTTCTAGGGCGGAGCTGCCGCCATCGAAGGATGGTCAAATGAACACCCTTCGTCAGAAAAAATTTCTAAGCATATTACATTAAATATAGATATGTATGGTTATATACATATTGTTGAATACTCTTAACAAGCTAAAGAAGCATAACCTAATGGTTAACGGGGTGCAAATCCGGAGCCCCAACTTGGGTTCGAATCTTGATAGGTGCAGCAGCATTTGGTTTTATTTTTATGAACACCCTTACCTCAAACTCTGGCTTCGCCACTGAATTTTTTTTTGTGGATATCTCTTTGATTGCGTGAAGTGGTGTATTTTATTTTTTAAAAATTACACAAATACACAACTTATATTTTTCAATATTACAAAAAAATCTCAACTCCCTAAACATATTACAAAAATCTCAACATATACACAAAATGTTATGTATATGTCGGCTATGTTATATATATTAATAGGAAGAGAGTAAAATAATTTAAAAAGTAGAAGCGACTGTAATTATTTTCAAAATGATTAGTATTTATGTTATTTGTACTTTTATTTTTAACTAGTGTTGGATTATATTATTTTTTTATAAAACTTTCTTCATTTTTCTGAGGAACTTTATCCAAGAAATTTTTTTCTTACTTTTCGAAAAAAAAAAAAATTAAAAACACCTTTGGAGTAGTTCTAGGTGGAATTTGTTTAACAACAGGTGGAAATTTTCCCCTTTTCCTTTTTTTCTTTTGTAAAAGTTTTTTCTGGGGGGAGGGGGGATGAAATTTCATGGGCAGTGCATGAACCAAATTTTATAACTATAAATTCATTGGAAATAAGATTCATATGCTTTTGTTGGACAATAAAATTTCGAGACTGAAAAATAAATAATTAGAGACAAAAAAATATTGCAACAATCGATTTTATTGATTTCAATAAGTGAGTGTTACAATCTCTATGAATCCTCTGACTCGCCTTTTCGAATATAAATTAAAGGGCTTAAAGCTTAGTCTTGAATTTGAATTTGATTTGATGGACTTGAGGGACTTGATCTTGACTTTTGCTTGAATTCAAGAGTTTTTGAGCTTGTTCTTGAATATAGTGGTCTTGATCTTGAACTTTGATGAACTTGATTTGAATACTTGAGCTTTTTAGAGAAATTGCGGCATTTGATCCACGGGCTTTCTCTTGATACTTGTTAGAGTTCTGGGTCCCTTTTCTGAATTATGAGACCCCTATTTATACTTGTGGAAAAGGAAAAGTCATGATCAACAATTTATTGCTGAAAAACAAAGACTACATTATAATATATTTGCCGGAGTTAGTAAAAACTCAATAAATACATAAAAAGATGAAATATCAAAATTAGAATCCCAATCAGATTTGAGTGATGTGGCGCCTTTTTATGGGCATTTATTGCATGGGCTTGCTGCATCAGTTTGACATGTGGTACGGTCCTATTGGCTCCTTCACTTAACTTGGCATGCCACGTCATTTGACACGTGACGCTTATTTGGGCCGCTAGAATATGACAATATCTTGGGCTTAGTAAAGTGGGCTCATTATTTGTAGCCCAAATTAATAGACTAACCCAATAAATATTAGGTCTTATTTAAATCTATACTTATTTGGACTTAAATAATTAATTCAATTATATTAATCCGCAATATTTATTTGAGACTAATATATTTTGAATTTAATATAATCCAAATTTTGTACGGATTTAAATTTAATAAAATTAAATCGCCCACAAATGTCCCCTACTTCAAGACTTGTCGAGACATTTAATATTTTAGAGACTAGCCTTGAAGTATGATTATTTAAACATGTTTCCTTCGTGCTTCAACGATTTTCTATACATAAGAACACCTCATTCAAAAACTTTAAAGCCGAACCATATTGACGTTGTCTCTCAAAGCTCTCTTTTTTTTTCCACGAATCTCTATACTTAAGATCCGTTGGTGAGGCATGATATCCAATTTCAAATAGTTTTGAAAGACTTTTTCATTGTTTTACTTAACCAGGAATAAAACTCTTCCGATTTAAACTTAGATTGGAGAAGGAAACAACCTCTAATTTGACTTTGTATGGGAGAAGGAAATGAACCTCCAATTTGAATTTATAAGGGAGAAGGAAATAATCTCTAATTTGAATTTGGAGATGAAAATTATTCCAATCTGAATTTATATTGGAGAAGAAAACAATCTCCAATTTGAATTTGGAGATGGAAATTATTCCAATCTGAATTTATATTGGAGAAGAAAACATCCATCCTACAACTCTATAAAAGGAGGTAGTTTCTCCACTTTTTCAATATCAATTTTGGGGTTTCCAAGTCATTAATAATATTGAGGTAATTTCTTTCTTTTCTCTTATTTTCGTCACTTTTTTCAGCACAGCGTGTTAGTGGTAGAAAATTCATATCTCATCATAGAACTATTGAAATCATAATCCATTTAATGTTCCAGAAATTAGACTTCAATATCTACAACATATCCAAAATTCAGAATTAAACTCCTTCAATATAATTCTTGATAATTTTTTGAAGTTAGCCCTGAATTTTATCATGCTGAAAATTTCAGATTTGCGCGTCTTTACTAAAACTTTCCTATCTTGAAGTAGGAAGAATGAAATCACAAGCCACTTGATTATTCTAAAATTAGACACAAATATCTATACATATCCAAAATCCACAATTTAATACAACCGATATATTTTCAGGTGTTATCCCGAAATCAAGATTGAGCTTTGATGCATCAACAATTTCATATTTATGCGACATCACCAAAAAAATTATATCTCAATGTGAGAGTATTGAAATTATGATATGCTTGATTATATAGATGTAAGAAACATGCATATATAACATATCTAAAATTGGATTTTATCATTTTTTGAATTGTTCCAGATGATTTTTTTGAAGTCGATCTTATATGATATTTGACAGAGAATTCCAGATTTGCATTGCTTCCCCAAATAATTTATATCTTGATGTGAGACCATCACCACCAAAGGAAAATTTAATTGCCTCAAACTAAATTTTGAGGCTTTTATTCTCATCAAGGCATCTTGTCTTAATCCAAGTTGGTGATATACAATTTTCAAGATCGCAACGCTCTGAAAGGTAACATCCTTTCTATTTTTGTTTTTACTTTCTTATTGTTTCCTCCTTTTTTTGCAGGGTTGAAAAAAATATGCAATATGAAATCATTGGTCGGCTAAAGGTGGTAATAGTTTAACTTCGCCTCTGTCACCTTAAGACCGAAAGATTTATGCATAATTGGATGGCTTAAGGTGGTAAGAGTTTAACTTTGCCCCTGTGACCTTAAGACCGAAAGACTTACGCATAATTGATCGGCTTAAGGTGGTAAGAGTTTAACTTCGCCTCTGTTATCTTAAGATCGAAAGACTTACGCATAATTGGCTGGCTTAAGATGGTAAGAGTTTAACTTCACCTCTATCACCTTAAGACCGAAAGACTTTGTTTGAAGACGGTATGGTTTTCTTTAAGTATGGGCCCTTTCATTGATGTATTTATGCGATGATCTTCTCTAAGTATGGGCTCTTTCATCGATGCACTTATGCAATGATCTTATTTAAGTATGGGCCCTTTCACTTGATGCACTTATGCAATGGTATTCCGTAAGTATGGACCCTTTTATTGATGCATTTATGCGTTGGTCTTCTTTAAGTATGGGCCCTTTTATCGATGTACTTTATGCAATGGACTTCTTTAAGTATGGGCTCTTTCACTTAATGCACTTATGCAATGGTATTCTTTAAGTATGGGCCCTTTTATTGATGCATTTATACATTGGTCTTCTTTAATTATGGGCCCTTTATTGATCAGCTTAAGGTGCAAAGGGACAAATTTTGTCCACCTTAAGGCATGAAAATTTTGGTATCCTTTTAAGGATAAACCCATTAGAGGTCAGCTTAAGGTGCAAAGGGACAAATTTTGTCCACCTTAAGGCATGAAAATTTTGATATCCTTGTAAGGACAAACCCTTAAGAGGCCAACTTAAGGTGCAAAGGGACAAATTTTGTCCACCTTGAGGCCAGCTTAAGGTGCAAAGGGACGAATTCTGTCCACCTTAAGGCATGGAAATTTTGATATCCTTGTAAGGATAAACTCGTAAGAGGCCAACTTAAGGTGCAAAGGGATAAATTTTGTCCACCTTAAGGTATGAAAATTTTGAGATCCTTTTAGTTGTAGGCTTAGAGAACTTTGGCATTCCAAATTCCATTGAAGGAACTCTTTTTCTTTTCGATGGGTTGCCCCCATTGAGTCACAGATATTTAGAGTAAGTCCAAAATTGAATTAGAATGTTCTCATACTTGGTATCCATATGGTAGATACTGCAGTAACATAATTTTTTTTTGACACTCATGCAACTGAACTCAGAATGAAATTCCAAGAGCCTACGTACCTTAGTAAAAAGGATCAAGTCATAACGTAGTTCTGGGTGATGTTTGTATGTGTGTGTGAGCCGTTCACAGTTTATAATCTTGCGAGCCAGTAGTGAACATGTAGTTTATATTCGTGCCTTAAGGAGTGTACATGCAGTTTATACTCGTGCCTTAAGGAGTGTACATGCAGTTTATACTGGTGCCTTAAGGAATGTACATGCAGTTTATATTTGTACCTTAAGGAGTGTTATCTTCCTTTAAGGATAGTACTTCTTCAAGAACTTAGCATTGATGGGGACAATCCTTATGCCATCTGCATCAACAAACTTATAAGCACCGTTTAAATATGTCTCTTGTACGACATATGGTCCATCCCACTTTGGGATAAATTTGCCCCCAGACTTATGAGAAGTGATAATGGACCTTCTTACTGTAAGGACTTGATCTTCAACTTACCTTAAGCGAACCCTTTTATTGAAAGAACGAGATAGCCAAGCTTGATAACATTCAAGATTTTGTTGAGCCTCCAACCTCTTCTCATCAAGAGTTTCTAACTTCGTAAGATGCAACTTAGCATTTTCTTCATTGGTGAGCCCTTTTTAAATGACCAGTATCAAAGAAGGTATTTGACGCTCAAGTGGCAGGACTGCTTCAACTCCAAAAGAAAGTGAGTATGGGGTTACTTGTGTTGGTGTACGGTAAGTTGTCCTATACGCCCATAAAGCTTCTTCCATTCGCTCATGCCAGTCTCATTTAGATTTGGAGATGACTTTCTTCAACAAGTTGCATAAAGTCTTATTGAAGGCTTTAGCTAGACCATTGGCGGCAGCATGATACATTGAAGACTTGCGCTGCTTGAAGTCAAAGAGGTCACAGATCTTGTTCATCAACTTGTATCAAACGGCTTATCTTTGTCAATTTTTATATATTGAGAGATTCCAAAGCAGTAGACGATATTCACTCGGATGAAGTTCGCAATATTTTCTTTCTTCACTTCCTTGAGAGTAACAGCTTAGGCCTATTTTGAGAAGTAATCTGTCACAGCCAAGATGTATAAGTATTCACCAGAAGACTTTGGTAGTGGACTAACAATATCCATTCCCCAAGAATTGAATGTCCAAGATGCTACAGTTGGATGTAGCACCTTTGGAGGTTGATGTATGAAATTTGCATGGAATTAGCAATCTTTGCATCTTCTCGCATAGTCCAAGCAATCTTTTACCATCGTTGGCCAATAATATCCCATCCATTTAATGTGAAAATGGAGTTTCGATCCAGACTTATGTGATCCATAAACTCCCAAATGCGCTTCTTGCAAAGCTTGAATTGCTTCTTTCTCTCCCAAACACCATAAGAGTACTCCTTCAAATGATCTTCTGTATAGTGTGTCTTTGTATTAAAGAAAGCGAGGTGCACGATGACGAATGTCAGTCTTTCTCCTTGGATCTTCTGAAAGTATCCCATAACATAAGTAATCAATAATAGGTTGTCATCAATCTTCTTTTACAGCTTCAGACACGACAACAAGGTATTCAACCTTGTTTTTCACATCCTCATCTGATAGCGGTACTACCCATTCTTCGCTGAAGTAACTCGGGTCTGATTTGGAAGAGTTAGGGTTGAGGCTAGAGCAGCTAAGGTATCATCTTGCTTATTTTCTCTCCTTGGCACATGTTGGAGGTTACTCCTCTAAGCTACCCCATCAACTTCTGTGCATAAATCATTGTATGGTCGCAGCTCAGACTTTCTGACTTCACAGCTTCCTAAAATCTGTTTGATCACCAATTGAGAGTCACCAAAGACTTGTAATTGCAGTTGTTTCATATCCACTGTCATCTAAAGTCCAAGTATTAAAGCTTGATTTTCAGCAACATTATTAGTGCAACGAGTTATTAGGGTAAAGAGTATGGGATGACCTCTTCTTGTGGAGTGACGAATACCACTCCGGCACCAGCTTCATCTCGATATGTGGTACCATCAAAGTACATCTTTCATGGGGGTCTAGCTTCAATGATCATTGCATCTTCATCAGGAAGTTCATCGCTCAATTCCCAATTATAAGGTATCGGGTGGTCTGCTAAGAAGTCAGCCAATGTTTATCCCTTTATGGCCTTTTGAGGAATATATACAATCTCAAACTTTTGAAATTGAAGGTACCATCTTGCAATTCGGTCACTAAGGACAGGTTTCGACATTACAAACTTGATGGGATTTGCCCTAGACACGAGACGAACCACATGAGCTTGAAAGTAGTGTTTTATCTTTTGAATTGAGAAGGCCAATTCCAAACATAACTTTTCAATTGGAGAATACTTTAGCTCATTTGGTGTCATCATTCTGCTCAGATAGTAAAGAGAGTTTTCTTTGCCTTCACTATTTTCTTGAGCCAGTAGTGCTCCAACCGATCTTTCTTATGCCGCGATGCAGAGTATCAACGACTTCCCAAGTATGGGTGCCGCAAGAACTGGATGTTTCATTAAGTACGATTTGATACTCTCAAAGGCATTACTACAAGCTTGGTCCTATTCGAAGGGAGTGTCCTTCATAAGATGACTAAATGGTTGGCATTTTTCAGCCAGGTTTGAGATGAACCTCCTTAAATATGCTAGCCTTCCTTGAAGGCTTTTTAACTCATGAATATACCGAGGCTCGGACATCTTCAAAATTGCATCAATCTTAGCTTGATCAATTTTAATTCCTATGTGTCGCATAATGAAGACAAAAAATTTTCCTGAAGCGACTCCAAAGGCACAATTCAATGGACTCATCCTAAGTTGATATCTTCAAAGTAACTCGAATACCATTCTTAGGCCATTTAAGTGGTCGTCTCTCTTTCTTGACTTCATCACTAGATCATCCACATAGCATTCAATATTTTTATTGAGCAGGCCGTCAAAGATATTCTGCATATCCCTTTGATAAGTGGCGCCAGTGTTCTTCGAACCAAAAGACATCACCTTGTAGCAATAAATATCTTTAGGAATACAAAATGCAATGAGTTCTTCATCCTTTGGCGCCATACGGATTTGATTATAATCGAATGAACCATCCATGAAGGACATTGCCTCATAACCAGTGGTGGCATGAATCATTAACTCCGATATTAGAATTGGAAAATCATCCTTAGGGCATGCGTTGTTGAGATCTCAAAAGTTGACACAAACTCGAATTTGGCCATTCTTCTTCTGTACTGGAATAATACTTGAAATCCACGTGGGATATTTGACTTCACGAATAAAGCCAGCTTCAATAAGTTTGTTAACTCTATTTTGATCAGTGGAACCAACTCCAGCCTAAAGCATCTTTGGGCTTACTTAACAGAACGGGCACCATTCTTGATTACCAACTGATAAACCGCTACTTTTGGATCTAAACCAGGAATTTTCTTATAGCTCCAGGCGAAGACATCAATATATTCTTTAAGTGTGTCCATATAAGTGATTTCCTCCCCTACTTTTAGAAACGCACTCAGGTAAGTTGGTTTTGGTTCTTCACCGGTTCCAAGATTAACTTCCTTTAAGGGATCTATTATGGCATTTACTCCTTCTTCAAGTTGTGATGGAGCATCTTCAGCATCTTCCTCCTCTTGAGAATCATCGTCATTGATGGATATATGATAACACCAAAAGGTATTTTTTATATCTCCATCAACCTTTATTTAAGACGATAAGTCTTTCTCGTTCTGGGTCATAACATGATATGAGGAGCCAACACTCTCTTCATATTCTTTGCGTTTCTTGGTATAAACTACAGTACACGCCTTCTCTTTTAACACCTTGTTTTATAAAACTACCAGTTTCGTCTGTCACTTTATTCTAGAAGGAATCAAACTTTTGAAATCCTTCTGGATTTTAAATGAAGAGTGTTGTATCTTTCTTTGATGACTTCTTTGACGCTTGTTGTTTTTATTCTTATTTATAAGACCCATCCTTTCAAACACAGAAGTTCTTGCGGTTGATTCTCTAAGTCGATCAAATATGGAGGGTCTTTTATTAGCTACAGTAGATTCTTCTTCCACGGTGATGTAATTACTGACTGCCCTTCTTATGGAGATGTGAATTTGATGGGGCTGGGCATATCCTAGCCCTTCACGTGCTTTCCTGGTGTTACCCTCAGATGGAAGTTTGCCCAACCTTGATAGGTCATTAAGATTGTATCCAGCCTATACAAATAGCTTGTATGTATTTAGATTAAAGCCCTCTTTTGTACTCTTCGTAGGGAGTGTCATATCTGGTGGTGGATTTTGAGCCACAGATTCCTCAAGTGGCCTTGAGAATGGATCTATTGCATCAATATTCCTGATAGGTAAATTTAGCCCCTTTAGCACGTTATCTTGGGGATCAGGTAAGTGATCTTCCTCTTTCTTTACCTTTGGCACGTAGCGAAGAACAGGAGTTTCCTTCTTCATCGATTGATATAGTCAATGACTGGTTCGTCCTTTCTTTGCTGAGTATTTGTGAGCTCTACCATGCTCACTGTACGCCTTGTGATATAAAAGCAATTCAGAAACTCATGTTCCAGTTACTCCCAACTATCGATGGAGTTAGGCTCGAGATCCGTATACCAATCAAAGGTTTTTCCCTTTAGGGAATGAAAAACTATTTGACAAGATAGTCACCGTAAGTTCCAACATTATTACATATCTCGACAAAGTATGCGACATTCTATTTTGTGTTACCTCTGCCCTCAAATTATTAAAATTTGGGGAGTTGATAGCCAGCAAACATTTTGAGGCCATTTATTCTTGTAATGTAAGGCTTGGCATATGCAAGGGAAGACTCGGTGACAATATCATACTTGTATTTGAGGGTCCCTTCAATAAATTCCGTCAATTGCCCAATCGGGATCATTCCCTCAGCAAAAACTTGCACCTCTTTAGTCTATGGTATTTGTTTCACAGGATTTTCTATCTCATGAACCTCTGAAGCTTTTCCCGGTGCATGTTAGATTCTCCATCTATCAAGCCTTCCACCCTATCAGCTATTTTATCAATCCTAGCCTCTTGATTCTGAACATAGTTGGTTAGGCCTTTAATTGCCTTTGTCAGATTCACAAGCTACTCCTCTACAGACAAGGCATCAGTTACCATTGCTTGCATTATCATCGGAGATGTTGGAGAGTAACACGGATCATCACATAAGTTAATCTTTGAAGTACTTAGCTTATGTGGTGTAAGTGGAGATGATGCATTTGTTGAATGATCATCGCTCTTGGCTCCAGAGTATTTGGAACCGAAATTCTCAAGTAGAGCTAGAGTCTTTTTCAGCGATTCGGCCACACTGTTTCCTCCTTCTGAAAGACTTTCATTGGACTTCATTCCTTTCGGGGTTGAAGATCCAAAGATTGGAGTTGGAGCAGACGACACTGGATGCGTTTGTTGTCCTAGAAAGCCTGCCTTGCTTCTTGTGACAGCTCTCAGGCTTTCGAAAGTAACACCAAGGATGCTTTCTACTTCAGCAGAGAATTTTGAATCTCCAGCCTTGGAAGTAGTTGATTGAGAATTGACCTTCTTGAAAGTTATTTCGTTGTTCTTAAATTTTGAAGTATGAAAAGTTGAGATGAGAGGTAGAGATTGTCCCACTGGACGTGCCAGAATTTGTTGGACAATAAAATTTTGACCAAAAAATAAATAATTCGAGACAAGAAAATATTACAACAATCGATTTTATTGATTTCAATAAGTGAGTGTTACAATCTCTATGAATCCTCTGATTCGCCTTTTCGAATATAAATTCAAGGGCTTAAAGCTTAGTCTTGAATTTGAATTTGATTTGATGGACTTGAGGGACTTGATCTTGACTTGTGCTTGAATTCAAGAGTTTTTGAGCTTGTTCTTGAATATAGTGGTCTTGATCTTGAATTTTGATGAACTTGATTTGAATGCTTGAGCTTTTTAGAGAAATTGCGACGTTTGATCCACGAGCTTTCTCTTGCTACTTGTTAGAGTTTTGGGTCCCTTTTCTGAATTATGAGATCCCTATTTATACTTGTGGAAAAGGAAGAGTCATGATCAATATGGACTTCCTTTGACCAATTAGATTTGAGTGATGTGGCTCCTTTTTATGGGCTTTTATTTTATGGGTCTGCTGCAACAGTTTGACATGTGGTACGGTCCTATTGGCTCCTTTACTTAACTTGGCATACCACGTCATTTGACACGTGACGCTTATTTGGGCCTCTAGAATATAACAATACCTTGAGCTTAGTAAAGTGGGCTCATCATTTGTAGCCCAAATTAATGGACTAACCCAATAAATATTGGGCCTTATTTAAATCTATATTTATTTGGACTTAAATAATTAATTCAATTATATTAATCCACAATATTTATTTGAGACTAATATATTTTGAATTTAATATAATTCGAATTTTGTATGGATTTAAATTTAATAAAATTGAATCGCCCACAGCTTTATCTCAACAAAAAAAGAAAAAAAAAACGGAAATGGCGTGCTTCTTCTTGTGTTCTTCATTTAAATTTTTAAATTCTGTTTTGTGAGATGATTTTTGAAAAATTAGGCATTTTCAAACGCATAAAACATTGCGTACGAGATTTACTAAAGAAATGAATATTTTTTAAAATATGTGATTATGAATATGTCATAATATTTATTTGTTTATAAAAAATTTCAAACTTATGGCTTAAACTGTATATAATATTTGTGTTACTATATCACTTATAGAATAATGTTAATAGTTCCTCTATTAATTGTATCTCGGAAAAAGAAGTTTTTCATAATTAATATTAATAAAATCTCGTTTGAGATTATATACCCTAAGATAAATTAAATTAACTATTAATATTGTCAATTGAAAAATAACTACTGCCACATAACTCAACTTTAAAATACAAATGATTTAAAAAAAAAAATATTCTATTACCTAAGTTTGACTTTAAATCATTAGTTTTATTGAATATTCAAATACTATAATGTCAGCCAAAATTCCACTCACATAAGGATTATGATTAGCTATTGATATAACAAAACTGACACAAAGGAGCTAGTATTCAACTCCATCCCTGAGATGCTCAGTTGACTACTTATTATTGATAGGGAGATGGCTTAATGATTTGTGCATAAGGGTAAGGAACTTTGAATAAACTAATGTGAATGGGTGTAAGCCTTGCTGTTCGGAAACAGCCAATGTTACTGAGATACATGAGAGCAAAGGTAACATTGATTGACGAAGTGGTATTAAGCATTCCTAGCGGTGTGAAAAGAAGGGTCATGGTAATTCTGCATCCAATCAAGTCTTTAACTAG
Organism: Capsicum baccatum var. pendulum; assembly: GCA_030864225.1. Classification (NCBI taxonomy): domain Eukaryota; kingdom Viridiplantae; phylum Streptophyta; class Magnoliopsida; order Solanales; family Solanaceae; genus Capsicum; species Capsicum baccatum. Next base: position 43,451,407 of record CM061554.1, read on the forward strand.
AGAAGAGAAGAATTTCCATTACCTAAAATGAAATTAAAATGCAAACGTTTCGCCCTCAAACTTGTCCCTAAAATTCACTTAGGTTCCTAAATTAAGGTTTGTACCTATTAAATCCCTAAACCCTCCAATTTGGTTCCAATTGAGCATTTTTTGCCCACATGGCACTGCGCGTGCAGTGCACTTCGGGAAGCGCATGAGGTGCTTTTTTTTAATTAAATTACGAATAAAAATGTGTTAAGTGGCACTGAACCACAACAACAAACCCAGTGTATTCCCACCTAATGGGGTCTGGGGGGATAAGATGTACGCAGTCCATACCTCTACCTCTAAAAAAGTAGAAAGGTTGTCCAAGTGGCACTGAGGACCCCAAAAATATTAATTAAAAAATTTATATTTAAATTATTTTATTAATATAATTTCTTAATTCTTTTTTTATAAAAAGCACCCCACCCCCCTATGTCATCTTCTTCACAGCACCCCACCCCCACCCTTACCCCCTGCGTCTCCACCCCACCCCGCATCTTTATCGTTTCAATCACCCCACCCCCGCGTCTTCGCCGTCACCCCCCTCCCCCTCCCCCTACATCTTCACATGAACAAATTCTTTTTAATCCACCATAATTATTTCTATTTCTTGAAAAATTTCAACAAGAGTCACTTTTTATCCTCCATTAGTATCACCATTTCATGAAAAATTACAACAAATTTCAATAAAGATCACTTTTTTCTCCAAAAAAGATCACTTTTATCACCATTTCTTTTTTTTCCTCCACAAGAAAGATCATTTTTCTTCCATTAATATCTTATGAAAAAATTCAATAAAAATGACTTTTTTATCGACCCCTTTTGAATTCTTAAAGTAGATTTAAACAAAAATTTTGTGTGTGTATTTTTGAGGATCATGGAGAAGCAAGATTCACTTTGATAGAGAAGGTGGGGGTTTCTAAAAGATTTTATAATTTCTTTTTAATAATTAGTTTTTAATTTTTATTTTATAAATAATTTTATAATTGTTTTTTAATAATTTGGATCCTCAATGCCCTTTTTTATTTTCATTTTTGAAAAAAATTATAATATATTTTTAATAATAAGTTTTTTATTTTTATTTTTTAAATAATTTTATAATCTATTTTTAATAATCAGTTTTTTATTTTTATATTTTAAATAATTTTATAATTATCTTTTAATAATTGGAATCCTCAATGTAATTTTTTATTTTTATTTTTTTTAAGTTTTATGATTTCTTTTAAATAATCTTTTTTTTTATTAATCAATTTTTTATTTTTATTTTTAAATAATTTTATAATTATTTTTTAATAATTGGAATCCTCAACGTAATTTTTTATTTTATTTTTATTTTTTAAATAATTTTATAATTATTTTTGAATAATTTGGATCCTCAATGCTATTTTTTATTTTTATTTTTAAAAAATTTTATAATTTTTTTAATAATTATTTTTTTATTTTTATTTTTAAAATAATTTTATAATTAATTTTTAATAATTTGGATCTTCAATGAAATTTTTTATTTTTTTTAACAGTCAGTTTTTTTATTTTTATATTTTTTAACTTTTTATAATTATTTTTTAATAATTTTTTTTTTAAATTTTTTAATTTATTTTTATAATCAATTTTTTATTTTTATTTTTTAAATAATTATATAATTAATTTTTAATAATTATCGACCTACAATGTCACGTGGCAACTTCCAATTAGCCCCTTTTGCCACATCAGCGCGTGTGGGCAATACACACTTTGAGCTTTTAGCTAATTGGGCAAAAAATGCCCAATTGGAACCAAATTGGGGGTTTAGGGGTTTAATAGGTACAGACCTTAGTTTAGGGGCCTAAATAAATTTTAGAAACAAGTTTGAGGAGCTATCGATGGGTTTGGCCTATAATTTAACCACCATATAGTGGTACAATACCATGATGACTAAATTATTATTCCTTGCGTTTCTTTTAATATGTTCACATTTTTTTTAAGAATCAAATACTTTAAGATGTATTTCTTAATCAAATATTTTCACTACAATTTAGTGATACAATACCATAATGATCAATATTTTAAGATGTATTTCTTTAGTTACTTGAAAACAAGAACATTGCAATTTATAGCATTTTTTATATAGGTTTTGAATATCTAAATTTTAATTTTAAAAAATTAAATTAATCTAATTTAATAAAGCATTCAAACTTAATCAAATTGACTCATGAAAAATGAAGAAAACATATAAAAAAAGAATAGATAGATAATAACGAAATTATTATTATTAAAGAAGAGTTGCTTTAATCATGGATGTTGTAACCGGAAAATTGACGGTTACCACTATTCCAATAAATTTCTTGAATGTTTATCCATGTTTGAAAAATTATTTGTGAATATTATTTTTATTTTATTTAGGATAAAAATATCATTCGATTCTCCCTATTTTCTTAAAATATATTTAATACCTAAAAAAAAATAATCTCCTACTTGAAATATCCAGTCGTTAAAAAAAAAAAAAAATTTAATATATAGATTTATATAACTTATCAGACTTATTTAACGAAAATTTATCCTAATTCTTTTTTTTTAAAAAAAATTACACATGATATATTAATTATTGAAGATTACTTTAATTACACTAGTCTCCAAAATCTTGGATTATTTTATTTTGTATGCACTCTTCAAAGGTTCTTTTATTTACTTATTTATTTCACCACTTAATAATATATAGATCTATATAACTTATCAGACTTGTTCAACTAAAATTTATCTTAATTCTATCTTTTTAAAAACAATTACACATGATATATTAATCAGTGAAGATTACTTTAATTACACCAGTCTCCAAAAGCTTGGATTATTTTATTTTGTATGCACTCTTCAAAGTTTTTTTTATTTACTTATTTATTTCACCACTTAATAATATTTTTACAACTCAAGTACTTATACTAATTGGTACTCATTTAAGCTTTTTTATCATTTATTTTATATACTAAAGATTCTTAAAATGTAAAAGAAATAAAAATGATGGATTTCATATTTTAGACATTAAGTTTGTTATTTATATGAGAATAAAAGAATAAAATTCACTTTTTTGAAGGAAATAAAAATTGGTTAGTCTTGAAAAAAATCAAATTTAACATTAACGAAATGATTTCTTCTTTAATACTATTTACAAATGGATCTTTGAAATATTACTCAATCATTATTGTTTGCTTTTCGGGAATTTAGAATGAGGCAAGGGTATAAATTGATGTTTAACGGTATAATAAAATAAAATATAAATATAATGATCAAGAAAAAAAAGTGAATAAACTAAATTAAAAATAATAATATTTTTTCACAAAAATTATGTTTTATCTTACGGATTTACTTGATTCATTTATAGACGATTACTTGTGAAAAATCTTCAAAAAATAAATAAATTATTTTTTCACTATATGTTTATCAAAAATTATCTTGAATAAAAATTTACAAGTAATCTACGTCTAAATTAAAATCTTTAAGTAATAATACGTATTAAATTTTTCTCATTAAATTTTGTTTGGCAACAAAAAAGATCATAGGTTTACCATTAGTTTTTTTTTTGTATAATTTTCAGATAAATTTTCATGTTATTTATATTTTTCTTATACGTTATGAGACATAACTGTAGAGCTATCAAAATAGGCTGACCCAACTCAACCTAATCCAACTCAATCCTAGTGAGCCAGAGAATTAAAGGGATTAGGACGGGCTAGCCCTTTTAACTAAAGGGCCTTTAAAATTGCAGCTCAACCCAGCCTAAGCGAACCACGGATTGGGATGAGTTGACCCTTCAAAAAAATTAAAAGGGCAACTTACATAAATCCTTGAATCTTCAAGTGATAGTATATAAAATCTCGACTATTTTGTTAATTACATTCTATCCTGATTTTTTAAAATGGTGATACATATGTTATATGGTGATACATATAAAAAGGTGATACATTTGAAACTAACAAGATATTTATTTAAGGAAATAATATATTCCATTTTATTCATTGTATTCTTTTATTTAAGGAAAGATATAATTTTTATTTATATTTTTAGATTTAATTTAGGTATTTTAATTATGTTTCTCTTTTTCGTCTTTAATTATCAAAGATATATTTTTTTGGTATTTTTTCTCTTTTTTCGTCTTTAATTTTAGTCAGCTTTTTTTAGATTTAATTTTAATTATGTTTCAATTCTTCTTTTAGTCTATTTTAAAAAAATATTATCACTTTTGTTTCCTACACTGATTACACCGTTACCTTTTATTAATAACATATGAATCACCCAAAATTTTTAAAAAGTAAGGGATATTAGATAATATAGTCTCTTAAGTATGGAATTTCTATAATTTATCCAAAATAAAAAAAACCCGAAATATGATAAACGAAAATATTATAAGTATTAGACAGTCACCAACTCTTATGTTTTCACTCTAATACGTCACCTACTAGTTTTTAGCATGTTATATGCATTGTTTTAATACCCTTAGTTGTAACTAGTTCGTGGCATTTCCTGTAATAAGTAGAGAAATGATGATTAGCTACAAATTTCATGGAAAAATTCTAATATGATTAATATAATAAATACAGATATGCACAAAGTATATACATAAAAGCAACAAGATCATAACAGAAGAGAAACTAAATTTAAAGAACAAAATATTGCATTAAGCAAAGGCAATAAGTAATAAATCATCACCAGTAAAACCAACCTTTTAAAAATCACAACTGCTTTCCGGCCAAGTCATTTCAAACACACACTAAGAACCTTCAAAAACTTAGCATCAATCAAAGGATGGATAAAATATAAGTTGTCAGAAAAGATTGACAAAATACTAATTTCTAATAGATAAATGATCAACTTAAAAATATTTAATAATTATTTTTAATGTCCGATTCATGGGCTAGCCTCTGAGGCTGGCGGGTTAGGCGTCTGAGGTCGATGGGCCAAGTGAAGCTAGGCTTATAAGCCTCGTTCCTAAATGGGCAGAAAAAACTTAGCCCAACCCCACTTAATTAAAGGATTGGATTGGAGTGACATCATGGGCCAAATCCATTTTGACAGCTCTAGCCATAAGTTTGGTTAAATGGATTTGAAAAGCTAAATAGATCTTATTATTAATAAAATAAAATTTAGTGACATGGCATGCCAACTAGGAGAAAAATAAAGGTTTTTAAAGTGTTAAGTATTTTTTAAGAAAAATAAGGATAATTGGGTAATATTCTTATCTAAAATATAATAAAATTGATATTTAGAGGAGATTTCTAAAACATAATTTGACTTTTCATAGAAGTAACTCTTATTATTGAACTTGATTATTTGTAAAATTACTAGATATGCACGCACGGGCCCAATATATATTTTTTTTTATTTCAACTTATGAGATGTAAATAGAATTTAGATAATTAATTTAAGTTTCAATTTTTGTGATTTATAATACTTTTTCTTCTATTTCAATTTAAATGACAATGATATAATTTCTAGGGCTAGACAAATATTTTATATTTTTTAATTTTTAAAATTGTTAATTATCTGACTTATAATATTTTTTACATAATTTTTCAATAAAATATGAATACTCTCTTCATCCACATTTATACAGTACAGATAAAATTTTGGCAATCAGTCAATTTTGTAAAATTTTTTGTTAATTATTGTTATTTACAGTACTTTTTATTTTATTTTTAAATAATATATGTTGCTTTATATCATCCTTTGTACTGTTCCAATTTATATGGCACTAATATAATTTTGATAGTCAATCAAATTTTTTATACTAACATATCATTTTGTTATTTTTAATTTTCTAATACATAAATGACTTATCATAAGGGGTGGTATAGTAAAATCATCGTTTGAAGGACGATAATTTAATTTAAAACATTAAGAATTAATTTTGTATTTTATGTTTATTTTATCTTTTTATTAAATATTATTTATTTTTTTAATATCTAGATGACTCATAATAATTAATTAAGAGCGATTGATTATGTTAATCCTATAAAAATTAACATAATTTTATCATATACAATAGTAATCATCGATAACTCATCGGAGTAGTATATTAATTAAATACGGGATGCTATATTTTGATGTACAAAATATAATATTATTAAACAAATATTGGATAGTGCATTATGTTTATCTCTCACAATAATCAAATTTTATTACATATTTTATTTATTTCCTTTTTACTTTATATATATTGATCAACACAAATCTTAAGAAAATATTAATTAAGAATTTATTTTATTAAATTAAATTTATTAATTTTTTTAATTTAAAAGTTTAAAGTTAAGTTTAAATATTAGTATTTATATATAAGGAAAAAATAATTTTAAAATTTAAATTTACTAAAATAAATAAGTAAAAAAATTATTTTTTAATATAAAAGTCAATTAAAATAATAATTTTATTCACTTTAAATATTTAGTTGTAATTAATTAAGATAAAACTATTATATTATTAAATTTCTTAAATTTAAGATGCTATTTTTTGCATATACAGAATATGATTTTATTAAACATTATTGGATAGTGCATTATGTTTATTTCTCACAATAATGAAATTTTATTATATATTTTTTCTTTATTTTTTTTATACTTGATACATATTGACCAAACACAAATCTTAAGAAAATATTAATGAAGAATTTATTTTATTAAATTAAATTTATTAATTTTTTACTTTAAAAATTTAAAGTTAAGTTTAAGTATTAGTATTTCTATATAAGGAAAAAATAATTTTAAAATTTAAATTTACTCAAATAAATAAGTAAAAAACTTAATTTTGAATATAACAGTCAATTAAAATAATAAAATTGATTTACTTTAAATGTTTAGTTGTAATTAATTAATATAAAATTATTATATTATTAAATTACTTAAATTTAAGATGCTATATTTTGCATATACAAAGTATGATATTATTAAAATTTATTGGATAGTGCATTATGCTTATTTCTCACAATAATAAAATTTTATTATATATTTTTTCTTTATTTCTTTTTTACTTGATACATATTGACTCAACATAAATTTTAAGAAAATATTCATTAAGAATTTATTTTATTAAATGAAATTTATTAATTATGTACTTTAAAAATTTAAAGTTAAGTTTAAATATTAACATTTCTATATAAGAAAAAAATAATTTTAAAATTTAAATTTACTAAAATAAATAAGTAAAAAAATAATTTTGAATATAAAAGTCAATTAAAATAATAAAAATTTTTTACTTTAAATATTTATTTGAAATTAATTAAGATAAAATTATTATATTATTAAATTACTTAAATTTAAATAATTTAACAGAGTAAAATAAAAAATATATGAAATATTTAACTATATATATATATATATATATATATATATATATATATATATATATATATATATATATATATTTTGTCCTTACTTTAGACAAAATCGTCTTTTTCACAATTTCTTCCTAATATTTAAGAGTTGAAAATTAATTAAATATATTTATGGTAAAAACTTTTCCTTATTAGAAGACATCAGAATTTTTATATCTTTTTCTAATTTAAGAGTTGAAAATTAATTAAATATATTTATGGTAAAACCTTTCCTTATTAGAAGTCGCCAAAATTAATTAAAAATGATACTTTTTCTATTATTTTAAAAATTCTAAATCAACTAAATTTGATTTTAAGAAGATTTAAAAAATCTAAAAATAAATATAAAACTATTAGAATAAGAAAAAATTTAAAAATTGTTTTAAGTACGTAATAGAATGTAATCAATAAATTTGTAAAGATTTGACTTTAAAAATAAAGAAAGATTTTAAATATAAAAAAATAATCGTAACACATATATGGTTCAAATTGATGTGTCTCTATTAGCCTGTGGCAACAAGGAAAAGAGGTACGGAAATGCAAAAGTGATGATCCATCAACACTTGGAATTGGAAAACATATGTGTATATTTTTATGTTTACAGTAATATATTAAAGTGTGAAAGATTTTTGAAAAGTAATTTGAATTTTTTATTAAAAATCTCCGCAATAGATAAAATTATTTAATTTTAAATAATCAAACGTTACACGTGCGAGACACGTGCGATTAAACCAGTTTTAATAAGTATTGCCCCACCATATTCAATAGAACTTAGGCATTATTGTAATTAGAAAAGGAAGAACTTTTATTTAAGGTCATGGTTATAATTAAATGAAAATGACTGCGCTTTTTTTTTTTTTTTTAAAGTGTTGCTAAGTTAAAGATAACTATGCTCAACAAGATATCCTTAACCTTTTTATTAATACCTTTAAACTGCCATGTTGAAAGTACTTCTTCACATATATATATAGTAGCCCATGATACGTGTTTTGTACTTGTATATTGCATCGTTAATATAAAATGATAAGAATAACAATTGTTTGGAAAAAACTTATTCATATTACACTAAATGTAATATTTGTTTAAATAATGAGCATAAATGTCATTATATCGATACGATACTTGAATTATCTTTTGAATGCGTATATATGATGAATTTATGTTTACCTTGCGAGATAAGATTTTATGTCCCTTCTTTGTAAAGTCCTTTTGTCGATTAACATTATACTTTGAGATTTGGAATCTCTACAATATTCCATAACAAATTAAATAACTAAAGATCAAGAGTAATTACACGCACACAAAAAATATGTTGTCACACTGTAAGTAGTTATATGTTCATATAGACAAAAAAATGATCTTGGATTTAAAATTTATGATATGGTATAATGACTTTAAATTAATACCATAACTAATTGTGGTAGTATTAAGAGGGTGAGAGATCACAAATTACCAATTCATTAATTAAGGTGAAGCGTTGATGGTGGCGGCTAAAGTGGAAAGGAAAATTAATTATAGGCTAAATTAAATACTAATAATTGTCTCAAATAGAAATACAAGCATTCAAAAGCATTCAAATGTATCACTTTCTAACATACTAATATGTATCACTTTCTAACACTTAAAACATTCAAAAGCATGGATCGTTATTTATCTTACGTAGTCTCATACATCTATAAACATATGTATATTTAGTTTTTTTTCTTTACTGATTATGCCACTCAAGACTATATCAATTTCAGGTCCACTAAATGATGATTAATGACCATTTGTTTATATACATTAACAAATAGAGATAAACTTATTACGTTGCTCTCATATTGTTTGAAGTGATACTTGTGACTCTTTAAAAAGATACTTAGGTCTTTCAAAAGGTACTTAGGTCTCCTAATTTTAAAAATAATTCTAAATAATAACGCTACATTATGTATAAGTATAATAATATAGCACAACTACTTATAAAAAATTAACAATCACCGAAAAATAATAAAGCAGAAGAAGAACGAATATCGATGACGAGGGAAAAAATAAAGTAGAATAAGAACCAACGTAGAGATTATGTAAACACTTACTCGAGATCTCACTCATCAGATTCCATTGTGGAGTTGGTTGCTGTTCTAGGTTGTACTCATCTACTTCAAAATTTAGTCATACACCCTAAAAAAAAAAAATCAGATCAACCCTTGTGGTCCAATCTTTTTTCGGACCTTGCGCATAGTGGAAACTTATGGATACTAAGCTTCTTTGAGAGACAAATATAATCAGCATTTCGGAGGATTTTTCCTCGAAAGTATGGCCTTTTTCCCATGATATGATTTGGGGTGATTTGTTAAAGTGGTATTCGATTTTTGTTATGAAATTCAGTTGTCTTGTTAATATCACTTTTTTTTAAACATGCAAATAAGCTGTAAAAAATTGTCATAAGCGCCAATTTTAATTGTTAACATCAATTGTATATGAAACATTATAAATAAAAATCATAAAGAAAACTTCTCATAGCAATTGGTCATTAAGAAGAGTAAACAATTATTTATTATTATAAAAACTTGAAGAACATTAAAATTTTAGAAAACTCATCTCAAATTACAAATAAATTTATCTTTTCAATAGTACTCATCAAATTTATCTCTGTAGTAGATACCAAAATTTCAATTAGTAAAAGAATGCTAAACCTAAACCCATTTTTTTTTTTCCTACGTCAGTTTTAAGAGAAGGATCTAATAAATCATAACAAAGAAAAACCCAACCTAAGTGATATTTTAATTGGCTAAAGGTGTCCTAATCCAAAAGTTATTTGTAAAAGTAGATGTGATTTTTTACCTACGATTTTGTAAAACTAATTAAATAATAATTTAAGAAAAATAGTAAATGACGATTTTGTTTATTGCGGGGTATTTTAATAAAGGGTAAAAAGTTCAAATTATTTTTCTAAGGGTCTTCACACTTTTAATATATTATAAATTATAGATTATAGATAGATATAGATAATAGACATAAATATAGATTATAAATATAGATTATAGATTATAAATTATAGATATAGATTATAGATGGATAGATATAGATATACATTATATATACATATATAATAATATGTTGAGCTGTATCTAACTATTAAACCGCAAATAGTTGCAAGTATTGAGAAGTCTCTGAACCACTCTCCCTCCCCCAAGTAAAATATAAGTATTACATTTAATTAGTAATAATATGTAAAAAAATGTTGTCTTGATCTCTCAAGTTTGTTTTTAATGTACTTCCGAAAGCATGCTACTATACATAGAATGAAAAAAAATAAATTGTTTTGAATAATTTTTAAAAATGTACTTTTTTTAAAAAGCATTGTGCCAATAAAAATGAAACAAAGGGGGTAAATATATCAAATTTCTAAAAATTTATATTATTAAAAAAAATTAACAATGATTAATTTATTGCTGTACTTGCTCATATGCCAAGTAGAGATGTCTATTTGGTGACTCGCTAAATTGGAATGTTTAACTAGCAAATACAATGATTCTTGAGCCACGGCCCATGAACAGAACTACAAAATTATTCGTATTTTATATTTATATTTAAAAATTTTAATTTATATATAATATTATTTCTATTTAAAATATCTAAACTCAATAGCCTAATTAAGGCACGAAAAGCAAATACAATAAAATTCATAAAGCAGATCTCAAATAGTTTAGAAAAACTAATTTAATTTGATTATATAATAATAATACTAACATACAACAACAACATACCCAGTGTATTCCCACAAGAGTGGGGTCTGGGGAGGGTAAGATGTACGCAGTCCATACTGCTATCTCCGAGGAAGTAGAGAGACTATTTCCGATAGACTCTCGACTCAAAGTAGAGAATAGTAAACAAAGGGATGGAAAACATAATAGAAAATCAGAAATAAGAAATAATAAAATAGATATCAGAGAAATATGAAATACGAGACATAAGGGCGACACAAAATAAGAAAATAGGTACTAAGACATAAGACCTAGTGTACCTACCTAGTAATAACCTACACTCCCTTAACAAGGACCTTATGAACACGGACCTAGGCTTACTAACCCAGCTACACAAGACACTCCAGACTGCAAGCTACAACCCATACACCTGCATTAGCCTTCAACCCTTATCCGCGACCTCTACACCTTCCTATCTAAGGTCATGTCCATAGTCAGCTGGAGCTACTTCATGTCATGTCTAATCACCTCCCTCCAGTATTTCTTCGACCTACCTCTACCCCTCCTGAAGCCATCCAAATTAAGTCTCTCACACCTCCGAATTGGGACATCCGCACTCCTCCTCATCATATGCCCAGACCACCGCAGTCTTCCTTCCCGCAACTTGTCTTCCATTGAAGTCACTCCCACCTTCTCCCAAATAGTATCATTTCTTACTCTATCACCTCTAGTAAGTCCACACATCCAACACAACATTCTCATTTTCGCAACCTTCAATTTTTGAATGTGCGAGTGCTTGACTAGCCAACACTCCGCACCATACAACATGGCTGGACGGACTACCACTCTATAGAATTTGCCTTTAAACTTAAGGGGCACCTTCTTATCACACAACACTCCCAAGGCTAGCCCCACTTCATCAAACCTACTCCAATACATTTAGAGACATTTTCATCAATCTCACCATTTCCCTGAATCGTAGACCCAAGATACTTAAAACTATTCGTCTTACAGACATTCTGGGAGTTCAACCTCACCACCCCTTCGTCCTCCTGTCTCAAGTCACTAAACTTATATTCCAAATACTCAGTTTTGGACCTACTTAATCTAAACCACTTAGACTCAAGGGTTTGCCTCCAAACCTCCAATTTGTCATTCACCTCCCTCGCATCGCCTCAATCAACACTACATCATCCACAAATAACATACACTAAGGTACCTCACCTTGAATGCTCCGTGTCAACACGTCCATTACCAATGCAAAAGGGAACAGACTAAGAGTCGATCCCTGATGCAACCCGGTCTCAATCGAAAACTGCTCTGAGTCTCCTCCCGTCGTTCTCACCCGGGTCTTTCCTCCACCGTATATGTCCTCAATAGCTTTAATCTACGCCACTGGGCCCTCCTCTCATCTCCAAGCACCTCTAAAGAACTTCTTCGGGATTTTATCATACGTCTTTTCTAAGTCATAACACCATGTGTAAATCCTTCTTCATTTCTCTATACTGCTTCACTAATCTCCTCACCAGGTGGATGGCCTCTGTCGTCGAGAGACCAGGCATAAATCCAAACTGATTCTTCAAAATAGACATAACCCTCCTCAACCTTCGCTCGATCACTCTCTCCCAAATCTTCATAGTGTCACTCAACAGTTTAACACCTCTATAGTTGTTGTAGCTCTGAATGTCACCCTTGTTTTTATATAACAGAATCATTGTACTCCATCTCCAGGTCTCAGGCATTCTCGCAGTCTTAAAAATGCGTTGAAATAAATCTGTCAACCACCTTAAACTGGCCTCGCCAATATACTTCCAAAAATCCACCGGAATCTTGTTGGGCCCCATCGCCCTGCATCTTACGAATTGCCTCTTTGACCTCATCAATCTTAAAATTCCTACAGTATCTGAAATCACGACTCTCCTTCGAGTGCTCCAGCTCCCCCAATATAATGCCTCTGTCTCCCTCCTCGTTCAAAAGTCTATGAAAGTACTCCTACCATCTCTTCTTAATGTGAACCTCCTCCACCAAAACACTACCATCCTCCCCCTTACTGCACTTCACTTGATCGAGATCTCGGCCCTTCCGCTCCCTAACTTTAGCAAGTGTGTGCAACCTTTTTTTCCGGCCTTTCACCTCTAACCCCATATACAAGCTCTCGAATACTGCCGACATAGCAGTCGTAACTGCTAATAACAATACTAACAGACCCCATTTAATTTGATTACCTACTAATATGAATTAAATATGTTGTGTATGGTGGATTACTGTAGAGTAGCATGAAATCCTTTTGAATGAAAAATATACATTTGAATATTTTGCTATATAAATTATGTACTGTATCCCCACTTATTTCCTATTTGTATTCTACTTTGGTTCTTGAGTTTCGAGTGCTAATTTCTTGAAAAAGTTTTTATTTCTACCAAGAATTCTTATAGCTTGAACGTACCCAATTCCTTTCTTGTAAGTCCTAATCTTTTCTTGATTTTCCTCTATCCCGTTTGATGTTTCTTTGGTTATAACTTGGTATCTATGTGAAAGATCACTTCTTATAGAACCTCCTATTCGGGCCAACTTGCATGCACTTGTACTAATTCAACGAAGAAATCACCTATTATTTTTGTGTTTTCGTTGAAATTGGAACGTGAGACCTCGTGATACTTACCCACTCCATTAACTACTAAGCCACCTCGGGCCAACTTGCATGCACTTGATTGCGGGAAAGATTTACTTTTTGGCAAATGGGTTTTCTTCAATTTCCCTAATTTATTTGGGTCTTGATTCAAAAGCTACTTTCGCAATATGGGTTTCAATATTTTCGTCATTTTGTTCTTTGCTAGGTTACTTTACTTTTTTGCAATGTTCTATTCAGGGATTTTCTAGTATTTTGTTTAGTCATTTTCTTGGGGCAGCAAGGCACTTTTTTTTGTCCCTTTTTTATGTCGCCATCTGCTAAGCTTTATCTTGTTGCTGATTGAAGTCGTCTCATTCTTCTTAAGTTGAACTCTGAAGCTAATTAGTTGTTTTGCTTCTTAAATGAATATTAGTTTTCTTGTAATTGACTTGCCTTTGCTGTTTCTTGATACTTGGTTATCGTATTATTTTATTGTAGTTATTGTTCAGAATGCTTTATCATGCTTTCTATTGTATTTTGCCATGCTCTTTGCTGTCGTTATTTCTTTTTCCAAACTGCGTTCAGTTGGTTTCCTTGAGTCTATGGTCCATCCGAAACAGCCTCTCTATATCCAAGGTAGGGCTAAGGTCTACGTACACTCTCTCCTATGGGATTACACTAGGCTTGCTGTTGTTTTATGATGTGCCTTCGTTTAGTAATACTGCTATTCGTATAGTATTTTGGGTATTTTGGCTTTTTGATAAATCTTTAGAAACATCTTTTTTCTTGTGTTCTAAGGAAATTTCTGTTATGTTCTAATTTCAGACAGTATATTGTTCTAGGCATAAGTTTGTGTCTTCTTGATTATCAACAAGAGTGGGAGACCACCTTGTTTTTCTGGTTGATCGTTTGCTGACTGAATCAACTTTGGAGGCTGCAATTGAGAGTAGGAATCAAAATGAATTAGCATCGTGGACAACCAATGTCCCGACAGCTAATTGCTCCTCCCAAAGTCCCGATGCCATTTTAACTCCAAGGAAAATGGTGGAATGCAGGATATGCCAAGATGAGGATATAGATTCAAATATGGAGACTCCTTGCTCTTGCTGTGGTAGCTTGAAGGTTTGTGAACCATTGTTTATTACTATTATCTTTCAGTCAAAGTATGCTAAGATGTTATGAATTGGTGTTTAGTCTTTTGGCATGCTTGTGCTTCTGACAGATTAATGTAAGCAAGTTGATATTTTTGCTCAAAATCAAATGTGTTATGCATGAATAATCATAGTTATTCTTTCCTTTTTGTTCTTAGTAGATAATATATCTCTTTAAGGTGGTGTGAGATAGGTTTGCTTCCACAGGCGTATTTAAATTTTGATGAGCCATAGAGAATTGTGAGTACCAAGAGATTCTGCCTTAGAGTGGATATTTTCATATATAGGATATGCTACAACATATCTGTCCTTTCTTCTCAAAAGAATTTGCTTCGAAATGTGTTTGAGTGTGCTGTTCTTATAACCTCTGAATGCCTTCCTAACAATTTCTATTTGTTATCTCTCTAATCTTGAAAGTCGGAACGTTTGGATACTTCTTCATTGTCTTCATTGTTTTGGCCCTTGAACCAGTTTTTATTGCAATTTAGTGTTACTATCCGTTCACTTTGAGAAAAATGCTGAAGATCTTGAGTTCTGCCTTTGTTCTCATTGTTTGGCTTTGAAGGTCCAGATCCTGTACGGATTTCTTTTGGATGTTGAATATGCTTTGAAATTGTTCTGCTTTTTACCTTATCCTTCTTTCCTCACCACAGCCCCGAGGGAGGTGGGGTTTACGTTTGTTTCCTCACCTCTTGTAGTAGACAAAGTGGAGCAAGTAGCCACAACAATATACCCCGTGTAGTCCCCACACTTCCACAAAGTGGGGTCTGGGGAGGTAGTTTCCCTTATTTCAAGAGTCTGAGAGGTTGGTTCTGGTAGACCCTCAACTCAAGGAGAACAGTCTAAAGCAGGTCAGATAAAGAGGCAATGAAAGTGGAAGCATAACAAAGCAAAATACAATAATAATCGAAGTACAAGAAAGATAATAACACAAATAGAAATCAAAGGATAAGAAACTACAGAAGCAATACTACGACAACTAGTATGAACGGATAGCAAGACAATACACTACTACCTACTACCCTAATCAGTGTCCTCCACAACCTCCCATCTAAGGTGAAGCAAGTAGCAAAGAAGAAATTTGAGAAAATTGAACCTTCTACTTAATGGGGTTAGTGGTTAAGTACTTGGCCAATCCAAGTAGGCATTTGAATTGTCAACTAGTTTCGTATGTCTAGATGTTTAATAGAGGCGAAAGTTGGTTGTGATGGTTCGTTTTTGGCTTTGGTTTGGCAAATGGATCCACGTCTGAACTGGTTCACTTATCTTGTCTTCCTATGTTCTTCCAAGTTCCAAATAGCACCAACCATATGTAACATCTATTAAAGTTGATCAATGTCTTGCCAAATCCTTTTGTGATTGGTAAAGTTGACACAAGTGAACGAAGTTGGATTTACAAATGGAATTACATGATTAGTTTTGCATAGCGCACTGTTACTGCATGTTCCACCGATCAGTTTCTCTCATCATGGATGTCCATGTCCAATGTGATAGCAAACTTTGAGAAGGAAAGAAAAGGGGAGTTACATGTTCTCGCCTTGTTCTAATTCTGGTTTTGTGCTTGTATACTACTCATTTAAGTAATTTCTGATTTAAACTTGATCGTGAAACTTAAGCTGCTCCTCCCCCCTCCAAAAAAATAAATAAAAAATAGAGTGATATAGATTGGATGGCTATATTTTCATACTCTGTTCTCCTTTCATTTCTAATATTACAATACTATTTTCTGCTTAAACTTGTTTTGCAACTGCTTTTGGATTTTTTTGTCCTTTCCAGTATGCACATCGTAGATGCGTGCAAAGGTGGTGTAATGAGAAGGGTGATACCGTTTGTGAGATCTGCCACCAGGTCAGCTGTGTTTCCTACTTTGTTTGTTTATCTTGCAGGTCAAACATAATTTGCTGCAAACAAATCACTTTTGCTGCATCGGATCATTTATTAGTATTTCCACGTCTGCACGTGCTTAATCAATTTAGTTAGTGTTGATTGCTTATTTTCTTATTTTTGCATTTGTGTGATATAGCCTTTCAGGCCTGGTTATACAGCACCACCCTCTATTTTTCACCTTGGTGGCATCCCGATGAACTTAAGGTGTTCTTCTTTCATGCTTTTCTGAAATGTAGTATCCATAGATGATCGAAATTTGAATATCCCAGTGTCACATTTCCATGTTACTTTTCTCATTAGACCACTTGAGAACATATGCATATGGTGTTTGTATTAGGGGGAATTGGCGAATTGTCAGAAGGAACTTGAATAATCAACGTGTGATAGCAGTGGTTTCAACTGATCACAATCTCATTAACTCTGATGAAGATGAAGTTTCTACATCAAGAAGCATGATGTGTTGTCTTCTATTTGCCATAATAGTAATCTCTCTCTCCCTCTCTCCATACACGCACACAAAAAGAAAAGCATGCTTACGTGCATAACATGTAAATGGGTTCACAGTCAAATAGGTTCCTACAAAGATCTCAAGTTAATATACAATAATAACGTGTTCACAGTCAAGCATTTATAAATAAATATTTAATGGATTTCTTACTATATATATAGGGTCTATGCAAAAGCTACTGGATTCCCGTGAACCTGTACATTATACTCTAACTCTGCCTCTGGTAATGAGTCATGATAATTGATAACTATACTGTGAGCAACCTATAGCCAATCAGGAATGTAATTAAATCGACATGCAACACAATTACACAATGCACAGTTTCCATGCTTGGCTGGAGTACATATCAAAAAGTAGTAGCATATTTTCTGATATGTAAGAAACAAGTAATATCATCACTTACCTATTCTGAATCTAGGAAGGATTTTCGTACTCTGGGAAACCAGATTTAAGAGTTTCCTAATTTATATGTGAAATTCTAACTACTACTTTTTTTCGATTTGTTTTCTTAATAGTTTATTCTGTTTCTAGTTATGCGTCACACTCTTCCTGTCATAGTTGATCAAGAAGGGAACTACTCACTTCCATTGGTTATGGTAAGTAGTTGAATAAGGAAAATGGGAATGGTAGTATTGCTAATTATGCAGAATGTCTTCTCACTTGTCACTCATTGCTTGCAGCTGCTACTTATCAGAGTTATGGGCATTGTTCTGCCCCTCTACGTCGTAATGAAAGCCTTGACCTCTTGCCACCATTGGCAACACCAACAGGTGTGAATGAGAATCTTTTTTTCCTCTTAAGTTCCACCTTAACATAGTTCTTAAGTTTAACACATTGTTTGTTCAACCTTCGCAACAGGCTACTTTGCCCATCTCTTCCCCCCGTGAAGAAGCTGGCCTGGTGACTCTGCAGCAAGAGCCTCCCATAATTGCTATCCAATGAATATTATCGTCGATGAACAAAAAAAAAGTTATTTTCTTCAAGATAGAGCTGTCATGAAGGATTATCGATAGACAAGAGGTTATATACTGTAGAGGTTGGTGAGGAAAATCCAAAAGAGAAGCATAGAGGTAAAAAGAAATGACTCAAAAAAGGAGATGAAAAGAAGACAAGATATCCAATTTTACAACTAGACATATCTTGAGGTGTGAATTAGTCAGACAGGTCTTTGTGTATTTAATATGTATAGATCACTTTGAAGGAATGCAAAAAAAAAAAAAAAAAGAAGTTGATTCTAGTACTGATATGAAGCCGGAGTTGTATTGTTGGCCAAAGTTTGTCAGCCTAACTTGGCAGATACACCTAAAAATCTATTGGGTAAGCCATTATAAAAACCTTAAGATCATTTCCCTTTGAGAGATCAAAATTTTTGAGAGAAATTAGATATATTGTGTATCTATCAAAATTTAGTAAAAGTCTATCAAGAGATGGAATATCTATCTTTTGGAGAAAACTTATGAGTAATTTTCCTATAAATAGAGTGTTTCTTTTCATTGTAATTCACCCCAAGATAACCCTCATCCTCATTGAAAAACAAATAATTACTCTCTCCTCTACTTATTCTTGTTCTTACTTTATCTTTTATAACTCGTTATCAGCACGAGACTCTATCGTCTCAAATTTGAAGATTAAGATATTATTTTTCTTCCTTGTTTTTATATGACTAATAATCTTACAAAACTTGAGTTCATTGCCCTTCAAAGTTTGGGCAAGAACTACCTTTCATGGGGTGCTGGATGCTGAAATCTACTTAGATGCTACGGGTCTTGGAGATGCCATAAAGAAAGAAAATACAACATCTAACCAAAATCGTACAATGGCTATGATTTTCTTGCGTCGTTATCTTGATGAAATTCTGAAAATCGAATATCTCACTACTAAGGATCCACTTGTTTTGTGGAATAGCCTAAAAGAAAGGTTCGTGGCCTAAGATGTTTTTACATGGATAAAACATTGAGTTTGAATCTCAATGCACCATATTGTTGATATAATGATGGCTAAGGCAAAATAATGTGTTTTTTGTGTAAAATCATGAAAAATGTCCCATTCGCCAAACTAAATGTGGTAGCAATACATCATATGCATGCCTCGATTTGCTCTTTTAGTAAGCTATCATAATTTGATATGCGTAAAGCACAATTATATTCCATTCCTAGGGAATAGAATTTCGATTGTTATAAGTACAAATCCATTTCTTAAGGTGAATGTGATAATATTTAGTAAAGCTTATTAATACAAATGTGCACTTGATTGTGATGTATCGTAATTCACCTCTGAAAAAGAATAAATAATTGAGAAGATTTATTTTGAAATCTACTTCTGAAGTAGTAAATCTAAAATTTAATAAAGTAAAAGGTACATTCATCGTAAACTTAGAGTTTGCTAGAATAAAAATTCATAAATTGACATGAACAATTGTGACATCCCAAAGATGTGCATAGTGAGTATTGAACATATATTGAAGAACTAAAAAATTCTTCATGAACTTTTAGTTTTGCTTGTTCTCATGATAAGTTGGTTGTACCAATTGATATTGGGATTTGATCCCTAAATATCTGAAAAGTATAAAAGGTGAATATAGGCTCCTTTACCAGTTATGTGATCTATTAAGATGCATTGATATAAGATGATCACTTATATGTTTATTGTCAACTTGTAGTTTGACATTCATAAAGTTGCTTGCTCAGTAAAATTGAGTTAAAAGCATAATTTTCAGATTATATAATCAAGATAATTCATCTTGATAATGCTGATGTGACATTGAATGCCTTCGATAAATAGCTAAATCACTGCTCATGAGAACAATGTCTCATGTGTTAGTCTGAAGTATGATATATTGCATACAATAACACTTGTTTGCATTAGACAAAAAATTATCATTAATTCATCCCTCTTAATTATTGGTTCAAAGTGAGGAACCAATTATTCCATCTAGTAGTTTTGATCTGTGGTATTTGATCTATGGATAAACCATGATGCATAAAGATGGATTCTCTAAAGTAAATAGAGATATATGATAGTTTTCCTAACATGAGTGGGATATATAAACAATTAAGAAACATGTTGTGAATTATCATCAATATGATCCTCATTCAAAAGATAATTCAGGCTCAAATGCTAGGAATATTTGCTGACCCAAAAATTGATATTAAATTTAGCGGTAAATGCTCTAATTGGATGTCCCTGAAAGACAAGTCTACTACAGGTATGAAACATGGTAGATCAATCGATTTTAAAAGCAATAATTGTTGAAAAGAAAAAGGGAGAAAATGATCATAATAAAGAGCCAATCTGCTTTTGAAGAACCTACGGCATAACACTTCATGAAACCTTATGAGAGGTTCAGGTACCAAAAAATAATGAAGTGATGAGATCTCAAACATGATATCACATTGTGAATCGATATAATATGATATATCATCGATATTATCTTTGATACAATATTGGCGTAATATTGTAAAAGATTACGAGAATCTAAATCCTATGTTTATTTAAGCATCTCGACGTAGAAACATTTATCAAGTGACATGTGTTGACACCCAATTTTGACTCACACTTTTTCCTTTAATTGTTTTACCGATATTCCTCGACCCTAAATAATTTTTAAAAATTAAATTAAGAAAATAAAATTCGTAGTTTTGTTTCTATTTTTACAATTTTTTTTTAAAAGAGAAATTTATTTTCTATCATAATATAAAATATTTTTTATAATTAAATATTTTAACGAATAAAAATATATATCTTTTAGTTGTCACAGCCCAAAATCCCATCGGGCCGGACTGGCACCCGAAGCCGAGAAGGCCCGGGAGAACCCGTTCAAATACCTGTACTTTCACTTACATGTCACCAAAAATTTGGGCAGCACTTCGCTGCATATAAAAGGGTCTAATTACCTGTATCAGCACAACACACACAAATATATATATATATATATATATATATATATATATATATATATATATATATAATACTTTGCCGTCGGGGCCACCCCATATACGACTATAACATCACTATATAAACTTCCATGACTTTACCCTTCCTTATGTCTACAAAGCCTCTAGGATATACATGACATAACTAGGGTCGGGACAAACCCCCGCCCACACATAACTCCTGTACAATAACAAAATATAAGGAACCGACTCGGAAAGCTCCGAAGTAAACTGGAGCTCACTAACAGTAGCTGTATGACCTGGCTCCTACTGGTGCGGTGTATGAGCTGAGGTACCTGTGCCTGCAGTATGAAATGCAGGTCCCCCGTAAGGGACGTCAGTACGAGATATGTACTGAGTATGTAAAGTTGTAAATAATCATATGTGATATGGGGGATCAAGAAAATCATACACATGTGAATAAATCATAATAGAAGTGAACCACACTTCATAAACACTTTTAGGATCATGTACATTATTATTAATCTGAATTGGATTCTTGAATACAAACACATTTGTGGAACGGTATACATTCGTTCATTTCATTCTTTACAATTGTTATTCGTCATTACCTCCTCCTCCCGAACCTCCAACCACCTAACAATAATCAATACTGTACCGTACTGTGACCATTAGGCTGCCCCCAGTACATATCAATTGGGATCGACCCATGCTAGGCTTATGCCCCTGGGATACCACCCACACGTATATCAAGTAACACATAAGAGATTTTTCCAATAACTTAGTTCAAAAGCTTTTGAGATTATTACATTAGTGTTCATGTCAATATAGTACCTTTGGAACAATGATACATCAATAGGAATCAAGTAATAGACCTTCTATACAATAACGATGTAATAAGGACTCATTGGTACATCAACAATATGTTTCAGAATCATCAATATCAAAACAATGAAATAGGAGCCTTTTGGTATATCAATGAAGCATTTTGACACTTTATAGAATGGAAACAACTTCATTGGTAATGTAGAACAATACATGTGTTTGGATAACCTCGGAATCGTACTTGATGGAACATTGGTGTTTTCATGCCAAAGAACATCGTTAGAGTATGCTTTACATACCTCGTTATAGATTAGGATACCAATTCAACACAACTTCCCGCCTTTACAAATCACTTATCTACAATGAAATATTTGGCATCTAGTATTAGCAACCCAACACCACAATTCTCTTCCATAATTCCATACAACAAATATTTGCAAAACATTCCAAAAACCAACTTGAACAATAGGTTTATGTGTATATATATATATATAATCATTTCAATACCACATCATCAATACCACATCATTCCTTCACAATTCAACATAATCCAACCATGCACAAGAATGATCCAATATCATTTCCAATCATCTTTCAATAACAATCAAATAACATACTTTTTATGCTCACATGCATATATATATATATATACATATCCATATAAATAACACCAACATAATTTACATCCTTACCATAGAATGGCCCTTTGGGTTTTGAAGTCCTTTTGGCACAAATAAGGGTGCTTCTCGAAGCCCTTGAGACGATGAACACAACTACGGAATCAATTTGGACTTTCCACGGTTGAATCACAAGTAATTTGAAGGTCAAATTTGGCTAGAGTTTGTTCTCTCCTATGATTGATGATGGATATGAGTTTTTGAACTCATATACATGTACATATACACATATTTCCGTCCATAATATCATAGGAAATGACCAAAGTGCCTTTAAAATTTAAATAATGTCAAATATGTCCTCCGGTGGACCGTTTTGACAAGCTGAAGTAGATAGACCATAACTCTTTGCTCCGATATTGGATTTGGGTGAAATTGGTATCATTGTAAAGATAATTCAAAGTTCTTTCATTTCATATAAATTAGACCACCCAGTTCGTCCTGTACAAGGAGTTATGATCGTTTGAAGTTGACCCTAAAAATCTGTTTTGAGAGGCTGAAGTAAAACGAGTATAAATACTTACTCAGATGTTGGATTTGGATGACACCAATTGCATTAGAAAGAAGTCTCAAGGATATTGCTTTTGATATATGGTAGTTCTCCCAGTTCATTATATTGAGGGATTTATGATCGTTCAAAGTTGACCCAAAAACTGAAAATTTTCCTGCAATTTTACTGTTCACATCCCGGCCACCGTTTTATAGTTTCGAGCGTGCTCGCTTATATCCGAAACTTATCCGTTTTTGAAAATCTTTATATCGTCGGAAAGATTATTCAATAACCTTCGTATGGAAACATCGATGGGCAAATTCCGGTATAAATAAGGTCTATTCCTATACACATATAATCAAACTATACACTTGAAACCATCTCAAAATAATTAATACTCATATATACCTAACTTAGGATCAATACATATACTCCAACACATATAACAATGGATAATGCACGTAATTAAGTATGGGGTGTTACATCCTTCCCCCCTTAAGGACATTCGTCCTCGAATGTGAATGTAGTTATTTAGCCGAAACAAGTTCGAATTCATAATTGATATTCACGTCATCATATAGATGTTATGCATATGTAGAAACTTACTTGTTTGTGTCCTAGTTCCACTCCTTGCACTTCTTTTTCATCTTTGAACATATAAGGGTATTTCAATTTCATTGATTCCTCCGCTTCCCATGTAATCTCTTCCCTTTGTTGATTTCTCCAAAGTACTTTCACCGATGCTACTTCTTTATTTCTCAACTTCTTAACTTGACGATCTAATATAGCAGTAGGAATCTCCTCATAGGTAAGATCTTCTGTTACTTGCACATCTTCAGTAGAAGTAATAAGGGTCGGATCTCCGATGCACTTTCGAAGCATCGATACATAAAATACTGGATGCACTGATGAGAGTTCCTGGGGTAGCTCTAATTCATAAGCAACTTGCCCACATCTTCGAATAATCTTATATGGGCCTATATATCGTGGACTCAACTTTCCTTTCTTACCAAATCTCATCACCCCTCTCATTGGCGATACCTTTAAAAATACCCAATCGCCTAACGAAAACTCTAGCCCTCTTCTTCTACTATCCGCATATGACTTGTGTCGACTTTGGGCCATTTTCAACCGTTGCTGAATCACCTTGACTTTTTCTATGGCTTGATACACAAGATCCGGTCCGAACATAAGAGTTTCACCCGCTTCGAACCATCCTATTGGTGATCTACACTTCCTCCCATATAAAGCTTCATATGGTGCCATTTTGATACTTGAATGATAGCTATTATTGTAGGCAAACTAAATAAGAGGTAAATGATCATCCCAGCTTCCTTTAAAATCTATAACACATGCTCGTAGCATATCTTCAAGTGTTTGAATGGTGCACTCTGCTTGTCCATCCGTCTGAGGGTGAAAAGCTGTACTCAGATTCACTTGTGTTCCCAAACTCCGTTGGAAAGACTTCCAAAAGTTTGCAGTAAATTGAGTTCCCCGATCTGATATAATAGAAGTTGGCACTCCATGTAATCGAACTATTTCTTTAACATACAGCTTCGAATATTCTTCAACTGTGTAAGTGGTCTTAACGGGTAAGAAATGTCCGGATTTAGTAAGCCTATCCACAATCACCCATATAGAATCAAATTTTCGAGCTGTACGAGGCAAACCTGTAACAAAATCCATGTTGATCATGTCCCACTTCCAAGTTGGAAGATCTATGCATTGCATATAGCCTCCGGGCTTTTGATGTTCCACTTTAACTCGTTGGCAATTTGGACATCCAGCTACAAATTCTGCGATGTTTCTTTTCATGTTATTCCACCAATACATATCTTTCAAATCTTGATACATTTTGGTTGATCCTGGATGAATGGAATACCTTGAAAAATGTGCCTCTGTCATAATCTTCTTTCTTAGCCAGTCTACATCCGGATCACATAATCGGTTTTGGCACCGAAGTACTCCTTCTTGCGTAAGCTCAAATGCCTTGGTTACACCACTCTGAACGTTCTCCTTAAGCTGTAATAAAATAGGATCTGCATATTGCTTCTCTTTCACTTCAGCTACTAATGAAGATTCCGCAGCATTATGTATGATAAGCTCTTTGTCCGGAGTTTCAACAAGACGAACTCCCAAACTAGCTAACTGGTGAAGATCTTTAACCATCCCTTGCCTTTCTATAGGCATCATCATAGCCTTACGACTTAACGCATCAACTACTATATTCGCTTTCCCTGGATGATACAAAATATCGACATCATAATCTTTTAATAGTTCCATCCACCTTCGTTGCCTCAGATTTAGATCCTTCTGACTGAAAATATATTGTAAGCTCTTGTGATCAGTATATATATCAACATGAACCCCATATAAATAGTGGCGCCATATTTTTAAAGCAAAGATAACCGCTGCCAGCTCAAGATCGTATGTAGGATAATTTTTCTCATGTGGCCACAATTGTCTAGAAGCATATGCTATTACCTTACCATGCTGCATCAATACACATCCTAAACCAATTCTAGAAGCATCACAATACACTGTATACCCTTCTGTACCTTCTGGAAGTACCAACACAGGTGTAGAAGTCAACTTATTCTTCAATTCTTGGAAACTCTCCTCACACGTATCATTCCATTGGAATTTGGATGCTTTATGCGTTAGCTTGGTTAAGGGTGCTGAAATGGAAGAAAAGTCTTTAACAAATCTCCTATAATAACCGGCCAACCCGAGAAAACTACGAATCTCCATCGGCGTTGTGGGCCTTGGCCAGTTCTTCACAGCTTCTATCTTTTGAGCATCAACCTTTATCCCTTCACTAGATACAATATGACCCAAAAATGCCACCGACTTTAACCAAAACTCACATTTAGAGAACTTTGAATAAAGCTTACAATCACGAAGAGTCTGCAATGTCTGTCGTAAGTGATTGGCATGGTCCTCTTCTGATCTAGAATAAACTAGAATATCATCTATAAAAACTATCACAAATACATCCAGGAATGGCTTAAACACCCTATTCATCAAATCCATAAAAGCTGCAGGTGCATTTGTTAGCCCAAATGACATAACTAGAAACTCATAATGACCATACCTTGTTCGGAAAGTTGTTTTGGATATATCTTTTTCTTTGACCCTCACTTGGTGGTAACCTGACCTCAAATCAATCTTAGAAAAGCACTTGGCGCCCTGTAACTGATCAAATAAATCATCAATTCTTGGGACAGGATATTTATTCTTAATAGTCACCTTATTCAATTGCCGATAATCAATACACATCCTCAGTGATCCATCCTTTTTGCGCATAAATAACACCGGTGCTCTCCAGGGGGACATACTAGGCCTTATAAATCCCTTCTCTAGCAAATCTTTCAATTGCTCTTTCAATTCTCGCAATTCTGCTGGGGCCATTCTATATGGAGGAATGGAGATTGGTTGGGTTCCTGGTATTACATCAATACCAAACTCTACTTCTCGTTCAGGAGGCAAACCTGGAAGATCTTCAGGAAATTCATTTACCACCGGAACAACGTGAAGAGTTGGTGGCTCCGCTTCTGTATCCCTTACTCTAACTAAATGATATAGGTATCCCTTGGAAATTATTTTTCTTGCTTTGAAATAAGAAATAAATCTACCTTTTGGTGCGCCAATCTTACCTTGCCATTCAATAACTGCTTCATTCGGAAAATGTAAATACATCTTTTTTGTACAACAGTCAATTTTGGCATAATAAGACGCCAACCAATCCATACCCATTATAACATCAAAGTCTACCATTTCTAGTTCCACGAGATTGGCCATCGTGTTTCGACCACACACAGTTACTACACAATCTTTATAAACTCTTCTAGCAATAATAGATTCCCCAACCGGGGTAGACACTTCCAACGGCTTATCTAACAATTCGGGGGTTCTTTTGAACTTTCCAGCAACCAAAGGAGTAACATATGATAATGTAGAACCGGGATCAATTAGAGCATATACATCAAATGAAAATATGAACAACGTACCCATAACCACATCTGGGAAAGCCTCTAGATTCTGTCGATCCGCTAAAGCATAAGTGCGATTCTGAGTCCCGCTGGAACTGGCGACTCTTGTTTCGTTCCTAGCGTGACCCACGAGTCGTGCGCCTCTACCAGAATAAGATACCGATGACGATGATGCAACAGCTGATCCCAAAGGCCATGCTACACCACCTGCGCCCCTTCGTGGGCATTCTCTCATCATATGCCCCGTCATACCGCACCAATAACAAACATTTGTTCCCATTCGACATGCGCCCATATGATGCCTTCCACATTTATTGCATGGCTCTCGAGGAGGTCTCAGTTGGATCATATTCCTTTGCCCATGATAACCCACTGATCGCGAACTATGACCCTCACTTCTTTGCCCAATTTGACTGCCTCTGAATCCCTGATATTGTGGTGGAGCACTAGCTGCAGAATAAGAAAATAATGGCCTAGGTGGTCTAGTAGAAAATTGAGGTCTAAAACCTCCCTGTGGCGCCATAAACTGCCCTGTAGATCTGGCCCTCTTAGAAGATTCGCTTTCAAATTCCTGCGTTCTTCTTCTCTGCCTCTGATCTTCCATTTTCTGTGCAAATGCTTGGATCCTAGCTATATCCATATCTTTATTCAGTGCAGCAATAGTACAATCCCTAACCAAATACGGATCCAATCCGTTCACATACCGATGAACTCTGTCATCCATAGTAGCTATAACATTAGGAGCATATCTGGACAAGGAATTAAATCGAAGACTATACTCCCTCACACTTGTATTAACCTGCCGAAGATTTAAGAACTGATCCGCACGGGCCTGACGAGTCTCATATAGAAGATAATTATCAATAAATACCTCTTTGAACTCTTTCCAAGTAGCTAGGGGTGCATCAATTCCCCTCGACCGTTTCCAGTCTTCATACCAATTTATAGCCTCACCTTTGAATCTATACGCGGCTAACTCCACTGTCTCTCTGCCCGATACATGCATCACCTCTAGGGCCCTTTGGATCTGATCAATAAAGTCCTGCGGATCTTCATTAAGATCAGATCCGGTAAAAGTAGGCGGATCCATCTTAAGAAAATCTTGCGTCCGAAGACTAGCCGCCCTATCAGTACCGCTAGAACCCGCGACAGGAATGGCTTGCCCTTGGACTTGACCAGCAACTATACGAGTCAAAAGTTGCTCTGCATTTCTAAGATCTTGATCAACAACATTAATAGGTGGCTCTGGGGATATAGTTCTCCTCCCCCTTATTTCTTCTGGACTGGGAGAAGTTTCTGATGCATGCTCAGCTGGAGCCTCACTTTGATTAGCTGGTATAGTGGGTGACTTACTAGTCCCCTCTCCGGCAGCCACATCTACTTGCTTACCGGTATTCTTGCTTCTGGTAACCGGCATCATTACTATAATAAGAGAAACAAACTGATTCAGTGGTCAACTATGACTTCATATACAATATAAGCTCTATCGCACGATCTAAGACATGAAGAAAAGAAACAATTCCTAAATGTCCATAGCCTCCTGTTTATAGATGTGGTGCACAACACACCGATAAACAAGACTCTACATAGACACGGCTTTGTAGACTCACTAGGACGAACCGCTCTGATACCACTTTTGCACGGCCCAAAATCCGATCGGGCCGGACTGGCACCCGAAGCCGAGAAGGCCCGGGAGAACTCGTTCAAATACCTGTACTTTCACTTACATGTCACCAAAAATTTGGGCAGCACTTCGCTGCATATAAAAGGGTTTAATTACCTGTATCAGCACAACACACACAAATATATATATATATATATATATATAATACTTGGCCACAAATATATATATATATAATACTTGGCCGTCGGGGACACCCCATATACGACTATAACATCACTATATAAACTTCCATGACTTTACCCTTCCTTATGTCTACAAAGCCTTTAGGATATACATGACATAACCAGGGTCGGGACAAACCCCCGCCACACATAACTCCTGTACAATAACAAAATATAAGGAACCGACTCAGAAAGCTCCGAAGTAAACTGGAGCTCACCAACAGTAGTTGTATGACCTGGCTCCTACTGGTGCGGTGTATGAGCTGAGGTACCTGTGCCTGCAGCATGAAATGCAGGTCCCCCGTAAGGGACGTCAGTACGAGATATGTACTGAGTATGTAAAGCTGTAAATAATCATATGTGATATGGGGGATCAAGAAAATCATACACATGTGAATAAATCATAATAGAAGTGAACCACACTTCATAAACATTTTTAGGATCATGTACATTATTATTAATCTGAATTGGATTCTTGAATACAAACACATTTGTGGAACGGTATACATTCGTTCATTTCATTCTTTACAATTGTTATTCGCCATTACCTCCTCCTCCCGAACCTCCAACCACCTAACAATAATCAATACTGTACCACACTGTGACCATTAGGCTACCCCCAGTACATATCAATTGGGATCGACCCATGCTAGGCTTATGCCCCTGGGATACCACCCACACGTATATCAAGTAACACATAAGAGATTTTTCCAATAACTTAGTTCAAAAGCTTTTGAGATTATTACATTAGTGTTCATGTCAATATAGTACCTTTGGAACAATGATACATCAATAGGAATCAAGTAATAGACCTTCTATACAATAACGATGTAATAAGGACTCATTGGTACATCAACAATATGTTTCAGAATCATCAATATCACAACAATGAAATAGGAGCCTTTTGGTATATCAATGAAGCATTTTGACACTTTATAGAATGGAAACAACTTCATTGGTAATGTAGAACAATACATGTGTTTGGATAACCTCGGAATCGTACTTGATGGAACATTGGTGTTTTCATGCCAAAGAACATCGTTAGAGTATGCTTTACATACCTCGTTGTAGATTCGGATACCAATTCAACACAACTTCCCGCCTTTACAAATCACTTATCTACAATGAAATATTTGGCATCTAGTATTAGCAACCCAACACCACAATTCTCTTCCATAATTCCATACAACCAATATTTGCAAAACATTCCAAAAACCAACTTGAACAATAGGTTTATGTGTATATATATATAATCATCATTTCAATACCACATCATTCCTTCACAATTCAACATAATCCAACCATGCACAAGAATGATCCAATATCATTTCCAATCATCTTTCAATAACAATCAAATAACATACTTCTTATGCTCACATGCATATATATATATATATATATATATATATATACATATTCATATAAATAACATCAACATAATTTACATCCTTACCATAGAATGGCCCTTTGGGTTTTGAAGTCCTGTTGGCACAAATAAGGGGTGCTTCTCGAAGCCCTTGAGACGATGAACACAACTACAGAATCAATTTGGACTTTCCACGGTTGAATCACAAGTAATTTGAAGGTCAAATTTGGCTAGGGTTTGTTCTCTCCTATGATTGATGATGGATATGAGTTTTTGAACTCATATACATGTACATATACACATATTTCCGTCCATAATATCATAGGAAATGACCAAAGTGCCTTTAAAATTTAAATAATGTCAAATATGTCCTCCGGTGGACCGTTTTGACAAGCTGAAGTAGATAGACCATAACTCTTTGCTCCGATATCGTATTTGGGTGAAATTGGTATCATTGTAAAGATAATTCAAAGTTCTTTCATTTCATATAAATTAGGCCACCCAATTCGTCCTGTACAAGGAGTTATGATAGTTTGAAGTTGACCCTAAAAATCTGTTTTGAGAGGCTGAAGTAAAACGCGTATAACTCCTTACGCAGATGTTGAATTTGGATGAAACCAATTGCATTGGAAAGAAGACTCAAAGATATTTCTTTTAATATATGGTAGCTCTCCCAGTTCATTATATTGAGGGAGTTATGATCGTTCAAAGTTGACCAAAAAAACTGGCAGGCCTCAGTATTTTCCTGCTAATTTACTGTTCACAAAAATCTGTTTTGAGAGGCTGAAGTAAAACGAGTATAAATCCTTACTCAGATGTTGGATTTGGATGAAACCAATTGCATTAGAAATAAGACTCAAAGATATTTCTTTTGATATATGGTAGTTCTCCCAGTTCATTATATTGAGGGATTTATGATCATTCAAAGTTGACCCAAAAACTGAAAATTTTCCTGCAATTTTACTGTTCACATCCCGGCCACCGTTTTATAGTTTCGAGCGTGCTCGCTTATATCCGAAACTTATCCGTTTTTGAAAATCTTTATATCGTCGGAAAGATTATTCAATAACATTCGTATGGAAACATCGACGGGCAAATTCCGGTATAAATAAGGTCGATTCCTATACACATATAATCAAACTATACACTTGAAACCATCTCAAAATAATCAATACTCATATATACTTAACTTAGGATCAATACATATACTCCAACACATATAACAATGGCTAATGCACGTAATTAAGTACGGGGTATTACATTAGTATTCACATTCACATTCTTTCTAATCTTTATTTTAGGGTGATATTGTGATCATATGTATATATATATATTCTTATTACATAAAATATATATTTTATAAGATGTACATATACTTTCTCATATTCTTGTTTTTATATATTATATTCTTATTTTTCTACACACACATATATGCATACAGTTTGTTAATATTAAATCGCAAAAAAAAGAGATATTAAGTTGGACGCTTTAAGAATTATGTTTGTAATTTATATATGTTAAAACTAAAAAATAATTTTTAGGATGTCAGAGAGCATCGATAAATTTAATTTCAGCAGAAAAAGAGCATTCAGACTAACAATAATTCAATTTCATTTTTATTTCACCCAAGCCCAACTCTCATCTTATAAATTTCAACCAAGAGTCCGAAAATCAGTCCTAACCCAGTATAATTCCTATGCACGTCTTGCCATTCCACCTTAACATATATGATTTAATCTGATCCGTTGGTTTATTTTAAATTCGAAGGATCCCAATTTTTTAGTCATTTTTCATGTATACGTAGACATATAAAATTTATTATTTATTTAATTATCTATTTATTTTTATATTTATTTATTTATTTAAATTAAAATTCGAACCGTCCGGACAAAGACCGAACAAATAAAAATAGTCGTCTTAAAAAATCATCTTTTCATATATTTATCTATATAATACATTTTTCTTTTCGTATTTTCACTATTATTTTTAAGGGGGCAATCTTTTAGGATCGTTCGATCAAAAGATTGGACGGATCAAAATCAGTTCGAAAATCACCGGACTAACACAACTTGATCCGGTCTGTCGACAGTTTCCCAAATAGAGGATCCCAAAAGTTTCAGTTATCATTATACATTCGCTTATAGATTTGCATAATGTATTTTATTTATCTAATTATTTACTTATTTATTTACATATTTATATTCTCTTTTCTTTTAAATTTAGATCCGGACAAAGGTCGAACATATTAAAAAATAACCAATTTTGGATCAACTCTTTTCATATATTTATTTACACACACACATACACACACACACACACACACACACACACACATATATATATATATATATATATTATTTTTAAGGTATTATTTTCTTAAGACCGTCCGATCTTAAATTGGACAGATCAAAACCAATCAAATTTTTAAGAGATCGGTGCATTAAATGCACAACTCCCACACATCTTCTTTTGTCAGAATATGCATAACTCTCTTCCCAAAATAATATTGACAAGTCTTCATCATCTCTTTTCCAAAAATAACAACAATAATGGCCTCCTTTCTTCCTTCTCCTTTTTCCCTTCTATCCACCGGTGAGGTCACCAGAGCTCCGGCGAAACCCTTCAGTACAATCAACTACTCCAGTCGCCAACAACATCCATAACTGCCAACCACCCGAAATCACATCAACACCGCCACACGCCACCGCTATTGTCTCCCTTTTCTTCCATTTACCGTTGTTGGCTCACCGAAAAGTGATGACCGGCGAGCTCCAAACGCACTGTTAATGCTTCTACCCGCTTGAAAATATGGTTGACCTAGCCGGTTTTTGCGTGTATCCGGAATTGCTTCGGTATCCACCGTCGAAGAAACGTCAATTCTTACTATTTTCTCCTCTACAGATTTTGTTGTTTGGGGTGCTCTTAACACTTTTTCTTTTACGATCGTTGGGATCTTTGGAAACTTTTGATGACTTTCAATTTTTTGGCAAAATCTGAGTTGTCTCCAATGAACAACACTGTTTTGGAATTATTTTGAATTGTTTTGGGTTAATTGTATATTATATCCTTGCTTACCGATTTTATTTGTTTAGTTCACCTTTTTGATAACTTTAATCATTCTTTATGGTTAAAAGTTGTTGCTATACTCCTTTATTCTTCATGGGTTGTCTTATTGTGATTAATTTATGATGGTTTTACTCCGGTATTGTGTAGCTGCAGCTGATTTTGAAGTGATTTGGACATTTGTCCTTTCGTTTTGTCTTGAACAGGATACTACATGATTATGGCCAATGAAAACATTACTACTCGTTCTGATGTATCACCATTTTATTTTTGGTCCGTTCTAAAAAGAATATTATCTTTTTTTATTTGGTAAGTTTTTAAAAATACAATTACAATTTTACCATGTGGTTCCACTTGATTTTACATACTATTACTCTTTTTATTTATTTTTCTAATTAAAAATAGTTCCACCTAATTTTAAATACTATTACTCCAAAAAAAAGGATAATTTTATAATTTTAATAAAGTCAATACTTATTTCTTAAATATCGTGTCCGATCAAACGACGACACATAATTTAGAATGGAGGGAATACTTAATTTTGAGATTTCCGTAAATAAAAGACAGACTTTATATATACATAATAAATAATTTTTTTGGGCGATGATGAAACTTTATAACAACAGAAAATTTTACAACTCATATTCTGGTAAGACGATTTAGGACGGCCAATTAATTGAACAATCAATTTGTAGCAAAACGATTTAGGATGACCAATTAATTGAGCAATTATTTCACAAGTCATGATTTTATTTGAGCCTACTTTTAACAAAAAATATAATTTTTTATAATACGTAAATATACACATTCTTATTTATTATTATTTATTTGTTACTAACATTTTTTTTACAAGTGGTTAGACAGGTTATTTTGGAATACTCGTTGGGAGTTGCAGTCAAATATGCTCTTTTAATTTTGTATTGTATTTTATATTCTTATATTTGTACAAATATCACTATAGTAAAAATTTTACTTTTTGGGTGTTAGGTGGGGATATTTTTCATTTACACAATTTTATCACTTTTGGGCAAAATTTAGGCCGATAATATTTACACCAATAAATTAAATTAAATTAAACAATTAGTTTACATAATTTGACATCATAAACATTGTGATCTTTTTTGTTCAAAGAAATCTTTATTTATTTATTTTTAAAATTTTAATCAAGTATGATATATTATTTTTAAACATTTTCTCCTTATGCATATCAAGATTCACTTCTTTTCATACATGTCACAAAATGTTTCTTCTTTTCACATGTAATTTATACATTTTCATACATATCTTTTACCTGTGTTTCAAAATAATATGTTTTATTTATATATTTAACATACATATATCTTTTACATAGTTTTAAATATTTAGATTTTTCAAAAGAATTATTTTATACTTAACACATACAACTTTACATTATTTTAAATATTTATACCTCTTCCCTCTTTGATAAATTTAGTCTAACCGGGCACCACACTTGTGAATTCTAAAGGATGCTTAATCCCTTCCCTTCAAAATAACTTGAACCTTTACCTAGAATTTCAATTATTTTTTTCACAGACTAAAAACATTAATCACAATGCTAATAAATAAAAAAGGTTTTCCTTATTTTCCTTAAAAATTAGGAAGCGGCTCTGTACAAATTTTCATTCTTTTAGAGTCCATAACGCCGTGCTTGTTTTGATCTCAGGTAAAAATCGGGTATGACAGAATGACGACTCCGCTGGGAATGACAACATATTCTAACCATGATCGACTCAATTTATAATCGAGGGAGGTATTTTTACATTTTTGTATATGATTAAATTCTTTGATTTCTTACCTATTACATTGCAAATTATGTGAATTTGCTCATAAATTCTTTACATTTTTTTGTCCTTATCATGCTTAGTTTAGGATTTTTATGCTTTATTATGTTATTTGTTCTACATATTTTTATATCATGCTATGTGTGAAAGAACGCAAGCCAAATCTAAACTTGTGTTCCTTATTTGTTTGAATAACACTACTTATAACTACTTTATCACTTACATTTTCCTATTGAGTCTTTGGTTGTACATAATTCACACACTGTGGTACACGCGAGGGGTGTACTACACTCCTCCAAACCTTCTTTGGATTCCTTAGTTTCAGAGTCAGTGCAGTTAGGTTAGTGCACCTTCTCATAAATATTCAGTCCCACTTTTGAACATTTAGGAAACAATCGTACTCTAGTAATAGGTCATATTGCATATACCTTAGGCGGGACGGTCCAAGGTATCGTATTCGCAACTAGGAAGACACCCTTTCGTCAGAAGGTTATGAAACCTTTACGACATATTTTGTGTTAGAACTGATTCAGATAATCCAAAAATCGAACATTAATGGATTCAGAACAATCAAATTGGCCTTCTTTTACTCTTCCTTCATTCGAGATTATTTTCACATTAATAGACATAAAGTATTACCCAAACTCGCCAACATTTGACACCATTTTCATGAATACAGAGTGTTGTTAAAACTCAACTTCACAAATATCTTTCTTAGAGTCCATGAAAGTCGAGTGTTCTAAAAATGCTTTACTTTCGTTCGACTTTCTCTTCAAGTCCGCAAATAGGGAATGTCACTAAAAAACTCCACCTATGTCTAATTTTTTTTTTATCCAAACTAGAGTGGAATGTCGTCAAGCATTCTTCCAATGTTTGATTCCTTTTTCTAGTCAATAGACGTAGAATATTATTCAAAACTCTACAATTATTTGACATCCTTCTTCAAAATAATGAATGTGGAATATTATTCATCTTCACCCACTTCTAACTCTTTCCAGCCAATGAGCGTAAGGGATTGTCGATACTTCTCCGCCCTTCAATATATCTACCACAAGATCCTCATTCATCAATAACAAGACTTGAGATACTAACTTTTTAAAGGCATCATTTTAGCTCAATTCTATCAATTCTTATAGACTATATAGGCCTATTTTAGCCCCGTTTGTTGGAAGAAAACTTAATATTATTTTGAATCCAAAATGTGTCAAAATCTAGATTATCTATGTCAGTTTATTTGAACGAAGGCCTACCTCTAGCAAAATGAGGCTCCACAATATAAGATGTGCTTACTTGATGTTGTCTGAATGTGCTTGTCCATCGACATGAACTAACTTCTTAACTTTTATTTGTGTTGGCATTATCCCCCAGATAGAGGTTAATTATGTTGATCAATAGAACTAGCCGACTTCAGCTATATATCCCAAGAATAAACACCAATATCATCGACCCGACTAGAAGTGTTCCAATGCTAGCAAATGTATCAGGGACTTTCAAAAGACAAGATGATGCAGATAAGGAAGAACGTATTTTTATCTTGGAGAAACAACTCGAGACGTTAAGAGGAGAACTACACCAAGGAAGGGACCCCGTACAACTATCCGTGGCTACTCTACCGCGCCCTTCTTTTTTTTTCTCCAATATCTGAAAACTATCACTCAGTACAACCTTTCACAACAACTATTAGCTTAACAAATCCATCATCCCCGTTTACACCCATCACCTCCCATGAATTTCCTTATTGTACCCCACATCCTAATGTTATTTGTGATATTCAACAAACAAATCACGTTACCTTTCAAGAACAATATATTTCTCCAATGTGTGTGACTGAGACACTCGTTTTCACCATGCCTGCTAAAAGTAGGCTTTTGATAAGTACAAAGACAAAAGAGAGGGATGACAAATCGTAAACGAGCTGTGTAATCTAAAGCGTGCAATGAAATAACTCTAAGAAACTTAAGTCAGCGAGTATTTGGACTACGAAGATTTATGTATCCATCAAGATGTTGATTTGCCAGTCGGGTTCAAGCCACCTAAGTTTGACTTGTTTGATGGAACCGGGGATCCTCATACTCATTTAAGAGAGTATTGTGATAAATTGATAGGGATTGGGAAAAAATGAGAAGCTCATAATGAAGTTGTTCATTAGAAGTTTGTCTGGTGAGGATCTCGTTTGGTACACCAAACAAGACCCTCGTATTTTGCATAAATAGAGTGACATGGCTGAAGACTTTATGAATCGTTTCAAGTTTAACACAGAAATCGCATCTGATCATCTTTCCCTCATCAGTATACAAAAGAAGACCTCTGAATTATTCCAGAAATATGCTCGACGATAGAGGTCCGAAGTAGGAAAATTTCAACCATCGATGGACGAAAGTGAATTAACGAAGTATTTTATCCACAGTCAAAATGGTGTCCATTTTGAAAAGATAATGTCTACATTAGGGCAGAAGTTTTCCAATTATGTTAAAATGGGGAATTTTATTGAAGAGTCAATTAACTCTGGAAAGATTAAGTTGACAAATAGCTCAAGCAAATCTACTCAGTTGGAGTTCGTTGAAGGAGATAAGGTAGAGAATGAAAAAGAAGTATTTGTTGTGATACCACACTACTCAATACCTAAATCATCCCAATCACTTTAAAATCTTGAGAATGAACTGATGCAAATATCGAGTCACAAACTACATCATGCCTACAATATCCAATAAAATTACCTTCAACCCCAAGCTCCCACATACCAAAATTCACCACAACCATGCGTACCAATCCAATTGTCAGTTTATCAAAATCCGACACCTTTTACGCTAAGATAAAATTCTAAGGGTAAGCACAATCGAAGCCGCACTCAATTTGTTGAATCATTGACACTTTTGTTTGAGAGTCTGAGAGCTGTAAATTTATTGCAACCGGAATTGGGGAATATTCCTAATTCATTACCTAAGTGGTTCGATGAAGCAAAGCGATGTGCTTTCCACTCTGGAGTTTCGAGGCACGATACTAAAGACTGTAATAGGCTAAGGCATAGAATTGAGTGTTTGATCAAGGCCGGGGCAATCCAATATATTGTAGTACAACCAAATGCAAATAATGATTCGGTGACCAATCATGAAAATAGAGGAGTGTATATGACGTAAGAGACACCATCCTCCACGTCGAGCCGCCGGGGCCTTCATATAAGCCACTCTATAGAGAAGCACTAACTTTAGTGGGAATACGATATAGACGAATTCAAGATGATCAACTCAGAAACAGTCAATAGAGTCCTATATTTGAAGGCATAAGATTTCCTTCTAATTATCATATAATAGAACTACATGGTGAGACACGTAGGAAACCCTCATCGAGTTTGGTCGTACTTAAGTAGAATCATTTCCCCTTTTGTAGTTGGAACTACGTGTGACCTGATTTCCCTCGACAGGATAAGTAGGTAGCCTATATAAGGCTCGGGCCCTTTATAATATAAAATTCCATTTTTCCCTAATGAAGAGCGAAACTTGAACGCGACGGTATCCAGACCCAACACGATCTATCAAGACTATCCCAAGATACGCAACGAAGAATCATCGAGAAAGTTTCTCCAAGAGACTGGGGCAACATTTTGAAGAACGTTTCGAAAATCAATGAAGGCTAGGATGTTCAACTTGGAAATGTTACAACCAAGGTTGATTTGTACCAGATAATGCAAGACATCATTAAAGCTACAAGACATCAACGGGGGATGAATTGACTAGAATATCGAGAGAAATGCACCAAAGGTCAATACAGAAGACACTTCGACCACTTAACCAAATATCTTCTCTACAAATATTGTTAAAAGATACTATCAATACAAATGCTCCAAAATCACATCGATGATCAACGCAGGATCAAACACTCGTTACTTCAGTCATAAAGAGGTCAACCAAATCTTCCAAAGGATTTCAAAAATATGCTTAAAAGCGTTCAAGCTTGGATTATGACTAATACATCAGTCGAGAATATCAACATTCAATATCTGTTGACACGTGAGATAGCATATGTTGGCGTCGAGGATATCTCATCATCCTATGAATCAACATCTGAATTTATCAAAAGCACATGATTCTTCTTTAAGTCGCTATCTAAAAGCGAACATCATATGAGATTTCCTTGAAATTGATAATTTGAGGATCATCTATAAGTCATATTATTTGAAATAAGATAGTGTGCAGGATTACCTATGAGTTGATAGTCCATAGGTCATTCGTAAGCCACAATAATATCCTAACCGGATAGTATACAAGGTTACCTAAAAATTGATGGTCCGAAGGTTATCCATAAGTCGCAACTAAATCCTTACTGAAGAATATGCGAGATTATCAAATTGATATGTCCAAGGGTTCTCTATAAGTCACGTCATATCCAAGATCGATTATGTGCAGAATTGCCCTAGGAATGCAATTTGAGAGATGTCTATAAGTTACATTGTGTCCAAGGTCGGAAGATGTACAGGAACACCTGAAAGCTAGCGATTGGAGGGATATTTGTAAGTCATCTCTTATCTGAGGTCAGATAATGTGCAGGATTATCTAAAGGCTAGGAATTCAAAGAATATCTATAAGTCTCCTCGTAG
The DNA here is from genome assembly GCA_030864225.1 of Capsicum baccatum var. pendulum. Classification (NCBI taxonomy): domain Eukaryota; kingdom Viridiplantae; phylum Streptophyta; class Magnoliopsida; order Solanales; family Solanaceae; genus Capsicum; species Capsicum baccatum. Next base: position 43,491,148 of record CM061554.1, read on the forward strand.
CCAACATTAAATAACACGCAAGATAATCCAAAGATTGCAGATTCAAAGGGAATCTATAAGTCGTATTGATACAAAAGATGCGCAGATTTATCTGAGATCGTATGTGAAGAATTATTGGCAATAACCAGAGAGGTCATCATTCCACAAGCATTATGGGTGACTCAAAAGGGTTACCGCATCTACATAAAATTACACGGTAGTAGAGATCCTTCTGCATAAAGTTTCATCGGTGTCCAAAAGGGGCATCCCACTTTGAAGACATATTCAACTGATAAATGATTACACAATAATCAAAAGGGTTGTTGTGTCTGTCGTTGCAAGTTGTTTCCTTCCGAACAGGTACACGAAAAGACGACTGTAGTGGACCCAAAAAGAGTTCATATATGAAGACGCCCACAAGATAAGGAGACTATCAATGAGGCACCCAAGAAATATTCAGAGTTTACGCAGAGAAGACTCGTGCATGTACCCAAGCCTCTTGCTTTCATCAAAATGCAAGTCAGCGAGACTACATATGAAGATAGATACAACGCGTTCACTATTCTTCCGCTCAAAAACCATGACATGAAGGAACCGACATTGAGATGCAAATCTCAATGCTTGATCGACTCCAACAACCTACAAAAACATCTATCAAATTAAGAAATGCTTTAATTCTAAGTGTTAGCACAAAGAAAAAACCGATAGGATGTTGAAGACTCTAATATGAGAGATACGCTCGTAATTGATCAAATGGGCCTTTTAAGGCAAGCTTATAAATATCAATCTTACCATTCTCCACCCACCCACCCTTGTGACTAACTTTTCTTAATTCTCCTTACGCGGAGCTATGTTTTGACCTGATTCATATTCTAGGATACGTAGGCAGCTTGAGGCAGGCTCGGTCATATCAACAAAATATTCTCTCCATTCTTTTAAATTTCATTTATCATCTCAAGCCACAACAGTTGCGTCGCTTTGACAGACGTCGAAAGAAAAGAGAAAGATAGAAAAATTCCCCGTTATAAGATATACCATTATGAGCACATCATTTGGGATTAGAAGGCGTCACTACTCTAAATCCCGAATAGATTGTCGATTGTCAGAAGATTGAAGGACAAGATAACTGTTAGGCCAAGTTCTCGATCAACACAAAATCAACACTCCCTCCTCAAACTAAGAAACTTTCTTTGAGTGCAGGTACAACGTCGCTACAACAAAGGTTCAAACATTTTTGAAGCCTAAATACTGCCTTACCATCACGAGCTGAGAATCCAGGTATCGTCAATTTATCCAAAATTATTCCAAGAGACTAAAGGATCTTCTCGAATTTTACAGGTCACAATAATGCTCAAGGAGGCACGTGTCACGTATCTTACAACATTCTATCAGGTCCACATTAAAGGGATATCCCCATTAAGACTCGGTCATCAAGTACTAACAGTTCATGAAACTCTAACATAACACAATGGAAGTTCGTCCCGAACAATAGGACAGGGCAGTTCGCCCCGAACAATAGGACAGGATAGTCAGCCCCGAACAATAGGACAGGGCCATCTGCCCCGAAAAATAGGACGGGGAAAGTCCACCCTAAACAACGGGACGAACAATCGTTATATCCTTCAGAAACCTCTACAACGCAAGACGCATCGCCAATCAATACCTACAAAACACTCAGCTGACGGAGGCTATTTACACTTCAGCCGATGGAGGCTATTTACATTTCATGCAACTGCTTAGCCGACGAAGGCTATTTACATTTCAGCCGATGGAGGCTATTTACATCTCAGTTACTGCTCAGCCAACGGAGACTTTTACTTTCAAGCAACTGCTCAGTTGACGAAGGTTGTTTGCATTTTAATTATTAACTCGCCAGCCAATTGTCTCCACAAAAGGAGACTATACTAGTTTGAATATCTGAACCCTACTCTTTACATTACAATTTCAATTTACAATTTTTGAAGAAACATGTACTTTTCACCTCTTTTACCTATTTTGCAGGAATATGCAATGCAACGTTGAACTACCCTCTTAGCAGTAAACTGGGGCAAGCTAGCGGAATGTCAAGCATCCCTAGCTGCGTCAAGAATTCCAGCAAAGAAACTCAACTCAACTCAACTCAAAACTCTCATTTTTTATAATTCTTAGCGTCATCGCCTAGTGTCGTCTTAATCTGACACTGGGGTAATTTTTCGAAAATTCGCAATCTCCCTTTCCCTCAAAATCCTCAGAAGATGTGGCTACCTAGCATCTCCTCATGCACAACTATTCCAAACAACCAATTTTGGGATTTGCGCCCATATCCTTTTCCCCTCGTGCTAAAATATTTATTTTACATCCTCGAAGGAACCCAGTGTCATGATGATTCTACACTAGAGCAAATTTTATTATTCATCAAAATTTTGCTATAATTCGAATTACAAATGGCTTGATTTCTCGTGAAGCCCCAGATATGTAGGCAGCTCGAGAACTGGAGCCCGACCATAATCTTCCAAACATCTTGTTTCACCCGAGACAAAATTGGTTACGTCAACATGATTGCCCAAAGATTTTCATGCAAATCTTTGGTCACTCAAGGGAAACTGTTGACACCCAATTTTGACTCACATTTTTTCCTTTAATTGTTTTACCGATTCTCCTCGTCCCTAAATAATTTTCAAAAATTAAATTAAAAAAAAGATTCGTATATTTGTTTCTATTTTTATAATTTTTTAAAAAGAAAAATTTATTTTCTATCATAATAGAAAGTATTTTTTATAATTAAATATTTTAACGAATAAAAATATATATCTTTAGTATTCACATTCACATTCACATTCTTTCTAATCTGTATTTTAGGGTGATATTGTGATTATATATATATATATATATTCTTATTACATAAAATATATATTTTATAAGATGTACATATACTTTCTCATATTCTTATTTTTATATATTATATTCTTATTTTTCTACACGCATATATATATGCATATAGCTTGTTAATATTAAATTACAAAAAAAAAAAAGAGATATTAAGTTGGACGCTTTAAGAATTATGTTTGTAATTTATACATGTTAAAAATAAAAAATAATTTTTAAGATATCAGGGAACATCGATAAATTTAATTTCAGCAGAAAAAGAGCATTCAGACTAGCAATAATTCAATTTCATTTTAATTTCATCCGAGCACAACTTTCATCTTATAAATTTCAATTAAGAGTTCAAAAATCATCCCGAACCCAGTATAATTTCTATGCACGTCTTGCCATTCCACCTTAACAGATATGATTTAATCTGATCCGTTGGTTTATTTTAAATCCGAAGGATCCCAAAATTATTAGTCATTTTCATATATATGTAGATATACAGAATTTATTATTTATTTAATTATCTATTTATTTTCATACTTTTTTGAAAATTAAAATTCGAACCGTCCGGACAAAGTCCGAACAAATAAAAATAGTTGTATTAAAAATTGACTTTTCATATATTTATCTGTATAATATATTTTTCTTTTCGTATTTTCACTATTATTTTTAAGGGGGCAATCTTTTAGGATCGTTCGATCAAAAAATTGAACGAATCAAAACCAATTTAAAAATCACCGGACTAATACAACTTGATCCGATCTGTCGATAGTTTTTCAAATCGAGGATCCTAAAAATTTCAGCTATCATTATATATTTAGATCCGGACAAAGGTCGAACATATTTAAAAATAACCAATTTCGAATCAACTCTTTTTCATATATTTATTTACACATACATATATGCATAAAAAATTATTTTTAAGGTATTATTTTTTTAAGACCGTCCAATCAAATTTTTAAGAGATCAATGCATTAAATGCATAGCTCCCATGCGTCTACTTTTGGCAGAATATGCATAACTCTCTTCCCAAAATAATATTGACGAGTCTCCATGACCTCTTTCTCAAAAACAACAACAATAATGGCCTCCTTTCTCCCTTTCCCTCTTTCCCTTCTATCCACCATTTCCAAATCAAAAGACCTAGATCTACCGCGTCACCACCATAGCTGCACCTCGTCTACCAAGATTCTCCCATTTTTAACCATCCAAGCCCGTGAATTCATGAGAATTAAAAGAAAAAGACCCAATTTAATATTTGATGTCAATTTGGCCATTAATGGTCTAGAAAAAGAAGACATCTATAAATTTATTAAATTATTAAATTGTTACATAAGTCAAAAAGGAATTAAAGAAAATCTTTACTTTGATATTGGTCATCAGCTTTTGCAACGTCAAAATTCAATCGCTCCTAATTCAAAATCTAAGGCTCTTATATATCACAGATCATGAACACAGAACAATAGAAAATCACTCTCACAGAGAATCTATTTTTTTTCTCCTTCTTCATTCAAAAGGAGATCACACATACTTGAAAGGAGACAGACATATCAGGTTTCCAATTTTTTTTTACAAAAACAAACACAACATACACAATTACACATGAACACAATACACAATTTAACCCAAAGATATACACACAAAATTACACAAAAAGTCAGCTCTTGGTTACCCCTTCTCTCTCATCTCACTTTCTCTCTCAAGTTTCACCAAAATGGGCCGATCTTCTCACTGACAGAGCTCACCGGTGAGGTCACCAGAGCTCCGGCAAAACCCTTCAGTACCATCAACTCTTCCAGCCGCCAACAACAGCCATAGCTGTCAACCACCCGAAATCACATCAACACCGCCACGCGCCACCGCTATTGTCTCCCTTTTTTTCTATTTTCCGTTATTGTCTCACCGGGAAATGATGACCGGCGAGTTCCAAACGCAATATTACTGCTGCTACCCGCCTGAAAATGCGGTAGATCTAGTCGATTTTTGCGTGTATCCGGTGTTGCTTCTGTATCCACCGTCGAAGCAACGCCAATTCTTAATATTCTCCTCTATTGATTTTGTTGTTTAGGGTGCTCTTAACACTTTTTTTTTACGATCATTGGGATCTTTTGACACTTTTGATGACTTTGAATTTTTTTGATAAAATCTGGGTTGTCTCCAATGAACAACATTGCTTTGGAATTATTTAGGATTAATTGTATATCATATCTTCGCATACTGATTTTAACATTTGCTTAATTCACCTTTTTGATGACTTTAATCATTCTTTATGGTCAAAAGTTGCTGCTATACTCCTTCATTCTTGATGGGTTGTCTTGTTATGATTAATTTATGATGGTTTTACTCCGTTATTGTGCAGCTGCAACTGATTTTGAAATGATTTGGACATTTGTCCTTTCGTTTTATCTTGCAATTTATTACACTGGTAAAGAACAGTATACTACATAATTATGGCCAATGAAAAAATTACTACTTAATTTTGAGGCCTCTGTAAATAAAAGACAGATTTTACATATATATAATAAATAATTTTTTTTGGGTGATGATGAAATTTTATAACAACACAAGATTTTACAACTCATATTCTGACAAGACGATTTAGGACGATCAATTAATCGAACAATCATTTCGTAGAAAAATAATTTAGGATGGCTAATTAATTGAGCAATCATTTTGCAGTCATGATTTTATCTGAGCCCTTTTTTAATAAAAAATAACTTTTTTATAATACGTAAATATATACATTCTTATTTATTATTATTTATTTATTACTAACATTTTTTTTACAAGTGTTTATACGAGTTATTTTAGAATACTCGTCGGGAGTTGCAGTCAAAGATATTCTTTAATTTTGTATTATATTTTATATTCTTAAGTTTGTACACATATCACTATAGTGAAAATTTTACTTTTTGGGTGTCGGCTGGGGATATTCTTCATTTACACAATTTCATCACTTTTAGGCAAAACTTAGGCCGATAATATTTACACTAATAAATTAAATTAAATTAATCAATTAGTTTATATACTTTGACATCATAAACATTGTGATCTTTTTTGTTCAAAGAATTTTTTTTTTTTTTTTTGTAAATTTTAAATCAAGTAAGATATATTATTTTTAAATATTTTCTCCTTATGGCATATCAAGATAGACTTCTTTTCATACATGTCACAAAATATTTTTTCTTTTCACATGTAATTTATACATTTTAATACATATCTTTTACCTGTATTTCAGAACAATATGTTTTATTTATATATTTAACATACATATACATTTTACATAGTTTTAAATATTTAGATTTTTCAAAAGAATTATTTTATACTTAACACATACAACTTTACATTATTTTAAATATTTATACCTCTTCCCTCTTTGATAAATTTAGTCTAGCCGGGTACCACACTTGTAGATTCTGAAGGATTCTTAATCCCTTCCCTTCAAAATAACTTGAACCCTTACCTAGAATCTCAATTGATTTTTTGCAGAATAAAAACATTAATCGCAATGCTAATAAATAAAAAGGTTTTCCTTATTTTCCTTAAAATTAGGTGGCGACTCTGTACAAATTTTTATTCTTTTAGAGTCCATAACGCCATGCTCGTTTTGACCTCAGGTAAAAATCGGGTATGACAACATGAAAGAATGCATCTTGGTAAGCATAAAACTTACTGATTTGCAGTCCAGACGATTAAAGGTGTCACACATGAAATGTTGAATCCAATTTGATTTGCACTCTTGAAAAGTTTTTAAAAGCAATAAATTATTTGCTGAAATGAGAAATATACCTAATTGAATTGGTTATGAAGTAATATATCTTTAGTGCAATTGATGCCGTTATGTATTTTGCAAATACTTCAAGGCCTGACATAGCCTTTTCAGTTAATTTGTTAGCAAACTATGATTCTGCTCCTACTAGGAGACATCGGAATAAGATCAAACACATATTTTGGTATCTACAAAGACTAAAGAAATGGATTTATTTTATTCTAAAGATTGCAGTCCCGATTTTATTGGTCATGCTGATGTTGGGTACTTATCTGATCTACATAAAGTTCGATTTCAAACATGCTATGTATTCATATAGTATTGTCATATCTTGGAGATCTGTAAAGCAATCTACCGTAACCATTTCATCGAACCATGCTGAGATAATAACTATTTATGAAGCAAGCCGAGAGTGTGTGTGGTTGAGGTCCTTGATACATCTCATTCGAGAAACATGTGGTTTGAAATGTGACAAAGTACCCACGATTCTATATGAAGATAATGCAGCATACATAACATAACTTAGAGGATTCATAAAAGGAGATAGAACGAAGCACACTTCGCCAAAGTTTTTCTATACACATGAGCTGAAAAAGAATGATAATATTCACGTGCAACAAATTCATTCAAGTGACAATATGACTGATTTATTTACTAAGTCTCTTCCAACTGCAACTTTCAAAAAAATGGTGAACAAGATTCGGATACAAAGGTTCAAAGATATTCTCATTAGAGGGAGTTAATGCGTGTTGTACTCAATTCCCCTTATGATGTTTTGTCCCACTAGGTTTTACTTGTAAGGTTTTTAATGAGGTAGTCGAAAAGCATATTATTAGAGATGTGTACTTTTTTTCCTTCACTAAATTTTTCCCCACTGAATTTTTTCGAGTAAGGTTTTAATGAGGCATGTTATCTGTCAATTAGACATTCAAGGGGAGTGTTATAAATGTATTTACATTTTAGTGAATGTCTATCAAGAGGATATCTATCAAAATATATTGAGTATCTATCAAGATTTAGTGAGAGTCTATTGAAAGATGAAATGCCTATCCTTTGGAGAGTAATTAAGAGTAATTTCCCTATAAATAGAGGGTTCTCTCCATTGTAATTCATCCCTCAAGATGATCCCTCACTCTCATTGAGAAATAAAGAATTATTCTCTTTCTCCATCTATTTATTCTTGTTCTTCCTTTATATTTTATAACAAATGTTTTAATTTGTTTGTCTTTTATCATAAGTTTGTTTCAAAAAAGAAATCTTTCTTTTTTTCTCCACATAACATGTTTAAGACGCAAAATTAAATAACATTTTGATATATTCCACGTATCTTTATTGTCACAGGAGCAGTTCCACCACGCCAAGTTTCTATCGAGGTTAGCCCACTGTACAGCAGTCAAGTCTTTCCTTTATTTCAACAACGCCTACTGTTTGGACTTTGGAAATATTTTTCGATGCTTAAGCTAGAATGAGTGCAAGATAAACAGGAAAATTGCTCAAGCTAAAATGAGCGCAAGATATACAGGAAAATTTCCAACCTATCTATTGATTTCAAACACCATAAAAGATCTTCACTTATTATGACAACAATTCTGCCAAAACTCATCTTCGACTTGGGCACAATCACAAGTTCATTGCTACCTTAACACTAGTGAAAGCATCACATTTCTTCCAAGGCTGCACATTTTAGGACCACAAGATTCAAAAGTTCTCAACTTCTTTGAGCTCCGAATCAAGTCAATACCAGACAACAAATTGAAACAACAGGAGTAAACATTTCAGAACCTACTATCTCAACCTCAAAATCGGCAACATTTAAATTCCAGATACTGTATTCGGCACGATACTAGCATATTTGACACCGCCTCCACTTGTAAAATCAAGAAATCCAAGATCAGATGGGAAGATAGCTAGAGGTGAAAAATGGAGGTTCTCAACATAACATCTTTGTCCAGTTACACTTCAAAAGTAAATCTGTACACTCCATTTGTAAAAAATAGGAAATGAAAAAAGATGTAAAATGGAAAATCTATAGCAGTAGAGATCCACATTAGAATCCTCACAGTTTGTTTCCTACTTTGCGCCTCGCTTGACATGTATCTGAATTTTACATACACCATGTGTAGATCTGTACCGTTTAATACACTCAGTTCCAGCTTCTTCTAGGCCTGAAAATGTTACACCAAAAAGAAAAAAAACAAATAAGACAGCAGCAAGAATGTCAACCTCCAATGATCTCTCTTCAAAAATCTTTCAACTTTTTAAAGTTTCCTTCTACATTTCAAATTTTGCTTTAAAATTAATTTGTTTTTGTTGTTGTTATACCAACTTGAGTGATTGTCATAAGTAATAGTTATATATTCTTCAAAGAGTAGATATTTATACTTCCGATTCTTTTGCTGAGACCGCCAAAAGCAAGCTAACGCTCCAAATGCACAGCTCGCGACTGCAATTGCCAATGCAGCTCCCAGTGGCACCACAACTGCACCAGTTGATGCTACCAGCTCCTCGTTCACTGTTTTTTGGGTACTACCACCTGCTTGCAGTTCTTTGACGTCCTCGTAGAGATTCACTAGCTCTTTCCCGTAGTAACTAACCAGAAATTTGAAGACCTCATCCTCGTTCCAATCAATCTTACTATTTTCATCGCTCGTTTTGTCTGGGTTGAGATAGCATGATGGACAAAGCTGCTTTGGAGGCCAAATAACTTTTGGAAATTCAGGATCACCTGTTCCTGGTGATTCTTCATCTTTCATTAGTCTCTCGTTAACTTTGTTGTGAGCACTCCACAACCAGAGGGCATAATCACGCGCTTTCTTGAAAGGACTAGATACACTGGAATTGCAAACATTTAAAACATAATAGTTACTCGACCAGCCATGATCAGATAACGAAAAGGTAACATTCAGAAAGATAAGACATGAAAAGAACCTCGTTGAAGTTTTACCTTGTACACATGTCATGGAAGTGTTGCCTACATTCCTCACAGACGAAAAAGTGGTATATAAAATCACATGTAGTTCTGAATGCCAAGTTACTTTCTCCATCCTCAACTCTTACAGTGAGTGAGTGTAACAACACCCACAAACCGCAACTGCAAAAATCATAAACATGTGGCTGAGAAAGCTGCCAAAGCAAATTAATATTGGCATCCAATAACTTGGTACAGTATCTTTTTAGCAAACACATTTTTCGCACTGTACTAAATTGAACCACTTTTTCGCGTTGCTGATTTATGTTTCACTACTTATCAATAGAAGATGCATATAAGACGAGTGGTTGAGGCCATCAAGAAAGAAACAGACAATTTAAAAATGATACTTCAACCGTGCCAATCAACTGTGTGTGGCTGCAGGAGCATTAATCAATCCTTCACTGCTAATTGCAGTTAATATAAACCACCTGACCTCCCTGTTCTGAGACGGAACCCACCTAATTGTCTCTCTCCTTTCATGCCCTCATCGTCTCTCAACGTTCCACAAAACCCTGGACCATAAATTTGCTGGTGCAAACTTTCACTCCCTAGATATTAAGGCCATAAATGAAGCAAAGTGCTTTGAATTCATAGAATACAGACATTTAAGAAGAAAACAACCTGCAGTTTCCAGGTACAAGTGCTTTGCCATTTGGATCCACCTAAAGATTACGTATCCACCAATTTAAGGTTTTTAATTTATCAGACTTCTACAACACAAGATAAACAAACCCAATTCTTCAACTTCTTCTTAATTTACTATCTAAGTTCTCTTTCCAAAGCCTCTACATCTTTAACAGTATGCTATTTAGATAATTGAGGCTTCCGAGATTTAAAACTCACCATGTATGTTGGTCAGGGTTCCAAGGAACTCTACAGAGGACTTTTAAGTAGAATTACAACGACATAATTCTACATCTTTTAAAAAAAAGCTTTTTTTAATGTTGTTCCATTTGAGAATTTCAACTATTAGCCATTGTAAAAGAGTTTTCTGAGAAATAAAGAAGAAAATACTATTGAATTGTGTGTCTAAATTATTACTTTGAGACCCTACTTATAGATACTACATTAGACTCCTCTTCCAACTAGGACACTGACATTACAATCCTTTACCAAGTAGGATTCTATATACTATTCCTATTCTTACTCATATTCTAATACTCCTCTCAAGCTGGTGCATGCAAGTCATATTTACCGGCCTTGTTACAAATGTAATTAATATGAGGACCAGCGAGGGACTTGGTGAAAAAATCAGCAAGTTGATCGCTTGATTTAACAAATTTTGAAACAATTCTCTGGAGAGTATCTTCTCTCTTACAAAGTGACAATCAACCTCAATGTACGAATTTGATGTGATATGAAGAGCAGCTTGGTTGTCACACACAAGTTCCATTTCACTGATTTCTCCAAATTTTAACTCTCAGCAACTGTTTAATCCAAACTAGCTCACAAGTGGCTACCGCCATTGCTCGACATTCTGCTTTTGCACTAGATCGAGCAACCACACTCTGTTTCTTACTCTTCCACGCTACCAAATTACCTCCTACTAAAACACAATATTCGAATGTAGAACGTCTATCACAATCCTGCCCAATCAACATCTGTATGTTCAACGATCTGCTCATGACCTCGATCCTCGAAGAGTATACCTTTACCTGGAGCTAACTTAATATATTTGCACAATGCGAACAACTGCAACCTAATGACTATCACAGGGAGGATCCATAAATTGACTTATAACACTCACAGGATAGGAAATGTCAGGGCTGGTCACTGTGAGAATGTGAGATAATTCAACTTACCAAGATCATTGAGTGGCTCTCCCTGTCCTAGTAGGAGTTTAGTATTCGGATCCATAAGAGTGTCAATAGGTATACATCCCATCATTCCCGTCTCTCCGAGAATGTCTCAAGGCATACTTGCGTTGCGAAATATCAATACTTGATTTGGACTGAGCAACTTCAATACCAAAAAAAAAATACTTCAATCTGTCGAGGCTTTAGTCTGGAAATGCTGAAAGAATAGTTGCTTCAAATTAATGATACCATCTTGATCATTGATGGTGATAACGATATCATCAACATAAACCACCAAATAAATACATAGATTTGGAGTAGAATGTCAATCAAACACAGAGTGATCTGTTTCATTATGAATCATGCCAAACTTCTGAATTACTGTGCTGAACTTTCTAAACCAGACTCGAGGAGATTGTTCTAGACCATAAAGTGACCGACGCAAATCTACACACCAGACTAGACTCCCCCTTAAGCAACAAAACCAGGTGGTTGCTCCATATAAACTTCCTCCTCAAGGTCACCGTGGAGAAAAGCATTCTTCATATCCAACTGAAAAAGAGGTCGATGTCGAACAACAACCAGGTGCAGGACGGGAATCATCTGAGCTTGATGATGTACCTGAACGACGATGATAGGTCAAGAATAGTGGCACTATAGATGGAGTTGTAGAAGGTATTGTAGGTTCCTCAAAAGTCTATGTAGGTAAGACTGATGGCACTATGGATGGAGATGTATAAGTAACAGTAGGATCCTCAAAAGTTGATGTACATGTTAGCATCCGAAGTCTATATTTTAATAATGACAAACTAATAAGTGGATCCTTGTAGGATATTAAAGACTACTAATAAAGGAAGCCGACTCTAGGAATGGAAGGACATCGAATCATAAGAAGATCATGGCACTCAAACAAGCATGGCAAGCAAATTAATCAAATATCTTGGAAAAGGAAGGAGAATAACCATCCCAGAATCATGACAGACTAGATCAATCAGAAAATCAGTTAGAATCTAAACAAAAGGAAGGAAGGCCACAACCGTCACATGGACATCAATCTATACAAGACTAAAAGGAAAAATTGATCACGAACATATCTGATATGGACGTGATCCAAAGCCGTATATGGGACATATCTGATATGGACATATCAAACGGCTACATTTATCAATCAAGGAATCAATTTAAATCCTTGATTGAGAAGAAATCTCTTGGGTTTCCTTGTGAGAGTAGCAACCGAAGACTATAAATGCTGAAGAGTGAAGATAGACACAAGTCACGCAACTTCAAGGAGAAAATTCTAAGTGTCTCATTCTTAGTCTTACAAGGCTCTGTAACTTATAGTTTACAATTGTTATATAAAGAGTCCGATCAAGTCAACTTTGTAACATTAACTGAAGCCGTGTCACAAAATCTGAAGAGAAAAATAAGTCTTCAGAACTTGTTTCCTATCATTGTACTCGTACCCAACATTCAACGATCTAAGGAAACTTTGAAACCCAAGGAGACGGGAAGTAGGCACCACATTGGTGTTCCGAACGAGGATAAAGTTCTGTTTTATTACTTTATGTTCTGCTATTTATATGCTTAATTGTTTCAAGTCTAATCTGTTTGTGAAGTGCACTGATCTGCAGGCAAGTCGACTGTGAGGAGTCAGTAGTCGACTCACAGAAGAAAAATTTTAATCCCCCCTCTTGAATTTCAATAAGTAAGACCTCAGACATGTTAGGATGATCAAGATCAGAAGAGGATGTAAAGTAAGGTTGAGACTCAAAGAATGTGACATCAATTGACATAAGGTACCGACGAAGATTAGGTGAGTAGCATCGATATCCCTTTTGTACTCGAAAATAACCAAGAAAGTCCCATTTTAAAGCACGAGGGGTTAATTTATCTTTTCCTAAGTGAAGTTATGAACAAAAAATGTACTCCCAAATACACGAGGGGGAAGAGAGTATAGAGACGACTGAGGAAACACTACTGAATAAGGAATTTGATTCTGAATAGAAGATGAGGGCATCCGATTAATTATATAGTCAGATGCGATAACTGCATCACCCCAAAACACACAGCAGAACATGGTATTGAATTAGAAGAGTTCAAGCAATCTCGATAAGGTGTTTATTTTTCCTCTCTGCTACTCTATTTTGTTGAGAGGTATATGGACAAAAAGTCTAATGAATAATTCCTTGATGAGTCAAAAATTGTTGAAATTGGGAGAAAATATATTCTAAGGCATCATCACTACGAAAGGTCTGAATAGTCACACTGAATTGATTTTGTATTGGCCAAAGGCATCGATAGGCACTCAAACTTGTTGCCAAAATTCACTTAGACACCTAAACTAAGGTCTGTTCCTATCAGGCCCCTAAACCCCATATTTTGTTTCAATTGGGCTTTTTTTTGCCTATGTGGCACTGAGCGTGCAATTTTTTATTTTTATTTTTAAAAAATTTAAAATTTCTTTTAATAATCAGTTTTTTATTTTAATTTTTTAAATAATTTTATAATTATTTTTTCATAATTTGGATCCTCAATGCCATTTTTTATTTTCGTTTTGTAAAAAATTTTATATATATTTTTAAATAATTTTTTAATAATTTATTTCATTTTTAAAAAAAAATTATAATTTTTTTAAAATAATCAATTTTATATTTTATTTTTTAAATAATTTTAGAATTATTTTTTAATAATTTATATCCTCAATGCCATTTTTTATTTTCATTTTTTAAAAACTTCTAGAATTTTAAAAAAAAATTTATAATTTATTTCATTTTTTAAAAAAATTTATAATTTTTTTAAATAATCAGTTTTTTTTTTATTTTGAAAATAATTTTAGAATTATTTTTAAATAATTTTCCTCAACCCCATTTTTATATACTTTTTTAAAAAAAATTATAATTAATTTTTAATAATTATTGGACTCACAATGCCACGTGTCAGCTTCCAATTAGCTCGTTTTGCCACGTCATCGCGTGTGTGCAACACACACTTTGAACTTTTTTCTAATAGGGCAAAAAAGCCCCAATTGGAATAAAATGTGGGGAATTTAGGGATCTGATAGGAACAGGCCTTAGTTGGGTGTCTAAGTGAATTTTGACAACAAGTTTGAGTGTCTATCGATGCCTTTGGCCTTTTGTATTTCCGCGCAATAACTCTTGAATATAGGAAAAAATTCAGATCGATCTTTCAACAAGTAAATCCAAGTACATCTTAAATAATCATCAATGAAGCTAAAAAAATACCGAAACCCTAAGGTTGAACTGATTCTTCTAGGACCCCAAATATCAAAGTGCACTAAGAAAAAAATAGACTCTGCACGATTTTCAATACTACGTTGATAGGTAGTTCGAGTGTGTTTCCCAAGTTAGCACGACTCACAATCTAATGTGGATAGACTAGGCAATCTAATCTTTTGTAATTTGAACAAACTAGGATGTCCCAAACATTGTGAATTATGGCTGGAGAATCTGTAATTGATATGCTATGAAAGAGTTAGGAGAGGTAAGGTAGTAGAGGCTTTGTGATTCATATCCTACATCAACTGTTTGTCCAGTTCTACGGTGATGCATGATAAAAGAGTCCTCAAGAAATAGTATGCCTCAATTTAGGGCACGAGTCAAACGATTGACCGATGCAAGATTAAAAGGACAACCAGGAACGTAGAGACAACAACCACAATCCCAGTGTATTCCCACAAAGTGAGGTCTGGGGAGGGTAAGATGTACACAGTCCCATACCATTACCTCCGCAGAAGTAGAACGATTGTTTCCGATAGACCCCCGACTCAAGATAGAAAATAGTACACCAAGGCCGTAATGAAACATGAAACCGAATGGATGGCATAAACGAAATACGAAATACGAAATAATAAACATTAATACAAAACAAATATCAAAGAAATACGAAAATAAGCGAAATACTAACAATTCGCAATAAGACATAAGAAAGGGATACCCACCTAGTAGAAACCTACAACCCCAGACCAAAAACACCCACCACACCCAAACACTCCTGACTAGAGGCTCCAACTCAAGGACACAGACCTAGGATTACTAACCCGGCTACATAAGCGCTCTCCTACCACCTTGCTACAACCCACACACTCACACAAGCCTTTTACTCTAATCTGCGACCTCCACACCTTCCTGTCTAAGGTCATGTCCTCAGTAAGCTGAAGTTGCTTCATGTCACGTCTAGTTACCTCTCTCCAGTATTTCTTCGACCTACCTCTACTCCCCCTGAAGCCATCCGCAGCAAGCCTATCGCACCTCCGAACTGGGGATCCGTGCCCCTCATCACAAGCCCAAACCATTTTAACCTTCCTTCTCGCATCTTTTCCTCCACCGAAGCCACTACCACCTTCTCCCGGATAGTCTCATTCCTAACTCTATCCCTTCTAGTAAGTTCACACATCCAGGAACATAGATAACAAATTTTAAAGTTATAGAGGATAGGAGATTAGCTTGTCCAACTCCTTTTGTTTTAGTTTGGTTACCATTGGCTAAAGCGACAGTTGAAAGAGACTGCGAATAAACAATGATAGAAGTAATTTATCACCAGAAATATGACCAGAAGTGCCAGAGTCCACAAACCATGAGCCAAAGTTAGGAGATTGTACAGTTGAGGCTTCTGCTTACTTGCTCGATATTGAAGATACTCATTATATTCCTTTTCAGATAAATACACCCACTGATTACCTTTGGTGTTAGACTGAGCAACATTAGCATTTTTAGGTGGTCAACCATGGAAATAATAACATATTTCATGAGTATATCCAAGTCTATTACAATGACTACACTTCAGACGAGAATAGCATATGTCACGACTGTGTCCAAGCCTTTTACAATAACTACACCTAGGCCGAGATCTTCCAAAACAACCTCCCCTTCATCAATTCTTTATGGACTGTGACGTTTGATTTTCTAGTCTCCTCATTAAGGGTTTAGATTTACACATTGGACAAAATCGAGCAAAAAATTGGGAAATACATTGCCAAAATCTGATACAGGTGGTCAGCCACCGAAAAATTATATTTGATTGCCGAAAACTGGTCGAAATCAAGAAATAACTTCATGGACAACCTCGGAAAGAAGAGGCGACCTCGTTGAAGAAAAAAAGTGGCCTGAACTAGATCTCTAAAAGTCCTCAGAACCCTAATTCCAGCGATTGGAATCTGGAAACAAATATTGCCGGGATCTGGAAACAATTTTTGGAGTCTGATCGGAACGGATACCTGATCTGGATGACTCCAAAATGATCTGAATCTCCGGTGCGTGGCACAGATCTGGCCGAAAAATTGCATCTTCTTTGGCGCATGAGACCGCGTGAGGCGTTGTTTTCCAGTGGTACTGGTTGGGGTTGCATCGCCTGAGATTTTCGAGACTTGTGTAGTGTTGGTTTTTCACACAACACTCACCAAACAAAATATAACACAAATTAGTCACCGAAAATTAACACACAGTGACTGATATTTCTTTTTTTTTCTTCCTGAAGCTCTCACCAATGCTCTGAGACCATGTGAAAAATAAAGAAGAAAATATTATTGAACTGTGTAACTAAATCATTACATTGAGACCCTGTTTATAGATACTATATAAGAATCCTTTTTCAACTAGGACAGCCATTACAATCCTTTTTCAAGTAGGATTTTGTATACTATTCCTATTCCTACTCATAAGCTAACACGTTTCGAATCTGAAAAATAATCAAGACAAGAAAAGTTTTAACAAATTACAATGTTAAATATGAAGAAAAATTACAAGCTATAGAGGATGTCACTACATTTACAACGGACATCCTCTGAATCTGCGTCAAAGTTCGAACCAGCGACGTGAGCATATCCCATATATCACAAGATACGCTTTTACTACTTGACCAAAAGCCTTGAGGAAAAGCTGGACTTTTAAGTAGATCTATGTCTTGGATTTAAATAACTGATCTTAATTTGACCAACATCTCTTGTATTATAGAATTACGATTAAACTTTATATGGCCTAAATCCACTAAATTTTAGAGTTTACAGCTACTATAGTCTTTCTACCTCCATGGGGTAGGGATTGTATCATATACTTCTTGCATTCTGTCCCATGGTAAGGTATGGGGTGTGCAAAAACTGAACCGATAAAAATGATATTGGGTTATTGGTATTGGGTTAACGGTTTTTTATTGGTTTTCTAAAAAAAAATATTGGGTAAACGGTTCGGTTTCGGTTTTAGCTTATTGGGTTATCGGTTAAACTGATAACCCAATAAGGATACACTAAGTTATTGTTTTACTCCTATTTGTGTTATATATATATAAATATTTATATTACTAATATATATACGCACACACTATTTATACACAATTCAGAGATTCACAAAGTATTAACCTATTCAGGGCAACAAAGGCACAATACAAAGCTCGGGTATTGTTGTATTGGAAAGCTTGAAGCATTTAGTAGCTTCAACAATTAGGATTCAGTTTTTTCTGAACTAACATTCAATTCAAGTTTGAAGATTCTTGTAAACTAAAACGCATTGCGTATGATTTTGGTGGCAACTAAGATTTCATTTTTTCATGTAGTTGTTACTATTTTTATTTGATGAGTATTTTCTTATTGGTTAAACCGAAAGCCGAATAGTTAAGCATCAAAAATCGATAAGAAAATATCTTATTGGTTAGTTATTGGTTTTGCATATTTGAAAATCGAAAACCGATAAACCGAACCAATAACACATAAAACCGAACCGAACCGACCAATGCACACCCCTAGGTATGCGTATACTCTACCCTTTCCCGACCCCACCGTAAGGATTTCACTGGGTATATTGTTGTTATCGTACAACCATTACAACCTTCCTCTGGCAAATATCACTAGTGTTTTGGGAGAAAGGCATCATCCGACCAACTTGTGCACACCTCGAATATTCCACCGAGTATCAACTATTTCTCACCAACACATTCACTAAGTAACTTGGTCTACTGAAGGCACATGAGAAGAACTCACCTCGCGTTTTTGTCTTTATTAATATTTGATTCCTGGTTTCCAGGATTTTCACCTTTTCACTGACCGTTAGGACACATCCGTGGGTGCAAACCAACATCAGACGCGAAAAGATAAAAATTTAACCATAGATGTTTGTGAGAAATATAAGAGAAAAATATCATTGAATTATTGTAACTACATTATTACATTGAGGTCCTATTTATACACACTACATTACAATCCCTTTCCAAGTAGGATTCTATATGATATTCCTACTCCTATTCTAACACTCCCCCTAAAGTTGGTGCATAGAAGACATATGTACCAAGCTTATTATGGATGTAGCTAATACAAGGATCGGAGAAGGACTTGGTGAATATATCTGCAAGAAAACTGATACAGACTACTTTGGACGTTTGGGAGACCTCAACTGAAATGGAACAAACCGAAAAAGTGATCCGAAAAGTAGTCAACATCGCTGGAAAGTCAATGAGTCACTGGAAAATTGCCAGAAACTGGTATAAATATACGGGTCATCTCGAAATCAAGAGATGAGTAGATCTTGAACAAGATAGTCACCAAAGAACTGGATGGAATATACTAATGCGCCGGATTATTAGATTTGATGGCTGAAAAGTGGTCACCATTTGAGAAAAAATTATATGGGTAGGTCGGAATGATGACACAATCCTACTGAGAAATAGAAATTATATAGGTAGTGTCGAAATGAAGACACGAACCTACTGAAAAATAAAAATTATATGGGTAGGGTAGAAATGACGACACGACCCTACTGAAAAAGAGAAATTATACGGGTAGGGTCAAAATGACAATACGGCCCTATTGAAAAAGAGAACTTATATGGATAGAGTCGGAATGATAGCACGAGCTTACACAAATCAGATCTGAAGAGTCACCATAAGACACATGGAACTAAGCAAATCAGATCTACGGAGTCACTGAAAAAACGCACGATGCTATGCAACTCAAATTTGAGAAATTAGTTTGAAAATATGCATGGTACTATGCAAATTAGATCTGAGAAAGTACGGAAGAGAAGTGTGGTGACCAAACTCTTGCTAACATGATCATTGGTCGGACGGGGGGCATATATAGGTTATAGCCGCCCGCCGGCACCGGAATCTCTTTGATTCTCTACCAAGATCGTAGAGGCTCTGATACTACGTGAGAAATCAACAACAACAAGAAGCCCATTGTATTCCCACACAGTGGGGTCTGGGGAGGGTAAAATGTACGCAATCCATACCACTACCTCCGGAGAGGTAGCAAGGCTGTTTCCGATAGACCCCCGGCTCAGGACAAAATAATAAGCAAATTCATATACCACGTGAGAAATATAAGAGAAAAATATCATTGAATTATTGTACCTATATTATTACATTGAGGCCCTATTTATACATACTACATTCCAATCCTTTTCCTAATAGGACACTACATTACAATCCCTTTTCAAGTAGGATTCTATATGATATTTCTATTTCTACTCATATTCTTAGAATGTTGACCTAATCTCCAAATACCCTATCCTCTCTCCCACTTGACCATTTAGGCCCACCAACCATGCACTAGGTAACTTGGTCTACTGAAGGCACATAGGAAGAACTCACCTCGCGTTTGTGTCTTTATTAATATTTGATTCCTGGTTTCCAGGATTCACCTTTTCACTGACCGTTAGGACACACCCTTGGGTGCAAACCAACATCAGAAGCAAAAAGATAAAAATTTAACCATAAATGTTGACCTGATCTCCAAATACCCTATCTATCTCCCACTTGGCCCTTTAGGCCCACTAATCATGCTTCATCTGACACTTGCATCAAGAAAATAGCTTAAAGAAATCGATAGAATGCAAATCCTCATTTTTTTATAAGGAATAGAATGCGCACTCAGAGAAGTGTCGTGATTTCAGTTACTGTAGACGTTTTAAGGTAGAGGTCAGAGAGGCTATTCGCAGGATGCGAAGGGGCCTGATGAGATTCTAGTGGATTTTTGGAAGTTTACTGGCGAGGTTGATTTAAGGTGGTTGACTAAATTGTTTAACGACATTTTTAGGACTATGAAAATGCATGAGGCTAAGAGATGGAGTACTATGATTCCTTTATATAAGAACAAGGCTAACATCCAGAGTTGCAACTATAAGGGTATTAAGTTGTTGAGTCACACTATGAAGATTTAGCAGAGAGTGGTTGAGGAGGATAGTGTCTATTTTGGAGAATTAGTTTGGATTTATGCCCAGTCGCTCGACGACAGAGGCAATTCACCTGGTGCAGAGACTGGTGGAGCAGTGTAGGGAAAGGAAGAAAGACTTACATATGATGTTCATTGACATGGAGAAGGCGTACGACAAATTCCCTAAAGAGGTTCTTTGGAGATGCTTGGAGGTGAGTGGAGTCCCGATGATGTACATCAGATCGATTAAGGACATGTATGATGGAGCAAAGACTCAGGTAAGGACGGCGGGATGAGATTCAGAACATTTCCCTGTCTTAACAGGGTTGCATCAGGGATCGACTCTTAGCACGTTTTTGTTTGCGTTGGTGATGGATGTGTTGACGCGGCGTATTCAAGGAGAGGTGCCTTGGTGTATGCTTTTCGCAGATGATGTTGTTTTGATTGACAAGAAGCGGGGGGCAGTGGGGGGAGGGGGGTTGTGAATGATAAATTGGAGGTTTGGAGACAAACCCTTGAGTCCAAAAGGTTCAGGTTGGGTAGGAGCAAGATAGAGTATATGGAATGAAGTTTAATGACTTGAGGCAGGAAAATGAGGTGGTAGTAAGGTTGGATTCTCGGGTTGTTTGTAACAAAAATAGGTTTAAGTATCTCGGGTCCATGATTCAGGAGAATTGAGAGATTGATGAAGATGTCTCCCACCGTATTGGGGCAGGATGGATGAAGTGGAGGCTCTCCTCGAGAATATTTTGTGATAAGAAGGTGTCACCCAAGCTTACAGGCACATTCTACAGAGTGGCAGTCTGTCCGACCATGCTGTATGGAGCGGAGTGTTGGCCAGTCCAAAACTCCCACATTCAAAAATTGAAGGTGGCGGAAATGCAGATGCTGCGTTAGATGTGTGGGACTAGGGGTGATAGGGTTAGGAATGAGACTATCCCGGAGAAGGTGGGAGTGGGTACGGTGAAGTACAAGATGCGCGAAGTTAAGTTGAGATGGTTCAGGCATGTGATGAGGAGGGGCACGAATGCCCCAGTTCGTAGGTGTAAGGGGCTAGCTTTGGATGATTTTAGAGGAGGTAGGGGTAGGCCGAAGAAATATTGGAGAGAGGTGATTAGACATGACATAGAACAGTTACAGCTTATTGAGGACATGACCCTAGATAAAAAGGTATGGAAGACACGAATTAGGTTAGAAGACAATTACATGTGGGTGGGTTGCAGCTAGTAGTTAACAGAGCTTTGGGTAGCGGGGTTGGTAGTCTTAGGGCTATGTCCATAGATTGGAGTTGCTAGTAGGAGGGTATGGGGGTGGGGGAGGGAGTGCCTTTGGTTCGTTAGTGTAGGGTATTACTTCGTGGGTGTCTTATTTCTGTTATTCCATCTTATTTCATGCTTTATTACAAATTTGTTTACTATTCTTTGTCTTGAACCGGTGGTCTATCGGAAACAACCTTTTTACTTCTCCGGAGGTAGTGGTATGGACTACGTACATTTTACCCTGCCAGATCCCACTATGTGGGAATACACTGGTTTTTTTGTTGTTGTTGAATAGGATGCAAACCCTCACCTTTAACATCTCTGTGATGAATTATCTGGATATGGGCTTATCTGCTTCACTATATTCTTCTATACAACTTTTACACAATCATAAAATCGCAAAAGATTTCACATATGAATATAGAGTATATGAATGATCCATTACCTGAAACCTCTGGTGTCATTCTTGCTGCCACGACAATACATCTGCGTGAAACGGATTGTCATAAACGAATCGAAAATGCTTTGGACGGCACAGTGAAGCAAAATGCAAAATCTCCTTCAAGCTATTAATATTCTAAAAAGATGGGTGTATCTTCATGCACAAGACAATTCCAGTTTTACAAATTCCACCAAAATAGTGAAAGCCAGGGACCTCATGTAAGTCAAAATTAGAAGAAGGATGCCTAAGATAAATACAAGCTAAATCAAACTAAAAGTTATTGATACACGTGGGGCACATCTCATCCAACTAACAGATCCCCTTTCTCCATCTACCACCCACACCCCAAAAGAAAAATACTAAGGAAATGAACAAAGGAATTTAAAACTGAAACACAGAAATGGCTGGGCAAACAAACTCAGAGATTTAAACACATATCACCGGTTTGTTTTGACAAGGTACATATCACAGATATTTCATTCAACATATAGCAGCAATCCCTCCTCTTCCCATATCCTTCCCACAACCTGCACCCCCGAGAAAAGAAGAAAAGAAAAAGGATCGAAATATAACACAGAAAAAGAGATGGTTGGACAAGCCAAAGGTTATCTATTATATATTACCAAGATAACATTAAGAAAATAATAAATAATATTACAGCTTAGTTTTCCGGTCACAAAAGTATTTCCAAAACATTTGTCAGGATTCATTTTTGTTATTCATTAACCTGCTCCACAAGTTTACACTTTGATACCTCGTATATTCAGCATGATTTCTTAGGAGCAGTAACTCCTACATCATAAAAGCTTTGTGCTTTCAGTATTAATCCTGTTACTATTAATGTTTAGTTTTCCCTGAGAACTACAACTGGGTTTATAAATGATTGATACAAGTAGATTCCAAATAAAAGAACGTATAGGATATAACTGAGCTGCAGGTGTTCCAGTTATCAGGATATAGTAATAGTCTATAAAAGGGCACTCCGGTGCAATAAACTCACGCTAATCGCGGGGTCCTGGAAAGAGACTGTTTCCAAAAATAAATAGCAGTGTATGTACTTACAAAAATACATAGATACTACAAAAAAAATAGGAACAGTAGTGTATCTACTCAAAAAAAAAAAAAAAAAGATAATAAATCCACTCAATTTATGGAGCACGCCTTCCCACAATGGAACATCCCAAAACATTTGCTCCATTTCAATAATAAACTTCTATTTACTTTCTAAAACTATCAAGAAATTAAATTCATTTACCAACTATGTTGCTCAGACTCTTCAAAATAGTCAACGGGTGCGTGTTGGATTCTCCAAATGTAGCGTATTTTTGGAGAATCCGACACGGGTGCCGCATTGAAAGTGAAGAGTCTGCACTACTTAGTTTACCAATTCAATTCTACAACTTTGATGTGATATTTCATCTTGCAAATGATTTTCAACCATTACCTTTACATCTCCTGTCAGTACCACTAATAGAGTTGTATTAGTAGAATTAACATTCAAAACTCCATGTCCATTTAACTGTCATATAAAATGAGACAAAAGCAAAACTGTAGGAATAACAAATGAAGTTTTTATCTCAAAGGCCTCCATTTTTTTCCTAGTCGAGAGTTCATTGTGTTTATTATTATTTTTAAATCCACGTGAGCTATGTTAACAAAAAGTATCAAGACAGTGTAGATCATTTCTGCAAGTTCAATTACAAATAGAACCGTCTATTACAAATAAACTAAAATAGAAAAAAATGAAGGAAAAAAATTGTGAATATGAAGATAACTGGTTTACGATTGAGATGTATTTGATTGATTGATTATGTGCACAGTACAAGAACCTGCTTGGATTAGTTTATCAAAAGTAGTTGGTAAGCATCAAGTGCTTAGAAGCACTTATGGGTGTTGAACCTGATTTTATAAATAAGTTGTTACATGTTTAGTCAAAGTACTAAAGCTGGTAATAAGCAATAAATGAGCTTGGTAAAAAGATATAGATAAGCACTTCTCCATTAAAATGATTGAAATGTCCTTAAAGCTATCTATAGAAGAACATATTTATAAGTAATTTCTATTTGAAAAAGGATGAATAACTGTTTGTCTGGTTTTGACTTAGCACGGAATTTAAGAAAGTACTAGGGACTTTTTGAATCCCTTTGGTCTTAAACGAAAGATCAGTAGAACAATCTTATGATCTTAAACATGTCATGGGGAGAATAAGAATTTAAACTGCCACAAAAGGAAAGAGACATTCTTTTTGAAATGGACTGACAGGAGAGCAAGACAAACAAATTGAAATGGAGAGAGTATGTTTTAAGAGGAGTGTTTTGGAGATTACAAAAGGTATTAAGAATAAAATTGTAGAAGGCACGGTCAAACCAAAAGTGCTTATAAGTAGTAAAACTGTAAGTTGGGGTGCACTATGACTTTTGGCTTACTTTTGGATTCTAAACATTTTTGGTATTAACCAAACACATAGATAAGCCAAAAAGTGTATATAGCCAAACACCCTAAGCTTCTCTCGCCCTATAATAGAGAATCAAGCCCTCCACTTCCACAATAGGGCAATGTCCAACTTCAACTGAATAAAGAAGTGAATAATGAACTCAGTATGCAACAGCTATAATAAAGGAATAAATTTATGTACTCACCCAATATCCACGAGGAACCTCTTTCCCGCAAATTTGGTAATTTCCCAATGCACCCTTTTTGCTACAAATGTCCACCTCCTCATTATTCGCTGACAATATTTCTGACGGACACAGATTATCGAAGTCAACCAATATATCTGCACTTCCCTTCCGGCACCTAGCACAGACATCCAAATTTTACAAGTCAACGAAAGGCAGGATATGTTTTTGCAATCCAGAGAACACTGCAATGTAGGAGCTAACCTCTTAGACGGATGATGAGCCACCAAAAGTTGAAGGAATTTTATAAGTGAAGCCCGAGTCCCTGAGTTAATCATCTGCACATTGAGAATACCAAAGCCAGTGAAACTAAGTAATGTAGACCAAAATTATCCATGAGAGAAAGAGAGAGTTAGCATTTTTTACTTTTTGGTCTAGAATGATGCCAAAGGCAGTAGAAGTTGCCTCCTCAACGTCATATATACCTCTGGCAATCTTCATAAGAAAAATTTTACAGAAGTGAGAGACACATAAAATGGACAGCTTAAATTTGCAAAACTAGAATCAGAACAAAACCATATGTTCTCCTAGTAACCTGGGCAGGATCTGAAGAGTTCCTCTGGAGATGCTCATTCTCATACTTCCCATCACCGAAGCCATATGAGCTGAGGGTTCACAGTCAATGCAATAGAGAAAGAATAGCTTATTAAGTATAGAACTTGTGTAAGACGCAGATGTGAAAACTGATACAAACAATAACAAATGGTTGTCCTCGAATCACAAAGTCCAACTCAAGTCCCATATGACATCAGCCTATGGGGTGACTAGCATTTAGGATACAAATCAGTCAAATACTATATGGATTTGATTCTTTTTGGTGAGTTTAAGATCCTGAGAGAAGACCAAACAACAGAGAATTTTATCCATGTCAGAACACTTTATATGCAGTTTACAATTCATAAAGTCTGCCCAAGCTCAATGTGACATTTACCAAAATACCCCATCTATATCCGACGTCCACGTTCCCTTTTGTGGTAGTCGTAAACAGCATCCACTATCCAACATTATATATATTCTACAGCTGGTACAACAATAACCGAAAGCCACATGGAACCGACTTTTATACTTTTAAAATAATTCTTTACCTTTTATAAGGACCTTTTACACATCCTCTTTATAGTTATCTCTGTTTCATGTATTTAAGGAACCCTTCTTAGTAGACAAAATACTTCTATTATGTCAATGGCAATCACTATTCGAGATAATACAGTGTAACGGTTTTCTTAACAACCACAATAGCTTAAGATGGCATACTCTATCTGTAACAACAGATCTAACTTAACTTCCCTAGATCCCAAAGACACAAAAGAATGCAGCTCAAATGAGTTACTGGGAAAGATACATGATTTATTCTCAAAATTATTACTTTGTGACAGAAGCTACTACACGACACAATCAGCATAAGAGCTTTTAACATCATAAGACAGCTAATTTTAGGACATGAGTTCACCCAATAAGCACAAAACCAATCAAGGGGATTACATATACCTTCCCAGTTGTTTGTTGATCCAGCCTAGAAGGATGTCAGCTGTGCGTCCCTTTTCAACGGCGAGTATTTCACTATTTTCTTGTTTTGGATCCCACCCATTACCAACAAACTTCTTGGGAGGGCCCCAGAGAAGCATAGGGTAATACTTCACAGAGAACTTATCACAAAGATTAGAATTTATCTGTGCTGCCAAAAAGACGAATAAGAGGAAAAATCAGTTAGGTGTATGGTAAGAAAAAAGGTCTCTTAACAGAGTGAAAAAGAAAAGACTAAAGACAAGAGAGAGAACTATCGAAGAGAAGCATCTGCGTAAATGGGAGGTATATCAAGTGGTAAGCGCATTAAAAACTCACTACAGGATTAAAACTGTGGTGATGTGAAATGATTAAAAAGCAAGAATCCCCAATCAAAGCGATATTGACTGAACCATCCTGACCAATTCAAATGAAAAGAGCAGGAAATAAACAGAGACTGCTTAACTTATTTAATACACAAAGAGAGCTGATTTTTTAATTGAATAATTTTTTAAAAGTGGCTCATTAAGCTTATCTCCCGTGGCAAAAGATCTTACACATTCCAAAAACTACACCACAAGAAGAAAAGCTTCAAATTGTCTTGTTATCTGTCCTCGCAGACTGATCTACACTCTTCTAGCTGGAGGGTGGGACCCAGTCCTCTCAGAGATACAGACAACAATGACCTCAGAGAAACCTCCATAATAATTTTCAGACCTTCGAAACGGTGAAATAAGAGGGCAAGAGAGAGCATAATCCGTGGATTACAGTCAATTGAAACAACTACAAAGTTTGGAAAAAGAACATCAGAGAAAGATGAACACTTATTATAAATCCCAGTAACCACCAGAAAAAGGGAAAATACAATACGCTTACTGACCCATTAACAAGAGCACATTAAAAGAGGAGATTATGTACACAAATAGAGGATAAAGTAATTTTTTTGAAGCATAATAAAGAAGATTAATACCGATAATGCACAGTCTACCCTTGTCATTAATATGATTCCTGGATGACTGGCATCTGGTCCATTGAAGAGTCTTGCAACCTTTTCATATTGTGGCTGCAAAAGTATTGTCCCATCATTAGAAATATCACAATGGAAGTTCACATAATAAGTAACAGATTCATACCTTATAATTTCTGCAAGCAGGGCACCTATAAGACCAATTAAAAGAGTTTTAAGTGAGAATCACATGGCTGCAAACTCGGTTCAAAATAATACACTTGAATACACATGGAGAAGTTGATCAAACTGTTGGTAAGCACACACAAATAAACAAGTATAGGCAACATCTTACTTTTCCGCAAAGTCGTGGTGGTGCAAAATTTTCTCGTCTTTTCCTAATTCTATAGAATTTTGATATGAATTCCCAAGTGTAACATATTAGATAACCCAGGAAAAAAACGAACTAGAATATACAATGAACAAATGTTTTCTTTTAATAACCATGGTGTCGGGCTAGTTTGCGCACACCTAGACTAATTCCACGAGATACCTGCCACCTCCCATCAGCAACAGGTACCAAGTAACTTTGTCCACCAATGCTAGAACAGATGGAAAGAAATCACCTAGTGTTTGTCTCTGTTGGGAAATGAACCCGAGACCTCATGGTGCTCAACCCAACTTCATTGAACCTCAGTTATTAGGATTCCTATATTACACAAACACATTGCTCGAATGATAAAAAGAACAAATCTAACTATTTTTTTACAACTGTGGTGTCTTCGCGCACCTCGATTAATTCCACGGGATACCTGCAACGTCCCATCAGCACCAGATATCTTTGTCCACCAAGGCTAGGACGGACGGAAAGAATCACCTAATATTTTTTGTCTCTATTGGAATTTGAACGTGAGACGACATGTTCTCAACCTACTTCACTGACCACTAGGCCACACCCTTGGAGGCTGAACACAACTAACTATTTATAAATCTAAAATAAACTAACCAAATTGACGGTTTCCGATGACACCGGCTTCTCTTACTCCTACCAAGCAAAACTTTTTCATCATTATGATATCCATATCTAGACTACTCACAATTTAACTGACAATCGAATCCAAGCACTCAGACCAAAAAGCTATAATCTTTACAATTCCCTCAGAATCCACCGAGTACACATAGTTCCCCAAACTTCAAAAAGATCCTTTTAACATGCACAACAACAAAAACCAAGACAAGGAAGAAAGAAGTTTGCCTCACGAAATGAAATAGGGCATACCAGACATATTAGCATGCTAAAACCACAGCACCAACATTTTTCTCTACGTCGATTAACAAGGTTTCTTCGGAAGGAAATGGGTGAAGTAACAGTTAGATCCTCCAACTATGAATGTTTTCCGCTTTTAAATTGGGACCTTCACTGGTATTTTCAATGGGATCCAGGATCATTTGAATGTAATGGACTCCATGAAGTAGGATGGATGTAGAGGTTTCATACCAAAACTATTAATATAGCCTACCCCAACTAGTTTGGGATTGAGACAAAGTTACTATTCTTGTGATCAACAAGGTTTCTTTGGAATTAAATTGGTGTACCATTAGATGGCCATAGGAATCAAATAGCCCTATGGAGCTGAATGGATACAAAAATTCATACATCTAACCCCGACTCCAACTAGCTTTAAATTGAGTAGAACCTAATCATTTGATAACCACCACAACAACAACATACCCAGTGTAGTCCAACAAAGTAGGGCCTCGGCAAGATAAAGCGGCAAGATAAAGTGTACGCAGATCTTCTACCTCAGAGGTGAGGTAGAGAGGTTGGTTTCAATAGACACATGCCTCAAGACAAAAACAATCGAAAAAAAGACTTAATGAAAGTACAAGAAACAATAAATAGTAAAAAAAACATCACCCCTGCTAAAACAATCTAAAAAAGGACTTAAGGGAAATACAAGAAACAAAAGATAGTAACAAAAACATTAGATAGTAGCGAAACAATACTACAATAGATAATAATAGAAATTGAAGAACAAGAAACTACAAGAGTAGTCCTACGACTACTAATAAGGGCAGTAAGACAATGCACTCCTACCTACTAATCTTCTGCCCTAATCTTGTCCTCCACACCTTCCTATCAAAGGTCATATCCTCGGTAAGCTGCAATTACGCCATGTATTGTCTAATCACCTCTCGCAACACTTTTGGTTTACCTCTACCACTCCTGAATCCATCCCCAGTCAACCTCTCACACCTCCAAACTAAGAAATCAGTCATCACGTGTCTGAATCATCTCAACCTCACTTCCTGCATCTTGTCTTCCACCAAAGTCACTCCCACCTTATCTTGAATGTCCTCATTTTCAATTTTATCTCTCCTAGTATACCCACACATCAATCACAACATCCATCTCTGCCACTTTCAACTTCTGAATGTGAGAGTTCTTGAATGGTCAACACTTCGCCTATAGATCATAGCTGGTTTAACTACCAATCTGTAGAAATTGCCTTTAAGTTTAGGTTATACATTCTTATCACACTAGACTATAGATGTGAGCCTTCATTTCATCCACTATACACCATTACGGTAAGTGACATCCTCGTTAATATCAACATTTCCCTGGACCCATCTAAAAAATGATCATTATGAGTTAGATTCAAAAGAATTCGATCAACTTTATTAGACTTTCACTAAGGTGAAGAACCAAAAACAGATTTCTCTTTCTTCATCGTCAATCGAACCACATTTCGTGACCCAGGATTCTATTTTATCATCAATCAACTTCTCTTTCACGTTTTTCATTTTGATATCAATGAATATATCTCTTGTTGTATAAATTAGATATCTCATATTTCTCAAAAAAAGTCTAATGGACAACCAAGCTGGAATGAAAATCATGTGAGATAAGGGTTCAAATCCTTCATGGGGAAAAACAAAATAGGCGACTTTATTCCCATATACCAAAGATTTGGTGAACAAAGTTACAAGTTATCCCCATTAGTTAGCACATGTAACCATTAGTATAGTCAATCCAAGTGCTCCAGGACACCACATGTTATAATAAAACTAATTTGGGATTAAGGGCGTGTTCAATATGAAGGATAACATTTTCTGAAAATATTTTTCAATTTTCACATGTTCGGTTGGTCAAAATCTTTGCAAATCATTTCATCTAGGAAAATAAGTTCCTTAAAAGTAAAGAAAATGACTTTCCTAATGAAAGCATAGAAAACACATTCCACAAGTGGTTTTCCACATTGATTATGTCCTTCCCACCCTCCACCACACTTTTTCTCCACCCCTACCCTATCCCCTCCATTCCACCCTACCCTACCCCCACCTCCCATGATATTTATCTAGATCATATACAAATTTTTTGAGGATAATACATTTTTCTTGCATATCAAACACACAAAAATAAGCACAACTAAACTTATTTTCCAAGAAAACATTTTCCCCATAGAACACACCCTTGGGGTAGTTTTTTTCCTTTTGTATAACCGCGATGTCCGGACAAGCTTTCGCCCATTTCGACTGATCCCACGAGATATCTGCCACCTCCCACCGGCGAAAAGCATAGAGCGTGCGAGACAACAACGACAACAACATACCCAGTGAAATTCCATAACTGGAGTCGAGGAAAGGTAGAGTTACACACACCATAACCCTACCTCGTAGAGATAAAGAGGTGGTTTCCGGAGGACCCTCAGCTTGAATACAACATATTAAAGTAGGTATGAATTAAGACTACATAAAGCAAAAGCCAAGAAACTTCTAATTCTCAAAAAATCAATAAACCCATTGACAAAAAATAAGGCAAAAACTGGCAGTGAGGTAAACCAATTGACAAGATTGCATAAAGCAACAATCTTCTACAATAACAACATACACAGTAAATCCCACAAATGAAGTCTGGAGCAGGTAAAGTGTATGCAGACCTCACCACCACCTCGGGGAGGTAGAGAGGCTGTTTCAGAAAGACCCTCGGCTCAAGTGTAGCAAATCCGAGAGAATCAGGAAACTTGTAATTCTCAAAAAATCAGTAAACCCATTGACAAGATTACATAAAGCAACAATTAAGAAACATCTAATTCTCAAAAAAAAAAAAAAAAACATAACAAAAAAAAGGTAAGAAAACTGACCAGTGAGCAAAGAATTCAACAATGGCGTATGGTGCAGGAGTTTCTTTAAGAACAGAATAAAAGTTGGTGGCATTCAATTCAACAGCAAAGTCAGGCTTCTCTCCATCTTTACCACTAATCACCCTAAGAATTCCACGTTGAGATCCAGTCGAAACAGAAAAGGAAAGAGCAAAAAAGAGCATAAATATTAAAGAAGACATGATGATCAAGATTCAGTATAAAAGGGTGTCTGTAGAAATGGTCAAATATGGGTTTTTTCCAAGTTTCAGAACTCTCTGAAACTGACACTTCGATCTGATTTAGGTTATTTGGGGGTTTTAAAAGAATGGAGTTTATCGATTTTGTTATGACAGAGGGACAGATTGCCTAATTCACTTCTGTCCCTTTGCCCCTCTTACCAGTTCTTTTTGAATTGTTTTTTCAGGCTTTCTGGTGGTATCTCATATGTATTTAACATCCGTTTGGCTATAAGGGTTGTTTGGTACAGTATACAAGAATAATGCAATGTATTGTATTAATAATATTTATATTAATAATATTAGTATTAATTATATTTGTATTAATTATGTTGATATTATTTCTTATACAGTATTTGATTTGATGTATTAGAATAATATTTCTTGTATATCTTTATAGAAAAAATATTGACTTACAAAAATACTCTCTACACTCTTTATTTTTGTAAAATGAAATGAAATTCTTTCAATATTTTCAAGGTAAAACGCATAATTTTTTTGAAGTTAATCCTTTCTTCCTTTTTTCTTTTTAAGATAACTCCCTCTCTGTGTTTTATTCTAAAACGCAAGGTAAATTATTTTTTATGTTTTATTTTAAGATGCGCAATGCTCTCTTCACTTGTCTTGAGTTGCAGTATAATGGCATTCGTCTTTGAAAAATTTAGTATTTCTTTCTTTCTAATAAACCCAACATATTGCTCCAGGAGTGGTGTACCAAGTGGGAAGGAGTGATTTAGTTATTCCATTTCTCTGTCATGTAAACAGAAATTCTGAGAAAGATCCAGCATTTTATATTCTACAGTTAACTAGAGATTTTCAATTAATGAAGAGATGGTTGATCTCTTCTGCTACTTCCTCACAAAAATGCAACTATGCAAAGATGGAGTTTTTCATTAAAGCAATACTCCAGTGTTTTCATTTTTAATATATAAAAATTTAATATTCATTTTTTTCAATTATTTTACATATTAATCTATTTTTTTAGAAAACCCACAAACAAAAGAACTTGAGAAATGTTGAATTTGAGGGGCAAGATTGTTATTATCAAGTTAATGCATGTATTGAAATTTTTTGTATTACTAATACATAGGAAAATGATGGTATTAATAACACATCACTCAATACACTATAAACTGTATAAGTAATGCAAGCATTATAAACAATTTATCAAACAAGGTACTAATAGTACATTAAGCTAATGCATGCATTAACTTTTTCACTACACTCTATCAAACGACCCCGAAAAGTTTTCTCTTTTCTAAAAATTATTACTCCTTTAATTTAAAAAAGAGTGACCTACTTTTCTTTTTAGTCCGTTTAAAAAAGAATGACCCTTTTCTTTTTTTGGCAATACTTTAATTTCAACTTTCCTCGTGACATGTTTAGCACCACAAGATTAAAGGGCATTTTGGTACATTTGATACAACTTTAATTTAAGGCCACAAGATTTTATTTTCTTAAACTTTGAGCCAAGTCAAAGTAGATCATTCCTTTTAAAACGGAGGGAGTATTTAACTTTAGTAAAAAGTGAAGCGTTCGGTCATGAGAATTCCAAATCTAATTCCAAATTATTTTGAAAAAGTGAATTTCCAACTTCAATTTTCAACTTTATTTATTATTACAAAGGACTTCACTTTTTTATTTTTATAAAAATACCCTATTAATTTCAATCAATACTCAGAGTTAAATATCTAACATTACAGTACCCACGTCTTCCTATTTCCATCTATAAAAGACCTTAAAATTAAAAATAACTTCAATTTTTTTTCTTCATCAAAATCTCTTCATGATACAGCGGACTTTAATCCGTCCATTCTTACGACTCTTTATGCAACACCTACAATAAAGGCGATATTATAATCTCCTCTTACATTTGGTTGTATCTTGTAGATAAATTAGTTAAGTTGGTGATTTTGATAGTTTTTAAGAATTGAGGTCTTTCCAAAAGTCTAAAACGAATTTCCTAGAAGTCATGGTCAAACACAACTCCAACTTCAATTCCAACTTTAAAAAATTTTAATTTTTATGGTCAAATGCCTACTAAGTAAAAAACTTATGAAGAAAATTAATTACCGTAAAACTTTTCTACCGTGAAAGTACTATGGCCGTTAACATACTGTTTGCATGGTGGTTTTCCATGGTATGGTATTTCTATTATATAGAAAGATGAGTTGAGGAGCAATCAGGGGTATAACTGTCCTTTTACACTGATAACGCCCAAACTACAGCTCTCGTAAGAGTGTAAGCGGTCGCTGTCAAATATAGAACCCAACTGGGTTGGGTGTCGAATCCTACAGGGAATACTTGGTCACTAAGTATGCAACTATTAGTAGATTGTTGGTCGAAAATTCTCCGGAAAGGGGGGATGGTTTAGGCGTGAATTAAAAGTATCAAAATAGCAAAGTAAAAACAGAATGTTTTGTTTAGTAAGATTTTAATCAATAAGAATTGTAAGTTAGGGTTATGTTCACCTTATGTAATGCGGAATTCAGATGTGCATGCACTTATAGAGATTCGTATTCTAATGGTAAATCCTAGTGTCTCTCGACCATCAAGGATTATCTCACTTTAACTCTCTCGAGCTTAAAGCGTATAACTAATAGTACGAACTCTCCAAGAGGTTAATCCAGTTACGGCACTAACGTGTAAACAGGGGTTGGTAGCCCTATTTCCTTGTCACACTCTCTTTTCCAAACATGTAACTTTTCTCTCGAACAAGTTAATGCTATAATGGCGTATTCTATATGTTTGCAACCACAAGAATTTAATTAAGATGAAGAGAGTAATGATATAAGTAGCATACATATCAAGAATTCACAAACTCATAGTAATAGATAGTATATCATAAGACTTTTATAACCCTAACAGAGAAGTTTAGCTACTCATGATTGTGACGAAAATCAACGAAAACATCATCATCATACCAAAACTATAGAAATCTCACGATGAAGATGAGTGTGGTGTCAAAACAAGGTTGATGTTTTTGCCCACTAGACGTTTCCCAAAAGTTAGCATTTTTCCCTGTTAAAACTTACAGAATCTGTAAACTGAATAATACTACTAAAGTGTCGACTAAAAGGAAAAATCGGATAGAATAGAATGGATTCCTGAAAAATTCAGCAAATAAGGTTTTTATAACATCTTTGTCCTAGTACTACTAAGTTACTGCTGATCCCCAAGTATTTAGAAATACTGTTTTTGCCCGGGACAAGTTCTCCATGCATCACTTTCAGTCCACAAGTTTCCACAAGTTGCCTTCCCTCTTATGCGAAGTTTTCTTTCGCTTCCTAAAGGTCCACAAAATGCTGAAATCTTCATCATTAATACCTAAAAACATGCTAATCACGTTGGTTAGCTCACTTACAGGAAAATGGACTAAAAGTGCAGGAATTATATATTTTGTCCTTAAAACTTAGCTAAAATATGGGTAAATTAAGGTGCTTTAGGCGTGTAACAACATCATACACTCACTTAATTCTAGACTAAAAGCATTTCTCTGTTCTTGCTTCACCAACATACCCCATTTCTCTGGTTTTCTCTTTCAATTTCGGGTAAGCTTTCTCTCAATTTTTACTTTAATCTTCGTCAGTTCCTTTTTTTTCTCAACGTATAGAAAAGTATATAGTTCCAAAAAGTTTGTTTTGCCTGAATGTAGTGGTAATATTGAGGTGTTTAAGGATGAACAGATAGATTATTGAATCTATATTCTACATCTTTTCCCCCTATTTTTTGGTAGATTTTATTCTTCTTATCTTGTCTTTATTTGTTTCACGTTGATTTCATTTAGGTTTTCTTATAGTCGCTTGAGAGCAGCGACACATTTCATAGTTCCTAATCCAATAGAAGATACTTGGTTTCTCTTCTTTATTTACCATAATTTAAGAGGATTATTAACAAAGGTATAGGTTAGTTGTATTGACAAAGATAATTATAACAGTTGCTTTAGCACATAGAGTTGTGGAAAGGTGTTTGTTGGTCTTATAGAGTTGTTTTTTTTACATAAGAATTGTCTTTGGTTTGTGTTTGGGTTGATAGGAGCCTTCCATTGAGTCAATAGAGAAAACTATGGCTAAATTAGCATTTGAAAATCTCCAGGTATGATTTATCAACTTCATGTTGTGCAATAGGATCAAAACTTATTGTTTTCCACAATTTCGTTTTATAGTTTCCTCATATGTACAAGACTGCTAAATTAGGGGAAGTTCGTTTGTATTATATTCAATATAAGTATAACATTAATATCACTGCTCTGTAAATCATATGTGGTTGTACTTTGGGGCTTCAAACCGGCAGTGTCAAGTGTGTATCTATGTGTTAAATAAAGTAATCATGAAATTGATACTTTCTGTGGATTTCATTCATATAATATATTATGGACTGTCAACAAAAAAATATGTCATGGGTTGTATCATCTCCCCTGCTGCTTATTCACTAAAAATAAGGTCATGTGATTGAGTATACTTTAGGAAGAAAAAACACAAAGTTACTTTGTGTATGTGTGTGTGTATATATATTATAAGTATAGCCCATTTGAGCGTTCGTCTAGTTTTATTTCGTACTTTGCAAGGTGGAAGTTACTAATGAATTACACTGACCATATTGAGTTAAATTTTTTAATTTATTTTGCTAAAATGGTTGATTCTCTATGTAGAATCGGTGGATGGAAATTGATTATGAACTTCTGCATCTGTAAGGTTCTATGTTATCTATTGGAATCCTTTGCTTTTTCTCTCTAGCTTTTACACATTATCGTGACCTCTTAGTTTTCATTGAGACTTGCTTTATAGACCCTGGGCTACACCTTCCAATTTTTTTATGTTTGATTTGGACCATAATACTAAAATTATGTGAGAACGTGGTTGGTTGGTTGCTTTCTCATGTTGTTTTAAGTTATAGAATTTCGGTATCCTCTTGGCAACCTGTATTACTGTACTGTTATGTTTATTCTCTGCTTTCATGCATGACAATTTTCATTCCTTTTTTCCTTCATTGAATCAAATCTTAGGTGCAAGAGTAGTAGTACATAGGGAGCCCTATCCTAGAATAGGTGATAATATTATTGCCTTACTTCAACACTATTTGCAACATAGGCAACCTTTTATTTTTTTATATTGGCTTATGTAAGTTGATGTATGCATTACTTGATTCGAGGTTCTTTCGGAAACAGCTTCGCTACCTCTATGAGGTAAGTGTAAAGTCAGCATAGACTCTATCTTCTCTAGATCCCAAATATAGAACTACACCAAGTATGTTGTTGTTGGTGAGTCCGGTTGGTGGTCAATGTATGGGGGTTGGGAGGAGACTATGAACTTGAAATTGTCACTTATAAAACTTGTTTTCCTACTCTAACTTTGTATAGGTCTTGAAAATTGACTTAAGAATGGCTACACGACAGCTTTTCTCCAAGACTACACACGTTTTATTCTGCAATTACAAGCAGCTTCCTGACCAACCGATGCTTAACTTTGATTTTCGTTTTTGTAAGTATTACATTTTATTTCCTCACTTACGCTGCTCGAAAATGAATTGTGCTTTTGAATTTTTTGTGTTTTTGATAATACCATTTGGGAGGACACGATGAGCTTGGAATTTTAACTTATGAAACTTGTTTTCCTAAGAATAGCTATGGGACAGATTTTCTCCAATACTACACAAGCTTTTTTCCGCAACTAAAAGCAGTTTCCTATCCAACAAATGCTTGACTTTGATTTTCTTTACAGTGAGTATTACATTTTCTTTCCTCACTCACGTTGCTCAATTATTGTAACGCCCTGAGAGTACACCCTGGGCGTCACACGGTGCTTACGACCCCAAAGGACCATAAGCTAACCCATGACTGGTACCTGCTATGAGCACTGAATATAATACTAGAATATATATGATGAAGAAATTTGAAAATGCCATAAGGTTCTTAAAATACTGAAATAATAACTGAGTATAACTGATAATAACATCTGAAAACTGAATAACTGACTATGCTAGTGTAAAAGTCTCTTAAGTGTCTGAATATGGAGTTGATGGGACAAACCTCCAACTAACTCTAACTAAATAACTATTGAACCACTAGAATACTGAAATAGATAAACTCTGTCCTTGATATATGAGGACTCACTACTATATCTACTGCTGATAACCTGAGCTGCTAAGTACAGTCAGGAACCTGAGCGTCCAAACCTATAGTATGAGACATCATAGCGCAAAAGAGAGAGTATGCGATTAGTACGTAGAATGTACTGGTATTCTAAGTGAGGTAAGGCTAATATACATGGGTTTATATGCATGAGATGATAACTGACTAGATGAACATCATAAAGTAACAGGATGAGAGTACATGCCAAACTGTAACTACTGAACATACTGAACATGTAATGCTGCACATATATGTATACATCATGTATTTGATATTATACTAAAATTGAATACTGAATTCTGATAGTTGAGTAGCTGATAACTGATAGCCATGGTTCTGTAGAACTGATTGAGTTCTTCACTGAATATTGAGACTAAAACTGTAACTGTGGGAGTTATCATCTAACCGACATACCCCGATTATAGACTGATTTGGGGTCAAACATGTGACCCCAATTGAAAGGGTGTTAGCACCTTGCTATGGGATACTAACAATGCTATGTCAACCCTAATCTGGTAGGAAGACTCATAATATATATATATATATATATGATTGTTTCAACCCTAGTCTGGCAGGAGGACGACTTACCCTACGCTGGCTATGTAGTTCTATAACTCAAGGATTGATACTAAGGGTAAAACCCTAACTGACAGGAATTACCCTATCCTAGGTTCGCTCGGTGCTGAATCCTACTTCCAACTGAAAGACACTAAACACTAGATTGTACTAAGCTTGACTGAACTGACCCTGATCGTTTGACTGACTGAACTGTACTGAGTTCACTGAGTTCTGTTAACTGATTGAGTACTACCATTCTCGACCCTTACTAAGACTATTCTATAACTACTGCAACTAAGTAAACAACTTAATTTCGGGCAATAAATACCCCCAAGACTCGATAGCATAATTAATAAACTCATATCACAACTTTAACAACATAGCAATAGGTTACCATGCATAATTTACTCCATGTGGATATTTTATCAAACACTTAGGGAGCATTATTGCTATACATGAGAACTAACCATATAGGGTATCATAACTACAACATGCAACTTGCAAATTCAAGGGTTTTGGCATAAGAGATTCATAATCCAACACACATTATAATTTAATTTCATGGAACTCATAAAATATCTTAACTTGAAACCCATACAACAACACAAACATGAGCATAACTCAATTCATAACATGGAAATCATAATTCAAGTTTTGAAAGGGTTCTTGAACTCCAAGGGTAGAAGAAATCCTGAGGATGAACACCTAACATACCTCGATTGTTGAATTTATAGGAATTATTGATGAATTATTGAGACTTGGACTTGAATTTGATGAACCTAGGATTTTGTTCTTGAGAGGTTTTGTGAAGAATGAATGTATTTTACCCTTTTGGAGGCTTAATTTCATGTTTTGCTGAATTGGTAAAGGAAAAAGTACCTAAATGCCCTTGGAAAGTCGTAATTAAATATGAAAATATGCCCAGTGACGTGGCAAGTATTACGCTGCATTGATGGTGTCGACGCAATTGCTGATGCGCTGCGTCGATGTTGTTGATGCGATAGCCAATGCGACGCATCGAGATCGCGTTGGCTTGCTGTTTTGGTCATCCAAACATGA
The DNA here is from genome assembly GCA_030864225.1 of Capsicum baccatum var. pendulum. Classification (NCBI taxonomy): domain Eukaryota; kingdom Viridiplantae; phylum Streptophyta; class Magnoliopsida; order Solanales; family Solanaceae; genus Capsicum; species Capsicum baccatum. The sequence goes on from CM061554.1 coordinate 43,530,629, forward strand.
CTCAAACGATGTTTGAAAAATCCAAAAATCACCCAAGATGACCTATTGGCATCCCTAATCATGAATCAACTTAAAAATTGACATTATAAGGTCGTAAGGATTGAAAATAAGATCATCCAATTACGAAGGCTAAAAATACTTCTAAGTTTTAATAGTTAGCTAAAATTTTCAAAGTCTGGGACCTCTTTTGGCATGCTATAAAGGACTGAAATGGGCTAGGACTTTACAGGGTCTTACAATATCTTCCCCTTAGAAACATTCGTCCTCGAATAAGACTGATTGAACTAAGAAAAATTGAGGAATTGTACTTACACTGACATGCCTAACTGAAACATGACTGAATTCTGGAGAAATGACACATAACTGAACTATTTCATGAATACATGAATGATATAAGAATGTTATGCAGTTGCAACTGAGCATGGAATAGAGTAAATCTAAAGAAGGTTATTACCTTAGGCTGAGTCTGAGTTTGTGGAGAAGAGATGAGGGTACTTGGTTGCATGTATGCTTTTGCTTCCCAAGTGACTCCCTCAACGGACTGATTTCGCCAAAGAACTTTGACCAAGGGAACTTCTTTGTTCCTTAGTCTGCAAATCTAACAATCAAGGATTTTGATTAGGACTTTCTCATAAGAGAGATTGTTCTGAACATCTACACTCTCTACGGGGACTACAACTGATGGTTCACCTATGCACTTCTTTTGCAAGAAGACATGAAACACTGGGTGTACTGATGCTAAGTCTGTAGGCAACTCAAGTTCATAGTTACCTTTTTGAAATGACTCAGAATCCTATAAGAACAAACATATCGGGGACTAAGCTTCCCCTTCTTACCAAACCTTTTCACCTCCTTCATGGGAGAGATTTTCAAATACATATAATCACCAATCTCAAATTCAAGGTTTTTCCGTATCACATCTGTATAAGATTTTTGTTGGCTTTGGGCTGTCTTAAGCCTCTCCCTGACCAACTGTACTTTTTCTAAAGCATCAAACACCAAGTTAGACCCCACTACCGCGGGCTACCTTACTTCAAATCAACCAATAAGAGACCTACATCTTCTCCTATAAAAGCCTCAAACGGAGCCATCTGAATACTGGAATAATAGTTGTTATTATACACGAACTCAATCAAAGGTAAGTGGTCATCCCAACTGCCCTTAAAGTCAGTGACACATGCTCTCAACATATCTTCTAAAGTCTGAATAGTCCTTTCTGATTAACCATCTGTTTGAGGGAATAAGCCTGTGCTGAGATGGACTTGGGTACCAAGACCCTTCTGGAAAGTTTTCCAAAAGTGAGAGATGAACTGCGTACCTCTATTTGAAATAATGGACAATAGGATACTGTGTAACCTAACCAACTCTTTGATATAGAGCTTGGCATAGTCCTCGGCCAAATATGAGGTATGAACTGGTAAGAAATAGGCTGATTTGGTCATCTTGTCTACAATGAGCCAAATCAAATCGTGCTGATGACGAGTACGAGGCAAACCTGTCACAAAGTCCATGTTCACTTCCTCCCACTTCCAAGTGGAAATACTGAACTCCTGCATAAAACCACTAGGCTTCTGAGGTTCAATATTAACCTGCTAACATGTTGAGCACTTAGCTATAAACTCTACAATATCCTTCTTCATCCCACTCCACCAATAGATCTCCTGCAAATCGCAGTACATCTTAGTGCCCCCTGTATGAATGGAGTAATGCGCACCATGTGCTTAATCAAGAATTCTCTGTCTCACACTATCCACACATGACACATAAAGCCTACCTGGCAATGCAATACACCATATCCTCCTTGGGAGAAAACCTCTACTTTCGATCTCTGACTGACTCTTTCAGCTTAACTAAAATGGGATCCCTGTCCTGTTTTTCTTTCACTTTGAAAACCAAAGATGATTCCAAACTATTCTGCACCCAAACACTTCCCTCAGCTGAATCAACCAAATGGATACCTAGTCTGGCAAGCTGATGAACTTCCTGAACTAACTTCTTCTTATCATCCTCAACGTGAGTAACACTACCCATGGACAACCTATTAAGGGCATCTTCCACTACATTGGCCTTGGACGGATGATACAGAACACTCATGTCATAATCTTTCAACAACTCTAACCACCTTCTCTGACACAAGTATAGGTCTTTCTATGAAAACACATACTGCAGGATTTTGTGGTCTGTGAATACATCCATAAGTACACTATACAAATAGTGCCTCCAAATCTTTAAGGCAAACACAACAACTGCTAGTTCAAGATCATGGGTGGGGTAATTCTTTTTATGAGGCTTAAGTTGTCTAGAGGCGTAGGCCACAACCTTACCCTTCTGTATCAAAACACACCCCAAGCCAAATCTGGAAGCATCACAATATACAATAAATCCATCTGAACCATTGGGCAAAGTCAAAACTGGGGCTATAGTGAGTCGAGTCTTCAAATCTTGAAAACTCTTCTTACAAGAATCTGACAGCTGAAACTTGACTTTCTTCTGAGTCAATCTGGGCATAGGGGATGTAATAGACGAAAATCCTTCAACAAACCATCGGTAATAACCAGCCAAACCCAAGAAACTCCTGATATCTGATAGAGAGATGGGTCTGGGATAGTTTTCACTGCTTTGATCTTTTGAGGATCAACTCTAATGCTATCATAAAAAATGATATGACCAAGGAATGCTACTTAACTTAGCCAAAACTCGCACTTACTGAATTTAGCGAACAACTGATGGTTTTTGAGAGTTTGTAATACTATTCTAAGATGGTCTGTGTTATCATGTTAATTGCAGGAGTAGACAAGGATGCTATTTATGAAGACTATGAAGAACATATCCAAGTACTTCTTAAACACATGGTTCATAAAGTCCATGAAAATTATTGGGTCATTGGTAATACCAAATGACATAACTAGGAATTTGAAGTGACCATACCAAGTTCTAAAAGCTATTTTCGAAATGTCACATTCTCTTACTTTGAGCTGATGATAATCGAATCTGAGGTCTATCTTAGAAAAGTAACTGGAACCCTGAAGTTGATCAAAAAAGTCATCAATTATAGGAAGTGGGTACTTATTCTTGACGATGACTTTGTTCAACTGATGGTAGTCTATACACATTCTAAGAGAGCCATATTTCTTTCTCATGAATAGGACTGGTGCACCCTAAGGAGATATGCTAGGCCTAATAAATCCTTTATCTAAAAGGTCTTTTAACTATTCTTTTAACTCTTTAAGTTCAGCTGGAGCCATTCTATATGGCAGAATAGAGATGGGTTATGTGTCTGGAAGAAGGTCTATTTTAAAGTCTATTTCTCTTTCGAGAGGAACTCCCTAAAGATCTTCGGGAAACACATTTAGAAATTCACTTGCTACTGAAATTGACTAAAGACTGGGAGCCTCATAACTAGAGTCTTTGACTCGCACAAGATGATAGACACACCCCTTGGATATCATTTTTCTCGCTCTAAGGTTATGGAATCAGTTGACCCTTAAGTGCTGTGGTACTACCTCTCTATTCAAGGACTGGTTTATTTAGGAACTGAAAATAGATAATTTTGCTCCTACAATCAACTAAAGCATAGCATGAATGAATCCAATCCATGCCGAGAATGGCATCAAAATCCGTCATGTCTAACTCTACTAAGTCTGCTGAAGTAACTTTATAAGATACCACAATCAGAAAGTTCTTGTATACCTACTGGGATATGATAGACTTACCCACTGGGGTAGAGATTGAGAAGAGTTCTGCTAAGTTTTTGGGACTGACTTTGAAGTTGACAGTTATATAAAGAGTTACAAAGGACAAAGAAGCTCCTGAATCTAGTAAACCATAAATATGTAAATGATAAACTTATAACGTATCAGTGACTATATCAGGAGAAATTTCCTGATCTTATCAAGACTGGAGTGCATAGAGCCTATTTGGGAATTGTTCACTAGAGGCACTGGAGGCGACACCCTGCTGAGATGGAAGACCGGACTGAGATGGGGGGACAATTATCCTGACTCTGTGAACCCACTTGAGGACACTCTCTGAACCTATGGCCTGGCTTGCCAAACTTGAAACATATGTCCCTGCCAGCCCTACAGACACCCTGATAATTTCTACCATATTTTTGGAAAAGAGGATTTGTTCGAGCACTGCTAACACTACCCTGAGATTTAGAGTCTGGTGCCCTATCCCAATTACCATTTTTGAATTTAGGCACAGGAGCACTGGCTGAGGACGGAGCTGAGACTGAAGATTTTGGGCAGAATTAAGGATAATTACCACCCTCTGACTTAGGATAAGTGAAGCTAAAACTACCTGCTCCAGCCCTCTTATTCTCTTTTTTTTTAGTCTTCTGTTTCTTAATCTGTTAAGCATGGACCATCAACCTAGCCAAGTCCATATCCATAATCAACATTGTGATCCCACACTCCTTGACCACACTTCCAGACACACCAGATATGAACTTGCTCATCTTATACTTGCTATCAGCTACCACATAAGGAGCATACCTGACCAACTGTGCAAACTTGAGGGAATACTCTTTCACACTCATGTTGCCCTACTTCATATTGATAAATTCTAATAGCTTAGCCTTCCTTAAATCTAATAAAAAGAACCAATCTAAAAAGTAGTAACAAACTTTTCCCATTCTATAGGCCTTGTATTTGCACCCATATCTACCTTCCACTACTTAAACCATATATGAGCCAAATCTTATAACTGATAGGCAGCTAACTCAACACTCTCACTAGCAGTTACCCCCATAATGTCTGTTACCTTATGCGCCATGTCAAGGAATTCATATAAGTCCTCTTCAGACTTAGACCCTAAAAATAAAGGAGGGTTCATTCGGGTGAAGTCCAGAATTCTAGCTGCAGCTGTATTACCCACTAGGTTGGCCTGAATAGAAGCTGGTCAAATATTCTCAGATGCCATAAAATGGGCTAGAGTAATGAAAGCTGCTTTGAATTTTGCATGAGAAACGTGCTCATTCAGGGGATCTTCCTAAACGGGCGGAGGTGTTGGCTGGTTACCAGTTCTTCTTCCATTGGTCTTTCTAGGAGGTATGTTCTGTAAACAAAAGAAAAATTTGGATCAGACAAAGATTTTAAATTGAGCTCATGCTCATTCGTATAATATGAACACTGAAAGAAGGGAACTTTTTCCCAAAAATTCCTCATAGCCTCTTATCCATAAGTGTGATGGGATATACACCCATGGACAAGACTCTACTTAACGTAGCTTTCAGACTCCCTAGGACTCTTTGAAACCTTAGGCTCTAATACCAAGTTTTTAACTCCCCGAGAGTACACCCTGGACATCACACAATGCTTACGACCCTGAAGGTCCACAAGTTAACCCATGATTGGTACCTTCTGTGAGCACTGAATATAATACTATAATATATATATAGAAAAAATCTGAAAATGCCATAAGGTTATCAAAATACTGAAATAATAATTGAGTATAACTAATAATAACATCTGAAAACTGAATAACTGACTATGCTAGTCTGAAAGTCTCTAACTGTCTAAATATGGAGTTAATAGGACAAACTACCAACCAACTCAACTTAAATAACTACTGAACTGCTGAAATGGATAAACTTTGTCCTCGAAATATGAGGACTCACCAAGCATGAGCTACTAAGTATGCTCAGGGACCTGAGCGTCCGAACTTATGATATAAGACATCATAGCATAAAAGATAAAGTATGCGATCGGTACGTGAAATGTACTAGTATGCTAAGTGAGGTGAGGCTGATATACATGGGTTCATATACATGAGCTGATAACTGACTAGATGAACATCATGAAGTAACTGGATGAGAGTACATGTCAAACTGTAATTACTGAACATGCAATGCTGCACATATAGGTATACATTGTGTATCTGAGATTATACTAAAACTGAGTACTAAATTCTGATGGCTGATTAACTGATAACTGATAGCCATAGTTTTGTAGAATTGACTGAGTTCTTCAATGAATACTGAGGCTAAAACTGAAACTGTTGGAGTTATCATCTAACCGACAGACCCTAATTATAGACTGATTTGAGGTCCAACCTATGATCCCAATTGGAAGGGTGTTATCACCTTGGCACGGGATACTAACAATGATGTGTCAACACTAATCTGGCAGGGAGACTCATGAAATATATATATGATTGTTTTAACCCTAGTCTGACAGTAGAACGACTTACCCTACGTTGGCTACGTAGTTCTATAACTTAGGGATTGCTACTAATGGTCAAACTCTAACTGGCAAAAATGCCCCCATCCCTAGGTTCGCTCGGTGCTGAATCCTACTTCCAACTGAAAGACACTAAACACTAGATTGTACTAATCTTTACTAAAATGACCCTAATCGTGTGAGTGACTGAACTGGACTGAGTTCACTGAGTTTTGTTAACTGACTGAGTACTATAGTTCTTGACCTTTACTGGGACTGTTCTATAACTACTGCAACTAAGTAAACAACTAGATTTTGGGTAATAAATAAGCCCAGGACTCAATAGTATAATTGATAAACTCATATCACAACTTTAGCAACACAACAATAGGTTACCATGAATAATTTACTCATGTGGATATTTTATCAAACACCTCGAGAGCATGATTGCTATATACGTGACTTGTTATAAAATTTCTTGTGCTATATGTCTTTCAACGTGCACCTACATATCCACGTATATTTTTTGCTCCCTTTTGGATATATTTCTTTCTCTTTCTTTGTCTGTCTATATACGAATTGGTATTTTCTTGCATAAATTCACCATTACTTCCAACCCAGATTGAAAGTGAACTCAGTTAATAATATCTTTTCGAGAAATAGCAAATTATGTAGACCAGACAATAATCCATTTTGAGGTTTAATTTTGAGCATTTTTATATTTCATAATTCACAAGAACTTTTTGTTAGTTTTGAAATTTCTTCCAATTGAAATATTCAGAAAATCGTGAATAAAGATTGGTAAAGATTTTCCTGGTTGTGCGTTACTAGAGTAGTGATTCATGTTGAGGAAATGGACAATGAAAGAAGTTTCCTTTCCTAATTGTTTTAGCGTGTGTAGGTAGATTTATTTAGTCTATAAGCTAATATGATGGACTTATATTTTGTTGTTGCTTATTCTGAATTTTCAATCACGTTGCTGCTTAATTATACAAAGCTAAATTATATTTAGTTTATTGCATTTTTTATTTTTATTGACTTTGTTTACCATCTTAATTATTTTGCGGATGCTATTTGTCAGTAATTTGCATGTCTCAGAGGTATCTTCTCATTTGGCAACTAAGTTTAGCGAATTTTGTAATTTTTTGACATGCTTGATGTGAAGAAAGTTCCATGATACACTTTTTTTCTGGAAATTTTAATTGTTCTCTTTGTTATTGCTGAGAAGCTTGCGAGGTATGTTGAATAATTGAAAGACATCTAGAGTGGATAGAGCATTTGTTAATTCTCCCGCTGAGGAAAAATCACGTGAAAGAGCTATTCACCGGAAGGTATATCATAACTCATACGATATAGGTATTTTTAGTTGATATATACAAGAAGGTTTATTAGAATATCATAGACCATATTATATTAGTATCTTAATGAATCTTGGCTCTAACTCAACCCTCAAAATTAGTTTATGGGGAGAAGATTACCCAACACCATATAAAGAGGTCACCCTTTCATAAATGCAAATATGTTAGAGCTAGCATTCCAATTTGGCGCTGTAATTGGCAAGTCCTATTACTGTGGCCTTATTCATTGTGATTTGACTACAACAAACATGTTAATGAAATTAAATTATTATTATACATGTTCCATCTCTTAGTAAAATTTGAATGGAAATAGCGAAAATAATGTTAAGAATGAATATGGTATTTTTGGATTGCAATGGATATAATTGCTGAAGGTTTTCCTTTTTGTATTAAGTTTTAGCTAAATATCTTGTCTTTAACATATTCATTAAAATATCTCGTAGGAAGACAGACATGGACATGTTGGATAAAGGGAATAAATAAGCTTTCACCAAGTGTGTGCGACAACTTATGTTTGATCTCAATATCTCTTAAGTTTATCTTATTTAGTGCTTTGAGTTGTATTTTAATGTTTTTTTGAGGATCTATCAAATATAGCCTCTTTACCCCATACATTCTATCCTATCCAAATTCCTCTCATGGGATTATACGTGGTATATTGTTGTCACTTCTGCTATTATTGAATGGCTTCCATAGAATATCATAATATCTATCTTCTCAATCGTTCTTCAAACTGAAATTTTTAAAACATAGATGCAACTAAACATTGCAAGTAGACCTGCTTGCCTTTTCTAGGACTCCAAAAAATAGAGTAAGTAGTGGGCTACTGCAAGAAGACCTGCTATGCTTGAGTGAAGATGTTGCCCTCATCTGGAAAAACTAATATAATTTGTGGACTATTGTAAGCTGACTTTGAATTCTAAGTAGAATCTACCTCTTCGGGTGTGTTCAGTTTTCTCCCAGTACTTCTTTTCTTCACTTTGCATCCTATAGCATGTAGTGTCCATGCCAGTTTATAACATTGCCATCTTTTCTTTGAGTGCTTATTTAACTTTGATGGTTATGGTGTTACTTGAAACTTGAGATTTTGTTTGGTTAGATCTGTTTTTTGAGTTTTTTTGTGTTTTCGAAGATTGTAAATATATGAATGCCTTGTTTTTAAATGAATGTTCTCCTATCCCTGGCAAGAAGTGGGATGAATATGATTACATCGAGATTGAGGAAGATGATGATCAAGAAGAAAGGCTGAGCATGGAGGCCAGAAACAAAAAATATTGAATTTGCTCCTATAGGGGGCTAAAACATTGGATTTAGTTTTTTTTCTTAATGTAAATAAGATGAACATAACTATCTTGAAAAACTTGACTCTAATATGTTTTATATATTTATCTTTTGCAAGTTAAAATCTAATGAGTATCTAGCTTATCTTACATACTCAAAAACATCCTTGATGAAATAGTACTTTTATATCTCATTTTCGTTACAGAAAAGAATGATGCAATTCTCTTTCTTGGTCAGATTAAGGCTGCTCTTTGAGCTATAAGAAACATGAATAATCTTTCTATTCTCATAATGCCTGATGACAAGGATAAGCCAGTCAATGATTTTCTCGAATGGCTTGCTTCAGCCTTTGGCTTTCAGCTAAAATATGCTGATCAAGACTCTTTATGTAGGTGTTCCAGAACTTATGGTTTTATGAGAACATGCTTAAGTGTCCATAAATTGTTGCGCCATTTTGTATACACAAATATTTGTTCCTACCACTTAAAAGTTAAATTCCAAGTTCTGAAAGGGTACAATGTGTTGTACAAAAAGTGATGCTGAATGAATATTCAATGTTCAGTTCAACTTTTTGACAATATAAATTTTCATTATGAAAGTATATTATTTTAGACGGTAGAGTTAGGTTAAGGATATGTTTGTGTCACTATTTCTGGAGTTGTAAAGGTAAAGTTGAGTGGAAGGAGTATTAACTGAATCTCCTAAGATTTGAGATTATGTACCGGAGGGAGCAAATGACTAGATAGGGAGTTCAAATCTAACAACCGAGTTTCTTGGATTCTTCAAAAATATTGCTGCACCCGAGTCAAATCCTTCAAAATACACTATTTTGGGAGGATCCGATATGCACCCGTTGATATTTTCTAAGGGGTCATTTGATAAAGTGTATAAGATAATACTGAATAGGATGTATTACTAATATTGGGATTAGTAGTACTGGGATTAGTAATATTGAGATTAATAATGCTGGGATTATTTTTATGCAGTGTTTGGTTTGATGTATTGAAAACAATATGTATTGTTACATTTTAAAAAGAATATTGTTTGTTACAAAAATACTCTTGACATATAATAATTTTGTATATTTACTTTGCAAAGATTTTTTTTATTTTTTTTAAAAATCAACAATATAACTATAGTAATAACTTACTTTGGAATTTTATGATTTAATCATTCACTTGCAAGAATTTTTTTTGTTATGTTTTCTTTATTTGTTCATCATTTGGTTGTTGTTCGTACTTTACGGTGCTCTTAAGTTGGAGGAAAGTACGTGTAACTTTTGAATAGGACAATTGAGTCACTGTTAACATAAAATTGTGTTCCGTAAAGTGATAAATATAAGCAAAAAAATATTTTATTTGTGATATATTCTATTTACAAAATTAAAGCTTTATACAACCATGCAATTTATTTTTGGGCTTTGACCAATAAGTATTTTTTAAGTTAATGGAGTATTTTTTTTTTATGATTAAATCATTTGGAGGGATATTATCATCTTGAAAATTGAAAAAAAAAACTCACATTGAATAAATTAAAAAAGATTTAGAAAACATTTAAAAGAATTTGAGGGTATTTTTGTCTTTATTCATATTTATCCATGGATTGCAATCCATGGATTACTAATCCTATCAAATTGGGTGTATTAGTTATACACCCTATAATACCATGTAAGGTGTATAACTAATCCATGTATTAGTTATACAATTCTCCTTAGTTGCTATCAAATATTGTATTAGTTTATCCCATATTTTAATACATGGATTAGAAAAATAACCCCCTACCAAACGGCTCCTAAGAGTCTAAGCAACATAGCCTATAAGGACCATATAGGTGAGTATGAAAATTTTTAAGAGAAAGAGATACAGAGAGTATTACTAATGCCACAAACACCTATTCATTAGTACTACCTATGATGTAATTTTTTCAATTTACAAATGAATTTTCATTCGGATACCACAACAACTTAGGTTATGGGAACTTTTATCCTGATATCTTTTGTGTCGGTCTTTTTTGAATAAAATAGTCTTATCATATATTATGTACTGCATAAAATTCCAACACATCCTTCAAGGGTAACACCTAAATGTGAATCCTGATCGGAAAGATGAAAAAATGTGTTTTATACTCAGATTTTGAACTTCTAAACTAATTTAATCATTAAATTTAATTTAACAGGTATTTGATCGTGAATACTCAAAAGATTGATTACAGCAGGAAAAATGCATCTACTATTGTGGGATTTATAGATAGTATATGTACTAATGTAAATAGGCAACTGTCACTATGATATGTGAATATAATGTGAGCATCCAGTAGTATGGTATTCCCGTGGTTGTATAAAACAAACGTTTAGGATCTTATGATATGTCCATGATAGTGATATTGTTATATATTGAAATATATTTATTTAATATAATATGCAACAGTTAGTTTATATTGATCTTTATATGCAACTTGATTATTATATTAGAATCATAGAAAAATTATGCGTTGTGCCCGTGCAAAGCACGAGCATACCTATCTAGTAGTATGGTTACTAAGAGAATCACATTTGTTGTGCTTGTTTCTTAAAATGTATGGTATGGTATTGTTTAACTTCATGGTTTGGTAATCATGAAATTCCTCACTTTATGTAATCACCAATTTGGTGGTATCTTATTTTTTTTTCAATTGTGCACTTATTTAATATTATATAATGTTATTTTACCTTTTACCTTATATTATTTAACTTCACCTCCTACCCCGACCTCTACCCCCATCAACCCCCATCCCCTTTCCAAAAAAAATTATTTTTAAAATCTTTTTTAGAAAATTTTAAACTTTTTTCTTATCTCACCCTACCAAACCCCCACCCTACAATTCTTTTTTAAATTTCTTTTAAAAAAATTAAAACTTTTTCTTACCCCACCCTCACCCACCCCTACCCCTACTCCACCACTTACCAGTCCCACCTCCTGTCACGATCCAAAATTCATAGGTCATGATGACACTTGTCATGGTGAACCTTGACAAGTAAGCCTATCATCCAAACCAACATACAAGGGAAAAAATACAACAATAACCCCAAGGTAAGGCTTCAAGAATGAACCGAACCCTAAAAGTACAATAAATGCGAAAAGAAACATTAGAATGCAGCCATAACTCTAAAAATCAGGTGTCAACAGTATACAAACGTATCTAGTACAACAAATCCAAATAAAATACATGAGATATCCAAATAAAAGGAAAATTCTGACTTTGAAATGAAAATAAATACATAGTCTATCGAGAAAGGTAGTAGAAGACATCTGGATGGCCTGAAAACCATCAACTACCTTGAAAGCTCCGATAGTCGCTCGAGTCACACAACGTGGGGAACACCTGAATCTGAATCTGCACCAAAAGAGTGAAGCAAGAGTGAGTACGGTCTATTTGTACTCAGTAGGTGTCAAGGTGTCATAGTCTGACCGAGCAAAATAAAAATAAACTATACAAAATACATACTAAGGGCACGCCACCTGCAATCACAAAATATCCTACAACAATAGCCACTTGCACTAACAGTTATGATATCTATATATCTATCTATATATATATATCAAATACAACAACAATACAACAAGTATAACACAGTATATAATATGTCACATATGAGTACAAATAGAGAAGAACATGTATATACAATGTGGTCAAGTATAAATAACGGGATAGAGAAAGTAGATATATAATAATTCAATATGAAAATTTAATCACTACATCAACACAATAAAGCAAGGTCAATGTATAAGATGATGATGCCAATGATGATGATGTTGGCACATAGCCTTGAGATTTGCACACAACCTTAAAATTGGCACACAGCCTTAAAAATGGGCACACAGTCTTCTAGCGTTTCCAGTATATCCAATGTTTCTTCGTATTTCCAATGTTTCTCAGTATTTTTAATATTTTCAGTGTTTTCAAAGAATATACATAGCATAAGACACAAACTAAGTACACATACATGAAAACAAGTATATATAAAGTAGTAAAACAAAAAGGGAAATGATGCGTATGATGACATGAGAATGAAGATGCAATATTTACAATCATTCAAAATGAGTATTTCTACAACCAACCACAATTTATTTCCACAACTAAGTACAATGTTACATTTTCACAATCACGTGAGCCAATACCTACTCATTATTTCCACTATCTATGAATTTTCCACATGATTCATGTGCCCGCAAAGAATGAATTTATCACAACATGCCAAAATCACCATAATAGATATTTACAACAACACAATATAATTATTCATATATATTCCAGGATATCAACATAACATAAGATCCCGCACGGTCACACATATCACATGATATCTCAGATATAACAATTACATCACATTCAAGCCCCTACATGGGTATAACATATAGATAGTCATATTTCATGATTGGTTTCCACCCTTAGCATGCATTTTGTAACATCATTTACTACTCAACCCAATTTAAAAGAGTTAAGCCACAACCTACCTAGAATACCGAAATCGGTCTGCTTCACTTTGAATCCACGACCTTACTTTTACGAATGATCCCAAACTCCACTTAAAAAATAAAATATAAAATCTACACATCAATACAAAATCAATAATGCCCATATTGACTACTTTTGATTCGGGGTCAAAACGGATCCCCGAAATGATTTTTTCAAAAAGAAGGGCAAAATCATAACTTTACTTCAAAAACGTGTTCCCCATATATTTAGGAATCTATAGATCAAAATTCAAGTCAAATCGAGTCAAAAAAGAGGTTCAAATAAAAAAAACTCATTTTAAAACTTTATCGGATAAAATCTTTGAAATCTGGGTTAAAATAAGGAATCGAAGTTGTTTTAAAGGTTAAATTAATGAAATATTTGTCATTATAAGATTAAAAATTATTCAAGTGAAAGGAGTGAAATTAGGGTTTAAAATCGAGCCCTGGAATTTTTGGTGTTTCGAAAAATTAATCAAGAAATTACTAAAAAAAGAGGTGATTTCTTACCTTAAATCCGTAAGAGAATCAAGAAATAGATGTTAATCTAGCTTTTCAAGCACCCACAAGCTTCACTTTTAAGTTTTTACACCATTTTAGAATTTAAATCTCAAGAGGTACGATGAAAAATGAGCAAAATGGGCCCAAAAAGCTGCTTTAATAGTACAGATTTTTTTGTACCAGCTATTTTAAAAGCTATTTTTTAAAGTCCAATTCGGCTTCGACAGGGTGCCCAAAATTTATTTGGAGTCTGATATATGCAACTAAACTATGTAACCATACTAAATTCGATGTATCAGACTTAATGGAGATATCATATTTTTGAAAAAACATCATTTTCACAAAGTTGGCCCCCGAAACTCGAAATTATAATTTTCCAAATCGAGGGTCGAAATGAGATTTAAAAGCCATAAAATCACATAAAACATGTTACCACCCTAATTTTGATGTTCCAGCGCATTAGTTAAGTTGGATTTTTCATACGAGGTCATTTTGATCAAATATGGGTCCCACACCCATATTTCTAATTTTTCCACTTTTTGACCAATAGGTCAAAATGAGTTTAGGTGCATCGGGACCCAAACCAAAGGTTTACCTAGTCTAAAATCGTTATTCCAGAGCTGCCAGTGCAGTTCGTTCATCCATCCATCGCATAGATCAAAAGATATTCACATAAGTTCAAAATAAGATTCTTGAAGTCATCAAAAATCACAATATCGCATAAATGGTACCAAATAGCATTCGGGAACATTGCCAATCACCCCACACCTCAAAACTACCATAATGAAACTATAGATAGAGGTAAAATAGTCAAATCATGCATAAATACACATTGCATATATTTCATCAAATTTTCAGGTCGTTACATCATCCATCACTAAAAATCTAGTTCGTCCTAGAACTAAAGACAAAAGAAGTACCTGAATTAACCAAGAGCTGGGGATAAAAACTACCTATATCAGACTCGACCTCCCAAGTAGCCTCATCTATAGGTAGATGTCGTCAGTGAACCTTAACCACTAGGATGACTCTAGAGCACAACCAGTCTCATATCCCTAGCTAAAATGGAGATTGACTCCTCAACAAATGACAATCGCTCATCAACTGAACTGACTCTCAACGAATAACATTGGACTCATTTGGAATGTAATAGCAAAACATAGAAACATGAAAAACTGGATGAACAACCACTATATCTGGGGGCAAATCTAACTCATAGGCCATATCACTAATAGTTTGAAAAATCTCAAATAGACCAATATACCCGAGGCTTAGCTTACCCTTCTTTTCAAACCTCGTCACACCATTCATAAGTGAAACTCGATGGAAAACACATTTCCCAACACCAAATCATAAGGAAATGTCATAACCCAAACCAAGGCCTGGCCATGACGGGTATCTTAAGTCCAATAAGGACCAGAGACTAGCCCCTTCACCAAGCAAAATAGAACACAATACCCCCAATAATGGATAAATTCCAAACATATAACAGATAATCTCAAAGAATTTAAGACATGTCTATAATCGATAATTGGTAACCGCCCAAAAATAACCAACCAACATCACCCAAGTCCACAGTAATCCATAAAGCCCTCTAACAAAATCAAATCAATAAAAAGCTGGGATATGCCCCCGACTCTGATAATGGCAATGTTAATGTTAATATGAACTCTTCAATTCTAGTCTATAAAAGAAAGTTGATGTAATGACCAAGTCTTTTGGAGAATGAAAGCTCACCACTTTACTATCAACGACTGACGTACCGAGCTGATTCACCTAACATTATGCAGAAAAAGTAGAAGTATCTTCGGTGCTTGTATCGCATAAGGATACATTATCCAGAGATGGTTAGTGGGTTGAGCACTAGTATGTAACTCAATCTTGGAAAAATACTTAACACCTTAAAGCTGATCATAGAGATCATCAATCCAAGGAACATGATACTTTTTCTTAACGGTTACCTTATTTAATTGGTGGTAATCAATGTATATTCGAAGAGAACTATTCTTGTTATGTACAAAAAGAATGAGGACACACCATAGAGACACACTTAGGCGAATAAAACTGTAACAATCTGGGACTACCCCCTAGTCATCACACGATACTTATGACCTCGAAAGACGACAAGCTAACCCATGAATGATATCTACTATGAGCACTGAATAATAATACTGTAATTAATGTAAAAAAATGGGTTGAAATGCCATAAGGTTCAAAACATCTAAAATACTAATAAAATATAACATCTGTAAAACTGAATACTATCTGAAAATCTAGTCTGAAAAACCTCTAACTGAATCTGTCTCAAAGTGGAGTTGATGGGACAATCCCCAAAATAACTCCATTTACTGAACTACTATATCTACTAAAATATGAAATAATAGAATATCCTCGAATGATGAGGACTCACTGCTAAATCTATTATTGTTGTCCAAATCTGAATCTACTATATGTGGTTGGGAACCTGAGCGTCCCAACCTATGATATGAAATATCATAGCACAGGAAAGTATGCATCAGTACGTGGGAATATATTGGTATGCTAAATACGGTAAGGTTGAATGCGAAGAATTATATACATAAACAGTAACTGACTGAATGATATAGAGTAACTGAATATGAGAGTACATGGATAACTAAAACTACTGTAAATATAAAGTATGTAATACTATACATATATGTACACTATAACTGAGTTTTTTTGAAGCTAAGTACTGAGTTATAATAACTGAGTAACTGTTATCTGAAGTTTCTGATAACTGATTTACTGATACTGATTGACTGTGTTTGACAGTCCTAATTCTATAAAACTAAATTGAGTTCTAAACTGAAGACTGAAACTAAAATTATGAGAGGTAATCACCTAATGACATACCCCAATCTGAGATAATCGGGATCCAACTTACAACCCCAATTAAAAGGTGTTAGCACCATGCCATGAGTACTAACAACTGCTGTGGATTCAGTCCTAACTAATGAGTAACCCTTGAGATCAGTTCTTAACTAGCGGGTGATCCCTGAGTATGTCAGTCCTGTCTAATGGGTGATATCTCTTAACTTACACTGGCTATGTAGTTCTGAAACTTAGGGATTGCTTTTAGGGAACTAGTCCTGGCTAACGGGTGAGACCCCATCCCTAGGCTCGCTCGGTGCTGAATCCTACTCCTAACTGAAAGACTTTGATTTAATCATACTGAAGTAGACTATACTGATACAGAGTTTACTGAGTTTTCCTAAGTTCTGTAACTGATTGCGTTCTATAACTAACTGAGAGTACTACTGATTGTGATATGACTGATACTATCCTGTCACTGACACTAGCTCTAGGTAAATAATTAACTTGTTGGGTATTAAATACCCCCAAACTCGATAGCAAGAAAAGTAAAGCAAAGCATCATCTTGAATAACATAACAATGTTCACTTGGTCATAATTCATTCATAGAGACATTTCATCAAACACTTGTAATACATTAACTTGTACATGGATGGGGAATACATGTTAGCATGATATGATGGCATTATTTCATTCTCAGAATTTATTTATCAAACACATAAGAAACAAGCTTAGTTCATTAAATCATAAACACTTAGGGTTAACATGGTTACAATAATCAACTTGTAAATTGAAGGATTTATCATGAATATCATGTAATTCAACACACACTAGAATAAATTCTTAGAGCTTGTAATCTAAATCATGGATTAAAACTCAAACAACATCATGAACATGAATTCAATCTAATTCAAACATGGAAATCATAAATTAGAGATCTTGCATATTTAAAAAGGGATTCTTGGACTCTATGGGTGAAAGGAACCCATAGATGAAAACCTAACATACCTTGGAAGATTCTTGGAAGAAATCCTTAAACTTGTTCTTGATTTCTTGAACTAGGGTTTTTGCCTCTTTGAGAGAGAATGCTTTTTAATTTGGGGATGAATTGAAATAATGAGTAGCTAAGGACGTTTTTAGGGATTAAATCCCGTATCTGGGCATAATAAAATTATGGAAAAGGACTGTTTTAACCCTGGACGTCCTTTTATTTTTTTGTGAAAATTTTTCAAATTGGGCACCTGAAGTGATGCACCACTATCGCGTTGTACCACTGGAAAGTAGACAACTAAGAACTGGGCTGATGGCGCAACGCGGTGCCTTACTATTTACAATTTTGTTCATTAGCGCGACGCGGTAAAATCGCGTTGCCTCACTTGAAATTAACAATTATAAACTGGGTCTATAGCTAGATGCACCAATATCGTGAAGCAACACTATATCCGATGATTGCAATTTGATCATGCTCCGCGATGCGTTGATGGCTTAGGTGGCACACTGTCTTACTAAAATGACTCTAACTCTTCGTTCGGGTGTCGAACTTAGGCAAACTTTATATCATTGGAAAGCTAATTGAATTTCCTATTCAATGGAAGGCTCTAAACTGAAATATATTGAGTATTTATAATTTTTTGTATGGGATTATTCATGTACTAAGACTTAAATTAAGCTAGAGCAATATGGAATATTACAAAAACCCTTGTTAAGAAGATCTTTCAATTGCTCCTTAAGTTCTTCAACTCAGCTGAACTCATTCTGTAAGAAAGGATAGAAATAGAATAAGTGTCTAAAAGAAGATCTATCCCCAAATCAATCTCCCTATTAGGAGGAATGCCAGAAAGATCATTAGGAAACACCTCGAGAAACTCACAGAACACCGAGACTAATTGCAATAATTTTTGAGCTCTAAGATAAGAAATTAATCTTCCCTTAGGAACTAGGGAACTACCTTCCCACTCAACCACCAGCTCATTCGGGAATCAAAAACTAACCCTTCGAGCCGATAGTCAAGAGACGTATAGCATGAGTGCAACCAATCCTTCCCCCAAATCACGTCAAAGTCTAACATGTCTAATTCAATCAGGTCCACAAATATATCCCTACCACAAATGGATACCATACAACCCCTGTAGACTCTTCTAGCCATAATTGAGTCACCCACTGGGGTGGACACAGAAAAGGAATCAGGAATACACTCAGGACCAAAATCAAAATAAATAGACCCATACGGGGTCACATGAAGCATCCTAGGTTTGGACCCTTAGAAAAATTTCCTGTAATTCGATTCTTTAAACCTAATACAATTCATGGTATGAGTTGTATATTGGGGTACGAGTGGTGAAGTCCTATCATAAGTTGACCAGTGTTAGTTAGTGGGATAGTTTTTGTCACTGAAACAGATATGGGTAAAGAGTGAGTGTCGTATGGTTAGGTACGAGTCATATAGGTGACTCGTAAGGTGGACAGTATTTGATCCTCTTGGTGTTACATTTTTCCAAAGATATGAATCATAGGTACAGATCGTATGCTGAGGTTATGACTTGGTTGGATGAGTCATATGTTTGACAATATCTAATCCATGGTTGAGGCTTGGTTACGATCGGGTGGGTATCAACCATAAGGGAGGTTATAACTCATAAGGAGGTCAGTTACGACCTTATGTCGGGTTCTTATGGGATTTAAATAGGGGTATTCTGGATATTTTTCTACTTACCTTAATAAGGACCCATGACTTCTAATATACTTAGGAGGTTATTTACCCTAATATTTTACTCTTAAACACTTAAAAACTCTTTCTGTACATATCATAATTCTCTCAAGAGCTTTTGGATCAAAAAGCTAGGGTTTCAACTAAGGAATTACTTTGGGGCTTGTCTTGGTGAATTTTTTCCATCAACCTTCTTGGTTTATTTCATGGTTTTTCTCTTGCATGATTATGGATTTCAACTATTTATTTGGGAGGTTTGATGTTAAATGCTTGGTTATGATTTTCTATGGTTTTAATTACGTTTTCTATGCATTAACGGTGGCTTTGAATAATTGAATTGAATGGTAATGGTTTAATGGTAATGAAATTTGGTTTTGGTTATATTATGCCCCCAAGGTGTTTGATAAAATCCTTATAAAGATATGTTCATTGCATTGGCTTATTTTAATGGAACTCTTGCTTGTTTTCAACTTATATATGAAACCTTAAATATTTTTCAATGGTTTACAAAGGTTAATGGCTAATTAGTTATGCTTGTAGAGAATATGTTTGTCTCCCAAGAGGTTTAATATGGATAATGATAGGGCACTTGAATGTCCCCTTAATCTAAATGGTTTGGCTATGGATAATGCTTGCAAGTATGGTGGTATGACGATACCACCGGTTTATTGAATAGCCTTGGTTAATAAATTGATAATTGGATTATTTGGACTTGGTTATAATTAGGCGCTAATGGCGGGAAGTATAAGCTAAGCCGTTGAAGGTGGCGGTCCTAGGGGGATCAAAATTAAAAACTTATACTTATCGATATGACAATGGTCACATGTGAGTGTCACATTTATAATAGAGGGATGTACTAGTCATCCATGGGATATTGCCTGGTCATGTGGCTACACGTAGTAGGACCCTTTCAGCAGAGGGAGCTGAACCCATATGGCCCGTGGGTGGTAGGTCGGCTAAGCTACAAAACCCAGGTAAAGGTTTTAAATGGTATATTAAACCCGATCCTTTTTCCTAATACTTATATATATATGTATGGTTGTTTGCATTGGATAGTTTTTAATTGGTTTTGATAACTGGCATTACTTTATCCTTACCTCAAGTTTCATGCTAGTGTTCACCCACTAACCCATCTACTGGCGGCTGTATACCCATGCTATGTTGGAACTAGCTATTCGACTCCTCCACCATAGTACTTGATTTGGGGATAACTTATTTGACTAAAGTAGTGAGCTTCTATCCTTTGGAAAGGCATTATTTCATGTTGGACATTCTTAGACTTTTTACTTTCTTTCTGGATATTGGTTTTGGCCATGGTTGGGGGCATGTCCCAACAAAATATTTGTATTCTTTTGGATAGAGGCTTTATGGTACTTCTGGGGGTTGGTGTAGGCGGGATCAGTAGTGGTGTTAGCCTTGACATTGGAATAAGCTGGGAGGCTGGTATCATCGGACATAATTTCTCACTGTTCTACGTATTATATTTTGGATTTGATTATCATATTATGTTTTGATATTTTCTAAATAGTTTTATATGGTATAGTTGGTTGTTTTGGTATGGTTAGAATCAGTTGGGTCGATCATGGTTGTGACCCTATTCTAGAGTCTTCATGAGAGCATTATGCCATTTTGTTATTTGCTCAAAATTCAATTCATCTAAGGCTATATAAGGTGGTTGGGTTGGGTTAAAGAGGCGTTCCCCGATCCTAGTTGGACTTGGGATACCTTATATGACATGGCCCCGATTCAGGATATGTCAAGTTAGTATCATAGCCTAGGTTCATGGTCAATTGAGAGTCCATAAAGCTGTGTCGAGTAGAGTCTCTTTTAGGGGTGTGTAGCGTGCCACACTCATAAGGGAGAGGCTGCAAGACATTTAGGAATATTTTACTTTCTTGGTATTATTTCTTCAAGCTTGACTTCTCAGTCCTGGAATCTTCTTTAATCTTTGCTTGTTCATCTTTTAGATCATGCCTCCTAGATCTGGAACACAAGGAAATTCTTTCTACCCTATTTGGAAGTGATGTTGAGGGAGCACATTCTACTCTCGGGTTCATCTTTGATCTCATGATCCTATTGTTGATTGTACCAGAGTTTCTCTTATTCCTTCTGCTGCTCCTCAAGCCCCCTCAGGGCATAATGACAAATATGTAGTTTCGTCAGTCTATGCATGCTATTTCCTAACTGGTTGTTGCTCAGGCTGAGTGGGGTATGACTAGCGTTGTGTCTGCTGAGTCTGCTAGGCTTGGATAGTTTATTAAGATATGTCCTCTGAATTTACAAGAGTGAAGGTGGAGAAAGACCCACATGGATTTCTTGATGAGATGGATAAGATCTTTTGGGTAATGAGGGATACTAATGTGGAAGGAGTAAACTTTATATCTTATCAGCTCAAAAAGATTGCTTATCTATGGTATAGGGAGTGGGACAAAGATAAGGGCGATGCAGAAGATGATTGTTTGTGGGAGGCCTTTTCTAATGCCATCATGGATTGGTTCTTTCCTCAAGAGTTGATAGAATCTAAGATGGAGGATTTTGTGAACCTCAGGCAAGGGAGAATGTCTATGAAGAAGTATGCTTTGAAGTTCCATCAGTTGTTGAGGTATGCTCTTGATTTGGCGGCTGATACAAGGTCAAGAATGGGGAAGTTTTCTACTAGGCTGAACAGAGATCTGATTCTGGAGAGCAAGACTGTTTTTCTTATAAAAGATATGGACATGTCGAAGCTGACTATTCATGTGCATCAAGTTGAGGATGAGAAGAGCAGGCAGGCTGATTATAGAGATAGACGGGGAAATAGAACGGGTTTTCTGATTAGGAAAGTGTTAGTCTCAGGATGGTCGAGATGGTGGGAAGTGGCAGAAAAAGAAGTGGGGAAGTTCTGGTTCCTTCTCTACTGCCAGTGCTCCTTTCCCCCGCAGTCGAGCAAGAAGAGTCATTATGGTGGTGATAATTCTCGAGCGCAGGGAGCCAATCTCAGGCAAATAAAGGTTAGTCTATTTTTTTGTATCCTCTTTATCGATTTTGCGGTCGTTCTCATCGAGGATTATGTGAGGAGGGAAGGTATAAGTGCTTCAAGTATGGCCAAGTAGGCCATCAACTTAGGGGTTGTTCGTCTACCAAGGTCGCTACGGGGGTGAATAAGATTCCGGTGGCTTCATCTTCAGTTCCTACACTTGGCGGTGTGTCATCTGCTTCTGTTACTGCTCCTAGTTCCAGTGCTGGTCGAAATAGATTGTATGTTTTGGCATCTCATCAAGAATCAACGGCATCACCTGATGTTGTTACTGGTATGGTACAACTTTTCTCTCGTGACGTATATTGTTTGCTTGATCCAGCTTCTTCCTTTTTCTATGTGACTCTTGATATAGCTGTGTCTTTTAGTTTCATTCCAGAGATTATTTCAAACCATTTTCTATTTCTACCCCAGTAGGAGATCCAGTTATTGCTGAACGGGTCTATAGGGGGTGTGTGGTATGTTTGAGTAGTAGACAGACTTCAACGGAATTGTTTAAGTTGAGTATGGTAGATTTTGATGTAATCTTGGGCATGGCTTAGTTGCATTCTTGTTATGTAAATTTGGATTGTCGAACTCGTAGGGTCATCTTTAGGTTCCCTGGTGAGTTGAAAATAGAATGGGAAGGTTGTTCCTTAGCACCAAGGGGGAAGTTTATTTCTTATCTTAGAGCTCGGAGGTTCATCTCTAAGAGTTGTCTTTATCTCTAAGGGTTATTCCTTAGCACTAACAGTTCTTATATATATATGTATATATATATATATGTATGTATGTATGTATGTATGTATATCAAATACAACAACAATACAACAAGTATAACACAAGCATACAATATGTCACATATGAGTACAAACAGAGAAGAACATATATATATAAGGTGGTCAAGTATAAATATTAGGATATAGAGTAAGTAGACATATAACAATTCAATATGGTAATTCAATCACTACATCAACACAATAAAACAAGTGCAATGTATTAAGATGATAATGCCAATGATGATGATGATGATGACGATGATGTTGGCACACAACCTTAATATTGGCACACAATCTTAAAATTGGCATACAACCTTAAAATAGGCAGACAACCTTAAAAATGGGTACACAGCCTTCTAGTGTTTCCAATATTTCCTGTGTTTCTCATTATTTCCAATGTTCCTCATTATTTACAATATTTTTAGTGTTTCTAAAGCACATGCATAACATAAGACACAGATCAAGTACACATATATGACACAAAGTATATATAAAGTAGTAAAACAAACAAGCGAGATGATGCGTATGCTGACATGAGAATGAAGATGCAATGCTTACAGCCATTCAAAATGAGTATTTCCACAACCAATCCACAATTTAATTCAACAACCAACCACGATGTTACAATTCCACAATCACGTGAGCCAATGTCCACTCATTATTTCCACTATCCATGTAATTTCCACATGATTAATATGTCCACAAAGTTTGAATATATCATGACATCCCAAAGGAACCACAATATGCATTTCCAACAGCACAATACAATTATTCATATGTATTCCAGGCTATCAACATCATATAAGACCCCGCAGAGTCACACATATCATATGATATCTCAGATTTAATAATTACATAACATTCATGCCCCCACACGGACATAACATATAGATATCCATATTTCATGATTGGTTCCACCCTTAAAATGCATTTTGTACCATCATTTACTACCCAACCCAGTCTGAAAGAATTAAGTCATAACTTATCTCGAATGCCGAAACCGATTGGTTACACTTTGAACTCATGACCTTACTTTCCACGAGAAATCACGAACTCCACTAAAAATATAAAATATGAAATTTATGCCTCAAAATAAAACCAACAACTCCCATATTGACTATTTTTGATTTGGGGTCAAAACGGACCCCTGAGACGGATTTTCGAAAAAGAAAGACAAAATCATAACTTACTTCAAAATGTGTTCCCCATATTTTTAAAAATCCACAACTAAAAATCCAAGTTAAATCAAGTAAAAAGCGAGGTTCAAATCCAAGAAAAATTATTGTAAGCTTTACCGAATAAAATCTTAGAAATTTTCAGATTAAAATCAAGAATCAGAGTTGTTTTGAAGGTTAAATTGATGAAAAACTAGTAATTATAAGATTAAGATATTATTCAAGTGAAAAGGAGAGAAATTGAAATTTAAAATCGAGCCCAAAGATTTTTGAGATTTTGAAAAATTAGTCAAGAAATTGCTAAGGTGATTTCTTACCTTAAATTCGTGAGAGAATCAAGAAATAAATGCTAATCTAGCTTCTCAAGCACCCACAAGCTTCACTTTTAAACTCTCACACTATTTTAGTTCTTAACTGTCAAGAGCTAAGATGAAAAATGAACAAAATAGATCCAAAAAGTTGCTTTAATAGTGCAGATTTTTTTGCACCAGCTATTGAAAAAACTATTTTTGTAAGTCCAATTCGGACTTCGATGGGGTGCCCAAAATTCGTTCGGAGTTCGATATACACAAATGAACTATATAACTATACTAAATTTGATAGTACAGACTCAATGAAAATATCGTTGAAAAAAATGTTGTTTTTACAATGTTGACCCCCAAAACTCAAAATCACAATTTTCCAAATCAATCAAAATGAGATTTAAAAGCCGTAAAATCACACCAAACATGTTACCACCCTAAAATCAATGTTTTGGATGCGTTGGTGAAGTCAAATTTTCCATACGAGGTCGTTAATGTGGATCCCACTTCCATATTTTCAATTTTCTAACTTTCGGACCAACTGTCGATGTAGACTCATAATTTTATCCCTCCGAAAGATTATTTTTCACCTATTTACCTTATTCTACCATGTACCCCCAACCGTGCAATTATCCCTCATAAAAGAATAAAAAATAACAAACTCCCTCCCAAATTTTATCCCATCCTAACCCCTTTACACCTCATCCTAACAACCTACCCTACCCCACACCCTACCTTACCTCACCTGCTACCCCTTACCCCACTAACCCCCCCACATTTTTGATCCCTTGGAGAAGAAAAGAAAAAGAAAAGAGGGGACCACATCCATATACTCCCAATTAACCATAACAAACAAAAGGGATAGGGACACCTCACCTGATCCCCTCATTTCCGATATTTTCACAACAAAGACCTTACTCGTGGGTCACACAACGAAGGAATTCATTCTGAATTTCCATTTAAAATATAAATAAAGAGGGGGAGTCCACCTTTTTCTTTCTTCTTCTTCACGCACTTTAGAACCCCTCACAAAAGACACACACCCCTACACAATAAATCGTATATGCACAGAGGGACGGTGAGGAAATCGAAGGGAGAGATTAAGAGAGGAGAGTGGCGAGAGAGAGGAGAAAGAGAGAATAAATAGAGAGAAATAGCAGTTTTTGTTCTAATTTTTGGTGAAATTTCATAAAAAAAAGTTCACATACCAGCCGGAGAGCAACCTTCATCGGATCTGATCGTTCCGGAAAAACCATCGAGAGACATTGGAGGCCAGAAACCCAAAACCACCAAAATCCACCAAGAAACCTCACCGAAAAACATTCTAAAACCCGAACAAAAATTGACCCATCTTTTCCATCCCATCGCATCTCATCAGAAAATTCCAGCGGTGATGTAAATAGATGCACAATTTCATTCGTGATTTAAATCGTGGTCAGATTTAGGTGTCATTGTTTGGGTTTTCCTTTCGAGTTATCGCGGGTCTCTTTTCGAATTAAATTTTGAGGGATTTGTTTTTGCTACAATTGGTTCATAGTCGAGATTTCGGTGTTCGTTGAGGTTTCGATGAGGTACAGATCATGAAATTTGGTCAGATGCTTGGTTTGAAATCAAAAGTGCGATCAAATAATAATCACACTTTGAAATACTCAATTTAAGGTCTCTCTCTCTCATCTTACTCTTAGTTAATTCTTGGTTTTTATCTGATTGATTGATATCGTCTCTATTTTTGTTTTATTCTGTGTGTGATGTGAATGATGGGTGTTATATTATATTGATGGTAGACGGTTGAAATTGTTAATCGTGAATATGTAAATTTGGTGTTAAAAAGGAGTTCAAGGTGGAATTGAGAAATTGATAAAAAGGGTGGATTTGGATGGATTAAGATTTGTTGATTTTGGTTTAATTTGGTTTAGGTATGACATTGTTGAATACGATAGTAACATGATTAGGACGTTAAATCGATAGACAAACGTAGGTTGAGTAGGCAAAGTTTAGAATTTGTGGTTTTATTGAATGTTTGAAATTTTGTTGAATGGTTTGGGTTTCTTGCATTGAAAAGATATATTTATTCACCGGGGAATGCCCCGAGGCCACGTGTATATATTTATTCACCGAGGAATGCCCCGACGTATTATGTCGACAGAAAATGTTCGAGATGAAGGCCCGAGGCATCGGGTGAGGCATTGGAAATTAGTCTAGGATTAGTTTAGAATAGGATTTACATTTTCATATTTTTCTATTTTTTGGGATTGTATAATTCAGACTGGACATTATTTTAGTTTCGAACTCTGTTTGATTTGTTTGTTTGCTTATTTTGTGTACTTTGTGTGGTTTATACATTCGTAGTGTCTAACTAGCCGATACTCTCCACCAAGCGACCGTGGTCAAACAACGAGATCGAGGGGTGCCTAACACCTTCCCCTCGGTCAACAGAATTCCTTAGCTGAAATCTCTGTTCGCAAACCAGTTTTAAGAGTCAAAATATTTTGAAAAGGGATTTTCAAATGTGACTTGGTACACTCGATCTATGCCAAGTGGTGACTCTGAGTTTAAACGTAAATAATCCTTTTTCTAAATAAATTTTCAATCTTTTGTCATTTTAATAATAAAACCCGTTCGACCATTAAATATAATCTTCTTGGTGGTAAAAAAAGGGTGTGACAGCTCTGGCGACTCTTCTGGAGAAGACAAATTTTCAAAATTCGAGCTATTTTTGGAGTCGTATCGGCTTTGTTTGGAATTACAAGTATATAAGCATTGTTGTGATTTTATTTGTGTTATTGTTTTCAATTTTGTGCGTTTTTCATGCTCTTTGTTTATAGTATTTATCCTATGTGTTACCACTTTTATATCTGTCATTATGTGTCCACCCCCAGGCCTTCTTTCTGCAATAAGTCCGTAGTACACGTGTTGTACATGACCTCTAGTTAAGTCACCCTTATTTAAGGGGGAGAGCTGTCGGTGTTATGGAGTAGGTGGAAAGCAAAGCAGCCACTATCGACCATACGCTCCCCCGAACAGCCTTGTTAGTGAACCACAACGTAGGTCAGCCTTTAGGTCATACTTATATGCATCATAAGGAGACCTAGCGGGAACCACATGGCCCTTTGTAGGAGACTCACCTCTAAAGAATCCCTACGTGCTAACTGCTGTATCTTTAAGGGTAACGTGGTTATTTGACGGACTGATTTGGAAAAAAGAGAAAAAAAGAGAAAAAAAAGTGAGTCGAAAAGATTGAATCAAAAGGAGCATCGTAGTTTATTTTAGAGTTCTTTCTGGCTTTTGTTCTTCATGATCCAAAACTCAAAAAGATTTTTTTTTACGTTTTGCATTTATCTTCTCAAAGTACCAAAAAATGATGAAAAAAAAAGAGGGTTTTGTTCGCCTTTTCTACTTATTTGTCAAAAACAAAAAATTCAAAAAGATTTTTCATAATTGGTGATGTCAGTCTTAGTTGAAATGTCTAGTTGAAAATCCAAAAAGTTTTCATTCATTTGTTTTTGGTTGGCTCTTAAGTTAGGGTCAATTTATTAGTTAATCGTTAAGTGTCCAATCTGGATGAACTACGTATACCTGATTCCCTTCCCTCGGGTTGGGATACGTAGGCAACCCTCGGGGGGTCCAGTAATCTTTGTGTTGACATTTGTCTTATTATTAGCCTAAGTCTCTCAGCCCATAATCTAGATTTGTTAGCCAAGTAGACTGATCTCGCTCAGTACTTCTGTTTGGCAAATTGGAGTCATGAATGTGATCTGTCCCATCGACATATGCTTACATAAAAAATCCCAAGGGTTGGGAATCTTCTACTCCTATCGAATTTTTGAGATAACGTCTTATGTGTTATTACAGGATGGAAATGTTTAACTGTGTTGATCAACAGAAACTGATTAAAATATTAGGTGCTTGATGATAGGCGAATTTATGCGCCTATATCAATATATTTTGCCCATATTTTAGCCTAGTTTTGAGAACAAATTATATATTTCATGCACTTTTAGTCCTTTTTCCTATAAATGAGCTAACGAATATGATTAGTAAAGTTTCAGGTATAAATGATGCAAAATACAGCATTTTATGGCTTACTTGACGCAAAAGAAAGCTCACAAAGAAAGGAAAGGGAGTTTACACGCCTAAGGACCAAAACTGCTGCATGAAAAATCTGTCCCAGGCTAAAATAGCATTTCTGAGGACTTTGGGGACTTACAGACACATAACTGGATTTGGACAATGATACATTAACCTAGTACAATTGGGTTATGTATTTTATTAGTTTATTTGGATTATGATAATGTTACATTAACCTAGTACATTTGGGTTAAGTATTCCATTAGCCTAGTAGGATTTGGTTATTTGTTTCATTAGCTTAGTAGGAGTAGGATATGGGTATTATAAATACCCTATCATGCTAGAGATTTTTATTCATTCCTCAATTAATACATTCATCATTCAACAATTAATCTTCTTCCATCCCTCTCTTCTTCCACCACAACATTTCTAATCAACTCTTCTAATCTTTCCATTAATTCTATTCATCTATTCCACAACAAGAGAATCGTTACTTGCTAAGGAATCATGCCTCACGCCTATCACTTGATCTACACGCCATTACTCAATATTGTGATATAATAACAATGTCAATCGTGATCTCCTTCGCATTCATGGGTAACTAAACCTCTCTGTTGGGGTTATGGAAGCCGAATGAGATACTATCTATTGCTGTGAGTTTGTGAGTTCATGACACGTATATTGCTTATATCATTATTCTCTTCATCTTAATCTACATTCTTTGCTGTTGCAAACGCAAGAATACGCCAGTCTAACATTTAACTTGTTTGAGAGAAAGGTTATTTGTCTGGAAAAGAGATAATGTCAAGGTAGTAGGACACCCTTTCCTATTAAAAATCTAGTGCCGTAACTGGACTAACCTCTTGAAGAATTCGTACCGTTAGACACACTTTAAGCTCGAGAGAGTTAAAGTGAAATAGTCCTTGTTGAGGTCGAGAGACGCTTGGATTTACCATAGAATACAATTCTCTATAAGCACATGCATGTCACAATTCTACACACTCATATCCAATAGAGACGTATACCTCAGAAGGTGGACATAACCCCAACGCCTCAATTCTCATTGTTTACAACCTACGTAACAATCTCTCTCTTTTTACTTTATTATTTTCAGCTTTTGTTTACATTACTTGCACGACAAGACTCCCCCCTTTTTACGAGACTTGCACTAAAAGTCTAGTAATTTTGCTTACTTGTTGGCCAAGCTATTCCTTGTGGGATCGACACCCAACCCAGGTTGGGTTCTATATTTGCTAACGACCGCTTTACACTCCTACGAGAGCTGTAGATTGAGTGTTATCAGTGATCTTACGGAACTTCTGCATGTTACCCCTCTTCCAGATTTAATAGAGTCTTTGTTGACCTTTTGGGATCCAAGTAGTTTGGTGTTTAGGTTTGGGGAATGTGAAATGACTTCTACTTTGGCAGAAATATCCGGTTTGTTGCATTTGCCCTATATCGAGAAGGATATGATCCGAGCACGAAATCATACTGGCGTGAGATTTTTGTAGTCTTGTGGTTTAAAAAGTAAGGGTATGCATTTGGGTTGTTTAAGTGATTCGTGGGTTTCCTTAGATTTTTTGTTCGCTAGATTCGGGCCCTCGGAAGGTTTTAATTGCTTTTGGGATGAATTTCATATGACTAAGGAATAGTGGGAGAGAAAGCGTCTTGAAGTTTTCACCTTCGCTTTGTTAGGCATTTTAGTGTTTCCACTAGAAGAAAGACGTATTAATACCCGTTTGCAATCTGTGGTGATGACCCTTTTTCATAAGGATCAAAATGACAAGGGCATTAATCAAAAGGGCAGGTTCACTCTCATACCCTTGATCTTAACAGAAATATATAAGGCTTTAACTGAAGTGAAGGGGGGAATGAGATTTTTTGAGGGTAGTGACCTGATATTGCAGTTATGGATGATGGAGCATTTACATGCGCCTTCTTTAGTTAGACCAGAAGTGGTAGATCGTTGTATTCCCAATCGAGTGAAAGCCATGGACTCCAGGTTGCGTTTGGATAAATTCTCAACACGTAGGAGTCTACGCTTGGATTAAATTTCTTGAGTCAAGAACCGTGGATAACATTTTGTGGACTTATCTGTGGCTTCGACCAAAGATAATATTGTTGGGTTGTCAGACGCAGCTCCCTTTAGTTATGTTAGGGCTCAATTGCACTAGACCATACAATCCTTCTAGGGTAATGCGCCAGTTGGGTAGGCTGTAGGACGTGCCACCAGCAGTGGATCTTCTGAAAGATGTTGAGTACTTCAAGGATCAAGCCTTAGGTGAGAGCAAGTACGATCAGTTTTGGAAGCATGCAACAAAGCAAGGTGTGGACACACTCAAAGAAAGTTTGGATAATCCGGGGCACACTCAGGGATATGGGGTCTGGCTTCAATCTATCCCTTGGGGTATCAGTCAACCCTTACCAGCGTAGCTTAGAGGAAGAATACAGGAAGAATGAATAGTAGATGACCATCAGGATGAAAGTGCGGGGTCCAAAGTGGAAACACTGAGAGTTCAGTTAGCAGATTCGTTCAAGATAGTAGAAAGGTGTCAGAATAATCTTTCCAAGTGCACTCCTCATGAGGCAGGAATAAGGGTCTGAAGCTTCTTCCCTAATATCAGGGTGTCTTTACAGGATATGCTACAAAGTTTAAATGGGATAAAGAGAGCTTCACAGGCAGGTCCATCTCAGTCAGGGTCATTACGCAGAGCACCAGTCTGAAAAAGCATTTCTTATCTTTATTCAGTTTGAGTCTTTTATGTGTCTGTCATTGTAGGGTGGTGTCTGCTTTAAGTCAAAGTCAAGTTATTTTTGGTATTGGGGTCTTTATTAGTAATTTCACGTATGCCGTCTTAGGGGACTAGAATGTTGTTTTGTATTTGTTGTTTAGTTTTAAAGTGGTCCTAAATTCTTTGTATGTTTTTGTTGTTTCTTTAGTCAAAATACTATGATGTTACGTCTTTTCTTTGTTTGTTTATTTTTGTTTTCGCAAAAAAAAAAGAAAAAAATAATAATAAAATAAAAATATGTAATGTTTATGCATATGCTCCCCGAACTACGCAAGATCTGATTCATGTACAACATGATACGTAGGCAACCTACTTTTGGGTTTGATCTAATCATTTTGTTTCATTGTTTTTCATTATTTTTCCTCTTTAAAGAAAAACAAAAGCCATAAAGAATGATAAAATAAAGGTAGATAACGAGAGAAGGGAAAAGAACAGAGATGGATATGAAATAATAATAATAATAATAATAATAATAAGTGTAGATATAAATTGGGATGATGTTAAAATGACCTCTCTACCCTCAAAAGCTGGTAGAAATGAACATGAATTTAGGACAATTTTACCAATGTGATTCCCATGCTTGTTGTGTGCCTCAATCCTAACGGATGTCGTCTTTGATGAGCATGTTCTTTCAGATAACAGTGGTAGGTTTGCAGCACTCTGGCTAGTCACCCATACTTCACTAGATCCAAAGCAAAGCTCGCCATGGCTAGCATGGAGATTGAAAATTCGCTCATTGACCCGAATCAGGATCATAGGGAAGAAAGTTCAGAACACAATGATGAGGTAGTAAGGCTCAGGCAATAATTGATAGATTTACACCGGGCATGGGCCAGCGGAATGCTTCCTCCTCCGCTCCCTGAAGGTCTTGGGAATATCTCTAATTGCCCACCTCTCTCTCAGGCACAATTCTCTGCTCCTACTGATTTATATGAGCATGCGCCAGGATTCACTTCGCGACATTATTATCCTGGCAGTTCTAGTGTGCCCTTGGCAGCTCCCCAATCAAGACCCGCTGCTCAGCCAGCGCCACCGATCACACCGGTATTCGTGGCTCCACCACCACATGAAGCTCCCATATATGCTGTGCGTCCCACAATGGGGCTTCCTAGGTCTGCTAGTGAGCTAGTACTGAAGGTTCCAAATAGTCAGTATTATGCCCCGGAGCCTACTTTGAAAATGAATGAATCGTATGGGTACACTCAGCTGCCTACATTTACATTTAATACGGAGGAACCTGTCAATAGAGGAACAAGATATCGTAGCCCGGAAGTTGAAAATATTTAGAACAGGCTATGAGGAATTTGCAGGGAATTGGAGATTATAGGAGTGTTTCCTACAAAGATCTTTGCATGTTCCCAGACATCAACCTTTCCGTAGTTTTAAAATGCCCAAGTTCGAGAAGTATGCAGGACACGGTGATCCCGTGGCACACTTGAGACGTTATTGCAACCAGTTGAGGACTGCAGGAGGAAGGAAAGAGCTGCTCATGGCCTTCTTTGGTGAGATTCTTTCTGATCTGGCTTCAGAATAGTTTATCAATCAAGATATCAACAAATGGAACAACTGGGATGACTTAGCTTCTGAGTTTGTTCAATATTTTCAGTATAACATCGACCTGATTCCGGATGAAAAATCCTTGGTCAACATGAAGAAAAAAAACATTGAAGGTTTTAGGGAATACGCGATAAGGTGGCGTGAACAGGTCGCCAAGGTAAAGCCTCCAATGAAAGAAATTAAGTTGGTAGAAGTTTTCATTCAGGCATAGGATAAGACCTATTTTTAACATTTACTTCTGGCAATGGGAAAATCTTTTATTGAAGTCCTCAAAATGGGGGAGATGATAGAGGACGGAATCAAGACCGGACAAATAGTGAGTTTTGCCGCATTAAAAGCCACAACACAAGCGATTCAAGGTAGATCTGGCATATTCGTAGGTAAAAAGAAGAAAGAGGATGTGGAGACTGTCATAGTCGAAACCCATTCCTATCCTAAAAGACCACCTCGCCCCTATCCTCAATCCCAAGCTCAAGTCTACGCCCAAGCTCCATATATTCCTCCCCACCATTACTACCCTCCACAAAAATCTTTATATTTCATTCCACCACCCCCGTACCCAGTATATAGTGCGCATACATATTCCCAAACCCCTTTTTACTCGCAGTGGCGCGCGCAAGCTCTACGAAATTGCCCATTCGCTCCATCAAATTACCAAAACCCCTCTAGACCCAGTTTTCAACCTAGGCCCGAGTATACGAAAGAGAAGGCGGTCAAAAATCAATTCACACCTCTTGGGGAGTCATATGCGAGCTTGTTTGATAGGTTGAGAAAGTTGAAGGTCTTAAGCCCAATTCAAGGAAGGCTTTCAAATCCACCACCGAGGAATCTCGGTTATTCTTTAAGGTGTGCGTACTATTCTGATATGCCAGGACATGATATCAAGAAATGCTGGCATTTAAAGAGAGCTATCCAAGATTTAATTGACACCAATCAGATGCTGGTCTAGGCCCTGGAGGGTCCAAACATTAACCAGAATCCGCTGCCAACCCATGCTGAAGCCAATATGTTAGAATTGATATATGATGGGAAAGAGTCTTCAAGGTGTTGTAAGCCTATTGCCAAGATACAGACCATTGACGAGAAATCGGTGAATGTAGCAGAGTCTTTGAAAGTAATGTTACTGATCCAGGAAGTAATGAGAGAAGATAAATCCCAAGAAAGCACAAAGAAACCCCTGATCACAGTACAAGGCACCAGAAGGTATTGTTTTTAAGTCAGGATAAACCTAAGTTGACAGTGATGGGAGCTCTGAGTCAGCCCATCTTGACGGTGAAAGAAGCACTGGCAGCACCTATTGTCCTCAAACTGGTGACCCAACCTCCGATAGTTGATACTAAAAGGGTTTCTTAGAATTATGGGTGGACTGTGATGACCTATCATGGGAAAGAAGTAGTGGAAGATGTAGATGAGGTAGGGGGTTTGACTAGGTCAAGAAGATGCTTCGTGCCTGAAAGCTTAAGAAAGTCCAAGCCAAGGGTGAGTGGACCGTCATCTATCAAAAAGCCTATCACCGAAGAAGAAGCGGAAGAATTTTTGAAAAAGATGAAATTGCTAGAGTATTCAATAATAGACCAGTTGAAGAAAACCCCTGCTCAAATTTCCCTTTTATCTTTGCTGTTGCACTCCAAGGAGCATCGTGATGTTTTACTAAAGGTATTAAATAAAGCATATGTTCCTAGGGAGATTACAATCAACCAACTTGAGAAAATGGTTGGAAAAATCTTTGAGGTCAATCGGATTAGCTTTTCTGACGATGAATTGCCTGTTGAAGGTACAGGGCATAACCAAGGCCTTTACATTACAGTGAAGTGTGAAGATTTCTACATCACTTATGTTATGATTGATGGAGGTTCAGGTGCAAATATTTGCCCTATTTCTACTTTGCAAAAGTTGAATATTGGTGCTGACAGGATCAGGCCCAACAATGTATGTGTCAGGGCTTTCGATGGTGCAAAATCAAACTCCATTGGCGAAATATAACTAATGTTGATCATAGGGCCTGTTTAATTTGCCATAGAGTTTCAAGTATTGAATATAGACTTCTTTTACAATCTATTATTGGGAAGGCCGTAGATCCACAAGGCCAAGACGGTTGTATCTACACTGCACCAAATGATTAAGTTTGAGCATGACAGGGAAGAAGTGGTTATTTATGGTGAAGGAAATTTGTTCGCTTGTGAAGATTCTCCTTTGTCTCTTATTGAAGAAAATAATGTAGAGGAGACATTCATCTATCAAATTTTTGATACAATGCCAGTGAATCGTATCCTTGAATGACAGGTTATACCATGACCGCAATTGTCTTCTTCTTCTATCATGATAGTGAGTGAACTTTGGAAATATGGATTTGAGCCAGGAAAAGGTTTGGGAGCGTCTCTGCATGGTATATTTCATCCCATATGTCCGAGTGAGAATGTGGGCACATTTGGTCTAGGATTTAAGCCTACGACTGAAGATCTGAAGAAAGCCAAGGGGAGGAAAAAGAAAACATGGTCACTCCCTCGCCCAATGCCACTACTTAGTGAATCATTTGTTAAGAGCGGTGTCATGAAGCATGTGGAATTTTAAGTTGAATTGGTTGATGACTGCCAGAACCTTTTTATTGGTGTTGATATGGTCAAAGCAGGAGAAGGTACCAGTATGGTAGACGTGCAGTTCATAGGTCCAACTGTCTGGCTTAATAATTAGGAAGTCACTCCTCTCTCCGTTAGGAGGGAGTTTTGGTAGTTTATTTTATTTTGTTTCTATTTATCTGAGTTATTTCAGGGTTGTCATTCGAATTTTCATTTGTTTATGTTATGTTGCATCTATGTTTAAATCTTTCTATCTTTTTATTTAATGAAATGCAATGTCCCTTTTGATTCGTGTCTTATATATTTTGTTTTTCTTCTTTTTTGTATATACAGTTCTCTTTATGCTGATTCTAATGTCATGACATGCATGTGGAATTTTCAGCCTGACCTTAAAATCTAAACTAATCAAGATGTAATGAAGCAGGATGGGGAATATGATGAAGAAGAAGCACTAGAAGAAATAAGCAAAGAGTTGGAACAGTTTGAAGACAAATCGAATCCTAATTTGAATGAGATTGAGCCAATAAATCTAGGGGATCAATAAGATGTTAGGGAAACTAAAATTAGTGTACATTCTTTGCCATAGCTAAAAGATGGAATGATTCAAGAATTAATTGATTATAAGGATGTTTTTGCATGGTCTTATGATGATATGCCTGGTTTAAGCACTGAATTAGTGGCTCACAAATTGCCAACTGATCCCGCGTTCCCTCCTATGAAACAAAAGTTGAGGAAGTTTCAAACTGATGTAAGTATTAAAATCAAAGAGGAAACCATGAAACAACTTGAAGCCAAAGTAATTCGAGTAGCTCGTTATCCCATGTGGTTATCCAATGTTGTTCCCGTACCAAAGAAAGATGGCAAAATTTGAGTGTGTGTTGATTACCGTGATTTGAACAGAGAAAGTCCGAAAGATGATTTTCCACTACCCAACATTCATATTTTGCTAGACAACTATGCTAAACACGAGGTCGCCTCTTTTATGAATTATTATGCTGGATATCACCAGATCATTATGGATGATGAAGACGCGGAGAAGACACCTTTTATCACACCATGAAGCACTTATTGTTATTGAGTGATGTCGTTCGGTTTGAAGAATGCTGGAGCAACATACACGAGAACCATGAACACTATGTTTCATGATATGATGCATAAGGAGATTGAGGTCTACATGGATGATGTGATTATTAAGTCAAAAAGTCGGTCCGACCATGTTAAAGATTTAAGAAAGTTCTTTGAAAGGCTTCGCAGGTATAATCTTAAACTCAACTCGGCAAAATATGTATTTGGAGTTCCGTCTGGAAAGCTGTTGGGGTTTGTAGTCAGCCGTCGGGGGATTGAATTGGATCCCTCAAAAATCAAAGCCATTCAGGATTTGCCCCCGCCCAAGAATAGGATAGAGATGATGAGTTTACTTGGTAGACTGAACTACATTAGCAGGTTTATTGCTCAACTCACAACCACTTATGAGCCCATATTCAATTTGCTAAAAAAGAGTGCTGCGATAAAATGGACTGAAGAATGTCAGGAAGCATTCGATCGAATCAAAAGATATTTATCAAATCCGCCCGTGCTGGTACCCCCAGAGCCTGGTAGGCCTTTGATCTTATATTTATCAGTCATGGATAATTCTTTTGGTTGTGTCCTGGGTCAACATGATGTCACTGGCAAAAAAGAGTATGCTTTTTATTATCTTAGCAAGAAGTTCACTGCATATGAGGCCAGGTATACTCTTCTTGAAAAGAAGTGTTGTACCCTAACTTCGGTAGCACAGAAGTTGAAGCATTATCTCTCATCCTATACTACTTATCTCATCTCTCGCATGG
This sequence comes from Capsicum baccatum var. pendulum, assembly GCA_030864225.1. Classification (NCBI taxonomy): domain Eukaryota; kingdom Viridiplantae; phylum Streptophyta; class Magnoliopsida; order Solanales; family Solanaceae; genus Capsicum; species Capsicum baccatum. The sequence goes on from CM061554.1 coordinate 43,568,036, forward strand.
ATTCTTTGAAGGATATCTTTCAAAAGCCTATGCCAACAGGTCGATTGGCAAAGTGGCAAATATTGCTTACCGAGTTCGACATTGTATATGTGACTCAAACCGCCATGAAAGCCCAAGCCTTGGTAGAACATTTTGCTGAGAATCCCATTGATGAAGAGTACGAGCCACTAAAGACATATTTTCCTAACCAGGAAGTGTCGTGTGTCGATAAAGTTGTTATAGATGCTGATCCAGGTTGGAGATTATTCTTCGATGGAGCCGTCAATATGAAAGGAGTCAGAATAGGTGCGGTTCTTATCTCCAAATCAGGACAACATTTCCGAATAACAGCACAACTTTGATTCTACTGTACTAACAATATGGTAGAGTATGAAGCCTGCATTTTTGGTTTGAGGTTAGTTGTTGATATGGGAGTCCAAGAATTATTGGTGTTGGGAGATTCGAATTTTCTCGTCCATCAAATTCAAGGCGATTGGGAGATGCGAGATCTGAAGCTCATCCCGTATCGACAATGCTTACAGGAGCTATGTCAACGGTTTGTGTTAATAACATTTAGGCATATTCCAAGGATTCATAATAAAATTGCTGATGCTTTATCCACTCTGTCTTCAATGCTCCAACATCCTGATAAAGCCTACATCGATCCAGTGCATATACAGAGTCGTGATCACCATGCTTACTATAATACGGTTGAAGAAGAGCTCAATGGAGAACTCTGGTTCGTGGATATCAAACGGTACATTCAGTCAGGAGAATACCCAGCATATGCCACCAATGATCAAAAGAGGACTATTAGGCATTTGGCTAGTGGATTTTACTTAAGTGGGGGAATCTTGTACAATAGAACCCCAGATCTGGGACTTTTGAGGTGTGTAGATGTAAGAGAAGCCTCGACAATCATGGTTGAAATACACTCTGGAATATGCGGGTCGCCTATGAATGGTCATGTCTTGTCAAAGAAGATTCTTCGAGCAGGTTATTACTGGGTTACTATAGAAAAGAATTCTATTCAATTTGTTCGAAAGTGTCATCAATGTCAGGTACACGGTGATCTGATACATTCTCGTCCTGTTGAGTTGCATGCAATGGTTGCTCCATGGCCGTTCGTGGCTTGGGGAATGGATGTGATTGGACCGATTGAGCCAAAGACATCAAATGGACATAGATTCATTTTGGTAGCCATTGACTACTTCATAAAGTAGGTAGAAGCAGTAACTTTCATGTCAGTGACAAAGAAGGCTGTGGTAGATTTTATTCATGCCAATATCATTTGTAGATTTGGAATTCCTAAGATGATCATTACAGACAATGCTGCCAATCTCAATAGTCATTTGATGCAAGAAGTAGGTCAACAACTTAAGATCGCACATCAAAATTCTACTCTATATCGCCCAAAGGCCAATGATGCTGTAGAAGCCTCCAATAAGAATATAAAAAAGATACTGCAAAAAATGGTACAAGGGTCTAGACAGTGGCATGAAAAGTTGTCGTTTGCATTGCTAGGTTATCGCACCATTATTCACACTTCAACAAGGGCAACTCCATATTTATTGGTGTATGGGACAGAAGCAGTCATCCCTGCAGAAGTTGAAATTCCCTCTCTTCGAGTCATTGTAGAAGTAGAGATTGATGATAACGAATGGGTAAAAACCCGACTGGAACATTTGAGTTTGATTGAGGAAAAAAGGTTAACGTCTGTGTGTTATGGCCAGTTGTATCAGAGAAGGATGGCTCGAGCATATAACAAAAAGGTCTGTCCTAGGGATTTTGAAGTTGGTTAGTTGGTATTGAGACGTATCCTTTCTCACCAGGTTGAAGCGAAAGGAAAGTTCTCCCCTAACTGGCAAGGTTCCTTCGTTGTGAAGAAAGTGTTTCCCAATGGAGCCTTATATTTGACAGATACTAAAGGCAAAATGGCAGAAATGGCTATCAATGCTGATGCGGTCAAAAGATATTATGTATGATATTTGATCCTTTGTTGATTTTATTGCATGTTTAGTACTTGCATTTTTGAAGATTGATATGATGAAGGCATTTTATTTTTCTATCCAACCATTGTGTCATCCTTTGTTTACCCGTTTGAGCTTCATTTTATTTTTCTTTCATATCCCTCTTTTAGAATCAAAATAGAATCAAAGATAAATGTCAAGAAAATAAGAATAAAAGAAAGAGTTCGAAAATAAAAGAAAAAAAATTAAATCAAAACAAAGAACAAGCTTATCGAACTATGTGCGACCTGATTCTCCTCTCTCAGGAGTGAGATACGTAGGCTGTCCTATTTCAGGCTCGGTCCAACCAAATAAAGATTTAAGATTCACCCAGTCAATAAAAACTGGGGCATGAGTTAACATGTTGTTTGAGTTGATTCCAAAAGTTGTAAGTCCCACCCCCACTTCAAGTGTCGTTTGAACCCCTTGCCATCCTTTTCTAACCTTATCCAAAAGTCAAGTTACAACCAAAGAAAGTCATTCAGATCAGTTTTTGATAATGTTAAGGCTAATCATGATTGATATGATGATACATTATAAGGTACCACTTGTCTCCCTCAGCACAAGAAATCAGGAAAGAAATACAAAATGAGAGTCTTATTTGTGAAAACCCCTATGGGCATGATAAGGCAATGGTGAGTTGAGAGAAATAAAAATGAGAGTCTTATTGGTGAAAACCCCCGTAGGCACCATAAGCTGATGGTGAGTGTAGAAAAATAAAAATGAAAGAGTCTTATTGGTGAAAACCCTCATGGGCACCGTAAGGCGATGGCGAGTTCAAGAGAAAGTGAAAAGTCAAAAGAAAGAGATTTGTTGGAAAAAGTCTTTTAAGATGTCGTAAATCGAATGTGATGCATGAGTCCAATGGATTTGAAGAAGCGGTTCAGCGGCAAAGGCACGGACTCAACAATAAATGGAGAGTTTGGATAGGAAGATCAGACAGCTTAATCCAAAATGCATGTCATACTCATTGAAGTTTGTTCATCGTATTCGAATAAGTTTTCTTTTTGAATATGGGACATTTCCCTTTTCTTTCATTTACATATTCATGCTTTTTGTCTTTTTATGTCATTTATCAAAATAAAAATCGCCTTTATTTCTGTATATTTTAAGTTAAGTCTGTGTCAAAACAAGCGAGAAAGGATTTTAAAATTTACTACCAGTCTTTCCAATTATATGAGGAAAAGCCAAGGACCAGCACATGAAAGAAATATAATTGTAATTCAACATGAAGAAAATGAAGTCTATCAACTGACAGGCTATTGGATTCGTGAAAACATTCATATTTGGGAAAAAAGTGCACCTCAGGGGCATGGTAAAATGGAAACCCATTGTTCGAGTCAGAACTCATTTCCCTCAATCTGGATCCGGGGAAATGATGCGGAAAGATAGGGCAAGAGTCAGCAATTTCAAACATAGATGAAAGGAACGAGTGCTGGGGTAGATACCTGAGAAGCCAAGAGCTGCAAGCCACCACTAAGTTTTTAACTGACAAATTTTCTTTGTTGAAATAGGGAGAAATTCGCTTCACTTAATTCAGCTACCATTGGAAATGCACATCCGTGAGATTTTACTTTATGTTCAGGACCCTCCTGGAAAATGGGATTTTACTTTATACTCAGGACCCTCCTGAAAAATGGGATTTTACTTTCTGTTCAGGACCCTCCTGAAAAATGGGATTTTACTTTATGCTCAGGACCCGCCTAAAAAATAGGATTTTATTTTATGTTGAGGACCCTCCTGGAAAATAGGAATTTACTTTCAATTCAGGACTCTCCTGAAAAATGGGAATTTACTTTATGTTCAGGACCCTCCTGAAAAATAGGATTTTACTTTATGTTCAGGACCCTCCTGGAAAATGGGATTTTACTTTCTGTTCAGGACCCTCCTGGAAAATGGGATTTTACTTTCTGTTCAGGACCCTTCTGGAAAATGGGAATTTACTTTCAATTCAGGACCCTCCTGAAAAATGGGAATTTACTTTATGTTCAGGACCCTCCTGAAAAATGAGATTTTGCCTTATGTTCAGGACCCTCCTTAAAAATGGGATTTTGCCTTATGTTCAGGACCCTCCTGAAAAATAGGATTCTACTTTCTGTTCAGGACCCTCCTGGAAAATGGAATTTTACTTTCTGTTCAGGGCCCTCCTGAAAAATGGGATTTTACTTTATGTTCAGGATCCTCCTGAAAAATGGGATTTTACTTTCAGTTCAGGACCCTCCTAAAAAATGGGAATTTACTTTCAGTTCAGGACCCTCCTGAAAAATGGGACTTTACTTTCAGTTCAGGACCCTCCTGAAAAAATAGGACTTTACCTTCTGTTCAGGACCCTCCTAAAAAATGGGACTTTACTTTCTGTTCAGGACCCTCCTAAAAAATGAAAATTTACTTTATGTTCAGAACCCTCCAGGAAAATGGGACCATACTTTTGAATAAATAAATTTCTCTTAATTATAATCTTTGTTTTGGATAATCTTCGTTCTAGTTTTGATTGTGGTTTCAGGAAGCCCGCCTGAAGAATAGGGTGACAAAATAGGAAGTTGATGAAACTAATAGTAAGGAACCCACCTGAAGAATAGGGTGATGAAATTGAAAGGAAAAAATGGAAAGTCAAGAGCTCGCCTGAAGAATAGGGTGATGAAGTAGCGAGTCAAGAGTCAAGGAAAGTTGCATAGATAGGATTTTGGTAATTTCATTTATATTTTAACTTGTAATTTTCATTTTGATGTAATAACAGAACCGCGGACCGGAGCCTCGATGGAACCTCACTCGACTCTCCAACTCGGTATAGTCCATTTCCTTCCAATCCTTTGAGATACCAGTCAATTGATTTTCCCATAACTTGGGTAGGTAGGTTGTCCTAAGTTAAGGTTTGGTTGTCCGTCTTCCTTTGAATAATGATCGGGATAAAATTCTGTCTCGTTGTCTACTTCTTTGTCTGAAAACACTGCGTGTTTACATTCAAAGGGGGCATGATGTAGACTCGTAATTTTGTCCCTCCGAAATATTATTTTTCACCTATTTACCTTATTCTACCATGTACCCCCAACTGTGCAATTATCCCTCGTAAAATAATCAAAAATAACAAACTCCCTCCCAAATTTTATCCCATCCTAACCCCTTTACACCTCATCCTAACAACCTACCCCACACCCTACCTTACCTCACCTGCTACCCCTTACCCCACTAACCCCCTCACGTTTTTGATCCCTTGGAGAAGAAAAGAAAAAGAAAAGATGGGACCACATCCATATACTCCTAATTAACCATAACAAACAAAAGGGATAGGGACACCTCATGTGATCCCCTCATTTCCAATATTTTCACAACAAAGACCTCACTCGTGGGCCACACAACAAAGGAATTCATTCTGAATTTTCATTTAAAATAAGAATAAAGTGAGGGGAGTCCACCTTTTCCTTTCTTCTTCTTCACGCACTCTCAGAACCCCTCACAGAAGACACATACCCCTACACAATAAATCGTACATGCACAGAGGGACGGTGAGGAAATTGGAGGGAGAGATTAAGAGAGGAGAGTGGCAAGAGAGAGGAGAAAGAGAGAAAAATAAAGAGAAATAGCAGTTTTTGTTCTAATTTTCGGTGAAATTTCATCAAAAAAAGTTCACATACCAAACGAAGAGCAACCTTCATCGGATCTGATCATTCCAGAAAAACCATCGGGAAACATTGGAGACCAGAAACCCAAAACCACCAAAATCCACCAGGAAACCTCACCGAAAAACGTTCTAAAACCAGACCAAAAATTGACCCATCTTTTCTGTCCCATCGCATCTCATCAGAAAATTCCAGCGGTGATGTAAATGGATGTGCAATTTCATTCGTGACTCAAATCTTGGTCAGAGTTAGGTGTCATTGTTTGGGTTTTCCTTTCGAGTTATCGCAGGTCTCTTTTCGAATCGAATTTCGAGGGATTTGTTTTGCTACAATTGGTTCATAGTTGAGATTTCGGTGTTCGTTGAGGTTCCGATAAGGTTCAGACGTGAGCTATGATCAGCTGCTTGGTTTGAAATCAAAAGTGTGATGAAATAATAATCACAGTTCGAAACACTCAATTTAAGGTCTATCTCTCTTATCTTACTCTTAGTTAATTCTTGGTTTTTATGTGATTGAGTGATATCGTCTCAATTTTTCTTTTATTCTGTGTGTGATATGAATGATGGGTGTTATATTATATTGATGGTAGACGGTTGAAATTGTTAATCGTGAATTATGTAAATTTGGTGTTAAAAGGGAGTTCAGGGTGGAATTGAGAAATTGATAAAAAGGGTGAATTTGGATGGATTAAGATTTGTTGATTTTGATTTAATTTGGTTTAAGTATGACATTGTCGAATACGATAGTAACATGATTAGGCCGTTAAATCGATAGACAAACGTAGGTTGGGTAGGTAAAGTTTAGAATTTGTGGTTTTATTGAATGTTTGAAATTTTGTTGAATGGTTTGGGTTTCTTGCATTGAAAAGATGTATTTATTCACCGGGGAATGCCCCAAGGCCACTTGTATATATTTAGTCACCGGGGAATGCCCCGACGTATTACGTCGGCGGAAGAAGTTCGAGATGAAGGCCCGAGGCATCGGGTGAGGAATTGGAACTTAGTCTAGGATTAGTTTAGAATAGGATTTATATTTTTGTATTTTTCTATTTTTGGGGATTGTATAGTTCGGACTGGACATTATTTTGGTTTCGAACTCTGTTTGATTTGTTTGTTTGCTTGTTTTGTATGCTTTGTGTGGTTTATACATTCGTAGTGTCTAACTAGCCGATACTCTCCACCAAGAGACCGTGGTCAAATCACGGGATGGAGGGGTGCCTAACACCTTCCCCTTGGTCAACAAAATTCCTTAGCTGAAATCTTTGTTCGCAAACCAATTTTAAGAGTCAAAATATTTTGAAAAGGGATTTCCAAAGGTGACTTGGCAGACTCGATCTATGCCAAGTGGTGACTCTGAGTTTAAACATAAATAATTCTTTTTCGAAACAAATTTTCAATCTTTTGTCATTTTTATAATAAAACCCTTTCGACCCTTAAATATAATCTTTTTGGTGGTAAAAAAAGGGGTGTGACAATCGAAATGAGCTCGGGTGCATCAGGACCCGAATCAAAGGTCTACCTAGTCTAAAATCGATATTCCAAAGCGGATGGCGTAGTTTGTTCGGTCATCCATCGCAAGGATAAAAGATATCCACATAAGTCCAAGATAAGACTTTTGAAGTCATCAAAACTCACATAAATGGTACCAAATAATATTCAGGAACCGTGCCAATCACCCCCACACCTCAGAAATACCGTAATGCAACTACAGAGATGGATAAAAAATTAAAATCATACAAAACACACATTTCACATATTTCATTAAATTTTTAGGTCGTTACACCTTCTCACACCATTTTTTTTTAAAGTTGTTTTTCAAAAAGATCATATTAACCCCCCCCCCCCCCCCCCCCCACAAATCAACCCACAAAAAATATTTTTTTAAGTTGTTTTTTTTTTAAATTAAATTTTTTAAAAATCATAATTTTTTTCATACTCCATCCTCCTTATCCTATTCGTTCTTAATATTTTGTGTTAAACATATAAATGTTTTTAGAGAAATATCTTCCTTTCAATAAAATAAGTAAGAAAAAATTTATTTTCCTAGAATTTTCTTTTCGTATTTCATATTGAACACAACTGTAGCATATACAAAAATACATTCAAACTTTGTACTTGTCGTTGGTGGTCACGTTTCAAAATATCAAAAGGAAATAAAATTTCTTACTAAAAAAATGAATCCAATTACATTTATTTTGATCTACTTTTGTACTGATTTTGTTAAAATTTACTTGAATTTAACAACTTAATATATTTACATGGCATAATTTGTGACAAAATAGAAGAAAGAAAATTATTTTATTAACAATTATTGATAAATTTAACATTTATAATAATTAAGGGCATTTTAGTAAACTTACCATTTACGCTACAGTACCATACCGTCAAACCAAATAATAAAACTGTTGTTAAACAACAGTGAACAATACAGTCCATCCAAATATGGTATTATACTATACTGTACAGTACAATGTCATACCATACAGTACCCTACATTATGAAACCATGACAAACCACCATTCAAACAAAGTATAAGTGGGATGTTTATTTAGATATTATTTAGCTCTTATAAATTAAGGTATGCAAAATTAGAAAAAATATAATAAAGAAAGATAAATATGAGTAAAACTTTTTCTGTGGAGTTATGACCATAAGTAATGGACACAATATAAATATAATTTTTTTCCTTTTAAATATAAGTATTTGAATAAGTAATGGACACAATAGAAATATAATTTTCTCTCTCTTAAATATAAGTATTTGAAATTTACTTTGTGCATGACACACTCATGATTAGGGGTGTTCATGGTTTGATTAAAAATTAAATTGAACCTTGAACCAAATCAAATCGATTAAAAAAATTAATATTTGGTTTGATTTGATTTTAAATTTTAAAACCCGATAATATTTTATTTGATTTTGCTTTTACTTAAAAGTAGCCGAGTAAATAACCAAATCGAATCGATAAATTATATACATAAATTTTATAATTATTTAAATATATGAAGTTTTCATAAATAATTATAAATATTTTATAGCTTTTAATCATTTATTTGTGAAGTCTACCTCTTTCACATGCACTACAACACTTTTAAGTTCTATTCTAAAAATATGTCCAGACCTAACAATCTAAATCTAATTATCTATATGTGGTGTGATATATTGTTGATTTTAATTTTCTTTGTTAAGATCCATCTACTCTTTAATGTCACATCTTTTTGATTTTTGTAGGGTAAATCATTCTATTTTAATGTGTATATTAGGTTTGTGGATGTTGGAGATGTGATGTGAAATAATCTCTATAGTTAATTAATTATGCAATTTAAACGTGCTAAAACATTGAAATAGTATGAAAAATACTAGAAGATTTTTATACATTCATCTTGTAATAATAGAGAGAAATTCCTTAATTCCTAATGTTCATTTGAAGTAGTTGTCTCAGGTCTCCATTGTTTTACCATTATCAAAAATTATCATTACTAGTTAAAAATTGAAAAATCGAATCAAACCGGACCAAATTGACAAAAATCAAACCGTTGATTTTTATTTTAATTTATTTGGTTTGGTTCTAGAAATTTAAGAACAAATTAAATTGATTTGGTTTTGGTCTTAATTAAAAATCAATCCAAATCGAACCATGAACACCTCTACTTATGATTACCATAAATGTTTTATATACATAATATATTTTCTTACAAAATATTAATATTATATAATATTTGAGTATGATTGTTATGCAGGGAAATTTTACAAATAGAGTATTGCTATAATGAATGCCCTTATATAGATAGAATGTTATTATAGAGAAGTGAATATAACATGAAAATTATTTTTTAAGAAAATTAGGTCATTATAATAAAATGTTGTATAATGAGGTTTTGTCATAGAGAGATTGATTGTATAATGTTGAGATCGCTTGTCATATACCTAGGGCGGACCTAAGTTGAAATGATTCTCCAGCACCAGTTAAACCCAACGTAGAATAAGTATAATCTATATCTATAATCTATATATCTATATAGCTATATAATCTATATATTTATATAGTATATTAAAAGTGTAAAGACCCTTAGAAAAGTGATTTTAACTTTTTGCCCTTCATTAAAAGACTCCACAATAGACAAAATCATCTTTTTACTATTTTACTCAAATTATTATTTAATTATTTTAATAATATTAACTATAACATTGAATTCTAAAATATATATGGAAAGAAAAAATTAAGAGTTGTAAAATATATGGTAATAAAAAAAATATTTCGGTAAGAAGAATTAAAAAAATTACTTGGCTCCTAAGTTTTAGAAATCATAGGTGTTCCTGTTTTCTTTATTTTTTTTTTAAAAAATAAGACAATGAAATCTATTTTACATTACATAAAAAGCAAAAAAAAAGTTTATAAATAATTTTAAAACGCACAACAAACAGGTAAGCCAAAAATATTTGTATTAGCTTAGTGTTTTAGAATTCACATTCTCCTAAATTGATAGATATTTATGGGGAAAAAAAATATAAATTTACCATATTTAGATAATTTCTTTTTTGGAAAAAGAATTTGGAGTTCTATAAATTGAGAATCCTTCTACAATAATACAATAACATCTTCAACGAACACATGGAACAAGATTATTTACTTTTGGTCTTAGATCATTCTTTATTGTTTGCTTTAGAATTGTCTTTTACATCAAGAAATATTTTTGTAATATTTAATTTAGTTTGAGGTGCATTGATTTTGTAGGTATCTTAAAGATGTATGATGATGATTCTCTCTCTCTCTCTCTCTAAATATATATATATATATATATATATATATATATATATATATATATATATATATATATATAAAGTTGATGATTCAAATTTTGAAAGCTGATTAATTTCACATGACAATTTTTAGTTTTGAATGATATAAATTATTGTAGCTTTTCATTTGTTTCATTTCTTTGTCTTTTTTTATGATATTTAATTTATCAAACTTTACGACAAAGAAAAATTAGTATGATGAAAGGCCTTACTAAATCTGACTTCTTGATTTTTTTTAAAGATTTCTAATCAATAGTTTGTAGGTTTTTTACCGTAAAAAATATAACGATGCAACAAAGCGACACAACGAGCAAATGTTTCTCCAAAAGTATTCACAGTAAGGAAGAGCTGATAAATGTTTCTCCAAAAGTATCCATGATAGAGTAAAAATTTAACGCTCAGTAGAATCCTTGGGTTTATTTGGCAGGACATACAAAGCACGAGGTTTGACTAAATTAAACTCACCCTTTAAGATTAGCTTTTTTGGTAATAATATTTTGAAAGGTGTAATTGGGAATATTGATAATTATATGAGAATAATTTCTCTTTTGGTTAAATTTTTTCAATGTATATTTTACATTACTTGAATTAAAAAGTAGTGGTTGATAGATGTTGCCACTAAGATAAGTTACAGATGCTAGGCATTATGTTTCGGTTTCGGTTAAATATGTGTTAGCACTAGAACCATACGAATTAAAAGCTCTTCAGACGTTCGTTTTGATTTATGCATTTTTTTTTGCTAATTTGTGTAGTTGAAAATTGAATCATAATCTGAATGACATTAAATTTAAAATTTTGCATGTGAATTAATTAATCATTTTTTTCATAGTATGGAATGTCATCAAAGTCCATATGCAACTCTCTAAAGATTTACTCCCTTCATCTCCAAACAAGTGTAATCTTAGCAAAAATCACATCCATTAAAACATATTATATAAAATATGTAGTTTATTAACTATTTCTATTCAGTAAATGTTTCTTGAAAATTGACCATACTATAAATTTTTGTTTTGAATTTCTAAAATAACAATTATTTTGAATTAAATTTTTTAATAAAGTAATATTTATTTTTTATATGAAGAAAATATTCTTAAATTTCTACACGAGAAGTCATGTTCATGATAACATCTTTATTTACCTTTAATAATTGATTGGCTTAAAAGAAACTCAAACATTAGTTCTCAATTTTTCTAAAGATGTAAGTTATCACTTCAAATCAATGTAATTCGCGATGGAATGCACATTATCATTAATATTTTATTTTATTTTATACAATACATAATATGTTTTTTAAAAATATAAATATTATAATTTTTTAAATATATTGTTAAAGTGAGGTAATTTTATAAAGAGTGTACCACCATAATAAATGCCATTATTGTTATAAGTAGAATTTCGTTATAGAGAAGTAATATATAATATGAAAAATCAGTTTCAAAGAAAATCAAGTCGATATAATCAAATACCGTTATAACCATGGGCTATTTTAGAGAGGTCTATATATATTATTAAGAGAAAAATATTTGAAATATACCAAAATTTTGGTGAAATTTGTTGTAAAATGCCTCAACTTTGTGAGGGTTCTATGACCCTCCCTAGACTACTTATTACCGCAGAGGTCCTATTTAGATCCTCACACGCTCAATATGCGTGATTCACGCAGTGGTCCAACTAAAAAATATATGCCACAGAAATATGATAATAAATAGTCTAAGGGGGGTCATAGGCCTCCCGCAAAGTTGATGCGCGTTACAACAAATTTCTCAAAAGTTTAAGTATATTTTAGACTTTTTGCCTATTATTTAAGTCGTCTATTCGTTGATTTGAATATAATGAGTTTGTTCTTTTTATACATGCAATTTTCTTCTTTAACATTGAATACACGTGCAACGCAAAATGCACCCACGAAATAAAAAAAAGTAGATAGGTGCTTTAATTTTTAGGTGGAACCTTAAAACTTTAGGTGTCAATATGAGTGTTCGAATCTCTCGAGCACCCATGACCTCTAAATCCTGAATCTGCCACTGTATATACTTTGGATTGGACATGCGAATTCACATCTCTTACTAGACATAGTCTTCTATTGGTGAAACATAAGTAGGTTCTTTATCTTTACAACCATTCGTAAGGTACTATTTGCAATACATCTGTAGGATAGAATGGAACACTTCAAGTACATCGTATAGATATATCATAAATCCTTATTGAATGCGATATTGGGTCTATATATTTTTAAATGTTATAACGTTTCAATTGGTTTTTCTATTCTTGATAAGAAGTTTCAAATTCAAATCTTTGAAAATGAATAACTTTTGATAGAGAATTTTAATTCATGATAAGACTTTTAAATTTGGTTCAGTTAGAGTCGTAAACGCATGAAGAAAAAAATATTAGGTAGCAAGTCATTTTTTTCATTCTTTTTCATTTTGGTACTTCATGTTAGGCAAAATGATTAGATGAACCTCTGTACTTGTCTAGATTTGTACAGTGGACACTTCTACTTACCTTTTTGTCATCTGAACCCTTAAACCCAATAAAAAATAACTTTTAAAACTCTTTTTTGGTCTAATAATCTGAGCGTTTAGCTTAAACGCTGACACATCAGTAAAAACTTAAAAATTAATTAACACGTAGGAAATTACATGTACAAGGGTTAAAAATCAGATGCTCTTTCATTTTTTCCATTTTTATTTTCTCAACAGAATCTTGTACTTAACATTTGAAACTCTAAACTTTTATTTCACTAATTTCGATCGATTGTTGGTGACGATTGAAGTCGTAGTTAAAGCTACTGGTATAAGTTATCCTAATTATTGTGATAGTTCTTGGAATTTCGAGTTTGTTTTAAGCTTTTGTTCGAGTTAGTTGTGTCGGTTTTGAGGTTTTAGGATTTTACTCGATTCATAATGTTTTTGTTCAAATTTTTTGGGGCGTTTTGCTTTGTTTTTGTCTAATGCAAGTGTAGGAAGTATATGTAGTAGTGATATGCCTTCAATGGCATATTTTGTGAATTTGATTAGATTTTAGGATTTTTTTTTTCATAAAATCACAATCGGAGCTGAAAAATTTGGGGATTTTGCTTTCTTTCGTGTCTAATGCTGGTGTTAGAAGTATATGTAGTAGTGTGAATCACTACTAGAAATTGCTCCTATGGTGACGGTTCAAAAACCATTGCAATATGTATAACAACCGTCACCATAGCTCTACTACAACGGTTACACAACCATCCTATATGTGAGCGTTGCAATAGAGCTATAGCAACGGTTGATGCGACAGTTGTAGAAACTGTCACCATAGACCAACCTATAGCAACAATTATTTTTCCACTTATTGGGATACCTCTTTTCACTTATAATGTCGGTTCATAACCGTTTCTATAGATTCTACTGCAACGATGTTAAACCGTTGCAATAGAAGCTATTGCAACAGTTTTATAATTCTATTGCAATGATTTTTTCCTATCTATTGCAACTATTTTTAAAGCCTATTGCAACAGTTTATTATTCTATTACAATATTTTTTGACTACCTATTGCAACGGTTTTGTTGGCCTTTTACAATGAATTTTGACGACCTATTGCAACAATTTCTAATACTATCAAAACGATTTATTGATCTATTGCAGCAATTGTTGCCACATGTTGTAACTAGTTCAAATATCAATTGAAACAATTTATATAAAATATATAGTCACCCGTATTGTAAATTAGTATTTACATACATAATAAATTATATAATAAACAATTATATACACATCACAAAATAAAATAATTCATTAATAATCACATAATTTAAAATATGAAACAAATTAAATTAGTAATCTAAATCAAAAAGCAAAATGTTAATTAAGTACCCAAATAATTAGTTAAGTTTTTACATAGTATCAAGTTTAGATAGTCAACGAACTGAGCTACTAAGGTTTCCTATTAGAAAATGACATATGCCACTATGGTCTTTGATATTCATGTTCCACAAATACTCTTCCATAGAAAAGCAGGTGTAGATCCTTTGGGGAGAACAATCAGTAGAATGGTTTCTAGAAAAACCAACCAGAATAGACAGCTCATTCCATTAGTTAAAGAACTAAGGATAGACAAGAGCAAAGACAATATGGAGTTGATCATGAAAAAATATCCTTAGTTCATACCAACAGTCCTTTCAAAGTTGATCATCAAATATGTAATGATTCCATATATTACTAGTTACATGATGATGTATGTAATTTTGAATAACCGTTATTTGTTAAAAGAGAAGAAGTTCAAAATGATATATATATTTGTTGCAGTTCTAAGCAATTAAGCTGCACTCTAATTTAATGTGCTAACCTGGGCTGCTTGTAACGACCTAATTTGCTGAACTGGAATGCTACACGGTGCTTACGACCCCGAATGACAACAACCTAATCCATGGCTGATATCTGTACATGTATACTGCATAAGATAACATAATAGTGTGGAAACATACACTGAAAGACCATAAGGTTTGATCATGAACATAACTGAATAATGTAACATCTGTGTGGGGTAATAGAATACCCAAGAAAAAATTAACGTCTAAAATATGATAGTCTGTATCTAGTCTGCATCTAGTCTGAAAGCCTCTACTGTGTGAAGAATCTGAATAAGGAGTTGATGGGACATGTTCTCAACTAACTCCAACTAATAAGCTAATCAATCAGATACTAAAAATCATTATGTCCTCGAAGGATGAGGACTCACTTCTACTCTGACTACTGAATTTAGAATCTACTGTTGATCTGGAACTCGTATCTCTGAACCTATGGTGTAACACAAAAAGAAAGCACCATAGTGCAAATGTGTCAGTACATATGTACCAAGTATACATGTGAGGCAGGCTATATGCACTGGTTCACATGCACGAATAATGCTAACTGATTGTCTAACATGAATGTGAGAATACATGCATAAATACTTAACTATAACTGACAATGTTATTTCATGATTTCTGAGTCTGCATACTGATAACATGACATGCTAGTAACTGATATGACTGATAACATGAGGGACTATATCTGAATAATGCTGATAACATGGGTGACTGTATTTGACAGTCCTGAAATCTGAAGAACTATTTGAGTTCTATTACTGAGACTGATTGACTGTATCTGACAGTCTTGATTCTGTAACATGACACTATAGGAAGTAGTATCTAACCGACATTCCCCAAATGTGCTATGATAGCTCAGCTAGGGTCCAATCTATGCCCTGATTGGAAGGGTGTCAATATCGCGCCACTGGTAAGAACAACATATGAGTAACCCTCATATAACAAGTAACTCTAGCGAGAACGGTGGGAACCTTACATAATAGGTTAATCCACCTCATCTACACATATATAGCAGGCTACGATGTCTCAGCCTATGCTGGCTACATAGTTCTGGAATGCAAGGATTGCTTCTAGGAATCACACCCTTGTATTACCGGTGAGTCGCCATCCTTGGGTTCACTCGGTGCTAATTCCTACTCCCATCTGAATGGACACTAAACATGACCTACTGTCTTGAACTGAGCATGGACCGAGTTACAGAATTTCTGTGGCTGACGGAATACTACTGATATCTGACAACTGCTGAGTCATAAGATCATGGAGATTTTTCCTGAGTCATAAGACTATCTGAAGTCTAAGAGTTCATAGCTTGACTGAGAGTATCATGTAAACATGACATGGATCTAGGAACACAACTAATATTTTAGGTACAAGTACCCCCAGAACTCGATGGAATGAAACTGATATGACTTGATATTCTTGAATACATGATAATCACTACAATACATTTATTGAAGCATTTCATCAAACGTCTAATAGGCATAAGCTTGTCCATTTATGGGGATTTCATGATAACATGCTAGTTAGATAATATTCCTTTATCTAGGCATTTAATCAAACACATGACAGGCATGGTACATGTAAACATCATTATTCAATTCTAATTTCATCGTTCAAGGGTTTAAATCTTAGGTTGCATGAATCTATGGCTCTAGTAATTAAACCCACATAGAAACTATCAACAATCATGGAGTAGAATCCAATTTCACATCTATCAAACATGAACATGAGCAACCAAAACCTGAAAACATATAGAAAATCCATAACTTGAGTTTAGAAAAGGGATTCTTGGACTTCATGGATGAAAGGATTCCATGAATGAACGCTATACATACCTTAGATCGTGATTTCGTGAAGATTGATGGTGAAACCTTCTTGAAATTGGACCTTCTATGAAAACCCTAGCTTGAGTTCTTGAGAGTATTTGAGAAAAACATCAATATTTTGGATGAATAAGGGCTAAATCTCGTGTTTGAAAGTTTATGGGGGGGGGGGGCAAATTGACCCTTTTAACCCTGGACACGTAATTTAACTTTTAGTAAAATTTCTCGAATTGAGCCTTTGGTGCGATGTGGCGTTATTACACCGTGTCACTGGAAATTGACAAATAGAAACTGCACGGTGGCGCGATGTGGAGCTATCACGTTGCCACCTTGTCTAAAACCTGGAAGTTTAGCGTGATGCGCCAGTATCGCAGAGCAACACTGAAATTTGACAATTTACATTTGAGCTATCACCGCGACGCGCTGAAGGCTCAGGTCAAACACTATCTAACTAAAAAGGCTCTAACTCTTCGCCCGGGTGTCGAATTTGGCTGAATTATATATCGATGAAAAACTTATTCAATTTGCCACGTGATAGGAAGTGAAAATTATGGAAATACTATGTGTATAAGAATGAATTCTTATTTCAAAGAAATTTTGAACATCCTTGAGAGGATTTTCAGTCTAAGAAAAAGCACGGGCATTACACTACTGCATATGGCGAGGTAGAGAACATTCTAGCAGCCTTCTTCCTATAGAAAGTTGTTCTTTCAGGGAAACTGTTTCACCTTGTAGTTACAATATTTTCTCAATAAGTTTTTTTTTCACTTTTCATCTGCAATTTTTTTTTACGATAAGTAAATCGCATGTTTCTCAAGAGTTCTTTACCGTTAAACAAAGAGGAAATAATTTTCATAGCAAAATTAATTACTTTGTCTCAAGCAGAAACTATCGCAACATGATAGCGACATAGGGCCAATGAGGTTGATCCTATGTCGTATCCTCCAAAAATGGATAGCTTTGAAGGATCTGCCATACACCCGATGATATTTTTGAAGAGCCCGAGCAATATAACTTCATGATGACTTGAAGCTTCAACAAAACAGATTGAATGGATAAACTTATACCGCAAGAACATCCTCTCTCATTTACTTGTCTTCTCTAAATCAATCTATCAATAACAAACTAATATAACTGGAGAATAGTTTTATATGCAAAAAATATTTCCGGACAAGTTTTTCTAACAATATCCCTTCATATTCGTCATATTAAGTCAAAATCCAGAATTTAACACGAGATTTGAGGGGATCACACATTTAGAATGATCAATGTGTACAACGAGGTCAACAACATACCTACTATTATATAAGGATCTCTCAAAATTAGAGTATTAAATGATGACAAGTCATCACAAAAGTTAACTGTAATACCCCACATTTTTGGGCTAGACTTTGCAGCATCATTCTTATGCGTGTTAACTCTAATCCCATGAAATTCTTTTGAATACATGTTTCATGATCTTTATCCTAGTGTGTGAAGTTATTTGGACATATATTAAGTCGTCAAAAAGCTCCTAGCTTGTAGACAAGTCAAAACATTTCTTAGTGATTAAATTCTTAGGAAGAAAATAACTACAACCAATTTCAAACAAGTAAAACGTTATGTATACTAAGAAATTTTGAGCTCTAGACCCATCAATAGATAAATAATTGAATTAGCTTTCCAATGATACCAACTATGCCTTAATCTGATATCAGAGTGGAAAGTTATACTCATTTTACTTTAGCATGTCCATCCATCAATAAAGTGACGACCTGAGTTGATAAGTGATCAACTAAGTGACGACTTATCATCCCAAGTCGTTATACTTAAATATAATGCCATCAATTTCATCTTATAAGTGACGACATATCAGCCCAAGTCATCAGCCCAACCAGAAACTCATCAAATTCAGCTCCAAATGATGACTTGAGGTGATAAGCCATCACCTAAGTGACAGACTTATCAACCAAAGCCATCAACTAAAAATTTCAGCAATTATGAATTAGTTTTGTAGGGGTATTTTAGTCTTTTACTCACCTTAAACCCTACCCCTCCTACGACTTAAAGCATCATTATGTGTTATTATCCATCACTTATCAGTTTTATATGCCAAAAACTCCTAATTCACTCTCAACATCAAGATTAGGGTTTCTTTTCAAGATCATTCCCCAAGAATAAGATTCAATCCCTCATTCAAGAAAATCAATAATTTAAGATTCCCAATCCAAGAATGTTCAATAAAAGTCAATTCTCATAAGATTTAAATCTCTAAGGTATGTTAGATGTTCATCCATGGGCCCTTTTCACCGATGGAGTCCAAGAATCCATTTTTTATGTTTTAAATTATGAAATTACATGTTTATAATGATTTATCTCCATGAATCTTTTATGAATTTCGATTATACATGATGTTTACAATCTATTTTTGTTGAAAGCAACCCTTACACGTTTGAAGCATGAAATTTCATTGTTAAATCCCTAAGTATGGTTTTAGTATTACAATTATGCTATTCCCACATATCTCACTCATTCCCATGCATATGTCCATGAATTTCATACCATTTAAATTTCAAGTTAAGATTATAAATTGTTTCAAGCGGAATGCATTATAGAATATTTTAAATATGGTGGTTTCCATATCATGTTCATGAGAATTCAGAATAAATCCTCAGTGTATGATCTTGTCATGTGATCATGCTATATTATCATGCTTAAAGGTATTCCCATGTTTAAATTCATGTCTCTGATGTGTTTGATGAAATTCTTAAGTGAATAATTGTGAACAATGATTTCCCTTCCATGGTTTCGAAGCTTTCATGTGTCCCTATTGTTGTAGTGATCGAGTCCTGGGGGTTATGAATAACCGAAAGTTGTTTACCTAGTTTTCAGTATCTATAGAATGATTTTAGTCATACCATGAGCAATATCATTTAGTTAGTTAATACGGTCAATTGTGGGTTTAGTTAAGCTTAGTTCCATCCAGTAATCAGTGTCAGATCAATTGGGAGTAGGATTCAGCACTGAGCTAGCCTAGGGGTGGGTGCTAACCTATCAGTTAGGACTGGGTCCTTAAAAGCAATCCCTGAGTTCCAAAACTACGTAGCTAGCATAGATTATGAGATGTCACCTGCCATTTTAGGACCGATACTCTCAGGGATCACCCACCAGTTTAAGACTGATCTCAGGGGTCACCGATAAGATTAAGACTGACTCCACAACCATTGTTAGTACCCGTGGCATGGTATTGGCACCCTTCCAACTGGGGTCACAGGTTGGACCCCGATCAGGTTAGACTGGGGCATGTCGATTAGATGATACCTCCTATAGTTTCAATTTCAACATTTAGTTTAGAACTCAATTCAGTTTTGCTTGACCATAGCATACGGTTTATCAGTTATTCAACTATCAGATTTTAGTATTTCATTTTACAAACTATATCAGAAACATATTATATGCTTGGTCATGTGTTCTCAGATTTTACAACTTTTACGTATTTATATTCAGTAATCTCGTGTTAACCAGTCAGTCTTTTCTTCATGCCTGTTTACTAAGTTATCTCATATTATTCAACTAGTTATTGCTTTATGTTTAGCTATCCTATGCTATTCATTCAGTCAGTTATCATTCATGCACATGAACCCATATATCTCAGCCTTATCTCATCTTGCATACTAGTACATTTAATGTACTAATTGCATGCTCATTTCTTGTGCTATGATGTTTAATATCATTGGTTCAGAAGCTCAGATTCCCGATCATACTTAAACTATCTAGGGTATCAACAATAGTAGCAGTGGTGAGTCCTCATACTTCAAGGACATGGTTTATTTATCTCAGTTTACCTTACCAGTTCAGTATTTCCTATTTATTTGGAGTTAGTTGGGGTTTTTTCCATCAGCTCCACAGTTAGTTAGTAGAGGCTTTTCAGACTAGTACAGATAGTTAGTCAGTTTTCAGTCGTATTGTTTTACATACATTATCAGAGTTATGTTTTAAAACCTTATGACATTTTTTTCAGTTAAATTCTGCATATGATCTTTTGATATCAGTTATACTCAGTGCTCATAGTAGGTACCAGTCATGAGTTAGCTTATGGTCTTTCAGGATCGTAAGCACCGTATGACGTCCAGGGTATACTCTCGGGGTGTTACATTAACAGTTCAAGATCTTAATAAAATATATTACCGATGGATGAAATGGATACAACAAAAAGAAGAGAAAAAAGATATGGAGAAAAAAGGTGGAGAAACATACAAATTCACAGACCATAACATTAGGTGTGGCCTCTCCAATAACATCACCTTTGTAACCATCTTCCAATAGTTCAATATTTTCCTAAAACGTATTGTTCCGAGACATAAGATGTTAAACAACAAGCCCCTTTCACTGATAAAAGGAATGATGTCTAATGTGATCATATTTTTTGAGACATAAGACTTTTTTCATGGGTGAAAGGAGCTTGTTGTTTAGACAAAATCTATGTTAAACAAAAGCACCTTTCACCGATCTTTTCTACCTTAACTATAAAGAAATATCAAGAAGCCACTTCGAGTAATTGAGTAAATAGTCTATAGAACAGATAACAAATATCAGTTGTTTTGAATCTTCCAAAATTTTCATCTGAATTAAGCTAACTATCCCACAAACTTTTCCACTTTAAGCTCTACCAACAAAACAAAATTTCCTTACCAGTGTCAACATTCTACCAATCCAATTGAGGTAAAAATTCAACACTGAAAAAACTTCTGATGTTTTATAATGTATAGAGTGAGGATTAAAAAGTTTGAAAATGAAATCTACTCAACTTTGTGTTTTTTGGACCCAAGTTACCACATAAATAGGTTTAGCAACATGAAAGTAGCCTATCAAGCGAGGAACTGTTGGTATCATATCTCTGTGATTTTATAACCCTCCAACTGTCTTAACTTTCTACAATATAAGAAGCAACAGAGTTATATAGAGTCACTCAGAATTTCACAAAATGAAACTCGCAGTACAATTCAAAAGCAGGCGAAAGTGATTTTGTAACATCACTTTTATTAAAAAGCAAATGTAGTTATAGTAGTCCACTATGTTACATTAGAAGAATAGACAAGATACTCTTATAAACCATTTGTAAACAATTTGATAAGGCGTCTGATTATGGATTAAACTTGCTAAATGTTTGTGTGACTTATTAGACAAAAGCACCGATGCATACTCAATAGCATGCTGTAAAATCTCAAAAATTTCACATTTCAAATATTACAAGTCACCTCCATAGGAGAGATCGATAGAGAACATCAAAAATCATTTTCGACCAATTTTATTAAGGAGGGGTAATTAGGTATGGCTAAGTATGTGAACCAGCTCAATGTTTTCTTTCTTTTCTTGGTTTTTGTTTTTTGTTTTTCCTTAAGAAGTTAGGACTATTTAATTTATGACTGCAAAAGATTGTCATAAACAAATGGAAATACCATAATGGCAATATAGAATAATGTCAGTCTCAACTTAAGCTCTTCACATCTGCAGAGAGTAAATTATACCTCATTATAAACTTCAGCGTACTTTTTATTTCCAACTCTTGGAGATCCAAAGTTGTACATGATTACATGTATAGCTCCACACCTAAAACAACTAACAAAAATTGTAAGACCATCACATATGTAGTGTTAGAATGATGTTGCAATTTACTTTGATCACCATAAGTCCAATTTGGTTGAAAAGATAAAACCATCAAGAAAAGATTTCAAAGTAGCAACATGGAACAATTGAAGGAATGTGCCACAGCTTGGTATCACATTAGTTTTGGGCACAAAATGTCACGTATTTAACTACTGTGATCCTTACTATAACGCCCCGAAATCTCATTTTGGAACATCACACGGTGATTAAGGCTACAATTAGCCCTAAGCTAACCCTTTGAGTCTGATACTACTTTTAACAGTTTCTTTAGGATAAATAAGTCAAGCAACAACACTATATCATATCAAATCTGAACTGAAATAACTAAAATAATCATCTGAGAAATTAATACTGAAAATCTAGAACTAGTCTAGTCCGACAAGCCTCTACTTACTAATGAACTAGAGAGAGAATCATTGGGACAAACCCCTAACTGACTCAACTGAACTGAATGCAATAACCACTGATATCAAAACTAAAAGTCTAAGAAATAGGTCCTCAAACCATGAGGACTCACCAACTGTAGAGTGTAGAAAAAGGTACTCGGGAATCACTGTCGAGGCTAAGACTGAGCACCTGATCCTACCTTACGAGATAATGTAGCACACAGACGTATATGTGGATTAGTACTTTGAGGATGTACTAAATATATAGGGGTGTATGTAATAATTAAAACAACAATATCATCAATCTTTATAGAAATCATGCATCCTAATATAACTGACTCACATAGCTTGAATAACTCTAAGAATGTAAATCTCATAAATTATGAATAATGGAACGTATAGTACAAATCTCATGAGTCAGTATACTTATTTATGAAATCTGTAGTTCTATTCCCTCGTCAAAACATATAGACTAAGTGGTAAAGTGCTCACCTCTGTATCTGAAAACTAAGACTGAAACTTCGAAACTGAAATCTTAAGTAAAATAATATTTAAATAAGTTTGTAAGACTTTGAACTTAGTATCTAAAAATTTTTACTAACAAGGATATCTTTCAAAAATTTAAGGGAAATAACTCATCTCAAAGGAAAATACTTTATCACATTTTTTTTTAAAAAAACTATACTGCAAGAGAGGTTCTCTTAACCGACATACACCATGCGAGCTACATGGAGTCCAACGTTTTGTCCTCCTAAGAAAGAAACCTCACGTTGGGGAGAGGCGTCATACTATTTCCAGAGAGTATAACCTTAACTCAGTGATCACTATCTCATCCTTGGGCCCATAAATCTCAATCCTATGGTGGCACGTAGTTATGGGGTATGAAACCGTAGTAACTTACCTGAATCGATGCTAAATACTAGTCCCTTTAGTTAGATACGCTCATCTCATGGAAATTCACATTAAATCTTGCATAAGGGTTTATTAGGAAACCAGTTATGCATTTAACAGTATATAAGCAACTCTGGGAAGTGGATTTCAAAACTCATGTAAGGATCAAAAGATCAAATACTATTTATACTATTTAATACCAATGTATCAACTCATATAAATGCATGGAAAATCATCATGCTTTGTAAGCTTCTCAAAATTCTTCAATGATACCAACATGGTAACTTCAAATCACAATCTCGTGGTCAATTCAATGGAAAACTATAAACAATGTCTCAAATCATGCTCATGGTATTTAACATCATAAAAGAACATTCTTTAACTCAAAGAAACCATGAAATTTCATAAGTCAATCACATCATACTCAAAATTCCTCACAAGATACTTCGGGTATAAATCCAATATTTAAAATTATAAAAAATCCGTAAAAACAAAACTTTTGGGCACAAGGGCAAAAAAATTAGCCTTGTTCAAACCCCACATACCTTAAATTAGAAGCTTTGAGTGAACTCTTGCTTTTGGGACTCTATTCGTACTCTTGATGGGTGATTCTTGAAGCTCTCGGTTTGGGAATTCTGATTCTTGAAGAAATTTTGAAAACTAACGGTTAAATTATAAGTTCTCTTGGGTTTTGGGTTGAAACCATAGGATGAATTCTTGAGCAATTTGAGAGATAAAGGTTATGTTTTGGAGCTTTGATTTTGTGTTATGGCTGAAAGGGGTAGCCCCATTGGACTCAGATTTTTAAAAGCTAAAAACTGGGCATCGATGCTGTAGGCGATGCGGCGCGTCGCTGGCATCGACCCGATACTCGACGTGTCCCACCATAATTTCATCGAGCCTTAGTTCTTTGACTGGTAGTTCCTGCAAAAAAATTAACCAATGCGATGGGCAATGTGGCGTGCCAAGATCGCGTTAGTCCATTATTTTGGGACACAAACGAGGTCTAAATGCGGTCCAAAAATTCTAAAACTTGTCCGAAAACACCCATTGACCTCCTGGATCATGAATTAGCTGAAATGTCAACTATCAAAGGTCGGGAAGGTCAGAAATAAAATCTTCAAAGTTTTAAGGTCTTGAAAATGACTAAGTCTCAACAATTAGCCAATTTTCTAATTATAAAGGTTCCTTTATCGTGCTCTAAAGGGTTAGACAACAAAAAAAACTTATGGGGTTTTACACTTACCTATTACTGCTCTTTTGAGAAGTAACGAGGGACCAATTGAGAATCTTCTAATCCACTACTAGGATCATTTTCGTAACTAGTTTTGAAACTACATCTGTGATATGGTTTCAAATTTGAGGAATTCTATGCAAGTCTCCAAGAATGAATAATATATCGTAACAATGTAATATCAAAACACTGTAGAAGTATAAAACAAATTATGTTCCTGATGAAGAAAAGTGGGTGACATTGGATCATTTGAACTTCTCTAAAAGGCCTCTTGGCGCTGTAGTCAACTCTGTATCAAAGAATAATTATTGTTGTATGATTTGACGTGAAGGAAAATAGACTGTAGCTTCAGTGAGTATACATAAAACTTATATAAGTTGCTTAGAATCTCCAAAAATATTGTTTTATCCATGTCGGATCCTTCAAAAATCCTCTCTTTTTGGAGGGTCCAACACGCACCCATTGACGTTATTGAACAGTCCAACCAATATTGGTTAAAGAAATACCACTGATGGGAATACTACTTCGTATATGGGATGGCATCACAAGCTTACATGATGTTCTTCCATTAGTACATCAAAATAACCATTGGAACAAATGCAAGACACAAAGGAATATAGGAAAATAATGCCCCAACGCTAAAGTAGCTTTGTTTTCTGGCTGCAAGTGGAGAAGACAGAAACATTATGGTAATGGATTTACTCAATTGCATCCATCAAAACTAAAACACTCACTGAGATTCAAAATTACAAAACTTGATCATCTTATAATTCACAAGATACTTAAATCACCACATGATACTTTCACCTCCTACCATCATCATATATTAATAACTCTATGTTACCTATCCATCAATAATAAGCCAGAAATTACCTTTTCTAAGTAACTGTAGCATCCGTTCCAGCTCGCACGCCCCAAAACTAAATCCGCGGAGTACCTATCGCCTCTTATGATTCTGGGATTTCGAGATCAAATCACAGATAAAGTCTATTTCTAGGTTTAGAAAGACTGGTTCAAAAGGCCCAGGTAACACATATATAAAAACATAAAAAGGAACATAGTGTCAAAGAATCATAAAAAATACTAACATGACAACCTTAGCAAAAGGTAACAAAAACAACAAAAAATACGAGAAAAGATTACTAATACTAATACTGATAAGAAGAATAAAAACCAACAAACATAATTGCATACCAAGTATTCAACCTTTAGTCCAATACTGCATATAGTACTTTGACGCTACTCAGATCACCCAAAGTTTCCGACTTTTCTATATGGTGAGTCACCGAAATTAAAGAAATTAGGTTGTAATCATACTCAGAACCCAACTTATGTTGATATAAAATTCCAAAATTAAAACATAAGAAATTAGGTTAAGTCGTCAATTAGAATAATACACTACCGTAAAATCCCCAAATTCTGAAACAGCAGTGCTTGTAAATGCTAAAAGTCGACTTGTCGGAGCTTCAATAGTTGTTAACTTTTCTATCTTCTTTTCACCTGTCAAAAACAAGCTGGGTGTTTAGTTTTGATCCACTCTTATCACAACTGGACGACAACAATGGAAATTATAGCAAGTCCAATAGATTGAGGAGAAATGAGTTTCCAATTGGAGCTACTTATAGCATTTCCATTTCCAGGCAATGAGTTTTTGATCCATCTCCTTTACTCCATTTAGAGGAAATTGGAGCAGCTACTCCCTAGGCAATTGGAGATACAAAATCACCCCAAATTTTAATTTATCTGGATTTTTGATTAAGGAATAATGGATTTTCAATTGATTGAGAAATGGGGTTTTTAGAAAATCACACTTCTGTAACTTCCGTCTCCTTTACTCGATGAGAAATGGAGTTTCTAGCAAATTACAGAGTAACTTTGTCTCCTTTACTTGATGAAAAATGGATTTCAACAGTGAAATTACAATCAATTTTTATTGATGAGAAAAATATGGTTACACTTTTTATGAGAAATAAAGGGGCTTTTTTGATTATTTCTATTGAGAAATGTATTTTTGGCGGAGTAAAATATTGTGGAGGAAAATTAAAAACCAACACAATAGATAATTTTTTCCTATTAAGTGTTATCATAGATATTTTTATGGCAATAATTTTATAAAGCGTTGTTATATATATACCTATTGCAACAGTTCATTTTCCATAGCAATGGTCATAGTGCTAATAAAACTATTATTTATGGCAATGGTTGAAAGCGTTGCAATAGATATTCTATAACAATGCTTTTGCAACCATCTCTAAAAAGTTCATTTTCGTAGGCCCAATTTCTGATAGTGATTATGCCTTCAATGACATATTTTGTGATTTCGATTAAATTCTAGAATTTTTTTGTAAAATCTCAATTGAGACTTTTTTATTTCAATTTTCTTGGGTATTGTAGACATCAATAGTCCTTTATGTTGTGACATATCATACATCTGAAAAAGAATCTCTTCACCTTTTGCTTAGTTTTTTGCTATTTTTTCTTTAGAATTAGGCTTTTTGCTATTTTTTTAAATCAGGTCTCTCTCTCTCTCTCTCTCTCTCTCTCTCTATATATATATATATATACATATCTCTGTGTGTGTATGTGATATGTTTGTTTTGTCATTGTACAGGCATGAGAACTAAATGGATTTAACAATATAGACACTTCAATTCAACGGGGGATGTTTTTTATCAAACCCTGAGCTAAGGTATGCTAATGAAATTTGTGATCTTGAAAAAATAAGAATAGATGTAGATGAGCTGCATATAATGTTTTTTCATAAATTATTACTAGAATTAGGTGCTAAAAAAGTTGAAACCTTTGGATGTAGAGTTAACAAAAATGGTGGTTATTACATGTTAAATACTGATGGCGATGTTTTAAGATTTTGAAACAGTTTAAAAGCAGAAGATTTTGTTGATGTATATGTAATACACCAAATTAGCGAACCTTGAGTTGTTCATGATGTAAATAAAGTGGAAATTGCTCAAAAATTATCTTTGAAAATAGGGGAATCTAGTATCTATAAGTCTAGGGCTGATGTGGCAACTAGTTCATCATTATTGCTATTTTGTAATGGTGATGTGCCAACCCATTTACCTTTAATTGAAACTGGTAGGGCTGAAGTGTCTTAACCTCAACCATTTGATGAAAATAAAAATGAAGATTTAAATAAAATCAGTCTCCTGTAGCAGACATAGGAAAAAAAAGGTTTCTTTAGAAGACATAGAGGAAGGTAAAGTTAATGACTTCTCTACATACCTCTTTTAAACTTTTGATTCTGAAGTAGATCTAAATAAAAAAGATAGTGATTGTGATTCACTTTATGATGTTGATGAAAAAATTGATGATTTGAGTGACTTGGATGAAGAGTTTCTTCAAGCTAGGCAGTTTAATACTGAAAAAAAAGTTTTAAAAAAGGCTGATAGGGTGAATCTAGATGAAATATCATCTAGACCTATAGGTATAGATGTTGGTTTTGAGGAAATTTATAACAACAAGAGGGATAGATAGAAAGTTAAACTGGGTGGGAATGACCCTTATTTTGATAACTCAAATCTTGGTAGTCATATTAGTGAAAAGGAAGGAGATCCTGTTGATGATGATGAAGTGGTAGGTTCACCATCTAGAAGTTTATCTACCAAGATCTACATTTATAAAACTACAAAAAAGGTCTTGTTTTAGTTGTATATGTTTTTTTTTAATTGTGTTGAATTTAGAGAGGAACTGCAGTCTTACTCTATTCATAAAGGTGTGAATCTTAAGTTGAAACCCAATGAAAAAGAAAGGGTAAGGGCAAAGTATAATCATAAGGGTTGTCCTTGGGTTATTCTTGAAAGTCTTGATAACACTAAAAATTTAAGTGTGAAGACTTAATTTTATATCCATAAGTGTTCTAAAAAGACAATAAACAATTTCTATAACCATTGATGCATTATTAAGCAGTATAAGGACAAAATCATGAGTGAGCCTTCAATAAAGTTGCATCAAATTCAAGTTTGTATAAGAAAGGAATATGGGTTGTATGTTAGTAAAACAACCTGTAGAAATGCAAAACTCATGAGTTATGAATGAACATTTAGGTGATTTCATGAAAAAGTTTACTAAGTTGTATAATTATGCTGAAGAGGTTGAAGACCACCAATCCTAGTATTATTGCATCTATTAGGATATTCAAGAATACAATTCCAGAAAAAGAGATGTTTATGGACATTTACATTTGTCTTGGAGCCTTTAAAAGTGGATGGAAAAAAGGGTGTAGAAGAATAATTTATTTAGATGGCGTATTCTCAAGGGTGTATGTAAAGGTATCTTGTTAACTTGCATTTTAAAAAATGGAAATAATCAAATGTACCATGTAACATAGGCAGTATTTGATAAAGAAACCAAGGACATATGGTCTTGGTTTCTGTGTCCTTTATTTCTTTGGTGCATCAAACATGATTTGGATCTTACAGAAACTGAAGATAAAGGATTGATAGTGATGTCTGATATCTAGAATGTATCATATATCACATTCTTTAGTTATATTTTTTTTTCAATTTGTTGCAGTAATTAATTTTAACTACTATTTTATATTGTTTGATAGGATCTTCATTTGGCACATACTAATTTATCATCAAATGCTGAGCATAGATGGTGTGCTAGACATATATGGGCTAACTGAAAAAAGGAATGAAGAGGTGAAGAAAAAAGGAAAATTTTTTAGGAATTTTCCAGGACATCGTTTGAAGTGTATTTACAAGTAAATCTTAATGAAATGAGTGAGTTGGGAGATAAAATTGTGAAAGATTTTCTTAAGTAAAACAAAGAGGCATCGTGTAGGTGTTTGTTTAAAGAGCATAGCAGGTGTGATGTTCTTAAAAACAACATATACGGGACTTTCAACGATTGAATTTTGGGTTCTAGGTTCAAATTAATTAGCACTATGATGGAGGAAAGAAGAGTCAAGTCATGGAAAGGATGAATTAAATAAGAGAGTTTTCAAAAAGAAGATCAGTGATGTAGCACCAATAGCTATGAAAGTTCTTGCGGAGAATGGTGAATATGTAGCCAACTATGGGGTGAGGTTTAATGGTGATATTGGTGATCCACCATATACACATGTTGTTAATATGATGAGGAAGGTGTGTAGTTTTAGGTTATGGTAACTAAAGGAAATTTCTTGTGCACATGCAATTGCTGCAATGCATTACAAGGAATGGGATGTGGAGTCATAAGTTGATCACTGGTATAAGAAGAAAACATACTTTAAGGCATATAATAAGTATATTCAACCTATGACAAACATGAAGATGCAACCAAAAAGCACAAAACCAACAATTGAGCCACTTGAGATTACTACCATGCCAGAAGGACAAAGTAAAAATAGATAGAAAGATATTGATTAGCCTATTGAGAAGAAGTTTGAAAAGGATACAAGAAAGGGAAGAAAATGACATGTTTTGTGTGCAAGACTATCAGACATAACAAGAAAGGATGTCCAACTTTGGTAAGCTATTCTTTAATATGATTTTATTAATGAATTTTAATGCTTTTAGATGTATTTTTGACCTTAACATGTTTTTTTGTAGAAAAATGGTTTTACTGGTAGATTTGGAACTGCTATAATATCTGCAAGTAGTAGTCAACCAAGTGTAGCTGCAGCACCAAGTGTGCAACCTACCACTGGTACCTCAGCATTTGGTGACAGACTTGCAAATAATTTAGCAGGT
Source organism: Capsicum baccatum var. pendulum (assembly GCA_030864225.1). NCBI lineage: Eukaryota > Viridiplantae > Streptophyta > Magnoliopsida > Solanales > Solanaceae > Capsicum > Capsicum baccatum. Next base: position 43,598,462 of record CM061554.1, read on the forward strand.
GTCGAGAGGCCTAAAAATGCCACATCAACCGAAAAAAAGGCCTCATAATGCAATAACAGCTGGATGAAGGCTTGTAAATGCTACATCAGCTGGTGTGAGGCATAGAACTTCCTCAATAATTAATTTAAGGCTTACAATAGCTGTGATGCCTGCAACCACTTCTACCATATCTGAGAATGATTTTTAATCTACAAATCAACAATCTACTGCTAGTGTTGGTGCCCCAAAGAGAAAGATTAGTACAACTTTGAGAGGTGGTGAAAATTTTGCATATAAAAGACCAAAACAAAGAAGGCAAAAATAGATGATTTTGGTGTGTTCTTTAGATCAAATGGAAGTGTAGTTGATATGGTAAGTCTTCTATCATTTAAACATATTTAACTGGTATTAATTAATGTATCTTTAACTAATTTTATTATTTTTCAGTCTGGAACTACTGATAGAGTGTTACACAGTCCAATATTGATTAGTTTAGTTCTAATCAATATTGATTTGGGTTACAAGCCAAAAGAACTAAGGTAGAAGAGTGGAGCTGCAATTACTCAAATGCAGCTACAAAAAGAGAGTTACAGAAGATCAAAATCTTCTACAACCACTCAAGCCATAATAACCACTCATGCCAACAAGAATCAATCCACACCAAGCACATAAGGCACACAGTAGTAGCATTCTTTTAGTGTATCTTCTTTGATCTCAAGTGTTGTTAAGACAAATGTTTATGAACTTCTGTGCATTTCTTAGTATGGTGTTGTTAAGACAAATATTTATGAACTTCTATGCATTTCTTAGTATGGCGTTGTTAAGATAAGTGTGTATGAATAACTATTGTTAAGATTTTTTATCCTTAATATTATTAAGACATGTGTCTATCTTAAAGATTTGTGTGTTGGCAAAATGATGTTTGTCATGAAATTTCAATTTCATTATCATTGTACATTGAAACTACAAATCAATACATCTTAAATACAATCTCTAGAAATCAAATGACAGCAATGATGATAACAATAATATCAATACTAGTGCTTGATCTTCCATGCCTTTCATGCCTTCCATTTTTCCAAGCCTTTCTTGTCTTCATTGCCTTCTATGTTTGTCTTTACTTTCTTGCTCTGAATTTGTTGATGTATTATTTATGTAGTATTGTTCATCTGAATTAGCCCATTGAAAGAATCCATAAATATTACCAGTTGCATATTTTTTACGACCCCAAAATGTTCTTTCGAGATTAGTTGTCGTCCTTGACATCTTAAGTTCAGCATAAAGACCACAATAACAAAACCAAATTTCCATGGTGCTATACAAAATACATAAAAAATAAAAAAAATTGAACTAAAAATGCACGAAAAAAAGGAGTATAACGATAACCAAAAAAATTAAAGGACAAGAAATTTAGAGAGAGAAGATTGAGAAGAAAGGAAAAAAAAGCTCAAAATGCTCAAACAATGGTATTGGAAGTGAATGAGGAAGAAGGGCTAATATAAACTATAATTTGACCGTTGGGGCCATGTTTAAAAGGTGGGATGCGCCTCTGACATTTGTATCACACACTCATATGTGGTTTATGCCACATAGGATGTCATGTCAAAAAATATTGAAAAGGTTATTTTTTTACTAAATTTAGGGGTTCAGATGACAATAAGATAAGTAGAAGTATCCACTTTACAAACTTTATCAATTACAAAGGTCCATATGATTATTTCGCGCTTCATGTTATCCCAATAAAATCATCAGCCTTTGGACTTTGGAGTTACAAAAGAATTAGGTAACAAAATTCATTCTTTATTCCTATTTTGTTAAATAGAAAAAATAACATTTTCATTACTTTTCAAAATTAGACTTGGACAACAAGTATATGGGCCAAGAAATGAGAGATCCACAAGCAATATGGCATACATTAGGCAAGAACCTAATTATATGAAGACTTGGATAACAAAAAAATCAAGGGAGAGTTAAAAAAATAGCCTAGGTTTCAGTAAAATGAAAGTGTTTTTAGCCTAACTTTTAAAATTATAATTTATGGTCTTTCTTTCTCTTTTTTGAGTTCGGAATGAAAATATGCCCCAAATTTAAAGAAATAACAGATTTATGCCCTGAAAGTAGAATGTGACAAAAATAGGCTTTGTGCACTTATTTTGTGCACTATGTTTTTTTAATGGATTGGTAATGGATTGAAGATGTGTGACCAGTGGAAAGTGCATTTTTTTCTGCACTATCCATTTATTTTCACATAGTGCACAAAAATAGTGCACTATAGTGTTTTAATCTAATTCTAGCTTCATCTTTTTTCCTCATCGACTTTCTGTCTAAAACTAAGTCAAATCAAATGGTCCCCTCTTCTCTCTAAAAAATCAAAATTCCATGGCCCCCCACCTTCTCTCTAAAAAATCTAAACTTCGATAGTCCCCCTACCCTAGTCCATTCCTCTTGAAGAGAAAAGAGTACATCAACCTTCAACGACATGAGGGCCTTTTGACATTCCACAAGTTATTCTTTCCTCTACGGATTATAATTGTATAAAAGAACTGAAAAAGGTTAAGTTTTAATCTATTGCTATTTAAAATTTAATTTTGATTTGTTTAACTTTTGCTTAACTGAAAAAGTTTTTTTTTCAACTTATGAGATTAACTATGCGGCCTTAGTATCAAAAAAGGAATTATCTTGTGTCCTGAGAAGTCCTCAATGAATATCTGTGAATTAAGCATATAATAATAAGGAATTTAGATTTAGCTGATAATTGATGAGATTCAATGAGAGCTGAACTTAGTTAGCATTCAGGAATAAATTTTGAAGAATTGGGAAAAATGGTATTTTTTTTAGAATGAGGAAAAATGCTACTTATTTATATAATTTCCATAGAAGCAACTAGAAGGAGGATAAAAAACAGGACCTATAATATTTATAGGTAAGAGCTAATTATTTATATATTTTTAAGACACACTCAACCAACTCCAAAGGTAAAATTATGCATGCTTGGGTTTTACGATATTGGTCCTAATAGAATTTGGTGTGTAGGTCTATATTATGCAGCAAATCTTGCATCCTGAGCCTATTGATAGGTCATTACTTACATTACAAGTGATTCACAGGTTGTAGAGTTTGTGGAATGAAAATCTTGATTGTAATGAAACTAAGGTTCCAAAAATGATTGATGCGGCATGGATGATTTTCGATAAACCCCTTCCACCCATCAGTGCATAATATAGTATATTTCTAGGGTGGGGTTATAGGATGTTGTCAAGGTAGGTAAGATACATCTTGACCATAAGGTCGTCGTGGTCATGATTGAGTGGTGACGGCTAGAGATGCACACTTTTCACCTACCCTTTGGAGAGGTCACTTTGACCCTGCAATATCTCCAAATTTTGTTTGGACTACATGTCAAGGGAAATTTTGTGGTATATCCAGATCTAATGCACCATAATTTAGTTTGGTCTAGGTTGCTACAAGTTCACGCTAGCTTCACTCCTTCATTAAGGGATTTTTCAAGGACTAGCTGTCTTAACATAAGTGTATTAGTGGAGTTTATTCGATAGCAGGTAGTTTAACATCCCATTATAGATGAAACTCATAATGATAGGGTTCAGAGGATCACTCGACTATACATGTTATTGATTTTAGGAGCTATCCTTTTCCCAAACACATTGGGGAATTCCTTGAGTCTGCGGTTCTTGTACTTTCTTATTGAGCTCGACCAATCGGGGACCTACAGTTGGGGCAACATTATTTTAGCCTATCTTTACCTGTCTCTTTGTCAGATATATATTAGTGGGAAAAATCTTGGAGAATTCGTTCCCCTCCTCCAGGTATCTTATCATATTATGTCAGCTTTAGTTTGATTATTTTTTAGTTTAGTTAACATTAGCTATTATGTATCTTTTAGATATGGACTTGTGAGAGGGTCATGCCCTTCCAACCATTACCAGTTGGGGATATTGATGAGGATGGGCCACTGATTGCATATGGTAGGAAGTAGACGCAAGGGGTTGAGTGCATTATAGAGGCACACCACGCCTAGTCCTATGAGAGATCAGCTTGATCATTTGACTCCCAAGCAGGTATGTTTTCTTTATATTCGGACATATTAAGTTACCTTATTATGTTGTGACATGTGATATCATAATTTTAGTTTATTGTGTTTTTATGAGTCATATTTTTATGTATCATGCCGTGTGGGGTCATATTTTTAGTGTATCATGATGTGTGGCGCAATACGTTTAGTGTATTATGTTGTGTTGAGCCATATTTTTATGTATTGTTCCATATGGTACAATATGTTTAGTGTATTGTGGTGTGTGTGATCCATCTTTTTATGTACTGTGCCATGTGGGGCAATATGTTTAGTGTATCGTATTATATTGAGCCATATTTTACATCTACGGCCTTGTAGGGCAATATGTATTATTGTCTTGTGTTGTGTTGAGTCATAATTTATGTATCATGTCGTGTGGTCAGGGCAATACGTATATATATTTTACACCATTAAAACTTATAGTTTAATGGTATGAGTGAGAGTCCATGACTCTGCTAGCGCGATCAATAATTGATCTACCATTATTTTACTTTGCACGTTTTGAATAAACAGGCATTCTTATATAGTGTTCTTGAAATAGTTTCTTTTTTGATTTGCTAATAGAGTTGCTAGTTTCGCAGCTAGGAGAGGGTTATTTTCTAGTTGTTTGTTTCAATAATGGGTTCTTTTTTTACTTGAATCTAAATTTACATTGAGAGAATCTGTTGTAAGGTATCTCTTCATAATTACCCATCAGTGAATCCTTTATAGTTAAAAAAAAAGCTAAGAGAGAATATTAGGTGGAATATCTAGTCAGCCTTGTGTTATCTATATGTAAATGAAATAGAGATGATTTATATAGTTGTTGGAGCATAGTACTTGTCATATTATGTATAACATATGGTCCCTTGGATGTAATGTTAATCATGATTTTACATAGTACCCTCTGAATAAAGATAATAATCAACTCTTTTGGGGACCTTTAGAAAACCAAACACTATACTTGTCTAAAGTCTTTAAATTAAATGGATAGAGATATAGCTGAACAACAATATATATGATCAATTAATAGAATCACCTTATCTACTCGTTCTATATTTTAGTTAGATGAAAATGCAATTTGCAAGTCCTTTAATGATAGATAGTATTTCTATCTATTTGTCTATTTTCCTATTTAGTCTGTTTGAAACCTTTACATGAGTGGAACACGGTGCTTGAAACCACAAAGGATCCCAAGCTAACCTATGAACTAGCATACTGCTTGAGAAAATGATTTAATATGTATTAAATAGCTAGTTCTGCTGTGCGGAAACATAAGCATAATGAAATCTGAATAAGTATGTAACTGATAAAGTTTAGAATATGATAAATCTGAAGAGAGAAACTAAAATTAAATGCGTGACTCTGATAGACATCTATGAAGTCTCTACTATACTGACTATAGATAGCTGGGAAATGCCTCCAACTACCACTAATCAATACATATGGAAAATCAGAAATACAATACAGTACATGAACTAATCTGACTGGAGTCCCTAAAAAAAGGAGAACTCATCACCTGCTGGATGGAAGCTGCAACGGTCTGATTATGATGCATAGGCTATAACAAGTATATACATAATGAGAAAATGTAGCACATTGACATATATGTAGATCAGTACTTCTGGAATGTAATGAGTAAGTGGGGGTGAATGAAATAAGTAAAACTAACTTCATGTGTAATCTTAAACTTGCATGCTAAGTGTAAGTAGACTCACCAAGAAATTGAAATAAGCTAAAAGCTGATATATCTTAAAACATGAGTAACAAACATAATTTGATAAGCTGGTGAATCACTATACTTAGTTTTTTAAAAACTATACTTTGTAATATAAGTAGAACGGAAGATGAAAAATAGTAAAACATAGATACTATATGAATATTGGGTCAGAAACTATGTGATGGAAATTGACATAACTTAAGGATCTGAGCATACAAATATACTAAGCACAAATATATGAACATACAAAACAAAACATAAAATATACTAAGATGATCTGATTAACTGAATGACTAATAGCTGAATACTGAGGAACTGGAGTCTGAATACTGAATAATTGGTAGCTGGATATTGATTAGCTAGTATCAGTATATTGATTAACAAATAATGGTATACTAATTAACCGATAACTGAATACTGGTCGTGTAAAACTGAACTGTATTTAGTCTGAATAACTGGACTGAAACTGTGGAGTACTATGCATATAAGGTAAGGACTAACTGAACAACATGAGATAACTGGGAATTAATGCGTCAAAATTTTAATATATGAGAATGCAAGATTAAGTGTATATCTGTTATGTTACTAAGATAAATCTAAAATCTGAAAGACTGAAAGCTGTAAAACTGAATATCTAAAAGTCTGTACACTTTGTCAAGAAAACCTAAATTGAGGATACACTGAATGCTGTAATGAGACTATAAGAGGTATCATCTAACCGACATGCCCCAATATGAGCTAATCAGGGTCTAACCTGTAACCCCAGTTGGAAGGGTGTCAGTACCATGCCACGGATACTAACACTGGTTGTGTAGATCTATTAAAATAGTATTCTGAAGGACTAAGTAGTCACCTTATACTATAAGGTGCTCTTATGAGATATGTGTCAACCCTAACCTGCAGGTGGACATATCAAACCTACGCTGGCTATGTAGTTCTGTAACTCAAGGATTGCTACTAAAGGTCACACCATTTACTGGCAGGTGAGCCCCCATTACTAGGCTTGCTCGATATTAAATCCTACTCCCAACTGAACTGACACTAATACTGAACAACACTAAGCTCAACTGAATGTTATTACATAACTGATAGTGCTCATCATGAATAAGAATATCTATGTATAATTATAAGATTCATGGAATAACTGACTGAATACTTGAAAAGTCAAATTTATATAAATCACATAGGTATTGAATGTTCATAACCCACCAACACTGAATGAGTATATACTATGATATCAAACTTGAAATACTGAAATAACTGATTATAATTCAAAGACCCAAACATGGGCTTTTCATCAAACATGTGCAAATCATAAACTTATACATGATAATATCTTATGAAACTATAGGATTTCAAGGCTAAATTCATAAGTTGGGGATTCATCCTGAATCAAATGAACATGATGTGGGAATTGAAACATTCAAAACATAATATGAATCATTCCACTTGAAAGAACTTAAAATCATAACTTGAAATCAAAATAACAAGAGATTAATGGAGTTAGTTTAACTTAAACTTGTAAAACTCATAATTTAAAACCAAAATGGGTTCTTGGACTCCATGGGTTAAAGAGGACCCATGGAAGAACTCCCACATACCTTAATAGATGATTTCTTGAGGATTTTCTTTGGGGTTTCTTGAACTTGGGAAACTTGAAATATTGTGTTCTTGAGAGAAAATCTTGAACTTTTTTAATGGTGGGAAAGAAGAGGGTTCTTACATGAGAAATTTTGGGGAAGATGGCTAAATAATTCCCTTTTAGATGTAACAAATCGTCCTTTCGGCGTTTGGGGTTAAGGGGAAGGACCAAAGTTCCCCTTGGCCCTTAAGAAGTTAAAATAGTGTGGGAATAGACCCTGGATCATGTGCCTTAGCCCGAGGGAGTATCCCCCATGAAGCACGCTCCAGTCAGGCGGTGTAAGCCTCGCGGCGCGGGCTTATCGCGCGTCCTCACATCCTCTCACAAAAATAGCTATAACTTTTCGCTTGGGTAATAAATTATGAAAAAATTGGTATAGATAGAAATCTAACTAAATTATCTACAATTTTGTGGGTCTTGAAATAAAAAATTACACCTATATCAAAAGTTATACACATTCAAAGTAGACCCTTGTAGTATCAAATACCAAACTTGGACGAATCAAATGCCATTAGCTCAACTTTGTTCTAAGTAATTTCTGTGAACTTTTTTCACTTCGAAAGCACTTCACACACTAGGATAATGACCATGAAACATGTATTAACATAAAAATCATGTGATTGAAGTTCAAACACATAGGAGCGATGCTTCAAAGTCTAGTCGAAAAATACAGGGTGTTACATTATCTCCCCCTTGGAATCATTCATCCTCGAGTGAGACTGGTTAGACTGAGAGTACTAAGGCAACTAAGATTATATACTGAGACTACACGACCGAAAACATGATTACACAACTAAGTCTGAAACATGATACATGAACTGAACTGATTTCATGAATATATGCAATGACATGAGAATAGTTATAAGGCTGAGATAGGGATGAGAGAGTTAACTTATGAGTAACCATTAACTCAAATTGAATCTGGTTTCGTAAAGAAAATATGAGAGTTTTAGGATATGGAAACTTGGGATATTACAGAATATTCCTTTTGGGATATTCCGTTCCCCCAAATTATACTAACTTGGCTGAAATACTAAGGAAAGACTGAGATGATGTACAAAACACTTACAAACTTAATTATGACTGAATATCTAGAATCTAAAATTGATTCATGAACTGAGATAAATTTGCAAATTACATGGATATGAACAATTTACCTCTTAGAATATCCATATTCATGAGATTTCGGATAGTATGACTAGATGGAAAAAGGGAAAACTATAGGAACTTGTCTGTCTGACGGCTAAACTGAATTGCTGGTTATACAGACTAACTCATACTCAAAGCTTATACTCAACTAAAGTATTCCTTCAATGTTTTTCTAAAAATTTCTAATTACATTAGGTTGCAAAGAATCTTAGACATAATCTGAATTAGATATCTGAATAAGGAATCACAACATGGCTATAATTATGTAACATGGAACATATGCCTATTAAGCATAATCTAGGATAGAATTGCTATGACTTAGACCATGCAACTGCTACTCTCAAGATGAGACATACTCCTCAAATACTCCCTCAACTATATATTCCACTTTAATACTGAACCTCTCTTGAGGCTACTCAAATTCTTCACATGGGCACTGATGACTCTATCTGCTTAAGTCTGAGCTAAACTAAATTATCTCACTATGTTCAAGCCTACTCGAATCTACAAAGTGCAAACATAACACTGTAATACTAGTTTGAATCATGAATTCAATACCCCCTATGTGCTTACAACTTCTATCTCAAGAATAATTCCTCTTACCACCGTAACAACTTAATTCAATCTCTTACTAAGAATTCACTACGCCCAAAGCATTTATCCACATATATACAAACATGACCTTTAAGACTATCTTCATAACCATATATGAAATTCTGAACAAACACCCATAAAAGCATCTTTCTCATATTCTTTAATACCTCTATCAATAATAACTTCCATGCACTGTCCCTAATAAAACACTTCTCATATAACCATTTCATATATTTAAATCTCTACCTCAATATTCTTTCAAACTTATTGCCTTGCATAAAACAAGTATTCAATAATATTTCCCAACATGAAACACTTACTCTCTCCCATATAACAATTACTCATTGCCACTATTATTTCATAAGGAGAGCTCACTAAAAGTTTAAAACACGAGGACCCGAAACATGAAAGGATACTATGAATAACTTTGACACTTAACTAAATCCTGAGGAATAGAATATCAACATCATATATTCATCAAAGAGATCTAATATGATAACATACATGACAATATCTGAATTTCATTAGTCATTAAGAGTGTAGCATGAGTACCTGGAACTGAACATTCTGTAAAGCATGGGTACATTAGTCATGAGCTACATGACCTGAGTTTGTGGTTCATGATTTCATGGAATATGATTCGTACTGCTGAGCAAACTGGAATTCCTTATACTAGGAACTAGAAGCGTACATGACTCTATGGAAAGTGTATGAATATGAACTATGATCATGGAGCTGACATGTTAGGCACCAGTAAATTTTGTGATATGAGTAGATGTTGTGATTACTGAAGTACAAAAATTTACACTAAGATGAGAATGGATCGGGCATCTTTCTCCCTTAATGATGTTCTACTATGCACTAGCATCAGTACTAGAATCTGAGAGCCTGACTTAGTTACTTGTTCCATCATCTCTCCTTTAGCTTAAAGCCATCATTCTAAGTTTGTGGGACCCTTTTAAATAACTCTAAACTTAACTTCAACCACTGTACTTTACAGTCTGAGATATAATAATGCACATAAGTACTAAACTCACCCTGAAAGACTGCACCTAAAAGTGTAAAACCTGCTGCTAGTAATTACTTTTGATATACAACTCTTAAATTTCTATAGCCCATAACTTAGCTGGTAAGAACATACATACTACATTACTAGCTTCATTCACACTTATTAACTCAAGGGCATTATCTAAGCACATTTTCAATATTGCACTTAACTTAAATTCTTGTATACACTGTTTCAAGCCTACTAATTCACCTTTCATACAACTAGCCTCATGGATACATAATCTACTAAATACCGATAAATACTATCCCTATTTTAGTACTTCTAAACTTCTAGGTTCATGCTTCTAACTCTAGATCTTATGCTGTCATAGGATTCTAAGAAGGGATCTGAAAACATATCTGACTTTGGTTTAGTGCATGATTTTCATGAATATGAATGAAATACTTCATGATTTGGAACATAAAGACACTGATGGAATACTTTCGAGCCTGCATATAATCCCATAACTGTCTGTGGGAACCGACTGAGAAAACTCGATCTATAAAGACTTAAGCTTCACTATTTTTACTACCTTAAAAATAAGGCAGAGTTTACATGAATGGAGCAAGATGAGAATCTATATAAATTTCTTAGATGAGACTTCTACTGCACAATTTGAGACATGAAAGAAGAGAAATATTTCTTAAATGCCCTGTAGCCTGTCAAAGAAAAGTACAGATGTCTCTATACCATTCCACAAGACTCTACTAGACACGGTTTCATAGAAACCCTAGGAAACTTAAACTATGGGCTCTGATACCAAGTTTTTCATGACTTGAGACTACCCCCTAGTCATAACACGGTGCTTGAAACTACAAGAGATCCAAGAGATCCCAAGCTAACCCATGAACTGGCATACTACTTGAAAAAATGATTTAAGATATATTAAATAGCCAGTTCTGCTGTACAAAAACATAAGCATAATGAAATCTTAATAAGTATATAACTGATAAAGTATATAACTGATAAAGTTTATAATCTGATAAATCTGAAGAGAAACTCAAATTACATGACTGACTCTGACTGACATCTATGAAGCCTTTACTATATTGAGTATAGATAGATGGGACATGCCTCTAACTACCACTAATCAATACATATGGAAAATCAGAAATATAACACAGTACATAAACTAAATCTGACTGGAGTCCCCAAAATAGGAGAACTCATTACCTGCTGGCTAGAAGCTGCAACTTTCTGATTATGATGCATAGGCTATAACTGGTACCTACATAATGAGAAAATGTAGCACATAGAAATATATATAGATCAGTACTTCTGGAATGTACTCACTAAGTAGGGGTGAATGCAATAATAAAATTGAGTTCATGCATAATCTTAAACATGCATGCTAAGTGTAAGTAGGCTCACCAAGAGACTGAAATAAACTGAAAGCTGATATATCTTAAAACATAAGTAACAAATATAATCTGATATGCTAGTGAATCACTACACTTAGTTTCTTAAAAACTATACTTTTGTAATATAAGTAGAACTGAAGCTGGAGAATAGTAAAACATGGATATTGTATGAATATTGGGTCTGAAACTGCGTGATGGAAATTGACATAACTCGAGGATTTGAATATATAAATATAATAAGCATGAATGCATGAACATACAAAACCAAACATAACATATACTAAGCTGATCTATTAACTGAATGACTGATAGTAGAATACTGAGGAACTGACGTCTGAATACTAAATATTTGGTATCTGGGTTTTGATTAGCTGGTATCTCTATACTGGTTAACTGATAATGGTATACTGATTAACTGATAACTGAATACTGGTCATGTAAAATTGAACTATACTTATCTAAATAACTAGACTGAAACTGTGGAGTACTATGCATATGAGGTAAGGACTAGGTTAACAATATGTGATAACTGAGCATGAATGCATGAAAATTATTATATATGAGAATGAAAAACTAAGTGTATATCGGTTGTGTTACTGAGATAAATTTGAAATCTGAAAGACTGAAAGCTGTAAAACTAAATATCTAAAAGTCTGTACACTTAGTCAAGAAAACTTGAATTGAAGATACACTAGATATTTTAATGAGACTATGGGAGGTATCATCTAACCGACATGCCCTAATATGAGTTAATCGGGGTCCAACTTGTAACCCCAATTGGAAGAGTGTCAGTACCGTGCCACAGGTACTAACACTGGCTGTGTGGATCCACTAAACTAGTGTATCAAAGGACTAAGTAGTCACTCTATACTGGCCGGTGCTCTCATGAGATATGTGCCAACCTTAAACTGGCAGGTGGACATATCAAACCTACGCTGGCTATGTATTTTAGTAACTCGGGGATTGCTACTAAGGGTCACACCCTATATTGGCAGGTGAGCCCCCATCCTTGGACGCGCTCGGTGCTAAATCCTACTCCTAACTGAAATGACACTAATACTGAACTGAACAGAGTTATTATATAACTTATAATTCTCATCATGAATATGAATATCTGAGTATACTGATAAGATTCATGGAATAATTGACTTAATACTTGAAAACCTGAATTTATGTAAATCACATAGGTATCCGGTGTTCATAACCCACCAACACTGAATGAGTATATAATATGATATCCAACTTGAAGTACTGAAATAAGTGATTATAGTTCAAAAACCCTGAGTATTTTATCAAACATGTGCAAATCATAAACTTATACATAAGAATATCTTAAACATGAGGAAACAATAGGATTTCATGGCTAAATTCGTAAGTTAGCAATTCATCCTGAATCAACTGAACATGACCTAGGAATTGAAACATTCAAAACATAATATGACTCATTGTACTTGAAAGAACTTACAATCATAACTTGAAATCAAAATAACAAGAGATTACTGGAGTTAGTTTAACTTAAACTTGTAAAACTCATAATTTAAAACCAAAATGGGTTCTTAGACTCTATGGGTAAAAGGGAACCCATGGATGAACTCCTACATACCTCAATAGATGATTTTTTGAGGATTTTCTTCAGGGTTTCTTGAACTTGGGAAACTTGAGCTCTTGTGTTCTTCAGAGAAAATCTTGAACTTTGTTCATGATGGGAAAGGGGAGGGTTTTTATGTGAGAAATTTTGAGGAAGATGTGCAAATAATGCCCTTTTGGATGCTATAAATTGTCCTTTGGACGTTTAGGGTTGAAGGGAAAGGACCAAAGTTCCCCTTAACCCTTAAGAAATTAAAACAACGTGGGAATAGAACCTGCATATCACCCCTTAACCCAGGGGATAGCCCCCGCGATACACGCTTCTGTCCTGCGGTGTAAGCTCCGCGGCATGGGCTTATCACGTGCCCTCACTGCCTCTCATAAAATTGGCTATAATATTTTACTCGGGTATTAGATTAAGGTAAAATTAGTATCGTTGGAATTATAACTCAATTATGTTTAATTTAATGGGTCTTGAGCTGAAAAATTCCACCTATATCAAAAGTTATATGCGTTCAAAGTAGACCCTTGTAGAATCAACTACCAAACTTGGACGAATCAAAGGCTCTTAGCTCAACTTTGTTCTAAGTAATTCTTATGAAAATTTTTCACCTCGAAAGAACTTAGCACACTAAGATAATGATCATGACACAAGTATTAATATATAAATCATGGGATTAAAATTCACACACGTAGGAGCGACGCTTCAAAGTGTAGCCCAAAAATGCGGGGTGTTACAGTTGATTGCATATGTAACACAATGATGTTGTTGTAATTGAGTTTTCAAAAAAGATATTAATGAATGAAAATTAGCATAAAAAATATTAATGAATGAAATTTAGCATTATACAAGACTAGAAAAATAAGGTATGAATTTTTTTATCAGAATAAAATGAAGTATGCATCTTCCCCGAGCATAAAGCATGCAATTTTTATCAGTATAATATGAAGGAATTCATTTTCCCTATCTTTTTTATATTTTAAAATTCAAATTATAAATCCCAAAAAGAGCTATACCAGAATGCTACTGATATTTTATAGCTAACATTAAATAGGAGTTGTATTATCTGTATTGTTTCTTTATGCATACTTTAATATTGACTATTTTATTTTGATTTAGTTTCTATGGACAACTTATCGTGACATCCTTCACACTTTACCTCCTTGCTGCATAACTGGTGATCCGATGTGGCAGATGCGGGTCCAAATATTATGTTTAGAAATTATAGAGTGGCACCCAATAGATAAAGTGATGCGACAGTTTGAGCTTTCACAACACATTCCAGAGGATCCTCTATAGCGATCTGAAAATGCCAAGCATGATGATCGATCTACAATCGAAAAGGATTTTATTTTAGAGCATAACCATTGTGTTGAAATATGGATCCATTGGCAGCCTAGAGTTGTAGAGGTACATGACAATGCTAACTTAGATTCCTCTATGGAATGGTATTTTCAATACGATCGGTTGTTATTGGGAAACCCAACTCTCAGTGGTTTAGGTATGTCGCGATTATCCCTTCACATAAAGTAATGCATAGAGACCTTCAACAGATATATAAAAAGGCGTTAGTATGGATAGAGAGATCGAAGACTAGAGGGTCTGGAGTCAAGGTTGCTGTTGATATTAGAAAGATTTTTGACCAGGAAAATAAGGCTTTTTAGGGGCCTGCATTTTTGAAAAAATAGTACCAGCAACCGCTCGGGATGTATGGAGGAGGGAGAAAAGAACGTGGATGTGGTGATGCAGCTGTACGTAGAGGAGGACGTGGTCTCGTAGACATGGACATAGACAAGGTGTCTTCATACATGAGGGAGTAGGAGATGAGTCATTACTTTCGGCTCCAGAGCTAGAGCCTCAAGCAGCGGCAGATGATAACCCAGTTGAACATCATAAGCTAGTTCATTCGCCGCCTTTTCATCCATCACCATTTACACCAGGTTGTTCATCCATGCCCAAGTCTCATAATTTATCCACATATATTGCACCTGCTTGGGTTGATGAACCCAACCGACAATCATATTATGGCATGCCTTCTCAAGACTTGACTTGCACTCTACATTTGAGTTTTGGCTCGACAGAATTTGGAGATGTGGCGGTTAATATTAACAATTACTTCATTATTTTTTTATTTTTGATTATCTAATTTATTTTTATAATAAATTATTAATCAGTCTCAGGAGTTGCTTTGCACGTCGTCATCCATCTCGGTTTAGACCCTCAACATGGTTTTCCAATCTACGCCTTACGTAGTGCATGAGGGGACGAGACCCCATGTTAATATTTAGTAAATACAAGGCTATATCAATTGTGTTGTTTTAAATATATACTTTTTATTTGGCTACTTACTATATTATTACTCTTTAGATTCATGATTTGTTTATGACATCCATTCCCGATCTCACATCGAAGATAACAATGAATGATACATCTTAGACAGTCACAGAGCTTACCGTTGACACACAAGTGAATAATTAGAAAAAATAAATTTTGAACAACTACTCATATTTATAATATGTTAACACATCATTTTTTCTTCTGTATTTTTTTAGATTCCAGATTTAGCACCTTCTATTGTTTAGGATGCATCTCATGGACCACTGGATATTACGGAGGAGACACGGATAATTATTACAATATATGAACTAATATTCATAAATTATTTAATATAATTAGCTTGACATTATCTACTTATGTGTAATCATTCTTTGTAGGTTCCGGCTTGTAAGAACAATAGTAAAAGCAAGCACTGTGCTGATTTGGTTGCTACTATAATGAGGAGGGACAATAGAGATGGAGACGATGTTGCACATGGGGGCTTAGGCCGCGGGCATCGATATGACATAGAAGTTGTGGCACGCAGTTATGGGACTTTAATTTAAATATCTTGCACTCTATATCAATATCTATGTAATATGGGCAACAACAACTTTTATGATTTTGACACAGGACCTGACAAAGACAAGAACGAGTCAGTTGTGAACATTATTGGAGGGTAAAAATTTCAACCTCTACCATGGCAATTGCATTACTATTTTGTTTTGTTTCCTTTTTATTTTTTTGCCTTACTTTAATTGAATAGGATGATGTACTTTAATTTTCTAAAAGTACAAGGATGTGTATCTTGAGCTTTTATCCTTAAAGTCATTGTCATTTAATACATGAACAGAACAGGTTAACCTGTATATTGACTAATCTTGCCTCTACTAGAATTTGAGCTTAGGATCATATGGTTCTTAATCCACTTCATTGTGTTCACTCAATTCTTTCTTACTACTAGTTTGCAAGGTTTACCGGATAGGACCTTGTATTTCATAAGTTCCCCTCATAAAACTCTATCTGCCTATAAAGGTTATTATTATTTTCAGCTCAAATGGAACTTAATGTCGTCTCTTCTTATGCTTTCTGCAGTGATTACTTGTTCCAACTTCTGTTTATAGGAGATTCAGGTGTTGGAAAGTCATGTCTTCTCCTGAGATTTGTCGTAAGTATTTTCCAGGATATTGATTTGGGATTGAGGTTTGGTAGTTGTGTCCTAGAAAAACTAATTTTATTTCTTGTGTGTTTGGTCTGCTTGTCGCTGCTGGTGTAGTTTTCATCTGTTTTGTGCAAAAGGTCTTTCAGAACCAACCTCTCTACCTTCTCAAGGTAGGGGTAAGCTATGGGCACACACTACCCTCTTCAGAGCCAACTTGTGGGATTACACCGGGTTATAGTCGTGTGTTTAATGTGTGGAATACAATCCGACTTCTAGTTTAGGATTGAGGTGTGGTAGTTGTATTTATACATAACATATTGATTCTCTTTTGGGCTTTATCTTTATCTGCTTAGTTAGTAAAAACATACTTTAACCGCTATGGTTTGGGTATGATTCTTTTAATGGCTGATACACCCAATGAAATCAGGAAACTGCACATGTTGATATGTGCTCGTGTATTTAGCAGCAGATGAACTCTAGTAGATATTTCTTACATCTCTTGTCACTAAAATTTAGGCTACTGATGAACTAGTAAATATTTCTCTTATTCATCAACATGGCGGCCGTTCAATTTGGACTACCATGCCACCTCAGCCCGTCGAATGGCCTTCGAAGGTAATGCTGATTCGTACTATCAATTTATCTAAAAGTTTAAGCTGTCAGATGAAGTACATTTTTTGTTACCTTCTACGTTTTATTTTATATGTCTTAGTTTCTGATTTAGAGAAAACTTTTGAATCATGTGATCTTATATTAAAGGTTTCTATAGTATTATCCATAATATACTTGCATATAGTGATTTAAAACATGTCATGTAATTTCTTCAAGTGAACATTATTAGAAGTACACTCAAAATGTTGAAATTAAGATGCTAAATATAAATCGTTTGATCTATATATTTATTTTGAAATAGATTAAAAAGAAACTAAGATACAAGTTGAACGGGAGGGAGAGTACTTCTTTACATTCACAACACGCTCCTTTGGGTGTGAACTTGTATTACAAGGGAGAGTACTTCTTTACATTCACAACAGGCTCCTTCGGGTGTGAACTTGTATGAGCTTGTAGTATATTTCTTAAGGGTTTTATTATTTACTTAATTATATTTTCAACAGGCAGCGGAGGGAGTGGGGTGACAGACTCATCAATTGAAGAGCTAAACTTCAGCACTTATCATCATCAACAAGCGACTTCAATGCCCCCACAACCTCAACCACCATTTGTGTTGGTTAAGAAAAGATTTAGGAAAAAATTCCGTCAAGAACAGATGGATAAAATGTTGGAATTTGCAGCGAAATTAGGGTGGAGAATTCCAAGAGAAGATGATACTGAAATATAAAGATTCTGCTCACAAGTTGGAGTGAAGAGACAAGTTTTTAAGGTTTGGATGCATAATAATAAGAACCCTTATGCTAAAAAGACCACATTACAAAAAGATAATAATTAAGGTTGAGTGAAAAAAATGAAATGAAATTTCTTGGGATTTGGTTCTTTGCTTATGTAATCTTACCAGGAATCGTACGTAGCTAGCCAATTTTTTTTCTATGTAGCATTATTGTAACTATGGTACCTCTTTAATCAGATTTTATTGTTCTACTTGGAAGCTTTTATTCATCTAAAATATTTCTTACATTTCTTGTCACTGAATTTTAGACTACTGATGAACGCTAGTAAATATTTCTTTTATTCATCTGTATTTTCAAAGTGAAATATAAAGTCCTTATCTGTGTTACATTTGCCGATGGGACACTGCTGGACAAGAATGCTTCGGGACAATCACAAGTAGTTACTACTGTAGGGCACATGGCACTATATTATGTTTTCCTATCTCCTTTCTAAAGCAAATTCAGTTATTTTTTTTGCCAAAATTTTATTTTTTTTGACGTTTTTGACTAATTGATATAGGATGGCGACCCAGCCAGCATCAAAGCAAAGCCACCCACCATGCAGATACACAGACAACCTGTTAACCAAAAAAGTGGCTGTTGTTCTTCTTAGATGTCGCATTTTGCTAGCTAGAATTGCTTTTAGAATTATCATTCCAATTGCAATACCTTATTTTTTAAGCTGTGTCGGTTCCATTCTTTTTATCTACCGCTATCCAAGTGCCATGTACAAATCACAAAAAATGCTTTTTAAATATCAGACTATTTTGTCTCCCTTCTATATTTTCAGTTCCTCGGGTTTATTAGAGATATACCTTAGAGGGATTGTGAATGATTTTCCCTCTTTATTTATAGATTTAGTTTTCCATTTTTTAGCATATTCATAAATGTGAAGATTCTCATTTATGTTCATTGATTGTACATATCTCTTTCCTGATCCTTATGGATCCACCCTCCTGTATAAATATCTTGCTCATTATTAATAAAAAAACAATCTCTTCTGTAAATTACTTTATGGTATCAGAGCTATTGTGCTTCATAGCCAACAAGTTTTCTGGGAGTATTTTTTATTTTCCAGCGGCCATGGCTCACTCAAATAGCACCTTTGATTCTCACACAACCCCAACAAACCAAATGTTAACACCAAAAACCAAACTACTCCATCGACTAACCATTAAACCATTCCTTCTCTGCAAAATATTGTGGGATCCTCTAACATCATCTCTTTGAACAACAATGACCAACTTATTTCAATCAATGCTGTCGCCCAAGCCCCATTAAAACTCACCACCACCAATTACCAATCTTGGCAATATCAGTGGGAAACACTGCTCGCTGCCTATGATTTTCTGTACTTCATAAATGAACCACCATCCACCACTGCTACCTCTAATTATAAATGACAAGATCATCTAATTAGAAGTGCCATGGTTGTAACCCTTCACCATAAATTATACCCTTTGTTACAGATGATAAAACTTCTTACGCATTTTGGTAAAATCTTGCCACGACTTATGCCAAGCCATCGCGTGCTCATATAATGAGCCTGAGAAAAGACTTGAATATTATTCAAAATGGAAATCTCTCCATCGCGTGCTGATGAAGTTTTTCTTCATGCCTTACACGACCTTCCTTTCGAGTATGATAGCATTGCGTCTGTATTTCGTGCTCGTGAAACAGCTATAACCTTTCAAGAGCTCCATGAAAACTTGACCGACTTTTAAGCTTATTTGACTCATCATTCATCACAAATTGTGGCACAATCATAGCGAACTTTGTTGCTAAACCTTCTATGTTCACTAACTGGAATTACAATTGAGATACCAATAACTCACGTTCCAATCAAATAAATTTCCCTTCTTCTAATACGAATGGAAATGGAAGCAATCAAGGAGGCCATTTTGGTGGCCAAAACAATCGACCTAGGGTTACTTGTCAATTATGCGACAAACCTGGACACCATGTCAAGCAATGCAAGAAATTACTTTCCATTCTTTCTACTGTTACAAGTATTAAATCTAGTGGTTCTTCCAGCAAATTCAATCGATCCAGCGATCAGCAGGCCAAAGCAAACTTTGCTTCACAGTCTACGAACGTGGATCCAAATTGGCTTATCAATTCTGGTGCCTCGCACCATGATACACAAGACTTACAAAGCCTTTCTCTTTATTCTGAATATAATGGTATGAAGGATGTCATGCTTGGTGATGGTAAATCTTACAAGATCACCCATACAGGATCTACTCGTCTACCCTCTCCCTCTACCCTTTTTAATTTAACTACTATTTTATGTGTGCCTCAGATGAAAAAGAATCTAATCTTTGTTTATAAATTATGTAGTGATAATCATGTCTCTGTTACTTTCTCACCTTACTCATTTGTTGTGACAGTTTATTGTATAGGGATACTACTGGTAGCAGGGAAGCCTAAGGGCAGTATATACCCATGAACATCCAAGTCTGCCCTCCAAGCTATATAGAATGCTCAAGCCAACACTTTCATCACCACCGCTCCTAACTAGCATCGACGTCTTGGGCATCCCTCCACTCCTGCTCTTCTCCATATTTTGAAGCTTTTGAATATTTGTTCATCTTTAGAGAAGAATGTTTTTTCAATTCTTGTAAATGCAATAAAATACATAAGACTCCCTTTTATAAATCCTCGATACAAAGTTCTTCTCCTTTGAAATATATTTATTCGGATGTTTGGGGTGCTGCACCAAAAGTTTCTATTGATGGTTTTCAATATTATTTAATATTTATGGATCAATAAACAAAGTATATCTACTTGTTTCCTCTAAAGAGAAAATTTTATGTTTCGATTGTGTTTCCAAAAGTCAAACAAATTGTTGAGAAATTGTTTTAAAAACCCATAATATGCTTTTACTCTAACAATAGCAGAAAATTTCTTCATCTCCGTTTATTCTTTGAAGAGAATAGGATATCTCATTTTCTCACTCCTCCCCACATACCTAAACATAATGCCACTGTCGAGAATTGTCATCACTATGTTGTGGAGATAGGTATCATATTATTACATAATGCCAATCTTCCTCTCAAGTTTTGATCTTATTCTTTCACTAATGCTGCCTACTTAATCAACAGGTTGCCCACCCAAACTTTAAATAGTAATTCACCTTATTTCAGATTATATGGTACTCCAGCAAACTATAACAAACTCTGGGTCTTTGGTTGTTTATGTTATCCATGGTTGCGTCCTTATAATCAGAATAAATTACAGCCTCGCTCTACTCCTTGTCTATTCTTAGGCTATTCTCAAAATTAGAGTGCTTATAAATTTAGGATCCTGTAAAGTCTCATATTTATTTATCTCATCATGTTGATTTTGTGGAGCACTCTTTTCCTTATATGTCTCTTGAACTAACAGAAAGTAGGCCATAAAATGACACTATTGACTCTTGGGTTCCTTACCACTTTGTAATTCCTCTTGCACATGACCAACCTTCATCTATCACCTCTACTATACTAACCATTGGTCCCACATCTTCCAGTGGTGCACCTGGCAATTCTTCATCAAATGAAATTGCAAATTCATATAATATTCACCAATTAGGTATGTTTTTTTCTCCTTCATCTTCCTCTGTTATTTCTACCTCTTTACCTTCTTTTGAACCCTCTTTACCTAATAACACTAATGTGTCAGATCAAAATATGATCATTCAACCCTCTCATCCTATGACTACTTGGTCAAAGAATAACATTCATAAACCTATTTAAAAATTATGCCTAAGTGTTACTACTCATGATGCTGCTAGTGTTAACGTATCCCTGGACTCACCAGTAACCAAAACCTCTACCAAGATAATATAACCTTCTTCCTTACTCAAGCTGGTAGAATCTCATACTGTTTGTCAAGCCTTAAAAAGATCCAAATTGGTGTGCTGCTATGAACGCAGAGGTTTCAATATTACAAAGTTAAGACACTTGGTGTCTTGTGCCATCTGTTCCTCCTGCCAAACCAGTGGGTTCCAAATGGGTATTTCGTGTTGAGTATAATTTGGATGGAAGCATTGGACATTATAAAGTTCGGTTTGTTGCTAATGGTTATCTTCAACGACCTGGTATGGATTTAAGACATACTCTCTTGTTGCTAAATATACTACAATGAGGGTTGTTCTTTCTCTCGTGGTTTCTAAAGATTGGCTATTTAGGCAATTGGATGTTAGTAATGCATTTCTACATGGGTATGTATCTGAGGAATCTTACATGTCCTAACTACCTAGATTTTTCAATAAGAAGTTTCCTAATCATATTTGTCGATTACACAAGGCTATCTATGGCTTGAAGTAGGCTCCATGTTCCTGGTATGATGAACTGAAAGCTTATATTGTGTCTCTTGGATTTCATCACTCTTAGTATGATCATTGTCACTTCATCTATGCAAAACTTAAAGTTATTATCTATCTTGTTGTTTATGTTGACGACCTCATAATTACAGGTAATCAGTCACACCATGTTGAAGAATTTATCAAACAACTTGGTACTTGATTCTCTATAAAAGATCTTGGTGTTCTAAATTTTTCTTGGGTGTTGAAGTCATTCGGTCACCTGTTGGTCTATTTCTTAACCAACAAAAATATATATGTGAACTACTTGAAAGGACCAACATGGAAGATGCAAAACCAGTGAGAATACCTACGACTTGTATTTTAGGTCCATGTTCTAAAGACGGTTCTCCTCTTGAAGATCCCACACAATACAGGACTGTAGTTGGAAGATTATAGTACTTGTAATTTACTTGGCTAGATGTTGCTTTTAAATTTAATAAGTTTTCTCAGTTTACAAGCTGTCCCACGACAACTCATTGGACCATGGAAAATGTGTCTTGCGTTATCTAGCTGGGACTTCAGACCATAGTTTATTTCTTTGGAAAGACTATCCTCTCTTACTTCATGTATTTTTTAACTCTAATTGGGTTGGTGATCGCGATGATTGCTCGACTACTATAGGCTATATTGTGTTTCTTGGCAGTCATCTAGTCTCATGGAGTTCTAAGAAACAACGCATAGTAGCTCACTCTTCAACAGAGGTAGAATACAGGGCCATTGCCTCTACCACAACTAAACTTTGTTGGGTGTGTAACCTTCTGAAGGAGTTATCGATTACTCCAACTCAGCCACCGGTCATCAACTGCGATAATCTTTGTGATACATATGTTTGTTCTAACCCGGTGTTCCACTCTCTCATGAAGCAGCTTGAACTTGATTGTTATTTTATTCGTAAATTAGTCCAGCAAGGTCTCCTTCGGGTTTCACATGTTTTATCGAAGAACCAACTAGCTGATATGCTCACAAAATCTCTTCCCAGTAGTTCTTTTGAGTTATTACGTTCCAAGATTGGTATCTCTAATCGACCTACCATCTTGCGGGGGCATATTATAGATATATCTTAGAGGGATTCTGAATGATTTTTCCTTTTTATTTACAGATTTAGTTTTTTATTTTTTAGCATATTTATAACCATAAAGATTCTCATTTATGTTAATTGATTGTACAGGTCTCTTTCCTGATCCTTATGGATCCACCCTCCTTTATAAATACCTTACTCATTATTAATAAAAACAACAATCTCCTTTATAAATTACTTTAGGGCTTCTATGTCAAAGTTGCAATGTTTGTTTCAATATTTTAAGGCATAATATATGTTTTAGAAGTTGTTTTTTATTAGATGGGATAGTGATATAGCTGTAATGCTGTTGTACTTAACTATCATGCTCTTCAAATAAAATGCTCTTCCAAAATGTTCTAATGAGATGTTTTAACTTCTCAAATCTCAACCATTTGGTATCTTGCTTTTCAGTGATCTTTTCCATAATGTTGTTCTTCTATGTGATTATGTCGTGTGGTCTTAAAACAACAACGATTAATTACTTTTAATAAAAAATTTATCTAATATTTATCTTTACTATCCTATTTAGACCCACATGGGATTCCATTGATTACATCGTATATTTTGTCAATAACTAGTCTTTTGGCACGTATACCTTATTTCAATGAGTAAAATTGATATTAGAGATTTATGTAAATAAAACATACCAGGACTTCTAGGTTTTAGTTCTTGATAGATTTTTCCATTAACTGAAGTTATTACAATGACTGATCAAATCGAAGCTAATTTTTAAATATTTTTTGTTAATCAAAACAACATCATACAGAGATCAAATAAAAAATTTATGTTGAATGATAACGACAACATAAAACCACATGACATAACAATAGATTAAAGCATTAGAATGATAACTGCATATATATTGTGTTAATCAACAGAGAAATAATATTATATCCGTCAAAATACAACATCATACATAGACCAAATCAAAAAGTTATAATAATTGTCCTTTCATCTAAGCGAGCCTTAAATTCACCATCAAACATACACCAACACCAAATTCTCTTTCAATGGCACAAAAAGTAAATGAATATTATCACATTACATATCAAACTAATGCTCAAAATTAGATTTAAGATCCTTTTGGCCTTCAGCTCCTTTTGTCATTTGTTAATCTTCTTCAACAAGCCTAAAATCACAACATTTGCCTGATGTAAAATTTTTGGTTCATACCAATCAAAAAAGTTGTAAGAAGTACGAAATAAGGACTGCAGTACATGAAAAATAAAGTTGTAAAAATTATTTAATAAGAAAAAAAGATAAAAATAGAAAATATAAATATTGCATACACTATAATGCATAAAATCGAGGAATGTACATCCGAGGTTGTCATTAGATCATGAAATTCTAACAATTGGAGGAGAAATACATGAACAAACAAGTCTCCTATTATAATTCATAAAGCACAGAATTATAATTTAAGTAGGAAAGATAGAAGCAACTGAGGGTGCTGGAGGAAATTGAAGTAAATTATTTTGAGAAATTTTGAAACCAATGGACGAGAAGGGAGAATAAATACAAAGAGAAGATAGAGAGGAAGTTTTGACTGACTGATGTCTTTTTTTGACAATACAACTTTATTAGCGCACATAATATATGCACTTTCTACTGTGGACTGATCTTTTGACTGGCTGACTGACGTCTTTGATTGACAACACAACTTTATATGACACATTGATAATGCTCAAACTACATCTCTCAATGAGAATATAAGAGATCGTTGTCAATATAAAACCCAACTATGTTGGGGTCGAATCCCACAAGGAATATTGTGTGAACATAAGTTGTTTGAAATTAATCAACTGATAGTTGGATGTTTCCAGAATTAGGGTTTTTTTAGTTTAACAAGTAATTTTTGGTTACGTTAGTTTCAGTGTTCGTAATCAAGAGTTTATGAAAAACCAGAATTATGTTCGCTAGGGATTTTGGTACTTGATAGATGCTACTAGTGGTTCAAGATTCTCATGGTAGGTAGGACAAGAAGTTATCTTTATCGAAGTTATGCTTAAATATCTCTCGACCTACTTAAGCATTTAATTACCTAATCTTCTCGGACTTAGGGAATTTATATTCACTGCCCAGATTTTACCTCAGGTTAACCAACCTTGTTACAGCGCTGATTATTAAACGGATTATTTCCAAGTCCATGTTGATAATTCACTTCCTACTATAGTTGATTTCTTTCTCAAGAAGATAAAAGTAGGTTTTATCTATTATTTGCAACCTACAGACATTAATTAAAACTTCCGAATTATCAAGAAGTCCTACTACCTTTCGAATCGTGATCACTCAACACCTAATCAAGACCTAACCCTAGATCCCATAATTCAGGTTAAAGGAATTTAGCCGCTCATGACGAAAAAATTGAAGCAACTAGATGAATTCATGCTTTGAAAGGTAAACTTACCACAAGATGAATAGAAACTAGAGATTCTAATATCTTCAAAGCAATTGCTTTCTCAAGCCAAAAGAAGAGAGAGAAAATATCAAAGTATATTGCTCAAAACTCAACGTGTCGAACTCTTTAGAAAACCCTAAAACAAAGCTTTAAATAGTTCTCCCTAATTATGAAAAATAAAATTAAATTCAAAAATCCCTTGAATTAGGTAACAACATTTGTGATAGCCTATCAAGAGGCTGATGACATATCACAAATGTCGCCAGCTCCTTCTTCAATTTTGGCTCTTCCTATTTAAGGCTGATGACAAACTCGACAACTTATTAGCTTCGTGACAGCCTATCACAAAATGTCATCAAAGATCTACTTCAGTTCTCCTGTGATGCCTCAGGCTGATGACATTCTTGACAGCTTATCAGACCCTTGACGACTTATCATAAAACATCGTCACATCTTTCAACTTAGTCCAATTCTCTGTTTACCGCTGACGATGACTTTGATAACTTATCACAGGACTGATGACTTATCATAAATATCGTCAGCCACACTTGTCTTCATATTTATTCAGATTTCAACTTCTTTGCTTCCATTCTTGTTCGTTCTCTATCATATCAGCTTAAACTGCAAAATCAAGCATAAACCAATTAAAAATGACAGAAGTTGCTTAAGACTTCACAATTATTCTTATTTAAAAGCCTTAAATGTGTTAGAATTAGCTTACACATCAATACCCTCAACTTAAAACAATTGCTTATCATCAAGAAACTTAACACAACTAAGAAAATACAAAGTACCTTTGCCAGTGAATTGTCTGTATCATCTCAACACACTTTTACCATCTCCAAGGTCACTTAATTCAAGAACAATGAAGAACACCAATTCAACACACAGGAATCAAGATACGACATCAATTCAGTCATAACATATATGCATAAATCGTTATTACACTGCCCGAACAAGTCAGTAACTAGCAATGTAACCAGTGTGCCTTCACAGCAAAGAGATCCCCCTTATCTCATATTAGGAATTATATATGTAACCATGGGGACAATCAAAACACTTACTCTCAGAACGAAGTTCCAATCAGTGTGTGCCAAGTACCATAGGATTTCCCTTATATTCATTACCCTGATCTTCAGATAGGTCAGCTAGGATCACTGTAGGGCTTCTCTTAGGCTTGTAATGTAGGCTAGAGGATGGTATGATACTCGATGGTATTTAAAGTAAATAAGCCTCCTTGACACTACAATAGCTTTTTAGGGTTTCACTCATTAGCCTTTTTCACTCTTCTCTTTTCTTGATCACACTTATTTAGGATGGGTGCAATCATTTCTCAATTACTTAATCTTTTTCACAATTTTTTTTCTTTCTGTTTTCCTCTGCACCCAGATTTTTATTCTTTTGTCTTATGATACCTTTCTTCATACTCATTCTATATTATGCACCCCTTTGATAGCCACCCTCAACTTAGGCCATTTTCCTAAGTCAAGGTGCACAGTGTCCAAGGAGGACCAGGGCCTAAACAAGTTCATTGTGATCTAAATGGGAAGGTAACAGGTGTCATACAAAGAACTAGGCTAATTAGGCTCAAAACGGGGATCAAGGGATACCGTACACATAGGGAAGGTCATTTAGGCTAAAGTGAGCTAATATCAAAATGGCCTATGATCCTTTCTTAACCCATATCCTTCAACCTAGGTAAGACTAACCGAGCAAGTTCTGGATTCAACATAGAAGGGGAACTAAGTAGTTGCTCTTACACACATGGTACAGACATATATCACAAGCTATGACTCATTCAGTTCATGCAGCTGTTTTGCAATGATTATTATGTTACTAGAACTAATGCCATACAAAGATGCACAGGGGTTACACTTGAATGCAAATCACACAATTAAAGGAGTAGACCACTTGAAGAGGTGTACAAAAATCACAAAACAATTCAACTGCTTTAAGTACAAGTATTTCTCCTAATCGGCTACAAAATTTTATAACTATAATTTACTCTACACCCTCAACTTAAAATCAAAGAACATCTGAACTAAGGGTTAGAGTATACCTGGAATGGATTAATCCTGAGTGTCATGGGTTGCCTCCCATGCAGCGCCTGATTTAACATTGTGGCATGACTCAGGTATCTCGATTGCTTCAGACTTTAAAGAGACTGATAGTAGTGATGCTTTTTATTAATTCTTTCTGACCAATGTAAAGTTTGAATCATTTTCCATTCACCTTGAAGGTGTTGCCATCTTCATTTTCAAGTTCTACTACTCCAGATGAGTAGACTTGACTAACTCTAAATAGGCCAGACCATTTGGATTTAAGCTTGCCTGGAAATAATTTAAGTCTAGAATTGAACAAAAGCACCAAGTCACCTTTTTAGAAGTCTCATTTCTCTATCCTCTAATCATGATACTTTTTCATCTTTTCTTTATATAGATCTGCTCGTTCATATGCCCTAAGACAAAATTCATCCATCTCATTCAGTTGTTCCAGTCTCAGCTTTACTGCCTCCTTCCAACTCAAATTCAGCCTTTTGAGTGCCCACAAAGCCTTGTGCTCCAGCTCTATTGGTAGGTGGCAATCTTTTCCATAGACCAGCTGCAATAGTGACATGCCAATGGGTGTCTTGGAAGCAGTCCGATATGCCCACAAGGCCTCATCGAGCTTTCAAGACCAATCTTTCTAACTAGCATTCACCATTTTGGCTAAGATGGCTTTAATTTCTTGATTTGACACTTCCACTTCCACTTATTTTTGGGTGATATAGAGTGTCTACCCTATGCTGTTTTACCCCATATTTTGCTAAAGCTGTTCGAAACACTTTGTTGCACAAATAAGATCCTCCATCACTTATAATAGTGCGTGGTACTCTAAAGCGAGAGAAGATATTCTATTTGAGAAAAGCAATAACTCTCTTTCCTTTATTATTATACAAGGCAACAACTTCGACCCATTTTGATACATAGTGAACGACAACTAAAATATTCTTTATCCCATACAAGCTTACAAAAGGGCCCATGAAATCGATGCCCCATACATCAAATAATTCTACTTCAAGTATCTTAGTCAAAGGCATCTCATGTCTTTTGGAGATTGAACCTTGCCTCTGACATTGGTCATATTTTAGCACAAACTCATGGGCATCCTTGAACAATGTTGGCCAATAGTAACCACTCTGCAATACCTTTCTAGCCGTTCTTTCATCTGCATGGTGACCTCCAACTAGGGAAGCATGAAATGCTTCCAATATGCATAATACATCCACTTTCGGCATGCATATCCTTATAATATTGTCCGCAAATCACTGAAAATGATACGGCTCATCCCAGAAGTAATGTGTCACATTATGTTGGAATTTTTTTCTTTGATAAAAAGAAAGATTTTCTGGGATGACCTCACTCACAACATAATTTGCATAATCAGCATACTAAGGCAATTGTTTCACAGCAGCCGCCAAGATCTCCTTATCAAGGAATGGATCATTTATTTCTATTTCATCACTAGTTGCCTATTCACCTTCCATTTTAGACGAATGATCTGCAAGTTGGTTTTCACAACCTTTCTGATCTTTGACCTCAAAGTCAAATTCTTATAGCAGCAACACACATCTAATCAGACTTGGTTTTGCATCCTTATTTGCCATCAAGTACCTTAAGGCTGCATGGTCAGTGTGGACCACCACTTTGGTCCCAATCAGATAAGCCTTGAACTTCTCAAAAGCATACACTACAGCCAGAAGTTCCTGCTCAGTGATGGTGTAATTCTTTTGCACTCCATTCAGTGCTTTGCTAGAATAATATATCAGATGAAACAGTTTGTCCCTCTTTTGTACCAATACAGCTCTAAGGGCAACACCACTTGAATTACGCATGATCTCAAACGGTTTTGACTAATCTGGTGCAACAACAATAGGAGCCTTAACCAACTTCTTTTTAAGGCATTTGAATGCCTTCAAGCAATCATCATCAAAGAAAAACTCCACTTCTTTCTCCAAAAGTTTGCAAAGTGGACTTGCAACCTTCGAGAAGTCTTTTATAAACCTCCGATAAAAGCCAGCATGTCCAAGTAAACTACACACTCTCTTAACTAAAATGGGAGGTGGCAGTTTCTCAATAACTTTCACTTTTGCTCGATTAATTTCTATCCTTTTTTCTAAAATTTTGTGGCTGAGAACGATGCCCTCCTTTACCATAAAATGACATTTTTCCCAGTTAAGCACCAAATTCAATTCAACACATCGTTGCAAGGCTATACTCAGGTTCTCCAAACACATCTCAAATAAATCCCCCACCACAGAGAAATCATCCATGAATATCTCTATGGTGTCCTCCACTATATCTGAGAAGATAGACATCATACACCGTTGAAAAGTGGCAGATGCATTGCATAGCCCAAATGGCATCCTCATAAATGCAAAGGTTCCATATGGACATATGAATGTCTTCTTCTCCTGATCTTTACGAGCAATACAAATTTGGTTTTATCCGGAATAACCATCCAAAAAATAATGCCACCCCCTTCCAGCCAATCGATCAAGCATTTGGTCCATAAAAGGCATCAAGAAGTGGTCTTTCTGAGTCCCTGAATTCAACTTATGGTAGTCTATGCAAACTCTCCACCCAGTCACAGGCCTGAGTGGAATCAACTCATTCCTTTCATTTTCAACCACAGTCATGCCCTCTTTTTTGGGCACACATTGAACTAGGCTTACCTATTTGCTATCAGAAATAGGGTAAACCACTTATACATCCAACTACTTAATAATCTCCTTCTTAACCACCTCTTGCATTGGTGGGTTAAGACGGTGCTGATGCTCTATGGTTGGAATACAATCTTTCTCAAGTAGAGTTTTATGCGTGCAGATGCCAGGGGGAATGCCAATAATATATGCGATGGTCCATCCTATATCTCTCTTATGGCTCTGAAGTACTAAAATAAGTGCGTTTACCTATTGATCACCCAAATCAGCCACAATAATAACATTTAGCCTGTTCCCGTTGCCCAAAAACATGTATCGTAAGTGCCCAGGTAGTTCTTTCAATTCCAACATCGGTGGATCCTCAATAGATAGATTGGCTGGTGGTGTTGGTCGATTAGCAAGGTCAAGGTCTAGTTTTTTAGGAGCATAAGTATATGAACCCTTTCCTTAAAAATCACAAATAGTCTTTTCATACTCACTGATGCCTTCACTATCAAAATTCATCATAACTGCAGCCAAAGGTTCGACAACAAGTTGCTCAGCTATTGACACCTTCTGTTTGTCCTCATAATACACATCAACTACTGAGAATACACTTATTTCTTTATTCTTCTTCATTGATTTACACACATCAAACTGTACCACTTCATCATTCATCCTAAATAAGAGCTCACTCGCTCTCAAATTAATCAACACACTTCCGATTGTGAGAAAAGGTCGACCCAAGATTATGGGCACCTCGAAGTACACCTTACAATCTAGAATGACGAAGTCTGTAGGGAATATAAAATTGGAAACCTTCACCAAAACATCATACAAAATGCCAACATATCGCTTTACTAACCTATCCACCATCACGAGTCGCATGTTGGTGGGTGTGGGATTTCCCATACCCAAATTTCTATAAACAACCAGTGGCATCAAACTTATGCTTTCTCCCAAATCACATAATTCCTTAGCAAATTCCATAGTCCCAATTGTGTATGGAATAGTGAATTCGCCTGGGTCTGGTTCTTATGCACCAAGGTCTTTGTAGAAATAGTGCTATAATGATGAAGATTACCCTCCAATTTGTAGCTCACCTCTCTTTTCTTAGTCACAAGGTCTTTCATGAATTTCCCGTATCCTGGTATTTGCTCAAGTGCCTCAACCAAAGGCACGTTTATTGTCAATTGCTTGAGTACTACCATGAATTTGCTGAATTTTGCATCATCAGTTTTCTTCTTCAACCACAGAGGAAGGGGAGGTGGTGGTCTTGGGATAGTTTTTAGCACTAACTCCTTGTCCTTCTCTTGACCTTTCTCTAGAACATTATCAGAATTATCTAGCTTCTTAGAATCCACTGGACCTCCTTTTTTCGGTTCATCAACAACTACCTTATCAACTACAGGTTTCCCCACAGAAGGGCTAGGTAATATCTTACTACTTCTAGTGGTAATATCCATATATAACTATCATTCTGCAGATTATGGACTACTTCATAGTGGTCACACCAGAGTTGGTAGCCTTCACCCCCTTCAGCAACTTAGCCATTATGTCCTCCATGGACATCTTTTAAGAACTTGATGAAGCAGCCTCACGATTTCTAGGAGGAACATATAGCCCACTCTTGTCATTGTAATTTCTCCAATTTCCCTGCTCCCTATCTTTATAACCAAGCTTATCATAAAAGTTTCAACCTTAATTCCCTTGGCTATTGCCTCAGAACCCCCCCTGATTATTAGCATAGTTAGCCTCTTCTTCTGTATCAGCCCCAATCCTATCCTGAGATCCCACAACTTTTACCTTCTCAACCTTTCCTGATAGCAAGTGCTTGGTTAGCTAGTCCATCTGTGTTTTCAATTGAGCCATGTATTGGTCATGTTCCTCTTTTCTTCTGTGTTGTTCTGCAGTAATACCTACAGAAGTAGTGGGGATGGCCACTATAGAGTCTTTGGTATGCCATGCCCGACTCTATTTGGTCATTCTGTCTAGCATCTCTGAAGCCTCTGGGAATGTAAGATTAACAAACGAATCACCAACAACATTGTCTACAATTGGCGTAACAGAGTTAATATCCCTATACAAAGTCTCAATCAAATGTATGTCCGTCATGTTATAGTTTGGACACTGTGTCAGCTTCTTTTTGAATCTTTCCCAGGTTTTATGAAAGTCTTCAGTCAGGAGCTGCCTAAAGTTGCTGATCTCATCCCTCAACTATACCCTCCTAGAAGGTGAAAAGAACCTTTCTAGGAAAGCTCCTTTCAATTGCCTCCAGTTGGTTATAGAATCGGGCGTCAGCTTATTTAGCCATAAAGTTGCCTCACCAGATATAGACAATAGAAACAATCTTAACCGTATAGTATTTTGTCCCACTCCAGGGTTATCAAAATATTTACAGATATTGAGAAAATTCACCAGATGCAGGTTCGGGTCATCCCCAGGAAGGCCACCAAACAACTCCTTAAGATTGAGGAGTGGGATCATAGTACTAGTAATGTTGAATTTAGATCCAGGTGACAACAGTGGAGGAATGATTGCACCCATTGCACCAACTCCATCCATTCCATCATCATTATCATCATTTAGATCATACTGTACCAGCTGGTACTCTTGTCTTTCTCGGAATGAATGGTTCCTGTTAACATTACGCCGTACTGGTGCAGCTATCTGCTCTACATGCCTTGGGTACCAAGATTCATCAACTTTTCATTACCCAAATCTTCATCTTCAGGGTTTGGATGTCGTGCTCGTTGCTTGATATTTTGCACATTCACCTGAGCTTGAGCTAAGGCTACCAGTCTGTAAGCCTCTTACTATTCTGCCATTCTTTTAATTCATTGCGGTTCTAATTTAAGTGGTAATAATGGTTCTCCAGAACTTCTGGTGCTTGGCATACACTATAAATATCCTATAATAAACAAAAACAACAAATAAATGTAAAACTAGGAAACTTAACTAACAGTCAATTTGCAAACACAAACTTTAGTTTACAACCGTATTCCCTGACAATGACGCCATTTTTGATAATGCTCAAACTATACCTCTCAATTAGAATATAAGCAATCATTGTCAATATAAAACCAAACTAGGCTGTGTTCAAATCTCATAGGTAATATGGTGTGAACGTAAGTCGTTTGCAAATTAATCAAATGATAGTTGGATATTTCCAGAAATGAGGGGTTTTTAGTTTAACAAGCAATTTTTGGTTACATTAGTTTTAGTGTTCGTGATCAAGAGTTTATGAAAAACCAGAATTACATTCACTAGGGATTTTGGTACTTGACAGATGCTACTAGTGGTTTAGGATTCTCACGGTAGGTAGGACAACAAGTCATCTTTATCGAAGTTATGCTTAAATGTCTCTCGACCTACTTAAGCATTTAATTACCTAATCCTCTCGGACCTAGGAAATTTATATTCTCTTCCCAGATTTTACCTCAGGTTAACCAACCTTGTTACAACGCTGATTATTAAATGGATTATTTCCAAGTCCCTGTTGATACTTCACTTCCTACTATATTTGATTTCTTTCTCAAGCAAATCAAGTAGGTTTTATCTATTGTTTGCAACCAACAGACATTAATTAAAACCTCAGAATTATCAAGAAGTCCTACCACTTTTCAAGTCCTGATCACTCAGCACCTTATCAAGACCTAACCCTAGATCCTATAATTCAAGTTAAAGGAATTTATCCGCTGATGATGAAAAAATTGAAGTAACTAGATGAATTCATGCTTTGAAAGGTAAACTTACCACAAGATGAATAGAAACTAGAGATTCTCAGATTAAATCACAAAGTAAATCCCAAAATAATGAAGATAATATCTTCAAAGTAATTGCTTTCTCAATCCAAAAGTAGAGAGAGAAAATATCAAAGTATATTGCTCAAAACTCAATGTGTCAAACTCCTTAGAAAACCCTAAAACAAAGTTTTAAATAGTTCACCCTAAATATGGAAACAAAATAATAGAATTCAAAAATCCCTCAGATTAGGTGACGACATTTTTTATAGCCTATCAGGAGGCTAACGACTTATCACAAATGTCATCGGCTCCTTCTTCAGTTTTGGCTCTTTCCATTTAAGGCGACGACAAACTTGACAACTTATCAGCTTCGTGACGGCCTATCATAAAATATTGTCAAATCTCTGCTTTAGTTCTCCTGTACTGCCTTAGGCTAATGACATTCTTGATAGATTATTAGACCCTTGATGACTTATCACAAAATGTCGTCACATTTTTCAACTTAGGCCAATTCTCTATTTACTGCTGACGACGAACTCGATAACTATCACAGGGCTGACGACTTATCACAAATGTCGTCAGCCATACTTGTCTTCAGATTTCAACTTCTTTGCATTCATTCTTGTTAGCTCTCTATCATATCAACTTAAACTACAAAATCAAACATAAACCAATCAAAAACGAAAAAAGTTGCTTAAGACTTCACAATTATTCTTAGTTAAAAGCCACAAATGTGTTAGCATTAGCTTACACATCACATATTATGATACCTATAAGCTACATAGTGCACATAATATATGCGTTTTCAACTGACATTCCTCATTTGAATGATTGATTGACGCCTTTGGTTGACAACGCAACTTTATATGACAAATTTTCAACCTACAAGCCACATAACGCACATAATATATGTGTTTTCTACTGTACATTCCTTTTTTGACTGACTGGATGACGTCTTTGATTGACAACACAATTTTATTATCACAATTTGTGTGAACTTCATACCTTTGTTCTTTATATTATAAATAACACATTACAAATATAAAGAAAAACAATACATCTTATAACATATTATGCCAAGCTCTAATGAAAAGTTGGTTCGATATTAGAAAAATAAAAAATGAGAGGATTTCAAAAACCCAACAACAGTATTTAGGTGCTATACTGACTTCTAAAAAAATGGTATGATCGTATTTTTCCATTAGAAAATAAACCCATTTCCATTTATGATGATTTAACAAATTATTGGACACATCATTGTTAAAGAAACATACTCCTCTAAAGCTGAAGATTTTATTATTAGGGCAGAAATACTTTAGTAGAATCAACTATATTCTAAAGGTGTGATTATGAGGTGTTATGTCGATGGCATGATTTGATCGTTCCACAGACAGTGTCCACGATATTTTAGATATATAAGTTCATAGTTGAAGCACATGCAATTGAACACTTGAATAAGAAAATATTAGAAATAGAAAAAACATTAAAGCTTTTTCATGCATTAGATGTTCTTATCTATCAAGTTGTAGATGAAGAGGAGAACTAAAAAGTACTTGAAGATCAGAGACTACATCAAGATTCTACCTATCCGGTATATTCAATTGTTAATGAATGAATAGGCCTTCAAAAACATTTAACCCAAACATTAGATTTTAGAGTGCCATATTGTTGTATAAATCAATTGAGTTTAGTTAAGTGAACACAACAAACTAGTTCAAATTGGTGTTTAGATCCTAGTAATAAACATGAAGTCGATGTGGTTTCTGAAACTGATGAAGAAGATATGTAATTTCTTACATTGTTCTTTATGTTACATTTGGTGTTATGCCAAATTTAAATTTTCATATCACAATAAAATACTTACACTATTCATTAACATGCAAATACATAATACAATAACATATAAAGCTGTAATACCCCGTATTTCCTTAACATAATCTAAGTCCCAATACATGAGTATTTGTATATAAAATTTTTGAAACACTCATTATTTTACAATTTAGAGCCTTTCATTGCATAGGAAATTGAATTAGCTTTTCAACTATATAAAATTTACCTAAATCTGATAACCGGGTAAAAAGTTATGGCGATTTTAAGTTTCAGTTGTTAAACACCGTCATTTTAGCCCTTAGCGCATTGTGGAGCCAACATAAATGACAATTTTAAATTTCCAGTAAAGCTCCGCGAAACCACCACATTGCGCCGTTAGCCAAAATCCCAATTGTCCTTTTCCAATGTCCTATCACGATAATAGTGTGTCGCGCCAAGGGTGAATTTCAGAATCAAAAGGGCACCGCGATTGCTCCGCATCGTGCCAAGCCCTCAGTTCCCAGTTGTCTAATTCCAGTGACACGATGCGATAGAGCCATGTCGTGCCAACTCACAAAATTAGGAATTTTTTAGTAATTCTGAGTTTTAAACTGAGGGCATTGCGGTCTTTTTTCCCTCACCCTAGTCAATCTTTAACACGAAATTCACCCTAATTAACCCATTATTTCATTATTTTAATAACTTTTCCCCCAAATCAAATAATATTTTCTCCCAATCAAGAACCCTAGCTCTCAAATTCAAGGGCAATCCTCAAGAATTCACCAAGAACTTCAAGAAATCCATCAATTAAGGTATGTTAGATGTTCATCCAGGAATCCCTTTCATCCATGGACTCCAAGCAACCTTTCAAATTATAAAATTGTGATCTTTTCATTTTATTATGTTTTAAGTTATGATTTCACCCATGAATCTCCATGAACTATGATTCTATACCATGTTACCATGAAATTATTGTTATTATTTAATCCTGCATGTTTTAATGTTGTTATTTATTGAACAAGACCTGGATTTAAATCTATTATATAGGATTCATGCTATTTCTATATGTTTTATGAAATTTCTATGATTGTTTTAAACCATGAACTAAAAGCGTTTGATAACATGCCTACAAGAGCGATTGATTTAAATAAAAGCCTTCATGTTTTGTCCTTCAAGCTTTAGTGTCATTTTACTATTATTGTTTTTGAGTCCTAGGGGTATTGGATACCTGAAAACCATAGATGTTTATTTAGTTTAGTCTCAGTACATTACATCACAGTCTTCAGAATATATTATGAGCATTAGCAAAATAGTCAGATATCAGTCATTAAATTCAAAACAGTCTAGTATTTAAGTGTCTTTCAGTTGGGAGTAGGATTTAGTACTGAGCGAGTGCAGGGATGGTGGCTTACCTGTTAGATAGGCAGAGTTATTAGTAGTAGTCCCTATACTCCAGAAATATGTAGTCAGTGTAAGATATGAGTAGTCACCCGTCAGATTAGGCTTGACTATCTCGCAGGGGTCACCCGTCAGTTCAGACTTGTCACCCTTAGTCCTTTGGATATTATATTAGTTTAGTGGATACACAACCATTCTTAGTACCCATGGAATGGTATTAACACCCTTCTAACTAAGTGTCACAGCCCAAAATCCCATCAGGCTGGACTGACACCCGAAGCCGAGAAGGCCCAGGAGAACCCGTTCAAATACCTGTGCTTTCACTTACATGTCGCCAAAAATTTGGGCAGCACTTCGCTGCATATAAAAGGGTCTAATTACCTATATCAGCACAACATGCACAAATATATATATATATATATATATATAATACTTGGCCGTCGGGGCCACCCCATATACGAATATAACATCACTATATAAACTTTCATGACTTTACCCTCCCTTATGTCTACAAAGCCTCTAGGATATACATGACATAACTAGGGTCGGGACAAACCCCCGCCCATACATGACTCCTGTACAATAACAAAATATAAGGAACCGACTCGGAAAGCTCCGAAGTAAACTGGGGCTTACCAACAGTAGCTGTATGACCTGGCACCTACTGGTGTGGTGTATGAGCTGAGGTACCTGTGCCTGCAGAATCAAATGCAGGTCCCCCGTAAGGGACATCAGTACGAGATATGTACTGAGTATGTAAAGCTGTAAATAATCATATGTGATATGGGGGATCAAGAAAATCAGACACAAGTGAATAAATCATAATAGAAGTGAACCACACTTCATAAATATTTTTAGGATCATGAACATTATTATTAATCTGAATTGGGTTCTTGAATTCAAACACATTTGTGGAACGGTAGACATTCGTTCATTTCATTCTTTACAATTATTATTCGCCATTATCTCCTCCTCCCGAAACTCCAACCACCTAACAATAATCAATATTGTACCGTACTATGACTATTAGGCTGCCCCCAGTACATATCAATTGGGATCGACCGATGCTAGGCTTATTCCCCTGAGATACCACCCATAAACACATAAATAGGGATCGACCCATGCTAGGCTTATGCCCCTGGGATACCACCCACACGTATATCAAGTAACAAATAAGAGATTTTTCCAATAACTTAGTTCAAAAGCTTTTGAGATTATTACCTTAGTGTTCATGCCAATATAGTACCTTTGGAACAATGATATATCAATAGGAATCAAGTAATAGACCTTCTATACAATAACGATGTAATAAGGACTCATTGGTACATCAACAATATGTTTCAGAATCATCAATATCACAACAATGAAATAGGAGCCTTTTGGTATATCAATGAAACATTTTGACACTTTATAGAATGGAAACAACTTCATTGGTAATGTAGAACAATACATGTGTTTGGATAACCTCGGAATCTTACTTGATGGAACATTGGTGTTTTCATGCCAAAGAACATCGTTAGAGTATGCTTTGCATACCTCGTTGTAGATTCGGATACCAATTCAACACAACTTCCCACCTTTACAAATCACTTATCTACAATGAAATATTTGGCATCTAGTATTAGCAACCAAACACCACAATTCTCTTCCATAATTCCATACAACCAATATTTGCAAAGCATTCCAAAAACCAACTTGAACAATAGGTTTATGTGTATATATATATATAATCATCATTTCAATACCACATCATCAATACCACATCATCCGTTCACAGTTCAACATAATCCAACCATGCACAAGAATGATCCAATATCATTTCCAATTATCTTTCAACAATAATCAAATTACATACTTCTTATGCTCACATGCATATCTATATATATAGACATATCTATATAAATAACACCAACATAATTTACATCCTTACCATAGAATGACCCTTTGGGTTTTGAAGTCCCGTTGGCACAAATAAGGGGTGCTTATCGAAGCCCTTGAGATGATGAACACAACTACGGAATCAATTTGGACTTTCCACGGTTGAATCACAAGTAATTTGAAGGTCAAATTTGGCTAGGGTTTGTTCTCTCCTATGATTGATGATGAATATCAGTTTTTGAACTCATATACATGTATATATACATATATTTACGTCCATAATATCATAGAAAATGACCAAAGTGCCTTTAAAATTTAAATAATGTCAAATATGTCCTCCGGTGGACCATTTTGACAAGCTGAAGTAGATAGACCATAACTCTTTGCTCCGATATTGGATTTGGGTGAAATTGGTATAATTGGAAAGATAATTCAAAGGTATTTCATTTCATATAAATTAGGCCACCCAGTTCGTACTGTACCAGGAGTTATGATCGTTTGAAGTTGACCCTAAAAATCTGTTTTGAGAGGCTGAAGTAAAACTTGTATAACTCCTTACGCAGATGTTGTATTTGGATGAAACTAATTTCATTGGAAAGAAGACTCAAAGATAGTTCTTTTGATATGTGGTATCTCTCCCAGTTCATTATATTGAGGGAGTTATGATCGTTCAAAGTTGACCCAAAAACTGGCAATTTTCCTGCAAATTTACTGTTCACATTCCGGCCACCGTTTTATAGTTTTGAACGTGCTCGCTTATATCCAAAACTTATCCGTTTTTGAAAATATTTATATCGTCGGAAAGCTTATTCAATAACCTTCGTATGGAAACATTGACGGGCAAATTCCAGTATAAATAAGGTCGATTCCTATACGCATATAATCAAATTATACACTTGAAACCATCTCAAAATAATCAATACTCAAACTCATATATACCTAACTTAGGATCAATACATATACTCCAACACATATAACAATGGCTAATGCACGTAATTAAGTACGGGGTGTTACATCCCTCCCCCCTTAAGGACATTCGTCCTCGAATGTGAATGTAGTTATTTAGCCGAAACAAGTTCAAATTCATAATTGATATTCACGTCATCATATAGATATTATGCATATGTAAAAACTTACTTGTTAGTGTCCCAATTCCACTCCTTGCACTTCTTTTTCACCTTTGAACAAATATGGGTATTTCGATTTCATTGCTTCCTCTGCTTCCCATGTAATCTCTTCCCTTTGTTGATTTCTCCAAAGTACTTTCACCGATGCTACTTCTTTATTTCCCAACTTCTTAACTTGACGATCTAATATAGCAATAGGAATCTCCTCATAGGTAATATCTTCTGTTACTTGCACATCTTCAGTAGAAGTAATAAGGGTCGGATCTCCGATGCACTTTCGAAGCATCGATACATGAAATACTGGATGCACTGATGAGAGTTCCTGGGGTAGCTCTAATTCATAAGCAACTTGCCCACATCTTCGAATAATCTTATATGGGCCTATATATCGTGGACTCAACTTTCCTTTCTTGCCAAATCTCATCACCCCTTTCATTGGCGATACCTTCAAAAATACCCAATCGCCTAACGAAAACTCTAGCCCTCTTCTTCTACTATCCACATATGACTTGTGTCGACTTTGGGCTGTTTTTAACCATTGCTGAATCACCTTGACTTTTTCTATGGCTTGATACACAAGATCCGGTCCGAACAAAAGAGTTTCACCCGCTTTGAACCATCCTATTGGTGATCTACA
Organism: Capsicum baccatum var. pendulum; assembly: GCA_030864225.1. NCBI lineage: Eukaryota > Viridiplantae > Streptophyta > Magnoliopsida > Solanales > Solanaceae > Capsicum > Capsicum baccatum. Next base: position 43,639,557 of record CM061554.1, read on the forward strand.
CTTCCTCCCATATAAAGCTTCATATGGTGCCATTTTGATACTTGAATGATAGCTATTATTGTAGGCAAACTCAATAAGAGGTAAATGATCATCCCAGCTGCCTTTAAAATCTATAACACATGCTCATAGCATATATTCAAGTGTTTGAATGGTGCGCTCTGCTTGTCCATCCGTCTGAGGGTGAAAAGCTGTACTCAGATTCACTTGTGTTCCCAAACTCTGTTGGAAAGACTTCCAAAAGTTTGCAGTAAATTGAATTCCCCGATCTGATATAATAGAAGTTGGCACTCCATGTAATCGAACTATTTCTTTAACATACAGCTTCGAATATTCTTCAACTGTGTAAGTGGTCTTAACGGGTAAAAAATGTGCGGAATTAGTAAGCCTATCCACAATCACCCATATAGAATCAAATTTCTGAGCTGTACGAGGCAAACCTGTAACAAAATCCATGTTGATCATGTCCCACTTCCAAGTTGGAAGATCTATGCATTGCATATAGCCTCCGGGCTTTTGATGTTCCACTTTAACTCGTTGTCAATTTGGACATCCAGCTACAAATTCTGCGATGTTCCTTTTCATGTTATTCCACCAATACATATCTTTCAAATCTTGATACATTTTGGTTGATCCTGGATGAATGGAATACCTTGAAAAATGTGTCTCTGTCATAATCTTCTTTCTTAGCCCGTCTACATCCGGCACACATAATCAGTTTTGGCACTGAAGTACTCCTTCTCGCGTAAGCTCAAATACCTTGGTTGCACCACTCTGAACGTTCTCCTTAAGATGTAATAAAATAGGATCTGCATATTGCTTCTCTTTCATTTCAGCTACTAATGAAGATTCCGCAGCATTATGTACGATAAGCTCTTTGTCCGGTGTTTCAAGAAGGTGAACTCCCAAACTAGCTAACTGGTGAAGATCTTTAACCATCCCTTGCCTTTCTATAGGCATCATCATAGCCTTACGACTTAACGCATCAGCTACTATATTCGCTTTTCCTGGATGATACAAAATATCAACATCATAATCTTTTAATAGTTCCATCCACCTTCGCTGCCTCAGATTTAGATCCTTCTGACTGAAAATATATTGTAAGCTCTTGTGATCAGTATATATATCAACATGAACCCCATATAAATAGTGGCGCCATATTTTTAAAGCAAAGATAACCGCTGCCAGCTCAAGATCGTGTGTAGGATAATTTTTCTCATGTGGCCGCAATTGTCTAGAAGCATATGCTATTACCTTACCATGCTGCATCAATACACATCTTAAACCAATTCTAGAAGCATCACAATACACTGTATACCCTTTTGTACCTTCTGGAAGCGCCAACACAGGTGTAGAAGTCAACTTATTTTTCAATTCTTGGAAACTCTCCTCACACGTATCATTCCATTGGAACTTGGATGCTTTATGCGTTAGCTTGGTTAAGGGTGCTGAAATGGAAGAAAAGTCTTTAACAAATCTCCTATAATAACCGGCCAACCCGAGAAAACTACAAATCTCCGTCGGCGTTGTGGGCCTTGGCTAGTTCTTCACAACTTCTATCTTTTGAGCATCAACCTTTATCCCTTCACTAGATACAATATGACCCAAAAATAACACCGACTTTAACCAAAACTCACATTTAGAGAACTTTGCATAAAGCTTACAATCACGAAGAGTCTGCAATGTCTGTCGTAAGTGATTAGCATGGTCCTCTTCTGATCTAGAATAAACTAGAATATCATCTATAAAAACTATCACAAATACATCTAGGAATGGCTTAAACACCCTATTCATCAAATCCATAAAAGCTGCAGGTGCATTTGTTAGACCAAATGACATAACTAGAAACTCATAATGACCATACCTTGTTCGGAAAGCTGTTTTGGGTATGTCTTCTTTGACCCTCACTTGGTGGTAACCTGACCTCAAATCAATCTTAGAAAAGCACTTGGCACCCTGTAACTGATCAAATAAATCATCAATTCTTGGGAGAGGATATTTATTCTTAATAGTCACCTTATTCAATTGCCGATAATCAATACACATCCTCAGCGAGCCATCCTTTTTGCGCACAAATAACACTGGTGCTCCCCAAGGGGACATACTAGGCCTTATGAATAGCAAATCTTTCAATTGCTCTTTCAATTCTCAAAATTCTACTGGGGCCATTCTATATGGAGGAATGGAGATTGGTTGGGTTCCTGGTATTACATCAATTCCAAACTCTACTTCTCGTTCAGGAGGCAAACCTGGAAGATCTTCAGGAAATACATCAGGAAATTCATTTACCACTGGAACAACGTGAAGAGTTGGTGGCTCCGCTTCTGTATCCCTTACTCTAACTAAATGATATAGGTATCCCTTGGAAATCATTTTTCTTGCTTTGAAATAAGAAATAAATCTACCTTTTGGTGCGCCAATCTTACCTTGCCATTCAATAACTGCTTCATTCGGAAAATGTAAATACATCTTTTTTGTACAACAGTCAATTTTGGCATAACAAGATGCCAACCAATCCATACCCATTATAACATCAAAGTCTACCATTTCTAGTTCCACGAGATTGGCCATCGTGTTTCGACCACACACAGTTACTACACAATCTTTATAAACCCTTCTAGCAATAATAGATTCCCCAACCGGGGTAGACACTTCCAACGGCTTATCTAACAATTCGGGGGTTCTTTTGAACTTTCCAGCAACCAAAGGAGTAACATATGATAATGTAGAACCGGGATCAATTAGAGCATATACATCAAATGAAAATATGGACAACGTACCCGTAACCACATCTGGGGAAGCCTCTAGATTCTGTCGATCCGCTAAAGTATAAGTGTGATTCTGAGTCCTGCTGGAACTGACGACTCTTCTTTCGTTCCTAGCGTGACCCACGGGTCGTGCACCTCTACCAGAATAAGATACCGGTGACGATGATGCAACAGCTGATCCCAAAGGTCGTGCTACACTACCTGCGCTCCTTCGTGGGCATTCTCTCATCATATGCCCCGTCATACCGCACCAATAACAAACATTTGTTCCCATTCGACATGTGACCATATGATGCCTTCCACATTTATTGCATGGATCTCGAGGAGGTCTTAGTTGGATCATATTCCTTTGCCCATGATAACCCACTGATTGCGAACTATGACCCTCACTTCTTTTCCCAATTTGACTGCCTATGAACCCCTGATGCTATGGTGGAGCACTAGCTGCAGAATAAGAAAATAATGGCCTAGGTGGTCTAGCAGAAAATTGAGGTCTAAAACCTCCTTGTGGTGCCATAAACTGCCCTGTAGATCTGGCCCTCTTAGAAGATCCGCTTTCAAATTCCTGTGTTCTTCTTGTTTGCCTCTGATCTTCCATTTTCTGTGCAAATGCTTGGATCCTAGCTATATCCATATCTTTATTCAGTGCAACAATAGTACAATCCCTAACCAAATACGGATCTAATCCGTTCACATACCGATGAAATCTGTCATCCATAGTAGCTATAACATTAGGAGAATATCTGGACAAGGAATTAAATCGAAGACTATACTCCCTCACACTTGTATTACCCTGCCGAAGATTTAAGAACTGATCTGCACGGGCCTGACGAGTCTCATATGGAAGATAATGATCAATAAATGCCTCTTTGAACTCTTTCCAAGTAGCTGGGGGTGCATCAATTCCCCTCGACCGTTTCCAGTCTTCATACCAATATATAGCCTCACCTTTGAATCTATACGCGGCTAACTCCACTGTCTCTCTGCCCGATAAATGCATCACCTCTAGGGCCCTTTGGATCTGATCAATAAAGTCCTGCGGATCTTCATTATGATCGGATCCGGTAAAAGTAGGCGGATCCATCTTAAGAAAATCTTGCGTTCGAAGACTAGCCGCCCTATCAGTACTGCTAGAACCTGCGACAGGAATGGCTTGCCCTTGGACTTGCCCAGCAACTATACGAGTCAAAAGTTGCACTGCATTTCTAAGATCTTGATCAACAACATTAATAGGTGGCTCTGGGGATATAGTTCTCCTCCCCCTTATTTCTTCTGGACTGGGGGAAGTTTCTGATGCATGCTCAGCTGGAGCCTCACTTTGATTAGCTGGTATAGTGGGTGACTTACTAGTCCCCTCCCCGGCAGCCACATCTACTTGCTTACCGGTATTCTTGCTTCTGGTAACCGGCATCATTACTATAATAAGAGAAACAAACTGATTCAGTGGTCAACTATGACTTCATATACAATATAAGCTCTATCACACGATCTAAGACATGAAGAAAACAAACAATTCCTGAATGTCCATAGCCTCCTGTTTATAGATGTGGTGCACAACACACCGATAAACAAGACTCTACGTAGACATGGCTTTGTAGACTCACTAGGACGAACCTCTCTGATAATACTTTTGTCACGACCCAAAATCCCATCGAGCTGGACTGGCACCCGAAGCAGAGAAGGCCCGGGAGAACCCGTTCAAATACCTGTGCTTTCACTTACATGTCACCAAAATTTGGGTAGCACTTCGCTGCATATAAAAGGGTCTAATTACTTGTATCAGCACAACACACACAAATATATATATATATATATATATATTATACTTGGCCGTCGGGGCCACCCCATATACGAATATAACATAACTATATAAACTTTCATGATGTCTACGAAGCCTCTAGGATATACATGACATAACTAGGGTCGGGACAAACCCCCGCCCACACATGACTCCTGTACAATAACAAAATATAAGGAACCGACTCGGAAAGCTCTGAAGTAAATTGGAGCTCACCAACAGTAGCTGTATGGCCTGGCTCCTACTGGTGCGGTGTATGAGCTAAAGTACCTGTGCCTGCAGCATGAAATGCAGGTCCCCCGTAAGGGACGTCAGTACAAGATATGTACTGAGTATGTAAAGCTGTAAATAATCATATGTGATATGGGGGATCAAGAAAATCAGACACAAGTGAATAAATCATAATAGAAGTGAACCGCACTTCATAAACATTTTTAGGATCATGAACATTATCATTAATCTGAATTAGGTTCTTGAATTCAAACACATTTGTGGAACGGTATACATTCGTTCATTTCATTCTTTACAATTATTATTCGCCATTACCTCCTCCTCCCGAACCTCCAACCACCTAACAATAATCAATACTGTACCGTACTGTGACCATTAGGCTGCCACCACTACATATCAATTGGGATCGACCCATGCTAGGCTTATGACCCTGGGATACCACCCATAAACACATAAATAGGGATCGACCCATGCTAGGCTTATGCCCCTGGGATACCACCCACACGTATATCAAGTAACACATAAGAGATTTTTCCAATAACTTAGTTCAAAAGCTTTTGAGATTATTACATTAGTGTTCATGCCAATATAGTACCTTTGGAACAATGATATATCAATAGGAATCAAGTAATAGACCTTCTATACAATAACGATGTAATAAGGACTCATTGGTACATCAACAACATGTTTCAGAATCATCAATATCACAACAATGAAATAGGAGCCTTTTGGTATATCAATGAAACATTTTGACACTTTATAGAATGGAAACAACTTCATTGGTAATGTAGAACAATACATGTGTTTGGATAACCTCGGAATCTTACTTGATGAAACATTGGTGTTTTCATGCCAAAGAACATCGTTAGAGTATGCTTTACATACCTCGTTGTAGATTCGGATACCAATTCAGCACAACTTCCCGCCTTTACAAATCACTTATCTACAATGAAATATTTGGCATCTAGTATTAGCAACCCAACACCACAATTCTCTTCCATAATTCCATACAACCAATATTTGCAAAGCATTCCAAAAACCAACTTGAACAATAGGTTTATGTGTATATATATATATATATAATCATCATTTCAATACCACATCATCAATACCACATCATCCCTTCACAATTCAACATAATCCAACCATGCACAAGAATGATCCAATATCATTTCCAATTATCTTTCAACAACAATCAAATAACATACTTCTTATGCTCACATGTATATATATATATATACATATACATATCCATATAAATAACACCAACATAATTTACATCCTTACCATAGAATGGCCCTTTGGGTTTTGAAGTCCTGTTGGCACAAATAAGGGGTGTTTCTCGAACCCCTTGAGATGAATACAACTACGGAATCAATTTGGACTTTCCACGGTTGAATCACAAGTAATTTGAAGGTCAAATTTGGCTAGGGTTTGTTCTCTCCTATGATTGATGATGAATATCAGTTTTTGAACTCATATACATGTATATATACACATATTTACGTCCATAATATCATAGGAAATGACCAAAGTGCCTTTAAAATTTAAATAATGTCAAATATGTCCTCCGGTGGACCGTTTTGACAAGCTGAAGTAGATAGACCATAACTCTTTGATCTGATATCGGATTTGGGTAAAATTGGTATAATTGGAAAGATAATTCAAAGGTATTTCATGTCATATAAATTAGGACACCCAGTTCGTCCTGTACAAGGAGTTATGATCGTTTGAAGTTGACCCTAAAAATCTGTTTTGAGAGGCTGAAGTAAAACATGTATAACTCCTTACGCAGATGTTGTATTTGGATGAAACTAATTGCATTGGAAAGAAGACTCAAAGAAATTTCTTTTGATATGTGGTAGCTCTTCCATTTCATTATATTGAGGGAGTTATGATCGTTCAAAGTTGACCCAAAAACTGGCAATTTTCCTGTAAATTTACTGCTCACATCCCGGCCACCGTTTTATAGTTTCGAATGTGCTCGCTTATATCCAAAAGTTATCCATTTTTGAAAATATTTATATCGTCGGAAATCTTATTCAATAACTTTCGTATGGGAACATCGACGGGCAAATTCCGTTATAAATAAGGTCGATTCCTATATGCATATAATCAAACTATACACTTGAAACCATCTCAAAATAATCATTACTCAAACTCATATATACCTAACTTAGGATCAATACATATACTCCAACACATATAACAATGGCTAATGCACGTAATTAAGTATGGGGTGTTACACTAAGGTTATGGGTTGGACCCAGATTAGCTCAAATTAGGGAATGTTGGTTAGATGATATCTCCCACAGTCTTAGATATAGTCTCAGTTACAGTCCCAACTCAGTTGTTCAGTCTTAGTGTTGTTTGACCAAAGCATACAGATTTCAGTTAGCAGATTTTACTTAGTTTATGTTATATGATTGGTTATGCATCCTCAGTATTTATAGATTTTTATGCATTTTTAGAATCTACAAATTCCATGGTCTTTATTCAGTACTCTATGCTTTACATGCATATCCAGTTTATTATTATTATTATTATTATTATTATTATTATTATTCATGAGACCATACATATCAGCCTACCTCATTTACCATACCAATACATTCAAAATATTGACCGCATACCTTTATTTTGCACTATGATGTATCATATCATAGGTGCTGACACTCAATTCTCTGATCGCACCTAGTCCCTCAGATCATCATAGTACAATAGCAGTGGTGAGTCCTCATCATCCGAGGATAGATTATATTACTTTATGTCTTTATCTCAGTAATTAGTAGAGTTAGTTTGGTCCGGTCCCATCAACTCACAGTATTCAGTTTGGGGGCTTTTCAGACACTAAAGTTAGCTATTCAAATTATTCAGATTTCAGTATTATGCCAGAATCATAGTTCAGTTGGCGTTTCATTATTAAAACCTTATGGAATTTCAGTTATTTTTCTGCATTCTTGATTATATTATTCAGTTCTTACAACAGGTATCAGCTCATAGGTAAGCACCGCGTAATGGCTAGGGGGTGGTCTCGGGTCATTACAAACTTGGTATCAGAGCCTAAGGTTTTAAAATATCTTAGGAAGACTGAAAGCCACGTCGAATAGAGTATTGTGCATGGGTGTACAGCACACTACACTTATGGATGAGAGACTACAAGGTGTTTAGGAAAACGTTTCTATCACAACCTGAGCCGGGGCCCTAGCCGTGATGAACATCCCTAACTATGGAGGCCCGAGCGCCATTCTACATCTGGTAATCATGCACAATACTCGAATTATAAATAAAAGAAGTGGGATTATATTAAATGGAATCATGGTCATAAATCTAAAATTTGTTCGATAATACGAAAAATAAGTTTTTTAATATCTAAACAACATCTTTCTCAGTCTGCAAAATATCTACTACATAAGATAGCAATAACTTGTCTGAATTTGGGATAAGGCCCCCAGTGGACCTAAACCAAATTAAATTACAACTGACTGAAAAGAAATAGGCCTTCTGGAATAAAAAAGGCTCACCAATTGTACATACTTCTCTTCTATCAGAATAAGTCTGCAACTTAGTAGGACCTCTAGACCGAGTCTCAGACCCTGAAAGATAGGGGTCAATACAATTGTACTAGTGCATAGATAAATCTAAAATAATGTATTTATATATATAAAATAAATGAGAGAAAGTCATGAAAATATCATGCATGATACAGTTTAAAACACTTGGGCAATTCTTTGATATTCATAAAACATACTTGTCAGTATAGTTCTGATCATTGTATTACTTCTGAGTTAGGTGGCCCACCCTAGAATTCTACAACCCCACGGGCTATATGGAGTCCTCCCTTAACTCAACGTCCAAGCCCCCAAACCAAGTTTGCTGCAAGAGTTAGAGTTTCTAATTCTGATATTCCATAAGGCACTAGGCTAGTGTATAATCCCTCTAAGGGAAATAATAATCCCGTATTGGCAAAACACAATTTTTGGCAACGAGTTTTCTGGACTCATGCCTTCTTTGAGTAACCACCTAACATATCTTTATGCCCATTTTTAGCCTTTTCTGAACATGTATCATTCTAAGTTCAAAATCTTAAAATCTGAAAGAAATTCACATTTTGTTCTTTTCTTTGTTACCATGGCATTATCTGAATTGGTATCGTTATACCAAGACTTTCAAGTCATGTTTCTGAGCCATAAAAACCATATCACAGTTTTCTCTCTCAAAACATAAGGTTTAGACCACCCAACTTTAAACAATTCAAGAAGATTCATTCTTCAATACATTTATCAAACTATGTAAAATCATTCCTTACAATCATTTCAACAAACATGTGGTGGTCATGTATTTTTGGAAAACCATGCAATCTTTCATTATATATTCAACATTTATCAACATGCAAAATCCCTCTCATCAATTTAAAGATCATTCTTACATTATTCAACAATAGTAAAGAACCTTAAAACCATGCTTCTAAATAACATTCTAAAAATCAAGAGGTATTACAACATGAGAGGAAGCGTAAATAGTTATGCTCTCAATTTAATTATCAACTTTAACCACACACACACACACACACACACACACATATATATATATATAAGATTTCAAATCTATTTGTGGGAATGAACTCAATACCAAATCTGTAATGTCATTAAAGAATTCATAAAGCAACATTGTAATATAAATTCTAAAACCCCTTCAAAATTCATAATTTCACAATGCTAAAAGTTGTTGAACAATTTCTTTATACCCAAGTAGTTTTAGGAAAACCCCATGTATCTTAGATTTCTTAGAAGGAAGAGTGGAATCCGAATCACACTTAATTTATTGAAATCGTTGGCTTTAATTGATGAAATCTTGATCTTAGGAGAAAGAAATAGGCTTTTTATTTGAGAGATTTTGTAAGTTTTCTGATGTGTTTTTCTCCAAAAGTGGTTTAATCTCGTACTTGGGCTAATTGGGGTGATGGAAAATGACCCAATTGCTCTTAAAATCACGGATAAAAATAATGTAGAACTGGGCTTCCATCGTGTCGCTACCCCTACTTGGGTCAACTGGCCCTCGTGATACAATTCCCATCTAGGGTAACTGGCCCTCGTAATGTAGGGCCATTGCGAGGCCTCTCTATTTTGGATATCTAATCTCACCCTTACGATAGTTTGAAAGTTCTAAAACTTACCCGGGATACACCCTAGATACCCCCGATCATGAATCAACATGCAAATTAACTTTCAAAGGTCGGAAAGGTCAAAAATAAAATCGTCAAAGATTAGGAGTTCAAAATGTGACTAAGTCCTTTTGACACTTAGAAAATTTTTAGAAGATTGACCCTCCAAGATTAATACGAAGTGATATCAAGTCGGGAAAAACTATGGGGTATTGCATTATCCCCCCTTGGGATCATTCGTCCCTGTATGATGGCTTAGAGAACGGACAAGCACAATTTTAAACATATCCTGGAAAAGGAGAGAAAAAAATATAAATGGAGTAAATAAGTGATACCTTTTATGTCATTACTTACTATCTCGAAGAGGCCTGGGTATCTAGTTCGCATGTCATCTTCTGAATCTGAAGTAGCCTCCTCCTCTTTTTGATTCTTCCACAACACCTTGGCCGGAGTTATCTCCTTACTCCTCAACTTTCAAACTTGGCAAACCAAGATTGCAATCGGCTCTTTTACATATGATAAGGAATTTATCACCTTAATCTCGTCTACCGGAAACACTAGGGAATGATCTCCAATACACTTCTTCAATATGGACGCATGGAATACGGGATGGACAGAAGTCAGATTTGTGGTAAAATATAACTCATAAGAAACCCTACCTATCCTTCTAACAATTTGATATGGTTCTATATAGCGAGGACTCAACTTCCCTTTCTTCCCGAATTGCATGACTCCTTTCATAGGGGAGACCTTTAGAAACACCCAATCACCAATCTCACATTCCAGCTCTCTTCTTCTAACATCGCCGTAGGATTTCTGATGACTCCGTGCTATCTTGAGTCATTCTCTAATGACTCTCCCCTTCTCCATTGCTTGATGAAAAAGATTAGACCCAAACAACCGCCTCTCACCAACTTCATACTACCCAATTGGTAATCTACATCTCCTTCTGTATAGTGCTTCAAATGGAGCCATCTTAATGTGGGCATGGTAGCTATTATTGCAGGCAAACTCTATCAGTGGAAAATGATCTACCCAACTACCTTTGAAGTCAATTACACAAGATGTCAACATATCCTCAAGGGTCTGAATAGTGCATTCAGTTTCCCATCCGTTTGGGGGTGGAATGCAGTACTCAAGTTCACTTGGGTACCTAAACCCCTCTGAAAAGATCTCTAGAACTGTGAAGAGAATTACGTACCTTGATCGGATATAATAGATGCTGGTGCCCCATGTAAACAAACTATTTCCTCAATGTACAACTTGGCATAATCATCTCCTGAATAGTTAGTCCTCATAAGCAAAAATTAGGCTGACTTGGTCAGCCGGTCCACAATTACTCAAATTGAATCATATTGGCTTGGGTACCTCGGAAGCCCTATGATAAAGTCCATATTGACCATTTACCACTTCCATATGTGCAAAGCTATCTCTTGGGAAGTTCCACCTGGTCTCAAATATTCCACTTTAACTTGTTGGCAATTCAAACACTTGGCAACAAAATCAGCCACATCGCGCTTCATATTATTCCACTTATATATAGCTTTAAGATCATGGTACATTTTAGTATAGTTTGGGTGAACAACATACCTTGAAGTGTGAGCCTCATCAAGAATCCTTTCTCAAACCCATCCATATTTGGAACACATAGCCTACCCTGATATCTTACAACACCATCACCCCCAATTTCAAAAGACATCACTTTTTGTTGACCCACATCTTTCTTGATTTGCATCAAGATGGAATCCTCCATATGCTTCTCCTTAACTTATGTACAAAGGGAAGATTTAGCTATTTCATGCACCACTACTCCTCTATTTTCAGAGTCTAGAAGTCGCACACCTAGATTGGCTAGTAGATGAATATCTTTCACCATCTCCCTTTTTACTTCAACAATATGAGAAATACTACCCACAGATAGTCTGATGATGGCGTCGACTACCACATTTGCCTTGCCCAGATGATAGTGCAGGCTCATATCATAATCCTTTAATATTCCAACCAACGCCTTTTCTTGAGATTTAATTCTTTCTGGGAGAAAACATACTGTAAACTTTTATGGTCAGTAAAAATATCAGCATGTACCCTATAAAGATAATGCCATTTTATTTTAAGTGCAAATACCATAACTGCTAATTACAAGTCATAGGTGGGGTAGTTTCGCTCATACACCGTTAACTTCCTAGATGCATAAGCTATCACCTTACCACGTTGCATAATTACACACCTAAGTCCCACTCGGGATGCATCACAATATACAACAAAACCATTTGTACCCTCAGGAAGAGTCAAAACTGGTGCAATAGTCAACTTTTCCTTCAACTTCTCAAAGCTATTCTCACAAGAGTCATACCACACAAATTTTATCTTTTCCTGCGTCAACCTGGTGAGTGGAGCAGCTATCGAAGAAAAACTCTCTACGAACCTTCTATAATATCCTACCAAACCGAAGAAGCTTCGAATGTCTGTTGGAGTCGTAGGTATGGGCAATTTCTCACTTCCTCAATCTTTTGGGGATCAACTTTAATTCCCTCACTAGACACAATATGCCCCACAAAAGCGATATCATTAAGCCTGAATTCACACTTGGAAAATTTTGCATACAATTTATGATCTCTGAGGGTTTAAAGGATGATTCAGAGATGATTGGCATGAGCCTCCTCACTCTTATAATAAATCAAAATGTCATCAATGAAGGCTATAACAAATAGATCAAAAAACTGATGGAACACCCTATTCATTAGGTCCATGAAGGCTACAGGAGCATTAGTCAAACCAAAGGACATAACTAAGAATTCATAATAACCGTATCAGTTTTGGAAAGCTATTTTGGGAATGTCAGCCTCCCTAACCTTTAACTGATGGTACCCCGAATGAAGGTCTATCTTTGAAAAGCACTTAGCACCCTGAAGTTGGTCAAAAAGATCATCAATTCTAAGAAGGGGATATTTTTTGTACAGTGACCTTATTTAACTAACGGTAGTCTATGCACATATAGAGGGAACCATCTTTCTTAATTACGAAGAGTATCGATACACCCTAGGGAGAAATACTAGAATGGATAAAGCCTTTGTCAAGACGATCTATTAGCTATTCTTTCAACTCTTTAAGTTCTGTAGAAGCCATTCTATATGGCAGGTGTCTGGTAATAAATCACTACCAAAATCTATCTCTCCACCAGGTGGTATTCCTGGGAGATCATCAGGAAAGACTTTTGGAAACTCATTAACCACACGGACAGACTGAAGAGAAGAACTTTCAATATTAGAATCTTTTACTCATATCAGATACACCCTTTGGAAATAAGCTTATGGGCTCTAAGGTAAGATACGAATTTCTCTCTAGGTGCTAAAGAATGACCCTCCTATTCTATTACTGGTTCATTCAACAAAGGGAAAGTAACCTTTTGGATTCTACAATCTAGCATGGATAGCACGAATGAAGCCAGTCCATTCCTAAGATAGCATCAAAATAAACCATATCAAGCTCAATGAGGTCTTCCACAGTATCACGACTACAAATAGATACAATACATTTTACCCTCCTAACCATAATAGAATCACCTATAGGAATAGAAATAGAGAAAGGTTCTACAATAATTTCGGGCTCAAACCCAAAACTGACCGCCACATATGGGTTCACATAAGACAAGGTTGACCCAGGATCAAGTAACACATATACATCATGGGAGAAGATTTGTAACGTACCCGTGACTACATCTGGTGGGGTCTCTACCTCCTGGTGATTGCACTAGGTATACAACCGATTGCGTCCACTTTTGGTAACTGAAGTAGCAACTGGTGGTGGTGGTGTAGAGAAGTTTTCTTGGGACTTAGCACCATCAAGGTTCCTTCTAGCGGAAGAAAAATCTCACTAGGAATGACCCGGCTGTCTACAAGTATAACATACTATCCTGCACAGCTGACACTTCCCTAGGTGATACTTACCGGAGGACTCAAACCACGGAAATATACTATACGGATTAGCCACACTACCTTAGGACTAGGTACCCTATACTACAGATGCATGATTAGTCTATAAATTTTAAGATCATCGGTTAAATGGAGGTCTGGGCGCTGGAGCAATGGCTGCAGACTAAGTATTTCCCCAAAACTTTTTCTTCCGCCACCTATTACCCTAATTACCACTCTGCAACTGACTGTTGTTCTGGTCTGCTGGTTGGGCCCTATTGGACTTTCTATCCTTCTTTCTTACTTTAGCAACCCTCTTTTTCTGCTTCTCAACATGCTGTATATGAATAGATAATCTAGAGAAGTATATATCCCTATTCAACATCGCCCCCTTTCTCTCTAACACCAAGTCATTCGAAAGGCCGGATGGAAAATTTCTCATATGGGCCCTCATGTTTCTTTCCAACTCTAGTGCATAACAAGATAGTTGATTGAATTTTAGGGTGTATTCTTTGATGCTTATCTTTCCTTGTTTCAAGTTCGTGAACTCTTCAGCCTTGGACTCTCTCAACTCCTGGGGAAAGAACAATTCCAGCAAGGATTCCACAAATTTTCCCTATACAGAAGGCTCAACACTATCTCCCCTCGAATCTTTCTATTCATGGTACCACTGATTTGCTACCTCTTTAAATTGATAAGAAGCCAGTTCAACCCCTTCTACTCCATTCACATACTTCATCTCATCTACGAATTCTTGGGGATCCTCCTCCACCATTGTACCAATAAACTTAGGCGGGTTCAACCTCATAAACTGACCCACTCGTGTAGCCTCAGATGTAACACACGCAGACCCAACATCCTCCAATTGTCGAGCCTAGGAAACCACCAACTGTGGAATTATATGCATTAATTATTTGAGTTCACCATTTGATATCTCTCTTTGAGGAGGTTGGGTATGATTAGTCCCAGACCGGGGAGACCTAGGTGCTCTAGGTAGACTAGTCTAAACCAAAGGGACTCCCGAAGCAGCAACAAAATCAGGAATGTAAGTCCTATTTTGCATCCTCATCCCATGGGTAGGACAGACCTCTTCAGTTTGGGAGTTCTAATCATTGTAGTGACGTGGATTTATGATAACTTTTCTAAAATACAATAGACTAGTGATTATGGGACATTCAGAATCAACAACACAAACTAAATCACAAAGAAGGAAAACATTACTAAATGCCTCGTAGTCTCTTGCCAATAAGTTTGGCACACTAAACACCCATAAATAAGTCTTTACTGGATGCGATTTCACATACACCCTGGGACCATAAACCGTGCTCAGATACTAAGTTTGTCACTACCCAAGTTGGGGCTCTGGCCATGACGAGCATCCCAAATCATGGAGGCAGAAACGCACTTCTACATTTGGTAATCATGCATAATACTCAAATAATAAAAACAAGATATGGGATTATAATAAATGGATCATGGTCATAAATATGAAATTTGTTTTACAATATGAAAAAAAAGTTTTTCAACATCTAAATAATATCTTTCTCAGTCTGCGAAATCTCTACAACATAACATATCAATAACTTATCTGAATCTGGGATAAGCCCCCAGTGGACCTAAACTAAATTAAATAACAACTAACTGAAAAGAAATAGGCCTTCTAGAATAAAAAAGGCTCACCAACTTCACATATTTCTCTTCTGTCGGAACAAGTCTGCGACTTAGCAGGACCTCTAGACCTAGTCTCAGACCCTGAAAGATAGGGAGTCAATACAATTGTACTGGTATATTGAGAAATCCAAAATAATGCATTTATATATATAAAATATATGAAAGAAAATCATGAAAATATCATGCATGATATAGTTTAAAACACATGGGCAATTCTTTGATATTCATAAAACATACTTGTCAATGCAGTTCTGATCTTAGTATTACTTCTGATTTAGGTGGCCCACCCTATAATTCTACAACCCCACGGCTATATGGAGTCCTCTCTTAACTCAACATCTAAGGCCCCAAACTAAGTTTGCCGCAAGAGTTAAAGTTTCTTATTCTGAAATACCATAAGGCACTAGGCTAGCGTATAATCCCTCTATGGGAAATAATAATACCGTATTGGCAAAACATGATTTTGGGAAATGAATTTTTTGGACTCGTGCCTTCTTTGAGTAACCACCTAACATCTCTTTATGCCCATTTTTATCCTTTTCTGAACATGTATCATTCTAAGTTCAAAATCTTAAAATCTGAAACAAATTCATATTTTGTTCTTTTCTTTGTTACTATGGCATTATCTGAATTGGCATCGTTTTATCAAGACTTGAAAGTCATGTTTCTGAGCCATAAAAACCATATCATAATTTTCTCTCTCAAAACATAAGGTTTAGACCACCCAACTTTAAACAATTCAAGAAGATTCATTCTTCAATACATTTATCAAACTATGTAAAATCAATTCTTACAATCATTTAAACAAACATGTGGTGGTCATGTATTTTTGGAAAACCATGCAATCTTTCATTATATATTCAACATTTATCAACATACAAAATCACTCTCATCAATTTAAAGATCATTCTTACATCATTCAACAATAGTAAAGAACATTAATACCATGCTTCTAAATTACATTTTAAAAATTAAGAGGTATTACAACACGACAGGGAGCATAAATAGTTATGCTCTCAATTCAATTATCAACTTTAACCACACACACACACACACACACACACACACAAACACATATATATATATATAAGATTTCAAATCAATTTGGGAAAAAGGCCTCAAAACCAAATCAATAATGTTATTACAGAATTCATAAAGCAACACCCCTTCAAAATTCATAATGTCACAATGCTAAAAGTTATTGAGCAATTTATTTATACCCAAGTAGTTTTAGGAAAACCCCACGTATCTTAGATTGCTTAGAAGGGAGAGTGGAATCCGAATCACACTTAAGTTTTTGAAATCCTTGGCTTTAATTGATGAAATCTTGATCTTAGGGGAAAGAAATAAGGTTTTTATTTAAGAGATTTTATGAGTTTTCTGATGTGTTTTTCTCCAAAAGTGATTTAATCTCGTGCTTGAGAGATTTGGGTGAAGGAAAATGACCTAATTACCCTTAAAATTGCAATAAAAATAAACTTACTCGCGAAATGGGTTAACTAGCCCTCGCGAAATGGGGCCGTCGCGAAATGGGGCCGTCGCGAAGCCTCTGTATTTTAGACATCCAAACTCACCCTTACAATAGTTCAAAAGTTTTGAAACTTACTCGAGATGTACCATTGATACCCCTCAATTATGAATAAACTTTTAAATTAAATTTCCAAGGTCCGAAAGGTCAAAAATAAAATCATCAAAGATGATGAGTTCAAAATGTGACTAAGTCCTTTTGACACTTAGAAAATTTTGAGAAGATTGACCCTCCAAGCTTACTACAAAGTGATATTAAGTTGGGTAAAACAATGGAGTATTATAGTTTCCCTTCGTTCAGTATTAATATCACGTGAGTGAGCATGAGCTCAAGTTAAAGTCTTTGTCTAATCCACTTCTTCTCTCCATTTACAGAACATGCCTCTGAAGAAGAACAAAAGAAGAATAGGAACTCAACCAGCCCCTCATCCCATCCAGGAAAATCCTCTGGATATACATATCTCTCATATAAACTTTATAGATGCGTTCACTACTCTAGCCAATTCAGTAGCAGCATAAAATGGATGGCTAGTTATTGTTCTGACCAACCCAGTGACCAATACTACTACAACCAGAATTTGGTATTTCACCCAGATGAATCCTTCTTTTCTCACAGGATCCAAGTCAAAAGAAAATCCGCAGGAATTCTTAAGTATGGTTCAGAAGGTCACAAATGTTATGGGGGTAACGTCTAGTCAGAGTGCCGAGTTGGCTGCATATCAATTGCAGGATGTAGACCATAATTGGTTTAAGTAGTGGAAAGTTGATAGGGGTGTAGATGTAGGCCTGTAGAATGAGATGATTTTTTCACAGCTTTCTTAGATAGATTCTTCCCAATGGACTTGAAAGAGGCCAATATGTTAGAGTTCATTAATTTGAGACAAGGCATAATGAGTGTGAGGGAGTATACTCAGTTATCTAGGTATGCTCCTCATGTGGTAGCTGATAACAGGTCCAAGATGAGTAAGTTTGAGTCTGGAGTATTTGATAGTGTGGTCAAGGAGTACAGGACTGCAATACTGACTAGTGAGATAGACTTGTCTAGGTTATCGTCCATGCTCAATAGATAGAGAGGCAAAATATTAAAGAGAGGGAGAGAGGAATAAGGGAGCTAAGATGAGTAGTTTTAATTTCAATCAGCCAAAGTTAAAAGGTGGTAACCATCCCTTGTTTCATCAGAGGTCTGCAACCCCAGAACCTTCTCCAGCTAGTGCTCTAGTACCTAAATTTAAAAATAAAAATAGGGATAGGGTAGCGGGATCTAAGTCCTAGGTCAGTTTTAGCAGTGCTCGTACCAATCCTTTATGTCAGAAGTGTGGCAGACACCATCAGGGTGAATGTAGAGTAGTGATGTGTGCTTCAAGAATGACAAGCCAGGCCATCGGATTTAGGAGTGTTGGGTAGTTTCTCAGAAGGGTAGGGATATGGGCCAGCAGGGCTAGTCCCATCAGTCATCAGTTCCATCTGGTTGCCTGAATCTGTAGGGTGCCACTTCCAGTGCTACTAGTAGTCAGCGTCTAAACAGATTATATGCTCTTCAGTCCCACCAAGATTAGGAAAATTCTCCTGACGTAGTACTGGTAAGTTGCAGGTCTTTCACTTACATATTTATGCTTTACTATACCCTGGAGCTTTTTTTTTGTAACTCCATATATAACTGTCAACTTCGGAGTCAATCCTGAAACTATAGCAGAGCCCTTTTCAGTGTCTACCCCAGTAGGTGTTTCCATTATAGCCAGACAGGTATACAGGAACTGTTCGGTCATAATATCTGAGAAAGTTACCTCAGTTGATTTCGTAGAGTTAAAGATAATAGATTTTGACATCATTCTCGGCATGGATTGGCTCCACTCATGCTATGCCTAAGTTGACTGTAGAAATAAAATAGTTCATTCTAGTTCCCAAATGAACCAGTCCTTAAATGGAGGGGTAGTACTATAGCTCTTAGGGGTCAGTTGATCTCATACCTTAGAGCTAGAAAGATGATATCGAAGGGGTGTATTTACCATCTTATGCGAGTCAAAGACTCTAACTCAAAAACTTTAACTCTTGAATCAATTCCAGTAGTAAATGAATTCTCAGATGTGTTTCTTGAAGATCTCCCTGGAGTTCTTCCTAAAAGGGAAATCAACTTCGGAATAGACCTTCTTCCATATAATCAACCTATATGTATTCCACCACATAAAATGGATCTAACTAAACTCAAAGAACTGAAAGAACGGTTGACGGATCTCTTAGATAAGGGATTCATTAGACCCAGTGTATCCTCGTGGGGCATACCTATTCTATTCATGTGTAATAAAGACATTTCTCTTACGATGTGTATTAACTACCGTCAGTTGAACAAGGTCACAGTCAAGAATAAATATCCACTTCCTAGAATCAATGACTTGTTTGACCAACTTCAGGGTGATAGCTACTTTCCAAGATAGACCTCAGATCAGGCTATTATCAAGATAAATTTTAGAGTATTTTGGAGAGTGTTTGATTGGAGAATAGTAGGTTAGTAAATTCCTAAGAGTTCTTTAAGTTGTGGAGTCAAAAGAATTTAAAAGGGGAAATGTACAGAATACCCCTGACTTAAATTGTAAAAATTCCCACAAGTAGGTACGATTGGACCTCTCCATTCATACCCACATCGTATGAGTGGTACCATCCATCGTACCCAGAATAGAAAGTTGGACATCCACATACTGTCCACTATATGACTCCCCTTGCCCCGCTCGTAGCCATAACATACGAGTACTACTGTAAGACCCCGTAAGATCCAAACTCAATTTAGTTCACTATTTCATATTAAAGGGGTCTGAGAGTAAGAAAATTTACACTAAGTGTTAAAGACAGCTATTTCAAGACCCTTAATCTTTGAAGATTTTTAGTTTGGCCTTCTCAATCTTGAAATGTTGATTTCTTAGTTGATTTATGTTTAGGGAGGTCAAAAGTAAGTCTCGGGGAAGTTTTAAAAGTTTTAGACAAGGTTTAGGCCGTGTTTGGATGTTCAAAATAATGAGTCATCATGATGAGGCCACGCCATGATGGGTAGTTGATCCAGGCTCAGGGTCGCACCGCATTGGCTGGTTGACCCATCCATGGGTCGCACCGCGTTAGCTGCTTGACTCATCCAGGAGTTGCACTGCATTGACTGCTTGACCCAGCCAGGGGTGGTGCCATGTTAGGTGGCCTTTTCCAGCTTTTTAAATCCTCATCATTAAGGGCATTTGGGTTAATTTCCCTCACCCAAACTCATCCATAACACAAAATTTAGGTTCCCTAGGAGAATTATTTGCCTCATTGTTCATAAATATTAAAGAAAGTCATTCCTCTCTCAAGAACAAACCCTAGCCCATTCAATATAATCAAAGAATGTAGGCTCAAGATTTAAGAAAATCCTTAAGACTCTTCATGAAATCACTGAGTGAGGTATGTGTGATGTTCATCCATAGCTTTCTTTCACCATGGAGTCCAAGAACCTATTTTATGTTTTAAATCATGAAATTTGCATGTTTATAATGAATTATTTCCATGAAGCTTTTTATGAATTTTGAATATACATGATGTTTACAAGTGATTTTTACTGAGAGTAGCTCTTACACGTTTAAATGATGGAAACTTTGCGTTTAATCTCAAATTCATGGTTTTAGTATTTTGATTATTCTATTCCCATGTGCTTCACTCACTTTTATGCTTAAGTATATGAATGTCAAGTGTTTGATGAAATGTCTAAATGATTGAATTTTGAACTATGATTCCCTATTATGGTTTTATGGCTTTCATGAGTTCCTTACTGTTATTTTCATTAAGTACTGGGGGTTATGATTACCCGAAACTTAGATGTTTACCTAACTTTGAGTACCTTCAGAATGGTTTTAGATAAACCATGAGCCTTGTCATTCAGTTAGTATCATGTTTAGTTGTTAGCTTAGTTATGCTTAGTCTTGTTCAGTAATCAATGTCTTTCAGTTGGGAATAAGATTTAGCATCGAGCGAATATAGGACAGAAGCTTCCCCGTCAGTTATGCAAAGCCATTAGTAGCAGTCTGTGTATTCCATACCCACGTAGCCAGCGTGGGTTATAAGGAGTCACCCACCAGTTTGGGCTTGATACCTTGGTTCTTCAATAGCTTAGTGGATCCACACAGCTAGTGTTAGTATCTGTGGCAAGATACTGACACCCTTCTAACTAGGGTTACAGGTTAGACCCCTATCAGCTTAGAATGGTGCATTCGGTTAGATGATACCTCCCACAGCCCCAGTTCAGTATTCAGTACAAAATTCAGTTCAGGTGGCTTGACCAAGTCATACAGATTATCTCTTATTCATTTATTAGATTTTAGTATTTTATTTTTACAAATTATTTTAGAAATTTTATATGCTTGGTCTTGCACTTTTAGAATTTTAGTTTCATGCATGTTTACTCAGCTATCTCATATTATTCATCTACTCATTACTTTATGTTCAGTTAACCATGCATTTTAGCCTAACCTTATCTCATGTACCAGTACATTCAAAGTACTTATCGCATACTCATTTCTTGGGCTATGATGCCTTATATCATAGGCTCAGATTTTTTAGTTTCCCAACTGAGCTTAGAGAAGATCAGTTAGCGAGCATCAGCAATAGTGGTAAGTCCTCATACTTTGAGGATGAGTTTATTTTTATTCAGTTGAGTTAGCATTTCAGTTATATGGTCAGTCTGAGTTAGTTGGGGGTTTGTCCCATCAACTCCTAGTCAGTCAAACTTAGAGGCTTTATAGACATTTTTAGATAGTCAGTTAGTTTATCAGTTTTACCAGTTAGTTTCAGTATTTATGCATATATTTCAGTTATGTGGAATTAGTTGAATTATTTATAGTATCTAAAACCTTATGTCATTTTTTAGTTAATTTCTACACATACTATTTTGTTATCTATTTTATTCAGTGCTCATAGCAGGTACCAGCTCATGGGTTGGCTTGTGGTCACTTGTGACTCTAAGCATTGTTATTGTGACTAGGGGGTATCCTCGGGTTATGACAAAACTTGGAATTCGAGCCTAAGGTTTTATAGTGTCCTAGGAAGTCTGAAAGCCACATTGAGTAAAGTCTTGTGCATGGTGTGAAGTGTGCCACACTTATGGACAAGAGACTACAACATGTTTTTAGAAAATATTTCCCTTCTTTTAGTATTCATATCATTTGACTGAGCATGAGCTCTATTTGAACTCTTTTTCTAATCCAACCTTTATTCCATTATAGAAAATTTCTCTCAGAAAGATTAATAGAAGAAGAAATAGAAATCAACTCGCACCTCGACCTGTTTATGAAGGTCCCCTGAATGAGCACATGTCTCATGTTGAGTTCAAAGCTGCATTCACTACCTTAGCTTACTCAATAGCAACTCAAAATAATTAGCAGTATGGTACCCCAGCTAATCTAGTGGCTAACATAGTTGTAGCTAGGATTCGAGACCTCCCCCAAATGAATCCCTCTCAGTTTTGGGATCCAAGTCTGATGTAGATACGCAGGAGTTCCTTGACATAACTTAGAAGGTAACAAATATTATAGGTGTCACATCTAGTGAGAGTATGGAGTTGGCTACTTACCAGTTGCATGATATAGCTCAGACTTGGTTTAAGCAGTGGCAGGAGAATAGAGGCACGGATGCAAGGCCTATAGAGTAGGAGGAGTTTTCTATAACCTTTTTTAGACAAATTCTTTCTCTTAGAGTTTATTAATTTAAAGCAGGGCAATATGAGTATGAAAGATTATTTGCTTAAGTTTTCTTAACTGGCGAGGTATGCTCCTCATGTGGTGTCTGATAACCGATCTAGAATGAGTAAGTTTCTATCTGGCATATTTGATAGTGTGTTCAAAGAGTGTAGGACTACGATGTTGATTAGGGAGATGGACATATCTAGGCTTTTGGTCCATGCTCAACAGATGAGGAGAAGAATTTTAGGGAGAAAGAGAGGGAGAATAAGAGATCCAGAAAAGGTTTCTTCAGTTTTGCTCAGCCAAAGTAAGAGAGTGGTAACCATTCTCAGTTTTGATAGAAGTTTTCCACCCCAGATCTATCTTCAGCTAGTGCGCTAGTATCAAAATTCAGGAATAATTTATCTAGGGAGCCAGGCTCTAAGCCCCAGGGTAGTGTGAACAGTGGTCGTACTAATCTTCTTTGGTAAAAATATGGTACGAATCATCAGGGTGTGTTCAGAGCTGTCAGTGATGTATGTTTTGGATGTGGCAATCCAGGCCACAGGTTTAAGGGATATCAATTATTTGCTTAGAGAGAAAGAGATTTGCACCAATAAGGTTAGTCTAATCAGTCATCAGCTCTAGCTGATTGCCTGACTCAGTAGGGAATCACTTCTAATGCCACCAATGGTTAGTGTCAGAATGGGTTGTCTGCACACCAGTCCCGTTATGATCAGGAAAGCTTTCCTGATGTGGTTACAGGTAAGTTACAAGTCTTTATCTTTATGTTATGCATTATTAGACCCTGGAGCTTGGGTTTAATTTGTAACCCCCTAAATAGCTGTTAATTGTAGTATCAGTCTCGAAGCTTTATCAGAATTCTACTCAGTGTCTACCTCAGTAGGCATATTTGTTATAGCCAGGCAGGTATACAGGAACTGTCCGATCACAATATCTTAGAAAGTCATTTCAGTAGATCTTGTAGAGTTAGAGATAACTGATTTTGATATCATTCTCAACATGGATTGTCTCTACTCATGCTATGCTTAAGTTGATTGTAGAAATAGAGTTGTTCATTTTCAGTTTTTGAATGAACTAGTTATTGAATGGAGGGGTAGTACTTCAGTACTTAGAGGTCAGCTTGTTTCGTACCTTAGAGCGAGAAAAATGATATCCTAGGGGTGTGTTTACCATCTTTCTCAAGTTAAAGACTCTAATTCTGAGACTCCCAGTATTGAGTCAGTTTCAGTAGTAAGGAAATTCCTAGATGGGTTCCCTGAAGATCTTCTCAGAGTTTCTCCCAAAAGGGAAATTGAATTTGGAATAGACATCCTTCTAGATACCCAGCCTATCTCTATTCCGCCATACAAAATGGCTCCAGTAAAGCTTGCGAAGTTGAAAGAACATTTGAAAGACCTCTTATATAAGGGATTCATCAAGCCTAGTGTTTTCTCATGGGACGCTCTTGTCCTTTTCGTGTGTAAGAAAGGTAGTTCTCTCAGAACGTGCATCGATTACCATCACTTCCTAGAATTGATGAATTATTTAACCAACTGCAGGGTGCCAGTTATTTCTCTAAGAAGACCTCAAATTTGGCTATCATCAGCTCAAAGTCAGAAAATGTGACATTCCAAAAATAACTTTTAGAACTCAGTATGGTCACTTCAAATTTCTAGTTATGTTTTTTGGACTAACGAATGCCCCAACATATTTTATGGGCTTGATGAACCGAGTGTTCAAGTAGTACTTGGACATGTTCATTATAGTCTTCATTGATGATACTCTTATCTATTCCCATAACAAAAATGATCATGCGGACCACCTCAAAATTGTATTGCAGACTCTTAGACCCCATCAGTTATTCACCAAATTTAGTACGTGCAAATTTTTGCTAAGATCAGTAGCTTTCCTTGGCCATATTATTTTTGGTGATGGCATTGAGTTGACCCTCAAAAGACCAAAGCAGTGAGAAACTGGCCCAAATCCATCTCTCTGTTAGATATCAAAAGTTTCTTGGGTTTGGTTGGATATTATAGATGGTTTATTGAGGGATCATCATCTATTGCCTCCCCTATATCTTGATTGATTCAGAAGAAAGTCAATTTTCAGTGGTCAGATTCTTATGAGAAGAGTTTTCAGGAGTTAAAGACTCGACTCACCTCAGCCCTAGTTTTGACTTTGCTAGATGGTTTAGATGGGTTTGTTGTTTACTTTGATACTTCCAGAGTTTGTTTAGGTTGTGTTTTGATGCATAGAGGTAATGTCATAGCCTATGCCTCTAGACAAGTTAAACCCCATGAAAAGAATTACCCTACCCATGATCTTAAGTTTGCAGCTATTGTGTTTGCCTTAAAAATTTGGAGGCACTATTGGTATGGGGTTCATGTTGATGTGTTCTCAGATCACAAAAGTTTGCAGTATGTGTTCTCATAGAAATATTTAAATCTTTTCTAGAGAAGATGGTTAGAATTATTGAAGGATTATAATATGAGTGTATTGTATCATCCGAGCAAGGTCAATGTAGTGAAAGACGCCCTTAGTAGGTTGTCTATGGGTAGTGTTTCTCATGTTGAGAATAATAAGAAAAAGTTAGTTTATGAGGTTCATCAGTTGGCTAGATTAGGTTTTCATTTGGTAAATTTAGCTGAGGGTACTTTATGGGTTCAAAATAGCTTGAAATCTTCATTGGTTGCCGAAGTAAAGGAGAAACAGGATAGGGATTCCATCTTGGTAAAGTTGAAAGAGTCTGTTAGAGATCAGAAAGTAGATGTTTTCTCCCAAGGAGGAGATAGTGTGTTGCGATGCCAGGGTAGGCTATGTATGTCGGGTGTTGATAGGTTGAGGCAGTGAATCCTTGCGAAAGTGCATAGCGTGCATTACTCAATTCACCCAGGAACCACTAAGAGATATTGTGATTTATGGGAAATCTTTTGGTGAAGTGGTATGAAGAGGGATATTTAAGAGTTTGTAGCTAAGTTCTCTAATTGTCAACAGGTTAAGGTTGAGAACCAGAGGCCTAGTGGCACAATGTAGGAGTTTTGCATCCCCACTTGGAAGTGGGAAGAGGTGAACATGGATTTGGTGACAGGGTTTCCCTGTATGCATTGTCAGCATTATTTGATTTGGGTTATCATAGACAAAATGACCAAATCAGCTTAATTTTTGCTAGTTTAAACTTTCTATTCAGCCGAGGATTATGTCAAGCTCTATATTAGAGAGTTGGTTAGAATGCATGGAGTCCCGCTGTCCATAATTTCAGATAGAGGTGTGCAGTTTACTTTTCACTTTTGGAGAGCTTTTTAGAAGGTTCTTGGTACCCAAATCCATCTCAGTACCGATTTTCATCCTCAGACAAATGGTCAGGCAAAGAGGACCATTCATACCCTAGAGGACATGTTGAGAGCATGTGTTATCGACTTTAAGGGTAGTTGAGATGACCACTTATTATTGATCTAGTTTTCCTATAATAATAGTTATCACTCCAATATTCAGATGGCTTCATCTGAAGCTCTCTATGGGAAGTGATGTAGATCTCCTATTGGTTGGTGTGAGGTAGGTGAAACTACTTTGATATGGCCAAATTCAATATTTGATATGATGGAGAAAATTATCTAATTAGGGAGAGTCTTAAGATAGCCCAAAGCCATCAAAAATTCTATGCAGATATGCATAGGAGATATCTCGAATTTGCAGTTGAAGATTTAGTCTATTTGAAAATCTCTCCCATGAAGAGAGTTTAGAGATTTGTAAAGAAGGATAAGTTTAGTCCCCAATATATTGGTCCTTACAGGATCTTGAGTCGTTTGGAAAGGTAGCTTATGATCTTGGGTTGCATGCGAATTTAGCATTAGTACATCCAGTATTTCGTGTTTCGTTATTGAAAAAGTGTATTGGTGATTTAGCTGCAGTTATTCCATTGGAGGCTACAAATGCTTAGGATAGCCTTTCTTATGAAGAAATCACAGTCTATATCCTAGATTGTCAGGTTTGCAGACTAAGGAACAAAGAGGTTCCTTAAGTCAAAGCTGTTTGGTTGAATTAATCCATTGAGGGAGCCACTTAGGAAACAGAAGCATATATACATACCAAGTACCCTCATCTTTTATCCATAAACTCAAACTTATCGTAAGGTAACAGTTTTCCTTATATTATTTCTTTTCTAATCTCAGTTCCATCCATATAATCATTGCATGCATTTACAAATTAGACCAGTCATGTAATCATGTTTTTAGTTATGCATGTTCAGTATGTAATCTCAGTTGTTGAGTATAGTTAGCTTAGTCAGTCTCATTCGAGGATGAATTTCTCAAACGGGGAGATATTGTAAGACCTCGTAAGATCCTAGCTCAATTCAGTTCACTATTTCATGTTAAAGGTGTCCCAGAGTTAGAAAATTTCTACTAAGTGTTAAAGACTTAGCCATTTCAAGACCTCTAATCTTTGAAGATTTTTAGTTTGGCATTCCCGACCATAGAATGTTGATTTCTAAGCTGAGTCATGTTTAGGGAGGTCAAAAGTATGTCTTGGGGAATCTTCAAAACTTTTAGATGAGGTTTAGGCAATGTTTGGATATTTAAAAGAGTGAGGCATCGCGATTGAGCCGTGCTGCAATGGGAAGTTGACCCAGGCTCAGGGTCATGCCACATTAGGTGCTTGACCCAGCCAGGGGTCATGCCTCATTGGCTACTTGACCCAGAAAGGGGTCGCGTCGCGTTAGGGGGCCTCCTCCAACTTTTTAAATCTTCGTCATTAAGGGCATTTGGGTCAATTTCCCTCACCCAAACTAGTCCATAACACGAAATTTAGGTCCCCTAGGAACATTATTTGCCTTATTCTTCATAAATCCCCTTAAAGAAAGTTATTCCTCTCAAAATAAAAAGCCCTAGCCCATTCAATAGACTCAAAGAATTCAAGCTCAAGATTCAAGAAAATCCTCAAGACTCTTCACGAAATCTCCAAGTGAGGTATCTGTTATGTTAATCCATGTCTTTCTTTCACCATGGAGTCCAAGAACCTATTTCATGTTTTAAATCATGAAATTTTCATGTTTATAATGAATTATTTCCATGAATATTTTTATGAATTTTGATTATACATGATGTTTACAAGTGATTTTCGCTAAAAGCAGCCCTTACACGTTTTAATGATGGAAATTTTGTGTTTAATCTCAAATTCATGGTTTTAGTATTATGATTATGCTGTTCCCACATGTTTCACTCACTTTCATGCTTAAGTATATGAATTTCAAGTGTTTGATGAAATGTCTAAATGATTTAATTTTGAACTATGATTCCCTAATAAGGTTTTATGGCTTTCATGAGTTCCTTACTGTTATTTCCATTTAGTGTTGGGGGTTATGATTACCCAAAACTTAGATGTTTACCTATTTTTCAGTATCTTCATAATGGTTTTAGATAAACCATGAGCCTTGTCATTCAGTTAGTATCATGTTCAGTTGTTGGCTCAATTATGCTCAGTCTAGTTTTGTAATCAGTGTCTTTCAGTTTGGAGTAGGATTTAGCACTGAGAAAATTTAGGATGGAAACTTCTCCGTCATTTAGGCGAATTCATTAGTAGTAGTCCCTGTATTCCAGAACTATGTAGCCAGCATGGGTTATGAAGAGTCACCCATCAGTTTAGGCTTGACTACCTCCCAGGGGTCACCCGTCAGTTTAGGCTTGACTCCGCCAGGGAACACCTATCAGTTTAGGCTTGATACCCTAGTTTTTCAATAGCTTAGTGGATCCACACATCCAGTGTTAGTACCCATGGCACGGTACTAACACCCTTTCAACTGGAGTTACAGGTTGGACCCCTAGAAGCTTAGAATATGGCATGTCGGTTAGATGATACCTCTCACAGACTCAGTTCAGTATTCCGTACAGAATTCAGTTCAAGTGGCTTTACCAAGGCATACATATTATTAGTTATTCAGTTATCAGATTTTAGTATTTCAGTTTTACAGATTATTTCAAAAACTTTATATGCTTGGTCTTGTACTTTCAGCATTTCAGTTTTCATGCATGTTTACTCAGCTATCTTATATTATTCATCCAGTCATTATTTTATGTTCAGTTAACCATGTATTTCAACCTAACCTCATCTTATGTACTAGTACATTCAAACTACTAATTGCATACTCATTTCTTGTTTTATAATGTCTTATATCGTAGGTTTGAAGGCTCATTTTCCTGACCGAGCTTAGACAAGATCAGTTAGCCATCAACAGCAGCAGTGATGAGTCCTCATACTTCAAGGATTATATTATCTTTATTCAGTTGAGTTATTAATTCAGTTATATGGTTAGTCAGAGTTAGTTGGGGATTTGTCCCATCAACTCCCCAATCAGACAGTCTTAGAGGCTTTTCATACATTTTTAGATAGTCAGTTAGTTTATCAGTTTTACAAGTTAGTTATAGTATATTTTGCTTATATTTCAGTTATGTGGAATTAGTTGTATTATTTACAGTATCTAAAACCTTATGGCATTTTCCAGTTAATTTCTGAACATACTCTTTTGTTATCAGTTTTATTCAGTGCTCACAACAGGTACCAGCTCATGGGCAACTTGTGATCACTTGTGATCGTAAGTACCGTTGTTGTGACTAGGGGGTAGCCTCGGGCCATGACAATTACCCATAATTCGTATCCAAGATAGAATTCAAGGGTTCTGACACTAGACAATGTACGACTCCACTATACCACTCGTACCATATACTCATGGCTCATAGTGAGCCACTTGTACTCAGATCCAAGTCAAGATACCAAGTTTTAGATTAAGTGAAGGATTAACCCAATGACCCATCACCAAAACATATGACCCATGCCACCAAATCATAACCACAACAAAAACTTGATCACCAAATATTGGACATCCTATGAGGTGGGGTCACCAGACCCATACCCTCACCATACGACTCGTATGGTAAGTCGTATGATCAACAGAAAGCTAAAAATCAGGAAATTTCTAAGGACCAAAACCCAGGGTGTTAAGTTATAAGGGGTCCCCCGGCAGTAGAGGCATGACACACTAGTCTTTCGAGACATCGGTTTAGTAGATCCATGCTAGCCAGTTTTGGTACCCTTAGCAAGGTACTAACACCCATTCTAGGTTGGACCCTGATTTTGCTCAGATTAGGGTATGTCGGTTGTAGTTAGATCCCACAGTCTCCAATTCATATTCAATATTTACATATTCAGTTTATGTTTCAGCTCAGATATGCATGACTTTGTATTTAGTTATCAAGTTATTCAGCTGATTTAGTACATGTTTATACTCAGTCTTGTATTCAGTTTACATGTTCATGCATTCATGCTTAGTTATACCAGTTAGCTTTCTCATCCTACATATTTAGTATATCTAAAGTACTGATCGCATACTTTTTTTACGTTATATTGTCTTATAATATAAGTTCGGACTCTCAGTTTCTCGATCGTTCCTAGTTAGTTTTTATGCCACTCAACAGCAGTTGTGGTGAGTCCTCATCTTGCGAGGACGGGTTATCCATTGTCACCTTAAATATTTTATCTTATATCAGTCAGTTAGAGTTATTTGGGGATCTGTCCCATTAACTCTCCATGTTTTAGAGGCTTTTAGATAATTAGACATGATTTTAGTTTTATCAGTCAATAAGACATGACTGATATTATTTCTATTACCACTTACTATCAGATTTTCCAGTATCACTTTTGCCCAGTATTTTGTTATTTTCTCCAGTGTTCATAGCAGGTACCATACCATGGGTTATTTTTGAGTCACTTGTGGTTCTAGGCATTGTATTACGACTTGAGGGTAATCTCGGGTCGTGACAAATCTGTGAAAAATTATGCTTAATAATTATAATTGAAAAGATAACTATTGATTTGTATAGTCAAATGAACTCGATAAGAAATAGTACCTCAATGTCTTTTCAATATAGGACATAAGAACAGTTGCAATCATGTCTATATCCAAATTTAAGTGACCTCCGCAACAATCACCCATATTACAAGTATGTTCGCAAATGTATTTTCAGATTTTTTACAAGTTATTACTGCTATCCTTGGTAGCACAAAGTTTGAAAGAACAACCTTGATCTACACGCTTGTTTTCTTTCCCGACTTAACAATTAAAAAACTCCCTTCCTTCTTTAATATGATAGAGTCTAACCACCCGTTGTAAAACTTTTTTTTTACTTGAACAGTATCTGGTTAGCAAGATAAAAATCATCTTTTAGAAAATCAGTCGATTCATGATACACACCTGTAGGGACAAAATTATTTTCATGCATATCCATAAACATATGGTCCTTCCTGAAAATGTTCAAGAAATGAAATTTCATTAGAATGATATGGGGTCTATTTTTAGATTGTGACATTGGTGTCGACCTATGAATGTCTATGGAATTTATTCTTGTTAAGGATAAGTTCTCATGGACATGGATCTTTATTCAAAATTGGACCTCACACCATCATTACTCAATGATGAGTCATAGGGGCATTCACCTCCACCAGCATTATGTGGCACTATCATCACTCTGTGACAATTAGTTATAATTTTTTGGTCGCGATCTTCAATATCTTATGGAGTGAAATACTCATCTCGCGTGACATTTTTCATATATTTTATAAAATTAAATATTTTTAATATATCTCAAAAATATAAATAAATATAATAACGGCTATATTTAACTTACCAATAATAGTCGGCAGCACCAAAGTTCAATGATAGAGGAACATTTGAAGATGTTCCAGCATTGTCCACCCATCCAAGCTTTGATGAATGACCATAATTATAATCTTGCTAAAAAATCATCATTATTCGTCTCTCGCAGAGTTAATCTCCTGAAAAAAATATAACAAAAATATGAGATAGTAAATAAACACAAAGAAGTGAAAATAAATATTATTAATAGTAAAATAAATTCATGGACATTATCAGTTTGATTCAAAGTTTCATTCAAATCAAGTATTGAAGATTGTGTTGGAACGTTACCCAACATGATGTATTGAGAAGTGTGCATGTCAAAAAAATTGCTATAATGAATTAAACGGGCATCACTAGCGCTAGTTGGATTCTCAAGTTGTGCATAGACATTCGTCTGTGTAGGAGAGTGCGCATGACGAGTCGTCCGCTCCTTCTTAACATAAGCTTGAAAAATATTTAACTTTATTTGACTGACATAATCATAAGGAGACCTCAAAAATTTAGTCAATGACCCATCATCACTGATAATTCATTCTCCATAATTTTATCAGTCCTTGTGATGAGAAGGAATTTAGGTATTGTCCGATTATAAACAAATCATAATCGTCACTTTTAATTTTCATCTTTCTAAAAATTGAATCAACAAATTCTTGATAACCAATTGAACTTGGATACTTGAAGTTGCACTTGAGATAATATTATAATATATTGTATTATCTTCATGGACAATTTCACCCTTCCAAAGAAGTGCAATTTTGACACGTTCACTATTCATTCTCTAAGACAAATGAATAAAAATTTAGTTGAATTATAAAAAGTTTGAAGATGTTGAAGTGCTGAAGATGAAATATGCTCTATACATGTTCTCTTTATATAGAAATTTTCAAGATCTGGTGAAGAAGTTGAACATTTGATATAGTGCATATAAAATGTGCACCATATTCAAATTCCATATCAATATGAATGAGACATGTCAGATTGATCTTGACCTGTTATAATAAGATCATAATGGATAGTGCACAAAGATTCTGCTCTATTCATTATATCAAAATATTAAATAGTGCAAAAATTTAGTGCACTATATAAAAAAATTGTATAAAGTGCAAATTTAGTATATACAATAGAAGAAAGTGTCAATTTAGTATAAAAAGAATGCAATAACATAGTGCACTATATGAAGTAAACTAAATAGCTCGGTACTAACTGAAAAAAAAAAACTGAAAGTGCAAAAAATAAAAAAGTGTATCATGTAGTGGACTATGTGAAATAAATTAGTGTACTAAATGAAAAAAAAGAAAAGAACTACACTCAAATAGTGCATTAGGGAATAAATGGTGCACTAACTTTTTTTTAAGAAAAAGAAAAATGAATAAAAACCGCACTAACACTATATGAAAAAAGGGAAAGTGCACTAAATATGATAATCTGCAAAAAAGAATAGTGCACTTGTATATACAAATGGTGCACTAATTTAAAACCAAAAAGGAAAAGGAAAAAGAAAAATGCACTAACACTATGAAAAAACGAACAGTGCACTAAAATAGTGCACCATATGATAATTTGCAAAAAAGAATAGTATCGTTGTATGCATAAAAAAAAAAGAGAGAAAATACATCAAAACAACCCTAAACTTGCCCACAAAACCCACTTTTGCACTTTATCTGTACAAATGATTATTTACCCCTCCCCCTTTCCCTCTCAAACAACTTTCAAGTGAATTTTTTACCACACTAATCGCTGACATGAAAAAATTTATTAAAATCTGCACATTGAGATAAAAAATTAAAAAAGAAAAATAAGTGGGGCTCGTTTCTTTATTTTCACCTACCAAACTATCACCTCCATCATCTTTCTCACACCCCACCACCCCCTCTTGCTGTTCTCTGTTTCTTTTTTTTTCACTGCTATATACTATCAATCAACTTCAATTAAATGTATATCAAAATATTTTTGTGTGTGGGGGTTCCTGCAACAATCCCATCAACAATTGAAATAAATTGATTCCACCAATAGTTGAAATAAATTAAATCTTCCAGCCAAACAAATTTTAAGAACTTTAATTTGATATTGATTCCACCAATTGAGAGTGAAATGATTCGATTTTGTGTGGGTTCTTCCGAAAAAATCTTTAAACCAATTTATTACATCAAAATCAATTTTCCTCAATTGTTGAATTAACTCTATATTGATTGAATTAGTATTTTGATGAACAAGTTGAAAATACCCATATTAAAAATGCCCAAATTTCATAATTTTGGGTCCAAAATTGAAAATATTAAACCTAAAAAAATGAGCCAAGTTTAGATTTGGAGGGGGCGATGAAAATTGAGAGATTACAACTAAAATGGGGGCATGGGCATAGGGTAGGGGTGGAGGAATTAAAGGAGAAACAATTTTTGGGTAGGGATGGGGGTGGGTGCAGTAGGGGAAGGGGAGTTAAAGAATCGGGGTGGGAGTGGAGGTTGAAGAAGAAAAGAAAGGAGGGGTGTGTGTGTGTGTGTGTATATATATATATATAAAGTATTTTAAAAAAGATTGTTTACGTGGCTCCAACGTGACATAAGTGTACTACACTCTCTATAGTGTGAGTGGTATAATATTTTTGGGTGGTATAAAATTCACTTAAAAGTTATTAAGGGGGTGTAACGCCCCATGAACCTATCCCGAGACGTCACATAGTGCTCAATGCCACACATGGACTCAAGCTAACCCTCTAAACTTGTCATCACTCTCAGAACTCATTATAGCACAAATCATGCTAAGATAAAGAGGAATAACCATGTCATGAACATACTGAAACATGAAATAATACTGCCCCGTACAAACAAAATACTGAAATCTCTATACACGCTGGTACACTAGTCTGACAAAGCCTCTACTACATAGGACTGAGGAGCCATTGGGACAGATCCCCAATTGACTCGTACTAAACTGAAAGTAAACAATCATCTATTAACAAGACAAATTTGGAGACACATGTCCTCAAAACATGAGGACTCACCAACCGCAGAAATATAGATAAAGGTACTCAAAAATCACTGTCACTGCTGAGACTGAGCACCTGAACCTATATCATGAGGAAATATAGAATACAAAAGAGTATGGGAGTCAGTAATTGGGAATGTACTGAGTATGTGGGGGTGGATGCAACATTTTAAATAATATCATAAATGTATAAGAAAATCATGCATGCTGACAATAATAACTCTCTTCACTTGAATTATCTAAAACATTATTTTGTAAGTCATCAGTAATAACATATGCTTCATAAATCTCATAAATCATTTAACTCAACTCAAACTCTTTGAATCATGACTTAGATTGACTCGGTATCTCATGGTACTTAGATCATTATGGACGTGGGAGTTTCTTATAACCGATATAACTACTCCATGTGAGCCGCATAGAGTCTAACATTTTTTCCTCCTAAGGAGAGAACCCCACATTAGCAGGGGTGTCGTACTCTTGCCAGGGAGCACAAACTCAATCTCTTCTTCACAATCTCATACTCGGCCTTTGGCCCACAATTATCAACATCAATCCTACGATGGCATGTAGTTTTAGGAAAATATCAAATTTCCTGCTCGGTGCTAAATACTCCTCCCATACTCAGCTCAGAACGCATTAGGAAATCCACCTCAATCAATATCAACTCGTGGGTCTATCATGATGACCAAAACAACAGTATATCTCATCAGTAAATCAGATACGACTATGGATTCCTAACTCGACTCAAAATCAAAACAATCTTTCTTAATATCAAGTACCTTTACTTATCAAATCATTTCAAATATCAAAAGCTTCAAGGAAACATCATAGGACTCATTCTCGACTTTCAATCTCAAATATCGATGTGTATTCAATAGTCAAATCTCTCATAGAAAAACACAAATCTTGACACTTATCATAAATCACTTAGAAATCATCAATATATATATATATATATATATATATATATAATGACAATATACAACTCATGGAGTAAATACTCAATTTAGGAAGCATGATGGTGAAATAACCATAAATATCAAGCTTATTCAACTCAAGTCTCATAAATCATTAATAGAGAAATTTAGGTGTAAACCCACTTGCAATATCATGTAAATCAATAATAGAAAGTAAATCTTTAGGCACAAGAACGAAAGGAGTGTTCTTGTTCAAACCCCACATACCTTAGATTTTGGTTTTGAAGATATAGAAACTTGCTTGAAACTTCTTTCTCACACTTTTAGATCAAGACCATGTTGCCTTTTCTTGAGGAGCTTAGTTCTTGAACAACTTGAAGAAATTTATGGGAGATTTCTTAGAGATGATTTGATTTTTGGGTTTGGAAGAAACCCTAGATTTCTATAGAATACTTGAAAGAAAATTGGAGAGAAATGGAGAGAAAAATAATCTTTTCTTCTCTACATAGATATATATAAGTCCACAAGGAGCGGGAATAACTAAGATGCCCTTTTAAAAAATGCTGAAATTTGTGGATCGGGGCCTGTGACGGTCGATCTGACGGTCAGTCAGATTAGTTGACTGTCCACCAGGTCATCCGTCACTCGAACACCAAAACTGAAACGTTCTGCCTGGACATGATTGTTGACCTGATGGTCCGTCAGAAAAGTGACGGTCCACCAAGTCGTCCGTCACTTGAGGGCCAAGAATGAGACATTCTGTCTCGGTCTGACGCACACCTTGACGGTCTATCAACTTTGTGATGGTCCACCACTTTGATGGTCACACGACATCCCAAAAAGGGAGCTACTACCTTGGCTTGATGGGACACTTAATGGTCTACCAAGGACCTGACGGTCCACCAGGTCGACCATCAAACCTGGGCTATCCGATAACATTCAGTAAAACGGCCATAACTCACTTACCCGATGTCGGATTTCGATGAAATTGGTATCAATGGAAAGTTTATTCAATGCTCTATAGGAAAAAAATGGAAATTAGAGAAATACAACATGGTTTAAACCTCAATCACTTTAAAAGTCATACATATCCATTCAAAAAGATAAATTTAGGCTTAAGGAATGATCGAGGTATTACAGGGGAATATAATTGTCTATATAGTTTAGGGTCTAAAGTAAGTTATGCATACAAGTTCAGGGGTGCAATGATGTATTTTTCTTAAAAAAATAGATAGTGCACAAAAATAGTACACTATATAAAAAAATTAAAGAACAGTGTACTAAAGTAGTGCACTATGTATATTAAAAAAAAACTGCACTGAAATAGTACACCACTATATGAAAAAAAATGCACTAAAATGCACATTTGCAAAAAAAAAAAAAAATGGTGCAATATTTAGTGCACTATCCATTTTTTCCCACAAAGTGCACTAATTTTGGGCACTATATGAAAAATAATTAATAGTGCAATATTTTATTCACTATGTGAAAAAAAAAAAAAGATAGTGCACTAAAATAGTGCACTTTCAACTGTCTGTTTTTTTTTTTAAAAAATAGTGCACAAAGTCCATTTTGGTCACATTCTACTTTCAGGGTACAGATCCATCATTTTTTAAATTAGAAGCATATTTCAGTTCTGAACACCTCTTTTTTCTTTTTTTTTTCTTTTTTCTTTTTCATTTCTTTTTCTCTCTCTTTATACTATCTCTAACCTCTGCTTTTCTTTCTTTTTTTTTTTCTTCTTTTTTTTTTCTTTTTTTCTTTCCCATTTTTTTTGTATTTTATATGTTTTGTATTTTCGAAAAATATGATTACTTCAAGTACAAGCCATGAATAATTACTTCAAGTACAAGCCATGAATAATGACGGTCGAATACATCATAACTACTTATTGTGTTTGTAGTCACCATCATTTTTTTCTTCTTTTTCATTTTGTTTTACTTTTTGACCTTTTTCCTATTTTCATTTTCTTTTTTGTCGATTCTTTCTTTTTGTTTTTTTCTCTCTTCTATATATAACTTTTATTTATTTTTTTTTCTTTTTTTCTTTTTTTCTTTTGCATTTTTTTTGTATGTGCTTTATCGCTTTTTTCTCTTTCTATTTTGTATTTTTCTCTTTATGGATCTTTTCTTCATTCTTTTTCTTCTTTGTTTCTATTTTTTTTTATTTCTTTTCATTTTTTTCTCTTTTCTATTTGCAACTTCTATTTCTCTTTTTTAATTTTTTTTATATTTTTTATTTCTTTTTTTAATTTTATTTTATATTTTCGATAAATATGGCTATGTTAAGCACAAGTCATGGGTGATAACGAAAATACCACAATTGCTTATTGTATCTGTATTCGCACTATCATTTATATTTTTGTATTTGTTAATATAATTGTATTTGTATTATAATTTGCACTTGTATTTGTATTTATGTTTTATATTTCTCACCATTATTTTGTATTTGTATTTTATAATTGACTGAACATTATATTTGTATTTTGTGCTTTTATTTTTGTTTGTATTTGTATTCTATTTTCGTTGATGCACTTGTATTTTTTAAGAAACTATTTTGCGTTTGTATTTGTAAATTGACCACACAGTGTATTTGTATTTGCAATTTCACTTGTTTCATTTGTTTGCATTTGAATTTGTAGTTGACAACATCATTTGTATTTTTAAATAATTAAAAAAGAATTGTTATTTTTCCTTTATAAAACATTTTTATTTATATTCATTGACACGAATTATATTTTATTAATACAAATGTAAATGATAAACTATAAAAAATATATTAAATTATACAAATACAATGTTACATTTGTTTCAAATGATACATGTTTATACAACTTGAACCGTATGCATACAAATGATACTTGTTTATATACAAATACAAATGATAAACTTGACATAAAAATACGAACGATACATTTTTATGAAATGATACATTTCATATTTATATATTTTAGAGTCAAGTAAATACAATTAATTCATATCTTTATTTGTATACAAATATAAATGATAAATTGTATTCATAGATAAACTATTCAAATATAAATAATAAATTTATTTGAGATATATAGTATGATACGAACAAATTTAAAATGTAAAAAATATATAAAATATAAAATACGACAACACCAACAAAAAATAAGAGAAAAGAACAACAGAATACAAAAAAATAAAAAATCCAAAAAAGAAACAAGAATGAAAAAAGAAAAAAGAAAATAAAAAAGGCTGCAAAGAAAAAATAAATAAAACAAAAAAAGATGAAAAACGAAACGAAAAAGAGAAAAAATATATATAAAAAAGGAGAAAAAAATGAAAAGGCAAAAGAACAAAAAAGAAAAATGGAATAGAAAAAAAAAGGAAAATAAAAAAAAAGGTAAAAGGACAAGAAAAAAATTGGAAAAGAAAGAGAAATAGAGAAAGAAAATAAAGGGAGAAAATAAAGGAGAGAGACTGAATTGTATTTAATTGTCAAGTGATACGAGAATAATCACGGATATGGACTTATGATATTGCGAGTTGGACCCGAGCCTTGGTGTGTGCAATTGAAGTGTAAGAGAGGCCCAAAATGCACCAAAATCAGTCCGTAACTTACACTTGATGGGCGCCCACTCTTTGAAGGGCCTTTTCGTCATTTTAACTTATATTTTGTAATAGCTATAAGAGAAATATTGTAGGGCTTTTAAACTTACTTTTTGTTGAATATTGAAAGTTGTAAACACTTAGAAAGACAAGTCCTCTCTCCTTTAGCAGGATTGGTTGAAACTAGGGCAAGATCTAGTGTGGAATCACTAGTGATTGTATTTTGCTTGAAAACGTCGATGCTTGAGAGGTGAAATCCAATCTTGTGTCATGTAAGAGATAGGTGAATCATTTTGTGTAGTGTTAAGGGTCCAAAAGTGAAATAGGCTCTTAGGTTCTTAAGATTATACATTTGTGTAGTCTATCTATTTATCCCTTTTCTTTTATTGTAATTCTTGTTAGTGTTTGTTCTAGTTCTTATAATCCGAACTTGTTGTTCTTGTTATAAAATTATTGTTTTTCATCTTATATTAATATTATTGTTGATAATCATAGTTTAGATGGCTATTTTGGTGGTAAAACACACCCTTTATCTCATTATTGTTGTTGTCATTGTTGAATCTGATATAGGCTCCAATCCGTCTAAGAATCCCTTTGATTAGTGGACTATTTTGGGGTGTGTTTCATGTGTTCCATATTTTTACTGTATCATTTGGTATCAAAACATGGTTTGATCTTGTTCCTACAAGATCAATCTTGGGCTTTCTTGTTAGAGAAAATTTAAAAAAAATAGATTTGGTGTTTTTGTTGTTCTTGGCCGAGAAAGTTGTTGTTCTTGTTGTTCATCGTGGCCGAGATTGTTTGTAAGTCTAGATCTTGGTGTCTTTTGTTTTGTTTTGTTGTTCTAAGTGTTGGTTTTTCTTGTTCACTAGCACTTTGAGTCTAGATCTAAACTTGAGCTTGAACTTGTTGAAGTGTTATTGTGAACAAAGGTGGACATGTGTTGATCTTGTTGTGAACTTGAACTTGGCCTCCCCTTGTTGAACCTTGTTGTTGTGGTTCTTTTCACTTTGGACGTTTGTTTTTAGTATTGTTCTAAGCTTGGCCTTGTATTATTGTTGAGGATTGGTGGCCTAAAGGCAATCTTGTTGAAGTTTTTGTAGTCTTGGCCGTGTTAAATATTATGGTAGTGGAGTTGGCCGTGTTGTTGTGTTGTGGATCTTGGTGATTGTTGTTGAATTTTCTTGGTGATTGTTAAAGTGTTCTTAATGTTCTTCCTAACCTTTATACCTTGCTAAAATAAAGTGAAAGTTAGATCCAAAAAAGTGAAGGAAAAGGTGTGAGAACTTTGTTAGTCTTGGAAGACTTACTATCACTCACCAACTAGTCAATCATATCTCAACCACTTTCCATAAAACAAGGGTCCATGTTTTAAGGAGAAGTACAAAGAAAGTCAAGTCTTTCTTATTGAAATTTGAAAAAGGATTCCAAGACTTATATTTCCCTCCTTAACTAATTCCCACTAATTCTAAATTGTAAAATTGATCAAGACCTCCAAATTTGAAAAATAAAATTATTAAGGACCGAGGCATATCACAGACTGCCACATCACCAATTACTGTTCACCGATAAATTTTAAGCTCAAATTTTGATCTTTTAGTCTCATTTTGTGTCTTTAGATTCGTTTGTTGATTCCAAATCTAACTTACAAGCTAATACTAGATTGTAAGTTAGTTTTGAAGTTGTTCATCGTGTTAACCTTCATTTGTGTGTCTTAATTCGTTTGAGTCATTGTAATACATCCTTGTGTATTTTCCTTACTATGTGGAGTACTAGTAAAAATTGGATTCACCTTTCAACACCTCTAGAAGTACAATCAAACTTACAATACTTATGAGATTCAAAGTGAAGGATCCGAGAGACATGAAATAAAAAGAGAGAGTGAGGATATTTTGTACAACTAACGTGTTTTTTGTTTTGTAGGTATCTCTTTGGCCGTAATGGAGACCATTTTGGCCCACTTTGATGTTATTTCCCAAGAAATAGCTAAGGCGAATGCGAGTCTTGAAAAATCAGGCTCTGATATGTCTACTATACTTGAGAGAGTGGATTGAGTGGAAGTCGAATGAATTCTCATGTTTCTACTTTCGAAACTTTACCTCAAACAATCAATCCTTTAAGACAACCACCAAATGAAATAGACATAAGCCAAGCTACCAAATTCCTCCACCCCAAGACCTAAGTAGGTCACTTCTCCCATAATTCGATCAAGTCCAACAAGAAGGACTTGGAAGCCAATCTCTTCCCATCCAAGCTCCACAACTGAAGCTCCACATTACCAAATCAATCCATTCATCCGAAACTCTACTTCACCTAAATCGATATATCCATATAGAGGAGTGTGGTAGAAAGGAAAATGAGTGACATAGAGTCTACAATAATGAGTATATGATGGAAGAGAAGTTGAAGGGAAGGCGTAGGGAACCACAAAGAACTCGCCACCAAGAAAGAAGGTGGGATATGTTCAATGTTTCCTTTGTCATTCACTATGTGTTTCGAATGAGGATTAAAACAAGGCTTAAGATGAAGATGAAGCTGAGGTTCAAAATAAAGATGCTGGTCGAGACTTGTTGTTATTGATCCCTCAGATTCTTCTTGTTTTTATGGATTATTTTTAACTTATTTTGGTGACTTTTTTGTGAACTGTTTTGATTAGGGTTCCTTTGAAGTAACTAATTGAACAAGATAAAACCGTGAATTTGTGAACAAATTCCTATCAATATGGAGAGGATGATACGAGAATAATCACAGATATGAACTTATGAGAGTGCGAGTTGGACCCGAGCCTTGGTGTGTGACATTGAAGTGTAAGAGAGGCTTAAAATGCACCAAAATCTGTCCATGACTTACACTTGATGGCTGCCCCTTCTTTGAAGGGCCTTTTGATTATTTTAACTTATATTTTGTAATAGCTATAAAAGGAACATTGTAGGGATTTTAGACTTAGTTTTTGTTGAATATTGAAAGTTGTAAACACTTAGAAAGATAAGTCCCTTCTCCTTTAGGAGGCTTGGCCAAAACTAGGGCAAGATCTAGTGTGGAATCACTAGTGATTGTATTTTTCTTGGAAACGTCGATGCTTGATAGGTGGAATCCAATATTGTGTCATGTAAGAGATAGGTGAATCATTGTGTGTGGTGTTAAGGGTCCAAGAGTGAAATAGGTTCTTGAGTTCTTAAGATTATACCTTTATCTATCTAACCCTTTTCTTTTATTGTAATTCTTGTTAGTATTTGTTCTAGTTCTTCTAATCCAAACTTGTTGTTCTTTTTATAACATTGTTGTTGTTCATCTTGTCTTCATATTATTGTTGATAATAATAGTTTGGATGGCTATTTTGGTGTTAAAGCATACCCTTCATCTCGTTGTTGTTGTTGTCATTGTTGAATTCGAGTGTGGTCTCCAATCGGTCCAAGAATCCCTTTGATTAGTAGAATGTTTTGGGTTGTGTTTCATGTGTTCCTTATTTTTATTGTGTGATCAAGAAAGGCTATACGTATAATTAATTAAAACTTAGACTAAACAGGATAATTAGGAGCTTACAATTGCTATCCATGTAGTTGTCCCAAAAATGAAAAAGTTGGTGCCTTGTGATTTAGGGGCAACATAATTTGAAAAGCAAAATAGTTATTTAACTTTAGAAATGATGTCAAGTAACCATTTTGAGAAAATCCTACTTAAAATGTACCAAAATTTTAAACATTATTTAAAGTTTAGTTAGTTTTGAAGAACTTCAAACTACACATATTGATGTTGTGTTGTTGTTGTTGCCCTTCCTCCATCGTCAATTTTAAATCAATTTTGAAGTTGGGCTTTTGTCATAACGTAAATTTAGACTTTTGGTTTAATTTGTACTATATTTAAATGTTTTCGTAGAGTCTAAAGTCAGGCGCACAATTTTAGTTTCAAATTTAATGGTCTAAAATTAATTATAAAAGGGATAACTACATATCTTAGCAACCATAGGCTCCTATATATCCTATTTAACCTAAATTTTAATTAATTACAGTTCATAACTCCCTCATGCCTATTAATTATTTTTAATTACAATTCATAGCCTCTGTCATGTATTTTCTCTCTTTTTCTATTTTTATTATTCTTCTTTTTTTTTCCTTTTTCAATTTTTTTCTTTTCCTTTTTTTGTTGTTTTCTCTTTCTTTTTTCTTTTTCACCTTTTTCTTTTTGATTTTTTCCTTTTCCTTTTTTCTCCTTTTCTTTTTCTTAATTTTATGTATTTTTTTCTCTATTTTCTATTACTCACCTTTTTTTTTTTGTATTTTTTCTCCTTTTTCTCTCATTTCTTTCTCTTTCCTTTTTATTTTTTTTTTCCTTTTCATTTGTGAAAACTAGCAAACACAAATACAAGTGTGAACTATAAATACAAATGCAAACTATAACATACAAATACAAGTGTGAACT
This sequence comes from Capsicum baccatum var. pendulum, assembly GCA_030864225.1. NCBI lineage: Eukaryota > Viridiplantae > Streptophyta > Magnoliopsida > Solanales > Solanaceae > Capsicum > Capsicum baccatum. The sequence continues at coordinate 43,682,881 of CM061554.1, forward strand.
GTAAAATACAAATATAGGTGCGAACTCTAAGATACAAATACAAGTGCGAACTATAAAATACAAATACAAAATGCAAACTATAACATACAAATACAAGTACGAACTATTATTTGTATTTTTTAATTATTGAAAAAGAACGATTGATTTTTTTCTACGAATACTTGTTTGTATTTATTAATACGAGTTATATTTATTGATTCAAACAAATACAATTCAAATTTCTATACAAATATAATATATACAAATATATATTGTATTTGTATTTGTAAAATCATTTGTTTCATTTATTTGTAATTGTATTGCATCAAGTGATATTTGTATATTTAGAAATATGAATGATAATTTTGATATACAAATACAAAACGGTACATTTATATCAAATGATACATTACATATTTATATATTTTAAAATCAAGAAAATACAATTAATGCATTTACTTGTTTGTATACAAATACAAATGATAAATTGTACATAGTGACAACTAAATACAATATGAAATCAACTTACAAATACAAATACAAAATAATTCTTTAAAAATAAAAAGGTATCGACGAAAATAAAATACAAATACAAGTATAATCCAAATATAATCTAAATATACAAAAACAATAAAATCATAATATAACATAATCCAATATAATATACAGTCAATTATAAACTACAAATACAAAATAATTATTTAAACTACAAGTACGAATTATATAAAATATAAATGATGGCGGCAAACTAACAAATAAAAATATAAGTGCGGAGTATAAAATACAAAATACAAATGCGAACTATAAAATATAAATACAAGCGCGAACTTTAAAATACAAATACAAATACAATTTTACCAACAAATACAGAAATATAAATGACAGTGTGACTACAAATATGATAAACAATTATGGTATTTACGTTATCATCCTTGACTTGTGCTCGACCAGTCATATTTTTTGAATATGCAAAAAATATAAAATAGAATAAAAACCATGATAAAGAAAATAGGTACAAAAATGAAAACAAAAAATATCAATTAAGAAAGAGAAATAGAAGTTAGAGATCAAAGAGAGGAAACAACCAACAAAACAATTAAAATATAAAAAAGAAGAATAAAAAATGGGAAAACAAAAATAAAAAAATATAAAAAAATAAAACAAAATAATGATAGTATTTTTAGAGAAATTAAATATGTAGTGTATTTATATTTTTATGAATATAGATCACTGAGTAAAAGTGAATACAACGGCTATAAATGGTAATTATGTAAAATGTGATTATGGAATGGGAATTTTATAGCAAAGTAACGCTATTTCTGAAAGATCTTCATTATAAAATGACTACACTTATTTAATGTAATTATTTTATAAATTTTGACTATCCTTTTAATTGAGGTCCTAAAAACATTTAGTTTGTCCAGTTCGGCCCTCCCTCGTATTTCCATGATTTGAAGGGACAAAATAAAAAGGATACACTTGAATAGCACCATAAGGATTATTTCAGAGGTGGATCTAGGATTTCGAGGTTGCGGGTGCCATGTCACTTTTAATGTTAAAGCTACTACTCAAAAGGATAATTTTTATGGGCGTCCCACTGGAATTTGGCTTGTTAGTAAGAGATTTTTGAAGGAAAATTTCATTGAAATATTATTGAAGAACCTAATTTTTATGAATTCAGTTGGGAATCAGTTAATTTTTTGCTTTACGTTTTGCTATTTACACTGCCCCAAATAAGATAAATATTTTATCGAATTTATAGACCTTGGGTTTCGATATGATTATTTGTCTTTTCAATTTGTATAGACAATAGATCAAATAATAAAAATGTGATTATTATTATAAATACTATCGAAAACAACCTTTCTACTTCTCCGGAGGTAGCGTATGGACTGCATACATTTTACCCTTCCCAGACCCCACTATGTGGGAATACACTGGGTTTGTTGTCGTTGTTGTTGTTATTATTATAAATTGTGTAAATAAGAATTAAACTCAACTTACCGGTCTACGTGAAAGTACAAAATAGTTGCCAACAATCAATAGGTATTTCCAATTCTATTGTTAAGAAATTATAACATCAAGCCAAGCATCATTATTATGATTTACGAGGAGAGGTTAACTATAAATTTGAAGGAAGAAGGAATCTTCAATTATGTTCTACATTTAAATTAAAAATTATTAAACAAAAATTACCCAAAAAAAGGCGTCAAACAAAGATTAAGTCAAGAGGAAAAAAACTCATAGAAAATAGAATAATGAACAAAAAGTAACAAAATACTGTTGGCGTCTAGACTTGAACTTTGGTATTCTACGTGAAATTTCAGCGTGTATGCCACTGGCACTACTTCCTCAACTGCTGCACCAGGTGGCACTTAAATAATACACCGATTTTATTCAATATATATATATATATATATATATATACATACAGTTTTCTGATCGAAATTTGCGGGTGCCATGCCACCCGTGAACCCCCTGTAGATCTGCCCCTGGATCATTTTCCTTTTTGTTTCTATTTTGTGTTGATTTGTTATTTTTGTCTTTCAAGTCAAAAGAATTTTTTAGCGTGGCATAAGATTATATTTTCATACAATCTATATCTATATCTATATCTATAATCTATAATCTATAATCTATAATCTATAATCTATAATCTATAATCTATAATCTATAATCTATAATCTATATCTATAATCGATATTTATATCTATAATCTATAATCTCTTTCTCTCTCTGTATATATATCTATAATCTATGATCTATTAAAAATGTGAAGACCCTTAGAAAAATGATTTGAACTTTTTGCCCTTCATTAAATTTTTTTGTCATAGACAAAACTGTCTTTTCACTTATTTTTCTCCAATTATTATATTTTTAGATTTTTATTATAAAATTGTTATGACTTTACTATTATTAATAATCATAATTAAAGTAATTCTCTTTTATTTTTCTATTAGGGTTCACAAAATTTCATTCCTAATGAATCATAGGTTCTACAAAAATTGATCTCCAAAGATTAGAGATCACGACAAAGGAGAGTCCTAATAGACCATGGGTTGTGAGTATATGTATGCTTATTATTTTTATTTTTATTTTAAAAAAACACTTCAATAGGGTTCTATAGCTATTGTACATCGAATTTTTAGTAATTTTTCTTTTGAAAGCATATAATTCTATTAACCTTTATTTTATAGATTTTTATATATTTTACATCGTTTATTTTATTGCATGTTTATATTAGTTTTGTTGGTGATACTACCAAATTATCCTTTTTTGTTTGGAAGCGGAGTTTGTTATTGAGTCTCTAACGTAACTTTTTTTATTTAATTTTCAGGTTCAGATTTCCTTTTCTATTACGTTGGTTATATTTATCAAAAACAACAAAACATCTTTTTATGTTTGTAAGTAACTTTCGTTATTGAATCTCCAGTATAATTTTGTGATTTTTAGATTTTAGATTTTCTTTTTCATTACATTGGGTTTGTTTATCATTATCTTTATCATGAGTGTTTGTATATTATATCCGCTACATCATACTAATTATGGAAATTAGATATATAGTCACATTTATTTGTTCAGTTGTAAAAGTCTTAAAAATTAACTGCTTTAACGGACACATTAAGAATTTATTTTCTTGATTAGGCAAAAAGTATTAAATTTTCTCAGATTAGATAAACATTTGATTCAAAAGTATAAAAATGTGTGTTTTTACTTTTTTTCCCTTTAAAGTATAAATCATTAATTAATTTGTTAATATTTATATTAATTACACCTTACTATTTTGTTAGATTTGAGTCCTTATTTTTGCAAGATTTGATATGGTAAATTTGTGAATGAACTTAATATAATTATCTTATTGTTCTCAACTTATTTTAAAAGTGTCTCAAAATTTCAATAGATATGTATATCTATTGAAGAGTTTTGTGTCATATCTCTACATTATTGATGGAAGACTATAGAAAAAGGTAATAATGCACAAAATTGATTAAATTATTTTTATATATAATTTTATTAATTAATGCGAGACACACATGCAAAACACATGCACTATACTAGTAATATTAAGTTATTCACCATGTTATTAAAAATTCGATTGTCAAGGATAAAAACATAAAAAAAAAAAAAATCAATTCGAAGAACAAACCATTATTAAATGCTTAGATATCCTTGAAATAAATGAACTTGTGGCTTTCCTTGCCCATTTGAAATCCTTGGTGTAAATTGGACTTGTACGACGCAGTAAATTTTTATACTTGCTCCTTACACTTCTACTTCTGCTTTTTGAACTATGCAAGCCCTTTATGAAATAATGATGGATAAGAGTATTTTATCATAATAGTCATTCATTTATGCAAGTGATCAAATTATTGAAATGGTGCAACTGCTGTCATTGTGTGTGCCGTTTTTACGGCCTTTCATTTCTTATGACCACTATAGTTTTCTTTGAATTCTCAATTTTTCCCCACTTCAAGATCAATTGGAAAATGGGTTTGCTTCTGATCAAATGTGCAACTCATTTTCAAGCTGCCATTGAGGAAGAAGAAGGCTCATCTCCTTAATGAGAATGAAATTGAAGACCAAGTTGCACTTAATGGTAGTGTCCATGGAAGTGATATCCTGAGAGAAGAACAGGGAAGTTTAACCAAGCTAGAATACTTTTACCTATGATTCTCAGACTCTTAAAAAATATTAATGTGTGTGTTTTTCTATGATGCTCAGACTCTTCAAAAAGAAGTGCATTTTTAAGGATCCAACACGGGAGTGGTGACAGACAATTTTAGAGCTTAGCAACTTAGCTTTTTAGTTACATAATTCATAAAAGTGTTGGGTTTGAAATTGAGAGGGTGTCATGCGGAAACTATTAGTTGCAAACCATAAAGATAATAACTCAGATGACAAAGAAAAACATGATAAAAACATAATATTATTACGTGATTTGGCCAATTGGCCTACATATAAAATCTAATATTAAAAATAATATTAAAAATCATAAAATTAATGAGAGAGAATCTCCCCCTAAATGAAACTCTTAAAAGACTACATCGTGGATGCTATTGTGTTGTGGTATGAGAAGGAGGGTCTTATATTTATAGATGTCCAAAACCTTTCCTCCAAGAAAGAGGTTAGCCAAATATGGAAAAGAATTATATTTTTTTCTTTCAGAAAAAGTAAAAGTAATTATGGTAAATTTTATTTTCCTTCTAAGAAAAAATAAAACTTACTTATAGTAAGAAAATCAGGGTAAAAACCCTAACAAATCTCTTCTTTTTGACTTGATTTTCTTCAAAATATTCTTGATCCGCCTTCTTCACATCTTTAATCTTTGTTCTTCACATAGTCTTCACCACTGCTGCTTAAGATGCTTAAAAATGGAGCTTTTGGGTTAAAAGTATATGAGCCCTTTTTGGGTTAAAAATATTGGAGCCCTTTTGCAGGGTTAAAAGTGAGCTTTATTTTCAAATATGTGACAGCAAGATTGTTGAAAAAATATAATTAACAATTATATTCACATGTAGCTTTTGGACATATATCTTCATTATCATCAAATTGATTGCAACTTTGTTCAATAATGGACCATCGATTTATTGAACCTTGGACTCTGATACCATTGTTGGGTTTGAAATCTAGAGGGAGTCATGCAGAAGCTATTAGTTGCAAACCATAAAGACAATAACTCAAATGACAAAGAAAAACATATTAAAAACATAATATTATTATGTTATTTGGACAATTGGCCTGCATATAAAACCTAATATTAAAAATAATATTAAAAAGCATAAAACTAATGAAAGAGAAAATCTCCCCCTAAAAGAAACTCTTAAAAGACTAATTGTGTTGTGGTATGAGAAGGGGAATCTTCTATTTATAGATGTCCAAAACCTTTCCTCCAAGAAAGAGGTTAGCCAAATATGGAAAAAAATTATATTTTTTTCTTTCAGAAAAAGTGAAAGTAATTATGGTAACTTTTATTTTCCTTTTAAGAAAAAAATAAAACTTAAATATAGTAAGAAAATCAGGAAACAAAACCCTAATAAAAAGTCTGCCCAAGATTCATGCAACACTTCCCAAATAGACCACATATACTTGACATCCTTGTTCTACTGATAGAGTCCATGTGACCATATGTCACAGACTCATGAGGTCAAGCCATGGAAACAACTTCTAGCAGCAATGCAAGGTAAGGCTGGGCTACGTACAATAGACCCTTGTGGTCCAGTCCTTCCCCGAATCCTATGCATAGTTGGAGCTTTAATGCATCAGATTGTCCTTTCTTTAGCTAGTACAACATTAACCAAAAGCCACATGGAACTGACTTTTATACATTACCAACAATACTTCACCTTTTATCCTTAAAAGCCCACAAGTAATTTACCATCCACATCCCCATCTTCTTCCTCTTCTTAAGAAAAGGAATACAGGAGTGATGAGCTATGACCCTGTTGTTATTAATGCCATCACCATTATAAATAATACAGTTTAAAGGTTATTTATACCAACCATAATAGCTTATGATAACGTACACTATTTGTTACAACAGAATCTACTTAATTTTCGTAGATCACAAAGACCCAAAGGAAAGAAAGCGCAAAGTTATCCAAAGATTAATTATCCTGAGATAAGTTATGATGGGGATAACTTATTCCATCACTATGGTATAATGGTGGGATAAATAATTCCAGGACTAACTAATACCTCCAACTAAATGCAGGATAAAATAATATTGCATTTTATCCTGGGAGTATTATTATCTTATACCTCACACCAAATGACTCGTTAGGACATGACTTCACCAATGACTACAAAACCTATGAAGGAGATTATACATACCTGAGTTATTTGTTGATCCACCCTAGCAAGACTTCAGTTGTGCGTACATTTCCAATGGAGCGTATTTCACTATTTTCTTGTTTTGGATGCCAACCACTACCAATAAACTTCTTAGAAGGACGCCAGAGAAGCATTGGGTAATGCATCACAAACAATTTCTCACAAAATTTAGAATTTATCTGTGTACCAAAATGATGAATAAGAGGAAAATATCAATTAGGTGCATGTTGCATGGTAAGAAAAAGGTCTCTTAACAAAGTGAAGAAAGAATAGGCTAATGACAAGGGAAGAAAATATTGATGAAAAGTGTCTACATAAATGCGACGTAACAAGCGGTATGCCCATTAAAACTCACTACTCGGGAGAAACTGTGGCAATGTGAAATGGTTAAAAAGCAAGAATCCCCAATCAAAGCAATATTAACCGACTCTACCCTAACCAATATAAATGGAAAGATCAGAAAAATAGAGAAACTTATTAAACTTATTTTATGGCAAATGATATGACTCAGTTTGAAAAACTACACCGCCGGAAAAATAAAGGGAAGACCGGTGTACTAAAGCTCACATAGGGTTTGGGAAAGGGCCCTACCACAAAGGTGTATTGTACGTAGTCTTATCTTGCATTTCTGCTACAGGCTGTTTCCAAGGCTTGAACCCGTGACCTCCTGATCACATGCAACAACTTTACTAGTTACTCCATGGTCCCCTTCAAAAATATAGGAAAACCATACCATTGGAAGAATAGGTTTAATTTGTTTTGTTAACTGTCCCCTCAGAAAGACACAGATAGAGAAACTATAAAGTAACTTCCATTATAATATTTTTTGTTTGAAAACTGGTATTGTTATATTCCTCAGCATCAAGGGATGTTGGACACCTCCAAAAATAGTTACGAAAGAGAACTTAAGAGTCTACAATTACAAGGCTCCTACGAAATCTAAAAATTCATCTACTTCCTCTATACAATTCTCCTTGCACCAAAAAAACAAAAACAATGTGACTAGGCAATTCCATTTTATACCATTAATGGACTTGGCTTTGTCTTCGAAGCATCTCCCATTTCTTTTCATCCATATTAACCACCAAATACAGGAGGGTATCATCCTCCATCACTTTTTTTTACTCTTGCTACCACCTCTTCTGATCCAACAACTTAACAAGTCAGCTGTGTGCTCAGGTATTGTCCATTCAAATTTAGTGAGGGTGAAGAACAAATGTTAAAGTTGAGTAGTAAATTTGCAGTGTAGAAATAAGTGGTTATTTGTTTCCCCAGTTTTATTGCATAAAAAATATCTAGGAACTAGTGTCCTACCCTTCTTTTGGAGAACTTCTTGAGAGACACATGCCCTTCTGACCATTAGCTAAGTGAAACATTTTACTTTAGTAGGAACCTGAATCTTCCATAGGGATTTTCAGAGCTTTGAGAATTCCCCTTGTATTGATTTGTTTTCCTTCTTGTAGAGTCTATTCATTGTGAGAATGCCATCTTCTGTGTGTTTCCATCTTAGAGAATCTGGATTAGTTATTATGCCCTTGAAGACTTTTAGGACATTCAACATATTTGTTACCCTATCCACTTTTCAATCATTGAGATGTCTTGTGAATATGAGGTTCCAACCTTGAGGAGACCAATATTCCCCTATTGTAGCTTCAATGTTGTTGCTTAGAAGCATCAAATCAGGAAAGGATTCCTGGAAAGTTGATGGGCCTATCTAGTGGTCTTTTGAGAAGTGAGTTTTGTGTCTATTTCCTACTCTTATTCTGGTATGACTATGAAATTTTGGCCATGATGATCTAATAGCTCTCCTCACACCAACCCCATAAGTGTTATTGACCTTATTTGTTACCCAATGACTATCTTAGCCATATTTGTAAGAAATAACCACTTTACAGAGAGAAGCTTCCTCATTATACCTCCATAACCACTTCATGAGGAGACACTGGTTGTGTAACTTTAGGTTTCTAGTAGATAATCCTCCCTGGTTCTTGCTCAAGCGACTTTCCATTGTGTATCCTACACCTTTCTTGTTTCTTTCCCATAAAAAATCTCTTTTAAGTCTGTTTAACTTCTTGGAAACACTGGAGGGGATAGGAAACAAATACATCATATAGGTGGGAAGGGAGTCCAAAATAGAGTTGATAAGAGTGGCGCGCCCCCCAAGTGACAAGTATTGAGCTTTCCGTTGAGATAGTATTTCATTGTCTTCTCTATGATATTATCCCAAATCTCTACATCTTTGTGCTCGTTACCAAGGGGCATGCCTAGGTAGACAATAGGGAGATTGCCTACCCTACAACTAAGAATACTAGCAAGAGTCTGAATGTTGTTTACTTCTTTGATAGGGAACAAATTATTTTTCCTCCAATTTACCTTCAAACCAGACACAGCTTCAAAAATAACCAACATCACTCTGATATGTCTAACCTGATCTTTTATGGAGTCACAAAATATTAAAGTGTCATCTATATAGAGTAAATGACAGATCTCCAAATCACCCATGCCCTGGTTGTTTAGCTTGAAACCCCTAACCCATTTATTTTGAAGAGTTATTCTAACCATATTTTGAAGGAGAGACTTGGAGTAACTGATAAAGTTGCTTCCATGTGACCAGAAGGTCATGGGTTTAAGCCTTTGAAATAGCCTCTAGCATAAATACAAGGTAAGGCTGTGTATGATACATCCTTGTGGTGGGGCCCTTCCCCGAACACCGCGCATAACAGTAGCTTTAGTGTACGAGGTTGCCCTTTTTTTGTTATAACCATACTGCTGTGACCTTCCATAGCAAGGATGAAAAGGAGGGGGGATAAAGGGTCTCCTTACCTGAGACCTTTTTCAGAGGGAAAAAAACCAACAGGTTCTTCATTTACCAGAATGGAGAACCTGATAATTTTAATGCAAAAACCCATCCACTTTAACTATATGTTCCTAAATCCCACTTGAGGATGTTAAGGAGATAGTCCCAGTTGACATGATTAAAATATTTCTCAATGTCTAGTTTGCATATTAAGCTGTCCACTTCTCTAGTTCTTATGTCAACACATTCACTTACTATCAGAGCCGCATCTATTTTTTGTCTCCCCTTGATGAAAGTTATTTGAAGTCTGTTAACCAAATCACCTATCACCTTTTTTAGTCTCTTATCCAAATCTTTGGCTAATATTTTGTAAACCTCAGAGATCAGGCTAATTGGCCTGAAATCTCTTAATTTAGCTACTCCTGCTTTCTTTGGAATAAGGGCCACATAAGTGGTATTCAGACTTCTTTCAAACACTTGGTGGTCGTAGGAATATTGCATAATTCCTATGATATCCCCCTTGATCAACACCTAGAAGCTCAGGTAAAAGTTAATTGGAGATTCATCAGGCTCAGGGGCCTTGTCAATAGCACATGACCTGATAGCCTCTAGGATTTACTCTTCATCAAAGTTTATTTGGTACCAAATTTGGTCTTCTATGAAGATTACTGTTGCATCTTGGATTACAAATTCAGGTCTCCAGTCCCCCGTCTCTTTTTATAGATTTTGATAAAAAGCTTGAGCAACATTTTTTATATCTTCCGGATCAGTGATGGTGTGACCTTCTACTTAGAGGAAATCTATGGAGTTATATCTCTTATGGGCATTGGATATTTTGTGAAAAAAAATTTGTGTTCTTATCACCATGTTTCAACTACTTAATTCTTGATCTTTGTCTTCAAGCTATTTCCTCCCTCTTGGTAATTACTTCAAACTCCATAGCTAGATGGCTTTTTTACACGAGCTCATCATCAGAAAGGACTTTATGTTCTTGAAGAGTTTCCCAGGAGCTGATCTGCACTGCAACAAGATCTCTTCTTTGTTTTGTTTCCAGTTCACTCTCTAATTTCTACTCCATTGTGTTAGCTCCTTTCGAGGATCTTGAGCTTATTTTCCAAAATGTAAGTTGGTATTTTTGTACTTAGGAAAGAGTTCCACCAATCCTTTACCTTATACCTGAACCCCTCAACTTCAAGCCACCAATTTTTGAATTTAAAGTAAGATTTTTTAAATGCCCAGTCACCACAGGTTAATAGAATTGGGTTGTGATCAGAACCAAGTCTTAGGACTAGTATTTGTTTAACCTGAATGAATGAGTCTTCCAATTTAGTAGAGTAAAGGAACCTGTCAAATTTAGATGAACTATTCTGATTTTAACCCTTCTCCATGTGTAAGATCCTCTAAATAAAGGAGGGTCTATCAATTCTAAGTCATTGATATAGTCAGAGAATTCAGCCATTGCCCCAGTGAACCTATTGCAATTTTTCCTTTCAAGAACAAATCTTATTACATTAAAGTCGTCATATACCACCCAAATCCCTTAATAGATAGTTATGATGATGTCCAACTCATTCCAAAGATCTCTTTTGTTAACCCAATTGCAATTGGTGTAAACTATAGTAAGGTACCATATCAACCCCTTATTTATGCCAGTGAATTTACATGAAATCGATTGGCTTCCAGTATCAATCAACTCCCCTAACCATTCTCTCTTATCCCATAAGATAAGGATTCCCCCACTACTTCCCCTGGCCTCCAGGTGAGTATCCCTACCCATCTGTTGGACCAAAGATCCCCTGTTAGACTATTGACTTCCCCTTCAAGTTTAGTTTCTATAAGAACCTGAATTGGCACCTCATTAATGGAATAGTTGTTTTACCAACTTTCTTTTATCTACCCCATTAAGCCCCCTGACATTCCAAGATAGAATTTTGACCTTCATTGATCACTTATAGGTAGTCTCCTCCCTTTCCTCAATTTACCTCTTGGCTCCCCATCTTTGTATTTTACCTTAAATATTAAATTTCATACTTCCTTCTGCACCAAGTGATTACTATTAGTTGGTTCTTTTGGATGGACTCTTCTCTGGTCTAATTTACCAAACAAAACCTTAGCATTTTTCTCTAACCCATCAAACAGGGCCCCAAATTCCTTGCTAAGTCTGATGATGTTTTGTTTTACCCAAGAGGAGGTTTTAGTCTTTAGATATTTACTGCACTCGCTTGAATTAAATTAGATGGGGTTGGATTCTCCAGAGAAATTATTTAGTTTCCTAGTGTTTTTGTTGTTCTATTCAAAACTTCAACTGGTCTTCTTGGGGCTAAAACTGAATTTTCTTTCTGGGATAAGGTCACACAAGCATTGGGTAGAAGATTGTGGAGTTACATGCAAGATTTAGGTTTTTCTTTTTGGTCAAGTTCACTGATGAGGGCATCGACTACACAACTGTTGAAAAAGAAGAGGGATAACTGGTTAGTTATTAAATTAAAGTTAACAAATTTTGTAACGGGCTCAGCCTTGGTGGGTTTTGAATATTTCAAAATTGGGGGTTGGGATTTGAGCGGCCCAAAAGAAATCCTGTTAATGAGTGGCCCATTCTTATTAAAAAACTCAGAATATGACTTTTGGGGAATAACATGTGAGCAATACATGTTGGGGCTAGTGGGTAAAAACATATGGTTGGGACCGACTTCTTCAACACCTGGCAGGTCATTAACCAGTGGATATTTGCCCTGTCTCTTCAAACTAAATTCATAATTTATCTCCATCACCTTTTGAAGTTCAGTAAAGCTGATTGCACCACTCTTATACAAAGAACTGGATTTTTTTTCGAGCACAACCACCACAGAGCGTCAAAATCTCGCCAGAGCTTCTATCCAGATAGTGAAGGAAAAAAATGAGATCTCCATCTGAAATTTCAATTTCCTTTGGTGTGTCATCGAAGGTGCCTTTAACTTTGAGGTGAGCCCATCGGAGATGATTCTTCAGAGAAGTATCTTCTTCAGTTTTAATCCACCTCCCGCATTTATCTCCTAATTCTTTCATGGTGTTGGCCGACCAAAGATGAAGAGGAAGGCCAAGAACACGAATCCATGACCAAGCAAATTTGTGTTCTGCTGGATAAGTACCAGCCAGTGTCGACCACCAATCCAACTATTGAGAATTTCCTTGTTTCTTCCATTTCCCAAGAATGATGTGTTCTACAACTTCTCTTAAGTGGAACTCGAATAGGAATTGAGTCCCATTCATATCATAAACCTGAAAATTTGCTATTTTCCACGTCTGTTGGGCCCATTTTCTCACATCATTTCTAGTTGGGATCTCGTCTCACTCCGGGAAGCTTCCCACCAGGCATCTTCTTGTGGGGTTTCTTTCACTCTAGCTATCGGGAATAGTTGTTCTCTAATTAGATGGAGTAGTTTGATCCTGCAAAGTTCACCTATTTCTTCCTAAAACTTCTTTGTAGGTGTCCTCTCTCTTTAAAGACTGTTGGGCCAGAGTTACTATGGTTGGGGATTCTGGAACATTCCTATGCATTGAAGGCTCTATATTAATGAATCATTCAATGCGGTTGGCAAGTCTCAACCAACCCTCATTAGGCTTTTTTTCAGGGATAATGATCATCGCCCTGGAATGACCATTAACCGAGATAATAGAAAGAAACTTGCCAAACTTATTGAACTTAAGAGAGCAAAAAAAGAGGTGGAAGCATTTCTGACTTTCTAGGTCTTAAAGGACCTTCCTTTAAACTCTGATGTTGTATACATTCTTCTGCATATCCAGCTCAGAGCCCCCTACTTAGATTCATCCTCCTCATATATAATCTAGCACTTTCTACCTATTCGAACCACCTCTCAGACGAAGACTTTCTTTCTAAGATATCATAGGATATCCCCCCTGACCTGAAGTAAATATGATTGTCCATTGACTGGACAAAAGGATTTGAAAGAAAGGAAGAAGATGGAGAGAAGTTTCGGTGGTAAAATAGTGAATATTCAGACACTCAAAATAATGAATAAGAGGTAAAAGAGAGAGCATAATCATGGATTACATTTTATTGAAACAAGTTTTAAAGTTCAGAAAAATAACATCACAGAAAGATGAAATTTTTTCATAAATCCCAGTAACCACCAGAAAAAAGGGAAAATATAATACGCTTATTGAGTACTGACCATAGACAAAAGCAAACTAAAACGAGGAGATTTAGTAAAAAAATACAGGATAAAGTAATTTTTGGAAGCATAGAGTAATACCGTTAATCCACAGTCTACCCTAATCATTAATATGATTCCTGGATGACTGCCATCTGCTCCATTCAAGAGTCTTGCAACCTTCTCATATTGTAGCTGCAAAAGCATTGCATTATCATTAGAAATATCACAATCGAAGTTCATAACAAGTAGTAGATTGATACCTTATAATTTTTGCAAGCGGGGAATCTATGAGACTAATAAAAGATCTTTAAGTGAATCACATGGCTTCAATCCTGGTTCAAAAATAATATACGAAGAATTTAAGATAGAACTTAAACAACATGGATAAGCTGATAAAACTAATTGCTAACCACATGCCAAAAGGAAACAAGTGTTGGAAACATCTTACTTTTCCTTAAAGTCATGTTGGTGCTAAATTTGTTCATTCTTTCCTACTTGTTTAGAACTTTGATATGAATTTCATAAGAATAAATATTACATACCAACCAAAAAGAAGTCGAATATATAATAAACAGTTACTAGAATTCCTGGATTAAGATGTATAAGACTGCCGCCTACTAAAATAAAGAGGAGTAAATTATGAAGACTAAAACAACAAATTTGCAAACATATTGCTCGGTGAAAAAAGAACACAACTAACTACATGAACCTAAACATTTACCAAATTGAAGCATTTTAATGATATCATCTGTTTCTCTTACTCCTACCAAGTAAAACCGTTTAGTCACTATGATGTCCATATTCAGACTATTCAAATTTTAGATAACAAACCAAATCAAAACACTCAGATTCAAAAAGCTACAGTCTTTATAAACCCCTCAGACTCCTCTATATACACATGGTTCCCCAATCTTCAAAAATATCATTTAACATGTCCAGCAGCCAAAACCAAGACACGGAGGAAAGAAGTTTGCCCATGAAATAAAATTGGTCTTTCCAAATAACCACTAAAATTTAACATTTTTCTGTTCTTTGTATACACATAAACATGCTAAAACCACAACACCAACAATTTTATCTCCTCCAATTACCAAGGTTTCTTTGGAATAAAATAGGTGAAGAGTTAGATCCTCCAACTGTGCATGTTTTTCACTTTTCACTTTGATCTTCTCTAGCATTAATAGGACCAAGAAGCCTGTTTTACTTTGATTTTCTCTAGCATTTTCAATAGGACCAATGAGCATGTGAAAGAAATAGACTCTATAAAATAGGATGGATGCAGACATCTCATACCCAAATTATTGATATAACCAAACCCACTGATATAACCAAACCCACCAGTTTGGAATTGAGACAAAGTTATTATTCCTTGTGATCATCAAGGTTTATTTTGAGTAAAACAGGTGTACTATTAAATAGCCATAGGAACAAATAGCCCATATGGAGATGAGCGGATATGAGGAGTCATTAAGCTGATCCCTACTAACTCGATTGAGGTAAACGTAATTATTTGATAACCTAATTCATTCTTTGATAGTTGATCACTATGAGTCAACTTAATAAAATTAGATCAATCCTATTTTTCTGCCGTTAGGGTGGAGAACTCAACCAAAAATTCTCTTTCGTCATCGTTAATTGAATCACTATCATCAAGTGAATCACTATTCGCGACCCACATTCTATTTTATCATCAATCCAATCCCCCTTTGCATTCTTTTCTTTTTTGTAATCAATGAACTTAGATGTCTCGTATTTCTCAAAAAAGGCCTACTGGACAACAAAGCTGGAACGAAAACCATGTTAGTTAAAGGTTCTAATCCCTAATGTGGTAAAACAAGCTAGGTAACTTCATTCCCATATGCTTAATATTTGGTGAACAGAGCTACCCGGTATCCCTACTAGTTGGACACAGGTAACCATTAGTATAGTCAATCCAAGTTCGCCAAGACACCACAGATTATAATAAAACCAATTGGGATTAAGGGATAGTTATTATTGACAAGGTTATGTAAAGAAACAACCAAGAAACTTCTAAATTCTCAAAAAATCATTAAACCCAGTGACAAAAATAAAGTAAAAACTTACCAGTATGCAAAGAATTCAACAATGGCATAAAGGACAGGAGTCTTTTTGAGTAATGAATCAAAGTTGGTTGCGTTTAATTCAACAACAACGTCAGGCTTCTCACCATCATGGCCACTAATCACTGAAAGAATTGCACGTTGTGATCCAGTCGAATTCGACACTGATTGTTCCAAGTTTGAAATAAATAGAGAAAAAAAGAGCATAAATGCTGAAGAAGATATGACTAAGATTCATTAAAGGGAGAAAGGTGTCTATAGAATCAATAAAAAGTTCTGTTAAGTATCCCACATAAAAAAAGAGATGGGAATCGGTCTCCTTATATAGATTTGGGCAATCCTCCCCTCATGAGCTAGCTTTTGAGGTTGAGTTAGGCCCAAGATCTATTGTTTACATGGTATCAGAGCCTCTACGATCTTGGTAGAGAATCAAAGAGCTTCCACTACTGGCGGGTGACTATAACCGATTTATGTTGCCCATCTGGCCAATGATCATGTTAGTAAAAGTTAGGCCACCGCACTTCATTCCCCTACTTTCTCATATCTAATTTGTGTAGCACCATGCATCTTTCTGGTTACTACTTTCTCATCTCATATTTCCATAGCATCGTGTATATTTTTGGACTACTTTCTCATATCTGAGTTGCATAGCACCATGAGTCTTTATGCGGACTCCTCAGATCTGATTTACGTAAGGTCATGCCATTATTCAGACCCTATCCATATAAGTTCTCTTTTTCAGTAGGGTTATACCATCATTCCAACCTAATCCATATAAATTCTCTTTTTCAGTAGGGTCGTATTGCCATTCCGACCTTACCCATATAATTTCTATTTTTCAGTAGGATCATGCCATTATTTTGACCTACCCATATGATTCTCTTTTTTAGTAGGGTCGTGTCATCATTCCGACCCTACCCATATAATTTTTTCTCAAATGGTGACCACTTTTATGCCATCAAATATAATAATCCAGCGTGTGAGTATGTTCTGGCTAGCTTTTCAATGACTTTCTTGTTCAAGATCTAGTATCTCTTGATTTTGAGATGACCCATATATTTTAACCAGTTTTTGGCAATTTTCCAGCGACACATCAACTTTCCAGAGATGTTTACTGCTTTTGGGATCACTTTTTTCAATTTGTTCCATTTTAATTAAGGTCTCCCAGGCGTCCAAAGCAGTCCTTAATAGTTTTCTTGCAGATATCTTCACCAAGTCCCTCACTGGTCCTCGTATTAGTTACATCCATGACAAGCTTGCTACATATGTCTTCTATGCACCAGCTTGAGGGGGGTGTTAGAATATGAGTAGGAATAGGAATAGGATATAGAATCCTACTTGGGAAGGGATTGTAACATAGTGTCCTATTAGGAAAAGAATTGGAATGTAATGTCTATAAATAGGGCCTCAATGAAATCATATAGTTACAACAATTCAATAATACTTTTCTCCTATATTCCTCACAAGTTCAAAGTCGATGCAATGGGAAAATATAGCTGATTAAGTATAGAACATGTCAAGTTCAAAGTCGATGCAATGGGAAAATATAGCCGATTAAGTATAGAACATGTGTAAGACACTCTCAAACACCAACCTACAAGGTGATTAGCATTTAGGATATGAAATCAGTGGAATACCATACGAATTTGACTCTTTTTAGTGAATTTAAGATCCTGGGAGAAGACCAAACAACAAAGAAGTTTAACCATGTCAGAATATTTCTTTATGCAATACACAATTCAAAAAGTCCGCCCGAACTCAATGTGACACTTACCAAATACTCCATCTATATCCAACGTCCATGTTCCCTTTTCTAGTAGTCATAAACAACATCTACTTACCAACAACATATATTTTACCTCTGTACAACATTAACTAAAGGAAATGCGGAACTGACTTTTCTACTATTCAAACAATTATTTACCTTTTTATCCTTAAAACCCAAAAGTAACTTATCAGCCTTACAGGCTTTCTATGGTTATCTCTACTTCATGTATTTAAGAAACCGTTTCTAGTGGACAAAATTTTTCTACTATGTAATGGCAATCATTATTAGAGATAATATAATTTAAACAACTTTTAACAAACATAGTAGCTTACGATAGCATTCTCTATTTGTGACAGCTAGATTTATAACTTCCCTAGATCCCAAAGACCCAAATAAAGGCAGCTCAAATGAATTACTGATAAAGATAAACGATATATTCCCAAAATTATTACTCTCTGATAGCAGATACCACGCGATACAATCAGCTTAAGAGCTTTTAACACCATAAGACAGCTATCTTTAGGACATGACTTCATCAAGAACTACAAAACCTATGAAGGAGATTATATATACCTTCCCAATTGTTTGTTGATCCACCCTAGAAAGACATCAGTTGTGCGTCTATTTACAATGGGGCGTATTTCACTATTTTCTTATTTTCGATCCC
Organism: Capsicum baccatum var. pendulum; assembly: GCA_030864225.1. NCBI lineage: Eukaryota > Viridiplantae > Streptophyta > Magnoliopsida > Solanales > Solanaceae > Capsicum > Capsicum baccatum. The sequence continues at coordinate 43,701,158 of CM061554.1, forward strand.
AACCGCTACCAACAAACTTCTTAGAAGGTCCCCAGAGAAGCATTGGTTAATACTTCACAGAGAACCTATCACAAAATTTAGAATTCATATTTGTGACAAAAAGATGAATAAGAGGAAAAAATTAGTTAGCATGCCGAATGATAAGAAAAAGGTCTCTTAACAGAATGGGAAAAAAAAAGAAAATGCTAATGACAAGAGAAAGAAATATTAAAGAAAGGCATCTGCAAAATGGAAGGTGGCAAGTGGATAAGCCCATTAAAAACTCACCACATGGGAAAAACTGTGGCAATATGAAATGGCTAAAAAGCAAGAATATCCGATCAAAGCAATATTGACTGAATCCACCCACAACAACAACAACAACAATAAATCTAGTGTATTCCCACAAATTGGGGTCTGGGGAGGATAAAATGTACACAGTCCATACAACTACCTCCGAAGAAGTAGAAAATCTGTTTTCGATAGACCTCCGGCTTAGAACAAGAATAGTAAACAAGGTCGTAATGAACATAAATCATGGTAGATGGCATAACATATATAATGAACGAGGAACAATACAAATAGAGATCAGACAAATACAAAATAAGAGAAATACGAGCATAACACAATATGAAATAGGAAGTAAGAAATAAGATATAGGACACCCACCTAGCAGTAACATACACTCACAAGCCCAAAGGCACCCACCCCACCCAAACTCTCCTGGCTTGAGCCTCCTACCTACGGACCCAGTCCTAGGATTACTAACCCAGCCTAGCCTTCTACCCTTATCCGCGACCTCCACACCTTTCTATCTAGGGTCATGTCCTCAGTAAGCTGAAGCTTTTCCATGTCATGTCTAATCACCTTCCTCCAGTATTTCTTTGGCCTACGTCTACTCCTCCTGAATTCGTCCAAGGATAGCCTCTCACACCTATGAACTGGGGCATTCATGCTCCTCCTCATCACATGCCCAAACCATCTCAGCCTTTCTTTTCGCATCTTCTCCTCCACCGAAACCACATCCACTTTCTCCCGGAAAATCTTATTTCTAACTCTATCCTCGCTAGTAAACCCACACATCCAACGCAACATTCTCATTTCTACCACCTTCAATTTTTGAATATGGGAGTTCTTGGATGGCCAACACTCCACTCCATACAATAAGGCCAGACGGACTGCCACTCTGTAGAATTTACCTTTAAGATTAAGGGGCACCTTCTTATCACACAACACTCCCAAGGTGAACCTCCACTTCATCCAACCCGCTCTAATACATTTAGAGACATCCTCATCAATCTCACGATTCCCTTGGATCATAGATCCAAGATACTTAAAACTATCCCTTTTACAAACATCCTGGGAATCCAACCTCACTACTATTTCGTCCTCCTACCTCAAGTCACTAAACTTGAATTCCATATACTCTGTCTTGGACCTACTCAACCAGAACCCCTTAAATTCAAGAGTTTTTCTCCAAACCTCTAATTTCTCATTCACCTCCCCCTTTCTGCGTCTCATCAATCAGCACTACATCATCTGTGAATAACAGATACCAAGGCACCTCGTCTTGAATACTCTACATCAGCATGTCCATTACCAACGCAAACAGGAATAGACTAAGAGTCTATCCCTGATGTAATCCTGTCTAAATCAAAAAATGCTCAGAGACTCCTCTCGCCATCCTCACTCGAGTCTTTCCTTCATCGTACATATCCTTCATAGCTCTGATGTACGCCACCAAGACCCCTCTCACCTCCAAGCATCTCCAAAGAACCTCTCTAGGGACTTTGTCATATGCCTTCTCCAGGTCAATGAACACCAAGTGTAAATCACTCTTCTTCTTCCTATACTGCTTTACCAATCTCCTCACCGGGTGGATTACCTCTGTTGTTGAGCGACCTGGCATAAATCCAAATTAGTTCTTCGAAATAGACATGACCCTCGTCAATCTCTGATCAACCACCCTCTCTCAAATCTTCATAGTGTGACTTAATAGCTTAATACCCCTATAGTTGTTGCAGCTCTGAATGTCACCCTTGTTTTTATATAATAGAATCATCGTACTCCATGTCCAAGCCTCAGGAAATCTCATAGTCTTGAAAATATTGATAAACAACTCAGTTAACCACCTTAAACCAGCCCCACCAGTATACTTCCAAGAATCTACTGAAATCTCATTCGGCCCCATTGACCTACCCCTCCGTATCCTACGGATAGCCTTTTTGACCTCCTAAACCTTAAAATGTCTATAGTAATTGAAATCTTGACTCTTCTCTGAGTGCTCTATCTCCCCTAACTCAATGCCTCTATCTCCCTCCTCGTTCAACAATCTATGAAAATACTCTTGCATCTCCTCTTAATATGCACATTCTCCACCAAAACTCTACCATTCTCCCTCTTAATGCACTTCACTTAATCCAGGTGCCGACCCTTTCACTCCCTAGCCTTAGTAAGCCTAAATAACCTTTTTTCCCCGCCTTTATCCTCTAACCCCACATACAAGCTCTCAAACACTGCTGACTTAGAAGCCGTAACTGCTTGCTTAGCCTCCTTCCTTGCTACTTTGTAAACCTCCCTATTCACCCGCTTCTCCTCTTCATATTTACTCTCAATCAACTTAACATATGACCCTTTATTAATCTCCAGTTTCTTTTTAACTTTATTATTTCACCACCAGTCCCTCTTATGACACCCTGCCTGACCCCTCGAAACGCCCAACACTTCTCTAGAAATCTCTGTGATGCATCTGGCAGCCCTATCCCATATAACATCCATGTCTCCCCTATACTCCCATACCCCCAATCCTGCCACCTTCTACCCTATTGACCCTCCCTGGACTTTCTCTTCTTGCTCTTCTTGATAATCAAATACATTACTAGAAGCCTGTGCTGGGTCGAAAGATGCTCACTCGGAATGACTTTACAATCTCTACATAAAGCTCTATCCTCTTTCCTCAGTAGTAGAAAGTTAATCTGAGTCTTGGCTATCGTACTTCGAAAGGTGATCAGGTGATCCTCCTTCTTCGAAAAGCTCGAATTCACTACTACTAGCCCAAAGTCCCTTGCAAAATCAAGTAGAGCAGCTCCTTTATCATTTCTATTACTGAAACTAAAACCTCCATACACATCGTCATAGCTTCCCGATAAAACCCCAATGTGCCCATTGAAGTCCCCTACTATGACAATCTTTTCCGAGCTAGGCACACTTCTCACTACCTCGTCCAAAGCCTTCCAAAATCTCACTTTCACCTCCTCTTCCAAGCCCACCTGTGGCGCATAAACACTACACACATGTAGCGTAAACCCCCTAATGACCAACTTAATCATCATCAGCCTATCGCTGACCCTCTTAACCTTTACCACCTGCCCTCTAAGCTCCTCATCCACTAAGATGCCTCTCACTACCTAAATACCATAACTTGTACCCATCTACATCCCTAGCCTTAGACCCTACCCACTTAGTTTCCTGAACACACGCAATATTAATTCTCCTTTCTTAAGAATCTTCACCAGCTCCACGTACTTACCTTGATGGGTCCCTATGTTCCAAGACCCTACCCTCAGCCTATCTTTACTCGCCTACCTCTATTACCCCTCACCGAACCAGCCCTAACACCCGACCTAGAACCCATCCCCACCCCTTCCCTTCCCCCTACACCCTTTTCCAAAGATGTTCCCAGCCCCAACCCCCTCAGACATGACCCTATTCCACCATCAACCCCCAAAGCCACTACTAAAAAAATCTAAGACAAAGCCCAAATACAATAAACAAAACACACAAGCCAGTTGTAGGAACAACAGAAGCACGCAAAAAAATACAATATCTGGGCTAGAAGCTAGAGCAACACAAAAAAAATCCACCAATAGGGAAAAGCTGTCAGTCACATACTATGCACACAAAAAGCGGAATAGTACAAGGAAACTAATATGTAAAGGGTAGTTAAATCTGTAAGGAGTAACTAAATAGTAACTAAAAAATTAACTAAATATAAAAGTTTAGATGTCACCGGGGTACTTTGGTGTGTTGCTGGTTCCTGCAATTCTGATATCGAAATTGGTTGCCAAAAATGAGTCGCCAAAAAGAGGCCGCCTGTGCATTGTCGAAATATCGTCGAAGCTTCATTTGGGTATTATTGGAAATCTGGACGCTGGCATTTTTGTATCATTCTATTTTGACTAGATTTGCACCGTTGTCGGAGTTGAGCTAGTAGAAACCTTATATCGGCCGGTGATAGCAGAGACGGGAGGAACAAAGGGGAAGGGAAAAAAAGGGATAGAGAGAATAGGGGAGAGAGAGATAAGTAAAACCCTTACTTGTTGTCGATGTCGTCTATGCTATCATCGGTCGGTCAGTTACTGTGAAACATTAGTGAACATTTAGTTACAGAAATGTTCTCTCAGGAGAGAGAAAATTTGTAGAAAAAGTAAAAATAAAGAGACTTATTAACTTATTAAAAAGACAAAGAGTGACTGATTTAAACTACACCACCAGAAGAATAGCTTTAAGTTGTCTTGTTACTGTCCTTGCAGACTGATCTACACTGACTTCTTCCTAGAGGTTGGGATCCAGTCCACTCTGAGAAACACAGACACAAAGATACTACGACCTTAAAATAACTTCCATTATAATATTCAGACATTCAAAATGGTGAATAAGAGAAAGAGAGGGCATAATCCATGGACTGCGCTTGGAAAAAGAACACCAGAGAAAGATGAACACTTTTCATAAATCCCAGTAACCATAAGAAAAGAGGGAAAATGTAACACACTTACTGCTCATTGAAAAAATCACATTTAAAAGAGGAGATTATGAACACAAATAGAGTATAAAGTTATTTTTGGAAGATAATTAAAGCATAGAGCAATACCATTAATCCACAGTCTACCCTCGCCATTAATATAATTCCTGGAAGATTGGCATCTGCTCCATGGAAGAGTCTTCCGACCTTCTCATATTATAGCTGCAAAAATATTGCCTCATCATTAAAAATATCAAAATGGAGTTCATATAAGAAGTAACAAATCGATACCTTATAATTTCTGCAAGCAGGGGACCTTTGAGACCAATAAAAGAGGTTTAAGCGAGTCACATGGCTTCAAACTCTATTCAATAAATCAATTAAAAAAGGATATCCCGATGTACAAAGCATCCTACATTAGCATAGTCCAGGAATAGATACATGGAGAAGTTGATCAAACTATTGTTAACCACACACTAATAAAACAAGTATAGGTAACATCTTACTTTTCTTCAATGTTATGCTGGTGCTAAGTTTTCTCATCTTTTTCTACTTCTATAGAATTCTGGTATGAATTCCACAAGTGTAGCATTTACATAACCCAGCATAAGAAAGAACTAGAACATACACTAAGAACTTACTTGAATTCCTAGATTATGCAAACACATTGCTCTATTGATATAAAGAACACAACTAACTACTGACGAATATAAACTTAACCAAACTGACCAATTTCGATGACCATCAATTTGTATGACTTAGATGCCTGGATGTTTCTTGAAAAGGGTCTAATGGACAACGAAGTTGGAACCAAAACCATGTGAGATAAAGGTTCAAATCCCTGATGAGGCAACATAAGCTAGGTAACTTTTATTCCCGCATATTCAAGATTTAGTGAACAGAATTACCCGGTATCCCACTAGTTGACACAACTAACCATTAGAATAGTCAACCTAACTACAGGTTATAACAAGACAAATTTGGGATTAAAGGTGTGTTCAGGATGAAGTGAAAACATTTTTCATAAAATATTTTCTAATTTTCTCATGTTTGGTTGGTAAAATCTTTGAGAAACATTTTCCCTGGGAAAATAAGTTCATTAAAAATAAGCAAAATGACTTCCTTAAAGTAAGTATAAAAAACAAGTTCCACAATAGTATTCCACATTGATTGTGTCCTCCCTACCCTCCATCACACCCCTACCTCATCCCCACTATGCTACCCTACCCCACCTCTAACCTCTACATGGTATTTGTCTAGATCATATACAAATGCTTTTAGGATAATACTTTTTTAATACATACTGAACACAAGAAAATAAGTAAGAAATGCTCTTATTTTTTAAGAAAACATTTTCCTTCATACACGACACAAGAAAATAAGTAAGAAATCCATTTATTTCCAAGATAATATTTTCTGCGAAAAATATTTTCTTTTGTACCAAACACAAGAAAATAATTAAGAAATACACTTGATTCCTCGAAAACATCCTACAAGAGAACATTTTTCTTCATACCGAACACACCCTGATAGTTATTATTGATAAGATCACATAAAACAACAAACATGAAACTTCTACTACAATAACAACATACCTAAAGTGGAGTCTGGGGTGGGTAAAGTGTACTTAAACTTTTCCAGTTACCTCTACCCCAGATGTGAGGTATGGAACAGGCTAGAAAAATATAGAACAAAAGTACAAGAGATGATAGATAATAACCAAAAACATCGAATCTTAAAGTATCAACAAACCCCACGCTAAAAAAACTGACCAATGTGCAAAGAATTCAACAATGGCATAAGGGGCGGGAGTTTCTTTAAGCATTGAATCAAAGTTGACAGCATTCAACTCAACAGCAAAGTTAGAAACTGATAGTTCAATTCTTGAAATGAGAAGAGCAAAAAAGAGCATAAGTATTGAAGAAGACATGATGATCAAGGTTTAGTAAAGGGAATTTGAAGATTAGTTTTAATGTCACTAATTTTAAAACCTTTTTAGTTTTATTATTCACACAAAAATTCCTATACCATATTTACATAAAGATCCCTACACTATCACCACCACTCCTCCTCAACACGCTTCGCCGCCATCGCCACCTACTCTTCCTCCACTATCATTATCATTACCATTGTCACCTCTTCCAGATTCACCATTAATTCCTTCCTCTACATAACTATCGCCTATTTTTCTTCTTTCTCCTTCACCATCGTTGCTATCAACACCACAACAAATGTCATTTTCTCTTTCAACGTCACCACCAGCACCACCACCTCCCTTTTACCATAAATATCACTTTTTCATGGGCTCCTCCTTTAACTACATTTTTCTTCACAAATTAAGTGAGTATCGAAGTTGCTACAGCAACTATCACAATTACTGCAGTAACAGTCGAAGTTGTTGTGGCAACTTTGATATTTGCTACAGCAACTTCAATAATTGTTGTAATACAACAACTAATAGTAGTTGTTGCAACAATTACCATAACTGTTGTAGCAACTATGGTAGTTGTTGAAGCAGCTCTCATAGTTTCTAAATTTGCTAAGTTATTTCTTCATTCATTTTTAAAAGAAATTATTTTTTCAGACTTCTCAATTTTTTTAAAAAAATTAGCCCACGAAGATTAAAAATGGAAGAAGAATGAAATGAAAAGAGAAATAAAAAAAATGGAAGAAAAGGAAAATTTAGAGAGAAAAAAAATAAGATGAAGAAGATGGGGAGAAAGAATTTGGAGAGAGAGAAAAAAAAAAGATTGAAAGATGCAAAGAAGGGAAATTCTAAAATTTGAAATTTGAAGTTGGAGGACTTTTTAAATAATTAAAAAAAAATTACACTTTACACCCCAATTAACTTAATCAGAAATTAAATGAAGCTTTGACCTTAGCTGATCAAAGTTGTCACCATTTTTAATTTAAAGACTTTTTTGTCACCACCCACCTAATTTTCTCTAGTTAGATATGGGTTTTTTCCAAATTTCAGAGGTTGAATAATTAGATTTCAATAAGACAGAGGTAGGGATGGGCATAATATACCAAAAATTGAATTACTGAACTGAATAAAAAATTTGGTAATTGGTATTCGATAATTCGATATTTGATATGGTTTTTGGGTGTAAAATTTTAATATTTCGTATTCAAAATTGGGTTTGGTACAAGATATTAATACCATTTGGTATTCGACATTTACCGACTATTGAATATATATATATATAGAGAGAGAGAGAGTATTAGTCATCCCAAAAAATCTCTTGGACCTTGTTAATATATTAGTAAAAAGTAACAAAAACAATACTAGATAGGGTTTCTATTAAATATACTCTTGGTCTTTGAAGTTGAAACGTATATTTGCACATCTCCAACTTTAATATGGTATTACCAAATACTGTACCAAACCAAAGTTTAATTTATCGATTAACGAATTACCGAACCGATATTTATAAGTATGGTATATGGTATCTAAATTAAAATACCGATTACTGAATTATCGAACCCAAAATTTAAAAATATAGAACCAAATACCGAACGCCCACCCCTAGATAGAGGGGCGGTAATTCACTACTGTCCAAATTTCCCTTGTTAGCCATTAGTATATAACCTGAGAACACGAATACGTTGTCTTTGCTACAAATGCAGAGATTATAGTGCATTATAGTGTTTAGATTATTTTTTATGAAATATTTGGTTCATTATTTTAAAAATTAGATATATTAAATATTGCATTTTGATTTAAAATTCTATAAAAAAAATTATAATTATATCCTTGAATTTTTGTGGGATTTTCTATTTCATTAAATTAGTCAAGTTAAAAATTAAAATATGAATAAAAATTTGTTATTAATTTTCAGGTATGATATGTTGCTATCAAAATTCTTGATAGTACGGTGTACCCTTGATATTCAATTGATATTGGATTTTATTTAGTAACGGACAACTTTCTCTAAATAATAAAATATGTAAATTAATTTATTTAAATAAATATATTAGTATAAATATAAAAAATTAAATTAAAAATGCATAAAAAATGAAGGATATTTTTTGTCTTTACACATATTAGTACCATGATATTAAAACCCATGTATTACTAATATCACCAAATGGGATGTATTAGTTATACACTAGGGGGTCTTTTGGTAGAGTGTATTGAAGAGTTAATGAATGCATTAGTTTAATGTGTATTAGTAGTATCTTGTTTGGTATATCTTTTTATCCTATGTATAACTAGTACTTGAATTAGATATACACTCTATTGTGTATTGGTGTAACACCCCGAGTCTGCACCTCGAATGACACACGATGCTCATAATCTTAAAGGACCTTAATCTAACCCATGACTGGTACCTACTGCAATCACTTAACAACAACACTGTAATAATGCAGAATTTAGGCTGAATCTGTCATAAGGTTTATATCTGAAATCAAATACTGATAAATAAATACTGAAAATTGAACATCTATCTGAAGTAGTCTAGTCTGAAAGCCTCTAACTGTCTGAAGATGGAGTTGATGGGACAAGCCCCCAACTATCTCCGACTACTAAAAATATAATAAAATACTAAAATAACAACTCTTTCCTCAAACTATAAGGACTCACCACTAAGCCTGCTGCTCATAGGCTGGTTTGCTCGTGCGTCTAAACCTATGATATAAGACATCATAGTACAAAGAGAAAGTATATGTCAGTACGTGGATTGTACTGCTATGCTAGATGAGGTAAGGCTGAATGGGGGGGGAGGGGTTTCATATGCATAAACAGTAACTGGCTGAGTAATATCAATATAACTGAATGAGAGTACATGTATATCTGAAACTGCTATAAATGTTGATTTTACAATACTATTCACATAACAACGTATATTATAACTGAGATCATATTAACACTAGGTACTGGGTTCTGATAACTAAATGACTGATATCAGAGTTTACAGATAACTATATTACTATTAACTAGGTGACTATTTATTACAGTCCTGATTCTGTAGAACTAAACAGAGTTCTATACTAAGATGGGTGACTGTGTCTGACAGTCCTGGTTCTGTAGAACTGAACTAAGTTCTATACTGAGACTAAAACTGAAACTGTGGGAGGTAATCATCTAACCTACATGCCCCTCTCTGAACTAATTAGGTTCCAACCTGTATCCCCAGTTTGAAGAGTGTCAGTACCATGCCACGGGTAAAGACAAGTTATTAAGTCACCCTCATCTAGCAGGTGCTCTGAATGAGAACGGTGGTACCCTCAACTAGCAGGTAAGACACCTCATCAACTATCAACTGGCAGGTTGATATCTCAACCTACGCTGACTACATAATTTTAGAATGCAAGGGCTGCTTCTAAGGATCATACCATTTACTGGCAAGTGAGCCCCCATCCTTGGGTTTACTCGGTGCTAAATCCTACTCCCAACTGAATAGACATTAAAATGATTTCTAAACTGTACTAGGGTAGACTGAATTGTTACTGACCGTGTTAACTGACTGAATACTAATGATCATGATATTACTTAGACTATCCTATAACTACTATAGCTCTAGGCCAACAACTAGATTTTTGAGTATTGAATACCCCCAAGACTCGATAGCATGGAATTATAGCATAGCATAATCTTACCGATATAGTAATACTTCTTACTAACAATGCATTCATTTAGACATTTTGTCACACACTTGATATATATAAGCTTGTGCATGAATGGTATTACATAATAACATGTCATGCTTTCACTAGTCAATTTACATAAGCATATTATCAAACACTTGGGGAACATGGTTATTTCACATAGCAATAAATATAAAATAATATCATGGCTACTTCATTCAACTTGTAGTTCAATAATTCAACATGAAGATCATATAATCAACTCACAATTATCTAGTTTTTCATTAAACTTGTAATAAATCATAGAATTAAACCCCAACATCAATTTACACATGAACACAATCTTATTCCAACATATAAATCATTAAACCATAAACTTGTAGTTTTAAAAAAGGATTTTTGGACTTCGTGGGTAAAAGAAACCCATGAATGAACACCTAACATACCTTGGTATGTAAATTCATGAGAATTGATGGTGTGTTCTTGAAGCTTGTACTTGAAGTTGGATTCCCTAGGGTTTTGTTCATGAGAGTATTTGAGAGAAAGTAAATAATTTTTGCCCTTTGGAATGATTAATTTCGTGTTTTGGGGGCTGAATAGACATGGAAAAATGATGTAATTACCCTTTTGGATGCGGAATTAAAAGAGCAAAAATCATGCCTAGTGACGCGCAGACTAGCACACCGCGTCGAGGGTCGACACACTAGCCAACACAACGCATCGATGTCTCGTTGGCCCCTAGAATTTGTACCGAAGGCTGGTAAAAAAATTTGGTCGACACGATGGGAGACGTGATGCATAAAGATCATGTTGACTCACCATTTTGGACTCTCAAACATGTATCAAATGATGTTTGAAAAATCTAAAACTCATCCGAGAATACCTACTGACATTCCTGATCATGAATCAACCTAAAGATCAACATTTTAAGGTCGTAAGGATCATAAAATAGGATCGCCAACTTATGAAGGCTAAAATAATTCTAAGTATAAATAATTATCTAAAATTTCTAAGTCTGGTACCTCTTGTCAACCTTTAAAGGACTGAGTTAAGCTTAGGATTTTACGGGGTCTTAAAATATCTCCCCCTTAGGAACATTCATCCTCGAATGAGACTGGCTAAGCTAGGGATACTGATAGACTGAGTTTACACACTGGACATGCACAACTGAAGCATGATTTCATGAATGAAATTACTGATGTACTGAGTTTTCATACTGAACATCTATAACTGAATTTTGAAGACATGACACATGACTGAACTATTTTTATAAAGGTATGCATGACATGAGGATGCTATCCAGCTGAAACTGTTACTAAGTTGGTAAAGGAAATTTGAGCATGAGACTGAGAAAGTTAAGAAAGACTGTTACCTTAAGTTGAGTGTAAGTTTGTGGAGAAGAGGTGAGGATACTTGGTCCACATATCTGCTTCAGCTTCCCAAGTTGCTCCGTCAACGGACTAATTCTGCCAAAGTACTTTTCCCAAAGGAACTTCTTTGTTCCATAGTCTGTGAACTTGATGGTCAAGAATTTGGACTAGAACTTCCTCATAAGAAAGACTATTATGAACATCTATACACTCTATAGGGACAACAACTGCTGGGTAACCAATGAACTTATTTAGCAAGTAGACATGAAACACTGGATGTATTGAATCTAAGTCTGAAGGCAACTCAATCTCATAAGCTACCTTTCTGAAACGGCTGAGAATTTGGTAAGGACCGACATATCAGGGACTAAGCTTCCCCTTCCTACCAAACCTCTTTACCCCCTTCATAGGAGAGATTTTCAAATACACATAATCACCAATCTCAAACTTGAGATCCTTTCTTCCCACATCTGCATACGATTTCTATCGGCTCTAAGTTGTCTTAAGCCTTTCCCTGATCAACTGAACTTTTTCTAAGGTATCAAATACCAAGCCAATCCTTACCACTACGGCTTCACCTACTTCAAACCAACCAATGGGAGATCTACATCTCATCTCATAAAGAGCCTCAAATAGAGATATCTGAATGCTGGAATGATAACTGTTATTATATGCGAACTCAATCAAGGGCAAGTGGTCATCCCAACTGCACTTAAAGTCAATGGCATATGCTCTTAACATATCTTCTAAACTCTGAATGGTCTTGTCTGCTTGACCATCTGTTTGAGAGTGAAAGGTTGTACTGAGGTGAACTTGAGTACCAAGACCCTTTTGGAAGGCTTTCCAGAAATGAGAGGTGAACTGTGTATCTCTATCTGAAATGATGGACAACGGAACTCTGTGCAATCTGACCAACTCTCTAATATAGAGCTTGGCATAATCCTTGGCTGAATAAGAGGTATGAACTGGTAGAAAATAAGCTGATTTGGTCATTCTATCCATAATGACCCAAATCAAATCATGCTGGTGGTGAGTACGGGGCCAAACCATCACAAAATCCATGTTCACCTCCTCTCACTTCCAAGTAGGAATACTGAACTCCTACATAGACCCACTAGACTTCTGATGCTCAATCTTGAACTGTTGATATGTAGAGCACCTAGCCACAAATTCTGCAACGTTTCTTTTCATCCCACTCCACCAATAGACCTCCCATAAATTACGGTGAATCTTAGTGGCCTATGGGTGAATTGAGTAACGCGCTTCATGTGCCTCTACAAGAATCCTCTGCCTCACTCCATCCATACATAGCACACGTAGTCTACCCTGGAAATGCAACACGTCATCTTTCCCTTGGGAGAAAACCTCTACCTTCTGATAACTGACTGACTCTTTTAGTTTTACTAAATTTGTATCTCTGTCTTTCTTTTCTTTTACCTCGGAAACCAAAGAGGATTTTGAACCATTCTTCACCCATACACTACCCTCTGCTGAATCGACTAAACAGACTCCTAGCCGGGAAAGCTAATGAACTTCCTAAACTAACTTCTTCTTACCATCCTCTACATGGGTAGCACTACCCATATATATTCTACTGAGAGCATCATCCACTATATTGCCTTTGCTAGAATGATACAGAACACTTATTTCATAATTTTTTAACAACTCTAGCCACCTCCTCTGATGCAGGTTCAAATCTTTCTGAGAAAATACATACTGCAGGCTTTTATGGTCTGTGAACACATCAAATAAACCCTATACAAATAATGCCTCCAAATCTTTAAGGATAATAATACAGCTGCTAACTCTAGGTCATGAGTGGGTTAATTCTTCTCATGGGGATTAAGTTGTCTAGAGGCATAGGCTATGACCTTACCTCTTTGCTTTAAAGCACACCCCAAACCAAATCACTGGAAGCATCATAATACACAACAAAACCATCTGAACCATCTGGTAAAGTCAAAACCGGGGCTGTAGTGAGTCGAGTTTTCAACTCCTGAAAACTCTTCTCATAAGAATCTAACCACTGGAATTTGACTTTTTTCTTAGTCAATTTGGACATGAGGGATGTAATAGACAAAAATCCCTCAACAAACCATCTATAATAGCCAGCCAAACCCAAGAAACTCTTAATATCTGATGCAGAGATGGGCCTGCACCAGTTTCTCACTGCTTCGGTCTTTTAGGGATCAACTCTAATACCATCACCGGAAACTATATGACCAAGAAAAGTTACTGACCTTAGCCAAAATTTGCACTTACTGTATTTGGCGAACAACTGATAGGTTTTGAGAGTTTGTAATACTATTCTGAGATGGTCTGCATGATTACTTTCACTATGGGAGTAAACAAGAATGTCATCAATGAAAACTATGATGAACATATCCAAGTACTTCTTGAACACATGGTTCATCAAATCCATGAAAGTTGCTGGAGCATTGGTAAGACCAAATGACATGACTAGGAATTTGAAGTGGCCACACCGAGTTCTGAAAGTTGTTTTCGGAATGTCAAATTCTCTGACTCTAACATGATGACAGCCTAATCTGAGGTCTATCTTAAAAAAGTAACTGGCACCCTAAAGTTGGTCAAAAAAGTCATCCATTCTAGGAAGTGGATACTTGTTCTTGACTGTGACTTTGTTCAACTGACAGTAGTTAATACACATTCTGAGAGAACCATCTTTCTTAAGCACGAAAGTTGAAGGATATCCTAGATAAACTTGTACGTACTAGTGACCATATCAGGAGAACTTTCCTAATCCTGTCAAGACTGGAAAGCATAAATCCTATTTGGATATTGACCACTGATGGCGCTGGAAGTGGTACCCTGCTGATTCGAGCGACCGAACTGAGATGAAGGACGATTATAATAACCCTGAGAGCCTGATTGAGGACAATCTCTAATTTTATGGCATGGTTTGCCATACCCTAAACACACTTCGCTGCCAGCTCTGCAGACACTCTAATGGTTTTTGCCATATTTCTGGAAAAGAGGATTTGTTCGAGCACTACTAACCCTACCCTGAGGTTTAGGTCCTGGCGCCCTATCTTTATTACCATCTCTATATATTGGCACTTGAGCACTTGCCGAGGATGGAGATGGAACTAACGATTTCAGGCAAAACTGAGAACGATTTCCACCCTCTGACTTAGGTTAGGCGAAGTTGAAGCTACCTATTCTAGACCTCTTGTTTTCCCTCTCCTTCTTCTTATTTTTAACATCCTCTATCTACTGATCATGGATCATGAGCCTTGATATATCCATCTCTTTAATCAGCATTATGGTCCTACACTCCTTGACCATGCTGTTAGACATACCCGACACAAACTTACTCATCTTAGATTTGCTATCTGCTACCACAGGAGGGTCATATCTATCTAACTGAGTAAACTTGAGAGAATACTCCTTCACTATCATATTTCCCTATTTCAGATAAATAAACTTCAAAACCTTTACTTCTCTCAACTCCAGTGGGAAGAACCTATCCAGAAAAGTAGTGGCAAACTTCTCCCATTCTATGGGACCTGCATCAGCGGCCCTCTCTTCTTTCCACTACTTCAACCATGAGTAAGCCACATCCTGCAAGTGATATACGGCCAACTCAACACTCTCACAAGCAGTCACCCCCATAATATCTGTGAATTTTTACACTTGATCAAGGAATTTCTATGGGTCCTCATCTAACTTAGACCCTACAAATGATAGAGGATTCATTCGGGTTAAGTCCTAAATTCTAGCTACAACAGTATTGTCCACTGGGTTGGCCTGGTTAGCAGATGGCCGTTTATTCTGGGCTGCCACAAAATAATTTAGAGTGGTAAACGTTGCTCTGAATTCTGCATGATAAACATGCTCATCTGGGGGATCTGGCTGGACGGGCGAAGGTACTAGTTGGTTTTTTGTTCTTCTTTAGTTAGTCCTTTTTTGGAGGCATATTCTGTAAATGGAAGTGAAACTAGAATTAGACATAGAGTTTAACTTGAGATTATGCTCACTCACATAATTTGAATACTAAAAAAAGGGAAACTTTTCCTAAAATACCTCAAATCCTCTTGTTCATAAGTGTGGCATGCTACACACCCATGCACAAGACTCTACTAAATGTGAATTTCATACTTCCTAGGACTTTGTTGAACCTTAGGCTCTGATACCAAGTTTGTAACGCCTCGAGTATGCACCCCGGATATCACACGTTACTCATAATCCTGAAGGACTACATTCTAACCCATGAATAGTACCTGCTGTAATCACTGGACAACAACACTATAATAATGCAGAATTTAGGCTGAATCTGCCATAAGGTTCATTCTAAAATCAAATACTGATAAATAAATATTAAAAACTGAACATCGGTCTGAAATAGTTTAGTCCAAAAGACTCTAACTGTCTGAAGGAAGAGTTGATGGGACAAGTCCCCAACTAACTTCAACTATTAAGAATATATTGAAATACTAAAATAACAACTCTGTCCTCGAACTATGAGGACTCACCACTAAGTTTACTGCTGATAGGTTGGGCTGCTAAGTACGATCAGGAGCCTGTGCATTTGAACCTATGATAGAAGACATCATAGCATAAAGAGAAAAGTATGTGTCAGTACGTGGAATGTACTGCTATGCTAGATGAGGTAAGGCTGAATTCAGGGTTTAAAATGCATGAACAGTAACTGCCTGAGTAACATGAATATAACTGAATGAAAGTATATGTATATGTGAAACTGCTGTAAATGTTGATTTTACAATACTATGCATATAACTACATATACTATAACTGAGATCATATTAAAACTGGGTATTGGGTTCTAATAACTAAATGACTAATATCTGAGTTTACTGATAACTATATTACTGTTAACTGGGTGACTATTTCTAATCGTCCTGATCCTGTAGAACTGAATTGAGTTTTATACTGAGCTGGGTGACTGTGTCTGACACTCCTAGTTTTGTAGAACTAAACTGAGTTCTATACTGAGACTAAAAATAAAAATGTAGGAGGTAATCATCTAACCGACATGCCTCTCTCTGAACTGATTGGGGTCCAACCTGTAACCCTAATTGGAAGGGTGTTAGTACCGTGCCACGAGTAAAGACAAGTTACTAAGTCACCCTCATCTATCAAGTGCTCAGAATGAGAATGATGGTACCCTCAACTGGTAGGAAACACACCTCATCAACCCTCAACTAGCAGGTTGATGTCTCAAACTATGCTGGCTATGTAGTTCTGGAATTCAAGGACTGTTTCTAAGGATCACACCCTCTACTGCCAGGTGAGCCTGCATCCTTGGGTTTGCTTGGTACTGAATCCTACTCCCAACTGAATAGACACTGAAATGATTTCTAAACTGTACTAGGCCGGACTGAACTATTATTGACTGTGTTAACTGATGAATACTACTGATTGTGATATTACTAAGACTATCCCATAACTACTGTAGCTCTAGGTCAACAACTAGATTTTTGAGTATTGAATACCCTAGGATTCGATAGCATTGAAGTATAGCATAGCATAATCTTACCGGCATAATAATACTTGATTACTAACAATGCATTCATTTAGACATTTTGTCACACACTTAATATACATGAGCTTGTGCATGAATGGGATCACATAATAACATGCCATGCTTTCAACTAGTCAATTTACTTAAGCATTTTATCAAACACTTGGGGAGCATGGTTATTTCATATAGATATAAACATGACATAATATCATGGCTACTACATTCAACCTGTCATTTAAGAATTCAACATGAAGATCACATAATCAACTCACAATTATCTAGTTTTTCTTTAAACTTGTAATAAATCATATAATTAAACCCCAAAGATTAATTCACATATGAACACAATCTAATTCCAACATGTAAATCATGAAATCATAAACTTGTAGTTTTAAAAAAAGTTCTTGGACTTCATGGGTAAAAGGAACCCATGAATGAACACCTAACATACCTTGGTACATAAATTTGTGAGGAATGATGGTGTGTTCTTGAATCTTGTACTTGAAGTTGGATGCCCTAGGGTTTTGTTCTTGAGAGTATTTGAGAGAAAGTGAGTGATTTTTGCCCTTTGTAATGATTAATTTTGTGTTTTGGGGGTTGAATAGATGTGGGAAAATGAGTTAATTACCCTTCTGGACACAGAATTAAAAGAGCAAAAATCGTGCCTAGTGACGCGTAGTACGATGAGCTACATCGATGGTCAACGCGACTATATCACATTGGCTCACTAGAATTTGCACTAAAGGTTGGTAAAAAATTCTAGTCGATGCGATGGGCGACGCGACGCATCGAGATCACGTCGACTCACTGTTTTGGACTCCCAAACGTTCCTCAAACGATGTTTAAAAAATTTGAAACTGGTCCGAGAACACCTACTGATATTCCTGATCATGAATTAACCTAAAGATCGGTATTTTAAGGTCGTAAGGATCGTAAAATAGGATTTCCAACTTATGAAGTCTAAAATAATTCTAAGTATAAACACTTAGCTAAAATTTCTAAGTCTGGTACCTCTTGTCAAGCTTTAAAGGATTGAGTTAAG
Source organism: Capsicum baccatum var. pendulum (assembly GCA_030864225.1). Lineage (NCBI taxonomy): Eukaryota > Viridiplantae > Streptophyta > Magnoliopsida > Solanales > Solanaceae > Capsicum > Capsicum baccatum. The sequence goes on from CM061554.1 coordinate 43,719,385, forward strand.
CTTAGGATTTTGTGGGATCTTACAATTGGGGTGTTTATTACTAATACCTCAAAACCTATGACATTAGTAATGTCATGGATCTAATGCATGCATTAACATGCTTAAAGACATTATTATCCCTGAAAATTTTTTTGCATCCTTTCCAACATATATATTGAGGCTATTATGTAAAAATTTTTAGAAATAATGTAATGCATGTTATTTTTAATACATCGAACCAAAAAACTGCATAAGAAAACTACAAGCATAACTAATGCAAGCATAACTAACATAATCATAGTAAATACAAACATTATTAATACACCACATTTTGCATTATTCTTATACACTCTACCAAACGACCCCTCAATAATATCATGTAGGGTATATAAATAATACATGTATTAGTTATACAATAGTATACGTACTTGTACGGTGCACAAATAATATTAAAGTAATATTTCTAACTAATTCAGGTTGAGATATCTTGTTTGAACATGCTTAATCATATTACCATAACAAAAGAGAGTGAAATATTACAATATTTCTTTGTGCGCTCCTACTCCTACCCCCACCCCATCCCAAGCTCTAACCAAATCTATATGCATAAAAATAATCATATAATTAAAAAAAATTATATTTTTATTTTTCTTTATTATAGTCTCTGCAATTTAAAGATGTTATTTTTACACCACCCCCCTTCTCGCAACCTCTAATCAAATCTATATAAGTTACATAATTATATAATTGTAAAAAAAGCTTTTATGCTTCATATTTTTAATTATATTGTTCACAATTTATAAATATTAAATTATTAATATTAATTTTTTATTTTAAAATTTTTATTTATTACTTTCATCTTTTCATTTTAAAATTTGTGAATATTGATATGTATATTATCTAATTACTTCATTATATTCTCAAAATTAAAATTATTGTTATTATTATTACTTTAAAATTTTTAAATCCTTATCTTTTAATTATTCTTTTAAATTTTGTATTTGATTAATTTATTTATTTTTTTTAAAGTGTGTTTTTGAATTTGAGAGATCCCATAATTTCCATTTTTTGGTCACAATAATCGCCTAAATTGATAAATTAAATGAAAATTTTAAATTTATTTAAAGGTTTTTTAATTAATTTATTTAAATATGGATGATTATATATGAGATAAAAAAAGAAGCATATATTTAGGAGCACTCACAACCAAAGAACTACTAAAAATTGAAGTTAAAAAAAGATTAAAACGTGTATTTTATTACTATAAATTAAGGAGTCTAGTTTTTATTATTATTTTAGTTTTTTTGCAAAATCATGAATATGGCGCGGGGGTGGGGTGGGTTTTATCCTCTTTTCTCACTCAATTCTTGAGATCTATATTGCTTTATATTATATATAACTGTCACGATCCAAAAACAAGGGTCATGATGGCACTTGTCGCGGCAAACCTTGACAAGTAAGCCTCTCACCCAAACTGATACACACAGGAAAAAGACAAAAATGCCCCTAAGGTAAGGCTTGTAGAACGAAGTCGAACCACATAGATATAATAAAAGCGGAAAGAATAAAATAAACACATGCAGTCATAACTCTCAAAACCTGGTGTCAAAGGTGTAGGAACTACTAATACTATCCAAGAGTCAAATACATTAGAAAAATAACCACAATGGAATAATATATGTCTCTGAATACTAATAAAGACATAACTAATACATAAAGATAGAGGTGAACTCCGGACGTATGAATGTCCACCCGCTACCCTGAGTAATCTGAATGCGCCCGAAATCAATCAATCTGAGGTGCACCGAAACCTAAAACTGCACCGAAAGGGTGAAATAGGAGTGAGTACGGTCCACTTGTACTCAATAGGTATCATAGGCCAATCAAAAAAATAGAAAATAAAGCATATAGAATACACACTAAGGGCACGTTAGAATTTTTCCCACAACGGTAGCCCAAACCGCTTGCACTGGCAGTTCTAATATATCTCATATATTGTAACATCACACAACAATAGGACACAAGTATGTATTATATCACATATAAGTAGAACATGTATATACAATATCATCAAATATAAGTAAAGAAAGATACAACAAATACATAGATGACAAGTCAATATGGAAATACAATACAACGTAACACAATAAAGTGCAATATATATAAATAATGATGATGATGCACGAGGTCGTCACACAACCTCTGGGATCACTGCACAATTCCCATATACACCTACAGAGCTAAAGCTTTTCGACGCAGGACCCATTAAGGGTTGTCAACCAATATACAATCCACATATCTCATATCTCCTTCGACACATCCCTCAAAAAGGATTTTATATAGTGTTACAATATCTCCTCCCCGACATATTTTTCGGGGAGGGTTTTAAAAAGAAATTTCTAGTGTTTCTCATATGTTGTCATAGTGGTACCAATATTTCATGAATGAGTGTGATATGGAGATATAATGCTCACAACCAATCACAATGAGTATTTTTATAACCAACCACATGATATATTTCTACAACCACCCACATGATATATTTCCACAACCAACCACAATGATATATTTCCACAACCACATAAGCCAATATCCATTCATTATTTTAGTTTCATACCTGAATTTTCACATGTCTCATATGCCAATTGTTTTGTCCCTTTTTAGGTTCAAAGAGTTTGGAAAACATTATTTTTGACCTTTTAAACTATTTCAAAATCTTAAAGAAAAGTTTCAAATAATTTAAGAAATTACAGAGTTGCCACTTGATTTTTGAGAAAATATCAAGAAAAACTAAAAGTATTACTTAAAAAATTCAAAACAGAAAAATCTTTTAAGTTTAAAAATTCCAAATAAGTGGTTTCTATTAATACTCTTGGAAGGTTGTTAAGGCACCAAGAATATCCGCTAACTTACGGTTATCCGGACTATTAAAAATAACTTTTTTGTCTAACTTTATAAAAAGGAATGTAATTTTTGAAAGGAAAATGATTAAGGAAAAAATTTCATCAAGATTTCTGCAAAATAAATTTTGACGACTTAGCGGAAATTTTTAACTAAGTCTAAGAAAATTAAGAACAATTAACATATAAAGGGGAAAGGGGGAAACTAAATGACTTAGGTCATTAGGCCCAAATCCATAAACCCTGTCCTAAGCTAAGTTTGGATTTTTGCCCATCTTCACCTGTCCTAATCTAAATACTTTGGCTTTTTGCCCATAACATGTCCTAAGCTAGTTTTCGGACCTTTGAGGCCGAAAATCCCCTTCACATGTATTAAATTACCACTTTAACTTCGAGAATCAAATGAATGAATAAATAAATGACTAAATAAATAAATATAGATTAAAAAAATAATAAAAATCAAGACTTTTCAAGTCTCTTAGCGACCTTATTAATGGGTTTTGACCCATTTTCCTTCTTCTTTCATCTTCTTGCACCCGCACGCATATAATCGGCTTTGTATTTAAACTTTGGACTTGACTCGGAGAGGTGGGCCTCATTGGCCCATTAGGAAATGCAAGAGGAAAGGAGTCTATTTGGACTCTAAAAATAGATTCATGCAATGAAAAGGATACGGGAATTAATACGTGTTCGAAAATTTTGCACTTAATAGATAAATGATGAAATGGAAAAATAGCATTCTCAAGATAAAAAAAAATTAGTAAACTGTGATATCAAAACAAATCAAATTATCCAATGAAAAGAAAATTAACCCATGCAACAAAGTAGAAGGTGGAGGCTAACTTTTAAGAAAGAAAATCCTTAAACTCCAACTAAGGCGACATTAATGATGATTCATACATTTAAATTATGGCCAACTTTAGGGAAAATATGTAACGACCTATGGTTTATCTTTCTAAGATATCGTTGATTCTCTTTTGATATTATAAATCAAAGAGAGACATGAATCAAGTCTTTACATACACAAAGAGCACATATAACAATCCGAAGGGAGTAAGAAAATTAGAATAAACGTTTAGCATATCTAAAAGTGAAATATCATTCAACAATCATATTATGCGTGACTCAAAAATATCTAAATAACTCTATTTAGCCACAAAAATTCAAACTTTCTCATCATTTTGACAAAACAACATGCAAAAAAAAAGGAATAAACATCTTGGATGGAAAACAAAGCTAGCATTTCATCTCTCATATGAGGATTTTGAAATTCATTAAAATAACTAGCAAGCAAATGACAAGTTCTTGACTTAACCAATTACTATTTTATTAAGTCAAAACAAACAATAGTAACTATTCTTTCGACATAAAGAAAACAAATATACATGCTAAAAATAAACATATCCACCAACAATGAATTTAAATAAAGCATAAGTATGTCTTTTAAGCAAAGATTGAAATTTTATCCATAATAATCAAAGAATAAAGTCAAGAAGGAGAAATAATCAATATTAACTATTATTTTTAACATAAAGGAACAACTTTAAATGCTAAAAATAAACATATCCGCTAACAATGAATTTAAACAAGGCACGAGTACATCTTTTAAGTAGAGATCAAAACCTTATCCATAATAATCAAAGAATAAAGCCAAAGAAATACGTTCAACTATTGCTAGCTCATTTTTATACTATGAACATGAAAATAATCATAATATTGATACCACAACGTCCTATGGCCTTTAAGTCCATCTACAACAAACAATCCCAGCAAATAAAATTACAACTACGAACTATGAAAAAGATGGAGATGAAAAAGAAAACAATAATAAAACTAAAAGGGAAAAAGTGTTTTTACCTTTTTGGGGGCAGCAAAATGGGACTTCAAGCTTTTTTCGGAGTCTTGATCACCACCGGAAAGCGATCTTTTGAGAACCCCGATTAGACTATCATTTGAAAATTTTTACTAAAGAAAAGAAATTTAACTATTTGCTCAAAAAAAATTTCCACTTTTTGAGACTTCTTTTATTTTTTTTGCTTCCCATTTCTACCAAAATAGTGGTAGTATTTATTGGAAAGATGGCGATTCAATTTTTTTCATCAATCAATTTGGAGAAAGAATTTAGGGATGTTTTGAAAATTTAAAATTGAGGAAAAGGTTTATTGGAGGATAAGATGGGGGAATTGTACAATCTAGTACAAATTTGAAATTCAAAAATGAGAAAAGAATAAGGTTGAGGAAGAATTGTACAATCTAGTACAAATTTTGAATGTCAAAAAATGAAAAAAGGACAAGGTTGGGGGGGGGGAGGGGTTGTACAATCTAGAACAAATTTGAATTTCAAAAATGGAAAACGAATAAGGTTGAAGAGGAATTGTACAATCTAGTACAAATTTTGAATTTTAAAAATGAAAAAAAGAACAAGGATGAAGGGGATCATAAAATCTAGTATAAATGTTGAATTTTAAAAATTGAAAAAGAATAAGTTTGAGGTGGAATTGTACCATCAAATTTTGAATTTCAAATTAGAAAAAGGACAAGATTGAGATGGAATTGTACTATCTAGTACAAATTTGAAATTCAATTTGAATGGGTAGATTTAAGTCATTTTTTGGATTATTTAAAATATAACCCCAATTGAGATTTAAAATTTAGCCAATTTATTTAATTTTGACCAAATTGAATATCAATTGGCAGATTGCATGGCAATTATGACCAATTTGATTTCAATTATGGTTGAATCTAATAGATTGACTAAATTAAATTAAAATTCGATACAAATTAACACTTCCTTTTACCCCGAGCTTCTTGATTAGATAAAATCAAATAAATATTTTTTCAAATAAATTATTTTTTAGAACAAATCAAATTTAAACCAAGATTTTACCCATTTGAATTAATTTTTAAGATAAACTTTGATTAAAATTCGATATTTCATAAAATAAATATTTAAGTAACAAAATTATATAATTTTGTATAATTAAATGGAAAATTACTCAGATAAATACTTTGAAAAGATTTTTATTTGAATGAAATAAATATTGTAATTTTATTTAAAAATCGGAGAAAATCGGGACTAAACTTAGTTGTGGGGGCAAAAATTAGGTGTCAACATCAATAAAGTATGAATATAACCACAATACACCAACGGTACTATATTAAACATCTTAATAACACAATACAATTGTTCACATGTATTCAAGGCTATCAATATCACATAGGACCTCACGCGGTCACACATATCACATAATAACTCAATTTTAATAATTGCATCACATATAGGCCCCCACATGAACACAACACATAAATATCCATTTTTCATGATTAGTTCATACCCTTAATATGAATTTTGTACCATCATTTACTACCCATCATAATCCGAAAGAGTTAAGCCATAACCTACCTCAAAAGCAAAAGTCGGTCTACTACACTTCGAACCTATGGCCTTACTTTCCACAAACCATCTCAAACTCCTCTAAAAACATCAAATATAAAATCTATGCATCAAAACTAAACCAACAACACCCATATTGACTACTTTTAATTCGGGGCTAAAACGGACCCCAGAACGGTTTTTTCAAAAATGATACAAAATGAAAGTATGAAAATGAAAACAACATGAAAACAAAGGAAACACACTAAATAAGAAATAACAAAAATAAGGAAACAAGAAAATGGAACGATAAAGTAAAAGATAGATAGATTGACATAAGTCGATAAAGAGAGAAAAACCAGGGGTATACTAAACCCCTAGACCTTCCTATCAATTACCGATGACACCAACCTCTTACGAGGACACAATGGAAGTGGATCCCGAGCACCCATGTTTCTAGAAAACCAAAGAAACTCCCAACAAGTTTCAATAAAAACAGTCGCAAGTGTATCTCAATTCATCATTCATCAACTATGTACAAATGAAGGAAAACCTAGCTATTTATAGCCATGAGCTATTTATTACAAAATGAGCCCAAAAGTGACCCTAAATATCAAGGGGCCCAAAAGTAGCCCTAAATAACAAATGCCCTTTTTTTTCTTTGTAAACCTCGTACACTCCATGCTATCTTCCCAATACGTCGTGGCTCAATACTACAAAGGCGGACATCATTAAATATAGTTATTCCCATGCTCCAAGCTATCCTTCAATCTCGTATGTACTTTCCTAGGATGATTAAGTCGTTGATTCTAAGGTTTAGTCCTTGAAGCATAGATCCCACAGGAGTGAGCTCATTTGGCTCGTATCATCCTCCTTTTCTTGAAGAGGATTTGTCCTCGAATCCAACTCTTTTATCAACTTGTCATTATGCCTCCTAATCTTGGAATCCTTTGATAAGAACTCTGTTAGGTCTGTAAGAGCATCTTCATAAGGATTTCTCCTTGCATCTTCCTTTGAGGGTGATGATTCATGATCCTGCATAAGAGGAGAAATGATACTAGAAAAAATGCTATTATCGTGGTTAGTGAGTAACAAAGGGTTAATGTAGGCATTGTCTTATTCAATTTAGAGTTGGAGTGGTTGTACAACAATTTGTGAATCTTATGTCGTATTTGGTAGGTTCGGGGGAGTTTGGACATGGGTTTAAGGACTAGGATAAGAAGCCTTTGAATTCTTCCCAATGTTTGCCATCCTACCATATATCCTTTCCAATCCACAATTGATGTTCAATAACTTTTGATCACGCCCTTCATCTCTTTTGATCTACAATTGATCACGCCCTTCATCTCTTTCTTATAACTTTTAATCCACAATTGATCACGCCCTTCATCCCTTGTCGCATCCCTAGGACCACCTCTAAGAGGGTGTCAATAGTTACTCCACCCATAGCTTCTTAGCACAATTGAGAAAGAGAGGAAACAACTATTAATGACTCATTTTAAAGATAAAGGTAAGGACTTTGAATTCAAGAATCAAAATAAAAAAATAATAAATCAAGATGACAAAACGAACAAAGAACTTTAACACAAAAGACTTGAATTCAAGAGTTAAACTAAGACACAATAGATATAAGAAAGAAAAGACACAAGAAATCAAGTGTTAAAGAAAAACCAATCAAGAAAAGAAGACTAAAAATCAAAGAAAAGAAACTAGAAATCAAGAATTTGAAACTAAGAATCAAACCTTGAGCAATGGAGTTTTAAAGTGATGAGATGTGTTTAGGACTTAAATTTGATGTTGAAAAGAGGTTGATAAACTTGGATTGATGTTGTTGGGGCTGCTATGGATGAAAATTTCAAGAGTTTGAGACTCTTCAATTGATTTTTCAAGCTCAAAAAACTTTGAATTTTTTGTGGTCCCCTCCTTTGTTTTCTTCCTTTGGAATATTCTTTTTAGATGCCTTTTGATTCTTTTCTCTTTTTGAAAGATTGGAATATTCTCAAGAATAAACAAGTACAACACCTTTTTCTTAGCTCTTTTTGGATCAAACACCACCTTTTGATAGAATTCAGCATAAAGACTTGAATCTTCCTCAAGAACACTCAAGAACACCAAAACATCAAAATCCTCTAACTCTTGAACCGATGATTGAAATGTGATGAAATTTTGTACCAAGGCTATTTTCAACCTTCTAAACACATTTTAAGCATCAATTTATCCAAATTCTCAACCAAAAATTCCAAATTTTCGAACCCACTTTACTTTCTTCAAGTTCAATCCCCAAACAATGGTAGAACACTCAAAATGACTTTGATAATGCTCAAATTCGAACCCTAGACTCTTATAGTGTTAGAGAACACAAATATAATACTAGAAACACAAGAAAAACACAAAATCAAAAAATCAAATTTTGAACTAGGTTCAAAAATGGGAATAGTATTTTTTTGGGGATTTTCATTTTTTTGACACTTTTTTTGTGATTTTCAAGATAACAAAACCCAAAATTCACTTTGTACGAATGAAATCAAGCTCGGCTCTAATACCAAATTATACAAGACGAAAGTATGAAAATGAAAACGACATGAAAACAAAGGAAACACACTAAATACGAAATCACAAAAATAAGGAAACAAGGAAATGGAATGATAAAGTAAAAGATAGATAGATTGACATAAGTTGATAAAGAGAGGATAACCAGGGGTATACTAAACCCTATACCTTCCTATCAATTACAGATAACACCAACCTCTTATGAGGACACAACGAAAATGGATCCCAAGCACCCACATTTCTAGAAAACCAAATAAACTCCCAACAAGTTTCAACAAAAACACTCACAAGTGTATCTCAATTCATCATTCATCAACTATGTACAAATGAAGGAAAACCTAGCTATTTATAGCCATGGTCTATTTATTACAAAATGGGCCTAAAAGTGACCCTAAATATCAAGGAGCCCAAAAGTGGCCCTAAATACCAAATGCCCTTTCTTTGCTTTGTGGACCTCGTACACTCCATGCAATATTCTAAATACGTCATGGCTCAATACTACAAAGGCAGGCATCATCAAATATAGTTATTCCCGTGCTCCAAGCTATCCTCCAATCTCATATGTGCTTCCCTAGGATGATCAAGTCGTGGATTCTAAGGTTTGGTTCTTGAAGCATAGATCCCAAAAGAGTAGAGCTCATTTGGCCCGTATCGGAAAAAAAGGGAAAAATAATAATTTTTCTTCAAAAATGTATTTTCCACATTTTTGGAACCTAAAACTGAAAATCCAAGTCAAATCGAGTAAAAAATGAGGTTCAAATTGAAGAAAAATCATTTTTAAGTTTTGCAGGATAAAATCTTTAAAATTCAGGTTAAAATCAATAATCGGAGTTGTTTTGACAGTTAAATTGATGAAAAACTAGTAATTACAAGATTAAAATATTATTCAAGTGAAAAGAGGTAAAATTTGGGTTTAAAAGAAAGCCCTAAGATTTTTGGGATTTTAAGAAATTAATCAAGAAATTACTAAGAAAAGGGTGAACTCTTACCTTAAATCCGTAGTAGAATCAAGAAATAGATGTTAATCTAGCTTCCCAAGCTCCCACAAGCTTCACTTTTAAGCTCCCACACTATTTTATGGTTTAACTCCCTAGAGGCAAGATGAAAAATGAGCAAAATGGGCCAAAAACTGATTTAATGGTTCAGAAAAATCTGCACCAACAAAGAAAAAGTGGCTGTTTTTTTTTTAAAGTCCAATCCGGACTTCGACGGGGTTCTTGGAATATGTTCGGAGTTCGATATATGCATACAAACTATGCAACCACCCTAAATTTGACATATTGTACGCGTTGACGACATCATATTTTTGAAAAAAATATCGTTTTCACAGATTTAACCCCTAAAATCCAAAATCACAATTTTCCAAATCGAGGGTCGAAATGAAATTTAAAAATTTTAAAATCACACTAAACATGTTACCACCCTAAAATCTACATTCCGGATCTGCTAGCGAAGTCAAATTCTCCATCCGAGGTTATTTCGATCAAATGCAAGTCCCATGCCTATATTTTTAATTTTCCAACTTTTTAACTAATAGGTCGAAATGAGCTCGAGTGCGCTGGGACCCGAACCAAAGGTCTACCTAATCTAAAATTGATATTCCGGAGCTGCTGGCACAGTCTGTTCAGCCATTTGTCGCACAAATTAAAAATATCCACATAAGTCCAAAAATATGGCTCTCGAAGCCATAAAACCCCATAATATCACATAAATGGTACCAAAATGCATCGGTAATCATGCCAATCAGCCCTCTCCCCCCCCAGAAATACCATAAAATTTCATTAAAATTTTTAGGTCATTACATCATCCACCACTAAAAATGTAGTTCGTCCTTGAACTAAGGTAAAGAAATACCCGAATTAATGAAGAGCTGGGGATAGGAACTATGCATATCAGACTCAACCTCCCTAGTAGCCTCATTTATAGGTCGATGTTTCCACTAAACCTTAACCACAGGAATAACTCTAAAGCGCAACCACCTAACATCCTTAGTCAAAATGGAGACCAGCTCTTCAACAAAGGATAACCACTCATCTAGATGCATCGACTCCCAACAAATGACATGAGGCTCATCAGAAATATAGCTGAGAAACATATAAATATAAAAAACTGAATGAACAGATGATAGATTAGGGGGCGAAGCCAACTCATAAGCCACATCACCAATAATCTAAAGAATCTCAAATGAATTAATATACCTGGGACTAAGCTTGCCACTCTTCCCAAACCTCATCATACTCTTCACTCTTCCCAAAACTCATCACACTCTTCATGGGTGAAATTCAAAGAAAGACACAATCATCAACACTAAATCTCAAGGCATAAAGTCTACAATTAACATAACACTTCTACCTACTCTAAGCCACTCTAAGTCTATCCTAAATGACCCGGACTCTATCCAAAGACTCAGAAAGCAAGTCCGCACTTCAAGGTCTCACCTCTGAAATAGAAAAATAATCCATTGGGGAGAGACTGCTTAAAAATAACCCATATCAATAGTGAAATAGTAGCTATTATTATATGCAAACTCTGCTAAAGCCAAATATTGCTCCTACTAGCCAAGAAAATCCATCACTCATGCGCGAAGCATATCCTCTAAAACTTAAATAGTCCTATCTGACTGGCCATCGGTCTGGGGTAAAAGGTTATGCTAAGATCAACCCGAGTAGCCAACTCATCTTGAAAAGTCTCCCAAAAGTAAGATGTGAATACATAACCTCGATCTGAAACAATGAACATCTACACACCATGCAGACGTACAATCTCACAAATGTAGATACAGGATAACCTCTCAACACTGAATGAGACCTGGATCGGAATAAAATAAGTTGACTTGGTCAATTAGTCCATGATGACCCAAACAGTGTCAGGACCTTGAGATGTTCGAGGAAAACCAGTCACAAAGTCCATAGTGATCTGTTCCCACTTCCACTCGGGATTGGACAACCTCTTAAGCAATCAACTAGGTCTCGCATGCTCGAACTTCACCGGCTAGCAACAAAGACAACGAGCTATGAAGTCTATCACATCTCTCCTTATACCACCCCACCAGTTATGTTGCCTCAAATCACAATACATCTTAGTCACACCTGGATAGATGGAATATCTGGAACAATAAGCCTCCTCCAAGATCAACCTAATCCAATCACCCACTCCTAGCACACAAAAGTGGCCCTCAATCCCCAAAACTTCATATAAATCAAGTGAGGCTTCCTTACCCTCCTTACTCAATATCTTATCTTTAATCAACCTCAATGCAACATCGTCAAACTGATAAGCTTGAAACTGCTCCTTCAAAGAAGATCTAGCCTCTACAAATGCCAGAATACGCCCAGGTGTCGAAATACCATGCCTAACTATTTGGTTAGATAAAAACTAAACCTCTAAGGCCAAAGGTCATTCCTGGGTCTAAAGATGTGCCAAGATACATATGCTAGTCAAATTACGGCTCCAGGCATACACAACCACATTAGTCTTTCTCGGATGGTAGAGAATAGTCAAGTCATAATTCTTAAGCAACTCAAGCCAATGACACTGCCTCATATTAAGAACTCACTGGGTGAAGAAGTATTGAAGGTTATGATGATCAGAGTAGATCTCACAACGGGGCTCCATAAAAGTAGTGCCTCCACAACTTTAAGGCAAATACAGCTACGCACAACTCTTAAACATGGGTAGGATAATTCCTCTCATGAGATTTCAAATAATGAGATGCATAAGTAATCACCTTGCACTTCTGTATCAACACAACACCTAACCCAACACCTGAAGTATCACAAAAGATGGTAAAAACCACGCCCTCCTTGGGCAAATTGGAGCTAAAGTCAATAAATCCTTGAACTTTTGAAAGCTCACCTCATAAGTATTGGATCACTGAAAAAATCTTCTTCTGGGTCAACTAGATCAATGGAGTTGCAATGGATGAAAACCCTCAACAGAACATCGATAATAACCTGCCAAACCAATAAAACTTTGAATCTCGATGGACGAAGTAAGTCTAGACTAATCACGAACCGCTGCAACCTTGGCTGGATCAACCATAATAACTTCTTTAGTCACCATATGACCCAAGAAAGAAATAGACTCCAACTAAAACTCGCACTTAGAGAACTTAGCATACAACTTCTCTTCCCTCAATCTCTGAAGTACAATCCGCAAGTACTCCTCATGCTCAACCTCACTCTTGGAATAAACTAAGATATTATCTATAAATACAATAATAAAGGAGTCAAGATAAGGTCGAAACGCCTGGTTTATCATCTCCATAAATACGATAGGGGCATTGGTCAATGTAAAAGATATGGTCAAAGAACTCGTAATGAACATAACGAGTCTGAAAAGTTATCTTTGGAATATCCAAAGATCTAATCCTCAACTAGTGATAATCAGACTTAAATCAATCTTCAAAAAGAAATCACAGCACCCTGAAGATGATTAAATAAATTATCAATGAGAGGAAAAGAATAATTATTCTTAACCGTCACCTTATTCAACTATCGATAATCGATATACATCCACATAGACCCATCCTTTTTCTTCACACACAAGGTAAGCGCACCCTAAGATGAAACACTAGGTCAAACAAATACCTTATCCAATAACTCCTGAAATTGATTTTCAGTTCTTTCAACTCTGTAGGGGCCATCTTATAAGGAGGAATAGAAATAGGCTTGGTGCCTAACTCAACATCAATAGCGAAATTAATATTTCTATTCGGAGGCATACCAGGCAAGTCCTAGGGAACACATCTATAAACTCACGGACAACACAGACAGAATCCAAGAAAGGAGGCAAAACAATACTGGTGTCATAAATATACGCCAAGTAAGATAAACATCCCCTCTCAACTAATTTTCGAACCTGAACAAAAGATATAATCCTCTTAGGGCTCGAATAAAGCCAAGCTATCCTTGACATACCTGGCGAAGCTAAATCATAGTCTTGGCAAAACAATCTAAGACAACATAATAAAGAGCCAACCAATCTATGCCCAAAATAACATCAAAATCGACCATATCTAACACAAGCAAGTCAATCAAAGTCTCACGCTAGGTAAAATTCACAACACAAGATTAGTGCACCGAATCCACCACTAAAGAATCACCGATCGGGGTAGATACATAAATAGGCATTGCAAGAGGTTTACTAACAGAATCAAAATCCAAAGAAAAATACACAGACACATAGGAGAAAGTCGATCTGAGATTTAATAATACAGATGCAGGTATGAAAGAAATGAGGATGGTACCTGTGATCACAGTATCAAAATCCTCTACCTCAGGTCTGGCTAGTATAACAAAACATTGACCACGGCCACCAATTGGATAAATAGCCCTACGACCACCACCATGGGCTCCACTACCTCCATTGTGGGCTCTACTACCTCTACCCCTTGCACCTCTGGCAGAATCTCTACCTCTTATAGTTGTAATAGAAGTAGCTCTAATCACACAGCAGGGAAAGTTGTAAAGCAACCTTTACGGCCCGAATTCATCGAAAAAGGTATAACTGGGCGTGGATGACCACCTTAAACTGTTGAACCCAAAAATACACCACCTGAACTCTTTAAGGTCTTCTGCACTAGCCTACCCTGATATCTACAAGAATCTTTAGAATCTTTATCATGAGAGACTGACCTTTGAACTCACCAATATAACACACCGTCTTAGCTCTACCCTGAGATACTCAAAGAATACCCTCTGTCTTCTTAGCATGATCTACAATACTCTAAAAAGAAGCCACAAGCATAAGTATCTGAGATGTAGACAACTGAAGGGAGACATCCAAACCCTTCACAAACTTTCGAATCTTCTCTGACTTTATTGAAATGCTACCATAGGATATCTAGACATAGTATGGAAGTATGCCTCATACTCAATAACTATTATGGAGCCCTGCTCCAAATGATCAAACTTGTCCAGCATATGGTCTCTCAAATTGAAAGGCACAAATTTCTCTAGGAAAACCTCGATGAGCTGATCCCCAGTCATCTCAGGAGAATCATGGGGTCTACAACTGACAAGCAACCTCCACCAATATCTCGCTGCATCTCTCAACTGATAAGATATAGTATAAGCCACACCATCCGCATAGAAAGAGTAAAACATAACTCATAATACAAGGTGTGAAAGAAATTCTCATCATAAAAAATAAAAGGAGCGAGGTATCCTAAATACGTCCTATAGCCTCTCAAAGATAGATATGAGTATCTATGTACCGATCTACGAGACTCTATTAGACATCCCATTCTTACACTGTTGAGACTAATGAAACCTGGTTTCTCTGATACTAATTTATCACGACCCAAAAATAAGGGTCATGATGGCACTTGTCACCGCAAACCTTGACAAGTAAGCCTTTCACCTAAATTTGTACACACAGGGAAAGGATAGAAATGCCTCCAAGGTAAGGCTTCTAGAACAAATCCAAACCTCATAGATATAATAAAAGAAAAATAATAAAATCAACACATGCAGACATAACTCCCTAAACTTGGTGTCAAAGGTGTAAGAACTACTAATACTATCCAAGAGTCAAATAGATTAGAAAAATAACCATAAAGAAATAATATATGTCTTCGAATACTAATAAAGACATAAATAATACAGAAAGATAGAGGTGAACTACGGACGTATGAATGTCCAACCGCTACCCACCCGAAATCAATCAGTCTGAGGTGCACCCAACCTGAAGTTGCACCAAAAGGGTGAAGTAGGAGTGAGTACGGTTCACTTACACTCAATAGCTATCATAAATCGACCGAGAAAATTAGAAAATAAAGCATACAAAATACATACTAAGGGCACGTCACCTGTAATTAGAAAATATCCCACAACGGTAGCCCACACCGCTTGCACTATCAGTTCTAATATATCACATATATTGTAATATCACACCATAATAGGACACAAGTACGTATTATATCTTATATAAATAGAACATGTATATATAAGATCATCAAATACAAGTAAAAAAAGATACAACAAATACATAGCTAACAAGACAATATGGAAATACAACACAACGAAACATAATAAAGTAAGTGCAATGTATATGATGATGATGATGAAGATGCACGAGGTCATCGCACAACCTCCAAGATCATTGCGCAATCCCTGTATACACCTACAAAGCTAAAGCTTCCAAATGTAGGACCCATCGAGGGTTCATCAACCGCATATAAAATCCACATATCACATATCTTCTTTCTGACATATCCCTCGAAAATGGATTTATAAGGTGTTACAATAGCTCCTCCGACACATCCCTCAAGGAGAGTTTCAAAAAGATGTTGCTAGTATTTCTCAGATGTTTTCACGGTGGTACCAATGTTTCATGAATGAGTATGCTATAAGGATGTTATACTCACAACCAATCACAATGAGTATTTTCACAACCAACCACATGATATATTTCCATAACCAACCACATGATATATTTCCACAACCAACAACAATAATATAATTCCACAACTACGTGAGCTAATATCCGTTTATTATTTCAGTTTTGTCTATGAATTTTTATATGTCTCCTATGTCAATAAATTATGAATACAATCACAATACACCAATGGTACCATATTAAGCATCTTAACGACTCAATACAGTTATTCACATGTATTTAAGGCTATCAATATCACATAGGACCCCACACGGTCATACATATGACATAATAACTCAATTTCAACAATTACATCACCTATAGGCCACCCCACATGGGCACAACACGTAAATAATCACTTTCATGATTACTTCCTATCCTCAACATGAATTTTATACCATCATTTACTAATCAGCCAGTCTGAAAGAGTTAAGTTATAATCAACCTCAAAAACCAAAATCGGTCCGCTACACTTCGAACCCACGACCTTACTTTTCAAAAACGATCCCAAACTCCCCTAAAAACATAAAATATAGAATGTACTCATCAAAATAAAACCAACGACACCCATATTGATTACTTTTAGTTTGAGGTCAAAACGGATCCCCCAAAATAGATTTTTTGACCAAGAAGGGCAAAATCGTAACTTTACTTCAAAAATGCATTTTTCACATTTTTAGAAACCTAAAGCTGAAAATTCAAGTTAAATTGAGTCACAAACGAGGTTCAAATTGAATAAAAACTATTTTTAAGCTTTATCAGGTAAAATCTTTAAATTTTGTGTTGAAATCAAGAGTATAAGTTGCTTTGAAGGTTAAATTGATGAAAAACTAGTAATTATAAGATTAAATTATTATTCAAGTAAAAATGGGTAAAATTTGGGTTTAAAACCATACCCTAGAATTTTTGGGGATTTGAGAAATTAATTAAAAAATTATTAAGAAAAGGGTGAATTCTTATCTTAAATCCATAATAGAATCAAGGACTATTTATTAAACTAGCTTCCCAAGATCCCACAAGCTTCACTTTTAAGCCCCCACACTATTTAGGATAACTCTCAAGAGGCAAGATGAAAAATGAGCAAAATGGACCCAAAAACTGATTAAATGATGCAAAACAATCTGCACTAGCAAAGAAAAGTTGTTTTTTAAAGTCCAACTTGGACTTCGATGAGGTGCTCAGAATTCATTCGGAGTTCGATATATGCAAAAAAATATGCAAACACACTAAATTCGACATATCAGACACATTGGCGAAGTCATATTTTAAAAAAATATATCATTTTTACAGAGCTGACCCCCGAAATCCAAAATCACAATTTTCTAAACCAATGGTCAAAATGAGATTTAAAAATCGTAAAATCACACTAAACATATTACCACCTATCAATGACATTATGGATTTATTGGTGAAGTCATATTTTCCATCCGAGATTGTTTCGACCAAATGTGGGTTCCACACCCATATTTTTAATTTTCCAACTTTCCGATCAATAGGTCGAGATGAGCTCGGGTGCGACGGAACCCAAACCAAAGGTCTATCCAACCTAAAATTGATATGCTGGAGCTGCTGGCTTAGTCCGTTCAGCCATTCATTGCACGGATAAAAAATATCCACATAAGTCCAAAAATAAGGCTCTCGAAGCCATAAAAATCTAAATTGTTGCATAAATAGTACCAAACTACATTGAAAATCATGTCAATCACCCCCACACCCCAGAAATATCATAATGCAATTATGGAGAGGGCAAAATAGTCAAATAATATAAAATCATAAATTTTGCATATTTAATTAAAATTTTCAGGTCGTTACAATAACAAAACTCAAACAATTTATTCAGGATCTAATTGGCTAATATTGCACAAATTCATAACAAATGCTAAATAAAATGTTGAAAATAGCATCTAATTGGGTAATACTACACAAATTCATGACAAATGCTAAATAAGATGTTGAAAATAGTAGCGTCAACTTCAACCTAAAGCAAGTGAAGCCAAGACTGCTTTAGGCTCTCAATTTTTGGGGGCCTCGTTTTTAGCAATTAAGGTTTATAATTTTGTTTATTTTTTTATTAAAAAATATTGAGTATTTTTAATTTTTTTCTTTTTCATTTTAATGTCGCTTTATCTCAAAAAAAAATTATCACTTTAGGAATTCAAAACTAAAGTTGACAATTATTTTCAACTTCATCCTTAACATTAAGGAAGATTTCTTTTTTGTACTTCTATATTCTAAAAAAAAACATCTAATAATAGGGGTAACTTAATAAGCTATATTATTATTTTTCAAATGTATATATAGCTTATAGAGTTCCTATAAGAATTTCCTCACTCAAAGAAATTTTTTTAAAATTAAAATTGATAAAATTTTACTTATAATCAACAACATCTCAAGAAAAATTGAATGATTTATATACACTATTAATTGAAAAGAAATTATTGTAGAAGTCGATCATAAAATAAATTTATTCATAATTTTGTATCTCAAAAAGTATAGAAATAAACTTTAAATAAAATATAAAGTTTGTTAAGGCTTCATTTTGAAGTTTCACTTTAGGCCACCAACTATATCGGGCTAGGATTTATGAAGCCTAGTTATTTTTCTTTTTAGATTTACTCTTATCTTTCTTCTACTTTTTTTTAAAGAACTTTTCCTTTTTATACACAAAAATAAAAACACTCAAAGATAAAATAGATAGTTATTCTTATTTTCGATAAATGTGTTTATCTTAATAAAATTCAAATAATTTAATTCATAATTTAAATATTTTTTATGAATCTGTCTTATTGTTTGACTAATTTAGAATGCATAAAATTATTTATTTTCATTCAAATTTCAAAAGAATCTGTCTTTCAATTCAAAAATATACTACTATTACAACGTACTACTTTTTCCTAAGATAAATATTTCAAATTAATAAGATTATGACACCGACGATGAAATTTCAAACAATATGTAGCACTCGACAAAAGCATGATGTACAAATCTTCAACTACGTATGTTATCTTCCATCACATAGATGAAAAAATAGAGCAACACATAGTTCTCTGAAAATTACATATTCATGAGAAGCAATAGAGAAGAAAGTTACTAACCTTGATCCTTAAGTCAAGAGATCAAATTGAAATACATATACCAATATTCTTTGGTCTTATATATATATATAGTGATCTTTGTAGTATTTGAATTGTGGTGGATTCTCATTTTACATATATAGTCAATGATAACTGATTTTTTTTTTGAAATTCTTATCTTAAAGTTAAAGAAAATAGATAAGATTAGAAGAGTATGTATAAAAATACGACTCTTTCAAAAAAAAATGACGTATTAAAAAAAAACTATGTATTATAATTTTAATTTTAGTGCCTTTATTAGTAAATAAAGTATGAGTGAGTAAATACATCAGATAACTTTTTTTAAGAAAAAAAAACTTTAGATGTTATCTTTGAGAAGATATTCTTTCCCCAAATAAAATTCAAAAAGTTACCTAAAATAATTCAAGTCTTAAAATTGATAGATCATCATCATCATCATCATCATCATCATCATCATCATCATCATCATCATCATCTTCATCATCATTATTATTATTATTATTATTATTATTATTATTATTATTTATTACTATTATTATTGACTTATATATAATAGTAAGTATTATAAATTTTTGAGATGTTAAGAAGTTAAAATTTCATTTCCATCAAACTCTATTTAAGTTTAAATTTACATATTATATCATATCAGATTGTTATAAGAAGATAATTTTATTATTCTTTCCTTATCCTTAATTTTTTTTAAATAAAATGCATATTTATCCTATAATATATAAATTTTAATTAGTGAAAATTTTGAAATCAATCCAGATGATTTTTTATTATACTTATTATTTTTATTATAACTACTAATACGACAACAATTCATCATTATTATTATTATTGTTATTGTTGTTGTTGTCGTTGTTATTCTCAATAACTTATATATAATAGTAAATATTATAAATTTAGGAGATGCTAAGAAGTTAGAATTTCATTTTCATTCAAATTCTATCTATTTAAGTTCAAATTTAAATATTATATTATATTAGTTTGCTATAAGAAGATCATTTTATTATTCTTTCCTTGTCCTTAAATCTTTTCAAATAAAATGCATATTTATCCTATAATTTATAAATTTTAATAAGAGAAAATTTTGAAATCAATCCAGAAAATTCTTTTATTTATTATACTTATTATTTTTATTATAACTACTAATACGACAACATTTATAAAATTCAAAGTACAATTTATCTAAAATAAGATTCAATATATTTTTGTGACTTTATTTTATTCTCTATATCATAAAATTTATTATTTATAAAAATATCATATAGATTCTTATTTTTTGTTATTACTATTACTAATACCACATTTCTTTTTCAAATTAAAAGTAATACAACATGTGTATTACTACTGCTATTATTTATTCCTTATTATTATTATTATTATTAAAATAAACTCTCTCTCTCTCTCTACATATATATATATATATATATATATATATGTGTGTGTGTGTGTGTGTGTGTAGAGAGAGAGAGAGAGTATTAAATTATAAAAAAAGATAAGTTTGAAAGTAATAGTCTATTAGAACTCTACAAGTATGAGTTTCTAGGGGCTTTGAGTTGTAGGTGACAAAAGAGTTTTAAAATGTGGTGTAGGTGACACAAGTCTTAATTATTGAGTGGAGGTGACAATTACTTTATTATGGATTAAGAAAGTTGGGGAAGTTTGAAAATAACCCACAATTTTTTTAATTTACAGTTTGATCCAAATGTTTACTTAATATATACGGGAAATGGAGGGGAAAAAGACGTGTTTCTCTCTCTTCTCATCCATTGTTTTTTCTCTCTCTTCACGATTATTGTTGTTCATTGTTGTTGCTGCTTTATTCATCATCTTCTGCTTCATTATCATTATCTTCTACTTCATTATCATCTTCATCTTCTTCTTGTTGACCATTTGTGGTTGTTGTTGTGATCGCTACTGTTGCTATTTGATCAATTTCTTAGGTCAAATTTTGTTTCGTACATCACTTTCCACTTTGGCATTACTTTATAGGAGACTTTGGTAAGTCAAATTATGATTTTTAGTTGAATTTATCATCTAGGTAACTGCTATTGTGCTGTTTTTCCAACAATGGATAGAACCCGATCATGCATCCAACATAAGTGTCATCTATTTAAACAGATAAATTATCTATTGCGACAGATGAGACATTTGTTTCAATGAAAGACTGATATGTTGAATTCATGTTTATGGTTCTATAAGCCGTAACATGAATCGAACAGATAGGTCATCTGTTGCGATAGATGATTTACCTGTTTAAATAGATTAGTTATCTGGTGCAACGTGATAAATATCTATTGCAACAGATTATTAACCTGTTGCAACAGAACCTGAACTCGATTCCAACAGATATGTTGTTTGTTGTAACAGGATAAATGTAGGCACATAATTTTTTATCCTCCCCGAGTGTAATATATATATTTTTTATATTAAATATTTATATATAATCTGATATTATTTTGATTATTATTTTATTTTTAATAAATTTTAGGTTAATAAATAACTAAATGAAGTTAATTTTAGGATATTATTTTTTTTCCAATTTAAAAAAAATAATACAAATTTTTTTAAAAATATATGTTTCTTTTTAAATAAATAAGTTAGTAGTTTTAGTACTATCTTAATTGTATTTATTTTTGGCTATTTTTAAACTTTTATTGTGTTTTCTTAAATATAAAAATTAATTAGTTATTATATATTATATTATTTTTGTTGTTATTATTATTTATTTTTTATTTATTTATTTATTATTTTTATTTGTTATTATTATTATCTTCTTTTTTTAGAAAAAAAAATAAATTTTAAAAATCCTATCCTATCCTAACCTAACAAAAAAAAAAGGAACACATTTTTAAAAAAGAGAAGACACAAACGAGAGGAAGGGGATAATATTTTTGTGAAATAAAATAAAAAGAAAGGTAGTGAAAACATTGAAGAGAAGGGAAAAACAATAAAAGAAACAGAAAAAGAAAAAAAAACAGAAAGGGAAAAATAAAGAAAAAAAGAAGGGTTAGGATTTGAGTTTGGGATCTTGTTTGAGTTTCTGGTGACAACGTTCTTGCATCGATATTTGATTTAATTTGTAATAAAGGTTTCATCTCATCTTGTATTATATTTTATAAGTTTATCATAAATCAAAGCATGAATGAAGTTGTTCCAACAACTTGTTATATTATTTAGCGTGTGTAATTTGTTATTTTTATATAGTGCGCTTTATGTCTTTGTCTATCAATTGTTTATTGGCTTGGAATAATGTTGGTTAGATTAGTTTGAATTTTGAATGATATATTTTTTAAAAAGTTAATAATATTAAAGGATTGTACAGTTATGTATAGTTTATGAATAATTAGAAAGTAGTTAGGATAAATCTTACTATATGACCCATGCATGCATGCAAAAAATAAAAATAAAAAATGCACATACACATACTGGTCTTTGAAGTTACTTACTACTACTTATGAATTATTTTTCAAAAAAAAAAATGCTGAAAGTTCTTTTCATATTATTATTATTAGGCGTTTTAGTATTACTAGTATTGTTTTCCGCATTAATCTGTGAAATAGTTATATTCAAATTTTGTTTTCTGATTTTCATTGATATACTTAGAATGGTTTAAGATTAGATAAAAAATTTAAATGCTGCATTTTAAAAAAAAAATATTGACACATCGGAGCGTTACCGGGAGGCTTTGGTGATGTGCATGGTGGTTTTGGTTTTGGGGACAGAAATGAAGAGGGGACTACTCTTTTGGAGTTTGCGAGGTCCTTTGGGCTGGTGGTGGTGAACTCGGGCTTCCCAAAGAAGGATGATCACCTGATCACCTTTCGAAGCGCGATAGCCAGGACCCAGATTGACTTTCTGTTGCTCCGGAAAGAGGATAGGGTGTTGTGTAAGGACTGTAAGGTTATCCCGAGCGAGAATCTTTCGACCCAGCATAGGCTCTTGGTCATGGACTTGGGTATAAAGAAGAATAGAAAGAGGAGAAGTAAGGAGGGTAGACCTAGAATTAAGTGGGGCGGCTTGACGCCAGTGAAGGCGTGGGAGATAGGGGAGAAGTTGGCGGGAATAGGGGTGTGGGAGTGTAGGGGGGACGTGGATAGTATGTGGGATAGGGCGGCGAGGTGCATTAGGGAGAATGCCAGTGAGGTGTTGGGTGTTTCTAGGGGCCAAGCCGGGCACCATCGGGGGGATTGCTGGTGGAATGAAGAGGTGGAGAAGAAAGTGGGGACCAAGAAAGGAGCGTATGCTAAGTTGGTTGAGAGTAAGGACGAAGAAGAGAAGCGGGTTAACAGGAAGGAGTACAAGCTATCTAGGAAGGAGGCTAAGTCAGCTGTCAGGGATCTACTCTTAGTCCCTTTTTGTTTGCCTTGATGATGGATGTGTGGACGCGGCGTATGCAAGGGGAGGTGTCGTGGTGTATGCTTTTCGCAGACGATATAGTTCAGATTGATGAGGCTCGAGGGGGTGTGAATGATAAATTAGAGGTGTGGAGACAAACTCTTGAGTCTAAAGGGTTCAGGTTGAGCAGAAGCAAGACAGAGTATTTGGAATGCAAGTTTAATGACGTGCGGCTGGAGGATGAGGTGGTAGTGAAGCTGGATTCACAGGTGGTTTGTAAGAGGGATAGTTAAGAGTATCTCGGGTCCGTGATCCATGGTAACGGTGACATTCACGAGGATGTCTCGCACCGTGTTGGGGAAGGATGGATAAAGTGGAATCTCGCGTCGGGGGTGTTGTGTGATAAGAAGGTGCCGCCCAAGCTTAAAGACAAATTCTATAGGGTGGTAGTCCGTCCAGCCATGTTGTATGGAGCAGAGTGTTGGCCAGTTAAGAATTCCCACATCCAAAAAATGAAGGTGGCAAAGATGCGGATGTTGTGCTGGATGTGTGGGATAACTAGAGGGGATAAAGTTCGGAACGAGACTATCAGGGAGAAGGTTGGTGTGGCCCCAGTGGAGTGCAAGATGCGGGAAGTCCGATTGAGCTGGTTCGGACACGTGAAGAGGAGGGGCATGGATGCCCCGGTTCGTAGGTGTGAGAGACTAGCGTTGGATGGTTTTAGGAGGGGTATGGGTAGGCCGAAGAAGTACTGGGGTGAGGTGATTAGGCGGGACATGGAGCAGTTACAGCTCACCGAGGACATGACCCTAGATAGGAAGGTTTGGAGGACGCGAATTAGGGCAGAGGACTAGGGCCAGTTTGGGCCGCTAGTGTAGGGAATTACTGGCTGGGGGTAGTATCCTGGTTATGATTCCGTGTTCCTTGCTTTAGTATGAATCTGGGTGCTTTCATCTGTTTTCTTCTACTTATGGCTGCCGTATTTATGTTATGTATTCTTGTTATGTGTTTTACATGGTATTTGGGTATTTATGTTATGTATTCTTGTTCTGGATGCCGTATCTATGTTAAGTGTTTTACATGGTATTTGTGTGGTATCTGGTGCCTTGAGCCGGGGGTCTATCGGAAACGGTCTTTCTACTTCTTTAGAGGTAGAAGTATGGACTGCGTACATCTTACCCCCCCCAGACCCCACCAGGTGGGAATACACTGGGTTTGTTGTTGTTGTTGTTGTTGTTGTGTTAAATTATTAAATGTAGGGTATTTATTTGTTTTTTTGTTTACATTACGTTAGGTCATAAGAAATTAAGTAAGATAAAATAAGAGGATAAAAAATCAATAAAAATAGTCTTGATTTTTACTAATCAACGTCTTTAATGTTTAGCAAATATTTAGACATGTTTTAAAATATTTGTCTCAATTAAGAATGCGGTGTACGTATCTTTTGAGACATTTAAAATTTAAGGATGCAATAATGCACCTTGATAAATAATTTTTATAAATATTTTTTCGTTGATTTATTTAATATAACATAATAGAAAAGTTTTTCGGTATAATAAAATTAGCGAATTTAGGCCTTAACACGATTTATTCAAATAGTTTAAATCAAAATAAGTCAATAAAAGCGACCATGTTAGAACCACGAGAATTGAGGGGTGCCTCACACCTTCCCCTCGACCAACAAAATTTCTTACCCGGTCTTCTGTTTTTGCAGACCATAACAAAGAGTCATTTCCTTTTGATTAGGGATTCAAAAAGATGACTTGGAACACCATAACTCAATTCCAAGTGATGACTCTGTAAAATTAAATAATCCCTATTCAAAATTGTCTCTTTAATTGAAAAAACCCTTCGACTCATTCCTCGAGAGAAAAAAGGGTGTGCCATCTCTGGCGACTCTGCTAGGGAATAATAAGAATTCGAGCTTTTTATATTGACTTATATTTGCTTTAATTATTGTTGATATTGTGCTTTTTGGCCTTATGTGCTACTTGTCGCTTATTTACCGCTTTGATATTGATTGAACTGTATTATGTATTGTCTTCTCTTACGCACCCCCTCTGAGTCTCTGAAATAGGATAAAAGGAATGCATCACATGCATCCTACTTTCTTTTGGAGATAAACGGTGTGTCAAGGCACCTGGTGAAGGATATAGTCACACATGTTAGGCGGGGTTCGGATCGACAACGAAGGCGGTGTTGCGCAGCTACTGACCAAGTTGTCCCTCCCTGGCTCTAGTGTCCGCTCGGGTAAGCCAGTCATGACACCTATCCCTATTAGGTTTAAACTTAGAAGAACTGACAACTCAGAATCTGGTTATCCCTATTAGGTGCCGCTTTATTTGCATCATATGCATTTGACTTAGCGGGACACGGCACAGGGGTCGGGTCTGTCTAGGACAGGTAGCCTACTTTATAAAGACCAACATATGCATCCTACATGCTTTTTGACATTTTTTTGGAAGGCTATTTGTGTGTTGACTGGCTTTTAGGCAACATTAAAATGCAAGAGATTAAATTATCGTTACATTTAGTGAATCATTTTTGAAAGAAAAACTTTATTTTTAAAAGAGAAAATTTTTAGTAACATAGTTTTATGGTTTTTATGAACTATGAGGGTCTGATTTTCATTCTTTAGTGAGATATGTAGGAATTCCTTCTCAGGATATGACCCTATCTTTTGAAAAATTATTCATAGATTTATTGGGGAATATTTTGAAAATATGATTACTTTCATAATTATTTTTCTAATCCTCAAGTCCAATTTTTATATATCTTAATAGACCTGAATCTTTAGGGATCATGCAGCTAAGTTTTTACAAAATAAACAATATATATAAATCTTAACAGCCCTGAACCTTTAGGGGGTCTTGAAGCTGAGTTTTGTACGACATAATTTTCAAGAACTAAGCATACCTGATTCTCATCTTAATGAGATATGTAGGCAGTCCTTCAAGGATTCGGTGATCTTAAAAAAAAATTGTTAGTTTTCTCCAAAATCAAAATAATATTTAGTGGTTGGTTTGTGGCTAAATTGGCATCTCACCCATACAACATAATTTCCAACGAACGGGTAAGATGATCCACAAAAAAATGATATAGGATCTGAGATGAGTTGGTGTAGATTGTTAGAAATGAGGAATAAAAAAAATGACTTGAAAAGTAAGAAATTTGGAGCAAAATATGAGAAACATACAAATACTGAAAGAGAAAAAGAGAGTTCTCACAAGGATTTTTACATGTTTCAATGTTCACTTGCTTCTAAACTCCAAAACATCAAAGTCAGACATGTACGAGGGTCATGGTGATCTTTTAACTCATATGAAAATATTTTGTAATCAATTAAGAGGAGTAAGGGGAAAGAGAAATTGCTGACAACTTACTTTGGAGAGAGTTTAACGGTGATAAATTCAGAATGGTTAGGGCAAAACAAAAATAGATGACGTCACAATGAGTGACAAAAACAGATGACGTCACAATGAGTGTGGAGACTCCATTAAGGCTGACGTACAAATCAGTGGCTAAGTTGTCAGGCTGAGCAATTGAGAAGTCACCCCTCTCCCTATTAGGAACAGGTTTAGTAGTTTGTTTTCTTTTCTTTTCTGTTTAGGGTTGTAGTTTAGGACCTATCTTGTCTGATTTTCTTATCATTTTTGTTCAAACCCTTCTATCTTTCTGTCAACAAAATGTGTGTCCCTTTTTCTTTTATTTCTCAATATATATTTTTTTCTTCAAAGAGCTCTTTCTATTGTGATTCTGGTAATATGATAAGCATGTTGAATTTTCAGCCAGATTTTAAAACCCAATCTAATGCTGAAACATTCGATCAAAAACCTAAAGTTGAAAAAAAAATATAATAAAAATAAGTAAAGTGTTGAGATGTTTTGGAAACCTAATTACATCCTCACTTGAATGTTTTGAGCCAATCACTTTTCGAATAAAAAATGACTTGATCTTCAATCAGAAGGTTCAACTCAAGCATTTTGAATGAGATCAACCAGAGATATATAATTTCTGTTGTCAGAAGAAGCAAAAGGAAGTTAGATAAAAAGAAAAAAGTCATCTGTTGTGAGAAAAGTACAGTACAAGCAGACCTGTATGGGTTACAAGTTTAAAAGAAGTGACACACGTCCATGTGCTTGGTCACAGTCAATATTGAAAAGATGTGTATGATCTTCATGTCCATTCCTAGATTGCATTTTATATATTTTCATTTTAAGAATTGATATGATGAAGGCATTTTATTCTGTTATCCAAATGTTGTGTCATCCTTTGTTATCCCTTTTGAGCTTTTATTTTATTTATTTTATATCCCTCTTTTGGAATCAAAATAAAGTCTAAAAAAGTGTAAAGAAAAGAATAGAGTCAGAAAAGTGTAAAGAAAAAATAGAGTCAGCAAAAAAAGAAAAAAAATATGTCTCTCTCTCTCTAAAAAAAAAGCCAAGAAAAAAAAAAGAGCCAAAGTTAGAGAAAAAAGAAACAAGAGAATAAGTTTCCGAAACTACTTTTGACCTGATTCTAGATATGACAAGATACACAGGCAGCCCTACTCCGGGGTTCAGTCCAACCAAACAAAAATTCAAATTGCCCAGAATGAAATCAAACTGGGGCAAAATTTATTTCTTAAAAGAATCGATTCCAAAAGTTGTATGTTTTACCCATTGTTGTGTAAATTTTGAGCCTCATGCCGACCTTTCTTTCTAACCTAGTCCAAAATCCAAGTTACAATCAAAGAAAGACCTTCAGATCAATCTTTGAGAATATCAAGGCTAAACATGTTCTGGTTGCATGATATTTCATATTTTGGGTGTATTTTCTAAAAAAAAATGAATGAAAATGAGACAGTCTTATTGGTGAAAACCCTTTTGTTCACCATAAGGCGATTGTGAGCTGAGAAAGAAATGAAAATGAGATAGGCTCGTTGGCAAAAAACCATTGAGGTGCCACTAGCTGAACAAGGGTTATTATCCAGAAGAAACAAGTTCAAGATTGGCTTTATTTCAAACTCAATAAGTGGACAAGAGTTGTAATGATTGATGTGGGTAAATTTGGTTGTTTGATTCAAAATGCATGTCATAATCACCAGAATTGGTTTCCACATTCAGATAAGTTTTTCTTTTTGTTTTGAAAAAGAGATGTCTGTTGTCTTTTCTTTTTCTTTTTGTTTTATTTTAATTTTTGATTTTTTGTGTCCTTGTCATCAAACAAAATTTTTGTTGTCTTTTATCTATTTTTTAGTCAAATTCACGTCAGGTCAAGTGACAAATGATTCTAAACTTGCTAGCAACTTCTTCAATGTACAAAGAAAGATAAAGGGTCAATGTACAAGGACAACTTTTCAAAGTATAATAAAGTATTCAGAATGATTGTGATTTGACAATTTTTGACTCGTTGAAAGATAAAGGTGTATGGAATGTTAAATTCTGAGATATTATATAAGAGAAATGTGTTTTTAGTTGAGAGTATCAGTAGTCAGAAATTTGGGTTAGATGTGTGATAAGTTAATGGATAAATCAAGGATTGGAAGAGGATTTGAGCATGGCAAGTGCAAGAACGGTGACAAAGCCAAATACCATAAATCAACCACCATGTGTTTTTAAAACTCACAATTTTTCTTTGTTTTGTTTGAAACAGAGATAGAAAGTTTTCAAATAAAAGATGTAATTTCACACTTCTTTCAATGCAAGAATCATGATTACAACATACGATGCTAGATCTCGATTATGATAAATTTTATTCTTTGCGAGATGAATTTATCAAAGCTATTCTAGGCTTTGATTTATTCTTTCACTATATTTCTCAAAACATTAAGATCTGATGACACACAAATTTTCCCAATACAAACTGGGGTAAAAATTTTATATGTGTCGTATGGAATTTATTTTTATGCTCAATACCCTCCTGAAGAATGGATATTTACTTTTGAACGTGACCCTCCTAAAGAATGGGAATTTACTTTTGAATAAGACCCTCCTGAAGAATGAGAATTTACTTTTGAATAGAACTCTCCTGAAGAATGGGAATTTACTTTGCACAGGACCCTCCTAAAGAATGGAAATTTACTTTTGCTTAGGACCCTCATGAAGAATGAAAATTTAATTTTTGCTTTGGACCCTCCTGAAAAATAGGAATTTAGTTTTGAAAAGGACCCTCCTGAAGAATGAGAATTTACTTTTTTTCTCAGGAACGTCCTGAAGAATGGGAATTTACTTTTTTAACAGGACCCTCCTGAAGAATGGAAATTTACTTTGCAGAGGACCCTCCTGAAGAATGGGAATTTACTTTGCACAGGACCCTCCTGAAGAATAGGAATTTACTTTTTTCTAAGGACCCTCTTGAATAATAAGAATTTACTTTGTTTACAGGACCATCCTGAATAATGGGATGTTATTTTTCTGTTTCACCTTTTATTTTAAGTTTAGGAACATGTTTGAAAAGTCAGAAAAATGAAGACTAGGATCCCGCCTGAGGAATAGGGTGAAGAAATTGTAAGTCCAGGAGCCCGCCAGAAGAATAGGGTGAAGAAATTATAAATCCAGGAGCTCGCCTGAAGAACAGGGTGACGAAATTATAAGTCCAAGAACCTGCCTGAAGAACAGGGTGAAGAAAAGAAAGTCCAGGAGCCCGCCTGAAGAACAGTGTGAAGAAAAAGGAAGTCCAGGAGCCTGCGTGAAGAATGGGGTGAAGAAGTAACAATTCAGGAGCCCGCCTGAAGAACAGGGTGAAGATGTAACAAGTCAGAAGCCCACCTGAAGAATAGGGTGAAGAAGTAACAAGTCAGGAGCGCACCTGAAGAACAGGGTGAATAAATTGTAAGTCCAGGAGACCGCCTGAAGAACAGGGTAAAGAAAAAGGAAGTACAGGAGCCCGCCTGAAGAATAGGGTAAAAATTATCAATTACAAGTCAGGAGCCCGCCTGAAGGATATGGTGAAGATTTTAAAGTCCAAACCAGAAGAAAATCTGAAGAATAAATCAATTGTCAAGTTCCTTTTTAATGTCAAAAGCAACCGAGGTGGAATATTTTATGTTTCAAGTTCAACTCAGAATAATAACTATCTCACCATTTGAGAAGTCATGTAGATTCAATTCAAGATTCCAGAATAGCTGAATAGATAGGATCTTTCACTTGTATCGTCAATTTTATTTTGTTATTTATGTGAATACAAAAGCAGAAGTCCTCAATCGAAAAATCGATGGAACCTCACTCAACCTCTAACTCGTTCTCTCACCATTTTACCTTTGAACTACGTGACCTGATTCCCTTATAATCTGGGATATATTGGCGGTCCAAAACCAGGACTCGGTCACATCTCCTTTTTCTTTTTATATTCTTTTTGAATAATCGGAGGATCAAAATTCATATCTTTGTCTACTTCTTTGTATGAAAACTCTTCGAGATTTCAAACAAAGAGGGGTGAAATGTAGACACATGATTTTTGACCATCCGTGAGTGTAATATATATATTTTTTGTTTTTAAATATTTATATATAATCCGATATTATTTTAATTATTATTTTATTTTTAATAAATTTTTAGTTAATAAATAACTAAATGAATTTAATTTTAGGATTTTTTTTCAATTTAAAAAAAATAATACAAAATTAAAAAAAAAATATGTTTTTTAAAATAAATAAGTTAGTAGTTTTAGTACTATCTTAATTATATTTATTTTTGGCTATTTTTAAAATTTATTGTATTTTTTAAAATATAAAAATTAATTAGTTCTTATTAGATTATATTTTTTTATTTTTATTATTATTATTTTATTTATTTATTATTATTTTTTTGTTATTATTATTATCTTCTTTTTTAAAAGAAAAAATAAATTTTAAAAATTCTATCCTATCCTAACCTACCTCAACCACCCCCTATTTTTTCTCAAACTCCCTGAACCTCCCACATCACACTCCTACATATACACACATGAGAAAGACAACACAAAACTTGAAAAAAACCAACAACCAAAAAAAAAAAGGAACACATTTTAAAAAAAGAGGAGAAGTCACACACGAGAGGAAGGGGAGAATATTTTGTGAAATAAACAAAAATGTAGTGCAAACATTAAAGAGAAGGGAAAACAGTAAAAGAAACAAAAGAAGAAGAAAATAACAAAAACAGAAAGGGAAATATAAAGCAAAAACGAAGGGTTTGGGTTTGAGTTTGGGATCTTGTTCGAGTTTTCGGTGACAACGTTCTTGCATCGATATTTGATTTAATTTGTAATACAGGTTTCATCTCATCTTATATTATATTTCATAAGTTTATTATAAATCAAAGCATGAATGAAGTTGTTCTAACGACTTGTTATATTATTTAGCGTGTGTAATTTGTTATTTTTATATAGTTTGCTTTATGTCTTTGTCTATCAATCGTTTATTGGCTTGGAATAATGTTGGTTACATTAGTTTGAATTTTGAATGATAAAAAAAAAATATTGGCATATATTAATTAAAACATAATAATAATAAAAAATGTTATCATATGTAATTTAAGTGTGTATCTTTAGTTATTGTTTTAAAATATTTCTATGGTCTTTATAAGTTAAATTTCAAAAAAAAAAAAAATGTGTTTACTAAAGATTAAAAGCCGGCTTGTAATTTTGCTTAATACAACTTTCGTTTTCTCCGATGAATTTATATATTGTTTATTTAATTATATTTAAATTATTAAATGTAGGGGATTTATTTGTTTTCTTGTTTACATTACGTTAGGTCATAAGAAATTAAGTGAGATAAAATAAGAGGATAAAAAATCAATAAAAATATTCTTGATTTTTACTAATCATCGTCTTTAATGTTTAGCAAATATTTAGACATGTTTTAAAATATTCGTCTCAATTAAGAATATGGCGTACATATCTTTTGAGACATTTAAAATTTAAGGATGCAATAATGCACCTTGATAAATAATTTTTCTAATTTTTTTTAGTTGATTTATTTAATATAAGATAATAGATAAGTTTTTCGGTATAATAAAATGAGCAAATTTAAGCCTTAACACGATTTATTCAAATAGTTTAAATCAAAATAAGTTAATAAAAACGACCGTGCTAGAACCACGAGACTTGAAAGGTGTCTCACACCTTCCCCTCGGCCAACAGAATTCCTTACCCGGTCTTTTATTTTCGTAAATCATAACAAAGAGTCATTTTCTTTTGATTAGGGATTCAAAAAGGTGACTTGGAACACCATAACTCAATTTCAAGTGGCGGCTCTGTAAAATAAAATAATCTCTATTCAAAATCGTCACTTTAATTGGAAAACCCTTCGACTCGTTCCTCGAGCGAAAAAGGGGTATGACAGTAAATATCTGTTACAACAGATTATTAACCTATGCAACAGAACCTGAACTTGATTCCAATAAACGGTAAATATCTGTTGCAATATATTAGTAGCCTGTTGCAATAAAACCTGCCCTCGATTCCAACAGATCATCATTTGTTTTAACAGGTAAGTCATCTATCGCAACAAGTTAATTATCTTTTGCAACATGTCACTCATCTGTTGGAATCAGCTTCAAAGGTGCCTCAGTACTGTAACATCAATCCCGATAGATATATAGTCTGTTGTAACATATGATTCACTTGTTACAACAGATGACTTGTCTGTTGAAATCAGCTTCAGGAGTATAACTTGAATCCCAACAGGTAAGTAATCTATTGCGACTGATTACACATCTATTGGGATCATTTACGGCACTATGAAATCACTTTTAACTTTTTTTTTAACAAATAACTTTATTTAGGTACCACTAATGGAGGGATCAATAACAATAGGGGTAGATAGTCATGGTCAATGGATCGAGAAAAGCAATCGATATGTATTGTATTGGAACGAAGGTAAAATGCTAGAGATGATAGCTATGACAATCCAAAGTGATGTTTTGTATGATGATTTTATGAACTTAATCATTCATTATTGTGGACTGAATTGTCAATTGGAAGAACTCATCATCAGCTACATGCACAGCTCTTTTGAAAATCAGAGGGTACTGTTTTTTAAGATAACCGATTAGGTTCGATTACGTGATTATCTTAGTGATTCATCCAGGCCGATGTTAAGGGTGTACATGGTTGAAAAGATTAGAGAGAATGAACACCAGAATATAGAAGAAGAACAAAAATAAGACATCTTTGATGATAGGTTGGATGGTCTAGACATGAATATTCCAAATGATGATCAAACACCTACTTTTCTTGATGCAACCAATACGATGGAAAGTTCTTCTCAATCGATACAGTCTGGAAATCTTCAAGACGATGAGATCGACTTTTTTATTGGAATGTCATTCAAGTACAATAATGAACTATCTACCACTTTGTTTATTTCTTGCTTGAAAAAAGATTTTAGATTAAAGAAGGTGATTAATTCGAGCAGTGTCTTTTACTTCATATGTGTTAATCTGAACTGCAAATAGTGGTTAAAAACGGTAAAGTGCACAAGTTCTGACAGATTCATCATTAATAAACATGAAAAGCATCACGCATGTGGTTCAGAGCATATCTCGGGCCAAAATCCTCACGCCACAGCAAAGGTCCTCGGTGAATTTTTCAGAAGTAGTTTCCCTGATGGCAAAGGCCCATTCAATAAGGGTTATAGACAATCAAATCCTTACGGATTGGGTATCACGGTTAGTTATTGGAAGATATATACGGCCATGGGGATTACCAAGGTCTTGGTTAGGGGGACATACGAGCATAGGTATGCAGTCCTGGAGGCCTACCATTACATGATTGAGTCCACAAATCCCAGAAGTAAGGCGACATTGCATGTTAATGAAAACAGAAGGTTCAAATACTTTTTTGTATCCTATGGTGATTGGATTCAAGGTTTTCGACATTTGAGAAAAGGCATAGCATTCGACGGTACCTTCTTGAGAAGTAGGTATAATGGAGTTCTGCTAGCGGTGGTAGCACAGGATGCGGAGAATCACATCTTTCCTGTCACTTTTTATGTAGTGGACAAGGAGTGTGATGCCTTTTATGGATTTTTTTTTGAACAACTGTGAAGCTCCGTCAAAGATACCGAAGAGTTGTGTTTTGTTTCAGATAGGCATCTAAGTATTCCAAAGATGGGTTGAATTTTCTTCACTTTATATTACTTTGGTTGTTGCATCAGACATCTTAGAGAGAACATTCGAACCAACTATCACAACGAAAGGGTTGTGACCCTTTTTTATAAAGCAGCTAAAGCATATAGTAGAGAGGAGCTCTTAGAACATTTCAATTAAATAACAAATGTGAATCCCAAGGTAGCAAAATTTCTCATACGTGTCAATTTTGAGAGATGAAGCCGCGCATTCTGTCAGACAGATAGATACATTCTTATGAATTTAATGTCTTGTTTGAGTTACAAGTTTAGTATGATGTTGTACTAAGTGATTCTTTTGTATAGGTACAATATTATGACATCAAACATAGCTGAATTGGTGAATTCATTATTTGGTGATGAAAGAGAATTTCCCATCAAGGCTATGTTTGAAGTAATAAATAAGAAGTATGGTCCATTTTTTAACGAAAGGTGTATGCAGTTTAAGGACCCCAAAAGAACCTGATTCGTTCTCAAAATAAAAAAAATAATATCAATGAATATCAGTTTGGGAATAGGTTATTATCTTATAAAATAGTAGATTACAAATTCAGTATCACCGATCATGGTGATGTTGCCACGGTCGATCTTCAAACAAGATCTTGTACGTGCAGAGTTTTTGACTTGGACAAAATACACTGTCCATATACCATAGCAGCTCTTTGAGATAAATATGGTCCAAAATATGTGCCTAAAGTTTATGAGCACTCCTCTCAATATTATTCGGTGGAAGAATATAAAATGGCATATAATGGGCATATTACTCTGGTGCCTCCCGTAGAATCTTGGGTTGTTCTTGCAGAGATTTTAGGGAGATTAATACCTCCTCCATATATTGACCCAAGTACTATCAAAATAAGAAGAAAGCCATATAAGAGGAGGTGTGGAGTCAGAGAATCATTTTCATCAAGAAGAAACAAGTGCTCCGTATATAAGCACGTTGGCCACAGAAGAACTACATGCTCGGATTGTAATCCACCATGATCGTTGTAATTGCAGAAACTTGTGTAGTTGTTTGTTGTGGACTTTTATATATTTAAATAATTGTTGTGAACGTAATGTTATTATTTATTATATATAAAATATCTTTTTTAATAACTTGTGCATCAATAAAAAAGGGCAAAACATGAACTATATAATACAACAGACCACAATTATTCTCAACATATTAACCATTTGTGACAACAGATGGACATTAGCCAGAAGAACACAACACAGTTCTATGAAACTGGAATATTTTCCTCCAATAGATGACAAATCTGTCACAACAGAAGGATAATCTGTTGACAAAAACCCAACGGATGACCAATTTATTCCAACACATGGTCCATCTGTTGAAAGAAATCAAAATCTAAAATTGCTATTGCTACTTGATTCAAAATTGCTCCTCACCTCCAACCATCAACATATTAACAATAACATGTATGTTTAGAAGAAATAAATAGAATGAAAATTAAATAAGAATTAAAAAGCGAAAGTCGACTAAAAATAAATTTTTCAATAAAAGAAATATAAAATACATTAGGTATAGATCTGATATTAAAAAATTAAAATACATACACTAAAAGAAAAAACACATTCTAATTCTAATTATTATTATCATCATCATTAATGACAGTCATCAACTCGTAGCAGTAAGACCCTCATCAGCCTCTGTATCTCTTTAAACATTATCGCTCTCACGACGACCAACTCCCTCTACAGGTTATTAACCTGCCTCTGAATTTTCCACACTATGTCGCGCAAAATAGCAATGTCCCAAACAGGATCATCCATATCTAGAACATGCATGAATTGATAAATGTAAAGAAAAAGAGTCCAAATATAATACAACATATACTACCAACAGGTAGATTTACACCAGAAAAAAAAACTTATCTCAATGAGAAAGGAATATACTCTTTGAAGAGAAGTGGTTGAAGATGTCACACGAAAAGAAATAATTCAAGAAAGAAATAAAGTTTAGTATAATGAATATTAAGGAGAGACCTATTTATAGAGGAATGAATCTAGATGTGTCAGGACAAAAGGCACGATTGTTAAGTTCCATTGTATTAATTACATTCAAACTGGTTGCATTTTATTTTCTGTGAAAAGTCAAAACTTTTTATTTTACATTAATATTTCTCACCTTTTCAAAACGGCTTTAAGACTTGATCACAGTCGTAAATATTAAACTATTGCAATAGATCATCCATTGTCATAACAGATTTACCATCTGTTACAATGGATTATCTGTATGTGTAACAGATGGTCTGTCAAAATAGATTTACCATCTGTTGCAACAGATTGTTTGTATATGCAATAGATGAGACATCTATTGCAATATATGTATTATATGTTATGATAGATAGACCATCTTTAGGAGATGTTTTGATTTCTTCTAATAGCTAATTCATCAGTTGCAACAGATAGAGAATTTGATTTATTAGTTGTTTTGAATGTGTTAGATAAAAAGTCACGACTACCTCTTTTTTAATAATTATCATATGTATGTAGATGTATAAACAATGTCTGGTCTGTCACAATAGATTTACCATCTGTTGCATCATATAGATTATCTGTTATGACAGATGGACTATATATTGGAGGAGATGTTTTAATTTCTTCTAACAGTTGATTTATCAGTTGTAACAGATGGAGAATTTGGTTCATTAGCTGTTTTGAATGTGTTAGATAAAAAGTCACGACTCTTCAGCTCTTTTTTAATAGTCATCATCTGCGTGCAGATAAGTAAATAATGTCTGGACTATCGCAATAGATTTATCATCTGTTGCAACATATAGATTATCTGTTATGATAGATGGACCATATGTTGGAGGAGATGTTTTGATTTCATCTAACAGTTGATTCATCAATTGCAAGAGATGGAGAATTTGGTTCATTATCTATTTTGAATGTGTTAGATAAAATGTCATGACTCTTCACCTTTTTTTTAATAGTCATCACATACGTGCAGATGAATAAATAATATCTGGTCGGTCACAACAGATTTACTATCTGTTGCAACATATGGATTATTTGTTGCGACAGATGAACTATATATTGGAGGAGATATTTTGATTTTTTCTAACATTTGATTCATCAGTTGCAACAAATGGAGATTTTGATTCATCAGCTGTTTTGAATGGATTAAGATAAAAGGTCACGACTCTTCATACCTCTTTTTTAATAGTCATCACATGTGTGCATATGAATAAACAATACTGTCTGACATGCCTTGATGGGGTAGGAAGAATAAAGTGCGTGCAATAAATCCACTTTCATCCATGGGAGTTATGTATTATTGATTAGGCTACCACGACAGACATACATAAAGTGCAATGATTTTATGAATGCAGTTTTTTATCGATTAGACACTGATCTTTCAAACAAGATTCTGCATTATATAGTTTAGTTTGATAGGTGTGAACTGATAAGGCTGAAGGGTTCCAAGACAGTAGTTTTGATACCCTGCTACAATTTAATGATGGTCTATGCTCATATTTTTGTGTAAAGTTTGGGGAAGGATTCAAGTTTTTAGCAGTAGTATAAATATCCAATAGTGAGTGGACCAATTTTAATGGCTCAATGGACTTCTTGAAAGGCCTCCAAAGCCTCGCACTGCAGCAAACAATGATGGAACCAATAGAAATTTCCCTAGTCTAAATTTATATGGATGGGTTGCTCGAGGAGACTATTATACAACAGTAGGTGCTTGGGAGAACACCTGTGCGGGAAGGGGGAGGTGGAGAAGTACATATATCATCTCAGACCTTGTTTAAGAGGAAACACGGAGAAGTAAGTAAGGAACTTCTAGCGAATCTAGCCAATAAAATTGACATGAGAAATGGAAAAACTGGATGATCTTCAAATGTGAAAGTGTATCCAAATATAAAAATCCATCAGTTGTTGAGAAAAAAGAAAAATGGTCAACAGGATTGGAGCTGGAAACTTTGCTCGAGAATGCAACTAGCAAGTGTGGCCTCAATGAAGACTCTCACAAAGTGCAGGACCAGAACTCTAAGGAAGAAGCTTCACGAGCATAGGAAATTGATATGATTGTCGATCAGAATTGAAACCTGAACCAATAACTTTAAATTAAAAATAAGGGAATCCAAAACTTGCATGTTGTGCCTTCTATTTGTGGCTATGATCAGGTCAAAGGTAGTAGAAATAAAAAGGTTTGAAGATCGGCAGAAATCCCATGCCTTGTTATTTCTACTGCCTTTGACCTGACCAGTGCCATAAACAGGAGGTATGGGATGCAAGTTTAACTTGATAAATTACCACTTTGGCTTGATCCCATATTTTAATTTAGGAGTAGTTAGTTCAGGTTTCAATTTTGACAGATAATCTTACCATCTTTCGTGCTCGCGAAGATGCTTCCTTAGAGTTCTAGTCCTGTATTTTGTGGGTCTTCATTGAGGCCATGCTCACTAGTTACAGTCTCTAGCAAAGTGACCAGTTCCAGTCCTCTTGACCATTCTTCTTTTTCTTCAATGACTGCTGGATTTTCATTTTTAGATACACTTTTGTATTCGCAACTCATCCAGTTTTTCACTTTTCATGTCAATTTCATTAGCCAATTTTGCTACACTTTCCTTTCTACCCTGTGTTTCCTCTTAAAAAAGGTCTATGATGATATATGGCGTTCTTAAACTCCCCCTTCCCACATAGATATTCTCCCAAGCACCAACTTGTATAATAGTCTTCTCCAGCAACCCATCTATATAAATTTGGACCAGGGAAATTTCTATTATTTCCTTCGATGTTTGTTGCAGTGTAAGGCTTCAAAGGCCTTTTAATAAGTCCATTGAGCTATTAAAACTGGACCAATCACTATTGGATATTTACACTACCGCCAAAAACTTGAAATCTACCCCAAACTTGACACAAAAACATGAGCATAAATGATCATTAAATTATAACAGGGTATCAACACCACCTACTTGGTCCATTATCCTTACCAGTTTAAACCTAATAATCTTAACTGTAAAATGTCATATCTTGTTTGAAGGATTAATGCCTAATAGGTAAAGAAAAAACATTCACAAATCATTGTACTGGATATGTGTTTTCACGATAGTTTGATTAGTAATACATACCTCCCATATATGAAGTGGTTCCATCTGCAAGCAACTTATTCCTCTGAACCCATCTTTACTCTAGCCTTTAATGTTGGTCGGGAAAAAGTGGATCCAGTTTCACTTCCTTTTATCTACAAATAAGAGAAATACATTTTATGTCAAACAACAGAAGAAAAAAAATAACATTACCAAAGGGTAACACAAAATTGAGCGAATAACCAGATGACTAATCTAATGTAACAGATTACCCATCTGCTGAATTGATGAGGCATCTGTTGCAACAGATGGATGATATGTGCAACAGATGGGTTATCTTTGGGAATAAATCAAATCAGCCTTGCCACTGGTTTGATTTCTTTAAATAGTTGCTCCATTTGTACAAAAGGGTAACACAAAATTGAGTGAATTAGTAGATGACCAATTTGATGCAATAGATTACCTATCCGTTTAATTGATGACGCATTTTGTAACAGATAATAAAATAACGGTTCATTCATTCAAGACTTAAAAATCACCTTTTCTTCAATTTTCTCAATAAATAGGAAACTGGTAATGGGTAAATCATTAACAGCAACAGATGTAAATATCTAATTTAAATAACATACAAAGAACAAGCAAAGGTGGAAAGAGCAATAGTGAACCATACCTGCAATGTGAATAAGAAAAGGGATCAGAATATCCCGTTCAGTTAAGAAAAGATATTGATCGGTTGAGATCTAAAAGGATCCTTATTGAAAAAAAAGGAAAAAAAGGAAAGAAAGAGAATTCAGAATAAAGAAGAGTGATAGACGAGTTGAGTCTTACTTTAGGGCTGAAGGAGAAAGTATTCTTCTAGATATGGGTTTTAAATATTCATTAATAACTTTTTGAGGGGCAAGAGGAGATGGTGACATTTAAATGGCCAGATAAGACTACTCACTCAGGAGACTTTTTGAGTTATCCAAGTAATATTTTTTACCGCCTTAGTATTTTAACTTTTTATCTTAGATAGGAAATACCTAAATTGCTTTAAAAGGGTCTTAAAATATCTAAGTGCAAAAAATAACAATTTCTTTTTGAAATTTTCCAAAGATCGGTCATCTGTCGCAACAGATGCAGTACTTGTTTGATAATTTACAACAGATGCGTAATATATTACAACAGATAACTTAAATTTTTTGATTAAATCCAACAAAAAAGACATCTATTGCAACAGGTTGAACATTTGTTTTATACAATTTCAATTGAGTTCATATATTAGACTAATACCTTAATTGATTTATCTAGGACTAGGGGTGAGTTCTCATAAGGTCAACTACAACTTCAATTGAGTTTTTTGGTAATTGTATGATGAGACGATATTGCGTTTCTCCCGACCAAAGTCGTCAATTGATCACTCTGAGTTGAACCAATTCTTACTACCTCATATGTTAGACTAATACCTTAATTGGTTAATCTAGGACCAGGGGTGAGTTCTCATAGGGTCAACTACAACAGATGGCAATGCCTATTTGATAATTTACAATAGATGGGAAATCTGTTACGATATATCACTTAATCCATTTGATAATTTACAACAGATGGGTAATCTGTCGCAACAAATGACTTAATCTATTTGATAATTTACAACAAATGAGTAATCTGTTGTAACAAATGACTTAATGTATTTGATAACTTACAACAGATGGTTAATTTGTTGCAACAGGTTGAACATTTATTTTTGTACAATTTCAATTGATTTCACATGTTATATTAATAACTTAATTGAATAATCTAGGACCAGGGTGAGTTCTCATAGGTTAACTACAATTTCAATTAAGTCTTTTGGCAATTAAATGATGAAACAGTATTGCGTTCCTCCCGACCAGCGTCGTCGATCGATCACTCTAAGTTAAACTGATTCTTATTACCTCATATGTTAGAATAATACCTTAATCGATTAATGTAGGACTAGGGGTGAGTCCTCATAGGGTTAACTACAACTTCAATTGAGTCTTTTGGCAATTATAAGATGAGACAATATTGTATTTCTCCTAACTAAAGTTGTCGATCAATCACTCTAACCTGAATAGACTTTTACTACCTTATATGTTCAACTAATACCTTAATTGATTAAACTTGGACAAGGGGTGAGTTCTCATAGGGTCAACTACAACAGATGAC
This sequence comes from Capsicum baccatum var. pendulum, assembly GCA_030864225.1. Classification (NCBI taxonomy): domain Eukaryota; kingdom Viridiplantae; phylum Streptophyta; class Magnoliopsida; order Solanales; family Solanaceae; genus Capsicum; species Capsicum baccatum. The sequence continues at coordinate 43,761,306 of CM061554.1, forward strand.
AGCGCCTATTTGATAATTTGCAATAGATGGGTAATTTGTTGTGACATATGACTTAATCTATTTGATAATTATGACATATGGGTAATTTGTCGCAATAGATGACTTAATATGTTTATTAATTTACAACAAATAAGTAATTTGTTACAACAAATGACTTAATCTATTTGATAACTTACAACAGATGGTTAATCTGTAATAACAGGTTGAATATTTATATTTATACAATTTCAATTGATTTCATATGTTAGACTAATACTTTAATTGATTAATCTAGGACCAACAGTGAGTTCTCATAGGGTCAACTCCAACTTTAATTGAGTTTTTTTGATAATAGAATAATGAGACGATATTGCATTCCTCCCAACTAGAGTCATCGATCGATCACTCTGAGCCAAACCAATTTTTATTACCTCATATATTAGACTAATACCTTAATTGATTAATCTAGGACAAGGGGTGAGTTCTCACAAGGTCAACTACAACTTCAATTGAGTATTTCAAAAATTACTTAATGAGACGCTAATCTGTTCCTCCAACCAGAGTCATCGATCGATCACTCTGAGCTTAACTAATTCTTACTACCTTATATGTTAGACTAATACCTTAATTGGTTAATCTGGGACCAGGGGTGAGTTCTCATAGGGTCAACTATAACATATGGCAGCACCTATTTGATAATTTACAACAGATGGCTAATCTATTGTGATATATGACTTAATCTATTTGATAATTTACAACCTATGGGTAATCTATCACGATAGATGACTTAATGTATTTGATAATGTACAAAAAATGAGTAATCTGTTGCAACAAATGACTTAATTTTCTTGAATAAATCCACTAGAAAAGACATCTATTGGAACAAGTTCAATATTTGTTTTTATACAATTTCAATTGAGTCCATATGTTATACTAATACCTTAATTGATTAATCTAGGACCAGGGGTGAGTTCTAATAGGGTCAACTACAACTTTAATTGAGTCTTTTGGCAATTGAATAATGAAACGGTATTGCTTTTCTCCCGACAAGAGTTGTGAATTGATCACTCTGAGCTGAACAAATTCTTATTACCTCATATGATAGAATAATACCTTAATTGATTAATCTAGGACCAGGGGTGAGTTCTCATAGGGTCAACTATAACTTTCATTGAGTTTTTTTAGAAATTACATGATGAGATGGTATTGCATTCCCCCGACCAGAGTTGGCGATTGATCACTCTGAGCTGAACCAATTCTTACTACCTCATATTTTAGACTATTACCTTAATTGGTTAATCTAGGACCAGGGGTGAGTTCTCATAGGGTCAACCATAACAGATGGCAGCGCCTATTTGATAATTTATAATAGATGGGTAATCTGTTGTGACATATGACTTAATCTATTTGATAATTTATAATAGATGGTTAATCTATTAGAACAGATGACTTAATATATTTGATAATGTACAACAGATGAGTAATTTGTTGCAACAAATTACTTAATCTGGTTGATTAAATCTAATAGAAAAGATATTTTTTGCAACAGGTTGAACATTTGTTTTTATTGAATTTCAATTGAGTTCATATGTTAGACTAATATCTTAATTGATTAATGTAAGACCAGGGGTGAGTTCTCATAGGGTCAACTACAACTTTAATTGAGTCTTTTGGCTATTGAATGATGAGACGGTATTACTTTCCTCCCGACCAGAGTCATCGATCGATTACTCTAAGCTAAACCGATTCTTATTACCTCATATATTGGACTAATACCTTAATTTATTAAACTAGTAGCATGGGTGAGTTCTCATAAGGTCAACTATAACTTTAATTGAATCTTTCAAAACTTACATGATTAGATGGTATTGCGTTCCCCCAACCAGAGTCATCGATCGATCACTCTGAGCTGAACCAATTTTCACTACCTCATATATTAGACTAATACCTTAATTGGTTAATCTAGGACTAGGGGTGAGTTCTCATAGGGTGAACTACAACATATGGAAGCATCTCTTTAATAATTTACAATAGATGGATAATCTAGTACAACATGTGACAATCCATTTGATAATTTACAATAGATGGATAATCTGTCACAATAGATGACTTAATTTGTTTGATAATGTACAACAAATGTGTAATTTGTTGTAACAAATGACTTAATCTGTTTGATTAAATCCAACAGAAAGACATTTATTGCAACAGGTTGAACACTTATTTTTATACAATTTCAATTAAGTTCATATGTTAAACTAATACCTTAATTGAATAATCTAGGACCAGGGGTGAGTTCTCATAGGTTCAACTACAACTTCAATTAAGTCTTTCGGTAATTGCATGATGAGATAGTATTGCGTTCCTCCCGACTATAGTTGTCGATCGATCACTCTGAGCTAAATTAACTCTTACTACCTCATATGTTCAACTAATACCTTAATTGATTAATATAAGACTAGAGGTGAGTTCTCATAGGGTTAATTACAATAGATGGCAGTGCTTATTTGATAATATACAACAGATAGTAATCTGTTGCAATATGTGACAATCCATTTGATAATTTACAATAGATGTGTAGTCTAATACAATAGGTTGAACATTGGTTTTTATAAAATTTCAATTGAGTTCATATACCTAAATTGATTAATCTAGGACCAGGGGTGAGTTCATAAGGTTAACTACAACTTTAATTGAGTCATTTGGCAATTGCATGATGGGAGGGTTAAAAATTACGCATATCTTTTTAAATTTTAAAAAATAATTAAGATCAATTCGGACCAAATTAACATTTCAAAACTTATCATTCTTTTTCAAAATACAAATTAACCCATACAAATCATCCATTTGCGAGAAAAATATTTTATCATTTCAAATATCGAGTTCTTGCTCTTTTCTCTTTCTCATTAAATTATATAGTACAGACAACAACTACTCAACAAATTGCTCTACCCTTCACAACAGATCAATTTTCTTCTCATTTTCGACCACGTAGGTGTTATTTTCTACTTTATTATTGCTTATATCAGTTATTTTCAAAGTCTTTATTGGTAACAGAGTTCGAGAAGAGTTCTATATTTGTTATTTTTTAAAAAAAATAAGGGCTTATAAGTGAATGATGAAAAAGAAAACTTTTAGTTGTATTATTCGAGAATGGGTTTACAATTTTGAGTTTTAATGATAAAATCATAGGAAGAACTCGATAAAACCCTAGTTTCTGTCATGTGTTTCGTTAACTATCGTGGTATTATTGGATGGTGTTTATGGTGTTTGTGGTGGTGGTCGTCGTCGTCGTCATCGTCATCGTTGTTGTGGTAGCACTATTGGTGGCTGTTGGTAGTATTGGTTGATGGCGTTTGTGGTGGCATTGGTTGGTGGTGTTTGTGGTGGCTATCAGTGGTGTCGGTATTCATGGTTTTTGTGGCATTGTTTGGTGGTGTTTGTGGTGGCTATCATGTTGTTGGTGTGTCAGTATTGGTGGTGTTTGTAATGTATTTTTTAAAATTTATGCATACATAAATTGTAATATAATTTTGGTTTTTTTGTTGTTTGTAGGTAAAACATGTCTCCCAAAAGAAAATAAAGTGAAAGTGGATCAACGTCTGACCCAAAAAAGGCTACAGTACAGAGGGATTCGAAGGAGCTTCCTGAACAATCTCAGTCAGGGAAAAGTAAAGCTGAGGAGAGATATGAAAACAGCATTGATGGAGGTAGACAAGGGTTTGTAGATGGTGATGAAGAAAATAAAAGTTTGAAAGGGGAGGAATTAGAGAGTTATAAAGAGAAAGAGGATGATCATTAATATGATGATAATGAATCGCCAATGGGGCATGAATTAATATCGACATCCCTGCATAATCTTGTCAAAACGTTTAGAATTGACAAGTTTTAAGCTACGATGACGACAAATGACCAAAAAGCAAAAGAAGAGCTTACTGGTGAAATTGTACTTAAATGTCAGATGAGGAGTAAATTTATTTATTTTAGGAACATTATGAAGGACGAAAACATAGATGGACTTTTTAAGAAGAGCTGCTTTGGACGCTTTCTTGAGCTGCCTGAGTCCCCTGCCTGTTTCTATAGTTTCTATATAAGGATGGTATATGGTCTTCTCAAGCGCAGGTCAAGCACGTGGGGGATGATGAAGATTCGAAGGAGGGTGGCAAAAAAAATGGATGAAATCTGGATCAACTATAGTGGCATGCCAGTTTGTTTTGGCTTGCAATAGTTTGCCATAGTGACGGGCTTGAGATGCCATCACCTAGAATAACCACATATCACCAAGGGAACATCCCACAAAATATCCAAGGCAAGAAAATAAAATAAAAAAATAAATGGGTTATTTGACATTGCTCGACGTGGCTATAAAGCATCGGATTTGTTGACAGATCTCAAGGATAAAACCATACCAAAGAAGTACAGGGAGAAATTGTTCTTAGTATAGTTTTCCCATTTGGTTATATTGGCAAGAGACGTCAACAAGGTCATAGAAGAGGATTTGTTGGCACGTACTAAGGATTTTGATAAATTCAACAATTATCCCTGGGGATATGACAGCTTCTACTTGACTGTCCAATATTTACTGACAAAGCTATCCTCAGGAAGACCACATTATACGAATTTCCTTGGGATTTCATGGTAAAATTACACTATGTTTACTCATCCATTAATTTATATTGAATATAGTTATTATGACTTTTTTTCTTGCTTCCTATTTATATTTTTTAGGCTTGGGCATTTGAAGTCATTCATCCCCTCCAAAAGCAGGTAATGGATTACCCGAATGAGGTTTCTCATTTAAGGATGTTTAGGTGGTTGGATGGAAAGAACAACACCAAAATTAAGGAGGCTGGTCTCTTTAACCTTGCGGATGATGTAGTATGTCTTCTTCAAGTAAAATAATTTTACTCAATGAAAGATATTGATCAGATGTTATATTTGGTGCAACAGATGTTATATATGATGCACTAGATGGGACATGTGTTACGACAAATTACCCGTCCTATGCCAACCGATGCAATAGATGGATAATCTATTGCGACAGATGATTGATATCTTGCATCAGATTGCTTATCTGCTGCTTTGGTTCTCTGAACTCGAATCCTAACAGATTAACCATCTACTTTAAATTATGCAACAGATGTGTAATCTGATGTAACATATTGTTTATACATATACAAATCATCTGTTGCATAATATGTAACCCAATAGATTACCTGTCTTATGCAACTGGTGCAACAGATTGGTAATCTATTGTGAAAGATAATTTATATTTTGCATCAGATTATCCATGTGTTTCTATGGTTCGCTGAACCCGACTCAAATAAATTTTAACCATCTACTACAAACTATGTAATAGATGGGTAATCTGATATAACATATTTTTAATCATTTTTGATAACGCTCAATCTACAGCTCTCGTTTGAGTGTAAAGCGGTCATTAGCAAATATAGAACCCAACCTAGGTTGGGTGTCGATCCCACAGGGAATAGCTTGGCCAACAAGTAAGCAAAATTACTAAACTTTTGGTGCAAGTCTCGTAAGAAGGGGGGATTCTTGTCGTGCAAGTAATGTAAACAAAAGCTGAAAATAATAAAGTAAAGAGAGAAATTATTACGTAGGTTGTAAACAATGAGAATTGAAGCGTTGGGGTTATGTCCACCTTTTGAGGTATACGTCTCTATTGGCTATGAGTGTGTAGAATTATGACATGCAATTGCTTATAGAGAATTGTAGTCGATGGTAAATCCAAGCTTCTCTCGACCTCAACAAGGACTATTTCACTTTAACTCTCTCGAGCTTAAAGCATGTCTAACGGTACGAATTCTCCAAGAGGTTAGTCCAGTTACGGCACTAGCTTTTTAATAGGAAAGGGTGTCCTACTACCGTGACATTATCTCTTTTCTAGACAAATAACCTTTCTCTCAAACAAGTTAAATGTTAGACTGGCATATTCTTGCGTTTGCAACCGCAAAGAATGTAGATTAAGATGAAGAGAATAATGATATAAGCAATATACGTGTCTCGAACTCATAAACTCACAGCAATAGATAGTAACTCATTCGGCTTCCATAACCCCAACAGAGAAGTTTAGTTACCCATGAATGCGAAGGAGATCACGATTGACATTGTTGTTATATCACAATATTGCTTAATGGCGTGTGGATCAAGTGATAGGCGTGAGGCGTGTTTCCTTGGCGTGGTAACGATTCTCTTGTTGTGGAATTTAGTAATAGAAGAGTAGAATTGATGAAAAGATTAGATGAATTGAAGAGTTAAGAATTGATATCAGAAGATCAATGTCTGAATGAATAAAAATCTCTAGCATGATAAGGTATTTATAATACCCATATCCTACTCCTACTAAGCTAATGAAATAAATAACCAAATCCTACTAGACTAATGAAATACTTAACCCAAATGTACTAGGTTAAGGTAACATTATCATAATCCAAATAAACTAATGAAATACATAACCCAATTGTACTAGGTTAATGTATCATTGTCCAAATCCATCTATGTGTCTGTAAGTCCCCAAAGTCTTCAGAAATGTTGTTTTAGCCCGGGATAGATTTTCCATGCAACAGTTTTGGTCCTTAGGCGTGTAAACTCCCTTTCCTTTCTTTGTGAGCTTTCTTTTGCATCAAGTAAGCCATAAAATGCTGTATTTTGCATCATTTGTACCTGAAACTTTCCTAATCATGTTCGTTAGCTCATTTACAGGAAAAAGGACTAAAAGTGCATGAAATATATAATTTGTTCTCAAAACTAGGCTAAAATATGGGCAAAATATATTGATATAGGCGTGTAATTTCACCTATCATCAACACCCCACACTTAGAGCTTTGTTCGTCCTCGAACAACATATCATGTCCTTCTAAGCATCAACTTAAGGTTTTTACAGCAACAACACAAAACATTTATCAAGGCAAGCACAACAATTATCAACAAAGAGTAGCTTTTCGATTATAAGTAGAAACAATTTAACCTCTAGCATAGACTCGTGATGGGGATCAACTCGCATGCAAATGTTAAGGTGCATAGAATCATATATAACTATCCAAAACTCATCAACCATGTGTGTCTCACAATATAGTACCCATAATCACTCACAAGTATAGCATATTTTTCAAACATGGGTATCAACATATCCTTGCTCTTACTCTCACAAAGAATTCATATGTAGCAACTGATGACCATAGGCTTGCCCTTAATGTGATACTCTACTAAATGTCAGAATGTTAAGATTAGGATCAAGTAGGTCTTTAGATGGTTGTAATGTAGGCTAAGGGACGGGTAGGACTATTTTGGCCAAGAATAGTGACTAAGTTCCTAAGCACTTTAATACATCACATTGTATCATTGACACTTTTTTTCTTTCTTTCAACCTTTCTTCTTTCTTCTATTCTACCACCTTTGTTCTCCTCTTTTGTTTTTTTTCAATTTTTAGCACAACTCACTTTTCCTTTTTCTTTTCATAGCATACCTCTTATGATAGCACTTTTCTTTTTCATAACACATTCAAGCACCATTGCAATTTATAGCATTATACTCACCCAATTTCCTCTTATGTTGTCACATGACTTTTTCACTTTAAAGCACTTAGGAATTTGGATCAAATTACGGTCTTGAAAGAAAATGGATTAGGCTTACATACAAGGTTGTCAAAGAAATAGGCTAAAGGCTCAAAAGGGTTTAACTAGGATGATGTTCATGGGTAGGTAAAACTGAAGGTAAACATGTATAGGTTGCCAAAGAAATGCCTAAATCATATCCTAAACTTACACTCCTTATTTTCGCTTTGCATACATACCAGGCAAGTTCTAGCATCAGCCACAAACATAGAAGATACTATTAATCTCACACACACAAGGCACATGGTCGACTTGATTAGAAGTAATATAGACTCTCGACCCAACAAGTGAAGGAATTGAATCACACAGTATCATATAATGAGTCACAACTAGAGCCTAAACGTCTCAATAGTCACAATTGTAGCACATACTCTTGTTATAATCTCATGTTGCCTATCAAAATAATTTCATGCGAAGCTAGAAAAAATTTAAAAATTTACTCCTAAAAAAACTTTAAAAATGTCAAACGAAAAAAACAAACTCAAACAAAGTAAACAAACGACATACAAACATAGGTGCAAATAGAGAAGTATAGCATGCGATACCGCCACCCCACACTTAAACGGGACACTGCCCTCAGTGGAAAATAAATTCGAAGAACCTGGTTAGTCGGACCCTTCGTCAATGTAGGGGGTCATATCCCCTTCGTCTGAATTATCATGAGAGTCGTCGTCAGAGTTCTCCTCCTCGTCAGAATCAGGCAAGCGTCGATCATCACCAGTCGGCACATCATCATCTAGAGGCTCCTCAAAATATACGCCCACCCCACACATCTCCCATGCATGCATGTTTATTGGGTAGTTGTGGTCCAGCTGTTGGAGCTCTTCAGCAGTTGGAATACGTCCACCACTCATCATAGTAAATCATGTCATGCCATAGAGATGACGGAAGAAACTCTCATCACGAGCATGTCTCTCCGCAGTAGTAAGGTTAACACCATGAGTTGTTTCAGCATCTTTGACCTTGGTGAGATCAACCTTCTTTGGGTTATGTGGGAGTTTGTGGTCAGCTGGTTCCTCTTCGATATCCTCCTTCCGCAAGATTGCTGTCAACAAATTGCCAAATGTGAAATGGGACCTTTTATGGAGTCTGGCCTTCCTCATAGTAGAGCGAATGATTTCCCCAAAGTTGATAGGGACATTCGTCATCAAAGCATAGACCAAACACACTCTATCTCTTGATATCTTGGTGTATTGTGTCCCAGGAATAAGGCATGAGTTGACAATGCGCATCCAGATTCTTGCTTCCCTATTTAGTGGAGCATAGGGGAAGGTGTTGTGTCGGCCTGTTTCTTTATGTCTGCCCCACCTTGCCATCGATCTGCTTCCACAAAGTGTGTGTCGTATTGCTCTATAAGGAGGCCTGCTGTACAGCTCTTTGAATGGTGCTGTGTCGACCGAAGGTAAGCCAAGAAAAAAGTTGATCCAATCCGCGGTGAGCTGTAACACTTGGCCCTGAATTTTGACTTCATTGCCTGTTGTGTTTGGCGACCAGTTGGCGTAAAACTCTCTTGTCAAATCAAGATTACACTCTCCCATGTCGCGGAAGATGAAATCCAGCTTCAACGCTATTATTTTTGCCAACATCCGCGGCTCCTTCTTTGCTAAGGTGTCCTTGTTGATCAAGTCGACGTGAACATATTTTATTTCTTTGTTGTTGTTGTACCATGCTTTGGCTTCTTCCTCAAGAACCCATTTTATTCCAAACATTCTGCGTGGTAGTTGCGTTGAGGATGATTCTCCTTGATCCTTTCGACCTCTCTTCTTGCCCTTTTGGGAAGTGGTCGCCTTCTCCTTCCTTGCCTCGCTTTAGGTGCCATTGTACCTGAGACTAGAAATAATGTTAATGGCAGCCCAATCTCAATCGATACAATCTATAAGCAAGCAGTAGGGGTACCACCCCACACTTAGTTTTGTTAACACAAATCAGTGAAGTGAAAGTGGTCGATTACTCAGATTTCGTCGACATACGTTTTAGGATTGTATTCCGACAAGAAAATCAGCAATGGATCACTTACTTGCAGCCATTGCACTACTTTCATGGTTGATATAGCAACACTACTACATAGGGGTTACCACATGGAATCGTTATTCTTGCAACAATCACAACCTCCTAAGTCGGTAGGCACTATAAGTCTTATCCCGATGGTCGGGATAGTCTAACATGTAAGTATCCAAACAACAATTTTAAGCAATGTTCATAGCCATAACAATTCCGAAAATATCATAACAATGCAATTGAAACCATATTCAAGTCGGAAACAAGTCAAGATTTTCCTACGTATATGTCCACTCACATGATTTTACATCAACAATCCAAACACATGAACATCACCAACAATCTTATACGATTTAGAAATTCATAATAGACATAGCAACGTAGTACTTACGAGAAATAAATGAAGAATAAGAGAGTACTTACTTGCTTGAAGCTTGTGGAGATGGTTTTGTGAATTGGAAGAGCAAAAGAAGAAAATTTTGAGAAGATTTGGAAGAGTATGCGGCGCCTTTAGGGTATTTTCTAGTGTGGTTATGTTATAAAACTAAGTCCCCTTTATATAGGAAGAGTATGGGTCGGGTTATGACCCATTTACAATCGGTTTTGGAGACAAAAATCCCACATATGCGGCGCATAATGCTCGGCATATCAATGACATATGCGGCGCATTGTCTATAGCATAATGGGACATATGCGCCGCATAGTCTATGGCATTTATAGACATATGCTCCGCATAGTATATGGCATATGAGATACTGAGACCAAATGCCATAGCATAGGCGGCGCATAGTCAAACGCATACCTAGGAATAGGCGGCGCATAGTGTATAGCACACTAGATTCTGAGACCTTAGGCTATAGGATAGGTTGTGCATCGTTCGTGGCCTAGTTTTACCAGGGCCTAGCCTTCCTTGATGCCTATTTTGGCGTGAGAAATGCTCAATCCATAGCCTTATGCATCACCATTCCTAACTTACCAACTTTACCATACAATGCGTCCAAATCGTCAATTGAAATCAATCTCCTCGTCGACTACTTCTTGCACCTATATTTGCTCAAAACAAATGAAAACGATTAGTACGATGGGTTGCCTCCCACCAAGCGCCTTAGTTTTGGTCATGGCACGACTCTTATTTTTGGATTTTTCATTTATCAAAACAAAACAAGAACTAAAACGAAAGAAAAAATGATAAAATGATAAAACGATAAAACGATGGGTTGCCTCCCATCTAGCACCTTATTTATTGTCGTGGCTCGATGTAATAATCTCGAGTACTTAGACTTCGTCGAGATAAGTGATGGCCATGTCATTCATTGAGTCAAGAGGACTGATATATGGCTTAACACATTGGTCATTCACTTTGAAGACAACACCCTTATTGCCTTCCAATTTGACAACTCCAGATGAGTAGACTTGGATAACTTTAAATGGACCAGACCACTTAGATTTTAACTTACCTGGGAAGAGCTTCAATCTGGAGTTGAAGAGTAGTACCATATCACCCTTTTGGAAGTTTCGTCGAACAATCCGCTGATCATGATACTTCTTCATCCGCTCCTTGTATAAATCTAATCTTTCATATGCATGGAGACGGAATTCATCTAATTCGTTCAGCTACTCCAACCTCAGATTCTTCACATCATCCCAATTCAGATTTAAGTGCTTCAATGCCCACAATGCCTTGTGCTTGAGCTCAATGGGTAGATGACAAGCCTTCCCATAAACTAGTTGATAAGGTGACATACCAATGGGTGTTTTGAATGCAGTCCTATACTCCCATAGTGCATCATCTAGCTTTCGAGACCAATCCTTCCTATTTGCATTAACCGTCTTCACAAGGATTTGCTTGATCTGGCGGTTGGAAACCTCTACTTGTCCACTAGTTTGGGGATGAAAAGGCGTAGCCACCTTATGTTGCTTGACACCATACTTGGCCAATACAGATTTGAAAAGCTTGTTGGAAAAGTGAGATCCTCCATCACTTATGATAGTACGAGGTACTCCAAAGCGAGAGAAGATATTCTTCTTTAAGAATGCTACAACACGATTTCCTTTGTTGTCGGCCAATGCTACAGCTTCAACCCATTTCGAAACATAATCCACAGCAACCAAGATGTACTTCATTCCAAACGAATTCACGAATGGACCCATGAAATCAATACCCCACACATCAAAGAGTTCTACCTCCAGAATTTTGGACGTGGGCATTTCATGGTGTTTTGAAATAGCACCTTGACGTTGGCATTGGTCACACCTTCTAACATAGTCATAGACATCTCTGAATATTGTAGGCCAATAATAACCACTTTGCAAAACTTTTCTTGCCGTTCGATTGCCTGCATGATGTCCTCCAACTTGCGAGGTGTGGCATGCTTCCAATATAGTGGGCACCTCTACATGGGATAAACATCGTTGAATGATACCATCCGCACATCTTCGAAACAAATAAGGCTCATCCCAATAGTAGTGCTGAACGTCATGCATAAACTTCCTCCTTTGATGGTAAGATAAATTGGCAGGTAGCACATTACTCACCACGAAATTTGCAAAGTCGGCATACCATGGTAATTTCTCCATTGTTGTCGCTAATATCTCCTTGTCAGGGAATGCATCATCAATCTGAATTTCAGGTTGCGCTACATGCTCATTCTAAAGTCGAGATAGGTGATCAGCCACTTGGTTCTCGCAATCTCTTCTATCTTTGACCTCAAAGTCAAACTCTTGCAACAGCAATACCCATCGAATCAACCTTGGTTTTGCATCCTTCTTTGTCATCAGATACCTAAGAGCTGCATGGTCTGTATGAACGATCACCTTAGTACCCAATAGATAGGCACGAAACTTCTCAAACGCATACACAACCACTAGGAGCTCTTGTTCAGTAACAGTGTAGTTCCTTTGGGCTTCATTTAGGACCTTACTCGCATAGTAGATAGGATGAAATAGTTTCTCCCTTCTCTGTCCAAGAACAGCACCAACGGCTACACCACTAGCATCACACATGACTTCAAACGGGAGCGTCCAATCTGGTGCTACCATGATAGGGGCTTCAATGAGTTTTCCTTTAAGGCATTCGAATGCCTTTAAGCAATCGTCATTGAAGTCAAACTTCGCATCTTTATCCAGTAGTTTGCATAATGGACTAGCAATTTTGGAGAAGTCTTTGATAAATCTACGATAGAATCCAGCATGGCCAAGAAAACTACAAACTCCCTTCACCGAAATTGGAGGTGGTAGCTTCTCAATTACCTCTATTTTTGCTCGATCAACCTCTATTCCTCTTTCAGAGATCTTGTGCCCAAGAACGATTCCTTCTTTTACCATGAAGTGGCACTTCTCCCAATTTAGCACGAGGTTGGACTCTACACATCTTTGTAATGCTATGCTCAAGTTTGCCAAACACGCTTCAAAAGACTCACCAACAACTAAAAAGTCATCCATAAATACCTCCAAAGTGTCTTCAACCATATCAGAGAAAATAGACATCATACAACGTTGAAAGGTGGGTGGTGCATTACACAACCCGAATGGCATGCGTTTGAAGGCAAACGTACCATATGGGCATGTAAACGTTGTCTTCTCTTAATCTTTGGGAGCAATACAAATCTGATTATAACCTGAATAACCATCCAAGAAGCAAAACTATCCTTTCCCCGCTAATCGATCTAGCATTTGGTCCATAAATGGCATTGGGAAGTGATCCTTGAGCGTCCAAGAATTCAGCTTGCGGTAGTCCATGCATACTCTCCATCCAGTAACGGGCCTAAGTGGAATAAGCTCATTCTTTGCATTCGCGACCACCGTTATACCTCCTTTCTTAGGAACACATTGTACTGGGCTTACCCATGTACTATCAGAGATAGGATTTACAACTCCTGCGTCTAACCACTTGATAATCTCCTTCTTCACTACTTCTTGCATTGGTGGGTTTAAACGCCTTTGATGTTCAATGGTGGGTGTGCACTTTTCTTGAAGCTGAATTTTATGCGTGCAACTCCCAGGTGGAATACCAATAATATCCACAATGGTCCATCCAATAGCTCTTATATACTTGCATAAGATCACAATAAGATCTGCAACTTGTTGCTCACCCAAATCGGCTGCCACTATGACTGGAAGTGTGTTTCCGCTTCCTAAGAATGCGTACTTCAAATGACTTGGCAGCTCCTTCAATTCTAGCGTGGGTGGTTCTTCAATAGATGGCTTAGCTGGTGGTGTAGGTTGATTCTTGAGATCAAGATCCAGCTTCTTGGGAGTATAGCGATATGTTCCTAATCCCGATAGAGCACAAATAGCTTCTTCAGAAATTTCAGCATCCTCATTCTCTCCTTTCATGAGCAAAACCTCCAAAGGATTATCAAGAATTTGCTCTTCTTCAAGTAGTTCTTTCTCATCATCAAGGACAACATCAGCCACAGAAAATACACTCAGATCTTTGGGTTGCTTCATTGATTTGCAAACATCAAAACGAACCACTTCGTTATTTATTCGAAATGAAAGTTCATTAGCTCTCAAATCAATGAGCACACTTCCTGTAGCAAGGAAAGGGCGCCCCAAGATTATGGGAACCTCAGAATCTGTTTCACAATCCAAGATGACAAAGTCTGCTGGGAAAATAAATGAAGAAACCTTTACCAAGGCATCTCATAGAATACCAACCGATCGTTTTACCGACCTATCCGCCATGACAAGCCTCATATTAGTTGGAGTAGGATCTCCTAACCCCAACTTCTTGTAGATCGATAATGGCATCAAGTTAATGCTGGCTCCTAAGTCACATAATGCTTTGGCAAAGTTCAAAGATCCGACGGTGCAAGGAATAGTGAAAGCTCTGGGGTCGGCCTTCTTCTGAACTATCGATCGGGTAGCAATTGCACTACAATGATGCACATCATCCTTCACCTCATAACTTGCTGCCCTCTTCTTAGTCAAAAGATCTTTCATAAACTTTGCATACCCAGGCATTTGTTCAAGTGCCTCTACCAATGGAACATTAATGGTCAGCTGTTTCAACATAGTCATAAATTTGCTGAACCTAGTGTTATCCGCCACCTTCTTTAATCTTTGAGGAAAAGGTGGTGGTGGGTATGGAAGTGTTCTCTCCGTGGCTTTCTTCTCCTCTTGCTTCCATTTTTCCACTTTTTCAGGATGCACGTCACTAGGTGAAACGTCCTTGACGTTGGGAGTCATTGTTGCGGCATCTTCTCCTTTTGTAACGTCACTAGGTGTAACGTCCATGTCCGCAACTTCGTCAACAACTTGCTTGACTTTTGCTGGAGTTTCCAGCACCTTACCACTTCTGGTAGTGATGGTCATGCATGACCCATCATTCCTTGGGTTTTGCACAGTATCGCTAGGTAAGGTGCCAGCCTTTCTTTGATTGAATGTTGCTGAAAGTTGGCTCAATTGTTGCTCTATTTGCTTGATAGAAGTGGAATGAGAATCAACTAATTGCTTCATGGAGGACAAATCATTAATCACCTTCGTAACTCCCGCGCTCGTTGCTTCCACTCCTTTCAATAACTTAGCCATCATGTCTTCCATACTTCCAGAATTAGATGTGGTGGTATCACGTCTACCAGGGAGAACGTACAAGCCACTCTTTTCATTGTTTTTCTTCCAACTACTTTGGTCTTTGCTTCCAGATTTATCATAATAGTTCCGACCTTGGTTTCCTTGGGCATTCCCACGGAAACCCCCCTGACTGTTCAAGTAGTTGGCCTCCTCTTCAGAATCATATCTGTCTCTTCATTTTAGCGCCACAGCTTTCACTTTTTTGGTCTTCCCTAATAAAAAATGCTTTGTAAGGAGATCCACTTGCGTTTTCATGTGCTCTAAGTCTTGGTCACGTTCTTCTTCTCTTCTTCTTTAGTCTGCAGTCATGCCAATAGATAAAGTGGAGCTTGCTACCTCAGAATCCCTGGTATGCCAAGCTCTACTTTGTTTTGTCGTATGATCTAGCATATTGCTTGCTTGACCAAAGGTGAGTTCCATGAAAGAAGCTCCAGCTGCATTATCCACCACTGGTTTAGTTATTGAATTCAAGGCTCTATACAAGATCTCCATGAGGTGAACATTAGTCATGTGATGGTTTGGGCATCTCGCTAGCTTTGTCTTGGACCTCTCCCATGTCTCATGAAGAGCTTCAGAGGGAAGCTGGCGAAAGTTGCTGATTTCATCTCTCAATTGAGCCCTTTTGGATGGCGGAAAGAAACTTTCTAGGAAAGCATCTCTCAATTGCCTCCAATTTGTAATTGAATCAGGAGTCAGCCCATTCAACCATAGTGTTGCCTCCCCAGACAGAGACAATGGAAATAGACGTAATCGAATAGCATTCTGACCAACACCAGGATTGTCAAAAGACTTGCATGTAGAAATAAAGTTGATGAGATGCATATTCGGATCATCGCCTGATAGTCCACCAAATAATCCCTTGAGTTGCAATAACTGAATCATGGTGCTTGTGATGTTGAACTTGGCTCCGGGCTCTAATGGTGGTGGAATTATAGCTCCAGTGGCTCCGGCACCATCAAGATCATCATCATCATCGTCGAAAGCTGGCTGCAAAGGTTGGTGATCATACCTATACCGCGCTTGTCGACCTCTTCTGTTGGCAGGTGTTGTAGTTTCAGTAACATGCCTTGGGTTTATCAACTCGTCGTCACCTAAATACTCATCGTTAGGATTTGTTGCTCGCCCAGGATTATCAATGTTTTGTTGTTGGACTTGAGCAGCGGCAAGAGCAGCTAATCTTGCTTGCTCGTGTTGAGCATCCATCCTGTCGATTTCAGCTTGTGATTCCATTCTTTTAATTTGTTCTGGTTCAGGATTGATTGGTAATAACGGTTGACCAGAACTTCTAGTATGGGTCATGCACTAAAAGAAAAACCTGCAAGAAACAAAAACAAAAACTAAACGTAAAAGTATGAGAATCTTTGACCAAAGGGTTTAGTAATTATTACGAATTTGATTGACACTCGTATTCCCCGGCAATGGCGCCAATTTATGATAACGCTCAATCTACAGCTCTCGTTTGAGTGTAAAGCGGTCGTTAGCAAATATAGAACCCAACCTGGGTTGGGTGTCGATCCCACAGGGAATAGCTTGGCCAACAAGTAAGCAAAATTACTAAACTTTTGGTGCAAGTCTCGTAAGAAGGGGGGATTCTTGCCGTGCAAGTAATGTAAACAAAAGCTGAAAATAATAAAGTAAAGAGAGAGAAATTGTTACGTAGGTTGTAAACAATGAGAATTGAAGTGTTGGGGTTATGTCCACCTTTTGAGGTATACGTCTCTATTGGCTATGTGTGTGTAGAATTCTGACATGCAATTGCTTATAGAGAATTGTAGTTGATGGTAAATCCAAGAGTCTCTCGACCTCAACAAGGACTATTTCACTTTAACTCTCTCGAGCTTAAAGTGTGTCTAACGGTACAAATTCTCCAAGAGGTTAGTCCAGTTACGACACTAGTTTTTTAATAGGAAATGGTGTCCTACTACCTTGACATTATCTCTTTTCCAGACAAATAACCTTTCTCTCGAACAAGTTAAATGTTAGACTGGCGTATTCTTGCATTTGCAACCGCAAAGAATGTAGATTAAGATGAAGAGAATAATGATATAAGCAATATACGTGTCTCGAACTCACAAACTCACAGCAATAGATAGTAACTCATTCGGCTTCCATAACCCCAACAGAGAAGTTTAGTTACCCATGAATGCGAAGGAGATCACGATTGACATTGTTGTTATATCACAATATTGCTTAATGGCATGTGTATCAAGTGATAGGCGTGAGGCGTGTTTCCTTGGCGTGGTAACGATTCTCTTGTTGTGGAATTTAGTAATAGAAGAGTAGAATTGATGAAAAGATTAGATGAATTGAAGAGTTAAGAATTGATGTCATAAGATCAATGTCTGAATGAATAAAAATCTCTAGCATGATAGGGTATTTATAATACCCATATCCTACTCCTACTAAGCTAATGAAATAAATAACCAAATCCTACTAGACTAATGAAATACTTAACCCAAATGTACTAGGTTAAGGTAACATTATCATAATCCAAATAAACTAATGAAATACATAACCCAATTGTACTAGGTTAATGTATCATTGTCCAAATCCATCTATGTGTCTGTAAGTCCCCAAAGTCTTCAGAAATGCTGTTTTAGCCCGGGACAGATTTTCCAAGCAGCAGTTTTGGTCCTTAGGCGTGTAAACTCCCTTTCCTTCCTTCGTGAGCTTTCTTTTGCGTCAAGTAAGCCATAAAATGTTGTATTTTGCATCATTTGTACCTGAAACTTTCCTAATCATGTTCGTTAGCTCATTTACAGGAAAAAGGACTAAAAGTGCATGAAATATATAATTTGTTCTCAAAACTAGGCTAAAATATGGGAAAAATATATTGATATAGGCGCGTAATTTCGCCTATCATCATCACCGTTGCAGAAGCTAACTGTTAAAATTTAACCCAACTGTGAAAACTATTATAGTATATGATTTAAATATATCTATCTTTTTTCTTGGTTGTCCATCCATGGATCGTGCCTACTGAGAAGGAGTCGGTGCTGACTTATTATATTACTCTAGGCTATTTTGATACTATAGCAGACCCAATGATGGAGTTAATAAAGAAGAAATTGGCTGGAGAAACAGCCATAAGAAGATCAATTAAGCAAGGTCAGCCTAATGTTGAGGCTCTTCATGACCAACCTACTAAGGCAGATCCAGGTGCTTCTTCTAGTGGAGTTGTTGGTGTTGGTGGCAGGCATGTTGATGCTGCTACTCTTGATGATGAGCATGTTGATGCTCATGGAAAAATAAATATCTTTGAAAACACCCCTTTCACCCTTAAACGAGTCCCTCTCACCCCTCTTCATCCTCGTGTTCTCATTGCGAATGCGAAGAGTACATGGACAACCAGGATATACTCTTTGAAAAAGTAGAGGCTATCTCTAAAAATCTAAGAGGGGTGTCATTCCATCCAAGAAGGTGAGGGATCCATACACTCTTATAGTGTTGGTTAGGAGAAAGAAAAGAGCAATAACCAATGTACTCTCCGGTCAAAAATAAAAAATAATTGCAACTCCTCCCTCTCTAAAAGTTGTTGATGTTCAAGGGCCATTCAAAAAGGTGTACATATATGCTAAACTTGGTGCCAAACTAAAGAGGGATCTGTGACAGGCCAAGAATGCCAAGCCAGGCACACCAAACTACCACAAGCCTCCTTTTCCCCCCAAGACTTCCAGTCTATGACAAATATACGTATGCGGTATGAGGACAAGGCATGTTTACTTTTCCTAACCTAGCCTTCTAATCTACCCCATGAAGAAGAAACTAAGAAACAGATATGAAATTTGTTGCAACAGCTGGGTGTTTTGATGTAACTAGTAGTGGTTCTGTTGTAACTTATTATCCATCTGTTGCATAAGTTGTGTTGGATTATTGATCCAGAGAACCCTATGCAACATATGGACCATCTTTACAATTACTAACCTATTTAAAAATTGACTTCTTATATCACTGCATGTTGACAAAATTATCTTCCTCATGAGGAAAAGGCAATTAACGTACCCGG
The DNA here is from genome assembly GCA_030864225.1 of Capsicum baccatum var. pendulum. Classification (NCBI taxonomy): domain Eukaryota; kingdom Viridiplantae; phylum Streptophyta; class Magnoliopsida; order Solanales; family Solanaceae; genus Capsicum; species Capsicum baccatum. The sequence continues at coordinate 43,780,494 of CM061554.1, forward strand.
AATCTTATGACGTTGTCGATAGGATATTGGACCTCAACTTCTGCAAGAAGCTCAAGGATAAGTATGATCAACTCAATACTGATGCATCATCCTATGGCACAGGACTTGCTTTTTTAGTTTCTATGTTGGGCTTGGATGTAGAAGAAATGATAAAATATGTTAGAGATGAGAGGCTAAATCTACATGCTAAGAGTTAGACCGAGGCAAAGATGATTCTTGCAATCATTAGCGTGAATGGCATACATTATCGAGTTGTTAAGATACTACTCAAGGAGTGAAAGATCAAAGTCTATGACTGCAACGAACCTGCCATCAATGAGGTCTATCTTTTTTTGCAGGTGCAACCACTGATGGAGCTATTACCCATCTTATTAAGGGAGAGTAAACTAATTAATAATTTGTAAAAGGAAGTATGATTAAGAAATTATAGGATTTTGAAGGTCGAAACAAGGGCATGAACCTTCTAAAAAGTGATACCGATTACGCGTGCGGCTCGCACACTCTTGCACACATCGAATGTTTGCTTACCGGCATAGAATTAGCTGAGCCAATGACCTTTTTGTGTGACAATACTGTGGCAAACCTTCAAGAGGTCTGGGTTTATGGGGTACTAACTGGATTCTTGGATCCTGTGTATATAGAAGAGCCTGCGAAATAACAATTTTTTATTTCAAGTCACACTTCCCTTTACTTTAAATTACATGTTCATGTAGTGGCAATAATATTTTTTGATGAAAGTTGAGTTGTTTATAATGCAATAGATTGTCAATCTAATGTAAAATATATTCTATCTGTTCTGGCAGATAGTTTATCTATTGCAATAGGTTGGTCATCTATTTCATTATACCGATGTTATTTCTATCTAATCTAAGTCTAATTTGTTGTAATAGTGGGTAGACCTATTTGATAATTTCCAACAGATGACCTAAATTTTACAACATATGCCTAAATATTTTTGATATTTTGCAACAATTACGCTTGAATATCTATGTGCTCGACAATACCAAAGTAGCAAATACACCACCATGAAAATTTCAGCAATTAGACTTGAATATCCATGTGCCCAACAACACCAAACTAGTAGCAATAACGGCAACAATGTAGTATCTTCTTGCTCGATTTTGTTTCTCTTCAGAAGCTTTGATTTTGTTCAACAAATCCTAGATTACATGATTTGCTTGTGAAGGGTGTCATTCATCATACCAATCAAAGTAATCGCATCCACCCAATTTTTATAAAAACAAGAACACAATTACAAAATAATTACAAGTCAATAATTAATCAACTAATTAAATAAAAAAATATTACCTTTGAAATCTTACAAGTAAAAAATCTACGACCTGGATTTTGTTGAATCTAAAAAGTCTTCAATAGAGCTTTATGACCGCACTTACAATATCAAAAATTGTTATCACAAAAAATAGTGGAAGATGTGCTCGACATTGTCAAGCTCAGTTTGAAAAAATGAAAAAAATAAAGAAAAGAAAGACCAAATACAAATAATTTGAAGAATTTGGATAGATAAAAAAAATGACGATGAAGAAGAAGATTTGGGAATTTAGGATTAAATTTTAGGAAGAAGATGAATATATAAGACAATGGGGGGGATGACCGTTGGGGGCCAAATCAGACGCCAAGTCAGTAAAAAGTCCCAACCTGACACATTTGATGCCTATTTTATTTTACTTGTTTAAAATGAACATTGTCTACTTAATGCCTATTTTATTTTAGGTGTTTGAACTAAACACTGTCGATGGGTTTCACCTTTTTTATTTCAATTCACTTTTACTTTTTTACATGTAGTGGCAATTTTTTATGTCCAATGAAAGTTGAATTTTTATAATGCAATAGATTCTTCATCCGTTGTAACAGATATTCTACCTGTTCTGACATATAGTTTATTTGTTGTAATAGGTTGGTTATCTGTTGCATTATATCTATATTTCTATCTAAGTCTATCTGTTGCAACAGTGGGAAGACCTGTTTGATAAATTCCAACAGATTACCTATCTGTTGCAACATATGTCTAAATCTATTCGATATTTTTCAACAGATGTGTCGTCTATTACAACAGATACATTATCAGTTGAAATATTTGAATCTAGTATTCCATTTCAATTAATAAGTTTAAATCTAAGGAAAAAACAAAATTCATAGACAAAAGAAAATAAATCAAAACCTTAAGAAATTAGCTGAAATAAATCAATGAATAAATGAAATATAAAAAAATTGTTATGGGTACAGATCTCAACAAATACATCAATAATTTAAGTATTGATGGTAAGGATTCCTAAGGAGGGGAGAGGTTATTACTTTGACAGACTCAAGCTATAAGGATCTACTCAGTATGGACAAGTTGTTCTTCCTCCGGTGCTATAGAATTCAGCTTTGCTCGTTGTGGATCTTTATTGTCACTTACGTACTATTTTTGCACTTTTTGTTCTTCATATTTCCATAAAAAGAGTAGCATGTTGTCAATGTTGTTTAGAAGTAGCTTCTACATCCACCTGGAAATCCAAAATTGGTCAAGGCTAATCACGGAGATACAATAAAATGAAAAAAAGATAACTCATCTGTTCTAGTAAATCAAACAGGTCTTCCTCATGTTTGAAATTATCCTAAACAGATTATATTTCTATTGAAACAATGAATCAACTATAGGGATAAATTTCTACATAAGGAAGACATGTATGATAATTTCCAATGGATGAACCATCTGTTGCAACATATGACTCATCTGTTGTAGCAGATAGGTCATCTGTTGGAATAAATAAAACTGGTATGAAGAGCTGTTTGATTTGCTAAAATAGACGAGACATATGTCACAACCTATACTTTATCTGGTGTAATAAGTTTGTCAACTGTTGCAACAGATGTATATATCTGTTTGATAATTTTTCAGCAAATGTGTCATCTGTTGAAAAAGAAATATGTGTGTTTGTTTGTTGGAAGACATATATATTCAGCTTCTTTAGCTCATGTTGCTCTCCTTTAGACATTGTACATTGCTCAGTTAAACACACGAACAGAGAAGTTGCAATTTCACTTTTTTGGATGCTTGATATGCCTTGGAAATTACTTTCCTTCTCCTCTTATCCTTAATCTCTAATGGAGTGGATGGAAATAAAATCTTCTTCTATGAAATGACACCCCTCTTAGATGTCAATTCCTTTACAGAAGCAGTTAATGCATTAATAGCATTAATCACTATATCATGTTTTGCCCTGAAGTCTTGACATTTGGATGCAGAATATTTGCTGGGAGAGGAAAAATCCATATAACCAATATGATCATATTCATAATGGTTTATTTTAAATACTATAAGAGTAACATCATTAGCACCAACAACAGCACCACTACCACCACCAACTGCTCTATCAACACTAAGACCATCAACAACAACAAGCCCACCCTCCAAAATTATTTTTCTTGTAATGGTTGTTGCTCCAAATAATTCTATTTTTATTCTGTCGATAACCTTAGGGTTCAATAAAGTTTGCACAGGTCATAAAGTAAGAAAAATGGCATCTTCAACTCTCGATTGGTCAGAACTAGCGACGGATGCACAATCTAACATAAATCCTTACATATATTAGAATGATGATTAGATCATTCAAAAAATCATTAATTAAAATAAAAACTTAATTATAATTATACTTACTGCATCCTTTGGAAGGCTGAAGAGATCAAAAAAATTTGCATTTTTATCAGTTTTGGATGATAATCATCTCAAGATTCTTGAACAGAAAACTTCTTCCTGGTAGTTCACTTGTTGTCTCAAATAAAGAATGACTTCAAACTTCCAAGCCTATAAAATAACCCCAATAAATTAAATACATTATTGAGTAAAAAAAATGAATGATATCATAATAAAAGAAAGAAACATATACCATGAAAGCCCATGAAAAGCCATATATGTTGACTGTATTTGGCGCTAACGGAGTCAACAAATATTTGACAATCATTTTGAAGATTTCATAACCCCAAGTATAGTTGTTAAACACCTCAAGATCCTCGAAGAGCTTTATTAAACCAACGCTTATGTTGTTGTTAATATCTCTCGCCCAAAGAATATTATGTACAAACCAAACCAAGCACAATGATTGTTTGTGCTTCTTTGAAAGTCCTTTACCTTTTAATGTTTCTATCAAATTTTTATTTTCGAAGCTTTGACTAACAATGGACACTAGGTCATCATGACCACACGACTTGCCTTTGCCTTTTTTGGGTGTGCGGGGTGCTTTTTTGGGTTAAAATAAGTATAACTTGAGAACAAGGATAATATTTTAGTCTAGTAACTATGGAAAAATCCTTCAAACCAAAACAAATAGGCATGCCACAGTAATTTATCCTCACCATATCTATCTTATCTTTATTTTCATACATAAACCTACGCTTGAGAAGTTTATATACCATTTTCATTTGGAAACAAACATTGTTGTCCTCCGGCAAATCAAGACATTTCCCAAAGAAGTTGTCCTTGAAATAAGCATTCAATTTTTTGTTCTCGAAGTATTTTTTTGAAGGCTTCAAAAGATTTTCCCATGGTTGACTTAACCACGAAATCACCCATTAAATCTGTAGCATCATCGCACTAAAATTCTCACAGGATACCAATCAATGCTGAAGGTTTTGACCAACTCTTAGGTGGAAGAGCTATTAGCATTTAGATCATCTCTTTTAAAATATTTCTCATCCCTATGTTCATCATATTCTGCTCCTAATTGATATAACACTTGTAAAGTAAGCTCATAGAGTGGTGGATGTAGCCTAGCTGCTTCACTTGTTCCTTTACTTGGACTTGATTTGGTTTCTATTCTTTTGGAGTCATATTATCTAAAATTAATAGTAACTTAAAAAAATATATTATAGTTGATTAACACATCGTTAAAAAGGATAATAGTAAATCTAACAAGTGAAATAGTAAAATAACAGTTCCAACAATCACTTATCTGTTGCACCAGGTAGTATATCTGATTCAGTATATAACAAACCTATTGCAGCGAATGAGTAATCTGTTGCAACAATACAAAATGTATAACTTATTTTTAAGATAGATGAATGGTCTGTGTAACAGATCACATATTGTTACAACATATGAGTGATCTGTTGGAATAGTTAAATAACTTGTTGTAATGGATGAGTAATCTGTTGTAATAATACAAAACATATCACTTATCTATTGAGAAAAATAAATGGCCTATGCAATAGATCACACATCTGTTGCAACATATGAGTGATTTGTTTGAACAGTTAAATAACCTGTGGCAATGGTTGAGTAATCTATTGTAATAATATAAAACATATCACTCATCTATTGAGAAAGATGAATGGTCTGTGCAATAGATCATACATCTATTACAACATATGAGTGATCTTTCAGAATAGTTAACTAACCTACAGCAACGACTGAGTAATCTATTGCGATAATACAAAATATATCACTAATCTATTGAGAAAGATGAATGGTCTGTGCAATAGGTCACACATCTGTTGCAACATATAAGTGATCTGTTGGAACAGTTATCAATGATCAATATTATTTATATTTCTTCTAACATAAGGGTCGTCTATCACGGTAGATAAATGATCAGTTGGAAAAATCAAGTCATGGATATGTCCTGTTGGAAGAGTTGATAGGATTTTATCCAATAGGAGGTTCATCTGTTGTATCAGATTATTAATTCGATAGTTCTTCTGTTGCATCAGATGGTTAATAAGTTGCATCAGATTTTTTATTCACTGCTTAATCTGTTACAACATATGGTTAATTTGTTGCATAAGATAGTTAAATTATTGCATCATATGCTAAATCTATTGCATCAGAATTTTAATCTGATGGTTCCTCTGGTGTATTAGATGGTTGATCTGTTGCATCATATGAAAAATATGTTGTATCAGATGGTTAATATGTTGCACCAGATGGATAATCTGTTGGAAAAAACAAAAAGTAGTAGCACAATTTTATTCAATAGAAAAATAGCAATATCACCATTTTTACCAAGAACAAGAACAGAACAAATCAACCCAAATTGTTATTTTTTTTGTATAAACATAAATAAAAAAATCAAACTTTAAAAAATAGAACAAACAACAAAAAAGCGTAATTCACTTCGAAAAGAGAAGAGAAGAAATACCAGAAATTAGGATTTTATTCAGAACACATTTCAAATTAAAGCAACAAATATTGAAATTGTTAACTAATACTATAAGAGAAGTTCGCTAAAGTTCCTCGTTTTCTTCAAAACTAAAAAGGACATAAAGTTTTACCTGTTAAAGAAGAAAAGGAACAATGATGAATTTAAAGCTATTGTGGCCGGAGAGCATGGCTGTCACGTCGATTGAAGGTTGAAGAATTCAAAGTTGTTGTGGTCGGAGAGAAACGTTATCACATCAATTGAAGGTTAAAGTTAAAAATAAACTTGAAGCCCAATTATTTATCATCGGATATTGAAGTCACCGAGGATTGAAAGGAGAAATTTGTAGAACTATTGGTTGGGAGAGAGTTGAGAAAAACTGTCGAGAGAGAGAGGAGAGAGACTGGTTGATTTTGATTGAAGAGGGGAACTCAAAGCCCAACTATATGTTATCAAAGGTTGAAGTCAATGGTTGAAAGGAGAAATTTGCAGAACTGTCGGTTGGGAGAGAGTTGAGAGAAGTTGTCGAAAGAGAGAAGAGAGACTGATTGATTTGAATTGAAGAGGAGTGTGGGTTGGGTTGATTTATATTTTTAAAAAGATTAGAAAGTTTTGAAAATATTAATCAAGTCCACATTAACTTAATCAAGTTTCCTAATTATGTTTGACCCTTTAAGTTAGTCAATGTCACCAATCCTTCATTCAAGACTTAAAAGACATCTTTCCTTCAATTTTCTCTAGTTTCTAGTTATTAAGATAATGAATTTAAAATTCAAATACTTAATCTTTCAATTCACAATTTTTTTTTATAATATTTTAAATTTTTTAAATTTTTTTTTTAATTTTGTGCTAAAAACTATCACGTGACTATTTTAATATGTTATCTCTAGGCATCCTGTCTTGTTTTAGTTTTTCTTATATATATATATATATATATATATATATATATATATATATATATATATATATATATATATATATATATATATATATATATATATATATATATATATTGGTCCAAAATCCTACCAAACATAGTACTAAATAATACCACACTTAATATACAGACTATTCTAATAATACACTCTACCAAACGCCCCCCCTAAAAGTATTATTTTTAATCTTTTCAGATTGTGATGTTCGAGCATTTTAAGTCATCTTATCTTAAATAAAATTCAATTATTATATTTTTCCTCAATTAAATAAATTAACAAAAATTAATCATCTAACTATTTGACTTTATCTATCGTAATTTATTTTAAATTATAGCTTTATATTACTACAAATATAAATAGATATATAATTTGAATATTTATTTTAAATTAATTTTATATTATTATTATATATAAATAATAATATTGATTGCATGTTTATCTATTTATATTTTTATAATTTTCCACTTTGAATTTGGGTACTTATTGTTTAAAATTCACGTTAAGTACTTATTTTAGCTAAACACTTCACGTCTACTGCAGATAATTTTATTTAAGATCCACTTTTAATATATTTTAGTTTAGATTTAGAAAATAATAATTACATTTATCCCTAGGATTAAAAAGAATTCAATATTGCACGAAACTATTTAAAGATGAATGAAAACATACCACTTGTTACATAATATAAACAACACGCAAAATTAGCAACAAAAATTTATTCATACATGTAAATTGCAAGTAAATGTAACGACCTAAAATTTTTGATGAAATATATGAAACTTGTGATTTTGTGTGATTTGATTCTTTTACCCCTCCCATAGTTGCATTATGGTATTTCTGGGGTGTGGGTGTGATTGGCATGATTCCCGATGTATTTCGGTACCATTTATGTGATATTGTGATTTTTTATTTTCGAGAGCCTTATTTTGGACTTATGTGGATATATTTTGATCCTTGCAACGGATGGCAGAATAGACTGCACCACCAGCTCCGAAATATCGATATAGGTTAGTTAGACCTTTGGTTTAGGTTCTGGCGCACTCGAGCTCATTTCGACCTATTGATCAAAAAGTTAAAAAATTGGAAATATGGGTGTGGGACCCACATTTGGTTGAAACGATCACGAATGGAAAATTCGACTTCACTAAAAAATTTGAAATGTCAAGTTTAGGGTATTAACATATTTGGTGTAATTTTACGGCTGTTAAATCTCATTTCAACCCTCAATTTGGAAAATTATGATTTTAAATTATGGGGGTCAACTTTGTGAAAATGATACTTTTTTGAAAATCCGACTTTGCCAATACGTTCGGAACGTCGAATTTAGTAAGATTACATAGTTTGTTTGCATATATCGGAATCCAAAAGAATTCCGAACACCCCATCAAAGTCCGTTTGGACTTAGAAAAAAAACTTGCATTATAGATAGCAGATTTTCTGCAATATAGCAGTTTTTTAATCCCTTTTTGGCCCATTTTGTCCATTCTTTCGTCTTGCCTTTTGAGAGTTAAACTCTAAAATAGTGTGAGAGATTAAAAGTGAAGCTTGTAAGAGCTTGGATAGCTAGATTGACATCTATTTCTTGATTCTATTACGGATTCAAGGTAAGAATTCACCATTTTCTTAGTAATTTCTTGATTATTTTCTAAAAAACTCAAAAATGTTAGGGCTTGATTTTAAAACTAAATTTCACTCATTTTCACTTGAATAATATTTTAATCTTATAATTACTAGTTTTTCATTAATTTAACCTTCAGACCAATTGGAATTCTTAATTTTAATCCGGATCTCAAAGATTTTACCTGGTGAAACTTAAAAATGGTTTTTCTTCAATTTGAACCTCGTTTTTTTACTTGATTTGACTTGGATTTTCAGTTGTAGGTTCTTAAAAGTACGGGGAACACGTTTTTGAGTAAAGTTATGATTTTTTCCTTCTTTTTCAAAAATCTATTTTGGGGGGTCCATTTTGACATTGAACCAAAAGTAGCCAATATAGGTGTCATTAGTTTTATTTTGACGCATAGATTCTATAGTAGATATTTTCAGAGGAGTTAGGGATCGCTTTGGAAATTAAGGTCGTGGTTTCAAAGTGTAGCAGATTGGTTTCAACTTTTGAGGTAGGTTATGGCTTAACTCTTTTAGACTGGGCTGGGTAGTAAATGATGGTACAAAATGCATATTAAGAGTGGGAACTAATCATGAAAAATGGTTATTTATGTGTTGTGTCTATGTGGAGGCCTATATGTGATGTAATTGTCAAAATTGAGTTATCATGTGATATGTGTGACCGTGTGGGATCCTATGTGATATTGATAGCCTTGAATACATGTGAATAATTGTATTGTGTTGTTGAAATACCTAATGTGGTACCATTGGTGTATTTTGATATATTCATACTTGTTGTTATATGATACATGTGGAAATTCATGGATGAAACGAAAATAATGAGTGAATATTGACTCACGTGGTTGTAGAAATATATTATTATAGTTGGTTAAGGAAATATATCACTGTGATTGATTGTGAGAATTGCATTCTCATGTAATACTTATTCATGAAATATTGATACCATCGTGGCAACAACTGAGAAACACTGGCAACACCTTTTATAAAACCCTCCCCGAGGGAAGTGCTGGGAAAGAGATATTGTAACACCTTATAAAATCTTTCTTGAGGGATGTTCCTGGGAGGAGATATGTTGATTGTATATAGGTTGACGAATCCCCCTATAGTTCCTGCGTTAGAAGGATTGCCTCTGTAGGTGTATACGGGGATTGTGCGACGATCCTGGAGGTTGTGCGATAACCTCGTGCATCATCATCATCATCATCATATACACTGCACTTGCTTTATTGGGTTATGTTGTGCTTGTATTGCTATATTGGCTTTTCATCTAACTATTTGTTCTATATCTTGACTTGTTAATGTGTAATTATTTTATCTTCCTTTATTTGTACTTAATGATTTTGAGTATACATGTTACTCTTTGTTCTACTTGTATGTGATATTGTGTGTAGTTGTATCCCTATCTGATGTGTTTTTGTATGATATATATGGATATTATAGAACTGTTAGTGCAAACGGTGTGGGATATTATTGTAGGATATTTTTTATTGCTGGTGACATGCCTTAGTATGTAATTTGTATTATTTATTTTTTACTTTGCGGTCTACCTATGATACCTACTCAGTACAAGTGGACCGTACTCACTCCTACTTCACCCTTTTAGTGCAGCTTTAGGTTTGGGTGCGCCTCAGATTAGTTGATTTCGGGCGCCTTCAGGTTTCTCAAGGTAGCAGTTGGACATTCCTATGTCTGAAGTTCACCTCTATCTTTCTGTATTAGTTATATCTTTATTAGTGTTCGAAGATAGATATTTTCCTTTGTGGTTATTTTTCTAATGTATTTAACTCTGGAATTATATTAGTAGTTCTTATACTGTTTACACCAAATTTTGAGAGTTATCGTTGTATGTGTTGATTTTATTCTTTCCGCTTTTATTATATTTATATGGTTCAGATTCATTCTAAAAGTCTTACCTTGGGGGTATTTCTATCTTTTTTTCGTGCATATTAGTTTGGCTAAAAGACTTACTTGTTAATGTTCGTTGCGACAAGTATCATCATGGCCTATCGATTTTTAGGTCATGACATTAAAATCATGAAAAGAATAAATAAATTGAAATACCTAAATACCTCCAAAATTATTTTATAATCCCCTTAGGAAATGCAGATATGTAAATGTAGTATTGTTTCAATGTCGTTTTATGCTTAAGAAAAATTTATTTGAGCACATACAAATATATTTACATTCATCCTTTATGAAACTGATCTAGTAAATCTCCTTTTTGAGTCTCGGTTGTACTTATTGATTTCTCAAATGTTCATTTCGCATTTTAAAAATATTTGCGTACATCATATCCGTGGAAACTTCAGATTCCTTAGATTCATCTGTGACAAAAGATAAATATAATATTTGTAATAAATAATAATAAAATAACTAAAAATTAAATTAAGCACAAAACATATCTTGATAGTAGTCGGAGAAGCCTGATGATGAACATCACCTGTAATCTTTTTATCCATGATAAATACATCTATGATAAAAGATGAACACAATATTAATTATAAATAATAATAAATAATTTAAAAATAAATCAAACATAAACAACATACCTTGATTGCTACTTAGAGAAATCTAATGAACATTACTTATAATCTCTTTATCCATGATAAAAAAAACTCTGTAATAAATATATATTAAATAAACATATATATTCCACATAAGGGATTGTTGCTAAGAAATGATAGTCTATTCAATTAAATAAAACACATTCCACAAACATACTAAGAAAAACAAACAAATATAGTAACTACGTCAAAAGTCCATTCTATACCGTCCTTTTGAGTGTATCTTCCTTGAAGATATAAACATATTACAAATGTAAAAAACATCAATGCTCATTAAAAAATCCTAATATCGTCATCAACAATAAATTTTTATCTCTTTTTGTTATATTTTTTTCTTAAGAAAATTACTAGTAATATTGCACATAAATATAGGATAATTAAAGAAATGCATAAACTTATAAATTATGAAAAATATACATGAACAAAATCAATCAAATCCCTACCAATTTAAATTAGCACCAATTTGCACAAAATATTAAGTGATAAAAGGTAAGACAAATATCATAAGTACACAATTTCAAATAAAGAACAAAATGAAGAAACATAATCAATAATGATTGCACATAGAATACACTAAATAGTTGTTGATTACCTCAAAATAAATCAACCTCATAATGTTGATTTATATATATATTTATATACATACATACATACATATATATATATATATATATATATATATATAAATATTGCAATAAATAAAAGTGTACATCCAAAAGAAAAGATATAACTACCTACTTTCAAGGGCAATTTAGCTAAAAGTGACAAAAGAGTTTTAAAATGAGGTGTAGATGACTCAAGTTTTAATAATTGAGTTTACGTGACAATTACTTTATTAGTGATTAAGATAGTTGGGAAATTTTGACAATAGCCCACAAGTGTTTTAACACTTTGATCCAAATATTGACCTAATATAACAGGAAACGGATGGAAAAATCGCGCATTTCTCTCTCTTCTCATTTATTATTGTTTTCTTTCTCTTCGCGATTTTTGTTGTTCATTATTGTTGCTTCTTTATTCATCATCTTCTGTTTCATTATCATCATCTTCTTTCTCATTATCATCATCATTTTCCAATTGCTGACCATTATTGTTGTTGTTACCGCTACTGCTGCTATTTGACTAATTTTTTAGGTCAAATTTTGTTTCGTACATCACTTTGTCATTACTTCATAGGCGACTTTGGTAAGTAAAATTATGATTTTTAGTTGAATTTGTCATCTGGGTACACTGCTACTATATTTTTTTTTTCAACAATGGATAAAACCAGAACACGAATCCAACATAAGAGCTATCTATTTCAACAAATCACTCATTTGTTGCGATAGATGAGTCATCTGTTACAACGGAAGACTCATTTGTTGGATTCATGTTTATGGTTCTATAGTGTCGTAACATGAATCGAATAGATTATTCATTTATTGCAACATACTAGTTATCTGTTGCAACAGACTAGTTATCTGTTGCAATAGAGGAATCATATATTGAACTAGATTAGGCACCTATTGCAATAAAACTTTAACTTGATTCCAACATACGAGTCATCTATTGCAATAGATGAGCAATCTGTTACAATAGGTGATGTCGCCCAAAATACACTCCAATTAGAAGTATAGTGGATTCGATTGCAATTATAATAACCCAACTAGGTTGGGTTCGATCCCACAGGGAAAACGTGAATAGTTGCTTGACTTTGATGTAATCCATGAGCAGTAGATGAAAGTAAATGGGGGGATTTTAGTATCAATTGAAAGTAGCAGCCAAATCTTGAGTTCTTTTGAGTTGTAGACAATATGAGACAAACATTGGGCCTGTGTTCCCCCTGGCTTCTCAACTTCGTAAATTTCTCCCGATCAACCCAACTATTCTATTGTTCTGCATGAAAATTCTACAAGATAGGTATTATCAGCCGCCTTGTGGACGCGAAGATAAATCTCACCCTTTACTATTAAGTATTAGGGTGTCGCCATGTTGTTCCTTGGTACGACCTCAGTTCACTATCACTATCACTGTCCTAATCTTCTTTTCCCAATCACAAACTCCCTTGTGGGGATGGATGCGAATACAGGCTATCTCAAGCTACTGCAGTTAGTTGAGATTAATTATCGTGATGAAGATTAAGATATATGCAGAAAAGATGAGTCTCACACTTCCTCTATGTAGCTAATCCGCCAGGGTTCCCACAACCCTAGTTATGGAGATTAGTCGCTCATGTTTGTGCAAGAAATCATGATTACTAATGAAGAACACATACAATCAAAGAACACATACAATCAATTGAATGGGAATAAGATGATTAAAATCCAAAGTCTGTAATTAAATATAAACCCAATAAAAGATACTGTAAAGGGCGTAACCTAATAAAAGATAAACCCTAGGGTATTTATAGTATCTCAAAATAACATAAAAATCCTAATTAAAATGAGATAGATTAAGTTATGTCGATGACAGCGCCCAAGCGCACACACAAGTGTACATGGTCTACCAAGTAATATAGTGGCCTTCAAGAAAGCCGAGTTATCAATCCCATAGAGACTTGATTTGACAACAATTTGATTTTAGTTCACAATTCAGATTCGACTGATGCGAGAGTAACCAAAATAGATTTTGGAGTTTGTAAATTGCAAGTAAAATAAACAAAGCGTAAATAAAAGGTCTTGAGACAATCAATAGGAGAAAACCCAGGGTTAAAGCACTTCGAACAATCATACTATGTTATTGAATTTCCTTCATTAACTTGCTTATCTTGGTTGTTAATTCGTAAGGTTAATTGCATGATCATGGTTTCCCAACCTCTAATCTTTTACTTAATTTGGACATTACAACTATATCATTGAGTGGGGATGTAATAATCCAATTAAGTGAATTAAAGCCATCATCCTACATTTGAATCAAGTAAGGCATCTAAGTACATCCCTATCCTAGACGCTAAGTTTAATTCTTTATTTTATAAAAGAATAAAAATCCAAACTTTGCTTATTCCCATATTCTATCACCCTATTCCCTCTCTGAGATCAAAAGGTCGACAATATATGTATTTTATGGGTGATTAATCCATAAAATAATTAAAACAAGAATAAACAAACAACCAACAATGATAAGAAAAATTAATCGAATTTAATCCAAACCAATAGTACTCATATTCTTGGCTTTAATCTCGAAAAGAGGATGTTTAGCCGATAATATTCATAACCATGATCTAATTAATTAAATATATGGTATGAAAAATTAAAAGCTAAATAAAACTTAAATACCTAATTAAAAGTAGTAGCAGCCACCACAAATAATTCCACCGTCTCAACCGTATATATTTCTCCAAAGTTGTGTCCAGCTATGTATTTATATTGTTCCTCAGTTGTCTAAGTGTCCAGGTGTATATATTTCCCAAATCATAATAAGATTAAGTAGCTGCATGCCATTCAAGGATTTTCCACTAATATTCCCATATAATAATATTATATTATCCTTTTTCTCAATTTCTATCCGTATAAGTTAGAATTTACCAAAGATTGGAGCAGTGAAATGTAGCATGTGTCGCGTGCTTTAGAGCTCCAAAATGAATGGTGCGTCGCACGCTGTATTTCACCAAATTGAAGGGTGCAACGCACGCATATCGCATACTGCTAATAGAATTGCCTCCAAAATTTTCTAAGTCAAGAGATCATTGAAATGGACCATGCTACTCATGCATATCGCGCACACACACTGAAAGTTGCATCCAAAGTTTTGGTTAAGTCTTTATCGTCCCATCTTTCATTCCTTGTATTGTGTTGTATTTCTCATGGAATTTCAGCCTTTATATCATCATTATATCACCGTATTCATCTCAAAAAGCTTCCTACATAATCCCACACCACATATTAGAGATCAAAACAACACAATATCCTCAACAACAAATCAAAACAAGAGCTAAGATAAGGCAAATTTGCAATGATCTTTCACTTATTATTTCAACTCTTGACTTAATCATTTTAAACTTTGCACATTACAAATAAGTTATTCCACTCATAATTACACATTTAAATTATTTGGAACAAATTAAACACATTAGAATCCAATGAAACCAACTAGATACATAACTAGCTCAAGCTATTAAAACTAGTTTTCCGGGTTGAACCCTAAATTACTCAATTAAGCACAAACTTGTTTGAAAAATACTTTGAACATTCTAATCACATACTTGGAAACTTAAATGCTTATTTATATCAATATTAACACATTAAGAACATGAATTGCTCTCAAAACAAGGCAAAATAATCTAGAATAATGATACCGAAGTATATTAAATCACCTCAGATCAGTCGACAGTCAGTATGACTCATTCTTCACTCGTACCAGCATTATACGAGTCGTACCCTGCCTTATCGTCCCATTCCAATGTCTAATATCCCAAGGCTTCAACTTTTTGTTCAGCATACGACTTCTGCTTACGAGTCATAACTGAGTGTATGACTCATGTCCTTCACTCGTATCCACCTAGGATTTTTTTCTTTCCAAGCTTTCAACACTGGTTTGTCTACGACTTCCCTATACCAGTCGTACTCAGAATTCTGACTTGTATAGTTTAGAGACTTCAAATCCTAAATTGTAGCTTAGGTTTTATTGTGCTTACGAATGCTCTGTATGACTTGTATCCTCGCTTACGACTTGGATACTTGTGTCATATATTCCCTATACTTAGCTTCTCAGGTTAGATTTTGGTTCTGTTGTTCATACGATTCAACATACGAGTCGTATCGAATGTTTACGACTCAAGATCTAACTCGTATCTTGAGCAGAATTGGTCTTTTTCAAGTTTTTTCTCCTCTTTTCATTCAAACGTTGTTGTAGACCTATTTTACCTGCATTATACACCGAAGTGTATCATATCTAACAAAACACCCTAATTTCAAATATAAATTTATGGTTTTAAGCATCGAAAGTGTCGTGTTTCCATGCCACATCAACAACTTCAACTTAGACTTTTGCATGTCCTCAGGCAAACAAAACCAAATAACGATTTTCTAGCACTGAGACAATGCTTAAACAGAATGATCTCAAGCAACCCATGGCAGTGGTTTTGAACTCGATTTAACTCTTGTTGTTCCCCTCCTGATTTCAACTTAAACTACGTATAGCAATTTAGCACACATAGTAAAATGAAGGAATCGGATGATTGCATCACATTATCAATAGATACTTGTGCATAGACACAAATTACATTCATCAAATAATCTACCAACCTAGCAGCATAACCGATGTGCACTCACAGTCAAAGAAATCCCATTCACTCTTTGTTTTGATAAACCAATCGATTCAGGGATATAACAAATAACTCTCTCACTCATAAAGAAGAATCACCTGTGTGCACAGAATACCATGGGCTTGCCCTTATGCTCTTTTCCTAAGTTGTCAGACAGTTATAGTAAGATCACTATAGGATTTTATTTGGCTTGTAACGTAGGCTTAGGGTTGGTATGATATCTTTTGAGAATCATTTAGTGACTAATCCTCCTGGACACTACGCCTTTCTTGGGGTCCGCTTACTTTTCATTTCTTCTTTTATTTTTTCCCTAGTGTCTCCCTTTTTTTCTTTTAAGCACATTCTAATTAGGCCAGGTGTGGTTTTCTAGCATTCATTCTTCCTTTTCTTTTGCTTTTGCTTTTCATTTCAACTTTTCTTTTTTTTTCACCACACCTACTCAAGTTTAACCCACTTTCTTCATACTTTTTCTCTCTCACGCACCTCTATAATAGTGATCCTCAACTTAGGCGATTTGCCTGAGTTGAGGTGCATAGTGTTCATAGGAGGACTAGGGCCAAAACAGGTTCATTGTAAGTTAAATAGGAAGGTGATAGGTATAATAAGGAAAATTGGTCTATCAAGGCTCAAACATTTGGATCAAAGGGATTTATTTATTTGGTTAGGGCATTTTAGGCTCAAGTGGTCACACAAATAGGGCCTATGATCACCTCCTACCTAACTATCCTAGACTTAGATAAAAACAACCAAGCAAGTTCTAGATTCCAACACATCGAGAACTAAAAAGACCTCACATTCACTTGCGCATGCCTACACTCTAAGTACTAGTTATCTAACTATGCAATTGCTTTATCCCTAACTATTTTATCCGTAATCCTAATGCCATTATCAAATTCACAATAGTCTCACGCAATTAATTAAACAAAAAATTTTTAGGGGGATCAATTTTTTCGTCATATAAGATATCAAATCAGCAGTGTTTTAATAGGCACAACTCAAAAATCAACAACAAAGTCAAAATGTTTCATTACAACTGAAAATTTTCAAAATCCTCAAAAAATCATAATCTAAAAATAATCTTTTGCCATAGGCGCACTGATTTTCTCCCTATCTCAGCTTCCTACATCAAACCTTCAAGTTATAATAGACTTTCAGTCTTAGTTACTTATAAATTTTAGCTAATCCCAGATTTTTAGGAATAACCCCCACCCCCAACTAAAATCGGAGCACTATCTCTAGTATTGCAAAAAATAAATGGAGTAAGGATAGAGGTTATACCTAGGCTCACAAGGCACCGACGTATCAATATCAGGACGTGGACCCTCAGTTCGAGTCCCACTCTCATCATCCACCATCACAACAGTTGGGACTACATCAATAGTAGTAGGGGGCACCACACCGACCCCTAGAGCATCAACAATCAGAGCTCTCGATCCACCAGCTCCCCCAGCCATCTCATAGACCTGTGTCTTTTGCTCCCGCTTATCCTGAATACTCTTAAGTATGGCCTTCTTCCTGGCTACTCTATCTTCCTTCTTATTTTTGTTTTTCTATATTCTTTGTTATTCGATCTCCTCAACTGTTGCATCAGCCAGGTCTACCAAAATATTAGGCACATGGATAGTAGGAATCACTGTCTCTATAATGGGCTCAGCAACCTCTAGTCTCTCATAATGCTTTGAGACTATTTTCTTAATTTCAGCAAACTCAAATCTGATATCAGCAATATTTAGCACATGCCCTTCACTCAAATGTCGAGAGATCCTTTACTCGAAAGCATCTAGG
Source organism: Capsicum baccatum var. pendulum (assembly GCA_030864225.1). NCBI lineage: Eukaryota > Viridiplantae > Streptophyta > Magnoliopsida > Solanales > Solanaceae > Capsicum > Capsicum baccatum. The sequence goes on from CM061554.1 coordinate 43,798,783, forward strand.
CACTGGACTCTCCTATTATGGTCCTCAAACTACCTATCCAACCATTATTTCACTCCTTCTATGTGAACTACCTTTGCATCAAGCTTAGATAATTTGGTCACAACCTCGGTCCATGCTACTTGTGAGATCATCGTAATGCTGGGAGGTATACCCTATGGCCTAGGTGGCACAGACTGTACTGGTAGTGGGGCGCTAGAAGTACCTGTTGCATTAGTATGAGAGCCCTTTTTTGTGCTCCTACCTCAGTAGCCTCAGCTGCAGCAGGGATATCAGTCTGATCATCTTGAGGGAACAATTCTACAAAAATATCTGCTACCTGTCTCACCGGTCAGGATAAAGGGTTGGCCATATCTATAATCAGGCCAATATCAAATATCCTCCTGGCTTCGATCATTTTATCTATCTCAGAGAGTTCTAGCACTCCCACAACCAGGTATATTCATGTGATCATACATGGGTAGGATAGTAATGCCTTTTGACCCCCAAATACCCTATCCCTCAATTCTCAGGATAGGAATTATGCGATATCAAATTCATAACCGACCGTGAAGCCAACTATCATAGCTGTTTGGACCGAACTCAGAACATCATCACCATTATAGGACACAGTCGGTGTTGGGCTAGTGTCCACCAATCCTTACCCTTAAATTTGAGGGTACTCTTATTTATTTCCTATGAGACCACTCCAAGGCCTCCTACAATACAAAGAATATTCATTCTATTTGAAGTTATCTACTGCGTAATCCATTTAAAAATCACCATTTTCTCCTCAGAACCTAGCGTTCATTGAGTTATCTTCTTCTTCTCTGCTATCATGTAATCCATCTCTATAATGTTGACTGAAGCCTAAAACTTTGGTCCATACAAGAATCTCCCAATAGTGCGGGGAGAAATATCAAACCGCACATCATGAATCACAAAAGAAGTGATAGGCTCACCTCTCTTCCATAATTGTCCCTAAGGTTATTGCCTTTGAAGCTCACCTTGATATGCCATGTAAAACTCATAGACAAAGCCCTTACTATATCTTTATAATTCTCATTACTTTACTCAAATTCGTATTGTCGAAAGCACTTTTCAAAACTCGATAACTCAGACATATCAGTGGTAGTCAATCTTCGATCTGAATAAAGTACTCTTTTATGTAGCCACTCAGAATTCAGAACAACCCACTGTTTTATGTCTACAGCATGATGGGGTATCCCCATTATTCAATAATGGGCACCGATGTAGTGGTTAGTACAAGTGGGGGCCTTGTCTGTCTATCGGTGTTGCATCCACTTCTTTTGAACCCTAAGCTTCTTCATAACTTTCTTCTACTGAACTAGATTCAGCCTTATCATCATTGTCTTTAGAAGGCTGAGGTGTGTGGGGAGGAGATGCAGTAGGATTCTTCTTTCCCAGCCCTTTTAGAGGTGAGTGTAATCCTTAAGGAACTAATTTGTTCCCCTTTGCTTTCTCAGCTGCCTTTCTTTTTTGTGCAGATTTTCCTATGGTGGTGTTCTCATATAATTCTCCACTACTATCAGTGAAGAACTTAAACTCAGAATCACTGGATTCTTCACTGGCAACTAGTGCTTGCTTAGTCACCTTTTTGTCTTTGGATGAGGAAACATTCTTTGGAGACATTGTTCTTGGTATTTGGAATATATAGAATTCTTTCTTCTAAGTTTTAATTATCCTCAGATTCATGTTCCAATCAATAAAATTGAGCAATTTGAAGTTGATGATAGTTTAATCATGTTGATTTCAAGTGATTTTATGGATTAAAGGTGGGAACTAGATTGAAATATGGTATAGATATGAGTTAGGTCAAATGGGTTCCGATCAGGTGCCTTTTTTGCTTTTTAATTGAAGAACTGGGCTGGGTCAACCCGTGATCGAACTTAGTAAGCATGGTATGAGTTGTGGATACGACTCGTATCCAGGCTTATGAGTTATATCTTTGACTTGTATAGACTTGAACATTACCTGGGTTCTAGAGTGGGTAATACTTAAGGTGGCAAATCGTACCTAGAGGGTACAACTTTTTCTGAGAATCGTATCCATTCCAGAAACTATTACTTGATTCTGATTTTTCTCCCAGGTCAATATGACTCCTACTCATGAATCATATCGTATAGATATGACTCATAAAGAGTTTGTATGATTACTTCTGTTCAACTTCCCTGGGTATTTTCTTATTTTCATAGACCTGTACTTTGAACAAATATATTACCCTATAACTGAATAATTACAAAAACATGGGTTGCCTCCCATATAAATCTTGATTTAACATTGTGGCACGACGTGGCTAAGTTGGATACTCATATTTTACCAACTAGCCTTATGGGTTGCCTTCTATTCAACGTTTGATTTAACGTCACGACACAACACAATTGCCTTGACTACTCAGTCTTCGTCTAGGTCAATATGAGCTACTTCATTCACGTATTTTATATTTCTCAGGTAATGCTTCACTCTTTGACCATTTACCTTGAACGGAGACTCACATCCCTCCTCAATTCTAAAGCACCATAGGGATAGACTCTTATTATCGTGAATGGACCATATTACCTTAACCTTATCTTACTCGAAAACAAATGAAGCTTGGAATTATAAAGTGGTACTTGGTCACCTTTTTCAAATACTCTCTTCTCAATTTTGCAGTCGTGATGCAACTTCATCTTTTCCTTGTAAAGTGTTGAACTTTCATACGCCCAAAATCGAAATTCGTCCAACTCATTGATATTATTCAACCTTGACTTGGCTGCATCCTTCCACTCTAGATTAAGTTTTTTTACCGCCCATAGTGCCTTATGCTCAAGCTCAATTGGTAAGTGGCAAGCCTTAATATACACCAAATGATAAGGTGAGGCACCTATGGGGGGTTTTATAAGCTGTACGGTAAGCCCACAATGCATCATCTAACTTTCTTGCCCAATCAGTCTTGTTGGCATTCATAGTCTTTGCCAATATGGACTTGATTTCTCTATTGGACACTTTAACTTGTCCACTAGTCTGTGGATGATATGTGTTGCCACCCTGTGCTTAAATCTATATTTTTCAAGCAGAATCTTAAAAACATGATTGCAGAAATGTAACCCTCTATCACTAATAACAGCCTGTGACATGCCGAATTGAGAAAAAAAATTCTTTCTCAAGAATGTAGTGACACTGTTTGCTTCATTGTTAGGAAGTGCAATTTCTTTCACCCACTTTAAAACATAGTCTACAGCCATAAGTATGTATTTCATGCCAAGAAAACTCACGAAATGTCCTGTGAAATCTATGTCCTGTATGTCAAACACTTCTAATTTTAAGATAGGAGTCATAGGTAGTTCATGTCTTTTAGAAATATTACCTTTTCACTGACATTGTTCACAAGCAGAAGCGTAGTCATGAGCATTTTTGTATATAGTTTGCCAATAGTAGCTAGATTTTATAAGATGTGTGGGCCCCTCTATGATGACCCCCCAACTGGCGATGAATGACAAACTTCAAATGTGCTTATCATCCTTAGGTATCCATCTGTGAATGATTCCATCTGCATAAATCTTAAATAAGTAAGGTTTATCCCAGAAAAATTTCCTTACCTCATGAATGAACTTTTTTCTTTGTTGATATGAAAGGTCTTTCAAGACTAGATAATTGGCTAAGTAATTTGCATAATCTGCAAAAGATAGAATTAGATCTTGGGAAGCTGCCAATACTTGGTCGTATGGAAAAATGTCATCAATCTCCAACCCATTAGCAACTTTTTGCATAGCTTTCTCCTCTAGTCTAGCCAAGTGATCTGTAACTTGATTTTTTGTGCCTTTTCTGTCCTTCACCTCAAAGTCAAATTCTATAAACAACATCACCCATAGAATAAGCCTAGGCTTTGCATCTTTTTTAGCCATTAGTGTAATAACCCGTACTTTTTCCTAGCTTAGTTTAGCTTCTAGTGCGCCAAGGGTTAGCTTTGAAAGTGTCTAACTCTTGATTTTTACGGATTTTTCTAGCTTTAGACCTTTCAATATGTAGATAATTTAACTAGCTTTCCAACGATACGAATTTCAGCTTAATCAGATACTCAATTGCGAAGTTATGGAGATTTTAGTGAAAACAGTAGGGCATTTCGACAGGCACTGTGTCGTGGAAAAGGACAAAATTGCAATTGTCCGATTCTAGTGAAGCACCGCAATTGGCCCACATCGTGGTGAAGTTTTATTTCCCATTCGTTCCATTCCTGTATCTCAATACGATTAGCCTATATCACGCTAAAATTCCCATTTGGACAGCCACCGCATTGTGGTAGAGTGAAAAATAGCACTTGTCTTTTTCCAGAGGTGCAACGCAATTTCACGGTGTTGCTCCAGAGGCCAAATTGGCAATTTTCCCTTTTTCAGTAAGCCACCGCGATAGTGGTGCATCACGTTGGGTGGCAAAATTGGGATTTCCATTTTTGAGTAAAACTTTAAAAGGACAATTTAGTCTTTTCCCAGGCTCCAAATCATGCAAAACACAAAATTAATCCTATTCCAACCATTATATGCATATTTTCATCAACTTTCTCTCAAATAAATCTTAGAACATCAAACCTTCATCTCTAAGAAATCCAAAGTTCCACTATTCTTTTTTCAAGATAGCTCAAAATTAAAGATTCCCAATTCAAGAAATCTATCTTCAAGAGCACAAATAGGAATTCAAGTTCAAGTTTCTTCATCTAATCATCAATTAAGGTATGTGGGATTTTTAACAAGGATATTCCTTTCATCCTTGTGCCCAAAATTAGTTTTTGAAGTAAATTTTATATGAGTTTTGAATTAGAGTTATGCCTAATATTGCTATTTGCAAGATTATGAGATTTCAAGTGAATTAGATGTTGAATTACATGTCTACTTTCGTATTTTCATGCGTATTATAGAAATTCCTAGATTTAGACTTAAATTATCAATATTTTCATTACTTAGCATGAGTTTTATAATGATTTGACATGAAATAGATGCATGAATTATTAGCCCTAGTTTGAATGTTGTTATTTTAAGAAGATTGTGCTTTTAAGCATTCTGTGACTTATTGTATCCAAATTTTGTACAAAGATTTGATATTTGGATCTCAACTTAGATATGAAATCCACTTTACAGATTTAGCTAAAGTTTGAGTAAATAGATTTACAAGTGGTTTTCATTGTTAACCCTTATATTAGTTTTTAAAAGTGGATTGTCTACAGAATGAGTATACAGATTTAAGGGAGTAGTATTTAGCACCAAGTTGGGTATGTTTACATGCCCTAGAACTATGAGCCAACGTATGTACAGATTATCAGATTTTTCCCATTTCTATATGGATGACAAATATAATGTGATCACTAAGATTAGGTTATACTCCTTGGTAAGAGTATGACACCTCTCCCCAATGTGAGGTTTTCCCATAAGGGAATTATACGTTGGACACTATGATAGCTCACATAGTGAATGTTGGTTAGAAGAAACTCCCTAATAGAAAAGACTATAGAATAATCGTAACAGGACAGCTTTTAGAAACTAAGTGTAAAGGCTCACGATTTCATTCAGATATTGTTTTATATAAGTCATTAGCTTCTTGATTTCAGACTTAATATTTCAAATATAAAAGTGAGTCATTTCTACACTTAGAAAGCATGATTTAAAGATGGAGTACAAGTACAGATTTTAGAAACTAAATTTTATGACTCACTAGATCTATGCAACATGTTTTGTTATTCACGATTATGATTTTCAATTTTCAGATATTCCAGCTTATGTGAGTCATCTACATTTAGCATGCATACTTTTACAAATTTTTAATGCTGTTGAGATACTAATTTACTTGTGCATTCACCCCCATATACTTAGTACAATCCAGAAGTACTAACCCATATATATATGTCTATGTTCTATATTGTCTCATAATGTAGGTTCAGGTGCTCAGTTTCAGCAGCATAAGTGATTTAGAGCATCTCCATCTACATCCTAACAGTTGGTGAGTTCTAATAGTTTGGGAACCTAGTCCTTCAGTTTCCAACCTATTGGTATAGATAATTCAGTATTTGTAGACAGTTCGATTTAGCTAGGAGTTTATCCTAGTGACTCTCTAGTTATTAGTAGTAGAGGCTTGTCGGACTGGTAGATATGTTTCAAATTTCTAGTATTGATTAATCAAACTGTTGAGTTTAGTATTTTTAGATATTACATTTAGATAATTTTAGTTTAGCTTAGACAGATTCTGTATTTTAGCTTTGATTATATGTCTATATTTCTTTATTATGAGCTTCAGATTTAGTAGAAGGCTTACAGGGTTAGCTTAAGGCTACTCATAGTCTTAAGCATCGTGTGACGTCTTGGGACCCATTTTTAGGGCATTATAATTAGGTATCGCAATGCTGCATGATTAACGTGCACAATCACCTTTGTCCCAATCAAGTAAGATCTAAACTTTTCAAAGGCAAAAATCACTGCCAATAACTCTTGCTTCATCATGGTATAGTTCTTTTGAGCAGGATTTAGTGCCTTGCATAGTAGATGGAATAAAGGATCTTTTATTTTCTTTAGCCTAGTACAGTCCCTAAGTCCACTCCACGAGCATAACACATAATCTCAAAAGGTGAAGTCCAATCAAGGGACACAATGATTGAAGCAGTCACCAACTTCTCTTTTAGGCTTTAAAAATCCTTTTACATGTATCATCAAAACTAAATTTTACCTCTTTCTCAAGAAGCTTGCAAAGAGGACTAGTAATCTTAGAGAAGTCCTTGATAAATCACCTGTAAAAACCTGCATGCCCTAGAAAACTTCAAGTTCCCTTCACAAAAATTGGGTAAGGCAATTTTTCAATCACCTCAATCTTTGCTCGATCAACCTCTATGCCTCTCTTTGAAATCTTGTGCCTAAGCATAATTTCTTATTTGACCATAAAATGGCATTTTTTCTAATTAAGTACCAAGTTACATTCTTCACACCTTTGTAGAGCCTTTTCCAAGTGAATGAGATCGTCATCAAAAGAGTCACCGACCACCAAAAAATCATCCATAAAAACTTCAATGGTGTCTTCGACCATATTAGAGAAAATCGACGTCATACATCTCTGAAATATGGTTGGGGCATTGCATATCCTGAATGACATTCATTTGAATGCAAAGGTACCATAAGGACATGTAAAAGACATCTTTTCTTAGTCCTCAAGCGCAATAGTAATCTGATTGTAGCCTAAGTACCTATCAAGAAAAAAGTACCATCCTCTGCCTGATAACATGTCTAACATCTAATCCATGAAAGGCATTGGAAAATGGTCCTTTTGAGTCCATGCATTCAATTTTATATAGTTTATGCATACTTTCCATCCAGTGACTAGCCTCATAGGCACTAGCTCATTCTTCTAGTGTCAATGGACCGATTTCACTAGTAGAGCACTTTCTCCAATATGCGCAAACAAAGATGCCACTTTCAATGATGGACACCGGCCTTTATGTTAAAGTAGGCCCTACCTGATCCATTTCAAATCCATCTAGAGGTCTTTGAGCCTTGTTAAGGATAGGTTCAATAGTTATTCAATATTTATTTAGAATGCATCATACCATCACTAACCCACTTGTTATTAGCAATGGAAAATACCACACCAGCATCCAACTACTTGATTATTTCTTTCTTAATCACCTCTTGCATAGGAGGATTTAGTCAACATTGATGTTCAATAGATGGAACACAATCTATCTTAAGTTGTATTTCATGAGTACACAACCCAAGAAAAATACCCACAATACCTATAATGGACCATCCAATGGCCCTCTTGAAATTTTGCAACACTAACAATAATGCTTTTACTTTTGATTGTCCCAGATCAGATGCAATTATAATCAAAAAAATATTGTTGATCCCTAAAAATACATATCGCAAGTCAGATAGGAGGGTTTTCAACTCTAATACAGGTGGTTCCTGAGTGGATGGGCGAGTAGGTGGATTCGTTCTATTCTTCAAGTCTAAGTCAAGCTTTTTTGGTGTGAAATTATAATAACCACTCCTATATATTTGACTTACTAACTCCTCATACTCCTCGATACAATCAGATTCAAAATTCACGATCACAGCTGCAAGTGCTTCAACACCTAGTCTCTCTTCAATCAGAACAGCCATATCAGGACCATCATCCTACATAGTCACTACATCAACATCATGAAATAAATCCGCCTCCTTATCATGCACATTAATAAGAAATATCACTCTTAATTCATTGGGCTACCTCATAGATTTGAATACATTGAATATCACCTGTTCATCATTCAATCTTAGCAGCAAATATCCTATATATGGATAAATCAATATCCTTCCTATAGCCAAAGGATCGTACAAGAATAATTGGGACTTGGAAGTCCACTTCACAATCTAAGACCACAAAATTAGCAGGAAAAATAAAAGAGTCCACCTTCACCAATACATCATATAGAATACCAACTGACTTTTTCATGCTCCTGTATACCATTACTAGTCTCATGGTGGTAGGTTTTTAGGCTTTCAACCCCAATTTCTTAAATACAGCAAATGGCATGAGGTTGATGCTAGCACCCAAATCACACAAAGTACTCACAAAGTTGAAAGGTCTAATGGTGCAAGGTATATTGAAAGCATTGGGATCCTCATTATTCTCCACCAATGATCTAGTGGCTATAGTACTACAATGATGAACATTGTAAACTAGATCATAACTAATTTCTCTCTTCTTGATAATTAGATCCTTCATGAATTTTGTATATTCAAGCATTTTCTCCAATGTCTCTACTAGCGGTATATTAACTGATAGTTCTTTTAGCATAGATAAAAACTCTGGTACCTACTATCTTCTTATTTTTCAGCCTTTGTGGATAAGGAGGAAGAGTTTTTGGAAAGGACTTCAACACAAGCTTCGTAGCCTTTTTTCTCCTTTATTCTGCTTGCTACTGCTCCCTACATTAACCAACTCATCATCATTATTATGCTAATCAACAGTGGGTACCGGTGGATCTACAGTGACTTTACCACTCCGAGTGGTAATGGCATGGCATTGGCTATCATTTCTGGGGTTTACCACTGTATTGCTTAAAAGAGTGTCAGGCTGTCTCTGATTTACTATGGATGATATCTGACCAAATTGTTTCTCCAACTGCTTGATTGTTGTACCATGTGACTCAACTTTCTAGTTTAATCTTGACAGATTAGCTTTGATATCCTTCATGGGTGACCCCTGAGATAGGGCTGACATACTCAGGGATAACCCGCTAGTTTAGGACTGATCTCAGGGGTCACCTGTTGAGACGATGCATGGGGAACCTATAAACTAAATTGTGACTGAATATTAGGGATCTTAAACTGGGCATAATACATGAACTGGGATGAACTCGTAACTTGACTAAAATTCTGCAACATGAGGCGAGGCCTACGAAATCTCATCTTAAAATAGAGTGACTAAGCCTTTTGCACTATAACAACGAATTTTCAAGCTTAGACATATTCCTCAAATACTCTCTCACCAATACACTCCACCTCAGCATAGAACTTTACTTGCGACTACTGAAATTATTCATATGGGCACTGAGCATAAATGCTTAAACGTACTAACTTATCTGATTAACTGAATGACTAATAGAAGAATACTGGTAATATGAGACTAAACTGTACTTAGTCTAAATAACTAGACTGAGACTATGATTAAGACCGTAACTAAGGCGATAACTGAGACTGTATTGGGACTAAATACTGAGTGATCTGGAAATCTTTATACTAGGTAATGTAAGCATGCATGATTTTTTGTTAATGTTCACAACTATAAGCTATAGGCATAGAGCTGACGTGTAAGGCATGAGTAGATATCATGATATCTGAACTACAAAACTTTCCATTAGGGTAAAAATGGGTTGGGCATCATCCCTTCCTACTACTTTTTTTACATATGCTGACCTTACTATTAAAATCTGAAAGTATGACTTTGTAACTTATTCTACCATCTCCATCTTAGCCTAAAGCCACTAATATAAAGTTGTGAACCACTTAATAAAGAAATCAAAACTGAACTATCACCACTTTACTCTAAAGTCTGGGGGAGACACTAAGGAGGGCTCTGCTAATATTTTGGGTTTGACATTGAGTTGATGGCTATATAGGGGTTCCAAAGGAAGTAAAGCCTTGGGATATAAAAAGGTATAAACATAAGGATGAGAGACTCATAACGTACCCATAACTATATTAGAAGAACTTCTCTGATCATGGCGAGACTGGAGTACATAAAATCTATTTTGGCGTTGGCTACTAGTGGTAATGAAAGTGGCGCCCCGCTGATGCAAATATGTTCCCCTATGAGCTATTACTCTATACTCCTACATCCTATGACCTGGCTTACCATATCCAAAACATACATCGCTACCTGATCTACATGTACCTAGGTGATTTTTACCATATTCTTCACAAAGTGGATAGGTACGACCACTAGTCACACTACCCTAGGTTTTGGAGACTGGCGCCCCATCATGATTATCATTCCTAAACTTTGGTACTGGCACACTAGCTGAAGATGGAGATGGAAATAAATACTTTGTATGAAACTAGAAATGGTTACCGTCTTCTGACTTAGGCTGATTGAAATTAAAGCTACATGTTCTAGGCCTCTTATTCTTTTTTCCTTTCTTCTTAAGTTTCTAATCCTCAATCTGTTGAGCATGGACCATAACCCAAGATATGTCCATATTTTTAATCAATATCATTGTTCTGTACTCCTTAACCACACTATCTGACACCCCAGATATGAACTTGCTCATTCTAGACCTATTTTCTAATACTACATGGGGAGCATACCTGGATAACTGAGTAAACTTGAGGGAACACTCTTTCACGCTTATACTACCTTATCTGAGATTGATGAACTTTAATACTTTGGATTCTCTCATCTCTAAGGGATAGAATATGTCTAGAAAAGCAGTAGCAAACTCTTTCCATTCTATGGGATCTGGACCTATACTCATGTCTACCTTTCACTACTTAAACCACATATGGGCTATATCTTATAGCTGATAGGCAGCTAACTCGGCACTCTCACTAGAAGTCACTCCCATAATATTTTTGACCTTTTAAACCTGATTGAGAAACTCCTGTGGGTTCTTTTCTGACTTAGATCCCGTGAAGGAAGGAGGATTCATTTGGGTGAAGTCCCAAATTTTGTTTCCAGTAGTATTGGCTATTGGGTTTGCCGAAACAACAGTTGGTCATTAATTCTGAGCTGCAATTGAATTGGCTAGAGTAGTGAATGCAGCTCTGAATTCTGCATGGAAGACATGCTCTTCCAGGGGATCTACCTGAATGGGCTGAGGTGCTGACTGATTTTTTATTCTCCTTTTGTTAGTCTTTTTACGAGGCATGTTCTATAAACAAAAAAAAAAGAAGAAGTATATTAGACTAAGAGTTTAATTGGAGCTCATGCTCACTCGGACAAAATGAATACTAAAAGAAGGGAATCTTTTCCTAAAACATCTTATAGCCTCCTATCCATAAGTGTGGCATGCTACACACCCATGCACAAGACTCTACTTGATGCGGCTTTCAGATTTTCTAGGACTCTATTGAACCTTAGGCTCTGATACCAAGTTTATAACAACCCGGGACTACCCCCTAGTCATCACACGGTGCTTATAACCCCGAAGGACCATAAGCTAACCCATGAATGATATATGCTGTGAGCATTAAATAATAATACTGTAATTAATATAGAAAATAGGCTGAAATTCCATAAGGTTCAAAATATCTAAAATAATGATAAAATATAACATCTGTATAACTGAATACTATCTAAAAATCTAATCTGAAAAGCCTCTAAATAAATCTATCTGAAAGTGGAGTTGATGGGATAATCCCCCAACTAACTCCATCTACTGAACTACTACATCTACTGAAATACTTACATAAAAGCACATCCTCGATAGATAATGACTCACTATTGGATCTGCTACTGCTAGCTGAATCTAGCTAAACGCGGTTAAGAATTGAGTGTTCGAACCTATGATATAAAACTTCATAGCACAGGAAAGTATGCGCCGGTATGTGGGAATATACTGGTATGATAGATAAGGTAAGGTTGAATGCAAGGGTTCATATGCATGAACAATAACTAACTAAATGATATAGAGTAACTGAACATTAGAGAACATGAATAATTAGTACTACTTAAATCACTAAGTGTACAACACAATGGACATACCTAGATATATACTGTAGCTGGACTTTTCTAAATCTAAGTACTGAGTTATGATAACTAAGTAACTGATATCTGAAGTTACTAATAAGTTGAATTACTAAAACTAATTGACTGTGTCTGACAGTCCTGATTATGTAAAGATGAACTGAGTTCTAAACTGAAGACTGAAACTAAAACTATAGGAGGTAATAATCTAACCGACATGTCTGTAACCCCAATTAGAAAGGTATCAGTATTGTGCCACGGGAAAAAATAAATGTTGTGGAGTCAGTCCTAACTAGTGGGTGACCCCTGAGATCAGTCCTAAACTAGCGGGTGATCCCTGATTATGTCCGTCATATATAATGGGTGATATATTATAACCTACGCTGGGTACGTAGTTCTACAACTTAGGGATTGCTTATAAGGACCCTGTCCTAACTAATGGATGAGACCCCAACCCTAGGCTCGCTCGGTGCTAAACCCTACTTATAACTGAAAGACATTAATCTGATCATACTGAACTGGACAGGACTATTATAGAGTTTTACTCAGTTTTCCTAAGTTTTGTAACTGACTGAGAGTACCAATGATTATGACATGACTAATACTATCCTATCACTGACACTGGATCTAGGTAAATAGCTACTTTATCGGGTATTAAATACCCCAGGACTCGTTAGCATGAAAGGTAAAGCAAGGCATCATCTTGAATAACATAACAATGTTCACTTGGTCATAATTCATCCATAGAGACATTTCATCAAACACTTGTAATTCATTAACGTGTACATGAATGGGATTGCATAATAACATGTCATGCCTTTACTAGTCAATTGACATAAGCATTTTATCAAACACTTGTAGGGCATAAGATTGTACATGATTAAGATCTCATAATAACATCTCATGATTCCTCTATCTACTTCACATAGGCATTTTAGCAAATACTTGCGGAGCATGAGTATTTCACATGATAATGGTCATCTCAAAAACATCATGAATACAATACTTAATTACAAATTCAAGGGTTTAGCATGTAATTCATATAATCCCCCTAAATACTATTTTATTTTTCATGAATCTTATCATACTCATGGATTGCAAACAAAATTAACAGCATAGATATATTAATCACTTTGTACGTTCAAGGGTTTATCAAGATAATCACATATTCATCACACATTTTATTTAATTTCATAAAACCTACATTTAAATATATCATGAACATGAATTTAACATACATCAAACATGAAAATCATAAATTGAGATCTTGTAGGTTTAAAAAGGGATTCTTAGACTCTATGGGTGAAAGGAACCCATAGATAAACATCTAACATACCTTAATTTGAGAGTTTCTTCGAGTTCTTGGATAAATTCTTTGGAGTGACCTTGATTCTTGAGAGCTAGGGTTTGTTTTCTTGAGAGAGAATTATCTTTTAATTTTTGGGGAAAAGTGAATAATGAAGGGTTTTAAACATTTTTAAGGATTAAATTCCATATCTGGACAAATTAAAATCATAGGGAAAGACTGTTTTAACCATGGGTGCAACTTTAACTTTTTGTGCAATTTTTTTAATCTGAACCCCTGGCGCAACGCGCCACTATCGTGCCAAGCCACTGGAAAATGAAAACTGAGAAATTAGATGGTATTCCAACATGGTAGAATTGCGTTGCCACCTTGGTTGCAACTTGGAAGTTCACCGCGATGTAGTGGGATCGCGTTGGAACACTAAAAAAGAACCATTGCCATTTTGAGCCTTAGCGCGATGCATCATAATCGCGGAGTCACACTAGAAAGTGAGAATTGGGAAAAGGTCTAGTGGAGACGCGATGGTATCGTATTGTCTCACTGGAAAATGACAAGTTTCATTTGGACTACCTCTGCGATGCGCTAAAGTACCAGGTGGTATACTATCTTACTAAAATGACTCTAACTCTTCGCCCAAGTGTTGAATTTGGTATCGATGGAAAGCTTATTCAATTTTCCACACAATGAAAAGTCAAAATATTAAAAATTATACATGTATAAAAATGTATTCATCTTTAAAGAAAGTCTTTGACATTTTTGGAATGAATTTAAGCTAGGTAAAAGTACGAGGTGTTACAGTGTTGTTGGTCGTCCATCTTTGCAACAGGTGGAACATTTGTTGGGAGATATTAACATAGGTTTTCAAATGGATTCCCATCTGTGGCAACAAATATTTCAGTTGTTGGCATAAAACAAACCAGTAGTAAGACTGGTTTGATCTCATCCATCAGGTTGTTCATCTATTGTAACAGGTTATCCATCTGTCGTAACAAATGATTCATTTGTTCCAACTGATGGGTTATTTGGTGGAATTTTTTTGTAATGTGGCCTATAAAGATTTATTAAAATTTGTCTTACCTTTTAAAAAAATTATATAGACATCAATTGTAATGTATTTTTTATTTTTCTGTTGTTGTGGTTAAAATATGTCACCCAAAAAAAAACTGAAAGTGGATCAAATTCTGACCACCTAACAAAAAATGTTAGAGTACAATGGATTCGGAAGAAATTCCTGAACAATCTCAGTTAGGGAAAAAGTGAAGTTTAGAAAAGTTATGAAAATGATGTTAAGAGAGGTAGAGAAGGGTATGTAGAGGCTGGTGGGAAAAATAAAGTGAGGAGGAAAAAGATGAAGAAGATAAACAAGAAGAGGAGGTAGAAAGTGATAAAGATGATGATGATCAACATAACGATAATGCATCACTAATGGGGCGTGAATTAAGATCAAAATCGCAGCATGATCCTGTCAAAACTATTAGTATTGATTGGTTTCAAGTTGAGATACAGATAGATAACCCTGCAAAACTAACTGGTGATTCTTTAGTTGAATCTCCATTTAGGGAAATTTTTTGATTAATATAGGAACACTATGAAGAAGGAAAAACTAGAGGAATTTTTTAAGAAGGGCTGATTTGGACACTTTATTCGGTTGCTTGAAGACAATAATGCCTATTTCTATATAATCATGGCATATGGTCTTCTCAAGTGCAGGATCAAGTACATGGGGGATGATAAAGATTTAAAGGAGGGGGAAAAAGATGGATGAAATTTGGATCAACTACTGAAGCATGCTGATTTATTTTAGCATGAAAGAGTTTGCCATAGTGACATGATTGAGATGCGATCGTCCAAGAGAACCTCTGATCAATGAAACACCCCACAAAAATTTCAAGGCAATAAAGACAGCCATACCACCACCATCAAATAAAGGCAACGAATTATCTAAGCGACCAGCCACCAAAACCAACAAATGCAAGAAAAAAATAGATGGGTTGTTGGACATTACTGGACATGGCTACAAAGCAACAAAGTTGTTAGAACATCTGAAGGATAAAGCCATACAAAAGAAGTACAAGGAGCAATTGTACTTAGTTTTGCTTGCCCATTCCATTATATTAGAAAGACACATCAACAAAGTCATAGAAGATGATTTGTTGGAGCTTGATGAGAATTTAGAGAAATTCAATAATCATCCCTAGGGATATGACAGCTATAGTTGGATATCAAATATTTATTGAAAAAGTTATCCCCAAAGATGATCTCTTTATATGGCTTTCATTGGGCTTTCATGGTAAATTTAGTCACGATTTTTTTACGCTTTTATTAGTTTATAATTATATTGAATAATTATTTTGACTTTTTTTGTTTGCTTCTTGTTTACATTTTTAAGGATTGGGCATTTGAAGCCATTCTCCCCTCTGAAAGCAAGTCAAGGATTATCCGGATGAGGTTTCTCATCTAAGGATCCTTAGGTGATTGGATGCAAAGAGAAACATGAGAATTAAGGGGGTTGATCTCTTTAACCCTCTGAATGATGCAGTAAGTCTTTTTTCAAGTAAAATACTTTGACTCAAAGAAAGATATTGAAATAGATGATTCCTATATTGGAACATATTTGTAATCTGTTGTAATTTATCTTAACAGATTACCTGTCACGACCCAAGTAGGGGTCCTGGCTGCGACGAGCATCCCGAACCATGAAGGCTTGGGTGCATTTTTTATTCTGGAAATCATGCACAACGTTCATACATTAAAAAAATGCAAAAAAATTTTCATACGAAAACATGGCCAATCTTATAATTCAACTGAGCAATTCGAAAGAAAGTCCTTAACATTCAAAACACATGACACTAGTCTGGGAAATCTCTAACAATACAAAAATCAACATATGTCAACAAAATTAGGACAAGATCACCAGTCAGACCATGAACCAAAATAAAATAACAATGTCTTATAAACCAGGCCTTCTGGAATAGAGGAGGCTCACCAACTGCAAATCTCAGACATGCCAATCTATTTCTTAGCGGGACCCTGAGATTGTACCTCAGATCCTGAAAAATAAGGGAATACATATGTACTGGTACGTAGAATAATCTAAAAACCAAATACATTTATATAAAACATAGGTGAGATCATTTCATAAAAACATGTCATCTTAAAACCTTCGAAAACATATGGGCACAATTTGATAAATTTCAAAACACCTTCTTGAAATCATGAGTCTACTCTTTGTTATTCTTCTGAGAGAGATGGTACACCCTACAATCTGAGTTTGTCATAAGGATTGGAGTATCAGTAAGTGGAGACACGCAAGACCACACAGTATGGTGCCATGATGCCTAATCAAATCAACATGTCATGGTAGTGCACAAGACCACAAAGCAGGGATCCTAACCATAGTCCTAAATTGGGATGACATAAATCAATGTACACAAGACCACAAAGCATGGTACCATAACCTTGTGTCGGCAAATCATAGTTTCAGAATAGAGTCTTTCAACTCGTGTTTTCTGCGGGTAACCATCTAACCCTCTTTAATCCTAGTTTTGAATCTCTTATAAAAAATATGCATAATACTTACTAACCACTATTTTCTTATTATGTCAAGGGAAATTCACAACGAGGTATCTTCATACCCTGACTTGCAAGTCATTCATATCGTATCATTCCACAGCCCTTCTCGTTCAAACCATTTATAATATTCTGCTTTAGATTTTCCAATAAATCAATCATTTGACCACCAAAAATATTTAAACAATATATTTCAAAACATGTTCAAACTTATGCAAAGATTGTCCCTTTTCAATATTTCAACACATGATGGTCAATTCCTTTCTACAAATCCATGCAACTCTTTCAATTATCACATTAAACATTTATAAACAAGAAAACACCCTCTCTTCAATTCATAATCAATATCAAGTCCAAAAAAATAGTAAAACACTTATCTCATACTTCAAAACATGTAATTGAATAACCCACAATATGTGAAATCAAGAGATATCATAACAAGAAAGGGGTTTCATCATTCATGCCCTAAATTTAATCTTTGTGAAACTAAAGACGCTCATGCATGCATGATTATAGTTTAATTCTATAAAAAAGGGTTCAAGACAAACGTTCACTTTCATCAAATAAGTTCTTAATACATACTATTCAAAACTATATTGAAAACCCTCTTTATAAACATGATTGTATATCTTTAAACTTAATAAAAACCATAACACTTATGCCTAATGATTTTAGGATAGCCCCACGTACCTTAAACTTTTTGATTTGGAGAATAAAGCTTGAATTCCTTGGATTCTTGGAGAAAATGATTTTGGATTTCATTCTTGGGAAAAAAGAGGGGTGAGTTGATGTTGTAGAAGATGGGCAAATATTTCCCTTTTGGGTGATATAAATCATCTTTTGGACGTTTAGGGTTGAGGGGAAAGGACTAAAGTACCCCTAAACTTAAGGAGTTGAAAACAACATGGGAATGGACCAGGTGGCCCACCCTTCGTCCGGGGAAGTAGAGCCCGTAATGCCCACTCTAGTCCGGTGCTCTAACCCCCTCGGCATGGGCTTATCGCGTGCCCTCACTGCCTCTCATAAAAATGGCTATAACTTTTCGCTCGGGTATCGAATTAAGGCAAAATTGGTATCATTGGAAATCTAACTCAATTATCTACGATTTGGTTGGTCTTGAGATGCAAAATTCTACTTGTATCAAAAGTTATACATATTCAAAATAGACCCTTGTAAAATCAAATGTAAAGATTTAACTGAATCAAAGGTTCTTAACTCAACTTTGCTCCAAGTGATTCCTATAAAGATTTTTCATCTCAAAAGCACTTCAAACATGAGGATAATGATCATAACACTTATTATTAATTGGAATAATTTCTATTAGAGCTTACACAGTAGGAACAACAGTTTGATTTCTAGTTCAAAAATATGGGGTGTTACATTACCTATCTAGTACAACAGATCGGTAATCTGTTTTAATAGATGAGTTATTTTTTACAACAATTTACCCATCTATTGCTTTGGTTCTCTGAACCTGACTTAACAAATTATCTATCCACTACAACTTATGCAACAAATGGGTAATCTAATGCAACAGATGGTTAATCTGTTACCACATATGAATCATCTGTTGCACCATAAGGATCATCTATTGCATAAGTTGTCTGTGTTAACATACTACCCATTTGACTTTAAATTATTATTTGATTTAAATGTATTTACCCTTTATTTTAGGTTGTGCATCTGTGGGTCAAACCAACTCAACAATAGTTGGAGATGACTTATTTTATTACTCTAAGTCTTGTTGATACAATATCAGACCCAATGGTAGAGTTAATAAAGAAGGAATTAGCTAGAGCAACAGCCATAAAAAGAGTTTTTAGGCAATTTTATCCTAATGTTGAGGCTCTTCATGACCAACCTGCAGCAACAGATCCGGGTGTTACTTTTGAGGGTATTACTGGTGAAGTTGTTCATGTCGGAGGCAGCCATGCTGATGCTGCTGCTAATCGTGATGATGAGCATTATAATGCTCAAGAAAAAATAAATATGTTTGAAATAACCCATTACACTGGTCCCTCTCACCCTTACACCGATCTTTTTTACCCTTATAGTCGTCATCCTCACCCCTTTTCACCCTTATGTTCTGTTATAAATGTAAAGACTAAATGGATAGGTAGGATAAACTCTTTAAAAGAATAGATATTATCACTAAAGCTGACAAGGAATAAAAATCCAAGAGGGGTGTCATACCATCCAAGAAGGTGAGAGAGCCATATACTCATATAGTGAAGGTTAGGAAGAAGAAAAAAGCAAATAGACATAAACTCTAAAATTTAAAACCAAAAAAATTACAACTCCTCTTCTCCAAAATATGTTAAAGTTCAGGGACCATTGAAGAAGGTGGACATATACGCAGAAATTTATGCCAAATAGAAGGTTGTTCTGAGAAAGACCATAAATTCTAAGCAACGTGCAAAAACCTTCACCATGAATACCTTTTCCCCCCAAGACTTCAGAAGATGAAAGACATGGGCCTATGGTACGTGGACATAGAAAGTTTACTTTTCCTAACCTAGCCTTCTAATCTACTCCATGAAGAAGAAGCTACGTAACAAATGTGTCATCTATTGCAATAGTTGGGTATTGTGATACGACTGGCGGTGGTTTTGTTGCAATAGATTACCCATTTGTTGCATAAGTTGCATTAGAAGGGTAATCTGTTAACAAATTCAGAGAACCATGTGCAATAAATGGACCATCCATTGTATCTTTCCACTTTGTTTTTATTTTATAAAATTACTAACCTACTTAAAAATTATCTTCTTATATCACAATATAATAATGAAATCTCTGCCTCATGAGGGGCAGGCAATTAGCGTACCCGGAAGCTTATGATGCTGTCGATAGGATAATGGACCTCAACTTCTACAATAATTTCAAGGATAGGTACACTGAGTTTATTAAGCTAGCATCAACTCCTGGTGGCTCAGGATTTAATTCGTTAGTTTCTGGGTTCTAATGGGATGATGATATGATTAATTATGTTAGAGAAAAGAGTCCATATCTACACGGCAAGAACTGAAACAAAGCAAAGAGGATCCTTGCAGTCATGAACGTAGAGGTCAAATATTTTTTGGCTCTTAAGATACTACTTTAGAAGGGGAAAATGAAGGTTTATGACTACAACTTACCTGTCTTCGATGAGGCCATTTTTTTACCAACATGAAGCCACTGTTGGAGTTGTTCCCCAACTTGTTAAGGAAGAGTAAACTAATGAATCATTTCCCAGCGAAAGTGTTGATGAAGCAAACATGGGATTTTGAAGGTTGAAACAAGGACAAAGACCTTTCAAAAAATCAAGATGGTGTTGCATGCGGGTCATAAGTGCTTGTACACATTGAACATTTGCTGACCACCATAGAAATGGCCGAGCTAACGACCTTTCTATGCGATAATATTATGGCAAGGATACAAAAGGTCTAGGCTTATAGGGTACTAAATAAATGCTTAGATCCTGTACATGAAAAAAAAGATGTAGAAATTCAAACACCATGAAAATATTTATTCCATGAAAATTTTTATATTCGATGAAAATAAATTTCTTATAATGCAACTGATTGTCTATCAGTTGTAACAGGTAGTCTATCTGCTCTGACAGATAGTTTATCTGTTGTAATAGGTTGGTCATCTGTTGTATTATGTAGATGTTTATATCTAAGTTAATCTGTTGCAACAGATAGGTCTTCTATTGGAACAAATCAAAATAGTAGGAAAACCTGTTTGATAATATCCAACAGATGAACTATATGTTGCAACATATGTCTAAATCTATTTAATAATTTCCAATAGATATGTCGTTTGTTGCAACAAATACATTATCTATTACAACATTTGAATCTAGTATTCCATTTCAATTGATAAGTTCAAATCTAAGGAGAAAATAGACAAAATAAAATAAATTGAAGCCTTCAGAAATTACATGAAATAAATCAATAAATAAATAAAATATAAAAAAATTATTATGGGTACAGATAATATACTCAACAAATAAATCAACAATTTAAGTTTTGGTGCCAACAATTCCTAAGAAGAGGTCATTACTTTGATAGTAAAGATCTAATCAATATGGACAAGTTGTTCTTCATCTGGTGCTATAGAATTCAGCTTTGGTGATCATGGATCTTTAATGTCACTTGTGTACGGTTTCTAAGCTCGCTTCTACATATTTCCATAAAAGAGTAGCATATCTTTTACAGAGTAATCTAAAATCAAGTCCATCATATGGTACTTGTAATTCTTTGCTTAAATACTCGGCATAGGCGCAACAAAAATACCGCAATCCCTGCGTTTGTAATCAAATAATCCATAATGTAAGCATTGTAAAGTTTATGAAATAAAACTAAATCATGATACTTGATTAATACTTATAGGCTACCAATGGGTTGTTGAGCGATTCCTTCAACATATTCTACATTAAATAAATTGCCCATTTTATCCCAGTATGCTTCAATCGTCGATAAATCAATACAAACTTTTTGATCCAAAAAGCCACTTATATAAATATAAGTAGACAATATTTTGGCCAGCTTTTATATCTCAAATGATGGCCCATAATGTCTCCTCCCGAACATCGAGTTGTAAACTCGAATGTTCCTCTCTTTTAGAATGACGACAGCCAATACTCAATGGAATTCATCACCGCAATTGATTGGGATGTACACTTCATTGACCAAATATGAAGGTAAGATAGCTGGAATGTTAAAACCTTTGATGATATTGATTAAGCATTCCTCATTTCGGAAAACTTCTGGTTGTTGTTGACAATAACTATCATAGAAATTATTAATGTAAACTTTGTACAAATAATTATCTGTTGTGTATTTGTATTATTCTTGTCTTTGCAACTTGACCTTCTTTCAGAGGTAGTAAAAAATTACAGTGATGTGCTGCACATATTATCAAATATTTAAGATTACATGGCAATAAAATTAATACATAGATACATTTAAATAAAGTATTAATAGTAAGATGTATGGCATTTAAGCCTCATCATTCCTGCAAGTTTGGGGTTGTGACATCAAATAGAACCAATTCTTCATTGTGGGATGTGCAACAACAAAGTTGAACATATCAAAATCAAGACCCGATTGGTTTACTTTGTAGTGTTTGTCATTTTGTTTTTTGCATGATTTATATGTGTTAATGTCATGTTTTTACCACAAGAATTGTATAAATCAATATCCTTATAAATAATTTATGTACCTGCCTGCATAAAACTTTAATAACCCATCAGCAATCCATTTTGGATAATCGTCGATAAACTTTGTTAGTTTTTTTGGAGCCTCGTCAGAGATGTTGAATCCTTCAAATGGGTAATTCTTTCATTCTTCCAGACTGACAGGCTTTACTTTTTCTTCGTCCTTAGATGCAGTTGATGGATTATCAACTGTGATACTATAATGTTCAGCAATAGCTTCTATGTGACATCCACCTAGAAAGCCAGAATTGTCAATACTAATCACAAAGATACAAAAAAATAGAAAAGGATAATTCATCTGTTTTATCTAATCAAATAGGTTTCCTCCTATTTTAAATTGTACCAATAGATTACCTATCTGTTATAACAAATGGAATATTTGTTAGGGCAAATTAAAATAGGAGGAAGACCTGTATGATAATTTTTAATAGATGATCCATCTGTTACAACATATGAATCATCTGTTTGGACAGACTAAAATAATAGGAAGTCTTGATTTAATTTATCCCAATAGATTACCCATTTGTTACAGCAGATAGGTTATCAATTGGTATAAATTAAAATAGTAGAAACACCTATTTGATTTGCTATAACAGACGAGACATATGTTGCAATAGATAATGAATCAGATGCAATACATTAGTCAACTGTTAAAACAGATGCATATAGTTGTTTGATAATTTTTAGCAGATATGCCATCTGTTCCAACAGATATGTAGTCTATTTTTTTGTTGGAATAGATGATATATATTCACCTTCTTCAGCTCATGTTGCTCTCTTGTGGCCCTTGTACATTGATCAAAAGTGAATGACAAAGATAGAGGAGTTGTAATTTTTCTTTTTTCGATGCTTGATGATGCCTTGGAAATCTCTTTCCTCCTCCTCTTAGACGTCTTAATCTCCAATGGAGTGTATGATAATAAAATCCTCTTTGATGGAATGACACACCTCTTAGATGTCAATTCATTTACAGAAGCAATTAATACATTAATAACATTAATCACTCCATCATAGTTTGCCTTGAAGTCTTGACATTTGCATGCAGAACATTCGTTGGGTGGAGAAAATCTGTAAAACTAGTATGATCATAATCATAATGGTTTGTTGTTTCAAAAACTGTAAGAGGAGCATCATTAGCCCCAATAGCAGCACCACTACCACCATCAACAACTCAATCACCTCTAACACCATCAGCAACAATAGGTCCACCCTCCAAAATTATTATTTTTCTTATGATGGTTGTTGATAAAAATAATTCTTTTTTTATTCTATCAATGACTTTAGGGTCCAATAGAATTTGCACAGATCGTAAAGAAAGAAAAAAAGGCATCTTCAACTCTCGATTGGTTCGAACAAGCCATAAATGTACAATCTAAAATAAATTAGTACATATATTAGAATGATGATTAAATCATTGAAAAAATCATTAATTAAAACAAAAACTTAATTAGGATTAGACTTACTGCTTCCTTCGGGGGGTTGAAGAGATCAAGAAATTTTATATTTTTATTGGTTTTGGCCGACAACCATCTCTGGATTCTTGGACGTGAAACTTCTTCCTAATAGTTCACTTGTTTTCTCAAATAAGGAATGGCTTCAAATTCCCAAGCCTATAAAATAACGTCAATAAATCAAAAGTATTATTCAATAAAAAATAAATTAATGATAATAAAGGATATATTTACCATAAAAGCCCATGGAAATCCATATAAGTTGATTTTCATTGGCGTTAACGGAGTCAACAACTATTTGACAGTCATTTTGAAGCTTTCATAACCCCAAGGATAGTTGTTAAATGCCTCAAGATCCTCAGAGAGCTTTATTAAACCAAATGGTATATTGTTGTTAATGTCTCTCCCGTAAAGAATATTATGTACAAGCCAAATCAAGAACAATGATTGTTTGTGCTTCTTTGAAAGTCTTTTACCTTTCAACGCTTCTATCAGATTTTTATTCTTGAAGCTTGGACCAACAAGAGACACCAAGTCATCACCATCACTTGACTTACCTTTGCTTTTTTTGAATGTGTGGGGTATTTTTTGGGTTAGAATAGGTTTTACTTAAGAAGGAGAAGGAGGATAATATTTTAGTCCAATAACTATGGAAAACTCCTTCCAACTAAAACAAACAGGCATGCCACATAATTTATCCATACCTCATCCATCTTATTTTTATTTTTATACATAAACCTACGCTTGAGAAGATTATATACTATTTTCATTTGAAAATGAGCATTATTGTCCTCCGACAAATCAAGATATTTCCCAAAGCAATTGTCCCTGAAATAAGCATCCAATTTTAGTCTCGAAGTATTTTTCTAAAGGCATCAAAAAAATTTCCCATGGCTGACTTAACCACGAATCACTAGTTAAATTTATGGCACCAGCGAACTGCATTCTCATAGGATAACTATCAATGTAGAAGGTTTTGACCAAATCTTCATTGGAAGGGCCATTAGCATTTGGATCATCTCTTTTGAATCATTCCTCATCCCCTCTTCATTATCGTCAGCTTCTAATTGAGATAACGATTATAAAGCAAGCTCATAGAGTGGTGGATGTAGCCTAGCTGTTTCACTTGTTCCTTTACTTGAACTTTGTTTAGTTTTGTTTTCTTTTGGAAGCCTTATTATCTAAAAAAATAACAGAAAAATAAAAAATATTATAATTAATTAAAGCATCATTAAAAAAAGGATAACAGTAAATCTATCATGTACTATACAGTAAAATAACAGTTGCAATAGATCACACATATGTTACAAGAGATATGTTATATGTTGCAACATATAACTATCTTGTTGCAACAGATGAGTAATTTGTTGTAAACAATAAAACAGTTTCTATACTATTGTGATTTCTTTCAACAGATTACTCATCTGTTGAAACAGATGATTGGTCTGTACAACAAATCAACTATCAATATTATTTAGATTTCTTCTGATAGAAGCATCATCTGTCATAACAGATGAATTATCTGTTATGAGAAATCAAAGTCTTGAATATGTCATCCTGTTGGAATAGTTGATAGGATTTCATCCAACAGATTGTTCATCTGTTGCATCAGATGGTTCAACTATTGCAGAAAAAAATAGTAGTAAGATTTTGTTCAATAGAACAACAATAATATCACCATTTAATATCAAATACATCATTGTTACAAAGAACAACAAGAAATCGACCCAGCAACACCAACACAACATAAATACTAAGAACATCAACAATGACCAAAAATATTAAAATTATTATTTTATTTGTACAAACACAAACAACAAAAATCAAACTTCAAAAAACTCAACAGAAACCAACAAATTAAATCAACAATTCGACAACAAGAACTATAATAACCAAAAAAATTATATTTTACTCCAAAAAGGGAAGAGAAAAAATACTAGAAATTAGGTTTTTCTTTAGTGCCCATGTCAAATTTAGGTAACAAATAGGGAAATTGTTAATCAATACTAGAAAATAAGTTGTCTCAAGTTCCTATTGTTCTTAATAACCAAAAAAAACTAATTATTTACCTGTGAAAGAAAAGGGGGGCGATGAAGAACTCAAAGTTGTTGTCGTCGGAGAGCAATTTTGTCATATCGATTGATGGTTGAAAGTCGAAAAGGAACTCAAAACCTAACAATTTATCGCCAAGAGGTTGAAGTCATCGGGGATTGAAGGGAGAAATTTGTAAAACTGTTGGTTGGAAGAAGCTTGAGAGACATGGTCGAGATAGAAAGAGGAGATGGAGGGTTGATTAGGAGAGGACAGAGATGTGGGTTGATTTATATTTTTGAAAAGATCAGAATCTTTTAAAAATATTAATCAAGTCCATAATTAACTTCATTAAGTTTCCTAATTATGTTTTATCCTTTCAGTTGGTCAATGTCACCAATCATTCATTCAAGACTTAAATGACACATTTTCATTAATTTTCTCTACTTTCGATATGTCTGCTCACCTAGAAGAACGAAAAAAAGAAAAAGAAAAGAAAAAATATCAATACTAGCAAGAACATATTTGTGTGGAATGATGAATATTGATGGCTCTATATAGATAACGTTTTAAATTTGAAATCTCAATATTAAATTAGTTAACTTGTTGATAAACTTAAATTCAATATCAAAATGAAACTATTTCTCTGCATTTATCTTTCAATTTTTTGGTTTTAAAATCATCACTTTTTTCTAATTACAGAAGTTGAAACAAATTTAAAATGTGCTTTTGCAAAATTACAGATTTATTTTATTATTATTTATTATTGTTGTTGTTGTTGTTCTTATTATTATTATTATTATTATTATTATTATTATTATTATTGTTATTGTTATTGTTATTGTTATTGTTATTGTTATTGTTATTGTTATTGTTATTGTTATTATTATTATTATTATTATTATTATTATTATTATTATTATTATTATTATTATTGATAGTATTAGTAATAGTATTTTATTACCACCTTTTCACTATCAATGCTATAACTCCTCTTCTTCTTTTCATCATCATCATCATTATCACCATCATAATCATCATCATCATTAGTGAATATGTCTGTGTTTTGCACGATTATTAAAGAAAATTAAACTATAACTAAATAATATTACAACTTTTATGATAAAAATATTTTTATTTTGATCAACTTTGTTTTTATATTCTCCAACCATAATCCTAATAGTTTCTTAATGTAATCATATATCAAAGGTTAATTGTTCTTTTATTATATATGACTTTCATTGTGTTTAGATATTGCTTTCTTAAAAGAATTTTATTTAATTTTTTTGCAATGTACATAACTAACCTGACAAAGACATTACACACATGGATTAAGTTTCTTATTGACTTGTTATATCAAGAGAAATTGAAATAATTCATTGCATGATTAATATACATTAAATCGCCTTAGAAACAGAAGAATCAACACATGTCAATAGAAAGTGTTCATCAAATTTAGGAAGATAAAGCAATTGGATGTCCAACATCATGCTTCCAGAATAAATCACCTTTTTCTTAACATGAATTATTGAAAAGTGAAACTCATAAATCACTTTTTTGTTAACATAAATTAGTAAGAGTGAAAGTAAAAAATCACAAGAATCTCAATAAATAAAAACAGGACACTATCTAAAAATTAACACATATGATAGGGTTAATCCAAAATAAAGAATTAAACACTACAGCTTATCTGATTTAACCCAAGCAAACAACTAAACACTACAACTTATTGGACTATTTATCAATTTGCAAAGATTAAATTAGAAAATTAAAGTGAAAGACATGTTGCACAATAACTATTTTTCACACCACATCGTAACGAAGAGACCCTAGATACAAACAATGTGCATTTTGAGATTTAAAAAGCATTTACCTCGATGAAAATAAAGACTACAAGCTAATGACTCTTTACTACTCTAGTCATTCATTACAATTATTTATTCTTTGTTGCCTTCATTTTTTTTCCTCATTGACATTAATTTTATAGTTACAACTACATAATACATAAACAGAAATTAATTATCATTAAGATTATGTTATATTAATTTCTTTTATGTGGGTTGTCTCAAGCAAATGGTATATTGAGTTCTATTATAAAAGAGCTATTTTAAGGATAATTTTGATTTATTTTATGAGACTTTTAATAATTCATTTATTTAGTAAATTGTAAAAAAAAAAAAAATTGAAGTGTCACATCATTTTATCTATATTTCTCCTTTATGTTTATTTTTAGTATAACGACAATTAAAAGTGAACAAATGGTGTAGTAACTTTAACTATCTAAAGAAAGCAAAAAGAATATATATATAATTTTAAAAAAGATATTCATGCCAAATGGTTCATATGTTTTTTCTTCAAA
This sequence comes from Capsicum baccatum var. pendulum, assembly GCA_030864225.1. Lineage (NCBI taxonomy): Eukaryota > Viridiplantae > Streptophyta > Magnoliopsida > Solanales > Solanaceae > Capsicum > Capsicum baccatum. Next base: position 43,826,877 of record CM061554.1, read on the forward strand.
TCTTCACATAAATCATTATTTCATCTTTATTTCATCCGTTCACTATTTGAGCTTCTTTGTATTCCTGCAAAAAATAATACATTACAAAACTAATACATTATGAAAAAAATTATAATAAAATAGATTTAAATCATACATGTTTGTGCTTAAAAGTTACAAAAAATATAGGATAAAAATAACAACAAATTTAATGTAATTTCATATATGAGTTTAGCACATCAATTAAAATGCCAGAGGAATAATGCATGTAGAAGAAGCAGTAGCAGCAGTAGCATATCCAAAAGAAAAAAATAAGGATATTTTAGAAGGTATACAAATGATTTTTTAAAAAAGAATATATGAAAATTCAAAAATATATAGTGAATGAAATATCCTTAATTTTGATGATGGAGGGAAGAAGACTTATAACACCTCTATTTATAGGACAACAATATGGAATATCAAATAATATCATGAACATGACTATTAATATAATTTAGGGGTTACGATCATCAAAAGTCATGAGAGTAATGAAAATAAAGAACTGTTAAATTTTTATCTTCAAGAATAAAAATAAATGAAGAAGTAGTAATTGACCCATTTATTTTAATAATTAAACAAATTGATTGATTAATGAAGAAATGAAGAAAAAAGTTCAAAAAATCACAAAAAAAAAAAGATAAATAGCATTGGAGACCTATAAGGCATAATAATAAGAAATTATTATTATTATTATTATTATTATTATTATTATTATTATTATTATTATTATTATTATTATTATTATTATTACCATATCTTTCTATTTCATTTAATATTTAAATTATATGTATCTAAATATATTTTATTACATCTGAAGAGATAAATTCGTGGTATTTCATTAAAATATTTTGTACATGCTGAAATTTCATGTAATATTCTCTTACTATTTTATACGTGAATTTCATGAATTACTATATATATACATACATACATATGTATATATTTGTGTGTGTATCAAAATAATTTATCTTACAATGTAACTACTTTAAATTCAAAATTTATTTTCAAAATTAGGTTTGTATTGAAGATGTGTGTTAGCTGGAGACATGGGTTTGAGGAAAATGGGGAATTAGGGGCAGGTTAGGGGATTGGTATTTTTTTTAATATTATTTTATTGTACATATACATATTGGCATATTGAATTTTAAAAAAAGAATGACAACGATTACAACTGCGAAAGATATACATGTTTGTGAGGGAGGTGGGGCATATTTTAGTCAAAATATTTTTTCCCTGAAATTAGTCTCTTATTTTGCGAATTTAGAATGCAACAAAATGTTATTTTAGATTAAAATTTAGAAAGAATCTCTATGTTGAAATTCAATTTTAAAATAACTGCATTAATTCGAAATTAACAAACTACGTCACATACTTTATTTATGATTTACTTCTCTACTTACTTAATATTTTATGTTTTAAATTGTTTTCTTTAAATTATACCTCTATCTTTAAAAATAGGCGTATAGAAAAATCATAAAAATGTTTTGTTTTTTTATCTTTTATTTAATATTTAAATAAATTATATTCAGATGTTTTTTCAGAACATTTTAATTTTAATTTTAATTTTAAAAGAGATAAGTTTATGAAAGAGTAAAGGTCTTTTTAGAACTCTTCAACCATTAAATATGTTTTATAACATTTAAATTTTAAAAGAGATACGTTTATGAAATAGTAAAGTATATCCAGAACTCTTCAATCATGAGTTTCTATTTTTAATTTAATGAAAAAAAATAGTAAAGAATAATCAATTTTCAAATTTAAATATTTAATATCATTTAATTCAAAAATTTTATCACAATACTATTAAGCTTTGTCCTAAAACTATGTCACATGACTTCTCAATATCTTGTCACTTAATTCATCTGTTGCTTTCACTTTTGCTTTTATGTATATATATGATACAATTAAGAGTTTTTCTTTTTCATATGTTTTCCACACATTTGAGATCCATGCATCTTTTTTCCTTTTTGTTCTCTTTTATCATTTTTCTTTAATTTAAAAATAAATCAATTTATTAAAAAACTTATAGATGTTGTCGCTGTTGTTGTTATTATTATATTATTATTAAAAGTTCAAATAATAATATTCTTATTAATAATAATAATAATAATAATAATAATAATAATAATTTATTTATCATTATATTTGATACAGATAAATTTATAAATAGAAGGGTTCAGTTAGAACTCTTTCATTGTGAAATTCTATTTTAAATTCAAATTTTTAATCTTTATCTTGCAGTTATAATACATTTTGATAGTTGATTATCTAAATTTTATGGCAGCAAATCATATAGCATGACTATGGAATAAACACATCTAAGATTATTTTCTTAAAGGAAAAATTATAAGTTTATCTTTGAGAATATATTATATCTCCAATAGAAATTCAAAAAAATTGATAGAATAGACAATATCTTATATGATTGGTTAAACAACAATAAGAGTCCAGTTAGAACTCTCTAGTATGATAACAGACTATTTCTTATGTGTAATTTTATTTTTTATTAATTTTAATTTAAAATTAATTATTTTTTATTAATTTTAATTTAATTATTTTTTATTAATTTTAATTTAAAATTAATTATTTTTTATTAATTTTAATTTAAAATTAATTATTTTTTATTAATTTAATTTAAAATTTAATTATCTTTAGATAGTTTAGCTTTTTCTTCCACCTTTTTTTAAATTTTCATTTCTTGTCTTGTCTTTCTTTCTTTTGTTTGTTTGTTAATTTTTTTTTATATAAAAATCAGTTGACAACTTAGATATGTAAAAGTATTCAAGTAGATATATATGTTGAATTTAATTATTAAATTACAATTTATATTTAAAATTTTAAAATAATTAAAAGTAAGAATAATTTAGATACACACTACAAGTATATATTATTTATATTTCTCAATGATGATGATGATGATGATGATGCCGACGCCGACGACGCCGATGTCGATGTCGATGTCGATGACGATGACGATGACGATGACGATGATGATGATGATGATGATGATGATGATGATGATAACAATAATATATTTATCATTATATTTGATATAAATAAGTTTATGAAATAGAAGAGTTCATTTAGAACTCTTTCATTGTGAATTTCTATTTTTAAACTAATTACTAAAAAAAAAAAATTTAAAGAATAATGTATTTTCAAATTTAAATAATTATAAAATTCTTATTACAATACTATTAAACTTGTCCTAAAAACTGACAAGTTGTTTCTCAGTAGCTTGTCGCTTGGTTTCTTCTCGTACTTCGTCCTATGCTTTATAATATATATAGATTATTTAGGCAGGTTTGGAGAGTTACCCTTGTAATTAGGTGTAATTATATAATTTATAGGGTGTTCGGATGAGTCTTTTTTAAGTGACTTATAAGTCAACAGTAGGTGGAAATCAACTTTGGATATTTTTTGTACTTTTTAAGCTTAAAATAAAGTGCTTAAAAACACTGTTCGATTTTGTCAAATACCTCCCAAAAAAGTGTTTAAAAATAAAAAATACATAGAAATAAGCCAATTCAAATACCTTATTAGTCTATTTGATTGTCGGGTAATTACTGGATTAATAGATAATTAAGTATAATTGGTCGGCATAATACTCTTCAATTCTAAAGGAGTTATGAAGTGATGATAATTACACAATGTAACTACGATTTCTTTTAATTTTATTCCTTTTACTTTTTTATTATTTTCATATTAATCTTTTTTATTTCTATTATTATAAAAAATTATTTTTATTAGTGTAGTATTTCAAAAAATTATATTTTTAGCTTTTGTTATTTATATTTCATTTCCTATTTCTTATTTTTCAACCTATACTTTTTGTGATTTCATGCAATTATTTGTGTTTTTTATTTTTTATTTTTTTTATTTTTGTCTCATTTAACATAATTGTGTTAGTATTTTAATTTTATGATTAAAATAAAATTCAGTATTGAATAAGATTATAGACTTACTTTTTTTCCTTTCTTTTAATTATATTTATGTCCTTATGTTGAAATTTGACAGAAGAGTATTACATTAAATTTTTTGTATTGAATTTTGAACTTATATTATATTTTTAGTTTCAATTTATTTATTTTACTTAAGTTAGAATTGTTAGATTATCTTTTTGACAAATGTTTTCATATTCTTATGACATTATATTTATAATATTAATCATGATGTTCTTAAAAGTCATGTACTTTTAGCTTTTATGATTGATTTAGTTAAGATGTACTAATTTAAAAATATATATTAATTATTTTTATAATATTAGTTAAGAACATATTTTTATCAATTAACATATTTTCAAAAGACAAGATATCTAACGTACCTAATTTGATCATTTATAAAGTCCCTTATTTGTTAAATATAAAGTTTTTGTTTTTGACAGTTAAATTTTATTTTAAAATTTAGTACTCCCTCTGTCCAATTTTATTTGTTCACTTTTCTATTGGCACAGGAATTAAGAAGCAACAATGATAGGTGTAATTTTACCATATTATCCTTTGAATATAATAAATTTAATGCTTTAAAAAATAAATTAGGTAATAAATCGTATTTAATGCTAAGAGTAAAATAAATAAAAATAGGTAAGTTATCCATTGATTTTATAAATTGAACAAATATTATTGAACATCTTAAAATAAAAATATGGATAAGTAAATATCGGCGGAGGAAGTATAACCATGTGACTACACTTGTGCAACCAAATAGAACACTTATAATTACACTATGACAAACAATCATATCATAATTACACTGTGATAAACAATCATATCAGTGTAATTATTAAATTGTATAATTACAAGATTGATAATTATTGCCCTAATAATTACACAGATTCCAAGTATCAAGTGGCTTCCAAACAAATCCTTCGTATTTTTTTTTTAATTTTTCTCCTAGAGGCTAGAGCTCTTATGTGGTTGTTATATGCGCATTGAGAGTTTTTATAAAAAAAAAAGAAAAAAGAAAAAAATAATGGAAAATTACAGCCAAACTCACTTCTACTTACTCCGTCCATCTTAACTTATCATTATTATAATACTATAAATTTTTTTTGTAATAATTTATTCTAGTTATTATTATATCTGATATTAAATTTTAAGTTATATATTTCGTTAATTATTCTGTTTTTTTCTTTTATAAATAATTCCATGTCTAAATCATATTCTAAAATGTCTTTTAATTCTAGTTGTTTCATGATTTTATCTATCCAAATTAATCTTTCTTTTAATTGTTTTCTTTCTTTTCTAAGCTGGTTTCTATAATTAATTTCTTCGTATAACTAACTTTATTTTTCCTAACTCTTTTAATATATTCTAACATTTTTAATCTGTATAATATCCATCTCAATAAAAACTATTATTACTGAGTAATAACTATCTGCATAATATATGCTACTAAAATATCACCAACAGAAATATTGAAAAAATATGAAGTAGCTAAAGAGATGAATTTAGCAGTATAACAACAGAAGAAGAAGAAGAAGAAGAACAAAATAAAGAAAAAGATACAAATAGGAATTTAATGTTAAAATCAGAAGTATGTAATATGAGCTATATAGATGAATATACGTGCGCATTTAAAGAATACTACTATAAGGGAACATATAATACAGAAGAAAGTAAAGAAATAAGAAGATTATATTTTAGTAAATTACCGAACCATTTATTTCAAAAATAATAAAGAGTTGGGATGAAGCAAAAATAGTAGATACCCTAGGAGCAAGAATAAAATTTTTACAATAATGGTATAGAAATCAATGTGAAAAATATAGAGAATAAATAAAAATGGAGAAAACATTAATAAGAAATTTAGCATGTTGCAAAGATAAAATAGCACCTCAATTTAGATGTGAAGAAAAATATTATAAGAAAAGAAAAAGACATAAGAAATATAAGAAATACAAAAAATCAAAATATAATTATAAGAAACCAAGAAAAAGATATTATGTAAAAAATTATAAACATAAAAAGACCATATAGGAAAAAGAAATCTATAAACGAATGTATTTGTTATAATTGTGGAAAACTAGGACATCTAACTAGAGGTTGTAAAATGCCTAAAAATCCAAAAAGGAAACAAATATCAGAAATAAAAATAGAAAATATAGAATATATGCAGATAGATTATATAGATTATGAAATAGAAAGTGATGATAGTATAGATGAAATTTCGGAGAATGAAACAGATAATGAAATAGATAGTGATTTAGATCAATCAAATGATTGAAGAAGATATAAAAATGAATCAAATAGCTGAATAAGATATAAAAATAATAACAAAGGAAGAATATTTAAATGAACAAGGAACTGATCAAAAAATAATATTTGATAATATTATATTTGACGAAATAAAAGTAAAAGAGTTACACCTAAGTGTAGAGAAAATATTCAAAATACCAACAATAAAAAATATATTTAGTAGAAAAAAGAAGAATACTACGTAGTAAGCCAAAAGGAACATGTAATAAACTGTATATATGCAAAAGGTAGAGCTAGTATACCACTAGTAACAAAAATAATAATTAATAAAAAATAAATGATATAAAAAGTAAAAACCCAATAAAATATGTACACTTGGAGGAACAGAGATATTGATAAAAGCATGTTTAGAGAAGGAATAGATACACCGATAGAATTATATTTAGCAGATGATAGAATTATAAAACCTATAGAAAAAGTGTAATAACTGCCATAAAAGGAAATTTAATATACCAAAAATTTAAATTTATAATAAGTGTGAATTATTCAGTAGCAATAAGAGATAAAAATATAGATAAATTATTAGTATTATATTGAAAAATATCAGGAATAGAACTAACCCAGGAAGTAAAATATTTACAGCAAGATGTAAAAATCTATACGTATTAACAACAAAACATAAAATAATGGAAAAAAATAAAATTAATAAAATACAAATAGAAAGTCCTTTCGAACAATTTATAAAAACAACCGATAATAATTACTATAGTTACAAAGACATAGATATAGAAGAAGATTTAGAAATAATAAATGATAGAATAAGTACAACAAAAAGAATAGCTCATGAAAAAACAGAATCATCAAGCTCATAAAAAAGAACAAGTTATGAAACAACTTCAACAGTTAATTTAAATCAATATTACATAACAAGAACAATAAATGAAAAAGAATATTTAATACTCTTAAACACTGGACAAGAAAAAAATTATATAGCAAAATATCTAGTAAAAAGTGAAGAAATAAATCTAATAGTAATATATGCCCAAATCTACCAAGGAGTCTAATAAACATTAAAGATACGATAGAAAAGGAATAATAATAGGAGTCAGAAAAATAAAAATAGAATTTGAAATATAGGATAAAATGCAAAAATCAGACATAATATTAGGAATAAAATGGTTAGAACAAGTAAAAACATACAATATAGAACATACACAATTATCTATAACATATAATAAAGAAAAATTATTAATAAAAAGATCTTTGACATGCTATGAAAATATATGTACTTGTAAAAATAATAGTAGAAGGATATTATAATAGGTATTATACACCTATGATAGATACAAGAGAAGAAGCAAACTTATGTAGATACAACTATTTACCAGAAAGTAAATGAGATAGATTAAAAATGCCAGTAGTAATCAAAGGATTTGATAATGAAGGAAGTTTAATTAAATATAAAGCTAAAAATGTAAAAATAAAGATATGGGATAAAATAATAACAATAGAAGACATCTATAATTATGAACTAACATCAAAAGATATGTTTTTAGGAATGTCATTTTTAGATAAATTATACCCACATATAATAATTAAAATAGATTAGTGGTTTACAACACCATGAGAACTAAAGATAAAAATATATAGAAATCCTTAATGAAAATATACGAGAATTATTAAGATTAAAACAAACAACCAGTAAATATTATGATAAAGCATTTAATAAACCATATTAGCAGAAAATCTAAATTCATTACAGAAAAAATTAAAAAAAGATGTAGAATATAATTACAACGAATAAGATAAAAAACATGTTCAGAAAATAAAAGTACTTTGTAAAGAGTTACCAAAATTACAATTTTCAGACGAAAATAAAAAAATTATATATACTGTAGAAGCAGATGCAAGTAAATATATTATGGAGGAGTACTTAAATATAGATATGAAGAAGAAAAATTAGAACATCATTGTAGATATTACTCAGGTACGTTTAATGAAACAGAAATAAAATGGGAAATAAATAGAAAAGAATTATGTTCATTATATAAATGTTTATTAGCATTTGAGCCATATATTGTATATAATAAGTTTATTGTACGAACAAATAATACACATGTACGTTGGTGGTTAACAAAGAAAATACAAAATTCAGTTACAACGAAAGAGATTCGGAGACTAGTATTAAATATATTAAAATTTACACTTACAATAGTACTAACAAAAATGGTATTGCAGATTACATATCAAGACAAAGATACACAGATATAATAAAAGATGATGCTTTAGAAAAAATACTCAAAATCCTAACTACACTTTCAATGAAAGTGGACAGTATGAGTAATGAAATAGAAAAGCTAAAGACTAATGAAGTTAAACTGAAGTATAAAGCTATGAATCAGCTAACTCAGCAGTGTGCAGAGCTATGTCAATCGAAAGACATCAAAATTCTAGAGTTAAAAAGAGACGTTGGGACACTTCATAAAACCCATAACGTTTATCAATCTACAATTGCAGGTACAAGTAAAGGAGTTAGTGGACAAAAATATCAAAACATTAACATGAATAAGATATTTGAAAAACCATTTATACCAAAAACACATAAAGATCCCTTGTCCATACCCTCACAAATTACCACATATCGAGAAAGTTTGGACCAAGATAAAAAAAGCCTATAACCACATAATCCGAGCATACATAGAAAATATCCACAAAATACAGAATTATCTAAACCTTAAACCCAAAGCCACAGATATCCAAGAACCAAACACAAACTATATAACCCAAAAATTACAAGGTGACAATAAGTTAATCGCACTACCGAAAACCAACCCAAGCTTAGTTAAAACTTATTTTCGTTATGGATTATTAAATACCGTATATACCCATGAAGGAAATGAACTAACAGATATACTATAATGATATAGAGCATTCACCACTTATAAAAGAATAAACAAAGGAAATCTATTTTTTATAAAATTTTATACTGCACTAGCAGAGATATTATATGTCGAGATCAAACCAGTTATACAAATTGTAAAAATAGGATTAACCAGAGATATGATTATACCGGAAGATATTGTCCAGCAGCCAGAGATACCTTAAATTGAGATACGTAATTTTTATGCAAATAAATGACTTATTGGAATATCTACAATTGTTCAAGAATTAGCAAATAATTATATCAATGGAAACCCTATATGGAGCTATTATTCAAGAGATCATCAAATAATTTATTCAAATTCAAGAGAACCACGACAAATAGATATGGAAGATGCTAGACAATGGATTCTAACATTACTCAACCCAGAGAAACAACCAACTACGAGAAAAATTAGGAAGGGATTTATTTCAAAAGAATTATTAACAAGATATTGCAATTATGAACCCACTTACGGGGGTCATAAATACAACCTACGGTCCAGTAAGTGAAGGTCGTACAAATTACACAATAAATAAGGAGTAGGACCCACTTATGGGGCCTGTAAGTACCATTATACGTCGTAATTAAGGCCATAAGTGGGTTAAAAAATTTTAGGCCCAATTTAAAAATCTGGGTAGGACCCATGTAGGCTCGACCCAATCTAACACCCTTTCTAATTTAAAACCTAGTCAAAAAATTTTAGGCCCAATTTAAAATCTGGGTAGGACCCATGTATACCTGACCCGATCTGACACCCCTTCTTATTTAAAACCTAAACCCGTCCCTCCATTGCCCTACCCTTTCAACTTTAAAACTCCTGCTCCATTAAAAATCTCTGCTTTGATTCTTCGCTGTTAAAGGCATAAACCCATCTCTCCCACTCCTCATTTGCACGAATATTTATCAAAAAGTAGGGCTAAATTTGCAAAATTCATCTTCTACTTCTAGATTCTTTAAATCCTGGTAATAATTCTTGTCTCCAACTAAGTAAAAACATGTTTTTATTTTTTTGTTCTAGTATTGTGTTTCAATTACTAAGAACTACTTTTTCAGGTACTATAGCACCAAAGACTGCTCAGAAGAAGGGAGTTTAGTCCAGGATGCATGATAAGTCTCCTGAATTGAGTGGTTCAATTGAGAAGTATCTCATGAGCTCGATAGCATATAATTAGTCCTATAACAAACTCGGGGACAATCACAGAGATAGGTTGCAGCTGCAGTAGTTATTGCTGAGTTGGCCACTCAACCCACACCATCTTAGGCACCATAATCACCACCGACTAGGCCATAGACTTCACCAGCATGCTTCATCTGGACTGGGCCCCTGATGAAGTCTTTCACTAGTTCACTACCACACTCTCCCCAGTCTAAGAAGGGAGATAATGAGTTAGATACTGATTTAGAGAAAGAGGTCGAGTCAAGGTCAGGTTTAGGTTCTAGCGAGGAGGAGGATGCAACTAGCTCCTAGTCCGATGAGGGGTCGGAGTCTACATTTGGATCAGTCGAGAATGAGTCTGCATCAGGATCAACTTCACCCTAGTCTGATGAGGGTGTTGATGCAGCTCAAGTTCCATAAGATATAACATCATCTTCGGCTCAGGGTACCCAAGTCACTGCTCAAGAAACTCGGGCTACTTCTTCCATACTTTCTGTAAAAAATTTGGACTCCACACATGTCTCTACAGTACCTATAGCTAAGATTCCTTTGAGATAGTGTGTGAAGAGGATGCAATAACTTTATGACATAGATAGCTTCATCATAAAGTAGGGTCAATCATGATATAGTATTGTAGGGAAAGTTAGGATAGAGTTGATCGAGTTAGAAGCTACAGACCTACAGGATTTCTTTGAGAGATACCAGCTGGTGTGGATGACCCAACTTTTTGGTTCATATACTCTATCTCTTATTCAAGTGTTCTATGAATAATAAATATCATCGATATATAAAATTACCCCAGTTGAGGGTAGAGCAATTAAACCCAACTAAACCACACTTTGGTCAGGAGCGAGAGTTGATATTTTTGAGGTGTTTTTAATTGAGTATTATTTGGGCTAGAGTATGTAGGGCCAGCCACGACAGCTGAGTTCAATTACTGCATTAGGATTTAGTAACTTAGGCTCACTATAAGAGATGTGAGCACAAAGCTTTTACAGTCAATTTTGCAAGATAGATAGCCACACAGATAGCAGAATTGGTCACTAATGCTCCATAGATTGAGGGAAAGGGTGAGACCATAAAGGCATCATTATACTTTGCAATGAATTTTTGGTGGGCTGAGGTATGACATATATTAGGCCTGATATCTGCGAACAATATACTCACCTAGGATAGAGTAGCTTTGACTGCCGACTTGATTGTTGGGTATGACATTGATTTTTCTAGATGGATCTGGACCGAGATCCACGTGAGAGAATTTAGTGAGACTACTACCTTTCCTTTCCCATGTTTAATACAACAGCTATATGATAAGGTCAAAGTGTCACTTATTATACATGTGTATCAAAGGATTGAGGTGACCTGCATAGCAAACATTAGTTTGATTAAGGATGCGACCAACCCAATCCTTGCAAATCAAGCACATCCATTGTTGTCTTTTAGTACAACCCATTTTGATGGGCCTTCTATTCTATTTGAGCCTATTGAGAGGCTGAGTGTGAGCATGGATATAGACATGGGTAGTCAAAAAGTTGAGCCCGCTACTACCACAAGTAGTGAAGGGGCCACGAGCATATCCACACCAGCCTTGACTCTACTTCAGCACTAGCTAAGGCTACCATTTTGCCCCTCGCCTGAAACCTACTAGGTATGTTACTGTGCTATGTGAGTTTTTACAGTAGATGTTTGAGTGGCAGCAGGAGGTAACTGATCACCTAACTTATATACAGACTCATTAGCCATGTTATTTGGATAGAACCGACCATGGGTCTAGACCACTTTAAAGGCTTTTAAGTCTAGATTTAAGAGGAGAAAGATAGAAACCATGGTGGAGTTTACTAGAGATCTTCATGCCTATATATATAGTTTTAAGACTCGAATGAGTGCATGACTACATGAGGTCCAAACACTAGACTTATCAAGCCTATGCGGGGAGATGGCTATATTGCACTCAATGGTACAATCATTATCTGAGAGCCATATTCCAGTCATTCCATCCTTTATGCAGCCATTACCCTAAGCTCCTACTGTGGTATTTAATCTATTTACAAAGGATAAGGTGGGCCCAGTTAGTGGGGACAAAAGAGATCGTGAGGAGAAGTTACAGGATCCTACTATGGACTATTAGCATGCCCCAAAAAGGGTCTCTCAGGATTTAATTGTGTCATTCGATTGATAAGCAAAGGCATACCGAGATGGCATCAGGCGATCCTCTAGTCCACACCACCATCACCTCCTTTAGATGAGTGATGTCATGCCCTAGATGGGGGCGAGTCAAATTAGGACGCCTAAAGCATCCCAGGCATGTCTTCATACCCTTTTTCTATATAATAGTTATACACTGGGGACAGTGCATAGTCTTTAGTTGGGGGTGGGGGTATAGCACAACTAAGGTTTTTTATTGACGTGTTTTGTTTCTCATCAGATAAATTATCCTAGTAGAACCAACATATGTAGGTTATGTTTGTGTCATTAAGGGTTATGTTTTGTTTGTGTTTAATTAGGAGAAAACTAAGGAATAGAAGGGCAGTTGACATATTTTGTTAGTTCTTAAGTTCTTTGAAAAAATAATGCCTCTCCAAAAATTTTGTGAACTATGTAATTTAAATATCCATATGACCATTGTTGAACCTTGTCATGACATTAGGATTGGGTACAAATTAATCATATCTTAGCATGACATAGACTAGATATATAGTATTTGATGATATAACCCTCTGTCATGTGTATGTGATGCCTCTTCCTAGTTCCCTTTATGCATTTAATCAAAAACCTATGTGGTTAGTCTTACCTCTACTGCAGGTTAGTTGTTTGGGATATGGTCATATTTCATTTTTAACTTTTTCCACTCTTAGACTAAATAACCATCCAAATGTGATAAAGTATCCCTTGATCCCTAATTTGAGCCTACATGGACCTATATTCTTGGTCATCACCTTTCACTTTTCCAAATTAATTACAGTGAACCTATTTTAGCCTTGGTCCCTCCTTGACATTATGCACCTCAACATAGAAAAATTGCCTTAAGTTGAGGGTGGCTACCATGGGGGTGCGTAGTCAACATTAGGTACGGTGTTTAATATAAAAGAAAAAAAGTAAGGTTGGGTGTGGTAGAAAAAAGAGAAAAAAAGTGGAAAACTTGAAAAAAGAAGGGAATAAATAAAATAAATAAATGAAAAACCATACCAAATTCGTAGGTACCTCGTAGGTAGGTGATCTGAAGCCTGGATTTTTCTCTAAGACCTATAAAGCCACCTAACCTATGGCCCGTAAGTGGGGTCCTAGGTAGGTGCTGACTTAGTTTTCCTATTTTGTTTTGGTTAGGATTTTTAGGTTTATAATGGATCCTATAAATACCCTATTGATATTTTGTTACTCTCTCCGTTTTAAAAAAAATGACCTGCTTTCCTTTTTATTCTGTTTAAAAAACGAATGACCCCTTTACTTTTTTGGCAATACTTTAATTTCAACTTTCCACATGGCATGTTTAAGACCACAAGATTAGAGGATATTTTGATACATTAGACGCAACTTTAATTTAAGTCCACAAGATTCAAAAGTCTTATTTATTATCTTAAACTTTGTGCTAAGTCAAAGTAGGTCATTCTTTTTGAAACAGAGGGAATATTAGTTTATGCACTCTTTTTATACTTACAATATTATGTTGAGTTCTGAGATACAATTTTCATCTTGTAATTCCTATTCTTGATTTTTATGATTTAAGATTAATTTGAGATTCTAGTTTTCATTCTTAATTTATTGTGAGATTGCTCATGTTCTTTCTATTATGAAATCTATAGGTTTTCTTGTAAATATGAGCGGCTAAACCTCTTAACTATGCTTGACGTAACCCTAATTGAATGAAAGTGCAAAGTCTTTCTTCATTGGTGTTTATGGATGTATTGTGGTTTTCTTCGTATTGATTACTTTCTTAGCAACTGCAGACATTAATAACTCTCATGTGTTTGATACAAACTTGAGAGAGAATTTGAGATTAGTAAAAAAGATCACAACAGTAATTTAAACATATCAAACTTTATCTAATTAACTTGAGACTAAGAGGAAATAGTTAAGCTGGGATTCAGGACAAGGGTTCGTAATGCAATACTTAGAGACAGAGAGAAGATGAGTTAAATTCATCAAAAGGTGTTGAAAGATGATTGATGATAAATAACTTTTTAGATTCTACATGCAAGGCAGCGAGATGTTTGACGATCACGATAAGTCCACAAAGTTAGTAAGTTAGGGGGAATACAGTCTAAGTGTTTGTATCATATCAATTTCAACCTAACGTTTTTAAGATTCTTTACTACTACTATTGCTATTACAAAATTTCCCCCAGTTACTTTCTGTTTTTTTTTCGACCACATCAGCCAATTCTAGACAAAGTTTCATCCTATTCCTTATGGGTTCGGGTAACACCCTGGGGGTTTTGGTTCTTAGAGGTTCTTAAAATTTTATCCTTACTGCCTTCACTATGACTTACCCTATAAGTTGTAGGGAGACTTGATGGGTTATTACACTCAAATCATAACCTAAACAGTGTATGTGTTGCTAAGTTCTGCTCGGAGTACGAGTGGCTTACTAATAATAATAAGGAAAACTTATGGGTCATTGGGTGCAAATCGTAGGATGTACAGTGTTTACCCCAAATAGGTTCTATAGTAACTATGACTCGTAGGGTCTCATTACACGTCGTATTAGTTAAATCGTAGGGTTCACAAAATTTGAAGGCCCTTGAGACTGTCTTAATTACGACTTATGGTGTCAAGTCATAATAAAAGCTTACGAGTGGTATAACAACCCATAGTCACTAACGACCCCGCATATTATTTCTCAATCATAATGTAATCAAACACTTCTAAAACTATCTCAAGTCTCTCAAGCTGCCAGACTTAGGGTTTCCAAGAGGTAGATCACCTACAAACTCAAGGGTGGAATTCTCTCCATAAACTTAGATATTTCAGGCATGTTCTCTTCCTAAATTGCTAATTTGTAAAAAAACATATATTTTTAAGTATTGTTCGTATGGTATTGATGTTGGTTTTGAAACATAGGTTGAGGTTTTTGAATAGTTATTGTTTATGTGATGTTTCACATTTGTCCCTGCATGGGATACATTTAAACGTGGTTTTGGTGGTTTAAAAATCAATTTGATGCATGGTCATGGTGAATAAAGTAAGGGATTATGATTTCTCTAAACTTCTGACTTTTGAAGTGGTTATGACCTCAGCCCTATAATGTGAAATTAGTTTTTGAATATGAAAAGTATGGATATTGAACTACTCTTGAACTATTTCCAAATGTGAAAAAAACTAATGAAGCATAATAATTTTAAACCGAACAAGGGGGTTGTGAATTCCCCCAAGTAATGATAGGGTTTGGCATATTGATGTTACCTTGCAAGTGTAGTTGGTATGACAAATGTAGTTGGTATGACGATACCAATAATGTATGCCTTAATATGTATCATCATTCAATGAACGGGAATGTGTTGGTTTAATTAAAGGCATTTAACGTATACCTTGATGTGTATCATTCAATGGATGTTGTCATCGTCTTAGTTTAAGGCATGTTTCTCTTCCCTCATTGTTAATTAGATAAAAGGCATGGTTTATATAAATGTTTTCATGGTTTTACTATTACATGATTTTAGCTTTCAAATATAATTTGGGTTTTTTTATGTTAATTGCTTGGTTATGGTTTTCCATGGTTTTAATTATACTTTTATATGCATTAATGGTGGTTTTGGACAATTGGATTGCATGAGAATGGTTATTGATAATTGTAATTGGCTTTGGTTATATTATTCCTCCAATGTGTTTGATAAAATACTTATAAAGATATGTTCATTACATTGACTTTTTTTATGGAACGCTTGCATGTTTTAAACTTGGTAAAGGAATTATGCATGGTTTAAATAGTTTGGAAAGGCTAAAGTCTAATTGGTTATGCTTGTGGAAAACATAAAAGTCTCCCAAGTGGTTTAATATGGTAAATAGAAGGTCACTTGAAAGTCCCCTTAAACCTATAAATGGTTGGCTATGGATGATACTTGCAAGTAAGGGTTGGTATGATGATACCAATATAAATGGACTTTGTTAATAAATGGATAATGGTTTGGTTATTTAAAAATTGGTTTTAATTAAATAATAATGGCGGGAGGTATAGCTAAGCGTAAAAAGGTGGAGGTCCCGAGGGGGACCAAAACTGGAAACTTATATTTGCTGATATGAGGTTAGTATTAGTGACCGTGTGTAGGATCTAACACTTTATTTTGAGGATGTGCTAGTCATCCCATGGGATACTTCCCTGATCATGTGGCTATACACACTGGGGTCCTTTCAGCAAGGGGAACTAAAACTTATATTGCCGAAGGGTGGTTTAGGATGACAAAGCTACACTGCCCAGGTAATGGTTTTAAAGGCATGTTAAACCCGTCCCTTTTCCCAGCATAGTTATATATATGTGTGTAAGGTTATGTGCATATGGATGGTTTTACTTGATTTTATAAATGGCATTATTTTACCTTTACCTTGAGATCATGCTAGAGGTCACTCTCTAACCTTGTCTACTGGCAACTATATACCCATGCTATATAGGAACCAATCGTTCTACTCCTCTTATATAGCAATTGACTCAGGTATAACATCTAGACTGAAGTGGTGAGATTCCATCCTTTCGAAAGGTATTATTTTATGTTATGGATATTTTTAGATATTTTAACTTTATTATGGGTATTGGTTTTTGCTATGGTTAGGGGCATGTACCAATCAAATTTTATTACTCTTTTGGATAGAGGCTTTGTGGTACTTCTATGGTTTGGTATAGGCGAGATCAATATTGGTGTTGGCCTTGACATTGTAATAAGTCGGAGGGCTAACATTATTAAATGGTATTGTTTTTTTATTCTATTCTAATACATTTTGGGATTAATTATATTATGTTTTGGGAACATCCTTGGTATTGTTTGTTATTCCATTCTATTATATTTTGGGATTAATTATATTATGTTTTGGCAACATCCTTGGTTATGGCCTGATTTATGTCCAATATTTGGTATGGTTTGGTATGGTTTGGTATGGTTGGACTGTTGGTATGGAATGGGTGGACTCAGTTGGTTTGGTCATGGTTATGATCTATTTCCAGAGTCCTTATGTGAGCTATCACACTATCTTATTATATGCTTAAAATTTAGCCAACTTATGCAGGCGGCTGGAGGTTAGGTTGGGTAACGAGGGTGGTCTCCGGTCATGGTCAGACTTAGGATGCCTATTATCATGTCAAGTTGGTATCAGAGCCTAGGTTCATGGTCACTTGGGAGTCCTCAAAGCCATGTCGAGTAGAGTCTCTTTTAGGGGTGTGTAGAGCGGCACACTCAGAAAGGAGAGGCTACAAGACATTTAGGAATGTTTCACTTTTTTGGTATTCTATCTTCAAGCTTGAATTCTCAGTCCTGGAATCTTCTCTAAACCTTGTATTTTGATCTTTCAGATTATGCCTCACATATCTAGAACACAAGAAAATTCTTCTATCCCATCTAGGGGTAATGCTAAAGGGGTGCATCCTATTTTTGGGGTTCACCTTCAATCTCATGGTCCTATCCTTGATAGTTCTGGAGTTCCACCGATTGCTACTAGTACTCCTCAAGATGAGGTAACTAATGCAGAATGCTGCCAGTCTATTTATGTTATTACTAAGTTGGTAGTTGCTCAAGATGAGAGAGATATGTCTAGTGTTTTATTTGTTGAGGCCACGAGGGTTGGACAATTTATAAAGATGGGTCCTCCCATTTTTTTCTAGAGTGAAGGTGGGAGAGGATCTACAGAGCTTTTTGGATAAGATAAAAAAGATATTCTGGGTGATATTGGCTACCAATAAGTAGGGGGTGAACTTTTTAGCTTATCAGCTTAAAGATATTGCATATTAGTGGTATAAAGAATGGGATAGGGATAAAGGAGATATGGAGGAGAAGTCCTTATGGGATGCCTTCTCTAGTGCTTTTCTGGATTGTTTATTCCCCCAAGAGCTGAGGAAAGCATAGATGAAGGAGTTTATAAACCTCAAGTAGGGGAGAATGTTTATTAAGGAATATGCCTAGAAGGTTCACCAGTTATCATAGTATGATCCTAATCTAGTGGCTGTCATACGAGCTAGAATGAGGAAGTTTGCTTCTAGATTGAATCGGGATTTGATTTTAGAGAGCAAGACTACCTTGCTAATTAAAGATATGAGCATCTCTAAGTTGACTATTCATATGAAGTAGGTAGAGGATAAAAAGAGAAAATAGGCGGAGTTTGGGGATAGGCAGGAAAAGAGGAGTAGGTTTTCAAATCAGGGAGGTGCTCAGTCTTATGGTGGTAGAGATGGTGGAAAATGGCAGAATAAAAAGTGGGGGAGTTCCAGTTTCTACTCTTTTCCTAGTGCTTCTTATTATTCGGGCGACAAGCGTCATCAAAGTGGTGATAATTCTCGGGCATAGGGTGTCCAATCTTAAGCGAGCGGAGGTTAGTCAATTTTGTTAAGTCCTTCTTATCAATTCCATGGTCTTTCTGATTGGATTATTGCGATGAATAAAAAGACAAATTCTTTAAGTGCGTCCAGGTAAGACATCGGTTTAGGGATTTTCCAATTAAAAAGAATGCTACGGGAAAGAATAAGATTCTTATGGCTTCATCTTCTGCTTCTATACCTGGTGGTGTGGCATCTTCTTTTGTTACTGCTCCTGGTTCTAGTATTGGTTGGAACAGGTTGTATGCTTTAGCATCCCGATAGGAATCTGAGGCATCACCTGATGTCATTACTGGTACATTACAACTTTTTTCTCATGGTATATTATTTGTTTGATCCGAGGTCTACTTTCTTCTATGTGACTCCTTATGTGTCTGTATCTTTTGGTTTTGATCCAGATATTATTTCGAATACCTTTTCTATTTCTACCCTAATAGTTGACTGGATTAGTGCTAAGAGAGTCTATAGGGGTTGGTACCTGTCAGTGGCAAACAGACCTTAGTGGATATGTTTGAGTTGAATATGGTGGATTTTGATATTATTCTGGGTATAGACTGGCTACACTCTTGTTACACGTCCTTGGATTATCGAACCCATAGGGTTATCTTTAGGTTTCCTAATGAATTGATTATAGAGTGGGAAGGTTTTTCCTTAGCTCCTAGGGGTAGGTTTATTTATTACTTAGAGCTCGGAGGTTAATCTCAAAAGGTTGTCTTTATCACTTGATTTGGGTTAAAGATTCTAACTTGGAAGATTTTTCTTTTCAGTGAGTTCCAATGGTTAATGAGTTCCCAGAGGTCTTTCCGCATGATCTTCCTGGGGTTCCTTTGGATAGGGAAATAGAGTTTGGTATTGATTTGTTTTCATATGCTCGTCTAATTTCTATTCCTCCATATAGAATGGCACTGGCTGAGTTAAGGTAACTCAAGGAGAAACTTAAGAATATTTTGGATAAGGGATTTATTCATCTTAGTGTATCTCCTTGGGGTGCACCGGTGTTGTTTATGCGCAAGAAGGGTGGTTCCCTTCGGATGTGCATTGACTATAGGTAGTTAAACAAGGTGATGGTCAAGAACAAGTATTCTCTTCCAAGGATAGATAATTTGTTTGACCAGTTGCAAGGTGCCAAGTTTTTTTCTAAGATAGATCCTTGGTCTGGGTGCCATCAACTTAAGATTCAAGAAGTGGATATCCCTATGATGGTTTTTCGTACTCGGTACGGGCACTTTGAGTTTTGGTGATGTCATTTGGGTTGACTAATGCTTCATTAGAGTTTATGTATCTAATGAACAAGGTATTTTGGTAGTATTTGGATCTCTTTGTTATTGTGTTTATTAATGACATTTTGGTTTATTTGAAGAGTGGGATGGATCATGCTAATTACCTCCATATGGTGTTGTAGACTCTAAAGGAATAACAGTTGTATACCAAGTTCTCCAAGTGTGAGTATTAGTTGAACGTTGTGACTTTCTTGGGTCATATTCTTTCTAGTAAAAGGATCATGGTGGATACGTAGAAGGTTGTTGTGGTGAAGGCGTGGCCTAGACCTATGACTCCATCCGATATTCAGAGCTTCTTAGGTTTAGTCAGGTATTAAAGGCAGTTTATGGAAAGTTTTTCATTGATAGTTGCCCCTTTGACTAAGTTAACTCGGAAGAAGGTTAAGTTTTGTTGGTCAGATGTTTGTGAAGGAGGTTTCGAGAAGTTGAAGGATAAGTAACTTTGGCCCCAATTTTGACTTTGCCAGAAGGCAGTGATGGGTTTGTTATTTATTATGATATATCTCAGGTAGTGCTTGGTTGTGTGTTGATGCAGCATGGGAAGGTAATTGCCTATTATTCTAGGCAGTTAAAGGTACATGAGAGAAATTATCCTACTTATGATTTAGAACTATTGGCAGTTCTGTTTGAAATTAAAATATGGCAACATTATTTGTATGGTGTTCACATAAATATCTTTTCTGATCATAAGAGTCTACAGTATGTGTTCACTCAAAAAAAGCTTAATCTCAGGAAAAGGAGATGGCTTGAGCTTCTCAAGGATTATGATATGAGTCTTCACTACCACCTAGGTAAGTCTAATATAGTTGTTGATGCTCCTAGTAGGTTGTCCATAGGGAGTTTGGCTCATGTAGAGGAAGGAAAGTAGGAATTGGTGAAGGATATTCACCGTTTGTCTAATCTTGGAGTTCTCCTTTTGGACTCCAAGGATGATGGTGTAGTGGTCCAAGAAGTGGTTCAATCATCTCTTGGAGCAAAAATTAAGGAGAAATAAGTGTTAGATCTTGTCTTGATAAAAATTAAGAGTGACATTGGTGGGAAAAAGGTAGTGGTGTTTGAGATCAGTGGTGATGGTACTTTATGGTACCAAGGGATGTTGTGTGTTCCTAATGTCAATAGTTTACGACAAAGGATTTTGGATGAGGAGCATGAGTCATGCTATGTTATCCATCCCAGCTCGACTAAGATGTTCATGATCTCAAGGAGATCTATTGGTGGAATGGTATGAAGAAGGATGTGGCTAATTTTATGGCAAGTGCGGGTGTATTAACAAGTTAAGGTTGAGCGCATAAGACCAGTAGGTTGTATCAAGAAATTGATTTGCCTGAATAGAAGTGGGAAGTGATCAATATGGACTTTATTATCGGTCTTCCTCAGTCTCAGAGTCAATATGATTTATTTTGGGTCATCATGGATAGGATGACTAAGTCTGCGTACTTTTTGCCAGTATGGACTACCTTTTCGGTGGAGGATTATGTGAAGTTGTATCTTCAAGAGATTCTAAAGCTGCATGGGATACCTGTTTTGATTATTTTTAATTGTGGCACATAGTTTATGTCTCACTTCTGGATATTTTTTTAGAGAGGGTTGGGGACTAAGATTAGTCTGATTACTACTATTCATCCATAGATGGATGGGCAAGTGGAGAGAACTATTTAGATATTGAAGGATATGCTTCGAGCCTGTGTGATTGATTATGATGGCAATTGGGTTGAGCATCTACCTTTGGTGGAGTTGGCATACAATAATAGCTATCATTCTAGTATTTGTATGGATCCTTTTAAGGCATTATATAGTAAAAGGTATAGATCTCCTATTGGTTGATTTGAGCTCGGTGAGGCATATATGTTTGGTTCCAATTTGGTTTACCAGGCTATGGAGAAGGTGAAGATGATTCTGGGATAGGCTTAAGGCTGCCCAAAGTCTCCAAAAGTCCTATATGGATGTTAGGTGTATAGACTTAGAGTTTAAGATTGGGGATAAGATATTCCTTCAGGAATCTCCCATAAAGGGAGTAGTGCGGTTTTGCAAAAAAGGGAAGCTCAGTCCCCGGTATGTTGGTCCTTATGAGATTTTGTAGAAAGTTGGTAATTTTGCTTACAAGATAGAGTTTCCTTATAGCTTGAGTTTGTTTCATCCGGTCTTTCGTGTTTCCATGTTGAGGAAGTGCATTAATGATCCTTCTTTGGTTTTTCCTTTTGAAGGATTGGATCTCATTGATTCTTTGTCTTGTGAAGAAGTCCCGATTGAGATATTGGATAGGCAGTTCATCGGTTGCGGACCAAGGATTTGTCTTCGATTAAGGTTCTTTGGCGGAACCACAAGGTGGAAGAATCTAAATGGGAAGCAAAAGAGGACATGAAGTCCAAATATTCGCATTTGTTTTCTGCTCCTAAGATTCGTATGAAAGGTATATGTCTTAAATACATCTTTGTTTTCAGAGTTTGTTAAAGGAAAGATTTGTATCATTGCCTCATTGTTTTCAAACTTTGTTAAAGATTGGGAATATGTTTGATAATGCAAATGACTCTAGAATATGGTTACCCCTACCTTGTCCATCATTCACTAATGTTCCTAGTGGGGGAGACTGAAACACCCTAGTTTTTGGACCTTAGAAAATTTCCTAGAATTCTGATCTCTGGACCCAATACGACCCATGGGTATAAGCCATATGTTGGGGTACAGATAGTATGGTCCAGTCGTATACTGACCAGTGTTGGTTGGTGGGATAGATTTTGGTTACTAGAATGGTATGACTTAGGGATA
Organism: Capsicum baccatum var. pendulum; assembly: GCA_030864225.1. Taxonomy (NCBI): domain Eukaryota; kingdom Viridiplantae; phylum Streptophyta; class Magnoliopsida; order Solanales; family Solanaceae; genus Capsicum; species Capsicum baccatum. The sequence continues at coordinate 43,849,731 of CM061554.1, forward strand.
GACTTAGGGATACGAGTCGTATTGGTGGTTATGGATCATTTGGTTTCTTAACCTAAACTTGTACTTAGTTACTTAGGTTAGATCTGGTAAACAATGTTTAATTCCCCAGGTATTTCATTTTACCATGACTATGGGTCATGAATGCGGATCGTATGTTGTTGATATGACTTGGTTGTATGATTCGTATACTGGACAATGTTTGGTCCAAAGGTAGAGGTTCAGGATATGAGTGGTGGATACCAATCGTATTAGGAGGGTACGACTCGTAAAGGTCAGTCGTATCCCTGTGATGGGATTTCTATGCAACTTGAGTGGAGGTATTCTGGACATTTCCCTACTTATCCTAATAGGGTCCCATGACTTCTAACCTACCTGGAAGGTTATTTACCTTAATATTTTATTCATTAACACTTAGAAACTCTTCCTAAACACTTCATAATTCTCTTAAGAGCTTTGGGGCGAGGGAATCTAGGGTTTCAACTAAAGGATCAATTTGGGGCTTGTCTTGGTGATTTATTTTTGCCATCGTCTTTGTTTAAGGCACGTTTCTCTTCCCGAATTGTTAATTTTATTAAAGGCATGGTTTCTACGAATGTTTTCATGGTTTTACTATTGCATGATTTTGGCTTTCAAATTTGATTTAGGGATTTTAATGTTAATTGCTTGGTTATGGTTTCCCATGGTTTTAATTATGCTTTTATATGCATTAATAGTGGTTTTGGATAATTGGATAGCATGGGAATGGTTTATTGGTAATTTGAATTGGTTTTAGTTATATTATGCCCCCAACGTGTTTGATAAAATGCTTATAAAGATATGTTCATTGCATTGACTTCTTTTAATGGAACTCCTGTATGTTTTGAACTTGGTAAAGGAATTATGCATAGTTTAAATGATTTGGAAAGGTTAAAGGCTAATTCGTTATGCTTGTGGGGAACATGAAAGTCTCCCAAGTGGTTTAATATGGTAAATGAAAGGGCACTTGAAAGTCCCTTTGAACCTATAAATGCTTGGCTATGGATGATACTTGCAAGTAAGGGTTGGTATAACGATACCAATATCAACGGACTTGGTTAGTAAATGTATAATGGCTTGGTTATTTGGCAACTGGTTTTAATTGGGCAATAATGGCGAAAGGTGTAGCTAAGTCGTGGAAGGTGGAGGTCCTAAGGGACAAAAACTTGGAAACTCATATTTTCCGATATGAGGTTGGTCTTAGTGATCGTGTGCATTATGTCACACTTTATATTGAGGATATACTAGTCATCCCATGGGATACTTCCCTGGTCGTGCGGCTACACGCATTGGGGCCCTTTCAGCAGGGAAAGTTAAACCCATATAGCCCGTGGGTTGTAAACCCATGCTATGCAGGAACCGATCGTTCTACTCTCTTACATAGTGATTTACTTGGGGATAGCATCTGGACTGAAGTGGTGAGCTTCCATCCTTTTGGAAGGCATCATTTCAGGTTATGGATATTTTTAGGCATTTAACTTTATTTTGGATATTGGTTTTGGATATGGTTGAGGGCATGTCCTAACTAAATTTTATTACTCTTTTGGATAGAGGCTTTGTGGTATGTCTATGGGTAGGTATGGGTGGGATTGGCATTGGTGTCGGCTTGGCATTGGAATAAGTTGGAGGGATGATATCATTGGAAGGTATTGTTGGTTGTACCATTCTATTATATTTTGGGATTAATTATATTATGTTTTGGGAACATACTTGGTTATGGCCTAGTTTATGGCCTTTATTTGGTATGGTTTGGTATGGTTGGACTATTGGTAGGGATGGATGGACTCGGTTAGGTTAGTCACTATTGTGATCCATTCCCAGAGTCCTTATGTGAGTTATCACACTATCTTGTTATATGCTCAAAATTCAACCAACTCATGGCAGGCAGCTAGAGCTTGGGATGGGTGACAGCGGTGGTCTCCGGTCATGGTCAGGTGTCAATATATTAGGAGGTTTAAGTCCCACACAGCATATATATATACCCTCTGGTTCGTGCGGCCACACGTAATGGGGCTCTATCAAATGGGGAAGAGTGCGGCCTATATAGCCTATGTGTTCCTTCTTATGTTATGGTGGTTGAGCTACAAAATCCAAGCTAAAGTTTTACAAATCATGCTAAGCCTTGTTCCATACCCCGTAACATGATATATATTTATATATGTAACTACATATGATTATGCATGTTGAATTTTGGATTGGTTTTGAATTATTATTCATGACATTATTTTATCCCTTATCATTGAGCTACATGCTAGTGCTCCAACTGCTAACCATCTCTGGACGTTATATTCCTACGCAATGTAGGTACCGAAGTGCAATGTAGGTATCGGAGATACCTTTACTTTTTCTATGCCAAGTTAGATGGATCGGCTCGGCTCATTGATTCATTGTACTGAAGTAGTGAGCTTCCATTCTTCAAAAGACTTAAGACATTTCATCAATTTCTTTCATAGATTAAAATTGAGTTTTACATTATCATTAACATTATCATTGGTATTGTCATCTGTTAGAGTCGGGGATATGTCCCATCCAAGAATGGTTTTTGGTTCTTTTATTAGAAGGCTTCATTGGATTACGGTGGACTTGGGTGATGTTGGCCAGTTTTTTTGGCAGGTTACTAGTTATCGGTCATAGATTTATGTCTTATTCCTTAATCTTATCTTATGCTATCTTGTTATATGTTCGGAATTCATCCAACATTAGGGATATTGTGTCGTTGGGTTATGTGCAAAGGGGGTGGTCTCCAGTGTGCAGTAGAATTGAGATACCCATCATGGCTAAGCCATGGTTCAGGTCGTGATAGTTCGACCCCAACCTTTGTTGGTTTTTTATTCAATAGGAACCGCGTTATACTTTTTAGGATGTGTAATTTTGGGCAACATCATGCTTATTTGCCCCTTGTTTTGTATTTGCTTTGACTTATTTTGAATTTTGTGCTAGAGTTTTTCCCCATAATTTTAATAAATATATATTTTTTAATTATTCGCCACCTTTGTCAGAGATCTCTTTTTTTCTTTGTGGGGAGTTTTTGCTCTTTCTTCTTAGAAGTGGTCTTTGTATTTTTGTTCTTCTAGGACTATATATCCTTTGCCTTTTGGCATTTTTGATCTTGAATCTTCATCCGTAATTTTGCACGTATTTAGTACACTTAAGGAGGTGGGCCAAGAGAGGAATAGTGCATGTAAGCACTCAAACAGGTATGGATTCAGATGTGGTTGTCCAAAGAAAAGGTTTTAGGCTAAAAGGGGGGATAGTTGGGTTCATGTTAGTTGGTGGGATGTGGAATGGACAATCGGGTCAAAAAAGGCCTACAATCCTTTCCTAAACGAAGTGTAACTTAGAATTTCACGTTTACAAGCATTTAGACCAAGTTTTTGATGATAATGAAATGCAACGAATTAATCTAAAGCTAACTACACAATGCACATAAAATGATGAGGTTGTCTTCGTTCTTTCCTTAGATGTATGAAAGAGAATTTTTCAAGTGTCACTCAGGTGTGATTAAAAGGTATCAAAAGAATCTATTGTTTACCATGAAGTTGGTCCTCTCCATTACCAATTTTTTCTTTCTCATGTACACTCCTAACTGTGTTGGTACCAACCAAGTCAAAAAAAATTTTAAAAAATGATGAGACTGAACCCAAATAAGGATCGCCTACGTATCTTGTAAAAACAAGAATCAGATCTTTGTAGTTCAGGAGAATTTGTGAATTTGTATGGATGATTGTCACAAAGTAGGGGTCATCCTTGAAAATGATGTAAAAGATGACCAAGAAGAAACTACTTGTAGCATCAAAATTACTTTGATCAAACGATCGAGAAGATGGATGTCAAGCATGAGCAGCACTTTGACATTACTTCTGTATGTTAACAAGATTGAGAAGGTCTCACATAGAAGAATTTATGGCACTATTTCATTGCAGTTGGGAGGATTGTTATGACTATAAAGTTGTTGAACTCTTGCTTTTGAAAGTGAGGATTGATACGTCATAAATTTAATGGTTTATGACATTTGAAAGAAAAATCTAGGTATTCTCAAACCAAACTCAAGTGAGAATTTGGAGGTAGGTCAGCTAGACACTAATGTTATTGAGATTTGGATTCGAAGAGTTATTTATTTATGCTTTTTGAAGACCTTTGGAGAGTGTCTATGAACTGTTCTAGAAAATTTCCCCTGTTTGAATACCAAAGAAATTATTCTGAAAGAATTAAGAGACCAACCTTAATATAGGGTTGCCTACGTATCTTGTCAGGAAATAATCAGGTCAAAACGCAATTCAAATAGATATACAATTATTGATGATTTTGTAAAATTATTGTGGATTGGTGATCGTATTGAAAAAAATATGGTATGAATGAGAGTTCGGATTCCAAAAATATGTTGCGAGAATGAAAAGAATGTACTAGATGCGTTGATAAGTATTTTTTAAAAATAAATAAATAAATAAATATTCCATGTCATTGATGAAATTAAAAGAAAGTCAACAGAATTTTTCTGAATAATTAGTGCCCGGTTTCTGGACTATCTGAATCAATTTTTACAGAAATTATGTCATATGGTACATAAACTTTTGACAAAAGGGTGGCTTCCTAATTGCATAGACGATACCTTGGACTATTCAGCCTAGGGTGTATTCAACATGACCTATTTCTAGAGTAAGAGTTTTTCCTAGATAATTGAGAGTAGGACTGAATAATTGCGAGAAGGCACACTAACCTAAATGCACAAACTCAAAAACTAAGGAATTCAAAGAGGATTCGAAGGAGAGCAGGACACCCCTCACGTGTTCAGTGTATCTTTTTATACGATCAAAGACTCGATAAATTGTGATTATGATTCAGTGTAAGTTTGCGTACGACCAAAGACTCGATAGAATTCTGATTATGATTACATAAAGTGAAAAACAGTGTGTAGAAGTTTTCACAATATGTAGATATAGTGTATTAAACAAGTAATAAATCAAAGAATTGATAAGACAACAAAGCTAATTTGTGCAAACAATATAAAGAAGTTATGAGCAAATTCACACAATTTGCAATGTGAAAAAAGATAAAGAATCAAAGAATTTAATAATTAGCATATACAAAAATGTAAAAATACCTCACTCAATTGAAAAATTGAGTCTATCATGGTCTGAACCTGCTGTTAATCCCCAGCAAAGTCGTTATTATGTCATATCCTGTTTTTGCCAAGGTTAAACAAAACATGACCTATGGACTCTAAAGGAATTGAACATTACATAGAGTTGCCACCTAATTTTTATGAAAACCTATTTAATTATTAACACATATGACTTATGTTTCAGCCTGTGAAAATTGATCAAGAATCTAGATAAGAGGTCAAATTATTCTGAAGGAAAGGGATTAGATACCCTTCAAAATTCACAAATGTGGTACCTAGCAAGACTAAATTTATCAAACAGAGAGGGATTAGATACCATTCAAAATTCACAAATGTGGTACCTGGCTAGACTAAATTTATCATAGAGAGAGGAGGTAAGAAATTATTCTTTTGAAAAATATAAATATTTAAAAATAATATAAAAGATGTATGTATGTTAAGTATATAAATAAAGCCTATTGTTATAAAAATATGTAAAAGATATATATAAAAAATGTACAAAATACGTGTGAAAAAGAAAAATAATTTGTAATGTATGAAAACAAAAATATTTTTATGTATTATTAAAAGAAAAATTAATTTGAAATAATACTTTTTACTTGACCAAAATCAAGGAGAGAAAAATAAAGATTCATTTCAGAAGAAAAGGCTACACAATATTTATAATGCAAATGTATAAATTAATAGATCAAGTATCTAAATTAGTTTAATTCCTTTATGTAAATACTAACGGCCAAAATCTTGCCTAAATGCATAATAATAAATATGTAAGTAAAAGATGTTTCTGCCCAACACCCCCAAAAGTTAAGTTTTCACTATTCTTTAATCTTTATGTACAATTATACAAATGAGAAATAAAAAATACAAATGTAGAGCTCGAAAATTCCTTTTAAATACCACTTCGGAGTATGTTGCCCTGAATGTATATGTAGATGATATAAAAAATAGAATTTTGTTATAAAGTGGGCTCAAATTAAGTTTTAGATAAGTCATGGTTACATAGTGATAGTTAGATTTATCATCCGTCCTAAATCGTCTTGTCAAGATATGAATTGTAAAACCTTTTGTGTTATCGTGATAATATAAAAATTTCGCCATCACCCAAATTTATTTATTTATTGCTACGTATTTGTATAGGTAGTGTCCGTCTTTTATTCGGGGAGGCCTCGAAAACCGATGGGAGTTTCTTCATTAGCCAATAAAGTATAATATATGTCCATTATAAGTATAAATAAATGTGAAGCACAAAATTATCCAAGAAAATTGTAAAGGATCAGTAAATGAGCGAGAGAAATAAACATACAATTCAATCTTTTCACAATAAAAATAAAGCAACAAATACACTGCCTTCAAAAAATATTTTCTCGGCGAATCTCCAAAAAAGAAATATCAACCTGAATATAATAACTCTGTACAAAATATAAAGCAAGCAATAGCCTTGTTGGAGAATATAATTCTGGCCAAATTAGCAAATAGACAGGGATACACCAAATGAATCATATAATCAGAGACAAACAAGGTAAACGATGACGTCACTTCAACAACCTTCGTCGGAGAATCATAATCCCGGCCAAATCTGGTCATTTTTGGATAAAATAGTGGTGAACAAAGAGAGAAAGGGAGAGAAATGGAGGTTGGCCATGTCGTTGGTGATGGGGTTTGATCAGAGCTCACAGGTTACTACTTTCGACGAAGGAGCGACGAAAAAGAGAGGCGAAGGAGGAAAAAAAGGTAAAAAGGGGCGGCACTGATGGTGTTATTTTGGATATCACCGGTTATCACATAGATGAGAGGGGACGAAAAAGAGAGGAGAAAGAGAGAGGCGCAGAGCAATGGTTGGAGGAGTTTGGTGTTCCTCGGCCATCCAGTAGTCAAACTCGATGGCGATAGCTGATGAATGAGAGAGAAATCAGTGAGAGAAAAGAAAGGCATGAGGTTATAGTGGTCAGAGCTCATTTTTCAGAGCTTCAACAGCCGATGATGATAGTGTCCAGCGTTGAGAGAAAATAAAGTAGAGAAAAGAAGGTGAGAGGTGTGAGTTTTGAAAGAGAGAAATCTGATATTTTTGTGTGTGTGTATTTTGTGATGATAAAGAATTTACCCCTCCCCTTTATTTATAATAAAATTTGTTATCTCCTATTAAACAAAAGATAAAAGAATATTTCCTTTTTTAATTTTATAACATCTTTTAATCCTCAAGTTATTAACCAAAGGATTTTTCATTCTTTTAACCAACATGTAAAGTTATTATTCAAAGGATAGTGTGATTGTGTAGTCTTGTCAAATGTGACAAGACCTTGAACTACTACTTTGCATATTAAAATAACTAATCTGACTTAGCATTTGCGGACTGTATTAAATAATGTATAAAAATGTAAGTTCCGATATGTAATTACATAAAATGTAAAGAAGATTGGAAATGTAATTAACATAAAAATAAAATGCATTGTAAATTATTAAAAAAAATATGATGTCATGTCGTGTACGTTTGCAGATGATTGTGAAAATGTTAAGAAAGATAATAAATTGATAAAAAATCTAATATAAGGGAAATTATCAATAAATTATGAAAAGTAAAAATATGACAATAAATTGAAAAAATTCTAAAATCATAATGATTATCAATAATTTGTTGACAATTGTAAAAAAAATGTTATAAATTATATTGTGTGCCCTTTAACGATCAGGAAGTCTGACGAAATTAATTTTATGCACGAAGAGCCAAAATTAGGTGTCAACATCGGAAAATAGACAATAGACTCATAATTTCCTAACCCAAGGCTAGCCTAATATCATACTGATATCATAATAAAGCTCAATATATGAGGAGAATAAGCCTAGCCTACTCGTATGCCGAAGAATGCCCGATAAAGTTTGTTAAATTGGAGATTTTCCCTTTTGAGAAGCCTCCGCACAATTCCGCACTATCAATATAGTGATCTATACATAAATATGAGAATAATGATACTCATACTGCATTTTAATACTTCAGGTCATAAATCAAGTAAAAATCTCATATGGGGCCAGCATGTGGAATCACAATTTTGAAATTCTCAACACGTCCCTCAATGTTCACATATCATTTACTCTTAAGAATGGGTAAATTTTGAGCTCAAACGATACCAAAATTAACCCATCAAAAAACTAGGGATTTAAGAAAAATTGGAGAATTAAATCAAGAATTAGATGGAAACTTACAAGGATTACGACAAGAAATGGCTTTGTCGAGCTCACCAACACCCCACAATCACCAAAGGATTAATCTCATAAATTTTCCAATCTCTCTAGGGTTTTGATGGACTTGGGGCTTGAGAATAATTAAAAAAAATGGGTGAAGGGTGAATTAAATACTCCTATGGTTAACTCTTAAGCGGCCATTTGACCGCTTAAGCAATCGCTGCTAAAGCGACACATGGTCACTTAAGAGACTCATGCCCCAGACTCACCTCCACTATAGTAGACAATACATTCCTTAAGCAATGTTCACTAAAGCGGTTAGGTCTGTGGTAAAGCAACTGGTCGGGGACCCAGCTTGACAGCTAAATTTACTCTCTTGGTCGCTTAAGAGCCCACCATTTAAGCGGTTGTACCAGTTATTCCATGCACCAACTAAAACTTGGCCTTTGCCAAGTTTTCATCAACCCCTTGTGATTTATTTAGAATCTCGTGAACATAAACAAGTTATGTTACCTTATCAAATTCGATATTTCGGACTCTATCAGACTATTAAAATTTCCATCAGGGGTCGTTTCAATAAAATATGGGTCCCATATCTAAAGGCTATATATACCAAAATCCATCTAATAGCTCGAAATTAGTTTGGAAGACTTGTGACCTGAACCCAAGGTCCTAACCTAAAATTAGTGTTCCAGGGATGATGAAACTGTCGGAATTCGTATACGAGGTTGTTAACCTGAATTTTATGCCCGATAGCCAATCCTTAATAGTGAAAACTTCAAATAAGAAATTAACTCTAAAAAAAAATTGCCAGTTAACCAAATTGTTAGCTCCACCTAGTCACAAGTGACTTGGCGTAGCTATAACAAAGCTCTAAACAATGGAAAGTGCAGAAATACAAAAATGACCTAGAGGTTCATTATAATATCCACTACAAAGGACTTCCATCCATGAAAGTAAAGGGTCAGAATGTACCTGAAGGCTTAAACATATGGGGATACTAAGTCTACATCTCATTCTCTATCTCCTAAGTAGCCAGCTCTACTAGGCGGTGTCTCTATTGAATCTTAACTATTGGAATTTCCTAGAGCGCAACCGCTTGATATCCGTGGCTAATATAAGAATTGGCTCCTCCACAAAGGACAATCCCTCATCCAACTGAATCTAGTCCCACCGAAGCATATGTGACTTATCAGGGATGAAATGCCATAGCATAGAAACATAAAAGATAGAATGAAGAGCGGTAAATTCTGAGGGATAGGCCAACTTGTAAGACATCTCTCCAACTGTGCAAAGTATCTCAAAAAGCCTAATATATCTGGGGTTAAGCATGCCCTTCCTCACAAACCTCATCACGCCCTTTAAGGGCGATACATGATGGAATACTTAGTTTTCAACTCCAAACCTCAAGAAACTAAGTTTACAATCTATATAAATCTTCTACCTACTCTGAGATGCCCTCAGCTAATCCTGAATTACCTGGACTCTGTTAGACGAATTTAAAAGTAAGTCAATTTTATGGGTCAGAACCTCGAAGGTCTCAAACAGCCCTATTAGGGATCGATAATGCCTACCATATATTGCCTCAAATAGTGCCATATCAATGATCTAAAAAAGGTTATTATTATAGGCAAACTCTACTAATGCTAAGTGTCGCTCCCACTGACCTCTAAAGTCAATAACATAAGTTCGAAGCATGTCCTAAAGAACCTGAATAGTTTGCTCCAATTGTCCATCAATCTGAGGATAAAGAATGGTGTTAAGGTCTACTAGAGTACCCCAATTCCTCCTGAAAATTCCTCCAGAAGCTAAAACAAAGCCGAGCCCTTATCTAAAATAATAGATATGGGTACTTAATGCAGCCAAACTATCTCACAGACATAGATACAAGCAAACCTCTCGGCATTAAAAGACATTTGAATAGGAAGGAAATGTGCTGATTTAGTTAATTGATCTATAATGATCCAAATGGAACCAAAATCACATGATGTACGAGGAAAACCACTAATAAGTCTATGGTGATCCACTCCCACTTTTACTCAGGAATGGGTAACCTCTAAATCATGCCACCAGCTCTCTAATGGTCGGCCTTCACCAGCTGATAACATAGGAAAAGAGCTATAAAGTCCGCTACATCTTTCATCATGTCACTTCATTATTAGTGTTGCTTCAAATCCCTATATATCTTAGTTGTCACAGGGTTATTAGCGTATTTGAAGTTGTGAGCCTTACTCAATATGAACTAAATAAAGTTCAACTCTCACAACATATATGTAGCCAGTATACCTAAAAATACCCTCAGAATCCATAGTAGTCCTCCTGGACTTAACCCTCAGCACCTAATCATGGATGCCACAAAGTCCACTATCCTTAAACTGACCATTTCAAATATGCTCAAATAAAGTAGACCTAGCCTCAACACTAGCAAGGATCCTCATGGGGTATAAAATATCAAGTCAAGCCATTAAGTTGGCTAAGGACTAGATATCCCATGCCAACAGCTGCTCAAAAACTTAAATAGAAGTCAAGCAACCCATACTCAATGACTTCCAGCTTAAGGTGTCCACTACTATATTTGCCTTGTCCAAATGGAATATAATAGAGATGTTATAATTTTTTAAAAACTCCATCCATCTATGTTGTCTTGAACTAAGCTCTCTGTAATACCCCATACTTTTTTCTAACTTAAATTCGCTCCTAGAATGTCAAGGACTAGCTTCAAAAATGAATACCATTTTATGCATATGGAATTTTCAAGATTTTGACTTTTCATTGTGTGAAAAATTGAATAAGATTTCCATCGATACCAAATTCTCCTAAATCTTATACTCGGTTGAGGAATTAGAGCATTTTTAAGTTGACATAGTGTGCCACCTGGACTCTCACTGTGTCGCGGAGAAGGAAAAAATTACAATTGTCGTTTTTTAGTGAAGCTCCACAATCAGGGGCATCACGGAGGAGTCTCATTTCACATTTGGTAATTTCCAATGAGCCTCCGTAATAATGGCGCGTTGCAGATATGGACAAAATGACATTTCAAAGGGGCACTGCGATGGTGCCGCATTGCGAAGTCTGCCAAGTTCCCAATTGTCCAAATTCTAGTAAGCCAGTACGATAGTGGCGTGTCGCGGTGGACACCTATTTCAGAAAAATTTTACGTATTCCAATTCTGTTTAGAAGTTTAAAGAGGGTATTTTGGTCAATTCTCAAGCCCCTAATCCATCTAAACATAATACTTAAGCCTATTCTAATCACTTTATGCCCAATTTCATCCATTCTCTCCCAAAGCAAAACCCTAAAGCTCCAAACCTTCTTCTCTAAGAAAACAAAAAAATCCTCCATAGATTCTCCAAGAAAGCTCTAAATTGAGGATTCTCAAGGCAAGATAATCAAGAACTCATCTCTAAGAACTCAAATAGGAATCAATAGATCAAGTTTCTTCATCTAAATCTTCAATCAAGGTATGTGGGGGTTTTCAACAAGGATAATTCTTTCATTCTTGTGCCCAAAACTTATTTTAATAACAAACTTACCAAATTTTTATGTGATTTCTCATGAAATTGAAGTTAGGGTTTATACCCAATATTGTTATTTATAAGATTATAGGATTTCAAGTGATTTAGAAGCTGAGTTGCATGTTTATGTTCATATTTTCATGCATATTGCAGAAACTTCTAGATTTTGAATTAAGTTATCAATGTTTACATTATCAAGCATGAACATTATGATATTTTAACGTGAGTTTGATGCATGGATCATTAAGCCCTAATTAAAGATTGCTATTTTAAGATTGTTTGTACTACGCGTACCCTATGATAAGATTATTCTCAACTTTTTTATAAAGATTTGACCTTTTTGTGCTAAGCTAAGATAAAAAATCTACATTGTTCATATGACTTGAGATTTAAAGAAAAGAAAGAGCATAATTGGCTTTCTTGTAAACACTTGTGCTATTTTGAAGTGGATTTCTTAAGATTTTGAGCATAAGAATGGGAGTAGTATTTAGTACCGAGATGGGTATGTTACCAAGGTTTCATGCCCCAGAACTACGTGCCACCATAGAATTAAGATCATTCCCACTACTACGTGGATGACTAAGATTGTGATCACTTAAGATAAGAAGTTTTATTCTGATGTCAAGGGTAGAACAACTCTCCCCAATGTGGGCAAGACGTGGGACTCCATGAATGCTCACATGGTTTATCTCAGTTAGAAGAACCTCCCAAAGTTCCTAAGTCCCTATTAGTAAAGATTTTCAGAATAGTTTTAAAGTATTTTCCCTACTAGTAAAGAAAAGCATTGAAAGAATTCCCTTAAGATAAAGTATTTTCTCTAATAGAAATGAATAACAGAAAAGATTTTAGAAAACTATGTGTAAAGGCTCACGAATTTATTTAGACTATGCTTTACAAAAAGACTTTAGCTATAGTTTTCAGCTTTCAGATCTCAGATTTAAGAGTGAGTCCTTTCTACACTTAGACAACATGATTTAAAGAGAGAATACAAGTACAACTTTTAGAACTAAATGTTATGACTCACTAGATTTATAAAAGCATGACTTGCTTCTCATGATTATTATTTTCAGTATTTCAGGTATTCCAGCTTAGGTGAGTCATTTACATTTAGCATGCATTGTTTTAAGAATTATGATGATGAGATGATGTTTTTACTTATGCATTGACCCCTATATACTCAGTACATCCTCAAAGTACTGATCCACATATATGTCTATGTGTTGTATTTTCTCATAATATAGGTATCAGTTCAGTTGTAGCGCACATACCATATTCAGACTATTTGCAGTTTCCAGTTAGCAGGTAATGAGTCCTCTTGATTTAAGGGATCGAGTCAGTCATATAGTTTGAGTAGTATTGTATTTTTATTTATTCAGTTGTATTGATTTGAGATAGTTAGGGGTCATGTATCAGCTACCTATAGTCAATAATAGTAGAGGCTTCATAGACAGTCAGTAGATTTAATGTATTAATTCCAGTGTTATTTTGTAAAAGAGAAGTTGTAATTATTTTAATTTATTTCCGTATTGATTAGATTTAGAAAAGAGTTATATTTCGCTTATTTTGATCAGATTTATGTATTTTATTCAGTTGCTTATGAGTTATGCCAATAGAAGGGTTAGGTTGGGATCACTTATGGTCCTAAGCACCGTGTGACGTCTCGAGACCATTTTCGGGGTGTTACACTCTCTCTGGGTCATAAGGCATTGAAGTCTACTATGATTGGGGTATATCTCACAATGAATGCCATAAAAATAATGCCACTAAATCTTTAGCACAAGAACTATAGCCGCCAAGTCCAAATCATGAGTAGGATAGTTGCACTCATAAACCTTCAGTTGCCTCGATGTAAAAGTAATAAATTTTCCTTGCCGCTTCAAAACACAACCCGTACCAATACTATAAGCATCACAATATACAATAAAATTTGCGCCCTCAATAGTAAGAGTCAATATAGGATCTAAAGTGAGAAAATCCTTGAGCTTCCAAAAAATTAACTTGTACTCCTCAAACCATTGGAAAGGAACCTCTTTTTGATTTAATCTAGTTATCGGCTATGCAATAGTAGCAAAAACCTTAACGAACCGCCTGTAATAACCTGTCAAACTAATAAAGCTACAAACCTCAGACAGAGATATAGGTTTGGCCCAATCATGAATACCCTCATTCTTTGTGGATCCTCCATAATCCCATCCTTAGACACCACATGTCCTAGGAATGTAACAGACTCAAGCCAGAACTTACAATTTGAGAATTTGGCAAAAAGCCCATGATCTCTCATAGTCTGGAGCACAATCCTTAAATATTTCTCATGCTCTTCCCCATTCCTCAAATATATAAGAATGTCATTGATGAACACAATTATATAGGAGTCCAAATAAGGTCTGAACATGCAGTTTATCAAATCCATAAACACGACTGGGCATTGGTCAATCAAAAGATATCACCAAGAACTTATAATGGCCATAATAAGTCCTAAAGGCTGTCTTTGGGATGTCCTCGTCCTGAAACTCAACTAATGGTAATAGGATTTTAAGTCAATCTTAGAAAACACTGCCGCTCCCTGAAACTGGTCAAACAAACCATCAATACCAGGGACACACTCAACCTAATAAAAATTTTTCCTTGAAGATCCTGAAGCTAAAAATTTAGCTACATAAGCTTGGTAGGATCTATAAGGTAAGATGCCATAGAAATAGGTTAGGTACCTTGCTCAAGATCAATAATAAATTTAATATCACACTCAGGAGAAGGTTAGGTAGCTAGGTAGGAAAGACATCAGGAAAATCATGCACAATAGAAACAAAATTAAGTAAAGGACTCCCAGCACTGACATCATGAATATAAGAAAGATAAGACTCGCAACCCTCGATGTGAGTCTTAAATCTCAAACATAAGAAATAATCCCTATAGTCGTATGACTAATAGATTCCTGCCACATTACTGGGGGTATGTCGGGCATTGCTATGGTAACGGTCTTAGCAATACTACATGATATAAGGGTAACCAATCCATACCCAAAATCATATCAAAGTCCTCTATATCTAACACAATAAGATCATCCTGAGTATCAAACCTTAAATGGTCATAACACATTATCTATAAACCTGATTTATTACTAAAGAATCACACATGGGAGTAGATAAACATAATGACACAGATAAAGACTCCCAAGACAACTCTAACTGTGGTGCATAATAAGCAGACACATATGAATAAGTGGATCCCAGATCAAATAAAGCAAAAGTTGATTGTTAGTACACTGAGATCATACCTATAATAATAACATCCAAAGACGTTTCTTATGGTCTACCAAGTATAGTATATAAATGACCTCACTCTCCACCTAGATGGGTGCCTGATCGATCACCTGTCCTACCTACCTGAGGACCTCTTTAAGAACTTTAGGGACTACCCCAATGACTATGCATACCACCTCTAGTTGGGGACGATACTTCCTTAATTAGCGAAATACTCTATGAAACATGTACAATTATCCCATGTTAGGGAAACTCTCTAGAATAATGACCTAAGGCCCCACAATCATAACACGACCATGGCACTTCTATCCAGAAGATTCGACTGACCTAAAATAGCCACCTCAGCTAGAAAATACAGAATGTGTCCTCTTAAAGACTAAAAACTTCTCTGTCTAGGATGATCACTATAACTAGATAACCCTCATTAGTAAAATAGTGCTAAACTTATAGGACCTAATATGGCATTTATTCAAAATTCACTCTTGTAGGCATTTCATCAAACACTTGGTATTCATAGTTTAAGCTAATCATGGGAATAACATAAAACTTAGAGTAATAGCATGATTTCGACATCAATAACGCTTAATCATAATTTAAATCAGTGAATAACAATATTAAAACATGTGGGGTTTGATAAACAACAACAATTTCATGTAAGCATGGTATAAAGTCAAGATTCATAGAGATTCATGGTTAAAATTACAATTTAAAATCATGGTAAATTATAGAGATCATAACTTTAAATTTAAATTTGGATGTTGGACTCCATGGGTGAAAGCGACCCATGAATGAACACTTAACATACTTGGATTGATGAATTCGTGAGAATTGATGGTGAATTCTTAAGACTTGATCTTAAATTTTGAAGGCTAAGGTTTTCGTTCTTAAAAAAGAATAGTTTAATTTGAGAGAATTGTGAAATAATGACCAAATAATGCTCTATTGGGACTTAAATCCCGTGTTTGGATGGATTTGGGGCTTTGGGAAATGACCAAATGATCCTTGAAAAATTAAATCATAAAATGAAAATCCCGATTTTGCTCACCGACGTGACACAGTATAATTGTGTTGGGACACTGGAAAAGAAACAAATTCCCATTTGCCCAATGATGCGATGTGGTGCTATCACGTTGCACCACTGGGAACGGACAACTGGTCTTGACACCCAATTTTGACCTCCCGATATCACTTTTAGGCTGCTATTTTGTCAAATTTATTTAATTTTAATTATTAAAAAAATTTAAACATTATTCTTACGTTAAATACATACTAACGTATCGCATTCATAATTTAAAAAAAATGCATAAATTATTTTATTATCTTTTAGCATCATTTTATAATTTTTAAATATGATATTTTATATAATTTAATTAAATTATTTTTCACGTAATTGTGCAAACCCACATTTTTCGCAAATACATTGTCTACTTTGTCGTTATTTAATACTATTTCTATTATTATTTTTATTTATTATTATTTGTTAACATTGTTATTATTATTTATTATTTATTATTTATTATTATAATTTATTATTTAATTCTTATTATTATTATATATTATTATTTATCATTTAATTGTTATTATTATATATTATTATCCCTACTAAAATTTAAATAACAACCTAAAAACTGAAGTCATTTTGCCTGATTTTATTTATCTTATAGCCCAATTCTATCCAATTTATTACAAATTTAGCCAATTTTAATTCAGCTCATGTCAATTTTAGCCACAAACACTTCAATTTTAACCCAAATTAAACTTTCAATTGATTAGTGTCATTTCAATCTCCGTCGTTAATTAAGATAACTTCAACCTTTTCTTTCCTTCTTAATTACAAATTCCTAACCCTAAACCTAATTTCCAAAAATCAGCCTCCATCTCTCTCTAGACCTCTCTCTACTCTCTCTCTCTCTCAAAAAGCCTCTCCCGTCGCCCTCTCTTGCAGTCACCAGCGAGACCCCTCTCCTTCTTCTCCCACTACGTCGCTGCACCAGCCATGACCAATGATGTCGTCGTCTCCGTCTGATGACAACATCCACCAACAACAACAACCCGTGTTGCCCCTCTCTAGCACCGCCGCCTCAACCACCGAAGAAAGCTTCGTCGCCGGCGAAACAACAACGACTAGCAACACCATCCCCCTTCTCCGCCATCTCTTCCTCCGTTCTCTCCTTCAGGAGACAACTAGCCCCACACCGGGACGAGACCAGCCGACAAGAATTCAACCAGCGACCACCCTTGCTCCTCCTTCGAACCCTTTTCAGCTGCTAATAATACAAGTGTTTTCGGGTTTAATGTCTCCTTATGGCTTGATTTCCCTGATTGTTCTTTGTTCTTTGTGATTTTGCATGATTATAGATCTGAAATTCGTGAAGCATGATTAGGAATTTTAACATAATGCCTTAAATTTTATATTTTTCTAATAACATGCATGAAAATCCCATTCTTGGTGATACTTAATTTCAACCTTGAACTTTAACTGGGTACTAAATTTTCTCCTCTTTGAAATTATCGTGTCCCGGTTGAGTTGACACTTACATAATTTGAGCTTGTGTTATGTTTTTGAGTCTTCTGCTCCCATCCTTGAATTCGAACTTATGACAACGTCACATGTTTTAAATATGGCAACTTGAGTTGATAGCAGGATGTTACTCGAATTAATTTAGCTCCATTATACATGATAAATCTCATTTTCATCATATTCTGTTAATTGAGTTGTCCGTTTTACTTAAATTGGACATATTCTCACTCTCCTATTTATGGTAATTTTCTACCTATTTATTCACTCCGGATTGATCTCGATTGACTGATAAAATGATTAATTTTTATATTTTCTTTTAGTAGTTCCATTAGTGAGATTTTCTTTCTCTTAATTGATTTTGATATTTTTGTTAATTGATTTTTAGATATTTTGTTCCTTTTAACAACTATCTCCTCTCACTATAAAAGGAGGTCCTTTCTCATTATTCTAGGGGACTCTTATCTTTCTCTCCTATGAAAAATCACTGACTTCTACATTCTATTACACTACATTTGAGTGTTAAATTTTACTTGTTGCTACTTTGAAAGACGATTGGTTCTTGCTCATTAATACAATTATTGGTCTACTTTGAAAAGTTTAGTTTCTTTTCTCAATGTGCTGTTGACCGATTAGTTTCTGTAATCATGCATTAGCTTCTTTTATATCATTTTATATGAGTATGTCCTTTTCGATTACTTAAAAAGCTCGACATCATAAGCCTTCTATTTGTTCCATGTATCTTTATGATTTGTTGTGTTTAAGTATTTGTTTTTGTTGACGTGATATGTTTTCTTCCTTGTTCGTGAGTGAGTGTTTCCTCATTGTTGTAGTGTGGCTATATATGAATACGAAATAATCTTTGTGCATCTCATAACCCCATTAGCGTGAGCCTGACTAGGATCCATGAGATCCTTAGGATCTCGACTGCATCAATGATTGGTTATGGGCTTCCAAAGTTACGTTTGTATTTCGGGTTAATTTTGTTTGTTTTCTTATGTTTAACAGGTTGGATGAGAAAGAAAATGATTACGGGTTCGAAGAGTCGCCGGGAGGTTTAAATTAAATATGTTATTCCTTACCGTTAGTTGTTTCTTTTGTATCATTTGGGTTTGTAATATTAATGTACAAACGACATTATTAATGTAATAATAAAGTTCAGGGAATGCTCGGGGGAGGGGGGGGGCGGGAATTTATGAGCCTTACGTGTTACATGAATAACTTAGGCGAACGTAATTTAGGATTTACTAATTTACTTGTTCGTCGTCTGAAAAGCATGAATATAATTGCTTAGGCAGTACGCAAAAATAGTTTTCAGCATCTTCACGATCTTTCATCAATTAAATATTTTCAGTACGCAAAAATAGTTTTCAGCATCTTCACGATCTTCCAACGATACAAAATTATTGCTTAGGCAGTTAAATGTTTTCAGCATATTAAAGTTAATTTCCTCCACATTAACAAAACATTTCAGCACTTTTAAGGGTGAATTCCAGTATATTAAATGAATTTTCAACATATGAGGTTATTTTTTCTAGCGCTTTAAAATTAATTACTAGCATGCTATAACTACTTTTCAGCATTTATATTTACTTTTCTGTATGTTTTAATTAATTTTCGGTACCTTAACTGAATTTTCAGCATCTAAAAGAAATTCTAACATATTAATTTTGGCAAGTGAATATGTTTTCTAGCTCTCTCTAATTTAATACTCGGCATTTCACTAATTTATAACCTGTTTGACGTAATTAATGGATATAATTCTTTCACATATTTACACGTGCCCTTTTAACAATTTTACATCATCATTTTTGATATGAATCATAGTTGTCCTTTATCACCACTTGGTTGATCATTTAGACATCATGCCAATAGGTTAGCGATAATAAATAATTATTTGTCTTTGCATGCTATCACACTAATCAACGTTAATTAGCTAAGAGGCTAACTTGAGATTATTACGTGCTAATTGTTGTCCAATATGTTCTCACTTCGGGTCCTAGGCAACATAACTTTCCTTTAGTCTAGAACATAAATTCAAAATATCATAGTCCAATGCCTCTTGGACGATAGGTGGGACGTTAAATATTGCTAAAAACTTTAGTTTTATCCTTGTCATAGAACGTCCTTAGACTTGACATCCAACTCATGTGGGGTGGGATGGGTAGTAATTCGGAAATGATGATCCCAACATATATTGACGGCGAGGCTAATGACATCATTACTTGTCTAAGAGTTCGGCTCTTAGGTCGGATGATGATTAACAAGTTGGGTTTTTGATCCGAACAAAACCAAAACATTTCTTTGTTTGACTTGGACGATCTCTTTTTAGTTTTTTTATTTACTTTACATGTTTATTTGGGGTAGCTAGTTTATCATAAAGTAGTTCTTTTTTTTGTTGCAAATTATGACATTTCTTTCTCCTCGCTTATCTTATTTACATGCTTTATTTATTCACTTGGATAATCAACAATTAGAAATAACAAAGTAATATGTGTTTTGTTTATTAATTACTTTCTCACTTAGTTAAACATTAAATTAATAACAAAATAAGAGACCTTTATTTGATCACATAGAATCCCCACATAAAGTATGAATTCAATCGGGAACCACCTCTGTGGACCTCGAAAAATGCTTAACACCTTTCTTTTGAGGTAATTTGAACTCTTACCCGAACTTTGGTAAACTAAGACAAAACAATAAAAATAGGTTCGTAGTAGCCTAGACCGGTGCCCTAACGCACCTTAATTCGTTAGGTGGCGACTCTTCACACTCTACCTTTCAAAACAAACCTAAAAAGAGTTTTTCAAGTCGAATCCCGCCTTTAGCGAGGAAAATAGGGTGCGACAACTGGAAACTGGAACTTTTCGCGCGATGCAGCGCCATCGGGGTGCCTCACTGGAAAGTGGCAATTGCGAAAATGCCCCTTGGCGCGACATGGTGCTTATCGTAGTAACACACTGGAAAAAGGACGAACGTGAAATTGGCCATTACTGCGACAAGGTCTTATCGCGTTGGGTTGCTGTTTTGCACTAAAAGTGTCATAACTTATCACCCAAGTATCAAATTTGGGTGAAATTAGTATCGTTGGAAAGATACTTCAATTTCCTACAACATAGTGGGTCTTGAACTGGAAAATTCTAAGTAGGTCAAAAGATATGCTCATTTGAAATTGACTAAAGCAACATTCTTATCAAAATTTCAATCGGTAAGAATTATTTTGATTCGTCTAATAGCTAGGAGTTATTTGAGGCCTTAATATACATCAACTAACTCATAAATATACCAAATAACCATGATGTACTATGCATGAACTTGAAACATGACGCTAACATTTGCTTGGATTTTTGGGGTATTACACTAAATAACATAAATTTGCTAAATATATAATTGAGTCATAATTTTCCAACCCAAGACTAGCTTAATATCATACTGATACTATAATAAAGGTTAATATATGAGGAGAGTAAGCCTAACTTACCTGGACTCCAAAGAATGTCCGATAAATTCTTCTAAATTGGAGAGTTTTCCTTTTGAGAAGCCTGCGCACAATGCCACACTGCCAAAGTAGTGATCTATATATTAATACGAGAATAATGATACTCATATTGCATTTTAATGCTTTGGGACCAAAATTAAGTCAAAATCCCATATGAGGCCCTGTTGTGGAATCACAACTTTGGAAATGTCATAATGTCCCGCTATACTCAAGGATCATTTACCCTCAAGAATAGTTAAATTTTGAGATCGAACGACATCAAAATCAGTCAATCAAGAACCTAAGAATTTAAGACTAAATCAGAGAATTAAACTAAGAATTAGACGGAAACTTATAAGGATTATGATGAGGAGATGACTTTCCCGAGCTCACCAATACCCTACGATCACCCAGGAATCAATATCCTAATTTTTCTAAGCTCTATAGGGTTTTGATGGACTTGGGGCTTGAGAATAATGAGATAAAGCAATTGAAGGGTAAATTAAATACTCTTGTGGTTACCGCTTAAGCGACTATTTGACCACTTAAGCAGCGATACGTGGTCGCTTAATCGACTCATGCCCTAGACTCACCTCTGCTAAAGCAAATAATACGTCTGTTAAGCGACATCCGCTAAAGCGGTCAGGTCTTCGCTAAATGCGACTAGGCAGAGACTCGGCTTGGCCTCTAAAGCGACTCTCTTGGCTACTAAAGCTACCACCGCTTAAGAGAACAGAGTTTCGCTTAAGAGGATTCACTAGCTCAGTCCACACACCAGCTGAAACTTGGCTTTTGCCAAGTTCCCATCAATCCTTCAGTATTTGTTCAGAATTTATGAATGCAAACGAACTATGCTACCAAATTAAATTCGATATTGCAAACTCAACGATGCCATCAAAATTTCTATTTGGGTCGTTTAGATGAAATGTGGGCCCCACACCCACAGATTATTTTTACCAAAATCTATCCAATAGAAAAAAAAATGAGTCTGGAAGCCTTAAGACACAAAGCAAATATCCTCTTAGCCTAAAATCAATATTTCAGAGCTAGTGGAACAATCAAAATTAGCATACGAGGTTGTAACCTGAAGTGTACACCTGACAACCAATCTTTAATACTCCCTCCATTTCAAAAAGAATGACCTACTTTGACTTGGTACAAAGGTCAAGAAAATAAAGAAGACTTTTGAATCTTGTGACCTTAAATTAAAGTTGTGTCAAATGTATCAAAATGACCTTTAATCTTATGGTCCTAAACATACCATGTGGAAAGTTGAAATTAAAGTATTGCCAAAAAAGGAAAGGGATCATTCTTTTTTAAATGGACTAAAAAGGAAAGTAGGTCATTTTTTTCTAAACGGAGGGAGTAGCAAAAACTTCAAAATAGGAAATTGTCTCTAAAAATTAAACTGACTGCCCGGTAACTAAACTACAGCTCGAAAAAGTCATAAGTGACTTGGAGTAGCTATAGGAAAGATCTAATGGTGAAAAGGTGTTAAAATGCATAAAATAACATGGAGGGTCATTACAATAATTCAGAGGTATGGTTCTTATGTGGAATTCTCATATGGTGCACGTTATTTATAAGCATCGTACTAATCAGGAGGTGCATGTAATAATCCAGGTATGACCTTTTTCCTCCCCTTGGTATTTCTCATATATTTGTGCTTGCACATATATTTCCAAAAGATTTGAACTTTGGGATAATCTTATAACTTACTCTGATTCTTTAGATGGTGCTTAGTTAGTAGCGGGAGAGTTTAATGAGATATTGTGTCATCAAGATAAATAGGGTGGTCACAATATTAACTGTTATAGAAGCTCTAGATTTTGGTCTTATATTAATAAATGCAACCTTCTTGATCCTGGGTTCAAAGGGAGTCAGTATACTTGGTCAAACCATAGAACATCTAAATTGAGTTTTTGCAATGGATAAATGGCTCAAGTAATAGCCTAATTCAAAAATTATTCATCTACTCAAAACCCACTCTAACCAAACTCGGTACTGATTAGCATTACTTACTCTAATATTCCTCGGGCTAAAAGACCTTTTAGGCTTGAAATTTTTTGGATTAACCATCCATTTTGTAAGAATATAGTTGCCCAATACTGGAACAATAATATTAAGCTCCTAGAAGCGACCCAACAATTTAGGGATGCTGTGATGGTCTAAATAACATTACATTTGGGTATAATTTTAGAAATAACAATGAATTTTAACTCGTCTTAATGGTATTCAGAGATATAATGATTATCCTTCAAGCAAATTCCTTAACATTTTGAAAAAAATCCCTTACTAGTGACTACAACAACATTTTGAGAGTAGAAGAGGAGTATTGGAAGCTTAGGTCTCGCATTAATTGGCTTAACTTCAATGATGTCAACACTAAGTATTTTTACATGTCGATTATCAACAAAAGATTCAATGATAAAATCTCCAACTTTAAAGATGAATGTCATAATTGGATTACAAATCATGACCGCATTGTTAATCATGTTTTTAATTACTATCAGTCCTATTTTTCCTCTGAACATACCTTTTCGCCTTGGAAAGACATTTGTAACTCAACTCATAGCTTCCATCAAATAGATTTATTTTCTGTAGATAGACCTTTAGTAGACCAAGAAATCACATGTGCCCTGTTTTTCTTTAAACCCTTCAAGGCCCTGAGACCGGATGGTATTCCCCCTTCATTTCTACCAATATTTTAGTAAAAGCATTTTTGATTGTTGCCACCAAATTTTTAACAATCAAACTTGTAAACTTTGAAGAAGAAACCGTATGAAATCAAAATATCAGTGAAGCACAAAAGAAAGAAAATTCTCATTACTCAACCATTAAATACAGAGAAGGAAAAATTAAAAACTGCTACCTCTAATGTGTCTATTTATAGTTGCAACTTGTGTTTGCTTACAGCTGGAATCTATTAATTTAACTATCTAACTAACTCTCTAATGACACCACTAACTAACTCAACAACTTGCTAGTGACACTACTAATGCACAGCTGTACACTTAACCAACTGCTCAACATCCTCCCTCAAGCTAGGTGTATGAAAAATGTTTTTCATCCCTAGCTTTCTAAGTAGCTAGTCATGTTGCATTCGTGTGAGCCCTTTAGTGAGTAAGTCTACAGGTTGTTCTGTTGTGTTTATATATGTATGTTGAACAATGCCAAACTGAATTTTTTTCCTGATGAAATGACAGTCTATATCGATGTGTTTTGTCTTCTCATAAAATATTGGATTTGCTACAATCTGAATTGCTGATTTAATGTCACAATGTCCTCTCCTAACTCCTTGAAAAGACCAACTAACCATACAATTTCTACCACAGTTGATGCTAGACTCTTGTACTCAGCTTCTGCTGAACTTCTAGAAATAGTGTCCTGCTTCTTCGATTTCCATGATATCAGTGAGTTCCCATACATAACAAAATAACCTATGATGGACCTCCTAGTGTTAGGTCATGATGCCCAATCAGCATCACAATATGCCGCTAGTTGTTTCCCTATATCAGTTGGCATGAATATGCCTAATCTTGGTGACTGTCTCACATACTTAACCACTCTCACTACAGCCTTCATGTGTGAAGTTTTGGGACTATGCATGAATTGACTTAGAAGTTGGATAGCAAAAGCAATATCTGGTCTTGTTATGGTCATATACAACAATCTACCCACTTAACTTTTGATATGTTGTAGGATCTTCTAGTGGTTTGTCAGTGTTAACATCAAATGAGAAATATAGATCAAACTCTGTACTTGTAAGTTTCTGGTTTAACTCAACAGGAGACCTTGCTGATCTAGAGCTTGATAACCCCATATCAGATATTAATTCTTAGCAATATTTTCTCTGATGTATAATAATTCAGGTGTCATTTCTGGCAAACTCAATCCCCAAGAAGTACCTCAAATCTTCCAAGTCTTTAATCTTGAAACTGTCCTTGAGAATTTTCTTTGTTTCCAATATCACATGATCATTTCCTATAATGATAAGGTCATCTACGTATACAAGTACCACAACTATGCTCCTTCCTTGATGTCTGGTAAATAGAGAATAATCAAAGTGACTTTGTTGAAAACCAGAAGTTAGCAAGGTCGTAGTCAATTTGATATTCCATTGTCTACTAGCTTGTTTAAGTCCATAAAGGGACTTTGTAAGCTTGCATAATGCCCCTTTTCCACCTGAATAATTGAATCCTAAAGGCAAATCCATATATACTTCTTCATTTAAATCGCCTTGAAGAAAAGTATTATATACATCCATCTGGTGAATGCTCCATCCTTGTGCAGCTACTAAAGATATAACCACTCTGATAGTTACTATTTTAACCACTGGTGAGAAGGTTTCCTGATAGTCTAAGCCCTCTTTTCAGTTGTATCTTTTTGCAACCAATCTAGCCTTGAACCTATCAACTTCACCATCATCTTTATACTTGATTTTGTATACCCACCTGCATCCAATTGCCTTCTTATCCTTAGGAAACTATGTAATTATCCATGTATAATTGTCTTCTAGTGCTTGAATCTTATTTTTCATTGCTTCAACCCACCTGGCATCCTTAACAGTATCATGATAATGTGCAGGTTCTCTCTCTTGAGAGAATCTTGTTACAAAACTCTTGTAAGATGGAGAGATTCTTTCATAATCCAATACATTTGATATAGAGTATAAACAACTTTCTGTGGCCTTCTTTTATGGCATGACATAATCAGTATGCCATATGGGAGGCTTAACACGCTTGGTTGATTTTCTAGCAACAACTAGAGGTGAACCAACCACATTAGTCATGTGATTCTGAACAAGATCACTCTCTAGATTACCTTGAACTTCATTGTCATCAGCTTCAGCAGCTTCAGGATGAATATGATCAATCCCAACTGAATAATCATGAGCACCGTCAGCAGGTGGTGATTCAGTAGGTAATGACGAGGGTACCACTTCATCCCCCTCAAACACAGGTGGTGGATCAGTACCTATGGTCGTAGGACTATCATCTGAATGTATGTAAGGTTCATAAGCTACAACGTATGGAACAAGAAACTGCAGAGTATTGTCAGTATTGAGATTCTGAGACTTGAAAGGAAACATATCCTCAAAAAATGTGACATCTCTATTGACAAATATAACTCTTGACTCAATATCCAGCAATTAATATCCCTTTTGATGGACTGCATATCCAAGTAGAACTACTTTCCTTACTCTAGAAGCAAATTTATCTGTAGTATGTAAATTAGTAGCAAAGGCAAGACATCCCATTACCTTGAAATATGACATAGATGGAGACTTATCAGACAACTCCTCATATGGTGACTTATTCCCCAAAACAGATAAAGGCATCATGTTGATGATATAAGCTGCAGTTTCAACACAGTCTCCCCAATATCTACTTGGTAAAGAAATTTGGATTTTAAGTGCTCTAGCAGTCTGTAAAAGGTGTCTATGCTTCCTTTCCATCACTCTATTTTGTTGTGAAGTTGGAGGGCAATACCTTTGGTGTACAATACCATTCAGCACAAATAAATCATGGAAATTAGTGCTGAGAAATTCCCCTTCATTATCAAATCTAAACACTTTAACACACTTTCCAAACTGAGTTTTCACCATTAACATGAACTGTTTAATAGCAACAATTACATCAGACTTCAATGCTAGCAAAAAAATCCATGTCCACCTGGACTTATCATCAACTAATATGAGAAAGTATCTCATGCCATTGTAAGTGGATACTTTGTATGGACCCCAGACATCCATATGTATCAAATCAAAAATTTTATCAGCTTTAGTAGTACTAAGTGGAAATGGAACTCTAGTTTGTCTAGCTTGAGGGCATGTTGTACATTTATCTTTAGCAAAAGTACCATATTGATTGAATTCCTTGATTCTTCTAATAACCCCCATAGGGATATAACCTAGCCTCTTATGCCACAGCATTGGATCAGCAGTTCTAGCAGCTGCAGATACTGTCTTTGGTCCTTTCACTGATTGATTGTCCTTCCAGTTCAACACATACAAGCCATTTTCAACTTCACCAATTCCCTTTACCTTCCCAGATAAGAGGTCCTGAAATACAAAATATGTGGGGAAGAATGACACGCAACAGTTTAAATTCTGTCATTTTGTTAACAGATAAAAGATTATACTGAAATGATGGAACACATAGCACATTGTTAAGGATTCCACCTTTGTTCAACTGAAAATTCCCTACATGTGATACTGAGGCTAAATCACCTGTGGGCAAGTGCACTTTACCTACATTGCCTACCATTTTTTCATCATGTAAATATGTATTACTGGTTATCATGTGATCAGGAGCTCCAGAATCTACTATTCATTTTACTGAATATAGACTAGAATTACCTGCCATGTTGATAGTACTAAATGTCTCATCCATGTTATTCTTACTCAACACATGAAGGATCTGCTGACACTGCTCCGGTGTAGCCTTCTGTATTAACTGCATCATCTGATCTTGTATGCACATTTTCCACCTTATACTGCATTTACTTTCTTCAACAATTGGTCATGTACGACCTGGTGAGGATCATACATTTGAGAACCTGCCAAAGCTACATTCACCTTCTTCTTTCCCTTCCAGTTCTCAGGGTAACCTATCAGCTGAAAGCATTCATCCACTACATAATCGGAGGCATGAAAATGACTACACCTTTTCAATTTGGTACAATCATCCTTAGCATGCCCTCTCATACGACAGTAATCGTAATATAAGGGAGTGAAGGGCTTTTTTTGAAAATATTGTGTCCAATTCATCTTGGATCTGCCAGTGTACAATGCAGTAGACTCCATTCCTTCATGAATAAAACCTGTTATGCCTTTCTGACTTTCATCTTGAATAACCAAGGCATGTGCCTGATTAACATTAGGCAAAGTTTGCATCATGAGAATTTGTCCCCGAGCTTGTGCATAACTATCATTCAGACCCATTAAAAACTGTAATAAACACTGATATTGCAACTGTTCAACATATTCCTTGGCTTTGTAACAATCACAAGCAGGTGGCGGCAAAATGGAGTCATACTCATCGCAGAGGTTTTTCAATTTTGTGTAATAAGATAAAACTGTAGAAACTCCTTGAGTTAGTGTGAATATGCTGTGATGGAGATGATAAAGTCAAGATCCATTAATTTTATCAAAATCGTTCTTTGAGATCAAGCCAAACCTGATGTACACTAGGTGGATACAAAATTCCACTAAGCAAGTCTTTACTCACATTGCAAGTAAGCCACGAAATCACAATTGCATTGCATCGATCCTAGATTTTCTTCAAATCTCCATCATAGTAACTACGCAACACTGTTCCGTCCACAAATCCCAATTTATTCCATCCGAGCAGAGCAATTTCCATAGCTCGACTCCACAAAGTGTAATTTTCCATTCCAGTCAGCTGAATCCCCACAGATAAAGCTCCAGGTACATCAGCAGAGCTCAAATATAGTGGGTGGTCGTGATCTAGAATAAGTGCACTTCCATTATTCGAAGCTTCTCCCCGTGCTCTGTTCCCCAATTCCTCCTGCGATACGCCGTCGATCGCCATACGAGCAACAGTGCAGCAAATACTCTCGACTTATCTTCGAAATCCTTAAGATAAATCCCTAGAATTGCCCTATTAGCTTTGATACCATGTAAACTTTGAAGAAGAAACCATATGAAATCAAAATATCAGTGAAGTGCAAAAGGAAGAAAATTCTCATTGCTCAACCATTGAATACAGAGAAGGAAAAACTAACAACTACTACCTCTAATGTGTCTATTTATAGTTGCAACTTGTGTTTGTTTACCGCTGGAATCTATTAATTTAACTATCTAACTAACTCTCTAATGACACCACTAACTAACTCAACAACTTGCTAGTGACACCACTAATGCACAGCTGTACACTTAACCAACTGCTCAACAAAACTATCTCAGAATCCTTAAACAATACTTACCTTTGTCTTATCCTTAAATTTTAAAATGCTAATTTATTTAAGAATTTTCATCCTATTGATTTATGTAATACGATCTATTAAGTCGTAACCAAAATTATTACTAGCTGTATTAAACCTTTTCTCTGAATCTTATAGGACTTCACCAAACTGGTTTTTTAAAAGTTCATAGGGAGTGCGATAATGCAAATTTTTTTTCAAAAAAATTTCAACCATGTTAATAAAACCAATTCAAAAAAAGGTTACCTCATGCTTAAGCTGGACTTGGAAAAAGCCTTTAACCGGTTGGAATGGTCCTTTGTCCATCATATTCTCATGTTCTTCAAGTTCCCAAGAATATAGTAACTCTTATAATGAATTATATTACCACTGCCAGCATCTTCGTCCTTGTTAATGGCTCCCAGACAAACTTTTTTTCCTCTTCCCGAGGTACTCACCAAGGAGATCCTATGTCCCTGTACATCTTTATCCTCTACATGGAATTATTATCTACCTACATCTATCACCAAGTAGATGTTCTTAAGTGGGATGTAGTTTCCATCTCGAGAAATAATCCCCTTTTCTCTCACCTTTTCTTTGCCAACGACCTTACCTTAATCTCCATAGCTACTTCTTCTTCCATCCAAAATATGGCTAGCTGCATGAATTATTTCTATCAACTCTCGAGACAAAAAATAAACTCTAAGAAATCTAAAGTTATTTTTTAAGTATTGTTTGGGATTCTTAGAATCCCTTGTACATCAACATTTTAATATTCAAGAATCCCAACAATTTGGCAAATACTTTGGATTCCCTATTTTAAATCAAAAGCCTAAGGATAAGGATTTCCAATACATCCTAGACAACATGATGAAAATGCTCGCTCATTGGAAAATAAAATTCCTTACGCCTACTGATAGATAGGCTTATTCTCGCGAAATCTTGTCTTAATGTCATCCCAGCTTATACAGTGAAGTACTTTAAACTTTCTAGTATCATTTGTAAGGCTATAGACAAAATCCAAAGAGATTTTCTTTGGGTGTCTACAAATGATAAAAGGAACAAAATGGTTTGGGTCTCCTTGAAGCGAGTACTATGAACATTTTCTTACTAACTAGCCTTTCTTGGCATCTCTTTAATAAGTCTAATTCTTTTTTGGATAGTACGCTAATTAAGAAGTATAACAAGACTAGGTCTAGTCTCTCTTATTCTTTCATATGGAAAAACATCCTAGTTGAGGGAAGAATTTGTTCTCCTATTATAGTCTAAAAAACGGGTTCTGGAAAAGCTATTCATTTATGGTATAATAGATAGATCCCAGACACTTTTCCCTTGGAGAACTTATCCATGGCCCCTCGCCAAGGAAGAAAATAGTCTTAAACTTGCAGATCTTTAGGATACTGATCATTGGAATTAGAATAGAATTTCCTTTGTTATCCCCAACCCATAATCACTAGCGCTGCTACTATTATATTAAGATTGACTGTCACCTAAATTTCGTCAATATTCCTTATTGGGCAGCTTTCTTAAATGGCCTCTTCTCCACTAAGTCTGTCCTTATTCCTTCCCATCATAAAGAATATGTCTCACATAAACTATAATTGCACTTGGATTTGGAAATTAAATACCATTAGCAAGTTTAAGTTTATGCTATGGCTTTGCTCCCATAATAGGCTTAGCTTCCTACTATCGAAACCTTTATAAATTAGGCATCATCGATAATCCTGTATGTCCCATTTGTAATATTGAAGAGGAATCTATTTTTTATATCTTTATAGATTGTTCTATTGCTGGAAAGTTTTGATTGGATCTTGGCTTAAATACTCATCAATTAAATTTTACTAACGAACACTGGTTTTTAGTCTTATAAAACATGCATTTCCTCCTTTCCCGAATCCCTTCTCGCCAGCCATGAGATATAATTGGATTGACTTTCTTTCGCTGTGCTTTGGCATCTTTGGATCACTAGAAATAATAATGTCCATAAGCACGAATCCGCTCTTTCTTCAATTACTTTGGTTATGAACAAAAGTTTTGAAATTTATTCCCATTACGGACTGCGAACGAACCAGTGGTATTCCAGTTCCAATCCAAATTCCAAATCAAGTGGAACAAACCTCCAATAGATTTTTTCAATCTCAATAAGGATGCTTCGTATGATAAACATAATGCAAAATGTGGTATTGGGGGGACAATTCGTAACTTCGACGGACATTGGATTGTGGGATTTAGTGGTTCTTATGTCGCCCTTAATGCGACCTATTTAGAGTTAATGGCTCTCGCCCTTAATGTGACACATATAGAGTTAATGGCTCTTCTCAAAGGCTTAGAGTTAGCTCATGAAAAAAATCTCTTCCCTCTCAAGATTGAAGTTGACTCGGACTGAAATTTTTACAATACATGAAAAAGCTCCGCCATTGAATAATTCGGTTGTTTGGTCTTGCAGAGTTTGGAGAGTCCACTACTCCGCCATAATTTTCGACAGGCAAATAGAGTAGCAGACTTTTTGTGTAGAATGGGTGTCAAGCTAGCATAGGACCAAGTGAATCTCTACCAGGCATAGAAGCCAATCTGCATGGAATTTCAACTACTAAACTAGTATCTAGGACAACTGGTAATAAATTAACTAGTTTCGGCAACCTGTCTGTCGTTATTATTGCTAGTGCTTAAGACACTATGAATTCCTCTATCCAGTTATCCAAAAAAAACAAGTTATTCTATTGTCATGGTATGTAATGAACTCAATTATATGATAGAAAAAAAAACATAAACATATTATAGAGATGTATCCTATTGTCATGATATATTTTATATTTTGTATAATGTCTAATAATAATTTAAAATACTATTTTAAATTCCGGAGCCAACTAATATAAAATGGAGCGAGTACAAGCCTTTATCTTGTATTTGTATTATTTTTAATCCAAAACAACATACAAAAATCATAAAAAGTGTGACTCCATAAACATAAATTATAGAATCTCGAAATTCTAAATATTTTTTTATTATCAGACATATTTAATATAGAAAAGAATATGGTGTGACTCGAGTTAGCTATTTTGAGAGATTCACACTTCTTATTGAATTCTAATGGAGAGATTTTTAATAGAAGAAATTAGAAATATTAAAACTTCCAAGAGAAGAATGAAAAAAATGCATAGAGAATAAAAAAAAAAATACCACCTAAAAGCATCTACTTTACCGAAAGTTTAAGGGTCGTCATGTGATGCTAATTTTATTGACTCAAAAAATGTAAAATATCCATTTTTTAAGAAATTGCTTCGGAGAAAGGTTAGAAAATGCGCTCGAGCAGAAGGATTTCCCTAATTTCAAATAAGATCTTTCTCCCGAGGTTAGAAAATGCGTTTGAGTAGAAGAATTCCCCTAATTTCAAATAAGATCTTTCTCCCGTTCCATAATGAAAAAGATTTTTCAATATGTTTTTACATAGTTCATATGATATAATTTTTAGATCAAGGAGATTAAAGTAAACTCATATTCTTCAACCTTGGTCACATACTAAATATACTTGTGCATCACATGAACATAGAGACTAGTTCTAGTTAAATGTGTAAATAACACAAATAGTCAAATATTTATTGTGTATGTAAGTGGCTATTTATGCAGTTAGTTCTATTTTAACATGCAAGCCCAACCCACTACAAGCCCAAGATAATTCAACCAGTCTCCCAATTGAAAAGTTAGTTAACTTACTGAAACAAACACTGATACTTCTAATTTCTAGGTTATTCCTATATATATAATTCAACCAGTCTCCCAATTGAAAAGTTAGTTAACTTACTGAAACAAACACTGATACTTTTAATTTCTAGATCCAAACAAAACAAGTTATCTTATTGTCATGGTAACGAAATCAATTATATGATAGAAAAAAAGAAGAAGATAAATATATTATAGAGATGTATCCTATTGTCATGATATATTTTGTATAATGTATAATAATTATTGAAAATACTATTTTAAATTCGGGATCCAACTAATATAAAATGGAGCGAGTACAAGCCTTTATCTTGTATTTGCATTAGTTTTAATCCAAAACAACATATAAAAATCATAAAAAGTGTGACTCCATAAACATAAATTATAGAATCTCAAAATTCGAAATTTATTTTTTTACTATCAGACATATTTAATATAGAAAAGAATATGGTGTGATTCGAAGTAGCTATTTTGAGAGATTCGCACTTCTTATTGAATTCTAATGGAGAAATGTTTCATAGAAGAAATTGGAAATATTGAAACTTCTAAGAGAAGAATGAAAAAATACATAGAGAATAAAAAAAAAATACAACCTGAAAACATCTATTTTACTGAAAGTTTATGGGTCGTCATGTGATGCTAATTTTATTGCCTCAAAAAATGTAAAATATCATTTTTTTTTTTTTTAGGAATTGCTTCAGAGAAAGGTTAGAAAATACGTTCGAGCAGGAGAATTTCCATTTTAGAAAATACGCTCGAGCAGAAGGATTTCCTTAATTTCAAATAAGATCTTTCTCTCGTTCCATAATTTAAAAGATTTTTCAATATTTTTTTTACATAGTTCGTATGATATAATTTTTAGATCAAGGAGATTAAAGTAAATTCGTATTCTTCAACCTTGGTCACATGCTGAATATATTTGTGCATCGCATTAACATAGCGACTAGTTCTAGTTAAATGTGTAAATAACACAAATAGCCAAATATTCATTGTGCATGTGAGTGGCTATTTGTGCAATTAGTCCTATTTTAACGTGCAAGCGCAACCCATTACAAGCCTAAGATAATTCAACCTGTCTCCTAACTGAAACAAACATTGATACTTTTAATTTCTAGGTTATTCCTTCATTCCATGTTAGACATTCAATTTACCTATGTTTTTTCTCTAGTAATTCAAGTATACTATATGAATAAAATAGATAATCAATAGGCTTTTACTTGATTTCCTCTAGAACCTCTACATTTAATTAAATTATGAATCTTTAAAAGAGACGGAATTAACGACTCGTTTTGCTTGCTGTATTTAATATATGTGATTTTTTGTGGTGTTGAAGTTATAACTAAAGTTGCATTGATATATGTGATTTTTTGTGGTGTTGAAGTTATAACTAAAGTTGCATTGTACGACGATTCTTCGTCTTATTATTATTATTCCTTTTTTTCAATTCAATTACATGATATTTCATAATAACCCCTGATACACGGATACATGCTACAATCACGTGGATAGATGTAATATTTAAAAACATGCAGGTATATGTTGTAGCCCCTCAAATACGTGTGTTGTATCTGAGACTGAACTATGTATTTGATACCTTAAACATGTATCTAGACGCCTTAACATGTATCTAAAGATATACTTATCTACAGTGTATCCGCCTTATTTTTTAACAAAATATTATGTAATATTGAGAACTCATGGGAGAGAAAGAGTAATTAGCTACTATAATAGTGAAATTTATGTTGTTTACCCCTAATTAAAAGGTGTAATAGCACAAATAGCCAAATTTCCATTGGGTAAGTGGCTATTTGTGCAATTAGTCCTAGTTTAAACTTTAACGTGCAAGCCCAAGCCATCATAGCCAAGACAATTCAACCCGTTTCCCAAATAGAAAAGCTATATATAGGCCTCGGCATCTCTTCTTCTTGTCTTCTTTCTGTCAACTGAAATACTGAAACCAGCACTGTTACTTTTAATTCCGGGTTATTCCCCCATTACACATCTATATATTCAATTTCACTAAGTTTTTTCTCCAGTAATTTCTGTATAAATGGGTAATCAATCAGGTTTTATTTTATTTCCTCTACATTTAATTGAATTATTAATCTTTAAAAGAGAGAAAAAATTAACACCCCTTTGTTTTCCTGTGTTTATATATGTGATATTTGGTGGTTTTGATGTTTTAACTGAAGTTGCATTGTACGGCAATTCTTTGTCTTTTAATGTTCATTATTGTTGCCGTTGTTGTTGTTGCCATTGTTGTTTTTCTTTTTTCCGGAACTTGGGGTTCCAGGTCTATCGGAAACCACCTCTATTACCTCCCAATGTAGGGTTAAGGTGTACACTGTATCTTTCCCAAACTCTACTTGTGGAATTACGCTGGTATGTTGTTGGAGGTTGGGGTTATTTGAGTTGAAGGTCTAACGAAAACAACCTCTCGACCTCCCAAGATAGGGGTAAAGTATGTATACTGTATCCTTTCCAGAACTTACTTGTGGAATTATACTGGTCACTGGGTATGCTGTTCGAGGTTGGGATTTCTTGAGCCGAGGGTCTATTGAGAACAACCTCGCTACCTCCCAAGATAGGGGCGAAGTATGCATATACTCTATCCTATGCATATACTCTATCCTCTCCAGTCCCTACTTGTGGGATTACACTGGGTATGTT
Organism: Capsicum baccatum var. pendulum; assembly: GCA_030864225.1. Lineage (NCBI taxonomy): Eukaryota > Viridiplantae > Streptophyta > Magnoliopsida > Solanales > Solanaceae > Capsicum > Capsicum baccatum. The sequence continues at coordinate 43,885,132 of CM061554.1, forward strand.
GTTGGGGCTTGGGGTTTCTTGAACCGAGGTTCTAGCAAAAACAACCACTCGACCTCTCAAGATAGGGGTAAGGTATGTGTACACTCTATCCTTTCCAGAACTTAAGATATGTGTATACTCTATCCTTTCCAGAACTTATTCATGGGATTACACTGGGTATGTTGTTGGAGCTTGGGCTCCTTGCACAGGGTCTATCAAGAGCAATCTTTCCACGTTCCAAGGTGGGGTTAGGTATGCGTACACTCTTCCCCAGCCCCACTTGTGGGCTTATAATGGGTATCTTGTTGGTGAGCTAGGTGTTCCTTGAACCGAGGGTCTGTAGAATCTACAACCTCTCTGCCTCCCAAGATAGGGGTAAGATAGTGTGCACTCTACCCGTCGCAGACCGCATTTGTGGGATTATATGACGCATGTTGCTGGAGCTTGGGGTTCCTTGAGCTGAGGGTCTGTCAAAAATAACCTCTCTAAAAGTCTGTATACACTCTAACCTCCCCTAGCCATATTAGAGGATTATATGGGGTATGCTGTTGGAGGTTGGGGTTCCTTCATTGGGTTCTTTGTGATTATAGTGGGTTGATTGAAGAAATTTAAATTTCCAATCTACCCTATATTGTACTGGCAGGCACGAATGTTGTTCCTAAAACCTAATTGTTGGATATAGTCTCTAAACCCTTTTCAAGCAAGACGAACACTTTTAACATTGCTAAGCATATCATGTGATATAAATATGTGTTCTTGTATGCAGAGTCGATCAATCATCAAATTATTGAAGAAGTTAACTGGCCTTGTGTTGCAAATTGCTGTCATTGTATGCTGGTCGTGTCTTTACTACGTCACTATTGGTATTTTTGCTATTGTTGTTATTCATTTTTTGGAGATTGAGCTCCTTTATAAGGCTCTTTTGTGATTATATTGGGTTGATTGAAGAAATTCCAACTTCCAATTTCCGGTCCACCCTATCCTTGTATAGGCAGGCACAAATGTTGTTCACTTGTTCCTAAATAGTCTCTAAACCCTTTTCAAGCAAGAAGAACAACTTTTAACATTGATATGCAGTTCATGTAATATAGATAGGTGTTCTTGTATGAAGAGTGATCAAATTATTGAAGAAGTTAACTGGCCTTTATATGAAATGGTGCAAATTGTCGTCACTGTTGCCGTGTCTTTTCTTCCTTCATTTCATGTGACCACTATATTTGTCTTTCAATTCACAAATTTTGCCCAATTCAAGAGCAATTGGAAAATCTGATCAAATCTGTAACTTCTTTAACATTTTTAGAGTATCCTTGTGTTTCTTTCTCTGCCACAATAACAACAATACCTCAATCCAGGAAGCTACTTGGGGTCGGCTGAATTTCTCAAATGTTAATTTTCACTCCACCTGGAACCATTTCATTCCAATCCCTTGCTTTATTTCTTTTTCATTCTTGCAATTTCAAATTACTTAAGAATATCCGAGTTGGAAATTATTTACTATTGATCAAGTCGGAGGGTCTTTTGATACTATCTGATATTTCTTGTACTTTTGTTACTTCTTTTTCTGGACTGCTTTGGACTTAATTTTCTCTAGCCGAGGGTCTATTGGAAACAACCCCTCTACCTCTGAGGTAGAGTTAAGGTCTTTGTACACTCTACCCTCCCCAGACTTCACTTTGTGGGATTATACTGGTATGCTTTTGTTGTCTAGTCAGAGGTAACATCATTCCCTAGACTCCATCGAACAAGTAACTTCACAAGGCACACTAAATTTTGAGATTTTTTGTTTTTGAATAACCATGGTGTCAGTAATCTTACTAAAGATGGGCAACTGGTAACCTTGGTGTGAAGACTTCATTTTAATCTCAATTTCCTCTGCAGATAGTACTATGAAGCATTCAAAGGATCCTTTTGAAGCTTCCATTGAGGAAGAGGAGGGCTCACACCCTGAATCTCCTGTTGGACTTGATGAGAATGAAACTGAAGACCAAGCTGCACTTAGTGGTAGTGCTCATGGAGTTGATGATGCCAATATCAATCCTGGTCCTGAAAATTGTTTGACATCTAGAGCTTTACCAATTTCTGTTGGTACTGCTGGTTCAAGTAATAAAATCAAAGAGGAAGATGAGGAGGAAGAGGAAGAAAATATGGATGTGCAGTTTGGAAAGTTCCCATCAAGCAGTGATCCTGATAAAGTGGTAAAGATGCAGTAAGTCCTTGATATTTTCTTTTTAATTTCTCTTATAAACAAGAACTCAATCAGTTCTAGTTCTGTAACATTCTTCTTTATGGATCTCATTCTCTGAAAAGCTGGTTGGACTACTTAATAAGTGTTATCATCCATTGAAAACTCTTTTCTTCCATTAACATTGTTTTCTCCCTCTCCTCTTTCTTTTCTGCTTGTCTTTTTGCTAAAAGAACTGCTGATGTCGTCGGTATCTCTAGTATGTTGCTACATGCCTGCACCCTTAGGGTATCTGTTTTGTGAATTTTGGAATAATTATAAGTTCATAACCATTTGGATTCAGAAGTTTGACAAGACATCTTGCTTATGATGTAAGTAAGTACCTATAGAAAGCACCAATGAGTTTTTGGCTTTTAAACTAGCTGTATCCATAGCTTAGGTTTCTCCTGCTAGCAATGTAGGTACCATATTTCTGGCAAGGTAGTACGTTTTGCATGGGCTGGGGTTTGTAAGTGAGGAGAAAACTGGGAAGGTGCGACTATTGTAGCTTGTATTCTAGGAAGGATTGTTATGGCAGCACCAACAAATAGTAAAAGGTCATTGCAGTTATGCTCTTTCTTGGTAAGGTTTTGCATTGACAGTGAGGGATGTTTAAAGAACTACCAAACTAATCCAAACCATCGAGACAACTGAAATCATGGTTTAAAATATTTGCAAACTGATTGTTTGAATTTTCCATCATTTGATGCTTTCTCAACCTACACCGTCCTTCCTTTCATTTATATTACTCTGGTTGCTCAAACTCATGGTTTAAAATATTTGCAAACTGATTGGTTTGATTTTTCCATGATTTGATGCTTTCTCAACCTACACGGTCCTTCTCTTTCATTTATACTACTCTAGTTGCTCCGTGTGGTAGTCGAGATGTTAATTTGACTTATGATTTCACTAGCAGGAGGGGAAGAAAGTACCAAAATTGATAAATTAGAGAGACAAGAGAAGAGAATTTGGGAATTAATGTCTTGATTATTCCCTCAAGCAAGTGGGATTAAATAGTGTTACATCAAATGTAAATAAGGAAAGAAACTAATAAGAATATTACACAATATTTTTAGTGACTAATTATGGGGATTTGGGGATATTCCCATATCTACACTATCTAATTATAGAGATATTCTCATACCTACATTATCTAATAATGATATCATAGTTAACACTCCCTCTCAAGATGGAGCGTACAAGTCATATGCTCCTAGCTTGCCGCAAATATAGTAAATTCCGGATCTTTGAAGTGATTTTGTGAAAATATCCGCCAGTTGATCTTTCGAGTTGACAAAACTTGTGGAGATATATGCATACTCAATCTTCTCTCAAATGAAGTGACAATTTATCTCAATGTGCTTCTTCTTTCATGAAATATGACTTTAGAAGCGATATGTACTGCAACTTGGTTATCATGAACAATTTCATCGGTTCAACTCCTCTCGTCTTTAATTCTTGGAGAAGTTATCTTCGCCATATAAGCTCAGACGTAGCCAATGCCATAGCTTGATACTCCGCCTCTGCGCTTGATCTAGCTACGACATCTTGCTTTTTGCTTTTCCAGGATATTAGATTACCTCCTATGAGAACACAATAACCTCAAGTAGACAGCCTAACAGAAGGAGACCTAGCCCAATTTGCATGAGAACACCCAACAATGTGGGTGTGTCCTTAGTCTTCATATAATAAACTGTCTTGGAGATCTTTTGATATATCGCAGAATGTGAATCATCGCATTTTAGTGACTATCACGAGGTGATTGCAGAAACTGGCTAACTACACTAGCAATAAATGAGATGTTGGGTCGTGTGATCATAAGGTAGTTAAGTTTGCCAACAAGTCTCCGGTATCTGCTAGGATCTATTAGAGGCCCCCCTGTCCTATGTAAACTTAGTATTTGGATCCATGGGAATGTCCACATGTTTGCAATCCAACGTACCAGCGTCTTCCAAAATGTCTAAGGTATATTTTCCTTGTGTAATAGCATTACCATTGCCAACTGTGCCTCCTTAATGCCTAGAAAGTATTTCAGCTTGCCCAAATCTTTAGTATGAAAGTGACTTGAAAGGTGTTGCTTGAGTTGAGAAATTCCTTCATGATCATCACCTGTTATAACAATTCATCAACAAAAACAATTAAAAAGATATGTTTGCCAAGAGATGAATGCCTATAAAATACGGAGTGATCAATTTCTATTTTAAATCATTCCAAACTCTTGGACAACAGCTCGAAAATGACCAAACCATGCTCTAGGAAATTGCTTGAGACCATAAAGGGATCGGCGAAGTCTACATACTAATCCAGACTTCCCCCGAGCAACAAATCTTAGTGGTTGCTTCATGTAAACCTCTTCAGCAAGTTCTCTGTGAAGGAATAGGTTTTCAATGTCTAGCTGGAAAAGGGGCCAATGTTTCATTGCTGCCATAGATATGAGGAGACGAACATAAGCCATCTTGGCAATGGGTGAGAAAGTATCTCCATAGTCGATGCCATAAATCTGAGTGTATCCCTCAGCTAAACTAGTCTCACTTTGAGACAATCAATAGCTCCATCTGAACCTTCCTTAACTGCGAATACCCAACGACAACCAACGGTGGTTTTGCCTTTCGGTAAAGGAACAAGTTTCCAAGTAGCATCATCATGCAAAGTATGCGTTTCTTCAATCGTGCCTGGATGAACCAATGCTTCTGCCACAGTCTTGGGAACTTTGACAGTGGATAAGCTAGTAATGAGGGCATGATATGAAGGTGACAGATGATAATAGCTTTGCAGTAATTCTACTGCCTTTGCGAAGAGCAATGGGATGATCATATGATGAGTGCTCGACTGGAGCAGGAGACATTGTTGGAGCAGGTAATGAGTTACCAAGAATGCTTTGTGTACTTGTATCAGAGTTAGAAATACTAACTGGGTTTAGCAGGCTCAGAAAGAGGCTGAGGTCGCCGAGAATAGACCTTAAGAGAAGGAGGTGAAGCTGGTTGCAGAATAGTTGGAATTGGAAGGACAGCTAGTATGATCTTTTGATTTCTTGTATTAGCAGAAAAATACGGAGAAGACACAAAAAAGTTAACATCTGCCGAGATCAAGTACTTATTAGTAAAGGGGTCAAAGCATTTGTAACCTTTTTCTAAACAAGAATGTCTAAGAAAGACACATTTAAAAGTCGTGTGCTGAAGTTTGTCTTTTCTAGGGTAAGGTTATGAATAGAACCGGTGCAACCGATCACACGTGAAGGAAAGGGAACAAATTATGGTCCGGATAGAGGATTGAGTGTGGACTCTTGTATTGCAAAAAAGAAGGCATATGATTGATTAAATAATAGGCAATAATAACGACATCAACCCAAAAACGTAAAGGGACATTATTGTGAATGAACAATGTACGAGTTGTTTTAGTTAGATGCCTGTTCTTACGCGCAACAACTCCATTTCATTTAGGAGTATGTGCACAAGAAGACAAGTGCAATGTGCCATGAGATGACATGAAAGAAGAGAAAGAGGCGTAGAAATATTCTCGGGTACTATCATTGATTAACTTTTTATTGACAGTACCAAATTGATTGCGAATTTCAATACAAAATTTCTGAAAGATAGAGACTAACTCAGATCTATTTTTCATTGAAAATAACCATGTGCACCAAGAATAGTCATCAATGAAAGTCAACAATAATGAAAACCTAAGGAAGAACTTACACGACTTGGATCCCATATGTCTGAATGAACAACTTCAAACATAGAGGTGGCCCTATTATTGACATGCTTTGGGAAAGAGGAACGAGTGTGCTATGCAAGCTGACATGACTCACATTCTAACAACGATAAACTGTGGATAATCTTATGTAGTTTCAAGAGACTCGGATGACCTAGTTGATTATGGAGCAATTTATGAGAAGTAGTAGAAGTGAAAGCAACATATGGTTGTGGGGTGGGTAGTAGGTACAATCCCTGTGACTCGTGTCCTTTTCCAATTATCTGTCCCATATTCCGATCATGCAGAAGAACAAAATCATCAAGGAAGGTTTCAACACATTTATGATTTTTGATGAATTTGCTAATGGAAATAAGATTATATGGACATTCTGGTGCTAAAAGAACTGATTTTAAAGATACGGAAAGCAGAGGATTAGCTATACCTATCCGTTTTACAACAATTTTTGATCCATTTTGCCAAAGTCACAATAGAGAAGATAGAGGGGCACTAAGATTAAATAGAGTATTTTTGTTACTAGGAATATGCGCAGAAGCACTAGAATCAAGAATCCATTGTTCCTGAGATATTGTGTGATGTAAGCAAAGGAGTTACCAGATTGCATTGTGCAAGCTGCTGATGATGACGAAGTTGATGATTGTTGCGTTGATGCTTTGTACTGTACATAGTCAGTATAGTCTGCTGCTGTTAAAGTGATAAATATAGGTGATCTATTCCTGAAATCAGGTATGGCCTAAATACCATCTCCATTATGAGCCACATTTGTTGTTCATCTAGAGTGGTCATTATTGTGTGGAGACATGATTTATCATCAAAAGGGATGTAGAAACCAGGTGTAACAAAAAACTGGCAGATTTTTTCTTTCTGTTTCTGCGATTCGGTTTTGCAATATTTTATTTTTTTGAGAAAAAGAAGGAAAATTAGAGAAAGGAGGGCTCTGATACCATGAGAAATTAGAGGGAGAAGAGAATTTTGGAATTAGTGTCTTGATTATTCCCTCAAGCAAGTGGGATTAAATAGTGTTACATCGAATAAAAATAAGGAAGGAAACTATTAAGAATATTGCGCACTATTCTAAGTGCTTAATTATGGGGATTTGGGGATATCCTTATATCTACACTATCTAATTATAGAGATATTTTCATATCTATATTATCTAATAATGCTATCATATTTAACAAAGGTAATGGTTGAAAAGTTTTTTTGATAGAGAAAACATCATATCAAAGTCTAAAATATGTAAATTTGTATTATTTCGAGTTGTGAATTTATAGAATCATATCACTAGCTGAATGTGTCAAACAGTTCTGAATGTGAAAAGTTAAAAAAATGTCATATAAATTGAAAGTACAAGAGTGTTAGACGATGGATTTTATTTTTAATAGATTAAAAAATAGTCTATATGCCCATAAGTTGTAATTTCCTGTTTTCACTTTCAACATCATTGTTTGCTAGTTTGTTAAGTCAACTTTGCTCGTCTCTTGAGTAATTATTTATTCTTCGCCTAAACTATTGGTATTATTTTGAAATTTGGACTATGAAGTGTTTGCAATTTTCTTTCTCCTGTGTTATTGCATATTATCAGTAAGAATATGTAAGTCTTACAACAAGCCCAAACTACTCAAATCATGAGGGCAGCACACCGAGACCTTCCAGATCAAACTGTTTGGTTTTCAGTTTATTGGATTAGTTAGACTTTTAGTACTGGTCGGTTTGGTTGGTCAAAATTTTTTTTACTGCCTGAACCAAAACGTAGATACCACATACCACTATACGGGGTATATTCTTGAGCCTTTCTTAGCAGTAACATTTACCTCTGCACTTCTGGCATAACATCCAATTTATAGTTTTGCTTGGCCAATTCCAGTAGTCCTCTAACTGGTAATAGAGAGTTCCTATTGCATTTTAAGGAAGATTGTTTGAACCTGGTCTGGAATCATACTCTTGGGCTATTCGGTAAAACAGAGTATTTTATTTATGCTGTGTTTTATTATAGACAATGGGGAACAAAAATGGGAAAACATTTCTCTGTGGTGTTTTTTCCTCTCTGTGAAGACATTTTCAAAATTGTTCCTTGTCTTAAATATCTCTAGTTCAACGAGTAACATAGTACATAAGTAGAGGTCGAGATTTGGAATCCGGTGGCTGCTGACGTCACCACCACTCCTCCATTCACAGGCCTATTCATGTAATCCTAATCTCATTCTAACAAATAAACAGGCCTCTGAGAAAAACTCATAGTTTCCATAGCCTCCACCTTGACTGCCTGCGATTTTATCATGAAAATCTTGAATCCCTATGATTGGAGCTATATCTAATTAGAAGTTTACACTCTCCACAGACATTGACTTTACACCACAGCCACTTTTAGCTTCTTTCTGAGTAAAAACTTCCTCTTTTTTTTTTTTTTTTTTGGGGGGGGGGGGGCAATAAACTGTGAGTATTACCATTGAACATACAAGTAGTACGCTTAATGAGCACCAAGAGAAACTGAAGTATGGTGTTCCACTCATCTTCTGCAATATTTTTGATGTAGCACTAGTGACATAGGGTCACCCTGAGCTCTCTCCTCTCCTTCCTTTGAAACAGCCATATCCTTCTCCATTTACCTTCACTGTGAATTTTTTTTGAAGTTACACAAGTCATTACCATGCTACTGAATGGGTTCCTTTTAAAGCTTCTGCATTAAAATCTCAGATTACCATGCCATAGGCGTGGGAATTCATTGGGTATGTTGTTGTTGTTGTTATCATGTCATAGGTTTTCCTCAAGTCAGTTTTCGTGATACATGCCGGTGAGGTTTTCATGTTATAGTGTCTTGAGTAGTCATGACATATCAGGACATTGTGCATTAATGATCTACCCCCAACAAATGCAACCTCATTCTCTGCAAAACTTGGGAATTGGGATGATAACTTTCCATAATCTTTGATGGATCACCTCAGAGATGCACTTGTACAACTCATTAGAACATGCTATGGGCCTGAATTGTCTAGTATTCTGAGGTACTGCTACCTTAGGAATCAAGGAGATCAAAGTTGCATTTAGCTGTTTCAGCAGCTTCCATTATGAAAAAACTCCATTATTGAATCAGACAATCAGTAATATCATTTCCAATTATGCTCCATGCTTTTTTGAAAAAATCACTTCCATATCCATCAGGTCCTGGACTTTAGTTTCTATCAGTGCCAAACATTGCCTTCACATATTCTCATTGTATTGCTGCGCCAAATTCAAGCTGTTGGCTGACTGATAGCCTTTGTCCATTCTATAGGAAGCTTCTGAAAGCCCTTGTTCTCTGACTTCCCTTCCACTCTAACATTTCCTTTTCTCTGACTTCCCTTCCACCCTAACATTTCCTTATAACATTCCTCCAGGATATTTGCTATTGCCTCCTGATCAGTTTGAATCCTATTACTCTTTATCTTTTGACTGTGTTATGGCCTGCTGCAGTTTTCCGTGCTTGATCACTGAGAAGAAGTATCTTGTATTATCATCTCCTAGCCTCAACCATATAGCTTTACTTCTTTGCTGAAGGAAGACCTTGGCCATATAAGATGAATGCCTAAATAGTTTATGTCCTTCTCCGGTTGCTGCAGTGTTTGATCTGTAGGGATCAGTTATAATAGTTTCTTAATTTGATCAAGAACCTCTTTGTCATGGTTGGCTTCATTAATTACGTTAACCCCTTCTTCACTAATTTTAGTCTCCTCATCACTTGTTGCATTCTACACTCCTCAATATGTTGTTGCGAGATCCCTTTAACTCTAGTTAAAAACTGTGTATGCATCGACAACAACAACAACAACAAACAACCCAGTGTATTCCCACCTAGTGGGGTCTGGGGGGGGGGTAAGATGTACGCAGTCCATACCTCTACCTCTGAAGAAGTAGAAAGGCTGTTTCCGATAGGCCCCCGGCTCAAGACACGAGACACCACACAAATATAAAGTAACGCACAGAACAGGATTTCATAACGTAAATACGGCACCCATAAGTAGTAGGAAACATCGGAAAGCACCCAGATTCGTAATAAAACATGGAACACCGAAGGCATAACAAGAAGAAGAATAGAAAATAGGAATAAAAATAAGAATAGGAAGAATAACAGGAATAAAACCCCCACCAAATACTTCCCTACCCTAACGCCCCAAACTGACCCTAGTTTTCTGCCCTAATTCGCGCCCTCCAGACCTTCCTATCTAGGGTCATGTCCTCGGTGAGTTGTAGCTGCTCCATATCCCGCCTAATCACCTCACCCCAGTACTTCTTCGGCCTCCCCCTACCCCGCCTAAAACCATCCAACGCTAGCCTCTCACACCTACGAACCGGGGCATCCGTGTCCCTCCTCTTCACGTGTCCAAACCAACTCAATCGGACTTCCCGCATCTTGCACTCCACTGGAGCCACACCAACCTTCTCCCTGATAGTCTCATTCCTAACTCTATCCCCTCGAGTCATCCCACACATCCAGCGCAACATCCTCATTTCCGCCAAGACCAAGTGTTAAAAGTTTTTGAAGGGCCGCCTCCTCAGTAATGACAAGGCCAAAGTTAAATAAGCTGCGCAATTATCACTACCCCCCTCAGGCAAGAAAGTTTCAGTATATGCTTACATCTGGTCAATCCAATCTCTGTTCATAAATACCCAATCTACTTTGGAGTCAATTTTCCCTGTCCTTCTCTATAATTCCATGTATATCTACTCCTTTTTGTGGCGTCTTAATCAGTGCACAGTCGTCTACACAAGTGTGGAAATGCAGCACCTCTCCCAAGGTAATTTGACTGCCCCCAGTTCTGTCATCCTGTCTTAAAACTAAGTGAAAATCTCATAGTATCAACCTGGGTGAGTTACATGAATTGAACTTAGGGCCCGTGTGGACATGATTTGAAAATCGTGATCAGAATTCAGGTTGATTTGAAGTTGAAATTTTGTGTACATGCAATTTGGATTTCTTAAGTTATAGTTTCAAAAAAGTTATAGTTCTCATAAACATAAAAAAAAAAAATTTATCAAAACTTTCTCAACTCTTATACAATCTTACCAAATGAGCAAACCATAGTTCATAAACAAGGAATTGTAATATCCTAAGGCGCCGGATTAGTAAATTACATATCTTCATGTTCCTTTTATAAAAAAATGTTTATGATTACATGTTATCACAAGCTATTAGATGCACATAACTTTATATTCACTGGTCAAAAAAATCAATAATAGTAGTAACTAGCTATTCTTTAATATAATCTTTCCACAGGTACATATAATCTATTCACGTCGAGCATGAGTATATTTTTTAAAATTTAAAAGATGGGTCTTCTTTTACAAGGTATAAACTTATGGGTTAAGTCTTACATTTAAAAAAAATACAGATCAAAATTTGGAATTTGAAATCCACTTTTTGGAGAATCTGAGATTCGAAATTGAAGTTGAAATTTTGTACAAATCTCATAAAGAAATGCTGATTTCAAATCAGAACTTGAAATTAGGTCCCAAATCCTATGGCGAAAGGCCTACTTACGTGACTAGGTCCATATTACCCTTCTGTCATCCCTACTGTTGAGGGCATACAAATTATCGACATAAATTCCCTTTTTCCAGTAATATGAGTGACCTTGCAAGTTAATGCTTGTGCATTCATAGTATGAACAACCTGAAAGTAATCTTCCCTCCAAACAATCCATATTCTGCCATTTGTAGACTTCCAACCACTGAACTATTTTTTGCCAACTTTTCAATCTAATTATAGACTTTATCTTTGTTCTAATAGACTAATCAAACCTGCATGTTGCTAATTGCACAGGAGCTTTACCTCCTGCTTACTAGGGCCATTTAAGCCCCTAAATTCCAACAAAGTAGGCTATCCATTCCCTTAAGTGGAAATGGTACGACCACACACTCTCCTTCTGCTAATGGCATTTGTTTGCTTGTACCTGACTCATCAAGGACATCGACAACAATTGGACTTCTTATTTGATTAGTCTTTTTGGCTGCTGTTTGCTGGTATGTATTGGAGTAATCCATCCTTTGCCTTCTCCTTCCATTTACCTCCAGCCTGAGTATTACCACCATCTTTATTGCCTTTGTTTTCTGGTCTTATCTCGCTGATGATTTTGGTTTCTTGTCCCATCCCCTTGTTACTATTGGCAACTGGTCCCTTCCCTGCATTCTGAAGCTTGTTTGTGGCTGTGGCTACTTTATCTTGCCCCCTTTCCACTTTCTCATCTGCTGTTTTGGTGTCATCTGTTTGTGTCGTCCTGGTTCACAGTGGGACGTCTCTTCCTCCTACTTTCCTCCTCTGCATGCCCATGTTTTTGGAAGCATTTGCAGAGAGTTGGTTTCCAATCATACACTATTTTTGGCTCAAGTAGCATGCCTTTCTCATTCCTGAAACACATCTTCTCTGGAAACTCAGTATTCATCTCAACTCCAACTAGAAATCTTGCAAAATTAAGGCCTGTTATTTTTTCAGTACTCTTATCAACCATAATAGGCTTCCCTATCAAGTTTCCAATCTTACTAAAACCTGTAGGGCTCCAGTACTTGAAATCTAGGCCGGGTAAGCTCCCCAAATAGGAACTGAATACAGTTCATCTCTAGTGAATTCCATGTCTGGATTCCATGCCTTCACAATGAAGGGTTTGTTGTCAAACTGAAATATCCCCTCCTTGATGACTTTGTTTTTCCCAATTTCGCAGCATTTAGATTTTGTTGATTCCTTGTTTAGTCATAGTCGTTGAATGTAGCCATTCAATACAGTCGAAGGGGGTTGAGCCCTAACACATGGCAAACTATTGCATTATGCCAATATGCAAGTTATCAGTGATATATTCAATTTCACAAACAGTAGACTCACCATGTACTTTAGGTGCAACATATTAGAGTTTGAAACCTGCATTTTCTATCTTCCCTATGTCAAAAGAATCCCATGCCGAGATCATCTTCAGCGCAGGACTGCTGCTTCTGCCTTGCACTACCTCAGTCCATGATTGACTTGCTGATTTCACTGTTCCATTGGTTTCCTGTTCATGTAAACCAGAGTCAACTCCTATTGGGGTTTGGCTACTTACTTCAGTTGGCTTTGCTTGGTTATCATCCTTCCTCTGTTGGTTTGTTAATTGTGAAGCATTACCTTGAGTCATTAGAGCCTTCTGGGATGGTACATGAGATTGCTTTCCCATGGCTGGTGCACAATAGCAATCATGCCGTAGTCTCTAATTCATCTGTAACTAAAAAAAAGAAACATTATTTTTGGAAGCTGTTGTATTTCAATTTATTCTCTTTTTTTGCAGGACTATATTGTCCCAGTTCACAGAGGAGCAAATGAATAGGTATGAATCTTACCGTAGGTCTGGATTTCAGAAATCTAACATGAAGAAGGTATGTTGCTGACACTCTTGCTTTTTCCTCCTTTAACCTCTTTTTGCACATGTTACATGTGATTTGTATCATCTCCTAAAAGTACCATACATGCTAGACTGAGACTGTTCATCGCCCTCTCTTAACTTGTGAGCATGTATGGCCATTCATATGTGTGCTGTTCATTGTCTTGAGCTGCGAGAGGGGGTTTAGACAAAATGGGCTATAATGAGAAGAAAATTGGGTAACTGTTCTTCATTCTCTGTTGATTAATTTTTCTAATATATGATGAGGCTTTCTAAGTTATCAGTACAGTTAACACAAACAAATATGTAACAGAAAGAGAAAGGTAGAAATGCAGTAGTCTCTTTTACTTGAAGACTCTTATTTCCCTTTTTATTTCACCTCTAGTCTAATGCTAGCTCTTTTTCCATTATTTGAGATTTTAGGGCTTTCTTCTCTAATATTTGACCAGTCCCTTACATTTAGCCGATAAAAGCAATTGGTGTTCAGTTTGTCATTTACCTAGAATATATAATTTCAGAACCTCAAGTTTAGTTGCCAAATTTCGGGAATATCTTTGGGAACAATGATCTTTGCTGCCTTATAAGGACATTGTTCAGGCCCCTGGGCCATTAAAATGTTTGTTTGTCTCATGCATGATTTGGTATGTGTCATCACTTCATCTATGTTGTCTATGCAGTTACTGACCAGTGTCACAGGAAGTTCAAAGATATCGTTGCCAATGACAATTGTGGTGTCTGGTATAGCAAAACTGTTTGTTGGTGAGCTTGTTGAAACAGGTTGGTAGACATTTACAAGCTTATATTAGATATCAGATAAGACAAACTTTTTTTAAAAAAAGATATCAGATAAAATATCTATTCCAGTGAGGCGTAGTTGGTTCATCGATTAAAGGTTAAATGTAATAGTAGCAGCCCTTAGAACTATCCAAACATGAGCATGCTGCCCTCTGTAGCTATTCAAGCACTTTATCTCTTAAACCGACTACTAAAAAAGTAGCACTAAAAATGGTTTCAATGGAGATAAAGTTAAATGTAATAGTAGCAGCCCTTAGAACTATCCAAACATGAGCATGTTGCCCTCTGTAGCTATTCAAGCACTTTATCTCTTAAACCGACTACTAAAAAAGTAGCACTAAAAATGGTTTCAATGGAGAACTCATCAAAGTTCGCACGGTAAAGGAAAAGGCCTATGCTTATTAGCATCTTTGACATGTCTGAAATAGTATTTTCCCACACTTGTGTCATACAGTTAGGCAACCAACAAGAGCACTTAATCTCGATTGCATGACAGGGTTCTACTTCCTACTCTTATGACTAATTTTTTTCTTAAGACGGTCGTCATCCATCTATCATTGAGAAAAGTACTTAATTATGACTTTAATGCACACCCTAGTTCTAAAAAATATTAATCCTACTCGGTTCAAAGGGACTATCCTTAGGAAAGAACCGAAAACAAAAGCCGAGGCACCCAAAAGCAAAATAAAGAAAACCAACTAATACTAATAACAAAGTACTACTACCAAATCATCTAAGTCAACCTACGCATTACTACTTATTACAAACCAAAATATCCAACCAGCAAACATTAATCAATTTAACAAACCCAAGGAACACTTTTACCCCACCTCATACTTAGACAAAGCACTGTCCCTAGTGCACAACAAAAACAAAACATAAACCAAAAGATGGGGAGAAGAACTTCTTGGGCCTAGTCATCATTTTCCTCCACGTCGGGGCTCAGATATCCCATCCCAGGATCCTCCGCGTTAGAATTAATCTCCACATCAGAATCAACCAGCAAGGGATCATCATCGGTAGGAACATCATCATCTACCGGCTCTCTAAAGGTCTGACCCACTAGGCACATTACTTTGGCATGGTCATTCATGGGTAATCACTGTCCAACTACCTCAACTCTTCAGTAGTAGGTGTTCGACCGCCACACATCATCGTCAGCTTAGTCATGCCATATAAGTGACGGAAGAAGCTATCATCTCGTGCATTCCTTTCCGCAATCGTGAAAACTGGCCTATGGGTAGAATTGGGCTCTTTGACCTTAGACACATCAAACCCTCTCAAGTTCCTAGGAGGCTTGTAATCAGCCAGGTCCTCCTCGACCCCATTGTCTTAAAATTCTCGGTCACAAGACTCCTAAAGTTGAACCAAACGCCCTTGTGAACTCGGGCTTTCCGCATGGCTAATCTAATCACTGCACCATCATTAATAGGAACATTAGTCGTTAAAGCAGAAACTAGACATGCCCGATGATGCGTAATACTAGTGAAGTGGGTCCCTGGAATCAAATAAGCAACAACAATCCTTGGCCAAATTCGATCTTCCTTGTTAAATGAGCATAGGGGAAGGTTTTGTGATAGCCCATATCTCTGTGGCGCTCCCACCTAGCCATTGAGCATGGCCCACACAGTGTGTGACAGATAGCTCGATAAGGCGGCGTGCTGTACAACTCTCCTCGTCTAACATGATCAACGTCCGGTTACTTGGGAGTTCGATTCCCTCGCGGTCTACGTAAGAGATCAGTGCTTGTTGTTAATCAAAAGGGAGATCTTTGGTTTTAATATATCCATAACTTGTCCTTTTCTTTATCTTCTTGTGTCTATCTATCTATCTTTATCTCTATCCTTTATCTTTTCGTATTTTAATTCTGTCGTTTCCTTAGTTTTCGTGATGAGGAGGGGCACGGATGCCCCAGTGCGGAGGTATGAGAGGTTGGCTAGTGATGGACTCATGGGAGGTAGAGATATATCGAAGAAATATTGGAGAGAGGTGATTAGACATGACATGGAGCAGCTTCAGCTCACCGAGGACATGATCCTAGATAGGGGATGTGGAGGAGGCGGGATTAGGGTAGAAGAATAGTAGGAACGAGTGCATCAGTGCTAATAGGTAGGAGGACTTTGTTATCCGTGTTAGTAGTTATAGTACTAGTTTTATTTTAGAATGTTGTATCGTTTGTTGTATTACTTGATGGTGAGTCTTGTTTATGGTATTATTGAGTGGGGTAATTTCTACTGTATCTTGTTCTTTTACTATGCATTTTCTAGATTGTTTTATCTTGAGCCGGGGGTCTATCAGAAACAACTTTTCTATCTCACCTCTGAGGTAGTGGTATGGATTGTGTTCACTTATTCTCCGCATACTCCACTTGGTGGGAATATACTGGGTATGTTGTTGTGTTTATTTCGTCTTTCGTGTTTTGGTGTGATTATCATATACTGAAGTAGCTGACATGTGTTGGAGAAATGGGGCTTTTAAAGCAAGAAAAAGTACTGATTATTGCCCTGTGAGATCGAGAAGCTTCCAACCGTCTCCTTGATGTTCGTGCTCTCGGCCGTCCTCTCTTCATCAAACCTCAATTACACTCTCTTCTGCATCCCCTCATCTGCCTTCTTCCCAAAATAGATTTACTGAGATCATGGATTCATTAACAGAAATGTACTGGCACCAATCCTTAGTAGTTCAAGGTGAAAAGTCGTCAGTTGAGTAAAATTAGGGGCATATAGTGGCATCAATCTATCCCTAGTACTCACTATACTGTATCTTTTTTGGAATTCTTTTTTTCAGCTAGACTGGTGATGGATGAGAGGAAGGATACAGGGCCTATCAGACCGTGTCACATGAGAGAATCATATAGAAGGCTAAAACTTGAAGGCAAGATTCCAAAAGCATCAGTGCCAAGACTTTTCCGTTAGTCAACAACGGAAGCTACTTGTGCTATTATTTCAGGTTTTATTCGTCCTCCTTTAGCTCACAGCATTTGACCTTAAAAGATCATTCCTGCTTCTTGGACCGTTATGATACTTTTCTTGCTCTGCAGTTTCAGGCCATGTAAACATAGCTAGCTCGCAGAGTTTCGGAAGAAATGCAGATGCTTTTGGATTGCCTGTTTAAATCTTGCAGAACCTATTCATTATATTCTTCCATCAGAAGGAAGTAATGCTGTCATTTGGAAAGAGCAAGGATGTTATTATACCCCATGATCCTGAACCCAAAAATGGAGAAAGAGAAACAAATATTCTTGAACATCTTGGTTAAAACATTATAGCATTGCTTTATTTCTTCAGGGCAGAATTTGCTGATTACGTTAATCCTAATACAAGAGATAGTGAAGCACATAATCTCTCCAATGTTTCTATATAGTTTTGTCATCTTGGTCTTTTTTGTGCATAAATTACTGATAGCTTGGATGTACAAGCCCTTGGCATCATCAATTGGATGAGTTAATACTCGTATATTAAACTTTTGGTACACCCCAAATGAATAGAAACGATTTAATGTAACGCTTATTCACTTGCTATGTTCATCGAGCCAGGAGAAATGAGCCAAATTGTTTTGCTGACTAGAAAAGATTAAAAAAAGTCATATGAGTGTTTGAGTTCTGATTTGGTACTGACATCATTTGCAGCATGGTTCAAGTACTTAATTTCACTCCTTGAAAATTATTACCCTGGATGTAGCTTTTAAATTGGGATTTATTTGTCAAATGGGTCCATCTGGGTACATCCTAACATCTCTAGACCCTACGTGTGGTATTATTCTGGGGGATTGATGTTCAAGGTTTGCTTATTGTCTTTCAGAGCTGGTAATGAGTCAGTTTGATTAATAAACACTAAGGTAATTCTTCAATCTTCATAAAAAATATGTGGACAGACGGGTAAGAAATCCAGTGTTTTACCATGAGAAATAGTATATTGAATTTCTATCGGTTAATCAATTACGTTTGGCTATAAAAATATACCTACATATTCTGCTTTACCCAAAGCTATTCGTTCCATTACTGCAAATGATTTTTTAGCTTCTGGAAATGCAAAAGGAAATGCGTACTTTTTACAAAAAAAAATATTTATTTCGAAGAGTTAGGTCTTTACAAGTATTCCTTTTGGGTTGTGATTTTGTTACTAAATAAGTGTATGTCTGAGCCTACAAGGATGATTTAAGCATAATCTTTCTAATATGCTCTTCAGTTTAAATATAATAATTAATGTCAGCTTGACACGAGATAAGATAAAATTTAATTAGGAGTAAGTTGATAAAATTACTTTTATTTTTCTAGAAGTTAATAATTTATTAAAGGATGTGCCTTAGCCAAAGGAGCACTTATAAATGAACGGAGGAGTACTTCTCAATGATGGCAGAAGTGCTTCAGATTAATTAGTTAAACACAAGCTGTTATATTTTCTAAAAGTACTCTTTCTAGAAATATTATACACGAAAAATATGTTCAGAATAAGAAAAATTTGAAAGCTTTAACCTAATAAAATTTTAATTCTGATGTACTGTAAGAACAAAATTAAGCTTTCATTTTAATTGTAGGTATAGTCTACAGTGGCGTGAAAGGGATTTAATTGAATCCTTTTTGTCGAACACATTTAAAGAAAAAATACTACCTATCAATTTTCTAAAAATTACACAAATACACCATTTATGTTTCCAATATTACAAAAAATCTCAACATATACACAGAATACTATGTATATTAATAGAAAGAGAGAGTAAAGTAATTAAAAAAGTAGAAGAGTGTGTAATTACTTACAAAAGGGTTGGTATTTATGTTATTTATACATTAATTTTTTATAAAATATTTCTAGCATTTCGCAGAACTTTTGATGATTAAAGATGTACGAATCTATCCAACCACGTCTAGATGTCTATAAAAAGAACTTGGCTAAATAAGTTCTAAATTTCCATCAAAGGTAGAGCAAAATCAATAAAAGTACAAGAAAACATTTGATTGTACATAGGTCGTCCCAGAAAGTAATATTTTAAGAATAATAGTATATGTAGGTCGTTACAGAAAGTAACAACAGCTGTCTAGTAGTCGCAAAGCAAATGTAGATTAAATGTGCACGGTGGTATGGAAGACATTACGAGGCAAATACGAGGACGTCAATAGCCTGAATTATTCTTTCATGACGAAAACAAGAGCCCTGTTCATGCTGAGTGTTTGGACAATACAAAACTGGGATATGATTGCCGACAAATGCCAACCCCATGGCGCCAATTTAAGCGACTGAAAAGAGCAAGATCACTGTCAATCCAAGTTCAGTTCCACAAGCCACTCAAACATTCACAGTATGAAAGATGGACAACTTCATTTCATTTTCGTTTCCCAGGCCAAGTTCAGGCAGGGATTCAACAAGCCCCGAGGCAAGTTCGACCTCATGTTCAGGATGTTCTTTCTAAAATCTGTTTGCGTAGGCAGCTTTGTTACACTCTCATCATCATCTCTACATAATATTATCCTCTTTCGTCAGTTTTGTAGTGGACTAATGCAATATCAGCCTCAACGTGGGAACCAAGAGAGAGGTATTTTGGGTTTCAGGCACCAGAATTATTCTAGTGAAGTAGTGATGAGTCTAACATCTCTCAGGCAAAATGCATCAAGCTAAAAAGCACAAAACTAAATATCTTCTCTAGATACAGACCCAATTGAATTCTATAAGATGTTCCACCCCCACCTATGGGAAATCACTTACTCGCAGCCGAGCAACCCACTGCAGTATAATCATAAGGGAACTTCGTCATACGTAATGGTGCACAGAAGGATATCTTTCGAGGCTGAGCACAAGCGCAATTGAAGGACAATCATGATATTAAGTAAAGTTATGTTTGCGCTTTCCAAGGATCATATCAAAAAGGGAATTGGATGATGGCCCCAAAACAGAAGTACATGCATAGTAACCTACTCCTATTGCAATTTTCAGGGATCAGTAACCTTTTCATGGGATGCGGACAAGCACAAAAAAGGAGGAGAAACTAGGGCCAAGCAAAGTAAAATTCAGTTCTAATGCTCCAGGCAGTAAGCATAACTTTACATCCAATAAAAGTTCCTTTTCCATTCATCCTATTGAGCTACATCTTCCTCATCCTATAAAAGTGCAATAAGCATGGCACCGAATCAGCAGGGAACTTTCAAAACCAGATATAAATATTTTTGTTCCATCGGAAAACTCTGAGCATCTAATATCCTGAAATACAAAGCTCAGAGGCACTGCAGTGAGGAAGCAACACTTCACAAGCTGCAGAATGGCAAACAGATCAAATTAACTGCGACATCAACCAAACTTCAATTACAATTACACATGAAGCTGCCTACCAGCATTCCTTATTTTCAGTTGCACATCAGCAGTTAAGTTTTTAAACAATATATATTCTTAGATCTTAGGATTTTTTTGCAATGCAGCTGCAAGCCAGTGAGTCCTCTATCAGTGCTGTTTCTCTTATATTTGTTTTAAGGACACTGAAGGGGAGCCTTGACATAACCGGTAAAGTTGCTGCCATGTGACCAAGAGGTCACGGGTCTGAGCTGTGGAAACTAGCAGAAATGCAGCATAAGGCTGCGTACAATAGACCCTTGCAGTCCGGTCCTTCCCCAGACCCTACACATAGCTAGATCTTAGTGCACCAGGTTGCCCTATTTTGTTTGAAAGACATTGCTACTTGCACAAACTAGGAGCAGGCAATTTAATTCATTATGCAACTTTGATGCTAACGAGAAACTCAGACACCTCCGGTTTATCTTCGCAGCACTTAAGTAGATTTCAACTATTGTCAGTCTGATGCAAAAGTAAATATCATCCAACAAGACGCTACAGTGTTTATCTTTGAATGTTACATTCATACTACAGCTAGCTAATGTACTCCAATAGTAATGAAAGCACACCTAATCAAGACAAAAATAGAAATGGATAAGAGAAAGCATAACTGGGCTGGGCTTAAGCAATAACTGAATGGCTATGAACCACTGATTAGGCCCACCATGAATTGGGCCAACAGTAACACTGCACTTCACCTCTGATCTGCTGCATCCCATTCCCCTTTGAGAACCTTGATCTTCAAGGTTGAAAATTTGGAAACTGTGCAGTGATGAAGGAATAATCTTCCCATGTGGCATCTTCTGGAGCTAAATTGGTCCATTGCACAAGAACTTGAGTCACCTCCCTATTCTTCTTCTTCACCAGACGCCTATCGAGAATCGCCATTGGTTCAGCTATAAGCTGACCATCTAGAGTGCTGCAAGGAGGTTCCTTTACAGGAAAAGCATTGGGTCCAAGCTTTTCTTAAGTTGAGAAACGTGGAAAACAGGGTGAATTTTGGATTCACTGGGCAATTTCAGTTCATACGCTACTGCACTGATCTTTCTAATTATTGGATAAGGACCAAAAAACTTTGAAGCAAGCTTAAGATTTTTCCTTACTCCAACTGACGTTTGGCGATAAGGCTGTAATTTGATGAAAACCACGTCTCAAATCTCAAATTCTCGTTCACTCCTCTTGCTATCTGCATACTGTTTCATACGAGCTTGGGCATTGACTAAATTCTCTTTGAGTTGCTTGCTCACGATCTGTCTTTCTTTCAACACTTGGTCGACTGATTCAACCTTGGACTGGGCAATTAGCTCAAATGTAGGCTGAGGGGGTTTATATCCATAAAGCGCCTGGAATGGAGTCATACCAATAGCCGATTGAAAATTGGTATTGTACCAAAACTCTGCTAATGGAAGCCATTTGCACCATTCTTTTGGTTTTTGTCCAGTCATGCATCTCAGATATGATTCAAGACATTGATTTAGTCGTTCAGTTTGCCCGTCTGTTTGCGGGTGGTAAGTCGAACTTAATTTGAGTTGAACCTGCAGATTTTTGAACAGCTCCTGCCAAAATAAACTCACAAAAACTGGATCCCTATCTGACACAATTGAGCAAGGCACTCCATGTAATTTGCACACCTGATCCAAGAACACTTGGGCAATTTGGGATGCATTATAAGGATGTGATAGGCTTATGAAATGGTTGTATTTCGTAAACCTATGAATTACCACCAATATGACATTTTTCCCTTGCGATTTAGGCAGACCTTCGATGAAATCCATGGAAATATGCTCCCAAGCCTTATTTGGGATTGGTAGTGGTTGTAGTAACCCGGGGTAAGCACAACTTTCACCGTTGTTTCGTTGACAAATTTCACATTCTTGAACCACTTTCTTCAAATATTGTATCATCTTTGGCCAGTAAAAAATTGATTTGAGTCTTTGGTATGTGGCGTGTGTACTCCTGAATGTCCACCCCATGCTGTTGAATGCATGTCTGTAACCAATTTAGGCCTAAGACTTTTTTGTGTTCCAAGTTCCAACCCACACCTTGCCTTTGAACCTCAGCAGCCCTGACTGTAAAGTTACTTCTTCTGCTTTTGGATCTAAACTGAGTTTGGTGATCAGGTCTTGAGCTTCTTGGTCACCCTCATAACTCTCCACTATCTCTTGAACCCATTTAGGTAGTGATACACACAAGCCAAAATAATCTGCCCCTACGTCAACTTCTTTGGCTTCCTCACTTCTTCGAGACAACGCATCAGCTACAACATTTTCTTTACCTTGTCTGTAATGCATTTCGTAGCTTAAGCCCAATAATTTAGTCACTCCCTTATGTTGTAAGGAAGCAGTAATGCGTTGATCTCTAAGGAACTTCAAACTGAAATGATCTGTTTTGATCACAAAGTGATGAGGCTGGAGGTAATGCCTCCACTTTTCCACGGCAAGCAAAAGAGCAATCAATTCTTTTTCATATGTCGACAAACCCAAATGTTTTGGACTTAGAGCTTGACTCATGAATGCAATGGGTTTATTGTTTTGTGACAAAACTGCTCCACCCCCCAGTCCACTTGCATCCACCTCCACAGTGAAAGGAATCTTAAAATCGGGAAGGGCCAAAACAGGTGCATGGGTCATGGCATATTTAAGAGTTTCAAAAGCCAATGTTGCTTCCTTAGTCCATAGGAAGCCTTCTTTCTTTAACAAGGTTGTTAAAGGCTTGCTGATCACAGCATAATTTTGAATAAAAAGCCTGTAATAACCCGTTAAGCCTAGGAATCCACACAATCCCTTGATGCTCACTGGTAATGGCCAGTTTATCATTGCTTCTATCTTGGCTTTGTCAGTACTCACTCCCTCGCCCATTATTACATGTCCCAGGTATTCCACTTTGTCCTGAGCAAAACTGCACTTTGAGCGATTCGCATACAGTTGGTGAGCCAGCAAAAGCTCGAACACAACCTGTAAATGATGCAAATGCTTTTGAAGATCCGGACTGTAGACTAGAATGTCATCAAAAAAAACCAACACAAATTTTCAGAGGTAAGGACCGAAAATACTATGCATTAGGGACTGGAAAGTTGCTGGAGCGTTCGTCAAGCCAAAAGGCATAACAGTGAACTCCCACAACCCATGATATGTTTTGAAAGCGGTTTTATGTTCATGGCCTTCCTTCATCCTAATTTGGTGATAGCCCGATCTCAAATCTAACTTTGAGAAATAGTGTGACCCATTTAGCTCATCAAGTAAATCCTCCACCACCGGAATTGGGT
Source organism: Capsicum baccatum var. pendulum (assembly GCA_030864225.1). Lineage (NCBI taxonomy): Eukaryota > Viridiplantae > Streptophyta > Magnoliopsida > Solanales > Solanaceae > Capsicum > Capsicum baccatum. Next base: position 43,908,802 of record CM061554.1, read on the forward strand.
ATTTATTTTTAATGGTAATGTCATTGAGATTGCGGTAACCGACACATAATCTCCATGTTGAGTCCTTTTTTTTTGACTAAAATCACTAGGGAACCAAACGGTGAATTACTAGGCCTCAGAGTTTTAGCCTCCAACATGTCACTGATAATCTTTTCGATGGCATTTTTTTGCTCATGGGAGTAACGATAAGGCCTCTGATCCACTGGTCTCGAACCTGGACAAAGTTCAATGGCATGATCACAAGAACGAATTGGTGGCAGAGTTAGGTTCCTGAAAGACCTCCTGAAAGGCATTCAAAAGGAATTCAACATGGTTTGGGATAATCTCTTGCTTGTCAGAACCAGCTGATTCTATTTGACGGATTTGGGCCACCCAATTGCACCCGCTTCTTCGTAGAAGCCCACTAATGGTTTCAGAATCTTCCAAACCCAAGGATCGAGATTCATGATAACCCACAATGGTCACCATCCTATTACCTCGAAGAAATGTAATACTATGTAGCCTAGTATGTAACACAATGGGGGCTACCAAATCAATCCAATCCATACCCAAGATCAAATCACAACCGCCGATTTTTAACATCCGGAACTCAAATTCAAATCCTTCCCCTTGCATCTGCCAACGTACCCTTGAGCAGATAATTGTGCTCACCATTTTCTCCCCATTGGCAACTCTTACCCTCGTGGGTTTTTTTAAGTTGTGCATCTCCAAATTTAAATACTCAGCCACTTGTGGATTAATGAAGCTATGGGTAGCCCCACAATCAACCATAATCACTACGGGCATGCTCTTGAGCAGCCCAGAAATTTTAATAGTGTTTGGACTGTGAAAAGGACCCTCAATCATGCTGATGGCGCCTTCTCCTTCTGCTTCTGTTTGCACTATTTCAGTGACTTCCCCTTCTTGATCCCCGGTTGCCCCTGATCCGTCACCTTGCTCCACTGGTGGCTCCTCTTCTCCACCCACCATTGTATGCAAGCCTCTTTGCTTGCATTTATGACCCGGAAAATACTTTTCATGGCAATAGAAACACAACTTATTTTCCCTCAATGTTTCAATATTTGGGTTTTTGGGCATTGGCAATTGGGATCGTGTGGTAATAGGTGGTAAAACCTTGGAATTTTGTGATGCGGGTCCTCTTGGACTGTGAGGAAAAGTGATCCTAGGCTGTGAATTAACTGCCTTAGGAGCTTGAATATTCTTGTAAATGGCTACCAACGTTTGCTCATGCAACTTAGCCGTCTCTAATGCATCTATAATGGACTGTGGGTTAGAAGCTCTAACCATAGATGCCAAATCCGGCTTTAATCCACCCACAAAGCAATACACAAAGTATGCTTCATTCAATGTTGGGTTAATTAACAGTAAGTAGAATCGCAACTCTTCGAATCTGTTAAAATAACTCTCAACATCAGCCCACTGTTGAAGCCTATTAAATTCAATAACAATGTCCATAGGTCGAATGTTACCATACCTACGACAAACATCCAGGCAAAATTCCTCCCAAGACACCGCTCCGCTATGTTCCATCATGCAAACGTCAAACCATGAATCCATTTTATCGTTAATATGCACAGCCACATAACTCATCTTTTCCTTAGGTGGAACTTGATATAGGTCAAAAAATTTATCGCACCTCCTTATCCAACCACGGGGTTTATTACCATCAAACTCTGGAAAAGATATTTTAGCTTTAGGGCCTCATAGGAGCTATTGGTAGGCGTCTGGGTGTTATTTTGGGTAATGGGTTGGATGTTTTGAGGAATATTGGGTTGCAAAAAACTACTGTTAGCAATAGCTTGATCCGCTAACGGAGGTAGATACGGTAGTCCAACCTGAGTTTGATTAATGCTTGGATTCACATTTTGGGTTGCAAAATTTGGGTTAGTAACTGAAGGAGGAATAGAAGGAAAACTGGATGTCCTGGCGATGTTAGCAAGTGATGTGGGGGCTGGGGGGTACAACGATGCTTGTGGATGTTGAGTCATTGGTAGAGGAAAATGGGGTATTGTATTAAAGGGAGCTGGAGGAAGAGTCATACCTCTATTAGCCATAAAAGATATAGGGGTTACTAGAGAAGAAACTGGCCTGAAATTGCCACTCACAGATGAGTCTCCTCTTTCGCTAGGAGAGTTTCCGTAAACCAAGGCAACTCGAGATCTTCCCGATGTTACTGCATCTAATCGCTTCTCAGATTCCATGTGGCTCAACAAAACATCAAGACGACGACTGTTATCATCCTGTTTCTTCAAGTTTTCAGCATTCATTCTTTGTTGGTTTGCCTCAATCATCTCCATTCTTTTCTGAGAATCCTCCATGAAAGTTTGCATCTGATGCTCAAGTCTGCTTATCCCCTCATTAGGGGTGCTTTCTTTTTGAGTTTCAACCATAACGAGGCCTCTGGAAAGCCTTCTCTGATACCAATTGTAGCAAACAGCTACTGAAAATAGTGAAAGAAAAGGAATTGACAAGTTAAAACATTAAAAGAAAGGCTTTTTTCATTTTTCAATACCCCATGCAAGGACTGGTACTGCCTTATATATAACGTTACATTCATACTACAGCTAGCTAATGTACTCCACTAGTAATGAAAGGACACCTAATCAAGACAAAAATAGAAATGGATAAGAGAAAGCATAATTGGGTTGGGCTTAAGCAATAACTGAATGGCTATGAACCACTGATTAGGCCCACCATGAATTGGGCCAACTGTAACACTGCACTTCACCTCTGATATGCTACAAAGACATCCCCAATTGGATTGCTACAATACCAATTCCCCCAACATATCCTAATATCTTAGTTCAAAAAAAAAAGAGAAAAAAAAAATAGTAAACTAAACTTCTAAAACAACATATGATCACATTAACCTCAATACTACTTATTAGTGATGAAGACGCCAAGATTTCCAGCCACAATCACAGTATTTGCCATATCGATAAACATTCCATGCTCAACCACACCAGCAAGGCTCAAAATTGCATCACTAGCTTCCTTTAAATTACCCATATCACCCTTGAAAAACAAATCAATAATATAATTCCCATTATCAGTAACATAAGGTTCCCCACTTTCACCAACTACCCTCAACTTCCCAACACAACCAGCTTCAATAAACAACATCTCCAACCTCTTCAATGTAAACTTCCAACAAAAGGGTACAATCTCAACAGGCATAGCAAGACCAGTACCACCTAAATGACTAACCAACTTTGACTCATCAACAATAACAATGAATTTCTTTGAAGCAGCTTCAACCATTTTCTCCCTTAACAATGACCCTCCTCTACCTTTAACCAAATTCATTTGTGGATCAATTTCATCAGCACCATCAATTGCTATATCAACAATAGGATGTTTATTCAAATCAGATAAAGGTATGCCTAATGAAACAGCTTGTTCATGTGTAATACTTGATGTTGGTATTCCTACAATGTTGTTCAATTTTCCAAGATTCAATAATTCTGCTATTTTGTCTACAGCATGTTTTGCTGTTGACCCTGTACCAAGACCAACAACCATACCTGACTCAACAAATTCAACAGCCTTATATGCAGCAATTTTCTTTAACTCATCTTGGGATAGGGTGGTGGGCGTGGGGGTGGGGGTAGGATGGGCTGATGTGGTGGGGGGGGTAACCATCAAATTCTTGGCCTTTTCAGACACAAAAAATTGAGGGTATGCAATGGCCATTTTTCTAATTTTTGCAAAAGTCAAGAACAAAGAATCAAGAATCAAGAATTTGTTCAAAACAAAAAAGATTAAAGCTTTGACCTTTAATGTTTATAGGGGAGTGGGGGGTGGGAGTTGTGGGGTGTGTTTGTGTTTGAAATGTAGGCAATAGGATTGGTAAAGAGAGAGATAAGAGGAGATTTAGGGCTAAAAGATGTGAAGCGGGGAGAACCAAAAAAGGAGGAAAGGGATATATAACAGGGAAGGTGAAGAGAAAAAAATGAAATAAAATAAAAAAGATAGTGGTGGGATAGGAAGAAAATTTGAAAATTTATTCCGTGTTTATGGCCTCAAGGGGAAAGAACCTAGTGTAAATGGACCAAAGGAAATTGTCAAACGATTAGATAGTAATTTTATTGTTTTACTTCCTCCTTCTTATTTTACTCGTTCCAAATTGAGATAATATTACTATTAAAAAAATAATAATTGATAATATAACTTTACTATTTTACACCTCTTAATCATGTCTTATTATTAGTTCCAATATTGATGAATGACTAATATCAAAACACCATTTATATTTTTAATAATGTACTCTTAATGATACTCCTCTTAAATAATACAAAATTAATTGCTACAAATCACACCGAGGAAAACCAAAAGGATATAAAGAACAAATAGTAACACAAATACGTAGAAACTTTTTAAACTTTTCCACCAAATATTCATTATAAAAGCGTTTTAAGTAAATGAGATTTTTTGAATCTTCAATCAATTTAAGTGTATTTTTCACTTTGATATTTGTTGAAACTTCAAATGTTTCCATCAACATAGTTTTTTGTGTTTTTATTCATTTTAAGAATAATACTAGTACTTCAAATTAAAATAAGTACTCCATATTAATATAGGAGTATTTTTTTTATGCATTAAATAAATTGCTGAAAGCCTTGGTAAATTTTCAACACCATTTCTTTAATTTTTGAAGAGTTCAAAAAGTCTTTCAACATTTTTTAAGAATATTAATAACAAGGATACACTGAGGGTATAATGACAAAAAAATTATCTGGTCTTGATAAGTAAAAAAGGACAAGTAAAATGAAAAATAAAAATAAAAAATTTGAGACGGATAAAATGGACCGAAGGGAGTAATTTAGTTATTTTTTTATCAAATTAATATTTTTTAATAATAATTTTATTATTAAATTATTAAATGATATATATATATATATATATATATTTAAATTTATATTTTTAAAATATAATTAATAAAATTAATATGATAAAATAAATTTTTAATATTTTTTTTTCTATATAAGCGTCAAATCAATTAGAACTAACTATCTTAAAATGGAATGAGTATTTGTCGGGCATTTTAGGTAGGACTAGATTGACAATATTGGCTATAATTCTTTGACTTGACATGAGAATAAACTTTTAAAAATTTATAATTTAAAATAATTTTGAGATATTTGTGTGAGGGTAAGTTATATTTTATTAAGAATAAAATAAAAAATTTAAAATTAAATTTTAATTATAAAAGGTAAAGTAAGGATAACCAATACAGAAGCAGAGGGCATATATAGGGATGGTAAAGAGAAAAAAGATTTTATTTTTTTTAAAAAAAAAAGAGAAGATAGTGATGGGATAAGAATAAATTTTGAAAATTTATCAAAATTTATTGGGTGGTTTATAAGCCTTAACGGAGGAAAAGAAAAGGGGGAGGAACCAATAGTACAAAAAGATTATCAATGGACTAGATTGCAAGTAAAAACTGATGAAGCACTTGGTGTATATTATAAATTAATATTTTTTATAATGATTATGTCATTAAATTAAGTAAAATATATGTTATTTAATCATGATTAAGTAACATGAACTTTATGCATGTATTGATTTGATGTATATACCGAGTGGTATAAGTTTTTTCCCTAAATAGCATGAATCTTTTGGTGTTCAATTTGATTGTGCCTGTCCAACTTTATCCATTTATGTTTAATTTGATATATTTTTAAAAAAATTAATTAATATGTTAATTTTGTTAATTATAAAGTTATGTACTAGTATAATATTAATAATATAAAATAAATTCAGAATGACAAATTATATCTTTATTTTTAATTTAAATAAATAAATTTAAATAATTATTTTTAATAATAATAAATAAAAATGAATAGGAAAGTATATTTTCAATTTGAAGTTTGCACTCTTAAAAAATTAATAATTAATATAATATTATTTTTATCATAATATTCATATTAATTGATGTATAAGTTTAAGTTTGAGGGAATAATTTAGAGAATAAATAATTATCTTGATTATTAACTATAAAATATGAAAAAAAAACTTAAAAATTAATTTATTAAATTTAAAATAAAAGTAATAAAATATTTTTAATATAATAAATAAATAAAAATAAGCAAAACACTATCGACAATTTCTTTTAAAAAGAGAAAGGGGGAGGAAATTGAGGGCCTAGGAAAGAAGCATATACCGGCCCGCTAGAAAGCGCGGAAATGGGAGCGAGGATTGGTTGGGGAAGGAGGCATCATATTTTATTTGGGTGAAAATCATTTTCACACCCCCCCCCCCCCCTCCCCCAATTTACAATAATCATACTTCCCCTTTTATTCCATGTAATGTTCATTTTATCCTTGTAATTTTAATTCTATATTTATGTAATATCTTTTTATATTATATGTAATGAATATTTTTTTAACATGGATATTTATAGCATTTTATTTAAGTTTATTAACTTTATAAACAAATTAATATCTTTTTTTAAATTTATCACAAAATTCAATGTTATTTTTTAAGATCGTTATTTTAGTATTATATGTATTAAAGAGTCGTTTGGTGTGAGGTATAATTATAATAATTTAGAGATAAAGTTTATGATTATTTATCCTGCGTTTAATTAGATGTATTAGGTAGTCTCAAAATTATTTGTCGCACCATTTATACCACAGTGATGAGATAAGTTATCACACATACATGTTAGTACAACTTATTTTGTGATAACTAATTTTGAAATAACTTGTTTCCAAACAACCCACCCCTAAGTGTGTATATATACATATGTATGTACATGTATGTGCGTATATTTTCGTGTTTTATCACTCTCTTACTAAATTCGTTTCATATTACTTAATTTTTTGTTGATATAACACAATCCTTAAGAAAATTTTATTTAGAGGTATATTTTGCTAAATTAATCTTGTTAATGGTAATTTAAAACTTTAAATTTATCTATATTGTTACTTTATATAGTTCTTTAACACTAAAGGGTAGAAAAAAACATAATACAATTCTGTTGATTTCACAAATTGAGCAGATAAATTAAAACATCTATTTTTAGTATGAGAATCAAGTGATAAGAAACAATATTATCTATTATCTATATCAGTAAATAAGTTGTGATTGCCATTAATAGAATATTACATATTTTATAATTTACATAAATAAATATAATCTTTAAAATTTAACCTTATTTTTATTCGAGAAAAACATCTAGTACCCCTGAACTATGACCAAATTTGCTACAACACAGGGGTCCTATTACCCCTTAAACTAAATTTTAGCGTATTTTTGTCAATCTTTTTATCTAACGTAATACTTTTTGTCAATTATTTTAGATGACCTGACACCTTTGATGTGGGCTCCATTTTATGTAATAAAGATGCCACATTAGCACAAAAAATGATAAAAATACACTAAATTTGAGTTCAGGGGATAGTAGGACCCCTGTGAAGTTGGAGTGTGTCGTAACAACTTTGACCATAGTTCGGGTGGTACTAAAGGCTTATTGCTTTCATTTATTGTTTGTATTTTCTACATTGAAATATATTTATAAAATTAGTATTACTTATTATTTTCACTTGTAAAATAAATATTATATTTTTGATTATTATTAATAATACTAATTTTCTTATCATGCTAATTTACTTAATAAAGATCATCATTAGCTGATATACTTAATTAGTATGTCTTACCTTTTTTTCCCTAAAAGATAATGTTTATGTTTTTATGAAAATTTTGTTATATGATTTTTTTTTTAAAATGAAAAATATGATGATTTTAAAGAAGTTAAAGAAAAAAAAATAGACGATAAAGGATAAAATAGGAATTTTAAAAAGTTAATTAGGATAAAGGGGAGTATGATTATTGTTCAAAGTTGAGGGGGGAGTTTGATTTTTAAGACAAAGTTGGGGAGGGAAAATGATTTTGACCCTATTTTATTTTGTGATCATATAACAAAGCTTATCCTTGCCAAACAAATTTAAAATGTGATTTTATCAAGTGAAAATTCATAGATAGATTCCTAAACTTTTAAATTTTTTGGTATTGACACTTCAATTAGCCCATATACCTATTGAATTTTTATTCATTCATAAATGGTTTCAATTAAGCACAAACGTCCGATATGATATTTTTTTAAGGCCTGTATTTTTTATGTATTGGACGCGTGAAATACACTTGTTGTGACGTGAAAATTATAACCAATCATAAAATTTCATGTCATCAAAGAAGAAAAAAAAAGTTAATTATTTTTTGAGTCTTCTTCTTTCTCTAAACTTTATCTCTTTCACCCTTGAAGCACCACTAGCTAATAACATATACTCAATTTCTTTTTTCCTCTCTTCTTTCTAGGGATGGGCGTTCGGTACTTCAATTCGGGTTCGATTTTTTTTTATTTTGATTTTTTTGATTTTCGATTATGGAATTAGGTGTACCAAAAATCGAACTGAATTAGTTTGGTTCGGTTCAATTTATTTATATTTCGGTTTGGTCTTATTCGGTTTTCGGTTTTGGGCCTATTTAATGGGCTAAATTATATTTGTAAATCGGACTAGTTTAACTTGATTACGTTAAAGAAAAATCAATATAAACTTGTAAAGTCTAGGTGACAAATAAGAATAATCACCTCCAATGCAAAAATCAGATGGAGGACTATATATTAACTTTCGGTTGCAAAAATCAATGAAAAAAATATCTTTCAATTTTGATTGCTGAATGTTTTTGGATTTTGGAGCTTTGGGTTGTAGGCAGTAGTGAGTTGTAGCTAAAGCCTAATAGCTTATGAGCTTATATTATAAATATTAAATAAAAAATATATATTATATATATATATTAATATATATTAATATATATATATATATATAATAATTAAAAAAAGTATATTAAAAATTTTGGTTTATTTCGATTTAAATTGAAAATCGAATTACGTCAACCTAAAAAACGAAAATCGAACCGAAATACCGAATTTATAAAAAAATAAATCTAAATCGAACCGAAAAACCAAAAACTCAAAACTGAAAAATCAAAATAATTATGTTCGATTCGATATTTTAGTTTTTTGGTATTTATGCCCACCCCTACTTCCTTCATTATCGTCCATCTTTTTTCTTACATTCATTCTAATTTTTTTCTTCTTTTAATTTTTTTCACTTCTCAAATATAATTTTTAGTCAGAAGAAAAAAGAGGATTTCACCTTCACTTCTTCATTTTTCCATCAAAACAATACCCAACAACCATTAGAGGAAAATCTGAAAATGAAGAAGGTGAATTATTTTCATATTATAGTGAATGGTGTTGGAGGTTTACTGATGGAGTTCATTGTTATTTATGAAATTCGAATTTAAATATATTGTAGAAGGTATTGTTGAAAAACTTGAAGGATTCAACTTTGAGCTAATTTTGAATCTGAAGTTTGATTCGATTTTATTGTAATACACAAAATACAATTGACTCTAGATGCAGTTTGAAGGTATAAACGTTATGTTTATGAAAGAGGAAGGCGGTGGAGTCCATGGAAAGCTTTAATCTCTTTTTTTTAATTTCTTTATGTGTCTTTTTTTGATTGATTGTCTTTTTTTTTTTTTTTTTTTTGTATTTTGAATTAATTATGGCTTCTCACTTTTCTAGCGGAGAGTATATTGCATATGTCATGTCATATCAGTAATTGTGCTTAATTGAAACCATTTGTGAATGAATAAGGATTCAATAGATACATGAACTAATTGAAATATCAATACTAAAAAAATCAAAAAATTTAGGATCTATCTATGTATTTGGACTTTTATCAATTTAAATGGATCTTCCATCTTTTCAAGCTAATTGGTTTTAGTTAGAAAATAAATATGTCCTATTACAAATTTTATGTTACATATGCCAATTTTCACCTCTTTTCTTCAAATTTTTCTGTACTTTGAAACTCATTGAATATAATATTTTTAATACATAGTGCATTGTTTTCTACATCAGATGTATAACTAATTACATTTTATTCATGAAATAAATTTTCAGCTTATGTCTGATAATAATAAAACTATAAGTATATAGTGTTATGTTCTATCGGAATAAAAATTAAATTTAAATATCTAAATAAAATTTTCGATCAGGTCATATATGTGTTTGACCTTTGATAAAATAATTCCCTAATTTGGAAATAGTAAATAGACATTCCTCGGCTGTCACTTGGTACCATCAATTCCCTGCATCTTCCACAAATAAACAAACGAATACTTCATTGGTTTTATTTTTAGTTGGTCCGTCTATTAAAAATATTTATTTTAATTTAATTATTAAATTTATAAAATCAAAAAAAAAAAAATTATCATATTCTTTCAAAACTATCTTTATCATTAAATGACTATAAAAAGTGTATACTTGTTTCATCCTACTTTAATTGATCATCTTACTAAAAATAAATGTCTCATATTAGTTGATCACTTCCAAAATCAGGATAAAATTAATTAATCTTTTTTTATTTTATCCCGCAATTAATAGTATACATTAGATGTGAACAGTTACAATTTCAATGTCTATTCCCATATTCAATAAATTATCATTAATATGAATAAAGTATAAAACAGTAAAATTTATCATTAAATTTATAATTTCTTAATAACAATATAAAATTGAGTGTGCCCAGCTAAAATGAGACGGAGAGAGTAATAAGTAGTCAAAGTTTATATTTTCAAAACATAATTAATTCAACTAATTTAGTACTTCCCCTATTTCAAAATAATTGACTCTTATTAACTTGACACTTCCTAAGATAATATTTACTCTGTCTCTTTTATTTTACTTGGTCTTCTGTCTTAATATGCTTGTTTCAAATTAGTTGTTCATTTTTGCAAATCAAAAGTGTTTTATTACTTATTTCTCATATTACCCTTAGTATTAAATAACTAAAGAAAATAGTGATAGTTGGATCTAGAGTTTCAAGACATCATTAATAGGGTTAATTTTGTGCTCCCTCCATTCCTTTTTAACGGCTTTCTCATCTTTCGTAAGTCAATTTGACTAAATTTCAAATCTAAATTAGAAATTAATTTAATTTTTTTAAAATTAAAATTTAGATATTCAAAAGTTACGTGAAAAATATTATAAATTATAATTTTTTTAAAAATTTGATTAAGAAATACATCTTAAAATGTTGATCAAAGTTTGTATCGTTTGGCTCCAAAAATGAAAAAAAAAAGCAATTAAAAAGAATGAAGAAAGTAAAATACACTTCTAATTAATATTTTATTAATGGGTGTGTCAAGTCAAAAAAGGCCAAGTAAAATAAAATGGAGGGAATATTAGGAGCCTATTTCATCAAATAATTATTTATTATGTTTTGAAAATATAAATTGGAGTATGCATACTTTGTTTAGTCATTTAATGATAAGTGTAATATTGAATAAAAATAATAAAATCTTCTTAATTTCATAAAAGGGACAACTAAATTAAAATAAATATTTTTAGAAATAGGACTAACTATTTTAAAACCAATGGAGTACAATAGATTCCGAATAAATACATGCTCCATTTGTTGTTACTTGTCACAATCATTAAGAAAAATAATCATTGACATGGTTATCTTACTCTAGTACCCTTGTTAAATAATGTTTATAATTATATCTTGCAATTAATTTAGAAAAGAAATAATTAATGTTAAGGATAAAATAAGAAAATAAATTTTTTATTTTTTTGATATGTCAAAAATAATGAATAAAAATAAAAATTTAATTAGAAAATAAACAACAAGTAAAAGCAAAAACACAAACTAAAGAAAACATTATTTTCTTAAAGAGAAAATGGTTTATTACCCCTGCCCCCTCTCCTCCTCCAACCTTTACCCGAAATCTCAACTACACACTCAACTTTCACGTGAGTCTCACCACCTCCCTGGACTATTTTTTTCTATATTTAGTACACCCCCCACCGACCCCACCCCCACCTCCACCCCCTAGTGATGTAAATCGAGATAGAAAGATTGATAACAAACGTGACAATGTGAACTATCTTGAATACGGAAGCATTCAATCTCCCACAAAGAATTTAAAGTATTTTGAAAGGATCATAAAAGAGTTTTTAAAGTCCATAACATGCTCAAATGGGTCTATAAGAAAAGTGGTGGCAACCAAGAAGACCATTAAGGACTCAAGTGACTAGCATTTTATAATTTGGTCATATTTATAATTTAACTATTTTTACAAGACTTAGCATAAATAGTCATAACTCTTTCATCTTAGGCAGATAATTTTTGAATATTGTGTGCCTCCTTTGTGAGCTTAGGATTGAACCATCTTATCTCTTCATTGAACCCCTTGATTACTTGAGTAAGTAATTGTTTATATGTGTTCAATTTCTCTTTTTCTTTGGATTGAATCAAATGGTTAATGTATTTTAATTATTAAATTTTCCTTTTTTCCTTCCGAATCTCTTCTCCCGTTCTTTATAGCTCTTAATTATATCCTTGTATCTTATCTTATTGTCTTATCTGAATTTTCTTACATCCCGTTTTACATTAATTGATATTAGAGTCAGGCTACATAATTGTTCTTACTATTCTTAATCCCTGACTTACATTTTTCTTGTTTTTTTTTAAAATTATTTTGAAGGTGATTGATATTATTTCTTGAACTACATATTATTGTTTCGTAGTTGAAATTCAAAAAATGCATGACTTAAAAAAAAATTAAAAGTCACTGTTGAGATTTGAAGTTTTGAAGAAGTTTGAAAATGAATTTTATTGATTTAGTATTTGTTTGAAGAAATTGTTGGCTGAAAGTTATTAACAGAGTTGTAGGAGGTTGTATCTCAAACTGGAGCTTATTTAATTAAGTATTGAGAGATTGTATAAAAAAAATTGAGTTTCTTGGAGAAGATGAATTTGAAAATTTCAGAAATGGTCAAATCTTCTCCTATTTAATATATAGCCTTCCAACTTATTTTCTTCTTCTTTTCTTATTAGTTCTAGCTAGTTTACTTTGAGTATTAGTTTCTACTTAATGTTAAACTAGTTTTTGTCCGTTTATTTTATTCGTGTTAATTTATTTTATACTTTTTTTAAATTTCATTGTATATTTATTTATTTCGCGTCCTTTAATTTTTTAACTGTTCTTTCATGATTTACATAAACTTCGTTCTGAATCGATACTTGAATGCTTATTTGGTTTAATGAAAGTCATTCTTATTTTGAGCAAAATAAATTTTTTCTTTGTGATTAAATTCATGATGTTGGTGGTGATGTTTGTCTTGTTAAAAATAATGATTATTTATTGCATTTTGAATTTACTCCACTAGTTGAGTTAAAGTGTGAAATCAAACTTGTTGATTTTTGTGCTCTTAAATTGTTGCCAACTAATGATGTACAAATTAATGAGTTTGAAGATCAAATAAGTGATTCTTGAAGTGTGCATAATATTGTTGATCCTATCTTTTATTTCACCCATAGAGATCATATCATGGATAATCTTGTAAAGGATGACATTTATCATTTTGAGAGTGAATTTAGATGCTTTAATTCTTCATTGTATATTGATTTTTCTCTTACTAAAGATAATATTTTATTTGAAGATAACATGACAAATTTCAATGATGAACATAATGATATTTGTGGTGAAGTACCAATTTTTAAAGGCTAGAAGGTATATGATAATTCACTATGGGATGCAATGCGAGAAGAAAATGATGAACCTATACAAGAAAGTGAATTGATTGATGCTGGTCTTTGTATTAATTTCTTTACTTATTCTAATCACTTTTTTTTTAAGATCTATTCTTGTTGGATCATGCCAATATTTTATTCTTAAAATATGATAACAAGTCATTTAAAAATTGGAGTGGTCTAGTAGAAAGGCTTAATTTGACTCCATTTTTGGGTGATAATTTCTTATTGATGTTTTTGGAGATACTTATAATGATTCTTGATGTTCTTAGAGTATTAAAGTTTTTTTTTATTCCGGAGATGCTTCTTGTAGAATTCACAATGCTTTAAGAAATTATGATAATTTTTATCTAGTTGTTGTTATCTCCTTATTTTGCAAGGCTTGAATTCGAGAATGAATTCTTTTCAAGAAGGGGAGAATGATGCAAATCGAGATTGCAAGATTGATCGCAAACGTGACTATGTGAACTATCTTGAATATGAAAGCAATCAATCACCCAGAAAGAATTTAAAGTGTCTTGAAAGGATCATCAAAAGAGCTTTTAAATTCCATAATATGCTGATGTGTTATAAGAAATATAACACTTTCAACGCTTAAAATGAGAAAAATATGCAAGTTTCTGAGGTTGTTTTGTAAGATATGATGCATTTTGGGTATGTTTTGCAGGAATCATATTTTGGATACTAAGTCCGTGAAAAAGATTTTTAAAAAGGTATTTTTGGCTACTTATTGGAGAAATTATGGATTTTCAGAACACTTCAGCTTGTTCGTGATCAAAGAATGTTTGGAAATTAAAGAAGAGCTGAAAAGATGACTCTTGACACTTACTAAGTCAACATGTGGACCGCAAGTAGTATATGTGGACCACATGTGGGAAAAGGAAGTGCCAAAAGTTCAAAATCCCGAGATCTAACTCGCAAGAAATTTTGATCTGGCATTTGCGGTCACCATTTGCGCCATCCTTGCTGGCTGCAAGTACTTCCTGCGCCCAAGGACAGCGCAAGTAGGGACCATAAGTGGCCACCGTCCTTTTTTTCTCCTATTTCGTTCAGGCTTTGATTTTAGGATTTCCTCATGTACTATAAATACCCCTTATGTATTTTTTAATAGGAGTAATGCACTTTTGATATATACAAACATATTTTGATTATGAGATTCGACTTTGATCTTAGAATTATCTTATATTGACTTCAGTTGTTCAATTCAGTTACGGTTGTGGGTTTTCTACTTATTATTATTGTTATTTCATCTATGCTTTCAAGCATGAATGTTATTGATTATTTCATAAGCATGAAGCTGCTAAAATCCATAACTAGGGTTATGAAAATCCTAGGGAATTGATGAAGTAGGAGAAGTGTTATTATTATTTTGAACTGATACCCATGAATGCATTGTATTATCTTCACTTTAATAGTTATTTTAGCGGTGGCCAATGTTAAGATCCCGCTTAGATTATTCCTACTTACTCCGAAGAAGAGTAGTAACTAGGAAAAGATAATGACAATGGTAATTTAGAGTTTAGCTGTCGATCCATGCTACTAGGTATTATCTACGTAAGATGGTTAGATTTCATCTAATAACTATAGACTCAAAAGGTAACAGTTAACTGGGATCAAGATAAGGTTTAGTAATTCGACATCCTAAGACTCAAAAGGTAAAGGGTGGCATCTGTCTACTCGTCCAAAAAATTATAGATGGTACATAACTTATCAATTCTGCATGCAAGGTATTGAGTTGGTTCAACAAAGCATGATAAGCCTATGGAGTTTATAATCCAGGAGAAACACAATCCTAGTGTTCACCAATACTGATTACAACCGAAGTTGATAGTTGCTTCTTGTTTGATATTGCTATCAAATCCCCCTATTTACTTTTCTAGTTTTTGCTTGTTGATTACATCATTTGAGATCCACAAGTCCACGTATTCCCTTGGGATTCAACCCAAACCTTTATTGGGTTACTATATTTAATAGCGACCATAACCATCTTCAAAGGAAGGTGTATCTTAGCGTTATCAAATTTTGATGTCGTTGTCAAGGAATACGGTGTTTATCTGTGAATTGAAGTTGTTAAAACTTTCAGATTTTTCTTTTTTCTTTTTGTTCCTAGTTGAGCATACACCGTGTATGCCTAGCATACGGAGTAGAGGCAATTGCTTACTCCCACTGAATCCGAATCTTGAGAGGATCCTATAAATACCTAGTTAGATAACAGAGCCAAATAGAGACATTTTTCCTGATGGAGTTTGTGATGATATGTCTGCCCCTCCTCCTGAACATTTAAGATATAATTGACCAGCAGGAAGAGGTGCTGTTAACTCAAGATAAAAATAAGAAGAGGACAATAAAAGATGCTCAGCGGATAGCTTGGGAGGAATAGCTAGTTGTGTATCAACCTGAAGTAGATCACCAAGCAGCACTCGATGGAAACCAGAATAAAGTTTGAGGTGACCGAGCCCACGTGATCCCAGATTACCCCAACTTTTAACCATATGAGGATGATGAAGAAGATCTGGGGTATGTTGAGCCGATAGAGACTGAGCCATTCTTTCTTCTATTTTACCCCCAGTTATTAAGTTTAATATATCAAGTGTTATCCAGCTATTATACATGAAGGTTGTGTTTTTGGGGTTGCCTACAGATGACACAAACATGCATCTAGCTAATTTTAATTAAATTTGCACTTTATATACATATCCAGGGTGAATCAAGAGGTGCTTAGATTGAGGTTGTTCCCTTTCTTCCTTACAGAAGAATTATCTTTATGGTTAGGAAAACTTCTAAGAGGATCTATTACTACGTGGAATGAGTTGTAAAGATAATTTTTGAATCAGTTTTTTCCTTCATCCAGGATGTTGCAGCTTAAGGATAAGATTTATAATTTCAGGTAGCTGTAATCTGAGTACATGTATGAGGGTTGGTTTAGGTTTAAGATGAAGTTGAGTATGGTTTCCAACTATTAGATTTCAAGGATGAACTTATTGGAGTTATTATATAGAGCCCTGGCCATCAGTTCTAGAGCTATGTTAGACACTGTCTCTGGAGAAGCTTTTATGAGATTACGCTGGGAGATAGCTTCTTATATTCTAGACCAAATCTCTCTCACTAACTGAGGGTGGTAAACTTAGAAGGCAGAGAGAGGTTTTTGCACTTATGCCATTGGAACTGCTGTGACTAGAGAGTAGCTAATAATTTTATAGCACAAGAGATTGTGCTACTGAGGAATAATCTTGGGTTGCTAGCAAAGCAGTTTGTGACCGTGAATTCTGAGAAAGTTCATACAGTAGGAGCATAAGATGCAGCTTCCAGGGCTTATGAGTTTGCATTAGAAGAGGAGACTAGGTATTCTGATCATCAGTTGGGGCATTTTTGAGCCCAAGGGCAAGAAAAACAAGTCTGAAACTACTATGATGATAGATATAGAGACAACAGTAAGGATAGAGATGGTGACTAGAGATGAAAAATGATTACAGGAAGAAGGGAGACAGGTACATTCCACCTGGCAGACGAGATTTAGAATCAAGAATGGAAGAAACGTTGTTTAAACTTGTGATGTGTCAAGAAAATCAGGAGAACAATCTTGAGGAGATTAAGGTTGAAACTTCAAGGTTGACCCAGAAGGTGGAGTCTCATGCCACTATTATCAAGCAGTTGGAGCACCAATTCGGGCAAATGTCTTCTATGATCAAATAAAAATAGCCCGTTACTCTTCTGAGTGAAAAAGTTTAGAGTCCACCAGCTATAAGTCATTGTCTAGCTATCACCACTAATTGTGGTGCCACTAATGATGATCCTCTTGTATCTATCATTGAGGAATTTAAAATTAATATCACTAAGAGAGATAAGATACCTGAGGCAGAGTCTGAGAAATTGACATGAGGTGATGATGATTTTAAGTAAGATAGTGGTGAGGATTAGGTCGTCGAGATCGATAATCATGTGGACCCTTATAGTGCGAACCCTTTCTTACCATTAGTAGAAAAGAAGAAGGATCCCAGAATAGTCATTAATTCATGTTCTATTGGGCCTTCAAATGTCAAACAAGCTTTACGTGAGTTGGGATCAGGAGTAAATATGATACCACTGGTTATGTACAAGCTGTTGAGTATGGGGGAACTCAAACCTATGTCCATAAAACTATTGATGGTTGACTCATCTATGAAGAAGCCAGTGGGTGTGTTGTGTGACGTAGAAGTAAGGGTTGCATCCTTTATGTTCCCCGCTAATTTTATGGTTCTTGATTGCAAGGTGAATTCTTAAGCCTTCATTATATTGGGTAGACTTTTCTTATCCACTGGTAGGGTATTGATTGATATGGACTTAGGGGAGATCACCTTCAAACTGGATGATGAGCAAGTAGTATTTGATGTGTGTATGACAGTGCAACATCCAGATGATATGTGAGTGGTGTCTATAATAGACATTATTGATGAGGATATTATAGCAAAGGCTAATGTACCAAATGCACCAGGTGTTGATGAGAGACGTATGACAGACCTGTTTGTAGAGATTGAGATGCCAAATCTAGAACATAAGAGGGAGGAGGTAGATATCTTGCGAGCAGAAGTATGCTCTTTTACTGAGAAACATATATTAGCCATCCCTCTAATTGTATCCCCAATAATTCAGCCATCACCTTCGCATGGTCCCAGAAACTTTGATTTGTTCGCGAAGGATGATGTGGTGGTCCCCGTATTTGGGACCAAGAGAGGCCGAGTAGGGGAATTGCAAAATTCAAATAGGCCATATGAGCAAGCCCTGAAATGGGCCACCCATGATTTGATAGACAATATTTATTAATAGAAAAAGGTGAGCTGAGCTAGCTGTGGATGCATCTTCTCATAGTACACTGCCATCACCATGACCTCCGTTTGTGGATATACCCTTATTTGGGGATACTCATGACTCGGACGCTTAGTGCATCCTAGGTTTGTCCTCATTCCCTTTGTTTCTATTATTTTAACATATTAGGGACAATGCACAGTTTTTAGTTGGGGTGGGATGTACCATAGCCGTCGCAGGTTTTTGTTGTCATGCTTCTTTGTCTATTGGCCGTGGTATAGTTGTAGAACCGACATGTCTAGGATAATTTATGTCGTATTATATTTTGTTTCATATTGTGATTTGTTTTTATGTAATTAAGAGATTTTTAAGTATTTAGGGTAGTAGTCATGTTTTTCATTGATCTTTTAAATAATGGTACCCCTCCAAATTTGTGTTTTAGAATTGTGTGACATGTATATATTTGTGACTGTTGTGAATCTTATTATGACATTAGAATTAGAGACATGATAAGAACTTTCTAACAATTACACGAACTGGATAAGTAATAGTTTGTAATATTGACTCTGTGCTATGTGTGTGTGAGATACTACTTAGTACTTTTATGTGCTGAATTCAAATCTTGCCTGGTTAGTCTTGCCTAAGTTGAAAGATAGTCAGTTAAGAAAGGATCATAGGCCGTTTTTTTAATTCAGTCCACTTTTAGCCTAAATGACCTTCCATGTGTGAATTGTATCCCTTGATCCCTATTTTGAGCCTTATAGCCTATTTTTCTTATTTTCCCTATTCACCTTCCCATTTGTGTTATAATGAACCTGTTTTGGCCCTGGTCCTCCTTGGACATTGTGCACCTCAACTCAGGCAAAATATCTAAGCTGAGAGTGGCTATTATAGGGGTGCGTAGTGTAAAATGGGTATGTAGAAGGATAAAATAAGAGAAAAAGTAAGTAGGGTTGGGTGTGGTAGAAAAAGAAAGGGAAAAATAAAAAAAATTTAAAAAAGTGAAAAAGAAAGAATAAAATACCACACCCAACCTGAATGTGCAATAAAGAATAAAAAGGGAGAAATAAGGGTGTAATAAAAGGAAATTGGCTAGTAAGCGAGAATCCAAGGTTAGTGTAGTGCCAAGGAGGCTTATTTACTTAATGTGTCCATATGTACCATACCAGCCCTTAATCTTACATTACAAGCTGAGAAAAGTCCTATAGTGATCCTAACTTGACTGTCTGAAAACGAAGGTAAAGAAAATAAGGGTAAGCCTATGATATTTGTTGCACATTGATTGAAACTTCTCTTTTGAGTGTGGGTGTCTCTTGATTGTCCCTGCATTGATATACATTATTTTATATGAAAGAGTTGAGACTTCTTTATTGTGAGGGAACTTGAGTCATATTGCTAGCTATTTGCTTGTTTTGGATAGTGTAACTTGTATATATATGTGGTTTTCTGTTGCTAATATAATGTTATACCTTGATCCCATTGTGTCACATTGTTGTACTTCATATTCATACACAGTTGATTTTGAAAATTAAGATTGGAGAGGGTGTTGTGTGTTGAGCTTAAAGTGTTGATTGACTGCCTTGAATAACTTAGATCTCCTAATAAAGAGTCATTTTTATTTTCGTTGTGTTTTGTTATCTGAGGATGTGCAAACGTTCTAAGTTGATAGTCTTGATGTGCGATAAAAATATAGCACTTTTGATGCTTAAAACAAGGAAAATATGCAAGTTTCTGAGGTTGTTTTGTTAGATATGATGTGTTTGGGATATGTTTTACAGTAAACCATATTTTGGATGCTAAATTCATGAAAAGGATAAAAAGAAAAAGGTATTTTTAGCTACTTATTGGAGCAATTATGAATGTTTGGAACACTTTTTGGCTTGTTCGTGATCAAAGCATATTTGGAAATTGAAGAAAAACTGAAAAGATGACTCCTGGCACTTGTTAAGTCAATATGTGGACCACAAGTAGTACATGTGGACCGCATGTGGGCAAAGCAAGTGCCAGAAGTCCAAAAATTCTGAGAGCTAACTTGCAGGAAATTTTGGTCTGACATTTGCGGTCACCACTTGCACCTCCCTAGTAGCCCCAAATACTAGTTACGCCCAAGGACAGGGCATAAGTAGGGACCATTAGTGGCACTGACCCTTTTTTTTTATCCTATTTTGTTTGGGCTTTGACTTTAGGGTTTCCTCATATACTATAAATACCCCTTATATTTTTTAAGTAGGAGTAATGCACTTTTGATATACACAAACATATTTTAATTTCGAGATCTGACTTTGATCTTGGAATTCTCTCGTATTGACTTCAGTTGATTAATTTAGTTAAGATTGTGGGTTTTCTACTTCTTATTATTGTGATTTCATCTATGCTTTCAATCATGAATGTAATTGATTGTTTCATCAGTTGTGAAAACCCTGGAAGATTGACGAAGTAGGGGGAGTGCTATTGTTATTATGAACTGATGCCCATGCATGCATTTTATTATCTTCACTTTAATAGTTATTTTAGCTGTCTCCAACGTTAAGATTCTGCGTAGATTATTTTTGCTTAATCCAAAAGAGGAGTAATGACTAGGAAAAGATAATGACAATAATAATTTGGAGTTTAGTTGTCGATCCATGCTACTAGGTATTATCTACGTAAGATGGTTAGATTTCATCTAATAGCTAGAGACTCAAAAGATAATAGTTAACTAAGATCAAGATAAGGGTTAGTAATGAGACATCCTGATACTCAAAAGGTATAGGGTGAAATCTGTCTACTCATCCAAAAGACTGTAGATGGTACATAACTTATCAATTTCGCATGTAAGTTATCAGGTTGGTTCTATAAAACACGATAAACCTATGGAGTTTAGAAGCTAGGGAAAACACATTCCTAGTGTTCACCAATACTGATTATAACCGAAATTGATATTTGCTCCTTGTTTGATATTGCTATTCAAATTCCCCCATTTACTTTTCCATTTTTTGCCCATTGATTACAGCATATGAGATCCATAAGTCCACATATTCCCTTGGGATTCGACCCCAACCTTTGTTGGGTTACTATATTTAACAACGACTGCAATCATCTTCAAGATGAAGGTGTAGCTTAGGCATTATCATATGCTCAAATGGATATATAAGAAAAGTGGTAGCAACCAAGAAGATCATTAAGGACTCAAGTGACTATTATTTTATAATTTGGTCATATTTATAATTTAACTATTTTTGCAAGACTAGTATAAATGATCTTAAGTCTTCCATATTAGGATAGATAGTTTTTGAATTTTGTGTGTCTCCTTTATGAGATTAGGGTTGAACCGTCTTATCTCTTCATTGAACCCCTTTATTACTTGAGTAAGTAATCAATTGTTTTTGTTTAATTTCTCTACTCCCTTGGATTGAATCTAATGATTAATGTATTTTAATTATTAGATTTCCCCTTCATTTCTTCTAAATCTGTTCTCCTTTTCTTTCTAGATCTTAACTATATCCTTCTATCTTATCTTATAGTCTTATTTGAATTTTCTTGCACCCATTTTACATCACCAATTGCTGACCTGTTATGGGAGGTGAGAACATCTCCCATAGGTGCGTTAGTGGAGGCACCTAGACTTTAAAATCACAAATTTAAATGTCACGTCTATAATACACACCATTAATTTTAATAAATTAATGATTTATAAAACTCCCAACAATCATCTTCATCTTCTTCAATTTAAGAGATACCATCTTTTCCACCACAAGCCTTCATCCCCTCCATTTTTTCTGATTTTATTTTAAAAAACCAAGGATTTACTTGTTAATTCTAATTTCTAGTTTAATTCTTGAAGTTGTGATTTGTAATTAGATCTAAGTATTAATTTAGAATTTATAGTTTATTGATTGATTTTATTGAAATTCATCAAATGGCAAATGAGAAATTGAATATTCTTTGTATGGATGAATTAGACCCAATGCTCAATGTTGTAGTGAGACGTAGACATGGTATTTTATTGAACTTGCAAACTTCAAGGTCGAAATCAAATCCGAAAAGAAGATTTTGATCTTGTTCATTCTATGGTGAATGTATTTTTCATTGTATTTTGCTTCACTTTAGATTCAATTGATGTTGATGTACTGATTTTTTAATTTTTTTCTGTATCAATTTTGTAATTTTTTTCTATAGAGGGACAAAGAAAAAGTGGATCCAAGATCAAACTTTATCCTTCCAAGATTTGTAAACAAAATCAAATAATTGAAACAAAAACTGTGGCTTAAGCAGGTCCAAATTGACAACTTGACATTAGAAAGGAGGCTTAATAGAAAACGAAATTGGTATAGGTTCAATAGGAAAGTATTTTTATGTATTTTGATTTGTGTTGCTGATATGTTCATCAACAATAAATCTATTGAAATTCATTGGATTCACTGTTTATGATGTAAATTTTGTATCTCTCTCTCTCTCTCTCTCTCTCTCTCTCTCTATCTATCTATCTATCTATCTATCCATCTATCCATCTATCCATCTATCCATCTATCCATCTATCCATCTATCCATCTATCCATCTATCCATCTATCCATCTATCCATCTATCCATCTATCCATCTATCCATCTATCCATCTATTCATCTATCCATCTATCCATCTATCCATCTATCCATCTATCCATCTATCCATCTATCCATCTATCCATCTATCCATCTATCCATCTATCCATCTATCCATCTATCCATCTATCTATCTATCCATCTATCTATCTATCTATCTATCTATCTATCTATCTATCTATCTATCTATCTATCTATCTATCTATCTATCTATCTATCTATCTATCTATCTATCTATCTATCTATCTATCTATCTATCTATCTATCTATCTATCTATCTATCTATCTATCTATCTATCTATCTATCTATCTATCTATCTATCTATCTATCTATCTATCTATCTATCTATTGTAGTGTTTGTGTAAATTATTCAATTGTGTCTTGTGTAATTCAATTTTGTCTTTTGTAATTCAATTGTGTCTTATGTAAATTATTTGCACTTACATCTTGTAATTACAATGTTGTGTCAACACAACTATATAGCCAACATCACCATCACTTTTTAAAGACAACTGTTGTGACAACATAACTTTACAACACCACAACATCATCATTTGAACACAATAATATACAATTTTCTTCATTTGAAGACAACATCATTATTCATTTCAACTTCAACACAAAATAAAGTCACATTCATAATGCCTAATATAGGGCAACATTCATCAACAAACAAAACCAAAATCAGTAAGCCTCTAATCAGTTTACAATCACCATTTCTTCTTAAATACAAAATAAAATGATTTTCATGTCAATTGGACTAACTTAAAACACATCAACATCACTATAATTTTCATGGCATCTTTAACTGTGAAGAAGTGTTATTATGACTTGGATTGTTTGAACTCCTTTCCACTGTCTTCTTTTTTTGTTCTCTTTAAGTTCTTGCAGTTTTTTTTGTTGAGATTGTTGTTTTTCCATTCCACTTTAGCTTACTGGTAGTACTTAGTGTATAACCAATGTCACCAGTTACATCAACTGATCTTGTCACCTTTGTTTGACCAGTTGAGTAGATCTTACTGCTAGGCATGCAAGGCTGCAATGAAGGATAAAAAATTTTCAAGAATCAAGATATACCAAAGACTCATAATTTGCACAAGATATAACAAAGTAAGATGCTTATATTCAAGACTTTGAAGTCATTTTTAGCTTGGAGCACATCCATTCGCATTACTCTTGGCCTTTTGAATGAAGTTGTGTTTCTCCTACCACAACCATTCCTCTTTTAGTAGTTCCAACTATTGAAGATGATGCACAATAATTAGGAG
Source organism: Capsicum baccatum var. pendulum (assembly GCA_030864225.1). NCBI lineage: Eukaryota > Viridiplantae > Streptophyta > Magnoliopsida > Solanales > Solanaceae > Capsicum > Capsicum baccatum. The sequence continues at coordinate 43,933,046 of CM061554.1, forward strand.
GTGTAGTATAGAATGCTGGAAAAATAGTAGGTGCAGGTGTTGTAGGTAGAGAAGGTGCACTATGTGCTCAATAATTGGCTTAATAAATAATATTATTAAAATTATTGAGCTAATTATTACTAAATTCATGTGTAATATTATCTTTAATCTGCCTCTTTCCCCTCCTAAACCAGTATTTGTTTTTGAGGAGGTACATTAGGTAATTCTGGTGGAGTTTCCTACTTATTAAAAGAATGTTATAAAAAATTAGGGAAGTTATAATATACTAAATTCAAGCATAAATATTACCTTTGGTCTGCTTTTTTCTCTGCTTGAACCAATAGGTGTTGTTACTGATGGTGCACTTGGTTCTACTGATGGTGCACTTTGAGGACACCTTCTCTTGTTGTGGCCTCTAACATGACACACACTATATGTCATTTCTAGTCCAGTTTTAGGCAATTTTCTCAATTTCTTTGTTTCTCCAGCTTCCTTCCTCCTAACCTTAGATGGCCTGCCAAGCATGCTTGTTATTTCAGGTGTTGCAATAGTAATGTTTGAAGAAATTGGCCACATTTTCATGTTTTTTAGTAATTCAACAACATTGACATAAGTCCCCAATTATATTTTCTTACTGTAGTAGTTATCAATATAGTCATACAGAGGTACTTCTTAAATAACAGTACAACCATATCTGTGTATATGATATGCCCTGTAACTGCCACACCCTACAACTACAAGTCCTCTTGAAAATATCCACTTTGTGTTGACAAATTCCTTCTTTCACTTCAAAACTAGCAACTCCATTAAATTCAATCATACAATCTATAGACCTGTTGATGTTCTCCTCTAAAACCTTCAAACACATTTGAGAGTAATTACACTTCCAAGTATTTAGGAACTCCCTTAAAGTGAATAATCTTCTCATCATCTTTACTCTAATTTATTCAAGCATGGTAATGATGTTCTTATGCATAGATGCCAAAATTCATGCATTAAAACACTCATATATGTTGTTATCCACAGAATCACACTTGACTTCAATGTTGAAGTAAAGCTTGCATCAGCAATTAATGTTGCCGTACATGTAACACCCCGTAAATTTTTTCGTACCCTTATCGCGATTATATGGAGTCCTAAAGGCTTGCGTATGGGTTAAATTAAGTTTATGGTGTTCGGAAGTATCCCGTCAATAGTTGTATGTGTAGGTATTGGAATAAGCTTTCCAACGATATAAAATTTGCCCAAAATAGAGGACTATTTCATATAAGCGAGCATATTCGAAATTTCAAAACGGTGGCCGGGAAGCCTGTGAACAGTAAATCTGCAGGAAAATTACTGCAGCTAGGCAATTATTTTTTTGGATCAACTTTAGACGATCATAACTCCTTGTACAAAAAGAACTGTGTGATCTGCTATATATCGACGAAAAGATCCGAGAGTCTTCTTTCCGATGAAATTGGTTTCATCCAAATCCAATATCTGAGTAAGGAGCTATACCCGTTTTACTACAGCCTATCAAAAAACAAAAACAGAATTGTGGGACAGATTCTTGGGTCAACTTTAAACGACCATAACTCCTTGTACAAGACGAAATGGGTGGTATACTTTATATAAAAATGAAATCCCTTTGAATTATATTTCCAATGCAATTGGTTTCACCCGAATCCGATACCGGAGAAAAGAGTTATGATCGATTTACTTTAGCCTGTCAAAACTGTCCACTGGGGACAGATTCGGATTTATTTAAATTTTTAGGGCAAAATGGTCATTTTCTATTACCTCTTGGACGAAAATGGGTCTTTATAAACCTACACTTAGCCTCATATATATCATATACCATCCAATTATTAAGAGAAGGTGAAACCCTAGCCTAATTTCAACTTCAAATATTTTGTGATTCAACCGTAGAAAATTCGAATTGGTTCCGTAGTTGTGTTCACCATCTCGAAAGCTTCGAGAAGCACCCCATGGTTATGTAAGGAGGATTCTAAATACAAGAGTTCATTGTTAAGGTATGGATATTGTTTATTCTTGATTCTTATCCATGAATAAGTATTGATAAAGGATTATGAGTATTGTCTTGATGTTGGAAGATAACTAGAAACATAGTTATGAATTGTTTTGTATAAATTGTTAGTAGTAAATTATGGAAGTTGTTGTATTGGATTATGGAGGATGAATTGTGGTGATGTATCATTATATTAGTGGTTATGTATGCCTAGTGATCATGTTGGTATTGGATGGTGATTAAGAAGGGAAATAAAGGCTAAGAGTGATGTTGAGGGATATTTCATGAAAATGCATGATATGTGAATGTAATAAGAGTATAAGAGGATGTATGTAGCACTATTATTGATGAGTTAAAGGATTACTTCCTAGACATTATTTGGTGAAGTTAATACCTAAATGGTAAGGTTTGGTTGCTAATACTAGTTTGCCACAAATGACTTATTGTAGATAAGTGTTCGAAGAGTACGGGAAGTCAAGTTGGACTTGTATTGAAGTGGTTATATCAAGGTATGTAAGACATACTCTATCTAATCTTTGGCATGAATAATGACCCATGGCACTCTCAAGTAAGCTTCCAACATTGTCCTACGACACATGACACATAATAACATCATATGATCTTCGACACTACCAATTGAACTTGTTTTCACTTTTAAGATGTCCGGCTAGTCAAAAAAAAAGTCCATATACTATTGTTGACTCCGAAATGGTTTAATGAGGTATCCATGATTCTTTACTTCATTTTCATGATATTGATTACCTATTTACATGTTTTTCCTATTGAGGTATCATGGTTTCAAGTTCCATAAGGTGTGACCACAAAGTAACCAATCTCAAAGATTATTTGAATTAAGAAATGGAATGTCTGTATTTTAAATTGATGATATGATGTATTGTATTAGTACCACTGATCAGTTGGCCATTGTATTATAAAGTTTATGTATGTATGCTATTCCAGGGGTGGTCCCTGACGTATTTTATTAGTACCACTGATCAGTTGGCCATTGTATGACATATGTTATGTATTGATAAGGATTACGGGAAGTAATGATATGAAAGTAATGTGCAAGTATCCCATCAACTCTTTTAAGTGTGGTCTACTCATACTGTTTATTCACTGGTATCTGGGTTCTGTTGATCTTTTGTATCTCATCTTGATACTCACTGCCTTACATACTCAGTACATATTTCCGTAATGACGTCCCTCACGGGGGACCCGTATTCATGCCTGCAGGAACAAGTACTTCAGGTCGTACACCTCCGCAGTAAGAGCCAGGACATTCTGTTGTTAGTGGTGAGCTCCAGTTGTTTCGGGGCATCCCAAGTCGTTTCTGTATGTATTTTTGGTATTTGTATAAAAGTCTTCTGTGGGCGGGAGTTTGTCCCGACCCTAACTCAGTTGTGTATCTATGTAGGGGCTTTTGTAGACATATTGTACAACCATAGGAGTGTTTGGTTGATAGACGTGATGGCTCTAACGGCCAATTACTATTTATATATATATTTATGCGTGTCTGCTGGGCTGATGCAGGTATTGTTTTCTTCTATTTACAACGAAGTGCTGCCCAAATTTCTAATTTTCATAAGTAATGTAAATGTGAAAGTATAGGTTATGAACGGGTTCTCCTGGGCCTCCTCGGCTACGGGTGCCAGTCCGCTCCAATGGGATTTGAGGTATGACAGTACTTTAACTCATCCATCATTTTTTAGGATCAAGTAACTTCATATTCTCTATGTTTTTCCTCAATTGGGACTCAAATTTACTTTTGGATATATTCCAAAATTGTTGCCTTGTTTGAAGACCTCTCTAGTTCTTAGCCCAATTAAAGACACATCTTCTATGTTTAGATTGAGGTAACACCCCCTCAAGTGCTGCAAACAGTCCCTACAGTACACATACATACAATAAAATAAGGTAAAATTAGGACATAATTACATATACTAGGCTAAACTAAAAAGAAATTAAATATGAAACAGTATACATATCTTCTGTATATCTGTAATCATGGTGAGACCTTCACCTTTTCCAAGTCCTAGGTCATCCCTTATGCACCTAACAAACCAAGTCTATGTGTTTGTGTTCTCCTTTTCAATTACTGCCCAAGAAAGTGGCAACATCTGGTTATTTTCATCCTTGGCCACAACAACTAACAATTGGCCTTTCCAAACACCTTTAAGAAAACTTCCATCTAAACCTATACACTTCCTACAATGTACCCATGCCTTCTCTAAAACATCTAAATAGATATAAAAACTCTAAAATTTTGGTTTACCTGCTGCATCAGCCTTACCAAGTTTAATAACACAACTGGTCCCAGGATTTGTCCTCAACAATTCATCCTTGTACTTAAGAATTCTTTCAAATTATACAACATGATCACCCATTATATCTTTCAACACTTTAGATCTTGCTCTTCCCATAATAGTCTTACCAATATAAAGTTTGAAATTTTCTCTAATCAACTCTTGCAACTTGAATACCCTTATATTTTATTGCTCAATTATTCTTCTCTAAAGGTTTCAGCTAAAAACTTTGCATTGCACGAGTAATTTCTAGTTGTCTTGTTGCAAGTATGCTTTGGAATGTAAGTTTTTATCATGAAATCATTTGTTGTCTTGTCAATACCTGTATACAAAAGCCATGGACAACCATACTTGCATCTAACTCTAACCTTTTGTGGCTTATTCACAAACTTATCCATAGGAACCCTCTCTCTTACTGCATATTTAGTCACTGCTCTTTTAAATTCATTCACATCTTTAAACACCATATCAAACTACCAAACAACTTTCTATGTAGTTAGGTTATGAATGATTTTCTGGGAGATTGTCCTTCTCTTTCTTGGCAACTTAACAACTCTTGCCCTATCAGATGCAACTATATCATGTTCATTATCACTAGAACAATCATCCTTATCTAATTCAAAACTACCCTCATCGTAATTTGTAAAATAAGGCACATCACCTCCTAGCCTTTCTTCATGACTTACTTTACCTATTTTAGTTTCATCATAACCTAGATCTGGTCCTACTTCACCTATTGGTACCTTTGTATAATTACTGGTACTCTCTCATTTTTTTTCCTTCTTTGAAACTTCCTCTTTTCAGCTCTCAACTCCCTAACCTCCTCATGTACATCACTATACCATACTCCTCCTCCTTATCATCTCCAGCTAATTTTGCTTCTGACTCAATACTATACTTAGTAAAGTAATCAAAATCCTCTTCTTCTTCTTCTTCTTCTGATGAGAAATAAATTCCAGCAGAACCAATATCTATAACACTAGGTGCAGCAGCACTAGGTGAAACAACACTAGTTGCAGCCACACTAGGCGCAACAACACTATTTGTGACTATTTGTAGTAGTGAAATTAGGTGTGATAGTGAAATGAGATATGGTTGAAAAAGAAATAAAATGGTCCTTCACATTTACATGGCCCTCACCTACCCTAAAGTTAGGTCTAGTATTAAAAGATGCACCATATTCCTATATGTCCTCACGACTAACATTTTCTAATAACATGAGGCCGACAATTGGCTCATCAATCAAATAGTTGACAAATACCTCCGCTTCATCCCCATCTTCTAAGGAACACATCATGTCTAAAATATCAATATCATTATCAAAGTCTACCATAATTCCACTGCTAGGTGGTTTATTGCTGAAGGTGTAGGTTGTGCTATATCTCAATTTTCTAATATAGTCTCTCAACTAAAAATAGGACATCTTTTCTACATCAACATTAAAAAATTTAGTAATTTTTTCACCATTATAAACATGCTCCCCATTATTTAAATCTAAATCTCCACCATGATACCATATTAGAATAATCAAAGTAAACCCATTCATATCTTACCTGATGACAAATGAGATAACAGAATAAGGATTACTAGACTAGACATAGTAGCATAACCAGCATATCAACATTATAAAAAATCAAGCATTATCCGACTTTAATCCAACATTATCAGGCTTAAACAATGAAAAAAACACATAATATGGAAGTATGAATGTAATATAATGCTACCATGGTACTTTTTTGAACAATGAAACAACCTAAGACTAGGACACACACATATACAAGATCATCCGACTTAAATGAGAAAGAAAAAATCTGATTTCATGAAAATTATTGTAATATGGTATAGATTTAATACCTACACAACAAAATAGTAACATGCACATGCTATTACTAATAATTTATTTTTTAATTTTTCAGATTAACAATAAATCCTACAAAAGCCCTAATTTTGAATCACCCGATGTAAACAATCAACAAAAAACCTAATTAGATGCAATTACGAACGTAATATTGTGTTAATTGAGCACTTACACAACATAATAGTAAGGCATACAACTTAATTTCACACAATTAACTTCTTAATTTTTAGAATTAGCAGTAAACCCTAATTAAGAATAAAATTAATTTAGGACAAAAAATTTACCTTTACTAAATTGAAGCAGCATAAGATGATTTACCTTTGAAACCTACAAGATTTTATCACTAAGATTTACTTATCACACTAATAAAAAAGAAAATCGCGAAGACAGAGCAGAGAGGAAGTTGAAAAGGCTGAAATTTGTAAAAGAGAATATTTTGAGAAAATGAAAAAAATAAAGCCTATTCGTTTAGGAGGAAAATGAAAAAGTTGGAGTGGACCCAGCGTGTGTAAACACGCATGTATTATTATTTGGTTTATATTGATAGGTCAACACTTGGGGTTACTAAATATAGAAAAAATAGTTAGGGGTCATGGGACGCCCAAGAAGGTTGAGTGTGCGGTTGAAATTTCAGATAAAGGTTGAGGTGGTGGGGGTAATAAATCATTTACTCTTTTCTTAAAAGAAAATTTCAAGTTAACAAAGACCACGGAGATGAAACAGAGGGATTAAATTAACCTTCTGTTTCCATCTTAACACGCGTATTATGAATTTATGATCTCCACTTTATTATTTGTGTTTTACCCCTTCAAGTGAACCTTTCCATTTCTTTATTCTAACTAATGAGATAGGAAGGGGATTGAGGGGTAGGGGTGGGGGTTTATGTGTGTGTGTCTAAAGCCCTTATGAAACCCCACCTAGTTATCCAACTATATTTCATTCAACAAACTTCAAAAATCTTGAAATCTTAAGTGCTAGAGATGGCTTTTTTTTACTTTTTCTAAATCAGTGCTTGTGATATGAGTCATGGTTTCTGATTTTGGTATTGCAATTGGTGGTAGATTTAATCAAGAATTTGACATCACATGGGGTGATGGCAGAACAAAGATACTCAACAATGAAGACTTTCTAACTCTTATCACTTGACAAAATCTCTGGCTCACGTTTTTAATCCAAGAATGAATATTTCTTTGGTAAAATTGATATGCACTCAAACTTGTTCATGGAAACTCCACTGCTTAATATGTGACTAATCCTTCTCTTTCTTTTATTTTATGTCTCTACAACATTTTTTCAGCTAGGAAAAACGTACTCAAAATATTACTTTTTTGTGAGTTTTTTTTAGATGAACTGTTAGCTATTTGGTGTTTTCATCTAAACTATTATCAATTATTTATTACTTAGAACATGCCTCAAAATTAATATGTCAGCTTGCCATGTGAACGATTTTTTTTTTCTAGATAAATTAAGTTATCACATGATTTTTGGCAATTGTATTTAAACACTCAGTTTAGTCGGCTTTGAGGTGTGTTATGATAAATAGTTGATGTTAGTTTAGGTCTGAAATGCAAATACTTAGTTAATAACCTAAGAAAGTCACCCAACTTTGAACTTTACCCTAAAAGTTACTCAACTATACATTTTAATTTATAATGTCACTCAACCTATTTAATTATTTTTCTAATTAAAATTCACATATGTGAAATTTTCATTTGAAAACAAAATTCTAAATATTTAAAAATAATCATTTAATGACCCTTTTATCCTTATTTTCCTAAATTAATCTCTCTCTCCTTTTTCTCATTTTGCTTTTCCTTCTTTGTTCCTCTTTTGATTAGGATAACTCAAATTAACATGGATTTCACCGTAGCTAGAGGAATCAGATGCATGGTTTTTTTTCTTACCAGTTCTTAATTCCAATTTGACTTTGAAACTCTATTTGTGACATCCCATCCCGAACAATACTACCTGAAAATGAAGGGCTAACATCAATTTAAGTAGCAACTCAACTGTTTTCTAATCAACATGTGACAAGTAAAATGAATCGTAATGTATTTATTAGTGACCCCCCAAAAATAATTACAACTAAAATAAGAACCCTTGAGAGAATAGAAGTAAGAATGGCTGATTCAATTTCCTGTCTAAGACACTTTTGGTGGTTATAGAATTGCAAAAAGCTTTAGTACTACACTTGTATCATATGGAGGTTTAAGTAGCCCAAAAGGCTGTAATTAAAGAGGATATTCAGGATTTAGGGTAAAAGATGTCAACATGTTGTTGACGGAGCTTGTCCATAGGTGCATGCCATCACTTGACTCTTGGAATGACTATGCATTAGAGGGTTATAAGTTGTCCCTATTTTTGCTCTATTGTTGAGATTAATTTAGGGGAATGAAGGATAAAAAAATCATTAAATGGTTACTTTTTGTCTTTTAGAATTTGATTTTTAAATAAAAATTTCATATAAACAAATTTTAATTTAAAAAATAATTAATTAGTTTGAGTGACTCTACATAAAACATGTAATAGTTGAGAGATTTTGGAGTAAAAGCAAATTTGAGTGACTTTTGGAGATAGAAGTGCATAGTTGAGTGGCCATTTAGGTTATTAACTCTGCAAATATTGATGGTTTATGTATGAAACTCGGGAAAATGATACTTCATGCATGTTGTATTACCATTATCTCTAGATTACACTCCATCCATTCCTTTTAAAGTGTTCCTTCTGCCTTGGGCACACCCTCTAAAAAATTAAAGGTAACTTTACCAACCTATCATAATTAAATTTTATCTCTTTTCAACCTAACTTTGATTACTATATTTAAACTCAAGGGCATATTACGAAGATTATGATCAAAGTATTTTTGAAAACTTAAACATACAATTATTTTGGAGAAAAATCACAATCCAAAATGAACATTTAAAAAAGAATGGAGGGAGTTTGAGTCATTAATGGAGCAAAAAGGGTGGGAGCTCCTAGGGAAAGGTTTAAAAAAAGGTAGATATCAGCTGCTTCCTCAAATAAAACTGACCAACAATCTATGTTGCTCATACTCTTTGAAAATGTCACTAGATGCATGCCGGATTCTCCAAAAGTAGTATATTTTTGGAGAATCCGACACAAGTGCGGCATTGAAAGCGAAGAGCCTATGCAACTTAGCCAACAAGATCTGTTAGCTTTCCAATATCTTATTAAATGTCCTAGTCAGTTTTTGTCCAATAACTGGACCAAGAATACTTCTTGTTGCTAATGGTTTGGTGTCACTTGCAGTCCAAATAGGCAAAGGGTTGTGGCCTTGGCTCTTTCAAATTTGCAATTTTAAGGCACAATTTTCCTGTCTTTGTCTAGTTTGTCCTTTATTAGAGAGCTCAATCTTGAGAACAACTTATTCCATGGTGGCTTCCCTTATGGACTTAGCCATTTGCCTCGCTTAAGAGTGATGGATATTAAAAACAATCAGCTCAACGAAAGTATTCCAACAAGTTTAGTTTAACACCGGAGAGTTCAAATAATTTCATTGGCCTTCAGCAAACTCGGTGGTGAAATGTGAAAAGGGCCATGGTATGTACCGAAACTCAGGGTCTTGGATTTCCCAATAATATCCTCATAGATATAATCCTTCCTTCTGCTGGAAATGCCACAAAATTAATGAACTTTAGTTTGTCTGGAAATAAAGTTAGAGATAACATTCCAAAGGACATTGATAATTTAAGCCAACTTGGAGAGTTATCCTTGGTCGATAATCAATTAACAGGTTCAATTCCTGTAATATTGTTTAATATCTCATCGTTTCTTATCGTATCTCTAACATTCAATTGCATTTCCAGTCCCTCTTACCTGGTGAATGGAATATTGGGCCAAATCTAGAGTTTTTAGTATATCTAAGAACCAAATTTTAGGATATATTCCTTGCAACATATGCAAACTCAAAGAGCTCAAAGTTTTTTCCATATCTTTCAATAGCATAACTAGAGCCATACCAAGAAATACTAGTTGTCAAGCCAAGCTCGAGGTGTTCTATATTGGTGATAATGCAATAAGTGAGACTATTCCCACTTTACAATATCTTCATTCTGGAAACAATCACATAGTAGTGAAAATTTGTTATGAATTAATCAACAAGGATCAGTAACCAGTAAAACCAACTGGATTGATAATTTTGAATAGCTTTTTACAGAAAATAGAAATACAAATAGCAATAAGATAGTGACAGAAAGAAAGATTATGGGGAGGAAAGAGCTACAGACAGAGGAAAAAGAATAATTCTAAAGACTTTTTCTACCTTACTCTATGCACTCTCCTCTACTACTATAGTAACAGCTGGTCCCCTCTCTAATTATGCCTTGGATAATATTTTACATCTTAGCCAGTATCCCATATAATCTCGTAGCCTTTGGTTTGGTATTCTACCCCTTTTACTTCTTTTAGGCAGTCTTCTGGGCTCACTGGATGACATCTCACCATCCTCAACTTCTTTTTCAGGCCCAATAGTTTGGTCTAGCTCAATAGTCACTTCCTCCATAACAATACCCCCATCTTCAGATTGAACTTTGTCCTCAAGGTTCCTTTATGGTGAATCATGCAACTGTAATAAGGTGACCTGATGCTCGAGCAGGCCTATATATTTTTCCAGCATTGAAATATAAAAAACTGGATGAATCGTGGCATCCTCTTGGCAACTTTAGCTAGTATGCGACTTCTCCAATCCCTTTGAGAACTTTATAAGGTCCAAAGAACTGACACTCATTCTTTTGGTAGTTATGTAGTACTATTCTGTCTATATGGCTTTAACTTGACAAAAAAGTAATCTCCAACCAAGAATTCCACAAAATTGCACTTTTTATCTTCAAAGTCTTTCATTCGCCATTTAGCTTTTGCTAGATTTTATTTTTAAAGGTTGATCACAACATCTCTTTACAACATATATTGCTCAATGAGGTCATTCAAACTGGTCCCCAAGGGATATCGAACAAGAGTTGGAGGCTCTATTCTGTATAGAGTTCGGAAAGGTGTCATTCCAGTTGAGGTCCGATAAGCAGTATTGTACCAATACTCGACCAAAGGAAAGATTGGAGACTATTCATGGGGGCTATCAGCAAGAAAGCAATGTAAGTACTGCTCAACACACTTGTTTAGAGCCTCATACTGACAGTCGATTTGAGGGTAGTATGTTGTGCTCATAGACAAAGTTGTGCCTTGAATCCCATGAATCTCCTTCCAAAAAGAATTCATGAACATAGGATCTTGATCAGTCATAATTGTCTAAGGAGGACCATGAAGATGAACAAAATTCAGCCACGAATGTTTTTACTATTGTTTGGATAGTGAAGGTGGATGGAAGGGCCACAAAGTTTGCATACTTAGATAAGCGATCCACAACTTTTGTGGTGGTTGATTTTACCTTTGAAATAAGTAATCAAGTAATAAAATCCATGGTGATCTCCTCAAATACCAAATTTGGTATAAGAAGAGGCTGCAATAATCCATCTGGTTGGCGGCATAAGTCCTTCATCTATTGGCATACTTGGCATGAAGACATAAAGGTTTGAACATTTTTATGCATTCCCCTCAAAGGAAATTAGCTGAAAGTCGGTGAAAGGTTTGCGTAACCCCATCATGTCCTTTAATAAGGGATAAGTGAATTTTTCCAATAGTTGTACCCTTAAGGCAGAATTAGAGGGCAATACTAACCAACCTTGAAATAAAAGTAAGCTATCCCATATGGAAAATTTGGAACAACTTTAGGTGTTAGCTGGATTTGATTTTGAAAGTCTAATAACTCAGGGTAGTTTTGGTTAGCCACTTGCAATTTGGTAACAATGTCAAAAGTGTGACTTGATAGATCCATTAGGGAAGCCTCCGAAGTGCAGAACAGGGCATTGAGTGGTATATTTTGATCCCCTAGCTTGTAAAGAATCTTGAAGTCATATCCCACTGATTTGCTGAGCCATTATTATTGTTTGGGAATTTGTATCACCTGATCAGTCAAGTTTTTTAAGCTTGTTGCTCTGTAAAGATAGTGAAGCACTTTCCCAGCAATTACTCTCTTATTTGCTAACCGCTTGGGTTATTGCAAATATTTCTCAGTGATAGGTGGAAGCATTACACATTAACGGGCCATGTTTATGACTGGAATATGCTGTGGGATGTTTTAGTTGAGACAAAACAACCCCAATACCTGATATAGATGTATTTGTCCCAATATGGAATTCCTAGGAAAAGTTGGGCAAGGTCAAAATAGGGGTCGAACCAAAGCTTTCTTAAGGAAATCAAAAGTTGCTTGTGTACTTTTAGACTATTTGAAGGGCTTCTTTCATACTAAATCTATAATTTGGCCTTCTATTGAAGCATATTGATGGATAAATCTGTGATAATACCCTGCAAGACCCCAAGAACTACAAACCTATTTGACTTTCTGCGCCATTGCAAAATAGCTTGAATTTTTGATGGGTCCATAGACAACTCTTTTTTCAGAAATAACATAGCCCAAATAATCATTCTTTGTCTGCTTGAAAAAACACTAGTCCTCTTTGGTGACCAACTGATGGTCCTTCTATAATTGGAGGATAGTGGAAAGATGCTCCAAATGCAACTCCCAAGACCCGTTATATACAAGGATATCATCAAAGAATAAAAAAATAAATTTCCTGAGATGTGGTCTGAAGATAGAATTCATGATGGCTTGAAACATTGATGGAGCATTGGATAAGCCAAAAGGCATCACCAAAACTTCATAATGACCTTCGTGAGTCCAAAATGTATTTTTGGCTGCGTCCTTTGGCCTAATACAAATCTGATAATAGCCGGACAATGGATCAAGTTTGAAAAAATACCAGAATCCATAGAGTTTATCAAATAATTCATCTACAGTAGGAATTGGAAACCTATCTCTCACCGTGATGTCATTGAGGGCATGATAATCCATACAAAAGCACCAAATGTCTTCTTTTTTCTAAATTAAAAGTAACGAGGATGAAAATGGACTAGTACCAGGCCAAATAATACTCTTTTAAAATATTTCGGCCGCTAACTTCTCCATCACCTACTTCTAAAAGTAGGGATAATGATATAGTTTCTGTAACACCCCGGATCTAGTACCCGAAATGCTACACGGTGTTCATGACCCCGAAGGACCACAAGCTAACCCATGACTGATATCTGTACCAGTATACTGCATAATATAATATATGATTGTGGAAACATGAACTAAAATGCCATAAGCTTCAAGACTGTAACATAACTGATAAAGATGTAACATCTGAATGGGGTATGAAATACCCAAAAAGAAACTGAAATAACATGATAATCTGAACATGATAGTCTGGAAAACCTCTAACTGACTGAACTGTCTGAATGAGGAGTTGATGGGACATGTCCCCAACTATCTCCAACTAATAAATTACTTAATAAGATATAAATAAATGATCATGTCCTCAAGAGATAAGGACGTTCTGCTAACTCTGACTGCTGATACTGGAATACTACTGATGCTTTGGAGCTCGTGCTTCTGAACCTATCGTATAAGACACCATAGTGCAAAAGCGTCAGTACTTTGAATATACTGGTATGCATGAAAGGTAGGCTGAATGCATGGGATTCATATACATGAACAATACTAGATAACTGAGTAATATGAACATGAGAATACATGCATGAATATGTAGTAACTATATCTGAGATCGAGATAACATGAATTTACTAATAACTAACATAACTGATAGCTGATATAACTAATGACATGAGTGACTGTAACTGATAGTCCTAAATCTGATAGAACTAACTAAGTTTCGTACTGTATCTGACAGTCCTGAATTCTGTAGAACTATCTGAGTTCTATTACTGAGACTGAATGACTGTATTTGACAGTCTTGATTCCTTAACTAAAACTGTGGGAAGTAGTTATCTAACCGACATGCCCCTAATACGCTATTATGGCTGAGTTGGGTTCCAATCTGTAACCCCAATTGGAAAGGTGTCAATACCACGCCATCAGTAAGGATAAGCTGTGAGTAACCCTTATCTAATAGTGTTCCCAAAAGAGAATGGTGGGGCCCTCATCTGACAGTGCTTATCCACCTCATCAACCCTCATCTGACAGTGTTGATGTCTCAACTCATATTGGCTATATAGTTCTAAAATCCAAGGATGACTTCTAAGAATCACACCCTAATCTGACAGTGTGTGTTCCCATCCTTGGGTTCACTCGGTGCTAAGTTCTACTTCCATTTGAATAGACACTGAACATGGATTACTGAACTGAACTGGACTGATTTACTGAGTTTCGTTGACTGATGAAATAGTACTGAGATTACTGTATTACTGAGTTTTCCTGAGTCACATAACTGACTGAGTTATATGGATCATGGCTTGACTGAGGATATCGTGAAAACATAACACGAACTCTAGGCACACAACTATATTTTTCAGGTAAAAGTACCCCCAGGACTGGATGGAAGGGAACTGACAAGGCATGACATTCTTGAATACATAACTAACATCAACAATCCATAATACAATAATTGAAGATATTTCATGGGCATTTGGTTATCATAGCTTGGTCCGTGAATAAGATAGCATGTATACATAGCATAATTTCATAAGGCTAACTCATGAGCAATCCAACAAACCAATTTCAATACATAAGAATAGCATGGAAGTCATTTTGGATCACAATTAAGCTATAGTGCATAATTTCTATCCTCCTAGGCATTTTATCAAATACCTTGCATGCACCCTTAGGGCATAGGCCTAATCATCAAATTGACACATTATAAATAATTTAGTTTATATATTTCACTCACTTGCTAATGTAGTTTCATGAAAAACACATAAATATTCCAACTTGGGAATCATATAACAAGATAAACATGGTTACAACCAACCCACAACATAAATATCATGATTCATAATTTAAAATAGGGTTCTTGATCTTTATGGATGAAAAGAATTCATAAATCAACACAACACATACCTTAGTTCTTGATTTAGCGAAGATTGATGGAGAGATTTTCTTCAAGTTGAATCCCCAATTGAAACCCTAGCTGGTTCTTGAGAAAAAAATTGAGAGAAACTAATATATTTTGGGCGAAGAATGGCTACATCACGTGTTATTGGGTTAAATAGGGGTGGGAAGTTGACCCTTTTAACCCTGGACGCATATTTTAAATTCAGTGAAATTTTCCCGAATTGGACCCCTGGCGCGAAGCGGCGCTATTGCACCGTGTCACTAGAATTTGATAACTGGAAAATTGAGGGATGGTGCGACGCGGGGCCATCGCGTTGCCACTTCATTTGGGACCTGGAATTTTGGCGTGACGCGTAGAAATCGCGTTGAGACACTAGAAAAAGGACAATTTCCATTTTCTCCTGTGGTGCGGTGCGTCACTGACTAATATGGTGCTGTTTTATGATGAGAACTTGAAATAGTCATAACTTCTTACCCGGTTATCGAATATAGGCAAATTTTATATCGATGGAAAGCTTATTGACTTTCCCACATAACAAAAGGTGAAAATCTTGAAAATTTCTAATGTAATAAATATTATTCAATTTAGAATCTTACACTTGACATTCTTGTGACAAAAAAATAGTTAGAAAACTTTGGGGTATTATAATATCTCCCCCTTGGGAACATTCGTCCTCGAATGAGACTGACCGAGAGAGGAGAAACGATAATCCAAAGTACACTCTGAACATGAATAATGAAACATGACTGATATAACTGACATCTCAGAGATTCATACTGAGCATGCTTATCTGATGCATGATTTCATGATTGAGCTGATACATGAATTCATGACTGAGAGTACTGATAACTGAGTTTCTCATAAGTAGAATGCTTGTCTGATGCATGAACACATGACTAATCTGATGCATGAACATATAATTGAATCTGCAATGGTACTTCGTACCCAGTTTAAAAATAGAATCCTGAGCATGAGGCTGATATCAAGTTGTAACTGAGAAATGTGGACATGAAAACTGAAAAGCTTAAGAAAAACTGTTACCTTGAGCTAGATCTGAGTTAGCGTAGAAGAGGTAAGGATACTTGGTACGCATGTCTTCTTCTACTTCCTAAGTAGCTCCCTTAACAGACTGATTTCGCCAAAGAACTTTGACTAGAGGGATTTCTTTATTCTTTAGTCTACGAGTCTGATAGTCTAGAATTTTGAATGGAATCTCCTCATAAGAGAGGCTGTTCTGAACATCTATGCTATGAATAGGGACTACAACTGTTGGGTCACCTATACACTTCTTGAGCAAAGAGACATGGAAGACTGGATGAATTGAGGCTAGATCTGAAGGCAATTCGAGCTCATAAGCTACCTTGCCGAAGCGACTGAGAATTTTGAAAGGACCAAAATATCGGGGACTGATCTTTCCCTTCTTGCCAAAACTTTTCACTCCCTTCATGGGAGAGATTTTTAGATAGACATAGTTACCAACCTCGAATTCAAGATCCTTTCTAAGCATATCTGCATAAGACTTCTGTCGGGTCTGAGTAGCCCGGAGTCTTTCTCTGATCAACTGGACTTTCTCTAAGGCGTCGAATACAAACTCAGGCCCTATGAATGAGGCCTCACTTACTTCGAACCAATCGACTGGAGATCTGCATCTCCTGCCATAGAGAGCTTCGAATGGAGCCATCTTAAAACTGGAATTATAGCTATTGTTGTATGCAAACTCAATCAAAGGAAAGTGGTTATCCCAACTACCATTGACATCAATTGCACACGTCCTTAGCATATCTTCTAGGGTATGAATGGTCCTTTTTGCTTGACTATCTGTCTGAGGATGAAAGGTTGTACTGAGATGAACTTGGGTACCAAGACCCTTTTGGAATGCTTTCCAGAAATGAGAGGTGAACTGGGTACTTCTATCTGATATGATAGATAATGGAATACTGTACAATCTGACCAACTCTCTGAGGTAGATTTTGGAATAATCCTCGACTAAATAAGAGGTATAAACTAGGAGAAAATGAGCTGAATTGGTCATCCTGACTATAAAAACCCAGACTGAATCATGCCGATGACGAGTTCGAGGCAAACCCATCACAAAGTCCATGTTCACTTCTTCCCACTTCCAAGTAGGAATAATAAACTCCTGCATAGGTCCACTAGGCTTCTGATGCTCTATCTTAACCTGCTGATATGTAGAGCACTTAGCCACAAACTTTGCAAAATCCTTCTTCATCCCACTCTACCAATAGATTTTCCGTAAGTCGCGGTACATCTTTGTGGCCCATGGATGAATAGAGTAGCATGCACCATGCGCTTCTACAAGAATTTGTTGCCTTAAGTCATCTACAGCTGGAACACACAGACAACCCTGACAACGCAGAACACCATCTCCCCTTTGGGAGAAAACCTCTACTTTCTGATCTTTAACTGACTCTTTCAACTTGATTAAACTGGGATCTCTATCTTTCTTTTCTTTCACATCAGAAACTAGAGATGATTCTGAACTACTCTAAACCCATATATCACCCTCCTCTGTATCGATTAAGTGAATGCCTAGTCTGGTAAGCTGATGGACTTCCTGAGCTAACTTTTTCTTACTATCCTCAACATGAGCAATACGACCCATAGACAGTCTACTAAGAGCGTCAACCACTACATTGGCTTTGCCCAGATGATAAAGAACACTCATGTCATAATCTTTTAAGAGATCTAACCACCTTCTCTAACAAAGATTGAGATTTTTCTGAGAAAAGACATACTGAAGGCTCTTATGATCAGTGAACATATCTACATAAACTCCGTACAAGTAATGCCTCCAAATTTTTAAGGCAAAACCACGGCTACTAACTCAAGATCATGAGTAGGATAATTCTTCTCATGTGGTTTAAGCTGTCTGGAGGCGTAGGCTATGACTTTACCATGCTACATGAGGACACAACCCCAACCTACTCTGGATGCATCACAGTATACTACAAACCCATCTGAACCGTCTGGAAGAGCTAAGATTGGGGCTGAGGTGAGTTAAGTCTTCAACTTCTGAAAACTCTTCTCGCAAGGATCTAACCACTGAAACTTGACTTTCTTCTGAGTCAATCTGGACATAGGGGATGCAATAGAAAAAAATCCCTTAACCAACTGTCTGTAATAGCCAACCAAACCCAAGAAAATCCTAATATTTGATGGAGAGACAGGTCTGGGCCAATTTTTACCACTTTGGTCTTTTGAGGATCTACTCTAATACCATCACCTGAAACGATATGGACAAGGAATTCTACCGACCTTAGCTAAAATTTGCACTTACTGAATTTGGAGAACAACTGATGATTTCTGAGAGTATGAAGTATAATTTTTAGATGGTCTGTATGATCACGCTCACTGCGGGAATAGACTAAAATATCATCTATGAAGACTATAATGACATGTCCAAGTACTGTTTGAACACTTGATTCATCAAGTCCACGAAAGCTGCTGGGGCATTGGTAGACCAAAGGACATGACTAGGAATTTGAAGTGACCATACCAAGTATGGAAGGCTATTTTTGAGATGTAACATTCTCTGACTCTGAGTTGATGATAGCTGGATCTGAGTTCTATCTTAGAGAAATAACTGGCACCCTAAAGTTGGTCAAACAAGTCATTGATTCTGGGAAGTGGATACTTGTTCTTGACTGTCACTTTATTGAGTTGATGGTAATCTATGCACACTCTGAGAGAATCATTTTTTTCCACATAAATAAGACTGGTGCACCTCACGGGGACACACTGGGTCTGATGAATCCCTTATCTAAGAGATCCTTCAACTATTTTTCAGTTCTCTGAGTTCTGATGGTGCCATTCTATATGACGGAATAGATATAGTCTGAGTATCTGGAAGAAGATCGATGCCGAAGTCTATTCCCCTTTCGGGAGGAGTTCCTGGAAAATCTTCGGGAAAGACATTTGAATATTCATTCACGACTAGGATTAAATCAAGGCTAGGAGTTTTAGAACTAGTGTCCTTAACTCAAACAAGATGATAGACACATCTCTTAGATATCATTTTCTGTGCCCGAAGGTAGGAAATAATTTGACCTCTGAAAGCGGATACACTACCCTTCCACTCTAGGATGGGTTCTTTCAAAAACTAAAACTGGACTATTCTATTTCTGCAGTTGACTGTGGCATAGCAGGAGTGAAGCCAATCCATGGCGAGAATGACATCAAAATCAATTATCTCTAATTCGACTAAGTCTGCTGAAGTGACTTTCTAAACTATCATAACCGCGCAGTTCCTGTATACCCGCTGGTCTATGATAGTTTTAACCACTGGGGTAGAGAGTGAGAAGGGCTCTACCAGAATTTTTGGATTGACTCTGAAATCAACTGCTATATAAGGAGTAATAAAAGACAAAGAAGATCCTGGATCTAGCAAAGCGTAAACATGCATATAAAATATCTGTAACATACCAGTAACCACATTAGGAGAATTTTTCTTATCTTGTTAGGACTGAAGAGCATAGAGTCTATTTGGGCGTTGCCTACTAGTAGCATTGGAAGTGGAACTCTGCTGATTTAGTCGATCGAACTGAGATGAGGAATGGTTCTACTGACCCTGATAACCTGACTGGGGACAATCTCTGATTCTGTGTCCTAGCTTGCCACATCCAAAATAAACATCGCTACCATCTCTGCAAGCACCCTTGTGGTTCTTACCACAAGTCTGACAAAGGAGATTAGTTCAGGCATTGCTGACACTGCCCTGATACTTAGAGCCTGGCGCCCTAACTTTATTACCATCCCTGAACTTAGAAGCTGGAGCACTAGCTGACAAAGGAGTTGGAACTGACGGCTTAGGACGAAACTGAGAATAATTTTTTTCTTCTAGTTTGGGCTGAGCAAAGTTGAAACTACCTGTCCTTACTCTCTTATTCTGCTTCTCTCTCATCTTAATCTTTTGATCTTCTATCTGCTGAGCATGAGTCATAAGCCTGGCTAAAGTCATGTCACTATTCAACATCGCAGACCTAAACTTATTGACCACGCTATTATTCACCCCAGAAACAAACTTACTCATCTTAGCCCTATTATCTGCAACCGCATGAGGAGCATATCTGGCTAATTGAGTAAACTTAAGAGAATACTCTTTCACCTTCATGTTGCCCTGCCTGAGGTTGATGAATTCTAACACCTTAGCCTCTCTCAGCTCTAGGGGAAAGAACCTCTCTAATAATGCAGTGACAAAGTCCTCCTACTCTATAGGTCCTGCATCAACTGACCTTTTTGACTTTCACTAGTTGTACCAAGTGTGAGCAACATCCTGTAACTAATATGCAGCTAGCTCTGCACTCTCAACAACTAACACCCCCATAATGTTTGTAACCTTCTAATCCTGATCGATGAATTCCTGAGGGTCCTCATCTGACTTAGACCCAAGAAAGGATGGAGGATTCATTCGGTGAAGTCCCGAATCCTGGCTACATCTGAATTGGCCATTGGGTTGGGCAAAACGATAGCTGGTCTTTCATTCTGAGAAGCAACTAACTGAGCAAGAGTAGTGAATACAACTCTGAACTCTGCATGAGAAACAGGTTCGCCCAAAGGTTATTCGGGATGAGGGGCTGACTGATTCCTATTTCTCCTTTTAAGAGGCATGTTCTGTACAAAAAAGAGAGAAACGAATTAGAATGAGAGATTGACTTGAGATTATGCTCACTGGAATGACATGAATACTGAAAGAAGGGAAATTGTTCCTGAAACACCTCATAGCCTCTTGTACATAAATGTGGCGTACAATACATTCATGCACAAGACTCTACTAGATGTGGCTTTCAGACTTCCTAGGACTCTATTGAACTTTAGGCTCTGATACCAAGTTTGTAACGCCTTGGATCTGGTACTCAGAATACTACACGGTGCTCATGACACCGAAGGACCACAAGCTAACCCATGACTGATATTTGTACCTGTATACTGCATAATATGTTGAATAATTATGGAAACATGAACTGAAAGGCTATAAGCTTCAATACTGTAATGTAACTGATAAAGATACAACCTTTGAATGGGATATGAAATACCTAAAACATAACTGAAATAACATGATAGTCTAGAAAGCCTCTAACTGACTGAACTATCTGAATGAAGAGTTGATAGGACATATCCCCAACTAACTCCATCTAATAAATTACTTAATGAGATAATAAATAAATGATCATGTCCTCGAGAGATGAGGACTCACTGCTAACTCTGACTGCTGAGACTGGAATGCTACTGATGCTCTGGAGCTCATGCTTCTGAACCTATGCTGTAAGACACCATAGCACAAATACGTCAGTACTTTAAATGTACTACTATGCATAGAAGGTAGGCTGAATGCATGGGGTTCATATTGATGATAGGCGAATTTACACGCCTATAGTGCTATATTTTACCCATATTTTAGCAATGTTTTGAGAACAAATTATATATTTCATGCACTTTTAGTCCTTTTTCCTGTAAGTGAGCTAACGAACATGATTAGCAAAGTTTCAGGTATAAATGATGCAGAATTCAGCATTTTATGGATAACTTGATGCCAAAGGAAGCTTCACGAAAGAAGGAGAACAGAGTTTGGGCGCCTATGGACTGAAAGTGACGCATGGAAAACCTGTCCCGGGCAAAAACAACAATTCTGAAGACTTTGGGGACTAGCAGTAATTTATTAGGATTAGGATAATGATACATTAACCTAGTACAATTGGGTTAAGTATTTCATTAGCTTAGTAGGATTTGGTTAAGTATTTCATCAGCTTAGTAGGAATAGGATATGGGTATTATAAATACCCTATCTTGCTAGAGATTTTAAGACATTCCTCATTAATTCTATTACTCTATAACTCTTCTTCTAACCCTTCCATGAATTGTACTTTTTATTCTTCTTCTATTCATCTATTCAATTCTTAAATTCCGCAACAAGAGAAACGTTACTTTGCTAGGAATTCACGCCTAACGCCTACCACACTACTACTACACGAAGTCTTTATTGTGGTATAATAACAATGTCTATTGTGATTTCCTTCGCACTCATGGGTAACTAAACCTCTCTGTTGGGGTTTTGGAAGCCGTATGAGATACTATCTATTGCTATGAGTTTGTGAGTTTGTGACACGTATGCTGCTTATATCATTATTCTCTTCATCCTAATCTAAATTCTTTGTGGTTGCAAACGCAAGAATACGCCAGTATAGCATTAACTTGTTCGAAAGAAAAGTTATATGTCTGGAAAAGAGATAATGTCAAGGTAGTAGGGTCCCATCCCCTATTAAAAAGTTAGTGCCGTAACTGTATTAACCTCTTGGAGAATTTGTACCGTTAGATACGCTTTAAGCTCGAAAGAGTTAAAGTGAAATAATCCTCGAATAGGTCGAAAGACGCCTGGATTTACCATCGAATATAATTCTCTATAAGCACATGCATGTCTGAATTCCGCAAAACTCATAGCTAATAGAGACGTAAACTCAGAAGGTGGACATAACCCCAACTCTTCAATTCTCATTGTTTTACAACCTACTAAACATTCTTTCTTTTTACTTTGCTATTTTTAGTTTTTACTTCAATATTTTGGTTACACATTACAATCCCCCCTTTTTTACGAGACTTGCACTAAAAGTCTAGTAATCGTTGCTTAATTGTTGACCAAGCTATTCCCTGAGGGATCGATACCCAACCCAGTTGGGTTCTATATTTGACTACGACTGCTTTACACTCCTACGAGAGCTGTAGATTGAGCGTTATCAAAAATTAGCGCCGTTGCCGGGGATACGAGTGTCAATTAAGTTTGTGATAATTACTAGACCCTTTGGTCAAAGATTCTCGTACTTTTACTTTTAGTTTTTGTTTTTGTTTACTGCAGGTTTTTATTCAGTGCATGCCCCATACTCGAAGTTCTGGTCAACCGTTATGACCTATCAATCCTGAACCACAACGAATTGGCAGAATGGAGGCACAAACGGAAATCCAAAGAATGGCTGCTCAACAGGAGCAGGCGAGATTAGCTGCTCTTGCCGTCGCCTAAGTACACCAACAAAACATTGATAACCCTGGGCGAGCAACAAATCCTGACGATGAGGATTTAGGTGATAACGAGTTACTAAACCCAAGGCATGATGCTGAAATCGCAACACCTGCCAACAGAAGAGGTCGTCAAGCTCGGTTTAGGTATGATCGCCAACCCATGCAACCATCTTTTGACGACGATGATGATGATCTTGATGGAGCCGGAGCCACAGGAGCCATTATTCCTCCACCACTAGCTCCCGGAGCCAAGTTCAACATCACAAGCACCATGATTTAGTTATTGCAACTCAAGGGATTATTTGGTGGACTAGCAGGCGATGATCCGAATATGCATCTCATCAACTTTATTTCTACATGCAAGTCGTTTGACAATCCTGGTGTTGGACAGAATGCAATTCGATTACGTCTATTTCCATTGTCTCTGTCTGGGGAGGCAACTCTACGGTTGAATGGGCTGACTCCTGATTCTATTACAAATTGGAGGCAATTGAAAGACGCTTTCCTAGAAAGATTCTTTCCACCATCCAAAAGAGCATAATTGAGAGATGAAATCAGCAACTTTCGGCAGCTTCCAACTGAAGCCCTTCATGAAACATGGGAGAGGTTCAAGACAAAGCTAACAAGATGCCCAAACCATTACATGACTAATGTTCACCTAATGGAGATACTATACAGAGCCTTGAATTCAATAACTAAACCAGTGGTGGATAATGCGGCTGGAGGATCTTTTATGGACCTTACCTTTGGTCAAGCAAGCAATATGCTAGATCAGATGACGAAACAAAGTAGAGCTTGGCATACCAGGGATTCTGAGGTAGCAATCCCCACTTTTTCTATTGGCATAACTACAGACCAAATGAGAAGAGAAGAAGAACGTGATCAAGATATGGCGCACATGAAAACACAATTGGATCTTCTTACAAAGCATTTATTATCAGGGAAGACCGAAAAAGTCAAAGCTATTGCGTCAAAAGGAAGAGACGAATCTGATTTGAAAGAAGAGGCCAACTACTTGAACAATCAGGGGGGTTTCCGAGGGAATACCCAAGAAAACCAAGGTCGGAACTACTATGATAAATCTGGAAACAAGGACCAAGGAAGTTGGAAGAACAAGAATGAAAAGAGTGGTTTGTATGTTCCCCCTGGAAGACGTGATGCCACCACATCTAATTCTGGAAGTATGGAAGACATGCTGGCTAAAATATTGAAAGGAGTGGAAGCAACAAGCGCGGGAGTAGCGGAGGTAGTTAATGATTTGTCCTCTATGAAACAAATAGTTGATTCTCATTCCACTTCAATCAAGCAAATAGAGCAGCAATTGAGCCAACTTTCACCAGCATTCAATCAAAGAAAGGCTGGCATTTTACCTAGCGATACCGTGCAAAACCCAAGGAATGATGGGTCATGCATGACCATTACTACCTGAAGTGGTAAGGTGCTGGAAACTTCAGCAAAAATTAAGCAAGTGGTTGACGAAGCAGCGGATATTGATGATAAAGAAAAAGGAGAAGCATCCGCAGAACAAGGCCACGATGTCCTTGACGTCAACCCCAATGATTTGCAACCTGAAAAAGCTGAAAAACGGAAGCAAGAGGAGAAGAAAGCCGTGGAGAGAACAATTCCATACCCACCACCACCTTTCCCTCAAAGATTGAAGAAGGTGGCGGATGACACGAAGTTCAGCAAATTCATGACTATGTTAAAGCAGCTGACTATTAATGTTCCATTGGTGGAGGCACTTGAACAAATGCCTGGGTATGCGAAATTTATGAAGGATTTTTTGACAAAGAAGCGGGCAACAAGTTATGAGTTGAAAGATGATGTTCATCACTGCAGCGCAATCGCAACCCGATCAATAGTTCAGAAGAAGGCTGACCCCGGTGCTTTCACTATTCCTTGCACCGTTGGATCTTTAAATTTTACCAAGGCATTATGTGATTTAGGATCCAGCATCAATTTGATGCCACTATCTATCTATAAAAAGTTGGGGTTGGGTGATCCTACTCCAACCAATATGAGGCTCGTAATGGCGGATAGGTCGGTAAAACGACCTATTGGTATTCTATGTGACGTATTGGTAAAGGTTTCTTCATTCATCTTTCCGGCAGACTTTGTTATTTTGGATTGTGAGGCAGATTCAGAAGTTCCCATAATCTTGGGGCGCCTTTTACTTGCTACGGGAAGTGTGCTTATTGATTTGAGAGCTAATGAGCTTTCATTCCGAATAAATGACGAAGTAGTTCGCTTTGATGTTTGCAAATCAATGAAGCAACCCAAAGAGCTGAATGTATTCTCGGTGGCTGATGTTTACTTTGATGATGAGAAAGAATTACTTGAAGAGGAGCAGCTGATTGATGACCCGTTGGCAACTTTGCTTATGAATGGTGAGAGTAAGGATGCTGAAAATTGTGAAGAAGCTATTTGTGCTCTATCAGGATTAGGGACATATCGCCATGCTCCCAAGAAGCTAGACCTTGATCTCAAAAATCGACCCACACCACCAGCTAAGCCATCTATTGAAGAGCCACCTACGTTAGAATTGAAGGAGCTGCCAAGTCATTTAAAGTACGCATTCTTACGAAGCGGAAATACACTTCCAGTCATTGTGGCGGCAGATTTGGGTGAGCAACAAGTTGTAGCTCTCATTGCTATTCTACGAAAGTATATAAGAGCCATTGGATGGACCATTGCGGATATTATTGGTATTCCACCTGGGATTTGTACACACAAGATTCAGCTTGAAGAGAATTGCACACCCACCATTGAGCATCAAAGGCGTCTAAACCCACCTATGCAAGAAGTGGTGAAGAAAGAAATAATTAAGTGGTTAGACGCAGGAGTTGTGTATCCAATCTCTGATAGTACATGGGTAAGCCCGGTACAATGTGTTCCCAAGAAAGAAGGCATGACGGTGGTCGCAAATGAAAAGAATGAGCTTATTCCACTTAGACCCGTCACCGGATGGAGGGTATGCATGGACTACCGAAAGCTAAACTCATGGACACTCAAAGATCACTTTCCAATACCATTTATGGACCAAATGCTAGATCGATTAGCGGGGAAAGGATGGTTTTGTTTCTTAGATGGTTATTCCGGCTATAATCAGATTTGTATTGCTCCCGAAGACCAAGAGAAGACAACGTTCACATGCCCATATGGTACGTTTGCCTTCAAACGTATGCCATTCGGGCTATGTAACGCACCATCCACTTTCAGCGATGTATGATATCCATTTTTTCTGATATGGTTGAAGACACTTTAGAGGTATTTATGGACGATTTTTCAGTTGTTGGTGAGTCTTTTGAAGCGTGCTTGGCAAACCTAAGCATGGCATTAGAAAGATGTGTAGAATTCAACCTAGTGCTGAACTGGGAGAAGTGCCACTTTATGGTAAAAGAAGGTATCGTTCTTGGGCATAAAATCTCCGAAAGAGGAATTGAGGTGGATCGAGCGAAAATTGAAGTTATTGAGAAGCTGCCACCCCTAATCTCTGTGAAAGGTGTTTGTAGTTTCCTCGGTCACGCAGGTTTCTATCGACGGTTTATCAAAGACTTCTCCAAAATTGCTAGTCCATTGTGCAAACTCTTGGAGAAAGATGCAAAGTTTGACTTCAATGAAGATTGTGTGAAGGCATTCGAATGCCTCAAAGAAAAACTAATTGAAGCCCCTATCATGATAGCACCAGATTGGTCTCTCCCGTTCGAAGTCATGTGTGATGCTAGTGGGGTAGCCGTTGGTGCTGTACTTGGACAAAGAAAGGAGAAGCTATTTCATCCTATCTATTATGCGAGTAAGGTCCTGAACGAAGCCCAAAAGAACTACACTGTCACAGAACAAGAGCTCCTAGCGGTTGTGTATGTGTTTGAGAACTTCCGAGCTTATTTGTTGGGTACCAAAGTGATAGTTCATACAGATCATGCAGCTCTAAGGTATCTAATGACAAAGAAGGATGCAAAACTAAGAATAATTCGATGGGTTTTGCTGCTGCAAGAATTTGATTTCGAGGTTAAAGATAGAAGAGGTTGTTGAGAACCAAGTGGCTGACCATCTGTCTAGACTCGAGAACGAGCATGTGGCGCAGCCTGAAATCGAGATTGATGATGCATTCCCTGATGAGGAGATCTTAGCAGCAACAATGGAAGGATTACCATGGTATGTCGACTTTACAAATTTTGTGGTGAGTAATGTGATACCTGCAAACTTATCTTACCATCAAAAGAGAAAGTTTATGCATGATGTATAGCACTACTTTTGGGATGAGCCATATTTGTTTCGACGATGTGCGGATGGTGTTATTCGATGATGTATATCCCATATAGAGGTGCCTAATATATTGGAAGCATGCCACACTTCCCAAGTTGGTGGACATCACGCAGGTAATTGGACAGCAAGAAAGGTATTGCAAAGTGGATATTATTGGCCTTCGATATTCAGAGATGCCTACGACTTTGTTAGAAGATGCGACCAATGCCAAAGACAAGGTGCTATTTCGAAACACCATGAGATGCCCATGTCAAAAATCCTTGAAGTAGAGCTCTTTGACGTATGGGGTATTGATTTCATGGGTCCATTCGTAAATTCGTTTGGAATGAAGTACATCCTAGTTGCTGTAGATTATGTCTCAAAATGGGTTGAAGCTGTAGCGTTGGCCGACAATGAGGGAAAGCGTGTTGTAGCATTCTTAAAGAGAAATATCTTCTCTCGCTTTGGAGTACCACGTACTATTATAAGCGATGGAGGATCTCACTTTTGCAACAAGCTATTCAAATCCGTGTTGGCAAAATATGGTGTCAAGCAACATAAGGTAGCCACGCCTTATCACCCACAAACTAGCGGCCAGGTAGAGGTTTCCAACCGAGAGATCAAGCAAATCCTTGCTAAAATGGTAAATTCTAATAGGACAGATTGGTCTCGGAAGCTGGACGATGCACTATGGGCCTATAGGACTGCATTCAAAACACCAATTGGCATGTCCCCTTATCAACTAGTTTATGGGAAGGCTTGTCACTTACCCATTGAGCTTGAGCATAAGGCATTGTGGGCATTAAAGCGATTGAATCTGAATTGGGATGATGCAATGAATCTGAGATTGGAGCAACTGAACGAGATGGATGAATTCCGTCTACATGCTTATGAGAGATCGGACCTATACAAGGAACGGATGAAGAAGTATCATGATCAGCGGATTGTTCGACGAAACTTTCAAAAGGATGATATGGTGCTTCTCTTCAACTCCAGATTGAAGATATTCTCAGGTAAGTTAAAGACCAAGTGGTCTGGTCCATACAAAGTTATCCAAGTCTACTCGTCTGGAGTAGTTGAGTTGGAAGACACCAATGATGTTATCTTCAAAGTGAATGGCCAATGAGTTAAACCCTATATCGGTCCTCTTGATTCGATAAATTATATGTCCATCACTTATCTCGACGAAATCTAAGTACTCGAGGTAACTATGTCGTGCCGCGACAATAAATAAGGCGCTAGATGGGAGGCAACCCATCGTTTATCGTTTTTCATTTTTTTCGTTCTAGTATGTGTTTTGCTTTTGATTAATAATCCAAAAAGAAGAGTCGTGCCACGACCAAAACTAAGGCGCTTGGTGGGAGGCAACCCATCGTACAAATCGTTTTCATTGGTTTTGAGCAAATGTAGGTGCAAGAGGTATACAACGAGGAGATCGGTTTCAAATTTTGATTTGGACGGATTGCATGGTAAAGGTGGTAAGTTAGGAATGAAGATGCAAAAGGCTATGGATTGAGTATTGCTCATGAAAATATAGGCATCAAACAAGGCTAGGCCTAGGTAAAACTAGGCCACGAACAAGGCAAGACCTATACTATGGCCTAAGGTCTCGGAATCTAGTGTGCCATAGCATAGGCGCTGCCCATGCTCAAGTATGCCATAGCATAGGCGCCGCCTATACTAAAGCATTTTGTCTCTGAATCTCACATGCAAAGTGAAAGGCGCCACCTATGGTCACTAAAGGCTTTGCACTAGGCGCCTCCTATGCTCACCAAAGGCAAAGCAAAAGGCGCCGCCTATGCCAAGCATAGGCAAAGCTAAAGGCGCCGCCTATGGTAACTTTTTGTCTCCAAAACCGATTTTAAATGGGTCAAAACCCGACCCAAACTTTTCTATAAATAGGAGACTTAGTCTTGAAACACAAACACATTGAAACACCTAACTAGGCGCCGCACATACTCTCCAAATCATCTCAAAAATTTTCCTTTTGCTCTAATTCTTCACAAGAACATCAACCAAAGGCATTAATCAAGTAAGTACTTCTTTGTTCTTCATTTATTTTTCGTAAGTACTACATTATCATGCCTATTATGAATTGCTAAATCTTGAAGAAATATTGGTGATAAGAATGTGTTTGAATTGTTGATACACAACCAAGTGAGTGAACATATACATTGGGATAATCTTAACTTGTTTCCAACTTGATTTTGATTTTGATGCATTGTTATACTACTTACGGAATTGCCATAGTCATTAACATTGCATAATCTTGTCACTTGAATACTTACATGTTAGAATGACTTGTTCATCGGAATGGGACTTATAGTGGCCTGCCGACTAGGAGGTTGTGATTATTGTTAGATGTTATACCTTCATGTAATCCCTATGTAGTAGTCTTGCTATATCCATCATGAAAGTATTGCAAAGATTACAAGAAGGGTGACATCTCTGATTTGATTGTTGGAATATAGCACCTAAAACGTATGTCGATGAAGTCTAAGTAATCGACCACTTTTACTTCACTAATTTGTATCAACAATCTAAGTGTGGGGTGGTACCCCTATTGCTTGTGTATAGATTGTATCCATTGAGATGATGCTAACATGAACATTGTTCTAAGTCTCAGGTACAATGGCACCCAAAGCAAGACAAGGCAAAGATAAGGCTACCACTTCCCAAAAAGGCAAGAAAAGAGGCCGCAAAGAGCAAGGAGAATCATCCTCAATGCAATTACCACGCCGCATGTTTGGAATAAAATGGGTTGTTGAGGAGGAAGCGAAGGAATGGTATAGGAACAACAAGGAAAGAAAATATGTTCATGTGGACTTGATAAACAAGGAAAGCCTAGCGAAGAAGGAGCCGCGCATGTTGGTGATGATAGGCGAATTTACGTGCCTATATCAATATATTTTGCCCATATTTTAGCCTAGTTTTGAGAACTAATTATCTATTTCATGCACTTTTAGTCCTTTTTCCTATAAATGAGCTAACAAACATGATTAGTAAAGTTTCAGGTATAAATGATGCAAAACACAGCATTTTATGGCTTACTTGGCGCAAAAGAAAGCTCACAAACGAAGTGGAAAGGAGCTGGACGCCTAAAGGACCAAATCTGCTGCATGGAAAATCTGTCCCGGGCTAAAACAGCAATTCTGAAGACTTTGGGGACTTACAGACACAAAGTTGGATTTTTACCAAGATACATTAACCTAGTATAATTAGGTTATGTGTTTTACTATTCTATTTGGATTATGATATTGTAACCTTACCCTAGTACATTTGGGTCAAGGATTTCATTAGTATATTAGGATTTGGTTATTTATTTCATTAGCTTAGTAGGAGTAGGATAGGAGTATTATAAATACCCTATCATGCTAGAGATTTTTATTGATCTTCTTACAATACAATTCTTCTATCCCTCTCTTCTTCCACTACAACACTTCTATTCACTCTTCTAATCTTTCCATTAATTCTATTATTTTTCTATTCATCTATTCCACAACAAGAGAATCGTTACTTGCTAGGGAATCACCAAAACCACACGCCTAAACACCCACTTCTCACGCCATCCACCATGCAAAATGTGATATCCTTCGCATTCATGGGTAACTAAACCTCTTAGTTGGGGTTATGGAAGCCGAATGAGTTACTATCTATAGCTGTGAGTTTGTGAGTTCAAGACACGTATATTTCTTATATCATTACGCTCTTCATCTTAATCTACATTCTTTGCGGTTGCAAACGCAAGAATACGCCAGTCTAACATTTAACTTGTTCGAGAGAAAGGTTATTTGTCTGGAAAAGAGATAATGTCAAGGTAGTAGGACACCCTTTCCTATTAAAAAGCTAGTGCCGTAACTGGACTAACCTCTTGGAGAATTCGTACCGTTAGACACGCTTTAAGCTCGAGAGAGTTAAAGTGAAATAGTCCTTGTTCAAGTCAAGAGACGCTTGGATTTACCATCGACTTCAATTCTCTATAAGCAATTGCATGTCAAGACTCTACACACTCATAGCCAATAGAGACGTATACCTCAGAAGGTGGACATAACCCCAACGCTTCAATTCTCATTGTTTCACAACCTACGAAATACTCTCTTTTTACTTTGCTATTTTCAGCTTTTATTTCATTACTTTGGTTACTTATTACAATCCCCCCTTCTTACGAGACTTGCACCAAAAGTCTATTAATTTTGCTTACTTGTTGGCCAAGCTATTCCCTGTGGGATCGACACCCAACCCAGGTTGGGTTCTATATTTGCTAACGACCGCTTTACACTCACGAGAGCTGTAGATTGAGCGTTATCAAAAATTGGCGCCGTTGCCGGGGACTACGAGTGTCAATCAAGTTCGTAATAATTACTAGACCCTTTGGTCAACGATTCTCGTACTTTTACTTTTAGTTTTTGTTTTTGTTTATTGCAGGTTTTTCTTTTAGTGCATGCCCCATACTAGAAGTTCTGGTCAACCATTATTACCAATCAATCCTGAACCACAACGAATTAGAAGAATGGAAGCACAAGCTGAAATCGACAGGATGGCTGCTCAACACGAGCAAGCAAGATTAGCTTCCCTTGCCACTGCTCAAGTCCAACAACAAAACATTGATAATCCTGGGCGAGCAACAAATCCTGACGATGAGGATTTAGGAGATGACGAGTTGATAAACCCAAGGCATGGCGCTGAAATTGCAACACCTGCCAACAGAAGAGGTCGACAAGCTCGGTATAGGTATGATCGCCAACCTTTGCAACCAGCTTTCGATGATGATGATGATGATCTTGATGGAGCCGGAGCCACTGGAGCCATAATTCCACCACCATTAGCGCCCGGAGCCAAGTTCAACATCACTAGCACCATGATTCAGTTATTGCAACTCAAGGGGTTATTTGGTGGACTAGCAGGCGATGATCCGAATATGCATCTCATCAACTTTATTTCTACATGCAAGTCTTTTGACAATCCTGGTGTTGGTCAGAATGCTATTCGATTACGTCTATTCCCATTGTCTCTGTCTGGGGAGGCAACACTATGGTTGAATGGGCTGACTCCTGATTCAATTACAAATTGGAGGCAATTGAGAGACGCTTTCCTAGAAAGATTCTTTCCGCCATCCAAAAGGGCTCAATTGAGAGATGAAATCAGCAACTTTCATCAGCTTCCCTCTGAAGCTCTTCACGAAACATGGGAGAGGTTCAAGACAAAGCTAGCGAGATACCCAAACCATCACATGACGAATGTTCACCTCATGGAGATCTTGTATAGAGCCTTGAATTTAGTAACTAAACCAGTGGTGGACAACGCAGCTGGAGGTTCTTTTATGGACCTTACCTTTGGTCAAGCAAGCAATATACTAGATCGAATGACTAAGCAAAGTAGAGCTTGGCATACCAGGGACTCTGAGGTAGCAAGCCCCAGTTTATCTATTGGCATGTCTGCAGACCAAAGAAGAAGAGAAGAAGAACGTGAGCAAGACATGGCGCACATGAAAACACAATTGGATCTTCTGACAAAGCACTTATTATCAGGGAAGACCGAAAAAGTGAAAGCTGTGGCGCTGAAAGGAAGAAACGAATCTGATTCGGAAGAAGAGGCCAACTACTTGACCAATCAGGGGGGTTTCCGTGGGAATACCCAAGGAAACCAAGGTCGGAACTATTATGATAAATCTGGAATCAAAGACCAAGGTAGTTGGAAGAAAAATAATGAAAAGAGTGGTTTGTACGTTCCCCCTGGTAAACGTGATACCACCACATCTAATTCTATGGAAGACATGATGGCTAATTTATTAAAAGGAGTGGAAGCAACGAGCGCGGGAGTTAAGGAGGTGATTGATGATTTGTCCTCCATGAAGCAATTAGTTGATTCTCATTCCACTTCTATCAAGCAAATAGAGCAACAATTGAGCCAACTTTCAGCAGCATTCAATCAAAGAAAGGCTGGCACCTTACCTAGCGATACTGTACAAAACCCAAGGAATGATGGGTCATGCATGGCCATCACTACCAGAAGTGGTAAGGTGCTGGAAACTTCAGAAAAAAGCAAGCAAGTGGTTGACAGAACAGCAGATATGGACGCCACACCTAGTGACGTCACAAGAGAAGAAGCCGCAACATCTACTTCCAACGTCAAGGACGTTTCACCTAGTGACGTGCAGCCTGAAAAAAATAATAAACGGAAGCAAGAGGAGAAGAAAGCCATGGAGAGAACACTTCCATACCCACCACCACCTTTTCCACAAAGATTGAAGAAGGTGGCCGATGACACTAAGTTCAGCAAATTTATGACCATGTTGAAGTAGCTGACTATTAATATTCCGTTGGTAGAGGCACTTGAACAAATGCCTGGGTATGCGAAGTTTATGAAAGATCTTTTGACTAATAAGAGGGCAGCAAGTTATGAGCTGACAGATGATGTGCACCATTGTAGTGCAATAGCTACTCGATCGATAGTTCAGAAGAAGGCCGACCCCGGAGCTTTCACGATTCCTTGCACCGTCGGATCTTTGGACTTTGCTAAAGCATTGTGTGACTTAGGAGCCAGCATCAACTTGATGCCATTATCGATCTATAAGAAGTTGGGGTTAGGAGATCCTACACCAACTAATATGAGGCTTGTGATGGCGGATAGGTCAGTAAAACGACCGGTTGGTATTCTATGCGATGTCTTGGTGAAGGTATCTTCATTTATATTTCCAGCAGACTTTGTCATCTTGGATTGTGAAGTAGATTCAGAGGTTCCCATAATCTTGGGACGCCCTTTCCTTGCTACGGGAAGTGTACTCATAGATTTGAGAGCTAATGAGCTTTCATTCCGAATAAATGACGAAGTGGTTCGCTTTGATGTTTGCAAATCAATGAAGCAACCCAAAGATCTGAGTGTATTTTCTGTGGCTGATGTTGTATTTGATGATGAGAATGAGTTACTTGCTGGAGAGCAAATTCTTGATGATACTTTGGAGGTTTTGCTCATGAAAGGAGAGAATGATGATGCTGAAATTTCTGAAGACGATATTTGTGCTCTATCGAGATTAGGGACATATCACTATACCCCCAAAAAGCTGGATCTTGATCTCAAGAATCGACCCACACCTCCAGCTAAGCCATCTATTCAAGAACCACCCACGTTAGAATTGAAGGAGCTGCCAAACCATTTGAAGTACGCCTTCTTAGGAAGCGGAAACACTCTTCCAGTCATTGTAGCAGCCGATTTGGGTGAGCAGCAAGTTGCAGCTCTTATTACAATCTTACGCAAGTATATTAGAGCTATTGGATGGACCATTGCGGATATTATTGGTATTCCACCTGGGATTTACACACATAAAATTCAGCTTCAAGAAAAGTGCACACCCACCATTGAACATCAAAGACGTCTAAACCCACCAATGCAAGAGGTGGTGAAGAAGGAGATTATCAAGTGGTTAGACGCAGGAGTCGTGTATCCTATTTCTGATAGTACATGGGTAAGCCCAGTACAATGTGTTCCCAAGAAAGGAGGTATGACGATGGTTGCGAATGCAAAGAATGAGCTTATTCCACTCAGGCCCGTTACTGGATGGAGAGTATGTATGGACTACCGCAAGCTGAATTCTTTGACGCTCAAGGATCACTTCCCCATGCCATTTATGGACCAAATGCTAGATCGATTAGCGGGGAAAGGATGGTTTTGCTTCTTAGATGGTTATTCAGGTTACAATCAGATTTGTATTGCCCCCGAAGACCAAGAGAAGACAACGTTTACATGCCCATATGGTACTTTTGCCTTCAAACGCATGCCATTCGGGTTGTGTAACGCACCAGCCACCTTTCAACGTTGTATGATGTCTATTTTCTCTGATATGGTAGAAGACACTTTGGAGGTATTTATGGACGTTGGTGAGACTTTTGAAGCATGTTTGGCAAACTTGAGCATGACATTGCAAAGATGTGTAGAGTTCAACCTTGTGCTGAATTGGGAGAAGTGCCACTTCATGGTAAAAGAAGGAATCGTTCTTGGGCACAAGATTTCCGAAAGAGGAATAGAGGTTGATTGCGCCAAAAGAGAGGTAATTGAGAAGCTACCACCTCCAATTTCGGTGAAGGGAGTTCGTAGTTTTCTTGGCCATGCTGGGTTTTATCGTAGATTCATCAAAGACTTCCCCAAAATTTCTAGTCCATTGTGCAAACTATTGGAGAAAGATGCGAAGTTTGACTTTAATGATGATTGCTTAAAGGCATTCGAATGCCTTAAAGAAAAACTCATTGAAGCCCCTATCATGGTAGCACCAGATTGGACGCTCCCGTTCGAAGTCATGTGTGATGCTAGTGGTGTAGCCGTTGGTGCTGTTCTTGGACAGAGAAAGGAGAAATTATTTCATCCTATCTACTATGCAAGTAAGGTCATAAATGAAGCCCAAAGGAACTACACTGTTACTGAACAAGAGCTCTTAGCGGTTGTGTATGCGTTTGAGAAGTTTCATGCCTATCTATTGGGTACAAAGGTGATCGTTCATACAGACCATGTAGCTCTTAGGTATCTAATGACGAAGAAGGATGCAAAACCAAGGCTGATTCAATGGGTATTGCTGCTGCAAGAGTTTGATTTCGAAGTCAAAGATAGAAGAGGTTGCGAGAACCAAGTGGCTGATCACCTATCTAGACTTGAGAATGAGTATGTGGCGCACCCAGAAAATCAGATTGATGATGCATTCCCTGACGAGGAGATACTAGCGACAACAATGGAGAAATTACCATGGTATGCCGACTTTGCAAATTTCGTGGTGAGTAATGTGTTACCTTCCAATTTATCTTACCACCAGAGGAGGAAGTTTATGCATGACGTTCAGCACTACTATTGGGATGAGCCTTATTTGTTTCGAAGATGCGCGGATGGTATCATTCGACGATGTATATCCCATGAAGAAGTACCTACTATATTGGAAGCATGCCACACTTCGCAAGTTGGAGGACATCATGCAGGAAATCGAACGGCAAGGAAAGTCTTGCAAAGCGGTTATTATTGGCCTACAATATTCAGAGATGCATATGACTATGTGCGAAGGTGTGACCAATGCCAACGTCAAGGTGCTATTTCAAAACACCATGAAATGCCCATGTCCAAAATTCTGGAGGTAGAACTCTTTGATGTGTGGGGTATTGATTTCATGGGACCATTCGTGAATTCGTTTGGAATGAAGTACATCCTGGTTGCTGTGGATTATATGTCAAAATGGGTTGAAGCTGTAGCATTGGCCGACAACGAAGGAAAGCGTGTGGTAGCGTTTTTAAAGAAGAATATCTTCTCTCGCTTTGGAGTACCTCGTACTATCATAAGTGATGGAGGATCTCACTTTTGCAACAAGCTATTCAAATCTGTATTGGCCAAGTATGGAGTCAAGCAACACAAGGTAGCTACGCCTTATCATCCCCAAACCAGTGGACAAGTCGAGGTTTCCAACCACGAGATCAAGCAAATCCTTGCCAAGACGGTTAATGCGAATAGGAAGGACTGGTCTCGAAAGCTAGATGATGCACTATGGGCGTATAGGACTGCATTCAAGACACCCATTGGCATGTCACCTTATCAGCTAGTTTATGGGAAGGCTTGTCATCTACCCATCGAGCTTGAATACAAGGCATTGTGGGCATTGAAGCACTTGAATCTGAATTGGGATGATGTGAAGAACCTGAGGTTGGAGCAGCTGAACGAACTAGATGAATTCCGTCTCCATGCATATGAAAGATCAGACTTATACAAGGAGCGGATGAAGAAGTATCATGATCAGCGGATTGTTCGACGAAACTTCCAAAAAGGTGACATGGTACTACTCTTTAATTCCAGACTCAAGCTCTTCCCAGGTAAGTTAAAATCGAAATGGTCTGGTCCATTTAAAGTCATCCAAGTCTACTCGTCTGGAGTAGTCGAATTGGAAAACAATGAGGGTGTTATCTTCAAAGTGAATGGCCAACGTGTCAAGCCATATATCGGTCCTCTTGACTCGATGAATGACATGGCCATCACTTATCTCGACGAAGTCTAAGTACTCGAGATTACTACATCGAGCCACGACAATAAATAAGGCGCTAGATGGGAGGCAACCCATCGTTTTATTGTTTTATTGTTTTGCCGTTTTATCGTTTTATCTTTTCGTCGTTTTAGTATTTTTTTTCTTTTTGATAAATGAAAATCCAAAAATAAGAGTCGTGCCACGACCAAAACTAAGGCGCTTGGTGGGAGGCAACCCATCGTACTAATCGTTTTCATTTTGTTTTGAGCAAATTAGGTGCAAGAAGTATGCAACGAGGAGATTGATCTCAATTGACGATTTGGACGCATTGTATGGTAAAGTCGGTAAGTTAGGAATGGTGATGCATAAGGCTATGAATTGAGCCTTTCTCACGTCATAATAGGCCTCGAGGAAGGCTAGGCCTTGGTAAAAATAGGCCACGAACGATGCACAACCTATTCTATAGCCTAAGGACTCGGAATCTAGTGTGCTATACACTATGCGCCGCCTATTCCTAGGTATGCTTTTGACTATGCGCCACCTATGCTATGGCATTTGAGATACTGAGACCAAATGCCATAGACTATGCGGCGCATATGTCTAGAAATGCCATAGACTATGCGGCGCATATGTCCCATTATGCCATGGACAATGCGCCGCATATGTCATTGATATGCCGAGAGATATGCGCCGCATATGTGGTGATTTTGTCCCCAAATCCGATTGTAAATGGGTCATAACCCGACCCATACTCTTCCTATATAAAGGGGACTTGGTTTTATAACACAACCACATTAGAAACAACCCTAAAGGAGCCGCATAACACTCCAAATCCTCTCAAAATTTTCTTCCTTTGTTCTTCCAATTCACAACAACTTCTCCACAATCTTCAAGCAAGTAAGTACTCTCTTATTCTTCATCTATTTATCGTAAGTACTACGTCGATATGCTTATTATATTTTGCTAAATCATGTGAGATTGGTGGTGATGTTCATGTGTTTGGATAATTGTTGCAAAATCGTGTGAGTGAATATCTACGTAGGGAATTCTTGACTTGTTTCCGACTTGAATTTTGCTCCGATAGCATTGTTATGATAATTGCTGAATTGATATGGCTATGAATATTGCTTAAGATTGTTGGTTAGATGATTACATGATAGACTATCCCGGCCATCGGGATAAGGTTATAGTGCCTATCGACTTAGGAGGTTGTGCTTGTTGTAAGAATAATAATTCCATGTGGTATCCCCTAGGTTGTAGTGTTGCTATATCCACCATGAAAGTAGTCCAATGGCTGTAAATAAGTGATGTAATGCTGATTTTCTTGTCGGAATACAATCCTAAAATGGATGTCGACGAAATCTGAGTACTCGACCACTTTCACTTCACTGATTTGTGTTAACAAGATTAAGTGTGGGGTGGTACCCCTAGTGCCTGCATATAGATTGTATAAAGTGAGATTGTGCTGCAACTAACATTATTTCTAGTCTCAGGTACAATGGCACCTAAAGCAAAGCAAGGCAAGAAAAAGGCTACCACGTCCCGAAAGGACAAGAAGAGAAGTCGAAAAGACCAAGGAGAATCATCTTCAGCACACCTACCACGAAGAATGTTCGGAATAAAGTGGGTTCTTGAGGAAGAAGCCAAAGCATGGTACAGCAGCAACAAAGAAAAGAAATATGTGCACGTCGACTTAATCAACAAGGAGACCTTAGCAAAGAAGGAGCCGCAAATGTTGGCTAAAATAATGGCTTTGAAGCTAGATTTCATCTTCCGAGACATGGGAGAGTGCAATCTTGACTTGACAAGGGAATTCTATGCCAACTGGTCGCCAAACACAACAGGCAACGAAGTCAAAATTCGGGGCCAAGTGTTACAGCTTACATCGGAATGGATCAACTCTTTTCTTGGCCTACCTTCGGTCGACACAACACCATACAAAGAGCTGTACAGCAGGCCTCCTTATAGAGCAATCCGACACACGCTTTGTGGAAGCAGATCGATGGCAATATGGGGCATACATAAGGAAACAGGCCGTCACAACACCTTCCCCTATGCTCCACTAAATAGGGAAGCAAGAATCTGGATGCGCATTGTCAACTCATGCCTTATTCCTGGGACGCAATACACCAAGATATCGAGAGATAGAGTGTGTTTGGTTTATGCATTGATGACGAATGTCCCTATCAACTTTGGGGCAATCATTCGATCTACCATGAGGAAGGCCAGACTCCACAGAAGGTCCCATTTCACATTCGGCAATTTGTTGACAGCAATGTTGCGGAAGGAGGATATAGAAGAGGAACCAGCTGACCACAAACTCCCACATAACCCAAAGAAGGTTGACCTCACAAAGGTCAAAGATGCTGAAACAACGCATGGAGTCAACCTTACTACTGTGGAGAGACATGCTCGTGACGAGAGTTTCTTCCGTCATCTCTATGGCATGACACGATTCACTATGATGAGTGGTAGACGTATTCCAATTGCTGAAGAGCTCCAACAGCTGAACCACGACTACCCAATGAACAGGCATGCCCGGGAGATGTGTGGAGTGGGCGTATATTTTGAGGAACCTCTTGACGATGACGTGCCAACTGATGATGATAGACGCTTGCCCGATTCTGATGATGAGGAGAACTCTGACGATGACTCTTATGATGATTCAGACGAAGGGGGTATGACCCCCGACATTGATGAGGAGTCCGACTAAACCAGGTTCTTCGCATTTATTTTCCACTGAGGGCAGTGTCCCGTCTAAGTGTGGGGTGGCAGAATCTGCATGCTATACTTCTTTGTTTGCACCTATGTTTGTATGTTTGCTTGTTTACTTTGTTTTTTTAGTCCATTTTTTTGTTTGTTTTTTTTTCGTTTGACGTTTTTTTTTTTTAATTTTTTAGGAGTAAAATTTTTCTAGCTACGCATGAAATTATTTTGATAGGCAGCATGAGATTAGAACAAGAGTATGTGCTACAATTGTGACTATTGAGACATTTAGGCTCTAGTTGTGACTTATTATGTGATATTGTGTGACTCAATTCCTTCACTTGTGGGTCGAGAGTCTATATTACTTCCAAACAAGTCGACCATGTGCCTTGTGTGTGCGAGATAATAGTATATTCTATGTTTGTGGCTGATGCTAGAACTTGTCTGGTATGTATGCAAAGCGAAAATAAGGAGTGTAAGTTTAGGATATGATTTAGGCAATTCTTTGGCAACCTATACATGTTTACCTTCAGTTTTACCTACCCATATACATCATCCTAGTTAACCCTTTTGAGCCTTTAGCCTATTTCTTTGACAACCTTGTATGTAAGCCTAATCCATTTCTTTCAAGACCGTAATTTGATCCAAATTCCTAAGTGCTTTAAAGTAAAAAAGTCATGTGACAACATAAGAGGAAATTGGGTGAGTATGATGCTATAAATTGTAATGGTGCTTGAATGTGCTATGAAAAAGAAAGTGCTATCATAAGAGGTATGTTGTGAAAAGAAAAAGGAAAAGAGAGCTGAAAAGTGAGTTGTGATTAAAATTGAAAAACAAAAGATGAGAACAAGGGTGAAAGAATAAAATAAAGAAAGGTTGAAAGAAAAAAGTGTCAATGATACAATGTGATGTATTAAAGTGCTTAGGAACTTAGTCACTATTTCTGGTCAAAATAGCTGATCCTACCCGTCCCTTAGCCTACATTACAACCATCTAAAGACCTACTTGATCCTAATCTTAACATTCCGACATTTAGTAGAGTACTACATTAAAGGCAAGCTTATGGTCATTAGTTGCTACATATGAATTCTTTGTGAGAGTGAGTGCAAGGATATTTTGACATCCATGTTTGAAAAATATGCTATATTTGTGAGTGATTATGGGTACTAAATTGTGAGACACACATGGTTGATGAGTTTTGGATAGTTGTATATGATTCTATGTACCTTAACGTTTGCATTCGAGTTGATCACCATCATGAGTCTATGCTTCAGGTTAAATTGTTTCTACTTATAATTGGAAAGCTACCCTTTGTTGATAATTGTTGTGCTTGTCTTGATAAATGTTTTGTGTTGTTGCTGTAAAAACCTTAAGTCGATGCTTAGAAGGACATGATATGTTGTTCGAGGACGAACAAAGCTCTAAGTGTGGGGTGCTGATGATAGGCGAATTTACGTGCCTATATCAATATATTTTGCCCATATTTTAGCCTAGTTTTGAGAACTAATTATCTATTTCATGCACTTTTAGTCCTTTTTCCTATAAATGAGCTAACAAACATGATTAGTAAAGTTTCAGGTATAAATGATGCAAAATACAACATTTTATGGCTTACTTGACGCAAAAGAAAGCTCACAAACGAAGTGGAAAGGAGCTGGACGCCTAAAGGACCAAATCTGCTGCATGGAAAATCTGTCCCGGGCTAAAACAACAATTCTGAAGACTTTGGGGACTTACAGACACAAATCTGGATTTTTACCAAGATACATTAACCTAGTATAATTAGGTTATGTGTTTGACTATTCTATTTGGATTATGATATTGTAACCTTACCCTAGTACATTTGGGTCAAGGATTTCATTAGTATATTAGGATTTGGTTATTTATTTCATTAGCTTAGTAGGAGTAGGATAGGAGTATTATAAATACCCTATCATGCTAGAGATTTTTATTGATCTTCTTACAATACAATTCTTCCATCCCTCTCTTCTTCCACTACAACACTTCTATTCACTCTTCTAATCTTTCCATTAATTCTATTATTTTTCTATTCATCTATTCCACAACAAGAGAATCGTTACTTGCTAGGGAATCACCAAAACCACACGCCTAAACACCCACTTCTCACGCCATCCACCATGCAAAACGTGATATCCTTCGCATTCATGGGTAACTAAACCTCTTAGTTGGGGTTATGGAAGCCGAATGAGTTACTATCTATAGCTGTGAGTTTGTGAGTTCAAGACACGTATATTGCTTATATCATTACGCTCTTCATCTTAATCTACATTCTTTGCGGTTGCAAACGCAAGAATACGCCAGTCTAACATTTAACTTGTTCGAGAGAAAGGTTATTTGTCTGGAAAAGAGATAATGTCAAGGTAGTAGGACACCCTTTCCTATTAAAAAGCTAGTGCCGTAACTGGACTAACCTCTTGGAGAATTCGTACCGTTAGACACGCTTTAAGCTCGAGAGAGTTAAAGTGAAATAGTCCTTGTTCAGGTCGAGAGACGCTTGGATTTACCATCGACTTCAATTCTCTATAAGCAATTGCATGTCAAGACTCTACACACTCATAGCCAATAGAGACGTATACCTCAGAAGGTGGACATAACCCCAACGCTTCAATTCTCATTGTTTCACAACCTACGAAATACTCTCTTTTTACTTTGCTATTTTCAGCTTTTATTTCATTACTTTGGTTACTTATTACAATCCCCCCTTCTTACGAGACTTGCACCAAAAGTCTATTATTTTTGCTTACTTGTTGGCCAAGCTATTCCCTGTGGGATCGACACCCAACCCAGGTTGGGTTCTATATTTGCTAACGATCGCTTTACACTCACGAGAGCTGTAGATTGAGCGTTATCAGTTGGCCAAGATCATGGCATTACATCTTGATTTCATCTTCCGAGACATGGGAGAATGTAATCTCGATTTGACAAGAGAATTTTATGCCAACTGGTCGCCAAAAACCACAGGCAGCAAGGTCAAGATTCGGGGCCAAGTTTTACAACTCAATGCGGATTTCTTCAACTCCTTTCTTGGCTTGCCTTCAGTCGATCCATCACCATTCAAAGAGCTGTACAGTAGACCTCCATATAGAGCAATTCGACACACACTTTGTGAAAGTAGATCCATGGCAAGGTGGAGCAGACAAAAAGACACCGGACGACACAACACCTTCCCATATGCTCCTTTGAATAGGAAAGCAAAGATATGGTTGCGTATTGTCAACTCTTGCCTCATACCAGGGACCCAGTACACCAAGATAACAAGAGATAGAGTGTGCTTGGTATACGCGCTGATGATGAATGTCCCTATCAACTTTGGGACAATTATTCGATCCACCATGCGGAAAGCCAGGCTACACAAGCGGTCCCATTTCAGTTTCGGCAACTTGTTGACTGCAATCTTGAGGAAGAAAGACATCAAAAAGGAACCGGCTGATCATAGACTC
The DNA here is from genome assembly GCA_030864225.1 of Capsicum baccatum var. pendulum. NCBI lineage: Eukaryota > Viridiplantae > Streptophyta > Magnoliopsida > Solanales > Solanaceae > Capsicum > Capsicum baccatum. The sequence goes on from CM061554.1 coordinate 43,976,591, forward strand.
CCACACAATCCAAAGAAGGTTGGCCTCACAAAGGTTAAAGATGCTGAAACCACACAAGGCGTCAACCTTACTACGGCAGAGAGACATGCTCGAGATGAGAGTTTCTTTCGCCATCTTTATGGCATGACTCGGTTCACAATGATGAGTGGTGGACGTGTTCCAACTGCTGCAGAGCTCCAACAGCTGGATCATGACTATCCAATGAATGTGCATGTAAGGGAGATGTGTAGAGTGGGTACATACTTTGAGGAACCTCTTGATGACGATGTGCCGACCGATGATGAGCGACGAATGCCAGACTCCGACGTGGAGGAGAATTCTGATGACGATGACTCCTATGATTATTCCGACAAAGGGGGTATGACCCCCGACATAGAGGAGGAGTCTGACTGACCAGGTTCTTCGTATTTATTTTCCACTGAGGGCAGTGTCCCGTCTAAGTGTGGGGGTATTTGCATGCTATACTCCTTTATCCGCATTTGCATTTATTTATGTTTGTTTGTTTGAGTTTTTTTTTTAGTTAAATTTTTTTTACTTAGCTTCGCATGAAATTATTCTAATAGGCAGCATGAGATTTTAACAAGAGTTTGTGCTAAAATCATGACTATTGAGACGTTTAGGCTCTAATTGTGACTCACTACATGATATTGTGTGGTATAATTCCTTCAGTTGTTGGGCCAAGAGTCTATACTACTCCCAATAAAGTCGACCATGTGCCTTGTGTGTGAGGATATTGTATATTCTATGTTTGTGGCTGATGCTAGAACCTGCCTGGTATGTATGTAAAGAGAAAATAAAGAGTGCAAGTTTAGGAGATGATTTAGGCATTTCTTTGGCAACCTATACTTGTTTACCTACCCATGGACATTATCCTAGTTAACCCCTTTTGAGCCTTTAGCCTATTTTCTTTGACAACCTCATATGTAAGCCTAATCCATTTTTTTCAAGACCATAATTTGATCCAAATTCCTAAGTTCTTTAAAGTGTAAAGTCATGTGACAAAATAAGAGGAAGTTGGGTGAGTATGATGCTTTAAAATGTAATGGTGCTTGAATTTGTTATGAAAAAAAAATTGCTATCATAAGAGGTATGTTATGAAAAGAAAAAGGAAAGGAAAGCTTAAAATTGAAAAACAAAAGAGGAGAAAAAGGGTGGTAGAATAAAAGAAGGTAGAAAGGTTGTTTGAAAGAAAAGTGTTAATGATACAATGTGATGTATTAAAGCGCTTAGGAACATAGTCACTATTTCTGGCCAAAATAGTCCTACCTGTCCCTTAGCCTACATTACAACCCGTAAAAGACCTAGTTGATCCTAAGCTTAGCATTCTGACATTTAGTGGAGCATTACACTAAGGGAAAGCCTATGGTCATCAGTTGTTGCATATGAATTCTTTGTGAGAGCGAGAGCGAGGATATTTCTATACCCATGTTTGAAAAATATGCTATACTTGTGAGTGATTATGGGTAATATATTGTGAGACACACATGGTTGATGAGTTTTGGGTAGTTGTGTATAACTCTTTGTACCTTAACTTTTGGATATGAATTAACTACCATCACGAGTCTATGTTGGAGGTTGAATTGTTTCTACTAATGATTGGAAAACTACTCTTTGTTGATAATTGTTGTGCCTGTCTTGATGAATATTTTGTGTTGTTACTGTGAAACCTTAAAGTGAATGTTTAGATGGACATGATATTTTTTTCGAGGATGAACAAAGCTTCAAGTGTGGGGTGTTGATGATAGGCGAATTTACATGCCTATAGTGCTATATTTTACCCATATTTTAGCAATGTTTTGAGAACAAATTATATATTTCATGCACTTTTAGTCCTTTTTCCTGTAAGTGAGATAACGAACATGATTAGCAAAGTTTCAGGTATAAATGATGCAGAATTCAGCATTTTATGGATAACTTGACGCCAAATGAAGCTTCACGAAAGAAGGAGAGCAGAGTTTGGGCGCCTATGGACTAAAAGTGACGCATGAAAAACCTGTCCCGGGCAAAAACAACAATTCTGAAGACTTTGGGGACTAGCAGTAATTTATTAGGATTAGGATAATGATACATTAACCTAGTACAATTGGGTTAAGTATTTCATTAGCTTAGTAGGATTTGGTTAAGTATTTCATTAGCTTAGTAGGATTTGGTTAAGTATTTCATTAGCTTAGTAGGATTTGGTTAAGTATTTCATTAGCTTAGTAGGAATAGGATATGGGTATTATAAATACCCTATCTTGCTAGAGATTTTAAGACATTCCTCATTAATTCTATTACTCTATAACTTTTCTTCTAACCCTTCCATTAATTCTACTTTTTATTCTTCTTCTATTCATCTATTCAATTCTTAAATTCTGCAACAAGAGAAACGTTACTTTGCTAGGAATTCACGCCTAACGCCTACCACACTGCTACTACACAAAATCTTTGTTGTGGTATAATAACAATGTCTATTGTGATTTCCTTCGCACTCATGGGTAACTAAACCTCTCTGTTGGGGTTTTAGAAGCCGTATGAGTTACTATCTATTGCTATGAGTTTGTGAGTTTGTGACACGTATGCTGCTTATATCATTATTCTCTTCATCCTAATCTAAATTCTTTGTGGTTGCAAATGCAAGAATACGCCAGTATAGCATTAACTTGTTCGAAAGAAAAGTTATATGTCTGGAAAAGAGATAATGTCAAGGTAGTAGGTCCCATCCCCTATTAAAAAGTTAGTGTCGTAACTGGATTAACCTCTTGGAGAATTTGTACCGTTAGATACGCTTTAAGCTCAAAAGAGTTAAAGTGAAATAATCCTCGAATAGGTCGAAAGACGCCTGGATTTACCATCGAATACAATTCTCTATAAGCACATGCATGTCTGAATTCCTCAAAACTCATAGCTAATAGAGACGTAAACTCAGAAGGTGGACATAACCCCAACTCTTCAATTCTCATTGTTTTACAACCTACTAAACATTCTTTCTTTTTACTTTGCTATTTTTAGTTTTTACTTCAATATTTTGGTTACACATTACAATCCCCTCTTTTTTACGAGACTTGCACTAAAAGTCTAGTAATTGTTGCTTATTTGTTGACCAAGCTATTCCCTGAGGGATCGATACCCAACCCAGTTGGGTTCTATATTTGACTACGACCGCTTTACACTCCTACGAGAGCTGTAGATTGAGCGTTATCACATATGCATGAACAATACTGGCTAACTGACTAATATAAACATGAGAATACATGCTTGAATATATAGTAACTATATCTGGGATCGTGATAACATGAATTTACTAATAACTAACATGACTGATGACTGATATAACTAATGACATGAGTGACTATATCTAACAGTCCTGAATCTGATGGAACTAGTTGAGTTTCATATTGTATCTGAGTTGACTGTATTTGACAGTCCTGAATTCTGTAGAACTATCTAAGTTCTATTACTGAGACTAAATGATTGTATCTGACAGTCCTGATTTTGTAACTGAAACTGTGGGAAGTAGTTATCTAACCGGCATACCCCTAATATGAATTATGCCTGAGTTGGGGTCTAATCTGTATCCCAAATTGGAAGGCTGTCAATATCACGCCACCAATAAGGACAAGCTGTGAGTGACCCTCATCTGACAGTTTCTCTAAAAGAAAATGGTGGGCCCCTCATCTGATAGTGCTTATCCACCTCATCAACCCCCATCTGACAGTGTTGATGTCTCAACCTATGCTGGATACTTAGTTTTGGAACATAAGGATGACTTCTAAGAATCACACCCTCATCTGACACTGTGTGTTCCCATTCTTAGGTTCACCCGGTGCTAGTTTCAACTCCCATCTAAATAGACACTGAACATGGATTACTGAACTAAACTGGACTGATTTACTGAGTTCCGTTGACTGACGGAATAGTACTGAGATTACTGTATTACTGAGTTTTCCTGAGTCACATAACTGACTGAGTTATATGGATCATGGCTTGACTGAGGATATTGTGAAAACATGACACGAACTCTAGGCACACAACTATATTTTTCAGGTAAAAGTACCCCCAGGATTGAATGGAAGGGAACTGACAAGGCATGACATTCTTGAATACATAACTAACATCAACAATCCATAATACAATAATTGAAGATATTTCATGGGCATTTGGTTATCACAGCTTGGTCCGTGAATAAGATAGCATGTATACATAGCATAATTTCATAAGGCTAACTCATGAGTAATCCAACAAACCAATTTCAATACATAAGAATAGCATGGAAGTCATTTTGGATCACAATTAAGCTATAGTGCATAATTTCTATCCTCTTAGGCATTTTATCAAACATCTTGCATGCACTCTTAGGGCATAGGCCTAATCATCAAATTGACACATTATAAATAATTCAATTTATGGATTTCACTTACTTGCTAATGTAGTTTCATTAAAAATAATAAATATTCCAACTTGGGAATCATATAACAAGATAAACATGGTTATAACTAACCCACAACACAAATATCATAATTCATAATTTAAAATAGGGTTCTTGAGCTTTATGGATGAAAGAAATCCATAAATCAACACAACGCATACCTTATTTCTTGATTTAGCAAAGATTGATGGAGCAATTTTTTTGAAATTGAATCCCCATTGAAACCCTAGCTTGTTCTTGAGAGAAAATTGACAGAAACTAGTATATTTTGGGTGAAGAATGGCTAAATCACGTATTATTAGGTTTAAATAGGGGTAAAAAATTGACCTTTTTAACCCTGAACACATCTTTTAAATTCAGTGAAATTTTTCCGAATTGGACCCCTGGCGCGACGCGGCGCTATCGCGTCGTGTCACTGGAATTTGACAACTGTAAAATTGAGGGATGACACGACACGGAGCCATCGCGTTGCCACTTCATTTGCAACCTGAAAGTTTGGCGCGATGCGGAGAAATTACGTTGAGACACTGGAAAAAGGATAATTTCTATTTTGTCCTGTGGCGCGGTGCGCCATTGACTAATATGGCGTTGTTTTAAGACGGGAACTTGAAATAGTCATAACTTCTTATCCGGTTATCGGATTTAGGCAAATTTTATATCGATGGAAAGCTTATTAAATTTCTCACATGACAAAAAGTGAAAATCTTAAAAATTCCTCATGGAATAGACATCATTCAATTTAGAAGATAACACTTGACATTCTTAGGACAAAAAAAAATAGTTAGGAAACTTTGGGGTATTACAGTTTTACATTCACGGGTCCTGCCTGAGGTTTTAAACGGATGGCATGATATTGAAATCTATAGGGAGGCAAGTCATGTGGCTTGCAAAACACACTACCAAACTATTGTAACAGTCTTACTTGATCTAATGTATACAAAAGAGTTTGTGCGTAATCTTGAATCAGTTTAAGATAATAATAGCAAGCAACTCCATCCAACTCCATTATTATTGTTGTTGTTGTTGTTGTTGTTGTCGTTGTTGTTAACAAGATTAACAAACAAAAAAAAAGAAAAAAAGAAAGTAGAGAATACAAAAAAAATTAACAAACAAAAAAAAAGAAAAAAAGAAAGTAGAGAAAATAAAAGAAAAAAGAAAAATAAAGAGGAAAAAAAGGAAAGCTACTAAAAAATAATTAAGAGTAATAAACTATTAATTTTAAATTAAAAATAAATATAAAATAAAATTACATATTAGAAATATTTAGTTATCATACTAGAGAGTTCTAATTAGACTATTATTGTTGGTTGTTGTCTTTCTATTATTATTTTTTTGAATTTAAATTGGAGATAAACTTAAATAAAATATTAAAAATAGTATTAAATGTGTTTATTCCATATATAATCCATATCTTCTATATTTATATCTATATCTTCTATATTAATATTAATAATGAGTTAAAACATTAGAAATATTTAAACTTGAAAAATATATTATCCTTTATTAGAAAAACAATTTTCATTAACTTAAATATAAACTCATCATTAAAGATTTCTGAATGGACTTTTATTCTTTCATGTATTTATCTTTTTTAAAAATTCAAATGAATTTTATAAAACTATCTAACTATAATTTATTTAAATATTAAATAAAATATAAAAATAAAATAATAATACAAATAATAATTTATTACTCTATTAATAACTGTAAAAGTAGAGCCTTTCTACTTCGTTAGAGGTAGAGGTATGAACTGCGTACATCTTACCCCCCTCAGACCCCACTAGGTGGGAATACACTGGGTTTGTTGTTTGTTTGTTTAATAACTGTAAAAGTAGTAGTGCATAGTGCGTAGTATGTGTAATAATAATAATAATAAATAGATAAATAAATAAATAAATAAATAGTAGTAGTGATAGTAAATAATAATAAAAATACTAATGATAATAAATAAATAAATAAACAATAACGACTGCATATGTAGTAGAAGCAGTAATGGTTTGATTTGAATATAAATTAAAAATGCCTCCAATTATTCCACTTGTAAAGATTATTATTAAATTTAAATTAAAAATTAGTTGTTTGGTTGTTAATTCTCCTTATTTATAGCAACTATAAAATTTTAATCCTCTATTTTTTAAAATTTATATTTATCCTAATCAATATACTAATCAGTTATCTTATTGAATTTAAATATAAATAAAATTAGAACTGAAATGAAGTTCTACTACTTAACTTTTCCCATATATACTTCTACAATTATTTATAATGTCAAGCTTTTTTTTTTTTTGTTATTTATTATTGATCGTTGAATTTATTTACCGAATTCCTCATATTCTATAGTTTTAGATGTTGTTTTTGTTTTAACAATTTTACTTTTTATATGCAGATAAATGATGCTGGTATTACATGCTAATCTATGTTTCTAGCTTGAATTCAGGTAAGTAATAATTTCTATTATGATTTTGTTCGTTTGATTTTGACAAAAATAAATACGAAGAGATAAATTGTATTAATTATCCTCATCACTTTTTCTCTAATTTTAATTGTTGTTGGTGGATTTTTTTTTATGATATTGATGTAGTATATTTGTTCTTGATGCTTATTTTTTTCAAGAATTTTTTTATTTTACTCATGAATTTAATTTACAAAAAAAAATTATTAATATTATTTGCAATAACACTAACACCAAGAATAATAGTGATACTTCTTGATAAAATCTAGAAATGTAAAAAGTAATTAATTATTATTTTATTTATTTTCTTTATACAAAAATATAATATGTTTAATAAATATAAGTATTTGATTTGAAATGAACATTTTTAAAATTATGATAGGAAAAGTATGCAAACTGAAAAATAATCTATTTAATTGATTTGATTTGTTTTGTCTTTCCTTATCATCATAGCAATATTTAATATTTAATATATATTCGAAATTAAGATCGAATTGTTTAGTAGTTGACACATAAATTATTCATATATTAAGGTAAAACTATTCTTATTGGCATATTAGAATTTTGTATATGCATGTGTTTGAATTCTATCTAAAATTGTTTTAATGTGTTTGTATAGATTAATTATATAAGTAATTATATACTAATAATAACTGTAAAAATTAACTATTGAAACTTCATAGACTGATGATGTAACTGTGAAATTTAATGAATTGTTTAAATAATATTAAATTAACATTTCATTTTTCAATAGAAAATTATATTTCAAAATTAAGTAAGATGATAAGTTAGTAAGATATTAATTAAAAATAGCAAACTTATGACCTATGTACAAAAAGGAGGTGGGTAGATGTATGGTGAGGATATTAAAGTTTAATTTAAAAATGGAAGGGTCTAATATACCCTTCAACTATTGAAAATGGTACACACATACCCTCCTTCCACCTTTAGGCTCAAAAATACCCTTCCATCCATCTAGTTGGTTCAAAAATAAATTAAACGTATTAGCAATGGCATAAAAATGCCCTTCTTCCTCTATTGGTTCAAAAATATCCTTCATCCACTTATTTGGATCAAAAATTCCCTTAACATTAAATTTAAGTCAAAAAATGTCTCCTCCTTTTAACAAATTCTGATGTGAAATATAATTTTATTTAAATTAACTACATGACATTATTTTTATTGGTCCACATGTAATTAGACTCAAATTCATTCACAATTTAATGGTCCTCTTTTCACTAATTTTTTTACTTATATATAAAAATTTAAAAAGAATTAATTAATGTTTAAGTGCAAAATTAGAAAAGAATTCTTTAAATAGGATAATTAGCAAAGGGCAAATACTCTCATAGTTAATGATTATCTATGTGTGCTCAAATATTATAAAACATATTTTAGGTAAAATTTTGAAGACTTTTAGTTCTTTTTAGGTTTTGAACTTTTTATATATATAAAAAAACTTGAAAGTAATTTAAGTCTTTTATTTAATTTAGGTGCGAATGCATAATATTTTACACTTCTATCCTTCTCCAACATGAAACCATAAAAATAGTAATAATACAAAGAAAAATAGTAATTATATATATATATATATATATATATATATATATATATATATATATATATATATATTAAAATGTAATTAAAAAAAACACCCCTACGTGAAACCAAAAAAAAAAAAACTTTTTTTTAAAAACATTCTCCCTTAGAATACTTTACAATAGATAAAATCATTTAATCTTTTTCCTTATATATATATTAAAATGTAATTAAAAAAAAACACCCCTACATGAAACCCAAAAAAAAATAATAACTTTTTTTTAAAAAAAAAACATTCTCCCTTAGAAGACTTTACAATAGATAAAATCATTTAATCTTTTTCCTTTAATTTTTATTTTATTAAATAGTTATTTAGAATGGAATTAAGAGTCTTAAAATATATAAATATGAAACCCGAAACATATAGGAAAATTAAGAGTCCTAAAATATATGGAAGAAAATTAAGAGTACTAAAATAGAAAAAATATATATCTTGAAAAACTAAAAATTACCATAAATATAGCTATTATGATGTACCATAAATTACTTGATAACTTGGTACCAACCTAAAACTAAAAAAATAATAATTAAAAAAAAAACCACCCCTGGCGTAAAACCCACAAAAATGATATAATAATAAAATATTATAATTAAAAAAATTCAAAAATAATATAATAATAAAAATTTGTAATTAAAAAAACCCCCAAAATAATATAATAATAAAATAAATTGTAACTAAAAAAAACCACCACTACGTGAAACCAAAAAAAAATATACTAACAAATGCATATCTATTCAACCAAAAAATATATAATATCATAATTAAAAAATTGTAATTAAAAAAGAAAATTACCCCTACGTGAAATAAAAAAAAATAATATAAAGGAGGAGATATTTTTGGACTTTAATTTAATGTTAAGGGCATTTTTTGTCCAAATAGGCGGATGGAGGGATATTTTTGAACCAATAGAGGAAGAAGGGCATTTTTGAGCCATTTCTAATACATTAAGGTTATTTTTGAGCCAAATAGATGGATAAAAGGGTATTTTTGAGCCTAAAGATGGAAGGAGGTTATTTGTGTACCATTGTCAATAGTTGAAGGGTATATTAGACCCTTTTTCAAAAAAAAAAAAAAAGTAAATAAATGTTATTCAAAAATATTATTAAGAAATTTAGAAATTTCAAGAATTGTGAAAATAAATAATAAAAAGGACATATATAAGGAATTCGAATTTATGATGTATTAAAGAAAAGTAGTGGATAATTATATTGAGTCAAGTGACATGCTAATTAAAAGTTAAATATTAATATTATAATCGTTACATATCATTCAAAATTTATACTACTTTCCGTTTCTCAAAACAACTGGCATGTTTACGCGCGAAAGCAAGCCTGAGCATTACGGTTATCAAGAGAAAATAGTTGACATCTTTACTAAAAATATTTTTCTCAAAATAGTTGTCAGTTTAAAAGATCAAAAAATAATTAACTATTTTTTCAACTCTGTCTTATCATTAACTATTCTAAAATTAATGAAGGTAAAAAAATTAATAAGTAATATATCAATCAAATCACAGTTTTAATTAATTATTCTTTAAAAATTATGCAATCTTAATTCTGCTAATTATTCTAAAAAGGAGGAAATAATGTATAACACTTAATGATCTTTATGGATTTATCCTTTTGTTAAAATATTTTTTGTTTTACAGTAAACATAATATATATTGTTATTACTCATATAGATTTAATTAGAGGTGAGGAAAGCCGGGGGAGGGGGGGGGGGGGGGAATTAACAACCTAATATTTTTTAGTTGTGATGGTATAATAAAGTGAAATATGAAACTTAATTTTTTTTTGCAGTTACATAATTATTTTTTTCGTATAATTTAGTTGGGGGTTTGGGTGGGGTGGGGTGGGGTGGGGTGGGGTGGGGGTTAGAATTTTTATCTTATTTTTTATTTTTAAAAATTTAGATTGGAGGGGGGGTGGGGGGATGGAGGTGGAGGTGTGGGTATAATATTTTTTTTCAATTTTTATTTAAAAATAATATGATAGTTGAGCTCTTTATTTATATTAATGCGAGTAATATGATTTAACATGGCCGAACGAGATATTTCAATATGAAGCGATTAAAAATAATATTTTAATATTATCCACATATTGTGTGGGTACTTATACTAGTATATTATAAAGCAGAGGCCAAAATATCAGAAGAAGCCATGTGACAGTTTTTAGGACAAGTTTAAAAGTATTGTAATAAAATCTTTATAATTAGTTGAATTTGAAAATATAATAAAATCTTTATTATAAGTTAGAATTTGAAAATAACAATACTTTAAGAGAAAAACAATATTTTTTATTAGCTTAAACCTAGTAACCATAGTTGAAGAATCCTAAATAAACTTTAACTATTTAATAATAATAATAATAATAATAATAATAATAATAATAATAATAATAATAATAATAATAATAATAGTAGTAGTAGTAGTAGTAGTAGGAGGAGGAGGAGGAGGAGGAGGACTCATAATATTACATTTAGGATGATATCTTTAACAAAAAAATACTACAACAAACAACAACAAACCCATTGTATTTCCACATAGTGGGGTCTGGGGGGGTAAGATGTACGCAGTCCATACCTCTACCTCTAAAGAAGTAGAAAGGCTGTTTCCGATAGACCCCCGGCTCGAGACACGAGATACCACACAAATACATAGTAAAGCATAGAACAAGATTTCATAACATAACATAAATACGACACCCATAAGTAATAAAAAACAGAGAAAAGCACACAGATTCGTAATAAAACATGGAACAAGGTACCATAACAAGAATAATACCCCCCCAAGTAATTCTCTACACTAGCGACCCAAACTGGCCCTAGCCTTCTGCCCTAATTCGCGTCCTCCAGATCTTCCTATCTAGGGTTATGTCCTCGGTGAGCTATAACTGCTCCATGTCCCGCCTAATCACCTCACCCCAGTACTTCTTCGGCCTACCCCTACCCCGCCTAAAACCATCCAACGCTAGTCTCTCACACCTACGAACCGGGGCATCCATGCCCCTCCTCATCACGTGTCCGAACCATCTCAATCGGACTTTCCGCATCTTATACTCCACTGGAGTCACACCAACCTTCTCCCTGATAGTCTCATTCCGAACTCTATCCCCTCTAGTCAGCCCACACATCCAATGCAACATCCGCATTTCTGCCACCTTCATTTTTTGGATGTGGGAGTTCTTAACTGGCCAACACTCCGCTCCATACAACATGGCCGGACGGACTACCACCCTGTAGAATTTGCCTTTAAGCTTGGGCGGCACCTTCTTATCGCACAACACCCCCGACGCGAGCTTCCGCTTCATCTATCCCGCCCCAATACGGTGTGAGACGTCCTTGTCAATCTCACCGTTACCCTGGATCACAGACCCGAGATACTTGAAACTATCCCTCTTACATACCTCCTGTGATTCCAACTTCACTACCACCTCATTCTCCAGCCTCACGTCATTAAACTTGCATTCCAAATACTCCGTCTTGCTTCTGCTCAACCTGAACCCTTTAGACTCAAGAGTTTGTCTCCACACCTCTAATTTGTCATTCACACCCCCTCGCGTCTCATCAATCAAAACTACATCATCTGCAAAAAGCATACACCAAGGCACCTCCCCTTGAATACGCCGCGTCAACACATCCATCACCAAAGCAAACAAAAAGGGACTAAGAGTAGATCCCTGATGCAATCCTGTCAAGACAGTGAAATGCTCTGAGTCTCCTCCCACCGTCCTTACCTGAGTTTTTGCTCCATCATACATGTCCTTAATTGCACTGGTATATGCCAGCGGGACTCCACTTACCTCCAAGCATCTCCAAAGCACCTCCCTGGGGACTTTGTCGTATGCCTTCTCCAGGTCGATAAACACCATGTGCAGGTCCTTCTTCCTTTACCTATACTGTTCCACCAGCCTCCGTACCAGGTGAGTTGCCTCCGTCGTCGAGCGGCCAGGCATAAATCCAAACTGGTTTTCCGAAATAGACATTATCCGTCTCAGCCTCACCTCGACCACTCTCTCTCAAATCTTCATAGAGTGACTCAATAACTTAATCCCCCTATAGTTATTGCAACTCTGGATGTCACCCTTATTCTTATAGAGAGGAATCATGGTACTCCACCTCCAAGCCTCGGGCATTTTTGCCGTCTTGAAGATTTCGTTAAACAATCCAGTCAACCACCTTACACCAGCCTCTCCAGCAAACTTCCAAAAATCCACCGGTATCTCATCCGGCCCCGTCGCCTTACCCCTTCGCATCCTGCGAACAGCCTCTCTAACCTCTTCTACCTTAAAACGTCTACAATAACTAAAATCCCGACACTCCTCTGAGTGCTCCAGCTCCCCTAACACAATCGCTCTATCCCCTTCATCATTCAAGAGCCTATGAAAGTACGACTGCCATCTATTCTTAATGTGGCCGTCCTCCACCAACACTGTACCGTCCTCCCCCTTAATGCACCTCACCTGGTTGAGGTCACGACCCTTCCTCTCCCTAGCCTTAGCGAGTCTAAACAACTTTTTCTCCCCTCCTTTCCCCTGTAACCCTGCATACAAACTCTTAAAAGCGGCCGTTTTAGCCGTCGTAACTGCTAACTTAGCCTCTTTCCTAGCTAGCTTGTACTCTTTCCTGTTTACCCGTTTCTCTTCTTCGTCCTTACTCTCAACCAACTTAGCATACGCCCCTTTCTTGGTCCCCACTTTCTTCTTAACCTCTTCATTCCACCACCAATCCCCCCGATGATGTCCGGTCCGGCCCCTAGAAACACCCAACACCTCACTTGCATTCTCCCTGATGCACCTAGCCACCCCATCCCACATACTATCCACGTCCCCCCTATACTCCCACACCCCCATTCCCGCTAATTTCTCCCCTATCTCCCACGCATTCACTGGCGTCAAGTCGCCCCACTTAATTCTAGGTCTACACTCCTCACCCCTCCTCTTTTTAATCTTCTTTATACCCAAATCCATAACCAAGAGCCTATGCTGGGTCGAAAGATTCTCACTCGGGATGACCTTACAGTCCTTACACAACGCCCTATCCCCTTTCCTAAGCAACAAAAAGTCAATCTGGGTCTTGGCTATCGCCCTTCGAAAGGTGATCAGGTGATCGTCCTTCTTCGGGAAGCCCGAGTTCACCACCACCAGCCCAAAGAACCTCGCAAAATCCAATAGAGTAGCCCCCTCTTCATTTCTTTCCCCAAAACCAAAACCACCATGTACATCACCAAAGCCTCTGGATAACGCCCCGATGCGCCCGTTGAAATCTCCTGCTACAACAATCTTCTCCGAGCTAGGCACGCCTCTCACCACCTCATCCAAAGCCTCCCAAAACCGCATCTTCTCCTCCCCCTCCAAGCCCACTTGCGGTGCATAAGCACTACACACGTTCAGGGTAAACCCCCGAATGACCAACTTAATAGTCATCAACCTATCATTGATCCTCTTCACCTCTACTACCTGATCTCTAAGCTCTTCATCTACTAAGATGCCAACTCCATTCCTACGCCTCTCGCTCCTAGAGTACCACAGCTTGTAACCATCCATATCCCTAGCCTTAGACCCTACCCACTTGGTCTCTTGAACACACGCAATATTAATCCTCCTCTTTCTAAGAATCTTCACAAGCTCTATGGACTTACCCTGAAGGGTCCCTATATTCCAAGACCCAACCCTCAGCCTACCATCACTATCCACACGTCTTCCTCTACCACCCCTGAGGCCAAACCTTGACCTCCCTCCCACTCCCACCCTTTCCTCATCCCTCGCCCCCACCACAGCCCCACGCCCCAACCCCCTCGAACATGACCCTATCCGACCATCACCGCCCACAGCCACTACTATAAGAAAATATAAGAAAATATAAACAATGGTAGTAGCAAAGCAGCAGCAAGAAATACAAGGCTCACACAAATTCGAAGAAATAATCAAGAAACAAAACTAAACTCAAATAGAGAGCAAACACCACTGGACTCAACACCCAAAGCCCAAAAAACAGAGCCCCAAGCCGATAACCCAATAAAAAGCAGTGCAAGAAACGACAACAGACAATATCAACAAATCAAACGCAAGTCAAGATACAGGAGATAATACTAGCATAATACGAAGAATGCAATAACAAAGGTTAGAAGTCACCGGGTTACGCTTGTAGACCAAGCTAGAAACCAAAACCCAACGTAGATCGGGCTCCGGGGAGTTCCGTTGACGGAGAGACGGCGCTGCTGGATGCAGAAATTAGAGGGAGCGGCGACTGCTGGAGACCGAGGGGGCTGGTCGTCGTTTGGGGGAGAGGAGGTCGAACAGAGGGAGCCAGCGGCGCCGCTGGGCTGGTTCGTCGCGGTTGGAGATGGAGATGGATGGCAGCGATGGGGTCACCTGGTTGACGTTGTTTGTTCGACGGAGGTACTGAGATGGAGAGGGTCGCCGGTCGCTTGGGTCTGACCGGAACCGGACGGCAGAGCGGTTGGGTAGAATCTCGCCTGAGTCGGCACCGGAGTTGGGGTTTACGGCGGAGGTGGACGACTGTTTCTGTGGCGGAGGTGGCGGCGTTGTTTCGCTGATGGCGGCGTCGGGCGGGTGCCGTTGAGGTATGAACGGAGGGAGGCGGATCGGAGCCGGAGGGAGGCGAAGGGGGGGCGACGGGGAGCCGAAGGTCGGATCGGAGCCGGAGATCGGCGACGGGGGCCGGGGATGGTTTTGGTTTAGAGAGAAGGTAGAGAGAGAGAGCCGTTAGAGAGAGAGCCGTTAGATCAAGCAGCACAGAAGACCAATGAGATAAAAATCAACAAAAAAAAATACTAAATAAAATATAATATAAGAATAGTAATAACAGTAAGCAATAATAATTGTAGTACTAATAATAGAAGACATGTAGTAGTAATTTTTAAATTTAGAAAAAAAATACTGCGATAATAGTAGTTTTTATTATTATTATTATTATTACTAATATAATAATAATAATAATAATAATAATAATAATAATAGATTATTGAAGAGAAAATCTTGTTATTATTATTATTATTATAATTTTTTTAAAAAATTGAATGTGAAAAATAATAGGTTTTTAGATTTAAAACATAACATATTTTCATTAGCTTAAAACTAGGAAATCATGTGTGGAAAGTAGTAAATACATAAATTTATACTTTTTAAATGCTATAAAATATATTTATGTATTGAATATAAAATAATAATTTTAAAAATTATCATTATTGTCTCATTGATTTCAAATATTTATCTCAATTTAAATATAGAGATAAGATAACTATGTATTACATTTAAAAAAAGGAAGGATAAGGAAGACTAATAAACTAGATAATTATGATAATTAAATTTATAAGGCAGAGGATAAAGCACGTGAGGAAGCCATGAGGCAAGTTATTGTTAAGCCACGTGGTAATTCTTAGGACAAAACTATTAAGTGTTGTAATAAAAAATTTCTATTAAAGAATATTAAAAATTTAAATTTAAAAATAAAGGAGGAAAAAAATAGTCCTAACTAAGCTATAAAAATTAAATGGTGAATGTTTTCAACCCAAAAGATAGACGTAAAAAGAGGCGTGAGTAGCTCTAAGAAAGAAAGCAAAGAAAAGAAAAGAAAAAGAAAATTTTAAAAAACGTGAAAAAAGAAAGTAAAACTATCAAAAGATAATTAGACTAATAAATTATTAATTTTAATTTAAAATAATTATAAAACAAAATTAAATATTAGAAATAGTTAGTTATCACTGTAGAGAGTTCTAATTGAACTCTTATCAAGTTTTGAATTTAAAGATTAATTATTTGAATTTGAAATACATTATCCTTTTAATAATTTTTTTTTTATCTTAAAAATAGAAACCCATAATTGAAGAGTTCTAATAGATATTTGTTATTTCAAACTTATCTCTTTAAAATTTAAATGTTATAAAATATATTTAAATACAATTTATTTACATATTAATGTAAGATAATTTTTTTATTAAAATATTAATAATCATATTTAATAGTATTGTAATAAGATTCTTATAATTATTTGAATTTGAAAATAAATCATCCTTTAAAAAAATATTATTAATTAGTTAAAAATAAAAACTCACAATGAAAGAGTTCTAAATGAACTCTTATATTTCATAAACTTATCTATATCAAGTATAATGATATTATTATTATTATTATTATTATTATTATTATTTTATTATTATTTTATTATTATTATTATTACTATTATTAATGATAATTAAAAACTCACAATGAAAGAGTTCTAATGAACTCTTATATTTCATAAACTTATCTATATCAAGTATAATAATAAATATATTATTATTATTATTATTATTATTATTATTGATAAGTATAAATAACATATATTTGTGATGTGTGTCTAAAACTTATCCTTACTTGCGATTATTTTAAAATTTTAAATATAAATTAGAATTTAATAATTAAATTCAACGTATATAACTATTTGAAATACCTTTATATATCTAAGTTGTCAATTATTGTTTACAAAAAAAAATAGCAAACAAACAAAAGAAAAAAAGAAAGTAGAGAAAAGAAAGTAAAGAAAAACAAGGAAAAAAAGGGAAACTACTAAAAAATAATTAAGAGTAATAAATTATTAATTTTAAATTTAAAATAATTACAAAATAAAATTACATATTAGAAATATTTGTTGACACCTAATTTTTGCCCTCCATGACTAAATTTAATTTCGAGTTTCTTCAATTTTTAATAAAATTACAATATTTATTTTATCCGAATAAAAGACTTCCCAAAGTATTCGGGTGATTTTGTCATTTTAAGTAACAATTATATATTTTTGTATTCGCATATATAATATCATATAATTTTGTTACTTAAATAATTATTTTGCGAAATTTTTTATAAAGGGTTCTCTTGAAAATTAATTCAAACGGTTAGAGTCCTGATTCAATTATATTTTTTTCTCAAAATAATTTGTTTGGAGAAATATTCGTTTAATTTTATTAAATCAAGAAACTTGGGATTAAATTGATTGTTAGTTTATTTCAAATTTTAAACTCAATTTAGTCGATTCATCAAATTTGACCATAATTAAAATTAAATAAGCCAAAATTATAATTTAAATTGACCGATTAATTATCAATATGACCAAGATCTAAATGAACTAACTAAATCCCTATCCAATAGGCTATATTTTAAATGACCCAAGAATTGGCCGAAATAACTTTCTTACTTTTGCAATTGTGCTACAATGGCAGCCCAACAAAACAATAACAACACCTCGTTCATATAGTTCAACCCTTCTCAATGGATTATCAAATTCTTTCCTATTTACAAAGCAAAGCACGGCTTTTAGCTAGTCTTGTTAATCTTGCCTACAGTGACTTTTTTGGGGATGAAGATTATAGTAATTGACGACAAAAACAAAAAGATGAAAAAGCTACCCCTGCCCATTTCACACGATACCCGGCCCAATTCTTATCCCTTCTCCCCATTAACATCGAACAACGGCAAAAACACAAACCACACACCAGCAAAACAACGACGACATAAACAACAAGTCAACAACCAACAACCAACAACCGTATCAATTACAGCAAACATCAACGCCGGCCACCGCCAAATCCGACGAATCACCCAATTTCGGCAAAGAACCCGACCAAACCGACTCGTCTCCGACCCGACCCGACAGCAACGTTCCATTCAACGACAAATCCCTTAAATCACGGAAATACATCTATCTCCATCTTATCTCTGCATTTTTGCAGACCTAGAGCCATCCTTTTTGACCTTTGCTTGATGTTGTGTATTTCCAAACCCAAAATCCAATCCAAGTCAGAGGTCATAAATTCAAATAAGAATTTATGGGATTTGTTTCTATCCCTTGTCAATTTTTTTTAAATTTCCAACCACTCTCTGTCAAAGAGACAGAATTTCTTTTGAATTGTTGATTTTTTTTATTTTATTTTTTCAACTATAAAGAGGAACTCATGCTTCCATTGAAAGGGGAAAATTTTTTGGAGTTTTAATGACACTTTCTGACTTACAAAAGTTCTCTGTTTTCTTTGTTCCGATTTACTCACACCGCTCTCATTGTTTATTTTCGTCGTTCGAACTCGGAGTCAGAATCCGTGGTGGAATCGCTCTTCGGCTTGTCATCTTTGTTCGCTGCCATAAAAAGGGATAGTATCATCTCCTTACTCGTCTATTCTATTTCGCCAAATTTTATTATTTGTGTTGTTGGTAGGAGTTGTCGGGTTGTACGTTTGGCCGACGACCTATGTGGCTAGCTTTTTTTTTCTTTTTTTTCTTTTACGCTTTGTTTTTATTTTCGATACGCTGACCATTTGGGAGAGATTTTTATGAAATAGCTCCTTATGGTTAACATTGTTTCGGGTCAGTTTGGTTAACTTTATTTGAGTAAAATGGCTGGATGTTCTATTTTCTTATTCACTGCTTGCTATTTGGTTGGTTAATTTTGATATATTTTATCCATAAAGTACTCAAAGATTTCCCCACGCTTTACTCTCTCTTTTGGATAAAAAGAGTACGAATTGTTTTTTTTTTTGTCAGTTGAAAATTACAATTATTAAAGTTGGTTAAATTTACGTTGAAGCCATATGTTAAGAAGAGTACATATTGTTTTTTTTTTGTTGTTGAGAATCCCCAAGGGAGAAGCAATATGCTGTGCAGTCTAACTTAAGCTATATTGGTAACATTTTTTGAAAATTGGATGGTTGTGACAGTGAGTTGTTGTTAGATATCCTTACATTCTCCCCACCCCTTTTGTATTTGCTATCTATTTTTGGAACAAGTCTTTCACACTGATTTGGTTCTTGAGTGAGCACGGGTTAAGCTCACGTAAATCTCACATCCGAAGTGCTCCCAAATTAATTATTAATTTTCCATTTAGTGGTTGCCTTAAGGGTCATTTAATATGCAGTTTATGTGGTATTTATCCGTTTCCCTTTAGAATAACAGTAATTTCCTTACTTTTATCACTAATAGTTGTCTCTTCTTTTCTATGCATGAAATCCCTCCTCGAGTATCTTGCATTCGGTTGAGTTAAACCCTTCTCCCATAGAGTCAAGACCCATGCCAAGACCGAAAAGGGGACTAATGTGCAAGAAAGAGAGCTGGTGTACAACTGTATACTCTGATATACAGCTGATATACACTCGTAGGCAGCAGCTGCATGTTGTACTGTGGTTCATGGTGGAAAATGGAGTCGAAATACACATGCCAAGACCGAAAAGGGGACTAATGTGCAAGAAAGAGGGCTGGTGTACAACTGTATACTCTGATATACACTCGTAGGCAGCAGCTGCATGTTGTACTGTGGTTCATGGTGGAAAATGGAGTCGAAATACACAGATTACCGCACTGATATACACAGTATACGGGGTGGTATACAGAAAATTGCAGCAAAGGAGTTGCTGATATACAGCAGATATACAGGGACAAAAGATGGGCTAAAAGTCCATGAGTTTGGTTCAAAATTGGACAGATTTTTAATGGGCCAAAAGGAGCCCAATTCACTCTTTTCTCTTTAATTATCCATTCTAACTTATTTATTGTATTTGTTTGAACACTTTAATCAATTAATCTAAATAAATCCCCCAAGATATCGTCATTTTTCTTTTATCTTCATTTTTCCCTTCATTACTTGAATTTTTTCTTGGGTTTATTATTCAGGGGAATGAGAGATTGATGAGGATGTCTCTCACCGTATTGGGTAGGTTGAATGAAATGGAGGCTCGCTTCAAAAATTTTATGCGATAAGAAGGTGTCTCTCAAGCTTAAAAGACAAATTTTATAGAGTTGCGGTCCGACTGACAATGCTGTATGGAGCGGAGTGTTGGTCTGTTAAGAATTTTCACTTTTAAAAGTTGAAGGTGGCGGAAATGAGGATGTTGCGTTGAATGTGTGGATTTATGAGGGCGGATAGGGTTAGGAATGAGATTATTCGGGAGAAAGTGAGGGTGGCTTCGGTGGAGGATAAAATGCGGCAAGTGAGGTTGAGATGGTTTGATCATGTGATGAGAAGGTGTATAGATGCTCCTGTTCGTAGTTGTGAGAGGTTGACCTTGGAGGGTTTCAAGCGGGATAGGGGTAGACCGAAGAAGTAGTGGAGAAGAGTGATTAGACGTGACATAGAGCAGTTACAACTTACTGAGAATATGACCCTCGATAGAAAGGTATGGAGGAAAAGTATTAAGGTAGGGGACTAAGGTGTGGGGTCGAGTCATAATCTGCAGGTAGGAGGTTTTGGTGCAGCTTGGTTGGTAGTTCACCGATTGGGGGAGAGGGTCCTTGGTTTGTTATTGTACTTTATGTTTGTGGATGGAGTATCTTTGTTACTTTATCTTGTTCTCACTTCTGACTTTTTTTGTATATGTTCATTTGTCTTGAGCCTGAGGTCTATCGGAAATAACCTCTCTACTTCTTCGGAGGTAGTGGTATAGACTGTGTACACTTTACCCTTTTCAGATCCTAATATATAGGAATATATTGGGTTTGTTGTTGTACTTACTTGAATTTTTCTTTTATTATTACTAGTTTAGATATACGCGTCTCGCGTGTGTATCTCAATTTAGTGAGTTTAATTTTATGAAATTATTTAAAATATAAAAAGCACGACGGTGTTTCAAAATGTTTATTATATTTTTTGTTTGTTAGCATCTTGACATTAGAACAATTTTTAGCTATTATCCAAAGTAGAAATTAGTCAATCGAAAAGCATATATATTAGTTTAAACACGAGAAAGTTTATAAAGGAGAGTATATTCTCCTTAGTTCTTCCTTGATCCATTCTCTTTCACCCCTTCTCTCTTTCTTTAATCTCCTTAATCTCTTCTTTCATCTTCTCTAATTTCATATCAACACAATTATCCTTTTGTTTGGATTGTTTAGGCTTGTCAGTTTCTTCAGAAGCTTCCTCAACTAATTCGTTCAACCCAATTAATTTATCAACAATTTTTAATATATTGAGAAGATTTCTCAAAAGATATTTTTGTTAACTAACATTTATATTTAAGATTTTATAATAGTAGGTAGATAGATTAAACTCGATTTAGCATGAATAATGTACTTGATCTACTTTCAAACTTAATTAGTAAGCTCAAAATTGAAAGATTCGACTATAATCCTAAATTTATATGTTCATTTTCAAACAAAAGTTATGCATATCAAAATTCAACACTTACTATAACCCTTATATTTAGAACTCAACTAACAACTTTAATTAAAGATTCAACTATAATACTAAAGAAATACTTAAATAACATAACTAAAACAAAGCACAGTTAAACAAAGGAAGAAAAAAAGAAGAAGAAAGAGACAAACCTTTGATATTTTTGACTACTTCATTTGGTGACGACTTGCTTATTTCTTTTAATTTTTGATAAAAAAATTTCTATTGAAAAAGAAACACGAGAGATTATAAAAAAAGAAGAATTCATTGTCTTGTTAATTATTTAATCAGAATTTATATATGATTTTTAAAGTTATTAATTAAAACAAATAAAGAAAGATGGAGAAGATGATAATAATGAATATACACAAAAAAAGACAACTTTAATTAATAGCTAAATAAGAAGAAAAAGTAGAAGTAGATAAGCGGTATAATAAGAACTTTAGAACAGATAGAAGTTACTCAAAATATAAAAAGACCCTAGATAAAATAGAACAGAATTTAGATTATCTGAAATCACAAGAAATAGAAATAGATAGAAAAATTCAGTATCTAAACCATAAATTTAATTTAGAACAAATTCCTACAAAGATAGAAATTGAAAAACTAATAAAAACACTAATAGAAAAGCCTAAAGAGTTAGAAGTAAAAACAACACAGTTAGTATCTAAGCTTGTAGAACAAGTAGAAAATATAACAAGAGAAGTCAAAGACTTACAATAAATAACAAAAAAATTAGAAGAAATATTACTTTCATGAGTGAGGAAGATACAAGCTATATAAAAGCACTAGAAAAATCAAGAATTCATCATAACGAACCAGAAGGACTATCCAGGCATATACCTTCAAGTCAAACAGATAAAGTTTTACTAAAACAAAATAATACCATAATAGTACTACTTTTAGATTTGCATAAAAAGATAGATGGTCTAATTCAAAATAAAGAAATAGTTACAACACCAAAAGAACCAGAACTACCTGAATTACATAAAAAAATAGATATCTTAATAAAAGATAAAGAAACCAAAGAAAAACAAAAACCTATTTCGGAAATAGAAGAACTTGTAAATCAATTAAAGAAAATTGAAATAACCCCTCAAAACGAACGCAAAAAGATAATAAGAAAACCACAAAGATGGACCTTTTATCAAATAGATGGAGAATCATCGAAAACAACAATGAAAGACAAGGAGAAGATAGACAAAGAATCAGTTTCTCAGAAAACAGGATAGGAAATAATAATATATTATCTAGAATATGTAGAAGACAATCTAATATAGAACAGAACCAAGAACTTAACGAAATAATAGATGTAGATAAAAATTTACAAATTTTTCAACAACATCAGTTAAAATTACTAAATCCTAAGACGTTATATAATTCAGGATATTTTTCTTCAGACAATCAGCTATATAGACATTATAGGGAAGAACAAATATCAGCCTTAGGAGGAGATTTTAAAATACTAGACTTAGTAAATACTAATTCATTAAAACATATAAAGAATAATAAAATGATTTTAATGCATATGAGATTAATTGTTATAGGAATAAAAGGCTTAACCAGAAAAAACCTAGGATCTAAGGTATTAATAACCATATACGATGATCGATGGTCCGATATTAAAAAATCGATAATCGGATTAACAGAAGTAGATATGACAAACAATGGAGGAATATTTTACATAAGTCCAGATTTCTTAATGAACTTAAAAGAATTTGGAAGAAATATTAAAATAGGAGTCCAAACTAAAGGATATGAGGAAATGAATAGTGGAAATCATTTATTAATGTGCATAGGTTTTATAGGTAAGTTAACTTTAAGTAGTAACACAAAATTTAAATTAAAAGTAAATGATGTAGTTGAGATAATGGGAAACAAGGGAATAAGTCTTATAAAGCCAATAAAAATAGACCCAGAAATATATGCAGGTTTAGAATGGAATCTAAACAAATTTACTACACCAAAAATTTTCACACCAGACTCTCACTTGCTATATACTACAAGTAAAGGAGAGACCTCAGTTAGATTTACCGATTATAACTACATAACAAAAAGAAATTTAGATGACGATGAAACAGAAAGTAACATAGGAACAGAAAGCGAATTTATGAATATAGAAGTCCTACAGGAAGGATATGAAGTAGACATAGCAATAGAAAAAGCAAAAATTTTAGCAGAAAAATATAACAATATAATTTTTAAATGTAAAGGATGTCAAAAAGACAATATGAAAATAGACGAATGTATAGAACATTTCAAAAGCTGTTTAGAAAGAAGTGACAATTTAGGATATAGAAGTAACAAATCTTTCTTTAAAAGAAAAGATGAAGACACAATCTCAATAATAAGTTCTACCATTAGTTACAAAGAATTAGCTGAATTAGAACCGGCTAGCTCCTCTAGTGCTAGCCCCTTCCAGCAAACAAACCCTAATCCCCAACCAATAGATTATAGTACAGGAAATGTACCTAGAAGACCTGCAGTAAGGATAAACCCAGACACAGAAATTAAAGGAGAACATATAAAACCGGCAGGTAAAAGAATGCCAATAGAAGAACCAATTAAATTACAAGAAGACGGTAGCAAAGGTAAAATCCTAAATATAGCAGCACATGATCCCCAAATGTGGGACACAATAATAGATTTATGGAAAGGTATAGTAGCCCCTGATTACCTAAGACATTATACTGAGACAGATACTGAAACAATGTATAAATATTTAGAAATCTTCTTAGGAGAATCTGCTAAAGCTACATGGGAAAGTTTTAAAACAAACTGCCCATATGATTTCCAGATTTTACTAAGTATGGGACCAAACCCTTATAATTTTACAAATAAAATGCATATGCTATTAACCGGTAAAGATCCAAATAGTGGATTATTAGCTCTACAAAAGGAAGCCTTAATTAAGCTGGAACAACTAAGCATCTCACACTGGGTATACATAAAAAAGTTCTTACAAGATTATTTTTATTATTGTACTATTAGTGGAAATACCTTTAATGAAGAACTAGGCAAAAAATTATTCAATAAATTACCCGGAGCTTTAGGTAGAGAAATAGAAGACAGATGGTATAAAAGAGATGGGGTAGCAGCAAACCCAAATTTAAAATGGACAATAGGACATAGAACACAACACATAATGGATATCTTAACAGAAAAATGTACAAACATACAAATACAGAAACAATTAAAACGAAATGAAATGAATTTCTGTAAATCAGTTATATATACAACTCAGAATTATGACCAGAAACAACATAAGAAATATAGGAAACGAAATAATCAAAAACCATATAGCAAAAAACAATATTTCTTACGAAAATCCAAAGCTAAAAAGCCCTGGTTAAACAGGAATAGACATGTTAGAAAATCTAGAAATGATAGAAATTACAAAAATAAATTAGAATGTTACACGTGTGGTAGTATAGATCATCTAGCTAATGTATGTCCCAAAAGAAATAATAATAGAACTAGGAATTCACAACTAATAGAAGACTTTCAAGAAACATTATTAAATGTAGATGAATATATGTCGGACACAGAAAGTATATATTCAATAATAAGTATTGATATAAATGACAAAGATAATTCTAAATCTGATTCTTCAGAATCAGACGAAGATAACTTAGTTAATGAACTAGGACAGGAATTCGAAGATTTAGATTTAAATAATCTCGTAATTAATAATTTAATGAATATTACACAAGAATGTATTCATGATTTCCAAAGAAACAAGGGTCTAGACAGTAATAGATGTAGTATATGTTATTGGTACCCAAGCAGGGATAATAGAGCTAAGTGTAAAAAATGTTATTTAGAGGCATGTATAAACTGTATCGAAAATACTTTAAAAATAAAAGTAGAATCAGAAATAATTAGTGGACAAAAATATACAAATAATCAACTCTTAAACCTAAGGGTGTCAACTCTCGAAACCCGATTAAATGATCTAGAACAAAGACTAATTACTTTAGAAAAAGGAAAAACTAAAGTAGCCAGAGAAGACACAAATACACAAGAAACGGTACATTTAGAAAAAATAGAAGCAGAACTTATGAATTTAGAAGACAATAATACCGTTTTAATATGCAACGAAGATAAGGAATTCTCCACCATAAAAGTTTTGGTAAAAATCAAAATAAAAGACATAGAAATAGAGACTTTAGCATTAGTAGATCCAGGATGTACTAGTTGTTTAATTAACAAAGAAATAGTACCCGGACACTTATTAAAGACACTTGAAAGACCGATAGCAGTCACTCAAATGGATGGATCACATAATATTTATCATTATTACATAGAAAACGCACAAATAAGTTTTTTAAATACATGCAATCAATTCTATAAACCCGTATACAATATTAACAAGATATTAGCACGAGATCTAAATATAGGATCCGATTTTGTTATAGGACTAAAATTTTGTATTCAAAATAAGGGAGGATGTCTCTTAACACGAGATGGAATGATGCTATTCAAAAACTTAACTTATACACCAGTACAGACAAAAATACTACCTACAATATATAGAACATTAAAACACCGTCTAAATCATCTTCCCCAGAACCTTGCTGTGAAGACTGCCAGAATAATAAATGCAGCAATCTGTTAAAGAAAAACATGGAAGAAGTTAGAAACTATACGTTACTTAATGCAGAAGGTGAAGAATGCCTAGAACATATAGAAAAAGAATATACATTAATAAGCATAGAAACTCAGTTTTATAATTTCAGAAAAGGAATAGATAAAATAGGAATAATAAATAGTCCAAAAGATTTGGAAAATATAATATCTATATTAGACAAAATGAAAATAATAGGAGAAAGACCATTAGCCCATTGGGACGCAAATGAACTAATGTGTAAATTAGAAATAATTAACCCAGAATATACTATAAAAACAGCTCCTATAGAAGCGAATAATGAGGACACCAACGAATTTGATGTACAGATAAAAGAACTTTTACAATTAGGAGTAATAAGAAGATCCACCTCTAGACATAGATCAGCAACATTTATGGTACAAAACCATAGCGAACAGATAAGAGGTAAAGCTCGAATGGTAATCAACTACAAAAGATTAAATGATAACACTAGAACAGATGCATACAAACTACCAGATAAAAATGAGTTAATCAATAGAATACAAAATAAAAAAGTTTATAGTAAATTCGACTGTAAATCCGGCTATTGGCAAGTTAAGATGCATCCAGATAGCATCGAATGGACAACATTCACATGTGCAGGAGGACATTTTGAATGGCTGGTAATGCCTTTCGAATTAAAGACAGCTCCGCCCATTTTTCAACAAAAAATGAATAATATATTTGGAGAATATAAGCATTTTATACTAGTCTATGTAGATGATATTTTAGTATTTAGTCAGACTATGCAGGAACATCTAGGACATTTACAATTAGTTTTTACGTTATTTGTTAAACATGGCATAATAATAAGTAAGAAGAAAATGGAGTTATGTAAAACTTATATTAATTTCTTAGGAATAACTCTAGGTAATGAAAAAATAAAATTACAACCACACATAGCAAAAAAGGTGTTAGAAATGCCAGACAAGCTAGAAACAACAAAAGATTTACAAAAGTTTTTAGGATTAGTAAATTACGCACGAAATTTTATTCAACATTTAGGAAAGATAGCTGGACCTTTATATGCCAAGACAGGTAGTAAAGGACAGAAAAATTTTAATATAGAAGATATTAAATTAGTTCAAAAAATAAAGGACAAAATTAAAAATATTCCAGACTTAAAAATTCCACTAGAATCAGATTACTTAATTATTCAAACAAATGGTAGTGACTTAGGATGGGGAGCTATCTTAAAAGCCAGACCCAATAAATATAGTAGTAAAAACGAGAAACAAATATGCGGATATCAAAGTGGTGCTTATAAAGAAAAAGGAAATATGAGTGCCATAGATTTAGAAGTACTCGCGATCATATACGGTTTAAATAGTTTTAAACTATATATATTAAATAAGGAAGAAGTCTTAGTCAGAACAGACTGTGAAACAATAGTCAAATTCCATCAAAAAATCAATGATAAAAATAGTAGCAGACGAAGATGGTTAAACTTCACAGACACTATATCTGTTTACAAAAATATAGTATTTGAACATATAAAAGGAAAAGAAAATGCTTTGACAGACCAGTTAAGTAGACTACAACTAGGAATAAATAAATAAGTTTAATATTACTTATTTGTTTTCAGAATGAGACCAACAGGACAACCTCCTGCAGACAAAGGAAAGGGTGTAGCCTCGCCTTCAGACTCATACAGACAGACAATGTTAGGTAACTTACATTTTAGACCGTTAGAAACTTTAGAGACAATGGAACGAATTCAATTCGGACCATTTAATTTAGTTGTATTCCCAGAAAGTAATATCTCATTTAAAGTTAGACCAGATTATGTTTTAGACAGAACCCAAAAATGTTTAGTAGATAACTTATGGATTTCTTATAACAAACAAAGCCGCAATCATTTTATGGCTTCTATGAATGCTTTATGCCAGTACATGGCAGAGAAAAATAAACCTCGTTTTAAGTATTATGTAGTAATACATGGAAAAACTAATGGTATTTTCCAAACTTGGCTCGAAGTTTTAGACTCCATACAAGGTTTTAAAACTCCGCTTTTTAAAGGCTTTAATGATTTTACTGAAGCTACTAACCATGCCAGAGGATACTTAGGACCCAATTATTACATTTCTCCTTCTCTTAGACAAAATCCAGACCAAATTCCCCAGTATAACGTACAGAAAGACACTGGGAAGATAATTTTTTGTGATCATTGGTTTTCCATGACGGAGAATTTCAAGAAGTTATATGCTCAAAAGGAGTCACTTGTCATGGAGAATACTAGATTGATTAAACAAATCTAGATATTAGAAACAAGACTCAGACAGCAGCAATCAACCAGTAAGACAAATGCTCAGACACAGACTACTCCAGATCAGAGTTCTCCATCTCCTCAAAAAATGGATGAGAAGGGTGTGCATTTCCCACTAAATGCTAAGAAATTCACTGTACCGGATGTTGGTACAGCTAGTCCGGCTCAAACGGTAACCGATAAAGACAAATCAAATTCGTTAATGGCTATCACTTTGCCAAAAAGTGAAGATGAAGGATGTTCTTCATCAAAGACCAAACTAACAAGATCAAAAAATAAGCTTAAAAAGACCCTAATAGCTAAAAGAAAAAATCAGACAATAGAAACAATAATTAAACAAACATTAGATAAATTTTTCAACAGCCAGACTCAAGATAAATACATCAATGAGCAGACAAACGAACAACCCACTAATCCAGAAGAAGAATAACCCATGAATTCAGACAGAGTTGTACCAGAGCAAAATAATACAGATAGAAATACTTTGAGTTCAGACGAAGACAATAATTTTCAATTCCAAGATGCACAGGACCCATATGAAGATGACGACTCAGGCATGAGTTTCGATTCCATAGCACTGCACAACTTGGACACCTAAGATAAAACTACAGTTTCAAGACAAGACATAGACAAGACTACCTACAGTGTTCCTATTATAAATTTTTCTCTGTATTAGCTAAGGCTAGTCAAGTGGGGATGCCCACTTTATGTCCTGTAAATGTCAGAACCAGTCTAAGTGCTTCCTTTATCACTACTTTCCAACGAAAGAAAAACTGTTGAAGCACGCGTTTGAAAGAAAAAACTTATAATGCATGTGACGATGGGGCCCACATCGCACCCGACTTGCATTATTAAAGTTTTTTTTCTTATCCTTTATCTAAAAGTGTCGGCCCATTGTCTGACGGCCACGCAGTAGTCTTTATGACCACTTCTTTATGTAGTTTTTGCCTATAAAAGGCATGTATTTTGTAGAAACCAAGCAGAGTGAAATCACCCAACTCCACAACACCTCTAAATGTGTAAACTTCTCCTCCCAAAAAACCTATCCAAACCTGTCTACCTTGTATAAACTTTGTATCAAGTAACTTGTTTTAATAAACGTTTCAAGGTTTCTATTTGATCTCTAAGGGGTTCCCGAAAGGGAAACCTCTCTCCTAGTTACTTCATGTAAGTTCTTATTTATGTATTTTCCCCACAAAAATATTTTCTTTATGTTTTTACATCCATGTTTAAAAGTATCGTATCTTTGTACATCATGTAAGTTAGTTTAGCTTTGTACATCATGTAAGTTAGTTTCTTTAAAAACTTTACCCTTAGTATATGGATAGCCTCTTAATTTCTTAATAACAACGATGGATTAACCTATAAATTCCTAGGAGTTCTGGCCTTGATAGTCCACCAACTCTGCAGAATAGACACAGGACGAGTGTTAGTTGCCAGATAAAAAATATTCTGGGGTGTGGTTAAAGAAGTAAAATGTTAAGAACATAGATTAGGAGGAAGAGATGAACGGGGTAAGATAAAAAAAAAAGTAAAAATTCTGGGGAAAATATAAATTATAAGAACAATACAAATGAAGAAGCTATGAAAGAGAGGGAGTACTGAGTAGGATTTACAAATCTGATAAATCTCCACTCACAAATTACTCATCTACTATATTTTAAAATTGAAATATCTTTTCAAATTGAAATATCTTTTCACATTGAAACATCCTCTCATTTTGGTATCAGAGCGAGAAGGTTTTGGGAACATTACCTGCTAACTCGCAAAAGGTTTATAAATTGTGTATGAAAAGACACAGATCATTCCAAGATATAAGGTGTAGCTATTTTTATTTATATAGAGAAAACAGAAAAAGATATAATCTAATAGTTAGAAGAAATAACCTAAAAGATACATCAATGAGCAGACAAACGAACAACCCACTAATCCAGAAGAAGAACAACCTATGAATTCAGACAGAGTTGTACCAGAGCAAAATAATACAGATAGAAATACTTTGAGTTCAGACGAAGACAATAATTTTCAATTCCAAGATGCACAGGACCCATATGAAGATGACGACTCAGGCATGAGTTTCAATTCTATAGCACTGCACAACTTGGACACCTAAGATAAAACTACAGTTTCAAGACAAGACATAGACAAGACTACCTACAGTGTTCCTATTTGTATTAGCTAAGGCTAGTCAAGTGGGGATGCCCACTTTATGTCCTGTAAATGTCAGAACCAGTCTGAGTGCTTCCTTTATCACTACTTTCCAACGAAAGAAAAACTGTTGAAGCACGCGTCTGAAAGAAAAAACTTATAATGCATGTGACGATGGGGCCCACAGGACGAGTGTTAGTTTCCAAATAAAAAACTTGACGAAATAAAATGATTTTCAAAAAATCGCTTGATTCAAGTTTTGATGTTTTATAAAAATTGAAATTTTTGCAAAGTTAGCCTTTTAAGTTAGTCAAAGATGATTTTTTGGTGAATCATTTTAAAACGGACGTTTTTAAGTGCCGTAAAAACCTTCTTAGGGAGTTAATTGAACCCTTACTCAGTTTCTCTAAATCCAAAGATTTATTTTTATTTTTGAATCTTTGAAATTTCTTTTAAGTTTTCTTGATATTTTCTATAAAAATCAGGTGGCAACTTTGTAATTTCTTTAAAAATTATTTCGAAAGATTTTCTTGAATTTTTTAAAAATAGTTTTAGAAGGGTCAAATCATTTTCATTCAAATGAAAATCCGAAAAGGGATAAAACAATATTTAGTTATCATACTAATAGAGTTCTAATTAGACCATTATTGTTGGTTGTTGTCTTTCTATTATTTCTTTTTGAATTTCAATTGGAGATAAACTTTAATTTTTTTTTAAAAATAATATTAAATGTGTTTATTCCATATATATTCCATATCTTCTATATTTATATCTATATCTTCTATATTAATATTAATATTAATAATGAGTTAAAACATTAGAAATATTTAAATTTGAAAAATATACTATCCTTTATCAGAAAAAACAATTTTCATTAACTTAATATATAAACTCATGGTTAAAAATTTCTAAATAGACTTTTACTCTTTCATTTATTTATTTTTTTAAAAATTCAAATGGATGTTATAAAACTATCTAACTATAATTTATTTAAATATTAAATAAATTACAAAAATATAATAATAATACTAATAATAACTGTAAAAGTAGCAGTGCATAGTGTGTACTATGTGTAACAATAATAATAATAATAAATAGATAAATAAATAAATAGTAGTAGTGATAGTAAGTAATAATAACAATAACAACAACAATAATAATAAATAAATTGTTATAAATGTATTTACATTATAGTGAATGTCTATCAAGATCTACTTTGATATCTATTAGGATTTTGAAGCATCTGTCTTTTACTCAGACTAGGAGTAAATTTTTTCTATAAATAGAAGAGTTTTGTTCATTGTATTTACAATCTGATGACCCCTCAAGAATCTCCCAAGAGAAGAAATAAGAATCACTCTCTCTATTCTCTCTACTCTTCGTCTTTATTCTTTATTATTTTATAACACGTTATCAGCACGAGCTTTAGCCTACTGACTATATGGAGAAAATCTTTTGCTAGTAAATCAGCACGAGACTTTGCCAAACAAGGTGAGATTATAAATCTGAAGGATTTCAAGGTTAGTGATTTTTTATGTTATCTTTCTTTTGCTACTACTAATATAATTATTATTGGATTTGAGGAAAATAAATGGTTTGCAACCATTTATATTTTAAATTTATTCTTCAAGAATAATATTATCAAAAAGGATGATAATATGTTGGGTTCAAGTCCCATCGATCCATGCCTAAAACGCCTTTATATGGATAAGAAGTTGAGTTTGAATCTCAATACACCATATTGATGATATTATGATGGCTAAGGCAAAATAATGGGTATTTGATGAAAAGTCATGAAATTCGACCCATTGAATATGCTCCATTCCATGAAGTGAATGTGGTAACAATATATGATAAGTCTGAAATATGACAACTTACTTCATTCTTAAGGTGTATGTGGTAGCAGTGCATAATATGTCTGAAAGGAGACAAGTGATTGAATGCACGAATATATGTGTGAAGGGACAATATGATAATGATCATCAAATGTGATGATATTTTCACGCGCTTATATGATTATAATATATGTTAGAGAAAAATTCTCTACATTATATGTATGCCTCGATTTGCTTCTAAAGTAGCAAAATCTTGAAAGAGGTTATAAGCTATCATAATTTGATAGACTTAAGGCACGATTATATTCCATTTCTGGGGAATAAAAAACTTATTAATGCAAACGTACACTCGATTGTGATTGTATCAAAACTCACCTCCGAAAGAGGTTGAATAATTTTGAAATCTAATTCTGAAGTAGTAAATCTGAAATTTATTCATGTAATAGTAAATCTGAAATTTACTAAAAAAAGTACATGTCAAGGTAAACTTGGAGTTTACTAGAATAACAGTTCATAAATTGATATGAACAATTGTGACATCTCGAAGATGTGCATGTATTGAAGAACTAGAAGTTTTTTCAAGAATTATTTATGTTGTTTGTTCTCATGTCAAGTTGGTTGGACCAACTAATATTGGGCTTGGATCCCTTCAAATCTGAAAATTATAAAAGGTGAATAAGGGCCCGTTCACCTATCATGTGATATATTGAAAAGATGCATCAATAAGATGATCACATGTACATTCATGGTCAACCTACGTTTGACATTCATAAAGTTACTTGTTCAATATAAATTGAACATAATTTTTAGATTGTGTAATCAAGATAATTTATCTTGATGATGATGGTTTAGCATTGAATGTCTTCGATAAATATCTAAACCATTGTTAATGAGAACAAAACTTAATGTATTGGTCTGAAATATGATATATTGCAATAGCATTTGTATGCATTAGACTAATAAATTATGATTATTTCTTCCCTCTCAATTGATTCAAGGCCGGGAACCAATTATTACATCTAATAATTTTAATGTGCGGTATACGATTAATGAATATACCATAATGCACAACGATGGATTTCTCAAAGAAGTAGAGGATGCATGTTAGTTTTCCTAACATAAGAGGGAGATTATAAGCGCTATGAAATATGTTAGGAATTATCATCATATCCTCATCCAAAAGATAATTCAAGTCAAATGCTGAAAGCATCTCATATTAAGCACAAGTGCTCTTATTTTGTGTTCCTAAAGGACAAAGTCTATGCATGCGTGAAGCGTGGTAGACTGATCGGTTTCAAATAAAATAGTCCTTGAAAAATAAGGAGCAAATAATCATAATAAGAAGGCAATGAGCTCTTGAAGAGCCTACAACATACCACTTCATGAAACCTTATGAAAGGTTCATGAACCTGAAAATAATGAAGTGATGAGATCTCAAAATGTTATGTCGCATTATGAACCGATATAAAATGATATATCATCAATATCTTTGACCCAATATTGTGAAAGATTACGAGGATCTGAATTCTATGTTTATTTAAGCATGCTGACGTAGAAACATTTATCAAGTGACATGAAAGGATGCATTTTGGTAAGTGTAAAACTTATTTGATTTACAGTCCAGACACTTAAAGATGTTACTCATGAAATGTTGAATATTTTCACTTGACAAAACTTATGTGAAAACTTTTAAGAATTCAAACAGCTTGAAGCATATAAAAGTTCCTGGGAAACTTATTTATAATCCTTATATTGTATAAGCTTATTGCTTGAACATCATTGGAACTCTTGGAGAGTTTTCAAAGCAATAGATTATTTGCTGAAATTCAAAATATATTGAATTGGATTGGTTGTGAAGTACCATATCTTAGTGAATTGATCCACTCATGTACCTTGCAAATACTACAAGGCCTATAGCCTTTTTAGTTAATTTGTTAGCAAGATATATTTCTGCTCTTACTATGAGACATCAAAATAGGATAAAACACATGAGCTTGTTTTATTCTAAAGATTGCAGTCTCGATCTTATTGATCATGCTGATGTTGGGTATTTGACCCGCATAAAGCTCGGTCTAAAATAGGCTATGTGTTCATATGTGGTGGTACTGTCATATCTTGGAGATATACAAAGTAGTCTATCGTAGTTACTTCATCGAATCATGCTGAGATAATAGCTATTCATGAAGCAAGCCGAGAATGTGTATGGTTGAGGTCCATGATACATCTCATTCGAGAAAAATATGGTGTGAAATATGACAATCTATCCACAATTTTATACAGAGATAATTCAACACACATAACATATCTTAAGGGAGGATTCATAAAGGGAGATAGAACGAAACACATTTTGCCAAAGCTTTTCTACATACATGAGCTACAAAAGAATGATGATATTAATGTGCAATAGATTCGTTCAAATGACAGTGTGACTGATTTATTCACCAAATCTTTTCCAATTATAACTTTTAAGAATATGCTGCATAAGATCGAGATGCAAAGGTCAAGGATGTTCTCATTAGGAGGAGTTAATATGCATTGTATTCTTTTTTCCTTATGAGGTTTTGTCCCACTGGGTTTTCCTTGTAAGGTTTTTAATGAGGCAACCAAAATGCATATTATTAGAGATGTGAACTCTTTTTCCTTCACTAGATTTTTTTTCCTACTTTTTTTTTCTAGTAAGGTTTTAATGAGGCACATTATCTACCAATTAGACATTCAAGGGGAGTGTTATAAATGTATTTACATTATAGTAAATGTCTATCAAGATCTACTTTGATATCTATTAGGATTTGAAGCATCTGTCTTTTACTCAGACTAGGAGTAAATTTTTCCTATAAATAGAGGGGTTTTGTTCATTGTATTTACAATCTGATGACCCTTCAAGAATCCCTCAAGAGAAGAAATAATAATAACTCTCTCTATTCTCTCTACTCTTCTTCTTTATTCTTTATTGTTTTATAACATAAATAAATAAATAAACAATAACGACTGCATATGTAGTAGAAGCAATAATGGTTTAATTTAAATATAAATTAAAAATACCTCCAATTATTCCATTTGTAAAGATTATTATTAAATTTAAATTAAAAATCAGTTGTTTGGTTGTTAATTCTCCTTTATTATAGCAACTATAAAATTTTGCTCCTCTATTTTTTAAAATTTGTATTTATCCTAATCAATATACTAATCAGTTATCTTATTGAATTTAAATGTAAATAAAATTCAAATTGAAATGAAGTTCTACTACTTAACTTTTCCTATATATACTTCTACAATTATTTATAATGTCAAGCCTTTTTTTTAATTTATTATTGATCGTTGAATTTATTCATGAATTTATTTACCGAATTCTTCATATTTTATAGTTTTAGATGTTTTTGTTTCAACAATTTTACTTTTTATATGCAGATGAATGATGGTGGTATTACATGCTAATCTATTTTTCTAGCTTGAATTCAGGTAAGTAATATTTTCTATTACGATTTTATTCGTTTGATTTTTGACAAAAACAAATACAAAGACATAAATTTTATTAATTATCCTCATCACTTTTTCTCTAGTTTAGTTGTTTGTGGTGGAATTTTTTTTTTATGATGTTTATGTAGTATATTTGTTCTTGATGCTTATTTTTTTTCAAGAATTTTTTTATTTATAAATTTAATTTTCAAAAAAAAAATTCATTAATAGTTTTTGCAGTAACACTAACACCAAGAATAATAGCGATACTTCTTGATAAAATCTAGAAATATAAAAAAAGTAATTAATTATTATTTTATTTATTTTCTATATAAAAAAATATAATATTTTTAATAAATATAAGTATTTGATTTGAAATGAACATTTTTAAAATTATGATAGGAAAAGTATGCAACCTGAAAAATAATCTATTTAATTGATTTGATTTGTTTTGTCTTTCCTTATCATCATAGCAATATTTAATATATAGTATATATTCGAAATTAAGATCGAATTGTTTAGTAGTTGACACATAAATTATTCATATATTAAGGTAAAACTATTCTTATTGGCATATTAGAAATTTGTATATGCATGTGTTTGAATTCTATCTAAAATTGTTTTAATGTATTTCTATAGATTAATTATATAAGTAATTATATACTAATAATAACTGTAAAAATTAACTATTGAGACTTCATATACTGATGATGTAACTGTGAAATTTAATGAATTGTTTAAATAATATTAAATCAACATTTCATTTTTCAATAGAAAAATATATTTCAAAATTAAGCAAGGTGATAAGTTAGTAAGATATTAATTAAAAATAGCAAACTTATGACCTATGTACAAAAAAGAGTTGGATAGATTGTATGGTGAGGATATTAAAGTTTAATTTAAAAATAAAATAAAGCAAATAAATGTTATTCAAAAATATTATTAAAAAATTTAGAAATTTTAAGAATTGTGAAAATAAATAATAAAAAGGACATATATAAGGAATAAGAATTTATAATGTATTATAGAAAAATAGTGGATAATTATATTAAGTCAAGTGACATGCTAATTAAAAGTTAAATATTAATATTATAATCGTTACATATCATTCAAAATTTATACTACTTTCTGTTTCTCAAAACAACTGGCATGTTTATGTGCGAAAGCAAGCCTGAACATTACGGTTATCAAAAGAAAATAGTTGACATCTTTACTAAAAGTATTTGTCTCAAAATAGTTGTCTGTTTAAAAAATTAAAAAATAATTAAATATTTTTTTCAACTCTGCCTTATCATTAACTATTCTAAAATTAATGAAAGTCAAAAAATTAATAAGCAATATATCAATCAAATCACATTTTTAATTAATTATTCTTTAAAAATTATGCAATCTTAATTCTGCTAATTATTCTGCAAAGGAGGAAATAATTTAAAACAATTAATGACCTTTATGGCTTTATCCATTTGTTAAATATTTTTTGTTTTGCAATAAGCATAATATATATTGTTTTTACTCATATAGATTTAATTAGAGGTGGGAGGGGGGGGGGGGGGGGTTAATTAAAAACCTAATATTTTTTAGCTGTGATGGTATAATAAAGTGAAATATGAAACTTAAACTTTTTACAGTTACATAATTATTTTTTTCATATAATTTAGTTGGGGGTTTGGGTGGGGTGGGGTGGGGTGTGGGTTAGAATTTTTATCTTATTTTTTATTTTTAAAAATTAAGATTGGAGGGGGGATGGGGGGATGGAAGTGGAGATGGGGGTGTAATATTTTTTTTTTCAAATTTTATTTAAAAATAATATGATAGTTGAACTTTTTTTTAAAGTAATGCGAGTAATATGATTTAACATGGTCGAATGAGACATTTCAATATGAAGCGATTAAAAATAGTATTTTAATATTATCCATGCACCGCGTGGGTTCTTATACTAGTTTATTATAAAGTAGAGACCAAAATACCAGAAGAAGCCACGTGGCAAAATGTTGAAAAGCCACGTGACAGTTTTTAGGACAAGTTTAAAAGTATTGTAATAAAATCTTTATAAGAATTTGAAAATATAATAAAATCTTTATTATATGTTTAAATTTGAAAATAACAATACTTTAAAAGAAAAACAAATGATTTTTATTAGCTTAAACCTAGCAACCATAGTTGAAGAGTCCTAAATAAACTCTAACTATTTAATAATAATAATAATAATAATAATAATAATAATAATAATAATACTAGTAGTAGTAGTAGTAGTAGTAGTAGTAGTAGTAGTAGTAGTAGTAGTAGTAGTAGTAGTAGTAGGACTCATAATATTACGTTTAGGATGATATAGTTAACAAAAAATTATTAAACAAAAGATAATATAATAATAGTAATAACAGTAAACAATAATAATTGTTGTAGTAATAGTAGAAGACACATAGTAGTAATTTTTAAATTTAGAAAAAAAATAATGCGGTAATAGTGACTTAGGGCAGGAGGACGATGTGGTGGTGAGGTTGGACTCCCAGGATGTTTGTAAGAGGGATAGTTTTAAGTATCTTGGGTCTATGATTCAGGGGAATGGTGAGATTGATGGGGATGTGGCTAACCGTATTGGAGCTGGTTGGATGAAGTGGAGGCTCGCCTTGGAAGTGATGTGTGATAAGAAGGTTCCCTTTTAGCTTAAAGTCAAATTCGATAGAGTGGTAGTCCGTTAGGCCATGTTGTATGGTGCGGAGTGTTGGTCAATCAAACACTCCCACATCCAAAAATTGAAGGTGGCAGAAATGAGAATGTTGCGTTGGATGTGTGGGATTACTAGGAGGGACAAGGTTAGGAATAAGATTATCTGGGAGAAGATGAGAGTGGCTTCGGTGGAGGACAAGATGAGGGAAGAAAGTCTGAGATGGTTTGGGCATGTGATGAGGAGGGATGCGGATGCCCCAGTTTGTAGGTGTGAGAGACTAGTGTTGGATGGCTATAAGAGGAGTAGAGGTAGGCCGAAGAAATATTGGAGGGAGGTGATCAGACATAACATGGAGCAGTTGCAGCTTACTGTGGACATACCCCTAGATAGGAAGGTGTGGAGGTTGCGGCTAAGGGTAGAAGGCTAGCTGGAGGGTGTGGGTTGTAGCAAGCCGTCAGGAGGGATCTTGTGTGGCCGGGTTAGTAATCTTAGGCTCGTGTACATAGGTGTCTTTGGGTTGTGAGTGTTTGTTACTTCTAGGTGGGTGCCCCATTCATAATTTCTGAGTTCCTATTTTCTTATTTCGTGTTACCTTATCGCTCGTATTTAGTATTTCTTTGATTTATATCTTATTATTTCTTACACCCTTCTGTTATGTCATACATCCTTGTAACGCCCCGAGATCCCATCCCGAGACGTCATACGATGCTTATGACCCGAAGGACCACAAGCTAACCCTTTTACTGATATCTGTACCTGTGCACTACATAATATCTGAAATAAATGCAGAAACTGGCCATAAGGTTCAACACATCTATGAATACTCAAAACTGAAAACTGAATACTAATACATCCATCTGAAAAGCCTCTAAACTGTCTGAACTGTGGAGTTGATGGGACATGTCCCCAACTAACTCCGTCAACTGAAAGTAAACAAAATCTGATGTAATAATAGTAAGCTGAGATTCGTCCTCGAAAGAAGAGAACTCACGGCTACTACTACTGGCTGGGACTGAACTGTTGAGAAAACACTGGATCCTGTGCCTCTAAACCTATGGTGTCAAATAGAACACCATAGCACAAATGCGTCAGTACAAGAATGTACCGAGATGTGGACGAGGTAGATTAAATGCAAGGGCTCATGCATGTCTAATATCTAAACTGAATAATCATGAAAATGTCGCGCGAGAACACATACACATGCATGAATACATAGACCATAATCACAATCATCACAACTATAGAGACTGAAACTCGGATACTACCTTACTGCAGACTGAACTCATTACTGACACTGAGATACTGAGACACTGACTCATCTGATACTGATGACTGAGAAACTAGATGTACTTACATTGATGACTGAATTCTGAGCTTACTGCTCTCGACTGTTAATATTAAAGATCAACCTCTCTAACGGATGATTAAGGAAGCTATTATCAATGGTAAGGAAAGTGATCATATCTGAATCTGGTAACAAGAATACTCAATAGAATCTGAAACTGTGATCAAGCCTATCTGGCAGCATATCTCTGAATATGATATCAAATAACTATATATGAGATCAAGCCTATCTGACGGATGGTCCATGAATCAATGAAACTATATGAGCTCCTCATAGAGATAGATGACTGTATCTGATAGTCATGATTTCTGAAGATTTATACTGAGACTGAGACTGAATCAGAAACTGAACCTGAAACTGTGGGAAGTAGTTACTTAATCGATATGCCCCAACCTACCACAGGTGGGGTCTAACCTGTAACCCAGTTGAAAGGGTGTCAATACCGTGCCACGGGTAAAGACCTCTCTCTGGTGAATCCTCTCTAGCGGATGACCCTTACCAGGAAGTCAACCTAAGGCAATATAATATTCAAATACTTTCTCTCTGGAGGTGACAGCCTTTTCTTGACGGTGACTCCTTTATCCTGTGCTGGCTACGCAGTTCTAGAGGTCAGGGATTGCTATTAACGACTTCGACTTCTCTCTCGCTGATGGAAGGAGCCACCATACCTTCCCTCGCTCGATGCTAGTTTCTACTCCCAACTAAAAGACTCTGAATGAATTCTTAACTGAATATAATTGAACTGAATCTGATACTGATCATGTTTCTCAAAAGATCTGACTAAGTTATGCTGATATCACTTATTTCTGTATCTGACGGAAATGGTATTGAACAGAGCTTGAATAGATTTCTTGAATCGCTTCTGAGATTAGAATTGCACACTTGAATACTATTAGATCTGAGATGATTACAAGACTAAGGTTAGATCACTAGCGATATGGAGATTACAGAGATAACTGAGATTACTGAGATTTCTTAAGTTTTGTAACTGTCTAAGGATACAACGTTGTATAATTCACTGAGTTCTGAGAATCATAGCTCAACTGGAATTATCGTGAAACTGACACGGGCTCTAGACAATAGCTATATTTTTGGGTATAAATACCCCAGAACTCAATAACATAAAAGTAAAGCATAACCATTCTTAACTAGTCATCACCGCAATCATTTATTCATCATCGCAATCATTAAAGCATCTCCTCAAGTAATCAGGAATCATATCATATATTCATCCTCACAATCACTAAGACATCACTTCAAGCATTTAGGGATCACAAACATCTATTCATCATCATCACAATCGTTCATTCATCATCACAATCATTCATTCATCATCATTATCATTAAAGCATCTCTTCAAGTATTTAGGAAACATAACATACCTTCACCTTTACAATCATTAATCCATCGCATCAAGCATTTAGGAAACATCAACATATACTAGCGTAGGAAAACATGCTACTAGATTATACTTCCTTCAACAAGGTCTTACCTCAAGTACTTCACACCTAAATCAGTCTTGACATGTATTTGGACATCACATGATTTGGGAAAAACTTCTTACTATCATGTCTCAACTTACTTTCTAACCACTTGGCATAAATTAAAAGCTTAGCATATATCAAAGAGCACATAATTGGGGAATTTACAACTATCATATCTCAACTTGTTCACTAAGGTATTTCAACAACACTAAGCAAGTACGGGTTTACACCTGCTTGGGGATTTCATACTATCATGACACATTTCACTCACTAAGGCATTTTATCAAACACTAGGCAAGCATGGACTAGCTCCCAATTTGGGGGTTTTCCTGTTCAAGATACTATAATGGCTCTTATGCTTCACCTAAGCTCTTTATCAAACTTATGGGGGACATGTTTTGCTTATTCAACCATTTCTACACCCAAATGACATGAACACATCACATAGAAAACCACTTCAAGAGGGCTCATCACAAACATCACATGACTTCCACATACTAGGGTTAAAGCTCATGAATCTTGTAAACAAACATAAATCAAGACTCAACAACACATGTAACATCAATTTCAACTCACATGAATCATGAACAACTCATAAACATAAAATCTTTGAGTTTTAGAAAAGGGTACTTGAGCTTCTTGGATGAAAGGGACCCAAGAATCAACATCTACATACCTTGGGAAACTTTTTTCTTGAATGCCTTGGAGAGATTCTTGATTTTTTCTTGATTTCTCAAGATTCCCTCTTGATTTTTGTTGAAGAAAAAGAGAGGGTTTTGATTTTGGAAGCCCTAGTTTTTGGAGTAGAAGGAGAGAAATGAGGCTGAGATCCCTTAACCGTGTATTTGTAGAGGCTAGGAAAAAGACCAAAAAGCCCTTAGAATTAATCTAAAAAATATCAATTTTACATGCTGGCATGACGCGTCATAATCACGCCAGTTTACTGGAAATTAGACAATTGGGAAACTGCACGATGGCATGATGCGGTGGAAATCGCATTGCCCCCTGGGTTGCGAACTGGAACTATACCGTGACGCGGTGGAATTGCGGAGGTTCACTGAAATTTGACAATTGCCATTTTACCTGGCTCCGCGGCGCACTAGGGTGCCAGGTGGCACACTGTCTCACTAAAATAGCTCTAACTCGTCACCCGAGTGCCCGATTTGGGCGAATTTTGTATCGATGGAAATCTTATTCAATGCTCTACATGGCAAAAAGTAGAGATTAGGGAAATTCCATAAGAATTCAAAGTATTTCATACTTAGGAAGATATTTTTGAAATTTTTAGACTAGGATTTCCGTTTTACTTAACACGCTCTAAGGCTCAGACTGGAAGAGGACTTTGCGGGGTATTACAATCCCTTCATTTACTATTCTTTATTTTGAGCCGGGGGTCTATCGGAAACAACCTCTCTACTTCTTCGAAGGTAGTAGTATGGACTGCCTACATCTTACCCCCTAGACCCTACTTGGTGGAAATACACTGGGTTTGTTGCTACTGTTGTTGTTGTTGTTGTGTGTGTATATATATATATATATATATATATATATACATATATATATCATTTGCTTTATTCATAAATTCATTTACTGTATTTTTAATTTTTCATATTTTAAAAGTCATTTTTGATTTAACATTTTTGTTTTGTATATGTAGGAAGAATATGTCCTTTTTGATCTTCATCTTTCTCCATTAATGTTCAAGGTACACCACTTTAATTAATTCGTGTTTTCTTAAATTTGGAAAAGTCAATCTTTTGCTATTTTTGAACAGTGTATATACATGCATTACACACTTTATTGTGTATTAAACTATCTAAAAATTACAATATGTAGATGTTCATGGTGCCATCACAAATAATATTTTATATAATCATTGTATATCGTACTTTTCATCTATTTTT
This sequence comes from Capsicum baccatum var. pendulum, assembly GCA_030864225.1. Lineage (NCBI taxonomy): Eukaryota > Viridiplantae > Streptophyta > Magnoliopsida > Solanales > Solanaceae > Capsicum > Capsicum baccatum. The sequence continues at coordinate 44,019,957 of CM061554.1, forward strand.
ACATTTTAGATTCATGAATCTTGAAAATAGTACTGTTATTTTTTTCAGTTTGATAAATATTATTTTTACAAAAGTACTATCATTTATATATAATATTTTCTATTTATTGATAAAAAAATCAAAATTTTGTGTACCATCATTCTTATCTTTTATCACTGAGTTTTTTTAATGATTTATGGATGTGTTCATTACGAAGAAATATAATTTTCATGAAAAATATTTTTTAATAAAATAAATTATTTCTTACTTATATTTTTTTCCGTGATGCAAAGATAAAATATTTTTCTAAAAGCATATATGTATTCTAATAATAAACAATAAAAATGAATAGTAACAAAGAGATGAATATGATCGGAGTGAATTGAAATAGATGGGGACGGTGTAAATGATAGGTGGGTGGAGGGTAGGGGGTGGTGAATATAAGTTTAGTTTGGGGGGGGGGATAGGAATAAAGATTCTTAAAAAATATAAATTAAAGAGTTTAAAATTTTTTTGGGATTAGAATTTTTTCTTAAAAAAGTCTTCTAAAAATAAAAAAAATATTCTTTTTTGTGGTGGTGGTGTGTGTGGGTGTGTGTGTGTTTTTCGTGGTGAGGTGGGTGATGTTAAAAAACAACTTTTTTTGAAAAATAAAATAAATAATTTTTAGTTGTTGAGAGGAGCCAGGAGGGCGAGTTGGAGGTAGGGGGTTTGGGTAGGGTAAGGAAAAAAACTTAAAAGTTAGAAAAAATAAAATAAAAATTGAGGGGTGAGGGGGAGGGATGATTTTGAGAGAGGTATGGGAGATTTTAATTAAATTTATTTAGAAGATATAATAATACGTATAAATAAACTACTTAAAAATATTAATGATAAAATCAAAGAATGAAAAAATTATGAGCAATTAAAATTTATTTGAAAATTTTAAAATATATTAAATTGTATGTTCTTTGTTTATTGAATTGAGAGGTGAAATTTAAATTTTGAAATTCGAGTTTTTGAAATTGACTGAATTAAGTGTTTTGAAATGAAATTGAAAGATAAAATCTTTTTTAAAAAAATATAGTTAGTTGTTGAAGTTGAATTGATAGATTAAAATTAAAAAATAAAAATGTGAAATGAAGATAAGGATTATAATTACATGTCTTAATTTATTAAAAATATAAAGGTAAAAGTCCAACAACAAAACTAATAATTATTTAATATTAAATAATTTATTATATTCAAAATTGAAGAGGGGGCGAGGGTGGAGATGGTAAGGGTTAGAATTGTTTTTTTTTTCTCAATTGTTTTTTTATTGATAAATAATATGATACTTAAATTTTTGTAAGGTAATATGATTTAATATGCTGGAATGAGATATTTCAATAAATAATTAAAAATATTATTTTAATATTATCCGTGCATCGTACGGGTACGCATACTAGTATATTATAAAGCAGAGGACGAAGCATGAGAAGAAGCCAAGTGTCAAGAGAAGCCACGTGATAACTTTAGGACAAGCTTAATAGTATTGTAGTAAGTTTTTATAATTATTTGAATTTGAAAATATTAATTTTTTTTTTTTTCGAAAAAAGGATTATCATTAGCTTAAAACTAAGAACTTAAGATTGAAGAGTTGTAAATGAACTGCTTCTCTTTCATAAACATATTCATTTTAAATGTTACATGCATTTGAGTACATTTGATTATCGATAGTAGTTAAGAGTTTTTGAATGTTGTTAGCCTACTCTTATCTCAACTACAAGATTATGACTAAAAACAAAAAGACGACTTTTAAATCATTTCAAAATTATAATCTACCTTAATCAAAAATATTTGAAATATTATTAGGATTCAGTTGACGTAAAAAATAAATGAACTTGAATCCATTGACAAAAATTTTGTAATTGACATAACAAATATATGTTCTATACAGAATTAAAGAGGTAAAGATAACATGATAACCAATTGTAAAATTAAATTTAAAAATGCCAATACACATAATAATAATAATAATAATAATAATAATAATAATAATAATAATAATAATAAAAAAAAAAAACACGTTTTGGGTCTTCTCTAAATTCAAATTTATATATTATAGGATAAATATGAATTTTATTGAAAAAATATTTAAATTTAGAAATATATTATCCTTTAAGAAAATCATTAGCTTAAAAATAAAAAACTACTGCATAAGAAATCTAAATTAACCCTTACTGTTTCATAAACTTATCTCTTTATACTATAAAACATAGTTAAATTTATTTGATTTAAATATTAATAAAATATAAGAATATAATAATAATAATAAATATAAAATAGTAGTATAGTAGTAGTAGCAGGAGGAATGGTACGTAGTAGTAGTATTGGTAATAATTGATGTCAAAAAGTTCTCTGAATTCAGATTTATATATTATAGTATAAATATGAATTTATTAAAAAAATATTTGAATTTAAAAATACATTATTCTTTAAAAAAAAATATTATCTTAAAAATAAAAAAACTACTGCATGAGAAGTCTAAATCAACTCTTACTATTTCATAAATTTTATCTCTTCCATAGTCTAAAATCTATTTAAATTCATTTGATTTAAATATTAATGAAAGAAAAAGTATAGTAATAATAAATAAAAAATAGTATAGTGGTAGCAGCAGCTGCAGTAGTACGTAGTTGTATGGGTAGCAATTGAAGGAAAAAAAATTCTCTTAAGTATATAATATTATATATCTAATAGAGTAAATTTGAAGTTGTTAGATGAGATTTGGGGGTAGTTATTAGTTTTAAAATTTTTAAAAGAAAATGCTTCACGTTGTTGTGGAGAATTTTTAGGAGTGTTTTAGTTATTAATTTTGAAATTCAAAAAATAAAATGCATTAATTAAGATTGTGGAGAATTTTTAGGATTGGTTAATTCTCCCTTTAATCAAACACATTTGAAAAAAAAATTAATTGAAATATAAATATTTAAAATTAAAATTAAAATGATAATATATTCTTGAACCTTTAATTATAATCTACTTTCTAATTACTTTTATTATTTTTTTTATATTTAGAAAATAGATATATATTCTTGAACCTTTAATTATAGTATTTTTCCATTAATAACAAATTAATACAAAGCTCAATATCCATATCTATATTTATATCTATAATCTTTATCTATATCTATAATATATTAAAAGTGTGAAGGGCCTTAGAAATGTTGTTTGAACTTTTTATCCTTCATTAAAAATTTTCGCTTTAGACAAAATCGTCTTTTTGCTATTTTTTTCTAATTTTTAAAAGTTAATAATTAATTAATATATATTTGTGGTAAAACCTTTTCCTATTAGAAGTCGTCAGAATTAATGACAACTAATACTTTTTTCATTAATTTAAGAATTATAAAACAACTAAATTTGATTTTAATAAGATTTGAAAAATCTAGAAACAAATATAAAAGCCTCAGAATAAGAAAATTTTAATAAGTATCAAATTTTAATTTTTTTTAAATATTTAATAAGAAATGTCTTTTTATTATTTTATCAAATTCTTATTTAACTATTTTTTTACTAAAAAAATACGTCTCACCTCAAAAAGAACAAAAAATAAGTAGTGTCAGATTGTAGTTAGCATACGACCTAATTTCTTTCTTTAAGTATGGTTTTTGATTTAATTAGGAGTCCTTAATTTTCTTTTCTTTTAAGTTTCGTTTGTCTTGATTTTCTATTATAATTAGTTTTTTATGAAAAAAGTTTCTCAAATTAGATTAGATTTCTTTCATGTTTCATCAACTCTTTCTTAAAAGAAAAAAAATCGTACATCTATATATTGAGCTCCTTTTTTCCAATAAATAATAGAATAACATTCACAATTTAATTGTTAAAGTGTATGTTCAAGATAAGATTAGTTTTATGTTCTTTAATATTAGTTTTTAATTTGTAGGTCAACAATATTAAATATTATGCATCTTTTATTAATGTTTTTTTATCGTATAATTTATTGTAATTTCAAGTGTTGGCTTTCGCATGATGTGTAGGTAAAGAAAAATTATGTGAGTGTGTGGTTGAGACTTCGTGCCGATTACGAGAGGATTTAAAGGTGTTTTTTTTTTTAAAAAATAATTATTTCTGATTCATATTAGCACCATTTATGTTGTTAAGGCGTTGATGAGAAGTACACGTTCTGCTCTTTGATTCAATTTTATCAAATTTCAATTCAATTTTTTAATTTACAATTTTAAAAAGTAGACATCGAACACCGAATCGAACTATTTCAGTTTGTTTTATTTTCTTTCAACTTCGTTTTTATTTGATTCGATATTCAGAAATATTTGAACTTTTTGTCCTTCGTTAAAAGTGTCTGCTCTAGACAAAATTATTTCTTCCATATTTAAGAATTGAAAATTTATTAAATATTTTAATAAAACATATGTTATGTTTGCGTTATTTTATTAAAGTGTGAATGATCTTTGAGAAGTTATTTGAATTTTTTGCTCTTCATTAAAATTTTTTGTAATAGAAAAAATCATCTAATTTTAAATAATCAAATGTTACACGTGCGAGACACGTGGGGTTTAACTAGTTAATATAAAAACCTAAAACTCTTTAATTGCTTCACTTTTTACATTTTACTTTCCAAGTTTTCAGAGCGTTCTCATTATTTTCTCATCTTACTTTTCTCATTCGTCAAGTTGTGATTTAGGTTTATTTCCCTTCTTTCTCTTTTATGGAATTATGTTATAATTAATTACTTTATGGAGTTAAGTTTTTAATAAGTTGTCTAATTCTTCATTTTTTTGTGTGCTCACATTTTATGTGAAGGAAACTTTCAGACAAGCTACTGTGACTAGTGATTTAAAAATTGAACTACTTAGGTATCTACATAATATTATTTTGAGAGATAGTAGTTTAGACGTCTTAATAATTTGCCAATTTAATTTTTATTAGAACTACTCTATGACCATTGTTTTTTTTTTTTTTTTAAAATCTTTTTAGTGAAAACATTTAATTTTTTTCTTCAATCACTTTATAATTGTAAAAAAAAAAGAGAAAACTGAAAAACCGAAAAAACTCGACTAAAACCGAAATAAAAAACCGATTACATATTGGTTTGATTTGTTTTATAGATTTAAAAAACCGACATATTGGTTTGATTATATTTTAATTAAAAACTTAACCAACCCGACCTATGTACACCCTAGTTATAATTGAAAGATAAAGTTTAATTGGTATCTAAAATTCATGTTTTTATTTATTACAAGATTTTTTTTTTTGGCAATTAAACAATTTTTTATTAATTACCAAGTGCCAAGTTACAAAGCCAAGTAGAGATATTTCCTGCTCCTACTTCTTAGGTTGTTCCCACATTCCTACCAGTTTCTCATCTCCTCTAGTTCTAATCCAACGTTCTAACATAGTTAAACAAGCTAGCGTTGCTCCTTACTCTTATACAAATATCAGTCTTAATCCGATGCAACAAAGTGGTTGTTGGTGTTGTCTTCTTCTGAAAGATCCTATTATTTCTTTCAATCCAGATGGTATACACTGTTGCAACTAGGCTAGCCTTCAAAATCTTTCCTCGCGGCTGCTTTCCTCTCGTCATCTGATTCATCTTTGGCCACATATCATTCCAGTTCCTTGGACACCCCTGTATCTTCTGCCACTGTAATATTGCTTTCCATATTTCATTTGTGCCATCACAACCAAAGAAGAGGTGATCTCTGGATTCCTTTATTTTTGATAGAACATACAACCTTTCTCTACATTCATTCCCCATTGAATAAGTAGATCCTTTGTTCTGAATCTATTCTGCATGCTCAACCATAAAATAAACACATGCTTAGGTTCAGCGAAGTTGTGACAGTATACTCCCCTCCAGGCCACATTTTCTACCTCTCCTCTGATCAGTTTGTAAGCTTTTGAGATGGAACTTGTCTTGTATAATAATGCCATTTCCCCTGTTTAGAGTGTCCTAATGTCTCCTCATTGTCAAGATCTTCTTTACCATCCAGGAAGCTTGGTTGGGTATTTGCTTGTTGTGTATATCTTGTCCTTTTATATAATAATGGTGAACCCAGGATATCCACAGTTTCTCTTTGTGCCGACTTAGATCCTAGAGTACCTTGCATAGTGCAGCAGTGTTCCAGATTCTCATATTTATGATATTAGTCCTCCTGCAGCCTTTGGCAAACATATTTTCTCCCATGCCACTAACGCTGTCTTTGTGATCACAACCTCTCCCGACCATAGGTAACTTTTGCAAGTAGCTTCGATCAATTTCATCACCTTTTTTGGCATCAGAAACAATTGCGACCAGTATGCTTGAACTCCAAAGAGAACAGATCTTATTAATTATAGTCTTCCTACATAAGTGAGACTCTTGGCCATCCAGTTTGTTATTCGAGCAGTAATTTTTTCTACTAGTGGTTGAAATTGCTGAATAGTTAGATTTTTGGTAGACATTGGGACTCCAAGGTACTTAAAAGGTAGATTACCTTTTTCGTATCCTAGAGCCTCTAAGATATCTTGTTGTACTTGCTACTTCACACCTCCAAAATAAACTTGTTTTTTGGACATATTTGCCTTCAGTCCTGTAGCTTCAGTGAAAATGTCAAATTGATTCTTCAGAAGCTGGACATATATCAAATCCCCTATTGCAAACATAAGTATATCACCCGCAAAGCATAAGTGGGTCACATTCAATTTTTTTGTATCTAGGGTGATGATTAAATCCCCGCATCTGTTGAAATTCAGCCATACATCTGTTGAGGTATTCCATAACAATGACAAATAGGTAGAGGGACATAGGGTCCCCCTGCCTTAGCCCTCTTTTAGCAGGAAAGGTATCGGTCAAGTTTCCATTCACAAAGAAGGTATAACTCACTGTATTAATGCATAGCATAATCCATTGGATCATTCTACATGGGAAGCTCAACTCCTTTAGAATTTTCTCCACACACATCCATTCCACACTATCATACGCTTTCTGCAAGTTGACCTTAATCATACATCTAGGAGAAATTTGTTTCCTTGTGTAGCCCTTGATAAGCTCATGACTTAGTATAATATTGTCTAATATGACGCAACCTGGAATGAACGCTGACTGGCACTGACCTACAAGACTGTTTAGTATATCTTTCATTCTTCCTATATTCACCTTAGAGATTACCTTGTAAATGACCGTACAACAGGCTATGGGTCGATAATCCTTTATAGTTTCAGGCTTATACTTCTTTGGGATTAAAGTAATAATAGTGGTATTTGCAGCTTTGAGCATTTCGTTCTTGCTAAAGAATTCCTGGACAACAGCATAAACATCAGCTTGGATGATATTCCAAGCTTTTTTGAAAAAGTAGGCTGAATACCCATCAATTCCAGGTGTCTTGTTACTGTCAATACTAAATATTACTTCCTGAACTTCTCTTATAGTAACTCCCCTGCACATGTCCTGTGTTTGTTGTAGATTAAGTCTTGGCCCTATTCTCATACTTGGGATATCATATTCGATGAAGCCGAACTTAGTAACTTCTGATAAAACCTAACACTTCATTCTCAATCTCCTGGGCTTTGTGTAACACCCTACCACTACTATCCTTCACTACAGATATAGTGTTTGCACTGGATCTTGCTTTCAGATATTTGAAAAAGTAGCTGTTGTTTCCATCACCTGCCTCAATCCAGTGAGCTTTAGCTTTCTGCTTGAACACTTTTTCTTGGATTCCCAACCACTTTTGCAATTCCTGATTGGTTGTAGTTTCTTGCTCCACCAGGCTAGGGCATATATTGTGTGTGAGCAGGTCCTGTACAACAAGTAGTTTCTCTCTAGTATGTTCAATGTTCTCTAGACTGCCCATAGATTTAACCTTCAGGTTTTTGAAGGGCTCCTTGCATAGCTGCAGTTTCTTCCATAATCTGTACATATTTGTGCCTTCAACTGTGGTACTCCAAACCTATGACACAATTGAGTTAAATCTGTCATCATCAGCAAGGACATTAATAAATCGAAACGGTTTCCTGTTATAAGCCCCTCCTGCTGCTATCTATATATGAATGGGGGAGTGGTCTGAGAAGTAGTTGTCCCCAAACTGAGATATTATTCCTCCGTAGTTCATCATCCAAACATCATTACTTATTGCCCTATCAATTTTGCTCCAAACGTGCTTATTAGTCCATGTAAAATATCTTCCCATTGCCTTTATCTCCATTAAGTTTAGTTTGTCCATTTCCTCTGATAGTCCTGTGGTTTCATTCACATGAACAGGTTGCCCTCCTATTCTGTCTTCGCTTGTAAGGACAGTATTAAAGTCCCTGTAGATGCACTAGAGCATGGTATTTGTTGCTCCTATGAGAGTCAGCCCTTTCCACGGTTTTTTTCTTTCCTTCATATTGTTGCTTCCATATACAACTATCAATGTGCATTTGAAGTCTAATCTCCTATCCTGTATCATGCTATGTATAAATTTGTGCATGTCCTCCAATGTAACACACATTTTAGCTTCTTTCTATAGTAACCAGATTCTGCCATTAATATTGGAACTATAGTTGTTTATGCTTGCCCATCCCTGTGCACATCTAGTTAAGATCTCCGTGTATTTATGCTGTTTAACTTTAGTTTCTACTAACCTAGCTAGACTTCTATGGTTTCTCTTAAGGTATTCCCCCACTTCCCTTTGTTTGAGAGGTTTATTCAAACCTCTCACATTCCATACGATCCACTTTATTGGATGAGATAATTTTTTCCCCCTGTCAAGGGGTCGATCCTTGGCTTTTCCTTCTATGTTCTCCATCGTCAAAGGGGAAAAAGTGTTTTGGATTCTCATAATAGATCCACTTAGCCCCTTTGTCGATCCGTGCATAACCAATTCTGCAAATGACATGCTTCCCATCCCACTGGTTGTGTAGCCATGGCACTTTAGCACCTTCGTCTATCCTTGGAGTGGCAATTACTATTTTTCCAGGAGTTGTCACTTTGTGTGCATCAATTGTAGGTGCTACTTCCTGCGACTTGTCAGCTATGTTGATTTCTTTTCCTACCCACTTCTGGACCATCTTTTTCTCCCCCTGGTTCTCGTCTATCTTTCTTTGTTATTGTATGATAGGCTTATCATTTTCCTTTTTCTCTGTAGGGTTCTGTTTCCATTCAGGGCAGATATGTCCCATCTTCGAGCATTTAGGGCATACTAGTGGCTTCCAGTCATAGTATATCTTCTGTGTTAATGTTCTTCCAGTGGGCTCAGTTATCTCGATTTCCTTTGGAGGCTCTTGATTGATGTTCATGTCCACCAATATGCGCGCATAAGATGCCCTTGTCTGATTCTTAGTGCATTCATCAGCAAACAATGGTTACCCTAAACTACTCGGCCCCAGGCAATCGAGTGGAAGATTGTAGAAGTGAACGTAAAGAGGGATTGTGCTGGGAAATTCTGTCTGAAAATCAAAGTCTGATGTCCATGTTTTCAATAGGAGCGGCATTCCATTCATAGTGTATGGTCCTGTGGCCAAGATGTCACCCCTATCCTTTCCAGCTTTAAATTTAAATATATAAAATCCTTCTTCATGATAATATACTTCTGGTAAGGTAACAATGTTCCAAGTTCTAGCAATATATGATTTCAAATATGCATAGCTAGGGGCTTCCCCCATTGTGTAGATTATTAAGGTGCTATTCCATTCTTTCGTATACTCTGCAACATCCTCGTGCTCTAGTGTGACTATCTTCTTCCCCTCTACAACTCGTGGAGCGATAAAGGTAAGGGGCATACCATGCGTGGCATTCCGATTGTGCACAAATAGGCCCGCCTTATTCTTATCTACCGCTGCATCTAATTCTGGACCCCCTCCCTTTAGGGCTTACATCTCTGGGACTTAGATTTTTGCTTGAGCTTCATTCTTCCTGATTTCCAGCTAGAGTTAGTTTGGTTTCCCTAGCTATTTTGATGAACCAGATCTATACTCTCTTTGGGTGTTTCCATCTCCAGTTTGGGCTCAGATCTTCCTTCTGTCTCTTGTCCTGCATCTAGTGTCACTGCATCCGACCCCGCTAGGGAGTTGGTTTTAGAGAAAATGAATTTTTTCAATTAAAGTGACGTTTTGAAAAGAGATTATTTTACTTACAGAGTCGCCACTTGGAATTGAGTTTGGGTGTTCCAAGTCACCTTATTGAATCCCTATTCAAAAGGAAATGACTCTTCAATTTTTTATTTTATTTTTCTTAATCTGCAAACTAGAAATTCGGATAAGGAATTCTGTTGACCGAGAGGAAGGTGTTAGGTACCCCTCGAGTCCCGTGGTTCTAGCACGGTCGCTTTAATGACTTACGTCTGGCTTAAATTAATTTTTTTTTTTTGAATTTATAATATTTGTTAACCTAAAAGTTATTTACCTCCCACTTTTAATTTATTTTGAAATTATTTATTATATTGACGTGTGGCTTACCGATAGTAGTACTTTTCGGCCTCACCACAAATTTTGAATATATTTCTCGTGCCTTCGTGGTCCTTATGGAGCGTCCCATATTTTCAAAATCTAAATAAGCACCTAATAGGTAAAATCTACCCAACCCAATCCAATCGGCTTCAAACGGTAGGTTAATTTTATTATAACGAATAGCCGGTAGCAGGGCTTTCCAACTTCATCGTTACTTTTTCTTGTATGTTAAACCTTAATTATTTAGAGGTTAAGAACCTAACTCATTATTTTACGAGTTTGCTCCCTTACAATGGGTTTTCCCTCACTTTTTTTCAATAGCAACGAGTCTTGAATAAATTCGAAGCTCATCTCGCGCTTTTCACATTAACTAATGATTGGGCTTTGAGCGTATTTAGAGAACAATATAAAAGTAAAGATAATTAGGATCCGTGATGTCTCTGTCATAATAAACTATGCATTGTATGAACCAAGTCGTACCCAAAGAAAGTAAAGTGAAAACATGCATTTGAACCATATTTAAACAATTTCGTAGAATAAAATCACGATCAATACTAGTAACATTAAAAATTAAATAGTGATATAGTTAATGGACTCCTTTGTAGATGTCTTTTTAATAATGACAAATTGAATTAGACAAACTAAAATAGAAAAGGATTTTTCATGCCAAAACTTCAAAGGCTCATAAAATTCTAATTTAAAATATTAAGGTTAACACACTATGTGAAAAGATTTTAGTAACTGAAATTTTAAATAAACTCATAGACAAATATGATTAAAAAGAACTTTACGCCAAAAACATAATTTGAATTAGACAATAACTTAGATTGAAGTGCAAGAAAGCACATGCAATGATAGCAACTTTAATGTAAATTTAACTACACAAAAATATAATACTCCCTAACCATATTTAGTATCGAAGATTCATAACTCGTTGACACATGTGAAACTCAAGCAAATTAGTAACGTTAGAATCAAGTCTCGTATAATCGTAATATACATTATCTCTTGTGAAAATAATTAATAACAAAACAAAGGAGACCGACATAAAATCATGAATCAAACCCCCAAACTTTAACTTGTTGTCTACCCGTTATGTCGCTTAAGCTAAATAATGGTTTCAAGCAATTTTTACTCAAAATAATCAATTAATTAACAATATAATCAAACTTTATATTAACAGAAAATGAAACATTAAGATGTAATGCGAATCATGTAAGCTTTTATTATGATCCCAAATTTTCTATAATACTCATAGGTAAGAAAATTTGATTATTTAATTCATTCAAATAACTTAGAAATTACAAACAAAATATAAGTAAAGAATAGACCTTTAGGTTGGAGACCTCGATGACAAACAAAGCAACCGAACGGAAACCTCGAGTGGACCAAAACTCAACTCACAACTCTTTTTCCTCTCTTTTCTTGTCTAATCTTTTCCTTTCTTGCTTTTTTTTTCTTTGGCTTTTCCGTTTTTTTTTTTTGTATTTTTGGTTTCTCTTCTGTTTTTTTTGGTTTCTTTCTTGGTTTCTCTTTTTTTTCCTTAGTGCATGTAAGTTTTTGTTTCTTTTTGGTTTCTCCTGTCCGTTCTCCCCTTTGTGCATGTGTGCATTATATATAGTGTATGTGTTTGTGTAGTGTGTGTGTGTGCTTGTCGTGTGTGTGTGTTTGTGTCGTGTGTGTGTGTTATGGGAAAGTGGGGGAGAGGTTTTGTGAGAGTGAGACTTGTGGGTGGTTTGGGTAGTTTAGGTTTCTTCATTTTTTTTTCTTAAAATATTTTGGAAGAAATACAAATAATAAAATCTACTAAAAAAAAAAAAGATACAAAATAAGTTAATTAGCTAGTCTTAGGAATATGACTAAGAAATATTAATATCATATTTTTTTATTAAAGTTGAAGAAAACAAATATAATTTAGAATTTTTTTTTAAATAAATAAACAAATAAATACGATAAAATAGAAACTTATTTAAAAATGTGACTCTATTTTTGTAGTTTTCAAAATTTTTAACGAACCTCAAAAATAAGATAAATTTAAAATGCCTAAAAATAAAAATAAAAATACAATAAAATAAAATAAAAATTACTTGAACATTAAAATGGTATAAAAATATTAGGTTTGAGTCAAAAATTAGGTGTTTACAGAATGCCCCTCTTTGCTTGAAAATATGGAGATTTTTCAAGCAAAGAAGTAAACATGACTAATTTTGGCTCAACCATTTATTCACTAGTAAATAAGAGAAAAGAGGTGTGACTGAGTCTTGGTTTTAGACATCCTACATATCTCGGGTTATAAGAGAATCAGGTCACATGTAGTTCAAGTGGGTGTAAGTGTGAGTGGATGAATTGGAGAGTCAAGTTGAGGTCCCGTCGAGTTTCCAGTTCGTTGCTCCTTTTATTATATCAGAAAAAGAAAAATGAAACTAAAAATGAAAGATACAAAATCCTATCTATTCTAATTGTCCTGATTCTCTTGCTTCAGATCTTCTTCTTGGGTCCTTAGTTATTGCTTCCTTCTTATGGTGGGTACCTTAATCTCAAGATTTGATCTTTAAGTTAGGATTTGAGACCTGAACTTGCAACTTGGATTGTGTCATTGACACTCTTCCAAAGGATAGTTCATAGAATACTTTTGGATATTTGTTCTCCTGATTAGGAGTTATGCAGATGACTCTTGGGATGTTGGGCCGCTACAGATGCATAGATGACTCTGTATTTTCAAACTAATGATTCTCCACTACTCAAATCAGAGATGGAATGCCATTTTCGGCATTAAACCTGTGTTTTGCAGAAAACCTGCAAGCCATCAAAGAAAACAAAACAAAACAAACAAAATTTTCCTGCCCCAAGTTTGCACTAGGAAATTTTTGTGAGTTATTAGAAAAACTACACAACAATTTAAAAATAAATAAATAAAAATGATAGAAATCAAAGCTAGGTATGCAATAAAATAAGATTCTTATTCTCAATAATTCAACCAAAGGAAGTTATGCCTTATGAATGCATGAAAAAGAGTTAGGATATTTGCTTCTTAAAATGCAACTAGATTTTGTATGCCCTATGAAGACATAAAGAAGAAAAATAGAAAGGTTTGTTTCCTAAAACATCAACTAGGGGATGATGCCCTATGAAGATGAGATAAATCGTCAACTAGGGGATGATGCCCTATGAAGACGAGATAAGATGTCAACTAGGGGATGGCGCCCTATGAAGACGAATAGGATGTCAACTATGGGATGGCGCCCTATGAAGATGGAAAAGATGTCAACTAGGGGATGGTGTCTTATGAAAACGATATAAGATGTCAACTAGGGGATGGTGCCCTATGAAGACGAAAAAGATGTCAACTAGGGGATGGCGCCCTATGAAGACAAGATAAGATGTCGACTAGGGGATGGTGCCCTATGAAGGCGAAAAAGATGTCAACTAGGGGATGGCGCCTTATGAAGATGAAATAAGATGTCGACTAGGGAATAGTGCCCTATGAAAACGAGATAAGATGTCAACTAGGGGATGGCACCCTATGAAGACGAGATAAGATGTCAACTAGGGGATGACGCGCTATGAAGACGAAATAAGATGTCGACTAGGGGATAGTGCCCTATGAAGACCGAAAAGATGTCAACTAGGGGATGACGCCCTATGAAGACAAAATAAGATGTCGACTAGGGGATAGTGCCCTATGAAGACGAGATAAAATGTCAACTAGGGGATGACGCCCTATGAAGACGAGATAAGATGTCAACTAGGGGGTGGTGCCCTATGAAGACGAATAAAGATTAGGATTTTTTTATTTTTTTTTTGTTAGAAAAAGAAAAAAAAATGCCCAGTCTTAAATATGAGGGGTTTTATTATTATTATTATAATTATATTGATACAAAATTAGAATTATAGGAGTATAACGAAAGGAGAAAATTCAAGAAAACTTAACTTGTGTCTTTTTTTTTTTCACTAAACTTCACAAGATTGCTTTGCCCCTGTTCAAACAAAGAGAAAAAAAATGTGAGTTTTAAAATTGGTGGTTGGTTTGTGGCCTTGAGTTCCTTAGAGGTTTTCCTTATCTCTGCCCCAACTTGATACAGTTGATTCAACTAATTGATTGGCGAGCTTGATTCTTTGTTTTTCAAATTCTGTTGCATCTCTGTTTGTTTCAGTACGATTCTGCTCTTCATTTTCAAATGCTTCATTCGTAACACTTATCTTAACTGGCTCTCTGTCCTTGTCAAGGTGGTGAGCGCCCAACAATCTCTGCTCAATTTCACTGGGAGCCATGGTCAATTTTGCGTGTTTTTCTTTATTTTACATTTGGTGCGAGACTTACCCATAAAAAAACAGAGCGTGTAAAAATGAAATAAGGAAAACAAAAAAAAAGGAATAAAAAAATTATGTTTGAATAGAAGGTATTTCTACCAGTAAAGTAAAAAAGCTTATTTGGAGGTGTATATTGACTTCAATAACGCATGACACACAATTTGGAGTAGATATTTGATCCTTCAAAACTGTCTAATCTCGAATTGGGCTTCACCTTTCAATCAAATCAAATCATCCTTCTTGATCTTTGTCCTGTCATGATAAACTTTGTTTGACTAAAGTCATTCCTTCTGGGATTTTCTCAATTGACCTCTCTAATTTGGATTGTCTCGTTCATCATTGTCCTATGGCGCCCCTGAGGGTTTTCACCAATAAGATTTTTTTTTTATATATATATCTTGTGGTGCCTCCATGGGTTTTCACCTACAAGATTTTTTTTTTTATATATATATATATATATATATATATACATATATATATATACAACACACAAGGCTTGACATTCTCAAAAATTGATCGGAAGGTCTTTAATGGACAAAGGGAAAAGGATTTTTAGGGTATATTACATCTTGAGAGCCGTATAAAAGTGACAATAGGATTTTATCTCATTTTTTTTTAAATACCAAGATTTTTTTTTGTTTTTCTTTTGTCGGACCGAACCCCAAGATAGGGCTGCCTACGTATCCATTTAGGAATCAGGTCGAACGTAGTTCAATGACAACGCATTATCTTTTTTTTTCTCGGCTCCAAAGAGGGTGAGCAAGGAAAGGTAAATAAGGCTTGAAGAGCTGACAAGGGATTAATGACATTTAGTTAAGTAGAATGATGGCCTTTCGTCATCTCAACTTGAGAATGTTAAGCACAAGTGTGTCAAATATAATATCTTTTGACTGAATCGACATTGATAGCTTTTTCTGTCATTTTTCCGTCTAGATCCGCAAGTTGTAAAGCTCCATTTGATAATACTTGCTTAACTATGTATGGACCTTTCCAGTTTGGAGCAAACTTTCCTTTAGCCTCTTCTTGGTGTGGAAGGATGCATTTTACAACAAGTTGGCCGGCCTCGAATTTTCTAGGACGTACCTTCTTATTGTAAGCTCGCGCCATCCTCTGCTGGTATAATTGACCAAAGCAAACTGCCGTCAACCTTTTTTCATCTATTAAGGATAATTGTTCTAGTCTAGACCTGACCCATTCAGTATCGTCAATTTCGGCTTCACTAATGATTCGAAGCGAGGGAATTTCGACTTCTGCGGGTATCACAACTTCAGTCCCATAGACTAGTAAATAAGGAGTTGCGCCAGTCGATGTACGGATAGTTGTACGATATTCTAAAAGAGCAAACGGTTATTTCTCATGCCACTGTTGAGATCCTTGGACCATTTTCCTAAGAATCTTTTTAATATTCTTGTTTGATGCTTCAACGACTCCATTTGCTTTAGGACGGTAAGGGGTAGAATGGTGATGCACGATCTTGAATTGCTCACAAACCTCCTTCATTAGATGACTATTGAGATTGGTTGCATTGTCTGTGATAATGGACTTTGGTATACCAAAACGACATATGATGTTCGAATGAACAAAATCCACTACTATTTTCTTCGTGACTGATTTGAAAGTAGCAACTTCTACCCATTTGGTGAAATAGTCAATAGCGACCAGTATGAATTGATGCCCATTAGAAGCTTTTGGTTCTATTGGACCGATTACATCCATGCCCCAAGCAACGAATGGCCAAGGAGCAGACATAGGATGCAGCTCTGAAAGTGGCGAGTGAATCAAATCACCATGAATTTGACACTGATGACACTTGCGAACAAAGCGAAAGCAATCTCTCTCCATAGTTAACCAATAATATCCTGCCCACATAATCTTCTTTGCTAAAACATAGCCATTCATATGCGAACCACATACCCCCGAATGTACCTCATTTATGATTCTTTCAGCTTCCTGAATATTAACACATCTCAACAAGTTCAAGTCTGGGGTTCATTTGTACAGAATCTCCCCACTTAATAAGAAACCATTAGCAAGTCTCCTAATGGTCCTTTTTTGATCCGCATTGGCGTGTATTGGATATTCTTTTGACTTTAGGAAGCGTTTGATATCATAGTACCAAGGTTCATTATCTGGTTCTGCATCAATTATATTGCAATAACTATGTTGATCTCGTATCTGTATCTCTAATGGGTTGAGATGCATATTTCCTGGGTATGGAAGCATGGAAGCTAGGGTAGCCAGGGCATTAGCCAGCTCATTATGGGATCTGGGGATATGTCTAAACTCGATAGACTTGAACCTTTTGCTAAGGTCCGTTAAAAACTGTTTGTATGGAATGAGCTTGATATCTCTCGTTTCCCATTCACCTTGAATTTGTCGAACGAGTAATTCGGAATCTCCCAACACCACTAGCTTGTGTACACCCAGATTTATTGCCATATTTAACCCCATGATGCAAGCTTCATATTTTGCTGTGTTATTACTACAGAAGAAACAGAGTCGTGCTGTGGCGGGATGATGATGCCCGGTCGGTGATACAAGAACCGCCCCAATTCCTACTCCTTTGACATTGACTGCCCCATCAAAATATAATTTCCATGCATATATATCATCTTGAACTTCTTCCTCAATTGAATTTATCTCTTCATCAGGAAAGTAAGTTCGCAAAAGCTCATACTCATTGTCACCTGGGTTCTCTGCCAAATGATCGGCCAATGCTTGCGCTTTCATAGCGGTACGAGTAACATACACAATGTCGAATTCTGTAAGTAAAATCTGCCACTTCGCCAATCTGCCTGTGGGCATAGGTTTTTGAAAAATATACTTTAAAGGATCCATTCGAGATATGAGGTAGGTTGTGTAGGACGAAAGATAGTACTTCAACTTATGAGCAATCCAAGTTAGGGCGCAACATGTCTTTTCTAGAAGAGTATATTTTACCTCGTAACTTGTGAACTTTTTGCTCAAATAATAGATTGCTTGTTTCTTTTTGCCTGTGATGTCATGTTGTCCTAAAACACAACCAAAAGAATTGTCCATCACTGACAGATATAGAAATAAAGGCCTACCATGTTCCGGTAGGACCAGTACTGGAGGATTTGCCAAATATTCTTTAATCTTATCAAATGATTCTTGACATTCGTCTGTCCATTGGATAGCAACATCCTTTTTTAGCAACTTAAATATCGGTTCGCATGTAGTGTTGAGCTGGGCGATAAATCTGCTTATATAATTCAGCCTTCCAAGAAAACTCATGACCTCCGTTTTATTCTTCGGAGGCGGCAATTCTCGAATGGATTTTACCTTGGCGGTGTCCAATTCAATGCCTCTGTGGCTAATTATGAAACCTAAAAGTTTTCCGGATGGAACTCCAAATGCACACTTGACTGGATTGAGCTTAAGATTATACTTTCGCAACCTTTCGAAGAATTTCCTCAAGTCATATACATGATCGACTTGTGTCTTGGACTTGATAATGACATCATCAACATATACTTCTACTTCCTTGTGCATCATGTCATGAAAAATAGTAGTCATAGCTCTCATGTACGTAGCTCCCGCATTCTTTAAACCAAACGGCATGACCCTGGAGCAATAAGTACCCCACGGGGTGGTGAAAGCAGTCTTATATGTATCTGTTTCATCCATCAAGATCTGGTGATATCCGGCATAACAATCCATGAAAAATTGGATCTCATGTTTAGCATAATTATCAAGAAGGATATGAATGTTGGGCAGCGTAAAGTTATCTTTAGGGCTTGCTTTGTTCAAATCCCTATAATCAACACAGACTCTGATTTTGCCATCTTTCTTCGATACGGGAACCATATTAGCCAACCATGTGGTGTACTGAGCGACCCTGATCACGTTCGCACTCAATTGCTTCATGATTTCCTCTTTGATTTTATCGCTCACGTCAGTTTTAAGCTTTCTTTGCTTTTGCTGGACCGGTGAAAAATCAGGGTATGTAGGCAGTTTATGGACTACCAAATCCATGCTTAGACCCGGCGTATCATCATAAGACCAAGCAAAAACATCCTTATACTCGATCAAAATCTGAACAATATCATTTCTGATATTCTGATCCGCATGAATACTTATTTTTATTTCTCTAACCTCCTTACCCGTTCCCAAATTTATTATCTCAGTGTCATCTAAATTGGGTTTGGGCTTATCCTCTGATAACGCTCAATCTACAACTCTCGTGGGAGTGTAAAGCGGTCGTTAGCAAATATAGAACCCAACCTGGGTTGGGTGTCGATCCCACAGGGAATAGCTTGGCCAACAAGTAAGCAAAATTACTAAACTTTTGGTGCAAGTCTCGTAAGAAGGGGGGATTGTAATGTGTAACCAAAACAATAAAGTAAAAGCTGAAAATAGCAAAGTAAAAAGAGGAAGATTGTCACGTTGGTTGTAGACAATGAGAATTGAAGCGTTGGGGTTATGTCCACCTTCTGAGGTATACGTCTCTATTGGCTATGAGTGTGTAGAGTCTTGACATGCAATTGCTTATAGGGAATTGTAGTCGATGGTAAATCCAAGCGTCTCTCGACCTCAACAAGGACTATTTCACTTTAACTCTCTCGAGCTTAAAGTGTGTCTAACGGTACGAATTCTCCAAGAGGTTAGTCCAGTTACGACACTAGCTTTTTAGTAGGAAAGGGTGTCCTACTACCTTGACATTATCTCTTTTCCAGACAAATAACCTTTCTCTCGAACAAGTTAAATGTTAGACTGGCGTTATTCTTGCGTTTGCAACCGCAAAGAATGTAGATTAAGATGAAGAGCGTAATGATATAAGCAATATACTTGTCTTGAACTCACAAACTCACAGCTATAGATAGTAACTCATTCGGCTTCCATAACCCCAACTAAGAGGTTTAGTTACCCATGAATGCGAAGGATATCACGTTTTGCATGGTGGATGGCGTGTAAAAGAGGTGTTAGGCGTGTGGTTTTGGTGATTCCGTAGCAAGTAACGATTCTCTTGTTGTGGAATTTAAGAATAGAAGAATAGATTAGAAGTGTTTGTAGTGGAAGATGAGAAGGATGGAAGAAAATTAATTAAGTGAAGAATGAAGAATTAAGAATGTATTGTAAGAAGATGTCTTAATTGTAAGGAGATGAATAAAAACCTCTAGCATGATAGGGTATTTATAATACTCCTATCCTACTCCTACTAAGCTAATGAAATAAATAACCAAATCCTAATATACTAATGAAATCCTTGACCCAAATGTACTAGGGTAAGGTTACAAAATTATAATCCAAATAGATTAGTGAAACACATAACCTAATTGCACTAGGTTAATGTATCTTGGCAAAAATCCAGCTTTGTGTCTGTAAGTCCCCAAAGTCTTCAGAATTGCTATTTTAGCCCGGGACAGATTTTCCATGCAGCAGATTTGGTCCTTTAGGCGTCCAGCTCCCTTTTACTTCGTTTGTGAGCTTTCTTTTGCGTCAAGTAAGCCGTAAAATGCTGTATTTTGCATCATTTATACCTGAAACTTTGCTAATCATGTTTGTTAGCTCATTTATAGGAAAAAGGACTAAAAGTGCATGAAATAGATAATTAGTTCTCAAAACTAGGCTAAAATATGGGCAAAATATATTGATATAGGCGCGTAAATTCGCCTATCATCAACACCCCACACTTAGAGCTTTGTTCGTCCTCGAACAACATATCATGTCCTTCTAAGCATCGACTTTAAGTTTTTTACAGCAACAACACAAGACATTCTTCAAGACAAGCACGACAATTATCAACAAAGAGTAGCTTTCCGATTATAAGTAGAAACAATTTAACCTCAAGCATAGACTCGTGATGGTGATCAACTCGCATGCAAACGTTAAGGTACATAGAATCATATACAACTATCCAAAACTCATCAACCATGTGTGTCTCACAATATAGTACCCATAATCACTCACAAATATAGCATATTTTTCAAACATGGGTATCAAAGTATCCTTGCACTCACTCTCACAAAGAATTCATATGTAGCAACTAATGACCATAAGCTTGCCTTTAATGTAGTACTCTACTAAATGTCGGAATGTTAAGATTAGGATCAAGTAGGTCTTTAGATGGTTGTAATGTAGGCTAAGGGACGGGTAGGACTATTTTGGCCAAGAATAGTGACTAGGTTCCTAAGCACTTTAATACATCACTTTGTATCAATGACACTTTTTTCTTTCAACCTTTCTTTACTCTTTTATTCTGCCACCCTTGTTCTCCTATTTTGTTTTTCAATTTTAAGCACAACTCACTTTTCAGCTTTCTTTTTCCTTTTTCTTTTCACAACATACCTCTTATGATAGCACTTTCTTCCTTTTTCATAACACATTCAAGCACCATTACAATTTAAAGCATCATACTCACCCAATTTCCTCTTATGTTGTCACATGACTTTTTCACTTTAAAGCACTTAGGAATTTGGATCAAATTATGGTCTTGAAAAAAAATGGATTAGGCTTACATACAAGGTTGTCAAAGAAATAGGCTAAAGGCTCAAAAGGGTTTAACTAGGATGATGTTCATGGGTAGGAAAAACTGAAGGTAAACATGTATAGGTTGCCAAAGAAATGCCTAAATCATATCCTAAACTTACACTCCTTATTTTCGCTTTGCATACATACCAGGCAAGTTCTAGCATCAGCCACAAACATAGAATATACTGTTACCTCTCACACACAAGGCACATGGTCGACTTGATTGGAAGTAATATAGACTCTCAACCCAACAAGTGAAGGAATTGAATCACACAATATCACATAATAAGTCACAACTAGAGCCTAAATGTCTCAATAGTCACAATTGTAGCACATACTCTTGTTCTATTTTCATGCTGCCTATCAAAATAATTTCATGCGTAGCTAGAAAAATTTTACTCCTAAAAACTAAAAAAAAAAGCAAAGTAAACAAGCAAACATACAAACATAGGTGCAAACAAAGAAGTATAGCATGCAGATTCTGCCACCCCACACTTAGACTAGACACTGCCCTCAGTGGAAAATAAAGTCGAAGAACCTGATTAGTCGGACTCCTCATCAATATCGGGGGTCATACCCCCTTCGTCAGAATCATCATAAGAGTCATCGTCAGAGTCCTCCTCAGCATCAGAATCAGGCAAGCGTCTATTATCATCAGTTGGCACGTCATCGTCAAGAGGTTCCTCAAAATATACGCCCACTCCACACATCTCCCGGGCATGCCTATTCATTGGGTAGTCGTGGTCCAGCTGTTGGAGCTCTTCAGCAGTTGGAATACGTCCACCACTCATCATAGTGAATCGTGTCATGCCATAGAGATGACGGAAGAAACTCTCGTCACGAGCATGTCTCTCCGCAGTAGTAAGGTTGACTCCATGCGTTGTTTCAGCATCTTTGACCTTGGTGAGGTCAACCTTCTTTGGGTTATGTGGGAGTTTGTGGTCAGCTGGTTCCTCTTCTATATCCTCCTTCCGCAACATTGCTGTCAACAAATTGCCGAATGTGAAATGGGACCTTCTGTGGAGTCTGGCCTTCCTCATGGTAGATCGGATGATTGCCCCAAAGTTGATAGGGACATTCGTCATCAACGCATAAACCAAACACACTCTATCTCTCGATATCTTTGTGTATTGCGTCCCAGGAATAAGGCATGAGTTGACAATGCGCATCCAGATTCTTGCTTCCCTATTTAGTGGAGCATAGGGGAATGTGTTGTGACGGCCTGTTTCCTTATGTCTGCCCCATCTTGCCATTGATCTGCTTCCACAAAGCATGTGTCTTATTGCTCTGTAAGGAGGCCTGCTGTACAGCTCTTTGTATGGTGCAGTGTCGACCGAAGGTAGGCCTAGAAAAGAGTTGATCCAATCTGCTGTAAGCTGTAACACTTGGCCCCGAATTTTGACTTCGTTGCCTGTTGTGTTTGGCGACCAGTTGGCATAAAACTCTCTTGTCAAGTCAAGATTGCACTCTCCCATGTCACGGAAGATGAAATCCAGCTTTAAAGCCATTATTTTAGCCAACATTTGCGGCTCCTTCTTTGCTAAGGTCTCCTTGTTGATTAAGTCGACGTGCACATATTTCTTTTCTTTGTTGCTGCTGTACCATGCCTTGGCTTCTTCCTCAAGAACCCATTTGATTCCGAACATTCTGCGTGGTAGGTGTGCTGAAGATGATTCTCCTTGGTCTTTTCGGCTTCTCTTTTTATCCTTTCGGGTCGTGGTAGCCTTCTCCTTGCCTAGCTTTGCTTTGGGTGCCATTGTACCTGAGACTAGAAATAATGTTAGTTGCAGCACAATCTCACTTTATACAATCTACATGCAAGCAACTAGGGGTACCACCCCACACTTAATCTTGTTAGCACAAATCAGTGAAGTGAAAGTGGTCGAGTACTCAGACTTCGTCGACATACGTCTTAGGATTGTATTCCGACAAGAAAATCAGCATTACATCACTTATGTGCAGCCATTTGGACGACTTTCATGGTGCATATAGCGACACTACAACATAGGGGTTACCACATGGAATTGCTATTCGTACAACAAACACTACCTCCTACGTCGATAGTCACTATAACCTTATCCCGATGGCCGGGATGGTTAATCATGCAAGCATCCAAACAACACTCTCAAGCAATATTCATAGCCACCTATATTCAGCAAGCATCACAACAATGCCAAAAAAATTCAAGTCGGAAAAAAGTCAAGAATTCCATACGTATACATTCAATCACACGATTTTGCAATAATTATCAAACACATAAACATCACCACCAATCTCACATGATTTAGCAAATTATAATAAGCATAGAAACGTAGTACTTACGATAAATAGATGAAGAATAAGAGAGCACTTACTTGCTTGAAGATTGTGGAGAAGTTGTTGTGGATTGGAAGAACAAAGAAAGAAAAATTTGTGAGGATTTGGGATGATATGCGGCGCCTTTAGGGTTGCTACTAATGTGTTTGTGACATAAAAACAAGTCCCCTTTATATAGGAGGAGTATGGGTCGGGTTATGACCCATTTACAATCGGATTTGGGGACAAAATCACCACATATGCGGCGCATATCCCTCGGCATATCACTTACATATGCGGCGCATTGTCCATGGCATAATGGGACATATGCGCCGCATAGTCTATGGCATTTCTAGACATATGCGCCGCATAGTCTATGGCATTTGGTCTCAGTATCTCAAATGCCATAGCATAGGCGGCGCATAGTCAAAAGCACACCTAGGAATAGGCGGCGCATAGTGTATAGCACACTAGATTCCGAGTCCTTAGGCTATAGAATAGGTTGTGCATCGTTCGTGGCCTATTTTTACCAAGGCCTAGCCTTCCTCGAAGCCTATTATGACGTGAGAAAGGCTCAATTCATAGCCTTATGCATCACCATTCCTAACTTACCGACTTTACCATACAATGCGACCAAATCGTCAATTGAAATCAATCTCCTCGTTGCATACTTCTTGCACCTATATTTGCTCAAAACACAATGAAAACGATTAGTACGATGGGTTGCCTCCCACCAAGCGCCTTAGTTTTGGTCGTGGCACGACTCTTATTTTTGGATTTTCATTTATCAAAAAGAAAAATACTTAAAATGATAAAACGACAAAACGATAAAACAATAAAACGATGGGTTGCCTCCCATCTAGCACCTTATTTATTGTCGTGGCTCGACGTAGTAATCTCGAGTACTTAGACTTCGTCGAGATAAGTGATGGCCATGTCATTCATCGAGTCAAGAGGACCGATATATGGCTTGACACGTTGACCATTCACTTTGAAGATAACACCCTCATTGTTTTCCAATTCGACTACTCCCGACGAGTAGACTTGAATGACTTTAAATGGACCAGACCACTTTGATTTTAACTTACCTGGGAAGAGCTTGAGTCTGGAATTAAAGAGTAGTACCATGTCACCTTTTTGGAAGTTTCGTCGAACAATCCGCTGATCATGATACTTCTTCATCCGCTCCTTGTATAAATCTGATCTTTCATATGCATGGAGACGAAATTCATCCAGTTCGTTCAGCTGCTCCAACCTCAGGTTCTTCACATCATCCCAATTCAGATTCAAGTGCTTCAATGCCCATAATGCCTTGTATTCAAGATCGATGGGTAGATGACAAGCCTTCCCATAAACTAGCTGATAAGGTGACATGCTAATGGGTGTCTTGAATGCAGTCCTATACGCCCATAGTGCATCATCTAGCTTTCGAGACCAATCCTTCCGATTCGCATTAACCGTCTTGGCAAGGATTTGCTTGATCTCACGATTGGAAACCTCTACTTGTCCACTAGTTTGGGGATGGTAAGGCGTAGCTACCTTGTGTTGCTTGACTCCATACTTGGTCAATACAGATTTGAATAGCTTGTTGCAAAAGTGAGATCCTCCATCACTTATGATAGTACGAGGTACTCCAAAGCGAGAGAAGATATTCTTCTTTAAAAATGCTACCATACGCTTTCCTTCGTTATCGGCCAATGCTACAGCTTCAACCCATTTCGACACATAATCCACAGCAACCAAGATGTACTTCAGTCCAAACGAATTTACGAATGGTCCCATGAAATCAATACCCCACACATCAAAGAGTTCTACCTCCAGAATTTTGGACATGGGCATTTCATGGTGTTTTGAAATAGCACCTTGATGTTGGCATTGGTCACACCTTCTCACATAGTCGTGTGCATCTCTGAATATTGTAGGCCAATAATAACCACTTTGCAAGACTTTCCTTGCCGTTCGATTCCCTGCATGATGTCCTCCAACTTGCGAAGTGTGGCATGCTTCCAATATAGTAGGCACTTCTTCATGGGATATACATCGTCGAATGATACCATCCGCGCATCTTCGAAACAAATAAGGCTCATCCCAATAGTAGTGCTGAACGTCATGCATAAACTTTCTCCTCTGGTGGTAAGATAAATTGGAAGGTAACACATTACTCACCACGAAATTTGCAAAGTCGGCATACCATGGTAAGTTCTCCATTGTTGTCGCTAGTATCTCCTCGTCAGGGAATGCATCATCAATCTGATTTTCTGGTTGCGCCACATACTCATTCTCAAGTCTAGATAGGTGATCAGCCACTTGGTTCTCGCAACCTCTTCTATCTTTGACTTCGAAATCGAACTCTTGCAGCAGCAATACCCATCGAATCAGCCTTGGTTTTGCATCCTTCTTTGTCATTAGATACCTAAGAGCTGCATGGTCTGTATGAACGATCACTTTAGTACCCAATAGATAGGCACGGAACTTCTCAAACGCATACACAACCGCTAAGAGCTCTTGTTCAGTGACAGTGTAGTTTCTTTGGGCTTCATTGAGGACCTTACTCGCATAGTAGATAGGATGAAATAATTTCTCCTTTCTCTGTCCAAGAACAGCACCAACGGCTACACCACTAGCATCACACATGACTTCGAACGGGAGCGTCCAATCTGGTGCTACCATGATAGGGGCTTCAATGAGTTTTTCTTTAAGGCATTCAAATGCCTTTAAGCAATCATCATTAAAGTCAAACTTCGCATCTTTCTCCAATAGTTTGCACAATGGACTTGCAATTTTGGAGAAGTCTTTGATGAATCTACGATAAAACCCAGCATGGCCAAGAAAACTACGAACTCCCTTCACCGAAATTGGAGGTGGTAGCTTCTCAATTACCTCTATTTTGGCGCGATCAACCTCTATTCCTCTTTCGGAGATCTTGTGACCAAGAACAATTCCTTCTTTTACCATGAAGTGGCACTTCTCCCAATTCAGCACAAGGTTGAACTCTACACATCTTTGTAATGCCATGCTCAAGTTTACCAAACACGCTTCAAAAGACTCACCAACAACTAAAAAGTCGTCCATAAATACCTCCAAAGTGTCTTCTACCATATCAGAGAAAATAGACATCATACATCGCTGAAAGGTGTCTGGTGCGTTACATAACCCGAATGGCATACGTTTGAAGGCAAACGTACCATATGGGCATGTAAACGTTGTCTTCTCTTGGTCTTCTGGTGCAATACAAATCTGATTATAACCTGAATAACCATCAAGAAAGCAAAACCATCCTTTCCCCGCTAATCGATCTAGCATTTGGTCCATAAATGGCATGGGGAAGTGATCCTTGAGCGTCCAAGAATTCAGCTTGCGGTAGTCCATGCATACTCTCCATCCAGTAACGGGCCTAAGTGGAATAAGCTCATTCTTTGTATTCGCAACCACCGTCATACCTCCTTTCTTGGGAACACATTGTACTGGGCTTACCCATGTACTGTCAGAAATAGGGTACACGACTCCTGCGTCTAACCACTTAATAATCTCCTTTTTCACCACTTCTTGCATTGGTGGGTTTAGACGTCTTTGATGTTCAATGGTGGGTGTGCACTTTTCTTGAAGCTGAATTTTATGTGTGCAAATCCCAGGTGGAATACCAATGATATCCGCAATGGTCCATCCAATAGCTCTAATATACTTGCGTAAGATTGCAATAAGAGCTGCAACTTGTTGCTCACCCAAATTGGCTGCTACAATGACTGGAAGAGTGTTTCCGCTTCCTAAGAATGCGTACTTCAAATGGCTTGGCAGCTCCTTCAATTCTAACGTGGGTGGTTCTTCAATAGATGGCTTAGCTGGTGGTGTGGGTCGATTCTTGAGATCAAGATCCAGCTTCTTGGGAGTATAACGATATGTTCCTAATCCCGATAGAGCACAAATATCATCTTCAGAAATTTCAGCATCATCATTCTCTTCTTTCATGAGCAAAACCTCCAAAGGATCATCAAGAATTTGCTCTTCAGCAAGTAACTCTTTCTCATCATCAAAGACAACATCAGCCACAGAAAATACACTTAGATCTTTGGGTTGCTTCATTAATTTGCAAACATCAAAGCGAACCTCTTCATCATTTATTCGGAATGAAAGCTCATTAGCTCTCAAATCTATGAGCACACTTCCCGTAGCAAGGAAAGGGCGTCCCAAGATTATGGGAACCTCTGAATCTGCTTCGCAATCCAAGATGACAAAGTCTGCTGGAAAGATAAACGAAGAAACCTTTACCAAGACATCACATAGAATACCAACCGGTCGTTTTACCGACCTATCCGCCATCACAAGCCTCATATTAGTTGGTGTATGATCTCCTAACCCCAACTTCTTATAGATCGATAACGGCATCAAGTTGATGCTGGCTCCTAAGTCACACAATGCTTTAGCAAAGTCCAAAGATCCGACGGTGCAAGGAATAGTGAAAGCTCCGGGGTCGGCCTTCTTCTGAACTATGGATCGGGTAGCAATTGCACTACAATGATGCACATCATCTTTCAGCTCATAGCTTGCTGCCCTCTTCTTAGTCAAAAGATCTTTCATAAACTTCACATACCCAGGCATTTGTTCCAGCGCCTCTACCAATGGGACATTAATAGTCAGCTGCTTCAACATGGTCATAAATTTGCTGAACTTAGTGTCATCGGCCACCTTCTTCAATCTTTGTGGAAAAGGTGGTGGTGGGTATGGAAGTGTTCTCTCCATGGCTTTCTTCTCCTCTTGCTTCCGTTTATTATTTTTTTTAGGCTGCACGTCACTAGGTGAAACATCCTTGACGTTTGAAGTAGTTATTGCGTCTTCTTCTCTTGTAACGTCACTAGGTGTGGCCTCAATGTCTGCTGCTACGTCAACCACTTGCTTGCCTTTTGCTGAAGTTTCTAGCACCTTACCACTCCTGGTAGTGATGGCCATGCATGACCCATCATTCCTTGGGTTTTGGACTGTATCGCTCGGTAAGGTGCCAGCCTTTCTTTGATTGAATGCTGCTGAAAGTTGGCTTAATTACTGCTCTATTTGCTTGATAGAAGTGGAATGAGAATCAACTAGTTGCTTCATGGAGGCCAAATCGTTAATTACCTCCTTAACTCCTGCGCTCGTTGCTTCCACTCCTTTCAATAACTTAGCCATCATGTCTTCCATAGAATTAGATGTAGTGGTATCACGTTTACCAGGGGGAACGTACAAACCACTCTTTTCATTATTTTTCCTCCAACTACCTTGGTCTTTGCTTCCTGATTTATCATAATAGTTCCGACCTTGGTTTCCTTGGGCATTCCCACGGAAACCCCCCTGATTGTTCAAGTAGTTGGCCTCCTCTTCCGAATCAGATTCGTCTCTTCCTTTTGACGCAATAGCTTTCACTTTTTCAGTCTTCCCTAATAGATGCTTTGTAAGAAGATCCATTTGGGTTTTCATGTGCGCCATGTCTTGATCACGTTCTTCTTCTCTTCTTCTTTGGTCTGCAGACATGCCAATAGATAAAGTGGGGCTTGCTACCTCAGAATCCCTGGTATGCCAAGCTCTACTTTGTTTCGTCATACGATCTAGCATGTTGCTTGCTTGACCAAAGGTAAGGTCCATAAAAGAACCTCCAGCTGCGTTGTCCACCACTGGTTTAGTTACTGAATTCAGGGCTCTATACAAGATCTCCATGAGGTGAACATTAGTCATGTGATGGTTTGGGCATCTCGTTAGTTTTGTCTTGAACCTCTCCCATGTTTCGTGAAGAACTTCAGAGGGAAGCTGACGAAAGTTGCTGATTTCATCTCTTAACTGAGCCCTCTTGGATGGCGGAAAGAATCTTTCTAGGAAAGCGTCTCTCAATTGCCTCCAATTTGTAATAGAATCAGGAGTCAGCCCATTCAACCATAATGTTGCCTCCCCAGACAGAGACAATGGAAATAGAAGTAATCGAATAGCATTCTGACCAACACCAGGATTGTCAAAAGACTTGCATGTAGAAATAAAGTTGATGAGATGCATATTCGGATCATCGCCTGCTAGTCCACCAAATAATCCCTTGAGTTGCAATAACTGAATCATGGTGCTTGTGATATTGAATTTGGCTCCGGGCGCTAAAGGTGGTGGAATTATAGCTCCAGTGGCTCCGGCACCATCAAGATCATCATCATCATCGTCGAAAGCTGGTTGCAAAGGTTGGCGATCATATCTATACCGAGCTTGTCGACCTCTTCGATTGGCAGGTGTTGCAATTTCAGCGCCATGCCTTGGGTTTATCAACTCGTCATCTCCTAAATCTTCATCGTCAGGATTTGTTGCTCGTCCAGGATTATCAATGTTTTGTTGTTGGACTTGAGCAGCGGCAAGAGCAGCTAATCTTGCTTGCTCGTGTTGAGCAGCCATCCTGTCGATTTCAGCTTGTGCTTCCATTTTTCTAATTCGTTGCGGTTCAGGATTGATTGGTAATAACGGTTGACCAGAACTTCTAGTATGGGGCATGCACTAAAAGAAAAACCTGCAATAAACAAAAACAAAAACTAAACGTAAAAGTACGAGAATCTTTGACCAAAGGGTCTAGTAATTATCACGAACTTGATTGACACTCGTATTCCCCGGCAACGGCGCTAATTTTTGATAACGCTCAATCTACAACTCTCGTGGGAGTGTAAAGCGGTCGTTAGCAAATATAGAACCCAAACTGGGTTGGGTGTCGATCCCACAGGGAATAGCTTGGCCAACAAGTAAGCAAAATTACTAAACTTTTGGTGCAAGTCTCGTAAGAAGGGGGGATTGTAATATGTAACCAAAACAATAAAGTAAAAGCTGAAAATAGCAAAGTAAAAAGAGGAAGATTGTCACGTTGGTTGTAGACAATGAGAATTGAAGCGTTGGGGTTATGTCCACCTTCTGAGGTATACGTCTCTATTGGCTATGAGTGTGTAGAGTCTTGACATGCAATTGCTTATAGAGAATTGTAGTCGATGGTAAATCCAAGCGTCTCTCGACCTCAACAAGGACTATTTCACTTTAACTCTCTCGAGCTTAAAGTGTGTCTAACGGTACGAATTCTCCAAGAGGTTAGTCCAGTTACGGCACTAGCTTTTTAGTAGGAAAGGGTGTCCTACTACCTTGACATTATCTCTTTTCCAGACAAATAACCTTTCTCTCGAACAAGTTAAATGTTAGACTGGCGTTATTCTTGCGTTTGCAACCGCAAAGAATGTAGATTAAGATGAAGAGCGTAATGATATAAGCAATATACTTGTCTTGAACTCACAAACTCACAGCTATAGATAGTAACTCATTCGGCTTCCATAACCCCAACTAAGAGGTTTAGTTACCCATGAATGCGAAGGATATCACGTTTTGCATGGTGGATGGCGTGTAAAAGAGGTGTTAGGCGTGTGGTTTTGGTGATTCCGTAGCAAGTAACGATTCTCTTGTTGTGGAATTTAAGAATAGAAGAATAGATTAGAAGTGTTTGTAGTGGAAGATGAGAAGGATGGAAGAAAATTAATTAAGTGAAGAATGAAGAATTAAGAATGTATTGTAAGAAGATGTCTTAATTGTAAGGAGATGAATAAAAATCTCTAGCATGATAGGGTATTTATAATACTCCTATCCTACTCCTACTAAGCTAATGAAATAAATAACCAAATCCTAATATACTAATGAAATCCTTGACCCAAATGTACTAGGGTAAGGTTACAAAATTATAATCCAAATAGATTAGTGAAACACATAACCTAATTGCACTAGGTTAATGTATCTTGGCAAAAATCCAGCTTTGTGTCTGTAAGTCCCCAAAGTCTTCAGAATTGCTATTTTAGCCCGGGACAGATTTTCCATGCAGCAGATTTGGTCCTTTAGGCGTCCAGCTCCCTTTTACTTCGTTTGTGAGCTTTCTTTTGCGTCAAGTAAGCCGTAAAATGCTGTATTTTGCATCATTTATACCTGAAACTTTGCTAATCATGTTTGTTAGCTCATTTATAGGAAAAAGGACTAAAAGTGCATGAAATAGATAATTAGTTCTCAAAACTAGGCTAAAATATGGGCAAAATATATTGATATAGGCGCGTAAATTCGCCTATCATCCTTAAATTGATCCAATCCTTTCTTGACTTCCTTATCAGCTTCACCTCCATCGTATTCATCTACCGTTTGGTTTGCTGATTTGAGATTAGACAACTTTTGAGGATCTAAATGTGAACTCCACGTATATGCCATGTTATCGGAGCCAGTATTAACATAACTGAAATAAGATAAAAATAATAAAAATTAAAAGAGGGAAGAAAAGATAAATTTACTAGAAAACTTGAATTTCATTTAGTTGAATCGAAAAGGATAGGAGGGTTAACATGAAAGCAGGGTAACTAAACTATGTGGACTACAACCCTGAGAATAGTCTAAAATACAAAAGAAAGAAAAATGAAACAACAAAATAAACTACCAAGACTCCTTCCTTGTGGGGAGAGGAGTGGCTTCCCAGTTAGTGATCTTGATATTCGGCCCGACGAACTGCACATCTGCATGGCTAGGGCCTTCACCCATCTGAACCATGTTTATTTCATAAAACATTTCCTTGAGACCTTGACATATTTCATCCACATCCTCATATGGGTATTGATTTTCTTCCTTTTGAGCTTTCGTGAAAGATTGGCTAATGTGTCAAACCGGACTTGTTAATTTCCAAGCCTTCTTCTCTGCGCTTTTGCCCATTTTCTATCTGCCGTGGTAGGCTTAAAGCCTAAGCCAAAGGAGTTGCGGCTACCGCATGGATCTACAAGGTTTATAATTCCTTGCAGTGAAGCCCCTAATCCTTTTCCCAGCTCATAATCATTTTGTAGCATTTGGCTAGCCACCATGATTGAAGTAGAAGAGAGATAAGGCCCTGGAATCGGTGTGCCTTCCACGACTTGATCAGATGTCACAATTTCAAAGGCTTGATAAATGAAAGATTCACCACCCACTTTTGTTTCGATACAGGGTACAGAAGGATCTCGATGTATGAGAAGGTCATCCTCTCCATGTACAATGATTTCCTGATTGTCGTGTTCAAACTTAACTACTTGATACAAAGTAGAAGGTATGGCTCTGGCCATATGGATCCATGGTCTTCTTAAAAGTAGGTTGTAGGAAGTATCCATGTCTATTACTTGAAAGGTGATTGCAAACTCAACTGGTCCAATAACCAAAGCAAGATCTATCTCACCAATTGTGTCTCGTTTTGCACCGTCAAAAGCCCGAACACATACATTATTGGACCGAATCCTATCTGGGCTAGTTTTCAACTTTTGCAAAGTAGAGAGAGGACAGATATCTACTCCTGAACCTCCATCGATCATTGCCCCTTTTATGTAATATCCTTCGCATTTGATAGTCAGATGCAAAGCTTTGTTGTGGCCAGAACCTACTGTGGGTAACTCATCATCAGTGAAAGTGATTCTATTTGCTTCAAATATTCTACGAACCATCCTTTCTATTTGACATACCATAGTTTCCTTCGGGACGTATGCTTCGTTCAACAACTTAATCAATGCCTGAAAATGTTCTTTAGAATGTAGCAGCAGGGACAATAATGAGATTTGAGCCGGGGTTTTCCTCAATTGATCGACAATGAAATAGTCTTGGGTTTTCATTTTCTTCAGAAATTCCTCAGCCTCTTCGTTTGTGACAGGTTTTTTCATTGGCCCTTGACTATCTTTAAACTGTTTTGGTCTTCTTAATTCTTCTGGAACATAGCATCTTCCTGATCTAGTCAAACCCCCCGTTTCGTTTGTTTCTTCCATGACCTCTTTTCCTTTGTACATCACCGTGGTTTTGTTGTAGTTCCATGGGATGGTTTTCAAGCTTGTCACTGGGAGCTGTGCTGCGTGTCTTATGACAATTGGCTCTGTTATCTCTCTCGTATTGTTGCGCTGTTGGTCGAACCCTGCGGGACCACTCGAAACATATAGTTTTGGCCCATCTCGTGCCATTCCCTTTAGCTTTGCAGGAACATACAATGCCATCTTTTCTGAATCTCGGGGACTTATAATGGAACTCGCTCCTTTCACGATCAGTGGTTCTCCTTGCATACACTTCAGTGCTTCACCTGGGTTCTCCTTCAAGGCGCCTATTTCCATCATTGCTTGGCTTGTTGGCCTGTAGTCTCTATCTTTAAAAATCATCCCCACAACATGTGTGTTACTGTGATTAGGAAGTGGATTGTCAGTGACATTCGGTGCTTTTTCTTTTTGTATTAAGATTGCCTTGCTTTCGATTAACTTTTCAATGGCTCTCTTCAGACTCCAACAATTTTTGGTACTGTGACCTTGGACGTTGGAATGGTACTCACACCTTACATTAGGATCAAACCAACTTGTATTCGGATCCACTTTGAAAGGCAAAACAGGTTCAATCCATCCTAATTTGACCAATCTCCACAACAGGCTCGTATATGATTCTCCAATTGGGGTGAAGTTTTCCTTTGGCCTCTGTTCTCTTGTCTAGTCTGTCGGAACATACAAATTACGAGGGGCTTGTAAATTTGGCTGCCACGGACGAAAACCTTGTGGCGCAGGTGCCCGCCATTGTGGACGCTGAGGAGGTTGGGCATACACTTGAGCATTAAGAACAACAGGTTGAGGTGTATAATAATGTTGAGGAGGGCTGGGTTGTCCCTGTTGGACATGAACGTAAGGGGAGTTTTGTCCCCTTTGGGCATTGCCTGGTACTGATGCCATCATGGATCCTTCCTCCTTCTTTTCCGATTTCCAAAACTACCTGATCCACTTTGAATGGCTTGTGTAGTGGCCTTGAGGGCAGTTTGGCTCATGATCTTTCCTGATTTGATGCCATTCTCCACCATTTCCCCAATTTTTATTGCTTCGGCGAAAGGTTTACCAACTGCGGCTAGTAAATGATGAAAATAATCAGACTCTTGAGTTTGGAGAAAAACGTCAATCAATTCTTGGTCCTTCAGTGGCGGCTTGACTCTAGATGCCTGTTCTCTCCATTTTATGGCAAACTCTCAAAAACTTTCAGATGATTTTTTCTTCATATTAGCAAGAGAAGTGCGGTCAGGGATAATATCGAGATTGTATTGAAGTTGTTGTACAAAATCTTGAGCCATATCATCCCAAACGTGCCAATGGGAGATGTCTTGATCGATAAACCATTCGGAGGCTATTCCCGTCAGACTTTCTCTGAAATAGGCCATAAACAACTCCTCTTTCCCTCCTATTCCTCTGAGTTGATTGCAATACCTTTTTAAGTGGGCCACGGGGTCACCATGACCACTATATTTGTCAAATTTTAGGGTCTTGAACCCTATTGGCAAATGAACATTAGGGAACATACACAGGTCTTTGAAAGAGATGCTTTTGTGTCCTCCCAATCCTTGTATGTTTCTCATACTCTGCTCCAGACTCCTCACTTTTCTATCTATCTCTTCTCGTTCTTCATTCATAATAGCCTTCTCAATCACGATATGAGACTTAGGCTGATGAGTGGGCTGATATAAATTTACGGGTTTGAATGCCAATTCAGGAGGATAAACTTGATCATGATTTAGCTCATTGATAGGCTTCTGTATCATTGAAGGAGGATTTGTATTAGTTGTCACGGCCAGAATAAAAAGTGGGTTATTTGTGAATGATGGATTTGGAGGACGCATGGTGGATGTGCCAGCAACGCTAAACACATTAGCGTATGGACCAAATCCGGGCGGATAAAGTGGATCGTCGACTTGGGCTTGAGTAGAACTGGGATGATTTGCATCTGAAAGGCCAGTAATCGAGGAAGGCGGGGCTTGTCCATTCGCCCAGGCCTGATACATTTCCGCAATTTGTTGCTTCAATAACCTATTCTCCTCCAAAGATGCGAACTCTCGTGGAACTAACTGATCTTGACCTTCTTCATTATCAGATTCTGTTCCATCTTTTCGAGTCATCTTCCCTTTTCCTTTATACCTTGTGTTGTACGGGTGAGAGGCCAGCTTAACCACAACCAACCACCTTATTCTCTCTCTCTTTGAGACAGAAACAAATATGTTAGGATTTAGAGCTTTTAAAAAATATTGATATATTCATAACTAACTCAAATGTCATGCACCTAAGTAATTTTCTTCCTGAAATGGACTTAGGAAAACCCTCTTGTTTCATCCGGCTTTGGTGAATTAATTTTTTTTCCTCATTATTTAACGCGAACATCTTAAAATTGTTACTTGAAACTTGAAACTTGAAAAAAATATTTGATCGCACCCGCCGAGGGTTGCCTACGTATCATGTTTTACATGAATCAGATCATCACGTAGTTCATGTTTTATTTAAC
Source organism: Capsicum baccatum var. pendulum (assembly GCA_030864225.1). Taxonomy (NCBI): domain Eukaryota; kingdom Viridiplantae; phylum Streptophyta; class Magnoliopsida; order Solanales; family Solanaceae; genus Capsicum; species Capsicum baccatum. The sequence continues at coordinate 44,055,732 of CM061554.1, forward strand.
CCCCTTTTTTCAGATCAATTAATTCACTTAAAAGACGGTCAACATCCGATATGGCATTTCCTATAATGCAACAGGTAGCACATAAAATGTACATGATGGTCTCAAAAGGTTACACGTGGCCTAGACGGACCCGACCCCTGGGTCGAGCCCTACTAAGTCAAAAATACACGTGATACAAGTAAAACGCAGTCTATAAGGGATAGCCATGTCTAAGCTCCAGTTATGCTAGGTTCAACCTGGTGGAGTTAGGTCTCTAGACTGTCAATGAAACGAGCGGACAACTCGAGTCGGCAAGGGACAGCTTTACCGGTAGCAGGGCTTTCCGGCGTCACTGTTGGTCCCTTTCTATCCTAAATCGTGACTGACTACAGAATCCTTCCCAGGAGCGTTGCCGCATCTCTGGTATCTCAAGCTCGAGAGCGTATACCGCATCTCCGAATATACAGTATCTCAGAAGACTCAGATGGTTGCGCGAGAGAAGACAGTTTATATTGCAATTCAAATAATATCAAAGCGGTAAACATGTAGGCAAAGAACAAATTTAGGCCAACAATATACAATATCAAAATTAAATAAAGCCAAACAAGTCAATATGAAAGCTCAAATTCTGGTTATATCCCCAGCAGAGTCGCCATCTGTCACACCCTTGTTTTTCATCGCATCCGACCCCGCTAGGGAGTTGGTTTTAGAGAAAATGAGTTTTTCCAATTAAAGTGATGTTTTGAAAAGGGATTATTTTACTTACAGAGTCACCACTTGGAATTGAGTTTGGGTGTTCCAAGTCACCTTATTGAATCCCTATTCAAAAGGAAATGACTCTTCAATTTTTTATTTTATTTTTTTGGTCTGCAAACTAGAAATCCGGATAAGGAATTCTGTTGACCGAGAGGAAGGTGTTAGGCACCCCTCGAGTCCCGTGGTTCTAGCACGGTCGCTTTAATGACTTACGTCTGGCTTAAATTAATTTTTTTTTTTGGATTTATAATATTTGTTAACCTAAAAGTTATTTACCTCCCACTTTTAATTTATTTTGAAATTATTTATTATATTGACGTGTGGCTTACCGATAGTAGTACTTTTCGGCCTCACCACAAACTTTGAATATATTTCTCGCGCCTTCGTGGCCCTTATGGAGCGTCCCATATTTTCAAAATCTAAATAAGCACCTAATAGGTAAAATCTACCCAACCCAATCCAATCGGCTTCAAACGGTAGGTTAATTTTATTATAACGAATAACCGGTAGCAGGGCTTTCCAACTTCATCATTAATTTTTCTTGTATGTTAAACCTTAATTATTTAGAGGTTAAGAACCTAACTCATTATTTTACGAGTTTGCTCCCTTACAATGGGTTTTCCCTTACTTTTTTTCAATAGCAACGAGTCTTGAATAAATTCGAAGCTCATCTCGCGCTTTTCACATTAACTAATGATTGGGCTTTGAGCATATTTAGAGAACAATATAAAAGTAAAGATAATTAGGATCCGTGATGTCTCTTTCATAATAAACTATGCATTGAATGAACCAAGTCGTACCCAAAGAAAGTAAAGTGAAAACAAGCATTTGAACCATATTTAAACAATTCCGTAGAATAAAATCACGATCAATACTAGTAACATTAAAAATTAAATAGTGATATAGTTAATGGACTCCTTTGTAGATGTCTTTTTAATAATGACAAATTGAATTAGACAAACTAAAATAGAAAAGAATTTTTCATGCCAAAACTTCAAAGGCTCATAAAATTCTAATTTAAAATATTAAGGTTAACACACTATGTGAAAAGATTTTAGTAACTGAAATTTTAAATAAATTCATAGACAAACATGATTAAAAAGAACTTTACGCCAAAAACATAATTTGAATTAGACAATAACTTAGATTGAAGTGCAAGAAAGCACATGCAATGATAGCAACTTTAATGTAAATTTAACTACACAAAAATATAATACTCCCTAACCATATTATAGTATCGAAGATTCATAACTCGTTGACACATGTGAAACTCAAGCAAATTAGTAACGTTAGAATCAAGTCTCGTATAATCGTAATATACATTATCTCTTGTGAAAATAATTAATAACAAAACAAAGGAGACCGACATAAAATCATGAATCAAACCCCCAAACTTTAACTTGTTGTCTACCCGTTATGTTACTTAAGCTAAATAATGGTTTCAAGCAATTTTTACTCAAAATAATCAATTAATTAACAATATAATCAAACTTTATATTAACAGAAAATGAAACATTAAGATGTAATGCGAATCATGTAAGCTTTTATATGATCCCAAATTTTCTATAATACTCATAGGTAAGAGAATTTGATTATTTAATTCATTCAAATAACTTAGAAATTACAAACAAAATATAAGTAAAGAATAGACCTTTAGGTTGGAGACCTCGATGACAAACAAAGCAACCGAACGGAAACCTCAAGTGGACCAAAACTCAACTCACAACTCTTTTTCCTCTCTTTTCTTGTCTAATCTTTTCCTTTCTTGCTTTTTTTTTTCTTTGGCTTTTCCGTTTTTTTTTTTATGTATTTTTGGTTTCTCTTCTGTTTTTTTGGTTTCTTTCTTGGTTTCTCTTTTTTTTCTTAGTGCATGTAAGCTTTTGTTTTTTTTTTGGTTTCTCCTGTCCGTTCTCCCCTTTGTGCATGTGTGCATTATATATAGTGTATGTGTTTGTGTAGTGTGTGTGTGCTTGTCGTGTGTGTGTTATGGGAAAGTGGAGGAGAAGTTTTGTGACAGTGGGACTTGTGGGTGGTTTGGGTAGTTTAGGTTTCTTCATTTTTTTTTTAATATTTTGGAAGAAATAAAAATAATAAAATCTACTAAAAAAAAAAAGATACAAAATAAGTTAATTAGCTAGTCTTAGGAATATGACTAAGAAATATTAATATCACATTTTTTTATTAAAGTTGAAAGAAGAAAACAAATATAATTTAGAATTTTTTTTTAAATAAATAAACAAATAAATACGATAAAATAAAAACTTATTTAAAAATGTGACTCTATTTTTGTAGTTTTCAAAATTTTTAACGAACCTAAAAAATAAGATAAATTTAAAATGCCTAAAAATAAAAATAAAAATAAAAATAAAAATAAAATAAAAATTAATTGAACATTAAAATGGTATAAAAATATTAGGTTTGGGTAAAAAATTAGGTGTTTACATCTACCAAATCACGAGTTAGTTCTACGATCTCCCCTTCCTGCACTACATCGAGCTTCGTGTGAGTATTCACCGTCTTTCGCGGTCGTCCTCTTCCTCGTCTCACCATGGATGGGTGGGATAAACGTGCGCCGAGAGAGAGTAAAATATAGTTGTGAATTAACTTTTTGAACTTGAAGAACAATAAATAAAAAGAAAAAAACATAAAATTTTAGTTCTCCTAAAAATATATAAATCTAAATTCAATCAAATTTAGTTTTACTTGTCAATCCATTAGATAACATATTAATCTTTAAATTCAATATTTCAATACACATTAACTCTTTATAAGATAAAATTAAAATTCAGTCAATTTGATTATCTTATTATTTAAACTCTTTAATTTGAAAACAAAAAATGAAATTAAGCTCATAAGTAAATTAAAACAAGAAAGATAGCATATTATCGAGAAATATTATGATTTTAAAGCAAAATTAAAAGATATTGTCTTTTAGATTATCCCAACATTAAATAATAATTTTTAACATTGTTAATTCATTATAATCTAATTAAGTTGACTTACTGAAAAGTTAAACTAAAAGATTATTTTCAATTTTAACATAAAAAAGTAGAAATTATATATTCATAGGTTACATAAATATATATAGAAATCATTTATGATATTGACAATTATTTTTGATATCATAAATTTATTTTTATTTTATTGTATGTTAATGTCTGATAATTGAGTTTTGATTAATTGATAAATTGGACTACTTTGTTCTTCATGTCTCAATTTTAGATTTTTTTGGATCATATTTTGAGAAAGTATTTTTTAATTATATTGCGCAAAGTCTTAAATTGTGTATTTCAAGTAATTATAATCCTAACAAATGACGAAATTAGAGCATTAGAATATCAAATCTAAGTAATTTAGATTTAAAACTCAACATTCTATATTTTGAAAAAAAGAAGAAAACTCAACTATCATCTCGTGTTATACAACAAAAGAATCAATTTAAAGTTGGACCAGGTAGAAGTAGTTACACTATAGTGAAAAAATATAGAAAAGTAAAGGGTTGGGGGATAATATTTAAAACTAATTTTGAGAATATAATGAAGTAATTGGATAGCATCTATATTATTTATAAATTTTAAATAAAAGATACTGGGGAGGGGGAGGGAGGTACAATAGAATAAAAATTCAAAAGTAAAAACAATCAACATTAACAATATAAAATCTTTAAATTGTAAATAATATAATAAATAAAATATTAAAATATAAGTATTTTTATAATTAAACGATTTTTTTTACTCATATAAATTTGATTAGAAGTATGAGGGAGGAAAATATTAAGAATGTAATATCTTTAAATTATGAATGATTGTTCTCATTTAAATTTGATAATAAGTGGGGGAGTGGAGTGGAGGAAATATAAACAGTATAATATCTTTAAATTGTGAATAATATAATAAAAAATATATGAAACACATATATATTTTTTATAATTACATAATTTTTTTTCATAAAAATTTGATTAGAGGTAGGTGGGGGCAGGGGCGAATTATTTTTAAAAAACAAACGCGGGGTAGGGGGGTGGGGTGGGGGGGAGGGGTTGGAGGGGGGATTTTTTTTTTTTAAAACATATTGAGGGGTGGAGGTGGAGTGGTGGTAGGGGTGGGAGGTGGGTGAGGATACATGATTTTTTTTTTTTTTATATATTTCATTGAGAAACAATAGCATAATCGAGTATTTTTAAGATAATAGAATTTAACATGCTCGAATAAGACATCCCAACATGAAATATTAAAAATATTATTTAAATATTATTCGCATATCACTCGAGTATTTACACTAGTAATATTTATACATCAAAAGAAATTTATATTTATAATTCAAATAAAAATAAAAATCAAAGAGCAAAAGTTACTTTGCTTTAGCTACTGAATGGCCAACAAATAATACGTGTTTTCTTTAGAACATAAAAGAGATTCGTAGCACTTTTATAGATTTCTTGTTTTAAAACATTATCTGTATTTTATTTTCAAAAATCAAATTGACTACTAATATAATAGTTTATTATCGCCAAAATTATTCTGTGAAATAGACTAAACTTTTGAAGATTTGAGATATTTACCTACATAAAAGCTAAAAACGGTATTTACTTTTCTTTGTCGAAAATGAAATTTACCTAAAATTGTAATAGACAATTAATTAGTTTAAGTATAAAGGATGATATAAGGTAAGACTGTGTACAATAGACTCTTATGGTGGGGCCCTTCTCCTGACATCGCGTATAGCGATAGTTTTAGTGCACTAGACTGCCTTATCAAACAACCATGACAACTTATATGTTACTACTATTCTATTGCTATAAAAGCTAATTACCAAAAAGAAAAATATATGCTAGTGCTGTGGAGATTAATGCTTCTTAAAGCATTTTGATGTAATGCAATGAATAAAGAAATACGTTTCAAATAAAATGAACATATATATCCGTTCCAAATAAAAAAAAAAAGTATCGGTAACATTTGATTTTGTTATACTTTGAGTTAATGGTTCTTTAATACCATTAAGTTTCATATATAAACTCCACTTTCTAATCCTATATAAAGGATGTCTTTGGAGAAGATAAAAATACCACAATAAAAAAGAAACCATCTTCCTCCTTTCTCTTCCTCTTGAATTGTTTTGGACAACCTCCAAACTTCCAGCCATGAGTGCACGTGTTTGGAAGTAGCTGTGGAACCTTAGGGAGCAACGGTCTAAAAGGATTTGCACCGGAGTCAGACCGAAATCGCTTTCAAGGCAGTGGCTTTTCACGACACAGTTTTTGTGACTATATCTTACTATTATTAATTCCAGTTTCACATCAATAGTGTAGCATTTTTTCCATCAATTTGAGGGCGATTTACTTACATACAATATTGATAAATGACTATTTCTTTAAGCAATTTTTTTTTTGATTTGTCAAAACTTGAGCCATTGGATGAAAATAATTTTAAACGTTGGTCACAAAAACTTCTGATTTTCTTCGAACAATTAGAAGTTGATTATGTTTTGTTTAATGAACCTCCTACTGATGGTTCTAACATTACTACTGGATCTAACACTGTTGGGGTTGATGATATTGCTAAAAAGAAATTCGAAAAGAATGACAAAACAGTTAGAGGACATTTGTTGAACCATATGACTAATCATTTGTTTGATTTATTTGTTACCTATAAATCTGCTAAAGAAATATAGGACAGTTTAAAAAAGAAATATGGTTTCGATGATGCAGGAAAGAAAAAATATGTTGTCGGACAATGAATTAAATTTTAAATGATTGACAATAAATCAATCATGGAACAAGTCTACTAATATGAAAATTTAACTGTTGATGTTCTCAATGAGGGCATGAAGATGTGTGAGATTCTTCAGGCGAATGTTCTGCGTGAAAAATTTTCACCATCCTGGAGTGATTACAGAAATCAATTGAAACATAAAAAAAAGAATTTAACTCTCCAAAAACTTATAAGTTACATGAGAACAGAGGAGGCAAACTGTCTTAATGATAAGATGGAAACTCTTTCTCATAATTTTTTTAAAGCTAACCTTGTGGAATCTTCTGGTACTATTGCAAAATACAGGTATGAAGGTAAATTAAAGATTGTCCAAAATAAGGAACAAGTGAAGAAGAAAAACAATTTCAACAAGTTAGAGAGTCAAATTAAAAAAATAAAAGGGCCTTGTTTTGTTTGTGGAAAACTTGGCCACATGGCTGTCCAGTGTTATCTAAGAAAAGGACAAAAGCCAAAATAGGAAGGACAAGATGATGTCCAAGATCATCTTACTGAGGGTGATGAAGTAACTACTGCAGTAATCGTCGAGGCAAATCTGATAGCTAACAAGACTGATTGGGTGCTGGACACAAGCGCTTCAAAATTTTTTTGTGCCAACAAAGAATTATTTCATGACTTTAGGAATCCACCAATGGAGAGTGTGTCTACATAAATAACTCCACTACTGCTGGAGTTTTGGCTAAAGGAATTTTTTTACTTAAATTAACTTCTGAAAAAATATTATCCTTGAACAATGTTTTGTATGTTTCCTCGCTCTGTAGAAACTTAGTTTCTGGAGCACTTCTCAACAAAGTAGGCCTTAAACTTATTTTTGATGTTGATAAAATAATTATTTCTTGTGGAGGAGACTTTTTTGGGAAGAGATACCTTAGTGGGGGCTCATTTGTACTGAACATTGATTAAGAGATTGCCAATAATGTAAATATTTTTAATTCTGCTTATATTGCTGAGTTTATTAATTTATGCCATGGTAGACTAGGTTCTATTAATATTGCTTCTATTAAAAGACTTAGAAAAATAGAATTAATTCCTACAGTAAATATTGATGATATTTCTAAATGTCCTGTGTGTGTAGAGCCAAAGCATGCCAAGAAACCTTTTGAATATGTTACTAGTAGAAAGACTGAATTGCTTGAACTAGTACATTAAGACTTAGCAGATTTTAAGAACACTATTAGTAAAGGTGAAAGAAATATTACATTATTTTTGTTGATGACTTTGCTAGGTACACTAAGATATACCTCCTTAAGTCTAAAGATGAGGCATGATAGTATAATTGATAAATATAAGACTAGACTTGTGATTAGGGATTTTAACCAAAAGAGAGGTGTTGATTATTTTGATACTTATTCTCCTGTAACTAAAATAGCGAGCATTAGGACTCTTATTGCTCTAGCCGATATTCATAGTTTAGTGGTACACCAAATAGATGTCAAAACTGCTTTTTTAAATGGTGATTTAGAGGAAGAGATCTATATGACTCAACCTGAGGATTTTGTGGTCTCAGGACAAGAGGATAAAGTATGCAAATTGAGAAAGTCCTTATATGGACTTAAGCTGGCACCTAAGCAGTGGTATGAAAAATTTAATTTCACATTAATGAATAATGTCTTTGTTGTTAATTCATCTGATACCTGAGTTTATTCTAAAATAATGAGATCAAATTATGTGATTATATATTTATATATGGATGACATGTTAATCTTTGATCTTAATGTGAATGTTGTAAATGAGACTAAGAAATTTTTATTTCTAAATTTAAAATGAAAAACCTTGGAGAAGATGATGTGATTTTAGGGATAAAAATCGAAAAAACTGTTAATGGTTTCTCTTTGTGTCAGTCTCACTATATTGAAAAGATGTTGAAAAGATTTGATTGTTTGGATGTAGTTTCACTGAGAACTCCTTATGATCCTAACATACACTTGAAAATGAATAGATATTTTAGTATTTCTCAAATTGAATATGCTAAAATAATTGAGTGTAATATTTCTCGTGAACTATACTCGGTCTAATATAGCTTATGTTGTTAGTAGAATGAGTAGACATACTCATAATCCCAGTAGTGAACATTGGAATGCTCTTATCGCTTGTTAAGATATTTGAGAGGTACTATGGATTTGTGTTTGCATTTTAATAAATTTTCTACTGTTTTAGAAGGTTCTTATGATACAAATTGGGTGACTGAAAATGATGAAGTTAACTCTACCAGTGGCTATGATTTTACTTTGGGTATAGGTGCTATTTCATGGAAGTCTTCAAAGTAGACTTGTATAGCACATTCTATCATGAAATTTGAATTCATTACTCTTGAATTGGCAGGGCAAGAAACTGAGTGGCTGAGAAATATTTTGGCAGATGTGCCTTTATGGGGAAGGCAAGTGTCACCAGTCTCATTACATTGTGACTCACAGGTAGCAATTGGGATTGCTAAACATAGTGTATACAATGATAAAAAGAGACATATTTGTATCAGACATGATGTAGTTAAACAATTATTAAAACATGGTGTTATTTTCTTGAAATATGTAAGGCCCGAAAGAAATTTGGCAGATCCTATGACCAAAAGTTTTACAAGAAAAATGGTCCTTGAATCGTCTAGGGGGATGGGGCTAAAGCCCATGGATTGGGGTAATATGGTGAATACCCATTTGTGGTCAAACGAAGCCATATAGGCCTTCAATAAACACTACATATCCTATCCCTATGGTGTGAGGTAGTGTATTATAAGGTTGAGCTTATTTTTGCTCTTGATCCACAACCTTAAGGAGGTCTATGATATAGACTTGATAGATCACCTACGTGAGTGTAAAAGTTTGGTCACCTTTTTTATGAAAGACTTGGGTTATCTTTCTAGAGCACTTTGAGACCCAAGGTTTGTGTATAAGACCATAAAAATATTTTAAAGTATCACGAAGGCTGCTTAAAATCAAAGATATAGTATGTGTTGTGGGGGTATCAACTTATGTCCATCTAGTTCAAGAGTACTTCAGGTTTTGGATATTTGTTGTAGCCTCATATCACTATGTGTCAATTCAAATCCAAAGATATTGACACTTAAGTACATGTTCCTTCCTTTTGCCCAGAATTTATTCATATTCTTTATCTTTGTATTAATGGGGGATTGTGGATATTAATGCTTCTTAAAGCATGGAGTTAATGTTTCTTAAAGCATTTTGGTGTAATGCAATGAATAAAGAAATATGTTTCAAACAAAATGAACCTACATATCTGTTTCAAATTAAAAAAACAAGTATCAGTAACATTTGATTTTATTATACTTTGAGTTAATGGTTCTTTAATACCATTAAGTTTCATTAATAAACTCCACTTTCTAATCCTATATAAAGGTTGTCTTTGGAGAAGATAAAAATACCACAATAAAAAAAGAAACCATCTTCCCCCTTTCTCTTCCTCTTGAATTGTTTTGGGCAATTAGTTTGAGCAACCTCCAAATTTTCAGCCACGAGTGTATGTGTTTGGAAGTAGCTGTGAAACCTTGGGGAGCGATCGACTAGAAGGATTTTCACTGAAGTCAGGCCGAAATTGCTTTCAAAGTAGTGGCTAATCACAACACAGATTTTGTGACTATTATCTTACTATTTGTAATTCTAGTTTCATATCAATATTATTGTAGCATTTTTTCCAGCAAGTGCCATTTCATTATGTAGTTTTAAAGCAAATTTGATAAGACAATTAAGGAGAGGTGTAAAACATTAAAAAAATGCACATATATACAATGTACACATAGAGTCCGCGAAACATAAAATTAAGGGTCTTTTTTTTCACTTAAAATCTACCGACACTATCTATAATATTTTCTTCTTACTATATATTTTAGGACTTCAAAATTGCAAATAAGTGAACTTCAGATTATTAATTGCATATGAGTCATTATTAATAAAAATTACAAAATATTTATCAATTAACATTTATCTATCAATAATACATGATTAATTATTATTTTAAACTTAAAGAACATATTTAACACAAAAGAAAACCTCTCAATTAGCAATTGTTTATAAAAAATACATGATAATTTATATTTATAAATATAAAAAAAATACTAAAGTTTTTCATAATTTTAAACTTCAAAACATATTAAAATATCAAAAGAAAATTTCTCAATTAGAAATTGTCTATAAAAAATACATGATAATCTATATGTGTAAATATAAAAAACATACTAAAATTTTGAAAAACTTACTTCAAATCACAATGTAAATTTATCTCCTCAATGATAAGTACTATAAATATTTCAAAAGAAAGGCTTCGCATTTATCAATTGTTTATCAAGAACACGTGGTAATTTATTATTGTAAACTTCAGGAGCAAACTAAACTTTATAAAACTTACCTCAAATCATTATGATTTCTTTTCTTTTACTATTTCATTGATTTCTTTTCTTTTAACTTTTAATTAATTCAAAAATTTTACTTCTATTTTCTTTGAATTTTTTTTTTAAAAGTGTGTTGTATTTTAATGTTTTAATTTTTTTATATTTTTTGTTTGCTGTCCTTCGCGTTTTTAGGTATCCGTCTAAATTAATTATTTTAAATACAAAGTATTTCAAATTAAATTTGAAATCAAATTAAAAGAAAAAATAAAGAAATAAAAAGAATAGATAACAACAATAGAAAAATTAAAAGAAGGTAAAAGAAAAATACGTACATTTAAGAAAATTTTAAATACAATGCAAAAAAATAAAATAAAAAAGTTGTGTCGTAAAATTTTGTTTAAGTATCCCACATCGGAAAAGGGATGAGTAATTGGTCTTCTTATATGGACTTGCTTTTGAGGTTGAGTTAGGCCCAAGATCCATTCTTTACATGTTATCAAAGTTAGGCCCATCCCAAATCTTTGTACACCGATGTTGGGCCCCCATATTATGTTGTCCACGCTCCAGTTAACGAGACCTAGGTATGTGGGGAGTATTTAAGTATCCCACATCAAAAAAAGGATGGGTAATTGGTCTCCTTATATGGACTTGGTCAATCCTCGCCTCATGAGCTAACTTTTGAGGTTGAGTTAGGCTCAAGATCCATTCTTCACAAATTTTAACTTAGAAGGAAATGAAGAATAAGAAATTACGTGTTTTAACTTATTTTAAATACAAGGAAAAGAAAAAAAGAAAAATATAGTTTTCAGATTTTTTTTTTAAAAATATTTATACACACGGCGATGCATGTATATCATAATAGCTAACTAAATTGGATTGCAGATCCACCTCAACACATAATAAAGGTTCAAATAAATACAGAACAACAAAATTTAGGGGGTAATAGGACCTCGTAAAGATAGAGTGTCTCTTTGATTTTGGTTGTAAAGATAGAGACTTCAATTTCGGTCGTAAGGATAGAGGCTTCGCAAGCCTATGTTACATCTTTTCAAATATTTTGGATCTTCCTAGTCGTTTAGGACCTTTCCTAAGTTGTTGCATAAAGAATTTCATATTTACAAATGAATTTTTGTTTCTGCAACTATGTTCATAATTTTCAAATAATTTTCTTTTTCACTTATTGGATAAATGCTCATGACGTCAACTAAGTGATTCTCTCGGACTAGTGATGATTCGGGTACCTGTTACATCCACGGGCCTAGTCTTGGGTCATGACATTAAAGGTAACTTGGAGGGGTTGTAACCTTCTTCTTGATTGTCGATTATTGCAAGAGGGATTAGAGTTAGTTCCAAGGTTGTAATTGTTTTGTAATTTGATTCCAACTATAGTCTATCAATTGTAGGGGCAAGGGATTAGAGATAGTCTATTAGGTTACAAGTGTTTGTAATCTGAATGTTGTTGAGGCTCACAATTTTAGTGAAGTTTAGGTTTAATCCTACCGAGATGTTGGTCATGATTTTTTCACCCTTATGAACCAGGTGTTTTCCACATAAAAATATCATATTTTACTATTATGCTTTCTTTATTTCTCAAACTACTCATAACACACAGATAAAGTAACTTGGTCCATCACATAGATGAAAATCTAGTATAACCCAATTCACCGTCTTCTTGTGTTATTAGTGTTAGGTTATTAAGATGTGAGAAAGAAAAATGAATAAGTATTTTTCCAAAAAGAGACCAAGAGAAAGGATGCAATTTTAATAGACATCTTTTCAGTTTGGATGATAATGACTTTTCAATGGGTTGTGATTTTTTCGAAGAGTTATACCTTTATGAAAATGTGCACCTTTGTGAATCATTGTTTCTCTTCATGAAGCAACATCTTTATGACTATAAATACATGATTTTTTTATTAGGTATTAACATGAAATTTTGAAATAATATTTTTTCTTGAAAAACTCTAGTGTGATTTGTTATTACTGAGTGCGTTCGTAGTTCGATCAATTTTGAGGTACCGCTATTCTGTCAAAGTGATTCATTTTATCTTGAAAGGATATATTTCATAACCTGGGGTACTTGAGGAAAATAATATTCTTAAGGACACACTCTGAATTCAGTGAACTTGAATCTTCCAATATTCATCTTTTTCTAAATGTTTGGTTTTGCTACTTTTTAGAAAATAATTTGAACTTTATTTTTAATTGTTCATAAGTTGGGTTAAAATTATTGTTAAAAATTTAAAGTTGTGAATTAATACAGAGCTAAAAATTTATTTGATTGTTCATACTTTATTTTGAACATGTGTTTGAAGTTTTTGTTGTAAAATACAGATTTTACTAAATTCAAAAAACAACAATCTTAAAGAAATTTTAAAAATATTTATTTTTTGTGCTTGCTTGGTGAAAAAAAATCACCAAATATAAATAAATTACTTGGTTAATCTGTATTGGGTCTGATTTTGTGAAGACTAAAATCTTTTGATTTCTACTCCCTCGGTTAGAAGAATATAACAACTTCATTAAGACACTTAATTGAAAATTCGGTTCGAAGAATATAAAAATTTCATCGATTCATTAAACTCTCTGTATTGGGTTCTGGAGATTAAAACCTATGATTTTCTACTCTGTTTGAATTTAATTATGATTTGAAGAATATAAAAATTTCGTCAGGTTCAAAGTTCGTTCGATGGACGATTTGAAGACATAAAAACTTCATTGTTGACTAGAAATAAGTTGTTTAAAGATTTAAGTCTTTATTGTTAGTATTCTTAAATACTAGAGTGTTTGTCAAAGATTTATAGAAAAATGCTGAATGAAGTTGAACAATAAATTAATTTAATTGTGAATGGTGTTGTTCCAACAACAATCAATGTTACATCATTAAGCGGTTCAGTTGCTTTAGCAATGACAATGACCGAGAAATCAAAAAAATATTCTGGAGTGAACTTAAAAAATGGCAGCAAATGATATTCTTTTGACTAACCAAACTTGAAATGAAAAGGTTCACAAATAGAGACCCTCATGTTTTTGAAGAAGAAAAGCTTAAAAACCAATTGTCTGGTAAAAATCTTGTGATTCATCTCAAGATAAAAGAGGATAACGAGTTGATGGTTACAAATCCTGTTAAGGATGATGCTCCAAGTAATAATAATAATAAGAAATCTTTTGAACAAGAGAAAGAGCAAAAAAAAGAAAATGTTCAAAGTCGAGTGCTACAATTGTAGTATAGTTGGCCCTAAATTGTCAAGTTTTGAAGAAGAAAAAATCAGATAAACATGGTGGAAGCAATTGAAAAGATTGAAAACATGTTCGCTATGATCATTAAATGTAACCTACTTTGAAATTTAAATGAAAGGTGGTTTGATTCAGGAGCCCCTCGACATGTTTGTGTGGACAAAGAAGCTTTTGCTACTTATGATACCGCTGGTCCCAAAGAAGTGGCCTTTATGGGAAATATCGTAACAGCTAAGATTGAACAAAGTGGAAATATATTCCTAAAAATGACTTTCGGAAAGGTGTTGACTCTCAACAATGTTCTCCATGTTCCTACTATTAGGTAGAACTTAGTGCCAACAATACTTCTCTTTAAAAATGGTTTAAGTGTGTGTTTATTTTAGAAAAATTTGTAATAATCAAGAATGAATGTATGTAGAAAAGGTCTACCTCAATAAGGGCCTTTTCAAACTTGATGTAATAACTATTGAAATGAATAATGTTGTGGCTCCTTCTTACTTGCTTGATTTAGATGATTTGTGGCATAGTCGTTTAGGATATTACATAACCTTGCAAAATTGATTAGTTTGAAAGTGTTGCCTAACTTTGAGTGTAATAAATCTAAGTGTAAAAAATATTTTGAATCGAAGTATGCTAAGCATCCATATAAGTCTGTTGAAAGGAATTTTAGACCCTTAGACTTAATTCAAACAAACATTTGTGATATGAAGTAAACACAATATCATGATGGAAAAAGTGTTTCATAACTTTTATTGACAATTGTACTAGATACTGTTATATTTATTTTTTGAGTAGTAAGGATGAAACAATATAAATATTTAGGCAATATAACATTGAAGTTGAAAATTTGTTGGATAAAAAGATCAAAATGATAAGAAATGATAGTGGTGGAGAGTATGAATCTCCTTTTGTGGAGATATGTTTGAAAAATGAAATTGTACATTAAACTACTGCCTCATATTCACTTCAATCAAATGAGATTGCAAAAATAAAAATAAAACATTGAATGAAATGATGAATACATTACTTATAAGTTTAAGTTTACCGTAAAACTTGTGGGAGGAAGCTATCCTTACAACACATTGAATACTCAATAAAGTGTCCTATAGTAAGACACAATTTATTCCATATGAGAAATAGAAATGAAGGAAATTCAAATTGAAATATCTCAAAGTATGGGGTTGTTTAGCCAAAGTCCAAGTCCCTGTATCCAAAAGGAAGAAAATAAGACCAAAACCCATGGACTGTGTTTTCATCGGATATGCTACAAATAGTAAAGCATGATTTTTGGTTCATAAATTTAAACATCTGTATATCTATGATACTACGTCAATTAAATTAGATAATGTTGAGCTCCTTGAACATATTTATCCGTATAAGATTAGACATGAGTTGTCTAGTGAAGGATCTAAATGACCTAGGGATGATCCGAGGGAGAATGTACTTAATGAAGAGAATCCAAGGCATAGTAAAAGTCAAAGAACGTTGACTTTCTTTGGATTAGATTTTGTAATATTTCTTCTTGAAAATGAGCTGTCAAACATTTAAAAGAGCGATGTCATCTTTGAACTCATCCTCTTAGAAAGAGGCAATCAATAGTGAGATTGATTCAATCATGAGTAACCATACTGGTAAGTGTATTGATCTTTCTCCAAAAAATAAACCTTTAGGTTCTAAATGAATCTTCAATAGAAAAATAAAATATGATGGTACTATTGAAAAATAAAAGACACGACTTGTTTTGAAAGGATTTAGATAAAAAAGGCCTTGATTATTTCAACACATACTCACTAGTAATAAGAATAACATTCATTCAGATGTTGGTTGCATTAGCGGCGGTATATAGTCTTGAAATCCATCAAATGAATGTGAAAGTAACTTTATTAAATAGATAATTAGAGAAAGAAATTTACATCGAATAACCCGATGATTTTGTGGTTCCCAATAAAGAAAAAAAAGTGTGCAAACTTGTTAAGTCACTTTATGAACTAAAACAAGCACCTAAACACTAGCATGGAAAGTTTGATCAAACCATGTTGGCAACAAATTCAAGATAAATAAATGTGATAAATATGTTTACATTAAAGACATGTTGATCATCAGTAGAGACATTTCTAACATACATTCTTGAGATCAAGTTTTATATAAAAACCTTGGAGTTACTGATGTGATATTAGGGATAAAAATTCATAGAACTTCAGAAGGGTTGACATTGTTACAGTCTCACTACATTGAAAAGTTACTTGACAAGTTCAAGTATTTGAATTTCAATATTGTCGAGATGCCACTAGACGTGAGCTTTGCACTTCAAAAAAATGAAGTTGAATGTGACTCACAATTGGACTACACAAGAGTGTTGGAAAGTTTGATGTATACCATGAATTGTACGCAACCAGATATAGCATGCACTATTCATAAATTGAGTCAATAGATGAGTAATCCCAATCAAACTCATTGGATTTCAATGAAAAGAATTTTAGGGTATCTAAAATATACTCAAGACTATGCTTTGTATTATAACAAATATCCTATGGGAATTGAAGAATATAGTGATGAAAATTGGATTACTGGACTAAACAAAGTAAAACCCATGAGTGAATATGTATTTACTCTTGGTGGAGGAGAAGTCTTTTGAAAATTATCCAAATTAACATGTATTGTCCATTATATAATGGAATCTGAATTTATTACATTAGATAAAGCTGATAAAGAAGCTAAATTACTCCATAATTTCTTGAAAGATATTTCTTATTGTCCTAGACCCTTGGCACTAGTATGCCTACACTGTGAGAACCAAGAAACAATAGATAGAGCAGAAAGTATGATGTATAATGGTAAGTCTCATCATAGAAGACAGAGATATAATATCATCAAAGAACTACTCTTTAGTGAAATTATCACGATTGACTATGTGAGGTCAAAGGATAATGTGTCGAATTCACTTACAAAAGGCATATCTAGAGAGAAGGTTATGAGATCATAAAAAAATAGGTTTACGATCTAGGACAAGTCATCACGATGGTTACTCTACCTAGCATACTGGAGATCCCAAGAACTAGGTTTAATAAAATTAAACAAATTTGTGATTATTGGTTCAACATTGTCAATTAACTCAACTCATTCTCATGATGGAGGTAATGTTCAAGAAATAAGGATAAGGTTAATAGTATGAAATATTTTGATAGTTTTTAAGTTTGACAGATTTGAAAAAATAGTTTAATCTATATGATTAAACATTTTACAATCACCTATGTGAGGGTGAAGTGGAAGTCACTTCAAAGAGAATGATAATAAAAGCCTATTCTCTAAGCTCTCATGAAACCAGGAAGTGTTCAATGGCTGAAACGAACAAAATCGTGAGAATCATAAATGGTAAAAGGCTATTTTGTAACTTATGTTGTCTAGGTGTACATTAAAGTTTGATGATTCAAAGATATCACATCTGTCAATTGACCTAATCCATTCGATATAATTTTACTATGGAAAGTTTAAACGAAAACTATAATGATCTGAAATATTGGTTAAATATGTGAAATATGTGTTTCTATATAATTTGACAATTTTACCCCTTTATATAATTGTGTTGTGGTATTTATAGGGTATGGGTATTTGACACGATTACCAATTTATTTTGGTGCCATTTATGTGATTTTGTGGTTATTGACAACTTTGAGAGCCTTATAGTTGATTTTAGTTGATATCTTTTGATCTGTATGACGGGTGGCAGAACAGACCCTGCCAGCAGATCCGAAAGATCAATCTAAGGGTGGTAACACTATTGGTGTGATTTTATGGCCTGTAAATCTCGTTTTGACCCTTATTTGAAAGGTTTTGATTTTGGGTTTCGGGGGTCAACTTTGTGAAAACTATGTTTATTCAAAAAATTGATATCACCATTGAGTCTAGAGCATTGAATTATATAGGGTAGGATAGTTCATTTTCACTCACGGGATTTTGGATAAATCTCGAGAGGCCTATGGAGACTTGGAATTGCACTAAGTCTCCAACTGGTGCACCACTTAGTTGGTGCACCCATGATCATAATTAGGCCAGCAGGGTAAGTGTCGTGATTGCGATATCCCTTTTATGATCTCAATGGGACTGCTATTCAGGGTACTGCGATCGCGATTCGAGGTCCAAGATCACGAGACCTCTGTATATAAATAGCTATTTTTGCTAATTTTAATCATTTTTTAGACTTGGAGCTTAGGGGTTCATGATTTTGAGAAACTTTCTCCATTTCTAACTTGGATAAGCTCCATTATACTCATTCAACTAATTGCTTTCATCTTTATCATCTATTTCTTGTTTTAAACTTGGATTAAAGTCTGGAATTTGGGGACTTTCGTTTGTAAGGCCTAAAATGTTGTTCCTCTAATTTAAATCCCAATTTCAAACTTTCTTCACTTGGGTGAGTTTCTAATCCTATAATTATCCATTTTTCTCAATTTCACCTTCAAAACAACTTCGATTCTTGATTTTTAAATGTATTTTTGAGATTTTACCTGATAAAGTTTAGAAATAGTTTTTCTTCGATTTGAACCTTAGTTTTACTTGGATTTTCAGATGTAGACTCCTAAAAATATAGGAAACATATTTTTGAAGCAAAGTTATTATTTTGCTCTTCTTTTTTTGAAAATCCATTTTGAGGGTCCATTTTGACCCTAACTTGAAACTAGGCAATATAGGTATTGCTTTCTTTCTTTCGATGTGTAGATTCTATATTTTGATATTTCAGTTGATTTTGGATCCATTCGTGAAAAGTAGGGCTTCGGGATCTAAGTACTGCGACTTAGTTTTTAGCCTTCGAAGTAGGTTATGGCTTAACTTCTTTTAGACTGGGATGGGTAGTGAATACTGATACAAAATGCATGTTAAGAGTGTGGGAATTAATTATAAAAGATGGCTATCTTATTTTGTTGTGACCTTGTGGGGGCCTATATGTGACGTAATTGGTATATTATGTGCTATGTGTAATCGTGTGGGGTCCTATGTGATGTTTATAGCATGTATACATGATAATAATTGTGTTTCATTTGATAAAAAGCATATTGTGGTACCAATTATGTATTGTGATAAATTCATACTCTATTGGCGTATGAATCTTGTGGAAATTCATGGATGGTTGAATACATTGAGTAGGTATTTGGCTCATGTGATTGGTATATTGGGTGGTTGTGAAAATACTCATGTGTTTGGTTGTGGAAATACTCATTATGGTTAGTTGTGAGCATTAAATTATCATATCATACTCATTCATGAAACAATGGTACCACCGTAGAAATATTGAGAAACACTGGCAACACCTTTTTTGACAAAAAATGTGACATTTTATAAAACCATTCACTAGAGATGTGCCGGAGAGGAGATATAGATATATGTGGATTGTATATGGGTCGACGAACCCTCCATGGATCCCATGTCTTATAATTTTAGCTCTGTATGTGTATACGAAGACTATGCAATGGCCTTAAGGTTGTGCGACAACCTCATGAATTATATCATCATCATTCTTATTGTGTTTACTTTATTATGCTTGTGATGTGATTGTATAATTTGTTTGACTTGTTACCCGTCCATTCTACTATCTTTCTTTACATGTACTTGATGCTCCCGTATATGTTGTTCTCTTTTCTTTGCCTATATGTGGTATAAATGTATACTTGTATTCCTTTCTGGTGTTTTGCTGCATTATATATAGATATTATAAACTGTTAGTGCAAGCGGTGTGGGCTACCGTTGTGGGATATTTTGATTGCAGGTGACGTGCCCTTGGTGTGTATTTTGTATGCTTTATTTTCTACTTTGCTCGATCGGACTATGATACCTACTGGGTACAAGTGGACCATACTTATCTATATTATGCCTTTTCTATGCAAATTCTGGTATAGGTGCATCTCACATTGGTTGATTTGGGTGCCTTTAGAGTTATTAAAGGCAGTGATTGGACATTCATGTGTTTGGGATCCACTTTCATATTCTGTATTAGCTTATGTCCTTTCAAATATTCAGAGACAAATATTGTTCCTGTTAGATATTCTGATGTATTTGACTTATGAATTGTATTAGTAGTTCATACACTATTGACACCAGATTATGGGAGTTTGGTTTAATATCTTTGGTTATATGTTTCTGCTTTCATATTATATTTGTATAGTTTGACTTTGTTCTAGGAGCCTTGCCTTAGGGTTATTTTTATCTTTTCCTTCTCATGTATCAGTTTGAGTGATAGGCTTACTTATCAAGGTTCGCTGCGACAAGTACCACTATGACCCTTGAATTTTGGATCGTGACAAATTATTATCAGAGCAACTAGGTTCATTGGTCTCAATAGTGTAAGAATGGGATATCTAATAGAGTCTTGTAGATCGATACATAGACGTCCATATCTATCTTTGAGAGGCTATAGGATGTCTTTAGGAAATTTCCCTTATTTTGTTCTTTATCATGCAAATTTCTTTCATACATTGTGTTCTAAGTCATATTTACTCTTTTTTGTCCAAATGGTTTTGACTAGGTCTTGCGAGAGTAGAGTTGCAGAGCCTTCACCCAGAGGGTAAGCCTCAAGTCGTGGATGGACACGAGGGAGTGGATGGGCCTGTGGATTAGCCCCATCTAGGAGGAGTGCTAGGAAACTCTTCCCTGAGCTTTGTGTTGAGCATATTGGAGGTATAGGTTCTGCCCAGTTTCTCAGAGTTCATCTGCCTCAGTCTCGGAGGGGTTTTTGGTACGTTTGCTGACCCATTTGGAGGGTGTTCCTTTGAGTATGCTTGGTGTTCCTCTAGTCCCGAGTGTGGATCCTCCAGTTGCACCTACTGAGATGGGATCTAGATGCCAAATTCACTATGCCTCCTCTTGCTGCGAGTATAGTTATGTCTTCTGAGGATCAGAAGAGGTTTGGGAGATTCTTATTTGGGTCCTCCTAAATTCAATGGTGCTGTAGATGAGGATGCCCACGAGTTCTCGATTGATTGTCGAGAGAAATCGCATAATGTGGGTTCATTGACTCGCATTAGGTTTCTTATATTACCTATCAGTTGAGAAATATTGCTAGAGATTAGTGGAGGTCACTGGTTAGTTGCAGACCTTTTAATTCTCTCGAGATAACTTAGGATCAGTTTGCCGATGCCTTTCTAGAGAGATTTGTGCCTTATAGTCTGAGGAATCAGATGATGGATGAGTTTGATTGCCTGGAGCAGGGCTCTATGACTGTTGTAGAGTATGAGGTAAGTTTTTATGCCTTGTTCATATATTCTTATACCAATATTTCTACTGAGTTTAAAAAGGTTTGGAATTTTATGAAGGGTTTGGATGTCTCTCTTTAGTTGGATACATCTCATATGATTGTATTTGGAGAATTTTTTCAGAGTATAGTGGATCATGCTAAGATGACTGAGGGTATTCTGCGAGCATCTCAGGGAGGCATCAAAAAGGTGCACCGTTTTGGTGAGTTCAGAGGTCAGGCTTCTCGAGAAAAATTTTTTAGAGGCTCTCGTGGGTATCATGGTAGACTAATACAGGCAACCTTATACAGTTTTGGTAGTGGGTTTTCTGGTATAGCAATTCAGGGTGACCGTTCAGGCCTAGTCATACCTTTTCCTATTTAGTCGGTGATGTTGGGCTTATTTACATGCTTAAACACCATGATTTACCCATGTTTTAGCTAAGTTTGGAGGATAAAATATATAATTCCTGCACTTTTAGTCCATTTTCCTGTAAGTGAGCTAACCTATATGATTAGCATGTTTTCAGGAATTAATGATGAAGATTTCAGCACTTTGTGGACCTTTGGGCAGCAAAGGAAAACTTCACATAAGAGGGAAGGCAGCTTTTGGAAGCTTATGGACTGAATGTGACGCATGACAAATTTGTCCTGGGCAAAAGCAGTATTTTTAAATACTTAGGGGTGCAGCAGTAACTTAGTAGAACTAGGACAAGGATGTTATAAAAACCTTATTTGCTGAATTTTTCAGTATTGATTCAATCATTATCATTCGACACTTTTGGAGAATTCACGTTACAGAATCTATAAGGGGAGACAGAGAAAAATGGCTCAAGAGAGCAACGGATAGAGAAGGAACGTCAACCTCATCTTTGACGTTAAAAATCATTCCATCACGAAGACTATTCTAGTTGTGGTATGATGATTATGTCTATTGTGAACTCCGTTGTAATCATGAGTAGCTAAACTTCTCTGTTAGGGTTATGGAAGTCTTATGAGATACTATCTATGACTATGAGTTTGTGAATTCTTGATGTGTATGCTACTTATATCATTAGTCTCTTCGTTTTAATTGAATTCTTGTGGTTGCAAACATATAGAATACGCCAGTATAGCATTAACTTGTTCGAGAGAAAAGTTACATGTTTGGAAAAGAGAGTGTGACAAGGAAATAGGGCTACCAACCCCTGTTTACACATTAATGCCTTAACCGGATTAACTTCTTGGAGAATTTGTACAGTTAGTTATACATTCTAGGATTGAGAGAGCTAAAGTGAAATAATCCTTGATGGTTGAGAAACACTAGGATTTACCATTAGAATACGAATCTCTATAAGTGCATGCATGTCGAAATTCCGCATTAGTCATAGTTAATAGATACATAGAACTTGCAAGGTGTACATGACCCTAACTTATTATTCTCTGTGATTAAATCTTACTACATACATCGTTTCATTCGTTATTTTGTTAACATTATTTCACGCCTAAACCATATCCCCCTTTCCGTGGAATTTTCGACCAACAGTTTACTAATAGTTGCAACACTTAGTGACCAAGTATTCCCTGTGGGATTCGACACCCAACCCAGTTGGGTTCTATATTTGATAGCAACCGCTTACACTCTTACGAGAGCTGTAGTTTGGGCGTTATCAAATTTTGGCGCCGTTGCCGGGGAATACGATTGTCAACTAAGTTTGTGATAGTTATTAGACCCTTTGGTCCAAGATTCTATACTTTTACTTTTGGTTTGTTGTTTTTGTTTTGTTCAGGTTTGGTAGAGTGCATGCCAAATACACGAAGTTCTAGTCAACCATTATTACCTCTAAATCCTGAACCACATCTTATCGGCAGAATGGATGCACAACGTGACATTGAAAGAAGGGCTGCTCAACTGGAGCAGGCTAGATTAGCTGCATTGGCAGCTGCTCAAGTGCATCAACAGAATATTGATAACCTAGGGCGAGCAACAAATCCTGATGATGAGGACCTGGGTGATGATGAGTTACTAAATCCAAGGCGTGCAGATGAGGTGGCAGCACCTGTGAATAGGAGAGATCGTCAATTTATAATGAGGCCTGACCGTCGAGCTGTGCAGGTTCCTTTTGATGATGATGATGATGATCTGGATGGGGCTGGTGCCATAGGGGCTATTATTCCTCCGCCCTTGGCACCCGGAGCCAAGTTCAATATCACTAGCACCATGATTCAACTATTGCAGCTCAAGGGATTATTTGGTGGTCTGGCAGGAGATGATCCGAATATGCATCTGATTAATTTTATCTCAACATGCAAGTCATTTGGCAATCCAGGAGTTGGACAGAATGCGATAAGGCTACGCTTATTCCCATTGTCTCTATCTGGAGAGGCAACTCTATGGTTGAACGGGCTAACTCCTGATTCTATCACTAATTGGAGGCAACTAAAAGATGCTTTCCTAGAAAGATTCTTTCCGCCATCCAAGAGAGCATAATTAAGAGATGAGATCAGCAATTTTCGACAGCTTCCAACTGAAGCTCTCCATGAAACATGGGAGAGGTTCAAGAAGAAGCTTATGAGGTGCCCAAATCATCAGATGACCAATGTCCACTTGATGGAAATATTATATAGGTCTTTGAACTCGGTGACTAAGCCAGTGGTTGATAATGCTGCAGGTGGGTCATTCATGGACCTTACTTTTATTGAGGCAAGTGATATGCTAGATCGTATAACAAAGCAGAGTAGAGCTTGGCATACCAGGGATTTTGAGGTAGCAAGCTCTACTATATCTATTGGCATGACTGTCGAACAAAGGCGAAGAGAAGAGGAACGTGATCAGGATATGGCGCACATGAAAACGCAGATGGATTTTCTTACCAAGCATTTATTATCAGGGAAGACTGAAAAGGTTAAAGCTGTCGTATCACAGGGAAAAGATGACTCTGATTCTGAGGAGGAAGCAAATTACATGAATAATCAGGGGGGTTTCCGAGGCATTGCCCAAGGAAACCAAGGTCGAAACTATTATGATAAATCCAGATACAAGAATAAGACTGACAGGAGTGGTTTGTACGTTCCTCCTGGAAATCGTGATGCTACAACATCTGGTTCAGGGAAGATGTCCATGGAAGATATGATGGCTAAGCTGTTGAAAGGAGTGGAGGCAACCAATACGGGAGTAAATGAGGTAAAGAATGATTTGTCATCAATAAATCAATTGGTTGATTCGCATTCCACTTCAATAAAATAGCTGGAACAACAATTGAGTCAACTTTCAGCGGCATTCAATCAAATAAAGGCTGACACTTTACCTAGTGACACTGTGCAAAATCCGAGGAATGATGGATCATGTATGGCTATTACTACCAGGAGTGGTAAGGTGTTGGAAAATCTGTCCAAAGGCAAGCAGGTGGTTGATGATATAGTAGATAATGTTATTGATGCAGAATGTGAAGATACCGTAGAAGCTAAAGAGAGTGTTCATGACGTTACCCCTAGACGTCTGCAGCCTGAAAAGATCGATAATAGGAAGCAAGATAAAAAGGAAGTGGTGGAGAAAACTTTTCCCCTTCCACCACCACCTTTTCCTTAGAGACTGAAGAAGAAGGCTGATGACACTCCTGAAAAGATTGATAATCGAAAGCAAGATAAAAAGAAAGTGGTGGAGAAAACTATTCCCCTTCCACCACCACCTTTTCCTTAGAGACTGAAGAAGAAAGCTGATGACACCAGGTTTAGTAAATTTATCACTATGTTGAAGCAGCTGACTATCAATGTTCCTTTGGTGGAGGCGCTGGAACAGATGCCTGGGTATGCTAAATTCATGAAGGACCTTCTGACAAAGAAGCGGTCAGCAAGCTATGAGCTGGCAGATAATGTTCATCATTGCAGTGCAATTGCCACGAGGTCTTTAGTACAGAAGAAGGCAGATCCTAGTGCTTTCACTATTCCTTGCACGGTGGGATCTATGAATTTTGCTAAGGTATTGTGCGATTTGGGGGCTAGCATCAATTTGATGCCGCTATCCGTCTACAGAAAGTTGGGGTTGGGCAATCTGACACCAACCAATATGTGGCTCGTGATGGCAGATAGGTCGGTAAAACGACCTATTGGTATCTTATATGATGTACCGGTGAAGGTTTCTACCTTTATTTTTCCTGCAGACTTTGTTATTTTGGACTGCGAGGTGGATTCTGAAGTCCCCATAATCTTGGGTCGTCCTTTCTTTGTAATAGGAAGTATGCTTATTGATTTACGAGCCAATGAGCTTTTATTTTGGTTGAATGATGAAGTGGTTCGTTTTGATGTATGCAAATCGATGAAGCAGCCTAGAGATATGAATGTGTTCTCTGTAGATGATGTTTATTATGAGGATGAGAAAGAATTATCTATAGAGAAGCAGCTTACTGTTGAGCCATTGGCTGCTGTGCTTTTGAACTTTGAGCGCCAGGAAGTTAAAGAATATGAAGAAACTATTTGTGCTCCAGCAGGATTGGGGTCATATTCTCATGCTCCTAAGAAGCTAGACCTCGATCTTAAGAATCGACCTTCATCACCAGCGAAACCATCCATTGAAGAGCCACCAGTGCTAGAATTGAAAGAGCTACCTAGTCATCTGAAGTATGCATTTTTAGGAAGTGGTGATACACTTCCGGTTATTGTTGCCGCCTACGCCTAACTAGGCAAAGCATTAGGCACCGTCTACTTATGATGTTTTGCCCCTAACCCAATTTTTCATGGATCAAAACCAACCCAAGCCTTGGTCTATAAATAGAACTTCAACCTTAAGACAAAATGCACTTGTTTACTCAACCTAGGCGCTGCCTAACCTTCCCAAATCTCTCAAAACTTTTCTTTTTGCTCATATAACCTTGCAAGATCATCTTCCGAGTCCATCACCAAGTAAGTTCTTCTTTTATATTCCGTAATTTGTTACAATACTACGCTTATAATGGTATTTTAGATTTTCAAGTGGTGTTGGTGATTAGAATATGGTTGATTTGTTATGATACATCTAGTTGAGTGAAAGAATAAGTGTGGGTGTTCTTGACTTGGTTCCGACTTGTATTTGATTGTTATACACTGTTGAGGAATCGAAATGGTAAAGTTAATTGCATAATCTTCAAAGTTAAAAGCTTGAATGTTTGAATGACTCGTTCATCGAGATAAAGATCATGATTGAATACAAGCATGAGATGTTGTGATTTTTTCTATGCCATAACTTGATACGATCTCTATGTAGTAGTCTTGTTCAAAAGGTGCATTAATCCAAACATGAAAGTATAGTCAAGATTACATGAAATAGAGTTGGAAAGGATAGTTAAGATGACATGAAAGTATGACTGTGCTGAACATATTATTGGAACATATCGCCTAAATGTATGTCGATGAAGTCTGAGTAATTGAGATCAGACACTTAATTAGTTTGTGCCAATAAATTAAGTGTTGGGTGATACCACTATTGTTTGTTTGTCGATTAAATCTTCCGAGATGAGCTAACATGAATCTATTTTAATCTCAGGTAGAATGGCACCAAAAGGACGACAAGAAAAAGAAAAAGCGTCCACCTCACAGAAAGGTCACAAAAGGGGAAGAAAAGAGCAAGCTGAATCCTCCTCGCTGCAAATACCTCGATGCACTTTCGGGATAAAGTGGGTCCTAGAGGAGGAAGGAAAGGAGTGGTACAAGAACAACAAAGTGAAAAAATATGTTCACATGGATTTGATACAAAAGGAAAGTCTAGCGAAGAGAGAACCTCGCATTTTGGCTAAAATCATGGCGCTAAATCTTGATTTCATTTTTTGAGATATGGGAGAATGCAATCTTGATCTAACGCGAGAGTTCTATGCCAATTGGTCTCCAAAGACTACCGGAAGTGAAGTGAAGATTCGGGGCCAAGTCTTGCAATTGAATGCGGAGTTTTTCAACACTTTTCTGGGTTTTCCATCTGTAGATCCATCACTGCTGAAGGAGATTTATCACAAACCTCCGTACAGGGCAATCAGACACACACTGTGCGGAACTAGATCAATGGCATGTTGGAATCGCCACAAAGATACCGGTCGGCACAATACCTTCCCGTATGCTTCCCTAAACAGAGAAGCTCGTATATGGTTGAGGATAGTCAACTCTTGCCTCATTCCTGGGACACAGTATACAAAGATCACACGTGATAAAGTATGCTTGGTTTACGCTCTGATGACTAATTCCCATCAATATTGGTGCAGTTATACGATCATCAATGCGTAAGGCTAGGCTGCACAAGAGGTCCCATTTCAACTTTGGCAATTTGTTGACTGCGATATTGAGGAAGGAGCACATTGAAGAGGAACTTGCAGATCATAAGCTTTCGCACAACCCGAAGAACGTTGATCTGACAAAGGTTAAAGATCCTGAAACTGGGCATGGCGTCAACCTGACTACTACAGAAATACATGCTCGGGATGAAAGTTTCTTTCGCCATGTATATGGCATGAATCGGTTTACCATGATGAGTGGGGGTCGAATTCTGACTGATGCAGAGTTCTAGCAGTTGGATTACGACTACCCGATGAATGAGCATGCGCGGGCTATGTGCGGAGTAGGGGTACATTTTGAGGAACCTCTCGATGATGACGTGTCAACTGATGATGATCGCCGAATGCCAGACTCAGACGTGGAGGGGAAATCTGATGACGAAGACTCTGATGATTCCAATGCAGGGGGTATGACCCCAGACATAGTGGAGGAGTTCGACTAATCAAGTTTTCCTTATTTATTTTCCAGTGAGGGCAGTGTGTCCCGTCTAAGTATGGGGTGCTGGTATTTGTATTCCTTATTTATTTATGTTTGTTTGTAGTTAAATTTTTAGATTTTTTAGATTTTGCATGAAATTGTTCTGATAGGCGGCATAGTATTATGACAAGAGTTGTACTAAAATCATTACTATTGAGAAGTTTAGGCTCCAAGTGTGACTCACTGTGTGATAATTGTGTAGTTTAATTCATTCATCTGTTGGGTCAAGAGTCTATACTGCTCCCAATAAAGTTGACCATGTGCCTTGTGTGTGTGAGGTTATAGTATTTTCTGTGTTGTGACTGATGCTAGAACTTGCCTGGTGTGTGTGTAAAGCAAAATAAAGAGTGTGAGTTTAGGAGATGATTTAGGCATTTCTTTGGCACCCTGTAATTGTTTACCTTCTTTTTACCTACCCGTGTACATTATCCTAGTTAACCCCCTTTGAGCCTTTAGCTATTTTCTTTGACAGCTTCATATGTAGCCTAATCCATTTTTTTCAAGACCATAATTTGATCCAAATTCTTAAGTGCTTTAAAGTGTAAAGTCATGTGACAAAATAAGAGGAAATTGGGTGAGAGTGATGCCTCAGAGTGTATTGGTACTTGAAATTGTTGTGAAAAAGAATGCCTATCATAGAGGTGTTTTATAAAAAAATAAAAAATAAAATAAATAAATAAATAAATAAATAAATAAATCAAATAAAAAAAAAAAACAGAAATAGAAAAATAAAAAGATAGTTGTGTTTATAATTGAATAACAATATAGGTGAAAAAGGGTGGTAGATGAAAGGAAAGTAGAGAGGTTGTTTAAAAGAGAGTGTTAATGGCATAATGTGATGTATTAAAGCGCTTAGGGAACATAGTCACTATTTCTGGCCAAAATAGTCCTACCTGTCCCTTAGCCTACATTACAACCTGTAAAGACCTATTTGATCCTAAGCTTAGCATTCTGATATTAGTAGAGCATTACACTAAAGGCAAGCCTATGGTCATCAGTTGCAACATATGAATTCTTTGTGAGAATGAGAGCAAGGAGAATCTTGTACCCATGTTCCGAAAAATGAAAAACTTGTGAGTGATCATGGGTGGTATCTTGTGTGAGACACACATGGTTGATGAGTTTTGGGTAGTTTTGTATGATTCTTTGTGCCTTAACTTGTGGATACGAATTAACCATCATCACGAGTATATGTTGGAGGTTGAATTGTTTCTAGTAGTGATCAAGAAAACTACTCTTCGTTAATAATTGCCGTGCATGTCTTGTTGAACATTTTGTATTGCTACTGTGATATCCTAGTTAGATGTTTGCATGGACGTAATATTTTGTTCGAGGACAAACAAAGCTTTAAGTGTAGGGTGTTGATGTTGG
The DNA here is from genome assembly GCA_030864225.1 of Capsicum baccatum var. pendulum. Classification (NCBI taxonomy): domain Eukaryota; kingdom Viridiplantae; phylum Streptophyta; class Magnoliopsida; order Solanales; family Solanaceae; genus Capsicum; species Capsicum baccatum. Next base: position 44,085,151 of record CM061554.1, read on the forward strand.
GCGTATTTACACGCCTAAACACCATGATTTACCCATGTTTTAGCTAAGTTTGGAGGATAAAATATATAATTCCTGTACTTTTAGTCCATTTTTCTGTAAGTGAGCTAACCTATATGATTAGCATATTTTCAGGAATTAATGATGAAGATTTCAGCACTTTGTGGACCTTTGAGCAGCAAAGGAAAACTTCACATAAGAGGGAAGGCAGATTTTGGAAGCTTATGGACTAAATGTGACGCATGACGAATTTGTCCCGGGCAAAAACAGTATTTTTAAATAATTAGGGGTGCAGCAGTAACTTAGTAGAACTAGGACAAGGATGTTATTAAAACCTTATTTGCTGAATTTTTCAGTATTGATTCAATCATTATCATTCGACACTTTTGGAGAATTCACGTTACAGAATCTGTAAGGGGAGACAGAAAAAAACGGCTCAAGACAGCAACAAATAGAGAAGGAACGTCAACCTCATCTTTGACGTTAAAAATCATTCCATCACGAAGATTATTCTAGTTGTGGTATGACGATTATGTCTATTGTGAACTCCGTTGTAATCATGAGTAGCTAAACTTCTCTGTTAGGGTTATGGAAGTCTTATGAGATACTATCTATGACTATGAGTTTGTGAATTCTTGATGTGTATGCTACTTATATCATTACTCTCTTCGTTTTAATTGAATTCTTGTGGTTGCAAACATATAGAATACTCCAGTATAGCATTAACTTGCTCGAGAGAAAAGTTACATGTTTGGAAAAGAGAGTGTGACAAGGAAATAGGGCTACCGACCCCTGTTTACACGTTAATGCCTTAACCGGATTAACTTCTTGGAGAATTTGTACAGTTAGTTATACATTCTAGGATCGAGAGAGCTAAAGTGAAATAATCCTTGATGGTTGAGAAACACTAGGATTTACCATTAGAATACGAATCTCTATAAGTGCATGCATGTCGAAATTCCGCATTAGTCATAGTTAATAGATACATAGAACATGCAAGGTGGACATAACCCTAACTTATTATTCTCTGTGATTAAATCTTACTACATACATCATTTCATTCGTTATTTTGTTAACATTATTTCACGCCTAAACCATATCCCCCTTTCCGTGGAATTTTCGACCAACAGTCTACTAATAGTTGCAACACTTAGTGACCAAGTATTCCCTGTGGGATTCGACACCCAACCCAGTTGGGTTCTATATTTAACAGCGACCGCTTACACTCTTACGAGAGCTGTAGTTTGGACGTTATCAGTCGGGCATAGAGGTTGCTTTGTATGTGATGAGATTGGCCATCTGGTCAAGAACTGTCCCCGCCTTGTAATTACGGCTACTCCTATTTTATTTGTGAGATGTAGGGATTCTACTAGAGGCGTGAAGGACAAAGGTAGTGGATTCTGTGGTGGTGATCATGGGGATACTTAGCCAGTTGGTGGTTTTTGACATGTTATGTGATATTTCGGCTTTGGATGGAACATTTTATATCTTATACGAGGGGTAATTGTGCATTTTTAAGCAACTGATGGTGTATTTGATGCTGAGTTTTAATGTTTTTAGGTTAAGGACTTAGCTGAAGAAATAACTTGTAAAAATAGGAACAAAAGGGAACTGTCGGCCAGTCAACCATGTGACAAACAGTTAGGGTATCCGTCAACACTAAGCAGAATGGAAAGAATTAATAAACCAAGTGACGGACCGTCAGACCTTTGACAGGCCGTCAACTTGGTTGTCAGTGTGAAACAGAAAGTAGTCCATCAAGTGATGAAGCGATGGTCCAAGTGATGGACCATCAGACCATTGACGGCCCATCAACATGACCGTCACTTTTTAAACAGAATCAAGGATTTTGGCACTCTCAGCGACGGTCCAATTGACAGACCGTCAGACCACTGACGGGCCATCAACTTGACCATCAACCGTGATGCGACAATACTGAAGTTCAAATTTTAAATCCCAGTACCTGGAAACATATAAATACCCAGTCTAAGTTTAGATTAGGTTTGTTTTATCTCATTTTCAACTTTGAGCAATTTGTAACCTACTATTCTCTAAAAATAAGCTGATATTGTGGATCTTAACATTTCTATTCACTATTTTCTTTGAAGATCAAGAACAATCCTTTGGATATTTTTCTAAGTAATTTTCTAAATTATCTATGAGAAACACAATGGAATCTTCTTCTTCTTGTTCTTCTTCTTCTATGATTTGTGGCTAAAGCTCCTATAAGTAGGGTTATGTAAGCCTTGATGTGATTGATTACTTAAGGTTATGAGATTGCCTAAGTTTTGTAACTAATTATAATTGTATAAACACCTCTTCATTATTATGATCTTTCTTGGTTGCAAACTTTAAAGGTGAGCCCAAGAACACCACTTGTTTGAGTAGAAATGTGTGTGTTGGGAAAAAAGGAGATTTACAAGGAACTTTAAGACCTTAACCTTTGGGTTGAGGGTTCATGCCTTATCAGGATTAACCCACTTGAGGAAAAAATTGAACTTATCAATACGTTCCTTAAGTTCGATAGAATTAAAGGGTAATCATCTATTAAGGTTTAGAAATGAATAGATGAACTTTAGAGTTCAATAATTCTTGCAATTGGAATTTGTTACGTAGGAATTTAAGATAATTCAAAACCCTGACTTCTTGAACATCTTGGTGAACATAATCCTAGTTTATTTACTCTCATTGAATCAAAGCTCGCAATAACACTCATTAGTTGGAATACTTCTTGCTATAAGCATGAAACTTTGTCAACAAACAAAACCTCTTTTGATTCTGGAACCTTCGATCAACTGTCCATTAATAATCATAACACTTATTTTACATAATATTCCCTATGGGATTTGACCCCAACCTAGTTGGTTTTTACATTTGACGACGACCACTTACACTTTCTAACGAGAGTTGTAATTTAGGGGTATCAAATTTTGGCACCGTTGCTGGGAAATACAGTTGTCAATTAAGTTATGAGTTTTAATTGACATTTGGTCAAGTTTCCTAATTTTAATTTTATTTGTTATTTTTGTTAGTTACCGGATTTTTACTTTGAATGCCATGTACGAGGACGTCAGGAGAACCACTATTACCATTTTATCCAGAACCTTAATTAATCGGTAGAATGGGAGATCAGCAAGAAACAAAGAGACTAGCTACCTTGTCTAGAGCTTAAGTATATCAACAAAATGAAGGTCGACCAGATTGGGAGCCTAACCCAGATGATGAGGACCTTGGAGACAATGATTTGATCAATTAGGCTGATAAAAGATGTACCGAGGGTGTAGCTGCACCTATGAATAGAAACCGTCCATTCAGAAGTAGACCAAACCTGCAAGCTGTGCAGTTTGATCTCGATGATGATAAGGATAACATGAATGGAGCTGCAGCAACTGGAGCTATTATCCCTCTACCTTTGGCACCTAGAGCTAAGTTTAACATTACAAGCACTATGCTTCAGTTACTTCATCTTAAAGGGTTGTTTGGTGGACTTCCGGGTGATGATCCAAATATGCATCTAGTGAATTTCATCACTATTTGCAAATCTTTTGATAATCCGGGAGTAGGGCAGAATGCGATTCATCTGTGGCTATTTTTGTTGTCTCTGTCTGGGGAGGCAACACTGTGGTTGAATGGGTTGATCCTGATTCTATAGCAAATTGGAGGCAGTTGAAAGGAGCTTTCCTATAAAAGTTCTTTCCGCTATCCAGAATGTTACAGTTGAGGGATGAGATAAGTAATTTCAGGCAACTTCCAAGTGAAGCTCTTCATGAGACGTGGGAGAGATTCAAGAAGAAGTTGATGCAATACCCGAACCATAACATTACTGATGTACATCTGATGGAGACTTTGCATAGATCCTTGAATTCTATGACAAAGCCAACAGTGGATAATACTGTAGGTGGAGCATTTATGGATCTTACTTATCCTGAAGCTTTGGAAATGCTTGATAGAATGACTAAACAAAGTAGAGCCTAGCATACCAGGGATTCTGAGGTAGCAAGCTCTACTGTTAATAGTGGTATGACTACTGAAAAATAAAGGAGAGAGAAAGAATGAGATCAAGATATGGCCCATATGAAGACTCAGATGGACTTGATCACTAAGCATCTATTATTTGGGAATATAGAGAAGGTGAAGGCCGCAGGGTCACAAAGTAGGGGAGTCGAGTTTGATTCTAAGAAGGAGCTAACTATCTGAATAATTAGGGGTTTTTTGAGGCAATATCCAAGAAAATCAAGGTCAGAACTATTATGATAAATTTGGTTACAGAGATCGTGACCAAGGGAACTAGAAGAATAAGAATGACAGGAGTGGGTTATATGTACCTCCTGGTAATCATGATACTTCTGCTACTAGTTCGAGAAAAATATCTATGGAGGACATGATGGCAAAGTTACTGAAAGGGGTGGAGACGACTAATATTGGTGTGACGGTAATGAAGAGTGACTTATCATCTATGATTTAGTTAGTCAACTTACATTTAACTTCCATCAAGCAACTAGAACAACAGATAAAATAGTTATTTGTGGCATTTAATCTAAGAAAGAGCGGTATATTGCCGAATGACACAGTGCAAAAACCCTCAGAACAATGGTTCTTGAATGGCGATTACTATCCATAGTGGTAAAGTATTACCGAGACCTTTTGTATGCAAAATTGTAAATGATGATATGGTGGAGTTAGATGCGGAAGCAGAAGAAGATCGTCCAGCAGAGTTTGAGAAGCTGGATAGTGATGAGATTCCATATAACCATCACCAGGTTGATGAGTTAGAGAATGAGAAGGAAAAGGAAGGGGAAATAGTGGTTACTGTTATGCTAAATCCGCTTCCTCCATTTCCCCATCGATTAAATAAAAATGTGGATGACACAAAGTTTAGCAAGTTCATGGCAATGCTAAAACAACTGACTGTAAATGGACCTTTGGTGGAGGCGCTGGAACAAATGCCTAGCTATGATAAATTCATGAAGGACCTCATCATAAAGAAGAGGACGGTGAGCTATGAACCGGTGGAAAATCTTCACCATTATAGTTCTATTTCTACAAGATCTTTAGTGCAAAAGAAAGCGGATCATAGAGCATTCACTATCCCATGTACTTGGATTGTTGGATTTTGCGATAGCCCTTTATGATATTGGGGAAAGTATTAATCTGATGCCACTGGCAGTTTATAAGAAGTTGGGTTTGGGAGATCCTACACCTACTAACATGAGATTTGTGATGGCAGATAGATCAGTGAAGCGTCCAGTTGGTATATATATGATGTGCTTGTAAAATTGTCCAATTTTATTTTCCTTGCCGACTTTGTGATCCTAGATTGCGAGGTGGACTTCGAGGTACCCGTAATCTTGGGTAGACCTTTCCTCACAACTGGGAGTATATTGATTGATTTATGGGCAAATGAACTGCAGTTTAGGCTCAATGATAAGGTAGACCAATTTGATAACTGCCAGTCAATGAAGCAACACAAAGAGATAAGTGTATTCTCCATTATCGATGTATATTATGAAGATGAGAAAGAGGTGCCGATTGAGGAAAACTTTATTGTAGAAACTTTAGTTGCGGTATTAATGAACTTCGATAGTGAGGGTATCGAAGTATATGAAGAGACAGTATGTGCCCTGACAGGAATAGGATCATATCCATATGCTCCTAAGAAGCTAGATTTGGACCTCAAAAATTATCCAACACCACCGGCTAAGCCATCTATTAAAGAGCCACTGGTGTTAGAGCTAAAGGAGCTATCAGCTCATCTAGGGTATGTGTTTCTAGGTAGTAGAAACACCTTACCTATGATCATTGCAGCAAATTTGGGTAAGTAGCAGGTGGAAGCCCTTATCTCTGTGCTTAGGAGATATAAAAAGGGCTATAGGATGGACAATTGCTGATATTATTGGTATTCTATCGGGTATTTGCACCTTCAAAATTCAGCTAGTACCAACTATTGAGTATCAACAAAGATTAAATCCATCGATACAAGAAGTGGTTAAAAAAGAAATTATTAAATGGCTTGACGTAAGGGTAGTGTACCCCATCTTTGGCAGCAAGTGGGTGAGCCCTGTACAATGTGTGCCTAAGAAAAGGGGTATGGCTTTAGTTGTTAATGAGAAGAATGAGTTGATTCCTCTTAGACCAGTGACTGGGTAGAGAGTGTCTATGGACTATCAAAAGTTGAACTCGTGGACATTGAAGGATCACTTCCCGATGCCCTTCATAGATCAAATGCTTGATCGCTTGGCAGGAAGGGGTTGGTATTGCTTTTTGGATGGGTATCTGGGATACAATCAATTTTGATTGCCCAATAAGATCAGGAGAAAACAACATTTACATGCCCGTATGGAACGTTTGTATTCAAGTGAATGCCGTTCGATTTATGTAAAGCACCTGCTGTATTCTAACGGTGCATGATGTCAATTTTATCCCACATGGTAGAGGACACACTTAAGGTGTTCATGGACGATTTATCTATAGTGGGTTATTTATTTGAACTATGTCTGGTGAACCTAAGTAGAGCGCTTCAGAGATTCGAGGTATTCAATCTAGTGCTAATTTGGGAGAAATGCCACTTTATGGTGAAGGAAGGCATTATGATTGGACATCGAATTTCATCCAAGGGGATTGAGGTCGATCGAGCAAAAATGGAAGTTATAGAGAAACTACCTCTGCCTATCTCAGTGAAGGGAGTTTGTAGTTTTCTTGGTCATGCTGGATTCCACCATCGGTTAATTAAAGACTTCTCCAAGATTGCTAACCTACTTTGCAAACTCTTAGAGAAGAAGGCCAAGTTTTTATTTGATGATGACTGCAAGAAGTCATTTGAATGCCTTATGGAGAAGCTGGTGGCTGCCCCGATTATCATTTCTCCAGATTGGTCTAGGCCATTTAAAATTATGTGTGATACTAGTGGAGTGGCACTCGGGGCTGTTCTTGGTCAAAAGAAAGAGATGATGTTTTACTCCATTTATTATGCTAGCAAAGCGTTGAATGAGGCTCAAAATAATTATACTATCACTGAGCAGAAACTTCTCGCTGTTGTCTATGTACTTGAGAAGTTTCGAGCATATCTATTTAGAACCAAGGTGGTGGTTTATACAGACCACGCTACTTTGAGGTATTTAATGGAGAATAAGGACACCAGGCCAAGGTTGATCAGATGGGTGCTACTCCTTAAGGAATTTGACTTTGAAGTCAAAGACAGAAAAGGTTGTGAGAATCAAGTTGCAGATCACCTATTAAGACTTGAGGGAGATCAGGTCGCTATAGGAAAGATGGAAATTGATGATGCTTTCCCTAAAAAAAAATTCCTCTATGTTGCCACAAGGTACTTATGGGATGAGCCATATCTATTTAGGCGTTGTGCTGATAATATCATAAAAAAATGCATCCCAGAAGTTGATATGCTGAATATTCTGGAAGCTTGCCATGCTTCCCCAGTTGGGGGACACCATGCGGGTGATCGTACTGCAAGGAAAGTACTGCAGAGTGTCTATTATTGGCCAACCTTGTTCAAGGATGCATACTAGTTTATGAGAAGATGTGATCAGTGCCAGAGATAAGGCTCAATCTCGAAGCACCATGAGATACCCATGACAAAAATGTTGGAGGTTAAATTGTTCAACGTTTGGGGTATTAATTTCATTGAGCCCTTTGTGAGTTCCTATAGGTTGAAGTACATCTTGGTTGCTGTAGATTATTTGTCCAAATATGTTGAGGCTATTTCTCTGGCTGACAATAAAGGTAAGGGAATGGTTGCTTTTCTCAAAAAGAATATCTTCTCTCGCTTTGGAGTACCACATACTATTATAAGCAATTGAGGATCCCATTTCTGCAACAAAGTGTTCTGGGCTGCCTTGGAAAAATATAGGTGAAATAGCATAAGGTCACAACTCCATATCACCCATAGACCAGTGGGAAAGTGGAGATTTTAAACCGGGAGATAAAGGCAATTCTAGCCAAAATGGTGAATGTAAGTAGATAGGATTGGTCTCGAAAGCTCAATGATGCCTTGTAGGCATATCGAATGGCTTTCAAGACACCTATTGGGATGTCTCCATATCAGCTGGTCTATGGAAAAGCATGCTATTTGCCAATTAAGCTAGAACACAAGGCTTTGTGGCCACTCAAGAGGTTAAATCTAAACTAGAAGGAGACAGCAGAGCTAAGACTGCGACAACTGAATGAGATTGATGAATTTTGTCTTGGAGCTTATGAAAGAGCAGACCTGTACAAGTAAAGAATGAAGAAATACCACGATCGTAGGATTGAAAAGCAGATTTTTCAGAAAGGCGATTGGGTATTACTCTTCAACTCCAGACTGATGCTCTTTCCAGGTAAACGTAAGTCTAAGCGGTCTGGCCTGTTTAAAGTTAAATAGGTCTACTTATCTGGAGTAGTCGAACTTGAAAATGAAGATGGAAGTATCTTCAATGTCAATGGGCAATGAGTCAAGCTATATATTGGTCCAATGGACTAGATTAAATTCTTAAGTACAGTTTATCTCAATGAAGTCTGAGTAATCGAGTTAACTGAGTCATGCTGCGATAGTAGAGTTATTTGTTTCTTTTGGTGCAATTTGATGTGTTTGTTGAAGTGTGCAGGAATAAAAATGTAGGAAAATAGAATCTGATCAAGTTGAGGGAGGTTGATAGGAATGTTGATGGATCGTCAATAGCCTGATGGACCATCAATGAAACCATCAAGGCCATGGCCAAAAAATGGATATTCTGGATAAGGCTTGACGGCTAAGCTGATGGACCATCACATCCTCGATGAACCATCAAAGTTACCATCAATATGGAGCTAATAATTTAAGATTATGGATAAGAGATGATGGACACTACGATGGATCATCAACCTTTTGGTGGACCATCACGTTTACCGTTGCAGTAAGGAAAAATAAATCTATTTGTGGTAAGCTCTGACGGTGGTACCGACGGATCATCAAAAACCTGATGGACCGTTAGGTTTCCCATCAGATAAACCCTAATTTTTTAAAAATAGAACGGGTCGGGTCACCAAAGGTCTATTAAGTTATTTTAATCTGACCCAAAACATATTTAATGGATAATGGAAGTCAATTACACACACGTTCCCACTTCTTTAACTCCCAAAATCATTTAAATTCTTGTACATTCATAGTGGGGATCAAATACATCCCATATTAGGACTCTTCATTTCCTCCCTTCTCCTATTTAACCTCCCATCTTCTTCTGTTATTTTCACCAAAATAAAAGTAAAACTCTCACTGATAAAAATAGAATAAGTGTAGTTTTTCTAAGTTTTGCAAGTTTAGAGTAGTGTAGAGTATTTCAAAAGCAAGGTATGAACGAACTCCTTTTTTTCTTTTCGAATGATATGAGTATGATAATACTTTAAAGAACTTCTTCTTTTTGTTGTTGTTGTGCTTCTGATTAATTCGAACTCTGGTAAATACTGTTCTTGGTGAAGTATGAGTAACCCATGGCCCAAAAATGATAAAAATAGTCCTTGAATATGGAATCAATTCATGATTATTATACCTAATAATTTTGTGCATACCAGATGTTCGATAAATTGCCAAAAAGAAAGCTAAAGTTGAAAAATGCAGATGACGGCCAAACTGACAGACCATCAAACACTGACAGACCATCAACTTGACCATCACCATCATTATCTGTGAACTTCTTTCTATTCTAGCCATGACAGACTTCTTGATGGACTGTCAGACCTCTGATGGACCATCAATAGGTATCTGCATAATTGCTTCACTAGTTAATCTATGATGGATACCTTGACAGATTATTAGACCCTTAGTGGACCATTAGACTGTCTATCAACACGACTCTGAGCATTATTTCATTTTAATTCTAATAACAAATTGATGGTTTGTTCTGTGTTTAGGCAAAATTGCAAGAAAACTACCCCCACACAGAGGTGGTGATAGATCTCAACAAGTAAGGGGAAAAGGTGAACCGTCACATAGTGAAGAAGCACCTGCCTTCAACACTCATCAGCATAATAGAGCACTCAGTTACTCTCCCAGTCTGAGGAGGAGAGCGAGAGTAGTAGCAACACTACTTCCAACCCCGATGAGGAAAGGGTTGAAACTTTAAACCCTAACCAAGTTGAGGCATCGGACTAGAAGATGCCACCGTGATCAAAAGTAAGGACCCACAAGCGCAGGAAAAAAATTTGATGGCAGATTAAGGGGGCATGGAAGCACTACCTTGATGGGCTTTAACCAACAACAAATAGTCAAATAAAGAGGCCCATCTCAAAGGAAAACGAAATTGTCACTTCTGAGCTGTACAAGTACTCGGAGCTTGAGCAATGATTTACTGAGTATGAGTTAGGGTGGATGAGCAAACCTCTTAGGACATACTATCCCAATATTTTATGAGAGCTTTTTGCTAACTATATGGCATGGTATAAAAGGACAGTCCTAAGGGTACCGAAATTTCAGACTTGCCAAATAAGGAAGCTGTTCTGGTAAGAGAGATCACCATTAATATCTCTGCTTGCTCACTAAACAGGATGCTATTTGGGTCTGATTATAAGGCACCAGTGGCTATACCAGAACTTGAGAACTACGTAAGGATGGCCTCTAGCCAAAGGCCTTGGTTATCTAGGTTTGTCACCGATGATGGTAACCCATCATGGGCATATAATACCAAAGAACGGATTGCTAAATTGTCCTTCAGATTTTGGGTTAAGTTTTGGTGGGCTATTATCAGAGTGTGATTGATGTCGATAGGGGGATATGTAAACTTAGACAGTCATAAGGCAGTGTTCATTGCTAGTTTGGTCGATGTGATAAAGATTGATTTCAGCTATATTATTACTGATGAGTTATTCTTCTATGCACACAAAGTAATGAGTGCTTTACCATTCCTGTCTTTGATCATGAAACTATACAAACAAGCCAATATGTCTTTTATTAGAGGGGTTGACAATGAGGTTCGAGTAAGTCACAGAAAAGACATCGAGCGAATGAATGATGACTCAAAATATGAGATGTGGGTTAATAAGCCACCTGCCTATCAGTCACAGTCAGCTCTAACTCCAACCCAAGTATATTTAAGATCCCCCTAGGTATGCTATTACTGATTACAACTTATGTGCCATCGAATTATGTGCCTCTTGATGCTTTTGTAGGGTCAACTTCTATGCTTCTGGTAGAAAATATATAGACACTGTATCTATCCTACCTCAGTATTCTGAATATCGGTTGACATTAGAAAACTTTGCCAAATCTGTGAGAGCCCAAAAAATTTTTGTGAAGCAGTTGAATGCATGGGCAAAATAGTTCAAGCCATTCATTAACTGCATTGTTGAGGAATCCCTCAGACCATATCAAAATATCCATGACAGGATGGACGACAAAGAGGAGCGTGTGAACAAGCAGTTGGATGAGTTATCAATTCCAGATTTTGTAAGGTTTGTGGCAGAGTTTTGATAAGCAAAGGCTGACATTGCTGAGTTAAAAAGGCAACCATCACAACCTTATTTTGATCTTGTATTAATAATTAGTGATGAAAATGAGGGCCTCATTGATCTTATGGGTAGGCTGCTGAAAGATAAAGGTAAGTTGGTTGATAAAAGTGCTGACAGGAAGACTTCAAGGAGAAGGAGGCACGAAGATATGACACCTGAGAAAAGATAATCTAGAGACATAAGAAAGGCTTCTAAGAGATAAAAAAGAGGCAAAGAAAAGAGAAAGAAAAATGTTAAAGATAAAGTAGCGGGAGTCTCAACTAGTTCCACCCCAATAAAAAGGGCCACACCTAATCTAGTCCCATTTGAGATATCTCTAATTCAGGAGGAACCTATTGTGAGCACCTCTACCACTATTGGGGTCACTGATTTGCACCTGAGGCCAAAGAAGCCTCACCAGATTCGACTGCTTACTAGCCTTAAAGTCTTCAAAAGTATTTCACTCCTTTGTACCTTATTGTTTATGTATTTGAGGAAAAAGCATTTTTATTTAGTGGGGGTGGGGTACTTGTTCTGTTGTTGGTCACCACTTGAGGTTTTTGTTGCTTGTGTTCTTTTCCCTCGTGCACTATCTAGTAGAACCAACATGTTTAGGTTGCTGTTTATATTTCTTTTCTTGTGTATCATGATGTAAATATCATTAAATAATTATATTATAGATATTTCATGTTCTTTTCTTTTAGCACTTTTTGTATGTATGGATGGATGATGAATTATGTTAGAATACTATAAATATGCTTGTGTATGAGAATGTTTTCTTTTCGCTTAATATTTGTTGATCAACCATTTTTGAATTTGTGATTAGCATTAGGATGCAAAGATAAAGTAAGCATGATCATGTGATATAAACCCAAGAGTTTTTAGGAAAAGTATGAGCTCATTACCTCCGTGTGTGAGTATTTTGATATAGTTCTTGCATAGTATATACAACTAGAACTTGCTCGATTAATTTGTGTTACCTTGTGGTTAACTTAATAGGATAGGATAGCAGGCCTTATTCAGTTGTAGTCCACTTAGCCATAAAATTCCCACAAAAAATATGTGATTTTTTTCTTTGCACCTTTTTTGAGCTTTTGTTGTTATTTATTTAGTCTTAGTAATTCTGATTCACTCTCAGTAGGATATTAACACCTAATTTGGTCCTTAGTCAAGTATTGGACATCGTGTGCCTTAACTTAGGTAAAATGCCTAAGTTGAGGGTGGCTACTGTAGGGAAGATAACAATCTGATGTAAGTGGGTTGGGAGTTGAAAGAAAATGTCTTATCTGACCCTGATCTATTTAGATATTATGTACCTCAACTGACATCATAAGTGAAGGGTAGCTGATGTAAAAAAAAAGGGTATATGGTGAAAGTGTGGATAAATGATATGGATTGTAAGTGAATAAGTAGAGTAATAGTCATGGTGAAAAGAAATTAAGGGTGAAGAGAGTAAAATCTAAACTTGATGTCACTTCCCCAAAATCATTCCTCATCTATCACCGAAGCCTCATTACAAGCCATAGAAAGTCCTGTTTGATCTTCGCGAATCAACTGTAGGGGAGCATTAGATAATAAGGGCAAGCTTATGGGTGTGTATGTTGTGTTTGTAACTTCTTTTTGTGAGTGAGAGTCTTATTTTATATTCCACGGGTTAAATTAATAAAGAGTGGTGGACTTCTTTGGCTGTGAGGTCAACCTGAGCTATACTTGTTTTTATTGAACTGTGAAATATTGTATTCTTGATCATGTATGTGCTGATTTTTAACTAGTGCAGATTATGGATCTTGATGTGTTGAAGATACATGAGTTAGGTGACAGTTGAGAGGTTATATCATGAATAGCTAAACGATTGAATGCCCACCATTGTCTTGTTCATGCGTATAATATGGTTTTGGGTTGCTTGGGGATAAACAATTGCCTTAAGTCGAGGGTGTTGATGTTTCAGCTTTGGACTGAACATTTTACATCTTTTACAAGGGTTAATTGTTCATTTTTAAGCAACTGATGGTGTATTTGATATTGGCTTTAATGTTTTCAAGTTAAGAACTTAGCTGAAGAAATAACTTGGAAAAAACAATAATAAAGGAACTGACGGCCAAACTGATGGGCCGTTAACCATGTGACAGACCATCAGGGTGTCCGTCAACACTAAGTAGAATGGAAAGAATTGATAACCCAACTGACCACCAAAGTAACGGACAGTCAGACCTCTGATGGGCCATCAACTTGGCTATTAGTGTGAAACAGAAAGTAGTACCTCAAGTGATGAAGCGATGATCCAAGTGATGGACCGTCAGACCACTGACGGTCCATAAACTTGATCATCACTTCTTAAATAGAATGAAGTATTTTGGGACTCTTAGTAAAGGTCCAAGTGACGGATCGTTCGGCCATTGATGGACCGTCAACTTGACCGTCAATCGTGATACGGCAATACAGAAGTTTGAATTTTAAATCACAGTACCTAGAAACATATAAATACCCAGTCTAGGTTTAGATTATATCTTTTTTTATCTCATTTTCAAATTTTGAGCAATTTGTAACCTACTATTCTTTGAAAATAAGCTGATATTATGGATCTTAACATTTTTATTCACTATTTTCTTTGAAGATCAAGAACAATTCTTTGGATATTTTTGTAAGTAATTTTCTAAATTATCTATGAGAAACACAATGAAATCTTTTTCTTCTTCTAAGATTTGTGGCTAAAACTCCTATAACTAGGGTTATGGGAGCCTTGATGTGATTGGTTGCTTAAGGTTGTGAGATTACCTAAGTTTTGTAACTAGTTTTAATTGTATAAACTCCTCTTCATTATTATGGTCTTTCTTAGTTGTAAACCTTAAAGGTGAGCCCAAGAACACCACTTGTTTGAGTAAAAATATGTGTGTTGGGAAAAGTGGAGATTTACAAGGAACTAAAGGCCTTAACCTTTGGGTTAAGGGTTGATGCCTTATTAGGATTAACCTACTTGATAAAATAATTGAACATATCAATACATTTTTTAAGTTCAAAAGAATTAAAAGGTAATCATCTATTAAGGTTGAGAAACGAATAAATGAACTTTAGAGTTTAATAATTCTTGCAATTGGAATTTGTTACGTAGGAATTTGGGATAATTCACAACCCTGATTGCTTGAACATCTTGGTGAAGATAATCCTAGTTTATTTACTCTTATTGTATCAAAACTCACAATAACCCTCATTAGTTAGAATACTTCTTGCTATAAGCATCAAACTTTGTTATCAAACAAAACCCCCCCTTAATTCCGAAACTTCCGATCAACCATCCATTAATAATCATAACACTTAGTTTACATAGTATTCCCTGTGGGATTTGACCCCAACCTAGTTGGGTTCTGTATTTGATGACGACCGCTTACGCTTTCTAATGAGAATTATAATTTAGGTGTATTATTTTTCTATACCCACCAAACTAGAGGTAAAGGCTTCTGATGCTAAGATCACGGGTATCATTTTTATTTGTTTCAGATTTGCATCTATGTTAATTTATCTGGGTTCAAATTTCTCCTATGTGTTTGCATATTTCTCTTTGGGTTTTGATTCTTTTAGTGAGCCTCTTGCCATGCCTATTTGTGTATCTACATCTGTAGGGCACTATTTAGTGGTGGATCAGATAAATCAATCTTGTGTCTTGACTTTCTCTAGGCGTGATACTTGGGTAGATTTGCTTATATTAGATATGATTGATTTTGATGTTATTTTGGGTATGGATTGGTTGGATCCTTATCATGCTGTCCTGGATTATTTTACTAAGATATGACTTTAGCTTTATCAGGTGTACCGATGATAGCTTAAAAGGGTGCACTTTATTCAGGTCCTAAGATGACTATATCTTATATTTAGGCTCGTCGTTTGGTTGAGAGGGGATGTTTGTCTTACTTGGCTTATATTTGTAATACTAGTATGGTTTTACCTCCTTTGGATTTTATTCGTGTAGTTCATAAGTTCATGGATGTGTCTCCTACGAATTTACTTGGTATGCCTCAGAATTATGATATTAATTTTGCTATTGATGTTGAGCCATTAACTAAGACCATTTCTATTTCTCCTTATAGGATGGCCCTAGTCGAGATAAAAAAATTAAAGGATCAATTATAGGAGTTGTTGGACAAGGGATTTATCTGACCTAATGTATCATCATAGGTTACGCCTGCCTTTTTTGTAAATAAGAAGGATGGGTCTATGCTTATGTGTATTGATTATCGACAGCTAAATAAGGTGATGATTAAGAATAAGTATCCTTTTCCTCGTATTGATGTTTGTTTGATCAGCTTCAGGGTGCCATGATGTTTTTGAAGATTGATTTGAAGTTTGAGTATCTCCTGTTGAGGATTAGAGCTTCAGATATTTCAAAGACAACTTTTCAAACTCGATATGATCATTATGAGTTTTTGGTCATGTCTTTTGGGTTTACCAATTCCTCAGTCGTGTGCATGGAGCTGATGAACCAGGTCTTTTGACCATATCTCAATCGTATCTCGACTCCTTTATTATTGTATTTATAGATGGTATCTTGGTTTTCCAAGAGTGAGGACGATCATAAGAAGCATTTACGGATTGTGCTTCAGAGATTGAGGGATGAGAAGTTGTATGCCAAGTTATCCAAGTGTGAATTTTGGTTGGAGTCTATTTCTTTCTAAGGTCATGTGGTGCCTAAGAAGGGTATTATGATTGATCCAACCAAGATTGCAGTGGTTTGTGATTTGGCTAGGCCTACTTCACTGTAACGACCCTTCAAGTGGATTTGCAATTTCATCCTATTTTAACCCTTCTCGTAATTTTAGACAGGAATTTAAGACTTACGAAAGTGGGTAGTGTTGATTCTCAAGGTTTTGGATAATTTTTGATGATTTATTTAAGTTTTGGGTATTTTAGATAACTAATTTAATTAGTGAGTTAATGAGTTAAAGTTGTAATTTACTTACTTGTGTGGTCAATTTTAGAATAAACTTAAATGGAGGGTTTGACAATAGGAATAACAATATCAATAAAGATAAAAAAGTTGAGAGAAAAAAGGGCACGATAGTTTCTGTGTCCACTATTGCAACTTTGAAGGGAGATTTGTGAAGGTTTCAGGTAAGGGATAATGCATGAATTAATTTCTATGCTTAAATATACCTACTACTCTATATCTATACTAGTACTTGATGGTGAGTAATGTTAGGCAATAGTCATACGTGTTAGCTTCCTGATGCATTGGAATTGGGTGGAATACTTAATGGTGTATTACATGCTTATGGTAACAAGAGTAATATGGAAAATTCTATGCCAATAATGTTAAATTCTAGGTATTGGTAGTAGTTAGACGATAGGTTGATTCACTTATTACTAGAATTAGAATGTATATAGGTGCATTAATGATAAGGTAATTAATGACCAATTCTTAGCCTAATGTGATCTGGTGCTAGAAATTCACTAGTAATGATTTTCCATACACTAATTAGAGAACTACGGTAACTAGATTTTTCTTTTTATGTATAGGATAGTATAGGAACCATTATTTCGTATTTGTTTTTAGGTATAGAGTATTTAGAGCAATAATTTATAAAATGGGTGTCAATAGATTCTTATTCTAATAGGGATGTGTATTTTAATAGAATTTGATCATTCAGAAGCATTACGAAAAGGCAAGACCCTTGCACAATAGCTTGCTTTCGAGTTCTTCGATTGAGGTAGATTATGATTTAATTAAAGTTTAGACTCGATTTAATTATGTGTATGCTCCTACATTGGATACTTGTCGATTGGTATTCATACATTTTTGAAATTGTTGATATTTGGATTGTTGATTTGTGTATAAATGTTTATTGAAAATTGATTTGATGGAATTGTCTCATGACTTTAAGTGTACTTGTAATCTTGGTACATTGTGTTGTATGCTGTGAGGTTGTGTAAATTGATATTGATAATACTTATTTATATTTATGTTGGATCGGGTACCACGCTGGTACGTTTATATTTATGTTGGATCGGATACCACGCTGGTATGTTTATATTTATGTTGGATCAGGTACCACGCCGGTATGAATGTGTTTATGTTAGACCAGGTAACACGCCGGTACATTTATATTTATGTTGGATCAGATACCACGCCGGTACGTTTATATTTATGTTGGATTGGGTGCCATGCCGGTACGTTTATATTTATGTTAGATCGGGTACCACACCGGTACATTTATATTTATGTTGGATCGGGTACCACGCCGATATGGTACATGAATATAGATTGTTCCCTGTAGGTCATGACTATTTGGGCAAAAATAAGTCCCATAGCATGTGTACATACTTGTGTTGATTTTTACAGTATGGTTGATACTCTTGATGGTTATGTGGCTTGTCTGTGAGCACTGTTTGACCTTTTATTATTGTATTGTTGATTGAAAATTTGTTATGTGATGATGTCTGTCTACTGTTATTTGATTTATGTTGTGTACATGTTATTAAGTTGAGTTGGCCTATGATACCTACCAGTACATAGTGGGTTGTACTGATACTACCCTGTACTCTTCTTTTGTTGAGTGCAGAAATTGTTCTAGAGGCTCATACATGATCGTTTGATAGCAGATCTTAATCCAAGGGTGAGCACTCCGTCTCCAGGCTGCCATGGGTCATCTTATTTGTTCTTGTCAATCTTTCGTGCAACAAAATATTTTTTATTTACTTTATTTTGGGATATCTCTTTAGACATGATCTTTGTTTGTATTTCTTGTACGATGACTTTCGGATCTTGGGAATTTCAGTTAGTAGATTATTTGGTTTCCGCGCTACTGATGATTAACTCCAGATTATTATTGTTAAGATGGTTTTATGAAAATATCATTTTAATATTGACTAAGTGATTGGGTAATAGTTTGATTTAGATGGTTCTCCCATTGGAAGGTTAGTGTGGGTGCCACTCATGGCCATTTAGGTTGTGATATTCACCCATCGGATTCAGAGTTTTATTGTCTTGGCAAGTTATTATCGACATTTTATTGAGGGTTTCTCATCTATTGTAGCTCAAGTTGACTCAGAAGAAGTTTTCCTTTTAGTGATCTGATGCTTGTGAGATGAGCTTCCAAAAGCTCAAGGATTTGTTGAATTCAGCTCCTATTTTGACTTTGCCCTAGGAGGGTGTAGGTTTTGCCGTCTTTTGTGATGCTTTAGGTGTCGGGTTAGGTGCTGTGTTGATGCGGCAGGGTAAGGTGTTTGTGTATGCTCTTGTTAGTTAAAGACCTATGAGAAGAATTACCCTACCCATGATTTGGAGTTGCGCACAGTTATTTTTGCTTGGTGCTGTTTTTTTACCCAAGAGAGGCCTTTGGCCTTGGAGTTTTAGTCTTTAGCTAACCAGATGGTTAGGTTTGATATTTCGACACTTGATGTATTTTTCTATTTATGGAGGCTAGGTCTTCTTTGCTTGAGCAGATTCGAGCTAATTAGTTTGATGATATGGGTTTGAGATTGATTCAAGATAAGGTGTTGAGTGGTGAGGTTAAGGAAAACTCACTTGATTTTGATAGTATTTTGAGGATTGAGGGCCGAGTTTGTGTGTCGAGAGTAGGTAATTGGATTAGATTGATTTTGGAGGACGCTTATTGTTCCAGGTATTCCATCCATTCAGGAGTGACTAAGAAATATCATGATTTGAGGCAACATTACTAGTGGGGTGGTATGAGGAAGGATGTAGCAATTTCTAGCTTGATGCCTTTATTGTCAGCAGGTGAAGGCTGAGCATTTGAGACCTGGTGGATTGCTTTAGAGATTACCCATTCCTGTGTGGAAATGGAAATGAACCGCTTTGAACTTCTGTAAGACCCCACAAAATTCTCTCGTAGTCTAAACCTTAGAGCGTGTCAAGTGAAGCGTAAATCCAGCCCTAAAAGATTGAGAAGTGACTTCCCAAGTGAGAAATATTTTAAATTGTGTCGAATTTTCCTAATATCAACATTTTGTCATGTAGATACATGAATAAGCTTTCCATCGATACCAATTTTATCAAAATCCGACATCGAATGAGGAAGTTATGGCTGTTTTACTAAGAGCTGTTGGAACCACACAGGTGTGATGACAGGTTGATGGACCGTCAAGCTTGCAATGGACCATCGCCCAAACCGTCGCAACCAAGGCAGTGACTCTCTCTTCTGGACCAAGTGCGACGGCCAAGATGACGGTTCATCAAGCTAGCGATGGACCGTCGAAACTGAGGCAGTGTGGCCTTTTTCTGACTAACGTGCGATGGACGATCCGAATGGCCGTCAGACTAGTGTTGGGCCATCACTCCGACTGTCGCAAATCTTGTTTAGTATTTTTAAGTCATTTTTTAAAAGGGCTTTTTGATCTTTTCCACTCTTTTTATACTTCTATATATATCTTGAATGAAGCTGAGGGCTTCATTTCTCATCCATAACATTAAATTAGGGTTTCTTTCAAGATAAAAAACCCTAGAACAAGATCAAAACCCTTCTTCAATAAAAATTAAGAAAAATCAAGAATCTCTCCAAGAGTCTTCAAGAAAAAGTTTCCTAAGGTATGCAGATCTTGATTCTTGGGTTCCTTTTATCCAAGAAGCTCAAGAATCCTTTTCTAAATTTCAAAGATCTTATGATTATGAGTTTTCATGATTCATGTGAGTTGAAATTGAAGTTCATGCTATTATTGAGTTTTAATTCATGTTTTGATTACAAGGTTTTCAAGCTTTGGCCCTAGTATGTGATGTTCATGATAAACTCTCTTCAAGTTGCTTGTTAAGTGATGTGTACATGTCAATTAAGTGTAGAAATTATTGAATAAGCAAAGCATGCTCCCCATATGTTTGATAAAATGCTTATGTGAAGGAATTATAACCATTATAGCATGTTGACTAAAAATCTCCAATTATGTGCAAGCTCATGCATGCCAAGTGTTTGTTGAAAAGCCTTAGTGAATGAATTGTGACATGATAACATGAAATTCCCCAATTATGTGTTCTTTAATGCATGCTAAGTGTTTGATGCAAGAACTTGTTGAATGGAGTATGAGACAATAACATGTATCCCTATATTATCACATGTTTATGATTTCTAAATGCTTGAAGAGATGCTTTAGTGATTGTGATGGTAAATGAATGTCCATGGTTATGATTATTCATGAATGGTTATATTTTACTTTTATATTATCGAATACTAGAGGTATTTATACCCGACAAATTAACTACAGTCTAGAGCCCATGTCAGTTTTCACGATAATCTCAGTCAAGCCATGATTCTTAGAACTCAGTGAGTTATAGAACTTAGTACTCTCAGACAGTTACAGAACTTAAATAACCTCAGTATCATTAGCACTCTAGCCTCAGTTCAGTACTCAACTCAAATCTAGTAGTATTCAAGTGTTCATTTCAGACCTCAGTAGCATTCAAGTAATCTATTCAGAGCTCAGTATCATTCAGTCAGATAATGAGATTCAATAGTATTCCGTCAGATAATAGACCAAGTGAACTCAACATAACTCAGTTAGATCAGTCGATAAATATGATCAGTAACAGATTCAGCTCAGTTTAAATTCAATTAAGAATCAGTCCAGAGTCTTTCAGTTGGGAGTAAGAGCTAGCACCAAGCGAGTGCAGGGATGACGACTTTCTCGTTAGAGAGGTAAAGTCGTTAGCAACAATCCTTGAACTCTAGACCAGCATATCCAGCACAGAACTAGGAGTCACCCGTTAGATAAAGGCTTGACTATCATACTACCTTAGGCTTGACTTCCTGTTCAGGGTCACCCATCAGAGAGGCTTGACCAGAGTAGAAGTCTTTACCTGTGGAAAGGTATTGACACCCTTCCAGCTGGGGTTACAGGTTGAACCCCACCAGTTTAGATTTAGGGTATGTCGGTTAAGTGAGAACTCCCACAGTTGCAGTTTCAGTATCAGTCTTAAGAGTAGAACTCAGAAATCAGGACTGTTAGATACAGTCACCTATCTTAGTACAGAACTTTGATAGTTCCATAGATTCATGGACCACCCGCTAGATAGGCCTGGTCTCTTATAAAGTTAATCAGTATCAGTACTAATAGATCCAGAGATCACCCATTAGATAGGCTTGATCTCAGTCTCATATTCAGTTGAGTATTCTTATTATTAGATCCCGAGATCACTCGTTAGATAGGCCTGATCTCAGTCTCGGATTTAGTTGAGTATTCTCATTATCAAATCTCGAGATCACCCATTAGATAGTCCTGATCTCAGTCTTAGATTCAGTTGAGTATTCTCTTTATCAGATTCTAAGATCTTCCGCTAGATAAGTTTGATCTCAAACATAATCATTTCTTATCATTGATAGTAGATTCAGGGATCATCTATTAGAGAGTTTTGATCTCAGATTTTGTCAGTCAATTGTATCAAGCTCAGAAATCAGTTATTGATAAGAGTAGATTCATTTAATCAACTTCAGTATCATCAATTTCTGAGATCACTTGCTAGATTGGACTGATCTTAACTTTAGTACTTAGTTATCAATATCAAAAGTTTTAGTTATTTAGTATCTCAGTATTCGTAGTGAGTTCAGACGTCAGTAAAGTAGTACCCGAGTTTCAGTATTCAGATTCACGATGATTTCAATTATGGTTTTTTGCATTCATGCATATATCCTCATTTAGTACTCTCATGATTATTCAGTTAAGTAATTATTCATGCATAAGTCATTGAATTTAGCCTTACCTCATCTTGCATACTTAGTACATTCCCACATACTAACGCATTTGCTCGATGGTGTTTTACTTTACACCATAGGTTCAGAGGTACTAGATCTAGACTACCCTTAGAAGCTCAATCCCATTCAGCAGCAGTAGACGTAGCAGTGAGTCCTCTTCATTCGAGGATGATCCTTATTTTATTATTGCATAAGATTTAGTTTATTTTCAGTAGACAGAGTTAGTTGGGGACATATCCCATCAACTCCACAGTTCAGACAGTCTAGAGGCTTTTCAGACAGATGCATCAGTATTCAATTTTCAATTTTGAGTATTTTAGATGTTTTGAACCTTATGGAATGTTTCTTGCTAGTTTTTTGCATTTATTATATTATATTATATTATATTATATTATGAGAGATCACGTACAAATATTAGTAGAAGGTTAGCTTGTGGTCCTTTGAGATCATGAGTACCGTGTAACGACTAGGGGGTAGTCTCAGGTCGTTACAACTTCGTGACTGGATTTCCTTGAACTTCTCATAGACTGGATACTATTTGGGTCATTGTGGATCGATTGACTAAGTTTTTCTTATTTTATTTTGGTGTAGGTCTCTCCTTCAGCACTTAGAGTTTTGCTCGTATCTACATTCGTGAGATTGTGCATCTTCATAGTGTGCTCGTGTCTATCATTTTAGATTGAGGTTCGATGTTCATATCTCACTTTTTGAAGACTTTTTAGGATGAGTTAGGTATTCGGGTTGATCTTAGCATCGCATTTCACCCCCAAACTGATGGTTTGTCAGAGTAGACTATTTAAGTTTTTGTGGATATGCTCTACACTTGTGTGATGGATTTTGGTGGCCACTGGGAGCAACATTTATCTTTAGCAGAATTTGCATATAATAATATCTACCATTCTAGTATCGATATAGATTCTTTTAAGGCGTTGTCACTTGCCAGTAGGCTAGTTCGAGGTTTCTGAGGTTAGAACTCGAGCTATAGACTTGATTTATGAGTATTTGGATAGAGTTCAAAATATTCAGAATAGACTATGAGCAACTCAGAGTAGGCAGAAGTGTTATGCATACTGTAGACTTTATTCTTTGAGATTTGGTGTTGGTGATCATATTTTCTTTTGAGTTTCACCCATGAAGGATGTGATTAGGTTTTGAATAGGGGAAAGCTTAGCCCTTGGTATATTTGCCTATTTGTGATTGCTTGGAATGTTTGGTGATGTGTTTGATGAGTTAGCTTTGCCTCCAGACTTATCAACTGTTCCTCTAGTTTTCATGTTTCCATACTTCACCGTTACATTTCGAATGACTCTCATGTCATTCATTGGGAGTCAGTTCAGTTAGATGAGAGGTTGTATTTTGTTGAGGAGACAATCTCCATTTCTGCTAGAGATGTTTGACAGTTGTGCTCTAGAGTTATTCCTATGGTTAAGGTCCATTGGAGGCATCAACCTGTGGATGGGGCTACTTGGGAGGTCGAGTCTGATATGCGTAGTTCTTATACCAAGCTCTTTGTTGATTCAGGTATTTATATTTATTAGTTCGAGGACGAACTAGATTTTTAGTGCTGGATGATATAATGACCTGATAATTTGATGAAATATGTGAAATATATTTTCTGTATGATTTGACTATTTTACCCCTTCTAGTGGTTGTTTAGTTGTATTTTTGGGGCATGGGGATAATTGATAGAATTCCTGATGCATTTTGGTTCCATTTATTTGATTTTATGGTTTTTGGCAGCTTTGAGATCCTTATAGTTGATTTCAGTTGATATCTTCTGATACATACGATGGATGGTAGAATGAGCTATGCTAACAAATCCCGAACGTATATTTTAGGATGGTAACATAGTTGGTGTGGTTTTATGAATTATATATTTCATTTTGACCCTCAGTTTAGAAAGTTGTGATTTTGGATTTTGGGGGTCAACTTTGTGAAAATGATATTTTATTAAAATTCTGATATCGCCATTGAGTCCGGAGTGTCGAATTTGATAGGCTATCATAGTTCATTTGCATTTAAGGGATTCTGGATGAATTTTGAGGGCCCCACAGAGACTTGGAATTGAACCAAATCTCCAGCTGGTGTACTCGTGATCACGATTGGGCCAACAGGGCACGTGTCGTGATTCCGACACTGCTTTCACAATAGGCTTGCCAGTTGACAGCGCCCAAGTGCACGCGCAAGTGTACATGGTATTATCAAGTAGTAAAGTGGCCTTTAAGAAGCCAAGTATCAAATCCACAGAGACTTGATTTAACAACAATTCTATTTTAGTTCACAATTTAGATTCAGTTGATGCAAGTGTAACCAAAAAGAGAGTTTGGAATTTGCAAATAGTAGAGAAGTAAACAATGTGGAAATTAAAGATCTTAAAACAATCAATAGGAGAAAACCCAGGGTTAAAGCACTTTAAAAAATCATACTATGTATTGAATTTCATCCATTAACTTGCTTATCCTGGTTGTAGATTCGTAGGGTTAATTGCGTGATTATGGTTTCCCAACCTCTAATCCTTTACCTAAGTCAAACCTTACAACTACATTGTTGAGCGGGGATGTAATAGTTCACTTAAGTTCCTTAAAGAAATCATCCTACGTTTGAATCAAGTTTGGCTCCTAAGTACATCCCTATCCTAGGTGCTAAGTTCAATTCTTTATTTCATAAAAGAACAAAAACCCAAACTTTGTTCATCTCCTTATTCTATCTTCTATTCCCTCTCCGGAGATCAAAAGGTAGACAATTGATATATTCTAAGTGTCGCGAATCCTTAAAATAGTTAAATCAAAGATGAACAAACAACCAATAATGATAATCAAAGTTAAACAAATTCAATTCAAAACAAAAGTACTCATGTTCTTGGCTTTAACCCCGAAAAGGGTGTTTAGCCACGCATAGTCATAATCGTAACCACAAAGTTGTAATTAACGACTAAAAATATGAATAAACTAAATAAAAATAATAAGAACCTAGAGAATAAGTTGTATCATCCCCTTGATCTCCAAAATATGTCCAAAGACATGTAAAACCGTGATATAACATGTATTTATAGTATAGGAGTAGTCCCAGTTCGTGATGGATTCGAATTCAACACTTTTGTGAGCCAGGGAATGGATGGGGTGCCACCTCAGGTTGAGACCCGCTCCAGGTTGGGCGTCGCCCATTCTGGAGTGACTCTCCATTCAAGGATGATCCCTGCTTATATCCCCTCTGTAGGTGGGGCATCGCCTCAACATTGCCTCAAGCCTCTGGAAGTTGTTCTCTGAATTTTGGTTAAGTGATGAGTCTCTTCTCTTAGTCCATTGTATTTTGGTGTCTTTCCCATGGATTTTAAGCCATATTATTATAAAAATATCATCATATTAATCTCCTAAATCATCCTACAAAGTCACACAACACGAATTAGGAGACAAGCACAACACTACATCTATAACGCCGAATCAAAACAAGAGCTAAGCTAAGCTAGTTCGCATTGATCTTTCACTTATTGTTCTAGATGTACCTTAATAAAATTGAACTTTTATTACTACCAATAATTTATTCCACTCAAATTCACACATTTAAACCATAAGGAACACATTAAACATAATAAAATCCAACGAGATCAACTAGACAAGCACCTAGCTCAAGCTAGTAACGCTAGTTTTTCGGGTTGAAATCCAATTGAAACTTATAGGTACAAACTTGTTTGGAACTCACTTAGAACACCACAAACATATGATTCAACACTTTGATACATATTTCTCTCATTATCAACCCATATATCATACGAATCATCCTCAAAATAAGGCTCAAAAGACTAGAACAGTGATGCTAGAATGCATAAATACCCCCAACATCACCACCCCACACTTAAATCCTTGTTCGTCCTCGAAAAACTCTTAACTATAATCATCATAAACAAAGAAGACTCTACACTTATACTAAATGAAATACACTCAAGATAGCACTATAATGACTACATGGAATGCAAGTTTCTACACTAAGTATGTTACAAACACGATTGAAAGCTTATGAACACTACTCCAAAACATCCTAGCCTCAAGAATTGACTCACCTAGTTGAAAAACTCACGGTTATCATTCAATCAAGGACATCATTTAAATCACCCACATTCATCAAACATGTGCCCCTCACAACAAGAGAGTTACCCATAATCACTTACAATTACACAATTTATAACATGATGGGTACAAGAATCAAATTACACTCACTCTCACAAAGAATTCACAATGAACCATAGGCTTTCCCTTATATTATACACACAATGAACAATAAGATTTACCTTAGTGTAATGCTCCACTAATATCAGAAAGATGAACTTAGGATCAATTAGGACTCTTCCGGGTTGCAATGTTAGCTAAGGTACATGTAGGAACTATTTAGAGATAGTGAATAACCTCTATAAGTTCTGTAATATACTACATTATCCATTTAAAACCAATCTTTAACAACCAAATTACACTTTTTTCATCCACCCATATCTTTTGTTTTGGCCCCACCTCTTTTAAGCATTTTCACAAACACACAGAAGGCGTATTGCTTAGTCTTTCAAGATTCAATTTTTCTCATTCTCTATAATCATGGGAATATTTATAACACTATTTATATCACTCCAACTACCAAAAATCAAATATAAACACCAATAACTATTACCTTGGGGCATCAATTTCACCTTTTTCTTCTTCAATTTCTCAAACTCCTTACTAAATTAATTTTTCATTACAACTCTTAGGAGATTTTTGGATCAAATTATGGTCTATCAAAGAAGGGATTAGGATACGTATGAAGCTAAAAAACAAAAGGTTAAAGGCTCAATGGGGTTAACAAGGATAATGCACAAAGGGTAGGTGATAACGCTCAATCTATAGCTCTCATAAGAGTGTAAGCGGTCGTTATCAAATATATAACTCAACTGGGTTGGGTATCGATCCCACAGAGAATAGCCAGTCAACAAGTAATTAATGATTATTAGACTGTTGGTGCAAGTCTCGTAAAAGAGGGGGGATTGTAATGTGCAATTAAGGTGAACAAAATAATAGGATGAAAACAGAAAATAACAAAGTAAAAAGAAAGAATGTTTTAGTAAGACGTTAAACAATGAGAATTGAGAGTTGGGGTTATGTCCACCTTATGAGTTATACGTCTCTATTGGATATGAGTTATGCGGGATTCAGACATGCATGTGCTTATAGAGAATTGTATTCTATGGTAAATCCAAGCGTCTTTCGACCTAACAAGGACTATTTCACTTTAACTCTTTCAAGCTTAAAGCATATCTAACGGTACAAATTCTCCAAGAGGTTAATCCAGTTACGGCACTAACTTTTTAACAGGGGTTGGTGCACTATTACCTTGACATTATCTCTTTTCCAGACATATAACTTTTCTTTCGAACAAGTTAATGCTATACTGGCGTATTCTATGCGTTTGCAACCACAAGAATTTGCATTAAGATGAAGAGAATAATGATATAAGCAGCATACGTGTCGCAAATTCACAAACTCATAGCAATAGATAGTATCTCATACAGCTTCCATAACCCCAACAGAGAAGTTTAGCTACCCATGAGTGCGATGGAACTCACAATAGACATTATTATTATACCACAATAAAGATATCACGTGTAGTATGGTGTGGTATGGCTTTAGGCGTGAACTCCCTTTCAAAGTAGCGTTTCTCTTGTTGTGGAATTTAAGAATTGAATAGATGAATAGAAGAAGAATAAAAAGTAGAATTAATGGAAGAATTAGAAGTAGAATGTCTAATTGAAGAATGCTCCAAAATCTCTAGCAAAATAGGGTATTTATAACACCCATATCCTATTCCTACTAAGCTAATGCATTACTTAACCAAATCCTACTAGGTTACTGCATCATTATCCTAATCCTAATAAGTTACTGCTAGTCCCCAAAGTCTTTAGAATTGCTGTTTTTGCCCGAGATAGGTTTCCCATACGTCACTTTTGGTCCTTGGCGTCCAAGCTTTCCCTTCCTTCTTTCGTGAAGCTTCCTTTGGCGTCAAGTTATCCATAAAATGCTGGAATCTGCATCATTTGTACCTGAAAACTTGCTAATCACGTTTGTTAGCTCACTTACAGGAAAAAGGACTAAAAGTGCATGAATTATATAATTTGTCCTCAAAACTCAGCTAAAATATGGGTACATTATGGTGCTTTAGGCGTGTAAATTCGCCTAAAATCAACACCCCACACTTAAATATTTGTTCTTCCTCGAACAAAATATCATGTCCATCTAAACATTTACTTAGGGTTTCACAGTAACAACACAAAATATTCATCAATGCAAGCACGACAATTATCAACAAAGAGTAGTTTTCTGATCATTAGTAGAAACAATTCAACCTCCAACATAGACTCGTGATGATGGTCAATTCGTATTCAAAAAGTTAAGGCACAGAGAATCATACACAACTACCCAAAACTCATCAACCATGTGTGTCTCACAATATATTACCCATAATCACTCATAAGTATTGTATATTTCGAACATGGGTATAGGATTATCCTTGCTCTCACTCTCACAAAGAATTCATATGTTGCAGCTGATGACCATAGGCTTGCCCTTAGTGTAATGCTCCACTAAATATCGGAATCCTAAGCTTAGGATCAAATAGGTCTTTACAGGTTGTAATGTAGGCTAAGGGACGGGTAGGACTATTTTGGCCAGAAATAGTGACTATGTTCCTAAGCGCTTTGATACATCACATTATGCCATTAACACTTTCTTTCAAACAACCTTTCTACTTTCTTTTAATCTACCACCCCTTTTCACCTCTTTTGTTCTTTAATTTTAAACATAACTAACTTTTTAGTTTTCATCATTTTTCTTTTCATAACACACCTCTATGATAGCAATTCTTTTTTCATAACGAATTCAAGCACCAATACATTCTAAGGCATCACACTCATCCAATTTCCTCTCATTTTGTCACATGACTTTACACTTTAAAGCACTTAGGAATTTGGATCAAATTATGGTCTTGAAAAAAATGGATTAGGCTTACATATGAGGTTGTCAAAGAAAATAGGCTAAAGGCTCAAAAGGGGTTATCTAGGATGATGTCCATGGGTAAGTAAAGTGAAGGTAAACAATCATAGGTTGCCAAAGAAATGCCTAAATCATCTCCTAAACTCACACTCTTTATTTTGCTTTACATACATACCAGGCAAGTTCTAGCATCAGCCACAAACATAGCATATACTATCATCTCACACACACAAGGCACATGGTTGACTTTATTGGCAGCAGTATAGACTCTTGACCCAACGTATGAAGGAATTAAACCACACAATTATCACAGTGAGTTACACTGAGAGCCTAAACATCTCAATAGTAATGATTTTATCACAGACTCTTGTCATAATACCATGTTGCCTATCAGAACAATTTTATGCAAAATTTGTAAAAAAAAATTTCCTAAAAAAAATTAAAACAAACAAACATAAATAAGCAAAACACACATAAATAAGCAAATGCAGATAAGGAAGTATAGCATGAAAATACCAGCACCCCACACTTAGACGGGACACACTGCCCTCAGTGGAAAATAAATAAGAAGAACCTGGTTAGTCGGACTCCTCCTCTATGTCTGGGGTCATGCCCCCTTCATCGGAATAATCATTAGAGTCATCGCCATCAGAGTTCTCCTCCACATTAGAGTCTGGCATTCGACGATTATCATCGGTTGGCACATCGTCATCAAGAGGTTCCTCAAAGTACACACCTACTCCACACATAGCCCTTGCATGCTCGTTCATTGGGTAGTCATAATCCAACGGTTGGAGCTCTGCAGTAGTTGGAACACGACCTCCGCTCATCATGGTGAACCAAGTCATGCCATAAAGATGGTGAAAGAAACTCTCATCCCGAGCATGCCTTTCTGTAGTGGTAAGGTTGACCCCATGCGTGGCTTTAGCATCTTTAACCTTTGTGAGGTCAACCTTCTTCGGGTTATATGGAAGCTTATGATCGGCCAGTTCCTCTTTGATATCCTCCTTCCTCAATATTGCAGTCAACAAATTGCCAAAGCTGAAGTGGGACCTCTTGTGCAGCCTAGCCTTACGCATTGTAAATCGAATAATTGCCTCAATGTTGATAGTAACATTCGTCATCAACGCATACACCAAGCACACTCTATCTCGTGTTATCTTTGTGTACTGTGTCCCTGAAATCAGGCAAGAGTTGACTATTCGCATCCATATCCTAGCTTTCCTATTTAAGGAAGCATATGGGAAGGTGTTGTGCCGACCAGTGTCCTTGTGTCTGCTCCACCGTGCCATAGATCTTGTTCTGCACAATGTGTGTCTAATTTGCCTGTACGGAGGTCTATTATACAGCTCCTTGAGTGGTGATGGATCAACAGATGGCAAACCCAGAAAGGAGTTGAAGAACTCCGCATTTAGTTGTAGGACTTGGCCCCGAATCTTTACTTCACTCCCTGTAGTTTTCGGTGACCAGTTGGCATAGAATTCTCATGTTAGATCGATATTGCATTCTCCCATATCTCGAAAGATGAAATCAAGATGTAACGCCATGATCTTGGCCAACATGCGAGGTTCTTTCTTTGCTAGGCTTTCCTTGTGTATCAACTCCACATGAACATATTTTTTCTCCTTATTGTTCCTATACCACTCCTTTCCTTGCTCCTCTAGGACCCATTTGATTCCAAACATGCGGCGAGGTATTTACAGCAAGGAGGATTCTCCTTGCTCTTTTCGTCCCCTTTTTTGGCCTTTTTGTTAAGTGGTTGCTTTTTCTTTCCCTTTTCTTGCTTTTGGTACCATTGTACCTGAGATTAAAATAATATTCATGTTAGCTTCATCTCGGTGGATACAATCAATAAACAATCAGTTGTGGCACCACCCCACACTTAGTTTGTTTGTACGAACTAGTGAAGTGAACGATGTCGATTACTCAGATTTCATCGATATATGTTTAGGTGTTATGTTCCAACAATATAATCAGTGCAGTCATACTTTTCGTATCATCTTAACTATCCTTTCTCAATTCTAGATCATGTAATCTTGGTAATTCTTTCAGGTTTTGGACTAATGCATCACTTTGAATAAAACTACTACATAGATATTGTATCAATTTATGGCTTGGAATAATCACAACATCTTATGTTTGTAGTTAACCATGATTTTCATCACAATAAACAAGTCATTCAAGCAAACTTTCAAGTTACAAGGTTATGCAATGTTCTAGACTATGTCAATTCCGCAAAAGTATGATAGTGTATCAAAATCAAATACAAGTTGGAAACAAGTCAAGAGCATCCTTACGTATTCTTTCACTCACTTAGTTTCACCACAACAAATCAACCATATTCAAATCATCAATACTACTTCAAGATTAAACAATTCATTATAGACGTAGTAGTGTAGTACTTACGGAACATAAAAGAAGAACAAAGAAGTACTTACTTGGATGATGGCCTTGGAAGATGTTCTTGCAAAATAAAAGAGCAAAAGGAAATTTTTGGGAGAATTTGGAGAGGTAGGCGGCGCTTATTCTAGGTTTGCAATGTATTTATGGTCTAAGACTAAGTCTCTTATTTATAGGGCAAGCTTGGGTCGGGTTTTGACCCATTTAAAATTGGATTTGGAGACCAAAAGTTACCATAGGTGGTGCCTTTTGCTTTGCCTATGCTTGGCATAGGCGACGCCTTTTGTAAAGCCTAGTTGAGCATAGGCGGCGCCTATGCCATGTCATTGTTAGGAATAGGAGGTGCCTATGCCATGGCATATGAGATTCAGAGACAAAAGGCTTTGGCATAGGCGGCGCCTATGCTATGGCATTCTTAGGCATAGGCGGCGCCTATGCTATGGCACTCTTAGGCATAGGCGGCGCCTATGCTATGGCACTCTAGAATCCGAGAGCTTAGGCCATAGCATAGGCCTTGCCTTGTTCGTGGCCTAGATTTACATAGGCCGTGCCTTGTTCTTTGCCTATATTTTCATAAGCAATGCCTCACCCATAGCCTTTTGCTTCTTCATTCTTAACTTACCACCTTTAATATGCACACCTTCTAAATCATAATTTGAAACCAATCTCCTCCTTTACTTCTCTTGTACCTACATTCACTCAAAAACAACAAAAACGATTAGAACGATGGGTTGCCTCCCATCAAGCACCTTAGTTTTGGTCGTGGCTTGACAAAATCCTAGGAAAACAAAAACAACAAAAGCAATTAAAAACGATGGGTTGCCTCCCATCAAGCGCTTGATTTATTGTCGCGGCACGACATAGCTATCTCAATTACTTAGACTTCATCGAGATAGATGGTGGATCATTTCTGAATGGATTCAGACGACAATGATGCTTACTTGTAGGCATGCAATCTACTTCGAGATGACCCTTGTGCATACATATCCCAGACGGGATACCAATTGTATCATCATAGTCCAACCCATAGCTCTTTTGTATTTCTTCAGAGCAGAGATGAGAGCCTCTACATTCTGTTCACTTAAATCATCCGCCACACTCACCGGAAGTGTATCTCCACTTCCTAAGAATGCATACCTTAGATAATTAGGGAGTTCTTTCGCTTCTAGCACTGGGGGATCTTTAATGGAATTCTTCACTGTTGGTGAGGATCGATTCTTAAGATCAGGGTCCAGCTTCTTAAGGGCATGAGAATAGGACTTTATTCCTGATAAAGAACAAACAGTTTCTTCATATTCTTCAACATCCTCATGCTCACAATTCGAAAGCACCTTAGATAGTGACTCAACAGTAAGTTGCTTCTCTACAGATAATTCTTTGTCATCCTTATAATTAACGTCAGCTATAGAGAACACATCCATATCTTCGGGCTGCTTCATTGCTTTGCATACATCAAAACGGACCACTTCGTCATTCAACCAAAATAAAAGCTCATTAGCTCTCATGTCAATAAGCACACTTCCTATTGCAAGGAAAGGGCGTCCTAAGATTATGGGAACTTCAGAGTCCACCTCTCAATCCAAAATAACAAAGTCTGTAGGAAAGATGAAGGTGGAAACCTTCATCAACACATCATTTAAGATACCAACAGGTCATTTTATCGACCTATCTTCCATCACGAGCTGCATATTGGTTGGTGTAGGGTCGCCCAACCCCAACTTTCTGTAGACGGATAGTGGCAACAAATTGATGCTTGCTCCCAAATCGCACAATGCCTTAGCAAAATTCATAGATCCAACCGTGCAAGGAATAGTGAAAGCACCAGGGTCTGCCTTTTTCTGTACTAAGAACCTTGTGGCAATTACACTGCAATGATGAATATTATCCGTCGGCTCATAGCTTACTGCCCGCTTCTTTGTTAAAAGGTCCTTCATGAATTTGGCGTACCCAGGCATCTGTTCCAGCGCCTCAACCAATGAAACATTAATGGTCAGCTATTTCAGCATCATCATGAATTTGTTGAACCTTGTATCATCCACTCTCTTCTTTAATCTTTGAGAAAAAGGTGGTGGTGGAAGGGGAATAGTTTTCTCCATGACTTTCTTTTCCTCTTTCTTTGGATTGGTGATCTTTTCGGGCTGAGTACGTCGAGGACTGATGTCATGAACGTCGTCATTAGTTTCGACGGCGTCATTTACTACGATATCTTCGGCCACTTGCTTGCCTTGGGATGAATTTTGCAGCACCTTACCACTTCTGGTAGTAACAGCCATGCATGTTCCATCGTTTCTTGGGTTTCGCACTGTGTTGCTCGGTAGGGTGCCAGCTTTTATTTGATTTAATGTGGCTGAAATTTGACTCAATTGTTGTTCCAGCTGTCTTATTGAAGTGGAATGTGAGTCAACCAATTGCTTCATTGAGGCCAAGTCATTTATTATCTCAGTTACTCCCGTGCTGGTTGCCTCTACTCCTTTCAACAGCTTAGCCATCATATCTTCCATTGACATATTTCCTAATGCAGTAGCCTCTCGTCGTCCTGGAGGAATATACACGCCACTCCTGTTAGTCTTGTTTTTCCAACTACCTTGATCCCGGTCCTTGTTTCCAGAATTATCAAAATAGTTTCGACCTTGGTTTCCTTGGGCATTGCCTCGGAAACCCCCCCTGATTGTTCACGTAGTTGGCTTCTTCCTCAGAATCGGATTCCTCTTTTCCTTTTGACGCAACTGCTTTGACTTTTTCGGTCTTCCCTGATAGTAGATGCTTTGTAAGAAGATCCACTTGTGTTTTCATGTGCGCCAAATCTTGATCACGTTCTTCTTCTCTTCTCCTTTGTTCTGCAGTCATGCCTATAGAAACAGTGGTGCTTGCTACCTCAGAATCTCTGGTATGCCACACCCTACTTTGCTTCGTCATCCGGTCTAGCATATCACTTGTCTGAACAAAGGTGAGGTCCATAAATGATCCTCCAGCCACATTATCCACCACAGGTTTAGTTACTGAATTCAAGGATCTATATAGTATCTCCATCAAGTGAACATTGGTCATGTGATGGTTTGGGCACCTCATAAGCTTCTTCTTAAATCTCTCCCATGTTTCGTGGAGGGCTTCAGTTGGAAGCTGTCGAAAATTGCTGATTTCATCTCTCAATTGTGCTCTTTTGGATGGCGGAAAGAATCTTTCTAGGAAAGCATCTTTCAATTGCCTCCAATTAGTGATAGAATCAGGAGTTTGCCCGTTCAACCATAGAGTTGCCTCCCCAGATAGAGACAATGGAAATAGGCGCAACCGAATTGCATTCTGTCCAACGCCAGGATTGTCAAATGACTTGCATGTAGAAATAAAGTTGATTAGATGCATATTCGGATCATCGCCTGCTAGTCCACCGAATAATCCCTTGAGTTGCAATAACTGAATCATGGTGCTTGTGATGTTGAACTTGGCTCCGGGTGCCAATGGCGGAGGAATAATGGCTCCAGTGGCTCCGGCTCCATCGAGATCATCATCATCATCGTCGAATGCTGGTTGCATGGGTTGGCGTTCATGCCTAAACCTAGCTTGACGATCTCTTCTGTTAGCAGGTGTTGCTATCTCCGCATCACACCTTGGGTTTAGTAACTCATCATCACCTAGATCCTCACTGTCAGGATTTGTTGATCGCCTAGGATTATCAATATTCTGTTGATGCACTTGAGCGGCGGCCAGAGCAGCTAGTCTAGCCTGTTCCTGTTTAGCAACCCTTCTTTCAATTTCCTGTTGAGCCTCCATTCTGCCAATACGATGTGGTTCGGGATTGAAAGGTAATAATGGTTGACCAGAACTTCGAGTATGGGGCATGCACTGGATAAAAACCTGCAGAAAACAAAAACAAAAACTAAAAGTAAAAGTACGAGAATCTTTGACCAAAGGGTCTAGTAATTATCACAAACTTAGTTGACAACCGTATTCCCCGGCAACGGCGCCAATTTTTGATAACGCTTAATCTACAGCTCTCGTAAGAGTGTAAGCGGTCGTTGTCAAATATATAACCCAACTGGGTTGGGTATCGATCCCACAGAGAATAGCCGGTCAATAAGTAAGTAATGATTATTAGACTGTTGGTGCAAGTCTCATAAAAGAGGGGGGATTGTAATGTGCAATTAAGGTGAACAAAATAATAGGATGAAAATAAAAAATAGCAAAGTAAAAAGAAAGAATGTTTTAGTAAGACGTTAAACAATGAGAATTGAGAGTTGGGGTTATGTCCACCTTATGAGTTATACGTCTCTATTGGATATGAGTTATGCGGAATTTAGACATGCATGTGCTTATAGAGAATTTTATTCTATGGTAAATCCAAGCGTCTTTCGACCTAACAAGGACTATTTCACTTTAACTCTTTCGAGCTTAAAGCGTATCTAACGGTACAAATTCTCCAAGAGGTTAATCCAGTTACGGCACTAACTTTTTAACAGGGGTTGGTGCCCTATTACCTTGACATTATCTCTTTTCCAGACATATAACTTTTCTTTCAAACAAGTTAATGCTATACTGGCGTATTCTATGCGTTTGCAACCACAAGAATTTGCATTAAGATGAAGAGAATAATGATATAAGCAGCATACATGTCGTGAATTCACAAACTCATAGCAATAGATAGTATCTCATACGGCTTCCATAACCCTAACAGAGAAGTTTAGCTACCCATGAGTGCGATGGAACTCACAATAGACATTATTATTATACCACAATAAAGATATCACGTGTAGTATGGTGTGTTATGGCTTTAGGCGTGAACTCCCTTTCAAAGTAGTGTTTCTCTTGTTGTGGTATTTAAGAATTGAATAGATGAATAGAAGAAGAATAAAAAGTAGAATTAATGGAAGAATTAGAAGTAGAATGTCTAATTGAAGAATGCTCCAAAATCTCTAGCAAAATAGGGTATTTATAACACCCATATCCTATTCCTACTAAGCTAATGCATTACTTAACCCAATCCTACTAGGTTACTGCATCATTATCCTAATCCTAATAAGTTACTGCTAGTCCCCAAAGTCTTTAGAATTGCTGTTTTTGCTCGGGACAGGTTTCCCATGCGTCACTTTTGGTCCTTGGCGTCCAAGCTTTCCCTTCCTTCTTTCGTGAAGCTTCCTTTGGCGTCAAGTTATCCATAAAATGCTGGAATCTGCATCATTTGTACCTGAAAACTTGCTAATCACGTTTGTTAGCTCACTTACAGGAAAAAGGACTAAAAGTGCATGAATTATATAATTTGTCCTCAAAACTCAGCTAAAATATGGGTACATTATGGTACTTTAGGCGTGTAAATTCG
The DNA here is from genome assembly GCA_030864225.1 of Capsicum baccatum var. pendulum. Classification (NCBI taxonomy): domain Eukaryota; kingdom Viridiplantae; phylum Streptophyta; class Magnoliopsida; order Solanales; family Solanaceae; genus Capsicum; species Capsicum baccatum. Next base: position 44,122,008 of record CM061554.1, read on the forward strand.
CCTAACATCAGTAGGACAAATAGAAGGTATAAAACAAGGCTATCAAAGAAATGCCTAAATCATCTCCTAAACCCACACTCTTTATTTTGCTTTACACACACACCGGGAAAGTTCTAGACATTTCATGCAACAAAGAATATATAAAATTCTCACACGCACATGGCACATACTCAAATCAATAGGATCATCATAGACTCTCAATCACACAATAGCATGAATTAAAATTTAAGCCAAAAAGTACAAGAGTCCAAAAAATAAGCCTAAGAGTTTCAAAAATAGAAATTCACTCAATTAACATTCTTTTACAAACAAATCCACTTGCATCATGCAATAAAAATAACACCAACTCAAATATCTTACAAGAAATTTTTTTAATTTGAGCCAAAATTTGGAAATTTTCCCTACCCCACACTTAAAAATCTACTTTGTCCCGAAAGTGAATTTTTAAAGGTAAGAGATAGAAATACTCCTTGAGGACTCTAGGCCTAGATAGTAGCATATTTTTCTATATAAATGAGATCCATGGGACCCCACACTATATTTTTTCCATGTTCCTTAGCTCAATTTTATGGTACTCAGACTTCCCATTAACCTGCGACTCAACCAAAAACAAAAACTAAATGAAATAAAAACTAAAAAAACTAAAAAGAAAACATACCTACTTAACTTGGATTGTCTCCCAAGCAATGATTGATTTAGTATCGCGACACGACCCATCCCACTCAACCATATTCCTTCACCCTTTTACTCACACTTGATCTCCATCTTCTTATTCTCTTCACCCCTCTTAGGGACGAATTTTCAAGAGCAACAGATTTCTCAACTTTAACCTTTTTAGGTTCATCAATTAGCATCAAATCAGTCTTAGGCGGTAGAAGCTTAGGCTGCTCAATCAGGTAGTCAAAAGAGGTCTTTGGTACTAACCACCCCACACTTGTCCCCTTCAATAACATTGATCATGCATAAATCTTTATATTGGGATATTAGTTGGGTGCATACTTTGTAAATATTAAATAACACCTCTTCATCCTCTACCCTCATTTTGAGCATGCCTTTTCTAACATCAATCAACGCTCCTCTAGTTGTTAAGATTGGACAACTTAAGATAATTGGTACCTGTTCGTCTGTCTCAAAATTAAGAGCAATAAAGTCAAAAGGAATAAAAAATTTACCAACCTTTGTGAGGATATCCTCAATGATTCCTATTGAATGTGCCATGGATCTATTTACTAGTTCCAAAACCACCTTGGTGGATTTAAGATTTCCCAAACCCAATGTGCCAAACAAGGATAGGGGCATCTGATTCACGCTAGCCCCTAGGTCACTCAACGCATGGACTACTTTACTTTTAATTTGGATAGGGAGAGTAAACTTCCCCAGATCTCTCAATTTCTTAGGGATTTTCTGTGTCATTATAGTGCTACACTTTTTAGTGAGTGTTATCGCTTCCCCTTCCTGAAATTTTACCTTATAGCAACCACATCCCACAAGTACTTTGCGTACGTGGGCATACCCTGCAAAATATCTAACAAAGGAAAGTTAATGTAAAGCCATGTGAACATGTCAAAGAACTTCTTAAATATTGCATCTTTCTTCACTTTCATGTGCTTTTGAGGAAAGGGTAGTGGAGGCATCTTTTTCTCTTCTTTCTTACCATCTTTTTCTTTTAAGTACTCAGACTTCCTTGACTTATCAATAACTTTTTCAGAAACCTGTTGGGGAGTCAAATCTGTAACTACCTCCTTTTTTTTCTTAGGAGGTTCTTCTTGATGCTTTTTACCGCTCCTCAAGGTGATTGCCATAATCTGCTTTGAATTTTCTATATCTGCGGGCAAACCACCTTGTAGCCTAGTATTTAATGCTTTCTATATTTTCCCCACTTGAATCTCTAAGATTCTATGAGTTGCTTGTAAATTTTTCATGTCCCCAGCCAATTGTGTCTCACTAGCTAGAAGTTGCTTCAACATCACTTCCATGTTGCTAATTGACTGATTCATTTGGGCCTGTAGCTGTGGAATTTACTGTTGTTGTGCATTCCAAGACTGAGTCTGTGATGATAGGTGAATTTACACGCCTAAAGTACTATATTTTACCCATATTTTAGCTAAGTTTTGAGGACAAATTATATAATTCATGCACTTTTAGTCCTTTTTCCTGTAAGTGAGCTAACAAACATGATTAGCAAGTTTTCAGGTATAAATGATGCAGAATTCAGCATTTTGTGGATAACTTGACGCCAAAGAAAGTTTCACAAAAGGAGGAAAGCAAAGCTTGGACGCCAAGGACCAAAAGTGGCGCATGGAAAATCTGTCCTGGGCAAAAACAACAATTCTGAAGACTTTGGGGACTAGCAGTAATTTATTAGGATTAGGATAATGATACATTAACCAAGTAGGATTGGGTTATGTAATTCATTAGCTTAGTAGGAATAGGATATGGGTATTATAAATACCCTATTTTGCTAGAGATTTTTATTCATTCATTGACTACTACTTTTTATTCTTCCATTAATTCTACTTTTTATTCTTCTTCTATTCATCTACTCAATTCTCAATTTCCACAACAAGAGAAACATTACTTTGCAAGGGAGTTCACACCTAAAAACGCCACACCACACCTTATTACACGAGATCTTTATTGTGGTATAATAACAATGTCTATTGTGATTTCCTTCGCACTCGTGGTTAACTAAAATCCTCTGTTGGGGTTATGGAAGCCGAATGAGATACTATCTATTGCTATGAGTTTGTGAATTCGCGACGCGTATGCTGCTTACATCATTATTCTCTTCATCTTAATGCAAATTCTTGTGGTTGCAAACGCATAGAATAACACCAGTATAGCATTAACTTGTTTGAAAGAAAAGTTATATGTCTGGAAAAGAGATCATGTCAAGGTAATAGGGTCTCATCCCCTATTAAAAAGTTAGTGCCGTAACTGGATTAACCTCTTGGAGAATTTGTACCGTTAGATACGCTTTAAGCTCGAAAGAGTTAAAAGTGAAATAGTCCTTGTTGAGGTCGAAAGACGCTTGGATTTACCATCGAATACAATTCTCTATAAGCACATGCATGTCTGAATTCCGCACAACTCATAGCCAATAGAGACGTACAACTCATAAGGTGGACATAACCCCAACTTCTCAATTCTCATTGTTTTACATCTTAACTACACATTCTTTCTTTTTACTTTGCTATTTTTCGTTTTTACTTTAATATTCTGGTTACATTACTTGCACGACAAAACTCCCCCCTTTTTACAAGACCTGCACTAAAAGTCTAGTAATCCTTGCTTACTTGTTGACCAAGCTATCCCCTGTGGGATCGATACCCAACCTAGTTGGGTTCTATATTTGACTACGAGAGTTGTAGATTGAGCGTTATCAAAAATTACGCCGTTGCCAGGGAATACAAGTGTCAATTAAGTTTGTGATAATTAGTAGACCCTTTGGTCAAAGATTCTCGTACTTTTACTTTTAGTTTTTGTTTTTGTTCTCTGCAGGTTTTTATTCAGTGCAGCCCCATACTCGAAGTTCTGGTCAACCGTTATTACCTATCAATCCTGAACCATAACGTATTAGTAGAATTGATGCACAACACGAAATTGAAAGGATGGCTGCTCAACAGGAACAGGCGAGACTAGATGCTCTAGCCGCCGCTCAAGTTCATCAACAGAATATTGATAACCCTGGGCGAGCAATAAATCCTGACGACGAGGACCTAGGTGATGACGAGTTACTAAACCCTAGGCATGCTGCTGAGATCGCAACACCTGCCAACAGAAGAGATCGTCAAGCTAGGTTTAGACCTGAACGCCGAGCTATGCAACCATCTTTCGACGATGATGATGATGATCTTGATGGAGCCGGAGCCACAGAAGCCATTATTCCTCCACCATTGGCACCCGGAGCCAAGTTCAACATCACAAGCACCATGATTCTGTTATTGCAACTCAAGGGATTATTTGGTGGACTAGCAGGCGATGATCCGAATATGCACCTCATCAACTTTATTTCTACATGCAAGTCGTTTGACAATCCTGGTGTTGGTCAGAATGCAATTCGATTACGTCTATTTCCATTGTCTCTGTCTGGGGAGGCAACTCTATGGTTGAATGGGCTGACTCCTGATTCTATTACAAATTGGAGGCAATTGAGAGACGCTTTCCTAGAAAGATTCTTTTCGCCTTCCAAAAGAGCACAATTGAGAGATGAAATTAGCAACTTTCGGCAGCTTCCAACTGAAGCCCTTCATGAAACATGGGAAAGGTTCAAGACGAAGCTTATGCGGTGCCCAAACCATCATATGACCAATGTCCACTTGATGGAGATATTATATAGAGCCTTGAATTTAATAACTAAACCAGTGGTGGATAATGCGGCTGGAGGATCATTTATGGACCTCACCTTTGGTCAGGCAAGCAATATGCTAGATCAGATGATGAAGCAAAGTAGAGCTTGGCACACCAGGGATTCTGAGGTAGCAAGCCCCACTTTATCTATTGGCATGACTGCAGACCAAAGGAGAAGAGAAGAAGAACGCGATCAAGATATGACGCACATGAAAACACAAGTGGATTTTCTTACAAAGCATCTATTATCAGGGAAGACCAAAAAAGTCAAAGCTGTTGCGTCAAAAGGAAGAGACGAATCTGATTCGGAAGAAGAAGCCAACTACTTAAACAATCAGGGGGGTTTCCGAGGCAATGCCCAAGGAAACCAAGGTTGGAACTATTATGATAAATCTGGAAACAAGGACCAAGGTAGTTGGAAGAACAAGAATGACAAGAGTGGTTTGTACATTCCCCAAGGACGACGTGAAGCCACTGCATCTGGTTCTCGAAGTATGGAAGACATGATGGCTAAACTATTGAAAGGAGTGAAAGCAACCAGCGCTGGAGTAACATAGGTAATAAATGACTTGTCCTCAATGAAACAATTAGTTGACTCACATTCCACTTCAATTAAGCAAATAGAGAAGCAATTGAGCCAACTTTCAGTAGCACTGAATCAAAGAAAGGCTGGCACCTTACCTAGCGACACTGTGCAAAATCCAAGAAATGACGGATCATGCATGGCTATTACTACCCTAAGTGGTAAGGTGCTGGAAACTTCATCCAAAGGCAAGCATGTGGTTGACGAGGCAGTAGACATTGATGATAAGGCAAAAGGAGAAGTTGCCGTAGACACCACCCACGACGTCCATGACGTCACATCGAGTATGTTACAGCTTGAAAAGGCTGAAAAATGGAAGCAAGAGGAGAAGAAAGCCGTGGAGAAAAAAATTCCTTATCCACCACCACCTTTTCCTCAAAGATTGAAGAAGACTGCGGATGATACAAAGTTCAGCAAATTCATGAATATGTTAAAGTAGCTGACCATTAATGTTCCGTTGGTAGAGGCACTAGAACAAATGCCTGGGTATGCAAAATTTATGAAAGATCTTTTGACAAAGAAGCGGGCAGCAAGCTATGAATTGAAAGATACTGTTCATCATTGCAGCGCTATCGCTACCCGATCACTAGTTCAGAAGAAGGCTGACCCCGGTGCTTTTACTATTCCTTACATGGTTGGATCTATGAATTTTTCTAAGGCATAGTGCGATCTGGGTGCTAGCATCAATTTGATGCCACTATCCATCTACAAGAAATTGGGGTTAGGCGATCCGACACCAACCAATATGAGGCTTGTGATGGCCGATAGGTCGGTAAAATGACCTGTGGGTATCTTAAATGATGTGTTGGTGAAGGTTTCTTTATTCATCTTTCCTGCAGACTTCGTTATTCTGGATTGTGAGGTGGATTCTGAAGCTCCCATAATCTTGGGACGTCCTTTCCTTGCAACAGGAAGTGTGCTTATTGACATGAGAGCTAATGAGCTTTTATTTCGGTTGAATGACGAAGTGGTCCGCTTTGATAAATGCAAAGAAATGAAGCAGCCCAGCAATATGAATGTGTTCTCTATAGCTGATGTTCATTATGACGATAAGAAAGCATTATCTGTAGCGAAACAGCTTACTGTTGAGCCATTGTCTGCCGCGCTACTGAATGTTGAGCATAAGGATGATGAAGATTATGAAGAAACTACATGTGCTCTAATAGAAATAGGGTCCTATTCTCGTACTCCTAAACAGCCGAACCTTGATCTTAAGAATCAACCATCACCAACAGCGAAGACTTCCATTGAAGAGCCACCAATGCTAGAATCGAAAGAGCTCCCCGATTATCTAAGGTATATGTTCTTGGAAAGTGAAAATATACTTCCGGCAAGTATGGCGGATGATTTAAGTTAATAGCATGTAGAGGCTCTCATCTCTGCTATGAAGAGATACAAGAGAGCCATGGGTTGGACTATTGATGATATAATTGGTATCCCTCCCAGGATAGGCATGCACAAGGGTCATCTCGAAGAAGATTTCATGCCTACAAGTAAGCCTCATTGTCGTATGAATCCATTAATAAAATGATCCACCATCTATCTCGATGAAGTCTAAGTAATCGAGATAGCTATGTCATGCCGCGACAATAAATCGAGCACTTGGTGGGAGGCAACCCACCCTTTTTCATTTTTTGTCTTAATTACGTGTTTTCTTTTGATAAATAAAAATCCAAAAAGAAGAGTCGTGCCACGACCAAAACTAAGGCGCTTGATGGGAGTCAACCCATCGTTCTAATCGTCTTTATTGTTTTTGAGTAAATGTAGGTGCAAAGAGGTGTAAAACAAGGAGGTCGGTTTCAAATTTTGATTTAGAAGTATTGCATGTTGAAGGTGGTAAGTTAGGAATGAAGAAGCAAAAGGCTATGGATTGAGAATTTCTCATGAAAATATAGGCATCGAACAAGGCTAGGCCTAGGTAAAACTAGGCCACGAACAAGGCAAGGCCTATACTATCGCCTAAGGTCTCGGAATCTAGTGTGCCATAACATAGGCGCCGTCCATGCCCAAGTATGCCATATCATAGGCGCCGCCTATGCTAATGCCTTTTGTCTCTGAATCTCATATGCCATGCTAAAGGTGCCGCCTATGCCTAGGAATGCCATGGCATAGGCGCCGCCTATGCTAGACAATGCTTTGCAAAAGGCGCCGCCTATGCCAAGCATAGGCAAAGCTAAAGGCACCGCCTATGGTCACTTCTTGTCTCCAAATTCGATTTTAAATGGGTCAAAACCCGACCCAACCTTTTCCTATAAATATGAGACTTAGTCTTGAACCAAAAACACATTGGAAACCTAGCTTATGCGCCGCCTATAGCCTCCAAATCCTCTCAAAAAGTTTCCTTTTACTCTTTTTCTTCACAAGAACATCATCCAAAGGCATCAATCAAGTAAGTACTACTTTGTTCTTCATTTATATTCCGTAAGTACTACGTTACTACGTCTATTATGAATTGTTGAATCTTGAAAGAAGTAGTGGTGATGTGAATGTGTTTGAATTGTTGTGATACAACTAAGTGAGTGAATGAATACGTAAGGATGATCTTAACTTATTTCCAACTTGAATTTCATTTTGATGCACTTATCATACTTCTGTGGAATTGATATGGTCACAAAAATTGCATAATCTTGTCACTTGAATACTTACATGTTGGAATGACTTGTTCATCGGAATAAGAATTATAGTTGCCTACCGACATAGGAGGTTGTGATTATTGTTAGATGCTATACCTTGATTCAATCCCTATGTAGTAGTCTTGATATATCAAACATGAAAGTATTGCCAAGATTACAAGAAGTATGACTGCTCTGATTTTATTGTTGGAATATAGCACCTAAAACGTATGTCGATGAAGTCTGAATAATCGACCACTTTCACTTCACTAGTCTATACTAATAAAATAAGTGTGGGGTGGTGCCCCTATCGCTTGTTTATAGAATGTATCCATCGAGATGATGCTAACATGCACATTGTTTTAGTCTCAGGTACAATGGCACCCAAAGCAAGACAAGGCAAAGATAAGGCTACCACTTCCCAAAAAGGAAAGAAAAGAGGACGCAAAGAGCAAGGAGAGTCCTCCTCGATGCAAGTAGCACGCCGCATGTTCGGAATTAAATGGGTTTTAGAGGAGGAAGCAAAGGAATGGTATAGGAACAACAAAGAGAAGAAATATGTTCATGTGGACTTGATAAACAAGGAAAGCCTAGCAAAGAAAGAGCCGCGCATGTTGGCCAAGATCATGGCGTTACATCTTGATTTCATCTTCCGAGACATGGAAGAATGCAATCTCGATTTAACAAGAGAATTCTATGCCAACTGGTCGCCGAAAACCACAGGAAGCGAGGTCAAGATTCGGGGCCAAGTTTTACAACTCAATGCGGATCTCTTCAACTCCTTTCTTGGCTTGCCTTTAGTCGATCCATCACCATTCAAAGAGCTGTACAGTAGACCTCCATATAGAGCAATTCGACACACACTTTGTGGAACTAGATCCATGGCAAGGTGGAGCATACATAAAGACACCGGACGACATAACACCTTCCCATATGCTCCTTTGAATAGGGAAGCAAGGATATGGTTGCATATAGTCAACTCTTGCCTAATTCTAGGGACCCAGTACACCAAGATAACACGAGATAGAGTGTGTTTGGTATACGCATTGATGACGAATGTCCCTATCAACATTGGGGCAATTATTTGATCCACAATGCGGAAAGCTAGGCTACACAAGAGGTCCCACTTCAATTTTGGCAACCTGTTGACTGCAATCTTGAGGAAGAACGACATCGAAGAGGAACCGGCTGATCATAAACTCCCACACAACCCAAAGAAGCTTGACCTCACAAAGGTGAAAGATGTTGAATCAACACATGGCGTCAACCTTACTACTGCTGAGAGACATGCTCGGGATGAGAGTTTCTTTCGCCATCTTTATGGCATGACTCGGTTTACAATGATGAGCGGAGGTCGTTGTCCAACTGCTGCAGAGCTCCAACAGCTGGATCATGACTATCCAATGAATGTGCATGCAAGGGAGATGTGTGGAGCAGGTACATATTTTGAGGAACCTCTTGATGACGATATGCCAACCGATGATGATCGACGAATGCCAGACTCTGACGTAGAGGAGAATTCTGATGACGACGACTCCTATGATGAATCCGACGAAGGGGGTATGACCCCCGACATAGAGGAGGAGTCCGACTGACCAGGTTCTTCATATTTATTTTCCACTGAGGGCAGTGTATCCCGTCTAAGTGTGGGGTGGTGGTATTTGCATGCTATACTCCTTTATCTGCATTTGCATTTATGTTTGTTTACTTAGCCTAGTTTTTTTTCGTTTTTCGTTTTTAGTAGTTAATTTTTTTGTTTACTTAACTTTGCATGAAATTATTCTAATAGGCAGCATGAGATTATAACAAGAGTTTGTGCTAAAATCATGACTATTGAGATGTTTAGGCTCTAATTGTGACTCACTATGTGATATTGTGTGGTTTAATTCCTTCATCTGTTGGGTCAAGAGTCTATACTACTCCCAATAAAGTAGACCATGTGCCTTGTGTGTGTGAGGATATAGTATATTCTATTCTTGTGGATGATGCTAGAACTTGCCTGGTATGTATGTAAAGTGAAAATAAAGAGTGCAAGTTTAGGAGATGATTTAGGCATTTCTTTGGCAACCTATGATTGTTTACCTTCTTTTTACCTACCCGTGGACATTATCCTAGTTAAACCCTTTTGAGCCTTTAGCCTATTTTGTTTGAAAACCTCATATGTAAGCGTAATCTATTTTTTTGAAGACCATAATTTGATCCAAATTCCTAAGTGCTTTAAATTGTAAAGTTATGTGACGAAATAAGAGGAAAATGGGTGAGTATGATGCTTTAGAATGTATTGGTGCTTGAATTTGTTATGAAAAAGAAGTGCTATCATAAGAGGTATGTTATGAAAAGAAAAAGGAAAGAAAAAAATAAAACTGAAAAGTTAGTTATGTTCAAAATTGAAAAACAAAAGAGGAGAAAAGGGGTGGTAGAATAAAAAAAAGTAGAAAGGTTGTTTGAAAGAAAAGTGTTAATGATACAATGTGATGTATTAAAGCGCTTAGGAACATAGTCACTATTTCTGGCCAAAATAGTCCTACCCGTCCCTTAGCCTACATTACAACCATCAAAAGACCTATTTGATCCTAAGCTTAGCATTCTGACATTTAGTGGAGCATTACACTAAGGGCAAGCCTATGGACATCAGTTGCAACATATGAATTCTTTGGGAGAGTGAGAGCAAGGATAATCCTATACCCATGTTTGAAATATATATAATACTTGTGAGTGATTATGGATAATATATTGTGAGACACACATGGTTGATGAGTTTTGGGTAGTTTTGTATGATTCTTTGTGCCTTAACTTTTGGATACGAATTAACTACCATCACGAGTCTATGTTGGAGGTTGAATTGCTTCTACTAATGATCAGAAAACTACTCTTTGTTAATGATTGTTATGCCTGTCTTGATGAATATTTTGTGTTGTTACTGTGAAACACTAAGTAGATGTTTATATGGACATGATATTTTGTTCGAGGATGAACAAAGCTTTAAGTGTGGGGTATTGAAGATAGGTGAATTTACACGCCTAAAGTACTATATTTTACCCATATTTTAGCTAAGTTTTGAGGACAAATTATATAATTCATGCACTTTTAGTCCTTTTTCCTGTAAGTGAGCTAACGAACATGATTAGCAAGTTTTCAGGTATAAATGATGCAGAATTCAGCATTTTGTGGATAACTTGACGCCAAAGAAAGCTTCACAAAAGGCGGAAAGCAAAGCTTGGACGCTAAGGACCAAAAGTGGCGCATGGAAAATCTGTCCCGGGCAAAAACAACAATTCTGAAGACTTTGGGGACTAGCATTAATTTATTAGGATTAGGATATTGATACATTAACCAAGTAGGATTGGGTTAAGTAATTCATTAGCTTAGTAGGAATAGGATATGGGTATTATAAATACCCTATTTTACTAGAGATTTTTATCCATTCATTGACTACTACTTTTTATTCTTCCATTAATTCTACTTTTTATTCTTCTTCTATTCATCTACTCAATTCTCAATTTCCACAACAAGAGAAACGTTACTTTGCAAGGGAGTTCACACCTAAAAACGCCACACCATACCTTATTACACGAGATCTTTATTGTGGTATAATAACAATGTCTATTGTGATTTCCTTCGCACTCATGGGTAACTAAACTCCTCTGTTGGGGTTATGGAAGCCGAATGAGATACTATCTATTGCTATGAGTTTGTGAATTCGCGACGCGTATGCTGCTTATATCATTATTATCTTCATCTTAATGCAAATTCTTGTGGTTGCAAATGCATAGAATAACGCCAGTATAGCATTAACTTGTTCGAAAGAAAAGTTATATGTCTGGAAAAGAGATAATGTCAAGGTAATAGGGTCCCATCCCCTATTAAAAAGTTAGTGCCGTAACTGGATTAACCTCTTGGAGAATTTGTACCGTTAGATACGCTTTAAGCTCGAAAGAGTTAAAGTGAAATAGTCCTTGTTGAGGTCGAAAGACGCTTGGATTTACCATCGAATACAATTCTCTATAAGCACATGCATGTCTGAATTCTACGCAACTCATAGCCAATAGAGACGTACAACTCATAAGGTGGACATAACCCCAACTTCTCAATTCTCATTGTTTTACATCTTAACTACACATTCTTTCTTTTTAATTTGCTATTTTTCATTTTTACTTTAATATTCTGGTTACATTACTTGCACGACAAAACTCCCCCCTTTTTACGAGACTTGCACTAAAAGTCTAGTAATCCTTGCTTACTTGTTGACCAAGCTATTCCCTGTGGGATCGATACCTAACCCAGTTGGGTTCTATATTTGACTACGTTCGCTTTACACTCCTACGAGAGATGTAGATTGAGCGTTATCAGTCTGCCACTTCATGTTGTAGGCATTACCATAATTTGGCCTTTGAGCATTACCCATATACATCACTAATTCTGGATTAGAAGCACACATAGACACTAAGTGACCACTATTACCACACACTTCACACCAACCTACAACTTGTTAGATGGCATTGGCTGTGGCTATAAGTTGTGGAGCTCCCAATTTTAGGCTACTGAATTGAGTGTTTATTATATTTTGCAATGCTGTAACCTGAGCTAATAAGGCAGTAAACTAATCTACCTCCAATACACCCGCAATTCTTTTTGTGGCACTTCTAAAATCTGAATGTCATTTAGGATTTCCTTGAGCTATGCAGTTCAACAATGTGTACAACTCATCATAAGTCAACTCCAGCACTTGACCACCTACAGCTGAATCTAGTTAAATCTTTTTATTGTGATCAAGAACTTTTACAAAAATATGAACATGTACCTTATTGGATTTTTGGTGATGTGGACAATCCCAAAGAAGGGCCTTGAAGCATTCCCAAGCCTGATATAGATTTTCATCAGGCTTCTGTTTGAATAGCACTATCTCACTGCAAAGTCTCTCAGTCTTTACTGATGGAAAGAATCTGATGAGGAACTTTATGGCTAAGTCATCCCATGATGTAATTGAATTGGCCGACTCCACATTCAACCACCTTTTAGCTTCCCCCAATAAATAGGGAAATAGTGCCAGCCTCACATAATCTGTACTTATCCCATTCAAAATATATGTATCAGTAAGCTCAATGAAAGTCTCCAAGTGGACTTTTTGATCCTCGTGTGAAAGCCCTGCAAATTGTCCACTGTTGATTAGAATTTGCACCATATTGTGCTTCAACTCGAAATTCCCCCAGCAGCCGGTCTTTGAATTGGGGAAGTCAAGTTAGTCAGAAGTGGGACTGCCATTATAGAAGGATTATCTTAGTCTTTTTCTATTTATGGAAATTGAGGGAGACAAATTGTGTCTCTCCTTCATTGATGGGAGTGTTGTTTGGGTTCGGGGCTTGGTTCAAACAAATCCCCATCCCTTGCCAGTTTCCTACAAAAACACAACCAAGCGTAAAAATATCAAATAAATCTAAAAGTAAAACTAAAATAAACAGTTGGCAAATAACAAGTCCCCGACAATGGCACCAAAAACTTGACAGCGTCCAAGCGCACATGCAAATGTACGTAGTCTTATCAAGTAGTAAAGTGGCCTTTAAGAAGCCAAGTATCAATCTCACAGAGATTTGATTTGACAATAATTCTATTTTAGTTCACAATTTAGATTCAATTGATGCAAGTGTAACCAAAAACAGAGTTTGGAATTTGAATTGTAGAAAAGTAAACAATGCAGAAATTAAAGATCTTAAAATAATCAATAGGAGAAAACCCAGGTTTAAAGCACTTTGAACAATTATACTATGTATTGAATTTCATCCATTAACTTACTTATCTTGGTTGTAGATTCATAGGGTTAATTACGTGATTATGGTTTTCCAACCTCTAATCCTTTACCTAAGTTAAACCTTACAACTACATCATTGAGCGAGGATGTAATCGTTCACTTAAGTTCTTTAAATGTATCATCCAACGTTTGAATCAAGTTCAGCTCCTAAGTACATCCCTTTCCTAGGTGCTAAGTTCAATTCTTTATTTCATAAAAGAATAAAAACCCAAAATTTGTTCATCTCCTTATTCCATCTCCTATTACCTCTCCAGAGATCAATAGGTAGACAATTCATATATTCTAAGGGCCATGAATCCTTAAAATATTTAAATCAAAGATGAACAAACAACCAATAATGATAATCAAAGTTAAATAAATTCAATTCAAAACAAAAGTACTCATGTTTTCGGCTTTAACCCCGAAAAGGGGCGTTTAGCCACACATAGTCATAATCGTAATCACAAAGTAGTAATTAACGACTAAAAACATGAATGACCTAAATAAAAATAATAAGAACTTAAATAAGATGTTTTATCAACCCCTTAATCTCCAAAATATGTTCAAAGATAAGCAAAAACGTGATATAACATATATTTATAGTATAGGAGTAGTCCCAGTTCGTGATGGATTCGAATTCAGCACTTTTGTGAGCCCGGGAATGGATGGGGGCCGCATCAGGTTGAACGCTGCTACAGTTGGGGTGCCGCCCAGGATAGAGAGCCTCTCTAGGAAAGGATGAGCTGTGCTTATATCCCCACTGTAGGTTGGGCTCCACCTCAACATCGCCTTAAGCCTCTGGAAGTTGTTCTCCAAAGTTTTGTTAAGTGATGAGTCTCCCCTCTTAGTCTATTATCTTATGGTGTCTTTACCATGGATTTCAAGCATTCTTATTATAAAAATATCATCATATTCATCTCCCAAATCATCCTACATACTCACACCACACGAATTAGGAGACAAACACAGCACTACATCCATAACGATGAATCAAAATAAGAGCTAAGCTAAGCTAGTTTGCATTGATCTTTCACTTATTGTTCCAACTGTACACTCAATAAAATTGAACTTTTCTTACTACCAACAAGTTATTCCACTCATATTCATACATTTAAACCATAATTAACACACTAAACACAATAGAATCCAATGAGATCAAGTAGACAAGCACCTAGCTCAAGCTAGTATCGCTAGTTTTTTGGGTTGAACTCTAGTTTTGTGATTTTGAGCAAATTTCTCTCTTTCTAAACTTGGTTAAGCTCCATTACACTCATTTCAACTAATTTATTCCATCTTTATCAACTATTTCTTGTTTTAAATTTGGATGAAAGTATCAAATTTCGGGATTTTTTGTTCGTAAGGCCTAAAATGGAGTTTCTCCAATTTAAACCCCAGTTTCAAATGTTTAACTCTCTAATTCTATAATTATCAATTTCCCCTCAATTTCACCTTCAAAACAACTTCGTCTCTTAATTTTTAAATGGATTTAAAAAATTTTATCTGGTAAAGTTTAAAAATAATTTTTCTTTGATTTGAATATCCTTTTTAACTCATTTTTACTTGGATTTTCAGCTGTATACTCCTAAAAATATTTGGAATATATTCTTGAAATAAAGTTATGATTTTGCTATTTTTTTCGAAAATCCATTTCGGGTGTCTGTTTTAACCCCGACTTGAAATTAGGCAATATGATTATCGTTGGCTTTCTTTTGATGCGTAGATTCTATATTTTGATTTTTTAGTTGATTTCGGGTCCATTCATAAAGTGTAGGGCTTTGGAATTGAAGTATTACAAATCAATATTTGGCCTTCGAGGTAGGTTATGGCTTAACTTCTTTTAGACTGGATGGGTAGTTAATATTGATACAAAATACATGTTAAGGGTGTGGAAATTAATCATAAAAAATAGCTATCTTATTATGTTATGCCTGTGTGGGGACCTATATGTGATGTAATTGGTATATTATGTGCTATGTGTGGTCATCTTTTCAATTTCCCTTTTCAAACCTCGACAATCTTCAATACTATGACCCTGAGCATCAGAATGATACGCACATCGTACATTAGGATCAAAATTTCTTGAACGTCGAGTAAGAGTGCACCCAAGAAGATGAGTGATCATGCCCCATTATACCAGTCTCTAAAATAAACTGTCATATGAATCTCTAATTGGTGTAAAACTATCGCTCGAATTCTGCCTTATTTCATCGTTTGGCTTGGATCAAGAATCAGGCTTAGAAGGGTTTTGGTATGTTTGTGGAGTTAGAGGACGACTCTGAGGAGTTGGTGTATTCCACTATAGGTAATATGGGGGTTGAACATGTGGTTATGTGTTATATACTGGATATGGAGGTGGAAGAGTAGAGTATAATGGATTTTGGGAGTGATTATGTGGAGCTTGGACATAAACTTGAGCTTGAGCCTGAGACCGAAGATGATGTGGTCTTCTTGACCTTTCTTGTTGTCTAACTACAATAGCAAATGCATATTCCTCATTTTTTTCTCCCCAACACTTCCTGAACCTTTTTTAATTACTTGAGTAGTCGCTCTCAATGTTACAAAACTCACAATATGACTAGTCTTAATTCCCTCTTCTATCATCTCTTCTATTTTAAGGACCTCAATGAATGTTTTGCCTAAAATAGGTAACAAGTGTTGATAATATGTTTCGTCCTACGCTTGAATAAATACCTCCACCATCTTACTTTCTTTCATTGGAGATTTCACCCTAGCAGCTTGTTCACACCATCTAATTGCATATTCTCTAAAACTTTTGGTGTTCTTCTTCTTCTTCTTCTTCTTCATATTAGTCAGGGATTTCTCATTAGGAATCAACTCCATATTGCATTGAAATTGTTGCACGAATTCATTAGCTAGGTCATCCCAAATAATTCACTTGTCGATGTCTTGGTCAACAAATCATTCCGAAGCTAGGCTTGAAAGACTTTCCCCAAAATACGCCATGAGTAGTTTTTACTTTCCTCTAGCACCTTTTAATTGGTTACAATAGCGTCTCAAATGTGCCACTGGGTCACTATGTCCATCATATTTCTCAAACTTTGGCATTTTAAAGCCAGGAGGAAGGTTGACACCTGGAAACATGCATAAGTTTAATGCTGATCACCAATAATATTCAATGCAGTCTCTCTTGTAGAGTAGGGAGGCACAACTTGTGGATGAACATCAAAAGTAGTAGCTTCAAGTGGGAGTGGCACCGCAAAAGCATGAACAGTAGGTGGAGTCGAGTATGTGGTAGTCTTGGATTGGGGAGTAAGGAAATAAACATTGGAAGTGGTGGGATATTGTTGCCCCGAAGTCGATCCTGATGCATGTTGTGTTATATCAACAAAAATGGGAAATTGTGCATGTGACATGGGAGGCAAGCTGGAAAGATATTCTAGATTATCAGTGGGAACTGAAGGAGGCGGCAACCCATTAGCCCAAGCTTGATACATTTTTATCATTTGCTGCCTTAATTTCTGAATCTTTTCATCAACTCCTAAATTCTCATTTCTCGAACTCCCTATCTGATTAGTGACAACAAACTCGGTATCCTTGTTAGCCATAACCTTCTCTATGACTTGGTGCAATATGGAGGACCAGCCAAAATGCCACAAACTAACCACCTCAAACTAACTAAACAAAGAGATAGCAAATGAGTTAGAGTTCAACACTTTCTCCAAATCACTTTTGTTTTCTTTTTGAAAATGTCACCGAACCCAAGAAGGGCGCCTACGTATATCACTCCCGAGAGAGGAGAATCAGGTGTGCGTAGTTCGTGAAGTCTTGCCCAAATGACCAATTAAACTCTTTTTTCTTTCTTTTTTTCTTGGAACTTTAAGAAGAAAATAAAATAATAAATTATCAAAAGAATTGGCGAAAATCTTTTCTGTATTTTTCAGATTTAAATTCCCTATACAAAATGAAACCTATGACAACTAAAGAAAAATCTCTTTTTGAAATTTTTGATTCTAAATTTCATATGAAAATGAAACTTGAAACTATTAAAGAAAAATATTTTTGTGGTTTTCTTTTCGAAGATGTATATGACACACCTACTCTAAATGAAGAGTGAAGAAAATCTTTTTGAATTTTTTTTTCATATTCCTATACAAAATAAAACCTATGACAACCAAAGAAAATCTTTTTGGGTTTTCAATTTCGAATTTCATATGAAAATGAAAATTGAAACTATTAAAGAAAAATCTTTTTGCAGTTTTCTTTTAATGAAATATATGACACCTACTCTAATAAAGAGTGAAGAAAATCTTTTTGGATTTTAAATAAGATCCCCGAACCAACAATAGGTTGCCTACTATCTCACATCCCGAAAGAGGAGAATCAGGGGTGCGTAGATCATCCAGTTTGGACAATTGAGGATTAAATAATGAACTGAACCCTGACATAAGAGACACGACCAAAGACAGACGATGAACAATGTAAATAAAATCTTTTCGAGTTTTCATTTAGACAATTCACATAAGACTGCCACTAACAACTACGAAAGAAAAAATCTTTTTGGAATTTTTATTTTATGAAATGGACACAACTACTACCAGTTTTGAAACTTCTAAAGAAAATCTTTTTTTTTGGAATTTCTGAATTATGAACGCATGCTAAAGAAGATAAAGGGAAAATCTTTTAGAATTTTTTTTTTTTTTTGAGAAAATGAGTGTGAAAGGTAAAAAATCTTTTTGAATTTTTGAATTGTGAAAAACTAAAGCCATAAAGAATACTAAAAGCTACAAAACCTTTTTTGGATAATTTTTTTTCTTCTTTTTTTTTCAAACACACCTTACTTGTAACACATGCTTTTCCCGAATCAGTCCGTCAAATGACCCCTTACCCTCAAAAGTGCAACAGTTAGCATGTAGAGATGCCTTATGGGGGAGCCTCCTATGAAGGACCAAGTGGACCCCACTAGGTCTCAATATGATGCACATAAATATGACCTAAAGGCTGACCTACGCTGGGGTTCACTAGCAAGGCTGTTCAGGGGAGCGTATGGTCGATAGTGGCTGCGACAACTTTCCACCCACTCCATACGTTCGACGGTTCCCCCTCCTAAAATAAAGGTGACTCAACTAGAGTTCGTGTACATGACGTGCACTCCGAGACTTGTTGCAGAAAGAATTGACTTGGGCTATGCAAATGATGCCAGATATAAAGCGGTAACACATAAAGAAAAACCGTAAACAAAGAGCATGTAGGAACTCCGCAATGATAAAGTAAATACAAACGATAACACAAACAATATCTATACACCCATAATGTCAAAGTAAGCCGATACAACTCCAAAAAATAAGCTAGGATTCTAAAAGTTCCCCAGCAAAGTCGCCAGAGCTGTCACACCCCCTTTTTCATCCAAAAGATTATCATTTTAAGGGTCGAAAGGGTTATTATTATCAAAGTGACAAAAGATTGAAAATTTGTTTTGAAAAAGGATTATTTACATTTTTTATTTAGAGTTTCCACTTGACATAATCAAGGGTGCCAAGTCACCTTTAAAAGATCTTTTTCAAAACAATTTGACTCTTTCAACTGGTTTGCGAACAGAGATTCCGACTAAGGAATTCTGTTGACCGAGGGGAATGTGTTAGGCACCCCTTGATCCTGTGGTTCAACGCTTGGCAGAGCATATCGGCTAATTTGACATCACAAATGTATAAAACACACAAAACACGTAAAACAAGAATCAAAAAAATACAACAGAGTTTAAAACAAAAATAAAGTCCATTCCGAGTTATACAGTCCCAAAACAAAAAATCAAAAATAAATCCTATCTAACCTATACTAATCCTAACTACGCTCCCGTGCTTTACCCGACGCCTTGGGCCATCACCACGAACGTCTTCTGCCAACAAAATACTTTGGGGCATTCCCCGGATAAATCAATGCAAATCCCTTGGGGCATTCCCCAGCCAAATGATACATTTGATCCAAAAAGTGAACATACCAAGCCATTCAACACGAATTTCAAGCATTCAACCAAATATCATCCCTAAATTTGCCTACCCAAACCTATGATTTGCCTATCAATCCTCAGTCTAAAACATGATACTATCAATGTTCGCCATCAACAATGAATCAAAATACCATAACGTTCACCTTTTATCGATTTTTGATTCCCTCCCCAAATTCCTTCTTAATGATTAAACCAATTCTATACACAATTCATCAATCACGTTTTCAACTCCAAATTTAACATCAAAAAAACAACCAACGAGAATTCAAATATGCCCAAACACACAAATCATTCATAATCACGAGAAAATCAAAAGAAGAAAAGTTAGAATGAACCTCAGAAGCTTTTGATTGATTTAATAAGAGAAATAAAAGCCATTCCGGAACCTTGGATAATACCAGTGAAATCTCAACTCTTCAAATCAGTGGAAAAAATAGTCCAAAGTGCAATAACCCCAAATTTGACTCTTCCAATTAGTGGAGAAAATAACCCAGCGGTGCGGTAACTCGAATTCCTATTTGAATAGAATTTGCTACGAATCAAATGAATACACCACCAAAAATAGTAAATATGAACAAAAATGAAAACCCCATACACAAATTCACCGAAACCCACCCCAAAACCCCAACGAAATCAACTCGGGGCACCCTTAAAACCCGATAGAGAACTAAAACCAGTTAGAATCAAGCTCAGATGAACTGACAATGACAACACCCACTAAAATAGATCGTATTATAGCTTGGTCTCATTGCGATATCGAAATAAAAATGAGGGATTTTTTAGCAATTTTGGCGACTGATTCAAACCACAACTGACGACAAACAATGATTCCAGTGTGGATATCACTGGAAAAACACGAAGGGGAATTGGATTTCTCACTGCTTTTTAGTCCATGTTTACTCTCTCTTCCTTAATCGTGTGTATCACAGTATTTTTGGTGAGGATGTGCGTATGTGCTGAATTGTGTTTGTGAATATGGTGATGACTGCCTGAGTATTTCTATGACAGTGTGCACATATATCTGGAGAAGATAATGAATGAAGGGTGTTCATGAATAAGAAAAAGAAATAATTTGAGTTTGTCTCTCCTGTGAGGTGGAAGAATAGAAACAGAAAGGGAAGATCCTGTGTATGTATGTATTTCCTGGGTGTGTTCCCAAAATGAAAAATATCCCAGAGTGATGTGGGTCCCCTTTTTTTTATTGTTACTGTGTTTGTTAAAAAGGAATAAAAAATATGAGGGGTGGTGATGTGAGTGAGGGGTGGGGTAGGTTGTTAGGATAAAGTTTGTTAGGATAAGGTTAGGGATTTATTGAATTTTTTTAATTATTGTATTTTTGTGGGATATAATCATATGTGTGACGGCACGCAGTAAGACAGGGTAAAAATGGTAAAAATGCTTTCGAGGAGGGACAAAATTACATTTCTACATGATGCCCCTCTTTGCATGTAAACACAAAGTGTTTTCATACAAAGAAGTAGACAATGAGATGGAATTTTGACCCGATCATTATTCAAAGAAAGAAACTAAAGGAAGAAGAAAAACCGAGTTGGAGATTCGAGTGAGGTCCCGTTGAGGTTCCAGTCCGCGGCTCTGTCACTACATCAAAAATGAAAATTACAGGTTAAAACATAAAAGGAATTGCAAAAATCCTATCTGTGCAACTTCTTTGACTCTTGACTTGCTATTTCATCAACTTGTTGCTTGGTTTTCAATTTCTTTCCCATGTTGCTTGACTTTTTATTTATTCACCCTGTTCTTCAGGCGGGCTCCTGACTTGCCATTTCATCACCCTGTTCTTCAGGTGGGCTCCAGACTTGCCGTTTCATCACCCTGTTCTTCAGGCAGACTCCTGACTTGCTATTTCCATATGTTGCCTTTCAATTTCTTCACTTTCTTTCTTGAATTTATTTTATTTGCCCCGTTCTTTAGGCGGGCTCCTGAAATCACATCAAAACTAAAAAAAAATTATCTCAAACAAAGATTATATAAAGAGATCATTTGCTAGAAAAGTGAAGTTCCAAACAACAAGAATTAAATTTTTGCCCCAGTTTATCATCAAAGGACTTTTGTGAAAGTCACATTATTATAGGAATCAAAGAGAATGACTCGACTAAAAGGTACGTCTTATAGGAATCAAGGGAAATGACTCGACTAAAAGGTACGTCTTATAGGAATCAAAGGGAATGACTCAACTAAAAGGTACGTCTTATAGGAATCAAAGGGAATATGACTAGACTAAACGGTACGTCTTCTAGGGGTAAAAGGAGAGATGACTCGACTAAAAGGTATGTCTTCTAGGAGTCAAGGGGAATGACTCGACTAAAAGGTACGTCTTATAGGAATCAAAGGAGATGACTCGACTAAAAGGTTCATCTTATAGGGGTTAAAGGAAGATGACTCGACTAAAAGGTACGTCTTATAGGAATCAAAGAGAATGACTTGAATAAAAGGTACGTCTTATAGAAATCAAAGAAGATGACTAGACTCTGAGGTACGTCTTATAGGAATCAAAGAGAGATGACTAAAAGGTATGCCTTATTGGAATCAAGGGGGACAACTCGACTAAAAAGTACATCTTCTAAGAGTCAAAGGGAATGAATCAACTAAAAGGTACGTCTTCTAGGAGTGCAGGTTCAATTTAAGAAGTATATCACCCAGCAAATGAAAACTAAAATCCCTGGACGGGAAAGTGTCTCCGAGGGATATAAGATGATGAATTTTTACCATGATTTTATTATCAAACCTGTGCAGCAATATTGCTTTCTGCATTTGTAAAAGTAAGGCATTGAAACCCTTGATGTTTATTCTCTAAAGTCCTTGCTTTGAAGGTAATATGTTTCCCATTTTATCAAAGAAAACTTGTGAGTTTAAAACATGGTGGCTGGTTTGTGACTTTAGCTTTCGCGGCGATCACTCTTTCACTCGTCACATTTAACCTTGCTTCCAACCATTAGCATATATCATTGACTTGCAAAATCATTGACCCGAGCTCAGATTATTAAGAGTGACTAAAACAAACACAGTATCTCTGCTTTGCCATGCTTCTCAGATAGACCCTTTGAACCTTGGTATTTCCATGAGTTCCCTAACTTCTCTGTTGACAAAACTTTTTGCATGCCCTTTTTTTGCTCACAATCATGTCTCTTTCATGTGCTAGCTTTTATCTTGCTTTGTCCAATTAAAGAAGATGGTAGCCAGTTTTGAAATCTTTTCTCACTTGTTTTGACACGGACTTGACTCGAAGACAAGAAATGAAAAAAAGAATGACAATTTTTGTTTGGATAACTGACTTAAGAAAGATAAAATAAAAATAAAGAGAACAAAGAAAAGACAATGAATGTCCCCCTTTGAAACAAAGAAATGAAAAATTCATCTAAAAATGACAGTCAACACTTATGATTATGCCATGCATTTTGGATTAAGCATCTTGATCTTTTCATACAAATTTTCTACCCATTGTTGTTGAGTTAATGGCCTTAAAACTGAGTTGCTTCCTTAGGTCAACTGCATTTAAGGACCCATTTGGCTAGTGGCGCCTTGAAGGGTTTTTGCCAACAAGCTTTTCTCATTTTCTTTTCCTCAGCTCACCATTGCCTTGTGGTGTCTGTAGGGGTTTTCCACTAATGAGACTCTCTTATCTTCGTTTCCCTTAACTCACATTCATTTTATGGTGCCCGTGATAGTTTTCACCAATAATACTCTCTAATTTTTTATTTCTCTTAACTTACCATCGCCTTATGGTGCCCGTGAGGGTTTTCACCAATAAGACTCTCCTTTTTATTTCTCTTTTGATTTCTTATGCTGAGGAAGACAAGTAGTTCCCAAATGCATCATCATATCCCTTGCATGGTTAGCCTTAACATCCTCAAAGATTCATTTGAAGGTCTTTCTTTGGTTGTAACTTGGATTTTGGACAAGGTTAGAAAGAAAGGATGACATGAGGACCAAACGACACTTGTAGTGGGGTGAGACTTACAACTTTTGGAATTGACTCAAACAATGAGGATTAACTCATGCCCAGTTTCTTTTGACTGGAAAAATTCTAAATTGTTATTTGGTTGGACCAAGCCCTGAGTAGGGCAGCCTATGTATCTCACCTTCGAGAGAGGAGAATCAGGTCATGCGTAGTGCTGGCAGCTTGTTCTTTCTCTTGATTCTAAGTTTTTTTTCTTTTGTTGACTCTTTTTCTCTTTGGGACATTTTTGACTTTATTTTTCTCGATGCTCTTCTTTTTATCTTTTTGGACACATTTTTCTCTTGTTTTTGAAACTTTTTTGACTTTACTGTTTTTCTCAATACCTTTTCTTTTGAGCTTTGTTGACTCTATATGATTCCAAAAAAGGGGTAAGAAATTAAATAGGACTAAATCTCAAATGGGTTAAACAAAGGATGGCACGATGTTTGGGTAGTAGAATGAAATGCCTTCGTCATATCAATCCTTAAAAATGCAAGTACATATCATGCAATATGAAAATGAAAGATAAAGATCATTTGTGGCACTTTAACAACACAAACTTCAACTGAGCATGTATGTCACTTCTTTTTCTACCCTTGTCAACCATACAACTCCATTTTCATTGTACATTCCTCATGCTGAAGTACTCATGACTTCGTGGAGATGATTTTCTTTCTGTTCCTCTTGATATAGGATCACACAACCACTATTTGACCTAATCGAGATATGTATTTCAATTCAGGACCAAGTTATTCTTGTGATTCTCAAAATAATTGCCTTAATTTTCAAAGAAGTCTTCAACTTGTCACCAAATGTCTCAGTATTCTACCTATTTTCTCAGATGCTTTCTTTTTCTAACTTTAACCCTCTGATTCCATGCTCATGCTTAAACTGGATTTTAAGATCTGGATGAAAACTCCGCTAGCATGTCATATCACTAGAGCCAACATAAAATGTACTATGTAAAGAAAACAAACAAACAAAACATATTTAAAACATAAAAGGAAAGGGACACTTTATTTAGTTGAAATAAAAGTTAAAGGGGTTTGAACATAAACGACGAAGGGACAAAACAAGATAGATCACGAACTGCAACCCTAAAATACTTCAAAAAATAGAAAAGAATACAAAACAAACTACCAGACCTCTTCCTAGTAGGGAGTGGTGACTTTTCAATTGCTCAGCCCGACAACTTAGCCACTGCTTTGCATATAAACATGACTAGAGCTTCCCTCACTGTCAATGTTCTTCCCCATGATCAATCCATCTTGAATCATGTTTTCAATTTCCCTTTTCAAATCTCGACAACCTTCAATACTATGACCCTGAGCATCAAAATGATATGCACATCGTACATTAGGGTCAAAATTTCTTGAACGCCAATTAAGAGTTCACCCAAGAAGAGGAGTGATCATGACCCACTGTACCAATATCTGAAATAAACTGGCATACGACTCTCCAATTGGTGTGAAGCCATCTTTTGACTTCTTCCTCATTTCATTGTTTGGCTTGGATAAAAAATCAGGCTTAGAAGGGTTTTGGTATGTTTGTGGAGTTAGAGGATGACTCTGAGGAGTTGGTGTATTCCACTGTAGGTAAGATGGGGGTTGAATATATGGTTGTGCATTATATACTGGATATGGAGGTGGAAAAGCAGAGTACAATGGATTTTGGGAGTGATTATGTGGAGCTTGGGCATAAACTTGAGCTTGAGCCTGATACCGACGATGATGTGGTATTCTTTACCTTTCCTATTGTCCAACACTTCCTGAACCTTTTTGAATTACTTGAGTAGTCGCTCTCAATGTTATAAAACTCACAATACGACCAGTCTTAATTCCCTCTTCTATCATCTCCCCCATTTTGAGGACCTCAATGAACGTTTTGCCTAAAATAGGTAACAAGTGTTGATAATATGTTTCGTCCGACGCTTGAATAAATACCTCCACCATCTTACTTTCTTTCATTGGAGATTTCACCCTAGCAGCTTGTTCACACCATCTAATTGCATATTCTCTAAAACTTTTGGTGTTCTACTTCTTCTTCTTCATATTAGTCAGGGATTTCTCATTAGGAATCAACTCCATATTGTATTGAAATTGTTGCACGAATTCATTAGCTAGGTCATCCCAAATAATTCACTTGTCGATGTCTTGGTCAACAAATCATTCCGAAGCTAGGCTTGAAAGACTTTCCCCAAAATACGCCATGAGTAGTTTTTACTTTCCTCTAGCACCTCTTAATTGGTTACAATAGCATCTCAAATGTGCCACTGGGTTACCATGTCCGTCATATTTCTCAAACTTTGGCATTTTAAAGCCAGGAGGAAGGTTAACACCTAGAAACATGCATAAGTCCTTATATGAGACACTTTTGTAATCCCCAAGTCCTTGCAAATTCTTCATAGCCAGTTCTAAACTTCTCAATTTTCTGGTCACTTTCTCTTGTTCTTCTGTCATAACAGGATTCTCAGTGTTAGGAGGAAATTCAGGCGGGCTGAGTGTCATCGTAAAGACCAATCAATTGAATGTAGGCTCGGAAGTGTAACGCTGATCACCAATAATATTCAATGCAGTCTCTCTTGTAGAGTAGGGAGGCACAACTTGTGGATGAACATCAAAAGTAGGAGCTTCAGGTAGGGGTGGCTCCGCAAAAGCATGAACAACAGGTGGAGCCGAGTATATGGTAGTCTTGGATTGGGAAGTGAGGAAATGAACATTAGAAGTAGTTGGATAATGTTGCCCCGGATTTGATCCTGATACATGTTGTGTCATATTAACAAAAATGGGAAATTTTGCATGTGACACGGGAGGGAAGCTAGAAAAATATTCCAGATTATCAGTGGGAACTGAAGGAGGCGGCAACCCATTAGCCCAAGCTCGATGCATTTCTATCATTTGCTTCCTTAATTTTCGAATATCTTCATCAGCTCCTAAATTCTCATTTCCCAGACTCCCTATCTGATTAGTGACAGCAAACTCGGTATCCTTGTTGGTCATAACCTTCTCTGTGACTTAGTGCAATATGGAGGACCAGCCAAAATGCCACAAACCAACCACCTCAAACTAACTGAACAAGAGATAACAAATGTGTTAGAGTTCAACACTTTCACAAAATCTCTCTCTTTTTTTTCTTTTTGAAAAGGTCACGGAACCCAAGAAGGGCGCCTACGTATCTCACTCCCAAGAGAGGAGAATCAGGTATGCGTAGTTCATGAAGTCTTGATAAAATAACCAATTAAACTCTTTTTTCTTTCTTTTTTCTTGAAACTTTAAGAAGAAAAGAAAATAACAAATTATCAAAAGAATTGACGAAAATCTTTTTTGCATTTTTCAAATTTAAATTCCCTATACAAAATGAAACCTATGACAACCAAAGAAAAATCTCTTTTTGAAATTTTCGATTCTAAATTTCATATGAAAATGAAACTTGAAACTATTAAAGGAAAATCTTTTTGTGGTTTTCTTTTCGAAGATGTATATGACACACCTACTCTAAATGAAGAGTGAAGAAAGTCTTTTTGGATTTTTTTTTCATATTCCTATACAAAATAAAACCTATGACTACCAAAGAAAATCTTTTTGGGTTTTCAATTTCGAATATATATGAAAATGAAAATTGAAACTATTAAAGAAAAATCTTTTTGCAGTTTTCTTTTAAAGAAATATATGACACCTACTCTAATAAAGAGTGAAGAAAATCTTTTTGAATTTTTGAATAAGATCCCTAAACCAACAATAGGTTGCCTACTATCTCCCATCCCGAAAGAGAAGAATCAGAGGTGCGTAGTTCATCCAGATTGGACAATTGAGGATTAAATAATGAACTGAACTTTGACTTAAGAGACACGACCAAAGACAGATGATGGACAATGTAAATAAAATCTTTTCGAGTTTTCATTTAGACAATTCACATAAGACTACCACTAACAACTATGAAAGAAAAATCTTTTTGGCATTTTCATTTTATGAAATGGACACAACTACTACCATTTTTGAAACTTCTAAAGAAAATCTTTTTTTGGAATTTCTGAATTATGAATGCATGCTAAAGAAGATAAAGGGAAAATCTTTTTGAAATTTTGTTTTTTTGAGAAAATGAGTGCGAAAGGTAAACAATCTTTTTGAATTTTTGAATTGTGAAAAACTAAAACCATAAAGAATACTAAAAGCTACGAAACCCTTTTTGACTCTTTTTTTTTTCTTTTTTTTTCAAACACACTTTACTTCTACCACATGCTTTTCTCGAATCAGTCCGTCAAATGACCCCTTACCCTCAAAAGTGCAACAGTTAGCATGTAGAGATTCCTTATGGGGGAGCCTCCTATGAAGGACCAAGTGGGCCCCTCTAGGTCTCAATATGATGAACATAAATATGACCTAAAGGCTGACCTACGTTGGGGTTCACTAACAAGGCTGTTCAGGGGAGCATATGGTCGATAGTGGCTGCGACAACTTTCCACCCACTCCATACGTCTGACGACTCCCCCTCTGAAAATAAAGGTGACTCAACTAGAGTTCATGTGCACGACGTGCACTTTGAGACTTGTTGTAGAAAGAATTGACTCGGGTTATGCAAATGATACCAGATATAAAGCGGTAACACATAAAGAAAAACCATAAACAAAGAGAATGTTGTCCCTCCACAATGATAAAATAAATACAAACGATAACACAAACAATGTCCTTACACCCATAATGTCAAACTAAGCCGATACAACTCCAAAAAATAAGCTCGGATTCTAAAAGTTCCCCAACAAAGTCGCTAGAGTTGTCACACCCCTTTTTTCATCCAAAAGATTATCATTTTAAGGGTTGAAAGGGTTTTTATTATCAAAGTGGAAAAATATTGAAAATTTATTTCGAAAAAGGATTATTTACATTTTTTATTCAGAGACGCCACTTGACATAATCCGGTGTGCCAAGTCACCTTTAAAAGATCCTTTTCAAAATAATTTGACTCTTTCAACTGGTTTGCAAACAAAGATTCTGGCTAAGGAATTCTGTTGACTGAGGGGAAGGTGTTAGGCACCCCTCAATCCCGTGGTTTGACCACGGTCGCTTGGCGAAGCATATTGGTTAATTTGACATCACAGATGTATAAACCACAAAACACGTAAAACAAGCATCAAACAAATCAAACAGAGTTCAAAACAAAAATAAAGTCCAGTCCGAGTTATAAAGACCCAAAAAGAAAAAATCGAAAATAAATCCTATCTAACCTATACTAATCCTAACTATGCTCCCGTGCTTTACCCGATAGCTCGGGCCTTCATCACAAACATCTTCCGCCAACAAAATACTTCGGGGCATTCCACGGATAAATCAATGCAAATCCCTCAGGGCATTCCCCGGCGAAATGATACATTTGATCCAAAAAGTGAACATACCAGCAATTCGACACGGATATCAGGCATTCAAACAAACATCATCCCTAAATTTGCCTATCCGAACCTACGATTTGCCCATCAATCCTTTTTCTAAAACATGATACTATCAATGTTCGCCATCAACAATGAATCAAAATACCATAATATTTACCTTTTACCGATTTTTGATTCCCTCCACAAATTTCTTCTTAATGATTAAACCAATTCTATACACAATTCATCAATCAAGTTTTCAAATCCAAATTTAACATCAAACAAACAACCAACGAGAATTCAAATATGCCCAAACACACAAACTATTCATAATCACGGGAAAATCAAAAGGAGAAAAGTTAGAATTGGACCTCAGGAGCTTTTGATTGATTTAATAAGAGAAATAAAAGCCATTCCAGAACCTCGGAGAATACCAACGAAATCTCGAATCTTCAAATTAGTGGAAAAAAATATTCCAAAGCGTAATAACCCCAAATTCGACTCTTCCAATTAGTGGAGAAAATAAACCAGCGGTGCGGTAACTCGAATTCCTATTCGAACAGAATTTGCTACAAATCAGATGAATACCCAAAAAAAATAGTAAATATGAACAAAACGAAAACCCCATACATAAATTCACTGAAACCCACCCCAAAACCCCAACAGAATCAAACCGGGGCACCCTTAAAACCCGATAGAGAACTGAAACCAGTTAGAATTGAGTTCAGGTGAACTGACAATGACAACACCCACTGAAATAGATCGTATTTTAGCTTGGTATCATCACGATATCAAACAGAAAATGAGGGATTTCTTAGCAATTTTGGCGACTGATTCGAACCACAATTGACGGCGAATAATGATTCTGATGCGGATATCACTGGAAAAAACAAAGGGGAATTGGATTTCTCACTGGTTTTTAGTCCATGTTTACTCTCTCTTCCTCAATCGTGTGGATCGTTCATTTTCTGGTGAGGATGTGCGTGTTTTCTCAATCGTGTCTGTGAATATGGTGACAACTGCTTGAATATTTCTATAACAGTGTGCATATATCTCTGGAGAAGATGACGAATGGAGGGTGTTCATGAATAAGAAAAAGAAATAATTCAAGTTCGTCTCTCCTGTGAGGTGGATGAATAGAAACAGAAAAGGAAGATCCTGTGTATGTATGTAAATGGGTGTGTTCCCAAAATGAAAAATATCCCAGAGTGATGTGGGTCCCCTCGTTTTTTATTATTGTTGTGTTTGTTAAAAAGGAATAAAAAATGTGAGGGGTAGCGACGTGAGTGGGGGGTGGGGTAGGTGGTTAGGATAAGGTTAGGAATTTATTGCATTTTTGTTATTTTTGTATTTTTGTGGGATATAATTATATGGGTGAGGGCACACAGTAAGACAGGGGTAAAAATGGTAAAAATGCTTTCGAGGAGGGGAAAAATTACGTGTCTACACTTATTCTTACTACATATTGTGTGAGTAGCAGCTGTTGGAAGCAAGTAGCTGGCGATTGTCATGCCTGCTTCCAGCTATTTATTTGCTCCGTGATTTTACTATATCACTCCTAATTAATTATTATATTACATTTATGTATTATAAAATTAATCAAATTTAATTTTTTTTTTTAAAAGTAAAATAGATATTTATGACATATCTGCTTTAGCTGCTTCAATTGTAATTTTACTATACCATCCCTAAGTAAACTAATATAAGTCATCTAAGTATTAAAATAATAATAATATTTAATAAAAAAAGTAAAATAAACATAAATGATAAATTAATTCTTGATGTTTTAAATTAATTTGACATCTCTTATGAGGTCCACTTAATTTTTTTAAAAAGTATTTTTTATAGCAATTTTGATATATCACTTCTAATTATTTATTCTAAGTCATTTAAGACGTGCTGGTTTCACTACTTAAATCGTGATGTTTGTTTGAATCTCGAAATTATATCAGTGCCACTTAAATTAAAATAGAATTTTTTTTTATAAATTGACTATCAATATCATAAACGTTGGAACAAGAAGAGTATTATAAATTACAATAACATACAACTTTAAAATATATAGCTATATATAGCAACACATGAAAAACCTTAGAATTGAACATTATATTAGCTACTTTCACATCATCATCATTGTTCACACTTTCGAGATTTAGTGTACTCACAGATCCCATTTTGAGAAAATGTCTTCATTTCTGGGGAATCATTAATCTACACTTCTCTAAGAAATAGAAAATCAATTGCACGCTTAGTTAGAAAGAAATGACCCAGCATTGATAAATCATCAAGGTACAAATTTTGCAACCGGGGAAATACGAGCCCATTAGTCATGATTTTTTCTCCTTGTTGTTTCTCTTCTGTGATCACTTCTTCCATTGATTGACAATCTTCTACCCATAGTTTTCAGAGATCTAGAACACCTTTAGCCATTGATGGAGATATCAAGTTTCTCAACTTTCCACAATTATGTACTTCCAATATTTCAAGTTTGTTGAAGTAAGCAGTTGGAAGTTGGTGAGAGCATAGAGCACTTATGCTGTCAATATTATGGAGTTTTAGCTCTTCCAGGTTTTAGGACAAGAAACCTGTAAACGTTAAAGAGATGAAGTTCAGTTCTATTTATTACTCCGCCCATTTAAAAAAGAATGACCTACTTTCCTTTTTAGTCTGTTTAAAAAAGAATGACCCATTTTTTTTTGGCAATACTTTAATTTTAATTTTACACATGGCATGATTAAGACCACAAGATTAAGGACATTTTGGTACATTTAACACAACTTTAAATTAAGGCCACAAGATTCAAAAGTCTTTTTATTTTCTTAAACTTTGTGCCAAGTCAAAGTAGGTCATTATTTTTGAAACGGAGGGAGTATTTGTTTCCAAGTCAGTCTCCCTTTGTACATTATTTATGTTAGAAATAATTAATAAAATTCTTATTTATGATTTGTCTTTTTATTTTTTATTATTACAATAGATTAAATTATTTTTAGACTAAATCATTAGATATCAATAAAATGTAAATACATTAAATATATAATATATAAATTAGTTTTGTTTTCTATTTAACTCCCGCATTTAAAATGTGAAGGTGTCAGAGATGAAGATGTTGTTATGGATGTGTGAGTTTACAAGAATGGATAAGATCATAAATAAAGTTATATATGACAAATTGGGAGTGACTTCGATAGAAGAAAAGATGCGTAAAATAAGGTTGAGATGGTTCATACATGTGCTGAGGAAGGGCATGGATGTCCCAATGTAGAGGTGTGAGAGGTTGGCTATGGATGAATTTAGACGAGGTAGATGTAAATCGAAGAAATATTGGTGGGAGGTGTTTAGACATGACATGGAGTAGTTACAGCTTACCGAGGATATGAATCTAGATAGGAAGGTGTGGAGGACACATATTAGGATAGAAGGTTAGTAGGATGGGGGCTAGCAATTATAGCGTTTCACAGGTAGAATCATGTTCTTTGAGTTTTGGGTATTGTTTATGATTTCGGGTAATTATTGGTGGTATTATTTGGTGATACTCTTGCTCCTGCTGCTGTCTGTTGTTTTGTAACTATCTTGCATTTCTTGTTCTTATATTATGTGTTTTCTTATGTTGTTTAATCTTGAGATGGGGGTATATTTTAAAAAGTTTCTCTACCTCATCTCTGAGGTAGAGATATGAACTGTGTAATTCTATCCTTTAAACCCCACTATGTAGCAATATAATAGGTACGTGTTGTTGTTGTTTCCTATTTATCTATGAATTTAACCCATCCATTTCTAATAAAATTAAACAGCAAATAGATATTCTACTTGATAAAACTGCAAGGACTTTTTTTAATGATCATGTAGAACAATAGAAACACATCTTTCCATCAAAAAGAGGATGAAAATTGTCAATTCATCTCTTATTTCATATTAATATTCATATTTCAAAGATATATTAAATTCTTATATTTTCTTCACATTTGAGATGATGTACTGTCGGTATCTTTAAAAACTGAACAAAGTGAATATATTCTTGGCTTTTATATTGACTCTTGAGTATTGTTAAAATTTTGTTAAGTTTGAATGCATACATCATTAAAAAAATAATTTTCAGACTAGCAAAATAACTGGCACATGTTTAGTAATTCATACGATTAGTTTTACTTGACCCTTATTGACTTTGTATATTCTTAAAAAACTTTAATTAAGGATATACTTTATTAATTTAATCTCATTAATAATGCTTTGGAACTTTAAATTTGATTGTTATTACTTTATATAGTTATTTTGTACAAAGGGTAGAAAGGAAAAAACATATCAATTTTTTTTTATTTTAAAGCAGGATAAATAAATTCAAACAACTATTTTTAATATAAGGGTCAAGTTAAAAAAACACGAATGTAGTAGTACATATATTTGTCAATTTGCCAATATGTCAATTTGCACAAGTAAATATCTTTAATGTAAGTAAAAGGTAAACTTTAATTCAGAAAAATGCTCCAAATAAAAAAATGAGACATTTTTCTTTTTTCATGATTCGTTGCATGTAAAGAAGTAAAAGCATGCCTTTCATCAAAAAGAGGATCTGAGTCAGTAATGGAGTAGAACAAGGCCAGAAATTTTGAAACTCTAGTAAGTCCCATAAGAACATAATTTGTAACTTTAGGAACGCACTGCCCTCCACAGTGTCACTACGAAAGTGAGTGAAGCAATTCGGAGATTGAGGGTTCAAGTCACATAACTTGGGGAACTTTATTACTTCTGGTCTGATATGTATCCTTTGAGATATCTCTTCCTCCTCATCGCCAGGGAAATCCAAGGACACACAAAAAAGATACCGCAGACAATGACAATCGCTTACCGTTAGTCTTTCAAGTTTGGGGAATGGAATATTATTTTGGCAGTGGATCTTGAATAAATGTGGCAATGAATCACAATCATCTAGTTAGAGATCTTTCACATTCTGAAATTCATCTTGTTACAATTTAGTCACTACATTCTTGGAGCCCTTTTCTATTGAACATACACATTTTCTCTTCCTCAGTAGGGGGAGGATCCAATTACCCAATGGGGTACTTTGATGCAAGTTAAGAAGGAAGAAAAAATAAAACAACAAATTTGAAAAGGATAAGAATGAAAAATATGAGAAAAAAAACTATTCTATATTTAGCTAAACATTTCTCTGCATAAAGCCCGCCAAAAAGATAGTACCAGGCTTAAATAGCCAATGATATTCATAGGGTACAAGCCACAACTGGCCATTCTCAAATGGAACAAAAATGTCCAACTACTTAAACATAATGGGCAATTGCAACATAATGAACCTACCACTTAAAACCTATTTGGGGCTGAACTATAAATAATACCAAACTAATTTATTTGAACTCCTAACTAACATAATAACCAGGTATAACTTTCATTCTTGCATCATTTCTCACTCCTTAGTAGTTTTTTTATCCTTACGATACAAATTTTGGAAACCTCAACTTCATTGTAGAGAAGTTTTCCCAAGTTGCATTCCCTTCGCATCTGGTCCCAATGTATTAATCCTGAGGAATTTCCCTATTCTCTCTTTTAATCCTCCTCCTCTCTAAGATCTCTTTAAGCTGCACACAGTTGGGAGAAGACATATCCACTACTGAGGGATGATTGAAAATAATAGGCACTTCTTGATAACACTTCAATTAGGATATATAAATGTGTGATGGATGTTCCACTTGAGGAGGTAAAGACATCCTGTAAGGTACTGAGCCTATTTTTTATAGAACCTGATAAGGACCATAGTATTTAGCTAACAACTTAGAAATTTTTGTTGGAGATTATAAGTTGTCTATATGGCTGAATCTTCAAAAATACCCAATCACCCTCTACAAATTTCCTATCAGTTGTCTGCTAGTTAGACAATGAAACTATTCTCTATTGAGCTTTAGTAATGTGGAATTTATGTGATTCAATCTTGAATTCCATAGTGATAATATTTCTGTCCACCTCTTCTTCTATTGTACCACCTGGAACATAAGAAATGTGGATTGGTGGAGGTTTACCATAAAGAGCTTCATGGTAGTAGTTAGGATTGCTGACTGAAATTTGGTATTACCACTATTCTTCTAGTGACAAAAAATTGGCCCAATATCTTTGACTATCAACATAAAAACACCTCAGCTAAGTCTCCACTGTTCTATTGAGTACCTCTATTTTTCCATCTATTTGAGGATAGTAAGCAGTAGGGTACTTAAGGTTACACCTTACATTGAAATATCTCTTGTCAAACCTTGCTCATAAATATTAGATCCCTATCACCGATGATATCTGTTGGCATCCCATGTAACTTAAAGACTTGATCATGATAGAGTTGAGCCACAAAAATTGTTGTATATAGATGAGTAATTGCCAAGAAATGCCCATATTTTGTAAGCTTGTCAACAAACACTAGTATGATATCTTACTCATAGATTTAGGTAGACCATCTATAAAATCCATGATTACACAGGACCATATAGAAGATGATATTTTCAAGGGTTGAAGGAGGTCTTGATAAGAAGAACTATCATATTTGCTTCTTGGACATGTTGCACAACTCCTCATAAACTTAGTTATCAAGGGTTGAAGGAGGTCTTAATAAGAAGAACTATCATATTTGCTTCTTGGACATGTTGCACAACTCCTCATAAACTTAGTTACATCATTCTTTAAGCCCTTCCAGCTAAATAAACTTGAAATTTTCTTGTAAGTGTTCTTAATTCCACAATCTCCCCCTACTAGCTTAGCATGCCAAATGTGCAGAATCTCTGCCTTTATAGTTGAGTTAGATCCTACAACTAACTTTCCCTTCCCCCTTAATTGTTGATTCACAAAAGTGAACTATTTAACTTCTTCTTATTGTGGTTGTACCCTCTTCAACAACTCTCTAATAGCAGGATCCTCATCCTAACTATACTTGATCATATCAAACAACTTAGTATTGCCATGAGTCAACACCATGGATGCCACTTTCCCCATATGCACCCCGTGATAATGAGTCTACTGCCTTATTTCTCTTATTTTTTCTATTCAATTTCAAAATAAATGCATCAACTTAGCAATCCACTTCATTCGAGACCCTGTATGTAATTTTTTATCTAACAAAAATATTATGTCCTTTTGGTCAGTCCTCACAATAAACTTCCTACCCACTAAGTATTGAGCCTACTTAGTTACAGTTAAAACCAGTTTTAAAAGTTCCTTATCATATACAGACAACCCTTGGCGCCTTATAGACAACCCTTGCTGAAGTATGTTATAGAATGACCATTTTGCATTAATACAACCCCTTTTCCATAATCACATGCATCTGTTTCTATAATATAAATGGCTGAATTATTGGACAATTCTAAGACAGGTGCTAATGTTAATGCTTCCTTCAATTTCTCAAAAGTTATAGATGCCTTTTAGACTACTGAAACCCATCCTTCTTCTATTGATCAATAAGAGGTTTACTGATGATACCATAATACTTGATGATCCTCTTTTTATACCCTACCAAACCCAGGAACCCACTAGTCTCTCTTACATTGTTAGGCATTGGAAACCTTCTAACAACATCAATTTTTTTTGGATCAGTAGAAACCCTTTCAACAGAGATCAGTCCCACAACTTGTGTTTTACCAGTATTTCATAAACTATTTTGAGATGAATTAAGTGTTCAGATAAGCTTTTACTGAACACTTATATGTCATCAAATAACACCAATATAAATTTCTTGAGATAATCCTTAAACACGTGATTCATCAATCCTTGAAAGCAAGATAGAGTTGTTGAAATATGTGTATGTGTGTGTGTGAAGAGGGGACGGTTGCACCACACTATAAGGGACCAAGTCCCTTAGAGTCAGACACAAGCAATCAAATAGTTTAATGTGTAAACCTCCTTTCTTATGGGAGGAAAACTATGGGCTACCCTCACAAGCGCTCAACAATCCACTATAATCAAACTCCTGATTACTGACTCAATTTGAACCTAACTCTAGGTTCAACTAATTCGTAACAACTCTATTACAAACCTTCCTTGACAACTCTGCCAAGAACTAACCTTGATATTAATTAACTCTAACTGATATCAAACTTAGGTAACTCTACCTAAGAACTCTTAGGAACACAAGAAAAACATTACTTTTATAATATAAGTAATTTAATTACAGACCATGACTTGACTCAACTCACTCTTTTAGTAAATACGAAAATTAAGAACTTTAGCAATGTTGCAAAGTTGAGTTTTCATCTATTTCCCACTTCTATATTTTGATTTTGCAAAAAATCATAAATTGAGAAACATCTTTTCTATTTATAGTGGAATAATGATTAGGTCAGTTTCTACTCCTGAGTTGTACATATCTCACCTATGCAGTTTGATACACTAGATGACAAAACTGTGTAGGTCATCTGACATCTGTATATTTCCATGAAGATCTAGGGACCTGGTCCTTTATTGTTAGCTGATCAACATCAAAGTAAGATATTTAAATTTCCCCTTTTTGATGATGACAAACCACAGAACTTGACCACAGAAATGGAGCATCAAATTCATTCGCTTTACTCAGTCAGAGTAATTACCACTACTGTTAGTGAATATTACCCCATCACTATGCACCTTGCTTCCCCCTATCAATATATCATACAACATAGGGACCTGGTTCCTTATTGTTAATTGACATAAACATTCATTCACTATGTTTTAGTATTCCCCATGTCAATTTACCCGCACTCATCAATGTTCATTCAGTTCAGTTACCTATCACATGAACCATTAATATTCAACATTCTTTATTCAGTTTAGTATTACACCTACTAGATGCGCCATCAATATTCAACATTCTTCCCAATCAATATGCCATCATACTTTACCAATATTTAATACATATACACCTGGTTCCTAGTCCCTACCATATGAATTTGGTATTCCCCCTTTTGGCATCATTGAAAAGAGATAAAGTAAACCAAGAGAAAAATAAGCACAAGTAAGTTAACTCCTGGCCACTGGGGCAACATTAACATGAAGAATAACTTTAAAATTGAGAAAGAGACAGATGAAACACCCAAACTAAGAATTCATTCATTTTAAGTGAGATCAGTACCATTACAACATGCAAAAAACATAAATCAACTATCTTTAAAAGCCACATAAAAAACAAGAACTGGAAACTAACATAGAGATAAAAAAACTAATACATGGATGATAAGACTTAGGTAGAGGGGGGCTTAGGGGAGAAGGATTTGAGAAACAACTATATTGTATAACTCTTTGCATCATAGGCATTTAGCAGATTCTTAGTGAGGTCTTTAACTTCAACATTCAACCCTTGAACTTCTTTAGTAAGTTCTGCAACCTTGGTCGGGAGCTTTGTATTTTCTGCTGCAAGTTCCGCAGTAGCATTAGGTCCCTTTGAGGATAACTTTTGATTCTATATCTTCAAGTGCACTATCTCAGCATTCTTAGTAGCAAACTTAATCCTCATCTCCTCTCTTTCCTTACTTAAATTCTCTTGAGTAGCCAATAGTTCTGACACTTGGGACATTGTAACGCCCCGTATTTCCCTAGCATAAACTAAGTCCTAATATGTGAGTATTCATATATATATATATAATTTTTGAAATACTCATTATTTTTTAGTTTAGAGCCTGCCATTGTGTAGGAAATTCAATTAGCTTACCAACGATATAAAATTTGCCTAAATCTAATAACTGGGTAAGAAGGTATGACAATTTTAAGTTTCAGTCGTTAAACACCATCATTTTGAACTTTAGTTCATCGCTAAGTCAGTGTAAATAGAAATTGTTAATTTACAGTGTTGCTCTGCGATAGTGGAGTGTCGCACCGTAGGCCCAATTCATAATTGTCCAAGTCCAGTGAGGTAGCGCGATCATGGCGCGCCGCACTAATGGTGAAAATCAGAATTAAAGGGGCATCGCAGTTTTTTTGCATCGCGCCATTAGCCCAATTCCCAGTTGTCAATTTCCAGTGACACGGCGCAATATCGCCGCATCGCACTAGATGCCCATTTTAGAAAAAATTGATGAAAATTAAAAGTTTTGCCCATGGGTAAAACAGTCTTTTCCCCTAATTTTAATCCTCCCAGGTGTGCTTTTAAGCCCTAAAAACATTTTTAAACTCATTATTTTAATTATTATCCCCCAAATCAAGAAGCTTTCTCTCCAAAATCAAGGAGCCTTGCTCTCTAATTTCAAGGCCAATCCTCAAGAACTCACCCAGAACTTCAAGAAATTCACTATCCCAGGTATGTTAGATGTTCATCCATGGATTCCTTTCATCCATGGAGCCCAAGTAACCTATTTTAATCACCAAGTTATAATATTTTCAAGTTATGATGTTTTAAATTATGATTTCATCCATGAATCTTCATGCACTATTGATTTTATACCATGTTACCATGAAATTATCATTACTATTCAATTCTCCATGTTTTAATATTATTATTTATTGAATTAAACCATGATTTAGTACTATTATGTTGAAATCATGTTATACTTATAAGTTCTATGGCATTCCTATGATTGTTTTAAACTCTGAACTACAAGTGTTTGATAAAACACCTACAAGAGTGTTTGATTTAAATAAAAGCCTTCATGTTTTGTCCTTCAAGTTTCAGTATCATTTTACTATTATTGTTTTAAGTCCTGGGGGTTATTCAATACCCCAAATCCATAGCTGTTTACTTAGTCTAGTATTAGTACATTATAGAATAGTCTTCAGAACATACTATGAACATTATCAGAATAGTCAGTTACCAGTCAAATGAACTCAAAATAGTCTAGTATTTTAGTGTCATTCAGTTGGGAGTAGGATTTAGCACCGAGCGAGTGTAGGGATGATGGCTTCCCCATTAGATAGGCAGAGTTGTTAGTAGCAGTCCTATATTCCAGAACTATGTAGCCAGTGTAGAATATAAGAAGTCACCGGTCAGATTAGGATTGACTATCTCGCAGGGGTCACCCGTCAGTTTAGGCTTGACACCCTTAGTCCTTTGGACATTATATCATTTTAGTGGATCCACAAAGCTATCATTAGTATCCATGGCATAGTATTAGCACCCTTCTAACTGGGGTTACAAGTTGGACCCTGATTAGCTCAAATTGAGGAATGTCGGTTAGATGATACCTCCCACAGTCTTAGATACAGTCCCAGTTCAAATATTCAATCTTATTATTTTTTAACCAAAGCATACAGATTTCAATTATTTCTATATTTTAGTTTGCAAATTTTTACTCAGTTCATGTTATATGCTGGTCATGCATCCTTAGTATCTACAAATTTTTACATATTTTCAGTATTTATAGATTTTTATGCATACATAGTATTTACATGCTTCTCATATCTCCAGTGCCTATAGATATTATTTTCTCTATTCAGTACTCCATGTTTTACATGCATATCCAGTTAATTATTAGTTCTATTCATGAAACCATGCTTATCAGCCTACCTCATTTAGCATACCAGTATATTCAAAGTACTGATTGCATACTTTTCTTTTGAGCTATGATGTATTATATCATAGGTGCTGATGCTCAGTTCCCAAACCATGCTTAGACCTTACTACTCAAGATATCAGTAGTTCAATAGCAGTGGTGAGTCCTCATCATTCGAGGGTAGATTATTTTACTTTGTATCTCTATTTCAGTAGTTAACAGAGTTAGTTGGGGACTATCCCATCAACTCATATTCAGTCAGTTAGTTTTAGAGGCTTTTTAGACATTAGAGTCAGTTATTCAGTATTCAAAAATTACAGTTAGTTATCTAGTTTATCATTATTTTATCAAATTCAGTCAATTATTTCTATAGACTCATATTTTAGTTTTAAATTCAGTTATTAAAACCTTATGGAAATATCAGATATTTTCTACAATTATGATATTATTATTCAGTACTCACAATAGGTACCATCTTATGGGTTAGCTTATGGTCCCTCGGGACTATAAGCATCCTGTGATGACTAGGGGGTAGTCCCGAGTCATTACAAACTTAATATCAGAGCCTAAGGTTTTAAAGTATCCTAGGAAGTCTGAAAGTCGCGTCAAGTAGAGTCTTATGTATGGGTGTGTAGTGTGCCATACTTATGGATAAGATGCTACAAGGCACTTAGGAAATGTTTTCCTTCTTTCAGTATTCATATTGTATTAGTGATCATGAGTTCAAGTTAAACTCCCTGTTTAATTCATTTCTTCCTACCGTTTACAGACCATACCTCCCAAGAAGAATAGAAAATCAGCCAACCCCCAATCCTATCCAGGCAAATCCTCTGGACAAGCACGTCTCTCACGCAGAATTCAGGGCTACGTTCACTACTCTAGCCAAATCTGTAGCGGCACAAAATGAATGGCCAGCTGTTGTTCCGACCAACCCAGTGGTCAATACTGCTGCAACTAGAATTTGGGACTTCACCCAGATGAATCCTTATTCTTTCATAGGATCCAAGTCTGAAGAGGATCCACAAGAATTATTTGATATGGTTCAAAAGGTCACCGATTCTATGGGGGTAACATCTAGTTAGAGTGCTGAGTTGGCTGCATAACAGTTACAAGATGTAGCCCATACTTGGTTTAAGTAGTGGAAAGTTGATAAGGGTGTAGATGCAGGGCCTGTAGAATGGGAAGAGTTTGCCACAGCTTTCTTAGATATGTTCTTCCCATTAGAGTTGAGAGAGACCAAATTGTTAGAGTTTATTAACTTGAGGTAGGGTAGCATGAGCGTTGGGGGGGTATTCCCTCAAGTTTACTTAGTTAGCTAGGTATGCTCCTTATGTGGTAGCTAATAACAGGTCCAAGATGAGTAAGTTTGTGTCTGGCATATCTGATAGTGTGGTCAAAGAGAGTAGGACCGCAATGCTAATTAGGGAGATAGACTGTCTAGACTGATGGTCCATGCTCAACAGATTGAGGAGCAGAAAATTAGGAGAGAGAAAGAAAAAATAAGAGGGCTAGGATAGGTAGTTTTAATTTTAATCAACCAAGGTCAGAAGGTAGTAATCGTCCCTAATTCCATCAGAGGTCTTCAGCTCTAGCACCCTCTTCAGCCAGTGCCCCAGTACCTAAATTTAGAAATGACAATAGGGATAGAGCACTAGGATCTAAGTCCCAGGTCAATGTTAGCAGTGCTCGTAAAATCCTCTATGTCAAAAATATGGCAGACACCATCAGGGTGAGTGTAGAGAAGGTAGTGATGAATGATTCACGTATGGAAATCCAGGTCATCGAATTCAGAAGTGTCGGGTAGTTTCTCAGAAAGTTAGGGTTGTGCACCAACAGGGCCAGTCCTATTAGTTGTTAGCTTTTTCCAGTCGTCCAACTCAGTAGGGTGCCTCTTCCAGTGCTACCAATGGTCAGCGTCTGAATAGATTATATGCTTTTCAGTCTCACCAAGATTAAGAAAATTCTCCTGACATAGTTAGTTGTACATTGCAGGTCTTTCACTTACATATTTATGCTTTACTAGACCCTGAATCTTCTCTTTCTTTTGTAACTCCATATATAGCCGTCAACTTTAGAGTCAGTACCAAAACTCTAGCATAGCCCTTTTCAGTGTCTACCCTAGTAGGCGTTTCTATTGTAGCCAGACAGGTATACAGGAACTTCCCGGTCATAATATCTCAGAAAGTTACCTCAGTTGATCTCGTGGAGTTAGAGATAATGGATTCTGATGTTATTCTTGGCATGGATCGGCTCCACTTTTGCTATGCCTCAGTTGACTGTAGAAATAGAATAGTTCATTTTTAATTTCCAAATGAACTAGTCCTTGAATAAAGGGATAGTACTACAGCTCTTAGGCGTCAGTTGATCACTTACCTTAGAGCCAGAAAGATGATATTGAAGGGGTGTATTTACCATCTTGTGTGAGTCAAAGGCTCTAACTCAGAAACTCTAACTCTCGAGTCAGTTTTAGTAGTGAGGGAATTTCCAGATGTGTTCCCTAAAGATCTCCTCGGAGTTTCTCTCGAAAGGG
Organism: Capsicum baccatum var. pendulum; assembly: GCA_030864225.1. Classification (NCBI taxonomy): domain Eukaryota; kingdom Viridiplantae; phylum Streptophyta; class Magnoliopsida; order Solanales; family Solanaceae; genus Capsicum; species Capsicum baccatum. Next base: position 44,164,594 of record CM061554.1, read on the forward strand.
AAATCGACTTTGAAATATACCTTCTCCCAGATACTCAACCTATATTTATTCCACCATACAGAAGGGCTCTAGTTGAACTCAATGAACTAAAAGAACAGTTGAAGGATCTTCTAAATAAGGTATTCATCAGTCCCAGTGTCTCCCCATGGGGTGTACCTATTCTTTTCATGCGTAAAAAAGATGGTTCTCTCAAAATATGCATAGACTAACGTTAGTTAAACAAAGTCATAATCAAAAATAAATATCCACTTCCCAGAATCGATGACTTTTTTGATTAACTTTAGGGTTCCAGTTACTTTTCCATGATAGACCTCAGATCAGGCTATCATCAGCTCAGGGTCAGAGAATGTGATATTCCAAAAATAGCTTTTCGAACCTGATAGGTCACTTTGAATTTCTAGTCATGTCCTTCGGTCTTACAAATACCCCAGCAACCTTCATGGACTTGATGAATTAAGTGTTCAAGCAGTACTTAGACATACTCATTATAGTCTTCATTGATGACATTCTTGTTTACTCCCATAGAGAAAATAATCATGCAGACCACCTCAGAATAGTAATTCAGACTCTTAGAGCTCACCAGTTGTTCACTAAAATCAGTAAGTGTGAATTCTGGCTAAGATCAGATATCAGGAGTTTCTTAGGTTCAGCTGGCTATTATCATCGATTTGCTTAAGGGTTTTATCCTATTGTATCCCCCATGTACAAATTGACTCAAAATAAAGTTAAGTTTCAGTGGTCAGATTCCTGTGAGAGAAGTTTTCAAGAGTTGAAGACTCGACTCACCTTAGCCCAGTCTTGACTCTACCAGATGGTTCAGATGGTTTTGTTGTGTACTATGATGCATCCAAAGTAGGTTTGGGTTCTGTCCTCATGCGGAGAGGTAAGGTCATAGCCTATGCCTCCAGATAGCTTAAATCCCATGAGAAGAATTACCCTACTCATGATCTTGAGTTAGCAACTGTAGTATTTTCCTTAAAGATTTAGAGGCATTACTTGTATGGGATGCATATGGATGTGTTCACAGATCACAAAATCTTTTAGTATATGTTCTCTTAGAAAGATTTAAATCTGCGTCAGAGAAGGTGGTTAGAATTATTAAAGAATTATGACATAAGTGTCTTGTATCATCCGGGCAAGGCCAATGTAGTGGCTGATGCTCTCAGTAGATTGCGCATAGGTAGTGTAGCTCATGTTTAGGATAGTAATAAGTAGTTAGCTCAAGAAGTTCATTGGCTTGCCCGACTAGGTATCCGCTTAGTCAACTCAGCAGAGGGAAGTGTATGGGTGCAGAGTAGCTCAAAATCATCTCTAGTTTCCGAGGTGAAGGAAAAGGAGGATAGACATCCCAGTCTAGTTAAGTTGAAAGAATCAGTTGGAGAAAAAAAATAGAGGTTTTCTCCCAAGGGGGAGATGGTGCGTTTCACTATATGGGTATATTGTGTGTTCTTGGTGTAGATAACTTAAGGAAATGAATTCTTGCAGAGGCGCATGGTGCGTGTTACTCTATTCATTCAGGGCCACTAAGATGTACCGTGATTTATGGGAGATCTATTAGTGGAGTAGGATGAAGAGAGATATAGCAGAGTTTATGGCTAAGTGCTCTATATGTTAGCAAGTTAAGATTGAGCACTAGAAACCTAGTAGGTCCACACTAGAGTTCAGTATTCCTACTTGGAAGTGAGAGGAAGTGAACATGGATTTTGTGAAAGGGTTGCCTCGTACCCATCATCAACATTATTCTATTTAGGTTATCATAGATAGGATGACCAAATAAGCTCAATTCTTGCTAGTCCATACCTCTTATTTTGCCAAGGACCATGCCAAACTCTATCTTAGAAAGCTGGTTAGGTTGCACAGTGTTCCCTTATCTATCATCTCAGATAGAGGTACCCAGTTTACCTCTTATTTCTGGAAAACATTCCAAAAGGGTCTTGGTACCTAAGTCCATCTCAGTACAACCTTCCATCCTCGGATAGATGGTCAAGCAGAAAGGAAAATTCAGACTCTTGAGGATATGCTGAGAGCATGCAAATTTGATTTTAAAGGTAGTTAGGATGGCCACTTGCCTTTGATTGATTTCGCATACAATACCAACTATCATTCCAGTATCTGTATGGCTCCGTTTGAGGCTCTCTATGGTAGGATATGTGGATCTCCAATTGGTTGGTTTGAAGTAGGTGAGGCCGCAGTAGTAGGGCCTGACTTGGTGTTTCATGCCTTAGAGAAGGTTCAGTTGATCAGAGAAAGGCTTAGGGATACCCAGAGCCGACAGAAGTCATATGCAGATATGAGGATAAAGGATCTCGAGTTTGAGGTTGGTGATTTCATGTACTTGAAAATATCTCCCTTGAAAGGAGTGAAGAAATTAGGTAAGAAAGGGAAACTCAGTCCCCGATATATTGGTCCCTTCATAATTCTCAATCGTTTTGGAAAGGTAGCTTATCAGCTTGATTTGTCTTTAGATTTAACCTTAGTACACCCAGTGTTCCATGTCTCGTTGTTGAAAAAGTGTATTGGTGATCCAACGGTAGTTGTTCCCTTAGAAAGTGCAGAGATTCAGAACACTCTTTCCTTTGAGTAAGTTCCAGTCAAAATTCTTAATCATCAAGTTCGTAGACTAAGGAACAAAGAAGTTCCATTGGTCAAATTTCTTTGGCGGAATCAGTCCGTTGAGGGAGCCACTTGGGAAGCAGAAGCAGATATGCAAACCAAGTACCCTAATCTCTTTTCCGCAAATCCAAATTTAGTTTAAAGTACTAATATTCTTAAGATTTCTTTCTATCATGCTCAGTTTCAATTGCACATTATGTTCATGCCAATCATGCAATTACAAATCAGTTCAGTTATGCATCCTATGCATCAAATATGCATGTTTAGTGTGTAAGCTTAGCCCAAGAGCTTTCCTTAGCTTAACCAGTTTCATTCGAGGATGAATGATCCAAAGAGGGAGATATTGCAACGCCCCGTATTTCCCTAGCATAATCTAAGTCCCAATATGTAAGTATTCATATATATATAATTTTTGGGATACTCATTATTTTTCTAGTTTAGAGCCTGCCATTGCGTAGGAAATTCAATTAGCTTTCCAATGATATAAAATTTACCTAAATCCAATAACCGAGTAAGAAGTAATGGCGATTTTAAATTTTAGTCATTAAACACCGTCATTTTGACCCTTAGCGCATCGCGGAGTCAGTGTAAATAGTAATTGTCAATTTTCAATGTTGCTCCATGACAGTGGTGCGTCACGCCATAGGCCCAGTTCCTAATTGTCCAAATCCAGTGAGGTAGCATGATCATGGCGCGCCGCGCCAATGGTGATAATCAGTATCAAAGGGGCACAACAATTTCTTTGCGTCGCGCCATCAACACAGTTCCTAGTTGTCAGTTTCCAGTGACATGGCGTGATAGCGCGGCATTGCGTCTGGTTCCCATTTCAAAAAAATTTGATGGAAATTAAAAGTTTTGCCCAAGGGTTAAACAGTCTGTTCCCCTAATTTTAATCCGCCCAGGTGTGCTTTTAAGCCCTAAAAAAATTTTTAAACTCATTATTTTAATTATTTTGCCCCAAATCAAGAAGTTTTCTCTCCCAAATCAAGAACTCTAGCTCTCCAATTTCAAGGCCAATCCTCAATAACTCACCTAGAACTTCAAGAAATTCATTATCTCAGGTATGTTAGATGTTCATCCATGGATTCCTTTTATCCATGGAGCCCAAGTAACCCATTTTAATTACCAAGTTATAATCTTTTCAAGTTATGATGTTTTAAATTATGATTTCATCCATGAATCTCCATGAACTATTGATTTTATACCATGTTACCATGAAATTATCATTACTATTCAATTCTTCATGTTTTAATATTATTATTTATTGAATTAAACCATGATTTAGTGGTATTATGTTGAATTTATGTTATATTTATAAGTTCCATGGCATTCCTATGATTGTTTTAAACCCTGAACTACAAGTGTTTGATAAAATGCCTACAAGAGTGATTGATTTAAATAAAAGCCTTCATGTTTTGTCCTTCAAGGTTTAGTGTCATTTTACTGTTATTGTTTTGAGTCCAGGGGGTATTGAATACCGAAAATCCATAGTTGTTTACTTAGTCTAGTATCAGTACAGTACATAATAGTGTTCAAAACATACTATGAGCTTGATCAGAACAGTTATTTACTAGTCAGATAAACTCAGAAAAGTCTAGTATTTCAATGTCTTTTAGTTCGGAGTAGGATTTACCACCAAGAGAGTGTAGGGATGGAGGCTTCTCCTTCAGATAGGCAGAGTTGTTAGTAGAAGTCCTTATAATCCAGAACTACGTAGCCAGTGTAGGATATGAGAAGTCACCCATCAGATTAGGCTTGACTATCTTGCAGGGGTCACCCGTCAGTTCAGGCTTGACACCCTTAGTCCTTTAGGCATTATATCAGTCTAGTGTATCCACAAAACCATCGTTAGTACACGTGGAACGGTATTAACACCCTTCCAAATTTGATTAAAGGTTGGACCCCGATTATTTCAAATTAGAGAATATCGATTAGATAATACCTCACACAGTATTTGATACAGTACCAGTTCAGTTAGTCAGTCTTAGTGTTGTTTGACCAAAGCATACAAATTTTAGTTATTTCAGTATTTTAATTTATAGATTGTACTCAGTTCATGTTATATGCTGGTCATGTATCCTCAGTGTCTACATATTTTCACGTTTTTCTAGTATTTATAGATTCTCATACAGACACAATATTTACATGCTTCTCGTATCTACAGTGCCTATATATTTCACATTCTCTTTTCAATACTTTATGCTTTACATGCATATCTAGTTAATTATTAGTTCTATTTATGAAACTATGCATATCAGCCTACCTTATTTAGTATACAGTACATTCAAAGTACTGATCGCATACCTTTATTTTGTGCTATGATATATTATATCATAGGTGCTGATGCTCTGTTCTCAGACTGTGCTTAGACCTCACTCCTCAGGATATCAATAGTTCAGTAGTAGTGGTGAGTCCTCATCATTCGAGGATAGATTATTTTAGTTTATATCTCTATTTCAGTAGTTAGCAGAGTTAGTTGGGGCTTGTTCCATGAACTCATATTCAGTCAGTCAATTTTAGAGGCTTTTCAGACATTAGAGTTAGTTATTCAGTATTCAGACATCACAGTTAATTATCTAGTTTATCATTATTTTATCAGATTCAGTCAGTTGTTTGTATAGACTCATATTTTAGTTTTACATTTAGTTATTAAGACCTTTTGACAATCTTATGGGTTAGCTTGTGGTCCCTCAGGACTGTAAGCACCGTGTGAAGACTAGGGGTAGTCCTGGGTCGTTACAGACATAGTTCCCACTTTTCCTTCTATGCATTCATATTCCATTAATATTGTCAGACTAAACTTTTGTTTAACTATTCCAGGAGTCCTTTTAGTCCTAACCATTATAAAGTGATCAAACACCTTTTTCAAGAAGTTTCCATAAGGCATACCATGTGTTCCTTCCTTCTCAGGGATGAACTTGTGCATGTGGTCTAATATTAGAGTAGGCAGACTTATCAACTCAAATTTGCTCAGACACTCTATCAAGAGCAAATCAACAGCAGAAGTAATGGTCCTTTTCTCTGGCCTAGGCAAAAGGACCTTGTTCACAAATTCAAACACTAATTAGAACTAACTTATGAGAAATTTCTTTCTCACACCAGCTATTGATGTACCTACCACCATTGAGGCATTAATCATGAACTCAGTTGAGATACATTGTTTGAAAATAGTCCTCACACCTATAATAGGCACATCTAGAATTTTTCCATGTGCCTCTTCATCCAACTTCATTTCCATTCCATGAACTTGGGCAGTCAAGCTTAACCTATCATCTGACAAATCCATAGTATAATAGAATTCTCTTACTTCTTCTTCAAAAATTATGGGAGCTGGTTACTCTAGGAGGTGTAACCATCCCTGGTGTTTGACATATTCTGCCAACTCAACCATGCCAAGTTTCTTATAAATTCTGGGATCAAACACTCTTCCAGACACTACTTTCTAAGTTTCCAAAATCTTATTCCTTTGCTCTCTAGAGCTATCCTTTTTTTCTTTCTCATTTTTCTTCTTTTAGAATCACTACTTAATTTTTTCAATAGCTTTTCTCTTCTTTAGACCAGGTCCCTCAGAATTTTTTTTTTTAACAATAATGTGTTTCTATTTCATTCCCAAAGGGCTACCAGACTTTGAAGTGGAGGACCTGGTCCTTCTCGCAAAATGAATTTCTTTTCTCTTTTTCTCAGTTATCACAAAAATATCAGGATTAATGTCCTCACCATCTTCAACATTTACAACTTCAATATTGTTCTCATCCACCACAACAACTTTCTTTTGCCCCTGCTCTATTAGTAGTAAAAGACTTGTTAGCCTTCATAGCATCAACTAACAATTTCTTTTCAAATCCACTAGTAGAATACGATCTAGCAACCTTTACACTAGTATCAACCATATTTTCTTTGCCTTTTCTTCCCTTTTGTTTCTTTAAAGACTACCTCAAAGGTGGTTCATCCTTATCCTCCTTATTGGGAGGTAGCGTAATATTTCCATCCTTTGTCACATCATGTTTTCACCAACTATTTGCTCTTCTACATTAACTAAGCTTTCCTTGGAATCATATATAAGAAAAAGTACATTTTTAGATACCCAATCTATACTACTAGAAATATTATACCTCTTCATTGGTATTTTTTTGTCATACAGTTGTGCTAAAATAGGTTTTGACTCAAAGGGAGTAGAAGAACCAGGTATTTTTAGGGATTCCGAGAGTTTTATTTTTTCTAGTTCTTCAGAAAATTAGGATTTGAGAGTCTTCAGGCAATTTTTGTTCTTTTGAGGAATGGATTGAGAGATTTCTTACTTAATTGGTGAACCAAAACATAGATTCAAATCCTCTACCATGGTCGACTCAGTAGAAATTATAATGGTTGAGAAAGTTTCAATGAAGATAGATTCATTTATAGGTTTTGGAATTTTTATAGAGGATTCAGTGGGTAGAGTTAACATAGGTTCTTGTTGAAGACTTAAGGAGATATTTTCTAGGGTTTTGAGTGTTAAAGGATCCAAATGTTTGATTTGGGATTGTTCAGATTGATTTTCTGGGGCTTTATCGACTTTAGGGTTTATAATGGGTGTTGAGTAAGTGAGAATGTCTGCCATTTTAAGATTTTGTAAGAGAAAGAGAAATGGACCAGTTCAATTTTAGAGATAAAGGGGATTTGAGAAGGATGATTTGAATTAATTCAGAGGGGAGTGAAATAAAAAGAGTTTGATTTTGTAATTAATGGATATGACTGTTGTCATTTAAAAGGTGCCCTTTTTGAAATGACATGTCTGACTATAATAGGTGCAACTCTTACATTGTTATGAATTGACAAATTTTGCTCAGATAAGGAAAGATGCATGTCTTTGTAGATAGAATTTTATAATTGTTAAAGCACACTATTTTTGGTACTAACCTGAGAGAAGGGACCAAATCCCCCTCTTTCTTTAGAGAATCCTCTTATTTTTGCATGTCACATCTGTTTTCTTCCAAAGCTATTCCGATGGGTGTATACCTGCAAAGGTATGGTACTGAGTTAGACCAATATGTACCTACTTTACCAAGGATACATGTATCCCGATCATAGCCAATTTTAGGGAGAAAAACTAATTCATCAAGTAGGTCAAGTTAGTATGATCAATTCCAGCCTTAACTTATTTGTTTTAGTACACCATTTCATTCCAAAAGTTGTTCTATGAATAGGTCTGGAGACCAGGTCCCAAAATTCTTTTAAATTTCTAAAGCTCCTCCTTCATTGATTTAATCTAGTTAGAATTTTCTTGATCTTCTTTTACATTTTTAGGCTAAGTTTAAGACAAGAAAGCTCAGAATGTCATGAATTTTTTGGTCTGAGCTCTTGTTTGGATTTTAGTCTCCATAGGTGAAGTTAGATTGTCAAGGGGGTAAGAAGATTTGTACCTCCAGTTTGACATAGTACAGACTTCAGGCTTGACATAGTACACTCATTAGATAAGAATTTTACTTCATTAACATTGTCACAAATTTTAGACACACTTAGAAGACTGTACTTGAGACCATTCACATAGTGCACATCTTCTATTGCATGACCAGGTGATTTTCAAATCTTTCCAATACCATAAAAATAACTCTTTTTATCATTTCCTATTGAGACCATTCACATAGTGCACATCTTCTATTGCATGACCAGGTGATTTTCAAATCTTTCCAATACCATAAAAATAACTCTTTTTATCATTTCCTATTGAGACACCTCCTCCTTGAAGTGTCTTGACAGAGATAAAATAGTCAGTCCTTCCAGTTATATATTTTGAACATCCACTATCCATAAACCAGTTCTGACTATATTTCCCTACTCCTTCTTGCAAACGTAGTCATTTATTGGATTTAGGAACCCACTTGAGTTTGAGTTCCCAGAAGAAAGATAAGGGTGAGATCAAATCTTTCTTGACCCATCTAGGTAGAGAGTTCTTCTTCATATTTTTTATGGGTAGGAAACCTTAGGATAACAATTTTCCAGCTGGATGTATTTAGTGCTGCTCGTTCTAGCTCTAAGCTAATACTGATAGTTTTCCTTCAAGTGTCTATCTCTTCCACAATGAGTACATAGAGGTTTTTGGACCTTATTTCTAATGCCATGAACAACTTTTCCATGAGACCCAAGTGATTGGTATTTGTATTGATATTCAAGAACCTTACCATTATTGATACTCTGACTAGATAAATTAGAAAGTATTTGTGAGGATATGGTCTATTTTAGTGATTTGTTAAGTTCTTCTCTCAAAGGGACCAGGTCCCTTTCTAATTCTTCATTCTTATAAAGTACAGTCATAAGATACTTTTGAGAATCCCTCAACTTTTCTTCATGCTTAATTTAAAACCTTGAAGCTTCTTTCTTCCCTTTACCATCAGAATCATTTACTTTTTCCAGTTGACTCATTAAATTCAGATTCTTAGATTTCAACTTTGTAAACAATTCTTCTATTTCAAATATTTGATGATTTAAAGCAAGTAATTCAATATCTTAACTTTCTACTTTTTCTTCTAGAGCATTTTTCTTAGCAGTCAGTTCACACATAGAATCAATCAGCACGCTAGAAAGCTTCTTTATCTTCCTAGTAGAGTAGTTATCTAAGTCTTCCTTAATGTTAGAGAGAGTTTCCTAATTTTGTTCTACATCTTTTGTGTTTTCCATAAGAGCAAATAAGGAATCATAAGTAGCATCACTATCTTCCATAGCTAGAATAGACACATCTTCAGACTTTTCAGCTTCATTAGATTTACTGGAGGAATCTCCCTATACTGCTAGAGCCTGCTTCCTTGAATAATCAAGTGCATTTCTTATTGATTTTATAGGGACCTTATAATGCCCTGAGTTTTTGGTCCTTGAAAATTTTTAAAATTTTATCCTCACTATCCTGACTATGACTCACCTACGAGTCATAGAGAGTCTTGATGAGTCGTTGGAACAAATAATAACCAAATAAGAAAGTTGTGGCTGAGCTTTTCTCTGATTATGAATGACTCACTATGAGTTATAAGGACTTATTATGAGTCATTAGGTGTAAATCATAAGGTGTCCAGTGTATACTCTAAATGGTTACTGGGTTGATTACGACTGGACCATATAAATCATAGGGTCCCATTACAAGTCATATAGGTTGAGTCATAGGGTCAACAGATTATGAGTGCCTTGGAAACTATCTTGGCTATGATTGTTGTGATGAGTCATAATGAGTCAATCGAGTCGTATAGTGACTCGTAGTCACTGACAACTAAACTTCAATTTTTAAATTGAGGAAACTTTGGACAATTATCTTCTCACCCAATAAAACCCATATTCATAAAGCACTTAAGAAGGGTTATTTATTATTCTTAACATACTTAAACACTTCTCAATCCCTCTTAAATTCCCTCAAGCATTCATACTTAGGTTTCAAAGAAGTAGGCCAACCAAAGGCTGAAGGGTTGAATTCTTTTTGTGAAACTTGGTATTTTAGGTGTGTTACTCCTCCCTGATTATTAATTTGCTAAAAGCATAAGTTTTAAAGTGTTTTTCATATGGTATTGAAGTTGGTTTTAAAAACATAGGTAAGGGTTTTGAATAACTGTTGTTTATGTGATGTTCTATGTTTGTCCCTGCATGGGTTATATTTATATGATAGTTTTAAAAAATCAAATTGATGCATGGGAATGGTGAATAAACCAGGGATTATAATTTTCTAAACTTGTGACTTTTGAAGTTGTTATGACCCCAACCCCATAGTATGGAATTGGTTTTGAATATTGAAAAATATTCACATTGAAATACTCCCGAACTACTGCATGATGTAAAAATTTTAATGAAGTATAATGATTTGGAATTGAACCTTATAAGGTTATGTAATTCCCCAATCTAATGCGAAATTGAACCAAAGGGGGTAATAACTATGTTGACTTACAATTTCAATTAATCTCATCGTAATTACATGATTAACTAAGTGTATTCGTCCCGAGTAGAGTGATCAATCGACCAATTTTATTTGAAATAATTCAAATTAAGATATTATTAGTAATAACTAAATTAAACATGAATTAATGAGTTCACTTACAATTTCAATTAATCTCATCGTAATTACATGATTAACTAAGTGTATTCGTCCCGAGTAGAGTGATCAATCGACCAATTTTATTTGAAATAATTCAAATTAAGATATTATTAGTAATAACTAAATTGATTTAACTAAAATTAAATATAAACTTACAATTTCAATTAATCTCATAGTAATTAAATTATCAACTAAGTGTATTCGTCATGATTAGAGTGATCAATTGATCAATTTTATTTGAAATGAATCAAATTAAGCCATTATTCGTAATAAAAAAATTGATAAAACTAAAATTAAAGATGAATTGATAAGTTCACTTACAAATAATTTCAATTAATCTCATAGAAATTACATGATCAACTATGCGTATTGGTCTCGAGGAGAGTAATCAATCGACCAATTTTATTTCAAATGATTCAAATTAAGTCACTATTAGTAATAAATAAATTGATTTTGACTAAATTAAAGATGAATCGATAAGTCCACTTACAATTTCATTTAATGTATTCGTCCTTAATAGAATGATCAATTGACAAATTTTATTTAAAATGATTCAAATTAAGCAATTATTAGTAATAACTAAATTGATTTAACCAAAATTAAAGACAAGACCTTAGACAAGGGGACAAACATTTGAGTTCTCTTAAAAGCATCTGAGCTTTACTATTTTAAATTATTTTTCAACATATATCCTATTTGTTTGATAATTTTCAACAGATAAATCATCTGTTGCAATAACTTAGTCATTTGTTGCAATAGATGTCTATATTTGTTTGATAATTTTCAATAAATGAGTCATTTATTGCAATAGGTTAGTCATCTATTGCAACATATGTCTATATTTGTTTGGTCATTTCCAACAAATGTCTTTATCTGTTTAGTCATTTTCAACAGATTACTCATCTTTTGCAACATGTTAGTCATCTATTGATTTATATTAAGCTATTATATTAGTAATAACTAAATTTATTTAACTAGAATTAAACATGAATTAATAAGTTCAATTACAGTTTCAATTAATTTCATGGTAATTACACTATCAACTAAGTGTGTTCGTCCTGAGTAGAGTGATCAATTGACCAATTTTATTTAAAATGATTAAAACCAAATCATAATTAGAAATACCTATATTGATTTAAATAAAACTAAAGATGAATTAGTAAGTTGACTTACAATTTCAATTAATTTTATAGTAATTATATGATCAACTAAGTGTTTCGCCTTAAGTAGAATGATCAATTGACCAATTTTATTTGAAATAATTAAAATCAAGCAATTATTAGTAATAATTAAATTAATTTAACTAAAATTAAAGATGAATCGATAATTTTAATTACAATTTCAATTAATCTCATAGTTAGTAATTACATGATCATCTAAGTGTATTCGTCTTGAGTAAAGTGTTAATTGACCAATTTTATTTGAAATGATTCAAATTAAGATATTATTAGTAATAACTACATTGATATAACTAAAATTAAAGATGAATTGATAAGTTCAATTACAATTTCAATTATTATCATATTAATTACATGATCATCTTAGTGTGTTCGTTCTGAGTAGAGTGATCAATTGACTAATTTTATTTGAAATGATTCAAATTAAGCCACTATTAGTAATAGCCAAATTGATTTAATAATTGCAATTTTAATCTGTTGCAACAGATGAGTCATTTGTTGAAAATTATCAAACAGATTTACACATATATTGCAATAGATTAGTCATCTGTTGTAACGAATGTCTTTATCTGTTAGTCATCTGTTGTAACAAATGTCTTTATCTGTTGGTCATTTACAATAGATGACCAATCTGTTACAACATATAACTTTATCTGTTTGTTATTTTCATCAGATTACTAATATGTTGCAATAAGTGACTAATCTGTTGCAACAAATGTCTTTATCTGTTTGGTCATTTTCAGCAGATTTTTCATCTTTTGCAACATCTTAGTCATCGATTGATTCATATTAAGCCATTATATTAGTAATAAATAAATTGATTTAACTAGTATTAATAAGTTCAACTACTGTTTCAATTAATCTCATGGTAATTACACGATCAACTAAGTGTGTTCGTTCTGAGTAGAGTGATCAATTGACCAATTTTATTTGAAATAATTCAAACCTAGCCATAATTAGAAATAACTATATTGATTTAACTAAAATTAAAGATGAATTAGTAAGTTCACTTACAATTTTAATTAATTTTATAGTAATTACATGATAAGCTAAGTGTTTCGCCTTAAGTAGAATGATCAATTGACCAATTTGATTTGAAATAATTAAAATTAAGTAATTATTAGTAATAACTAAATTAATTTAACTAAAACTAAAGATGAATTGACAAATTAATTACGATTTCAATTAATCTCATAGTAATTACATGATCATCTAAGTGTATTCGTCTTGAGTAAAGTGTTAATTAACCAGTTTTATTTGAAATAATTCAAATTAAGACATTATTAGTAATAACTACATTGATTTAACTAAAGTTAAAGATGACTTAATAAGTTCAATTACAATTTCAATTAACATGTTGCAATAGATGAGTAATCTGTTGCAAAAGACCAAACATTTAAAGACATTTGTTGAAAATGACCAAACATATATATACATCTGTTGCACCAAATGACTAACCTGTTTCAATAGCTACTCATCTATTGAAAATTATCCAACAAATATAGACATATATTGCAATAGATGACTAAATTGTTGCAACATATGACTCATCTATTGAAAATTATTAAATAGATAAGATATATGTGAGCTCAGAACCAAAATGAGCCACAAAATTTAAAAAATGACCAAAATAGGTCATCTATTTAAAAAGTTACCAAAATAGGCTAAACGTAATAATTTATTACGTTTTCTAGTTTTTTCTTGATGATCAATTAACGGAGTTGACTTTTACAATTTCTTACGTTTTGCATTTTTTTTAAAATGTAAAAAATTCTTACATTTTATAAAAAAATATAAAATGTAATAATTTCTTACAATTTACATGATGACTGAGGAAAAAAATGCAGTGAATTATCAAATCAATTAAAAAGATACTAAAAAATGAGTTGTTCAACATAACAAAAAATTACGTCCTTAACCTTTTTATAGCAGTGGTCCCCCACCCACAATTTCTTTTTCCACAAATGTCCCATCACTTCTACTTTTTCCTCTTTTTACATATAATAATTATGAATTTTTTGATTAGTTAAATTTATTTATATTTTACATGTAGTTTAAATAATTTATTTTTTCTCTATGTAATAAATTTTTACGTTTTACATAAAAAATTTAAAAAATAGAAGTATCAATTACCTCATTAACTTAACAATTTTCTTATATTATTCTATATAAAAAAATAATCACTTCTATCCTTAATTATCCGATTTCTCTCTAAAAAACATTATACTTTTGAGTTTTCCTCTACTCCAAAATAGTGAAATGTTGAATTATCGTCGATCAAATATGCTACTATATACAATAATTATATTTTTTTGGTGTGTTAAAAATATGAAATTAATTTTTTCAGATAGTGATTCATTGTAGTTTTTGATTAGTGTTTCGATTAGGATATTGAGGAGACTCACATGCACAAATACGTTTCATATTATAATTAATGGAGTAAAAAATTATAATTTAATTTAGGAACACTCCTAAATTAATATAAAAAATATATTTTTTTAGGAACATTGTCTAGGAGCTTGCTTCAAGCCATAGAGACTCTTCTTAAGTTTGCACACATAATTTTCTTTACCTTTTACCTCAAAGCCCTCAGATTGTTCCATACAAATCTCCTCTTCGAGGTCACCATGAAGAAAAACTATCTTCATATCCATCTTGTCGATCTCCAAATTAAGACTAGCAGCCAAACCCAGAACTGTACGAATAGAGGTCATTTTGACAACAGGAGAAAATATTTAGTCAAAGTCAATACCTTTTCTTCGATTAAATCCTTTGACAACCAATCTAGCCTTGTATCTGAGCTTTAAGCTGTGTTCTTCAAACTTTACTTTGAACATCTACTTATTCTTCAAAGCTCTTATGCCCTAAGGTAATTTTACCAACTTATAAGTATGGTTCTCATGTAGAGATTTCATTTCATCTTGCATGGCTTCAATCCATTGATCCTTATGTTTATCTTCAATGGACTCCTCATAACATTTAGGTTCTCCCTCATCAGTGAGTAACACATACTCATTAGGCGAATAATGAGAAGAAGGAATACACTATCTCGTAGACCTTCTTAGTAGAGAATTTGACTCATCTATAACTTCTTGAATTGGAGCATCAATAACAACAACATTATTGTCATTATCAACATCAACATGCTAATTTTGAACATGATTCTGAGCGTTACTATGATTATTTAGCCCACCAACATCATGCACACTTGTATGAGGAAATCGATTAAGACTAACCACACCATCAGAACTAACCATACCATCAGAACTTAAAGATTCTATCTTTTCTAATTTGTCAATATCTTCGATGGTTTGATTCTTTATGAATACAATATCACAACTTCTTTTCAACTGAATTATATAGCCTGTAACAAAACTCATCAACACCATAACCAATGGAGATATATTGTCTTGTCTTGACATCTAACTTTGATCTATCATCTTTGGGCACATGTATAAAAGCTTTCCAGCCAAATACTCTCAAAGGGTCATAGGAAACATCATTCACATACCAAACTTTATTTGGTACATCACTTTGCAAAACAACAGTGGGAGATAGGTTAATAACATATGCAACGGTCAATAAAGCCTCACCCCAAAAGGAGTTCGAAAACTTTGCTTTAGAAAGCAAACATCTGACTCTTTCCATCAAGGTCCTGTTCATCCTTTCTGACAAACCATTAATTTAAGGCGTCTTAGGAGGAGTCTTCTGGTGTTAGATACCTTGTTGCTTGTAGTATTTATCAAATAGTCCACAATATTTAACACCGTTATAAGTACGGATATACTTCAACTTCTTCATGTTTTTCTTTCAACAGAAGCTTGAAACTACTTAAAGATCCCAACACTTGGTCTTTAGTCTTCAAGATATAGACCCAAATTTTCCTTGAGCAATCATCAATAAAAGTGAAAAAGTAAAGTGCACCAACCAAAGTCCTTGTCTTCATAGGACCACATAAATCTGAATGCACCAGCTCAAGCAACTTTGTCTTTCTTGAAGGAGGATGAGATTTGAAAGAAACTCTATTTTGTTTTCCAGCCAGACAGTACTCGGATTTTTCTAATTTTGCACTTTCAAAATCTGACTGTAATTTCTTCTTGGCCAGAATATTAAGTCCTTTCTCGCTAATGTGGCTAAGCCTCCTGTGCAATAATATTGAAGAGCTAGCGTTTTCAACTGCATTCACCATATTAGCACAAGTAGAAGATGTAGTCCAGTATAGACCACGACACTTGTCTCCATAAGCCACAACCAAAGAACCCTTAAAGAGTTTCCATTTTCCACCACCATTAGTACTAACATATCCCTCACCATCCAGCATGCCAATAAAAATCAAGTGTAAGCGAACATCAGGTGCATGTTTTACATTGTTTAAACCTAGTTTAGATCCAGTACTAGTTTACAAACAAATTGTACCAATACCAACCACCGTAGAAACAATATCATTGCCCATACTCAAGGTTTTAAAGTCACCTGGAGTATAAGATGAGAAAAATCCTTCCTTGATATCACATGAGATGCGACACCAGAATCCATAATCCAGCTTGACTCATCACAAATAACATTTATTAGATTTGCATTAAGGAAAGTAAAAAGATATTCGATGGTGATGATGGCTACACAATTTTCATTGTCTTCTTCTTTCTTTTTCTCCTTGTCTCTTTTCTCCTTCTTCAAATTTCGGTAAAATTTCTTTATGTACCCTTTTAACCCACAATGATAGCACTCAATATCTTTAAATTTGCCTTTGGATTTGCTTTTATAGTGTTCTTTATTTTAAGCACCATGATTATTGCGTCTCCCGCAAGCGTCAGTTACTAGGACATCGAATGATAAGGAACCTTGAGACTTTCATCTCATCTCTTCATTAAGAATGCTGCTCTAGGAAAAATCTATAGAGATCACGCTATCAGGAACAAAATTTGATAATAAAGTTCTAAATATTTCCCACGAGTCTAGTAGGGAACCAAGTAGAAGAAAGCCTTGAATTTCTTCATCAAACTTAATGCCCATAGCAAATAACTGGTTCATAATCCCCTGAAAGTTATTTAGGTGATCTATCATCAGAGAACCATCATGGTATTTTAACCCCAACATTTTTTTTATTAAGAACATCTTATTATTTTCAGTCATTGGAGCATATAAACTTTCAAGATGCTCCCATAGGGACCAAGCATGTGTCTCCCCAGAAATATGGTTCAACATATTATCGTCAACCTACTGCCTGATAAAACCAAAAACCTATCTATGCAACAGGTTCCACTCTTCATCGATTTTATTTTTAGGTTTTATAGTGTCAAAGACCGGTTGATAAAAGTTCTTGACATAGAGAAAATCTTTCATTTCCCCCTTCCAAATGGCATAATTAATGCCATTTAAGGTGACCAATCTACTAGTGTTGGTTTTCATTGTTTAACAAAAGATACAGATATTGCAAACTGTAGGCTCTGATACCAGTTTGTTGGGTAAACGCGGAATAACAACAAAAAGTATTTGTGGCAAAATAATAGGGAAAATAAATGAAAATAATGACACCAAGGATTTTACCTGAAAACCTTTTTAAATAAGAGAAAAACCACAGACCAAGAGGAATAACTGATATTACTACAGTAAAGAATTTTACACCATAGTCACAATTATAATACTCAAAGTAACTACGACACACTCAAAAAAAATAATCCTCTTTTTAATCCACCTTACTAAAATATCGTTCCCTCTAATTTTTCCTTTGTAGACTATTTTTATTAATCTGTGCAATACCTCACTGTTCTCAATATTATTTTTCTCTCTTTGTTTGGTGTGTTGAAGTGAGCTGGAGTTGCCTCTATTTATAGGCAAAACCTTCCTACGTTGATGTCATCAGTGACATAAAAAATACTATGGAAACTCAAACTTTTCTCTAGCCAATTTTGACAAAGAAAGAGTTATGGGCATGCAGAAATATTTGACTTTGTTTTTCTGCCATGAACATAGGTTAGACCCCACACCATATAGGGATATCATAGTAGTGGGACACATGTAACTTAGTTTGAGAGAGTGATTATTGGGTGTATGAATAAAGTTTTAAGTTGTTAGTTGAGAATATTTGAAAGTTACACTAGCTGTATGTTAATCGACGAGGTCTTTTGGAGTAAGTCATAAGGGCTTGATCAAAACAAACAATATTATATCCACTCAAAAGTCATATAACACATGCCATTAATATGATTTTCTAGTGGTGAATTAGAGAAGGATTATACCCCACACATGACTAATAATACTCTATTTTATCACTTTAATCTATAACTTAACTATGGTTATAAATTAATAGGACCCGTTCCCAATTAGCAGTTGGTGCAACAGATATAAGGTGATGCATAAATGATGATAGGAGAATTTATAAGCCTAAAGTGCTATATTTTACCCATATTTTAGCTAAGTTTTGAGGATAAATTATATAATTCATGCACTTTTAGTCCTTTTTCCTGTAAGTGAGCTAACAAACATGATTAGCAAGTTTTCAGGTATAAATGATGCAGATTTCAACATTTTATGGATAACTTGACGCCAAAAAAAGCTTCACGAAAGAAGGAAGGGAAAGCTTGGATGCCAAGGACCAAAAGTGACGCATGGAAAACCTGTCCCGGGCAAAAACAACATTTCTGAAGACTTTGGGGACCAGTAGTAACCTATTAGGATTAGGATAATAATGCAGTAACATATTAGGATTAGGATAATAATGCAGTAATTTATTAGAATTAGGATAATGATGCAGTAACCCAGTAGGATTGGGTTAAGTAATGCATTAACTTCGTAGGAATAGGATAGGGGTATTATAAATATCCTATTTTGCTAGAGATTTTTAATAATTCTCATTCTACTTCTTATTCCACAACTTACAACTCGGATTCTAATTCTTCCATTAATTCTACTTTTTATTCTTCTTCTATTCATCTATTCAATTCTTAATTTCCACAACAAGAGAAACGTTACTCAGCAAGGAATTCACGTCATTCTTACCCCTATACCTAACGTGAGATCTTTATTGTGGTACAATGATAATGTCTATTATGATTTCCTTCGCACTCATGAGTAGCTAAACCTCTCTGTTGGGGTTATGGAAGCCTTATGAGATACTATCTATTGCTATGAGTTTGTGAATTCGTGACACGTATGCTGCTTATATCATTATTCTCTTCATCTTAATGCAAATTCTTGTGGCTACAGACGCATAGAATAACGCCAGTATAGCATTAACTTGTTCGAAAGAAAAGTTATATGTCTGGAAAAGAGATAATGTCAAGGTAATAGGGTCCCATCCCCTATTAAAAGTTAGTGCCGTAACTGGATTAACCTCTTAGAGAATTTGTACCGTTAGATACGCTTTAAGCTCGAAAGAGTTAAAGTGAAATAGTCCTTGTTTAGGTCAAAAGACGCTTGGATTTACCATCGAATACAATTCTCTATAAGCACATACATGTCTGAATTCCGCACAACTCATAGCCAATAGAGATGTACAACTCATAAGGTGGACATAACCCCAACTTCTCAATTCTCATTGTTTTATATCTTACTAAACATTCTTTCTTTTTACTTTGCTATTTTCTGTTTTTACTTTACTATTTTGATTACATTATTTGTACATTAAAATCCCCCCTCTTTTACGAGACTTGCACCACAAGTCTAGTAATCTTTGCTTACTTAGTGACCGGCTATTCCCTGTGGGATAGATACCCAACCCAGTTGGGTTATATATTTGACAACGATCTCTTTACACTCCTACGAGAGCTGTAGATTGAGCGTTATCAAAAATTGGCGCCGTTGCCGAGGAATACGGTTGTCTACTAAGTTTGTGATAATTACTAGACCCTTTGGTCAAAGATTCTCGTACTTTTACTTTTAGTTTTTGTTTTTATTTTCTGCAGGTTTTTATTCAGTGCATGCCCCATACTCGAAGTTCTGGTCAACCGTTATTACCTATCAATCCTGAACCACAACGTATTGGCAGAATGGAGGCACAATAGGAAATTGAAAGGATGGCTGCTCAACATGAACCGACGAGACTAGCTGCTCTAGCCGCCGCTCAAGTGCATCAACAGAATATTGATAACCCTGGGTAAGCAATAAATCCTGAAGACGAGGACCTAGGTGATGATGAGTTACTAAACCCTAAGCAAGCTGCTGAGATCGCAACACCTGCTAACAGAAGAGATCGTCAAGCTAGGTTTAGGCATGAACGCCGACCTGTACAACCAGCTTTCGACGATGATGATGATGATCTTGATGGAGCCGGAGCCACAAGAGCCATTGTTCCTCCACCATTGGCACCCGGAGCCAAGTTCAACATCACAAGCACCATGATTCAGTTGTTGCAACTCAAGGGATTATTTGGTGGACCAGCATGCGATGATCCGAATATGCATCTGATCAACTTTATTTCTACATGCAAGTCGTTTGACAATTCTGGCGTTGGTCAGAATGCAATTCGATTACGCTTATTTCCATTGTCTCTGTCTGGGGAGGCAACTCTATGGTTGAATGGGCTGACTCCTAATTCTATTACAAATTGGAGGCAATTGAAAGACGCTTTCCTAGAAAGATTCTTTCCGCCATCCAAAAGAGCATAATTGAGAGATGAAATCAACAACTTTCGGCAGCTTCCAACCGAAGCTCTTCATGAAATATGGGAGAGGTTCAAGACAAAGCTTATGCGGTGCCCAAATCACCATATGACCAATGTCCACTTGATGGAGATATTGTACAGATCATTGAATTCAATAACTAAACCAGTGGTGGACAATGCGGCTGGAGGATCATTTATGGATTTTATCAATAATAACCCAAATTGAATCATGCTGACGACGAGAACAAGGCAACCCCATAACAAAGTCCATGTTTACCTCTTCCCACTTCTAAGTAGGAATACTAAACTCCTGCAAGGTACCACCAAGCTTCTGGTGCTCAACCTTAACCTTAGACTATTGATAATTAGCACACTTTGCTACAAACTTAGCAATATCCCTCTTCATGCCACTCCACCAATAGATTTCTCACAAATTGCAGTGCATTTTGGTGGATCCTGGGTAAATAGAGTAACGACACTATGCGTTTTTGAAAAAATCCACTATCTCAAACCATCAATACATGGCACACATAGTTTACCCTGGTAGCGTAACACTCCATCTCCTCCTTAGAAGAAAACCTCTACTTTCTGATCTCTTACTGACTTTTTCAACTTAGTCAAACTAGAATCTCTATCTTATTTCTCCTTCACTTCAGAAACTAAAGAAGACTCCAAACTATTCTGAACCCATATACTACCTTCAGCTAAATTAACCAACCAAACACCTAATCTAGCCAACTGATGAACTTCCTGAACTAACTTCTTCTTATCATTCTCAACATGAGCAACACTACCCATAGATAGTCTACTAAGGGCGTCTTCCACTATATTGGCCTTGCCCGGGTGTTACAACATACTCATATCATAGTTTTTTAACAATTCTAACCACCTTCTCTGACAGAGATTTAACTCTTTCTGCGAAAACACATACTGCAAACTTTTGTGGTTTGTGAACACATCAACATACACCCCGTAAATATAATTCCTCCAAATATTCAAGGCAAAAACAACTGCTGCCAACTCAAGATCATGCATAGGATAATTCTTCTCATAAGGTTTAAGCTGTCTAGAGGCATATGCTATGACCTTACCTCTTTTCACTAAAACACAACTCAAACCAACTCTGGAAATATCACAGTAAACAATAAATCCATTCGTACCATTAGGTAGAGCCAAAACTAGGGCTGAAGTGAGTCAAATCTTCAACTCCTGAAAACTCTTCTCACAAGAATCCGACCACTTAACCTTAACTTTCTTTTGAGTCAATCTAGACATGGAGGGCGTAATAGATGAAAGCCCTTCAACAAACCATCAGTAATAGCCAACTAAACCTAAGAAACTCCGGATGTCTAAGGGAGGTATGGGTCTAGGCCAATTTCTCACTACTTTAGTCTTTTGAGAATCTATTCTAATGCTATTACAAGAAATAATATGGCCAAGGAAAGCTACTGATCTTATCCAAAATTCACACTTACTGAATTTGGTGAAAAACTAATGATCTCTAAGGGTTTGCAACATAATTCTGAGATGGTCTGCATGGTCATTCTCACTATGGGAACAGACAAAGATATCATTAATAAAGACTATGATGAACATGTCCAAGTACTAATTGAACACTCTATTTATCAAGTCCATGAAGGCTGCTGGGGGATTCATTAGCCTGAAGAACATGAGTAGAAATTCAAAGTGACCATAACGAGTTTTAAAGGCTATCTTTAGAATATCACATTCCCTTACTCTAAGCTGATGATAGACAGATCTGAGGTCTACCTTAGAGAAATAACTTGCACCCTAAAACTGGCCGAATAAGTCATCAATCCAAGAAAGAGGATATTTGTTCTTGATTGTGACTTTGTTCAATTAGCGATAGTCAATGCACATTCAGAGAAAGCCATCTTTGTTATGCACAAACAAGACTGAAGCGCCCTGTAGAGAAATACTGGGCCTTATGAAACCTTTATCTAAGAGGTCTTTAAGTTGTTTTTTAACTCTTTAAGCTCAGCCAGAGCCATACAATATGGAGGGATAGAGATGGGTTGAGTGTCAGGAAGAAGATCAATATCGTATTCTATTTCTCTATGAGGAGGTACCCTTGTCAAATCTTAGGGAAAAAACTAAAGGAAAATCATTGACTACACAGACTGATTGAATTGTTAGAGCTTTAGACTTAGTGTTTCTGACTCAAACTAAATGATAAATGTGCCTTTTTGATATAAACCTTTTGGCCTTAAGATAGGATATAAAATGACTCTAAGGATATTTTGAACTACCTTCCCACTTAAAAACTACCTCATCAAGAAAATGAAACTTCACCACTAGGGTGTAATAATTTATTAATGCATTGCATGAATGGAGCCAATCTATGCCTAGAATAACATTGAAATCTACAATTTCTAACTCTATTAGGTCTGATTGTATGATCTTATATAGGACAGTGATATGACACTTCTTCTAGATTCGTCTGGTAACAACTAACTTACACACTGGGGTGGAAACTATGAAGGGCTTAAAGAGATTTTCAGGATCTATCCCAAAATTTGCCGTAATCAAAAGAGTCACATAAGAGAGTTGTGATCTAGGGTCTAACAACACATAAACATCAAAATGGAAGACACGAAGCATACCAGTAACAATATCTGGTGAACTCTCATGTTTCTACTGATATGGTAAAGCATAGAACCAATTCTAGTGCTAACCACCATCGGTACTTGATGATGCACTCTGAGAAGGAACTGGGCGACCTAGAGGAGTCGGTGCACTATTATCCTAAGTCTGGGAATAAACATACCTACTTTCTTTCTTAGTATACAAACACTCTTTGATT
Organism: Capsicum baccatum var. pendulum; assembly: GCA_030864225.1. Lineage (NCBI taxonomy): Eukaryota > Viridiplantae > Streptophyta > Magnoliopsida > Solanales > Solanaceae > Capsicum > Capsicum baccatum. The sequence continues at coordinate 44,187,858 of CM061554.1, forward strand.
CTGTAACCCAACTTGCCATATCCATAGCAACCCCTTCTTCCCGCCAAACACTCATCAAGATGATTTTTGCCATACTTTGTATATTATATAACTGGGTCTTTCACTCATACTATTCTAAGACCTAGACATAAAATCTCTGCCCCACTGCTCCTGCTTGGTTCTGGGTGCAGGGACACTACCTGAAGATGGCGTTGGTATAGATGAATGATCCTAAGATTATGAATGATTTCCCCCTCCAAACCTTGGTTGACCAAACTCAAATTGTCTAGTTCTAGCCTTTTTATTTCTCTTCTCTCTTCCCTTTCTATTTTCTACCTCAATATTCTGAGCATGAGTTATCAACCTAGTAATATCCATGTCTCAAATAAGCATGGCAGTCCTACACTCCTTGACTACCAAGTTGGACATTATAGTAACAAACTTACTCCTACTAGATCTAGGGCCAATTATCAACTCAGGAGCATACTTAGACAACTGAGTAAATTTGAGGCAGTACTCCTTCACTGTCATCGAGCCCTACCTTAGGTTCATGAATTTCTCAACCTTAGCTTTTCTTATCTCATGCAAAAAGAACCTATCCAGAAATATATCCTGAAATTCCTACCAACTCATAGAACTTACATTCTCACCTCTACTCTTCTTCCACACAATAAACCAATCATAAGCAACATCCTTCAGTCTATAGGATGATAATGCTACACTCTTCTTCTCAGTAACATACATAATCTTAGTGATCTTTCTTACCTTATCAATATAGAGCTGTAGGTTCTCACCAACTTTGGACTCGAAGAACTCAGGTGGATTCATTCTTATAAAATCACAAATCTTGACTATAGCTAAATCACCATTCTACTGAAGTGGGACTGTAACTTGATGGTTGCCCTGAACATTAAAAGTCACAGTTTGGGCTAACGCCTGAAAGACAGCCTAAAATTTAGTATGAGACATATTCTTATTCAGAGAGTTGGCCTTCATTGGTGGTTGGTCACTATTTCTGCATACATTAGGTCAGAGAGGAGGCATATTCTATCACGTAAAAGCATGATTTAAATCAGATAGAGACAACTGTAAGCATGATAGATCATGAAAGAAAAGAATGATTCCTAACTTATTCCATAACCTCTTGCTCATAAATGTGATGCACTTCACACCCATGATCAAGACTTTATGTAAGGCGGGTTGTCTGACTCCCTAGGAATGTTTAAACCTTAGGCTCTAATGTCGAGTTAGTAACGCCCCTGAAAAGTACTTGGAATGTCAAACAATGCTCAAAACTACAAGTTGCCCCAAGATAACCCTTTAAGAATTCCAATAACTTTGAAACTTATAATAAAGGTGAACTAGTCAAGCAAAATCTTGAAATACTAAATTACTGTCTTAAACAAAAATCTTAATCTTGGAACTAATGCTTCAAAAGCTAGAACATAAACACAGTCTAAAAGGCCTCTACTATTAACTAGAGATCCGCTGGGACAAACCCCCAGCTGGCTCAAACTAAGATAAAAACAACTGATGAAAATATTTCATAAAGCTGAAATAATAAATGAATGGGTCCTCAACCTATGAGGACTCACCAACTATCAGGATGTAGGTAAAGATGCTCGGGGTTAATCACGCTGCTGGAACTGAGCGCCTAGACCTACATTATAAGATAATATAGTAAATAAACGTATATGTGAATCAATATTTTTGGAATATACTAAGTATATCGGTGTGAATATAGAAGTAAACAAATACTTCAATATTTATACAAAACTTTCAAAGACTACGTGATAAGTGTAAATGACTCACCTTGGATTGAATAAACAAAACTTAAAATCACAAACATAAATAGTAAAGCATAATGGAAATTTTGTGAGCCATGACACTTAGTTCTAAAAGCTGTTCTTTTAATCTATCTTAGGGAGTTTCTTCTAACCGACATACACTATGTGAGCTATCATGGTGTCCAACATCTTGTTCCTTGTAGGGAAAAGCTTACGTTGGGGAGAGCCATCCTACTCTTGCCACGGAGTAGGACTTGAGCTAAGTGATCACTATTTGTAATTCATCCATATTGAGAATAAGCTGAACCTACATTAGGTCATAGTTCTGGGGCATGTGACCTTAGACGCATGTCCAAATCGATGCTAAATACTACTCCCTTATTACTTAATGCTTATATTGTAGGAAATCCACCTTAAAACTAGCATAAGGGTTTATATGAAAAGAAGTAATGCATATTTTGCTGTAAATCATGATCAAGTTAAATAAATATGGATTTTATATCTTAGTTGATGATCAAAATATCAATTCTTACTTTAAATCTGAATATAAACTTATCAAAGAATGCTTACAAGCATAATCTTCTAAGTATCTTAATACTCAAACTTAGGACTTAAAATTCATGCTTAAACTCATGTCAATTCATACTAAAACTTATGTTCAATAACATCTTGAATACTTCAATCAATAACAAGTCAAGATAGTGCAATCTCATTCATAATATAAATCTTATAGTTAAAAGATCAACATAAGCACTTTTTGATATACATAAAGCTTTATATCTCATGAAAATCACATGCTTGAAGAATATGTCTACTTGGGTATGAATCCTACTTCAAAATAAGTGAATAAAGTCTTAATAATCATGTAATTTGGGCATAAGGGTGAAAGGATACCCTTTTTCATAACCCTATTATTAGGCTTAACTTAATGTAGAAGATTGACTTTGAACTCTTAAAGATGTTCTTCAAGGTTGTTTCTAGAAGTTCTTGGATTAGAAGGCTTGAATTATTTATCATCATGAAGAGGATGTAATGGAGTTTTGGATTTCTTGGAATTAGGTTAGGGTTTCTTAGAGAGATTTGCTGAAGAATGAGTGTATAATACTTAAATTGACATCTAATCTTCTGTTTTTATGACTTGGGGTGGTGGTAAATAACCTAATTGCCCCTTCTGGGATTAAAGTAGCAACTAGAATGCCTTTTGTGGGATTGGCACAATATGATGGCATGCCTATCACTATTCCCAGTGTGACGCGGTGGAATCACGTTGAGCTGCTGGAATTAAAATCCAAACACGACCCAGACCTCGTCCAAAAATTCCAAAACTTCCCCAAGACATACTCCATACACCCCTGAATATGAATCAACTTAAAAACCATTGTGTCGGAGCCTGGAGGGTCTACTTAAAAATCTTCAAAGTTAAGAAGTCAAAATAAGGCTAAGTCTTCAACAATTAGCTAAATTTTTAGGCTTTAGGCCTCTTAGGCAAGCACTAGGAGCTAAACTAAACTAAGTCTAAGATACGGTATTACATATTCAAAGCTTCTTGGGTTTTGCAGGATATTATAGAAGGTTTCTATAGAGTTTTTCATCTATAGATTCCCCACTTACCAAGTTTACATAGAAGAAGGTAAAGTTTTTGTAGCCTGAGGTTTGTGAGAGTAGATTTTAAATATTACAGGACAAGTTGACTATTGCACCTATTTTGACCCTTTCTGAGGGGTACAGAGGGTTTTGTCGTATACTGTGATTTGTCCCTGGTGGGACTATGGTGTGTACTTTTGCAGCATCGTGAGGTAATGACCTACGCATCTAGGCAAATAAAAGTCTATGAGGAAAACTATCCACCTATTATTTAGAGTTGGCGGCTATGGTTTTTGCACTCAAAATTTGGCATCATTATCTTTATGGGGTGCATATTTACAACTTTACTGATCATAAAAGTTTACAGTACGGTTCACCTAGAAGGAGATGAATCTCAGGTAGAGGCAATGGTTGGAACTGTTGAAGGATTACCATATGAGCCTGCACTATCATCCAGGTAAAGCTAATATGGTTGCTGATGCTCTTAGAGGTTTTATGTTAAGAAAGAAAAGATAAATATAGTTAAAGACATTTATCGACTAACTAATTTGGGAGTCTGACTCCTAGACTGTGAAGATGGAGGGTTGTTTATCCAAAAGGTGTCTAAATTGTCCCTATGTGACAAAAAGGGTCCATATGCGGCACATAGTGCTTTGCATAAGCATGGTATATACGGCGCATAGTGTATGGCATTTAGGGACATATGCGGCGCATAGGTCATGGCATTTAGGGACTATGCGCCGCATAGTGTATAACATTTGAGATACTGAGACCTAATGCTATAGCATAGGCGGCGCATAGTGTATAGCACACTTAAGAATGGGCGGCGCATAGTGTATAGCATACTAGATTCCGAGACCTTGGGCTATAGGATAGGTTTTGCATTGTTCGTGGCCTAGTTTTACCTAGGCCTAGCCTTCCTCGATTCCTATTTTGGCATGAGCAATGCTCAATCCATAGCCTTATGCATCTTTATTCCTAACTTACCACCTTTACCATACAATACGTCCAAATCGTCATTTGAAACCAATCTCTCCGTTGAATACTTCTCGCACCTATATTTGCTCAAAACCAATGAAAACGATTAGAACGATGGGTTTCCTCCCACCAAGCGCTTGATTTATTGTCGCGGCACGACATAGTTATCTCGATTACTTAGACTTCATCGAGATAGATGGGGCATCATTTTTGGAATGGATTCAGACGACGCTTTTACTTACTTGTAGGCATGCAATCTTCTTCGATATGAATCTTGTGCATACATTGATCACGGTCCTATCTGAATTATTCTTCCAACTACCTTGATCACGGTCCTTGTATCCAAATTTATCATAATAGCTCCGACCTTAGTTTCCTTGGGTAATACCTCGGAAACCCCCCTGATTGTTCAAGTAGTTGGCTTCTTCTTCTGAATCAGATTCGTTTCTTCCATGTGATACCACGGCCTTAACATTTTTGGTCTTCCCTGATAATAAATGCTTTGTAAGAAGATCCATTTGTGTTTTCATGTGCGCTATGTCTTGATCACGTTCTTCTTCTCTTTTCCTTTGTTCAGCAGTCATGCCAATAGATAAAGTGGGGCTTGCTACCTCAGAATCCCTGGTATACCAAGCTCTAGTTTGCTTGGTCATCCGATCTAGCATATTTCTTGCCTGACCAAAGGTGAGGTCCATGAATGATCCTCCAGCCACATTATCAACCATTGGCTTAGTCACCGAATTCAAAGCTCTGTATAATATCTCCATCAAGTGGACATTGGTCATATGATGGTTTGGGCACCGCATAAGCTTCATCTTGAACCTCTCCCATGTTTCGTGGAGAGCTTCAGTTGGAAGCTGTCGAAAATTGCTGATCTCATCTCTCAACTGTGCTCTTTTGGTTGGCAGAAAAAATCTTTCTAGGAAAGCGTCTTTCAATTGCCTCTAATTAGTAATAAAATCAGGAGTCAGCCCATTCAACCATAGAGTTGCCTCCCCAGACTTAGACAATGGAAATAAGCGCAGTCGAATTGCATTCTGTCCAACGCCAGGATTGTCGAATGACTTGCATGTAGAAATAAAGTTGATCAGAGGCTTATTCGGATCATCACCTGCTAGTCCACCAAATAATCCCTTGAGTTGCAAAAGCTGAATCATGGTGCTAGTGATGTTGAACTTGGCTCCGGGCCTAATGGTGGAAGAATAATGGCTCATGTGGCACCAACTTCGTCCAGATCGTCATCATCATCATCGAACAGTATTTGCATAGCTCAGCATTCAGGCCTAAACCTAGCTTGACGATCTCTTCTCTGCATGGGTGCCGCCATCTCAGCAGTATGCCGTGGGTTTAGTAGCTCCTCATCGCCCAGGTCCTCATCATCAGGATTTGTTGCACGGCCTGGGTTATCAATATTCTGTTGATGTACTTAAGCAGTTATCCTTTCAATTTCACGTTGTGCATCCATTGATGCACTGAACAAACCTGAATAAAACAAAAACAACAACTAAAAGTAAAAGTACGAGAATCTTTGACCAAAGGGTCTAGTAACTTTCACAAACTTAATTGACACTCGTATTCCCCGGCAACGATGCCAATTTTTGATAACGCTCAATCTACAGCTCTCGTAGGAGTGTAAAGCGGTTGTTAGCAAATATAGAACCCAACTGGGTTAGGTATCGATCCCACAAGGAATAGCTTGGCCAACAAGTAAGCAACGATTACTAGACTTTTAGTGCAAGTCTCGTAATGAGGGGGGATTGCAATGTGTAACCAAATTATTAAAGCAAAACTAAAAATAGCAAAGTAAAAAGAAAGAATATTTCGTAGGTTGTGAATCAATGAGAATTGAGGAGTTGGGGTTATGTCCACCTTCTGAGTTATACGTCTCTATTGACTATGAGTATGTAGAATTCCGACATGCATGTGCTTATAGAGAATTGTATTCGGTGGTAAATCTAGGCGTCTTTCGACCTATTCAAGGATTATTTCACTTTAACTCTTTCGAGCTTAAAGCGTGTCTAACGGTACGAATTCTCCAAGAGGTTAATCCAGTTACGACACTAACTGTTTAGTAGGGAATTTAGGGGGTGACCCTACTACCTTGACATTATCTCTTTTCCAGACAAATAACCTTTCTTTCGAACAAGTTAATTGTTATACTGGCGTTATTCTATGCATCTGCAACCACAAGAATTTGCATTAAGATGAAGAGAATAATGATATAAGCAGCATACGTGTCACAAACTCACAAACTCACAGCAATAGATAGTATCTCATTCGGCTTCCATAACTCCAACAGAGAGGTTTAGTTACCCATGAGTGCGAAGGAAGTCACAATAAACATGATCATTGTACCCCAATTAAGATTTGCACGTTAGGTGTAAGGGTGAGGATGGCGTGAAGTCCTTTGCAAAGTAACGTCTCTCTTGTTGTAGAAATTAAGAATTGAATAGATGAAAAATAATGTCAACAATGAATAAAGAAAATTGTTTTGATGGATGGATGGATGGTGGATGGATGGGAATTGATGGAATGGGTGGATGGGTGAATGGTGAATGAATAAAAATCTCTAGTATGATAGGGTATTTATAATACCCATATCCTATTCCTACTAGGCTAATAAATTACTTAACCAAATCCTACTAAGCTAATGAAATACTTAACCCAATTGTACTAGGTTAATGTATCATTATCCTAATCCTAATAAGCTAATGAAATACTTAACCCAATTGTACTAGGTTAATGTATCATTATCCTAATCCCAATAAGTTACTGCAAGTCCCCAAAGTCTTTAGAAATGTTGTTTTAGCCCGGGACAGATTTTCCATGCATCACTTTTGGTCCTTTAGGCGTTCAAGCTCCCTTTCCTTCCTTCGTGAGCTTTCTTTGGCGTCAAGTAAGCCATAAAATGCTGATTTCTGCATCATTTATACCTGAAACTTTGCTAATCATGTTCGTTAGCTCACTTACAGGAAAAAGGACTAAAAGTGCATGAAATATATAATTTGTTCTCAAAACATGGCGCAAATATGGGCAAAATATATTGATATAAGTGTGTAAATTCGCCTATCATCAAGGTATAGATCACCAATTAGTTGGTATGAGGTTGGTGAAAATTATTTATTTGCACCTGACCTTATTCATCAGGCAATGGAAAAAGTAAAAGTCATTAGAGATAGAATTAAGATCACCCAAAGTCACCAAAAGTCCTATGCCAATGTAAGAATAAAGGAGTTAATGTTCGAGGTAGATAATTAGGTGTTTCTGAAAGTCTCCCCTATGAAGGGAGACATGAGATTTGGGAAGATAAGGAAACTCAGGCCACATTTTATAGGTCCTTATCATATTACAGGGAGGATTGGTAGAGTTTTATATGATTTAGATTTGCCCACAAGTTTAGCTTCAGTTCATCCTGAAATGTATTGGAGATCATTCACTTGTGTTGCCTATTGAGGAGATTAATGTGGGAGATTCCTTGCCATATGAAGAAGTACCCACAGTGATATTGGATCAACAAGTTCAAGATTAAAAAGTAAAGAGATAGATAGTTAAAGTGTGGTGGAATAAACATAAGGTCGATGAAGCTACTTAGGAATCAGAGGATGATATGCGTACAAGGTACCCATCACTCTTTGTATCAACAGACTACTTTATAGAAGGTATTAATCTTACTTTAATATTCCACCTCATGTAAGTCTTTTCAATCATGTTTATGTATTCCAAGTCATTATTTGGGGATGACTGATCCTAAGGGGGGGAATGTAACAACCCAAACTTTTTATCACGAAATTATGCATAAAACGAGACCTTAGGACCCCAATATCAAAGATAAATTACTTTAGGATGGGTTTATATGGGTTGTGGATGTTTTAAGGTTTAGAAAAGACCTTTGCATCATAAAATGAGCACTCTAGGATGGCCCCGTACTGTGAATACCCCCTTGATAAACTAAAACCTTGGGTCCATGCTGGGGTCTGCACCATGAACCTCTAGGTTTGCCCGAGGGGTCATGCCATAAACCTCGTGGTTTGAGATGGGGGTCGCAGCGTGAACCCCCTCCCTGTGCTTCAAAATTATTCTATTTTTGTAATATTTTAAGGGCATGATGGTATTTTCACCCACATGAGTTGTTTCTAATCCCTTATGTACAAATTTAGGGCTTTAAAAAACATCTTTACCCCTCAGTAATTCCCCAATCATCATTCTAATAGCAAGAGATGAGAAAACTACCTAGGGTTTGAGGATTCTAAGTTCTAAGGATTAATTTACTCTGCGTTCCCTCCATTACAAGGTATATAGAACAATCCTAACTCTTATGGGCATAATTATGATGATTTTAATACTCCCTACATTGTATATGTATAAGTTAAATCTTGGAAATTGATTTTAAAACATGAATTACGAAACCTTAATTTTTATGATGAAGTTATATATTTTCTATGGGGTTTTCTACAAGTATGGGATTTTGATTATGTGTTTATGTTATGGGTTTGAAGTGGTTGAACTGTGAACCCCAATTTTATGACAAGAATTATGTGTTTTACATTTGTTGTGAGTTCTCAAATGAATCTGGAAAGATTGATGTTTCTAATGCTCTTTTATCAAAATATGGACCGATTACTTACATGATTTTTTAGAGAGCATCTTATATACATCACTATACTTTTGTTTCTCATGAAACTTATATGGATTATGAAAGAAAATACCTCCTAAAAGTTATTTTTTGAAAGATTTTTTACTAAACCTATATGTTTATTTCAAAAGAGAATTCTGTAATGATAATTGAATCATCTTGTGTCACGACCAGAGGCTACCCCCTAGTCGCAACAATGGTGCTTACGGTCCCAAAAGACCACAAGCTAACCCATGATCTGGTATCTGCTGTGAGCACTAAATAATAATAATAAAATACATATGTGTGGAATAACTGAATATGCCATAAGGTTTTAAATACTAAAATATTTCTGAATCATAAGTCTGAAAACAATTGCTGATAAACAATTGTCTGAAAACTATTAAAAGTAATGACAAACTGACTGACTGTTTGAAGTGTTCAAAATCCTTTAAAACTAACTGAATAAGAGTTGATGGGACTGGCCCCAACCAACTCCAACTGGCTACCAAACTGAAAACATTGAAATAAACATAATTCATCATCGAAATATGAGGACTCACCACTACTGCTGTTGCTGCTGATGCACTAGAATGTCTAAGTGCGGTCGGGAACCTGTGCATCCGAACCTATAATATAAGACATCATAGCATAACAAATGAGTATGCGGTCAATACTTTGAATATACTAAAATGCTAGATGGGGTTAGGCTGATATGCATGGGTTATGTGCGTGAGTAATAACTGACTGAATGAATAGCATGAGGTAACTGAATAACTGATATGAATGTATGAATGTTGTAAAATCTAAGAATGCATGACCAACCATGTAACTTGATTCTAAAATAGTCTGTAAACTGAAATATTGAACCTATTAACTGAATATCTGATAACTGTATAATATGATCAATGCAAACCTGAACTGAATTACACTGAATACTGGTCTGAGACTATGAGTGGTATCATCTAACCGATGTGCTCTAATTTGAGCTAATCGGGATCTAACTTGTAACCCTAGTTGGAAGGGTGCCAGTACCATGCCATGGGTACTGGCAATGGGTGTGTGGATCCACTAAACGGGTGTCTCGAAGGACTAAAGAGTCACCCTAATCTGGCAAGAGTATTCATGAGATTTGAGTCAATCCTAAACTAACAGGAAGATATCTCAACCTACGCTGGCTACATAGTTCTATAACTTTGGGATTTCTACTAAGGGGTACACCCAAACCTAGCAGGAATGTCCCGATCCCTAGGTTCGTTCGGTGATGAATCCTACTTCCAACTAAACTGATACTGATCACTAGAGTGGACTAAGCTTAATTGAACCTACAACTAACTGTATTAACTGACTTGATGATATGGCTCATAGTATGACTGACATTATTTTGTAGATACTGATACATGGTAAACATCTAAATTTTGGGTATTCATAACCCCCAGGACTTGATAACAATAAAAATAAGACATACTAAAGCTTTGAAAAACCATAATAAGTAGTCATTGTTCAAACTCAATCAATTAGGCATTTTATCAAACACTTGAAATTCATGGGCTTAAGCATGTGAATAGTTTAAATATGTAATAATAGCATAATTGCAATACTAAAATCATGGATTAAGATTTAACAAGTAAATTAGCACCATTCAAACGTGTCAAAACTAATTCCAATGAAACCACATGATAAACATAATTTGAAATCCATAGGTGATAAGGACAAAAACACAATTCCTTAAGCTTCCTTAGAGATTCTTAAATTTGGGAACTTGTTTTCTTGATTTTTCTTAAAAGGAAAGGAGTTTAATTTGATGAACTAGGGAAGAGCTTAGGGTTTATTTGAGATTAAAATTGAGGATATTTGCCATAATATGCCTTAACTAAAGACAAATCTTGTGTTAATACGGATTGAGGAAATGGGAAAAGACAAGACTGCCCCTCTGCAATTTAAATTCATAACTGGGACGCCAATTAGGCCATCACAGTGAGGCGCTTGTTATTCCATCGCCATTTCACTGTGACGCGGTGTAATCGCGTTATGCTACTGGTTTTAAAATCCAAGCACGACCCAAACCTCATCCAAAAAAATGTAAAATTTCCTCGAGACATGCTCCTTACTCCCCTGAAAATAAATTAACTCAAAAACTTACATCTACGGGTCAGAAAGGTGACTTTAAAAATCATCAATGTTAAGAGGCCAAAAATAAAACTAATTCCCCAACACATAGCTAAATTTTCATGTTCTAAGTCTCTTATGCATGCGCTATGGGCTGAACTGAGCTAAGACTAATATGGGGTATTATAATATTTCCCCTCTTGGGAACATTTGTCCTCGAATAAGGCTAGTTAAGTTGAGAATACTAAGGAAACTGAAATCACATACTGAACATGCATAACTAAAAACATGGTTACATAACTGAGTCTGCAATATGATACATGACTGAACTGATTCGTGAATGGATACAATGATAAGAAGATGATTATATCATTGGTACTGAGAATGGAAAAGAGATAATCTATGGAAAACTGTTATCTTAAACTGAGTCTGAGTTTGCAGAGAAAAGTCTGAGTTTGCAGAGAAAAGATAAGGATACTTGGTACACATGTCTACTTTTGCTTCCCAAATGTCTCCCTCAATGGACCGATTCTGCCAAAAAACTTTAACTCAGGGAAATTCTCTATTTCTCAGTCTACGAATCAAATGATCAAGGATTTTTACTAGGATTTCCTCATAAGAAAGGCTTTCCTGAACACCCATACTTTCTAAAGGGACTACTACATATGGGTCACCAATACACTTCTTTAGCAATGAGACATGTAACACTAGATGCACTGATTCCAAATCTGCAGGGAACTTAAGCTCGTAGGCTACCTTTCCAAAATGACTCAAGATCCTGTAAGGTCCTACATATCAGGGACTAAGCTTCCCCTATTTGACAAATCTCTTCACTTCCTTCATGGGAGAGATCTTCAAATATACCAAATCTATAACCTCAAACTCAAGATCTCTTCTCCTCACATCTGCATATAATTTCTGTCAGCTTTGGGCTATCTTAAGCCTCTCTCTGATGAACTGAACTTTCTCCAAGGCATCAATTACTAAATCTGGCCCTGTCAATACAGTCTCACCTATCTCAAACTAACCAATAGGAGATCTACATCTCCTCCTATAGAGAGCCTCAAATAAAGCCATTTGAATAGTGGAGTGATAACTGTTATTATAGGCAAACTCAATCAATGGCAAGTGCTCATCCCAACTACCCTTAAAGTCGATAACACATGCTCTCAACATGTCCTCTAGGGTATGAATAGTCCTTTCTACCTGGCCACCTGTCTTTGGGTGAAAGGTTGTACTGATATAAACTTGGGTACCAAAACCTTTCTGAAAAGCTTTCCAAAAGTTAGAGGTAAACTGAGTACTTCTATCTAAAATGATAGATAGTGGGACACTGTGTAACCTAAACAACTCTCTAATATAGAGCTTGGCGTAATCCTCGGCTATATAAGAAGTATGAAGTAGAAAGAAATAGGTTAATTTGGTCATTCTATCTACAGTAACCCATACGAGTCATACTGATGATGTGAATAGGGAAACCCTGTCATAAAATCGATGTTCACCTCTTGGTTTGGTGTCACTTCCAGTCTAAAAAGTAAAAGGTTCATTATTTTTTCTTTTCCTAATTTGAACTTCAAGGCACAATTTCACCGTCCTTGGCCATTTTCTCCTTTCTCACTATGTTCAATCTTGAGAAAAATAACTTTCATGGTGGTATCCTTTATGTCCTTGTCCACTTGCATCACATGCAAGTCAGTGATATTTAAAATAATCATCTCAAAAGAAGTATTCCAACAAGTCTATTTCAATATCGGATGGTTCAAGTAATTTCATTGGGTTCAATAAACTCAGTGGTGAAATGTAGAAAGGGCCATGGTACGTACCCAAACTCAAAATCTTAAGTCTTAGGAATAATAGCCTCACAGGAGCACTCCCTCTTTCTATTGGAAATGTCAAAAAATTAACAAATATCAGTTTACTTTAGAATAGAGTCAGCGGTAAAATTCCAAAGGAAATTTAAGCCAACTTGCATTTTTATCCTTGGTCAATAATCAATTAGCAGGTTACATTCCTAGTTCACTGTTTAATATCTTAATGCTACTTGAAGTGCATCTAGGACATATTAACATTTCTGGTCCTCTCTTGCTTGATAAAGGGAATATTGTGTCAAATATGAAGTTTCTAAGTGTATCCCATAGCTAGTTTTTGATTGCATTCCTTCGAAAATATGCCAACTCACAAAACTTAGAGTTTTATCCATATCTTATAACAATATTGTTGGAGATATACCTAGAAATGTTGGTTGTTTACCCAAGCTCATGCCATTCCAAATCGGAGGTAATAACGCAATAAGTGGGACTATTCCTGCTTAATTAGGCAATATCTCCACTCTACAACATCTTGATTGCTTGAAAACTCTCATAGTAGGAAAAGTTCCTCCCGAATTAGGAAAACTATCAAATTTGAGGTGATTAAACTTTCTCCAAAATTATAACCTTATTGGTCAAATTCCAAAGGTTATTTTCATTATGTCTTCTTTGGAAGTCATTGCTTTCAGTTTCAGCAACCTCTCAGAGAGAATTCTAGCCACTACAGGTCTTCATTTGCCTAACCTTGAAGAACTTTACTTGGGGCGCAATCAGCTCGAAGGGGAAATTCATCTGTACATCACAAATGCTTCCAAGCTTGAGATATTGGCACTAAGTAATAACTTTCTCATAGGAATTATTCCTACTAATTTGAGAAATCTTCATTAGATGCGAAAATTGCTCTTACATATTAATCAACGTACCAATAAACTAAGTGACCATGAGTTGCAGTTCTTCAATTCCTTGGTTGATTGTACAATGTTGCATTATCTACAAGTGGGTTACAATCTATTAAATGGCATTCTGCCTAATTCTATTAGGAATCTTAAATCTACTATTGAAAAATTTCACATAACAAAGGTATATATCAATTTCCTTGTCCCAAAAGGTATAGGTAACTTAAACGGTCTTGCAACCTTAGTCATTGAAGAAAATAATTGTTAGACACACAGTAACATAATATATTTTAATGATCTAGTATTTACTGAAGATATGGTCACATCAAGAAAGATCTTCCAGGATCAATATATGGAGAAGTATCTCGGGTAGTCCCCACTTACAAAAAAGTCGATCCCTACCTACAAAGAGAAGACACCAGATTTAGAATCACATCAATCAAAGATCTAATTAGATCCCAACGTATAAGGAAGGTGATTGATAATCAATCATAATAATATCTTACAAGGACGGGCAAAAGGTAAGAATATCACATCCTCCACATAGACATATCTTATATGAACATGTATATTTTTGAGCCTATGTTTGAGAAAAGAAGGTTGGACCACACGTACAGACATATCTGATATGGACGTATCATATGGTGCAAACTCTCAATCAATGAATAAATTCAAGTCCTTGTTTGATAAGAAATCCTTTACGTTTTCCTTATAGAGCAAAGAAGCCGAGTCAGCTGAAGCCTATAAAAGAAAAGACTGAAGACCAAAGACAACACAACACACAACTTCATAGGAAATTCTAAGTGTATCTCAATCTTAGTATCAATAAATCTTTGTATCTTTTAGTTTAAAATTGTTATAAAAGAGAAAGGTCAAGTCAACTTAGTCATACCAGTTTAGGCTATGTCATAAGATTTGAATAGAAAAATAAGTTTTAGAAATTTTCTACTACATCTGTTCTCTGACTCTACTTTGAGAGCTCTAAGAAAACCTTAGTAAGTCAAGGGGACTGGAATTAGGCACCACATTGGTGTTTCAAACTAGTATAAATCTCCGTGTTATTCTCTTGCTTATTTATTTATTTATTTATTTGTGTAATACCCAATATTATTCTTAGATCAATTTGGCTCCTAGTTGCATGCATAAGAGGCTTAAGGCCTGAAAATTTCACTAAGTATTAGGGACTTAGTCATATTTTTGGCCTCTTAACTTTGAGGAGTTTTAAATTTGGTAGACCTAACCCAAGACATAGGTTTTTGAGTTAATTCATGTTTAGGGGTGTAAGGATCATGTATCGAGGATGTTTCAAATTTTTTGAATGAGGATTGGATTATGTTTAGATTTCAAATCTAGCAGCTTACCACGATAGTGGCGTATCGCGGTGCTTATAGCAGTGGAGGCCTCGTCGCATCGTGGTGAACTTTTAAACCATATTCCAATTGCAAATTTAATTCTCTGAGGGGTAATTGAGTCTTTTCCCCTCAATCAAATTCATGAAAATACAAATAAAAGCGTCGGTTAGGGAATTATATGCCTATTTTCACTAATTCTCTTCTGAAAGAAACCCTAACCATATCCCAAGAACATCTAATTCAATTAACTCCTCTTCAAGAAAACCAAGAATTTAATTTTTTCAATCCAAGAACTTTCAAGAAACACATCAAGATTTTGTTTCTCTTTCAAGCTTAAGGGTTTAAGGTATGTGTGATGTTCATCCATGGGCCCTTTACACCCATGGAGTACAAGAATCCAGTTTTATGTTTTAAATTATGAATTATATATGTTTATGATGAATTATCTCCATGAAGATCTTACAAATTTTAATTATAAATTATGTTTATAGGTGTATTTTGATGGAATGAGCCTTTACATGTTTGAATGATAAAATTTTCATGTTGAATCCCTAATTCATAGTTTTGGTATTATAACTATGTTATTTTTGCATGCTTTACTATTACCATGCTTAAGATTATGAATTTCATGTATTTGATGAAATGTCTAAGTGATTAGGCTTTGAACAATGATTCCTTGTTATGGTTTCAAAGATTTTATACATCCTTATTGTTATTTCCATTCAATACTGGAGGGCTATGAACACCCAATACTTAGCTGTTTACATAATTTTAGTATATTCAAAATGGTTTTAGATAAACCATGATCATTGTTATTTAGTTAGTTATCATGATTAGTTGTTTGCTCAGTTAAACTTAGTTCAGTTATGTAATCACTGTCAGTTCAGTTGGGAGTAGGATTTAGCACCGAGCAAATGAAAAGATGGAGGATTTTCCATCAGTTTAGAAAAGTTGTTAGTAGTATTCCCTGCATTCTAGAACTACATAGCCAGTATAGGATATGAGTAGTCACCCATCAGTTTAGGCTTGACTTCCTCTAAGGAGTCACCCATCAGTTTAGGCTTGACTTTCTCTCAGGGGTCACCCATCAGTTTAGGCTTAACACCTTAGTCCTTTGGGACATCATATTAATGGATCCACACATCCAACATTACAACCCGTGGCATGGTACTGATACCCTTACAACTGGAGTTATAGGTTGGACCTCGCTTTGCTCGGATTGGAGCATGTCAGTTAGATGATACCTCCCACAGTCTCAGTTAACTATTCAGTACAGAATTTAGTTTAGATTTTCTTGACCATAGCATATAGACTTTTAGTTATTTAGTTATCATATTTCAGTATTCTAGTTTACAGATTATCTCTGAAATAAGATATGCTTGGTTATGCATTCTCAGATTTTATAGCTTTTATGTGTTTTACTCAACTATTTCATGCATGCATACTCAGTTATTTCATGCTATTCAGCCAGTCATTATTTTATGCATAGTTTACCCTTGCATTACAACCTAACCTTATCTTATATACTAGTATATTCAAAGTACTGACCGCATACATTCTTAGTAGCTTATATCATAGGTTCGGACTCACAGTTTCCTAACTGTGCTTAGATAGTTCAGCATTACCACAATAGCAGCAGTGGTGAGTCCTTATCTTTTGAGAAAAAGTTTATATTTCATTTAGTTATTTTAGTATTCCTCTATTTTGGTTAGTTAGAGTTAGTTGGGGGTTTGTCCTATCAACTCCATAGTCAGTTAGTTAGAAGCTTTTTAGGAAATCAGACAGTCAGTTTTATGGTTATTCAGTTACTAGACCTTTTAGTATTATCAGTTGTTTTAAATTTGACAGTATATTTTTTGTATTCAGATTGGCATGACTATGTTTCTTAGTATACCTTCCGCATATGTGTTATGTTGTTATTATACTCAGTGCTCACAACAGGTACCAACTCATGGGTTAGCTTGTGGTCACTTGTGACCTAAGCACTGTTTTCGCAACTAGGGGTAGCCTCGGGTCGTGAAAAAATTTGGTATCATATCTTAAGGTTTTAAAGAGTCCTAGGGAGCCTGAAAAGCTGCGCTAAGTAGATTCTTATGCATGGGTGTGAAGCACACCATACTTATGGACAAGAGACTACAAGACATTTTAGGAAAAGTTTCCCTTCTTTCAGTATTCATGTCATGTGAAAGCTCTATTTAAACTCTCTTATTGACTCATCCTTCATTTTGTTTATAGACAATGCCTCCCAAATTGAACAATGAAAGAAGGAATGAGAAGCATCCCGCATATCCACCTGTTTAGGAAGATTCCCTGAATAAGCATGTCTCTCATGTCGAATTTAGAACTTTCATTACGTATCTCTTTCAATAATTTCTCAGAACAATCAGTAGGCTATTTTTCGATCTAAGCTTATAGTTCATGCTCAACAAATTTAGGAGGAAAAATGTAAGGAGAAAGAGAGAGAAAAAATAAGAGGGCCATAATAGGTAGTTTTAGGTCAAGGTCAGAGAGTGGTAACCGTTCCTAGTTCTATCAGAAACTAATAGTCACAGTTTCTTCTTTAGTTAGTGTGCCAGTTTCAAAGTAGAGGAATGACAGTCGAGATAGAACATTATGCTCTTGGCATCAGGGTAGTATGGATAATAGTAGTACTAATCCGCTCTGTAGAAGGTGTGGTAGGATTATTAGGGTATGTATAAGGCTGGTAGTAGTATGTGTTTTGGATATGGAAAGCCAGGCCACAAGGTTAGGGATTGCTTGAGGGATGGTCAGCAGGTCCAGTCTGTAACGCCCCAAGTCTGTACCCCAGATGCAACATAGTGCTTACGACCCCGAAAAAGCACAAGCTAACCCATGACTGATATCTACTGTGAGCACTGAATAATAACACTGTAATAATAATAATTCTGAAATGAATGCGGAAGTTAGGATGAAGTCTCCATAAGGTACAGAACCAAAAATAAATATTGAATACTAAAAAATGAATACTAAAACTAACCATTTGTCAAAAAAACTCTAGGATAAGCACCCAACTAACTCGGTCTACTGAATATGCTGAACTACTAAAACACTACAATAATAAATCTTTTTTCTTAAATTATGAGGACTCACCACTAACTCTGCTATTGAAAGTCTGAGTTGCTAAGTACGGTTAGGAGACATCATATTGCAAAAGAAAAGTATGTGTCAGTACTTTGAATATACTGGTATGCTAAGTGAGGTAGGCTGATATGAATGGGTTCATATGCATGTACAATAACTAGATGAGTTACACAGATGTAACTGAATAAAAGTACATACATGAATACATAAACTGTAATTGAGATCATGTTAACACTGGATACTGAGTTCTGAATATTGATTAACTGATATATGAATATACTGATACTGTATTACTGACATCTGAGTGACTATTTCTAATAGTCCTGATTTTATAGAAAAGAACTGAGTTCTATACTGAGCGGGGTGACTGTGTCTGACAGTCCTAAATCTGTAGAATTGAATTGAGTTCTATACTGAGACTGAAACTAAAACTGTGGGAAGTAATCATCTAACCAACATGAGCCTCTCTGAATGGATTGTGGTCTAACCTGTAATCCCAGTTGGAAGGGTATCAGTATAGTGCCATAGGTAAAGATAAAGCTGTGAGTTAACCCTCTCTGACAGGAAGACATTTCGTCAACCCTCGCTGGCAGGAAAACTTATATGAGATGTATCAACCCTTTTTTGATAGGAAGATATCTCAACCTATGTTGTCCATGTAGTTCTATAACACGAGGATTGTTCCTAAGGATCAAAACCTATGCTGGCAGGAATACTCCCATCCCTGGGTTTACTCGGTTCTGATTCTTACTCCCAACTAAATAGACATTGAACTAATTTCTAGACTGTACTATGATTGACTGAACTGTTACTGATTGTACTATCTAACTGAATTGAACTGAGTTCACTAGATTCTGCTGACTAGCAGAATATTATTGAGTTCTATTAATTGACTGAGTTCACTATGTTCTGAAATAAATATTGAACTGAGACTGTGACTGATTACTAAGTATTATTGTTTATGAAACTACTGAGATTGTTCTGTAACTACTGTAGCTCTAGGTAAACAACTAGAAATTTGGATATTGAATACCTCCAGGACTCGATATCATGTAAAGTAAAGCATAGCATAAACTTAAAAAGCATAACAATGTTCACTTGTTCGTAACTCATTCATAGAGACATTTTATAAAACACTTGTAAGATAAAACCTTGCACATATTCTAGAACGTCATGATTTTTCCCATTAAATTCACATGAGCAATTTATCAAGCACTTGGAGAACATATTCTATGCACATGATACTAAACAACATGTTGGCATCATAATTTTAAATCATAATTTACAATCAAGGGTTTTTAACATGAATTCATATGATACTATACACATGATAAATAATTTCCACGTGAAACTTGTAATAAACCATGGATTAGAAACCCAATTAACATTATAATCATGAATACACTCAAATCTAACATGTGATTCATGAAGTCAATTAACTTGTCATTTAAAAGAGTTTCTTGAACTCTAAGGGTGGAAGGAAACCCTTACATGAACACTTCACATACCTTGGTGCTTGAATTAATGGAGGTTGATGGTGTGTTCTTGAAGCTTAAATTTGAAATTAAATCCCATAGGGTTTGTTCTTGAGATGAATTTGAGAGAAGGTGAATGTTTTTTCCCTAGGAATGACTTAATCTCATTTTTTGGGGGCTGAAAATGGGTTGAAAAGACCCTATTACCCCTCAGGACGTGGGCTTTTAATGACTGAAATCGTGCCCAGTGACGTACAGATCGATGCATCACATCATTGACATCAATGCAATGACCAACGCGCCGTGTTGAGTTTGCGTTGGTTCAATGAAATTGCACTAAAAACTAGGGGGAAAATATTTGTTGATGTAATGATCGATGTGGTGCATCGAGATCGCGTCGACCCACTATTTTGGTCATCCAAACTCGATTCAAACGAGGTTTGAAAAATCTAAAAGACACCTGAAGTGACCTATTGACACCCCTAATCATGATTTAATCCAAATTTCGAATTTTAAGGTCATAAGAATCTTGAAATGAGATCTCCAACTTATGAAGGCTAAAAGAATTCTAAGTGTAAACACTTAACTTAGCTGAAATTTCTAAGTCTGAGACCTCTTTTCATACTCTAAAGGACTGAGTTAAGCTTAGAATTTTGTGAGGTCTTACAATATCTCCCCCTTAGGAACATTCATCCTCGAATGAGACTGACTAAGTTGAGAATACTAATAGACTGAACTTACTTACTGGGCATGCATAATTGAAGCATGATTTTATGACTAAAAATATGGATATACTGAGTTTTCATACTAAACAAGCATGACTGAATTATGAAGACATGACACACGAATGAGCTGTTTCATGAGGGTATGTATGATATGAGAATCCTATGCAATTGAACTGATATCTAACTCATAAACGAAAGATGAATATGGAAATAAGTAAATTCAAGGAAAACTAGCTGAATCTGAGTTTGCGGAAAAGATCTGAGGATACTTGGTTCACATATCTACTTATGCTTCCCAAGTAGCTCCCTCAACGGACTGATTCTACCAAAGAATTTTAACTAGAGGAACTTCTTTGTTCCTCAGTCTATGAACCTGATTATCAAGGATTTCGACTAGGATCTCTTCATAGGGAAGGTTGTTCTAAACATCTATACCATTTATAGGGACTACAACTGCTGGGTCACCTATGTATTTCTTTAAAAAATAGACATGAGATACTGGATGGACTGAATCTAAGTCTGAAGGCAACTCAAGCTCGTAATCTACCTTTCCAAAATGGCTGAGAATTCGGTAAGAACCGACATATCAGGAATTGAGATTCCCCTTCTTGCCAAAACTTTTCACTCCTTTCATAAGAAAGATTTTCAAATATACATAGTCACCAACCTCAAACTTGAGATCCTTTCTTTGCATTTCTACGTATGATTTCTGCCGTCTCTAAGCTATCTTAAGCCTTTACCTGATCAACTGAACTTTTTCTAAGGTATCAAATACCAAGTCAGGCCATACCACTGTGGCCTCACCCACTTTTAACCAACCAATAGGAGATCTATATCTCCTCCCATAGAGAGCCTCAAATAGAGCCATCTGAATGCTGAAATAGTAACTATTTTTATAAGCAAACTCAATCAAGGGCAAGTGGTCATCCCAACTACCCTTAATGGCACACACTCTCAACATATCTTCCAAAGTATGAATATTCCTTTCTGCTTGACCATCTATCTGAGGGTGGAAGGCTGTACTGAGGTGAATTTGGGTACTAAGACCCTTTTGGAAGGCTTTCTAGAAATAAGAGATGAACTGCGTAGCTCTATCTAAAAGGATAGATAATGGAACCCCATGCAATCAGACCAACTCTCTAACATTGAGCTTGGCATAATCCTTGACTAAATAAAGGGTATGAACTGGTAAGAAATGAGCAGATTTGGTCATCCTATCTATGATAACCCAAATTAAATCACGCTGACGATGAGTACGAGGCAAACCCATAACAAAGTCCATGTTCACTTCTTCCCATTTCCAAGTGGGGTTACTGAACTCCTGCATAGACCCATTAGGTTTCTGATGCTCAATCTTAACTTGCTAACATGTTGAACACTTAGCTACTAATTCTACAATGTCTCTCTTTATCCCACTCAACCAATAGATTTCCCATAAGTCGCGGTATATCTTGGTGGCCCCTGGATAAATCGAGTAGTGTTCACCATGTTCTTCTATAAGAATCTGCTGCCTCAAGTCATCTACACCCGTGACACATAGTCTACCCTGTAGTGCAACACACCATCTCCTTTTTGGAAGAAAACCTCTACTTTTTGATCTCTGACTGACTATTTTAGTTTAACTACACTGGGATCTGTATCCTACTTTTCCTTTACTTCGGAAACCAAGGATGATTCTAAACCATTTTGCACCCATATGCTACCCTCTGCTAAATCGAATAAGTGGACACCTAGTTAGGGAAGCTGATGAACATCCTGAACTAACTTCTTTTTACTATCCTCGACATGAGTAACACTACCCATAGACATTCTACTGAGAGCATCATTCAATACATTGGCTTTGCCTGGATGATACCAAATATTCATGTCATAGTTTTTCAATAACTCCAACCCCCTTCTCTGATGGAGATTTAGGTCTTTCTGAGAGAACACATATTGCAGGCTTTTATAGTCTGTGAACACATCAACATGTACCCCATACAAATAGTGCCTCCAAATCTTTAAGGCAAATACTACATCTGCTAACTCAAGATCATGAGTGGGGTAGTCCTTTTCATAGGGCTTAAGCTGTCTAGAGGCATAGGATATGACCTTACCTATCTATATCAAAACATACCCCAAACAAACTCTGAAAGCATTACAATATACCACAAACCCATCTGAACCATCAGGTAAAGTCAAAACTAGTGCTGCAATAAGTCGAATCTTTAACTTCTGAAAACTCTTCTCACAAGAATCTATCCATTGGAATTTGACTTTCTTCTGAGTCAATCTGGACATGGTGGATTCAATAGACAAAACTCCATCAACAAACCATCGATAATAGCCAGTCAAATCCAAGATACTACGGATATTTGATGGAGAAATGGGTCTGGGCTAGTTTCGCACTGCTTCGGTCTTTTGAGGATCAATACTAATGCCATCATCAGAAACTATATGGCCAAGGAAAGCTACTGACCTTAGCAAAAATTTGCACTTTCTGAAATTTTTGATCAACTAATGGGCTATGAGATTTTGTAACATGATTTTGAGATGGTCAGCGTAATTATGTTCACTACGGGTGTAGACAAGAATGTCATCAATGAAGACTATGACAAACATATCCAAGTACTGCTTCAACACATGATTCATCAAGTACATGAAAGCTGCTGGGGCATTGGTAAGACCAAATGACATGACTAAGAATTCAAAGTGGCCATACCGGGGATTGAAAGTTGTTTTTGGAATGTCATATTCTCTAACCCTGAGCTGATGATAGCCTGATTTGAGGTCTATCTTAGAAAAGTAACTGGCACCCTGAAGTTGGTCAAACAATTCATCGATTCTGGGAAGTAGATATTTGCTCTTGACTGTGACTTTTATTTAGCTGACGATAGTCTATACACATTTTAAGAGAATCATCTTTCTTACAAATTAAGAGAACTAGTGCACCCCAAGGGGATACGTTGGGTCTGATGAATCCTTTATCTAGGAGATCCTTCAACTGTTCTTTCAACTCTTTGAGTTCTGCTGGAGCCATTATATATGAAATAATAGAAATAGACTGAGTATCAGGAAGAAGGTCTATTTCGAAGTCGATTTCCCTCTCAGGAAAAACTCCGGGAAGATCTTTGGGAAACACATCTGGAAATTTGCATTCTATTGATACTGATTCAAGATTAGGGGTCTCTGAATTAGAGTCTTGAACTCGATTGAGATGATAGACACGCCTCTCAGATATCATTTTTCTTTCCCTAAGGTACGAAACAAGTTGACCCCTAAGTGCTGAGGTACTACCTTTTCATTCTAGGATAGGTTTATTCGAAAACTGAAAATGGATAACTATATTTCTACAGTCAACTAAAGCATAGCATGAATAAAGTCGATCCATGTCGATAATGACATCAAAATCTATCATCTCTAATTCTACTAAGTCTACTGAAGTGACTTTCTGAGATACAAAAAATGGACAGTTCCCGTATACCCGTCGGGCTATGATAGATTTACCTACTGGGGTAGAGACTGAGAAAGGCTCTGCTAGAATTTTAGACTGAATCCAAAGTCAATAGTTATATAAGGAGTTACAAAGGACAAAGAAGCTCCTAGATCTAGCAAAGCATAAACATGTAAATGATTAAATTATAATGTACTAGTGATCATATCAGGAGAGCTTTCTTGATCCTATTATGACTGAAGTGCTTAGATTTTATTTGGGCATTGCCCACTGGTGGCACTGGAAGTGGCACCCTACTGATTCGGGTGACTTAACTGAGTTGGGGGGTGATTATTCTGAATCTGTGAACCCACCCGAGAACACTCTTTAATCCTATGGTCTAGCTTGCTACATTCAAAACACATATTGCTACCAACTTTGTAGACACCCTGATAGTTTCTTCCACATTTCTGGCAAAGAGGATTTATTCGAGCACTGCTAACACTACCCTGGGATTTAGAGCCTAATGCCCTATTTCTATTGCCGTCTCTGAATTTTGGCACTGGAGCACTGGCTGGGGACAGAGCTGGAACTAAATTTTTTGGGAAGAACGGAGAATGACCCTCTGACTTAGGCTGAGTAAAGTTGAAGCTACCTATTCTCAATCTCTTATTTTCTCTCTTCTTCTCTTTATTCTTTACCTTTTATATTTGTTGGGCATGGTCCTTGAGCCTGGATATGTCCATATCCTTAATCAACATTGCGGTCCTACACTCCTTGACCATACTGTTAGACGCTCCCAACATAAACTTACTCATCTTTGATCTACTATCTGCTCCACGTGAGGGGCATGTCTAGCTAGCTGAGTAAACTTGAGAGATTTTGTTGCCCTACTTCAAATTAATAAACCCCAAAACCTTAGCTTCCCTCAACTCCAGTAGGAAGAACCTATCAAGGAAAGTAGTGGTAAACTCTTCCTATTCTATGGGACCTATATCTGTGGATTTCTTTGCCTTTCACTGCTTGAACCATGAGTGAGCCACATCTTGTAACTAATATCCAGCTAACTCAGCACTCTCACGGGAAGTCACTTCCATAATATTTGTGACTTTCTAAACCCGATCAAGGAATTCCTGTAGTCCTCATCTGACTTAGACCCCATAAATAATGGAGGGTTCATTCGGGTAAAATCTCAAATCCTAGCTACAGAAGTATTAGCCACTGGGTTGGCTAAAATGACAATTGGGCATTTATTCTGGGCTTCTACTGAATTGGCTAGAGTAGTAAATATAGCCCTAAATTCTGTATAGGAGACATGCTCATTTAGAGAATCTGCCTAAATGGCCTGAGGTGCTGGCTAATTTCCTGTTCTTCTTCCATTCTTCTTGGGAGGCATATTCTGTAAATAGAAGGAAGAAAAGGATTAGACTGAGACTTTAACTAGAGCTCATGCTCACTATCATGACATGAATACATAAAGAAGAGAAAATTTTCCTAAAACGTCTCATAGCTTCTTATCCATAAGTGTGACGCGCTATACACCCATGCACAAGATTCTTCTAGACGCGGCTTTCAGACTTCCTAGGACTCTGTTGAAACTTAGGCTCTAATACCAAGTTTGTAATTCCCCAGGTCTGTACCTTAGATTATACACGGTGCTTACGACTCCGAAAGACCATAAGCTAACCCATGACTGATATCTGCTTTGAGCACTAAATAATAACAGTGTAATAATAATATTATTAAAATAAATATGGAAATTAGGTTGAAATTGCCATAAGGTTCACAACTGAAAATAAATACTGAATACAGAAAAAATGAATGTTGAAACTGAACATCTATCTGAAATACTCTAGTCCAAAAACCTCTAACTGTCTGAACATGGAATTAATGGGACAAGCCCCCAACTAATTCCATATGCTAAATATATTGAACTACTGAAACACTGAAATAATAAATCTCTATCCTTGGACTATGAGGACTTTCCAGTAACTATATTACTGAAAGTATGAGCTTCTAAGTATGGTCAGGAGCCCATACATCTGAATCTATGATATAAGATATCATAGTACAAAAGGAAAGTATACGTCAGTGCTTTGAATATACTGGTATTCTATGTGAGGTAGGTTGATATTTATGTTTTCATATGCATAGACAATAACTAGTTGAGTAACACGAATGTAACTGAATGAGAGTACATACATGAATGCATAAACTATAACTGAGAATATATTAACACTGAATACAGAGTTCTGAATATGGATTAACTGATATCTGAATTTACTGATACTATATTACTGATAGTTGAGTGACTATTTCTGATAGTCTTAATTCTGTAAAATAAAACTAAGTTCTATACTGAGCTTGGTGACTGTGTCTAACAATCCTGAATTTGTAGAACTGAACTGAGTTCTACATTAAGACTAAAACTAAAACTGTGGGAAGTAATCGTCTAACCGATCTGACCCCTCTTCAAATGGATTGGGGTTCAACCTGTAACCCCAGTTGGAAGGGTGTCAGTACCATGCCATAGGTAAAGATAAAGTTGTGAGTTAACCTTCTTTGACAGAAAGATATTTTGTCAACCCTCATTGGTAGAAAACTCATATGAGATGTATCAACCCTAGTCTGGCAGGACGATATCTCAACCTATGTTGGCTATGTAGTTCTGTAATACAGGGATATTTGCTAAGGATCAAACCCTATGCTGGCAGGAATGCCCCCATCCCTAGGTTCACTCAGTGCTGATTCTTACTCCTAACTAAATAGACACTGAACTAATTTCTAGACTGTACTAGGCTTAACTGAATTGTTACTGATTGTACTATCTAACTAAACTGAACTAAGTTTACTGAATTTAGTTGTCAGATGAAATATTAATGAGTTCTGTTAACTACTGAGTTCACTGAGTTTTGAACTGAATACTGAACTGAGACTGATTACTGGGTACTATTGTTAGTGACACTACTGAGACTGTTTTATAACTACTTTATCTCTAGGTAAACAGCTAGATTTTTGGGTATTGAATACCCGCAAGACTCGATTGCATGAAAAGTAAAGCATAACAATGTTCACTTGTTCATAACTCATTCATAGAGATATTTTATCACACACTTGTAAGATGTAAGCTTGCACATATGCTAGCAAGTCATAATTTTTCCCATTAAATTCACATAAGCAATTTATCATGTGCTTGGGGAACATATTCTATGGACATGATACTAAACAACATGTAGGCATCATAATTTCAAATCACAATTTATAATCAAGGGTTTTTAACATGAATTCACATGATACTACACACATGTTATATAATTTCCTCATGAAACTTGTAATAAACCATGGATTAGAAACCTAATTAATATTATAATCATGAATACACTCAAATCCAACATGGGATTCATTAAATCAATTAAATTATCGTTTAAAAGAGTTTCTTGAACTCCAAGGATGGAAGAAAACCCTTAGATGAACATTTCACATACCTTGGTGCTTGAACTAATGGAGGTTAATGGTCTGTTGTTGAAGCTTAAATTTGAAATTAAATCCCCTAGGGTTTGTTCTTGAGTGCAATTTGAGAGAGTGAATGTTTTAGCCCTAGGAATTACTTAATCTCATATTTTTGAGGATGAAAATGGGTGGAAAAAGACCCTATTACCCCTCAGGACGTGGTCTTTTAATGACTGAAATCGTGCCCAGTGACGTACAGATCGATGCATTGCATCATTGACATCAATGTAATGACCAACGCGCCATGTTGAGTTTGCGTTGGTTCACTGGAATTGCACTAAAAGCTAGGGGAAAAATATTTACATAGTGCATTGAGATCGCATCGGCCCACTATTTTGGTCATTCAAACTCAATTCAAACGAGGTCTGAAAAATCTAAAATTCACCCAAAGTGACCTATTGACACCCTTGATCATTATTCAATCCAAAGATTGACATTTTAAGGTCATAAGGGTCATGAAATATGATCGCCATCCAACTTAGCTGAAATTTCTAAGTCTGGGGCCTCTTTTTATGCTCTAAAGGACTGAGTTAAGCTTAGAATTTTGCGGGGTCTTACACATTCCAATCTTTCATTAGTGGGAAGCATTAGAATAGGCTATATGCACTCCAACCCTGACATGATCAAGAAAGTTCTCGTAATGTAGTAACGGGTATGTTACAAGTCTTTCATCATTGTGTGTATGTTTTATTAGACCCAGAGCCTCACTTTCTTTTATAACCACGTATATAGCTGTCAATTTTGGTGTTAGTCCCAAAATATTAGTATAGCCTTTCTTCGTGTCTACCCTAGTGGTTAAACCTATCATAGCCAGACGGGTATACAGAAACTACCTGGTTACAGTATCCCAAAAAATCACTTCAGTTTATTAAAAGAATAGAATCATTCTATTTTACTTTTTAATAAACCAATCATTGGATAGAGGGGTAGTACTTCAATGCTTAGGAGTCAAATTGTTTCTTATCTTAGAGTAAGAAAGATGATATCTAATGGATGTGCTTTTAGATCCATTCTTAGAATCCTATAACAGCATATGATCTAGAGTTAAAAGCATAAAACCAGAAGTTTAGTAGTAGTAAAGTGGGGATAGTGTTATCTGAATTTAGTAGATGATGTATCCATGGGTTTAGTTGTATGAAAGGTGAATCAGTAGGCATAAAACAGTGTATGCAAGAACTTTAATTAAGTACGATGGTGTGGGCGCGCTTATATAGTACCTAGAGTTGCTAAGTTTGAATAAGGCTAGTTGTGTAGTAATTGATGTTCTTACCAGCTAAGTTATAAGGCTATAGAGATTTAAGAGTTGTATCTCAGAAGGGAGTATTAACAGCGGGTTTTGCACTTTCAAGTGTAGTATTTCAGGGTGAATTTATTACTGATGAGTATTGTCATATTCCAAACCTTAGAGTAAAATGGTTGTAGTTAAATTTAGAGTTTATCAAAAAGGTCTCACATACTTAGAGTGATGCTTAAAGCTAAGGGGGAGATGATAGAACAAGTAACCAAGTTAGGCTCTCAGATTACAGTAGTGATGATAATACGTTGTAGAATAGTAGTAAGGGAGGATGATTCCCAACCCATTCTTATTTAAGTATTTGTAAATCAGTTATCATGATATATAATTAAACCTTACCTGTCAGTTCCCTAATCATAGCTCAAATTCATGCACCTTCCATAGAATTATATACACTTCCAGTTCTTAGTATAAGGAGTTCCAGTTTGCTCAGCTGTACGAATCATATTTCATGAAATTTATGATCTCCAAACTCAGGTCATACAGCTTATGATGCATATACTCATGCTTTACAGTATGTTCAGTTTTACGTACTCATTCTACACTCCTAATGATCATCAAAACTTGAATTATGTCAACTATATCCTCAGTTTAGACCTTGTTGATGAATTCATGACTTTAATACTCTATTTTTTAGGCCTCAGTTAAGTGTCCAAGTTATGCATAGTATCCTTTCATGTTTCAGGTCCTCATGTTCTAACCTATCAGTAAGCTCTCTTTATTTAATGATAGTGGTGATGAGTAATTGATTAGATGGGAGGTAAATATTCCTTGTGAAGGAATTATTGTTATATGTTTCTGTTATCTACGACTATAAGATTGAAAGAAGATTAAGGTTAAGTTTTTTGTATACGTCACGGTAGGTTCAGAATTCTATGTGTGTTTTTTAGAGGTAGTGCATGTAAGTTATTAATGTTTGAGGGTTGAAAAATGTGAGGAATATGATTTTATGGGTGTTCTTTAGAAGTTAATGTATGTACGCCTTGTAGATTTGAGTAGGCTTGAACATAGTGAGAGAATTTAGTTCAACTCAGACTTTAGTAGATAGAGTTATTAGTGCCCACGTGAACCTTTTCAGTAGCCTCAAGTGAAGTTTGGTATTAAAGCAGAATGTATATTTGAGGGAGTATTTGAGGAGTATGTCTAAGTTCTAGAGTAGCAGTTGCATTATCTAAGACATAGCGACTCCAGTTTAATTTCATAGGCCTATGTCCCATATTACAGAGTTATAGCCTTATTAAGAGTCCTTACTCATATATCTTATTTAGATTATGCCAAGTTCTTTGCTTTCTACTGTTATTATAACTTCTTAGAAAGAGATTTGAAGAAATACACCAGTTGATAGTCCGTCTAGCCATCAATTCAGTTTAGCAGTCAGTCAGACAAGTTCCTATAATTCTCCACCTTTCTATCTAGTCTTACTATTCGAAGTTTCATGAAAATTCCTATTCCATGAGGTAACTTATCCGAAATCAGGCAAGTTACAAATTCAGTTGAGTCCTTACTTTTAGTCTAAATCAGTCTTAACCATAAAGGATATCTAGATTCAGAAATTGTATCATGTTGGTTATCTATCTTCAAAATTCAACCAAATAGTACTAATGGATTCACAAATTTTAAAACCATCATGACAGGCATTTATGATATTCAGTTTAGTTCATGCATCATGATTAAGATTCAGACATTCAGTCATGATTCAGTTCATAAGTGCCTCGTGCATTATCTCAGTCTTTTCTTAGTATTTTAGCCAAGTCAGTATCATTCGGGTAACGAATGATCCCAAGAGGGAGATGTTATAATACCTTGAGTTTCCACATCCTAAACCTCTCATCTTTTCTTCACAAAATTGGATCCAGCCTAAAGTAATGGTTAATTATAAGTTGACTCTCTCATTTCTATCTCAACCTTATAACCATTCACATGTCATTGTATGTATTCAAGGGATCAAATCAGTTTATGATATTTAGTTCATGTATCATGTTTTAGAATCAGTTATACAACCATGTTCCAAGTCATGCATGTTTAGTACATGATCTCAGTTACCTCAGTACAGTACTCTCAGTCTAACCAGTCTCAGTTTATCAATTTCACTAAGTGTTGGGGACTTAGTCATATTTTTTGTCTCTTAACTTTGAAGATTTTTAAATTTGGTCTTCCCGACCTCGAGATGTAGGTTCTTGAGTTAATTCATGTTCAAGGGTGTAAGGAGCATGTCTCGAGGAAATTTTGGATTTTTCGGATGAGGATTGGGTAGTGTTTAGATTTCAATTCCAGCAGCTCACCGCGATAGTAGTGCGTCGTGGTGGTTATAGCGGTGGAGGCCTCATCGCGGTGCAGTGACCTCTTAAAACATGTTCCAATTGCGAATTTAATTCTTTGATGGGCAATTAAGTCTTTTCCCCTCAATCCAATTCATGAAAATAAGAATTAAAGCATCGGTTAGGGTATTATATGCCCATTTCCCCCAATTCTCCTCTCAAAGAAACTTTAGCCATCTCCCAATAACATCAAATTAAATTACCTTCTCTTAAAGAAAATCAAGAATTTAAGTTTTCCAATCTAAGAACTTTCAAGAAAAGCATCAAGATTGGGTTTCTCTTTTAAGCTTAAGGGTTTAAGGTATGTGTGATGTTCATCCATGGGCCCTTTCCACCCATGGAGTCCAAGAATCTAATTTTATGTTTTAAATTATTAATTATAATGTTTATGATAAATTCTCTCCAAGAAACTCTTATGAATTTTAATTATAAATTATGTTTACAAGTGTTTTTTGATGGAATGAGCCATTACATGTTTGAATGATGAAATTTTCATGTTGAATACCTAATTCATGGTTTTGGTATTGTAACCTTGTTATTTTTACATGATTTTCTATTCCCATGCTTAAGATTACGAATTTCATGTGTTTGATGAAAGGTCTAAATGATTGGGTTTTGATTAATGATTCCCTATTATGGTTTCAAAGCTTTTATACATCCTTATTGTTATTTGCATTCAGTGTTGGAGGGTTATGGACACTCGATACTTAGATATTTACATAATTTTAGTATCTTCAGAACGATTTCAGATAAACCATGAGCATTGTTATTTAATTAGCTATCATGATCAATTGTTTGCTTAGTTAAACTTAGTTCAGTCAAGTAATCAGTGTCAATTCAGTTGGGAGTAGGATTTAGCACCGAGTGAATGTAGGGATGGTGACTTCCCTGTTAGTTAGGAAGAGTCATTAATTGTGGTCCCTATATTCAAAAACTACATAGCCAGCATAGGATATGAGGAGTCACCCGTCAGTTTAGACTTGACTTTCTCTGAGGAGTCACCCTTCAGTTTACGCTTGACATCTTCTCAGGGGTCACCTACCAGCTTAAGGTTGACACCCTAGTCTTTTGGGACATCAAATTAGTAGATCTACACAGCCAGCATTAGTACCCATGGCATGGTACCGACACCCTTCCAACTGGGGTTATAGGTTGGACCCTGCTTAGTTCAAATTGGGGTATGTCGGTTAGATAATACCTTCCATAATTTAGTATTCAATATAGAATTCAGTTTAGGTTTCCTTGACCATAGCATACAGACTTCCAGTTATTCAGTTATCAGATTTCAGTACTCCAGTTTATAGATTATCTCTGAAATAATATATGATTGGTTATGTATTCCCTGATTTTACAGCTCTTATGTGTTTTGCTCAGCTATTTCATACATGCATACTTAATTATTTTATGCTATTCAGTATGCACAATTAACCCTTGCATTACAGCTTAACCTCATCTCATATACCAGTATATTCAAAGTACTGGTTGCATACTTTCTTCGCTTATATCATAGGTTTGGATGTATAATTTCCTGACTACGCTTAGATAGTTCAGCATTACAGTAGCAGCAGTGGTGAGTTCTTATCTTTTGAGGACAGTTTTATCTTTCATTCAGTTATTTTAGTATTCCTCTATTTCAGTCAGTTGTAGTTAGTTGGGGGTTTGTCCCATCAACTCCACAGTCAGTCAATTAGAGGCTTTTCAGATAATCAGATTGATAGTTAGATAGTTATTCAGTTACCATACCTTTCAGTATTATCAGTTGTTTTAAATTTGACAGATATACTTTTAGTATTTAGATTGGCATGACTATGTTTCTCAGTATACCTTCCGCATATGTGTTTTATTGCTATTATACTCAGTGCTCACAGAAGGTACCCACTCATGGGTTAGCTTGTGGTCACTTGTGACTATAAGCACCATTCTCGCGACTAGGTGGTAGCCTCGGGTCATGATAGTTTGTTAATTCATTCAAGGTTAATCTATTTTTTTCAGTATATCTACTTGCAGATGAGTCGACTATCATGACTGATCACTCGACTTAGGAAAAGTTTTCAATTCACCCCTCTGCCTATTTAATTTAAATTGGTATCAGAGTAGGTCTCGCCAATAGTCTTGTTTAACCATATGTGAGAAAAGATATAATGGCAAAATATCAAATTCCAGGAGCCTTCATTTAAAACGATCAGTCGTCCACACGACCACCATACTTCAATGGACAACACTACTCTCATTGGAAGAATAAATTTAAAAAATTTGTTCAGTCAAATGACTTCCAATCCTAGATAGTCATTAAGAAGGGTCTAAAGCCCATTCCAGGAATCAAAGAAAAACAAAAAGACAAGGAATCAAGTAGTGTAGATTGTATGACTTAGAAAACTTTAAAGTGATCAAGGAACAAAAGGAGGTAATTCAAACTAACGGAAGAGCTATAAGCTTACTCTATTATGCAGTTAGAAGGCAAAATATGACAAGATATCAACATGTGAAACTGCAAATAAAATGTGGGACAAATTAGAAGTGACCTACAAAGGAACCACTAAGTCAAAAAGGCAAGAAATAGTGCTCTATTCAATGAGTAGGAGATCTTTCAAAATGGAAGAAAATGATAGCATGGAATTAATGTTTTATCAATTAAATAAAATTGTACATGAACTGAAGTCCTTGGGAATGATCTATCCAAACAGTCTGTAAGTCCAAAAGCTTGTAATAAATCTCCCAAAAGCATGGGAACTAAAGTTGTCATTCTAAAAGATGGGGATCTCCACAATATGACCTACGATGAATTAAAAGGTAATATCATTGTCTATGAACGAAATCATATTAACATGTACAATAAAGGAGAAAGAAAGAAACCAGTAGCTTTCAATATCATAACAATAAGAGAAGAACAATCCCTATAAGAAAATAATAATAAGGGAATGGCTCTCACAAATCACGGAGTAAGGCAGATCTTGAAACAATGGCAACAGTGACCACAAGGATACAAGAACAATGAATTCACAAGAAATGATGATCATTATTATTACTATGGGAAACTGGGACACATCAAGAAGAATTTTCTAGAATTGAGGAGAAAATCATCCAAGAAAAACAAAAACATTAGGGAATAGAGTGATGCAGATGAAACTAAAGAAGAAACAAAAGAGGCCAACATGTGCTTCATGAAAAAAGGTGAACCAAGTAGGGTAAGACCCTACAATTGTTATAACTACAACATTCTTCAAACGAATCTTGATATGATTACTAATGATCTTCAAAAATTTATTAATGAATATAATAAACTTGCTCAAAAAAAATTGGGAAGCTCGGTTAAAATGAAAGTTTGAAGAAGAAAAAAACTGACAAATTGAACTTAAAGCATGTCAAATGGAAATTGTCTTACTTTAAGAAAAAATTGACGATGCAAAAATGCGGTTAAACGACATTAGAAAATCACCACGTCACAATTTCATAAGATCAAATTATTGTAAAACTAAATCAAGATCCTCCTCAAGTTCGTTTGAGTCAGCTAAAACGGCTTTCTATTTTTCTTATCGATGAACGTGTTGACAATATTTATGTTCTTAATAATCCTGATTTCGCTACTCTGACTTATCTCACTGTGCAAACCAATAAAACATGGTTGTTTTAAAGAAAACCTGGGCACAGTGAAGTTTGAGAAGGATCACATATGTGATGCTTGTCAACTTGGTAAACAAACTCGGTCATAATTTAAAGTCAAAGATATAGTAACTACCACCAAACCTCTTCAAATAATCCACATAGATTTTTTTATCCTCACAAAGACCGCAAGTATTGGTGAAAAATATATGTATTTGTAATTGTTGATGATTATTATCATTTTACTTGGGTAATGTTTCCTTCTCACAAGCATAAAGAATTTACTAATTTTGAGATATTTTGTATAAGAGTACAGAGAGAAGAGGGACATTTCATCACCTATGTCCATAGTGATCATGGTGGAGAACTAAAAAATAAAGCTTTTGAGGAATACTATGCTCAAAATGGCTACTAAAAAAAATTTCATCTCCTTGATATCCTCAATAAAAAGGTGTGGTGGAACAAAATAATAGATCTCTTCAAGAGACCGCAAGAATCATGCTCCTAGAACATAATTTACCAGATCAATTTTTGGCAGAGGCAGTAAGCACAATATGTCACATTCTCAATAGATGTCTCATCATACCAATTCTAAAGAAAAATACCTATGAGCTATGGAGATGTAAAAAACCTAATATTAGTTATTTTCATCCTTGGTTGCAAATGCTTCATCCACAACAATGGTAAAAATAAGTTAGGAAAGTTTGACCCATAAAGTGATGAAGGTATTTTTCTTGGGTACTCTCCCACCAGTCGCACTTACGGAGTTTATAATATATAGACTATGTGTTGAAGAATCTATGCATATTGTATTTGATGAATCTAATCACTCTCCTATGAGCTTGAGTTTTAATGAAGAGTAGGTTAATTATCTACCGTCAAGAGACAAAGCAATCATAACTTCTGAACCATCAACTATTAAGTCGACTACCGCCCATCCAGAGTTAGCTCCCATTGATGAAACAACAAAAAAATATATTCCATGAGAATGGAGACATAATGCAAGATTTCCCAATAAATATATCATTGGAAACCTAGATGATAAGATGCAGACAAGAGCTTCATTAAGAAAATAGGCATCTATTGCTCCTGTATCTCAAATCGAGCCCAAGAAGGTTGATGAGGCCCTCAAAGATGAGTCTTGGGTCAAGGCCATGAATGAAGAATTAGAATTGTTTGAATGAAATCAAGTCTAGAATCTAGTTGAAAGACCCAATAATTTTTCAGTTGTTGGAACAAGTTGGTTCTAATAGAATAAATTGAACAAAGAAGGTAAGGTTATGAGGAATAAGGCCAGACTTATAGCTGAAGCCTACTCCCAAGAAGAAGGTATTGATTACAATGAAAACTTCACTCCGGTAGCGAGGTTAGAATTGATTCAAATTTTGTTAGATTTTGTTTCCTACAAATGCTTTAAATTTTATCAAATAGACATTAAAAATGCTTTTCTAAATGGATTAATTCATGAGGAAGTTTATGTAAAATAACCTACCGATTTGAAAAATCCATCCTATCCAAACCATGTTTTCAAACTATCAAAAGCACTCTATGGTCTCAAATAAGCTCTAAAAGCTTAGTATGAGAGGTTGAGTATTTTTGTATTAAATAATAATTTTAAAGAGGTAAAATAGATACCACTTGTTTCACTTAGAAGCTAAACTCTAATATACTCTTTGTGCAAATTTATATTGATGATATTATCTTTGGTAGCCCTAACATTTCCTAATGTGAGAATTTTGAAAATTTGATGAAAGAAAGAAATAAGTCTCTTGGGAGAACTCACATTTTTTTGAGATTTCAAATCAAGCAAACTCCCAAATATACATTTATCAGTCAAGAAAAATATACAAAAAAACTTATCAAAAAGTTTGGTATGGAAAAAGAAAAGGCTTATGGAACTCCAATGTGTCTCTCCACAAATCTTGACTTAGACACATCTGAAAAAGATGTTGATGAAAAGATATACATAGGGATGACTGGATCACTCCTCTACTTGACCTAAAGTCGACCAAATATTATGTTCAGTGTGTGTCAGTGTTCAAGGTTCTATTCGGTTCCCAAAGAGTCTTATCTAACTTTCGTTAAGAGAATTATTCCATATATCACCGGGAAACAAAATATTGGCCTATGGTACCTCTCTCCTCATATTTTGATTTAGTTGGATTTTAAGATACTAATTTTATAGGTGATAAGAATGACAAAAAAAACACTAGTGGTACATGCTAAATTTTTTGTGATGCCCTGATTTCTTGGCATAGAAAAAAACAAACTTAGTTGCCCTATCAATTACTGAATCTGAATAGATAGCCGTCGGAAGTTGCAATACTCAAATTTTATGGATTATGCATCAATTACTTGATTTTAATTTGTCTTTTGAATCAGTGCATCTAATGTGTAGCAACACCAGTGCAATTAGTTTATCAAAATATATTGTGCATCATTCTAGAGCTAAGCATATTTATATTAAGCATCATTTTATGTGAGATCATCTAGAAAATGGAGATTTTTCTCTAAAATTTGTTGATTCAGAAAATCAGCTGACTGATATTTTTACAAGACCCTTGTTAGAAGAAAGATTTTGTTCCTTATAAAATCCTAGGTATTACATGCTTTAATGATATTTGATTGTACAATTTTTCTTACTTATTTTTATTTTCAGTAAATTTCTTTTTTGACTCATCATCATCATTCCTTTTTTTAACCATCCTTTCACGTCTTTTTTTTATCTCTATCCATAATTACTGCCACTTTACCTTTTTTTTTCCAACAAGTTTGTTGTCCTTTCACTTTAACAGTCAGCTTCATTCACTTCACCCCTCTTCATCTTCCCCCTATTTCACCTCATATCTTTTTATCTTTCCAACCTTTTATCTCCCTCTCTGACTTTTTAAACTTTTTTAAAGCCTATCACTCCCAAATAACTACAACCTGATTAATGGATAATCTCACTAAAATTCCTCCAGATTGCCACTCTCACAATCATGATCATATTCTTATCTCTGATACTTCTAAGAAATCCTCTTTGCATTTCTTACACTTGGCTGCTCCTAAAAAATAATCAGCCTTGAGTCCAAATTCATTTATCAAGAAATATCGTCTGTCCCCTATTGAGCCTCTTCCACTAGAGGATATGTATAAATTTTGGACTTGCTCACAAAGGGAGAAGTTTTTCTCCTTCAAAGATCATTTAGTTGTACCCGATTGAATAGTAAATCTCTCCTAGTTAAAGGAATCTCACTGCAATGTAAGTTTTTTTTCAAATATCAAGATTTATCTCTAATGTTTCATCTTTGTGGAATGGAAGTTTGTGAGGACCCTGTGCATATGTTCTATACAAATATTTATCTTTCTCAAGATAGTGGCAAATTAGAAACTCTTGTGCTTGGAACAAGAATTATTCTAAATGACTTCTTATTTGAAAAGATTTTTGACACTAAGTTCTCTGGGGTAATCCGCTTCATTAGTGATACTTGTCTTGAAAATCTTATGGTTGGCTCTGAGGAAGCTAAAAATATTGTGTCTGATCTAGAAATAAATTGGTCCACTTTTCATCCTCTGTCTCTCTGTTTTAAGTACCAAATCATGGCTCATATTACTGCCACTACTCTTATTCCTCGAAAGAGATCCCTTAGCAATGTGACATATCATGATGTGTTTATGTTGTACTGCATAATGATGAAGTACAAAATTAATTAGGCTATTTGGTTTTGAGAGTATATGCTAGAAAGTACTGTAGATGTTTATGCCTCTGCTAGCTTGCCTTATGGACTACTGATCACCAAAATCCTTCTCTTACTCCATTGATCTATTTGAATACCCTATTGTGGAAGTCTTAGCAACCTATGATTCCAAGACCTTTGCCATCATGGGCTATGTTTTGTTGGACGATAAATGGTGCAAAAAGGATTCTGCAAAAGCAAAATCAGATCTTCCTAAGGTAAGAAAGTCTGTGGCTAACCCTATACTTCCTATGTTGAAGGAATTGAAAGCGATCAAGGATAGGCTCAAGGAAATCGAGGAAGAGTTGATGCTTTTTCAAGAGTTGACTGCCAGGATATTGTAGTTGAGTAAGGACACCAGTACTAATGTAGGCAAGGTTCGGATGCCTATTGATGGATTTAAGCAGGAAAGTGTCATGCTATTCAATAAATTATTTGCACATGTGTAATCCATCTAGTCCAAAACCAACTCCTCCAATAATGAGCTTTCTATATTTGTCATTTATTCCGACTTCAACTTCTCCAAAAATTTCAAAAAATCCTATGAGCATTACCATCACAACATGCACAATACTCTTACCTACTTTATGGACAAACATTGAAAATATGACTGTTATTTAAAAATGGGTCCTTTTCCTTTTTTTGTTAGGGTTGTAACTGATATTTTAACTGGTCTAGCCATAATTTTGTTTTGCTTTCTACATGATACATTAGTTATTTATCTACTATGTGCCTATTTATCTACTTGGTTGTGTGCTATTCTCTTTTGAGTTTTGTTCATTGATTATGTCAAAAGGGGGAGAAGATGAAACATAATCTAGGTCTCTAAGTCAGGGAGAGAAAAGTCAACTAAAAGAACTCAGAAGTCAATAACAACAAAGGCAAGTTGATTACAAGAACAAGGAAGTCAACTGATGTTTATTGTTTGTCATTATCAAAAAGGGGAGATTATTAGCCCTATATTACATAATATATTTTAATAATGAAAAACTAATAAAAAATATAAGTAGGATACTCTAAAGATATGGTCACATCAAGGAAGATCTTTTAGGAGCAATATATGGAGGAGTATCTCAGGTAATCCCTACCTGCAAGGAAGTCAATCCTTACCTAAAAGAAGAAGGCTCCAGATTTGGAATCACATCAATCAAAGATCTCATTAAATCCTAAATTATAAAGAAGGAAGATCACACCTTTTACATAGACATATCAGATATGAACATGTATGGTTTTGAGCCTATGTTCAAGAAAACAAGGTTGTACCACACGTACAAACATATCTAATATGGACATACCATATAGTGTAATTCCTAAATCAAGGAATAAATTTAAATACTTGATTGAGAAGAAATCCCTTGGGGTTTTCTTATAGAGCAAAGAAGCCTAATCAGCTGAAGGCTTTAAAAGAGAAGATTGAACACCGAAGATAACACATAACTTCATAGGAAATTCTAATGTGTCTCAATCTTAGTCTTAATAAAGCTTTGTATCTTTTAGTTTACAATTGTTAGAAAAGAGAAAGATCAAGTCAACTTAGTCATTCTAGTTGAGGTTGTGTCACAAGATCTGATTAGTAAAATAAGTTTCAGCACTTGTCCACTACATATGTACTCCGAATCTACTGTGATCTAACAAAACCCTTGTAACCCAAAGGGACTGGAAGTAGGCACTACATTGACATTTTAAACCAGGATAAATCTCTGTGTTATTCACTTACTTATCTGTTTATTTGTTTATGAATTTAAGTTTAATCTATTTTGTTTAATATATCTACTTGCAGGTGAGTTGACTATGACGACTGATCAGTCGAGTTAGGAAAAGTTTTCAATTCACCACCTCCCCTTGAATTTTAACAACTTGGCAGGAAGTATTCCTTCATGAGATTGGTAAGATTGAACAACTTCAAGGGCTGTATCTAACTAATAATAAATTGTAGGGACATATTCTAGAGGCGGTATGCCATTTATCTAATTTAGTTCCAATTAACTTTAGATGGTAATGAGCTCATTGGTGTTTGATGATAGGCGAATTTACACGCCTATATCAATACATTTTGCCCATATTTGTGCCATGTTTTGAGAACAAATTATATATTTCATGCACTTTTAGTCCTTTTTCCTATAAGTGA
Organism: Capsicum baccatum var. pendulum; assembly: GCA_030864225.1. Taxonomy (NCBI): domain Eukaryota; kingdom Viridiplantae; phylum Streptophyta; class Magnoliopsida; order Solanales; family Solanaceae; genus Capsicum; species Capsicum baccatum. The sequence continues at coordinate 44,228,246 of CM061554.1, forward strand.
GCTAACGAACATGATTAGCAAAGTTTCAGGTATAAATGATGCAGAATTCAGCATTTTATGGCTTACTTGACGCCAAAGAAAGCTCACGAAGGAAGGAAAGGGAGATTGAACGCCTAAAGGACCAAAAGTGATGGATGGAAAATCTGTCCCAGGCTAAAACAGCATTTCTGAAGACTTTGGGGACTGCAGTAACTTAGTTGGATTTGGATAATGATACATTAACCTAGTACAATTGGGTTAAGTATTTCATTAGTTTATTTGGATTTGGATAATGTTACATTAACCTAGTACAATTGGGTTAAGTATTTCATTTGCTTAGTAGGATTTGGTTAGATATTTCATTAGCTTAGTAGGATTAGGATATGGGTATTATAAATACCCTATCATGCTAGAGATTTTTAATTCATTCTTCACTTAAAAAAAATACATTCCTCTCTTATTCTTCTATTCTTCTCTTCTACAACAATTTCCATTAATTCTATTTTTCTTCTTCCATTCATCTATTCTTAATTTCCGCAATAAGAGAAACGTTACTTTGCCTTGGAAATTCACGCCTAAAGCCTACCTCTTGAGCCACACAAAATTCATCCTTATTGTGGTATAACAACAATGTCAATCGTGATCTCCTTCGCATTCATGGGTAACTAAACTCCTCTGTTGGGGTTATAGAAGTCAACTGAAATACTATATATTTCTATGATTTTGTGAGTTCGTGACACGTATGATGCTTATATCATTATTCTATTCATCTTAATCTACATTCTTTGTGGTTGCAAACACAAGAATACGCCAGTATAACATTTTAACTTGTTCGAAAGAAAGGTTATTTGTCTGGAAAAGAGATAGTGTCAAGGTAGTAGGGTCACCCCCTAAAATTCCCTACTAAACAGTTAGTGCCGTAACTGGATTAACCTCTTGGAGAATTCGTACCGTTAGACACGCTTTAAGCTCGAAAGAGTTAAAGTGAAATAATCCTCGAATAGGTCGAAAGACGCCTGGATTTACCATTGAATACAATTCTCTATAAGCACATGCATGTCGGAATTCTACACACTCATAGTCAATAGAGATGTATAACTCAGGAGGTGGACATAACCCCAACGCTTCAATTCTCATTGTTTACAACTTACGTAACAATCTTTCTCTTTTTACTTTGCTAATTTCAGATTTTACTTTATTGTTTTGGTTACACATCACAATCCCCCCTACTTACGAGACTTGCACTAAAAATCTAGTAATCGTTGCTTACTTGTTGACCAAGCTATTCCCTATGGGATCGATACCCAAACCAGATAGGGTTCTATATTTGCTAGCGACCGCTTTACACTCCTACGTGAGCTGTAGATTGAGCGTTATCAAAAATTGGCGCCGTTGCCGGGGAATACGAGTGTCAATAAAGTTTGTGATAATTACTAGACCCTTTGGTTAAAGATTCTCGTACTTTTACTTTTAGTTTTTGTTTTTGTTTACTGCAGGTTTTTATTCAGTGCATGCCCCATACTCGAAGTTCTGGTCAACCGTTATTATCTATCAATCCTGAACCACAATGTATTGGCAAAATAAAAGCACAAGCAGAAATCGAAAGGATGGCTGCTCAACAGGAACAGGCAAGATTGGCTGCTCTTGCCGCCACCCAAGTACACCAACAAAACATTGATAACCCTGGGCGAGCAGAAAATCCTGACGATGAGGATTTAGGAGATGACGAGTTACTAAACCCAAGGCGTGATGCCAAAATCATAACACCTGCCAACCGAAGAGGTCGACAAGATCGGTTTAGGTATGATCGCCAACCTATGCAGCCAGCTTTCGACGATGATGATGATGATCTTGATGGTGCCGGAGCCACTGGAGCCATAATTCCACCACCATTAGCGCCCGGAGCCAAGTTCAACATCACAAGCACCATGATTTAGTTATTGCAACTCAAGGGATTATTTGGGGGACTATCAAGCGAGGATCCGAATATGCATCTCATCAACTTTATTTCTACATGCAAGTCGTTTGAAAATCCTGGTGTTGGTCAGAATGCAATTCGATTACGTCTATTTCCATTGTCTCTGTCTGGGGAGGCAACTCTATGGTTAAATAGGTTGACTCCTGATTCAATCACAAATTGGAGGCAATTGAGAGACTCTTTCCTAGAAAGATTCTTTCCGCCATCCAAAAGAGCACAATTGCGAGATGAAATCAGCAACTTTTGTCAGCTTCCCACTGAAGCTCTTCATGAAACATGGGAGAGGTTCAAGACAAAGCTAGCGAGATGCCCAAACCATCACATGAATAATGTACACCTAATGGAGATCTTGTATAGAGCCTTGAATTCAATAACAATAACTTAACCAGTGGTGGATAACGCAGCTGGAGGATCTTTTATGGACCTCACCTTTGGTCAACAAAGCAATATGCTAGATCGTATGATGAAGCAAAGTAGAGCTTTGCATACCAGGGATTCTGAGGTAGCAAGCCCCACTTTATCTATTGGCATGACTGCAAACCAAAGAAGAAGAGAAGAAGAACGTGATCAAGATATGGCGCATCTGAAAACACAAATGGATCTTCTTACAAAGCATTTATTAACAGGGAAGACCAAAAAAGTCAAAGCCATTGCGTCAAAAGGAAGAGATGAATCTGATTCGAAAGAGGAGGACAACTACTTGAACAATCAGGGGGGTTTCCGTGGGAATATCCAAGGAAACCAAGGTCGGAACTACTATGATAAATCTGGAAACAAAGACCAAGGTAGTTGGAAAAACAAGAATGAAAAGAGTGGCCTGTACGCTCCCCCTGGTAGACGTGACACCACCACATCTAATTCTGGAAGTATGGAAGACATGATGGCTAAATTATAGAAAGGAGTGGAAGCAACGAGCGCGGGAGTTACTGAGGTAATTAATGATTTGTCCTCCATGAAACAATTAGTTGATTCACATTCCACTTCTATCAAGCAAATAGAGCAGCAATTGAGCCAACTTTCAGCAGCACTTAATCAAAGGAAGGTCGGCACTTTACCTAGCGATACTGTGCAAAACCCAAGGAATGATGGGTCATGCATGGCCATCACTACCAGAAGTGGTAAGGTGCTGGAAACTTCAGCAAAAGGCAAGCAAGTGATTGACGAAGTTGCGGACATGGATGACAACGCAAAAGGAGAAGATGCCGCAACTACTACTCCTGACGTCAAGGAAGCCACCTCCAGCACGGTGCAGCCTGAAAAAGTGGAAAAATGGAAACAAGAGGAGAATAAAGCCGTGGAAAGAACACTTCCATACCCACCACCACCTTTTCCCCAAAGATTGAAGAAGGTGGTAGATGACACAAAGTTCAGCAAATTCATGACTATGTTAAAGCAGCTGACCATTAATGTTCCATTGGTGGAGGCACTTGAACAAATGCCTGGGTATGCGAAATTTATGAAGGATCTTTTGACTAAGAAGTGGGCAGCAAGTTATGAGTTGAAAGAAGATGTGCATCATTGTAGTGCAATTGCTACCCGATCGATAGTTCAGAAGAAGGCCGACCCCGGAGCTGTCACTATTCCTTGCACCGTAGGATCTTTGAATTTTGCCAAAGCATTATGTGACTTAGGAGCCAGCATTAATTTGATGCCATTGTTAATCTACAAGAAGTTGGGGTTGGGTAATCCTACTCCAACCAATATGAGGCTCGTCATGGCGGATAGGTCGGTCAAACGACCTGTTGGTATTCTATGTGACGTATTGGTAAAAGTTTCTTCATTCATCTTTCCGGAAGACTTTGTTATTTTGGATTGTGAGGCAGACTCAGAAGTTCCCATAATCTTGGGGCGTCCTTTCCTTGCTACAGGAAGTGTGCTCATTGATTTGAGAGCTAATAAGCTTTCATTCTGAATAAATGACGAAGTGGTTCACTTTGATGTGTGCAAAGCAATGAAGCAACCCAAATATCTCAGTGTATTTTCGGTGGCTGATGTTTTATTTGATAATGAGAAAGAATTACTTGAAGAAGAGAAAATTATTGATGACCCTTTGGAGGTTGTGCTTATGAATAGAGAGAATGAGGATGCTGAAAATGGTGAAGAAGCTACTTGTGCTCTATCGGGATTAGGGACATATCGCTATGCTCCCAAGAAGCTGGATCTTGATCTCAAGAATCGACCCATACCACCAGCTAAGTCATCTATTGAAGAGCCACCCACGTTAGAATTGAAGGAGCTGTCAAGTCATTTGAAGTACGCCTTCTTAGGAAGCGGAAAAACTCTTCCAGTCATTGTGGCAGCCGATTTGGGTGAGCAACAAGTTGCAGCTCTTATAGCTATCTTACGCAAGTATATTAGAGCCATTGGATGGACCATTGCGGATATTATTGGTATTCCACCTGGGATTTGCACACATAAAATTCAGCTTCAAGAAAATTGCACACCCACCATTGAGCATCAAAGATGTCTAAACCCACCTATGTAAGAAGTGGTGAAGAAAGAAATTATCAAGTGGTTAGACGCTGGGGTTGTGTATCCTATCTCGGATAGTACATGGGTAAGCCCTTTACAATGTGTTCCCAAGAAAGGAGGCATGACGGTGGTCGCGAATACGAAGAACGAGCTTATTCCACTCAGACCCGTCACTGGATGGAGATTATGCATGGACTACCGAAAGCTGAATTCTTGGACACTCAAAGATCATTTCCCAATGCCATTCATGGACCAAATGCTAGATCGATTAGCGGGGAAAGGATGGTTTTGCTTCTTGGACGGTTATTCAGGCTACAATCAGATTTGTATTGCCCCCTAAGACCAAGAGAAGACAACATTTACATGCCCATATGGTACGTTTGCCTTCAAACGTATGCCATTCGGGTTATGTAATGCACCAGCCACCTTTCAACGTTGTATGATGTCCATTTTCTCTGATATGGTCGAGGACACTTTGGAGGTATTTATGGATGATTTTTCAGTTGTTGGTGAATCTTTTGAGTCGTGCTTGGAAAACTTGAGCATGGCATTGCAAAGATGTGTAGAATTCAACCTTGTGCTGAATTAGGAAAAGTGCCACTTCATGGTAAAAGAAGGAATAGTTCTTGGGAATAAGATCTCCGCCAGAGGAATAGAGGTTGATCGATCAAAAATAGAGGTTATTGAGAAGCTACCGCCACCAATTTCGGTGAAGGGAGTTCGTAGTTTTCTTGGTCATACAGGTTTTTATCGGCGGTTCATCAAAGATTTCTCTAAAATTGCTAGTCCATTGTGCAAACTATTAGAGAAGGATGCGAAGTTTGACTTTAATGAAGATTGCTTAAGGGCATTCGAATGCCTTAAAGGAAAACTCATTGAAGCCCCTATCATGGTAGAACCAGACTGGTCTCTCCCGTTCGAAGTCATGTGTGATGCTAGTGGTGTAGCCATTGGAGATGTACTTGGACAAAGAAAGGAGAAATTATTTCATCCTATCTACTATGCGAGTAAGGCCCTAAATGAAGCCCAAAGGAACTACACTGTTACTGAACAAGAGCTCCTAGCAGTTGTGTACGCGTTTGAGAAGTTTCGTGCCTATCTATTAGGTACTAAGGTGATCATTCATACAGACCATGTAGCTCTTAGGTATCTCATGACAAAGAAGGATGCAAAACCAAGGTTAATTCGATGGGTGTTGCTGCTACAAGAGTTCGATTTTGAGGTCAAAGATAGAAGAGGTTGCGAGAACCAAGTGGCCGACCACCTATCTCGACTTGAGAATGAGCATGTGGCGCAACCTGAAATTCAGATTGATGATGCATTCCCGAACAAAGAGATATTAGCGACAACAATGGAAAAATTACCATGGTATGCCGACTTTGCAAATTTCATGGTGAGTAATGTGATACCTGCCAATTTATCTTACCACCAAAGGAGGAAGTTTATGCATGACGTACAGTACTACTATTGGGATGAACCTTATTTGTTTCGAAGATGCGCGGATGGTATCATTCGACGATGTATATCTCATGAAGAAGTGCCTACTATATTGGAAGCATGCTACACTTCCCAAGTTGGAGGACATCACGCAGGCAATCGAACGGCAAGAAAAGTTTTGCAAAGTGGTTATTATTGGCCTTCGATATTTAGAGATACCTACGACTATGTTAGAAGGTGCGACCAATGCCAACGTCAAGGTGCTATTTCAAAACACCATGAAATGCCCATGTCCAAAATTCTTGAGGTAGAACTCTTTGATGTATGGGGTATTGATTTCATGGGTCCATTCGTGAATTCGTTTGGAATGAAGTACATCTTGGTTGTTGTAGATTATGTTTCAAAATGGGTGGAAGCTGTAGCTTTGGCCGACAATGAAGGGAAGCGTGTTGTAGCGTTCTTAAAGAGGAATATCTTCTCCCGCTTTGGAGTACCACGTACTATCATAAGTGATGGAGGATCTCACTTTTGCAACAAGCTGTTCAAATCAGTTTTGGACAAGTACGGTGTCAAGCAACATAAGGCAGCTATGCCTTATCATCCCCAAACTAGTGGACAAGTAGAAGTTTCCAATCGCGAGATCAAGCAAATCGTTGCGAAGACGGTTAATGCGAATAGGAAGGATTGGTCTAGGAAGATTGATGATGCACTATGGGCGTACAGGACTGCATTCAAAACACCCATTGGCATGTCTCCTTATCAACTAGTTTATGGGAAGGCTTGTCACTTACCCATCGAGCTCGAGCATAAGGCATTGTGGGCATTGAAGCAATTGAACTTGAATTAGGATGATGCTAAGAATCTGAGGTTGGAGCAGCTGAACGAATTAGATGAGTTCCATCTCCATGCATATGAAAGATCAGACCTATACAAGGAACGAATGAAAAAGTATCATGATCAGCGGATTGTTCGACGAAACTTCCAAAGGGGTGATATGGTACTTCTCTTCAACTCACGATTGAAGCTCTTCCCAGGTAAGTTAAAGTCTAAGTGGTCTGGTCCATACAAAGTTATCCAAGTCTACTCGTCTGGAGTAGTCGAATTGGAAGACAAAAATGGCATTGTCTTCAAAGTGAATGGCCAACGTGTTAAACCTTATATCGGTCCTCTTGACTCGATGAATTATATGGCTATCACTTATCTCGACGAAGTCTAAGTACTCGAGGTAACTATGTCGAGCCACGATAATAAATTAGGCGCTAGATGGGAGGCAACCCATCGTTTTATTGTTTATCATTTTTCGTTTATCGTTTTGTCTTTCTTTTGTTCTATTACTTGTTTTTGCTTTTGATAAATGAAAATCCAAAAATATGAGTCGTGCCACGACCAAAACTAAGGCGCTTGGTGGGAGGCAACCCATCGTACTAATTATTTTCATTGGTTTTGAGCAAATATAGGTGCGAGAAGTATTCAACGAGGAGATTGCTTTCAAATGACGATTTGGATGTATTGTAAAGGTGGTAAGTTAGGAATAAGGATGCATAAGGCTATGGATTGAGCATTTCTCATGCCAAAATAAGCATCGAGGAAGGCTAGGCCTAGGTAAAACTAGGCCACGAACAATGCACAACCTATACTATAGCCTAAGGTCTCGGAATCTAGTGTGCTATACACTATGCGCCGCCCATTCTTAAGTGTGCTATACACTATGCGCCGCCTATGCTATAGCATTAGGTCTCAGTATCTCAAATGCTATACACTAGGCGGCGCATATGTCCCTAAATGCCATGACCTATGCGCTGCATATGTCCCTAAATGCCATACACTATGCGCCGCCTATACTATGACTATGCCAAGCATTATGCGCCACATATAGGGCATTTTTGTCTCCAAAAACGTTTGTAAATGGGTCAAAACCCGACCCATTCTTTTCCTATATAAAGGGGACTTGGTCTTGAAACATAACCACATTAGAAATAGACCTAAAAGCGCCGCATACTCTCTCCAAATCATCTCAATCTTATTCTTTTTGCTCTTCCAATTCACAAGAACATCTCCAAAGGCTTCAATCACGTAAGTACTCTTGTATTCTTCATCTATTTCTCGTAAGTACTACGTTGCTATGCCTATTATGAATTGCTACATCTTGAAAGATTATTGGTGATGTTAATGTGTTTGGATTGTTGACACAAAACCATGTGGGTGAACATATACGTAGGATAATCTTGACTTGTTTCTGACTTGAAATTGGTTTTAATAGCATTGTTATACTATTTACGGAATTTCTAGGGTTATGAAAATTGCTTAAGTTTGATACTTGGATACTTACATGTTAGACTATCCTGTTCATCGGGATAAGACTTATAGTTGCCTACCGACTTAGGAGGTTGTGATTGTTGAAAATAAATGTACCATGATGTAACCCCTATGTAGTAGTGTTGTTATAACTAACATGAAAGTAGTGCAATGGCTGCAAGTAGTGATACATCATTGATTTTCTTGTTGGAACATAGTTCCTAAAACGTATGAATTCACTTCACTATTTTGTTTTAACGAACCTAAATGTGGGGTGGTACCCCGATGACTTGTTTATAGATTGTTTCCTTTGAGTTAATGCTAACATAAATATTGTTTAAGTCTCAAGAACAATGGCACCTAAAGCGCGGCAAGATAAGGCTACCACTTCCCAAAAGGGCAAGAAGAGAGGTCGCAAGGACCAAGGAGAATCATCCTCAATGCAACTACCCCGCTGAATGTTTGGAATAAAATGGGTTCTTGAGGAGGAAGCCAGAGAATGGTACAAGAACAACAAGGAACGGAAATATGTTCACATCGACTTGATCAACAAGGACACCATAGCGAAGAAGGAGCCGTGTATGTTGGCGAAAATAATGGCGTTGAAACTGGATTTCATCTTCCGTGACATGGGAGAATGTAATCTTGATTTGACAAGGGAGTTCTATGCCAACTGGTCGCCGCAAACCACAGGCAACGAAGTCAAGATTCGGGGCCAAGTGTTACAGCTCAACGCGGATTTGCTTAACTCCTTTCTTGGTTTACCTACGGTCAACCCAGCACCATTCAAAGAGCTGTACAACAGGCCTCCTTATAGAGCAATACGACACACACTTTGTGGAAGTAGATCCATGGCAAGGTGGGGCAGCCACCGAGACACTGGACGACACAACACCTTCCCCTATGCTCCATTGAATAGGGAAGCAAGAATCTGGTTGCGTATTGTCAACTCATGCCTTATTCCTGGGACTCAATACACCAAGATATCAAGAGATAGAGTGTGTTTGGTCTATGCTGTGATGATGAATGTCCCTATCAATTTTGGGGAAATCATTTGCTCTACAATGCGGAAGGCCAGACTCCACAAAAGGTCCCACTTCACTTTTGGTAATCTGTTGACAGCACTCTTGCGGAAGGAAGATATCGAAGAGGAACCAGCTGATCACAAACTCCCGCATAACCCGAAGAAGGTTGACCTCACCAAGGTCAAAGATGCTGAAACAACTCATGGTGTCAACCTTACTACTGCGGAGAGACATGCTCGTGATGAGAGTTTCTTCCGTCATCTTTATGGCATGACACGCTTCACAATGATGAGTGGAGGTCGTGTTCCAACTGCTGAAGAGCTCCAATAGCTGGACCATGATTATCCAATGAACATGCATACACGGGAGATGTGTGGAGTGGGTGTATACTTTGAGGAACCTCTAGACGATGATGTGTTAACCGATGACGATCAACGTTTGCCAGACTCCGATGAGGAGGAGAACTTTGACGAAGACTCTTATGATGATTCCGACGAAGGGGGTATGACCCCCGACATTGAGAAAGAGTCCGACTGACCAGGTTCTTCGTATTTATTTTCCACTGAGGGCAGTGTCCCGTATAAGTATGGGGTGGTGGTATCGCATGCTATACTTCTCTATCGCATCTATGTTTGTTGTGTATGTTTGTTTATGTTGTATACTTTGTTTTATTTGTTTCATTTTTTTTGTGTTTCATTTTTTAGTTAAGTTAATTTTTTAGGAATAAAATTTTTTTTTTTTGCTTAGCTTCACATGAAATAATTCCAATAGGCAGCATGAGATTATAATAAAAGTATGTGCTACAATTATGACTATTGAGACATTTAGGCTCTAGTTGTGACTTATTATGTGATATTTTGTGGTTCGAATCCTTCACTTGTTGGGTCAAGAGTCTATATTACTTCCAATAAGTCGACCATGTGCCTTGTGTGTGTGCGATTAATAGTATATTCTATGTTTGTAGCTGATGCTAGAACTTGCCTGGTATGTATGCAAAGCGAAGATAAGGAGTGTAAGTTTAGGAGATGATTTAGGCATTTCTTTGACAACCTATATATGTTTACCATCGTTTTACCTACCCTTGGACATCATCCTAGTTAAACCCTTTTGAGCCTTTAGCCTATTTCTTTGACAACCTTGTATGTAAGCCTAATCCATTTTTTTCAAGACCGTGATTTGATCCAAATTCCTAAGTGCTTTAAAGTATAAAGTCATGTGACAATATAAGAGAAAATTGGGTAAGTATGATGCTTTAAAATGTAATGGTGCTTGAATGTGTTATGAAAAAAGAAAAGTGCTAGCATAAGAGGTATGTTGTGAAAAGAAAAAGGAAAAGAAAGCTGAAAAGTGAGTTTTGCTTAAAAATTGAAAAACAAAAGAGGAGAACAAGGGTGGAATAAAAGAAAGAAAGGGTTGAAAGAGAAAAGTGTCAATGATACAATGTGATGCATTAAAGTTCTTAGGAACTTAGTCACTATTTCCGGCCAAAATAGCTGATCCTACCCGTCCCTTAGCCTACATTACAACCATCAAAAGACCTACTTGATCCTAATCTTAACATTCTAACATTTAGTAGAGTATTACACTAAGGGCAAGCCTATGGTCATCAGTTGCTACATATGAAATCTTTGTGAGAGCGAGAGCAAGGATATTTTGATACCCATGTTTGAAAAATATGCTATACTTGTGAGTGACTATGAGTAATATATTGTGAGACACACATGGTTGATGAGTTTTGGATAGTTGTACATGATTCTTTGTGCCTTAACTTTTGAATATGAGTTGACCACCATCACGAGTCTATGCTAGACGTTAAATGGTTTCTGCTAATGATCGGAAAACTACTCTTTGTTGATAATTGTTGTGCTTGTCTTAACGAATGTTTTGTGTTGTTGCTGTGAAACCCTAAGTTGATGTTTAGAGGGACATGATATTTTGTTCGAGGACAAACAAAGCTTCAAGTGTGGGGTGTTGATGATAGGCGAATTTACACGCCTATATCAATACATTTTGCCCATATTTGTTCCATGCTTTGAGAACAAATTATATATTTCATGCACTTTTAGTCCTTTTTCCTATAAGTGAACTAACGAACATGATTAGCAAAGTTTCAGGTATAAATGATGCAGAATTCAGCATTTTATGGCTTACTTGATGCCAAAGAAAGCTCACGAAGGAAGGAAAGGGAGCTTGAACGCCTAAAGGACCAAAAGTGATGCATGGAAAATCTGTCCCGGGCTAAAACAACATTTCTGAAGACTTTGGGGACTGCAGTAACTTAGTTGGATTTGGATAATGATACATTAACCTAGTACAATTGGGTTAAGTATTTCATTTGCTTAGTAGGATTTGGTTAGATATTTCATTAGCTTAGTAGGATTAGGATATGGGTATTATAAATACCCTATCATGCTAGAGATTTTTAATTCATTCTTCACTTAAAAAAATACATTCCTCTCTTATTCTTCTATTCTTCTCTTCTACAACAATTTCCATTAATTCTATTTTTCTTCTTCCATTCATCTATTCTTAATTTCCGCAGCAAGAGAAACGTTACTTTGCCTAGGAAATTCATGCCTAACGCCTACCTCTTGAGCCACACGAAATTCATCCTTATTGTGGTATAACAACAATGTCAATCGTGATCTCCTTCGCATTCATGGGTAACTAAAATCCTCTGTTGGGGTTATGGAAGCCAACTGAAATACTATCTATTGCTATGAGTTTGTGAGTTCGTGACACGTATGATTCTTATATCATTATTCTCTTCATCTTAATCTACATTCTTTGTGGTTGTAAACACAAGAATACGCCAGTATAACATTTAACTTGTTCGAAAGAAAGGTTATTTGTCTGGAAAAGAGATAGTGTCAAGGTAGTAGGGTCACCCCCTAAAATTCCCTACTAAACAGTTAGTGCCGTAACTGGATTAACCTCTTGGAGAATTTGTACCGTTAGACACGCTTTAAGCTCGAAAGAGTTAAAGTGAAATAATCCTCGATAGGTCGAAAGACGCCTGGATTTACCATCGAATACAATTCTCTATAAGCACATGCATGTCGGAATTCTACACACTCATAGTCAATAGAGACGTATAACTCAAGAGGTGGACATAACCCCAACGCTTCAATTCTCATTGTTTACAACTTACGTAACAATCTTTCTCTTTTTACTTTGCTAATTTCAGCTTTTACTTTATTGTTTTGGTTACACATCACAATCCCCCCTACTTACGAGACTTGCACTAAAAATCTAGTAATCGTTGCTTACTTGTTGACCAAGCTATTCCCTGTGGGATCGATACCCAACCCAGGTTGGGTTTTATATTTGCTAGCGACCGCTTTACACTCCTACGTGAGCTGTAGATTGAGCGTTATCAGTGTTATCCTAGAATGTATAGCAAATGTAAATGCGCTACTACTACTTTCTTTGGGTTCTAATACATTTTCATCAAAATTTCCCTTATGATTTTGGAAAATGAGAGTTCTTCTTTATCTAGATGTGTCACAAAATTTAGTAGAGGGAGAAATTCCACCAAACATTGGAGAATTGAAGCCCATTGTAAAACAAAATCTTTTTGGTAACCACTTTTCAGGAATGATACCAACCAGAATAGGGGAGCTCTAAAACTTGCAGTCATTTGACATATTCAATAATTCATTTTTTGGACAAATTTCATTATCCTTTGCCTACTTGATATGCTTAGAATTCTTGGATTTGTCTTTAAATTCCTTATTGGGAACTATTCCAAGGTCTTTGAAGAAACTCAAATATCTTAAAAGCATTAAGGTTTCATTTAATAATTTAGATGGTGAAATACCCAAGATGGCATGCTTCAAAATTCCACCCACAATCATTTCTAGGGAATACGGGTCGATGAGGAATTCACATATTAGAGGTTTCTACTTGTGCTTGTGCTAATCCTAGAAAACAATCAAAGTCGGGGAACCTTGTGCTAAAATTTGTTATTCAGTGGTTCCTTCATCTAATATTTTGTTCATTTTAGTTTGGATAATGAAATGTCAAAAAGAAAAGGAATCCTAAGACATGGAAAAAGTAGCGAAGATTAGGACTCATCAATTAGTTTCTTATCATTAGATTCAATGAGTGACAAATAATTTTGATAAATCAAATTTAATTGACATGGGAGGTTCTAGCTCTGTGTACAAAGGCACACTATTTATTGGAACTGTGGTGGCGATAAAGGATCTGGATTTGGAAAATGAGCATGTTGATTTTATTACTATTAAGAGAAACAACAACCAAGGAAAGCCAAATACTAGCAGCTTAAAGACAAAGATGAATGGAAGAAGAGTTGACACTAAGAGGGTTTTTTTGATTTTTGGTGAGAGTAGCGTGTCTTTTTACCATCAACTCCTAACTTAAATAGTGTTATTACAATTGAAAGACAAACATTACCATAATGAAGCAGTCTTATCTGCTATTCTAAAAATAAAAATTGACTAACAATTTTCTAGCAAAAATAGGAATCCTAATTTAACTAGGAGTCGTATGAAGAAAGACTTGAAAGAAAGGAAAAAATAAGTCAGTGCATTATTCCTTACAGAAAATTTTAACATTGCTCCTTGCATTAGGAAATGAAAACTCTAATTCTCTGCCTTAGATGCTCGAATTTGTTAACTAGAAGCAGCTTGGTAAATATTTAGTTCCATTGTTTTTTCATCTTGCAGTAAATAAGTGTTACATCTCCAACTTTTTGAACTTCTATCCTAAATAAAAACTTGCTATTGAAGTGCTTAGATTTTCTATGAAACATAAAATTATGAGAAATAGCTATTACTGATTGGTTGTCCACGAACACTTCAATGCTTCCTGCTGGTTCCATATGCAAATCAACCAGAATTTTCTTCAGCCACAATGCTTGATTTACTGTTATTATAGCTTCCACAAACTCAACTTCAGTGGTAGATTGAACGATAATTTCCTATTTCTTAAAACTCCATTAACAATTCCCAGAACCAAGGCTAAAATAATGCCTTGATCTACTATTCGAATCATCCTTGGAATTGTGTTAATCACTATCAGATTTCCCAAAAAGCATCATAATTGACTCTTCTAAAACATGAACTCATATGTGATGGTTCCTTTGACGTATCACACAAATCTCTAAGCTTCCTGCAAATGTATTTCACTCAAATAATGCATAAACCTTGATAGGACACTTCAACATATAATATTTTGGGTCTTGTTGTTGTAAGATACATCAAACACCCAATGAAACTTTTGAAGTATATTTCCTTACCTTTTGGCTACATCATCTTTGCTTAGTTTCACTTTTGGTTCATGGGAATATTCATCTCTTTTCAATTTTCCATTTTAAATTTTTTTAGAATTTCCTTTGTGTACTTCTTCTAGCAAATGAAAAACTCATATTTTCCCTGTGTAATCTCCATTCCAAGGAAATAAGTCATTAGATCAAGATTTAACATTTCAGAAGCTTGTATCATGTTCTTGTTGAAATCATCAATAATCTTTGAGTTGCTCCCTATAATCCAAATGCCATCGACATAAAGAGAAACAACAAGAATCCCACCGTTATTGTATTTAATGTAAAGTCTGAATTTTGAAAGACTTTTCTCAAAACCGAGGCTAAGTAAATAATCATCTATTAAAATATTCCAAGCTCCTTGTTCTTGTTTTAGGACATAAAGAGCCTTATGTAGTCGGTATAATTTCTCTTTTTTTTCATCTATTATAACAAAACCTTCAGGTTGCTCGATATAGATTTTTTCTACAAGAACACCATTAAGAAATGTTGATTTGACATCCATTTGTTGAACTTTCCAACCACATTGTACAGAAATACTAACAAGGAATCTGATTGTATCGATCCTATAAACTAGAGAAAACATGTCAGAATAATCAACACCAAAAATCTATGTATAACCCTTAACTACAAATGTAGCCTTGAGCTTGTTAACAGGGCCATCAATATTCAATTTTGTATGATTAACCCACTTCACACCAATGATCATTCTATATTGAGGCTTTTCTACAAGTTTTCAGTCCTTGTTCTTCTTGATAATTTCAAGTTCCTCCTCCATTGTAACTTTCCACTTAGGATCTAAATTAGCTTCTTCAAAGCTAGAAGACTCTAAAATAGCCACATTACATCTCTAGTATAGTGTCTGAGTGCAACCTTGTTCCTCTCATAGGTTGATCATTAATATTTTCATCATAATTTTGTAGAGTGCTAGTAATCTACTTCTGGTTATCTTTCTCTCAGTCCCATTGCCCATTCTCTATACAAAATACATATATACATACCATAATTTTTCTATTATGAGGTTGAAAATTTTTGTAAGATTTAGAGATTGTATTATAACCAATAAGGACTCCAGGTTCAAGTTTATTATCTAACTTATCTCTCTTAACCAGTAGAATAAGATAGAAACACAAGTAACTGAAGATTTTTAAGTTTCTAAGGATGACTTATACCCGTGCTATGCCTTAAAAGGTGTCTTTCCCTCAACTACTTTTGTAGGCAACCTGTTTAGCAAAAAATAGTTATGTTTGCTGCTTCTGCCCGTAAATTTTTTGGTAGGCCCTTTTTATATAGCAAACACCTCGATTACAGGGCAGTGAGTTGATGCTCAGTACCTACATTTTAAAAAAATTCTAATCGATTAGATATATACTCAGTACCATTATCTTATTCAAGAAATTACATCCTGCAACCACTTTGATTTTCTACCAAAGCTTTGAATTTCAAGAACTCTTTAAGTACTTCAGATTTGAACCTGAGAAAATAAATCCAACATATTCTCATCATATCATCAATGAATGCTATAAAATATCTACTTCTGTTAAGAGAGGCAATCTTATGTGGTCCACACAAATCAATATGGACTAATTTAAGCTTCTCTAATGATCTCCAAGCTGTCTTGTCAAAAGGTATCCTGCTTTGCTTTCCCAATTGACATGTATTATAGCTTATGAGTTTGTCCTCCATAGATAGTAGTCCTTGAACCATATCTTTCTTCAACATATACAAGAGTGACCTATTATAAAAATACTCGAGTGTCTTGCGACATACATCTTCTGTCATCTCTTGGCTTGGATCGACAGTCGACTTTCCCTCTATTAGATCAAACTTAAAGATTTTTGCTCTCCTTTAAATTTAATAGATTTTGACACTTTGGATCAAATATCACACACTTATTGTCCTCAAAATTAAGCTTGAAACCTTTCTCCAAAATCCTCCCTATTCTCAAAAAGTTTTGGTAAAGTTTCAAAATAAAAGTACATCAGAAATTAACTTTGTACTTAAGTAGCTTTCAATATCTACTATGCCTTTACCTTTGGGAGAAAGATAATCGCTATTACTGATTCTGACTTTAGAGATTGCATCCCTATCCAAATATTTTAAAATATCCTCATCGTGGGTCATACGATTTATACAACCATTATCAATAAACCAACTTTCATTTGAAGTCTTACTTGCAAAACAGGATACGACAAAGAGTTGATCCTCTTCTAATTCATTAAAAACTTGGGCATCTACATCCTGTTGCTGAGTTTTGTTCTTACAAATGATTGTTTCATTCCCAATATAATTATACTTAGTGTACTTAGCATCATGCTTTTTCCAACACTTGAAAATGCATATCCGAGCTTGTTACAATACTTATAAGGAGGGTAGTTTCCTTTAAAGAAACCTGTTTTGTTTTTGTTATTGCGTGTTGGACCTTATTCATCTATTGGTGGTACTTTTTATTTTTCTTCTCATATCATCCACCATCGTGATGTTTGGCTGGTAAGGAACTTTTAAAAACTCCTTGTTGTCTCACAACATATCATTGTTCTTATTCTTAAAAATCACTTTAGAGCTCTACTAGTGTAATTTTGGACAAGTCCTTAGTATTTTCTAAGGTTGTATTAGTAGCTTCACATCTTTCCCGCACTGTTAGTCTACCGTTACTAGAATTTTTATCAACGATTCTTGAATCGTTAAAAGTGAATAATCTGATGTGATTTGCTATATTAAGAAGTCATTACAAGTACTCGTTTATTGTTTCATATTTCTTCATACTTTGTAGCTCAAACTCACATACCAGATTCAACACTTTCATCCCTCAAAATTTTTTATATCCTTCATACTCAGTCTTGAGATAATGCCATACCTCTTTCATAGAGTTCAAAGACATAATACGAATGAAGAAATTGGATGAAACTACAGCAAATAAGCGTACCCTTGCTTTGAATTCTTGGTTTTCCTCTCCCTGTGAGTTTTAATCTGCACTACCATGAGATTGTTTGGCAAGGAAACTATCCCATATTCATATTTGACTACCTCCCAAAGATCCAAAGCTTCTAGATATTTTTGCATTCTAACTTCCCAAATTTGATAACTTTTGCCATCAAAAGTTTGTTGTGACATTGAAGAAAAACTTGTTTCTCCATTCATTGAATCCACTATATTAGATTGATGGACACACTCATAGGTTCCTCAATATTAAAGCCCTAACACCAAGTTGATTTTAATACTGTTAAGGGATACCAAGGAAAGACAAAAGCTATCGGCTAGAAAACAAAGATAAATGGAAGTAGAGTTGACTTAGAGAAGGTTTTCTTGATTTTTGGTTAAAGCAACATACCTTTTTATTTTCAATTCCTAACTTAGATATTTCTATTAGAACTTAAAACTGGTCAAGAATTACCATAATAAAGTAGTCCTATTTGTTACTCGAAAAATAAAAATTGATTAATAGTTTTCTAAAAAAAATAAAAATCCCAATTTGAGCAGGAGTCATATGTAAAAATACTAGAGAGAAAGGAAAAAGGAAGTTAGTGCATTATTTCTTAAAGAAAATTTTAATAGAGAAATAAAAAAAAGGTTAGGTATTGAATGTGAAGTGATGAGAAATATATGACACATAAATCTTGTGCCCATGATTACTACTTGTTCTAGTGACTATATAAGAGCCTTTGTTCTATAATATATGTCCAATGGCAGTCTTAAGAATTGGTTGTTAGAGAAGATTGTCACTTGAACCTTCTTCAATGAGTCATTATAATTCTTGATGCGACAATGGAAATTGAATATCTATATCATGGTAATGACTCTCCGACAGTTCATTGTGACTTAAAGCTAGCCAACATTCTTTTGGATGAAGATATGATGCCGCGTGTTGGTGATTTTAGAATCTATAAAATTTTAGCGTAATCTAGTCTATGTCACACACCTAGACATTAAACACCCTTATATATACTGTATCAGGTATAAAAAAATTCTCTCTTTCTTTTATCATAAAAAAGAATCTCCAAATTCTATATGTAGAAAAAAGAAAGAGGTTGGAAGGAATATAGATTGGAGGGAATTGTGTCCACTAGTGATTTTTATAGTTACAATATCATGTTGATGGAGGTTTTGGTCAAAAGAAGGCCAACAGGTGAAGAGATATGCAATGAAAATCTTGAGAAAATGGATAACTCAATCATTTTCAGGGTCTATGGTGGACGTTGTGGATGCCAGTCTTTTATCTGAGGAAGAACAAATCACTTCTAAAAGTGAAATCTTCATAGCCTCCATGATAGAATTGGCTTTACAATGCACACCAAAAATTCCAGAATTAAGAATAACCATGAAATATGTATTCAAGAGGCTTAGTAAAATCAAGAATGCATTTTTGGTAATGTAAAAGCTAATATGTTGCTTTTTTATTTTTCTGGGTTCTTTAATAAAGTCGTATGTACAACTTGAGTTCATGTGAGTTGTAGTCGTGCATTTTGTAATTTTATTTGAGTGGTTTTGAACCTTTTTTACTTTTTTTTAACGATGTCTTGAATGCTTGAATAAACTAGAATTTATTGAAGAAATATTATGAAGGTGTGTAGCTGCACTATCTAACTTTCTGCTTGCAATTGCTAGAATTTTCTTTTTACATATTACTGTAGTCGCTAAGTAAAAAAGTAAATGTTGGTAAATCAGAACAAGATGGTGAGTAATCTATTATAGCTGGCTAAAATTTGTGTAAAAATTCATAATTTAAATTCTTAAATATCTTTTCTTCAACAACAACAATTTATAACACAAATACTAAAAAATCTCATAGAAAACATAAATAGGAACTTCTGATGTATTTTCTAATATTTGTCAATTTAGATCAACAATCTTCAATGAACAACAATTCCAAATATATCATGTGATGTTAAAGTCTAACTAAGGTGTACCTCTTATTTTCTACTGCTAATATACTTATTATTTAGGTTCCCAATATGCAAATTTTGTGTTAAAATTAAATAAACTATAAAAGGTTAAGTAACTAATTCAGATACATCAAAAAATGCATAGTTAGAATTAATATAGTCAGCTCCAATTTGTTTGGGATTGTAACATAATTGTATCTAATAGACAAAAAATTTAGATGAACTAATTCTCATGCTTCCATTCCGTAGTATCTCAAGGGAGCAATACTTTTTATTTTATTCTCTTTCTTAATCTAGTGCATTTTAGGGGATTATAAAAAACAAATTAAATATTCTTACAGTAGGGAGAAATAGAAATAGAAAACCTTGAGTTAGAGCTCAAATTGGCAAAAGAGAACATGAAAATTGCATTATCAAGCACCAATGCTTTGAATTATGAGATGAATTTGAAAAGAGAGCAGAGAGGACTTAGATGATATGACATTAGCTATTGAAGGCCGGAAACTTGAAAGCGCTAAGCAAAATCACCAAGTCCAATATCAAATATGTTTGGATGAGGCAAAAAAGGAAATAGACAGATTAGAATTAAGAGGCAGTGAAATAACTATTGGATTGGAATGGAAAATAAATGAGCTTTATGATCATCGCGTGTATAGTAAAAGCTGAAGTGGAACGAGATCTTATTTTGTACGAGGCCACTAGGATCAATGAGTCTCTTAAATCATCCAAGTAAACAACTAAAGTAGCAAAATAAGAAACCTTCTGATTGAGGATATAGAGCCTCAAGTACCAAAAATCTCATCTTAATCTTCTATCATAGATGATGGAAAAACAACAATAAGATAGAAGTTCTATTCTACATGTTATAAATATTCACAATTCAGATAGTAATAAAAATTCAACAGGGAGAAGAAAAGTATTTGTTTTGAAGAATTGATTATGTTATAATGCTTTCAATTATGTTCATCATGTTGAAGCAAGTGTTTAAGAATCTCAATGATGATCAGCTTCTATAAATAGTAAAGCAATGGAACAGTGGAAGTAGTTAGTTATGACTAACTTATACCCTCATCTCTAACCAACTAACTAATTAACAAGTAGTCTTGGCTCACTTAAGAGAGTTAATTCTCAGTATATATGTATAATGTACTACTCAGAAGAAGTAACTTGAATAATACAATTAGATTTCACTAATGTCATCTCTAGTCTCTTCTCTTCTCTTCCATTCTCTCTTCTCTACTCATTTATGGTTGCTCACATTGAGATATCTTAATTCTTCATGGTACCAAAGTGTTAAGATCAAGATTAATCGATCTTCATCATCCATCTTGTGGATAATAGTTACAATATTCATTAACAATACTCTGCTAGCAGTTTCTCTACTTTTTTATTTTTTTCTACATTTTTACAATTTTGGGAAATTGATTTCTTAGATTCTTGGAAGATCTTAAGAATATTTCTACAGTCACAAAAACAATCAATCTATTGGGAATCCATTAAATACCTCCATGAATGTATATACAAATGGTACAATTGATCATAATCATCTACTATTTTAACCAGTAATAAAAGTGGTATTACAATTGTTTATACAAGTTAACTGGTAGTGAGAATTACATGATATTGAGTAAGTATAAGTGAATTACATTGATGGGTAGAAATTAATTGGGAATGGTGTATGGGAGTTTAAAAAAAGAAACATTTCCCGTTGAATTACATAATCAATGGGAGAGGGTAAATGCTATAGTTTTGTCTTGGCTAATAAATTTTGTGTCAAGTAATCTAGTTTTTAGAGTTGTGTATGCATTATATGCTAGTGGTGTATGGAGTGATTTGAAATAAATATTCAACAAGATTATTTGATAAAGAACATACAATCTACATAAAAAATTGCGTGCATTAGTCAAGGAGTACAATTTATCTCTATTTACTACTCTAAACTAAAGTCCTTATGGGATAAGTTTGAGTCTATGCTACCATATCCTGTATGTTCTTGTGAAAGGTCTAGAGATTTTGTTCTTTATTTGTAGATATTAAAGTTGTATCAGTTCTTGATGGGATTAAATGATATCTACAGTCAGGCTAGAAGTAAAAGTTTTTCTTATGTCTCCTTTGCCTCTAGTTAATCAGGCTTATGCCATGATTATGAGTGATGAAAATATTAAAATAGTGTCATAGTCTACTAGTAGTTCTGGACTCTTAGGTGATATTCTTGGTATATCTAATATTATGGCTATGTATTCAATAAATAGAGCACAGAAAGGCACGAAAAATTATAATCCCGATATAATTTGTGGTCATTGTAAATTGTCAGGTCATATTATTAGAGATTGTTATAGATTTATAGGTTACTCTCCAAGCCGTCCAAAGTTTGGTGAGAAAAGAGGTTTAGAGCAGGGAAACTTCTATACAAAAGATAAGAGTAAACAAAGAAGGGTTGTTTTTGTTATGTACAACAACAACAGTAACTCATTCAACAGTGCACACAATGTGAATGTCATGTCTAAGGAATAAAATCCTAACTGGAGGGGGAAAGATTATCCTTTAAGGAATCAAATACCACTGTATGTATCAAACTAGATTCAACTATCGAAATGTGTCTCAAACAATGATACAATTTCTCAAGATTAACATTTTTGTGAATAATTTAGGAGATTGGAGATAAAATGTAACACCATAGTGTTTGGGGAGCCTAAAATGATCTAAAAATAGGTCTACATGGTCCCTAGATCTAGTGTAGAACACCCCAGGATGGATTCAAATACGTTGGTGGAAGTTTGGGTATGGAAAATAGAGAGTTCAGCAAGGGACTCGCAAGGGTCACTGTCTCTCCCCTGTGCCAAGCCTTGCACCGCAAAGGGGGAGCCTCGTGATAGGCCCCACACAATGATTCTAGGCCTCTATATTGGGGTATGTGTAGTGACCTGTAATACCCCATAAGATTCTAAGCTAGATTTATCTTTTAGTTGCATGCTTAAAAGGTCCAAGGCTTGAAATTTTCACTAAGTGTTGAGGACTTAGTTATTTTTCAAGACACCAAGATTTTGTAAATTTTATTTTTTGTCATCCCAACCCCGAGACATTGGTTTTTGATTTCAAAAATGTTTGGGGATGTTAAAGGCATGTCTCAGAAAAGTTTAGAAATTTTTAGAAGGGATTCGAGGCATGTTTGGGCCCTAAAGGTAGTGAGCCTCTATGACAGGGCCACATCGCTAGGACTACTCCCTTGATCTAAAGGTTGTGTCATAAGGGATACTCCCTCGGACTAGGGGTTGCATCATGTGGGCTATTTCCTCGGACTAGGGGTCGCTCCACGAGTGACCATCATAGAGGCATTATTTGACCATCATCCTTAAAAAAACTCACGTAAGAACCCTTCCTCTTCCTAAGAAAAAAATTCAAGATTATTCTCTCAAGAACACAAGGTTTTAAGTTTCAATTTTAAGATTTCTTCAAGAATTTGTTCATAAGGTATGTGGGGTGTTCATCAATGGGTCCTTTCATACATTGAGCCCCAAAATCCTCTCTTTGATTACAATATGGGTTTTTCCTTCATTATGGAATTTCATATTTTCAAGATGAGTTTAATTCATGCTGTTCCTTAGTAATTTGAATTTAATCCATGTCCACATATGATCCCATGAAAAATTAGGTTATTTCATGCTTTAAATTTCAAATTTTCTATGTCTTATTCAAGTGATTTCATGTTAGAATATCAAATTATGTAAATATGTTTCCCTCTTATGTTCAACACCTACCTATGTTGAAATTCATGTTTCTCTGCTATTTGTTAAAATTCTTATGTTTTGGGTCTTTGAACTATGATTTCATACCACTGTTTTAAACATTGTTATCATATTTTTATAATCATTCAGTGCTGGCGGGTTATGAACACCCGATACCTATGTGTTTTACATATTTTTGTTTTCAAGTAACAAGTCAGTCAGACTATGATTTCATCATATTTAGAACATCATGTTCATGCGGAGCACTTACAAGTACAGTACCATGTTATGTTAAACGACTAATAATACCAATTTTATTTAGTTGGGAGTAACACTTAGCACTGAGTGAATGTAGGGATGAAATCTCCCCTGTTTGTTAGACATGAGATATTAGTAGCAGTCCCTAACTTCCATACCTACGGTGCCACCATAGAATATGAGGGATCTTCCATCAGTTAGGCATAACACCCTCATTTTTAGGACATTAGCCTTGTGGATCCATATAATCATTTATGTATTAGTACCCCTGGAAAGGTACCAACACCCTTCTAAATGGGTTATAATTTGGACCCAGATAGCTCAGATTGGGGCATGTTGGTTATAGCTAACTCCCACAGTCTCAATGTAGTATTCAGAATAGATAAGCTTAGGCTTGCATGACTAAGTATACAGACTAGTTATACAGTTATGTTATAATAGTGATTCAGTCACTCAGATTTACAACTTATTTTAGTACATATTTATGCTTAGTCTTGCATTTTCTGTGTTACATATTCATGCATTCATGTTCAGTTGTCATATGTTTTTCATTTAGTCTTTACCTCATGGACCAGTACATTTAAAGTACTAATAGCATACTTTTCTCTTGATCTATGTTGTCTTATAACATAGGTTTAGACGCATAGTTTCCTAGCCCTCCTAAAGCAGCTCAACAGTTCCTCGCCAGTAGTAGTATGTCCTCATCCATCGAGGACATGACATGTCATTTCAATTATTTCCATATTTCTTTATGTTCAGTTCAATTTGAGTTAGTTAGGGGTTTTTTCCATCAACTCCATATATTTAGAGGCTTTCAAATAGATATTATAGTTTCCAGTATTTATCAAATATTTCAGAGATGTCGTTTTACATATTTTAGAATTCAAATTTACAGTACCTTATTGGTTTATCTTCTGCACATATTGTTTTACTTTTATTTTATTCATTGCTCATAGTAGGTACCAGACTACGGGTTATCTTGAGGCCACTTGTGGCCTTAAGCACCATGTTATGACTAGGGGGTAGCCTCGGGCAGTGCCAAAACTTAGTATCAGAGCCTAAGATTCTAAAGTGTCCTAAGGTGTGTGAAAGCCACATTGAGTAGAGTCTTGTGCATGGGTGTGAAGCACACCACACTTATGGGCAAGAGGCTATGAGACATTTTAGAAAAGTTTTCCTTCTTTTAGTATTCATGTCATGCGAAAGAGCATGAGCTCTATTGAATTCTTACTTATGTATTTTGGACTAATGAATGCCCCTGGAACTTTCATGGACTTGATGAACAGGGTGTTCAAGCAGTACTTGGATAGGTTCGTCATCATCTTCATTGATGATACCCTTATATATTCCCGTAGTGAGAATGATCATGCAGACCATGTAAAAGTTGTATTGCAGACCTTTAGAGATCATCAATTATTCTCTAAGTTCAATAAGTATGAATTTTGGTTGAGATTAATTACTTTTCTTGGTTACATCATTTCTAGCGATGGCAACCGAGTTGATCCTTAAAAGATTGAAGCAGTGAGAAACTGGCCTAGATCTATCTCTCTATTAGATATCAGGAGTTTCTTGGGTTTATTTGGCTATTATAGATGGTTTGTTAATGGAATTTCTTCTATTTCTTCCCCTATGTCAAGGCTAAACCAGAAAAAGTTTAAATTTCAGTGGTTAGATTCTTGTAAGAAGAGTTTTCAGGAGTTCAAGAATCGACTCACTTCCGCCCAAATCTTGACTTTGCCTGGTGGCACAGATGGGTTTTTAATATATTGTGATGCTTCTATAGTTGGTCTAGGTTTTGTATTGATGCAGAGAGGTAAGGTCATAGCCTACACCTCTAGACAGCTTAAGACCTATTAAAGAAATTATCTGACCCATGATCTTGAGTTGGTATCTTTTATATTTTCCTTGAAAATTTGGAGGCACTATCTTTATGGGGTTCATGTTGATGTGTTCATGGATCAAAAAAGTTTACAGTACATTTTCACGCAGAAATACCTAAATTTTCATTAGAGAAGATGGTTTAAGTTGTTGAAAGATTATAATGTGTGTGTTGTATCATTCAGGCAAGGCCAATGTGGTCAAAGGGTAGTGTTGCCCATGTAAAAGGTGATAAGAAGGATTTAGTTCATGAGGTTCATTATTTTTCAAGGTTAGGAGTACGGTTGGTTGATTCGGCTGAAGGTATCATATATTTTCAAAATGGATTCGAATCTTCATTGATTGCCGAAGTAAAAAAAAATCAAGAAAAGATCATAAATTGGTTAGGTTGAAGGGGGTAGTTAGAGAGAAGATGTGGAGGTTTTCTCCTAAGTGGGAGATGGTGTGCTTCATTGTCAGGGAAGGTTATATGTTCCATATGTTGATGGTTTGAGACAATAAATACTTGCAGAAGAGCATCATGTGTGGTATTCTATTCACCCCAGAGCCACTAAGATGTATCGTAACTTATGAGAAATCTATTAGTGGAGTGGTATGAAGAAAAATATTGCAGAGCTTGTGGCTAAGTGTTTGAACTATATCAGGTTAAGGTTGAGCACCAAAGGACTAGTGGTACACTTAAGGAGTTTATAAGCCCCACTTGGAAGTAGGAGGTGGTGAATATGGATTTTGTACAGGATTGCCTCGTACACATCATCAGCATGATTCGATTTGGGTCATTGTAGATAGAATGACCAAGTAAGCCCATTTCTTGCCAATTCATACTTCATTTTCAGCTGAGGGTTATGCTATACTCTATCTTGGTGAGTTGGTTAAGTTGCATTGGGTTCCATTGTCTATCATTTCTACTAGGGGCACTCAGGTTACCTCTTATTTTTGGAAAGCTTTTTAGAAGGGTGTTGGTACCTAAGTTTATCTCAGCATAGCTTTTTATCCTAAAATAGATAATCAGGTAGAGAGGACCATTCAGACTTTAGAGGACATGTTGAGGGCATGTGTTATTGACTTTAAGAGTAGTTCGGATAACCACTTACCTTTGATTGAATTTGCCTACAATAATAGTTACCACTCCAGTATTCAGATGGCTCCTTTTGAGGCTCTCTATGAGAGAAGATGTAGGTCTCCTATTTGTTGGTTTGAAGTAGGTAAGGCTGATTTGGTAGGGTTAGATTCAATGTTTTAAGTGATAGAGAAAGTTCAGTTAATTTGAGAGAGGCTAAAGATAGCCCAAAGTTGTCTGAAATCTTATGTAGATGTGAGAAAAAAGGATCTTGAGTTTGATACTGATGACTTGGTCTATTTGAAAATTTTTCCTATGAAAGGAGTGAAGAGATTTGGAAAGAATAGGAAACTCAATCCCTGCTATATTGGCCCATATATAATTTTGAGCCATTTTGAGAAGGTAGATTGTGGGATAGAGTTGCCTACAGATTTGGCATCAATACATCCGGTGTTCCATGTTTCTTTGTTAAAGAAATGCATTGGTGATTCAACTTCTGTTGTTCCTTTAGAAAGTGTGGATGTTAAGGATAGATATCCTTTCTTACAAAGAAGTCGTTGTTGATATCCTTGATCGTCAGATTCATAGGCTAAGGAATAAAGATGTTTCTTTAGTTAAGGTTTTATGGAGAAATCAGTCCATGGAGGAAGATACTTGGGAAACAGAAATAGATATACGAGTCAAGTATCCTCATCTTTCTCCACGAATTCAGACTCAGCTTGAGGTAATGGTTTCCTTTAAGTTGACACTTTCCATTCTCTGTTTCAGCTATATAACTATTCTCATGTCACAAGACGCATTCATGGAATCAGTTCAGTCCATGTAGAATGTAACATGTTTCAGACCTAGTTATTTGATCATGTTTTAGCTTATCAGTATTCAGTATAGACTCTCAGTCCATGTAGTATCTCACCTTAACTAGTCTCATTCAAGGATGAATGGTCCCAAGGGGGAGATATTGTAATACTTCGTAAGATTCTAAGCTCGAGTCAAATTTTAGTTGCATGCTTATGGGGTCCAAGGCTTGAAATTTTTGACTAAGTGTTAAGGACTTAGTCATTTTTCAAGACCCCAAGATTTTGCAGATTTTATTTTTAGCCTTCTCGACCCTAAGATGTTGGTTTTTGAGTTGAAATATGTTTAGGGATGTTAAAAGCATGTTTTGGAAGAATTTTGGAATTTTTGGATTAGATTCGGGGCATGTTTTGACCCCAGAGGAAGTGAGCCTCCACGATAAGGCTGCGTCAAACTAGGGGTCACATCACGAGGGCTACTCCCTTGGACTAGGGGTCACGTCGCGAGGGATATTCCCTCGGTCTAAAGGTCTCACTACGAGGGCTATTCCCATGGACAAAAGGGATCCAAGGGGTAATTTGGTCCTTTCCCCTCAACCCCAACCATATAAAATATGATTTATAATATTCATCGAGGCATTATTTGACCATTATCCTCAAAACAACGCACGTAAAAACCCTTTCTCTTCTGAAGAAAACAAATTCAAGCTTATTCTCTCAAGAACACATGGATTTAAGTTTTGATTTCAATATTTCTTCAAGAATCCATTCAAATTAGGTATGTGTGATGTTCATGAATAGGTCCTTTTCACCCATTCATCCTAAAAATCCTCTCTTTAATTAAAATATGGGTTTATCCTTCATTATGGAATTTCAAATATTAAAGATGAGTTTAAGTCATGCCTTTCCTTAGTAATTTGAATTCAATCCATGTCCACATATGATCCCAAGAAAAATTAGGTTATTTCATGTTTTAAATTTCAATTTTTCCATGTCATCTTCAAGTGATTTTAGGTTACAATATCAAATTATCTATTAAACCATGAAAATATGTTGCCCTCTCATGTTCAACACCTCCTTATGTTTAAATTCATGTTTCTCACCTATTTGTTGAAATGTCTTATGTTTTGGGTCTTTGAACTATGATTTCATACCACTGCTTTAACCATTATTATCATATTTTTGTAATCATTCAGTGCTCGCGGATTGTGAACACCCAATACCTATATACTTTACATGTTTTTATTTTCAAGTAACAAGAAAGTCAGACCATGATTTCATTATCATATTTAGAACATTATGTACATGCTAAACACTTACAAGTATAATAACATATCATGTTAAACAACTAATAACACCAATGTCATTCAGTTGGGAGTAATGCTTATCACCGAGTGAATGTAGGGATGGCATTCCCCTGCTAATTAGGCATGAGATGTTAGTAGCAGTCCCTAAGTTCTAGACCTACAGCGCCACCGTAGATTATGAGGGGTCCCCCATTAGTTAGGAATGACACCCTCTTCCTTCGGGATATCAGCCTTATGGATCCACATCATCATTCATGTACTGGTACCTCTGGTAAGGTACTAGCACCCTTCCAATTGGATTACAGGTTGGACCCTGATAGCTCAGATTGGGGTATGTCGGTTATAGATAGCTCCTATAGTCTCAGTGTAGTATTCCAAATAGATAAGCTCAGGCTTACATGACCAACTATACAGACTTCAGTAATACAGTTTTGTTATAATGGTAATTCAGTCACTCAAATTTACATCTTATTTCAGTACATGTTTATGCTTGGTATTGCATTCTTAGTGTTACATGTTCAGTTGTCATGTGTTGTTTAGTTAGTCCTTACCTCATGAACCAGTACATTCAAAGTCTGATCACACACTTTTCTCTTATGCTATGTTGTCTTATAACACAGGTTCAGATGCACAATTTCCCAACCATCCTTAAGTAGTTCAGCAGTTCCCCGCAGAAGTAGTGGTGAGTCCTCATTTTAATTATTTTCATATTTATTTATTTTTAGTTCAGTTGGAGTTAGTTGGGGGTTTTCCCATCAACTCCGTATGTTTAGAGGATTTCAGAGAAACAGTCTAGTTTTCATTATTTATTAGATATTTCAGACATGTCATTTTATATATTTTGGTATTCAGATTGATAGTACCTTATTAGTTTATCGTTTACACATGCCATGTTACTTTTATTTTATTTAGTACTCACAGAAAGTACCAGATCATAGGTTAGCTTTAGGTCACTTATGGCCTTAAGCACCATGTCATGACTAGGGGTAGACTCCGGTCGTGTCAAAACTTGTATGTAACATCCCAACTTAGGATAAGTATTACCACATCAACAAAACACAGGAGAGATATTTAGTATATAAGTAAGAAAGCCTTACTCCTTAGTAATTCATTTTAAAGACATGCAGGCCTAGACCCGGAGCAAACAATATCACTAGTAGGTTGGGCTAAGGGGTCTATCAGGCCTTTGTGGTGTGGGATGCCCATCGCGGCCAGGGCCTTAACTCGGGTTATGACAAAAATGGTATCAGAGTTGCTCATGTGTTAGCCTGTTGATGTGGGCCAGAGTTCATACTGAGTTTAGGAAAATATTGATAAAGTAGGGCAAACCTCAGTCCTGCGTCTAGGCAAATCCCATTTGGTGGGGAAAACATCAACAAGGACGCTGAGTCCATAATAGGGGATGTATTGAACACCCCAACTTCAGATAAGGAGTCCCACTTTTGTAAAACACAAAAGAGATAATTAATCAAGCCTTACTCCTTAATGACGCATTTTAAAGTCGTGTGGGTCTGGACCTAGAGCAGATAATATCATTATTGGGTTGGGTTAAGGGGTCTCTCAGGCCTTTATGGTTTGGAATTCCCATCGCGGCCGAGGCGTCAACTCGGGTTGTGATATGGCCCCTCCCCTGTTTATCAATGAGATATTGTTTTACCTTATTTTTAAGGGTATTTATGCCCTTTCACATCCTATAAATCTTCCCAACTTCACTTAACCCATTTCTAGGCCTTAAAATATTTCTAATCACTCAGAAAGGGTTTTTCTTCTCTTTAAAACCATAATTGGAAGCTTCAAAGCTAGGGTTCACTCTTAGGGATCATATCATTTACAATCTCTATAGGAAACCTCATCCAAAGGAATGTTGAACACTCATTTGCTTTAATTATCATTACTTTTGGTTTTTAGTTTAATAATTATATATTTTAGTGATTGTTTAAAAATATAGGGTTGGGGGATTTGGTTGTCATATACTTACATTGGTTTCTTCTTTTCTTAACGATTGTTAATGTTTAAATAATTGTTTGTAAATAGAAGTATGACTTACAAAAAAGGGTGAATTTGGTAACTTGATTTCAGAATCGCTATGGTTTTTCCATGGTAAAGATAAGAACCTCAACTATTTCATAACTTGGTTTTAATGGAATTTTATAGTGTTTAACTCATCTTTTGAAACATTGTATAACATAAATGGAAAATGGTTTCCATTGGATTTTAAAATTGGTATTTGGAGTTTAAATGGTTTAATGGAATGGTATGACATTATATGAATGGCTTGCAAGTTTTGATATAATGATACCAATATGGAAATTCCTTAATAAAGACTCCATGGTTAAAAATGTACAAAATGTTTTAATTGGGTTTTAATGGGAAATATGTAGCTTCCCAAGAAGGTATAGTTCTTGTGACCAACACTTTCAACCACGTTTGTCGACATTGGGGGTCTATGACCATTGTGTGTTTACTTACTACGTGCAGTTGTACACAATTATTATTTTGGTAGGTTATTTCCTATTGTAACTCTAGCGTAATTCTTGGTCCATACAGATAACATAAATTGGGGCTCCCTCAGTAGGAGGTACAAGACCTATATAGTCTGTGGGTTACTGAAGGTCGATGTAAGATACATAGTTTAATATTAAATTTTAAATGGTCATATCTTTATGTTCCTTGTCCCCATATCCCTTAGTATTATTATTATTATTATTATTATTATTATTATTATTATTATTATTATTATTATTATTATTATTATCATCATTATGATTATAATAGACTATGATGATGTGTTTTATGACTAATTTTGGTACATGTACATTTTATCCCTTTTTTGGGTTGCATTCCAGTACTCATCATACTAACCATATCCTGACACTACATTATTTTAGGATGTAGGTTCAAAGCCCTTTTCTTGTGACCCTGTATAGCATTAGGTGGTTCGTTATTCTATTATCTTATTGATAAGAAGTGGTGAGCCCTCCCTCATTTGGAAGGCCTTGTTATTTCTTAGTCACTTTATTATATTCGTTCTTTTGGTTTTCTTTTAGCATAGTTGGGGTTAGGTCTAAACTAAGTAGATGTTTTATAGATAGAGGCTTTTAGACTGTATTGGGTTGTTGTTTTGCTGGATTTGGTTTTGACTTTCAAACTTTATCTTATGTTTTATCAAACTCCATACACTATGGGTTGGCTTCCACATATTTCTTATTTTACTGTGCTTATGATAAAAGGCTAAGGGGTCATCTCATGCCTTGGTAGGCTTGGGGTTCCCATTTGGGGCAAGGCCCCAGTTTGGGTCCTGATAAGCTTGGTATCAGAGCATGATTCAAGGTCACTGGGTGTCTACAATTCGTGCTGAGTAGCTTCCCATTTATAGTATGTAGCATGCCATGCTTATAAAGGGAAGACTATGAGGCATTTTGTAATATTTTTCTTCTTTGTGTTTTATTTCGGGTTAGCGAGTCTAGTTACTATGAATTTTCTCTGGCCCCTAACTATCTCATATTTTAGATCATGCCTCCACGAAGATTTTATAGCCGTAGGAATTCAGCTGAACTTCTATCCCAACTAGGGCTAATGCTGAGGAGGTTCGCCCTACCCAAAGAATTCAGACTTGGTATAGGACTCGTACACTTGATTTCACTACTTCTTTTGGGGTTTTACAGACCCCAACTAGTCTTCCTCGATCTCATCAGTCTAATGTTAACCGTACTCAGCCCCGTGTAAGGATGTCTTTAATGTTGAGTTCCATCAGTCCATTCACATGATTGGTCAGATTATGGCATTATAGTCCTATTGGTCAAATCATGTTGGTCCTATCACTTGCTCATCTGAGGTCACTCAGGTTGGTCAATTTATGAGGATAAATCCATCAATTTTAATGGGTTCTAAGGTCGAGTAAGATTCTCAAGAGTTCATGGATGAGATAGAAAATATCTTCAGAGTTATACATGCTAATTATATAGAAGAGGTAGAGTTTGCAGCTGACCAGTTGAAAGGAGTGGCTTACCAGTGGTAGATAAGTGGGAGCAGTTGAGGGGTGATAATGTTAAGCAAGTAGTATAGGAGGAGTTCTCTAACGCCTTCCTTGGCCATTTTTTTCCTCGGGAGTTAAGGAAATCTAAGAATGAGGAGTTTGTGAATCTAAGGTAGGGGAAAATAAGTGTCAAGGAGTATGCACTAAATTTTACCCAACTGCCTCATTATGCTCTTTAACTTATGTCTAATACTAGGTCCAGGATAAGGAAGTTTATTTTAGGTCTTTCTCGTGATTTGGTACTAGTGTGTAAAGCTGTTATGCTAAACAGTGACATGGATAAATCAAGGTTGGTAATTTACATGCATCAGGTGGGGGATGAGAAAAAAAAGCAGGCAAAAGTAGAGAAAAGGCAGAGTAAGAAAACTAAGTATGCAGAACAGGATGCGAGCCAGCAGTATAATAGGAAAGGAGTTAGGCATTGGTCCAAGAATAAGACTTAGGTAAATTCTTATCCTTCATCTAGTGCTCTAGTCCCTAAGACTTCAGGTGATCAACTTTTCTAGTCTAGTAATGGCCCTAGGGTGCAGGGTGCCCAGTCTTAGGAAAGTGTGTGTAGCTCAATCGGCCCCATCTTTTCCTATCTGAAATTTTTTAGAAAGTTGTATCGTGGGTATTTTCATGAGGGAAAAAACTTGTGATTTAGATGTGGTCAGCCTGGTCACATGCTGTGAGATTTTCCCTCTACTAGGATTGCATTTGGGTTAATAGAACTCTGATTACCACTACATCAGCTCCTACTTAAAGGTTGATACTTTAGGAATAGGGAATGGTCGTAATCGCTTATATATTATTTCTACTCATTAGGAATCCCGAGGCATCCCCAGATGTTGTCATTGGTATGTTATAGCTTTTTCCCATAATGTTTGTGTCTTTCTTGATCCCGGATCCAACCTATCCTATGTGACTTTTTATGTAGCTATATACTTTGATTTTTGTCCTAAAAGTATTTCTGACCCCTTCTCAGTTTCTACCCTGGTGGGTAAGTCTATTATTGCTATAAAAGTCTATAGAGGTTGTGTCGTGTCTATCTTTCATAGGGAAAAGGTGTCAGATTTGATAAAGCTTGATATGGTTGACTTTGATATAATCTTTGGAATGAATGGGCCTCACTCGTGTTATGCTTTTTGGATTGTAGGACCCGAAAGGTCACCTTACGTTGTCCTAATGAACAGGTGATAGAATAATAAAGGAGTTCCTTAGTACCTAAAGGGAAGTTTGTCTCTTATCTTAGAATTCAGAAATTGATATCCAAAGAATGCTTATATCATTTAGTTTGGGTCAAGGATTTTAACTTTTAAAGTACCTCCTTGCAATCTGTTTCGGTAGTTAATGAGTTTTCTAATTCTTTTCCCAATGATCTTCCTGGGATTCCTCCCGATGAGAAAATAGACTTCGGGATAGATCTTCTACCCGATACCCATCCCATTTCCATTACATCATTTTGTAACAATTAGCCTTTTGATGAAATATGTGAACTATGTGTTTTTTGTGATATTTGACTATTTTACCCCTCCACATAGTTGTATTACGTTATTTCTTAAGTGTGGTGTTAATTGGCATTGTTTCCGATGCATTTTTATACCATTCATGCGATATTGTGATTTTTGATGGCTTCGAGAGCCTTATTTTGGACTTATGTGGATATCTTTTGATCTGTGCAATGGATGGCTAAATAGACTACGCCAATAGCTCTGCGATATCGATTTTAGACTAGGTAGACCTTTTGTTCGGGTCTTAGTGCACCCAATCTCATTTAAACCTATTGGTCGGAAAGTTGAAAAATTAGAAATATGGATGTGGGACCCATATTTTATCAAACCGACCTCGGATGGGAAATATGACTTTAATAGGAGACCCGGAATATCGATTTAAGGGTGGTAACATATTTGATGTGATTTTATGGCTTTTAAAGCTGATTTCAATTTCAGTTTAAAAATTTTTATTTCAGGTTTCGGGGGTCAATTTGGTGAAAACAACATTTTTTTCGAAAATATGACATCGATATTGAGTCCAGAGCGTCGAATTTAGTGTGGTTACATAGTTTCTTTGCATATATCGGACCCCGAATGAATTTCGAACACCCCGTTGAAGTTCGGGTTGGACTTAAAGATAGAAAAATCTGGTGTAATTCCAGTTTTTTTTGGGTATAAAAATAGCTTTTCCCCTCTATTTTGTCAATTTCGCTCATTTTTCGTCTTGACTCTTGAGAATTAAACCCTAAAACAGTATGGAGTATTAAAATTGAAGCTTGTGGTAGCTTGGGATGCTAGATTAACATCTATTTCTTGATTCTATTACGGATTTAAGGTAAAAATTCTCCCTTTTCTTTGTAATTTCTTAATTAATTTCTCAAAACTCAAAAATCTTAGGGCTTGATTTTAAATCCCAATTTCTCTCGTTTTCACTTGAATAATATTTTTATCTTATAATTACTAGTTTTCATCAAATTAAACTTCAAAACCACTCTGATTCTTGATTTTAACCTAGATTTCATAGATTTTACCTAGTAAAGCTTAAAAATAGTTTTCTTTGATTTGAACCTCATTTTTTACTCGACTTGACTTAGGTTTTTAGATGCAGATTCCTAAAAACCTGGAGAACACGTTTTTAAAGTAAAGTTATGAGTTTGCCCTTCTTTTTCAAAAATTCATTTGGAGGGTTCATTTTGACCCCGAACCAAAATTAGTCAATATGGGTGTCGTAGGTTTTGTTTTGATGCGTAGATTCCAAATTTAATAGTTTTAGAGGTGTTTGAGATCATTCATGGAAATTAAGGTTGTGGGTTCGAAGTGTAGCGAACCGATTTTGGCTTTTGAGGTGGGTTTTGGCTTAACTTTTTCAGAATGGGTTAGGAAGTAAATGATGATACAAAATACATGTTAAGGGTGGGAACTAATCATGAAAAATGTCTATCTATGTGTTGTTCCCGTGTGAGGGATTATATATGATGTAATTGTCGAAATTGAGATGTTATGTTATATGTGTGATCGTGTCCTATGTGATATTGATAGCCTTGAATATATATGAATAATTGTATTGTGTTGTTAAAATTCTTAATGTGGTATCATTGGTGTATTATGATTATATTCATACTTTATTGGCATATGAGACGTGGAAAGTCATGGATGAAACAAGATAGCGTAACTATCCATTACAGACTCTGGGATAGGTCTATTACTGAGACCGACCCAACCGAGTCCAACCGTCTGAACCCAACCAATGGCCAAACAAACCAAACCATAACCAAATGAGTTCCGTAATAATTAAATATAATCCCAAAATAAAATAGGATGGAACAACCAACAATACAGTCAACTGGTATCAGCCCTAATACCAATGCCAATACTAAGGCTGACACCAATATTGATCCGGACCATACCTACCCATAGTAGTTCCACAAAAGCCTCTAACCAAAAGAATACCAAAATCCGGTTGGGACATGCCCCCAACCATATCCAAAACCAATATCCATAAATGACCAAAGTGTGAAATAACATCCATGAGATGGAGCCTTCCAAAAATCTAGAAGTTCACCACTTAAATTCGGCAGCTGATCCCGAATGTCTGATAGCCAAGCAGTAGGAGTAGAACAGATAGTTCCTGTATCGCGTGTGGATAAAGCCGCTCGAAGATGGGTTAGCGGGTAAACACTAGCATAAACTTAGGATAAGTATAAAATTTTTCCAACCAGTCAAACCAAGTAAACCAACATATGCATACAACCATACATATCTATATAACCATGTTGGGAAAGGGAACCGGGTGCATGCATGCATACAACCATACATATCTATATAACCATGTTGGGAAAGGGAACCGGGTGTAGCATGCATTTAAAACCATTAACATGGGTATATATATCTTAACCGTACTTAAATACCCCTGGGCTATATGGTTCAAATGTAACCCCCTGAACGAGCCCCGATGCGTCTAGCCCTACGAACCGGTGATACCATAAGAGCAAGGGATTCCCAATTACCCTCACCCTCTGTGATACATATGTACAATGTACTTAGAGGATTCCCGCATACCTCATTGTATCTTAAAAGGGTTTCTATGCCCTACCCCCTCATGTCGGCAAACATGAGTTTCCATTGTTCGTTCATTCAACTCCTAACTACATGGTTAGCTATCAAACCACGCCATTATTGCCTAATTAAAACAATTTCTACCCAACCAAACCATTGTTATTAATTGGGGCTATACATAGTGCTATCGTCATACCGACTATAGCTTACAAGTATTCGTTATCCAAACCTTAAGAGGTTAAGGGATTCCCATGTACCCACTTACCAAGTTAACTTGGGGAGTCCTATGTACCCCATAAGTGTTCCATTGTTATGTTTGCTTGGGGGATTTCATTGTACCCAGCAAGAATGATTGTTAAACCAAAACTATTCGATTTTGACCATTCCAAACCATTTAACCATTTAAGGTTCCATTACCATGTTTAAACCATCAATAAGTTCCATTAATATCCAACATTGTAGTAAAAACATTCTCATAGGCATTTTATCAAACATATTGCGAGCATAGTATTTCCAGTACCAAAACCAATTACCAAATAACCACTCCCATGAAACCAATTTTCCCAAACCACCATTAAAGCATATAAAAGCATAAATAAAACATAGGAAAACCATAACCAAGCATTTATAACCAAAATCCCCCAAATTAAATTTGAAAACCCAAAACCATACAATAATCGAACCATGAAAACATTGTATAAAATCATCCCTTAACTTGGAACTAACAATGATGGAAGAGAACTACCTTATACCAAAAAGAAGATGGAGAGAAATCACCAACACATGCCCAAAATTAATCCTTAAGATGAAACCCTAGCCTTTCTTTACCCAAAAGTCTTAGAGAGAATTGTGGAGTGTTTAAGAGAAGTTTTTAAGTGTTAATGAATAGAATACTAAGTGTTAATGAATAGAATACTAGGGAAAATAACCCACAAATAGGAATATAAGTAGTGGTTCCTTATTAGGTTAAGTAGGGAAATGTCTAGATTGCCCTACACTCTCAAAAAATCCGCCAGGTGGGTATGACTATCCATACCAGTCGTACCCTTTAATACGAGTAGTACCCCCACCACTCGTACCCCAAGGCAATCTTACTTGTACCTAACACTGCCCAAGGTATGACTCACCCCAAACCATGTCATATCCAAGTATACGACTAGTACCCATGATCCAAACCCTTGGCAGAATAGAATCCCAAGAGGATTGAACACTGACCACTATATGAGTCCATGGCTCTACTCGTACCCTGACTTATGGCTCTTGGTGAGCCACTCGTACTTAGATCCAACTTAGGTTACCAAGCCTAAGATTAACCGAAGCAACCAAGCAACCCATATCCACCGATATGTATCATACCACCCAAGTTGTACCCATTCCCAAAATGAATTCCTATCCACCAACACTGGTTAACATATGAATAACCCATATCACTCGTATCCCAGTGTATGCATCATTTCCCCTAGTCGTATACTATATAAAGATGATAAATCCCAAAAATTTTCTAAGGGCTAGAAACCAAGGGTGTTTTAGTCTCCCCCACTAGGAACATTCATCCCAAATTATCGGATAAGGTAGGGTAACCACAAGAACAATTCATTTGCATTATCAAATATCAATCCAACCTCTTAACAAGTTAGGAAACACAGATTCAAAGAAATTAATCTTTTCTTTAAAAAACTCAAAAAATAAAGATGTGTTAAAGAACACATACCTTCCGCATGAATCCCAAGAGCAAAACAAAAATAGATGCAGAGACTTGGACTTCATGTCCTCCACTACTTCCTATGTAGCCTTTTCCACCTTGTGGTTCCGCCATAGAATCTTAATCGATGCCATATACTTGGTTCCTTAATTGATGAACCTGTCGATCCGATATCTCAACCAGGACCACTTCATAAAACAGAGAATCTGAGATACCCAATCCCTCTAAGGGAACCATCGAATAAGGATCACCAAGAAACTTCCTCAACATGGAGACATGAAATACCAAATAGATGGAGCTCAGAATAAAAGGCAACTCCAATTCATAAGCAATATTACCAACCCTCAGCAAAATCACATAAGGACGAACAAATTAGGGACTAATATTCCTCTTTTTACCAAGCTGCATTACTCCCTTTATGGGCGATACATTTAGGAATACCTTATCCCAACTTCAAACTCCATGTCTCTATGCCTTACATCAGTATTGGACTTTTGGAAATTTTGGGCAACCTTAATCCTATCTCAAATCACCTTCACCTTTTACATAGCCTGATAAACTAAATACAAGCCAAACTACCTCACCAAGCTCAAACCATCCAATAGGAGATCTACACATCCAACCATACAATGCCTCGAAAGGGGCCATACCAATACTAAAATGATAACTATTGTGGTAACCAAACTCTACCAAAGGTAGATGCTCAACCCAATTGCCACCATAATCAATCACACATGACCGAAGCATATCTTCCGATGTTTGAATAGTTCTTTTTGCTTGCCCATCCGTCTAAGGATCAAAAGCAGTACTCAGGCTCACCTTAGGACCCAATTCCTTCTGAAAAGACTTCCAGAAATGAGATGTAAACTGCGTACCATGATTAAACATAATCAAAATAGGTACCCCATACAACTTCACAACCTCCTAAAGATATAACTTCACATAATCCTCTGCCTAAATGGTAGTCCTCACTGGAAAGACGTGAACAGACTTCGTCATCCTATCTATGATGACCCAAATCAAATCAAACTAATTTGAGACCGAGAAAGACCGGTAATGAAATTGATATTGATCACCTCCTATTTTCACTTGGGCAAATAAATTTCTTGAGACAACCCTTCAGGCCTCATGTGCTCAACTTTAACTTGTTGACACACCATGTACTTGGCTGCAAAATCAGCCACATCTATTTTCATATAATTCCTCCAATATATCTCCTTGATATCATGGTATATCTTTGTAGAACCGGGATAAAAAACATGGCATGATTTATGTGCCTCAGCTAAGATCTTGTGCCGCAACTCATCGACGTCAGGAACACACAACCTCCCTTGGTACCATAAAGTAATGTCACCACTAATCTCGAATACCATTAGTTTTTTTCCACCTACATCTCTCTTGATTTTCATCAATATAGGATATAGCACTTGCTTCTCCTTAATATCTACACTGAGATATGATCTAATCACTTCCTGTACCAATACACCACCATCCTTGGAGTCCAAGAGACGAACTCTAAGATTAGACAAGCGGTGAATATCCTTCACCAATTCCTGCTTTCCCTTCTCCACATAAACCAAACTCCACATAGACAACCTGCTAAGAGCATCAACAACAACATTATCCTTACCTAGATGATAGTGAAGACTCATATCACAGTCCTTGAGGAGTGTCAACCATCTCTTCTACTTGAGATTGAGCTCCTTCTGAGTGAACATATACTGTAGACTCCTATTATCAAAAAATATATCTACGTGCACTACATATGAACAATGCCGCCATAATTTCAAAGCAAAAACCTCCGCCAACATCTCCAAATCATAAGTAGAATAATTTCTCTCATGCACCTTCAAATGCCTGGAAGCATAGGCAATCACATTCCCATGCTGCATCAAAACATAATGAAGTCCCACCTTAGATGCATCATAATAAAATACAAAACCCTATTAACTTTAGGCAATGTCAAAATCGTCGCTGGAGTTAGCTTATCCTTAAGCTTATCAAAATCCCCTTCAAACACTTCTAACTAAGAAAATTTTACTTTCTTCTGAGTTAACTTAGTCAAAGGAGTAGCTATCGAAGAAAAACTTTCCATAAACTGCCTATAATACCCAGCCAAACCCAAGAATCTCTTAATGTTTGTTGGACTCATGGGTCTAGGCCACCTTTTAACCCAAGCCACCTTTTGAGGATCCACCCTGATCCCCTTACTAGGAATAATATGACTCAAAAAAGTAATAGCGTTCAACGAAAACTCACATTTGAAGAACTTGGCATACAACTATTGTTCTTTTAAGGTCTATAACACCACACAGAGGTAATTGGCATGATCCAGGTCACTTTTAGAATACACCATGATGTCATTAATAAAGTCAATGACAAAAAGATCCAAGAACTATCTGAAAACCCTATTTATTAGATCCATAAATGCTATCAGGGAATTAGTCAAGCCAAATGACATAACTAAGAATTCAAAGTGCCCATACCGAGTATGGAATCCATCTTAGGGATATCCTCCTCCCTAATCTTAAGCTGATGATACCCAGACTGAAGATCTATCTTATAAAAAAACTTGGCATTTTGTAACTGATCAAACAAGTAATCTATCCTTCGAAGAAGATACTTGTTCTTGACCATTACCTTATTCAACTACCGACAGTCAATGCACATCCAAAGAAAAACCATTTTTCTTTCGCACGAGCAAAATTGGTGCACCCATAGGGATACATTAGGATGAATAAATACCCCACGTAGAAGATCCTTAAGCTTCTCCTTAAGTTCCCTTAACTTAGACGGAGCCATACTATAAGGAGGAATAGATATTGGACGAGTGTCCGAAACCAAATCAATACCAAACTTTATTTCACTATCTATAGGAATACTAGGAAGATCATCTAGAAAAATTTTAGGAAATTCATTTACCATCAGAACCGAGTGAAAAGAAGGACTCTCTGAGTTAGAATCTTTAACGAAGACCAAGCGATAAAGACACCTTTTGGAGATTAATCTTCAAGCTCTAAGATAAGAAATAAACATCCCCCTAGTACCTAGGGAACCACCCTCCCACTTTATAATGGTTCACCAGGAGACCTAAAGACAACCTTACAAGTCCTATAATCTAAGGATGCGTAACAAGAGTGTAACCAATCCATCCCAAAAATAACATCAAAATCCACTATATCCAACTTAAATAGATCTACCAAGATTTGCTTGCTACCAATAGATACTACACCCCCCTATAGACTCTTTTAGTAATAATCGAGTCACCTACCAGGGTAGAAATAGTAAAAAAATCCAAAAAAAACTCAGGATCAACACCAAAAACACATAGCAATATATGGGGTCACATAAGAAAGAGTGGACCCCAGATCAAGCAGATAATATGCATTATGAGAAAAAAGTTGTAACGTGTCAGTAACAATATCAGGTGATGCCTCAGATTTCTATCGAGATGTAAGAGCGTACAACCTATTTCGGCTACTGTTGGTACCAAAATAGGAGCAAGCGCAGAGGCAGCACCACTAGGTACAAAAATAGAAGATGAAGTAATATGAGACTTAACCACTCCCGAAGCACCCTTACCAACCAGATAGTTTTTGAGCATATGGACTGGCTGACCATATTTAAAATATCTATCCCTCCTTTCATCATAAAAGCATAATGAAGACAACCACAGAACCGACAAGGAGGACAAAGAAGACAAATGTGCCCTACTCACCTGAGATTGGGTATCTTGTTTCCAAAAATTATCACCATTTTTCTAATGCTTGTCACCCAACTACTTCAGGTAATGAGCGCTAGCAGTAGAGAAGGAACCAGAACTCCCCCACTTCTTTTTTGACCATTTACCAATAT
Organism: Capsicum baccatum var. pendulum; assembly: GCA_030864225.1. NCBI lineage: Eukaryota > Viridiplantae > Streptophyta > Magnoliopsida > Solanales > Solanaceae > Capsicum > Capsicum baccatum. The sequence continues at coordinate 44,270,248 of CM061554.1, forward strand.
CCCAACCACCTTGTTGTTGAGCACCACCCTGCTCAGAGAACCTTTTTCTCTTACCCTACCAACAATATAGTTAATCGATATTAGCCCCAATACTAATACCAATACTAAGGATGGCACCAATATTGATCCAGCCCATACCTACCTATAGTAGTTCCACAAAAGCCTCTAACCAAAAGAATACCAAAATCTGATTGGGACATGCCCCCAACTATATCCAAAACTAATATCCATAAATAAACTAAAGTATGAAATAACATCCATAAAATAGAGCCTTCATAAAAGATGAAAGCTTACCACTTTAATCCAGTACCTGATCCCAAATGTTTAATAGCTGAGAAGAAGGAGTAGAACGGCCGGTTCATACATCGTATGAGGATACAATAGCCTGAAGATGGGTTAGTGGGTGAATGCTAACATGAACTCAGAATAAGGATAAAATAATGCCAACCAGTAAAACCTAGCAACCAACTATATCCATAAAAACCTTATATATATAACCATTCCCGGAAAGGGAATCAGGTTTAGCATGCATTTAAAACTATTTAACTATCCTTAACCACCCATGAGCTATATGGGTCTAGTGTAACCCCCTGAATGGGCCCTAATGCGTGTAGCCGCATGAACCAGAGATACCATAAGAGTAAGGGAATTCCAAGTGCTCTCACCATCTATGATACATATGTATAATGTACTTAGAGGATTCCCACTTACCTCATAGTATCATAAAAGGGTCATCATGCCCTACCCTTTATGTCGACAAATATGAGTTTCTAGTGTTTGTTTATTAAACTCCCATCTTCATAATTAGCTATCACACCCCACTATTATTTCCTAATTAAAACCATTTCTAACTAACCAAACCATTATTATTAACCAAGGCTATACATAGTGGTAACGTCATACCAACTATAACAGAGAAGTATTGTCCTTAGCCAAATCATAAGAGGTTAAGGGATTCTCATGTACCCATTTAGCAAGTTAACTTAGGGGAGTCCCATGTACCCCACAAGTGTTACATTATTATGTTTGCTTAGGGGATTCTATTGTACCCCACAAGAATGATTGATAAACCAAAACCATTCTATGTTGACCTTTCCAAACCATTTAACTATTTAGGATTACATTACCAAGTTTAAACCGTGCATACGTTCCATTAAAATCCAATAATGTAGTGAAAACATTCTCATAGGCATTTTATCAAACATATTGGTGGCATAGTATTTCAAGAACCAAAACCAATTACCAAATAACCATTCCCATGAAACCAATTATCCAAAACCACCATTAAATCCTATAAAAGCATATTTAAAACATGGGAAAACCATAACTAAGCATTTATAACCAAAACCACCAAATTATATTTGAAAACCCAAAACCATACAATAATCAAACCATGAAAATAGTATATAAACCTATGCCTTTAGTTGGAACTAAAAATGAGGGAAGAGAACCTGACTTAAACCAATAAGATGATGGAGAGAAATCACCAACACAAGCCCTAAATTAATCCTTAAAATAAAACCCTAGCCTTTCTTTACCCAAAAGCCTTAGAGAGAATTATGGAGTGTTTAAGAGAAGTTTCTAAGTATAAATGAATAAAATAATAAGGAAAATAACCTCCCAATAAGAATATAAGTCGTGGCGCCTTATTAGGTTAAGTGGAGAAATATCCAGATTGCCCTCACTTAAACTCCCAAAAATCCCATCAGGTGGGTATGACTATTCATACCAGTCGTACCCTCCAATACGAGTGGTACCCACCACTCCTACCACAAGGCCATTTCACTTGGTCCCAACACTGTCTAAGGTACGACTCACCCCAAACCATGTCGTATCCAAGTATACGACTAGTACCCATAATCCATACCTCTAGCAGAATAGAATCCCTAGAGTCTTGAACACTGACCAATATACAAGTCTATCGGACCACTCATATCCTAAATTATAGATATTGGTGAGCCACTCGTACTCAGATCCAAATTAAGTTACCAAGCTTAAGATTAACTTAAGAAATCAAGCAACCCATATCCATCGATATGGCTTGTACCACCCAAGTCATACCCATTCCAGAAACCAAATCCAACCCACCAACCAATACTGGTCAACATACGACTAACTCATACGACTTATATCCCAGTGTATGAGACATTGCCCTTAGTATATATTTTATATACTTTATTTACTACTTTTTTTGGTCGGCCTATGATACCTACTGAGTATAAGTGGATCATACTCATGCCTACTGCACCCTTTTGATGCAGGTCCTAGCCTGAGTGCGCCTCAACTTGCTTGACTCATCTGATTGTTGGAGCTTCCAAAGTAGTGGTTGGACATTCATGTGTATAGAGTTCACCTCTATCTTTCTATATTAGTTATGTCTTTATTAGTATCTAGAGATAAATATTTTCCTTTGTGGTTATTTTTTTTAATGTATTTGACTCCAGGATTGTATTAGTAGTTCTTATACTATTGATACTAGGTTTGGAGGGTTATGGTTACATGTGTTGATTTTATTCTTTCCACTTTTATTATATCTATATGGTTCGGCTTCATTCTAAAATCCTTACTTTGGAGGCATTTCTGTGTTTTCCCCATGTGTATAATTTTGGGTGGGAGTCTTACTTGTCAAGGTTCGCCATAACAAGTGCCATCATGACCTATTGATTTTTGGGTCGTGACATATATAGGGTGGCTCCAGCAGAACTACAAGTATTAAAGGGGAAATTAAAAGTCCTCGTTAATAAAGGTTTTATCCAACCTAGTATTTCTCCTTGTGGCGCTTCTGTATTTTTTTATGGAAAAGAAAGATGGATCTCTCTGGATGTATATAGACTACTGTTAGCTGAATAAGGTCAATGTGAAAAATAAGTATCCTCTTCCTAGGATTGATGATCTATTTGATCAGCTTCAGGGTGATAAGTGTTTCTCTAAAATAGACCTCTGCCTGGGTTATCATCAGCTCAATATTAGGGAAGCTGACATTTCTAAGATTGTTTTCTAAAAGTGGTATAGCCATTATGAATTTTTGGTCATGTTCTTTGGGTTGACTAATGCTCTAACTGCTTACATAGATCTTATGAATTGAGTGTCTAGATAGTTTCTGGACTTGTTCATTATAGTTTTTATAGATAAAATATTGTTGTACTTTAAGAGTGAGGATGATTATGCAAATTACCCCCTAGTTGTGTTGCAAACTCTTAAGGGTCAGGAATTGTATGTGATTTTCAAAGTGTGAATTTTGGTTAAGTGTTGTGACTTTTCTTCGACATGTTATCTCTAGTGAAGGGATTAAAGTGGATCCATAAAAGATTAAGGTAGTGAGAAAATGACCTAGACCTATGACTGTAATTGATATTGGTACCTTCTTGGGCCTGGCAGGTCATTATTGGAGATTTGTAGAAATATTTTCATCCATTGTTGCACCACCTATGAAATTGACTCAAAATAAGGTAATGTTTATATGGTCTGATGCTTGTGAGGGTAGTTGGTAAAATTGAAGAATCAGTTGATGTCTGCTCCTATTTGGATCCTACTTGATGGTACTGAGGGATTTATGATGTATTGTGATGCATCCTGTGTAGGACTTGGGTGATATGTTAAGTAGTGACACGACCCTAACCGGGTCCTTGTCATAATGGGCTTCTCAAGCCCAACAAGGACCAGAGATTGCCCCGCTATCCAATCCAACCAACCATCACATGCCTTGAGTTGGATAATTTCTGAACATATAATAAGATAAGACCATTTGCAACACAAGACTTTGGAATAGGTCCAATTCTATGACCAACCCCAATAAGTCCAACCATCCAATATGATACCTAACCAACAACTATAACAAGATCCATGCTATACCCAAGTCCACAGTTTTTTTATAAAAGCCTCTAAAAGAAATTTGAAAGTATTTTGTCAGGACATTCCCCCAACCATAGCCAAAAACCAAAATCCAAGTCTAAACCAATAAAGACACAAGAAAATTCAAACAAGAAATAGAGCTTTCCTAAGTATAGAAGCTCACCACTTCAAGTCACCAAAGGTTGATCCTGAGTCCAATCACTTAGTAGGAGCTGTAGTATGAACAACACCTGCATCACATGGGGATACTACAATGAAGATGGTTAGCAGTTGGAACACTAGCATGTAATTTAGGGATAAGGATAAAATAGTGCCAACAGTTTAAAACTAGTCTATCAAAGCATATACTAATGTAACATATACATATACAATATATAGGCATACCATGTCGAGGTATGAAACAAAATTAACATAAACATTGAAATGATTAATCTGGGTTGTGTAGCATAACAGTCATAGAATAAGGCACCCAAGGGCTATATGGGCTCAACAGCTCTAGTACATGTAGCCACTCGCACCAGAGAATATCCATAATTGTATATACCTAGATGGGGGACTCGAACCTCCCATCATAATTAAGGTGACTTAAGCACCAATACAAGGGTAAAGGGGACTCGAACCTCTCTTTTATATGTTTATTCGGGGGACTCAAACCACCTGGTCATATAGAAACCTACACCAACTAGCGCGGTTACTAGTGTTAGTCCTTCGAACTCCATTTTCACGTCCCTACTACACATCTTGCTTTAAAACCATCATTTCACACATGCAACCATTTGGCCAATTACTTACCAAAGGCACTTCATTAGTATCATCATACCAACACTACTTGCAAGTATACCACATGTCATTACCATTATCAATCAACCATCCACTCATTTAACTTTGGGACTCAAACCCATCACCTAACAAACACACTAGTTAAATTCAAAGTTAGAGACTTGAGCACATTGTCTAACAAATACATAATGAAACACCCCAGTTTTTGGACCTTAGAAATTTTCCTGGAATTTTAATATTTTGACCCAATACAATAATGGGTACGATCCATATTTTGGGGTATAAATGGGATGGTCCATTCGTATGCTGGCCAGCGTTGGTTGGTGGGATAATTTTGGTCACTGGAATGAGTACGACTTGAATGATATGAGTCATGTCGTTGGACACAGATTGTTTGGTTTGGGTTTTCCTTAGCTTAATCTTAGACTTGGTAACATAAGTTAGATCTGAGTATGAGTGGCTCACCATGAGTCACAATCCAAGGTATGAGTCATTCCCAGGACTCATATGGTGGCCAGTGTTTGAACCTCCAGTGGATTCTAATCTTCTAGGAATATGGGTAAAAGGTACAGATTGTATGCTATAAATATGACTTGGGTAGTATGTGTTGTATTCTGGATAGTGTTGAGTCTAAAGGTTGAGGCTTTGGAAATGAGTGGTGGTACTACTCGTATCAAAGGGTACGAATCGTGAGGGTCAGTCGTACCCTTGTGATGGAATTTTTGTGCAACTTAAGTGAGGAAAATATAAACATTTCTCCACTTACTCTAATAAGGTCCCACAACTTCTAACTCACTTGGGAGGTTATTTACCCTATTATTCTATGCAGTAATACTTAAAAACTCTTCCTAAATACTTTATAATTCTCTAAAGAGCTTTTGGGAAAGGAAGCTAGGCTTTCAACTAGAGGACTAAATTAGGGATCTTATTGGTGATTTGTCTCTGTCAACTTTGTAAATTAAGGGATGTTCTCTTCCCTCACAGTTTGTTTTAACTAAGGCATGGTTTTTATGAATGGTTTTCATGATTTCATTATTGTATGATTTTGGCTTTTCAACTATGATTTTGAGGTTTCTATTATAAATTATTGGTTAGTCGCTCATGGTTTTAATTATGTATTTACATGATTAATTAGTGGTTTTGGATAATTGGATTACATGGGAATGGTTAAATGGTAATTGAAATTGGTTTTGGTTATATTATGCCCCCAATGTGTTTGATAAAATTCCTCTACGAATGTTATTATTGCATTTACTAATTTTAATGGGACTCTTGCTTGTTTTACGTGGTTTAAATGGTTTAAAAAGGTAAAAAGGCTAAATAGTTATGCTTGTGGGGTACATAGGAATCCCCAAGTGGTTTATTATGGTTATAGAAGGGTACATGGAATTCCTTAAACCTATATATGGTTGGTTACGGACAAAACTTGTAAGTATAGTTGGTATAATGATACCACTACTAATGGCCTTAGTTATCAAATGCTTAATGGATTGGATGGTGTCTTGGTAATGGTTTTAATTAGGTAATAATGGCAGGGTGTGTATAAAAGTCATGGAAGGTAGAGGTACCAAAGGACCAAATCAACAAAACTCATATTTGTCGATGTGAGGTTTGGTCCAAGTGACCGTGTGCATGATGTCACACTTTATATTGGGGGTATATACTAGTCATCCTAGGTTTTCTTTCCTAGTCATGCGGCTGCACACACTAGGGCCCTTTTAACAGGGGGAGCTGAACCCATATAGCCTGTGGGTAGTTTAGGACAGTAGAGCTACACAACCCAGGTAAAGGTTCTAAAGGCATGTTAAACCCGGTTCCCTATCACAAATATATATATATATGTATGTATGGTGTGTGCATATAGATGGTTTTTACTTGGTTTTATAAATGGCATTATTTTATCCTTACCCTAAATTCATGCTAGTCCTCACCCGCTAATCTATCTTCGGGCAGCTGTATACCTATGCTATATAGGGACCGACTTTTCTACTCTTCTACATAGTGATTGACTCTAAGAAATTTGTTAGATTGAAGTGGTGAGATTCCATCTTTTCATAAGGCTCAATTTTATGTTATTGATATTTTTAGATATTTTGATCTATTTCTGGATATTAGTTTTAACTATGGTTGGTGGCATATCCCAACTAGATATTCTTACACTTTTGGTTAGAGGTTTTTTGGTAATGCTATGGGTTGGTATGGACGAGGTCGGTATTGGTGTCAGCCTTTGCATTCTTATTAGTATTGGGGATGACATCAGTTGATGATATTGTTGTTTTTTCAATCGTACTTTATTTTGGGATAAATTATGTTATGTGTTGGATATCATTTGGTTATAGCCTGGTTTATGGCCCTTGGTTCTATATTGGGTTGGCTTCGTGGTTTGGTTAGTATGGTTTGGTAGAGGGGATAACTTGGTAGGGTTGTTCTAGGAATAGACCTATCCCAAAGTCAAACCTTGTCCAATTACTTTATCTTGTCATACATTCAAAATTCAACCCACTCAAGGCGGGCGACTGGAGGTTAGGTTGGGTAATAGGGGTAGTTTTCGGTCCCGATTAGACTTTGATGCTCATTACAACAAGGCCCTTTAGGTTCACTTTCAATTAGGAGTCCACAAAGTTGGGTCTAGTAGACTCTCTTTTAAGGGTGTGTAGCATGCCATACTCACAAGAGAGAAGCTACAAGGCATTTAGGAATATTTCACTTTCGTGGTATTCTATTTTCAAGCTTGGAGTCTAATTCCTGGAATTCTTCTCTAATTCTTGGTTGCTAACTTTTTAGATTATCCCTCGACAATCTGGAACACAAGGAAACTCTTTAGTCCCATATGGAGACAATGTTGATGGGGTACGTCCTACGTCTAGAATTCATCTTTGGTCTCAGGGTCCAATCTATAATTGTTTTGGAGTTTCTATGGTTGCTACTAGCCCTCTTCAAGGTGAGGTAACTAGCACAGAATTTCTCCAGTCTATTCATACTATTACTCAATTGGTTGTTACTCACTCTAAGCGGGATGCATTTGGTAAGTTGTGCGTTAAGGCTATAAGGGTTGGTCAGTTTATGAAACTAAATCCTCCTACTTTTACTAGTGTGAAGGTAGGAAAAGATCCTCAGGATTTCTTGGAAGAAATAGAGAAGATATTCAGGAGATGTAGGCCACAAATATAGAAGGTGTAAACTTAAAAACTTATCAGCTCAAAGATGTTACGTACCAAAGGTAAGAAAAGTGGGATAAAAAAGAGGTCATGCAGAGGAATCATCCTTATAGGATGCTTTTTTCTAGTGTTTTTCTAGATTATTTCTTTCCTCAAGAGTTGAGAAAAGTAAAGATAGAAGAGTTTGTGAATCTGAAGCAAGGTAAGATATTTATAAAGGAATATGCCTTGAATTTTCATCAGTTATCAAGGTATGCTCCTAATTTAGTGGTTGGCATAAGAGTAGGAATAAGAAATTTTGCTTTTGGGTTAAATTAGGATTTGATCTTAGAAAGTAAGACTACCTTACTGATCAAGAAAATGGACATTTCTACGTTGACTATTCATATGCTATAGATGGAGGATGAGAACAAGAAATAGGCAGAGTTTGTAGATAGGCAGGGTAAGAGAAGTAGATTTTCTAATCAGGGAGGTGCTCAGAGTTAGGGTGGTCGGGGTGGAAGAAAATGGCAAAAAAATAAATAGGGTATTTCTAGCTCCTTCTCTACTGCTAGGGCTTCTTACCCAAGGTAGTCGGATGATAGGCGTCATTAAGGTGTTGATAATTTCTACGCATCGAGTGTCCAATCTCAGGAGAGTAGGGATCTGTCATTTTCTTCAGGCCCTCCTTGTCAGTCTTGTGGTCGTCCGCATCAGGGTTGTTGTGATGAAGAGAGGGACAAATGATTCAAGTGTGGCTAGGTAGGCCATCGGCTTAGGGATTGCCCCACTAATAAGGTTTCTATAGGAGAAAATGAGGTACCGGTGGCTTCATTTTCTACTCCTGCAATCGGTGGTCCCATGTATACTTCTATTAGTTCTCCTATTTCTAGTATTAGTCAGAATAGGTTATTTGTTTTAGAATCCTGATAGGAATCTACGGCATCACCTAATGTCATTACTGGTATATTACAAATCTTTTCTCGTTTCATGTATTATCTACTTGATTTGGGGTCCACTCTTTTCTATGTGACCCTATATATGGTTGTATGTATTGTTTTTTTATCCTGAGGTTGTTTTGGATCATTTTTCTATTTCTACTCCGATAGGTGACTCGATTATTGCTAAGTGAGTCTATAGAGGGGGTGTGGTATCTATTGGTGGTAGGCAGACTTTGGTGGATTTCTTTGAACTTGATATGGTGGACTTTTATTTTCTTCTGGGGAGGGATTGGTTAAACTTTTGTTATGCATCCTTAGATTATTGTACCCGTAAAGATGTCTTTAGGTTCCCTGGTGAACCAATTATAGACTCGAAAGGTGGTTCCCTAGCTCTTGGGGGGTTTATTTCTTATCTTAGAGCTTACAGGTTAATCTCTAAAGGTTGTCTTTATCACTTGGTTTGGGTTAAAGATTCTAACTCAGAAGGTCCTTCTTTACAGTAAGTATCGGTGATAAATTAGTTTTCTGATATCTTTTTGGATGATCTTCTTGGTGTTTCTTCGGATAGAGAAATTGAGTTTGGTAATGATTTGGTTTCGAACACTCATCCAATATCTATTCCTTCTTATAGAATGGCTCTGGTTGAGTTGAGAAAACTCAAAGAGAATCTAAAGTATCTTCTAGATAAGGAGTTTATCCATTCTAGTGTATCTCCTTGGAGTGCACCGGTGTTGCTTGTGTGCAAGAAGAATGGTTTCCTTCTGATATGCATTAACTATCGGCAGTTGAATAAGGTAATGGTCAAGAATAGGTATCCTCTTCTAAGGATAGATGACTTGTTTGATTAGTTGCAAGGTGCCAAGTTCTTTTCTATGATAGATCTTTGGTCTGAGTATCATCAGCTAAAGATTAGAGAGGTAGATATTCCTAATAAAACTTTTCGTACTCGGTATGGACACTTTGAATTCTTGGTGATGTCATTTGGTTTGACTAATGCCCCAACGGCATTTATGGATCTGATAAACAGTGTGTTCAGGCAGTTCTTGGATCACTTTGTCATTGTGTTTATTAATGACATTCTGGTTTATTCCAAAAATAAGGTGGATTATGCTAACCACCTTTGTGTGGTATTGCAAACCTTGAAGGAACAACATTTGTATGCCAAGATCTCTAAGTGTGAGTTTTGATTGAACACTATGACTTTTCTTGGTCATATTATTTCTAGCGAGGGAATCATGGTGGATCTGCAAAAGGTAGTTTTGGTTTAAAGGTGACCTAAACTCATGACTCCAATTGACATCTGGATCTTCTTGGGTTTGGCTGTGTGTTATCGGCGGTTTATGGAGAGATTTTTGATGATAACTGCCCCTTTGACTAAGTTGACTTAAAAGAAGGTTAAGTTTTCTTGGTCAAATGCTTGTGAGGGGAGTTTCGAGAAGTTAAAAGATAAGCTAACTTTGGCTCTAGTTTTGACATTGCCAAAGGAAAGTGAGGGCTTTGTTGTTTATTGTGATACATCTAGGGTGGGACTTGGTTGTGTTTTGATGCAGCATAGAAAGGTGATGGCCTATTCTTCCAGGCAGTTAAAGGTACATGAGAGGAACTATCCAACCCATGATTTGGAGCTATTAGCAATTGTGTTTGCTTTGAAAGTATGGCGGCATTATTTGTATGGTGTACACGTGGATATTTTATCTGATCATAAGAGTCGACAGTATGTGTTTACTCAAAAAGAGCTAAATCTCAAATAAAAGAGATGGTTAGAGCTTCTCAAAGACTATGACATGAGTCTTCACTATTACCCAGGTAAGGCTAACGTAGTTATTGATGCTCTTAGCAGGTTGTCCATAGGGATTTTGGCTCATGTGGAGAATGGAAAGCGGGAATTGGTTAAGGATATTCATCGTTTGGTTAATCTTGGTGTTCGCCTCTTAGAATCCAAGGATAGAGGTGTAATAGTACAAGAAGCGGTTCGATTGTCTCTTGGTACAGAGATCAACGAGAAACAAGTGTTTGATCCTATATTGATGAAAATTAAGGGTGATATTGGTAGGAAAAATGTAATGGTGTTTGAGATCAGTGGCGATGGTACTTTATGGTACCAAGAGAGGTTGTGTGTCCCTGATATCGATGGTTTGTGGCAAAGGATCTTGGCTGAGGCACATGAATCGCACTATATTGTACATCTCAACTCGATAAGATGTATCATAATCTCAAGGAGATATATTAATGGAATGGTATAAAAAGGGATATGGCAGATTTTATGGCCAAGTGGTTGGTGTGTCAACAAATTAAAGTTGAACACATGAGACCAGGAGAGTTATATGAGGATATTGTTTTTCCCTAATGGAAATGGGAGGTAATCAATATGGATTTCGGTACCGCTCTTCCTCGATCTCAAAATCAATAGGATTCAATTTGGGCCACGTGAATAAGATGAAAAGGTCTGCTCACTTCTTACCAGTGAGGACTACCTTTTTGGTAAAGGATTATGTGAAGTTATATATTCAGGAGATTGTGAAGCTGCATAGGGTACCTATTTTGATTATCTTTGATCATTTTATACAGTTTTCATCTCATTTTTGGCGGTCTTTTCAAAAGGTATTGGGTACTAAGGTGAGTCTGAGTACTATTTTTCATCCTCAGATGGATGGTCAAGTTAAAAGAACTATTCAAACATTGTATGGTTGATTATGGTGGCATTTGGTACTTACAACAATAGCTATCATTCTAGTACTTGTATGTCTCTTTTTGAGGCATTGTATGGTAGAAGGTGTAGATTTCTTGTTGGTTGGTTTGGGCTCAATGAGGCAGATATATTCGGTCCAAATTTGGTCCATCAAGCTATGGAAAAGATGAAGGTGATTTGGGATAGTTTTAAGGCTGCCTAAAGTCACCAAAAGTCCTATGAGTATGTTAGGCATAGATACTTGGAGTTTGAGGTTGGGGATAAGGTATTCCTCAAGGTATCTCCCATGAAAGGAGTAGTGCGGTTTGGTAAGAAGGGAAAGCTCAGTCCCAGTATGTTGGTCCTTACGAGATTTTTTGAAGGGTTGGTAATGTTGCTTACGAATTGGATTTGCCTTCTAGTTTGAGCTAGGTTTATCTGGTATTTCATGTCTCCATATTAAGAAAGTGTCTTAGTGATCCTTCTTTGATTGTTCATTTGGAGGGGTTGGGTATCTCAGACGCTCTATCTTATAAAGAGGTCCCCATTAATATCTTGGATAGGCAGGTTCGTTGGTTGCGAACCAAGGATGTGGTTTCGGTTAAGGTTTTGTGGAAGAACCATAAGGTGGAAGAAGATAAATGGGAAGTGGAGGAGGACATAAAGTCTAAGTATCCGCATCTGTTTTCTGCTCCTGGGATTCGTGCGGAAGGTATGTGTGTTCAACACATCTTTATTTTCTGAGATTGTTGAAGGAAATATTAATATCTTTGCCTCTTTGTTTTCAAACTTTGTTAAAGATTGGAAATATATTAAATAATGAAAATGACTTGTGCGTATGGTTACTGGGCCTACCTTGTGTGTCATTCAGGGATGAATATTCCTAGTGGGGGAGACTGAAACACCTTGGTTTCTGGACCTTAGAAAATTTCCTGGAATTCTGATCTCTGGACCCAATACAACTCGTGGGTACAAGCTATATGTATGGGTACAATGGTATGGTCCAGTCATATGCAGAGCAGTGTTGGTTATTGGGATGGATTTTGGTCACTGGAATGAGTACAACTTGAATAATACAAGTCGTATGGTTGGATATGGATCATTTGGTTTGGGTTTTCCTTAACTTAATCTTAGACTTGGTAACTTAAGTTGGATCTGAGTACGAGTAGCTCACCATGAGCCGTAAGCCAGGATACGAGTCATACCCAGGACTCGTATGGTGGCCAGTGTTACAACCTCCGGTGAATTCCATTGATGGTCACAAGATTTTTTAACAATAGTAGATGACTTCACTAGACATACATGGATTTTTCTACTCAAACGAAAATTAGATGCCTTTATGTTTTTTAGGTACCTTTTTTCCTTTGAGAAAACTCAGTTTAATACTTATATATGGACTATTAGAACAGATAATGGCACTGAGTTTTTAAACTCTCAATGTGCAGACTTACTTAATGAATTAGGTACTATTCATCAAAAGTCTTGTGCACATACCCCTCTAAAAACTGGTTTTGTTGAGAGGAAACACATGAATATCTTTAAAGTAACTAGAGCAATCAAATTTCAAGGTCATATACCTTTAAAATATTGGGGACATTATATTAAAGATGCAATCTATATCATGAAAGACTACCCCTCAACTGTTTTAAATGGTATTTCACCCTATGAGAAGTTGGATGCTAAGAAACCATTGGTTGATAATTTAAGAGTTATAGGTTCTCTTTGTCATGCAAAAGTTGTTCATGAGACTAACAAACTCATGTCAAAATCTAGACAAGTTACTCTCATAGGATATTCTAAGACTCAAAAAGGTTACATATTATATGGTGATGCTAATAAAGTATTTTTTTTTCATGGGGATGTTTCATTTAGAAAAGACATCTTCCCTTTCAGAAACTGAAAAGATCTTACACCTATATTTCCAGTTCCATCTCAAGTGGTGTTAGAAGAACTTCATACTGAAAGTCAACCTGTAAGAATACCATCTGCTAGTCATGGCCCTACATCTATTGAGGACACTACTATTGGTCCTTTAATAACCATCATATCTTAAAGGAAGTCCACAAAGGGAAGGCATCCTCCAACTTGGATAAAAGATTTTGTGTCACTTAATATGGACAATGTGCCTTATATACTATCTAGTTATCTGTCATATGAGTTTATTTCTCCTAAATACCAAGATCATTTAGATTCTTTTTCTGTTAATGTGGAGCCTACCTTTTATGCAGAATATATAAATGATCCAAGATGGGTAGAGGCTATAGAAGTAAAGATATCTGCATTAAAAAGCAATCATACTTGGCAAGTTATACCTCCGACACAGGGAAAGAAACCAATTGGGTGAAAATGGATATAAAAAATAAAATACAAGTCATCAGTAAAGGTCAAAATTTTCAAAGCAAGGTTAGTAGCTAAGGGTTATCGCCAAATAGAAAGAATAGATTATCGTGAAACTTTCAATCTTATTGTAAAAATGGGAACTTTGAGAACTGTGTTATCTATTGCTATTGTTAGAAGGTGATTTGTTCACTAGATGAATGTATATAATGCATTCTACATAGTGACTTACATGATGAATTATATATAAAGCTTTCATAGGGGTTTAAGAGTAAGGGAGAGTAAAAAAGTATGCAGGCTCTTAAAATCACTCTATGGAAAGCAAGCACCCAGGCAATGGAATTCTAAACTTGTTGAAGCTCTTATAAATTGTGGCTTTAGATAAATCCAATATGATTACTCATTGTTTCTTAAAAACACTCAAGCTATAATAATTTTGGTTTTGGTATATGTTTATGATATTTTAGTTACAGGTGATAATCTAAATGATATCATTGAGACTAAGATTGCATTGCACAAAGTTTTTAAGATAAAAAACCTGGAAAAATTGACGTACTTATTAGGAATTGAATTTTCTAGATCAGAAAAAGAAATTCTTATGCATCAAAGGAAGTATGCATTAGAACTTATATTAGAAACAATTTTAAGTGATGCAAAACCAGCTATCACTCCTATGGACACAACTACTAAGTTTGCAACAAAAGCATATGGTGATTATTTTAGAAATTTATTAGAAACTCGGGATGATCTACTCACTGATGCAGGCTCATATCAAAGGTTGATTGGCAAACTACTATATCTAATCATAACTAGACCTAATATTCATATAGTGTATAGACCTTAAGTCAGTATATGTAACAACTAAAATAGTCGCATCTGGATGCTTCTCTAAGAGTTATCAAATATATCAAGGGAAGTCTAGGTCAAGGTATTCTACTCTCAAGTAAAAGACAAGATATATTAACTTCTCATTGTGATGTAGACTTGGAGACATATAGTGCTTCAAGAAATTCAATCATAAGATTCAATACCAATGTTGGTGATTCATTATTCTCTTGGAAATCAAAGAAGTAGTCTATAGTTTTAAGAAGATCAGCAGACGTTGAGTACAGGAGTTTAGCTTCTATAATAGAATCAAGGATCTTAGTGTGCAACTATACTTACCTGTTACTGTCTTCTGTGACAACAAAGCATCAATACAAATAACAGATAATCTTTTCTGTCATTAGAGAACTTAACATATAGAGATAGACTGGCACTTACTAAGAGAAAAGATTTAATAAGGTCTGATCAAAACTGAATACATTCAAATAACTGATCAACCAGTAGTTGGTAAGTAAGTGGTCGGGAAGCTCAATCATAATAACCTTCTATATATATTAAAGGAATGGAATAGTGGAAGAATTTAGTTATAGCTATCTTATCCCCTCATCTCTAACCAACTAACTAACTGATGTTAGGTGTAGTTATACACTCTAGTGTTACTATTCTATATTTGTGTACCCTTGTTTTAAGGATTATTTGTGTGCTTTATGTGTTATGATGATAAAAATAAGCATATAAGTGCTAAAGGATGTGATTACAATGATTAAAAGTTTTTCCAAACAAGTTTGCACTTAAATGGGTTACTTAGAGTTCAATCGAGGAAACAAGTTTTACTAGCTTAAGCTAGGTGTGTATCTAGTTGATTTCATTGGATTCTAGTGCATTAAATGAGTTCCTATGGGTCTTATTTTTTAATCATATATGTAACAACTTGTTTATAATGTGTAATGGTAAATTAGGTCAAATCTAGAGCCAAAACAATAAGTTAAAGATCAATATGAGCAAGCCTTATCTTAGCTCGTGTTTTGAGTTCATCGTTCTTGATATTGTGTTGTTTTGATCTCTAAACCGTGGTGCAAATTGATGTAGGATCTTTTATGATCTGATTATGATGATACATAGATGATTAAAGGCTGGAAATCCATTGGAAACACACCACAAAAGCTTGGATAAATAAAGGATGTTTGAACACTTAGCCAAAAACTTGGGTTCAACTTCCAGTAGGGTATCGCGATATGGGTGAGCTGCGACCCCTAATTGACATAAGCAACCATTGTGGAGCGATGCCTACTTGACTTGACCAGCTAGTGAGCTGACAGCCTTGCTCAAGTAGACTAACCAACGTGATGCACCGCTATTTCACTTATAGCCAAAGTTCAAATCAAATCCTACACAGCTTGGGCTTCTTATCCTATACTACAAATAGAAAGTTGTACATATTGTATTGAATCTTTGGATGTATTGGAGCATTGTAGGAGGCTGCTGCAACTTTTGTTTAGGTCTTAGACTCTTTATTTTTTAGCTTCTTCATTGTTTTGATCATTCAAACAATTATTTGGATGACAATTATGACTATAAGTGGCTACAAACTCCATTTTCGGGGTTAAAGCCAAGAACATGACTACTATCATTTTGGATTAAGTTTGTTTGATTTGCTTATCATTATTGGTTATGTGTTCATTCTTATTTTAACTATTTTGAGGCTTGATCACCCTTAGAATACATCTATTATCAACCTTGTTATCTCGAGAGAGGGAATAGGGAGATAAAATGTGGGGATGAGCAAAGTAAGGTTCGTAGTCTTTTATAAAATAAGGAATTTTTATTAACGTCTAGGACAGATATGTACCTAGAAGCATTACTTGATTCACACGTAGGATGATAGCTTAAGAATTTAATTGGATTATTACATCCCCACTCAATAATGTAGTTGTAATGTCCAAATTAGGTAAACGGTTAGAGATCGGAAGACCATGATCATGCGATTAACCCTACGAATCAACAACCAAGATAAGAAAGTTAATGAATGAAGTTCAATAACATAGTATGATTATTCAAAGTGCTTTAACCCTGGGCTTTACTCCATTGATTATCTTAAGTCTTTTATTTTACGCATTGTTTACTTTACATTTAGTTATAACTTTAAAACTCTCTTTTGGTTACTCTAGCATCAATTTAATTTGAATTGTGCACTAAAATTGAATAGTTGTTAGAACAAGTCCTTGTAGGATCGATATTCTGCTTTCTTAAACCACGTACACTTGCGTGTGTGCTTGGGCGCTGCCATGTTTTTGGCGCCATTGCCGGGAACTTGTAATTTGGAAACTATTTTATTTTTAGTTTTGCTTTTGATATTTATTTGGTGTTTTATGCTTGGTCTTGGTTTTGTATTTGCAGGAAACAGGTTTTCAAAGTAGTAAGCTGGCAAGGGATCAGGAATTGGTTTAACCAAGCCCCGAACCTGAGCAACTCTTCCATCAATGAAGGAGAGAAGCAATCTTTCCCTCAGATTTTGCAAATCGAAGAATATCAAGATAATCCTGCTATCATGGCTGATGAACAAATAACCCGCAGGACAGTTTATGAAGTGGCAATCCTACTTTTGACAAATTTGACCTCACCTTTTTCAAAAACTAGCTACTTGAGAGAGGTTCGAGCTAAATAATAATATGTTGCAGCAGTTGATTAGAAGTGGATAGTTTACAGGGCTTGCACTTGAAGATCCATAGGTCTACTTACATAATGTCATTGAGCTCACTGACACATTCATTTTAGCAGATGTGAATATTAATTATGTGAGGTGACACTCTTCCCCTATTCACTTATTAGGGAAACCAAAAAGTGGTTGAACTCTGTATCATCTAAGAGGTGTATCTATCATCTCTTTGGATTTAAAGGCTCTATTTCAGCTACCCCTAATCTTGAGTCAGTTCCAGTAGAAAGAGAATTTCTAGATGTGTTTCTCGAAGATCTTCTAGGAGTCCCTCCCAAAAGAGAAATTGACTTTGGAATAGACCTTCTTCCAGATACTCAGCCCATCTCTATTCCACCATATAGAATGGATCCAGCTAAACTTAAAAAATTAAAAGAGCAGTTAAAGAATCTCCTAAATAAGGGGTTCAATAAGCCTAGTGTCTCCTCGTGGGGCACACTAGTTCTATTAGTGTGTAAGAAAGACAGTTCTCTCAGAATGTGTATTAACTACCATCACTTGAACAAAGTCATAGTCAAGAACCAATATCCACTTCCCAAAATTGATGACTTGTTTGACCAACTTCAGGGTGCCAGTTACTTTTCTAAAATAGACCTCAGATCAGTCTATTATCAGCTCAGATTCAGAGAATGTATCATTCCAAAAATAGCTTTTAGAACTCGGTATGGCCACTTCAAATTACTAGTAATGTCATTTGGTTTACTAATGCCCTAGTAGATTTCATGGACCTAATGAGTCGTGTGTTTAAGTATTACTTGGACCTGTTCATTATAGTCTTCATTGATGACATTCTTGTCAACTCTCACGGTGAAAATGATCATGCGGGCCGCTCAGAATAGTATTACAGACCCTCAAAGCCCATCAGTTGTTTGACAAATTTAGTAAGTGCAAATTTTAGGTAAGGTCAGTAGATTTCCTTTGGTTATATAGTTTTCGGTGATGGCACTAGAGTTGATCCTCAAAAGACCAAAGCAGTAAGAAATTGTCCCAGGCCTATCTCTCTATCAAATATCAGGAGTTTTTAGGTTTAGCTGGCTATTACTAATAGTTTGTTGGAGGATTTTTATCTATTGCATCCCCCATTTCCAGATTGACTCAGAAGAAAGTCAAATTCCAGTGGTTAGATTCTTGTGAGAAATTTCTCAAGAGTTCAAGACTCGACTCACTACAGGCCCAATTTTGAATTTACCAAATGGTTTGTTGTGTATTGTGATGCTTCCAGAGTTAGCTTGAGGTTTGTTTTGATGTATAGAGGTAAGGTCATAGTCTATACCTCTAGATAGATTAAACCACATGAAAAGAATTATCCCACCCAGGATCTTGAGTTAGCAGCTGTAGTGTTTGCCTTAAAGATTTGGAGGCACTATTTGTATGGGGTACATATTGATATGTTCACAGACCATAAAAGTTTGCAGTATTTATTTTCTCAGAAAGACTTGAACTTGGATTAGAGAAGGTGGTTAGAGTTGTTAAAAGACTATGACATGAGTGTTTTGTATCATCCGGGCAAGGCTAATGTAGTGGTTGATGCTCTCAGTAGATCGCCCATGGGTAGTGTTGCTCACATTGAGGAAGGTAAGAACAAGTTAGTTCAGAAAGTTCATCAGCTTACCAGGTTGGGTGTTAGTTTGGTTGATTTAGCTGAGAGTAGTGTATGGGTGCAGAATAGTTTGAAATCTTCCTTGGTTTATGAGGTGAAAGAAAAGCAGGACAGGAATCCCAGTTTAGTTAAGCTGAAAGAGTCAGTCAGAGATAAAAAAGTAGAGATTTTATCCCAAGGGGCAGATGGTGTGTTGCGTTGCCAGGGTAGGTAATGTTACCATGTGTGGATGGCATGAGGCAGCAGATTCTTGTAAAAGCTCATGGTGTGCATTTCTCGATTCACCCAAGGGCCACTAAGATATACCACGACTTGCAGAAAGTCTATTAGTGGAGTGTGATGAAGATAGACATTGCAGAATTTGTGGCTAGGTGCTCTACATGTCAACACGTGAAAATTGAGCACCAAAAGCCTAGTGGGTCTATATAGGAGTTCAGTGTCCCCACTTGGAAGTAGGAGAAAGTGAACATAGACTTTATGACGGGTTTGCCTTGTACTCGACATCAGCATGATTCAATTTGGGTCATTGTAGACAAGATGGCCAACTTTGCTCATTTCTTGTTAGTGTATACCTCTTACTCAGTCGAGGATTATGCCAAGCTTTATGTTAGAGAGTTGGTTAGATTGCATGGAGTTCCAGTATCCATCATTTCAGATAAAGGTACGTAGTTCACCTCTTACTTTTGGAAAACCTTCCAAAAGGGTATTGGTACCCAAGTTTACCTTAGTACAGCCTTTCACCCTCAGACAGATGGTCAAGCAGAAAGGACTATTCAGACTTTAGAAGATATGTTAAGAGTATATGTTGTTGACTTTAAGGGCAGTTGGGATGACAACTTATCCTTGATTGAGTTCACATATAATAACAGCTATCATTCTAGTATTCAGATGGCTCAATTTAGGTCTCCCATTGGTTTGTTTAAGGTAGGCGACACTGCATTGGAAGGGCCTGACTTAGTATTTAATGCCTTAGAGAAGGTTCAGTTGATCAGGAAGAGGCTTAAGACAGCTCAGAGCCGATAGAAATCATATGCTGATGTGAGAAGAAAAGATGTTGAGTTTGAGATTGATGATTATGTGTACTTAAAAGTTTATCCCAAGAAGGGAGTGAATAAGTTTGGAAAGAAGGGGAAGCTCAGTTCCTAATATGTTGTTCCTTACCAAATTCTCAGCCATTTTGGAAAGGTAGCTTACGAGTTTGATTTTCCTTCAAACTTTGCTTCAGTACACCTAATGTTTCACATCTCCTTACTAAATAAATGCATTGGTGACCCAGCAGTTGTAGTCCATATAGATAGTATAGATGTTCAGAACAGCCTCTCTTACGAGGAAGTCCTAGTCAAAATCCTTGATCATCAGATTCACAGACTGGGGAACAAAGAAGATCCTTTGGTCAAAGTTCTTTGGACAAATCGGTCCATTGAGGGAGCTACTTGGGAAGCAGAAGCAGTTATGCAAACTGAGTATCCTTACCTCTTCTCCGCAAGCTCAGACTCAACTTGAGGTAACAGTCTTTCTTAGATATACTTAATTCCATGCTCAGATTACCTTTACAAACTTGGTATCAATTGCCATTGCATATCATCATCATGATAGTCATGCATTCATAAATCAGTTCATCCATGTAATCATGCTTCAGTTATGTATGTTCAGTATGAAAACTCAGTTTATCAACAGTTTCAGTCATGTAATCATACTTCAATTGTGCATGTTTAGCATGTAAACTTAATCTATCAGTATTCTCATCTCAGTCAGTCTCATTCGAGAATGAATATTTTCAGGGTAGATATTGTAAGACCCCGTAAATCCTAGTCATTTCGGTCCTTTATAGCATGCCAAAAAAGGTCCCAGACTTCGGAAAAAATTCAGCTAAGTGTTAATACTAAGAATCGATTTAACCTTCGTAATAGGATGATCTTATTTTCAATCCTTATAACCTTAAAATGTCAATTTTTAAGTCGATTCCTAATAAGGGATGTCAGTAGGTCACCTCTATCGAATTTTAAGTCAATTTATAATCAGGGATGTAAATAGGTCACCTCGAGTGAGTTTTGGATTTTTTGTACTTTGTTAGAAGCTTAATTGGATGTCCAAAATAGTAAGTCAATGCAATCTTGAGGTGATATATTGGCCATTGCATCGACCCCATCGACGCGATGCATCGACTGCAGCGTCACTAGGCAATTTTTGCTCATTAAAAATCTGACTTTCCAAGGGCAAATAGGTCCTTTTTCCCTCACCCAATTCAGCTAACATACGATAGTAATCCCCAAAAAAGGCAAAATTTAGTCTTTATTCTCAAAATCCTCTCAAGAACAAACCCTAGTTCATCAAGTTCGAGATTCAAGTCCTAAGAATTCACCACAATTCTCAAGAAATCAACAATTAGGATATGTTAGGTGTTCATCCTTGGGTTTCCTTCCACCTTTGGAGTTCAAGAACTCTTTTTAAAATTATAAGTTTATTAATTTCATGATTTACATGTTTGAATTGGATTGTATTCATTTATGTATAGTTATATGGTTTTAAAATCAAGATTCATACAAGTTTCAAGTGAATTAATTAGAAAGTAAGTAGAATCATGTGATCCTTATGTTAAACCCTTGAATTTGCAAGTTAAAGGTTGTATCCATGATATTTATATCTTGATGATTCCTATATGCATTAATTATGCTCCCTCAGTGTTTGATAGAATGCCTATGTAAATTGAGCAGTGAATTCATGACTTGTTATTATGTGGTCCCATTCATGTACAAGTTCATGACTCTCAAATGTTTGACAAAATTTCTAAATAAATGCATGGTGTACAAGTAACTAATGTAATGCCTTCAAGATTTTTCCATATTTTACTATTGATGCTATCGAGTCCTGTGGGTATTCAATACTCGATAATCTAGCTATTTACCTAGAATTACAATAGCTATAGAATAGTCTGAGCAACGTCATAAACAGTAATACTCAGTCAGTTACAGAACTCAGTGAACTCAATCTAGTTCAGTCAGTCAGGATGATCAGGAGCAGTTTAGTTAAGCCTAGTACAGTCTAGTAATCAGTTTAGTGTCTATTCAGTTGGGAGTAGGATTCAGCATTGAGCGAACCTAGGGATGGGGACTTTCCTGCCAGCAGAGGGTTTAACCCTTAGTAGTAGTCCCTACATTATAGAACTACATAACCAGCATAGGGTAAGTCGTCCTCCTGCCAGATTAGGGTTGATGCAACCATATATACAATTGATGAGTTTTTCTGGTAGATTAGGGTTGACACAGCATTATTAGTATCCCATAGTAAGGTGCTAACACCCTTCAAACTGGGGTCCCAGGTTGGACCCCAACTTAGTTTATAATCGGGGTATGTCTGTTAGATGAACACTCCCACAGTTATAATTTTAGTATTTAGTACTCAGTGATCAGTATTCAGTCTTAGAATTTAGTAAAGAACTCAGATAATTCTACAGAACCATGGCTATCAGTTATCAGTTACTTAGCCATCAGAATTCAGTACTTCAGTATCAGTCTAAACCACAGTTATCAGTATTCAGTTAGCAGAACTCAGTACTACAGTTTTAGTCTAATTCAGATAGAAGTTATATGCACAATATTGCATAGTTAGCATGATCAGTAGTTACAGTTTTGCATCCATTTTCAGTTATTTTATGATGTTCATTCAGCTAGTAATCATCTCATGCATATGAACCCATATATATCAGCCTACCTCACTTAGCATAACAGTACATTCACAGTACTGATGCATACTCTTTTTTTACGCTATGATGTCTCATATCATAGGTTCGGACACATGGGCTCCTGATCGTACTTAGCAGCTCAGGTTGTCAGCAGCAGTTATAGTGGTGAGTCCTTATATTTCTAGGACATAGTTATTTATTTTAGCATTCCATTAGTTTAGCAGTTGGAGTTAGTTAGGGACTTGTCCCATCAACTCTATAATCAAACAGTTAGAGGCTTTCAGAGTAGACTTCAGAAAGATGTTCAGTTTTTCAGTATTATTATCAGTATTAGTATTTGTTTTCAGTTTATGAACCTTATGGAAAATTTCAGCCTAAATTCCACATATATTTTCAGTATTATTATTATTCAGTGCTCACAGCAGGTATCAGTCATAGGTTAGCTTGTGTCCCTTCGGGATTGTAAGCACCATGTAAAGCCAAGGGTGCAGTCTCTGGGCATTACAAAGTGATAGTTATTGGTGTTCAAAATAATTGTTATGTGTTGTGTGGGGAGTTGAGTAATGAAAAGAATAGAAATTTATTCAAATTGAATGAGGTGTGAATAGAATTCTCCCACCATAGTGTATGTAAATGAGCTTAATTAGATAGGTGAAAACAAAAGAATGGGGTAAACAAAAATGGTGTAATTTGGTTGTTGGAGATTGGTTTTAAATGAATAATATAGTGTATTAAAGCTCTTAGGAAAGATAGTCACTATTGTTTCACAATAGTTCTTACCCGTCCTTTAGCCTGCATTACAACCTGAAAAGACCTATTTGATCTTAAGTTTCACATTCTGATATTAGTGGAGCAATAAACTAAGGTCAAGCCTATGTTTCATTATGTGTAACTTGTGAATTCCTTGTAAGAGTGAGCAAAATTTAATTCTTGTACCCATTATAGTATAAAATGCTTTGAGTGAGTGATTATGGGTAACTCTCTTGTTGTGAGGGCACATGTTTAAGGAATGTGGGTGATTTTTATGATGTCCTTGACTGATGAATATGCATAAGTTTTCCACGTGTTGAGTCAATTCTTGAGTCTAGTAATTTTTGGAGTAGTGTTAATGAGCTTTCAATTATGTATATAACATGCTTAGTGTAGAAGCTTGCATTTTGTGTAGTCATTGTAGTACTATCTCGAGTGTATTGCATGTAGAAGAAGTGTAGATTTTCCTCAGCTTATGATGCTTACAATTAAGAGTTGTTCGAGGACGAACAAGGCTTTAAGTGTGGAGTTGTGATGTTGGGTGTAGTTATATACTCTAGTGTTACTATTCTATGTTTGTATACTCTTTTTTTGAGTATAATTCATGTGCTTTATGTGTGATGATGATATAAATAAGCATTTAAATTTTCAAGGATGTGATAACAGTGATTAAAAGTGTCTCCAACCAAGTTTGCACTTAAATGGGTTACTTAGAGTTCAATCGAGGAAACTAGTTTTACTAGCTTGAGTTAGGTGTGTGTCTAGTTGGTTTTGTTGGATTCTAGTGCATTAAACGAGTTCCTATGGGTCTTATTTTGTAATTATATATGGAGTAAATTATATAATGTTCAATGGACAATTGGATCAATTCTAGAGCCAAAACAATAAGTTAAAGATCAACATGAGTAAGCCTTATCTTAGCTCGTGTTTTAAGTTTATCATTCTTGATATTGTGTTGTTTTGATCTCTAAACCATTGTGCAAATTGATGTAGGATATTTTTTGAGATGATTATGATGATATATGGATGATTTAAAGGCTGGAAAACCATTGTAAACACACCACAAAAGCTTGGATAAAAGAAGGACGCTGGAACACTTAGCCAAAAACTTGGATGCAACTTCTAGTAGGGTATCGCGATAGGGGTGTGCCGTGAACCCTAAATGACTCAAGCATCCATTGTGGCATGATGCCTACTTTAAATGACCAGCTAGTGCGCCGCGACCCTTTCTTAAGTGGACTAACCAACGCGACACACCTTTATTTCACTCACGGCCAAACTGCAAATCCAATCCTACACGGCTTGGGATTCTTATCCTATACTATAAATAGAACATTATACATATTGTTATGTATCTTTGGACGTATTGGAGCATTGTAGGAGGTTGCTGCAACTTTTTTTTAGGTTTTACATTCTTTATTTTTAGTTTCTTCATTTTTTTGATTATTCAAACAATTATTTGTATGACAATTATGACTATGAGTGGCTAGAAACGCCCTTTCTGGGGTTAAAGTGAAGAACATGACTACTATCATTTTGGATTAAGTTCATTTGATTTGCTTATCATTATTGGTTGTGTGTTCATTCTTGTTTTAACTATTTTAAGGCTTGGTCACCTTAGAATACATCTATTGTCAACCTTGTGATCTCGGGAAAGGAAATAGGGAGATAGAATGTGAGGATGAACAAAGTAAAGTTCGTACTCTTTTATGAAATAAGAAATTTGAATTAGCATCTAGGATAGAAATTTACCTGGAAGTCTTACTTGATTCACACATAAGATGATAGTTTAAAGAACTTAATTGGATTATTACATCCCCGCTCAACGATGTAGTTGTAATGTCCTGATTAGGTAAACGGATAGAGGTTGGGAGACCATTATTATGTGATTAACCGTACTAATCAACAACCAAGATAAGCGAGTTAACGAATGAAGTTCAATAATATAGTATGATTAATCAAAGTGCTTTAACCCTAGGCTTTACTCCATTGATTGTCTTAAGTCTTTTATTTTACACACTGTTTACTTTACATTTAGTTATAACTTTAAAGCTCTCTTTTGGTTACTTTTGCATCAATTGAATCTGAATTGTGAACTGAAATTGAATAGTTGTTAGAACAAGTCCTTGTGGGATCGATATTTGGCTTTCTTGAAGGCCAGTGTATTACTTGGTAGACCACGTACACTTGCGTATGTGCTTGGATGCTGTCACTAACCAACTAGTAGTCTTAGCTCACTTAAGAGAGATTTAATTCTCTATCTATATGTATAATGTACTACTCGGAAGAATTAACATGAATAATGCAATCACATTTCACTAATGTCTTCTTTAGTCTCTTCTCTTCTCTCTTGTCTCTTCTCTACTCATTTATGGTTGCTCTCATTGAGATCTATTGATTTTTCACATCTGTTCAAGATCCTGATATTAAATAATTTATTATTTATTAATTGTTTTTGTTGTTGTTGTTGTTATTTTTATTTAATATTTAAATATAATTTAAGGATGAATTAATGAGTAGTAAGAGTTCATTTAAAACTCTTCAATGTTTGGTTCCTAATTTCAAACTAATGATAATATTTTTTTAAAAAGAGCTCAGTATTTTTATATCCAGCTAATTAATCTTTCAATTCAAAATTAAAATATTTAATATCCTTTAATTTAATGATATAGAACTCCATTCGAATTCAAATTTCATTCAAATTCAAATATCATATTGATTTGTTAAAAAAGAATAGTTACTATTCTTTCTGATATTTACTTTTTTCAAATGTAATATATATTTATCTTATAATGTATATACTTAAATTGAGATAAATATTTAAAATCAATGAGATAATGATAATCATAAGGGGATCTTTCAGAAATAGTAGCACTTTGCTAGGAACTCCCTCCCCCCCCCCCCTTCATAGCCACATTTTATATAATTACCATTTATAGCTGATGTATTCGATTTTCAGCCATTGTATTCACTTTTACTCAGTGGTCTGTATTTATAAAAACATAAATACACTACATATTTAGTCTCTCCAAAAACAGTACCATTATTTTTTATATTTTTTTCTTTTTCGTGTTTTTTCCTTCTTTCTTCTTCTTTTTTCTATTTTTTCCTATTTTTATTTGTTTTGTTTTTCTCTTTCTTCTCTCTTTAGACTTTAACCTCTAACTTCTATTTCTCCTTCTTCTTTTCTTTTCTTCTTTGATTTTTTTAATTTTTTTTTGTACTTATTTTCTTTATCTTTTTTTTGTTCTATTTTATATTTTTTGTATTTTCAAAAAATATGACTAGTCGAGCACAAGTCATGGATGATAATGTAAATACCATAATTGTTTATTGTATTTGTAGTCACACCATCATTTATATTTTTGTATTCATTGATACAACTATATTTGTATTGGTATTTTAAAGTTTGCGCTCGTACTTATATTTTATAGTTTATATTTGTATTTGTAATCTATAGTTTGCATTTATATTTGTATTTGTTAGTTTGCACCATCATTTACATTTTACATAATTCGCACTGATATTTTAAAGAACTATTTTGTATTTGTATTTTATAATTGACTGCATATTTTATTATTGGATTATGTTTATATTATGATTTTATTGTGTTTAAATATTTAGATTATAGTTGGATTATACTTGTATTTGTATTCTATTTTCATCGATACCTTTCTATTTTTAAAGAATTATTTTGTATTTGTAAGTTGATTGCATATTATATTTAGCTGTGACTATGTACAATTTAGCATTTGTATTTGCATACAAACAAGTAAATGCATTAATTGTATTTTCTTGATTCTAAAATATATAAATATGTAACGTATCATATGATACAAATGTACCATTTTGTATTTGTATGTCAAAATTATCATTCATATTTGTAAATAAACAAATATCACTTGATGCAAATACAATTACAAACAAATAAAACAAATGATTTTACAAATAAAAATATAATATGTATTTGTATATATTGTATTTGTATAGAAATTTGAATTGTATTTATTTGTATCAATAAATACAACTCGTATTAATAAATACTAACAAGTATTCGCAGAAAGAAAATCAACCGTTCCTTTTCAATAATTAAAAAATACAAATAATAGTTCGCACTTGTAGTTGTATGTTATAGTTCACATTTGTATTTGTATTTTATAGTTCACACTTGTATTTTTATGTTATAGTTCTTATTTATATTTGTATTTTATAGTTCGCACTTGTATTTGTATGTTATAGTTTGCATTTGTATTTATATTTATAGTTCGCACTTGTATTTGTGTTTGCTTATTCGCACAAATGAAAAGAAGGAGAAAAAATAAAAAGGAAAAAAAAGAAAAAAAAAAGAGAAAAAAATACAAAAAAGGAAGGAAAGTAATAGAAAATAGAGAACAAAAAAAAGAAAAAAAAGGAGAAAAAATGAAAAGGAAAAAAATGAAAAAAAAAGTGAAAAGGAAAAAAGAAAGAGAAAACAACAAAAAAAAGGAAAAGAAAAAATGAAGTGAAAATTTGAAAAAGGAAGAAAAAGAATAATAGAAATTAGAAAAAAGAGAGAAAATACATGAGAGAGGCTATGAATTGTAATTAGAAATAATTATTAGGCAAGTGAGGGCTATGAATTATAATTAATTAAAACTTAGGCTAAATAGGATAATTAGGAGCCTATACTTGCTAAGATACGTAGTTATCCCTAATCATAATCATAATAATAATAATAGTAACAACAACAACAACAACAACAACAACAACAACAACAATAATAATAATAATAATAATAAAATTATTGTTATTATTATCATTATTATTAATATTACTATCATTATCTACTACTATCACTACTACTACTATATTTTTTAGAAAAAATAAAAATTTAAAAGTACTACTACGTGTGTATTTAATACTACCACCACTACTACTACTTTTATTAATATTATTATTTTTATTTAATATTTAAATATATTTTAAGGATAAATTTATGAGTAGTAAGAGTTCATTTAGAATTCTTCAATGTTAGATTCCTAATTTCAAGCTAATGATAATATTATTTTAAATATTTTTAAATTCAAATATTTAATCTTTCAATTCAAAATTCAAATATTTAATATCCTTTAATTTAGTGATATAAGAGTATATATATATATATACGAAAGGTTAAGAAGATAGAACTCCAATCAAATTCAAATACCATATTGATTTGTTAAAAAAAGATTAGTTATTATTCTTTCTTATCCTTACTTTTTCAAATATAATGTATATTTATCTTATAATCTATATACTTAAATTGAGATAAATATTTGAAAGCAATGATATAATGATAATTAAAATAATAATAAAATATTAATTGTTATTATTATTATTATCATTATTATTATCACTACTAATACATTTATTTCTTTAAAAAATTAAAAATTAAAAGTACTACCTACTTGTGTAGTTACTACCACCGCCACTACTTTTAGGGCTTCTATGCTAAAAGTCCACTTTGAGAACTATTTTTGACATTTAGACAAAAGTATTTTAAAATTGAGAAAATGGCCACCCTAATGGGTCTACAAAAATAAATATCAACCCTAGCATTCAAGTTAAAAAATGTGCATTTTAGTCCCTTTCTCATTTCAGCCTCTCTTTTTTTAAAACTACACTTTAGTCCATGTCAAAAAATATAAATATTGGATATTTAATTAAAAAAAGTCTCAAACTTCTCAACCAAGATCCACTACCAACCACCCAATTTTCCTGTGATTAGTCCATTTTTCGGCTATTTTTTGTTAATTTTTCGCCATCCATCGAAAAGTGAAAGTACCTCCATTGTTTTAAGACATTTTCTCATGTCTTTTGCCCCACATTTTCATCTATTTACATACAAAAATCATAAAAATCAATTCCACATTTTAAAATCAATTCTTGGCTCAAAGCAATATTCCAACATACTCTTAGGTTGTTTCTAAGCTGTAATCCATTGGATTATTTTGGTGGTCGTCTAAAATGGAGAGATCAGGTACTGTACGAAAAGCAACTAAGAAGAAGACGACCACAGTCTATTAAATCTAGGCTCATAAACTACTGTTTAGGTCTATTAAATACTATCATCTAAGTATATCACGTCTATTATAGAACGTGGTTATTCATGGTCTATTTTCTGGTAAATGGGAGGAGACTTATAAATGTTGGGTTTGGAAAACCTCATCTAAGGAGACAGTGTCCATTGCCATTCTTCGCAATAGTTCATTCGCCGATTTGGTTAAAAGTGTAATGGAGAGAGGTGAATTAAGTTGTGATCAAAGCGATGTGGTAATTAGTTATTTGATGAAAGGGAGGGGAAATCTATACAACGTTTATTAGAAATGATAGACACGTGGAATTATACATGCTTTGCGTTGATTCTAATAATTCTAGGCCTATATTGCGGGTTAAAGTTGTTGGAAGGTCCCGGAAAGAAGCTTCCATATCAGCCCCACCCCTACCCCCGGCAGTGGATAATACGTCAATGTAATACGATTGCATAGGCAGTGATAAATAGGATAATTCTGAATATTTTGAAGAAGAGGAGTATGAAGGAGGTGAGGATGGGCAGTTTGGACCACAAGCAAGTCACTCTTTCTCGGAATGAACCAATCTTTTTGTAGGACAAAAATTCAAGGATAAGAAAATGTTGAAGCTTTTCTTGAAGAAGGCGCCAGTGAAAATGAATTTCAATTACACAACGGAGAAGAGTTGTAAGAAATACTTCAGGGTGAGGTGTGTAAATCCTACTTGCCGGTGGATGGTGCACGTATGTGCGATCGGAGCATCGGGTTGGTTTAAAATCAACAAGTACGTGAGAGAGCATAGTTGTGGTGTGGATCATGTCATGGGAAAGAACAAGAATGCAACTGCGGACGTTATTGCCTTAATTATTTTGACTTTTTCGTCGACAACAAAGGTCGAAGCCCGAAAGAGATTGAGAGAATCATATTTAGGGAGCTAATTACAGGCCAAGCTATTGGAAGTGTTGGATGGCAGGCGTCATTGCAAAGAACATAGTTCGAGGAACATCCGATCACGGATATGCAATGTTTCCCGCCTATTCATATATTTTGAGCGACCTCAATTTTTTTTCTATAAATTCCCTCATGGTCGATGAAGAGTCGGGAAAGTTTATATATTACTTTATGGCATTTGAGGTTTCCATCTATGGATATACACACATGAGAAAGGTAGTTGTCGTTGATGGAACACATTTGTCCGGCAAGTACGAAGGTGTGTTGTTGTTCGCTATCGCTCAAGATACACAGAAACATATCTATCCCTTAGCATATTGTGTGGTGGATAAGAAGAATGATGTGTTGTGGGGATTCTTCTTCGAGAAGCATAAGGTCGTTGTCATCGATGAACCAGAGTTGTGCATTATCTCCGATATTCACATAAGCATAGCCAATGTCCTCCTAAGGCATTATCCGCTTACGCATCATGGTATTTGTATGAGGCCTTTTGGTGAAAATCTTCGAACGAATCACTATTGTGCATATTATCTCCATTTGTACTACCATGCGGCCAAGGCGTACACGTTGGAAGAATTTAATGACTACTTCAACATCATTAAAGAAAAATGCCCCAGTGCAGCAGCTTGTCTTGAGCATGATGTTGGATTTAAAAAGTGGAGTCGGGCTCACTTTTCAGGAAATAGATTCAATGTCAAAACCACAAACATCGTCGAGTCTCTCAACGCAATGTTTCTCGATGAAAAATAGTAACAGTGGCGGCCATCTTCAATGCAATTACACATAGGTTTTGTGAAATATTCAAAAAGAGGTATGAAGAGGTGAACAATTCAAGGACTATATTCATTCCCAAAGCCGAGAAGATCTTGACAAAAAACAAGATCGAAGGTAACAAATTATATGTAAACAACATAAATGGAACCACCGATGAATTCACCGTGCTTGGTTGTGGTCCTTCTGTCAAAGTTAATCTATCAAAAAGGTCATGTTCTTGAAGGAATATTGACTTGGTGGAATTACCATGCGCTCATGCAATGGCAGCGTCATATTTGAAGCACGAGGACAATTACGATACTAGCATTTACAACTACTCTTCGTCCATATATTTGAAAGAACCATACCTCCTTGCATACTTGGTGTTGACACCTAATTTTTGCCCCCAATAACTAAGTTTAATTTCGAGATTTTTCGATTTTCAATTAAAATTACAACATTTGTTTTACCCGAATAAAAGAAACTTTTCAAAAGATATTTATTTGGGTAACTTTGTTATTTTAAGTAGTGATTATATATCATCTTATTTAATTATACGAAATTATATAATTTTGTTACTTAAATATTTATTTTTTATAAAGTGTAGAATTTTAATCAAGGTTCATCTTGAAATAAGTTTAAATGATTAAAATCTTCATTTTAATGTAATTTACTTTCTAAATAATTTATTTGGATAAATATGTGTTTGATTTAACTTAATCAAGAAGCTCGGGATAGAACGAGGTACTAATTCATATCGAATTTTGATTCAATTTAATCAATTTATTAAATTTGATCATAATTGAAATGAATTGGCTACAATTGAAATCCAATTGACCAATTTGATTTTCAATTTGATCGAAATATTAATTAAATTAGGGTAAATCTTAAATCATGGGGGTTATATTTTAAATAGCCCCCAAACCAAGAATAATTAAAATCAAACACCACAAGCCCAACAATTTCAGCCTCAAATCGCCTGCATAATTCCCCAATCAGTGACCCAGGTCCAATAATTTTAATGTCATCCCACCAATTGACCCACTCCGGATCAAACACCACTGTCCCCTTATACTCTCATCAGCGTACAATACCGCAGAATCAGCAGCACCCAAACAGCGAACAACAGTTCAACGTACAAACACCAACTCCATAATACAACAACAATCTCAACGACAAAACCAAATAATAATTTGACCAACTCAACCCAAATTCGATGAAAAACTGACCCAACATCGCGTTCAACTTCAGCAACCATCGCGACCCAAACCTGTATCCCCCAAAATCTGTCCAAATTGACCTGAATCCAATGATTTCTCTAGGACCCAACCTGGAGATACTTCAACCTAACCGTTTCCCTCTTCAATGCATGCTTTCCCATGCGAGATTGTATAAGAATTGCGAGAATCTTCTAGAAAGAGGCTAGGTGGTAGCCATCAACTTTCCAAAAATAATTAGCTATCAAGAATCCATCTAAGTTATTAGAATTTTACCTTGAAGGTACACAGACGCTCCATTTTGATTGGTTTACAAGAATCTGTTTCTCGCCCAATGTGAAAAAAATTAAATTTTCTGGCAAAAATCCAAAAATATTAAGGGGAAATGGAAGAGATTTTTTGTTCCTATCCAAATTTTGAAAAAATCTTAGTTGGAAAATCTTAATTTACCCTTTAATTTCCCTCGATCCCAAATTTCTCAAACCTGAAGGAGGACCCTCAATTATTTTTTATATAAATAGCTCCCTGTAGAGCTAAGAGGGGTGGTTGGAGAAAGGAGAAGAAAATTTTTAGAGAAAAATAGTTTCATTTTAGTAAAATTCTCTCGCTCTTTCTTCTTTGAAAGTTGGTCGGCTAATCGGAGTCTCTTGACTTGATAACACTGATTTCTGGTAGCAGCAAGATCTCGACGTTAGCTTGTTATCCCATTTTGCTTCCCAAAAAATGATCTATATTCGATTCTTTCTTTTACTCTTGCATGGTAATGATTATAGCGGTCATAGCTTTGATTATTGCCTTGTATGCTGGGGTTAGCTATTGTAGGGGTCGTGAAGGCCATAGATTTCTTGTTCTTGCTTGATAGATAATTCTTCCAAACTCGTTCTTTTCTCGGTTGTCTGGTTAATTTCTAGGTTCTTATTTCTAATTTGATTTCGATATTTGTACAATGTCGATGAGGGTTTGTTATTAGGAAAGGAATTTGATTGCGATTGAATTTAGCGATTTGTTCTTTCCAAAATTTTAGAAAGACTACCATTGGTTTATTTCGTTCTAGTATTGAACCTGTTTACTATACAGTAAAAGATTGTGACTTTGATGTTTCGTCTAAAACATATTCTCTTTTGCCTTGAGTGGTATAGCTGTGTAAGTCCGAACTGGTTGCTGTTTTTTCATTTGTGTTGGCTTGTTCCTGTTTTCGTAATCTTAAGCTTTCTTTTTGGCGCTAAAATAAATCGAATAAATATGCATAATCTCTTACGAATATCCAATTGTTCCATAAGTATGACTTAATTTCAAACGAGATGATGCAAGTATTTTAGACTGAGTTTCATTTCTATTCTTGATATGTTGAGATTGGTAATTATTAGATTGCCTTCGTGTGACATCTTCTCTTTTGATTTTGATTTTCCAAAGATTGTTTTGACTTTGACGTGATCTGGATTCTTAATCCTTAAGGCTTTTACTACTATTTTTTTTACTAGATTTCCCTTTTCGTGAAATTGGACTTGGTACAAAATTATTTTGGAAATTCCACCCTGGTTTTTTCTCTACTTCTTCATCACTGGTGTTAAATAGTTCAAGCAAGCATATTTTCCCTGAATTTGATTTTAATGCCTCCTGTGATACATCTATGTCCTAGTTAATCTCTCCCTTTATACATTATCAAAATTTTGCTTTCATTTTTCCTGGACATATCTGGTGTAGTCATACTTTCATTCCTTGCTTTTATTCCTCTTGCTTGTTATGGGTCTTAAGAGATCCTTTGAAGCAAGCCAAATTACCGGCTATCATACTTTTTAGTTATTATAATAAGTCTAAATGTGCAGGTTTACATATTCTAGGCAAACTTTTAATATGACTAAATTAAATAGTAGTGGTGCATTAACAATCGGTCTAGTGGATAGTATTGGTTTGAGGCATATTTTTGGACTGGTTTTATTTTGTATGATTATTAGCCACATAATTAGTGTTGTCCATCATTTTCTAAACATCACCCTTTTATGCATGTGACATTGGCATGTATCATTTCGAAATTTATTAATGGCATATTTATATTACTTTTATCTATCATTTGATTCTAATTCTTGTCATTTTCTTTACATGTATTGGATGGTTTGAGTCCAAATGGACTCAATCTCTTCTTGCATTTTCCGTATCGTTCATTGAGGCCCATCATCGCCCTGAGTCAATTCCTAGAGAAAGTGCATACATCAATCTTATGGTATACCGAATACAAGGAAGCGAAAGAAGAAGAAATGGGATAAAGTCCTATCTTTGAAGCGGCAAACGAGACTTGAAAGTCTCACTTTTTATTTTATTTATTCATTGTTGCCTTTATTTATTTCTTTTTATTCATTCATTTATTTATTTATTTATTAATTCCAGGCCTCAAAGCCAAAGTTCTAAATTTAATACAGGTGAAGCGGATTTTGGACCAAAAAGGCTCAAAAACATAGATTAGGACACGTGTAAAATGGGCCAAGAGCCCAATAGATTAGGATAGGTTTTGTTGATTTGGGCCCAATGGCCTAAGTTTTTTACTTCCTCTGCCCTTTCCCCTTTTATGTTCTTATTTACTTATTATTTTATTTAGACTTAATTAAAACCCCTACTAAGTCATCCAAATCTATTTTACACATGTTTTTTCTCAAAAAATCATCATTTTTCCACAAATCAATCTTTTTAAAGTTAATCAAAAGATGTTTTAAAACAATCTGGATAACCGCAAGTTAGCGAATGTTTTAGGTACCTTAAACCTTCCTAAAACATTAATAGAACCGCTTACTCAGAATATTTAAATTTTAAATGATTTTTCTATTTTGAATCGTTTAAAGTATGTATAAAGGTTTCTTAATTCCTTTTCAAATAAATTAAGTGGCAACTCTTTAAAAGTCAAAATTTTCGTAAAACAGAAATGGCGACTCTGCTGGGGACATTGAACTGGGTTCGAACCAAATGTTTGATTTTGTATTTTGATTAATTATTTACGTGTTTATATGTTTTGATTTTGAGGTGATTAATTATTGCATATCATAGCATTATCCTGCATTGATTAAATTGTTTTGGGGTTTCATGAATGTCCCAGCTCCCATTGTTCAATTCCAAAAAATATGTTGGAAATATGATGGTTTATTAGCACGTGAGTCGTCTGATGGCTGTTCATATTTCTAAACCCAAGTCGTCCGCTTGGAAAACTGGTTCCAACCCATTCTAGACACCCAGGATAGAGCTAAACCAAAACCCTTTAAGGCATAAGACTAGGACGACCCAATATCTGAAGAGGGTATTGGGCCCATTAGAAAACTTTCCCTGCGTTTGTTGATCTCAAGTCAATTATAGATGAATTATATTTATGTGTCAAAGAAATATATATTTGTTTAATCCAATCCATTATCCTTTGGGGGTCGGGAGAAAGCTTGTTTTGCTTACTTTCGTGTAAGGATGCCTCAATCATACACTAATTGAGGGAGGAATTGAATAAAGCCAAGCAAGAAATTGATCAGTTTGGATGGTTGCATCTAGGGCATAGCTATACAAAAATTACGTGATCATCAATAGATGTCACCAATGACAATAAATGGACAAAGCTAAGAGGGTGAAGGCCGATAGAAGAGCATTCAGGAACTAGTATTTCTTATCCCCTGCGCGGGACGTTATTCTTTTTCTCATGTTATTTTTCCTTTCTCTAAAGATTGTATCCCTTTTGTGCAACTTTTGTAGGCATTTATGCCGTTTATGTATACCTATGAAGGTATTGGAGGGATAATGGATTGGTTTTAAAAAGTATATACTTCTTTCAAATATATTAGGCCAACCCTTGGCTTAAAAGGGTCACCCAATTAAGATGCACGTTTATTACAATATGTTTGTGTGATATAACTGCTTATGCGCTTATACATGCTATGTTGATTCGAATCAAAGGTGGATTGATCCAATCTTATTTTCCACAAAGCATCTCTAGGCAGAAATATACCCCACTATACAAAAGTCGGACCAAACATACTCCAAGTCTCCCAAGTTTCTCAAAAAAGTCCGCAGTCGTTCTTAAAACTTCCAAAATAATTGCTACCATTTTAGGAAAGTTGAATTTAGAATTAGAAAAAGCTATTGTACTTTTGAACTACGTAGGGCCTGATTTCTCCTCCGTGAGATACGTAGGCAGCCTGTTGGCCCGGCCTCTATCTTCAAAAACTCTGTTGTCCTCCTTTTTCTTGAAAGAAGAGATAAGATCGAAAAAAAAGAAAAAGTTGAGTCTTCCTGATGAATTTTACCTATCCATATCATTGAGCAAAATCCTGTTCATTGAAATTCTCGAGTCATCATTACTTCATGGATCAATTCGCATGAGATGAGAAACAACTCTATGTGTTTACTCCTTACCTTATCATATTGCTTTGCTTATTACTAACGGAATCTAACACGTTAGCCTTTGAGTTGTTTTTATTTTGCAGGAAATAGAAACTACTTTGTGTTGGCGCAAAATGACCGTACTTTACTTGATCAAAGTGAATAAGAGGATCCCCTCTTGATTATAGCTTTGCTACAGTAAAAGAAAAATGACTAGTAGTAAAACTGGTCTCTACCAATCATTTTTCAAACCCTGTAAGTGATGGTCTAGAGGATGCAATAAGAAAAATGTAAGGAGAGAATTGTCCAAGACAACCGGGATCATGGAAGATGAATTAGAGAAAAAATTGTTAAACTAGAACTCCACTCCGTCATAACTCATTGCCCGTCGTGGTAGATGAAAGGGCAATTAATAGTAGTTTTAAGAAATCAGTGATGATCCAAAGGAGGTCTCGTGATCCACCCTTTTCTGTCTCAAACTTTCTTTTCTTTATTTACTGCTTTTAAAAAAAGCATGGGCCCACATTTACGCGAGCCATGGCCATAGTTCATATTTATTTTCCAAATTTCAATGAAAAGTTCTCCCTTCATTTAAGAATTTATTTTTGAAATATGATTATATTATTGTCTTTTATTATCTTGTTATCATGTAACTTGTTTTGTTTCAAAAGGGTAATTTAAAGCCTTCCAATGTCATGTCATACCAAGGGTTAGACGAACAAAGCGAGGGCGATGATAATGACTAGAAGAAGGTGATGAGGAGTAGTTAATGAAAGATATAGAGTAATTTGAAAACCAAAAGAAGCCCAACCTGATAAGACCTAATCCTACCTGAGATGGGTGGTCAAGAGTGGATCAAACCAATCAATTCTGATGCGGTAATGAGATACTGTGTTTCAAACATGTTTTGTTTTTTGTTTCTTTGGATTATTTGAAATCGCCTTTGTGTTAGTATCTATTTTATGATGTGTAATTTCCTAGAATCCCTTTCCCTTCATGTACGAACTATGTTTGACCTGAATTTTCAGGAAAGGGATATGTTGGAGGCCTATGTCGGTGTCGGTCAACCCCTTAGGAAAATTTATCTTTTCCTTTCATGTACGGACTGTGTTTGACCTGAATTCTAAGGAAAGGGATACGTAGGAGGCCTATGTCGGCTTCGTTCAACCCCTTAGGAAAATTTATCCTTTTCTTTCATGAACGAACTATGATTGACCTGAATTCCCAAGAAAGGGATACGTAGGCGACCTATGTCGGCTTCGTTCAACCCTTTAGAAGAATTTATCCTTTTTCTTTATGTATGAACTACGTGATGACCTTATTTCCCAAAAAGGGATACATAAGCTGCCTATGTTGGCTTCGGTCAACCCAATAGATTTTTCTATTTTTTCCTAGCGTAGTCCTGAACTATGTTTGACCTGATTCTTTCTTCAACGGGATACGTAGGCACCCCAACGGCTCGGTCATGTAACCCCAGGAAGTAGAAACTGGGGTAGAATTTTTGAGAAGGAATCTCAAAAATTCACAAGAGGAAGATCATCATCCGATAGAGAGAACGAAGATCAACAAAGACTTTGGATCCTCTCGAGCTGAGATCATCTCAAACAACATTAAACTGGGGCAAAAATTTGAAGGGAGGCCTCAAAATTTCCACTAAACATTGGAATATATTTCAAATTCGCCAGCACCAGAGGTCAAAGTCAAGCTTTAGAAGTCAACAATTACGACTAAGTCTAGGTGGACTAAACCTTTGGCTATGACAGAACTTTTGATAAAAAACCTCAGCGACGATGATGAATCCCTAGAATCCTTTATCAAACACTGGATACAGTTAGAACTAAGAGAAAGATATTCGTTGAGCTGGTACATGACATGACTGGAAGAGATTTTCTAAATCTTTTACAGAAGTTTTGAAACTAGTTTCTAAAAATAAGACTATTTTCAAAAATCAATCCAAATCTTTTATTTAGTAATTGCCTAGACATCTATTGGATCGAAAATTTAGGGTAGAGGTCCCAATAAGATGGAGCACCCGAAAGATGGTGAGGAGCAAACCAAGTTCGAAGAAGGTCAACACGGAGTAGTTTGATTTAAAAAAACTAATCATTTTTCTATGTATGCAGGGATCAATACACAAAAATGAAAATCCTTTTCAAAAAAAATCTCCAAGAAGGTTGCAAGCCCCACCAAAGCACATAATGCCCAAGAACGGTATTTTTGAGTTGCTCCAAAGATGGGTTTAGTACCCATTTATCGAAGTCTTTTTAAATTGTCTATGAAGGACAAACAAAGGTGTCTTATCTTCTTTATGAATATTGTATTTAGAATTCTTTATATAAAAGCATCTGCTAGCATAAGCGACTTTGTGTCTATTAAATATTTACTTTGAGAACAGGTGCATTCAAAGAAGCCGGCAGAGTATATACAACAATCAAAAAAATCAATCAATAGGAAGAAGAGTGGAAATTCTTCCTCAAAATTCATTAAAGCGAAAAGAACGGTATTTTAGTGACCCAAAAAAGGGATTTTATCCATTCATTTATATCTGGTGGGTCTGCTATTTAAATACTTATTTAAAAAGGGATGAATAGCGGATTAAACCATTCAGATTATGATACCAAGTATATGACATTTAAATTTCTGCAAATTTGACTATGGTCGCCAGTGAGAACGGCATTGTGTCTATTAACTGTCTACATTGAGTGCAGGTACATATGGAAAGCAAAAATACAGACAAACAAACTTAGGTGAAATCGTTTTCATTGCCAAGAAGTCCATTACACAAAGGATTATCAGCATTTAATATCTGTTGGTACGCGAGACACAAACGCTGGCATCGAGGATATCATCATAATTCAATATCTATTGACACGCGAGACATAAATACTGGCGTCGAGGATATCATTAGCATTCAATATCTTTTGACACGCAAAACACAAATACTAGCGTCAAGGATATCATCAGCATTCAATATTTGTTGACACGCGAGACACAAACGCTGGCGACGAGGATCTCACCAGTATTCAATATGTGTTAACATGCGAGACACAAATGCTGGCATCAAGGATATCATCATCATCTAATATATGTTGACACATGAGACACAAATGTTGGTGTCGAGGATATCATCAGCATTCAATATCTATTGACACGTAAGACACAAATGTTGGCATCAAGGATATCATCAGTATTCAATATCTATTGACACACGAGACATAAATGTTAGCATCGAGGATATCATCAGCATTCAATATCTGTTGACACGTGAGACACAAATACTGGTGTCGAGGATATCATCAGCATTCAATATTTGTTGACCGCGAGACACAAATATTGGCGTTGAAGATATCATCAGCATTCAATATCTATTGACACGCGAGACATAAATGATGGTGTGGAGGATATCATCAACATTCAATATCTATTGATACGCAAGACACAAATACTGGCATCGAGGATATCATCAGCATTTAATATATGTTAACACGCAAGAGACAAACGCTGGCGTTGAGAATATCATCAGTATTCAATATCTATTGACACACAAGACACAAACGTTGACATCGAGGATATCATCAATATTTAAAATCTATTTACACACAAGACACAAACATTGGCTTCAAAGATATCTCATCATTTTATGAATCAGCATCTGAATGGATCAAGAGCATGTGATTTGAAGGGACGCTTTTAAGTCGTTATATGAAGACGAGTGATATATGAGATTTCCTAAAATTTGATAATTTGAGGGTCATCTATAAGTCATATTATTTGAAATAAGATAGTGTGCAAGATTACCTATGAGTTGATAGCCCATAGGTCATCCGTAAGCCACAATGATATCCTAACTGGATAGTGAGCAAGGTTACCAAAAAATTGGTAGTTTAAAGGTTATCCATAAGTCGCAACTAAATTCTTACTGAAGAAAATGTGAGATTATCAAATTGATAAGTCCAAGGGTTCTTTATAAGCCGCGTTATGTCCAAGATCGATTATGTGCAGGATTACCCAAAAGACTAACAATTAAAGAGATATCTATAAGTCATAGTGATCCAAGGTCGGATGATGTGCAGGAACACCTGAGAGCTAGCAATTGGAGGGATATCTTTAAGCCATCTCTTATCCAAGGTCAGATAATGTATAGGATCATGTAGAAGCAAGCAATTCAAAGGATATCTGCAAGTCGCCTCGTATCCAACATCAAATAATGTGCGAGATTATCAAAAGATTGACAATTCAAGGGAAATTTATAAGTCGTATCGATACAAAAGATGTGCAAGACTTACCTGAGTGAGATGTTATAATTCTACATACGACAAGTATTATAGGTAACCAAAAGGTCACCACATCAGCATAAGATTACACGGTTGAAGGGACCGTTCCGCATAATGTATCATCGGTGTCAAAAAGGGTCACCCCACTTTAATTTAATCGACAAAGGAGCTAATTATGCAACAACCAAGAGGGATATTGTATCTGTTATTAAGAGTTATTTCCTTCTATATAGGTACGTGAGAGGCTGACTTTATTTTGTGAATAACAACTCACGTGGAGGTATGGTAAGAAACAAAATACCCTTTTTTTGAATTGTGCTTATTACTAATAATTTTGTTTGAGTTATTGTCGAGAGCATCTGAGAGGATAAAAAACTCAAATCAAAAATACAAGTGTGGAAAACTTCAAAAAAGACGCAGTACAACGTGGAACTTTTTCTTAGCATCAAAATGGGACATAGTCAAGAGAGGGACGTCAAACTCTTTGAACGCGAGCTAAAGAATCATCACCACCACCAATCAAACCACACCCCTATTCGAAGGAATGTAGGAATTTTGAGATATTTTGGTTTCAACTTCACCTTCGGGACATTTCTAAACTCATACCGAGGGTAACCCTTTCTTTCTTTCAAATTCGGGTGACAACTCACCTAGAGTTTTGGAAATTATGTCCAGGTAAATTATTACCTATGGATGTGAAGAGATCCACGTTCATGGTTAAGAGGTTACAACCCATTTTTCTGAAACTCGATCGACATGTCACTCATCCCGAGCCAAATATCATCTGAAATAAAAGACTATCTTTTCTACCGATTGAGTTAAACTACAAGCAGTTTGGTTCTCTGAGTCTCGGAGATATGTAGGCTGAGATCTATTTTGAAAACTCGACTGCATTCCAACCCCTCCCTAAATTCCTTTATCCTCCAACTTTTAGTTTTTATCAAAAACTCCAAAAAAAACTGAAATAGCTTGTGAATTTCGTGCTTTAAATCAAACTTATGAACTACAAGTGGCCTGAATTCTCATGTAACCTAAGATATGTAGGAAAGCTAATATCGAGGTTCGGCCATAATTACAAAACTTGTGTGAAAACTAACCTCCTTCACAAATGAATTTATGGTCGGACAGAAATTAAAAACGACAAGTTTCCATTGCCCAGGGTTACTTGCATCCACCCTACCCAAAGGGAGGGGACAGTTGTTGACAGCTAATTTTTGCCCCTCCCCCCATAACTAAGTTTAATTCTGAATTTTTTCAATTTTCAAATAAAATT
Organism: Capsicum baccatum var. pendulum; assembly: GCA_030864225.1. Lineage (NCBI taxonomy): Eukaryota > Viridiplantae > Streptophyta > Magnoliopsida > Solanales > Solanaceae > Capsicum > Capsicum baccatum. The sequence continues at coordinate 44,312,377 of CM061554.1, forward strand.
ACAATATTTGTTTTACCCGAATAAAAGAAACTATTCAAAAGATATTTATCTGGGTAAGTTTGTTATTTTAAGTAGTGATTATATATCATCGTGTTCAATTATACGAAATTATATAATTTTGTTACTTAAATATTTATTTTTTATAAAGTATCAAATTTTAATCAAGGTTCATATGAAATAAGTTTAAATGATTAATATTTGGATAAATATGTGTTTGATTTTAATGAATCAAGAAGCTTGTGATTGAACGAGGTACTAATTCATATCGAATTTTGATTCAGTTTAGTCAATTAATTAAATTTGATCATAATTGAAATGAATTGACTACAATCTAAATGTAATTGACCAATTTGATTTTCAATTTGATCAAAATAATAATTAAAGTTGGCCAAATATTAAATCATTGGGGGTTATATTTTAAATAACCCCAAACCAACAGTAATTAAAATCAAATACCACAAGCCCTACAATTTCATCCCCAAATCGCCAACACAATTCCCCAATCAGTGACCCAGGACCAATAATTTCAATGCCAGCCCACCAATTGACCCTCTCCGACCCAAACACCCTTTCTCCTAATAATCTCATCAGCATACAATACGCAGAACCAGCAGCACCTAAACAGCAAACAGCAATTCAACATACAAACACCGACTCCACAATACAACAATGATCTTAATGACAAAACCAAATAAAAATTCGACCAACTCAACCCAAATCCGATAAAAACCAACCCAATATCGGGTACAACTTTAACAACTATTGCGACCCAAACCTGTATCCCCTGAAGTTCGTCCAAATTAACCCGAATCCAATGATTTCACCTGGACCTGACCTGGAGATGCTTCAACCCGACTGTTTCCCTCTTCAACGTATTCTTTCCCATGAGATATCATACAAGAATCACGAGAATCTTCTAGAAAAAGGCTAGGTGGCAGCCATCAACGTTCCAAAAATAATTAGCTGTCAAGAATCTGTTCCAAGTTGTTGGAATTGTACCTTGAAGGTACACAGACGCTCCATTTTGATTGGTTTAAAAGAATCTGTTTCTCCCCCAATGTGAAAAAATTTGAATTTTCTGGCAAAAATCCATAAATATTAAAGGGAAATGGAAGAGATTTTTTGTTCCTATCCAACTTTTGAAAAAAATATTAGTTGGAAAGTCACTATTTACCCTTTAATTTCCCTCGATCCTATATCGTTCAAACCTGAAAGAGGACCCTCAATTATTCTCTATATAAATAGCTCCTTGTAGAGCTAAGAGAGGTGGTTGGAAAAAAAGAGAAGAAAATTTTTAGAGCAAAAAAGTTTCTTTTTAGTAAAATTCTCCCGTTCTTTCTTCTTTGAAAGTTGGTTGGCTAATTGGAGTCTCTTGAGTTGATAACACTGATTTCTGGTGGCGGCAAGATCTCGACGTTAGCTCGTTATCCCAATTTTCTGCCCAAAAATCAGTCAGTATTTGATTCTTCCTTTTACTGTCGCGTTGTAAAGATTATAGCGGTCCTAGCTTTGATTATTGCCTTGTATGCTGGGGTTAGGTGTTGTAGGAGTTGTGAAGGCTTCTGCCAAACTCGTTCTTGTCTCAGTTGTTTTGTTAATTTCTAGGTTCTTATTTCTGATTTGATTTTGATATTTGTACAATATCGATAAGAGTTTGTTATTATGATTGAAATTTGATTGCGATTGAATTTAGGGATAGGTTCTTTCTAGCATTTTAGGAGGACTGCTATTGGTTTCTTTCGTTCTAGTATTGAACTTGTTTAATAAGCAGTAAAAGATTGTGACTTTGATGTTTCGTCTAAAATATATTCTCTTTTGCCTTGAGTGGTATAGTTGTGTAAGTCCAAACTGGTTGCTGTTTTTTTATTTTTGTTGGCTTGTTCCTGTTTTCATAATTTTAAGCTTTTTTGTTGGCATTAAAATAAATTGGATAAGTATGCATAATCTCTTACGAATGTCCAGTTATTCCATAAGTATGACTTAATTTCATATGAGATGATGCAAGTATTTTAGACTGAGTTTCATTTCTATTCTTGATATATTTGATTCTAATCCTTATCATTTTCTTTACATGTATTGGCTGGTTTGAGTCCAAATAGACTCAATCTCTTCTTGCATTTGCCTTATGGGCCATTGAGGCCCATCATTGCCCTGAGTCAATTCCTAGAGAAATTCCAAATATTAATCTTATGGCATATCGAATACAAGGAAGTGAAAGAAGAAGAAATGGGCTAAAGTCCTATCTTTTAATCGGTAAAGGAGACTAGAAAATTTCACTTTTTATTTTATTTATTCATTGTTGCTTTCATTTATTTCATTTTATTCATTCAGTTATTTATTTATTTATTGATTCCAGGCTTCAAAGCCAAAATTATAAATTTAATACAGGTGAAGCGGATTTTAGGCCAAAAAGGCTCAAAAACATAGATTAGGACAGGTGCAAAATGGGCCAAGAGCGCATTAGGACAGGTGCAAAATGGGCCAAGAGCGCAACTAGATTAGGACAGGTTTTTTCGATTTGGGATCAATAGCCTAAGTCTTTTACTTCCTCCGCCCTATTTCCTTTTATGTGCTTATTTGCTTATTATTTTATTTAGACTTAGTTAAAACCTCTACTAAATCGTCCAAATCTATTTTACACAAGTCTTTTCTCAAAAAATCAATCATTTTCCACAAATCAATCTTTTTAAAATTAATCAAAAGATGTTTTAAAACAATCCGGATAACCGTAAGACATTTTAGGTGCCTTAAACCTTCCTAAAACGTTAATAGGAACCACTTACTTAGAATCTTTAAATTTAAACAATTTTTCTATTTTGAATCATTTAAAGTATCGTATAAAGATTTCTTAATTCCTTTTTAAATAAATTAAATGGGGACTCTTTAAAAGTCAAAATTTTCGTAAAATAAACCATTGGAACAAACTCTTTTCTTCGTACACTATTGAACACTGTTGGAGTAAATATTCAATAAGTAGTGTATAATAAACCTTTCACTTTGTCTATTGAACAAACTCTTTTCTTCGTACACTGTTGAATTTGAAATCATAATGACGCATTGGAAAAGGTGTCATTTTGAAAACACCCATCCCAATTTATATAATCAACTTCGCAATATAAGAATTGTATACTAATGTCTTTGTTGATATAAATCAGTACATTATGTTTAAACATTTCTAAATATTGTTTCATTAAACATAAGGAAAAAATATTAAGGATATAATAGACTACGCAATATAAGAATTATATACTGATGTCTTTGTTGATGATTCAGTGTATTGACTTATTATCAATTTAAACTCAGGTCGATTATCGACCTAACCAAGGGTCTATGCTCAACTTACTGAATATATGGACAGTTTAAAATAATGAAAAAAAGAAGAAATTAAATTAAATAAAATTAAAGTATGTCAATTAACACCCTTCAAATATCGTAAATCAATTTATATACATCAATTGTGACACCAATCACTTTTGAATGTGATCAAGTGTTATCTAAGGCACGTCGTAGTCGTAGATCATTTAGATTGGACTAAAAGGGGAAGAAAATAAATAAATTAAAAATAAACTAAAATAAATATGAATCATCCAAGCACTAAAGAACAACTACATATCATGACATGAGATTAGATGTGTGTAATGAGCATAAGGAAGACTGATGGTTGTCACTTATGGGTGTTCAATAGACAAGTAGTATTTAAGAACAAATCGTCTTTCTCCATACAGACGTTTGTTCTGAGTAATTAGTTGTTACTACCATTACCCTCCCTTATACTCATTTGATCGAGTGTCCAATTATTTTATACTCTTATATTATGATATTTATTCACTTTATATTGCATGAATGATGTTTATTTATTTTATTTTATTTTACTTCTCATTTTTTAAATCTCACCTTCTTTGAAAATAGACCTATGGTGATATCTTGCATATATTATAGATAATTATCTTTATCTATACCAGACTATATTAATAGTCATGTATCGACCACTTGAGTCTATTTTCAAAGGAGATGAAATTAAAAGAAGAAGAAATAAAATAAAATAAATTAAATAAATATCATTCACGCAATGTAAAGTGAATAAATATCATAATATGAAAGTACAAAACAATTAGACACTAGATCAAATGAGTATAGGGGAGAGTAATGGCAGTAACAACCAATTACTTAAAACAAGCGTCTGTATTGAGAAGGACTTCTTGTTCTGAAACACTACTTGTCCATTGAACACCCACAAGTGACAACAATCACTCTTCCTTATGCTCATTACACACGTCTAATCTCATGTCATGATATGTAGTTGTTATTTAGTGCTTGGATGATTCATATTGATTTTATTTTATTTTAATTTATCTCTCCTCTTTTTTTGTCTTATCTGAATGATCTATGACTACGGCGTGCCTTAGATAACACTTGATCAAGTTCAAAAGTGATTGGGTGTCACAATTGATGTATATAAATTGCATTACAATGTTTGAATGGTGTTAATTGACATACTTTAATTTTATTTAATTTGATTTATTATTTTTTATCATTATTTTAAACTGTCCATATATTTAGTAAGTTGAGTATAGACTCTTGCTCAGGTTGATAATTGACCTGAGTATAAATCAATAATATGTCTATACATTGGATAATCAACAAAGATATCAGTATATAATTCATATTTAGCCTAGTTGATTATAGAAGACATACATTCTTTAGGGACCCTTTGAAGTAAATGATAAACCATTTGAATTTTCCCCAATGGTCTGATCATTTACCAACAGTAAAAGGGTATAATTTTCCAACGGTCAGTTTTTGGTAGCCCTGCTATATAAATGAAAGGGTCCTTTTTGAACTCCTTCATGTTCATTTATTCATCACTTTCTAGTTTTGCTTCAATAATAACAATTCTCAGTCATCTCAAATGTCTAAAAGTACATATATTTGTCATTATGGTAATCCTATTATTTTGAAGATATCACGAACCGACAAGAATCCAGGTCAAAAATTCTACAACTGTGCAATTGGAAAGGTTTGTTTTTGTTTAAATGAAAAATTATTTATGTTAATCATATAATACAATTTACTAATTTATCATTGTTATTTTAGATAATGGTGGATACTCTTATTTCAAGTGGATTCTTTTTGATTCCGAGGAATCAAAATTTCAAGGTGTTGTAAAGTTTAAAATGTTGAAAAGGGTTAGAGAATCCGAAGAAAATAAGGATATTCTTATGAAATTATATAGAGAATCGGAACACAAGATTGATCACTTAAATGGATTGTTGAAAGGCGACGAAATTGAGAGGGATCAACTTAAGCATAGGTTGGATACGGCTGAAGAAAAAGAGAAGGGCCTAAAAATTATGGTGTATGGTTTACTATTAGTTTTGGTTTTTTTGGAAAGTTTTAATGGGGGAGTAGTAGGATTGAATGTATTATGTCTCTTTTATTAATTGATTACTTTTCACTTATATGATATATGATTTACCTTTTTCATTCATCGACTACACAACACTATACTATATATATTTTACCTTTTAGTTAGAGTCTATAATCAACGATGACATTCATGTAAAAGTAATGATATGTTGATTATATAAATTGTAAATTTTTTATCATAAACTCTAAAAGCAGTTTCGAAAATAAAATTGTTCAGCTCTGTACATCCAGAGCTGAAAAATAAAAAACTTAAGATTATCTTTTCTTCCGCAACTAAACATCACCCACAAAAGAAAGTTATAAAGTGTCTTGCCATTCTTCAACATTCTTGTCTTCCACGTGCATGTTGTTGATGTAATCAACAACTTCCTTAAGAAAATCATCTATATTCGTTAATGTATTTTTTTTCTTTCCCCGCAATACCTTCTTTTTCTGGTGTAGCATTTTTCTTCTTCTTCTTTATGTTCTTATCCTTCAATTGATGCCATGGTTCCTTCTTCTTATTATTCTTCTTATTCTTATTCTTTTCTCTGTTCTTCCTCTATTGCTGCTATCTTCTCTCCTTCTTCTTCTTTTACTTCTCCCGCTGCATTCTTTCTTTCTCCTTCTTTCTCTCCATCTTTTTCATTGTTTTCTTCTTTACAAATAATTTTTTCATTTTTATCTTCTTTCTCTTGCCTGTCTTGGTCATGATTATCATTCTCTACACCAACGGATTTATCATCTTTGTTTTTTTTTTTCACAAACAACTTCTTCATTTTTTCTTCTTCTTTTTATTTACCGCCTTTATTCGAATTTTCCTTCTCTACAATGCTGCATCATCAGGGATTATTACCTCATCAGCATTGATCGAGGCATGTTCCAAAGTCCCTCACTCAAGGAGTACTTTTTTAATGCCACCGTCATCACAGACAATCCTCACTAATAAATGCTGACTTTGGACCTGCACACCTATATTTTCAAGTATTTATCGCTTATAATAAAATTTGCTGTAAGTTATTGAAGAATGATATAGATTCTATTATAAGTAAAATAGATTATATAAAATATGCAACTTCTATAATATAAAGGGGAAATATTACCTTCATCTTCTTCTTTCTTCTTTTGCTTCTCCTTTTCTACTCTCCTTAGCCTTTCTTTTTTCATAAAATCAACAATATCCTTTATCTCCTCCTCCAGCTTAAACACGTGCTCTTCCAAATTTTCAATCATCGGTGTCTTTTCTGATGCTCTCACCTTATTTATCCCTGCACCGCGAGTGACATGCCTTGAAACAATATTTCCATCCAAATCCTAGTCATCATACCAGTCCTCACCATCCCCCGATAAGGTGATGACAATCACACCCTCCGAATGGGCCTTCCAGACATCGATGAATATGTCATTCGATTCGTTCGTGAATGCTTTGAATTTTTTCATGTAGTGCTTCTTTATTTCACAGACTGCGGGGATAAGGTATGGGTGCACTCTTTACAGATAAATAGGCAAATGTGATTATTAAGCAACACAATATTGGTAAAAATATTCTTCAATAAAATAGTTTCATACCTTTGTGCTCCATCTATTCAAATATGGATCACCTTCGATTAGTTTATCACCTTTTGAGGTGTGTCATCTAAGCAATCGGGGAAGGGGCAGTGGGTCTTCTATTGATTTACCCTTTCTCTTGTCGAGCTTGGGAAAGGCTTCGTATATCCAAAATCTATAATCTAAAGAAAAAAGAAAAATATATAAATCAGTCAGTATAGTATAGACACCATAGATAAATTATAGTATAGAATAAACTACTTCAATGGTTTATAATCAATACCAGAAATGCCCAAGGAAATCCGCGCTTATAATCAAAACCAAAAATGCCCAAGGAAATCTGCAGAGTGTGTACGATGAAACTTTCTTTGTCACATATGTTTTCTTCTGCTTTGTGAAGTCTATATGTTTCTTTAGATAGTCTAAATTCAAGGCAAATGACTCATTATCCCAAGGGTATCACTCAAAGAAGCTCAAGTTATCCACCATCTTAATGGTGTATATATCCATGATTTTTGACAAGTCGCATGCAAGCAATATGCAGTGCACAAATCAAACCAAGCAGCATTTGAACTTGTCTTTCTTGTCCAGCCTCCCACCTCTAATAAACTTCAACAATCTCTTGGCATTTACACTTCTCTTTTTCGCAATTCTTTTGAAAAAAGCTTCACCCTCCTCCATCTCTTTGAGATATTTTGAATCATGGGGATAACGCCCACAGTTTAAACCTATGATTAGTCAAACTTCTTCAGTCCAAAATATGCAGGCCTGTTGTTGATGCAAAACCACATTTCATGCAGCATGTTGTCCTGTTGAACTCGATGAAGAATTGTATAATGGACAAGTTGTCCATTGAACTTCATATTTTCTGCCAAGTCCCATAAACAACAAAAATAGGATTTCTTAAACCTAAACTTCAGACGTTGATCAACCATGACTTGTTTGAATTTATAAAATATTTTCAAATGAGACCTAATAGATATCTTAGCCAAAAATGATCCAACATCATTGATGACTGTGGCGAGGTCGTACCTCTCAGCCGAAATAAACCTTTCACAGTGGGGCAAGATCAATATTTCCCCATCTATCCTATGATCAATTTCTATTTCCTTCGGCTCATCTCTAACCGAAGCTTGAACAGCTTCGTCGCTGGAATATCTATTTTCCGATTCATTGACTACTCATTTTTTCTTTTCTCGGACCTTTCAACTTCAACATCTTTGCGTTTCTTACCTCTAGCCATTCGCACAAAAAATAAGATTTCTCAACTATGACAGCAAAAACAATACCTAATCAACCTAATGGTTTATTAACATGACAACTGCAATAGAGCAATTACCTATTAACAGAACAAGAACATACATCTAAAACAGCTCCATCACCCACAAGAACATGTATCTAAACCCCATTATATTGAAGAAAAATAGGAAGGAACCTAGATTTTTAGCACGCTAATCGAGAAAATTTGAAAAAAAAAATCGCAGTGCAATCGTCGAGGGAAATCATAATCCATCAAAAACAATGTACAATCAAACAAATATCAAATTTAAAGCATAGATTTTTAGTAAAATCAAGTCCCATTTTTTTAAAAAAAAAAAATCGTCCAAATGAAACAAATACCTAATCAACCTTTCCATTTATTAATAGAACAAGAACAACGTATGATTCAAACCAAGGATTCCCTAACAAAAACATGCATCTACACCACTATTAAATTGAAGAAAAAATTAAAGAAAAATCAGATTTCTTGCACATTAGCCGATGAAATTAGCGAAAAAATTTCACCATGCAACCGACAAGGATAATCGATATACACCAATTATCCATCAACTATCAAACAAATACCAACTATAAAATAAAGAATTTCAATAAATCAAGCCCCGTTTTTTCAAGAAAAATCAATTTGTTTCCAAAAGCAACTAAATCGACACAAACTAAAACAACGAAAAAAAAATATCAATATGGAGCAAAAATTACTCGGGAGGTGAATAGAAATAACCTGAAGTTGAAGATCGATGTTCTTGAAGATTTACACAAGGTAAAAATCAAAAATGGTGGACGGATGCAAAAGTAGCGGGAGAGACGATGGGAGAGTAAGGAGAAAGAAATTTTTTTTGACATTAAATAAAAAAGTGGGGTGTGAAAAGTATTTTCAAAAGACTTAAGGGGTGCAAAAAACTTTTTTATTTTTACACTTTAACCCATACCCCACCCTTTTATCACAAACCCTAAAAATTTAAATGAAAAAAAATAGTGTTTATTTCTCCAATTAAGTATTGAGAATGTCCTTTTACCCAAATCTTCTCCTCCTCCTACTATTATTATTTTAATAATATTATGAGCTTTATTTAATATTACAATATATTTTAAAGATAAATTTATGAATAGTAAGAGTTCATTTAGAACTCTTCAATGTTAGTAATGTTAGGTTTCTACTTTCAAGCTAATGATAATATTTAAAAAAAAAAAAAGCTTAATATTTTTACATTCAAATATTTTATATTTCAATTCAAAATTCAAATATTTAATATCCTTTAATTCAAAATTTCTACTACAACACTATTAAGTTGGGATAACTACATGGCTTAGTAAACATAGGCTTCTAAGTACCCTATTTAATCTAATTTTCAATTAATTACAATTCATAACCCCCTCTTGCCTATTAATTATCCATAATTACAATTTATAACCTCTTTCATTTATTTTCTCTCTTTCTCTATTTTCTATCACTCTCCTTTTTTTTTTCTTTTTTAGTTGTTTTCTTCATTTTTTCTTTTCCTTTTTTTCTCTTTCTTTTTCTTTTTTTCACTTTTTTTCTTTTTCCTTTTTTTCTTTTTCTTTTTTTTTCCTTTACATTTTTTCTCCTTCATTTTTTTTATTTTTTTCTCTCATTTTTTTTGTTGTGGTATTTTATATTTTATATATATTTTTATATTTTATATTTATTTAAGGACATGTATGATAGAGCGAAAACTCAGGTGAGGACGGCAGAAGGAGACTCAGAGTATTTCACTGTCTTGACAAGATTGCATCAGGGATCTACTCTTAGTCCCTTTTTGTTTGCTGTGGTGATGGATGTGTTGACGCGGCCGTATTCAAGGGGAGGTGCCTTGGTGTATGCTTTTTGCAGATGATGTAGTTTTGATTGATGAGACGCGAGGGGGTGTGAATAACAAATTAGAGGTGTGGAGACAAACTCTTGAGTCTAAAGGGTTCAAGTTGAGCAGAAGCAAGACAAAGTATTTGGAATGCAAGTTTAATGACGTGAGATTGGAGGATGAGGTGGTAGTGAAGCTGGAATCACAGGAGGTATGTAAGAGGGATAGTTTCAAGTATCTTGGGTCCGTGATTCAGGGTAACAGTGAGATTGACAAGGATGTCTCGCATCGTATTGGGGCGGGATCGATGAAGTGAAAACTCGCGTCGGGGGTGTTGTGTGATAAGAAGGTGCCGCCCAAGCTTAAAGGCAAATTTTACAGGGTGGTAGTCCGTCCGGCCATGTTGTATGGAGCGGAGTGTTGGCCAGTTAAGAACTCCCACATTCAAAAAATGAAGGTGGCAGAAATGCGGATGTTGCGTTGGATGTGTGGGCTGACTAGAGGGGATAGAGTTCGGAATGAGACTATTAGGGAGAAGGTTGGTGTGATGCCAGTAGAGTTTAAGATGCGGGAAGCCGGATTGAGATGGTTTGGACACGTGATGAGGAGGGGCATGGATGCCCCGGTTCGTAGGTGTGAGAGGCTAGCTTTGGATGGTTTTAGGCGGGGTAGGGGTAGGCCGAAGAAGTACTGGGGTGAGGTGATTAGGCGGGACATGGAGCAGTTACAGCTCACTGAGGACATGACCCTAGATAGAAAGATCTGGAGGACGCGAATTAGGGCAAAAGGCTAGGGCCAGTTTGGGTTGCTAGTGTAGGAAATTACTTGGTGGGGGTATTATTCTTGTTATGATACCTTGTTCCATGTTTTATTACGAATATGTTTGTTTTTCTCGGTTTTTATTACTTAGGGGTGTCGTATTTATGTTATGACACTTTGTTCTATGCTTTACTATGTCTTTGTGTAGTATCTCGTGTCTCGAGCCGGGGGTCTATCGGAAACAGTCTTTCTACTTCTTTAGAGGAGAGGTATGGACTGCGTACATCTTACCCTCTCCCCCCCCCCAGATCCCATTATGCGGGAATACACTGGGTTTGCTGTTGTTGTTGTATTTTACATTTATTTATATCATACTATATATTTTAAATAAAATTATTATTTGTAGTTGAATAGTTTAACCGTGAATATGTACAATTTATCATTTGTATTTGTATACAAAAAAGTATATAAATTAATTATATTTATTTGGATCTTAAATACATAATATACAACGTGTCATTCAATGCAAATGTATCATTAGTATTTGTATTTCAAATTTATCATCTGTATTTGTATATAAGCAAGTATCAGTTTGTATGTGTATGGTTCAAGTTGTATAAACATATATCATTTGATGAAAATGTAACGTTTATATCTGTATAATTTATCAATTTATAAATACAAGTATCCCTATAAAGAAAAATAAAAAAAAATTACAATTGTTTAAAAATACGAATGATCTTATCTACTACAAACAAAATAAAAAAAACAAATTACAAATAAAAATACAATATGCGGTCAACTTACAAATATAAATACAAAATTGTTCTTTCAAAATACAAGTGCATCGATAAAAAATAATACACGAATACAAATAAAATGAAATCACAAAATATAAATACAATGTCTAGTGAATTAGAAAATACAAATACAAAATAATTGTTTAAAATATAAGTGTGAATTGTATAAAATATAAATTATGGTGCGAACTAGGAAGCACAAATACAAGTGTGAACTATAAAATATAAATACAAATACGAACTATAACATACAAATACAAATGCGAACTATAAAATACAAATACAAATACAAATACAAATGCGAACTATAACATATAAATACAAGTGTGAACTATAAAATTCAAATACAAATGCAAACTACAACATAAAAATACAAGTGCGAACTATAAAATACAAATATAAATATGAACTACAATATACAAATATAAGTATGATTATAAAATACAAATGGAAATGTGAACTATAACATACAAATACAAAAGAGAAATATAAAATATAAATGCAAATGTGAACTATAATATATATACAAAAACAAGCGCGGATTATAAAATGCAAATATAATTATAATTGTATCAACGAATACAAAAATATAAATGATTATGTGAATACAAATATAATAAGGAATTGTGATATTTATGTTATTATTCGTGACTTGTACTCGAATAGTCATATTTTTCAAAAATATAAAAAATATAAGATAGAAAAAAAAAAGAAAAAAAAGGTACAAAAAAGGAAAATCAAAAAGAAAAAAAGAACGAAAAGAACAAAAAAAAATAGAAGATAGAGATAGAAAAAAAAAAGAAAAATAACGAAAAAAAGAAAAAAATATAAAAAAAAAAGAAGAAAAAAAGAAAAAGCACGAAAAAAATACAAAAAATGAAAGAAAGAATTGAAAAAGAAAAAAATGAAAATAGAAAAAAAATCAAAAAAGAGAAAAGAATAAAATAAAATAAAATGATGGTAAATACAAATACAATGCGTGGTTATAATATTTTTGTCATCATTCGATGTAGTTATAGTTTTTTAAAATAAAAAAATATATAAAATATAAAATGTGATTAATCTATTTATGTTTTATATGAATACTGACTATTGAGTAAAAGTGAATACAACCGATTAAAATCGAATACATCGGTTATAAATGGTAATATTGTAAAGTGTATCTATGGAAGGTGGATTTTGTGCCAACTGTTGCTATTTTTGAAACTTCCCCTATTAAATTTTGTCCTAAAAACTGTCATGTTTCTTTTTAATATCTTGTCACTTGACTTCTTGTCTTGGTTTTAGTTTTATTTTTATATATAGAGAGATTTATTTAATTTTTTTCTTTCTCTCTTTCTTTCTTTGTGAAATATTTATTTCCACCCTCACATTTAATTCTCAATTTTATTTTACTCTTTCTTTAGTTTCTTATCTTTTCACTTTTAATTAATTTTAAAAAATTACTTCTATTTTCTTAAAAAAATAATTAACTTTTTAAAACAAAAAGTGTGTTTTATTTTTGACGTTTTTCTTTTTTCTTTTTTATTTGACCTCCTTCACTTTTGTGGGGTATCTGTTTGAAATTACTTATTTTGTAAGGTATTCAGAATTAAATTTGAAATAAAATTAAAATAAAATATAAAGAAAATAAAAGCAATAGAAAAATTAAAATAAGGTAAAAAATGAAAAATAAAAAAATACATTCATTTGCAAAAATTTTAAATACAAGGAGAAAAATATTAAAAAAGCTACTTACTTTTGATTAAAAAATACCTTCATTTGCGATGGTCTTTTTTCTAAGCTGCATGTTACTAGAGGATTTGGTAAAATGCCCACTTTGAAAACTTAGTTTGAGAAATACCCACCTAATTTCTTTTTCATTAATTTTCTAGGGTTAAGGTTTGGAAAAAGCAAAAAGTGGAGTAGAATTGCGGGGTCATAGGCCTCATTAACATTCTTAAAAGTTGGGGATAAAATATAACTTTGTAAAAATACAATATGATCCTTGTTTATATTTATTAAATTTTCAAACCTTTTTTAAATTTATTTAATAAATTCAACAACTGTTCTCTCTCATCAAATATTATTCTTCTCCTAATTTTTCTTCATAGTTGTAGAGAAAAAAATATTTTGCTCGATTCTTGCTCCCTAAGTCAAAAACTTTCATCTTCTCTTGCTCAGGTGGGTTTAATTTTCTTCCCCTATAAGTTTTAGATCCATTTTAGTATTTTTTTGTTTCGTTTTGTGTTGTGCTTCTTCAATTTTGATGAAAATTATGGTGTTCTTCATTGAATAAGTTAAAATGTGAGTATTTTTAGTTAATATTGTCGATTTCACATGTTTAATCGTATTTTATTTTGAATAATGGCTAGAAAATTTTTGAATTGTTGTATTTATATTGCATATTGATATTGAATTATTTTACTAAATTAAACCCATTTTTATGTTGTTGTTGTTGTTGTGAATTGCACTGTCAATATATGGAGAAGTTGAAACTTGATTTGCATGTTTGATCTAAGGCATTTTTTCATTTTTCTTAATAGACCAATGGTCGATAGATCGATCACTATAGATTTTCTTTTTCTGCATTTTTTTGTTTATTTTAATAAACCAATAGTCGATAAATCAACCACTACAGATTCATTTTTGGTTGTAGATCATAAATGGTGAAAGTGCATAGAGTATTTAAAAGGGTTGGTTCCACTGCTTCTAGCAGTAAGAAGCGAAAGCCCGAAGAAGTTTCCAAAACTTCGAAGAGGAAAAAAGTTGTAATCGATGAATCCAATTCGAAAAGTGAAACAAAAATCATTACCGAAATTGACGAATTTGATGAAAGTAGTACACATAAGAGTGATGATGTTGAGGATAGTGAAGGAAAAAATGAAAGGGGAAAGCGAAGAAGAAAGTGAAAGTGAAAGCGGTGAAAATAAGAACATGAGAGATAGTGAAGATGGGGAGGATGATGATTCCTAACTTTGCAAATTTGTGCAAGAGATATCTCCGTTGAGCTGTACGACCTAACAACTTGGATGGATGAGTTAGGTTCTTTTCCTGCAAAGATTTTCATAGGATTAAGAATGGTGGTTTATCGAGATTTTAGAAGGATTCTAGTTGAAAAAAAGTTGTATGCTTTTTTTAAGAAGATCTATTTTGGGCACTTGAAACATATGCTTGAACATTTAATTTTAATGGACATATGGTCCATAATGTGTTGTTGCGAAGTATCAAAAATAATTAAAAAACTGCATGAAATTTGATCCTGTGTGAAAGGTAAGCTAGCTTGTTTCGGCTTAAAGGAATTTGCTCTGATTATGGGGCTGAATTATTCAGCATATCCCCATGAATAAAAAATGAACAAAGTCCTCCAAAATGGTGAAAGTTTTCATTTTAAGATGGAGAAGAACAAGAGCATTACTGTTGTAAGGTTGATTAGCTTGATCAAAGGTAATAGGTTGACTAATCAACAAAAGTTGAAGTGCACTTTGGTTTGGTTGGTGCACTCGATGCTGCTGGCAAAGGACCTGTCAAAGAAAGTGGATTCAGACCACATCAAGATGGTGGATGATTTAGATTTGTTCGAGAGGTATCCATGGGGAAAAGAGTCATTTGGGCTGACATTGAGCTATTTGAAAAAGCAGATTGATTTGAGCAAGTAGAAAAAAGCATTTTTGAAGAAGAATAATACATCGTGCGCTTTATACGGCTTTCCCTAGGCATTTTTGGTACTGCTAATCTACCATCTTATCGATTTGTTATAGACTGTTACCTATTTATGTACCAGTACATAGACCTTGTAGATTTAATTATGCTTCTATTGATTGCAGGTTTGGATATATGGTGCATTTCCTCATCTTAGAAGGTACGTCGGTAAGTCGTTGGATTCTCCTTTTGCCTATTCCTCGTCTTCTTAGATGGCATACGTCAAAGAGTGACAACATAATGAAAGGTGACCCGTTTAAGTATAAAGGAAACAACACAAAGTTAAAAGTGTACTTATTATAATATGATAATAATATTATTAAATTAGTGAATGCCGTGTAATTTATATATTTTTTGATAGATTGTGTACCCGTACCTTACCCCTACTATTCGTGAGATGGAGCAGACCTACATGAAAATATTTAAGCCATACACAAACGGAGTTAAGGACACATCCATCCATCAATGCATTGAAGGCGCAGTTAAAAGGTGTGATTGTCCTCACTTCATCAGTGGAGGTCGCAGATGAAGACGAAGATTTGGGTGGTCACAATTATGTCCCAAGTCCAACACGTGCTTGTGATCACGCTGGTTCAAGTGGACTCAAACCTGCACCAGACACTTCTAATGATGAAGACTTGCGTGAGCGTGTTTCTTTGCTCGAGAAAATTGTTCTCAATATTGCTTCTTTCGTTAGCGATGAAAGACTGAGGAGAATCGAGAAGAACATGAAGAAGAAACAAGATCAAGGTAAACTAATTTATTTCTATTCTTCCTATTTAATTTACTTGTATAATTTTGGTAATCCTTTTAAAATAATGCAACACGCCTCAATAGTCCCCCTCGTAGCCTACATAAAGTAAACCTTAAAGAACTCATAGTCGTAGTGACTGTCCTTGCAGCAACAGATGAAAAAGTGAAAGAATAGAATAAAGAAGAAAAAATAGAGGAGGAGAAGGAAGCAGATAAATAAGATAAGAAAGAAGAAGAAAAAGACGAAGAGATGACAGCTGAAGAAGAAGCAGAAAATGAGAAGAAAAGAGAAGAATATGGTAAAAAGAAATCATCATCAAAAGAAGAAGAGAAAAATGAGAAGGAAGTTGATGAAGAAGTACTGGCTGAACAAGAGTATAAAACATTGAAGAAGAGAAAAAATCAGAAGAAGAAGAGGAAGAGAAAGAAAATGAGAAGAAAGAAGTTGAAGAAGAGAAAAAAGATGAAGAAAATAAAGTGGATGTGATGGGCATTGTTAAAGAACTCAATCATGATAACATGTAGTTTGGTGGTTTGAAACAAACAATTTTCTTAATGATTTGGATTTTATGGATAATTGAATTACATATATTTGGCATCTCAATGATGACATTTTATGATGAAATTATGTTCAGTTATTTCATTGTCTTATTTGATTAAATAGTTGATTGAATTGTGTTACCAATTCAGCTATTATCCTAATTTATAGAGGTCGATGATAAATATTATAGATTTCGTTCTCTATAATTTCAACCTATATTAGAATTGATGCGTGACGTCCCCAACACAGCTGGATTGAAACAACGACATATGTAGGAAACTTTTGCACTTGATGTTTGGGATGCTTGAGGCATTGTAGTTGATTAAAAATGAACAAAAAGTAAAACCAAAAAAATGAGAGTGTTAAAATAAGAATTGTCTTCCTTTTGTACAAAAAAGGAAGTCAAATATTATCGTTGGATGTGATTTAACATGTACTTTATTACCATTGTAAAAAATTGATATTTAAATTTTGTTACTGTTGGGCCCCATTAATAGACCATCAATATAATTGATGCCTTCTTATCCATTGGGTAGATGATGGATCATATATATCAATACTCGGTCATTGCTAAGGTATATACGGGTTGGTGTAATAGTCAAAACAAATATCAATACATAGTCAAAAATATAAATAATTAAATAAATGAAATTGATTTGAAGTCCATCGATTGTGCCCAGTGTAAATGATATACTGCAAGCCTTGCCAATAATATACCATATTGGTTTATTTCCCTTAGTAGCATATTGTGAAAAAGGGATTAATTAATTAATAAAAAAATACATAATTGAATTTATGCAATTAAATAAGTTTAAACAAGTCACGTGATCGTATAAGAGTTCACGTAAATTAGAAAAAATGATCAAAGATATGTGAGGATAGCTAGTGATTGTACACCCAACATCCTCACAACATACTTGTGCTTTGAATAAACATTACCCCAAAGATGTTGGTTGTACAACTAGTAGCCATCCTCACACATCTTTGATCACTTTCTTCAATTTACGTGGAATCTTATACGATCACATGACTTGTTTAAGCTCATTTAATTGCATAAAATTCAATTATCTATTTTTTATTAATTAATTATTTCCTCTTCAAATTATGTGCTAGTCATTGTCTATAAATAGGTATTACCGTGTAGTTAGTTAATTGTGGAAGTAGTTCACAACTTATGTTAGACTATATCAGGTCGAGTAAATAGCTAAGCATAGTCTAGCATAAATGATGGACTACTTCAATAATAAATTAATTAGACCAGGATACATATTTATAAAACATAACTAGCACATATTTTGAAAAGGATTAATTAATTAATAATAAATAAATAATTAGATTTTATCCAATTAAAGGAGCTTAAACAAGCCATATAATCGTATAAGAGTCCACGCAAATTGGAGAAGGTGATCAAAGATGTGTGAGGATGGGTAGTGGTTGTACAACCAACATCATTAGGGTAATGTTTACCCAAAGCGTGGGAAATTCATTTGGTCAACCACAACTCATCATCTCACATCTTTGGTCACCACTTTCAATTTACGTGGACTCTTATACGATTACATGACATGTTTAAGCTCATTTAATTGCATAAAATCCAATTATTTATTTTTTATTAATTAATTCCTATTTTCATAATATACTAGTAAGGGCAATAAACCAATACGGTATATTATTGACAAGACTTGCAGTCTATGATTTACACTGGATACAATCGATGTCTTTCAATTCAATTTCATTATTTATATACTTTTTTCACAACATGCTACAAAGAACAATAAACTAATATGGTATATTATTGACAAAGCTTGCAGTCTATAATTTACAATCGACACAATCGATGGTCTTCAATTCAATTTCATTTATTTATTTGATTATTTATATTTTTAAAGATGTACTAATATTTGTTTATCATTTCACCAACCCGCATAATAGATCCATCGATTATGTAGACAGTCACACAGAGATATTGATCTCGGTCAATCACATACTTCATTGATCCTGCAATTAATTTTGTATAAATCAATGAAATCGCTGATAGACCTGAGTCATTATCCATTAGCATATATAAAGTTTAAAGTCTGATAACTGTTTTATTCATCTTCTAACAGGGGATACCGCAATGCTTGTATCTAACAAAGTCTCCCCCCAAACAATACTCTTAAACCCTTAGGACTACATTGTTGATACTATAAAACTAAAAGAAATGAGCCTCTATTTATAGAGTCCATAATATTTTTCTACAAGAAAAAAGATTAGCCAAATATAAAGAATATATTTTTCTTTTCCTAAAAGGAAATCCAATTATCGTAAAAAAAAAGTTAGGACAAACACCAACAATTAATTCTTAGATTTTGTGACCCAAATTTTATTGATCCGACACTAAAAGATCATGATGCAATTCATCTTGGTAAAACTGTAATTATGAGAATTTTTTAGGGATCTGTGGTGGTAGCGGAGGGATCGGGTCGATATATTTTTTGACCTGTATATTTTTGGGCTTAGAATTTCTTTATACTCACATATTATATAAATGTAATTTAGAGGTGGCTTTTGACAGTTTTAAATGTGTTATTGATATTTCGGCTCCTCCTTGTATTCTTCTCCGATAAAGTGAGTTTTTCTCCTCCCCTGCCCGTGATTTTTCTTGTCTAGGGTTTCCACATAAAATTTGTGTTTTTTTTTGCTTACTATATTACCTATTTTTTTTTATTTCATAACAAACTAGTATCAGAGCACCAAGTGTTTTCTTGGGGATGGCAACATGAAGTCTGATATTCTGTTATTGGACCACAACACCAGTTTTTTGTTATGGCAGGTTAAGATATAGGTTGTGCTCACGCGGATGGATTTGGAAGTTTGATAAGATGCCCCCATTGTGGACACAGAAAGATAAACGATGTAAGGATCGAAAGGCTCTATCTTAAATCCACCATCATTTTATATAGTCATGATTCCCTAACCCTAGATGAAGTCTATGATGCATTATTCTCTAAGAAGAAGATGAAACATTTTGTGAATGGGTCGAAGACTTAAGGAGATGGTCTTATTATTTGAAGAAGGACTCATGAGAGAAACTATGAAGGTGATGATAGGATTAGGTCAAAATCTAAAAATAGAAATAAAACCTGTAATTACTGCAAGAAAAAGGGTCCTATCGAATCTGAGTGCTATAAGTTACAGAATAAAAATAAAAAGAAAGTTACAAAACAGAAAGAAAACCAACTAGAGAAGTTCGGTGAAGCCAATGTTATTGAAGATGACGCTAATGATAGAGAACTCTTGGTAGTTTCTGATGGCAACTCCAAACCCTGTAAGGATTGGATTTTTTATTTGGCTTGCACGTTTCATATGTGTTGCAATCAGGATTGGTTTACAACATATAAAATCGTCTCTAAAGGTGTTATGTTGTTGGGAAATAACACACTCTATAAGATAGTTGATATTGGAACAATCGGGATTAGTATGTTTGATGGGGTTGTAAGGACACTTTGTCATATGCGGTATATCCCAAACCTGAAGAAAAATCTCATTTTCTTGAGTACCCTTAATATGAATGGATATATGTACACTGGTCAAGGTGGAGTCCTGAAGGTTTGTAAACGTGATCTTATTATGATGAAGGGATAGAGAAATACTGCTAATTTGTACGTCTTGCAAGGCTCTATGGTTACAGGTGATGCAATTTTTTCTACTTCCTCTCTATTAAACAGTGATGTCGCTAAACATTGGCCTATGTGCCCGGGACATATGGGTGAAAACGAAATAACCAAACTAAGTAGGAGAGGACTTCTTGATGGCCAGAGTATTACCAAATTAGAGTTCTGTGAGCATTATGTTTTTGGGAAGCAGAAGAGAGTCAGATTCAGTAAAGACATCCATAAGACTAAAGACACACTTTATTACATATATCCTGATCTCTGGGGTCCTTCTAGAGTACCTTCTAGAGGAGGTACAAATTACATGTTGACTATTATTGATGACTACTCAGGAAAAGTTTGTTTGTTCTTCCTGAAGCAAAAGAATAATGTGTTACCTATATTGAAAGACTATGATTGAAAAGCAAATAGGGAAACCGGTAAAACACCTTCAGACTGATAATGGTTTAGAGTTTTATTCTAATTAATTTAATGTTTTGAGCAAGTCAGGAAGAATTATAAGACACTTAACAATTCGTCATACTCCGCAGCAGAATGGTATGGCCGAATGAATGAATAGAACTATAATAGAGAGGGTGGATTATATTCTCTCTAATGCTGGTTACCCAAGTCTTTTTAGGCCGAAGTTGCTTCCACAGCTTGTCTTCTTATTAATCGTTCTCCTTCTATCGGGATTGAAAAAAAGACTCCACAAGACAGATGGTCCAGTACTCCTACCAGTTACTCTAATTTGAAGATATTTGGATGTCCTGCTTATGCTCATGTTGATAATGGAAAGTTTGAACCTAGATCTATCAAGTGCTTATTTATGGGTTATAATTATGGTGTTAAAGGATATAAGCTTTAGTGTACAGAAAATAGAAAGGTATACTTAGCAGGGATGTTGTTTTTTATGAAACCACTATGCTTCGTGCTTCGCCCCTAAATGAGCCTAGTTACACGAATCAACAAAAACCAAGCACCAACGTAGATTTAAATATTGGATTAGAGTCTATATCAGTGCTTACTTCTCAGTCTAGCCCATAAATACAGAGTGATATTATTTCTTATTTACTACCAGTGGCAACACAATATTCTATTGCTAAAGACAGGCCTAGGAGAGATATTAGACCTCCTCAAAAGTATAGTGAAATTGAATTGGTTACTTATGCATTGAATGTAGTAGAAAGTATTGATTCCAGTGAAGAATCTTCTTCTTACTTAGAGGTATTTAGTTGTGATGATTTTGGTCGATGGATGATTGCTATGCAGGAGGAGATGGAATAACTTCATAAGAATGACACATGAGATTTGTGAGATTGCTTAAAGATAAGAAAGTTGTCTATTGCATGTGGGTATTTAAAAAAAATAAGGAACATCGGGAGTTGAAGATGCTAAGTATAAAGTAAGACTAGTTGCTAAAGGTTACAGTCAAGTTCCAGGTGTTGACTTCACAGATGTGTTTTCTCTCATTGTAAAGCATAGTTAGATTCGATTCTTGCTTGGTATTGTGGCCATGCAAAATCTTGGGCTTGAGCAGTTGGATGTCAAAACTGCATTCTTACATGGAGAACCTGAGGAGGACATCTATATGCAACAATCAAAGGGTTTTGTAGTCTCAGGAAAGGAGGACTATGTATGCTTGCTGAAAAAAATCCCTTTATGGCTTAAAACAGTCGCCTAGATAGTGGTATAAGAAGTTTGACTCTTTTATGACTTGTTATGTGTTTAGGAGGAATAGTTATGATAGTTGTATCTATTTCAAAGAGATAAGTGATGGTTCGTTTATGTATCTTCTTTTGTATGTTGATAGTAACAAAAGATATGAGAGAGATAATAAAAGTCAAATCCCATCTCAGTAAGGAGTTTGAGATTAAGGATCTAGGAGCAGCAACGAGGATCCTTGGCATGAAAATTCTGAGGGATAGGGAGAAGTGTAAGTTATACTTGAGTCAAAAAAGATATATTGAGAAAGTGCTTCACAGGTTCAATATGCAAAATGCCAAACCTGTCAGTACTCCATTGGCAACTAATTTCAAACTCTCGGCGACATTATCACCAAAGACAAATGATGAGCCTGACTATATGTGTCAAGTTCCATACTCTAGTGCCGTTAGGTCTCTTATGTACGTTGTTGACACCTAATTTTTTCCTCCACGACTGAGTTCAATTCCGAGTTTCTTTAATTTTAAATAAAATTACAATATTTATTTTATCCAAATAGGATCTTTTCAAAGTATTTATCTAGGTAATTTTAGTCGTTTTAAATAACGATTCTATTTTTTTGTATTTGTGTATACGAAATCATATGATTTTATGAAAAAATTAAGTTTTAATCAAGGTTATCTGAAATATGGATTCAAATGGATAAAATTTTTATTTAAAAATAATTTATTTAAAAAATATTTGTTTGATTTTATTAAATCAAGAAGCTCGGAATTGAATTGGTTGTTAATTTGTTTCACATGTTGTTTCAATTTAGTCAATTTATTAAATTATGACTTAATTGAAAATCAAATTGACCATAATTGCAATGCAATTAATCAATTGAAATTTAATTAAGCTAAATTTTAAATATAATTGTATAAATTCTCATTTTGGCTATTTAATAAATGGCCTAAATCCCCAAAATTCTATCCTCTCCCTTCTGAAAATCACTCCAAACCACCTCAATTTAGGCCCAAAACAATTTCAACCAAACAAAACAATAACAACAATTACATGGCCCATTTGTT
Organism: Capsicum baccatum var. pendulum; assembly: GCA_030864225.1. Lineage (NCBI taxonomy): Eukaryota > Viridiplantae > Streptophyta > Magnoliopsida > Solanales > Solanaceae > Capsicum > Capsicum baccatum. Next base: position 44,335,333 of record CM061554.1, read on the forward strand.
TTTCCTCTTTTTTTCTAAACTAAACAACCTCCATTCCAACAACACAAAAACAACAACAACCAACCCATTGCCAAAACCTGACCCGACCCACCTTTTCTTTTCTTTCTCATTACAACAAAACAACGACAACATCGACTTACAAAAAACCAACAAAACCCTAGCTCGCCTCCTCTTTTTACTATTTTACCCTTGCGTTCAACTATTTTTTATTAGGATTTGGTCATCTTTCATCTTTCTCAGGCTATACGTGTATGTTTTGGCGAAATCGTGCCAAAACAAAGTAAAAGTCAAACTCCAATTTAATGAGAGGGTCTAATTTAAATCTCTTTTCTGCCCTTTTTATCTTCTCGTTTTGAATTGTGTACTAATTTGGTGCAAATTCAGCCTGCGTTCTGTCAACTGGGGATCTCGAAAACCCTTTACTTTCCTCAAGAGTTTTAAAACTCAAAACCCTAATTCTTTCCCCCCAAAACAAACGCCAAGTTCCCTATAAATAAATGTTAAGGAGAAGAGGGAGGATGAAGTTTTCTTGGGGAAAAACTTGGAGATTCTGGAGGAGCACTTCTCTAATCTCACGTAATAAAGAAATCCATTGAGCTTATTTAAATTTCAGCAAAAAATCTAGCCAAATTCTGATTTTTTTAAGTCATCGTCGTTACCTTGTCGTTCCAGATCCTGCGGCTAAAAAGGTAATACTTCCCCTGTTCTCATCTTATGCGCTCACTGTTATTTGATTTATTCGAATTTGGTTTGTTAGTTTGAATATGATTTGGTGGGTGGATTAGTCTTTGAGTTGTTGGGTTTGATTGTTGAAATGGAATAGTAAGGATCCAAATGTGAACCCTCCATTTTTTTTTCTTCATGTTTTTTTCTGTACAATTTCTTGTATGTTCACGCTACAATTTCTTGTCGTTTTCTTTTCCTCGTTGTTAATAGCATTTGGTTATTTTGTGGCATTCTGGACTATTATTTTGTTGTTGGTAGTGTTTGATTTCAAGATAGTGTGAAAATGAGACCAGCTGCTAGCATATGTGGTTCAAAAAAATTGAATCTTGATGAATCCTTTTTTTTATTGCGATTTTCTTGTACGCGAGTACTGTATCTTCTTGAAAGGGGTTGGACAACTTCCTTATTAGATGATGGTACTTGGCAGTGTTAGAGGTGACTTTCAAACGTTTTACTATCACGTTGTTTCTTGTTTGACTGCCTGAATTTGTGAAGGATGGTCACTTGAATGCTTTCCCGGATTAAGGATTCCCCGAGGATCTCGACTTACAAATGAGCATATTCATCAAGAAGGTGATGAAATCACTCTCACTTTCTCTTTTTAAATAAGGACGGAGGATGAAGGTAGATATCAAAATTAATCATCTTCTCCTCCATAAGCCCTTTCCGGTGATGCTTGCATGCATACGTTTGGACTATGGGTGTCAAGTGGGCCGGGCCAACCCGACCCGACCCGGCCCTCGTAACTAACCCGGCCCGATAAGCCCTAGGGCTTTAGGGTTCCGGGTCCCAGGCTGGTTATTTCTTAAAATGGGCCTGGCTAACCCGGCTCGGACCAAGCCCGGTCCAGGCCCGCCGGTTAACCGACCCGGATAAATTTTTAAAAAAATGAGATTTTGGCTTTTGGGCCAAACTAGCCGTTGGCCCAACGGCTATATAGCCGTTTTTGGGTCCAAACGGCTAGTTTGGGCCCATTTATTAAAAAAAACAAAACAACAAACTTTAAAAAATATTTTTTAATCCAAAAAAAAAATCTATAAATACCCTACAACTTCAAATCATTTTTCACACAATTTTTCACTCTCTCAAATCTCATTCTCTCTCAAATCTCAATTCTCAATTCTCAAATATTCAATGTATTTAATTTCTTAAAGTGTTCACTTTAATTTTTTAATTTTTCATTTACAAAGTACGAGCGGAAGTTTCTAAAGTCGCAATCTTCGGATACTTCCAAAATTTGGTATTGTCATTTCATCTCTTACGTTTAATTTTTATTTATTATATTAATTGTTTAATATTTAATTTTATTATATTTGTGTATTTTGAATATTTTTAGTTTAATTTAATTTATATTATGGATAAATTAAGAAACCTCGCTACTAAAGGTGTTAAAAATTTTTGTCCCGAAAGTGGTAGTGGTAGTAAAAAGCGAATTACTAGCGGTAGAGGTAATTCAAGTAGTAGATGTACCCATGTGCCTTCGCCTCCGGTACCACTTGGTACACCTTTTGAGGAAGAAATAGGTGTAGGTGCTTACAATATGGATTATGTAGAAGAAGAAAATGAAGTAGATGCGGTTAATTTAGATGAAGATAATGAAAATATTGCTGAGACACCCGCAGTAGGAGATGCTAATGTTAGATCTGAATCAGTTAATCTCCCTTCCCGTCCTCCCAGTGCTCCAAAACCTCGTAAAAGAACTAGTATTGCATGACAATTTTTTGAACGTATATCAGATATTGAGGTGCAATACAATATTTGTCAACAAATATATAAGCATAGAAGTGGAGGCAAGCAAGGGGGTACGGGTACGTTAATGAGACATGTAGCTGAAGATCACAAAAGAGAGTTAAATATTGCAAAAGGTGGGGGGGATGTTGGTGGGTCAGCGCAAACTAGAATGGACCCAGCAACCGGTCACGTAGCGAAGAAGTATAATAAATTGAGGGACCGGGAAGAAATAGCTAAAATGGTAGCTGTGGGTTGTTTGCCTTTTAATTTTCCTTCTTCTGATGTCTTTATTCGTTATATACAAGCAATTTATAATCCTATGTTTAACGGTATTCCTAGAACTACTTGTCGGTCTGATATTTTTAGACTTCATTCACAATATTGTTTTTATTTATCAGCATTGTTAAAAAATATTCAATGTAGATTGTCCCAAACCTCTGATCTTGGTCGTGCTGTAAATAAAAATGATTATTTAACCGTTACTTGTCATTGGATGGATAGTAATTTCGTGATGCAAAAACGTATTCATGCTTTTTTATATGATGAAGATCGTAAACATACTGGACAATTTATTGCTGATTCTATTGCTAAAATTGCCGGATATTATGGTATCGAAAATAAAATTTTATGTATTGCTTTTGATAATTCTTCTAACAACAACACTGCTATAAAAAAATTTAAATCTACGCTATCTCCGCCCTTGCCTGAAATTTTTCATATTAAGTGTGCATGTCATATATATAAATTAATTATAAAAGATGGTCTTGAGTTTTTTGAGTTTTATATTGAAAAAATTTGCCTTGCTGTTGGTTTTATTCAAGGAAATAATCATAGATCGAGAATTAGAGAATTTAAAGTTAAATGTCAAGAAAATAGACTTACACTGATTTTGATGCCTGAGGAAATTGATACTAGATGGAATTCTACGTATGAATTTTTAAAAACTTGTTATAAATATAGAATTTCTATTACACTAGATTTTAACCAACATTGCGGTTCATTTGCTGATTCTGCTGATTGCATGCTACATAATTCTGATTGGGTTATAATTAATGATCTTGTTAAGTTTTTAGAAAAAATTTATGTAGCTACGGTTGAATTTTTCGGTGCTTATTATCCTACTATTTGTAATATTTTGGCATATATAGACGATATTTCTGGTTTGCTCAAAGAATATAAAAATAAAGAAGGTTATAAAGAAGCTGTTGGCGCCATGTTTACGAAATTCCAATTTTTTTTTTTTCGATTCCCCCTATTTACTTGGTTGGTGCTATGCTAAATCCGTGCATGAAATATAATAATATGTGTCACTGTAGTACTCTTATTTATATTAACTTAGAAATAAATACTAACCATGATTCTGAATAAGTACAACCTGATTTGTGGACGACTACAGCTGATGCAAAGGATTACATAGAAAAATTATATAATCACTATGCTGATTTATTTGATTTAGCCGTATCTACAAATATCACTCCAACTGTCGCTCCTCATCCTTCTCGAGGAGCCATCGTCTTCTAAAAGGCCGGCACATAGTGGTTTTTCTGATTCGTTTTATGATTTAAATTGTTGGAACAGTGTTGATGAGAGAACTTACACATCAACTTATCGGGAAGAGCTGAAATATTATCTTCGAACGGCACCAGAGGATTGCAGACGACGGATCAACATGTTGGATTGGTGGAGGAGTAATGAAACACAATATCCTGTGCTTTCAAGATTAGCTAGAGATATTTTGAATGTTTCAATGTCAACCGTTGCATCAGAGAGTGCCTTTAGTCAGGGACGACAGCAGCTTGGAGACAACCGACACTTATTGGGAAGCAATGCAATGAATGTTCCAGTTTGCCTCAGAGATTAGATTAGAGCGGAAAGAAGAAACCAAGGAATGGAATCGGAGACGAGCGACGAGCTGAAACTTGAAAAAATTATGACTTCACGGGAGAACTCAGTAGAATCAAGTCCAATGCATGGTTTTGCCCCCGTTGACTTCGACTATCCTATGCAAGTTCCCATTAATATTAACATGAATGAGTTGGAAAAATGATGCATAATTTATAAATTTTTCATACTTGTAAATTATAAATTTTGGATCATTTTGCAATCAATAAAATTTCCCAAATTCATTCACTCCTTAGTCCTTGCTTTTTATTTTTTTTCATTTAACGATTTAAAATTTTAAATTGAATTTCTAGTTTTCTACTTTAAATTAAAAACTTACTTCTAATATATTATTAATTTACTACTAAATATTATTAATTTATTATATTAAGTAGCATATGTTTTATATATTTGTGCATATATCTTCTATAGAAGTGTATATTTAACGTATACATGTGTATATGTTTTATAAATTAGTATATAAGTATATCTATATATATTGTAATGTATATATAATGTAGTATATTTTATAAGTAGTAGTATATGTACATTGAATGGTGCGTATACACATGTATATATCTTCTATAGAAGTGTATATTTAACGTATACATGTGTATATGTTTTATAAATTAGTATATAAGTATATCTATATATATTGTAATGTATATATAATGTAGTATATTTTATAAGTAGTAGTATATATACATTGAATGGTGCGTATACATAGAATAAAGTGTATATGTGTGAATAGATCTTCTATAGACGTGTATATTTAACGTATACATGGTATATGTTTTATAAATTAGTATATAACTATACAAATATATATTTTAATGTATATATATTATAGTATTACATATACATAGAATAGAGTGTATATATGTGAATAGATCTTCTATAGACGTGTATGTTTAATGTATACATGTGTATATATTTTATAAATTAGTATATAACTACACAAATATATATTGCAATGTATATATATATTGTAGTATATCTCATTTAAAGTATTACATATACATAGAATAGAGTGTATGTATGTGAATAGATCTTCTATAGACATGTATATTTAATGTATATATGTGTATATATTTTATAAATTAGTATAGAACTATACAAATATATATTGTAATGTATATATATTGTAGTATATCTCATTTAAAGTATTACATATACATAGAATAGAGTGTATATATGTGAATAGATCTTCTATAGACCTGTATATTTAACGTATACATGTGTATATGTTTTATAAATTTTTATATAACTATACAAATATATATTGTAATGTATATATATTGTAGTATATCTCATTTAAAGTATTACATATACATAGAATAGAGTGTATATATGTGAATAGATCTTCTATATACGTGTATATTTAACGTATACGTGTATATTTAACATATACATGTGTATATGTTTTATAAATTAGTATAAAACTATACAAATATATATTGTAATGTATATATATTGTAGTATATTTGATTTAAAGTATTACATATACATAGAATAGAGTGTATATATGTGAATAGATCTTCTATATACATGTATATTTAACGTATACATGTGTATATGTTTTATAAATTAGTATATAACTATACAAATATATATTGTAATGTATATATATTATAGTATATTTCATTTAAAGTATTACATATACATAGATTAAAGTGTATATATGTGAATAGATCTTCTATAGACGTGTATATTTAACGTATACATGTGTATATATATATATATATATATATATATATATATATTGTAGTATATTTTATTTAAACTTTAAAGTTTAAAGTAGTACATATATATTTGGATGGTGCGTATATATGTGTAATTGTGTATATGTGTATATATTTTTTAAATTCTAATGTAGTATATACTATATATATAGTGTATATATATTGTTTAACGTATTTATAATGTATATAGGTGGGTATATATAATGTATATTGAAAAAAAGTTTTTTTTATATTTTTGATCGATTTTTTAATCGGGTTTGACCGGGTTTAGGTGGGTTTGATCAGATTGGATTAAGTGGGCCGGGTTAGGGTGGTTTTTAATTTTTTCACCGTTGGGCCCAGCCCGGCCCGGCCCACTTAGACCTCAACCCGGACCCGAACCGACCCTCAATCCGGTTAAATAACATGGGCCAATTCCGGGTTGGGCCGGCCCGGCCCACTTGACAGCCATAGTTTGGACCCAACTTGTTCAACGGGTCATATATTAGAATTCTCTTAGTTCATAACCGAGTTGAACATTTTGAATGGAAACACGAGTCATAGTTTGGACCCAACTTGTTCAACGGGTCATATATTAGAATTCTCTTGGTTCATAACCGAGTTGAACGTTTTGAATGGAAACACGAGTTTTGAGTTACTACTCTTTAATTCTTCTCTCAAAAGATGTAAAAAATAAGAATGAAATTGAGTCTCTTTGTTCTTTAAAGATTTCCTTTCGCCTAAAGCTATTTTACTTCCTTTGGTTGGTTGTTGGGATCGTTGTACAAAGTTGGTCAAGCCTTGACATGGTTTAGAGAGACCATTTTCTGTAAATCGATTCCTCGATCCCGCTTGTGGCTTGTTTTGAAGTGGGGTAGTTTATGGGAAAAGTAAGGTTTCCGTTGTAAATATATGTCAAGACTAGGGGTGGACATTTGATTTATTCGGTTTGATTATTGAATATCGGTTCGGTTTTTCTGTTTTCGGATTGTATAAAAAGAAAATCATAACCAAACCAAAATTATTTCGGTTTGGTTCGATTTTTACAAATTCGGTTCGGTTATTTCGGATTTTTATTTTGGTTTTAAAGATTAAAGTAGTGAGCATTTAAAATTGGTGATTTTTCTAGAAAAATAATCTTTTTCTCAAACTTATTTTTCATTTCTCAAACTTATTTTTCATTTCCAAATATAATTAATTCAACACGCATGAAATAATCATAAATATCAACCTTGTTGAGTTGTCGCCATTGGCATGACAGCAGTGGCCGAACCTGGCGGCGACTGCCGACAGCAGTGACAACTGAGCAAACGATTGTCGACTGTTGTTGTCGATGTTGAAATTTAAAATGAACTGACGAACTGAGGATGACTGAGCACCACTGCAGCCTTCACGTTATTGTTAGGGTCCAAAGCAAAGCAATATATTAGAATTTAAGGTTACTAAATGATTATAATCTATATATTTATATGTTATATTAGATTATATTATATTTTTAGTATATTTACATATATAGTATATTATAATTTATATATATATACATATATATATATATATATAAATAAATAAATATAAATTATAATATATTATTTATATAATTTCGGTTTTTCTGTGTATCCGAATTATTTTTTTTAAAATCCGAAAATCAAATCGATTAATCAAATTTTTAAAATTTGAAATCGAAGCTAATCCGAAAAATAAAAAAATCAAATCAAAATTAAATTTCGATTTGATTTTTCGGTTTTTTCGATTTAAATCAAAATATGTTCAGTCCTAGTGAAGACTATCAAATTGGGAACTACTTTTCTTTCTGCTTGTTGAGTGAAGTTTGGCATCAATTTGATTTTTGTTATAAACCAAGACATTCCTTGAAATGATAAAGTGCCTATGTTAACCCATTTATAAAAACTCACTCGTACACCAAACTTGTACCAACATATACTTTTGTTTCATTGTTTTATCACCTAATTATGATACTATTTTATCCGATTGATTAATTAAATATACTAAAGTATATTTCTTTGATGTAAAGTATATTAAATGGATGTGAACAAAATTCATAATTTGAGTTGTAATTACTTATTATGATTTGTGTCTCACGGTGGAAAAGGGTGCATTAGTTTTGCTTTTCTTTCTTTCAGTTAATTCTCATCCTTATAGCATACTTGTATGGATACTAATCCTTATCTTTTTATCTCTTATGCATGGACTCCTCCGTAGAGTCCCTCGGACTCTCTTCCCTAGGACGCAACTTGCATCGAGTCAAGACCCGCACCAAGTCCAAAATGGACTAATGCATGAAGTAATTAGATCAATACAGTGCTGGTATACAGCAGATATACGTAAATTTACAGTTGCAGGAAAAGGGAAATGGAAAAGGTAGCTGATTATACAGGAGGGAGGACTGAAGTTGTGTGTATTTGACTGAAATACGGTCATATATACACCGCATGTACAAAAAAATGTAGGAAAAACTAGCTGCAATATACAGCTGATATACATGGGAAAATGGAATGAAAATCCATGGAGTTTAGGCCCAAAGGCTGGGCATCCCATTAATGGGCCAAAAGGTCCTAAATTTAACTTTTCTTGAATTTCCTATTCTTATGTATTTGTATTTACTTGAACACTCTAACTAATTAATCTAGATAAATCTTCTAAGGCGTTACCATATTATTTTATCACGACTTTTAGTTAACTTGTAATTTCCTCACCTAATTTATCTTGTTTAATTGGTTTAAAATGTTTCTTCTTATTTTTCTTCCTAAAACTAGTTTCGCAAGAAAATTGTTAAGTATTTCATTTTAAGAGGACACTTGTTTCATTCATATGACTAATAGTCTACTAGGGGGAAAATAATTTTTTTCAACTTCAAGAAATTAATTTTTCTCGTAAATTCTAATTTTCTCATAATTGATAAAATAATTTTAACATGATATTCCTTTAACATTTTTCAAAGATGTTATGTAGAACAAATTGACCTTTTATAGTAATTTAAAAAAAAAAAAAGAAGAATTACGTAATTTCATTTTCCATAAGAAATTTAAACTTATTTTCTTCTTTAATCCAAGTGTGCCACCTAGTTTAAATAGTTTTTTCCTTAATTCAAGTAGAAATAACATTTCATAACTATTTTCTTAAGAAATAATTATGAAATAAGTAGAATTCCTCAATTAGAATATTCCTCAATTTTTCTCTCAAATTCTGACTTTTTGTGATTAACTATGAATTAAGTAAAAAGAAAATTTTCAAGTAGAATATTTCTTAATTTTTTTCAAAACTAGCCTAAACGGAATATTTCGTAATTTTTTTCAAAATTAATATTGGATTAAGTGAAACACGCTATAACTTTTTTCAGCTCAAGTAGACTATTCTTCGTTTGAATAAACAAATGCCAACTTTAAATATGTAAATAAATAATTTTAATATTGTTATAGAATTAATCCTTTTTGTAAAGTTAGTCATCCTTTTAAGTTAGTCAAAAAATGATTCTTTGGTGAACCGTTTTAAACGGACGCTCCTAAGTGTCGTAAAATCCTTCTTAGGACGTTAATTGGACCCTTACTCAGTTTTTCTAATTTCAAGAATTTATTGCTGTTTTTGAATCTTTGAAATTTCTTTAAGTTTTTCTTCATATTTTTCTATAAAAATTAAGTGGCGACTCAGTGAATTCCTTATTAAATTTATTCCGAAATTTTCTTGAATTTTTGAAATAGTTTAAAAAGGTCAAAACCATTTTCTTTTAAATGAAATCCAAAAAGGAATAAAATAGAAATGACGACTCTGCTAGGGATACCACTAGGTTCTAACCAAATGTATGCTAAATTATTTGACTGACTATTTGGGTTGTAATATTTAAACTGTTTGTCTGCTCATGTGTTTAAAGTTCACAAAATTTAAATTGTTGCATTGCATGACATACTTCCACATTCGAAATATATAAACTGTTTGGGGTTTTGTGGATGTCCCGGCCTCTATTGTTTAATTCCAAATCAAATGTTGAAAATACGACAGTTTATTGGCACGTTATTCATCCGATGGCTGTTTGTATTTTCAAACCCAAGTTTTCCACTTGGGAACCTGGTTAAAAGCCTACTCTAGACACCTAGGATAGAGCAAAACTAAAACCTTATTTTAGGGGATATTGGGCCCATTAGAAAAACTACCTTGCGTCTATTAGCCACAAGCCAATTACAGATGGATTATGTTTATATGTTGAAAAAAAATATATGTCTACTTAACCCAATCAATTATCCTTTGAGGTAGGGGGAAGACTTATTTTTATTTCTTTCGTGGAGGAATAACTCAATCATACCTTTATAGAAAGTTCAAGATGGTTACTTGACCTGATAACTTCCTAAAAGTATGGTGGACTCATATGGGTGGTAAAGACAAAGAGAATGTTAGTACACATATCGGGTATCTACCTTCGCATATAAAGATGGATGCTTGGCCTGAAATAATCCATGTGCTAACAACATTCTGGAATGATGACAATATGGTATTTCGCTTCGGGCAAGTCAAATTTACCCCCACTATTGAGGAGTTATGACCTGTTATGAGAGCATTAATATGTGTAGAAAAAGAAGTGCACCCGACAAAAGTATTCTAGTCTCTACTATATGGAATCTTTAGGAGATCAAGGATGCTTTTTCAATCAATGACGATGCCTGGTTGGGGGAACATGATGGAGATAACATACTTTTTCGTGATTTGTATCACTAGTTTGGAAAGTATAATGCTTTTGAGAAGTTTGGACACAAATTCGAATCAGAGTCGAAATGGAGGGAGAAAAGAGCATTTGCTTTCACCGTGGTCTTCCTTGGAACTATGGTGTTTTCATAAGGAGAAAATGGTTCCATTCATTCAAGAGTCGTTATGGTGACGCATACCCTCTTATTTGGAGTAGATTACAAAACCACTAAAGTATTCCATACTTTAGCTCTGATGATCATTGCTGAAATATATAGGGTTTTGGGAAAGTGTCAAGGCAGTCATCATTTCTTCCTGGGGTGCAACCTTATCTTGCAATGGTGGATGATGAAACATTTATTGAATAATCCCATAGTAGAGCAGTCGGACCCTCGGACAAGGATAAATCTTTTATCAACATTTGGCTGTCTTTGCACAGGTTTAAGAGGATATAATCTTTAGGTTTTCAGTTTAAGTTTTTTAGAGAATTGAGAGAGGACAACGTTCAGTGGTCTATTAGATATCTTTGCCCGGGAAAGTACATCACTCGAGGAAATGAATGGCCTTATTTAGTACTTCTAGGTCTTATGGGGACTCATTTTTATAACCCCGACAGGGTTCTTAGAAAGTTTGAAATCAAGCAAGAAATACTGCAAACGACACCTATGGTTAGATTTATCACCGAGTATAAAGAAGGTGAAACTCCACTCAAATAGTACATGGTAGATGGGTGGAGGAGAAGAAAGATGAAGTAAGTATCCTTTCATATCGGGTATGAACCTAAGGTTAGTAATACCTACAAAGAGGGGTTGAAGGAGAATCTTGCTGGAATATTGGTCCCGGATCCGAATATACCCACATAGATCGTTGATGTAGAGTCAGAAAATCAGATTTGGCTCCACATACTTCAGGAAGAATTCTGAAAAAGTGAAATGGTGCACTAATAGATGCATGCGGAGGATGCCTTAATAATGCACCAGTTGAGAGAAGAGTTAAAGTGAGTTAGGCAAGAGGTCGATGATACAAGATGGTGTTTGCTTAATTTAGATGATCACATGGCTTCTTAAATTGATAACATAGGGAAGATTACTTACGAGAATAAAGCACAATTATACAAGAGCCACCTGGTCATCAACAGATGTCACATATAGCAAGAGATGGATAAAGCTAAGAGGGCGAGGGCCGACGGAGGAGCATCCAGGAGTTAGTTAATATCCCCTGCGCAGGACTTTGTTCTTTTTATGTCATTTCCCTTCTCTAAAGAGTATATCCCCTTATACAACTTTTGTAAACATTTATGGCTTTCTTGTAATACCCCACATTTCAAACAAGGATGAAAAATTCGTCATTCCTACGCGTAGACGTTTCAAAAGCCTCGAATCCTATGTAAATTTAGTGTGTTAATCAATTATGTAGTGTGGAAATCTATTTGAGCATGAATTTAGATCATATAGGTCCCCTAACTCAAGTACAAGTTGAAAGCTTTCCTATCGTTAAAGTTCTAGTGAGCGTCAAAACTTGGGTCAAATTCAATTAACCATAACTCGTTATATACGACGAACTGGGTGGTTTACTATATATCAAATGAAATATCTTTGAATTATCTTTCCAACGATACCAAGTTTGCCTAAATCCGATATCGGAGCAAAGAGTTATACCCATTTCACTCCAGTATGTCTGGCTGGAAAACTGGTGACGATATTTTGTGACAAGCCGTCACGCCCGTGACGGCCTATCACCAATGTCGTCAACCTTAACCCAAAACTCAAAATTTTACCCTTTTGTGAGGACAATTCATGACGGCCTATCACCAGCTTGACGGCTTGTCACGAATGTCGTCAGCTATTTTTTCCAACAATTGAGGAATGTTTTAGTAAGGATATTTTGGTCCTTTTCCTTCACTTCCCACGACTTATAACCCTCAAGGAGCATATTATCTTCAATTCTCTTTAGTTAAACATCTCAAAAATCTCTCTCATACACTCTCAACCACAAGATTAGGGTTTCCTCTCAAGATTAAAACTCTCAAGAACAAGATCTAGGGTTTTCATAGAAGAGTCTATTTCAAGGAAATTTCACTGTCAATCTTCACGAATTCTTAATCTAAGGTATGCGTAATATTCATCCATGGGTCCCCTTTATCCATGGAGCTCAATAATCATGTTTTAAATTATAAATTGTGATTTCCTTGTTGTTTTATGACTATATTCATGTTGATGATTGTTGTTTGGATTCAAGGTTGTATCTTGATGTATTTTTCATGAATCATGTGAATAGGTTAGTTGGAAACCCATGAATTTGGGTGGTACAAGATTTTTAAATTTGTTATATTATGCATGCAAGGTGTTTGATAAAATTCTTAGGATGCTACAAATTCATGTTTACATGGTTCCATGATATCTAAATGACAAGTCCATGTTAGCTATATGCTTCAATATTAATTCCATGCTATTGATGTGTTGCTATAGTTGTGGTATGAAACATGTATGATAATGGAGATATACTATATGTACATGAAATATATCCATTCATTCCCTACCATGCTTAAGATGTTGAAGAACTACATGAAGTATAGTATCCCCTACTTATGACAATGTGAATTGTGGACTCTAATCTTATGATCAAGTCAGTCATGTTGTGTCTGTTTCCTTCCATCAAGTCCTGGGGGTATTTGTACCCAAAAATATAGCTGTGTGCCTAGATCCATGTCATGTTATCATAATACTCTCAGTCAAGCCATGATCCATAGAATTCAGTCAGTCATATGACTCAGGAAAATTCAGTAATCTCAGTAATCTCAGTAGTTCAGTAATCTCAGTGATCTCAGTACTCAGTAATATCTGTAACCTCAGTATTCAAAGTCAATCTCAGTAACTTCAGTACTCTCAACCAGTACTTAGAACTCAATACAGTCCGCCAGTCATCAGAATCCAATAAACTTAGTTTAGCTCCGCTAAACAATACCACTAGTATCAGTTTAGTTAATCAGTATCAGTTCAGCTAATTAGTTCAGTTCAGTTATTCAGTTTAGCCCAGTTATTTAGTTCAGTGTCTTTCAGATAGGAGTAGGATTCAACACCGAGTGATCCTAGGGATGGGGACTCATCCGCTAGATTAGGACTGAGATCCTTAGAAGCAATCCCTAAGTTCCAGAACTATGTAGCCAGCGTAGGTACGAGATGTCACCCATTAGATAGGACTGACATACTCAGGGGTCACCCATTAGCACATTTATATGTATAGGACTGATCCCCGGAGTCACTCGCTAGATTAGGACTGACTCCACAGTAGATGTCTTTACTGGTGGCGCGGTACTGACACTCTTCCAGTCAGGACAGAGATTGGACCCCAATTAGCTTAGCTTGGGGCATGTCGGTTAGATGAATATATCCCACTGTTTCAGTTATAGATTCAGGACTGTCAGATACAGTCAACTCAGTTCAGTAGTACAGATTCAGTACTGTTAGAGAAAATCAATCCTTATCATTATAAATAGACTTCAAGATCACCTATTAGACAGGACTGATCTCAAATTCAGTTACTCCATATAAAACAAAACTCAGATAGTTCTAACAAAACTTAGTCTGTCAGATACAGTTGCTTAGTATCAGTTACATCAGTTAGTCTAATCATCACAGTTATATCAGTTCTATTAGTTTTCTAAACTCATGTATCGGTCATATCAGTTATCAGAATTTATGATATCAGTATTCAGCTTCAGGACTGTCAGACACAGTTAACCAGATCAGTTCTTCATAATTCAAACTGTCAGAAATAGGATTTAATCTATTCAGTATCTCAGTATCAGTACACTTATATTGTCAGTATTCAGACTCAGTAGTCAGTATCTCCACGAGTTCAATTACAGTTATGTATGTATGTATATATTCTTACATTCATATTAGTCAGCATTATTCATGCATATAACCCTTTGCATTTAGCCTACCTCAGTCGTATACTCAGTACATTCAGACGTACTGATGCATTTGCGCTATGGTGCTTTCTCTTATGTTACACCATAGGTTCAGAGGCACGAGCTCCAGATCAACAGTAGCATTCCAATATTCAGAGTTTGCAGTGAGTCCTTCTTATTTGAGGACAATATGATTATCGCTACATTCACTATTCAATTGCTAGATGGAGTTAGTTGGAGACATATTCCTTTAACTCCTTATTCAGTTCAGTTAGAGGCTTTTAGACTAGATGTCAGATTAGATATTCAGATCTCATTATTTTCAGTACTTATGACTTATTTTGGTATTGTTATACCTTTTTCTGACATTTTGTTATTAGACGTTTATTCAGTTTGAACCTTATGGCCTTTCATGTTCATGTTTCTACATTTTATGATATATTATGCAGTATATAGGTACAAATATCAGTCATGGGTTAGCTTGTGGTCATTCGGGGTCATGAGCATCGTGTAGCATTTTGGTTCCGATAATCGGGGTGTTATATTTCTATATATCTATAGAGATTTTGGAGGGATAATTGATTGGATTAAAAGACATATATTTCCTTCAAATTTGCTGGGCTATCCCTTGACTCAAAAGGGTCACCTAATTAGGACATATTATTTATTATTCTATTATTATGTAATATAAATATTTTATGTGATATAATTGTTGATGTGTTATATGCATTGTTAAATTAAAGGTAAATTGATCTACTCCTCAACAAAGCCTTAGAAAACCCTTTAGGCAAAAAATATACGCTTACTATCCAAAGTTCGCCCAAAACATTCCAAGTCCCTAAGTTTCTCAGAAAAGTCATCAACTATTTTTGTTAGCTTTCTTTTTAAACATATTCCTATTTTTTCAGAAAAATTTGTCATGGATTCAAGGATCGTACAACTGAAAAAGTGGATAGTGGAGTTAGCCTAAGTGGAGGAAATACAAAAAGAAGACATCAAGAGACTGATTATGAGGTCCGATCAATCCGACAAGGAAATTGCCGAAGTCAAGCAGTTGATCCGTGGGAAAAGAAAAAGTTTGAGAAAGCTTCACCTTCAAACTTAAGAGAGGACCACTGAGCCAAGATTAAAAGGGATGCCATCTTGCCAACTAGGATTAGGCCGGGAAGTGAAAAGATCGCCCTCAGAGCTCACTTTAGAGGATGCTCTCAGTGCCCTAGATCGTGACATGCTCGGCAGTCTATCAAATCCTAAGAGATATTAGAGTCCTCTACCCTGATCGAACGGAAGAATTTAGCTACTTTTCGGAAGAAGATCATAAGAAGTGTCATTATCATCCAAATAAATATGGCCATACCACTAATGAGTGTCTTTTTCTGAAGTCCATGCTTTGCAACATGATCTTTAGCGTCCAACTAAATAATTTATTGGAACGACAAACCATTCTCTATTGTGATTGGGTTGATCCAGACATTCCCATCACCAATGACTTACAGATTTATAAATATGAATTGAAAAGTTTTGAAGATACCTACCAAGACATCTATTCAAAGCTCATCCACGCTAAGATTCAAGAACCAGTGGAAAGGAAGCCTAACACAATGTCTAAAGCCTAGAAGAAATTCAATGAGGTCTTTCACTATTATGAAGGCATCAGATGGCATAACTTGGAGACATTCCATGATTTTAAGATGGATTTGGAGAGCCTGGTGGATACAGGAAAGGTCGATCTAGAATTTTCACCATACTACCTATAGAAGATGAAGATGTGGAAGAAGTTGAATGAAGTGGGAATGCCCGCATCCATCTAAGACTTAGTCATTTATTTTTATCTTATTTGTTGTCATTTTCCCTTTCATATTCTTCTGATGTAATGAAATCTAATGAGATTTCAATGAAATAAAGTTTTATTCTTGCCTATTTGAACTATGTATGGCCTGATTTCTCCTTTGTGAGATACGTAGGCAGACTTTTGGCCTGGCCACTGTCCTTCAAAACCATTATGTCTCGTTTTGTCAAAGAAATTCATATGATTCCAAAATAATAATACTTGATAAAAATCCTATCAAGACCCATTTATCCAAAAATCAACGGACAAAGTCATGATCGTTAATTCCATTCGAGTCAATACCCATTCGTGGATCAATTTACCTAAAATAAGAGCAACTTTATGTGTTTACTTTATGTTGGATATCTTGCATTAATTACCACTCATAGAATCTAAAATATCTGCCTTTGGAGTTGTTTTATCAGGTATCAAGAAAGTAGAAATTGATTTGTGTTGACAAAACTGGCCGAACATCAATATTTCACTAGATCTAAGGCAAATAAAAATTCCTCCTTTGACCATCGCTTAGCTTAAGAGGAAAGAATGACTGGTAGTAGCAGTGATAATGCTCTCACCAAAATTACTGTTAGAAACGGTGTGATAATGGCACAAGGTAAGATAATTGATGAACTAACTAGGAGAATGAAGGAGCTTTAAGAAGAAGTAAAACGAGCAAAAGATATGGCTAATCTAGCCATTGTTGCTAATACGCTAGTCTTGGATAACCATGCGTTTCCACTTTGATTCCCTCTTTTTAGCTCTCCTAATAATGAAAAACAACCAAACGACATACCCTCTGCTTCTATGCCTAGACCTCCTACTAATCCCGTTAATTCATCATGCCAAACACATAACCCTCCTACTTAAAATACCAACCGAGAAAACAATCTAAATTCTTACCACCTTCAAAGCTTCACTCCAAGTTACTAAAATACCTCGAAAAATGCCTTCACTTCCCAAAATACTCTCCCCACTTTTAGTCCTAATGCCAACGCTCCCTAAAATCCAGTTTCCACATACCAAAACTTTGCCCATGCACTCAAAACCATTTGATGACCCAAAATATATCTCCCGCTACCATCTAGGCTACTATAATGCCTACCTCTCACCATACATTCCCCCAAACTCCAAAAATCATGACTATGAGGAAATGGAGAAGGAGCGTAAGGTGCCTGAAGATAAATATGCTAGGGAACTACTGTTGATAAAGAAAAAGATTGCTAGGATAAAAAAAATACATGGTATGCCTGATGCAGCGGGGTTCAGTTATGATGACCTTTTAATCCACCCTGATTTGAACCTACCCGAAGGATTTAAAGTCCCTAAGTTCAAAATATTCAATGGTACTAGAAACCCTACTACCCACTTGAGGGGAAATTATGAACAAATGGTAGAAGCTGGTAGAAATAAAGCATTGATGATGATGTTCTTCAGCCGAAGCCTGAGTGGAGAAGTTTTAGAATGGTTTGCTTCACAAGAACTGAAGAAGTGGCCCAAATGGAGTGCTTTAGCTAGGGATTTTGTTGATAGATTTGTCTACAATGTAAAGATGGTCCCTAATAGATATTCTTTGAACCGCATCAAGCAAAAATCTAATGAATTCTTTCATAAATATGCCTATCGTTGGTGAAAAGAGGCAGCAAAGGTACGTCCCTCTATATAAAGAAGAAGAAATAGTCGTTGTGTTTACCTAAGTTTAGGAGGGAGAATTTTATGGCAAAATGATATCGGCAATTTGTGCTACCTTTGCTGATTTGGTTAAGATTGATGAAAAAGTTGAAGAAGGACCCTGGAACGAAAAAATCAACAAGACCTCTGGACAACTTGGATCTTTAGGATTCCTACAAAAAAGAGAAGATGTGTCTTTCTTAACCTTAGTCCAAACCCAAAGACAAATAAATATTTTGGGTCCTATTCTGGGAAAATGCCATGACCGGCTATATACCCATCAACTCTACCAAATCCTAAACCTGTGTTCTATACCCAACCTTGCCCCCAAGTTCCACAGCCAAATTTCTCTACCAATCAACCGATTACCTAGATCCATTGCCAAATTATCCGCCCACTTACCAAGCTCCACTCCCAAATTTCTAAGCCTACAAAAAAGCCCTAGTTAACTAGAGTTACCATCAAGTCCCACCCCCTACTTGCAAAAATAGTTCTTGTCCAAATAACGAAAAGAAAGTCACCAAAAGTTTCACTACTTTGGATGAAACCAGAACTCAACTATTTGAAAAGCTAAAGAAAGCAGATCTCATCCAACCCATCACACCGAAATCCGCCAATACCAATTCTCACTTTTTCCATGACGATCAACATTTTCATATCATTCAAGAGGTGCTAGACACACAGTTGAGGACTGGATTAATTTGAAGCACAAGATTCAAGATTTGATTGATTAAAAGGTGATCTTACTTCAAACGGTGCCGCAAAACTTTACCACTAATCCACTCCCAAACCATGATGGGGCAACTATCAGTATGATAGAAAAAGATGATGAGTGGGTGGTAAGCAAGTCTATAACACAGGATAGCCCAAAAGAAATAGATAAGGTAAAAGATATAGAAAAAATAGTTACTACCTTAACTATTACCGAGAAGCCCAAGTTTGTTGCATTCATCGCACCTCATCAAGTTTTTACCTTAGTTCCTGTATGAGAAGAATTTGTGGTGAAAGCTATTGCTGTAGAAAGAATGACTAGATCAGGGAGATTCTACACTCCATAGGAACATGCCAATGATACATACAAGAAAATCCTAAAAAAAGGCCAATCACTAAAGGGGAAGCCGAAGAATTTTGGAAAAGAAAGCAGCCGAAGGAGTACTCTATGGTAAAGCATTTAGAAAAGACCCCTAGTCAGTGTCTATAATATTTAAAATTTCAATAAAAGCCTCCCTTATTAGAAATATATTTTTACTTATTTTTAGTGCATTATTTGATTGCTATAATCCAACTTATGTTGTTTACGATTTTAGTAATAATAATTTAAAACTTGACAATATCATGTCATGTCAAGATCTAAATAAACAAATCAAAGCAAATGATGATGAATGAAAGGACTGTGATGAAGAAACGATGGCCCAGAATGATTAACATAGGAATTAAAAGATTTTGAGGATCAGAAAATCCCAACCTAAAGGAAACTGAGATAGTTAATCTAGGTGATGATGGAGAAGTCAAAGAAACCAGAATCAGTGTTCATCTTACAGAAGCACAAAAAAGAGAACTCATCGGGTTACTTAAAGAATACATTGATATATTGGCTAGGTCCTATGATGACATGCTAGGATTGAGTACAGATATCATATCACACAATTGCCAATTGATTCAGGGTTCAATCTTGTGAAGCAAAAGTTGCTAAAATTCAAGCCAGAACTCAGTCTGAAAATCAAGGAAAAAGTCACTAAGCAGATCCAAGCCAACGTGGTTAAATTCATGAAGTACCTAACATGGCTAGCCAACATTACTCCAGTACCAAAGAAGGATGGAAAGGTTTGAATTCGATCGATTATAGGTACTTGAGTAAGTCCTAAAGATAACTTTCCATATTCTCATTGACAACTGTTGAGGTATGAAATAAAGTCATTTGTGGATTGCTTTGTCGGGTATCATCAAATACTGATGGACGAAGAAGATGCATAGAAAATGGACTTCATCATACCCTAGGGTGTTTAGTAGGGAAAATGGTCGTCATCACACCCTGGGGTGTTTATCACTATAGGGTGATACCCTTCGGTCTCAAGAATTTTGGTGCTATGTATATGAGACCCATGACAACCATATTTCATGATATGATCCATAAAGAGATTGAAGTGTATGTGGACAATGTGACCATCAAATCTCATAAAATTTTGGACCACTTGGCTCATTTATGAAAGTTCTTTAATCGATTGTGGAAGTATAATTTGAAGTTGAATCCTGCTAAGTATGCTTTTGGGGTACCGACTGGGAAGTTGTTGGGTTTCATAGTTAGTAGAAGGGGCATTGAGCTTGACCCCTCAAAAATTAAGGCAATCTAAGAACTACCTCCTCCAAAGATAAAAAAAGAAGTCATGAGTTTTGTAGGGAGATTGAATTATATCAACAGGTTCATAGCCTGGTCAATGGTTATTTACGAACCAATCCTCAAGATGTTAAAGAAAGATGCGGAAAATAAATAGACTGAGGAATGCCAACAAGCTTTTGACCAGATCAAGGATTATCTATCCAGTCCACCAGTACTAGTTCCTACAAGAGAAAGAAGCCATCTGTTGTTGTATTTATCAATCTCAGACAATGCATTTGGATGTGTTTTAGGCAGCAAGATGAAATAGAAAAGAAGGAAAGAGTAATTTATTACTTGAGTAAGAAGTTCACCCCACACGAGGTTGTTTACACACTATTGGAATAGACGTTTTATGTATTGACTTGGGTGTCCCAGAAGCTGAGGTATTACCTGACATCATATACAACATATCTCATCTCCAGAATGGATTAGCTAAAGTACATATTTGAAAAGGCCATGTCCACGGGAAAATTTGCCCAATGGAAAATGCTATGAGTGAGTTCAACATTATATACGCGATTCAAAAGGCAATCAAAGGACAGGACCTAATGGATCATCTAGCAAAGAATCCAGTTGATAAAAAATATAAGCCACTCCAAACTTATTCCCCATATGAAAAACTATTATTCATAGGAGAAGCCATTGCCGAAGTGTACCCGGGTTGGAGATTGTTCTTCGATGAGGAGGTTAATTTCAAGGGTTTAGGAATTGGGGCGGTCATAATATCAGAAACTGGTCAACATTTTCCGATTATATCCAATAGTATGGCTGAATATGAGGCTTGCATTCTCGGCCTCAGATTGTCCATTGATATGAATGTTTGAGAATTGCTAGTCATTGGAGGTTCTAATCTATTGGTTCACCAGGTCTGAGGTGAATGGGCCATAAAGAATCCTAAAATAACACCATACGTAGAATTGGTGTGGGAGTTATGCCAAAGATTCAAGGAAGTGGAAATCAAGCATGTTCCAAGGATACAAAATGTGTTCGCAGACGCTTTGGCCACTATATCCTTCATGATTCAACATCCAGATCAAAGTTGCATTGATCCATTGGAAATAAGTTTGAAGGAGCAACGTAACATTGTGCACAAGTTGAGGCAGAACCAAACGAAAAGCCATGATACTTTAATATCAAGAGGTATTTAGAAACCAGAGCATACCCCAAAGATTCAACCATCAATCAAGAGAAAACGATCTATTGGATGGCCAATAATTTCTTTTTAAATGGGGAAGTCCTTTACAGAAGGATCCCAGATTTGGGATTTCTGCGATGTGTAAATTCTATTGAAGCTACAAAGTTACTTAAAGAAATTCACGCCAGAATATGTGTCAGATAAATGGATTCGCTCTAACCAAGAAGATCCTAAGAGCTAGTTATTTCTGGATGACCATGGAAAGTGACTGTGCAAGTTTATGCAAAAATGTCTTAAGTGCTAGATACATGGGGACCTAATTCCGGCGCCCCCACATGTTCTTAATATTATGAGATCGCCTTAGCCATTTGTAGCTTAGGGCATGGATGTCATAGACACGATTGAGCCACCAGTTTTTAATGGACACAGATTCATCTTAGTTGCTATTGAGTACTTTACCAAGTAGCTAAAAGCTGCCTTATACAAAGCCATAACTACGAAGGTAGTAGCAGACTTTGTAAAAAGTAACTTGATTTGCCGATTCAGGATACCCGAGTCGATTATCACGGATAATAGAGCAAACTTAAATAGTCATTTGATGAAAGAGATATGTGAACAGTTCAAGATTACTCATCAAAATTCAACCGCATATCATCCTCAAATGAATGGAAAAGTAGAAGTCACAAACAAGAACATCCTAAGGAAGATGGTCAATAGTTACCGATCATGGAATAGCTGCCTTAGGTATTGATGGGATATCGCACGACAGTTTGAACTTCTACTGGGGAAACTCCTTATGTGCTTGTCTATGGGACAGAAATATTAATACCCGGTTGAGGTTGAGATATCATCTTTAAGAATTATCGAAGAAATGGGATTGAGTAATGAAGAATGGGTCTGTGCCCACCATAAATAACTTATGATGATCGATGAGAAGAGGATGAGTGCTATATGCCATTGCCAATTATATCAACAATGAATGATTCGTGCTTTCAACAAAAGAGTAAGAGCTTGCACGTTTGAAGTTGGAAAATTAGTGCTCAAGTGCATATTCCCTCACTAAGAGGAGTATAAGGGAAAGTTCACTCCAAATTGATAGGGGTCATATGTAGTCTGCAAAGTGTTACCAGGAAGAGCTTTGATTTTTATGAAATGGATGGCCAAAGGTGGACCAATCCAATCAATTCTGATGCAGCAAATAGATACTATGTCTGATGCGGTCTTCCTTTGTACTTATTTTGTTGTAATTGCTTTCCCAATTGAAATTATTTTTATGCTTTGTAGTATCTTTAAAATTCCCCATCCCTGTATGTATGAAGTACGTTTGCCTTGAATTCTCAAGAATGAGATATGTAGGCGGCCTATGTCAGCTTCGGTCCATCTCTAAGGAGAAATTTCCCTTTCCTGCTATGTATGAACTACATTTGACCTGAATTCCCAAGGATGGGATACGTAGGTGGCCTTTGTCGGCTTTGGTCACCCTTTTAACTATATTTCATTCACTTTTATGTCATGGGAACTATGTTTGACCTGATTTTTGTTCAACGGTATATGTAGGCACCACAACAACTCGGTTATAACACCCAGGAAATGGAAACTGGGGCAGAATTTTTTGATAAGGAATCTCAAAAAAATCAATAGAATAAGATCATCCTCTAGCAAGACAAATTAAATTTTGAGACTGAGGCGGAAATTTTGAGGTCTTTTGAGGTAGACCTCAAAATTTCCACCAAACTGTACTAAAGAGTTCAAGGATGACAACAAAGATTTTGGTGATGGAAGAGTAAAGTCGACTTCATGGACCTTTAGCTATAAAGCCTCAATGCCTCGAGCCAAGAATGTTCATTAAAGCTCGTATATGACATGACTTATTTGACAGAGACTCCTCCCAATCTTATAAAAAGTTTTTTGAAAATATAATATTTATAAAAGTACTTAATTTAAATTAATTTATGCTCTAATTTTGCCTTACAATCACCAACTTGGGGAGCCAAAGAAAGAGTCAAAAGATAGCAAACATATGAAGTAGATGAGAACCCGATAATGGCGATGATAGGAGATGAAGAGCAAGGAAGTCAACACAGATAGATTTTACCAAAAACTAATAATTTTTCTGTGGATGCAGGTTATCTTGAAGCCAACAAAAACCAACAAAAACGTTGATTATTCACCATATTCCTTTGGTTTAAAAGAATACAAGAAATCTAAACATCCCAAGGTCGATAAGAAAGAGCCAAGATGGTCAAGAGATGAAAATAGTTGAGTTTCCCAAAACTAACAAGTTTTTTGTGGTTGCAGGTATCATCAAACGTGGAAAGAAAAATAATTACTTACTCATATCCCCAACAAATCAAGGATGGATGTTTAAAATGGTACATACAGAAGGCCCAACATGCTAATAGAATGGTTAAGGTGATGTTTTCTACAATTAATGCATAGTTATTTGCATTCCTTCCTATCTTCCTACTGCATCATGTCATGCCAAGAGGGACATAACAAGAGGTCCATGCCGATAAGGCATTCCAAGAGGGCCATGCAAAGAGGGCTATGTCGAGAGGGCCATCCCGAGAGGGCCATACCAAGAGGGCCATACCGAAAGGGTCAGGCCAAGAGGGCCATACCGAAAGGGTCATGCCAAGAGGCCATGCTGAAAGGGCCATGATAAGAGGACCATACCGTAAGGGTCGTGTCCAAAAAAACATATTGCCTTTTCCAACTAGTTTTGAAGAGACAACAATCCAAGGGCCATCTCTATATTAGATATGATGCCCATAATTAATTCAAAGTCTTCTATATCCGCTAATCGCATGAAGATAAAAAAGTCTATTGTTAAAGGATATTCTGAAGCATTTCCTTATATATCCGGTAATTATACAAAGACAAACGAGTCTGGCATTGAAGGATATTCTGAAGCATCCATATCTGATCAAATCATTCAAAGGCAAAGAAGTTTGGTGTTGAGAGATATTCATCAGCTTCAAGTGCATCAATCACCAAAGATTTAATGGCATTCATTATTGGATCTCAAAAAATATATAGTCCGAAAGATGTCTATACGTCACTATCCAAAAATATACGACGTACTAGATTTTTTGAAAATTGATAATCTAAGGATCATTTATAAGTCACATTATTTGAAATAGGATATTGTGCGAGATTACCTATAAATTAATAGAATATGGGTCATTCGTAAGCTGCAACAATATTCTAACTAGATAATGTGAAAGGTTACCCAAAAATATATAGTCCAAAGGCTATCCATAAGTCACAAGTAAATCCTTACCGGAGAATATGCAAAATTATCAAATCGATATGTCCAAGGGTTTTCTATATGTCGCGTCATATCTAAGATCAATTATGCGCAGGATTACCCAAAGACTACCAATTTAAGAGATATCTTTAAGTCATATTGTATCCAAGGTTGGATATTATGCAGGAATACCCAAGAGCTAGTAGTCAGAGGGATATCTGTAAGTCATCTATTATCCAAGGTCGGATAATGTGCGGGATTACTCAAAAGCTAGCAAATCAAAGAATATATGTATGTCCCCTCATATCCAACATCAAATAATGCACAAGATTATCTAAAGATTGATAATTCAAGGAAAATCTATAACTCGTATCGATACGAAAGATGTGAAGGACTTATTCGAGGTCACGTGCAAATGACCATTGTCAATAGCCGAAGGGGTTATCATTCCACATATGAC
The DNA here is from genome assembly GCA_030864225.1 of Capsicum baccatum var. pendulum. Taxonomy (NCBI): domain Eukaryota; kingdom Viridiplantae; phylum Streptophyta; class Magnoliopsida; order Solanales; family Solanaceae; genus Capsicum; species Capsicum baccatum. The sequence goes on from CM061554.1 coordinate 44,360,715, forward strand.
AAGCATTATAGTTGATCAGAAAGGTTGCCACATCAGCATATGGCTATACAGTTGTAGGGACTACTCTATACGTGTAGTCGATACCCAAGAGGGCCACCCAACTTTGAAGGAAATTTTCAACCGTCAAAACAACTATTTTATCCAACGACCAAGAGGGTTGTTGTGTCAGTTATCGCAAGAATCGTCGCCCCCTAAACAGGTACATGAGAGGATGACATGTTTTTTCGAATAGCAACTTACACGGAGTTATGGTAAAAGAGAAACTATGTACCCCTTAGTGAATTATGTTTATCACTAAAAATTTTGTTTGAGATGTTGTCGAGAGCATCCGAAAAGATGAAAATCTCAAATGAAAACCACAAGTGCGGATGACTCCGAAAAAGATGTAGCATAATGTGGAACTTTTTCTTAGCAATAAAATAGGACATAGTCCGAAGAGGAATATCAATCTCTTTGGACGCGAGTATTGACACCCAATTTTTTCTCGCTTTATTTTCTTTAATTATTTTTCGGTGCTGCCTGACCCTAAATAACTTTTCAAAAATAAATTCGTATTTTTATTTCTATTTTTGTGAATTTTGAGAAGAATACAAAAAAGGATTTATTTTCCTATCATATTGTGAAATATTTTAATTAAATTCTTTAAATTAATACCTTTAACATCAAAAATCACACAAAATATTTTAACCACATTTGCATTTTTCTAGCGTCTTATTATATTCAGTCGATACTTTGTGACTTCATATATTCTTATACATACATATATAGATGCTTATTAACATAATATACATATATTTTGATTTAATTCTTATATATAAATTATATACATTCTTATATATATACATATATACATATATACATTTTTGTCAATATTACATATATTAAATTTCACAGTTTTCAAATCGGACGCGTATACAAATTATGTCTGTAATTTATACACGTACGTACTAAAAATAGTTTTTAGGGTAATAGGAAGCATCGATAAATTAATTTCGGTAGAATGAGTGTTTGGGACAACAATAATTCAATTTAATTTTTATTTCACCCAAACCTAACTCTTATTTATAAATTTCAATCAAGAGGTCCCAAAATTAGCCCAAAACTCAGTCCAATATCCATTTCCATTTCATTAATCCCCTCCGCAATATCAACCGATCACACACTGCTTCATCAGCGAAAAAACAAAATTCATCCACAAATTAACCTGATCTATTGATTACTTTCTAACCAAAAAATCCCAACATTTTCAGTTATCTTTACATATACATATATATATATATATATAATTTATTTATTTATTTAATTTTTATTCATTCATTTATTTGTTTTCGCCTTTACTTTTTTGATCCATAAATTAAATTTGAACCATTTGATAAAAAATTGAACAGATATATATAAATACACACACGCACACGCACACATATTTTATTTTATTTATTTTAGTTTTAGAACATTTGCTTTCAGCCGTACGATCAGAAGATTAGACGGATCAGATTCAATCAAATTTCTCAAAACACAAACGTCTCTATATTTTCTCAAAAACCCTAAATCACGCGTGTTGTCTTTTCCAAAATCAATGTATGGTCAGTTTTAGTTTTCCCAAAACCATAATCGAACCACCGACCTCCTCCTCTCTTTCTCACCCCTCTCTTCTCCACTATACCAAATCAGCAACCCTAACCTCCTTATGTTGCCACCGCTGTACCCTACTGCCAAGATTTTCCCATTTTTGGCCATTCTAACTCGTGACTCTAATGAATCACCAAAGAACAGTGCTGAATCGGTGATACAATGAAAAACGTTTCAACTCCACCATTAATTTCCATGAAAAAGTTTGATTTGGAGGAGACTTTTTGATTCAAATCTCCTCCCTCCTTTTTTATTCTCTCCGTTTTAATTTTTGAAACCTTTTAGTTTTTGAGGTTTCAAATCTGGACTTTTTCAAGTTCGGATTTGCACCTATAAAATATGGGTGTATTCATCTCCATAGGACAGGTTTTTAGAGGCAAAGAATTCGAAAGACAAGAAAAAATTTGTAATAAAGGTGGAAAAGGTTTGGAAAAGTAAAGAAAAACAAAAGAAGTCGGAAAAGGGCAAAAAGGGGTTGGTAGATGATAAGTGGTGAAGAACGAAAAAGAGTCTTAAGGCCTAAAAAATGAAAAAAAAAAAAGGCTAGAAAAACTGAATAGAGAGTGTGGAATTAGTGTGAAAAAAAATACAAGTTAAAATTTGGAAGTCTGGTTGTCAAGTAAACAATGTTTTCTTTTCGATTTTTTGTTCAAATTTGGAATCTCGGAGTTGAGTGTATCGTTGGAATTTTGATGTCGAAAGTCCCGTTCTTACTACACCACACAAGGTGCGAACTCATCCATTTTATTTTTACTTTTCATCCATTCTTCTTTTGGTTGCCTCGATTGTGCAAAATATAAGATTTTGCCCAAATCCGGTTAAACTTGTGTACTTGTTGTTCGTTATGAATAAGTGAATTATGTCTTGTTGTTTATTCTAAAAATGGGGTTTTAATGTGATTTTTATCAAGAACAAGTTGTTAATTCAAAATTGCGTTCGAATGTAAATTTTTTATTAAGTTTATGTCATCTTTGAATTTGAAAAATTGATTCGGACATAAATATGCGACTTTTTTGCTGTCACGTTTGGGTATAATGTTGTTGTTTATTATCAGTGGAGCAACGTCATAAATCTAGTTTTGTTTTTAATTTTTTTCTTCTGGATAAGGCAGCGTATTGAAGTAGCGAAGATTGAGAAATTAGCCCCCCGTGATTTCACCGCTGCCTTTTCCTTTGAGTTAACGCTGGTGTCGTCGTTTTTTTCTATGTAAATCCATCTCTATTGCGATTTTATATCCTAAAATCAGTATGATAAGAAATGATTTTGTCCAAAATTTTCCCCTGCATCTAAATGCATAAATATGGGTGTACATGTGTGTTTATTTTGTTTAGGACTGTTAGTTGGGATGTTGATTTTCTATCTTTGATATGAGTCATTATCCTCTCCCTGTTATATATTTTTCCTGTTTTCATATTTACCTCTTAAGAAATGAGTTCGAACTTGGTTTCCCGAATATGTTTCGGAGGATACATATACATATATATATATATGTATGTATTCATATATATATATATACATATATATGTATATATGTATGTATATGTATTACTACTACATATAAGGGAGGATTCTTGAGTTTGGTAGTCTCCACATAGATTTGTTTTGTCTATTTTATCCATAATTAAAATTTTAATGACCTTACAAAATTTCACCCATTTTAGTAAATTTGAATAATTATATGGGCTTATATTAAATGACATAAAAAAAGTGATGAGTCATAAGACAAGTGATAGTAATACTATAGAAGATCTTTATCTAAGCAAATTTAAATTATTCAAAAAATTTGTTGTCTTTTTTTATGGAAAAATAGTAATAAGAGAGACCTAATTTGTTTAGTCCTCACAAGTAATCTTTTGACTATTTTATTCCTAATTAAAGTTTTAATAAGATCATAAGAGTTCACCCATAGAAGGAGCATCTACAAAATTATTTGTTGAATAGAATATTTTAATTTGTTAATTTGAAACTCTATCCTTCTTTATAAATTAACTTTATCGACGTGATAATATATTTATATTACTACTATATATAAGAGAGAATAAAAGTTTTGGTAGTCCTCACATTAAAATTTATGATGTGAAAGTCTTACATGTGACATTATTTTTTCATAATTTTCCTTTTAAAATTTGCCACATGTACCTTTGTAATTGGATGAATTTTCTTTTGGTTTTATGAATTTATTTTCTTCATCTTAAAATATTTGTCACATTTCACTTTTGAAGATCAAATTATATGAACTTTAATCAATGTTTTAAGAAAAAAATATTATTATATTGATATAATCATTACAATTTATGGTATTGGTTTTTCATATAGTTTTGAATATCTAATTTCTAATTTTATTAAATTAATATAACACAGTTTAGCATTAAAGTAAGTCAAATTGTCTTTTAAAAAATAAAACGATAAAATTTGAACAACTTTTGAAGACAGTTTTTTTTTACCACTAAAACACAGAGGATCTTGAGATTTTAGTAGCTTTTGCAAGGGTGTTTTTGATATTTCAAATTTTTGGTGAGATAAAATTACTACATATGATAATTAATGGTGTTTTTTAATTACATATTTTTGTTGTCGCCCTTATTCTTTTTGTTAAGACCATTCCACTTGGGTTTTTATAGTTGATTTTTTCTTGCCACATGTTATATTACTATTTGATTAAAATTCCTTTCATTTTAAATAAAAAATATTCAAGTTAACTTTTTCTACGAAATTAAAGTTTACAATGATTTCAACTACAACCTCAATTGTTCTTTATGATATTATAGTATAACAAATAATATTTTGTATTTATTTTTTCTCGCAGTGGACATGAAAAAGTATAAAACAATAATTAAAATGGGACGAATAGGTTACTCTTTTAAGGACGTGTAAAAGATAAATATAATAAATAAATAGACCGAATGGAGCAAGCTATTAATGTAGTTTAATTATCATTTAATATCCTTATATATTCTTATTAAATTAATTTATATAAAAGCTCTGATTTGAGGTTATAATTATTATAATTATAATATATAACCCTAAATGGTTTAAATAATTTGGAATGGTAAAATTGAATGGTTTGGTGGTCATGGTTATGGTTAATGGAATATCCTTGTGGGGTATAATAGAATCCCCTAAGTAAACATGTTAATGGACAACTTGTGGGGTATACGGGAACCCTCCAAACAAACATAATGGAATACTTGTGGGGTACATGGGATTCTCCTAAGTTAATTTGGTAAATGGGTACACGAGAATTTCCTTACCTTAAAAGGTCGGCTAAGGATAATACTTGCAACTTATAGTCGGTATGACGATACCACTATCAATAGCCTTGGTTAATAATAAATGAATAATGGATTGGTTGGTTGGAAATGGTTTTAGTTAGACAATAATGGCGAGGTGTGATAGCTAACTGTGAAGGTGGGAGTTCAATGAACGAACACTGAAAATTCATGTTTGCCGACATGAGGGGTTGGTCATGACGACCATATATGATACTATGAGGTACACGGGAATCCTCTAAGTACACTGTACATTTATATTTTTGTAACGCCTCAAAATCGAGTCCCGACACGTCACACGGTGCTTAGGATCACAAGTGACCCCAAGCTAACCCTTCTACTGGCATAACTCATAAGCAACTGAACAAAAAGTATAAATCTATACAAATCTGCTGAAAATAACTCTTTTCTGAATATGATAGATAAAAACTAAATTTACAAGATTACAACTCTGCTTTTACGACCAAAACTGAAATGGAATACATCAACTTCTACTGACTGTCTATGAAGCCTCTACTAGAACTGACTGTAGGTAGCCGGGTCATGACTCCCGAATAACCTAACTCAATACGACTGAATAAAGAAAATACAACACTTCTCGAATTGTATAACTAACTCAATCCCTTGAATAAAAGGGACTCATCACCTGCTGACTGGATGCCGCGAACTGACTGGATCTGAAGATGTACACTATACCTTATACCTATATTCTGAGAAAATGTAGCCCACATACGAATATGTGGGTCAGTATCATGAAAACATACCGAGCATATGGGGGTGCAATGTATATATAAAATAATATCTTAATATCATCACAATTTATAAAATTATGCATACTGATATAAGTGACTCACTTAGCTCGAATTAAAATCATCATAATCATAAGAGAGTAAAATATATCGGGTGAAACATGTGAGTCATCATAATAAATCTCAATTCACTTCCATCTCGATTCCAAATCATCAAAGCAATCGAATCTAATAACAATCCTCTTTGGAATATATGTTCATTAAATCTTTTGAAAACAATGACTTTCTCAAACTCAGTCTTTCAAACAAAAATGTTTTCATCTCAGATAAAAGAATAAGACTTTTCATATTAGATAGGAGAATAAACACATACACATTGGGAGTCTCTTACAACCGACATACACCATGTGAGCTACATGGAGTCCAACGTCCAACCCATATTGGGGAGAGCTGTCCTATCCTTGCGATCGGAGTAGGACCTTAATCTTTTGTTCACTAGTGATCACTATATCAATCAGCCTTAGGCTCACACCTACGGGGGCACGTAGTTCTAGGGAAGTACCAATCATAGCTATACCTCTCACTCGGTGCTAAAGACTACTCCCGGACTTAGCTTAGATCATTTAAAAAGAAATTCCACAACAACGCAATTCAACAATTCATATCGGGAGCCATCATGCTACCCCTTTTTCATAATAAATCAACATGAGGATTTCTTTTCTCATTCGAGTTCAAAAATAACCCTTTCAAGACTAAAAGGTCAAATCATTCAAATATTAAGGTGTGTATAACACATTACTTCACCAAAGATCATAATCTCAAAGAGGGTTTAAATTCGATATATCAACACTTGAGCAAAAAATTTCAAGATTCATACTTTGTATAGCAAACAATTATAACTCATATGAAAATCTGGAAATTCAACTTGAAACATGATATTAACATCAAAACTCAAGGAATTTATCTTTAAGACATCACAAAAATATCATAGTTTCTTGAACAAGAAGATAGGATACTAGTTTCCATCTCAAATTCATAATTAAACAAGTAAAATCATGTATCTTCGTAAAATAGTATAAATTTTTGGGCACAAGACGAAAGGATGTTCTTGTTGAAAACCCCACATACCTTTATGGCAACGGATTCTTTGAAAGATTGGACTCTCAATATTGATTGTGCAACCCTAGTTGTTTTTCTCCTTTAGTGCTCTTGGATGATGAACTTAGATTGATAATAGGGTTATGATGTGTTTAGATTCTATTAAATTCGTAAGGTTAAGTTTAGGGGTGTGTAAGGAGTGTCAAAAGACTTAATTGCCCTCAAAATAACTCAAAACGGAGTGTTTTTACTACCTGAAATACCAAGTGCATGCCGCATTGCTTATTGCATACATTTAAGTATGCACCGCATTGCTTATCGTACACCTATTCCAGTAGGCATGTGCGATTGGTTAGGCGATGCACTCTATTTTGGAAAGCCATAACTCCTTGCTCGGGTGTCGGATTTTGATGAAATTGGTATCGTTTGAAAGATAATTCTATTATCTACAATTTGATAGGTCTTGGGATGAAAAATTCCATGTATATTAAGAGATATTCACGTTTGAAGTTGACCCTCGTAGAATAGAATGTCAAACTTTAGATGAATCAATTGGTCTTAGCTCAACCTTGTTCTAGGTCATTACTATAAACATTTTCCACCTATAAACTACTTCATAGACTAGGATAATGATCATGCAATTTGTAGTCACGTGAGAGTCACTTTGATTAGAGATTAGACGCGCAGGAATGACGGTTAGAATTCTAGCACGAAAATACGGGGTATTACATTATCTCCCTTTGGGAACATTTATCCTCGAATATGGATAATTAACCTGAAACATAGAGGAATATTAGTCTTCAAGATATCATGTGTAACTAATAGAACTGAATCACTATATCTCAAGAATAATAAGCTACTGAACTGGTCTGCAAGTGCATAAATCCTCACAAAAAATAACTATATGGTTAAGATAGAAACGAGAGTGTCAACTTATGAGTAACTATTATTTTGCACTGGATCTAATCTCATGAAAAAGGATAAGAGGTTTATGACATGAAAAATTGGGGTATTATAACATCTCCCTCTTGGGATCGTTCGTCCCCGAATGATAATAATTTGAAAAAAATACTAGGAAGAGACTGCGATACTACACAGGATACTTACAAACTGAATCTTGACTTAGTATTTGAAACTGAAACTAATGCATGAACTGAGCTGAATTCATAATTTAATTGGACACAAACGCATTGCCTCTTGGAATGTACATACGTATAAGACTGCGGATAGTAAGACTAGCTGGAAAATTAAGAATCTATAGGAGCTTATCTCCTTGCTTGCTAAACTAGATTACAGGCTATATGGACTGGATCATACTGACTACCCATACTCAAATGGAGTGTTTCTTTAGCACTTTTCTACGAAATTCTATTGACACTAGGGAGCAAAGAATTTTGGGCATTCTCTGAACAAGACATTTGACTAAGGAATTACAACATTGATATAACTCTATAGCATGGAATATAATTATATCTCATAAACTAGGATAGGATTGCTAGGCTGTAGGCAACACAACTTCTTACTTTCAAGCTTAGCATCACTTCTCCAATGCTCTCTCAACTATACTATTTCCCTTAAATACCATACTCATTTGATTCAACTTATAATTCTCAAATTGGCACTGCAAAATCTTTCTACTAAGGTCTAAACTAAACTAAGTTCTCTCACCATGATCAAGCCTAATACTAAATCACAAGATACAACATGCCAAACCACAATACTAGTTTAAACCACAAGGTTCAATATTTTATATCTTCTTAGAGTTCACACCCTAAGCATAACATGCCTTACCACTTCAATGACTAATCTAAAACTCTTGATATGGATTCATTAGTACATATTGCATTCATCATCTTACACCCAACATAACATTCAAGCCTATCATTAAAAATCACATATAACTTTAAGGCAAATACCCCTAAAAGCATACTTCGCTTATTCTCTAAACCTTTATCAACAACAATTTTCTTGTACTATTCTTAAAACATACACACAATTTCTAACTAACCATGACATGTATCAAAGACTTGGCCTCAATCTTACTTCACACTTTAGCCTTAGATAGAAAAACATAAATAATCTTTCTTAATGAGGGTCATCAACTCTCTCACATCTAAACCATTACTTATCCACTATCATCGCCACTATCTTAAGTCACCGAAGGGCTAACACATATAAACCAGAAGCACAAAAACTACAATACATAACATTAACATTTATCTTTGTCGAGGAATAAAATATCAAAGGCATGGATTTGTCAAGCAAGTGATGGATTTGGTGTTGTAATGATTGAAATCCAAGGAATATTCTAGAGTAAGAAGGGGTCACTATCTTATCATAACTCATTATTTACATGTATCATAATCTAATTCTCAAAACTCGGTTTGGTTCTTCACTAACCATCTCCCCCTTAGGTTAAAGCTGGTATTCTAAGTATGATGGTCCACTCTATATCCCCAAGATTAAGCCATAATTTCATCATTCTATTATCTACACATAAATGCTAAACTCACAAGAATAAACTAATTTCGAACTTACCGACTTTATTCTTGAATAACCTATCCATATGCTATCCTTAATTCCTAGCTTCAATAATCATCATCAAAGACTTACACTCTCATTTGGAACCATATCTACATCTCTAATCACATAATCATAGCCTACCAAGATCACACTTCTATATTTATATTTTTTCCTAACCATGAGAATAAAATCATACTAAAAAGACTCAACATCTTTAATCATAACTCCTTAACTTAGCTATCAAGAACAACATAAATTATCTAACTAGCCTTTCTCCACCTAGCAACTCAACGTTACTACTAATCACACAATATGCAATAATCCTTAAAAAATAATGCAGCCCCATAGCAACTTGGGCACACCTCTACACCATACTTAATTATGAACACATGATCTTACACTCTTGCATACACTGTTCAGGCCTACTAGATCACCTCCATATAACTAGCATCAACAACCGAACCATCCACTGTTCAACTTAATGTCTAATGCTAAACACGATTTACAATCCAATCTCACACACAATTCTCACTTCAAGACTATAGAACACAACATTAAGAAAAACTAGTACACAATGACAATCGATCATAATCATATGACCTATCTTATTCATAATCTGTTAACACATCCTCCTTCTTCACATCATTACTATTTACCCATCTTTACACCTAAATTACTTTCATAGGTCTATAAATTTCAACTAAACTTCCTCTTGCAATCTCAGGAAAGCCTAAATTAACAATACTGAACCACCAAGTACTTCCATAAAAACCTATACTTTCCTAGCACAACGAATACCATCAATAACTCTTTTCATACTTCAAGCAAACAACAATCCACCTTATCTAATAATATCCTTCTTTAGCTTCACTAAACTAACAAACAAGGGTATATCACTTCATTACTAATTCAATCATAAGCAAAAATTCAGCTATACATATTCAATAAATTGCCCTTACCACCACTCTTGCCACTACACTTCTAAACCCACAAGTTTAACTAACACAAGACTTTCAACTAAACGTTACTACTTTTGTCACTACGCAGAAACCCACACTTTCGACTAACACCAGAACAACAAGATAAACAACAAGTTGCTAGTGAATCAAAATAGGCCTCACACGGCTTCATTAGACTTTGGTTTTATGTTTTGATTAAGAAAATTATATGAATAACAAAGCAACTATGCTAGTGAATCGAAATAGGCCTCACACAGGTTCACTAGACTTTGATTTTTCACAAACATAATGATAACAAGATTACATAATACAATAGATAGAAACTTGACACACAACATTCAACGATCTAGGAATACACCTTACTCTATCTTAATTAAATAACTCATAAGAATAAGGCATAACTTAAATTTGAAGGACTTATAACACACTAGAAGGCTCCTCTCAAGCCACTTTATGAAACTTCTAAAACTTCTGCCAGCAAATATAAGAGCATTAACTGGGGAGAAAATTGGAACTTGCCGAACATGTTACCTCAAGAACAGTACATAGATAGAGAAGTATAGATTGTCATTATGGATTCTGAGGAGAAATTTGAAAGTATATCTAACTTAGGCTTAGTGCACGATTTCTACAGGCCTGATAAACCACTTCAGTTTTCGAAACTCAAAAATACTGATAGGATACTTTTGTAGCTCTCTTACAATTCCTTAACCATCTATGGAGAATTAAGCTCAAATGTTTCTAATACCTTGGAAATAAGGCAGAGATGGCCTGACTAGAGTAAGATAATAATCTGTATAAATTTCTTGGAGAACTTTTCTATAACACGATTTAAGACCTAAAAGAATGGAGACATTTCCTAAATGCCTTGTAGCCTCTCGAAGAAAAGTACAGACGTCTCCATATCGTTCCGCAAGACTCCACTAGATACGGCTTTATATACACCCTAGGACACTTGAACTCTGTGCTTTGATACCAAGTTTGTAACGCCCCAAAATTAGGTCCCGAGACATCACACGGTGCTTAGGATCACAAGTGACCCCAAGGTAAACTTCTACTGTCATAAATCATAAGCAATTGAACAAAAAATATAAATCTATACAAATCTACGAAAAATAACTCTTTTCTGAATATGATAGATAAAAACTAAATTTACAAGATTACAACTCTTCTTTTACAACCAAAACTGAAATGGAATACATAAACTTCTACTGACTGTCTATGAAGCCTCTACTAGTACTGACTGTAGGTAGCCAGGTCATGACTCCCGACTAATCCAACTCAATACGAATGAATAAAGAAAATATAACACCTCTCGAACTATATAACTAACTCAAGCCCTTGAATAAAAGGGACTCATCACCTACTGACTGGATGCTGTGAACTAACTGGATCTGAAGATGTACACTATACCTTATACCTATATTCTGAGAAAATATAGCCCACGTACAAATATAAGGGTCAGTGCCATGGAAACGTATCGAGCATATGGGGGTGCAATGCATATATAAAATAATATCTTAATATCATCACAGTTTATAAAATTATGCATGCTGATATAAATGACTCACTTAGCTTGAATTAAAATTATCATAGTCATAAGAGAGTAAAATATATCGGGTGAAACATGTGAGTCATCATAATAAATCTCAATTCACTTCCATCTCGATTCCAAATCATCAAAGCAATCAAATCTCATAACAATTCTCTTTGGAATATATGTTCATTAAATCTTTTGAAAACAATGACTTTTTCAAACTCAATCTTTCAAACAAATATGTTTCCATCTCAGATAGAAGAATAAGACTTTTCATATTAGATAGGTGAATACACACACACACACACATTGGGAGTCTCTTATAATCGACATAAACAATATGAGATACATGGAGTCCAACGTCTAACCCCCATTGGGGAGAGCTATCCTATTCTTTCCATCGGAGTAGGACCTTAATCTTTTGTTCACTAGTGATCATTATATCAATCAACCTTAGGCTCATATCCTACGGGGGCACATAGTTCTAGGAAAGTACCAATCATAGCTATACCTATCACTCGGTGCTAAATACTACTCCCTGACTTAGATCAAATCATTTTAAAATAAAATCCACAACAACACAATTCAACAATTCATATCGGGAGCCATCATGCTACCCCTTTTTCATAATAAATCAATATGTAGATTTTTTTTCTCATTCGAGTTCAAAAATAACTCTTTCAAGACCAAAAGGTCAAATCATTCAAATATCAAGGTGTTTATAGCACATTACTTCACCAAAGATCATACTAAAAGAGGGTTTAAATTCCATATATCAATACTTGAGCAAAAAATTTCAAGATTCATATTTTGTATAGAAAACAAGTATAACTCATATGAAAATCTGGAAATTCAACTTGAAACATGATATTAACATCAAAACTCAAGGAATTTATCTTTAAGACATCACAAAAATATCATAGTTTCTTGAATAAGAATATAGGATACTAGTTTCCATCTCAAATTCATAATTAAACAAGTAAATCATGTATCTTCATAAAATAGTATAAATTTTTGGGCACAAGAATGAAAGTATGTTCTTGTTAAAAACCCCACATACCTTTATGGTAACGGATTCATTGAAAGATTGGACTCTTAATATTGATTGTGCAACCCTAGTTGTTTTTCTCCTTTAGTGCTCTTGGATGATGAACTTAGATTGATAATAGGGTTATGATGTGTTTAGATTCTATTAAATACGTAAGGTTAAGTTTAGGGGTGTGTAAGGAGTGTCAAAAGACTTAATTGCCCTCAAAATAACTCAAAACGGAGTATTTTTACTATATGAAACACCAAGTGTGTGCCGCATTGCTTATCGCATACATTTAAGTATGCACCACATTGCTTCTCGCACACCTATTCTAGTAGCCATGTGCGATTGGTTAGGCGATGCACTACTCTTCGCGAAGCCATAACTCCTTGCTCGGGTGTCGAATTTTGATGAAATTGGTATCGTTGGGAAGCTAATTCTATTAAATATAATTTTATAGGTCTTGGGATGAAAAATTCCATGTATATTAAGAGATATTCATGTTTGAAGTTGACCCTTGTAGAATCTAATGTCAAACTTTGAATGAATCAATTGGTCTTAGCTCAACCTTGTTCTAGGTCATTACTATAAACATTTTCCACCTCTAAGATACTCCATATAATTGGATAATGATCATGCAACTTGTATTCACATGAGAATCACTTGGATTAGATCTTAGACGCGTAGGAACGACGGTTAGAATTCTAGCATAAAAATACGAGGTATTACAGTGTTGGTGAGTGGAGGGTAATATGTAATACCCTACTCTTATGGTATCTTTAATTTGTGTGGCTACATGCATCGAGGCCCGTTCAGGGGGTTACATAGACCCATATAACCCTTGGGTGGTTTTAGGATAGTTAAGCTACACATACCCAGGTTAATGGTTTTAAATGCATGCTAAACCTGGTTCTCTTTCCTAGACTAGTTATATATATATATGTATGGTTTGTATGCATATGGTTGGTTTATTTGGTTTTACTAGATGGAATTATTTTTTCATTATCCTGAGTTCATGCTAGCGTTTACCTGCTAAACCCTCTTCGGATGGCTATAGTCCCACATTATGCAGGAACTAGCCATTCTACTCCTCCTACATAGTGATCAAATTTTGGGATCAACTGTTGGATTGAAATGATGAGTTTCCATCTTTCCAGAACACTCAATTTCATGTTATGGACATTTTATAAACTTTGATTATTTTATTGATATTGGTTTTGGTTATAGTTGGGGGTATGTCCCAATCGAATATTGGTTTTATTTTGGTTAGAGGCTTTTATGGAACTGCTATGGGTTGGTATGGGCATGATTGGTATTGGTGTTAGCCTTAGTATTTGGTATTGGTATTGGGGCTGACATCGGTTGACTGTATTGTTAGTTTTTCTATCCTCTTTCATTTTGGGGTTATATATAATTATTATGGAACTCATATGGTTATGGTTTGGTTTGGTATTTGTTTTTGGTTAGTATCAGACGATTGGGTTAGTTTGAGTGGTCACAGTCATAGACCTATTATAGAGTCTTAGATTATACAATAACGCTATCTTGTTATATATTTGAAATTCATTATACTTAGGATATGTGTAGCTCGGTTGGGTTGGGTAATGGGGGTGGTATCCAGTCCTGGTTGGACTAGGGATGCCTATTAAAATAAGGCCCTAGTTATGGTCATATCAAGTTGGTGTCTGAGCTTTAGGTTCATGGTTAATTGGGAGTCTACAAAGTCGTGTCTAGTGAAGTCTCTTTTAGGGATGTGTAGCGCGCCACACTCATAAGGGAGAAGCCACAAGGCATTTAGGAATGTTTTATTTTCTTGGTATTCTATTTTCAAGAATAGATTCTAAGCCCTAGAATCTTCTCTAATCCTTGCATGTTCGCTTTTCAGATCATTCCTCGACGATCTATAACACAAGAAATTTTCTTGTCCTATTTGGGGACAACGTGGATGGGACATAGGGGATCCATACTCGGTCTACGGGTCCAGTCTATGATATTTATTGAGTTCCACCAGTTTCTACTAGTCCTCTTAAGGGTGAGGTAATGAATGCTTAATTTCTTCAATCGATTGATCCTATTGCTCAGTTGGTTACTGCTCAGGCTGAGCAGGATACATCTGGTGTTTTATCAGCTGAGTCCATAAGGGTTGTCCAGTTTATAAAGGTGAATCCTCCTACTTTTCTTGGATAAAATGGAGAAAATCTTCAGGGTAATACAGGCCACAAATGTGGAAGGGGTGAATTTTGCAACTTATCAGCTCAAGGATATTGTGTACCAATGGTACAAGGAGTGGGATAGGGATAGAGGTGATGTTAAGGAGTTGTCCTTATTGGAGACTTTCTTAAATGCTTTTTTGGATCACTTCTTTCCTCAGGAGATAAGGAAAGTGAAAGGTAGAGAAATTTGTCAATCTGAGATAAGGGAAAATGTTAGTCAAAGAATATGCCTTGAAATTTTATCAGCTATCAAGGTATGCTCTGAAATTGGTGTCTGATATGATGGTGAGGATGAGAAAATTCTTTTTTGGACTGTCTTGGGATTTGATCCTTGAAAGTAAGACTGCATGGCTGATCAAGGATATGGATATATCTAGGTTGGTGGTTCATATTCAATATGTGGAAGATGAAAAGAGGAAGAAGGTTGAATTTGGTAAAAGGTAGGATAAGAAGTTCAATTCTTTTGAACAAGATGGTGGGCAATAACAAGGTACTCGGGATAGCAGTAAGTGGCCAAAGAAGAAGTGAGGGAGTTTTTCTTCCTTCTGTACTGCTAGTGCTCCTTACCTAAAGTAGTAGGGTGATAGGCATTAGTAGGGCGGTGATAATATTCGGGCATAAGGTGCCCAATCTTAAGCTGGGGCTCAGTCGGCTTCTTCATGTGCTTTTTGCTAGTTTTATGGTCATCTTCATTGGGGATTTTATGATGAAGGGTGGGACTGGTGTTTTAAATATGGTTAGCCAGGCCACATGCTCAGGAATTATCTTATTGGCAAGGGTGCATTTGGAGCAATCAAAGCTCCAGTTGCTTTATCTTCTGCTCATGCACCTAGTGGTTCTTCTTTTGCATTTACTCCTGCTTCTGGTATTGGTACTAGTTAGAATAGGTTATATTCTCTTGACTCTCGATATGAGTCTAAGGCATTTCTTGATGTCGTTACTAGTATGTTGCAACTTCTTTTTCATGACATGTATTATCTGCTTATTCCGGGGTCTACTCTTTCTTGTGTGATCCCATTTATGGTTGTGATTTTTGGTTTTGATCTTGAGGTTATTTCAGATCTATTTTTTATTTCTACCATAGTAGGTGACTTAGTTATTACTAAGAGAATCTATAGGGTGTGTGTGGTATCTATTGGTAATAAAGAGACTTTGGTGGATTTATTTAAACTTGATATAGTGGATTTTGATATTATTCTAGGTATGGATTGGTTACACTCTTATCATGCGTCCTTAGATTGTTGGACCCATAAGGTTGTCTTTAGGCTCCCTGGTGAACTAGTTATTGAGTAGAAGAGTGGTTCCCTAGCTCTTAGGGAAAGGTTTATTTCTTATCTTAGATCTCAGAGATTAATATCAAAAATATGTCTTTATCACATGGTCCGGGTTAAAGACTCTAACTCAGAGGGTCCTTCTTCTAATTTGGTTCTAGTGGTAAGTTGGTTTTCTGAGATCTTTTTGAATGATCTTCGTGGTGTTCCTCTGGATAGGGAGATTGATTTTGATATTGATTTGGTTTTGGTCACTCGTCCAATATCTATTTCTCCTTATAGAATGTCTCCAGCTAAGTTGAGGGAACTCAAGAAGTAACTTAAGGATCTTTTAGATAAGGGTTTTACTTGTCCTAGTGTAACCCCGTGGGGTGCATCGGTATTGTTCGTGTACAAGAAGGATGGTTCTTGATGATAGACAAATTTACACGCCTAAAGTACTATATTTTACCCATATTTTAGCTAAGTTTTGAGGATAAAATATATAATTTATGCACTTTTAGTCCTTTTTCCTGTAAGTGAGCTAACAAACGTGATTAGCAAGTTTTCAGGTATAAATGATGCAAATTTCAGCATTTTATGGATAACTTGACGCCAAAGAAAGCTTCACGAAAGAAGGAAGGGGAATCTTACACGCCAAGGACCAAAAGCGGCGCATGGAAAATCTGTCCCGGGCAAAAACAGCAATTCTGAAGACTTTGGGGACTAGCAGTAACTTAGTAGGATTAGGATAATGATACATTAACCTAGTAGGATTGGGTTAAGTAATGCATTAGCTTAGTATGAATAGGATATGAGTGTTATAAATGCCCTATTTTGCTAGAGATTTTTATCATTCTCATTCTACTTCTTATTCCACAATTCACTACTACTTCTAATTCTTCCATTAATTCTACTTTATTCTTTTTCTATTCATCTATTCAATTCTTAATTTCCACAACAAGAGAAACACTACTTTGAAAGGGAGTTCACGCCTAAAGCCATACCACACCATACTACACGTGAGATCTTTATTGTGGTATAATGATAATGTCTATTGTGATTTCCATCGCACTCATGAGTAGCTAAACTTCTCTGTTGGAGTTATGGAAGCCGTATGAGATACTATCTATTGCTATGAGTTTGTGAATTCACAACACGTTTGCTGCTTATATCATTATTCTCTTCATCTTAATCTAAATTCTTTGTGGTTGCAAACGCATAGAATAACGCCAGTATAACATTAACTTGTTCGAAAGAAAAGTTATATGTCTGGAAAAGAGATAATGTCAAGGTAATAGGGCACCAACCCCTATTAAAAAGTTAGTGCCGTAACTGGATTAACCTCTTGGAGAATTTGTACCGTTAGACACGCTTTAAGCTCGAAAGATTTAAAGTGAAATAGTCCTTGTTAAGGTCGAAAGACGCTTGGATTTACCATAGAATACAATTCTCTATAAGCACATGCATGTCTGAATTCCGCATAACTCATAGCCAATAGAGACGTATAACTTATAAGGTGGACATAACCCTAACTCTCAATTCTCATTGTTTAACGTCTTACTAAAACATTCTTTCTTTTTACTTTGCTATTTCTGTTTTTACTTTACTATTTTGTTTACACTACTTGCACATTACAATCCCCCCTTTTACGAGATTTTCACCAAAAGTCTAATAATCTTTGCTTACTTATTGACCGGCTATTCCCTGTGGGATCGATACCCAACCCAGTTGGGTTATATATTTGACAACGACCGCTTTACACTCCTACGAGACCTGTAGATTGAGCGTTATCAAAAATTGGCGCCGTTGCTGGGGAATACAAATGTCAATTAAGTTTGTGATAATTACTAGACCCTTTGGTCAAAGATTCTCGTACTTTTACTTTTACTTTTTGTTTTTGTTCTCTGCAGGTTTTTATTCAGTGCATGCCTCATACTCGAAGTTCTGGTCAACCGTTATTACCTATCAATCCTGAACCACAACGTATTGGCAGAATGGAGGCACAACACGAAATTGAAAGGATGGCTGCTCAACAGGAACAGGCGAGACTAGCTGCTCTAGCCGCCGCTCAAGTGCATCAATAGAATATTAATAACCCCGGGCGAGCAATAAATCCTGGCGACGAGGACCTAGGTGATGACGAGTTACTAAACCCTAGGCATGCTGCTGAGATTGCAACACCTGCCAACAGAAGAGATCGTCAAGCAAGGTTTAGGCATGAACGCCGACCTGTACAACCAGCTTTCGACGATGATGATGATGATCTTGATGGAGCCGGAGCCACAGGAGCCATTATTCCTCCACCATTGGCACCCGGAGCCAAGTTTAACATCACAAGCACCATGATTCAGTTATTGCAACTCAAGGGATTATTTGGTGGACTAGCAGGCGATGATTCGAATATGCATCTCATCAACTTTATTTCTTCATGCAAGTCCTTTGACAATCCTGGCATTGGTCAGAATGCAATTCGATTACGCCTATTTCCATTGTCTCTGTCTGGGGAGGCAACTTTATGGTTGAATGGGTTGACTCCTGATTCTATTACAAATTGGAGGCAATTGAGAGACGCTTTCCTAGAAAGATTCTTTCCGCCATCCAAAAGAGCACAATTAAGAGATGAAATCAGCAATTTTCGACAGCTTCCAACCGAAGCTCTTCATGAAACATGGGAAAGGTTCAAGACGAAGCTTATGAGGTGCCCAAACCATCACATGACCAATGTCCACCTAATGGAGATACTATACAGAGCCTTGAATTCAATAACTAAACCAGTGGTGGATAATGCGGCTGGAGGATCATTTATGGACCTCACCTTTTGGCAGGCAAGCAATATGCTAGATCGGATGACGAAGCAAAGTAGAGCTTGGCATACCAGGGATTCTGAGGTAGCAAGCCCTACTATACCTATTGGCATGACTGCTGAACAAAGGATAAGAAAAGAAGAACGTGATCAAGATATGGCGCACATGAAAACGCAAGTGGATCTTCTTACAAAGCATCTATTATCAGGGAAGACCAAAAAAGTCAAAGCTGTTGCGTTAAAAGGAAGAGATGAATCTGATTCAGAAGAAGAAGCCAACTACTTGAACAATCAGGGGGCTATCCGAGGTAATACCCAAGGAAACCAAGGTCGGAACTACTATGATAAATCTGGAAACAAGGATCAAGGTAGTTGGAAGAACAAGAATGAAAAGAGTGGTTTATAAGTTCCCCCAGGAAGACGTGACACCACCACATCTGGTTCTGGAAATATGAAAGATATGATGGCTAAACTGTTGAAAGGAGTGGAAGCAACCAACGCAGGAGTAACGGAGGTAATAAATGATTTGTCCTCAATGAAGCAATTGGTTGACTCACATTCCGCTTCGATCAAGCAAATAGAGCAGCAATTAAGCCAACTTTTAGGAACACTCAATCAAAGAAAGGCTGACACCTTCCCTAGCGACACTGTGCAAAATCCAAGGAATGACGGATCATGCATGGCTATTACTACCCGAAGTGGTAAGGTGATGGAAACTTCATCCAAAGGCAAGCAAGTGGTTGACGAGGCAGCAAACATTGATGATAAGGCAAAAGGAAAAGCTGCCGTAGACACCACCCACGATGTCCATGACGTCACACCAAGTATGTTGCAGCCTGAAAAGGCTGAAAAACGGAAACAAGAGGAGAAGAAAGCCGTGGAGAAAACAATTCCTTATCCACCACCACCTTTTCCTCAAAGATTGAAGAAGATTGCGGATGATACAAAGTTCAGCAAATTTATGAATATGTTAAAGCAGCTGACCATTAATGTTCCGTTGGTAGAGGCACTAGAACAAATCCCTGGGTATGCAAAATTTATGAAGGATCTTTTGACAAAGAAGCGAGCAGCAAGCTATGAGTTGAAGGATACTGTTCATCACTGCAGCGCAATCGCTACCCAATCACTAGTTCAGAAGAAGGCTGACCCCGGTGCTTTCACTATTCCTTGCACCGTTGGATCTTTGAATTTTGCCAAAGCATTATGCGATTTAAGAGCCAACATCAATTTGATGCCATTATCTATTTATAAAAAGTTGGGGCTGGGTGATCCTACTCCAACCAATATGAGGCTCGTAATGACGGATAGGTCGGTAAAACGACCTGTTGGTATTCTATGTGATGTATTGGTAAAGGTTTCTTCATTCATCTTTCCAGCAGACTTCATTCTTTTGGATTGTGAGGCAGATTCAAAAGTTTCCATAATCTTTGGGCGCCCTTTCCTTACAACAGGAAGTGTGCTTATTGATTTGAGAGCAAATGAGCTTTCATTCCGAATAAATGACGAAATAGTTCGCTTTGATGTGTGCAAATCAATGAAGCAACCCAAAGATCTGAACGAATGGCTGATGTTTACTTTGATGATGAGGAAGAATTACTTGAAGAAGTGCAAATTATTGATGACCCATTGGCGGTTGTGCTCATGAATGGTGAGAGTAAGGATGCTGAAAATTGTGAAGAAACTATTGGTGCTCTGACAGGATTAGGGTCATATCCTCACGCTTCCAAGAAGCTGGACCTCAATCTCAAAAATCGACCCACACCACCAGCTAAGCCATCCATTGAAGAGCCACCCACATTAGAATTGAAGGAGCTGCCTAGTCATTTAAAGTATGTGTTCTTAGGAAGCGGAAACACACTTCCAGTCATTGTGGCGGCAGATTTGGGTGAGCAACAAGTTGCAGCTCTCATTGCTATTCTACAGAAGTATATAAGAGCCATTGGTTGGACCATCGCTGACATTATTGGTATCCCACCTGGGATTTGTACACACAAGATTCAGCTTGAAGATAATTGCACACCCACCATTGAGCATCAAAAGCATCTAAATCCACCAATGCAAGAAGTGGTAAAGAAAGAAATTATCAAGTGGTTGGATGTGGGGGTTGTGTATCCAATCTCTGACAGTGCATGGGTAAGCCCGGTACAATGTGTTCCCAAGAAAGGAGGCATGACGATAGTCGCGAATGAAAAGAATGAACTTATTCCACTCAGACCCGTCACCGGATGGAGAGTATGCATGGACTACCGAAAGCTGAATTCATGGACACTCAAAGATCACTTTCCAATGCCATTTATAGACCAAATGCTAGATCGATTAGCGGGGAAAGGATGGTTTTGTTTCTTAGACGGTTATTCAGGCTATAATCAGATTTGTATTGCTCCCCAAGATCAAGAGAAAACAATGTTTACATGCCCATATGGTACGTTTGCCTTTAAACGTATGCCATTCGGGCTATGTAATGCACCAGCCACCTTTCAACGTTGTATGATGTCTATTTTCTCTGATATGGTCGAAGATACTTTGGAAGTATTCATGGACGATTTTTCAGTGGTTGGTGAGATGTTTGAAGCGTGCTTATCAAATTTAAGTATGGCGTTGCAAAGATGTGTAGAATTCAACCTAGTGCTGAATTGGGAGAAGTGCCACTTTATGGTTAAAGAAGGTATTGTTCTTGGGCATAAAATCTCCGAAAGAGGAATTGAGGTTGATTGAGCTAAAATTTAAGTTATCGAGAAGCTACTACCTCCAATTTCCATGAAGGGAGTTCGTAGTTTCCTCGGGCATGCAGGTTTCTATCGGCGGTTCATCAAAGACTTCTCCAAAATCGCTAGTCCATTATGCAAACTTTTGGAGAAAGATGCAAAGTTTGACTTCAATGAAGATTGTTTGAAGGCATTCGAATGCTTCAAAGGAAAACTGATTGAAGCTCCTATCATGGTAGTACCAGATTGGTCTTTACCGTTTGAAGTCATGTGTGACGCCAGTTGGGTAGCATTAGGCGCTGTGCTTGGCCATAGAAGGGAGAAGATATTCCATCCTATCTACTATGCGAGCAAGGTCCTGAACGAAGCCCAAAAGAATTACACTGTCATAGAACAAGAGCTCTTAGCGGTTGTGTATGCGTTTGAGAAGTTTCGTTCTTATTTGTTGGGAACCAAAGTAATCGTTCATACAGACCATGCAGCTCTGAGGTATTTAATGACAAAGAAGGATGCAAAACCAAGACTAATTCAATGGGTCTTGCTGCTGCAAGAATTTGATTTCGAGGTTAAAGATAGAAGAGGTTGCGAGAACCAAGTGGCTGATCATCTATCTAGACTCGAAAACAATCATATAGTGCAGCCTGAAATCGAGATTGATGATGCATTCCCTGACGAGGAGATCCTAGCGACAATAATGGAAGAGTTACCATGGTATGCCGACTTTGCGAATTTTGTGGTGAGTAATATGATACCGGCAAACTTATCTTACTATAAAAAAAGGAAGTTTATGCATGATGTAAAACACTACTTTTGGGATGAGCCATATTTGTTTCGACGATGTGCGGATGGTGTCATCCGGCGATGCATATCCCATGTAGAAGTGCCTAATATATTAGAAGCTTCCCACACTTCTCAAGTTGGAGGACATCACGCAGGTAATCGGACAGCAAGGAAGGTACTGCAAAGTGGATACTATTGGCCCTCGATATTTAGAGATGCCTACGACTTTGTGAGAAGATGCGACCAATGTCAGAGACAAGGTGCTATTTCGAAACACCATGAGATGCCCATGTCGAAAATTCTTGAAGTAGAGCTCTTTGATGTATGGGGTATTGATTTCATGGGTCCATTCGTAAATTCGTTTGGAATGAAATACATCCTAGTTGCTGTAGATTATGTTTCAAAATGGGTGGAAGAAGTAGCATTGACCGACAATGAGGGAAAACGTGTTGTAGCATTCTTGAAGAGAAATATCTTCTGTCGCTTTGGAGTACCACGTACTATCATAAGCGATGGAGGATCTCACTTTTGCAACAAGCTATTCAAATCCGTGTTGGCAAAATATGGTGTCAAGCAGCATAAGGTAGCCATACCTTATCACCCACAAACTAGTGGACAGGTAGAGGTTTCCAATTGAGAGATCAAGCAAATCCTTGCTAAGACGGTAAATGCTAATAGGAAAGATTGGTCTCGGAAGCTGGACGATGCACTATGGGCCTATAGGACTGCGTTCAAGACGCCAATTGGCATGTCCCCTTACCAACTAGTTTACGGGAAGGCATGTCACTTGCCCATTGAGCTTGAGCATAAGGCATTGTGGGATTTGAAGCAGATAAATCTAAACTGGGATGATGCAATGAATCTGAGATTAGAGCAACTAAACGAGATGGATGAATTCCGTCTATATGCTTATGAGAGATCAGACCTATACAAGGAGCGGATGAAAAAGTATCATGATCAACGGATTTTTCAACGAAACTTTCAAAAATATGATATGGTACTTCTCTTCAATTCTAGATTGAAGCTATTCCCAGGTAAGTTGAAGTCCAAGTGGTCTGGACCGTACAAAGTAAACCAAGTCTACTCGTCTGGAGTAGTTGAGTTGAAAGATACTAATGGTGTTGTCTTCAAGGTGAATGACCAACGAGTAAAACCATATATCGGTCCTCTTGACTCGATAAATTATATGGCCACCACTTATCTTGACGAAGTCTAAGTACTCAAGGTAACTATGTCATACCGCGACAATAAATCAAGCGCTAGATGGGAGGCAACCCATCGTTTTTTATTTTTTGTCTTTCTTTCGTTCTATTACGTGGTTGCTTTTGACAAATAAAAATCCAAAAAGAAGAGTCGTGCCACGACCAAAACTAAGGCGCTTGATGGGAGGCAACCCATCGTTCTAATCGACTTTGTTGTTTTTGAGTAAATGTAGGTGCAAAGAGGTGTAAAACGAGGAGATCGGTTTCAAATTTTGAGTTGAACGTATTGCATGTTAAAGGTGGTAAGTTAGGAATGAAGAAGCAAAAGGCTATGGATTGGGCATTGCTTATGAAAATATAGGCAATGAACAAGGCTAGGCCTATGTAAAACTAGGCCACGAACAAGGCAAGGCATATACTATGGCCTAAGCTCTCGGAATCTAGTGTGCCATAGCATAGGCGCCGCCCATGCCCAAGTATGCCATAGCATAGGCGCCGCCTATGCCAATGCCTTTTGTCTCTGAATCTCATATGCTAAGTGAAAGGCGCCGCCTATGCCTAAGAATGCCATGGCATAGGCGCCGCCTATGCCCAACAATGCTATGCAAAAGGCGCCGCCTATGCCAAGCATAGGCAAAGCAAAAGGCGCCGCATATGGTCACTTCTTGTCTCCAAAACCAATTTTAAATGGGTCAAAACCCGACCCAACCTTCCCCTATAAATAAGAGACTTAGTCTTGAACCAAAAACACATTGGAAACCTAGCATAAGCGCCGCCTATAGTCTCCAAATCCTCTCCAAAATTTTCCTTTTGCTCTTTTACTTCACAAGAACATCATCCAAAGGCATCAATCAAGTAAGTACTTCTTTGTTCTTCATTTATATTCCGTAAGTACTACACTACTACGCCTATTATGAATTGTTAAATCTTGAAATAGTAGAAGTGACTTGAATGTGGTTGATGTGTTGTGATACAACTAAGTGAGTGAAAGAATACGTAAGAATGATCTTAACATGTTTCCAACTTGAATTTGATTTTGATGCACTGTCATACTTTTGCGGAATTGACATGGTCACAAAAATTGCATAGTCTTGTCAATAGAAAGCTTACATGTTGGAATAACTTGTTCATCAAGAGGAGAATTATGGGTGACTACCAACATATGAGGTTGTGATTATTTCTAGATGCTATACCTTGATTCAATCTCTATGTAGTAGTCTTGATATATCAAACATGAAAGTATTGCCAAGATTTCAAGAAGTATGACTGCACTGATTTTATTGTTGGAATATAGCACCTAAAACGTATGCCGATGAAGTCTGAGTAATCGACAACTTTTACTTCACTAGTCTGTGCCAACAAACTAAGTGTGGGGTGGTGCCACTACTGCTTGTTTATAGATTGTATCCATCGAGATGACGCTAACATGAACATTGTTTTAGTCTCAGGTACAATGGCACCCAAAGCAAGACAAGGCAACCACTTCCCAAAAAGGCAAGAAAAGAGGACGCAAAGAGCAAGGAGAGTCATCCTCGATGCAAGTACCACGCCGCATGTTCGGAATTAAATAGGTTTTAGAGGAGGAAGCAAAGGAATGGTATAGGAACAACAAAGAGAAGAAATATGTTCATGTGGACTTGATAAACAAGGAAAGCCTAGCAAATAAAGAACCGCGCATGTTGGCCAAGATCATGGTGTTACATCTTGATTTCATCTTCCGAGACATGGGAGAATGAAATCTCGATTTAACAAGAGAATTCTATGCCAACTGGTCACCGAAAACCACAGGAAGCGAGGTCAAGATTCGGGGCCATGTTTTATAACTCAATGCGGATTTCTTCAACTCCTTTCTTGGCTTGCCTGCTGTTGATCCATTACCATTCAAAGAGCTGTCTAGTAGACCTCCATATAGAGCCATTCGACACACACTCTGTGGAACAAGGTCCATGGCACGGTGGAGTAGACACAAGGACACCGGACGACACAACACCTTCCCATATGCTCCTTTAAATAGAGAAGCAAGAATATGGTTGCGCATAGTCAACTCTTGCCTAATTCCAGGGACTCAGTACACAAAGATAACACGAGATAGAGTGTGCTTGGTATACGCATTGATGACAAATGTCCCTATTAATATTGGGGCAATTATTCGATACACAATGCGGAAAGCTAGGCTACATAAGAGGTCCCACTTCAGTTTTGGCAATCTGTTGACCGCAATATTGAGGAAGGAAGACATCGAAGAGGAACCGGCTGATCATAAACTCCCACACAACCCAAAGAAGGTTGACCTCACGAAGGTTAAGGATGCTGAAACTACGCATGACGTCAACCTTACCACTTCAGAAAGGCATGCTCAAGATGAGAGTTTCTTTCGCCACCTTTATGGCATGACTCGGTTTACAATGATGAGCGATGGCCGTGTTCCAACTGCTGCAGAGCTCCAATAGCTGAATTATGACTACCCAATGAATGAGCATGCGAAGGCGATGTGTGGACTAGGTACATATTTTGAGAAACCTCTTGATGACGATGTGCCAACCGATGATGATCGACGAATGCCAGACTCCGACGTGGAGGAGAATTCTGATGACGATGACTCCAATGATGATTTCGACGAAGGGGGCATGACCCCAGACATAGAGGAGGAGTCCGACTAAGCAGGTTCTTCTTATTTATTTTCCACTGAGGGCAGTGTGTCCCGTCTAAGTATGGGGTGCTGGTATTTGCATGCTAAACTTCTCTATCTGCATTTGCATTTATGTTTGTTTTATTTTTCTTTTTATTAGTTAAATTTTTCTTAACTTAACTTCGCATGAAATTATTCTAATAGACAGCATGAGATCATGACAAGAGTTTGTGCTAAAAATCATGACTATTGAGACGTATAGGCTCTAATTGTGACTCACTATGTGATATTGTGTGGTTCAATTCCTTCATCTGTTAGGTCAAGAGTCTATGCTACTCCCAATAAAGTCGACCATGTGCCTTGTGTGTGTGAGGATATAGTATATTCTGTGTTTGTGGCTGATGCTAGAACTTGCCTGGTATGTATGTAAAGCGAAAATAAGGAGTGCAAGTCTAGGAGATGATTTAGGCATTTCTTTGGCAACCTAGACTTGTTTACCTTCTTTTTACCTACCCATGGACATTATCCTAGTTAACCCCTTTGAGCCTTTAGCCTATTTTCTTTGACAACCTCATATGTAAGCCTAATCCATTTTTTTCAAGACCATAATTTGATTTAAATTCCTAAGTGCTTTAAAGTGTAAAGTCATGTGACAAAATAAGAGGAAATTGGGTGAGTATGATGCTTTTGAATGTAATGGTGCTTGAATTTGTTATGAAAAAGAATTGCTATTATAAGAGGTGTTATAAAAGGAAAAAAAGAGGGAAAGGAAAACTAAAAAGTTAGTTATGTTCAAAAATTGAAAAACAAAAGAGGTGACAAAGGGAGGTAGAATAAAAGAAAGCAAAAGGTTGTTTGAAAGAAAGCATAAATGACATATTGTGATGTATTAAAGCGCTTAGGAACATAGTCACTATTTCTGGCCAAAATAGTCCTACCCGTCCCTTAGCTAACATTACAACCTGTAAAAGACCTATTTGATCCTAAGCTTAGCATTCTGATATTTAGTGGAGCATTACACTAAGGGCAAGCCTATGGTCATCAGTTGCAACATATGAATTGTTTGTGAGAGTGAGAGCAAGGATAACCTTATACCCATGTTTGAAATATGTACAATACTTGTGAGTGATTATGGGTGATATATGGTGAGACACACATGGTTGACGAGTCTTGGGTAGTTGTGTATGATTCGTTGTACCTCAACTTGTGGACACGAATTAATCACCATCACGAGTCTATGTTGGAGGTTGAATTGTTTCTATTAATGATCAGAAAACTACTCTTTGTTAATGATTGACGTGCTTGTCTTGATGAAGATTTTGTGTTGTTACTGTGAAATCCCAAGTAGATGTTTAGATGGACATGATAGTTTGTTCGAGGAAGAACAAAGCTTTAAGTGTGGGGTGTTGATGATAGGCAAATTTACACGCCTAAAGTACTATATTTTACCCATATTTTAGCTAAGTTTTGAGGACAAAATATATAATTCATGCACTTTTAGTCCTTTTTCCTGTAAGTGAGCTAACAAACGTGATTAGCAAGTTTTCAGGTATAGATGATGCAGATTTCAACATTTTATGGATAACTTGACGTCAAAGAAAGCTTCACGAAAGAAGGAAGGGGAATCTTACACGCCAAGGACCAAAAGCGACACATGAAAAATCTGTCCCGAGCAAAAACAGCAATTCTGAAGACTTTGGGGACTAGCAGTAACTTAGTAGGATTAGGATAATGATACATTAACCTAGTAGGATTGGGTTAAGTAATGCATTAGCTTAGTAGGAATAGGATATGGGTGTTATAAATACCCTATTTTGCTAGAGATTTTTATCATTCTCATTCTACTTCTTATTCCACAATTCACTACTACTTCTAATTCTTCCATTAATTCTACTTTATTCTTCTTCTATTCATCTATTCAATTCTTAATTTCCACAACAAGAGAAACGCTACTTTGAAAGGGAGTTCACGCCTAAAGCCATACCACACCATACTACACGTGAGATATTTATTGTGGTATAATGATAATGTCTATTGTGATTTCCATCGCACTCATGAGTAGCTAAACTTCTCTGTTGGGGTTATGGAAGTCGTATGAGATACTATCTATTGCTATGAGTTTGTGAATTCGCAACACGTTTGCTGCTTATATCATTATTCTCTTCATCTTAATCTAAATTCTTTGTGGTTGCAAACGCATAGAATAACGCCAGTATAACATTAACTTGTTCGAAAGAAAAGTTATATGTTTGGAAAAGAGATAATGTCAAGGTAATAGGGCACCAACCCCTATTAAAAAGTTAGTGCCGTAACTAGATTAACCTCTTGGAGAATTTGTACCGTTAGACATGCTTTAAGCTCGAAAGAGTTAAAGTGAAATAGTCCTTGTTAAGGTCGAAAGACACTTGGATTTACCATAGAATACAATTCTCTATAACCACATGCATGTCTGAATTCCGCATAACTCATAGCCAATAGAGACGTATAACTTATAAGGTGGACATAACCCTAACTCTCAATTCTCATTGTTTAACGTCTTACTAAAACATTCTTTCTTTTTACTTTGCTATTTCTGTTTTTACTTTAATATTTTTTTTACAGTACTTGCACATTACAATCCCTCCCTTTACGAGATTTTCACCAAAAGTCTAATAATCTTTGCTTACTTATTGACCGGCTATTCCCTGTGGGATCGATACCCAACCCAGTTGGGTTATATATTTGACAACGACCGCTTTACACTCCTACGAGAGCTGTAGATTGAGCGTTATTAGTTTCCTTTGGATTTGCATTGATTATTGGCAGTTGAATAAGGTAACAGTCAAGAAAAATTATCCTCTTCTAAGGATAGATGACTTGTTTGATCAGTTGTATGGTGCCAAGTTCTTTTCTAAGATAGATCTTTGGTCTGGGTACCATCAACTTAAGATTAGGGAGGTGGATATCCCACGATAGATTTTCATACTCACTATGGGCACTTTGAATTCTTAGTGATGTCATATGGATTCAATAATGGCCCAACGGAGTTTATGGATTGGATGAACAAGGTTTTCAGGTAGTTTCTGGATCTTTTTGTCATTGTGTTCATTGATGACGTCTTGGTGTATTCTAAAAGTGAGGTGGATCATGCGAATTACCTGTGTTTGGTGTTGCAGACCTTGAAGAAACAACATTTGTTTGCCAAGTTCTCCAAGTGTGAGTTTTGGTTGAATGCCGTGACTTTCTTGGGTTATGTTATTTTTAATGAGGGGATCATTGTGGAAACGCAAAAGGTGGCTGTGTTTAAGAAGTGGCCTGGACCTATGACTTCAACCAACATTTGGACCTTTTTAGGTTTGGATGGGTATTATAGGCAATTTATGGAAAGTTTCTCAACGATAGATGCCCCATTGACTAAACTGACTCAAAAGAAGGTAAAGTTTTCTTGGTCGGATGTGTGTGAAGGGAGTTTTGAGAGGCATAAGGATAAGCAAACTTCTACTATGGTTTTTTCATTTCCTGAAGGCAATGAGGGGTTTGTGGTCTATTATGATGCATCTCGTGTGGGACTTTATTGTGTTTTGATGCCACATAGGAAGGTGATTGTATATGCTTCTAGGCAGTTAAAGGTGCATGAGATAAACTATCCTACTTATGATTAGGAGCTTTTGGCAGTGGTTTTTTCTTTGAAAATCTGTCAGCATTATTTATATGGAGTGAACGTGGACATTTTTCAGATCATGAGAGAGATAGTATGTGTTCACTCAAAAGAAGCTAAATCTTAGGCATAAGAGATGGTTAGAGCTTCTCAAGGACTATGATATGAGTCTTCCTAACCACCCAGGTATAGGTAATGTGGTTCCTGATGCTCTTAGCAGGTTGTCTATAGGGAGTTTGGCTAATGTTGAGAATGGAAAGTAGGAATTGGTGAAAGATATTCTTCGTGTGGCTAATCTTGGAGTTCATCTCTTGGATTCCAATAATGGTGGTGTGATAGTACAGAAAGTGGTTCGGTCAACTCTTTGTGCAGAGATTAAGGAGAAGCAAGTGGTGGATCCTGTCTTGATTAAAATCAAAAGTGATTTTGGTGTGTAGAAGTGATGGTCTTTGAGATTAGTGGTGATGGTACTTTATGGTACCAATGGAGGTTGTGTGTTCCTGATGTCCACAGTTTGCAATAGAGGGTTTTGGCTGAGGCGCATGAATTGCACTACGTTGTTCATCCTGGTTTGACAAAAATATATCATGATCTCAAGGAGATATATTGGTTGAATGGTATGAAAAGGGATATGGCTAGAAAAATGCTTGGTGTGCCAACAAGTCAAAGTTAAGCACAAGTGGCCTGGTGGGTTTTATTAAGAAATTGATTTACCCGAATGGAAATGAGAGGTAATCAATATGGATTTTGTTATCGGTTTTCCTCGGTCACGGAATTAATTTGATTCTATTTGGGTCATAGTGGATAGGATGACCAAGTTTGCTCAGTTCTTCTAGGTGTAGACTAACTTTTCGGTGGAGGATTATGTAAAGTTATAGCTTTGGGAGATTGTGAAGCTCCATAGGGTACCTATTTTGATTATCTCATATCATGATACATAGTTTTCATCTCATTTTTGGTGGTCTTTTAAGAAATGATTGGGGACTAAGGTTTGTCTGAGTACTGATTTTCATTCTCAGAAAGATAGGCAAGTAGACGGGACTATTTAGACGATGGAGGATATGCTTTGGGCGTGCGTGATTGATTGTAGTTGCATTTCGGTTGAGCATCTACCTTTGGTAGAGTTTGACTCATGGGCTGCATCACCTGAATTAGGAGTTCATACATTCATGGAATATGAATTGGACTGTTGGGTGAATTGGAATTCCTTATACTAGGGACTGAAAGCATACATGATTCTATGGAAAGTGTGTAAAGATGAGCTATGATCATGGAACTGACATGTAAGGCATGAGTAGATATTGTAATAACTAAAGTACAAATACTAAAATAAGAATGGGTTGGGCATCATCCCCCCTTACTACTAATATTGACATCCCTACTAGAATCTTAGAGCCTGACTTGGTTACTTTCTTTATCATCTCCCCCTTAGCTTAAAGCCACCATTCTAAGTTCGGGAACCAGTTAATCAACATCTCTAAACTGAACTACCACCACTTTACTCTAGGATATGAGGCATAATAATACACACAATTGGTAAACTCATCCTGAATGACTATGCCCGATAATGTACAACCTACTGCTAGTACTTCCTTATGAGACACAACTCTTGGCTTTCTATAGCCCCAAACAATCATCATATAACAACTTAACCACTGACTAACTTAGAATTCTTAACTCCCCTTTATTAGCTGAATCCTTAAAGATTCAAGCTTAGATTGTAACACTTAACATGGATATCCCCAAATCTTCAATGAACCATACTACTTTCATCATAGCCTACAATTATCACTTTTCTAAACTTCAATTTTCCCTATACCATGGGAATTACCATTACACCAATAACATATACTTTTAAATCAACAAACTTAAATTTTTTTCTTGCATTCACTGTTCCAAGCCTATCGATTCACATTTCATATAACTAGCCCTATGAATTCAAAATCTATAGAATTCAGATAATTGTTGCTAAGCTTCTGGGTTCATACTTCAAACTCTAGTTCATATGCTATCATAGGATTCTGAGGAGGGATCTAAAAACACATCTGACTTTGGATAAATGCACAATTTTCATGAATCAAGAATGAAATCTTTCATACACATAAAGGCACTTGATGGGATACATTTAATCCATTATATAATCCCATAACTGTCTGTGGGAACTACCTGAGAAAATCTCTATCTGTAGGTATTTAAGTTTGATTGTTTCTATTACCTTGAAACAAGGCAGGGCTGGCATGAATAGGGCAAGATGAGAATCTATATAACTTTCTTATAGGACCTTTCTATAGCACGATCTGAGATATGAAAGAATGTAAACTTTTCCTAAAATATCTTGTAGCCTCTTGTCCATAAGTGTGGTGCGCTTTACACACATACACAAAACTCTACTCAATGCGGCTTTCAGACTCTCTAGGACACTGTAAAACCATAGGCTCTAATACCAAGTTTGTAACTCTCTGGGAGTAAGCCCTGGATGCCACATGGTGCTTATGGTCCCGAGAGACCACAAGCTAACCCATGAGCTGGTACCTGCTGTAAGCACTAAATAAAACTAATAAACAATATATGCGGAATTTTAACTGAAGTTCCATAAGCTTTTAACAACTAAAATCAATACTAAATCATGGTTTAAAATATCTATAAACATATTGTCCATACTAATAAAACAACTGATAATCACAGCTTAAAACTGACTAACTGTCTGTACTAGTATTAAAGCCTCTAAATTGTCTGACTATGGAGTTGATGGGACAAGCCCCCAACTAACTCCGACTGACTAGATAACTGAACTAATGATATAACTGAATATAATATACCTCATCCTTGAAGGATAAGACTCACCGCGACTATTGCTACTGATACACTGGAAAGTCTAAGTACAATAGGGAATCCACGTATCCGAACCTATGATATAAGACATTATAGCATAAGAAATAAGTATAGGATCAGTACTTTGAATGTATTGGTATGCTAAATAAGGTTAGGCTGATATACATGGGTTCATGTGCATGAGTAATAAATGACTGAATGTATAGCATGAGGTACTGAGTAAGAATGCATGAACACTGTAAAGACTGAGAATGCATAACCAAGCATAAATCAAGTTCTAAAATAGTCTGTTAACTAAAATACTGAAATCTAGCAACTGAATACTGGTAAACTATATGCTATGGTCAAGCAAAACTGAACTGAATTTTGTAATAAATACTAAAACTAAAACTATAAGAGGTATCATCTAATCGACACACCCTAGTATGAGCTATCGGGGTCCCACCTGCGACCCTAGTTGGAAGTCTGCTAGTACCGTGCCATGGTTACTAACAATGGCAGTGGAGTTAATCCTAATCTGGCGGGTGACCCCTGAGATCAGTCCTAAATTGGAGGGTGATCTTTAAGAGTGTCAGTCCTAAACTAGTGGGTGACATCTCATAACCTATGCTGGCTTCATAGTTCTGGAACTTAGGGATTTCTCCTAAGGACCCAGTCCTAACTGACGGGTGAGCCCCCATACCTAGGTCAACTCAGTGCTCAGTCTTACTCCCAACTGAATGACATTGATTACTAGACTGAACTAACTTAACTTGACAAGTAATTGATCATGACGGCTAGCTGA
This sequence comes from Capsicum baccatum var. pendulum, assembly GCA_030864225.1. Lineage (NCBI taxonomy): Eukaryota > Viridiplantae > Streptophyta > Magnoliopsida > Solanales > Solanaceae > Capsicum > Capsicum baccatum. The sequence continues at coordinate 44,394,347 of CM061554.1, forward strand.
GTGCTAATGCTTATGATTTATCTGAAACTATTCTAAAGTTACTGAAACCAAGTAAATAACTAAACTTTAGGTATTCATAACCCCCAGGACTCGATAGCAATAACAATAGGACCAAATAAAATCTCTGAAACCATGGAAGGAAATCATTGTTCATAATTATTCACTTATGCATTACATCAAACATATAGGGACTAAGACTTTAATATGGGGATGCTTTTTAAACATGGAAAGATAGCACAATCACATTACCAAATCATTAATTGAGGGTTTTATTCAATATTCGTATGAACAAGATAAGTAAGTAACAATAGTTAAAACATACTACAATGCATTCCATGCGAAATCAATTGAAAACCTTACTTGAAAATCAAATTACCAAGATATTGCTAAATATACTTTAACTTTTAATGTGTAAGGACTCTTTCTATAAAAAACTCTTGGAAACATAACAAGGGGTCATTATTCAAACCCAAATCATTTAGGCATTTCATCAAACACTTGAAATTCATAGACTTAATCATGAGAATAGTCAAAACATAAGATGCTAACATAATTGAAATACTACAAGTCTGGATTTAGGAGGTTAACATGCGAATAGCACCATTCAAATGTATAAGGTTTAATTTCAACAAAAATTATTTGTAAACATCATGAAAAATTGAAATTCATGGGAGTTCATGGATGAAGTTCATAATAACATGTAAAGATCATTCTTTTAAACTTAAAATTTGATTCTTGGAATCCATGGATAGAAAAGGCCCATGGATGAACATCTAACATACCTCAGATGCTTAAATATTGAAGGAGAATTACTTTTCTTGAAAGTTCTTAAATGCTGACGGTTGGATTTTTGTTCTTGGGAATGAAAAAGGTTTTTTACATGAGTTTCTTTGAGGAAGATGGGCAAATAATGCCCTTATGGGTGTTATAATGTGTGCTTTAGATGTTTAGGGTTAAGGGGAAAGGACCAAACTAACCCTTGACCCTTAAGATGCTAAAACTATAGGGGAATAGCCCCCGTGGTGCGACCCTTAGTTGGGTTAAGCATCCCTCGCGATGTGACCCCCAGTCAAGTTGAATAGCCATTGCCGTGTGGGGCTATCACGACCCATTAGTGCCTCTCATGAAAAATGCCATAACTTTTCATTCGGGTATCGAATTAAGGAGAAATTGGTATAGTTGGAAAGCTAATTCAATTATCTACTGTTTAGTTGTTTTTAATCTACCAAATTCCAAATATACATAAAGTTTCACTCATTCAAATATGACCCTTGTGAAATTAAATACTAAAAATTGGTCGAATCAAAGACTCTTAGCTCACTTTGCTCTAAGTGACACTTATGAACATCTTTACTTCCTCATAATATTTCTTCACACTAAGTTAATGATCATGAAAAATGAATTCAAGTATGAATCACAGGACTAGAGTTTACACTCATAGGAATAAAATGTCCAATTTCTAGCTTAGAAACATGCAAGGTATTGCAATTAGGGGGTTGATATTGCAAAGAATGCTTTCCAAACTTGGTATGGTCATTATGATTTTTTGGTTACGTCATTTATATTGAATAATGCTCCAGTTGCATTAATGGATCTTATGAATTGGGTTTTCGGGTAGTTTTTGGATTTGTTTGTTATTGTCTTCATTGATTATATCTTGGTGTACTCTAAGAGTATAAAGGATCATGACAATTACCTCCAAATTGTATTGCATACTCTTAAAGATCAGAGGTTGTAAGCAAAATTTTCTAAATGTGAGTTTTGGCAGAATGCTATTACTTATCTTGGGCATGTTCTTTATAATGAAGGGCTTAAGGTGGATTTGTAGAAAGTTAAGGCAGTTATGAAATAGCCTAGACCCACGACTCCAACTGACATTAGTAACTCTTTGGGTTTGGATGGGTATTATAGGATGTTTGTTGAGATTTTCTCATCTATTGCCACTCCATTGATAAAGTTAACTTAGAAAAAGGTTATATTTTTGTTGTCCCATGCTTGTAAGGGTAGTTTTGAGAAGTTGAATGATAAGTTGACTTCTGCACTAGTTTTAACCTTGACCTAAGGTACTAATGGTTTTGGTGTGTTTTGTGATACATCCCATGTGGTACGAAGTTATGTCTTGATGCAGTATGGTAAGGTTGTGGCCTATGCTTCTAGGCAACTTAAGGTTCATGAGATGAATTGTCCAACTCATGATCTAGAGTATGCGGTTGTTGTTTTTCCATTCAAAATTTGGCGCTATTAATAGTATAGGGTGTATGTCGATATTTATTCAAATCATAAGAGCTTCCAGTATGTGTTTACAAAGAAGGAATTAAATCTTAGGCAGAGTTGGCGGCTCAAATTAATTAAGGATTATGAAACAAGCTTGAACTACCATCCAGGTAAAGCTAATATTGTCATTGATGCTCTTAGAAGGTCATATATGGAAAGCTTATCTTATGTGGATGAGGATAAGAAAGAGTTGGTGAAGGATATTTATAGATTGGCTAACTTAGAAGATGGTAGAGTAATTATTCAGGAAGTGGTTAAATCATCTCTTATTGCAAAGGTGAAGGAGAAGCAGGCTTTGGATCCCATACTTATGAAAATTATGGATGATGTGGGTTAACAAAAAGTTATGGCTTTTGAGATTGGGGGAGATGACATCTTGAGGTATCAGGTAGTTGTGTGTTCCTAATGTTGATGGGCTGTGAGAAAGGATTTTGAATGAGGCTAATGAGTCTAGATATATAGTTCATCTAGTTTCAAATAAAATGTATTATGACTTAAAGGAAATCTATTGGTTGAATCATATAAATGGAGATGTAGTAAATTTCTTTCCTAAGTGTATGGTTTTCCAGCAAGTTAAGGTTGAACATTTAAGGCCTGGTGGCATGTATCAAGAGATAGAGTTGCCAATGTGGAAGTAGGAGATGATTAATATGGATTTTATTATGTTTTTTGTCGTCTCATATTTAGTATGATTCTGTTTGGGTCATTGTGGATAGAATGATAAATTCTGCTCACTATTTGCCTGTAAGGACTAACTACTCAGCAAAGGATTATGCTAAGTTCTTTATTCAGGAGATTGTGAAGTTGCATGGTGAGCTTGTTTCTATCATTTCAAACTTAGGTATGCAGTTTTCATCTCATTTCTGGCGATCATTTTAGAAAGGTTTTGGTTCACAAGTGAACGTTAGCACCACTTTTCACCCTTAAATATATGGGAAAGTAGAGCATACTATTTAGACTTTGGAGGATATGCTGAAGTCATGTGTGATTGATTTTAATAAGATTTAGGTTGATCATTACCTCTTATTGAGTTTGCATTCAACTATAGTTACCATTCTAGTATTCAAATAGCTCCTTTTGAGGCTCGTTAGGGTAGGAGGTGTAGGTCTCCTATTAGATGGGTAGAGGTTAGTGAGACTATGTTTTTTTATCCTAACTTGGTTCACTAAGCCATGTAGAAGGTAATAGTGATTAGACAAAGACTTAATACTGTGAGTTATGTAGAAGGTAATAGTGATTAGATAAAGACTTAAGACTGCTCAAACTCGCCCTAAGTCTTATGCGAACTTGAGATGAAGAGAATTGAAGTTTGAAGTAAATGAATGTGTCTCCTATGAAATGAGTCATGGGGTTTGAGAAGAAGCGGAGATCAGTCCTAATTACGTTGGTCCCTATCAAATTTTGAGGAGAATTGAGAATATTGCTTATAAGTTAGATTTTCCTGTGAGTTTAGGCTCTATTTATCCTATCTTCTATGTGTCTATGCTGAAAAAGTGTGTGCGTGACCCATCTTTGATAGTTCCTATTGAGGATGTTGGTGTTACGAATTCATTGTCTTATGAGAAAGTCTCGATTAAAATATTAGATAGGAAAGTTCATAGATTGAGGAAAAAATATGTAGCCTCTGTGAAGGTTCTTTGGAGAAATTAAAAGGTAGAAGAGGCTACGCGGGAAGCTGAGGAAGATATGAAGGCTAAATACCCATTCTTGTTCATCGGGTTGGATAAAAGTGCTTAAGGTATGAGTTTCATTTTCCTCTTGTCACTTTTCGATTTTGCCAATTCATTTAGGTGTATTCTTGTCTATTTTATGCTAAAAGTATCCTAAATCAATATTCGAGGATGAATGATCCTAAACAGGGATAATGTGAGACCCTATAAAACGTTTATGCCTTTATTTTTAACGCTCCCGCTTTGGTAATGTCAATTTTTTACTTGAATTATATTTAGGAATATTAAAAGGGTGTTTTGGAAAAGTTTTAGATTTTTTGGAAGGGGTTCAGGGTCATATGACCCAGAGGAAGTGAGGGTCCGTGATATGGCCATATCATGGAGGTTAACTTCCGCAATATTTACATGGCACGGAGGCTAACCTCCATAATATTAGCGTGCCACAATGATGTTTTAATTTTTTCTAGTTAATGTTTTTTCAGTTGGGGTGAGGGGATTTTAGTCTTTTTACCCCTTGTATGACCAAATAAGATATAATAACCCCATTTCCTTTAGCTTTGAAAAAACAAATCATTCTCTCTCTAAAACTCAAAATCCAAAAACATTCAAGGTTTTTACAGTGATTTTATCATCTGGGCTCCAAACATCAAATTATTTCCTATTTATTGTGTGTTTCAAGCATATTTCTCTTCCCTAAACTTGAATTTTGTATATTGGAAATAATTGAATGGATTTTCATGTGATTAAATTGTGGTTATTGAAATTGGGTTGGGGGTTTTGGTTGTTACTAATTGAATTAATTGTCTCATGTCTTAAATTGATTATTCATGTTTTAAATTGATGTTTTTGGGACTGAATTGATGCATTATTTAAATGATTGGAATGGGGAACATGGGTTTCCCTAAATTGGATGGATTTTTGCTTGGAATTGGCATTAAACTCAACCCACATTGTAAACTTGGTTTTAAATATGGATAATTGGATGGTTTAACTTGTTTTGAACCCAATGCATTGCATTAAAGGATAAATGTATATGAATAAGTATTTGGATAGACTTGATGGCCTTGGTTTTTTTATTTTAAATAGAACTTGAGAGTCCAATTTGGTTGTGCAAATTGGTTTTGATTAATTAATTTAGCCTGTAAGCATATTGGTGTGTTGATACCAAGTGGTAAATACCTTAATGTTTAACTCCTTGGTTACTGGTTGGTTTTATGTACAAATTATTTAAATTTTTGCTTAAAGGAAATTATGTATCTCACCATAAAGGTGTAAGTCCCAAGGGGATGAACAACGAAAACCATGTTGCTGGCATTAGGGGTCTATATGGCTGTGTTCTTGATGCACACATTACATATATATACATGTATATTTATTTTGGGACAGTTATTGCTATAATACCCTGTACATTCCATAGTTCAGCTAAGCTCGTAGTGCATGCATTAGAGGCTTAAAGCCTAACAATTTAACTAAGTGTTGGGGACTTAGTCTCATTTTTATCCTCTTAACATCAATGATTTTTAAAGTGATCTTCCCAACCCCAAGATGATGGTTCTAAGTTAATTCATGTTTAGGCGTGTTAGTAGCATGCCTCGAGGAAGTTTTGGACTTTTCGGACGAGGATTGAGGCACATTTGGATATCAATTATAGAACCTTACGTTGATTGTGGCACGTCACAGTGGTTTTAGCGGTGGCATCTTTGGTGCATCACAGTGATGGCCTAATCAGCGTCGTAGTTACAAATTTAAATTTCAGAGGGGAAGTCTTGTCTTTCCCCAACATCCTAATTTGTAAAAACATGGGATTAAACTGTTGATAGGGCATTATTTGCTTACTTTCGCCAATTTTATTCTAAAATAAACCCTAACCCTTCCCCAAATTCATCAAGTTCAATCACTATTCCTTCAAGAAAACTAAAGAATTCAAGCTTTTCCACCCAAGGACTATCAAGAAAGTTAATTCTCTAGCAAGATTAAAGCTTTAAGGTATGTCAGATGTTCATCCATGGATCCTTTTCACCCATGGAGCCCAAGAACCTATTTTTATATTTTAAATCATATATTTACATGTTTAAAATGAGCTATTTCCATGAAGCGTTTATGAATTTTGATTATACATGATGTTTGTAAGTGATTTTAGTTGGAAAGTAACCCGTAGTGCTATGATTATGTTATTCCCACATGTTTCAATCATCCCCATGCCTATGTTTATGAATTTCAAGTGTTTGCTGAAATGCCTAAATGGTTGGATTTTTGAACAATGACTACTTTTTATTCTTTGAAGCTTTAGTATGTTTCTACTGTTAATGTTATCGAGTCCTGGGGTTTATGAATACCCAAAAACTTAGCTGTTTACTTAGTCTCAGTATTTCCTGAATGGTTTCTAATATATATAGGGTATTATTAGTTAAGTCAGTTATCATATCAGTAAGTGTAGTTCAGTGCAGTAACCAGAGTCAGTCCAACGGGAGTAGGATTTAGCATCGAGCAAACCTAGGGATGGAGGCTCACCTTCCAGTTGAGGGTGTGACCTTTAGTAACAGTCGCTGCATTCCAGAACTACGTAGCCAACATAGGTTGAGATGTTAACCTGCTAGTTGAGGGTTGACATATATCTCAGTAGAGTACTTGCCAGTAGAGGGTGACTCTTTAGTCCTTTAGGACTTCACTTTAGTGGATCGATACAGCAGTATTAGTACCCGTGGCACGGTAGTGACACCCTTCCAACTGGGGTCACAGGTTGGACCCTAATTATCTCATATTGGGGCATGTGGGTTAGATGATAGCTCCAGTAGTCTCAGTTAGGAAGTCAGTCTAGGTTTGCTTGACCATATCATATAGTTTATCAGTTAAAGTCAGTACTCAAATTTAAGTATTTCTGTTTATAGACTATTTCAGTATCATGTTATATGCTTGGTCATGCATTATTTGATTATCAACCTTTGCACATACTATGTATCAGTTATTTTATGCCATTCACTCATTCAGTTATCATTTATGCACACCAGCCCATGCATATCAGCCAAACCTCATTTAGCATACCAGTACATTCAAAGTATTGCTCACATACTCGTTTCTTGTGCTATGATGTCTTATATCATAGGTTCAAATGCTCAGGTTCCCTACTGCTTTAGACATTTCAGCACACCAGTAGTAGTAACAGTAGTGAGAACTCATATTTCGAGGATTGATTATGTTTATTTTAGTATTTTACTTCAGTTAGGCAATTGGAGTTAGTTGGAGCCTTTCCTTTCAAATCATTCATTCAGTTTAGAGGCTTTTAGATACTATTAGATAGTTTATTCAGTTTTGTAATTATTTTACCACTTTTCAGACGGTTGTTTTCAAACACTTATTTCCAGGCTTATGATCTCAGAGATATGTTTTTTTTGTATTTACAACCTTATGGTATATTCAACTATTTTCACATATGTTCATTACCCGTACATTATTTAGTGCTCATAGAAGGTACCAGCTCATCAGTTAGCTAGTGGTCACTTGAGAGCGTAACCACCATGTGGCATCCAAGTTGTACTCCTAGGGCATTACAAACTTGGTATCAAAGCCTAAGATTTTAAAGTGTCCTAGGAAGTCTAAAAACTGCATTGAGTAGAGTCGTGTGCATGGGTGTAAAGAGCGCCACACTTATGGACAAAAAGCTATAAGATGGTTTAGGAAATATTTTCCTTCTTTTAGGATTCGTGTCATGCGAATGGGCATAAGGTCAATTGAAACTCCTTTTATAATTTAATATTCTTTTCCTTCACTGAACATGCCTCCTAGAAAGACTAACAGAAAAAGAAACGAGAATTAACCCACACCTCCACCTGTTCAGGAAAATCCCCTAAATAAGCATGTCTCTCAAGTCGAATTCAGACCTACTTTCATTACCTTAGATCATTTAGCAGCAACTCAGAACTATCAACAAATTGTTGTCCTATCTAGACTTATGGTTTATGCTCAGTAGATTGAGGGGGAAGAGCATAGGGAGGAAAATATAGAGAGTAAGAGGGCTAGAAAAAATAGTTTTATGCCAAGGTCAGAGGGTGGAAACCATTCTCTGTTCCATTAGAATTTCTTAGCCCTACCTCCGCCTTCAATCAGTACGCCAATGCCTAAGTTTAGGGATAACAGTTGAGATAGAGCACTAGGGTCTAAGTCAAAAGGTAGTGGGAAAGGTGTTCCAACTAATCCACTTTACAGAGAATATGGTAGGATTCATTAGGGTATGTTTAAGGCTAGTAGTAATGTATGTTTTGGGTGTGGTAAGTCAGGATACAGGCTTTGGGAGTGTCATGTAGTGGCTAAGAGAGGAAAGGATTTACGCTAACAGGGCTAGTCCAATCTACATAGTTTTTGGTTATATGTTTGTTGTAAGTTTCTGTCAAAAACGAAGGGTGGTTTCCTGTATCTTTTGTAGTGCTTATTTATTTCCCTTTATTGTAGGCAACCATTTTATAGAAAGTGTGTAATTCATCTATCTAAGTCATGTCAGTATTTTGAGTTTTAAATTATCACTTTGATTTTTGATTTTTGAATGGTCACTTTCTTGAGTTTTAAAAATCCATATTTTGTATATCTATTGGTTATTTCTATTTTGATATGTTTTGATATACTTTTCCTTGAGTCGAGTATCGATCAAAAACAACCTCTCACCTCCCAAGGTAGGGGCAAGGTCTATGTACTCGATACTCTCCCTTGATCCCACTTGTTCTTTATTGGAAGAGCAAGGAGGGATTCCATGATATTAGAAGAGGATTATGCGTATCTTCATTTCATGATCTTGAAGAAGAGAAAGAATTAAAACAAATGGATTATAATACAAAATGTAAGGCTTGTCAGCATTTAGGCATATCATATGTAGCCAGATAGATTAGATCTACTGATGAAGTGAAAACTATCTTTTACAGATGCCTTGTTTGTGGAAATACAAAGTGAGGACTCATGAAAACACAATTATGTATGCTTCCTTGGTGAGTGGGAGCTATTTTTAATTTGTTGGTTCTTCAAATTTTGCTAAAACTTATTACAAATATTATTGGTTCTACCTATATATTTGGAAACACATGTAAAATTCCTATATTGTCAAGGAGTTTGGGAAATAGGATCTTAGTTTTCCCAGATCCAACTATTATGGCCAATATAATCATTTCAAGTTATTTTCCAACAAGAATATAAGAGAAAAAAGGGGGATTACATGAGGACTTGAACATGATCTGACTTGATTTTAATTTTATCTGTACTGTAGTTAATCAACAAGGTTGGGTCCCTTGACAAGTACATTTAGGAATAAGTAAAGACCTTAGTTGGAGAAGTTGGACTAACTGATTTGTAATATTTTATGCAAGTGGCTATATATTCACTACTGAAAAAAGGGATTATGGAGATGGTTCTACTACCATCCTCATAAACATCACAACTGTCCCCATAAGTCTAACATGACGGTTTCCACAACTGATACAACTGAAGGCATTACATTAGGTCTAACGTGATGATTTCTTGCGATGGTTGCTAAAGTCGTCGCTATATCATGGCCTTTAGCGATGGTTATTGTATTGACTATATGGTAACGGTTAGAAGGCTTTTGGGACAGTTCCAAACCGTCCCTGTATACACATTAAAATATGATATTGAGATGGTTATTAGTCTATTAAGACGATTGTTAACTGTCCCTATATTTATGCTAGTGTGACGGTTGTATATGCTATTTGGACGGTTGTATATTTATAATATTGGGACAGTTATATATGCTATTATGATGGTTGTATGAATATACTATTGGGACGGTTATATATGCTATTTCGATGGTTGTATGCATATACTATTGGGACGGTTCTATATGCTATTGTGACGGTTGTATGCATACACTATTGGGACGGTTATATATTCTATTGCGATGGTTGTATGCATATACTATTGGGACAGTTATACATGCCACTGGGACAGTTGAACATGAGCTATAGCAGCGTTTAATTTTATGCTATTGGAACAATTATTTTAGGCTATTAGGACAATTATTATTAGAATATTCAACAATACTATATTATGCTATTGCAATGATTTTATAAAGCTACTATAACACATAAAATGTACATATATATTAATCATCAAGAGTATTAGTAACTAGCGTTGGATGGTTTTAGGCGGGGTAGGGGTAGGCCGAAGAAGTACTGGGGTGAGGTGATTAGGCGGGACATGGAGCAGTTACAGCTCACCGAGGACATGACCCTAGATAGGAAGGTCTGGAGGACGCGAATTAGGGCAGAAGACTAGGGCCAGTTTGGGTCGCTAGTGTAGGGAATTACTTGGTGGGGGTATTATTCTTGTTATGATTCCGTGTTACATGTTTTATTACGAATCTGGGTGCTTTCCTCTGTTTTCGATTACTTATGGGTGCCGTATTTATGTTATGAAATCTTGTTCTGTGATTTACTATGTATTTGTGTGGTATCTCGTATCTTGATCCCGGGGTTTATCGGAAACAACCTTTCTACTTCTTTAGAGGTAGAGGTATGGACTGCGTACATCTTACCCCCCCCCCCCCAGATCCCACTTAGTGGGAATACACTGAGTTTGTTGTTGTTGTTGTTATTGTCATATGCAAAAAAACAAATATTTTTGACCATTCAAAAAAATAATACATACACAAGTTTCAAATGTTCAAAAATAAAAGATGTTTGAAACTACTCGGTCAAATTTTCCAACAGCTAGTGTAACATGAAGCCAGTGTGATCAATCTCTAGTTCATCAATTTTGGTTCCCGGCATCTTCTATGTCCAGATGACCTATAACAATAAGAAAAACAAGATTAAAGTCTACAAACAAACTACACAACAACAACAATAACATACCCAATGTTGAGATCAAGCACACGTATATACCCAAAGTTGGGAAATATCAAGCATACCAAGTATATAGATTACTATCCTCACACTTTGAAGGGTATGTATTTTAGTTTTCATCTTCCCACTGAGTCCTATTTCCAGATTTAGTTATATACTTGTTGCAAACAAGAGCAACTATACATTGATGCATGAGGTTTGTGAGGTAAAGAAAGATGTTGTTCGTGAGGACAATATATGGCAATATAGGATACTACATGCAAGCAAACCTTGTGGATGGTTCAAAAGATATTCAAAGCTAAGAAGTATATAGAGGAAGCAAGGTATACTAAACACGATATCCAATATATGTACACCTTCTCTATCAAGGATATGCACTAAAAATTGTTGGGAACTCATCAACATTGACATGGGAGCAAGAGGTCAACTGGATGGTAGCACACTACAAAGCTAAGGGAAGAACAATATGCTGAAATATACAAAATCTGCATAGCTGTGTAGCTGCATCAAATTAATAACTTGGACTAGATATGTTATTTTTATTGTTGTTTTGTCCGAAATCTAGCTTGTGTATGCTGGTAAATCAGCTTATTTGGTTTATGTATTCCTTGCATAGTTTGGTTTGTCCACAGAGATAAATGATGATAGTATAGTTGGTGTGAACTTAGGACCCTTTTGCATATAGACCTGCAGGTTTCCTATACCAAAAGTTTCATTGTTGGTAGATTTTTATCATCTACCACTTTCCAGGTACCCTACAACTTTATATTTTTACAATAATATTATGTGAGAGCTAGCTAGATAGAGTGCTAGACTGATGATTTGAAAATATGGCATCCAACTCCATTGTTTGCTATCCTATAATATTTCCTCTCACATAACTAGTTGCCTTCAACTTAAATTTTCCCAAACTATATTTGACTTGTACAAACAAATGATATAATGTTATTCCAATACAAAAGCCTGACCTACAAAGTTACTCCTTCTGTCCAAGCTACAAAGTTATTCAAACTTTTGTGACTTTTCTTTTTTAATTAAATCCAAGAAAGAATGATAGATTAATTTTTTTTAGAAAGAATGAAATAATGATAGATTAGTTACAAAAATATGGCATGTATTATCTCTCCAGATCTATGTATAAGTCAAGACGACATTGACAGTTTTTCATAGTAACACCATTCCACCATTCCAGTACCCAAAAGATTGTATTATGATCATAAGTTATACTATTCTCCATCTTACCACATTAATGTCACTTCAATTCTTTATAAATCCAGTAAGGATACTTTGATTTCGACCTTTTCTTTAACCAAGAGTGACAACACACAACATTCCTACCATGACGACACATTCATTTAATTTTGTGGAACCTTTCAGCAAGTTACTATCTACCTGATACAAGATCAAGTTCACCACACAAGAAACAAGCAACAACAAGAACAACAAGATGTCAACAACAATGCAAGTGAATCAAAATAGGGCACACACATCTTCACTATACTTCAAAATTACAACAACAAGATGAAAAAAGTACAAGATTGCAACAAGTGTAGTGAATTGAAATTGGCCCCACACGGTTTAACTACTTTAAGATACAAATAATAATGTCACAAGATTACAAAAGAACTGGAGTATAATTCAGAATTTCAAACACTAACCTTGATTGTTTTGACTATTTCTCCCTGTATCTACAAGTGTAGAGGTAGATTCTCTTGATGAAGGAATGGACAATGCCACTAGCATCTTAGGATCAATTAATCCTACAATCTTAAGTTGAGCAATTACATCTATAATAACTTCTTGTCTAATGGTTCTCTTTTGTTCCTCGATTTGATCCTCCATTTTTTACATTCCTACCATGACAACATATTTATTTATTTTTGTGGAACCTTTCAGTAAGTTACTATCTACCTGATACAAGATCAATTTCACCACACAAGAAACAAGCGACAAAAAGAACAACAAGATGTCAACAACAATGCAAGTGAATCGAAATAGGGCACACACATCTTCCATATAATTCAAGATTACAACAACAAGATGAAAAAAATACAAGATTGAAACAAGTGTAGTGAATCAAAATTGGCCCCACACGGCTTCACTACTTCAAGATACAAACAATAATGTCACAAGATTACAAAAGAACTGGAGTACAATTCAAAATTTCAAACACTAACCTTGATTATTTTGACTATTTCTCCTTGTATCTGCAAGTGTAGAGGTAGATTCTCTTGACGAAGGAATGGACAATTCCGCTAGCATGTTAGGATCAATTAATCCTGCAATCTAAAGTTGAGAAATTACATCTACAATAACTTCTTGTCTAATGGTTCTCTTTTGTTCCTCGATTTGATCCTCCATTTTTGCATCCTTTCTTGCATTTGTTGCATGACATCATTGGTGGCATCAAAAGTTGGATCAGAAGTGCCATTTATTCTCTTCAATGAAGTTCTTGTAACCCTAGTTCCATACAATCTTACATGTCCCAGATTTTCATGACCCATGACTGCTGAAAATGCATCAACAGACTGATCATTTGCGCCCTATTGCATTTTAATTTCCTCTATTTTAGCTTAATAAATCATATTCAAAAGAACATTTAAGTAATTAAAAATTAAGAACTGGATTTCAATATAAACTTAGAATAGATAAGTTTCATACAATTTTACTAGTGGTTCTTTCATTTGAAGTTTTGTATGTACGACCAGGTTTTCTTTCTCTTGTGACCGCAAACATTTTCTTTAGCGAAAGAGTTTCCCCCTTTTTCTTTTTCCTATTCATATGAAAATGAATATTAATAATTACTTGAATGAAAATTTGAAACTCAATAAGAAATAAGAGAACAAATCAATTTATTGTGAATTAAAACAAAACTCTTTTTGCCAGCAGTGTGTAGATCCATTAGCTTCTTCCGCTTCTTAGTATTTGTTTTAGACATTTTCTATAAAATGAATAAATAACATTAACTAAAGTAATAATGTCTCTATAGAACTAACAGTAATATGATCACTGATGTTGAAATACGTTTTACTTTAAATTTTTCAGACTACTAATAGATGAGGAGTTATTTAAATTGACATTATGAAACACCTCCCAGCCTTTTCTCTGTTCGAACTTCATCATTTTCATATGGACTATAATGTTTTTCCTTTAAATTAACTCTATGCTTTATCCAGGATTCTCGAAGTCTTTTCATAACCCAACCTTTTGTGGCATCAGTAATATCATATTTTGACTACAAGTTGATGTCATTCAGTTAGGATAGCAAAATAAAAGACAACTAAAAAACTATCAAATACTGACAGGGACAAACCTAAGTATAATCCCACAAATTCTTTTTAGTATCCATCAGCCTCCAATTAAATATATCCTATGGGCAAAGGGTCGCATTCTTCACTAATGTGCCTAGGAAGCTTCCTAACTCAGTCACAACTTCATTAGTAGGACTAATAGCTTAATTTTGCTGATTTAGTATGATAAGTTTTTCCTCTTGTCGGCCATGTACCTTGTGCATTTGTGTTTTGACTTTTGTTTTTTCTAGTGGAAGGCCCTTCAACTATAAGAAAATAGAAGAAAATTAGAAGTCACAAATGAATTCATTATGTTTCTAAGCTATATGCTACCTTGTTCTTCAGAATGTTCAGCTATTATCGGAGTGGTTGAATTATCCATTTGGACTTGATCTTCTACATGTAGCTCATCATCTGTATGTTTCTCTTCTACAACATGATGCTCCATTATAGATTGTTCAATTTCTTGAGATGGTGGTTGTTGTGTTGGTGGTTGTTATACTGGTGGCTGTTGTACTGGTGGCTGTTATACTGGTGGCTGTTATACTGGTGGTTGCTGTTCTCTAATTAATTTGAGAAGATTCTCTTTCTCCAATCATATGGCTTTAACTATTTCTGTTATTGTCAATAATCGTCATTTTCTATTTGCCATGGCTGATAAAGATCCAGGTGTAGTAAATGCCTTTCTGTTTGCTCTTTTGTTATTTTTTTGAAGGGTCTTGACGATTTATTTATATCCAAACCTGTATAAAATTAAGATGGATGATCTAATTAGTATAAAATTACTTCAGGTTGCAGAGACACATCAGCAACTTTAGTCACCAGGATGCAAATAAATAAATATTGCATATTTGAACCACTTGTAACAAAAACAAAAACAAAAAAAAAGAAAATAAAATAGAATAACAAGGTAATTGGTATTCAGCTAAGTTCAGCTGCTGGTAGAAATTATGACTGTGGTTTTGGTTATCACAACTTTGTCCTTGTCTTGAGAGATTAGGCTATAGGGAATTTGGAAAAATCCTAAGTTGAACTCATTATCCAACTACAATTTCTTTTCAGGTAAATGGGTGTTTGATAACAAGTCTCCCACTATTTATAACGGGTTGAATTGTTCCTTCATTTCGTTCTTGGATGATGGAATGGCTTGTCAGAATTCGGGCAGCTATTCAAACTAACACAGGATATGTTTAAAAGCTTGTTTTGCTGGATAGAGTGTCCTAGCTACCCCTTGTCATAGCCATATAGATAGCATCAATAGTAAATAGTATTTACTATTCGATGTTGCAGACTGAGTCTCCAGTTCACCACTGACCCCATCAATTCCATCAACTTTAATGCATTAAACAGGAAAAATTGAATGTCATGCAAGGTTTGTACTAAATCTAAAAATTGGTCCCTAACTTTGTAATTCTAGTCTATATCCTATCTGAATATAACCACACAACGAATAGAAATTACATCTAACAAAACTATACAACATAATGGCAGTCCAAAATAAGTGTCGACAATATGAATCCCCAGATAGCTTACAACTGACGAGAATGGTGAGGGTCGAGTGTAGATTGACCTCACTACTACCAAGGTAGAGAGGCTATTTCTGGAGGACCCTCAGCAATCCCAATATAACATCTCCAACAAACTAGGAAACACCTCTAAAATTGAGAAATAGTGACAACACCAAGCAGATGATTGAGTAGAATGAATTGATGATATAGCATAAGCAAAATGATGCACAAACATGAAACCAATAAACATAGACACTTTATTTTTTCCTTTTGCGATGGATAGTCGATCTACATTGTATGTCAAACAGAACAAGAAATATTTAGAAAGAACAAGGACTACAAGTCCAATGATGATATCCACCAAACCAGTATAAATAACAACTTACAAACTGGAGATAGAATGGATGTGCCCCAGTTTCATCACTTATAACATCGAAATCTAAGAGACACCTTATATGAAGACCAACAGATTTTAAAGCAAGAACATTATACTTCCGTTCATATAACATTAAATAGATGATGCTTCCTAGATTTCGTTTAACTTTTACACAACAACAACAGGATTTGCTTTAGCAATAGAATCCCGACCAACATTCTTATAATCAAATGGGCAGTCGTACTTGTCAGAATAGCGATGAGCTGTATAGAAAAGGTTTCCTCTCTTGCCTTTTTCATTTTAAATTGACATTCCTTGGACAAAGGTGGCTCCGCCACTACAGGTTTATATTGATTGAGAGAATTTTCCCAAAAAAGGACTAAACTTAGTGCATCATGACAGCGAGATGATCACTCTGCCACCTACAATACCCCGCTACATCTTTATGATAAACCACATATATAGATGGAACAATAATCTGAAGTAAAAACTGCCATCTATGGCCACCACAATTCAGATAATGGAATAGCATAATCAACAGAGTAATTCATATCAAGAAAAAATTTGAGTCAGTAAGTTCAAAACACATTTATGTGAAGAATTCCAATAACTACAACCACAGAAGAAACCAAATATTGAACCTTTATTCAATTCTCTTCACTACCCAAAAAAACCTAAATCCCAAGAATTAAAATGATATTTTCCACAAAAATCCAACCATTACAATGACATCAACAACAGTCCAGTCATTCCACTCCGTCTTAACATTCTTTGATGACCTCAAACCAATAAAATCACCAAATACAACCAAAAATCTATGTCGGCTAAGCTCACCTTTTAGCCAAATTATGAATATTATAAGCCCAAAAAAGCAAAAATTCATAACTTCATAATCTCCTTCCCATTTTCTCCCTCCCTTACCCCCATTTTTTTTACCAAACCAACTTTAGTGCTTTTGTGGAGATTTTCATCACCTGCAAGCGTACCCTATTTCTCTCAAAACTTGAAGCTAGCAAGACAAACTCTAAACAAGCTGAAGAAGTTACAAGGTCCTAGCAAAAACTATTAAGGTATCATAAATTTAGCGATAATATACGGCTATTCTACTTATCTAAAATGGCTGCAGGTTCTCGTTTAAATCAACCTAAATCACTAGCAGTGTAGGTAGTCAGATGCTAACTGTAGACCAAAAAATAGCTACTCAACACACTCAAAGTTAACACCTTTACTCGAAAACATGAACAATTTAAGTAGAAAGAACTGAAAAGAGTCCCTTACATTAGGAACCATGTAAATAAAATGAACAAAAATCAGAAGCTAAATACACTTCCTTTACTCAAAAGTATGAGCAATTCAAGTAGAAAGAACTGAAAAGAGCCCCTTACATCTGGAAGAGGTAGAAGAGTTAGTTGTTTATACACCCTATCATTTTCCTTATTTGCCTGTTTCAGAAGATGATAAAGACAAGGTAAAAAGACTACTCTAAGATAAAAACTTAAATAAAAAGTTGGACGAAAAAATGAAATCTTTACAAGCAACAAGACATCTTCAACTCTACAAAACATTTGAGGCTGAAGACCAAAAGTTGAAAAATCAATCTTGATAATGGTTGAAGTTTAAAGTGCTTATACTATATATCTATCTTAAGTAGATAAAATTATCACAAATGCATCACTCTACGTCTCAACAGTAGGACCAGCTGCAGCAACAACCACAATAACAACAATAGGTTAGCCTAAGGAAAGTATTGAAAGATGATGTTTTATCTGGATTTGATATCATTAAAATCATGCAACATCAACTTACCTTTCTTCTTTTGCTGTAGTAGGAAATTCTAGCTTTTTCTGTTCCTTTTCTTTTTTGGGTTTCCTAAAAATTGAATTATCTTATCAGTCCAACTGTCCAAGCAATTTAAGAGTAGTTCAATAAAAATTGAGCATTTCTAGAACTATAGAGAGCAAATGAATTATACCCAAATTAACAAAAAATAAAATTAAGATAAATAATAGCATACACTTGTACCAAAACACACACAAAGAGATATGAAAATTAATAAGCAAAATCAAAGAACACAAAATGGGTATTCAATAAAAATTGAAACACTTAAAAAGGTAAATTAAAGGACAAAAAATAAGAACAAACCATGATATCTCTATTTTGATGCTTCAAAAATAAATAGGAAACATAGATACTAGTCAAGAACATTAAGACACATCAAGCACATTATCTACTGACCATTACGAATAGACAACTATTATGTCAGTCATAGCTTCCATCCAATTTCAATTAAGTTAAGAATGTATATCAATTTCAAACAATAATAACAACAACTGAACAATATGAGTTTTTCATTATAGATCTATATTTTTCTATAAATCATAAATTGACTAGTTTTAGGTTGGTTAGTATACTGTAACCTTAGCTTTCTTTTTTCATCTGGACTTTGGACTGGCGTTCGAGCAAGCATAATCATTCTAAATTGCCTAGTATTACCAAAATTAATATTACAAGTACTAGCTAGACAATGCAAAGAATTTCAATCAATTAAAGTATAACATGTTATATATGTACTTTAGTTTCTATGTTTGAAATACCAGGTTTACTGTAAAGATTATTTGTTTGATAGTCTACTATATGATGTAAGGCTGCTACGATAAACCCTTGTAGTTGGGTCATTCCTTGGACCCTGCACATTGCGACGGAAAATTTAGTACACTGGACTTCCCTTTAAATTCTTTCTTGCAAAAAAACTTATCATTTTTCCTTCTCTGTATTCACTCATATAATAGCTGTTGTTTTTATCATTCTTGATGATGACCTAATTATGCATTGATAGTAACTTCAACATACTTTTCCTATTTTGGAAATTAATGCATATTATTTAATGCCTAACATGAGTTGAACCTTCTGTATTTCTGGATTATCTAGCTAGCACAAAATAAAACTGCAAGATATGAAAAAGAATATGCTTTCAAAGGATGATAAATAGAAAAGTTTGTTTATTAAGTTAGTACAATCTAAATTGTTGCATGCTATACCTAACTACAAAAGTGAGGTCCTCTGTAGTTTCTGTGTGTACAAAATAAGTATGGCTGGTCTCTCCTCTATACAAATATAGTTGTTCTACTATCAATAATCTTATCTAGCTAATAAACTACAACATCATCATGCACCACAACTTTGGCATCCCACTTGCTACAAATTTTTTATCTAATTAATTTGATGGCATTTATATTACTTAATTCAACTACAACAAAATTGCAGTAGCAACTTTTAATTTCTTCAAATAGGACACTGATGTAAGCTAATACTTACTTTTCACTAGTGGAAAAAAAGTAGTAACTCCTTTTTCTATTTCTAGCTATAGGGATGGTCCATTTGAAGTTAACATCCTACCTTACTTATATAACATCATGATAACATTAACCAGCAAACTAACTACTTCATTAATGTGCAAAAATGTGTAGTGTAATCGTGTTTAAATTCACGTTAAGCTTATTGAATCGACGTGTCTACTTGTATCGATACCATATGGCCACGAATTCTCCATACCTTTTTATTATTTTCTTACCTTAGCAATATGGCATGGTAAGATTCTAACAGGAAGTAAGAATCTTTAGTAATAGTTGTTCAACATACGGGCCAACTTAAGCTACTTAAAAAATCAGAAGTAAATCAACATAGGTGTGGACAGCTGAAACTACAACTACAGGATAAGGAATAGTACTACTTACTCCCGGTAAGTAACCCCCGTCTCATTCTTCTATTGCTCAAGTTTTTACTGATCTGTGTCACATATACCATAAATTATCAACTACGACTATAATAAATATCAATATCCATATATGTCCAGGCTTATTTCGTCCCAATACTGATAACTAGTTTATAATTTAAGGCAAACATAGACGTTCATTGTATAAATTCCTCAAAATTGCTAATAGGATCTTGTACTCTCATGTTCATTACTTTATAATTGCATGAAATTTTCCTACAATCAAACCACAAAATTCACAAATTAGACCACAAAATCCATTTTTAATGAATAGAGAAAAAAATTGGAGACCTAACTAAGAAAAAGAACATTTTTGGAGAAGTAAAATCGCAAGAATATTAGATGAAAATCAATGACTTGTAGCTCAAACAAGACAACAACCAACACACTACCATCATTTTTTCAATCTTCGACTGATTGAAGTCGTCCCAAAGACAATTTAGCTGTTGAGTATTGAACGGAGAAGTGGCTATCGATCGAGTATTGAATGGAGAAATAGATGTCGATCAAAGAAGTGGCTCACATTAATTTCATGGAGAAGTGATGACGAGTATCTTAAAATGGGTGGTTCTCGATCAAAGAAATGGCTATCGATTGATGAAATAGCTCACGTTCAACTGTGGTATAAAATCATAATGGTAGAGAAATGGGGCTGACCAGAAAATTTTGGGGCTAAAATCTTATTTAGTGTTTTTTAATAAAAATAATTAAAAAGAAGTGGATAAATAATTGTTGGAGAAAAAAATCCCTCATAATGCTATGTTTTAGCTGATATAGAATATGGAACAGTTATATATTTATTACCATAGATATCTATTGGGACGGTTATATAACCGTTACCATAGATATAACTATTGGGACAGTTTTCACAGCTAATGCGATGGTTATCTTTAATTTTTGTCCTAATACAATTTATAACTCTATGCGATAGTTGTAACCATCGCTATAGCTTTTTTATAGTAACGGTTATATAACCTTCGCTAAATAACTATCCCCATAGCTGTCATTTCTATTAGTGATTATCTCAAAAAATTAGAAATTAGGATAAATGGAGATGTAGAGAACTGATTGTGTTCAATTGACGTATTGTCAATAATTTTTAATGTAATATGTCATAATCATAAAAGTGAAAAAATATATAGATGTTGAACCGGTTCAGATTTTCACAATTTTGGAATCAGAGAAAGTGATGAAGAAGGGAGTTGTTTGGTGATAAATTAGGTATGAACCGCGATGAAATTCCTCAATGTTATGCTAGTTGGGTTTATGAAGAAAGTCCCAAAATTATGTGTCTTACTTTGTAGATATTGTTCCATATAGATAACCACCACATTGGTAGCCATGAACAAAGTAAATTGAGGAAATCAATTATTTATTACAATATCATTAGCCTTAGTCCACAAGTTGATGATGAGATGACTGATAATCTGATTCAAGCTCTTTTATGGATAATAATTATTTAGCATGAAATCTTTAATATACCTTGTAGGACTAGTACTAATTTGTACTATTTCATGCAAGTGACATAATTTCTTATTTACCTACTGTTGGTGTATTAAGGCTATTGCCACTAGTAGGACTAGTACTG
Organism: Capsicum baccatum var. pendulum; assembly: GCA_030864225.1. Lineage (NCBI taxonomy): Eukaryota > Viridiplantae > Streptophyta > Magnoliopsida > Solanales > Solanaceae > Capsicum > Capsicum baccatum. The sequence goes on from CM061554.1 coordinate 44,415,667, forward strand.
TGATTCATTTATGAGCATATTAATACCTCTCTTCCCATGAGGTATAAAAAAGGGGGCTGCCTGAATTTCTACTCACAATATGAAAAATGCAAGGAAATAAATTGCATAATGTTATGTATATGTTATGATCCTTCAAGTGTGATAATTGCATAATGTTGGAGCATCTTACAACTTATGAAGGAAATGAACCTTGATATAAAGGTGTGGAGGATACAGATTAGGGTAGCGGGATAGTGGTCAGGAGTTTAGCTGTAACAGTAGGAAAGAGTTCTTTGTCTACATCTGCAGTTTCTTATTCATGGTGTTTTGGTAATGTCTATGATTTCTAATAGATAGTTTATAGTATTATCTTGTGGTTGTCTTATTTTTTGTATTAGCTACCAGGGTGTTATCATTTTTTGTTGTATGATTTTGTGTTTAGTGTTAGTTATACTATTATTCGTACTAGGCCAGGGGTCTATAAGAAACCACCTCTATACTTCATCTGAGGTAGTGGTATGGTCTGCGTACACATTACTCTTCCAAGACCCCACTATATGGGAATACACAGAGTATATTGTTATTGTTGTTGTAATATGTTAAGTCCTTGGAAATTGTCTTTGTTACTTTCACTTATTAATTATACTTATTTTTTGTTAGGACATTCAGAAATATCTAAAGAGGCGGATTAAACTTGGGTTTAGCTTAGCACAAGTGCCATGACAAGGTAAGAAATTCTTATCATCAACCAACACATAATTCTGATAACTTACTCGTGGCTTTAAGAATTTACTTTTAATTAATTAATGCTTTTGCATGTTAAGGGATATTATTTTAATAGAGATTTTTTTTAGGAATACAAATGTTCTATCCAAGGATTGGGTGGATTTACCTAGGTATAGAGATGAGTATAAATAGTGCGTTATACCTTTCTTGATTTTTTCTTACACTTATGGAGATCCTTAAGGCAAAGAAATTTAGTGCCCATGTGATAGGTGTTGTAATATCCATTGGACTCAAAGAGATGTAGTGTACAATCATCAAATAGACTGTGGATTTGTTGAAGATTATAAAAGATGGATCAATCACGGGAATGGAAAATCCATTTGAATGTTGGCGATCATATGGATGACTCAAATAATGATATAGAGGGGTTGTTGAATGATCAATTTTGACACATTGCATAAGTTGAAGGAGTTTATGAAGGTCTAAATGAAGATTCTAAGAAATTCTATAACTTAATTGATGAGGAAAGCCAAGAGCTATATCCCTACTGTAAAGGACTCTAGATTATCATTCACAATCCATTTATATTTGTAGAATTTTCTGTATGGATGGAGCAATGAATCATTCACTTCACTTTTAGAATTATTAAAAGAGGCTATGCTAGAGTTGAACATTCCTCCATCTCACAACAAAGCCTAGACTATGATCAAGGATCATGGTCTTAATTATGAGAAAATTCATACTTGTCCTAATCGTTGTATATTGTTTAGGAATGACCATAAGGATGATGAATTATGTCATATTTTCAGAACTTCTCAATATATTAAACCTCCTAAAGTAGATTGTCAGGTTGTTGAGCCTTTTAAAGAGCCTCATCATGTTCTAGCAAAGATTTTGAGATATTTTTCATTAGTTCCTAGACTCAAAAGGCTATTTATCTGCTCAAAGATAGCCGATTCATTGAGGTGGCATGACAAAGAGAGTTCTAAAGATGAAAAGTTGATGCATCCTTATGATGGACAAGCAAGGAAATATTTTGATAGCTTATATTCAGAGTTTGCACTATATTCTCATAATTTGAGACATGGCTTGGAAACTGATAGATTCAATCCATCTCGGGCCTTAAGTATATCTTATAGCACATGGCCAGTAACGATGATGGTGTATAATTTTCCGCATTGGATGTGCATGAAACTAGACTGTTCTGTGCTTTCCTTACTTATTCTTGGGCCTCGTTCACCTAGAAATGATATTGATATTTATTTAGAACCATTTATTGATGACTTGAATTTATCGTGGTAAACTAGTGTTGAAACATATGATGCTTCAAGAGATCAAACCTTCTAAATGAGAGCAACTCTTATTTGGACAATCAGTGACTTCCCTGCATATTCTATGTTATCTTGTTGGAGTGTAAAAGTAAGTTGGCTTGCACTTTTGTAATTATGACACTAATTCTTGCTATCTTGAACATAGTAGAAAGATGTGCTTTATGGACAATCATGTTTTTCTACCCATGAATCATCCGTGCAGATCTAATTAAAGGTCTTTCAAAGGAAAAACTGAATTTAGACCTCCTCCATATTTGTTAAAGGGAATTGATGTGCTTAACAACTTATAAAACATGAACAATGTTCATGGTAAGAAGAGAAAGAGATCAAATGATGGCTCGTGAAAAAAAAGGTTAATCTTTTTTGAATTACCTTATTGAGTGCACAATTTGTTACCCAACAACCTTGATGTAATGCACATAGAAAAGAACATAGTTGATACTGTTATTGGAACTCTTTTAGATATTTCTAGCAAAAAAAAATATCATGCAAAGGCTCGTTATTATTTGAAAGATATGGGAATTAGAAAGAGCCTTCATCCAAAAGATACCACAGATTGTATGAGAATTAAGATTGGAAAAGCATGTTTCTCAATGACTAATGGAGAAAAATCAATTTTTGTGGAGTTCTAAAGACATGAAATCTACTTGATGGTAGTGACTCCAACATATTTAGGTATGTGCAATTAGATGTAAAAAAATTATCAGTCTATAAGACTTATGATGCTCATTTCATGTTACATTACTTTCTGCCAATACAAATTAAAAGCATCCTTACTGATCATGTTGCTATTGCTTTGATTCATTATAGTTCCTTAGTTTGTTATTTATGTCAAAAAGTTATCATAATCAAGGAAATAGATTAATTAGAAGTTGAGATCATAGAAATAATAAATCAATTGGAGAAAATTTTTCCTCCTATATTTTTTGATATAATGATTCATTTGCCTATACATTTAGCTAATAAATTGAGATTAGGAGGTCCATCTCAGAATTAATGGATGTATTCCTCAAAAAGAGATATGTGTATATTTAAAGTGTACGTCTACAACAAAAATTATCCAGAAGGATGTATAGTAGAGGCGTATCTGGTTGAAGAGTGTTTAAATTTATGCTCTAGATATTTGCATGGAGACGTACATATAGGATTTAATAGAAGACCTTAAAATGATGATGGTTATTGGTTAGGTGATGCACAAATATTCAGTTTGTTCCCAAGAAAAGGTTTTTCTTTAGGATCAAAGAACAATGCAACTACTGTTTTATATAACAAGTCACTGAATCTGGTGTATGCATACATATTGGCCAATTGTGATGAAGTTCAAGAGTACATTAGGCACTTTAATCACTTATAGTATTTTATTTTTATGAATAATTTTTAACTTGTTGTATATATTTTTCTAATGAATAACAATACTTATTGTCTAGAAAGCATAAACTTGAGGTTAATAGACAGCTGGGAAAATCTAAATGGAGCAAGGCTAAGAATCATAGTCAAAACTTCTCTGAATGATTTGAAATTCATGCTTTGCAAGATGATGTGTCTGATTTGGTAAAAGAATTTTCTATAGAACCAAATGTAGTTGATAAAAGATATTTTGGGTATCTCATTAGTAGATATAGATTTCATATTAGGCAGCATGATGCAAGGCGTAAAACACAAAATAGTGGTATTGCATTAGTTGCCTCAACACAAGATTTGCAAGTTCAAAGGATAAACATACAGTTCATGTAGATTTGACTTATTATGGTAGAATAGTTGATATGCAGGAGTTAGTCTATTATTGTTATTTTAAGGTTGTTTTATTCAAGTTTGATTGGTATGAGGTTGAAAAATATGTTTATGGCCTTACTTATGTCTACTTCAACAAGAAGTGCTCTTGGAAGAATCTTTTTTGCTAGCCTCTCAACTACACCAGTTCTTTTATGTGTACAATCCATATGATCAAGATAGACATTTTGTTATGAAAACTATTCTGAGAGACCTGTTTAATGTAAGTAACCGGGTTGAATCTAATACCTTAGAAAGTTATGAAAATGAGCTTTATGAGCAATGATAATGGTGAAATTGTATTAATATGTAATGATATTCCAGAAAAAATTATTGATGTGGATGCTAAAGGATTTCTTGATGAACAACTTGAAGTTGAGCATGACAATGAGTGCTAAGTGTGCATAATCCTGGACTCCTATAGAAGGTAAAATGATTCTTTCGTCCTATGAAACTTCTCCTTTGTTCTTTTCCTCTTTTTTGCTTTTGGGGTTTATCAATAAATTTATTAGTTTCATTGCTCTCTACGTTAAATTTTTGTAGGCTCACTGGCAAACTAAAACATCAATGATTTTGAAGTGCTAAGTGTCATTACATTACTTTCAAATTATTGTAACTGTTTCCGATTTAGATTTCTTAAGCCAGAAGGAACCATTTACCCTTTTATGTTCAGTCCATGATGCTTTTATTTCTTGATGTCAAAGAAAGTTCAATGTATTTAATAGGCAAAGTACCTATTGAGAAATCAGTGAGAGCAATCACTTCAACTTGAGTGACCTTATTTACACCAGCCAAGGAAATATTAATAAACATCCACAATAGGTACTAAGTCAGTGACATCATAAATAGAAGAATTCTAGTGCATATAATGCAGTAGTATCACAAGGATGGACATATAAATTGTTGGATCTAGCTGCATTTTTTAATCAATATATGTCTTCTATACTATAATGCTCCTCTATTTTTGTTCTAGCTGTATCTTTTAATCAGTATATATGTCAGTGATCCCCCGAAGGAGTATTTCTTTATGATCAAAATATGATAAACATGCTAGGACTCTAGCTAGATGTTATCAAGTATTCCATATTATAATTTGTTTCTTAGAGGGTGTGGATAAAATGATAAAATGTCCAATCTTCTTACCCTTATATTTCTGAATTTTAAATGACTTTCAACTTGAAAAAAGAAAATAAGTATCAAAATTCTACTGCAATTAAAATCTTTACTTAAATGAGCTATAAGATAAAAACAGGACAAGTCTTCTAATGTTGTTGTGATGTAGTTGCTTGTGATTAACATTCTCTATTGTTGATGCAAGGTTGTGAACATATTTGCCAAGTATAGGGACATAATGATAGATGAAAAGATGTGACAGAGAAAGGATTTATGACCTTTCAAAAATGCTTGTTACATTGTCCTGTTTATATCATCTGTGTGAAACTAATACTCTAATAGTGTTCCTATATTATGTTGCCTCTATATGCAGCTTGTAAGAATGAAGTAGGAAGTAAATCCAAAGAAAGAAGTTTCAAATCCAAACAAGAATATGAATTCTGACATTGTTCAAGTGCTAAACTGGTCAGGGAATATAAGATTAAAAGAAAACAACTTGCAAAAGAACACAGTGATAAAATTAGGAAAGTTCAGGCACCAATGACACACAAAAAAAAATCTTAAGGAGTCTATTGCACAATAAGGAAAGATTATATTACCTGTTCACAAATCAATGATCCAATCATCCTCAAAGGAAGGAAGTAATACTTCACATATGATCACTTAAAAAGGACAAAACAAACAACGATTATCTCAACCTCAATCTGAATAGCCCATTAAAAAGAGAGGAGTTGAATTACCTATGCAAAACTTTATGTTCCAAGGGTTTTTAAAGGTTGATGTTAATACTTTAGATATCATTGGAAGATCAAAAGTCAAATAAGAGAACCAACATACTATTAAAGAGCTAGAAAACTACAAATGGTTGAAGAGGAAGTCAGTCCTACCGTTAAGTAGTATTGATAAGTTTTTAGAAAAGCAAGTGATAAATGTAGGTGGTGAAAAAGAATATGATATTCACTCAATAGATCGTGTTATAGTTTTGCCTACTGAAGATTTTGGTAAACACAATAAAGAATTGGATAATCTTACGGAATAAGAAGAAATTGATAAGGATAGGTGGTTAAACAGTGACGTGGATGTGAATGTTAATTGTGATACAAATGGTATGTATTAAATCCTATAATTTTATTACTCATTGTATTTGTTTCTTATTTCTTGGATATTTTATCAATCTACAGAACCATAGAAGAAAAATGTTCGAGAAAAAACAACATGAAAGAAAATTCATGCAAGAACTTTAGATGAAAAAGAGGTGGTGACATTTGACTTAGGACAAGCAGTGGGACAAACTAGCAAGATAGTTTCTAATTTAAGAAACTACATAGGAACAGGTGCAAGGAATCCCAAATTTATCATCTTGATGTACACTAGTTGGCATGTTGTTCCAGATGAAACTAAAAAATGAATGTGGGATTATGTCATTGTAAGAAAAATTAATATTTGAGATTGATCATATATTATTTTTATTACTAATTGAAACTTAATATATTTTTTTTGCATAGTCAAAAATCCTGATCCCAAAGAAAGAACAAAAGTGGGTGATGGAAGGTCTTCGTGATGCTCGAAGGTGAAACAAGAAAGATGTTAAGCACTGAACTTTTCATAAAGAACTTACTGATGAAGAAATTCTAGCAATACATCCCTATGGCATTCCAGTTGTTCACTTACGTCGGTTGATCGAGTATTGAAAGCTTTCAGATGTTTAAGTGAGATTAAAATAATGCATATCTACTCTTGACATATTTTGCATATTTAATTTATGTTCCTTTTTAGGTCTTGAGTGAGGTAAATTCTCAAAATAGATAAAAAAAATAAAAGTGGAGATATCGAATGTGACCTATTAATTTTGCATGAGTACGCATGACACTGGTAATATTTAGTAGATTCTTGTAAGAAAATCTATTTTTCAATTTATTTTTTACTTTGTCATAATATATTGAAGTATTTTTTTACTTTAATTTGTTATACTTTGTAGAGTGGGAACAAATTAAACAATGAGCAACCATCAAATGCTGAAATGTTTGTTGAAACTCGTACAAAGCCGGGCAAAGAAGTTCAGGTAAATACACAAATTGCAATAGTAAGTCATTTTTGTGTTATATACTTCATCACTGAATGGTTTCTTTCTTTCTTTATGTGGAACAAAGTGTGGGGCATTAATAATAAGTCGTTAATGATTTCTTGAGTGATACTAGAAAGCTTCACTTCTTCGATTCGTTAGTTTTGAGCATAAGTCATATGGCCTTAAATTTAAAATATTAGAGATACCTGTTGGTAGCATTATTAAGTGATACTCAACAGATCACTTTTTTTTTTGGAGATGCATGGTTAGCTACCAATCTTCGGCTGGAATACAGACATATTCTCTTTAATGTACTTTTTGAGTTGAAAATTCTCAAATTTATTCTCCTTAATCTTTCACCCATTAAACAAAGAGATGTTGATAGATACAATACATAGTTATTGGATCAATCCTCTTCATCAACATCATCTAGAGTTGTTGAAGTTCCAATTAATTTTGATAATCAAATAGCTAGTATTACTATGTTTTTCACATGATATATGTACCTTTTCTTCTCTACAGGGTATGTACTTTTTCACCTCTGACTAAAGGGATTATTTCATTAAATGACTTTAAGGTTGATATGTATTGTGATGAGATGTCTTAAAATTAAAAATTAAAATAAAATTATATTATTAAAGATAAAGTGGAAAGTCTTCTATGGATAAAGTTGTACAACATCAAATGTTGTTCAAGTACTATAGTACTATGCCACAAGAATCATTTCTACACCATATTTAACTGATTATTATAATAGGTTATTATTTCATTTTCCAAATATTATAAAAAGTGTAGACTTAAGATTCTCATATGAAAAGTTAAAAGTAAAAAATTGCCATAAAAGAAAAAAGACCTTTTTAAATGCAAAATAGACTAAAAATGATAGTTAGACAAACAATTTAAAATAAAAAGTATATATTAAAGTGAATTGAGACGTTTCTATAATTGAGTGTAGACTTAATTTGATAGAATAAAATTATTTGTACTAAGTATTAGGTTAAATTCTTTTCATCTGTCCAAGACTTGTTGAAAAGAGGTAGCTTGTAAAATCAATCAAAGTATTAGTCAAATTGCATAGAAGTTGATTCAAACAAGATGATTTAAAATGCTAGGTTCATGGGATGGAATAATAGGAAATTACATTATGGCCAATATACAAAATAATTCTAAGATGGAGTCGAACCCATAATCTTCTTGATTGTATATACTATATAGTAATAAAAAAATATAGGAAAATTATGAAGATAGAGAGAGATAGGAGAATCCAACAGAAACAAAGGGAATTTTGTCAGAGAGAGAGATGGAAAGTTTGATGCAAACCAATTATTAAAAGTGAAGTCGATAAATATGTCAGAGGGTAATGAAATTCCATTTTTGTAAATTCTTTAAAGAAGATGAGCCTTTTTGGACGATTTAACTACATCTAACCTATCCATAATCTTTTTTTAATCTATGTTATCATTATCTCATAATGTTTTCTATTGTTTGGGTGCAGCATTCAAATCCAGGATTTCCAAACATGATATATAACTGCTCTTCAAAGTACAACAGTGACTTCTTTCCAAAACTTATTGTATTATTTCCTCTTAATTTCTCATATGACTTGTTTTGAACTTTTTATGAAAATATGAATACCGGCCCATTGTGTAAGTTTTTGCCTCACTCGTAATCCATACACAAGTATCAAGGAGATGGCCATATGTCTTTACAACCAAATCATCTCATAGTCAACTAGTAGCCTCCTCCACTGGAATTCGGATTCAGCTTAGTCTTTCGTTAGTCAGTAGTCCATCTAATATTGCAAGCCATATTATAAAATATCAATCTGTGCTTGGGTTGAGCTACTTTGGTCCATATCAGCAACTACTCTAAGCCTACTTTGCACCCCTAATAGAGCATTATTGATCTTACTTATTTAGCATTGTCTACCTGGATTAAGTAGATAGTTACCTTGACCATGCCATTCCTGCATATATCCACTTTTAAAGAGTCCACTCTCTTCCTATACCATCTAGAATCTAGTATAGGAGTATGAGTCCATATACTAACAGGGATCATGTCACTAAGGTTCTTGAAATCAGCTAGACTGTAGTAACATCGCAAGGTACTTAAGTTGGTCTGAGGTGAGATTGGAAAGTAAGGGTATTTTGAATGAGGTAAAGACTGAGTATTTGGGAATAGAAAGTGTGATCCCTTATTTTGTATTTTTAGCATGGGTTTGGAAAGTCTCAATAACTTTAGTCCATTCAGGAGAGTTAAGGAATGTGTAGAAAGGGCCAACAATGGAGAGTAAGTCCATTAGGTTCGTGTATTCAAGACCTCGTGGTGTTGGAGCCATGATTGGAGCTCCATTATCCTTTTACTTTTGCGACTACAGTTGACAATTGAAGTACTAGTAGTAGATTTTTTTTGAGAAAAAAAAGTAGAGTAGCCGTAGACTACTAAACAGAAAGTTTGCATCTTTAGCTAAAATTAGTTCAGAGTTTGCATTTTTAGCTAAAAATAAACACAAAATGACTTAACAACATGGCTTAAGAACTAGGAGTGTAGCATTTTTCTCATTTAAATGGGAGATTTCCTTTTCCATTAAACAACAAATTTCTTCTCCTGATAGCTATTGTTTATTTCATTACAATAGTAACAACTACTGTAGCTATTGTTTGTTTCATTACAGCATTCTAAACATTACTATAGAACTCACTATTTTGCGTCATTGTTTGTTTTACTGTTTTGACAGTCTAAACTTTTGAATCATTAAAATTTTGGAAAAACACCAGATGATGCATTCACTGTATGTTTGGAAAGGGGAAGCCGGGTCGACTTAGAGGCTATGGTAGATCAGTGACAACAAGTTCTTTAAAAAAATAAGGAAATGAACATGTTTAAACAAAATCATGATAATGAAGTCAATTCTCTAAAGGAAGAAATAAGTGAAATGAGATAAGAAATGAAATATGTTTTTACTTAATTGATATAAATCAATCATGGGTTGAATGTTCAAGATATACCTGGGAGTGATGGATCTAACATTCCTTCAGCTGATATAAGTAATGCACAAGATTTAAGAGGGAAAATTTTTCCATCTCAACTCATGCTTCGGTTCATGAAAAGGTATTTTATCTTTTAAATTCACAAGAAACTTCAATCCTGAACTTCTAACTTGATTGAATGAATTAAAGAAAATTTTGATTCACATACTTCCATATTCCAGATTGGAAAAATATTTAAATATTTTCCGAGCATAATTTTTTTTAACTATTTATTTATTTTGGATGCGTAGGAAAACTACGAGAGATCAAATTTTAATGGTGGCCACCACAAGTGATCAAGTCTATCTAGATTGAAGTGAATGATGAATAACTTTTTAAGCTATTATGATATATGTTTAAATACATTTAGTTTTGTGTGGAACATAGTAAAAATCCTTAATATATTGTTTTATAATTAATTTGTATAGTAAAAGACATATTTTGGAAGTTCATTATAGATCTATGCATTTGAATTACTTATTAGCTAATTGGTCGTGAGATTATGTATATGCATGTATATATGTGATGTGATTTTTAGGCCTAAAATTATTTTTGTAAAATATGGCTTGAACTACCAATTTTGAGATAGTATTGCCACACTTCAAAAGTGTGGTTTATTAATTAAATTGTGGAATGTACTTAAAATATGCTTACACTTTACAGTGTTGTCATGGAGGATGTATCGCAGGCTACAATCATGAAGTGTGGCCAATAATAATTAAAAACCCACATTTTTAAGTGTTGTTATTGAGGTGCTCTACTAGGATACATTTGTAAAGCGTTCCCAATAACAATGTAAAGGTAACACTTAAAAAGTGTAGCTTAATATGATAAAAGTGTATCCAATTAGAAGATGCAAAGCGTGGCCTTTGCACTTTAATGGTCGTGCTTTTTAAACGTAGCTGATATGAAAATACTTGAAAAGCGTGGCCTAAAGTCAAAGGTTATGCCTTTTTTGGCGACCCCCAAAAAGTTTTGCCTAAAGTACTAAAGCGTAGCCTTTGATCAAAGGCCACACTTTTTGCTACTTTAGGCCACACTTTACAAGGGTGACAGTTGGACTAAAATGTTGTAGTGGTAGTTTATATTTTCATATTTATTTTGTAGAAGATTCTATTATAAATTTGAGTATAATGTTAAAACAAAGATTTCTATTAATTTCTTAAGGGGATGGTAAAGTGGTTCTCCTATCTAGGTGGATTAGAATATATGCCCTCACGATTCAGTAATTGGGATCGTGACAATTACTGCCTAATACTCACCAAGTTGTCATACTCCACTTACATTGAAAATCTTTCTAAATTTATTTATAGATGAAGTTATGTCTAATAATTATACAAATTGAACACTGCTCAAAGAAATGGGTTGGGTACCCTACTCCAAATCAATAACAAATTTAATATCACGATTTGAACGAATTCATGACAAATTCATATAAAACACATCCATAAACTCATGAACACTCAGATAGAATCCATTGGAGTCCATGAGGAAATTCTAGTATCATGGATATCAGCTAAATAAGACAAAAACCATTTCTTTATCATATGACGAATGAGCCGAAAAGAAATAACACCCATTGAATCCAAATTACAAAAATCGTTTAAAGCTAACTTGACACACCAACATAGCTAAGGTCATGATCTTGGCACAATAGAATAAAATAGCATGGTAAAGAGATAACCAATCCATATGTAAGATAATGTCCAAATCAACCATATCTAGCACAATTAGGTCTACCCAAGTCTCACAGTCCGTAAAGGCAACACACAAGATTGGTACACCTGATCCACATTAAAAGAGTCTCCTACTAAGGAAGAAAGATGAAGAGGCATAATAAGTGGCTCACATGCAACATCAAAACCAGAAGAAATATACATAGACATATAGGAGAAGGACTACCCAAGGTCAAATAACATAGAAGTAGATCTGTAGAAAAATGGGATAATACTTGTTAAAATAATATAAGAGGCCTCTTCTTTGGGCCTAGCGGGTATATCATAATACTGACCATGTTTGGTCCTAAATTGAGTAAACCCATGACCACCACCACGAGAAACTCTACCTGTACCTCAAGCACCTATAATGGCACCCTAACAAATGTATGAACCACATCTGTTTGTCGATATATGAGTAGGTTTGAAAATATGCCAAGGATAATCCTTGGACATATGAACAAACTCATCACAAACAAAATATCCCCTATGGCTTGACTTAATTCGCAGAGGTGAAACTTAACTAGCCAATGTTTTTCTACTCAAAGTCACTGAACCAGAAGGTCTACCGCCCAATAGCTACAAAAAACCCTGAGATGGCCTACTATTATAATTACAAGAAACTCTACTCGAGAAATCTCTATCTCATGAGGTGTGTCCACTAAACTCACCATGATGATACACTTTCTTGGTCCTTTCTGAGTATCCTGGATAATAGAATTGGTCATTTATTATAAGACCATGCAAAATTTCAACAAATTTACTTTTGACCCTTTTGCATGTGTTATGTAAATTTTTGACTTGAATTATGATTAGGGATGTTAAAAGTGTGTTTGAGGAAAGTTTCAAAATTTTTGGAATGGGTTCATGGTCATTTTAGGTCCCCTAGATAGTAATCCTCCATGATAGTGGTGTGACATGCCACTTAGCCTACTCAATATGAGCATGGCACATAGGCTAAGCTCTGATATAGAGGAGTGCCATACTACTATGTAATTTTCATCTAATTTTTCTCTTTTTTCACTTGAGGTGAGGGGATTTTGGTCCTTTTACCCCTTGCACGAATTTTAAACACCAAATAAACCCCTTTTCTTTAGTTCTTAAAAATCAAAGTGAACTATTATTCTCTTTAGATGTCAACCCTAGAAAGCTCAAGGATTTTTTAAGAAATCACTACTCCGATCTCCAAACTTCGAACTGTTTTCAATTTCTTTAATATTTCAGGCGTGTTTCTTGTTCTTAACTTGAATTTCATATTATGGAATTTGTTAAATTATTATTTATGTGGTTTTAATTAATGGGTTTGAAATTAGGTTGAGGGGTTTTGATGGTTATTACTTGAATTATATTTCCCATGATTTAAATGTGTTTTTTATACTTTAATTGATGGTTCTAGGGGTTTCATGGGTTCATTATTATGAGAATTTGGAATGGGGAACATGGGCTCCCCCAAATTGTTGGCTTGATATTGGCATTAACCTTAACCCACCTTTATGACTTTGGTTTTGAATATGAAATTTGTATGATTTAACTTACTTTTGGAATATTGCATTGCATTAAAGGATAATGGATAGTAAAAATGATTTTGGAATGCCTTTGATGGTAATAGATTTTAAATAAAACTTGGGAGTCTAATGGTTACATATATTGGTTTGGCATAATAACATAATCTTGAAAGCATATTGGTATGACTATACCAAGTTGGCAAATGACTTAGTAAAGACTCCTTGGTTAATGGTTGAGTTTATGTGAAAACTATTTTAATTTGGGCATACTGAGAATCGTGTAGCTCACCATGAAGGTGTAGTCCCAGGAGGACCAACACGGGAACCATATTTGCTGGCATGGGGGTTTATATGACTATTTTCTTTGTGAACATTTTATATTTTATATGGATATCTCCTATGTGCCTTAATCTTTTCCTCTGTTTCCTCAATTTATCTAGCTAACACGCAATGGGTCCCTTCCAACATGGGTGCCTTTAGGACAGAGGAAGCTACACAGTTAAGGCTAACGGTTTATACTCTTATGTTCATGACCCTTCTCCCTATCCTAAAATCTTATATATGTATATTAAAATATTGTGCATATAGTTCTGACTGGATTTGTCAATGGGATTATTTTATCCTTTTTCATTAGTTATATGTTAGTGCTTGCCTCACTGACCATCCCATGATGCTGCATAATTCCAAGGGTTTTTTTGTTTCTCCTTTGCAACATTAGGTGATTTGGTACTCTTGTGGATCTGTTGTGCAGTGGTGAGTTTCCATCCTTCAGAATGCCTGATCCTTTCACTTGCTTTTTATATTTTAATTTTTTTGATCTTTTTTATCATAGTCGGGGGCATATCCCGACTTAGTTTGGTATTCTGGTTTTGGAGGCTTTTGTGGACAAATGTTGGGCTATTTGTTTGTTTTAATTCATAAAATTTATATTCGGCTATCTATCCTTCTTATTACTATTTGGTTGTCTTTCACTGTGTGCTTTTACGGTACTCTAGAGGTTTGGCTAAGAGGGGTGATGTAAAGTCAATGGTTGGATTGAGATACCTCTTATGACTAGGCCTTGGTTTGGGTCATGACAAGCTTGATATCTGGACACAAATTAGGGTCTTTGGGTACCCTCAAAGTTGTGTCGAGTAGAGTCCTTTTTATGGGTGTGTAGCACACCATACTTATAAGGTGAAAGATATAAGGAATTTAGGAATGTTTCCCTTCCTCTTATTCTATTTCAGACTATAGAGTCTAGTTGTTAGGAAACTTCTCTACCTCATTGCTTACTCACATTTTAGATCATGCCTCACTAAAAATCTGATGATCATAGAAATTCTACCTGAATCTCTATCCCACCTGACGATAAATTAACTTTTGCTCTATTTATGGGGTGTAAACATGGTCTAGGATCCTTTATCCTGACTTTACTACTCTACATGGGGTTCTACTGATCCTTATTACTTCTTATCGGGCTTCCCATGCTGGTGATACTTATGCCCATATGCCATAGGGAGATTCTCTAATGATGATTTCCATTAGTCTATTCTTATTCTTGCTCAACTTGTGGCATCATAGACTCATCGGCATCATTATGTCCTCCTGCTGTTAGTTTATCTAAGGTCACTCAGGTTAGCCAATTTATGAGGTTGAATCCCCCAACCTTTATAGGCTCTAAGTTTAAGGAGGATCCTCAAGGGTTTATTGATGAGATAGAGAATATTTTTAGGATAATGCATACTACTGATTCAGAGGGTATGGATTTTACTACCTTTAGTTGAACGATATGTCTTACTAGTGGTATGAGGAGTGAGAAGTGATGAGGAGTGATAATGTTGAGCGAGCAGTGTGGAATGAGTTTTAGGTGCTTTTCTTGATCACTTCTTTCCTTTGGAGTTGAGAAAGGCTAAGGCTGAAGAGTTTGTGAACTTGAAGAAGGGTAAGATAAGTATTAAGGAATATGCCTTAAAATTTTAGCAGGTGTCCTATTATTCTCTGAAGTTAGTGTCTAATATTAGATCCATAATAAGAAAGTTTTATTTTGGCTTTTCTCATGATTTGGTGTTGGAGTGTTAGGATGCTATGTTGAATATGATATAGATATCTCCAGGATAGTGGTTTATATACAGTAGGTGAAGGATTAGAAAAAGAAGCAGGTAAAGATGGGAGAGACATAACAAGAAGTTTAGATATTTAAAATAGGGTGTTAATTAGTAGAACATTAGGAGAGATGGTAGACAATAGACTAAGAAGTAGAACTGGGGAAATTCATATTCGGTAGTTAGTTCTTCTTATCCTAAGTATTTTGGTGATCATTATTTTCAGACTAGTAGTGTTCCTAAGGCACAGGTTGCCCAATCTCAGGTTAGTGGAGCTTAGTCAGCCCCATTTTACCCTCCTAGCCAATTTTGTAGACATTTTTACTGTGGTTATTATGAGGAAGGAAGGAACTTATGTTTTAATTATTGTCATCTGCTTATCCCATAACAAAAGTTGCCATTGGAGATAATAAGGTTCTGATCACTATTGCTTTAGCTCCTGTGCCGAATGGTGCCACTTTAGGTATCGCCAAGGGTTGAAATTGCCTAGATACACTTGCTACCCGTCAGGAATTTGAGGCATCCCCTGATGTTGTTATTGGCATGTTACAACTCTTCTCTTGTGATATTTATTGTTTACCTGTTTTGTGTTCTATCCTATCATATGTCACCTATTTTATGGCTATACATTTTGGGTTTGGTCCTGAAAATATTTTTGATCCCTTTTTGTGTCTACTCTGATAGGTGATTATATTAATTCTAGAAAAATATATAGGGGTTGTGCGGCGTCCATCTTTCATAGGTAAACATTGGTGACTTTGACAGAACTTGATATGGTGGAATTTGATGTAATCTTGGGTAGATTATCTTCGTTCGTTCTATGCTTCTATGGATCGTAGGACCCAAAATGTTAGGTTTAATTTTCTTAATAAACCAGTAATTGAATGGGAGGGGAATTCCTTAGTACCCAAAGGAAGGTTTATTTCCTATCTTAGAAATCGGAAAGTGATTTCCAAAAGTTGTTTGTATCATCCAGTTTGGGTTAAATATTCTGACTCTAAGAGTCCCTCTTTGTAATCTGTTATGTGGTAATAAATTTCCTAATGATTTTTCTAGAATTCCTCCCTATAGGGAGATAGATTTTGGGATTGATCTTCTATCGGATACCCATCCTATTTTCATTCCTCCTTATAGGATGGCTCTGGCTAAACTTAAGATGCTAAAGGAGAAGTTAAAGGATCTCCTTGATAAGGTCTTCATCCATCCTTGCATTTCTTCGTGGGGTGCTCTTGCAAAGATGATGGATCTCTACGGATATGTATAGACTATTATCAATTGAATAAGGTTATAGAGATAAATAAGTATTCTCTCCCTAGGATTAATAACCTATTTGATTATTTATAGGGCTCTAGGTGCTTCTGTAAGATTGATATTCATTTGGGATACCACTATTTTAAAATTAGGGAGATTGATATTCCCAAGATTGCTTTCCAAACTTGATACGGCCATTAAAAGTTTTTCGTTATATCATTTGGGAAAACTAATGCATGCTTTCATGGATCTTATGAATTGGGTGTTTAGGCAGTTTCCTGATATGTTTGTTATAGTCTTTATTTATGACATCTTGGTGTATTTTAAACGCGAGGAGGATCATGCCAATCACCTTCGAAGTGTGTTGTAGACTCTTAAAGACTAGAAATTATATTCAAAATTTTCTAATTGTGAATTTTGGCTAAGTGTTGTGACCTTTATTGGGCATGTTGTTTCTAGTGAAGGGAACAAGATGGATCCACAAAAAGTTTAGGCGGTTAAGAAGTTACCTAGACCCATGACTCCAACTGATGTTTAGAGATTTTTAAGTTCGATAGGATACTGTAGGAGGTTTGTGGAGAGATTTTCATCTATTATTGTCCTTCTGATGAAGTTAACTTAGAAAAGGTTAATTTCTTATAGTCCGATGCTTGTGAGGGTAGTTTTGTAAAGTTGAAGGATAAGTCAACTGATGAGCCTATTTTAATTCTACCTTAAGGTACTGATGGGTTTATTTTGTAATGTGATGCATCCCATGTGAGACTGGGTTGTGCCTTGATGTAGCATGGTAAGGTTTGGCCTACGCATCCAGGCAGTTTAAATTTTTTTAGAGAAATTATCTAACTCACTATCTAGAGTTGGGGGTTGTGTCCTTTGATTTTAAAATCTGCCGCCATTATCTATATGGGGTGCATGCGGATATTTATTAAGACCATAAGAGCTTACAGTATATATTTATGCAAAGGAATTAAGCCGTAGGCAGAGGTGGTGGCTCAAAATGCTTAAGGATTGTGACATGATCCTTCACTCCCATCTAGGTAAAGCTAATGTGGTTGCTAATGCTCTTAGAAAGTTGTCTATGGGAAGCTTATCTCACATTGATGAGGATAAAAGAGGATTGGTGAATGATATTCACTAGTTAGATAAATTGGGTGTTCATCTCTTAGACTCTGAGGATAGAGGAGTGATTGTTCGAGAAGTATTTAAATCATCTCTTGGTGTTGAGGTGAAGGAGAAACATGGTTTGAATTCCTTACTTAGGTCGATTAAGAATGATGTGGGTAAAAAAATTATTATAGCTTTTCAGATTTGGGGAGGTGGAATTTTGAGGTATCAAGGAAAGTTGTGTATTCCTGATATTAATGGGTTGCGGGAAATGATTTTTATTGAGGCTCATAAATCCAGATATACAGTTCATCTGGGTTAAACTAAGATGTATCATGACATGAATAAAATCTAATAGTGGAATAATATGAAATAGGATGTGGCAAATTTTGTTGCTAAGTGTATGGTTTGTCAGCAGATCAAGGTACAATATTTGAGGCTTGGTGGCTGGTCCCAAGAGATAGAGTTGACCATGTGGAAGTGGGAGATGATTAATATAGATTTCATAATGGGTCTTCTGCGGTCTCTCACTCAATATGATTATATTTGGGTCATTGTGGATAGAATGACTTAGTCGGCTCATGTCTTCCCTGTGAGGACTAATTACTCAAGGTAGGATTGTCACCCCCTTTTTTTACCAAAGGATATTAATTTTAAGATTTGAAAGTGTTTAATTATTAAGTGACAAAGAATATAAATTTATTTCGGAAAGGATTGCTTACATTTAAACTCAGAGACGCCATTGTGCATAAATCGGGTGTGCCAAGTCACCTTTGGAAATCCTTTTTCAAAAATGGTTTTGACTCCTTAAAAAACTGGCCCACAAAAAGAGATTCTGGTTAAGGAATTCTGTTGACCAAGGGGAAGGTGTTAGGCACCCCTCGATCCCATGGTTTGACCACGATCACTTCGTAGAGTATATCGACTAATTTAACACTATGCAGTGAATAAACCACAAAACACATAAAACAAACAAACCAAACAAATGAAAATCCAAAAGTTAATGTCCAGTCCAATTATTAAAAACCAAAAATAATTAAAAAAATATGGAAATGTAGATCCTATTCTAAACTAATCTTGAACTATGCTCTACCCGAAACCTCGGACCTTCATCACGAACGTCCTTCGCGTACAAGATACTTCGGGGCATTCCTCGGTGAATAAATACAAATAACCTCGAGGTATTCCCCGCTAAATGAATACATTTTTTAATGTGATAAAATAAAATCATTCAAACCATTCAAGCATTCAACAATCACAATTCCTAAATTTGCCTACTCAACCTACGTTTGCCTACCAATTTCAATTCATGATACTATTGCATTTAACAACATCAATGCTTATTTCGAATTAAACAATCCTCAATGAATCAAAATAAAAAATATTCATGTTATCACTTTTCAATCCCCACCGCCAAATTTATCCTTAATCAATGATTAACTTAATCCACAACCATCCATTCAAATCTTCAAAAATCTGAATCCAACATAAACAAACATTAATGATTCAAACATCACAAAATCACACAAAACATACTTCACGTAACATTAATTCATCACACAAAGTATCCAAAATTTAAAATTAATCAAGAATGAGATGAGAAATGGACCTTAACATTACTTTTAATTAAAATTTCTCCTTCCTACTAAATACCGCCTCTAAGATCTCGAATCGGACATCACATCATGAATAACTCCGACTTTGATATAGCCTTTTTGTTTTATTTTTTTCTAACCCCAACCAAAAATGCAAAAATAGAGAGAGATTCAGACCAGATTCTGGCAAAAATTCACTAGAAAATTGGAGTGGCATGAACTAATTTCTTTCCCCGACCCTTTCTCTATTTCTCTCTTCTCTCGCGCCTCAATCTCTTTTTTTGTCCAATTTTTCCTCAACTCTCCTCTTTGTGTCCCATGGTGTGTACCAATGTTTTGTGTATATGTGTGTGTTCTACTGTGTGAGTATATATGCCTATCTATGTGTGTATGAATCCTTTATATATGATGGTGCGTGTGTGCATCTATGTGTGTGTTAATGGTGAGGAGTCTGTATGTCTATTATATTATGTGTGAGAGTGTGTTAATGGAGTATATGAGGTGTGTCTTTTTCGGGTGAATATGAGCGTGTGTATATATCCGAGTGTAATCTATTAGAGAAAAAAATATGAAAAAAGGTTGGGGGTAGGGGGCACGTGGGTATAGGGTAGGGGTAGTAGGGGTAGGTGGCTAGGATATGGTCGAGATGATTAATTTTGATTAGGTGGGTTCTAATTTGTTGGGAATTTTCTTATATTTGTTTGGGTAAAGTGTCAAAAGTGGTAATCAATTTGTAGTTTTCTTTTGTGAAACTTATCACATGACTGAGGGTGCATAGTAAGATGGGGAAAACGGTAAAATTCATCTTTCAGGAGGGACAAAATTATCTTTCTACATCATGAACCTCTTTGGATATAAACACAAAGTGTTTGCAGAAAAAATAGTAGACAACAAGACTGGGTTTTGACCCGACCATTATTCAAAGGGAGGAAACAAAAGGAATGAATGTGACCAATTCTTGATTTTGGACATCCTACATACCCAGATTATGAGGGAATCGAGTCATGGGTATCTCAAAAGGGTTGTAAAAGAAGTGAGATATAATGAGTTGGAGAGTCGAGTGAGGCCTTGTTGAGGTTTCGCTCCGCAGCTCTGTTATTGCATCAAAAATGAAAATCACAAGTTAAAGATAACTGACACTACAAAAATCCTATCTATGCAGCTTCTCTTGACTCTTGACTTTAGTCTTCAATGCTTTCAAAGTAATTAATTATCTGATCTTCTTTGGACTGATCTTGAGAATAATTCTTTCTCCACACAAAATTTGGTGTTGGAAGTGAACTAAAAAATTGACCACGTTCTGTTAGCGGTACTTCTGAATTCGAACCTGAATTGGAAAATCTTCACCCTATTCTTCAGGTGTGTTCCTAACTTATAATTTCTTTACTTTGTTGCTCGACTTTCAATTTCATCACCTTTTACTCTAGGCGGGCTCCTGACTTGCTATTTTTAATCTTTTGATTTTTAATTTCATCACCCTGTTCTTTGGGAGGATGCCCGACTTGTAATTTCCTTACATTATTGACTTTCAATTCCTTTACCTTGTTTCTTGACTTTTAATCTCTTAACGTAGTTGCTTGACTTTTAATTTCTTTTCCCTGTTCTTTCGGAGAGCTCCTGACTTCTAGTTTTATCACCTTTTTTTTAGGTGGGCTCCTGACTCGTAATTTCATCAACCTGTTATCCAAGAAGAATCCTGACTTGCAATTTCATCACCTTGTTCTCTAAGTGGGATCTTGACTTGAAATTTAATCACCTTGTTCTCCTGGAGGGATCTTTACTTGCAATTTCATCACTCTATTCTCCAGGCGAGCTCCTGACTTTTAATTTTATCACCCCGTTCTCCAGGCAGCCTCCTGACTTACAATTTTATCACTCTGTTCTCCAGGAGAGCTCCTGACTTGCAATTTCATCACCCTGTTCTTCAGTTGGGCTCCTAACTTGCAATTTTATCACCATGTTGTCCAGGCGGGCTCCTGACTTGCAATTTCATCACCCTATTCTCCAGGCGGACTCCTGACTTGCACTTTCATCATCTTATTCTCCAAGTTGGCTCCTGACTTGCAATTTCATCACCCAGTTCTCCAGGTGGGCTACTGTCTTGAAATTTCATCACCCTGTTCTTCAGGAGGGCTCCTAACTTACAATTTCATCACCCTATTCTCCAAGTTGGCTCGTAACTTACAATTTCATCACCCTGTTCTTTAGGCGGGCTCCTGAGTTGCTATTTCATCACCCTGTTCTTCAGGCGGGCTCTTGAATTTCAATTTTATCACATTGTTCTCCAAGAGGGCTCCTAACTTGCCATTTCATTACCCTATTTTTTATGCGGGCTCCTAACTTGAAGTTCATCACCATGTTCTTTAGGCGGGCTCTTGACTTGCCATTTTATTACCTTGTTCTTCAGACGGGATCCTGACTTGCTATTTCAAAACCCTGTTCTTTAGGCAGGCTCCTGACTTTCAATTTCTTCACCTTGTTCTCTAGACGAGCTCCTAAAATCAAAATTCAAAACTAGAACAAAAATTATTCCAAACAAAGATTTTGATAAAGAAAGATTCCATTTTTCTAAAAATAAAGTCCTATTTTTCAGGAGGGGCCTGAACAGAAAGTAATGCCCCATTTTTCAGGATGGTCCTAATAGAAAGTAATGCCCTAGTTTTTAGGAGGGTCCTGAAGTTAAGTTCCAAACAACATGAATTTAATTTTCTTTTTTCCCCAGTTTATCATAAAAACCTTTTACGGGTGTCAAACCCAATCATAACTACTTGTAACAATGCATATTGCAATTATGAATCAAGATTCTGATCAGGATAAAATTGAATGACCGAGACCAACAAGACCGTCTCTTAAAAGTGAATGTGAAAGATTCTTACTAAAAGTGCATTTTTAGGATTAAAGGCTCAAATTAGGAAGTGCACCTCCTAGCCATGAGACATGAAAGACCCAAATTTGAGAATATGTCTCTTAGAGGTACAAGTTGATGAGTTTTACCATAATTGTGATTACCAAACCTATACAACAACATTGCTCTTGCATTTAAAAAAATGGGGAATTGCACCACTGGATATTTTCATTTTTGAAGCCTTTGATTAGAAGGTAGTAACTGTTCCTATTTCATACAACTAAACTTCTGAGTTTAAAACAGGGTGGTTGGTTTGGGACTCTGGCATTTAAGGCAATTTCTCTTGAACTTTTCCCATTAATTTTGGCTTTCAACTAATGGCATATTTCATTGACTTATTTCACCATAGATCCAAACTAGGATTATTAAAAGTGACTCAGAAAGAAACAAAGTATATCCATCTTGCTATGTCTCTCAAATGAATCTTTCGAACCTTGGTATTTCCACAAATTCCCAAACTTTTTTTCCGACAAAACTTTCTGCTTGTCTTGTTTCAACATACTATAATTCTTCTTTCAAGTTCTAGCCTATTGTCTTGCTTAGTTCAATTGAAGAAGTTGGTAGCAAGTTTTTGTAATGCCCCGAGTCTGTCCCCCGGACGCTACACGATCCTTATAATCTCGAAGGACCACACGCTAACCCATGACTGGTACCTGCTGCAATAACTGAATAATAATACTATAAAAATACATAAATTAGGTGGAAACTAGCCATAAGGTTCAATACTGTTAATAAATACTGAATACAGTATATCAATACCAAAACTGAATATCTGTCTGAAAAATGCTCTAGTCCGAATAAGCTTCTAACTGTCTGAATAAGGAGTTGATGGGAAAAGTCCGCAACTAACTCTGAACTACTGAAATAAACTGAAATGCTAAAGTAATAATCATGTCCTAAGAGTATGAAGACTCACCACTAACTCTGACTACAGAATATTTAAACTGCAAAATATGATCGGGAGCCCATGCATCTGAACCTATGATATAATACATCATAGCACAAAAAAGTATGCGTAATACTTTGAATATACTGGTATAAAAAGTGAGGTAGGCTAAAATACATGGGTTCATATGCATGAACAATACTGACTGAATGACATGAGTATAACTGAATGAGAGTACGTAAATACATGAATACATAAACTGTAACTAAGGTCATGATAACAATGGATACTGAGTTCTGAATTACTGGTTTACTGATATCGGAGCTTACTGATACTGTAACACTATTAGCTGAATGACTATATTTGGCAGTCCTAATTCTGTGGAATGATGCTGAGTTCCATACTAAACTAAGTAACTGTATCTGACAGTCCTGATTCCATAGAAGTGAATTGAGTTCTATTCTAAAGACTAAAACTAAGACTGTGGAAGGTAATCATCTAATCGACATGCCCCTCTCTAAATTGATTGGGATCTAACCTTTAACCCCAGCTGGAAGGGTGTCAGTACCATGCGATGGGTAAATACAAACTGAGTCACCCTCATCTGGTAGTTGATCTGATTGAGAACAGTGGTACCCTTATCTGGCAGGTTAAAAAACCTCATCAACCCTCAACTGGCAGGTTGATGTCTCAACCTATGCTAGATACATAGTTCAGGAATGCAAAGACTGCTTCTAAGGATCACGCCCTCTACTGGCAGGTGAGTCCCCATCCCTGGGTTCACTCTGTGCTGAATCCTACTCCAAACTAAATAGATACTAGACTAAATTCTAAACCATTCTAGGATGTACTGAATTGTTCCTAATTGTACTGTATAACTGAACTGAACTCACTAGGTTTCGTGGATTGACAAAATACTACTGAATTCTGTTAACTGACTGAGTACTACTGAGCTTTTCTGAGTGCTGTGACTGTCTAAATTCTACTGATCGTGACATGACTAATACTATTCTGTGATTGACCATGGCTCTAGGTAAACAGCTAAATTGTCTGGTATGAATACCCCCAGGAGTTGGTAGCATAAATTATAATACATAGCATAATCTCAAACATGATAGCTAATTACTCGATCATCATTCCTTTATTGGGACATTCTTGCAAACACTTGCATTACATGAACTTGAATACATGCTAACATAATATAATTTCACTATTCAATTCACATAAGAAATTCAACAAACACTTCGAAGACATAGTATGTGCACATAATACTAAACAACATGCGAGCATCATAATTTTAAATACCAAATTTATTATTTGGAGTGTTTTCGCATGAATTAACATAGAACAACACATATAACAAAAAGTTTCGTATGTATCTTGCAATTGAATCATGAACTAGATACCCTATTAATATGGTAGTCATGAACATATTCAAATTCAACCATGAAATTCATGAAACTCATTAACTTGTAAAAAAAAAGTACTGGAATTCCAAGGGTGGAAGGAAACCCTTGGATGAACACTTGACATACCTTGGTTGCTAAATTATTGAAGAATGATGGTGAAATCTTAAGCCTTGAATTTGACACTTGATCTCCTAGGGTTTTTGTTCTTGAGTAATTTTTGAATTGAAAATGAATTTTGCCTTTAAAGTGGCTTAATTTCGTGTTTTGAGGTTGATAACAGTGGGTAAAAGAACCAAATACCCCTGAGGAATGTGGATTTTAATTACTAAAAATTGAATTAGTGATGCGTAGACCGATGAGTCACATCGATGGAGTTGACGCTATAGCCAACGCGCCTCTTCGAGTCCATATCGGTTCACTGGAATTTGCAATGGGGAGCTGGAGGAAAATATTCATCGATGTTGTAGACGATGCAGCGCTTGGAGATCACATTGATCCACTAGTTTGGACTTCCAAACGTGCCTCAAACGAAGTCTGAAAAATTTTAAACTTGTCGAGGACACCTACTGACACTCCTGTTCATGATTCAACCTAAAGGTTGATATTTTAAGGCCGTAGAGGTTGTGAAATAGAGTTGCCAACTTACGAAGGATAAAATGACACTAAGTCTGAGTACTTAGCTAAAATTTTTTATGTCTGGGACCCCTTAACAAGCTTTAAATGACTGAGTTAAGATTAGGATTTTTCGAGGTCTTACAATATCATACCCTTGGGAACATTGATCGTCGAATGATACTGACTAAGCTGAGATTATTGATAGACTGAATTTAGATACGAGACATGTACAACTAAAGCATGATTTCATGACTGAAATTACTGATAATTTGAAATTTCATACTAAACATGCATACGTGATGCATGAGTACATAGCTTAACCTGATTCATGAATGCATGACTGGGATTGCTAATCAGCTGAATTTTTCATGCTAAACATGCATATTTGATGTATGAAGTCACAACTAAATATGCAATGGTAACTGGTACCAAATCAATAATGGAAAATCTGAGCATAGATCTAAGTAATTTCAAGGAAAACTGTTACCTTGGGCTGAGTTTGAGTTTAGGTAAGGATACTTCGTCCGCCTGTCTCCTTCTGTTTCTAAAGTAGCTCCCTCAATAGACTGATTCTTCCAAAGAATTTTGAATAGAGAGACTTCTTTGTTCCTTAATCTGCGGATCTAAAAATCAAGGATTTCGAGTCTAATCTCTTTGTAAGAAAGGCTGTTCTGAATATCTATGCCCTCTATAGGGACTACGACTAATGGGTCACCTATGCATTTCTTAACCAAGGATACATGGAACACTGGATGCACTGAAGCTAAGTCTGTAGGTAACTCAAGCTCATAAGATACCTATAAGAAACAGTTAAGAATTCGGTAAGGATCGACATTTCAGGGATTGAGCTTCCCTTTCTTGCCAAACCTCTTCACTCCTTTCATAGTATAAATTTTCAAATACACATAATCATAATCTCAAACTCGAGATCCTTTGTCTATACATCTGCATATTATTTCTATCAGCTCTGAGATGTCTTAAGCCTTTCCCTAATCAACTAAACCTTCTCTAAGGTGTCAAACACCAAGTTGGGCCCTACCACTACAACCTCACCCACTTCAACCCAACCAATGGGAGATCTACATATCCTCCTATAGATCATCTTAAACAGAGCCATCTGAATGCTGGAATGATAGTTGTTGTTATATGTAAACTCAATCAAAGAAAAGTGGTCATCCCAACTACCTTTAAAGTCTATCACACATGCTCTCAGCATATACTCTGAAATCTGAATGGTCCCTTTGGCTTGACCATCTTTCTGAAGTTGAAAGATTATTCTGAGGTGGACTTGGGTACCAATATCCTTTTGGAAGGCTTTCCAGAAATAAAAGGTAAATTGGGTACCTCTATCTGAGATTATGTACAATGGAACATTGTGCAATTTGACCAACTCTCTGATATAGAGTTGGCATAGTCCTCGACTGAATAAGAGGTATGGACTGGTAGAAAATGAGTTGATTTGGTCATCCTGACTATAATAACCCAAACTGAATAATACTGATGATGAGTGCGAGGCAAACCCATCACAAAATCCATGTTCACCTCTTCCTACTTCCAAGTCTGAATACTGAACTCCTGCATAGACCCACTGGGGCTTTTGATGCTTAATTTTAACCTGCTGACATGTTGAGCACTTAGCCAAAAATTGTACATTGTCTCTTTTCATCCCACTCCACCAATAGATCTCCTATAAATCACGGTACATCTTAGTGGACCCTGGATGAATAGAGTAGTGCGCACCATGCGCTTCTGCTAGAATTCATTACTTCAACTCATCTATACCTAGCACATATAGCCGACCCTGGAAACACAACACACCATCTCTTCTTTGGGAGAAAAACTTTATCTTCTGATCTCTGACTGATTCTTTTAACTTGAATAGACTGGGAAACCTATCCTGCTTTTCCTTCACCTCAGAAACTAGGGATGATTCTGAACTACTCTGTACCCACACACTACCTTCTGACGAATAGACTAAGCGGACACCTAGTTGGGTGAGCTGATGAACCTCCTTAGCTAACTTCTTCTTACTATCATCCACATGAGTAACACTCTCTATAGAAATCCTACTAAAAGCATTATGCATTGTATTGGCTTTAACCGAATGATACAAGATGCTCATGTCATAGCCCTTTAACAACTCTAACCACCTTCTCTGATGGAGGTTTAGATCTTTTTAAGAGAATACATACCGCAGGATCTTATGGTCTGTGAACATATCAACGTGCACTCCATACAAATAGTGCCTCCAATTTTGGAGGGAAAATACTACTGCTGCTAACTTAAGATCATGATTTGAATAGTTCTTTTTATGGGGCTTAAGCTGCCTAGAAGCATAGGTTATAACCTTACCTCTCTACATGAGGGTACAACCCAAACCTACTATGGATGCATGAACATACCCAACAAAGCCGTCTGACCCATCTGGTAAGGTAAGAATTGGGGCATAGGTGAGTCGAGTCTTCAACTGTTGAAAACTCTTCTCACAAGAATCTGACCACTGAAACTTGACTTTCTTTCGAGTTAAAATGGACATAAGGGATGCAATAGGCAAAAATCCCTTAACAAACAGTTGGTAATAGCCGGCCAAACCCAAGAAACTTTAAATATCTAATGGAGAGATATGTCTGGGCTAGTTTCTCACTACTTTGGTCTTTTGGAAATCAACTTTGATGCTATCACCAGAAATGATTTGGCCGAGTAAAGCTACAGAGCTTAGCCAAAATTTGCATTTACTAAATTTAGGGAATAACTGATGGTTTCTGAGAGTCTGCAGTATTATTCTGAGATGGTTTGCATGATGATGCTCACTACAGGAGTAAACAAGGATATTATCTATGAAAATAATGACAAACAAGTCCAAGTACTGCTTGAACATGTGGTTCATAAAGTCCATGAAAGCTGCTAGGGCATTGGTTAGACGAAAGGACATGACTAAGACATCAAAGTGGACATACCAAGTTCTGAAAGCTATTTTCAGAATGTCATATTCTCTAACTCTGAGCTGATAATAGCCTGATATGAGGTTTATCTTAGAAAAGTAACTGGCACCCTGAAGTTGGTCAAAAAAGTCATCAATTTTGGGAAGTGAATATTTGTTCATGACCATGACTTTATTTAACTGACGGTAGTCAATACACATTTGAGGGAACTATCTTTCTTATGCACAAAAAAACTAGTGCACCCCATGGGGATACACTGGGTCTGATGAATCCCTTATCTAGGAGATCCTTAAACTATTTTTTTAATTTTTTTAGTTCTGCTGGAGCCATTATGTATGGAGGAATAGAGATAGGTTGAGTATCTGGAAGAAGGTCTATTTCAAAGTTGATTTCCCTTTCTGGAGAAATTCTGCGGAGATCTTTGGGAAACACGTTTAGGAATTCATATGCCACTGATACTGACTCAAGAGTATGTTTTTTTGATCTAGATTTGTGGACTCGAATGAGATGGTAGACACATCCCTTAGATATCATTTTCCTTTCCCTAAGGTAGGAAATAAGCTGACCTCTAAGTGCTGAAGTACTACCTTTCCACTCTAGGATGGTTTCATTCAAGAACTTAAACTGGACAATTTTATTTCTGCAGTCGACTAAGGCATAGCAGGAATAAAGCCAATCCATGCTGAGAATGACAACAAAATTGGTCATCTCTAATTTGACAAAGTCTGCTGAAGTGACTTTCTGAGATATCATAACCAGACAGTTCCTGTATACCCGCCGGGCTATGATAGATTTAACTACTGGGGTATAGACTGAGAAAGGCTCTGTTAGAATTTCAAGATAGATTCTGTAGTCAACAACTATATAGGGAGTAACAAAGGATAAAGAATC
Source organism: Capsicum baccatum var. pendulum (assembly GCA_030864225.1). Taxonomy (NCBI): domain Eukaryota; kingdom Viridiplantae; phylum Streptophyta; class Magnoliopsida; order Solanales; family Solanaceae; genus Capsicum; species Capsicum baccatum. Next base: position 44,444,582 of record CM061554.1, read on the forward strand.
TCCTGGATCTAGCAACCATAAACATGTAAATGATAAACCTGTAATGTACCACTGACCACATCAGGAGAACTTTCTTGATCCTGTCGGGACTGAAGAGCATTAAGTCTATTTGGGTGTTGCCCACTGGTGGCACTGGATGTGCCAACCTACTAATTTGAGCGACCTAATTGAGATGGGGGATGGTTATACTGACACTAGGAACCTGAATGGGGACAATCTCTGACTCTGTAACCTGGCTTTCCATACCTGAAACATAGATCACTGCCAGCCCTACAGATACCCTGGTGGTTTCTTTCACATTTCTAGCAAATCATATTGGTTCAGGCGCTAATGACACAACCATGAGGCTTAGGGCCTAGTGCCCTATCTTTGTTACTGTCTCTAAATTTTAGCACTGGATTACTGGCTGAGGATGGAGTTGGAACTGAGGATTTCAGACAGAACTGAGAATGATTCTCACCCTCTGACTTAGGATGAGCGAAGTTGAAACTATCTATTCTTAGTCTCTTATTCTCTCTCTCTTTCTCCCTATTCTTAGCCTCCTGTATCTACTGGGCATGGACCATGAGTTTGGATATGTCCATCTCTTTAATCACCATTGTTGTTCTACACTCCTTGACCATACTGCTAAAAACTCCAGACATATACTTACTGATCCTAGACCTGTTATCTGCCACCACATGAGGAGCGTATCTAGCTAATTGAGTAAACTTGAGAGAATTGTCTATCACAGTCATGTTGCCCTACTTCAGGTTAATAAATTCTAGAACCTTCACTTCCCTCAACACCAACGGGAAGAACCTGTTAAGAAAAGTAGTGACAAAATCCTCTCACTCTATGGTCCTTGCATTTGCAGCCCTTTCTAATTTCCATTATTTAAACCATGAGTAAGCCATATCCTGTAATTGATATTCATCTAACACGACACTCTCACTAGCTATCACCCTCATAATATTTGTAACTTACTATACCTGATCAAAAAATTCCTCAGGGTCCTCATCTGACTTATACCCAGTAAAAGATGGAGGGTTCATTCGGGTGATGTCCCGAATCCTGGCTATAGTAGTATTGGCCACTAGGTTGCCCAAAACGGCAGTTGGCCATTCATTTTGGGCTACCACCGAATGAGCTAGGGTAGTGAAAGCTGCTCTAAATTTAGCGTGGGAGACATGTTCGTCCAGGGGATCCTAATGGATGGGCTGGGGTGGTAGTTGGTCTACCATTCCTCTTCCCTTAGTCCTATTTAGAAGTAAATTATAAAAACTGAAGAGAAAATTGGATTAGACAGGGAGTTTAACTTCAGCTCATGCTCACTCGCACGATATGAATACTAAAAGAAGAAAAACTTTTCCTAAAACATCTCATAGCCTCCTATCCATAAGTGTGGCGCGCTTTACACCCATGCACAAGACTATACTAGATACAGCTTTCAGACTTTCTATGACTCTATGAACCTTAGGCTCTGATACCAAGTTTGTAATACCCCGAGTCTGTAACCCGTATGCTATACGGTGCTCATAATCTCGAAGGATCACAAGCTAACCCATGACTGGTACCTGCTATAATAATTGAATAATAATACTTTAAAAATATAGAAATTAGAGAGAAACTATCCATAAGGTTCAAAACTTAAAATAAATACCAAAATTGAATATTTGTCTGAAAAGTACTCTAGTCTGGATAAGGAATTGATGGGATAAGTCCCCAACTAACTCTGAACTACTAAAATAAACTAAAATGCTGAAGTAATAACCACATCCTTAGACTATAAGAACTTACCACTAACTCTAACTGCTGAATATATAAACTACTAAATATGATTGAGAGCCCATGCATCTGATCCTATGATATAAGACATCATAGTGCAAAAAATGTATGCGTTAGTACTTTGAATGTACTGGTATGCAAAGTGAAGTAGGCTGAAATGCATGGGTTTATATGCATGAATAATACTAACTGCATGACATGAGAATAACTGAATGAGAGTACATGCATGAACACGTAAACTATAACTAAGGCCGTGATAACAATGGATACTGAGTTCTAAATCACACGTTTACTGAGATCTGAGATTACTGATACTGTATCACTATTAACTGAATGACTGTAACTAGCAGTCCTGATTCTGTTGAACTGTGCTAATTTCCGTACTAAACTGAGTGACTGCATCTGACAGTCTTGATTTCATAAAATAGAGCTGAGTTTTATTCTGAAGACTAAAACTGAGACTGTGGGAAGTAATCATCTAACCGCTATGCCCCTCTCTGAACTAATTAGGGTTTAACCTATAATCCTAGCTTGAAGGGTGTCAGTATCGTGCCATGGGTAAAGACAAACTGTGTCACCCTCATCTGGTAAGTATTGTGAGTGAGAATGATTGTACCCTTATCTGGAAGGTTAAAACACCTTATCAACCCTCAACTTGTAGGTCGGTGTCTCAACCTGCGCTGGCTACATAGTTCTGGAATGCAAGGACTGCTTCTAAGGATCATACCCTCTACTGGCAGGTGAGTCCCCATCCTTGGGTTCACTTGATACTAAATCCTACTCCCAACTGAATAGACAATGGATTGAATTTAAACCATTCTAGGTTGGACTAAATAGTTACTGATCGTACTGTATTACTGAACAAACTGAGTTCACTGGGTTCTATGGATTGAAGAAATACTATAAAATTCTGTTAACTGACTGAGTACTACTGAGCTTTCCTAAGTTCTATAACTGATTGAATTCTACTAATCGTGACATGATTGATACTATTCGATGACTGACCATGACTCTAGGTAAATAGCTAAATTAGTTGGTATTGAATACGCCTAGGATTAGATATCATAAATTATAAGACATAGCATAATCTTGAAACATAATAGCTAATTACTTGTTTATAATTCCTTCAGTGAGACATTCTAGCAAATACTTGCATGACATGAACTTGAATACATGCTTACATGATATAATTTCATTATTTAATTCACATGAGCAATTCAACAAACACTTAGAGGACATAGTATGTGCACATAATACTAAACAACATGCGAGAATCATAATTTCAAATACCACATTCACAATTTGGAGGGTTTTAGCATGAATTAACATAGTACAACACATATAACATGGTAGTCATGAACACATTCAAATTCAACCATGAAATTCATCAAACTCATTAACTTGTATAAAAAAAAAGTTACTTGAACTCCAAGGGTGGAAGAAAACCCTTGGATAAACACTTGAGATACCTTTGTTGCTAAATTCTTGAAGAATTATGGTGAAATCTTAAGCCTTGAGATTGAAACTTGATCTCCTATGGTTTTTGTTCTTGAGTAATTTTTAAATCGAAAATGAATTTTGCCTCTAAAGGGGCTTAATTTTGTGTTTTGAGGATGATAACCATGAGTAAAAGACCCAAATATCCCTGAGTAATGCGACTTTTAATTACTTAAAACTAAATTAGTGATGCGCATACCGACGTATCGCATCGATGGGGTCGATGCTATGGCCAACGCGCTGCTTTGAGTCCACGTCGGTTCACTAGAATTTGCACTGGAGAGCCGAAGGAAAATATTCATTGATGCGATAGACAATGCAGCACATCGAGATCGCGTTGATCCACTGGTTTGGACTTCCTTCCATGCCTCAAACAAATTTCAAAAAATCCAAAACTTGTTCGAGGATACCTACTGACACTCCTGTTCATCATTCAACCTGAAGATTGACATTTTAAGGTCGTAGTGGTCGTGAAATAGAGTTGCCAACTTACGAAGGCTAAAATGACACTAAGTCTGAGTACTTAGCTAAAATTTTCTAAGTCTGGGACCCCTTAACAAGCTTTGAAGAACTGAGTAAGCTTAGGATTTTGTGGGGTCTTATAGTTTTGAAATCCTTTCTCACTTGGTTTGACATGGACTTGACTCAAAGACTTGGAAAAAATGATTTTTGTTCGAATGGCAAACTCAAAAGGACAAAAATAGAAATATAGAGAGGAAAGAAAAGACAATGAAGAAAATAAAATTTTATTTAAAAATGACAATCAATTCTAATAATTATGCCATGCATTATGGATTAAACTACCAGATCTTTTCATCAAAACTTTTCACCAATTGTTGTTGAGTTAATGGCCTTGAAACTAAGTTTCTTCCTTGGGCTAATTGCATTCAGAGACCTCATTTGGCTAGTGATGCCTTGAAGGATTTTTACCAACAAGACTCTCATTTTATTCCTCTCAACTCACCATTGTCCTATGGTGTCCATGAGGTTTTTCACCAATGAAGCTCTCTTATTTCCATTTCTCTTAACCCAGAATCATCTTACGGTGCCCGTGAGGGTTTTTACCAATAATACTCTCTCATTTTTAACTCTCTCAACTTACCATCGCCTTACTGTGCCCATGAGGATTTTCACCGATAACTCCTCATTTTTATTTCTCTCCTGATTCCTTATGATGAGGAAGACAAGTAGTTCCCCAAAATGCATCATCATATGCATTGCATGCTTAACCTTAAAATTCTCAAAGATTGATCTTAAGGTCTTTCTTTGGTTGTAACTTATATTTTTGATAAGGTTAGAAAGAGAGGATGGCATGAGGCCCAAGCGACACTTAAAGCAGGGTGGGACTTCAACTTTGGAATTGACTCAAACGACGAAGATTAACTCATGCCCCAATTTCTTTTAACTGGGAAATTCTAAATTATTTATTTTGTTGGGCCGATCCTAGAGTAGGGCAGCCTACGCATATCACCACCGAGAGAGGAAAATTAGGTCACACGTAGTTTTGACTGCTTGTTTTTTTATTTGATTCTGATTTCTTTTGTTTTACCGACTCTTTTATATTTGGGATTTTTTATCGAGTCTATTTTTCTTGACACTCTTGTCTTTTCTTTCTTTTTGGACACATTTTGTCTTCTCTTTTTTTTTAACTTTTCAAACTCTATTTTCGCTTGAAACTTTTTCTTTTGAACTTTGTTGACTCTATCTTGATTCCAAAAGAGGGGTATAAAAGAAAATAGAACTAAAGCTCAAACGAGGTAAACAAAGAATGACGCAATGTTGGGCTATCAAAATAAAATGTCTTCATTATATCAACACTTGAAAATGCAAGTACATATCATGCAATATGAAAGTGAAAGATGATGATCATTTGTGACATTTTGTAGATCACTAACTTTAACTAAGCACGTTTGTCACTGCTTGTGTGCTTGTCCATCATATAACTCCACCTTTGTTGTAAATTCCTAACATCGAATGACCTATGCTTCCATGAAGATGATTATCTTCCTATTTATCTTGGTATAAGATCGCGCAACCACTTTTGACCTAATTGAGATATGCCTTTCAATTAACGACCAAGTTATTCTTGTGACTCTCAAAATAATTGCCTTGATTTTTAAAGAAGGATTCAACTTGATCACCAAATGTCTCAACACTCTACCTATTGAGTCAGATACTTTTTTTCCTAACTTTAGCCTCTGATTCAATGTTTCATGATTAAAACTGAATTTTAAGATCTTGCTGAAAATTCTGCATACATGTCATAAAATTGGAATCAACATAAAATGTATTGTGTAAAGAATACAAACAAATAACTTAAAATAAGATAAAACATTAAGGAAACTACATTTTATTAGAAGAAGAGATAGAAGGGTTTAAACAACAATGACATAGAAACAAAACAAGATAGATTCTAAACTACAATCCTGAAATAATTTGGAAAATAAAAAGGAAAACAACAAAAACTACCAATAATCCTTCCAAGTAAGGAAAGGAGTGACTTCTTAATTGTTGAGCTGGACATTTTAGGAACTGGTTTATATATCAGCATGAATAGAGCTTCCACTACTGTCCAACATATTTCCTTCAACAAATAAGTTCTGCATCCCCATAATTAACTCATTTCTTCCCACGTGTGGTGCATTAACGTATGTTGGTGAAGGATTTCGTGTGATACTCGTAGTGTTAATGTTTTGTACTACAGTAAATTTTTTTGAATCATCCTTTTTATTTATCTATTCAAAGCACGACAATCCTCAACATCAAAATGATATACACATCAAAATGATATACACATCTTACATAAGGATCAAAATTTCTTGAATGCGAGCTATGAGTACACTAAAAGAGAGGAGTGATCATGCCCCATTGTACTAATATCTTGAATAGACTAGCATAAGATTCCCCAATTGGTGTGAAACTATCCCTAGGCTACTACCTCTTTTCATTATTTGACTTGGATCAAACATCGAGCATAGAAGGTCTTTGATATGTTTATGGAGTTGGAGGGTAACTCTGAGGAGTTAGTGCATACCATTGTGTGTAAGAAGGGAGTTGAACATATGGATGTGTGTTATATACTAGATATGGAGGTAGGGAAATAGAGTATAGTGTATTTTGGGTGTGATTATAGAGAGCATGGGTATGAACTTGGGTTTAAGATTAAGGGTAACGATGACGTGGTCTTCTTGGACGTGCCTTTACAATAGCAGTTAATCTCCCTCGTTCTTTTTTCCTCCAAATTTCCTTAATTGATTGCAATATTGCCCCTAATGTTTCACGAATTCCTCATGTCTATTTTTATCCTTAAATTTTGATATATCAAGTCTTGGAGGAGGGTAAACACTTGAACACATGCCCTAATTTTTGTAGGAAATATCTTCTTTACCCGCTATTCCTAGGGAACTTTTCATAGTATTTTCTGTACTCTACATTTTTTATACCATTTTCTTTGGCTCTTCTTACACACTAGGCTTCTTGTTAAGAAATTTTGGTGGCCCAGTTAACTTAAAAGTAGGCTCAGGAGTACAATAATGATCGCCGAGAGTATTGAACATGGGTTAACTAGCTACATGGGGAAGCACAACCATTGGGCGGCTAGCCAATGTGAAAGCCTCAATAAAGGATTAAGCAACAAAATCATAAAGGACATGTGGTGTTTTGAATGTAGCAAGCTTATACCGAGGAGCTAGAGAAAGAGTGGTGGAAGTATTGGGATGCAATTGACGGGGAATAACTTCTAAGACATATTTTGGTGCATCAACAACATTATGAGACTGACTTTGCAATTGGTATAGAAAACTCAACGTATTTGCAGGGTCAATAGTGGTGACTAGTGGAGGAGGCAACCCACTAACCCAAGTTGTGCATTTTCTTCACTTGTTGCCTTAGTCTCCTAATCTCTTTCTTTAAACTCTCATTTTCCCATCTATTTGTCTAATCTATGATTTCACTCTTTATATCCTTGTTGGACACACCTAACCCTTTCTTAGATTCGGTGTGATGTGAAGGACCAGCTACAATGCCACAAAACAACCATCTCAAAACTAACTGAACAAGAGATAACAAAAGTGTTAGAGTTCACTTTCTCGAAATCTTTTTTTGCCTTTTCTTCGGAAAAGATCACCGAACTAAAGAAGGGTTCCTACGTATCTGACTCCTGAGAGAGAAGAATCAGGTGTGTGTAGTTCATGAATTTGGCCAAAAAATGACCAACCAAACTCTCTTTATTTTTTTGAAACTTTAAGGAAAAAAGAAAATAACAAATCGTCAAAAGAATTGATGAAAATCTTTTTGAATTTTTCAGCTTCCTATGCAAAATGAAACCTATGATTACCAAAGAAAAATCTTTTTGGGTTTTCAATTTTGAATTTCATATGAAAATGAAACTTTAAACTATTAAAGGAAAATCTTATAGTAGATTTCTTTTAAACATGTATATGATACAAACTCAAAATGAAGAGTGAAGAAAATCTTTTTGAATTTTTTAACTAAGATCACCGAACCCGCGAAGGGCTCCCTACGTATCTCACTCTCTCGAGAGAAGAATTAGCTGTGCGTAGTTCATCCAAATTGGACAATTAAACAATAACGGACAGATTGAATCATGACTTGAAAAACACGATCAATACATACTATAAAAAATGTCAATAAAATCTTTTTGAGTTTTTAATTTGCCACTTCACATAAAAATGACACCAACAACTATGAAAGAAAAATCTTTTTGGTATTTTTATTATATAAAATGTACAAAACTTCTATTACCTTTTTTTGAATTTTTCTTTTATAAAAAAGCTCCTATATAAAAATAATCTTTTTTTAAATTTTTTGAATTATGCATGCTTACTAAAGGAAACAAAGAAAAACATTTCTAATAATTTGTTTTGACAAATGAGTGCAAAAGGTAAAAAATCATTTTGAATTTTTGAATTGTGAAAAACAAAAGCCATAAAGAACTCGAAAAATTACGAAACTCTTTTTTGATTCACCTATCTTTTCTTCTTTTTTCATTTTTTTCTTTTTTTTCAAATTGGTGTTTCCTAAATACACAGTTTTCCCTAAATCAATCCATCAAATGACCTCGTTACCCACAAAAATAAAACATTTAGCATGTAAGGATTCTTTTAAGGTGATCTTCTATAAAGAAACAAATGGGTTCCTCTAGGTCTTAGTATGATGCAGATAAGCATGACCTAAACGTTGACCTATGCTGGGGTCCACTAATAAGGCCGTTCGGGGGTTCATATGATCGATAGTGGCTGCGATTACTTTCCACCTACTCCATACATCCAATGGCTCCTCCTCCTAAAGTAAGGGTGACTAAACTAGAATACGTGTACACGACGTATACTCCAAGACTTGTTGTGAAAAAAATTGACTCGGGGTAATACCTATAATGCCAGATATAAAGCGATAACACATAAGAGAAAACTGTAAACACGTAGCACAAACGCATCCAACAATGATGAAACAATAACACAAACAATAGCACAAACAAAATATTTATACACCTATAGTGTCAAACTAAGCTGATACAACTCGAAAAATAACTCAAATTCTAAAAAATCTCCAGTAGAGTCACCAGAACAGTCACACCTCTTTTTTACCAAAAGATATTAATTTTAAGATTTGAAAGGATTTTATTATTAAGTGACAAAGAATATAAATTTATTTCAAAAAGGATTGCTTACATTTAAACTCAGATTCGCCACATGACATAAATCGGTTGTGCCAAGTCACCATTGGAAATCCTTTTTCAAAAATGGTTTTGACCCCTTAAAAAACTAGCCCATGAATAGAGATTCTGGTTAAGGTATTTTGTTGACCAAGGGGAAGGTATTAGACACCCCTCGATCTCATAGTTCAACCATGGACACTTTCATGGAGTATATCGGCTAATTTTACACTATGAAGTGAATAAACCACAAAGCATATAAAACAAACAAACAAAAATTCAAAAGTTAATGTCCAGTTTAATTATTACAAACCAAAAATAATAAAAAAAATATGGAAATGTAGATCCTATTCTAAAATAATCATGAACTTTGCTCTATCCGACGCCTCGGGCCTTCATCACGAACGTCCTTCACATACAAGATACTTTGAGGCATTCCCCGGTGAATAAATACAAATGATTTCGGGGTATTCCCCGGCCAAATGAATACATTTTTAATGAGGTAAAATAAAATCATTCAACCATTAAACAATCATAATTCCTAAATTTGCCTACCCGACCTATGTTTGCCTGCCAATTTTAATTCATCATGATACTATTGCATTTACCAACATTAATACTTATTCTGAATTCAATATCCTTAATGAATCAAATAACCAATATTCATCTTATCACTATTCAATCCCCACCACCAACTTTATCCTTAATCAATGATTAACTTAATCAACAACCATCCATTTGAATCTTCAAAAATTTGAATCCAACATTAACCAACATTCAAGATTCAAACATCACAAAATCACACAAAATATACTTCACGTAACATGAATTCATAACACAAAGTATCCAAAATATAAAATTAATCAAAAATGAGATCAGAAATGGACCTTAACGTTGCTTTCAATTAAAATTTCTCCTTTTGACTAAAAATTGCATCTAAGATCTCATATTGAACCTCACAAAATAAACAACTCTGACTTAGATATAGCCTTTTTTTTATTTTTTTCTAACCTAAACAAAAATTGTGAAAAATAGAGAGAGATTCAAACCAGATTTTGGAAGGTGATGGGGATATCAGGTTCACTAGTGTCGTTGGATTTTGGCATAAATTCAACGGATAATTGGAGTGGTGTGAAATACTTTCTCTCCAAGATCCTCTCTTTGTTTCTCTCTTCTCTCGCACCTTAATCTCTTTGTTTCTCTATGATTTTTTCTCAACTCCTCTTTGTGTACCATGGTGTGTATTGATTTTATTTGTGTGTGTATTCTACTATGTGTGAGTATATGTGCCTATCCGTGTATATATGATGATATGTGTGTGCATCTATGTGTGTGTTAATTGTGAGGATTCTATGTGTGCATTATATTATGCATAAGAGTGTGTTAATGGAGTATCTGTGGTGTGTCTTTTACCAGTAAATGAGTGTGTGTATGCACCCAAGTGTAATTTGTGATAGGAAATAAATGTGAAAAAAGGTTAGGGGGTAGGGGCACGTGGGTATGGGGTAGGAGTGGTAGGGGTAAGTAGTTAGGATAAGGTAGAGGTGATTAATTTTGATTGGGTGGGTTCTAATTTGTTAGGAATTTTGTTATCTTTGTTAGGGTGAGGTGTCAATAGTGGTTATGAATTTTTTGTTTTCTTGTGTGGAACTTATCACATGATTGAGGGTCCACGGTAAGACGGGGTAAATGGTAAAATTTGGCTTTTGGGACAGACAAAATTATGTTTCTACAAGGATTATGATAAGTTTTTCATTTAGGAGATAGTTAAGTTTCATGGAGCGTTGGTGTCCATCATTTTAGATCAAGGTGCATAATTTTCTTCTCACTTCTAGTGTTCATTTTAGAAAGGTTTGGTTACTCAAGTGAACCTTAGCACCGCTTTCCACCCTCATATGGATGGACAAGCAGAACAGACTATTCAGACCCTGAAGGAAATGATAAGGTCATGTGTGGTTAATTTTAAAAGAAGTAGGTCTAGCCATTTTCCTCTTATTGAGTTTTCTCACAATAATAGTTATCATTCTATCATTCAAATGGCCCCTTTTGCGACTCTTTATGGTAAGAGGGTATTGGTATCCTATGGATGGTTCATGGTGGGTTAGACTAGGTTTTTTGACCTTGATTTGGATTACCAAGCCATAGAAAAGGTAAAGGGGATTAGAGAAAGACTTATGACTACTCAGAGTTGCCAAAAGTCTTATGCAGATGTGACACAGAGAGAGTTTGAGTTTGAAGTAGACGATTGGGTGTTCTTGAAAGTTTTTCCAATGAAAGGAGTCATGAGTTTTGGAAAGAAGGGGAAGCTTAGTCCCTATTATATTATTTTGTATCAGGTTGTAAGGAAAATTGGGAATGTCACTTATGAGTTAGATTTGCTAGAGAGCTTGGCTTCAATTCATCCTTTTTTCCATATGTCTATGCTAAAAAATGTGTGGGTTATCCTTATTTGATAGTGCCTGTTGAGGATGTTGGTATTATGAATTCGTTGTCATATAAGAAAGTCTCAATTGAGATATTAGATAGGAAAGTTCGTAGATTGAGGACAAATTAGGTGGCATCGGTGAAGGTCCATTGGAGAAATCAAAAGGTGGAAGAAGCTACATGGAAAATTGAGGAAAATATAAAGGCCAAGTACTTATTCTTGTTCCCCGCATTGGACGCAAATACTTAAGGTATGTTTTTCATTCTTCCACTTATTGTCTTCCAAATTTGTTCTTTGATTCTACTGTGTTATTTCCGCAGTATTGTAAAAATGTCCAAACTCCTCATTTAGGGACGAATGTTCCTAAGGTGGGGGGGGGGGGGCTAATGTAAGACCCCATAATATTTCAACGAATTTATGTTTGGCCCTCTTGCATACGTAATGTCATTGTTGAATTTATGTTTGGCCCTCACTAGTGGGTGAGTCCCCATCCCTAGGCTTTCTCAGTGTTGAATCCTACTCCTATCTGAAAGACACTGAACTGAACTGATTAACTAAACTTACTGAGACTACCAAGATTTCTAAGTTTTTCCTGAGTCACATGACTGACTGAATTATATATATCATTGCTTAACTGAGAGTATCGTGATAACATGGCATGACTCTTATCACCCAGCTACATTTTTTGGGTACAAGTACCCCCAGGACTTGATGGAATGAAACTGAAACAACTTGACTTTCTTGAGTACATGACCATCAATAACAATCCATAATACATGAGTGAGATATTTCATAAAGTAAATGGTCATCATAATATATAACATGAATAGGAATGCTTATAATCAAGTCATAAATATCATATTCTAATATCATGGGCATTCCGACAATATATACTATTCATAACAATGGCATGGAAACTATTTAACCATAAGGGAAAGGCAAACATGTAACATATAGTTCATATTGTAATAATTTGGGGATAAATCATTTGATACTTCAAAATTATGATCTTGTTCATAGCATGGAAGACATATAGACACACTATAAATCCATTCCCCAATCATCATGTACATTTCATTAACACATATATTGCACAACAATGACAAGTGAGCTATTTGAACATAATAGACTAGCATAAATTTATCATATAGTTCACCCCTAAGTTATAATACATGATTTTTATCATTCTAGGCATTTTATCAAACACCATACATGCATAATATTGAGCACAGGTGTAAACAAATTTAGAAATCTTGAACCACCCATATTCATGGGTTTCCAACTAACATGCCCATACACTTCTTAGAAACACATTTACATACCATCTTGAAACAAAATTAAGAACCATAAACATAAACATAATCACACAACAACATAAAGATCATAATTTATTATATAAAACATGGTTCTTGAGCTCCACGGATGAAAGGAATCCGTGGATGAACACTACGCATACCTTAGAAGGAAGATTCTTGATGATTGACGGAGGAATTTCCTTGAACTTGAATCTTCTATAAAAACCCTAGCTTGTTTTCTGGAGAGGATTTTGAGAGAAAGAATATGTTTTGGTGAAATAAGGGCTTAATTTCGTGTTTAGACATTATATAGGGGTGGAAAAAGAACCATTTTACCCTAAAAAATGGACTATTTAAGTCACCTGGACACCCACATGTGCGGAGCACACTTTATCGCACACCTTAGGATGTGTGTCTTACATGTTATCACACATATTAGGGTGTGCGTCGCACACCTTATCGCACACCTTAGGTTGTGAGTCGCACACCTTATGTTAGGTGACGTACTCCACTTCGCAAAGTCATAACTTCTTGCTCAGGTGTTGGAATCGGACTAAATTGGTATCGTTAGAAAGATAATTCAAAGATATTTCATTTGATATATAGTAGTTCCTCTAATTCAATATATACAAGGAGTTATGATCAAATTAAGTTGACCCAAGTTTTGACGCTCACTAAAACTTGAACGATAGGAAAGCTTTCAACTTGTACTTGAGTTAGGGAACGTCTATGATCTAAATTCATTCTCAAATATATTTCCACAATAAATAATTTATTAACACACTAAATTTACATAGGATTTGAGGCTTTTAAAATGTCTACGCATAGGAGTGACGGACTTTCATTCTAGTCCAAAATATGGGATATTACAATATCTCCCCCTTGGGAACATTCGTTCTCGAATGAGACTGACTGATAGGGGAGAAAAACAACTGATGTGAGTACTGAGCATGAATGACTGAACATGATTTCATGGCTTACATGGCTAAAAACTAAGCATATCACACTGTACATGCATAGCTGATGCATGGGTAGCTAATTTATGAATGTAGGATTGAGTGTTCTGATAAATTGAGTTTCTCAAAATGAGAATGCATATCTGATGCTGAACTAATAAGTTGAATCCATTCATATCTGATCCATGATTATATGACTGACATGATACGTGAATGCATGACTGAAAGTACTGAGAAGCTGACCACACATATCTGATGCGTGAATACATGATTGAACTGACTCACGAATATGCGACTGGACATGCAATGGTAAAGGCACTAAGATTGAACTAAAACATGAGAACATGACTAATTCTGATACGTGACATATGGACTGAAAATCATGAACTGAACTGAACCTTTAAATACTTGACTTATAGCTGAGGTCTAACTTGAGGGTCAACTTATGAGTACCCTCTATTCTAGACTAAATTCATTATGCAAGGAGAAATTGAAGGATCTAAGGCATGTGAGCATTAAGATAAAGTGGAGTATCTCCCCTTGGGATTCTATGTCCCTCTAAGAATGCTTACCTTACAATGATACTGGGTGATGGACAGGGCATCTACGAACTAGATTATAACTAAACTTTGAGGATTTGAAACTAATGCATGAGATGGACTGAACTTGCAACTACTAGGAGGTTCTACCTTAAAATAGTTCCATTCTCTGAGATTTTGGACAATATCAATAGATGCAAGGATGAGAAAACAAGATATACAAATTTGATTGCTCACTGGCACGACATGAATACTGAAAGAAGAGAAACTATTTCTAAAACATCTCATAGCCTCCTGCACATAAGTGTGGTGCACAACACACACATGTACAAGACTCTACTAGATGTGGCTTTCAGACTTCCTAGGACTTTATTGATCCTTAGGCTCTAATACCAAGTTTGTAATGCCCCAATTTTCTAAACCAGAATGCAACACGGTGCTCATGACTCTGGAGGACCACAAGCTAATCTATGACTGATATCTGTACCTGTAACTATATAATATACATATAAAAATGCATAAACATAAACAAAAAGGCCATAAGGTTCAATCTTGAATAATGAAACGTCTGAATAAGGTGGTATCACAGTACCAAAACAAGCTAAAAATACAAAAGTTTGAATCTGAAAAATCTATAATCATCTGAAAGACTCTAAACCATCTGAATAAGGAGTTGAAGGAACATGTCTCTAACTAACTCCTTAAATTGAAAATAAACTGAAATACTAGAATAATAAATGTAATGATCATGTCCTAGAAAGATGAGGACTCACTGCTAATGGAACTACTACTGCTGGTCTGGAATCTGTGCCTTAGAACCTATGGTGTAACTTAAAATAAAGCACCATAGCGCGAATGCGTCAGTACAACTAAAGTATTGAGTATACGTGGGGGTAGGCTAAATGCATGGGATTTATATGAATGAATATGCAGACTAATATGAATGCGAGAATACATACATATGTAGATAACTGCTACTGAACTCGTGGAGATACTGACTACTAAGTATGAATATTGACATCATGAATTTACTAATACTAAGATACTGAATAAATGAATGGTTATTTTTGACAATTTGAATTATAAAGAACCGGTCTGATTGACTGTGTCTAACAGTCCTAAAATTAAATACTGATAACGTAAGCTGTGACAACTGATTTAACTAATATAACTGTGATGACCGACCTAACCGATGTAACTGATACTGAGTGACTGTATCTAACAGTCTAAATCCTCTAACAATGATTAAGAGTGACCAAACTTAAGATCAAGCCTAAATAACGGGTGATCTCTGTAACTAATAATGAGAATACTCAACTGAATTTGAGATTGAGATCAAGTCTATCTGATGGGAGATCTCTAGAAGTACTGATACTGAATAACTTAATAAGAGAACAAGCCTATATGACAGGTGGTCTTTAAGTCTGTAAAGCTATCTGAGTTCTTTACTGAGATTAATGACTGTATCTGACAGTCCTGATTTTTGATTTCTACTCTAAAGACTGATACTAAAATTGTAACTATGGGATGTATTCATATAACCTACATGTCCTATGCTAAGCTGACTGGGGTCCAATCTTTGCCCTGACTGGAAGGGTGTCAATACCACACCACCGATAAACACAACTGCTGTGGAGTCAGTCCTAATCTAGCGGGTAACTCCTCGGATCAGTCCTATATAAATAAATGTGATAACGGGTGACCCCTGAGTATATTAGTCCTATCTAATGGGTGACATTTCGTACCTATGCTGACTACGTAGTTCTAGAAATTAGAGATTGCTTCTAAGAATCTCAGTCCTCACTAGCGGGAGAGTCCCCATCCCTTGGCTCGCTCGGTGCTGAATCCTACTTCCATCTGAAAGACACTAAACTGAACTGATTAACTGAACTTACAGAGACTACTGATATTTCTAAGTTTTTCTGAGTCACATGACTGACTGAATTCTATATATCATGGCTTAACTGAGAGTATCGTGATAACTTGACATGGCTCTAGGCACCTATCTACATATTTTGGGTACAAGTACCCCCAGGACTCGATGGAAGAAAACTGATAAAACTTGACTTTCTTGAGTACATGACCATCAATAACAATCCATAATACATGAGTGAGGGATTTCATGAAGTAAATGGTCATCATAATATATAACATGAATAGGAATGCTTATAATCAAGTCATAAATATCATATTCTAATATCATGGGCATTCCGACAACATATACTATTCATAACAATGGCATGAAAACTATTTAACCGTAAGGGAATGGCAAACATGTAACATTTAGTTCGTATTGTAATAATTTGGGGATAACTCATTTGATACTTCAAAATCATGATCTTGTTCATAACATAGAAGATAAATAGACACACAATAAATCCATTCCCCAATCATTATGTACATTTCATTAACACATATATTGCACAACAATGACAAGTGAGCTCTTTGTACATAATAGACTAGCATTAATTCATCATATAGTTCACCCATAAGTTATAATACATGATTTTTATCATTCTAGGCATTTTATCAAACACCTTACATGCATAATATTGAGCATAGGTGTACTTAACAAATTTAGAAATACAATTAACAACCATCAATATGAACATAATTATACAATAATATAAAGATCATAATTTATTATTTAAAACATAGTTCTTGAGCTCCATGGATGAAAGGGATCTATTGATGAACACTACGTATACCTTATAAGGAAGATTCTTGATGATTGATGGAGGAATTTCCTTGAACTTGATCTTCTATGAAAATTCTATCTTGTGTTCTTGAGAGGATTTAGAGATAAAGAATATGTTTTGGTGAAATAAGGGCTTAATTTCATATTTAGGCATTATATAGGGGTGGAAAAAGAACCATTTTACCCCCAAAAAAGGACTATTTAAGTCACCTGGACACCCACATGTGCGTCGCACACCTTATCGCACACTTTAGGTTGTGCGTCACACACCTTATGTCAGGCGACATACTCCACTTTGGAAAGTCATAACTTCTTGCTCGGGTGTCAGATTTGGACGAAATTGGTATCGTTGGAAAGATAATTCAAAGATATATCATTTGATATATAGGAGGCCCTCTAATTCGATATATACAAGGAGTTATGATGGAATTAACTTGACCCATGTTTTGACGCTCACTAAAACTTGAACGATAGGAAAGCTTTCAACTTGTACTTGAGTTAGGGAACGTCTATAATCTAAATTCATGCTCAAATAGATTTACAAACAACATAATTGATTAACACACTAAATTTACATAGGATTTGAGGCTTTTGAAATGTCTACGCATAGGAATGACGAACTTTCATTCTAGTCTAAAATATGGGATATTACAGTTTAGTAAAGTGACACCCTAAGACTCACAAGGTAAAGTGTGATTTTTACCAATGACTCCATAAGACAATTGGTGATACCTATCTTGTAAGATTCTACATACATTAGATTGAGATAGTAAGATTGGGCACGAGAAATCTATGGAGTTATAAGCCAGGAGGAACACAAGCCTAGTGTTCGTGTCTTGCTCTTATGTGCTTTCTTAATAGAACGATTATTATTTTGTTAATACCACATCTGTTCTTAGATTGCTTACAAACAAAGGCATTCAAAGTTGGTTACTCTTTACTGATTACTGCAAATCCACCTATTTACTTTCCTGTATCGCCCGACTATTTAGGAAAGTTTGAGTGATATTTCTGGCCTATTCTATGTGGGTTCGACCCCAACCTAGTTGGGTTACTATATTTGACTTCGATCGCATTATACTTCAAGGAGGTGTAGGTTTAGGCAACATCAAATTTATCATCATTTCTAGGAATATAGTTGCAGAATTTTTGATGAAAGTTGTTGAAGTTTTTGTATTTTATTTTTCTATTCTTCTTAAGGCATACGCCATTGTGTGACTGGGATGAGGAGTCAATAAAATCCCTTACTCCTTGTTAACACTGAATTAGAAAAAATCCTACAGTCGAATAGTAGGATGATTGAACACGTATAAGAAGGTGAGCTTGAAAGTGTTTGGAATAACCTAAATGATTTGCATCTTCTTTACCTGGTCGGATTCAGGAAAATATAGATCAAACTATTGATAAATTACTAGCGAAACCCAATGCGGTGAGGGATGCTGAGACCCATCGTATAACTTGACAGGTATACCTAGGGATGCAAACACAAGGAGTTGATCAACAAGAAGAACTCAATAGAGGAAGAAGAGGTAGAGTAAAAGTACTCCCAGCCTTTCAATACTTGCAACCATACGATGATCTATAGGAGGACTTGGGATACATTAAGCTAATCGAGTTAGGAGCTATTATTCCTCTTGCACTGCCCTCGATTATGAAGTTTGATATCATTATTGCCATGATCCAGTTGTTGAATCTAAAAGATGTGTTTGAGGGCTTGCATACTGAAGATGCCAACATGCACCTTATTAATTTTATTTGGATTTGCTCGTCATACACTATACTGGGGGTAGATCAAGAAACTGTCAGACTATGGTTGTTCCCTTTCACTCTGACTGGTGAAACTACTTTATGGTTAGGGGGACTTTTTTGTGGGTCGATTACTTCTTGGAATGACTTGTGAAGGAAGTTTTAGATTATTTCTTTCCCCCGTTAAGAATGTTATAGCTGAAGGACAAGATATATAATTTCAGGCAGTTGCACTTTGAGTCAATGTATGAGGCATGGTTTCAGTTTAAAAAAAGTTAATGATGTTGCATAACCAATAGATTTTAGGGCAGAGTATGCTTGAAATATTCTATAGATCCCTTAATACCAATTCCAGATCTATGGCAGACACTATTATTGGTTGACCATTCACGCACCTGTGATAGGTGTCATCGTCAAAGATATTGGAATAGATCTCTCTCACTAATCGAGAGGGGAAAACTCAGGAGGTTGAGAGGTTCTGAAACTTATGTTATTGGTGTTTCCATCGAGCACAGAGTTATTGATGACATAGTGGAATAAGAGGTTGCTCATCTATGTTAGGGGGTTTGATTATTGACAAAAAAGTTTGCGATAATGAATTCTAAGAAGGTGAATACAGTGGGATCATAGACTAAGGCCTCTAGATCTTGTGATTCTAATTTAAAAGAAGAGTTGAAATATCTAGATAGAGATTTGATGGGTTTCCAAGAAAAGGGGCAAGTGAACCAATGTCAAAACTACTATGGGGATAAGCACAGAGATCAGAGCCAAGATAGAGATGGTGATTGGATAAGAAAGGATGATTATAAAGAGAATAGTTGCACATATGCTCCACCAGGCAATCGTGATAGTGAATCAAAGATGGACTATGTTTTCCAAGCTAGTAAAGGGCCAGGAAAGTCAGAAAACATGCCTTAAGGAGATTAAGGTAGACATCTCAAGTTTGATCTAGAAAGTAGAATTGCATGCTACTATTATCAAATAGTTGGAGTAGCAATTTGATAAAATGTTAGTAATCTTGAATCAGTGATAGAAAGGCAATATAGTTTAAAATCCTAAAAATGATGGTCACAATCTTGCCCTCACCACTAGAAGTTGTAAGACAACTATTATCCTCCTTATGTCTGTGGTTGATGAGCCAAAGAATGATAGTGTTGATTTTGACGAGACATTTAAAGCGGAGAAGGAGAAATCAATAGGTGAGGTAAATTTTAAAGAAGTATAAATGATAAGGAAAGGTAGTTGAGCCTGTGTCAAACACCATTCCATGACCTCCCCCTTATTTTGTCTAGAGAATGAGGAAGAAACAAGAGGAAGGGAAGTATCAGAAGTTCTTATGGATACCTGATCATTAGTTGAGAAAAAGGAGGACCTCAATGCATTCACTATTTCATGGATTATTGGGTTCTTCAACATCTCTCGATCTTATATGATTTAGGAGATAGAATTATCTCATGCCATTGGTGGCTTACAGAAAATTGGGTTGGGGTCACCAAAACCTCTATCCATGAGGATATTGATGGCTGATCGGATGATCAAGAAACTAGTTGGTATTTTGTCTGATATGTTGGTGAAGGTTTCATCTTTTATATTTTTAACTGACTTTGTGATCTTGGACTATGAGGTAGGCTTTGAAGTCCCTATTATCTTGGGAAGGCCTTTCCTAGCTAAGGGTAGGGAATTTTTAACTTGGATATAGGGCAGATAAAGTTCATAATTAATGATAAGCAAGTTAGTTTAAAAATTTGTTAAACTATATAACATCTGAAGGATATAAGAGAGGTATCCGTTATTAAGACTATTTATGATGATGAAGTTCCTATGCCCATTGAAGAGAGACTTAGGGTTGAGGAGTTAGCAACAGTCATTATGAATTTTGAAAGGAATGGCATTTATGAGTACGACGATATGGAGAGCTAATTGTATTGTAGGGGTCCTGACAATTATGCTCTAAAGAATCTTGATCTGGATCTGGAGAATAGAACAAATCCTCCAGATCGACCATCCATTAAGGAGCCACCGGTCTTGCAATTGATCCCATCTTACTTGCACTATGCATTTAGGGGGGAAAACAATACCTTGCCTACTATTATTATGGTTGATTCAGGTTGAGACATTGCTTTCAGTGTTGCAGAGATTCAAGAGGGTCGTAGGGAGTCATAATGACTCTTTAGGTTATTCGTGAGAAGTTGAAGCCCATACCATTCTTAGGTAATAAGTCTTGGGAGTCATAACGACTCTTAGAATGAGTCATTGTCAGTGACAACAACTCATTGCCTTAAGTAGTTATGACTGGAGACCTAGGTAAGTTTTTAGTTATCATGAGGGAGTTAACGACTCATTACCAGTGGTAACGAGTTTCTACAAGTGACTCATTATCAACCCTTACATTGTGGTCCTGTCGGAAAGACCTAATACGAACCCAGCATATTAAATAGGAAATAAACTCCGATTATTGATTCTCTTCCCATTTAAAACGTTGAGACTCCCTCTATTCTCCGTATCTATTCCATTATCATTTTAAGAGCACTCCTAATTAACCCTGTTTCATCACATTCAAAGAATTCAACTCCCCTAAGCTGAAAATTCACAAAAACTAGGGCTACATATTTTCAAGGCATTTGTGTTCAAGGAATACATAAACAATAGATCAAGTAAGTTGAATATACTTAATTTTTAAGTTGGTACTTCAATATGACATCAAATTTTGGCATTTTTCTTGAGTAACTCGAATTACACTGGTAAAATTGGGAGTAGAATAAAATTTTTCATATGATCTCTGTGAGGGGTGAACTAGGAGTTGCTAATATACGTTGAAGTCATGTAAATGTGTGGGAATGTGATAATTGAAATCCAACCCTATGAACATTCATTTATCAGTTATTATGATACTCGTAATGACTTATAAGGTCACCTAATACATCGTTACTTGAATCGTAATCACTAGGAACACAGGTGCAAAAGGAAATTGGGTTTTTCTTATCTTAATGACTCACACAACAAGTCATTTTCACACTATACAACTCATGGTGAGGAGTCATGATGACTAGGATGGTTAAAAGAAAGGAAATAGTTTTGGTTAGACAATGAGTATTGGTAATGAGTCGTTCTCTAACATAACAAATCATTAGAAGAACTCGTTACCTAACTGGTGACTATTCCTTATGAACAGTCTTACCTAATAAGTCTCATAAGGACTCATTACTAGAGGTAATGAGTCGTACCATGACCCGTAAGGTACCTAGTCCATAAAACACTTACGATATTTTTCTTTTATCTTCTTAGAGGTACTAACATGTTTGTTTCTCCTAGGTACTAATGGCACAAATAATGACTCTACAAAGAAGAAAACACCTAAGAAGAAAGCCCCTGCCCCCACTCATTATCTCAAAAGTTAACCCACTAATTATGAAGAATCAACTAGGTTAGTTGAGGAATTCAAAAGTAGAGGGGTGGAGGCGCTAAGGGAGAAATTACCAAAAGTTCTAAAGATACTACAAAAGAAGTCACACCACCCCAGGACAGTCCAAGGATGAAACATCAAAGACAGTCACCAACCTACTTACCATCTCAGTCTGAAGAGAATAGTGAAGAGGATGAAGAGGATGAAGAAGAGGAGTCTGGCCCCAAGGATCCAAATAAAGAAGAAAATAATAAGTCTAAAAATGGAGAATCTAAGAATAAGTTAGATAGTAAAGAAGAGGCTGAGAGTGAGTTGAGTGATACCTTAAAAGAAATAATACCTCCTTCACCATTTTCTGTACCACTTCTAATAAATCCATTTTTGGTTCCCATTGTTGAATAGTGGAGGAACCCTTGAATACAGGCCTTATATAATCAGGATAGTTCCCTTAACCCTTACACTACAAAACCAATGAGAGGGATATATTTAGAGTGTTAGATGAGCACCACAGGTATGTCTAAGGTGCCAAAATTTAATGCTCGGCTCAGACAGTACCACCTTAAGTGGATGACCAGTGCTCTCAGCCAATATAGTCTTGTATTAGTACGAGACTTCTATAGAGCTTATCATATGGAGCTTAAGAGGTTGTATTTTCAGGGGCAGATAAGTGGTGATTTTACCACTCATTTGCACTCATTATTCATGCACATTACCTTATTTTGAATGAATAAATGAGATATTTAAATGCAATAATATCCACTCTTTGTAGGTATAAGAGTTGAAAAGAACCAAAGATGTAGAGTGGATCTTGAAATAATCAAAAAGGAGTAGAAAATGTGCAGCAGAAGACTGTAGTGGAAGAGCCTCAGTTACCGCGGCTGCAGCCCAGAGCTCGCGATCGCCGCCATTCATCTTGAAATAATGGTCGCGTAGCTGCAGTCGCAGCCAAACTTGCGCGATCACGGCTTGGAATAAATGTTCAGCCCAAGGGAAAAACTATAATTGCACGTACTGATCCCAATTTGAACAAAAAGATTCAAACCCTAATTTCATGAATCATTCATTCCATCACATTCCTTCTTCCCTAATTTTTGTAGGTGTTTGGCTTGAGATTTTGTAGCCTCCATTTTTTGAGAAGAAAATACTAAGTAAATTTTTGGTGAAGAATACATTGGAGACTTTCTAAATGGAAGATTTTCTCATTTCCATTGTTGATATCGTGGGAGATCCAATTTTGAAGTAATATTTGGTTATGGGTATATCTATGCTTTTTTATATTATGTGTAGCTAAATCTCCCTCTTGGGGTTATGTATGAATTGGGGTTAAAGTGTGTGTGGATTGTGATTGTTAGCATTTATTTGGTAGTTCATGTTTATGGATTTTATTACTGTCATGCTATTTTTGCTAGGATTTAGTGGATGAAAGCTCTAAATACCCACATGGGTTTGATGAGTGAAAGCTCCAAGCTCTAGAAAGTTCAATTACATTTTCAAAAGAAGGGATTTGACTAAATTTTTGGAATCTATATCATTCTTGAAAGAGGGATATGGGGACCGAAGCAATGATAGTCAATTATGTATGTACTTTGCTAAATTTTCACTATCTTAGACATAAGGGTGAATGTGAGGTTAACTATGCCATGGGTGTTATCCTAGAAATAGGGATGCCTTGATTGATATTGTGGTTGCTAATTATTTAACACGCTCTTTAGGTATTCGAAAGAATCAATGGGTGAAAGTTTCGTGTTTTGTGGAAAGGATAATATCAAAACCTATATACCAATATTTGAATTACTAAGGTGATGTTGATAATTAGCTCCCATATGTCACTCCCTTAGTAATGCATAATCCCAAGATCCATGCATAATTGTTAAAAGTATAATTATTTGTAGCCCCAATACACTAGAGAATTCCAAAAATAAACATTAGTGTAGGAACTCACCTCCCCCATTTTATATTTTTCTAACATTTGTTTGAGTCTAACTTGTATCTATCATTTCTAATTAATTTGATTTCCACTCAAATTGTTCCTCCAAGATTCGACCCCAACTCTAAAGTTGGGTAAATATATTGACGGCGACTGCCTTGCATTTAATTGACGTGTAAGTTGAACGTTATAAAAAATGACTTCATTTTCGGGGAACAATTTGGTGTGTTAAGCTAATTTAGAATCTTAGTTATTTGCATGAATTCAAGCTTTTAACTATTTGTTTGTGATTTTTCTTCATAGGTAGATTTTAGTTTATTTTTACTTTTCTTGATGGCATCTTCTAAAGAATACGAGTTGAATGATTGAAAGTCATATCATGACACCCCATGTTCGTACTGTTGTTGACCGCACTTTAGGAGAGACTGTAAGTATGCTCCCGAGGAGAGATTTTACCATCTCGATTCGATTAGGAGTATGGTTGTACTATGTGTGTCCATCTACAAGGACATTGGGATGAGTTTCCAAACACCCCCCTATTATACTAATAGAATGGCTAGTTCTTCCTATCATTTTATTAGGTCATATGATGAGAAACCAAAAAAACAATGCACCAAGTCCAGTAGCTGTGACCCAAGGTTACTAGCCATTTTCGATCAGGTAGATGCAATGGTAAAGAATGTGGAATACATGTATAAATAATGGAAAAGTTTCAAGAAATAGCTATTGGGCAAAGAAGAAAAGCTTGAAACTATCACTACCTTTCCCACTACTTAAGAAGAGTGTTATCATATAGAGAAACCAAGCTATGATGATGAGCTTGGTAGCGAAGATTCCTCAATAACTTCCCAATCGTCCGACTCATATGATGTATAAGAATACATAAGAAAGGAAATAATACTTGAGTCAAAAGAAGAGGCAAAGCAAACCTCTTATGATAACTCTAGTTCATTTCGGGATGACAATGTTTGGAGGAAGTAAACACAAAGGTAGGTGTTAGGCCTCTTTCAACTCACACTTTAACATTGGTCATAGAGAATATGATGATAATCCATCCTTTTGACCAAATGGAGGATTATGGGGAGGTGGAGCCCGACTCTTACATTTTGGAGTTTACCATTTTGAAGGAGCACATGGAGGCCCTTCTATCAATGGCCAAGATGATCAACTTTTGAGGTACAAGGAATGGCTTATTTATGTGATTAATTTTACCTAAGGAGCGACTCTGGAAGATCGATGTGAAGTTGGGTAAAAAGTTCAAGACTTCAAAATGGTGAGATCAGAGCTTTCTTGCCATTTTACCACCTCTTCTAAGTTTCATCTTTGAATATTTAAATTTTTTATTCCTCTGCCGCTCATTGCATATTGATAAAATATTGGGATGGAGATCCAAATTTTTTTAAGTGGAGAAACAAAGGGAAGGAGTAAAACCATTGTGCTGCGACGTTACACTAAGCATGGGATATGAGGCAACCCATCGCACCACGAAAAGTGGCCCTTATCCTTTTATTTATGTATGCTAGGGTAGATTTTGATTTTTGTTGTTGTTTGTGTGCATGCATATTCCATAAAGTATTGGTGCTTAGGGGCATTTTGGTTAAATTTGGAAAGACGAGATGTGTGAATTTAGCAAATAGACTCAGTAGGACACGTACGAACCCCGGATGCTTGGTCTCAGTTACTGCGACCGCAGACCATGCCTCCATAATTGTAGATACTATGTGACCTTGATCTTGTAACTTAGACCGCAATCGTGGTTAACTCAGATTAAAAATATTATTCGACTGCCATGCACCCATGCACTTTAGTTTCAAATTTTCTCATAATTTTCCTCAAATTTGTGGCCTCTCAAGAGTATCCAAGTTTTCATTTCAAACCTTCTGCATTAGTTACCTGGTATGTAGTCTTAAACTCCCTTACATTCATTGATATTCTAGGCTTAGGACATGTAGCTAGGAATGAACTTTTAATAGTGTTATAATGCCAAAAATTAAGCTTATTTGTAATTATAATTGTGGTTAGCAGCTGTTGGGTGTCTACGCGTCATTTGGGGGAGTCTTGAGTACCTATATTCTAATCTGGACTAGTTATAATTGACATGTTCAATAGGTGTCCATTCACTGTCGAAATGAGTTCAACATGAATTTCTTCGAATTTGGGGCTACAATCTTGCTATCTAGGGTTATTTCATCTATTCATGATGTTGTACACCTAGTTACAAAACAAAGTTGGCGTTAAGCTCGTGTCTATTGAATAATGTCAGAACTGTTATTTGTGGCCTCAGGTATTGCGACTGTAGTCTTGATGATCGTGATCGCAGTAGCATGATTGAAATAAATGCTCCATGATCGTCATACCTAATGACAATTGCCTAGCGAAACCCAATGTTTTGCACATATATTTTTCACCCCAAAATCTCCTATAACAGTGCCACATGTTCTTTCCTTGTTAATCAAGCATACATTTTGCTTTGAAAATATTAAAAATGGTCCAAAGTGTCCTATATACAAATACTCAGCTTCAGAATGAGAGACTCAGACAAATCTGGAGCCTTGCTTCTGGAAAGCCACTACTATTATTAAAAGAACCTCCCAAGGTCCAAGCTATACCTAGAACGGAGTGTTACTATGGACAAAGCCCTAGTGAAGTTCCCAAAATTCCTTGATAGAATTTGTGCTATCAGGGAACATGCTCCAGGACTACCCCAGGGGCCAGGAGAATTCTCCACTACTCACCATTAATATGAAGCTAAGTTTGACTATGAAATATATTAGGAGGAGCTAAAGAAGCAAGGTGCTAGGGTCGCCAGATTAGAAAGAGCATATTCTACCTTGGCAATATCACATAGGACCCTCCGGGAGTCACTGGAAAGGTTGTTAGAAAGGGAAAAAAAGAGAGAAAAAATCTTCACCAAAATGTGGAGAGGGGTAAAGGGCATTTTCAAGTTGCTTAAGCATACAGAATAACTACCTTTGTCAAGGAGCGACAGTGATAATGGAGCCCATGCTGAGGGGTCTGGGTCTAATGATGGTGGAGACGATACAGGGTATAACGGAGATGATGAATCCAATTCAAGGAGCATTCTTTACTCTTACCTTTCTAACTAGACAGTGAGGGCATTGCCAACTTTTTAGTTAGGGGTGTCTTTCCCTATATTTTTACTTCTTGGATGTCTTTGGGTACTGTTTTGGATGACACTCTAGATATTGTTTTTATTATATTCTAAGTACCCGTAGTACAACTATCAAAGATGCAATGGAAGCCTGAGTACCTGTGATATTTTAGTTTGTTTTGTAAAGTTGGGATTAGATTGTACACCATTGGTGAAGTTTGAGTAGCCATATGGTTAGGTTGCCCGTTTTGAGCCAAGATGTGAGACTAAGGCTTTGGTTGTAGCCATAGTTTAGCAATTTGTGCATGGTGCTATGGCAAATCAAGATAACCCCTCCGTATAAAATATTTGAAAAATAAAGGGCATAGACGTGAGAAATGTTGTAAGAAATCATTTTCTCTTTTTGTGGTTCCATAAATTTTGGACTTGTGAATACTGATAAATACTCCAATTGTGTCTCTTGCAGGAGGGACATTTGAGATCTCTTTGAAAAATTTTGCATGTCATGTGTGGTGAGCTACTTGATATTCATCTCATGTACACTTGTGTTATCTAGAACTTGCCCCATTTGTCTTTCAAAACTAATTTTGATCGTACTTGGTTGGAGAAATGATCTTAGGCTCTCTTTGTAATTTTGGAACCCAATCTAGCCTAAAAAGCCTTCCCATACATAATGGAAATCCCTAGTTACCCACTTTGAGCTTTTGGAACTTTCATTGGTAAACACATTACAAGTCGTGAACCATTCTCTTGTTCCTTTTTTAAAACCATACTTTCTTGGAGCTCAAAAATGCAATTTGAGGCTAAAAGCCTAAGTTTGGGGCATTAAAGATTGATGGAAGTGAGTTTGGGGACCAAAGTATTAGTGAAATGCCAGATGTGCCTAAGTGTTGAAAAACAATGTTTAGAAAAGAAAGGATCCCATAAAAGAGTGTCTTTCACAAACATATAAGAAAATGGTTGTAAAGGAAAAGTTCGAAACAAAACAAGAAAAACAAAGAAAAAAAATAAAGAAGAGTGACCCTCAGTCAAAAGGAGGGGCATTTTAAAGTATGATGTAGATGTTCAAGGTAGGTGTAACCAAGTTCCCTAAATGATATCCTACCCTAACCTAAACCTATGTTACAAGCTTAGAAAGTCCTTTGATATCTCCAACCATTTACCTTCTTATGTAGTGGTGATTGAAAATAGGGGCAAGCCTATGGTATAACACTTGTTGTATCGAGATTTCTTTTGTGAGCGAGAGAAAGAGAGAGAGTTTGCACTTAAATTCCCTTTTTGCATGATTAGTAGTTTGGTGTATGAAAAGTCCTTTTCTTACGAGAATTAGAATGCGAACAAGTTGAGGGGGGTTATTTTGTCACCTACAGAACAATGAGACAAATGGAGTATAACTTGATTGTAGTCAAGAGAAAGCCAACTCTAGAGTATCAGTCCTTGTTGCTTGATTTATTTTTACCTTCTTTTTCATTCTTTGAGTATTTCATTCTCTAATGAGGGGTGTTGAAAAATTAGTCTAGCGCACATGCATTAAGATACTTGTGGTTGTGATTCAAGTTGAAGTCGTTATGGACCTTAAGGCATGAAATTTGGGCATAGATGATTGTGTCACATGGTAAAAGGTAGTGTTGCTTGAGAACAAGCAATTGCTTTAAGTTAGGGGTGTTGATGAGTGGTAATTTTTGCACTCATTTGCACTCACTATTTATGCACATTACCTTGTTTAGAATGAATAAATGAGACTTAATTGTGATTAAATGCACTAGTATCCACTCTTTACAGGTATAAGAGTTCAAAAGACAAAATGATGTAGAGTGGAGCTTGAAATAATCAAAAAAAGTCAGAAAAAGTGCAGCTGAAGACCTACAGTAAAAGAGCCTCAGTTACCGTGGTCGCGGCCCAGAGGTCATGGTCGCGATTAGTCAAGATGGTTAATTAACCATAACCATAGAAGTCAATATGGTAATGTAGCCACAGTCATAGCCATACTTGCGCGATCACAGCTTGGAGGAAATGTTTAACCCAAGGGAAAAACTATAATTGCACGTGCCGATCCCAATTTGAACAAAAAGAATCAAACCCTAATTTCATGAATTATTCATTCCATCACATTCATTCTTCCCTAATTTTTCTAGGTGTTTAGCTAGAGACTTTGTAGCCTCCATTTGAGGAGAAGAAACTATCGTGTAAATTTTGGGTGAAGAATACATTAGAGACTTTCTAAGTGGAAGATTTGCTCACTTCCATTGTTGATATTGTGGGAGAGCCAAGTTTGAAGTAACATTTGCTTAGATCTTCTACAACTTTGATTTAATGGAGATTATGGGTATATCTATGCTTGTTTATCTTATTTGTAGCTAAATCTCCCTCTTGGGGTTATGTGTGAATAGGGTTAAAGTGTGTGTAGGTTATGATTGTTAGCATCTATATAGTAGTTCATGTTTATGGGTTCTATTATTGCTATGCTATTTAGGCTGGGATTTGATGGGCGAAAGCTCCAAATATCCACATAGGTTTGATGAGTGAAAGCTCCAAGATCTAGAAAGTTCAATATCATCTTCGAAAGAAGAGTTTTGGGTGAACTTTAGGAATCCATATCATCCTCGAAAGAGGGATATGGTGACCAAATCAATGATAGTCAATTATGTGTATAGTTTGGTAAATTTTTACTATCTTAGACATAAGGGTGAATGTGAGGTTAACTATGCCATGGGTGTTATCCTAGAAATAGGAATGCCTTGATTGAGGTTGTGGTTGCTAATTGTTGAACACACCCATTCGGTATTCAAAAGAATTAATGGGTGGAAGTTTGGGGTTTTTTTTAAGGATAACATCAAAATATATAACCAAGCCTTCCCATATTTGAATTACTAAAGTGATGTTGATAATTAGCTCTCATATGTCACTCCCTTAGTAACGCATAATCCTAAGATCCATGCATAATTGTTAAAACTCTAATTATTCGTAGCCCCGAATTTACACTATAAAATTCCAAAAAGAAACATTAGTGTAGGAACTCACCTCCTCTATTTTATCTTTTTGTAACATTTGTTTGAATTTATCTTTTATCTATCATTTCAAATTAATTTGACTGCCACTCATATTTTTCCTCATGGATCCGACCCCGACTCTAAAGTTGGGTAAATATATTGACGACGATCGCCTTGCACTTAATTGATATATAAGTTGAGCGTTATGAGGGACGTAAGTGGAAAGGTTGTAACCCCTTGATGACACTGATGATCAAAAATATTCAAGTGAAAATCTCTAGCAACCCATTTCTAGATTTCTACAAAGGATGGAGTTCCAGTTATCAGCCAACACAGCTGAGATTGACTGCCATGTGGAAGAGCTAATAAAGATAAAGGTAAAGAAGATTGGTTCAAAGTACAAGCTTGTTCACTTCCGGTGGATGGTTGAAATTATTGTTGTGGGTTAGGGGAGGCTCCTTGGGTGGCTTGTAGAGTTGGATCTTTATCTTGGATTATGAAGGGGAGCCTAAACTTCACAACAATGTCTTGGTGGATGCTTGTGTGTAATATATTGAGTCCTACTTATTGGGATAATGTATTGAGTCAGGACCGAGCAGCTCTGCTTGCAGGTATCCTAGCGGACTATGAGTTTGATGTATCTAAGTAGATAGTGATGGATATCTGCAATCGAGCAGTAAGCTTGGACATAGTGTAATACCCTGGGAAATTTTTCGTTGAAATTTTGTGTGTAAACGTGTTGGGCTCTATCTTCTAGAATGAATTATAAATTTTTCGTGCGAAATGTCTTAGATTATGACCCATCATTGCGTAGAGTATCGAATAAGCTTTCCAACGATATGTGGATCATCCAAAATGGATACCCAAGCGACGAGTTATGAACATTCCGATCGAACCATGAATAGTAGTGAACAGTAAAACGTGCAAGAAAAAGTACTGAGGCCTGGAGTATTTTTGCTCTAACTTTAAACGATCATAACTCTTTGTACATAATGATCTGAGTGATCTACTATATATCAACGAAAATCTCTGTGAGTCCTCTTTCTAATGAAACTGGTTTCATCCAATTTGAAAATCAGAGTAAAATGTTATGGTTGATCTACTTCAGACTATCAAAATAGTCCACCAAAGGATAGATTTGAGATTTTTTTTTATTTTTAAGGGCATTTTGGTCATTTTCCCTCATCCAAAATCCGTCCAAACCCTATATTAAAGCCTATTGGAAGCATTATATGTTATATTTCATCAAACTCCCTCAAAAAGAAAACCCTAAGCTCCTACATCGAACTTCAAGAACCTCCAAAGTTCACTATTAATTCTGCAAATTTATTCAAGATTCCAAGTTCCTAGTTCAAGAACTCCAAGAACCATCATTCAAAGGCACGATTATTATCTCAAAAATGAGTATCGATCTAAAGTTCATCATTCAAGGTATGTGGGGTTTTTCAACAAGAACACTCTTTCATTCGTGTGCCCAAAAGTAATTTTCTTTACAAAGGCATGATTTTTATTTGATTTTTATGAATTTGAAGTATGAACCCATATCTTATGATAATTATTATGAAATCTTAATGTTTATGATTTTGAAAGATGAATTGACATGTGTGGTGATATAAAGCATGAATCTTGAACGATATTTATCATGATTTTGATATTTGGGTCATGAATCCCCGTTGGAAATTGTGTTTTTTTAGAAAGTGTGTGTTATAAGAATGTTGATGTTGAATATTTGAGATATTTTGAATGATTTGACCTTTTGGTCTTAATGGAGTTGTTTTGAACTCGAGTGTGAAAGAATTTCACAATGTGGTTGATTTTGATAGATGGGAAGCATGATGGCTCCCGATGTATATTTATATATTACTGAAATTATTTTATTGTGAATTATCTTTGAAATGATCTGAGCTAATTCGGGGACAAATCTTTAGCACTGAGTGGGAGGTATAAAGCGACCTTACTTCCCTAGAACTACGTTCCCCCATAGGAGTGAGCCTAAGGCTGATTTATATAGTGATCACTAATTTGTGTGGATTTGAAATCGATAGTCCTACTCCGATGGCAAGGATAGGACGGCTCTTCCCAACGTGGGTTGTACGTTGGACTCCATGTTGCTCATATGGTTTATGTCGGTTATAGGATCTCCCAGTGTGTGTGTGTTTCATTGTGTCTATGGTGAATGTTGAAGTGATTTGAAAGTGGAATTGTGAAAGTTATTCTTTCGAAAGATTTAAATGATATTTACATTATGAGAATTGATATTCTTGATGAACTGAAAGTGATTGACAAATTATATGATGACTCACATGTGTTATTGTACTTATTTCATCCTCTCATAATTATGATGATTTTCTTCAGGCTATGTGAGTCTTTCATACATCCTGTATATTTCTTATAAATATTTATGACGATGATGTTTATACAATTTCATACACCCCATATACTAGGTTCCTTTCTATGGTACTGACCCACATCTTTGGATGTGGGCTGCATTTTCTCGAAATGTAGGTTTAGGTGCTCAGTTCTAGGTTCGACAGTGATTCTTCTGGCACGCTGTTCTACATCCTCTGTTGTGGTGAGTCCTCATGTTTAGAGGATGTGATATCTGATGTTGGTTTCACGAAATTGTTTACATTTGATAACTGAGTGTGATTTAGTTGGGGCATGTCTCAATGGCTCGCTGGTTTTATTGATTTTCTTAGAGGCTTGTAAAACTAGTATAGATGTTGGGAGTTGACTAATAAGTCGTATTTTGTTATCTTTCTGAAATTCTTTTATTCTTGGATGATGATTACTCTGTTTATATTTGAGGGTTATTCATGGAAACCCGGTTGATTTGTGTTGAACAGAATGAAAATGGCTCAAAGGGTTATCTTGGGGCTACTCATAGCCTCAAGCACCGTGTGACGCTCTGGGACCCATTTTCTGGGGCGTTACACATAGTCCTGGAATTCTTGTGCTTGCTCACATGAATATGTTAAGATGAGTGAGTGCAAGAGATTCCAATAGTTAATCAGTTCATACGGCCACAGAGCACTACAAATTCAGGGCTAATTCGAGATACTGCTAACCTCATCTTTGAGGCAGCTAAGGTGAAGGCCACTTTACTTCGTGAGGCATTCCAGACTGAAGGGCATGTGATTAATACACCAGGGTTCACCTGTATTAGTGAAACATCAGCTAAGACTACCCAGTTCGTGCCT
Source organism: Capsicum baccatum var. pendulum (assembly GCA_030864225.1). NCBI lineage: Eukaryota > Viridiplantae > Streptophyta > Magnoliopsida > Solanales > Solanaceae > Capsicum > Capsicum baccatum. The sequence continues at coordinate 44,477,811 of CM061554.1, forward strand.
TAAGTCAGATACAACTGGTACTTCTCAGACTTTGGCTCCACCTCATATGACCTAACTATTCACTACCAGGGCGGGCCCTTCCAGTTATGCCTTGGTATCGCAAATATTCCTAAATGAGGAGCTAAAAAAATTAAGCACCGTTGAGAAAAAAGTCAAGAATATAGAGAGTGGGGTTAAGCTAAGGGTGTAGTAAGAGATTTCAGGTAAGATGAAAGGCTTGTTGACCCATTTTGATGGCTTTGAGATATTGATCATACTGTAGCTGGCAGATGTGTAATTCCTAGATATAAAGGGGATACATGAGGAGTTGGCCGCACTCTGGGCTACCATAGTGAATATGCATGCCAGGGTTTTCTCATCGGTTCCCATTATGGGGAGTTGGTAGGACAGACACAACTTCTAGAGTTGATGATGGCGATAGGTCAAGAAGGAAAAAGAGAAAGAGAAGCAAGAAGAATGGGCAGGAAAATAGTGAGGCTGCCAAGGCAACTAGTATTAAAAATAACTTGTACCGTCAGACGAGGGTCTAAGAAATGGCAAAAGTAGCCGGTAGTTCCCAAGTTTCTGATAAGACAATTGCAGATATAGTCGAGTTGGTTAGGAGCAGTGCTCCCACCCCAGAGGCACCATTCAGTGCACCAACCATTGCTAATACCACCATTGATTTGAGCATCTCAGACACAACCAACACCACTACTGATAAGAGCAGGGCCCATTCTGCGGTCCACAGCACTGAGACTGCATGAGTTGGCACCTTGAGAGCCAAGGTATTTCTTTGACCCTTGTTTTGACATTATAGATACACTGAGGACAATGTATAGATTCTTAGTTTGGGTTGCATGTGTAACATGCCACCGTAGGTTTTTATTGTCATGGTTTTTTTCCTGTCAGCCACGGTATGGTTGTTGAACCAGCATGTCTTGGATAAAATTATTTAGCATTGTGTTTTGTTTTGTTTCTTTTGTGTATTTTTGTTCAACTAGGAAAAAATAGTACCTAAGGCAGTGGATATGTTTTATTTGATTATTCTGTAATTGAGATACCCATCCAAAATTTTTGTTTTAACTATGTGGTAAGGATATATGTGACAACTTTGAATTTAGTTATGGTATTATGAATAGGAATATGATAACAATAGCTAACATTTGCATGACCCATACTAATAGAAGTGTGTAATATAACCCTATACTATGTGTGTGTTCGATTCTACTTAGTTCCCTATGTATGCAAAATCCAAAACTTGCCTTGTTAGTCTTGCCTAGGTTGTATGATAGTCAGTTAGGAAAGGATCATAGGTCATTCATCAAAATAAGTCCATATATTGCCTAACTGACCAACCAAATACGAATAAGTGTCCCTTAATCCCAATTTTGAGCATCATCGACCTATTTTCTTATTTTCAACGTTCACCTTCCCATTAGTTTCAGAATGAACCTATTCTAGCCCTAGTCCTCTTTAGACATTGTGCACCTCAACTCAGGTTAATAGCCTAAATTGAGGGTATCTATCATAGGGGTGCATAATATAAATTAGGTTTAAAGAAGGGTAATATAATAGAAAAGAAAATAGGGCTGGGTATGGTAAAAAGAAAAAAAGAAGAGTAAAAAGAAAAGAAAAAAATTGAAAAAATAAAAAAGAATAAATAAAACCACACCGAACCTAAAAGTGTAATAAAAGAATAAGAAGGGAGAAATAAGGGTGGAATAAAATAAAAAAATTCAAAAAGTGGACCCCAAAAAGTAATTTGAGTGCCTAGGATGATTAGTCACTAAATTTCCCTAATAGATCATACCAGCCCCCAAGCCAGCATTACAAGCAAAGTAAGGTCCTATAGTGATCCTAATTCGAATATCTAAAAACTAAGGTAAAGAAAATAAGGGAAGGCCAATGGTATTCTGTACATATTGTGGAACTTTTTTTTGAGTCTGAGTATATCATGAACTTCCCAGCATTGACGTGTATACTTTATCTAAGTGAGTGGGACTTCTTTGATATGAGTGCACATGGGTTATGTTCCTAACCGCTTGTTTGTTCGAATAATGTAATTTGGATATATGTGTGGTTGTCTATTACTAATTACTAATGTTCTTATATTTCTTTTATTTTCCTAGGATTTACTAATATATGTGTTTCTTCTAGGTACTAATGGTACCAAGGAATGATTTTACCAAGAAGAAAACTCCCAGGAAGCAGGCCCCCACCCCCACTTGTCATCTCAGGAATAAACCCACTAATAATGAAGAGTCAAGAAAGTCAGTGGAGGAATACTCAATCGAAGGTTCCATAGAGCCAAGAAATAATTTACCAGGGGTACAAAAGCTACTATAGAGGAAGACATACCACCTAGGACCTAGACAAGAATGAAAAAATCCTAGCCAATTACCACCCCACTCAAATTCATAATCTGATGAGGACGGTAAGTCAGAGGATGAGTTTGGTCTTAAAAAAAAGAACAAAGAATAAAACAGTGGGTATGAGAATAAAGAGTCTAAAAATAACGATTCTGGGGAGAGGAAGAAGAGAGAGAATCAAGTGATACCCCCATAAAATAACCTCCTCCCTCCCCAACTGATGCACCAATTTAGATAGAGACTGCCCCAGTGCCCATTGTCAACTAGTGGGGGTACCTTATGATGCAGTACTTATACAACCAAGAAAATTCCCTCAACCCTTCTACTAGAAAACAAAAGAGAGAGAGTAGTCCAAGTTGAGTACTACCATTATATTAGAGATGCCGAAATTTGTGGCGAGATTTAGATGGTACCACTTTAAGTGGATGACCAGAGCTTCTGGCCAGTTTACCCCAGTATTAGTGTAGGAATTTTATGCCTTATATCAGATAGTGTTGAAGTAGTATATCCACAAGGGCAATTATTGAAGGGAAATTATAGATGTTATGGTCATTGGTGTTTGGGTGAACAGCTCCACTCAGATAATTTCCAATATTCTTCATGGGCCAGAGTTCCTACTGCCAGCCAATACTATCAAAATTGACTATCACGTGGATAAAATACAGAAAGTGAAGACAAATCAAATTAGTATACAGGATAAGCTGAATCATTTCAAGTGGATGGCTGATGTCATTGCTATGGCTTAAGAGGGTTCACATTGAGTGGTTGAAGGTGTTGGATCTTTGTCATGGATTTCAAAGGGAAATATGAAATTTATAGTGAAGACTTGGTTGGTATTTATGCTCTCTATATTGATCCCACTATGGGGACAACATACTTAGTCCATATCAAACTTCCCTAGTTGCAGGTATTATGGAGGGCTACGAAATAGATGTAGCCAAGTTAATAGCAAGGGAGATTCATAATTGGGTGAAGAACATAGACACAAACCTAAAATTCCCATGTTTTTTGATGTAGTTATGCTTAAATCAGAAGTACCAGAGATCCCATGAGTTGATCAGTTCTTCGACGTACAGAGGACTACTGACTTTGGGTTGATTCGAGATATTGCTAACCCCAACTCTAAGGTTGTAAAGTTGGGAGATATATTTCTTAGACAGGTATTCCAGGCTAGAGAGCATGGCATTGACACTCTAAGATTCACCGATATTGATGAAACCCCCACTGAGACTACCCAGTCCAAGCTTTAGTATTCAAATACAGCAGGTACCTCCAAGACTCCAAATCCACCTTCTGAGGCAAGACCATTCACTTCTAGTCCATCGCCCACTGGCTATTCTTTGGTTTCGCAGGCATTCTTGGCTGAGTTGCTGAAAAAGTTGGGCACAATTAAGAATAAAGTAAAGAATATAGAGGATGAGGTTAAACCATGGGTGCATAAAGAGATAAGTAGTGTGTTAAAAAGCATGAAGACTCGATTTGATAGGTTTGAGAGGCGGATCATATAGAAGTCGACAGATATCTAGTCCTCAAATTTGGCAAGGATACTTATGAAGCCGGCCGCACTTTGGGCTACTATAGAGGACATACATAGAAGACCCTTCCTTACAATTCTCATCCTTGAGAAAACTATTGAGGAGGAGGTGCCAGATATTTAAGGTATAGAAAAAGAAAAAGCTTTTATGGATGATGATAGTGATAGGCCAAGGAAGTAGACAAGAGAAGTTAGAAGAATGAGAAAAATAAAGTTGATGTGGCCAAGGCCGCCAGTGTTGATACAACATGAGACCACTAGACAAGGGTCTATGAAGTTGTAGTAGGAGTTGATAGCTCTCGAGTCGCTGATGATACGATTGTCGATACAGTTGATTTAAGTAGGAGTATCGCTCTAATCACAGAGGTATCACTGACCGCACTAACCACCGTTTGTTCAATTGTTTACTTGAGCAAGCCAGGAAACACAGGGACTACTATTGCTGAGGGTGGGGCCCATTCAGAGGCCCCACATACTGACACTGCATAAGTTGGCACCTAGGGCACCAGGTATGTCTTTGCTCCATGTTTTTATATTATAGATGTACTGGGACAGTGCATAATTTTTTTTATTGGGGTGGGGGTGTACCATAGCTGCTGTAGAAATTTGTTGTCATGCTTCTTTCCTGTCGGCCGCAGTATGGTTGTAGAACCAGCATGTCTAGGAATAAATTATGTTTCGTATTATGTTTTATTTTATGATGTTTTTGTGTTTTGTTTTGTGTTTTTGTTTAACTAGGAAAAACAAGTACCCAAGGCAATTGGTATATTTGATTGGGCTTAAATTGTTTTTGTGAAAAATGATACCCCTCTGAAAAAATGCTTTGAACTATGTGTGATGTAGATATATCTTTGACCATCATGAATCTCGTTATAGAATTAGGATTCAGAACATGATAATCCTAGCTAACATTTGCATAAACCAGATAGAAAGTAGTATGTGATGTAACCCTATGCCATGAGTGCGTGAGATACTACTTAGTTCCCCTTGTGTATTAAATCCAGAACTTGCCTGATTGGCTTTTCCTAGGTTGTAAAATAGTCATTTAGGAAAGTATCATAGGCCGTTCTTCAAAATATTCCACTTGTAGCCTAAATGACCTTCCAAAAGGTGAATTACAATCCCTTGATCCTAATTTTGATCCTTATAGGCCTATTTTTCTTATTTTAACCTTTACCTTTCCATTTTATCACAATGAACCTATTTTGGCCCTGGTCCTCCTTGGACACTGTACTCCTTAACTCAGGCAAATTATCTAAGTTAAGAGTGGATATAATAGGGGTGCAAGATCTGAAGTGGGTATAAAGAAGGGTAAATAAGAAAAGAAAAGAAAAGATATTAAAAAAGAAAAAAAAAAGGAATAACAGAAAACCACGCCCAACCTAAATGTGCAATAAACAAATAAAAAGAGAGAGACAAGGGCAAAATAAAACAAAAATTGGCTGACAAGCTGACCCTAAAATGTAATTATAGTGCCAAGGATTCTTAGTTACTAAAATACCGGAATATATCATACCAGCACCCAAGCCTACATTACAAGCCAAGTAAGTTCTGTAGTGATCCTAACCCAACTGTTTGAAAGCTAAGGTGAATAAAATAAGTGAAAACCTATGGTATTCTATACACCTTGTTGGAACTTCTTTGTGAGCATTTGTATCGCTTGACCATTCCCGCATTAAAATGCATAATTTATCTGAATGAGTGGGACTTCTTTGATGTGGGGGTGCATGGGTTATGTTGCTTACTGCTTGTCTGTTCGGGTAATGTAATTTGTGTATATTCTTGGTTATTTGTTGCTAATGTAATGCAATAGCCTGATTCCTTTGTGTCATATGGTTATGTTTCATGGATTTACACAATTAGTTTTGAAAAGTAAAAGTAGGAGGGTGTGATGCTGTTGATCTTAAAGTGGAATCGACTGTCATAGGCACCTTAGGTTATTCTTTGTTAAGTATAATGTTTTTTGTTATATTTTTGTTGCCCGGGGACATGCGAATGTTCTAAGTTGTGGGTGTTCATAGGCCATGGTTTCATGGAACTTTTGATGCTTAAAATGGTGAAAAATATGCACTTAGGTTATTTTTCCAAATATTATGTGTGTTTTATTTATGTCCTGGGGAAATTAAGTTGTAAGTGGAATCGATCAAAAAAGTATGAGAAAGCTCCAAAGAAATCAAAGTATTGATGGATTGTGAGTTATTTAGTCACATAATGACTTGTGGCACAAGTTGTTATGTTAATAGTGAGCTAGGCAGATTTCAGGAGTAAATTGGAATACTGGTTACGACTCTTTATGAGTGACGACAAGTCATAGTGTGAATCTTTCAGAGCATAAGATGAAAACTTGTGAAAGTTGGCAAGTTGAGGTTCCAGTGAAAAAGGTTGAAGACCATAAGTCATTACGACTGACAATAACTCGTGGTAAGGAGTTATTTAGACAGCAAACCCAAAAGTACTGAAAGTGAAAATTTATTGGAGTGACAACGACTTGCAGCTAATGAATTTTTATAAGAGACAATGAGTCATGATCACTAAAGACATAAGAGAACAATGATAGTAGCTAACGAGTTGTGACCACTACCAACTTAGTTTACCTATTTTGTTTTTATTAGGTTTCTCTTATTATTTTAAGACTCTATAGATACCCTTAGGCTCCTTATGTAATAGTTTAAGTACTTTTCCATATTTCTACACACTTTATACTCTTGTTCTTGGTTTTTTCGTTACATTATTAATTTGAGACTTTGGATTTTATTCTTTCAATACTGCACAATTAATTCTATGCTTTCCTTAGAGATTTCAATGGGCTATTGGAAAACCATGAGTAGCAAATTTCCTTAGCTAGGGTTATGGGATCCCTGGTGGATTAACAAAGTAGTGGAAGCATGAGATTCGTTTAGATCATTGTTGTTGCATGTAGTATGATCTTCTTCATATTGTTCGCCTTCTTAACTACAGCAGAAGCTAAGGAATTTCTTATGTTCGAGATCATCCTCATATGGGAGTTTGGTATTAGGAAAAGAATATTACAATAGTGATTCGAGGCTATAACCCTCATCTAATAACTTGAGACCCACAAGTGATAGTTAAACAGGGATCAAAGGCAAGGGTTAGTAAAGAGAAACACTGAGACTCATAAGGTAAAGGGTGATATTTACCAATAAGTTCATAAGATAGTTGGTGATACCTATCTTGTCAGATTCTGCATGCATAGCATTGTAATAGTCGGATTGAGAATGAGATACCTACGAATTTAGAGGCCAGGGAGAACACAAGCCTAGTTTCATGTCAGATTGTTTACAAACAAAGACATTCAAAGCTGGTTACTTTTTACTAATTACTGCAAATACCCCCATTTACATTCCTGGATATTTCATTCATTCTTTAATTTCCAGAATGTAGAAATATATTTTTCTCTCCTCATCTTCCTCCCACACAAAGGTATTTTTAAAATCCAAAGTCACTCAAAGGAAAGTGAATTAAAATTACTTCTGAGCTTTGACAAGTTACAAATTAAAGAATTCATGCATAGCTCAACTTATGTAGAAGAAACTAAGGAAGATAATTTCCATTTGTGGCTAAAAAAGTATAACCTCTTTTTATGTTTCTCTAAGTTTTGATTAATTCAGACATTTTTTGTTTTTTTCCTTATCCTAATAGCATTCTTGATTCCAGAGGTCATGATTCAAGTCCTCCACCTTTTAATTTTGAAAGCCATTGTAACGTTGAAATATCTACTATCTTCAACTATAGTCCTTACAATAATGGAATAGTGGTGTTTTAAAATCATCAAACTGCTCTCAATACTTTAGGAAAGTTGAGGATGTTTCAAATGTTTGTTAAATAAAAATAAATAGTGATAAGAAAAGAGTTCATCAAAGTTAAGGAAATCACAAACATGAAGAATAATGATTTGAAGCAAAAAGATCTTCATATCGACACATAGGGTTCTACATCTAATGTCTCTCAACTAATTATTGAACCGATGGCGCCATGTTGCTATCAATAAATGTTGATTGAATTCAAATATATGTCGTAAACATCCAACCTTCTAACCAACTACCCAAAATTAATCTGAACATCTCGATATGCAAACCAATAGTCTTACTAACAAAAAAAAATGATATTTTGGAACTAGTGAAAATTCAAGAATTCTCATACTACCTTAAACTCACCAAATGAAGACTAAAAGTCAAACATGTAAACACCCTAACATTCCAACACAAAAAAAAAATCATATCCATTGTACCACCTCAAAAGTCGTACTACCACACTTGTAGATAAAAAATATCTCAAAACAACTACTGGGGTAGGGGGATTGAATAATCAAATCACCTTAAAAGTAAAAAAAAGAACTATGAGGGTTGTTACATATTCATAGCCTAAAAAATTGGAGGATCGTGAGATTTTCAGATAATTTTTGGAAGCTCAGTAGAAGCCCTTAAAACTGGACAATTGGGAAATGCTTGCAAAAATATATGTAATTCAAGTGTGAACAATATGGATAGGATGGTGAAAAGACCACCCAATCTTTGAAAATTTAGATGTGTATTTGTTGATTTTAGGTATTTGTTAAAGAATGAAAATTTGTTTCATATATTAGAAACATTATCTGGGTGTTTAATGCCAAAATAGTTTCTCATTGACATTATACAAATTTCCTTCACTTCTTGCTAAAATTTCAACCATTGCAAGACTCCTTAACCTTGAGATACTTGAAAATCAACAAATTCAATCTGTAAAAAGTTGCCTATAAGTGACGACCCAAAATCTAGGGTCTTAATGGCAGTTATATTTGCCCAACCTTGATAAGTAAGCCTAAATCCCAGGAGAAGAGAATTAAAAAAACAACAATAAAACAAAACATGACGAAACTTCTACAATGAGGTTAGGCTCAAAAACTGACTTTGAAATGAAAGACTGAAAGATATTCAGAAATCCAATCTCAAAACCTATTATCATAAGTATAGAGCATCTAATAATATAACTATGTCAGTTAAATACATCTGTCTCTGGAATAATTAAAGGCATAAATAAATATAAGATGATTCCTAGAAATGACTCTGGATGCTTAGAGTATTCCAGTATCTCGAGTCACAAACTATCCCATGCATGAACTGAACAACCTTATATAGTACTCATACTAGAATCTGCTCTGATTAGGAACAATAGGATGAGTACAATCCACTTGTACCCAGTATGTATCATAGGCTGACTAAGCAAAGCTGAAAATAAGATAAGTAAAATATAATATGAACACGTCACCTGCAATCATAAAAGTCCTAAGTTGTAGCTCACACTGTCTCCACTAATAGTTTAAATATATATATATATATATATATATATATATATATATATATATATATATATATATATATATGTATATATATAGAGAGAGAGAACCAGAAAACAACCCTAACATACATGAAAAGACACTGAAATTAAGCATAAGTCAAGGATACTAAAGAAATTCAGAAAGATGTATATGCAAATGCAATGAAATGCAATGTATATGGAATAAATGATGAAAGACATATGATATTCTGTAGAAACCCACTGAGATCTCAACTTCTAAGTAGGACCTATGGGTAGTTTACAACCTATATACTATATGGCATATCTCACTCTCAACTTTCTTTTTTAACTCATATTCACGGAGAAGGTTTTTATAAAAGTGTTTGATCTTATTTAAAGCCTTTATTTCTTAATGATATCAGTGTCTCAAGAATGTATATATATGGAATGAGGATGCAATGCTCACAATTAACTCAATATGATGATATCCAATCTATCAACACGTACGTATATATGTGAGACCAGAAATCAGCTCAATATGTTTGCAAATCATGATTATCAACTCTAATTAGGCACCATCAAAATAAATATAAATGCAATACATTATTAATATTGTAACAACCCCTAACTCGGGTATTTCAATCATGATAAAGCAACCAATGCACAAATAAAGCCTATATTAGAAAAATAATCCCCTACACGGGCATTATATCTTGAATAAAGGCATTTAAATGTACTGATAGCGCCAAGGATGTCAAATAAATCCTCTACACTGGCAACACATAGTATCATATATCACAAAGCCACCATAATAAAATATAAGTCCCCACGGTGGCACACAACAGTAAAAATAATCTTAAAATATAAACGCTTGAGTTTTTACCCTAACCCATAGAATACTTATTTATTAACTACTCAACTCAATTTGAAAAAAGTTAAGCCATAGCCCACCTCATAATGACGAAATCCCAGTCTAAAGTGCTTCAGCATACTTATTTATTAACTACTCAACTCAATTTGAAAAAAGTTAAGCCATAACTCACTCATAATGACGAAATCCCAGTCTAAAGTGCTTCAACACGAAGCCTTACTTTAATGAACGACCATCAAATAAACTACAACATTCAAATGTAGCATGTACACACTAAAAGAAACCAAATGATACCCATTTTGTCCATATTTAGGTCGGATGCAAAATTGGTTTTACAACGTGTTCAGAAATAAAAGGGTAAAACTAGATTTTTTTTTAGGAAAATACATTCCCCAAGGTTATAGGAGTTTACAGGAGAAAACCCATGCAAAAATGAGATCCAAATTGAAGAAAAATTATTTATAAACATTACCAGTACAAATCTCAAACTTCCATTTTAAAATCCTAATTTAAAGAAATTTTTGGTGCTATAATCGAGGAAAAATAATTGAATAATCATATGGAGCTAACCCAAGCTCAAAGATCCACCCCGCTTTGGTTGCTGAAGTGGTCATCACTTAAGAAATGACTGACCACTAAAGCGGTCTGGCCTACGTGGCTAAGACTGCTAAAGTGGCACCCATTAAACTGGTAAAATGCCCGCCTTAGTAGTAGGAAATAGGCACGCATGACCGCTAAAAGGATGCTTCACCACTGAAGCAGTATTTTGGTCACTAAAGAGGTTGCACCAGCACTTTTTCTAAGTTGCAATGCTATCAGTCTACCCCGTGAAATTCGCTGGAAATACAGTGAATGCAAATACACAATGCTACTAGGATAATTTCAACATTTTGGACTTAATGGCGATATTAGATTTTAGAAAAAAGTATTTTTCAATGAATTAACCCTTGAGATGGCTTTTCACTATTTTACAAATGAAGGTCCAGAATGAGTTATAAAGGTCATAAAACCAAACCTACCTTGCTATTAACCCAAATTTAATATTCTAGGGATGTTGGCGTAGCCTAAATTGCCATTTCACAGTCAAAAAACTGAATGTTGACTAAAGTATACAATATGGCTTCTCAAGCCTCTAAATACCACAAACTCGTAGAAATTGTTCTTGATCGCATCAGGAATCATGTCAACCATCCCCAAACCCAAAAACCAACATGTATCAACAATGAGGAAGGGGAAAATGGGAAAAACACATAGAAATGGAAAATAACAAATTCTAGGTCACTACAACATCCACCACTATGCGGATATAATATGGAGCAATTATAGCTTATAAAGACATGACCCTTAATAGGATGGTGTGGAGGAAGAGGATTAGGGTAGAGGGTTAGTGGGTATTAGTTCATACATATTAATAGGCAAGATTGCTTTTGTTTATAGCTACTCTTGTAGTTTCTTGTTCGTGGTATTTTGATATTTTCTTCAATTTCAAATAGTGAGTCTATAGTATTACCTTGTGGGTGCCTTGTATTCATTATTATGTAGCGATGTGCTATCCTATTTTTGTTCTGTACTTTTGACATGATCAGAACTAGGTCCTAGTCATTTCGGGTATCTCAAGTTCGACCAGGACCTGAGACCACCCCAAATGTCTAACCGAACCACCCTACTCCCCATATTGGGAAAATTCCAAGCATAAAACAATAATAATCTAAAGGTAATAAAGTACGCTTAAAATCAAACTCAAAAACCACAACCAATCAACATCCATTTCCAAGCCCAATGCCAATACCAATACAAAGGCTAACACTAATACTGACACCACTCATTCCCATAGTAGTCTGACAAAACGTTTAACCAAAACCAAAGAATATCCGACTGGGATATGCCCCCAAACATAGATAAAACCAAAACCAATAAAATAACAATAATGAAAAGAAGTCCATGGCATGAAATGGAGTGTTCCGGAGTATGGAAGATCACCACTTCAATCTGACTCAAAGTTGTCCTCGAATCCAAGTCACTGAGTAGAAGGAATGATAGTATTGTCGGTTCCTGCATCGCATAGGGATACAATATTCAAAGACAGTTAGCGGAGCGGACACTAATATGTAACTCAAGGATAAAGGTAAAGTAATACCATCATTCAAAACCAAATCAAATAATCATATGCAATCAAATTTAATACATATAGAAATCATGTTGGGATAGGGAACACGGTTTAGCATCTATTTAAACCTTAACCTGGGTTGTGTAACTTAGCTGTCCTAAACTACCCTCAGGCTAGATGGGTTCAGCTCCCCCTGCTGCAAGGGCCCAGTGTATATTAGCCGCACAACCAGAGAAAATAACCTGAGATAACTAGTATATCTCAGAAATATGAAGTGTGACATCACGCACACAGTTACAAAGACCACCCTTATATCGTCAAACGTAAGTTTCTAATATCGGTCCCTTGCCCCCTCAAAACCCTACCTTCCACGGCTTTGCTACTCAACCCTCTTTAAGCCGATATTAAATTATTTACACACTCCCTACCATTTACCAAGGAGTCTTTTGACTTGGAATTAACCATTGTTATTTTCATACCAAAATTAGGTCTTGCAAATCTATTACCTTATGCCATATAAACCATTAAACCAACCAAAACTAATTCATGTTCCATTTATCATTTATGCAATGCAAGAATCTAAGAATAATTAAGCTATGTGTCAAAACACATTCTCATTAACAATTTTACAAACAGGTTAAGGGCATTCCATTGTCGAACCAAAATAATCAAATTTGAGGCTCAACCATGATCCTCTCCATTAAATCACTATTCCCATGCACCCACATGTGTAAAACCATAATTAAAATATAAAAACCCATAATTAAGTCATGAGGAATATAAATCAACCATGAACATCCAAAAACCCCAACCTTTATTTTAAAACCATAACAATACCATGAAAACAATAAATTAAAAAATATGCCTTTAGTAAATTAGCAATGAGGGAAGACTCACATGCAATAATTACAAAGATTCATGGAAAGAAATTGGTCCTTAAGACCTTAAACGACCATTTTGTTGAAACCCTAGCAAATTTTGTTTGAGAGGATATTGAGAGATAAAGAGGATGTTTAATCTTGTTAAGTGTAGAATGAATGACCTAAAAAGTGTTATGGGGACGTGGAATCTTAAGGGATTTATGTGAAAAATTTCTAAAGTGACCTCAACTTAAAACTATAAAAAGACCGTAAGTAGTTACGACTTGACCCCTTGACTTGTGACCACAACATACGACTCATACAATTGAAAACCCATACACTTTCCACCATATCACTCCATGACCCCACCATTACCAGACGATACGACTCGTATAGTCTAGTCGTACCCAAGACAAAATCCAAGGGATTTGACACACGACAACACACGACTCAAACTTACTAATCGCAACCTATCCTCACTGCTCTTAGTGAACCCCTCGTATTCATAGCCAAGTTAAGTCACTAAGTTTCTAGTATGATAGAGGATCGACTAAATGACCCTTTACCATCCCTAATGACCTATACCACTAATTCATTACCAAGACCAGAAACCCAGCCACCATTCATTGGTCACCTAACGACTAGGGTTACCTGACCCGTACCCACACTATATGATGTATATAGTTAAGTCGTCAACAGGGTAGTGAGCCCAAAGTTGTGGAAATGTTTAACAGCCAAAAGCCAGGGTTTTTCAATTCTCCTTCACTTGGATCATTCGTCCTTGACTGATAGGACATGGCAGTGACTAGCATGATTAAACCTCCAAACATCTCTACACATACCTTTAAGACAGATAACAGATTAACAAGGAATTCACAATCCACCTTTAACAAAGAAAGAAAGCAAAACTATTAAGATCATCACACACCTTAAGTACGATTTTTAAAATTAGAAATAGGAATGGATACTTGGTCTTCATGCCCACTTCGTCTTCATGTGCAGCCTCTTCCACCTTGTGGTTCCTCCATAGAACCTTTATTGAAGCTATATCCTCGGTCCATAGCAAACGAACCTACCGATCGAAAATCTCCATGGGGACCTCTTCATATAACAGGGAATCCAAAATACCAATATCCTTGATAGGCACAATTTATGATGGATCGCCCACGCACTTACTCAACATAGAAACATGGAACACCGGATCAATAAAGCTCTAACTTGGAGGCAACTCCAACTCATATGAAACATTGAAAATTTTCTTAAAACCAAGTTCGGACCAATGCATCGGGGAATAAGCTTCCCCTTCTTCCCAAATTGCATCACTTCCTTCATGGGAGATACCTTCAAAAATGCCATATCCCCAACCTCAAACTCTAACTTCTTTTGCCTCATATTTGTATAGGACTTTGGGCGGCTTCAAGCCTATCCCGAATCACCTTCACCTTCTCCATGGCTTGGTGAACCAAATCTAGTCTAAACATCTCCACCTCACCAACCTCGAAACACTCAATAGGAGACCTACATCTTTCCATACAAGGCCTCAAACGGAGCCATCCCAATGCTAGAGTGGTAGTTATTATTATATGCAAACTCGATAAGAGGTAAATACTTAACCTAACTACCACTATAGTCAATCATGCAAGCTCTAAGTATATCTTCCAATGTCTGAATAGTCAATTCCACTTGCCCATCTGACTATGGGTGCAAAGCAGTACTAAGGCTCACCATGGTACCCAAACCTTTTTGAAACAACTACTAAAAGTGACATAAAAATGGCATACCACAATCCGAGATTATAGAAATAGGAACCCTATGAAACTTCACAATCTTATGGGGGTACAACCTCATATAATCCTCTATCAAAAAAATTGTCCTCACTGGAAAAATATGAGCAAAATTTGCCATCCTATCCATGATAACCCAAATCGAATTGAACTGATTTCAATACCTAAGAAGACGAGTAACAAAACCGGTGCTGATCACTTCCCACTTCCATACAAGAAACTCAATCTCTTGATATAACCCTCCAAGCCTCATGTGCTCAACTTTTACTTGTTTGCACATCTTACACCTAGCCACATCACACTTCATATTGTTCCAGCAATACATCTCCTTAAGTTCATGATATATTTTCATCAAACCAGGATGAATAGCAGAACACGACTTATGTGCCTCAGCCAAAATCCTCTCTTGAAATCCATCTATGTCGAAAACACATAATCTCCATTGGTATGACAAGGTAACATCGCCACTAACCTCAAAAAGCCATTACTTTCTGCCCACATACATCACCCTTGATCCTCATTAAGATAGGATCTAACATTTGCTTCTCCTTCACCTCAGCACCTAGGGACAACTTCACCACCTCCTGAAAAAATATACCACCATCCTCAGAGTCCAAAAGGAGAACTCCAAGGTTAGCCAAATGGTGAAAATCTTTCACCAATTCTCACTTCCCTTCATCTACATAAGCAGGACTCTCCATGGATAACCTGCTAAGAGCATCAGCAACCACATTAGCTTTGCTTGGATGGTAGTGAAGACTCATGTCATAATCCTTAAGAAGATCAAGCCATCTCCTTTGTATGAGGTTCAGTTCTTTCTAAGTAAACATATACTGTAGGATCTTATGATCTGAAAAGATATCCACATGCACTCCATACATGTAGTAACACCATGTTTTCAACATAAAAACCACAACCAACAATTCCAAGTCATGAATCAGATAATTCTTCTTATGCACTTTAACAGTCTAGAGGCATAAGCTGTCACCTTAACATGCTACATCAATACACAACTAAGCCCCACACGGGATACTTTACAATAGACCACAAACCCATCCATCCCTTTGGGAAAGGTCAAGATTGGAGCCGAAGTCAGCTTATCCTTTAGTTTCTCAAAGCTACCCTCACAAGTATCAGACTATGAGAACTTCACCTTTCTCTGAGTTAACCTAGTCAATGGGGAAGTTATGAAAGAGACACTTTCCACAAACCTCCTATAGTAACCAGATAAACCCAAAAAGATTCGAATATTGGTTGGAGTCGTAGGTCTAGGCCACTTCTTAACACTACAACTTTCTATGAGCCCACTATGATCCCTTCACTAGAAATGATATGACCTAGAAAAGTGATAGCATTCAACAAAACTTCATATTTCAAAAATTTAGCATACAACTACTGATCCTTCAAGGTCTGAAATATAATATGGATGTGATTGGCATGGTCCACCTCGATCTTGACTACACCAGAATATCATCTATAAATATGATTACAAACCAATCTAGAAACCAATACAAGACTATGTTCATCAAATTCGTGAATGTTGCTGGGGAATTGGTCAATCCAAAGGACATAACCAGAAACTCGTAATGCTCATATAAGGTACGGAAGGCAGTCTTAGGAATATCCACCTCCCTAATCTTTAGCTAATGATACCCATACTAAAAATCAATCTTGGACAAAACTTTAGCACCCTAAAGTTGATCAAAAAAATCATTTATCCTTAGAAAAGGGTACTTATCTTTACCATCACCTTATTCAATTGCAGGTAGTGAATACACATTCGAAGGGAACCATCCTTCTTACACACAAATAAAATTGGTGTACTCCATGGACACATACTAGGATGGATGAAACCTTTATATAAAATATCCCTTAGTTTCTTCTTAAGATCCTTCAACTCAACTGGATCCATTCTATATGAGGGAATATAAATAGGACGAGTGTTCGAAATAAGATCTACCTAAAAATCAATCTCTATATCGGGCGAAACACCAGGAAGGTCATCAAGGAAGACCTCAGGAAATTTATTTACCATAGGGATGGAATGTAAAGAAGAACCCTTGAGTTAGAATCTTTAACCTAAACCAGATAATAGAGATGCCCCTGGGAAATTATCACTGAACTCTAGGATATGATATGAATCTTCTTTCGGAGTTAGAGAACTACCCTCCCACTCAATAACAAGCTCATTAGGGAATTTAAAAATGACCTTACGAGTCAAAAAGTCTGGAGAAGCATAGCACAAATGCAACCAATCCATCCCTAATATGACATCAAAATCAACCTTGTCTAAATGAAATAAATACACCAAAGTCTCCCGATTACGCACAGATACCACAAAACCCCTATATACTCTCCTGGAAACCATAGAGTTACCTACTAGGGTAGAAAAAAAGGGCCCCCGGAATACACCCAAGACCAAAGACAAAATGCACAGCCACAAATAGGGTGACATAAGAAAGAGTGGACCTCGAATCAAGTTAATAGTACACATCACAGGAAAAGAGTTTCAACATACTAGTAATGACATCAGGCGATGCCTCAGACTCTTGAGGGGTAGTGAGAGCATAGAGTCAGTTAGGAACAATATTGGAGCCAGATGGTCCACCCTTTAGTGCCAGAGCTGATGAATAGGAAATCGGAACCTTTTTTGCCCTAGAAGCAACCTTACCAATAGGATAATTTCTAAGCATGTACTCTGGCTGACCACAGTTAAAGCACTTGTTCGTTTCTTCAGCAATGTAATCTCGATATAATCAACCATAAAATCTTCAAGAAAGATAAGATAGAGATAATTGGTCCATACTAGCCTGAGAATGGGCATCCTGTACCCTATAATTCTCATCACTCTTAAGACATTTGTTGCTCAATGACTTTGGATAGGGAGAAATTATTGTCGGGTAAGATCTAGAATTGCCTCACTTATTCTTGGACCACTTTTCGCCATCCCTGCTACTCTGTTGTTGGACACCACATTGCTCAGAAAATCTGAACTTCTTACTCTCTATTTCCCCTATCTTAGCCTACTTTATCTTCTCTTCCTCAACATGCTACATGTACACCATCAACCTAGAGATATCCATGTCCTTGTTAAACAAAGCAGCCTTACTCTCCAAAATCAAGTATCGGGACAATTCGAAAGCGAACTTTCTTATTCTAGCCCTCATGCTAGAAACCAACTCCAGAGCAAATTGAGACAATTGATGAAACTTTAAGGCATACTCCTTGATAGACATCTTGCTTTACTTCAAGTTAACAAACTCTTCCACCTTTGCCACCCTCAACTCTTAAGGAAATAAGCGATCTAGAAAAGCACTAGAGAAATATCCCACGGGGTTCACTCAGTATCGCTACCCCTAGATTGTTCCCATTCTTCACGCTATTGGTATGATATATCTTTCAGGTTGTAGGAAACAAATTCCACACCCTCCATATTAGTAGCATACATAATGCGGAAGAATTTCTCCATCTCATCAAATAAAATTTTAAGTATCCTCCTTAACCTCAACCCCAGTAAAGGTTGGTGGATCAACCTCATAAATTGGCCAACCCTTAAGGCCTTAGAAGATGGAGTAATAGAAGCACCATTCTCAGCCTGAGAAACTACCAAGTGTGCCATCATATGAATAGACTGACGAAACTCAAGATTCATCATGTCAGCTTGAGGATCTCAAGAAGCCCTGGATGGGACCGGTAGAACTCCAGGAGGGCAATCAGGAATTGGACACCTTAACAGAGTCTGTACCTCATAAATAGAATGTGTCTCATCAACATTGTCCCCAAATGGGATAAAGGAGTTTTCATGAACTTTAAATTGTATGGGAAGGTATGATCTGAAAATCAAACAAATGAGTACTAAAGAAGATTTCACGACCTTAGATTCTACATCTCGAAGAAAAGAATACAAGGAAAAGAAACATTCACAATACCTCATAAACTTGGCCTTATGGGTGTGCCGCACCAAACACCCTTAAAAGAGACTCTACTTGGTACGGCTTTGTGGACTCCCAATTGACTATGAACCAAGGGATCTGATACTAATCTGACACAACTCGAACTAGGGCCATGTCGTGTCAGGTATCTCAAGTCTGACCAAGACCTAAGACAACCCTTGATACCCAACCGTAATCTCCCTAATCCCTCTATCAAAAGAATTCTAAGCATATAACAAGATAAAACAATAATAATCTAAAGGCAATAAATAAAGCTTACAACCAAAGTAAAAAACCACAACCAAACAACCATCCATTTCAAATCCTAATGCCAATATCAATACCAAGGCTGACAATAATACTGACACCGCCCATGACCATAGTAATCTAATAATGCCTCTAACAAGAGTCAAAAAATATTCAATCGGGATATTCCCCCGACCATAGCCAAAACCAAAACCAAAGAAATAACAAAAATAAAAAGAAGCCCATAGCATAAAATGGAGTCTTCTAGAGTATGGTAGCTCGCCACTTCAACCTGACTCAAAGCTATCCCTGAATCCAAGTCACTGAGTAAGAGGAATAAAAGTATGGTCGGTTCCTAAATTGCATGGTGATACAGCGCCCAAAGATGGTTAACAGTGTGTACGCTAGCATATAACTCAAGGATAAAAGTAAAATAATTCCATCATTCAAAACCAAATCAAATAATCATATGCAATCATATGTAATATATATATATATAGGGCCGTGACAGGGAAAAAGGTTTAGCATGCATTTAAATCCTTAATCTAGGTTGTGTAGCATGGACGTTCGAAACTACCCATGGGCTATATGGGTTCAACTCTCCCTACTGAAAGAGCCCAGTGAGTGTTAGTCCCATGATCAGAGAAAAGAACCTGACATGACTAGTACATCTCCAAAATATCAAGTGTGACATCATGCAATGGTAACCACGACTACTCTCATATTGGTAAATGTGTATTTCTAATGTCGGTCCCCTCGGGACCCCCACCTTCCATGGCTTTGCTACTCAACCCCCTTTAAGACCACAATTAATTATTTGCACATTTCCAACAATTTACAAAGGAGTATTTTAATTAGGCATTAACCATTGGCATCGTCATACAAAAATTATAGCTGGCAAATCTATTACCTTATGCCATATAAACAATTAAACCAAATTAGACTCCATCATTTCCAATTAACCAAAATAATTTATAATCAAACCATGCTCACCAAGGCATTTACAAAACTATATGAAACCAACCAATTCCAATTCATGTTCCATTTACCATATATTTGATGCAAGATTCCAAGAATAATCAAACTATATGACAAAAATCATTCTCATCGATAATTTCACAAACAGGTTCAGGGCATGCAATTGTCGAAGCCAAAATTATCAAATTTGGGGCTCAACCATGATCCCCCCAATTAAATCAATATTAACATGCACCCATATATGGAAAACCATAATTAAAGCATGAAAACCCATAATTAAGTCATGAGGAACATAAATCAACCATGAACATCCAAAAAACCCCAACCTTTACTTTAAAACCATACCAATACCATGAAAACAATACATTAAAACATATGTCTTTTGTAAAATAACAATGAGGGAAGAGTCATATTCCTGAATTACAAATTTTCACAAAGAGAAATTGATCCTTAATCCCTTAGATAACCACTTTGTTAAAACCCGATCAAAATTTTCTTGAGAGAGTAAAGAGGATGTTTAATATTGTAAATTATGGAATAAATGACCAAAATTTGTTATAGGAACGTGGGGTCTTAAGGGATTCAAGTGAAAAATATCTAAAGTGCCCCCAGCTTAAAATTATAAAATGAAAGTAGGTGATTACGAGTTGATCCCTTGACTTGTGACCACAACATACAACTCGTACCATTGAGTCGTTACCAGGATAGTGAGTTGGACACCCATACACTATCCACCATACAACTCTATGACCACACTCATTACCAAACCATATGACTCATATGGTCTAGTCGTACCCAAGATAGTATAAATGGGATTGGACACTAGACCATACACGACTCAACCTTACCACTCCTAACCTATCATCATAGCTCTTAGTGAGCTACTCTTACTCAGAGCCAAGTCACTAAGTTTTTGATTTGATGAAGAATCGACCAAATGGCCCATCACCACCCCTAATGACCCATTCAACCAAGTCGTTACCAAGATAGAAAACCTAGCCACCATTCACTGGTTACCAACGACTAGGTTTACCTGACCCGTACCCATATTATACGACTCGTATGGTTAAGTCGTCAATAGGGAAGTGAGCTCAAATCTCAAGAAATTTTCAAGGGCCAAAACGTATTTCAGATTTTATGTTTTCTATTTGTTTGTTAGTTATACTGTTATCTGTTCTGAGCTGAGGATCTTTCAGAAACAACCTCTCTACTTTATCAGAGGTAGTGGTATGGATTGCATACACTTTACCTTCCCCAGACATTACTTTATGGGAATACTCTGGGTATGTTGTTGTTGTTGTTGTTGTAAAATCCACCACTAAAACTCTAGTTCGTCCTTAAACTAAATGACAAGGAAATAATTGAATCAGTAAAAAATAAAGGGTAAAAATAGGCATTTTGGACTCGACCTCCCAAATAGCCTCCTCAATAGGATGGTGACTTCACTGAACCTTAACCACAAGAATATCTTTAGAATGCAATCACCTGGTATTGCTAGATAATATAAAGACTAGCTCCTCAGAAAAGGTCAATTTCTTATCCAACTGAACCAAATCCCAATAAAGCACATAAGACTCGTCCGAAAGATAGCGCCAAAGCATAGATATGTGAAAAACTAAATGGAAGGCTAAAAAATTTTGGAGGTAAGGGCTATATATAAAGAACCTTCTTCAAAATCCAAAGAATCTAAAATGGTTTAATGAACCTCGGAAAGATCTTGACCCTCATTCCAAACCTCATTACACCTTTTTATAGGTGACACATGACGGAAGACTTAATCACCAGTCATAAACATTAAGGCATGGAGCCTACGATCTACATATTTTTCCTACTCTAGGCTGACCAAAGCCTATCCTGAATAACCTGAACTCTATCGAAAGACTCGTGAAACAAGTAATTAGTTACCAAGGGGTCTACGATCTAAGGTCTTAAACCATCCAATAGGATATGGACAACGCCTACCATAAAATGCCTTAAAAGGGGCTATCTCAATACCAAATAGTAGCTATTATTATAAGAAAACTCTGAAAAATCCAAATAATGCTCCCACTGACCTCTAAAGTCTATAAGACATGTTCAGAGCATATCCTTCAGAACCTAGGTAGTCCTCTTAGACAAACCATCAGTCTGGTGGAGGAAAGTTATGCCGAGCTTGACTTGAGAACCCAACTCCTTCTAAAAGGTCTGTTGGAAGGTAAAAGTGAACACTGAGCCTTTATCTAAAATAATAGACATAGGTACCCCATGAAGAGGAACTCTCTAATAAACTTAGATAAGGGTAAACCTCTCGGAATTAAATGTAATATAAATAGGTACAAAATGGGCTAATTTGGTCAACCAATCCACGATGAACCAAATATAATTAAAAGCATGAGAATTTCTAGGCAATCCAATGACAAAGTCAATAGGGATCTACTCCCACTTCAACTCAGGAATAGGTAATTTTTGAAGAAAGTCGCCTGGTCTTTGATGATTAGCCTTAACCTGCTAACAACATAGGAAATGAGGTACAAAATCCACCACATCCTTCTTCAAACAACCTCACCAAAAAAGTTATTTCAAATCATAATACTTTTGGTCAAACATAAATGGATAGAATATCGGGAACTATGAGCCTCCTCGAAGATCAATCTCACCAATCTCCAGCTACTAATATGCAAACTCAACAACTAATCCTCAATAAACTATCAGAACAAAGAGAGTCTTCCATAACCTAACCACGCAAAACCTTATCTTAGATCACCCTCAAATTAGCATCACCAAACTGATGAGCTCAAATCTGCTCCATCAAGGAAGATCAAGCATCAATAGATGCTAAAACATGTATAGGTAGCAAAATATCAAGCCTAACCACCTGTTTAGCTAAGGACTAAGCCTCTAAGGAAAAAGTTCACTCTTGGGTCTAGAGATGATCTAAATTTTCCATACTAGCCTACTTCTGGTTTAAGGCATTTACAGCCATACCAGTCTTGCTCGGATGATACAACATAGTGAGGTCATAATCCTTAAGCAACTCAAGCCAATGTTGTTGCCTCAGATTAAAATCTCAAAGTCTAAAGAAGTACCAAAGGATATGATTATCCTTGAAAATCTCACACGAAACTCCTTATAGATAATGATACCACAACTTAAACACGAACACAATGGATGCCAACTCTAAATATTGGGTAGGGTAATTTCTCTCATGAGGCTTTAACTTATGAGTGGCATAAGCAATAACCTTACCCTTTTACATCAACACTGCACCCCAATCAAAACCAGAAGCATCATAATACACGACAAAAAGTACACCCTCCTTGAGCAAAGTCAAGATAGGGGCCAAAGTACAACTCTTTGATCTTTAGTAAGATCTTCTCATATGTATTTGACCCCTGAAAAACTACTTTTTTCTGAGTCAACTTGGTTAAAATACCGGAATAATGAGAAACCCTCTACAAAACACCTTTAATAACCCACCAAAACAACAAAATTCTGAATCTCTATTGGGAAGTATGTTGAGCCTAATCATAAATCGATTCTATCTTGGCTAAATCCACCATAATAATATCCATACTTACCATATGACCTAAGAAAGAGATAGAATCTAACCAATACTCACACTTAAAAAACTTAGCATATAAATTCTCATCATTCATTCTTTGAAGTACAATCTTCAAATGCTTCACATGGTCAACCTCACTCTTGGAATAAATCAAGATGTCATCTATAAATATAATCATAAAAGAATTTAGATATGGTTGAAACACGTTATTGATCAACTCATTGAATATTATTGGAGCAATGGTCATTTCAAAAGATATGTTCAAGAACTCATCATGATCATATCGAGTCTGAAAATCCATTTTAAAAATAGCCAAAGATATAATGGTCATGAAAATCATCAATACAAGAAAGAGGACACTTGTTCTTAACCATCATTTTTGTCAACTCCCTATACTCAATACACATGCATATAAGAATATCCTTTTTCTTAACAAACAAGATCAGAGCATCCTAAGGAGATACACTAGGTGTAATAAATCCCTAACCTAATAAATTTTGCAACTGCTTCTTTAACTCGATCAGGGTCATGCTATAAGAAGGAATAGAAATAGGCTTGGTACCTTGCTCTAAATCAATAGTAGAATTAATATCACGATCCAAAGAAATACATGATAAATTCATAAAAGACATATCTATGAACTCATGAACAACTCAGATAAAATCCATGGGATTTGTGACGCAATGCAAGTATCTTGGATATGATCTATTAAGAAAAGCACCCTTCTATATCATACGATGAGCACTAAGAAAGATTGATATCCTTTGGATCCAAATTAAGAATACCCTTCCAAGCTAACTCAGCTGGCATAGCTAATTTCATAGTCTTGGCATAATGGACCCAAATAGCATGACAAAGAGCTAACTAATCCATACCTAAGATAATGCCAGAATCAACCAATCTAGAAAAATCAGATCTGCCTAAGTCTCACGGCCCGCAAAGGTAACCACACAAGGTTGGTACACTCAACCCACTACTAAATAAACTCTTATGGTAGAAGAAATATAATGAGTCATTGAAAGTGGCTCACACACAATATCAAAACCAGAAGAAAGATATGTAGACATATAAGAAAAGCTTAACTTGAGATAAAATAACACAGAAGGAGATCTTTAGTAAACTAAATGATACCTATAATAACAACATCAGAGGCCTCTACCATGGGTCTAGCAAGTACAGCATAGCACTAACCAGGTCCACTCGCAAATTAAGTAACCCTATGACCATTACCACAAGCACCTCTATCTCTACTTCGAGCCCCTGTAGTAGCAAATTTTCCACACTATTAAAAACATCTTCCTATCAATATAGGAGTAGGTTTCATAATACATCAAGGATAATACTTGATGATCTATTTATGGCCTGACTTAATTTGAGGAAGTGCGACTGAACTAGCCAGATGACTAGCTTCCAAAAGTCACTAAAACCGAAGTTCAACCACCCAATCTCTATATATAACCTTGAACTGGCCTACCATAATGACCATAAGAACCTTAAATCAAGAAATCTCTATCTAAAGATACATGCCCAGTAAACTCACCATGATGGTGCACCTTCATTGTGTCTTCTTAAGTACTTGGGTAATAGACTTGATCATCTTAGAATGCTCAATAATACTTTGGAAGAAATCCCTAGTAACTACCATCTAGGTTATAGCCTACTGATAAGTACCATATAGCCCCTTCACAAACTTTTGAATACTCTTAGACTCGATGGATATAGTAGCATCTGAATACCTGGATAAAAAATGAAAGTATACCTTATAGTTATCAATAGTCAAGTAGACTGACTCCAAATTATTAAACTCATGATGCATCTGATCTCTCAAGCTATATGTTACAAATTTCTTAAAGAAGTCCTCGAAAAACTAAGGCCTAGTCATAGTAGGCGAACCCAAAGGTCTACAACTAGTATACAACCTTCACCCATCCTTAGCTATATCTATCAACTAATAGAAAGTATAAGAAACTCAATGAGACTCAAGTGATGCAATACTGTATCTTTTCTCCTAGCATTAAATGAAGAACTTATAGGCATTATCGCCAATAGCTCTACTAAACTTGGGTAGCCCAAGTAAATAAGCCTCTCAAACCCCTTAAAATTATTAGAAGATAAAATTAAACCTGAAGAAATTAGTGTCACACCCCTTTGGGGGTCTGAGTCGAAGGCTTTTCCAATTAAAGTGACAGTTTTGAGTAGGGATTGTTTTAATTATAGAGTCGCCACTTAGAATTGAGTTATGGTGTTTCAAGACACCATTTGAATTCCTAATCAAAAGAAAATAACTCTTTATTATGGTCTGCGAAAATAGAAGACTGGGTAAGAAATTCGGTTGACCGAAGAAAAGGTGTAAGGCACCCCTTAGTCCCGTGATTTTAGCATGGTCGCTTTTATTTACTTATCTTGATTATATATATAGATATAACTTATATTAAACTAGTGGAAATTAATTTTAAGAAGATCTTTGCCGAGGTGCAATATTGCATCCTCGAATTAATTTATCTTATCTATTTATGCTCAACATAATAACGAGGTTTAGGAGAAAATTAAATAAATAAATAAATAAAAATAAAAACAAAATTCATATCCAACTTGTTAGCTTACAAGACCAAATATAATAACTAAAATTGCAAATTAGTAGGAGGATGGATAAAAGTTTTAAATTAAGAATTCTACACCCTCTTCGCGGATCATTTTTCTTTTTCCCTTATATCTGGTGTTGTACGGATATGATACAAGTTTAAACCACAAACCAACCACCAACTACTTTATGTTTCTGTGACCAAGTAGAAAATGGGTGAGTGTTATATATTTAACACATTATAATTTCACATCGTATGTCATGCCTCTATATGCATTTTCCAACCTATCATGGAAGGCTTTGTGTTTCATCCCGGCTTTTCTAGGCACATTTTTTGAAAAATTATAATCGAACCCTTTAGAGGTTGGCCTATGTATCATTCTAGGACATGAATCAGATCTTGCGTAGTTCGAAAAAAATTAACAAAATGAATGATTCTTTTTTTTATGAAAATAAATAAAGTAAGTTAAGTAAAATTTATATAATATCTATAGAAATAAACAGTCAATTTTACTACATTTCATAATTTTAAAATACAAATACGATAAAATAAATGATCCAACTCCAAAGATAAAATCTACTAACTGACATCTGACAAATAAAACCAAACTTAAACAAATACGATTAGCTACAAGACATAACATCTGAACAAGAAGTTTTAAAATTGAAACTGAAAAACTATGACAAAGGAAACAACTATCCACTCATACAACAGAACCCCAATGTCTCAACATGCTTAATCAAGGAGACTTCGACTTAATATGACCTCCCAAACCCAAATATATGTCCTCCAATAAAGTGGTGAGACGCTGGGCGAAAGCTGGTACTTGTGCCAAAAATTCTTCATGATCATCCAACTAGTATTTTAAACCAATTCTGGTGGTATCTTGCGCTACATGGCGGACCTTTCCTCGAAGGAAAATGAATGCCTGATCCCATTCTTGGGACTGTCAATCTCAGGAATCAATCATCTATCTTGCACGTTGTTCACATATAGAAGAAACCTCCAGCTATTCTCGCAATATCCCTCTTTCAAGTATCCATTGAGATCTCTCTCGATAAATTCTTCTTGCATGTTCTTTTAAACTTCTTGTAACTTCTGGCGGTGAGATACGGCAAGTTCTGCAACATGTGACCCCTTAGTTGTAGTCAATCTAATTTGTCCCCAAAGTGCAACCTCGATATCCACTGACTTAGCTTTTTATTCCTCAAATTGTCTTTGTTGTTCTTCTATTCTTGCCCTGGCAGGCTCGAATTCTTCTCTCAAAGCTTGGTTAGCCTCATGATGTTCTCGTATAGCTCTCTTGATCCCTATCCTAATTGTAGCTTCTTGATCTATGGGTCCCTTAACCAATCTTTCTGGTCTAACAAGTGGACTCGACTGTTTTTCAAACCATTCATGGTAGTCTGGACGTACTACTCCTTTCTCATACTCTTTGACCATTTTTTCAATTCCCATGGTATGACAACTATCCTAAATTTGTTGGGTCAATCCCTCCGGAAGTGGAATCTCTGGTCTGAGCTCAAATACAAACTCAGACATATTTTCCATTATGGGAATTACTTGATGTCTGCCTAGATGACGTATAACCCTCAATGGAATATACGGTTGAACACCCCTAATACCCATTAATAACAAGAATGGTCGAATGAAAAAACTATATATGACTTGCCTCCAAGGAAACTAAGGGAGATTCCAAGTGATTTTATCTGTTGTCAGAAAACGAAAAAGTTTATCCCAATCTTTAATTCCTTCTGGGCATTTATATTTCTCCATCCTTTTCTTATAATCATTGATGTGATTGAATATTTCAATATTAAACCTTGCCACTGTAGGACATCGGTAAAGATACTCCACAATCCACATCTATAGTAAGATATTGCATACCTCAAAAAAACCCTTTCCTTTCTGACGAACGGTCAAAGCACAGTAAATATCGGCCAAGATCATTGATACCATAGTGTAACCTTTCTTGATCAGTATATGTACCACTCCAGCTAAACAATTATTAATTTTTCTCTCTCTTCTCGGAAAGACCATAGTGCCTAAAAAGAATACCATGAGTGCAAACTGTCTATGAACTTTTCAAGCCTCAAAACTTCCCTTATTACAGAGATGTTTTCCAAACTTCTCAAACCCATCTTGCCTTCCACATCTCTTATACAAAAATTGTAGGGAAACCCAATCTTTTTTCATTGATTCTTCTTTTGAGTTTCGTATGTTCATGAGCTTACAGAATCTATTTATCGAGATGGGTCTTGGGGCTATAAGTTTTTTCAGATGCATATCCCCATATCCAACATAAGCCACTATATCTTCTAAAGTTAGAGTTAACTTGAAATCTGAAAAGCAAAATACATTGTTCCTCGGGTCCCAAAAAGTCAGCAATGCATCGACCACCTCCCTATTAAGATTTATTGTCATGATACTTGTCAAAAAACCCAAATACTTATGTATCTCATCATAATCAAATGTATCCATTTTGTTCCACCACAACCGAAGCTACAAAGAGGTGCAATCTACAACCTGAAGCAGTACGCTTCCATCCCTCTTTCTCTTTTGACACTTTCCATGAACAGGAGGAGACATTTTATATCTATTGACAAGAACATGGGATTAATAAATGTCTAGACTTAGGCAGAACTTAATTTATTAATTTTTTGAAAAGAATTTTTAACTTGACTCATGGGAATTAATGCGACCATTCAATTGGGACTTAGATGCAAAGAATAATTTTATTAAAAATCAAAGTGAGAGAAACATGAATGACAATATTTTTTAGGAAAAACACTTATTTAAACTGACTCTATTGAAAATTTTTCAATAAGAGACCACTAGACAATTTAAACTATGTGTTTAGGAGAAAATACCACTAAGTATACTTAAAAGAAAGAGAAAAGAAAATAACATGACATAGAAAAATGATTGTTTTATGTATAAAGTTTTATATAAATTTCAACCTCACGACCCCAAAAGGTTCAGGAATATGAAGATATATATTTTCATATTTTATTACTTTATAAAAATTTCGCTCACGACCTCTAAAGGTTCAGGCTATTAGGATTTGTATTAAA
The DNA here is from genome assembly GCA_030864225.1 of Capsicum baccatum var. pendulum. Taxonomy (NCBI): domain Eukaryota; kingdom Viridiplantae; phylum Streptophyta; class Magnoliopsida; order Solanales; family Solanaceae; genus Capsicum; species Capsicum baccatum. The sequence continues at coordinate 44,506,966 of CM061554.1, forward strand.
GTTAATTTAAAAAAAAAAGATAAAGATAATAATACTCATGAAAATAATCATTGTTTTTTTAATTTTATTATTTTTATTATTTTTCAAAAATATCCTTCAATAAATTTGTGAGAATCAGGGTTGTATCCCGGGTAGAATTTTCTACCTATCCCCTAAAAAGTGAGAATCAGACCTTCGCAGTTCATGAAAACCGTAAAACTATGTTACTATATATGTTTAAAAAATTTTCTTTCGTTGAAAAATGATTCACTAAATTTGAGAATAATATAATCTCTTGCATTTTAAAGTTGCCTAAAAGCCAGTCAACAATTAGATAGACTTCCAAACAAATGTCAAAGAGCACGTAGGATGCACATGTTGATCTTTATAAAGTAGGTCACCTGTCCTAGACAGACCCGACCCCTATGTTGAGGCCTACTAAGTCAAATGCATATGATGCAAATAAAGCGGAACCTAATAGGGATAACCAGATTCTGAGTTTTTAGTTTTTCTATGTTTAAGCCTAATGGGGATAGGTGTGTTGACTGGTTTACCTGAACAGAAACTCAAGTCGAGAAAGGAAAACTTGTTCGGTAGCAGTGCTAATTTGCCTTCATTTTCGATCTGAACCCCGCTAACATATGTGACTATAATCCTTCACCAGGTGCCTTGACACTATGGCTATCTTAAAAATAAAATAGGATGCATGTGCTGCATTCCTTCTAGCCTATTTCAGAGACTCGAAGGGGGTGCATGAGAGAAGACAGTGTATAAAATAGTTCAACAATATCAAAGTAGTAATTAAGCGACAAATACCATATAAGGCCGGAAAATACAATATCAAAATAATTAAAGCAAGTAAAGTCAATATCAAAATCTCAAATTCTTATATTTTCTCCAGAGGAGTCTCCAGATATGTCACACCCCTTTTTCGCTCGAGGGTCAGAGTCGAAGGATTTTTTCAATTAAAGTGACGGTTTTAAGTAGGGAATGTTTTAATTATAGAGTCGTCACTTGAAATTGAGTTATGGTATTTCAATTCACCTTTTGAATCTTTAATCAAAAGGAAATGACTCTTTATTATGGTCTGCGAAAATAGAAGACCGGGTAAGGAATTATGTTGATCGAAGGGAAGGTGTGAGGCACCCCTCGAGTCTCGTGGTTCTAGCACGGTCGCTTTTATTGACTTATCTTAATTATGTTTAGGCCTAAGTTTGCTCCTTTTAAATATCTAAAATCAGTATGTATGTGTATATATATATATATATATTTCTTATATTAAACTAGTGGAAATTAATTTTAAGACGATCTTTGTCGAGGTGCAATATCGCATCTTCGAATTATTTTAAACGTCTCAGAAAGATGTGTATGTCGCATTCCTTATAGAGACAAATATTTTAAAACATGTTAAATATTTGCTAAACATTAAAGGCGTGATTAATTTTTATATATTCGTGATAATTTATCTTATCTATTTATGCTCAACATAATAACGAGGTTTAGGAAATAAAAAAATAAAAATAAAAAAATAAAAAAAAATTCATATCCAACTTTGTTATATTACACGACCAAAATATGGTGGCAACATATTTCTGTTATTTTACACATATCATTATTAAAATTATTCATATAAAAGTATATAAAACTAACTATAATAAAATATTCCATCTCATTCTTATTAAACTCTTGGCAGTAACAATATGGTGACAACTATGGTGGCAACATTAATGGTCGTCGGTGACAGAAAGGAAAAAGGGACAACGGCATGACTAGTGGGAAAGGGAAGAAGGAGGCGGCGCCATTGTGGGCAGATCTAGAGACGGCGACGGTGCGGCTAAGCTTCGCTGGCCGATTGGCGGACTGATGGTGATGGTAAAGGGAAGATGAGGTCGGTGCTGGCTAGATCTGACATTTCTATCAGCCATGGTTGGCCGGAATCCAAAGACAGCCGGTGGGGGTAGAGTTTTGGTCGTTGGTTTTAGGATTTTTCGGTAGTGACGTGACTGCCAGAGTTGAAGTGTGGCCGGTTTATCTTCACCGATGAAGTTCGGTGTTGGGATCGCGTAGAAAAGGTTTTTTTTAGCAAGGTTTTCTGATTTTGGGGAGGATTTTTTGCGGGTCTGGTTTTTGTAGTCGCCAGTTGTTGGAATGACAGTATTTTTTGGTGAGAAATCGCTGGAATAGTTAAACACAAGAATTATTTTTATATTATATTTTTTTTTTAGTTTCTGGTAATAGGAAAAAAAATGGGAAAGGGATTGGAGTATTTTTTTTTTTGTTTGGTATCATTTTTTAGCAAGAATTTGCCGGAAAAATCAGAATGGAGTTACTCAGTTCATTGCTATTTTTCCCTTTTTCCTTTGATTTTTTTCTCTTTGGGTTTCACTGATTTTTGTGAGATAGTATGTGAAATATGATGTGTACAGATGTGGGTGTGTGCAATATATGTGTTCTCCTATTTTTTTCTCTTCACTGATGTATTTTCTCTCTTCCCCACTATCTCTGTGTGTACAGTCTGTGTGTACAGTGATTTTATTTTTAGTGAAAGTAAAATTGGAAATATACGTAAATTACTATGAATTTTGAAAGAATATTGAAAGTGGAGGAGTATTGTGGTGTGTGTTTTCTTTGTGCATGAATTGAATGAAAATAGAAGAGTATATGTTGTTATTCATCAATGGAAATGCCATTTTTGCAAATGTATATGTCCATTTTTCTTTTCCTCTTTCTCTATCAAATCTTAATTTTAACAGTATATTCAGATTCCCAATACAACTACTAAGTAAGTATATAAATATTTAATAATTTAATTATATAGAATGCAATGACAGAAAGTTCACATAAATCAATTAATTATATATATACTAAATAATGTTTGAGATAATTTGAACAATTTCATTCATGCTTTTCATAGATAAATTTACAATGTAAATTATACAGGATTAAATAAGAACCTGTAATGAAAATCGAATGATGAACACAAAAATCAAACACCGAAAATTTCAAGAGAAACTCTGAAACTTGAAATTTGACTCTTTCTCTTCTTTTTTTCTTCTTTTCTTTCTCCCTAATTTTTCCTCTCTGGTTTTTCACTCTCTTTTCAGAAAATTTTTTAATACAGTATACTCAGTGTAGAATATTGTACGTTGAATTCTCTGGGAGTGAGAAAGTCCTTAAATAGTAGGATTCTTAGGGGGAACGGTTAATATCAGATAGAATAGAATTTTTTTTAAAATTTTGAATCTTTCTCTTTTTATATATATAGAAGATAATTAATAATAATAAATAATAAATAAATAAAATAAAATAATAATAAAAATAATTTAATAATAATTTAAGAATGTCGAATGACTTAAAGAGACTAAAATATACTTAAAAAGAGTTAGATGGTTAACTGAGAAGGCATGAAATTGAAATACCCATTTTCCAAAATCATGTTTTGCCAGCACAGATTTGATTATATCATTAAATATGCACAATTATTGTATGTTTGTTTCGTGCTTTTGGCGTACTAGAGAGGAGATCACAACCCTTGAGACACACTTGGGTTGGGAGCTTGACTGACGGATTAATGTCGTACCTTTGTAGCTTATGGGGTAAAGATAATGTCGGGGATACTATCTAACTCAGAACTAAAGAGAAGAGTTGACTCTGTGTTTTTAAGATGTTGTTTGAAGTCTTTATTTATGCCAATGTTTTTTTAATTATATATTGTAAATTATGTTTCTATGTCCTTGTCTATTTTGTACAAAGAATATGTTGTTTTGGGTTGTTTTACATGCCAATACATTCCACATATTGACCATCCTCAGGCGGCTTCATCATCTCATGATGTAGGTTCGGAGGCACATTCTCATGATTCAAGGTAGCATGAGGATTTGGTCTGACATTATACGAGTTGTTGATCCCTCCATCTTTTTGAAGGGAGACTATTTTAGATGTTTGGTATTTTCTTTATTTATATGGTATCGTCGAGTCATAGTCCTAGCTTAGATATATTTTATTTTGTTAGAGATTTTGTAGATGGGATTGGTTAAGAGGTTTGATGTAATAAATTTCACAGTTTTGGGATCATTGCTTTATATAATTGAAACTGACTTGATTTATAAATATACTTATGATTGAATGCTATGGGGTATTCCTGGGCCTTTATTGGTTAGGGATGCCCATAGCGGCCAAGATGCTAGTTTAGGTCGTGGCAAGATTACAATTGATATACGACCATTACATTGAACTTGATGAACATAGTTATGGTCCATAAAAGGAACTATTACAGGTACTACTATTGGATCATAAAAATTTCTATCTACGGGGAGCATATATGGCAATAAGACGAACCTATGGATCATACATGGTATTGAGGTTGAAACCTCAACAAAGTAGAGCTATTTTTAAGGCATTATCACTTATGTACAGCCAAACATATGGACCGTAAATGTGTAATCTATGAACTAACATAGCACCACAAATGATTTATCAATATTATGGAGAACCAAACATGGTTCACATATATGGGCCATAAGTCGTAACTGAGTACATGGGCAAACATGACTAAGATGATTTTTAAAGCTATTGTTAAGGATCTGGTGCCTTGGTTTGTCCAACCAATAGACTATTAATGACATTTATGGACCACACATGGCATCCTTGTTGGCAGTAAGTGGCCTGACACATTAATATAAATGTGCATTCTTCTTGATTTATCATTCAATCTTTTATTTTCAAGGATGTAGAACTATATTTTTTTCTCCTCTTCCTCCCATACAAAAAATTCAAAAGTCGCTCAAAAGAAAGAGCATTTGAATGACATGAGCTTCTATACATTTCAAATTAAGCAATTCATCATTTCTCAAGATTTGAAGAAGAAAGCTAAGGAAGATAATTTCTTTTTCTGGCTAAAAAAGTATTACCTCTTTATATGTTTCTCTATGTTTTGAATAATTCAGACATTTTAACTTATTCCTTATCATACTACCATTCTTGATTCAGAGATCATGTTTTCAATCGTCCACTTTTTAATTCTGAAAGACATTGTAATGTTGAAATATCTACTGTCATTTATAGTACTTACCAAAATTGAACAGGCATTTTCAAATCATGAAGCTGCACTAAATACTTTTAGAGAGTTACGGATGTTTCCAACGTTGGTTCAATCAAACTATATAGTAATACGTAAAGAGTTTATCAATGTCAAGGAAATCACAAACATGGTGCTTTCAGTGTTGAATTGAAAAGATCTTCATATTAAAATAGAAGGTTCTACAATGAACGTCTCTTAACTAATTATTGGACCAATGGTGCCATGTTTCTACCAATGAATTTTGATCAAATTTAAATAGATTCCTTAAACTTATGGCCTTCAAACAAACTATCCATAATTCATCTAAACACGTCAAGATGCAAACAAATGGTGCTAGTAATCCAAAAATGATATTTCAAAAATAGTTGAACTAATAGAATTCACGTACGACTTTAAAATCATCAAATATTGATCAAAGTGAATCATGTGAACACCCAAAAATTCTAACACAAAAAAAATTTACATAATATCAAATGGACCATCTTAAAAATCATGCTACCACACTCGTAGATCACAAATATCACAAAACAGATGTTGGGAGGGGTAAAGTAATGAAATCACACCAAAAGTAAGAAATCATTATGAGTTTGTTACATGTGAATAGCTTAAAGAAATTGTGGAAGGTATGGTTGTCAGATACTTTTTGAAAGCTTAGTAAAAATTGAGATATGGTTGCATTAGCGATAGTTCTTTGTTTGATTTGTGTGGTGCACATGAATCATGTGATGGAAGCCCCTAAAAACTAGACAATTTGGAAACATTTTCCTAAATATATGTTGTTTGAAGGGTCAAAAATATGGAGAGGATGGTGAAAACAACAATGAATCTTTGAAAATTAAAATATGTATTTGCTGATTTAGGGTGTTAGGGATAGAATATAATTTTTTCCTGTGTTTGAAATGCTAAAACTATTTTTCATTAACATAATGTAAATTTCCTTTGCCACCTGCCAAAATTTCAACCATTTTAAGACTTTTCAACCAAGAAATACCTAAACTATAACAAAATTAATTTGCAACAATTTTTCTATGAAATAGATGAATGGAAAGTGAGAGATCAACAGTCCTCTCATCTTGTTTTAAATAAATAGATGTTGCCAAGAAATAAAAAGTTATCAGAGAATACATTAAAAAGAATGCACCAGAATTTTGTAAGGTTAGAGTGGTAGGCCAAATACAACAGAAAAATAGAGTTGTAATTAGGCAGACTGAAATTGCAATAAATTCTGAAAGGAATGTCCTTGAGTGCCTAAGATTTTCGGGAAAATTTAATTAAACTGTCGGAGGCGAGCCCATGAAATTTTTTTAAACATATTGAAACTTGTGCTATATATGTAACTTAATTTTGTATGATTTGTGCAATTAGTAATATTTATTAGGCAGATGCTACAATTAAATAATGCATACTATTCAATATAATAATAGTTATTGTAAAATTTGGCAGTAAAGACAACAACATTTTATTCAACTATTTCCTTAATAGATGCTTTACAGTACATATAATAGTCATTATCATCTTACATAGCTTTTTGCAAATAAACTTGATTTGGTCTATATATGACAAAGAGAATTATTAAGTGACATTCACATTACACTAAAATAATACCCAGTTTTCATTCAATCATTCTTGATGTAATCTCAACACGTTAGAAGGATATGCAATGTTATTTGCAGTTGTAGGGAAATAGACATAGTACCCTTGTCTGATTCTTCAACTGATGATTACAAACCATCATCCATCATTGAAAAATATATCAACTATATCATACAAAGAATTTTTTTCTGACATAGTCTCAAGTTTTTCAAGAGGAATAAGGCGCACCTCGGATGCCTTAACAATTTATTTTAGTGGCTGAGATTTATCATTAATTCAAATAGTCATGTACTTGACCTAGTATTGATTATGGCCGATGGAAAAAATAACAGTTGCTTTTTAATAAGAACCTATGAATCCATAATCTTGGATTTCTACTTCGATGACATCATTCTTTAGAAATGCTTTTGTTGTTTGCTGCTTCTTGAATGCAATTCTTTTAACTGTCCTTGACATTATAGTCATTCTTGATTGGTGGTGTTCCATTGAATGATTTACTCCTGCATTGATTGAATTCATTGAGAAACTCTATATGAGATTAATTCAACTGAATGAGAAAAAGTGAGGAACTTTGGAGCTTTTTCTAGTGAATTTATAGGAAACGAATTTGATTTTTCTTAAATGAGTGGGAATGAAAATTGTAGTCCTAATTTCTTTTTATTTTCTTAAATTACTTGAAACTGAATTTATCATTTTCCCTATTTGTCAAGGGACTATAAGAAGGACGGAGACCTTATTTTGATCATTTTTTGGGTCAAACTTTTGGTATTAGAATATTTATTGGATCTTTAATCAGATTAAGTTATATCATTAATACGTGGTCAATGAGTAATCACAAATGTTTTTGCTTACTGATTTCAATCATCAATAAATGCAAAAAATGTATATTTGATTTATAGATGTACAAAATTTAAAGATTGAAACAAGCGAGGATTCCAATCTTGGCTATGAAATTTGAAATGTCACTTCTAACAATATTTGAATATGCATAAAAATATAACCAATTTAATAATAATTTTTTAAAAAAGAATACAAATATTTATGGAATATTAAAGAGTGATATATGTGTGATTATGGTAGTTGTATTGCTTGTAGAAGAACATTATTATTTTATTCAATTTTGGAAGAAACAATATTTAGTAGAATTTTATGCAACTTTAAAATATTTTAAAAATAATATTTTGGTTAAATTTATTTTTTAGTTGCTAATACTCGCCAATTTGTCATTTGACTTAAAATGAAAACATTTCTAAATTGATTTTGAGATGAATTAGTATCAAATAAATGGATAAACTAAACACAGATCAAAGCTATGTGTTTATCATATTGGGAAAAAAAGAGAAATTTTACTCATTTTAATAAAGGTATTCAAGAAGAAGATAAATCAATTGCATATTATTTTACTAATTTTTATTAAATGAAAATATTGATTATAATCAAATGAGATTTTCTCCTTAAAGGTAAAAAAATTAAATTTTAATTATTTTGAAATCTAGGATGAGGCTCCTCTCAATTACTCACTCTCTTCATTCTCCCAAGTTCCTATTTGGTTGGGAGCCACATATCATAATTAAGAATTAAAGATTGAGATTTGATTATTCAAAACAAGGTTATAAATATGATTATAAAAACAAATATTTCCCTTTTTACTATGATTTTTTTTGACAATCCCATAATTCTAGCTAAAAATCATATCATCCATATATTTATATTAAATTTCACCCGTTTTCTATAACACCTTGTTCCTTTGTGATAAAGCTGTACTCGTGAAAAGTGAATAACTACACCCAATCCAAGAGAATATGAGCTAAGCCCTAATGTCAATATGTTATATTGATGCAGAAGTGTGAGAGTGATAAAGAATTGAAAGAACCCGTTTTTAGAAATTTTGGGCTGGAATATGGATCGTACTTATGACCCATGAGCCTTACAAGTGATATACGACCACTACAATGATCATGCGGACTATATTTATGGTCTAAACAATGGCCTATACAGGAAACACGATTTGGATCTTCTAAAATTCTATGTATGGGGAGCATGTATGGACATAAGACGAACCTACAAACAGTACATGATATTGTGGTTGTGATCTTTGCCACGTTAATCTATTTTTAAGGCATTTGTACCATGTACAACCAACTTATGGATCGTACAAGTGAAATCTATGAGCTTACATGGAACCATAAATGAGTTATCAACTTTGTGGAGAACCAATAATGATTCAAACGTATGGATCGTAAGTTGGATGCATGGGGCTTACATGCTCACACCTGACCAAGATGATATTTTAAGATATTGGTATGGATCTTATTCCTATATTTGTCTAACAGATAGACTATTAATGATATTTATGGACCACACGTGGCATCCGAATTGGCAGTAAGTGGCCTGACACATTTATTGTAAATGTGAATTCTTCTAGATATTTCATTCATTCTTTAATATTTAGGTTGTAGAACAAATATTTCTCTCCTCATCTTTCTCCCGCACAAAGACATGCTTAAAATTCAAAAGTCACTCAAAATCAAGAGAATTTAAATGACTTCTAAGTTTCTACACATTACAAATTGAAGAATTCATGCATGGCTCAAGTTTTGAAGAAAGCTAAGGAAGATAATTTCAATTTATGGCTAAAAAAGTATTACCTCTTTATATGTTTCGCTAAGTTTTGATTAATTTAGACATTTTCACTTATTCTTTATCCTACTTACACTCTTGATTCCAGAGATCAAGATTGAAGTCCTCCACCTTTTATTTCTAAAAGGCATTGTAATGTTGAAATATCTACTGTTACCATCTGTAGTCGTTACAATAATGGAATAGTGGTGTTTTCAAATCATGAAACTCCACTCAATATTTTTATAAAGTTACAGATGTTTCCAACGTTGGTTCAATAAAAATATATAGTGGTAAGAAAAGAGTTCATCAAGGTCAAGGAAATCATGAACATGGAGCACGCAGTGTAAAAGAAAAAAGATCTTATCATTGCCTGATACAGTTCTACGTTGGATGTATCTCAACCAATTATTGGACCGATGTGGCCATGTTGCTATCTATTAATGTTGTCCAAATTCATCTATTTGTCTATAACATCAAACTTCAAACCAGCTATCTAAAATTCATTTGAATCCTCGAGATTCAAACCAATAGTCCTACTAACCCAAACATAATATTTTGGAACTAGTAAAACAACAAGATTTCTCGTACAACATTAAACTCACTAAATATTAAACAAAGTCAATAATGTAAACACCCAAACATTCCAAAAAAAAAACCTCACATAGTATCAAATGGAGCACCTCATAAATCATTCTACCACTCCTATAGATCATAATATTACAAAACAACTACTTGGAGGAGTAGATGGATCAAATCACACTAAGAGTGAAAAAATCACTATGAGGGTTGTTATACATTCATAACCTAAGGAATTAGAGGATCGTATGGTTTCTAGATACTTCTTGGAATCTCATTAAAAATTTAGTTGCATTAGTGATAGCACTTTGTTTTATTTGCATGGTGCACATGAATCATGTGATGGAAGCCCCTTAAAACTGGTCAATTTGAAAATGCTTTCCTAAGTAAATCAAATTTCAAGTGTGAACAATATGGATAGTATGGTGAGAAGAACACTCAATTTTTCAAAATTAAGATACGTATTTGCTGATTTAAGGCTGTTAGGAAACAATGAAAAATTGTTTTCTATTCTAGAAACATATCTGGGTGTAACGCTAAAACTATTTTTCATTGACATTATACAAATTTCCTTTGTCAACTGCTGAAATTTTAACGATTGCAGGACTTGTAACCCAAAAAAATAAGAAAATAAGATAAGTAAAATATACTATGAGCATGTCACCTATAAGTAGAAAAGTCCTAAGTGGTAGCTTACATTATCTTCACTAACTATTTTAATCTATATATACACAGAAAAAAAGAAAAACAGCACTGACATATATGCAAATATAATGAAATTAAGAACAAGTCACGAAAACTAAAAAATTTAAGAAAAGCTGCATATTCAAATGCAGAAGTCACGGAAACTAAAAAAATTAAGAAAGATGCATATACAAATGCAATGCAATGTAATGTGGATGGGGTGAATGATGAAAGTTATCACATGACTTTCTATATACACTGAGATCATCACTCCTATGTAGGACACATGGGGGTTTGCAACCCATCTATTATATCAAATATCTCAATCTCAACTCACCTCTCTGACTCATGTTCATGGAGAGGGTTTTCATAAAAGTGTCTGATCTACTTTCAAAAACTATATTTCTCAATGGTACTAGTTTCTCATGAATGTATATGTATGGAATGAGAAATGCTCATAATCAACTCTATATGATGATATCCAATCCATCAACACGTATGTATATAAATGAGGCCAAAAGTCAACACAATATGTCCACTATCCATAATCATCAACTCTAATTAGGCATCATCGAATAAAAAAAATGTAAGACATAATTAATATCATAACAACCACTAACTCGGGCATTTAAATTATGAGAAAGGCAACCAATGCTCAAATAAGGCCTATTTTTAAAATAAGTCCATGCACGGGCATCAACTCTAGAATAAAGGCATTTAAATGTACTAATAAGGCTAAGGATGTCAAATAAATCCCCTACATGGAAAACACACAATATTAGATATCACAAACCAAACATAATAGAATATGAGTACCCAAACGGGCACACAATAGGAGTCTAAAGGAGAAAACCCACGCGAAAAGTGATTAAAATGAGATCCAATTGAAAGAAAAAACCTTTTTAAAACATTGCAGGTAAAAATCCCAAATTTCCATATAGAAATCATAATATAAAGAAATATTTGATGATATAATTGGTGAAAAATAATAGAATAAGATTTTGGAGAATACCCAAGCTCAAATAGTGAAGAAATCCTCAAGAATCGCCCAAACCCAAAGCTCAAAGGTCCAAAAATAGAGGAAAGCATGAAAAAAGATTACGTATAAAGATCTCGCTTTGGCTGCTTAAGCGGTCATCACTTAAGAAATGTCTAATAGCAAAATGGCCTAGCCTACATGGCTAGGCATGCTATGCGTCACCCACTAAAGTGGTAAAGTACCTATTTTAGCAGTAGGCGATAAGGCATGCATGACTGCTAAAGTGGTGCTCTATCACTTAGGCACCCATCACTGAAGCAATATTTTGGCTACTAAAGCGGCTGCACCAGCAACTTTGCTAAGTTGCAAAGTTGTTGATCAACCCTATGAAATTTGCTCAAAATTCTTTGTACACAAACAAACTATGTCACTAGGCTAATTTAAATATTTCAGACTTAATGGCAACATAAGATATTAGGAAAAAAGGTTTTTTTTCAACAAATTAACCCTCGAGACATCTTTTTACTATTTTCTAAATGAACTGTAGAAATGAGTTACGTTATAAAGGTCCCAAAACCAAACCAACCCTGTAATTAACCCAAATTTTATATTCTAGATATGTTGGCACAACAAAAACTACCATCCGACACTCAAAAAAATAAAAATTGACCAAATTATAAACTCGCATAAATCATTCTCGATTGCATCGAAAATCATGCCAACCATCCCTAAACCCCAAAACTAACATGTAGCAACAACATTCACCACTAAAACTCTTACTCGTTCTAAAACTAAATTACAAGGAAATACTTGAATTGACAAAAAGCTGGGGGTAACTACAATTCATGTCAGACTTGACCACCCAAGTTTCCTCCTCAATAGGATGATGTCTCCACCGAACCTTAACCATATGATTATATCTATAATGCAACCATCTAGCATTACTAGATAAATTGGAGACTGGCTCTTCAATGAAGGTCAACTTCTCATCCACCTAAGGTGAATCCCAATAAAGCACCTGAGGCTCATTCTTAATATAGAACCGGAGTATAGATATATGAATAACTAGATAAATAGCTACAAATTTTAGAGTTAAGGCCAAAACATAAGCAACCTCCCTAAAAGTCCAAAGAATCTCAAATGTTCCAATGTACCTTAGGAGGTGCTTGACCATTATACCAAACCTTATCACACCCTTTATGGGTGACACATTAAGTAAGACTCAATCACCAATCCAAAACATCAAGGCACGAAACCTATGCGATCACCCATCCAAAACTTCAAGGCAAGAAATCTACACCCTACATAACTACTTAGCCTACTTTATGTTGCCCAAAGCCTATCTTGAATAACTATAACTCTACTCAAAGTCTCAGAAAGCAAATAACTACCAACGGATCTAACATCGGAGGTATCAAACCATCCAATAGGATATTGATAATGCCTACCATACAATGCCTTTAAAATAAGCCATTCAATGCTCAAATGGTATACAATATTATAAGAGAACTTCTCTAAAACTAAATGATTCTCCCACTCACCTCTAAAGTCTATAATACATGTGCAGAGCATATCCTCAATAACTTGGATAGTTCTCTCAAACTGACCATCAATATGATGGGAAAAAGTTATGCTAAGGTTGATGTGTGTACCCAACTCCACCTGAAAGGTCTGCCAAAAGATAGAAGTGAACATTAAGCCTCTATCTGAAATAATAGACATAGGTACCCCATGAATATGAACTATTTCACGAACATAAAGGGGAAGTGTGAGGTCTTTCTAACTCAGTGTTTATGATAGTTCATATGCCTTCTTAACTACTATAGAAGTTAAGAACTTGCCTATATTCGAGATCATCTTCATAAAAGAAGTTGAGATAAAGAATAGAAGATTACGACACTAATTTGAGGCTACCAACCCTCATCTAATCAACTTGACACCCAAAAGGAGATAGTTATACTGGAATCAAAAACAAGGGTTAGTAAGGAGACACTTTAAGACTCACAAGGTGAAGAGTGAAATTTACCAAAGGCATTTACAAGATAATTGATGATACCTATCTTGTCAGATTTAGTATGCAGAGCATTAAGATAGTCAGATTGAGCATGATAAGTCTACAGAGTTAGGTAGACAGGTGGAACGCAGTCCTAGTATTCATCTTAGATTGATTGCAATTAAAGTTATCAAGACTTGTTGATACTTTACTGTTTTAACCAAAATTCCCCTATTTACTTTTCTGCATTTTTGTGGCTACTTCAATAGATTTGTGAGAGATATTCGTCTTATTATCTGTAGGTTCGACCCAACCTCTATTGGGTTATTATATTTGACATCAATTGTATTATATTTCTTGGAGGTGTAGTTTTGGGCAACATCAGCAATAGGTTAAAACCTAGTTAGCTTAAATTAGTATATGTTAGTTACTAGTAGCTCCCACAGTTCATAGTTTACACAATTCAAGTTTAGATTCTTGCATGACCTTATATTCAATTATTCTATTTATCATACAACACGTGGTCAATTCTTGGTCTTGTATTAGTTTATCATGTTGCATGCATCATGTTCAGCTATAGTAGTTATTTTCTATTTCACATTCTCAATATATTTAAATTACTGATCGCATTCTTTCTTTTGCGCTATATCATCGCATAATATAGGTTCTGACTCTCAGTATTCAGATTGTGTGTAGTACAATCTCCCACCATATCAGCAACAACATTTTAGTGAGTCCTAATCATGCAAGGGCTAGTGTCAGCATTTTTTTTTGTCTTTGTTATTCTCAGTTTTCAGACAGTTAGAGTTAGTTGGGGGCTTCTCCCAGTAACTCAACTTAGTAAATGTTTTCAGACGTATAGTTATTTGTTCAGCTTGTGGTCTTGCATTCAAATATAGTTGATTGGTTTTGTTTTGAATACATATTTTGTTATTCAGATCAGCTTCCCCATGAGTGTTATATATTAGTTATTTTCAATATTCTTAGTGTCATGTCAAGTCATGGGTTAGTTGGGGTCACTTGTGACTCTGAGCATCGTGTTAAGGATAATGGGTAGTCTTGGATCATAACACTAATTCCTTATATTAAAATTAATAATCTAACCATTACTGAATGCCTTACTTATAGGTGTTAATTTCCAATTTTAACAAAGAGTTCCACAAACACTCATTTCAACTGCATATCAAGCCAATTCAATAAAATTATAGATAATTAAAGAGAAAAAGAAAGTGCAGAAACAAAAGGAAGAAGAGATAATAAAGTCATACAAGGAAAATAGAACTTATTGGAAGGATACAGTTTCAAAGAACACCTTGCAAGATGCAAAGACCTCGCGACTGGAGAAATAGGAGTGGGATTGTTGCTACAAGGAGTCAATCTATCAGATAAAGAAGTATCTCGAAGAGATTGATGTTGTTGATTGCAGTGGTGTTGAGTAATATGGGAAGATAAACCACCTAATAATTAACAGGGAAACATTTTATTTACTTCTAAAATTTACAAGTGAAGTAAATGCATCATCAACTATTTGCAGCAATATTTTACAGAAGATTGTTAGATGAATAATTACCCAAAGAGATATAATAGTGACACCAAAACCTCCAAAAATATAGTAAGGTTTATTATTTATAAAGGTAAGGCTGCATACAATACTCATGAAGTTGGTCTCTTGCCCGTACCCTATGCATAGCTTTAGTGAATCAGACTGCCATTTTTTAAATTTATAAAATGTGATGGAAAATCATCTTAAGTTTTTCAGTTTGTTTGATCTCCTCTATCTTTGGCATGCTGTCTCACCTATTATTAGTCAATCCTCTTCTAAATTGAAAGTAAACCACCTAATAGTAAGTGGAAAAATAGACTAGGTGGCATTTTGCTTAATATATTTGTGCTATACAAAGTTAAGCCATAATATTCTACTTATTCATTTCATTTTTCTGACTATTTAATAAAAAAAGGAAGAGTTGAACTTGTTGGAAAATATGACAATATGATGTTCTAGGGTTCCTGATTGTAATGACAATTACTTAGCCATGTAGAATAGAAAGCAGGTTCTTTAAAATCAAATGAGAGTTAATACTTGACATATCCAACTTTCTATTTTAAAGAGAAAAATAGGTCAAATTTATAGTCTACTCACAACGAAAGTAACAAATTTTATCTGCAATGCACCATTGTCAATCCTAATATTTGCTTAGTGCTAAAGTTCATTTCAACTGGAAGTCTATGTGAAAACCAAAATACATGAATGAAAGCATAATAAGAGAAATTCCATAGGATGAAAAGGGTGAAATGTCATATAATTGACATCTATCTATCCCACTTTGGATGTGACGGTTAGATGATATTTACATCAAATGATATTGATTTAACATGATTATGTAATAATTTGAGGGTAGAATCTATTATAAATATTGTTACATGATAAAAGACACATATCATACATCTATTGGGTTGGTGTAAACTCCAGGTATAGATAATTCTTTTCCATTACTCGATTCCTAAACTAAGCATATTTCAAATCTGGCCAGCAATATAGATATTCATAACACATCAGTATACATAATTAAAGATATATCAGAAAGTTAATGGCAGTACAGAGGTCTGTTATAAAGAGCACGTAATTAGGACCTTTCTACTTTTTTTATCAGTGTAAGGCACTCATTTTCTACTACCACCACAAAATATAGCAAGTAAAAAAATAAGTATTTCAAAGTAAAGCATTAAATGCATTTCACTATGCACCTAGTAGTATCTGAATAACTCCTTTACGTAGGTAAACCTTCTCCCAACATTGTACAAAAGGCATGCAACATGTTAAAGAAATTATAATCCTCCATCAAAAAATATATGAGTAACTCGAGATAATCATGAGTAGTTGAACCACATATTCTAGAGTAATTAATGGCGTAATTTATCATTTGAAATTAGCGCTTGCATCTTACATAGTATCTTAACTTATCAAAAAAATAGTACACATAGGATATCAGAATAGGCCTGAATTGGAAACACATGCATGATCTATACTATTTATCCAGTGTTAGTACCACATTATTTTTGCTCTTATCGAATACAGTAAGATTTGAAACATAATGTAACTGAGAACTGGACATGAAAAGAAACCATAATATATCACCTGCCATGGAAAAAAGGTGAAGAATCGGATTTATCAATCATGACAACCCTCACATTGAATCATGAGGTAATCAAGATTGTATGACATTTCCCATATAGAACACCTACAAAATTAGAACAAAAACGATTGCTTAAATGATAAATCAAGGTTAATAATCTATTGACGTTTGTTGATTTCATATCATTTGATGACTTAAAATAAATTATTTATTTTGCACGAATAATCACCATAGTAAGAGTGATGAGGATGACAATAGTATGATATTTTGCTTAGATGTTGAGGAAAGAAGGCAGGGGTGGTAAAAGTTTGAATTATATCTGAATTTTCTTACTCAATGACCAACTTATTTGCTTAATAACTATTTATTGATATTATTTAGCTATTTCCCATCTTTCATTTCAGTCCCTGCTTATATTTGATTAATCATTCCATGAAGTATAAAGTTATGTCAAACTAACTTGATTTCCCAGTACAATCCCAGTGCACAACACACCCATTTTAGGGCAATAAAGAAGGATGTACTTTCTTAATGGATTAAAAGTTCAAAGAACAATTCTTACAGTTGCTTAATTTTTTGAGCGAGGTACTTCTATTCTATTTGTTTAATATATCTAGGGATAAAGCATTAAGGAATCACAATGGTCATACCATGCATATAATGATCACAAATACAAACCGATAGAAATGAATATTGTACCTTATAGATGAGAAACTTTAAGAACACATGTGAAAAAAGAATTACAATGAATGATTGAACGAGTATTTAGTTGACACAAGCATATCATCAAACACTCTGGGTACATTAATATGCATAATGTAATGGCAGTTAGAATTATTTATATCAATATCACATCACCAAAGAATTTGGATGAAAGAAGACAAACAAGGAAAAAAAAGCACCTCACTATTTCAGAGAAACTTCTTAAGAAGCACAAAAAAGAAAAACAACAATCAAAAAATGCAAACACTCCCAACTAGTTCGAGAAATTTCAACCTCTCTATCTCTATCTCTAAGATGTTTGGATCTTTTGGAACTCCATGGATATGCAGTTGCTTCCACTTCTTTGTTTCCCTACTACATTACCAAAGTGTGACGATCTGTGTGGTCAATTTATTTTATTGAATCTATTTCCCTAATTTGACATTCCATAACTTCATTATTTTGTTGAATTGCAGGAATGTCATATGTGTTTTTGAGGAAAATTTTCAGTTTTGAAAGTTAAAAAGTTTGACTAAAGTCACATTCCAGTTTAATTAATTTGACTAAGTCGTTTAATTTTTCAAATATATTGAGTTAATTTGTCAAATATAATCTAAAATAATTAATTTCTTCCACCATATCCAAATTTTTCTTATTTTTTTTATTTTCATGGAGAAAATTTAGTACTCCACCTAAAGCAACAAACCGGCTACATTGTCTTTGCCTCTAGCATCCTCCTCATAAGATGTTATATTATGATTTCTAGCTCTTGATATACTTAAGATTATATTAAAAATGAGAATGTTAAATTAAATTCAAATATAAGTGTCACGATATGATTTTCGAGTCATGATGACACCTACTTTATTCCACCAATAGATAAGTCAAATCGTAGCCCGAAATAATAAGTAATAGGCTAATTGGTGGGAAATAGCATAGCCAAAATTATACTAGTAAATGAATTACAAGCAATGAATCATAAGACAACAACATAAGGAAAGAAATAAAGAAGAGTAATAACATCCCACGGCCTAGTAAGGTCGGTACAAGATCCTCTAATCCAAAAGAATACAAGTACCATCAAAATCAATATACAAAAGACTCAAAAATAGAAAGACTATCCAAAAACAGAAGGCGGAGAAAAGGTAAATTTTGGCTCTGAAAGCTCACCCTATCTCCGAAAATGACCAGCACAATCATAGCATCAAAGGCTACAACGAGTACTCGAATCTGCACTAGAAGGATACAGAAATGTAGTATGAGTACCAAATTCATGGGTACTCAGTAGGCATCACCGTACAACTGAGCAAAATCATAATATAAATACAATAACATGAGATATAAATAAGTTAGTCAAGGGGAAGGGACAAACCTAGAATAATACTCCAATGCGGAAAGTAAATAACCAGAATAAATGAAGTAAGGCAAACATATCTATATCTACTTAACTAGGCCCCCATAAGCCCAGAAGACATAAATAAAGTAAATAAATAACCTAACATGGGATTCCATAAGCTCGATTGATGCAATCAAGGAGGAGGAATGATAATAATTAGGCCAAGTATCCATAAGTCAAAATCGTAACCATGGACCTTTCCATACCGTAACCATCAAACTCGAACCGGTTCCATAACTTTAATATAACCTCCCAATGTCGGACTTGAATTGAAACTCACATAATTATTTGCCGGACTAACATTGAAACTTATATCATCATTTGCTAGACTTGAATTGAAACTCATATCATGAATAGTGCAAGAATTGAACCAGTCTTAGCGTCATAAATCACCGGACTCAAGCCAAAACTAATACCCTCTCCCAAGTTCCAATCTAGAATAAAGTATCAAGTATCTAAACCTCTACGTGCTGAATAATGTAATTAAGATAATACACAGGGCCTATAGATCCTGGAAGAAACTAATAGTAATCTTAGCTTAAGGTAGGTTGGAGGGTCCACTTCTAACTCCAAATATCTATTCTAAGGCAAATTCTATCTCAAACTAGGCTAAGGTATCAAATTCCACTTCAAGGTGCTAAATAAGCCACATTTGGTCCTACTATAGAAATTCTACCTAAAGAATGAGTAGTTAAGTCAATTATGCCTAGTTACAATATTTTAAGCAGCTAAATAATCCAATTCATGCTAAAATGCCTCCAAGACCTAATTCCCAACCCAAAGCTAGAATAATATCATATCCATATTATAATTAAATCCAATTTATGAAAAGGGTAAGGCTAGCCTACTTGAATATCGAATAAAGCCTGATTAAGTAGGCTAAATCAATGGTTTCCTCTTTCAAGAAGATTCGGCGTGATTCCATGCTACTAAAATGAAAATCTATTCATCAATATGGGAACAATGGTACCTATATTGAATTTTTATGCTTCGAGTCCAAAATAAAGTCTAAATACCATGTGGGGCTCGCTTGAGGAATCACACTTTCGAAACTATCAATACCTTTCTCTATGCTCAAGGATTATTTACCCTCAAGAATGGATAATTCCGAGCTCAAAAGATACTAAAACCAACCTAAAAAGAATCTAGGGATTTGAGTCTAAATTAAAAAATTAAACAATGAATTAAACAAAAACATATGAGGATTTAGACGATGGAATGGTTATTCCTAGCTCATAACACCCCCATAAACTCTTAATAATCACTCTCTCAATTTTCCACACTCTCTAGGGATTTTGTCTCTTGAGACTCAAGAAAAATGCGTAAAAAATTAGGCAATGGAGAAATTTAATGCCTGTCAGGTTCGTTTAAGTGGTCACTTGACTGTGTAAGCAATCACTGCTAAAGTAGTTGGCGGATCTCTTAAGCGATCTCCACCTTGGGCCGACCTCTGCTTAAGCGGATAAATCCTTGCTAAAGCGGTAGGGCTGACTCATCCTTGACTGTTTAAGAGACCACTTGGATGCTAAAGCAGCCTTTGCTTAAGCGCTCAATGGGCTGCTTAAGTAGATGAATCAGTTGATCTAGAAAATTTCAGATCTCCACCGACCCCTCAATATTCATACAAAATCCTGTGAATATGAACGAACTATGCCATCCTATCAAATTTGAAATTTCAAATTCAATGCCATCAAAATTTTCATTAGGGATTATTTCGACAAAAAGTGTGCCCCCACACCTAAGGGCCAATTTTATCATATTTTGACAAATAGCTCAAAATGAGTTCGAAAGTTGTGGGAACCAAACAAAGGTCCCCCATCCTGAAATCAACGTTCTGGAGCTGATGGCACTGTCAAAATTGGCATACTAGGATGATAAACTAAAGTTTATGCCCAATACAAAATCCTTATTAGCGAAGACTTCAAAATAAATAATTGTCTCTGAAAAATGAATGAACTGCCCCGTAACTAAACTATCAGCTCCAACAAGTCACAAATGACTTAAGGTAGCTGTAGGAAAGCTCTAATTGGCAAAAATATATGGAAATTTAGTAAATGGCCTGGAGGGTCATTACAATATCCACTACTAAAAGAACTTTCATCTGTGAAAGTAAAGGGTTAGGATGTACCTGAAGGCTCAAATAGGTGAGAAACTAGGCCCACATATCACTTTCGATCTCCCAAGTAGCCTCCTCTACTAGGAGGTGTCTTCACTGAACCTTAACTACCAAAATCTCCCTAAAGCACAATCGTCTGACGTCCCTAGATAATATGAGCACTAGCTCCCCCACGATGGTCAATCTCTCTCCCAACTAAAGTGGATCCCACTGACGTACATGTGACTCATTAGGAATATAACACCACAGCATAAAAATATAGAAAACTGGATGAACAATGGCAAAATTTATGGGTAGGGCTAACTCATGTGCCACATCTCCAACTGTGTGAAGGATCTCAAAAGATCCGATCTATCTACGACTTGGCTTGCCTTTCCTTCCAGACCTCATCACGCCCTTCATGTGCTATAATCAAAGGAATACCCGATCTCCAATTCTAACCTTAAGGAATGAATTCTACGATCTACATAATCCCTTTGCCTACTTTGAGCTTCCTTCAACCTATCCTGAATAACCTCGACTCTATCCAACAATGCCCAAAGAAAGTCAGTGCCACAAGTCCTAACATTAGAGGTCTCAAACCAACCTAACCTAGATCGACGTTGTTTCTCATATAATGTCTCAAATAGTGTCATCTCAATACTTAAATGGTAGATATTATTATATGAAAACTCCGCCAATGCTAAGGGTTGCTCCCACTGACCGCCAAAATTCATAACATGGGCTCAGAGCATATCCTCAAGAACTCGAATAGTCCGCTTCGACAAATTTATGCTTAGATCCACTTGAGTACCCAACTCCTCCTAAAAATATCTCTAAAATATAGAAGTGAATACCAACCCCTAGTCTGAAATAATAGATACAGGCACTCCATGCAATTGAACTTTCTCATGAACATAGATACAGACCAACCTTTGGGCACTGAAAAACATCTGAATAGGAAGAAAATATGCCAATTTGGTCAACTGATCAACAATGACCCAAATACTATCAGAACCATAGAAGGTGTAAGGCTAACTACTAATGAAGTCTATGGTAATTCAGTTCGAATTCTGGTCGGGAATGGGCAATCTCTAAATCAGGCCACTAGGCCTCTGATGCTCATCCTTCACCTGCTGACATCATAGCCAACGATCTATAAAGGCCACCATATCTTGCTTCATTTAACTCCACCGGTAGTGCTGCCTTCAATCCATATACACCTTACTTGTCCCATGGTGGATAGAGTATTTAGTGTTGTAAGCCTCACGCAATATCAACTGAATCAATTCACCAACCCTCAATGACAAATGTGCCCATCATACATTAGAATACCTATAAAATCCAAGGTAGCCCGCCTAGACTCACCAGTAAGAACATGATGATGGATGACACAAAGTCCCCTATCCTTAAACTGGCAACTCCTAATCTACTCAAATAAGGTCGACATTTCCTCAACTTTAGCAAGGATCTTTTTGGAGTCAAAAATATTAAATCACACCATCAAGTTGGCCAAGGACTTTATGTCCAGTGCCAACGGCCTCTCAAAAACCAAAATAAAATCCAAACAACCCATATTCACCGCTTTCCAGCTCAAGGCATCCGCTATCACATTCTTTTTGCTCGCATAATAAAGAATAGAGATATCATAATGCCTCATCAACTCCATCCATCTTCATTGCCTAGAATTAAGCTCTCTCTAGGTCATAAGATGTTGAAGACTATAATGATTGGTATAGATCTCACAACGCATACCATATACATAATGTCTCCAAATCTTAATTGCAAAAACTATCGCCGCCAACTCCAGATCATAAGTGGGGTAGTTGCGCTCGTGTACCTTCAGCTGCCTCGACGCATAAGTGATAATTTGATCTTGTTGTATCAAAACACAACTCAAACCAACACTAGAAGCCTTACAATATACAATGAATCCCTATCCCTCAACAGGAAGAGCCAATGTAGGAGTTGAAGTGAGAAAATCCTCTTGCCTTTAAAAGCTCGACTCACACACCTCAAACCATTGGAAAGTAACCTGTTTTCAGGCAAATTTAGTTATCAGCATTGCAATAGTAGCAAAACACTTGATGAATAACCCATAATAGGAAGCCAAAATAATGAAGCTACTAACCTCAAACGGAGATGTAAGACTAGACCAATCACGAATAACCTCAATATTATGTGGGTCTACCATAATCCCATCCTTAGACACCACATGTCCTAGGAATACCACTAACTTAGGCTAGAACTCACACTTTGATAATTTGGCAAAAAACATATGGTTCTCAAAATCTGGAGCACAATCCCTAAATATTTCATATGCTTGCCCTTTATCCTTGAGTACAAAAGAATGTCGTTGATGAACATAATCACTAAGGAATCTAAATAAGGCCTAAATATGTGGTTTATCAATTTCATGAAGGCAGTTTACGCATTAGCCAACCCAAAAGACATCACCGAGAACTCATAATATCTATAATAAGTTCTAAATATTGTCTTTAAAATATCCTCACCCCAAATCCTTAAATGATAGTAACCGAACCTCAAGTAAATCATAAAGAACATCGATGCTCCCTAAAGTTTGTCAAATAAATCATCAATATGAGGAATAGGATACCTATTCTTCACCACCACCTTATTAAGTTGCCTGTAATCTATACACATATGCAAGGAACCATTTTTCTTTTAAACGAACAAGATAGGATCACCCCAAGGAAACATACTAGGACTAATGAAACCCTTACTTAAATAATCCTGAAGCTAGAAATTTAGCTCCTTAAGCTCATAGGAACCATATGGTAAGGTGCCATGGAAATAGGTCAGGTACCCGACTCAAGATAAATAACAAACTCAATATTACACTCAGGAGGAAGACCAGGTATATCGGTAGGAAAAATATTAAGAATGTCATGAACTAAAGGAATAGAATCAAGGGAAGAACTTTCCATACAAACATCATGAAAATAGGTGAGGTAAGACTCACAACCCCTCGATATAAGTCTCTTTGGATAAACATAAGAAATAATCTCCATCGAAGTGCGGCTGAAAGATTTTTTCCCTACAATCAAAGGTATGCTAGGCATAGCTAAGGTAATGATCTCAACAAAATAACCCAAGACCACAAGATAGAGGGATAACCAGTCCATGCCTTGGATCACATCAAAATCCACCATATCCAATACAATAAGATTAACCTAAGTATCAAACCTCAAATAGTCATAATACATGATCTATAAATTCGATCCACTACTAAAGAATCACCTATGGGAGTAGATACACATAGTGTCATTGATAAAGAATCCCAAGACAAGTCTAAATGTGGTGTATAATAAACAGACACATAAGAATAAGTGGATCTCATATCAAATAAAGAAAAGGCCAGTTAATGGCACATCAAGATTATACATGTAATACTAGCATTCAAAGACTCTGCCTCTATCCTACTAGGTAGAGTATACAAATGACCTCGCCCACCACTGGGCTGGGCACCTAACCGATAACTTATGGTACCGCTTGAGAACCTCCACGAGCACCTTAGGGACCATCCTGACGACCATGCATTTCACCTCTAACTGGGAGCGGCACTGCCTAATAGGTTGAACACTCTGTGCTTTAGGTAGAACTACCCCACATTAGGAACACTCTCTAGAGAAATGGTCGAAGGCCCCATAATCATAACACGCCCCAAGAGTTGCACTATAACCAAAAGATTTGATTGACTTAAAATAACCACCTCATCTAGAAAATCTATAAGATGAACCTCTCAAGGGTCAGCTACTACTCTGGCTAGGATGATTACTATAGCTATTCTACCTTCATCATTAATCTGAAGTATGGCATAAATGAGCCTACTATACTAACCTTGATATTGATAAGTCTAGTGTGCAGGGTACCTACCTTGAGAACTATTGCCTCTGAACTGTAAGCACTATGGCTCCCACCAAAACTACCCTGATAACTTCGTCTCTTATTATTTCCTCCTTGGGCCTCATGATGCAACTCTTCCATAATCTGGGTAGGAACAGAAACCTCAGTAAAGTACCTATCAGTCGCAACCAAACTCTGTGTGGCCATGTAAAAAGGAATACTTAATTCCCGAATAAAATACCAAACTTAATCATACTTATAGATGTAACATATCTGTCCAACTCATGAAATCAAGCCTCATACTATAAAAAAGTAATAGAGCCCTACTCTAATCTCAAAACTGATCCCTGAGGTGATCTCTAAAGCTATGAGGCATATACTTCTCCAAGAAAACCTTTGAGAACAAAGTCCATATCAAAGGAGGAGATCCAGCTGGCCGAGAATCTTGATAACCTCTCCACTAGTGTTCAGCTACCAAATCTAACTAAATATTATGTAGTGACCCCATGAGTCTCCACTAGGCCTGAATTATAGATCCTATCATCACATGCAACCAATAACTTATATGCATCCTCCTCTGGTGACTTAGAAAACCTAAGTGGAGTCAACCTCAAAAATCTACCAAATATCTTCTACTCTACAACAGAAATAGCAGACTGGGCAACTATTGGTGGAGCAACTATCGACGCTGAAGGGGTCTTAATTATAGAAGTCACAGCTGCATGATACGCCTCTGCTTCAGTACTACTTTAATTCGTAGACTGAGCACCAACAGACAGTGCACCAATAACTAAATCCAAAATCTAAACCAATGCATCTTTGGGCATTGATGGAGGAATGAACCCCGGTGGAGCCCTGCCCCCTAGTCTATCACTGCTGAGATAGAGGAATCTTTGGTGTGGGAATGGGGATAGGGTTAAGTAAAGGATCCCTATTCTGATCTTTAGCTGAGGTTGTGTAATGCCCCAAAATTGGGTTCCGAGATGTCACACGGTGCTTAGGGGCATAAGTGACTCTAAGCTAACCCTTCTACTGGCATAACTCATAAGTAACTTAATAAAATCCTCAAGTCTACATCAGATCAGTGAAAACATAGAACTTATTTGAAATTGATAAATACAATTATGAACGTTACAAGGTAACAACTCTACTTTTACAAATGAAACTGATACTGAATAAATCAACTTCTATTGACTGTTTATGAAGCCTCTACTGGTACTGACTTCAGATAGATGGGTCATGACTCCCAACCACCCAATCTCAATATGACTAAAGTAAGAAAATACGATACTCCTCGAACTGTATAACTGACTCAAGCCCTCGAATCAAAAGGACTCATCACCTGCTGACTGGAAGCTGCAAACTGACTGAATGCAGTATCTGCACTATAACTTGTACCTACATTATAAGGCACTGTAGCATATAAAAATATATGGGGGTCAGTACTTTAAAGAATGTACTGAGTATGTTGGGGTGCAATGCAACATTATAAATAATATCATAAATGATTACGAAAATCATGTATGCTGACGATAACGACTTTCTTTGCTTGAATTAATTGAAATATATTCCTTGAAACTCATCATTAGTAATGCAAGCATTATATAGGTCATAAATTATTATACTCAACTCAAACTCTTTAAATCATGACTTAGAGTGACTCGATAACTCATGAAACTTGAACTCTTATAGACTTGGGAGTTTCTTATAACCGACATGACTACACCATATGAGCCGTATAGAGTCCAACATTTTTCCCTCCTAAGGAGAGAACCCCACATTGGCGGGGGGTGTTGTACTCTTGCCAGGGAGTAAAACCTCAATCTCATTATCATAATCCCATACTCGGCCTCTGGCCCACAATTATAAAGATAAATCCTACGGTGGCATGTAGTTTCGAGGAAATACCATATTTCCTGCTTGGTGCTAAATACTCATCCCAGAGTCAGCTCAGAATGCGTTAGGAAATCCACCTTAATCAATATCAACTCATGAGTCTATTATAAAGACCAAAACATATATATATATCATCTGTAAATCATAAACATCTTGTGGATTCCTAACTCGACTCAACTCAACACAATCTTTCTCAACATCAAGTACATTTGCTTTTCGAATCATTTTCAAATATCAAAAGCTTCAAGGAAACATCATAGGACTCATTCTTGACTCTCAAGCTTAAATATCAATATATATATATATATATATATATATTCAATAATCAAACTTCTCATAGAAAAGCTTAAATCATGACTCTTATCTCAAATCATTCAGAAATCATCAACTCATAATAATAATATTCAACTCATGGTATAATTTCTCAATTTAAGGAATAAAATGATGAAATAGTCATGTGTATCAATCTTGATTTGCTCAAATATCATAAATCATTAGTAAAGTAATTTGGGTGTAAACCCACTTTGCAAAATCATGGATTTCAATAGTAGAAATTAAATCTTTGGGCACAAGAACGAAAGAAGTGTTCTTGTTCAAACCCCACATACCTTGAATTATAAATTTGAGAATAAGAGACTTGATTTGAACTTCTTTCTCGCACTTTTTAGGCTAAGATTCTTGATTCCTTGAATCACTTAGAGAAATCTATGGGAGATTCTTGAATTTATTGGAAGAAGATTGGAATTTTTTTGGGGGGGGTCTTGGAAGAAAACTCTAGCTTCTAGTGAATTCTTTGAGAGATTAGAGAGAAATAAGAGAAAATGATCTTCCCTTTACTACTTGGATATATTTATAATACCAAAATGGGCAGAAAATACCAAAATGCCCTTTTGAAAAAGCTGAAATTCGCTGATCGGCGCCTGTGACGGTCGACTTAACGGTCCGTCAGAGGGACTGATGGTCCACCAAGTCGTACGTCACTCGAGCACCAAAACTGGGATGTTCTGCCTCAGAGAGACGGTCAAAGTGATGGTCTATCAAGAATCTAATGGTCCACCAGATCTTCCGTCACTCGGGGGCCAAAAATAGAACATTCTGTCTCGACCTGACGGACCCCTTGACGGTCCACCACTATGGCCACCACACGATGACAAAAAAGAGGTGTCACTGCCTTGGATTGATGGGACACTTGATGGTCCACCAAGGACTTGGCGGTCCGTCAGTTCCACTATCAGGCCTAGGCAATTTCGATATTGTTTAGTAAAATGGCTATAACTCCCCCGTCCGATGTCGGATTTCAATGAAATTGGTATCGATGGAAAGCTTATTCAATGTTCTACATGAGAAAAGTAGAAATTAGAGAAATTGTACACTTTTATATCATCATTTACTTTAGAAGTCATTTCCATATACTCAGAAGACGGATTTAGACTCAAGGAACAATCAGGGTATTACAATATCTCCCCCTTGGAAACATCCATCCTCGAATGTTGCTAGTTTCATCAAGAACACAGAGAAAACTAAAGATACATAGCTGAAAGAACTTACTAATCTGAATCTATATCTTTCTAAGCTTTTGAGTACTTTGCTGAATGTATAACTAGTGGTGAGAATAGTTATATCGTTGGATCTGAGACTGGAAAATAATAGAATAGAGGACAACTATAATTCTCAACTAAGTAGAATAGAGGACAACTATAATTCTCAACTAAGTCTGAGCTGGTTTACCTTCTTCTTATAATAAAGAGCGGGCTCATGCTGAGAGTTTAGGATTCACTTGATGTGATCAGGGTGCAGTTGTACTCATACACTGCAAAGTGATAATTTATGCAAGCTAAAATTATATAATGGGTATTACATTTTCTGGGTTAGAATACTTGGAAAAAAAATAAAGACCATTCAATGAATACCTACAGACTGAATCATAATTAGATATTCGGATCTGAAACTGATGCCTGATACATATACTGAACTGAATTTGTAGCTTTTGAGTGTGAGCAACCACTTGTTGGATTGACCGTACTTATTAAACTTCGAGTGGTAAGACCAGACTAGTTTCAAAAAATAGAAGACCATAGAACCTATCTGCTAAATTTTAAAAGCTGGGTTGCCGGCTATGCAAACGGAATCGTACTAGATACTCATACTTAAGTGGAGGATTCCTTCAAACCCCTTCCAAGGAATTCTAATGATATGAAGGAGCAAGGAACTTCAGGCAAGATATAAATAAGACACCTGAATCAAAGATCATAGAATTGCCATAATCCCCTAGCTTGGAACATAAACCTATAAATCATAAGTCAGGATAGAAGTACTAGGCCTTAAGTGATGCGACTTCTTACTCTCAAACTTAACCATACTTCTCGAATGCTCTCTCAACTATACTATACCTTTCCGATACTATACTTAATTGATAAGACTTATAATCCTCTGATGGCACTGATGCTTCCATCTACTCATATCTCCTTAAACCAAAGCCTCTCATCGTTTTCATGCCTAACCTAGAACCACCAAATCCGCCACATGACACCATTCTGATTCATTGACTTCCACATATCTACATTTTTACAACTTCTCACTTCAAGAGTAATTCTTATTACCTTTTTGACAACTCCAATCCATCTAGTACTAGTCATTTACTAAGGTGCAATGTATCTATCCACACGTACCCAAACTCGACCTCCGAGCCCATCTTCATTACCACATATGCATTCCTAATCAAACACTTATAAAGTATAAAGCCTCTTCTTCATGTCCTACACACCTCTTATCAAGAACAACTTTCATGCACTCACCTTAGACAAGTACACCCGACATACTCCTAAATAATCAAGTCCCACACAAATGCTTCACTTTAATTTTTCCCTCAGACTCATGGAATTACACAAAACGAACATACAACAATCTTTCCAATCATAACACATTAAACTTTAACTAGACATGGCATGTACCAAAGACTTAGCCTCAATCTTACTTCACCCTACCGCCTAGCCAAAGTAAGTATGCCACCCTCTGATGTTGATAAGGAAATATCTTCTCTCTCCTATCTAAACAACCATTCACCACTACTATCTTGATTAAGGGAAGGCATCTAAAAGATTAGAGCATGAGGATTTGACACATGAATAGATACTATGAATAACTTGACACTCAACTAAGGCTTGAAGAATAGAGGATTTAACATCATAAACTTATCAAAGAAATATATCCCGAGGACATGCATGATATAAATCAGAATTTTTGTTGATCATTAGAAGCATTACTTGATTACTTGAACTGAACATACCACAAGACTTGAGTACATGAGTCATGATCCGCATGACCTAAATCTAGAACTCACAATTTACGGAATGTAATTCCAACTGCTAAAGATCTGAAACTCCGTATTTTGCGAACTAAGAGAGGGCACAATTCTTTATGGTATGCATGAGTTAATATTATGGAACTGAAGCGTAAAGCATGAGTATTTATTGGAAAAATTGAAAAGTTCTAGAATAAGAATGGGTCGAGCATTATCCTTTCCCACCAGTACCTTACAACTTACTGGCACATCTCCTAAAATCTGGGAGTTTAACTTGGTTACTCGTCCTATCATCTCCCCCTTAGACTTAAGCCATCACTATGAATAGGTGAACCACCATATACGTACTAATCTAAACTAAAATCATTTTACTCTAGAGTTCAGGATATAATCAATACACAAGAACAATAGAATTTAATCCGAGTGACTACATCTGAAATTATACAACCACTTCCTTACACTACCGTCTGAATTACATCTTGTCCCCCTATACCTCCAGTAGTCATCATATGATACCCTCACGCTCACTAACTTCAGATCTACATGATCATCCCCATAGTCGGAGTATACACCACCTAACACTCAACCTTTATTCCTATTAACTCAATTTTTGAAATTTCAAATCTTAGATTCTAACACTCAACTTAAATGCTTGCCAATCTTTGACGGATCATACTACTATCGTTATAACCTACTAATATCACGCTTGTAGAATTATATTTCCAAACAATGAGAATCAAAATCACACAAAAAAAGGCTCAACATTTTCCATCTAAACCTCTTAACTCCGCCATCAAGAGTATTATTCATTACCTGACTAGTCTTTTTTTTTCACCTAGTAGCTCCACAGTGCCACTATCTACCCCACATGCAATGATCCTCGAAAATAGTGCAGCTCCATAGCACTTTGGGTAAACTTCCTTATCATGGGTACAATATCAAACTTAATTTCAAGCCGATTAGACTCAAGCTCTTGTATACACTGTTCGAACCTATTAGATCACTTCTCTATAACTAGCACCATTAACCAAGAAATGATCACATCCACCTTCATGGCCACCAATCATCCAAACGTAATGCCTAGCGCTCAACATAACTTACAACTCCACCTCACACATAAAATTTTTACTTGGAAACTATAAAACAGAATATCCATAAACGCTAGCCTACTTAAACCTCATAAAAATAATTGGTCATAATCATATGGCCTATCTCATTTACAACCCATCAACATATCCTTCTTCTACCCATCATTCCTATCTATCTTTCATACCTAGCTTAAATTAGTTTATAGCTCTCTAAGCCTCAACTTAACTTCCTTTTGCAATCCCGGGAGCACCCTAGTTAACAACACTCATTCACTAAGTATATTGATCCATAACCTATACTCGTCTTATGCAACACACCGCCAACAACTCTTTTCGTACTTCAGCAAACTACTATTTAACTTAACCAATAATTCTTTCTCCTCCTTCCACGAACTAATATAAAAGGACATATTTCTTTATCACTAACTCGATCACACAAAAAAAGGCTCGGCTATACATACTTTTAATAAATCATACTTACCACCCTTCTTGCCACCACACCTCTAAACCCAGTTCCAATCAGCACGACTAAACAAGATATACAAAGAGTCGCCAGTGAATCAAAATAGGCCTCACCCAGCTTTACTAGTCTTTGATTTTTGCATTTTGAAAAAGAATTTGAGGTGAATAACAAAGAAATTATGCTAGTGAATCGAAAGAGCCCCAACGACTTCACTATACTTTCAGTTTTAACAATATAATGATGACAAAATTACAAAAGGTAGAAACTTGGCATACAATATTTGATGATTTAGGAATACACATCTCACTCTGTCTTAACTGAACGACTCGTAAGGGTAAGGACATAACATTAAGCTTGGGGAACTTATAACACGCTGGGAGGCTTCGCTCTAGCCGATTTGTAAAACTTCTGAAAATCTACACTAGTAAGTTTGAAAGCATTATCAAAGGGAAAGAATTGGAATTCGTCGATCATGTTACATTAGGAATGGTACATAGATAAAGAAATATAGATTATTAATATGGATTCTGAGGAGAAAATTTGGAAGCGCAACTGACTTGGGCTTATTGCATGATTTATAAGCAAAGCATGATAAGGCACTAATAGGATACTTTCTTGCTCATTTACAACTTTATAACTATCTGTGGGGACTGTTTAAGAAAGTACTATCTATAAAGAATTGAGTTTGACTGTCTCTAATACCTTGAAAATAAGGTGGGGATGCCCTGAATAGGGTAAGATGAGAATCTGTATAAGTTTCTCAACGAACCTTTCTATAGCATGATCTAAGACTTGAAAGAATGAAGACCTTTCCTAAATGCCTTGTAGCCTCTCAAAGAAAAGTATAGACGTCTTCGTACCGTTCTGCGAGACTCTACTAGACACGACTTCATAGACACCCTAGGACACTTGAACTCTATGCTCTGATACCAAGTTTGTAACGCCGCAAAATTGGGTCTCGAGACGTCACACGGTGCTTAGGGGCATAAGTTACCCTAAGCTAACCCTTCTACTAGCATAACTCATAAGCAACTTAATAAAATGCTCAAGTCTACATGAGATCAGCGAAAACATAGAACTTATATGAACTTGATCAATACAATTATAAATGTTACAAGGTTACAACTCTACTTTTACAAATGAAACTGATACTGAATACATCAACTTTTACTAACTGTCTATGAAGCCTTTACTGGTACTGACTTCATATAGATAGGTCATGACTCCCAACTACCCAATCTCAATATGACTAAAGTAAGAAAATACGATACTCCTCAAACTGTATAACTGACTCAAGCCCTCGAATCAAAAGGACTCATCATCTATTGATTGGAAGCTGCAAACTGACTGAATGCAGTATCTGCGCTATAACTTGTACCTACATTATAATGCATTGTAGCATATAGAAATATATGGGGGTCAGTACTTTAAAGAATGTACTGAGTATGTGGGGGTGCAATGCAACATTATAAATAATATCATAAATGATTACGAAAATCGTGTATGCTGATGATAACGACTCAGAGTGACTCATTAACTCATAAAACTTGAACTCTTATGGACTTGGGAGTTTCTTATAACCGACATGACTACACCATGTGAGCCGTGTAGAGTCCAACATTTTTCCCTCTTAAGGAGAGAACCCCACATTGGCGGGGGTATTGTACTCTTGCCAGGGACTACAACCTCAATCTCATTATCAC
Organism: Capsicum baccatum var. pendulum; assembly: GCA_030864225.1. NCBI lineage: Eukaryota > Viridiplantae > Streptophyta > Magnoliopsida > Solanales > Solanaceae > Capsicum > Capsicum baccatum. The sequence goes on from CM061554.1 coordinate 44,540,117, forward strand.
AATACAATACTCGGCCTCTGGCCCACAATTATCAACATTAATCCTACGGTGGCACGTAGTTTTGAGGAAATACTACATTTCTTGCTTGGTGCTAAATACTCTTCCCAGACTCAGCTCAGAACGCGTTAGGAAATCCACCTTAATCAATGTCAACTCATGGGTCTATTATGAAGACCAAAACATAAATATATATCTCATCTGTAAATCATAAACATCTTGTGGATTCCTAACTCGACTCAACTCAACACAATCTTTCTCAACATCAAGTACATTCTCTTTTTGAATCATTTTCAAATATCAAAAGCTTCAAGGAAATATCATAGGACTCATTCTTGACTCTCAAGATCAAATATCAATATATATATATATATACAATAATCAAACTTCTCGTAGAAAAGCTTAAATCATGACTCTTATCTTAAATCATTCAAAAATCATCAACTCATAGTAACAATATTCAACTCATGGTATAAGTTCTCAATTTAAGGAATAAAATGATGAAATAGTCATATGTATCAATTTTGATTTGCTCAAATATCATAAATCATTAATAAAGTAATTTGGGTGTAAACCCACTTTGCAAAATCATGGATTTCAATAGTAGAAATTACATCTTTGGGAACAAGAACGAAAGAAGTGTTCTTGTTCAAACCCCACATACCTTGAATTATAAATTTGAGAATAAGAGACTTGATTGGAACTTCTTTCTCGCACTTTTTAGGCTAACATTCTTGATGTCTTTGGCTAGGAAAGCTTGATTCTTGAACCACTTGGATAAATCTATGGGAGATTCTTGAATTTCTTAAAAGAAGATTGGATTTTTTTTTGGGGTCTTGGAAGAAAACCCTAGCTTCTAGAGAATTCTTAGAGAGATTGGAGAGAAATAAGATAAGATGATCTTCCCTTTACCACTTCGATATATTTATAATACCAAAATGGGCAGAAAATACCAAAATGCCCTTTTAAAAAAGCTAAAATTCACTAATCGAGGCCTGTGAGGATCGACCTGATGGTCCGTCAGAGAGACTGACGGTTCACCAAGTCGTCCGTCACTCGAGCGCCAAAAGTGGGATGTTTTGCCTTGGAGTTATGGTCAAAGTGACGGTCCGTCAGGAATCTAACAATCCACCAGATCACCCGTCACTCAGGGGCTAAAAATGGAATATTTTGCCTCGACCTGATGGACCCCTTGACGATCTGTCAACTTTTTGATGGTCCACCACTTTGGCCGTCACATGATGACCAAAAAGAGGGGTCAATGCCTTGGCTTGACGGGACACTTGATGGTCCACCAAGGTCTTGGCGGTCTGTCAGGTCCACCGTCAGGCCTGGGCGATTCTGATACTGTTTAGTAAAATGGCCATAACTCTCCCGTTTGATGTCGGATTTCGATGAAATTGGTATTGATAGAAAGGTTATTCAATGCTCTACATGAAAAAAAAAAAGTAAAAATTAGAGAAATTCTACACGTTTCTACCATAATTCACTTTAGAAGTCATTTCCATATACTCAGAAGACGGATTTAGACTCAAGGAACAATTGGGGTATTACAGGTTGCATGCCTTTCCTGGACCCAACCTCTAGGTCATCAACATCCTTTGGTAGATACTTAGTTACGAACTCAACGTCCTCATACTTAGGAGAAATAGCACGCGTCCTAGTCATTTGTGAAAGAGTAAAATTAATGAATCTTAGATACTAACACAGACTCTTAGCACAAAATGAGTGAAAGAAGTGAAGGTCTTCTATGAATGTCCTATAGAATCTCGAAGATATGAAATGGATGTCATCATTCTAATCCACGGGACTCTACAAGACACTTGCTCTTGTACTAATAATATTGTTGGCGAACCTAAGCCCTGATACCAATTTGTGATGACCTAATTTCTGAGTCACAATGGCATATACTTTACCCCAACCAGTACATAAGCTAAACCATAGTGCGAAAATATAAGTAATGGAATAATTGGCGGGAAATGGCATAAATGCAAGAATTATACTAGTAAATGTATTAAAAGCAATGAATCATTAGACAATAAAATAAGGAAAGAGAAATAAAAAAGAGTAATAATATCCCACGACCTAGTATGGTTGGTACAAGAGTCTTTAATCCAAAATAATACAAGTACCATCAAATTCAATATACAATAGTCTCGTAAATAGAAAGACTATCCAAAACAAAAGATGGATAAAAGGTCAACTCCGGCTCTGAGAGGTCACCCTATCTTCGAACTCTAACCAGCATAATCACAACGTCAACCGTGGCCACTAATACTTGGATCTGCATCAAAAGGATACCAAAGTGTAGTATGAGTACCAAAGCCACAGGTACTCAGTAGGCATCATCAGCTGACTGAGAAAAATCATATTATAAATACAATAAAATATGAGATAAATAAGTTAAGTCAAGAAAAAAGGACAAATATGGAGTAATACTTCAATACGAAAATTAAATAAATGGAATAAATAAAGTAAGGTGAAAAAAGCTATATTTAACTTAACTGGGCCCTCACAAACCCTGAGACATAAATAAAGTAAATAAATAACCCAATACGAAACACCATAAGACCGATAGATGCAATCATGGGGAGGAATGATAATAACTAGGTTGAGTAATCCATAAGTCAAAATAAATAACCCAATGTGGACCTTTCTATATCGTAACCACCAAACTTGAAATGATTCCATAATCTTCATAAATAACCTCTCAATGCTAAAATCAAATCTGAACTCACATTATCATTTATTGTACTTGAATCAAAACTCATATCATTATTTATTGAATTTGAAATCGGAACTCATATCATGAATAGTGCCAGAATCAAATCAGTCTTAGTGGCATAGATCGTCGGACTCAAAACAAAAATCATACTCTCTCCCAAGTACCAATCTACAATAAAGCATCACGTATCTAAACCTTCGAGCTCAAGAATGTAATTAAAGTAGTACGCAAACTAGTCATACCTCTGTTCTTTTTTCTCTTAGCCTTTGTTTGGCCAGCTGCTGTAAGTTTTTGATGAGATCCTTAATACTATCCTAGAAAATTCAGCATGTCGATCCTACAAGGAACTAAGAGTAATCTTAGCCAAAGGTGGATAGAAGGGACCCACTTCTAACTTCGAAAATCCATTCTAAGGTAAATTCTACCCTAAACTAGGCTAAGGTATCTAATTTCACTTCTAGATGCAAAATAAGCTACATTGGGTCCTAATATAGTAATTCTACCTAAAGAACGAGTAGTTAAGTCAATTACGCCTAGTTATGATCCTTTAAGTGGCTAAATAATCCAAATCACACTAAATATACCTTCAACACCTAATTCTTAACCTAAAACTAGCATAATATCGTATCCATACTATAATTAAATCCAATCTAAGAGAAAGGTAAGCCTAGCCTACTTGAATGTCGAAAAAATCCTGATAAAGTCCGCTAAAAGATGATTTCCCCTTCCAAGAAGCTTCTGTGCAATGGCACTCTATTAAAATAGCAATCTACACATCAATACGATAACAACAATACCTATATTGCATTATTATGCTTCGGGTTTAAAATCAAGTCAAGATTCCATGTGGGGTCTACTTGTGGAATCGCATTTTTAAATTAATCAACATGTCCCTCATTGCTCAAGGATCATTTACCCTCAGGAATGGGTAAATTATGAGCTCAAACGATACTAAAATTAAACCAACAAGAATCTAGGAATTTGGGTCTAGATTGAAGAATTAAATTGAAACTTATAAGGATTTAGACGATGGAATGGTTATTCTGAGCTCACAATACCCCTACAATCTCCTAATAATCACTCCCTCAATTTTTCACACTCTCTAGGGAATTTGTCTCTTGAGACTTGTGAAAAATAGGGAGAAAATCGGGCAATGGTGAAATTTAATGCCTCCCAGGTGTCGCTTAACTGATCACTTGACTGCTTAAGTGGTCACTGCTAAATCGGTTGGTGGATAGCTATGCAACCAGGATATCGCTTAAGCGACGTTCGCTTAAGCGGACGTGTCCTCATTAAAGAAATCGGGTTGACGTAACCTTGGCTGCATAAGTGACCACTTGGCCAATAAAGCGGCCTTCTCTTAAGCAACTAATAGGCTTCTTAAGAGGATGCATCAGCTGAATGATGCATCTGCTGAACTTGAAATATTTTAAGTCTCCACCGACCCCTCGGGATTCATCCAAAATCCCGTGAATGCAAATGAACTATGATAATCTATCAAATATGATATTTTGAACTAAATGGCATCAATGAAATTTCCATCCAAGGTCGTTTCTATGAAAAACGGGCCCCACAGCCAAGAGCCATTTTTATCAAATTTTGACAAATTGCACGAAATGAGTCTAAAAGCCTTGGGACCCAAATCATAGGTTTTCCTAACCTAAAATCGACGTTCCAGAGATGATGGAACTATCAGAATTGGCATACAAGATCACTAAACTGAAGTTTACACCTGATATTTAATCCTTACCAGCGAAGACTTCAAAATAGGGAATTAGCTCTAAAATACAAATGAAAAATGACTTGGGACAACTATTGGAAAGCTCTAAATGGCAAAAATATATAGAAATACATAAAATGACCTGGAGGGTCATTACATAATAATTTTGGCCAAAAACTAGTCCAAGAGTAATCTTTCTATCTAAAAAATAAAGCAAAAAAAATAAAGATGTACGGGAATTAAACGTGATATCATAAACAGAAAAATGTTGGCATAATTCATTTTAGGTGTACATGTTATATATACAATTTAATAGTTAAAGATGTCCTTAATTGGAGCTTCAGCAAGTCCCACTTCTTGATTGTTGCTAACTTTGCCACTGCCTGAATTTTTCAGTTTGACAATTTACAATATGTACACTTAATGTTCTTTAAGGAATAATTTCATCTTTTGGTTCATACAATAAATTATCTACAAAATAAAACTTAAATAGAAGCTACAACTAGCTATCTTAAGATCTAATAAAACATCAAATCTCACCATGTATTTAGGGTACACAAAATGATGTCTCTAAAATCTAAATATTTTCTACATATCATTTTACTTGTAGTATTATTAGCATAGAGATGTTCTTCCTAAAGTTCTCAATACAACTTCATGAAAGAAAAGCAAAAGCCATCACAAACACTTTTTCTGCTTAGAACAACTTCATAATCATTTTATTTGCGGATGCAGTCCCCCACTTAGCTCTTTTATCTATATGGTATTCATATAAATTGTCCTACTGTTGGGGCTGCAGATCAGTTCTTATTTATGAATCAGTACTTACGATTTTGGGAAACTTGGGGCTGCAGATCAGTACTTACAATTTCTATCGAAAACAGCCTCTCTACTTCTTCGGAGGTAGCAGTATGGACTGCGTATATCTTACCCTCCCCAGACCCCACTTTGTGGGAACACACTGGGTTTGTTGTTGTTGATTTTTCTTATTTTGTATCTTCCATAGAGAAAATCCACTATTCCATCTAAAGCAACAGACCAACTGCATTGTTATTGCCTATAACATCCTCCTCATAGGACGTTATTTTTAATTTATATCCCTTGATATACATAAGATTGTATTCAAAATGGCAATGTTAAACCTAAATTCAAATAAAAAAGAAATTTTGGCCAATAACTCGCAAAAGAGTTACCTTTCTATCAGAAAAAATAGGGGGTGAAATAAAAGATGCATGAAAATTACACTGATCCTATTAATATTATTATGGGGTATGGGTGTATAGTAACAGATAGTAGTACTATTGTATATTGAAGCCCTAACCCTACTACTACTACTACCATTTTTCATTTAAGGTTGAAACTAACTTTTTTGGATAGTGAAACAAAAATGGGCATGAACGATTAGAGTAGAGGATTTTGTTAAGTGGAATTGAGGGAACTACTCAATGTCGTAAAATTGGAAACATTCTCACTTTCTCCCTCTTTTAAACTTGAAATTATATTCGGCTTTTCGCTTTTCTGATTTCTTTTGCACGTTTTTCTATAAATATATATATATATATATATATATATATATATATTACGGGACTATCTCATATAATAGAAATCTAACAACTTATGCTCAATCAAAAAGAGTATGTCCAACCCCAAATATACGTATAAGATCGATGTACTTGGTAACTTAACCATACAATTCACATCAAGAATAAAGATGCACATAATTAGTCAACATACAAACTAAATAACGTACAAAATTATTTAAATAACTTTATTCATGATTTGGCTTACAATAAAATTTATAAAATAAATAGTGCTAGGTCGAACAAAAACCTGTATGATGAACTAATTAAAAAGAAGCATGAACGACGTCACCGAAAACTCAAACGGAAACCTCGAACTCTACTTGCCAATTCCTTTGTCATTTTCATAGGGTTTTCTTCTTCTTTCGTTTCCAACTCTTTGTTGTCTGTGTCTCTCCTTTTCTATTTGTTTTTCTTTGGTTCTCTCTTTCTATCTTCTTGTTTTTTTCCACAAATGGTGTTCTCTTTTTTTCTTGTATGCAGATGTATGTATCTTCTGTCTGTTTTGTCTGGGTGGAAAATCCTTAAATAAGGAAAATTTTCAGGGGGGACAGTTAGGATCTGATAAGGGATAGGATTTAAATTTTGAAAATTTTCTTTTTAATTACTATTTTGCCCTTTTTTGTGTGAAATCTCGAAGAGTTTTCATACAAAAAAGTAAAAAAGATATGATTTTTGACCCTCCGATTATTCGAAAGGTAAGGATAAAATAGTATAAAAGAAATGATGTGACCGAGTCCTGGTTTTGGAGCTCCTACCTATCCCTGATTATAAGAAAACCAGGTCACGTGTAGTTCAAAGGTAAAATGATGAGAGAACAAGTTCGAGATCGAGTGAGGTTCCGTCGAGTTTTCAGTTTTTGACTTCTGTTATTTACATCCAAATGAAAAATAAAAAATAAAAATGAAGATATAAGTGAAAGTTCCTATCTATTGTACAGCTTTTCTGGAATCTTGAATTGAATCTTCATGACTTCTTTAATGGTGAGATAGTCATTATTTTGAGTTGAATCTTCAAAAAATGAAATGTTCCTTCATGTTGGTTCTTGGAATTGGAAAGGAACTTGGAAATTGACTCATTCTCCAGACTAACCTTTGACTTGAACTTAAAAATCTTCATCCTATTCTTCAGGTGGGACTTGCAACTGATAATGTTCACCCTATTTTTTAGGTGGCTCCTGACTTGCTATTTCTTCACCATGTTCTTCAGGCGGGCTCCTGAACTTGAAACTGATGATGTTACTCTATTTTTCAGGCGGGCTCCTAACTTGCTATTTCTTCACCCTATTCTTCAGGCGGGCTCCTGACTTATTATTTCTTCACCCTGTTATTCAGGCGGGCTCCTGACTTGTTGTTTTTTATTTTTCAAACATCTTTCTGAACTCAAAGTAAAAGGTGAGCTAGAAAATAAAAGTCCCATTATTCAGGAGGGTCCTAAGCAGAAAATAAATTTACATTATTCAGAAGGGTCCTAAGCAGAAAGTAAAATCCTATTATTCATGAGGATCCTGAGATAAAAAGTAAAGTCCCATAAACATGAACAAAAATTTTGCCCCAGTTTGCACTAGAAAGTTTTGTGAGTGTCATCAGATCATAACTTTTGAAATGTACAATAAAGAAGGTAAATAAGGGCCCTGCTAAAGAAATGTGTTTCTTCAGAGTAAAACAGATGACCAAAATCAAGAAATGTGTCTACTAATACATGAAACTTAAATTACCCAGAAAAGAAAGTGTGTCTTCTAGGGGTTAAATGAAATGACCCAACTAGAAAGTGCGTCTTTAGGAGTGAATGTTCATGTAAAGAAGTGCATTAGCTAACAAACAAAACTTGAATTATTCAAACTAGGAAGTGCGCCTCCTAGGGGTTAAATGGAATGACTCGACTAGAAAGTGCATCTTCTAGGAGTAATAGTTCAAGCTAGGAAGTGTGTTACCTAACACATGAAAACTAACATACTCGGACTAGGAAGTGCGTCTCCTAGGGGTTAAATGAAATGATTCAACCAGAAAGTGCGTCTTCTAGGAGTAAATGTTCAAGTTAGGAAGATCATTACCTAACACATGAAAACTGACATACCCCGACTGGGAAGTGCATCTCCAAGGGGTTAAATGAAATGACTCGACTAGAAAGTGCGTCTTCTAGGAGTGAATGTTCAAGTTAGGAAGTGCGTTACCTAACACATGAAAACTAAAATAACCTGACTAGGAAGTGTGTATCCTAGGGTTTAAATGAAATGACTCGACTAAAAAGTGCGTCTTCTAGGAGTAACTATTCAAGTTAGGAAGTGCACCACCTAACAAATGAAACTTGAATTATCTATACTAGGAAGTGCATCTCCTAGGGGTTAAATGACTCGACTAGAAAGTGCATCTTCTAGTTATGAAGGTTCAAGTTAGGAAGTGTGTTACCTAACACATGAAACTTAAATTACCCAGACAAGAAAGTGCATCTCCTAGGGGCTAAATAAAATGACAACTAGAAAGTTTGTCTTCTAGGAGTAAAAGTTTAAGTTAAGAAGTGTGTTACCTACCAAATAAATATTGAATTATTCAGACTAGGAAGTGCGTATCTTAGGGGTTAAATGGAAGGACTCGACTAGAAAGTACGTCTTCTAGAAGTATGGTTCAAGCTAGAAAGTGCGTTACCTAACACATGAAAACTGACATACCCTAACTAGGAAGTGCATCTCCTAGGGGTTAAATGAAATGACTCGACTAGAAAGTGTGTCTTGTAAGAGTAAATGTTTAAATTAGGAAGTGCACTACCTAATACATAAAACGGACAGACCCTTACTAGGAAGTGCATCTTCTAGGGGTTAAATGAAATGACTCTACTTGAAAGTGAGTCTTCTAGGAGTTAATGTTCAAGTTAGGAAGTGTGTTACCTAAAACATGAAAACTGACATAACTTGACTAGAAAGTGTGTATCCTAGGGGTTAAATGAAATGACTCAACTAGAAAGTGTGTCTTCTAAGAGCAAATGTTCAAGTTAGGGAGTGTGTTACCTAACACATGAAAACTGACATGCCTTGACTAGGAAGTGCGTCTCCTATGGGTTAAATAAAATAACTCAACTAGAAAGTGTGTCTTCTAGGAGTGAATATTCAAGTTAGGAAGTGTGTCTCCTAGGGGTTAAATGACTCGACTAGAAAATACGTCTTCTAAGAGTGAAGGTTCAAGTTAAGAAGTGCGTTACCAAACACATGAAACTTAAATTACCCAGACAAGGAAGTATGTCTCCTAAGGGTTAAATAAAATGACTCAACTAGAAAGTGCGGCATCTAGGAGTAAAGGTTCAATTTACGAAGTGTGTCACCAAACAAATAAAACTTGAATTATCCATACTAGAAAATGCTTCTCCTAGGGGTTAAATGAATCTACTAGAAAGTGGGTCTTCTAGGAGTTATGGATGATGAGTCTTTACCATGATGGTGATTGCCAAACATGTATAATAATACTTTCTCTTAATTTTGCAAAAGTGAGGAATTTCATCTTGTTCATATCTAAACTTTAAAGCATTTGAATTGAGTGCTACATTCCTCTCTAATTCAAAAAAAGACAAAATATGGTTTTAAAATGTGGAGGTTGGTTTGTGGCATCTGGCTATTGAGGTGACCACTCTTGCACTTGTCATACTCAGCTCCATTTCAATCATTTATAAGTATCATTGACTTGTCCTTTTGATCCCCAAATTCTTTCTACTGGAACTTTTTGACGCAAGTCATATTTTTCTTGCATGATGCTTCTGGGTTTAACTTCAAACACACCTTTCATATTTCTATGAGTCCAAAAACTGTCGGATAACTAGTATTTTTTAGTACTTTGATTTATTTTGAAAATGTTATCTTCGTGCGTCAGCCCTTTGTCTTGCTCTCTACCATTGAAGGAGTTGGTAGCAAGTTTTGAAGTCTTTCCTCACTTATCTTAACATGAATTTGACTCAAAAAATACGCGAAAGATAACAATGGATTTTTATTTGACGACAAAAATTCAAAAATTAAAATAATAAAAAAAAGGACAATAGGCATCTCTTTTTTAAATCAACATAAAGGAAAACTTATTTGGGTGTGATAGCCAATTCTAGTGATTATGACATGCACTATTGAATTAAACAACCGAATTTTTCCACACTAATCATTTTTCAACTTTTGCCCACTTATTGAGTTTGAAACTGAGCCACTGTTGAATTTGTTCACTCTAAATTACAATCCTCATTTGACTTGTAGCACCTAAATGGGTTTTTGCCAACGAGTCTATCTCATTTTCATTTCTTTCTTAGCTCACCGTCTCCTAATGGTGCCCAAAAGGGTTTTTACCAATAATACTCTCTCATTTTCATTCTTTTTTTTAAAGAAAAATAACACCCAAAATTCAAAAAATCATGCACCCATAACATGTTTAGACTTGACATTCTCAAAGATCGATCTGAAGGTCTTTCTTTGGTTGTAACTTGACTTTTGGAAAGGGTTGGAAAGAAAGGGCGGCATGAGGCTCAAAAATTTATATGATATTGAATGAAGCATACAACTTTTGGAATCGACTCTTAAGTAAATAAATTTTTTCTCCAGTTTTATTTCATACTGAGTAAATTGAATTTTTAACTTGGTTGGACCGAACACCAGAGTAGGGCTGCCTACGTATCTTGTCATAGCAAGAATCAGGTCAAACATAGTTCAGGTGTCTCATTCTTTTGCTTGATTGATTGATGATGGTTTTTTTTCTTTGTCTCTTTTTTAAAATATATTTCTCTTTCTTGACACCTTTTTTTCTTTTTTTTTTAAATATATTACTCTATTTTGATTCCAAAAGAGGTGTATGAAAGAAAATAAAACTAAGGCTCAAATGGAGTAACAAAGGATGACACAATATTTGGATAGCAGAATGAAACGTCTTCTTCATATCAATCCTTAAAAATGCAAATACATAAACATATTATCTGGGAGTGGAACATGAAGTTCGTACACATCTTTTCAACATTAACCATGACTAAGCACTTGCCTCACTACTTCTTATGCACTTGTCAAATATAAAGGTCAAATTGTCTTCTACATTTCTCCTGTTAGAGGACTCACGCATTTTTTAAGCTAACTTCCTTTTGCTTCTCATGACTGTGGAGACTATATATTCTCTATTCACTCTCATATAAAGTTCTTAAGATGGACCTTCTCGTTGATGACTAGGTCATATTTGATTCATAAAGTGATTGCTTCAATCCATTCAAGTGAGGCTTTAAATCGGTCAGCAAATATCTCAAAACATTACTTATTTTCTTACATGCTTTTTCCTTTCAACTCTATCTTCTTGGTCAAGTGTTTCGGAATTAGATTAGATTTTTAGATTTGGTGAAAATTCAGCATGCATGTCATATCACTAGAATCCACATAAAAGAACTATGTAAACAAAGAAAAGAAAAACAAATAATATATATATTAAAATAAAGTAAAATAAAATAAAATAAAATAAAATAAATAAATAAAAGGGACATAAATGGAAAATAAACAAGAAATGATAGACTTAGAACTACAATCCTGGAATAATTCGGATAACAAAATAAACTTCCATAAATCCTTTCTAGTAAGGGGAGGAGTGACTTTTCAATTGTTGAGATTGAAATCTTAGTCAGTTTGTACATCAGTATGACTAGATCCTTCACCACTGTCAATGTCCTGCACCATAATCAATTTATATTGAATCATTCTTTCTATTTCTATTTTCAAAGCACCACAATCTTCAGTCCTATGACCCTCAACATCAGAATGATATACATATCATACATTAGGATCAAAGTTTCTTGAATGTGGGTCAGGGGTGTACCCAAGAAGAGGAGTGATCATGTCCTTTTAGTTTCAATTTCTGGAATAAACTAGTATATGATACTCCAATTGGTGTGAAACTATCTCTTAGCTTTTGCCTCTTTTCATTATTTGTCTTGGAGAGAAAATAAAGTATGGAGGGGATTGGGTATGTTTGTGGAATTGGAGGATGATTCTGAGGGGTTGGTGCACGCCATTACAAGTAAGAAGGGGATCAGGCATATGGTTGTGCATTATAACTAGGATAATAAGGGGATGAAATGGAATATAATGAATCTTGGGGAGGAACATAGTATCATGGATGTTTATATGGTTTTGAATGTAGATCTGGGATTGAGATTGCACATATGGGTAATGCAGACCTTTCGAACTTTGTCGCGATCCTGACACAACAGTAGCTATATCCTTCTTTCTTTTATCTTCTTTGAAACTTCCTGAACCATTTTAAATTACCTGCGCAGTTGTTTTCAAAGTAGCTTCTTATAATTTTTCCGGACTCAATTCCATTTTCTACCATTTCACTAATCTTAATGACCTCAGCAAATATACTTCTAATAGTAAAAAACAAATGATAGAAATAATCAGGTTCCTGTGCTTGGGGAATAATACCAATTATCTTAGATTCCTTCCTTTATAGCTTAACTCTAACAGTTTGCTCCCTCTATCTAAAGGCATATTCTTAAAAACTTCCGATATTTTTTTCCTTATGTTGGCAAGTGTAGTACGATCCGGCACTATTTCCATATTATATTAAAACTGCTTGACAAAATCCCTAGCCATGTCATCCCAAACAAGCCAGTGAGAGATATCTTGATCAATGAACCATTCTAAATCTACCGCTGCCAGACTCTCTGAAATAAGCCATCAATAATTTTTCTTTTCCCCCTTCTCCTCTAAGCTGATTGCAAAATCTTTTCAAATGAGCCAAGGGATCATTGTGTCCCTCGTACTTGTCAAATTTTGGCATTTTGAACCCTAGAGTAAAATGGACATCGGGAAACATACATAAATCTCTATATAAAACACTCTTTTGCCCTCATAATCCTTGCATATTTTTCATATTTTGCTCCAAACTTCTCACTTTCCTGGTCATCTTTTCTTGTTTCTCATTTTTAATAATCTTCTCAATCACAATAGGGAAATCATGTTGATGAATGGGATAATATGAATTTAAGGGTTTGAAAGTCATTTTAGGAGGATATGATTGATCATGAATTGATTTATCCATATTCTTCTGTACTGTCGATTGAGATCCCGCAATAGCTGGTGCTACAGGAGTGAAAAACGTGTTATTTGAGACAGATGGATTTGGTGGGCATATGGTAGAGGTACCAGCAGCGTCAGACACATTAGAATATGTTCCGAATCCAGGTGGATAAAATGGATCGCCAGTTTGGACTTGAGCGGGACCTGGATCATTTGTATTTGAAAGTCCAGGAATTGAGGAAGGCGAAGCTTGCCTATTCATCCAAACTTGATACATTTTCGAAATTTGTTGTTTCAATAACTTAATCTCTTCCATGGATGATAATTCTTGCGAAATCAATTGATTCTACTCTTCCTCACTATCAAACCCTACAACCTCTTTGCGGGTCATCTTTATGTTTCTTTCAACCCCTGTTGTGTGTATGAGAAACTAGCTTAACCACAAATCAACCACCTTAATATTATTTTGATTTTGATAACAATGAATACGTCAGGATTTAATATTTTCAAAAAACATTCTTAAAAATATCACCAAACCCAATAAGGGCCTACGTATCTCATTAATATGAGAATCAGGTGTGCATAGTTCTTGAAATATATGTCGTACAAAACTAAACCTCAAGACCCCTAAAGGTTCAGGGTTGTTAAGATTTATATATATTTTTTATTTTGTAAAAACTTAGCCTCATGATGTCTAAAGATTCAGGCCTATTAAGATATATAAAAATTGGACTTGAGGATTACAAAAATAATTATGAAAGCAATTATATTTTTAAAATATTTTCAAATAAATCTATGAATAATTTTTTATAAGATAGGATCGTACCCCAAAAAGGGCTTCTTACGTATTCCACTAAATAGTGAGAATCAGACCCTCATAGTTTATGAAGACCATAAAACAGATTATGTATATATTTTTGAATTTCTTTGAAAAATTACTTTTAAAATTTGAGGACAATATACTCTCTTGAATTTTACCACCAATTTACCTAAAAGCCGGTCAACAATCAAATGGTCATCTAAATAAATGTTAAAGAGAACGTAGGATGCACATATTGGTCATTATAAAGAGGGACACCTGTCCTAAATAGACCCGTCCCCTGTGTCGAGTCCCGGTAAGTCAAATGCAAATGATGCAAATAAAGAGGAACCTAATAGGGATAACCAGATTCAGAGTTTTAGTTCTTCTAAGTTTAGCCTAATAGGGATAGGTGTCTAGACTGGCTTACTCGAGCGAATACTCAAGTCGGGGAGGGACAACTTATTCGGTAATAGTTCTACTCCGACTTCGTTGTGGATCCAAATCCCGCTTAACATGTGTGACTATAATCCTTCACTCGGTGCCTTGACACTCCGGCTATCTCAAAAAGAAAGTAGGATACATACGCTGCATTCCTTATATCCTATAATACTATTCAATAATATCAAAGCAGTAAATGAGCAACAAGTAGCACATAAGGCCAACAAACATAATATCAAAAATAATTAAAGCAAGTAAAAGTCAATATTAAAATCTCGAATTCTAATTAGTTCCCCAGCGGAATCGTTAGAAATGTCATGCCCCTTTTCCGCTCGAAGATCGAGTCGAAGGATTTTTCCAATTAAAGTGACGTTATTCAATAGGGATTATTTAATTAAAGAGTCGTCACTTGAAATTGAGTTATGGTGTTCCAAGTCACCTTACTGAATCCCTAATCAAAAGAAAATGACTCTTTATTGGTCTGCAAAAACAGAAGACCGGATAAGGATTTCTGTTGACCGAGGGAAAGGTATGAGGCACCCCTCGAGTCCCGTAGTTCAAACACCGTCGTTTTTATCAACTTATACTTAGCTTTAACTATTTTGGATAAATTATGTTTGCAGGCCTTAAATCGTTCATCTTTAATATCTATTGTCTATACCTCTTGTATTAAGCTAGTGAAAGTTAACTAATTTTTAGCACGATCTTTGTCAAGGTACATTATTGCATCCTCGAATTATTTTTTAATGTCTCAAAAATATGTGTACGCCGCATTCTTAATTAAGACAAATATATTAAAAGTGCCTAAAGCTTATCTAGCGTTAGAACGACATTCGTTCGTCTCTTGTTTTCAATGACAACACTTCTCCTAGTAGGACTTGAACAGATTTCAAAACCCATTTTGTTGGTGTAACTAAACCATACTTTATTATTTTTTTTAACTATTATTTATATTTATTTATTTTAAAAAAAGACTTATTATAATGAATAACTTTTATCGCCACTAGTGATTACTAAAGCGTGAAAGTTCATAAAAATAATCTGCTTATCATCATTGTTGTGCCACGAGAATAAGAAAAATTAATAAACTAAGAAGAAGAAGATTATACATTATAAAAGAGTAACAACTTTATGATAATATTACATTAATAAACATGAAATAAGTCAAATAAACATTAAGAAATGGATCTTTAATATAAAGCCAATGCTTTCTCCAATATATTGAAATAGAAGATAAAAATGAACCTCAACTATTTTTAGTTCGCTTACAATCTCTCCAAAGAAACAAAAAAATCAAATATTGATTGAAACAACGTTGGTACCTCGAACGAAAACCAAAACTCAAATTCTCTCCTTCTGAACTCTTCATTTCTATTCTTTGTTTCACTTTTTTTTTTCACATCTTGATCGTAATACTTTTTTTCTACTTCTTATTTCTACTCCCTTCTTTCTTTCCAACTTTAATCACTGAAAATAGAAGATAACAGTGACCATTTACACAAAATATCACATAATTCACTATCACTGGATATAGAAAAATAGTAAATAGTACAAATCTACGTAGTAATAGTTATTATAGTTATCAATATGATTTTGGGGTATGGGTGTATAGTAACAGATAGTAGTACTATTGTTTATTGAATCCCTAACCCTACTACTACTACTACCATTTTTCATTTAAGGTTAAAACTAACTTTTTTGGATAGTGAAACGAAAATGGGCATGAACGATTTGAGTAGAGGATTTTGTTAAGTGGAATTGAGGGAAATACTCAATGTCGTAAAATTGGAAACATTCTCACTTTCTGCCTCTTTTAAACTCGAAATTATACATAATATCTATATATGTATATATATTATGGGACTATCTCATATAATAGAAATCTAACAACTTATACTCTGTCAAAAAGAGTATGTCCAACCCCAAATCTACTTATAAGATCTATGTACTTGGTTACTTAACCATACAATTCTCATCAAGAATAAAGATGCACATAATTAATCAACACACACTATAACGTACGAAATTATTTAAATAACTTTATTCGTGATTTGGCTCACAATAAACTTATAAAATAAATAGTGCTAGGTCGAACAAAAACCTGTATGATGAATTAATTAAAAAGAAGCACGAATGAATGAAGCACGAATGACGTATCTGAAAACTCAAACAGAAACCTTAAACTCTACTCGCCACTTCCTTTCAGTCATTTTCTAGGGTTTTCTTCTTCTTTTGATTCCAACTCTCTGTTGTCCGTGTCTCACCTTTTCTATTTTTTTTTTCACAAATGGTGTTCTCTTTTTTCTTGTATGCAAATGTACGTATTTCTGTTTGTTTTGTCTGGGTGGGAAATCCTTAAATAAGGGAAATTTTCCGGAGGGGGGGACCAGATCTGATAAGGGTTAGGATTTAAATTTTGAAACTTTTCTTTTTTAATTACTATTATAGAAAATAATAATAGTAATAACAATAATAAAAATAAATGAATAAATAAATAAAATAATAATAATAATATAATAATAATAAATTAATTTTTTTATTTAAGAAAATACAACAAAATCTTATAAATAGCCAAAAATAAATATTTAAGATAGTACTAAAACTCTTAGCTTATTTATTAAAATTTAAAAAAGAAAATTATATATTTGAATTTTTGTATTATTTTTATAATAAAAAATAAAAATCTTAAAATTAACTTTATTTATTTATTTAGTTTTAACTAAAAATTTATTAAAAATGAAATAAGAATTAAAATAATATCGGACCAAATATATATATTTAACATCAAAAAATAAGTTAAAATTTGGGGAGGATCAAAAATCACGTGTCTACATTTTGCCCCTCTGTGTGAAATCTCGAAGAGTTTTCAGACAAAAATTAGACAAGATATGATTTTTGACCCTCCGATTATTCGAAAGGTAAGTGAAAAGTGAAGTCACATAAACACAAACAAAATTCTTGCCCCAGTTTGCACTAGAAAATTTTATGAGTGTCATTAGATCACAACTTTTGACAAGTACAGTAAATAGGGTGAATCAAGGCCCTGCCAAAGAAATGTGTTTCTTCAGAGTAAAAATGATGACCAAAATCAGGAAATGCGTCTACTAACACATGAAACTTAAATTAGCCAGGCTAGAAAGTGTGTCTCCTAAGGGTTAAATGAAATGACTCAACTAGAAAGTGCTTCTTCTAGGAGTAAATGTTTATGTTAGGAAGTGCGCTACCAAACAAACGAAACTTGAATTATTCGTACTAGGAAGTGCGTCTCCTAAGGGTTAAATGGAAGGATTCGACTAAAAAGTGCGTCTTCTAGGAGTAAAGGTTCAAGTTAGGAAGTGTGTTACCTAACAAACGAAACTTGAATTATTCAGACTAGAAAGTGAGTCTGCTAGGGGTTAAATGAAATGACTCTACTTGAAAGTGTGTCCTCTGGGAGTAATGGTTCAAGCTAGGAAGTGTGTTTCCTAACACATGAAAACTGACATACCCTAATTAGGAAGTGTGTCTCCTAGGGGTTAAATGAAATGACTTGACTAGAAAGTGCGTCTTCTAGGAGTGAATTTTCAAGTTAGGAAGTGTGTTACCTAATACATAAAATTGACATACCCCGACTAGGAAATGCGTCTCCTAAGGGTTAAATGAAATGACTCTACTAGAAAGTGCGTCTTATAGGAGTGAATGTTCAAGTTAGGAAATGTGTTACCTAACACATGAAAATTGACATACCCTGACTAGGAAGTGCGTCTCTTAGGGGTTAAAGGAAATGACTTGACTAGAAAGTGTGTTTTCTAGGAGAGAATGTTCAAGTTAGGAAGAGTGTTACCTAACACATGAAAACTGACATACCCTGACTAGGAAGTGTATCTCCTAGGGGTTAAATAAAATGACTTGACTAGAAAGTGCGTCTGTAGACACGTAATTTTTACCCTCCCCCCCCCCCTCCCCGAGTTTAATATATTTTTTTATATTAAATATTTATATTTTTTCCAATATTTATTCTAACTCTTATTTCATTTTTAACAAATTTTTAGCTAAAAATAATTTACTAAATGAAGTTAATTTTAGGATATTTTTATTTTATTTTTATTCTAATTTTAAAAAATAATACAAAAATTAAAAAATATTTTTCTTTTAAAATTTTAAATAAATAAGCTAGTAGTTTTAATACTATCTTAATTAGATTTATTTTGGGCTATTTATAAAGTTTTATTGTTATTTCTTAAATATAAAAATTAGTTAGTTATTTTTATATTATTTTATTTATTATTATTATTTGTTATTATTATTATCTTTTATAAAAAATAAAAAAACCAAAAAAATCAAAATTTAAAAATTCCTATCCTATCTGATGTTAACTATTCCCCCAAAGTTCCTGTTCTTAAGGACACGCACAACCCCCAGAAAAAAGATGTACATTCTATCTCCCTAACACACTATATCAGATAAAAAAAATCAGAGCAAGATAGCGGGTGAACATCAAAGAATTAAAAAAGAAAGTGAAATCCTTTTGAAGTAGAGGAATTGAGTGTCGAAACAAATTTCTATTTGAGTTTACGGGACAAAGTTGAAGTTTTTATTTTAATTCATCATCAGGTTTTATTTCAATTTTTTATTATTTATTGTATAAAATACTTAGTGAATCAAATTATGTTCATAGTTTTGCTGATGATTCCATGGTTTAATAGGCGATATTATTTATGTGTTGTATTGAATTAAGAAAGAAAAATAGACCACAACACACACACGCAAAACAGTGAGAAGAAAAATCCTCCATGGCCATTCAATCTTGATACTCACACACTCTTATGAGGATATAGAGAAATTAACTGAGAAGGAGGGGAAGAGATCGAAAAAGAAAACGTTGGCGAGAAAGAAAGACTATTCCGTTGAGTTCTCGTCGGAATATACCAACCGCACAGCCCCTTTTTCCCTCCTTTTATTTTGTCCCTTCTCCCAGCATTCACCGGCGAACCAACTCACCAGAGAAACACCATTAACAGACGTCCAAATGCCACCATGAACCAGATCCATCAAATCTCCCCCAAATCTGACCAAATCTGTGCCACTAGAAAATATCTCGTTATTGTTTTGTTATTGTTTCGATGAAACTAGCCGGAAAACAATGTCTACAGCTCTAATCTTTCTCAAAAATTGAATCTAAATCATGATTCTTTAAACACATATCTTTCATATTTGCTAGGGTCAAACTACAACTTTTGTTTTACAGTAGGGTAGAATTAACTACTTTTTGTTCTTTAAGCATGATTGGCGGGAGCATAAAGCTACGACGTTTTAGAGAATAGTCTTTGCCACGTGAAACCATGTCAACATCTGCGTGAGCATATGAAAATTTAAAACAATGGCCTCTACTGGTTAACTTAGAAATTAAGAAAAAATTAGCATAAAAAGTTTGACTTTCTTTTGTTAAGTGGATCGTGACGATTAGTCAATGAAATTCATCAATTAGTTGGATTAATTAACTATCTTTTCAATTTTCTTAACACTGAAAAAAAAATTATTATTATTTTATTATTTAATCATCTTAATAATAGGTGTATTTGTCTAAATTATAATTTATTTTTTTTAATTGTGTCAAACACTCCTCTAATATTTTCATCATGATTTTTGTGTTTGAGTTAGATTTCGATGATTTGTGGGTTTGATTTGTTTCATAATATATGACTTGACTCTTTTATGAATTTAAAGAGATTAAATTTTGGGGAATCATAATAAAAATTAGTATAATATGGTTAATGATTAATTGTGTGTATTTGTATTATTTTTATTTTATTTTTATCATTATTTATTATTTATTTTATTTTATTTTATTTTTATTTTATTGTCATTAACAAGGATTGATAATTATTTGTTAAATTAATTTATCATTTTAAATGAATATTACTTTAGTTTACCGTTAAGAATAAAATAGCATTTCGAATAGATAAAATTGTTATGAATTTACAAGGAATAAGCCAATGCCTTCAACCTAGGCAAATTTTAGGTACGTTTTAAAATATTTGTCTCAATTAAGAATGCGGCATACGCAGTTTTCCGAGATATTTTTTTAAGGATGCAATAATGCACCTTGACAAATAGCTTTTAAAATTAATTTTCACCAATTTATTTAACCTAAGAGACGTAGAAAGCTATTTTTGGTATAATAAAAATGAGCGATTTTAGGCCTCAACATAATTTATCAAAATATTTTAAGTGAAGATAAGTCAATAAAAGTGACTGCACTAGAACCATGGGACTAGAGGGGTGTCTTACACCTTTCCCTCGATCAATAGAATTCCTTACCCGATCTTTTATTTTTATAGACCAATAAAGAGTCATTTTCTTTTTATTAGGGATTCAATAAGGTGACTTGGAACATCATAACTCATTTTCAAGTGGCGACTCTGAAAATGATAAAAATAATCCCTATTAAAAATCGTCACTTTAATTGGAATAACCTTTCGACTCGGAACAGGGGGGGTGGGGGGGTATTGGCTTTTACTTGCTTGAATTATTTTTATATTGTGTTTATTGGCTTAATATGATACTTATTGCTCATTTATCGCTTTGATAATGTTGAACTGTATTTATAAATTGTCTTCTCTTGCGCACCCCCTCCGAGTCTCTGAAATAGGATAGAAGGAATGCAGCGCATGTATCCTACCTTCTTTTTGAGATAGTCGGAGTGTCAAGGAACCTAGTGAAGGACTATTAGTCACACATGTTAAGCGAGATTTGAATCCACAACGAAGTCAGAGTAGTACTGCTACCGAACAAGTTATCCCTCCCCAACTCGAGTGTCCGCTCAGGTAAGTTAGTCTAGACATCTATCTCTATTAGGTTAAACTTAGTATAACTAAAACTCAGAATCTGATTATCCCTATTAGGTTCCGCTTTATTTGCATCATATGCATTTGACTTAGCGGGACTCGGCACAGGGGCAGGGTCTATCTAGTACAATTGTCCCTTTTTATAATGACCAACATGTGCATCCTACGTGCTCTTTGACATTTATTTGGAAGGCCTTTTGATTGTTGGTCAACTTTAGGCAACTTAGTGAAACGTAGGAGAGTCCTCAAATTTAATGAATCATTTTTCAAAGAAATTAAAAAATAAATATATAGTTTTTAAGGTCTTCATGAACTACGAGGGTCTGATTCTCACAATTTAGTGGGATAGATAGGAAGTCCTTTTCGGGGCATCACCCTATTTTGTGAAAAAATATTCCTAGATTTATTGGGGAATATTTTGAAAATATGAGTACTTTCATAATTATTTTTCTAATCTTCAAGTCCAATTTTTATGTATCTTTATAGCCCTGAATCTTTAGGGATCATGAGGCTAATTTTTTACAAGAATAATATATATCTTAACAACCCTAAACCTTTAGGGGTCTTGAGGCTGAGTTTTGTACGATATATATTTCAAAACTACGTACACCTGATTCTCATCTTAATGAGATACGTCGGTAGTCCTCCATAGATTCGATGGTCTTAAAAAAATAAACTCTGACATATTAGTTTTCTCTAAAATCAAAATAATATTTAGTGGTTGGTTTGTGGCTAAATTGACATCTCACCCATACAAGACCATGTCTAAATAACAGGCAAGATGACCCCACAAAATGATACAGGATCTAAGATGAGTTGGTGTAGATTGTTAAAAATGAGGAATAAGAAGAAATGGCCTGAAAAGTGAGAAATTTGGAGCAAGAATATGAGAAACATACAAATACTGAGAGAGAGAAAAAGAGTTCTCACAAGGAATTTTACATGTTTCAATGGTCACTTTCTTCTAAACTCTAAAACACCAAAGTTGGACATGTACAAGGGTTATGGTGATTCTTTGACTCATATGAAAAGGTTTTGTAATCAATTAAGAGGAGTAGGGGGAAGAGAAATTGCTAGCGTATTAATTTGGAGAGAGTTTAACGGTGATAAATTCAGAATGGTTGGGGCAAAAAAAACACAGATGATGTCACAATGATGGTGGAGACTCTATTAAGGTCGACGTGCCAATCAGTGACTAAAATATTAAGTTCGGCAATTTGAAAGTCACACTGTTCCCCATGAGGAAGGAGTTTTGGTAGTCTGTTTTATTTTTATTTCTGCTACCCAAATTATTTTAAGATTGTAGTTCGGAATCTATCATGTTTTATTTTATTATCATTCTATCCAAACCCTTCTATCTTTCTGTCAAAAAATGTGTGTCCCTTTTATTTTTTAATTTAATTTTATTTTTCAATATATATTGTTTGATTCTCTTTTCTTCTTTAGAGAGCTCTTATATGGTGATTCTAGTGATGTGATATGCATGTTGAATTACAAACTAGTCTTAAAATCTAATCTAATCCTGAAACACTTGATCAAGAAGATGGAGTTGAAACAAAAAACATATAAGAAAATAAGTAAAGTATTGAGATGTTTTTTGATCAAGTTAAAGTCTCACTTAAATAGATTGAGGCAATCACTTTGCGAATCAAAAAGTGACTTGGTCATCCATGATAAGGTCCATCTCAAGTACATCAAATGGATCAATCAGAGGTTATATAGTCTTCATTTTCAGGAGAAGCAAAAGAAAATTAACTTACAAAAATGCATGAGTCCTTTAATGGGAGGAATGTGAATACAATTGGACCTTTCTGTTTGACAAATGCATGAGAAGTAGTGACATACGAACTCAGTCAAGGTCAATATTAAAAATATATATATGATCTTTATGTTCACTCTCAGATTGCATGTGAAGTTCTTGCATTTTTAAGGATTGATATGACGAAGGCATTTCATTCTGCTATCTAAATGTTGTGTCATCCTTTGTTATCCTTTTTGAGCTTTAGTATTATTTTATTTCATACCCCTCTTTTGGAATCAAAATAGAGTTTGAAAAATGGTGTCAGAAAAGTGTCAAGAAAAATAGAGTCAGAAAAATGTCAAGAAAAAATGAAGTCAGAAAAAATGTCAAGAAGAAAATGGAGTCAGAAAAAAATATCAAAAAAAAAAGTGGAGTTGAAAAAAAAATTTCCAAAAAGAGAAGAATCAAAGAAAAGAAAAATAAGAGAGCCTAAGTTCGATTAAAAAAAGCAAAAAACAAGAGAATGACTTGTCTGAACTACATTTGACCTGATTCTTGCTATGACAAGATACGTAGGCAGCCCTACTCTGGGCTTCGGTCTAACTAAAAGAAAATTCAAGTTACCCAGAATGAAATAAAATTGGGGCAAAAGTTTATTTCCTTAAAGAGTCGATTCCAAAAGTTGTATGATTCGCCCAATGTTATGTAAATTTTCTAGCCTCATGCTGCCCTTTATTTTTAACCCTTTCCAAAAGTCAAGTTACAATCAAAGAAAGACCTTCAGATCAATCTTTGAGAATGTCAAGGCTAAACATGTTATGAGTGCACGACATTTCATATTTTGGGCGTCATTTTCTTTCAAAAAAAAAAGTCTTATTAGTGAAAACTCTCCTGGGTACCATAAGACGACACGAATTGTGAGATTAACAAAAAATGAGAGTCTTATTGTGAAAACCTTTTTGGACACCATAAGACGACGGAGAGTTGAGAAAGAAATAAAAATGAGATAGGCTCGTTGGCAAAAACCCATTGAGGTGCCATTAGACGAAGGGGGATTGTAATTTGGAAAGAACAAGGTCAACAATGGTTCAGATTCATATTCAATAAAAGGGTAAAAATTGATCATGATTAGTATGGAAAGATTAAGTGGTTTAATTCAAAATGCATGGCATAATCATTGAAATCGGCTACCACACTCAAATAAGTTTTTCTTTTGTCGTTTAGTAAAATAGATGCCTAAAGTCTTCTTTTTTCTTTTAATTATTTTTATTTTTATTTTTTATTTTTGTGTGTTTATGGTCAAAAGAAAATCACTATTGTCATCTTTCACATATTTTTTAGTCAAATTTATGTCAAAATAAGTGAGGAAGGACTTCAAAACCTTCTACCAACTCCTTCAGTCATGCAAAGTAAGACAAAGGGATGACACACAAAGATAACATGTCTCAAAAATAAAGCAAGGTACTCAAGAAAGCTTGTCATCCGATAGTTTTTGGACTCATAGAAGTATAAAGGGTGTATTTGAAGTTGAATCCAAAGGTATCATGCAAGAGAAATATGATGTGAGTCAAAAGTTTTGGTAGTCAGATTTGGGGTCGAAAGTATGACAAGTCAACAATACCTTTCAATGATTTTCAATGGATCTGAGCATTACAAGTGCACAAACGATCGCCTCAATAGCCAAATGTCGCAAATCAACCACCATTATTTTTTTCTAAATTTAAAATTTTTCTTTGTATGAAACAAAAACACATGTTACCTTCAAATCAAGGGCTTTAAAGCCTAGATATCAAAAGATGTAATTCCTCACTTTTACAAATGCAAAAGGAAATATTGGTACACATGTTTAGTAATCACAATCATGGTAAAAACTTGTCAACCATTACTCCTAAAGGATGCACTTTCTAGTTGAGTTATTAAACCCCTGAGAGATACACTTCGTAGTTTGTATAATTCACGATTCATTTGTTAGGTAACACACTTCCTAACTTGAACATTCACTCCTAGAAGACACACTTTCTAGTCGAGTCATTTAATTTAACCCCTAGGAGATGCACTTCCTAGTCATGGTATCTCAGTTTTAATGTGTTAGGTAATGCACTTCCTAACTTGAACATTCACTCCTAGAAGACACACTTTCTAGTCGAGTCATTTCTTTTAACCCCTAGAAGACGCACTTCCTAGTCAGGGTATGTCAGTTTTCATATGTTAGGTAACGCACTTCCTAACTTGTACCTTCACTCATAGATGACACACTTTCTAGTTGAGTCATTTCATTTAACCTTTAGGAGATGCATTTCCTGATCTAGGTATTTCAGTTTTCATATGTTAGGTGACACACTTCCTAACTTGAACTTTCACTCCTAGAAGACACACTTTCTAGTTGAGTCATTTCATTTAACTCTTAGGAGACACACTTTCCTGTTTGGGTAATTTAAGTTTCATGTGTTAGGAGATGCATTTTCTAATTTTGGTCATCAGTTTTACTCTGAATAAACGTATTTTGTTAGCAGGGTTTCGAATCAACCTCTTTACTGTACTTTTTTAAAAGATGTAATCTAATTACACTCACAAAATTTTCTTGTGCAAACTGGGGAAAATATTTTGTTCGTGTTTATTGAGAATTTTTTTTTCTCAGGACCCTCTAAAAGAATGAAAATTTATTTATGCTCAGGACCCTCCTGAAGAATGGGACAAGACCCTCTTAAAGAATGGGAATTTTTTTTCTTAGGACCCTCCAGAAGAATGGTAATTTATTTATGCTCAATACCCTCCTGGAGAATGGGACAGGACCCTCCTGAAGAAAGAAAATTTATTTTTTCTCAGAACCCTCCTAAAGAATGATATAGTACCCTCCTGAAGAATGAATTTTTTTTTTTGCCCAGGACCCTCCTGAAGAATGGTAATTTATTTTTTTCTCAGGACCCTCCTGAAGAATGGGACACGATCCTCTTAAAGAATGGAAATTTATTTATTTTAGCTCAGGACACTCCTGAAGAATGGGACATGACCCTCCTGAGGAATGAGAATTTATTTTTTGCTCAGGACCCTCTTGAAGAATGGGACAAGACCCTCCCGGAGAATGGTAATTTATTTTTTGCTCAGGACTCTCCTGTTGAATGGGACAAAACTCTTCTGAAGATTGGAAATTTATTTTTTGCTCAGGACCCTCCTGAAGAATGGGATAGGACCCTCCTGAAGAATGAAAAATTATTTTTATTCTCAGGACCTTCCTGAAGAATTGGACAAGACCCTCATAAAGAATGAGAATTTATTTTTTGCTCAGGACCCTCCTGAAGAATGGGACAAGACCCTCCTGAAGAATGGGAATTTATTTTTAGCTCAGAACCCTCTTGAAGAATGGGACAAGACCCTCCCGAAAAATAGAAATTTATTTTCATGCTCAGGACCCTCCTGAATAATGGGACAGGACCTACCTGAAGAATGAAAATTTATTTTTTGATTAGGACCCTCCTAAAGAATGGGACAAGACCCTCCTAAAAAATGGGGATTTTTTTTTCTTAGGACCCTCCTGAAGAATGGGACAAGATCCTCTTAAAGAATGAGAAGTTATTTTACATCAGGACCCTCCTGAAGAATGGGATGCTATTTTTCTGTTTCACTATTTTCTTTGAGTTTAGGAGCCCCCATGAAGAACAGGGTGAAGAAATAATAAGACAGGAGCCCACCTGAAGAATAGGGTGAAGAAATAAGAAATCAGGACCCCACCTGAAAAATAGGATGAAGAAATAACAAGTCAGGAGCCCGCTGAAGAACAGGGTGCAGAAATAGCAGATCAGAAACCCGCTTGAAGAATAGGGTGAACATTATCAGTTGCAAGTTCAGAAGCCCGCCTGAAAATATGGTGAAGATTATCAAATTCAAGTCAGAGGAAAAAGTTTGAAGAATAAATAAATTATCACGTTCCTCTCTAATGCAAAAGCCAACAAGAAGAAACATTTTCTGTTTCAAGTTCGACTTAGAATAATGACCATCTCACCATTTGAGAAGTCATAAAGATTCAAGTCAAGATTCTAGAAAAGCAGTATAGATAGGATCTTTAACTTGTATTTTATTTTATTTTTTGTTATTCATTTTAATGTAAAAGTAGAAAGTCGAAAACCAGAAACTCGACGGAACCTCACTCGATCTTTTACTCGTTCTCTCATCATTTTACCTTTTAACTACACGTGACCTGATTCTCTTATAACCCAGGATATGTAGGCGGTCCAAAATCAGGACTCGATCACTTCTTTTCTTTTCTTTTATTTTATCCTCACTTTTCGAATAATTGGAGGATAAAAATATCCTCTTTATCTACTTTGTATGAAAACTCTTCAAGATTTCACACAAAGAGGGGAAAAATTTAAACACGTAATTTTTTACCCTCCCGAGTTTAATATATTTTTTGACATTAAATATTTATATTTTTATCCAATATTTATTCTAACTCTTATTTCATTTTTAATAAAATTTTAGTCAAAAATAATTAACTAAATGAATTTCATTTTAGGATAATTATTTTATTTTATTTCTAATTTTAAAAAATAATGCAAAATTTAAAAATATTTTTTAAAAAATTGTAAATAAATAAGCTAGTAGTTTTAGTACTATCTTAACTATATTTATTTTCGGATATTTATAAACTTTTATTGTATTTTCATAAATATAAAAATTAGTTAGTTATTATTATATTATTATTATTATCATTATTATTATTTTTATTTGTTATTATTATTATCTTTTATAAAAGAAAAAGAAAGAAAAAGATTCAAATTTTAAAAATTCCTATCCTATCTTATGTTAACCGCCACCCCCACCCCCCACCCACCACGTCCCTGTACTTAAGGATTTTCTCAACCCCTAGAAAAAGGACGTATATTCTATCTCCCTACAGACACTGTATTAGATCAAAAAAATCAAAGAAAGATAGTGGGTAAACATCAAAGAGTAAAAAAAGAAAGTGAAATCCTTTTGAAGCAGAGGAATTGAGTGTTGAAAAAAATTTCTATTCGAGTTTTTGGTGACGACGTTCGAATTTCTGTTTTAATTCATTATTAGGTTCTATTTCAATTTTGTATTATTTATTGTATAAAATTTTTAGTGAATCAAATTATGTTCATAGTTATGTTGATGATTCCATGGTTTAATTTGTGATATTATTTATGTACTGTATTGAATTAAGAAAGAAAAATAGACGCACAACACATACGCAAAAATAGTGAGAAGAAAAATCCCATGGCCATTCACTCTTGATACTCACACATTCTTATGGGGATACAGAGAAATTAACTGAGAATGGAGGGTAAGAGATTGGAAAATAAAACGCCAGCCAGAAATAAAGACTATTCCGTTGAGTTCTCGTTGGAATATACCAACCGCACCGCCCCTTTTTTCCTCTTTTTATTTTTCCCCTTTTCCCGGCATTCACTGGAGAACCAAATCGGCGGAGAAACACCATTAAAAGGCGTCCAAACGCCACCATAAACTAGATCCGTCAGATCTCCCCTAAATCTGGCCAAATCTACGCCACTGGAAAAAATCTTGTTATTGTTTTGTTATTGTTCCGGTGCAACTCATCGAAAAACAATGTCTATAGCTCTAATCTTTCTCAAAAATTTACTCCAAATCATGATTATTTAAACACTTTTCTCTCATATTTGCTAGGGTGGAACTACAACTTTTGTTTTACAGTAGGGTAGAATTAACTACTTTTTGTTCTTTAAGCATGATTGGCGGGAGCATAAATCTACGATGTTTTAGAGAATAGTCTTTGCCACGTGAAACCAGATCAACATCCGTGTGAGCATATGAAAATTTAAAACAATGGCCTGTGCTGGTTAACTTAAAGATTATGAAAAAATTAGCATAAAAAGTTTGACTTTCTTTTGTTAAGTGGATCGTGACCATTAGTCAATGAAATTTGTTCATCAATTAGTTGGATTGGTTAGGTTTTTAATCAGCCTGTCCTATTCATATTAATTAGCTATCTTTTGAATTTTCTTAACACTAAAAAAATTATTATTTAATCATCTTAATAATAGGTGTATTTGTCTAAATTATGATTTATTTTCTTTAAGTTTGTCAAACACTCCTCTAATATTTCCATCATGATTTTTGTGTTTGAATCAGATTTCGATGATTTGCAGGTTTGATTTGTTTCATAATATATGACTTGACTCTTATATGAATTTAAAGATATTAAATTTTGGGGAATCATAATAAAAATTAGTATAATATGGTTAATGGTTAATTTTGTGTATTTGTATTATTTTATTTATTATTTATTTTTCTTTTATTTTTATTTTATTACAAGGCTTGATAATTATTTGTTAAATTAATTTATCATTTTAAATGAATATTGCTTTAGTTTACCGTTAAGAATAAAATAGCGTTTCGAATAGAGAAAATTGTTACAAATTTATAAGGAAAAAAACAATTCCTTCAACACTAGGCAAATTTTAGGTACGTTTTACAATATTCGTCTCAATTAAGAATGTGACATACGCAGCTTTCCGAGACATTTTTTCAAGGATGCAATAATGCACCTTGACAAATAGCTTTTAAAATTAATTTTCACTGTTTATTTAACATAAGAGACATAGACAACTATTTTTGGTATAATAAAAATGAGTGATTTTAGGCCTCAACATAATTTATCAAAATAGTAAGTGAAGATAAGTCAATAAAAGTGATCGTGCTAGAACCACGGGACTTGAGGTGTTCCTCACACCTTTCCCTCAGTCAACAGAATTCCTTACCCGATCTTCTATTTTCGCAGATCAATAAAGAGTCATTTTCTTTTTATTAGGAATTCAATGAAGTGAATTGAACACCATAACTCAATTTCAAGTGGCGACTCTGAAAATGATAAAAATAATCCATATTCAAAATCGTCTCTTTAATTGGAGCAACCCTTCGACTCAGAGCCTTCGACCCTCTTGTGCGAAAAAGAAGGTGTGACATCGTCTTATAGAAGTAACTATTCAAGTTAAGAAGTGTGTCTCCTAGAGGTTAAATGACTCGACTAGAAAGTGTGTCTTCTAGGAGTGAAGGTTCAAGTTAGGAAGTTCGTTACCTAACACATGAAACTTAAATTACCCAGACAAGAAAGTGTGTCTCCTAGGGGTTAAATGAAATGATTCAAATAGAAAGTACATCTTTTCTTGGAGTAAAGGTTCAAGTTAGAAAGTGTGTCACCTAACAAATGAAACTTGAATTATCCATACTAGGAAGTGCGTATCCTAAGGGTTAAATGACTTGACTAGAAAGTGTGTCTTCTAGGAGTGATGAATGATGAGTTTCTACCGTGATTTTGATTACCAAACATGTATAACAATATTGTCTCTTACTTTTGCAAAAGTGAGGAATTTCATCTTGTTGATAGTTAAACTTTAAAGCATTTGAATTGAGGGTAACATTCCTTTCTATTTCAAACAAAGACAGATTATGGTTTAAAAACGTGGTGGTTGGTTTGTGGCATCTGGATATTGAGGTGTCCACTCTTACACCTGTCTTACTCAGCTCAATTTCAATCATTGATGAGTATCGTTGACTTGCACTTTTTACCCCCAAATTCTTTCTACTGGAACTTTTTGACTCAAATCATATTTCTCTTGCATGATGCTTTTGGGTTTAACTTCAAACACACCTTTAATATTTCTATGAGTCCAAAAACTGTCGGATAACTAACATTCTTTAGTACTTTAATTTATTTTGAAACATGTTATCTTCGTGCGTCAACCCTTTTTCTTGCTCTGTACCATTGAAGGAGTTGGTAGGAAGTTTTGAAGTCCTTCCT
Organism: Capsicum baccatum var. pendulum; assembly: GCA_030864225.1. NCBI lineage: Eukaryota > Viridiplantae > Streptophyta > Magnoliopsida > Solanales > Solanaceae > Capsicum > Capsicum baccatum. The sequence goes on from CM061554.1 coordinate 44,570,766, forward strand.
TTCTTGTCTTAACATGAATTTGACTCAAAAAATATGTGAAAGATGACAATGATTTTTCATTTGTCGATAAAAATTTAAAAATTAAAATAATAAAAAAAATAAAAAGAAAAAATAAAAAGACAATAGACATCTCATTTTTAATTCAACATAAAAGAAAACTTATTTGGGTGTGATAGCCAATTCCAGTGATTATGACATGCATTTTTGAATTAAACAACTGGATCTTTCCACACTAATCATTTGTGAAATTTTGCCCACTTATTGATTTTGAAAATGAGCCACTGTTGAATTTGTTCACTCTAAATTACAATCCCCCTTCGACTTGTAGCACCTCAATGAGTTTTTGTCAACTAGCCTATCTCATTTTTATTTGTTTCTCAGCTCACCATCGCCTTATGGTGCCCAAAACGGTTTTCACCAATAAGACTCTCTCAGTTTCATTCTTTTTTATAAGAAAAATAATGTCCAAAATATGAAACATTATTCACCCATAACATGTTTAGCCTTGGCATTCTCAAAGATCAATCTGAAGGTCTTTCTTGGGTTGTAACTTTGCTTTTGAAAAGGGTTAGAAAGAAAGGGCGGCATGAGGCTCAAAAATTTATATGAGATTGGATGAAGCATAAAATTTTTTGAATCGACTCTTAAGAAAATAAATTTTTGCCCTAATTTTATTTCATACTGGGTAAATTAAATTTTTTACTTGGTTGGACCAAACCCCAGAGTAGGGCTGCCTACATATCTTGTCATAGAAAGAATCAGGTCAAACGTAGTTCAGGTGTCATTCTTTTACTTGCTTGATTGATGATGATTTTTTTCCTTTGGCTCTTTTTTTAAATATATTGCTCTTTCTTCACACCTTTCTTTTCTTTCTTTTCTTTTCTTTGACTTTTTTTTCATACTCTATTTTGATTTCAAAAGAGGTGTATGAAAAAAAATAAAACTATGGCTCAAACGGAGTAACAAAGGATGACACAACATTTGTATAGCAGAATGAAACACCTTCGTCATATCAATCCTTAAAAATGCAAGTACATAAACATGTGATCTGGGAGTGGAACATGAATTTTATATGCATCTTTTCATTATTGACCATGACTAAGCACTTGTGTCACTACTTTTTATGCACTTGTCAAACATAAAGGTCAAATTGTCTTCTACATTTCTCCCATTAGAGGACTCATGAGTTTTTGAAGCTAACTTCTTTTTGCTTCTCTTGACAGTGGAGACTATATATCCTCTGATCGCTCCCATTTAAAGTGCTTGAGATGGACCTTCTCATTGATGACTAGGTCATTTTTTATTCACAAAGCGATTACTTCAATCATTCAATTGAGGCTTTAACTCGGTCAACAAACATCTCAACACTTTACTTATTTTCTTACATGTTTTTTCCTTTCAACTCTATATGTTTTCTCCTTTCAACTCTATCTTCTTGGTCAAGTGTTTCAGGATTAGATTAGATTTTAAGAGCTGGTGAAAATTCAGCATGCATATTATATCACTAAAATCTACATAAAAAAATATGTAATGAAAGGAAAGACAAATAAATAATATATATATATATATATATTAAAATAAAGTAAAATAAAATAAAATAAAATAAAAATAAATAAATAAAAGGGACACTAAATTTTGTTAAAAGAAAAGATGACCGAGTTTCAACATAAATGGAAAATAGATCAGACAAGATAGACTCCGAACTACAATCCTGAAATAATTTGGATAACAGAAAGAAAAACAAAATAAACTTCCACAAATCCTTTCTAGTAAGGGGAGGAGTGACTTCTCAATTGTTGAGCTTGACATTTTAGTCAGTTCGCGCATCGGCATGACTAGAGCCTTCACCACTGTCAATGTCCTGCACCATAATCAATTTATCTTTAATCATTCTTTCTATTTCTCTTTTCAAAGAACGATAATCTTCTGTACTATGACCCTAAACATCAGAATAATATACACATCGTACATTAGGATCAAAGTTTCTTAAATATGGGTCAGGGGTGTACCTAAGAAGTGGAGTGGTCATGTCCTTTTTGTCTCAATTTCTGGAATAAACTAGTATATGATTCTCCAATTAGTGTGAAACTATCCCTTAAATTCTTCCTTTTTCATTGTTTGACTTGGAACAAAAATCGAGTCTGGAGGGGCTTGGATATGTTTGTGGTATTGGAGGATGATTCTGAGGGGTTGGTATATGCCATTGCAGGTAAGAAGGGGCTCGGACATATGGTTGTGCATTATAACTAGGATACTGAGGGGCTGTAATGGAATATAATGAATCTTGGGGAGGAACATAGTATCATGGATGGTTATATGGGTCTTGAATGTATATTTTGGATTGAGATTGCGCGTATGGGTAATGCGGACCTTTCGAACTTTGTTGCGATCCTGACACAACAGTAGCCACATCCTCCTTTCTTTTACTTTTCTTCGAAACTTCCTGAACCATTTTGAATTTCCTACACAGTTGTTTTCAAAGCAGCTTGGCTTATAATTTTTCTGGACTCAATTCCATTTTCTACCATTTCTCCTATCTTAATGACCTCAGCGAATGTACTTTCAATAGTAGAAAGAAAATGAAGTAAATAATTAGGTTCCTGTGCTTGGAGAAAATATCAATCGTCTCAGATTCCTTCCTTGATAGCTTAACTCTAGCAGCTTGCTCCCTCCTTCTAACAGTATATTCTCAAAAACTTTTGGTTCTCTTTTTCCTTATGTTGGCAAATGTAGTACGATCCGACCCTGTTTCGATACTATTGAAACTGCTTGACAAAATTCTTAGCCATGTCATCACAAATATGCCAATGAGAGATATCTTGATCAATGAACCATTCTAAAGCTATTCCTGCCAGGCTCTCTCCAAAATAAGCCATCAACAATTCTTCTTTTCCCCTACTCCTCTAAGTTGATTGCAAATGTTTTCAAATGAGCCAACACTACTAAAAAAAAGAGAGAAAACCGACCACAAAATCGACCAAATTGTGTGGTCGGTAATGTTGTGGTAGTTTTTTAATAACCGACCATATGTGGTCGGTTTTTTTAAATATATATATATATTTACAAAATTCATTATTATTTTAATAAAATTTTAAAAAAATAATTTTGGGAAACTAAAACCTACCACTTGTAGTAGGTTTTTAGCAAAAAAAAATTTCAAAAAACCGACCACTTGTGGTAGGTTTTTCTTGGAATTTAAAAAAAAATCAAAACTCAAATACAACATGCAACAACAACAATGCAATACAACAATATCAAATCAAATACAACAGCAATAACAACGAAAAACCAAATGTAAATCTATCTATAATATATTAAAAGTGTGAAGGTCCTTAGAAAAGTGATTTGAATTTTTTTCCCTTCATTAAAAGTTTCTGTAATAGACAAAATCGTCTTTTTACTATTTTCATATTTATAATATTTAAAATTAAAAATTAAAAATTCCTAAAATATATGGTAAGAAAATAATTTTTTTTTTTTTAATAAGGAATCCTACTAATTTTGAAAGAACAAATATAATAGATTTTATTTTAATATTGGTAGTTTTTTGTTTCCACAATTTACATTAACTAATTTTGAAAGAACAAATATAATAGATTTTATTTCAATATTGGTAGTTTTTTGTCCACACAATTTACATTAAACCACTGTAGGTGACATTTTTAATAGGAAAAAAGAGCCCAATTCACGTGAGGAAACACACTAAGACATTGTTTCTAAGTGGTACTCTCTCTCTATGTATATAGCCTTTATGAAAAAAAAACTCGTGTAAGAGTTTATTTTAAGCATTGTTCGTTATTGATTATTTTAAGCATTGCTGCTGTTATTTTCAGTTTGTTTCTTTTGAAACTTACACCTTTTTACTATATTTCACGTGTTGTTTTGTTTTTTGTCCTTGTTGTTGTGTTTTGTATATATATATATATATATATATATATATATATATATATATATATATATATTTAAATTATTTCTTTTCTAATTATTTGATTTTGAGTTTATGTTGCAGCGAATTCATGATAAGAGTTGGTTGTGACAATTGATGATTATTGAAATCGCTTATTGATGACATAATACTTCAGTTTTTGCTTGTAGTTTTCTTCATATTTTTTTCACTAATATTTAGGACTTTATTTTAAGCATCAAATTTTATGGAAAAACCTTCATCTATAATTTATAATCTATAATATATTAAAATGTTAAAAGTGTGAAAACTATTAGAAAAGTGATTCAAACTTTTTGACCTTCGTTAAAAGACCCTACAATAGACACAATAGTTTTTTTACCAATTAATATATTATTATCATAATTATATTAAATATTGACTATATAAATATATGAAATAAAATGTAAAAGTTTTCTACTAATCCCTAATTTTAACGGAGGTGAGTTTTCTATTTTAGGTAAAAAATCTCAATCCTCTATTAAAATATTACCTTTCTAAATATACCTCCAAATTTGCACGTAGGTTTTTCTTCTCTTACCTATATATAATATAATTGTTTTCTTTTAAAACCATAATACATATATAATTTTAATCGGTGAGTCATATATATATCTATATTTATAATCTATAATCTATATCTATAATATATTAAAAGTGTGAAACCCTTAGAAAAGTTAATTGAACTTTTTCCCCTTCATTAAAGCTCTCTGTAATAGACAAAATCGTCATTTTTTATCTTCTTATTATATTTTTTAATTAATAATAAAATAAGAATCCTAAAATATATGGTAGAAGAAATTATATGGTAAGAGGTATTAGGAGAATTAATTTCTATAATTAAAAAACACTCGTTAAATATATAGAAGACAAATTAGATAGAGACAAGGTTACTGTTGGTATTTTTTTGTATTTGGTTAGGATACTTCTCCAATTTCATTTTTTATTTTAAGTAATTCGACTATTTATTTTTGGTTGATAAGAAGGGATTGTTTTTGTTTTTTATATTGTAGGCATTGTTAAGAAAATCAGTGCTAAACGAACGTAGGTTTTGTTTGTCTATTGTTTTGCATTGTCAAAAATGTGTTAAAAAGGTAAAAAGATTTCCTTTTAATTTTTGGTGAAATAATTTTGCAATTAATTTAAGTTTTAATTTTTTAGGTTTAGTTGTATAATTTAGGTAAAAAATTATAATATTTAATACTTCTAAATCAGTTAGAATTTTACCTTATATATAAAAAAGAATTTCTATAATTCTATTTAAATAAGAGTTTGATCAAACTTTACTAGAAACTTAGGGTTATTTCTTCTTCCATACATCTATTTTTGTGTTTTGTTAATGTAGTAGTGTATCATGTTTAATTGATTGTATATTTTTTCTTTCCACCAAAAAGATTGTATATTTTTCTTTTTGTGAACAGGAAGTATGATTAAAGCTCCTCCTTTTGTGACGCCATCGTTAATGTTTTGTATCTATTCGTATTCAATATCTATTTCTCTAATATGTGCAAGAAATAACGTAAAATCAAATCCTTTATGTGCATGATAGGGTTGGTCGTTAACGATAAGTCCTACGATATATAGTAAGAGAAAAATAGAAAAATCATCTCACAAGTGTTTGTTCATTGTCAAAAGCTTTTGAAAATTAAAATATGTTGCTCTCGAGGCACCCAAAAAACATGTGAAAGATGCAGGTCCAAAGATTATCAGTAAAGGGCTCATCACAGATGAACAGGTTAGTTACTATTTCAACTTACAATTAGACTCTTGTAATTTCTACTCCATACATATTTTCTTATTTCACAGTCTTAGTTACTTCCTCCTTATTTGTGCTTAACAAAAAGAAAGAAGTGAAAGATACCTTGCTCGACAACAAGTTTAAGATGTCGTAGATTCTATATAAATTGCATATGTTGTTTCAAAATCTTTAGCTTTGTCCGAAAAAGATATCAATTTTATTATTGTATGTAATTGATTGTTCTAAAAGATATTATGTTACTCGCGTGCAATATTAAATACATTAGTATAAGATTCCTAAGAGAAAATTTGAATATTCTATCACTTGCTTTTTTGTCAAATTATATTATGCGCGCAAATAAATGAGTACAATATTTATTTTGAAGTCAACTACAATTTTTATGATTTGTGTGATTTTATTGATTAGCGTGAGGCACACATGCAACGCACGTACACTATGCTAGTATATTCAAAAGTGTACAAGACATACAAAATATCCAATTGAAGTAAATATGAAAATACTACAACAATAGTTTCATACAACAAAATTTCTAAATTCAAAGTACAACACATACAAAAATAAAAAACTAAAAGTCATCATCATCGAATTCGTCATCGTCTTCCATATCATCATCCATGCTGAAATCATCCAGGGGGCCTAGATCCTTTGCAACCTGAACTGCATCACCAGGACATAGAGGAATAACCCTCGCAGTCAGAATGAAAGAGCTCAAATGCTGCTGCTTCTTCTTGAATTGTGATGTTGTTGCCTTCTCCTTCTTCTTCTGCCTCTCTCTCTGTTCAGCAAGCTCTTCGGTGAGTTGAGAAATCATATTTTGTAGTCTTTCAATCATTTCTCCATCAACTAAAGATCTAGAGTAAGAAGGCCCGGACGAACACCTAACATTATCGCCAAAAATATTTTTGTGGTATCCGACCAAATGGCCCCTATTTGCAGGACCCATAACTTTTGCCCATAACTCCTCCTCTAAATGTTGGGGTATTGAGTTACCCGGACTTTCAGGAGTCTAACTACTATGATACGCTCCAACAAGACGCACATATTCTTCCTATATTCAAAGTAAAGTTTATACTAATAGTCAAAAAATATTAAAGTAGTTATAATTGATTAATATCAACTTTAAGAAAAAGATTCATAAATTCAGAATTTGTTTCTTAAATGGACAACTTTTACACGAGCTTCAACCCAGACATCTTCATCAGTCGAGTTCTTTTTTTTCAGTACATGAGTCTCCTCGTATAGCTCACCATGTGCAATTTTCCTTCCCTTTTTTTCCTGCATATGAAAAAATTATCAATGTTCAAATAATAAAAAAATTTAAATAGAAACAAATAATTAAAACTGTAAAAGTTACATACCATTTTTTCTATCACAGCAAGAGTACTTCTGGCACCCACAGTATGTAGGGAGCCACCCTTGGATGATGCCCGAGCTTTCTTTCTTTTTCACTCAACAATTTGTATTCTGCGTGATTCCAATGGCGAACATACAGTTTCCATGCGCCTTCAGGAATCCACTTAGGTTTTATCGAGTTCTTTCAAGAATAATCCAAGAGATCGTTAAATCTGACTCTACATCTTATGAAAAAGTTCTTTATAAGAAATGTATTTGCATCATCCCACCAGTAAAATTTCTACAACCAAAGTGTAATATTCAATCTTTTATTCTAACAAAGTGTTAATAAATAGTCGATAAGTTAAATCCTTACCTTAAATTCTTCAAACATTCTATCCCTGACCAGTTCTAGAACTTTCTGCCAGCTGGTCCAGTAGCCGTTTAAGTGCCGAGCAATGCATATTCACGCCTTTTTTCCAATTCCACCATCCGGCTTAAACCTACAACACAAGATCAAACAGTAATTTCATAGAGCATAATAATATAGTAATGAGAAAATGAGTAACGTTATTATATTTAGAAATCTTACCCTCTCGTAAATGGAACAAGATAAATCCTCCCAGAATCACCTCTGTCTCCTTGCTGCCTAGTAAGTGATAGTGGATGCACTGGCGTGGGCGGATCTAAAACACCAGATAGAGTGTCTCTAAGCTGAAGATCTGACAACCCAATAGATCCAGCAGAATCACTGTGCAAAGCTGTGTGACTGCTGCAGGAGGGCATCGATGATGGTACATGTCTGGAGGGACCAGCGGCTGTCTGATAGTACTGTGCTGGCGGTGGCACAGTCATAGCAGCAGAATGAGTCGGTGCAGATCCATGTAGTGTCCCCACATGCAAGGAGTAGGTATCAAATCCTCGAATGACCTAGAATATGAGGGTCGTGCTGGCACGTTAGCAAAGCGACCCTCAGATATATGAATGCCTGTCGGTCGTCTATAAGGTGCAGGTTGTCTATTATTTTTTGGTTTCGTAGTATCAACTTTTGCCTTACCTTTGTCACCTCTGCCTGACATCTAAATTATGTTAAGTTAGCAAGTAGTTAGTTACAACAAAATGAATGTAGACATTCCAAGTAAATAATTTCAAGTTACTAATTCACATTTCAAATAGCTCCAACAACACAAGATATAGACAAAAATATTTCTATTCCTATATAAATCGTGGAAAAGTGGAAACAACAAAGTAAAACAGTATATTACATATCAATCTTAAACAAGAAGTATAAAGGTAAATATATAGTACAAATCATAGAGACATCAATACATAATAAATACAACCTACACAACTAAGCCTCATCTTCTGAAGACTCTCCACTAAACCATTCACCCTCTTCAGAGGTTTCCTCATCTCCTACCCATTCAGCCTTTTTTTTTCACAATATTAACTTCTTCAAATATATTTTTTGGGTGATTCAAACCGTCCACTAATTCAACGTTCACTAGTTGGTGATCAATTTGCATTTCAATTTGATACGCAGTCTCCAGCACATTCTCAACAGATAAGGAGCATAATACACTTGTGTAGCATTTTGCGCTAGAACAAATGGATCATAAATAGGATACGAGCTATTATGCTTCACTTCAATGATGTTATGCTCCCTATGTACTCTTGTGCTTGGATAAAACCACTTACATCAAAAGAGGATAATTTTTTTAATTGGGAAACCAACATACTCCAGTTCTAAGATCTCATGTATGATGCCAAAGTAATCAACATCATCATCACCCTTAACCCAAACACCACTATTGTTTGTTTTCCTTGTTCTGAGTGTTGTTTGGTGGAAAATTTAAACCCATTTACTTTGTATTAGGACATTGCATTAGCTTCAACTGGACCTAAAGAAATATCTCTCAAAAGTTGATTTTATGTGGTTGCATTTGGTGAATGGTGTACCTAAAGATATTTTATATATATATATATATATATATATATATATATATATATATATTAGTTGGGGAATGTGTAAATGTTTAAACTTTGTAGAAATATTAATACACTTACGAACCTCATTTTTAAACCATGTTGCAAAGGATGCATACACTTGATTTTTGTGGAATTAAGCCTTAAATGAACTGAATATCCAACATGGGAAACATAATTAGTTTATTTAAGAAAATGAGTAAACAAATAAGATATGTTAAAATATTAATCTTTTTACTTCAGAAAGGGCTCAATTTCTGGGCAATTCAGCATGGCATACAAAGTTGCTGATTTGCGCTTCGTGGGAGTGTGCCGGCGAGGTATGGTCATTTTAGCCATACAACCAGATTGATTAAAAATTAATATTGGTTGCAAATGAGGCTCATTCACATTGTCCTGATGATGATTCGGTCGGTTTCTTGAACAAGCAACTTCATCATGAAAGTAGTATGAATAAAATTGAGAAGTTTCTCTTGTAAGATATGCCTCAACTATAGATCCTTCCACCCTATGTTTGTTTTTTGGATCCCTTTTCAATTTTCCAATTGCCTTGTACAAGCTTAAGGTTAGATGTTTACTATGTTTAAAAAAGATATGTATGAATTTGAATATGTTGCAAATACTTACCGTTTGAATGGATATATCCACCTAATTTGAACTGAACCGCCTAACCGAGCTTCGTGCACAAGGTGAATGGGAAAACATTCTATCACATCGAAGAACGTTGGTGGGAAAATCTTCTCCAGCTTGTTGGTGATAAGAACAATATTACTTTCCATTCACGATAAATTTTCTTCTTTTAATGTGGTGGCACATAAGTCCTTGAAGAACAAACTGATCTCTGCTATTGGTTTCCATATATTTTCAGGTAAACCAATAAAAGCAATTGGAAGTAATTGTTCCATGAAAGCATGACAATCATGTTTTTTCATTCCATCCCTTGTGCATATCAACCCTCTTTCCCAAATTTGAGGCATATCCATCGGACATCTTCAAACTTTGAACCCACTCACATATTTGACGTTTTTGGTCCAACTTGAATGTAAAACTAGCCTTAGGCTTAAGAACATTGTCGTTGGGCCCCTACTATAAGTGTAACTCTCTGCGGTTGTAATATTTTGGCAAGTCAAGTCTGGCTTTAGGATTATCCTTTGTTTTGCCGGTGACATCCATAACTGTGTTGAACAAGTTGTCAAAATAGTTCTTCTCAGTATGAATTAAATCAACATTATTTCTAAGTAAATTATTTGGCCAGTATTATTACTCCCAAAATATACTTTGCTTAGTCCAGTTATGCAAAACGTCATATCTATCAAGCCTGTACAATCGTTCCTCACTGGCTTTAGGCAAATCCTGAACTATTTCCCAGATGTCATGACAAGAAAGCCTTGGAGGTGGACCATCATGTTTCCTTTTATTCCTTCTAAATGCATTCTTGAGTCTCCTAAATTCATGATCAGGTGGCAAAAAACAACGATGACAATCAAACCACGATTTTTTCCTACCATGTCTCAACGTGAAAGATTTTGTTTTTTCCATGCAGTATGGACAAGCCAGCTTTCCAGCTATCATCCACCCAGACAATATTTCATAAGCAGGAAAATCATTAACAGTCCATATTAGATATGCACACAGATTGAAATTTTGTTTAAGAAAGATGTCCCAAGTTTCAACCCCCTCATGCCATAAAATTTGAAGTTCATCGATCAATGGTTGCAAATAGACATCTATTCCACTTTTTGGATTACGCAGGCCAGGAATAACACACTTTTAAAATATATAGGTACTAGTCATAAACAGTTTAGGAGGAAGATTATAAGGAGTGATAAATACAAGCCAACATGAATATGGCGCACTACTAACTGAAAAAGGAGAGAACCCATCCGCACATAATCCCAATCGAATGTTTCATGGCTCAGCTGCAAAACATGGATAAGTTGCATCAAAATGCTTCCAAGCCTCTCCATTAGATGGATGACAAATAATACCAGTGGGCCTTCTATTTTCACTATGCCATCTCATATAAGGAGCAGAGCTATTTGAAGCATACAACCTCTTCAACCTTGGTATAAGAGGTAAATAAGGCATCACCTTAATAACAATTTTATTTCCAGTAGAACCATGCTTATATCGAGAGTACTGACAAAACTTATAGAACTCTAGATTAGCATCTTCCTTAAAGTATAACATGCAACCATTTTCACAACAATCAATTCTAACCGAGGGGAGAACTAAATTTGACGCCAATCTTTTTGCCTTATAGAAAGAATTAGGAACCTCCAAGCCAAGGTCAACTAACTCTTTAATAAGGTCTATCATTGAGTCCATACCTCCTTCAGCAATATTCCAATCAGATTTAATACTTAATAATCTAACAGCAATAGACAAACGAGAGTGCGAACACCCGTCAAACAAAGGATTACTAGTAGCATGCAATTCTTTGTAGAAATTGCCTGCTTCGCTATTAGGAACATCTTCAACATTTTTCCTAAATTCAACCCCGTGTTGCATCCCAAAAGCATCGTGCACCATTTCTATCATCCTAGTATCTTGATATTCATTATGCCTTACAGACCTACTACTTTCTCCAACAACAAAGTTATTTTGCGCAACATCACCATGAATACCACACAATCTTAAAAAGTCCTCATGAAACCCCTTTCTATAAAGATGTTCCTTTACATATTCTTCACATACAAGATTTATACCATCACATCTAACACAAGGATAACGAATAACCCAAAAACGTGTCCAAACATCAAGTGTCTTAGCATGTTCAACAAATCTTTTGACACCTTCAACAAATTCCTCCCTAATACCAATTCTACTATCATTGTTCCAGTGATATATCAAGCTATAATCAGGTTCCATCTACGCAATCAATCAGATTCAACTAATTAGATCAAGTCACAAAAATTTAACCATTTTCAAGTAACTAATCCACCAAACAAGTCACATTCTAAATAAAAAAATCACCTCTAAAGTCCCTCACTTAACCATTTTCAAGTAACTAATCTACCAAACAAGTCACATTCTAAACAAAAAAATTACCTCTAAAGTCCCTACACTTAACCATTTTCAAGTAACTAATCCACCAAATAAGTCACATTCTAAACAAATAAATCACCTTTAAAGTGCCTACAATTAACCATTTTCAAGCAACTAAGTGTCAAAACAAAACCACATTTCAAACTAAAAAAAATCCTCTTTAAAGTTCCTACACGTAACCATTTTCAAGCAACTAAGTATCAAAACAAAACCACATTCAAAACAAAAAAATCCTCTTTAAAGTCCCAAAACTTAACCACTTTCAAGCAACTAAGAGTCAAAACAAAACCACATTTAGAACAAAAAAATCACCTCTAAAGTTCCTACACTTAACCATTTTCAAGCAACTAAGTATCAAAACAAAACCACATCCAAACACAAAGTTTCCTTCGTCCCTAAACTTAACCATTTTCAAGCAAATAAGTCGGAAAACAAAACCCCCCATTCAAAACAAAAAAATCCTCTTTAAAGTCCCTAAACTTAACCACTTTCAAGCAACTAAGTGTCAAAACAAAACCACATTTAAAACCACAAAAATCACCTCTAAAGTTCCTACACTTAACCATTTTCAAGCAACTAAGTATCAAAACAAAATCATATTCAAAACACAAAATTTCCTTCAACGTCCCTAAACTTAACCATTTTCAAGCAACTAAGAGTCAAAACAAAACCACATTCAAAACAAAAAAAATCCCCTTTAAAGTCCCTAAATCATTTTTAAGCAACTAAGTATCAAAACAAATCCACATTCAAAACACAATATTCCCTTCAACGTCCCTAAACTTAACCATTTTTAAGCAACTAAGTATCAAAACAAAATTACATTCAAAACACAAAATTCCCTTCAAAGTCCCTAAACTTAACCATTTTCAAGCAAATAAGTGTCAAAACAAAACCACATTCAAAACAAAAAAATCCTCTTTAAAGTTCCTAAACTTAACCATTTTCAAGAAACTAAGTCTTAAAACAAAACTATATTCAAAATAAAAAAATCTTCTTTAAAGTCCCTAAACTTAACCAATTTCAAGCAACTAAGTATCAAAACAAAAAAATCTCCTTTGAAGTCCCTACACTTAACCATTTTCAAGTAACTAATCCACCAAACAAGTCACATTCTAAACAAATAAATCACTTCTAAAGTCCCTACAATTAACCATTTTCAAGCAACTAAGTGTCAAAATAAAACCACATTCAAAACAAAAAAATCCTCTTTAAAGTCCCTACACTTAACCATTTTCAAGTAACTAAGTCTCAAAACAAAACCACATTTAAATAAAAAAAAATCCTCTTTAAAGTCCCTAAACTTAACCACTTTCAAGCAACTAAGTCTCAAAACAAAACCACATTTAAAACAAAAAAATCTCCTTTAAAGTTCCTACACTTGACCATTTTTAAGAAACTAAGTATCAAAACATAACCACATTCAAAACACAAAATTTCCTTCAACGTCCCTAAACTTAACCATTTTCAAGCAACTAAGTGTCAAAACAAAACCACATTCAAAACAAAAAAATCCCCTTTAAAGTTCCTACACTTAACCATTTTCAAGCAACTAAGTATCAAAATAAAACCACATTCAAAACACAAAATTTCCTTCAAAGTCCCTCAACTTAACCATTTTCAAGAAAATAAGTGTCAAAACAAAACCACATTCAAAATAAAAAAATCCTCTTTAAAGTCCCTAAACTTAACCATTTTTAAGCAACTAAGTCTCAAAAGAAAACCACATTCAAAACAAAAAAATCCTCTTTAAAGTCCCTAAACTTAACCATTTTCAAGCAACTAATTCTCAAAACAAAACCACATTCAAAACAAAAAAAATCCCCTTTAAAGTCCCTACACTTAACCATTTTCAAGCAACTAAGTGAATCGAACAAAATCCCCTTTAAAGTACCAACCAAATGATACAAGTTCAAGTTCACATTACAAGAAACAAGCAACAACAAGACTAACAATATGTCAACGACAATGCTAGTGAATCGAACAAGGCCTCACACGGCTTCACTAGACATTAATATAAACAATAACAAGAAGATAACAACAATGCTAGTGAACCGAACAAGGCCACACACGGCTTCACTAGACTTCAATGTGAAAAATAACAAGGTTTAATTATAACAAATTAGAGAGAAGTCAACTTACCTTATCTTGGCCTAAATTAAAGTGAAAGAGATAAGTAGTCACCGAAAAAATATCAAAGTAATCCTTTTCTTGAATTCAGATTCTGTCAAACGGTAATATCAAATTCCAAGCAACCCATTAGGCTAGTAGAATTAAAAAAAATTGATCATTACGCAAAATAACAAAAATCTTGGCATCCTTATTTTCTCGTATTTTAGCTTAAAAGTACCATACACAAGCCACCAACATACTAAAACTACAATGGAGTATCAATAAAAATAAACCCTAAATTACTTGCTAGAATTGAAAGGAAATTACCAACTAAAATTATGTAATGAATCATAATAATTAAAATTGAATCTTCAACCAACTAAAAGAAAATTTCTTCAACTAAAATTGAATCTTGAACTAACTAAAAGGAAATTTTTTGAACTAGAATTGAATCTTGAACTAACTAAAACTAAATTTCCATTACTTTTTTTAACTTTCAACTAACTAAAATTATGTAACGAAGCATAATAATTATAAAAAATATGAAAAATATATACTTTGAGCTAACTAAAATTACTACCAAAGAAATTTTAGTTACTACCAAATATGAAAAATATATACTTTGAGCAAACTAAAATACATACTTTAAGTAGTGTCTAACAAGAAAAATAAAGAGTTAAAGGTTTTTGAACTTACCGGAGCTAGGGGCAGCGGGAATCGGAGGCAATGGGGTGGATTTGCAGATTTGAGGAGTTAGGGAATTTGGGGAATTTTGGGTTTCTCTCTTTTTGGGGGGAGATTGATTTGGGTTTTTTTAATTAAAAGACTTAAAATCGAATAGGCCGGGGCGGGTTGGTTTATTAAATTATTATTTTTTTTACTAATTAATGAAAAGTGGTCGGTTTTCATTAGTCAGTAAAAAAAAATTATTAATTAGTTAAACAAAATTATAATTTAGTTAAAAAAATTAATTAATTAATTAAGTTAATTCAAATTTTACAAAATGATCACAAAATTCAAATTTTACAAAAATGATCGCAAAGTAAAATATAAGTGTTCTACTTACTTTTATACAAATTATTATCGAAAAACAATCACATATGCACAATTTTAATAAAATGATTAAAACATATAATTAATTATGTTATCATTATATTAATGCAATGCGAATATGTACAAATCAGATACTTGGTTATTTTATCAACACATTAACAGGACAAGTATATTTCCTCAATAATATAATAACATCAATGAATTTTGCGAATTATGATATTTTATATATTTATATATATATAAAATATCATAATTAAAAGCTAATTAGCCAAAAATTTATCATAATTTACAAAATTTATTGATATATATATAAACCTCGCTCATAATACAACGTGTTAATCAAATAAATTATTGATTAAATGTGTTACGTTATTTGGCACGATCTTTGAATGTGCTGTCTCCCACTCTCCTACTTCCTTCATCCCCCTCTCATATACCTCATAATACTAGTCTTGCGTTATTACAACTTATAAAACATACGCGTTTCTACATTGATCGAAAATATTATATCTATACTTCCTCAATAGTTTGATATATATCAACGTATCAGTCAAACTATTTTGATATATATATTTAGTTATCTAGCTTTTGATCACTACATACATCACTACATAAGATATACCTGTATAAACACATATTCATTGTCTATCAGCTTTAAAATACATATAATAAACATCACATACACGATTTTACTACCCCACAATAATATACTACGTATTTCACAAATACTCGAATGAATTATAGATTACATTATCTTATATCATTAATATACCTTTACTGTATAATATGTATACAGTATATACATATACCTATACATACACACACATATACATACTATCGACTATATCAAGTTCTAAATACGTACTATATATATCACACATACGTACACAAGTATATTATTATCCAATAAAATAATGAGATGTGTTTGTTATACATACTCAGATGAGTGATCGATTAATTATATTTGATTAGCTTAATAAACTAGGTTTTGACTACATCGTTCATCAATCGATCACTATATCATATATAAATATCAAAAATTATATATATATATATATATATATATATATATATATATATATATATATATATATATATATAAACTTTTGAATTCGTACTATATATATCACATCCACAAGTATATATTACCTTATAATAGAACACGCTCATTATATTCTGATGAATTGTCGGTTATATATTACATTATTATTCCTGTAAATACGTACTATAAAATATCGCCTTTCAAATACGTACTATAAAGATCAGTTTTCATCTTTCAATTATGTATACAACAGATTTCAATGGTCTATATATCTTAACGGTATGATATGTATATATATATATATATACACACACACACACATATTCTTTATATAAAGATTTTACTAATAACAATAATTAGGTTACATAAATTTAATATACAACGTTTTATATAATTATTTTATAAATATAACTATTTAGTTTTTGTCTTTTTTTATTTCCAAAACAAATCACATTTGGTTGGTTTTTAAATTTTTTATTAGTACTATTTAAATTAAAAACAACCACAAGTGGTCTTTTTTAAAATTTTATTTTATTTTGTGATTTCAATAAAAACTACCACCAGTGGTGGGTTTTTATTAAATTAATTAATAAAAATTAATTTATTTTTATTTTAAAATAACTGACCACAAGTGGTGGCTTTTTTAAAAATATTTTCTTTTTTTAATAAATTTAAAAAACCAACCACAAGTGGTCGGTTTTAGAAAAAAATAATTAAAAAAGAATTTTTAAAAACCGACCACTTTGAAATATTTTTAAATTAAATTTATTTTTAAAAAACCGACCACTTGTGGTCGGTTTTGTTATTTTTTTAAAATTTTAATTTTTAAAATATATAATAATTAATATAAAAATAATTAGAATATTTATTTTGATATTTTATAATTATAAAGCTACACATGTAGCTTTTTTACTAATTTTTTTTAAAAAATAAAATTAAAAACCAACCACTTTTTGTGGTCAGTTTTGTGTGGCCGATTTTTTTAGTAGTGCAAAGGATCATCTTGCCCTTGTACTTGTCAAACTTTGGCATTTTGAACCCTAGAGGCAAATGGACATCGGGAAACATACATAAATATTTTTATGAAATACTCTTTTGCCCTCCTAATCCTTGCATATTTTTCATATTTTGCTCTAGACTTCTCACTTTCTTGGTCATCTCTTCTTGTTCCTCATTTTTAACAGTCATCTCAATCACGACAAGGCAATCATGTTGATGAATAGGATAATATGAACTTAGGGGTTTGAAAGTCATTTCAGGAGGATACAATTGATCATGAATTGGTTTACCCATATTCTTCTGTACTGTCGATTGAGGACCCACAATAGTGGGTACTATAGGAGTGAAAAACGTGTTGTTTGTGACAGAAGGATTTGGTGGGCGTATGGTAGAGGTACCAACAACGCTAGACATATTAGCATATGGGCCGAATCCAGGTGGATAAAATAGATCGCTAGTTTGGGCTTGAACGGGAATTGAATCATTCGTATTCGAAAGTCCAGGAATTGAGGAAGACGGAGCTTGCCCATTCATCCAAACTTGATACATTTTCACTATTTGTTTTTTCAATAACTTAATCTCTTCCATGGATGCTAATTTTTGTGAAATCAATTGATTCTGCTCTTCCTCACTATCAGAACCTACACCCTCTTTGTGGGTCATCTTTCTCTTTTCTTTGAACCTCTGTTGCATGGATGAGAAATTAGCTTAGCCACAAACCAACCACCTTAATACTATTTTGATTTTGATAACAATGAATAGGTCAGGATTTAATATTTTCAAAACTTTTTCTTAAAAATATCACCAAACCCAATAAGGGTTGCCTACGTATCTCATTATTATGAGAATCAGGTGTGCGCAGTTCGTGAAATATATGTCGCACAAAACTCAACCTCAATACCCCTAAAAGTTCAGGGTTGTTAAGATTTATATATATTTTTTATTTTGTAAAAACTTAGTCCCATGATCCCTAAAGATTCAGGCCTATTAAGATATATAAAAATTAGACTTGAGGATTAGAAAAATAATTATGAAAGTAATTATATTTTTAAAATATTTCCAAATAAATCTATGAATATTTTTCAAAAGATAGGGTCGTACCCCGAAAAGAGCTTCCTACGTATCCCGCTAAACAGTGAGACTCTCATAATTTATGAAGACCATATAACAAATTACGTATATATTTTAGAATTTCTTTGAAAAATGAATTTTTAAATTTGAGGACAATATACTCTTTTGCATTTTATCAAGTTACCTAAAAGTCGGTCAACAATCAAATGATCTTCCAAATAAATGTCAAAGACCATATAGGATGCATATGTTGGTCATTATAAAGAGGGACACCTGTCCAAAACAGACCCGACCCCTGTGCTGAGTCCCGCTAAGTTAAATGCAAATGATGCAAATAAAGCGAAAACTAGTAGGGATAACCAGATTCTGAGTTTTAGTTCTTCTAAGTTTAGCCTAATAGGGATAGGTGATGATAGGCGATATTACGCGCCTATATCAATATATTTTGCCCATATTTTTGCGCCATGTTTCGAGAACAAATTATATATTTCATGCACTTTTAGTCCTTTTTCCTGTAAGTGAGCTAACGAACATGATTAACAAAGTTTCAGGTGTAAATGATGCAGAATTCAGCATTTTATGGATTACTTGACGCAAAAGAAAGCTTCACGAAAGGAGAAAAGGAAGCTTGGACGCCTAAGGACCAAAAGTGAGGCATGGAAAATCTGTCCCGGGCTAAAACAACATTTCTGAAGACTTTGGGGACTTGCAGTAACTTATTTGGATTAGGATAATAATACATTAACCTAGTACAATTGGGTTAAGTATTCCATTAGCTTAGTAGGATTTGGTTAAATATTTCATTAGCTTAGTAGGATTTGGTTAAGTATTTCATTAGCTTAGTAGGAATAGGATATGGGTGTTATAAATACCCTATTTCGCTAGAGATTTTTATACAATTCCGCAATTCCATTCCTTACAATTCACCCATTCATCCATCCACCCATCAATTCCCATCCATCCACCTATCCATCCACTCATTCATCTACAACTCTAAACAATTTGATTTTTATTAATTCTTATTACTTTCTCTTCATCTATTCAATTCTTAATTTCCACAACAAGAGAAACGTTACTCTACAAGGAAAGTCACGCCTAACGCCATACCACACCTTACTACACGAGATCTTTATTGTGGTATAATAATAATGTCTATTGTGATTTCCTTCGCACTCATGGGTAACTAAACTTCTCTGCTGGGGTTATGGAAGCCATATGAGCTACTATCTATTGCTATGAGTTTGTGAATTCGTGACACGTGTGTTGCTTATATCATTATTCTCTTCATCTTAATACAAATTCTTGTGGCTGCAGACGCATAGAATAACGCCAGTATAGCATTAACTTGTTCGAAAGAAAAGTTATATGTCTGGAAAAGAGATAATGTCAAGGTAATAGGGTCCCATCCCCTATTAAAAAGTTAGTGCCGTAACTGGATTAACCTCTTGGAGAATTTGTACCGTTAGATACGCTTTAAGCTCGAAAGAGTTAAAGTGAAATAGTCCTTGTTGAGGTCGAAAGACGCTTGGATTTACCATTGAATACAATTCTCTATAAGCACATGCATGTCTGAATTCCGCACAACTCATAGCCAATAGAGACGTATAACTCAGAAGGTGGACATAACCCCAACTCTTCAATTCTCATTGTTTTACAACCTACTAAACATTCTTTCTTTTTACTTTTCTATTTTCAGTTCTTACTTTAATATTTTGGTTACACATTACAATCCCCCCTTTTTACGAGACTTGCACTAAAAGTCTAGTAATCTTTGCTTACTTGTTGACCAAGCTATTCGTTGTGGGATCGATACCCAACCCAGTTGGGTTTTATATTTGCTAACGACCGCTTTACACTCCTACGAGAGCTGTAGATTGAGCGTTATCAAAAATTGGCACCGTTGCCGGGGAATACGAGTGTCAATTAAGTTTGTGATAATTACTAGACCCTTTGGTCAAAGATTCTCGTACTTTTACTTTTAGTTTTTGTTTTTGTTTACTGCAAGTTTTTATTTAGTGCATGCCCCATACTCGAAGTTCTGGTCAACCGTTATTACCTATCAATCCTGAACCACAACGAATTGGCAGAATGGAGGTACAAGCAGAAATTGAAAGGATGGCTGCTCAACAAGAACAAGCGAGATTAGCTGCTCTTGCTGCCGCTCAAGTTCAACAACAAAACATTGATAACCCTGGGCGAGCAACAAATCCTGACGATGAGGATTTAGGTGATAACGAGTTACTAAACCCAAGGCGTGATGCTGAAATCATAACACCTGCCAACAGAAGAGGTCGTCAAGATCGGTTTAGGTATGATCGCCAACCCATGCAACCAGCTTTTGACGACGATGATGATGATCTTGATGGTGCCGGAGCCACAGGAGCCATTATTTCTCCACCATTAGCGCCCGGAGCCAAGTTCAACATCACAAGCACCATGATTCAGTTATTGCAACTCAAGGGATTATTTGGTGGACTAGCAGGCGATGATCCGAATATGCATCTCATCAACTTTATTTCTACATGCAAGTCGTTTGACAATCCTGGTGTTGGTCAGAATGCAATTCGATTATGTCTATTTCCATTGTCTCTGTCTAGGGAGGCAACTCTATGGTTGAATGGGCTGACTCCTGATTCTATTACAAATTGGAGGCAATTGAGAGATGCTTTCCTAGAAAGATTCTTTCCGCCATCCAAAAGAGCACAATTGAGAGATGAAATCAGCAACTTCCGTCAGCTTCCCACTGAAGCTCTTCATGAAACATGGGAGAGGTTCAAGACAAAGCTAGCGAGATGCCCAAACCATCATATGACCAATGTTCACCTAATGGAGATATTATACAAAGCCTTGAATTCAATTACTAAACCAGTGGTGGATAATGCAGCTGGAGGATCTTTTATGGACCTCACCTTTCGTCAAGCAAGCAATATGATAGATCGTATGATGAAGCAAAGTAGAGCTTGGCATACCAGGGATTCTGAGGTAGCAAGCCCCACTTTATCTATTGGCATGACTGCAGACCAAAGAAGAAGAGAAGAAGAACGTGATCAAGATATGGCGCATATGAAAACACAAATGGATCTTCTTACAAAGCATTTACTATCAGGGAAGACCGAAAAAGTGAAAGCTATTGCGTCGAAAGGAAGAGACGAATCTGATTCGGAAGAAGAGGTCAACTACTTGAACAATCAGGGGGGTTTCCGTGGGAATACCCAAGGAAACCAAGGTCGGAACTATTATGATAAATCTGGAAACAAGGACCAAGGTAGTTGGAAGAACAAGAATGAAAAGAGTGGTTTGTACGTTCCCCCTGGTAGACGTGACACCACCACATCTAATTCTGGAAGTATGGAAGACATGATGGCTAAATTATTGAAAGGAGTGAAAGCAACGAGCGCGGGAGTAATGGAGGTAATTAATGATTTGTCCTCCATGAAACAATTAGTTGATTCTCATTCCACTTCAATCAAGCAAATAGAGCAGCAATTGAGCCAACTTTCAGCAGCACTCAATCAAAGAAAAGCCGGCACTCTACCTAGCGATACTGTGCAAAACCCAAGGAATGATGGGTCATGCATGGCCATCACTACTAGAAGTGGTAAGGTGCTGGAAACTTCAGCAAAAAGCAAGCAAGTAGTTGACGAAGCTGCGGACTTGGATGACAACGCAATAGGAGAAGAGTCCGCGGAAGACGTCAAGGACGTCACACCCAGCAACGTACAACCTAAAAAAGTGGAAAAATGGAAGCAAGAGGAGAAGAAAGCCGTGGAGAGAACAATTCCATACCCACCACCACCTTTTCCCCAAAGATTGAAGAAGGTGGCGGATAACACAAAGTTCAGCAAATTTATGACTATGTTAAAGCAGCTGACCATTAATGTTCCATTGGTGGAGGCACTTGAACAAATGCCTGGGTATGCGAAATTTACGAAGGATCTTTTGACAAAGAAGTGGGCAGCAAGCTATGAGTTGAAAGAAGATGTACATCATTGCAGCGCAATTGCTACCCGATCGATAGTTCAGAAGAAGGCCGACCCCGGAGCTTTCACTATTCCTTGCACCGTTGGATCTTTGAATTTTGCCAAAACATTATGTGATTTAGGAGCCAGCATCAATTTGATGCCATTATCAATCTATAAGAAGTTGGGGTTGGGTGATCCTACTCCAACCAACATGAGGCTTGTCATGGCGGATAGGTCGGTAAAACGACCTGTTGGTATTCTATGTGATGTATTGGTAAAGGTTTCTTCATTCATCTTTCCGGCATACTTTGTTGTTTTGGATTGTGAGGAAGACTCAGAAGTTCCTATAATCTTGGGATGCCCTTTCCTTGCAACTGGAAGTGTGCTTATTGACATGAGAGCTAATGAGCTTTTTTTTCGGTTGAATGACGAAGTGGTCCGCTTTGATATATGCAAAGCAATGAAGCAGCCCAGCGATATGGATGTGTTCTCCATAGCTTATGAGGATAAGAAAGCATTATCTGTAGAGAAACAGCTTACTGTTGAGCCATTATCTGCTGCGCTGTTGAATGTTGAGCATAAGGATGATGGAGATTATGAAGAAACTATGTGTGCTCTAATAGGAATAGGGTCCTATTCTCATACTCCTAAGAAGTTGGACCTTGATCTTACAAATCAACCTTCACAAACAGCGAAGACTTCCATTGTAGAGCCATCAATGCTAGAATCAAAAGAGCTCCCCAATTATTTAAGGTATGTGTTCTTGGAAAGAGGAAATACACTTCCGGTAAGTATGGCGGATGATTTCAGTGAGCATCACGTAGAGGCGCTAATCTCTGCTCTGACGAGAAACAAGAGAGCTATGAGTTGGATTATTGATGATATAATTGGTATCTCTCCTAAGGTATGTATGCACAAGATTCATATCGAAGAAGATTTCATGCCTACAAGTAAGTATCAACGTCGTCTGAATCCATTGAGAAAATGATGCTCCATCTATCTCGATGAAGACTAAGTAATCGAGATAGCTACGTCGTGCCGCGACAATAAATCAAGCGCTTGGTGGGAGGCAACCCATCATTTTTAAATGTTCTTGTTGTTTTTGTTTTCTTAGGATTTTGTCGAGCCACGACCAAAACTAAGGTGCTTGATGGGAGGCAACCCATCGTTCTAATTGTTTTTGTTGTTTTTGAGTGAATGTAGGTACAAGAGGTGTAAAATGAGGAGGTCGGTTTTAAATTTTGATTTGGACGTATTGCATGTTAAAGGTGGTAAGTTAGGAATAAAGATGCATAAGGCTATGGATTGAGCATTGCTCATGACAAACTAGGCATCGAGCAAGGCTAGTCCTAGGTAAAACTAGGCCAGGAACAAGGCAACGCCTATACTATATCCTAAGGTCTCGGAATTTGGTGTGCAAAGGCATAGGTGCCGCCCATGCTCAAGTATGCTATAGCATAGGCGCCGCCTATGCTAAAGCATTTGGTCTCAGAATCTCATATGCCATGCTAAAGGTGCCGCCTATGGTCACCAAATACTTTGCAAAAGGCGCCGCCTATGCTCACACAATGCCATAGTATAGGCGCCGTCTATGCAAAAGCATTCTGCTCAACAAGGCATGGCCTATACTATGGCATTCTGCTCAACTAGGCAAAGCCTTAGGCACCGCCTGTGGTTACTTTTGGTCTCCAAATCTGATTTTAAATGGGTCAAAACCCGACCCAACCTTTTCCTATAGATATGAGACTTAGTCTTGAACCAAAAACACATTGGAAACCTAGCTTATGCGCCGCCTATAGCCTCCAAATCCTCTCAAAAATTTTCTTTTGCTCTTTTTCTTCACAAGAACATCATCCAATGGCATCAATCAAGTAAGTACTACTCTGTTCTTCATTTATCTTCCGTAAGTACTACGTTGCTATGTCTATTATGAATTGCTACATCTTGAAGAAATATTGGTGATGTTAATGTGTTTGAATTGTTGATACAAAACCATGTGAGTGAACATATACGTTAGGATGATCTTAAACTATTTCCGACTTGAATTTGATTTTGATGCATTGTTATACTAATTTCGGAATCGCTATAGTCATGAACATTGCATAACCTTGTCACTTGAATACCTACATGTTAGTAGATCCCGTTCATCGGGATAAGACTTAAGGTTGACTACCAACATATGAGGTTGCGATTATTTCTAGATGCTATACCTTGATTCAATCTCTATGTAGTAGTCATGATATATCAAACATGAAAGGATAGTAAGATGACATGAAAGTATGACTGCGCTGAACATATGGATAGAACATATCACCTAAATTTATGTCGATGAAGTCTGAGTAATCAACAACATTCACTTATTTAGTTTGTGTCAACAAATTAAGTGTGGGGTGGTGCCACTATTGTCTGTTTGTTGATTATATCCACCGAGATGATGCTAACATGACTCTATTGAGCTCTCAGGTACAATGGCACCAAAAGACAAGAAAAGCAACCACTTCACAAAGAGGGCAGAAAAGAGGAAGAAAAGAGCAAGGTGAATCCTCCGTTCTGCATATACCTCGACGCACTCTTGGAAACAAGTGGGGTACTTATGAGGAACTTCTGAGGATGATGGCTCTGATGATGATTCCGATGCAGGGGGTATGATCCCGAACATAGAGGATGAGTCCGACTAACCAGGTTCTTCTTATTTATTTTCCACTGAGGGTAGTGTGTCCCGTTTAAGTGTGGGATGGTGGTACTTGCATACTATACTCCTTTATCCGCATTTGCATTTATGTTTGTTTGCTTAGCTAGTTTTTTTTGTTTAGAATTTTATTTTTTTTAACTTAGCTTTGCATGAAATTATTCTAATAGGCAGCATGAGATTATAACAAGAGTACGTGCTAAAATCATGACTATTGAGACGTTTAGGCTCTAATTGTCACTAACTATGTGATATTGTGTGGATCAATTCCTTCATCTGTTGGGGCAAGAGTCTATGCTAATCCCAATAAAGTCGACCATGTGCCTTGTGTGTGTGAGGATATAGTATATTCTGTGTTTGTGGCTGATGCTAGAACTTGCCTGGTATGTATGTAAAGCGAAAATAAAGAGTGCAAGTCTAGGAAATGATTTAGGCATTTCTTTGGCAACCTATACTTGTTTACCTTCTTTTTACCTAACCGTGGACATTATCCTAGATAACCCCTTTTGAGCCTTTAGCCTATTTACTTTGACAACCTCATATGTAAGCCTAATCCATTTTTTTAAGACCATAATGCGATCCAAATTCCTAAGTGCTTTAAAGTGTAAAGTCATGTGACAAAATAAGAGGAAATTGGGTGAGTATGATGCTTTAGAATGTAATGGTGCTTGAATTTGTTATGAAAAAGAATTGCTAGCATAAGAGGTATGTTATGAAAAGAAAAAGGAAAGGAAAACTAAAAAGTTAGTTATGTTCAAAATTGAAAAACAAAAGGGAGAAAAAGGGTGGTAGAATAAAAGAACATAGAAAGGTTGTTTGGAAGAAAAGTGTTAATGATATAATGTGATGTATTAAAGCGCTTAGGAACATAGTCACTATTTCTGGCCAAAATAGTCCTACCCGTCCCTTAGCCTACATTACAACCATAAAAAGACCTACTTGATCCTAAGCTTAGCATTCTGACATTTAGTGGAGCATTACACTAAGGGCAAGCCTATGGTCATTAGTTGCTGCATATGAATTCTTTGTGAGAGCGAGAGCAAGGATATTTTTATACCCATGTTCGAAATATGCTCTACTTGTGAGTGATTATGGGTAATATATTGTGAGACACACATGGTTGATGAGTTTTGGGTAGTGGTGTATGATTCTTTGTACCTTAACTTTTGGATACGAATTAACTACCATCACGAGTCTATGCTAGAGGTTAAATTGTTTCTACTAATGAGCAGAAAACTACTCCTTGTTAATGATTGCTATGCTTGTCTTGACGAATATTTTGTGTTGTTGCTGTAAAACCCTAAGTTGATGTTTAGATGGACATGATAGTTTGCTCGAGGACGAACAAAGCTTTAAGTGTGGGGTGTTGATGATAGGCGATATTACGCGCCTATATCAATATATTTTGCCCATATTTTTGCGCCATGTTTCGAGAACAAATTATATATTTCATGCACTTTTAGTTCTTTTTCCTGTAAGTGAGCTAACGAACATGATTAACAAAGTTTCAGGTGTAAATGATGCAGAATTCAGCATTTTATGGATTACTTGACGCAAAAGAAAGCTTCACGAAAGGAGAAAAGGAAGCTTGGACGCCTAAGGACCAAAAGTGATGCATGGAAAATCTGTTCTGGGCTAAAACAACATTTCTGAAGACTTTGGGGACTTGCAGTAACTTATTTGGATTAGGATAATAATACATTAACCTAGTACAATTGGGTTAAGTATTTCATTAGCTTAGTAGGATTTGGTTAAATATTTCATTAGCTTAGTAGGATTTGGTTAAGTATTTCATTAGCTTAGTAGGAATAGGATATGGGTGTTATAAATACCCTATTTTGCTAGAGATTTTTATACAATTCCGCAATTCCATTCCTTACAATTCACCCATTCATCCATCCACCCATCAATTCCAATCCATCCACCTATCCATCCACTCATTCATCTACAACTCTAAACAATTTGATTTTTATTAATTCTTATTACTTTCTCTTCATCTATTCAATTCTTAATTTCCACAACAAGAGAAACGTTACCCTACAAGGAAAGTCACGCCTAACGCCATACCACACCTTACTACACGAGATCTTTATTGTGGTATAATAATAATGTCTATTGTGATTTCCTTCGCACTCATGGGTAACTAAACTTCTCTGCTGGGGTTATGGAAGCCATATGAGCTACTATCTATTGCTATGAGTTTGTGAATTCGTGACACGTGTGTTGCTTATATCATTATTCTCTTCATCTTAATGCAAATTCTTGTGGCTGCAGACGCATAGAATAACGCCAGTATAGCATTAACTTGTTCGAAAGAAAAGTTATATGTCTGGAAAAGAGATAATGTCAAGGTAATAGGGTCCCATCCCCTATTAAAAAGTTAGTGCCGTAACTGGATTAACCTCTTGGAGAATTTGTACCGTTAGATACGCTTTAAGCTCGAAAGAGTTAAAGTGAAATAGTCCTTGTTGAGGTCGAAAGACGCTTGGATTTACCATCGAATACAATTCTCTATAAGCACATGCATGTCTGAATTCCGCACAACTCATAGCCAATAGAGACATATAACTCAGAAGGTGGACATAACCCCAACTCTTCAATTCTCATTGTTTTACAACCTACTAAACATTCTATTGTTTTACAACCTACTAAACATTCTTTCTTTTTACTTTGCTATTTTCAGTTCTTACTTTAATATTTTGGTTACACATTACAATCCCCCCTTTTTATGAGACTTGCACTAAAAGTCTAGTAATCTTTGCTTACTTGTTGACCAAGCTATTCCCTGTGGGATCGATACCCAACCCAGTTGGGTTCTATATTTGCTAACGACCTCTTTACACTCCTACGAGAGCTGTAGATTGAGCGTTATCAATAGGTTTCTAGACTGGCTTACCTGAGCAGACACTCGAGTCGGAGAGGTACAACTTGTTCGGTAGCAGTGCTACTCCGACTTCATTGTGGATCCAAACCCTGCCTAACATGTGTGACTATAATCCTTCAGCAGGTGCCTTGATACTTCGGCTATCTCAAAAAGAAAGTGGGAGGCATATGTTGCATTCCTTCGGTCCTATTTCAGAAACTCAGAAAGGGTGCGCAAGAGAACACATTTTATAATACAGTTTAATAATACAAAAGCAGTAAATGAGCAACAAGTAGCACATAAGGCCAACAAACAAAATATCAACAACAATTAAAGCAAGTAAAAGTCAATATTAAAAGCTTGAATTCTAATTAGTTCCCCGGAGGAGTCGCTAGAGATGTCATACCCCTTTTCCGCTCGAGGGTCGAGTTGAAGGGTTTTTTCAATTAAAGTGAAGTTATTGAATATGTTTTATTTTAATTACAAAGTCCCCACTTGGAATTGAGTTATGGTGTTTCAAGTCACCTTACTGAATCCCTAATCAAAAGAAAATGACTTATTGTTGGTCTGCGAAAATAGAAGATTGGGTAAGAAATTCTATTGATCGAGGGGAAGGTGTGAGGCATCCCTCGATTACCGTGGTTCAAGCATCATCGATTTTATCAACTGATGCTGAGCTTTGACTATTTTGGATAAATTATGTTTGCAGGCCTTAAATCACTCATATTTGATGTCTGTTGTTTATACCTCTTTTATTAAGCTAGTGAAAGTTAGCTAATTTTTATGACGATCTTTTTCGAGGTTATTGCATCCACGAATTATTTTTTAATGTCTCAAAAATATGTGTGCGCCACATTCTTAATTAAGACAAATATATCAAACATGCCTAAAGCTTATCTAGCGTTAGAACGGCATTAGTTCGTCTCTTCTTTCCAATGACAACACTTCTCCTAGTAGAACTTGAAAAGATTTCAAAACCCATTTTTTGGTGTAACTAAACCATACTTTATTATTTTTATTATTATTATTATTTATATTTATTTATTTTTAAAAAAAGACTTATTATAATGAATAACTTTTATCGCCATTAGTGATTACTAAAGCATGAAAGTTATAAAAATAATATGATTATCATCATTGTTGTGTCACGAGAATAAGAAAAATTAATAAACTAACAAGAAAAAGATTATACATTATAAAAGAGTACAACTTTATGATAATATTACATTAATAAACATGAAATAAGTCAAATAAACGTTAAGAAATGAATCTTTAATATGAAGTCAATGCTTTCTCCAATATATCAAAATAGAAGATAAAAATGAACCTCAACTATTTTTAGTTCGCTTGCAATCTCTCGAAAGAAATAAATAAATCAAATATCTATCAAAAAAAAGTTTGGACCTCGAATGAAAACAAAAACTCAAATTCGTTCCTTCTGAATTTTTCCTTTCTATTCTTCGTTTAACTTCTTTTTTTCACATCTTGTTCCTAATTTTTTTTTACTTCTTATTTCTACTCCCTTCTTTCTTTCCAACTTTAATCACTGAAAATACAAGATAACAGTGACCATTTACACAAAATATCACTTAATTCACTACCGCTGGATATAGAAAAATAGTAAGTAGTACAAATCTACGTAGTAGTCGTCGTCGTTATAGTTATCAATATGATTATGGGGTATGGCTCTTTTTCTCGCGTTTCTCTCTCTCTCTCTCTCTCTCTCTCTATATATATATATATATATATATATATATTACGGGACTATCTCGTATAATAGAAATCTAACAACTTATACTCAATCAAAAAGAGTATGTCCAACCCCAAATCTACGTATAAGATCTATGTACTTGATAACTTAATCATACAATTCACATCAAGAATAAAGATGCACATAATTAATCAAAACACACACTAAATAACGTACAAAATTATTTAAATAACTTTATTCATGATTTGTCTCGCAACAAAACTTATAAAATAGATAGTGCTAGGTCGAACAAAAATTTGTATGATGAACTAATTAAAAAGAAGCACGAATGACCTCACCAAAATCTCAAAGTCTTCTTTTTCTTTTGTTTCCAAAAATCTGTTGTCCGTGTCTCTCCTTTTACTATTTTTTTACTTTGGTTCTCTCTTTCTGTCTTCTTGTTTTTTTCCACAAATGGTGTTCTCTTTTTTCTTGTACGCAGATGTACGTATCTTCTGTCTGTTTTGTTTGGGGTGGGAAATCCTTAAATAGTGGAAATTTTCGAGGGGAACAATTAGGATCTGATAAGGGTTAGAATTTAAATTTTGAAACTTTTTCTTAATTACTATTATAGAAAATAATAATAATAATAAAAATAAAAATAATGAATTAATAAATATAATAATAATTAATTACTTTTATATTTGATAAAATATAATAAAATTTTATAAATAGCCAAAAATAAATATAATTAAGATAGCACTAAAACTCTTATCTTATTTATTAAAATTTTAAAAGAAAAATATATATTTGATTTTTTTATTATTTTTAAAATAAAAATAAAAAATAAACATCCTAAAATTAACTTTATTTATTTATTTATTTTTAACTAAAATTTATTAAAAATTAAATGAGAATTAAAATAATATTGGACCAAATATAAATATTTAATATCCAAAAATATGTTAAAATTCAGGGAGGATAAAAAATCACGTGTCTACGATACTCCTTTTATGTTGTTCTTTTGAAAAAATCATTAATATCAAATATTAATATTTTTTACACATTATTCTTGTATCAAACAAATATTGAAATGTCACATTCATGATTTAAAAAAAATACAAAGTATTTTATTACTTTTATTATCATTTTTTGTAATTTATCAATTTAAATATAATATTTTTACGTAATTTGTTAATATTCTATTTAGTATTCACACAAGTTATTTACTAATACTTTGTATATTATTATTATTATTATTATCGGCAATTTTAAATTTTGTATTCATAATTTATAGGTGTGTATTTTGAATTATTGCTATCGTTGAATTTAAAGTAATATATTATGTGTTGTATTTTTATTTACACAATTTATTCATAACTAATCTGAGAATAATTATATTGTTTATTTTACTATTATTATTATTGTATTAACTCGCAGTCTAAGTCAATTTAATTTTCTCTAATTTATTTATTTTTAGCCAGATTTTTCCAATTTATAATAATTTTAGCCTAATTTTATCCAATTTATTACAATCCTAACCCAAATTATGTCTAATTGAACTAAATTTCAAATTTCATTCAATTTTTGTAACCAAATTCTTAATATTTAGATCTCAGTCGTTGATCACCATTGATCCAACGGTTGGATTCAAACTTACTACTAAAAAAGGCTAAAAAATGACACATAAAAAAACTACGAACAGTGTCGCTTTTTAAAAGCGACGAAAAAGAGACATTGTCCTATGCCTTTTTTAATTTAGTTTTAATTTTTATTTATTCTTTATTTTAATTTTTATTTATTTTTTATTTAAACCAACGACCAACATCTTAATATCTATTGCTTTCTTTTGCAGATTATTTATTTATTTTTATTAAAATCGACGGACAACGTCACTATAATTTTTTATTTTTAAAATATTAATTCTTGAAAAGCATCCGTTGCAATTTTTAATTATTTTTAATTTTTCTAAGCGACGAACAGTGTCACTATTGTTAAAAATAAATATATTTGATATTTTTAATTTACTAATAAATAGATATTTTTTATATTTTAAAAAATTAAATTAAATGTATAATTTTTTTAAAGAGCAACGAATAACGTCAATTTTGTACGTAGCTTTTTCAGTCAAATTTTTAGTCAAACACCTATTAGGGCAACACTCCAATTTTCTTTCTCTATTCTCCTCATCTATCTTTTAGTTGTTTCTCTCTCTCTTCCTTTCTCAAGAATTTTGATCCATCGCCGCTGCTCTCTCCTTCACCGTCGCTGCTCTCCTTCCACTATCACTATGGTTGTGATTTCTCTTTCTCGCATTACTAAGAAAAAATAGAAAAAGCGACCACCAAAAAACAATCACAGATGGTGGTAAGCGATCACTTGTGGTCGTTTTTTTTTTAAAAATAAAAATAAATTTTAATTAAAAATCGACCACATGTGCATTTTTGAGATTTTTTTTTTGTGTGTATATGTCATGTAGTTACGTACGCAACCAAAAGCTAACTAAATGTATTCAATTATATATTGAATACATTAATATCATAGGATCGATTGATCAAGGTAATAATATACTGTTGAAATTATAATGTAATAATACGTTGTATTAGAAAGTAATATAGTTGTGCATGTGATGTATATAGTACATATTTCGAAGTCGGTAGTCAATCGAATATATATATATATATATATACATATATATATATATATATATGTATATATATATATGTATGTATGTATGTATGTATGTAAGTATGAATGTATATCTATCTCTCATGTAGTGATGCATATAGTAGTCAAAAGCTAGCTAACTGAATCTATATATCCAAGTAATTTGAATAATACGTTAACATCATACGATCGAGGTAATAATACACTATTGAAGTTATGATAATGAAGCTAATTAACCGATAATTCATCATATTAATACGTTGTATTTACGAGATATATATACATATATAATACCGTATTCAAAAATTAATTAACCAAAAATTATTTTTAGTATACGAAATGCATTGACATTATTATGCGATTGTTATCATTAATTTTATTTACATAATTTATTTATAATTAATTTGAGAATAATAATTTTATTTATTTTTCAATATTAATTTTATATAATTACTATATTTATTAAATATCAACCTAACTCAATTCAATTTTCCTAATTTATTTAGATTCTAGCCAATTTTATACTGAACTTGTGTCAATTGAATTTAATTTGACCCAATTGAAATTCCCAATACAATCTTTTTTTAACCCAATTTCTAATCCCAATTTGACCCATCTCCTCAATTTTAATCTCAACCGTTCATCATATTTGATCAACGGTAATATTAAACCTATCATGATCTAAAAATAAGGGTCATGATGACACTTGTGGCGCGGCACCTTGACAAGTAAGCCTATCACTCAAACCGATACAAAAAGAGGAAGACAGAAATATCTCAAGATAAGGCTTCTAGAACGAAGCCAAACCATATAAGTAATCATAATAATGTGGAAAGAACTTATCCAGAATGTCAATCATGCCCAAAATCAAGTGTCAATAGTGTAAACACTACTAATACAATCCAAGAGTCAAATACATCCAAAAAAACAACCACAAAGGAATAATAACTGTCTTCGAATACTAATAAAGACATAACAACTATGAAAAGATAAAGGTGAACTTCGGACACATGAATGTCCAACTACTACCTTGGAAGCTCCAACAATCGCTCGAGTCAA
The DNA here is from genome assembly GCA_030864225.1 of Capsicum baccatum var. pendulum. Taxonomy (NCBI): domain Eukaryota; kingdom Viridiplantae; phylum Streptophyta; class Magnoliopsida; order Solanales; family Solanaceae; genus Capsicum; species Capsicum baccatum. The sequence continues at coordinate 44,604,041 of CM061554.1, forward strand.
GCAAGTTAAGGAGAACTTGAGCTAGGACCTGCACCAAAAGGGCGCAGTAGGCATGAGTACGATCCACTTGTACTCAGTAGGTATCATAGGCCGACCAAGCAAAGTAGTAAATTAAGCATACAAAATATACATTAAGGGCACGTCACCTGCAATCAGAAAATATCCCACAATAATAGCCCACACCGTTTTCACTAACAGTTCTAATATATCTCACATATATTGCAACATCACACCAAGACTGAACAAAAGTACGTATTATATCACATATAAGAAGAACAAGGGAAAACATGCATAAACAAGATCATCAAATACAAGTACAAGAAGATACGATAAATACATAGATGACAAGTCAATATGCCAATATAATACAACATAACACAACAAAGTAAGTGCAATGTATATAATGATGATGATGATGACGATGATGATGCACGAGGTCGTCGTACTATCCCCGTATACACCTACGGAGCTAAAGCTTTCCGACGTAGGACCCATGGGGGGTTCGTCAACTCGTATACAATACACATATCTCATATCTCCTTTCTGGCACATCCCTCGAAAAAGTTTTTTATAATGTGTTACAATATCTCCTCCCCGGCACATCCCTCGGGGAGGGTTTTAAAAAGTTGGTGCCAATGTTTCTCAAATGTTGCCATAGTGGTACCAATGTTTCATGAATGAGTATGATATAAGGATGTAATGTTCACACCTAATCACAATGAGTATTTTCACAACCAACCACATGATATATTTTCACAACCAACCACAATGATATATTTCTACAACTAACAACATGACATATTTTCTCAACCAACCATAATGATATATTTCCACAACCACATGAGCCAATATTCACTCATTATTTCAGTTTCATCCACGAATTTCCACATGTCTTATAAGCCAATAAAGTATGAATATAATTACAATAGACTAATTGTACCATATTAAGCATCTTAACAATACAATACAATTATTCACATGTATTCAAGGCTATTAATATCACATAGGACCCCACACGGTCACACATATCACATAATAACTCAATTTCTACAATCACATCACATATAGGCCCCCACACGGGCACAACAAATAAATAGCCATTTTTCAAGATTAGTTTTCATCCTTAACATGAATTTTGTATCATCATTTACTACTCAGCCCAGCCTGAAATAGTTAATTCATAACCTACCTCAAAAATCGAAAATGGTCCGCTGCACTTCTAACCCACGATCTTACTTTTCACGAACGATATCGAACTCCACTAAAAATATAAAATATAAAATCTACACGTCAAAATAAAATCAACGATACCCATATTGACTACTTTTGGTTTGGGTCAAAACAGACCCTCAAAATGGGTTTTCAAAAAAGAAGGGAAAAATCAAAATTTTACTTCAAAAACATATTTTTCATATTTTTAGGAACCTACAGCTGAAAACTCAAGTTAAATCAAGTCAAAAAATGAGGTTCAAATCGAAGAAAAACCATTTTTGAGCTTTATTGGGTAAAATCTTTAAAATTCGGGTTAAATTGATAAAAATCTAGTAAATTTAAGATAAAAATATTATTCAAGTGAAAATGAATGAAAATGGGGTTTAAAATCAAGCCCTATGATTTTTGGGGTTTTGAGAAATTAATCAAGAAATTACTAAGAAAAGGGTGAATCCTTACCTTAAATCCATAATAAAACCAAAGAAATAGATGTTAATCTAGCTTTTCAAACATCCACAAACATCACTTTTAAGCTCCCACACTATTTTAGTGTTTAACTCTCAAGAGGCAAGATGAAAATGTGTAAAATGGACCAAAACTAGGTGAAAAAATAATTATATTGCAGTGTTTCAGCAATATTTAGTGCAGGTTTTTCACTTAAGTCAAAATGGACTTCGACGGGGTGTCCGGGATTCGTTCGAAGTCCGATATACATAAACGAACTATGCAACCATACTAAATTTGATGTTCCAGATGCTATGGAGAAATCAGATTTTCAAAAAAAAAAATCGTTTTCACAAAGTTGACCCCTAAAATCCGAAATTATAATTTTTCAAATCGAGGATCGAAATGAGATTTAAAAGCCTTAAAATAATACCAAATATGCTAACACCCTAAATTCAATATTCTGGAGCTACTGGAAAAGTCAGATTTTCCATCCGAGGTCCTTTCGACCAAATGTGGGTCCACACTCATATTTTCAATTTCTCAACTTTTCGATCAATAGGTCATAATAAGTTCGGGTGCACCGGAACCCAAACCAAAGGTCTACCTAGCCTAAAATTGTTATTCCAAAGCTGTTGGCACAGTCCATTTGACCATCCGTCGCACGGATCAAAAGACATCCACATAAGTCAAAAAATAAGGCTCTCGAAGCCATTAAAAACCACAATATCACATAAATGATACCAAAATGTATCTAAAATCACCCCACACTTCAAAAATATCATAATGCAACTATAGGGAGAGGTAAAATAGTCAAATCACATAAAATCACAACTTTCACATATTTCATTAAATTTTTAGGTCGTTACAAAATCAGTTTTCACTTTCTTTTTAATTATATACAAAATCAAAACCTTAATTTCATTCCCAATAATATTAGCCTCCTCACTCTCTATCTAAAACAACATCACCACTGTCCACCTATGGCCGGTGGACCACTGTGCCTCGCCACCTTTTTTCTTCCTTTTTCTTCACAGTCGTCGCTGCTCCACTAGTGGACCGACAAACTCCACATCACCCTTTCTCTTTTCTTCTTCCTCTTCACCCCAAAAAGTCATCGTTCCACCATTTTATGTCCGGCGGGCCATCAATCAACCACCAGCAACACCAAGCCGCCGATGATATCACTATTTTTACTATTTTCTTGCCCCATTTTAGCTGGTGTTTCAACTTCAACTTTAGATTCTTTATTAGGTTTGTATTTTTTTGTAATTTTTTTTCATAGTTGGTTTCTGCTATGAATAGTTCTACTTATATATTTTTTGGTCATTTGATTATACAAATAGGGTTTTTATTAATCAAGATTCCACTAGGAGAAATCTACTTTAGGCGAAGAAACGTAAATTCTTGATTTTGTCATATTATTGCTTTTATTTGGTCATATTTAGGAGCTAGATTTGTGGGAAGTTAGTTAAAGTTTATACCATCTAAATTAATTTGACTAAAGATCTGTTAAGTGCGGTTTTTTTGTTCTTGAGGTATAACTGTTGTTGAATAAACTAAATTTGTAAAATAGTTGTTGGGAGTTCTTGAAGAAAGTAACTGTTTTTCAAGTTTTGAGTGTGTCATTTTCACTAATGTTTGAGGTGAGAGGAACCTTTTGTGGTTGAAGATGGATAATGCTCTCTTTGGTCAGTCTGTATACATTAGTATTATTCTTGTTTTTCATTATGTTTTTATTTCTGTTTCTACATGTTCCTTTACCCTTAGTTATCTTATTATCTTAATAACTTGAAAATAATAAAATATAGTTAATTGAAAATGGTCAAGTATAGTAACTTGAAATGTGAATTAGTTAATTGAAAATACTTAAGTGTAGTGACTTGAAATGTGTACTAGTGAATTGAAAATATTGTTAGTGTAGTGACTTGCAATGTTAAGTAGTTATTTGAAAATAGTTAAGTGTAGTGACTTAAAGTGTGTACTAGTGACTTGAAAATGATTAAGTACAGTGACTTGAAATGTGAATTGGTTACTTGAAAATGGTTAAGTGCAGTCACTTGAAATGTGTACCAGTGACTTAAAAATATTTTAAGTGTAGTGATTTGTAATGTGAATTAGTTATTTAAAAATGGTTAAGTGTAGTGACTTGAAGTGTGTACTAGTGACTTGAAAATGATTAAGTGTAGTGACTTGAAATGTTAATTAGTTACTTGAATATGGTCAAGTGTAGTCACTTGAAATTAAGGGTGGCAACGGAACCGGAACTTTCCGGTTCCGTTCCGGTAGTTCCGGTTCCGGTTGGGTTCCGGTTCCGGTAGTTACGGTTCCGGTTGGTTCCGGTTTACCGGTACCAAATGTTCCGGATACCGTAACCGGACCGGACCTTCAAAAATTTCCGGTACTTCCGGTTTCGGTTAACCGGTTCCGGTACCGGTTGACCGGATTCCGGTCCGGAATAACGGTCAGTTTTTTGGTTTTTTATTTATTTATTTTTAATAAAACAACTAGCCGTTTTATAGCTGTTGCTCCCCCCCCCCTTCTAATTACCCCCCCCACCCTTTAAAAATTTTACTATAAATATACCTCATTTCAATTATTTTTTACACAAATATTATCAATTTTCATACTCTCTCCCTCTTAATATTCTCTCAAATTCTCTCTAAATATTTCTAGTTTTATTATATAAGTTGAACACTTGAAGTTGAGGATTCATTTAATTCAGACATTTGTTATATGTTGCAACAGATAACATACCTAGTGCAACAAATTAGTGATCTATTTTTATGGTTTCCAAGGGATTACTCATCCATTGTAACAGGTTGGTTATATGTTGCAACAGATAACTACCTGCTGCAGTAAATTAGTGATCTATTTTTATTATTTCCAATGGTTTACTTATCCATTACAATAGGTCAGTTATATGTTGTAACAGATAATTTACCTGGTGCAATAGATGTGTGATCTGTTTTTACTATTTCCAATAGATTACTCATCCGTTGCAACAAGTTAGTTATATGTCGCAACAAATAAACTACCTAGTGTAATAGATTAGTGATATGTTTTTACTATTTCTAATGGATTACTCATCCTTGGAATAGGTTGGTTATATATTACAGCAGATAAACTACCTGGTGCAACAGATTAGAGATCTATTTTTATTGTTTCCAATGGCTTACTTATCTGTTACAACAGATTGGTTATATGTTGCAACAGATAATATACCTAATGCAATAGATGTGTGGTTTGTTGAAACTATTATTTTACCTTACCGTTGTACATGTTAGATTTACTGTTATCCCTTTTTAATGATACATTAATCAATTATAATCTATTTTATGTTCCTGTTAATTTAAGATAATATGGCTCCCAAAAGAAAAGAAACCGAATCAAGTCCAAGTAATGGAACAAGTGCAGCAGCTCGACTACATCCACCACTTTATAAGCTTGCTTTACAAGCGTTATCTCAATCAGGAGCAGAAGCTAATGAACACGGGGAGAAGGAATGTCTCAAAAGAAATGATCCAAATGCTAATAGACCTTCTGCCGAAGAGTTGGTCAAAACCTTCAACATTGAACATTATCATGTGAGAATGCAGTGCGATGGTGCCACAAATTTAATGGGTGATTTCATGGTTAAGTCAGCCATGGGAAAATTTTTTGATGCCTTCAGAAAAATACTTCGAGAATAAAAATTGGATGCTTATTTCAGGGAAAGCTACTTTGGGCAATATCTTGATTTGCCGGAGGACAGCAATGCTTGTTTCCAGATGAAAATGGTATACGATTTTGTCAAGTGTCGGTTTATGTATGAAAACAAAGACAAGATGGATAGGTGTGGATAAATTGCTGTGACATGCCTGTTTGTTTTGGTTGGAAGGAGTTTGCCATAGTTACCAGACTAAAATATTATCCTCCTTCTCATTCTCAAGTTATACCTACTCTGACTTAAAAAAACACCCCGCACACCTAAAAAGGGCAAAGAAAAGTCGAGTGATCATGGTGACCTGGAGTCAATTGTTGGTCCAAGCTTCAAAAACAAAAATTTGATAGAAGTGTTGAAAGGTAAAGTACTCTCAAAGAAGCACAAACAATCATTGTGCTTAGTTTGGTTTGTACATAATATTCTTTGGGCGAGAGGTGTTAACAACAACATAAGCATTGGTTTAACAAAGCTCTTCGAGAATCTTGAGGCATTTAACATCTATCCTTGGGATTATGAAAGCTTCAAAATGACTGTCTAATATTTGTTGACTCCATTAACGCCAAAGATAGTTAACTTATATGGCTTTCCATGGGCCTTCATGGTAAATATTTATTTTATCATGATATGATTCATCATTTTTTATTCAATAATGCTTTTGATTTATTGGCGTTATGTTATAGGCTTGGGCGTTTAAAGCCATTCCTTATTTGAGACAACGAGTTAACTACCAGGAAGAAGTTTCCTGTCCAAGAATCCTGAGATGGTTGTCAGCTAAAATTGATAGAAATACAAAATTTCTTGATCTTTTCACTCCCCAAGGAAGCAGTAACTCCAATTCTAATCAAGTTTTATTTTAATTAATGATTATTTTAAATGATTTCATCATCATTCTAATATACGTACTTATTTACTTTAGATTGTCCATCCGTGGCTTGTTCCAACCAACCGAGAGTTGAAAATGCCATTCTTTTACTTTATGGTTTGTGCAAACTTTATCGGACCCTAAAGTCGTTGATGGAATAAAAATAGAATTATTTGGAGCAATAGCTATCACAAGAAAAATAATTTGAGGATGGGCTTGTTGCTGTTGATGATGGTAGTCGTAGTAGTAGTGGTAATGGTGCTGCTGTTGGGGCTAATGATGATCCTCTTACCATTTTCGAAATAACAAGCCATTATGATTATGATCATACTAGTTGCATAGATTTTTCTCTAGATTTTACCACATCTAGCAAATGTTCTGCATGCAAATGTCAAGACTGCAAGGCGAAACACCATGGAGTGATTAATGCTATTAATACAATAACTCCTTCTGTAAAGGAAATGACATCTAAGAGGGGTGTTATTCCATCAAAGAAAATTTCATATCCATACACTCCACTAGAGATCAAGGCGGCTAAGAGGAGAAGGAAAGATACTTCCAAGATATCATCAAGCATCGAAAAAAGCAAAATTGCAACGCCTCTATCTTTGTCTTGCACCGACGTTTAGTGTACAAGGGCCACAGAAGAGCAGCTTGAGCTAAAAAAGGTGAATGTACATAACCTGTTCTAACAAACAAACATGCACATATATGTTTCAACAGATGATGCGTCTGTAGAAATTTATCAAATAGATATATACATCTATTGCAACTGTTGTCTAACCTGTTGCATTAGATGCGTTATCTATTACAATAAATGAGTCTTATGTTGCAACAGATGGGTCATCTGTTCGAAATTATCATACTTCTCTAATTTATATGTTTGAATTCATCCCAATAGATGATCCATCTATTGCAACATAAGGCTCTTTTATTGCAACATATAGATAATCTGTTGTATATCTATAATTAGCATTGACAATTTTGGCTTTCCAGAAGGATGTCGCAATAGAAACCATTACTGAAGAGCATAATATCATAGTTGATAATCCATCAACTACTTCTAAAGAAGAAGAAAAATTAGAGCCTGTCAGTTTGGGAGAACAAAAGAATTACCTATTTGAAGGGTTTAACATCTCGGATGAGGCTCCCAAAAAACTAACACAGTTGATCAATGACTATTCAGAATGGATTGTCGATGGGCTGTTAAAGCATCATGTCGGCAGTTACATAAATCAATTTTTAAAGATATTAGTTTATACTATTCTTGTTGTAAGAACGTGAAATTAACACGTATAAATCAATATGTAGAAAATAAAATGATGAATGCTACTTAACATGTGTCAACATATGTATTCAAAATCCTATTCAAAATCCCCAAGACTTCAACCGGCAAATGATCCATCAACTTACTCTATGTAACAACTTGGGAAACAACTTCAAGAGTGGCTGCATGTGGCTTAAAAATGTGTCCTTGCTGAAGACAAGTAAATTGCAGTCATAAAAATTAATATTTCCCTCATAGAGTAGTATCTCTACAGCGAGAAAATATTTGAATTCTATGTTCATTACTGTAAGGATTCTCTTTGCCTTGGTCCAACTTCTCTCTAACATATTTAATCACTTCTTCATCCCATTGGAATGTATAAACTAACTTATTAAATCCTGGGCTACTGGAATTAACTAGCTTACGTAGATCAGCGTACCTATCCTTGAAATTATTGTAGAAGTAGAGGTCCATTATCCTATCGGCAACATCATAAGCATTCGGGTATGCTAATTGTCTGCCCCTTATGAGGCAGTGAATTTCATCAACATGCAGTGGTATAAGAAGACAATTTTTAAATAGGTTAGTAATTGTAAAGAATAAAAACACAGTGGAAAAAGTCCGATCCAGAGGGTTCTTTGAATCATTTCACAAATTACCCAGCCAACACAACTTATGCAACAGATGTGTATTATGTTGCAACAAATTACCAAGTTGTTGTAATAGATTACATATCTGCTGGGTAGATTCTTTTTCATGGAGTAGATTGGAAGGCTTGGTTAGTAAAATTAAACTTACATTGTCCTCGTACCACACACACATATTTGTCATATTTGTGAAGTCTTTGGCGGCAAATGAATGCATGGTGTATTCTATTTTAACCTTCGGCCTATCATTCATGATTTCTTGCAGTTCCTTCTTCTTCTCCTTGCCAAGTGCCATGAATATGTCCACCTTCTTCAGCGTCCCCTGAACTTCAACAAATCTTGGAGCGGGAGGAGTTGTAGTTTTTGCTATTTTCAGAACGAAGAGAATTTGTCTAATTTTTCTTCTCTTCCTCCTAACCGCCACTATAGAAGTGCATGGATTTCTCACCTCGTTGGATGGTATGAAACCCCTCCTGAATTTCAAATCCTCAACAACTTCAAAAATACCCTCTAGCTTTTTAAAGAGTTTATCCTCTCTGTTCTTGCATACTTTGAATTTGGAATGAGAACATAAGGGTGAGGAGGGGTGAGAGGGACCACTGTAAGGGTGGAAGGGACTGGTATAGGGGTGAGAGGGAGCTGTGCAAGGGGTTTTTTCAAAAGTATTTATTTTTTACTAAGCACCAACATGCTCATAATCACGACTGCCAGTAGCAGCAGCATTAGGATGGCTTTCACTATCACAAACAACTCCACCAGCAACCCTCCCAGAAGATGCACCTGGATGTGTTGCAATTGAGGTTGGTCGTGAAGAGCTTCAACATTAGGCTGACCTTGAATAACTGCTCTTCTTATGGATGTTGCTCCATCCAATTCCTTCTTTATTAACTCCATCGCTGGGTCTTCTTTTGAATCAACAAGACCTAGAGTAAGAAAGAAGTTATCCCCAACTCATCATTGGTAGGCACGATCCAAGGATGCACAACCAATAAAAAACAGGAGGCATTTAAATCTTATAATAATAATTTGTAGTCAGTTGGGTTACATGGATGTTAACACAACCAACTTATGCAACAAACGGTCTAGCTGCCGCAACAGCTGATCTGTATGTCACAACAGATTGACAATATGTTATATCAGATTACACATCTGTTGCATAGTTTATATCAGATGGGTAATCATTTGAGTCGGGTTCAGAGAACTAGAGCAATAAATGGTTAATCTATTATGAAATATGTATCGTCTGTGACAATATATTACCCATCTATTTCACCAGTTGTAGTTGACGAGTAATTTGTTGCAATAGATGACCCATCTGTCACAACAGATAAAACATCTGTTTCAATATCTTTCTTTGAGGAAAATTATTTTAGTTGAAAGAAGACGTACTGCATCATCCGGAGGGTTAAATGTATCAAAATCCTGCTCCTTAATATTTCTTTTGCAGCCCTTTGCAACTACCAACTACCTAAGGATCCTTGGATGAGAAACCTCATCTGGGTAATCCTTGAACTACTTTTGGAGGGAAGGAACTACTTCACATGTCTAAGCCTAAAAAAATGTAAACAGGAAGCAAGCATAAAAAAAGTCATAATAAGTATATTCATTATAAATTAATGGATGAGTAAAAATAGTGATCAATTTTACCATGAAAACCCAGGGAAAGCCCTATAATGTGATCATCTCTTTGGATAGCTTTGTCAGTAATATTGGACAGTCAAGTAGTAGCTGTCATATCCCCATGGATAGTTGTTGAATTTGGAAAAATCATTAGGAAGCACCAACAAATCATATTCTATGACTTTCCTGATGTCTCTTGCCAATAAAACGGAATGGACAAACCAAACTAAGCACAATTTCTCCCTGCAGTGCTTTGGTATGTCTTTATCCTCGAGATCTACCATCAAATCCGTCACTTTGTAGCTACTATGTCCAACAATGCCCAACAACCCATCTTTTTTTCCCTTGTGTTTGTTGGACCCTTTTGGGGTATTTCCTTGATGAGGGGTTCTTCTGGATGATCGCATCTCAAGACCGTCACCATGGCAAACTCTTTCAACCCAAAACAAACTGACATGCCATAGTAGTTGATCTAGATTTCATACATCTTTTTTGCCCCTTTGGATCTTTATCATCCCCCGTGTACTTGATCTTGCGTTTGAGAAAACCATATACCATGCTTATTTGGAAACTGACAGTGCAACCCTTAGGCAGCTCGATAAAGTATTCAAAGCATCTCTTGTTAAAAAGTCCACTTATGCTTTCATTATTCATAATTCTCCTTAATTCATCAAAATGTTTCCCCAACTGACATTTAAGTACAAGATCACCAATTACTTTGTCAGGGCTATCCATCGATATCGCAACTCGAAACCTGTCGATACTAATAGCTTTGACAGAATCAAGCTAGGATTTTAGTATTATTTCATGCCCCATTGGTGAGAAGGAGTTATCACTTTCCTTGGCTTCATTTAGGCCCGATTGAGAGTGTTTAGAAAGTTTCTCCGAATCTATCTGTACTTTATCCATTTTTGTTGCATGGTTAGAAGTTGATCCACTTTCAGTTTCTTTTCTTTTGGGAGACATATTTTAACTACAAACAATAGAAAAATAAAAAATACATTGTATTTGATGTCTGCATAATTTTTTTTTTAAAAAGGTGAGACAAATTTCAACAAATTATTCTACGCCACATTACAAGAAAAAATACTCCAATGGATAAGCCATCAGTTGGAATAGATAGGGAATCTGTTTGAAGACCTATTTAATATCTCCCAACAGATACTCCACCCATTGCAATAGATGGATCACCAACACCATAACCAATGCCACCAACCAATGCCACCAATACCAACACCAAAACCACCGACACGACCAACAAAAACACAAATACCGACACTAACAACAATATCCACCAACGACACCACAAATACCATCCAACATTACCATGATAGTTAATAAAACATTGAGATAAAAATTAGGGTTTTCTCGAGTGCTTTCTACCTTTTTAGCATCAAAACACAAAATTGTTAATCCATTCTCATAGATAATACAACTAAATGTTTTTTTTTCACCATTAACTAAAAAACCCTAATTTTTAGAATAAAGAACAAATGTATAACTCTTATCAAACTCTATTACCCACGGAGATAGAGAAAATGATGGATACAAGCGTGAATAAAGTTGAAAATAACAACTATGTGGTCAGAAATGAGAAGAAAATCAATCTGTTTTGAAGGTTTAAGCAATATGTTATAGTTGTTGTCTATATTGTTGAGAGAGATAGAGAGAGTGAGAGAGAGAGGAGCGAGAACTTGAGATTTGAAATAAGGAAAAGTTTTTCCCACAAATGGATGATTTGTATGGGTTGATTTGTAATTTTGAAAAAGAATGACAAGTTTTAAAATTATTAATTTGGTCCAAATTGATCTTAATTAATTTTTAAAATTTCAAAATATATACTAGTTTTTAAAACATTAAGTTAACGAGAGCTCATTTCAACTCAGAGTGATCGATCGACGGCCTGGGTTGGGATGAACGCAATACCAATGCCAATTGTAAAGACTCAATTAAAGTTGTAGTTGACTCTATGAGCTCATTCATTCATCCCTAGTTTTATCTAAATCAATTTATATAATATTAATCCTAACATTAAGTTAATGAGAGCTCATTTCAACTCAGAGTAATCGATCGACGACCTGGGTCGGGATGAACGCAATACCAATGCCAATTGTAAAGACTCAATTAAAGTTGTAGTTGACTCTATGAGCTCATTCATTCATCCCTAGTTTCATATAAATCAATTTAGTTAATATTAATCCTAACATTAAGTTAATGAGAGCTCATTTCAACTCAGAGTAATCGATTGACGACCTAGGTAGGGATGCATGCAATACCAACGCCAACTGTAAAAACTCAATTAAAGTTGTAGCTAACCCTACGAGATCATTCATTCATCCCTAGTTCCACCTAAATAAATTTAGGTAATATTAATCCTAACATTAAGTTAATGACAGCTCATTTCGACTCAGAGTGATCAATCGACAACCCAGGTCGGGATAAACGCAATACCAATGACAATTGTAAAGACTTAATTGAACTAGTAGTTGACCCTATGAGCTCATTAATTCATTCCTAGTTCCACCTAAATCAATTTAGGTAATCTTAATCCTAACATTAAGTTAATGAGTACTTATTTCAACTCAGAGTGATCGATCGACGACCCGAGTCGGGATGAATGCAATACCAATGCCAATTGCAAAGACTCAATTGAAGTTTTAGTTGACCCTATGAGCTTATTCATTCATCCCTAGTTCCACCTAAATTAATTTATTTAATAATAATCGTAACATTAAGTTAATAAGAGCTTATTTCAACTCAGAGTGATCGATCGACAACCCGGGTCAGGATGAATGCAATACCAACACCATTTGCAAAGACTCAATTATAGTTGTAGTTGGCTTTATGAGCTTATTCATTCATTCGTAGTTCCACCAAATTCAATTGCAATGAAATCTGTTGGAACCAACGATTGAGCTGGTGGAAATTTCAAACAGATATTCATATCTGTTGTAACAGATGACATATCTGATTTAATTAACAAGTAGACATTTGAATTTGTTGTGACAAATGACTGAGCTACTAAAAAATTTCAAACAGATATTGGTATTTGTTGTAACAGATGATATATCTAATTTAATTATCAAATAGACATTTGCATCTGTCGTCACAGATGACTGAGTTGTTGAGATATTTAAATAGATATTGATATATGTTGTAACATTTGACATATTTAATTATCAAATGGAAAGAGTTTTTTAAAAAGATAGTTGTATCTGTTGTAACAGATGACTGTGCTATTGGGAATTTTAAACAGATATTGCTATCTATTGCAACAGATGATATATCTGTTTGAAAATCTTTTTTTCCTTTTAATTTTAAAGCAAGATTTTGTCCGGGTAGATAAAGTAGTAAGTACTACAAAATGCGGTAAAAAATGAAGAGTTTCTTTTTCTTGGATTACTCAAAAATGTGCTCATTGAGTAGTCTTATCTTGTCTTTTCAATGTCACTAGTCATCTGTTACAACATATACCAATAGAAATTTAATTATCAAATGGACATTTGCATCTATCGTCATAGATGACTGAGCTATTGGGATATTTAAATATATATTGATATCTGTTGTAACAGTTGACATATTTAATTATCAAATGGAAAGGGTTTATTAAACAGATATTTGTATCTATTGTAACAGATGACTGTGTTATAAGGATTTTTAAATAGATATTGATATCTGTTGCAAAAAATGACATATATTTTTGAAAATCTTTTTTTTCTTTCAATTTTAAAGCAAGCTTCTGTCTGAGTAGATAAAATAGTAAGTACTACAAAATGTGGTAAACAATGAAGATTTTCTTTTTCTTGGTAACTCAAAAATATGTTCATTGAGTAGTCTTATCTTGTCTTTTCAATGTTAACTACTATTCCTCGTGCCCCTCAAATTATTAATGAATGAATATTGAAACCCACGTCTACGTACACGTTACATTTAGAATTATCTCACCTCTCCTCAGCTTTAGCTTCAGCCCTAAAATTATTTTATTCATCTCTCATCTTTTTCTTTCTCTCCTCTTTAGCTTAGGGTTATCACAATCTTTTTTCTCTCTTCTATCTTTTCTTTTCTCTTTCTCATAAAGATCCTTTTGGATCTAAATCAATCCATATCTTTCCTCAACGAAAATTGTTGTTTTGATCTTATTTTAATGTTAAGGTATAGTTCACTATTGCTCTTTTATTCTCATCTTATTCTTTGCAAGTTATTTACATCTATTTTTTTTATTTAATTACCATTTACCTATATAATATTTATTTAAAAAATTTGAAGGAACTTTTAAGTGTTGAATAAACTAATCGAGAATTTTTATTATAATATGCAAAAAAAGTATTCTGTTGGGAGAAGTTTAAAAGCCTTATTGGCAGTATCATTTTTTTTGTATGTATTTTGTTTATTTCTTTGTTGTTTATGCTATTATTGATGTTGTTGGTGGGGTTGGCATTGTTGGAAGTTGTGGTGTGTTGTTGTTGATGGTGTTAGAACAACGGATGTTGCTTATTTGTTATTAATGATGTTGGAACAAATATTTTTGTTTCTTTGTTGTTGATGTTTTTTATTTATTATTTCTTTGTAGTTTATGCTGTTGTTGATGTACAACAGATGGAGCAACTGTTGGAACAAATCAAACCACTAGCAAGGCTGGTTTGATGTATTCCAATAGACTCCAAATCTGTTGCAACAGACTCTAAATCTATTGTAATAGACTCTACATCTATTGTAATAGACTCCATATCTGTTGGAACAGACTCCATATATGATGCAACAGACTCTACATCTGTTGAACAGATGAATAATATTTTTTTGTGACATTATTTTTCTTCTCTTCTTTGTAGATATAAGGAACTAACAGTTGATCAATTTTTGCTCGACCATCATAAGAGGTTGTAGTAAAGATGGATTATGAGGAATAAGTTGCATGCAGATGGAACCACTTCATATGCGGGAGGTATGTATTACTGATAATGTTATTGTGGAAATACACATAGAGTACACTCATTTTGTGAATGGTATTTTTATCAATTAGTCATAGATCATTCAAATAAGATATCTGTAATTTTACAGTTAAGTTTGGTAGGTCCAGGCTGATAAGACTGAGGGACCATGAATATGGTTTTGATACCCTGTTAAGATTTAATGTCGGTTGTTGCTCATGTTTATTTGTCAAACATTGTGAAGGGATCTAGTTTTGGTATCATTGTAAAGAGATTCAATAGTGATTGGACTGAATTTTAGGGTTCATTGGACTCTGAGAAGGCCTTCGATGCATAGCACTACATCTAACAAGAATGAAAAACCAATATAGTTATTGCCCTAGCCTAAATTTATATGGTTGGGTTGCTCGGGGTGATGATTATACGCCAGTAGGTGCGTTAAGAGAATGTCTTCGAGGGAAAATGGATGGTTGATGAAAGACTATATCATCTGAGCACTAATTGAAGAGGTGACATTGGTAGAAAGTAACTTCTAGCGAATCTGGCGTATGGAATTATCTTAAAATAACATGAGAAATCTGAATCAAGTGCAAATATGAAAGTGTATTCGGTAATAATTCATCTGTTGTCTCGCTGAAAGAAAAATAATGCAAATAGATACTTTGCTAGGGAGCTGCGACTAGGTAGTGTGGTCGGGATTATCACCTAGATAGAAAATAACAGAAGACCAAGAAAGCAGCCTGACGGACATCAAGGGTTAAAATGATGTACAGTAAGTCTAGAAAACTTCTACCAACAACAACTGTAGTTAAAGTAAGTAATCTAAGCAAAGGAAGCAATTTTTGAATTTTAAATTTCATCCCATGCCTTCTTGTTTGTGGTTTCAATTAGGTCCATTGCTATTGACCTGATCGAAACCACAAACGTGATTGAAAGATAGATTAAGTGTCATTAATTCCTTATAAATATGGATTAATTGATTGTGTTTTATAGCCTTAGCATGCTTTCAACATTTCTTGGAGAAGATCAGAGGCTTCTTGTAGTACATGAAGATAATTTTCAAGCTTGCCTAAAACTTGCTTATTCTGTATTCAAGCTGATCGTTGCCATCTTCGAAGTTGGTCATGAGTTCCTGATCTCTTGTGAGCTCGATCAGGAACACCACCTTCAAAGTTGTGGCATTTTAGAAGGCCTTCAGAACACTTTCTTTAAAAGCCTTATAAGATACACAGAGGGTCGCTGTGTTTGTTTTAGTTCAAAATGTGTTGATGCACACTCAAGATGTGGTCCCAACCATTGAACAACTCACTTTTATCGAGCATTGATCAATGCAGATTGCTCAACCAATTTAATAAATTAATAAGCAAGGAGCTACTTAGCATGTGATCTAAACCGACTCTACCAAGCCTATCAAAGTTTACGTAACTCTAGGCTCATTACACTATCAAAAAAATTGGCTTAAGTTAGTGCTTAAATCAAACGATCTCAATCTCTCATCCTTTCTACTAGTCGCTCTTCTCCAATATAAATGACAAGATATCTGCTATGCAAAAGTCTACATCATTTTCAAAAATGCTTGGCAGGTCAAAAGGTTTTCTGAATGCATCATCAGTAATCTCTCAATACCAATTGATATCAAGAGATTACGGTGTAGACTTTTGCATAGCAGATATCTTGTCATCTATAATTAGAGAAGAGCGATCAGTAGAAAGGCTGAGAGATTTATGCACCAACTCTATCAATTTTTTTTGATAGTGTAATGAGCCTAGAGTTATGTAACGTTTGATAGGCTTGGTAGAGTCGGTTTAGATCACACGCTATGTAACTCCTTACTTATAATTTATCAAATTGGTTGAGCAAGATACATTGAGAAACGCTTGATAAAAGTGATCTATTCAACGGTTGGGACCACATCTTGAGTGTGCATCAATACATTTTGACTTAAAACAAACACAACGACCCTCTGTGTATCCTTTAAGACTTCTGAAGAAAGTATTCTAAAGCCCTTCTTCAATGCCACAAGTTTGAAGGTAGTGTTCTTGATCGAGCTCACAAGAGATCAGGAACTCTATACCAACTTCAAAGACAGCAATGACTAGCTTGAATACAGAATCAGCAAGCTGGAGGCAAGGTTGAAAATTATCAAATTTCACAAACTAGAGCAAGCCTCTGATCTTCTCCAAGAAATGTTGAAATAATTCTAAGGCAACAAAACACAATCAATTAATCTATATTGCTAAGGAAATAGTGACACTCAATTTGTCTTTCAATCTCGTTTGTGGTTTCGATTGGGTCAACAACAGTGGACCTAATCAAAACCACAAATAAGAAGGCATGCAATGAAATTTAAAATTCAGAAATTTCCGCCTTCGCTTAGATTCCTTACTTTAACTGTAGTTGCTTTTGGTGCAAGTTTTCTAGACTTACTGTATATTATTTCAACCCTCGATACCCGTAAGGCTGCTTTCTTGGTCTTCTGTTATTTTCTATCTAGGTGATAATGCCGACCATGCTACCTAGTCGCAGCTCCCTAGCAAAGTGTCCATCTGCATTATTTTTCTTTCAGAGAGACAACAGATGAATTTATATTGCCGGATACACTTTCATATTTACACTTGATTCAGATTTCTCATGTTGTTTTAAGATAATTCCAATGGCCAGATTCGCTAGAAGTTACTTTCGATCCTATGTCTCCTTTTTAATTATCTCTCAGATGATATAGTCTTTCATCAACTCCTCTTTCCCTCATAGGCATTCTCCTTCGGCTCCTTCGGGTGTATAATTATCTTCTCGATCAACCCTTCCATATAAATTTGGGCCAGGGAAATTTCTATTGGTTTTCCATTCTTTCTTGATAGAGTGCGAGACTTCAAATGTGTTCTCTGAGTCCAATGCAAACTTAAAGTTAAGTCTAGTCGCTATTAGTTCTCTGCAATGACACTAAATATTGATCCCTTCTCAAAACTTAACACGCATAAACACGAGCAACAGCCTCAGTAATTCGTACTAGGGTATGTGCACCATCTTCATGAGGCCCTCAACCTTGTTAATTCGAACCTATCAAACCTAACTGTACAATGTAGGATCTTGTTTGAATGATCAGTGCCTAATCAGTTCAAAACAACATTCCCAAAAATATTATACTTTGTGTGTGTTTTCCCGGTGACCTTATTAGTAATACTTCTTAACTCACGCACATATGATAGTGGATCCATCTGTACGCATCTTATTCTTTCTAGCCCATTTATGGCTTAAATTGAATAAACAGATGACTATCAAGTTACAACAGACGCCACATCTATTGGAAAAGAAAACTGATATATCCATTTGTTGATACAGATTGTCAATATATTGTAAGTTATCTGACAGATGGAATATATTTTACAACAGATTACCCATCTGTTAGATTTATTTTAATGTAATTATTTTCTGAAATACAATAAAAAGATAAAATTTTGTATTTATGTCCATTTTTTTAATTTACATATTCGAAAAGTCACCCCTTTTATTTAATTAAGGGATATATGAACATTCATGGCTTTTTGTTTGACTACCCCTTCCAATTCAATCATTTATAAATAGGTCCCTCCAACCTCCTTTTCTTACTCTTACTCATTCATTCTACTACACTTACAGTAGAAACATGGTTGATACATATTTGTACAAGAATTTCATATCGAGTCCTTGCGGAAACTTCGAAGGCAGTTTGATAAACTCTAGAGAGATTTGACCGACTTCAGAGCAAGGCTGAGGAGGGTGGCCTTACTGCTACCGGATGAAAATTGTTCGGTTGACAATAATAATAGTAATAATAATACTAATAATAATAATAGCAATGATAATAATAGTAGTAGTAATAATAATTAGGTTATGTTTTTTGTTTCTTTTAGCGTATGTATTTTCCTTTTTATATTGGATCTACCTATAAGAGATTAAAAAATCTATGTATATGTTTTGTTTGGTTGACTCTGCATTTTTAATTCTTCTTTAATATTTAATTATCATTCTATTTATTCTTTGTTCTCAACATGTCGACGGTTGGAGATAGGGATTGAGCACTTGTTGGGTGGTGAAAAGTCATGATTCTCCTAAAATTGGTTCGTTAATAAATAATAATGAACTAAATGATATACACAATTTATAACCGTAAAAGAAAAATTATTTAATTTAAAAAAAGTCGAAACATTGGATTAATTAAGTTATATGATGATTGTTAAGAAAAAGGTGAAAAGTCGTGGCTTTTTGTCTAAAACAAAAACACATACATTCAACAATGTTGTTGATGCATTAAATTCCCCATTTGTTGCGACTGATGTATCAGCTGTTAGAAGAAATTAAAAAGATATTAAAACAGATCGTCAATTATATATGTTGCCAAAAAATAAAAAGAGTTATTCTTTTATTAAAGAAACGATTATTGAAAAGTTATTTTTTTAATTTATATAATAAAAAATCAGCAAATTTGGATTAATGATATGATGATAGTTTTTTTAAATGAAAAAGATAGATTATATGTTACAACAAATATATTATCTGATGCAACTGGTTCTCTATTATTGCAAAAAATGATATATCTGTTATCATAGATAAGTTATCTGATGTAACAAATATAGAATCTGTTGTCACAACTTAATAAAAATGGTTCTTGGAAAGAACTAATTAATAATGATAATCTGAAAAGTCATGACTTATCACAATGTTTCTTAATTTAATTAAGTCATGAATTTTCACAGTAATAAAAAATGTAATTAATAAATGAAGGTAAATAGTTAGATTATATGTTGCAACAGATAGGTTATCTGATGTAACAAATTTTATATTTGTTGCAATAAAGGAAATATCTATTGTCACAGATGAATTATCTGATGCAACAAATATAGAATTTGTTGTCACAACTTAATAAAAATGGTTCTTGGAAAGAACTAATTAGTAATAAGAACCTAAAAAGTCATGACTTATCATAATATTTCTGTAATACCCCAATCATTTCTTAAGCCTAAATATGTCTTATGAATGGATATGTATGAATTTCAAAGTGATTGATGTTTAAATCATGTTGTATTTATCTAATTTATACTTTTTCATGTATAGAATTGAATAAGCTTTCCATCGATACCAATTTCATTGAAATCCGACTTCGGACGAGGGAGTTATAGCCGTTTTATTCAGCGATATCGAATCGCCCAGGTCTGATGGTCGACCTGGCAGACCATCAGGTCTTGGGTAGACCGTCAGGTCCTGGGTGGACCGTCAAGTTTCCCGTTAATACAAGGCAGTGGCCCCTCTTCCTGGTCACCGTGTGACAGCCAAGATAGTGGACCGTCAAAAAGTTGACGAACTGTGAAGGGGTCTGTCAGGTCGAGACAGAATGTCTCGTTTCTGGCCCTCGAGTGATGGACGACTTGGTGGACCGTCAGTTTCTTGACGGACCATCACTTCGACCATCACATCGAGGCAAAATATTCCAGTTTTGGCACTCGAGTGACGGACGATCTGGTGGACCGTCAAATCGACCATCACAGGCCCTGATCAGCAAATTTTAACTTTTTCAAAAGGGAATTTTGGTCATTTCTAATCCTTGTTACCTTATATATACATCAAAGTAGTAAAGTGAAGTTCATTTTCTCCTATTTCTCTCTAATTTCTCCAAGAATTTTCTAGAAAACTAGGGTTTTCTCTCAACCCAAAAATCAAAACTCCTTCCAAGAAATTCAAGGATCTTCCATAAAGTTCTCCAATTTGTCCAAGAATTAAGCTCTCCTAGTCAAAGGAATAAAGGATCTTAGCTAAAAAATGTAAGGAAGAAGTTCCAAACAAGTTTCTACATCTCCAAAAATTATAATCCAAGGTATGTGGGGCTTGAACAAGAACACTCCTTTCGTTCTTGTGCCTAAAAATTTACTTTCTATTATTGATTTACATGATTTTGCAAGTGAGTTTATACGCAAATTTCTTTATTTATGATTTATGAGATTTGAGTTGAATAAGTTTGATATTTATGATTATTTCACCATCATGTTTCTTAAATTGAGAATTTATTCCATGAGTTGTATATTGTCATTATGTATTGATGATTTATAAGCGATTTAAGACAAGTGTCATGAGTTATGCCTTTCCATAAGAAATTTGACTATTGAATATATATCGATATTTGAGATTGAAAGTCAAGAATGAGTCTTATGATGTTTCCTTGAAGCTTTGATAGTTGAAAATGATTCGAAAAGCAAATGTGCTTGATGTTGAGAAAGATTGTGTTGGGTTGAGTCGGGTTAGGAATCCACAAGATATTTATGATTTGCAGATGAGATATATATATATATATATATATTTATATATATATATATATATATATATATATATATATATATATATTTATGCTTTGGTCTTTAAAATAGACCCATGAGTTGATAGTGATTAAGGTGGATTTCCTAACGCGTTCTGAGCTGAGTCTGGGAGGAGTATTTAGTATCGAGCAGGAAATATGGTATTTCCCCAACTAGGATTAATGTTGATAATTATGGGCTAGAGGCCGAGTATGGGATTGGGATAACGAGATTAAGGTTGTACTCCTTGGAAAGAGTACGACACCCCCGCCAATATGGGGTTCTATCCTTAGAAGGGAAAAACGTTGGACTTCATATGGCTCACATGGTGTAGTTATGTCGGTTATAAACTCCCACGTCCATAATGATCTATGTACCATGAGTTACCGAGTCACTCTAAGTTATGAGTCAAAGAGTTTAAGTTGAGTTAAATGATTTAAGAGATTTATGAAGCATATGTTATGAGATTTATGAAGCAGAAATGCGGATGTTACATTAGATGTGTGGGCTGACTAGAGGGGATAGAGTTCAGAATGAGACTATCAGGGAGAAGGTTGGTGTGACTCCGGTGGAGTATAAGATGCGTGAAGTTCGATTGAGATGGTTCAGACACGTGAGGAGGAGGGGCATGGATGGCCCAGTTCATAGGTGTGAGACGCTAGCTTTGGATGGTTTTAGGAGGGGTAGGGGTAGGCCAAAGAAGTACTGGGGTGAGGTGATTAGGCGGGACATGGAACAGTTACAGCTCACCGAGGACATGACCCTAGATAGGAAGATCTGGAGGACGCGAATTAGGGCAGAAGGCTAGGGCCAGTTTGGGTCGCTAGTGTAGGGAATCACTTGGTGGGGGTATTATTCTTGTTATGATACCTTGTTCCATGTTTTATTACGAATCTATTTGCTTTTCTCTGTTTTTATTACTTATGGGTGTCGTATTTATGTTATGTCATCTTGTTCTATGATTTACTAGGTATTTGTGTAGTATCTCGTGTCTCGAGCCGAGGGTCTATCGGAAATAATCTTTCTACTTCTTTAGAGGTAGAGGTATAGACTGCGTACATCTTACCCCCCCCCCCCAGACCCCACTATGTGGGAATACACTGGGTTTGTTGTTGTTGTTGATGTTATTACTACTGACTTACGAAAATTATGTTTTAGATAATTCAAGCGAAGAGAGTTATTATTGTCAGCATGCATGATTTTCTTATACATTTATGATTTTATTTAAAATGTTGCATCCACCCCCACATACTCAGTACATTCCCAAGTACTGACTCCCATACTCTTTTGTATTCTATATTTTCTCATGATATAGGTTCAGGTGCTCAGTCTCAACAACGACAGTGATATTTGAGTACCTTCATCTACATTTCTGCGGTTGGTGAGTCCTCATGGTTTGAGGACTTGTGTCTGCGATTTTGTCTTGTTAATAGATGGTTGCTTACTTTTAGTTCAGTACGAGTCAGTTGAGGATCTGTCCCAATGGATCCTCAGTCCTATGTAGTAGAGGCTTTGTCAGACTAGTGTACCAGCGTGAACAGAGATTTCAGTATTTTATTTGTACAGGACAATATTACTTTGTGTTTTCGTATGTTCATGAAATTGTTATTCCTCTTTAACTTAGTATGATTTGTGCTATAATGAGTTCTGAAAGTGATGAAAGACTTAAAGGGTTAGCTTGAGGCCACGTGTGGCCTTGAGCACCATGTGACATCTCGGGATAGGTTCTTGGGGCGTTCCAAGTTTGGTATAGATCCTAAGGTTCAAGGAGTCCTAGGGAGTCTGACAAGCCGTGTTACGTAACTCTTGATCATTGGTGTGTAGCGCGCCACATCTATGAGCAAGAGGGTACGGGATATATTAGGAAAAGTTGTTTCTTTGTTTCAAGAGTCTATCGTGCCTATGACTGTTTCTCTCTGCTGTTAATTCGTGCTCTCTTATGACAGAAAATGCCTCCTTGTAGAGCTCACAGAAACAATGAACGACCTTAACCTGTTGATCCTTTAGGAAAGATAGTGTCCCATGCTGAATTTTGGGAAGTTTTCCAAGTGCTAGTCCGGGCAGTCACCGTCAATGCCCAAGACAACACCCAGGCTCCTATTCCACCTCTGTAAGGAAATAATTCTGCTGCAGCCCAAGTTCGTGACTTTATGTGAATGAATCCACCTCAGTTCTTTAGGTCAAAAGTAGGTGAATACCCACAAATGTATTTAGATGAAGTGAGAAAGATCACTAAAATTATGCACATAACGTAGGAGGAGGGTGTTGAATTGGCTGCCTATCGAATGAAAGATGTTTCTTATGATTGGGTGGAGATGTGGAGGAAGAGTAGAGGGGAGAATAATATTGCTGTGACTTGACAATTATTCCAAGATGCCTTCTTAGACAGATTCTTTCCCCCGGAGCTGAGGGAAGCAAAATTAGAAGAATTTATGAACTTGAGATAGGGCCCTATGACAGTTAAGGAGTATTTCCATAAGTTTAACCTGTTATCTAAGTATGCTCCCGGTATGATGGATGATTCTAGAACTAGTATGAGTAAGTTCTTGGCTGGTGTATCTGGTTATGTTGTGAAATAGTGTAGATCCGCTATGCTTAATAGGGGCATGGACCTTTCAAGACTAATGATTCATGCTCAGCAGATTAAAGCGGACAAAGTGAAGAAGAGACATAGAGTGATAGGGAATAAGAGAATTGGATCAGAGCAACAGGGTTATAGTCAGACTAGATTTTCTGGAGGGATCCGCCCTCAATTCCAGAGACGTTCTCTTGTGCCAGCGCCTTCATCAACCAGTACTCCTGCATTCAAAATTAGGCTAGAGAAGGTTAGTAGTCCTACTATGTACAGGTCCCAGGATAGTGTGAGTAACAGACCTCGTCCTCCCCTATGTTCAAAGTGTGGTAGAGACCATCCCGATGAGTGCTTAGTCGGCCAGAGGGGTCATTTTGGTTATAGTAAGTCGGGCCACAAGTTCCGGGATTGCCCTTATGCTAGAAAGGGGAGTCACGATGTTCGTCCCCAGAGTCAGGCTATTAGTGCTCCAGTCCCTGTAGTTCATCCTAATCCTCCTCAGGGTGCCTCGTTTAGTACTGTAGGTGGTAAGCACCAGAATCGCTTTTATGCTATACCACCCTTCCAGGAGCAGGAGGATTCACCAGATGTTGTTACCGGTATGCTTCGTGTATTTTATTTTGATGTGCATGTGTTGATGGACCCTGGGTCAAGTACTTTTTATGTGACTCCGTTCGTGGCTGTGAATTTTAAAATCAGTGCTGAAAAGATTTCCGAGCGTTTTTTAGTCTCTACACCAGTGGATGAATCTATTATTGCTAAGCAAGTATATAAGAAATGTCCTATCACTGTTCATGGTATGGATTGTCTTCACTCTTGTTATGCGTCTATAGACTGTCGTACCTGGGTAGTCAAGTTTCAGTTTCCCAATGAGCCAGCCTTTGAGTGGTCCAGAAATTCTTTATCTCCTAAAAGTCATTTCATATCCTATCTTAAAGCTAGGAAATTGATATCCAAGGGTTGTATCTATCATTTAGTCCAAGTTAAGGACACTAAGTCTGAGACTCCAACTATTCAGTCTCTTAGTGTTGTCAATGAGTTTCCTGATGTTTTCTCAGAAGATCTCCCAGGGGTACCTCCCGATAGAGAGATAGAATTCAGAATTAATCTTATCCTGATACACAACCTATTTCTATTTCTCCGTATCGTATGGCCCCCGCAAAACTTAAGGAGTTGAAAAAGCAACTCAAAGATCTTCTTGATAAGGGTTTTATAAGGCCCAGTGTGTCTCTTTGGGGTGCACCTGTTCTATTCGTGTGAAAGAAAGATGGTTCATTACGCATGTACATTGACTATCGTCATCTTAACAAAGTCCCAGTGAAGAACAAGTACCCTCTTCCTAGAATTGATGACCTATTTGATCAGCTGTAAGGTGCCAGCTACTTATTTAAAATAGATTTAAGATCCGGTTATCACCAACTTAAAGTTAGAGAGTGTGATATTTCAAAGACGTCTTTCCACACTCATTATGGTCATTTTGAATTCTTGGTCATGTCTTTTAGGCTAACGAATGTCCCGGTAGCTTTTATGGACCTCATGAATAGGGTGTTTAGATCGTACCTAGATAGGTTCATTATTGTGTTTATAGATGATATCCTTGTATATTCCCAGAGTGAAAAGGACCATGCAGATCATCTTCAAATTGTCTTACAGACCCTTAAGGATCAGTAGTTGTTTGCCAAATGTAGCAAGTGTGAATTTTGGCTTTGGTCAGTTGCCTTTATGGGTCATATTGTTTCTTCTGATGGTATTCGAGTTGATCCTCAAAAGGTAGAAGCTGTGAAGAATTAGCCTAGACCTATTCCCCATCTGATATTAGGAGTTTCTTGGGTCTAGCTGGCTACTACCATCGTTTTTTCGAAGGTTTCTCTTCCATTGTTGTTCCTTTGACCCAATTGACCCAAAAGAAGATTAAATTCCAGTGGTCAGATTCTTGCAAGAAGAGTTTTTAGGAGTTGAAGACTCAACTTACTTCAGCCCCTGTGATGACCTTGCCTAATGGTGTAGATGATTTTGTGGTATATTGTGATGCTTTCAGAGTTAGTTTGGGTTGCGCGTTGATGCAGAAGGGTAAGGTTATATCCTATGTCTCCAGGCAGTTGAAACATCATGAAAAGAATTATCTGACCCATGACCCGAGTTAGCTGCAGTGGTTTTTGCTTTGCAAAACTAGAGACACTATTTATACGGTGTTCATGTTGATGTCTTTACAAATCACAAGAGTTTACAGTATGTGTTCCCTCAAAGAGAGTTGAATCTTTGGCAGAGGCGATGGTTAGAATTACTGAAGGACTATGATATCAGTATGTTGTACCACCCGAGCAAGGCAATGTAGTGGCAGATGCCCTTAGCAGATCGTTCATGGGTAGTTTAGCACATGTTGAGGAAGATAAGAAAGACTTATCCCGTGAAGTGCATCGTTTGGCTAGGTTAGGTGTTAGATTGCTTGACTCAGCTAAGGGTAATGTTTGGGTCCAAAGTAGTTCCGAATCTTCCCTAGTTTTGGAAGTGAAGGAGAAGCAGGATATGAATTCTCGTTTGGTCGAACAAAAAAAATCAGTTAAAGACCAAAAGGTGGAGGTTTTCTCCCAAGGGGGAGATTGTGTATTGAGATTTCAAAATAAATTATGTGTGCCTGATGTTGATGATCTGAGGCAGAGAATTATGGCTGAGGCTCATGGCGCGCAACATTCTATTTATCCCAGTGCTACCAAGATGTACCACAATTTGCGAGAAATTTATTGGTGGAATGGTATGAAAAAGAATATAGCAAAGTTCGTAGAAAAGTGTGCAACTTGCCAGCAGGTAAAGATAGAGCACCAGAGACCCTGTGGTGTGATCCAAGAATTTAACATTCCTACTTGGAAGTGGGAAGTGGTGAATATGGATTTTGTGACCAGTTTACCTCTCTCTCTTCGTCATCATGATTCTATTTGGGTCGTTGTAGACAGGTTGACTAAGTCAGCATATTTTATGCTAGTGCATACATCTTTCACCATGGAGGACTATGCTAAGCTTTATATTCGAGAGTTAGTCAGGTTGCATGGAGTTCCATTGTCTATCATCTCCGATAGAGGTACTTATTTTACTTCTCAGTTTTGGAGAGCCTTTCAGAAGGGTCGTGGCACCCAAGTTTATCTTAGCTCCGCTTTTTATCCGAAGATAGATGGTCATGCTGAGAGGACTATCCAAACTTTGGAGGATATGTTGAGGGCTTGTGTTATTGATTTCAAAGAAAGTTGGGATGAACATTTGCCGTTGATTGAATTTTCTTACAATAATAGTTTTCATGCTAGAATTGGAATGGCTCCCTTTGAAGCTTTGTATGGGAAAAGATATAGATCGCCCATGGGTTGGTTTGAAGTGGATGAAGCTGATGTGATTGGACCTGATGCTGTATTTGAGGCTACGGAGAAATTTAAGTTAATTTGGGAGAGGTTGAAGAAAACCCAGAGTCGTCAGAAGTCATACGCAGATATGAGAAGAAGAGCTCTTGAGTTTAAAGTTGGTGATATGGTGTACTTGAAAATTTCACCCATGAAAGGGGTGAAAAGATTTGGAAAGAAAGGAAAGCTAAGTCCCAGATATGTTGGACCTTATAGAGTTTTGAATCATGTTGGGAAGCAACTTATGAGATTGAGTTGCTTGTAGAGTTGTCAGTTGTCCATCCTATGCTTCATGTTTCTATTCTCAAGAAGCACATTGGAGACTCAGTTGTTGTTGATCTGTCGAAAGATTGTAATGTTCAGGATAGCCTTTTGTATGATGAAATCCCGATTGAAATCCCAGATTATCAAGTCCGTAGACTGAGGAACAAGGAAATTCCCTTGGTCAAAGTTCTGTGGTGAAATCAATCAATCGAGGGTGCCATTTTGGAAGCAGAAGTAGATATGCGAGCCAGTTACCCTCAACTTTTCTCCACGAGTTTGAATCAAGCTGAAAGTACTATTCCCTTAATTCAGTTTCCTTCTAATCTAATGTATTAAGCTATATGGTTATTCTTTCTATGGTTCGTGTATATGGGGAAGTACTCAAAATTTTGAGTAAAGTGACACCTTAGATGTGAGTTGTTCCATCTTTACATCCTTATTTTCTCTTGTTCTTGGCCTATCTGGACACATTCAAGGATGAATATGTCCAAACGGGAGATATTGTAATATCTCGATCGTTTCTTAAGCCAAAATCCACCTTTTGAGTAGATATGTAGGAATTCCAAAAAGATTGATGTTTAAACGATGTTGTATTTCTCTAATTTCTACTTTTTTCATGTAGAGCATTGAATAAGCTTTCCATCAATACCAATTTCATTGAAATTCGACTTCGGACGAGGAAGTTATAGACGTTTTACTGAGCGATATCGAATCGCCTAGGTCTGACGGTCGACCTGGCGAACCGTCAGGTCCTGGATGGACCGTCAAATGTCCCGTCAAGCCAAGGAAATGGCCCTTCTTTCTGGTCACCGTGTGACGGCCAAGATGGTGGACCATCAAAAAGTTGACGGACCATCAAGGGGTCTGTCAGGTCGAGACAGAATGTCTCGTTTCTGGCCCTCGAGTGACGGACGATTTGGTGGACCGTCAGTTTACTGACGGACCTTCACTTCAATCATCACGTCGAGGTAGAACATTCTAGTTTTGGCACTCGAGTGACGGACGATCTGGTGGACCATCAGGAGACTTGACAGACCGTCAGATCGACCGTCACAGGCCCCGATCAGCGAATTTTAGCTTTTTCAAAAGGGTATTTTGGTCATTTCCGATCCTTGTTACCTTATATATACATCAATGTAGTAAAGAGAATATCATTTTCTCCTATTTCTCTCCAATTTCTCCAAGAATTTTCTAGAAAACTAGGGTTTTCTCTCAACCCAAAAATCAAAACTCCTTCCAAGAAATTCAAGGATCTTCCATAGATTTCTCCAAGTTGTCCAAGAATTAAGATCCCCTAGTCAAAGGCATCAAGGATCTTACCTAAAAAATGTAAGGAAAAAGTTCCAAACAAGTTTCTACATCTCCAAAAATTATAATCCAAGGTATGTGAGGCTTGAACAAGAACACTCCTTTCGTTCTTGTGCCTAAAGATTTACTTTCTATTATTGATTTACATGATTTTGCAAGTGGGTTTACACCCAAATTTCTTTATTTATGATTTATGAGATTTGAGTTGAATAAGTTTGATATTTATGATTATTTCACCATCATATTTCTTAAATTGAGAATTTATTCCATGAGTTGTATATTGTCATTATGTATTGATTATTTCTAAGCGATTTAAGACAAGTGTCATGAGTTATGCCTTTCCATGAGAAATTTGACTATTGAATATATATCGATATTTGAGATTGAAAGTCAAGAATGAGTCCTATGATGTTTCCTTGAAGCTTTGATATTTGAAAATGATTTGAAAAGCAAATGTACTTGATGTTGAGAAAGATTGTGTTAATTTGAGTCGGGTTAGGAATCCACAAGATGCTTATGATTTGAAGATGATATATATATATATATATATATATATATATATATATATATATATATATATATATATATTTATGTTTTGGTCTTTAAAATAGACCCATGATTTGATATTGATTAAGGTGGATTTCCTAATGCGTTCTGAGCTGAGTGTGGGAGGAGTATTTAGCACCGAGCGGGAAATGTGGTATTCCCCAAAACTACGTGCCACCATTAGATTGATGTTGATAATTGTGGGATAGAGGCCGAGTATGGGATTGTGATAACGAGATTGAGGTTGTACTCCTCGGCAATAGTACGACACCCCCACCAATGTAGGGTTCTATCCTTTGGAGGGCAAAACTTTCGACTCTATCCAGCTCACATGGTGTAGTTATATCGGTTATAAGAAACTCCCACGTCCATAATGATCTAAGTACCATGAGTTACCGAGTCACTCTAAGTTATGAGCCAAAGAGTTTGAGTTGAGTTAAATGATTTATGAGATTTATGAAACATATGTTATTACTAATGACTTACGAAAATGATGTTTTAGATAATTCAAGCGAAGAGAGTTATTATTGGCAGCATGCATGATTTTCTTATATATTTATGATATTATTTAAAATGTTGCATCCACCCCCACATACTCAGTACATTCCCAAGTACTGGCTCTCATACTCTTTTGTATTTTATATTTCCTCATGATATAGGTTCAGGTGCTCAGTCTCAGCAGCGATAGTGATCTTTGAGTACCTTCATCTATATTTCTGCGGTTGGTGAGTCCTCATGGTTCGAGGACTTGTGTCTGCAATTTTATCTTATTAATAGATAGTTGTTTACTTTCAGTTCAGTACGAGTTAGTTGGGGATCTTCCCAATGTCTCCTCAGTCCTATGTAGTAAAGGCTTTGTCAGACTAGTGTACCAACGTGTACAGAGATTTCAGTATTTTATTTGTACAGGGCAGTATTACTTTGTATTTCAGTATGTTCATGACATGGTTATTCCTTTTTATCTTAGCATGATTTGCGCTATAATGAGTTCTGAAAGTGATGACAGACTTAGAGGGTTAGCTTGAGGCCACGTGTGGCCTTGAGCACTATGTAACATCTCGGGATAGGTTCTTGGGGAGTTACAATTTCCTTTCTTAAATTAATTAAGTCATAGCTATTCACAGTAATTAAAATAAAAATATAATTAATAAATGGAGGTGAACAGTCGTGCCTTTTTGCCTCTCATTCAAATTCAATCCTCTATAAATAGGTCCCTCCTTACTCAATCATTCATTCAACTACACTCTATTTATTGCATCTCGTCTTTCATATTACACCTGGACTTCCACCACTTTCTCTTTTCTGACTAAGGTAAGTTTTTTTCTTGCCAATTTGTAGTATACGTTGTATTACATTCGGATTCTTTACTTTTGTTTTTAAGTTTTTTGTCAATTCATATGTATTCTAGATTATCGATGATCAAGAGTGGGATGTTGCCTTTCTGCAAGACGCCTTGAATGAACTTCGAAATTAGGTTCGTCACCTGCAATGGGAACTGGGAGCAGTTAGAGCAAGAATGCTCCGTGAGATCCGTGAGCTAAGGAGGGCCTTTCTACTTCCGGTTGAAGATTGGCCGGCTGACAATGATGATAATAATAATAATAATTAGATTATTTTTTTCTTTTAGTCTATGTATATATATTTCTATTTTTTTTGTTTAATAAAAAAATTATGTTTGAATAACTTTGATGTTTTAATTCATATTTAATTTTCATTCTGTCTATTATCTTTTCAACAAACATGTCAACAATTGGACGTAAAAAAGAATAATTTAGAATCCAGTAGCAATAGCAAGATTTATCTGTTGGGTTTGTGGCAGGGGCTGATCAGTTGGTGGGATAGTAAACGGTGTTTGAAATAACCATTATTTGCCACTCAATCGAAATTTCATAAGAGAAGAAAGCTTTTAATGTGGGTCGGCGTATAGTCTCCCTATCGAATGATGTTTACATTATAATTTGAAGAAAAAATGATTAATGCAAAGGGTAAAACATGGATTTTGTTTTATCTCTTCTTGATTAATGAAAAGAGACAAGTAAAACGAGAAATTAAATATGAAATTTGGGATGGGTAATTGGACGTAAGGAATAATTTTGAATCCAGTAGCAATAGCAAGAGTTGAAATATATTGGTAATCTATTGGGTTTGTGGCAGGGGCTGATTTTTGTTGTTCCAAATAGATTAATCATTTGTTGCAACAGATATGAAGTTTGATTCAACAGATAATCAGTTTGGTGCAACCGATAATCAGTCTGATACAATAGATAACTAGTCTGATGTAGCAGATAACTAGTCTGATACAACAGATAAATATTCTGTTGCAACAGATTACTTATTTGATGCATCAGATGAGTGATCTGTTTAAATTGTGGGCACTTATATTGGATTCATGATCGGGTTCTATCCATTGTTGGAAAAACAATAGTAACTGGTGTATGCAGATGACAAATTCGAATAAAAATCATAATTTTACTTACCAAAGTCACATATGAAGTA
This sequence comes from Capsicum baccatum var. pendulum, assembly GCA_030864225.1. Classification (NCBI taxonomy): domain Eukaryota; kingdom Viridiplantae; phylum Streptophyta; class Magnoliopsida; order Solanales; family Solanaceae; genus Capsicum; species Capsicum baccatum. The sequence continues at coordinate 44,635,622 of CM061554.1, forward strand.
ATGCTAAAGTGGAAAGTGATGTAGGAAATAAAATTTGACCTAAGAAATTGGTCAGATAGCAGCACTAGCGGTAACAACAACAACAACAAAAATGGTCGATAAGGAGAAGATCAAGATGATAATGAAGTAGAAAATGATGATAATGAAGAAGAAGAAGATGATGAATAAAGCTGCAGCAAGAATGAACAACAATAATCATGAAGAGACAGAAAACAACAGCGGATGAGAAGAGAGAGAAACTCGCCATTTCCCTTCCTTTTTCTGTTATATCAACTAACATTTGGATCAAAGTATAAATATAAAAACTTCTGGGCTATTTTCAAACTTACCTAACATTTTTAATCCATAATAAAGTAATTGACACCTCCACTCAATAATTAAGACTTGTGTCACCTACACCTCATTTTAAAACTCTTTTGTTACCTACAACCCAAACCCCATCTTTTCTTGTAGTGTATAAAATCTATATACTTTTCTCTATTACTTATCATTTAGTTGTACGTTATTTTCATAGTAAGATTCCTCCTAAAGTTCTCAAAAGGACTTCACGAATGAGAAGCTAGAAAAAGACACCATAGATATTTTTTGTGCCTATATCAACTTCATACTCGTAGTCTTCATGAATGCAGGCCCCTCTCGGCTCTTCTATCAATATGGTCTTCATATATACTGTCCCATTCTTAGGCTGTATCTTTGTTTAAGATTCAGACGTTTGAATCGGAATGAATATCTGAATGATTAACATGTTGTGTTTATATCTAAAAATTGAATGATTAGGACTGTTTGTTTTTCAATATTTGAATGTGTAAGAAAAATTTATTTGTATATATAATAAAATAAAAAATACATATTTAAATAAAAAACTAATTATATATCAGAAAAGTATATATTTTAATACAACAAAATTATCATTTGATTGAAAAAAATATTTATGTTTGTTAGTGATAGTGGAGATGGTTTATAATGGTGGTTGCGGTAACAATGATTGATGTTAGGGATTAGTAATGTTGGTGGTGATAGTTGAAATAGTTAGTATTGTAGTGACTGTTATGATGGTGGCGGTTGATAGTGGTAGTGGTGGTTGTGATGTGACGTTGCTTGATGTTAGTAGTTGGAGGTGTTGATTGTGATGGATGAAAAATGAATGCATGATGATTGACAATGTGTTGGTGCTAGTTGGAGATATTGTTAGTTGTGATAGTGGAGATGGTTGTTAGCAAAGATAAATTGTAGGGATGGTAGTGGTTGAAGTGATGGTAGAGGTGGCGTTACTAGTGATAATGGTGGTGGAAGCCGAAGAATGTGTGGAGGTTGTGATGTATTAGTAGTAGTTAGCGGCGGTGCTAGTTGTGATAGATAAGTTGGTCGATAGTAGGGATTTGTCGGTTGATTGATGATGTTGATGTCGTTGACGACGACAGTGGTGGTGAATATAATTAGAATAATAGAGATAGTAGGTGTGGTAGCAATATTTGTTGTCGATGGTGGTTATGATGTTGGAGGTGGTTGGTGGTGGTGGGTGGTGATTGATAATGATGGTGATGGCAGAGGTGGTTAGTGGTGATGGTTGATGATTATGAATAGAGTAGCGGTGAATTTTATCTATCACCGAAATACTTATTCAGACCTATTAAGACTTGATTCCAGATATGAATGATTAAGACCTATTCAAACCTATTAAGAGCTAAAATCTAGATAAAAAACAAATGCACTTAATGGTCTGAAGTCTGAACCATTCAGATTCAGACCCCCTATTAAGTGCAAACAAATGAGTCCTTAGGATCGCGGGTTGACCCTTATTTGTGGATCGATACTTGGAAATCTACTTATGGCTTGATTTTTCAATGTTATTTTCTTATTTTGTATATTCCATAGAGAAAATTCACTATTTCATCTAAAACAACAAACCAACTACATTGCTATTGCATATAACATTCTCCTAATAGAATGCTATTTTTTAAAATTTATGAAAAAGCTTCAAATATGCCATTGAACTATTAGAAATGACTCATTTATACCATTAGTTAAAAGTTTGGCTCATTCATGCCATCGCTGTTACAAAATTGGCTCATCCATGCCATTAATTTTTAACGGTGATTTTCAAAAACAGCTTTGTCACGTGACCTTTTATTAATGGTCCACGTCACTAATTAAAATATGGAAAAGGCTCAACTATTTCATTAAAATATCAGAAATGACTCATTTATGTCATCAGTTAAAATTTCAGCTCATACATGCCATCATCGTTATCAAATTGGCTCACCCATGTCATTGCTTTTTAATGGTGGATTTTCAAAAACAGTTTTGTCATATATCCTTTTATTAGAGGTCCGCAACATTAATTAAAATAAATCAATATTAATTTTAAAATATCTTAGACCCATTAAAAACAACCGACTCAGTTAACATAACCCGACCCACACCTATTAAAATATTTTTTTCCTACAACAACAACTATTTTTCTAATAAAAAAAATAGTGATTAATGTATATCCTTTGGCTATTTCTAGTTGATTCTAAATCATTATAAATGTTACGCTAAACAGAAACCTCAAAAATTCTATCCTACAGTAACTGATTAGTTTTAATTCCCGTGACTCCAATATATACTCTGAAGTTGCAAGAAAATAAACCAATGAACGATTAGGGCAAGCAAGAAAAAGAAAGAGGCGTACCAATAGAACTTTTTCATTCTCCCATCACGAATTAGGGGAGCCTACATTATTGAAAAAATCATTTCCAAATAACGACTTAAAAGAAGTCTGTTATCGTAATTATCCCGCCATGCATATGGAATAACTTCTCCCATCAAGAATTAGTGGAGCATACATTGTCGAAAAATCATTTTCAAATAACAGCTTAAAAGAAATCTGCTATTCCAATTATCCCGCCATGTATATGGGATAACTTCTTGCATCATTATGCTATAAATGCTGGAATAAATAATTCTGATACTAACTAATTTCAGATATTTTGAAATTAATATTGATTTCTTTTAATTAATGGTGTGGACTTCTAATAAAAGACCACATGACAAAGCTATTTTTAAAAAACCATCGTTAAAAAGTAATGGCAAGACTGAGTTGATTTTATAATGGTGATGGCATGAATGAACCGAACTTTTAACTAATGGCATATATGAGCCATTTTTTATAGTTCAATGACATATTTGAGCCTTTTTACTTATTTTAATTAATAACGTGGACCTCTAATAAAAGGCCACAAGGCAAAGTTGTTTTTGAAAACCACAATTAAAAAGTAATGGCATGGATGGGCTAGTTTTGTAACGGCGATGGCATGAATGAGCTCAACTTTTAACTGATGGCATAAATGAATCATTTCTGATAGTTCAGTGGTATATTTGAGCCTTTTCCATAAAATTTATGTTCCTTTATATACTTAAGATTATATTGAAAATGACAATGTTAACCAACATTCAAATATAAGGAATAACTTTGGTCAAAAACTTATCCAAGAGTTGCCTTTTTATTTGAAATGTACAAGATCCACGGGAATTACACGTATTTAATGGGTAAATACTGAAATATTTCTTGTTAGTGTGCATGTTATATGTATTCGCTTTAATAATTAAAGATGACCTCCTGAATTTGAGTTTCAGCAAGTCACCCGTTTGGGCTGTTGCTAACTTTGCCACTAGATTAATTATTCAGTTTGACTATTTGCAATATGTGCACATATTGTTCTTCAATGAATTATTTCAACTATCGACTCATACAATAATATTGTCCACGAAACAAAACTTATATGGAGTTCACATTCAGCTATAATAAGATTTAATAAAAATCAGACTTCACCATGTATCTAGGGTACACAAAAATGATGCCTCTAAAATTAAAATACTTTTTACTATTAGCATTTTACCTGTGGCGTTATTAGCATAGAGAGATTCCTCCATTCTCAAAAGGATTTCACGAAAGAAAAGTAAAAGCCACCACAAACACTTTTTATGTTTATGCTGAATTTAGCACGGCTCAACACACTGATTTTGATATAATTTTCTAGGAGAATCATAACACAACTTAATTTATAATAACTAGTTAAAATTCCATTTTTTAAAAATAATTACATAGATCTTTAATTTTACTTAAAAGCTTAATTATATCACAAAAGAATATAATGTATTCATTCAGAAGTAAGTGATTATGTCTATGTAAAATTAAGTAACATATCTGAAAAACGTGATGTATTAGTGATGTGTTCGAAAGAATGTGACGTATTCATATGAATTAAATCAGAGATTTTTAATAATCTTGAAACGAAAAATTGAGATAGAGAGTAGTTAGCTCTACGAGGATTGAGAGTTAGGTAATTTTACGATTTTTCATTATAGTGATTGTATTGGTAATGAAGATAAGATCCTAAAACAATCAATGTACTTGACAAAGTGCAAAGTAACATGGTGGAATATGACATTGTCATGTACATGTATGAAGTAGATAACATAGTACAAAACGACTTTCAGATACATTCTTGATAATAACTGATGTAATACCAAAAAATACATCATAGATAATATTAAAAAATTATTGATAATATTTATGAATGTTAAAACTCATCACAATCACATGAAATCACTATTTTCTGTTACATGTTAAAACTCATCACAATCACATGAAATCATCATTTTCTGTTACCAGGAGGCACTATCTATCTTGGTAATTAGACTTTTTATCATTCCAAAAATCATACGGAGAAGCTTTGGAGTACCTTCAAGAAGTAAGAAAATACCAACCATAAAAAAATTGAGGCAAAAGCAAAACACAAATATCTAGCCAAAAGTAACAAAATATAAAACGCCAAATGAAAGAAGCACTGAAAAGAGGGATCGTAACTAATGCTAATAAAATTCAAGAAGTATGACCATAAAAAAATAAAAAAAGAATGCTTCCTCAATTTAATAAGGTGACCAACGAATATAAGAAAACTATTTTTAGTAAAATGACTAACTAATATGAGATGAAATGAGTATTAAAGAAGTCATTTATTACCGTTTTTTTTTATTCTTCATATCCTTTATACCTATAGTTAAAAAGAAAAAGGGCAGCCCATGCACTAAAGCTCCTGTTATGCATAGGGTTCGAAAAAGGACTCCACCACAAGGGTGTATTGTACGCAGCCTTACCTTGCATTTCTGCTAGAGGCTGTTTCCAAAGCTTGAACCCGCACCTCCTGGTCATATGGCAACAACTTTGTTTTCAATGCTTGAACCCACGAGCTCCTGGTCACATAGCAACAACTTTACCAGTTACTCCAAGGCTCTACTTCAACGTGACACTAATTTTGGACAAAATTAATATTTTTTAATTGTACCTCATCTTCATTGAACTTTCCTTCATCAAATGAGCTCAAAGAGTTCTCCATCACGTGTATATTCCATAACAATGAAAAGATGAGTGAGAGTTCACACAACATGTATCTCACCAAATAATGAACAATTAACCCAACTTTTTCTCAATTTTTTCTTGTGATTTTCGAACCAAGACAAAATTCATGAAAGTAATAAAGCATTAGAAAATAGTAGTGAAGATATGACACTTGCCTCCTTGCATTTAATTCAGATTTTAATCGCATTGAAATTAGATGACACCATACTTTATCTTGTTGGATTTTCAATTATTATAGCGTCATATCATTAACATTATGCGCATGTATCTATTTGTATTATGATTTACTTTTAATTTTCAATCTTGGCGGGGATAAAAACATAATAGCCTAACTTTATGTGTCAACAACAACTCTAAAATTTTTACCTACTGAACTAAAGATGTATCTTCTTTCAAAATAAAGTAAATATACATGCATAATTTCTACATTAAAGAGTGTCATGAAGAAAATACAATTTTTTTTGTGTCAGTTATTCACATATGATTATATTATTTCTTGTATATAGAAACTATTAACATAATTTTCTTCGACAATAGTATTAAAAAATGATAAATATGTACGAAATTATGAAGAAAAATTGTCACCTTTATTACCCTATTGTCATTTTCTCAAGAAATTAGCACGTGCTTTGTTCCTAATCGACACACCATAGCTCCTGCCATAAATTATACAAATAAATAAATTTTAATCAAAAGAAACACCAAATCAAACTTAGTTTTCATATTTAAGAAAAACAAAATGATTGTAAATGAAGTCATAAGTTTTCTTATTTGATAAATAAATTTAAAAGAACTATATGTAAGTTGGGAGAAGGAATATATAGCTTCAACTTCACAATGACTCAAGTATAGGAAAAAATTAAGAGAAATGATATCATAAAAAATAACAATGCATATGGATTTTTTTTTAAAAAAAGTAAGTTTCCAGTTTTACTGTATAGTATTTTTGCTGGTTACATCCTAATATTATCTATCAGGGTGTCAATTTTATATTTTATTCTCATTTCCTGTCAATAGATTCAATGTATTATCTAACATTACTGTAACTATAAATATCCGAACCAATGTTATTCCTTCTGCTCAAAAACTTTTTGGATCATTTTCCTTATTCAAATTTTGCTAATGTGCTTTTAAATGATTAGTTATGCACATATTGCATCATGGTTGGTAATGTTTTCTCTTTCCTATTAAACCCCTTGTTCTGATTTTGTTCTCCTATTAAACTACTATTACTTTGTGTAATTAGTTCTCCTATTAGCTTTTCATATAATTATTCATTATCCAGGAAAGTAAGAAATTATAAATCAATTCTCAAATACAAAGCTAATTCTATTAGATTTAACTAATAACCTCCTAAAATCTAAACCTTGTAAAACTATTAAGAATCTATGCTACTTGGACTCTTCAAAATATCGATAGATACGTGTTGGATCCTTTAAAAATAATATATTTATGAAGGATCTGACATGTGTGTGACAACATTTTTGAATTCTAAGCAATATAGTTAAAAAGAGTATAATTAAAAATTCTACTCATTGATGGTAAAAGCTTCAACATGTTAAGTAAATAAATTTCTTTACTAATGTAACCTTGACCTATAAAATTTGTTCTCAATAATGTCGGAGACCCAAGAGCTTTCTCAGAAATTAAATCGAATATATTGCACGTCAATGTAAATCCCTACACTTAAATAGAAATTAAATAAAGAAACACATAAATCCAAATCTAGTTCTTTTCCGGTCCCTATCATGTGAACTTCCTTTAAATACAGTTTTAATAGCATTTTTTTGACAAAAGGATCGTTTTTATCCCAAACTATACAAAAAAAGTCGAAGTCACACTTAAACTATAATAGTGACCTATTACACACCTAAACTATAAAAAAGTGATACTTTTTACTCCCTGTAAAGCATTATACCACTTGCATGTGGTGTGGTGTTACACGCGTATGCTACGTAAGCGCCACGTCACCATAATACAAAAAAGTAATAAAAATATCAAAATCCCCTTATTATTTCTTAATTTTGTCATCTATCATTTTTCTCTATTCTTCTTCATCATTCACTCATCAATATCCAATTTATTTCTCTTCTTCTTCATCATTCACTTATCAAAATCACTTTAATTTTTTTCTCAATTCGCCTAAGCTTGAATTATTATTATTTCCTACATTTAAGAATTATTTTTGGGTTTTCTCATTCGAGCTTTGTGATTTTGATTGAAATTGTAATTAAATTCTTAATTTTGAGATTTTTGCTTGGAATTGAGATCAATTTTGGGTTTTGTGATTTTTGATTGAAATTGTAATCAAATTGTTGGGTAATTAAGAAAAATTCATCTAAATTTTGTTAGTTTTGCTTGAAATTGTGATCAATTTGTTGAGTAATTAGAGAAAATCCATCTGGGTTTTGTGTTTTTTGATTGGATATTTGAAATTAATTTGCTATAGAGCTGGTTAGGGATATTGCTTCTTTCTGATATATATTTTGGCGATGATGTTTAATTAAAATAGAAATTAATATTAGGATGTTTGGTTTCTTGGGTTGTTATTGATTTATGGCTAGAAAGATATTGCTTCTTTCTTATATAATTTGGTGATGTTGTTTAATTGAAAGAGGAATTAGTATTAGGAAGTTTGGTTTCTTAGGTTGTTATAGAGTTCCATTGCTTCTTTCTGATATAACCTCGTGATGTTTAATTGAAGGAGAAGCTAGTTCGGTTTCTTAGGTGGTTATAGCGCTCTGGTTAGACATTGCTTCTTTCTGATATAGCTTGGTGATGTTGTCTGACTCACAAAAGCGATTTTCTTATTTCTGACAGTGTCCTGATAATTCATAATGATTTGTCACTATTGTTTCTTGGGAGGTGGTAGTGAAAATTTCTTTTCTCTTCATATCGAGCCTGCTGATTATGTGTTTGTATTTGTACATTAAATCGATTGAATTTGGAAAGATTGTCTTATTATTTTTTAAATTGGTGAAATTGACATCAATTCGGTGGGGTTGGAATTTGGGGGTGGGGGGTGATGAAGAAGATAGTTTGTTGGGGTGGGGTTGGAGTTTGGGGGTGGGGGGTGATGAAGAAGATGATGGTTTGGGGGTAGGGGAGGGGAGATGGATGGTCGGGGTTGGGTAGAGTGAGTATTTTTTTTTTTTTTAATTTTTTTGCATTAATTTTTAATGTTGACGCGCCTTTTTTAATTTAAATAATTATGTTTTCTCCACGTCAGATCTAGGGGGTAAAGAGTATCACTTTTTTTATAGTTTAGATGTGTAATAGGTCACTAGTGTAATTTAGGTGCGACTTCAACTTTTCTTATATAGTTTGAGGTAGAAACGATGCCTTTTCTCGCATTTATTTAAACATTTCAGAATATCATATGATATTCTAGTATTCATATCCAACTAACTTCTCCATTCCAAGATGATAAAATATGAGAAATAAATGTGAAACTCAAGTTCCAAGAAATGCTCAACTATTTAATTAATTAAAAATTCATACCAATATCACAATTTTACATACTATTTATAAATTGTGAAAAACATTAAAATCATAAGTGCAATTGTTTTAAAAAAATCAACATGCACCGAAAAATAGAACATAAAAAACATAAAATATAGCCACATAGAAAAGAAATCAAAAGGGGATGATTAAGCTTCACAATAACTCATCCAAGTCCTTCCACAATTAGCAAATGGAATGACATTCGGAGAAACCTCAGAGGAACAAGAAATGCATATCCACTAACAACCTAATGACACTTTATTGTTTGTTAAAAGTCATTAAACTTGCAAAAACCATCAAGACATCACAAATATAATTATGATTTGCAACAATCAAGAGAATGAAGCTCGGGTCACAGTTATAAATTAAAAATGGAGATTTTATCACCACACATTCAAACAAACTGTTATAGTAGTCAAAAAAGAGGAGTGGAGGAGCAGTAGCAAGATAAAATTAACATCTTAATAATGAAATATCATAACTATTGATATGGTACGGATCCTGCAAATATCGGGAGTTTTAATGCACCAAAATAACTTGTCACGGCCTAAATTCGGGACAATGAAGGTAACTATCCCATCCTCTGTGATAGGTAAGCCGGATACTCAATTTCAAGAACAACATCCAAACTCACATAAGTAGAAAACAATAAGAACATAACCAATCCCGAATAATCTCATAAGTAGATTAATAGACTAGTAAAATCAAATCATAGATAATTCCAGGTATGGAAGTCACTAATACAAGCCACTAAATAAAGAACCAAAAGAAAGTTTGAGTCTTTTAAAATGCGGAAAATGCCTAAGGACAAGGCTGAAGGAGATTTCAATAATCTCTAAAGCCAATAGAAGTTACCTAGAATCTCCAATGATGCTAGCAAAGAAGGAACCACAAGAATTAATATCCGGAGGTCGTCGGATCAGTACCTACACGTAGGATGCAGAAAAAACAAGAGTGAGTACGGAACCACATATATTAAACAAGCATCATCGGCTGACTCTATTTCAAAGTGGTGACGAGTGACACCACGTATATCACTTAGACACAAACATACAACCTGCACTCAGGAAAACCACCTTAATCTAATTGAATAGTCAAGTTTAACAGGCATAAGGATATCATAACACAATCCAAGAATTTCTCAATCCGGTGAAATAAATAACACATATACAATAAGTACAAGGTCAGCAAATACACTTTTATCAATCTGAACCAAATGAATCAATACAATGCGATACAATGCATATGCTGTGTACACACCTACCCAGCAGTGGCTTCAAGGTCAAGACACACGGGGGACTCACAAGGTCCATATACTGTGCAGGCGTGCACTTCGATCCCAATCAATATATTGTATAGGCATGCACTCTGATTTCAATGTGTATATTGGAAAGGAGTGCACTCCGATCCCAATATATTGTGAAGACGTGCACTCCAATTTCAATAAATAAACTGTTCAGGCATACACTTTGATCCCAATTAATATATATATAATTTTGTGCAAGCATGCACTCCGATCCCATATGAAATACAATGCATGATCTGCAGGTGTGCAACTCCATTCCCAGATCAGGCATCAATTTCAAAGTCAACTAAACTTATCAAGTAAGAGTATCACCATTAGCTAGATTTTTCAATAATTTATTTACCATAACAAATCAATCCACCGGGCTAGAAAATAGGGGAAAATGGTTCAAGCATACAGTTAACTTATTTTATCCCCTCAAACAGCATCGGTACCCACATAGATGATCGTCACAATCACCTACATGGAACCCCCAATTCCTATTACTGCCATTACACATAACTAATAAATATTCAAATAAGCACTTTGAAAAAGAGTCTAAGAAAAGTCTCAACTTGCCTCAAACCGAAGACAAGCGTCAATCAATAAATTTGCCCTTACATAAAGCTTCCAAGCGATCGGTATCTATTCAAAACCATAATCTTCTTAAGAATACAAATCTAATGACACTCATATCGTTATATTTATTATGACCGAAAAATAAAGTCAAATATTAATTTCTCTATCTATTTTAGTATCCTATTCATAATTGATCATATAGTTACCTATTGTTACCAACGTTACTGTCAAATATTGTCTTCAATCTCCAAGAGCCTTCAACTACTACCCATAAAGTAGTCTTCCCCCACCATTACAAACTTCTATTACCATAGCCTTATATGCACTAGTTTCCAGGAAACCATTTACAACGGTATTACTATTTCATATTTAAACTAAGTATTAAAATTAACACTACCTAAAAGACAACCCTTTGACCCAAATTCCTAGAACTTTCCACCGCAACACGTTATTTACTCTTAGAAATCTTCAAGAAGATCATCCTTATTATTATAATTGTACCAAAACTGTAATTAGGAGTAATTCGACAAAGAAAGAAGAAAAAAGAAAACATAAATTAACCTGCAAATCTTGCCGAAACCGTGAAAAGAAAAGAGTAACACATTGTAATCATTGTTTTCCCCCTTTTATTACTATTATTATTAATTAGTAATTAGTAATATATTGTCAACCCTTTCTACTTAGTTTATTTTATACACAGGTCTTAAGATTTAAAAAAATATCAATTTGGCCCATTACTATAAAATATTGTCTAAAAAATTACAAAGAGAGTTAAAATAGGATAAATTTATTAAAAAAATTTGTAGGGTTGTTACATCATCCACCACTAAAACAAACATTGGTCCTCGAACGTAAAGAGAAGGTAGGTACCCGAATTAAAGAGATACGGATATCTGCTTTGCATGTCCGACTCAACCTCTCAAGTGGATTCAGCTATAGGACGATGCCTCCACTACACCTTTACAGAGGCTATCTCCTTGGATCTCAACTTTCTAACTTGCCTATCCAAGATAGTTATAGGGTCCTCCTCAAATGTCAAATTTTATCCAAACTTATCGAGTCCCATTGAATCACATACGAATCATCTGGATTGTACCACTTCTACATAGAAACATATCGAGTCCCATTGAAGCACATACGAATCATCTGGATTGTACCTCTTCTACATAGAAACATGATACTGGATGTACAGCTGAAAGACTCGGTGGAAAAGCCAACTTATAACCCACTGGCGCAACTCACTAAAGAATCTCAAAAGGGCCAATAAACCTTGGACTGAGCTTTCCTTTCTTCCCAAACCTTATCACACCCTTCATGGGTGATACCTTCAACAAAAATCTCTCACCCTGCATGAACTCCAAGTCACAAACTCTCTTGTTAGCATAACTCTTCTGTCTACTCTGAGCCGCCAAGAGTCGATCCTGGATCAATCTTACTCGGTCCATCGAATCTCTCAACAAACCAGTACCCTATGGTCTAACCTCAAAAGAATCAAACCATCCAACTGGGGGCCTATACTTCCTACAATACAAATCCTCGAATGGAGCCATCTGAATACTAGAGTGGTAGCTATTATTCTAAGAAAACTCCATTAAGTGAAAAATTGATCCTAATGACCCCCAAAATCCATCACACAAGCCCGCAACATGTCCTCCAACATCAGAATAGTCCGCTCTGACTGGCCATCTATCTGGGGATGGAATGTTGTACTCATATCCAATTGAGTATCAATTCCCGCTGCAAAGTACACCAAAAGTTTAAAGTGAACTGAGTGCCTCTATCTGAAATAATAAAAATAGGCACGTCATGCAATCGAACTATCTCACGAATGTAAATCTTAGCTAATTTCATGATATTATAACTCATTTTCATAGACACAAAATAGGCTAATTTGGTCAATTTGTCCACAACCACCCAAACAAAATCAAACTTCCCAAAGGTCTGAGGCAATCCAACTACAAAATCCATAGTGATACGCTCTCATATCCACTCGGGAATGGGCAACCTCTAAAGCAAACCACCTGGTATTCTATGCTCATATTTCACCTTCTGGCAATTCAAACACTTAGCCACAAACTCTGCAATATCTCGCTTCATCCCACAACTCCAGTAATGCTGCTTAAGGTTATGATACATCTTCACCGCATCTGGATGAATGGAATAGACTGAACAATGGCCTCCTCCATAATAGATCTTATCAAATCACCCACTCTAGGAACACAAATCTGCCCCTTAATTATCAAAACACCCTCTTAGTCCAAAATTGCCTCCTTAGCCTCACCTCACATGACCTTATATCTAATAATACATAACTTTTCATCCTTAAACTAATGATCTCGAATTTACTCTATCAACAAGGACCCCACCTCCATATATGCCAAAACTCCACTTGACTTAGAAATATCAAGACACACAAAGTTGTTAGCGAACAGTTGAACTTCTCTAGCTAATGGTCGCTTTTCCACACTCAATAATGCAAGACTAACCATACTAACTGCCTTCCTACTCAATTGTCCTTGTGTGGATGATACAGGATAGTCATATCATAATCTTTCAACAACTCCATCTAACTATGCTATCTCAAATTCAACTCCTTCTATTTGAAAATATACTAAAGGCCGCGATGGTCAGTGTACACCTCACAATTAACTCCATACAAATAGTGTCGCCACAACTTCAATATGATCACAACTTCTAGTAACTCTAAATTGTGAGTAGGGCAATTTCTCTCATGTGGCTTTAATTGCCTCGATGCATATGCTATCACTTTATTTTTTTACATCAACACACCACCTAAGCCAATACCGAAAGCATCATAAAACATAGTGAAGCCCTCACATTCAATAGGTAGGGTCAATATAGGAGCTAAAGTCAATAAAGTCTTGAGCTTTTTAAAGCTCTCCTTACACTTATCTGACCACTGAAAAGCCACATTCTTCTGAGTCAATCGATTCATAGGAGCTGCAATAGAAGAGAAACCCTGCATAAATCGCCTGTAATAGCCTGCCACCCAATAAAACTTTGAATATCTGAAGGTGAAGTAGGTCGGGACCAATTTCTAACTAACTCAACCTTGACCGGATCGACCATAATACCATCCTTGGACACCATGTGTCCCAAGAATACCACAGAATTGAGCTAAAATTCACACTTTGAAAACTTGGCATATAACTGCTCGTCCCTCTACCTCTAGAGTATAATCCTCAAATATTTTGCATGATCTGTCTCGCTCTTAGAATACACCATAATGTCATTAATGAACACAATCATAAAAGAATCAAGATAAAGCCGATACACCCTATTCACCAACTCCATAAATGTTGTTGGGGCATTAGTCAAGCCAAATGACATAACTAAGAAATCATAATGGACATATCTAGTCAAAAAAATAGTCTTAGGAATGTTCGAAGCTCAAATCTTCAACTAATGATACCCCGTTCTCAAGTCAATCTTCGAAAACATAGAAGAACCCTGAAGTTGATTAAACAAGTTATCAATACGTGGTAGAGGATTCTTAGTTTTTATTATCACTTTGCTCAATTGTTGATAATCAATGCACATTCTCATAGACCCATTTTTCATCTTCACAAATAACAATAGAGCACCCCAAGGTGATACACTTGGTTGAATAAACCCCATGCTTAACAAGTCCTGAAGCTGATCTTTCAATTCTTTCAGCTCAGCTGGTGCCATAATATAAGAAGAATAGAAATGGGCTTAGTGCCCGGCTCCAGATCAATACCGAAATCAATATCTCTATCAATTGAACACCTGGAAGATCAATAGGAACTACATTCACAAACTTTCTAACCACTTTTACTGACTCTAAAGAAGGTGTCTCGGTACCAGTGTCACAAATATAAGCCAAATATGACAGACAACCCTTCTCAACTAATCGCTGAGCCTGAATGAATGAAATCACCTTCTTAGGATACAAACTCCGAAAACCGCCCCACTCCAATCTCGATCGGTTAGGCATAGCCAAAGTAACTATCTTAGCATGACAACCCAAGCTAGCATGATAGGGTGAAAGCCAATCCATGCCTAAAATTATAACAAAGTAGACCATATCCAAGATAATCAAATCTACCCAGGTATCACACCCCAAAATAGAAATAATCCAGGATTGCTATACCCGATCCACCACTAAGGAATTACCTAAAGGAGTAGAAACACGAATAGGCACAACTATAGACTCACAACTCATATCATAACTAGAAGCGAAGTAAGCAGACACATAGGAGAAAGTACAACTAGGATCAAATAATACTGAAGTAGGTTAATGACAAAAAGAGATGATACCTGTAACAAATACATCAGAAAACTCTGCCCCGGGCTTCCCTGGAAAGGCATAACAATGAGCTCTATCATTTATCAGCTGTGTCACTCCTCTACCACCTCTCCTACCAGCTGGTAGTGCATCTCTACCTCTCTGAGATCTTCCTCTACCCCAAACTGGGGGATCTACTACTCTAATAAGGTTCTAATAACTCTGTTGTGGACACCTCTGCCTATATGTTGGACAATTTCTTCGAAGATGATCCTGACTACCATACTCATAACAAGACTTAAGAGCCACCAGCTATTGAGTAGGACCTAAATATCCAGTATGGCCACCATAGCCTGGAAACAAATGAGATGAACCCTGTGAAGCCTGTCCCAAAACATAAGAACTTTGACCTGAATATCCACCCCCAGCTATTTGCATCACTACCTGAATTGGCCTACCATGCTGGGGAAAAAATCTCTTCTGAAAGAACCCCTACCTCCAGATAAGGTTCTACAGAATTGACTTAAAGTGCGGGATCTCTTGTCCCTCAGATCCCCGTACTCCTTATGATGCGTTAACTCAAACTCATTTGCCAATTCAACCACCCTCTGAAGAAAAACGCCAGATTGGGCTATAACAAATACGACCTCTTTGATCTTAAGTGTCAAACCCCTCATAAACCTCTTGATCAGCTCGGCTTTATCTGTAAAGATCAGTATAGCATAATAAGCTAAGGCATAAAATAGTCTTTCATACTCAGCCACAAAAATGCCCTTCTACGTCAAATTCTCAAATGGATGCCTACACTTCTCCCTCAAGCTAGAGGAATAAATCTATCAAGAAAGGCCTCTATAAATATAGCCTAAGTCATTGGTGGAGAACCTACTGGCCTGGTGTTAATATAAGATCGCCACCACTGCTTGGAAGGACCACACATCTGTAAAGCAGTATAAGTAATCTAGTGGTAGTCAACTAATCCCACACTCTGAAGTCTCTCATGGCAACTGACCATAAACTCATAGGCATTCTCACGCAGATCACCCTGAAACTATGGTAGGTCATCTTCCTAAAACCTCTTAAACCACTGCTCTTTCTCATTAGACAACTACCATAACTCTACCGGTAGCTCCAACCACTGGTAACGGAATACCATCAAACCTCAGTGTTGGCTAAACCACCGGACCCTGGTAGATTGGAATAGGTTGGTGATCTGGGTTCTGCGCCCCTTCCCTAACATGTAAACCCTGCAGAGTACCAAGTGATCTTCCTCCTTGAACTATAGTATGCAAAACACCCAAAATTTTATCCAAGGTATTTTGAAGAAGCAATGTAGCAACAAACCTCGGTGGTGCCTAACTTGGGCCCACATCATCAGCTGGAACCTGAACGCCATTATCACCAACCTTAAACTCAACCTCGAGGGAACCTGCCTTACTAGGAATCTGATCAGCTCCTTGAGATCTCTCTACCACGACCTCTGCCCCTACTGCGTCTCCTACCTCATCCAGGTATCCCCCCTCAATCAATCGACTTAGGGTCTGGTGGGGGATCCTGACCACGATCTCGAGGTGCATAAGTCCTCACCATCTATGAGAGAATAAGATAAGAATTTTAGTATTTAAAGTTAAAAGATCAATGTTGTATGATAAGAGAGAGAATAAAGTGAATGTTTCCTAAAGTTCTATAGCCTCTCAAAGATAATAATGGATGTCTCCACACCGATCCGCGAGACTCTACTAGACTCGACTTGTATTTGTGAGACCAATAAACCTAAGGCTCTAATACCCTTTCTCAGGACCCAAATTTAGGACCGTGAAGGTACCTATACCATCCTCCGTGATAGGTTAGCCAGATACTCAATTTTAAGAATAGAATCTAAACTCACATAAGCGGAAGACAATAAGAACATAACCAATCCCACATAATCTCATAAGTATATTAATAGACTAGTAAAATCAAATCATAGATATTCCCAGGTCTGGAAGTCACTAATACAAGCCACTAAATACGAAACCAAAAGAAAGTTTAAGTCTTTCAAAATGCGGAAAATGCATAAGGACAAGGCTGAAGGGGATTTCAGTAGTCTTTAAAGCTAGTAGCAGCTACCTTGAATCTCTAATGATTCTAGCAAATAAGGAACCACATGGATCAATATTCGAAGGTCATCAGATCAATACCTGCACGTAGGGTGCAAAAAAAGCAAGAGTAAGTACGGAACCACGTGTACTCAACAAGGATCATCGACTGACCCTATTTAAAAGTGGTGACAATTTACACCACATAAATCATCTAAACACAAGCATACAACCTGCACTCATGAAAACCACCCTAATCTAACTGAATAGTTAAGTTTAACAGTTATAAGGATATCACAACACAATCCAAGAATTTCTCAATTCAGTGAAATAAATAACACATATACAATAAATACAAGGTCAACAAATACACTTTAACCAATCTGAACCAAATGAATCAATGCAATGCAATGCAATGCATATACTGTGTACACACTTACCGAGCAGTGGCTTCAAGGTCAGGATCTATGGGGAACTCACAAGGTCCATGTATTATGCAGGCGTGCACTCTGATCCCAATCAATATATTATGCAGGCATGCCCTCCAATCCTAATAAATATATTCTACTGGCGTGCACTTCGATCCTAATATATATTATGTAGGTGTACACTTCGATCCCAATAAATATACTTTGCAGGCGTGCACTCCGATCGTAATAAATATATATAATATTGTGCAGACGTACACTCTGATCCCATATGAAATACAATGCATGATGTGCAGGTGTGCAACTCCGACCCCAAATCATCAATAAAGTCAAGGAAAGCATGTCATGTCTTAAACTAGACCAGACATCAATTTCAAAGTCAACTTAACTTATCAAGTAAGAGTATCATCATTAACTATCTTTTTCAATAATTCATTTACTATGAAAATCAGTCCATCAGGATAGCAAATAAGGGAAAACAATTCAAACATACAGTTAACTTATTGTATCTCCTCAAACAATATCGGTACCCGCATAAATGCTCATCACAATCACTTATATGGGACCCCCAATTCCCATTACTCCCATTACACATAACTAACAAATATTAAGATAAACAGTTTAAAAAGAGTCTAAGAAAAATCTCAACTTTCCTCAAATTGAAGCCAAGTGTCAATCAATAAATTTGTCCTCACGTAAAACTTCCAAACAATCGATATCTATGCAAAAACATAATCTCCATAAGAATACAAATCCAATGACACTCATATCGTTATATTTGTTATGACCGAAAAATAAAGTCAAAAATTAATTTCTCTATCTATTTAGTATCCTATTCATAATTGATCATATAGTTACCTACTGTTACCAACGTTACTATCAAAAATTATTTTTAATCTCCAAGAGCCTTCAACCATTGCCCATAAAGTAGTCTGCCCCACCATTACAAACTTTCTATTATCATAGCCTTATATGCAATTAGTTTTGAGGAAACCATTTACAACGTTATGACTATTTCTAATTTAAACCTAGTATTAAAATTAACACTACCGAAAAGACAACCCCTTGACCCAAATTCCTAGAACTTTTCAGTTTCACACATTATTAACTCTTACAAATCTTCTAGAAGATACTAAAACTGTAATTAGGAGTAATTCAAAAAAGAAAGAAGAAAAAAAAAACATAAACTAACCTGCGAATCTTGCCGAAAACGTGAAAAGAAAAGAGTAACACATTGTAACCGCTATTTTTCTCCTTTTATTACTATTATTATTAATTATTAATTGTAAATATATCGTTAACTCTTTCTACTTAGTTTATTTTATAATTTGACCCATTACTATAAAATATTGTCTAAAAAATTATAAAGTGAGTTAAAATAGGACAAGTTTATAAAAGAAATTTGTAGGTTTGTTACATAACTTTTTTATTTTTTCATGACTATCGATACTAAAATTGAAGTTCAATGTCATAATCTTAATGTCAACTATATATAAATGAAAAATGGTGTAGAACACTTAATTTACTTAATTGAGGAATGGAAATCAACATTAAATTCTAAACACTAACTTGGAAGACAAATATGTATGAAAATGAAAATGGATATTCTGAAAATGGTTTATGTAATATTGTTGTATATTTTGTGAGTAAATTGAATGATTTAATTATTTTAATAAGATTTTTGAATGGATGAAAAGAAATTGCTATGGAGGAGAGAAGAGATATGCATACTTGTGTTTCTCAGTACTATTGTTTCTGATAGAGGTTGTGTTTTCGCCAACAGCAATGGTGAAAGAGATTGTTCACAAGTAGTATTGAAAGTTGAAGGAGAATTGAAAGCCTTTACTTCAACCATTAGAGAGAAATTAGACAGAAAATAATGACATCGTCCTAAAATTTATGTTGTGAAATAGAATTGGAAGAGAATTGAAAAAAGACTAAAAAAAATGGATCTGAAATTGAAACACCCAATAAACAAGATGTTTTAAAATTTTGAAGAATAAATATAGATAATGCACAGATTAAAAAACAACAAAAGACACTAAAGGAATTGAATGAATGTTGGCATAATATTAATCATCAACCATGAAATTGAGAAATCTAATTGGACGATTATTAGGTAAAAAATTGAGATGAAACTTACTTATAAATTGCAAAATCCATGTCATTGAGAAGAAGTCAAAGAACCGACCTTGAAAGTGTGGAGGACAGTATTTTTATCATACTGTATTGTGAGGGAGAGTTTTTCCATTGTTGGAATAAAAGAGAGAAGAATTTTCTAGATTTATGTGGAGAAATCCGAAAAAGTGACGTGGAATGAACTTGAAATAACTCTTCCAATTGTGCAAAATGACATCTTTTCCCTTGGTAGTCCCCAACTCTCCTTTTTATATAGTAGAATTATAAACTTCATGCTCCTTTTTCTTTGCTAATGCAGTCCCCCTCTCGGTTCTTCTGTTTATATCAGCTTCATATAGATTGGCCCATTCCTAGGGCCATAAGACGGTCCTTTTTCTAGATTGGTGCTTATGATTTGAGAAACCTGTAGATGGCTTAGTTTCGTAATGTTATTTTTCTTGTTTGGTATCGTGAATTGAGAAAATCTATTATTCCATCTTAAGCAACATTCCAATTGTCATTGCCATTGCCTATAACATCCTTCTCATAGAGTGCTATTTTTTTAATTTGTAGTCCTTGATATATTTAAGATTTTATTGAAATGACAATGTTACACCTACATTCAAATATAAGAAATAATTTTGACCAAAAACTTGTCCAAAGGTTACCTTTCTATCTGAAAAATAAAAGATGCACAGAAATTACACGTGATTCAGTTAATAGGTAAACATTGAAATATTTCATGCGAAAATTATCACATATATAATTATTATATTAAAAATTATAAATTTTAGCAACACTTTTAGATAATTGCATTAATAACCTTTTCATTGCAAGTTATAGTAACTTTTTAAAATATATATTATTCTTATTATATTTCCAAAATTCGGTTTTTAATTATAAATTTTAAAATTAGTTTCATATTTATAGGGTTGTAATCAATCTTCTCTTCAAATAATGTATTGATAATTATGGTAAGAATATATTATATTTTAATTCAAAAGCTTGCACACTTTTCTGAAACAACTTTATTAAAAGAAGAAGTGAATTATGACGTAAAAAACTTTTTCATTCTCCAAAAAATTTTTTGAGGCACTTTTTCTCTTTCTCCATTCGCATACTTAAGCTACAAAACTTTATTGAAACTCTTTTCTCCATTAACATACTCAAGCTTTTTATTGAAAAAAATTGGGGTTTACTCATCTTCTTTATTTTTATCTAATTAGGGTTTTTCATTCTCCATTGTAATAGATATTCATGAATCATGTCTAAACTCAAATTTGATTATACTCTTTCGTGTTAAAGTCCTAGAATAATCAAGAATAGTAGCCCCATTCATCTTTCTAGACCTTATTTGATTTAGGTTGTATTACTCCATCTCCTCTACCTAAGTGTAAAAAAAAATTGTTGAAAGTGGGTCTTACATCAAGAAAAAAAATCAGTGCTTGCCTGATAAAATTGAAGTTTTGTTTGTTGATGAACAATCCGAGAAGCTCAATTTGAACATGCATATCAAAAAAAATCTCAACAAAAAGGTTGTTATTCCTCAAGATAAGAGGAATTATAAGAGAAAGAATATGCTTAGTGAGCAAGTGTCGGACTCCAATTTTGAGGATGAGATTTCATTACTCAAATCCAAAAAATCCAAGTGTGGAGGAGAAGCACCTTCTCGAGTAACAAGGGCGAGGACTAAAGTAAAAATGCCAAGGATGTGTCCAACAAGAAATCTCAAAAAGTTTGCAAGGTATTCTTTTTATTTTGTAAAAGTTGTTTTATTTTAAACATTTGTATGAAGTGTTTTATAAAAATGATATGATTTTTGATATTATAATACAAATTACTGATTTTTTTTTAAAAAAATATGATTTTTACATTATTTTTATAAATTCTTTAAAATATCAATGCATGTATTGTTTTTGTGTTTTAATAATAGTTATTCTTTTATCTATAAAAAATGTTTGATTTTTGATTTATCGTTCAAAAATTGTATAAATTATTTATACAAATTGTATGTTTTTTTGATTGAGTGTGTTTACAAAAGAATGTAAGATTTCCATAATACAGTACTTAATAATTTTCTATTCATTTATATATTAAATTACTTGCAACAATCAACATATCATCTTGCAACAATCAACAACTCAATTTTTTTTGTCTTTTTACTTTCTTCTTTTTGTATTTGTAAATGTATGTAGGAGAGAAAAGCATATAGTTACTGGGCATCATACATTAAGGTTGATGTTTTTGATGACCTTATGTTAAGATGAAAAAAGGAGCACTTCAAAATATTTGAAAAATCTCCGTTTGGGCACTTTTTGAAGATGCAACAGCTTAAAGTGCAGCCTCAACTTCTTCAAAATCTGTTGCACACAGAGACGGAGAATAACAGAGATAATTTGTTCATCTTTAAATTGAATGGCAAGTTGTTGCATTTTGGTAAGAGAGAATTTTGTGTTGTCACTGGCTTAAGGTTTGACAAAAAAACTGACTTTTATTTAGATTTCAAACTCCAAACAAACTTATGTCTAAGTATTATCTTGGTATTGAAAAGGTCAAGAGAAGTAATTTCTATACTGATTTTGTTGTGACTTAGAATTTCTTAAAGAAAGAAGATTTGTATAAAATTGATATGGTTTATTTCATAATTAGGTTCTTGATTCGTGATTTGCCATGGAATTACACACCAAAGTTATACTTTGATTTAGTTGAGTCGGGTGAGTACTTGAATTATGATTAAGGCAATAAGTGATTTAAAATGTTGTATAAATCAAATAGTCATGGTTTGATACCTTTGGTGGATTTTATTTGTCTCTTTAAATATGATTTTATGAATGTTGTTTGAACATGAACAAAGTTGTTGCTATTCGAAGTGAATCACTTATGAGTCCTTGAATTCTAAATTGAAAGTCATCGGAGGAATTCATTTTTAATAAGTATTTGAAGACAACAATATTTAAGCATTAAAGGAATGAGGTAATCTCAAAAACACTTCTATATATTAACTTTTATTCTAAATCAATATCTATTTCATTGAAATTATGTACTTTTTATCTATTTAAGCTAACTCATATTTTCTTATACTAGTATCAATTCAAAGAAATTGTCTTTACCGATGAGAAAATGTTAAAGTACAATCTTCTTGCAATACATTATGATAACTTCATTCAACAAGATCAGGACAACTTTGTTCATCCTGATGGCGATGATATTTAGCAGCTATAACATTTCTATTAATTCATTATATTTTACCAGTTTTAGTTTGGTTAGCTTATTTTCTTGTGTTGTTTAAAATTGCTTTGTTTGCTGAAATTTTCTTGAACATATATATGATCCCTTTTTTAGAGTACTGAATAGTTTGATTTTTTGATGAACATGTGTTGATTTTATATATTCAATCATGCTATAAATTTGATATAAACTTATTTTTCTAAATGTGATCGGTAAAAATTATTCAGTTTTGCTATCACCACTATTCCAACAAAACATTGTACACTGGTTTTCACCTAGAAAGCTATAGATTCACAAATTTTAAGAGAATATTAGCTATTTTGTCTTGTCATTCATTGTTTTCTTTATCTAATTGATGGTTAGCCTAACATTTGGAACCAATTTTTAAGTAATATATTAGACATAGAGGCTGATGACATAACATGTTGTGTTTGACTCTATATAAGAACAATGATGTTCTATTCATAATAAAATCATACTTTAAAATTAAGGACATTTCTGCTAATATTTTTACTATTAGGGACTATTTTAGATGTGCATTTTCTTCTTTTAGCTAGTTCAATTCTACCTCAAATTCTACAGCTAAAACTGCACCCTGTTGATTGAGTTTGAAAATTGTGTTGTGTAATCTGTTGTTTATGTGTATTGTGTAGAATCAATTGATGCTTATCACTATTTTGTAATTTTTTTAACAAGTATGTATTATTTAGAATGAATTACTGTTTATCACTGTTATGTTCCTCTATAAAACAACATGTAGATGTGATCATGTACTATTTGTGGAAAAAAAGCAAAGTATAGTATGATGAAGCCGATAATATATACCACAACTAATGTTTGGTTCATTAAGTGGGTCTGTGCGATTGAGCAATAGTGGTTGGATGCAAACAAGGACATGAGATACATCTCTCCTGAACACTATGTTGGTCAGTACATTAGGGATTTTAAGATGCCTGTGAATGTATCTTGGGATACTATGGACAATATTATTATTCTAGTTAACATTAGTGAATCATTTTATTGGATTATGATTTTGTTTCGCATTAGACACATGTGTCTATATGTGTATAATTCATTTATTAGAGGGGTTGTGAACATAAAAAATGTTCATCAACATGTCCAATCACTTGATACCATCATACCATTATTTTTTATTACAATTGGCTTCTATGATAAACGAGCGGATATCTATTAGAATAGAGAGTTTACATACATTGACAAGGCCATTGACTGATCCACTTGAGTATGTTATTGTGAGTGACGCTCTCCAGTAGGCTCCACAGTCTAAGTGCGTATATTTATATTCTTTAAATTACTATATTATAATTGTATATATTAATGTACTATACTTTTTTTTAATTACTGTTTTTCAGCGATTGCGGTATGTATGTGTGTGCCTTTGCAGAGTTTGTAAGTTATGGCGTGTTTGATATTTCAACCAACAAGTTCAATACTTCCAAACATCGTATGAGATATGGTGCGTTGCTTTGGGATAATGCTCGGAAAAAGTAAATTGATGGTGTTATAAGTGAAAGTGAGGTGAATGTCAATGTTACAAGCAGACTTGGTAGTCCAAATATTTGAGAGATATTGTTAGTCCAACTGTCCCTAAAAAATAAGGTATAGATAGGTATTTGATATTTGATGTTGTTTGGTGCTCATTATTGTTGTCTTCTTTAAATTATTGGTACGAATAAAGTTTAGATTTGATTTTTAAGCACTAAGTATACGATGTTTTCCTACTTTTAACAGTTTTTCGTATTTCAACTTGTTGAATGAAATTGATATCATTCGTTTTATGTCAACATACATGATTTTAGATGCTACACATATACATAAATTTTGTAGGTTTTATAATTTTTTGATGCTCATTACTGTTGTCTTATTTACCATTATTGGTATGGACTAGTTTATGTTTGTTTTTAAGCACTACTTTTATACACTTATATAATGTTATGCTACATTAACAGTTGTTTTGTATTTCACCTCATTCAATGAAATTGGTACATTTCATTTTATGTCAACATACATGATTTCGAATACTACACACACACACACACATATATGGATATTGTAATTTTTATATTTTGAGAAAAGACATCAAATCACCCCTAAACTTGTCGTAAAAACTTACTTTAGACCTTAAACTAATATGACAATTATTTACCCCCCTTAACAACTTTCACCCCTCAGAGGCCGAACTGAGGTCGTGTGTTATTGGGCGCGTCGAAGTGCTATCTTTGCCTTTTATATTTTTTTAAAATGAAATTATGCTTTTAAGTTTAATTAAAAGTTATAAATCCCAAATCACCCAACACAATTTCATCCTCAAAAATCTTAATTTACTTCTCTTCTTCCTCAATTTCTCAAAATTTGCTTCCTCTACAAAATTTTTGAGTTTGATTTCTCTTCTATTTAAAATTTAAGCTCTCTTGAAGAACCGTAATCTTTTTTTTAGCATGCAATGAGGTCAGTTAATTTGACTAAACTTTTTATAGAAGAAAATAATAATGCTTTGTACAAAGAAGTTCGTTGTAATCACAGATTTTTGTTGCATATGAAGATATCTTGAACTTTGAGGAATCCCGACAGAAGATATTGAGCATGTCCTTATTATGGGGTAGACATCAATTTCTTTTCTTTTACTATTCCGATAGGCTTGATTAAAGAATAATTCATTCTTTATTTTTCATCATTGAAGGGTCCAAGATCTTGCGACTTTTGGTGTTGGAGGGATCGATAAGATATTAATACGAGATCCAAATATGTGATTCCTAAACTAATAGAAAAATTAGGTGAGCTTGAAAATTTAGTCGAGTCTTCTCAATATACTGACAATCATGCATCGATTAATGAAGTTGAAAAAGTTGAGTTGAAAAATTTTGGTGAAGAAGCTTCTCATGAAGTAGACAAGCCCAAAGAATCCAAAGATGATAATTGCGTTGATATGAAATTGGAGAAGTTAGAAGAAGAGGTTGAGAAGGCTAAAGAAAAAGAGAAGAAGTGGAGAAGAATTGCTAAATTTGTTGTGTTTTATTGTTCTCTACTACTAATAGTTATAAACCATTGTCTTGGGATGATACATATAAAGAAAGGGTCAATGATATTACCTTAGCAATAGGTTGTTGTTAGAAGATATCTAGCTTATTTTATGCTGAATGGTGCAGCTTCTTTAAGATTAGTTTGTAATCTACTTTGGCTGGTGATTGTCTCTTGATCACTTGGTGGTTGTATTTTGTATTGAATGGTGCAACTTCTTTTGTAATGTACTTTAGCTGGTGGTTCTCTTAATATATATGAAGAAAGGTAGTTGAATTGATTGTATTTTAAGTATTTGTTTCTTTTGTAATGGTGTAACTTCTTTTTTGATGAAGTTAACTATAACTGCTTATAGTCACAACTAGTTAAGCAAGACTGGACAATCTATCATTAACCACAACTGCTTATAGTCAAATGAGAATTGGTGCAGACAAAAGAGCATAAATGCTTCAAACAGACACATTTTCAACATAATGCAGTCACAATTGCTCATATTTTGTACAAAAATATGTGGCCAAAACTGTAGTCATATTTGCATCATGCAATTACACATCAAATTAGTGCAGTCACAGCTACATAATTAAAGTCGCTAATCAAAATAAAAAATGCAGTCATAGCTACATAATTGAAGTCACTAATCAAAATAGAAATTGTCTAAGTGGAAGTCACTATTGTTTCAGTACACAACATCAATACAAAAAACAAAAATCAAGCTGCTTCTACTACTAAAAGGTTGATGAACTTGTTTGGCTTAGATGATTCAGTTAAGCAACATTTGTGTATTGACTTTTCTGTGCTCTAATGACTTCAAGATCTTGTTGAGTCACAACTTTCTTTCCTTTCCATTTCACACTGGATTTGGGTTTGTGATGTCCAAGATGTCCAGTCACTATGGAGGAGTTCATAGGAATTCCAGGATGAAAAAATAAAGTAGAACAAATTTATTTCAAGACTTTTAAAAGATAGACTTTAAACTAGAGAAATTTCATCAAATTTCACATACATTGAGAATTTTATAACCACTTTTTGTCTAAATCATCCCAATTCCAACCATCCTAGGTCTTTTAAAAGATGTCCCTCTACCTCTTCTAACACCAGTGACACCATTAGTTTCTCTTCCTTTATTAGCACCAGCTCCTCTTCCTTTACCTATACTAACATCAATAACAATAGAAGTTTCAACTCCTCTTCCTTTACCTCTACCAATAATAGTAGAAGTTCTAGCTCCTCTACCTCTACCATTACCATTAATAATAGAAGGTGCAACTCCCCTTCCTCTACTAATACTACCTACAGTAACAACAATAGTAAGTCCTCTTTATCTATCAACACCATCCATAGTAGCAGTAGCAGCAACTCCCCTTCCTCTACCAGCAGCAGTAATATCAGACCCCTTCCTCTACCAGAATCAGCAACATAAGCTCTCTTTTCTTTACTAGTATCAGCAACATTAGCTCCTTTTTCTCTACTAGCAGCAGAAACATCAGCTCCCCTTCCTCTACCAGTAGCAGCAACCTACAACATATAAGAAATATAAGAACATAACAGAGAAATAAACTAGTAGTAAATAACAAGTCAATTGTTACCTTTGTAGACCCTTTTGGTCTTCCTCTTCCTCTTTTTGTGCCTAGTGCTGTAGAGGAACCTACACTAGATTTTGTTGAACTTGTAGACAAAGGACATCCCTTCTTATTATGATCCTTGGCATGAAATATACTGTATCTCATCTCAACACAATGTTTAGACAACTTTCTAGTCTTGTTCTTACTTTGGTCTTTTTTTTTAGATTTGCCAGGTCTGCCTAGCAGTTTTTTTTTATTATTGGAGGTAAAATAGAAGGGTTGGTTGATTTTGACCATATTTTCATATTAGTAACAGGATGTATGTAGTAACTATAGGTGTTGAGGTAGGTTTCCTTGGTATACCAATGTGCAACAAAATTGTAACACCTCAATTTGCTAAACCGAAATGCTACACCGTGCTCATGACCCCGAAGGACCATAAGTTAATCCATGATTGATATTTGTACCTGTATACTGCATAAATACTGAATAATGCAGAATAAATGAACTGAAAGTCCATAAGATTCAATACTGAACATAACATGGATGAGATAACATCTATGGGGTAATACAATACCCAAAACAAAACTATAAACACTGAAGTCTGAAACATAATAGTCTGCATCTAGTCTGAAAGCCTCTACTGTCTGAATAATCTAAGTAAAGAGTTGATGGGATATGTCCCCAACTAACTCCAACTAATAACTAATTAATAAAATAGTGGAGAAATAATTATTACCTCAAAGGATGAGGACTCACTTTTATTCTGACTGTTGGGACTGGAATCTACGGTTGATCTGGAACTAGTGTCTTTGAACCTATGATGTAACATAAAAAGAAAGAACCATAGTGCAAATGAGCCAGTACAATGGAATATATTGAGTATACATGTGAGGTAGGCTATATGAAAGGGTTAACATGCATGAATAATGCTAGCTGACTGTCTAACATGAATGCGATAATGCATACATAAATATGTAATTGTAACTGACTCTGTGATATCGTGATTACTGAATCTGAATACTGATGAAATAACATACTAATAACTAATATAACTGATAGCATAAATAGCTATATCTGAATGTAACTGATAACATGGATGACAGTATCTGACAGTCCTGAATTTGATAGAACTATCAGAGTTCCTTACTGTATTTGAGTCGACTGTATCTGACAGTCTTGAATCTGAAGAACTATCTGTGTTTTTTTACTGAGATTGGTACTAAAATTATAGGAGGTAGTATTTAACTGACACGCCCCTGATATGCCATTATGGCTGAGTTAGAGTCTAATTTGTAACCCCAATTGGAAGGGTGATAATACCGCACCACTGGTATAGACAAGCTGTGGGAGACCCTTATCTGATAGTGTCCCCAAAAGAGAATGGTAGGGCCATTATCTGACAGTGCTTATCCACATCATCAACCCTCATCGGATAGTGTTGATGTCTCAACCAATGTTGGCTATATAGTTATGGAATGCAAGGATGACTTTTAAGGATCACACCCTTATCTGATAGTGTGTGTCCCCATCCTTGGGTTCACCTGGTGCTAATTCCTACTCCCATCTGAATGGATACTGAACATAATTTACTGAACTGACATGAGCTGAGTTACTAAGTTCCGTTGACCAATGGAATACTACTGATATCTGACAACTGACTGAGTCATGAGAGCATAGAGATTTTTTCTGAGTCATAAGACTATCTAAAATCTAAGGATTCATATCTTGACTGAGAGTATCGTGAAAACATGACAAGGATCTAGGTACACAACTAATGTTTCAGGTACAAGTACACCCAGGACTCGATGGAAGGAAACTAACAAAGCATGACTTAGTTGAATACATAATAGTAATCATAATACATTTACTGAAGCATTTCATCAAACGTGTGATAGGTATAAGTATGTAATTAATGGGGATTTCATGATATCATGCTAATTAGACACTTTCCCTTCATCTAGGCATTCAACCAAACACATAGTAGGCATAGAATATGTTAACAACATCAAACAATAATTAAATGTCATGATTCAATTCCAATTTAATCATTCATGGGTTTAGTCCTAGGGTTTCATGAATCTATACCGTTACAAATCAACCCATATAGAATTTAACACTCATTCATGGAATACAATTCAGTTACTCATTATCAATATGGGAAAAAGAGTCCAATCATGAACTTTATAAGAAAATTCATAACTTGAATTTAGAAAAAAGGGTTCTTGGGCTTCATGGACGAAAGGAGTCCATGAATGAACACTATGCATGCCTTAGTTCATGATTTCGTGAAGATTGATGGTGAAACCTTCTTGAATTTGAATCCCCAAGAGAAACCCTAGCTTGTTCTTGAGAGAAACTTGAGAGAAAATAGTATATTTTGGGTGAAGAATAGCTAAATCATGTGTTATTGGGTTCACATAGAGGTAGGAAATTAACCCTTTTAACCCTGGACGCGTCATTTAATTTCAGTAAACTTTTACCGAACTGGGCCCCTGGCACGATGCGTCATAATCGCACCGTGTTACTGGAAATTGAAAATTGGAAAATTGAGGGATGGCGCAACGCGGATCCATCACGTTGCCCCTTCCTTTGTGACTTGGAACTTTTGCGCGATGCGGAGAAAATCACGCTGAGACACTGGAAAAAGGACAATTCTAAATTTGAGTGCTGGCGCGATGCGCCATAATCACGGACACCTACTGGAAATTGCCAAATGCCATTTTCTCTTGTGGCACGGTGTGCCACTGACTAATATGGCGCTGTTTTATGATGGAAACTTGAAATAGTCATAACTTTTTACCTAGTTATCGGATTTAAGAGAACCATATATTGATGAAAAGCTTATTGAATTTTCCACATGAAAAAAAGTGAAAATCTTGAAAATTCCTCATGGAATAATTATCCTTCACTTTAGAAGCTAATACTAGGCATTCTTGGGACGAAATTTGCTAGAAATCTTTGGGGCATTACAATAACAAATTGGATCTAATCTCCTATAATGCAGTGCATCTATGGCATGGCAACAAGATATACCTTTCAACATCCAAGACCTACAAGTACAAGTTCTATCTCTCAAATTCACTATGAAAGTATTGCCACACCTATCCTTAACTTCAAAACCAAACTCATCATACTACTCAAGGTTACATTTCATTGATTTTGATGTGTTTTCTTGCAATACTTTTAGTACCATTGGATAAATATCCGTTAACCAAGTATTAACAAAATCTCTCAATTGTCCTATTTTTCTCATCTCCTTGACCTTTATTTCTTCAAGCATTATGATGATAGTCTTGTGTCTGGGCCCCAATATCCATGAATTAAAACTTTCAACCATATTGTTTTCAACACTGTCAGAACAACTATGATACTTGAAGTACACTTTTCACCATCTTTCTATGTTGTACCACAAAAAATCTTCACAAATTTTATCACCTAACAACTCCATATGATCTAAATTTCTTCTCAGTTCTTGCTCAAATGTGGACTTGGCACAATTCCAAAAACAGTTTCTCCTTTCAATATCCTTCCAAACTTTGGACCAGTTGGCTAGAATATGTCTTGCGCATATTTTTTATTCTGCATTTGGCAGCAATTCTGTAATTGCATTGTCAAGACCCTTCAAGAAACAATAAATTTTAAAGATTATGGTTAAAAATATAAAATATAGTTAAAAGAAAAAAATAAAAATAAATGAACAACAAATACATTACCTTCTACATATCAGTGATAGTAGTCACTTCAGACCCATCTCCCAGATCAAGATTATTCTTCACAAGTCTTACAAACCATCTCCAATTGAATGTGTTTTCAACTTCAACCACTTACCAGGCTAGTGGTAGCATCTGATTATTCCCATTTTTACAAACAGCCACAAGTAGTTGACCTTTACAAACACCTTTCAAAAAGCAACCATCAAATCCAATACATCTTCTAGCAACAACTTTGAATGCTTTCTTCAAAGCATCAAAGCATATATAAAATGATACAAACTATTTTTCCATCTTCAAAGGTTTCTTCACTTAGCCTCACCACACATGTGCTACCTGGATAGGTTTTTAATAGCTTATCTCTATAATCTAGAATTCTTTAAACTCCTTTACATGGTCACCCATGATCTGCTGCAACACAATATTTCTAGCTTTTCTTTCCACTGTCCTCCTAATATACACCTCCAATTCTTTTTTCACCAAGTTTTGAAACTACAAACTCTAATACCAGGCTCAGATATAATTTTGTCCCTGTATCTCTCTGCCAAGTACTTTGAATTCACAAGTTTGTTTTTGGTTGTGGCATTACATATGTGGACTGGATTATACTTCTTCACCTGAAAATCTCCAGTTCTAGAATCATGGCTTCCAAACAACAACCATGGACAACCATCAATACATTTTACTCTCACCCTTTTTGGTTCATTTGCATACTTGTCTAATTCTCATGTTCTTGCACAACATACCTAGTAATAGCTTTTCTGAATTGCTGAACATTTACAAAACAAAGACCAAGCTCCCAAACTATTTTTTTACAAGTAGGATCAAAGACAATTCTCTTATGTTTTATTTGTGTTCTTCTTTCTTTTCCTTCTCTTCTTCCAGATTGTTCTACTTTATCATCTCCATCATTGCCATCATCACTATCTATTTCAAAGCTAACATCTACATCAAAATCAAAATATGACTCATCTCCAGCTATTTTCCCTGCTAAAGTAGTTTTTTTGTTGGATAAGAACTCATTATATCCTAAGTCAACTCCTTATTTACCTAAACTAACCCCTTCAATTCTAGGGTTTTTTTTCTTCAAATCTCTTCTTTTTGGTAGCTCTTTTTTCTTCCCTCAAAACTCTAAACTTATCACGAAAATCACTACTATATTTATCTTTATCTTCATCAAAAAAGTCTTCATAGTCTGAATTTGCAGTATCATCAGATTCACTTTCCCAATCAAATGGAATTATTGGGACATCTAATGGAGTAACAAAGCTAGTCCCACCCAAGTTTTGCTCACCATGAGGAGCATCTCCATAAACACTACCCAAGATATGATCACCAGTAGCAGCAACCCTACCACCATCACTATTTAAGTTCTTCTCAGCAGTAGCAGCAACACCACTACCACCACTATTTTCAACAATACTAGAGAGGGTACACTACTCAAGTTTTGCACAATAGTTGTAGCAACACGCTACCCAAATTTTCCTCTACACCACCTAACTATTCTATTAGAACCAACAACATCAAATATATTACACTCTCCAACACTAGTAGTAGCAGCACCACTGTTTAAATTTTCACTCACAAAAGGCTCTTGAGGTGTTGCAGCCTTTACAAAGACATCTTCAAACCCTAATTTTTCACTAATCCCATAGTCTTGACTGGACTCTTTGTCAAAAGAAGTAGAAGATGCCCCACCCACATGGGAAATATATTCAATGGCAATGGTGTCAGGGACCACATGGGGTTCATCTATTAGATGTGACACATATAGTTGAACAATATCTCTATTTTTAAGTCGAGATACAATACCCAAAATATCCCTATCACAAGTCACTTTTACTAGGTAATTTCATTTAGGAGGTCTCATATAGACAATGCACGAGGAAACATTACAACCAATTTCTTTAACATACCCAACAAACTCATAGTATGAAAATCTATCAATATCTACACCAAAACAGTCCGTAACAATACCTTCATGGTACTTTATGCGAGGCTTTTGCTGTAACTTTCCTCCATGATGAAATCTCAATGTAATGTATGCAAAACCATAGTTAATCTGAATTTTTTCAAAAAATAAATACGATCTTTACAAACAAAATTAATTTTTACGGGATAGAAAAACCCTAAATCCAAATACAACAACTTAAACAATTTACAAAA
The DNA here is from genome assembly GCA_030864225.1 of Capsicum baccatum var. pendulum. Lineage (NCBI taxonomy): Eukaryota > Viridiplantae > Streptophyta > Magnoliopsida > Solanales > Solanaceae > Capsicum > Capsicum baccatum. Next base: position 44,668,993 of record CM061554.1, read on the forward strand.
AGCCCTAAAACTAACCTGTTTGAACCCTAATTGAGTTGTAGATAATTTGATTTTAGGTGAAATTGAGTTGGAAATTAACCTAGATTCGCAATTTTTGGCTACTGAAGTAAGAGAAATGACGTTGAGTGAGGGAATTAGGGGTATTTGTTAGGGTTGGGCCAGATTTATTAAATGAGTTCATTAAATGACGTGGACCAATCAAAAATGCGCGTGTCCAACACTACCTAGCCGTGACTTCGGATAAGCTTTATAGGGGTGAAATAAATTTAGTTCAAAGTTTTTAAGGGGGGTAAATAATTGTCATATTAGATTACAGTCTAAAGTAAGTTTTGGCGACAAGTTTAGGGGTTGTTTGATGTCTTTTCGCTTATATTTTTTTTGGTGGTCATTATTGTTGTCTTATTATAATTGTTGGTATGAACAAAGTTTTGTTTTCATTTTTAAGCACTACTTTTATACACTTATATAATGTTATGTTACTTTAACCGTTGTTTTGTATTTTACCTCGGTCAATGAAAGTGATATCACGTCGTTTCATTTTTTTTGTAAGATCTTTTGAAGTATTTATAATGTCTTATAATATTTATATTGTATACCGATATAAATTTTAATTGATATAAAATATAATATATAAAGTATATATTCTTATATTATATGTATTTATTTCTTTTCTTAACAGCATATATATGTTTACATAAAAAGTCATATAAAACTTGAATATAAAGTTGAAAATGAGCACAAAATATTAAATAAAAGATAAGTTTTATTACTTACTAAAAATATTCAAAATACATAACAAATCCATACTTGAAAATTTTTTACAAAAATCTTATTAAACTAGAGGAGAATATTTTTTTGTTGTGTCCCTCTCTATGGCAACTACTACATGTCACCCTGGCTTTTTGGCACTTATCTTCATTTGGTGCTTTCCGCCTCTCAGAACATGGACGTCCAAATGGTATTTTAGAATCAGGAGGTAAAATAATTTCATCCAACACTTCTTGAGGTATATTTAATGTACTCTCACTAGAAAGAGGTTCAACTAGTATTGTATAAGCATCCTTAAAATTTTTGTTGCTGTTGTATGTGTTGACACCTAATTTTTGCCCTCCATGATTAAGTTTATTTTTGAGTTTCTTTGATTTTTGAATGAAATTATAATTTTATTTTATCTGAATAAAAAGATTTTTAAAGTATTTATTTAGGTAAATTTATCATTTTAAGTAGCAGTTATAAATTATCGTATTCAATTATATGAAATTTTATAATTTTGTTACTTAAATATTTATTTTACAAAATATCGAATTTTAATCAAGTCTTATCTTGAAAATAAATTCAAATGATTAAAATTTTAATTGAAATATAATTTATTCTCAAAAATATTTATTTCGATAAATATTTATTTGATTTTATTTAATTAAGAAGCTCAAAATCAAATGAGGTATTAATTCGTATTAAATTTTAATTTAATTAGCCGATCTATTAAATTTGGACATAATTTTAATCAAACTGGCCATAATTGTAATGCAATTGGCCAATTGATTTCAATTTGGCCAAAAATCTAGTAAGATTGGCTAATTTTAATTTAATCTAGCAATTCAATAAATATCCTAAACCCTTTCACCCATCCAATTTAACCCAATTGGCCCTTACCAAACCAACCCTATTGCCCAATATCACTGGCCCAATATAAATCTCTTGACACGACCCATTGCATTTACTTACTTTAACAACAGCCTTCATCCCATTACAATACGCACAAAAGAAAAAAAATATCCATCAATGTTGATAGAAACAATAATACCCAACCCAATCAACCGACAAACAGTAATTGTTCACGGTGAAAAAATTGACCCACTATCTCGATCCCGTCATCGACCCGACCTAAACCCGCTCTATTATACGCAAATTTCTACGAGAAGAGCCAAGAGGCTTTTAGAAAACTGATGAGTTGGCTCATCCAACATTCAAATCCTAAGAATTTTGGGTTAACTGGTATGAATTCGTATGTACTTGCTCAATATCTATTGGTTCGTGAAGGAAATTTCATCCCTCAATACTATTGATTGGCCAATTTTTGGATTTCATCAAGAAAATTCCAAAATTTGTACAAGTTGTTGGGGGAAAACCCTATCTTTAGCTCTAATTTGAATTTTCCCTACCAAAAATTCTGAATCTACCCCTAAAAATCATTTTGTCCTACATCGGTTGAGACCTAAGAAACGAACCCTCAAATTCTCTTATAAAAGGCTGGCACCGAGCTAAAAACGGCAAGCCTTGAAGGTGAAAACTTTCGAGCAAGAAATCTTGTCTTTTTTAAGTATAAAAAATATTATCGCAAAAAGTTGTTAAGGTTCTCAGAGCAGCTGTGGAGCTTTTTGGTGGTGATTAAGATCTCTATCTTGTAGTCTCATTTTGTTGCTCCCCAACAAGTAATGCTTTGTCCTTTAGTTTCGGTATTTTTCTTTTCTTCTTCTTCTCATAGTGTTCTGATTGTATTATAAATTGTAGTTACAGGGAATTATTTGCTGTAGAATGCCTCAAAGGCCATTGATTTTATGTGATTTTTCCTTTTCATCATTCTGTAGTGATTCGACCATTTCATTGATAATAATTAGATTGGTGTTGCTGTTCTAGTTTCTTTTTTTTTTTGTAGTTGTTTTATTGGTTGAATGTGTGGTTATTCATGACAGGCAGTGAATGTTTAAAACAAAATTACTTTGATTCAACTTATAATCTGATTTTCTTTGTCATTGTCATGGCCATGCTTGATACCAATCTTGCAAAATCATTATCCAACTCGTTTTCTTTTTCTTTTAACTCATACCATGATGAATCGATTTCTTCTTACTATGTTTGAAAATCAGATTCAAGTCAAAAGTTTTGTGCAGGGTGTGATGAATTAATTTTCTTCAATAGAGATTATTTGCAATTAGCATAATCTTCCATGTTTTGTTCGTCTTGTTTGGGGGTGGAGTAAATTGGTAATTGCATTTTTTCGCATTCAAATCAATTTTCTTTTTGGGGTTTAAGGCTGCCTCCAACCTGTAATAACTTGTTTACCCAAAAATGGATTTTGTTGCCGATAGCCTATAGTAATAAATTTAGAAAGGTCCAGAATTTAGTTCATTTCTTCTGTATTGATACATGGTTTCAATGTGAGTTTCTTTCTTATTTTTTGTTTTGTTTTCTTTTATTTTCAATTCAAAATATGAAATTTACCTTCTTTCTCTTCTAGTACTACCAGGTTCTCATTATGTATACTATTTTATCAAAATTGCATGTTTAATCTCTTATAACTGGTTCATCAATTTATGACTTAATGATTAGTTTCCCTGCACTTTACATGTCATGAAGTCTCAGTCCTAGTGTTTTTGATCATTTGATCTTCTAAAATTATGTATGTTGCTAGTGTAACCCTTTAGGCATATAAATAGTCCTGTAACTCAAGTTTGCTGACCCTAGTCATACGATAATATAGTATCTTTGCTTACCATCAATGTGTAGATCGGTTTTCATTGAATTTCTCGTTCCAAATTTTTAGTGAAAGCTGTGTTTTTTCTTTTACTAAGATTATGGTTTAGGTAAAACACATTAGATTTGGGTCTTTTGAAAATAGTTTTATTGTGCCCAAATAACTATTTTAAAGTGAATTATAGGATGACCATCCAAATAGTAGTTAACCATGAAGTTATGATCCTTCTGTTTAGCCGACACGATAAGATTACTGTGTGTTTTGGTGTTAATTTAAACGTTAAATTTCTACTTTTCATTTTTTGAACATGGATGCTAATTATTTGGATCACTACTATTTTCTTTTTTACGTGACATTACAATCCAAGTCTATCTTGGCATTCATGCACTTGTAGGTCTAGATGTTTGCTTATGTCGTTCCCATGTTTCAAAAAAGATTTGAGGTTTTGATGAAGCATGTTATGGAGTGTGAATTCATCTTTTACTAAATTAACCTGACTCTACTTTTTATGTTTTTATTTTTTTATTTGCCTACTATTAATTAAAATGCATGATATTTTAGCACATTGTGATTGAATGTTAATGTTAGGACATTTATTAATTACTCTACTTTTCTTTTGCATGTGGATACGTTCGAGTCCTATGTGGACTCTTTTTTCCTTCGCATGTCCATTATGGGCCATTGAGGCCCATTTAGTCTCGAGTCGATTTTCGAAAGGATAAGTCCAAAGGCGATCACAAGGCATACGGATACGATGAGACGGAAGTAGACATTGGGTCAAAACCCATTGATAAAAAAATCATTAGATTTTTATTTTTATTTATTACTTTGATATTTATTTATTTGTTCATTTATTTGGGTCTCGAAGCCAAAGTTGTAAAATAATACAAGTGAAGCAGGTTGGGGCCAAAAAGGGCTCGAAAATATAGTTTAGCATAGGTTATGGGACAAAATCCAATATCTAGATTAGGACAGGTGAAGATGGGTCGAAAGCCCAATTATGTTAGGACAGGGTTCATGGATTTGGGCTTAAGAGTCCAAATCATTTATATCTTTCCCTTTATCTTTTTTTTTTTTCTATAATTATTTGCTTTGTGTTCTTTCGAAGCTAGGTAAACCCCCTAACTAAATTGCTTAAAAACATGTTTTGCATAAACTTTCGAAATATTCCTTAATTAACTTCTTTCAACAATCAACTTTTTTTTTAGAAGTTAGTCAAAGAAATCATTTTTCAAACAGCCCGGATAACCGCAAGTTAGCAGACATTTTAGATGTCTTAAAAACCTTTCTAAAATGTTAATGAGATCCGCTTACCTAGAGTTTCTAAACGTAAATGATTTTTTCTTTTTGAATCATTTAAATGTTTTCTTAATTTTTCAAAATAAACTAAATGGAGACTCTAAAAGTCATATTTCCGTAAAAATGAAATTGACGACTCTGTTGGAGATTTTTTTTTAATTAGATTTTAACCAAATATTTGAATTTATCTTTTGACTAACTGCTTAAACTGTTTACGTGCTTATATGTTTCAATTCTACAAAATTTAATTATTGCATTTCATGGCATAATCCCACATGGTGATTATTAAACTATTTTGGAGCTTTGTGGATATCTCGGCCCCTGTTTTTCAACTCCAAAGAAAGTGTTGGAAATACGATGATTTATTAGCACATGAGGCGTCTGATGGCTGTTTGTATTTTCAAACTCAAGTCGTCCACTTGGAAACCTAGTCCAAACCCACTCTAGACACCTAGGATAGAGCAAAATCAAAACCCTCTTTTAGGCATAAACCTAGGACGACCCAATATTCGAGGGGATATTGGGCCTACTAGAAAACTTGTCCTGCGTCTATTGACCTAGAGTCAATGACAGAAGAGTCATATTTATGTGTTGAGGAAAATATATGTTTGTTTAATCCTATCCATTATCTTTTGGGGTAGGGGAAGTCTCATCTTTGTTTGCTTTCGTGTAGGAATGGCCCAATCGCACCCTTCCAAAAAGTTTAAGATGGTTACTGGACCTGACAACTTCCTAAAAATATAGTGGGATTATATGAGAAGAGAAGATAAAAATATTTTTAGGAAAAATATCGGGCATTTTCCTTCGTTCATAGTGATGGACGCTTGGCCCAAAATGATTCATGTCCTGATGATATTTTAGGATGATTAGAATATGGTGTTTCGTTTTGGGGATGTTGAATTGACCCCCACTGTTGAAGAGGCGATGATTTTTTACGAGAGCACTGATATGTGTGTTAAGAGAAAAAGTACACCTGATAAGAATATTCTAGTCCCTATTGTATGGGACCGTCAAGAGATCAAGAAGGCCCTTTCAATTAATGATGACACCTGGTTAAGTGAATGTGATGGGGCAAACATATCTTTTCGTGAGTTCTATCACCGGTTTGGATGGTATAATGCTTTTGAAAAGTTCTGACATAAATTTGAATTAAAGGCAAAATGGAAGGAGATGAGAGCATTTGTGTTTGTGGTAGGTCTACTTGGATCTATGGTATTCCCACAAGGGGAAAATGGCACTATTCATCCCAGAGTTATTACAATGACACACATACTCTTCTACAGAATGGGGTACAGTTTTAAAAAGGTATTCCACAACATAGCTTCCATGATTGTAGATAAAATATATTGAGCTTTGGGAAGGTGTCAAACCAAGCATCATTTCTTTCAAGGTTGCAACCTCATCTTGCAATGATGCATGATGATGCATTTTGTGAAAAATCCTAGAATGGAACAGCCTAACCATCAGAAAAGGGGAGATCTTCTATCATCATATGACATATGGTTGTTCCTACATAAGTTCAAAAGGAATGCTTCTCCAGAATATTGGTTTAAGATTTTTGGGTAATTAAGGGATGGCAACGTCCAATGATTTATTAAATATCTTTTTTTATCAGGGAGATACACCATTCGAGGGGGCGAATGACCTTTTCTAATGCTTCCAGATCTCAGGTGGACCCATCCTTATAATCCTGGCAGGGTCCTTAGGCAATTCAAAATTAAGCAGGAGATACCCCAAACTGTGTCTATGCTTAGATTCGTCACTGACTATGATGAAGGCGAGTCCTCGCTCAAAAACTAAATGGTAGATGATGGATAAGAAGATGGTGGAAGGAAGTTTATTTCTTTATTGAGTATAAGCCCAAAGTTAGTGACACTTACAAGAAGTGGTTGAAGAAGAGTCTCGTCGGAGCATTGGTCCTAGGAATGAATGTACCCACTCGAGTTGTTGATATAGGATCAGAGCATCAGATCCGACTCCACAGGCTTCAAGATGAATTCTAAAAAAGTAAAATTTCGTACCAATAGATGCATATGGAGGATGCCTCGCCATACTCACGTTGAGAGAAGAGTTGAAGTGATCCAGGCAACAGGCTGGTGATGCTAGGCAGTGTCTAATTGATTTGGATGATTGCATGGTCTCTCAGATTGATAGCATAGAAAAAATAACCTATGAGAACAAGGTAGAACAGTTCGAGATTCACCTAATCATCAACAGATATCAGATATAGCAAGAGGTAAATAAGACTAAGAAGGAAAAGGCAAACGAAGGATCATCCAGTATGGTTTTTTCTATCCCCTTGCGTGGGACCTTGTTTTTCTTTCATCTTATCTTTCTTTACCCTAAAGATTGTATCCCTCTTATGCTATTTTTGTAGGAATTTATACCGTTTTACATATCTGTGAAAGCTGGGGGATAATGGATTGGCTTTAAAAAGGCATATATTTTCTTCAATTTTCATTAGGCCAAGCCCTTGGATCAAAAGGGTCAACCCAACTAAGATAAGCGTTATTATAATTTTTTATGTGATATAGCTGCCTTATGTGTTTATGTGCATTTTTTTGAATCAAAGACAAATATATCCACTAAGATCTTGTGGACCAGTTTGTCTATGACACAAACAACTCTATGTGATTACTTCTTGTCAAAAATCTTGCATTATTTGTCACATATGGGAACTAACATATCTTTCTTTGAGTTATTTTACTTTACAGATAACAGAAAACTACTCCGTGTTGAAATAAGCTGGTATAACATCCTTACTTCACTCGGTCAAAAGCGCATAAGATCCCATCCCCTAACCACCATTCAAATATGACTGGAATTGAAGAAGAAAATGCATTGAACATCATGGACAATGTAATAGCGGAACAAAGTGAAATGATTTATGAACTCACGAGAAAATTGGAAATGCTTCAGGAAGAGATGAACTATACTAGAGATTTGGCTAATTTGGCCATCAATGTCAACGCTCCTGCTCTAGGAATACATGGGCCTCCGCTCTAGATCCCTCCCCTTAGTACGCCTATTCTCGGGGACCATCCAAATAATATATCATCCATTTCCGCTCCTCAATTTTTCTAAAATATAAATCGAGAAAATAACCCATATGCTTACCATCCACGAAATCCATCCCTAACCCCATAAAATCCATCTCCAAATCCACAAAATCTAGCATTGAATCCATAAAATTTATTTCCAAATCTGCAAAATCCCTCTCAGATTCCACCAAAGAACTCTCAAATTCCACAAAATGTTCTCAATTTCCAAACATCCTCCCCACCTACCACCTAACCTCTTCTCATCTTCAAAATTAAGCTACCCTTTTAAATCATTCTCATATCATCATATCCCCTAACATCTACAATACCTTTCCTAATCCTAAGATAGACCATTATGAGGAGAAGGAAAAAAGTGGAGGACTAAGCATGAAATAAAGTTGCTGGCTATGAATGAAGAGATTATGAGGATCAAGAAATCTCATGATGTAGGTGATAATGATTTGTTGGGGTACGATGATCTGTGTGTGCACCCCAAAGTAGATCTACCAGAAGGATACAAGGTCCCTAAATTTCAAGTGTTCAATGGTACTAGAAATCCAAAGTCCCATCTGAGAAGGTATTGTGATCAAATGGTGCGGGTAGGAAGAAATATGGCATTATTGATGCGCTTAACCAACTGAAGCTTAAGCGGAGAAGCCTTAGATTGGTTCACATCTCAAGAACTAAAAAGATAGACTAGTTGGAGAGCATTGGCTAAAGGCTTTCTCGATAGGTTTGCATTTAACATTGAAATAGTCCCTGATCGATACTCATTAGACCGAATCAAGTAGAAAAATGATGAGTGTTTTCGAGACTATGCCTTCAATTAGAGAAAATAAGTTGCTAGGGTACAACCTCCCATGATGAGGAGGAAATGATATAATTTTTCTCTCGTGCTCAGGAAGGAGAATTGTAGACTAGGATAGTATCCGCTGTTATGGCAACTTTCACAGATTTTGCAAAAAATTAAGGAGTCACTAGAAAAAGGCATTCAAACAGGAAATATTGTCAAAACCCCAACCTCATCTAGGGCTTCTATGTTCCTAAAGAATAAAAATAAATATATGGGTAAGGTCTCTAATGATTTTGTTGCTAAGTTTGAGAAGAAAATTTAGCCCATGAACATGCTCTCCTCTCTACCGTCACTAAATTTACAGCATGTATTCTTCACCCAACCCCAATACCAAGCTCCATTTCCAAATATCCAATCCCAATACCATGCTCCATTTCCAAATATCTAATTCCAATACCAAGATCCACTTCTAAATATTCAATCCTAATACCGAGCTCCATAACCAAATATTTTACCTCAATTCCTGCAGCCAAATTATCAGCCTCATATTTAAGTTACCCTACCAAACATCCAAGTGCCTCCAAATTATCATCAAATACCTCCTCCCACTAATAAAAGCCAGTATACCCCCCCCCCCCCCCCCCCCCCCTCGTCCAAACCTCGAAAGAAAGCCCCCTTAAAACTTTATGCTATTGGTTAAAAGTCGCACCTAAATCTTTGAAAGATTGAAAGACGCCGGTCATTTAAAACCTATTCTGTCAAAACTTATTAATCTCAATTCTCAATTTTATCATTCTAATCTAAATTGTGCCTACCATTCAGGAGTGGCGGGGCACAGTACCGAGGATTGCGTTAGCCTGAAGCATAAGATTCAAGATTTGATTGATCAGAAGGTCATCACGCTTCAGTTACCAACACCAAATATCAATAGTAGTTCATTGCCTAATAATGAGAGAGCCTCAGTTAACATGATTGAAATAGAGACGAATAGGTGTCTAGATAAACCATCACTAAGGTAAATTCAGAAAAGTTTAGAAAGATAGAAGGGGTAGAGAAGATAGAGAGAGTTGTAGCTACCATAAGTGTCAATTACAAACCCCCATTTATAGTGATAACAACCCTGACTTAGATATACACTCCTCCACCTAGGAAAGAATTTATTGTAGAGACTACCGCTGCCCAAGGGATGACATGATCTGGACGATGCTACATTCCTGAAGATTTAACCAATGGAAAGGATTCACAGAAAAGTCCAATTGCTGAAGGGAAAAATAAGAAATATTGGAGGCGTATAAAACCAAAGGAGTATTAAATTGTCAAGCATTTAGAAAAGACTCCAGCCTATATTTCTATTTAGGCACTGTTAATCAGTTCACAATACCACCAATAAGCTTTATTGAAGGTTTTGGATGAAGCATATGTTCCCACAGGCGTGAGCATTGAGAATCTGGCTGCAATTATAGGAAATGTTGTGGGAAGTCATTGAATATCGTTCAGTGAAGAAGAGTTGCCGTTAGAGAGAGTGATACATAAGAAAGCCTTGCATATTACTGTCAGTTGTCGAGACTATGTGATTAATTGTGTATTGATAGATTACGAATATGGTTTGAACATTTCTCCTCTTTCCAAATTATTTCAAATGGGCTATAATTTTGGGAAAATTTGCCAAAGCCATGTAAATGTGCGGGCATGTTATGGAAGGCAGAGCGATACCATAGGTGAAGTTGACTTGTACATCCAGATGGGACTTGTTGAATTCAAGGCTAAATTTCAAGATATAGATATCCATCCTAGTTACAACCAGCTCCTAGGAAAACTATGGATCCATGGTGAAAAGGCAGTTTCATCAACCCTTCATCAATTATTACAATTTATTTGGGAGAACCACAAAATAGTCATTCAAGGAGAAAGAATCCATTTGAATCATCCCAATGGTTATGTGCCTGTGATTGAAGATATTTTGAGAGGTAGTAGTTTTTATACCGTAGAAATTGTAAGTGCTGCGGAGAAAGATCTAGCCCAAAGCTCTTATGCCTTCTGTCTACAAATTGATTGCAATTGTGATGTTATGAAGTGGGTTTAAGTCCGATTGTGAATTGAACATTTGAAGTTGGGCAATTTGTCCTCAAACGCATATTCCAAAATCAAGAAGAGTACAAAGGCAAGTTTGCTCCAAATTGGCAAGGACCATACATAGTTCACAATGTACTATCCAGAGGAGCTCTGATTCTATCTGAGATGGATGATCAAAAGTGGACCAAACCAGTCAATTCTAATGCTGTAAATAGATACTATGTTTGAAGGATGTTTTAGTTTTTGTTTCCTTGGTTTATTTGTAATTGCCTTTATGGCAGTATTTGTTTTATGATGTGTAATTTCTTAGAACTCCTTTCCTTTTATGTACGAACTACGTTTGACCTAAATTCCCAAAAAAGGGATATGTAGGCAACCTATGTAGGCTTCAGTCAACCCCTTAGGACAATTTATCTCTTCCTTTTATGTACGAACTATGTGATGACTTGAATTCCTAAAAAGGAGATACGTAGGCGGCCTATATCGACTTCAGTCAACCCAATAGATTTTTCTATATATCTGTAGAGTAGTCTGGAACTACATTTGACCTGATTCCTACTTCAACGGGATACATAGGCGCCCCAACGACTCGGTTATACCGCCTAGGAAATGGAAGCTGGGGAATAATTTTCGAGAAGGAGTCTCGAAATTCACAAGGAAAGATTATTATCCAACAAAGAGAACAAGGACTAACAAGGACTTCAGATTCTCTCAAGCCAAGATCATCTCAAATAGTAGTAAACTGGGGCAGAAATTTTGAGGACTTCCTCAAAATTTCCACTAATATATTAGAATATATTTCAAATCCCCCACAACACTAGAGGTCAAAGTCAAGCTTTAGAAGTCACCAGCTGTGACAAAGTCTAGGTAGACAAAATCCTCGGCCATGACAAAACTTATGATGGAAAGCCTCAATGATGATGAATTCCTGGCAATCCTCCATCAAATATCAGATATAGTCAGAGTCAAGAGGAAGAAATTCATTGAGCTAGCACATGACATGACTGGCATAGATTTTCTAAAAGCTTTTACAGAATTTTTTGAAGCTAGTTTCTAAAAATTAAGACTACTTTCAAAAATTTATACAAATCCTTTACTTAGTGATTACCTAGGCATCTATTAACGGGGAGTCAGGGCGGAAGTCCCAACACGATGGAGAACCAGAAAGATGGCGAGGAGCAAACCAAGGATTAAAGGAGGTTAACACGGAGTATTTTTCCTCTAAACTAATCATTTTTTTGTGGATGCAGGGATCAATACACAAAAATGGGAATCTTTTTCAAAAAAACAATCCCCAAGAAAGTTGGGAGCCACCAAAGCATATAATGATAAAGAACGGTATTTTTGGGGTAGCCACAATGACGAGTTAATACCCATTTATCGAGGACCTTTTAAATTGTCTATCTCATTTCTTGAGAACATCGAGGACAAACAAAGGTGCCTTATTTTCTTTATAAATATTGTATTTAGAATTTTTCTAAAAAATAGTCGCTAACAAAAGCAACTATGTGTCTACTAAATATTTACCTGGAGCACTGGTACGGTCAAAGAAGACGACCCTATAAGGCCACAATCAAAGGGTTGCTCAAGATAAGGAATAGTAAAAAGTCATCCCCAAATTTTCCATGGGGCGATTGAGAACGCTCAATCTACAGCTCTCGTAGGAGTGTAAAGCGGTCGTTAGCAAATATAGAACCCAACCTGGGTTGGGTATCGATACCACAGGGAATAGCTTGGCCAACAAGTAAGCAGAATTACTAAACTTTTGGTGCAAGTCTCGTAAGAGGGGGGATTCTTGTCGTGCAAGTAATTTAAATAAAGTATCAAACTAAAAGCTGAAAATAAAAAGAAAGAATGTTACGTGAGTTGTAAACAATGAGAATTGAAGCGTTGGGGTTATGTCCATCTTCTGAGGTATACGTCTCTATTGGCTATGAGTGTGTAGAGTTTTGACATGCAACTGCTTATAGAGAATTGTATTCGATGGTAAATCCAAGCGTCTTTCGACCTCAACAAGGACTATTTCACTTTAACTCTTTCGAGCTTAAAGTGTGTCTAACGGTACGAATTCTCCAAGAGGTTAGTCCAGTTACAGCACTAGCTTTTTAGTAGGAAAGGGTGTCCTACTACCTTGGCACTATCTCTTTTCCAGACAAATAACCTTTCTTTCGAACAAGTTAAATGTTAGAGTGGCGTATTCTTGCGTTTGCAACCGCAAAGAATGTAGATTAAGATGAAGAGAATAATGATATAAGCAATATACGTGTCACAAACTCACAAACTCACTGCAATAGATAGTAACTCATTCGACTTCCATAACCCCAACAGAGAGGTTTAGTTACCCATGAGTACGAAGGAAGTCACAATAAACATGATCATTGTACCCCAATAAAGATTTGCACGTTAGGTGTAAGGGTGATGATGGCGTGAAGTCCTTTGCAAAGTAACGTCTCTCTTGTTGTGGAATTTAATAGAATAGAAGAAAATAAGATTAATGGAAAGATTAGAAGAGTTGTAGAATTGTTGTGGTGGAAGAAGAGAGGGATGGAAGAAGATTAATTGTTGAATAGAAGATTGTTCTCTCCACTAAGGGAGGAATGAATAGAAATCTCTAGCATGATAGGGTATTTATAATACCCATATCCTACTCCTACTACGCTAATGAAACAAATAACCAAATCCTACTAGGCTAATGGAATACTTAACCCAAATGTACTAGGTTAATGTAACATTATCATAATCCAAATAAACTAATGAAATACATAACCCAATTGTACTAGGTTAATGTATCATTGTCCAAATCCAGCTATGTGTCTATAAGTCCCCAAAGTCTTCAGAAATGTTGTTTTAGCCCGGGATAGATTTTCCATGTAGCAGTTTTGGTCCTTAGGCGTGTACACTCCTTTTCCTTTCTTCGTGATCTTTCTTTTGCGTCAAATAAGCCATAAAATGCTGAATTTTGCATCATTTATACCTGAAACTTTACTAATCATGTTCGTTAGCTCATTTACAGGAAAAAGGACTAAAAGTGCATGAAATATATAATTTGTTCTCAAAACTAGGCTAAAATATGGGCAAAATATATTGATATAGGCGTGTAAATCCGCCTATCATCAGCGATGTAAACGGTACATGTACAAAGCAAAAGTACAGACAAGTGGATTTAGGTGAAACCATCTTCATTTCCAAAAGGGCCATAACATTTAATATCTGATGACGCACGAGATAGCATACGCTTACGTCAAGGATATCTTCCGCATTAAATATCTAATAGCATATACTGGCATCATCATCCACATTAAATATCTGATGACGTGCGAGATAATATACGCTGGCATCTAGGATATCATCATAGCATTAAATATATGATGACGCACGAGATAGCATATGCTGGCGTCAAGGATATCATTCATATTAAATATCTAATGACGAGCGATATAACATACGTTGGTGTGAAGGATATTATCCATATTAAATATCTGATGACGTACGAGATAGCATACACTGGAATCTAGGATATCATCCACATTAAATATTTGATGACAAGCGAGATTCCATATGCTGGCATAGAGGATATCATCATGGCCTTAAGTATCTATTGACACGCGAGGCACAAACTCTGGCATCGAGGATAAAATATTTGTTGACACGCGAGACAAAAATGTTGGCATCGAGGATATCATCAATATTTAATATCTATTGAAACGCATGATAGCATACACTAGCGTCAAAGATATCTTATTATGAATTAGCATTTGGATGCATGAAAAACACGTGATTTAGATGATATATAAGATTTCCTAGAAATTGACAATTTGAGGGTCATCTATAAGTTATATTGTTTGAAATAGAATAGTGTGTAAGATTACCTATGAGTTGATAACCCATAGGTCATTCGTAAGTTTCAACAACATCCTAATCGGATAGTGTGCAATGTTACCCAAAAATTATTAGTCTGAAGGTTATCCATAAGTCGCAACTAAATCCTTACCGGAGAATATGCGAGATTATCAAATTGATAAGTCCAAGGCTTCTCTATAAGCCGCTTCATATACAAGATTGATTATGTGAAGGATTACCTAAAAACTACTAATTTGAGTGATATCTATGAGTCATATTGTATCCAAGGCGGATGATGTATAGGAATACCTGAGAACTAGTGATTGGAGGGATATCTATAAGCCATCTCTTATCCAAGGTCGGATAATGTGTAGGATTACCTAAGGGCTACCAATTCAAAGGAAATTTATAAGTCGCCTCGTATCCAACATCAAATAATGTGCAAGATTATCCAAAGATTGGCATTCAAGGGGAATCTATAAGTCGTATCGATACAAAAGATACAAAAAAATCATTGGCAATAACCGAAGAGGTATAATTGACAAAAGGATTTCCATATCATAATAAGATTATACGGTTGTAGGGACCGGTCTGCATAAGTGTCGTCGGCGTCCAAAGTGACACCCCGCTTTGAAGACATATTCAATCAACAAATGAGATAATCATGCAATAATCAAGAGAGTTGTTGTGTCTATTATTACAAGTTATTCTTTCCAGATAGATACATGAGAGGATGACATCTCTTTTCAAGAAATAACTCACGTGGAGATATGGTAAAAACTCTATACCCTTTGGTGAATTATGTTTAGCACTAACGATTTTTCTCTCGTGTACAACCTCCCATGTCTAAGGAGGAAATAGTATTAGTTTTATCTCATGTTCAAAAGGTTGAATTTTATACTAGCATAGTATCCACTGTTAGGGCGACTTTTGCAGATTTTATAAAAATCGAGGAATCGCTAGAAGATGGCATTCGAATAGGAAAGATTGTCAAAACCCCAACATCATCAAGCGCTTCTGTGTTCCCAAAGAAGAAAAAAAAGATGTGGGTGAGGTCTCTACTGATTTTGTTGCTATGTTAAAGAAGAAATTTCAGCCTAGGAATGTTCTCTGCTCTTTACTGTCTTCAAATTTTTAGCATGTACTCTACACCCAACCCCAATACCAGGATCTATTTCTAAATATCCAATCCCAATATCAAGATCCATGTCCAAATATTCAATTCCAATACTGAGTTCCACAACCAAATATCTTACTCCAATACTAAGTCTTGTAGCCAAATTATCAGCCTCATGTTCAAGCTACCCTACCAAAAAACCAAATAAACATCAAAGCGCCTCCAAATTATCATCAAGTACCTCCTCCCACTAATCAAAGCTAGTATAACCCCCCACGTCTAAACCTCAAAAAGAAGCCCCATTAAAACTTTAAGCTATTACATGAAAGTCATACCTGAATCGAGAGATTAAAAGATGACGGTCATTTATAGCCTATCCAGTCAAAACTTATCAATCCTAATTCTAAATTTTATCATGCCGATCAAAATTTTTTCTACCATTCAAGAGCGGCAGGGCATAATACCGAGGATTGTCTTAGCCTAAAGCATAAGATTTAAGATTTGATTGATCAGAAGGTCGTCACGCTTCAGTTACTGAGACCAAATATCAAAATTAATCCATTGCCTAATAATCGGGGAGCCGCAGTTAATATAATTAAAATAGAGGGTGAATGGATGTCTAGCAAAACCATCACTAAGGTTGATTCAGAAAAGTTCAAAAGGATAGAAGGGGTGGAGAATAGAGAGAGTTATAGCTGCCTTAAGTATCAATCACAAACCCCCATATATAGTGATGATAGCCCCGCTAAAGGTATACTCTCTTCCGCCTAGGAAAGAATTTATTGTAGAGACTGTCGTTGCCCAAGGGATGACACAATCTGGATGATACTACATTCCTAAAGATTTGACCAACAGGAAGGATTCATAGAAAATAACAATCACTGAAGCTGAGGCTGAGGAATTTTTGAGGCATATGCAACCAAAGGATTATTCAATTATCAATTATTTAGGAAAAACTCTAGCCCAAATTTTTATTTGGGCACTGTTAATGAGTTTGTAATATGATCGACAAGCTTTATTGAAGGTCCTGGATGAAGCATATATTCCTATAGGCATGAGCTTTGAGAATCTAGACAGAATGATATGGAATAATGTGGGAACTCATCACATATTATTCAGTGAAGAAGAGTTTCCATTTGAGGGAGTGATGCATAACAAAACCTTGCATGTTACTTTCAGTTGTCGAGAATATTCGATTAATTAGGTATTGATAGATGATGGACTTGGTTTGAACATTTGTCCCATTTCCACATTAGTTCAAATGTCCTATGACTTGGGGAAAATTTTCCAAAGCCATGTTAATGTGCAGGCATTTTATGGAGGGCAGAGAGATACCATAGGTGAAGTTGACTTGTACATCCAGATGGGACTTTCTGAATTCAAGACTAAATTTCATGTTATGGATATCCATCCTAGTTAAAACTTACTCCTGGGAAAACCATGGATCTATGGTGCTAAGACAGTTTCATCAACCCTTCATCAATTATTGAAGTTTATTTAGGAGGACCATGAAATAGTCCTTCAAGGAGAAAAAATCCATTTGAATCATCCCAGTTGTTATGTGCCTGTGATTGAAGATATTCCAAGGGGTAGTAGTTTTTATACTATAGAAATTGTAAGTGCTTCAAAAAAAAATCTAGCGCCCAAAGTTCCTATGCTTTCTGTCTACAAAATAATTGCGATCGTGATGTTAAGAAGTGGGTTCGACCCCGGCTTGGGCTTGGGTAAGAATTTGGAAGGAATTAGTGAGCCCATTATGGTCCTAAAGAAATCATCTAAGTATGGGCTAGGATAGAATCCAACAGAGGAGGATGAGATTAAAGATAAGTCAAAGATGAGTTTGTCTAAGCCATTGCCACTCCTGTACCAGTCATTTCCTATGCGTGAGATATCAAAAAATGATGGTCTTTGGGATGGGATAGGAAATCTGTTCAGGGGATGCAATGCTATACTAGAAGATTTTCGAAAGTCCAGTGGGGTGAGGAAGGTTGCACCAAGAGATGCTTTTTAAAAATGGACCTCTACTCCACTCATAACTCATCGCCCATCGTGGTAGATGAAAGGGCAATCACTAGTCATTTTAAAAAAATTGATGATGATCCAGAGTTAGCCCCATGATCCACCCTTTTATTTTAAAATTTTATTGTCACATTTTATTATTTTCAAAAAGGCATGGGCCCACATTTGCGCAGGTCATGAGCCATAGTTTGTAATTTTTTCCCAAATTTCAATGAAAAGTCCTCCCTTTATTTAAGAAATTATTTTGAAATATGATTATATTAGTGTATCTTATTATTTTGTTAACATCTAACTTGGTTTGTTTGTTTATTACAGTATCAGTAGCCTAAAACATACCAATCTTATGTCATGTGAAGGGTTAGACGAATAAAGTAAGGAGAATGATAATGATTGGAAAGAAGGTGATGGTGAGCGGTTTGTGAAAGATATAGAGGAATTTGAGAAATGAGAGAAGACCAACCTGGAGGAAACTAAAATACTTAACTTGGGAGATCATGATGAAATCAAAGAGACACATGTCAGTGTTCACTTAGCAGAAGTACAAAAAAGAGAACTCATTCGCTTTTTGTGGGAGTATATTGACATATTTGCTTGGTCCTATAATGATATGCCGGGACTGAGCACAAATATTGTGTCTCGTAAGTTACCAATCAATCCCAAGTTTGATCCAATTAAGAAACAAATAGGTAAATTCAAGCCAAAATTAAGTTTGAAGATCAAAGAAGAAGTGATGAAGAAAATTCAATCCAAGGTTGTGGAGGTCTCAAAATATACTTCATGGTTAGCCAATATTGTTCTAGTACTGAAAAAGAACTGAAAGATCCGAATTTATGTTGACTATAGAGATTTGAATAGAGCTAGTCCTAAAGATAATTTTCCGCTACCCCATATCCACATCCTCATCGATAATTATGCTAAGCACGAAATGCAGTCTTTCATGGATTTTTTTGTGGGGTATCATCAAATATTTATGGATGAGAATGATGCAGAAAAGACGGCTTTCATTACACCTTGGGGTGTCTATCATTACAGGGCAATGCCGTTTGATCTCAAGAATGCAGGTGCAACGTACATGAGGGCTATGAAGATGATTTTTCATGATCTGGAGTATAAAGAGATTGAGGTGTACATTGATGATGTAATTATCAAATCTCGCGAGAGTTCAGATCATCTAATCTATTTGGAAAAGTTTTTTGACAGACTAAGGAAGTACAACTTTAAGTTGGATCCATATAAGTGTGCTTTCGGTGTGCCAACCAGGAAATTACTTGGGTTCATAGTCAACAGAAGGGGAATCGATCTAGACCCATCCAACATCAAGACAATTCAAGATTTACCATAGCCAAGGACAAAGAAAGAGGTTATGAGTTTCCTGGGTCATTTGAATTACATTAGTAGGTTCATTAGCGAATCAATGGTCATATGCGAGTCAATTCTCAAGATGTTAAAGAAAGATGCATTGAGTTAATGGACAGAAGAATGTCAAAAATCTTTTGATAGAATCAAGTAATATCTGTCCGCTCCACCTATTTTGGCTCCACCAAGGAAAGGAAGTCCTTTGTTTCTTTACCTTTCAGTCTCAGAAAGTGCTTTTGGGTATGTCTTCGGGAAACATGATGAGACCGGTAAGAAAGAAAAAGTAATCTACTACTTGAGTAAGAGGTTTATGCTATATGAGGCTCGTTACACTCTTGTAGAAAGGATGTGTTGTGCTTTGACCTTGGCCGCACAACAGTTGATGAATTATTTAACTGAGAATCCAGTTGATAATGATTATGAACCAATTTTAAATTACTTCCAAGACGAAGAGATTTTATTCGTGGGAGAAGACACTGTAGAGATTTACCCCGGATGGAGATTATTCTTTGATGGAGCGGTCAACTTTAAAGGTTCAGGAATTAGAGCAGTTTTGGTGTTAGAGATAGGACAACACTATCCAGCAACCACTAAGTTGCACTTCCCGTGTACTAATAACATTACTGAATATGAGGCTTGCATCCTTGGTCTTAAGTTGGCACTTGATATAGGTGTTCATGAATTACTATTCATAGGAGACTCAGATTTGCTAATTCACCAAGTATGGGGGGAATGGGCAGTAAAGAACTCCAAAATTAATCCTTATGTGGAGCTGGTGCAGGATCTATATAGATGATTCAATAAAGTTAATTTTAGACATATCCCAAGGATAAAAAATGAGTTTCCTGATGCTTTGGCTACTATATCCTCTATGATTCAGCACCCAGATCAGAGTTACATTGATTCTTTGGAAAAAAGTTTGAAGGAACAACCTACACATTGGGAGCACATGAAGAGGAGCCTGATGAAAAGCCATGGTACTATGATATTAAAAGGTATTTAGAATTTGGAATATATCCTGAAGAGACCGGTAATAATCAGAGGAAGACAATCCGGCGTTTGGCAAAGAATTATTTTCCAAGTGGAGAAATCCTCTTTAGGAGGACTCGAGACTTAGGATTATTAAGATGTGTCAATGCCACGGAATCCATGAAATTAATAAAGGAAGTACACATTGTATTCTAGGGGCCGCACGTGAACCGATTTGCCCTTTCTAGAAAAATTCTGAGAACTGGTTATGATTGTAGCAAGTACATGCAGAAGTGCCCAAAATGCCAGATACATAGAGATTTGGTACGAATGCCTACATATGAGCTTCATGCGATGAATTCACCTTGGCCTTTCATATATTGGGGTATGGATATTATCATACCAATAGATTTATCGGTGTTAAATCGGCATAAATTTATTTTGGTTGCTATTGATTACTTTGCTAAGTGGGTCAAAGCTGCTTCATATAGAACTGTCTCCAAGAAAGTGGTTGTAAATTTTGTCAGGAATAACTTGATTTGCCAATTTAGATTGCTAGAATCGATCATTACTGATAACGGGGCAAACTTGAGCAGTCACTTAATGAATGAGATTTGTTATCAGTTCAAAATTGTTCATCATAACTCAACCGTATATCGTCCACAAATAAATGGAGCCGTGGAAGCCACCAATAAGAACATTAAGAAGATCTAAAAAATGATATATCATGGCATGAGATGTTGCCTTACGCTCTACTAGGGTATCGTACAATAGTTCAAACATCCACCGGGGCAACTCGTTATCTATTTGTTTATGGGAATGAAGTTGTGATTCCTGCCAAAGTTGAAATACCTTCCTTAAGGATTATTCAAGAAGCCAGACTAAGTAATGAAGAATGGGTTCGTGCCCGCTATGAACAACTCATGTTGATTGATGAAAAGAGAATGTTTGCCATGTGTTATGGTAAGTTGTACAGACACAGGTTCGAGCTCGAACATTTGAAGTTGGGTAATTGGTCCTCAAATGCATATTCCCTCATCAAGAAGAGTACAAAGACAAGTTTTCTCTAAATTGGTAAGGACCATACATAGTTCGCAAGGTACTATTGGAGGAGCTCAGATTCTATCTGAGATGGATGGTCAAAAGTGAACCAAACCAATCAATTTCAATATTGTAAAGAGATACTATGTTTGAAGGATGTTTTAGTTCTTGTTTCCTAGGTTTATTTTTAATCTCCTTTATGGTAATATTTATTTTATGATGTGTAATTTCCTAGAACCCCTTTCTTTTTATGTACGAACTACGCTTGAATTTAATTCCCAAGAAAGGGATATGTAGGTAGCCTATGTAGACTTCGGTCAACCCCTTAGGAAAATTTATCTCTTCATTTTATGTACGAACTACGTGATGGCATGAGTTCCCAAAAAAGGGATACGTAGGTGGCCTATGTTGGTTTTGGTCAACCCAATAGATTTTTCTATATATCTCTAGAGTAGTCCGGAACTATGTTTGACCTAATTTCTGCTTCAACGGGATACGTAGGTGCCTCAATGGCTCGGTCATACCGCCCCAGGAAATGGAAACTGGGTAAAATTTTTCAGAAGGAGTCTCAAAAATTCACAAGAGGAAGATCATCGTCCAACAAAGAGAACGAGGACTAACAAGGACTTCAGATTCTCTCAAGCCAAGATCATCTCAAATAGTAGTAAACTGGGGCAGAAATTTTGAGGAGGTACTCAAAATTTCCACTAATATATTGGAATATATTTCAAATCCCCTTAACACCAGAGGTCAAAGTCAAGATTTAGTAGTCACCAACTACGATAAAGTTTAGGTAGACTAAATCTTTGGCCATGACAAAACTTCTTACGGAAAGCCTCAACGATGATGAATCCCCAACAATCCTTCGCCAAATGTCAGATATAGTCAGAGTCAAGAGAAAGACATTCGTTGAGCTAGCACATGACATGACTGGCATAGATTTTCTAAAAGCTTTTACAGAATTTTTTGAAGCTAGTTTCTAAAAATTAAGACTACTTCCAAAAATCTATACAAATCCTTTACTTAGTGATTGCCTAGACATCTATTGGAACGGGGAGTGAGGGTGGAAGTCCCAACATGATGGAGCACCCGAAAGCTAGCGAGGAGCAAACCAAGGATTGAAGGTGGTCAACACAGAGTAGTTTTACTCAAAACTAATCATTTTTCTGTGGATGCAGGGATTAATACAGAAAAATGGTAATCTTTTTCAAAAAAAATTCCCAAGCGGGAGCCACCAAAGCATAAAATGCTCAAGAACGGCATTTTTAGGGTAGCCACAAAGATGGGTTAATACCATTTATCGAGGACCTTTTGAATTGTCTATCTCATTTCTTGAGATCATAAAGGCCAAACAAAGACGCCTTATCTTCTTTATAAATATTATATTTAGAATTTTTCTAAAAAATAGTCTCTAGCAAAAGAGACTTTGTATCTACTAAATATTTACCATTAGCATAGGTACGATCAAAGGAGATGGCCCTATAAGGCCACAATCAAAGGGTTGCTTAAAAAAAGAAAGAGTAAAAACTCATCCCCAAATTCGTCGTGAGGCGATGCAAATGGTACATATATAAAGCAAGAACGTAGACAAATGGACTCAGGTGAAACCATCTTCATTGAAAAGAGGGCCATAACATTTAATATCTGATGACTCGTAAGATAGCATACACTGGCATCGAGGATATCATCCATATTAAATATCTGTTGACGCGTGAGATAGCATATGCTGGTATCGAGGATATCATCATAGCATTAAATAACTGATGACGCACGAGATAGCATATATTGGCATCGAGGTATCATCTATATTAAATATCTAATGATGTGCGAGATAGCATACGCTAGTGTCAAGGATATCATGAACATTAAATATCTGATGACACACGAGATAGCATATGATGGAGTCAAGGATATCATCATAGCATTAAATATCTATTCACATGAGATAAAATACTGGCATCTGGGATAAATATTTGTTGACATGTGAAACATAAATGTTGGCATCAAGGATATCATTAACATTTAATTTCTATTCACATACGAGATAGCATATGCTGGGGTCGTGGATATCATAGCATTTAATATCTGTCGACACGCAAGATAACATATGCTGGAGTCAAGGATATCACAAATCAAGGATATCATCAATATTTAATATCTGTTGACACGCAAGATAAAATATGCTGGCATCGAAGATATCTCATCACGAATCAACATTTAAATGCATCAAAAATATGTGATCCAGATGACATATGAGATTTCCTAGAAATTGACAGTTTGAGGGTCATCTATAAGTCATATTGTTTGAAATAGGATAGTGTGTAAGATTACCTGTGAGTTGATAGCCCATAGGTCATTTGTAAGTTTCAACAACATACTAACCAGATAGTGTTAAAGGTTACCCAAAAATTGATAGTTTGAAGGTTATCCATAAGTCACAACTAAATCCTTACCGGAGAATATGAGAGATTATCAAATTGATAAGTCCAAGGGTTCTCTATAAGTTGCATCTTATCCAAGATCGATTATATGCAGGATTACCCATAGAATACCAATTTAAGAGATATATATGATTCGTATTGTATCCAAGGCGGATGATATGTAGGAATACCTAAGAACTAGAGATTGGAGAAATATCTTTAAGCCATCTCTTGTCCAAGATCAGATCATTCGCAGGATTACCTAAGGGCTACCAATTCAAAGGGTATTTGTAAGTCACCTCGTATCCAACATCAAATGTGCAATATTATCCAAAGATTAAAAATTCAAGGGAAAACTATAAGTCATATCGATACAAAATATATACAAAAATCATTAAAAATAACCGTAGAGGTATAAGTGACCAAAGAATTTTCGTATCAGCATAAGATTACACGGTTGCAGGGATTATTCTGCATAAGTGTCATCAGTGTACAAAAAAACACCCCACTTTGAAGACATATTCAATTGACAAATGAGCTAATAATGCAATAATCAAGTGAGTTGTTGTGTCTATTGTTGCAAGTTATTTCCTTCCAGATAGGTACATGAGAGGATGACTTCTCTTTTCAGGCAACAACGCATGTGAAAATATGGTAAAAACTATATAATCCTTTCATTAATTGTGTTTAGCACTAATGATTTTTGTTTGAGACATTGCCGAAAACATCTGAGAGGATGAAAATCTCAAAACAAAACCATAGGTGCGGACGACTCCAAAAAGGACGCAGCATAACGTGGAACTCTTTCTTAGCAGTAGAACGAGACATAGTCTATAGAGGAATGCCAAACTCTTTGGACGTGATCTAAAGGATGATTGCCACCACCTATCAAACCACATCCCTATTAGAAGGCATATGGGTACTTTGGGATATTTTTTTTTAAAGCTTCACTCTTGAGATATTTCTAAACTCATATCGAGGGCAACCTTCTCCTTACTTCAAATTTGAGTGATAATACACCTAGAGTTTTAGAAATTATGTCCAGGTAAGTTCTTGCCTATGGATGTGAAGGACACCACATTCATGGTTAAGAGGTTACAAGCCTCTTTTCCGCAACTAGATCAACTTGTCACTCATCTCGAACTCAAGGATTATCTAAAATAAAAGACAATCTTTTCTACCGATTGAATCAAACTACAAGTAGCATGATTCCCTAAGTCTTTGGGATATATAGGCTGGGATCTATTTTGAAAACTCGAATGCATTCCAACCTTTTCCCCAGTCCTCTTCTTTCCCAGCTTTTATATTTTACTAAAATTCAAAAATTGAGATAGCTTGTGGATTTATTAAAACCCATTCTTTAAATCAAGCTTTATAAACTACAGGTAGACTGAATTCTCATGTAACCTAAGATATGTAGGAAACTCGATACCTAGGTCTGTCCATAACTCCATAAAACTCGTGCAAAAACCAACCTCTTTCATAAACGAATTTGTGGTTGGACAAAATTTAGGAATGTCAAACTCCCTTTGCCCAAGGTTACTTGCATCAACCCAACCCAAAGGGAGGGACAATTGTTGACACCCAATTTTTGCCCTCCACAACTAAGTTTATTTTTGAGTTTCTTGAATTTTTGAATAAAATTACAACATTTATTTTATCAGAATAAAAATCTTTTGAAAGTATTTATTTAGGTAAATTTATCATTTAAGTAGTTGTTATATATTATCATATTCAATTATACAAAATTTTATAATTTTGTTACTTAAATATTTATTTTACAAAATATCTGATTTTAATCAAGGATTATCTTGAAAATAAATTCAAATGATTAAAATCTTGATTTAAATATAATTTATTGTCAAAAATAATTTATTTGGATAAATATTTCTTTGATTTTATTTAATCAAGAATCTCGAAATTAAATGAGGTATTAATTCATATCAAATTTTTGAATTTAATTAGCTGATCTATTAAATTTGCCCATAATTGAAATCAAATTGACCAAAATTGCAATGCAATTGGCCAATTGATTTCAATTTGGCCAAAAATCTAGTGAGATTAGCTAATTTTAATTTAATCTAGCTATTTAATAAATATCCTAAACCCCTTCACCCATCCAATTTAACCCAATTGACCCTTACAAAACCAGCCTCATTACCCAACATCACTGGCCCAATATAAATCCCCTAACTCGGCCCATTCCCTTTACTTTCTTCAACAGCAGCCTTCAGCCCCTAACAATACGAACAAAATAAGAAAAAAAACAACCATCAATGTTGATAGCAACAATAATACCCGACCCTATCAATCGACGAACAGTAATTGTTCACGGCAAAAAAATTGACCCGCCAACCCGATCTCGTCACCAACCCGACCTCAACCCACTCCATTGCATACAAATTTATACTTGAAGAGGTAAGAATCATTTAGAAAATTGATGAGTTGGCTCATCCAACATTATAATCCCAAGAATTTCAGGTTAACTGGTACTAATTCGTATATACTTGCTCAATTTCTATTAGTTCATGAAGGGAATTTCATCCCTCAATACTATTGGTTGGTCAATTTTTGGATTTCATCAAGAAAATTCCAACATTTGTACAAGTTAAGGGAAAACCCTATCATCAGCTCTAATTTGAATTTCCCCTACCAAAAATTATGAATCTTTCCTTGAAAATTATTTTGTCCTACATCGGTTGAGACCTAAAATATGAACCCTCAAATTCTCCTATAAAAAGCTGGCAATGAGCTTAAAATGGCAAGCCTTGAAGGAGAAAAACTTTTGAGCAAGAAATCTTGTGTTTTATAGTATTAAAAATTTTATCTTGAAAAGTTGTTATGGTTCTCAGAGTTGCTGTGGAGCTTTCTGGTGGTGGTCGAGATCCCGACGATAGCTTGTAGTCTCATTTTGCTACTCCAAAATACATAACGCTTTGTCCCTTTAGTTTTGGTATTTTCCTTTTCTTCTTCTTGCCGTAGTGTTCTGTTCGTATTATTAATTATAGTTGTTGGGAATTGTTTGCTGTAGAATGCCTCAAAGGCCATAGGTTTTATGTTATTTTTCCTTTTCATCATTTTGTAGTGATTCAACCATTTCATTGATAATAATTAAATTTGGTGTTGTTGTTCTAGTATCTTCTTTTTATGGTTGTTTTATTGGTTGAATGTGTGGTTCTTCTTGACTGGTAGTGAATGTTTAAAATAAGATTACTTTGATTCAGCTTATAATCTGATTTCTTTATCATTGGCATGGCCATGCTTGATACCAATCTTGCAAAATCATTATCCAACTCATTTACTTTTTCTTTTAACTCATACCATGATGAATTGATTTCTTCTTACTCGATTTGAAAATCAGATTCAAGTTAGAAGTTGTGTGCAGGGTGTGAAGAATTAATTTTCTTCGATAGAGATTATTTTGCAATTAGCATAATCTTCCATGTTTGGCTTGTCTTAGGGGTGGAGTAAATTGGTAATTGCATTTTTTCGCATTCAAATCATTTTTCTTTTTGGGGTTTAAGGTTGCCTCTAACCTGTAATGACTTATTAATCCAAAAATGGATTTTGTTGTCGATCGCCTATTATAATAAATTTAGAAAGGTCCGGAATTTAGTTCATTTCTTATGTATTGATACATGGTTTCAATGTTAGTTTTTTTTTTTTTTCAATTCCAAAGATGGAATTTACCTTCTTCTCTTCTAGTACTACCAGGTTCTCATTATGTACTCTATCCTATCAAAATTGCATCTTTAATGTCTTATAGATGGTTCATCAATTTATGACCTGAGGATTAGTTTCCCTGCACTTTACATGTCATGAAGTCTCGGTCCCAGTTTGTTTGATCATTTGATCTTCTAAAACTATGTATGTTGCCAGTGTAACTCTTTAGGCATTTTAACGGTCCAATAACTCAAGTTTACTGACCCATGTCCTACGATAATATAGTATCTTTTCTTACCATTAATGTGTATATTTGTTTCCATTGAATTTCTCATTCCAGATTTCTAGTGAAAGGTGTATTTCTTCTTTTACTAAGATTATGGTGTAGCTAAAACAAGTTGGATTTGGGTCTTTCGAAAATTGTTTTCTTTTTCCCAAATCACTATTTCAAAGTGAATTATAGGATGACCATCTAAATAACAGTTAACCATGAAGTTATGACCCTTCTATTTGGCCGACCCAATAAGATCACAGTGCATTTTGATGTTAATTTAAACGTTAAATTTCTACTTTTCATTTCCTGAATATGGATGCTAATAATTTGGATCGCTACTATTGTATTTTTTACGTGACATTACAATCCAAGTCTTTCTTTGCATTCAGGCACTTGTAGGTCTAGATGTTTGCTCATCCATTTCCCATGTTTCAAATAAGATTCGACGTTTTGATGATGCACGTTATGGAGTGTGAATTCATCTTTGCTAAATTAACCTGACTTTTTATTATTTGCCTACTATTAAATAAAATGCATGATATTTTAGCACATTTTGTTTGAATGTTAATGCTAGGACATTTATTAATTACTCTACTTTTTTTTGCATGTGGATACATTCAAGTCCTATATGGATTCTTTTTTCTTTCGCATGTCCATTATGGACCATTGAGTCCCATTTAGTCCTGAATTAATTTTTGAAAGGCTAAGTCCAAAGGCGATCACAGTACATACAAATACGATGAGACAGAAGAAGATATTGGGTTAAAAACCGTGGATAAAATTATTATTAGATTTATATTTTTATTTATTATTTATTATTTATTTTGATATTTATTTATTCATTCATTCATTTGGGCCACGAAGCCAAAGTTATAAACTAGTACAGGTGAAGCAGGTTGTGGGCCAAAAAGGGATCGAAAATATAGTTTAGGATATGTTATGGGTCAAATCCCAATATCTAGATTAGGAAAGGTGAAGATGGGCTGAAAGCCCAATGAGATTAGGACAGGATTAATGGATTTGGACATAAGAGCCCAAATCATTTATTTCTTCCCTTTTCCTTTGTTCTATGCTTATTTTCTTTGTGTTCTTTTGAACCTAGTTAAACCCCGTAACTAAGTTGCTAAAAAACTATTTTTTCATAAACTTTTGAAATATTCCTTAATCAACTTCTTGTCAACAATCAACTTTTTCTTTTAGAAGTTAGTCAAAGAGATCATTTTTCAAACAGTCCGGATAACCGTAAGTTAGTGGACATTTTAGGTGCCTTAAAACCTTCATAAAATGTTAATGAGAATCGCTTACCTAGAATTTCATACTTAAATGATTTTTCTGTTTGAATCATTTAAAGGTTTTCTTAATTTTCTCAAATAAATTAAGTGGGACTCTAAAAGTCAAATTTCTCGAAAAACAGTATGCAGACAATAGTCCCCTCCATATTGGTTACAATATGTAACAACAACCATTGCATCGAAGAAAAGTATCTCATCTAATTGAACTCGATCATAACTACATTTTCTACATCATAGGCATACAACAAATCTTTTAACTCTATTGGTAACAATATGCAAAAATTCATTTGAAGCTCTTACCTATAATGAATTATACTATTAATAAATATATATTATAAACAAAAATGTAACAACATACTATGAAAAGTAAATATTTACAATTCATAACATTATCGCTAAATTAAAATAAAAAAATAAAGATAATGTAAACACACTAACCAACAATAATTATTTTTTATGAATTTATAAAAAACTGTAATACAATTAATTTAAAAATATACCATCATATTATGAGATTGATTCTTGTTATAATTGATAATATCATTGTATCTTTTCATTAGGACTGTCAATGTATTTTTCCTTCCTCGTTTTGTTTTGCATTTCAGGATTCAACAGTTAACCTCATGAAATCCAACACAGACACAACAGGTAACCTTCTAGCCTTCCTGTTTGTATTATTTATGGATTCAGTAATGTTTGATGTTAGAGTCCAAGTATGCTTTACCGTGGAATGAACCCTTGCCCATTTATGATAGCCAATTTCATACAAATATAACCTCACTCTTTTGTCAATTTGGCCCACCCTTCCCATCAGCTCTTCAAATTTTTTAAATGAATATGACTTTTCCATTACAAAAAAGAGCTTATGTAGTTCATCAACATTCTTACGAAAAATCATTTTTATATTCTCCTATAGATTCCAAATACAAGCATGGTGTGATAGTTTCAAATATACTGTTGTTGTTGCTTTCCATATGTTTTCATTTCTGTCTGACATGATACACATCTCATTTCTTTCTCCAAAAGCTTCTGTAAATTTCTTGAAAAATCATGTCCAAGATGCTATATTCTCATAATCAACTAATGCATAAGCAAGTGGTAATATATGACCTACATACACAATCATTAGCAATAGGTATATTAGTTGCATTTATTTCAAAACTTAACACCATATATAATATCAGTAACATACCGATGTCATACTATAAAAAATTAAAAATATAGCTAAAATATAAATTATGACTGTGATAACGCTCAAATTACACTCTTGAATGGGTGTAAGCGATCGTTGTCAATATAATAACCCAACTTAGGTCGGGGTCGAATCAACAAGGAGTGAAAGCATGGAATTCAAAACTCAAGAGTATTGATAGTCTACTAAAAGATGACATGTAGTGTGAATAAAGTAAGCATAAATGTAAAATGGGAATATTTAGTTTGAATGTGTTTATAAATGACAACTACTTCAATTTTAGTGTGCTAGCTTGTCATTGAAGAATGCTAAGAGTGAATTCAATTGAGAATAAGCCTTGGGGTTATGCAATTATAGGTGTGGGATTATGCATGAGTATTTGTCCGTTTATTCAATTTTTAGCTAAAATTCATGGGTAGGCTAGATGTCAATGTATTGGTGTCAATCTTTCAATTACAACACAAAATTTCACAAAATGGTTCTTTCGAACACCTCACAAGTGTGACATTTTCCCACATCTATTGCCTCAATTGACATCCTTATGTCTAAGAGATATCATTAAATAAAATGAATTAAGTAATTGGTTGCATTTACTCCTCACCCATTTTCTCTCTTTCAAAAATGACATGGGTTCTAGGGCGGTTGGAGTTTGCAACCCCTAACTCTCAATTAATTTATGAAGTAAATGCAATACCCATCACAACTAACTAATTAGAAAAATAATTAGCTAAAGCCCATGCACTACCACTACCTAAGCAAGCATAACCCCAAGATTGGAAATTAGCTACTCATATATTAAAGGGATAAGAATATACCAAAGTTATCCTTAACTTAATCCATGAGAAATTGAGACAATGTAGTTCCACACTTGGGGCTTTAATAATTCTTTAGTGGAAAATCACTAACATATATTTTTCATTCAAGCTTAGTATAAAATTCTAAAAATATGAAAAGATGGATGCTAAAAGAGAAGAGAGAAGCTAAAAAACTAAAAGAGAGGCTATATTCCAAAAGATGAAAACCAGGTCCTGAAAAAGGAGCTAAAACCCTCCTTTTAAACTCCACTTTATATTTGGAAATTATAAAACTGCCACCTTATTCTTGATCTGCTTGAGCAGATCCAACGTGGATGAAGAGCAAACAAAGAGCAGATGTCTAGCATCTCTAAATCAGATGTGAAGCGGATGACTCATTTCCTTCACATTTGGCCTCTTGATGACTTGAATGACTTTTCCAATATTCTCTTTTTACTTTTTACCTACATAAATGGGCATTACGTAAGAGAGAACCATCAAATCAATGAAAAAGCATGATAATTTAGACTTAAAAGGTGCTAGCAAGTCATCAAATTGACGACTTATCAACCCCCCAAACTTAAATTATCGCTTGTCCTCAAGCACCAAAGACTAACTCAATGAGATAGGTTATTTAACTCAATCCCACCAAGAAGAAACCTATACTAAAGGAATAGTCTAACAAAACTCTACAAACACATTTCACGCATTTCATGGCAACAAGTAAACCAAAACTTTTCAATGAGCGCATATTTATGAAGCAAGGATGCAAGTGTGTGTCAAATGAATTTTCCAAATCACAAAACATCTTAAGGTAGGATGCAAAATCATTAAAGATTGTCTCAATATTCACAATGGTAGTAAAACATAACCCTCCACCCACAAGTACCGGTGCCGCTCACATGAAAGAATTAGCTCCACATACCAAAGATATTTCAATTCTTAAGGGAGCTCAAATAAAGAAAGAATTCACACTCACTCTCACCAAGAAATTCAAGTACATTGAATAGAACCATAGGCTTTCGCTTTGTGTTTTTTGCCACTAATGTAGACTTACGTAGTTTGGAATCACCAAGATTTTGTGGGTCAAGATGAAGGTTTAAGGTGAGGGAAGGAATATATATGGATCAAGTGACTAAAAGACCTCCTTCAATGCAATCACTCAATCCTTTCTACCCCCAAAATTTTCAAACCACCCACCTTATTCTTTTACAAATCATTTCCCATATTTTCCTAAATTTTGGTTTAGCATTTACCAAACTATTCAAAGACACCATTTCTTTCTTTCACTTCTTTGACTTTTTCATGAGATTTTCTACCTATAAGCCTTTCTTAGCCCCTCACTCATTTTTTTTCTTTTTTTTTCAAGTTCTATGGGCTAGGCTATTCAATTTTATCATCAAGCACATCTCTTGTCTTTTAAGCATATGTATTTACATCCTTACATACACCTTTCTTATCTTTTCTTTGATCATCTTCTCCCAAATACACAACCGCCCAAACTTAGTTTTTTGCCTATAATCCATTATCTAGAATCATGCAACGCATCAATAGAGGTTAAGTGCCAAAAGACAGGTTTCAAAAGGGTTTTGGTTTTTTAGCTTGGTTATCATTTCAATAAGAAAGTAAGAAGCAAAAGGTTCAAATGGGTTAACTAGGGAACAATGTTAAGGTGAAAATTTGGCTATGTGATGGGTCAAAAAGGGCCTCGGGTCATCCTACAAATCAAGCTAGCCTAGAATTTCTCTTTGAATACACTCGGGGCAAGTTCTAGACTACACAAATGCACAAGAATTATTCAAAAATCTCACCACTCATAGCATTGTACTTATAGAGAAAAAAGTTAGTCTCCCAACCAATTTGAGCAATTTGAGCTTCATAAGTTGCTATGAGTCAAAGACTCATCCTTGTAAAGAGATAGATGAAAATTGAGTTTAATGGTCTCACTCAAAAGAAAACTCAAGACATCCTTAATCTTGCAACTATATTTTTGGTTTTTTCTCAAAAATATTTGCTTCTTCCTAGTTAACTAAATTGACTAGATACTTTACCTAAGGATGTCGCCTCACCATCCCTCATGGGTGAATTATCACTCGGTTCGACAAAGAAACTAAACTAAACTAAAAATAAATGATCAAAAGAAAGAGAAAATTAAAATTTACTCCTTAGGAAAGAACCAAGTTACAAAGACAAACCCTTGGAGTTTATTAGACACGTATATAAAACAAGCGACAAGAGCAATGCGCATAGTTGGATACCACATTTAAATTAAGTGCATGACACAAATTCAAAAAAAAAACAATATTTGACATCATTATCAAAATTCCCAACAAGGGCCTATCCAAAGCAATGTCAATAATAATAAAATAAAAAAATTGCCATAAACATCAAACGTAAGAAAATAGAATATGTCTCTACAATCTATCAAACCATATGCCATAAACTGAGACAGTAGGTACTGACCATCGAATAAATTATAACAATACCTCACCCCCACTAAAAATATTGCATTGTCCCCAATATGAAAGTGAAAAAAGAATAGAGGAAGGTAGAGACTCTCTGTGGTACACTAGGCGCTCGGATCCCTGTCGGTGAATGATCTCACTGAATCAATGTAATCCTCATCAGACTGAGTTTCTCTCATCGAATCTGCTATGAAGGGTCACTCATCATCATGTCAAGTGCTAGAACTAGCCCCAACCATTCATGCATGCTCCTCATCTCTAGATAACTACATGGCGAGCTCAACATGTCGAGCCTCAGGTAGCCCCTCTATAAGATCAACCTCGACCTCATCATCAATGTCCTCATGACCCTCTCCAAAAATATAATCAAATAGAAGTACTAGGCCTAAAGTTTCCGATGGAAAAGAAATCTCTACCTCATCAAGACCGAAAGAGGGATGTCCGAAATGAATCTCCGCCCGTAAACTATCAAGGTCTGCCCTCACAGATGACACCCTCTCACAATCTCCCCTCTCCTCAAGCATGGTCACCCTCTTCTCTAACTTTACTACACAGGCATGAAGAGGTGTTATAGCAGCCTAAATAAATCAGGGAATGTCCACCACTAATCGGGTAAGAGTGAACTTATTTTCCAAAGTCATGAAAGCCACCTTGGCAAACATCACTGTAAAAGACTGTGTCGATTGTGTGGACCGAAGTGGTGGTGCGGTTCTTGATGATGGAGGAGTATCGGCAGAATCTTGATGGGTCTCAGCATCAAGTGTAGAATCTGGAGGAATTTCCACCCCCTCTGAGCTGGGGAATCCTTCTACACCTGAGTCTACCAAAACCAAAGGTATTTTTTAAGCCCGTAGGGTTATCCTCGTCTTTACACTGTGTGATGTCAATTACGCCGGTGCATATAAATCAATGATCAATCATAGAGAGTAGCGGGACTTTGAACTTAAGACAAAGCATGGATATGAGTGTCGTAAAGGGCAATAAAGTAACCGGTTGCTTTGCCCTAAAATTAATCATATATTCTATCAACTCTCCTGAATTAATAGAAATTTTATCCATGATGCACCCAACAACGATGGCCTTATAAACCATAACATATTGGTCATTTCTTAAGGGAAGTAGACGGTTACCCACAAATCCAAGCCAATGTTTGGCTTGAACCAAAAGATCTCACCTCTTGATTTGACCCACACCATTAGACCATGGAGGAAAACAGTTAGAAATCACCCTATCAAGCCATGGATAACTCTAACGTCCGCCAAATATTAACCTCTTGCACTGCACCGCAAAATCTAAGTCACAAGTAAAACAGATCTCATTGATCTCCGAGGCCATGTAAGGGACTTTCACTCCTCGAACCAATACACTCTCGAGGCAAGGTTATGCGGCAGTTGGCACTTTTTATTTTTGTTCATTGTGCCTAACAACACAGGAAGTATAGAACTCCCAAAAAATCACTTGGAAATAGCATAATGGGTGAGAAGAGGGTGTCATATCTGTGAAGATTTTCCAATCCCATTCTTTAATTTCGACAATGATTTTTAGGGAAATGGGTGTCTACTCGCTTCATGCTAAAGATCTTCTCAGGATTGTACCCCCGAGTAGTTACCTACTCATCATATAACACCTTTACACCTTATACACCAAACCGAATTTGATCCGCTTTCTTTCCTACCTCCCATACACTATTATTGATAACTTGGACATTTAGGACTTTCGGAGTATCTTTGGAGACTGGTTCTTTATCCTTTCCGATCATAGCTTTTTCCTTGCCTTTATCTAAGGCATTACCCTTCCTAGCTTCTCATGGCAAGTTTTTCCTTGGAGACATACCTATGAGAAAGAAATATAACGAAACCAAAACCAAAACAAAAGACAAAAGGTAAAACATGTTTTTGGAGTTTTGTAAGTTAAGGAAGAAAATAAAGACAAGCAAATAAAATAGGATGCAAGCTAATTCATCACTAGAGTCCATAGGTTTCATTTATTACAACACTTAATCATTTAGGCATGACATTGTCTCACATTCCTCATATTTCTCAAAACTAGCTCATAGGACATCCCTAACCTTCAATGGAAACAAAAATGACCAATACCCTTAAGAATGATGTCATCCAATCTATCATAGGGCAAGGCAAACATTCATGTTTCCCGGTTAAGCTTAGTAGCCAACAAGGACCATGGATGCCTTATTTCTCAACAATCTTCCTCAACCAAGGACTACCAACTGTTTCATTATTAGGTTCAATTGGATCCAAAATGATGCATAAAGAATGACCACACCATGTTCTAAGGAAAGTCACATTGGCCATCATACACATACAACACATTCCTCTCTTATTGTCATTTTAACAAACACATAGTGGGCATGCCAACCAAGAACTTGGAGAAAGATAATAAGAGCTCAAGAGAGCAAGCTCATCTCACAAAATCATCTCCAAACATATTCAAGGTGTTCATACTATCATACTTGAGCCACCCACCACACAAAATAAGGAAGAAAGGCTTAATGGACATTTTGTCAAACACATAGGGCACTAGTTTCATTTAAAAGAGCATCATTAATTAAGCAAGTGAAACAAGCCACCCATGCCAACATAATTATTCCAACAATTGTTAATCATCCTAGTAAGCTCACAAAAACTTAATTCAAGTGACAAATTATCATAATATATGAAGCACTATGTCCATCTTTGAGAGAATTAAAAAATAAAGTCATGAGAGAGCATACCTTTCTTGATTTAAGAGAGGAGAAAAATTGAAGCACAAGTCCAAAGGAATGATCTCACTTCGTGTTAATGTAATTCTTGTTAAGAGAAAGAGAGAATGTTAAAGTTGAGAGAAAAGAGTCATTGGAAGCTAGAATGGAAAACTTTAAGTGTTAAGACTATTTTCGGCTTTTGTTTATATGTTTAAAAATATTTTAGGCTGATCAGGTCGGGTCAGCCCAACAAAACTGACCCATTTTTCAAACATCACTAGACTTTTAAATAGACCTGTGCTCTATTTGCTTCGAACCCGCGACTGGACTGCTTAAGCAGTTCCAGCGCACAATGGGACAGTACATACTAGCTTTCCTTACGTCTGACATGCGACTGGACTGGGCTTGGACTGCTGCAGCAAGCCCATCGCATTTCCAGACATATTTCACCATAGAAAACCATCCGAGTTGCATCCCATATGCGACTGGACTACGTCTGGAATGCTTGAGCAGTTCCAGCGCAGGTCGATATAGTTTTCCGCACCTAAAATCTGTTACTACTATTTTTCTTCTGCGTTAGGTATGCGGCTGGACTACTTAAGCAGTTCCAGAGGATATAGGAACAGTAGGTAAAGCTTCTTGGCTTCAATTTTCAGGTCGCCTATGTCTAAGATGCCATTCATCTGTTGCTGACCTGCTCAAGTAGGTACAACACAGGTTGTTCCAGCTTGGTACATGGATTTTTGATCAAATTCTTGGTTCGAGGCTCACTTTTGAGCCTTCGAATCAACCTTCTCGCACCCCAATTATTTGATATTACCTACATCAATCAAAACTAAGCTAGAATTAATATTAAAAACATTAAAAACATTAATAATAAATCTTGGGTTGCCTCCCAAGAAGTGCCGTATTTATAGTCGTGGTACGACAACACTTGATCTTTATTTTGGATCTTTGAAGCGAAGCGACTCAACCTTAGTCGCTCCAGGTCCACCCACATAGTAGTGCTTCAATTGTTGCCCATTAACCATAAATTTCTTTTTCTCGTGATCTTCCAACTCAATAGCTCCGCTAGGATAAATATTTGAAGTCACGAAGGGGCCCGACCACTTTGATCTAAGCTTTCCCGCAAAGAGCTTAAATCTTGAATTGAAGAGGAGGACATCATCACCCACATGAAACTCTCACTTTAAGATTTTGGCAACATTCCACCTCTTCATATTTTCTTTGTACAACACGGAGCTTTCATATGCTTTGAGTCAAAACTCGTCCAACTCATGAAGTTGATTCACTCTCGATTTTAAAAAGTCCTCCCAATCAATATTCAACTTCTTCAAAGCCCATAAAGCCTTATGTTCTAACTCAACAAGTAAGTGACAAGCCTTCCCAAACACAAATTGGTAGGGGGAAATACCAATAGGAGTTTTATAGGCCATTCTATATGCCAAACTAGTATCATCAAGTTGCCTTGCCCAATTCATACGACCAACATTCATGGTTTTCTCAAGGATGGACTTGATTTCACGATTCAAAACTTCAACTTGGCCACTAGTTTGGGGATGATAAGGAGTAAAAACCTTATGCTTCCCCCCATACTTATCAAGCAAAGCACCGAAGACCCAATTACAAAAATGAGAGCCGTCATCACTAATAATTGCCCTTGGAGTCCCGAACCTTGTAAAGATATACTTCTTCAAGAAAAAAGTGACACTCTTGCCTTCGTTGTTCGGTAAAGCAATGGCTTGCACCGACTTTGAGACATAATCGATAGCTATCAAGATATATTTATTACCATATGAACTCCCAAAAAGACCCATGAAGTCGATCCGCTACATATCAAATAGTTCAACCTCGAGATTCGTCTTAAGAGGCATCTCATGCTTTCTCGAAACACCACATTGCATTTGACATTGAGGACATCTTTTGACCAACTTGTAAGCATCTCTATGAAGGTTAGGCCAATAGTATCCATTTTGAAGAGCCTTAGGGGACGTTCGGATCCCACCATGATGACCACCGGAGGGAGAGGAGTGACAAGCCTCAAGAATATCTATTATTTTTGCTTCCATGACACACCTAAGGATCACACTCCGCACACTCCGTAAACAAGAATGATTCATCCAAAAAATACTTTTTCACATCAAATACGAATCGCTTCTTATGATAATGATTTAACTCATTGGGAAGCACACCACCTATAATATAGTTCGTATAATCTACATACTAAGGTGTAATGCTCCCCAAAAGTGACATGACTAGCTCATTGAGGAAGGTGTCATCAATATCAATCTCACCCCACTTCTTATGATTGTATTCAAGGTGAGAAAGGTGGTCGGCTACTTGATTGTCACACCCCTTTTGATCCTTCACTTTAAATTGAACTCTTGCAAAAGCAATATCCACCTAATGAATCGAGGTTTTGCCTTTTATTTTCCATAAGATATCGAAGAGTGGTGTGGTCCATGTGCACAACCACTTTCGTGCCCAACAAATAGGCCCAAAACTTTTTGAAAGCATATACCATTGCTAACAACTCTTGTTCCATAACCGTATAGTTACGTTGAGCATCATTCAATGTCTTAGTTGCATAGTAAATTGGGTAGAACAACTTCTCTTTCTTTTTTCCCAAAATCGCACCTAGAGTAACACCACTTGCATCACATATTAATTCAAAGGATGACGACTAATCCAAGGCTACTATGATAGGATCCGACACAAGGAGTTCCTTGAGGCAATTAAAAACTTTTACACAAGCATCATCAAATTTAAATTTTGCCTCTTTTTCAAAAAGCTTGCACAAAGGATGAGCGATCTTTGAGAAATCCTTAATGAAATACTGATAGAACCCGGCATGACCAAGAAAACTTCTAATGCCCTTCACAAAAATCGGTGGGGGTAACTTAGCAATCACCTCAACGTTTGCTTGATCCACTTGGATGCCCTTTCCTGAAATTTTGTGGCCTAGAACAATGCCCTCCTTGATCATGAAATGACATTTCTCCCAATTCAAAACAAGATTAGTCTCCACACATCATTCAAGGACTTTACTTAAGTAAGCGAGGAAAGAATCAAATGAATCCCTAACAACGGAGAAGTCATTCATGTAAACCTCTATTGTATCCTCTACCATATAGGCAAAAATGGAGAACATGCATCATTGAAACGTGGCCAGCTCATTGCATAACCCAAAGGGCATACGCTTGAAAGCAAATGTTCCATTGAAACAAGTGAAAGTGGTCTTTTCTTGGTCTTTCGGGGTGATGCAAATTCGATTGTACCCTGAGTAACCATCAAGAAAGAAATATAAACCTCGAGTGGATAATATATCCAATATTTGATCCATAAAGGGCATGGAAAAATGGTCTTTCTCGGTCCATGAGTTAAATTTGCGATAATCCATACACACTCTCCAACCCGTGACTAGACGTATAGGTACAAGATCGTTATTCTCATTCGGGACCACTATCATGCCACCCTTCTTAGGAACACATTGGACTGGACTCACCCACATGCTATTTGAAATCAGGTAGACAACTTCAGCATCAAGCCACTTAATAATTTCCTTCTTGACCACCTCTTGCATCGGTTGATTTAGTCTCCTTTGATGTTTCACACTAGGAACATGATCAACATTTAACTTGATTTTATGAGAAAAATTTTTGGGAGGAATGCCTAGAATGCTCGCAATAGTCCATCCGATAGGACGAATGAACTTTTTCAAAATTTATTTTAAGGAATCCACTTGACAAGGTTCAAGATCACCCGCTACAATGATTGGCAGTGTATTATCCTTACCCAAGAAAACATATTGGAGATGGGATAGAAACAACTTAAGTTTGAGTAGAGGTGGTTTAATAATAGATGGCTTGGTGGGTAGACTCTCACGGTTTTTTAAATCAAGATCCGATTTAACCGGGTTCATAGTGTAAGACCCAAGACCTGTCAACGAAGCTACCACCTCATTATATTCTTCAACCACATCACTCCCAAGGTTCCACAATACACCCACCAAGGGGTCATTCACAAGATCTATTTCAATAGTGTTAGCCACCTCATCATCAACCACATCAATCACCAAAATATCTCGTAAGTCCATAGGTTTCTTCATGGACTTACACACATTGAAGGATACTTCTTCAATGTTCACCCAAAATTTCATCTCTCCACATTCCACATCCACTAAAGCCCTTTCGGTAGCTAAGAATGGTCTACCAAGAATTATTGGAACCTCATGATCAATCTCACAATTAAGAATAACGAAGTCGTCCGGAAAGATAAACCGGTCAACTTTTACCAAAACATCATACAACACACCCACAGGCTTTTTGATTGAATAATCAGCCATTAGAAGCCTCACAGTGGTAGGCTTAGGAGCACCCAAGCCTAACTTTAGAAACATGGAAAATGGCATCAAATTAATACTTTCCCTAAGATGACACAATGTTTTTCTGAATTTGTAGACTCCAATAGTGCAATGAATAGTAAATGTACTGGGGTCTTCTTTCTTCACCACCATTGTGCTAGACATTATAACACTATAATTTTGGGTTACCTTATTTGTTTCAAAAACCATGACTTATCTATTTGTAACCAAGTCCTTCATAAATTTAGCATAACCGGGCATTTCTTATAAGGCTTCTAGCAATGAAATATTCACTGATAAATTGCTAAACTTTGGAAGGAACTTCTTGAACTTGGTGTCATCATCCTTCTTATTGAGCCTTTGTGGGGATAGGGGAGGAATTTTGATTTATGGCAATGGAACAATTGGAGTTTCATCCATTTTTAGAGTATCATCCTCAATCACCTTCGGGGTTTTCCCACTTTCAACATTTTCTTCAACTACCGTTAGCCATTCAACACTTGTCTTATTAGGCTTTGGATCAATATCAATTGGATCTTCTAGCCTCTTTCTCTTTGCATTGGCTTCTTCTTCATTTGCCTTTTTATTAGTCTCTTCACCAAGATCAGCAACATCTTTACCAAGATTCGGACCACTCCTAGTGACAATAGACATGATGTGAGCATCATTTTTAGGATTGACAACCATGTCACTAGGTAATCCACCATTTGGTCTTGCATTAAGTTATGCCAAGATTTAGCCCAATTGAGTTTTGAGTTGCTTGATATAGGCTGAGAGAGATTTCACCATTTGATTTAGTTATGGGAAATCACCTTTTATTTCTATCGCTATCTTGTCGGTCCCCTTAACACCTATTAAAATCCAAGCAAGGACATCTTCACTTTTGAGTTTATTCGGGTTAATGGAACATGACTCTTTACCCTTAGACCGATTATGTGGGGGTACATACCAATCATAATCTCTCTCCTTATCTCTTCAATCACGTCTCTATCACGATCTCTTTCCTTCCAACCTTGATTCCCACCTTGCCTTTGGTAGGTAGGGCGGGAATCCCTCGATTAGTTTGACAAGAACCAAATTTCTTCATCAAGAGACTCTTTTTCCTCATTATCATAAGCTTTAGCACTCTATGAAGCAATGGAGTTAACTACCTTAGGAGGAGCCCCCATTACATGCTTGGTAAGAAGATCAAGTTCTCCCATCACTTTAGCCAAATTTCCATATCTTTCTTCATCTTTTTTCTTTTGCTCTTGGCTTACAAAAGATGCAGAGGGAGCCCCCACAGACACCTCGGTATCTCTTGTGTGCCACCCTCTACTTTTCTTGGTCACTTGATCTAATAAAGTTGATGCAACACCATACGATAGTCTAATAAGAGAACCCCTGACCGCATTATCGACTACCGTTTATTCAATTGATCTAATGCCCTATAGAAAATTTAGAGAAGCATCTTATCCGGAACCTCATGATTTGGGCATTGAATTAACTTGTTGCCAAACCTCATATAATGGTTCACCATTAATTTGATGAAAGCTAATGATTTCATCCTTTAGTTACAACATCCGAGAAGGAGGAAAATATCTTTCCAAGAATGCCTCCATGAGCTCACTCCATGTAGTGATAGATCCCACGGGTAAAGACCGCAACCATAAGACCGCTTTTTCTGTCAAAGAGAATAGAAAAAAGACATAACTAGATTGATTCTTGATATATGTGGGCTATATCAAATGGAGAACACACATCAATAAAATTCTTCAAGTGTAGATTAGCATCCTCATGAGCTTGGCTTCCAATAACCCTTTTATTTGAAGCAAATGAAGCATCATGATAGTAACGTGAAACAATCCATTTTCTTTCATTGGTGGGATACGAATAGCACTAGCTCAGCCTGCATCACCGAGGTGATCCACATCCTCAAGATATCAATCAACCATCCCGGCATTACTACTGTGTTGGCTCATAGTATCGTGTATACTATTATACGCACCTGAGAAAGAACAAAAACACCAAACAATATAAAATAAAACACTACAGCTAACCCAAAGTAACTAAAAACACTACAAGAGTGAAAACTATATTTCACTCCCCGACAATGGCATCAATTTTTATAATGGTCAAATTACACTCTTGAATGGGTGTAAGAGATCATTGTCAATATAATTACTCAACATAGGTTGGGGTTGAATCCACAAGCAGTGAAAGCATGGAATTCAAAACTCAAGAGTATTGATAATCTACTAAAAGA
Organism: Capsicum baccatum var. pendulum; assembly: GCA_030864225.1. Lineage (NCBI taxonomy): Eukaryota > Viridiplantae > Streptophyta > Magnoliopsida > Solanales > Solanaceae > Capsicum > Capsicum baccatum. The sequence goes on from CM061554.1 coordinate 44,711,425, forward strand.
TGACCCATAATGTGAATAAAGCAAGCATAAAAGTAAAATGAGGGGATTTAGTTTGAATGTGTTTATAAATGATAACTACTTCAATTTTAGTGCACTAGCTTGACTTTGAAGAACGCTAAGAGTGAATTCAATTGAGAATAAGCCTTGGGATTATACAATTATAGGTGTGGGATCATGTATTTGGCCATTTAATCAATTTTTATCTAAAAGTCATGGGTAGGCTAGATGTCAATTTATTGGTGTCAATATTTCAATTACAACTCTAAATTTCACAAATGGGTTCTTTTGAACACCTCACAAGTGTGACAATTTCCCACATCTATTGCCTTAATTGACATCCTTATGTCTAAGAAATATCATTAATAAAATGAATCAAGTTATTGGTTACATTTGCTCCTCACCCATGTCCTCTCTTTCAATAATGACATGGATTCTTGGGTGATTGGAGTTTCCAACCCCAAACTCTCAATTAATTCATGAAATAAATGCAACACTTATCATAACTAACTAATTAGAAAAATAATTAGCTAAAACTCATGCACTACCACTACCTAAGCAAGCATAACCCCAAGATTGGAAATTAGCTACTCATATATGAAAGGGATAAGAAAATACCAAAGTTATCATTAACTTCATCCATGAGAAATAAAGACATTGTAGTTCCACACTTGGGGCTTTAATAATTCTTCAATAGAAAATCACTAACATATATTTTTCATTCAATCTTAGTACAAAATTCTGAAAAAAACAAAAAGATGGATGCTAAAAGAGAAGAGAGAAGCTAAAAATCTAAAAGAGAGGCTATATTCCAAAAGATGAAAACTAGGTCTTTAAAAAGGAGCTAAGACCCTCCTTTTAAACTCCACTCTACAATTGATGGAAATTATAAAACTACCACCTTATTCTTGATCTGCTTGAGAGGATCCAAAGCCCATGAAGAGAAGACAGAGAGAAGATGTCCAGTAGCTCCAAAGAAAATGTGAAACGGATGCAAAGCAGGTGACTCATTTCCTTCACATTTGGCCTCTTGATGACTTGAATTACTTGTCCAATCTTTCCTTTTTACTTTTACCTACATAAATGGGCATTGCGTAAGAGAGTACCATCAAATCAATGAAAAAGCATGATAATTTAGGATTTAAAAGTGCTAGCAAGTCGTCAAATTGACAACTTATCACATTGGAAAGTAACAGGTAAACTACTAATTTGTTACCTCTTAAATCCAATGTGCTTGCAATTAGAATTGTCCCACCATAAGGTGATTTTAGCCCTGCACCATCGGTAACAACTATATGTCTGCAATATTTCCATCCACGAAATGAAACATCCAATGAAACAAAAGCATACAAGAAATGATTTTTTTCTATTTTTTCCCAACTAATTACTGATCCAGGATACTATTTTTGCAAAATATACAAATAAACGGATTGCATTCCATGCTTGATTATAGTTTAACAACACATCATCTGGTTTTAACATATCGGCAACAATATCATTTAGCATGTATATTCTATTAGTGTTTATAAAATTAGGCAACACCAAACTAGCAATAACCTTTGTCATTCTTTTCCGTCTTGCATATACTTGATCTCGTACCAAACATGTATGTATTTCAATGTACTTTCTTATTTTGAAAACCTTTGTATTATTTGTACTTGAAGCTCTAAGAAATCATGTACATTCTTCCACATGACAAACTAGGTAGTAGTTGTTTAAGATTTTTAAAATCAACCAATTAGTTATAAAACATACAATTAAAGACCAAATAAATATACACCATTCAGAAGGTAAGATGTTTGCTAGAATAATTTGTACCTTTTTGCATTAGATCTCTCCGTTCGAAATGTAAACTGATGCAAAAAAGAGTGCATATTCATAACTTGTAAAAGTGTTTCTTTATCTATGTAAGTCTGATTTACTGCAACTACTCGATTGGTAGCTTCTTCGATTATTTCAACTCTGTCTCCATCCATCAATTCATCAACTGGAGTTAATCAAATCAACCGAACCGAATTTGTAGAGTATAATTTCTGTCGATCTATATTAAAGTCAGTATTTATGTTGTTAGCAACACAAATAACTGATTGTTCAGTATTTTCATTAATATTCATTGACATATCAGTTGTTGTCACATACAATGGATACCTAACAAAAAATTCTGCACTACTCCTTTTCTGATCTAGATACACCATCACTCCAGTGTCAGTATGTATGAGCATTGGTGGGCATCTATCATTTATTAAAAACTTAATCACAATTTTGGTTGAATTAATATCAATCTTGAATTGTTTTGATATTGCAGTAACCAATCTTTTATACTTTGAATATGCATCATACATTATTCCATCAACAGAAAAATCTCTAGGTCTACCTATAAACATAATACAAATTTCATTAGCAAGAATTATACGAAATTCACAATTTCTATATATGAAAATTCAAATTTTCAACAATACTTTCATACTTTAAACATATAAAAAAATACACAAACCATTTTTTGTTAATGGATACAACTTTCAAAATTACAATATTTGAAAATTCATACTTTTCAACAAATACTTTCATACTTTCAACATGTAAAAAAAATACCAAACAAAAGAAACAAATAAACATTATATCTAATTTGTTTTAAAAAATTGAAAGAACAATAAGATTTATGAAAAAACGAGCAATGTAACCTATCAAAAATCTAATTGGATAAAAAACTTTAACAATTAATATACCGTTAACATCCCATCTTCCTCCATACATTACAAGCAGAGAATGTACCCTTTCACCATCCATTATGTTGATAAATTAGTTCAAACATATAACAAAATTTGTTTGAGAAAAATAAACAAAAATTTGATAGAATTGAAATTTTGATATATGAGAACAAAATTTCGTTGAATGATACGTTTAAGATGTTAATTAATTATACGAAAATCATTTTTAGAGAGATTTAAGGGGATGATTGATATCCTGACAATAACTGTCATCCTTTTTTTTGGGTACAAGAATCTTTTTTTTCATACATAAAATTTGTATTTTCTTATTTCTATTAATAGGAAAAAAATCATTTTTTTTCTTTTTCTTTATAAGATTTGCTACAACTTGCAAAAATGAAAGTTATGCTATAAGCTGTAATTTTCTATCTAAGGAATTTTATTTACGTTGCCCCCCCCCCCCCCCCCCCCCCCCCGCCTCCCTCCCCCATATTTCATAATAGGTGTATAGGGTGGAAATTTCAGCCCATATTAGTGAAAGTAGTCCATTTAACCCATATTTATTGAGTTGGATCACTATATTTTAAATGAATAAATATGGACTTCAACTCATTTTAAAAGCTCATAAAATACGAACACATAAATTCCATAAAGATGTCGAAATACTTGTACATCCTATAATAATTAACAGATATCATAACAATCACAACTACAATGAAAGCAACAATCACACTTGTAAAATTAACAAGTTTTTAAGATAACCTCATTGCATGTGACTAACACTTAGGCTATTAGTTAACCATTTACTTTCTTTAAACATAGAATGTAACAAGTATATGAAGGAACAATTACATAAATCCAAATGGGTTTCAACCTATTGAACCATCACCTACCTCAATACAAGCCCTAAAATACTTCGATGAACTTGAGATTTTCCTTTTCTTGAAACCTTGGCTTGATTGTGGACTAAAAACATCAATAGAACTCATAATCAACCAAATGTCTTAACATTATCAAGGACTATAACATAATCCCAAAACTCAAAAGCCAAATTTAAGACCATTCCTCCCATTCTAGGATTTTTCTATTATCATTCCACCAAAAACTTACCAATTTCATGATTACAATGGTCAATTATATTCATACGAGAGTAGTGTAACAACTTTTAACTAAAATCCAAGGATTTTCTATCCAATTCACTAAATTACACCAGAAAAATTAGTTACGTCAAGTTAAATGCTTCCCAAACCTATAATTAGTGATTCCATGAGTTAACAATCAAAAAACTAGTTAATAGAAGTGATTTACTTATCTTTATAAAGAGTTTTGATGAAAAATAGGTGGAACTCACCCAAAATCTCCACAGCTAAGCCGGATAAATAAGTGAAATAAAAATAACATTTTAGGGCATTTTCTGCATTAATCAACACATATTTTGCTATAGCGGCCTCGCTAAAGCGGGATTTGGCTGCTATAGCGGCATTATGACCTAAATCAGCCATAAGTGTCAACCACACAAACCCTCTCTCTCCTAAATATTAGAATTAAGTAACATCGTAACTCCATCAGCACTTAGCCAAAATAGGAAACTAAAACCAATTCAATTGAATAAAATCAATAACCAATAATGCAATGAATGTTAACAATATAATATAAAGAAAACCATCTACAAAGAACTGAAATTCATCGTATCAAATTTTTAATAAATGACAAAAAGAGGGGTTGCAATCCCAAAAGCTAAAGTAATGTCTGAGTAAGAAATAAGGGGACCAAATATGACAGAACAAACAATAGGCCAAAAGATGCAGCTCATCCTTGAATTCAAAAATGACTCAAATCACAACTGCAATCTCAAAATAGTCGATCAAATATGATCTACACTAAAAAAAGAGCACATATATTATCAACACAAAGTAACTAATGGTGTATTAATAGGGTCATCAACGAACCTAAAAGGAAAAATATGGACATATAACTAAAGCATGCTACAACAAGACAACCATGAACCCTATCATGAAACGATCTTTCAAGTTCATAATACTTAACCTTGTAAACAAGTACAACATAAAGTTTAGTAAAAAAAGAGTCAACAAGGATAACTAGTCAAGTCAACTAGGACCAACAATAAGACTCTAAGTCAAAAACCATGATACAACTGTAAAAAAAACATGTACAAATCATACAAGTATATATAACATAGAGCTATGACACGACTTTAAAGCAACCTAAAGAACTCAAGGATTCCAAATCAAACTGCAGTAGCAATAACATGAATCTCGATTTACACAAGAAATCACCTTAACAATTAAGCATACAAACCTGATTCATAAAGGAACCAATGAAAGCAAAAGACACATAATTCGTGGTTCACTCAAAGAATTGGCACATTCACTTGTAACTTGCACATATATGCTAAGGGTCTTATGTGTATTCCTACTAGTCAAGACCTATAGGGGACGTGTCTTCATCCATGTACCAAATCCTAGAATCAAGTATCCGTCAATCCTATATAACTGATCCTATGGTGATGTCCAAATATTGGTACATTCCACAATAATAACAAATATCCCAATAATGATAATAGAATAACACTTTTAAAATCCAACAATTTTTTATATAAGTTTATTATATGTGATCAATACTTAGGATATCAAATAGTTATTCACTTTCCTTGAACAAGCATTGTACAATTAACACCAAGAATTAGTTACCATGCACACATAATACAAATTAGGTTTAAACTACATTAAAACCATCATCTACTTTAATCCAAGCTTGCACCACTCAATTAAGCCTAAACCTTTTCTTTTCATGCAATTTCTGCATGGTCATGGTCTAAAAATATGAACACAACAAATAATCAACCAAATGATCTACCATGTCAAGGATTACAACCTCATCACTAACCTTCAAGGCCAAAGTCATGATCATTCCCCCCTTTCTAGGGTTTTTCGACAATAATTCACCTTAAACCTAATAATTTTAATGTTACGTTAGTGAATTACTAATACGCAAGAGTAAATTAATGATTAACAACTAAAACCCAAAGGTTTTACCCCCAATTTACCTCCTTGCAGCAGAAAATTTGTTAATTCAAGCCAAAACACTCCTTAAAATCTTGAAACTAGTGATTCTAAGCTTAATTAACCAAACAAATAGTTAATAAGGGTGAAATACTTACCTTTACAAAGAAAATCAATTGACAATTAAGATCGGTAGCTTAAATTGCCTATGCTCTTCCCCAAAAATGAGTTTAGAATAATAAACTATTTTTTGATAAATTTTTATACTTACAGTGATTTACCTTGCTATAGCAGCCTGATCGTGCTGTGGCGATATTAATCAATGTTGACTTTTGCTATAGTGGAATTTTTCCCTATAGAGAGAAAGTGGTTAGGAAGAAACTCGAGAATACTCCTAGTTTTTCCTTTGTACGACAAACCATCAAACCATGGCATCCTAGACTAACGCATTTGCGTCAAGTTTGATATCAGGTGTTCTACTCACCCAAATTCACCTTTTTAAAAGTCCTATGAACTACTAATCGAGTTAGCTACCATAAAATCCAAATACATTTTATTGTATTCACCTATTCCATTTCTAGATTTCTCTAGACTATACCTTTCTCAAATTTTATCCTCAGCTATCTTAGCTTGAAATTTTAACTTTCAATTTGGAGAACCCAGCCCAAATTTTTACATGATTGACTCACCTGTAATGATAGATACCAATTTATACATCGTTCATCCCCGAATGATCAAAGCAAGAAATAAGCTAAGTGAAGGAACAAAAGAATATGTGTATCCTCAAACAAGTGTGGTCACTTATCCTGAATGCCCTTCCCGATTCCCCAAATAGCTTCTTTAAATGAATGATGATTCCCTTAGACCTCTACCAACCGAATTTTCTTTATCCTCAACTTTTGGACATCCCAATCAAGAATGCCAATCGACTCTTCCTCAGAAGTTAGATCCTTCTCTAAAAAAACTGAATCTTACTTGATGATATAGTTTCTATCCTTGCAATATTTCTTAAGCATGGATACATAGAACACCAGATGAACCCCCAACAAGCTTGGTGGAAAAGTAAACCTATAAGCAACTGGACCTACATCATCAAAAACCTCAAACAAACTGATATACTAAGGGCTAAGCTTATGTTTTTTACTAATCCTCATCACCCTCTTTATAGGTGATTCCTTTAGCAAAACATGCTCACCAACCTCAAATGACATGTTCCTAACCTTATGGTCTACATACTTCTTTTTCCTACTCTAGTCTACCAAAAACTTGGTTCAAATGAACCTCACCTTTTTTTGAGATTTCTTCACTATATTAGTGCCCAAGGACTTCATATGACCAGTCTTAAACCATCCTATGGGTTATCAATGCCTCCTTCTATAGAGTGCCTCAAATTGGGTCATGTCAATGCTAGAGTGAAAGTTGTTGTATGAAAACTCACACAATGGAAAAAATTGATCCTAGTTTCCACTAAAGTCAATCACATTTTCCCTCAACATGTCCTCAAGCACCTGAATCACTCTATCCAACTGTCCATTAGTTTGAGGATGAAAAGTTGATCTAAAAGTGAATTAAGTTCCTAAATCTACATTCAACTTGTCCAAAAAATTAGAAGTGAATTGCATACCTTTATCTAAAATGATGAAAAGGGGAACCCTATACAACCTCACTATCTCCTTGATGTAAATCTCGGACAACTGCTTAGAGCTGAAATCCACTTTAAAAGAAATAAAATAAGGATGGTATTGTTAGTTTATATACTATAATCCATACTGAGTTGTGCTTACCCATGGTCTTAGAAAGTCCTACCAAGAAATTCATAGCTTATCTCTCCCATGTCCACTCAAGAATAGGTAATTTTTGGAGCAATCTGATAGGCGTTTGATGCTCATACTTTACCTTTTGACATTTATGGAATTTAGATACATACTCTAATATATCCTTTTCATCCCAGTCCACTAATGAAGCTGCCTAAAGTAACGGTACATCTTGGTTGCACCTTGTTTAATAGAATATCTCAAACCATGAACTTCTACAAGTATATTCTAAATTAAATCACCATCCCAATGAAAACATATTTACCCTCTAAACCATAATACTCTATATATTTTAAGTCTAGCATTTAAAGCCTCACCATACACTATGTTATACCAAAATCTGACCAGTTTCTCATTTTTAAACTATTTAACCTTAAGTCTATCAAGGAAAGTTAACTTTACCTCAACAATAGCTAATACTACACCCTTTTCTGAAACACCAAACTGTATGAACAACGATGTTAGGTCTGGAAACTCTCTAACTAAGGGTCACCTTGGGTCCTTCAAATAGGACAAACTGCCCACACTTAATGCTTACTAGCTTAATGTATCTGCCACCATATTGGCCTTACCTAAATGATATTGAATGGTGATATCATAGTCTTTAAATAATTCAATCCATCACCTTTATCTCATATTCAAATCTCTTTATGTGAGCACATGTTGTAGCATGTGGTGGTCTATGAATAACTTGCATTTGACACCACAAAGGTTGTGTCAACAAATCTTAAGTGCAGACACCACCGCTGCCATTTCCAAGTTGTGAGTTAGGTAATTCTTTTCATGAGTCTTCAACTACCTCAAAGCATAACCAATGACATTCATTTTCTACATCAATGCAACACCAAAACCAAAGAGTGAAGCATCACAAAATGCAACAAAATCCTTACCTTTAATCGATAATGACAGAATAGGAGCTGTAATCAAAAGTGTCTTAAGCTTTTAAAAGATGTCCTCAAACTTATCGAACCATAAAAATGGCACCTCCTTTTAGGTCAACCTCGTCAAGTGAGTAGAAAGAGAAGCAAAATTCTTGAAGAACCTATAATAGTAACTAGCAAGACTCACGAAGCTCCTAACCTCAGTCACAGAGCTAGGTTGAACCTAACTCATAATCACCTTAATCTTCTAGATATCTACCATACCTTTTTTCTCAGACCACATTCCCTAAGAAGGCAACCAAAGATAACCAAAATTTACACTTTAAGAATATTGAATACTACTGCTCTTCCTTCAAAATTCCCAAGATAATGAGAAGATGTTCTGCATGTTCTTTCTTGCTCTTGGAGTAAACCAAATTTTCATCAATAAAAACTATAATAAAAGAATATAAGGACTTGAAAATACCATTCACCAAACTCATAAAGTTTGCTAGTTCATTGGTCAACCCGAAAGACATCACTAAGAACTCGTGATGCCCATATTAAGTCATAAAATTATCTTAGGTATGTCCTCAGGTGAAATCTATAGTTGATGGTAACCCAACCTCAAGTCAATATTAGAGAAACTGATCCACCCAACAACTAGTTAAAGAGATCATCTAAAAAGGGTAAGGTATACTTATTCTTAATGGTAGCCTTGTTCAACTATCTGTAACTAATGTATATCCTTATGCTACTATTTTTCTCTTTTTAACAAACAACATTGGAGCATCCCAAGGTAAAGTACTGGGATGAATAAACCCCTTATCAAGGAGTTCCTGTAACAGAGTTTTAAGTTCTCCCAACTCTATCAAAGCTATATAAAAAGGAGAAATAGAAATTGGGAGAGTGTCTGGCTCTAAATTAATATAAAAAACCCTGTTCGGAGGCATATCAGGAAAATTCATAAAAAATACCTACTAAAACTCAGAAACCTCGAGAGCAGACTCAATAAAAGGGACTCCATATTAAGATCCCAAATAGCAGCTGGGAAGGCTGAACACTTCTTTTGCACTAGATTTCTAGCCCAAACAAATGATATGATTTTGACCAGTGTAAACTAGTAACGCCCAGCTACACCTTCACTTTAAAGATTATGAGGTCACTTCAAAATATAGTAACCCAACAAAGGTTGGGGTTAAATCCCAAGTGAATATGTGGCATCATAGCTCTTAACTGTTGTAATCAATGTGCAGAACTAGAAAAGTAAATGGGGGGTTTTGAGTAACAATATCAAACAAGTGTCTAATATCAACTTCATTTATAATCAGACATAGGTGAACACCAGGATTATGTTCCCCCTGGATTCTCAACCCCATAGGCTTACCATGATTTATTGAACTAAAACGATACCTTCCATGTAAAATCTAATAAGTTATGTACCATCTACAGTCTTTTGGATGAGCAAATGGATTTCACCCTTTACCTTTTGAGTCTCGGGATGTTGTCTTACTAACCCTTATCTTGATCCAGTTAACTATAACCTTTTGAGTATCTAGTTATTAGATGACATCTTACCATCTTACTTAGATAATACCTAGTAGCATGGATCGATAGTTAAAATTCAAAGTATTTTTCCAAAGTCCACAACTTTCTATTTTTATCCTAAAATATTTCATTTTTTCAATTTAATACTCACTTTAAATGGCCCGTGTGGGATTCGTGGCCCTGATGGGTTGATCACATATTCCACTTACCTAGAAATTTATGCATGTATCAATTCTACCTTATTTCGGGCAAGTCCCTGAACTATAAACCTATAAAACAAAAACAACAAAAAAGTGAACACTAAAATAATGGGTTGCCTCCCACCCAGCATTTGATTTAAAATTGCCGCACGACGTGGCTATGTTGGGTACTCAAACTTTACCAATAATCCCATGCATTGCCTCCCATGCACGCTTAATTTACGTGGCATGAAGTCGGTACCTTGATTACTCAAAATTCATCAAGATACCCATAAGAGTACTCTCTAGAGTCATCAATACAATCTATCACTGACACCACCCTAATGATGGTTGGCTGCCTCATTGATTTTTGGATGTTGAATATGGCCTCATCACTATTGACTATGAACTTCAGGTCTATCTTTTCTATGTCAACCATTGCGCTACTTGTGGCCATAAATGGTCACTCCAATATGATAGGCATCTCGGTATCAACCTTGCAGTCCAGAATGACAATGTTAATCAAAAAGATAAATTAATCAACCCTTATAATTACATCAAATAAAATGCCCACAGGTTGCTTCACCATGTGGTCAACCATTAATAGTCCCATTATAGTCGATTTAGGAGGGCTCAAGCCCAATAACTTAAATACAGCCAGCGATATCAAATTTATGCTATCTTCTAAGTCACATAAAGCTTTGTCAAATTGGGATGAACCAATAGTGCATGGTATAGTGAATACTTTGGGATCACCCTTTTTCTGGTCTAGAGACCTAGTAGTGACTAAAATACAGTGGTATAAGCCATCATTATCTTTAATCGCAGCTCATTTCTTCTTTGTAATAAATTGCTTAAGTAACCTGGGATGTCTAGGCATCAGCTTCAATGCCTCAAAAAGAGGAATATTCAAGTTCAACTCCTTCAGCATCTCAATGAATCACTTAAATTTTCCTTTCTCTCTTTTCTTCTTTATTTATTGAGTAAAAGGTGGGGTGGTCTTTGAATTTGTCTTATTTCCTCCTCAACAATTGGACCTTTACCTCTTTCCTTACCAATTATATCATCCGCACCTATTTCCTTTTCTAACTCCACAATAGATGTCTCATTAATAAAAACGTAATCATGTCTTGGCGCTTTCTTAGCAGGTAATGGGAGATCCACAATAGTCATACCAATCCTTGTGGTATGGGAAGAACATGACTGTCATTTTTTAGATTTTGTATAGTGTTGCTCAGAAGGTTACCTGACTGCCTTTGGTTCAGTATTGCTGATATCCATCCAAACTGGTGATCCAACTGCTTGATTGCATTGGCATGAGATTTAACCTTTTGGGTCAGCCCTAAAATGTCAACCTTAATCTTCTTAAGGATGATCTCCTAATTTTCTCAACCCTTTACCATCTTAGTCAGCATCTCTTCCATTCTAGATTTTGTATTTTTTTGTTAGGTGGAATATACTGATCTCCCTTTTCTCTTTAGTCATACTTATTTCTCCAGTCATGATCTCGCTCCCTACTATGATCTTTGTATCTATCATAGTAGTTTTAACCTTGGTTTCCCTACCTTTGGGCTCAAAAATCTGTCAACTGACTATCCAGATAGTTTGTTTTCTCCTTCAATTCTGACTCATAAGCTTTGGAAGTTGAACCCTGTGCTCCTACTACATTCACTTTCTCAAAAATTTCTACTGCAAAAATGATTTGCAGTAACCCAAGATCAATTCTTAGCAGCATAATCTCTTGTGTAACTGAATCATCAGCTACTTTCTGATCACAGGAGGCACTAATGGAATGTGTCAGATCCCCTCTTAGCCTCTCCAGTTTTCTACCCTTGGTTAGTGAGCAAGATTTGATCTAGAATCTTTGAAGTTGTCTCCCAGTGTAGTCTCATAAAAGCTCCTCCAGAGATGGTGTCTGCCATGGCTGTAGAACGGATGGTCAAGGGTCTGTAAAATATCTCCAATTAGCTTGTCCCTGATATGTGATGGTTGGGCACCATATTTAGCTTCTTTTTGAGCTTGAACCATGCCTCGTACATAGATTCTGACTATAGCTACCTGAAATTATAGATCTCATCCTGAAGTTGCCATATCCTGGATGGAGAAAAGAATTATTTCAAGAATTGCTTAAGCAACTCATTCCATGTAGTGACAAATCCTATTGAAAGTTCTCCTAGCCATAAAAATACTTCTCCTGTAGGTGAGAAGGGGAACAAACTCATCTTAAGCACTTCCTGATTCACCTCAACAATGGTATTCAAACTGTAGATCTCGATAAAATTTGCAAGGGGCATATTTTTTATATCTGGTAAACCCGCAAATACACCTTTCACGTTTAGGAATTAGATCATTGCACTCATTATGTTAAACTTAATGCCTGGGGGTAAAATAGAAGAGATAATAGTTCTAGTCTTTACGAACTCAACGTATCCTAGATCTTTATCATCTACAAATGGATGTACATGTTGATATGTTGGGATCATTTGAACATGAGCAACTCTAGCTCTATTCTGATTTTCATTGAGTGATTCTCGATGGTCTGCTTCTTATCTCTGCTCAACTAGTTCTGCTTTCTTAGCTATACTTTTAGCTTATTCTATTGCCCTTCTCTCATTACTGTCTTGTATAAAAATCACACCCATCTGGTGATCAATAATATGCTGAAGTCTTTTAGGAGGAGGGAGAGGCATATCATCATGAACCCCTTTAGAAATATCATCTCTTTTCTATTCATCATCCTACAAGGTGTTTATAGGATAATATTTGAATTCAAATTCAATGGGATTAAGGGATTTCCTCTACTTATATGTTAGTAACACACAGGCATATACCCAGCTAAAAATAAAAACAAAAATAAAAACCCAAAAATGGCTGCATCTTCAATTCATAAATCAACACCGTATTCCCGAGCAACAACTCTAAAATTTGGTAATGCCCAAGCTACACCTTTACTCTGAAGATTATGAGGTCGCTGCCAAATATAGTAACCCAACAAAGGTTGGGGTCAAATACCAAGGGAATACATAGAATTGTGGCTCTCATCTGTTGTAATAAACGAGCAAAATTGGAAAAGTAAATTAGGAGGGTTTGAGTAGGAATAGTGAACAAGTGGCTAATATTAACTTCAATTATAATTAGTCATAGGTGAACACTAAGATTATGTTCCCCCTGGTTTCTTAACACCATACACTCATCGTGTTTTTTATAACCAACCTGATACCTTATAAGCAGAATTTGATAAGTTATGTACCATCTGTAGCCTTTGGATGAGTAGATGTATTTCACCCTCTACCTTTTGGGTCTTAGGATGTCGCCTTACTAACCTATATCTTTATCCCAATTAAATATTACCTTATGAATATCTACTTATTAGATGAGAGCTAACCATCATACTCGGATAATACCTAGTAGCATGGAACAACAACTAAACTTTAAATTAATGTCGTAGTTATCAGTCAGTACTTAGTGTATACAAGTTCAGGTTTGCTTGACAAGTAATTAGATTTTTAGTTCTTCAAATATTAATTATTTAGTTATTCGGATTATTTCAGTACATGCTTTACTTGGTCATGCATTCTCAATTTTACATGTTCATGTTTTTATGCTCAGTATCTATATATGATCCTCGGTTCAATTTTACAGCATGTTCAGCTTTACATGAGATTTACATACAGTATTTATGTTTTACCTCTTCCCAGCTTTAGTTCTAGTGGTTCACCATCTTGTCAGATTATGTTTGTTACTCATGATTTAAGGTACTTCAGCTTTTAGTTGATTTTAGTCTCTTGGTGAGTCTACTTGCACTTAGCATGCATGTTTTAAGATTATTTATCTATTCAGTTTTACTTATTCTATTCACCCCCACTTACTTAGCACATTCTAAAGTACTGATCCACATATATGTCTATTTGTTACATTATCTCATAATATAGGTACTAGTTTTATCTCACACATTATAATCAGATAGTTCGTAGCTTCCAGTCAACAAGTGATGAGTTTTCTTATTTTGGGGACTCTAGTCAGTTGTAATCCATATACTGTATTTTGATTATTCATATATATTGATTAGTGGTAGTTGAAGGCATGTCCTAGCTATCTATAGTCAACATAGTAGAGCTTCATAGATAGTCATTTAGAGTCATTCAAGTTCTTTCTTCAGATTTATCATGATATAAACTATTAAAGTGTCTTATTTTTTATGATTTTCTTATGAATATGCTTTCACTCAGGAAATTTAGCTTTTATTTACATTATAAATCAGTTGCTCAAGTGTCATGCCAGTACATGGGTTAACTTGGGATCACTTGTGGTTCTAAGAACCGTGCTATGACTAGGGGGTATCCTCAAGTCATGATATACTTGGTATCAAAGCACAGAGTTCAAGTGTCCTAGGGTGTCTATGAAGTCATATTTAGTAGAGTCTTGTAGAACGGTATAGAGACATTTGTCCTTTTCTTCGGGAGGCTACAGGGCATTTAAGAAATATTTCCCTCCTTTTTTATCTCAGATCGTGAAGTAGATGTGTTCTCTAAGAAGCTTATGCAGATTCTTACGTTGCTCCATTCATGCCAACTCTACCTTATTCTCGAGGCAACAGAAATAGCCAAGTTTAAATCCCTATAGATAGAGTTTTCTCCAACAATTCCCATAGGCAGTTATGGGATTGCATGCAAGCTTAAAAGTATCCCATCAGTGCTTTTAACTTACAAAGTTTGAAATATTTCATTCATATTCATGAAAATTATGCACTAAGCCAAAGTTAGATGTGCCCTCAGATCCCTTCTAAGAATCCTATGACAACATGTGACCTAGTGTTAGAAGCATGAGCCCAGATGTTTCACAGTAGTAAAGTAGGGATAGTGTTTACCTGGATTTAGTAGATTATGTATCCATGGGGCTAGTTGTATAAAAAGTGAGTTAGTAAGCTTGAAATAGTGTATTCAAGAATTTAAGTTTGTTGATTTGAGATTAAGTATGATGGTGTCGGTGTGATTTAGAGGTGTCCCCAAGGTGATATAGGATTGTAGTATTTCTATGTTTTTAAAATGTGTGCTTAGATAGTACCCTTGAGTTGATAAATATGAATGAGACTAGTAATATAGTATGTGATGTTCTTACCAGCTAAGTTATGGGCTATAGGTTATTGACGTCAGTTGTTTAGGTATAATGTAATTCTCATGGTTTAGGGAAAATATAAGTTTAGAGATGTGATATTAGTAGGTTATGATGGAAGTAGTATGATTTATAAAGGTTTGGGAATATCTATGTTACATGTTAGAATCTAAGTTTGAATCTTGGATGATTGAGCTAATAGAAAGAAGAGGTGAAATTCTAGATGGTGTGTACTCAGGGTATGGTGATACTTTTGAAAATTCTAAGTTAGTCAGTTTTAAGATATATTATATAATGACTATTGGGGCTATAGAAAGTTAAGAGTTCTATCTCAGAATAAAGTATTAGCAATGGGTTTTACACTTTTAGGTATAGTCTTTCAGGGTGAGTTTATTATCTATGTGTATTGTTATATCTTGGACCCTGGAGTAAGATGGTTGTAGTTCAGTTTAGAGTCTATTAAAGGGGTCCACAGACTTAAAATGATAGAATAAAACTAAGAGAGAGATAATAGAACAAGAAACCAAGTCAGGCTCTCAAATTCTAGTAGTAATGCCAGAGTATTGTAGAAAATCAGTAGGAGAGGAAGATGTTTGGCCCATCCTTATCTCGGTAATAATTTTTGTACTTCGGTCATCATGATTTCTACTCATACCTTACACGTCATCTCCATGATCATAGTTCATGTTCGTTCACATAGTTCATGTCTGTTCACATCATAGAGAATCATGTGCATGTTCCTAATATAAGGAGTTCTAGTTTATTCAGCAGTACAAATCATGTTCCATAAATTTATGAACTCTAAACTCAGTTCATGCAGCTCATGACTCATGTACCCATGCTTTATAGTATGTTCAATTCCAGGTACTCATGCTACACTCTTAATAACTAGTGAAATTTAGATTATGTCATGTATACTTTTAGTTTAGACCATTATGGTGAATACATGCCATTGATACTCTATTCCTCGGGCCTCAGTTAAGTGTCAAGCTACATATAGTATTCTTTCATGCTTTAGGTCCTCATGTTCTAACCTTTTAGTGACCTCTCCTTATGTAAAGATAGTGGTGATGAATAATAGTTTAGATGGGCGAGAGTAAATGTTTCTTGTTGGGGGAAACACTGTTGTATGCTTGTTTTATCTAAGGTTATAAGTGTGAAGTAAGATTGAGGCCAATTTTTTGGTATATGTCATGGTTAGTTGAGAATTCCATGTGTGTCTTCTTAATAATAGTACAAGAAAGTTGCTATTGATAGAGGTTTAGAGAATATGAGTAAGATGCTTTTAGGGGTGTTTGCCTAGAAGTTTGTATATGGTTATAATGATAGGCTTGAATGTCATATTGATATATAAGTGTATAGGTGCATTGTACGCTAGTGAATTCCTAGTAAGAGGTTGAATTTAGTTGTGTAAGTGGTAAGAAGAATTATTCTTGAGATAAGAAGTTGTGAAAATCCATAGGGTATTGAATTCATGGTTAAGACTAGCATTATGGTATTATGTGCAGTACCTTGTGATTTCGAGTTAGACTTGAACATGGTGGGAGTATGTAGCTTAACTCATACTTTGGCTGGAGTAGTTATATGTACCCATGGGAGTATTTAAGGAGCGAGGCTAAGTTTGAATTGGGCAGTTGCATTGCCTAAGTCCTAGTAATTCTATCCCAGCTTATGTTTCATAGGCCTATATTCCATGTGACAAAGTTATAGCCATATTAAGATTCCTTACTCAGATATCTTATTCAGATCATGCCTAAGAATTATTTTCTTCCTAATGTTATTCGAACTTCTGAGAAAGAGTGTTGAAGAAACACTCCAGTTGAGTATCAACTTTCAGTATAAGTTAGTCCATAGCCAGCAATTCAAATTATCAATCAGACAGATAATCTCCTATGATTTTCCATCTTTCCATCTATTCTTACTATCTGGAGTTTCATGAATATGGATATTATATGAGTAATTTGTTTGCATACATGTAAGTTATGAATTCAGTTTATTCCATGCATCATGTTTAAGATTCAGCTATTTAGTCATAATTCAGTTCATAAGTGTTCAGTGAATGATCTCAGTTTTCCAAGTATTCTAGCTCAGATATTGTAATACCCCTTGTACAACATTGGTCTCGTTATATCATGATTCGTGCTCACATAATGTATTTAGTGATGCCATGATGCCCTTTTCTTTTGATTCCTATACGTGTTATGTTGAGGGACAATCTATAATAAGAATTTAGGTACTTAATACCATCCTTAGTGATTTTTTTTACTTGTGTTACATCAGTTATCGCCCCGCAGTTCTATATGTGAGTTCATATTATGAACATTTTAAGAGAGTTCAAAACTCTCAGCATGAATTAGCTCCTTACAATCAATAGAGTCAAGTCAGCTCAGAAATTAGTTTCAAGATAAAGTTATAATGTTTTAGCTCAGCTACATCCTTAACTGGAAGACGTGTCATGTGTACATTATCATTCGAGGATGAATGATTCCAAGGGGGAGATAATGTAACACCCCGTATTTTTAGCTGGACTTTGAACTGCCATTCCTATGTGTATAAACTCAAATCCTATGATTTATATTTGAATACATATTTCATGATATTTATCCTAGTGTGTGAAGTGCTTAGGAGGTGAAAAATGTTCATAGGAATCACTTGGAGAAAAATTGAGCTAAGAGCCTTTGATTCGGCCAAATTTTGGCATTTGATTCAACAAGGGTCAACTTTGAACGTGTTTAACTTTTGATATATGTGAAAATTTTCAGCTCAAGACCTACCAAATTGTAGATAATTGAATTATCTTTACAATGATACCAATAATCCAATAACCGATCGAACAATTATGACCATTTTTGTGAGAAATCGTAAGCCTTCGCGATAGGCCCGTGACGCATTGGTCTCTTCCCCGGGGAATAAGGGTCACACCACGGAGGTTATGCCCCCACTGTTTCAGCTTCTTAAGGGGTCAAGAAGCAATTGTGTCTTTTTCCCTCAATCCAAGTCGTCCAAAACACGAATTATAACTCTCAAAAGGGCATTATTGGCCCATCTTCCTCAAAATTTCTCACGTAGAAACCCTTCCCTTTCCAAAGAACAATATTTAAATCTTTTTCTCTCAATAACACAACAATTCAAGTTTCAATTACAAGATTTCTTTAAGCATTTTTTCAACTAAGTTATGCGGGGTATTCATCAATGGGTCCCTTTCACCCATTGAGCCCAAAACCTTCTCTTTGATTAAAATATGGGTTCTTGCTTTTTTATGGACTTTTATATGTTCAAGATAGTTAAATTCATGTGTTTCCTTAGGTTAATTCACTTTTTAAACTACAATTTCCCATGTTACGTTCAAGTGAATTTCATGATACAATATCAAATTATGAATTTAGCAATGTAATCATGTTTTTTCCTCATGTTTAACACATTCCTATTTTCAAGTTCATGATTCTCATTGGTTTAGTGAAATGTTCTTGGTTTGGGTCTTTGAACCATGATTCCATACTACAGTTTTAAGCTTTGATGCCATATTTTTTAATCATTCAGTATTGGCAGGTTATGAACACCCGATACCTATGTATTTTACATAATTTTAGACTTTTAAGTAATAAGTCTGTTAAGCCATGAATCTTATAATTATACTCATAAATTTATGACCATGATGAGAACTATCAGGAATAATGTCCAGTTAAAGTTAGTTTAGTTCAATGCCAGTGTTTGTTCAGTTAGGAGTAAGAATTAGCACCGAGCGAACCTATAGTAGTAGTCCCTGAGTTCCAAAACTAAGTAGCCACCATAGGTTTGAGATATCTTCCTGCTAGTTGAGGTTGACATGTATCTCATGAGAGCACCTGCAAGTAGAGAGTGATTCCCTAGTCATTTAGGACACCAGTTTAGTAGATCCAAAAAGCCATGTGTTAGTACTCATGGCACGGTACTGAAACCCTTCCAACTGGGATTATAGGTTGGAGACCAATTAGCTTAGATTAGGGAATGTTGATTACATGAAACCTTCCAGAATTTCAGTTAGTACTCAATTTATACAAGTTCAGGTTTGCTTGACCAAGTAATCATATTTTCGGTTCTTCAAATATTAGTTATTCAGATTATTTAGTACATTCTTTACTTGGTCATGAATTCTCAGTTTTACTTGTTCATTTTTTCATGCTCATTATCCATACATGATCCTCAGATTAGTTTTCTAGCATGTTCAGCTTTACATGAGATTTACATATAGTATTCATGTTTTACCACTTCCCAGCTTCAGTTCTACTATTCTACAAAAGTAAAGATTTAAGAAACTAAGTGTAGTGGTTCACCAGCTTATCAGATTATGTTTGTTACTCATATTTTAAGATACTTCATCTTTTAGTTGATTTCAGTGTCTTAGTGAGTCTACTTGCACTTAGCATGCATGTTTTAAGATTATGTATCTATTCAATTTTACTTATTGCATTCACCCCTACTTACTCAACATATTCCAAAGTACTGATCCACATATATGTTTATGTGCTACATTGTCTCACAATATAGGTACTACTTGTGGCCTACATATTATAATAAGACAGTTTGCAGCTTCCAACCAACAGGCGATGAGTTCTCTTGTTTTGGGGACTCCAGCCAGTTGTAGTTCATGTACTTTATTTTGATTATTCATATGTATATATTAGTGGTACTTGGAGGCCTGTCCCAGCTATCTATTGTCAGCATAGTAGAGGCTACATAGATAGTCAGTCAGATTCATTCATGTAATTCAAGTACTTTTTTCAGATTTATCATGATGTAAGATATTACATTGTCTTATTTATTCAGATTTTCTCGTGACTATCCTTCCATTTAGGAAATTTAGCTTTCATTTACATTATAAAATCAGTTTCTCAAGTGTCATGCCAGTACATGGGTTAGCTTGGGATCACTTGTGGTTCTAAGAACTGTATTATGACTGGGGATAGCCTCACGTCGTGATAGTGCTAGTACCTTTCTAGGGGTGTCAACTCATGACTAATGATGTGGATCCATACAGCTGATGTCCTAAAGGACGAAGGTGTCATGCCTAACTAACGAGGACCCCTCAAAATCTACTGTGGCACCATAGGTCTAGAAATTAGGGACTGCTACTAACGACTCATGCCTAACTAATAGGGGATACACAATCTCTGCATTCACTCGGTGCTAAGTGTTGCTCCCAATTCAATGACACTGGTATTATTATTCGCTTAACATGATATGGTACGGTACTAATAAGTGCTCAGCATAAACTTGGTAATCTGAACATAGTAATAAAATCATGGTTTGACTAACTTGTTGCTTGGAAATAGAATCATGTAAAATACATAGGTATCAGGTGTTCACAACCCACCAACACTGAATGATTATAAAAATATGATAACAACATTTAAAATAGTGGTACAAAATCATAGTTCAAAGACCTAAATCATAAGACATTTCAATAATTGAGTAAATTATATGAACTTGAGCATGGGGATGAGTTAACCTTGAGAAAACAACATATTCACATGATTAAATTCATAACTCGAACATTTGACATAGAATAACTTAAATAGAACATGAGAATTGAAATTTAAAGCATGAAATAAACTAGTTTACATGGGAACTCATGTTGACATGGCCTTAATTCAAATTACTAAGAAATACATAGATTAATTTCATAAGTTGCATGGATAATTTCATAACATAGGATACAATTCATACTTTAAATCAAAAATAGGGGTTTTGGGCTCAATGGATGAAAGGAACCCATTGATGAACACCCCACATACCTCAATTGGATGAATTCTTGAAGAAAGCTTGAAATTAAAGCTTTAATCCTTGAGTTCTTGAGGGAAGAAACTTGAATTTCATTCTTGGTAAGGGGGGAAAGGTTTGTGTGAGTTAATCTCAAGAAAAGTGGGCAATAATGTATTTTGAGACCCCTTAATTTGTTTAAGAAAGATTGGAGATGGTTTAGGGGTGTGAAAAGACCTCAATGCCCTTAATTTAAGTCAAAACGGAGCAACTTTTGGT
Organism: Capsicum baccatum var. pendulum; assembly: GCA_030864225.1. Taxonomy (NCBI): domain Eukaryota; kingdom Viridiplantae; phylum Streptophyta; class Magnoliopsida; order Solanales; family Solanaceae; genus Capsicum; species Capsicum baccatum. The sequence goes on from CM061554.1 coordinate 44,732,684, forward strand.
ACTTTTCTAATTCGTCGCACACCTGAGGCTGCGTGGTGCATGCCAATAGCACATCTCATCCAGTGGCTATTTGCGATTGCCATGCGACATACAGACTTATCATGGTCATAATTTTTTGCTCGATATCAAATTAAGGCAAAATTGGTATCATTGGAAAGATAATTCAATTGTCTACAATTTTATGGGTCTTGAGATGCAAAATTACACATATGTAAGGAGTTATACACATTCAAATCTGACTCTTATAGAGTCAAATACAAAAATTTGACCGAATCTAAGGCTCTTAACTCAACTTTTCTCTTACTGATTCCTATAAACATTTTTCTACCTCATAAACACTCCTCACACTAGGCTAATGATCATGACACTTGTATTCAAATATAAATCATGGGATTAGACTTTACACACATAGGAACGATGGTCTGATTTCTAGCTCAAAAATGTAGGGTATTACATTATCTCCCCCCGGGAATCATTTGTCCTCGAATGCTAGATAGGAACTTGTTGCGACTTTAGAAGTATGAAATAATGTAGACAGGATATGTCTTCTAACGAAGCATATAGATGAGTTTAAACATTAAAACTCCTATCATGAAACTGATTTTTGAGCTGACTCGACTTTATTAACTATAAAGAGATGATTCATGCCGAGAGTTTAGAACTCACTTGAAACGTTCATGATACGATCATACATATACAACTGCAAAGTGATAACTGATGCAACAAAATTCTAAAAGTTACTATGGATGGAATAAAGTACATAACTTCTCATTAGTAATTATCCCTCGACAAAACACGCATAGGAATTAAAATAAACAGGGCTTCATGGCATAGCCAAAGTAATACCCGTGCTTTTTCTTATCTTGAATATCTTCTCAAGGCTGTTAGAGCTTACTATGAAATAAAAATTCATTATTATACACATGGTATTACCATAATTTTCACTTCTTATCATGTGGAAAATTGAATAAGCTTTCCATCGATATATAATTCGTCCAAATCCGGCACCTGAACAAAGAGTTAGAGCCTTTTTAGTGAGACAGTATTTGACCTGAGCCTTCAGTGCATCGCGGAGATAGCTCAAATGGCAATTGTCAAATTCCATTTTTGCTTCGTGATACTGGAGCATCACGTCAAACTTCCAGGTCGTAGACAAGGTGGCAACGTGATAGCCCCGCATCGCGCCACTGTGCAGTTTTCCGTTTGTCAATTTCCAATGACATGGTGCGATAACGCCGCGTCGCGCCAAGGGCACAATTCGGGAAATTTTACTAAAAATTAAATTACGTATCTAGGGTTAAAAGGGTTAATTCCCCCCCCCCCCAATATAAGCTTCCAAACATGGGATTTAGCCCTTATTCATCCAAAATATTGATGTTTTTCTCAAATACTCTCAAGAACTCATGCTAGGGTTTTCATAGAAGGTCCAATTTCAAGAAGTTTTCACCATCAATCTTCACAAAATCATGATCCAAGATTTGCATAGTGTTCGTTCATGGACTCCTTTCGTCCATGAGGTACAAGAATCCCTTTTCTAAACTCAAGTTATGGATTTTCATATCATGTTCATGTTTGATAGATGTGAAATTGGATTCTACTCCATGATTGTTGATAGTTTCTATGTGGGTTTAATTACTATAGTCATAGATTCATGCAACCCTATGATTTAAACCCTTGAATGATGAAATTAGAATTGAATAATGATGTTTACATGTACTATGCCTGTCATATGTTTGATTAAATGCCTAGATGAAGGAATATTGTCTAACTAGCATGATATCATGAAATTCCCATCAATGTACAAGCTGATGCCTATTAGAAGTTTGATGAAATGCTTCAATAAACATATTGTGGTGATTATCATGTATTCAAGAATATCAAGTCATGTCAGTTTCCTTCCATCGAGTCCTGGGGGTACTTGTACCCAAAATATTAGCTTTGTGCCAAGATCCATGTCATGTTTTCACGATACTCTCAGTCAAGATGTCAACTCTTAGACTTCATATAGTCTTATGACTCAGGAAAACTCTCTATGATCTCATGACTCAGTCAGTTGTCAGCTATCAGTAGTATTCCATCAGCCACAAAAATTCAGTAACTCAGTGCATGCTCAGTTCAGTTCAGTAAATCATGTTCAGTGTCCACTCATATGGGAGTAGGAATTAGCACCGAGTGAACCCAAGGATGGGGACTCACCTGTTATACGAGAGTCTGATTCCTAGAAGCAATCCTTGCATTCCAGAACTACGTAGCCAGCATAGGTTGAGACATCGTAGCCTGCTATATGAGGGTAAATGAGGTGGCTTAACCTATTATGTAAGGGTTCCCACCGTTCTCGCTAGAGTTACCTGTTATATGAGGGTTACTCACATATTGTTCTTACCAGTGGCACAGTATTGACACCCTACCAATCAGGGCATAGATTGGACTCCAGCTCAGCTATCATAGCGCCTTTGGGGCATATCGGTTAGATATTACTTCCCACAGTTTCATGTTACAGAATTAGGACTTTCAGATACAGTCAATCAGTCTTAGTAATAAAACTTAGATAGTTCTTCAAATTTTAGGACTGTCAGATACAGTATGAAACTCAGATAGTTCCATCAGACTGTTAGATACAGTCACCCAAGCTATCAGCATTATTCAGATATATTCCTTCATGTTATCAGTCATACTAGTTACTAGCATGTAACGTTATCAGTATACAGACTCAGAAATCATGACATTATGTTGTCAATTACAGTTACGTATTTATGCATGTATTCTCACGTTCATGTTAGACAGTTAGCATTATTCATGCATGTGAACCATTGCATATAGCCTACCTCACATGTATACTCGGTACATATGTACTGACGCATTCGCGATATAGTGCTTTCCTTTTATGTTACATAATAGGTTCAGAGACACGAGTTCCAGATCAACAGTAGATTCTAGATTCAACAGTCAGAGTAGAAGTGAGTCCTCATCCTTCGAGGATATAATGATTTTTAGTATCTCATTGATTATCTTATTAGTTAGAGTTAGTTGGGGATATGTCCCATCAACTCCTTATTCAGATTATTCAGACAGTAGAGGCTTTCAGACTAGATTCAGACTAGATATAGACTATCATGTTTTAGATTTCAGTTTTGTTTTGGGTATTCTATTACCCTATATAGATGTTACATTATTCAGTTATGTTCATGATCGAACCTTATGGCCTTTCATTGCATGTTTCTGCATTATTATGTTATCTTATGCAGTATACAGGTATAGATATCAGTCATGGGTTAGCTTGTGGTCCTTCGGGGACATGAGCACCCTGTAACATTCCGATTTAATAAATTAGGTTGTTACAGCCAAGTACATTACATAATCTCGAATCATGAGATAACAAGACTAAGGTCGTACAATGGGATTACACTGTCTGAGCTGGAAAACTTAAAACACTGAGATCATTCACTGAACACTTAAAAATTGAATCATCTCTAAATATCTAAATCAGAGACATGATGCATGGACTGAACTGAATTCACAACTTGTAAGGACATAAATGAACTACCTCGTGGAATAGCCATACGTATGAAACTTTGAATAGTAAGACTAAATGGAAAGATGGATAACTATAGGAGCTTATCTGTTTGATTGTTAAACTAGATTGCTAGATATACAGACTGAATATACTAAAAGTATATACTCAACTGGTGTATTTCTTTAGCACTCATTCTAAGAAGTGCCAATAACATTAGGGAGAAAAAAAATCTTGAGCATGATCTGCGTAAGATATCTGAATAAGGAATCTCAATATGGCTATAACTTTTGTAACATGGAACATAGTCCCAGAAAACATAAACTAGGATAGAATTATTAAGCCTTAGGCAATTCAACTATCCACTTCAAGCTTATCCATGCTTCTCACATACTCACATGTGTACATATAACTAATCCGTCCAAAGTCTGAGTTGAGCTACATACTCACACTATGTTTAATCCTAGCTCGAAATCATAAGGTACTACACATAACGCCATAACACTAGTCTGAACCATAAATTGTATGTTTCACAACTCTCATCTCAAGAATAATTTTGTCAATAACAACTTTCATGCATTATCCCATGAAGACACACATAGAATTCTCAACTAATCAGGACACTTACTAAAATTTTTTGCCTTACTCTTTATTCACTCTTATAGCCTTAGATAAAACAGGCATACAACAATCTTCCCCTACAAGAAACATTTACTCTCTTTCATCTAAATTCATCACCACTATCTTTACATAAGAAGAGGTCACTGAAAGGTTAGAACATGAGGACCTAAAGCATGAAAGAATACTACGCATAACTTTGACACTTAACTGAGGCCTGAGGAATAAAGTATCCATGGCATGGATGCATTAAAGAGATCTAAACTGAGGACATACATGACATAATCTGAATTTCACTGATCATTAAGAGAGTAGCATGAGTTCCTGGAACTGCACATACTGTAAAGAAAGAATACATAAGTCATGAGTTGCATGACCTGAGTTTAGAGTTCATGACTTCATGGAATATTATTTGTACTACTGAGTGAACTGGAACTCCTAGAAGCTGGGAGCATACATGATTTAATGGAAAAAGCATAAATATAAGTTATGATCATGGAGTTGATATGTAAGGCATAAGTAGATGTCGTGATGACTGAAGTACAAAAATTTCCACTGAGATAAGAATGGGTCAGGCATCTTCCTCCCCTACTGACATTCTACAATACACTGGCATCACTACTAGAATCTGAGAGCCTGACTTGACTTCTTGCTCTATCATATCCCCTTATCTTTAATCCATCATTTTAAGTTTGTAAACCCTTTTAATAAACTCTAAAATGAACTACAAGAATTGTAATCTAGAGTCCAAGATATAACAAATATACATAAATAATAAACTCACCCTAAAAGACTACACCTAAAATTGTAAAACCCGTTGCTAGTACTCCCTTCTGAGATACAAGTACTAACATCCTATAGCCCAACTAATCATCATATAATAACTAAAACATTGACTAACTTAGAATCTCCATGGGTATCACCATACCCTGAGTTCACACCACCTAGAATTTCAAACTTGGATTCTAACACTTAACATAGATATTCCCAAACATTTTTAATGAACTTTACTAACTTCCTTCATAGCCTACTAACATCACATCCTTAAACTTATATTTTCCCTAACCATGAGAATTACCATTACAGCAAAATTCCCAACATCACATCCTACAACCTATAACTTAGCTGGTAAGAACATCATATACCATATAACTAGCCTTATTTGCACTTAGCAACTCAAGGGTACTACCTAAGAACACATACATTAAAAACTTGGAAATAATACATCCCGTATCACCTTGGGTACACCTCTAGATCATAACCACACCATCATACTTAACTTTGAATCAATAAACTTAAATTCTTGCATACATTATTTCAAGCATACTGATTTACTTTCTAGACAACTAGCCCCATGGATACATAACCTGCTAAATTCAGATAAACATAATCCTCACTTTAATGCTGCTAAACTTCTGGGTTCATGCTTCTAACTCTAGATTATATGCTATCATAGGATTCTGAAAAGTGGCCAGAAAACACATATGACTTTATCTTACTGCATGATTTTTCATGATCATGAATGAAATCTTTTTTACTTTGGAATATAAAGGCAGTGATGGGATACTTTTTAAGCCAATGTGTAATCGTATAGCTGTCTGCGGGGACTATTTGAGAAAACTCTATTGATAGGAATTTAAGCATGACTATTTCTGTTAGCTCAAAACTAAGGCAGAGTTGGCATGAATGGACTAAGACAAGAATATATATAAGTTTCTTATAGAACATCTCTACAGCATGATCTGAGACATGAAAGAAGGGAAATATTTTTTAAATGCCCTGTAGCCTCTCGAAGAAAAGTATAGACGTCTTTGTACCGTTCTACAAGACTCCACTAGACACGGCTTCATAGATACACTAGAAAACTTGAACCTTGTTCTGATACCATATTTTTAGGGATCGAGACTACTCGCTAGTCGTAACATGGTGCGTGGACCACAAGTGATCCTAAGCTAACCCATGTACTGGCATACTGCTGGATCAAATGATTTAAATTATTCAAAAACTAAATTTGTTGAGCAGAAGCATAGTCATGACATAATCTGAATAATATAATACTGCTGAAATTTACAACATGATAAATCTAAAGAAAGAAACTTGATTTACATGTAATGACTCTGACTGGCTATCTATGAAGCCTCTACTATACTGACTGTAGGCGGCTAGGATATGACTGCAACTACAACTAATAAATACATAAGAATAATAACAATACAATATTAAACTACAACTAACTGGAGTTCCCAAAATAAGGGAACTCATCACTTGCTGGTTGAATGCTGAGAACTGTCTGACTCTGGTGTATGGACTATATCTGGTACCTACATCATGAAAGAATATAGCCACAAATACATATATGTGGTCAGTAAATTGGAATGTACTAAGTATATGGAGACATGCACTAAATCATGAAAATATTTAAAGCATGTTTTAAAACTTAAGATATAAGTCATTTGCTGAAACATACATTAAAAACATATCTATACGTGAAAATTGTAAGTCATAGTGAGATTTATAAGCTCAATAGTTGAAAATGGTCCTTTAATCTTGGAAGTAGTTAAATATGAATATTGTATGTAAATCTCAAGTAAATCTGAACATGTAAAACTGAACTGAGGATCATGTATGGATATTGAGCATGGAAATATGAATATGTAAAACTAAGAGTGCAAGACCAAGTATAGCATGTACTGACATGAATAACATGAATAACTGATGTCTGAATAACTGAATATTTTATGTCTGAATACTTGGTCATACAAACCTGAACTGACATACTCTGAATACTAAACTGAGACTATGGGAGCTAACTATAACCGACATGTCCCAATCTGAGCTATTGGACTCCAACCTGTAACCTTAGTTGGAAGGGTGTTGGTACCTTGCCAGGGGTACCAACTCATGACTGACGATTTGGATACATAAGGATGATGTCCCAAAGGATGAGGGTGCCATGCTTTACTGATAGGGAACCCCTCAAAATCTACGGTGGTGTCGTAGGTCTGGAACTTAGGGATTGCTACTAACGACTTATGCATAACTGATAGGGGAGCCGCTATCCCTGCGTTCATTCGGTGCTAAGTGTTCTCCCAACTAAATGACACAGGTATTATTATTCGCTTAACATGATATGGTAAAGTACTGATAAGTGCTCAGCATGAACATGGTAATTTGAACATAGTAATAAAATTATAGTCTGATTGACTTGTTCCTTGGAAACATAATCATGTAAAACATATAGGTGTCGGGTCTTTATAACCCCCAGCACTGAATGATCATAAAAATATGATAACAATGTTTAAAACATTAGTATGAAATCATAGTTCAAAGTCCCAAAACATAAGACATTTCAATAATAGAGTGAAATACATGAACTTGAACATAGGGATGAGTTAAACTTAATAAAACAACAATTCACATGATTTAATTCATAACACGAAGATTTGACATGGAATCACTTGAACAGAACATTAGTAATCTAAATTTAAAGCATGAAATAAACTAGTTTACTTAAGAACTCATATGGATATGGTTTGAATTCAAATTACTAACAAAAACATAGATTAAGTTCATAAGCTGCATGGATAATTTCATAAAATAGGATACAATTCATACTTTAAATCAAAAATAGGGGTTTTGGGCTCAATGAGTGAAAGGAACCCATTGATGAATTCTCCACGTACCTCAATTGGGTGAATTCATGAAAAAAGCTTGAAATTGGAACTTGAGTCCTTGAGTTCTTGAGGAAAAAAATTTGAATTTCATTCTTGGGAAGAGAGGAAGGGTTTATGTAATTTAATCTCAAGAAAAATGGGCAATAACGTGTTTTGATACCCCTTAATTCACTTATGAAAGATAGAGACGGTTTAGGGGTGTGAAAAGACCTCAATACCCTTAATTTAAGTCAAAATGGAGATACTTTTGGCACTTTTCTATTGTTGTGCAGTGAATGCCAAAAGTACACCTGAGGTTGTGTGGCGCACGCCAATAGAATACCTCATCCAGTGGCTATTTTCGATTGTCATGCGATGCATGGTCATAACTTTTCGTTCGGATAGACGAAATTGATATCGTTGGAAAGCTAATTCAATTATCTACAATTTGGTGGGTCTTGAGATGCAAAATTCCACATATGTAAAGAGTTATACATGTTCAAATCTGAACCTTATAGAATCAAATACCAAAATTTGGCTGAATCAAGGGTTTTTAGCTCAACTTTTCTCTAAGTGATTCCTATGAACATTTTTCCACCTCATGAGCACTCTTCATACTAGGCTAATAATCATGACACATGTATTTTAATATAAATCATGGGATTAGTGTTTACAAACGTAGGAATGACGGCTCGATTTCTATCTAAAAAATGTGGGGTGTTAAAAAGTGGTTGTGCTCTTCCCTTTCTTGCATTACCATGACCTTTATTTCTACCAAGACCTCCCTGATTATACCTTGTCTAACTTGTAGGCGACCCATACCATTTCCACCTCTACCTTTAGCTAATGGAACCACAGTCTTGGTCTGCTTCTGCACCTGAATTACTTTTCTGCCTCAAATGACACTCTCTCTTGAGGTGCCCTGCTATACCCTAATAATAACAATCTTGCTTTAGAGGATGCCGATTAGACGAAGAATAAGAAGCCCCTTAGCTTTTAGAAAATGTAGGTTGTTGAATAGCCCCTGAATGATCTCATGTGGAGGATAGTAAATTTGACTGAATGGGGTAAGCTGGATGGGCCTGCTGACTATAACCCCTAGAATATGAACAACTGAAGTTGCATTTTAGAACTTCTTGGCTAATGCCTTAGCCTGACCAGTCTTCTGAACCCCCTCAAGTATTTTTGTATAATAGAAACATGATTGAAGATCTTTCCTATAGAAATCATATGAACAGACAAAACCTGCAAATTAGTGTTCAAAATCTTTAACATATAACCAGATCCTCTCCTCTTTGATGCCCAATATTTGAGTAGCATAACGAGACAAAAGCATGGAACTTGGCCTCATAAGCCACAACTTACATACTTCCATGTTTAGGGGACAAGACCTTATCCTTCTCTTTTTTATAAAGAGTACAAGGTACATACTTCTCAAAAAATAGGGCATGAAACTGAGCCCAATTCATTGGAGGTAAAACTGGCAACGACACTCTACATAGGCTCTCCACCTCTACTTGGCATCCTCTTGCAGTTGGAAACTCACAAAATCAACACCATCGTGTTGCACAATCCCAAACTTATGAAGACTCTCATAGCAGTCAATGATGAACTCAAATGCAACTTCAGTCTCAATTCCATGAAATAAATGAGGCTTATTTTCAAGAACTTTGTCAATAACTCATGCTCGGCCACGATCATGATGGGTCCTAACATAGGATGGGGAAATAAATCAGTACCTGAAGCCTTATCCATCCTGGGAGCTAAAGTGGCAGTGGGATAAGCACCCGGAATTCTAGAAATTCAGCACAGTAGGAGCATATTAGGGGTGAATCCAGTACCATCCAACCCACTAAAAAGCCAAAACCAGTTGAATAACCTCAAAAGACAGGTTGCACCTCTAGCCAATATCGTTATCATAGGTCCCAAAACATACTCATCCACTGTCTTAACCTTCTTGATGGGCCTGGTTAGTTGTTACCTGAGCTTTACCCCTATCATGTGTGATTCTCCCTCTTCCCCTTCACCGACCTCATCTTCATCCTTGCACACCTGATTCTATAGTTGGATCTATTCCTCTTGCACCATTCAATTTAGTCTTCATATATGTGGACAAAAAATAAGGAGAGGCCGACACCAATTTGAATCTCCAGATACCAATTGGAATCAAGTTATTGTACAAAAGAGGAAAGAAAGAATAGTTTTCTAAGGTCCTATAGCCTCTCGAAGAAAACTAGAAACGTCTCTATACCATTCTACAAAACTCTACTAGACTCATTTTAGTATGAAAAGATCAACGAAACCCAAACTCTGATACCAACATTTCACAACGAAAATCCATCATAAGTGGCGCCCATATTAAACCCCTCGGTCGGAGAGCTAACTAACAACATAACCATTCAACACTTAGCAACAAAAAAAGGCGACTAAAACTAATTTAATTGAATAAAATCAATAATCAATAATATCAAAAAGGTAACAATAGAATAATGCAAAAACCATCCCTATGAACTGAAAGCCATCATACCAAAACTCTAACCAATGTTAAAAAAAAGGATGCAACCCCAAAAACCAAAGTAATGTCTGATCTCGAATCAAAGGATCAAAAAATAATAGAAAAACCTCTGGTAGCCCAAAAGATACAGCGCTTCCTTATGTATGAAAATGATCAAATAATAGCTGAGTACTGAAAACAGTCGCTGGAATATGCTCGACACTAAACAAAAAGAAGAGCACGTGGAGCACCATCATATAAGAAACAACGGTGGGCTAGTAGAATTATTGGCCAATAAAAAAATAAAAAAAATAGTCACATAACCAAAACGTAGTACTACAAAACAACTATGAACTCTATCATACAACTATCTTCCGATTTCATAATACTTAATATTATAAACAAAAAGTACAACAGGAATTTTAGTCAAATAGAGTCAAAAAGGATAACCATTTAAGTAAACTAGGACCAACAATAAGACTCCAAGTCAACAACCATGACACAATTATCATGTGACCCATGTACAAATCATACAAGTAATAGACAACAAGGAGACATGTCACAACTTGAAAGCAACCTAAACCACTCAAGAATCTTTAATAACAACCAAAATAGCATTAACATGTGTCTCGGTTTGCAGAAAATACCACCTTAGCAATTAAGCACACAAATTCGGATCACTCAAAGAACCAAAAAAGGCAAGAAAAACATAATTCTCGGTTTACTCTAGGAACCATCACACTTCCCTGTACCTTGTACACACATGCTAAGGGTCCTATGTGTGCACCTACTAATCATGACCGACAGGGGACGAGTCCTTATCCACGTACCAAATCCCAAGTATCAAGTATCTGTCAACCTAATATCACCAATCCCATGGAGATGTCCAAATACCAGTATATTACACAATAATGATAGATATAACAATAATTACAACCATGATGATAACAGAACAACACTTGTAAAATCTAACTAGTTCTTATATAAGTTCATTGCATGAGATTAACACTTAGGATATCAAAGAGTCATTCACTTTCCTTGAACATGCATTGTACAAGTAACACTAAAAATTAGTTACAATGCAGACATAACACAAAATGGATGTCAACTACATCAGAATCGTTACCTACCTCAATCAAAGCTCGCACAACTCAGTTAAACCCGAGTTTTGCCTTTTTGTGCAATTTTTGCATGGTAGTTGTCCAAAAATATGATCACAATAAATAATCAACTAAATAATCTATCATGTCAAGAATTATAATCTAATCATTAACTCCCAAGGCCAAATTCATGCTCATTCCCCCTGTTCTAGTATTTTTCTATCATAATTCACCTTAAACCTATAAATTTTATGGTTACACTAGTGAATTGATGACATGCAAGAGTAAATTAATGATTAGCAACTTAAAACCAAAGGTTTTATACTTAATTTACCTCGTTGCGTCAAAAAATCTGCTAATTCAAGATTAAACCCTCCCTAAAACTTATAAACTACTGATTCTAAGGTTAATTAATCAAAAACTAGTTAAGGGGGTGAAATACTTATCTTTAAGAAGAAAATCGATTGAAAGGAGGAAAATCTCCCAAATCACTTATGTCCTTCCCCAAAAATATTTACAATGATTTACCTTGCTATAGTGGCCTGATTCTTCTATAGCGGCCTGATTCTTCTATAGCATCATCACTGTAGCGGGATTGACCGGCATTGACTTTTGCTATAGCTGGAGCAGGGAGGCAAAAACTCGAGAATCCGTCTAATTTTTCCTTTCACAACATGCCCTTAAAGCATAGCATCCCGAACTAACCCCTTTACGTCAAGTTTGATATCAGAATTTGTGCTAATTCAATTTTGAAAAGTCCTATGGATTTCTTATCGAGTTAATTTATATAAAATCAAGCTAAACTTTATTAAATTTACCCAATCCATTTTTGAATTTTTCTAGACCATACCTCGCTCAAATTTTATCTAAAGCTAACGTAGCCTGAAATTTTAACTTTCAATTGGGGGAACAACCTCACCTAGAATTTTCACATAATTTACTCATTTGTAATGATAGAAAGGGTCGTTACAGGCGAGATTGACCAAACCTAGCTAACTCCTACTATAGCTAGAAAATTCTTGCTATAGCGGTGAAGTGGTAGCAGTCTGCCACCTGATATAGCAGTTTAGGCAAGGCAAAAACTTTGGATTACTCTCAGTTTTGCCTTTTCTGAAACACACCCTCAGATTTCGATTTTTCAAACCAATCCTTTTACGTTATGTTTGATATCGAGAGTTCTACTCATCCGAATTCACTTCCAAAAGAGGATTCCTCATTGTCTTGACTAATACAGAATTACCTCAAATTATATAACCTTTAACTAATTTAATTTAAGATTTCCCTAGACCATATCATGTTTGAATTTTGTTTGAGACTAGCCTAGCCTAAAATATCTAACTCCTGATTCAAAAAAAATCTTAACCCAAATTTTAGTACGCTATACTTACCCGTAACGACGAAAAGGGCCATTAAAGATGCATATACAGTTTAATGGTAAATGATGATCTCCTGAATATGAGCTTCAGCATGTCCTACTTCTTGGTCCGTTGCTACCTTTGCCACTAGCTGAATTATTCAGTTTGAGACTGTACAATACGTACACTTATTTTTCTTCAATGAATAATTTTAGCTTTCGATTCACACAATAAATTGTCCTTAAAACAAAACTTAAATTGAAGCTACATTTAGCTGTAGTAATATTTAATAAAACATCAAATCCCCCGTATATCTAGGGTACACAAAAATGGTGCCTCTAAAATCAAAATTTATTTTGTAATATCATTTTTCATGTGAAAGATATTCCTCCTGAAGTTCTCGAAAGGACTTCAAGAAGTGAGAATCCTCACTTTTCTCGTCCGCACAACCTCCTTTGATGCTATGAGGTTGTTACTTTTTACCGGCATTTTTCCCATTGGGAAATTTGCAATTGGACTATAATATTGACACAATATGAAGTAGCAAAGTTTTGCAGATTTATTCTTGAACTCTTGTTGATTAGACATTTCTTTTAAGAAATTATTTATTATTATATATTTAATTACCCTTATTATTTATGTCTTAAAATTTAAATTTAACAACTAATATTTTATGGTTTTGGTTAATGACAAGGACAATATATAAAGAATCAATAAATTTTTCATTATTTTCTAAAATAAATAAGTAGAAAAATGTATTTCTATTATATTAATTTTTTTATATAGAAGCAATGGTTTCGACATGCCTGCTTCAGCAGGCTGCTTGCTCCGTGATTTTACTATATCACCCCTAATTAATATTATAAGTTATTTATATATTAAAAATTAATAATATTTAATTAAAAAATAAAATAGACATTTATGACATGTCTGCTTCAATCGTAATTTTACTATATCACCTCTAATTAATTATTATAAGTCATTTATATATTGAAAAGTTAATAATATCAAATTCATGATTTTACTATAGCACCCGTAATTAATTATTATAAGTCATTATGTTTCTATTATATAGAAGCAGTGGTTTCGACATGCCTACTTTCGCAGGCTGCTTGCTCCATGATTTTACTATATCACCCTTAATTAATTATTATAAGTCATTATGTTTCTATTATATAGAAGCAGTGGTTTTGATATGCCTGCTTCAGCAGGTTGCTTGCTCCGTAATTTTACTATATCATCCCTAATTAATATTATAAATTATTTATATATAAAAAAATTAATATTATTTAATTAAATAAATAAAATAGACATTTATGAATTGTCTGCTTCAATCATAATTTTACTATATCACCCCTAATTAATTAATATAAGTCATTTATATATTGAAAAATTAATAGTATCAAATTCGCGATTTTACTATATCACCCTTAATTAATTATTATAAGTCATTATGTATTAAAAAATTAATAATATTTAATTTAAAAAAGATAAAATAAATATTTATGACATGTCTTATTCAGCTGCTTCAATCATGATTTTATTATATCACCCTTAATTAATTATTATTATAGTCATTTATGTATTCAAAAAATAATAACATTTAATTAAAAAAATAGACATTTATGATATGTCTACGTCAGCTACTTCAACCATAGTTTTACTAATTATCATCCTAATTAATTATTATAAGTCATTTAAGTATTTAAAAAATTAATAATATTTAATAAAAATATAAAATAGATATAAAAATAATAAATTAACTCTTGATGTTTTAAATTAACTTGACGTATTATATGAGGTCCACTTAAATTTTTTTTCACGAGTATTTTTTGTAGTTATTTAGCTATGTCACTTCTAATTAGTTGTTGTAAGTCATTTAAGACACTTATGCTTCGTTGCTTCAATTGTGATTTTACTATATCACCCCTAATTAATTATTATAACCATCTAAGCATTGTACCACCTAAATTGAAATAGAAAAATATTATAAATCATAATAATTAATAAAATAAATTACATAAAAAGTATTATAACTTACAATACTTAACAACTTAAAATATTTGAAAATAATTTAATCTGTTATATATTTTAAAAAAATATGTAAAAATACTATAAATCACAATAATTAGCAATTGAATTTTTTAAAAAAATATAAAATATTTGGTTGACTCTCGAAATTATATTAGTGTCTCTTAAATTAGAATAGAAAAAAAGTATTATAAATCACAATAATTAAAAAAATAAATTATTTTAAAAATATAATTGACTATCAATGCCACAAAAGTTTGGACAAGAAAAGTAACATATATTATTTGAAAATTACATAAAAAATTTTATAAATCACAATTGTTAACAGATTAAATTATCTAAATCCATATTAAAAGTATCATTGATTATCTAAATTCTATTAGTGTCACACAAATTGAGATAAAAAATAACATATATTGAACCTGTGTTAGAATGTATATGCAATTCTTTTTTTTTCAAACTTTTGTTTAAATATATCAAGATTGAAAAAGCAAGTTCTAATACATCACATTAAATAGTGTATAAGAAATAATGTTAGCATAAATAATATCAGTATTACTAATACAAGCATTATTAATGCAAACATTACTAATACATTCTATTCAAAATTATTTTTATACACTCTAACAAACGACTTCTATTTTTCAATGGAAGGAACATATACAAAAGCAAAGTTTGATAAAACATCTACAGAAGTATGTTTTATCGTGTTCTCAAAGTCAAATAACTTAAATTAACATGACAGATGGTAACTTAGTATTTCTTTTTTTATATATATAATTCTCAAAACACTTAAAGTTTAAGTTTAAAATATTAGTTTAATGTAACTTCAAATAACAAGTTGAAAAATAAAAGAGAAGGAGAAATGAAAGCAAATGATGTTTATGTCTGACTTATTGGGGAAATACAATGGAATTTGGAGTTATTAATTGCAACTCACATGTGATGTAATATGCAATAACTAGATAACATTTTATTTTTTTCAATAATTAATCTCTATTTTATACAATTGGTGTCAAGTCTTATGTATCAATTTTAATCTCATATTTTATATGTAGCAAATCTCAATTATATGACTAAAGATCTGAACTTCAAAATGGATCGAATTTTGCTATTTATATGAGTAGGTTATACATAATTATCTTGTGAGATAATTTGGCTTCTTAAAAAATACTATCAAGTAGTTAATGTGTTTTGTGTATTCATATTTTTATAATTCATAATTGAAATTGACATCAATCTAACTTATCGTAAATAATCAAAATATCTTAATATTGAGCCCGTGCTGACACGGGTCATACTCCTCTAGTTATAAATATAAAAAGGGAAAAGGACATGGGTTGTCCATTTTTTTTAAAAATTGCCCACATTTGAAAAGGTGGACATAAACTGTCCAGTTGGCTAAACTAATTCCTTTTTTTAGCCATTTGGCCCAATTGGTCACATGCAGTCTCTATACTCAATTGATACATTTTTATACCAAATTGATACACTTTTATACTATATTGATACATTTTTTAAAAAAGAGAAGGGAAATTCTATGTAAGCACATGTAGTCCCTATACCCAATTGATACTCTTTTATACCACATTAATACACTTTTATACTATATTGATACACTTGCAGTGTTCATATACTCAATTGATACTCTCTTATACTAGATTGATACATTCTTAGAACGCATGTAGAAACTATATAGAGTCGTATAAAATATGTATCTAAATAATAATTATAGTTAAAAATTGTATAAAAATGCTATAATTATTATATAGAATATGTGTATATATAGAAACTGTATCATTATTATATATAGATATATATCTTTAACAATTGTATTATATTAAAAGTATATGATGTTGTATTTTATTGTATAAATAAGTAAAACTAAAATGAAACTGAGTATAAGCTTAAATGCTTAATCCAGAAGCTCCAACTAATTGTCGTTACCTAAACAAGTGATTTGACATAGAAAGAAGAATAATGCTAGTTAAAGCTTTGGGGTGAAGACAAGTGAAATATAAGTGCAGTGCCCACGTTGCTCGACCAAAATGAAGAGAATAAAAACCAAAATTGAAATATGATAAGAACGGATCATCAGATTAATGGATTGTGATAAGAAATTTGTGATGGGGATTAATTAAGTCCATGAAAATATAATTTTTAAAATTTGGATGGATTGGTAACTTGCATATTCATCGCCTTAAGTATAATTATCCATCCAATTAAGTTTATCCCCAAAAAATGAAAAGTGAGGTTGCATGGGAGAAAAAGAAATGACGGGGAGGTGAAGTACGTGTAGTCGTCATGATAGTGGACATCTTGGGCTAAGCAGTGCCATGATCGAGTGGTTATTTAGAAGGTTTTAAATTTAGGTGCTAGTTTTATGAAATTATTTTAGTTTTAGGTGTTATTTTTGTCCTTTCTCCATATAAAAATGAGTAAAAAGGAACCGAGCGAGTACCTTTATTCTTTGTGTTCCATTTACTTCACCCTTATACTATTTTTTTTTTCTTTTTTACTTCTTTATTACAGCAAACCAAGAATGATCTATTATTCTCTTCCAATAGCACCTTTTTATTAAGTAACCATGAAAGTGACAATAGTCAGATTTATATTTTTAATACACAGTTAATGAAATTAATTTAATAAAATAACTCTTTAATAATAGTAGCTTTTTAAGGGGCTACTAAGTCAACAAGACAAAGTAAAATGAAAAAAGGGGGCGGGGGGATGCGACCCATGGGCGGAGCTAGTCAAATAAGGGTAGTCGATTAAACACCCTTCGTTGGAAAATTAAATCGTGTATACAAATAAAATATTCAATAATAGGCGGATATAATGACAAATGAACTAACCATTTCATGAATTGAGTGTGGTAGTCTAGTGGTAAGGGTGTTCATTTGCAGCCCGTAGTTTTGTTGTTCGAACCCCGCTTCCAACATCCTTTTCTCTTTGTGTTTTTTACTTTTATTTTTTTGAGTTGATTTTAAATATGACAAGGCTGACAACCACGTGAATTGTTGCGACCTTCTCATTTCTAAGTTTTAAAGCATAAATCATTCAACATAAAAGAAAAGAAATCAACTATTACTATTTTTTTTAGCTTATCTTTAGATTTTCTTTTATGTTTCATATTTCTTTGTTATTATCTTTTGATATGTTTTATTTATTTTTATATAGTTTCACTAGTTGCTAAAATTATTTTTATTGTTAGTAGTGATTTGTATAATAGATTTGTTTTATATATAAGTGTTAATATGATTTAATTACTTATGAAATTTATTTTTTCTACTTTGTTAGAAGAGTAAATTTCCTCATTTTTAAGGAGCTTGATTTTCTAGAGAAAATATTTTGATCAATCAAACATGAAAAAATAGAAAAATATTTTTCTCAAATATTTCCTCCTCACCAAAAACACTCTAGATTTTATTTTTGTCTTTTTTATTATTTGATTTCTACTCGAAAAAAAGCATAGAACAAATTTTGAGTAGAAATAATTATGCAGGCATTGTCCAAGCCGAGTGGGTGCACCCACTCATGACTAAAATAATATATATTTTGAGCATTTACTTACCTACAAAAATTATTCACTCTTTTAAAGCTTGAACACCCTCGATAAAATTTTTAACTCCGCCACTGATGCACCCTTGGTTCCATTTTAGTAATTGGTCATTTTTTATTTTATACGGTACTTGATAAATTATTAAAAAGATAGTTAATTAATAATTTACTCTTTATTAATATTGATGGATATCAAGATTATTTATGAAGAATAGCATAGGTCATATGACAAAATTTGGAACTTTTAAATTTCTGTTAGGCTTCCAAAAAAATTATTAATTGTAGAGGTAAAATAAAAAAGTTTTAATCAATCTTTTCTTTATTTAGCAAGTGAAAAGGCATTAGAGATATTTATAGTATGGTTTCCATCTAAAACGTGACTGAGTAAGCATACTCCCTCCTTTTCATTTAAGTTGGCTCCCTTGTTCAAAATATTAGAATTTAATTTAGTAGTCTTATTTATAAAATCAAAATAATTTTATTATATTCTTCCAATACTACCATATCATTAAATGATTATAGAAAGTGTATATACTTAAATTTCAAAGTATAATTAATAAGACTAATTTGGTAAAATAAACTCCAAACAAATATTTTATTAAAGAAAGTGTCAAATCAATAAACGACAACTATTTTGAAAGGGAGGAAATACACTATTTGTTATTACATATTTTGGTAAAATTTATATAACTTTAGAGTCAATCTCATTTTCAATCCAAACATTTATTAGGTCTTACTAATTAGTACCTCATATTCTTCTCTCTTTGTGCGTTTGGAATGAAAAAAAAATTATGAAAATATGTGTTTCTTACTTGTTTTATTAAGTTTGGTAAGTAAGAAAAAAAAATGTATCTTAAAATAATTTAAAAATAATCTAGATAACTACTATGAGATGTGAGAATTGGAGGTGTGGGGTGATGGATAGTGATATAGGGGCTACTGAGGTGGAGATAAAAATGAGTTGTATAGGAGGCGGGTATAATAAGTAGCCGTTTGGTCATGAAAAGTTTTTACTTTTTTTCGAAAAATTATTTCACTTTAGTGAAAAAAGTGAAACTGTATGTGTTTGGTTATGAGAATTCCAAATACAATTCCGGACTTGTTTTCAGTTTTTTCACTCATACTTCTCTCACAAAATTTCAAAAATAACTTATAATTTATATTCATGGTCAAACACAACTCCAACTTCAACTTCAACTCTAACTCTAACTCTGAAAATTATGATTTTCATGGCCAAACGGGGTATTATGTGGAATTGTTACTTGTGGGACATAATTTTCTACTTCCACTAAAAAAATAATTTTTCTCATTTTTAAGGAATTTATACTATTAAGAGAAAATATTTTTCAAAAATTTTAACAAATCAAACATTTAAAAAAGTTTAAAACATTTTATAAAGACTAATTTTCTCCACACCGAACACACCATTTACTTCGTTTGAACCTCAAACGTTTTGCTTCTTTAGTGAATATTGAATCTTGTGTCCCTTTGTATTTGCTAATTCTCCTTTCAAACTACCTTCTTCCTACTAAAAACTTATTTCTTTTGAAATAATTCTATTATGTTTTTAAAAATCTTTAATAATTATGAAAATTTATTCACAAGACATGATTAACATTTTATTAGATTAAATTAATTATATAATAGAAAAATATAACATAAGTTACATTGCTTAATTAAACTTACAACTTTTGTTTCATGAGTCTAGCCTAGGCCTCATGCAACCAGTCACATTCCATATAGGATAATAATTCTAGATCTTCTTCCATGTTACTTGACCCCAGGTCTACATTTTTCTTTGTGTCTACATATTTTACTTCTAGTTTTGATGTTGCATTTGAGCCTGTTTCTATACCTCTTCATATATCTGCCCCTATAAGTGATTCTTTAGTAGTGAATTGGGTGTACTAATCTTGTGGTTACCCTTGTAGGCCATGAGACTTGGTTGACTTGATTGTCCTAGATATTCTTGAGTTTGATGTTATCTTTTGTATGAATTTGTTAGATCCTTATTATGTTATTTTTGGACTATTATGCCAAGACCGTAATCTTAGCTATGTTGGGTGTGTCGAGGTAGAAAGGTAGATTAATATGGGTTTGAAGGAAGTTATATATTTTCTACATGATCGTCGCATGATAGAGGGGGGATATTTATCTTATTTGGACCATGTCAGTGATACTAGTGTTGCCTTACCGACTCCTATGAATTCTTTTCAGATTATTCAAGAGTATATGGATGTGTTTCCTACCTATTTGTGTAGTATGCCTATGGATCGTGATATTAATGTTATTGATGTGGAGCTGGGCTTCAAGCCTATTTCTATCCATTCTTATAGGTGGCCCCGACTGAGTTGAAGGAATTAAAGAAACAGTTATAGGATTTTTTGAGTAAGGGTCTCATCAAACTCGATACGGTCATTATGAGTTCTTGTTCATGTCTTTTGGATTGAGCAAGGCCCCTGCAGTATTCATGAAAATGATCAATTGGGTGTTTCAATCGTATCTTGACTCCTTTGTGACTGTATTTATAAATGTCATCTTAGTTTATTTAAAGAGTAAGATCGATCATGTGAAGTATTTGAGGATTGTACTTTAGAGGTTGCATGACGAGAAGTTGTATGCTAAGTTTTCCAAGTATGAGTTTTGATTGGATTTTTTCTCTTTCTTGGGTCATGTGGTGAGCAAAGTTGGTATTGTGGTTTATTTGGCAAAGATAGCGGCGACTCATGATTGGGATAAACGTACTTCTCCTATTGATATTTAGAGTTTCATTAGTTTGGTGGGTTATTATCGGTGTTTCTGGAAGAGATTCTCTCCTATTGCAACTCCTTTGACCAACCTGACTCAAAAAATATGTAATTTTAATAGTTGGATACGTGTAAGAAGAGCTTCTAAAATCTGAAAGATTTATTGACTTTAAATTCTATTCTGACTTCACCCAAGAAGGGTATGGGTTTTACCATGTTACTTCAAATGTTGATTTTAATGCAATATTGATGCAGGGGGTAAGGTGATTGCTTATGTCTCTCGTCAGTTGAAATCTCATAAAATAAATTATCCTACCCATGATTTAGATTTGGTAGTTGTGGTGCTTGAGTGGCGTTATTACTTGTATAGAGTTCCTTATGAGATTTTCTTAGACATCGTAGCCTTCAGTACTTCTTCGATCAGCGATCTCTTATATTAGGCGTTGGTATTGGCTTGAGCTTCTTAAGTACTATGACCTCACTATTTTGTATTATCCAAGCAACGTAAATGTAGTTACAGATGCCTTAAGCCAGAAGTGGACTAGTATGGGAATTTAGCTTATCTCTTAACCCAAGGAGTGGCCCTTGGCTTTAGTGATCCAGTTCTTATCTAACTAGATGGTTAGACTTGATGTTTTAAGACCTAGACACTTTTTAGACTCTTTTAATGCTAGTTATTCTTTGATGGAGCAGATTTGAGCTCACCAATTTGATGATGAGAGCTTCAGGATGATTTAGGATAAGGTGTTTAGTGGTGAGGTTAAGGAGGCATCTCTTGATTTTGAGGGTGTATTGAGATTGAGATTTAAGTTTTTGGGTCGTGAGTGTGACCAATATGTATCGTGATTTGAAGCAGCTTTACTAATGGGGTAGTATGTAGAAGGATGTGGCAGATTTTGTAGCTCGTTGCTTTTGTTGTTAGCAAGTAAAGGTAGAGCATTAGAGACGGGGTGATTTGCTTTATAGATTATCCATTCCTAAGTGGAAGTGAGAGCAGATAACTATAGACTTTATGAGTTGGATGTCATATTTCTCATGGTTCTGATAGTATTTGGGTCATCATCGATTATTGACCAAATTATCCCATTTTGTGCCTATTTAGTTTTCCTTCATCTCTGAGAGGTTGGACAAATCTATGTCTGTGAGACAGTTCGTCTTCATGGGTTAACCATGTCTACTATATAGACAGGGGCTTAATATTCACTTTTAGTTCTGGTAGACTTTCTAGGAAGATTTGGGTACTCAAGTTGATCTTAGAAAGGCTTTTCACCCTCATACTGACGATTAGTCGGAGTGAACTATTTTGGATTTGGAAGATATGATCCACGCATGTGCTATGAACTTAGATGGTCAGTGGGAGCAACATTTTTCCTTCACAGAGTTTGATCATAATAATAGCTACCATTTAATTATTGAGATGGCACCTTTTGAGGCATTATGTAGTAGGCATTTTTAATCTCATATTGGTTAGATTGAGACCTAATAGGTTAGACCCCATGGTACCAACTTACTTTGTGAGTCCTTAAATAGAGTTTGAATGATCTAGGATAGGCTTCAGGCAAACCAAATAGGCAAAAAAATTATCCAAAACATAGGCTTCATATCTTAAAGTTTGGGATTGGTGATCGAGTCTTCCTCTGTGTGTTGCCCATAAAGGATATGATAAGGTTTGGTGATACGAGCATGGTGAGCATGGGGAACATTAGAAGGGTCTTATATATATGAATGATAGCTTAGAGTCCAGAGGATTCTATGAAGCAACAAATACACAAGGCTACGAGCTATCAAGATGTCATTTGGGAAATTAAGAAGGGGCCTCATGGATTATATCATAAATAGACACTTTTGGGATAATTTTGTAATAGGCTATATATGTAAAGGCAATAAATATAAATAGTTTCCTTAGCCTTTTTTCATCCTTAGACTGTGATGATCTAAAAATTAAACTCATTTAAGAGTGTGGGGTGGAATCCCTTTAGTGTACCAATAGTGTTAGTGAGATTAGTGATGGGTGGATTCCCATTGTTGATTTAAAACTTCTTAACCTTGATTTTCAAAAGAACTACTCATTTGTGGATTCAAATGAGGTTTCTCTATTCTAAGTTAAATCAAGTGATCATCTTCCTAGGTTAATTGATTAAATTAGCCCTTCTTTCATCTATTCTCATCTCTATTTCTTCTAATTCTTAACTCTTATTTTCGTACCATCTTTATTTTGTGTTGTTGATTTTATGCATTTTGATATGGATTTGTCGCTCGATTGAGGTTGTTATCATCTTGGTATCAAAGCTTAGGCTAGAGATTCACTTTTATAAATCTCAATCCTAGGTTCATAAATCTTAAAAAAATTAAAAAGGTGAAAACATTTTTGGAAAATTTTCAAAAATAAAAAATAGGTTGATTTGAGTTTTATTTGTGTTTCTAGCACTAAATTCATGTTTCTTAGTGTTTGGGGATCTAGATCTGAAAATCCGGGTTGATTTGGAAAGATTTTCTAATTTTCACCATTGTTGAGCTCGAAAAAGCTTGAGGAAGGTGAAGTGGCTTTGAAGATCAAGTTAGAATTGAAAGTTTATTTATATTGGGGTTTTCTCTTTATCAAAAGAAACTCGAATCTAAAATTTGAGAGCGAACAAAGTTGAAATCCACTGGGGTCAATTTTGGAAGTTCATCATCTTCATGGTGTTCTTCATAATTTGAAGTGGATTTTAGAATCTAAAAATTTTGGATTGAATTGGAGCTTAAAAAGCATCAGGGCTTGTTCCCTATAACAAGTGAAGCTTGAATCTCAATTTTGGTCTAATCCGGAGTTAATTTGAAGATTATATCATTATTGGAGTTTGAAGGTTTTTTTTTTTTATGAAAAATAACAAGTGGGTTCTCAGATCCGAGTTAAATTGAAATTTGATTTGCATTGGGGTTTGTTTTCCTTATAATTTGGAGTTACAAGTCTAAATTTGAGCTAAAATGGTATAGAAATTCATTAGGTTTGATTTTGGGTATTTTTCATGTTCATGGAGTTCTTCATGACCTGAAAAAAGTTCAAATGAGTTTAAAAATCTAAATTTATTGACTTGAAATCTAGGCTTCAAACTTATTAAAGTTTTTTCTTCATAGCAAAAGAAGCATGGATTTGAATTTCGTACAATTTCGAGTTAAATCGAGGGAATTGTGAATTTTGGATCTTCATAGTTGTTCTTGGTGTTCTTGAAAGAACTTCATATCTTCAAGAAGAAGAATATTCAAAATGGTGTTCTAATCCAAAAAAAAAAAAGGAAAGTGTTTGGGAGTAGTCCGAAGGAAATATTCCAAAAGTGGAAAAAGACAAGGAAGGAAGTACAAAGGGTACAATTTCTTGGAAACTTCCTCTAGTGTCCTTATGAGACAATTTTCAGCTCTTTTTTAAAGTTTTTTTATCCTCCTTTTTGGAATATTTTTCTCCATGAATTTCAATAAAATTTATTCTCAAATAATTTTGTAAGTCCAAATCATGAAAATTTATTTCTTTTATTAATTTTACACTTTCTTTTTCTTCATAACTTTATTTTAATTCGTAGATTACCCAATTAAATATTATCAAGTTTTTTGATTATATTTTTTTCTTGTGGTTATTTTATGTGTTTTTCTAGTTTTATTTCATTGATAATTTCTTGATTCAAGTCCGTTAGTTTTAATTGAGCCGTCTGTTCTTCTTTGAAGAAAATCCATTCTTTCATAAAGAATAAGTGACCTTGTGAATTGATTGGACAAAGAAAGTTCTCTACCAACTTTAGAAAAATATTTTTAGGTGAGTGTAGAGTCTCCACATATGAGAGCCTGAGGAATTTTTCTACTAACTTCTTTAATGAGTTTTGTAGGTAGGATGGAAAGATCAATAGTCCATGAAAGAACATCAAACTCGATATTTCAAAATATGCATGTTTCGAAAAGACGAGTTCTCGAAATAAAATGATCATTTGTGGGCAAGAGAAACTTGAAGTTGTGATGGATGATTAAAGTATTATAATCTCTATAAAGCCTTTAATGGTTAACATGCTCGAGTTATCCTTCTTTTCAAAATAAAATCCTTTTGTTACTCGAATGGAATTTTTGGTTGATAGCAAAGTTAAGGTATTTATTTCACTAGGAAATTATCAAGAGGAGGTTTGGTGTGATATAGTGTCCTTGGATACTTTTCAAATGTGTTCTGAAATTCTATGGTTCCAAAGTCATGGACTTCCATATACACAAGGTTGGTACTATTGCAGCATGGGTCTCAAAGAAAAACTTCCTTTTTGTACAACATGCCCTAATAAAGTTAATGCAAGTAAAATCATTATCGAATTAAGGAAAGATTGTGCTTTATTGAGGGAAGATTCGGATGAAAAATTTATGATATGGGATAAAAAATTGGATGATTGCTCTAAGCTACTTGAAAAGCCCAAGTCAATATTTCAAAGGACGCAAATTATGCATCATAAAATTAAATCTAAGGAGTTGCTTTTGGAGGCAAAGCAAACTACTGTTTGTGAGGTTGGTGATAGGTAGTTGAAAATGCAAGTCAAAACATTGACTCTTTGTGCACCAAAGTGAAAGCTAAAGTTGAAGGAATCTCCAAACCCTTCAAAGAGGTCCTTGGAACTTATCTGAACTCTAATAAAATTGAAAGACAAAATATTGAGAGAAATAAGGGTGTGATATGTGAAAACTCTAGAGTGGAAAAAGAAATGGTTGTGTGGAGTGATGTGAGAGGGTTTTCACAACCTTATACTAAATTTTGTAACCTCTTATCCTTTCTTAGTTATCTTGATTCTTGTGTAGGTATCCTAAAAAATGAGCCTTGTAAGATACCTCTGGCAATGAAGAATCATGAGGTGCTAGAAAACTTCCCAAAAGAGAAAATGTGCTCCAATTTTAAAAAACAAGGTGAATACAATCCTTATCATGAGCTACAAGGTGACAAATTTAAGAATTACACTTTGTTAGAAGTAGGAGATTCTTATGTAGCTAGTATCCAATTGAATATAAGTGATAAATTGTAGACGTGTGAGCTTAATAATCCTTCACCTTGTGATGATCTTGATGTTACCTTCTTGTATGATGATAATGTTATTGTTGTGAGTGGCCAAACACTAGTTGATCATATAGATGATCGGATTGATTTTTTTTAGTAAGATCAATTTGAGTCCACCTAGTGTTAGCACTTGTGACTTGTATAAAAGTATATTGTCATGTAATAGGGGTAGTCAAATTCTAGTTGACTATGATAGTTTGTATGCGTAAGAGCATAAGGAATTTTTTCCTTGTGATGTTAATGATGACACCTTCTTGCATGATGATAATGCTATTGTTGTGGGTGTCCAAACACTAGTTAATCCTATAGATGATTGGATTTATTCTTCACGTAAGATCGATTTGAGTTTGCCTAGTGTTAGAACTTATGACTTGAGTGGAAGTTTATTGTCATGTGATGGAGGTATTCCAATACTAGTTGGATTCAATTGTGGTAATCATGTGCTAGATGCTTTTGCACTCAAAATACTACCAACTAGCATTAATTATGGTGATGACCAATTTACTTATAAAGATGGCCTAATAATTAAGGAGTTGTGTGATGTGATAAATGAACATCAATTTAGTGATTATTAATGATATTATTGGTCATGTAGTTATCCATGTGGAATCTTTACTTAGAGATAATGATTCCATAAGTGTTGAATCCATGCCTAATTTTTGTCATGAGGATCTTGAGGTATCGTATGAACTTGGGTATAATCTCTTATTCAATGATGACATGACTAATGTGAATGATGAACATATTAGTGTGTCTTATACTGTTGAAAGTATAGCCATGCTTGAAGGCTACCAATTGTTTGAAATTCCACTATGCTGTGATGACACACTTTTTGATGGCAGAAATCTCTTTTTGAAAAATGATTGTATATTTATTGGAAGGGATGATTTTCAAAATAAAGGTGAGGTATGTTCTATAATTACCCTTTATCATTATGTCTTTCCATTCTTGATCAAGTAATTAATGTACTTGAATCAATGAATGGGCTTTCTCATGAGAATATATCAAATAAAGTTTACTTATGTGACACCTTTATATATTATTTGCTTGCATATGATGATACTTATGTCTTTGAGTGGAATATATTTTTTTAAAGATACTCATATCTTTGAGTGGAATATGTTGTTTGAAGACAAGAGTGTTAATGGGGCATATGGATGTATGCTTAGCCCATTTTCATGGAATCTATTTCCATTTGACCCTGGTAATGAAATGGAATATGGAACTTATGATGTGTTGCTTGGTCAAGATGACAAGCGAGTTGTGACTTGGAAGAGCCTAAGGATATTTAGGACTGCTTGCCACTTTCATAAGGTTAGTGAATTTAAATTATCGAAAGAGACTCTTAGGAGCATACTAAATATCATGAATAGAGGGAGAACAACTTCCTGGGAGGACCATTTGTTTTGGATTAAAATAGTTTCTAATTGATTCCTCAACACCTTTAGTGATATTACTCTATTTGCGAACTCGCTTCCCGTGGGAAGTTGTCTTGAAATAAAGGTTAATGTGTACCTAATTTTCATTATTCCATCTTTGGATGTTCCAGCTTGTTTTGATTTGCTTTTTAGCTCTCTTGAGAAAGTTGGTACACTTGTATATGGTAACATCTTGGATGGGGCTCAAATTCTTATTTCCTTTTTCTACTATCTCTTTGCATATAATTATGTCTATTTTTGTATTTGATTTATTTTATATAGAGGTAGGGGTTTCTTGGGTTGGTCCATTTACTTTGTGACCAAACTATGTGTATTTTTCATATCTTTGACCTCGATAAATCCTTATAGGTGTTTGAACCAATGGTGACACCACCTTTGGTATAGTTATATGGAGGAGTAGGGAAATAATTATGGCATAGGATTTTTGTGGTTTATTTTTTCCATGATATTTCACATAGTTGTATCCTTTGTATGTTGTACAATGCATTTTTCCTATTGAACAAAATGGGTTCTTGGTTGTATTTCAAATTGATGCCTCCTTGGTATGACGATATTAGTGTTAAACCTTTTTCTAACCCTCATAATATGAGAACCTTTTGGTTGTTTGTATTTCATATTTTTTAAAAAGTTTTGGATTTGAGGATAAATTCTTTTGAAGAATGAGAGGATGATACGAGCATGGTAATCATGGGGAACATTAGAAGGGCCTTGTACATAGGTATGACAGCTAAGAGTCTAGAGGATTCTATGGAGAAACAAACGCACAAGGTCATGCGCGATCAAGATATAATTTGGATAATAAAAAATGGCCCTTGTGGGTTATTTCCTAAATAGATATTTTATGATATTTTTGTACTAGGCTATTTATGTAAACTCAATAAATCTAAATAGTTTCCTTAGTCATTTTTCATCCTTAGACTTTGATGAACTGAAAATTGAACTCCTTTTAGAGTGTAGGGTGGAATCCCTTTAGTGTAATCATATGTTAGTGAGATTAGTGATGGGTGGATTCCCATTGTTGATCTAAAACTTCTTAACCTTGATATTCAAGAGTTACTCATTTGTAGACTCTGATAGGGTTTCTCTATTCTAACTGAAATCAAGTTCTCTTCAACCTTAGTTAATTGATTCAACAGTCCTTCTTTCATCTGTTCTCATCTCAATTTATTTTAATTCTCATCACTTATTTCATCATTATTTTTATTTTTTGTTGTTGAATTTCCACATTTTCGATACCAATTTTAGTCACTCAATTGAGGTCGTTATTATTTGAAAAGAAGGGCAAGCTTAGCACGAGGTATATTGGACCTTGTAAGATTTTTTGGACAGTTGGAGAGGTTGTTTCTGAGTTGGCCTTACCTTCTAACTTTTTAGCCATTCGTCCACTTTTTTATATATCTATTCTTTGATTTTATATTCCAAATGAGTCTCATGTGCTTCGTTATGATTAGGTTCAATTAGATGAGAGGTTGACCTTCGTTATGATTAGGTTCAATTAGATATTCCCGTGGTTAAGATTTAGTAGAGACATTATCTTATTAAAGAGGCTACTTTGGCTATCGATTTCAATATGTGTAGTAGTTACCTTCAACTTTTTACCAATTCAAGTATTTCTTTGCCTTATAGTTCGATAACAAAAAAGAGTTTTAGTGGTGGATATTGTAACGACCTGAATTTGTGAATTTTTATTTTTATGTATTTCGATCATTTTTCCTTCCCCTTAGTTTCTACATGTTGATTTTGGTGTTTGGGGATGATTGGCGCAATTCTTTATTCAATTAGGAATGATTTGACTATGTTTCTAGTTTTTAGTGGCTTAAATATCTATATAGTTGACTTCATCAACATTTGATGATCCGAGGGCCGGATAGAATTTTAGACCATGCTAATAGATTCAAATGTTGAATTTAGGTTAGTAGCGGGGTTGGTTCGATTTTGGGACCTTTATATCTCATTTTGACTCTTCATTTAGAAAATAGTAAAAAGGGGGTCGGGAGTAAATTTATTGAAAGCAACTTTCTTGTTTTTTTTTTTGAAAAACAGACATCATCATTGAGTCCAGAATGTCAAAAATTATCCCAATAGCATATATGGTTTGCTTTTGTCAGATCCCAAATGAATCTCAAGAGTCTGTTAAGAGAATTCGAAGGTATGCAAAATTAGAAAGTTTGTTAAGATCGGGTGAATTCCATGTCCTTCTTCGTGAATGTGGGCCACTATCCATGAATTCAAAGAATAAATTTCCCTTTTATCATGATTACAAGGTGGTGGCTGCGATCGTGAAAAGGGGATGAGTCCTTCTTCACAAAAGTAAAGGCATGAATTATCAACTTTTGCGAACGCGAAGGCCAATTTAGTGGCCTGGTCAACATTGACCCTCGCGAATGCAAAGGGTTTACCACATTCGTGAGGCACTTTTCACTGAACAATATAAAAGCCCCTTTTTCACGTTTTCCTCTATTTTTGACCTTTGGGAAAATCTTGAGGATTTGCTCACCATTTGAGCTTGGGTAAGCTCCAAAATCTTATTTTTGTTATTTTTCATCGATTATATCATTAAAGACATTTTAAATCATGATTTCCAAATGAAAAATTTAGGGGTTTTATCGATAAAGCTTAAAAAGGGGTTTTCTTTGATTTGGACCTCATTTTTAACCCGTTTTGTGTGGGTTTGGCCACGTAGATTCCTATAACCTTGGGTAAGTTATTTCTAAACTAATTTTGATTTTACCCATTTTATTTTCAAATTTATTTTTCAATAACTTTATTTTAATGTGTAAATGCTATATTTGAATGTTGTAGTTGATTCTGAGGTTGTTCGTAAAGGGAAAGCTTTGGGTTGAAGAACTTTAGGCTCGAATTTCTTTGTTTTGAGGTAGGTTAGGGCTTAATTTATTTTAGATTGACCTGGATAGTTAATATATAAGTAAAGCATGCTATGGGTTAGGGAGAATAACTTTAGGTTTTATATTTTTGAGAATGTTATTATTTTTGTGTGCCCATGTAGGAGCTTATACTCTGTTATTGTTGACTTGTGATATCTGAAATTGTGTGTTGCCCGTGTGGGAGCTTTAGTCGATATCATTGGCCTTATATATGCATTTAAATGCCTTCATTCTAGATATAAAGCCTATTTGGGGGCTCATTTTGCTAATATAGGCATTATTTAAGCATTGGTTGCCTTTATCATGATACCATTGAGAAACACTATTTGAAAAAAAAAATGAGACACTATTATAAAAACCACCCTTTTCGTGAACATGAGCCAATGAGGTGAGTTGAGATTGAGATATGAGACATAGCATATGAATTGTAAACCCCCACGTGTCCTATTTAGAAGCTGCAAGCTTGGTAGGTATATAAAAAAAGTCATGCGATGAATTTCACCATTCATATTTACTTTGAATTGCATTGCATTTGCACACACATTCTTTATGATTTCTTTAGTTTCCTTGCCTTGTGCTTAGTTTCAATGTATTTTCATGTATATCTGTATTGTTTCTATTGTTGTATATATAAATATTAGAATTGTTAATGGAGATGGTGTGAGCTACCGGTTTAAACTTTTCTACTTACAGGTGATGTGATCATAGTGTTGCTTTACTTATCATATTTTTTGTTTTGCTCAGTCAGCTTATGATACCTATTTTGAGTATACGTGGACCATACTCACCCCTACTACGCCATTTCGATGTAAATCCTAGTACAAGCACCTCAGGTGGCGATCGATTTTGTGCGGGATTCCAGATTTTTGAGGTACTAATTTGCTCAAGAGTTCGAGGCCTATTTGGACCTCATCTATCATTGCTTATCTTTATTTATGATTCAAAGACAAATGTGTACTATTAATTTCGAATATTATACTAAATGCTCTTACATTATGATATCAAGTTTTAGGTGAGTTATGACATTTCTTTTAGACTTCTGCTATTATTATACTTCTATGGTTCTAACTTCATTCTAGAAGTCTCACCTTGAATTATATTATTATTTTTTTATTTTACTTTATCAGTTTCGGTGATTGACTTACTTATCAGGACTAAGCCGTGAAAGTACCAGCATGACCCATTTTTGGGTTGTGACAAATGTAGCTAGTTCTTATTTTTATTTTTCTTTGCTCTCTTTCTTTCTCAAACTAGTTTTATCCTATATAGTTCAGCTTCAACACTTTTGCACTTTCTATTTGTTGTTATTCTAATACCTTAAACCTAATCAGAGCAGAATAAGGGAAACTAAAGAATAAGTAATTAACATTTTCAGTAGCTCCTTCACAAAGCATGCAATTACTATCCTTAATACAATCACTCGGCATTTTAAAAATGCAGTTTGGTTATATAATTGGAATTGATTGCATGTTTCCAGGGGCGGCTCTACCTTTTTGGATAAAAGGCGACTGCCTTAGGCCCCCTATTTGAGGGGCTTCATTTTTGTAGAAATAATAGAAATTACTTGTAGAAAATAATTTTAATGTAAAATAGAAGAATTATTAGAAAAGGTTTGATATATCTGGAGTACTATGTCCAGAGAAAAATTAAATACATTAATTATGTTACTAACTACAAGAGAATTTTGGAATAAAGTGAGAATGTAATTTATAAAATAGATTTTATTAAAAATAATTTTATTCTTAAAAATCTCAAGCCCCGGTTTGCTTTTAGCCTTAGGCCACTTACGTGCTTGAGCCGCCCTTGATATACAAATTCAATTATTGCATTGGATGATAAATAAATTATATTACAAAAACTTCCAACTAGTTTTTATGTTAACAAGTCCAAGTAGCTTGGCTGGAGCCATTCACATATATAGATGCCTTAAAGACTTAAAGAAACTGATGAAGTTGTTTCTAGACTCAAAGTCAACTGTTTAAAATTGCACAAGTCCTTGAGAAGTCCATTTTGTAAGTGCCATGGATTGTTAAAAGGAAACCACTCAAGTAAAACTTGGTTATTCTTTTTTACATTAGATCCTGAGCAAGTTTGCACTACAAATCTTAGTTATAAGTTTTAAAACTCCAGAAAGTTAGCCTAAAAACAAATGGTTTGTGAGAAAAATAATGAGAGCAATCACAAACGACAGGGCTAAGAGTAAGGCCACCTCTTTTGTAGGTAAGAAGTTTAAGGTGCATAAATTTGTGAGTGAAAGAGCTTGATAAGATACCCCCTTTTAGAGTCAAATCCCTAATGAAGGAACTTAGGCCCCAAAGAATGCATGATACACTATTTTTTCCTTTGACCAATTTTGCTCCAATTAAGGTTTTCTAGCACAGTTATTAAAAATGTAGCAATAAGCATATTAGGGATCCGACATGTGCCTCACCTCAAGCTGGGAAGAAAAGGAATAACAATGTCTGAGGCTACATAAACTCAAATCCTAAACACTAAAGGGCAGAGGTAGGAGAGAACTGGAGCAAAAGCAACATTCGGATGAGGTACTTAAAAGAAGGACCATCTTGAAGATCGCATGCCAAAGAAACACGAAACTAAGGACCGCTTGAAAAGATCCATCAATATAAAGAAATTGATTTAACATCAGATGGGAGAATAATATAAAAAATAGCCTTTGAAATTTTCTTTTCTTTCTTCTTTCTTGTAATAGCTTACCGGTCGACCAATGATGGCAACTCGGATCTATAAGTTACTATTTCATTTCAATATCTTGTCAAGTGATTCATATAAAAAAATGATTTGTACCAAAAAAATAAATAATATTACATATGTTTTGGCTTGCCAAAGAGTGTAATCAATTCAAAAGTTTTGATGATTGTGAGGAACCCAAAGCTATATATATATTGGAGGTTGCAAAAGCCCTCATTTTCTAATGGAAATGAAGGAGGTTCCAAGGAGCCCTTGTCACTAACCAAAATAGAATTAGTGATGGCAACTGTCACACCCTCTGGTATATGTAAGTCTATCCAAATCCAAACTCAATAATCAAATAAATAGAATTGGGAAAAGAAGAATAGAGTAAATTTCAAAATATTTAAAGATAAAATAATAATTCCAAAGATACATCCTAGGTCTAGTTGTCACTAGTACAAGCCTCTAAATATAGAATGATATCAATCAACTAAAGTATCTTAAATACGAATAAAGCATAAGATATGTAAAACAAAAAATCTGGCAAGCTCTATAAAGCATCATCGATTAGCTCGATCTCTACAATGTCAATGCCAAAGAAGCTCAATCTATGATATACTACTTGAACCAATACCTGCACGAGGTGCAGAAAATAAGAAAAAGGATAAAGAAGCAAGGGTGAGTTTCAAACACATTTACTCAGCAAGCATCTTCGATACTCGATCCTAATTAAAAGTGATGGTGAGAACTACCACCCTAACTGTCTAAGGCACCCTCAATCTACCACAAATAAAATACACTACTTCATCCTAGCCAGGCATCCCAACACAATAGTCATAAGAAAATATCAAGATATATGGTGGGCACATAGGTGTGGGTTAGTCCACAGTAACTATTTTGTGAAAAACAAGTAAAGGAAGTTATTTATGAGGGACACTCACTAACACAGAATATCAGGCCTAGTCAATATGTTCAACCAATAATTTGAGATATAATAATGAGAGTGTATAATCATGTGTATACTGCGAATAAGTGCAACTCTATAAGTCTCACTAACCAAGTCATAGCCATACCCTACATCTCATAATGTTTCAACTCTCAAATCAACCAAGCCGGAGTATAATAAGATATAATATAGTGAGATGAATACAGAAAACACAATGTCACAAACAAGGTCCAATTGAAGAAACTCAATACAAAAGTAAATACTTAAAGATAATATCAAACATACCAAGGATATATGATGCAATGCAAGCGATGTAATGCAATGTAATGATGAAGATGGGACGATTATAATGATATAAGCCATCAAATGACTTCTCTATACACTTTCAAGTATCAACACTTATGAGAAAACCCGAACTGGGGCCTTGTTGTAATGGGCATCTTAAGTTCAACCAGGACGATAGACCACCCCTGATACCTACCCCGACAATCTAGTATATACCCTGATTCAGATGAATTCCAACCATATAAGAAGATAGCATGTAATTGCATAATTCCAGACTCCAAGATAGGTCTATGATTGAGACTAACCCAAATGAGCCCAACCATTCCAGACCCAACCGATAACCATAACCAAACCAAAACCATAGGTCACATACCAAAATAATAACCAAACCAAGTTCTATAACATAACATAAAGGGATGGAACAATGAGAAATTTAGTCAACCGGTATCATCCCCAATCCCAATACTAATATTGAGGCTGATACCACTACTGATTCTTCCCATACCAACCCATAGTAGTTCCATAAAAGCCTCTAACCAAAAGAAAATCAATATCCAATTGGGATATGCCCCTAACCATAGCCAAAACCAATATCCATAAATAAACTAAAGTTTGTAAAAATATTCATGAACATGAAATAGAGCCTTCTAAAAATATGAAAGCTCACTACTTCAATCCAGAAGATGATCACGAAATTCGATCACTATGTTAGAGGAGTAAAATAGATGGTTCCTTTATCGTGTGGGGATACATCTGCCCAAACATGGGTTAGTGGGTGAACGCTATCATAAACTAAGGATAAGGATAAAATAATTCCATCTAGTAAAACCATGTAAACCAGCTATATGCATACAAACCATACATATATATATGACCACATCGGGAAAAAAACTGGGTTTAGCATGCATTTAAAACCATTAACTTGGGTATGTATAGCTTAACCATCCTAAGATCCCCCATGAGATAGATGGGTCCAGTGTAATCCCCTGAACAGGCCTCGATGTGTGTAGCCACACGAACCGAAGATACCATAAAAGTAGGAGATTCCCAAGTACCCTTTGCTCTCCATGATATATATGTACAGTGTACTTAGAGGATTCCTGTGTACCCCATAGTATCATATATGGTAGCCATAACCAACCCCTCATGTCGGCAAATATGAGTTTTCAGTGTTCAATTGTTGAAATCCTACCTTCACGGTTAGCAATCACACCCCGCCATTATTTTCCAAATAAAACCTTTTTCAACCAACCAATCTATTATTTCATTTATTATTAACCAAGGCTATTAATAGTGGTATCGCTATACCTACTATAGCTTACAAGTATTTTCCATAGCCAAACCTTAAGAAGTTAAGGGATTCCCATGTACCCATTTGCCAAGTCAACTTGGGGGAGTCCCATGTACCCCACAGTGTTCCATTATTATGCTTTCTTGAGAGAGTCCTATATACCTCACAAGTTGTTCATTAACATGTTTACTTGGGGGATTCCATCATACCCCATAAGGAGTTCAATTAACCATAACCATGACCACCAAACCATTTACCATTAACACCATTTAGGGTTCCATTACCAAACCATACGATGCAATAGTTTCATTAAAAGTCTAACAATGTAGTAAAAGCATTCTCACAGGCATTTATCAAACATATTAGAGGCATAGTGTTTCCAAAACTAAAATCAAATACCAATTAATCATTTCCATGCAACCAAGTATCTAAAACACCTTAAAAATTTGTAAATACATAATTAAAATATGGGAAAACCATAACCAACCCATAATAACAAAAAAACCCAATATATATTTGAAAACCCAAAACTATATAATAATTATGCCATGAAAACAATTCACAAAATATGCCTTTAGTTGGAACTAACAATGAAGGAAGGAGTACATGCCTTAAATTGAGTAGATGATGGAGAGAAATCACCAACTCAAACCACAAATTGATCACCTTAGTGAAACCCTAGCCATTCTTTGGCCAAAAGACTTAGAGAGGATTAGAGGGTGTTTTCTAAGTGTTAATGAATAGAATGCTAGGGCAAATAACCTCTCAAGTGTGTTAAAAGTTGTGACGCCTTAATAGATTAAGTGAAAAAATTTCCAGATTGCCCTCACTTAAACAACATAAAATTTCCGTTAGGGGTACGACTAACCATAATAGTCACACCCTCCAATATGAGTGGTACTCACCACTCATACCCTAGGACTTCCCCTTGGACTTAAAACTATCCAAGGTATGACTTACCTAAAATAATTCGTACCCAAAGCATATGACCTATACCTTTGACCCGAACCCCTGACAAAATAGAATCAAAGAGGATTGAACACTATCCACTATACAAGTCCATAGAACAATGTGTACCCTAGGTTACGGCTCATGGTGAGCCACTCATACTCAGATCCAAGTTAAGTTACCAAGTCTAAGATTAAGTGAAGGAAAAATCCCAAATCAAATGACCCATATCCACCAATACGACTCATATCCACCAAGTTGTATCCATTCTGAAAACCAATCCAACCCACCAACTAATAACGGTCAGAATATGACCAACCAATATAAATTGTAACCCAACATACGACTGGTAACCCTTAGTCCTATCCTATCCAAAAATCCAGGAATTTTTCTAAGGGTAAAAAATCCAGGGTGTTATAGCTTAAGATAGGACCCATGGGGGTTTCACAACTCGTATACTTTCTTACTGCTCAATCTCGTATCTTAATTCACCTCTTTGGTTAATCTTTATGGATCAAGGATATTATAAAGTGTCTCTTATTCACAACTTCGGCTAATGTTTAGAGATCAAGGTATTTATAAATTGTCTCATACATCTTTCTAACTAATGTTCTAGATCAAGAATTTTATAAAATATTTCTTAGTGGTACCAATTTCCATGAATATGAATAAATGTGATGAGTACGCATACTCATAACAAAGTCAGTATGAAGACAATGAATTAATTCAATAATGATATCAATGAGCTCAAGTCATCTCAATATGATAATAGTTCATGATTTGAGCTCTCCACGATATTTACTAATGTGAATAGTCATGTAGACATCAATAGTATCATCCCAAAAACCTTTTTCCTGGGTATTACTATCATGACAATGGCAAATATTGCTAAAAAAAGCCTATAATATCAAATCAATCTCTAACTCGGGCATCACCATACTAATAATTTCTCAAATCAATAATAATATTTATATAAACCCCCACACGGGCAGTATGAAAATAATAAGAAATACACATAACATTATATATCGGAACTCATCCAAAACTAGC
The DNA here is from genome assembly GCA_030864225.1 of Capsicum baccatum var. pendulum. Lineage (NCBI taxonomy): Eukaryota > Viridiplantae > Streptophyta > Magnoliopsida > Solanales > Solanaceae > Capsicum > Capsicum baccatum. Next base: position 44,770,342 of record CM061554.1, read on the forward strand.
TCATTCCATACAATATGTCTCATCTTTCTAAATATGGCGTCATTAAGTAAAATAAGTAAATGGAGAACTACACTAGTTAACAATGTTCCCTAATGAGATATACTAAAGCCTGATAACAAACTCCACTATTACAAGTCCATTTATACTCTATGTATTTTCTAAACCCCAATCATTCCATCAAAATAACAATAATAATATAATTACCCCCTAAAATGTTTCTAAGCTCCGATATTCACAATAAAATCAACTAAGCACAATTCAAACTCTAAACTAGGTATCCACTGTCAATTATTCAAGGCCAATAAGCCAACTATCCGCAATCTATTCTAAGCATAATCACAATTAGAAAGACTAACTAAGTAATTAATTATATAACTATAATCTGTCAAAAGATTCTAATACCCACAGAGATGCTCTCCATTTCACCTAAGTGGGACCTCTAAAACCTAAGTGATTAACAATATATAAGCATACAACACATAAACACTCTGAAAAAAGTCAAGGTACATCTCAACTTGCCTTTAAAAAAGATCCAGATGCTAAAATATATTGCAAAGCATTACTCGGAAGCCCTACTCCTTGAATAATTACCCAACACATCCAATCTAATCAAATTTTACATCTACAAGTTAAAAGGATCCCATCAATATCCATATCAATATATTTGGTTTTGGGTCAAAAATCACATTCGAAATCAATTTTAAAATATAAGGATAAAATAGAGATTTTATTTAAGAATAATATTTCCCAAACTCTTAGTGTCTCAAATATGAAAACTCAACTCAAAATAAGTTGAAGTCGAATTTGAAATGTATGAAAAATTAACTTTATACTTTATCTGGTAAAAACTCAAAAATTCATTATCACACATGATTTAAAATGAGAAATTTTGAAAAACTTTTATCAAAATATGTTTACACCTAATAGAAGGACCTTAAATCTGACAAATAAATGAAAATACATTTCAAATCGACCTTTAAATCAAGAATTTTTTATTTCAAAATTTTAAATTTCAAAATTAAACTTCATAGATCAAAATTATGAAAAATGAGGTAGATTAGCTTGAAAAATTAATAAAATAAAGGTAAAATCACATATCTAATATGTAAATGATAGAAAATCAAGAATTTCCTAAAATGGAGTTTCGTAGCTCCCAAAATGTCAAACGTGTGAAATAGGTTCGATTTGGTCTTAAACACAATGATTACCGCTTAAGCAGATCTTTATCCGATAAAGAGTCCTGGTCAAAGGGTATAAATAACGCTAAATTGGTCAAATGGCCACTAGAGAAACTTAGACAACTAGTCAATGGTTGCTAAAGCAGACGACCAGCTGCTAAAGTGGCTACACCAACACTAGTAATTTCAAAAACTTATCTTTGGTCCTCAAAATTCATCCAGAATCGTATAGAGATTAATCAATAGTGTAAATTGATTATACACATGTTTTAGACCTAATGGAATCATAAAATTTACGAAAAGAGTTCATTTACAACAAATTAACCCCCAAAACCCCTTTTAGACTAACTTAACTAGTTTTTTTACGCTGTCAAAGTGCAAAATAAATGGTCAGAGCTCGAACTAACTATAATACTAACCCAATTTAGAACTAACGAGACTATCATAATCACCATCTAAAGTTTGAATCACTAAATATTGAACAAAGACAAAGTAAAACCACAAACTCATATATAACTCTAGAAAATGTATCGAAGATCGTGCAATCCATTCCCAAAACTCATAAATGATATAAAAAAACTACAGTAAAATTTCAAATGGTCAAAAATAAAAAAATAAAAAAAATCACTATGAGGGTCATTACATCCCTAATCTTATATCAAGCATCAACAATCTGAAAGAACCCGAACTCCAAATCAAACATCAAAGATTCCCAAAAAATCTCATTCAAAGTAAAATATGACTTCTCTCAGAGGTAGAAGATTCCAAATAATTTGAGATAAAGTCTAGGGACTAGACAATAAAGTCTCAATATACTCTGGTTTTTTATTGGGTTGACTATCTTTGTGATATCTCAAGTCACTATATGAGAATTGATAGGCTCTAATCATAGTTGTTAATTACTTTATCTAATCTCTACTTTTTCTATCAATCAAGTTAGACTACAGGTGAGTTCTAACCTTTAAAACCACTAAAATATACTAAAAATGAAGGAATCTCTTCGTAGGTTCTTCAATAAAAGTAGGAGCTTCACTTGGTCCATAAATCAACTACTTTGATTTTAAAATTTGATTGAAACTCTATTTGTTCCTTTTAAGAGGCTGAGCCCCCAAAAGGCTAATATCATTGTTAAAGAGGAATTTTATAGAGACTCATCCCTTAAGTATGAACCACGTAGCTGTTACTTCATTTTGGAGGTTCTTTATCATTAGTAACTCTTGTATCTACTCGGATTATATAATCATTGAGGCATCACACTTGTATTGTGTGTTGATATTAAATTCTTACCGTGTTGGTTGTGTATTGTACTTGTTGTCTCGATGAAGATTTGTTATTGTGTGCTTCCTATTTATAAGTTGAACTTGTGTGTTGACATATTTGGATTCGTAAATTTGGAAATTGCTTTATCCCTAATAAGTATGAATTTTCTTTCTAATGGAATATGTTGGAAAGAATTATATGTAAATATACCTACAAAGAAATGATCTAGGTTAGTAAAATAATTTGTCAGGTGGTTGTTCTTATATACACACATTTCACAAAGACATTGTGGAATGGTCTTCAAGATCATTTTCTGCATTTCCATACTATTTCATTATTTAGAGCTTTCTCATAACTTTTTCAAGTCATTTATATCTTGCTGGAGCTGACAGTTTGGTTACCGAAAAGTTCATTTATTTTTTTACAACTAATTCTCTGTTCTAAATTTCTCATTATTGAGAATTCGACACCGGGATTAAACTTTAGGCTAACAGCCTCGTATTCTAATTTTGACAGTTTTGTTAGATATGAAACATCAATTTTAGGCTAGGGGGATCTTTGATTTGGATCTCGAGGCTTTTAGGCCCATTTTGAGCTATTGCATTAATTTTGGTTGAAATGGCCATTGGGTGTAGGACCTATATTTCATAGGAACGATGTCGAATAAGAATTTTGATAGCACCGTTGAGTCTGAAATGTTAAATTTGGTAGGGTAGCATAGTTTATTTTCATTCAGAAGATTTCAAATTAATTTTGAGGTTCCAATAAAAAACTTCACAAATGAAAAGTTTAGTTGGTCCATGCATAAAAACAACAATCGCATTCGTGAGAACTTGGCAGCATTCTTTGTAATCACGGTGGACTGGCCGCATTCATGAAGGATAAGACAACTTGAGGCCTGCATTCATGATGGGTTCCTCGCGTTCGCGATGTAGGGAACCCTAATAGTATATATAGTTGACAAATTTGATATTCTAACATTTTTACAAGTCTTAACATCCACTTAAAGCCCGAGAGAGCTACGAGAGTGAGAGAATCAACACGTGGGTATTCAAAGAGTTTGTGGGGATATTTTTTCATCAAGTATTATTGAAAAGTTCCTTTGATTTCTTATTCAATTCTTTGATTTAATTTCTAAGCCTCTAACAATTAACAGGTTAATTTGTGAGAGTAATTGTGCTTGCATTTCACTCATTTTTAAGGGTAAATGATCCTTGAGACTATAGAGATATTTTGAAAGTTTCAAAGTTATAACTCTGAGAGAAAGCTCCATATGGGACTTTCAGCTTGATTTGGTGCTTAAATAATTTATATACAATATGGGTATTTTTATTCTCATATTAATGAGTATAATAGTATTTTTATAGTGTGGTATTGCGTGGAGGCTTCTCGAAAGGGAAAATCTCCAGTTTAATGAACTTTCTTGGAAACTCATGGGTATCCAGGTAGGCTAGGCGTAATTTCCTCATAGATTGAGCTATATTATGGTACTTGTATGGTATTATGCTAGATTTAGGTTGGTAACTATGACTTGGTTGCATGTTTAGTGAAATTTGGACTATTTAGTTGATTAGTGAGCCATTTTAGATAAAATTGACCCATTCATAATTCTCGTGGCTTAAACTGTTACCCTAGGACTTGTTTGACTTATTTGACACCTTGTAGTAGGACTTATAATCGCTAGTCTAGTTTTGGGAGAAAATTGCCTAAGTATAAACTTTGAGTTTAGTAGAGGACCCCGTTGACCCTCTTTAAAGTCAAAAATATATTAGCTACTTGTAGATCTAGGAGGCCTTATGTCATCATTTTACATATATTATTGCACCCTAAGATGATTTAGACATCTTTTAGATTCTTGACTAGGCTCGGTAACCTACATTTATTTTAAAGACCAATTTAAGTCTGGCAATTGCTATTTATTTATGATATTTAAAGATTGATTCGAGTCTGGCACGTACTATAGATTTATGATATTCAAAGATTGGTTTGCATTCGGTAATTACTATTCATTTATGATGTATAAAAACTGGTTCAAGTCCAGTACTTGCTATTCATTTATCATATTTAAAGACTTAGTTGAGTCCGATATTTTCTATTCACTTATGACATTAGAGTCCTACACGAGTATGGAATTTATGGTTCATTTATTATATTAAGGATATAGTTTGAGTTTGGGGTTTATGGTATGAAAGGATTCATAGATATGACTTTATTAGTTGGTGACTTTATGATTATTATTGTCGCAACTTCTCTTTTTTTTGCATCCATCGAGCTAATAGGGGCTTAGTTGGGTTATTTGTTTTTTGTTTATGCTTTCTGGGCGTATGTGGGCAGTTACGTTTTAGTAAACTTGTATTCTTTTTTATACTATTTACCTTGTTATTTATTATATGTCATCTAGAGCATTATTTTAGGTTTTCCATTTCATCCTTGACTTTAGTTTATATTCTCACAGCTTATTATGCATTTATTATGATTTAGCTCAATCCGTGTCAATGATTCCTACTAAGTACCCATTGTTTTGGTACTCATACTATACTTTCACATCTTTTTTCTGATGTAAATTTGAGTACTAGTTGTCGCAATTGACATTCTATCCAGTGCATTCTAGAGTTCGAAGATAGGGTAAGCTTTCGAAGCTGGAGCTGATTCTCACTCCTTCTACTACATTTGGACAGTCTTTTTTTTTCAAAACTATTTGTATATTGATGCTATTAGTACTTTTATTTTTTTGATTAGTGGCTCTTGTAACGATCTTACTAGGTTGTAGGATTCTTTTTTGCTCTTTCTCTCTCTTATTTATATATACGCTATCATTTTTATATTATATTGCATACAATATATTTGTATGCTAAATTTTGGTATTCATTATACCTTCCACAATCTATCCTATTACTTATATTTAGAGCTATAGTTTTGGTTACCTACAGGTCGATTCATGTAGGTGCCATCTTGACCTGAGAAATTGGGTCGGGACAAATTTGTTTTACGGATGGGTTCACTAGTATTGTTGGTACAAGAGAAAGTGTCTAGTAAAGTCACTGAAATCAAAATGATGACATTCGTTTCTTATCTTTGGGAGGCTATAGGGCATTCTTAGGAGAACTTCACTTCTTTCATTCATTTCATGCATTGAGTCAAAGTTAATTTCTAATCTCTCATTATGTTACCTTTTTGTAGATGGTTAGGACGTGAGCTATGATTACTGGAGGATAGAACCCTAATTTTGGAACTAGGGCTTCTGCTAAAGGTCATGGCTGGCCTAGGGGTCAAGGTTAGCTGAGAGCTACAGCCCCAGCTAGGGAACCAGATAGGGAGCCTTGCTCCAATCCTATTTTATCTCCCACACTAGAGGTTCCATCCTAGCCATCGGTGGTCTAGGGGGTATCCAAGGCTCCACCAAGGTTTATTTTTTCTTAATTTCTCAGAGATATCTTAGTTTAATTATTGGAATTAGTTGGTGGTGCACTATCTAATAGTGCTCAGTTTGTAGATCAAAGTGTACAGATAAAGGGGCGGAAATTATAGCTGTTGCTCACAGATTTAAGGTCCCTCCTATGCCGATAGTTGCTCAACTGATAACAGCCTAGCTATCTTTGTCTATTGAGGAGAAAACGATATTGGGCAAATTTTAAAGATTGACTCTACTAAGGTTTTCTGGGGCTTTGGGTAAGGATGCATTTGAGTTATTGATTATTTGTGAAGATATACTCCATAATTTATTTTTTGTTGAGATTCGTGGGGTTGACTACACAACCTTTCAGTTGGACATGGCAGCTAGACATTGGTGGATAGGTTATCTTAATTACAGTCCTGTTGGATCTCCTCCGTTGACATGGGCTCATTTTTCTAAGGTTTTTTAGAAAAGTATATGTCTTTCAACCTAGATAGCACCTAAGAGATTAGTTCTCGAGATTGTATTAGGGTTTTATGACTATTCTAGAGTATGAGGCATAGTTCCATGAGTTGGTCAAACTTTTTACTTCTATTTTATCCACCAAGTATGAGTCAGTTTGGTGTTTTGTTAGACAACTGAGACTTCCTCTTTGAATGGATACTTAGAGTTTGGTAGCAGGTGGTAGGTATTTTACTAAGGGTTTTTATTATGCCCATAATATGGAGGAGATGTTTCACGATGCCCAAGGGGGCAGCAATAAGAGACCATGTCATTAGGGTTGTTTCAATAGGAGTTGGAGTGGTTCATAATTCAACAAAAAGGGGTTCTAAGAGTAGGTACCCTCTACGCCAGTCTTATCAGTTTTAGGATCAGTCTAGTAGACCCATTAATATCACACTTTAGATTATTGATAGGGGTAAGCCCAACTATAGTGATTATAGTAGGCCGAGCAACAACCACTCTTTGGGAGGCACATATTCTGGTTTTTTTAGTTAAGTTATCTATTTTAGATCAGCTGAATCTTTTTGGTAGAGTGCAGTGCATGGGGCATACTATGAGTGTGGGGTCATTGATCTATATTGTAGAGACTGTCCTCGTCATGGGGGTAGTTATGCCTGAAGCGAAGAGTGTTTAGCTAATTAGGGTAGTATCTTCCCTAGCTAGAGGTGGTATACAGGGTTGAAGAGATGGTCCCTAGGGATTTCGAGGAGGTCCTCTGGTAGATACAATAGTCATTCAGTTAGGTGCCCAGCAAGCTGGCAGCAATGTCATTTATATGTTGAACCTGGTAGGCTGGAGGTAGAGTCTCTAGATGCTATAATTACTAATATAACTTCATTATGTCGTCAGCTAATGATTGCTTTATTTGATTTAGGATCTATTTATTCATAATAGACTATGGTTAAAGTTGTCTTGGGATTCTATATTTGTGCCATTGCATGTATCTACTCTCATGGTTAATTCTTTAATAGTGAATCGAGTGAATAGATCATGTGTAGTGACCGTTCAAGAGTTTGATACTCAGGTTGATCTTAATATATTAGATATAGTAGACTTTGATGTGATTCTTTGCATGGACTGATTATCACTGATCATGCGGTCTTGGATTGTTTTGCCAAGACTGTTACCGTAGCCATGCCTAGTATACCCCCGGTCATGTGGCAGGGTTCTATTGGTCACACATCGATGATGATTATTTCTAATGTTTAGTCTAGGATACCTATATCACAAGGTTGGGAGTCTTGTCTTGCTTATATTTTTAATGTTAATATGAAGAGTCCACCACTTGACTTTGTTTCTATTGTCTATGATTTTCCTGATATTTTTCCTATCGATCTACCTGGCCATCCTTTTAAGCATGACATTGAGTTAGCTATTGAACTTGAGGTGAGCACCCAAACTATTTCTATGGCACCTTACTGTATGGATCTTTCTGAGCTTAAGTAGTTGAATTCTTACCTTTAGGATCTTTTGTGTAAGAATTTTATTGGGATGATTATATCTCCTTAGGGCTATCTGGTCTTGTTTGTAAAGAATAAAAATGGTTCTATGCATATTTGTATAGACTACGAGTGGCTGAATAAGGTAACAGTAAAGAATAAATATCTTATACCTCATGTTGATGACTTGTTTGACAAGCTTTAAAAGGAGCAGAAGTGTTTTCTAAGATTGACTTGACATTCGGTAACAACTAATTGAGGATTCTGGTAGAGTACATCCCTAAGACAACCTTTAAAACTAGTTATGGCTATTATGAGTTCCTGGTGATATCTTTTGGGTTGACTAATGCCCCAGCTGTGTTCATGGATATGATAAATCGAGTGTTTAGGCGCTACTTATACTTTTTTGTAATTATTTTAATTGATGAAATCCTTGTGTATATAAGTAGGGAGGAGTACGATCAACATCTAAGGATTGTGCTCTAGATTTTGAGAGAACATAAGCTTTATGCCAAATTCTCAAAGTGACTTTTGGCTTGAGTCATTATATTCCAAGGACATATGATGTCTAAGGATGGAATTATGGTGGTCCAGTAAAGATTCACGCTATTCATAATTGGACAAGATCTACATCTCCGAATGAGGTTCATAGCTTTATTGGTTTTTGTAGATTACTACATAGGATTTATTAAAGGTTTCACTACTATTGCAAAGCTGATGTGTAACACCCCAGATTTTTGGTCCCTAAAAGTTTTTGTGTTTTCAAACTCACTGCGTAGACTATGACCCTCCATATAAGTCATAGGGTATCATTATAGGTCATAAGGACCTACTCGTAGCCAGACCAGAGTACTAGACTGATGTTTCTGTTGTGACTATGACTAGGGCTTACGAGTCATAAAGACTCAAAATGAATCGTATGGTACCATCCGTAGCTAAATCAGTGTAAAGCCTAAAATATTCTATCTTGACTATGACTTGAACCCTACGAGTTGTATGGTCACCTGACGAGTCATATGGTGTAGATTGTAGGATCACCAGAGAAGAGTCATTCAGTTAATTTCTCGGCTATAACTCATGGTGATGAGTCATAATGTGTCTTTATGAGTCATACAGTGACCCGTAGTCACTAGCGATAATTTTTTAGTGTTTTCATTAAAGGCACTTTGAATATTTCCCCTTTTCCCCAATAGTGACCCACGACTTAAAACTCCTTTAGGGTATAATAAAACCCCTTTAGGGTATAATTATCACTCTAAAACAAACCAAAATAACTTCTCAACCTCTCTTGAATCCCCAAGGTCAAGAGCATTTAGGGCATCCTAGAAGTTGATCGGTTAGGGCACTCAAGAGTGATTTCTCTCCACAGTTGTGATACTTTCAGGCATGTTACTCTTCCCAAATCTTATTTTATGAAGAGCATGAGTTTTTAAATGGTTTAGTAGTATAGATATAAATGTGGGTTTTGACATGGGTTAGGGGTTTATGAATGGTTGATGCTTGAATTATTTTCCCATGGTTTTTATGAGTTATTCATTCTTTGAAATTGATGTTTTGAACTAATAGGGTGCATGGGTGTAGGAATTGGAATGGGTGTTGAGGTATTCCTCTAAATTGATGTTTTGAAGTTGGAATTGGTTTTGAATAATTGTGTTCCCTCAACCCACCTGTGTAAATGGCTTTAAATTGTGGAACTTGTCACTTGGTTTGACTTACTAACTTATACTATTACATGAACATGGATTTTGAAAGCCTTGTTGTCTATGTTTAGATTTAATGAACAAAGGGGGTCGAGGTATTTCCCCAAATTAATGAAATTGTAATGACATAATTATAAGCTTACAAGCATATGGTATGACGATATCTATGGTGTCCCTTAATGTATAATTTTATGGTTAATGAATGGGTTATGGGAAACTTGTTTTAATTGAGCTTAATATGGATTATGTATATAAGCCATGAAGTTTGTCGACATGAGGGTTGGTCTTGATGATAGTGTTCATTGTTCACACTATTGATATATATATATTTGTATCTTGGATTGGCGTGGGGTTGGGGCATTCCTTTGTCTTCCTTGATACATCTAGTTCGTGCGACTAACACACACTGGGGCCCTTTCAGCAGGGAGAGATGAACCCATATAGCTCGTGGTTGTTAATTTATTACTATCATGCTAAACCTTGTTCCCTATACCAACATCAGTTATATATATGTACGCATGTATGTAAATATGTACAGTGAGTTTGAAATTGAACTTTTTTGACAGACATTATTTTATCCCTTCAATTAGTTACATGCTAGTGCTCATCTCACTAAGAATCTCATAATGTTGTATCCCTACGCGATGTAAGGTTCGAAGGCAATCCTACTTTTCCAGCACAGTGTTAGGTGGATCGACTAGATACATCGATAATTGCGGTGAAGTGGTGAGCTTTCATTCTCTGAAAGACTTAATTATTCCATCAGTTTCCCTCCATAAATTAAAATTGAGGAATTTACTTTAACATTATCATTTTTATTGTCATTGTTAGAGTCGAGGGCATGTCCTAAGGTAGGTTGCTTTCAGATTAGTAGAGGCTTTATGGATATTACTATGGATTGGGTATTGATGCTGACACTCTTAAATATATTTTAGTGTATTAATTTTCTATCTTTATATATGTTCAAAATTCAGTCGTTGTTAGGTGTGTTATATTTTGTTTAGCTAGGCAATGGGGGTGGTCACCTATCTTTGAAGAACTTAAGATGCCCATCATGACCAGGAACTAGTTGGGGTCGTGACAAAGTTGGTATCAGAGCCTAGAATTGGTGTCATTGGGTGTCCACAAAGCTGTGTCAAATAGAGTCTATTTTTTGGGTGTGTAGCATGCCACACTTATAATAGAGAGGCTACGAGGCATTTAGGAATATTCCCCTTCTTATGATCTACTCTCAGGTTATTGATTCGAGGGTTTTGAAATCTCTTTCAATTCCCATTTTCTCACTTTTCAGATCATACCTCCCTGAAGATCTAATGCTTGTGGAACTTCTTCTATTAAACTTGAGGATAAGGTGAACAGAACTTGCCCTACTTATGGAGTTTAGACTCCATCTAGGGCTCTAGATCCGGATTGTGCTACCTAATGTGGAGTTCTATTAGTCCCTGCCAATTATCTTGGGGCTCCTTGGGCTGATGATGATCATGATTTACCATCCCAAAGAGACATTTCTAATGCTGAATTTCATCAATCTACTCATCTATTGACCCAATTAGTGATATCTCAGTAACCTTAGTTTGATTCTTATGGTGCTGCTGTGAGTTCTTCTAAGGTTACTCGAGTTGAGCAGTTTATGAGGATCAATCCTTCGACCTTCACTGGCTCTAAGGTTAAGGAGGATCCTTAAGGATTCATATATGAGATGGAGAAGATCAATCTTCTGGTTTATGCATTCTCCTAACTCTCAGGGAGCGAAATTTATCGCATATCAGTCGAAGGATGTGGAAAATTAGTGTTATGAGGAGTGGGACCAGTCTAGGGATGATGATACAATGTTGGCATTATGGGATACATTTTTGAGGTCCTTCCTAGATCATTTCTTTCCTAAGGAGTTAAGGGAGGGGGAGGTTGAGGAGTTCGTAAATTTGAAGCAACGCAAGATGACTGTGAAAGAGTATGCGTTAATGTTTCATCAGCTTTCCTATTATGCCCTTTAACCAATAGCTATCATGAAGGCTAAGATAGGAAAGTTTTCTTTGTGTTTTTCTCGAGACTTGGTATTGGAGTGTAAGGCCGCTTTGTTGAATAGTGATATGGATATCTCTGGGCTTCTAGTATATATACAGTAGGTCAAAGATGAAAGAAGAAACAAGCTAAAATAAGGGAGAGGCAAAGTAAGAGGTCCAGGTATTCTGGGCTGAGTGGAGGCCATCATAATATTGGTTGAGATGGAAGGCAGTGGTCTAAGAAAAAGTAGGGAAATTCTTGTTCATATTCTATGGCTAGTGCTCCATATCCTAAGTCGTTTGGTGATTTTCACTTTCAGAGTAACAGTGGGTTTAAGTCACAAGGTGACCAATCTTAGGCCAGTGGGGCCCAGTCAGCCTCATTACATCCTCCTTGTAGATTTTGTGGACAGTTGTATTATGGATTTTATGATAAGGAGAGGAATAAGTATTGCAGATGTGGCCAGCCTGGCCACATTCAGAGAAACTTTTCTTTAGGAGATGTTGCTACTGGGCTAATAAGGTCCCGATTGCTGATTTTTTAGCTCCTACACCAAAAGGGTGATACTTATATTTCTGACACTAGTCAAAATTATTTATATGTTGTTGCCACCCATTAGGACTCTAAGGCATCTTTGGATGTTGTTAATGGTACGTTAAAACTTTTCTGTTGTGATGTTTATTGTCTTTTTTACCCCAGATCTACCATTTCTTATGTGACCTCTTATGTAGCTATTCATTTTAGTTTTGGTCCTGAGGGTATTCTTGATCTCTTTTTTTTCTACCCTGGTAGGTGACTCTATTGTGTCTAGAAAAAGTATAAAGAGGTTGTGCGATATCTATCTATTGTATAAAGATGTTAGTAGATCTGATAGAGTTGGACATGTTAGATTTTGATATGATTTTGGGGAAAGATGATCTCCATTTGTGTTATACATCTTTTGATTGTAGGACTCGAAGGGTCAGTTTCCAATTCTCGAATGAGACAGTGATAGAGTGGGAAGGTAGTTCCTTTGTGCCTAAAGGAAGTTTCTTTCTTATCTTAGAACCCGAAAGTTAATTTCCATGGGGTGTCTCTATCACTTAGTCTGGGTTAAGGATTCTAATTCGGAGGATCCTTCCTTACAATCCATACTTGTATTCAATGAGATTTCTAAGGTGTTTCCTAATGATCTTCCCGATGTTCGTCCTGATAGGGAGATAGATTTTGGGATTAATCTTCTACTGATACCTGTCCTATCTCTATTCCTCATTATAGAATGGCTCCAGCTGAGTTGAAGGAACTTAAGGAGCAGTTGAAAGATTTTCTTGATAAGGGTTTTATTTGCCCTAGTATTTCTCCCTGGGGCGCACCAGTACTTATTATGTGTAAGAAGGATGTGTCTTTTTTGATGTGTATAGATTATCGCTAATTGAATAAGGTGACTATGAAGAATACGTACCCTCTTCTGAGGATTGATGATTTGTTTTACCAGCTTCAAAGAGATAAGTATTTTTCTAAGATTGATCTTCGGTCAGTTTACCATTAATTGACAATTAGGGAGGTGGATATCCCTAAGATTGCTTTTCATACTTGATATGGCCATTATAAGTTTTTGATCATGTCTTTTGTTTTGACTAATGCCCCAGTGGCATTTATGGATCTCATGTATTGGGTTTTCATCAGTTTTTGAACTTATTCATCATTTGTTTATTGATGACATCCTAGCTTATTCTACGAGCGAGGTGGATTATGAAGATAACCTCTGTATAGTGTTGTAGACTTTTAAAGGTCAACGTTTGTATGCTAAGTTTTCAAAGTTTGAGTTCTGGTTGAATGTTGCTACTTTTATGGGTCATGTTGTTTCTAGTTAGGGGATCATGGTAGATCTACAGAAAGTTTTGGTGGTTAAGAAATGGCCTAGACCCAGAACTCCAACCGATATTCAAAGCTTCTTGGGTTTAGCCTTGTATTATAGGTGGTTTGTGGAGAGCTTTTCCTTTATTGCTACCTTATTGACTAAGTTGACTCAGAAAAAGGTAAAGTTCCTATGGTCTGATGCTTGTTAAGGTATTTGAGAAGATGAAGGATCGGATGACTTCGGCTTCAATTTTGACCCTACTTGAGGGTACTGATGTCTTTGTTGTTTATTATACGCATACCATGTAGGACTGGGTTGTGCATTGATGCAGAATGGCAAGGTGGTTGTATATGCTTCTAGGCAGTTGAAGGTGCATGAGAAGAATTATTCAACTCATGATTTGAAGTTGTTGGTCGTGATTTTTTCTTTGAAGATCTAGCATCATTATTTATATAGGATTCATGTTGACATCTTCTCAGACCAATAGAGTTTGCAGTATGTGTTCATGCAGAAGGAGTTGATCTCAGGCATAGGAGGTGGATTAATTTACTCAAGGATGACATGAGTTTTCATTATCATCTATATAGAGCTAATGTGGTTGTTGATGCTCTTATCAAGTTTTCCATAAAAATCTTGTCTCATGTTGATAAGGAAAAACAAGGTTTGGTAAAGGATATTCACCATTTGTCTAATCTTAGAGTTCATCTCTTAGACTCTGAGGATGGTAATATAATTGTGCAAGAGGTGGTGAAGTCATCTCTTGGTGCTGAGGAGAAAGAGAAACAGGTTTTCAACCGTATTTTGATGCAGCTCAAGGATGATGTGGGACACCATAAGGTGATGGATTTTCTGATTAATGGTAATGGTATCTTGAGGTACCATGGTAGACTGTGTGTTCCTAATGTTGATGGGCTGTGAGGACGAATTTTGGTTGAGGATCATGAGTCGAGATATGATGTTCATCCTGGTTCTACAAAGATGTACCATGACTTGAAAAAGTCTATTGTTGGAATAACATACAGATGGTTATGGCAAATTTTGTAGCTAAGTACATGGTGTGTCAACAAGTGAAGGTTGAACACTTGAGGCCTGGTGGTTTGACTCAAGGGATTGAGTTGTCTGTATGGAAATGGGAAGTGATTAATATGGATTTCGTTATTGGTCTTCCACGGTCTCGCCATCAGTTTGATTCGATTTGGGTCATTATGGATAGAATGACTAAGTTCGCTCATTTCCTAGTAGTGAATATTAGTTATTCATCTCAGGATTGTACCAAGCTCATTTTCAAAGAGGATAGGGGATTAAGGTGAACCTTAGAACCATTTTCCATCCTCAAACGTATGGTCAAGTAGAAAGGATGATACAGAGTTTGGAGGATATGCTAAGGTCTTGTGTGATCAATTTTGGTGGTAGTTGGGTCTTCTATTTGGCTCTTATAGATTTCACATACAAAAATAGTTATCATTCAAACATCCATATGGCTCCATTCGAGGCTTTGTATGGTAGGAGGTGTAGGTTTCCTATTGGATAGTTTGACGTTGGTGAGAATAAGATGTATGGCCCCAACATGGTTCACCATCCTGTAAAAAAGGTGAAGGTGATTCGAGATAGGCTTAAGGCCACCTAAAGTCATCAAAATTCCTATGTGGATGTGAGACATAGGGAGTTGGAGGTTAATGTGAATAATTTTGTGTTCCTGAAGGTATCTCTCATAAAGGGAGTGATGCGGTTTTGAAATAAGGGAAATTTCAGTCCCCGTTTTGTTGGTCCATATCGTATGTTGTGGCAAGTGGGAAATGTGGCTTTTGAGTTGGATTTGCATTTGAACATGGGTTAAATTCATCCAGTCTTTCATGTCTCGATGTTGAAGAAGTTCATAGTTGATCCTTCCTTAGTTATTCTTTTGGAGAGTGTTGGTGTCCGGATTCCTTATTATATGAGGTGGTCCCGATCAAAATTTTAGATCGGCAAGTCCGCTGATTACAAACGAAGGATGTGGCTTCGGTAAAGGTTCTAAGGAGGAACCAAAAGTGTGAAGAATCTACTTGGGAAGCTGAAGAGAACATGAATTCCAAATATCAATTATTGTTTCCCGCTTAGGATAATCGTGCTTGAGGTATGTGTATTCCTTAACATCTTTGTTTTCTGACTTAGTTAAAGAAAATTGGGATTCCCTTAATATATTTATTTTCTGTCATTGTTAAAGGTAAGTGTGGGTGTTGTCTGTGTATAACTCGTCCTAATGAAAGCCTTGTTTCATCATTCAGGAACGAATGATCCTAAGGGGGGGGGGAATGTAAAAACTCAAATTTCAGGTCCTTGAAAATTTTTGACTTTTACTCATTGCCAAGACTACGACTCTAACTACGAGTCATAGGATGTCATTTTGGGTCTTAAGGACCTACTCGTAGCCAGACCTAAGTGCTAACCTAATGTTTTTGTTGTTACTATGACTAAGGGTTATGAGTCGTAGAGACTCAAAATGAGTTGTATGTTCCTATCTGTAGACAAACCAGTGTGATGCCCAAAAGATTTTATCTTGACTACGGCTTGGATCCTACAAGTCGTAGGGTCACCTGAAGAGTCGTATGGTGTAGATCATAGGATCACTAGAGAAGGGTCCTTTACTTGCTGTCTTGACTTTGACTTGTGGTGATAAGTTGTAATGTGTCCTTACGAGTCGTATAGTGACCCATAGTTTCTGGTGATAATTTTTCAGTATTTTCATTAAGGGCACTTTGGACATTTCTCCTCTTCACTAATAGTGTCCCATGACTTAAAACCCCTTTAGGGTATCGTTATTACTCTTAAACAAATCAAAATAAATTCTTAACCTCTCTCAAATACCCAAGGTCAAGAAAACTTTGGGTTTCCAAGAAGTTGATTAGTTAGGGCTCTCAGGACTGATTTCTCTCCACAGATATGTTACTTTCAGCCATGTTACTCTTCCCCAAACCTTATTGTATGAAGATCATATGTTTTAAAATGGTTTAATAGTATGGATTTGAATGTGGGTTTTGACATGGGTTGGGGGTTTATGAATGGTTGATCATTGAATTGTTTTCCTATGGTTTTTATGAGTTATTCATGCTTTGAAATTGATGTTTTGAACTAATAAGGTGCGTGGGTGTGGAAATTGGAATAGGGGTTGAGGTATTTCCCCAAATTGTTGTTTTGAACTTAATATTGATTTTGAATAATTATTTTCCCTCAACCCACTTGTGTAAATGTCTTTGAATTATGGAATTTTTCACTTGGTTTGACTTACTCACTTATACTATTGCATACTGAAAATGCTTAAACAATGAACATGGATTTTGAAAGCCTTGTTTGCTATTTTTTGATTTAATGAACATAGAGGGTCTAGGCATTCTCCCCAATTTTTTGATTTACGGTATACCGATAAATCTGGTGTACCTTAATGTATAATTTCGTGGTTAATGAATGGGTTTTGTGAAACTTGTTTTAATTGGGATTAATGGGGGTTGTGTAGCTATGCCCTGAAGGTATGGGTCTTGAATGACTTGTAATGGAAACTCATGATTGTCGACGTGCGGATTGGTCTTAATAACCGTGTGCACAATTCACATTATATATATATATATTTGTATCTTGGATTGCGTGCAATTGGGGCATTCCCTGGTGTTCCTTAATACCTCTAGTTCATATGGGTAACACATACTGGGGCCTCTTCAGAAAGGCGAGCTGAACCCAAATAGCCCGTGGGTGCCGCTTTATGACGGTCAAGCTACATAGTCCAGGATAATGTTTTACTATCATGCTAAACCTTGTTCCCTACCCCAGCATCTATTATATATATGTATGCATGTATCTGAAATGTACAATGAGTTTGAAATTGAACTTTCAACTCACATTATTTTATCCATTCCCTGAGTTACATGCTAGTTCTCATCCCACTAACCATCTCTAGAAACTGTATCCCCATGTGATGCAAGGTATGTAGGCAATCCTACTTTTACCACATACTATTAAATGGATCAGCTCTGTACGTCATGATTGTGGTAAGAGGTTTGCCATATTTTTTTATGCTTCTAGTTTTAGTTTGTGTTGTGTTCTGATGCAGCAGGGCTAGGTTACTGCTTATGTATCAAGGCAGCTGAAGGTGTACAAGCACAATTATCCCACTCATTATTTGGAGTTGGCAGTGGTAGTTTTTGCACTTAAGCTTTGGAGGAACTACTTGTATGGCATCCATATTGAGATTTACATAGATCTCCATAGTTTTCAGGACCTCATGACTCAGAGAGAGATTAATTCTAAACAACACAGATGGATGGAGTTGTTGAAGGGCTATGATATCTTTATTCTATACCATTTGGCAAGGCGAATAGATGCCTTAAGACAGAAGGTGGTGAGCACGGTTTATCTTGGCTTCTATTTTAGTTTCTAAGTAATCGTTGTCTTGGGAAATCTAATCCTTAGCCAACTTGATATCTAGGAGGATCCTTGCTAGTGTTGAGGATATGTTATCTTGTTTGACCATATTCAGAATCACCAATTTGAGGATAGTAGACTTTGTGGCATCCGTGATTAAGTCCTAAAAGGTGAGTCCAGGAGAGCTACTTTAGATTAAGAGGGTATTTTGAGATATGATGGTTTCATTTATGTTCTAAGGGTTGGAGACTTGACTCAATTGATATAAGAAGGCTAAGAGCTCCAGATATTCCATTTACACTGGTAAAGCTAAGATGTATAGAGATTTGAGACAACATTACTGGTGGAGTGGCATAAAGAGAGATTACAAATTTTGTAACTTATTGCCTATGTTTTCAGCAGGTAATGGTCAAGCATCAAAGACCTAGTGGCCTAATTCAGAGACTACTTATTCCCGAGTCAAATTGGGAGCGAATCACAATGAAATTCATTAGTGGGTCGCCTCACACTTCCTATGGTTCCAATAGCATTTGGGTTATTGTAGATAAATTGACCAAGCCGGCTCATTATTCCCCTATTCATATGTCTCTCAGTGTTGAGAGGTTTTCTAGTATCTATATTTATGAAATAGTTTGTCTACATGGATTACCTATAACTATTAATTCAGATAGAGGCTTGATGTTCACTTCTAGTTTCTGGAGGGATTTTTAGGAGGAGTTGGGTACTCAGGTTAACTTCAGCACCATTTTTCACCCTCAGGACAATGGATAGTTAGAGTAGACTATTTAGGTTTTTGAGAAAATGCTATGCACATGTGTTATAGACTTTAGAAGTCAGTGAGAGAATGACTTAGCCTTGGCGGAGTTTGCCTACAATAAGAGCTACTAGTTGAGTATTGATTATGCACCACTTAAAGTATTATATGGTAGGGATTGTTAGTTTTTGAAAGGCTGGTTTGAGACTTCTAAGGTCAGGCCCCATAGTACTAACTTGCTTTGTGAGTTGTTTGATAGAGTCCAGAAGATTCAACATAGGTTGAGGGCAGCTCAAAGTAAGCATAAAAGTAATGTTGATCATAGACTTTGTGCCTTGAGGTTTGGAGTTCGTGACTGAGTTTTCTTATGAGTATCACCCAAGAAGGGCTTGATGAGGTGTAAGAAGAGAGACAAGCTCAGCCTCAGGTATATTGGGCTATTTGAGATACTTTGAATAGATGGAGAGGTAGCGTATGCTTTGGCCTTTCCCCCAGAATTTGTAGTTGTTCACCTAATTTTTCATGTCTCTATGTTATGGTATTATATCTCGGATGAGTTTTATGTGCTTTGTTAGGACTCGGTAGAGTTAGATGAGGTTAACCTTCACGGAGAAGCCAGTTCTCATATTATCCAAGGATGTTAAGCATTTGTGTTCTAGAGAGATTCCAGTGGTTAAGGTTTAGTAGAGACATCGTCCAGTCGAGCATGCCACCTAGGAGATTGAGAGTAAGATACGAACCCAGTATCCTCACCTATTTAAGCCTTTAGGTACATTTTGATCCTTTACCTTCGCGGATGAAATTCCTTTTAGCAGTAGATATTGTAATGAAACTCTAGGTCATTTTCTTCATTTCCACAATATTTTACTATTTAGAGTTTTCCTATAGCTATCCCACATCATTTATGACTTACTGGAGTTGATAGTTTGGTTATCGGGTAGTTCATTTAGTTTTTAAAATCAATTCCCTATTTTAAAGATCTCAGTATTAAAAATTAGATATCGGGATTAAGTTTCAGGTTAATGGCCTTATATGCCAATTCTGACAATTTTTGTTAGATTCAAAATGTCAATTTTAGGATAAGGGGACCTTTAGTTTGGGTCTCGAGGCTTCCAAACTCATTTTGGCCTATTAGATGGATTTTGGTAAAAATAACCATTGGGTATGGGACCCATATTTCATCAAAATGACCTCAAATGAAAATATCAATAGAGTTGTTGAGTTTGGAATATCAAATTTAGTAGGGTAGTATGGTTTGTTTGCATTCATAAGATTCTAAATGAATCCTGAAGGTCCGATTGGAATTTTTGAAAATGCCAAGTTTCGCATGCGCAACATTAGCTGCTGTAAGCCAAAAATGGCCTTCGCGTTTGCGAGCCTTGTCCGCGCATGCAAAGGTTAAGGCAATTTGTCCATCTTGATCGTGTTTGTGAACCTATCTTTGCGTTCGCGAAGAGTACCCTCTGGTCGGACCAGGCATAGTTCTTCGTGATCACTGTAGACCAGCCACGTTCATGAAATGTAAGTTGAGATGAGGCCCGCATTCACGATGAATGCACCCCAAGAAGTATTTATAGCTGCAAAACCCAATTTCCCATTCTTACAGGTCTCAACTTTCACTAAAAGCCCTAGAGTTCTAAGAAAGTAAGAGGATCGATATATGAGTATTCAGGGTGAGTTGTAGAATTCATAGAGACATTTTCTCATCAAGAATTATTGTCAGTTTCCTTTGATTTATGATTTAATTCTCCACTTAAATCTCTAATACTTTGTAGGCTGATTTGACGGAGCAATTATGCTTGGACTTCACTGATTTTTTATGGCAAATGATCCTTGATCCTAGAGGAATGTTTTGATGATTTCAAAATTGTGATTCTACAAGCGATCCCCACATAAGATTTTAGCTCGATTTTGGGCCCGAATTATTTATATACAAGATGAGTATTGTTATTCTCGTATTAATATGCAGATCATTATTTTGGTAGTGTGGCATCTTGCAGAGGCTTCTCAAAAGATAAAATCTCCAATTTAGTGAACTTTCTTGGGCATTCATCAACGTCTAGGTAGACAAACTTACTTTCCTCATAAATTGGGATATATTATGGTACTGTGGTGGTATTATGCTAGGTTTGGGTTGAAAATTATGACTTGATTGCATACTTAGTAAAATTTAGAATATTTATGCCCATTCATCATTTCCTTGGATTTAACTGTAACATTATTACTTTTTATACATATTTGACACTTTGTAGTAGGACTTGGAATCCTTAGTCTAGTTTTGGGTATTTGTCTTAGTATGAACTTTTGGGGTGTTGTAGTAGGCCTCACCCGTCCTCTTTAAGGTCAAATATCTTAATTAGCTCTTTGTAGATCTAGGAGGCCTTATTTCGATCATTTTCATGTATTCGTGGATCGTAGAATGATTTAGGCATCTTTTTTATTCTTGACTAGACTTGATAAATAACATATATCTATTTTAAAAACCAATTTGAGTCCTGCAATTGTTATATAATTATGATATGTTAAGACTGGTTCGAGTTTAGTACTTACTATCCATTTATGATATTCAAAGACCAGTTCGAGTCTGACACTTACTATTCATTTATGGTATTTAAAGACCAATTTAAGTTCGACACTCATTTATGATATTTAAAGATCGGTTTCAGTCTGGAATTTACTATTCACTTATGACATTCGAGTTTGATTTGAGTCCGACATTTGTGGTTCACTTATTATATTAAGGATCCAATCAAGTTTGGTTTTTATAGTACAAAAGAATTTATAGATATGGCTTCAGTGATCGGGGACTTTATGTTTTTTATTATTGGTACTTCTCTCTTCATTGGATCCATTGGGCTTATGGAGCTCGGTTGGGTTATTTTATTTTTGGTTGTGCCTTCTGGGCTTATGAAGCCCATTTAGATTATAGTTAGGTTGTATTCTCTGTGATATTATTTATCTTGTTATTTGTAATCTATTAGCTGAAGCGTTGTTTCAGGTTTTCCCATTCATCCCTGACTTTACTTTACATTTCCGCATCATATTATGTTTTTATTATGATTTAGCTAAGGTGGCCGATGATGCCTAATGAGTACCCATTATTTTTGTACTCAAACTATACTTCTTCATCTTTTTCTAAAATAGATCCGAGTCAAGATGTCGTCATTGGCATTCTATCCATCGGATTTTTAAGTTCGGATATAGGGTGAGCTTTCAGAGCCGAAGCTGATTCTCTCTCCTTCAACTGCTTTGGGATAGTCTTTCTTTTTTAGACTATTTGTCTATTGATACTATTAGTACTCTTATTATTTAAATTAGTGGCTCTTGTACCGACCTTACTAGGTCGTGGGATTAGCTTTTGCACTTTCTTTTATTTATATATTTGCTATCATTTTTATATTTTATCGACTAAAATCTACTTATAAGCTAAATTTTGATATTCATTATATCTTCCACCATCTAGTCCATTACTTGTCGTTTCGTGCTATAGTTTGGCGTACCTACTGGTGGATCAATGGAGGTGTTATCATGACCTGGGAAATTGGATCGTGACACATTGACCACCTGTCCTATCATGTTAATACTCTTTACTTCCATGACAATGCTCCAGGGAACCTCTCTTTGGTGTCATGGCTTGTCCGAGTCATCAATTGCATCTGTCAATACCAACTCCTTGTGAACTTGTTCTATAACATTCCGAGGAAAAACCTATTGTAGTTTATCACTTTTCCAAACCCCTTTGATCATTAGTTTTTTGCATATCTTTTATTGTTCTTCAAAGTTTAATGAAGGAGGAGGCATGTAGTGTAAAGCCTCCAATTTTTCCAGTTATCAAACAAGATATTAGAATGTTTATACCTTGTTTCCCACCATATCTTCTAGTCAACATTGTCGCTAGCTTACAACATATATTTACAAAGTTATGATCCTTGTTTCTACTCCACCACCTGCAATGTATCTTTTTCAATATTTTTCCACATGTGATTAGTCCATAAGGACTATTTAGTTCTGAATATCCACCATAGATTTAGAAAAAGATATTTGGAAACATCAAATAATGATCTAAATCCCTAACCACCTTCTGATTTTGGCAAACATACACTTGTCCAGGATACCCAATGCTTGCTTCTTCCTTCATCTTTGCTATTCCACAGGAATCTAGCAAAGAGTTTGTGTTGATCATGAATCACACACTGGTTGAAAAATAATCCTGGGGACAAATATATATTGGGCGACATATTCTTAAGGACACCTTCTTTGGCATACCTTAAGCTTTGAAGAATTTCCTACAATGTTGTATTGAGGTATTTTTCATAAGATTGTCAACAATATTTTGAGGGGTTAACTAGTAAAAGTAGATGAATGGGCATGACTTTGAGGACATTAGATATCGGGATATCCTTCCTCCCAAAAGATGGAAGTTTCCCTTTCCATGCATGGAGCTTCTGTTTTGTTTATGTAAAATTACAAATTAATAACCGGACTCCATATTTAATCAGTTAAACTATAAAATAACAAAAAAATATTAAAATAATATTAGCTATATTAATTTTAATACATAAATAATTTATATTCTAATCAGTAACTAGTTCAATTTAAGTTGCTCGAAATTGGTAGGGGTGTTCGATACGAGAGCGGATTTGAAGGTCAGATACTTCATAAGCTAAATTTTAAGATTTGGAGATACAGATCTAAGTCTGAATATGGTGCAGAAATTCGGCTAATAATAATCTAAATATCTAAAAATGGAATTCTAAAACTTAAATTATGAGATATAATGTGGAGAAGAAGAAAATATTTACGGAGAGGAGAATCCTAGAAGGAGTAAAGGAGATAAAAGGAAAAAGAGCGGCATAGAAATTTCTATACAAGGTATTTAATTTTTCTTCAAAGTACGAAAAATTTCTCCTTTTCATTGAATCAATCTAGAATTTCTTTGTCGATTTTTATCACGATCCAAAAACTAAGGGACATGATGGCACTTGTTGCGAAAAGCCTTTACAAGTAAGATTATCTCCCAAATTGATATGAAATAAGAAAACAAGATCGAAACTCAAGGCAAGACTTCTTGAACAAAGTTGAACCACACATTAATAATAATGGTGGAAAATAAATAACAACAATACCATCAATTTCTCCAAAACTTGGTGTCACAGTGTAAGAACTAACTAAACACGTCTCGAAGTCAAAATATACAACTGATAGTACAAAGGGCACATAATCTGTCTCTAAATACAAAACAAGACATATTTTAAACAAGAGGAGATAGTAGATCAACTCTGGAAGCATGGACCGACTGCTACCTCAAAAGTACTCCAAACACTACCCGAATCAGCTATCATGCGGCAACTCGTACCTGGAGCTGCATTGAAAGGGCGCACTTGTACTCAATAAGTATCATAGACTGACTGAGCAAAGTAGAAAATAAAGCATATAAAATATAGATTATGGACACGTCACTTGCAATCATAAAATGTCTCAAACAATAGCCCTCACCGTTTCCACTAACAGATCTACAATATACACATATAGAAAAATGCAAGTACAAGAAAAAAGCACAAACAAATAGATATCACATTAAGAATTAAAATACAATATAAAATATACATAGTATATGAAATGCAATGAAGATGATGATAATGATGATGATGATGATGTGATACACGATGTTGTCACACAACCTCCATATACACCTACAGATATTCCATGAATGTACATGATATGAGGATGTAATGCTCAAAACCTATCAGAATGGAAACTCTTAATATCCAACCAATATATCAACCATGTAAGCTAAAAATTCACTCAAATCAACCAATCATCCATGACCCAATATAATTCAGAAATCATAAAGTGAAATGTGCAAGTAAGATGTCATTAATACCACATAACTTCCAATTTAGGATTTTTCCACCAAAAAGATTATATATAGCAATAATAGGCCAACATCATCATAAAAAATCTCACATAGTCACACATAGCAAAGAATGTCTCAAAAACACCAAATAAAAACAACACAGGCCCCCACACAGGCACAAAACAATAATAAAGCCATTTTCATGATTAGTTTTCACGTCCAGAATATGATTTTATACCAATACCATGCCAGTCTGAAGAAAGTTAAGCCATAACCTCTCAGAATATAAAAAATTGATCAAAAAATCCTTCAACACAGAGCTTTCTTCACACGAAAGGATCCCGAATCCACTAAAATGTGAAAATATAAAACTACGCATAAAAAAAAAGTCAACGATACTCATATTGACCATTTTTTAGTCAAGATCAAAATGAACTCTTGAAATTGACTTTCGAAAAAAGGGGTAAATTCAAAATTTTAGTCTAAAAATATATTGCTCATGATTAAAGAAAGTCATAGAAGAAAACTCAAGTGAAAATGGGTTGAAATTGGGGTTTAAATCAAAGAATTTCTAATTTAGGCCTTCTAGGCCAAAATCCCCAAATTTTACTTTTGAAATTGAGTTTTAACAAGATTAAAATGACAAGAATCAAAGAAAAATAATTGAAATAGGGATTGGGAGCTTACCCAAACTTGAAAATGGAAGAAATCACCCCAAAACTAAAAAACCCAAGATCCAAGTACAAAAAATGATGAAAATCGCAAAACAAAATAGATATATAACCTACCTAGGCATTGCTTGAGCGAAAACCGGGACGCTTAAATGAACATTGCTTAAGCGACCAGGTGTCACTTAAGATATAACCTCCTGGTCCATGAGTGTCGCGTAAACGACCTGGCTATCGCTTATGTGACTATTGCTTAAGCGAGTCGATCGTCTCTTAAGAGTTACTTCTCCTGCCAATCCAGGCAGCTTAAGCGACTCAAATGTCGCTTAAGCGATCTCGCTTAAGAAGATGCACCAGTTGAATAGTGCATCAGCTGTAGACTTGGAGAATTTCAAGTCTCCGTGGACGCCTCGAGATTCATTAAAAATTTCAAGAACACAAATAAAAGATGTTACTTTACTAAATTGATGCTTTGAATTCAATGACGGTATCAAATTTTGGAAAAAAAACATCATTTCAAAAAGTTGACCTCCAAAACTCAATTTCACAACTTTTTGAACCGAGGATCGAAATAAGAAACATAAGCTATAAAACCACACTAACCATGTTACCAACCTAAAATCAATATTTCGGATCTACTGGCATAGTACGTTTTACCATCTGATGCACAAAGCAACAAATATTGACCAAAGTTAACTATAAAACCTCTTTAACTACCAAAAATCATAAACTCATATAAATTATACCGAAATGCATTGAAAACCATGTCAATCATATCCACACCCTAGAAATACAAAGCAACCACACAAAGCGGTAAAATAGTCAAATCACACAGAATTCAATTATTCACAAAAATTATCAAAAATTAGGTCATTACATCATCCACCACTAAGAATTTAGTTCGTCTTCGAACTATAGGTAAGGGAAATACCTGAATCGGCAAAAAGCTAAGAATAACTACCATGCATTCCAGACTTGACTTTCCACGTAACCTTATCTAAAGGTTGATATCTCTACTGGAACTTAACCACCATCATATCTCTAGAACGCAACCTTCTAAAATCCCTGGCTAGAATAGAGACGGGATCCTTAATAAAGGACAACCTCTCATAAACCTTGACTGCATTCCAACAAATGACATGAGACTTATCCAGAATGTAATGACAAAGCATGTAAGCATGAAAAACTAGATGAACAGTTGATAAATCAGGGGGCAGTACTAACTCATAAGCCACATCCCTAATAGTCCAGCAAATCTTAAAAGGTACAATATACATGGGTCTTAACTTGATCCTCTTCTCAAACCTTATCATACCCTTAATGGAAAACACATAAAGGAAGACCCTATAACTAATACTTAATCTCAGAGAAGAAAGTCTATGATATGTATAGTACTTCTTCCTACTCTGTGCCGCTCGATATCTATCCTGAATGACCCAAACTCTATCCAAAGACTCACAAAGCAAGTTCATACCTCGAGGTATAGTCTCATAAACCTCAAACCAACTAACTGGAGAGTGACAATTCCTCCCATACAAAGCCTCAAAAAGAGTCATCTCAATGCTGGAATGATAGATATTACTATACAAAACTCTGTGAAAGCTAGATGTTGCTCCCATTAACGTCCAAAGTCCATAACACACGCATAGAGCATATCCTCCTAAACCTGAATAGTTTGCTCTGGCTAACCATCGTTATGGGAGTGAAAAGTTGTACTAAGATCCACTCGAGTACCTAACTCCTCCTGAAAAGTCTTCCAAAAGTAAGATGTGAATACTTAATATCTATCTGAGATGCTAGACACTGACACATCATAAAGATAAACTATCTCACGAATATATATGGGCTAACCTCTAAGCACTGAATGAAACCTGAACTGAAATAAAATAAGTAGATTTGGTTAATCGATCCACGATGACCCAAACACTATCAAAACCACAAGAAGTATGAGGCTATCACAAAGTTCATAGTGATCCATTCTCATTTCCACTCGGGAATAGATAACATCTGAAGCAAACCACCAGGCCTGAAATGCTTGAGCTTCACTTGTTGACAATATAGGCAACGAGCTATAAAATTTTCTATATCATTTCTCATACCACCCCACCAGTAGTGTTGCCTCAGGTCATGATACATCTTGGTTACTTTCTGATGGATGGAATACCAAGAACATAGAGCCTCTTCCAAAATCAATCTAATCCAATCACCCACTCTAGGTGCACAAACTCGACCTCCAATCCTCAAAACACCATCTAAATCAAGCGATGCTTTCTTATCCTCTTAACTCAATACTTTATCCCGAATCACTCTCGATCCAACATCATCAAACTAATAATCCTGAATTTGCTCCATTAAAGAAGACCTAGCCTCCACAAAGGCCAAAACATAATCAAGTGTTGAAACATCAAGTCTAACCATCTGGTTAGATAAAGACAGAACCCTTAAGGACAAACACCGCTCCTGGGTTAAAAGATGTGACAAGCTCCCATGATAGTAAACTTTAGGCTCAAGGCATCCGTAACCACATTAGCCTTGCTCGGATGATAGAGAATAGCTAGGTCATAATCCTTAAGCAACTCAAGCTAACGATGCTACCTCATATTAAGATCTCACTGGGATAATAAATACTAGAGGCTAGATGATCCAAGAAAATCTCACTACAGACTCCATACAAATAGGATAGGGTAATTTTTCTCATGGGGTTTCAACTGATGAGAAACATACACAATCACCTTACCCTCCTGCATCAACACAACACTTAACCCAACACCTGATGCATCATAAACTATGGTAAAACCCATGCCCTCTTGGGGCAAAGTCAAGATGCGAGTTTATGTCAATAAATCCTCAAGCTTTGGAAATTCACCTCACAAGCATAAGACTAATGAAAGGAAATATTCTTCTGACTCAACATGGTCAATGAAGCTGCAATACATGAAAACCCCTCAACAAAACACCGATAGTAGCCTGCTAAACCAACAAAACTTTGAATCTCGATAGGTAAAGTAGGCTAGCACAATTACAAATAACTAAAATATTGGCCAAATCAATCATAAACCATCCTTAGTCTCCACATGACCCAAGAAACAAACTGACTCCAATCAAAAATCATAATTGGAGAACATAGCATACAACTTCTCATCCCTCAATCTCTAGAGTATAGTCTACAAATGCTCCTTATAATTGGCCTCACTCTTGTAGTAAACCAAGATATCATCTATCAAAATAATAATAAAAAAGTCAAGATACGATTAAAATACCCGATTCATCAACTCCATAAACTTGGATGGGGCATTGGTTAACCCAAAGGACATGACCAAGAACTTATAATAACCGTACCAAATTAAAAGGTGGTCTTCAGAATCTCTAAAGCTCTAATCCTTGGCTAGTGATACTGGACCTCAAATCAATCTTCAAAGACACCAAAGCACCCTAAAGCTGATCGAACAAATAATCAATACAAGAAAGAGGATACTTATTCTCAACCAACACCTTATTTAATTATCGATAATCAATACACATACGCATAGACCCATCCTTTTTCTTTTCAAACAATATAGGCGCACCCCAAGGTGATACACTAGGTTGGATAAATCCCTTATCCAAAAACCGTTGCAACTGATCATTCAATTCCTTTAACTTTGCAGACACCGTCCTATAAGAAGGAATATAAATAGGTTTAGTGTCTAGCTCAACATCAATGGCGAAGTCAATATTATGATCCATAGGCATACTAGGCAAATTTGTAGGGAAAACATCCATGAACTCATGGACAACACAAACAAAATCTAAAGAAAACGGGGAATCAATACTAGTATCATACATATGAGCCAAATAAGACAATCATCCGCTCTCAATCAAGCGACGAGTCTGAAGAAAAGATATAACTCTTTTCGGACCCAAATGAAGCACACCTTTCCAAGCTATCCTTGGAACACCTAGCATAGCCAAAGTCATGGTCTCAGCATAATATTCAATGATAGCATAATAAGGAGCTAACCAATCCATACCCAAGATAACTTCAAAAACTACCATAATTAGAATAATCAGATCTACCCAAGTCTAACGCCCAGCAAAGGTCACAACACAAGATCAGTGCATCCGATCTACAACTATAAATTCTCTTATAAGGGTAGATACATAGATAAACATAGAAAGAGGCTCACTAGTAGAATTAAAACCCAAAGAAAAATATGCATACACATAGGAGAAATTCACCCCAGGGTCAAATAACACGAATGCATATCTAAACCAAATAGGGGTGATACCTATGATGACAGTGTTAGAAGCCTCTTCCTCTGATCTAGCGGGTATAGCATAGCACTGTCCATGACCATAACCTGACTGAGTATCCTTGCGACCAGCACCACAAGTACCTCTACCTCTTCCTCATGCACCTCTAGTAGAACCTCTATGTCACGCCCCAAAATCCCATCGGGCCGGACTGGTACCCGAAGCTGAGAAGGCTCGGGAGAACCCGTTCAAATACCTGTACTTTCACTTACATGTCACCAAAACTTTGGGCAGCACTTCGTTGCATATAGAAGGGTCTAATTACCTGTATCAGCACAACACGCACAAATATATATATATATATATATATATATATATATAATACTTGGCCGTCGGGGCCACCACATATACAAATATAACATCACTATATAAACTTCCATGACTTTACCCTTCCTTATGTCTACAAAGCCTCTAGGATATACATGACATAACTAGGGTCGGGACAAACACCCGCCCACACATGACTCCTGTACAATAACAAAACATAAGGAACCGACTCGGAAAGCTCCGAAGTAAACTGGAGCTCACCAACAATAGTTGTATGACCTGGCTCCTATCTATGCTGTGAATGAGCTGAAGCACCTGTGCCTGCAACATGAAATGCATGTCTCCCGTGAGGGACGTTAGTACAAAATATGTACTGAGTATGTAAAGATGTAAATAATCATATGTGATATGGGGGATCAAGAAAATCAGACACAAGTGAATAAATCATAATAGAAGTGAACCACACTTCATAAACACTTTTAGGATCATGTACATTATCATTAATCTGAATTGGGTTCTTGAATTCAAACACATTTGTGGAACGGTATACATTCGTTCATTTCTTTCTTTACAATTATCATTTGCTATTACCTCCTCCTCCCGAACCTCCAACCACCTAACAATAACCAATACTGTACAGTACTGTGACCATTAGCCTACCCCCAGTACATATCAACTGGGATGAACCCATGCTAGGCTTATGCCCCTGGGATACCACCCATAAACACATAAATAGGGATCAACCCATGATATGCTTATGCCTTTGGGATACCACCCGATAAGAGAGAACTTCCATCACTTAGTTCAAAATATTTTGAGATTATTACGTTAGTGTTCATGCCAATATAGTACCTTTGGAACAATGATACATCAATAGGAATCAAGTAATAGACCTTCTATACAATAACGATGTAATAAAGACTCATTGGTACATCAACAATGTGTTTTAGAATCATCAATATCACAACAATAAAATTGGAGCCTTTTGGTATATGAATGAAACATTTTGACACTTTATAGAATGGAGACAACTTTGTTGGTAATGTAGAATAATACATGTATTTGGACAACCTCGGAATCTTACTTGATGGAACATTAGTGTTTTCATGCCAAAAAAACATCGTTAGAGTATGCTTTACATACCTCGTTGTAGATTCGGGTACCAATTCAACACAACTTTCCGCCTTTACAAATCACTTATCTACAATGAAATGTTTGGCACCTAGTATTAGCAACCCAACACCACAATTCTCTTCCATAATTCCATACGACCAATATTTGCAAAGTATTCCAAAAACCAACTTGAACAATAGGTTTATGCGTGTGTATATATATATATATATAATCATCATTTCAATACCGCATCATCACACCAAATCCCTTCACAATTCAACATAATCCAACCATGCACACGAATAATCCAACATCATTTCCAATCATCTTTCAACAACAATCAAATAACATACTCCTTATGCTCACATGCATATATATACATATCCATATAAATAACACCAACATAATTTACATCCTTACCATAAAATGGCCCTTTTGATTTCGAAGTCCTGTTGGCACAAATAAGGGGGTTCTTCTCGAAGCCCTCGAGACGGTGAACACAACTACGGAATCAATTTGGATTTTCTACGGTTGAATCACAAGATAATTGGAGGTGAAATTTGGCTAGGGTTTCTTATTCTTCAATAATGGATGATAAATGATGGATATGAGGCTAAGTATATGTATAAAATGATCAATTTTCGTCCATGAGGTGAATGAAAATTACCATATTACCCTTAAAAATTTAAGTATATCCGAATCTGTCCATGGTGGACTGTTTTGATAGGTTAAAGTAAATCGACCATAACTCTTTGCTCCGATATTGGATTTGGGTGAAATTGGTATCGTTAGAAATATAATTCAAAGGTATTTCAGTTCATATAAAGTAGGCCACCCAGTTCGTCCTGTACAAGGAGTTATGATTATTTGAAGTTGATCCTAAAAATCTATTTTGAGAGGCTGAAGTAAAACGAGTATAACTCCTTACTCAGATGTTGGATTTGGATGAAACCAATTGCATTAGAAATAAAACTCTCGAAGATTCTCATTGATATATAGCAGATCACACAGTTCATTTTGTACAAGGAGTTATGATCATTTAAAGTCGACCCAAAAATCTGTTTGGCTGCAGTACTTTTGTGTGCAGAAAATTTCTGTACATTTACTGTTCATTGCGTCCACCATTTTCAAGTTTCGAACATGCTCGCTTATATGCGATACTCATCTATTTTCAAAAATCTTTATATCGTTGGAAATCTAACTCGATAAACTTCGCATAGAAACTTCGACGAGCAAATTTCGGTATAAATAAAGTCGATTCCTATACACCTATAATCAAACTATACACTTGAAACCATCTCAAAGTAATCAATACTCATACTTAAACTCATATATACCTAACTTATGATCAATAAATATACTCCAACACATATAACCATGGATAATGCACATAATTAAGTACGGGGTGTTACATCCTTCCCCCCTTAAGGACATTCGTCCTCGAATGTTAAATGTAGTTATTTAACTGAAACAAGTTCTAATTCATAATTGATATTCATACCATCATATAGATATTATACATATGTAAAAACTTACTTGTTAGTGTCCCAGTTCCACTCCTTGCACTTCTTTTTTTCACCTTTGAACAAATAAGGGTATTTCGATTTCATTGCTTCCTCCGCTTCCCATGTAATCTCTTCCCTTTGTTGATTTCTCCAAAGTACTTTCACCGATGCTACTTCTTTATTTCTCATCTTCTTAACTTGACGATATAATATAGCAATAGGCATCTCCTCATAGGTAAGATCTTCTGTTACTTGCACATCTTCAGTAGAAGTAATAAGGGACGGATCTCCGATGCACTTCCGAAGCATCGATACATGAAATACTGGATGCACTGATGAGAGTTCCTGGGGTAGCTCTAATTCATAAGCAACTTGCCCACATCTTCGAATAATCTTATACGGGCCTATATATCGTGGACTCAACTTTCCTTTCTTGCCAAATCTCATCACCCCTTTCATTGGCGATACCTTCAAAAATACCCAATCGCCTAACGAAAACTCTAGCCCTTTTCTTCTACTATCTGCATATGACTTGTGTCGACTTTGGGCTATTTTCAACCGCTGTTGAATCACCTTAATTTTTTCTATGGCTTGATACACAAGATCCGATCTGAACATAAGAGTTTCACCCGCTTCGAACCATCCTATTGGTGATCTACACTTCCTCCCATATAAAGCTTCATATGGTGCCATTTTGATACTTGAATGATAGCTATTATTGTAGGCAAACTCAATAAGAGGTAAATGATCATCCCAGCTGCCTTTATAATCTATAACACATGCTCGTAGCATATTTTCAAGTGTTTGAATGGTGCGCTCTGCTTGTCCATCCGTCTGAGGGTGAAAAGCTGTACTCAGATTCACTTGTGTTCCCAAACTCCATTTGAAAGACTTCCAAAAGTTTGCGGTAAATTAAGTTCCCCGATCCGATATAATAGAAGTTGGCACTCTATGTAATCGGACTATTTCTTTAACATATAGCTTCAAATATTCTTCAACTGTGTAAGTGGTCTTAACGGGTAAGAAATGTGCAGATTTAGTAAGCCTATCCACAATCACCCATATAGAATCAAATTTCCAAGCTGTACGAGGCAAACCTGTAACAAAATCCATGTTGATCATGTCCCACTTCCAAATTGGAAAATCTATGCATTGCATATAGCCTCCGGTCTTTTGATGTTCCACTTTAACTCGTTGGCAATTTGGACATTCAGCTACAAATTCTGCGATGTTCCTTTTCATGTCATTCCACCAATATACATCCTTCAAATCTTGATACATTTTGGTTGACCCAGGATGAATAGAATACCTTGAGAAATGTGCCTCAGTCATAATTTTTTTTCTTAGCTCATCAACACTAGGCATACATAGTCGATTTTGGCATAGAAGTACTCCTTCTTGTGAAAGCTCAAATACCTTCGTCGCACCATTTTGGACATTCTCCTTGAGTTGTAATCAAACAGGATCTGCATCTTGCTTCTCTTTCACCTCAGCTACTAATGAGGATTCCGCGGCATTATCACAATAAGCTCCTCGTCCGGAGTTTTGAGAAGACGAACTCCTAGACTAGCTAATTGATGAAGATCTTTAATCATCCCTTGACTTTCTACAGGTGCCATCATAGCCTTACAACTCAACGCATCAGCTACTATATTTGCTTTCCCTGGGTGATACAAAATATCAATATCATAATCTTTTAATAGTTCCATCCACCTTCGCTGCCTTAGATTTAGATCCTTCTAACTGAAAATATATTGTAAGCTCTTATGATCAGTATATATATCAACATGAACCCCGTATAAATAGTGGCGCCATATTTTTAAAGCAAAGATAACCATTGCCAGCTCAAGATCATGTGTCGGGTAATTTTTCTCATGTGGCCTCAATTTCCTTGAGGCATATGCTATCACCTTACCATGCTGCATTAATACACATCCTAAACCAATTCTCGAAGCATCACAATACACTGTATACCCTTCTGTACCTTCTGGAAGTACCAACACAGGTGTCGAAGTCAACTTATTCTTCAATTCTTGGAAACTCTCCTCACACGCATCACTTCATTGGAACTTGGATGCTTTATGCGTTAGCTTAGTTAAGGGTGCTGAAATAGAAGAAAAACCCTTAACAAACTTTCTATAATAACCAGCCAACCCAAGAAAACTACGAATCTCCGTAGGCGTTGTGGGCCTTGGCCAATTCTTCACAGCTTCTATCTTTTGAGTATCAACCTGTATGCCTTCATTTGATACAATATGGCCCAGAAATGCCACTGACTTTAGCCAAAATTCACATTTAGAAAATTTTGCATACAGCTTGCATTCACGAAGAGTTTACAACGCCTGTCGCAAATGATTAGCATGATCCTCTTCTGATCTAGAATAAACTAGAATATCATCAATGAAAACTATCATGGATACATCTAGAAATGGCTTAAACACCCTATTCATTAAATCCATGAAAGCTGCAGGTGCATTAGTTAGCCCAAATGACATAACTAGAAACTCATAATGACCATACCTTGTTTGGAAAGCTGTTTTAGGTATATCTTTTTCTTTGACTCTCACTTGATGATAACCTGACCTCAAATCAATCTTAGAAAAACATTTGGCACCTTGTAACTGATCAAATAAATCATCAATTCTTGGAAGAGGATATTTATTTTTAAGAGTCACTTTATTTAGCTGCCTATAATCAATACACATTCGCAATGCGCCATCTTTCTTGCGCACAAACAGCACTGGTGCTCCCCAAGGGGAAATACTAGGCCTAATGAACCCCTTTTCTAGCAAATCTTTCAATTGCTCTTTCAATTCTCGTAATTCTGCTAGGGCCATCCTATACGGAGGAATTGAGATTGGCTTAGTGCCTGGTATCACATCAATACCAAATTCTATTTCTCGTTCAGGAGGTAAACCTGGAAGATCTTCAGGGAATACATCAAGAAATTCACTTACTATTGGTACAGTGTGAAGATCTGGTGATTCCGATTTTGTATCCTTTACTCTAACTAAACAACATATGTAGCCCTTGAAAATCATTTTTCTCGCTTTGCAATAAGAAATAAATCTACCTCTTGGTGCGCCAATCTTACCTTGCCATTCAATAACTGCTTCATTAGGAAAATGTAAATACATCCTTTTCGTACAACAGTCAATTTTGGCATATAAGACGCCAACCAATCCATACCCATTATTACATCAAAATCTACTATTTCTAGTTCCACAAGATTGGCCATCGTGTCTGGACCACACATAGTTACTACACAATCTTTATAAAATCTTCTAGCAATAATAGATTCCCCAACCAGGGTAGACACTTCTAACAGCTTATCTAACAATTCGGGGGTTCTTTTGAACTTTTCAGCAACCAAGGGAGTAAAATATGATAATGTAGAACCGGGATCAATTAGAGCATATACATCAAATGAAAATATGGACAACGTACCCATAACCACATCTGGGGAAGCCTCTAGATTCTGTCAATCCGCTAAAGCATAAGTGCGATTCTGAGTCCCGCTGGAACTGGCGACTCTTTTTGCATTTCTAGCATGACCCGCAGGTTGTGTGCCCCTACCAGAATAAGATACCGGTGACGATGATGCAACAACTGGTCCCGAAGGTCGTGCTACGCCACCTGCGCCCCTTCGTGGGCATTCTCTCATCATATGCCCCATCATACCGCACCAAAAACAAACATTTGTTCCTATTCGAGATACGCCCATATGATGCTTTCCGTATCGATTACATATCTCTCGAGGAGGTCTCGATTGGCTCATGTTCCCTTGCCCATGATAACCCACTGATCGCGAACTATGACCCTCACTTCTTTGCCCAAATTGACTGCTTCTGAACCCCTGATGCTGTGGTGGAGCACTAGCTGCAGAATAAGAAAATAATGGTCTAGGTGGTCTAGTAGAAAATTGAGGTCTAAAACCTCCCTGTGGCGCCATAAACTGCCCTGTAGATCTAGCCCTTTTAGATGATCTGCTTTCAAATTCCTGTGTTCTTTTTCTTTGCCTCTGGTCTTCCATTTTCTGTGCAAATGCTTGGATCCTAGCTATATCCATGTCTTTATTCAGTGCAACAATAGTACAATCCCTAACCAAATACGGATCCTATCCATCCACATATCGATGAACTCTGTCATCCATAGTAGCTATAACATTAGGAGCATATCTGGACAAAGAATTAAATCGAAAACTATACTCCCTCACACTTGTATTACCCTGTCGAAGATTTAAGAACTGATCCACACGGGCCTAACGAGTCTCATATGGAAGATAATGATCAATAAATGCCTCTTTGAACTCTTTCCAAGTAGCTGGGGGTGCATCAATGCCCCTTGACCGTTTCCAGTCTTCATACCAATATATAGCCTCACCTTTGAATCTATATGCGGCTAACTCCACTGTCTCTCTGCCCGATACATGCATTACCTCTAGGGCCCTTTGGATCTGATCAATAAAGTCCTGCGGATCTTCGTTAAGATTGGATCCGGTAAAAGTAGGTGGATCTATCTTAAGAAAATCTTACGTCCAAAGACTAGCCGCCCTATCAGTACCGCTAGAACCCGCGGCAGGAATAGCTTGCCCTTGGACTTGAACGGCAACAATCCGGGTCAACAGTCGTACTGCATACCTCATATCCTGATCAGCAGCATTAACAAGTGGTTCTGTGAATGTGGTTCGCCTCCCACTTATTTCATCTGGAGTGGAAGACATTTCAGATACCCGCTCAGCTTGTGCTTCACTCTGATTAACCTGTGCAGGTGGTGACTTACTAGTCCCTTCTCCGGCAGCCACGTCTACCCGCTTGCCAATATTCTTACATCTGGTATCCGGCATTCTTACTGTATTAAGAGAAACAAATGGATTCAGTGGTCAACTATGACTTCATTTGCTATATAAACTCTATGGCACGATCTATGATCTGAAGAAAAGAAACAATTTCCTAAATGTCCATAGCCTCCTGTTTATTGATGTGGTGCACAACACACCGATAAACAAGACTCTACATAGACACGTCTTTGTAGACTCACTAGGACGAACCGCTCTAATACCACTTTTGTCACGCCCCAAAATCCCATCGGGCCGGACTGGCACACGAAGCCGAGAAGGCCCGGGAAAACCCGTTCAAATACCTATACTTTCACTTACATGTCACCAAAAATTTGGGCAACACTTCGTTGCATATAGAAGGGTCTAATTACCTGTATCAGCACAACACGCACAAATATATATATATATATAATACTTGGCCATCGGGGCCACCACATATACAAATATAACATCACTATATAAACTTCCATGACTTTACCCTTCCTTATGTCTACAAAGCCTCTAGGA
Source organism: Capsicum baccatum var. pendulum (assembly GCA_030864225.1). Taxonomy (NCBI): domain Eukaryota; kingdom Viridiplantae; phylum Streptophyta; class Magnoliopsida; order Solanales; family Solanaceae; genus Capsicum; species Capsicum baccatum. The sequence goes on from CM061554.1 coordinate 44,807,860, forward strand.
TATACATGACATAAATAGGATCGGGACAAACCCCCGCCCACACATGACTCCTGTACAATAACAAAATATAAGGAACCGACTCAGAAAGATCCAAAGCAAACTGGAGCTCACCAACAATAGCTGTATGACCTGGCTCCTATCTATGCTGTGAATGAGCTGAAGCACCTGTGCCTGCAGCATGAAATGCAGGTCCCCCGTGAGGGACGTCAGTACGAAATATGTACTGAGTATGTAAAGCTGTAAATAATCATATGTGATATGGGAGATCAAGAAAATCAGACATAAGTGAATAAATCATAATAGAAGTGAACCACACTTTATAAACACTTTTAGGATTATGGACATTATCATTAATCTGAATTGGGTTCTTGAATTCAAACACATTTGTGAAACGGTATACATTCGTTCATTTCATTCTTTACAATTATCATTCGCCATTACCTCCTCCTCCCGAACCTCCAACCACCTAAAAATAATTAATACTGTACCGTACTGTGTGTACTGGGATCGACCCATGCTAGGCTTATGCCCCTGGGATACCACCCATAAACACATAAATAGGGATCGTCCCATGATAGGCTTATGCCCCTGGGATACCACCCGATAAGAGAGAACTTCCATCACTTAGTTCAAAATATTTTGAGATTATTACGTTAGTGTTCATGCCAATATAGTACCTTTGGAACAATGATACATCAATAGGAATCAAGTAATAGACCTTCTATACAATAACGATGTAATAAAGACTCATTGGTACATCAACAATGTGTTTAAGAATCATCAATATCACAACAACGAAATAGGAGCCTTTTGGTATATCAATGAAACATTTTGACACTTTATAAAATGGAGACAACTTCGTTGGTAATGTAGAATAATACATGTTTTTGGACAACATCGGAATCTTACTTGATGGAACATTGGTGTTTTCATGCTAAAAAAACATCGTTAGAGTATGCTTTACATACCTCGTTGTAGATTCGGATACCAATTCAACACAACTTCCCGCCTTTACAAATCACTTATCTACAATGAAATGTTTGGCATCTAGTATTACCAACCCAACACCACAATTCTCTTCCATAATTCCATACAACCAATATTTGCAAAGCATTACAAAAGCCAACTTGATCAATAGGTTTATGTGTGTGTATATATATATATATATATAATCATCATTTCAATACCTCATCATCACACCAAATCCCTTCACATTTCAACATAATCCAAACATGCACAAGAATAATCCAACATCATTTCCAATCATCTTTCAACAACAATCAAATAACATACTCCTTATGCTCACATGCATATATATACATATCCATATAAATAACACCAACATAATTTACATCCTTACCATAAAAAGTCCCTTTTGATTTCGAAGTCCTGTTGGCACAAATAAGGGGTTCTTCTCGAAGCCCTCGAAACGGTGAACACAACTACGAAATCAATTTGGATTTTCTACGGTTGAATCACAAGATAATTGGAGTTGAAATTTGGCTAGGGTTTCTTATTCTTCAATAATGGATGATAAATGATGGATATGAGGCTATGTATATGTATAAAATGACTAATTTTTGTCCATGAGGTGATGGAAAATGACCATATTGCCCTTAAAAATTTAAGTAAATCCGAATCTGTCCATGGTGGACTGTTTTGATAGGCTAGCGTAAATCGACCATAAATCTTTGCTCCGATATCGGATTTGGGTGAAATTGGTATCGTTGGGAAGATAATTCAAAGGGATTTCATTTCATTTAAAGTAGGATACCCAGTTCGTCCTGTACAAGGAGTTATGATCATTTGAAGTTGACCCTAAAAATCTGTTTTGAGAGGCTGAAGTAAATTGAGTATAACTCCTTACTCAGATGTTGGATTTGGATGAAACCAATTGCATTAGAAAGAAGACTCTCGGGGATTCTCATAGATATATAGAAGCTCACATAGTTTATTTTGTACAAGGAGTTATAATCGTTTAAAGTCGACCCAAAAATCTGTTTGGCTGCAGTACTTTTGTGTGCAGAAAATTTCTGCACATTTACTGTTCATTGCGTCCACCGTTTTCAAGTTTCGAACATGCTCTCTTATATCCGATACTCATCTATTTTCAGAAATGTTTATATCGTTGGAAAGCTAACTCGATAAAATTCGCATAGAAACTTCGATGAGCAAATTCTGGTATAAATAAAGTCTATTCCTATACACCTATAATCAAACTATACACTTGAAACCATCTCAAAGTAATCAATACTCATACTTAAACTCATATATACCTAACTTATGATCAATACATAGACTCCAACACATATAACCATGACTAATGCACGTAATTAAGTACGGGGTGTTACACTCTACATCTCTCTTCCTTATGTACCTCTAGTAGAACCTCTACATCTCTCTGCCGATATAGGAGTAGGCTTGAAAACACAGTGGGAATAGTCTTATTCCAAATGGCAAAGCTCACCATACATAAATTAACTTCTACGGCCCGATTCAATAAGGAAGGGCTGAGATAGAATGACTACCTGAAGTTATTGGACCAGAAGACCTACTACCTAAATCCTACAAGGCTGCATGCACTAGTCAACCATGATACATACAAGAAACTCTAGAATCTCTGCCTTAAGGAGTTTGACCTTTAAACTTGCCTTGATGGTGCACCCTTTTGGCACCTCCCTAAGACGCTCGAAGAATAGACTTAGTCATGTTAGCATGATCCACTATATGCTAAAATGATTCCCCTGACACTCCCATCTGGGCAGTAGCAAGCTGAAGCGATATATCCAACCCTTTCACAAACTTTTGAATCTTCTCAGACTCGGTGGCGATATTGGCATAAGAATATATAAACAAGTCACAAAAACATGCCTTATTGGAACCTTGCTCCAAATGATAAAACTCGTCACTCATTTAATCCCCTAAATTGTATAGCACAAATCTATCCAAAAAGGCCTCAGCATACTGATCCTAAGTCATTTCTATTGAACAAAGAGATCTACAACTAACAAGTGACCTCCACCAATCCCTAGCTGTATCTTTCAATTGGTAAGTAGTGTAAGAGACCCCATGCAACTCAAGCAATCCAAGGTTATGGAACTTATTACGACAATTAATCAAGAACTCATAGGCATCCTCGCGTACAACACCACTGAACTTGGATGGATCTAAATGAATAAATCTATCAAACCTCTTATGATCTTCAGAAGATATAACTTTACCCATAATAATAGGAGGCATAGTGAATCTGTCTAGCAGAGATCCTACCTAAGGGGATAACATAGATAAAGGTTAAACTCTTTATCTCAAAATACCATTCTCAAATGTTGGCACAAAAGAAGGAACAACACTCAGAGTCTGTGGAGTACCATAAGCAGATGTCGGTAGCATTGGAGAATCCACACACAAAATCAGAGAAACACCATAGGCAGACTCTAGCACAGATGGAGGTACAATACTCGAAACTAGAGAAACACCATATGCACTCAAAGGAGCACCCTCTCAATGAGTTAGCAAATGAATCAACAACCCCTCCAAGATCAGGGTAAAAAAATATTGTATAACTGGTGTAGGTATCACATCTCTGGTATGCTCAACCAAAGGCTCGGGGGTAAGGCGCCTAATACTACCTCTGAATGAGGCAGATCTTCATTTCCGTCCACCACCTCAGGCCTATCTGTGACTCGTAAATCGCCCTCTAGAATAAGCTCTCTCCTCGAATGATGGTTGTGCATTACTAACCTCACTGGATCTAGTCCTCACCATTTGTATAGATAAGAGTGAAACTCAGTTTATAGGTATGGAAAATTCACATGATATATAATGAATAGGGAAAGTTTCTTAAAGATATATTATAGCCTCTCAAAGATAGATACGAACGTCTACGTACCAATCAGCGAGACTCAACTAGACACATTGTTATTACACTAATAAAACCAATGAACCTGGCTTTGATACCAATTTGTCATGACCTAAAAACTAAGGGTCATGATGGCACTTATCAAAATAAGCCTTCACAAGTCTGTCTATCACCTAAACTGATATAAAATGAGGAATTAATATCAAAATCCAAGGCAATACTTCTAGAACAAAGTCGAACCACACATTAGTAATAATAGCAGAACATAAAAAACAATAATACCACATATTCCTCAAAACTTGGTGTCACGATGTAAGAACCAACCAAAAATCACTCAAAGTCAAAATATACAACTCATATTCCAAAGGAACATAATTTTTTTCCGTATACAAAACAAGACATAATCTAAACATGAGGAAATAGTAGATCAACTCTAGAGGCATAGACTGACCGCTACCTCGAAAGTAATCCAAACAACGCCCGAATCAACTATACTGCGGTGCACTCATACCTGAATTTGCACTGAAAGGGCACAGTAGGGGTGAGTATGATCCACTTGTACTCAGTAGTTATCATAGGTCGATTGAGCAATGTAGAAAATAAAGCTTATAAAATACACACAATGGGAACGTCACCTGTAATCAGAAAATATTCCAAACAGTAGCCCATACTGTCTTACTAATAGTTCTACAATATATACATATACTAAAATACAAGTACAAGAAAGAAGCACAAATAGATAGATATCACATCAAGAACGAAAATACAACACAGAATATACACAGTGTATAAAATGCAATAATGATCATGATGATGATGTGATGCACGAGGTTATCGGAAAACCTCCTTATACACCAATCGAGTTGTACTCCCGAGGTAGGACCCGTGAGGGGTTCATCAACCCATATGCAATCGAATATCCAATACTAATCTGATATCCATAACTTCTCTTCGGCACATACATCAGCAGAGAGTTTTTTAAAATGTCATTATTTCTGTCATAAAAAAAAATAGTATTTTCGATATTTTATGATGGTACCAATATTCAATGAATGTATATGATATTAGGATGCTATGCACATAATTAACCAGAATGAGAATTTTCATATCCAACCAATATACCAACCATATGATCATAAAATCCACTAAAATCACCCAACCATACATGATCAAATATAATCTAGAAAACATAAAGTGAAATGTGAAAGTAACATGTCATTGATACCACATAACTTCCAATTTAGGCTTTTTCCACCAAGAAGAGTACAACCGAGAACACACACACACACACAAAAAAAAAACATATATATATATATATATATATATATATATATATATAGTCAACATCATTATATGAGATCCCACATGGTCACACATAGCAAGTAATGTCTCAGAACTACCAAATAACAACATAGTCCCCCACACGGGCACAAAATAATAATAAAGTCATTTTCATGATTAGTTCCCACACCCATAACATGATTTTATACCAATATTAACTTCCTAACCCATTATGAAGAAAGTTAATCCATAACTTACCTCGGATGTAGAAAAATGGTCCAAAAACTCTTCAAGATGGAGCTTTTTCCTCACAAATAAATTCAGAATCAACTAAAACATACAAATATAGAATCTACATATCCAAAGGAAGCTAACAATATCTATATTGCCCATTTTTGAGTTGGGATCAAAACGAACTCCTGAAGTAGATTTTTGAAAGAGAAGGGTAAAGTTTAAATTTTAGTCCAAAAATATATTACACATGATTAAATGAAGTCGTAGAAGAAAATCGAAGTAAAAATGGGTTGAAATTGAGGTTTAGGTCGAAGAATTTTTAATTTAGGCCTTTTGGATCAAAATCCTCAAATTTCACTTTTGAAATAGAGTTTTAATTAAATAACAAAAATCGAAGAAAAGTAATTGAAATAGGGATTTGGAGCTTAACCAAGCTTGAAAATGATAGAAATCGCACAAAAGGTCAAAACCCCAAGGTCCAAGCGTCAAAAATAGTGAAAATTATGAAAAGGGGTATATAATCCACCTAGGCAAACACCGGGTTGCTTAAGCAGACATCACTTAAGCGACAAAGTATCGCTTTTGTGATACCTTCCTGGTCCGCGAGTGTCACATAAGAGAGTTGTTCGTCACTTAAGTGACACTTTGTCTATCAATCCAGGTCGCTTAAACTATCAAAATGTCGCTTAAGTGGATGCACCAGCTGAGTGGTGCATCAGCCGGAGACTTGGAGAATTTCAAGTCTCCGCGGACACCTCAGAATTCATCCAAAATTTTGAGAATCGAAGAAAATATGCTACTAGACTAAATTCAATGCTCTAGACTCAATTGCGATATCAAATTTTTTTAAAAAAAATATTGTTTTCACAAAGTTGACCGCCAAAAGTTAATTTGACAACTTTTAGAATCGAGGGTCGAAATGAGAAATAAAATTCGTAAAATTACACCAACCATGTTACCAACCTAAAGTCGACGTTCTGAATCTGCTTGCATAGTTTGTTTTTTCATCCGACGCATAGAACAATAAATATTGACCAAAGTCAACTATAAAGCCTTTTTAACCACCAAAAATTATAAACTCGCACAAATCACACTGAAATGTATTGAAAACCATGTCAGTCATCCCCACACCACATAAATACCACAAAGCAACTACGAAAAGGAGTAAAATGGACAAATCACACAGAAATAAATAATTCACAAAATCACCAAATATTAGGTCATTAGAATTTTAATCATACAAAATCAATTGACCAGATCAGGTACGAATCCCACACTCACACCCATGTCATGTCCACACGGTCACACGAGTGCAGTAGAAAAAGTGAAGCGTTCGGCAAGTTAGAGTTTAATAACCAAAAATTGTAGAAGTCAAACCTTATAGGCCGTTTGGTCCTAAAGTCTGCTCATAAACCCTTTAATTAAAATGGAGAAATCATTTCCATCCTATCATAAATATTTTATTGGAACAATGCTCTAATTTAAAAAAAAAAAAAATCATCTACTTTTCTGTCCCAGTATTTAGCAGAAAATAATTTCCTCACTATCCCAACTAGTTGTGATACTTTATCCTTATTTGGTTACTAATTCAGTGGACGTTTGATTGTAGAATGAGGGATTTAAATTTAAAATTTTGCAGTAGATGTTTGATCGTAGAATTGGGGATTTAGCTTTGAAATTTTAATTTAAAATTGTGTCTATCTGCAAAGTGTGAATAACATTTTCAAATAATGATTTAAAATCTCAAATTCTTCAAAAAATAGGATTTATATTCCAAGCTGTGCTTTCAATTTCTTAAATGTAAAACTTGGTAATGAAGTCAGTTATCAAAAAAATGTAAAATTTAACTCATAAATTTATATTTTATCAAAACAGGCTCATGACTTTAAATTTTGCAAAAGAATAACTCATGCTCGACTTGAATAGATAATTCATATCATGTGGAAAACATTATATATCAGAATATAACTGATTACTGTTAATTTTTAGGACCAATATTTTTACTAAAAATATGTGGGCTGAAAGTTTATAATAATATATAATTACAAATATTTATTTATAAAACGAATATTGAGATGTATGATTTACTTATGCAACGTCTTAGGATATTTCCGTACCTCATTGTATGAGTTATAATTTGCTCATTTGATAAATTTGTGTAAAAGTTTATACAATTTTTATAGCTTTCACAAACTGTAAATTTTCATCACATGTTTTGAAAAAAACAACTTAAGACATTCAAATTGCCTGTCCTAATAAACTTTCAAATCATGATTTGGAATCATTTCTAAATCATCCAATTTATGAACCAATTTCATGTATTCACAAACCATTAATATCTTTACAAAATAAGACGTAATAAATGACTCTCTTGTCTCAATTTATGTGCTATCGTATGACCTGAAGAGTCAAATTTCAAATTTTGATTGTGAATTTAGCAATAAAATCTTTAAGCTTTTACATGTTCGATTCTATGCCGTCGTCACATTCTGATGGTGCATGCTCTCGTTGTTTTGAAAATCTGAATTCGTGTACAAATTTAATTTTCTATTTTTAACTTAAGTTCTATTGTAGTTCGGAGAATATAAAGTCGGTTTTTAATACTTTCTCTATTTTAATTTATTTATTTTAGTTATAAATTAATAATAAAAATATATATATTTTTAATCATAAAATTTTAAAATACTTTCTAAGTGTTAAATTTGGCTTTAGGCTTTAGGCGTCTATTTAATATACTTTCTAAGTACAATTGAGCAGTTGCGTGGGCAGTGGCGGAGCCAATATCTTAATTGAGGAGGTTCAAAATTGAAAAATGTGAACGAAATAATTAGTCAAAGGGGGTTCAGCGTTAACTATATATACATGAAAAATAATTTAAAGCTTGTATACATAGTATAATTTTTCGTCGAAGGGGGTTCGGATGAACCCCCTCACTATGAGCTGGATCTGCCACTATGCGTGGGAGTTTTAAAATTACAAACAAACCATCGTATTAATCCTATACTAGCTTATTTCCTATTTTAAAAAAATGACCTATTTTGACTTTGGAAAAGAGACAAACATACCTCCGAACTATGATAAATGGTATATATATACCTTGCTTCATACTCTGGGTACACGTATGCCCTATAGTTAATGAAACGGTACGTATATGCCCTTCACATTAATGGTAGGAGCATATGTGTATCCAAAGTATGATGAAGAGAATATACATAACATTTATCATAGTTCAGAAATATATTTGTCCCGTTTTCATTAGAATATTTTACCCCAAATAATTATCTCAAGCCCACTATCCAATCCAATAAATCTATCAATCCTTATTTCAAACCAACGCGGCCCGACCACTAATTTTTGTTTCAAACTCGATACTCCCTATTTTCTCTTAAGCGTAAACCCCAATCAAATTGAAGTGATTGATCGTTGTTGTAAGTTGGTGTTTACTGATTGAAAAGAGTAGAGATTAGGCCGGAGGCAGACGGATGTAAAACCTCATAAATTTTGACTAATTTATTTTGGACCCTCCCTTGTCTTTAATGGTAATTGTTTACTTGAATCATGATGAGAGAAAGTAATGGGACTCTTAGAAAGCATTTCAAAATTTTTGGACCACATTTTAGGACATATTGGGACCCTAAAATAGTAAGGGTCCACAATAAGGGTGTGTCACGAAGGGGTGGCACACTTTTATGTAAAACCAGTCAAGGTCTGTGATAAGAGCGTGTCATGGAGGGGTGGCATACTCTTATGCGGAACCAGTCAAGATCTGCGATAAAAGCGTGCCATGCCCTTGTCGCACCGCGATAAGAGTGTGCCACGTCCTTGTCGCACCGCGATAAGGGTGTGCTATGCCATTGGGCTAGTATGATAAGGGCGTACCACGCCCTTGGAATAGTGTGCCATGCCTTTAGGATGGCGTGATAAGGGTGTGCCATGCCCAAGGGTTCAAAACGTCAATTTTTGTTTTTTTGGTTTGGGATGGTTTTTTTTATCCTTTTACCTTTAGAACGACTTCAAAACACTTTTATTCTCTATTACTCATCAATTATCCCTTTTTAACATTGCATTTCTCCTTTCCAACTCCCAAGTCAAGAAACACAAGGGTTTTCTTGAGAATTCAATTCCTCAGGCTCTAATCTCTAATTTCTCTTTAAATTCTTTCATTATTCAAGCATGTTAGACACTCGCTATTCTAATTATTGACTTATTTCATTAATTTACTTGGTATTTAAATATTTATGAATGTTTGATTAAACTAAGGTTGAGGGTTTTTAATTATGGAACACTTGCATTGTTTTTCCTTATTTTTAATGGTTTGTTCATGGTTTAAATGGTGGATTATGGACTGAATTGATGTCTCATGGTAATGGTGGATGTGTGAATTTGGTTTTTCATATTATTTATGAATTTTGTATAATTTTACTGACATGAACCTCAACCCATATTGTTAATTTGGCTTTAAACAATAACTCTACATAGTTTTTCACTTACCTTTTCAAATATAGGTATTACATTAAACGGTAAAGAAATAAAGAGGTTTTTTGAATGCCTTTGGGGGCTATTGTTTTGGATTTTAAATGAAATATGGAGTCAAATTGGTTAAATGGTTATGGTTTGGCATAATTGGAATAGCTTGCAAGTCTATTGGTATAATGATACAAAGTTGGGAATGCCTTTATAGATGACTCCATGGATGATACTATGTGCAACTAATTTTAATAGGACTTAAAGAGAATTGTGTATCTCACCAAGAAGGTGTAGTCCTATGGGGACCAACACTAGAAATCACGTTTGGCGACATTGGGGCCTATGACCATTATGTCATATTTGTGTAGTATATTTTAGGGAGGCTAATTGACTATAGGTGGATTTATCCTATTTCTCTGGTACATGTGGCTAATATGGATTTGGGCCCTTCTAGTGAAAGGAGCCGAACCCATATAGTATGTGGGTGCCTTTAGGTCAGTACGAGCTACATAGTTCAAGACTAAATTTTAAATAATCATGCTTCATGTCTCTTGCCCCTATCCTAGCATCCTATATATAAGTATAATAGTTGTTCATGAGATTTATCATTGGTTTTTGGTAATACATATATTTTATCCCTTTTCTTAGGTTTCATGTCAGTATTTGTTGTACTGACCGTCCCCCGATGCTACATTATTTCATAATGTAGGTGTTGAAGGATTTTCTAGGGACTCTGTGCAACGTTAGGTGATTTGTTACTCCTGTTGGTCATCTTGAAGTGGTAAACCTTCTATACTTTTGGAAGGCCTGGACTCTCTCTTAGTTTTCATTTATTATTCTACAAACTTTAGATTTCTTTTATCATAGTCTGAGACATGTCCCAACTTGGTTAGTATTCTTTGGATTAAAGGCTTTTGTGGATAGTGTTGGGATGTTATTGTGGATTTGGATTTTGACTCTCAAACTTACTCTTTTTATCTTCTATATCTCTTATTATGTTAGTTAACTTTCGTTGTTTATTACTATTATTTTATGCTCTTGAGGTAAGGCTAAGGGGATCATCCCCGGCCTTGGTTGGCTTGGAATGCCCGTCACAGTCAGGCCCTGATTTAGGTCATGACAAACTTAGTATCAGAGTACGGTTCAGGATCATTGGGTGTCCACAAATTCATGTCGGATATAGTCCCTTTTATGGGCGTGTAGCACGCCACAATTATAAGTAGGAGGCTAAAAGACATTTAGGAACATTTCCCTTCTTTGTGTTCTATTTTGTGCTAGAGAGTCTAGTTACTTTGAATTTTCTCTAACCCCTGGATTAACCTCATTTCAGATCATGCCTCTACAAATATATGATAGAAGTAGGAACTCAACCAAAACCTTCACCCCAACTAGGGAAAATATGGAGGAAGTTCACCCTACTCGCAGTCTTGGTATAGGGCCCCAACTTCTAACTTTACTTCTCCACCTGGGTTTTTTTTGGTCCCTACTAGTCCTCTTTGGGATTCCTGTCCTGGTGTTACCCAGTCTTCTCAGAGAGATAACTCAAATATTGAGCTTCGATAGTTTATCTACATGTTTACTCAGATTGTGTCATCGCAATCATGTTGTTCTAATCATGTTGGTCCTACCCCTACTTCATCTACTCGGATTGACCAATTTATGAAGATGAATTCTCTAATCTTTACAGGCTCTAAGGTTAAGAGGATTCTCAAGTGTTTATTGATGAAATGGACAAGATCTTTAGGGTGATGCATGTTAGTTATTTGGAGGGGGTTGAGTTCTTATATTATTAGTTGAATGAAGTGGCTTATCAGTGTTATAAAGAGTGGAAAGAGTTGATGAGTAAAGATGTTGAGCCGGCTGTGTGGTATGAGTTCGCAGGTGCTTTTCTTTATTATTTGTTTCCTCGGGATTTGAGGAAATCCAAAGCTAAAGAGTTTATAATTCTTAAGTAGGGTAAGATGAGTGTTAAAGAGTATACACTATACTTTAGCCAACTATCTAGTTATGCCCCTGAGCTTGTGTCTAGTATAAGGTCTAGAATGAGAAAGTTTGCTCTGGGTCTATCTCGTGACTTGGTGTTAGAATATAAGGTTCTATATTGAATAATGATATGGACATATCGAGGTTGTGGTTTATATACAGTAGGCCGAGGATAAGAAAAGAAAGTAAGTAGAGATAGGGGAAAGATATAGTAAGAAGTTTAAGTATGCAGATCATGGTATGAATCAGCAGAATAATGGAATAGAGAGGAAGCAATGGCCTAAGAAGAAGAACTGGGGAAATTCTTATTCGTTAGCTAGTACTCTTTATCCTAAGCCTTTAGGTGATCGACATTTTCAGTATATCAATGGTCCTAGGGCATAGGGTACTCAATCTCAGGTTAGTGGAGCCCAGTCAATCCCACCCTATCCACCTTGTCATAGTTGTAGGAAGCTTCACCATGGTTATTATGATGAGGGAAGGAATTGGTGCTTTAATCATGGTCAGCCTGGTCACATTCAGTGAGATTATTCTTCAGCTAGGGTTGTCACTGGAGCTAACAAGGTTTTGATTGCCACTTCATCAGCTCCTATAGCTAAAGGTGCTTCTTTAGGTATGGAAACTAGTCAGAATCGCCTTTATGATCTTTCCACTCGCTAGGAATCCAAGGCATCCCCAGATGTTGTTATTGGTATATTATAGCTTTTCTTCTGTGATGTTTATTGTCTGCTTAATCAGAGTTCTACCCTAGCTTATGTGATTCCTTATATGGCTATACACTTTGGTTTTAGTCCTGAAAGTATTTTCGACCCCTGTTCAGTATCTACCCCAGTGGGTGAGTATTGTTGCTAGAAAAGTCCATCTTTTATAGGGAAAGCTTAGTAGATCTAATGGACATGATATGGTGGATTTTGATGTAATCTTGGGAATGGATTGGCTGCATATGTGCTATAATTCTCTAGATTGTAGGCCCCGAAAGGTCACCTTTTATTTTTCTAATGAACTGGTAATCAAATAGGAGTAAAGTTCCCTATTACCAAAAGAGAATTTTATTTCTTATCTTTGAGCTCAGAAATTAATGTCTAAAGGGTCTCCTTACCATCTAGTTCGGGTAAAGGATTCTAACTCTAAAAGTCTCTCCCTGCAGTCAGTTTCCATATTCAATAAATTTTTTGAAGTTTTTCCTAGTGATCTTCCCAGAATTCCTCAGAATAGGAAAATAGACTTTGGGATTGATCTTCTACTGGATACTCATCTCATTTCCATTCTCCTTTAAAGGATAGCTCCGATAGAGCTAAAATAATAAAGGAGCAATTAAAAGATCTTCATGGTAAAGGTTTCATCCGTCCTAGTGTTTCTCCTTAGGGTGCTCTGGTGCTTTTCATATGAAAGAAAGATGGGTCTCTTCGAATGTGTATAGATTATCGTCAGTTGAATAAGGTCACAATAAAAAATAAGTACCTTCTCCTAGAATTGATGACCTTCTTGACCAGCTTTAGGGAGTTAATTATTTCTCTAAAATAGATCTCCATTTGGGCTATCACAAATTGAAATCTAGGGAGGTTAATATCCCCAAAACTGATTTTCAAAGCCATTATGGACATTGTGAGTTCTGGGTGATGTCATTTATTGGATTGACTAATGTTCTAGCTGCTTTTAAGTACCTTATGAATCGGGTGTTCAAATAGTTTTTTGATTTGTTCATTATAGTCTTCATTGATGACATCTTGGTGTATTCTAAAAGTGAGGAGGATTATGCGAATTACCTCCAAATTACGTTGCAGACCTTAAAGGATTGGAAGTTGTATGTAAAATTTTCTAAGTGTGAATTTTGGCTAAGTTATGTGACTTTTCTTAGGCATGTTGTATCCAGTGAAGGGATCAAGGTGGATCTACAAAAGGTTGATGCGGTTAAGAAATGGCCTAGACCTGCGACTCCAATTGATATTAGGAGTTTCTTAGGCTTGGTAGTCTAGGATATTTATAAAGAGTTTCTCATCTATTGATGCTCGACTTACAAGGTTGACTCAGAAAAAGGTAGAGTTCTGGTGGTTTGATGCTTGTGATGGTAGTTTTGAGAATTTGAATGAAGTTGACTTCTACTTCTGTTTTGACCATACTTGAGGGTATTGAGGGTCTTGTTGTGTACTATGATACGTCCCGTGTGGATATGGGTTGTGTATTGATGTAGTACGAAAAGATTGTGGCTTATGCTTCCAGACAGCTTAAGCTTCATAAAAGAAATTATTCGACTCATGATCGAGAGCTGGCTGTTGTGATTTTTTCTTTAAGTATTTGGCATCACTATTTGTACGGGGTTCATGTGGATATTTATTCAAATCTTAAGAGTTGCAGTATGTGTTCACGCAGGAAGAATTGAATCTCAGGCAAAGGTGATAACTCAAATTGCTTAAGGATTATGACATATGTCTCCACTACCATCTAGGTAAAGCTAATGTTGTTGTTGATGCTCTTAGAAGGTTGTTCATAGGGACTTTATCCCACGTTGAGGAGGATAAAGGGGATTGGTGAAGGATATCCACCGACTGGAAAATTTAGGAGTTTGCCTTTTGGATTTCGAAGATGGACAGATAATCATTCAGAAAGTGGTTAAATCATCTCTTGGGTCTAAGGTCAAAGAAAAGCAGGCCCTTGATCCTATACTTATGCAAATTAAGATGATGTAGGTTAGCAAAAGGTTATGGCTTTCAAGATTGGGGGAGATGGTATCTTACGATATCAAGGGAGGCTATGTGTTTCTGATGTAGATAGGTTGTGGGAAAGGATCTTGACAGAAGCTCATGAGTCCATATGTACAGTTCATCCGGGTTTGACCAAAATGTATCATGACTTGAAGGAAATATATTGCTGGACTAATATGAAGAGAGATGTGGCAAGTTTTGTTGCCAAGTGTACAGTCTATTACCAAGTCAAGGTTAAGCATCTAAGGTCAAGTGGTACCTCACAATAGATAGCTATACCCATGTGGAAATTAGAGATGATTAATATGGACTTTGCTATCGGTCTTCCGCAGTCTCAAAATCAATATGATTTTATTTGGGTCATTGTGGATAGAATGACCAAGTTTGTTCACTTTTTGCCTATGAGAACTAACTATCCAAGAGAGGATTATGCCATGTTATTCATTCAGGAGATAGTTAAGTTGCATGGGGCCTCGTTTCTATTATTTCTAATCGAGGTATGAAGTTCTCCTCTCATTTTTGGTGTTCATTTCAGAAAGGGTTAAGTACACAGGTAAACCTTAGCAAAGTTTTTCACCCTCAGACATATGGGCAAGTAAAATATACTATTTAGATTCTGGGGGATATGCTAAGGTCACGTATAATTGATTTTAAAGGTAACTGGGTGGATCATTCACCTCTTATTGAATTTGTGTATAATAATAGCTATTATCTAGCATCCAAATGGCCCTTTTTGAGGCCCTTTATAGTAAAAGGTGTAGGTCTATGATTGGATGGTTTGAGGTGGGTGAGACTAGATTATTTGGGCCTGAATTGTTCACCAAGCGATAGAGAAGGTGAAGGTGAATCGAGAAAAACTTAAGACTTCTCAAAGTCACTAATAGTCCTATACAAATATGAGATAGAGAGAGTTGGAATTTAAAGTTTATGATTGAGTGTTCTTTGAGGTTTCTCCTATGAAAGAAGTTAGGAGATTTGGTAAAAAAAAAAGGAAGCTTAATCCCCATTACATTTCTCCATATCAAATTGTAAGAAGGATTGGGAATGTTGCTTATGAATTGGAGTTGTCGGTGAGTTTGGCTTCAATTCTTCCCATTTTTCATGTGTCCATGCTCAAAAAGTATGTGGGTGACCCTTCCCTAGTGGTTCCCATTGAGGATATTGGTGTTAAAGATTCGTTGTTCTATGAGGAAGTCTCGATCAAAATCTTAGATAGACAAGTTTTAAAATTGAGGACTAAGAAAACAACTTCGGTGAAGGTGCTTTGGAGGAACCAAAAGGTAGAAGAGGCTATATGAGAATCATATTAGTATATGAGATCTAAATAACCGTTATTGTTTCCAACATTGGACGAAAGTTCTTAAGGAACAAATTTTACTCTTTCTCTTGTTGCATTTCGAATTTGTCCTTGAATTCCTATATATTCTTTCTATTTTTGTGCGAATAGAGTCCTAACATCTCATTCAGGGATGAATGATCCTAAGAGGGGGATACTGTAAGACCCTATTAATTTTGACTAATTTATTTTGAACCCTCCCTTATGCTTAATGGTAATTTGTGACTTGAATCATGATGAGGGTAGGTAACGGGACCCTTAAGAAGCATTTCAAAATTTTTGGACTGCATTTCGGGACATATCGGGACCTCAAAATAGTAAGATTCCACGATAAGGGCATTCCATGGGAGGTGGCACACTCTTACATGAAACCAGTAAAGCTCCACGATAAGAGAGTGGCATGTTCTTGTTGCTCCACGAAAAGAGGGTGTCACGCTTTTGTTGCTTCACTATTACGATAAGGGTGTGACACACCCAAGGGTTCAAAATGTCAATTCTTGTTCTTTGGTTTGGGATGGGAGATTTTTGGTCCTTTTTCCTTTAGAATGACTTTTAAAACACTTTTACTCCCTATTACTCATCAATTATCACTTTTTAACATTGCACTTCTCATTCCGAACTCTCAAGTCAAGAAACTCAAAGGTTTTCTCAAGATATAAATTCCCCAGTCTAGAAACTCCAATTTCTCTTCAAATTTTTCTATTATTCAGGCATGTTGGACACTTTCTATTATAATCATTGAATTAGTTAATTAATTTACTTGGTATTTAAGTGTTTATGAATGTTTGATTAAACTAGGAATGAGAGTTTTTTTATTGTGGAACACTTGCAGTGTTTTTCTTTTATTTTTAATGGTTTGTTCATGGTTTGAATGGTGAATTACGAAATGAATTGGTTTCTCATCGTAATGGTGGAATTGGGAATTTGATTTCACAATGTTTATTGTTTTTGTATGATGTTTTTGATATGAACCTCAATTCACATTGTTAATTTGGCTTTAAACACGAACTCTACATAGTTTTTAACTTACATTTTGAAATATTGCAGTGCATTAAATGTTAAAGGAATAAAGAGGTTTATGGAATGTCCTTGGAGGCTATGATTTTGAATTTTAAACGAAATATGGAGTCAAATTGGTTATGGTTCGACATAATTAGAATAGCTTGCAAAACTATTGGTATGACGATACCAAATTAAGAATGCCTTTATAAATGACTCCATAGTTGATATTACGTGCAACTGTTTTAATTTGGGCTTCAAGAAAATTGTGTAGCACACACTAGAAACCATGTTTACTGTTGTTGGGGTCTGTGACCACTGTGTCAGATTTGCACAGTATATTTTTGGGAGGCTAATTGACTATTGGTGGTTTTAGACTATTTCTCCGATACATGCAACTAATATGGACTGAAACCTTTCCGGAAGGCATATAGCTCGTCTATACCTTTAGGTCAATACGAGTAACATAGTTCAGGACTAAATTTTAAACAATCATGCTTCATGTTCCTTGACCCTATCTCGGCATCCTATATATATGTATAATTGTTGCACATGATATTTATGACTAATTTATGGTAAATGCATATATTTTATCCCTTTTCTTGGGTTGCATGACAGTACTCACCGTACTGGCAGTCCTCGAGCGCTACATCATCTCATGATGTAGGTTTTGAGGGATTTTGTTGTGACCTTGTGTAACGTTAGGTGATTTGGTACTTCTATTAGTCAACAATTGAAGTGGTGAGACCTCTATCCTTTGAAAGGCCTGAACTCTCTCTTAGTTTTCATTTATTATTCTAGTACCTTTGAATTTCTTTTGTAATAGTCGGGGATATGTCCTGACTTGGTTAGTATTCTTTGGATTAGGGGCTTTTGTGGACAGCATTGGATTGTTATTGTAGATTTGGTTTTTGACTCTCAAACTTACTCTTTTGATCTTTTATATCTCTTTTTATGTTGTCTAACTTTGGTTGTTTATTACTATTATTTTATGCACTTGAGGTAAGACTAAGAGGATCGTCTCCGGTCTTGGTTGGCTTGGGATGCCCGTCACGGCCAGATCCTAATTTGGATCATGACACTGGTGCTAGAGGTGTGGTGATGATTCATCGGTAGGGTGTTTCCGATTCGACGAAGAAGGTAATGGTATTGATTAGTGATGGGTAGTATTTTTTCAGTGAAATTGTGCTGAAAATTAAAACGTGGGTAGTTCTATTTGTTTGGTATTATTTTTGGGTATTATGGGTTAATATTTTTTTAAAATTAATAATAGTTAGTATTATTGCATTGTGTGTATATCGATATAGGGGTGAAAAAACATGTATGTTAGATAAGCGTCTCTTGGGTTTTAATTGGGATCGGGTCAGATAGTTGATTTATTGGGTCGAATAGTGGGTTTGAGTTACAAATATATCTCCGAACTATGATAAATAGTACGTATATGTCCTTCGTCATACTTTGTGTATACATATGTTCCTACCGTTGTGATATGGTACATATATACCCCTCACACTAACGGTAGGGGCGTATGTGTACTCGAAGTATGGCGGAGGGTATATATATATATATATATATATATATATATATATATATATATATATATATATCATTTATAATAGTTTAAGGGTATATTTATCTCTTTTTTATTTTAATTTTCTTCGAAATAATTAACTTAAACCGACTACCCAAACCCAATAAATCAACTACCCGACCTAGTCCCAACTAAAATTCAAGAGACTCCCATCTAACAAATATATTTTTCGCCCCATAATGATATACATACAATACAATATTACTCACTACTACCACTTTCAAAAAGAATATTAGCCCATAACATCCAAAAACAACACCAAATAAATTAAACCCCTCGTATTTCAATTTCCAATGAAATTTTGTCAGAAAAATACTACCCACCACAGATCAACACCATATAGCCACCATCTTCGTCGAACTGAAAATACCCCACCGATGAATTATCATTGTACCCCTAGATCTGGCCACCTCTAGCCTAATCTTCATTCCCAAACACGAACCAGTAACAACGATCAATCACTGCAATTTGATTGAGGTTCACATTTAAGAGAAAAATAGAGAGAGTATCAGATTTGAAATAAAAATAGATATCGAGTCGAATTGGTTTGAAGTCAGGTTCGATGGATTTATTGGGTAGGGTAGTGGATTTTGATTAATTATTTGACATAAAAAATAAAATAAGAAAAGGATAAATATACCCCCAAACTATGATAAATAGTACATATATACCCTTCGTCATACTTTTGGTACATATATGCCCCTGTCGTTAGTATATGGGGCATATAAGTACCATTTCATTAATGGTAGGGATATATATGTACCCAAAGTATGATAAAAGGTATATAAATATCATATATCGTAGTTCGGGAATATATTTGTCCTTTTTTCGATAAAAAATTTAAATGAAAAGGGGACAAATATACCCCCAAACTGTGATAAATGGTGCATATATATCCTCCATCATATTTGTGTATGCATATGCCCCTACCGTTAATGTGGGGGCATATACGTACCATTTCATTAACGTAGAGGCATATGTGTACCCAAAGTATGATGAAGGGTATATATATAGTATTTACCATAGTTCAGGGATATATTTGTCTTTTTCTCATTTTGACTTTGCACGAAGTTTAAAAAATAAATAAGACTTTTACATCTTTTTATCATTAAAGTTATGTCAGATGTACCTAAATAACATTTTGCCTTGTGGTTTTAAACGTGCCATGTGAAAAAATTGAAATTAAAATATTTCTAAAAAAAAAAGAAAAGAAATTATTTTTTTAAACAGACTAAAAAAAAAGTAAATCATTTTTTTAAAAAAAGAAAGAAGTACTACTTGTTAACTAGCTACTAAACGTCAACTCTTTATAACTACAAACGACTGTTGGGTTCGAAATCGAGAAGCCTTCATGTGGAAGCTAATATTTCGCAAATCATAGAGGCGATAATTCAGATGACAAAGAAAATATACTAAAAACATATATATTATTGATATATTTGGTCAAACGACCTACATAATTAAAACTAATATTTAAAAATATAAAATCTATTGAAAGAAATCTCTCCTTAAACAAGACTCTTTAACAACTATATTATGGATGCTGTTGTGTTATGGTAGGGGTCTTCTATTTATAGATGTCCAAAACATTTCTTTCAAGAACGAGGTTAGCGAAATATGAAAGAGTTTTATATTTTTCTTTTAGAAAAAAGTAAAAGTAATTATGATATTACTTTTATCTTCCTTCTAAGAAAAGTAAAATCTAAATCCGATAAGAAAATCAAGGCAAAAACCCTAAGAACGACCACTAACAACATAATCAATGAATTCTTATCCATGAAATATGAAAAGATGAAATATTATAGTCAATGAATTCTCATCGATGAAATATGAAAGATTAAATGTTAATATGTAAATTTACTCCTATCTCACTCGCCTACACATGAAAGATCCCCCAAAATAGGTGTGTTGTATGCTATATTTGCTCGGACCTTTTAAAAACATCAAGTGATTGTTGAATTCTTTAAAAGTAACATATTTTTAAAATATTCTATGCGAATGCAATAATATTTTTAAAGAGTTTTAGCAATTTAAATTGTATGTGTGGGTGTGTGAAAGTAATAGGATGTGACAAAGAGGACAGCAATGTAAGTTAGGAAGTCACATCGCTGTTTTTTCTGGTCTGTTTTCCGCAGTATTTAACGTTAAATCACATCGTTTCAGATTTCTGATCCAAAGCTACTACAACCCACTATTATTCCCCCAACAATTTATGGGGAAGTACTCTCTTCTTTGCTTTTACTTTGTCATATTTGATAAATTTTAATTAGCAAAAAGAAAATTACTGATATTATTATTTTATATACTACATTTATTAAATGATGTTTATTATTGAGTTTTGAAATTAATTTTTTAAAAAATTAATTAATGCAAAGTTAAAATAAAAAATTACATTTTTTAATATATATAAAAATAACAAATAAAAATAAAAATTTAATTTAAAATTAATGATAAATAAAAGCAAACAAATAAACTACATATAACATTACCTTCATTTCCTTATAAGTCTTGACATTTACTGCAACTTCTTAAATTTGCATTGTGCTTTTTCCTCAGTTTTCAAGGCACATCCCCGTATGTTACTTTCCCTAAGGTACTGCCTCTATTTCATAATAATTGAACTTTGAACATTTTTTTTAATGTTTAAAATGAGTTACTTTCTTTGCTTCTTTTTATTTGTCATATTTTGACTTGGCACACTCATTAAGAAAATAATATTAATATAATTATTTTATCTATAGTACCCCTATTAATTGATAGTTATTATTGTGTCTTGAAATTAATTTAGAGAATAAACCATATGTTAAGAATAAAATAGAAAAATAAAAGTGGTCTTTTCTTGATATGTCAAAAATGACAAGCAAAAGTAAAAATGCAATTAGAAAATTAGTGACAAGTAAAATCAAACAGAGGAATTGTTCGTTTAATGTTCAAGAAATTTGTTTGGAAATTTCTTCCATTGTATTGATGTTGTTTTAACATTTTCATATTATTATTATGCATGGTTTTTGGAGGTTATGCAGCATTATGGTGCATTACTCTTGCTGTTACTTTCATGGTATTAAGTGACATTTGATGCCAATTATTCATCTTCCTTAGCCATTATTTGGCACGTTGCATGCTGATTTTTCAGCTTCCATTCTCATCCACATGTGTCTTTAAATACAATAGTTAGTGGTGGTAGAATGTGGATGTAAGTTTCATGTAATTTTTATCAGAGGCGGAGTCAGGATTTGAAGTCTGTGGGTTCTGACATTAAAGAAGAACAAAAAATCAAAAAAATATATGCTGCTAACGGGGTTCGAACACATCCACAACAAAAGAGAGGTCTTAACAGTGGTCCATCTATCACTAGGAAAAGCAACATTATTTGTTAATGGGTTCACACTATATAAATATATCCATATATTTAGAATTTAATAGTACAAATATAGGAACTACGTAAAAGCTATAGGGTTTGCCCGAACCCCCTTAAAGTACTGTAGCTCCGCCCTGACTTCCACTCTTTATTCCTTCATTATCTTACTCTTTATGTGTTGTAACTTTTGTAATGTAAAGTTCATTGATATTCCCTCTTTACTACCATCATTCATTTTTATTCATTGTATAGAAGACTTTCTCTCCTATAAATAGAGATGGTCTTGCATTTTGATACACAAGATAATATAGAGTTCACAAAAATTAGTTAAAAAGAGAGTTTATTAATTGAGGGGAGGTGTTCTTTTTGTGAAGTTTTGAACTCAACTCTTGACCAAAGTTGTCAAGTTGTTCTTTGTGAGAAGACTATTGTATCCTACAGGGGACAAGTCAAAAAGATTACTCTGGACCGGTGAAACAATTTACTGCAGTGGACTTGAATCTCCTAAAAGAGAGAAAGATATATAAGCCTCAATCGAAGAAGAAGAAGATAACTTTTTATTTTCTTCACTTGTAATTTCTTCAATTGTAGTATTATTTTAATTTCACCAACATTTTTAAGGATATTTAATGGCAGCAACTGAAAAATTCGCGGATGTTAAGATGGGAGATCTCAACAAGCCATTACGGTTCAACGGTACTCATTTCAAAAGTTGAAAAGGTAAAGTGTTTTTCTACTTAAGTCTTCTCAATGTTTCTTATGTGTTAGTTGAGAAGAATCCAAACAAAGTAGATAACTCTTCCATTAATGATGATAAACTTATCTCTCTTCAAGAGAAAGTTGAAAAGTATGATGGTGACTTTTACAAGTGTCAGTATTTTCTTCTTAATTGTCTATCTGATATTTTTTATGACTATTATGATAGAACTTACTCTAGTGTAAAGAAAATTTGGAAAGCATTGCAAAGTAATTATGACACTAAGGAGGATGGAGCAAGAAAATATGCTACTAGCAATTTTTTTTTGTTTTTAAATAGTGGACAACAAATCAGTGGGAAACCAAGCTCAGGACTTCATATTGATTGTTGGAGAGCTGAGGTTTGAGGAAGTCAAAATTGGAGATAACTTTATTGTTTGTGGTAGAAAAACTTCATCCTTCATAGAAAGAATTTTAAAAAACTATGCGCCACAAGTAAAAGGAAACTTCTCTTAAGACTTTGATAATGAGAATCCGCATGGAAGAAGAAGCAAGGGGTCAACATGCACTTTTGCAAAAAAAAAGAGAACATCACACCGAAAGTAAATTTAACTATTTCAAATAAAGCTACCCGTAAAACTAACAAAAAACTACTTTGAAGCCTACGAAGAAAAAACTCAAGAAAAATGATTGTAGACATCACAAGGACAATAATGGTGGACATAATCAAGCAAAATATCAACATGTTCAAGAAAAGGGACCATGCTTTGTATGTGGCAAGAGTGGACATATTTCTCAATTTTTTAAATTTTGGAAACGTGGACTTATACCGCAGGCAAATGTTACCGAAGAACCATTTGTGGCGGTGATAACAGACATAAATATAGTGAAGAATGTTGATAAATGGTGGGTTGACTCTCCAAAACCATCATGCTTGGAGATTCTCACACCACTCAAGTGCTTCGAATGGAAAATGTCGAGTTGAGTTTTACTTCTGGAAGGGTATCAATTTTAAAAGATATACTTTATACTCCTTTCATGAGAAAAAAATTGATGTCTAGTTTTCTTCTTAATAAAGCAGGCTTCAACCGATTATTGAATCTAACCAATATGTAATTGTGAAAAATAATATTTTTGTGGGAAAGGGATATGCTTGAGATGGTATGTTCAAATTGAATGTTGAAATGAATAAAACTTCTACTTCTGTTTATATGCTTTCTTCTACTTATTTTTGGGATACTCGCTTATGTCATATAAATGATCACTATGTGAACATCATGAGTAGTTTAGGATTAATTCTAATGATCAAAAAGAATTTTGAAAACTGTGAGGCTTGTAGTAAAAGTCAAAATCACAGAAACAACTCATTTTCAAATTGAAAAAAATTTAATTTTTTAGAATTAATTCATATTGATATTTGTGAATTTGGAGTAATTTTAACTCATGGAGAAAATAAATATTTTATCACTTTCATTGATGGTTTTTCTAAGGTTACATATATTTTCTTAATGAAAAATAAAAGTGATTCTTTTGACGATTTTAAAACTTTTCTCCATGAAATTGAAAATCAATTTGGCAGAAAAATAAAAAATAAATAAGAAGTGACAGAGGCCGTGAATATGAATCACATGAGTTCAATTCCTTTATTAAGTTATTGGGTATAATTCATGAAACTACTACTCTTTATTCGTCCGCATCTAATGATGTAGCAGAAAGAAAAAATAGAACTTTGATTGAGTTAACTAATGTCATGTTAATTGAGTCTAGTGCACCATTAAGTTTTTTGGTGAAGCTCTTTGACTGCTTGTTATGTGTTGAATCGTGTGCCTCATAAAAAGACCAAACTAACACTTTTTGAGTTGTGGAAGGTCATAAGCCAAATTTGAAATATCTAAGAGTTTGAGATTGCTTAGCCTATGTAAGGTTAATGAATCCTAAAATCTCTAAGTTAGGTAAAAAAGTTACCATGAAGGTTGAACTAATTGTTATTCATTCTTATTCATTGCATAGAAGACTGTCATCATACTTCGCAGTTAGCAAGTTACTACCATCATTCATTCTTATTCATTGCATAGAAGACTTTCTCTCCAATAAATAGAGGTGGTCTTATATATTTTTGATACAGAAAATAATATAGAGTTCACAAAAATTAGTATAAAAGAGAGTTTATTAGTTTAAGGGATGTGTTCTTTTTGTGGAGCTTTAAACTTAACTCTTGTTCAGAGTTGTTGAATTGTTCTTTATGAGAAGGCTGTTGTATCCTGAAGGGGACAAGTCAAGAAGATTACTGCTGGACCAGTGAAATAATTTGCTGCAGTGGACTTGAATCTCCTTAAAGAGAGCAAGATATCCACGCCTCAACTGAAGAAGAAAATAACTTTTTATTTTATTCACTTATAATTTTTTCAGTTGTAATATTATTGTAATTTCACCAATAAGTAGTTGTCTTTCATTTACATTTTTTAGCCAATAAGTTTAAGAAAGGTAATAGCTCATATTTATGAATTTACTTTGGGATCTCAAATTGCTTCTATTTTTCAAGAATAAATTGAGAAGTTAACTTAAAAGGCAAAAGCGAAAAGTAGAATCAATTTATTTCCTAATTTTTTTTTCAATTTATTTATCTTATTTTTGTTTTATTCTATTTGCAAGAAAATTTATTTGTTGGATGGTTCTTTAATTTTTATGTGACATGTTTAAAATCATAAAATTAAAGAGTACTTTAATATATTTTACAGATCTTTAATTTAAAATTATAAAATTCAAAAGTATATTTTATTTTCTTTAACTTCATGTCAAATTAAAATCAGATAAATAAATTAAAATGAGAGGAGTTCAATCTTACAAACAACCCTTTTTCCTGTCTTTGTATTTATAATTGTAGCGTGGTGTTTATGGTCATTATATATACTTGTTCTTGAGCAGATCCTTTATTTTTGAAACTCGCACAAGAGAAATGACTAAAGATGAAGAATTTAAGTTCCTAAGGATCCAGGTGAATCTCTTTATTTCAAATTGTTCAGTCTTTTTAAAAATACTATGCAACAATGTCAAATTCTCTAAAAATACATTATTTGTTAAGGTTCCAAAACATATCCGGTGATATTTTTAAGAGTCCGATGCATTATTTTTTGTCACTAATATCTTTTGTTCACTCTTTTGCTAGAACTGTGTTCTACGAGTGAACCTACATTGTGATGGGTGCAAGAACAAAGTGAAGAAGCTTCTTCAAAGATTGAAGGTGCGACTTTCTTTTTCATTACCTTTTTATTGGTCTTTTTGCTCTTATTAAATAGAAAGATGTTGGTCATGCAAATAAACCGTGTTACTACTATTTGGGTTCGTTTGGATTGCGAATTAAATTATATTAGGATTACAATTTTGAAATAAATTTATACCATCAATCAAACAACTTATAAATTTTATTTTATACTTAATTTGGAGATAAGCTCTCTATCTTCTCAAGGTACAAGTAAGTTTTACATATGTTCTACCCTTCTCAGACCCCATATGAATTACACATTTGTTGTTGCTCTTGTTGCTTAATCTTGAGATATTCAACCTTATCGCAGGTATGAAACTACCGTTCTACCTCATTACGTGTACCAAACAACCCTTCCACGATACTTATTGTGCGTACCAAACAAACCCTTTAGAGTTACGTGAAATTTGAATTTGGTTCCTGCTGCGTCTACAGTGTCAGTGGCCAGGGGCAGAGTTAGAATTTGAGTTATTGGTTCAACCGTGTTCAATAGTGTTTGGTCCAAACTTTGTATGTCTTAGGAAAGTCATTGAATATGTATGAATTATTAATGTAGAACTCAATAACTTGAACAAACCAGAATTTCAAAGTGGTGAGTTCCAAATCCCGACTCCGCAGTTGTAGCCTTTTGGATGACTTACTAATTGTTGGTTTCAAGTGGTCAACATGATTTGGATTTCAACTTATGTCATAAAAAAGATCAGAATTTGATGATCTTTTGATTAAAGTTTTGTTTTAGAGTACTATATATAGTTGATTTTGAATATATTGTCTTTCTAGCCATCCAAAAGTTGATTTCCCTTTTGTTCCATCTTTTTCCTTATCCTAATTTTTGCTTTTGGTTTTCCTTTTTTCTCTTTTCATCGGGGCGTAGCCAGGTAGGGCCGAGGGGTTACCTATTTATATATGGTTAAAAGTATGTTACATATATATGTAGCAGAGTTGCCTTGGAGTAATTGGTAGGCTGCATACATTAAATCCCTATGGTTACAAATCTTACGCATAACGGGAACTTTAGTGCACCGGGCAGTCCTCTTTTTATATTGTACGTGTTGAACTCCTTTAGCTTCTTGTTGTGTTTATATATTCATATTTTGAACCTTCTTGGTAGAAATCCTAACTTGGCCACTATTTCGCACCATAGGTGTTTACCAAGTAAACGTCGACGCTGAGCAGCAAAATGTCACAGTTTGTGGAAGTGTAGATTGTGGAATTCTGATTAAGAAATTGTTTAGAGCTGGTAAGCATGCTGAGTTCTGGTCTTAGAAAACTAACCAATACCAGAAACAGAACACTAACTGTATCAAAGATGGAAAGAGCAACAAACATCAAAAGCAAAGTAAGGTTAAGGATCTTGAATCCTTAAAGAACCAACAGGATTTCAACTTTGTCGCAGTAGAAGAGGAAAATGATTATTATGATCTTGATGAGGACGAGGAGGAAGACGAGGAAGAGGAGATGAAATTTATTGGAGAGAAAGCAAACCAAATAGCTCTTCTTGGGCAACAAACAGCAGAAACAAACAATGCAAATAAAGCAATGACAGCAGCTCCCAACAATGGTAAGACACTACAAAAAAGAACTGAAACTAGTTACCAACTTCATTGCTAATCCATCGCTAAATTGCTCGTAGCTTACTTCAAAAAAAAGCCGGCCCAGTGCACTAAGCTCACGCTATGTGTGCGGTTAAAGATCATTGTATTCAGCCTTACCCTTTTGTTTTCACTGCCCAAACCCATGACCTGGTTTCCACAGCTTTACCCTCATCACTAGTTTTTTTTTTTTAAATAATCAGTCACTAATCCTGTTTTCTGATGGATTTTATTGTTTAGCTTCTGAATTTTTCCGGACGCTGATTCCTGTTTTTTCTTTTAGTAGCGAAGGTAAATGGAAATATTGGTGTTGGCAAGAAAGTGATTGATCCCAATGCAATGGTTGCCTTGAAAATGAACATGAATGGCGGACAATTAGGGGGTGTCGCAAATGTCAATCTTGGGGAAATAGGGCAAATTGGAAACGACATAAATGCTAGTAGTATGATGAATCTTGCTGGTTTTTACGGGAATGTGACCAACAACGTGTTAGGAAAGACGGGCACACAATCAAAGAGCCCGACAAGGTAGCAGCGAAAAATACCCAATACGAAACTTTTTTTTTCAACTTGAACCAAGAGGAGACAAATAAACCCAAGGAAAATAGAGTAATATACAGCAAACAAATCAATCAAATGAAACAAGATAAGAATAAAGACAATCACACGAGACACAAGATTTACGTGAAAAACCCTTCAGTGTGAAGAGTAACAAACCATGGGACCAAAACCTCCACTATAATCACCAAATATTTACAATATTGTCCTCCAAAATGGCCACCAAATAAGTTTCAAAAAACAAGAAACAATACATAATCCACAGCACCAAAAAATAGAGAAATAAAAGAGTGAAAGCACAAAAAATGCAGCTACTGTTCGAGAATGAAAAACAGGAGTTATAGGCCACCAAATCAAGCTCCATCAGTTCCTAATCAAAGATTGAGATGATAGAAACAATCAGTCCAAAAATCAGCTCAATCAGATAAGAAACGAATCAGAAATCGTAATTTGAAGTTGACAGTTGTGGCTGAAATTTAGGTGCAAAAATCAGTTTTTTTCCCCTCTTTGGCTGCTGAAAACTCTCTTTTTGTGATGGTGAATAAGACCTAAAAAGATCAATATATATGCCCCATAGTAATGGGCGTATGGACAAAAGTGGGTTGGTCCGAATTGGGCTTCATTTTATCCACATAGGAAGGGACAAAGTCCCATGACCCAACAATTCTCTCCCTCCCGACTATGTGGAGGAGTCCGTCATCCCGGCGATCATGCAACAATCTTCAAACTTCCCTCTTGGCAAATCTTTAGTCATCATGTCAGAACCATTATCATCCGTATGAATCTTCTCAAGTTCAAGCAACTTAGAATCCAACACATACCGAATCCAATGGTATCTCACATCAATGTGTTTAGACCGACCATTAAATGTAGAATTCTTGCCAAGATGTATGGGACTTTGACTATCACAATGAAGCACATACCACTCTTGAGCACAATCAAGTTCCCCCAAGAATCTCTTCATCCAAAGCAATTCTTTACAAGCTTCAACGGCAACAATAATCTCAGCTTTTGTAGTAGATAGAGCAACACATTTTTGCAACCTAGATTGCCAAGACACAGCTCCCCCTGCAAAAGTAACCAAATACCCCGAAGTAGACTTGCGAGTATCAACATCACCGGCCATATCTGAATCAATATAACCGCAAAAAATAGGCTTCCCTGTACTAAAACACAAACTCAGACTAGAAGGGCCACAAAGATATCTTATAATCCACTTTACAGCATTCCAATGTTCTCTTCCCGAATTAAAAAGAAAACGACTAACAACACCAACAGCATGAGCAATATCCAATCTTGTACAAACTATTGCATACATCAAACTACCAACAACTGAAGCATAAGGAATTTTTTTCATATCTTCCTTCTCATCATCACTGGAAGGACACTGCTTCGTGCTCAACTTGAAGTGCATAGCTAAAGGTGTACTGACAACCTTAGCCTTGTCCATGTTAAACCTTCGAAGTATTTTCTGAATGTACTTCTCTTCCGATAACCACAACTTCTTGGCCTTTCTATCATGGATAATCTGCATGCCAAGAATCTGCTTTGCTGGTCCCAAGTCTTTCATAGAAAAAGACCTACTCAACTCTTGCTTCAACTTTTGAATCCTGCAAGCATTATGACCAACTATAAGCATGTCATCAACATAAAGCAACACAATAATAAAGTCACCATCAGAGAATTTTTACACAAAAACACAATGGTCTGAAGTAGTCTTCTTGAAGCCCTGCTGACTCATAAAGGAACCAAACTTCCTGTACCACTGCCTAGGAGCTTGTTTCAAACCATACAAGCTCTTCTTTAATTTGCAAACATATTCTCTTTTCCCTTGACTTCAAAACCTTCGGGTTGCTCCATATAAATTTTTTCATCTAAGTCACCATGGAGAAAAGCAGTTTTAACATCCATTTGCTCAACCTCTAAATCTAGACTTGCAAGTAAGCCTGGAACCACACGAATGGTTGACATCTTTAAAACCTGAGAAAATATCTCATCAAAATCATCTCCCTTTTTTTGGTTAAATCCCTTTACAACCAATCTAGCTTTGTACTGTGGAATGGGATTACCATTTTCATGCTTTACCCGAAAAACCCACCTATTTTTCAAAGCTTTTCTGTCTTTAAGGAGCTTAACCAAATCAAAGGTATGATTATCTTGCAAAGATTTAATTTCATCTTCCATAGCATCAAACCACTTTTCTTTTTCTTCACTTTTCATGGCCTCATCAAGAATCTCATGTTCTACCCCATCAGTCAAGAGTACATACTCACTGGGAGGATAATAAAATAAAGGTATTCTCTCTCTTGTAGATCATCTGAGAGAACTCTCTGGAGCATCAACAACTGGTTGCTGATCAACCATATCAACTTGTATTGGAGCATCAACAACTTCTTTCTGGTCATTCTGAACATGATCATCATCTTATTATCAACTTGATTTTCATCATCATGAAGTTTTTCTTCAGTAGCAGTAGTTAAAGGAACTGGATTAACATCAACTAGGCTCTCACTACTCTGAGAATCAACCTTCTCAGCTTTGTCAAAATCTTTAATTGTTTGGTCTTCAAAGAACACAACATCACGGCTTCTAATAAGTTTCTTCTTAACTGGATCATAGAAATGATAGCCAAATTCATCTTGACCATAACCAATGAAGATAAACTGTCTAGTTTTAACATCTAAATTTGACCTTTCATCCTTAGGAACATGAATAGAAGATTTACACCCAAAGACTATAAGATGATCATAAGAAACATTCTTATCAGACCAAACTCTGTCAAGGACATCACCATTCAAAGAAACAGTAGGAGATAAATTGATAACATAAACATCCGTAATAAGTGCTTCTGCCCAAAAGAAATCTGGCAGCTTAGCATCTGAAATCATACATCTAACCTTCTCAACTAGTGTTCTGTTCATCCTCTCTGTTAAGCCATTCAACTGAGAAGTCTTTGGAGGAGTTTTCTAATGCCGAATACTCTGCTCTCTGCAATATCTATCATAAATACCAATATAATCACCACCATTATCTGAATGGATGCATTTCAATTTCTTCTCTGTCTGTCTTTCAACCAAGGCCTAAAAATTCTTGAACACATCAAGTACTTGATCCTTGGACTTTAAAGAAAATACCCAGAGTTTGCGAGAATGATCATCAATAAAAGTCACAAAGTAAAGTGCACCACCATGAGACCTTTCTTTAAAAGGACCACACAAATCAGAATGCACCAACTCCAGCAAATCAAGCTTTCTTGAAGGCTGATGACACTGAAAAGAAACTATTTTCTGTTTACCGGCTAAGCAATGAACACACTTCTTCAGCTTTGCTTGTTTTACTTCAGAAAGCAAAATTTTCTTAGCCAAACTATCAATCCCCTTCTCACTCATATGATTCAACCTTCTATGCCACAACTCTGATGAAGTATCATTCACCACCAAGTTTATTAAGCCTCTAGAAGTAGAGCCCTGAAATACGTACAAGTTAGACAACTTGTCACCTCGAGCCACAATCATCGAACCTCTAGTAAGCTTCTACTTGCCAGTACCAAGGGTATTAACATAACCCTCATCATCAAGACTTCCTACAGAAATCAAATTCAGGCGAATATCTGAAGTATGCTTGACATTATTGACAACTAGTTTGGAACCATTGTTACTTTCCAAACAAATCATGCCAATGCCAAGTACTTTTACTTCATCATTATTGCCTATTTTCAAC
This sequence comes from Capsicum baccatum var. pendulum, assembly GCA_030864225.1. Taxonomy (NCBI): domain Eukaryota; kingdom Viridiplantae; phylum Streptophyta; class Magnoliopsida; order Solanales; family Solanaceae; genus Capsicum; species Capsicum baccatum. The sequence goes on from CM061554.1 coordinate 44,839,497, forward strand.
ATCCCAAAATTAACTGGAGTATAATGAAAAAATAATTACTTCTTTGGCGTAACATGAGAAGTAGCACCAGAATCCACAAATCATCTAGACTCATCGCGAACAAGATTAGTGGCATTCTTACCAAAAGCAACAAGAAGATCATAATTAGCAAGAACAGCAACACGATTTTCATTATCGCCTTCTTTCTTTTGCCGTCTTATATCTCTCTTATGCTTGTAACAATATTTCATGATATGTCTGTTTTTGTTGCAATAGTCACATGCAACATTCTTGAATTTGGATCTTGACTTGCCTCTACTTTTATCTCTATCATTTGAATCTCTGGACTTGTTTCTCCCCCTCTCTTCAATAATCAAAACATCAGAGTATAAAGATGAAGAAGATGAGGCCTGAGATCTTCTTCTCATCTCTTCATTTAAGACACCACTCTTAACATATTCCATAGTTACAATACCATCGGGAGCAGAATTAGTCAAAGAAACACGAAGAGTTTCTCAAGAGTCAAGCAGAGTATTAAGAAGCCAAAGTCCCTGAATTTCTTCATCGAACTTTACACCCATTTCGAACATCTGGTCAAGGACACCCTGAAAATTATTTATATGATCTAAAATAGGACTGCCCTCTTTATACCTAATATTCATCAATTGCTTAAGCAGGAAAAACTTGTTATTGCTAGTCTTCGAAGCATAAAGTGTCTCGATCTTGTCCCACAAACTTCTAGCATATGTCTCATTCACAATATGATTTCTAAAATTATCTTCAACCCATTGTCTGATATAGCCACAAACCTGTAAGTGCTCAAATTTCTAATCCTCATCTATCATGGATTCAGGTTTAGTAGATCCAAACATAGGTAGATGCATTTTCTTGACAAATAGAAGATCTTTCATCTTGCCTTTCCAAGTATGATAGTTACTACCATTCAAACACACCATCTTGCTCATATTTTCCTCCATCATTCAAATCTACAATCAATAATAACCAACGCTTTGGTACCACTTGTTAGGATCGAAATAATCAGGTGTATTGCAGAAGCTAGCAAAGCAAACCTCAAAAGACGCCACATAAGAAGATAAACGAGAAATTCACCAAAAGAGACACAATAATTTAACGTAGTTTAGTCAGTCGACCTACATCAACAAAATGAGATGAGCAATCCACTATATAAAATAGAGTACAAACTGTCAAGAGAGACAACCTCATAAAATTCACTCAGAATAAAAAAGGCTCACACAAGTGATCCCACAACACTTGTGTTTCACAAAGTCTCTCCCCAAACGAAACTCTCAAACCCCTAGGACTACATTATGGATGCTACAAAACTAGAAGAAAGGAGTCTCTATTTATAGAGCTTATAACCTTTTCCTATGAGAATAAGGATTAGCCAAATATGGAGAATATATTTTCCTTTTCCCAAAAGGAAAACCCAATTATGGTACCTAAAGGAAAAATCAAATATGGTAAGAAAGTTAGGACAAACACCAACACAATGTTGCAGCAATCTAGAGTGGAGAAAGAAGATTTGAATTTTGGCCAAATAACGCTGTTCAAGGATCTTCAGGTCATTATAATCCTTCTACCAGCTCGATACTTATAAACACGAGCAATATTGGTGCGCAACTGCAGTGCAATCCATTATTAATAATGTTGAACTTGCAGAATAGCCATGCTATTATGCAACAACCACCTTAAATAATGTACAACAGGTCCCCTTTTGTTCCTACAACCATTGGTTGTTACTACAATTATAGTCAAGTCCCATATATGTCTAACTATGTTGAGCCAGGTTTTGCTTCGGCTGATCACACTGCTACTGTCATATGTTCAATGATGATAACAACAATAATAGCTATTCAGTTATGTAATGAAGTTCTAGAGAAGGACCTACATACATTTTTGGGGTGCTCCGGCACCCAGTAAACTCGACGCAGAATAGAAATAATTATATAAAAAATATACAAAAATAGGTATAAAACATATAAAAGCATCCACTGAAACAAAAGTTGGTTGGGTACACTGGTATTTAAGTTGATATTAGGCTTCTCCACTAAAGGGACGTCCCAGGTTCAAACCTTGTTGAGGTGATTTTTTATTTTTTTCATCTTTTTAATTTTTTAAGCAAGTTGATCTTAGGCTTCTCCAGTGAATGGACGTCCCAGGTTTGAACCTTGTTGAGGTGATTTTTTTTTTCCAGCTTTTTAATTTTTTTAAGAACCCACAATACTTAAATCCTGGGTCCACCACTATGAACTTCTTGGGATGAGGAGGCTTTTAGGTACTTGCTCTTTTAGTTTGTGAAGAAGTTATTTAATTTGAGATATGATCTATTATGTATTCTTTTTTGCTAGCCACTTTAGTGCTTGTATAATTTGTGTCTCCTTAAGCCCAGACGTTACTTATTGTTTATCCATTCATATATACTATTGGAAAACATATTCCATGAACATAAAATATATATGAATAAGAGCACAAGATGAAAACTTAATAATTTGAACAACAAATACAGAGTTAAAGGCTTGAAACATGAACGAAATGATTTTCTAAAAAATGCTATTTGCTCCCTCTCTTCTGCGAGAATACTATAGGATTGTATGTAAATAGTTTTAGAGGATATGACAAGCCTATAGAATCCTGTACTAAGAAAATAGTGAAGAGATTCTTATGGAAAGCAAGAACTTATTGAACTTGATCTTTTGGGAAGAAAATAGATTTTTTGAAAGAATATTGTAAAGCCTTCTCTATAAAAGAAGTTTCTCAGCAAAGTTACGCTATAAATTGGAGGAGGTTGGATTTAAGTAGAATAGGTGGAAACCATACAATGAAAGGACACACCCTTTTATTTAAAGGCACATTTTCATCAAAGACATTTCATTAAAATATACCTCTTATAATTATTTATTTAATTTAAACAAAAAATCAACAACCCCCCACTTGTTTAAATATAAATTAGGACAAAAAAATCAAGTCATGTTCACGCATAGAGCAATGTATGTTTCGATTTGAACATTACCTAATTGTAATGTCACAAGACGAAATAGAAATTTCATGTAGCATAATAGCTTTGAATGTGTTACTCCTTGTGATAACATCGGTGATACTACACACAAAAACATTTCATTCCTTCTTTTCACTCAAACATGCTTAGCACTTTTATGGCCATGTGCTATCCAAAATTCAAGAATATTTATGAGAGCAACTCTAATTCCCAATCAAAATAGCACCACTTCTATGCTCATATAGGTAAAGTTGTTTCAGTGTCTTTGTCATATTTGAGACACTTGTTCCTTGTATTAAACCTCATTAAGAGTATTAGAACTCAACCCTCCAATCTATTGTCAAGAAATGGACCTTGGGCCTAACTCAACCTCAAAAGCTAGCTTAAGAGGTGAATATTACCCAAGTCCATATAAGAAAACTACTAGTCCATTTTCCAACCAATGTGGTACTTTTTAACCACTCTAACACCATCACCCCCACCATCCCTACGCCCGGGCCCAATTGGCACTGGCGCGTTGACCGTGAGTCAAAAATGGGGATGGACCTGGCTCTGATACCATGTCAATTTTCTACTGAATGCCTCTCAATATTAAGAGTCTTTCCATTAAATAGAAAGTATTCAAAGATTACATTCCTAAAGATCCGTCTTCCTATCCCTAAAGATCAGCTTTTCTATTCCTCTAAATCCATTATTCTATCCGACCAAATTTGCTCTACTATAGACATTATTATTCTCTTTAATTACTAATTCAAATCTATATAATTACACTAATATACAGTAATATATAGATAAATTAATATATACAATATTTACATCATGCTAACATCCCCCTCAAATTGATGCTGGTAGATCAAGAAACATCAATTTGCCAACTAGAAACTGATGCCGTCGTGGTGCCATTGATTTTGTAAATGTATCATATTTTTAAAGATCACTGGACACGTAAGGAAGAGTAATGACACCTTTATCTACAACTTCTCGTATATAATGAAAGTCTACTTCGATGTGTTTGTTCTTTTCATGAGAAATCGGATTAGTAGCAATCTGAATAGCACTTATATTGTCAGTATGGAGAGGTGTGGGATTAGATTAATGAAATCCAATCTTATCAAGTAATCAATGAAGTCACACAATCTCAAAGTAAGCCGTATACATTGCTGGATATTCAGCCTCTGTTGAGGATTTTGACACATGGTCTTGCTTCTTACTCTTTTAAGAAATCAAAGACTATCCAAGAAGCATGCACTAACCAATAACTGAATGACGAGTGTCAAAACATCCTGCCCAATTAGAATCACTAAAATTATTAAGACGAATAGGAGAACCACTAGAAAGAATAATCCATGAGTAGATGTTCCTAGGAGATATCGAATTATGCAACAGACAACCATCAAATAAAGATGATGGGGAGCTTGAATGAATTGACTAACTTGTTGAACTGTAAAAGAGATATCAGGCCTTGTAATAGTAAGGTAATTTAAATTCCCAACTAATTGTTGAAATATAGTTGGATCAGGAAAAAGATCGTCTTCCTCCCGGCGATACTTTACATTCAATTCTAATGGAGTATCTACAGAGGAGGAATTCTGAAGACCTACCAAAGAAATCAAATCTCGAGTATATTTGTGTTGATTTAGAAACATACCTGATGAATCACAATAAACTTTCAAACCCAAGAAATATGTAAGAGTACTAAGAGCTTTCATATGAAGAGAATTCTTAAGTTGCTGTTGCAGGCTAGTGATTAGTGAAGAATCAGTTCCTATAATAATATTGTCATCTACATATACCAAAAGAAGAACACAACCTGTGGATGTTTTCCGAAGAAACAAAGATGAGTCATATTTGCTCTGCTCAAAAGAGAATTGTAGCAAAGTAGACCAAAATTTGTCAAACCAAGCTCTGGGAGCTTATTTTATTCCATACAAAGACCGCTTCAACTTGCATACATCGGATGTAGGCAATGAGAACAAACTTGGTAAAGATTTTATATAAATATCCTCTTTGAGATCACCATGAAGAAAAGCATTTTTGACATCCATTTGATAAAGAGTCCAATTTTGTAAAGCAACAATGGCAATAATAGTTCGCACCGTCGTCATTTTTGCTACCTGTGTAAAAGTCTCTTCATAGTTCACACCATACTCCTATTTGTTACCAAGAACAACCAATCAATCTTTGTACCAATTAAGAGTTCCATCAGAATGAAGTTTAATTGAATAAACCCATTTACATCCAATTGGATGGATATTTGAAGGACATAAAACAATATCCTATATGTCATTTTCTTTAAGAGCCAAAAGTTCTTTCTCTATTGCTTTTTGTCAACATTCATGATTGGAAGCTTGTGAGTAACAAGTTGAAATAGAAATGGTGGATAAAGTAGATAAAAAGCCATACCAACTAGGAGTACGAGATACTCTCATAGATTGTCGAGTTAGCCCAAGAGGAGCAGACCTTGAAGAATTCTCAGATTCTAGTTGTGGAGAAATTTCATGTGACGGATCAATATCAAGAGGGGGTAAAGTTGGCTTCCAATGTTCGTACACAAATCCAGGTTTGAACCTCTTAGAGGAAGATGACTAATCCTCAAAAGTAGGAAGAAGAGGAGAAGCAGGAGATGACTCAACATGAGTAGGAAAAAATTACTGATTCTTAAAGAAAACAACATTTCCAAAAACATGAAATTTATTAGAACATGGATCATAATAGATAAAACCTTTCTGTGAAGTACTATAACCCATAAAAAATATTTAGTAGACTGAACATAAATTTTATTGCGCTGAGAATGAGGAAAATGCATAAAACAAGCACAACCAAATATATGAAAATTAATATAGCTTGGATTTTTATGATAAAGACGAAAATATGGAGATTCATGATTTAAGACTTTAGATGGTAGTCTGTTAATTAAGTAAACAGCAGTAGACAAAGCTTCCACCCAATATTTAGATGGAACAGAGGACTCAATCAATAAAGTATGAGTGACATCTAAAAGATGACGATTTTTACGTTCAGCAACCCTATTTTGTTGTGGTGTATATGGACAAGAGCGTTGTGAGACAATTCCTTTTTCAAGCAAAAAGTTTTTAAACTCGTGAGACATATATTCTACACCAGAATCAGATCTTAATAATTTGATGCAAGTAGAAAATTGAGTCTTAATATAGGCCAAAAATATCTTGAATATGGAAAATACCTCAGATTTGGAACGAAGAAAATATACCCACGTAAATCGACTATAATCATCTATAAATATCACAAAGTACTTGAAATGAGCATTAGAAATAATTGGTGAAATACCCTTAAAATGCTATGAATGACATCAAAACACTTTGTGGCATGACTACCAAAATTAGGAAAAGGAAGAATTTTACTCTTGCCTAATTTACAAGTAGAACAATCAAAGAAAGCAGTGAAAAATTGATTCTTGTTCCCCAATAAATCCGAATTTGATCAATGAGACAACACAATAGAATTTGGATGTCCTAAGAGATTATCTCATACCTCAGTCTTACTAGATGTAGAATTACAAGCAAATGATAGAACACGAGGAATGGGAAAGTGTATAGGAAATAATCGTCCAACTTTAGGCCCCTTCGCAATTATCGTCCCCGACACCTGATCCTGCACAAGACAACTACTATGAGAAAAATTCACATCACAATTGTTATCTACCAATTGTCCAACTGAAATAAGACTAGTGGAGAACTTTGGTAACACAAAAACATTGTTTAACATTTTAGTAATATCCCAAACCTTGGTAATGGATAAATTACTACCATTGGCAACTTGAATTTGTGATGGACCATGATACTTCCAAACATTTTTTGGCATACTAGATGAGTTGGTCATATGATTGGATGCGCCAGAATCAACAAGCCAAAAATTAGATGAGCGACTATTACCTTGTAGCCCTAAAGCTAAAAAGGCTGAAATGGTCATTTGTCTTACTATTTCAGGAGAAAGAACTTGTACCAAAGATTAGTTCTCAATAGTGAAATCATTTTTCCCAACTTGAAAAGCATTGACCTTATGGTTTTGAGGGCGTGTAGGCACTCTTTGATAATGTGTCCTTATTGTTTGCAATAATTACAAAACTTCCTACCACAATTGCTAGGAATATAACCATATTCCTTGAACTTTAGAATTAAGTTCTAGTCATATCCCTACCCATTTCTTTACCTTGGGCAGCAAATGCAACAACAATATCATCAGCTTGTTTAAAAGCATTTTGTGTGACAAAACACTGCTCTTCACGGAGTAATTCCTTAAAACAAACATCCAAGGAGGGGGACAGGTCACGATTCATCAAGGGGGAGCGAACACTCTCAAACTCAGAGCGTAACTTCATCAAAAATTGATCTCACTTGCTTTGCTCATGAACTTGCTAAATTACAAAGAGGGATTCGGCAGGTATTTTGGCATAAATAATATCTATAAAGTCAGCCCATAAGTTCTGAAATCCAGAAAAATAATCCTGAATAGAAAGACCTCCTTGAGAGTAATTAGCAATTTCATATTCTAAGTGAAAGCGTCGGGTACTATTATCTTGGTTGTAAACCTTTTGTAAATAATTCCACATGGCTTTAGCTGTCTTATAAGGCCTGAGATTAAGAACACTAAGAGGGTCAATTGACACTAAAATCCATGTCATCACCCGAGCATCTTTAATCGTTCATTCACCTAACTTTATAGGATCAGTAGGAGCAGGGTCGACTCTATTTATATGGCTCCATAGTTCTTTTCTGGTGACAAATTACTGAAATTGAAACTTCCATGACGAAAAATTCTTTCCAGTGAAACGAACGCTGAATAATTCAAATTGATATGAAGTCATATTTATGAAAACTAGAAACACTGACTCAAAAAACAACCAAAATGACCAAGATCAAAGTCCAAGGTGTCAATTATCGAGGAACAATCAACAAAAATCAAAATGTTCAAAAAAGATTGAAAAGAATCACAAATGAACTCTATGAAATAATACAGCCAAGAGAAGGCTTTGATACAATGTCAAGAAATGGACCTTGCGCCTAACTCAACCTCAAAAGCTAGCTCAAGAGGTGAAAATTATCCAAGTCTATATAAGCAAACTACCAGTCCATTCCCCAACCAATGTGAGACTTTTTATCTACTCTAACATCTATGACAACCAGTATTAGTAAATCTCTTACTTAAGTACTGAAACATCAATATATCATCAACTTGTTGTTACCCTTTGAACCCAAAACTATTCATTTCATAGTCATAGGATTGTCATTATTGGTGGACCTAATTAAGGAGTTTGATACTTGAAGATGTATTCAACAACTTCCTTTTAATAAGTTTAGTAAATAGATTAGTCAAATTTATTTGACTCCAACAATGTGATAGAAATCATTCCATCTTGAATTAAATTTTTAACACAATCATGTTAAGAACTTATGCATTTTGACTTTTCATTATATTGCTTGCTTCTACTAATTAATGTAAGGTTTTCTTGGTTTCAAGAAATTGTACCTCCTCGCAAGGTAACATCTATCATGTGATAAACTTATTTTCTGACATATTTGATACCATCTTGTATCGATATATTCTAATAAAATAGTATAAAAACTAGAGTTCCCTAAGTCTTTAGTTCCTTAAAGAAAACTAAAAATTCGACTATTGGCCCTTCCAATAGTGCTTGATTACACAAGTTGAGACACAATTATTTTTTTCATTATTGATTAACTCGATCTAGGATAAAATAAGGTATTAACCTTTTATGATTAAGTGACAGTCACCCCCACTATTTTGTTTAATCTTGATATTCAACGTAGTACCAATTAGTCCAAGATCCTTCATTGAAAATGTGTAAATAACTTTCTTATGATTTCTTTATATCAACATAGTGAAATATTATCACACAATACCACATACTCATCAATAATTGTAAGATGAAGGTATACTAACTATCTCAAATTTATGCTCTTCAAAATATATAAAATAATGTTAAGTCTAATATTGACTTCTAATCACATATCAAATACCCCAACATTTTGAGCATATCAAGTGTCTTTTCATAACATATATAGAGAAAACTGAATTCACTAACTCATGTTTTTTCTAGATCTCATATTCATTTATAAACATAGTCACACACTTGTAAAAAATGTAATATTTCATGTCATCCTTTAAGATGACGATAAATTTCACATATGCTCTTTATGCAAGAATAACGATCCATAATGATCGCATGAAAAAAATATTATTCCTAAAATTATCAAGCATTAGAAGATCATCACAAATATCATCTACCTAACATTGATGAAAATAAATTCAAAAATCACAAAGAATAAAATTCATAAATAACAAGTAAAGTCGAAAATTAGAACCCGATTTCATAGAACCCATTTTCGCCACTTCCTTTTCCTTGATCCAATCGTATGAAAATTATAATTGTTAATTAGAAGTTGGTACTGCTGCACGATAGTAATATTGTTTGAGTTGGATCAGCCTTGTCTGAGTTAAATTTAATTTGCACCACTGCGATTGTTGTAGCCACCGTTAATATGCATTCGCTTTCAATTTTCAGAAGCCTTGTCAAAGTTCGAATACTAGAAAAATACTGCACAAACATGATATTAATTAGGCTATGGCAAAGTGGAGAGAATATTTGACCAAGAGTACCAGGAAAAAAATATTTCTATTCATTCTGGTCTCTTCTACTATACTTAATCAATAGAGAATATTAATTACTTCTCCTCTTTGTAATTCAATTCTTCACTATATGTTTATTCCACAAAAATATATAACCACTCTGGCAAAATAGAGATCCACACCAAGTCTTGATAAATGTTACCCCTGTATGCCTTCAAACCAAATTGTTCAAACAACCAACGCCGCATCATAATTTACTGTTTTTTCCCTTTTCTCAACAAAAGAACTAATACTTCTTCTAACAAAATATCATTTTTAGATTGTTGGAAAACATGTTTCATGAACATAAAATATATATGAAGAAGAACGCAAGATGAAAACTTAATAGTGTGAACAACAAACACAGAGTTAAAGGCTTGAAACACGCATGAAACGCTTTCATAAAAAAAGACATTAGCTTACTCTCCTCTGCGAGATTGCTATGGAATTGTATGCAAATAGTTTAGTGGATATAACAATACTATTGAATTTTGCACTAAACAAATAGTGAAGAGATTCTTCTGAAAAGTAAGAACTTATTGAACTTGATCTTTTGGGAAGAAAAGAATTTTTTTGAAAGAATATTGCAAAGTCTTCTCTATAAAAAGTTTGTCAGCAAAGTTAGTTAGAAATATGAGGAGGCCGGATTTAAATAGAATAGGTGAAAACCATACAATGAAAGGACACATCCTTTCTTTCAAAAGATACAAATTGAAAGGATACACCCTTTCATTAGAAGACACAATTTCTTCAAAAACATCTCTTACAATTATTAATTCAATTTTTTTTAAAAAAATCCTACTTATACAATCTGGAATGGGAAACTATATTACTACTATGTTTGAAGAGTATGTGCGACTCATGGGTGGGTTAAAATTTACACGCATTATGTGTATACATCGAGCCTATACATGTATATGTGTTTGAATTTAGAGTTCATGTTACTTAACCATAATTAATTAATATATATTTTACTTAATTTAATTACTTAACTATGATAAATATATTAGTTTGATGTATACACTAGGTGCATGTAAGTTTTTACCGTCACGGGTGTAGCTAGTAAAACATTTATAGTCCCTGAGGTCTCAATAAATTTTAATAGTGAATTTTATAATTTCAATTTCACTTATAATAATAGTGAATGTATGTATGTTTATGTGTGTATTTGTGTGTGTGTGTGTGTATATATATATATAAGAAATGAAGAAAGAAAAAGTGATTTACTTTTACCCGAAATATGTTAGAATTCTTATTATACTTATATATAAGGGAGTAGGATTGGCAACAATATCGAACTTTCATCGAAACGGTCTGGTTTTGATCACCAAACGGTAACGCTCCGCTACCGTACCGATTATAACCGGTAAATTCAGTATCGATGTGGAAGGTAAATTTTTTTCGGTAAACCCAGTTTCGATCCAGTACCGACCCAATTTTAATCCGGCATCGGCCCGGTAAACAGTTAAGACAACAGATCTATTTTTTTCTTTTCTTTTTTTTTCATCCTTCAACGTTATTATATCTATTGGGGCCTTAGGGGGAGCCAACCAACGACTATTTGACCTCCCCCCCCCCCCCCCCCCCCACTCTCACTACTCCCATATCAAATTTTCACTATAAATACCTCTTTATATCTATTATTTTTCTCACAATTGTTCTCGTAATCTCTCTAATATATCAAATTCTAAAAGTCTCTTTATTATTATCTTAATATTTTGTAATTATTGTATTAGCTAATTAGAGTTGAAGAATTTTTTGAAGATATTACAAACTTCAATTATCATCCTTTAATTTTGATATTTGGTATGCATCTGCTTTTATGTAGATGTTCGGTATATTCATTCAAACTTTAATCTCTCTTTTGGTTTACTTTAGTTTCTATATTTTTGTTTTTTTAGTATCTATATTTGTTTACTTTCATTAACTTTTTATTTATTATATTTAATTACTTGGTTTAGTCTCTTTGTCTATATTTAAATTTAATTATGGATGCCAATAAAAATAGTAGTGGTAAAAAAATAATTTTTGGTAAAGTTTTCGTAGCAGTAAAAAACTAGTCCTACTATTAGTTCATTGCCGCCTAAATTTAGTAATGTTCTTGAAACTTCTTTATCACAACCTAATGGTTTCGATGTTGCTACCGATATAGAATTAGATCATGAGATTCTAAGTAGGCTTTATGATAAGTTCGAGGAAGTCTTACCGGGAGAAGAAGATGATATAGAAGAACAAGAGTTAGATGAAATCCCTGCCCCTGCTAGTCCAATAGAAGTTTCCTCTTTAATGAAATAAACTAGGGTCAAAGGTACTGAACGTACTAAAAGGTCTTTAGTTTAAAAAATTTTAAATCATGAGGTAACAATCCTCCTGGTTGTTTGTGAAATTTTCTCATCTCCTCTATTTTAGCTCTTCTCATAGTTTGCGTACGTAAATTATGATTCACGGGATGAGTAGTTTTCATTCTTGAGGTGTTCGAAAGTAATTTGAGTCATTAGTTGGATTATTCAGTTTTAATAAATTTAAACTTGATCATGGTCAATCTTTAGTCAAGGCGACCTCGATTTGATATGATACTATTTTCAATAGGCTCGAAATGTATTTTTTGGTCAATTTACATATTTGATTTACTTCTATGGGGCTCCAAATAAATTTTGAGGATATATTAAAAGTTTTGAATATGTTAAATAATTAAGTTAATTAGTGATTTAGTGGGTGCAAACTATAATTTACTTACTTATGTGGTCAATACAAGAATGAAATTAAGTGAAAGTATTTGTCATATATTAATAATAATAATATCAGATAGTTAGGGTGAAGTGGAGCAGAACAGTTGCACTGTTATTTTTCCCCTTTTTCTTTTCATGGTTGTGGAGGTATCTGCATCAGCTTAGCACAAGATATTTTCTTTGTTAATTATTTTTGTTGTTATTTGTGTCATACAAGAACGATAGATCAAGTTTGTGGGAAGTGAATAGGCGGGTGAATGATGTTAAACAATAGTTAACTATTGCGGAAATCTATTCGTTGTTATACTATTACAATTAGATTGAATTGATCTAATTGTGAAAGATGTACAGATGATTGAATAGAGTTAGTTATAATAATAATTTAGTTATTTCCTATGATGTCCAGAATGATAGGCTAAGGGTAAGCCTTAATGATAAAGTGAAACCTAATTGCAGTTCACGCGTAGCGCTAATATTGAAGTTTTCTTTTTGGTTTAGCTTGTAGTTTTGGAAAATTATCAAGTGGTTATTAATAATAATATGAAATTTACGTATTAGGTCTAGAATTTGTAGAGTAAGAATTTATAAAATAGGTGTCATGAAATTAGTACTTTTATGGGGATTATATATTTGGATAAATTTAAACCATTCAGAAGCTTTACGGAAGGGCAAGGCCTTTGCAAAGTAGTGTGCATTCAAATTCTTTGGTTGAGGTAAGTTACAATTTAATTGGAGTTTAGACTCATTTTAATTGTGTGTATGCTCCTAAATTGAATGCTTATTGATTGATCTTGGGACATGCTTGAATTTGATGATATTTGGATTGTTGAGACGTGTATATATAATTATTGAAGATTTACTTGATGGAATTATCTTTTGACTTGTGTACTTGTAAACTTAGTATATCGTATTATATCCTGAGAGGTAGTATGAATTTGATAAAGCATACCTAATATGGTTATGGAGGATGGGTACCACATCAGTATGAATATGATATTAATATTACTTATTTATGAAGGATCGGGTACCACATCGGTATGAATATGATATTAATATTACTTCTTTATGGCAGATCGGGTACCACGCCGATACAAATATGATATTGATAATACTTGTTTATGGAGAATCGGGTACCACGCCAGTTTTAATATGATATTGATACTACTTGTTTATAGATAATCGAGTACTACGTCGATACAAATATAATATTTATATTACTTGTTTATGGAGGATCGGGTACCACACTGGTATGGTACATGCACATAGATTGTTCCCTGCAGGTCATGACTAGTCGGGCAAAAATAAGTCTCTTAGCATGTGTGTATATAGTTGTGTTGAATTTGAGAGGTTGTATGGGTTATTAACTGGATAACGAGCTAATGGTGTTCTAATTGTAAGGTTTAGAAGGATTTGGTGCTTACTTTTGATATTGTTGTTGATTCTGTGGATGTTTACAGTATGATTGATACTCTTGACAGCTATGTGGTTTATTTGTAAGCACTGTTTGACCTATTATTGATGGATTGTTGGTTCATTGAATGCTTGTTATGTGACAATGTCTATCTACTTGTTGTTTGATTTATGTTGTGTACATGCTATTAAATTGAATTGGCCCATGATACCTACCGTATATAGTGGTTTGTACTGATACTACCCTTTACTTTCTTTTGTTGAGTGCAGAAAGTGTTAGAGGCTCAGAAACGACCTCACCTCAAGAGTTTGATAGAAAATCTTGATCCAAGGGTTCATCTCCGATCTTTCATGGGTCATCCTATTTGTTCTTGTCCATCATTCGGGCAATGAAACATTCTTTATTTACTTTATTTTTGAATCTCTCTTTTTGACATGATCTTTGTTTAGAAGTTCTTGTACAATGACTTTCGGGTCTTGGGAATTTTAGTAATTAGTTTGTTTGATTTTTCATTAATAATGATTAGCTTTGAATTATTATTATTAAGGTGGTATTATGATAATATTATTTTAATATTGCCTAAATGATAGGGTAATGGTTCTGTTTAGATGGTTCTCCTACAGAAAGATTAGTGTGGATACCACTAATTGCTATTTGGGCCGTGACAAAGTTGGTAGAGCCCTAGGTTCATCAATATTGTTGTACAAGAACATGTCCAGTACAGTCTTACAGAACGGTATAGAGACGTTTGTACTTTTCTTCGAGAGACTAAAGGACACTAGAAAAATTCAGATTCTTTTTTCTTTCATGCTATTACTTGATTCAATTGGTATTTGACAATTCCAATTGGTATCTAACTTCTTTCACTCTTATTCTCGCAAATGGTAAGAACATAAGAAAATATGCAAGAGTTAAGGTGCCTGAACGAGCTGTTTTGGCTACGGTTTGGGGTAGAGAGCAGATAAGGCAAGGACGAGGAAAAGGAATGAGAGCTACACCCACCAAGGGAAGAGCTCAGGCTGCGAGACCAACTAGAGAGAGGCCAGTATCTCCTTCCCCATATATGGATGTGCCTGGGATAGTAGTTGATTGAGCGATACCAGTACATAATGCAGGAATGTCAGTTCATGTAGGGTTGCACTATTTCAGGGAGGTAAAACTCCTATTCTTATGTATTCTTCTATGATTCAGTAGGTTCTAAGATTTTTGAGTCAGTTGGCAGGAACTGTTACTAAGCTCGCAGCACCCGTAGTCTAATATTCAAGGATGCATCCTGTAGCTCCTCGATTGGAAGAGGTGTCAGGGTTTTATATTTTTTTGAGATAGGTAGTGGGTACGGTAATGAATGGAGATGAGCATGATTTGTTTTGTAACTTTATCAAGATGAAGCCTCCTATTTCTCATGACACCAAGCTGAGGATGCCTATGAGTTTATTATTGACTGTCATAAGAGAAATCACTAGATGGGTGTGGTTGAGAGGTATGTTATGGAACTAGTTACTTTTCATTTTCAGGGGAATGCCAAGATATGATGGAGAGCTTATGTAGAATGTAGGGATGTAGGTTTGCCTCCATTGACTTGGACTTAGTTTTACTTAGTTTTTCTAGAAAAGTGCGTGCCTCGTACATTAAGAGATAGAAAAAGGGATAAGTTCACTAATCTTAAGCAGGGAAATATGTCAATTGAGGCATATGTGGCCATATTTTAATCATTGTCTCAATATGTACCTCATTTGCTAAAAACTGAGGAGGAGAGGATCCATCTCTTTATAAAGGATTTGAATACATGTCTCCAGATTTTTACTCTTTAGATGACATCTTCAGGTAGGTCTTTTGAGGAGATGGTTGATTTTGTCAAGAAGATGGAGGACGTAAGGCAAGAGGTCTAGAAAAGAAGGACCACAGAGGAGGCAGTTCAGTACTTCTTATTATAGGGGTCATAGTTCACAAGGATACCCCGTCTGCCTCATTCAATCAACGATGCAGGTGTTTGTTGGGGGTTCGTCAGGATCTAGCCAGCCATTTTCAGACTTGGGTAGTTACCTCTCTTCATCTTCGTCAGCTCAATGGCCTACATCAGATCGTATATGTTATGAGTGCAACGGAGTTGGTCACATTAGGAGGTTTTATCCTAAGATGAGGCAGTATGGTCAGTCTAGCTAACAACAGTCTCCTAGAGCTATAGTTTTAGCAGGTAGGAGAGGTGGTGGTAATAGTAGATGTCGTCCACAGGGTGGTCATAGAAGTCATCGGGCAGGTACGGGTGTTAATCAGCCCCATCGATATGGTTCTCACCTTGGTATGAGTGATACTCATACGGGTGGTACGGCTCATATATATGTATTTCTAGGTAGGCCCAAGGCAGTGGCATCATACGTTGTTATTACAAGTACTATTCTTAATGTGATTGGATGGACACTGTATTATTTGATCTCAGCTCTACTTTTTTATACGTATCTGCTAATTTTGTTGTGGAATTGGACATGGTTTGTGATTGAATTGACTTTTTGATTCATATGCCTACTCCTATTGGTGATTTTGGTGTTGTTAATAGGGCTTATCGTTATTGTTATGTTATATTTATGGGGTATCAAACATGGGAAGATTTAGTGATTCTAGACATGGTAGATTTTGACATAATATTAGGTATTAGTTGGTTGTCTCTGTATCATGCTATATTTGACTATCATGTTAAGATAGTGAATGTGTCTATACTAAGAATGGGTAGACTTGAGTGGGAGGGTGATTATATTCCTGCTCCAATTAAACTTATTTTCTTTCTACGTGCAAAAAGGTTAATTGGAGAGGTTGTTTGGCCTTCTTAGCACATCTTTGGGACACTTCCGCGGAGGTCTTATCTATTGAGTCAATTCCTGTAATGTGTGAGTTCCAAGAGGTTTTTCCTACAGATTTGTCTGGCATACCCCAGAGCGTGACATTGATTTATGTATTAATCTAGAGCAGGTACTTTTGCTATTTCTATTCTTCCTTATAGGATGGCTTCAGTTGAGTTGAGAGAGCTAAAGGCTCAGTTGCAGGATTTGTTGAGTAAGGGATTTATCCGTATGAGTGCCTCTCTATGGGGTGCTTCTTTCTTGTTTGTGAAAAAGAAGGATGGTAGTTTTCTTATGTGTATAGACTACAGGCAGTTGAACAAAGTTACGATTCGTAGTATACTTTGCCCTGTATCGATGATTTATTTGATCGGTTTCAGAGTGCATCCATATTTTCCAAGATTGATTTGAGGTCCGAGTATCATTAGCTTAAGATTTGGTCTGACGATATTCCTAAGACTACATTTCGAACCAGGTATGGAACTATGATTTTCTTGTGATTTCTTTTGGGTTAACTAATTCCCCAGCCGCTTTTATGAGTTTGATGAATGGGATATTTATACCCTACTTGGATTATTTCGTGATTGTCATTATTAATGATATTCTATTTTATTCTAAGAGTAAATAGGAACATGAGAATCACTTGAGGATTGTTTTAGGTTTGTTAAAGGAGAAAAAGCTTTATGCGAAGTTTTTTAAGTGTGAATTTTGGTTGGCTTCTGTATCCTTTTTGGGGTATGTGGTTTCAAAGAAAGGGGTAGTGGTAGATCCATAGAAGAATGAAGCGGTTAAGAATTGGTCTAGGCCTACTTAGTGATGGAGGTTCGTAGCTTTATGGTGTTAGCAAGTTATTATCATAGGTTGATGAAAGGGTTTGCTTCTATTGCTACTTATATGACGTGGTTGACTCAGAAGGATTAACTTTTATTTGGCCTAATGAGTGTGAGAAGAGTTTTTAAAGGCTCAAGACCTTGTTGACTACCGCTCCTATTCTTATCTTGCTGGTAGAGGGTAAAGGGTGAGTTTGTATGCCCCGTGTTGATGATTTGATTGGGACTATTTTAGTTGAGGATAATTGTTCGAAGTATTCCATGCATCCTAGAGTGACTAAGATGTACCATTATTTGAGATAGTATTACTGGTGGGGTCATATGAAGCATGATATAGTTGATTTTGTTGCTAAATGCTAGAGTTTCCAGCAGATAAAGTACGAGCATCAGAAGCCTGGTGATAATATTCAGAGGATGTCTATTCCTGAATGGAAATGAGAGAGGATAGTTATGGATTTTGTTGTTGGTCTTCCCAAGACTTTGGGGAAGCATGATTCTATATTGGTTATTACGGATAGGTTGACTTAGTCTATTCATTTCATTCCAATTCAGGTGACTTTATAATGTAGAAGGGTTTTCCAAGATTTATCTTAAAGTGTAGACAGGTAATCTTGCCACTTCAAAAATCAATTTTATCCATCTTACCTCACATTACCATACACCCCTTTCTATTTAATAACTTTTCCACAAAAGACAAAAATAACTAATTCTCAACAAAATAACAACCTCTCCAATTAAATGTGAACACCTCACCCCTACCTCCACCCCACTACCTACCCCTACCCCATATAACCTCACCCTACCTCCTTCTCATTTTTCTTTCACCCAACATAAACAATACTTAATATACTCTCACACACAGAGAAACTCATAGACCACACGATTCCACTAACAAAATCACAATCATATATTTACACAACATACACAATTACACGGATATGCATAAATCACCTTCTACATATACAAACCACTGAACGTACATATGGAGAAGCTGTGAAAATAGAGAGAAATAGTGATCAGAGGGGATAATAGAGAGGATGTCGGAGAAGAGAAAATGGGAGATAGAGAGATCGAGATTTGGAGAGCGATAGATAGAAGGAGAGAGTAAAGAGAAAAATCAAGAGAAACGTATGCAAGAGTGGGGAAAATAGACTAGGAAGTTTGGGTTTTCCAGTGAGAAGTCAGCAGAAAACTCCATTCCCTAGTTGAAAAATCCCAATAACAAAAAAATCCAACTCCACTCTACCAAAACTTAGTAAATCAGCAACCAAATATTCCACCATCATCGTTACTATTTCGGCGAAGCAACCCACCATCGTTGTATAAATTTTTGCAAATCTAGTGGGACGATATCCCATCTCCATCATCAAAACAAACCCCAAAGTCCCAATTATATGATTGTTATCATTGTACAGTGAATGAACAATCAAAATTCGTTAATCATCAGTGACCAACCAGTCATATCAGTTATGTTGTTCCAGACTTAGATGTGAAGTTCGGTGAAAATAGAGTTTGGGTCAAGGTTTGCGAGTTTAGTTTGGATACTTGTAGAATCTGGATCGAGGTTCCATTCATGAGGTCCAGTCGGCTACTCGCTTTGAATTCAAAAGTCTAATCAAATAATACTCATAGCTTGAAAGCCCCAATTTAAGATCCATCTCTTTATCTTTATCTTATTCTTATTCTTAGTTAATTCTTTATTTTTTTTGTGTGATTGATTGTATCTTCTCAATTTTCTCTTATCTTGTGGTTAATGTAAATGATGAATGTGGAATTATATTGGTTGTGGATTACTGGAAATGTTAATCATGAATTGTTATGCTGGAACCATGGTTTAGATTTTAGTTTGGGGGGATTGACATTGATAAAAGTGAATGAGGATTTGTTTTGATTCATTGTTAGTGGTTTAATTTGAAATAAACATTGATGTTGTGAACACGATAGTACCATGCTAGGTCGAAATTGGTAAGTAAATGGTCAGTTAGGTAGTCAAATTTAGAAATTATGTATTGTTGAATGTTTTAAATCTTTGTGTGGCTTTTTATTTTATCCCACGAAACTAAAATTATTCATTTGTCGGGAATGCCCTGAGGCACAGTATACTTATTCATCGAAAAATGCTCTGAGGTATTATGTAGGTGAAGGAGGTTCGTGATCAAAGCCCGAGGCATAAAAAAAGCATAGCTTAGGGTAGTTAGATTAGCTTAGGTTTTCAATTCAGCACTTCTTGTTTATGTGTTTGTTGGTATATATATTCATAGTGTCATACTAAACAATATAATCCTTAAAGCAATCGTGGTCGAACTATGGGACCGAGGGGTACCTAATACCTTACCCTCGATCAACAGGATTCCTTAACCAGAATCTCTATTCGCAAATCAGTTTAAAGTGTCAAAATTATTTTGAAAAAGAATTTCCAATGGTGATTTGGCATACTCGATTTCTGCTAAGTGGCGATTCTGAGTTTGATTGTTAAAGAGTCCTTTTCAAAAAAAAATTTCCATATTTTGTCACTTAATTATAAAAACACTTTCAAACTTAAATTAATTCTTTTCGGTAAAAAGCGGGGTGTGATAGCTTTGACAACTCTGCAGGTGATTTTAGAATTCGAGCTTCAATGTTGAGTTGTTGGTACGATAGGTGTATAGACACTTTGTTTGTGTTATCATTTGTGTTATTGTTTTTTCATCATTGTTGAGTGCCTATGTGTTACGTTTTTACAGTCTTCTCTTATGTGTTACTGCCTTATATCTGGAATCATATGCATTACCCTGAGTTAATTCTTTCGCAACAAGTCCCAGAGTACATATCGTGTACACGAACTTTCGTTGAGTCACCCTAATCTTAGGAGGGGGAGCCGTTGGATGTATAGAGTGGGTGGAAAGCAACTGCAGCCACTATCGACCATATGCTCCTCCGAATAGCGTTGTTAGTGAACCCCCAGCCTAGGTTAGCCTTTAGGTCATGCTTATTTACATCATATTGAGATCTAGCGGGACCCGCATAGTCCTTTGTAGGAGACTCACTCCTTAAGCATTCCTACGTGCTAATTGTTGCATCTGTGAGGGTTAGAGAGTCATTTGATGGACTGATTTTGGAAAAAGCGTGTGTTTAGGCAAGAAAATTTTTTAAAAAAAATGTGAAACAAAAAAAGAGTTTTGTAGTTTTTAGGATCTTTATGATTTTTTGTTTTCCACAGTCAAAAATCCAAAAAGATCTTTTTAACCTTTTACATGCCTTTTTTTTTTCAAAAAAATAAAAGATCAAAAATATTTTTTCTTTGTTTCCATTAGCATGTATTCATAAATTGAAAATTTCAAATAGAATTTTTTTTAGGAGCTTTTTATAAAAGAAAATTCAAAAATGATAGAAGTTTTGTACATTTCATATAATGAAAATGTCAAAAAGATTTTCCTTTCATAGTTGGTGTCATTTTATGTTAAGTGTCAAATTGAAAACTCAAAAAGATTTTATTGATGTTTTTCATCATTTGTTTGTGGTCGTATCTCTTAAGTCAGAGTTTAGTCAGCTATTTAATCTTTAATGGTCCAATCTGGATGAACTCCGTACACCTGATTCTCCTTTTTCGAGAGTGAGATACGTAGGCAGCCTTTCGCTGGTTCCGTGATCTTATTTAAAAAATTCAAAAAGATTTTCGTCACTCTTCATTTTAGAGTATGTGTTTCATATATGCATTAAAAAAGAAAAACACAAAAAGATTCTCTCCTAATAGTCTTAGGTTTCATTTTTGTATGAAATTCAAAATTGAAAATCCAAAAAGATTGGTGTAAATATCTTTTTAAAAAAGGGAAAAAAGAAGGAAGAAAATCTTTACTCTTCTTTTGGATTAGTTGTTTCAAATGTTTTTTCATATGAAAAATATAAAAATATTTTTATTTGATAATCATAGGTTTCATTTTGTATAGGAAATTTATAGCTAAAAAATTCAAAAAGATTTTTGTCTATTTTTGAAGCTTTTTATTTCCTTTTCCTCTAAAATTTCATGAAAAAACAAGGAAGGGAGTTTTGTTGGCCCTTTCGTGGTCAAACTTCATGAACTATGCACACCTGATTCTCCTCTCTCATGGGTGAGATATGAAGGCGCCCTTCTTGAGTTCGGTGATCTTTTAAAAAAAGATTTTGAACTCTCACATTTATTGTTTATATTGTTCAGTTAGTTTAAGGTGGTTGGTTTATGGCATTTTGGATTGTCCTCCATATTACACCAAGTCAAAATGAAAGTTATAGCCAACAAGGATACCGGGGTTGTTGTTACTAATCAGATAGAGAGTCCGGGGAATGAGAATTTAGGACCTAATGAATAGACTCGAAAATTAAGCAAGCAACTAATAAAAATGCGTCGAGCTTGGGCTAACGGGTTGCCTCCTCCTCTAGTTCCCATGGATAATCCTGAAAATTCTTCTAGCTTACCTATAGTGTCAAATGCACAATTTCCCATTTCTGTTGACACACCACAATATGCACCTAGGTTTCCTTTGGGGAAATACTATCCCAACACTTACAATATTCATTTTCTAACTCCTTAACACAAAACTACCACATACTCTACTCCATTTGTTGTTCAAGTTTATGCAGCACCATCCCCACCTGAAGCTCCTACTTTTGATGTTCATCCAATGGTTGTTCCTTCCTGCTGTGTAAAAGAGCTTGTATTGAATATTTTTAGTAATCAACATTATGCTCTTGAGCCCATATTTAAGTTAACTGGTCCTTATTGCTACACTTAACCATTTGAACTTTCTCTTAATGCTGAGAAGCCTATTATGCCAAAAGAACAAGAGTAAATGACTAGAAAGATAAAAAGTTTGGAACTGGCTATGAAGAACTTCCAAGGACTTAGGGGGTACAAAAGTGTCTCATATAAACACTTATGCATGTTTCCAAGTGTTAACCTCCCTCTTGGCTTTAAAATGCTGACGTTTGAGAAGTATGATGGACACGACGATCTTGTAGCATATTTGAGATGTTATTATAAATAACTAAGGGGTGTTGAAGGGAAGAAATAATTACTCATGGCTTATTTAAGTGAGAGTCTTTCAAGTCTAGCTTCGGCATTGTTTGTTGATCAGGACATCAACAAGTGAAATAGTTGGGATGATCTGGATAATGAATCATGCAAAAATTCTAATACAATATGGAGTTGATTCCTGATGAGAAATCCCTAACTAATATGAATAAGAAGAGTACTAAAAGTTTCAGGGAGTATGCAATTAGATGGTGTGAACAAACTGCTAGGGTGAAAACGCCAATGAATGAAAGCAAGATAGTGAAGATGTTTATTCAAACACAGTATGAAACATATTATCAACACTTTTTACCTGCATTACGCAAGCTATTTATTGAGGTCCTCAAAATGAGGGAGATGATAGAGGATGGAATTAAGACCAGTCACATTATAATTTTTGCAGCATTGAAAGGAATTACTCAAGCAATTTAAAAGGGTTCAAAAAATATTGGAGGGAAGAAGAATAAAGAAGATGTAGCTTCTATTAAAGATAGGCAATAAGAGTTTCCAAGAAGACCACGTTGTCGTTATCCTCAGTCTCAAGCCCAAGTTCATTCCTAAGCTCTATCTAATCACTCCTAAAATTCATTATACTTCATTCCCCCACATCCATATGTTCAACTCCCTTCTTACCCACAATGGCGCACACCAACTCCTAAGAGTCATCCTCTAACTCCATAAACATACCAAAGCCATTCTAGGTCCAAATTTTGATCCAAGCCAAACAATGAAATGAGACAAAAGCCAAGGGATAGTTTCCTGCCAATTGGGGAATCGTATGCCAGTTTATTCCAGAGATCGAGACAATAGAGCATGATCACTCCTCTTATTAGATACACTTCTGACCCATATTCAAGAAATTTTAATCCTCATGTACGATGTGCATATCATCTGATGTTCAGGATCACTATATTAAAAATTATTGTGCTTTGAATAGAGAAATAGAAAAGATGATTCAAGATAAATCAATTATGGTGCAAAAAAATTAGCAGTGGGGAAAGCTCTAGTCATGCTGATGTGAAAACCAGTGGCTAAGATGTCAAGCTCAGCAATAGGGAAGTCACTCCTCTCCTTATTAGGAAGGATTTTGGTAGTTTATTCTATTTTCTTTTCTGTTATCCGATTTATTTTAGGGTTGTAGTTCGGGATTTATCTTGTTTTGTTTCTTTGTTGTTTATGTTCAAACCCTTCTATTTTTCCTTTCAACAAAACTTAGTATCCTTTTCCTTTTTATTTATGTTGATTGTTTGTGTTCTTTATACTGTTCATTTTATGTTCGTTCTAGTGAAATAGCATGCTTGAAAAAATTTCAGTCAGATCTTAAAATCTAATTCAATTATGAAAAAGTGAAACAAAAATAGAAAAGAGCAATTTGAGTAGATAGATAGAGTGTTGAGACATTGGATGACCAAGAGGAAGCCTTCCATGAATGAATTAAGGAAATTATTTTGAGAATCACAAGTAACTTGGTCATCAATTAAAAGACACATCTCAATTATTTTGAATTGGACCAAACAGTAGATGCACGATCTTCTTTCAAGAGAAACATAAGAAATTTTATCCACTAAAGTATGAGTTAGCCAATGTAAGTGTGTACAATAAGGATGGATTGTACGTTTGACAAGAGTGGAAGAAGAAGTGACGCACATGCTGAATTAAAGTTAATGTGAAATTCCGCATTAGTCACCTCACCTTGAGGAGAACTAGTAGCAACCGGTGGAACTCTAGAAATATCTGGAACTGGACCCCTAGACCGAGTATATATCCCTTGTGTCCCTTCCACATTATCCCCAAATGGGATAAAAGAGTTTCCTTGTATTCCAAATTGCGGAGACATGATTTAAAAAACAAACATATAAGGATTAAAAAAGATTCCAGGACTTAGACTCCGAGATTGAAAATAGAATACCAAGAACATAAAACATTCCTAAATGCCTTGTAGCCTCTCTCTTATGAGTGTGGGGTGCTACACCCCCCTAAAAGAGACTCTACTAGACAAGGATTTATGGACTCCCAATTGACCATGAACTTAAATCTCTAATACCAACTTGACACGGCCCAAACCAAGGCCTTGTAATAATGGGTATCCCAAGTCGAACCGGGACTGGGACCACCCCTGTTACCTAACCTATGCATATCCTGAGTCGGATAAACTCCAAACATATAATAAGATAGCATCATTGCATAATCCATGACTCTGTGATAGGTCTATATTCATGACCACATAAATGAGTCCAATCGCCCGATACCCAACTGATAACCAATACCAAACCAAACCATAATTCAAAACCATGACCATATGAGATCCATAATGTAATACCCCGTACTTCTACCTAGCTTAAAATCATTCCAAGAATGTTAGAAATTTACCTTAAAAGATAAATTCATTTGTGTACACGTTGAATTTTTAAGATTTTCACTTTTTGTTGAGTGAAAAATTGAATTAGCTTTCCACAATACCAATTTCGTCAAAATCCAGTATCGAAGTAAAAAGTAATGAATATTTTATCGAGAGCTGTCAGAACCACCCAGGTGCGATGGGCAGGTCGATGGACCATCGCCTAGACCGTTGCGGCTAAGTCAGTCTTCTAACTAAGGGACAACAGATAGGCTGACGGACCGTTGAACTTGCGATGGACCATTGCCCAAGCCGTTGCTGCTAAGGCTGTTAGTCACTATTCTGGCTCAGGTGTGACAGTTAGAAAGACGGACCATCAATCCAGTGATGGACTATCGCAGATCCCATTCAGCAATTTAAAGTCATTTTTAAAAGGGTATTTGGGTTTTTTTTCAGCCATTTTAACCCGTAATTATACCAAACCGTAGCCCATAACTTCATTATCCATCTACAACATCAAATTATGGTTTTCTCGTAAAAATAATCCACAAGAAATAAAACAAAAATTATTCTTCAAGAAACTAAGAGATTCCAAGTTCTTCAAGTCCAAGAACTTCAAGAAACTCACAATCAAGGTATGTCATGTGTTGATTCATGGGTCTCTTTCACCCATGAAGCTCAAGAATCTCTTTTTAAAATTCAAGATTTGTGTATTTATGAATGTTCATGATTTAAATTGAATTGAAATTCATGTTCATGATGTTGTGGGGGTTTTATTCATGTTTGAAATTACATATTCCAATGATTAACCCTAGGATGTGGTGATTTACATTGTCATCATGATAAACCCTTAAATTTACACGTTGATTGATGTATCCATGATTCTTAGATATGTTGATGATTGTATAACCAAAGCATGCTCCCCATGTTTTTGATTAAATGCCTATGCGAAGGAAAAGAGCTATAATGGTATGATAATATGAAATCCCCATTTATATACAAGTTTATGCATGTCAAGTGTTTGATAAAATGTCATAGTCAATGAGTTATGGATATATGTGTGGCTATTGTGGTTTTTTAGAACATGTACTTCATGAATTCTCAAACTTATTATATTATGGATTGTGATGTTGGTCATGTATTCAAGGAAGTCATGCTTTGTCAGTTTTATGCTATCAAGTCCTGGGAGTACTTGTACTCGAACAATATAGTTGTGTGCCTAGAATCAGTGTCGTGATTTCAAGATACTCTCAGTCAAGCTATGTTCATAGAAATTTGATCAGTCATGTGACTCAGGAAAACTCAATAAACTCGATAATCTCAAAAATCTCAAAAATTCAGTAAATCTCAGTAGTATTCTGTTAGTCAGCGGAACTCGGATAACTCAATCCAGTCAGTTTAGTTAATCATGTTCAGTGTCTATTCATATGGGAGTAGAAATTAGCATCGAGAGAACCCAAGGATGGGGAACCTACCATTATATGAGGGTAGATGAGGTGGCTTAACCTGTTATGTGAGGGTTCCCACCGTTCTCATGAGAGTTACCTATTATATGAGGGTTACTCACATATTGTCCTTACCAGTGGCGTGGTATTGACACCTTTCCAATTGGGGTTACAGATTGGACCCTAACTTAGCTATATTACATTATTTGGGGCATGTCGATTAGATGAATACTTCCCACAGTTTCAGTATAAAATCAGGACTGTCAGAGACAGTTATTTAATCTTAGTAATAGAACTTAGATAGTTCTACACGATTCAGGACTGTCAAATACAGTCAACTCAGAATAATATGGAACTAAGCTAGTTCTATTAGAACCTAAACTGTCAGATATAGTCACTCAGTATCAGTTATTTCAGTTATACAGATATCAGTATCTCATGCTATCAGTACTTAGACTCAATAATCATGTTATCACGAACTCATTTATAGTTATTATGTAGTCATGCATGTATTCTGACGTTCATGTTATGCAGTCAGTTAGTATAGTTCATACATGTGAACCCTTTTGCATTCAGCCTACCTCACATGCATCCCAGTACATTTAAACGTACTGACACATTTGTGCTATGGTGTTTTATGCCATAGGTTCAGAAGCACGAGCTCCAGAGCATCAGTAACATTCCAGTCTCAGCAGTCAGAGTTAGCAGTGAGTCCTCATCCTTTAAGGACATGACCATTACTTTATTATCTCATTAATTAATTTATTAGTTGGAGTTAGTTGGGGATATATCCCATCAACTCCTTATTCAGACAGTTCAGTCAATTAAAGGCTTTTCAAACTACAGTATGTTCAAACAGTTTATTTTAGTTGTTTTGGGTATTTCATACCCCATCCAGATATTATGTTTTATCAGCTATCATGCCTCAGTTTTGAACCTTATGGACTTTCATCCATTATTTCCGCATTTATACAGTATATCATGCAGTATACAGGTACAGATATCCATCATGGGTTAGTTTGTGGTCCTTTGGGGTCATGAGCACCGTGTAGCATTCCGGGTACCAGATTCGGGGAGTTACAAACTTGGTATCAGAGCCTAAGGTTCAATAGTGTCCTAGGAAGTCTGAAAGCTGAATCTAGTAAAGTCTTATGCATAGGTGTATTGCGCACCCCATTTATGTGCAGGAGGCTATAAAATGTTTTAGGAACAGTTTCCCTTCTTTTAGTATTCATGTCGTACCAGTAAGTATAATCTCAAGCTAATCTCTCAGTCTAATCTTTTTCTCTCTTTTTTCTACATAACATGCCTCCTAAAAGAAGAAATGGGAATCAACTATCCCCTCAGCCCGAAGAACCTTTAGGAGAACATATCTCTCATGCAAAGTTCATAGTTGTATTCACAACTCTTGATGAGTCAGTCACTTCTCAGAATGAACGACCAGTTGTCGTTTCGGACAACCCAGTGGCCAATTCAGCTGCAGCCAGGATTTGGGACTACACCCGAATGAATCCTCCATCCTTTTTTGGGTCTAAGTTAGATGAGAACCCTCATGAATTTCTTGATCAAGTTTAGAAGGTTACGGACATCATGGGGGTTACTTCTAGTGGGAGTGCAGAGCTAGCTGCATATCAATTGCAGGATGTTGCTCACACTTGGTACAAATAGTGGAAGTCAAAGAGGGCTATAGATGTAGGGCCTATTGAGTAGGAGGAGTTGCTACTGCATTCTTAGATAAATTCTTTCCCCTAGAGCTGAGAGAAGCTAAAGTGTTAGAATTTATCAACCTTAGGCAGGGAAACATGACAGTGAAAGAGTATTCTCTTAAGTTTACTAAATTAGCTAGATATGTTATTCAAGTGGTTGC
Organism: Capsicum baccatum var. pendulum; assembly: GCA_030864225.1. NCBI lineage: Eukaryota > Viridiplantae > Streptophyta > Magnoliopsida > Solanales > Solanaceae > Capsicum > Capsicum baccatum. The sequence continues at coordinate 44,867,638 of CM061554.1, forward strand.
AGATAGAAGGGCTAAATAAGTAAGTTTGTTTCTAGGGTGAATGATAGTGTAGTCAATGAGTACAGGTCCGCAATGTGGAATAGTGACATGAACATAGCCAGGATTATGACCCATGCTCAGTAGATAGAAAAGCAAATGATTAAGATGAGGGAGAAGCAGAATAAGAGAGCAAGGATAGGTAGTTTCAACTTTGCTCAGCCCAAATCAGAAGGAGGAATCCATTCTCAGTTTCGTTCTAAGTCAGCAGTTCCAACTCATTCTTCAGCTAGTGCTCCAGCTCTTAAGTTCAGGGATAAAAATAAATATAGAGCACCAGGCTCTAAGTCTCAGGGCAGTGTTAGCAGTGCCCGCACCTATTTTCCTTGCTAGACTTGTGGCAAGCACCATCAGGGTATTTGCAGAGCTGATAGTGGAATTTGTTTTAGATGTGGCAAGCCAGGCTACAGAGTCAGAGAATGTCCTCAGCCAGGTCCTCAAGGTCAGCAGAACCATTTCTTAGCTCAGTTCGGTCTCCAAAACCAGCAGGGTTCCACATCCTGTGCTACTAATGGGTAATGACAAAATCTACATTATGGTCTTCAGTCCTGGCAAGATCAGGAAAATTCTCCTGATGTTGTTACTGGTACATTACAGATCTTTCATGTGTATGTTTATGCTTTACTATATCTAGGAGCTTCTTTGTATTTTGTTACTCCCTATATAGCAAGCAATTTCGGAACCAGTCTCGAAATTCTAGAAGCCCTTTTTAGTCTTTACCCCAGTAAGTAAAACCATCATAGCCTGGTGGGTATACAGGAACTACCCGGTTATGATATTTTAGAAAGTCACTTAAGCAGACTTAGTCGAATTAGAGATGACTGATTTTGATATAATCCTTGACATGGATTAGCTTTATTCCTTCTATGCCATAGTCGACTGCAGAAATAGAATAGTCCAGTTCCAGTTTTCAAATAAACATGTCCTAGAGTAGAGAAGTAGCACTTCAGCTTTCAGGGGTCATCTTGTTTCTTACCTTCGAGAAAGGAAATGATATCTAAGGAATGTGTTTATCATCTTGTTCGAGTTAAGGACACTAGTTTTGAAACTCCCAGTCTTGATTTAGTCCCAGTCGTGAATGAATATTCAGATGTCTTTCTCAAAGATATTCCAGGAATTTCTCCCGAAAGTAAAATAGACTTTGTCATTGATCTTCTTCTAGATACTCAGCCTATATCTATTCTACCATACAAAATGGCACCAGCAGAACTCAGAGAATTGAAAGAGCAGTTGTAGGATCTCCTAGATAAGGGATTCATCAGACCCAACATGTCCCCGTGAGGTGCACCAGTCTTATTTGTGTGCAAGAAAGACGGTTTCCTTAGAATGTGTATTGATTACCTCAGAATGTGCATCGATGAATTGTTTGACCAACTTTAGGGTGTCAGCTATTTATTTAAGATAGACCTCAGATCAGGCTATTATCAGCTCAGAGTTAGAGAATGTGACATTCCGAAAATAACCTTTCGTACTCGGTATGGTCACTTCAAATTCTTAGTTATGTCCTTTGGTCTTACCAATGCCCCAGTAGCTTTCATGGACTTAATGAACCGGGTGTTCAAGCAGTACTTAGACATGTTCGTTATAGTCTTCATAGATGATATTCTGGTCTATTCTCACAGTAAGCATAATCATGTAGACCATCTCAGAATCATACTTCAGACTCTTAGAGATCATTAGATGTTTGCCAAATTCAGTAAGTGAAACTTTTCGCTAGGGTCAGTAGCATTCCTTTGTCATATTATTTTTGGTGATGGCATTAGGGTTGATCCTCAAAAGACTGAAGCAGTAAGAAACTGGACCAAACCTGTCTCTCCATTAGATATTAGGAGTTTCTTGAGTTTGGCTGGCTATTACAGACAGTTTATTGAGGGATTTTCTTCTATTGCATCCCTTATATCCAGATTAACTCAGAATAAAGTCAAGTTTTAGTGGTCATATCCTTGCAAGAAGAGTTTTCAGGAGTTGAAAACTCGACTCACCTCAGTTCCAGTCATAGCTCTTCCAGATAGTATAGATGGGTTCGTAGTGTATTGTGATACATACAGAGTAGGTTTGGGTTGTGTCTTCATGCATAATAGTAAGGTCATAGCCTATGCCTCTAGACAGCTTAAACCACATGAGAAGAATTATCTTACTCACGATCTTGAGTTAGCAACCGTAGTATTTGCCTTAAAGATTTGAAGGTATTATCTATACGGAGTTCATGTGGCTGTGTTCAAAGATCATAAGATCCTTCAATATGTCTTTTCTCAGAAAGATCTCAATCTTTGTCAGAGAAGGTGGTTAGAGCTCTTAAAAGATTATGACATGAGTGTCCTTTATCATCTGGGCAAGGCCAATGCAGTGGCCGACGCTCTCATTAGACTGTCTATGGGTAGTATTGCTCTTTTTGAGGACAGTAAGAAGAAGTTAGCTTAAGAAATCCATCAGCTTGCTAGACTAGCGTTCGCTTAGTCAATTTATAGGAGGGTGACATATGGGTTCAGAGTAGTTCAAAATCAACTCTAGTTTCTGAGGTGAAAGAAAAGAAAGATAGAGATTCCAGTCTAGTCAAGTTAAAAGAGTCAGTCAAAGATCAAAAAGTAAAGGTTTTCGTCCAAAGGGGAGATAGAGTTCTGTGTTGTCAGGGTTGTCTGCGTGTTCTAGGTGTACACAATTTAAGGTAGTGAACTCTTGCAGAAGCGCATGGTGCACGCTACTTTATTCATATAGGGGCCACAAAGATGTACCGCGACTTATGGGAAATATATTGATGGAGTGGGATGAAGAGAGATGTTGCAGAATTTGTGGCTAAGTGCTCTACATGTTAGCAGGTTAAAATAGAGCATCAGAAAACTAGAGGGACCATACAAGAGTTTAGTATTCCTACATGGAAGTGGGAAAAAGTGAACATAGACTTCATGATGGGTTTACCTTATAATCGTCGCCAGCATGATTCAGTTTGGGTCATTATAGATAGGATGACCAAATCAGCTCATTTTCTTCCAGTCCATACCTCTTATTAAACCGGGGATTATGCCAAACTCTACATTAGAGAGTTGGTTAGATTGCATGGTTTTTCGTTATCTATTATCTCAGGCAGAGGTACCCAGTTCACCTCTCATTTTTGGAAAGCATTCCAAAAGCATCTTGGCACCCAACTTCATCTCAGTACAACCTTTCATCCTTAGACAGATGGTTAAGCAAAAGGACCATTCAAACTTTAGAAGATATTCTAAGGGCGTGTGTAATTGATTTCAAGGGTATTCAGGATGACCACTTGCCTTTGATTGAGTTTGCATACAACAACAGCTATTATTCTAGTATTCAGATGGTTCCATTCGAAGCTCTCTATGGTAGGAGATGCAGATCTCTAATCAGTTGGTTTGTATTTAGTGAGGCCAAATTTATAGGGCCTGACTTAGTATTCGACGCTTTAGAGAAAGTCCAGTTGATCAGATAAAGACTCCGGACTGCTCTGAGCTGATAGAAGTCTGATGCGGATATGCGTAAAAAGGATCTTAAGTTTGAGATTGGTGATTATGTCTATCTAAAGATCTCTCCCATGAAGGGAGTGAAGAGATTCGGAAATAAGGGAAAGATCAATCCCCGATATATCGATCCCATTAATATTCTAAGTCGCTTCGGCAAGGTAGCTTATGAGGTCGAATTACCTTCAGATCTAGCCTCAGTTCATCCAGTTTTCCATGTCTCTTTTCTTAAGAAGTGCATAGGTGACCCAGCAGCTGTAGTCCCTATTCAGAGTATAGATATTCAGAACAGCCTCTCTTATAAAGAGATTCCAGTCAAAATCCTAGACTATCAGACTCGCAGACTAAGGAACAAAGAAGTCCCTCTAGTCAAAGTTGTTTGGCGAAATCAGTTCATTGAGAGAGCTACTTGGGAAGCAGAAGCAAACATACGGACCAAGTATCCTCACCTATTCTCCGCAAACTTAGATCTAGCTCAAGGTAATAGTTCTCCTTAAGCATTTTAGTTTCATGTTCAAGTTTCAGTGATAAGCTTGGTATCTATTTCATGTTCAGAATTCCATTACAACTTCGTAGGAAATACCATTGCATATCCAGTCATGAATTCATATGTCAGTTCAGTTATATAATCATGCATCAAACATGCATTCTTATTGTGAGAACCTTAGTTCATCAAAACACTTAGTCATACATGTATGAATCAGTTACACATGTATCAGATATGCATGTTCGGTATGATATATTTAGTTACTAGTCATGTCAGTCATGAGATCATGTTCCAGTTGTTCATGTTTAGTATGTATGTTAGTTTATCTTCTCCCCTCTCACTCAGTCTCATTAGAGGACAAATGTTCTCAAGGAGGAGATATTGTAATACCCCACACTTCTACCTACCTTGAAATCATCCCAAGAATGTTAGAAACTTACTTTGAAAGATAAATCCATTTGTGTACATGTGGAATTTTTAAGATTTTCTCTTTTTGCTGAGTGGGAAATTGAATTAGCTTTCCAACGATACCAATTGTCCAAATTCGGTATTGGAATAAAAAGTTATAGACGTTTTACCTAGAGATGTCAGAACTGCCCAAGTGCGATGGGCAGGTCGACGGACCGTCGATCTAGCGATGGACCTAGACCGTCACAACTAAGGCAGTAAGTCAGTCTTCTAGCTAAGGTGCGACAGACAGGTTGACGTACCATCTAACTTACGACGGACCATCGCCCAAGCCGTCACTACTAAGGCAGTGAGTCCCTATTATGGCCCAGGTGCGACAGTCAGAATGATGAACCATCGAGCCAGCGACGGACTGTTGCACGAGCCATCGCGGATCCCGTTCAGCAATTTAAAGTCATTTTTAAAAAGTATATGGTTCTTTTCCCACCCGTTTTAACCCTTAATTATAGCAGACCATAGCCCATAATTTTATTATCCATCTACAACATCAAATTAGGATTTTCTCTCAAAGATAATCCCTAAGAAATAAGATCCAAATCCTTCTTCAAGAAACTAAGAGATTCCAAGTTATTTAAGTCCAAGGACTACAAGAAACTCATAATCAAGGTATGTCATCTGTTGACTCATGGGTTTCTTTCACCCATGAAGCTCAAGAATCTCTTTTCAAAATCCAAGATTTGTGTATTTATGAATGTTCATGATTTAAATTAAATTGAAATTCATGTTCATAATGTTGTGGGGTTTTGATTCATATTTGAAATTAGATATTCCAATGATTGACCCTAAGATGGGTGATTTGCATAGTAATCATGATAAACCCTTAAATTTGCATGTTGATTGATGTATCCATGATTATTAGATGTGTTGATGATTTTATAACCAAAGCATGCTCCCCATGTGTTCGATTAAATGCCTATGTGAAGGAAAAGTGCCATACTAGTATGATAATATGAAATCCCTAATTATGTACAAGTTTATGCATGTCAAGTGTTTGATGAAATGTCTTAGTCAATGAGTTATGGATATATGTGTGGCCATTGTAGTGTTTTAGAACTTGTACTTCATGAATTCTCTAACTTATTGTATTATGGATTGTGATGTTGGTCATGTATTCAAGAAAGTCATGCTTTGTCAGTTTTATGCTATCGAGTCCTGGGAGTACTTGTACCCGAACAATATAGTTGTGTGCCTAGAATCAATGTCGTGATTTCAAGATACTCTCAGTCGAGCTATGTTCATAGAAATTCGATCAGTTATGTGACTCAGGAAAACTCAATAAACTCGATAATTTCAAAAATCTCAAAAATTTAGTAAATCTTAGTAGTATTCCATTAGTCAGCGGAACTCGGATAACTCAATCCAGTCAGTTTAGTTAATCATGTTCAGTGTCTATTCATATGGGAGTAGAAATTAGCATCGAGAGAACCTAAGGATGGGGAACCTACCTGTTATATGAGGGTGTGATTCTTAGAAGCAATCCTTGCATTCCATAACTACGTAGCCAGCGTAGATTGAGAAATCATAGCCCATTATATGAGGGTAGATGAGGTGGCTTAACCTGTTATGTGAGGGTTCCCACCGTTCTCATGAGAGTTACCTATTATATGAGGGTTACTCACATATTGTCCTTACAAGTGGCACGGTATTGACACCTTTCCAATTGGGGTTACAGATTGGACCCTAACTCAGCTATATTACGTTATTTGGGGCATGTCGATTAGATGAATACTTCCCACAGTTTCAGTATAAAATCAGGACTGTCAGAGACAGTTATTTAATCTTAGTAATAGAACTTAGATAGTTCTATAGGATTCAGGACTGTCAAATACAGTCAACTCAGAACAATATGGAACTAAGCTAGTTCTATTAGAACCTAAACTGTCAGATATAGTCACTCAGTATCAGTTATTTTAGTTACACAGATATCAGTATCTCATGCTATTAGTACTCAGACTGAGTAATCATGTTATCACGAACTCAGTTATAGTTATTATGTAGTCATGCATGTATTCTCACGTCCATGTTATGCAGTCAGTTAGTATAGTTCATGCATGTGAACCTTTTTGCATTTAGCCTACCTCAGATGCATACCAGTACATTCAAACGTACTAACGCATTTGCGCTATGGTGTCTTATACCATACGTTCAATTGTACGAGCTCCAGAGCATCAGTAGTATTCCAGTCTCAGCAGTCAGAGTTAGCAGTGAGTCCTCATCCTTCGAGGACATGACCATTACTTTATCAGCTCAATAATTAATTTTTTAGTTGGAGTTAGTTGGGGACATTTCCCATCAACTCCTTATTCAGATAGATCAGTCAGTTAGAGGCTTTTCAGACTACAGTATGTTCCGACAATTTATTTCAGTTGTTTTGGGTATTTGATTCCCCATCCAAATGTTATGTTTTATCAACTATCATGCCTCAGTTTTGTACCTTATGGCCTTTTAGCCTTTATTTCTGTAATTATACAGCATATCATGCAGTATACAGGTACAGATATCAGTCATGTGTTAGTTTTTGGTCCTTCGGGGTCATGAGCACCGTGTAATATTCCGGGTACCAGATTCGGAGTGTTACACATACTAATTATATATAATCCCAAAATAAAAGAGTATGAAATAGTGAGAAATTTAGCCCCACGGTATCAGCCCCGATACCAATGCCAATACCAAGGCAGACACCAATATTGATCCCGCCCATGCCAACCCATAGTAGTTCCATAAAAGCCTATAACCAAAAGAATACTAAAATTCGGTTGGGATATGCCCCCAACCATAGCCAAAACCAATATCCATAAATAAATCAAAGTATGAAATAACATCCATGAAATAGAGCCTTTTGAAAAGATGAAAGCTCATAACTTCAATCCAATAGCTGATCTTGAAGTTCGATCGCTAAGCAGGGGGAGTAGAACGGTCGGTTCCTACATCGCATGGGGACATAGCCTCCCAAAGATAGGCTAGCGGGTGAGCACTATCATGAACTCAAGATAAGGATAAAATAATGTCATCCATCAAAACCGGTAAACCATCCATAAGCATACAAACCATACACACACATGCACATATAAAACTATGTCAAAAAAGAAAACCAGGTTTAGCAGGCATTTGAAACCATTAACCTGGGTATGTGTAGATTAACCATCCTTAACCACCCACAGGATATATTGGTCCAGTGTAACCCCCTGAATGAGACCCAATGTGTGTAGCCACATGAACCGGAGATACCATAAGAGTAAGGGATTACTAAGTACCCTTCACCCTCTATGATATATATGTGAAGCGCACTTAGACGATTCTCATATACCTCATAGTATCATACATGGTCACCGTTACCTACCTCTCATGTCAACAAACATTAGTTTTCAGTGTTCATCCATTGGATTCCTACCTTCACGGTTAGCTATTACACCCTGCTTTTATTGCTCAATTAAAACCATTACCAACCAACCAAACCATTATTATTAACTGAGGCTATACATGGTGGTATAGTCATACCAACTATAAATTTCAAGTATTGTCCTTACCAAAACCTTTTAGTGATCAAGGGAATCCCATGTACCCATAGATAAGATAACTTGGGGGAGTCCCATGTATCCCACAAGTGTTCATTACCATATTATCTTGCGGGGTTCCTTAGTACCCTGTAAGTATTGATTATTATGATTTCTTGGGGGATACCATTATACCCCACAAGGATGTTTATTAAACCAAAACCATTCCATTTTGACCATTCCAAACCATTTAACCATTTAAGATTCCATTACCAAACCATATCACGCAATAGTTTCAATAAAAGTTCCATAATGGAGTAAAATAATTATTATAGGCATTTTGTCAAATATGTTGAGGGCATAGTATTTCCAAAACCAAAACTAATTACCATGTGACAATTCCCATGCAACCAATTATCTAAAACTACCATTTAAACTTGTAAAAACATAATTAAAACATGGGAAAACCATAACCAAGCTAGATAACCAAAACCCCAACACATATTTGAAAACCCCAAAACACTACAATAAATCATGCCATGAAAATATTGTATATAACCATGCCTTTAGTTGTAACTAACAATGAGGGAAGAGTACATGCCTTAAGTGAGAAGATGATGGAGAGAAATCATTAATACAAGCCTCAAATTAATCCTTAAGATGTAACCCAAGCTTCTTTTGGCCAAGAACTTTGAAGAGGATTAAAGAGGGTTTCTTAAGTGTTAATGGATAGAATAATAGGCAAAATAACCTCCCTAGTGAGTTAAAAGTCGTGGTGCCTTATTAGGTTAAGTGGGGAAATGTCCAGATTCCCCTGATTTAAACTGCACCAAAATCCCATCATAGGGATATGGCTATCCATACCAGTCGTACCCTCAAATACGAGTGGTGCCCACCACTCGTACCCAAGGATATTTCCCTTGTACCTAATAATGTCCAAGGTACGACTCACCTCAAACCATGTCATATCCATGTATGCGACTAGTACCCTTGATCCATACCTCTAACAGCATAGAATCTAAAGAGGATTGAACTTTTCCTACCATACGAGTCCATGGTGCGACTCATACCCTATCTTATAGCTCATGGTGAGCCACTCGTACTCAGATCCAACCTAAGTCACAAAGTCTAAGACTAAGTAAAGTAACCAAATAAACCATATCCACCAATACGACTCATACCAAACAAATCGTACCCATTTCAGTAACCCAACCAACCCATCAACTAACATTGGTCAGCATACGACTAACCTGTACTACTCGTCTCCCAGTTTATGAGTCATTTCCCCTAGTCGTATCCTATCTAGAGACCAGAAATCTAGAAAATTTTCTAAGGGCTAGAAACCTAGGGTGTTATAAAAACCCTCACGGGCACTGTAAGATGATTGAGAGTTGGAAAAAATGGATGAGAAAGTCTTATTGTTGAAAACCCTCATAGACATCACAAGGCGATAATTGGCTGAGGGAAATAAAAATAAGAGAGTCTTGTTGGTGAAAACCCTCAAGAACATCATAGGCGATGGTGAGATGAGGAAAATATAAATGAGAAAGGCTTGTTAGAAAAAACCCTTCAAGGCATCACTAGCCGAATGAGGTCTCTGAATTCAATTAGCCCAAGGAAGTAACTGAGTTTCAGGGCATTAACTCAACAATAATTGGTGAAAATTTTGAATGGAAAGATCAGGCAACTTAATCCAAAATACATGTCATAATCATTAGAGTTGACTATCATTTTTAGATAATTTTTTTCTATTCTCTATTTTAAAAAGGGATGTATACCATTTTTTTCTCTATTTTCTGTTTTGTGCTTTGAGTCTGTTATTCAAATAGAAAAACATTGTCATATTTCTCATGTATTTGAGTCAAATCTATGTAAAAACAAGTAAAAAAGATTTCAAAACTTGCTGCCAACTTCTTCAATTACACAAAGCAAGAAAAAAGGCCGGCACATGAATTAAACGTGATTGTGAGCCGAAATAAGGCATGCAAAAATTTTTATCAACAGACAAGTTTGGGGGATTCATGGAAATACCAAGGTTCAAAGAACTTATTTGAGGTACATACCAAAGCAGAGATATTATGTTTATTTTAGAGTCACTTTTAATAATTTGATTTTGGATCAATGGTGCAACAAGGTAATGACATATGCTCATGGTAGGGAGCAAGATTAAATGTGACAAGTGCAAGAACAATCTCCTCAAAAGCTAAAGACACAAGCCAACCACCATGTCTTAAACTCACAAGTTTTCTTTGTATGAAATAGGTACACATGTTGCCTTCAAATCAAGGACTTCAGAGCCTAAATATTAAAAGACACATTGCCTCACTTCTGAAAATGCAAGAGGCCACATTGATACAAAGGTTTGGTAATCACAATCATGGTAAAAACTCATCATCCTATAACCCTAGTAGACGCACTTTCTTGTCTGGGTATTTCTATTTTTATTTGTTAGGTGACGCACTTCCTACCTCGAACCTTTATTCCTAGAAGAAGTATTTTTTAGTCGAGTCATTCTACTTCACACTTAGGAGACACACTTCCTTGTCTGGGTAATTCAAGTTTCACTTATTAGGTGGGTCACTTCTTAACTTAAGCCATGACTCCTAGAAGATGCACTTTCTAGTCGAGTCATTTCACTTGATTCCTAGGAGACATACTTCCTTGTCTGGGTAATTCAAGTTTTGCTTGTTAGGTGGTTCACTTCCTAACTTAAGCCTTGACTCTTACAAGATGCATTTTTAGTTGAGTCATTCCACTTGACCTTTAGGAGACACACATCCTTTGCTGGGTGATTCAATTTTTACTTGTTAGGTAGTTCACTTCCTAACTTAAGCCTTGACTCTTAGAAGATGCATTTTCTAGTCGAGTTATTCCACTTAACCTTTATAAAGACACACTTCTTTGTTAGGTTATTTTAATTTTCATTTGTCAAGTGACACTTTTCCTAACTTAAGCCTTGACTCTTAGAAGATGCACTATCTAGTCGAGTCATTTCACTTAACCCTTAGGATACACACTTCCTTGTTTGGGTAATTCAAGTTTTTCTTATTAGGTGGATCACTTCTTAACTTAAGCCTTGACTACTAGAAGATGAACTTTCTGGTCGAGTTATTCCACCTAACCCTTAGGAGACACACTTTCTTGTTCGGATATTCATGTTTTGCTTATTAGGTGGCATACTTTCTAACTTAAGCCTTGATTCCTAGAAGATGCACTTTGAAGTTGAGTCATTCCACTTAATACCTAGGAGACACACTTCCTTGTTTGGGTATTTCAAGTTTCATTTTTCGGGTGACGCACTTCCTAAATTGAACCTTCGCTCCTAGAAGCCTTACTTTCTAGTCGAGTCCTTCCATGTAACCCCTAGGAGCACGCCTCCTTATCCTCAAGACATGCATTTGCTAATTAAATTCTTGATTCACCTTTGCATTACGCATTTTGCAACTAGTTGTTATTGGGTTTGACACACACAAAAGTTTTCTGATGATAAACTGGGGAAATTTATTTTAATTCATGTTATTTGGCACTTCACTTTAGGACCTTACTAGAAAATGAGACTTTATTTTTCTTGAAAATGAAATCTTTTTGTATCATAATATTTGTTTGGGATAACTTTCGCTCTATTTTTTATATTGATTTAGAGAGATCGCCTGGAGAACTAGATAAAGAAATAAAAATTCATGAGTTCGCCTGGAGAATAGGTGAATAAATAGAAAGTCGAGAACCCGCCTGGAGAATAGGATGAGAAAATTGTAAGTCACCAGCCCTTCTGTAGAACAAGGTGATGAAATTATAAGTCGAGAGCCCACCCGGAGAATAGGGTGATGAAATTGTAAGTCGGTAGCCTTCCTGGAGAATAGGGTCATGAAATTTCAAGTTTAAAGCCCGTTCGGAGAACATAGTAATGAAATTATAAGTCAGGAGCCCTTCCGGAGAACAGGGTGATGAAATTGCAAGTCAGGAGCCCACCCAGAGAACAAGGTGATAAAATTGCAAGTCGTGAGCTTGCTCGAAGATTAAGGTGATGAAATTGAAAGTCAGGAGCCCGCTTGAAGAACAGGGTGAGAAAATTGCACATCGGGGGACCGCCAGGAGAATAAGTTGATGAAATTGCAAGTCAGAAGCCCACTCGGTGAACAGAGTGATAAAATAGCAAGTCAGGAGCCCGCCTAGAGAACGGGGTGAAGAAATTGAAAGCTAACATATTGAAGAAATAGAAAGTTAGGAGCCTTCCTGGAGAACGGGGTAAAGAAATTAAAAGTCAACCAACAAGGTGAAGAAATTATAAGTCAGGAGCCTACCTGGAGAATAGGGTGAAGCTTTTCAAATTCAAGTTTAAAGCTCAGAAGTCCCACATGAACAATATGGTCAATTTTTAAGTTTACCTCCAACACCAAATTTTGCATGAAGAAAATATTCATTTTCAAGTTCAAACCAAACATTTGAAAAAACATTGAAGACTCAAGACAAGAGTCAAGAGATGTTTCATGGATAGGACTTTTGTAATTTTGTTTGTTATTTTAAATTATAATTTTTATTTTTTGATGTAATGAAAGTGCCGCGGACTGAAACCTCAATAGGATATCACTCAACTCTCTAGCTCGGTATAATTCCTTTCCTTTCTAACCTTGAGAAAATTCAACTGACTGGATGCCCACATAACTTGGAATAGGTAGGATTTCCAAAATCAAGACATGACTGTTCTTTCTATTTTTATCATTTGAATAATGGTTAGATTAAAATTTTGTCTCGTTGTCTAATTCTCAGTCTGCAAACACTTTGTGTTCAAAAACAAAGAGGGGCATGATGTAGACACGTAATTTTGCCCTCCAAAAATCAATTTTATCCATCTTATCTCACCTTACCATACACCCCTCCTTATTTAATAACTTTTCCACAAAAAGACAAAAATATCTAATTCTCAATAAAATAACAACCTCTTCAATTAAATATAAACACCACACCCCTACCCCCAACCCCACCACCACCACCACCTACCCTCTACCCTACATAACCTTGCCCTACCCCCTCACATTTTTCTTCCACTAAACAACAACAATACTCAATATACTCACACAGAGAGAGCAACTTATAGACCGCATGATTCCTTTAATAATATCACAATTATATATTCACACAACACACATAATTACACAGATATGCATAAATCACCTTCTACACACACATACCATTGAACGCACACACAGAGAACCAGTGAAAATAAAGAGAAACAGTGATTGGAGGGGATAATAAAGAGAACACTGAAGAAGAGAAAATAGAAAAAAATAGAAGGACAAAAAGATTGGGATTTAGAGAGTGATAGAGAGAAGGAGAGAGTAAAAAAAATTGAGAGAAACTCACGAGAGAGAGGGGAAAATAGATTGGGAAGTTTAGTTTTTCCAATGAGAAGTCACTGAAATCATTCCCTTATTGATTTCCCATTAACAACCAAAGCCAGCTCCACTCTCCTAAAACTCGGCAAATTAGCAACCAAATAGTCCACCATCACCGTTACTATTTCGGCAAAGCAACCTACCATCGTTGCATTAATTTTGGAAAATCCAGTGGGTTGATATCCCTTCTCCATCATCAAAACAAACTTCAAAGTCCTGATTCTGTGATTTTTATCATTGAATAGTGAATGAACAATCAAAATTTGATAATCATCAACGACCAATGAGTTATCTCAGTTATGTTGTTCAATACTTGGATGTCAAGTTTGGTGAAAACAGAGTTTGGGTCGAGGTTTGCGAGTTTAGTTTGGAGATTTGTGGACTCTGATTTAAGGTTCTGATGAGGTTTCGTTAGTGAGCTCCGATCGGCTGGTCGATTTGAATTTAAAATTTTGATTTAATAATACACATAGCTTGAAAGCCCCAATTTAAGGTCCATCTCTTTATCTTATTCTTATTTCTAGTTGATTCTTTGTTTTAATGTGTGATTGATTGTATTGTCTCAATTTTCTCTTATCTTAAGCGTGATGTGAATAATGAATATGGAATTATATTGGTTGTGGATTGCTGAAAATGTTAATCATGAATTGTTATGTTGGAACCATGGTTCAGAATTTAATTTGGGGCGGGATTGACATTGATAAAAGTGAATGTGGATTTGTTTTCATTCATTCTTAGTGGTTTAATTTGAAATAAACATTGATGTTATGAATGCAATAGTACCATGCTAGGTCAAAATTGGTAGGCAAACGGTAGATTGGGTAGGCAAATTTAGAAATTGTGGTTGTTGAATTTCTGAAATATTTGTGAATGGTTTTCTATTTTATCGCACGAAATTAAAATTTTATTCATTTTCCATAAATCCCCCGAGGCACATTGTACTTATTCACCGGAGAATTCCATGAGGTATCATGTAGGCGAAGGAGGTTCGTGATCAAGGCCCAAGGCATCGGGTAAAAGCATCATTAAGGGTAGTTAAATTAGTTTAGGTTTTCAATTCAGTACTTCTTTTTATTTGGTTTGTATTAATTGGACTGGACACTATTTTCAGAATTTTGATTATATGTTTGTTTGCTTTATTGTTCATGTGTTTTGTTGGTTTATACATTCATAGTGTCATACTAATTGATATACTCTCCGAAGCAATCGTGGCTAAACCACGGGAACGATGGGTGCCTAACATCTTCCCCTTGGTCAACAGGATTCCTTAATCAAAATCTATGTTCGCAAATCAGTTTAAAGAGTCAAAATCATTTTGAAAAAAAGGATTTCTAATGGTGACTTGGCACACCCAATTTATGAAAATTGGCGACTCTAAGTTTGACTATAAAAAAATCCTTTTCGAAATAAATTTTCAACTTTTGTCACTTAATAATAAAAACCCTTTAAAACTTAAAATCAATCTTTTTCTGTAAAAATGGGGTGTGACTAAAGAGATTGTTTGGTTGCATGGGGTCTTGATTTCTATTATCTCGGATAAGGGTACTAAATTTACCTATATATTTTGGAAGAAGTTGCATAAGGAATTGGGTTCAAGGTTGGACCTTAGTATAAATTTTGACCCTCAGATCGATGGATAGTCCGAGCGAATGATTCAGGTATTGGAGAAGATTAGGTTCATCCGAAAGAAACTTATAGCGGCTCAAAGCAGGAAGAAGGAGTATGCAGATCAAAAAGTGAGAGATATTCACTTCATGAAGGGTGAGCTAATGTTGCTCAAGATTTCACCCATGAAGGGAATCATGCATTTTAGGAAGTGAGGTAAGCTTAGTCCTAGATATATTAGACTGTTTGAGATTCTTCAGTGTGTGGGGGTCGATGGCCTATAGATTGGCACTGCTTTTGAGTTACTTAGAAGTTCACCCTATTTTTATGTATCTATGTTAAAGAAGTTTCATGGTGATGGTAACTACATAATTCTTTGGGATTCGGTCTTGTTAGATGAAAACCTCTCTTATAAAGAGAAGTCTATTGTTATTCTTCATAGAGATGTTCGTAAGTTGAGGACTAAAGAGATCACATCTTTGAAGGTCCACTGGAAGAATCATCCTATTTAGGATTGGGAGACCAAAGCAGACATGCATAGCAAGTATCCACATCTTATTTCCGATTCAGGTAATTCCTTGTTTCCCCTTCTTGTTAGTTGTATGCCCGTTCAGGAATGAACAGTTGTTTAATTGGTATCTAATGTAACGACCCTCCTGGTCGTTTGTGAAATTTTCTTATCTCCTCTATTTTAGCTCTTCTCATAGTTTGTGTACGTGAATTCTGACACGGAATGAGTAGTGCTCATTCATGAGGTGTTCAAAAGTAATTTAAGTCATTAGTTGGATTATTGAGTTTGTTGTTGTTGTAATAAATTTAAGCTTGATCATGGTCAATCTTTAGTCAAGATGACCTCGATTTAATATGATAATATTTTCAATAGGTCCGAAATATTTTTTTGGTCAATTTACATATTTGATTTACTTATATAGGGCTCCGAATAAATTTTGAGAATATATTAGATGTTTTGGATATGTTAAATATTTAAGTTAATTAGTTATTTAGTGGGTCAAAAATATAATTTAATTACTTATGTGGCCAATACAATAATAAATTTAAGTGAAAGAATTTATCATATATTAATAATAATAACATCAGATAGTTAGGATAAAGAGTAACAGAACAGTTGCACTGTTATTTTTCCCTCTTTTCTTTTCATGGTTGTGGAGGTATCTGCATCAGGTTAGCACAAGATATTTTCTTTGTCAATTATTTACGTTGTTATTTGTGTTTCATACAAGAATTATAAATCAATTTTGTGGTAAGTGAATAGGCGGGTGAGTGATGTTAAATAGTAGTCCACTATAAGGGAAATCTATTTGTTGTTATACTATTACAATTAGGTTGAATTGATTTAATAGTGAGAGATGTACAGGTGATTGAATAGAGTTAGTTATAATAATAATAATAATTTAATTATTTCCTATAACGTACAGAATGATAGGCTAAGGGTAAGCCTTAATGATAAAGCGGAACTTTATTATATTTTTACAGTACAGTTCACGCATAGTGCTATTGAAGTTTCCTTTTTGGTTTACTTGTGGTTTTCGAAAATTATCAAGTGGTTATTAATTATAATAGTAATTTACATATTAGGTCTAGTATTTTTAGAGCAAGAATTTATAAAACAGGTGTCATTAAATTAGTACTCTTATGGGGTTATATATTTGGACAGATTTAAACCATTCAAAAGCTTTACAGAAAGGCAAGGTCCTTGCAAAGAAGTTTGCATTTAGATTCTTCAATTGAGGTAGGTTACAGTTTAATTAGAGTTTAGACTCGATTTAATGGTGTGTATGCTCCTAAATTGAATGCTTGAATTTGATGATATTTGTATTGTTGAGACGTGTATAAATAATTATTGAAGATTTACTTGATGGAATTGTCTTATGACTTTAAGTGTACTTGTAAACTTAGTACATCGTATTGTATCCTAAGAGGTAGTGTGAATTTGATAAAACATACCTAATATGGTTATGGAGGATCAGATACCATGTCGGTGCAAATATCATATCAATATTACTTATTTATGGAGGATCGGGTACCACGCCGCTACAAATATAATATTGATATTACATATTTATGACGGACTGAGTACAACGCCAGTACAAATATGATATTGATATTACTTATTTATGGAGGATCAGGTACCACGGCGATACGAATATGATAGTGACATTACTTATTTATGGAGGATAGGGTACCACGCTGGTACGAATATGGTATTGATATTACTTGTTTATGGAGGATCAGGTACCACGTTGGTACGGTACATGAACATAGATTGTTCTCTGCAGGTCATGAAAAGTATAGCAAAATAAGTCCCTTTGCATGTGTTTACATATTTGTGTTGAATTTGAGAGGTTGTATGGGTTATTCAGTTGATAACGAGCTAATGGTGTTCTAATTGCGAGGTTGAGAAGTATGTGGTTGTTACTTTTGGTAGTTCTGTTGATTCTGTGGATGTTTACAGTATGGTTGATACTTTTAATGCCTATGTGGCTTGTTTGTAAGTATTGTTTGACCTGCTATTGATGTATTATTGGTTCATTGAATACTTGTTGTGTGATGATGTTTTCCTACTTGTTGTTTGATTTATGTTGTGTACATGCTAATAATTGAGTTGTCATATGATACCTACCAGAACATAATGGTTTGTACTGATACTACTCTATACTCTTCTTTTGTTGAGTGAAGAAAGTGTTCCAGAGGCTCAGACACGGCCTCACCTCTAGAGTTTGATAGCAGATCTTGATCCAAGGGTGAGCATTCCGTCTCCAGGCTGTCATGGGTCATCCTATTTATTCTTGTCCATCATTCGGGCAATGAAACATTCTTAATTTACTTTATTTTTAAATATATCTTTTAGACATGATCTATGTTTAAAAGTTCTTGTATGGTGACTTTCGGGTCTTGGGAATTTCAGTAAGTAGTTTATTTTATTTTCACATTAATAATTATTAGCTTTGAATTATTGTTATTAAAGTGACCTTATGATAATATTATTTTAATATTAACTAAGTGATTAGGTAATGGTTCGGTTTGGATGGTTCTCCCACAGAAAGATTAGTGTGGATACCACTCATGGTCATTTGGATCGTGACACATGATAAGGTAAAAAGCATTGCTACTTGTAATAAATGCAAGAAAGTTATGAAACATGTGACCGAAAAACAATGACGGGATTGGATTGCTAAGTAAGAATTTGAGGAAATGTAATATAGAATTTGTTCATCTAGAAAATTAAGCTAATCCCAAAAAAATTTGATATATCATTGCCAGAAGAATCTGAAAGAGGTAATATGGTCTAGACTCGTTTAAAATGTATAACCTGGCTGGCCCAAGCTCATCATCTACATATAGTGAAGATGTAGATAGACAAGAATTAGCGAAAATGATTGTTGTTATGGGTTTGTCTTTTAGTTTTTCTTGTATTTTGATTTTATTCATTTTATTCAATGAGTATATAATCCCTCTTTTAAAGATTTTTCACGAAATACAATAAAAAATAATATTTTTAAATATCAAGCTGAACATTGTCTTTTTCTTCGTTGCTTATTTAGCAAATTTGATGTTAGAATATCTATTACTTTTGATACGGATCATAGTGTTGATGGTAATGATTATTTTACTCTCCGTCTCATTGTATTGATCACCATTCGAATATGCAAAATAGAATTATTGCTTATAAATATGTTTGAGAAACTAAAACTAATTGCTATATAGTTGGTGCAATAAGGGAAAGCTTGAAATATATTAAAACTTATTGATAAAATTATGGCATGCACATTAGATAATGCTTCTAACAATTTGAAAGCTATTGATTTTTTAAAAGTTCGACTATGTCCTATAGATGATGATTATTTTCATGTTAAATGTACTGCACATATTTTAAATTTGATAGTAAAAGACGGTGTTGAATTATTTGAAACTAGTTGTTTTAAAGTTCGAGTTGCTTGTAATTTTAGTTTTAAAAATAAAAAAAAGGCTATAATGGATAATTTTAAACGTTGTTGTTGAGAATGTGAAATTTCATATAGAAAAATTACAAGAGAAATTTCTACTAGATGGAATCCTTTATATCAAATGCTTGAAGTTGCTTTTGTATATCGTGAACCTATACAATTAATTTATGATGCTTATAATTCGAATCCTGATTTAAGACTAGGTGATGATGATTGGACTGAAATAGAAGACCTTTATAAATTTTGAAATTTTTTTATCAAGCTACGAACACAGTATCAGCTCAACATACTCCAATTATTTCTTCTGTTTAGTAAATAGTACTATTGATTCTAAAGTACATATAAAAAATTTGCCCTTTGAAAGAGTCAATTGAAGCTATGATTGATAAATTTTTTTAAAAAAAAAATTCTATTTCACAAATTTATTTGAAAGTTACTTTATTCAACCCATTTTTCAAAGAAATTATTGTAATAATAATGGTTCAAAAAATATACAAAATATTAAAAATTGGACCTCATGAAAAGCCAACAGTTGAAACTTGTTGTGCTAACATAGTACCTAAATCTAGAAGTTTATTACTTGTATCAAGTTATGGAATAAAATATTTCATTGGCCGAACCTCCTACTTCTAGGCGTAGATATGATGATTTAGATGACGAGATTGGTGAAGAACTTGATTTTCAATGTTCTAGAAGTAATGATTTTGATTCGTATCATTCTTAGGATCGAGAAAATATTATAGATGCAAATAGACAACTTCAACTTTTAGTATAGTGGAAGACCCACATCAAATAATTTCCAAAGCTTTCAACGGTGGTTTGAGATATGCTAGCAAGTCAAGCGTCTGTAGTTTCTTCAAAGCAAGATTTTAGGGAAGAAAGATTTATAATTAGTGATCATCGATATTCATTAGCAAAGAATATTTTGGGAATTTTGGTATTATTTAGAGATTGGATCAAAGTCGAATGAATAAATTTTGGGCTCTCAAAATTACCATCCCAAATTGAAGAAGAAATAGATGAAATATTTGAGAAAAACAGTGATGATGAAATGAAAACAATGGAGGAACAAGAAAAAAGATCAATTCCGAAAAATATGTCTATCGAAGAAATAGATAAGTTACAACTTGAATATTTTAGACTTTATAGATATTAATAAGATTCTAGAGTAGAGATCTAATCCAAACAAAACCCTTTCTAGAATGTGGCTGCATAGATTAGATTCTCTTTTAACATTTGTAATAAATGTATAATGTACAAAATTTGAATAAATATATAGGCTAGTCTCCTTAATTTTATTTTAAAATTTGTCTTTTATTTGATGCAATTAATGTTATAAATAACTTAGCTAAAATTATAAAGTTTATATTGTAACTATAAAGTTATGAAAAAAATTAACTTTATAAAGTTAGAAAAGTTTTATATATTCTTATAAGTTAATGTTTTAAAATTTTCATAAGTCAAGTTTAATAAAAGAAATTTAACAAGTTCTTGAAAAAAAAATTATAAGTCTTCGACTTTGAAGTTTTTATAAGTTAGGAAAAGTATTATAAATTTTTATAAGTTAAATATTATAAAATTTCTACAAGTCAGGTTTAATATTTTTTGTTACAAGTTTTTGAAAAAAAAAATATAAGTCAAAAACTTATAAATTTTTATAAGATTTGGAATAAAAAAATATTTTTCTAATTTTTTTAAAAAATTATTATTATAATTTTATAATTTAAATATAATAAATTATAATTTGAATTAAAAAAAAAGTTAAGTCCGGTAAATGGTCCGGTCTGACCCGGGTCTTGACAGGTAACGAATGGACTAAGTCAGAACACTATGAAATTATGGTACACCCGGTACCGGTAGTACCGATTTCGGTACAACACACCAATATAGTGGACCTGTTACCGATTTGGTTTCGGTTACATCGTTTCGGCTGTACCGGTACAGGTCCGTTGCCAGCCATATAAGGGAGGATACTTACATTTAGTAGTCCTCACAATGACACTATGGTAATTTTAGTTTTTTTAAAATCCTCTTAAATTGAGACATGTGTTGGTAAGTTATTTTTCTCCTCTAAAATTATGATATGTAGTTGATAAGATTATGGTAATTTTAATTTTTTTTAGATCCTCTAAAATCGTGACATATGGTTGATAAATTACTTTTTCCATTTAAAATTATGATATGTAGTTGACAATTATTTTTCTCCCTCTAAAATTGTGACATCTTGTTGATAGAATTACTTTTTCCCAACTAAAATTGTTATATGTAGTTGATAATTTTTTCATACATGTTCTTTCTTCCCACATAGGCCTTCACACTCGGTATATCATAATAATATGATAAACTACTCTATTTATTAAGTTTTTATTTATTTTTTAATTGTTTGACTAATCGATAAATTCTCTTAGAAGTTTTCATTATAATATTAAATTTTTGATAAATTAATCAAAAGTTTTTATAGTCGTCACAAAACTTTATCCTCTTAGGATGCTCCAAGTGGCTTTATTTTGACTTGTATTTTTTCCTTCCTCTCTTGCACTCATTTTTGTTTGATGTTTTTTTTTCTTCCTCTCTTGCACTCATTTTTATTTGTTGTCTTTTGTTTCTTCTTTTTTGGCACTCAATTTTTTTTCTTTAATCTATTTCTACATGGATTTTTATAATTAGTGTATCTTGGCATTGTAACTCCTTCCATTTCAATTAAAGTATTTTAGTTAGATTGGACAAAAATCTTAAGAAATAAAAAGAGTTTTTTGAATCTTGTAAAAGATATACTTCCTCCTTCTCATAATAGTTGTCTAATTTCTCCTTCATATGCCATTAAGAAATCATAAAGAAGAAGGATAGTTTCACTAATTTAACCCATAAAAAAAATTAAAACTTTATAAATTTGTATATGCTTTAAAAGAGAATCACAGATCCGAGAGGATAATCAGTCATATTGGGATTGAGACATGGCCCAGACTCATGCGGGAGGCAGCAGTGGGAAATTTTTTGCTTGTTTTGTAAATTGAAAAGCAATTTAGAAGTATTATTTTTGATGGAACTAATATGAGACATATGAGTATGAAGTTTTAAATTTTGTAGTATTAAATTTACCATGTACAATGTTGAAATTAAAGACTTACACAATATGGAAACGGACACTTTTAGAAATAGATCCAAAAAAAAAAAGTAACACACTTAAATTGGGATGAAGGAGTAGAAAACTTTCATGAATTATTTTAGCTCTTTACTTCCTCCGATTTATATTATTTTTTATTTTTAATTCTTATACTTAATTTGAATCGTTATGTTTTATGTAATCATGATGGTATTAATAGGTTTAAAAAAAAATCTTAAAATAAATGAATTCTTACAAAAAAAAAAAAAAAAACTTATTAAACCAATACTATGTAAGTAAGATACTGTAGTGCAAAACGCTTCTTTATAGAGGAAAAAGAAGTATGCCAAAACTAGGAATGTCATAACCATGGATCAGAAAATCAATTAGATTACTCTCTATTTTTTTTTATCATTATAGATTATCGACAAAATTAATAACAATGAAAGTTTGTCAACAATATATATTAACGTGCCATTAGATTTTATTTAATATGCAGTAAAAGAATATGATACAAATTAAACTTTTTAATTAAAATATTATTATTATTTTTATTATTATTATTATTATTATTATTATTATTATATTTAAAGTTTGGGTCTGGGTTTTAGCATGGGACACTTATAACTAGTACTTATATATATGGGAGAATACCAAGTTTGGTAGTCCTCACAGTGGCACTATGATAATTTTAGTTTTCTTAAATCGTCTAAAATTAAAACATGCGTTGGCGAATTATTTTGCTCCTCTAAAATTATGACACGTAGTTGATAAGATTATGTTAATTTTTTTTAAAAAAAAAATCCTCTAAAATCGTGAGATGTGGTTGATAAATTACTTTTTTCATCTAAAATTTTGACATGTAGTTGACAAAATTACTTTTCTCTCTATAAAATTGTGACATGTTGATAAAATTATTTTTTTCAACTAAAATTGTTATATGTAGTTGATAAAAAAAATCTAGACATTTTCTTTCTTGCCACTTGAGTCTTTGCATTCGGTATATCATAATAATATGATAAACTACTCTTTTTATTGAGTTTGTCTTTGTGTTTGTAATTATTTGACTAATTGATTAATTCTCTTAGGGATTGTTTGGTGTGAGGGTTAAGAATGAATAATCTCAGGATAAATTTTTAGTGCCTCATAATTTCTTGTTTGGTTGTACAATTTGGGATAACTTATTTTGAAATTATTAATTAGTACCGAGATAATTTTTCCCTCCCTCTTGGTGGTATAGTAATACTGGGATAAGTTATCATTGAATAAAATGATAAAATTACCCCCACAAACCCTTTTATAATCACTTTTCACATCCAAGCATATTCACAATATTTTTAATACCATTTATAATAACATTCACAACCTCTACTCCTTGTTATTTATGATAGTTTTTCATATTTTTTATTAAAAAATTTGCACTATATAAATATATTTTTTATTTATGAATATATTATACGTTGAATTTATTTGAATAATTATTGTGTTTATTTATATATTTTGATTTCTCTAAAGAATAACTAAAATGTTGACTTCATTGTTGAATTACATATGTTAAATTAAATAATTTTTTAATCAGTTAAAAATTGATATTGTATATATCAATTAAAATGAATTTTAATGTTTTATAATATATGAGTGATATGTATTTAAATGAAGTAACATAAACAATAAATCTCTTTTACTTTAATAAATTTAAGCCGAAAGTTTTATTTCAAACTAAATAGGATGTAAGATTTATTTTTAAACACACACGGTATAATCATGGCAAGGCACACACACAAAAAAAATTAAGATAAATAAGCTTAAAATTTTATTTTTAAATCAAAAAAAAGACAAGTATACCCTCGAACTATGAAAAATGATACGTACATACCCTTTGTCATACTTTGGGTATATATATGCCCCTACTATTAATGAAATGGTACATATATGTTCTTTTATTAACGATAAGGGTATATGTGTATTCAAAATATGGTAAAGGGTATACACATAGCATGTATCATAGTTCAGGGGTATATTTGTTCCTTTCTCGTCTTCAATTTTTAATCCCAAATAAGTAACCCAAATTCACTACCTGACCTAATAAATCTATCGAACCCAATCTAAAACCAACTCAATCGACCTCTATTTTTTGTTTCAAATCCTACACTTTTTTTTCTCTCTTAAACGTGAACCCCAATTAAATTGCAGTGATTGGTGTCACTGCTGCTAGTTGGTGTTTACTACTTGGAGGGAGTGGAGATTAGGCCAAAAGTGATTGAACTTAGGGGTGCGGCGATAGTTCGCTGGTGGAGTATTTCTGATTCGACGGAGATGATGTTGACCGGTGGTGGGTAGTGTTTCCGCGATGAGATTTTACTGAAAATTAAGACGTGAGAGTTTCAATTTATTTAGTGTTTTTTGGGTATTATGGGTTAATGATTTTTCCTTTGAAATTAATAATAGTGGAGAGAAATTTTGTGGGTGTATTTATTCAATTAAAATGGAATAGATGGTGTAGTTAGTTGTTGTTCATTGTATTGTTGTTATTGGTGGTGTATTCTTATTGGTGTTGTTAATAGAGAGTTAGAAGCGGGTTGTTGTTATTCCTGGTAGGTGTTGTTGTATTGTGTGTATGTATCGTTATAGGGGTGGAAAAAACACGTCTATTAGATATGTGTCTCTTGAATTTTAATTGGGATCGGGTCGGGTAGTTAGTTTATTGTGTCGGGTAGTGGGTTTAAGTTAATTATTTGAAATTAAAAATTTAAAATAAAAAAGGGATAAATATAACTCTGAACTATGATAAATGAAACGTATATACCCTCCGTCATAATTTGGTATACATATGCCCTTACCGTTAGTCTGAGGGGCATATACGTACCATTTTATTAACGGTAGGGTCATATATGTAACCAAAGTATGACGGAGGGTATATACATACCATTTATCATAGTTCGAGATTATATTTTTTCCTTTTTCATTTTTAAATTCACACGACATAGACATGAGAATGCACACACAAAAAATAAAACTAAATAAGATAATCCCAACATAACTTATTCCATCATAACTAATCCCAGCATAACATATCCCATCATAACTAATCCAGCATAACTTGTATTCAAACCAAACCATCCCTTAGAATTTTTTATTATAATATTTAGTTTCTAATAAATTAATTAAAAGTTTTGTTAGTCCTCACAAAAATTTGATCCTCTTATGATACTCCATGTGGCTTTATTTTTTACTTGCCTTTTTTTTTCCTCTCTCTCTTGCACTCGTTTTTATTTTTGTCTTTTACTTCTTTTTATCACTTAATTTTTGTTCTGTAATTCTATTTCTTTATGGGTCTCTATAATTGGTGTATCTTGACATTGTAACTCCTTCCATTTCAATTTAAGTATTTTTGTTTGTTTGGACAAAAATTTAAGAAATAAAAAAAGATTTTTGAATCTTGTGATTTTAATTAAAGATATACTTCCTCCGTCTTATATTAGTTGTCTAATTTCTCCTTCATATGTCATTAATAAATCATAAATAAGAAGAATATTTTCACTAATTTAACCCATGAGAAATTTTTTTGAAACTTTATAAACTTGTGTATGCTTTAAAAAAGAATCACAAGTGTTTTGTAATTAACAAGTAATTTAGAACTATTATTTTTTATGGATAACTAATATGAGACATATGGAGTATCAAGTGTTTGAATTAGTCTTAAACTTACCATGTAGAATGTTGGAACTAAAGACTTACTAAATATAAAAACATACTTTCTTTTTGAAACAGATCAAAATATAAAAATAACATTCTTAAATTGGGATGAAGGAATAGCAAAATTTCATGAATTATTTTGGCTCTACGTCCTCCAATTTATATCATTTTTAATTTTTAATTTTTAAACTTAATTTGAATAATTATGTTTTATATAATCATGACGATATTAATATTTTTTTTTTAAAAAAATTAAAATTAACGAATTCTTACAAAATAAAAAAAGTCTTATTATATTGGTACTGTGTAATTAATACACCGTAGTGAAAATCACTTGGTTTATAGAAGAAAAAGAAGTGTGCCAAAACTTAAAATGTTATAACAATGAATCAGAAAATCAATTACATTGCTCTTTATTTTTTTTTATCATTATAGATTTTTGGCAAAAATTATTAATAATGAAAATTTATCAACAAATATATTAACGCGCCATTAGAGTTTATTTATTATGCAGTAAAAGAATATGATATGAATTAAATTTATTTAATTAAAATATTATTATTTTTATATTTAAAGTTTGAGCCCGGGCTTTAACACGTACTATGTATAACTAGTACTTATATATAAGAGAAGATCTTGAGATTTTGGTAGTCCTCACAAGGGCTTTTTGGTATTTTAATTTTTTTTTTTTTTGTGAAATAAAATTACTGCACATGGTACTTAATAGCATTTTTTATGGCGCATATGTTCATTTTCACTCTTATTCTTTTAGTTAAGATTATTCCACTTTTGTTTTTATAATTGATTTTTTCTTGCCTCTTGTTAGATGACTATTTAATTAAACATCCCTTCATTTTAAATCAACAATCAGTTTAACTCAAAAATGAAATTCAAGCTAATTTTTAATACAAAATAAAAGTTTGCAATGATTTTCAACTACAACCTCATACATAGTTCTCTTTGATATTATTCAGTTCTCAAAATATATAATTAAAATGGGATGAATAAAGTACTCTTGTAAGGGGCGTGAAAAGAATAAACATGTTAAGTAAATGAATCGAATTAAGTAATCTATTAATGTAGTTTAATTATCATTTAATATCCCTATGGATCATTTTTTAGTTATTAATTTATATAAAGGTTATAGTTATTAGGAAAAAGGTGAGAAAAAATACCTATACTTTGATGAAATTTGTTGTAACACACCTAAACTTTGCGGGAGTCTTGTGACTCCCTTAGATAATTTTTTACCGTATTTAACTGGCATATATTTGTCTACTTGGACCACTGTGTATATTCACGCACATTGAGCACGTAAGGGTCTTAAAAAATCATTATAAACCTATATTTTTTTTTTCGTCATATACACCGTAAGGGTCTTAAAAAATCGTTATAAACCAATATTTTTTTTGCCATATAGACCATCATTTTCCTTTATTTTATATATTTTTTATTAAATTTTTTAATATATTATCTTTAATATAATTTATTAAAGAGAGGTATAAACCTCCTTTCTTCTACTCTTCTCCTGATTCCATCGCCATTGTCAAAGGTAAGATTTTTTTGTCTTCTAAAATCTTGATATCTTTTTTGATTTTCTTTGTTTGTTTAAAACTTCTTCTCATTATTTTCTAATTTCTTCTCACTAATTTCTAATTTTTAATTTATAAATTAAGATTAGCCATGAAAGATGTAAAATTGAATTTGAATAACATTTGTTTAGACAAAGAAGATCCAATGTTGGATGTAGAGGTGCGATGCAATCATGGTATCGTACCCCATTTGAAGACTTCTTGGTCTGATAATAATCCGAAAAGAAGATTTTGGTCTTTCCCATACTATGAATCAAACAAGTATAACTTTTTTATTTGGAGGGATGGTTGGTTGATGAATGATCTAAGATCATTATTCCAAAGTTGGTGAAGACAGTGAAGGACATGAATGAACTATTGAAGATAATGAAGACAAAAAAAGAATTGGTTGGTGCTTACAGTGGTAGAGAAATTATGGATATGGAAGTTGAATCTGCATTCACTTAGGTGGAAGAACAATCTACCCCATTTGTTAAGAATAAAGATAAGGTGAAAAATGCACCAAAGAAGATGATTGAAGTGAAGAAAAATAGAGGCTTTTATAGTATTTTCAGTGTATCTTCATGATGCGTATTGCTATATGGATCAAAATAGCAAGTTGAAGTATTTTGTGTACTGTTGTAATATGAATTTGTCTTTGATAGTTTTTCTTGTTGTATAGTGGTCTGAACTTGATTTTTTTGAATGAAATATGATAGTTCAAACTGCAAGATTTTTTTAGTACTTGTCGATAGAAACACAAATGGTAAATACAAATTGATAGAAACAACTGATAGCACCACAAAGGATAAACACAAATATATAGAAACATTCAACTATAATGGCAAGTGCAAGAATTCTATACAAAATTAGAGCATAACTGTTTAAGATGCAACTTTCAAGCACGACATAAGTCAATAAAAAATTATTGCACAACTTTCTACGATGCAACATTCAAGTGTATCATAAAAATTTCACAAGAAATGATCTTGCAAAAGTAAAACACATAGTTTGTCATAATAACCTGCCCAATTAACAATGCAACATCAGTTTTAATCTAAAAAACTACCAACATTTTAAAACTATTTCCATTGTGACTTGAATTGTGAAAAAGCAATTTCTACCTTTTTTTCATTCTCATCTCGCATCACTCCAAACTAGTTTTGAGTCACTACTTTTTCCCCCTCCACCTTACTCCCATTTTTTATTTGTAACCAAGGTCCCCAATAACATTAGTAGACCTTATGGGCTATACAGAACCAGTATGTAGTATTATACTACTTGGCAACCCAAGCTGTAGACAAAGAAAAGAAGGAAAGTCATACACATGTAAACCTCTAATACAAAGTTAACTTTAGTTTAGTTTTCACTTACATTTATGTTGTGAAGTCATTTTCAGCAATTAAAACACCTATTCCAACTGTCTTTGGCCTTTTACCAGTAGCTCCTCTATTGCCTATACTAAATTGAGCATGAACAGGTGAAGCATGTGGATTTGGTGGAGCATGAACAGGTGAAGAAAATGCATTTGGTAGAGCATAAGTACTATAACGTGTTGGATTTTCAAACCACTTATGCAAAGGTTTCCTCTTCATTACTCCTATATCACTAAAAGGTGTTTTTATTAGTCTTCCCCTACCTCTTGCAGCTGTCGTAACTGGTGCTACACGCCTACCCCTTTGCCTGCCTCTTATAGCTCCTACAACATGTTCAATACCCCCTTCCCATGCCTCTTACAACTCCTACAACATGTTCAATAGCCCTTCCTATGATTGTTGTAACTCCTACAATATGTTCAATACCCCTTTCAATGCCTCTTACATTTGGTGCAGCTGGTGCAACTTTTCTCATGCTCTTGCAGCTCCTACAAATGGTTCATTAAGCCTTTTCCTAGTTCTAAAGGGTGTTGCAACTTGTTCAGCAAGTGTTGTTTTTCTTGGCCTGTGTTACAACTTGTTCAGCAAGTGTTGTTTTTCTTGGCCTTTCCCTACGTCTAGGAGGTGCTTCAGTATTATCACTTATTTTTCTTGGTCTTTCCCTAGGTTTAGGAAGTGCATCAAAAGTAGTAGGAGTATTTTTTTTGGCCTCCCCCTAGGTCTTGAAGAACTTGGAACATCACTTGATCCAACAGTAACACTATCTGATCCAACAAATCCTACAAAAAAAAAGTGAAGCAGTCACATATTAAAAAATAATTAAACTACAAATAGATAAGACAATTCATGTAAAGTAACACACCATTATAGGATAACCTCTTTTGTTCTGATTTTTCCCTTGGCAAATGTACAAGTCATGTTAACCCCTTTTCTTGTCACGTTTCCACACTTTTTGGTCTTTACAAACTCTCTATTCCTAATCTTCTTTAGCCTGCCAGGCATCAATTTAACAACTGGTGGCTCCACATGAGAATTTGTTGACTCTAGCCACATGTTCATGTCGGTGACTGATTGAATATAATGACAGTAAGTCTTGAGATAAGTCTCTTACTATAGTAGGTATCAACAAAATCAATTGGTCCCCATTTCTTGTAAAGTATGGCTGCAATCCCATGTGGACAGGGTATTTCTTTGAGTATCTATAATCTACAGTTGCATGTTCTATTCTCACATCCATTTTGTGTACATATGGTTCATCTAATACTTCAAAGCCTCTCACTTCACTAAACTCAATATCACATCTTATTGACTTCTCTGTGTATTTATCTAACACTCCCAAAGCCATTGGAGATATATTTGTCAACCATGTTTATCTAAATTTAGTAAATTCACCTAGTCTAGTCATTACCTTCACCCTTATCTTTTCTAGCATAGTAATAATTATTTTATGCCTTGGTCCTAAAATCTAAGAATTAAAGCTCTCAGTCATGTTATTATCTAAGCTATCGCACTTGATCACAGTTCTAAAGTATATTATACACCAAGTTTTTACCTTGTAATATAGTAAGTCTTAAATAGTATTTCCATTACCTAGCATGGCCATTTGGTTCAGATTTTTTTCATTCCTGCCTTAAAGGTACTTCCTACACATTTATAGAGCTGGTTCCTTCTTTAAAGACCTCTCAATTTTCCCCCAATTGGTAAGGATGTGTCTTACACACATCCTATGCTACACCTTTGATAAAAGCTCCATCAATATTTCTCTAAGTCCCTGAAAATCAGACCATAAAATTAAACACAAACAAATACATATTCATAATTGCACATAATATTAATTAAACATAACTAAATGATGAAAAAATTATACCTTTTGCATGTCTGAAATGATTATGTAATCTCTACCATCTGTTAATCTCAAGTCCTCTATCAATAATTTCACAAATCATGTCCAAGTGTTCTTGTTCTCATACTCTACTACATCACAAGCAATAGGCAACATTTGATTATGTCCATATTTAGACACAACAACTAATAATTATCCTTTGGTTACTCTCTTCAAAAAATATCCATCTAAACCAATGCATTTTCTACAACCGCCTAGAAAAGGTTTGTTGTAAGCATCAAAACAAATATAAAAACTTTGAAAAATAAACTTAACACTATCATCAGAATCATAAACTTTCACACATAAGTGGAACCAGGATTGGACCTCAATATTTCATCCCTATAGTAAAATATTCTTCCAAACTCTTTCACATGATTACTCATTAATTCTTGAAGTATTCTACCTCTGGCTCTCTTAATAGTAGTCTTTCCAATATTTATTCCCAATTCTTTTCTAATCAATTGTTGGAATTGGAATATCATCATGTTTGGTTGCTCAGTAAATTTGTCTTTGAAATATTTGTGCAAGAACTTAGCATTACACATGTAATTTCTAGTGAGTTTGATGCACCTATGCTTAGGATTACAGGTTTTAATTTGAAAATCATTGATAGACTTGTTAAGATTTGCATATAATAGCCAAATGATACCCTTCCCTACATCTGACCTAAACCTTTTTTTACTCCTTAATATAGTTCTCTACCTAAACACCCTTTTAAAATGCATATTTTATAATAACATCTCTAAACTCGTTCACATCCTAAAATATCATGCCCAATGGCTACACAACTTTTTTAGCATATTTATCATAAACTACTTTTCTACTATTGGTCCTTGTCCTTAACCTATCTTATGAATCAGATTTCACACTGTATTTATTAGAATTGCAATACATAGGCTTATCCTCAACAACTTTACCTTTTAAACTTTTATCACCAACTTTGGTTTCATCAAATCCCAAGGTTGGACCAACTTCACCAAGAGGAACTTCTTTAGGGTTATTTGGTATTCTTTTTTTTCTCCTCCTCCTCTAGTATACCCTCATTTTAATCCTCAAGTTTGTGTCCTCCTTATGCAAATCACTTTCAAATTCATCATCACCTTCAACAGATAGATCTTGATGGTCTGAATCTAAACTATTTTTAGTTAAGTAGTCAGAATCAAGAAATGGTAAACCATCAATAGTTGCAGTCTCACCAATAATTGCAGCCTCACCAGTAGATACAACCTCTCTAGTAGATAAAGCACCTTAATTAGTTGTTGGTTGGGTAGGTGAAACCTTATTTACAAAATCAACAGATCCAACACTCTATTACTTGATGGTTGAGTAGATGCAACAATGACAAACTCAACAGATACAATATTTTTAATAATTGGTGCTTCATTAAAATAACCACCCTCACCGCCCTTTTCAGGAACCCCATCACCTTCATGGCCCCCTTTGTCCTCTTCTTTATTAAAAGCAACAAAAGTTTTTCATTGGTATTATTGTATTTCAGCAAACCAATGGGACCATCTACTTGATCAAGTTGATCAACCATATGAAAAACATACACCTTAACAATATCCTCATTTTCAAAGTATTGTGAAAGTTCATAAATGTCCCCATCAGTTTGAATATCTAATAGAAAGTCCTTTTTAGGTGTCCTAACATAAAATTTACAGCATGTTGTAGTATATCCTACCTCTTTTAAAAAGCTAATTAGCTCAAAATAAGATAACTTATCCACATCCACATCAAAAATATTGGTGACATCCCCACCCTCATAGTTTGATTTTCAACTCTTACTATTTGAAATTCCACCATGATAATATCAAGGTTATATGTGTAAAATCACCTATTCTTGAAATTTAGTCGCACCAACAGTGAATGACAATTAGGAGAAAGTTGATTATTCAAATATATTATAGTCAGTCACACTAGAAGAATCAATTTAGATTATGAAAAACCTAATTTATTGATAAAATAAGAATCATTTAGACTAAAAAAATTCTAGTTTTAATTTGAAACCCTAAAATTTCAAACAACGCAATCAAGACTTGTTGAACACTATCCCTAGAGAAATCCTCATAAAATTTTAATTTCTACCTTTAGTCGTCACAAAAAAACACGACTAACCTTCAAGACTTGTTGAACACTAACACTTTTACCAACCTTAAAGACTTGCTGAACACTAGCACTTTCACAACTCCATAATATGAAATACTACCTCTAAAAATACTAGTAGACTTGTTAATGCAAGAAATAATTTTTTACAGAGTAGTGAAATTGAGAAATGAGAAAAGGAAATGAAATTTTCCGATTGGTAAGGTTTCTTCGGGAGTGAATAAGGTTCTGGTTGCCTCTTCACCTACTCCTGTATTGAAGGGTGCTACTTCTGCATCTGTTTCTTCTTATACTATCGGCACTGGCCGGAATAGGTTACATGCTCATACTACCAGGTAAGAGTTTGAGGTATCGCCTGATGTTAGGACTGGTACGTTACAACTCTTTTCTCATGATATTTATTGTTTTCTTGATCTAAGGTCCAATTTTTCTTATGTGACCTCATTTATGGCTATGTATTTTATTTTTTATCCTGAGCTTATTTCAGATCCCTTTTCTATTTTTACCCTGGTAGTAACTCTATGGTTGCTAAAAGAGTCTATAGGGTGTGTGTGGTATCTTTAGGTAGTGAGGACACTTTGGTGGACTTGTTAGAATTAGATATGGTGGATATTGATGTTATTCTAGGTATGAATTGGTTACATTCATGTTGTGCGTCCTTAAATTGTCGGACCCATAGGGTTCTCTTTAGGTTCCTTATGAGACAGTTATTGAATGGGGAAGGGGTGGTTCCTTATCTTCCTAGAGGAAATTTGTGTCATATTTTAGGCCTCGGAGATTAATCTATATAGGGTGTCTCTATCATTTGGTTCGGGTTAAAAACTCTAACTCAAAAGGTCCTTTTTATGCATTCGGTTTTGGTGATGAATGATATCCCTGATGTCCTTCTAGATGATCTTCCTGGTGTTCCTACAGATAGGGAAATTAAGTTTGGAATTGATTTGATTTCGGACACTCGTCCAATATCGATTCCTCCTTATAGAATGACTCTGACTAAGTTGAAGGAACTTAAGGAGCAAATTAAGGATCTTTCGTATAAGGGTTTTATCCATCCTACTATATCCCCGTAGGGTGCACCGATTATTTGTACTTAATAAGGACGATTCCCTTCGGATGTGTATTGACTCTAGGCAGTTGAATAAGGTGATAGTTAAGAACAAGTATCCTTTTCCAAGGATGGATGACTTGTTTAATCAGTTTTAGGGTGCCAAATTCTTTTCAAAGATAGATCTTTGATTTGGGTATCATCGGCTTAGTATTAGGGAGGAGGTTATCCATAAGACGACTTTCCATACTCGGTATGGGCATTTTAAGTTTCTGGTTATGTCATTTGGTTTGACCAATGCTCTGGCAGTGCTTATGGATTTGATGAATAGGTTCTTTCATTAGTTTTTAGATCTTTACTACTATCTGAGAAAGGTTAATATTGTTGTTGATGCTCTTAGCAGGTTTTCCATGGGGAGTTTTTCTTATATGAAAAAAGAGAAGTAGGAGTTGGTGAAGGATATTCACCGCTTGGCTAATCTTAGGGTTATCCTTTTGGACTTCGTGAATGGTGGTGGATTGGTACAAGAAATAGTTCAGTCATCTCTTGGTACGGAGATCAAGGAGAAGCAAATAATGGATCCTGTCTTGATGAAAATCAAGGGTGATGTAGGTGGGAAAAGGGTAATGGTATTTGAGATTAGTGGTGATAGTACCTTAAGGTATCAAGGAAGGTTATGTGTTCCTGATATTAATGATTTGCAAAAAAAGGTATTGGCTGAGGTGCATGAATTGGACTACGTTGTTTATCCCGGTTTGACAAAAATATATCATGATATCAAGGAGATATATTGGTCGAATGGTATGAAAAAGGATGTGGCTAATTTTTTGGCCAAATATTTAGTGTATCAATAGGTGAAAGTTGAGCACGTGAGTCCTGGGGGTTTGTATCAGGAGATTGAATTTCCTGAATGGAAATGAGAAGTGATCAACATGGATTTTATTACCAATCTTCCTCGATGTTAGAACTAATTTGATTTGGTTTGGGTTATCATGGATAGGATGATAAAGTCGGCTCACTTTTTCTGGTGATGACTAGCTTTTTGGCTGAGGATTATGAGAGGTTGTATCTTTGTGAGATTGTGAAGCTGTATGGGTACCTATTTTGATTATCTCTAGTCATGGCACGCATTTTTAATCTCACTTTTAGAAATCGTTTAAGAAGGGGTTGGGTACTAAGATTAGTCTAAGTACTAGTTACAACCCTCAGACGGACCGGCAAGCAGAAAAGACTTCAAACATTGGAAGATATGCTTCATGTATGTGTGATTGATTATGGTGGTAATTGGGTTGAGCATCTACCTCTTATGGAGTTTTCATATAGAAATAGCTACCACTTTAGCATTGGGATGGCCCCTTTTGAGGCATTGTATGGTAGGAGGTGTAGATCTCCTATTGGGTGGTTTAATCTTGGTGAGGCAGATATGTTTGGTCCATATTTTGTCTATTAGGCTATGAAGGAGGTAAAGCTGATTTAGGATAGGCTTAAAGCTGCCCCAAGTCTCCAAAAGTCCTATATGGATGTAAGGCATAGGGACTTGGAGTTTGAGGTTAGGGATAGGGTGTTCCTAAAGGTGTCTCCCATGAAGGGAGTAATGTGGTTTGGAAAAAAGAGGAAGATCAGTCCCCGGTATGTTAGTCTATTTGTGGTTTTGAGGAGGGTTGGTAATGTTTGGTAGTAATGTTGTGTATTGCCTTCAAGTTTAAACTCCATTCATCTGGCATTCCATGTCTCTATGTTGAGAAAGTATATAGGTGATCCTTCATCAGTTTTTCCTTTAGAAGAATTGGTATCTTGAATTCTCTGTCTTATGAAGCGGGCCCGATTAAGATCTTGGATCAAAAGGTTCGTACATTGTGGACCAAGGATGTAGCTTCAGTTAAGGTTCTATGGTGGAACCACAAGGTGGAAAAGATACTTGGAAAGCAGAAAAGGACATAAAGTCCAAGTATTCGCATCTATTTTTAGCTCTGGATATTTGTGTGGAAGGTAATGTTCTTGATCACATCTTTGTTTTCTAACTTGGTTAAAGAAATTTCTATTTCCTTGCATCTTTGTTGTCTAACTTAGTTAAAGGTTAGAATGGTTATGTTTGAGTGTAACTCATGCTTATACTATGTTGTTCGTCATTCGGGAATGAATGCTACTAGGGGAGACTAAAACACCCTAAGTTTTGGTCCTTAGAAATTATCCTGGGTTTTTGGCATCTGGACATCATACGAGTTGAGGTACTAGTCTTATCGTATATTATGGTTAGTATGGTCCAGTCGTATATTATCCAGAGTTGGGTGGTGTTGGATGGTTGTGTTTCTAGAATGGGTACCAGTTGGGTGGGTATGAGTCGTATGGTGGGTGATGGGTCATAGGATTCAGCTTTTCTTTACTTAATTAGAAACTTAGTAAAGTAACATGGATTTGAGTATGAGTGGCTCACCATAGGTCATGAAATAGGGTATGAGTCATATTTTTCAACTTGTATGTTGGATAGTGTCAACCCCTCTTGGTTCTGATATGGGTACGGGTTAAGGGTACTGGTCGTACCCTTGGTTATGATTGGGGATTCTTGGTTGTATATTGGACAGTATTGGGGGTCCAAGGTATTCCTAGGGTATGAGTGGTGGGTACCACTCATATGATAGGGTACGGGTGGTATGGTAGAGCCGTACCCTCCAACAGGAAATTAATATAGTTTAATTATGGACATTTCCCCTTATAACTCCTTAGGACCCCATGACTTAAAATACCTTTTTGGGACTTTACTAACCTATTTGCAATCAATCAAACACTCTAAACTCTCTCAAAATCTCTCAAGGCTCTTGGGTTAAGCAAGAGCTAGGGTTTCCTTTAAGGTGGTCAATTGAGGCTCATAGGGGTGATTTCTTCTCATCTTCTTCTCAATCTAAGACAAATTAAACCTCCCTCATTATTTGTTCAAACTAAAGACATCTTTTATGAACTGTTCTCATGGCATAAATGTTATATGATTTTGGGTTTTCAAATAGATGATGAGGTTTTGGTTATAAATGCTTGGTTACGGTTATTCCATGTTTTAGTTATGGATTTACATGTTTTAATGGTAGTCTGGACATTTGGTTGCATGAGAATAGGTAAGTGGTACTTGTTTTGGTTTTGGAAACACTATGCCCCCAATTTGTTTGATAAAATGCCTATGAGAATGTTCTTACAACATTATTGAATTTTTAATGGAACTATCGCATGGTATATCTTGGTAATGGAACTCTAAATGGTATAAATGGTTTAAATAGTTTGGAATAGTTAAATGGTAAGGTCTTGGTGGTCATGGTTGGTTTAATTGAAAGCCTTTTGGGGTACAAAGAAATCCCCCAAGTAAACTAAGTAATGCACTATACTTGTGGGGTACATGGGATTCCCCCAAGTCAGCTTAATATTGTAACCTATAGGTACATGGGAATCCTTTCTTTTTAAAAAGGATGGCTAAGGACATTACTTATGAGTTATATTTATTATGACGATACCACTACTTATAGTCTTGGTTAGTAATAAATAGATTGGTAGTTTGGTTGTGTGGTAATGGTTTTAATTGGGCAATAATGGCAGGGTGTGATGGTTAATCATGAAGGTGTGAGTCCAATGTATGGACACTGGAAACTCATGTTTGCCGAAATGAGGATTGGTCATGGTGACCATATATGATACTTACGGGGTATAAGGAATCCCCTAAGTACACTTGTACATATGTATCATGTAGAGCGAAGGGTACTCAGAAAATCCCTTACTCCTATGGTATCTCCGATTCATGTGGCTAGGGGTTTCACTGGACCTATATATCCTGTGGGTAGATTATGACGATTAAGCTACATATACCCAGGTTAATGGATTTAAAGGCATGGTAAACCCGATTCTCTTCGCCAACATAGTTATATATATGTATGTATGGTTGTGATTTCATATGGTTGGTTTACTTGATTTTAAACATTGATATTATTTTATCTCTATCCTAAGTACTTGCTAGCATTCACCCACTAAATCGTCTTTAGGTGATCGTATCCTTACGCGATGTAGAAATCAGCCATTCTACTTCTCCTACTTAGTCATTGGATCCAAGATTAGCTGTTGGATTGAAGTGGTGAGCTTCCATCCTTTGGAAGGCTCCATTTCATATCATGGATGTTTTTACATACTTTGGTTATTTTATGGATATTAGTTTTGGCTATGGTTGGGGGCATGTCCCAATCGAATATTATTTTTCTTTTGGATAGAGGCTTTATAGAACTGCTATGGGTTGGAATGGGCAGTTTTGGTAGTAATTGTTTAGCCTTAGTATTGGCTTTGGTATCGGGGATGATACCATTTGACTGAATTTATGATTGTTCCATCTTTTTATGTTATGTTATGGACAAGAACTTAGTTATTATTTTAGTTTTGGTATGGTTATTGGTTGGGTACTGGATGGGTTGACTTGCTTGGATTGGTCACGGTTATGGACCTATCCCAGAGTCTGGATTGGTACATTTACACTATCTTGTTATATATTTGGAATTCCTCCAACTCAAGGTATGTATTTGGATAGTTGGGTTAGGTAACGGGGGTGTTCCCCAGTCCTGGTTAGACTTAGGATGCCCATTGTGATAAGGCCCTAGTTTGGGTCGTGTTATGTTAGAATCAGAGTTTTAGGTTCATGGTCAATTAGGAGTCCACAAAGCCATGTAGAGTAGAGTATCTTTTAAGGGTGTGTAGCACACCACACTCATAAAACAGAGGCTATAAGACATTTAGGAATGTTTCTCTTCTTTGTGTTCTATTTTTAAGCTTGGAATCAAAGTTCTGGAATCTTCTCTAATTCCTATTTTTTTGCCTTTAAGATCATGCCTTAATAATTTAATATGCAGAAAAAATCCTTTATCCCAACCAAGGACGATGTTGATGGGACACGCTCTTCTCATGGCATTCATACTCAATCTATGTGTCCAATCTCTAATATTTTCAGAGTTCTGCCAGCTTCTTTTAGTCCTTCTTAGGCAGACATGATGAATGTTGAGTTTCGTTAGCCGATTCATATGATTGCTTAATTGGTGGTGTCTCAGGCAGAGCGTGGTGCATACGGTATTCCATCTTCTTAGGCCACAAGGATTGGCCAGTTTATAAAGTTGAGTCCTCCAATATTTATTGGTGTTAAGGTGAAGGAGGATACTCAGGGTTTTCTAAATGAGATAGAAACGATATTCAGGATTATGCAGGCTATAAATGTGGAAGAGGTGAATTTTGTAGCTTATAAGCTCACTGATATGGTGTACCAATGGTACAAAAAATGGAATTAGGCAAGGGGTAATATTGAGAAGTCATCTATATGAGAGACTTTCTCCAATTCCTTTATGGACTGCTTTTGTCCTCAGGAGTTGAGGGAAGTGAAAGCAGAGAAATTTGTTAATCTAAAATAGGGAAAGATATCGATCAAGGAGTATGCCTTTAAATTTGACCAGATATCTAGGTATGGTCCAGAAATGATGTCTGGTATGAGGGACAAGATGAGAAAGTTTGCTTTAGGACTATCTCGTGAGTTGATCCTTGAAAGCAAGACTGCATTTCTAATTAAGGACATGGATATCTCTAGGTTGGTTGTTTATATTCAACAAGTGAAGAAGGAAAATAGAAAGCAGGTTGAGGTAGGGAAAAGTCAGGGTAAGAGGTTTAGCTTCTTTGAGCAAGGTGGTCAACAGTAAGGTGGTCGGGATAGTGGTAAGTGGCCAAAGAAATAATGGGGGAGTTCTGGTTCTTTCTCTACAGCTAGTACCCCTTACTCGAAGCAGTTAGGTGATACGCGTCAGTAGGGTGGTGACAACTTTAGGGCACATGGTGCTTAATCTCAGCTTAGTAGGGTTCAATCAGCCTCATTATGTCCTTCTTGCAGGTTTTGTGGGTAGTTACATCGGGGTTTTTGTGATGAAGTGAGGTATAAGTGTTTTAAATATGGTCAGCCAGGCTATATGCTTAGAAATTATTCAGTTGGTAAGGTTTCTTCGGGTGATAATAAAGTTCTGGTTTTCTCTTCATCTGCTCCTGCACCAAAGGGTACTGCTTCTGCTTCTGGTGCCGGCACAGTCCAAAATAGGTTATATGCTCTTACTACCCGATAAGAGTTTGAGGCATTGCCTGATGTTATGACTGGTACGTTACAACTCTTTTCTCATAACATGTATTGCTTGCTTGATCCGAGGTCCACTCTTTCTTATGTGATCCCATTTATGGTTGTGTATTTTTATTTTGATCTCGAGGTTATTTCATATCCCTTTTCTATTTCTACCCTGGTAGGTGACTCTATGGTTGCTGAAAGAGTCTATAAGGGGGTATGGTATCTGTAGGTAGTAAGGAGACTTTGGCTGATTTATTTAAATTAGATATGGTGGATTTTGATGTTATTCTGGGTATGGATTGACTATATTCATGCTACACGTCCTTAAATTGTCGGACCCATAGGGTTGTCTTTAGGTGCCCTAGTGAGCTATTTTTTGAATAAAAGGGTGGTTCCTTAGCTCCCAAGGGGAAGATTGTATCATATCTTAAGGCTCAGAGATTAATCTCTAAAGGGTGTCTCTATCATTTGGTCTGGGTTAAAGACTCTAACTCAGAAAGTCCTTTTTAGCATTCGGTTCCGGTGGTGAATGAGTTCCCTGAGGTCTTTCTACATGATCTTCCTGGTGTTCCTATAGATAGGGAAATTGAGTTTAGGATTAATTTGGTTTCGGACACTCGTCCAATTTCTATTCCTCCTTATAGAATGGCTCCGACTAAGTTGAAGGAACTCAAGGAGCAACTTAAGGATATTTTATTTAAGGGCTTCATTTGTCCTATTATATCTCGGTTGGATGCACCGGTGTTATTCATATGTAATAAGGATAGTTTCATTCAGATGTGTATTAACTCTAGGCAGTTGAATAAGGTCACAATTAAGAACAAGTTTTCTCTTCCAAGGATAGATAACATGTTTGATCAGTTGTAGGGTGCCAAATTCATTTCAAATACAAATCTTCGATCTGGGTATCACGGATGAAGATTAGAGAGATGGATATGTCTAAGATGGCATTCTATACTTGATATGGGCACTTTGAGTTTTTGGTTATGTCATTTGGTTTGTCCAACGCTCTGGCAGCGCATATGGATTTGATCAATAGGTACTTTATCAGTTTCTAGATTTATTTATCATTGTGTTCATAGATGAAATCCTGGTGTACTCTAAGAGTGAGGTGGACCATGACAATTACCTTCGTGTCGTGTTGCAGGCTTTGAAAGAGCAGCAGTTGTATGACAAATAATAAAAATATGAATTCTGGTTGAATGTTGCTACTTTTCTTGGTCATATTATTTCTAGTGAGGGGATCATAGTGGATCCACAAAAGGTGACACTGGTTTAAAAGTAGCCTAGACCCACAATTCTAATAGACATTTGGAGCATCTTTGGTTTGGCTAGGTACTATAGAAGGTTTGTGGAGAGTTTATCAACAATAGCTACCCCATTGACTAAGTTGACTCAGAAGAAGGTATATTTCACTTGGTCAGATACTTGTGAGGGTAGTTTCAAGAAGCTGTAGGATAAGCTAACTTCGGCTCCAATTTTGACTTTTCCTGAAGAGAATAAGCGATTTGTGGTTTACTGTGATGCATCCCAGGTGGGACTTGGTTGCGTTCTGACGCAGCATGGTAAGGTGATTTCCTATGTTTCTAGGTAGTTAAAGGTACATGAGAGGAAATATCCTACTCATGATTTGGAGCTTTTAGTTGTGGTGTTCGCTTTAAAGATCTAGCGGCACTATTTTATAGAGTGCACATGGACATCTTTTCTAATCATAAGAGTCTACAGTATGTGTTTACTGAGAAAGAGCTTAACCTCAGGCATAGAAGATGGCTTGAGCTTCTCAAGGACTATGACGTGAATCTTTACTACCATCCAGGAAAGGCTAATATTGTTGTTGATTCTCTTAGCAGGTTATTCAGGAGGAGTTTAGATCATGTGGAAAAGGAGAAGCGGGAGTTGGTGAAGGATATTTACTGCTTGGATAATCTTAGGGTTCGCCTTTTAGACTTAGAGAATGGTGGTGTATTGGTATAGGAAGTGTTTTGATCATCTCTTAGTGCAGAGATCAAGGAGAAGCAAATGTTGGATCCTCTCTTGATAAAAATCAAGGGTGATGTAGATGGGGAAAGGGTAATGGTATTTGAGATCTGTGGTGATGGTACCTTGCTGCATCAAGGGAGATTATGTGTTTCTGATGTTGATGGGTTATGAGAAAGGGAATTGGATAACGCGCATGAATCGCGCTACATTATTTATCCCGATGCGACAAAAATGTATCATGATATCAAAGGGATGTTTTGGTGGAATGGTATGAAGAAAGATGTGGTTTATTTTGTGTCCAAATATTTGGTGTGTCAACAGGTAAAAGTTGAGCACATGAGTCCTAGGGGTTTATTTTAGGAGATTGAATTGCCTGAATAGAAATAGAAAGTGATCAACATGGATTTTCTTACCAGTCTTCCTCGGTCTCGGAACCAATTTTATTTGGTTTGGATCATCATAGATAGGATGATAAAGTCGACTCTTTTTTTGCCAGTGAGGACTAAATTTTCAACTTAGGATTATGTTAGGTTGTATCTCTGTGAGATTGTGAAGCTGCATGGGGTACCTATTTTGATTATATCTGATTATGGTATGCAGTTTTCATTTTTTTTGGAGGTCGTTTCAGAAGGGGTTGGGTACTAGGTTAGTCTGAGTACTATTTTCCACCTGCAGAAAGGACTATTCAGACATTGGAGGATATGTTGCGTGCATGTGTTATTGATTATGGTGGTAATTGGGTTGAGCATATACCTTTTTTAGAGTTTACTTACAACAATAGCTACCATTTAAGCATTGGGATGACCCCTTTTGAGGCATTGTATGGTAAGAAGTGTAGATCTCTTATTTGATGGATTGAGCTTAGTGAGGCGGATATGTTTGGTCTAGATTTAGTCTATCAGTCTATGGAGAAGGTAAAGGTGATTCGGGATAGGCTTAAGGCTGCCCAAAGTCGCCAAAAGTCCTATGCGGATTTAAGACGTAGGGACTTAGAGTTTTAGGTTAGGGATAAAATGTCCTTAAAGATGTCTCCTGTGAAAGGACTAATGTGGTTTGGGAATAAGGGAAGCCAGTCCCCGGTATATTGGTCTTATATGGTTTTGAGTAGGGTTGGTAATGTTGCGAATGAATTGGAGTTTCCTTCTAGTTTAAGCTTCATTTATCTGATATTCTATGTCTTTATGTTGAGAAAGTGTATAGGTGATCCTTCATCGGTAGTTTCTTTAGAAGGACTGGGTATCTTGGATTCGCTGTCTTATGAAAAGGTCCCGATTAAGATATTGGATCATCAGGTTCGTCGATTGCGTACCTAGGACATCAAGTCCATGTATCCGCATTTGTTTTCTACTTCAGATATTCATGGGAAAGGTGTGTGTTCTTGATCACATCTTTGTTTTCTAACTTGGTTAAAGGAAGATTTATTTCTTTGCATCTTTGTTTTCTAACTTAGTTAAAGTTTGGAATGGTTTTGTTGGAATGTAACTCGTGCTTGCACAACCTTGTCAGTCATTTAGGGATGAATAATCCTAGTGGGGGAGACTAAAACACCCTGGGTTTTGGTACTTAGAAGTTTTCCTAGGTTTTTGGCTTCTGAACATTATACGAGTTAGGGTACTAGTATTATGGAAAGGTATGAGT
This sequence comes from Capsicum baccatum var. pendulum, assembly GCA_030864225.1. NCBI lineage: Eukaryota > Viridiplantae > Streptophyta > Magnoliopsida > Solanales > Solanaceae > Capsicum > Capsicum baccatum. Next base: position 44,911,071 of record CM061554.1, read on the forward strand.
AGTATGGTCCAGTCGTACGTTGTCCAGTATTGGGTGGTGTTGGATGGTTGAGTTTTTGAAATGGGTACGACTTGGATGGGTACGAGTCGTATGGTGGGTGATGGGTCGTACAATTGGGGTTTTCTTTACTTAATCTGAAACTTAGTAAAGTAACTTGGACCTGAGTACGAGTGGCTAACTATGGGCCTTGAGATGGGGTACGAGTCATATTGTTCAACTCATATGTTGGATAATGTCAACCCCTATTGGCTCTGATATGGGTATGGATTAAGGGTACTGGTCATACCTTTGAATATAATTAGGGCTTGGTGGTCGTATGTTGGATTGTGTTGGGGGTCTAAGGGATGCCTAGGGTATGAGTGATGGGTACCAATCGTATGATAGGATACGGGTGGTATAGCAGAGTCATACCCTCAGATGGGAAATTAATACAGTTTAAGTTAGGGGTATTTTGGACATTTTTCCTTATAACTCTTTGGGAGACCACAACTTAAAACACCTTTTTGTTGCTTCACTAATCTATTTGCAATCAATCAAACACTCTAAACTCTTTCAAAATCTGTCAAGGCTCTTGGGTTAAGCAAGAGCTAGATTTTCCTTCAAGGTGGTCAATTGAGGCTCATGTGGGTGATTTCTTCTCATCTTCTTCTCAATCTAAGTAAATTTACTTGTCCCTCATTGTTAGTTCCAACTAAAGGCATGTTTTATGAATTGTTTTCATTGCATAAATGTTGTATAGTTTTGGGTTTTCAAATAGATGTTGAAGGTTTTGGATATAAATATTTGGTTACGTTTTTTCCATGTTTTAATGATGGTCTGGACATTTGGTTGCATGGGAATGGGAAATTGGTACTTGGTTTTGGTTTTGGAAACACTATGCCCCCAATGTGTGTGATAAAATGCCTATGAGAATGTTCTTACTACATTGTTGAACTTTTAATGGAACTATTGTAGGGTTTAGCTTGGTGATGGAATCCTAAATGGTTTGGAATGGTTAAATGTAAGGTCTTGGTGGTCATGGTTGGTTTAATTGAAATGTTGTGGGGTACAAGCGAATCCCCCAAGCAAACTAAGTAATGCACTATACTTGTGGGGTACATTGGATTCCCCCATGTCAACTTAATAATACAACCAATGGGTAAATGGGAATCCCTTCTTCTTAAAAAGGATGGCTAAGTACAAATCTTGCAAGCTATAGTCGGTATGATGATACCACTACTTATAGCCTTGGTTAATAATAAATAGATGGGTGTTTGGTTGTGTGGTAATGTTTTAATTTTGCAATAATGGCGGGATGTGATAGCTAACTGTGATGGTGTGAGTCCAATGGACGGACACTTAAAACTCATGCTTGCCGACATGAGGATTGGTCATGGCGACCATATATGATACTTACTGGGTATACGAGAATCCCCTAAGTACCCTTGTACATATGTATCATGGAGAGCTAAGGGTACTCAGGAATCCCTACTCCTATGGTATATCCGGTTCGTACGGCTACACGGGCCCGTTTAGAGGGTTACACTAGACCCATATACACCGTGGGTGGATTATGATAGTTAAGCTACAAATACCCAGGTTAATTATTTTAAAGGCATGATAAACCCTATTCCCTTCCCCGGTATAGTTATATATATATATATATATATGTATGGTTGTGAATGCATATGGTTGGTTTACTTAGTCTTAAAGGTTGATATTATTTTATCTCTATACAGAGTTCTTGTTAGCGTTCACCCACTAACCCATCTTTGGGCAGCTATATCCCCACACGATGTAGGAACCGGCCATTCTACTCCTCTTGCTTAGTCATCGGATCTGGCATCAGCTGTTGGATTGAAGTGGTGAGCTTCCATACTTTGGAAGGATCCATTTCAAATCATGGATGCCTTTACATACTTTGGTTATTTTATGGATATTGGTTTTGGCTATAGTTAGGGGAATGTCTCAACTGGATATTGTTTTTCTTTTGGATGGAGGCTTTGTGTAACTACTATGGGTTGGAATAGGCGGTGTCGGTAGTGGTGTCAGCCTTAGTATTGGCATTGTTATAGGGGATGATACCGTTTGACTGAATATATGATTGTTCTATCCTTTTATGTTAAGTTATGGACAGGAACTTTGTTATTGTTTTGGTTTTGGTTTGGTTATTGGTTAGGTACTGGATGGGTGGACTTGTTGTGGTTGGTCACGATTATGGACCTGTCTGTCATGACCCGAGACTACCCCCTAGTTGTAACATGGTGCTTGGAACCATAAGTGATCCTAAGCTAACCCATGAATTGACCTAATGCTTGTGCAACTAATTTAAATTGTATAAAAACTAAATTTGTTGAACGAAAACATGATCATAAGGAAATCTGAATAAGTATAATACTGATAAAGTTTATATCATGATAAAATTGAAGAAAGAAACCTGAATTACATGTAATGACTCTGACTGACTATTTATGAAGCCTCTACTATAATGACTATAGATAGCTAGGACATGTCTCCAACTACCACTAATCAATACATATGAATAATAATAAGACAGAACATGAACTACAACTGACTGGAGTCCCCAAAACAAAACAACTCATCACCTGCTGGTTGGAAGCTGCAAACTTCTGATTATGATGTGTTAGTTACAACTGGTACCTACATTATAAAACAATGTAGTCCATAGAAATATATATGGATTAGTACTTTGGAATTTAATGAGTAAGTGGGGGTGAATGAAATAAGCAAAATTGAATAGATACATAATCTTTTAACATGCATGCTAAGTGCATGTAGACTCACCAAGAGACTGAAATAAACTAAAATCTGAAGTATCTTAAGACATGAGTAACAAACATAATATGATAGGTTGGTGAATCACTACACTTAGTTTTTTTTAATTCTTTACTTTTCTAGAATAAGTATAAGTGAAGTTGGGATACGGTAAAACATGAATACTGTATGTAAATCTCATGTAAAACTGAACCTGTTGTAAAACTGAACTAAGGATCATGTATAGATACTAAACATGGAAAAGATAAACATGTAAGACTGAGAATGCAATACCAAGTATAGCATGACTGACATGATCTGAATAACATGAATAATCGGTAAAATTGACTTAAATAATAACTGAAATCTGATTACATAGTCAAGCAAACCTGAACTAACCTACTCTGAATACTGCACTACGACTATGGGAGATAACAATAACTGATATGCCCTAATATGAGCTATTGGTGTCTAACCGTAGCCCCAGTTAGAATGGTGTTGGTACCTTTCTAGGGTACCAACACATGAATAAAGATGTAGATCCACAAGGCTGATATACTGAAGGACGAGGGTGTCATATCTCTACTGACGGGGGACCTCTCATAATCTACAGTGGCGCCGTAGGTTTGAAACTTAGGGACTGCTACTAATGACTCATGCCTCTATTGACGGAGGAGTCGTCATCTCTACATTCACTCAGTGCTAAGTGTTACTTCCAACTGAATGACATTGTTGTTATTAGTTTTTTAAGATGACATGGTACTGTATATGTAAGTTCTCATCATGTACATGATGTTATGAATATGATAATAAAACCATGATTTGACTGACTTGTTACTTAGAAATAGAAATCATGTAAAACACATAGGTATCGGGTGTTCATAATCCGCCAACACTAAATGATTACAAAAATACAATAACATTGCTTAAAATAGTGGTATAGAATAATAGTTCAAAGGCCCAAATATAAGACATTTCAATACATGAGTATAATACATGGATTTAAGCACGGGTACGTATTAAACTCAGGAGAAGAACAATTTCTCATCAAAATAATTAAATTTAAGACAAAACATCAAACTTGTAGTTTAAAACATGAATAAGTACAATTGTTATGCTCTTTAGTCCTTTAAATCACAGGGGAATGCTATGCTTTCAACACATGAGGATTTGGGAATAAACCCTAAGTTAAAACATGTAAATTCAACTTGAAAATCATAAATTCGAGCACAAGGATAAAAGATTAACCTTGTTCAAAACCCCACATACCTTAATTGAATGGATTCTTGAAGAAATCTTGAAATTGAAGCTTGAATACTTGTGTTCTTGAGAGAATAATCTTGGATTATTATTCATGGGAAATGGGAGGGGTTTCACATGAGTTGTTTTGAGGGTGATGGGCAAATAATGCCCTTTTGATAATTATAATTCATGTTTTGGATGACTTGGGTTGAGGGGAAAGGACCAAATTACCCCTTGGACCTTAGGAATCTAAAATAGTATGGGAATAAACTCTGCATCGCATCCCTTATTCCAAGAAAGATACCAATGCACTGCTCACCTTATTCTGGAGGAGAGACCAATGTGCCACAGGCTTATCCCGGAGGCTTACTATTTCTCACAAAAGTGATCATAACTTTTTGCTCGGGTATCGTATTAAGGTAAAATTGGTATCATTGGAAATCTAATTCAAATATATATCATTAGGTGGGTCTTGATCTAAAAAATTCAACATATATAAAAAGTTATACACGTTCAAATTTGACCCTTATAGAATTGAATACAAAAATTGGCCGAATCAAAGGCTTTTAGCTCAACTTTGCTCTAAGTTATTCCTATGAATATTTTTTACCTCATAAGCACTTAACACACTAGTATAAAGATAATGACATATATATTTAAATCTAAACCATGGGATTTGAGTTTGTACACAAAGGAAAGCTAGTTCAAAGTCTAGCCCAAAAATATGGGGTGTTACACTATCCCAGAGTCTGGATTGTTATATTTACACTATCTTATTATATATTTGGAATTACTCTGACTCAAGGTATGCATTTGGATGGTCGGGTATGGTAATGGGGGTGGTCCCCAGTCTTTATTAGACTTGGGATGCCCATTACGACAAGGCCCTAATTTGAGTCGTGTCAAGTTAGTATCAGAGCTTTAGGTTCATGTTCAATTGGGAGTCCACAAAGCTCTGTCGACTAGAGTCTCTTTTAAAGTTATGTAGCGCTTCGTACTCATAAGAGAGAGGATACAAGACATTTAGGAATATTTCTCTTCTTTGTGTTCTATTTTCAAGCTTGGAGTCTATGTTCTGGAATCTTCTCTAATTCCTGTTTGTTCGCATCTCAGATCATGCCTCGATGAGCTGATATGCATAAAAATTCCTCTATCCTAACTAGGGATTATGTTGATGGGACATGCTCTTCTCTTGGAATCCATACTCGGTCTAGGGGTTTAGTACCTTATATTTCCAGAGTTCTACCAATTCCTTCTAGTTATCCTCAGGCAGATGTGACGGATGTTGAGTTTCATCAGTTGATTCATAAGATTGCTCAGTTGGTGGTTTCTCAGGCTGAGCGTGGTACATATGGTATGACATCTTCTAAGGACACAAGGGTTTCCTAGTTCATGAATTTGAGACCACAAATCATTACTTATGTTAAGGTGGAGAAGGATCCTCAGGGTTTTCTGGATGATATAGAAAAGATATTCAAGATTAGGTAGGCCACGAATGTGTAAGAGGTGAATTTTTCATTTATCAACTCAAGGATGTGGCGTACCAATAGTACGAGGAGTAGGATCAAGCAAGGGGTGATGTTGAGGAGTCTTCTTTGTGGGAGACTTTCTCCAATACCTTTCTGGATAATTTCTTTCCTCAGGAATAGAGGGAAGCAAAAGTGAAGGAATTTGTTAATTAGAAATAAGGAAAGTTATTGATCATGGAGTATGCCTTTAAATTTCACCAGTTGTTAAGGTAAACTCCAAAAATGGTATCTGATATGAGTGCCAGGACAAGAAAGTTCACTTCAGAATTATCTCCTGAGTTGATCCTTGAAAGAAAGACTATATTGCTGATCATGGACATGGATATATCTAGGTTGGTTTCTCATATACAATAGGTGGAGAAGGAAAGAGAAAGCAGGCTGAGGGAGAAAGACAGGGAAAAAGGTTTAGGCTCTCTGAGTAGGGTGGTTAACAGCAAGATGGTCGAGATAGTGGTAAGTGGACAAAGAAAAAGTGGGGAAGTTCTGGTTCTTTCTCTACAATTAGTGCCCCTTACCCGAAGCAGTCATGTGATAGGCATCAATAGAATGGTGACAACTTTAGGGCATAGGGTGCCCAATCTCAGGCTAGTGGGGTTCATTCATTCTTATCATATCCTCCTCGTTGGTTTTTGTGGTCGGTTACATTGGGGTTTTGGTGATGAAGGGAGGGACATGTGCTTTAAATATGGTCAACCAGGCCATATGCTTAGAAATTGTTTGGTTGTCAAGGTTGCTTCGGCGATGTTGTGACTCAAACAAAAATGCAAATGCATGCGATCATACAGTAATATAGTGACATATACAGTCAGATATCGTTCCCACGACGACTAACAACTAAAAATTTACCTAACTTTTAGTTTTAGAAAATAAGGTATTAAGTGTTGTAAATTATCAATATGATTGGGAATTTAAGAATAAGAATGTAAATTAATAAATAAGAAATAATATTTTGTGACTAGAACAAAGCAAGCAACGGTTGTAAACAGTAATGATAAGCATTCCAAGGTTGAGGCATTTTGAACAATCATACAAATCTCTATTCTTTTCGCAATCTAATTGGTTATTGGGTTGTTGATTCCCAAGGTTTATACTACGATCTTGGTCTCCCGACTTCAAATCTTCTAACTATTAAATATTGCAGCTACTACTCCCGCAGAGATACAACTATTCTTCTATATTCCTAAAGTTATCTTCTTGCAATTAAACCAAGCTATGCTAATTCAAACCCCTTATTTCATAAAAAGACAAGAACCTTGCTCCTGAATTTCTTTGTTCTATCCTACGATTCTCCTCCCGGATTCACATAGAAATATGGATTTATCCTAATGGTGGCCACTCATCAAAATAGCATGCTCAAGAAATTAATAACTACCCAGATGATAATCCAGAAAGAAACTATGATAAAGAATATCAAAGAGTAATCATGTTCTTGGCCTCAACCCCAGAACAAGGGTATTTAGCCACTCCTGTTTGAATTAAACATCAAAAATAAGGAATTCATACCCAAAATTAATCTTGAAGTCAAGAAGTTCAAAAGAAATAATAAGAATACTAAAAGATAGAATTTTATGCTTTTCCACCGCTGTTATGCTAGCAAAAAGTGATTAGAATTGTGCTCACGTGTTCCTTTTATACTTGGAAAATTTTCAACAGATCTGGACTACTAACGCGATGCATCACTTATCGCGTTTATAAATACAACGCACTACATCAACTTATCATTGACCTATTTGAATTATGCTTCAAAAATCCACCTAAGTCTCTCATCACATCACACGACGCAACGCGTTGACATCACGTCGTGTCACAAGAATTTCTCTCTGAAATTTCGACTAAGTCCCCAAACTCATGGATCAATATGACGCGTTGACTTTGAATCAATGTTTTATAAGTTACTTCTTAAATTTAGGCAAAGGCACAGGATTTACGGACCAATGCGACGCGTCGAGTTAGCATCGCATCACTGGAATTTCATACCAAATGTTCAATTAAAACTCGTAAATCATTCTTTTTCAGTTGCTTCCTTTTACTCTTTCTCTCGTTCATGGTCTCTCCCATCATCATGATTAATTCCACACCATCAATAAGCAATTGCTTTATGATATGTTTCCAACTTTTGTTTGAATCCCTTGGAAATTTACCCTGTATCTCTAATCGCATCGGTTAGCCACGAAACATAATTTAGCTCAAATGAAATTTAATTAACACATGTTTTGTTCTCAAAACAAGTCCAAATATGGGTAGATAGTTGTATTTTGGATGTATAAATACGCCCAAGATCACCACCCTACACTTAAAACCTTGTTAGTCCTCAAACAACTTTAAGCAGCACAATCACTAAATCTTCTAATCACAACCTAAGAGTCATGCTAACGTTGGGCATTTACACAAATGTGTCAAGAATACTCTTTTGCATATGAACAATTTTTTTCAAGCCTCATCATCTCAACAGTGATATTCAATTCGTTAGCAAACTTAATCAAAGAACGCAATCAAATTACACAATAAGTAATCCGGACTTTCATCCGCATGCACCCTCACAACAAGAAATTTTCGCATATCACTCATAATTTTTCAATAATTATCATGAGAGGAATATTAAAATTTAATCACTCGCTCTCAACAAAGAATTCATACATAATAGATAATGAATCATAAGCTTGCCCTTAGTGTAGTACTCCACTAATAGTCGGATGTTGAAATGTGGGATCAATTAGGTCTTTCATGGTTGTAAAGTAGGCTAAGGGACGGGTAGGAACTATTTAGGAAATAGTGACTAATCTCCCCAAGCGCTTTAATACATAACCACCTTTAATCCAAATCATATTTTGTCAACCCAATTTTTCACTTTATTACCTCCACACATCAATTGTTTTCACCCCAATCTTTGTAAGCACATTAATAAAACTATGGTAGGAGGATTTTTCTTTTTACATCATAATTCAATTATCAGCCCTTTTTCACACCCCCAGTTTTTGTTACGCACCCCTATAGTAGCCACCCTCAACTAAAACTATTCACCTTGGCTGAGGTGCACATTGTCTTAAATGGATCAGGGCCAAAACTAGTTCATTGTAAAAAAAATTGAATTTTCTTTCATATTTTCTCTAACTCCTAACCATTACAATTAAACATATAGTGAACACTTCTTTAGAGCTTCACTTTCACCTTTCACCTTTTTCAATTTCACTCTCCTTTCTTATTCAGTTATCTATATTAAAGCGCTTAGGAGCTATGGATTGAATCAAGGTTTATCAAAAATAGGATTAGGCTACATATGAGGCTATAGGCTCAACGGGGCTAACTAGGGACATGCATAAGGTTCGATAAATAAAGTCTTTACAATTCGGTTAACAAAAAAAGGCCTAAATCACTTCCTACACCTGACACCCTTTATTTCGCTTTGTAAATGCACCGGGAAAGTTTTAGTCATTCCTATACATGTAGAATACAAACAAATACTCACACACTCAGTGCATGCTAAGAGTAAAGTCGGATCCTTAAGGTTCCCGATCTTGTTCTTTGTCAAATTCAACATTAAGCCAATCAAATTTCACTACACCTGTTGATATTTCACATCTAAAAATACTCATTCTTTTGTTTCAAAAAAAATAAATTTATAATCACAAAAAAATCTGGCCCAAAACAAAGCAATTCTCAAAGGTTACAATCAGGAACTTCTACAGACAACCCTTAAGACGATCGTCATCTATCTTTCATAGGGGGGCACTAACTATGATGAGTTATTTCTAATTACCAAAAAGGGCCAAAAATAATACTGTAAACTGAAATTTACCAAGGAGGGTAAAACATAAATACTTTACACTAAATTTGCCAAAAAGGGCAATAATCCTGTAACACCCCAATTTTCTAAACAGGAATGCTACACGGTGCCTATGACCCGGAAGGACCACAAGCTAACCCATAACTGATATTTGTACCTGTACACTGCATAATATACATAAAGAATGCGGAAAACATAAACAATAGGCCATAAGATTAAACTGAATAAAGAATTTGTCAAAACATAACATCCATGTGGGGGAATGAATACCCAAAACAACTGAATCTAAATCAAAACTGAATACTAATTTGAATAAAATCTGAAAGACTCTAAGTACTGTCTGAATAAGGAGATGAAGGAACATGTCTCCAACTAACTCTGTAAAACTGAAAACTAACTGAGATAATAAATTAATCAAATCATATCATCCTCGAATGAAGAGGACTTACTGTAACTCTGTATACTGGAATGCTACTGCTACTGCAGATATAGAGCTCGTGTCTCTTGACCTATGGGGTAATATGAAAAGAAAGAACCATAGCGCAAATGCGTCAGTACATGGGGATCTACTGAGTATACGAGTAAGGTAGGATAAATGCAAAAGGATTTACATGCATGAGCAATGCAAACTAACTGACTGATATGAATGTGAGAGTGCAAACATGCATGCATAGTAATTGAGATTGTGAATGCATGATAGATAAATCTATACGCTAATACATGATTTACTAATAACTAATCATGATTGATATTGTAGCTCTGATAACTAGGTGACAGTATCTGACAATCCTGAATCTAATGAAACTATCTGAGTTCCGTACTATAATTGAATTAACTGTATCTGACAGTCCTGATATACTAAAATCTAATAAACTATCTGAGTTTTTTACTGAGACTAATTCTGAAACTGTGGGAGGTGGTTATTTAACCGACATGCCCCATATATGCCATTATAGCTAAGCCGGGGTCCAATCTCTGGCCTGACTAGAAAGGTGTCAATACCGCGCCACTAGTAAAGACAACGTGTGAGCAACCCTCATATAACAGGTAACTCTAGTGAGAACGGTAGGAACCCTTATATAAAAGGTTAAGCCACCTCATCTACCCTCATATAACAGGTTTTGATGTCTCAACCTATGCTGGCTACATAGTTCTGGAATACAAGGATGACTGCTAAAAATCACACCCTCATATAACAGGTTCATTCCCATCCTTGGGTTCGCTCGGTGCTAACTTATACTCCTGTCTGAAGAGATTGAACATGAGAAACTGACTATACATGGACTGAACTTACTGAATTCCATTAACTGACAGAATACTTCTAATATCTGATAACTGACTGACATCATGAGGTTTTCCTGAGTCACATGACTGACTGATTTCTATTAATTCATGGTTTGATTTTAGAGATCGTGAAACATGACAAGGCTCTACGCACACAACTATATTTTTTGGGTACGAGTACCCCCAGGACTCGATGGAAAAAAACTGACCCATATGACTGACTTGAGTACGTGACCAACATCAACATTCCATAATATCATAACTTGGGGAATTCCATGAAGTGCATGGATATCATACATTTTGTACATATGTAGGATTTGCAAGTAAGCATGGATTAATTTCATAAGACTAGTCCATGAACATCCCAACAAAATTTACAAGACACAATATCAACATTAAAATCATTGGAACAAAGAGGCATATCATGAATCCCTTACTTAGTCACAATTTGGATATATTGCATGATTTCTAGTTCCTTAGGCATTTTATCAAACATCTTGCATGCACTCTTTTAAGGCATAGGTATATTTATCAATTTGACCATCTTAATCCATCCAAAATTTATGGGTTTCAACTAACCTATTCACATGCTTCATGAAAATACATCAAGATACGACCTTGAATCCAAACAACAATCATCAACATGAATATAGTCATAACATGACAAGAAAATCATAATTTATAATTTAAAACATGATTCTTGAGCTCCATGAATGAAAGGGACCCATGGATGAACACTACACATACCTTAGTGATGGAATCTTGAAAGAGATCTAATGTTTCTGAAGGTTCTTGAAGAATTCCTTAGGCTTGCTCTTGAGGAGATGATCTTGAGAGAAAACCCTAATCTTGTGGTTGAGAGTGTATAAGAGAGCTTTTTGAGATGTTTAACTAAAGAGAATGGTAGATAATACACTCCTTTAGGGTTATAAGTCATGGGAAGTAAAGGGAAAAAACCAAAATACCCTTACAAAACATCCCTCAATTGCTGGGAAAAATAGCTGACGACATTCGTGATAATCTATCATACTGGTGATAGGTCATCGCGAATTATCGTCACAAAAAGGTAAAATCTTGGTTTTCTGGTTAAGGTTAATGACATTGGTAATAGGCCATCATGGGCATGATGTCTTGTCACAAAATGTCATCACTAGGGGTGAAATATACCTAGGGCTAACGACATTAGTGATAGGCCATCACGGGCGTGATGGCTTGTCACAAAATGTCATCACTCAGTTTCCCAGCCTGACATACCGGAGTAAAATGGGCATAACTCCTTGCTCCAATTTTGAATTTAGGCAAAATTGATATCGTTTGAAATTTAATTCAATTATCTATGTTTTGGTGGGTCATGAGCTTAGAGATTCATAGAATAACGAGATATATGCTTATTTGAAGCTGACTATACCAATATCTTTCTTAAGAATTTAATTGGTAAGGAAATGTTTTGATTCGCTTATTAGCTAGGACACTTTGAAGGCCTTAATATGCATCAAACTTGATCATAGAACTACCAAAGTACTAAAATTTATTACTCATGAGTTTGAAGCATGATCCTAAAAATGTCTAAACTTGTAGGCTATTATAATATCTCCCCCTTGGAAACATTCGTCCTCGAATATGAATCAACTGAGATGGGGATAAAAGAAAAACTGAACATGACTGAACCTAAATAACTAAAATCTGATCTCATGACTGACATGATAAATATACTAAACTCATGCATATCTGATATATGGATAACTGATACATGAATGCATCATTGAGTAATCTGATAAACTGAGTTTCTCAAGATGAGAATGCATTGCTGATGCATGATCTTATAACTGAACTGATATATGAATTCATGAATGAGTATGCAATGGTAATAGGTACTAAGTTTTATTATGGGAACACGAACATGAAACTGAATAAGCTTAAGGAGAAATATTACCTTGATATTGATTTGAATTGGCGGAGAAGAGGTGAGGATACTTGGTACGCATATCCGCTTCTGTTTCCCAAGTAGCTCCCTCATGAGACTAATTTTTCCAAAGAACCTTGACTAGAGGGACTTCTTTGTTCCTCAATATATGAGTCTGATAGTATAAGATTTTGACTAAAATCTCTTCATAAGAGAGGTTGTTTTGAATGTCAATGCTCTGAATAGGGATTACAACTGCTAGGTCACCTATGCACTTCTTGAGCAAAGAGACATGGAAGACTGGATGAACTGAGGCTAGGTCTGAAGGCAATTCAAGCTCATAAGCTACCCTATCGAAGCGACTGAGAATCTTGAAGGGACCGACATATCGGGAACTGAGTTTTCCTTTCTTACCAAACCTCTTCACTACCTTCATGGGAGAGATCTTAAGATAGACATAATCATTGACCTTGAATTCAAGATCCTTTTTATGAACATCTGTATAAGACTTTTGTCAGCTCTGAGCATCCCAGAGTCTCTCTCTGATCAATTGAACCTTCTCTAAGGTATCGAATACCAAGTCAAGACCTATGATTGAGGCCTCACTAACTTCGAACCAACCAATTGAAGACCTACATCTCCTACCATAGAGATCTTCTAATAGAGCTATTTGAATACTAGAATGATAGCTATTATTGTATGAAAATTCAATCAAAGGCAAGTGGTCATCCCAACTACCCTTGAAATCAATTCCACACTCTTTTAGAATATCTTTAAGATTCTGAATGGTCCTTTCTGCTTGACCATCTGTCTGAGTATGAAACGCTATACTGAGATGAACTTGGGTACCAAGACCCTTTTGGAATACTTTCCAAAAGTGAGAGGTGAACTAGGTACCTCTGTCTGAGATGATAGATAATGGAATACCGTGTAATCTACTAACTCCCTGATATAGAGTTTGGCATAATCCTCGACTAAATAAGAAGTATGAACTGGAAGGAAGTGAGCTGACTTGGTCATTCTATATACAATGACCCAAACTGAATTATGCTGATAAAGAGTGTAAGGCAAACCCATCACGAAGCTCATGTTCACTTTTTTCCACTTCCAAGTAGGAATAGTGAACTCTTGCATGGAACCACTAGGTTTCTGATGCTCTATCTTAACCTGCTGACACATAAAGCACTTAGCCACAAGTTCGCAACATCTCTCTTCATCCTACTCCACTAATAGATCTCCCGCAAGTCGCGGTACATCTTAGTGGCCCCTGGATGAATAGAGTATCACGCACCATGTACTTCTGCAAGAATTCTTTGCCTCAAGTCATCTACACCTGGAACACACGAACGACCCTGAAAATGAAAAACACCATCTCCCCCTTGGAAAGTTGTCTTCGAGATGTCACATTCTCTAAATCTGAGCTGATGGTAGCCTGATCTGAGGTCTATCTTGGAAAAATAACTGGCACCCTGAATTTGTTCAAACAGGTCATCTATTATGGGAAGTGGATACCTGTTCTTGATCGTAACTTTATTGAGCTAGTAGTAATCAATACACATCCTAAGAGAGCCATCTTTCTTGTGCACGAATAAGACTGGTGCACCCCATGGGGATACACTGGGCCTGATGAATCCCTTATCTAAGAGATCCTTCAACTGATCTTTTAGTTCCTTGAGTTCTAGTGGTGCTATTCTGTATGGCGGAATAGAAATAGGCTGAGTTTCTGGAAGCATATCAATGTCTAAGTCTATTTCCCTATTGGGAGGAATTCCTAGAAGGTCTTCAGGAAAGATATCTGAATATTCATTAACCACTGGTATTGATTCCAAGCTAGGAGATTCAGAACTGGAATCCTTAACATGCACGAGATGATATATACACCCCTTAGAAATCATTTTCCTTTCCCGAAGGTAGGAAACAAGCTGACCCCTTGAATGATGAAATACTAACCCTCCATTCTAAGATGGGTTCATTCGGGAACTGAAACTGAACTATCCCATTTCTATAGTCGACTATGGTATAGTAGGAATAAAGTCAATCCATGTCGAGAGTGAGATCAAAATGAGTCATCTTTAATTCGACTAAATTTGCTGACATAGATCTCTAAAATATCATAACCAGGAAGTTCTTGTATACCCGCTGAGCTATAATGGTTTTACCCACTTGGGTAGAGATTGAAAATGGCTCTGCTAAAATTTCAAGACTGATTCCAAAATTTCCTGCTATGTATGGAGTAACAAAAGTCAAGGATGCACCTGGGTCTAGCAATTCATAAACATGAACATGGAAAATCTATAATGTACCAGTAACAACATTAGGAGAATTTTCCTGATCCTATCGGGTCTGAAGAGCATAGAGTCTATTTGGGCGTTGCCCACTAGTAGTACTAGAAGTGGCACCCTGCTGATTTGGGTGCCCGAACTGAGCTGTGGAATGATTTTACTGACCCTGAGGACTTGGCTGAGGACAGTCTCTAACTTTATGGACTGGCTTGCCACAATCAAAACAAATGCCACTACCCGCTCTACACATACCCTGATGGCACTTACCTCAAGTCTAACACTAAGGATAAGTGTGGGCACTGCTAATACTGCCCTTAGATTTAGAGCCTGGTGCTCTATCTCTATTTCTATCTCTAAATTTTGGCAGTGGGGCACTAGCGGAAGAAGGGGATGGAACTGCTGACTTAGGAAAAAACTGCTAATGATTTTCTCCCTCTAATTTGGGCTGAGCAAAACTGAAACTGCCTAATCTTGCTCTCTTGTTCAACCTCTCCCTAGTCTTAACCTTCTACTCCTCTATTTACGGGGCATGGGTCATGAGTCTGGCTAAAGTCATATCACTGTTCAGCATCGTAGACCTACACTCATTTACCACTCTATCATTTACCCCTGACACGAACTTGCTCATCTTAGCCCTTCTGTCTACAACCACATGAAGGGCATATCTGGCTTACTAAGTAAATCTGAGAGAATACTCCTTAACCATCATATTTCCCTATCTGAGGTTGATGAACTCAAGAACTTTGGCCTCCCTCAGCTCTTGGGGAAAGAATATGTCTAAGAAAGCCGTGACAAATTCCTCCCACTCAATAGGACCTGTATCCTCTACCCTCTCAGACTTTCACTGTTTGTACCGAGTATGAGCCACATCTTGCAACTGTTATGCGGCTAACTCAGCACTCTCAACAAAAGTAACACCCATGATGTCAATAACCTTCTGGACTTGGTCAATGAATTCCTGAGGGTCTTAATCAGACTTAGACCTGAAAAAAGATGGAGGGTTCATTTGGGTGAAGTCCCAAATCCTAGATGCGGCTGAGTTGACCACTGGATTAGCCTGAATAACTGGTGATTGTTTATTCTGGGCAGCCTCAGATTGAGCAAGTATGGTGAATGTGGCCCTAAACTCCGTATGAGAAACTTGTTCGCCCAATGAATCTTCGGGCTGAGGAGCTAGTTAGTTTCTTCTCTTTGGAGGCATATTCTGCAATAAGAGAAGAATGGATTAGACTAAGAGTTTAACTTAAGATTATGATCACTAGCACAATATGAATACTGAAAGAAAGGAAACTATTCCTAAAACGTCTCGTAGCCTCCTATAAATAAATGTGGCACGCAACACACCCATGTACAAGACCCTACTAGATGCGGCTTTCTGACTTCCTAGGACTCTATTGAACCTTAGGCTCTGATACCAAGTTTGTAACACCCCGATTATCTAAACCGGAATGCTATATGGTGCCTATGACCCCGAAGGACCACAAGCTAACCAATGAATAATACCTGTACATTGCATAATATACATGAAGAATGCAAAAAACATAAATAATAGGCCATAAGGTTCAACTAAATAAAGAATCTGTCAAAACATAACATTCACGTGGGGTAACAAATACCCAAAACAACTAAATCTGAATCAAAATTGAATACAAATTTGAACTAAATTTAAAAACCTCTAAGTACTGTCTGAATAAGGAGATGGAGGAACATTTCGCCAACTAACTTTGTAAAACTGAAAACTAACTGAGATAATAAATGAATCAAATCATATCATCCTCGAATGAAGAGGACTCACTGCAACTCTGTATACTGAAATACTACTGCTACTGTGGATCTGGAGCTCGTGTCTCTAGACCTATGGTGTAACATAAAATGAAAGCACCATAGCACAAATACGTCAGTACATGGGAATGTACCAAGTATACGAGTGAGGTAGACTAAATGCAAAAGGGTTTACATGCATGAGCAATGCTAAGTAACTGACTGATATGAACGTGAGAGTGCAAATATGTATGCATAGTAAATGATATTGTGAATGCGTGATAGCTAAATTTGTACGCTAATACATGGTTTACTGATAACTAATCATGATTGATACTGTAGTTCTGATAATATGGGTGACTGTATCTGATAGTACTGAATCTGATAGAACTATCTGAGTTCTGTACTGTAATTAAATTGATTGTATCTAACAGTCCTGATATACTAAAATCTGAAAAACTATCTAAGTTCTTTTACTGAGACTGATGTTGAGACTGTGAGGGGTAGTTGTTTAACCGACATACCCCATCTATGCCATCGTGGCAAAGCCGGGGTCCAATTTATGCCCTAATTAGAAGGGTGTCAATACCGTATCACTGGTAAGGACAATGTGTGAGCAACCCTCATATAATAGGTAACTCTAGTGAGAACTGTGGGAAAACTCATATAACAAATTAAGCCACCTCATCTACCCTTATATAACAGGCTGCGATGTCTCAACCTATGCTGGCTATATAGTTGTGGAATGCAAGGATGACTGCTAAGAATCACACCCTCATATAACAGGTGTGTTCCCATCCTTGGGTTCGCTCGGTGCTAACTTATACTCTCATCTGAAGTGACTGAACATGAGTAACTGACTGTACGTGGACTTAACTTACTAAAACTAATAGAATACTTCTGATATCTGATAACTGACGGAGATCATGAGGTTTTCCTGAGTCACATGACTAACTGATTTCTATTGATTCATGGCTTGATTTTGGAGATCATGAAACATGATAAGGCTCTAGGCACACAACTATATTCTTTTGGGTACGAGTACACCCAGGAATCGATGGAAGGAAACCGACACACATGACTGACTTGAGTACGTGACCAACATCAACAATCCATAATATCATAACTTGGGGAATTCCATTAAGTGCATGGATATCATACATTTTGTACATATGTATGATTTGCAAGTAAGCATGGCATAATCTCATATGACTAGTTCATGAACATCCCAACAACATTTACAAGACACAATATCAACATAAAAATTATTGGAACATAGGGGCATATCATGAATCCTTCACTTAGTCACAATTTAGATATATTGCATGATTTCTAGTTCCTTAGGCATTTTATCAAACACCTTGCATTCACTCTTTTAAGGCATAGGTATATTTATCAATTTGAACATCTTAATCCATCCAAAATTTATGGGTTTCAACTAACCTATTCACATGCTTCATGAAAACACATCAAGATACGACCTTGAATCCAAAAAACAATCATCAACATAAATATAGTCACAACACGACAAGAAAATCACAATTTATAATTTAAAACATGATTCTTGAGCTCCATGGATGAAAGGGATCCATATATGAACACTATGCATACCTTAGTGATTGAATCTTGAAAGAGATCTAATATTTCTGAAGGTTCTTGAAGAATTCCTTAGGCTTGCTCTTGAGGAGATGATCTTGAGATAAAACCCTAATCTTGTGGTTGAGAGTGTATGAGAGAGCTTTTTGTGATGTTTAACTAAAGAGAATGGAAGATAAATGTAACGCCCCGTAAAAAGTCATGCATGTATTAGACTGTAATTTCTGAACTTTAGACTTAAGTTTTAGTGGACGTTGTAAATTGTGTCAGCTTCCATCGACCATAACTCTCTGTATATGTAGAATTAGATAACCTACTAGGTGTCAAATGATAGGTATTCGAGTTAACTTTCCAACGATACCAATTTTGCAAAAATTCGACACTCGAGCAAGAAGTTATGGCTTTGCAAAGAAGAGTGCGTCGCCTAACCAATCGCACATAGCCACTGGACTGGTTGCGCGATACACAATGCGGCGTCTACCTTAGTCTAGGCGATACACAATGCGGCGCCTACCTTAGTCTAGGCGATACACAATGCGACGCCTATCTTAATCTATGCAATGCAAAGGGCGGCGCACACTTATGGTTTCAGGTGATGAAAACACTCCGTTTTGAGTTATTTTAAGTGCAATTTAGTCCTTACAAAATCCAAAATCATCTTTACTCACTCCTAAATGGATTTGGACCTATTAACAACATTGAAGCCTCCTATAAAATCCCAAAATCTAATCCTTCAAGAACTTAAGAGGAGAAGCAACTAGGGTTTGAGAAAATAAGCTTAAAGGTCCGATCATTCCGAAACTTCTTCATGAAACAAATTACAGATTCGGAATCCTCTCGACGTAGGCTTCGATAGACACCCAAAATTCGTGGAGAAAAAGGTACGCGGGGTTTTCCCTAAAATCTCATGAACATAGAAATCATGTTTTAAGTATCGGATTTTCGAATTCATGTGCATACTCATGTTTTAGAAGCTTTAATGATATTGTTTTGGCCTTTTGGCTTTCCCCCAAAGTGGTTTGAAAATTATATATATATGTATATATGTGTTTGTACTGAAATATATGAATTTAAAGCATGATTTTCATGGAAACCCTCTCTTAATGTAAATTCTTCCATGTTTCACGTAATATAAATTGTTTTGAAAGACATCCTAAAGAAAAGAAATTATGATATGAAGTGCTTTGACTTTTGCTATGTTTGGAATACGATTCTTGAACACGAAAGAGAGGGTTGTGAATGTTGAATATGCATGTAATGAAAGAATGGATGGTTTTGCCAAAATGCACATGACCACCATATGTTTGATGAAATTTCTACATGAATTGAACTTTAAGTTCGGAATATGAAATCCTTTACATCAGTTGCATGTTTTGGGTGGTCTAAACTATGTTTTGAATGAAAGCTTTTGCTTAGTACCTTATGGCTCAGAGAAAAATCATGACTTGCAAGGTATCAGACTCAGACTAACAAACATTTAAGACTTTCATGATTTTAGACATTCAGAATGTTGCATGTACAGAAAAGGTTAAAAATGGGCATACAGAGATGTTAGGTGGTTCCCCGAAGAGGGCTTGAGTTCAAGCGACTCATTGCCTAAAACCGTGGTTTGCCGACCCGAGTATATTATTATGCGCTGACTTAAATGTCCCGTGGCGTATCAGACTCAGAGACTCCAACCCTTGCGGCACACTTGGGTTGGGGGCTTCCCCACCGAGTCAATGGCGGATTCCATACAACCCGTGGAATATTCAGACTTGTAGGGGAACACCACCTAACTCAAAAGTAAAACACAGATCATGATTTGAAATGAACAGACAGGTTGCATGTTTTCAGAAAGTGCCCATGTATTTTTCAGAAATAGTTTTATACAGGATGTCTTGATGAAAAATTGATTTCACTTATATATATGTATGTATGTTCCATTATACTATTTTTGGATTGCTTCGCGTGCCAGTACTTTTGTGCTGATCCCCCCCCCCCCCCTCCTTCCAGGTTCTGAGGCACAGTCTAGGGGTCCAGCTACTCAGTAGATATTCTCGAATTTGCAGACTTGATCTCATAGTGGTGAGCCTTCTATTATTCAGAAGGCCTAATTATGTCAGACATTATCTTATTTATTATATTTTTGGTTCACTGGGGGCCTTGTCCCAGTTTCTTTTCAGACAGACGTTTGTGTTCTTAGTAGAGATTTTCGCAGACTGATGTTAGATAGTATTATTCAGAAATATTGCAGGACTTGACCATGTTTTCCCATACTCAGTTTAAATTCTACATTTTATTATGATTATTAATGTTGTGCATGATAACCAGACAGAGAATGGGTATTCCGGGCCTTCATGGTTCGGGATGCTCGTCACGGCTAGGGCCTAGGCTCGGGTCGTGAAAAACTTGGTATCAGAGCACGGTTCATGGTCCCAGGGTGTCTGCGAAATCGCGTCGAGTAGAGTTCTGTTTATGGGTGTGTAGCTCGCCACACTTATAAACAGGAGGCTACTAGGCGTTTAGGAATGTTTCCCTTCTTTGTGATTTAGTTCGTGCTTCAGAGTCTAAACTGTCCCCTAATCGATGATCTCTTGTATTACAGTGAAACACGACTATGCCTCCCTGTCACAACATCGATCAGAGTGCTCAGGCAAATGTGGTCCGTCCCACCCATGGGATGCGGACCCATAATAGAGCTTCCATGCCAGAACCTGTCCCTACTCCGGGAGTCCCTTCAGTCCCAATCAGTCCACCTCGGGCTCCGCGGACTAATGCCAATCGTCCACCAACTGATCAGAGAGATATCTCAAATGCAGAGTTCAGACGGTCTATTCATATGCTGACACAGCTGGTAGCTAACCAGGCTCAACGATCGGAAGATGTTGGGTCTACATCCGTTACGTCTGAGGCTACTAGAGTCGGGCATTTCATAAAGATGAATCCACCTAAGTTCACTGGTACAAAGGTGGAGAAGATCCACAGGAGTTCATGGATGAGATGGAGAAGATCTTTAAGGTAATGCATGTAGATGAGATTGAAGGAGTGGAATTGGCAACTTATCAGCTTAAGGATGTTGCAAATCAGTGGTATGCAGACTGGGAAAATGCAAAAGGTGAGAGTGCTGAGCCTACAGTTTGGGGTGAGTTCATAGAAGCTTTCCTTGACAGATTCTTTCCTCTGGAGTTGAGGGACGCCAAAGCAGAAGAGTTCATGAATCTGAAGCAGGGCAGTATGAGTGTACAGGAGTACACTTTGAAGTTTAATCAACTAGCCTGCTATGCACCAGAATTGACTAGCAATATGAGAGCCCGGATGAGGAAATTTGCATCCGATCTTGCTGATAACCTAATACTTGAGTGCTAGGGGGCAATGTTGAATAGGGAGTTAGACTTTCCTAGACTGACAGTCCACATGCAGTAGGTGTTAGAGAGGAAGAGAAAGATTGCTGAATCTAGAGAGAAGAACAGATAGGCTAAGAGAGTCAAATCTGCGGACCAGCACCAGAGTCATCCACAGAGTGGTAACTGGGGAAATAGGTGGTCGAAGAAGACGCGATTTTGGAATAATACACAGTCAGCAGCCAGCGCCCCAGCGCCCAGACCCCCTGCAGACAGACAGACTCAGAGCTTTCAGACTCCTCATGGATCTAGAGCACCAGATACGCAGTCGCAGAGTAGTGTGGCTCATCAGCATCGCACTTACCCACGATGTGAAAAGTGTGGTAAGAATCATCCGGGGAAATGTCAGTTGGGCACACGTGTATGTTATTCATGTGGTCAGCCAGGCCACTTCCAGAGGGACTGTCCATCTACTAGGAGGAGTGCTAATGGTGCGAAGTTTCAGGGCAATTCCACAGCGCCACCCCCGTCCCAAAAGGGCGCCACATCAGCTGCCAGGAATAGTCACAACCGGTTATATGCCTTGACCAACCGCCAAGAGGCGGAAGCTTCCCCAGATGTTGTTACCAGTACGTTACAAATCTTTTCCCGTGATGTCTGTGTGTTACCTGATCCCGGATCTACCTTATCCTATGTAACCCCTTATGTGGCTGCTGGTTTCGGGTTTGAGCCCAGTGTGATTTATGAACCCTTCTCTGTTTCTACCCCGGTGGGGGAATCTGTTGTTGCTAGAAAGGTATATAGGGGTTGTGTGGTGACTGTTGGTAGTCAGGATACGGTGGCAGACCTTATAGAATTGGACATGGTTGCATTTGATGCTATCTTAGGGATGGATTGGCTCCATTCATTGTATGCCATATTGGATTATAGGACCCGTAGAATTACCTTTTCTTTCCCGAATAAACCAATGATAGAATGGGAAGGGCATTCTTTAGCACCCAAAAGGCACTTTATATCTTATCTCAGAGCCCAAAAACTTATTTCTAAGGGTTGCTTGTATCACCTTATTCGAGTCAAGGACTCTAAAGTTGAAAATCCTCTTCTTCAGTCTGTCCCTGTGGTGAATGAATTTCCAAAAGTCTTTCCCGAAGATCTCCCAGGGATACCCCCTGATAGGGAGATAGAGTTTGGTATTGATGTGTTGCCAGATACCCATCCCATTTCTATTCCGCCATATAGAATGGCTCCCGCAGAGCTAAAAGAGTTGAAAGAGCAGCTAGCAGACCTCCTAGATAAGGGATTTATATGCCCCAGTGTATCTCCTTGGGGTGCACCTATACTTTTCGTGCATAAGAAAGACGGTTCCCTTCATATGTGCATAGATTACCGTCAGTTGAATAAGGTCACAATTAAAAACAAATATCCTCTTCCTAGGATTGATGATCTTTTTTACCAGCTTCAGGGTGCTTGATGTTTTCCAAAAATAGACCTTCGTTTGGGCTATCATCAGTTGAAAGTTAGGGAGTCAGACATTCCCAAAACAGCTTTCCGAACCCGATATGGTCACTATGAGTTTCTTGTCATGTCCTTCGGGTTAACTAATGCCCCTGCAGCCTTCATGGATCTTATGAACAGAGTTTTCCATTAGTTTCTTGACTCGTTTGTCATTGTATTTATTGATGATATTCTGATTTATTCTAAGAGTAAGGAGGATCATGCCGATCACTTTTGAATCATTCTTCAGACCCTTAAGGATCATCGGTTGTATGCCAAATTTTCCAAGTGTGAGTTCTGGTTAGATGCTATTGCCTTCTTAGGGCATATTGTGTCCAGTGACGGGATTAGAGTGGACCCCCAGAAAGTTGAGGCAGTGAGGAAATGGCCCAGACCCACGACTCCAACCGATATTCGGAGCTTCTTGGGTTTGGCAGGTTATTACAGAAGGTTCGTAGAGGGTTTTTCAGCCATAGCAGCCCCACTCACTAAACTGACTAAGAAAAAGGTAAAGTTTGTGTGGTCTGATTTATGTGAAAATAGTTTTGAGAAGTTGAAAGACAGACTGACCACTGCACCCGTTTTGACTCTTCCCGAGGGTGTTGACGGTTTTGTGGTTTACTGTGATTCGTCCCGTGTGGTACTTGGCTGCGTTTTGATGCAACATGGTAAGGTGGTAGCTTATGCATCTAGGCAGTTGAAGGTGCACGAGCGGAACTACCCTACTCATGATTTGGAGTTAGCGACTGTGGTGTTTGCCCTTAAGATTTGGCGGCACTACTTGTACGGTGTTCATGTTGATATCTTCACTGATCACAAGAGTCTGTAGTATGTTTTCTCGCAGAAAGAATTGAATCTCAGGCAAAGGCGGTGGTTGGAACTTCTGAAAGACTATGATATGAGCCTGCATTACCATCCGAGCAAGGCAAATGTTGTAGCCGATGCCCTCAGCAGGTTGTCTATGGGCAGCCTTTCTCATGTAGAAGAATAAAAGAAAGAGATGGTGAAGGATATTCACCGCCTTGCGAATATGGGAGTGCGACTGTTAGATTCTGAAGATGGAGAGGTGGTTGTTCATGAGTTAGCTAAGTCATCCCTTTGTGCTGAAGTGAAGGAGAAGCAGGTTAAAGATTCTATCTTGATGCAAATCAAGAAGGATGTGGGTCAACAGAAGGTGATGTCTTTTGAAGTTGGTGGTGATGGCATTCTGAGGTTTCAGGGTAGATTATGTGTTCCGAATATCGATGGGCTTCGAGAAACAATTCTTGATGAAGCTCATACCTCGAGGTATGTTGTTCATTCTGGTTCTACTAAGATGTACCATGATTTGAAATCTATGTTTTGGTGGAATAATATGAAGCGAGATGTGGCTAACTTTGTTTCTAAGTGCTTGAATTGCCAACAAGTGAAAGTAGAACATTTGAGGCCAGAAGGTACTTCCCAAGAAATAGCGTTGCCCTTGTGGAAGTGGGAAATGATCAATATGGACTTTATTACAGGACTTCCGAAGTCCCGAAATCAGTATGACTCTATATGGGTGATTGTAGATAGGCTGACCAAGTCAGCTCACTTTCTACCTATCAGGACTAACTATTCGAGGGAAGATTATGCTAAGTTGTTCATTGCAGAAATTGTCCGTTTGCATGGAGCGCCTGTCTCCATTATATCCGACCGAGGTACGCAGTTTTCTTCTCAGTTTTGGAGATCGTTTTAGAAAGGTTTTGGTACCCAGGTGAACTTAAGTACAGCATTCCACCTTCACACTGATGGGCAAGCTGAACGCACCATCCAGACCCTGGAGGACATGTTGAGGGCCTGTGTGATTGACTTTAAAGGTTGTTGGTTTGATCACTTGCCACTGATAGAGTTTGCCTATAACAACAGTTTCCACTCTAGTATTAAGATGGCACCTTTTGAGGCATTATATGGTAGGCTGGTATGAAGTAGGTGAGATGCAGATGTATGGCCCTGACCTTGTTCATCAGGCAATGGAGGATGTGAAACTCATTAGGGAACGACTTAAGACAGCTCAGAGTCGTCAGAAATCCTATGCCGACGTCAGAAGAAGAGAGTTAGAGTTTGAGATTGGAGATTGGGTTTTCCTCAAAGTTTCTCCCATGAAGGGAGTTATACGTTTCGGGAAGAGGGGTAAGCTAAGTCCTCGCTATATAGGCCCGTATCAGATTGTAAGAAGAATAGGTGGAGTTGCGTATGAATTAGAATTGCCTGCAAGTTTGGGTTTTGTTCATCCAGTATTCCACATATCCATGTTGAAGAAGTGCATCGGAGATAACTCTTTGGTGGTGCCCATTGATGAGATCAAGGTGAGCGATTCCTTGTCTTACGAGGAAGAGCCCGTGGAAATCCTAGATCGTCAAGTGAGAAAATTGAGAAGTAAAGAGATAGCCTC
The DNA here is from genome assembly GCA_030864225.1 of Capsicum baccatum var. pendulum. NCBI lineage: Eukaryota > Viridiplantae > Streptophyta > Magnoliopsida > Solanales > Solanaceae > Capsicum > Capsicum baccatum. Next base: position 44,936,433 of record CM061554.1, read on the forward strand.
AGTGAAAGTTTTATGGCGAAATCAGAAAGTTGAAGAAGCAACTTGGGAGTTGGAGCATGACATGAAAGTGATATACCCAAGCCTATTTGAACCAGCAACTAACGAATTGGAAGGTACAATTCTTGCTTTATGTTTCCTTCTATGTATTAATCTACTTGAAATCGTGCGTGACTATTCCCGCATCATCATTCGGGAACGAATGATCCCAAAGGGGGGGATAATGTAACGCCCCGTAAAAAGTCATGCATGTATTAGACTGTAATTTCTGAACTTTAGACATAAGTTTTAGTGGACGTTGTAAATTTTGTCAGCTTCCATCGACCATAACTCTCTGTATATGTAGAATTAGAGAACCTACTAGGTGTCAAATGATAGTTCTTCGAGTTAACTTTCCAACGATACCAATTTTGCAAAAATCTGACACTCGAGCAAGAAGTTATGGCTTTGCAAAGAAGAGTGCGTCGCCTAACCAATCGCACATAGCCACTGGACTGGTTGCGCGATACACAATGCGGTGCCTACCTTAGTGTAGGCGATACACAATGCGGCGCCTATCTTAATCTATGCAATGCAAAGGGCGGCGCACACTTATGGTTTCAGGTGACGAAAACACTCCGTTTTGAGTTATTTTAAGTGCAATTTAGTCCTTACAAAACCCAAAATCATCTTTACTCACTCCTAAATGGATTTGGACCTATTAACAACATTGAAGCCTCCTATAAAATCCCAAAATCTAATCCTTCAAGAACTTAAGAGGAGAAGCAACTAGGGTTTGAGAAAATAAGCTTGAAGGTCCAATCATTCCGAAACTTCTTTGTGAAACAAATTACAGATTCGGAATCCTCTCGACGTAGGCTTCGATAGACACCCAAAATTCGTGGAGAAAAAGGTACGCGGGGTTTTCCCTAAAATCTCATGAACATAGAAATCATGTTTTAAGTATCGGATTTTCGAATTCATGTGCATACTCATGTTTTAGAAGCTTTAATGATATTGTTTTGGCCTTTTGTCTTTCCCCCAAAGTGGTTTGAAAATTATATATATATGTATATATGTGTTTGTACTGAAATATATGAATTTAAAGCATGATTTTCATGGAACCCCTCTCTTAATGTAAATTCTTCCATGTTTCACGTAATATAAATTGTTTTGAAAGACATCTTGAAGAAAAGAAATTATGATATGAAGTGCTTTGACTTTTGCTATGTTTGGAATACGATTCTTGAACACGAAAGAGAGGGTTGTGAATGTTGAATATGCATGTAATGAAAGAATGCATGGTTTTGCCAAAATGCACATGACCACCATATGTTTGATGAAATTTCTGCATGAATTGAACTTTAAGTTCGGAATATGAAATCCTTTACATCAGTTGCATGTTTTGGGTGGTCTAAACTATGTTTTGAATGAAAGCTTTTGCTTAGTACCTTATGGATCAGAGAAAAATCATGACTTGCAAGGTCTTGGTATGACAATACCAATTCAGACTAATGTCATATCAGACTCAGACTAACAGACATTTAAGACTTTCATGATTTTAGACATTCAGAATGTTGCATGTACAGAAAAGGTTAAAAATGGGCATACAGAGATGTTAGGTGGTTCCCCGAAGAGGGATTGAGTTCAAGCGACTCATTGCCTAAAACCGTGGTTTGCCGACCCGAGTATATTATTATGCGCTGACTTAAATGTCCCGTGGTGTATCAGACTCAGAGACTCCAACCATTGCGGCACACTTGGGTTGGGGGCTTCCCCGCCGAGTCAATGGTGGATTCCATACAGCCCGTGGAATATTCAGACTTGTAGGGGAACACCACCTAACTCAGAAGTAAAACACAGATCATGATTTGAAATGAACAGACAGGTTGCATGTTTTCAGAAAATGCCCATATATTTTTCAGAAATAGTTTTATACAGGATGTCTTGATGAAAAATTGCTTTCACTTATATATATGTATGTATGTTCCATTATACTATTTTTGGATTGCTTCGCGTGCCAGTACTTTTGTGCTGACCCCCCCCTCCTTCCAGGTTCTGAGGCACAGTCTAGGGGTCCAGCTACTCAGTAGATATTCTCGAATTTGTAGACTTGATTTCATAGTGGTGAGCCTTCTATTATTCGGAAGGCCTAATTATGTCAGACATTATCTTATTTATTATATTTTTGGTTCACTGGGGGTCTTGTCCCAATTTCTTTTCAGACGGATGTTTGTGTGCTTAGTAGAGATTTTCGCAGACTGATGTCAGACAGTATTATTCAGAAATATTGCAGGACTTGACCATGTTTTCCCGTACTCAGTTTAAATTCCGCATTTTATTATGATTATGAATGTTGTGCATGATAACCAGACAGAGAATGGGTGTTCCGGGCCTTCATGGTTCGGGATGCTCGTCACAGCTAGGGCCTAGGCTTGGGTCATGACAAAAAAGTCGTGGGAAGTGTAGAAAAAAGATCAAAATACCTTACTAAAACTTCCCTCAATTGCTAGGAAAAATAACTAATGATATTTTTGACAAGCCATCATACTGGTGATAGGTCGTCACGAATTGTCGTCACAAAAAGGTGAAATCTTGGTTTTCCGGCTAAGGTTGACGACATTGGTGATAGGCCGTTACGGGCGTTATGGCTTGTCACAAAATATCATCACTGGGGGTGAAAATCTACCCAGGGCCGACGACATTGGTTATAGGCCGTCACGGGCATGACGGCTTGTCGCAAAATGTCGTCACTCAGTTTCCCAGCCTGACATGCAGAGTAAAATGGGCATAACTCCTTGCTTCGATATCGGATTTAGGCAAAATTGATATCATTGGAAATCTAATTCAATTATCTATCTTTTGGTGGTTCATTATATTAGAGATTAATAGCATAACGAGAGATATTCTTGTTTGAAACTGACCATACCAATATCCTTCTCAAGAATTCAATCGGTAAGGAAATGTTTTGATTCGCCTATTAGTTAGGACACTTTTGGGGCCTTAATATGCATCAACCTTGATCATAGCACTACCAAAGCACTAAAATTTATTACTCATGAGTTCGAAGCATGATCCTAAAAATGTCTGAACTTTTGGTGTATTACAAATCCAAACTGTAAACTTACTAACTATTACAGACATAATGTTCTGAATAGCTAGAAAATCATCCAAACAAAAAAATAAAATTGAAATTGTTCAGCCACCACATAAAACATAAGAAAAAAGATGAGATGAGATATTCTACCCTACCCCATACTTGAAATAAAGCACTGTCCCAGTGCTATCAAATAAGCATACAGCAAGGTGGTGTCATACTCCCTACTCAGTCGAATGGTACTAGTGTTATCATATCAACATTGTCACCCTCATCATCACCATAACCTTCATATGAATCACCATCATTTGACTGCTCTTACTCTTCAAACTCATTATCAGAATAGCTCATCCATCTCTCCTCATCCGTAAGGACATCATCATCTAGTGGTTCGTCAAATTTGCGGCCTATCCGTATCATAGTCCGAGCATGAGGCCCTCGTGGGTAGTCCAACTCTATAGTACAAACCTCCTATTGGGTAGCTGGATGCCCCCCAATCTTCAACTGCAGCATAGTAAGCCCGTACATTTGGGTTGTGATCTCATCATTCCAAGCTTGATGCTCGAGCATAGTCAAAGTAACACCATAAGAGGCAGGCCCCTTAGTACGTGAGAAATCCAATGGTCTAAGATTAACAGGTGGCCTGTAATCAATATCCTCCTCGAGAACACCCTGCTGCTGCAGAAACTGAGTCAACAACCCACCAAACCCATACCAATGACTACCCAAAAACCTAGATTTCCTCATGGAGAAGAAGATAATTGTGCCAGTATTCAACTCCATATCTTTGCGCATAAAAGCATAAATAATACATACCTATCACGGTTATCTCTATTATATGTGTCCCATGGACAAGGCAGGCATAAATAATCTTTGCCGATAAGCGAGCCTCCCGGTTCATGTGAGCAAATAGGAGTGACACATGAGTACCACCCTCCTTATGGTGAATCCACCTGGCTGTCGAATGCGTGCCACATAAGAGATGGCAAATGTGTTGGTACAGTGGATAAACATTCAGTCTTTTCAGTGGCTCAGCATCCACCACAGGTGTACCTAGAATGTCATTCACAATATTAGCATTAAAAGTAACCACACGACCCCTTACCTCAACCTCTGCATCCTTGTTTTGCGGGCCCCAATTAGAATAAAATTCCGTAACAAGGCTTAACTTGCACTTGGATTGTTATTTGAGAAAAAAAATCATGTGCAGCGCCTCAATTCTGTGCACTATACTCAGATACGTTTTCATCAGAATCGCCCTTTCAATGAATTGATCGGCTGAATACTTAAATTCCTTGTGTTGAGAATATCATTTTCATCCCAACTCTACAACTGCCTTTGTCTGATATCTCCTTGATTGACCCCGTGGAATATGTGGGGCTGGGGGCACACGGTCAGCATGTCGACTTCTTTTGTGTGTGGATTCAGATGAACCAGCCACATTATTTCCCTTGCTCATCTGTTGATGGCTATACATTATACCTACTAAGCATAACAGCCTACAAACACATCAAGCAAGAACCTTAGGAACTAGTAACCACTAAGTGTGGAATTTACCCCACACTTAGTTGCTAGCACAGATTCATAAATAAGTGACCCAAGGTACTCAGACTTTCCTTGTTCAACATACAATTACCTTCCCCAGGCATCCAACATCATAAATAAAAAGGCATTTCAGAGAATTTGCAATTCACAGTCTCATGTCAATAGCTTAACGGTCTAACAACTTCTACATTTACTATCACATTACCTTTCTTTAATAATTTCAAAAATGTGCATTCACTATGTCAAACACATGCTCAATTCAATAACACTCAGTTCAGTGATTATAGCTACCACTAAAGCGGTGTAGATCGGAATTCACCCTACAATTAGCTGTATCATGTAGTGAATTTTAACACTCTAACATAATTTAAATTCATCTCATGGTGCAGCAAAATAAATCACCTATCTAGCAAAGTATAGTATGTAGGAACTAGACCAAATTAAAGTACAATTTATTGTTTCAACGCAAGCAATCAGATTCCATCATAGATTGACATCACCCACACAAATACTACATAAGAACTTAATAGTACAGCCAAATAATTTTTTACATTCACCATTTTGGACCCCAATGTGCACAAATCACCAACCTCCATATGCTACCCACAAAGATTCTACTAGTTGAGTTGAGTTTAAACCCCCCAATCAAACCTATCACTATCAATAATTCAAGTTAACATTTCATTTATCATCTAATTTACATGAATCAAGAACTAGGACACTACATCTATCTTTAATTACTAAGAAATCAAATCATGCTATCATATAATGGTAACTTGATCAAATGAAAAGTGGAAAACTTACCTTGAATTTGATTAAGAAAAGAAAAAATGAGTTTTGTTATTAGTGACAAGAAGGGACACCCTTTAAAAATAATTTATGGGTTTTACATTGCGGCATGACTTAGCTCAGTCTCACTCATCAGTAAAAGTGATGGACACATTGTGCTTGTCTCCATAATCAGCCCAATAATGCTTCACACGTTGTCCATTCACCAAAAAATTCTCAGTCTTCTTTTTGTTCCATAGTTCAACTGCTCCATGGGGTGTCATTTATACTACCTCAAAGTCCCAAACCACTTAGACCGTAATTTACCTGGAAACAACTTTAATCTTGAATTGAATAGAAACACAAGTTGTCTGGCTTCAAACACTCTATCATGTATTTACCTGTCATGCCATCTCTTGGTTTTCTCTTTGTATAGTTTTGCATTCTTATAAGCATGGAGATAAAATCCATATAATTCAATAAGCTGCAATAATCTCTTCTCTCCCATGGGTTTCATCTCAAGATTCAACTTTTTAACAGCCCAATAAGGTTGATGTTCCAACTCTACAGGTAAATGATGGGGTTTCCCGTAAACTAACTGATATGGAGAGGTCCCTTTAGGCATCTTATAAGTTATCCGGTATGCCCACAATGCATCATCTAGCTTCTTGGACCAATCCTTATGTTGTCCATGAACTGTCTTTTGCAATATTTACTTTATCTCCCGATTGGAGACCTCAACTTGTCCACTCATTTGTGGATGATACGCAGTAGCTAACTTATGCCTAACACCATATTTCACTAAAAGATTATTAAAACAAGTGTTAATAAAGTGCGTACCTCCGTCACTGATTATTGCTCTTAGAGTTCCAAACCTAGAAAATATTTTCCTCTTCACAAACTTAAGCACTACTCTTGCATCATTAGTAGGACAAGCTGCAACTTTTACCAATTTGGATACATAATCAACTGCCACTTGAATGTACACATTGCCGTTGGACGGTGGGAATGGTCCCATGAAATAAATTCCCCAAACATCAAATACTTCAACTTCAAGAATATTATTTAGGGGCATCTCATGGTGCCTTGAAATTGTACCCAATCTCTGGCATTGATCACAACTCTTTACAAAAGCTACTGCATCTCAAAATAATGGTGGCCAAAAGAAACCGAATTGCAATACTTTTCAAGCTGTTCTCTCACCTCTATGATGTCCACCATAAGGAAATGAATGACACTTTTGTAGCACTTGTGTAAATTCAGCTTCTAGAGTATATCTTCGTATAATACCATACGGACCCTGCTTGAAAAGAAATGTCTCATCCCATATATAAGTATGAGAATCATAGAGTAGTTTCTTCCTCTGTTGAATTGTACTTTCAGGAGGGTAGAAGTTACTTGCCAATAAATTCACAATGTCTGCATACCAAGGAACTTCACACTCCTTTATAGACAGTCATTTTTTATTTGAAAACTCTTCCGTAATGTAGAGAAAGTTATCAACAATATGATCATGAGTCTCTAACCTTGACAAATGGTCTGCAACTTGATTTTCTGCTCTTTTATGATCATGAACCTCTAAATTAAACTTTTGCAGTAGTAAAATCCACCGAATCAATCGAGGCTTTGCATTCTTTTTATTGAAGAGATACTTGATGACCGCATGGTCTATGTGAACAATAACCTTTGTTACCTCCAAGTATACTCTAAATTTATCAAATGCATAGACCACAGTTAATATCTTCTTTTCGGTGACTGTATAATTTATTTAGGCATCGTTCAAGAATTTACTAGCATAATAAATGGAGTGAAATACCTTGTCTTTTATTTTCCCAAAAACATCCTACAGCCACATCACTAGCATCACACATCAATTCAAATGATAGCTCTCAATCTGGAGAAATCTAAATAGGAGCTTCTATTAGCTTCTTTTTTAGCTTCCCAAAGGCTTCCTGATAATCCACCCCAAAATCAAAATTGACCTCTTTTTCTAACAATTTACACATCGGGTTCGCAATTTTTGAAAAGTCCTAAATAAAAAGCCTGTAGAAACCAACATGCCCCAATAAACTTTACACTCTTTTCACTGTTGATAGATGTGGCAGCTTTTCAATCACTTCAATTTTGGCTCGATCTACTTCAAGTCCTCTCATGACACTTTATGGCCAAGGACTATTTCTTCCTTCATCAAAAAGTGGCACTTCTCCCAGTTCAGCACCATATTTGTCTCTTCACATCGAGCTAGGACTAGATCTAGATTCTATAAGCATTTATCAAAATAATTACCATAAATAGAGAATTCCATAAATACCTCGACAAATTCTTCAGCCATGTCGTAGAATATCACCATCATGCATCTCTGAAACATTGCAGGTGCATTGCAAAGGCCAAAAGGCATGTGTATAAACTCATATGTACCATACGGTCAAGTAAAAGTCATCTTCTATTGGTCCTCGGGAGCAATGGTGATCTGGCTATAACCTGAGTAACCATCAAGAAAATAGTAATACTCCTGCCCTGTCAACCTATCCAATATTTGATCAATAAATAGGATAGGATAGTGGTCCTTCCTTTTGGCTTCATTTAGTATCTGGTAGTCAATACAAATTCTCCATCCAGACACCATACGAGTGGGAATTAGCTCATTTGCTTCATTAGTAACCACATAAACCCCACCTTTCTTTGTGACACAATGTATTGGGCTTACCCACTTGTTGCCTGAAATTGGATAAACAATATATTTATCGAGCCATTTAATGACCTCTTTTTATACCATATCCTTCATTACTAGATTCAACCAGTGTTGTTGCTTCACCCTTGGTTTGAAACCTTCTTCCATGTGTATCTTGTGGATACAAAAAGCTGGATTTATCCCTGTAATATCAGACATCTGCCACCCGATCACCTTCTTCCTCATTTTCAACAATGTTATTGCTTCTTGTACCTATATATTAAATAATCCTGCAGATAAAATAATAGGCAAGGTATAATTATCACCAAGGTAAACATATTTCAAGTGAGGAGAAAGAACCTTAAGCTCTAATTTTGGAGCTTCATCAATTGAAGCTTTGGGGGATAGACTAATTGGCCTATTCAATGGCTCAAAAGACAATTTTCTCATTTCAATGACCGCTGAATTCATGACTTGAACTACCAAAGCTCGCTCTAATGGATCATTTAACAATAACAACCTCTGATCAAACTTAAGATCTATAATAGATATAGCAGATAACTCCTCATATATAGCTGGCAATTTTAGTGCCTTATACACATCAAAAACCTCCCCTTTATCATGTGCTCTCATTTTCATTTTCTCTGATGCTACATCAATTAATGTCTGTCTTGTTGCTAGGAAAGATCATCCCAAAATAAATGGAACAACAGGATCAGTTTTAAAGTCAAGAATTATAAAATCCACTAGAAAGATTAAGGATCCCACTTGCACTAAGACATCTTCGATAATACCATCAGGCCTAGCAAGGGACCTATCTGCCAATTGCAAAATAATAGTAGTGGGTTTGGGAATCCCAAGACCCATCTTCCTATACCAAGAAGTAGGCATAAGATTGATGCTAGACCCCAAGTCACACAATCCATGAGCACTAATGGTCTGCCCTATAGTGATCTGCAAAGTGAAACTAGTTGTATCATTTAGCTTCATAGGCAGTTTGTTTTGAATCTTAGATGTGCACTCCTCAGTAAGTGCAACTATAACATATTTGGTCAATCGTTTTTTATTTACCACTATATCCTTTAGGTATTTTGTATATTTTGGAATACTTTGCAGAATATCAATAAGAGAAAGATTTACATGAACCTGATTTAGAAGATCCAAGAACTTCTTGTAACTCGCCTCCACCTGATGCTTTCTTGACCTTCGAGGAAAGGGTAAAGGTAAAGTCTTCTTTTCCATATGAATTTCATCACTTTCCACTTTTTTCTTGACTTTCTTCTCCTCATTGTCTTTAGAACCATCATCAGTGACTGTGGGAATCACTTGATCATGAACCGTCTCCTTAGTTTGCAATCCACTTCTTGTTGTAACTGCAGTCAACTGCTTAAGATTTTCCCTATTATCACTAGGTAGGCCTCCTTGAGGCCTTGTATTTTTTGCTTTTGCAATTTGACCAAGTTGCAAATCCATATTTCTTGTAAGCAACTGTTGACTCCTCAACTCTGCTGCAAACTACTCTTGTTGAGTCTTTATTTCTGCTGCAAACTGGGTGTGTTGAGCTAAAAGCTGCTTCATTATCTCCTTTATATTACTAGCTTGAGCAATATCCTGATTATTTTGAACCTGCTTATGATTTGATTGCACTATCCCCTTAAACTGATTAATGTTCTGATCTTGATTTCCACCCCATGAGAAATTGGGATGGTTCCTCCAGTTGGGATTGTACGTGTTATCAAAATTCTGATGTCTCTGAAGATTAGCATTCCCCATATAGTTTATAGAATCTGGATTATCTATACAAGCATTTGTTGCATGCTCACTACTTCCACAAACCTCACACCAAGAATTTGCTTGTTGGACTGTATTAGTTATAACTGCTGCTTATGGAACCCCGAACTTTATGTTATTAAGATAAGTCATCATATGATTTTTCATTGCTGTGATTTGTGCTTATAATGCAGTAAATTTGTCTGCCTCCAATACCTCTGCAATATTTCTAGGACCACTCCTTAAATCAACATGCCAATCAAGATTCCATTGTGAATTCTGATTCAACAATATGTATAATTTTTCATAAGTTTTTTTAAGAGCCTGCCCACCTGCAGCTGAATCCAAAAGAATTTTTGTATTTGGCTCCAATACCTTATTGAAAATATGAACAAGAACATCATTGGACTGATGATGGTGAGGAAAATTTCAGAGCATACCCTTAAATCTCTCCTAAGCTTGGTAGAGATTCTCTCTTTCTTTCTATCTAAAAATCAGAATCTCACTTCTCAAACACACAGTCTTCCAAGCTAGATCTTTCTATGAAGTGATGGAGAGTGGTGGTTCAGTATGTAACCACCTATTTACTTCCCCGATTAAAGAAAAACGGAAAAGTGTCAACCTAACATAATTAGAATTTACCCCTTCCAGAATGTAAGTATTGTTTATTTCCAGGAAGGTCTGTATATGATGTTGCGGATCTTCATGTAAAAGGCCATGGAACTACCCCGCTGAATTTAACAATTTCACTATATTCTGCTTCAATTCAAATTGACTACCTGGTTTGGGCTTGCGAATACTGTTCATTACATGGTTCATGAGTGGGATTGCCACCTCAAGAATAGGTCTAGTATCTAGTTGAGTAGGAACAGCTAGGATAACCGGAGCTGGAACATTTTTGGTATTTGGATCGATAAGGTCATTTGGATCAACTCGATGAGACATTTAATCCTGTTGATTGGGATATTGCACTTTTCACCTCTATTGAAATATCAGTTTTGGTTCTTAAAAAGGCTCTACCAACTTTTATCTCTTACCAATCCTGTAGTCAGCTAATTCTGCAAAAATTCAACCGCTAAAATCAAGTCGTTAACACTTAAACTTACTATCAACAACTAAAAATTTTATCAATTTACTAATTATATTAGTCCCCGGCAATGGCACCAAGAACTTGCTGCGACTCAAATGCACACACAAGTGCACACGATCGTACAAGTAATATTGTGACTTAGACAATCAAATATTGTTCCTACGAGGAGTAACAACTAGAAACTTACCCAACTTTTAGTTTGAGACAATGAGATATTAAGTGTTGTAAACTATCAAGATGATTGATAATTTAAAAATAAGAATATAAATTTATTAAATAAAAAATAATAGTTTGTGACTAGAGCAAAGCAAGCAACAGTTGTAAACAATAATGATAAGAATTCCAGGGTTGAGGTATTTTGAACAATCATACCAATCTTTATTCTTTTCGCAATCTAATTACTTATCGGGTTGTTGGTTTGCAAAGTTTATACTATGATCTTGGTATCCCGACCTCAAATTTCTATCTAGTGAATATTGCAGAGATACAACTATTCTTCTAGATTCATAAAGTGATCTTCTTGCAATTGAACCAAGCAAGGCTTCTAGGTATATTCCTATCCTAGATACTAATTCAAACCCCTTATTTCATACAAGGATAAGAACGTTGCTCCTGAATTTCTTCATTCTATCCTATGATTCTCCTCTTGAATTCACATAGAAATATAGATTTATCCTAATGGTGGCCACTCATCAAAATAGTAAGCTCAAGAAATTAAGAACAACACAGATGATAATCCAAAAAGAAACTACGATTAAAAATATTAAAGAGTAATCATATTCTTGGCCTTAATCCCAGAACAAGGGTATTTAGCCACACCTGTTTTGATTAAACATCAAAAATAAGTAATTCATCATACCCAAAATTAATCTTGAAGTTAAGAAGTTCAAAAAAAATAATAACCCTAAAAGAGAGAATTTTATACTTTTCTGTCGCTGCTATGATTGCAAAAAGTGTTTGGAATTATGCCTAGGTGTTCCTTTTATACTTGGGAAAATTTCACCAGATCTGGACTACTGATGTGACGCGTCACTAATAGTGTTGATAAAGCCAATGCATCATTTTGAATTAGCATCGAGCTACTAGAATTATGCATTAAAAATCCACCTAAGTCTCTCATCACATCACACGATGCGACGCATTGACATCGCATCGTGTCACTGGAATTTCCCTTTAAAATTTTGACTAAGTCCCAAAACTCAAGGATCGACGTGATGCGTTGACTTTGCGTCAATGTTCTGGAAGTTCCTTCTGAAATGTTGGTTAAGGCACAAAATTTACTGACCGACGCAACGCGTCGAGTTAGCATCGCGTCACTGGAATTTCATACCAAATATTTGATTAAAACTCATAAAATCATTCTTTTTCAGCTGCTTCCTTTTACTCTTTTTTTCATTTATCTACACATATTCTTGGACTCGATAAAAATAGTATTTTTCATCATCATGATTAATTCCATACCATTAATAAATAATTGCCTCATGATATGTGTCCAATTTTTGTCTGAATACCTTGGAAATTTACCTTGTATCTCTAATCACATCGGTTTGTCACAAAACACAATTTAGCTCAAATGAAATATAATTAACACATATTTTATTCTCAAAATAAGTCCAAATATAGGTAAATAGCAGTATTTGAACGTATAAATATGCCCAAGATTAAGCGAATAAGGTTCTGGTTGCCTCCTCATCTTCTCCTACATTGAAGGGTGCTACTTCTGTATCTATTTCTGCTTTTGGTGCTAGCATAGGCCGCAATAGGTTATATACTCTAGCTACCTAACAGGAGTTCGAGGAATTGCATGATGTCGTGACTGGTATGTTACAACCCTTTTCTCATGACATGTATTGTTTGGTTGATGTGGGGTCCACTCTTTTTTATTTGACCCCATTCGTGGCTATGTATTTTGGTTTTGATTCCGAGGTTATTTTGGATCCCATTTCTATTTCTACCCCGATAGGTGACTCTGTGGTTTCTAAAAGTATCTATAGGGTGTGTAAGGTATCTATTGGTAGTAAGGAGACTTTGGTGGATTTGTTCGAATTAGATATGGTGGGTTTTGATGTTATTCTGGGTATGGATTGGTTAAATTCATACTACGTGTCCTTAGATTGTCGAACCCATAAGGTTGTCTTTAGGTTCTTTGGTGAGCTAGTTATTAAATGGAAGGGTGGTTCTTTAACTCCAAAACGGAAGTTTGTATCATATTTAAAGGCTCAAATATTAATCTCTAAAGGATGTCTCTATAATTTGGTTCGGGTTAAAGACTCTAACTCAGAAAGTCACTGTTTGCATTTGATTTTGGTTATGAATGAGTTCCCTGAGGTATTTTTGGATGATCTTCCTGGTGTTCCTTCGGATAGAGAGATTGAGTTTGGGATTTATTTAGTTCTGTACACTCATCTAATATTTATTCCTCCTTATAGAATGGCTCCAACTGAGTTGAAAGAACTCAAGGAGCAACTTAAGGATACTTTTGGATAAGGGTTTCATCCGTCCTAATGTATCCCCATATGGTGCACCAGTGTTAATCGTGCTTAAGAAGGATGGTATTCTTTGAATGTGTATTGACTATAGGCAGTTAAATAAGGTGACAGTTAAGAACAAGTATCTTCATCCATGGATAGATAACTTATTTGATTAGTTGTAGGGTGCCAAATTCTTTTTAAAGATAGATCTTCGGGCTGGGCATCATCAGCTTAAGATTAGGGAGGTTAATATCCCTAAGACGGCTTTTCGTACTCGGTATGGACACTTTGAGTTTCTGGTTATATCATTTGGGTTGACCAATGCTTTGGCTGTATTTATGGATTTGATAAATAGGGTCTTCCATCAGTTTCTGGACTTATTTATCATTGTGTTAATAGATGACATCCTGGTGTACTCTAAGAATGAGGTAGACCATATTAATCACCTTCGTATGGTGTTGTACATCTTAAAAGAGTAGCAGTTGTATGCCAAATTCTCAAAATATGAAATCTGGTTAAATATTGTTACTTTTTTGAGTCATATTAATTCTAGTGAGGGGATCATGGTGGATCCACAAAAGGTGGCGATGGTTAAGAAGTAGCCTAAACCCACGACTCCAACCGATATTCAAAGCTTCTTGGGTTTGGTCGGGTACTATAGAAGGTTTGTGGAGAGTTTTTTTAAAATAGCTTCCCCATTGACTAAGTTGACTCAGAAAAAGGTAAAGTTCACTTGGTCGGATGCTTGTGAGAGTAGTTTCAAGATGCTGAAGGATAAGCTAATTTTAGATTCGGTTTTGACTTTGCCTGAAGTCAAAGAGGGGTTTGTGGTTTACTGTGATGTGTCCCAAGTGGGACTTAGTTGCACTCTGATGCAGTATGGTAAGGTGATTGACTATGCTTCTAGGCAGTTGAAGGTACATGAAAGAAACTATCCTAATCATGATTTGGAGCTTTTAGCAGTGGTGTTTGCTTTGAAGATCTGGCAGCACTATTTGTATGAAGTGTATGTGGACATCTTTTTGGATCATAAGAGACTATTGAATGTGTTTACTCAAAAAAAGCTTAACCTCAGGCAGAGAAGATAGATTAAGCTTCTCAAGGACTATGACATCAGTCCTCACTACCATTCAGGTAAAGTTAATATTCTTGTTGATGAACTTAGCAAGTTGTCCATAGGGAGTTTAGATCATATGGAAAAGGAGAAACGGGAGTTGGTGAAGGATATTCACCGCTTGGCTAATATTGGGTTTTGCTTTTTGGACTTCGAGAATGGTGGTATGTTGGTATAGGAAGTGTATCAGTCGTCTCTTAGTGCAGAGATCAATGAGAAGCAAATGTTAGATCCTGTCTTGATGAAAATCAAGGGTTATGTAGGTGGGCAAAAGTTAATAGTATTTAAGATCAGTGGCGATGGTATATTTTGGTATCAAAGAAGGTTATGTGTTCCTGATATCGATGGTTTGTGAGAAAGGGTATTGGTTGAGGTGCATGAATCGCGCTACATTATGCATCCCGATTTGATGAAAATGTACCATGATATCAAAGAGATGTATTAGTATAATGGTATGAAGACAGATATGGTTGATTTTATAGCCAAATATTTTGTGTGTCAATAGGTGAAAGTTGAGCATATGAGAGCTGGAGATTTATATCTATAGATTGAATTTCTTGAACGGAAATAGGAAGTGATCAACATGGATTTCATTATGGATCTTCCTCAATCTTAGAACCAAGTTGATTAGGTGTAGGTCATCGTGGATAGGATGACAAAGTCGGCTTACTTTTTTCCAGTGAGGACTAACTTTTTGGCTAAGGATTATATAAATGAAGCTACACAGGGTACCTATTTTGATTATCTCTGATCATGGTAAGCAGTTTTCATCTAACTTTTTGCAGTTGTTTCAGAAGGGGTTGGGTACTAAGGTTAGTCTGAGTACTGCTTTCCACCTGGAGATGGATAGGCAAGCCGAAAGGACTATTCAGACATTAGAGGAAATGCTTTGTGAATGTGTGATTGATTATGGTGTTAATTGGGCTGAGCATTTACCTCTTGTAGAGTTTTCTTACAATAATAACTACCATTCTACTATTGGGATGGCCCTTTTTGAGGCATTGTATGGTTGAAGCTGTACATCTCCTAGTGAATGGTTTAAGCTTGGTGAGATGGATATGTTTGGTCCATATTTGGTCTATCAGACTATGGAGAAGGTAAAGGTTATTTGAGATAGGATTAAGGCTGCCCAAAGTTGCTAAAAGTCCTATGCAAATATAAGTCATAGGGACTGGAGTTTGAGGTTGGGGATAGGATATTCCTAAAAGTGTCTCCTATGAAGGGAGTAATGCAGTTTGGGAAAAAGGGGAAGCTCAGTCCCCGATATGTTAGTCCTTATGTGGTTTTGAGGAAAGTTGGTAATATTGCGTATTAATTGGAGTTACTTTCTAGTTAAAGCTCTATTAATTTGATTTTCCATGTCTCTATGTTGAGAAAGTGTATAGGTGATCCTTCATCAGTTGTTTCTTTGGAAGGATTAGGTATCTCAGATTCTCTGTCTTATGAAGAGATCCTAGTTAAGATCTTGGATCGATAGGTTCGTCGATTGCGGACCAAGGATATATCTTCAGTTAAGGTTCTATAGCAGAACCACAAGGTGGAAGAAGCTACGTGGGAAGTCCAAGTATCCGCATCTGTTTTCTGTTTTGGATATTCATGCGGAAGGTATATGTTCTTGATCACATCTTTTTTTTCAAACTTTGTTAAAGAAAGGTTTATTTTCTTGCATCTTTGTTTTCTAACTTAGTTAAAGGTTGGAATTGTTATGTTGGGGTGTAACTCATACTTTTACTACTTTGTCCGTCATTCAGGGATGAATGATCCTAGTGGAGGAGACTCAAACACCCTAGGTTGTGGTCCTTAGAAATTTTCTTGGGTTTTAATATTTTGAACATCATACAAGTTGGGCTACTAATTGTATGGTAGGGTATGGGTAGTATGGTCTAGTCGCATGTTGTCAAGTGTTGGGCGGTGTTGGATGGTTAAGTTTCTAGAATGGGTCCGACTTGGATGGGTACGAGTCGTATGGTGGGTGACGGGTCGTATGGTTGGGTTTTTCTTCACTTAATCTGAAATTTAGTAAAGTAACTTGGATCTAAGTATGAGTGGATCACCATGGGTCGTAAGATGGGGTACGAGTCATATTGTTTAACTCGTATTTTAGATAGTGTCAACCCCTCTTACCTCTAATATAGGTACGGGTTAAGGGTACTGCTAATACCCTTGAATATGAATGGGGCTTAGCGGTTGTATGTTTGACAGTTTTGGGGGTCCGTGGGATGCGTAGGGTATGAGTAATGGGTACCACTGTATGATAGGGTACGGATGGTATGGTGGAGTCGTACCCTTCGGTGAGAAATTAATACAGTTTAAGTTGGGGGTATTATGGATATTTCCCTTTATAACTCCTTGGGAACCCACAGCTTAAAACAACTTCTTGGGGCTTCACTAACCTATTTGCAGCCAATCAAACACTCTAAACTCTCTCAAAATTGTTCAAGGTTCTTGGGGTAAGCAAGAGTTAGGGTTTCCTTCAAAGTGGTCAATTAAGGCTCATAGGGGTGATTTCTTCTCATCTTCTTCTCAATCTAAGGCAAGTTACTCCTCCCTCATTGTTAGTTCCAACTAAAGTCATGTTTTAGGAATTGTTTCATGGCATAAATACTGTGTGGTTTTGGGTTTTCAAATATATATTGAAGGTTTTTGTTCTAAATGCTTAGTTATGGTTTTCCCATATTTTAATTATGAATTTACATATTTTAATGGTGGTCTAGACATTTGGTTACATGGGAATAGGTAATTGGTACTTGGTTTTGGTTTTGGAAACACTATGACCTCAATGTGTTTGATAAAATACCTATGAGAATGTTTTTACTACATTGTTGAACTTTTAATGGAACTATTGCATGTTATAGCATGGTAATGGAACCCTAAATGGTTTAAATAGTTTGGAATAGTTAAATGGTAAGGTCATGGTGGTCATGGTTGGTTTAATTGAAAGCCTTGTGGGGTACAAGGGAATCACCCAAGCAAACTAAGTAATGCACTATACTTGTGGGTACATAGAATTCCTCCAAGTCAGCTTAATAATGTAACCATGGGTACATGGGAATCCCTTCTTCTTAAAAAGGATGGGTTGCATGCAAGCTATAGTCAATATGACGATACCACTACTTATAGCCTTGGTTAATAATAAATGGATTGGTGGTTTAGTTGTATGGTAATGGTTTTAATTGGGCAATAATGGTGGGGTGCGATAGCTAACTGTGAAGGTGTGAGTCCAATGGACGGACACTGAAAACTTATGTTTGTCGCCATGAGGTTTGGTCATGGCGACCATAAATGATACTTACGGGGTACACGGGAATCCCCGAAGTACACTTGTGCATATGTATCATGGAGAGCGAAGGGTACTAGGGAATCCCCTACTCCTAGGTATCTCTGGTTCGTACGACTACACGTTCAGGGGTTTACACTGGACCCACATAGCTCGTGGGTAGATTATGATGGTTAAGCTACACATACCCAGGTTAATGATTTTAAAGGCATACTAATATATATATATATATATATATATATATGTGTGTGTGTGTGTGTGTATGTATGTATGTATGTATGTATGTATATATGTATATGTATATATATATGTATGTATGTATGTATATGTGTGTATGATTGTGAATGCATATGGTTGGTTTACTTGGTTTTAAAGATTGTCATTATTTTATCTCTATCCTGAGTACTTGCTAGCGTTCACTCGCTAACCCATCTTCGGGCGACTGTATCCCCACGCGATGCAGGAACCGTCCATTCTACTCCTCTAGCTTAGTCATCGGATTCGGGATCAGCTGTTGGATTTAAGTGGTGAGCTTCCATACTCCAGAAGGCTCCATTTCATATCATGTATGTCTTTACATACTTTGATTATTTTATGGATATTATTTTTGCCTATGGTTAGGGGCATGTCCCAACCGCATATTATTTTTCTTTTGGATAGAGGATTTGTGGAACTACTATGGGTTGAAATGGGTGGTGTCGGTAGTGGTTTTTTAGCCTTAGTATTGGCATTGGTATTGAGGTTGATACTGTTTGACTGAATTTATGATTGTTCCATATTTTTATGTTATATTATGGAGTGAAACATGGTTATTATGTTGGATTTGGTATGGTTATTGGTTGGATACTCGATGGGTGGACTTTCTTAGGTTGGTCACTGTTATGGACCTATCCCAGAGTCTAGATTGGTACATTTACGCTATCTTGTTATATGTTCAGAATTCCTCCAACTCAAGGTATGCGTTTGGATAGTCGGGTTGGGTAACGGGGGTGGTCCCTAGTCCTGGTTGGACTTGGGATGCCTATTATGACAAGGCCCTGATTCGAGTCGTATCATGAATAAGCAGTCCAAGTGGACAAATATATATATATCAGTTAAATACGGTAAAAAATTATCCCGGGGGAGGCATAGATCCCCTCAAAGTTTAGGTGTATTATAGCAAATTTTGTCAAAGTATAGACATTTTTGGCACTCTTTTTTCTAATTATTATACTATAAACTTGAAATCATTGATTTTATTTTAGATGATTCTATCGATAAAAAGAAATTTATTTTGCAAAAACTATTGTTACTAAAATTATGGGCAAAGTTAAAACTCAATAAATATCAAAATAAATATATTTTAGCTATAACTAAGAAATTACATGCAAGCAAATTATAAAACTATCAATATTTTTTTATTTATGATTTTCATTGAAGCGTATTATTAAATATCTTAAACCATGTCATTATATAAAATATTGAGTTACTTGTAGGCTTTGATATATTCTAATTCACTACAAATACTTTCTTCCTCGCAAATAATATTTTATTTAAAATTATCCAATTATGTGACTAACAACTTTAATAATTATGTAAACTTATCAACAAGACTTGTTTAACATATCATTAGATTATACTGATTATAAAGTAAAAAATATATATAATACTAATTATAGTTTAAAATTTAAATTATTATTTTTTATACTTTGAGTTTGGGTCCGGGCTTAGCATGGGTCTCGTGAAACTAGTATGTGTATGTGTGTGTGTATATATATATGTGTGTGTGAAGAAAGAAAAAATGTTTTACTTTTAACCGAAATATTTTACAACTTTGAATTAAACAAGTAAAATTTTATATTAATAAATAAAAAAATTTATAACAACATCTAAGTTAATGTATTGCAAACAAATGACTAATATCTTATTAACTAGAATCAATTCTTGCTTTTATAAATAATAATATTACTATGTGAAGTTATAAAATTTTGTGTTTAAAAAAAATATTACACTAGAAACAAGTAATAAAGAAGAAAAAGACAACTCTAAATAATTACATTATTATTTTTATATGTATATGTAGATATTTAAGTCTCTTATTAAAATTTGATTTTAGGCTACTAATTTGATTGAAACTCTCTTAAGCATGCCCAAGATGATGCTATTTGTACTTTATTGGGACACCCCAGAGCAAAAACACAAAGAATTTCACCTGAAAAATGACAAGAGAAAAAAAGGGTTCTTAAAATTCAAAAAAAAAATAACGCACTCTTTATATAGAAGAATTTGAGTATCTCGCCTAGAAAATCCCGCCTTTGAATCTATAATGAATCTGATTTACAAAATCACAACTGAATTTGTATTTGAAGAAAATAATTAAATTCTTTAATAAATAAAACAAAATGCTATAAGAAAAAAAAAATCGGGCTTAAGCTAAATGGCCCAAGTTATAAAATATCTTAATTAATTCAAAATTTGTCAAATTAAGTAAATTATTGAGATCTGACAATCTTTGTAATCTTATTTAATAAAATTTCTTGTAAAGATGTTCATATAAAAAGAAAGAATGCATTTTACATTGCTCGATAGAGGAATTATTTCAAAATTTGTGACGATAGTGAGGAACCCTAAACTCTATATATTGGAAGTTGTGAAGCCCCTCCACCCCCCACACCCACACCCACTTAGGAGTGTGCATCTGTCGGTTCGGTTCGGTTCAGTTTTATATATTATCGATTTAGTTTATCGGTTTTTTATTTTTAAATATGCTAAATCAATAACCAAACCAATAAGATATTTTTTATCGATTTTCGGTTTATCGATTTTTAGTCCTTAACGGTTCGATTTTCGGTTTAACCAATAAGAAAATACTCATAAAATAGAAATAGTAGAAATTAACATGAAAAAAAAAAAATAGAATCTTAGTTGCAACAAAAAATCCTACATAATGTGTTTTAATTTATAAGAATCTTCAAGTTTGAACTAAATGTTGTTAGGAGAAATTAATAGTTTATTAATTGAAATAATAGGTTTGTTAATTGGTAGCAATTAAAGAGAAATTAAGAGAAATATAGAATAAGTCATATATATATATATATATATATATATATATATATATATATATATATATATATATATATATATATTCTTATTGGGTTATTGGTTTACCCAATAACCCAATAAGAAAAAATCGAACCGAACCAATAAACCAATAATTTTTTTTATAAAACTATTAACAAACCGTTAACCCAATAACCAAATAACAATAAACCAATAACATTTTTATCTGTTCAGTTTATCAGTCGGTTCGGTTTTTGCACACCCCTACCCCCACTTACTAATGGAAATTACGAAGGATCCAAGGTGCCCTGATCCAAAATCAAGTATCAGAAATCTTAAAGAACCCCAACTCCAAATCAAACCTCAAAGATTTCCAAAAAATCAGTCCAAGTAAAATATTGAATTACTAGGTCCTCCTTTGGAGGCAGAAGATTCCAAATCACTCTGGGATAAAGGACTAGGGACTAAACAATAAAGTCTCAAAATACTTTGGCTTTTGATTGGGTTGAATGTCTCAAGTCATTATATGAGGATTGATAGCCTCAAATCACAGTTGTTAATTACTTTACTTAGTTTCTACTTCTTTTGCTAATCAAGTTAAACTATTGACGAGTTCTAACTTTTGCAACTGCTAAAAGATATTCAAAATGAAGGAATTGATAATTCACATGCAAACACCCTTTAAAATCACATCCAATAGCATGTTTTAAATGAAAAATCCCTATTTCAATTTATGTCTAAAAAAGAGTAAGTTATAATCTATCTCGATCCAAAATATATATAATCTATCTCGATCCAAAATATAAGCCACAAATAGATACAAAAAAGCTTTTCCCCTCTAAATGATCTCAAAACACTCCTAATATATTAAAAATATGTTCTATATGTGAATATGGATCCAGTGTTACCTATATTGCAATACAAAAGTTCAAAGACAAACTTAGATCAAAAGGTCAATCCTCAAACTTGTATAATTTGTCTCTCTGTATGCCCTGACATCACTCGTTATTTATCCATTAGTATATACAATCCAGAAAGGGAAATTATATTACTACCATGTTTGAAGAGCATGCTCAAGAGTGACTACTAAAGCATTTGTTTTAGGTCCTGAGGACTCAATAAATTTTAGTAGTGAATTTTATAATTTCAACTTCACTTAAAACAATAGTGAAGATTGTAAAATATGTAAAAGAAAATCTCTCTCTCTCTCTCTCTCTATATATATATATAGAACTCAAAAACTTCATATTAATAAATAAAATTTTTACAACAACATCCAAGTTGATGCATTGCAAAAATGGCTAATATCTTATTAAGTAAAATTAATGCGTGCTTTTATAAGTAATAATATTACTATTTGAAGTTAAAGGTTGTGTTTTCGAATAATAATACACTAAAAACAAGTAATATGCAAGAAGAAAAAATGGCAACTCTAAATAATTACAGTATTATTTTATATGTATTTGTATATATTTATGTCCTCTTACTAAAATTTGATTTTATGCTACTAATTTTATTGAAACGACTACTCAAGAGGTTGTCATTTGTAGTTTAACGACTTTGTTCAAGTGATAATATTTGGATTTTGCGGTTGAAATGTAGATAAATGAGTGTAGCTAGATGATTGAGATTTCTCAATTCGTATCTTAGTATTGGAGAATGTCTCTTTAGAGAGTGTCTTAATATTTTAGTGATCGAAATTTCTAATCTTCGATTTCTGTATTGAAGAATGTCTACTCAAGGAGGATTCTTTATTTTTTAGTGAATAAAAATTTCTCATTTTGGATCTTGACATTGAAGAAGGTCTTAAAGTAGCATATTGATCTTTTAGTGATTCAAAATTTCTCATTTTCAATCTTGGTAATAAAGAATGTCTCGTTATGGAGCGTTGTAATCATTTTAGTGATTTCAAATTAATAAAGAATGCCTCGTTAGAGAGCGATTTAATCATTTAATTAGTGATTTAAAATTTCTCATTTTCAATTCAGGTAATGAAAAATGTCTTGTTAGGAAGCATTTTGATCTCTTAGTGGTTCATTTTCAATCTTTGCATTGAAGAACATTTCGATAGGATGTATTTTACTCTTTTAGCTAGCCTATCCCTATCAAATTTATGTGACAATAACAATAATATTAACTATACCTCAATGTCAAACACTACATTATGAGGATTCATCATGAATTGACAAGTTTTACAGGCTGTTAGCCTACAACACAATCATAGAATGAGATATTTCATCTTTACATAATAATGAATTAAACAATACTATTAATGAAATCTAAATAGCAATCAAAATAAATAAATATTTAAAGCAGCAATAATGCAATAGGTAACAACCTTCCAAATAGGTTGTTAGTCATTAGAGAAACGGACTTCATCTACAAAAATTCAAGTCTATAAAAATCTATTTGAAGTTTATGATAATCAAATTTGTTCATTTTTTTCCATGAATAATTTTTGTCATTTATTGTTGTACTATGATAAGCGAAAAAATGGGAAAAAAAGGAAGAAGAAGTGAAGGAAAAAAAATATAAGAAGTAACAAACTTAAGCCCATAACTAAACTAAATAGCAACACTTTTATAAAATCAAGTATTATAGCAAAAATAGCAATATTTTCAGTGCGGCCAAACCACTACCGTCTTTTTACAGTTACCATGTGTAACTGACACGATCCAAAATCTATAAGTCATGATGGCACTTGTCGTGTCGAACCTTGACAAGTAATCCTATCACACAAACCGATACACGAAGGGTAAAAAGATAGAAATAACCCCAAGGTAAGGCTTCTAGAACGAAGTCAAACCATACAAGTATAGTAAATGCGAAAAGAACATAACAATGTAGTCATAACTCTTATCAACAGTATAAGAACGTATCTAGTACAACTCGAATCAAAGGAAATAGATAGATATACAAATACAAGAGAAATTCTGTCTCTGAAATAAAAGCAAGACATAGTCTATAAAGAAAGGTAGCACAAGACATCCAGATACCTGAAAATCATCAAGTAGCTTGAAAGCTCCAACAATCGCCCGAGTCAAGTAACGTGGAGTGCAGTCGAACCTGAATCTGCACCAGAAGGTACAGTAGCAGTGAGTGCGATGCACTTATACTCAGTAGATATCATAGACCGATCGAGCAAAGTAGAAAATAAGGTACAAAAAATACACATTAAAGACACATCACTTGTAATCTGAAAATGTCCCACAACGGTAGCCCACACCGCTTGCACTAACCGTTGTAACATATATAACACAAATACAATAACAATACAGCAAGTAAAACACAAGTATACATTACATCACATGTAAGTATAAACAGAGAAGAACATGCATATACAGGAGATTCAAGTATAAGTAACAGAACTTAAAGCAAGTAGACATATAACAAGTCAATACGTAAATTCAATCACAACATAAACTCAATAAAGAAAATGGAGCGTCTAAGATAATGATGATGTTGCTGATGATGATGATGATGCATGAGGTTTGCGCACAGCCTCGAGGTGGCATAAATCCTCGAGGTTAACACACTTCATCGCGTCTTCTGCGGTATAATTCTAAGAAGAAGAAGAAGAAGAATATCCAATATCTAATACCAAGCTTCAGTATTTTTCAGGTTTTTTGTATTTCCAGTATTTTCAGTGTTTTCAATATTTTCATTGTATTCAATAATTCCATTGTTTCCAAGCACATACATAACATAAGACACAAATCAAGTACACATGCATGGCAACAAGTAAATTTAAAGCAATAAAATAAACAAGTGAAATGATACGTATGATGGATGACATGAGAATGGTGATCCAATGTTCATAACCATTCAAAATGAGTATTTCCACAATCAATCTACATGGTTTATTTCCACAAACAATCCATATGATGCATTTCCACATCCAACCACAATGTTACATGCCACAACTACGTGAGCTAATATTCATTTACTATTTCCTCTATTCATGAATTTTCCACATGATTAATATGTCCACAAAGTATGAATATATCACAATATGCGAAAGGCACAATAATATGAAACCCTAACAACATCATACAATTATTCGCATGTATTACAGGTTATCAACATTACATAAGTACCCGCACGGTCATACATATCACATGATATCACAGGTTTAATAATTATATCATATGTAGGCCCCCACACGGGTACAACATATAGATAATCATATTTCATGATTAGTTCTCACTCATAATATGCATTTGAAATACAAATTAACTGCCCATCCCAATCTGAAGAGTTTAGTCAAAATCTACCTTGAATGACAAAACTGGTCTGTTACACTTCAAATACAAAGCCCTACTTCTCATGGACAATTTCAAAATCAACTAAAATCAAGGAATATAAAATTTATGCTTCAAAACAAAGCCAATGATACCCATATTGACCACTTTTAATTTGGGATCAAAACGGACCCCTAAAATAAATTTTTGAAAAAGAAGGGCAAAATCATAACTTTACTTCAAAAATGTGTTTTTCATACTTTTAGGAACATACAGCTGAAAATCCAAGTCAAATCGGGTCAAAAACAAGGTTCAAATCGAAGAAAAACCATTTTTGAGCTTTATCGAGTAAAACCTTTAAAATCCATGTTAAAATCAAGAATCGAAGTTGTTTTGAAGGTTAAATTGATGAAAAACTAATAATTATAGGATTAGAAACATTATTCAAGTGAAAAAGAGTGAAATTTGAGAATAAATCAAGTAATAAGATTTTTGGGATTTTGAACAATTAAATCAAGAATTAAAGGGGAGCCTTGGAGAGTAACTGGTAAAGTTGTTGCCATGTGACCAGGAGGTCATGGGTTCAATCCTTGAAAATGGACTCTTGCAGAAATACAAGGTAAGGCTGCGTACAATACACCCTTGTGGTGAGGCTCTTCCCCGGACACTGCGCATAGCGGTAGCTTTAGTGCACCGGGCTGCCCTTTAAATCAAGAATTAAAGTAAGAAAGGGATGAAATCTCATCTTAAATCCATAAGAGAATCAAGAAATAGATGTTAATCTAGCTTTCAAGCACCCACAAGCTTCACTTTTAAGCTCTCACACTATTTTAGGGTTTAACTCTCAAGAAGTAAGGTGAAAGAATGAGAAAAATCAAGCAAAATGGGCTATTTATACTTAGCTCGGGTTACCAGCCATTTAAAGCATAAATCGGCCCCTAACTGAGATTTACCTTTATTTTTCAAGTTGCACCAGCAAACTGGTGCACCAGATTTTTAAGTCCCAAAACGGACTTCGAAAGGGTGCTTGAGATTCGTTTGGAGTCTGATATACGCAAACGAATTATGTAACCACACTAAATTTGATGCTCCGGAGTCAATGGCGACATCAGAATTTTGAAAAATATTATTTTCACAAAGTTGACCCCAAAAATCTGAAATCACAATTTTTTAAACTGAGGATCGAAATGAGATTTAAAAGCCATGAAACCACACCAAACATGTTACCATCCAAAAATCGATGTTCCGAAACTGTTGGCGTAGTTCGTTAGTCATTTGTTGCACGAATCAAAAAAGAGCATAAAATCCCAAAATAAGGCTCTTGAAGCCTTCAAAAATCATAATATCGCACAAATGGTGTCAAAATACATCAAAAACTATGTCAATCACCCTACACTCCAGAAATATCACAATGCAACTATGGAGAGAGGTAAAATATTCAAATCACACAAAAACACATATTTCACATATTTCATCAAATTTTTACGTTGTTACATCATCTACCACTAAAAATCTAGTTCATCCTCAAACTAAGGCAAAGAAATACCAGAATTAATAAAAAACTGGGAATAAAAACTACACATATCAGACTCAACCTCCTACGTAGCCTCATCTACCAGTCAATGTCGCCACTAAACCTTAACCACAGGGATAACTCTAGAGTGCAACTGTCTAACATCCCTAGCCAAAATAGGACCAGCTCCTCAACGAAATAAAAGCGTTCATCTAACTAAACCTACTCCCAAAGGATGACATAAGACTCATCAGGAATGTAATGGCAAAGAATAAAAACATGAAAAACTGCATGAACAGTCGACAAATCTAGGGGCAAAGCCAACTCATATGTTTTTTTGTGAAAAAATACCAATTGATGTATTAGGCCAGATTACCAATGGTCCGAAGAATATCAAATGGAACAATATACCTGGGGCTAAGCTTGCCCCTGTTTCCAAACTTCATCACACCCTTTATGGATGAAACTCAAAGAAAAACATGATCACCAACACCAAATCTCAAGGCGCAAAGCCTACGATCTGCATAGCAATTCTACCTACTCTGAGTTGTTTTAAGTCTCTCCTAAATAATATGTACTATATTCAAAGACTTAAGAAGCAAGTGTGTACCTCAAGATCTAACCTCAGAAATATCAAACCAACCTACTAGCGAGCGACAACACCTACCATACAATGCCTCAAAAGGAGAAATATTAATACTGGAATGATAGTTGTTATTATATGCAAACTCTACTAAAGTCAAATGATGTTTCCACTGGCCACCAAAATCCAACACATAGGTGCGGAGCATATCCTCCAAAACCTGAATAGTCAGCTCTGACTGACCATCATCTTAGGGGTGAAACGTTATGCAAAGATCAACCTGAGTACCCAACTCATCCTGAAAAGTCTTCCAAAAGTGTGAAGTGAAACTGTAAAACCCTCTAATCCTAACTCGTTTCAGCTCACTCTTGCATGTTAAAGGGGTCAAAGAGTTAGAATATTTCACTAAGTGTTAAGACTTAGTCATTTCTAAATCCCTTAACTTTGATTGATTAATTTTTTATCTTCACGATATCGAAAAATTAAGTTTTAAGTTGATTCATGCTCGGGGAAGTCAGTAGTACATTCCGAGTGAGTTTCAAAAATTTTGAACCAGCATAAGGATGATTTTGGACGTCCAAAACAGAGGCAGCGCGCAATTAGCTCGTGATGCGCCCTCCATTTCACCCCTAGGGGAGCCCACGACAGGGACCGCGGTGCGCGATCCATACCAATGGACTGAAGCCCGTGGCGCATGCTCCATCGTGCTCCACATATTTTCATCTTTTAGTCACATTTTTTCAAGGGAATTTTAGTCCTTTCCCTTCACCCAACTGATCTAAAACACAGGATTTAGGGTCCCAAAATCATATGTTACTATTTTATTCTCAAAATTTCCCCAATTGAAAGCATTCCCTCCCAAGAACAAACCCTAGCTCTTCAACATTCAAGGTTAATTCTCAAGAAACCTACTAAGAACTTCACGAATTCTTCAAGCAAGGTATGTTAAATGTTTATCCATGGGCCCTTTTTCACACATGGAATCCAAGAACCCAATTTCAAATTCAAATCCATAATTTTTACATGTTATTAAGATTGTAACCATGAATTCCCATGAATTTCAATTTATACCGTGTTTTACACGTATTATTGTCGTTATTGAACCCCACACGTTTGAATGATGATGTTAGTATTGAAATCATGTTATTACTACAAGTTTTTTAAAATAAAATATTCTCATGCTTAGCTTAAGCCATGAATTGCAAATGTTTGATGAAATGTCTACAAGATTGAGTTTTGAATAAGTGCTTACATGTCATGTCCCAAAAGTTTTACTATGATTTTATTGTTATTGCTATTGAGTCTTGGGGCTTTGAATACCCAAAATTTAGTTGTTTATCTAGTTTTTAGTACTTTCAGAATGGTTTCAGATAAACCATCAACACTAATAGTTCGATCAGTTGTCATAAGTAGTCAAACTTACATTAATCCAGAAATCAGTGTCACTGCTAAAAAAAAGGCCAAAAAGAGACGCAAAAAAAAGCGACAAACTGTGTCGCTTTAAAAAGCAACGAGAAAAGCAACACTATCCGTCGCTTTTTTAGTTTAATTTTAATTTTTATTTATTTTTTATTAAAATCAACGGCCAACATGCTAATATCCATTGCTTTTTTTCGCGGAATATTGTGCCAACTAATTAAAAAAAATTATAATTTTTTTTAATAAATGCGAAGGATAGTGTCGTAATTTATTTAAAAATAATAATAATAAGTTGTTGTAAAGCGACGTAGTCCGTTGATTTTTAAATTTGATTTTTATTTTTATTCAAAATGACGGACAACGTCGCAATAATTTTTATTTCTTAAAATATTAGTTTCAGAAAAGCGACGTTGTCCGTCGTAATTTTTAATGATTTTTTATTTTTTTTTATTTTTTACAAAAAAACAACGGACAATATCGCTTTTGTTAAAACTAAATAAAAATTAATTTTTTGAAAAGCGACTTTGTCCATCACTTTTAAATTTAATTTTTATTTTTATTTATTTTTATTAAAAGCGATGAACAACGTCGCTATAATTTTTATTTTTTAAAATATTAAATCCATAAAAGCGACGTTGTCCGTCGCAATTTGTAATTATTTTTTATTTTTTTTATTTTTTTACAAAAAGCGACGAACAACGTCGCTTTTGTTAAAACTAAATAAAAATTAATTTTTTAAAAAGTGACATAATCCGTTACTTTTTAAATTTAATTTTTTATTTTTGTTTATTTTTATTAAAATCTATGGACAACGTCGCTAAGCGATGCTGTCCGTAGCTTTTTGTAAAAAAAATATATATATATAAATTGCGATGGATAGCGTCACTTTTTACAGTAAATTTTTATTTTTATTTATTTTTGTTAAAATTGACGGACAATGTCGCTATGATTATTTATTTTTAAAATATTAATTATAGAAAAGAGATGTTATCTGTCACAATTTTTAATTATTTTCTTATTTTTTATATTTTTTATAAAAAGCGACAGACAATGCCGCTTTTGTTAAAAATAAATAAAAATTAAATTTATGAAAACGACATTGTCCATCGATATTTGATATTTTTAATTTACTATTAAATAAATAATTTTTATATTTAAAAATATTAAATGTATTCAATTATATATGGAATACATTGATATCATACGATCAATTGATCAAGAAAATAATATATTGTTGAAGTTATAATATAATAATATAAGCTAAATTAAACGATAATTTATCATTGTATATATGAAATACGTTATATTGGGAGGTAATATATATGTGTATGTGATGTATCTAGTACATATTGTGAAGTTTATAGTCAATCAACTATTTATATTGAATACATTGATATCATACGATCGATTGATCATGGTAATAATATATTGTTGAGGTTATAATATAGTAATGTATGCTAAATTAAACGATAATTAATCAGAGTAGAAATAAAATACATTGTATTACGAGGTAATATACTTGTGTATGTGATGTATATAGTACATATTTCGAAGTTGATAGTCAATCATATATATATATATATATATATATATATATATATATATATATATATATATATATATATATATATATATATATATATATATATATATTACTCTTAATAATAAAGGACAATAAGCAGACATGTCTTCGACATGCCTGCTTATGTTGTCTGTTTCAGTTGTTTCAATTGTAATTTTACTATATTATCCCTAATTAATTAGTATAAGTCATTTAAGTATTAAGAAAATAATAATATTTGATAAAAAAAGATAAAATGAAAATAAAATAATAAATTAGCTCTAGATGTTTTGTGCTATCTTCTTCAAACTCTTCAATCGTAATTTTACTACATCACTCCTAATTAATTATTATAAGTTATTTTAGCATTAAAAAATGAATAATATTTAATAAAAAATAATAAATTAACTCTTAATGTTTTAAATTAACTTGAAGTCTTATATGTGACTCATTTAAATTTTTTCACAAGTATTTTTATAGCAATTTTGTTATATCACTTCTAGTTAGTTGTTATAAGTCATTTAAGACATGTCTGATTCGTTGTTTCAATCGTGATTCGATTATATCACCCCTAATTAATTTTTATGGTCATCTAAGCATTAAAAATTTACAAATGCATTGTCTATTATTGTTTTAAGTCATAATACATAAATATGACCCTAAACTTGAGACCAAATTATAACATTGACCTTAAACTTTGATAGTACACAAGTAGTCCCTTTAACTATACAAAACCTGAACAAAAAGACACTCCAATTTTGCAACTACACGTGTGTACCTCACTTGCTTGGACTTGGATTACTAATCCACTCATATGGTGCCACCTAATAAAAAAACACATTATAAGTATGACCTTAACTTTGTCAGTGCACAAATAGGCCCTTTAACTGTATAAAAGCTGAACAAAAAAATCCTTCAATTTCAACTCAGACGCGCGCCGTTTTGCATGTGCAACACGCATTTTGCCACATAGGATCGGGGTGTTTATTGGTTCAGGTTTTGAATAGTTAAACGTCCTATTTGTGCACTATTAAAGTTGAAGGTCAATGTTATAATTTGGTGTCAAGTTTAGAGTCATATTTATGTATTATGCCTTGTTTTAATTTATTTCAAAATTTAGTAACGACAATTTTTATATAATAATGTTTACGTAACATTAATTTTACATACATAGCTTATTTTTAATGTCGACATCTTATTATTTTCATCGTTATTATATTTATTAAATAGAAGTCCGAATTCAATTCAACTTTCTCAATTTATTTAACCTCTAGCCATCTTTGTATTCAAATTACGTCAATTTTAGCTTAAATTCATTTTAATTTTGATCCCAAATTGCAATCTCTAATCCCAATTTCAATTTTAACCCAAATTCAGACCCAATTTTTAATTTATAATATAATCCTTTTAGTTCTTAAATCACAGTCGTCGATATGATACGATCAACAACTAAGATTAAATCATCCTCTTCTTCCCTTTTAAACAAAACCATGACCAAACCCTAACATATTCACCAAACCCTAACATATTCTACTCTCTTCCTCTCTCTGCTAGCAGCCATGGCTGCCGTCGACCGCCACTTCTTCCACCACAGGCATAACCATGAACAAAGAAGCCTCTCCTCTCCCTATATCCTTCCTTTCTCTCGCTTCATTTTCCGCCAGTGAAATGTGCCACCATCACCAATAGCCCTATCATCAGCCGCCGCCATTCTCCGACCAACCGATGCCATAGCTCCCCCTAGCCTATCTAGCCGCTGCCACCAGCGTAAATAGCGGTATGCAAAATGAGGCCCTCATGTAATGTTGGCCCACTTTATTGTACTATGTTATTATTTTTCTTTTGATGTTCAGCTGTTTTTCTTTTAATTCACGGTTCCTTAATTTCAAACTAGTGCTTTAGAAAAAAAAAGTCTTATTTTTATTTTCAACTTATTAATCTTTTCCATAATTATTGAATACAAATTTGAATTTTCTATTTACTCTTAAGCAGATTCGATGCAAAAATTATGTTGGAAAAGCAGCAAAACAGATGGGTTGTATTTGTTGGGGATTCAATTGGAAGAAACCACTAGGAGTCTCTTATCTGTTTTTTTTCTTCTGCAGTTCCTGATAAAAGCAAGATATATGAAGTTAATGGAAGTCCTATTACAAAGTACACATGTTTCTTATTTTTGTTTTCAAATTATTAATTTCTAATACTAATGAATATATTACCTAATTGAACTACTCCAATCAGCTCCTTAACTAGTTCGATCAAAAAATTAAAAAATTAAAAACTAACAAACACTAGCACACAAGGACAACAATATCCATATATTTTGTAACATATACATTGCATCAACTGATCATAATGCTGAAAGGATGAAAACAAATACTACCACAAATTACAAAATAAATATACTAGAAAAGTATTCTGGAGCCACTGATTCTTTTATTATGGAAAAAAACAAACATCAAGCAACTAATAGTTAACACTTCGATTTATTTTTTCCAATTTCAATTTTGTTCCATTTTCACATAGAAACCACAGAACTTGGATTGACTTAAAATGTGAATTAATTATTTGAAAATGGTTAAGTGTAATGACTTGAAATGTGAATTAGTTATTTGAAAATGGTTAAATGTAGTGACTTGAAATGTCTACTAGTTATTTGAAAATGGTTGAGTGTAGTGACTTGAAATGTGTACTAGTGACTTGAAAATGGTTAAGTGTAGTTACTTGAAAATGGTTAAGTATAGTGACTTCAAATGTCAATTAGCTATTTGAAAATGTTTTGAGTGTAGCGACTTCAAATGTGTACTAGTGACTTGAAATGTGAATAAGCTATTTGAAAATTATTAAGTGTAGTGACTTGAAAATGATTGAGTGTAGTTACCTGAAATTGAGAACTTGTGACTTGAAAATGATTAAGTATAATGACTTGAAATGTGTACTAGTGACTTGAAAATGGTTAAGTTTAGTTACTTAAAAGTGGATACGTATAGTGACTTGCAATGTGAATTAGTTATTTGAAAATGATTAAGTGTAGTGACTTGAAATGTGTACTAGTGACTTGAAAATGGTTACTACGTGTAGTTATTTGAAAATGGTTAAGTATAGTGACTTAAAAATGTGAATTAGTTAATTGAAAATAGTTAAGTGTAGTGACTTGAAATGTTAGTACATGACTTGAAAATGGTTAAGTATAGTGACTTGAAATATCAATTAGCTATTTGAAAATGGTTAGAGTGTAGTGACTTGAAATATGAATAAGTTATTTGAAAATTATTAAGTGTAGTGACTAGGAAATGGTTTAGTGTGGTTACTTGAAATTGTAAACTTGTGACTTGAAAAATGTTACTAGTGACTTGAAAACTGTTACTAGTGACTTGAAAATTGTTAAGTGTAGTTACTTAGAATGTGAATTAGTTACTTGAAAATGGTTAAGTATAGTGACTTGAAATGAATGATTAAGTGTAGTGACTTGAAAATGGTTAAGTATAGTTATTTTGAATTTAAAGTAGTTATTTGAAAATGGTTAAGTGTAGTGACTTGAAATGTGAATTAGTTATTTGAAAATGGTTAAGTGCAGTGACTTGAAACGTGAATTAGTTATTTGAAAATGGTTAAGTGTAGTGACTTAAAAAGTGAATTAGTTATTTGAAAATGGTTAAGTGTAGTGACTTGAAATGTGTACTAGTAACTTGAAAATGCTTTAAGTGTAGTTACTTGAAAATGATTAAGTATAGTGACTTGAAATGTTAATTAGCTATTTGAAAATGGTTTGAGTGTAGTGACTTGAAAGTGTACTAGTGAATAATTTATTTCAAAATTATTAATTGTAGTGACTTGAAAATGATTAAGTGTAGATACTTAAAATTGTGAACTTGTGACTTGAAAACGGTTAAGTGTAGCTACTCAAAATTGTGAACTTGATGCTTGAAAATGGTTAAGTGTAGTTACTTGAAATGTGTACTAATAACTTTAAAATAATAAAGTATAGTCACTTGAAAATGATTGAGTATATTGACTTGAAATGTGATTTAGTTAATTGAAAATATTTAAGTGTAGTGATTTGAAATGTGTACTAAAAACTTTAAAATATTCTAAGTGTGGTGACTTGCAACGTGAATTAGTTATTTGAAAATGGTTAGGTATAGTGACTTAAACGTGTAGTAGTGACTTGAAAATAGTTAAGTTTAGCTACTTGAAATGTCTATTAGTTATTTGAAAATGGTTAAGTATAGTGAAATAAAATGTCAATTAGATATTTAAAAATGGTTTGAGTATAGTATCTTGAAATGTATACTAGTAACTTGAAAATATCAAGTGTAGTCACATGAAATATGAACTGATGACTTGAATTTGATATGTTTTATATGTTTTGATGTAAGAGCTCGAAGTCAACTGCTAAAAAGATATCTCGGACACCTGTAGACTCCAATGAAAAATTTTTAGGATTGTTTAAGTGTTTTGGTGGTTGTTGGATTAATTATTAAGTGTTTTGTATTTTGGATTTGATTGTTTTAGTATTGTTGATTTGAATTGCTTAAATGTTTTGATAATGTTGTGCGTTGTATGATTATTTTAGAAATGTATGTTGCATGAGGCTGTATATATTGAATTGCATTTTTATTTGGCAGGTGGGATGCAAAAAATACAGATTTTTGCATTAAAAAAATGCAGAAAAGCGACGGATATGGTTCCTTTTGTCCGTCGCTTTTCTAAAAATTTTTAAAATAAAATTTTAAAAAAGTGACGACCAACGTCGCTTTTTTTCTTCGTTATGAAGAACAAAAAGCGACGGCCATCATTGCTTTTTTTCTTCCTTATGAAGAACAAAAAGTGACACCAACGTCACTTTTATTCTTCATTATGAAGAACAAAATGCGACGGCCAACGTCTCTTTTTTTCTTCATTATGAAGAACAAAATGCGACGGCCAACATCGCTTTTTGTCTTCATTATAAAAAACAAAAAGCGATGATCAACGTTGCTTTTTGTCTTCATTATAAAAAAGATTTTATTTTTCTCAAAATACGACGGACAATGTCATTTTTTTTTGAATTTTTTTGAATTTTTTTCTTCAATAAAACGATGCACGGCGTCCCTTTTTCTAAAAAAAGTAACTTATTTTTTTTCCAAAAAGCGACGATGTCCGTCGTAATAAAAGCGACGCATGCCGTCATTTTCAAAAAACAACCCTTTTTTAGACGTAAAAAAAGCAATGGATTTTCGTTGCTTTTGCTCAAAAAAGCGACGCTGGTCATCGCTTTTGTCCATCGCTTTTTGGTATTTTTTTAGTAGTGTATATTCCAGTTGGGAGTAAAATGTAGCACCTAGTGAACATAAGGATGGCGTCATGACACCCTCGTCCTTCGGGATATCAGATTAGTGGATCAACGCAGCCATTATTAGTACCCGTAGCACGATACTAACACCCGTCAAGCTGGGGTTACAGGTTGTATCCTGATAGTATATTAGGGCATGTCAGTTATAGCTAGCTCCCACAGTTTTAGTTCAGTATCCAATTCAGTATTCAGTTTCAGGTTTTCTTGACCGCAACAAACAGTATTAGTTATTTGGTTACTAGTATTTCATTATTTCAGTTTACAGACTATTTCAGAACTTTTTTTATGCTTGGTCATGCATTCTCAATCTTTACAGATTACATGCATTTTTACTCAGTACCTTATGTTATACATTCAGTCAGTTATTACTTATGTACATGAAACCATGCATATTAGTCTAACCTCATTTAGCATACCAGTACATTCAAAGTACTGACGCATACTCATTTCTTGTGTTATGATGTCTTATATCATAGGTTCGGATGCTTGAATTCCCAATCGTACTTAGACCTTCCAGTGCATCAGCAGCAGCAGCTGTGGTGAGTCTTCATCCTTCAAGGACGAGTTATCTTATATTCAGTTATATCAATAGTTTGGCTATTGGTGAGTCGAAGTTAGTTGGGGGCTTGTCCCATCAACTCCACAGTCAGATAGTTTAGAGGCTTTCAGATTAGTACAGCTAGTCAGTTAGTTTTCAATTGTTATTATCAGCCATTTTATCAGTGTTTCCAGTATTGTTTTATAGACATTATCAGAACTATAATTTAAAACCTTACGGCATTTTGTTTTAAATCCCTCATATAAACTTTTGTTATCAGTTTTACCCAGTGCTCACAGCAGGTACCAGTATCATGGGCTATCTCGTGGTCACTTGTGACCGTAAGCACCGTATGGCGCCCAGGGTGTACTCGTGGGGTGTTATATGAACACAAAACCCCGATCTAAAATGATAGACACAGATAGACCATGTAGTCGTACAATCTCACGAATATATATATCGGCTAACCTCTCAACACTGAAAGAGACCTGCACCAGAAGAAATGTGCCGACTTAGTTAATCGATCTATGATGACCCAAACCCTATCAGATTCATGAGAACTGGGACGTAACCCAATCACGAAATCTAGAGTAATCCGCTCCCACTTCCGCTCAGGAATGGGTAACCTATGAAGCAAACCAACAGGTCTCATATGCTCGGCCTTCACCTGCTGACAACATAGGCAACGAGCAATAAAATTTTCTACATCTTGCCTTATACTACCCCATCAATAGTATTGTCTCAAGTCACGATTCATCGTAGTCACACCTGGATGGATGGAATATCTGGAATAATGGGCCTCCTCAAAGATCAACCTAATCTAGTCACCCATTCTCGGCATATAAACACAGCCCCAATCTGCAAAACTCCATTTGAATCAAGTGAGGGTTCCTTAACCTCCCAACTCAACACCTTATCTCGAATCAACCTCAATCCAACATTATCAAACTGATGATCTTGAATCTGCTCCATCAAAGAAGATCTAGCCTCCACAAATGTTAAAACATCAAGCTTAACCATCTAGTTAGCTAAAGACTAAGCCTAAGGCCAAGGGCCTCTCCCTGGTCAAAAGATGTGTCAAGCAACCCATGCTAGTCGACTTTTGACTTAAGGCATCTGCAACCACATTAGCCTTGCCCTAATGATAAAGAATACTCAAGTCATAATCCTTAAGTAACTCAAGCCAATGGTGCTACCACATATTAAGATCTCACTGGGTGAAGAAGTATTGAAGGATACGATGATCCAAGAAAATCTCACAACGGACTCCATACAAGTAGTGCCTCCATAATATCAAAGAAAACACAACCGCGCACAATTCCAAATCGTGGGTAGGATAATTCCTCTCATGGGGCTTCAACTGACGAGATGCATACGCAATTACCTTGCCCTCATGTATCGACACAACACCTAATCCAACACTTGAAGCATAACAAAACACGGTAAAGTTCATAACCTCCTTGGGCAAAGCCATAATAGGAGTTAAAGTTAATAAATCCTTGAGCTATTAAAAACTCGCCTCACAAGCATCGAACCATTGAAAAGAAATCTTATGCTGAGTCAGCTTGGTCAACATAGCTGCAATAGACGAGAAACACATAACAAAATGTCGATAATAACCTACTAAACCAACAAAACTTTGAATCTCGGTAGACGAAGTAGGTCTAGCCCAATCATGAACTACTGCAACCTTGGTTGGATCAACCATAATATCTTTCTTAGTCACCACATGACCCAAGAAAGAAAGAAACTCCAACTAAAACTCGTACTTAGAGAACTTCATACACAACTTCTCATCCGTCAATCTCTAAAGCACAATCTGCAAATGCTTTTCATGCTTAGTCTTTCTTTTGAAATAAACCAAGATGTGATCTATAAATACAATAACAAAAGAGTTGAGATATAATCGAAACACCTATTTCATCAACTCCATGAATGCGTAGGGGCATTGGTCAACCCAAAGGACATAATCAAGAACTCATAATGACCATATCGAGTTTCGAAAAGCTATCTTTGGAATATCCAAATACCTAATCCTCAACTGGTGATAACCGAACATGAAATCAATCTTCAAAGACACCACAACACCCTGAAGCTAATTAAATAAATTATAAATGCGAGAAAGAGGATACTTATTCTTAACTGTCACCTTGTTCAACTGTCGATAATCAATAAACATAAAACATAGATCCATCCTTGTTCTTCACAAATAGGACTGGCGCACCCCAAGGAGATATACTAGGCCAGATAAATTCCTTATCCAATAACTCTTGTAACTAATCCTTCAATTTTTTTAACTCAGTTAGGACCATTTTATAAGGACGAATAGAAATGGGCTTGGTGCCCGACTCAACATCAATAGCAAAATCAATATCACAATGCATAGGCATACTAGGTAAATCCATAGAAAACACACTCATAAACTCATGAACAACATAAATAGAATCTAAGAAAGGAAATGAAACAACACTAGTATTATGAATATGAGCCAAAAAAAGCTAAACATCCTTCTCAACCAATTACCGAGCCTGAACATGAGATATGACCCTCTTGGGTCCCAAATGAAGCGCACCCATCCAAGCTATTCTTGGAACACCCGGTGAAGCTAAAGTCACAGTCTTAGCAAAATAATCTAAGACAGCATAATAAGAAGCCAACCAATTCATAACCAAAATAACATCAAAATCAATCATATCTAACACAAGAAAATCTACCTTAAGTCTCATGGACATAAAAAGTCACAACACAAGTTTGGTACACCCGATTCACCACTAAAGAATCACCTAATGGGTAGATACATGAATATTCATGGCAAGAGGCTCTCTAACAGAATCAAAACATAAAGCAAAATACACAGGTGCTTAGGAGAAAGTCAGCCCAGGATTAAATATCACAGAAGTAGGTCTGAAATAAATGGGACAATACCTGTGATCACAGTATCTGAAGCCTCTACCTCAGATCTGGCTAGTATAGCATAGCACTGGACACGACCACCAACTACCTAAGTAGCCCCATGACCTCCCCCAGAGATCTACTACCTCTCACTACTAAAATAAAAGTAGCCCTAGTCATATAACAGGGGCAGTCCTTGGCTAAATAGATAACCTCACAACACATATAACAAGTCTAATGGATCGCCTCAATAAGAGAAGGAACCACTAGGCCCAAAGGGCCACCCTGCACTATTGAACTCAAAAATCCACCACTTGAACTTTGTAAGGCCGCCTGCACTATCGTACCCTAATAACTATGAGAACCTCTAATATCTCTACCACAAAAAGACTGGCCTCTAAACTCACCAAAATGGTGCACCTTCTTAGCGCCACTCTAAGATACTTGAAGAATACCCTCTGTCATCTTGACATTATCTATAATACTCTGAAAAGATACCCTAAACTAAACCAACTAAGATGTAGCCATCTAAAGGAAGACATCTAGACCCTTCATAAACTTCTGAATCTTCTCGGGCTTGTAGAAATACTAGCATAGAAATATATAGACAAGGAATAAAAGTATGTCTCATACTCTATTACAGTCATCGAGCCCTACTCCAGTTGGTCAAACTCATCATGCATCCAATCTCTCAAACTGTATGACGTAAATCTCTTCAAAAAGGCATTAGTAAACTGATCCCAGGTCAACTCAGGAGCATCAAGAGGTTTACAACTAACAAACGATCTCTACCAATCTCTCGCAGCATCTCTCAACTAATAAG
The DNA here is from genome assembly GCA_030864225.1 of Capsicum baccatum var. pendulum. Taxonomy (NCBI): domain Eukaryota; kingdom Viridiplantae; phylum Streptophyta; class Magnoliopsida; order Solanales; family Solanaceae; genus Capsicum; species Capsicum baccatum. The sequence continues at coordinate 44,976,153 of CM061554.1, forward strand.
TAGAATAAGCCACTCTATGTGACTTAAGAGAACCCAAGTTATGCAGCTTCTCACGATAATCAATCAAGAACTTATAGGTATTCTCAACCATTGTACCACTAAATCTAGGAAGACCCAAACGAGTAAATTTTTCAAACGTCTTCTAATCATCAAAAGACATCACAGTATTCAAAGCGAGAGGAGGCATAGTGAATTTAGCAGGCTGAGATCCCATATAAGGAGGTAAAATTGGCAAAGATTGAACTCTCAGTCTCAAAATGCCATGCTCTAATATCGGTGGTAAAATAGGAATAGGACTCAAGGTCTGAGAAGTACCCAAAATAGAAGCAGGTGCAATAGGAGGATCCACACTCTGAATTGGAGGAACACCCGAATTAACTGAAGAAGAACCCTCTAAACGGATTAGCAAACGCTCTAATAATCCCTCTAATACTGGGACAGACGAACTCTGATGAACTGAAGTAGAGCCCACATCTCCAACCTTCTCAACATGAGGCTCGGGGGAGATTCCCCTAGCACTCCTCCTAGATGAGGCTAAACCACGGGCCCATTCCCTCCCTCGAGTCCATCCATGACTTAAGGCTCACCCTCTCGACTGAACTATTTCTCTAGAAGCAGGCTATACATCTCTGACCTCACAGGATCTAGCCAACAATATCTTCATGGAAAGAGTGAAACATAACTCAGACCCCAATATATGAAAGAACTTTGTATAGTAAAGATTAAAATAAGGAGAGTTTCCTAAAGACATCCTATAGCTTCTTGAAGATAGATACGGACGTCTATATATCAATTTACAAGACTCTATTAGACATCTTGTTCTTACACCATTGAGACCAATAAAACTTTGCCTCTCTGATACCAATTTTTCACGATCCAAAATTGATAGGTCATGATGGCACTTATTGAAGCGAATCGTAACAAGTAAGCCTATCATACAAATCTATACATAAAGGGTTAAAAGACAGAAATAACCCCAAGGTAAGGATTCTACAACAAAGCCGAAGCATACAAATATAGTAAATTCAAAAAGAACATAAAAATGCGGCCATAACTCCCAAAATAAGATGTCAATGGTATAAGAATGTATCTAGTACAACTCGAATCCAAAGAAAGACATAAGATATCCAAATACAAGAAAAGCTCTGTCTCTTAAATGAAAGCAAGACATAGTCTAGAAAGAAAGGTAGCATAAGATATCTGGATGCCTGAAAATCATCAACTACCTTGAAAGCTCTAACAATCGCTCAAATCAAGCAATGTGGGGTACACCCGAACCTGAATCAACACCAGAAGGGTACAATAGGAGTGAGTATAGACCACTTGTACTCAGTAGGTATCATAGGTCGATCGAGCAAAGTAGAAACTAAGGCACATAAAATACACACTAAGGATACGTCACCAACAATCAGAAAATATCCCACAATGGTAGCCCACACTGCTTGCACTAACAATTCTGATATATATATATATATATATATATTATATATATATATATATATCACAAATACAACAATAATATAGCAAGTATAACACAAGTATACATTATATCACATGCAAGTATAAACAGAGAAAAACATACATATACATGAGAGTCAAGTAAAAATAACAGGATATAGAGCAAGTAGACATATAACAAGTTAATATGTAAATTCAATCACAACATCAACTCAATAAAGTAAATTCAATGTATAAGATATGATGTTGATGATAATGATGATGATGATGATGATGCACGAGGTTGGCACACAGCCTTGAGGTTACCACAAATCCTTGAGGTTGACACACAGTCATTGTATCTTTTCTGGCATAATCCTTCGAATAAGGAAAATAATATCCAATATCTAATACCAATGCTCAGTATTTTTTCAGGTTTCTGTATTTCCAGTATTTTTAGTGTTTTCAATATTTCTAGAGTTTTCAAGCAAATACATAACATAAGACACAAATCAAGTACATATACATGACAACAAGTAAATATAAAATAATAAAACAAACAAGTGAAATGATACATATGATGACATCAGAATGATGATGCAATATTCACAACCATTCAAAATGAGTATTTCCACAACCAATCTACATGGTTTATTTCCATAATCAATCAATATGATGTATTTCCACCACCAACCACAATGTTACAATTCTACAACCACGTGAGCCAATATCTATTTACTATTTCCACTACCCATAAATTTTTCACATGATTAATATGCCCACAAAATATGAATATATCACAATATGTCAAAGGCACCACAATAGGCATCCCTAACAACACAATACAATTATTCGCATGTATGCTGGGCTATCAACATCATATAGGACCCCGCACAGTCACACATATCACATGATATCTCAGGTTCAACAATTACATCAGATTTAGGCCCCCACATGGGTACAATATATAGATAGCTATATTTCATGATTAGTTTTCATCCTTAATATGTATTTTGGTATATAAATTAACTACTCAGCCTAGTCTGAAAATTTTAGCCATAACCTACCTCGAATGCTGAAACTGGTCTGCTATACTTCAAACCCAAAGCCTGACTTCTCATGAACAGCCCTAAAATCACTAAAACCAATAAGTATAGAATCTATGCATTAAAACAAAGTCAATGATACTCATATTGACAACTTTTGGTTTGGAGTCAAAATGGATTCCAAAATGAATTTTTAAAAAAGAAGGGCAAAATTGTAACTTTACTTCAAAAATACATTTTCCATAATTTTAGGAACCTACAGCTGAAAACCTAAATCAAATCATGTAAAAAATGAGGTTCAAATCAAAGAAAAATTATTTTTGAGCTTTACCGGGTAAAACCTTTGAAATCCATGTTAAAATCAAGAATTAAAGTTGTTTTGAAGGTTAAATTGATGAAAAACTAGTAATTATGGGATTAGGAACATTATTCAAGTGAAAACTAGTGAATTTTGGGGATAAATCCATTAATTAGGTTTTGGGGGTTTTGAATAATTAAATCAAGAATTAAAGTCAGAAAAGGGTGAAATCTCACCTTAAATCCATAAGAGAATCAAGAAATATATGTTAATCTAGCTTCGCTAGCACCCACAAGCTTCACTTTTAAGCTCTCTCACTATTTTAGGATTTAACTCTCTAGAGGCAAGGTGAAAGAATGAGCGAAATTGGGCAAAAAGGGATATTTATACTCATCCTGGGTTACCAGGCATTTAAAGCATAAATCAGCCTCCCCAAATGAGATTTACTCTTTATTTTATAGGTTGCACCAGAAACCTGGTGCACCGGATTTTTAAGTTCCAAATTGGACTTTGATAGAGTGCCCGAAATTCATTCGAAGTTCGATATATGCAAACGAACTATGTAACCACACTAAATTCGACGCTTCAGACTCAATGACGATATCAAAATTTTAAAAAAATATCATTTTAACAAAGTTGATCCCCGAAACTCGAAATCATAATTTTTTAAATCTAGGATCGAAATGAGATTTAAAAGCCACTAAACCACATTAAATATGTTACCATCCTAAAATCGACGTTTCGAATCCGTTGTCATAGTCCGTTTAGTCATCCGTCTCATGGATCAAAAGATAGACATAAAAGTCCAAAATAAGGCTCTCGAAGTCTCCAAAAACTACAATATCGCACAAATGGTATCAAAATACATCAAAAATCGTGTCAATCATCTCCACACCTCAGAAATACCACAATAAAACTATGGAGAGGGATAAATAGTTAAATCACACAAAAATACATATTTCACATATTTCATCAAATTCTTAGGCCGTTACAGTTACTTTTCCTCTTTTCGCGCCACTATATTTATCTCTTTCCTTTTCTTACTTTATCTCTTATTTTTGTTTAAATTTTTCTCCTATTTTTCATATTTTAATTTCATATTTTCTATGCCTACACAATCAAAGAATTAGTGAGAATTGAATAGGTGAAGTGGAAGCATTATAACGATCCAGAAAAGGTGGTTAAAATTATGAAAGAAAAAAGATTGAAAAAAGTTTCTTCTCCAAAGCCCCTCAAAATTCAAAGGCTAAAGGAAAAAAAATGAAAGAAAAAGAAATCGGAGCAAACAACAAAAATGTCAAGTTCTGAAGTTAAAAATTCTTCTAAAAAGAGGAGGACGAGGAGGTGGAGGAGGAGGAGGTATTTAGTTGGTCAATGCTAATTTGTATATATATACAAATCTTGTTGTGTGTATATATATATATATATATATATATATATATATATAGAGAGAGAGAGAGAGAGAGAGAGAGAGAGAGAGGAGGTATTTAGTTGGTGAATACTAATTTGTATATATATACAAATCTTGTTGTATATATATGTATGTATGTATGTATATAAATATATATATATATATATATATATATATATATATTACAAATATTTATATTTGTATGTGTATATGTATATGTATTTTTGTACAGTGTCATGTGTATATTTGGACAGTGTTGCATCCTTTAGAGTAAAACATGTGTATTTTTCTAGTGTACAAATATGTTTCTATATTGTGTATGTATATGTACATAGTCTCTAGGTATTGTATAGTACCATGTCAGATATGTATTATGTACAGAGCTAGATATGTATTTTGTAAATTGTATATGTATGTATGTATATGTATATTGTATTTTATATATATATATATATATATATATATATATATATATATATATGTTACACTCGAAATATACAAAACAAGCTCAAAATATACAAATAAACATGAAATATACAAATACATTGAAAAAATAAAATTACACTCTGAAAAATATATAGATGCACTAAAATATACAATTACAATCTGAATAACAAAATTGACACTCTGAATTGAATATGTAGCAAAACGAGTTCGACCAAAAAATAACTCAACAAGTACATTCAAAATGCACTCTGAATTGAATAATTTTGAATGTAGAAAAATTGAGTTTGAACAAAATAATAAAGTCGACTTAATCTGGTGAAAATAAAGAAGGTATTCATTTAATAAGAATCAGTTATGAAAAATAAATTTTTAAATTTAAATTTATGACGTAACTGTAGTGATTAAATCATTCCTTATTTATCTCAACAAATTTGAGAAAAATAAGGGGTGTTGATCCATTTGTATATGTATTTTATGGGAAAAAAATTACTTAAAATACAAATTACTATTTTGAATAATTATAAAACTGTTGCTATGAAGTGTCTAATTCTCTACTTCTTCGGGGGTGCATTATGTATTGCGTACATCTTACCCTCCCCAGACCCCACATTGTGGAAATACACTGAATTTGTTATTATTGCTCTGAAGTGTCTAATTATAAATTTAAATTTGCTAGTTGTGAATTTTTCCATCAGAAAAATGAAGCAATTTATACCCTTTAGATGGGCCTAATATCTTGGGCTCAACAAGTTAGTCCTTAGTCATGTTAGGGAGCCCAAAGTGCAATAATGATGGGAATCACAACCGTTGAAAAGTGTTCACTAATCACTTTTTGATTATATTTCTACAAATAAATAAATTATTATTAGATGATGAAGAAGAAGAAGAAGTTCTTTATTTCTTTATGGTGAATTAATGAAAGTGTCTATAATTTTTTTGTGAAATATAAAATTTTGTGATAATAACTATTTTTAGTTATAAAAATTGAAAAACAGTTATTTGTGAATTTTCCCTGAAATAAACAAGGTGAAATGTGAGTGTTCACTGGGCTGAGCTAGCTTAAGTCAATTTTTCAACGCTTCTGTTTGTCTACTATTTTTATTTTATTTAAATAATACTTATATGATAATATATTTTTTAGTCAATGATATATGATAATGTATTCTAGCATAACACTATCAAATTAATTACTATTTATAGTCAGTTTGATTAAATTAGTTTTGCCTCAAATCAGAATAAATAAAATTTATAGATTTTGAAATTTTAAAACCAAAATCAAACAAAACAAAAAGATTCTTTTTCAAATTTTAAGTTAATTGGTTGTTTTTACGAACAACCTGAATGCTCACCAAGGGAGTAGGCCCACAATGGCAAGAGTAGAATTACATTTGAGTGTCACTCGTAGAATAATTAGAAAAACTAGGCAAAATGACTCTTTGGACCCCTATATTATGTCGATTTTGTAAGTTGGACACTTCTACTTACATGTTTGTTATCTAGGCCCTGAACCCACTAAAAAGTAATATTTTAAACACTTTTTCGGTGAGTGTAACACACTCTCGCCACGTCAGCTACCATGTCAGCTTCCACGTCATTTTTAAATATAAAAAATATTAAATATTAAAATAAATAAATTTTTAAAAAGAAAAACAATTCCTCCCCCCCCCCCCTCCACTTTTCCCTCTTCCCCTTTTCTGTCTCTTTCCTCGATTCTTATTCTCCCTCTCTCTCTTTCCCCGATTTTTATTCTCCCTCTCTCTCTCTCTGTTGCTTCTTTTTCTACTCTCTCTCTTCTCTTTCTTCTTCTTCTACTCTCTCTCTCTTCTCCTTCTTCTTTTCTTTATAAACCCCAATTACTCCCTCCGTTTAAAAAAGAATAATCAACTTTTCTTTTTAGTCCGTTTCAAAAAGAATGACCTTTTTCCTTTTTTGGCAATATTTTAATTTCAACTTTCCACATGGCATGTTTAGGACCACAAGATTAAAGGGCATTTTGATACATGTGACACAACTTTAATTTAAAGCTACAAGATTTAAAAGTCATCTGTATTTTCTTAAACTTTGTGTCAAGTCAAAGTAGGTTATTCCTTTTGAAACGGGGTAGTAATATATTCTACTTCCAATGAATCAAAAAAAGCAATTAAAATTGTTAGATTTTATAAAAAAAAATTCATATGAATTCAAGATCCATAGTACCCATTTTATATATGGATTGTGTTTAGTTATTTGGTGTAAACTTTTAAATTTTTTTTGTTAGCAGGTGATTCCATGGTAAAATTGAAATTTGAATTTATATTTTTTTTTGAATTAATTCCATGATGTCTTGACCAAATCTTACCCAAAAACTGAAATTTAACACAAAAATTGACCAAAGCTGCTAATGAACTTAGAGGAGAAAAATTTTTGTAATGAAATTTTATAATGGGGTTTTGTAATACTGGGTTTCTTAAAGGAATTTTGTAATGCTGTGGGTTGGGGTGGGGTGGAGGAGTGACGGAATGCTGGTGTGGTGGTGATTGTGTTACTTGGGGGAGGGTGAAAGACAGGGTGGGGGAATGACGAGAGGGTGGGAGATGGAGAGGGTGCTGGATAGGGGACGGGAATGGTAGTGGACTGGTGGATGGGGTGAGGGACGGTGGTGACTGGTGGATGGGGTGGGGGGCGGTGGTGACTGGTGGATGGGGTGGGGGACGGTGGTGACTGGTGGATGGGTGGGGGACGGTGGTGACTGGTGGATGGGGTGGGGGATGGTGGGGGAGAGGGTGAGGTGATGGACGAGGCTGGGGGTGGGGGAGGGCCTTTTTTTATTATTTTAGTTTTTAAAAATATTTTTAAATTTAAAAAGCTGAAAAAATATTGAATTTTTAAAAAAAATTATTTTTAAAATTTTTAAAAATATTTTTAAATTTAAAAAGCTGAAAAAAGCTGGGTGGGGTGGAGGGGCTGGGACGGGGTTGGGGTGGGGTTGGGGAGTGGCTGAACTGGGAAGGGGGTGGGGGGTTTATTTTTTATTTTAAAATTTATTAGTGTTTAATTTTTAAAATATTTTTAAATTAAAAAACTGAAAAAAAAAAAAAATTAATCCTTTTTTTATTTTTTAATTATTTTAATATAAAATTGGCAAAAAATTAACCCCCACTCGCCACTCAGGCGAGTGTAATCACTCTCCTCATCCTAAGTCAGCATTTTAATGTCACATAGGCAAAGTCAACGGTCAAAGGGTTTAAAATATCACTTTTTAGTGGGTTTAAGGGTTCAGATGACAAACATGTAAGTAGAAGTATCCAACTTACAAAACCGACATATATAGGGTTCAGAAGATCATTTTGCCGAAAAATTATATAAAAGTGTATCTAACAAAGTCACATCGCAAAATATAACCCTTTTTAAAGTTCTTATCGAAAATCGCACAATTGTATCGGCCTAACATGTTACTTTCATTCCATGACCAATTATAGTTGAAGTGTGAACTTTTTGAAGTCACTGTTGAAGCTCGAAGCTTCAAAGTTTGAAAAGCAAACTTTTATAAATAAGTTCTTTTTTTAGTGAGTATGATTGCATTATATCGGTTATGTATAGAGGAGCCCAAGTCTAAAGTTTTTGATGATTTGATGTAGTTTTGAGGTATTTTAAAAAATTAAAAAAAAAATCGGTATTTTGTAAATAAGTTATGTTTTGAATGGTATGATTGCAAAAGATTGATTATGAGGAGCCCAAATTTGAAGTTTTAAATGATTTTGTGTAATTTTAAAGTGTTTTTGGATGAACTCGGTGTTTGAATTCGTGGAAACAGATGAAGTCCATTTTTTGTATACATTTATATATTGTATTGTATATTGTTGTATTTACAATACAATCTTTTTATTTTGATGATTTGCTTGTTCCTTTCCATTTTATACACGCTTGTACAATATAGTACATTGTTTAAACATTTTATATACATATTTATATATTAGTATAATTATGTATATTATTAAATAATTAAATATATAATATTATGCATTATAATAAAAAGACAGTATGGTGTATAAATAATATACATAAACAACCGGATACATTCAAATTACATAAAATCCTTATTCTTTTTATTCATTACCTAATTTTTATTTTTATTTTAAAAAGACGAATACATCCACAAATCCATAAATTTTGAATACATAATTTTAATTTATGGGTAAACTACATGAATAACCATTATAATGGGTGGCTTTGTTTCTTTGTCCCTCATAAGAATCTATATTTATATAAAATCAAAACTAAAAGCAAGACAAGATGCCACGTGGCAAGATATTAAAAAGCCACGTAACATTTTTAGGACAAAACTTAATAGTGTTGTAATAAAAAATTTGAATTAAATATTTAAATTTAAAAATAATAATGCTAGAAGGAAAAAAAAATCAGTAACTTAAATCTAGGAACTATATTTAGAGTCCTAAATAAACTCTAAAAATTATTTACAAGGCCCAATACATGTACTTTTTAAAAAAAAAAAAAAATTGAGTTTGAATTTTAATATATTTGCTATATCAACAACTTTAGGGCTATGAAATTTTATTACGTAAGTTATAAGTCCCTTTTTAACTCAACTAATCTTAATTTGAACTGAAAGATTAAGTATTTGAATTTGAAGTAAATTATCCTTTGCAAAAATATTTTCATTATTTTAAAAATAGAAACTCATAATTAAAGAGTTCTCATAGACATTTACATTTTTAAGCTTATCTTTTTTAAAATTTTAAATGCTATAAAATGTATTTAAATATAATTTATTTATATATTAGAAAAAAGATAAAAATATTAAAACAATAATAATAATAATTAGCTATAGTAGTGTTAGCAATAATCATAATAGTATGTACATAACATATTAATATGTAGAAGTATGGTATAATAATAATAATAATAATAATAATAATAATAATAACAACAACAACAACAACAACAACAACAACTTGTTATGATATTAATGTATATCAGTTGTAGTGAATGTCTATCATGATCCATCAAGATCTAGTTGATATCTATCAGGATTTGAAGTATTTGTCTTTTACTCAAAAATTAGGAGTAAATTTTCCATATAAATAGAAGGACTTCCTTTATTGTAAATCATTTCTCCGGAGAAATAACAAAATTACTCTCTTTATTCTCTCCATTCTTCTTCTTCTCTGTTCTTTGTTGTTTTATAATACGTTATCAGCACGAGACTCTACCGTCTCAAATTTGAAGGCTAAGGTATTATTTTTCTTTCCTTTTTCGTATATCTAACAATCTTACAAAGTGTGAGTTCATTGCCCTTCAAAGTTCGGACAAGAACTATATTTCATGGGTGCTGGATGCTGAAATCCACCTAGATGCTATGGGTCTTGGAGACGCCATAAAGAAAGAAAATGCAACATCTAGTTAAAATCGTACTAAGGCTATGATTTTCTTGTGTCATCATCTTGACGAAATTATGAAAATTGAATACCTTACTACTAAGGATCAATTCGTATTTTGAAATAGCCTAAAGGAAAGGTTTGACCACTTAAAGATGGCCATTCTCCCGAAAGCACGATATGAATGGATGTATCTAAGGTTTCAAGACTATAAGTCTATTCATGAGTACAATTCTGTCATGTTCAGAATTTCTTCTCAATTGAAACTATGTGGAGAGACGATCAATGATAACGATATGATAGAAAAGACGCTCTCCACTTTCCATGCCTCAAATGTTCTATTGCAGCAGCAATATCGAGAAAAAGGTTTCAAGAAATATACTGAACTGAGTTCTCATCTCCTTGTGGCTAAAAGAAATAATGATTTGTTAATGAAAAATCACGAGAATCGACCTATTGGATCTGCACTATTCCTTGAGGTGAATGATGTGCATGCTCACCATGCTAGGCGTGGAAAAGGTCGCGGCCCTAGACGTGGTCGTGGTCGTGATGACCAAGAAAGAACCCCTGTTCCGGGTATTAATCATTCATCGAACAAAAAGAAAAAGGATGAGAAAAGTGAAACAATTACTTATTTTCGATGTGGTGGAAAAGGACATTATTCACATGATTGTCGTTCTCTCAAGCACTTGGTTGATCTTTATCAAGCATCACTAAAGAAGAAAGAGAGAAATCTCAACGCTAACTTTCTCTCTGAAAATAATGTTGACATCACAAGCTTGGATGTAGCAGGTTTTTTCGAACACCCTGAAGGAAAGATTGATCACTTGATTGGTGATGGTTCCGTAAACATGGAAGAATGAATGATTTTTAATTTTTTTTTTCTATTGGTAAGAGTTACTGAATAAAAAATCATGTAAAAGTAGTTGTTTGCATGTGTATTAGTTTTTGAATAGTATTAATTAGTTCAATTATATTATTGTAGTTTATTATTGAATTAAATTGAATTCCAACTTGATCAAATATTTTTTTTCATACTGCCATTATTTATTGTCGAAAAAAAAAAAAAGACAATGTGAACAAAAGTACGGAAATCCAAAATACTATTAGATATAAAGAGTGAAGCATTTAGTTTATTGTATTGGTGGTCCATGCAGGTCACGAAACAAGCAAATATACATGGAATGTTGTAAATCTTTTTGAAATTCCTAAAGTGATTATATTGGATTTCATTGGCAGGTTTTTTTTTTTTTTCTTTGCAATGCGGAGGCTGGAACATATCATCCAAAGTCATAAATACTATTTATTAACGATTCAATTTTAAAAGTGATAAAAGGTTGGAATTTTTTTTAATTTACATGTGAATCATTGAAATATAATATAATAATATTATTATTAAGAGCACGAGGTGCTTGAAAATTGTGATATTTTAAGTTGGACATAGTTTTCTTATTTGTTTAGTAAAGTATGATTAACAATTTCTTATAGTATAAACTTTCACTTTGTACAAAGATTTAATATATATTTTATTTGGTGTATGTCATTTTATATGAAGATATGGATAATTTTCAAAGTAAGTTGTCCAATTGTGAAGATATTTGTTTGATTAATTTTGGCACTACACATACGATATTTAAAGACGAGAAATATTTCTCTCATCTAAATATGGGCAAGATTAATGTTACTACAATTTGTAGTAGTGCTAATTTGATTGAAGGCTTCGAAAAAGTCATTATAATCTTACCCAAGAGAACTAAACACATCATAAATAATGCTATATTTTCTCCTAAGTCTCGGAGAAACTTGATGGGTTTTAAACATATCCGTGAAAATGGTTATCATATCAAGACAATTAATGAGATGAATCTTGAATATCTTGGTATCACCAAGAATGTCGCTGGGAAGACATGTGTCATAGAAAAGTTTCTTGCTTTATCTTCTGGCCTGTATTGGACAAAGATTTGTGCAATTGAGGCACATTCTATAGTAAACCGGAAGTTTACTAATTTCAATACTTTTGTACTTTGGCATGATCGTCTGGGACATCCTTAATCTATAATGATGAGACGAATCATAGAAAATTCAAATAGTTATCCATTAAAGAACTTGAAGGTTCTTTTGAATAGTGATTTTTCATGCAATGTTTGTTATCAAGGCAAGTTGATTGTGAGGTCATCGCCAACAAAAGTTGAGATTGAGTCCCACGCGTTCTTAGAATGCATACATGGGGATATTTGTGGACCCATTCACCCACCTAATGGGTCATTTAGATACTTTATGGTCCTAATAGATGCTCGTCTAGATGGTCTCATGTGTGCCTATTGTCATCTTGCAACTTGGCATTTGTAAAATTATTGGCACAAATAATACGATTACGGGCATAGGTTCCTGATAATCAAATTAAGTCTATTCGCCTTGATAATACTGCTGAATTTTCATCCCAAGCATTTAATGACTACTTCTTATCAATTGGGATAAGAGTGAAATATCGTGTACCCAATATTCACACTCAAAATGGCCTTGCCGAATCATTAATTAAACCTCTGCAGTTGATAGCAAGACCATTGCTTATGAAAACTAAGTTTCCCACTTCTGTTTGGGATCATGCAATTTTTCATGCTGCATCACTTGTTTATCTTAGACCGACAAATTATCATAATTTTTCTCCATTGATTTTGGGTCAAGAGTCTAATATATCTCATCTGAGAATTTTTGGATACGGTATATATATGTCTATAGCACCACTAAATCTCACCAAGATGGGCCCCAAAGAAGGTTAGGAATTTATGTTAGGTTTGAATCACCCTCCATTATTCACTATATTGAACCATTAACGGGAGATATGTTCACTGCTCGATTTGCAGATTGTCAGTTTGATGAGATAGTTTTTTCAAAATTAGGGAGAGAAAATGGTGACATCAAAAGAGAAATCTTATGGAAAAATTCATCACTGTCTCATCTTGATCCACGTGTTTCTATTTGTGAGCAAGAACTACAAAAGATTATTCATCTGTAGAAAATTGCTAATCAAATGCCAGACGCATTTACAGATTTGAAAAGAATCACTAAATCACATATTCCTGCAGAGAATGTCCCAATTCGAATTGATGTCCCTAAAGGACCATCCACTAGTGTTATAGCTAATGAATTTAAAGCACGCTTGAAGCGTGGTTGACCATTAGGTTCTAAGGATCAAAATCCTAGAAAAAAAATGATCAAGATAACACTACGAAAGATCCTTATATGCAAGTTTAAGATGTGAGCAATGTTAATATTTCTGAAGGAATTAATGATCCCGAAACTCAAAAAAATGAGGAACTATCCATAAATTCAAGTGATGTTGAAATTGATTTGAATCGATCTGGAATATAGTGGATTATGTCTTTGCATATAATGTTGCAATGAAAATCAAGCAATATAGTGAAGATCTTGAACCTCAATCTGTCACAAAATGTCGACAAAGAAATGACTGACCAAAATGGCAAGAAGCAATTCAATCTGAATTGAATTCACTAGCCAAACGTGAAGTTTTTGGACCTATAGCTCAAACTCCTAATGGTGTTAAGCCTGTTGGTTATAAATGGGTCTTTGTGCGAAAAAGAAATGAGAAAAATAAAATACAAAGGTATAAGGCTCGCCTATTTTCACAAAGGCCTGGTGTCGATTATGACGAGACATATTCACCAGTTACGGATGCAACAACATTACGTTATCTTATTAGTTTCACTTTCCATGAGAGATTTGAAATGCATTTGATGGATGTGGTAATATTTTATCTATATGGATCACTTGATAATGAGATATACTTGAAAATTTCTGAAGGATTTAAAATGTTGAAAGCATATAGTTCAAAGCCTCGAAAAACATATTCCATTAGATTGCTAAGATCATTGTATGATTTGAACCAATCTGGACACATATGGTATAACTGTCTTAGTGAATATTTATTTAAGGAAGCTTATATAAATGATGAAATTTACCCATGTGTTTTTATAAAGAAAACAACTTCGGAGCTTGTCATACTTGCTATCTATGTCGATGACATAAACCTTATTGGAACTCCAATAAAGCTTCAATAGGCAATTGATTACCTAATGAAAGAATTTGAGATAAAAGATATCGTAAAGACAAAATTATGCCTTGGCTTACAAATTGAGCATTTGACAAATGGTATTTTTGCCCATCAAACTGCCTACACAGAAAAGATGTTGAAAATTTTTTATATGGATGGAGCACATCCATTAATATTCAATGGTCGTTCGATCACTTGATGTGAACAAGGATCCATTCCGACCTCAAGAAAAGAATGAGGAACTCGTTGGTCCTAAAATATCATATCTTAGTGCAATTGATGCACTAATGTATCTTGCAAATACTACAAGGTCTGGTATAGCCATTTCTGTTAATTTGTTAGTAAGGTATAGTTCTGCTACTACTAGGAGACATTAGAATGGGATTAAACATATATTATGGTATCTAAAAGGGACTACCAATATGGGCTTATTTTATTCTAAAGATTTCAGTTCCGATCTTATTGGTTATGCTAATGTTGGGTACTTATCTGACCCGTATAAAGCTCGGTCTCAAACAGGCTATGTGTTCATATGTGGGGGTACTTCCATATCTTGGAGATCAACAAAGCAGTCTATCGTAGCCACTTCATCGAACTATGCCGAGATTATAGCTATTCATGAAGCAAGCACAGAGTGTGTGTGGTTGAGGTCCACAATACATCTCATTCGAGAAAAATGTGGCTTGAAATGTGATAAAGTACCCATAATTTTATATGAAGATAATGCAGCATGCATAGTACAACTTAAAGGAGGATTCATAAAAGGAGATAAAACGAAACACGTTTCGTCAAAGTTCTTCTATGCACATGAGCTTCAAAAGAATGGTGATATTAATGTATAACAGATTCGTTCAAGTGACGACATGGCTGATTTATTCACCAAGTCTCTTCCAACTACAACTTTCAAGAAGATAGTGCACAAGATCGGAATGCAAAGATTCAAGATTGTTCTTATTAGGGGGAGTTAATACGCGTTATATTTTTTTTTCTTACGAGGTTTTGTCCCACTGGATTTTTTTTGTAAGGTCTTTAATGAGGCAGTCTATATGTGTATTGTTAGACATTCAAGGGGGAATGTTATGATATTAATGTATATCAGTTGTAGTGAATGTCTATCAAGATCTAGTTGATATCTATCAGGATTTAAAGTATCTGTCTTTTACTCAGAAACTATGAGTAAATTTCTCCTATAAATAGAAGGGCTTCCTTCATTGTAAATCATCCCTCAAGAAAAATAGCAATTACTCTCTCTATTCTTCTTCTTCTCTATTCTTTGTTGTTTTATAACACAACAACAAAAATAGCAATAGTAGTACATACTTAGTAATAGTATTACATATGAATAAATTATTATTATTTTTGCACCTACTGTCAAAAAGAAAAAAATATTAGTAAAAGTGGTAACTAAGGTGGTTTGATTTCAAATAATTCTTTCAATTCAAATATAACATTAGAAGATAAATATGCATGGTATTTAAAAAAATAAAGATAATAAAGAAAAAGAAGAACTTATCTTCTTTAACAAATTGATGTTTTTTAAAAAAAAAAATTGGGGTAGAGGAAGGGGATTACAACATGGGGAATCGAACCCTCACCAACAAGGTGGAAGTTCAGGTAACTAATCAACTAAACTACTAAGATTCCCCTTCAACAAATTGATGTATTATTTGAATTTGAATGAAAGTTGAAATTAAATGAAATTCTACTTCTTAATCTATTTGAATTTGAAGTACATTATCTTTTAAAAGAAATTCATTATCTTAAAAATAGGAATTCACAATTAAAGAATTCCAATAGACATTTACTATTTCAAACTTATATTTTTTGAATTTAAATGCTATAAAAAATATTTAAATATAATTTATTTACATATTAAGAAAAGATTAAAATATTATTAAAATAATAATAATTATTATTATTATCAATAACAACTACTACATATATGTGTGATTAACCCGTTGAGTTATTTCTCCCTCTCTCTGCTATGGTCTTCTTCTTCTCCTTTCCTCTTTATTTTATTATTCATTTATTTATCATCTTCAATATATGAGGTTTTATTTTTTATTTATTTTCATGGTTCAAATATATTTTATTAATCGAATCAAATTTATTTCTTTTTTACTGACATGTTTTTAATTAATTTGCTTGCAGATGACGGAGATGGCTTGATATGAAGTATTGCAAAAGCAGTATTGATATGTGATGGCAATAAATAAATATTTTTTATTATTTCCTTCAACTTATTGTTTTTAGTAACATTGATACAATTTGATGTTATTAATTATCATATTTTTCTTCTTTGTTTGTAGATTTTGAAAGAAATGAAGATATGCATGCCCATCAAAATCACAAACGAGTGTATAAGAATTATTTGAATTTATCTCTATAGTTTGTTTATATCTAATTATATTAATTAATTGGTGGATCCTTTTTTAACTTTTTAAACCTATCAGTTAACAAAATTTTAGTTAAATTAACAAAAGAAAGTTATAATTAAAATTTTGAATTTATAGTTTGAATTCAAACTCCTTTTTTTTAAGAAATAAGGTGGTTACAACTACTTTTATAAATTCCAATAAATAAGTTATTAGTACTATATAAATTCAAGAGAACATAACTTTTATGTATAAATTTGTAGTGCTAAAGAGGATGCATGCTTTAAGAAGTTCTTTGACATATTCATAGAAATTTACATTAACCTTTCTTTGTTAAATATTTTGTAGGAAATGTCTAAGTTTTGTAGGGAATGTCTAAGTACGCAAAATACTTGAAGGATGTGGTGTCCAATAAGATGAAGTTGGGTGACGTTGAGATAGTAACACTTACTGAGGAATGCAGTTCAGTGGTGATGAGCAAAATGCCTCAAGGATCTCATCATACAAATTAGTGAAAGTGACGTGGTCTACACTTTGAGTGATTTGGGAGTAAGTATCAACTTGATGCTCCTTTCTGTATTTAACACTCTGAGTTGGAAAAAATTGAGGCCATGTTTGATAGTGCTCCAAATGATGGACAGAAAAAGAATTTTGTAGATCTATTATTTAAATATTCTACAAAAAAAATATAATTTTATCTTGATGTACGTTAAGTCATTTATGGTTATCATCATTTTGTATACTTTCTAGAGTAGAAAACTTTTAAATAACAAATATTCTAAATTAAATCTTTTTAAAATTCAAATATATTTTGAAATCTATTTCTTTTTAATAAATTTTAAATAATTTACAACTCTACATTATAATTACTGTGTTATAATATCGCAATATCAGTGCATTCAAATTCAAATATACTTGAGGTAGAAAAAGTTATGGTTTTATTAACTACCATAAAATACATTTTTTAAAATTATGTAAAAGTCACTTTTCAAATATTATAATTAAAGTTAAATTGACATATTACTTTTTAATTAATAAAAATTTAAATTTGAATCGATTAGCACAAAATTTCTGATAGGTCAGTTTATCTCAAAATATTACATTTGTGAGTAGTATTTTTAAAGAACATGTCTCTTTTCTTAGCTTGCCATCTCTAATTTTTATTGTTTTGTTTTCTTTAGTTGTAACATGATTCAAGAAGTTATAATTACAACTAAGTTTTCTTAGTTTGCCATCTCTCTTTATTTGTTTGTTATTATTTCTTCCATCTTAATTTTGTGACACGAATAAGATTTAGAGAATCAAATAGTTTAATTTTGATTGAAAATTCAAGCATAGAATCTTTATGTTTTATGAAATAAAATTTATATATATTTAAAAATTGTGTCAAAATATACTAGTCATATAATTGATAATTGATAATCCAATATATTTAAAAATATATGATAAAATTTACGGTCAAAGAAAGTCTAATGAATTCAAAAAAGTGTCATGTAAACTAGAACACACACACACACACACACACACACACACACATATATATATATATATATATATATATATATATATATAAAGTCAAACTAAAAGCAAGACAAGAAACCAAGTGACAAGATATTAAAAAGTCACGTGGGGACACAACTTAGTAATTTTGTAATAACAGTTTTGAATTAAAAGATAAAAAATATTTGAATTTAAAAATAATATATTATCCTTTATTTTTTTAAAAAAAGAATATCATTAACTTGAAACTAGGAACCTAACATTGAAGAGTCCTAAATGAACTCTTATTCTCTCTCTCTCTCTCTCTCTCTCTCTCTCTCTATATATATATATATATATATATATATATATATATATATATTGTAAACACCTAATTTTTGATCCAAACCTAATATTTTTTTACCATTTTAATGTTCAATTAATTTTTATTTTATTTTATTTTTATTTTTATTTTTAGGCATTTTAAATTTATCTTATTTTTGAGATTCGTTAAAAATTTTGAAAACTACAAAAAATAGAGTCACATTTTTAAATAAGTTTTATTTTATCGTTTATTTATTTAAAAAAAATAATAATAATAAATTCTAAATTATATTTGTTTTTTTCTTTCAACTGTAATAAAAAAAAAAGGTGATATTAATTTTTCTTAGTCATATTCCTAAGATTAGATAATTAACTTATTTTTTTTTAGTAGATTTTATTATTTTTATTTCTTCCAAAATATTAAAAAAAAATAATAATAATAACTAAAAAATGAAGAAACCTAACTACTCCACTAACCCAATATTCCCCATATTCCCCTATTTTCCTGCACACACAACCTTCCATATACACATCACCCACTCCCCACTTTATTTTTTCTAGGACTTAACATACACTATATATAACACACAACATACACTATATAGAACACACACATGTACGGAAAAAAGGGACACGGACAACAAGAAAAAAAAAACACAAGAAGGCAGTAAGGAAGAAGGGAACGAGAGGCTAGAAAAAAAAAATATAGAAAGCCATAGAAGAAGAGTTAGAAACAAAAAAGAGAGCAAAATTAGAGTTCGAGTTGGGAGTTTCGTTTGAAGTTTCCGGTGACGGCTTTCTAAATTTTATACTCAATTAATTCTTCACACAGGTTCTTACCCAATTCTATAATATTTTTTTTTTTTTTATAAATTTTCATGTGTATCAAAACACGAACTACGCTGTTAAGATCATCTCATGTGTTATATAGCATTGTATATCTAATGATTTCAAAATTTATATGCATGTGTGCATGCTTTGTCAAGTGGGCATCTTTTCTTTTTCCATAATCTTTCGTAATGCTTCTGTTTTCTTTTTATCTTTCATATTGTGTATATAATTTGCATGCATGCAAATTCATGTGAAAGATTCCTTTTGGACCATATATATTTGTTAAGACTTGGGATTTAGAAAAGGGTAAAACTTAGAGAAAACGTCAGAAAAGTTGGAACACTTAGGGAAACATAGATGGAGAGTATTGGAAATAAAAATAGAAAGACATATGCAGTGATTCGAAAATAAAAGCAGAAATAGAGTAGAGAGAAAAAACATATATAGAGAGAGATAGGAAAATATTGAAAGCATTTTAGCAATCTTGAAAAATGAAAGTGGGTTCAAAGATTAAGTCCGAGTTCATCGAGGTTTTCAGTGAGTTTCTCCGATCGTGTTGCAATTCCCGATAGATGTTCAACGTTGGATTTGATTGAATTTTTATCCTACTAGACAACTAAATGATCTAGTCTTAAGAATGTCATAACATTTGTAAAGCTTTTAAAAAAAAAATGAAAATTCTATAGTTTCTGATATCTTAAATATAAAGTATTGTATTATATCTTTAATAAATTAATTTGAAAACTGTCATAATAATATAGATTGGGATTCCTCGAAAGAATGTGGTGAAGTCCGTTTGCAATGGCTAATAATTATGAATTAAATTGAGATAATGATGATGGTGGGGTTTTAAGTTAGCAATGTGTATAATTGTTTAATGGAAGCAGCTAAAAAGACTAGGAATAAAGTGAATGAGGAGCTTAATGTTATATCAGTCATGATATTATATTTGTACAACAGCATTTCAATGTACGCATGTAATATCTGGTTACATTATCTATGAACAAAGTTATGTTTCTAGTAATTCTATTGTTCGGCTGGCAGTTGATTTATTTTGTTATTCGATAGATCTGAATGTTTTATTTAGAAAAAAATTGTATTCTTTTTTTTTGTTGTTGGTAAGGAAGTGAATTCATAAAATAATGAGTTAGGTTCTTAGCCTCTAAATAATTAATATTTAATATGCAAGTGAAAATTAATGATGAAGTTGGAAAGCCCTGCTACCAACCATTCATTAATTAAATTAATTTACCATTTGAAGTCGATTGAATTGGGTTGAGTGGGTTTTAAACCCATTAGGTACTTATTTAGATTAGGAAAATGGGGACGACTCATAAATGCCATAAAGGCGCGAGAAAC
Source organism: Capsicum baccatum var. pendulum (assembly GCA_030864225.1). Classification (NCBI taxonomy): domain Eukaryota; kingdom Viridiplantae; phylum Streptophyta; class Magnoliopsida; order Solanales; family Solanaceae; genus Capsicum; species Capsicum baccatum. The sequence goes on from CM061554.1 coordinate 44,996,607, forward strand.
ATGCCAAAATTTGTGGTGAGGCCGAAAAGTACTACTATCGGTGAGCCACACGTCAATATAATAAATAATTTCAAAATAAATTAAAAGCGGAAGGCAAAACAACTTTTAGGTTAATAAATATTATAAATCCAAAACAAAATAAAATTAATTTAAGCCAGACGTAAGTCATTAAAGCGACCGTGCTAGAACCACGGGACTCGAGGGGTGCCTAACACCTTTCCCTCGGTCAATACAATTCCTTATCCGAATTTCTAGTTCGCAGACCAAAAAATAAAATTAAAGAGTTATTTCCTTTTGAATAGGGATTCAATAAGGTGACTTGGAACACCCAAACTCAATTCCAAGTGGCGACTCTGTAAATAAAATAATCCCTTTTCAAAACGTCACTTTAATTGGGAAAACCCATTTTTTTAAATCCAACTCCCTGTCGGGGTCGGATGCGGTGAAAAACCGGGGTGTGACAGATGGCGACTCTGCTGGGGAAACCCCATGTACTAGAATTCAAGCTTTTATACTGACTTGTTTGGCTTTATTTAACTGTGATATTGTATATTGTTGGCCTAAATTTGTTCTTTGACTACATGTTTATCGCTTTGATATTATTTGAATTGCAATATAAACTGTCTTCTCTCGCGCACCCATCTGAGTCTTCTGAGATACTGTATATTCGGAGATGCGGTATACGCTCCCGAGCTTGAGATACCAGAGATGCGGCAACGCTCCTGGGAAGGATTCTGTAGTCACCCATGATTTAGGACGGAAAAGGACCAACAGTGAGGCCGGAAAGCCCTGCTACCGGTAAAGCTGTCCCTTGCCGACTCGAGTTGTCCGCTCGTTTCATTGACAGTCTAGATACCTAACTCCACCAGCTTAAACCTAACATAACTGGAACTTAGGTATGGCTATCCATAATACACTACGTTCTATTTGTATCACGTGTATTTTTGACTTAGCGGGGCTCGACCCTGGGGTCGTGTTCGTCTAGGTCAGGTGTCACCTTTTGAGACCATCATGTACATTTTATGTGCTACTTGTTGCATTATAGGAAACACCATATCGAATGTTGACCGTCTTTTAGGTGAATTAATTGATCTGAAAAAAAGGGTTAAATAAAAATTTTTAAGAATTTACTTTAGAAAATATATAAGATTTTACATAGAACTTTTTTTTAGAGATTAAGTCGTTTTAACGTCGTGGTCTCGTTATGTCCGTTTTCTTTGGTTTTAAAATCTTTCTTAGGAATATCATAGAGCCCATTTTTGTCGAACACAATTAAAATCTTGTTAAATAATTTGGTCTGCTATTTTGTTTTAATAATTTAATTATTGCTGATATGTCTGGTTCGAACGTCATCAAATTATTGTCTCTACTCTAGGATGCTCTAGAAGACTTGGATACTTTCTGTTTTGTCAGCTACTATTTTCTCATGCTGAAATCCTATTCCGTGTCGTTCCGTCAACGTTTTTCGAAAATTATTTTTTAGGATATTTAAAATAGAATTCTTATTTTTCATCATTATCCTATAGGGCAATATGAACTCAGTCGGAAGGAGTGACAAGAGGCCGAGGGATGATGAAGCACCCCATTTCATGGTATTAGATAAAGTTCCAAAGCTATTGCGGATATGGTATAACAATATGACTGACTACGGACAGGGAGAAGTATATAAACAGTTGGAATTTTTAAGGAGTCTGTTGAATGTTGAACCCCGAAGAGACGTGATAGAATCCTTGGCACAGTTTTGGGATCCTTCAAACAACGTATTTCGATTCTCCGACTTTGAGCTTACTCCCACACTGGAGGAAATAGGAGCATTTATTGGAAAGGGAAAGAACCTTCACCGAGGAGAACCCATGATACCGAAGCATGTCACTCCCGAAAGATTTTTTGAGCTATTGCACATAAAAAAGAAGAACATAGGAGGCTGCCTAGAAAATGGATGGGTTCGTCTAGAATTGTTGTACGAAAGATATGGCCAGGAAAGGGGATTCGAGCTGTTTAAATCAGAACTTAACAACGGGGGATGCTACCAAACCTGGAAAAAGCACGGTTCTGAAGCATTCATAGTGGCTTTTTTGGGAATCATGGTATTTCCAAAGAGAGGTGGAAAAATCAGCACCAATCTGGCTGCGTTTATTACCGCTTTTGAGAAGAATCCTAAGGTCACTATCGTGCCCATGATTTTAGCAGACATTTATCGGGTCTTGACGATGTGCAAAAATGGGGCAGACTATTTTGAAGGATGTAACATTCTATTGCAGCTATGGATGCTCGAGCATATTCGTTACCATCCATTTGTTGTGGATTTTCGAGTCGAGTGGAATGATTATATCAAGGGCCATGAGAAGAGGATGGAGGACCAAAACTTTCCCGAAGGAATAAGAGCTTGGAGGGGGTACTTGGAGGGGTTGACGGCGGACAAGATAGTGTGAAATTATCATTGGTTCTCCTCAAAAGAGGTGATATATATGTCTACTTTCCGACCCTTCATCGTCTTAATGGGTCTCCGAGGTGTTTAGCCCTACGTGCCACTAAGAGTCATGAGACAATTTGGTCGACGTCAGCATATACCGCCAGTCGAGGATATGAAAGAGTTTATGTACGAATTCCTCCCTGACATCCCTCTAAGGAAGACTGAGATACTTAAGATCTGGGGAGGATGTGTACTTTCAGGCTTCGATCACATGGTGGAAGAACGCGACAAAGGCGAGGTAGACTATTGGTATTCACCATGGTTTCATGACCAGCCTCCTCCTAAAGCTATGCCAGAAAGGTCAGCCAGAGAGCCAGTGGATCGGGAAGCGGAGATCGAAGTCAGAATTAAGCAGGCTCGACGAGAGGTAGAAGAGAAATATCAGTCTACTCTGCACATCTTAAATAATGATTTGGAAAGGGCTAGAGAAGAATTGGTTCACCATGAGGCAAAATTTGAGGCCAGAATTAGGTCGGTTCGTAAGGAGATTGAGAGGGAGAACCGTGTTGCCATGAATACCCTACAAGAAGACCTGGATATTGTCTCCGGTGCTATGGAGCAGCAATCGAGCGATTTTGAGAAGGAGAAGGCCTTGCTGACGAGTACACAATCGAAGCTTCGAGCTCAGCTAAAAGCTTCCATGGAACGGGAAAGAGAAATAGCGAGACGCTTCACGGCTTTTCAGAAAGAAGTTGAAATTGAGAAAAACCAGTCGATGACTGAAAGACAGGCGCTTCACTATCAGATTGATGACCTTCATGAACGAGAAGGAGACCTAAAGCATACCGTCCGCACTACACATCATTGGGTGCAAAACTGCCATGAGAGTATGATCGAGGCTAGGGGAGAGGTACTTCAGCTCAGTGAAACCTTGATTAATGTTTATGCTAAGTATCTTCACCAAGGTGATGAAAATCTGGGACGTCAGGCGCGTGCTCTCGCTCCGCATCTGCCAAAAGCATTATCCAGGATCTACTCAAGTCTGAGAGAGGATTAAGTTGCAAGACATCTTTGGAAGGAATCTTGATGATAATTGTTAAAGTCCTTGTTTTCTTAGAGTTAGGTTCTTTTATTATTTCTCCAGTATTCTGAGTCTGTTCTAGTTTTAGATAATTTTAGTTTCCTTTCATTAAAGCTTTGTTTTAAGAACAGTTGAAAATGTATGGAAATTTCACATTTGTTCAAGTTTTTATTCTCTCTTTATTTCTAAATATATACATATATTTACCATAACCATGAACTACGTGACGATCTGATTCATGTAAAACATGATACGTAGGCAACCCTCGACGGGTGCGATCAAATATTTTTTTAAGATTCAAGTTTCAAGTAACAATTTTAAGATGTTGGCGTTAAATAATGAAAAAAAATTAAATTAATTCACCAAAGCCGGGATGAAACAAGAGGGTTTTTCCTAAGTCCATTACAGGAAGAAAATTACTTAGGTGCATGATATTTGAGTTAGTTATGAACATATCAATATTTTTAAAAGCTCTGAATCCTAACATATTTGTTTCTGTTTCAAAGAGAAAGAGAGAATAAGGTGGTTGGTTGTGGTTAAGCTGGCCTCTCACCCGTACAACATGAGGTATAAAGGAAAAAAGAAGATGACTCGAAAAGATGGAACAGAATCTGACAATGAAGAAGGTCGAGATCAGTTAGTTCCACAAGAGTTCACATCTTTGGAGGAGAATAGGTTATTGAAGCAACAAATTGCGGAAATGTATCAGGCCTGGGTGAATGGACAAGCCCCGCCTTCCTCGATTCCTGGCTTTTCAGATGCAAACCATCCCAGTTCTACTCAAGCCCAAGTCGACGATCCACTTTATCTGCCTAGATTCGGTCCATACGCTAATGTGTTTAGCGCTGCTGGCACATCCACCATGCGTCCTCCAAATCCATCATTCACGAACAACCCGCTTTTTATTCCAGCCGTGACAACTAATATAAATCCTTCATTAATGATGCAGAAGCCTATCAACGAGCTAAATCATGATCAAGTCTATCCTCCTGAATTGGCATTCAAACTCGTAAATTCATTTCAGCCCACTCATCAGCCTGAGTCTCATATCGTGATTGAGAAGGCTATTATGAATGAAGAACGAGAAGAGATAGCTAGAAAAGTGAGGAGTCTGGAGCAGAGTATGAGAAACATACAAGGATTGGGAGGATACAAAAGCGTCTCTTTCAAAGACCTGTGTATGTTCCCTAATGTTCATTTACCAATAAGGTTCAAGACCCCAAAATTTGACAAATATAGTGGTCATGGTGACCCAGTGTCCCACTTAAAAAGGTATTGCAATCAACTCAGAGGAGCAGGAGGGAAAGAGGAGCTGCTTATGGCCTATTTCGAAGAAAGTCTGACGGGAATAGCCTCCGAATGGTTTATCGATCAAGACATCTCTCATTGGCACGTTTGGGATGATATGGCTCAAGATTTTGTACAACAATTTCAATACAATCTCGATATTATCCCTGACCGCACTTCTCTCGCTAATATGAAGAAAAAACTATCTGAAAGTTTTCGAGAGTTTGCCATAAAATGGAGAGAACAGGCATCTAGAGTCAAGCCGTCATTGAAGGACCAGGAATTGATTGACGTTTTTCTCCAAACTCAAGAGTCTGATTATTTTCATCATTTACTAGCCGCGGTTGGTAAACCTTTCGCCGAAGCAATAAAAATTGGGGAAATGGTGGAGAATGGCATCAAATCAGGAAAGATCATAAGCGAAACTGCCCTCAGGGCCACTACACAAGCCATTCAAAGTGGATCAGGTAGTTTCGGAAATCGAAAAAAGAAGGAGGAAGGATCCATGATGGCATCAGTACCAGGCAATGCCCAAAGGGGACGAAACTCCCCTTACATTCATGTCCAACAGGGACAACCCAGCCCTCCTCAACATTATTATACACCTCAACCTGCTGTTCTTAATGCTCAAGCGTATGCCCAGCCTCCTCAGCGTCCACAATAGCGGGCACCTGCGCCACAAGGTTTTCGTCCGCGGCAGCCAAATTTACAAGCCCCTCGTAATCCGTATGTTCCGGCAGACTATACAAGAGAACAGAGGACAAAGGAAAACTTCACCCCAATTGGAGAATCATATACGAGCCTGTTGTGGAGATTGGTCAAATTAGGATGGATTGAACCTGTTTTGCCTTTCAAAGTGGATCCGAATGCAAGTTGGTTTGATCCTAATGTAAGGTGTGAGTACCATTCCAACATCCAAGGTCACAGTACCAAAAATTCTTGGTGTCTGAAGAGAGCCATTGAAAAGTTAATCGAAAGCAAGGCAATCGTAATACAAAAAGAAGAAGCACCGAATGTCACCGATAATCCACTTCCTAATCACAGTAACACACACGTCGTGGGGATGATTTTTAATGATAGAGACTACAGGACAACAAGCCAATCAGTGATGGAAATAGGCGCCTTGAAGGAGAACCCGGGTGAAGCACTGAAGGGTATGCAAAGAGAACCACTGATCGTGAAAGGAGCGAGTTCCATTATAAGACCCCGAGATTCAGAAAAGATGGTATTGTATGTTCCTGCAAAGCTAAAGGGAATAGCACAAGATGGGCCAAAACTATATGTTTCGAGTGGTCCCGCAGGGTTCGACCAACGGCGAAACAACACGAGAGAGATGACAGAGCCAATTGTCATAAGACACGCAGCGCAACTCCCAGTAACAAGCTTGAAAACCATCCCATGGAACTACAACAAAACCACGGTGATGTACAAAGGAAAAGAGGTCATGGAAGAAACAAACGAAACGGGGGGTTTGACTCGATCAGGAAGATGCTATGTTCCAGAAGAATTAAGGAGACCAAAACAGTTTAAAGATAGTCAAGGGCCAATGAAAAAACCTGTCACAAATGAAGAGGCTGAGGAATTTCTGAAGAAAATGAAAACCCAAGACTATTCCATTGTCGATCAGTTGAGGAAAACCCCAGCTCAAATCTCGTTATTGTCCCTGCTGCTACATTCTAAAGAACATCATCAGGCATTGATTAAGTTGTTGAACGAAGCATACGTCCCGAAGGAAACTACGGTATGTCAAATAGAAAGGATGGTTCGTAGAATAATTGAAGCAAATAGAATCACTTTCACTGATGATGAATTACCCACAGAAGGTTCTGGTCACAACAAGGCTTTGCATCTGACTATCAAATGCGAAGGACATTACATAAAAGGGGTAATGATCGATGGAGGTTCAGGAGTAGATATATGTCCTCTCTCTACTTTGCAAAAGTTAAAAATCAGCCCAGATAGGATTCGGTCCAATAATGTATGTGTTCGGGCTTTCGATGGTGCAAAACGAGACACAATTGGTGAGATAGATCTTGCTTTGGTTATCGGACCAGTTGAGTTTACAATCACCTTTCAAGTAATAGACATGGATACTTCCTACAACCTACTTTTAGGAAGACCATGGATCCACAGGGCTAGAGCCATACCTTCTACTTTGCATCAAGTAGTTAAGTTTGAACACGACAATCAGGAAATCATTGTACATGGAGAGGATGACCTTCCCATACATCGAGATCCTTCTGTACCCTGTATCGAAACAAAAGAGGGTTGTGAATATCCCATTTATCAAGCCTTCAAAATCGTGACAGCTGATCAAGTCGTGGAAGGTACGCCGATTCCAAGGTCTTATCTCGCTTCTACTTCAATCATGGTGGCTAGCCAAATGCTATAAAATGGTTATCAACCGGGAAAAGGATTAGGGGTCTCGCTGCAAGGAATTATAAACCCTGTAGATCCATGTGGTAGCCACAACTCCTTCGGCTTAGGCTTTAAGCCTACCGCAGCAGATAGAAAATGGGCAAAAGAGCAGAAGAAGAAGGCTTGGAAACTGACAATTCCGATTCCACACATTAGCCAATCATTCACGAAAGCTCAAAAGAAAGAAAATCAATACTCATATGCTAACAAGGATGTGGATGAAATATGTCAAGGCCTCAAGGAAATGTTTTATGAAGTAAACATGGTTCAGATGGGTGAAGGCCCTAGCCATGCGGATGTGCAGTTCGTCGGGCCAAATATCAAGCTCACTAACTGGGAAGCCACTCCTCTCCCCACAAGGAAGGAGTCTTGGTAGTTTATTTTGTTGTTTTATTTTTCTTTCTTTTGTATTTTGGACTATTCTCAGGGTGGTAGTCCACATAGTTTAGTTATTTTCATGTTAACCCTCCTATCCTTTCCGATTCAACTAAATGGAATTCAAGTTTTCTAGTAAATTTATCTTTTCTTCCCTCTTTTAATTTTTATTATTTTTATCTTATTTCAGTTATGTTAATACTGGCTCCGATAACATGGCATGTACGTGGAGTTCACATTTAGATCCTAAAAAGTTGTCTAATCTCGAATCAGCAAACCAAACGGTAGATGAATACGATGAAGGTGAAGCTGATAAGGAAGTCAAAAAAGGATTGGATCAATTTGAGGATAAGCCCAAACCCAACTTAAATGACACCGAGATAATAAATTTGGGAACTGGTGAGGAGGTTAGAGAAATAAAAATAAGTATTCATGCGGATCAGAATATCAGAAATGATATCGTTCAGATTTTGATCGAGTATAAGGATGTTTTTGCTTGGTCTTATGATGATACGTCGGGTCTAAGCACAGATTTGGTAGTCCACAAACTGCCTACATACCCTGATTTTTCACCGGTCCAGCAAAAGCAAAGAAAGTTTAAAACTGACGTGAGCGATAGAATCAAAGAGGAAATCATGAAGCAATTGAATGCGAACGTGATCAGGGTCGCTCAGTACACCACATGGTTAGCTAATGTGGTGCCCGTACCGAAGAAAGATGGCAAAATCAGAGTCTGTGTTGATTATAGGGATTTGAACAAAGCAAGCCCTAAAGATAACTTTCCGCTGCCCAATATTCATATCCTCGTTGATAATTGTGCTAAACATGAGATTCAATCTTTCGTGAATTGTTACGCCGGATATCACCAGATCTTGATGGATGAAACAGATGCAGATAAGACTGCTTTCACCACCCCGTGGGGTACTTATTGCTACAGGGTCATGCCGTTTGGTTTAAAGAATGTGGGAGCTACGTACATGAGATCTATGACTACTATTTTTCATGACATGATGCACAAGGAAGTAGAAGTATACGTTGATGATGTCATTATCAAGTCCAAGACACGAGTCGATCACGTAGATGACTTGAGGAAATTCTTTGAAAGGTTGCGAAAGTATAATCTTAAGCTCAATCCAGCCAAGTGTGCATTTGGAGTTCCATCCGGAAAACTTTTGGGTTTCATAATTAGCTGCAGAGGCATTGAATTGGACCCCTCCAAGGTAAAATCCATTCGAGAATTGCCGCCTCCGAAGAATAAAACTGAGGTCATGAGTTTTCTAGGAAGGCTGAATTATATAAGCAGATTCATCGCTCAGCTCAGCACTACATGTGAACCGATATTTAATTTGCTAAAGAAGGATGTTGCTATCCAATGGACAGACGAATGTCAAGAATCATTTGATAGGATTAAAGAATATTTGGCAAATCCTCCAGTACTGGTCCCACCGGAACCTGGTAGGCCTTTATTTCTATATCTGTCAGTGATGGACAATTCTTTTGGTGGTGTTTTAGGACAGTATGATATCACAGGAAAGAAGGAACAAGCAATCTATTATTTGAGCAAAAAGTTCACAAGTTACGAGGTAAAATATACTCTTCTAGAAAAGACGTGTTGCGCCCTAACTTGGATTGCTCAGAAGTTGAAGCACTATCTTTCGTCCTACACAACCTACCTCATATCTCGAATGGATCCTTTAAAGTATATTTTTCAAAAACCTATGCCCACAGGCAGATTGGCGAAGTGGCAGATTTTACTTACAGAATTCGACATTGTGTATGTTACTCGTACCGCTATGAAAGCGCAAGCATTGGCCGATCATTTGGCTGAGAACCCAGTTGACAATGAGTATGAGCCTTTGCGAACTTACTTTCCTGATGAAGAGATAAATTCAATTGAGGAAGAAGTTCAAGATGACATGTATGCATGGAAATTATATTTTGACGGGGCAGTCAATGTCAAAGGAGTAGGAATTGGGGCGGTTCTTGTCTCACCGACCGGGCATCATCATCCCACCACAGCACGACTCTGTTTCTTTTGTACTAATAACACAGCAGAATATGAAGCTTGCATCATGGGGATAAATATGGCAATAAATCTGGGTGTACACAAGCTAGTGGTGTTGGGAGATTCTGAATTACTCGTTCGACAAATTCAAGGTGAATGGGAAACGAGGGATATCAAGCTCATTCCATACAAACAGTTCTTAGAGGACCTTAGCAAGAGATTCAAGTCTATCGAGTTTAGACATATTCCCAGATCCCATAATCAGTTGGCTAATCCCTGGCTACCCTAGCTTTCATGCTCCCATACCCAGGAAATACGCATCTCGACCCATTAGAGATACAGATACGAGATCAACATGGTTATTGCAATATAATTGATGCAGAACCAGGTAATGAACCCTGGTACTATGATATCAAATGCTTCCTAAAGTCAAAAGAATATCTAACACACGCCAGTGCAGATCAAAAGAGGACTATTAGGCGACTTACTAATGGGTTCTTCTTAAGTGGGGAGATTCTGTACAAACGAACCCCAGACTTGAACTTGTTGAGGTGTGTTAATATTCAGGAAGCTGAAAGAATCATAAATGAGGTACATTCGGGGGTATGTGGTTCGCATATGAATAGCTATGTTTTAGCAAAGAAGATTATGCGGGCAGGATATTATTGGTTAACTATGGAGAGAGATTGTTTTCGCTTTGTCCGCAAGTGTCATCAGTGTCAAATTCATGGTGATTTGATTCACTCGCCACCTTCAGAGCTGCATCCGATGTCTGCTCCTTGGCCATTCGTCGCTTGGGGCATGGATGTAATCGGTCCAATAGAACCAAAAGCTTCTAATGGGCATCGATTCATACTGGTCGCTATTGACTATTTCACCAAATGGGTAGAAACTGCTACTTTCAAATCAGTCACGAAGAAAATAGTAGTGGATTTTGTTCACTCGAACATCATATGTCGTTTTGGTATACCAAAGTCCATTATCACAGACAATGCAACCAATCTCAATAGTCATCTAATGAAGGAGGTTTGTGAGCAATTCAAGATCGTACATCACCATTCTACCCCTTACCGTCCTAAAGCAAATGGAGTCGTTGAAGCAGCAAACAAGAATATTAAGAAGATTCTTAGGAAAATGGTCCAAGGATCTCGACAGTGGCATGAGAAATTACCGTTTGATCTTTTAGGATATCGTACAACTATCCGTACATCGACTGGCGCAACTCCTTATTTACTAGTCTATGGGACTGAAGTTGTGATACCCGCAGAAGTCGAAATTCCCTCGCTTCGAATCATTAGTGAAGCCGAAATTGACGATACGGAGTGGGTCAAGTCTAGACTAGAACAACTATCATTAATAGATGAAAAAAGGTTGACGGCAGTTTGCTTTGGTCAATTATACCAACAGAGGATGACACGAGCTTACAATAAGAAGGTACGTCCTAGAAAATTCGAGGTCGGCCAACTTGTTGTAAAATGCATCCTTCCACACCAAGAAGAGGCTAAAGGAAAGTTTGCTCCAAACTGGAAAGGCCCATACATAGTTAAACAAGTATTATCAAATGGAGCTTTGCAACTTGCGGATATGGACGGAAAAATGACAGAAAAAGCTATCAATGCCGATTCAGTCAAAAGATATTATATTTTGACATACTTGTGCTTAACATTCTCAAGTTGAAATGACGAAAGGCCATCATTCTACTTAACTAAATGCCATTAATCCCTTGTCAGCCCTTCGAGCCTTATTTATCTTTCTTTGATTACCCTCTTTGGAGCCGGGAAAAAAAAAGTTAATGCATCACCATTGAACTACGTTCGACCTGATTCCTAAATGGATACGTAGGCAGCCCTATCTTGGGGTTCGGTCCGACAAAAGAAAAACAAAAAATCTTAGTATTAAAAGAAAAAAAATGAGATATATATCCTATTGTCACTTTTATATGGCCCTCAAGTTGTAATCTACCCTAAAAATCCTTTTCCCTTTGTCCATTAAAGACCTTCTGATCAATCTTTGAGAATGTCATGCCTTGTGTGTTGTATATATATGTATATATAGATTCAGAAAAAAACAAAAAACAAATATCTTGTAGGTGAAAACCCATGGAGGCACCACAAGATATATAAAAAAAAAATTAAAAAAAAAAAATAAAAAAAAAAAAATCTTATTGGTGAAAACCCTCAGGGACGCCATAAGACAATGATGAACGAGACAATCAAAATTAGAGAGGTCAATTGAGAAAATCCCAGAAGGAATGACTTTAGTCAAGCAAAGTTTATCATGACAAGACAAAGATCAAGAAGAATGACTTGATTTGATTGAAAGGTGCAGCCTAATTCGAGATTAGACGGTTTTGAAGGATCAAATATCTACTCCAAATTGCGTGTCATGTGTTATTGAAGTCAATATACATCTCCGAATAAGCTTTTCTTACTTTACTGGTAGAAATCCTTTCTATTTAAGCATATTTCTTTTATTCCTTCTTTCGATTTTTCCTTATTTCATTTTTATACGCACCAAATACAAAATAAACAAAGACGCGCAAAATTGACCATGGCTCCCAGTGAAATTGAGCAAAGATTATTGGACGTTCACCACCTTGACAAGGACAGAGAGCCAGTTAAGATAAGTGTTACGAACGAAGCATTTGAAAATGAAGAGCAAAATCGTACTAGAACAAACAGAGATGCAACAGAATTTGAAAAAACAAAGAATCAAGCTCGCCAACCAATTAGTTGAATCAACTGTATCAAGTTGGGGCAGGGATAAGGAAAACCTCTAAGGAACTCAAGGCCACAAACCAACCACCAATTTTAAAACTCACATTTTTTTTTCTTTCTCTTTGTTTGAACAGGGGCAAAGCAATCTTGTGAAGTTTAGTGAGAAAAACAAGTATAGCAAAGTTAAGTTTTCTTGAATTTTCTTTTTTCGTACCAATATAATAACAATAAAACCCCTCATATTCAAGACTGGGGCATTTTTTTTCTTTTCTAACAAAGAAAAAAAAAATCCTAGTCTTTATTCGTCTTCATAGGGCACCATCCCCTAGTTGACATCTTATCTCGTCTTCATAGGGCGCCATCCCCTAGTTGACATCTTTATTCGTCTTCATAGGGTACCATTCCCTAGTTGACATCTATTTTTCATCTTCATAGGGCACCATCCCCTAGTTGCCATCCATTTCGTCTTCATAGGGCACCATCCCCTAGTTGACATCTTATCTCATCTTTATAGGGCACCATTCCCTAGTTGACATCTTATCTCGTCTTCATAGGGCGCCATCCCCTAGTTGACATCTTTACTCGTCTTCATAGGGCGCCATCCCCTAGTTGACATCTTTACTCGTCTTCATAGGGCGCCATCCCCTAGTTGACATCTTTATTCGTCTTCATAGGGTACCATTCCCTAGTTGACATCTTATCTCGTCTTCATAGGGCGCCATCCCCTAGTTGACATCTTTATTCGTCTTCATAGGGTATCATTCCCTAGTTGACATCTTATCTCGTCTTCATAGGGTACCATTCCCTAGTTGACATCTTAACTCGTCTTCATAGGGTGCCATCCCCTAGTTGACATCTTTGTTCGTCTTCATAGGGCGCCATCCCCTAGTTGACATCTTATCTCGTCTTCACAGGGCGTCATCCCCTAGTTGATATCTTATCTCGCCTTCATAGGGCGTCATCCCCTAATTGACATCTTTTCGTCTTCATAGGGTACCATTCCCTAGTTGACATCTTATCTAGTCTTCATAGGGCGCCATCCCCTAGTTGACATCTTTATTCGTCTTCATAGGGCGCCATCCCCTAGTTGACATCTTATCTCGTCTTCATAGGGCGCCATCCCCTAGTTGACATCTTATCTAGTCTTCATAGGGCGCCATCCCCTAGTTGACATCTTATCTCGTCTTCATAGGGCGTCATCCCCTAATTGACATCTTTTCGTCTTCATAGGGTACCATTCCCTAGTTGACATCTTATCTCGTCTTCATAGGGCGCCATCTCCTAGTTGACATCTTTATTCGTCTTCATAGGGCGTCATCCCCTAGTTGACATCTTTTCGTCTTCATAGGGCGCCATCCCCTAGTTGACATCTTATTTCGTCTTCATAGGGCACCATCCCCTAGTTGACATCTTATCTCGTCTTCATAGGGCGCCATCCCCCAGTTGACATCGTTTTCGTCTTCATAGGGCACCATTCCCTAGTTGACATCTTATCTCGTCTTCACAGGGCATGACAATCCCTAGTCACATTTTCAGGAGCAAAAATCCTAATTCTTTTTCATGCATTTATTAGGCATAACTTCCTTTGGTTGCACTATTAAGAATAGGGTTTTTATTTTATCGCGCTCCTAGCTTAAATTTCTATCCATTCATTTATTTAGTTATTCTTAAACTAGTTCATTGTTTTCCTAATAACTCATAAAATTTTCCTAGTGTAAACTGGGGCAGAAAATTTTGTTTGTCTTCTTTGATGGCTTGCAGGTTTTCTGCGAAGCACAGGTTTATCCAAGAATGGAATTTCATCTCCGGTCAGAATATAGAAGAATGATCATGTTGAAGATAGTTAGAGTCAGCTTTGTATCTGTATCGGCCCAACCTCCCAAGAGACATCTTTTTAGCTTCTGACAAGGAGAATAAGCATCCAAAGTATTCTATGAACTGTTCTTTGGCAGAGTGTCAATGACTCAATCCAAGTTGCAGGTTCAAATCTCAAATCCTAACTTCAAGATCAAATCTTGAGATCGAGGTACCCACCAGAAGAAGGTGAGGCGATAACTGAAGATCCAAGAGGAAGATCTGACGCAAGAGAATCAAGACAATTAGAATAGATAGGATTTTGTATCTTTCATTTTTAGGTTCATTTTTCTTTTTCTGATGTAATAAAAGGAGCAACGAACTGGAAACTCGACGGGACCTCAACTCGACTCTCCAATCCATCCACTCACTCTTACACCCACTTGAACTACATGTGACCTGATTCTCATAACCCAAGATATGTAGGATGTCTAAAACCAAGACTCGATCACACCTCTTTTCTACTTATTTACTAGTGAATAAATGGTTGAGCCAAAATTAGTCATGTTTACTTCTTTGCTTGGAAAATCTCCATATTCCCAAGCAAAGAGGGGCATTCTGTAAACACCTAATTTTTGACCCAAACCTAATATTTGTTTTACCATTTTAATGTTCAATTAATTTTTATTTTATTTTATTTTTATTTTTATTTTTAGGCATTTTAAATTTATCTTATTTTTGAGGTTCGTTAAAAATTTTGAAAACTACAAAAAATAGAGTCACATTTTTAAATAAGTTTTATTTTATCGTTTATTTATTTGTTTATTTATTTAAAAAATAATAATAATAATAATAATAAATTCTAAATTATATTTGTTTTCTTCTTTCAACTGTAATAAAAAAAAAAGGTGGTATTAATTTTTCTTAGTCATATTCCTAAGATTAGATAATTAACTTATTTTTTTTTTAGTAGATTTTATTATTTTTATTTCTTCCAAAATATTAAAAAAAATAATAATAATTAAAAAATGAAGAAACCTAACTACTCCACTAACCCAATATTCCCCATATTCCCCTATTTTCCTGCACACACAACCTTCCATATACACATTACCCACTCCCCACTTCATTTTTTCTAGGACTTAACATACACTATATATAACACACAACATACACTATATAGAACACACACATGCACGGAAAAAAGGGACACGGACAACAAGAAAAAAAAAACAAGAAGGCAGTAAGGAAGAAGGGAACGAGAGGCTAGAAAAAAAAATATAGAAAGCCATAGAAGAAGAGTTAGAAACAAAAAAGAGAGCAAAATTAGAGTTCGAGTTGGGAGTTTCGTTTGAAGTTTCCGGTGACGGCTTTCTAAATTTTATACTCAATTAATTCTTCACACAGGTTCTTACCCAATTCTATAATATTTTTTTTTTTTTTATAAATTTTCATGTGTATCAAAACACGAACTACGTTGTTAAGATCATCTCATGTGTTATATAGCATTGTATATCTAATGATTTGAAAATTTATATGCATGTGTGCATGCTTTGTCAAGTGGGCATCTTTTCTTTTTCCATAATCTTTCGTAATGCTTCTGTTTTCTTTTTATCTTTCATATTGTGTATATAATTTGCATGCATGCAAATTCACGTGAAAGGTTCCTTTTGGACCATATATATTTTTTAAGACTTGGGATTTAGAAAAGGGTAAAACTTAGAGAAAACGTCAGAAAAATTGGAACACTTAGGAAAACATAGATGGAGAGTATTGGAAATAAAAATAGAAAGACATATGCAGTGATTCGAAAATAAAAGCAGTAATAGAGTAGAGAGAAAAACATATATAGAGAGAGATAGGAAAATATTGAAAGCATTTTAGCAATCTTGAAAAATGAAAGTGGGTTCAAAGATTAAGTCCGAGTTCATCGAGGTTTTCAGTGAGTTTCTCCGGTCGTGTTGCAATTCCCGATAGATGTTCAACGTTGGATTTGATTGAATTTTTATCCTACTAGACAACTAAATGATCTAGTCTTAAGAATGTCATAACATTTGTAAAGCTTTTAAAAAAAAAATGAAAATTCTATAGTTTCTGATATCTTAAATATAAAGTATTGTATTATATCTTTAATAAATTAATTTGAAAACTGTCATAATAATATAGATTGGGATTCCTCGAAAGAATGTGGTGAAGTCCGTTTGCAATGGCTAATAATTATGAATTAAATTGAGATAATGATGATGGTGGGGTTTTAAGTTAGCAATGTGTATAATTGTTTAATGGAAGCAGCTAAAAAGACTAGGAATAAAGTGAATGAGGAGCTTAATGTTATATCAGTCATGATATTATATTTGTACAACAGCATTTCAATGTACGCATGTAATATCTGGTTACATTATCTATGAACAAAGTTATGTTTCTAGTAATTCTATTGTTCGGCTGGCAGTTGATTTATTTTGTTATTTGATAGATCTGAATGTTTTATTTAGAAAAAAATTATATTTTTTTTTGTTGGTAAGGAAGTGAATTCATAAAATAATGAGTTAGGTTCTTAGCCTCTAAATAATTAATATTTAATATTCAAGTGAAAATTAACGATGAAGTTGGAAAGCCCTGCTACCAACCATTCGTTATAATTAAATTAATTTACCATTTGAAGCCGATTGAATTGGGTTGGGTGGGTTTTAAACCCATTAGGTGCTTATTTAGATTAGGAAAATGGGGACAACTCATAAATGCCATAAAGGCGCGAGAAACGTGCCAAAATTTGTGGTGAGGCCGAAAAGTACTACTATCGGTGAGTCACACATCAATATAATAAATAATTTCAAAATAAATTAAAAGCGGGAGGCAAAACAACTTTTAGGTTAATAAATATTATAAATCCAAAACAAAATAAAATTAATTTAAGCCAGACGTAAGTCATTAAAGCGACCGTGCTAGAACCACGGGACTCGAGGGGTGCCTAACACCTTCCCCTCGGTCAATAGAATTCCTTATCCGGATTTCTAGTTCGCAGACCAAAAAATAAAATTAAAGAGTCATTTCCTTTTGAATAGGGATTCAATAAGGTGACTTGGAACACCCAAACTCAATTCCAAGTGGCGACTCTGTAAATAAAATAATCCCTTTTCAAAACGTCACTTTAATTGGAAAAACCCATTTTTCTAAATCCAACTCCCTGGCGGGGTCGGATGCGGTGAAAAATCGGGGTGTGACATATATATATATATATATATATATATATATATATATATAAAAGCAAAACTAAAAGTAAGACAAGAAGCCACGTGACAAGATATTAAAAAGCCACGTGATAATTTTTAGGACATAACTTAATAATATTGTAATAATAATGTATTAAAAAATTTAAAACAGTTGAATTTGAAAAAAATAATATTCTTTATTTGAAAAAAATATTTCATTAGCTTAAAAATAGAAACTCATGGTTAAAGAGTTTTGAATGAACTTTTACTCTTTCATGTTTATCTCTTTAAAAATTCAAATAATTGTTATAAAACTATCTAAATATAATTTATGTAAATATTAAATAAAAGATAAAAATATAATAATGATATTAATAATAAATATCTATTTATATATATATTATAAAGCAGAGGACGAAGAATCAGAAGAAGCCACGTGGCAAACTGTTGAAAAGCCACGTATCAATTTTTAGGACAAGTTTTATAATATAGTAATAAGATGTTTATAATTATTTAAATTTAAAAATACATTATATTTTAAAATTTAAAAATAGAAATCTACAATGAAAGAACTTATCTGTATCAAATGTAATGATAAATATATTATTATTATTATTATTATTATTATTATTATTATTATTATTATTGATAAATATAAATAACATATATTTGTGAAGTGTATCTAAACTTATTCTTACTTGCAATTATTTAAAAATGTTAAATATAAATTAAAATTTAATAATTAAGTTGTCAGTTGATTTTTATAAAAATAAATTTACAAACAAACAAAAGAAAGAAAGAGAAGAAAGGAAAAAAAAATCGTGGAGTTATTATTTTACTCAAACACAAAAATAAAAAGAATAGTTAAAAGATAAAGATTTAAAATTTGAATTTAAAATAATAGCAACATCATCATCATAATAATGATATATAAATTCAAGAAAGAGTTGTTATTCTAATCAAACACAATAATCAAAAAGAAAAGTTGAAAGATAATAATAATAATAATAATAATAATAATAATAATAATAATAATAATAATAAAAAAAAAAAATAGATATAGAAGACTTATATAAAATTTATAAGAAATTAATTAATTTTTAAATTAAAAAAGTTGATCAACGGGAACAAGAAGGGAAAAAAAAAAAGCTAAATAAAACAAATTATATTTTAGAATTGATATTATCAATTTCATTTTTTATTTCAAATTTAATTATGTAAACTATAAGATAATTATGATATTTTAGAATCTTATCTTTTTTAACAAATTGACATGATAATATTCAATTTTGAATTTTAATGAAAGTTTAGTTTACATGAAATTCAACTTTGTAGCCTCTTGTATATACTCCTTAGACATATATCAGTATAAATTTTTTTCTTCTCTTCTTCTCTTCTTTTTTATTGTTTTTATCCTAAGAGAATTTTCTGGAATCATTTCATACACAAATGTATTGGTTAATCTTTCTTTATGTGCCTTAATGTTATGTTATGATGTACATTCAACGTAGTATGGTGAATAGAAATTTTTATTTTCAAATTTAATACTAATAGCGTCATACTTATGTCATTCCATATTCTCAAGTTTAGTATAATATGTTTTTCATACACGTATATTTTAATATACATTATGTTTTTGCAATAGGCATTTCTATCATGGATACAAATATTACAAATAATGCTCATCGGATTGCTCCGAATAACTGTCAAGGTATATTATTCATGATGAACAACTATCAAGGTATATTATTCATATTTAATTTAACTATTTAATTATTTTATTATCATTTATAATTAACATTATATTCATCTTTATCACAAATATTCCTATCATGGATAAAAAAATTATATAATGCTCATCAGATTTCTCTGAATAACTATCAATATATGTTGTTCATGCTTGATTTAACTTTTTAATTATTTTATTAATAATAATAATTAACATTATATTTATGTTTTATTATAGATGTACCTACCATGAATAAAAAGATTATAGGTAGCGTTCATTAGATTTCAATTAAATAACTTTCAAGATATGTTGTTCATGCTTAACTTAAGTTTTAATAATTTTATTGTTATTTATTATTAATATTGTGTTTATCTTTTTCATAGATGTATCTAAGAAAATGAAAATTTTCACAGATTTAATTTATATAAATATTTCAAAAATGTGAAATGATTATTTGAAAAATCAACAAGTACAATTAAAAAATGAAATATATAAAAGAGATTTAACATATCATTTATATAAAGAATGAACGTGAATACTTATATGTGTACAAATATTTCTTCTTTTAGCTTAATATATTTCTCCTAAGCACATAAAAATGACTATGAAACATTACTATATTACTTTTACATAGCTATTTTCTTAAAATATAATATTGAATTGTTCTTTCTGCAAGTTAAAGGAAAGGGGAAGAAAAAAGATATAAAGTAGTGAAAACCTAGAAAGAAGATAACGCGGAGGAGGGAGATAGAGTAACATAATTATTGTTGATTTTCAGAGCTTCCATAATTCAATAGAAAAATAGTTGAGTGTAGAGCAACCAAAAGATCCTATACGGTAGAAGAGACATACGATATTGCTCAAAATTTGCATTCACTCTTGATAATTTGCCTAGACTTCTTCATCCAAGAAGCCCTCTGGAGATGGATAAGGCTTTTGTGTACCTTTGCAATAAAATCAAGGTGTAAAGCTGCAACATTCAACAAAACATTCAAAAATGCATTAACAAAAAAAACAATACACAAAAACTGTAAGCTTTCATTTAGTGCTTTCACCTCAATCTCTTTTTAGCTGGGAAGGATTGAAGTAGTAGAAGAAAATTGTGAATCTTTTATCTATTGAACATTAAAAAAATTTTAAATTTTACAAGTATACAATCAATACAAAAGAAAATAATTAAATGCAGTAAAATAAAATTACATAAATAGGAGGAGTGGGGAGATAATATTTTAAACTAATTCTAAAAATATTAATGAAGTAATTAGATAATACTCATATTACTATATCTAAATTTTAAAAGAAAGAAATAAGGGATAGTAGAATAAAACTTTAAATTATTTGTTACAATATGAAATCTTTAAATTGTAAACAAGAAAAATATAAAACATAAAGTCTCTTTTGCAATTGTAATTATTTTAATTCTTATAAATTTGGTTAGAGGTGGGAGATGAGATGTGGTGGAAATATTAACATAATATCTTTAAATTGTGAATAATATAATAAAAAAATTAAAAATATAAAATTCCTTTTACAATTACATGATTATTCTTTTGTATAAATTTGGTTAAAGGTGAGGTAATTGGGGTTGGGGAGGGGTGAAGGTGTGTGAGGGCGGGGATTTGGTTAGAGGTGGGAGACGAGATGTGGTGGCAATATTAACATAATATCTTTAAATTGTGAATAATATAATAAAAAAATTAAAAATATAAAATTCTTTTTACAATTACATGATTATTCTTTTGTATAAATTTAGTTAAAGGTGAGGTAATTGGGGTTGGGGAGGGTGAAGGTGGGGGGTGGGGTGGGGATTGATCTTTTTCTGATTTTTAGTTTTAAAATTGAAGTGTGGGATTGGAGGGCGGGGGGGGGGGAGGAAACTATTTACTTTTTCGCATTTCATTGAAAAATAATATGATAGTTCAACTGTATTAAGGTACTATGATTTAACATATTCAAACAAGACATTTCAATATAAAATAATTAAAAATAATACTTTAATATTATCCGTGCATCGCATGGGTACGTATACTAGTTAATAAACTAATCCCTTTTAATGTCTTAAATAAAAAAGATAATAATAATAATTTTAAAAAACAGAGTAGTACGTAATAGTACACACATAGTAGTACTTTTTTTAAAAAAATAATATAATAGTAGTAATAATAATAGCATCAAAGAGTTCTAAATAGATTTTTACTCTTTTATAAATTTATCTCTTTTAAAATTTAAATGTTATACAAATATCTAGATATAATTTATTTAAATATTAAATTAAAGATGAACTAAAATTCATGGTTGAAGAGTTCTAAAGAGACTTCTACTCTTTCATAAACTTATCTCTTATAAAATTTAAATGTTATACAATATATGTAAGTATAATTTATTTAAATATTAAATTAAAAATGAAACAACAAAAACAACTAGTAGTAGAAAAAGTAATAATAGTAATAGTACGTACTATGTTTAGTTCCTTCAACTCTGCTGAGGCCATCCTATGAGGAGGAATAGAAATGGGCTTGGTGCCCAACTCAACATCAATAATAAAATGAATATCTCGATCCGAAGGCATACTAGGCAAGTTCGTAGGGAACACCTCCATAAACTCACGAACAACACGGACAAAATCCAAGGAAGGAGGCAAAACAACACTTGTGTCACGAATATGATCCAAGTAATACAAGCATCCCCTCTCAACTAATTTATGAGCCTGAACATAAGATATGACTCTCTTAGGATCCGAATAAAGTGTACCCTTTCCAAGCTATCCTTGTCACACCAACTAAAGCTAAAGTCACAATCTTAGAAAATAATCTAAGACAACAATATAAGGAGCCAACCAATCCATACCCAAAAATAACATCAGAATCGATCATATCTAACACAAGCAAGCCTCTAAAGTCTCACGCTCGGCAAAAGTCACAATACAAGATCAGCACGTCCGATCCACCACTAAAGATTCACCTACCGGGGTAGATACACAAATAGGCATGGCATAAGGCTCACAAACAGAATCAAAACCCAAATCAAAATACACAAACACATAGGAGAAAGTCGATTCAGGATCAAATAATACAGATGTAGGTCTGAAACAAACGAGGAAGTTACCATTAATCACAACATCAGAAGCCGCTGCCTCAGGTTTGGCTAATATAGCGTACACTGACCACGACCATCAACTGCTTGAGTGGCCCCACGGCCACCCCCACAAGCTCTACTAACTCTACCCCTCGCACCTCTAGTAGCACCCCTACCCCTCACAGATGAAATAGGAGTAGCTTAAATCACCCGACAGAGACAATCCCTGTCCACATGGCCAATCTCATCACATACATAGCAATTTCTACGACCAGTCTCAATAGGAGAAGATACAATTAGACTCGATCGGCCACCCCATACTGTTGAACTAGAAGGTCCACTACCCGAACTCTGTAATGCCGCCTGCACTGGCTATCCTCGAGAATCTCTAAAATCTCTGCCTCGAGAGGTTTGACTTTTAAACTCACCAAAATGACACACCCTTTTGGCGCCTCCCTGAGATGCACTAATAATACCCTCTGTCACCTTAACATGATCCACAATACTCTGAAAAGAACCATCAAACTCAACCATCTGAGATGTAGCCAACTGAAGGGAGACAATTAAACCTTTCACAAACTTTTGAATCTTCTCAAACTCATATCTGGACAAGGCGTGGAAACATGCCTTATACTCAAAAACTGTCATGGAGCCCTGCTCCATATGATCAAACTCGTCCCACATACGATCTCTCAAATTAAAAAGCACAAATCTCTCCAGAAAGGCAACAACAAACTGAACCCATGACAACTCAGAAACATTAACAAGCCTACAACCAACAAATGATATCCAATAATCTCTCGCTGCATCTCTCAACTGATAAAAGGTATAAGCAACTTTATTCGCGTAGAAAGAGTGAAACACAACTCAAAATACAGGGTGTGAAAGAATTAGCACGATAAGGAATAAAATGAAGGACGTTTTCTAAAGACGTCCTATAGCCTCTCGAAGATAGATACGAACGTCTGCGTACCAATCCGCGAGACTCTATTTGACATCCCATTCTTACACCATTGAGACCAATGAAATCTGTCTGCTCTGATACCAATTTGTCACGACTCAAAAATGAGGGTCATGATGGCACTTGTCGCGGCATATCCTGACAAGTAAACCTATTACCCAAACTGATACGAATAGAGAAAAAGATAGAAATACCCCAAGGTAAGGCTTCTGGAATGAAACCGAACCATATAAATAATCATAACAATACGGAAGAACTTATCCAAAATACCAATCATGCCCAAAACCAGGTGTCAATAGTGTAAGAACTACCAATACAATCCAAGAGTCAAATGTATCAAAAAAAAATAACCACAAAGGAATAATAACTGTCTCCGAATACTAATAAAGACATAACAACTATAAAAAGATAGAGGTGAACTTCGGACACATGAATGTTCAATCCGCTACCTTGAAAGTTTCAACAATCGCTCGAGTCAATCAAGCTGAGGCGCACTCGAGCTAAGACCAGCACCGAAAGGGCGCAGTAGCCATGAGTACGGTCCACTTGTACTCAATAGATATCATAGGCCGACCAAGCAAAGTAGTAAATAAAGTATACAAAATATACACTAAGGGCACGTCACCTGCAATTAGAAAATGTCCCATAATGGTAGCCCACACCGCTTGCAGTAACAGTTCTAATATATCTCATATATATTACAACAACACATCAAGATATTGAACACAAGTATACATTATGTCACATATAAATAGAACAAGAGAGAACATGTAGATACAAGATCATCAAATACAAGTAAAGGGAGGTAAGACAAATATATAGATGACAAGTCAATAAGGTAATACAACATGACACAAACACAATCAAGTAAGTGCAATGTATATGATGATGATGATGATGCACGAGGTCATCGCACAAACTCCGGGATCGTCTCACAATCCCCGTATACACCTACAGAGCTAAAGCTTTCCGACGTAGGACCCATGGGGGGTTCGTCAACCCATATACAATTCACATATCTCATATCTCCTTTCCGACATATCCCTCAAAAAGAGTTTTATAAGGTGTTACAATATTTTTTTAAAAAGGTGTTGCCAGTGTTTCTTAGATGTTGCTACGGTGGTACCAATGTTTCATGAATGAGTATGATATGAAGATGTAATGCTCACAACCAATCACAATGAGTATTTCCACAACCAATCACATAATATACTTCCACAACCTACCACAATGATATATTCTCACAACCACATGAGCCAATATTCATTTATTATTTTCGTTTCATCTATGAATTTTCATATGTCGCATATGCCAATAAAGTATAATATAATTACAATAGTGCTGCCACAAATCACGATATATCTTAGTCACACCTAGATAGATAGAATATCTGAAACAATGGGCCTCCCCCAAGATCAACCTAATCTGATCACCACTCTCGGCACACAACTCATCCCCCAATCCTCAAAACTCC
This sequence comes from Capsicum baccatum var. pendulum, assembly GCA_030864225.1. Lineage (NCBI taxonomy): Eukaryota > Viridiplantae > Streptophyta > Magnoliopsida > Solanales > Solanaceae > Capsicum > Capsicum baccatum. Next base: position 45,021,145 of record CM061554.1, read on the forward strand.
AACTAAATCAAGTGAGGCTTCCTTAGCCTCCCCACTCTATACCTTATATCGAATCAACCTCAATCTAACGTCGTCAAACTGATGAGCTCGAGTCTACTCTATCAAAGATGATCTAGCCTCTATAAATGCCAAAACACGCCCCGGTGTTGAAATATCAAGCCTAACCATCGGGTTAGCCAAAGACTGAACTTGTCAAAGAATGAACCTCTAAGGCCAACGACCTCTCCTGAATCAAAAAATGCACCAAGCTACCCATGCTAGTCGACTTTCGGCTCAAGTCATCCGTAACCACATTAGCCTTGTCCTGATGGTAGAGAATAGTCAAGTTATAATCCTTAAGCAACTCAAGCAAACGGTGCTACCTCATATAAAAATCTCGCTGGTAAAGAAGTACTGAAGGCTACGATGACCCGAGAAGATCTCACAACGAACTCCATACAAGTAGTGTCTCTACAACTTTAAGGCAAACACAACTGCACACAGCTCCAAATCATTGATAGGATAATTCCTCTCATGAGGCTTTAACTGACGAGATGCATACGCAACTAACTTATCCTCCTGCATGAACACAAAACCTAAGCCAACACCGAAAGTTTCACTAAACATGGTAAAGCCCATACCCTCCTTGGACAAAGCCAATATAGGAGCTGAAGTCAACAAGTCCTTGAGCTTTCGAAAGCTCGCCTCACAAGCATTGGACCACTGAAAAGAAATCTTCTTTTGAGTCAACTTGATTGATAGAGCTGCAATGGAAGAGAAACCCTCAACAAAACACTAATAATACCCGGTCAAGATAACAAAACTCCGAATCTCAGTGGGCAAAATAGGTCTAGCCCAATAACAAACCGCTGCAACCTTAGTTGGATCAACCATAATACCTTCATTAGTCACCACATGATCGAAGAAAGAAACAGACTCCAACCAAAACTCACATTTAGAGAACTTAGCATACAACTTCTCATCCCTCAATCTCTAAAACATAATCCACAAGTGCTCCTCCTTCTCAGCCTCTCTTGGAATAAACCAAGATATTATCTATAAATGCGATCATCAAGGAGTCGAGATACAGTCGAAACACCCAGTTCATCAACTCCACAAACACAGCAGGGGAATTAATCAACCCAAAAGACATGACTAAGAACTCACAATGACCATATCGAGTCTGAAAAGCTATTTTCAGAATATCCAAAGCCCTAATCCTCACTGGTGATTGTCGTGCCATATTTCAAACCGGTCAAAACGACACACGATATATGGTGGCGTTTAATGAAGCTTGGGTAAAATTTATGTTTTAGAGTCGCCACCTAACTTTTTAGAAAAATTAGGAAAAACCATTTTTTATTGTGAAAATATTTTGGTTCTTCGAAAATATTTTGAGATTCTGAGTAAAGATTTTGGTTACTCGAGGGGAAGGTGTTTGGCACTCCTCAGAGCATATCCATAGATAGTCCTTACGCTCAGTTTAGGAAAAATCATTGCTTCTATTTATTTGCGAAAATGGTGAAAAGAAAACTTTTATAGTTATTTTCTAGTTATTTTATATAAAAGAAAGAAAACTTAAGGTATAAAAATTACGACGCTACTATGTACAAGGAAATAATACCATTATCGTAAAAATATACATGCATTTTTTAAGTATATAAAGGGGGGGTGATAATATAATTTACACATATATTAAAGTGTAAGTATTATAATGTTAGAGAAAATTATTTGGATATAGGTGAGGTTAAGTGTATCATTGCAGAGTAAACAAAGTACGTTTATGGACATGAAAATTTCTTTATAAAAATATATATAGTTAAGAATATGTGAAAGATTGTGAATAAATTGAACTAAAAATAATTGTAAAGGAATGATGATGATGATGAAGAAATGTATTGTACACAATAGTGAGTGAAATGTATGTACCTCGCATTTTCTATTCCTAAAAAACTCGAATAAGCCTTAAGCAATTTTAACGACAGAATAGAATTAGTTATCAATCAAAAGAAAAGACATAACGTAATATGAGTGAATTAAAGGAAAAAGTGACTAGGAATACTAGACTTCTTTTTAGAGTTTGAGCTTCTAATTTTTGTGACTCCGAGGCTCTTCCAATCCTAGCGACGATTGACCCGATGCTTGAGTCCAGAATGAATTTCGTTGCGGAACTCCAACTTTCGAGTGTTCATGTAAGAGAAAGGGAGATAAAGAATTAAAAAACAATTCAAGTTCCAACAGATAAGAACACATGAAGTAAAAAAATATATAGCGAGACGCAAACATAAAATGTAAGGCATACAGGTAAACAGGTAGTCATTTGTAGAAGGAACCATGCATATGACTAAAACTATTCTTTAACATAAAAAAAAGGATGAGGATTAGAAGCAATTTAAGTACCAATAATAACAAAACATGAAACAGAGAAAGCCTATCACTAGGGGACAAACTCCAAATCATGCGCACAGGTAACCAATTTCGATTCGTAGATAGTATCATCTACTACTGTAAGTTTGGCCCTTTTTATCGAAAAGTGACATAGATCAGCATTTTTATCATGGATAAAATTATATCCACCTGTAGTGTAAAAGTCATAAACATCCAATACTTTTGAATAATGACTTATGTTCATGTTTGTGGAGGTTATATAGCTAATGCCGAGATTTTTTTTCCCTGCAAATCTATCAAAGAGATATAGAAAGACACATATAGAGCTAAAAGAATAATAATCTTATATCATAAAGACAATTGGAATCTCCCAGAGAACTACGAAACACTGGTGGAGTTCTTGGAAATACTTCCAGAATAGGATACAACAATTTTGTTTGTAGGTATATTAAACCAGTGATTGAATGTCTTATCTAATCATATATTATACTAGTACAAAACTCGTTAGGTAGGAAATGCCAACAGACTCTAATCAAAATAAGGGCATCGCTAACTTGCTTTGGGGGGGTTGATCGGAAGTGATAGATCAATCTCCTTTTTTAAAATGCCTAACGGGGTGTTTTCGAGAGACTATAGTCGACACCTCCTAACTAAGACTTCTATATTATCCAGGCTGATTTTTTCTATCCCAGATTATATTGAAGCAGCATATTCTGGGAATAAGTTTAAAGGTACGTGTTAACGTAAAAACACTCTATCGTATTAACCCACCCATGTCGAGTTAACCAACAATACCAAATCCTTTTTTTCTAAAGGAACTAACCAAATAATTTGAGTGCCTCAGGGAACTCTTGTTGGAACTTAGTACCTAAGAATTTTACTTGCTCAAAGATTAATTCTATCGTGTGATTAGGAAGTCACGAATTAGCCTATGCTATTTGTTAACAGCAGCATGCTAAATGACGAAAGCAACAATAGTACAGGAACTCAGCCCACCAAAGTTTGAATAGATGGAAAAGAGTCACCCCTTTGTGCCTCCACTGAGATGTGAACATGAGACCTCATTGTTTACTCCTAATTCACTGACCACTAGGCCACACTTCTAAAGGTTATCACTTTCTAGCTTCTTATTTGATGTAAATAGGTGAGTCATATCCTCAATAAGTAATTAAGGACTCACTCAAAGTGTATGCTAATATATTATTAGGGAGAAAACATGTTTCTGTACAAGTAGCTAACATTCAGTGATTTACCATCTAATGACTACAAAAAAAAATGCAATAGAGGTTTAAACAACAGGACCTTGCACAGATATCGACAGAATACTTCAATGTCATGCTGCAACTCAAATAAATTAAATGACCAGCTCACTCACAAATCTGGAAAAATATTATAGAGCTAAGCCAACTAACTCATTATCACTTCCCTTTCTGTATATTCTAACTTGCCATTGAAGATAATTATATTTTTTATGGATTAATGGAGTCCAAAGATAATAGATTAAGACCTAGTTAGAATGAAGACACTTTCTTTACGAGAAAACTTTTGCTTGAAAACCTTTTCTTGAAAGAAAAGCATAACGGCTAGTAACACACAAACATGATCGTTTGATAAATATAAATGGAAAATGTTCCCTGTTCTTCACTAAAGTGCTTAAGGCTAAATTATGCATAGTTTAAGATGAAGAAAAACAGAATGCAATTAGCTATGATATCCTTTTCGACGGCTAATTAAGGATAACGAGAGCCAACAATTTATCCTAAGGAGTTAGACAAATCTTTAGCTAATGAAAGTGGAGACCAATCGATTTGGCAAACTAAGATTCGCATGTGAATGAGTTGGCCACTGAAATTTTAAGACAACACAAGAGTATGTTGGCTATCTTCTTACCAAGTTTATGGTGACAAAATCATATAGATGTAAAGCCAAGAAAATCTGAAAAAAAATTACTACTTCATTAATTAATTTACATAGATGAAACCATAACTTATTGTTCACGAATACAAGAAGCAGAAAATCCGAAAACATACTTGAAAGAAATCACAATTTAAGAAACAAAAGGAGATCAAATTTAGCTAAACAATTTGGAAACCCTATTGCCTACGTTAATAGAGATAGACTATGGCCGAGCGGGACTAAAAAAAAACCACACAACATTAAATCAGTCATCTCCCGGAACTTGAAACCGCAGACACCCAACCCCTTTTCCTTCTTGCCCAACATGCGAACAGAAACATACATATCAAATCACGACAAAACGAGGCAACCACACTCATGAGTTTGGTTCACAGGTAGCGATCGACAATGCCACAATCAAAATTGAAACCAAGTTAAATCATATATTTTCATACCCACAGCCGTATATACACAACAATAATCTCAAAAATAGAACCAAATTCTTATTTGCACAGCCAAACATAGAAACAACAGTATCACTTCAAAATCAGCGTTGATCTCATAATCATAGAATTAGAGTGGACGAAAGAAGGGAAGGCGAAAGTAAAATAAAGGGGACAGGTTTTTACCTTTTTTTGGGCAGCAAATTGGGGCTTTGACGTCTAGGATTTTCTCGCGACGAAACCGACTCTGGGAACTCGACTTTAGGCCGAAAAAGAAGAAATAGAACCTGTAATTTTTCCAAATTTTTCCTTTATCAGAACCACCACCCCGACCTCTGTTTTTCTTCCTTTTACTGCCCTTTTCACTTATCGAAAAATCTGTCCTGAAATAGGTAAAAACTAGGTATTTATAGATAATTTCGGACTTAAAAGTCTTGATTTGAAATTAAAAATTTAAAGAAGCCAACCGATAAATTGGAGGGGAAAATCGGAATTCAAAATATTGAAAGGGACAAATTCCTCATCGAATTTGGACTATTCTCGGGCTTTTAATACGAATTTGAAACCAAAAATAATTTGTTGCACTGATTTGGGAAAGATGAGAGGAAGGAGAAAAGAGAGAAGAGAAAAGTCTTTGATTTTACGTTGGTTTTTGGGTGATGAAAAGGGACTGATCAATGCTTTGGGGGCAGAGAAAACGCGCGAACTGTATTTTTTTTTTCACAAAGCAATAGGGACAAGTGAAGGACATTTAATGCACTGGTTTGAAATATTGACCAATTTTGATCCGTCCGATTAAAGATCGTACGAACTTAAAAATAGCATCTAAAATAAATAATAAAAATAATACTTATATATATATATGTGTGTGTGTAAACAAATATACAAAAAGAATTGATTTAAAATTAACAATTTTTTTGATCCGTTTGATCTTTATCTGTATCTAATTTTAAAAGAGAGGAGAATATAAATATGTAAATAAATAAAAATACATTATGCACACAAAAATATGTGAATATATGACGATGACTAAACCTTCGAGATCCTTGATTTGGGAAACAGTCGACGGATTGAATTAAGTTGCACTAGCCGGGTATTTTAGTGTTTTTTATTACGCGACAGTGCCTGATTGGCGAATATTGTGCGTGGTGGACTAATGAAGTAGACGTGGATATTGAATCGGGTTTTGGGCCAATTTTTGGGCCTTTTGTTTAAAATTTATAAATAAATAACTGGGTTCGGATAAAATAAATAAATTGAAGTTGTGATTTTGATGTTAAAATATTTAATTATATTTAATTAAAATATTTTATAATATGATAGAAAAAAATAGATTTTCTTTTATTATTTAAAATTTATTGAGATAAAGATAACAATACAAATCTTATTTATTATTTAATTTTGAATATTATTTAGGGTCGAGGAGAATCGGTAAAATAATTAGAGAAAAAAGGACAAGCCAAAATTGGGTGTCAACAATGACAACCGAACCGCAAATCAATCTTCAAAAACACCGTAGCACCCAATCAAATAAATCATCTATGCGAGAAAGAGGATACTTATTCTTAACCGTTACCTTATTCAACTGTCGATAATCAATACACATCCGCATAGACCCATTCTCTTTCTTTACAAACAAGACAGAAGCACCCTAAGGTGAAACACTAGGTTGAATAAATCCCTTATCCAACAACTTCTACAACTGATCCTTCAGTTCCTTTAATTCTACTGGGGCCATCGTATGAGGAGGAACAGAAATGGGCTTGGTGCCCGACTCAACATCAATAATAAAATCAATATCTCGATCCGAAGGCATACTAGGCAAGCCCGTAGGGAACACCTCCATAAACTCACGAACAACACAGACAGAATCCAAGGAAGGAGGCGAAACAATACTTGTGTCACGAATGTGGTCCAAGTAATACAAACATCCCCTCTCAACTAATTTACGAGCCTGAACGTAAGATATGACCCTTTTAGGACCCAAATGAAGTGTACCCTTTCCAAGCTATCCTTGTCACACCAACTAAAGTTAAAGTCACAGTCTTAGCAAAACAATCTAAGACAATAAGATAAGGAGCAAACCAATCCATCCCCAAAAATAACATCAAAATCGATCATATCTAACACAAGCAAGCCTACCTAAGTCTCACGCCCGGCAAAAGTCACAACACAAGATCAGCATGTCCGATCCACCACTAAAGATTCACCTACTGAGGTAGATACACAAATAGGCATGGCAGAAGGCTCACGAACAGAATCAAAACCCAAAGAAAAATACACAGACACATAGGAGAAAGTCAATTCAGGATCAAATAATACAGATGCAGGTCTGAAACAAACGAGGAAGTTGCCTGTAATCAAGACATCAGAAACCTCTGCCTCTAGTCTGGATAATATAGCGTGCATTGACCACGACCACTAGCTGCCTGGGTAGCCCTACGACCACCAACTGCTTGAGTGGCCCCACGGCCACCCCAACAAGCTCCACTAACTCTACCCCTCATACCTCTAGTAGCACCCCTACCCCTCACAGATGAAATAGGAGTAGCTCGAATCACCCGACGAGGACAGCCCCTGGCCACATGGCCAATCTCATCACATACATAGAAACATCTACGACCAGTCTCAATAGGAGAAGATACAACTAGACCCGAACGGCCACCCTGTACTGCTGAACTAGAAGGTCTACCACCCAAACTCTATAATGCCACCTGCACTGGCCTACCATGGTATCCTCGAGAACCTTTAAAATCTCTGCCTCGAGAGGTCTGACTTTTAAACTCACCAAAATGACGCACCCTCTTGGTGCCTCCCTGAGATGCACTAATAGTACCCTCTGTCACCTTAACATGATCCACAATACTCTGAAAAGAACCATCAAACACAACCATCTGAGATGTAGCCAACTGAAGGGAGACAACCAAACCTTTCACAAACTTTTGAATCTTCTCAAACTCATATCTGGACAGGGCGTGGAAACATGCCTTATACTCAAAAACTGTCATGGAGCCCTACTCCATATGATCAAACTCGTCCCACATACGATCTCTCAAACTAAAAGGCACAAATCTCTTCAGAAAGGCATCAACAAACTAATCCCATAACAACTCAGAAGCATTAACAAGCCTACAACCAACAAATGATATCCATCAATCTCTCGCTGCATCTCTTAACTGATAAGAGGTATAAGAAACTTTATTCGCGTAGAAAGAGTGAAACACAACTCAGAATACAGGCTGTGAAAGAATTAGCACGATAAGGAATAAAATGAGGGAAATTTCCTAAAGACGTCCTATAGCTTCTCCAAGATAGATACGAATGTCTACGTACCGATCCACGAGACTTTATTAGACATCTCGTTCTTACACTATTGAGACCAATGAAACCTGTGTGCCCTGATACCATTTTTTCACGACCCAAAATGAGGGTCATGATGGCACTTGTCGCGGCGTACATTAACAAGTAAGCCTATCACCCAAACTTATATGAATAGAGAAAAAGATAAAAATACCCCAAGGTAAGGCTTCTAGAATGTAGCCGAACCATATAAATAATCATAACAATGGGGAAAGAACTTATCCAAAATACTAATCATGCCCAAAACTAGGTGTCAATAGTGTAAGAACTACTAATACAATCCAAGAGTCAAATGTATCAAAAAACATAACCACAGAGAAATAATAATTGTCTCCGAATACTAATAAAAACATAATAACTATAAGAAGATAGAGGTGAACTTCGGACGCAAGAATGTCCAATCCGTTACCTTGGAAGCTCCAATAATCGCCCGAGTCAATCAAGTTGAGGCGCACTCGAGCTAAGACCTGCACCGAAAGGGCGCAGTAGGCATGAGTACGGTCCACTTGTACTCAGTAAGTATCATAGGCCAACTAAACAAAGTAGTAAATAAAGCATACAAAATATACACTAAGGGCACGTCTCCGGCAATCAGAAAATGTCCTACAACGGTAGCCCACACCGCTTGCACTAACAGTTCTAATATATCTTACATATATTACAACACACATCAAGATATTGAACACAAGTATACATTATGTCACTTATAAATAGAACAAGAGAGAACATGTAGATACAAGATCATCAAATACAAGTAAAGGGAGGTAAGACAAATACATAGATGACAAGTCAATAAGGCAATACAACACGACATAAACACAATAAAGTAAGTGCAATGTATATGATGATGATGATGATGCACGAGATCGTCGCACAACTTTTGGGATTGTCGCACAATCCCCGTATACAGCTACGGAGCTAAAGCTTCCCAACGTAGGACCCATGGGGGGTTCGTCAACCCATATACAATTCACATATCTCATATCTCCTTTATGGCATATCCCTCAGAAAGATTTTTATAAGGTGTTACAATATTTTTTTAGAAAGGTGTTGCCAGTGTTTCTCAGATGTTGCCACGGTGGTACCAAAGTTTCATAAATGAGTATGATATGAAGATGTAATGCTCACAACAAATCACAATGAGTATTTCCACAACCAATCACATGATATACTTCCACAACCAACCACAATGATACAGTCCCACAACCACATGAGCCAATATCCACTTATTATATTTGTTTCATCCATGAATTTCCACATGTCTCATATGCCAATAAAGAATGATATAATCACAATACACCAATGGTACCATATTAAACAACACAATAAAATTATTCATATGTATTCAAGGCTATCAATATCACATAGAAACCTACATGGTCAAACATATCACATAGATAGTCATTTTTCATGATTAGTTCCCACCCTTAACATGCATTTTGTACCATCATTTACTATCCAGCCCAGTCTGAAGAGTTATGCAATAACCTATCTCGAAAGCCGAAATCGGTTCGCTACACTTGAACCCGCAACCTTACCTTTTACGAACAATCTTGAACTTTAATAGGAATATCAAATATGAAATCTACGCGTCAAAACAAAATCAATGACACCCATATTGATTACTTTTGGTTCAGGGTCAAAACGGACCCCCAAAATGAATTTCCAAAAAAGAAGGGCAAAATTGTAACTTTACTTTAAAAATATGTTCCCCATATTTTTAGGAACCTACGTCTGAAAACCCAAGTTAAATTGAGTCAAAAACGAGGTTCAAATCGAAGAAAAACCATTTTTGAGCTTTACCGAGTAAAATGTTTGAAATCTGGGTTAAAATTCAGAATCAAAGTTGTTTTGAAGGTTAAATTGATGAAAAACTAGGAATTATAAGATAAAAGTATTATTCAAGTGAAAATGAGTGAAATTTGGGTTTAAAATCATGCCCTAAGATTTTTCTTGGGGTTTTGAGAAATTACTAAGAAAAGGGTGAATTATTACCTTAAATCCGTAATATAATCAAGAAATAGGTGTTAATCTAGCTTCCCAAGCTCCCACAAACTTCACTTTTAAGCTCTCAAAATATTTAAGATTTAACTCTCAAGAGTCAATATGAAAAATGAGCAAAACGGGCTAAAAGGGTGAAAAATCTGCTATATATTGCAGATTTTTCTGCAATAACTGGTGTTGTCTTTTTTTTTAAGTCGAAATGAACTTCGACGGGGTGTCCGGGATTCGTTCGAAGTCCGATTTAAGCAAACAAACTATGCAACCACGCTAAATTTGACGTTCCGAACGCGATGGTGCTACCAGATTTTTTAGAAAAATTCATTTTCACAAAATTGACCCCTGAAACCCGAAATCTTAATTTTTCCAATCGAGAGTCGAAATGAGATTTAAAAGCCGTAAAATCATATCAAACATGCTAACACACTATAATCGACATTCCGAATCTGTTGGCGAAGTCAGATTTTTCATACAAGGTCGTTTCGATCAAAAGTGGGTCCCACACCCAACTTTCCAATTTTTCAACTTTTCGACCAATAGGTCGAAATGAGCTCCCATTTTTTAGCTTTACCGTGTAAAATATTAGAAATCTAGGTTAAAATCCAGAATTAGAGTGGTTTTGAAGGTTCAATTGATGAAAAACTAGGAATTATAAGATAAAAGTATTATTCAAGTGAAAATGAGTGAAATTCGGGTTTAAAATCTTGCCCTAGGATTTTTTTTTGAGATTTTGAGAAATTACTAATAAAAGGGTGAATTCTTATCTTAAATTTGTAATATAATCAATAAATAGGTGTTAATCTAGCTTCCCAAGCTCCCACAAACTTCACTTTTAAGCTCCCAAAATATTTAGGGTTTAACTCTCAAGAGATAAGATGAAAAATGAGCAAAATGAGCTAAAAGGGTGAAAAATCTGCTATATATTGCAAATTTTTCTGCAATAACTGGTGCTGTCTTTTTTTCTAAGTCGAAATGGACTTTGACGGGGTGTCCGAGATTCGTTCGGAGTCCGATTTATGCAAACAAACTATGAAACCACACTAAATTTGACATTCTAGACACGATGACGCTACCATATTTTTCAGAAAAATTCGTTTTCTCAAAATTGACCCCCGAAACCCGAAATCACAATTTTCCAAATCGAGGGTCGAAATGAGATTTAAAAGCCGTAAAATCATACCAAAAATGCTAACACAATAAAATTAATATTTCGGGTCTGTTGGTGGAGTCATATTTTCCATACAAGGTCGTTTCGACCAAAAGTGGGTTCCACACCCAACTTTCCAATTTTTCAACTTTCTGACCAATAGGTCGAAAGGAGCTTAGGTGCACCAGGACCCGAACCCAAGGTCTACCCAACCTAAAATTGATATTCTGGAGCTGCTGGCGTAGTCCGTTCGGCCATCCATTGCACGGATCAAAAGATATTCACATAAGTCCAAAATAAGACTCTTAAAGCCATAAAAAAACCACAATATTGCATAAATGATACTAAAATGCATCAAAAATCATGTCAATCACTTCCACACCCCAGAAATATCATAATGCAACTATGGGGAGGGATAAAATAGTTAAATCACATAAAATCATAAATTTCACATATTTCATCAAATTTTCAGGTCGTTACAATAATAACAAAATGAAAGATAACGGGTTTAAAATTTGAATTTAATACTTACAGTTTGATACATGACTACAACTTCCTCACATTATCATAATTATAGGAGTTTAAATTTTAAGGATATTTTATAAGAAGCGTTATCCTAATAAACACAAAGACAGATGAAATCAAAATTCAACAAAAATTATTTCAACACTTTTTTTATTTGAGATAACATGTTAATATTCGAAATTTTCAAATTGAAGCATAAAGATTGTTGGTGAAACTCCTTGAATTTTTTTCAATTGTTATTCAAATGGGTAATAAATTCAGGTTATTTCTTTAATCTACGCAGAAATTGTCAACACATATATTTTCTCTCTCTTTTTTTTTTTTTTTTGAAATTTGTAAAAACCTCTAAAATGATCCATCTTCATATGATATGTCAAATTTGATTTATATTCACACTTATTACATTCTCACGATTGTATAATTTATACCGAAATCGTGTAATTTTATGACAATTCTCTTCTATCAATTTGTGTATATAACAAATGAAATAGTTTTTACATAATTTATATTACTTGACATGTTCATAAATTAAATATTTATGTAGCAATATTACATTGAATAGTTTTTGCAGGCGGTAAACTATGGCTACACATAATTATCTCATCAGTGAACAATGATGTTTGAAGATACAATGAAAATTGATTATTCACATTAAATAAGTATGGCACATTCTAGATCATGAGAGATAACTTGCAATCTTTTTAGGTTAATTTATTTATGCATATACATATTTTTGATTTAATAGTTCTGTAGATATTCTAATTGCAAGGTTGTATTGATATTGATTTTATTTCTATGTCTGTATATATGTATATATTTTTTATTTAATATCATACGATTTTATGATAAGACGTCTAATTTCTTGGTTAAATTATTGTTATAATTTTTTTCTTGAAATATGAAACAACTTATTTAAAAATATTATGACATTTAATATATTAATAGCTTCTTTGGAATTTTATGAAATTTTTTACTTTGAAAATTAAGATAAATTTTCTCAAAATTGTTAGGGGGAAGGGTAGGTGTGGGTGGTGAGGGAACAAGGGATAAGTGGGATTAAGAATTCTGTTTTTAAAAAAATAAAAGAAAATAAACTGTAAAAGAATTATTCGGAGAGGGAGGGTCGGGGGGAGGGATGGGTGGGGTAAAATTTTTTTTTTTTTTTTTGAAAAAACCTAAGTTAAAATAAATTTTGTAGGAGTGAGTGGGTGTGGGGGAGTGAGGTAAGGGCGTAAAGATTGGGATGGATGTGGAATTTGGTGCGATGGTCAGATGTATGATTTGAGAGTGGTATTAGAATTTAATTGAACCAATTTAAAAAATGTAATAGTAAATATAAATATAATACTTAAAAATATTAATGATGAAATTGTGAAAAAATAATAAAGCGTGAAATTTAAATGAAAATAATAAAGTGTATGTTCTTAGTTTTTGAATTGAGAGTGATCAAATTTATTTAAAATTAAGTACTTTCAATGTTTAAAATTAAAAATTAAAAGATAATTTAAAAAAAAAAAGTGCAATTAATTAGTTGTAATTTCACTATTGTAATTATTTTTAATATTTCAAAATGAATTTAAAATATGTTAATGTGATACAATAAAAATTGATTAATTTTATTAGTTCAAAATTAATAATCTCATATTTTTAATGAATATTTTTTTAAAAAAACGTTCCACGCATCACACGGCTACCTATACTAGTGATTATATAAAACTAGTGGTCTTACAAAACTAGTCTTTTTTTATATATAGCACAATTACCTATTTGCCCCTCAATATCTCAAATATTTTTAAACAACTCCATAGTTATTTATCTTTAAACTTTTATTTTTCCTCTTTTTTACTTTAATTTTTATCTTTTCTCTCCTCTCTCCTTTTTTTTTCCAGTTTTTCTCAATCCTTACTTTTTTTTCCTTTTCTCCTCTCAACTTCTATTTTTCTAACAATTTTTTTTATTTTACTTTTATTTTTTTTCTTTTTAGTTTTTCTCAACCTTTACTTTTTTTTTTATGTTTCTCCTCTCAACTTCTATTTTTATTTTTTATTTTTTCTCCTTTTTATTTTTAGTTGATTTTTATATTTTTGCTCTTTTTTTTTAAAAAAAATCTAACCTTTATTTTTGTTGTCTTTTTGTCTTTTAAATTTTTCTCAACCTTTATTTTTTTCTTTTCTTTCCCCAACTTCTATATTTTCTTTATTTTTATTTTTTATTTTCTTTGATTTTTTTAAAAATATTTTTCTTCTTTTTTCACAATTATTATTAGTATATTTTATTTATTTGATTTCTTCCAATCAAGTTACGTTCCATGAGTAATAGTTGACACTACACATTGTGGAAGCAAGATATGACTTTCAAAAAAAATGTTATGTTTCATGGGCAAGAGTTGACACTATCACATTGTATTTTTATTTAAGAGATGTTCTGTAACTCTTACCTTAGAGGCACTCAAGGACTTTCAAACAATAAATTATGCCACACGAGCAAGAGTTGACTCTATCATGTTTCGTTTTCATTTATGAGATGTTCTACAACTCTTGCCTTAGAGGCAAGACTTAGCTCAAGGACTTTCAAACAAAAAATTATACCCCACGGGCAAGAGTTGACACTACCACGTTATGTCTTTATTTATGAGATATTCTACAACTCTTGCCTTAGGGACAAAACTTAGCTCAAGGACTTTTAAATAATAAATTATGTCTCACGGACAAGAGTTGATACTACCACGTTATGTCTTCATTTATGAGATGTTCTACAACTCTTGCCTTAGAGGCAAGACTTAGCTCAAGGATTTTCAAGCAATAAATTATGCCCCACGGGCAAGAGTTGATACTGTCACACCCCTTTTTAACTCCAAAAGATCATTTTTAAGTTCGAAAGGGTTTTTATTGTTAAAGTGACAAAAGATTGAAAATTATTTTGAGAAGGATCTTTTAAAATTAAATTCATAGTCTCCACTTGACATAAATCGGGTGTGCTTTTCGAAAATGATTTTGACTCTAAAACTGGTTTGCGAACAGAGATTTCGGCTAAGGATTTCTGTTGATCCAGGGGAAGGTGTTAGGCACCCCTCGATCCTGTGGTCTGACCACGGTCTCTTGGTGAGTGTATCGGCTAATTTGACACTACATCTATATAAACCACATAAAACACATCAAAATAATTAATCAAAATACACGAAACAAAACAAATCCAAAGTATAGTGTTCAGTTCAATTATACAGTCTGAAAATTAAAAAATGCGAAAAGTAAATCCTATTCTAACCTACACTAATCTTGAACTGCGCTCTCATGCTTTACCCGATGCCTCGGGGCTTCATCACGAATCTTCTTTACGTATATGATACTTCGGGGCATTCCTCGGTGAATAAATACAAATACCTCGGGGCATTCCCCGGCCAAATGATACATTTGATCCAAAAAAGTAATAAAACCAAATCATTCAACACATGTTTCGAGCATTCAATATTCCACATTTGCTAAAATTCGCCTACCCGAACCTACTATCTGCCTACCCAATTCGACCTATCATGGCATTATCACGATAGACGATATCAATGAATCAAAACAACTATAAATCAATATTAATCCTAATTCACTTTAGAATTTTTTTCAATTCCCGCCCCCAATTCGATGAAAGATCAACAAATCGATATCAACAATCATTTCGGTGATAAAAAAATCAACATCAACAAAATAAGATCCACATGTAATGAATTATACAAGAAAGAATACCAAACAATTAGAAATTAATAGAGAACAAGATGAAAATTGGACCTTAATGTTGCTTTCAATATACAACACCGCGTCTGAAAACCCCAACACGAACCTCAATCACGAACTAACTTCCGACCTCGGTAGACCCACTTCGAATTTCTAAGCTTTGGATCAGTTTTTCAGTGGAATTTAACTAAAAAAATGGGAAGAGATTAACTATTGACGTGATCTCAGATCCGAATAGAGTCTGTAGTACTGTTTTTCGGTCAAAATCTCCGACCCACTTTCGTCTTCCCCGTTACTATAGGTATTCATGTGCGTTGAGAGCGTGTGTGTAATTTCTGTGCGACTAGTGTGTGTGAATATAGTGATGGAGAGTGTGATAGGCGTAAGGGTCAGTGAAAGAAAAAAATTTCAAGCCAATTGTGTCGTCCCTTTTTAAGAAAAAAAGATGAAGATGATGACCAAGAATGATCCCCTCTTGTGTGTGTTTTCTGAATATGGAATAAAAAGATCAAAAAGAAGAACTTTTCAGTGGGCCCCCTTCCACTTTTGTTTTCTTGTTTTTTTTTCCTTTTTTCCTCTATTCACGTGTCCCTCCCTCCTTTCTTGGAAAATTCTATCCAATTGAAATAAAGATTCAAAAAGCATTTTCCAAATGGGCCCTCTTCTATTTTTGTTGTATTTCATTTTTTTGTTCCTTTTTTCTGTTAGTGATAATTAAATATGAAGGGAAGGATTCGGGTATAGGGTAGGTGGGGTAGGGTGAGTTGGTTAGGAGTTTGTTATTTTTTGTCTTTTTATGGGGTATAATTATATGGTTGAAGGTACACGGTAGGACAAGGTAAAAATAAGTAAAAATGATATAGAGGAGAAATAAAATTAGGTGTCTACAACATGCTCCTTTTGAATGTAAACATGAAGTGTTTTCAGACAAAGAAGTAGACAACGAGACAAAATTTTATCCCAACCATTATTCAACAAGAATGAAATAGTAAGATGGAGGGAAACCATGTCTTGACTTTGGATGTCATACTCACCCCTAGTTATGAGTGAATCAAGTCACAGGTATCCCCAAGGACTGAAAGAAGAGAGACTATACCGAGTTGGAGAGTTGAGTGAGGCCCTGTCGAGGTTCCGATCCACGGCTCTGTCATTACATCAAAATGAAATTACAAAATCCTATCTATGCAGCTTCTTCTGGACTCTTGACTTGAGTTTCATCACCCTATTCTTCAGGAAGGCTCCTGACTTGCAATTTCATCACTCTATTTTCTGGGCGAGCTGTCGACCTGCAATTTCAATCACTTGTTGCTTGGTTTCCAATTTCTTCACACTGTTGTTTGACTTTAAACTTCTTGACCTTGTTGTTTGAATTTTAACTTCTTGACCTTGTTACTTGACTTTTAATCTCTTAACCTTGTTACTTGACTTTTAATTTCATCACCCTATTCTTCAGGCGGGCTCCTGACTTACAATTTCATCACCTTGTTCTTCAGGCGGACTCCTGACTTGTAATTTTCTCACCTTGTTCTTCAGGCGGGCTCCTGAAACCAAAATCAAAACTAGAACGAAAATTCCCAAACAAAGATTATGATAAAGAAAGATTTTATTTTTCTGAAAGTAAAATTTCATTTTTCAGGAGGGTCCTAAACAGAAAGTAAAGTCCCATTTTCCAAGATGGTCCTGAATAGAAAGTAAAGTTCCATTTTTCAGGAGGTCCTGAACAGAAAATAAAATCTCATTTCTTAGGAGGGTCCTGAACAGAAAGTAAAATCCTATTTTTCAGAAGGGTCCTGAGTATAAAGTAAATTCCCATTTTCCAGGAGGGTCCTAAGCATAAAGTAAATTCTCATTTTCCAGGAGGGTCCTGAACATAAAGTAAATTTCCATTTTCCAGGAGGCACCTGAACAGAAAGTAAAGTCCCATTTTCCAGGAGGGTCCTGAACAGAAAGTAAAGTCCCATTTTTCAGGAGGGTCCTGAACATAATGTAAAATCTCATTTTTCAGGAGGGTCTTGAACAAAAAGTAAAGTCCCATTTTCCAGGATGGTCTTGAACAGAAAGTAAAGTTTCATTTTCCAAGAGGGTCCTAAATCGAAAGTAAAGTCCCATTTTTCAGGAGGGTCCTGAACAGAAAGTAAAATCTCATTTTTCAGGAAGGTCCTGAATAGAAAGTAAATTCCCATTTTTCAGGAGGGTCCTGAACAGAAATTAAAGTCCCATTTTTCAGGAGGTTCCTGAACAGAAAGTAAAGTCCCATTTTTCAGGAGGGTCCTGAACATAAAGTAAATTCCCATTTTCCAGGAGGGTTCTGAACAGAAAGAAAAATCTCATTTTTTAGGAGGGTCCTGAACATAAAGTAAAGTCTCATTTTTCAGGAGGGTCCTGAACAGAAAGTAAAGTCCCATTTTTTAGGAGAGTCCTGAACATAAAGTAAATTCCCATTTTCCAGGTGGGTTCTGAACAGAAAGTAAAATCCCATTTTCCAGGAGGGTCTTGAACAGAAAGTAAAATCCCATTTTTCAGGAGGGTCTTGAACATAAAATAAATTCCCACGGATGTGTATTTCCAATGGTAACTAAATTAAGTGAAGTGAGTTTGCCCCTGTTTCAACGAAAAAAATTTATCAGTTAAAAACTTAGTGGTGGCTTGTGGCACTTGGCTGTCCCAACACCTGCTCTAGTGTTGATTCCCTTTATTTTATTTCAGATTACTGGCACTTGCTTCTGCTTTATCGTGTCATTGACCCAAACTCAGATTATTAAGAGTGACTCCAAAATAAACACAGTATCTTTGCTTTGTCATGCTTCTCAGATAAACCCTTTAAACCTTGGTATTTCCATGAGTTCCTAAGTTTGTCTGTTGATAAAACTTTCTGCATACCTTATTCGTCCCACAATCATGTCTCTTTCATATGCTGGCTTTGTCTTGCCTTGTGCAATTGATGAAGTTGGTATCCATTTTTGAAATTTTTTCTCACTTGTTTTGACATGGACTTGACTCAAAGACAAAAGAAAAATGACAATAATTTTTGTTTTATTTGGATAACTGACTTAAGAAAAATTAAAATGTAACTAAATAGAAGAGAGAAATGACAATGAATATCTCCGTTGAAAAAGATGAAAGAAAATTTTATCTGAGAATGACAGTCAACTCTAATGATTATGACATGCATATCAGATTAAACTGTCTGATCTTTCAATAACCTCGAACTTGAGGTGCTTCCTTAAGTCAATTGCATTTAAGACCTCATTTGTCTAGTGGAGTCTTGAATGGTTTTTGTCAACAAGCCTATCTCATTTTTCTTTTCTCAGCTTACCATTGCCTTATGGTGTCTGTGAGGGTTTTTCACCAATGAGACTCTCTTGTTCTTACTTGTCTCAACTCACCATCGTATTACAGTGCCCGTGAGGTTTTCACCAATAAGACTATCTCATTTTTATCTCTCTCATCTTACTATCATCTTACGGTGCCTGTGAGGGTTTTCATCGATAAGACTCTCTCATTTTTATTTCTCTCCTGATTTCTTATGCTAAGGAAGACAAGTAGTCCCAAAATACGTCATCATATCCATTGCATGATTAGCCTTAACATTCTCAAAGATTGATTTGAAGGTCTTTCTTTGGTTGTAACTTGGATTTTGGATAGGGTTAGAAAGAAAAGATGACATGGGGCCCAAACGACACTTAAAGTGGGGTGGGACTTACAACTTTTGAAATCGACTTAAACAATGAGGATTAACTCATGCCCCAATTTCTTTTGACTGGACAATTCTAAATTATTTATTTGGTTGGACCGAGCCCCGAATAGGGTAGCCTACGTATCTCACCCTCAAAAGAGGAGAATCAGGTCACACGTAGTTCCGGCAGCTTGTTCTTTTGCTTGATTTTGATTTTTTTCTTGCTTTTCTCTTTTATTGCCTTTTTTCCTCTTAGAAACTTTCTGACTCTATTTTTCTCGACACTCTTCTCTTTACTTTCATTTTGGACATATTTTCTTTTTTTTTTTCTCTCTCTTTTTGAAATTTTTCTGGCTCTACTGTTTTGCTCGATACTTTTCTTTTGAGCTTTGTTGACTTTATCTTGATTCCAAAATAGTGGTATGAAAGAAAATAACACTAAGGCTCAAATGGGGTAAACAAAGGATGACACAATATTTGGATAACAGAATGAAATGCCTTCGTCATATCAATCCTTGAAAATACTAGTACATAGCATACAATGTGAAAGTGCATGATCAACATCATTTATGACATGTTTTACAACACTAACTTGCCCCGAACATGTGTGTCACCTCTTTTTCTATACTTGTCAAACGTACAACTCTACATTTGTTGTACTTCCCACACATTGAATGACTTATCATGCTTTTGTGGAGTTGATTTTCTTCCTGTTCCTCTTGATAGGATCACGCAGACAATGTTTGACCTAATTGAGCTATGTTTTTCAGTTGATGACCAAGTTATTCTTGTGATTCTCAAAATAATTTTCAAAGAAAGCTTGAACTTATCACCAAATATCTCAGCACTCTACCTATTTTCTCAGATGCTCTCTTTTTCTAACTTTAACCATCTTATTCAATGTTCATGCTTAAACTGGATTTTAAGATCTGACTAAAAATTCTGTTAGCATGTCATATCACTAGAATCAATATAAAATGTAACGTGGAAAGAAAACAAACAAAAACATATTTAAAATACAAAGGAAAAGGGGGCACTCCATCTGATTAAAATGAAAGATAGAAGGGTTTGAACATAATAACAAAGGAACAAAACAAGATAGATCCTGAACTACAACCCTGAAATAATTCAGATAACAGAAAATAAAATAAAATAAACTACCAGACCTCTTTCTAAGACGGAGATGGGTGACTTCTCAATTTCTCAGCCTGACATCTTAGCCACTAGTTTGCATATCGGCATGACTAGAGCTTTCCTTACTGTCAATATTCTGCACCATAATTATCTATCTTGAATCATCTTTTCAATTTCTCTTTTCAAAGCCCGATAATCTTCAATACTGTGACCCTGAACATCAGAACGATATGCACATCGTATACTAGGGTCAAAACTTCTTTAATATATGTTAGAAGTATACTCAAGGAGAGGAGTGATCATGCCCCTTTGTACCAATCTATAGAATAAAGTGGTAGACGACTCTCTAATTAGTGTGAAGTTATCTCTTGACTTTTACTTCATTTCATTGTTTGGCTTGGATCGAAAATCTGGCTTAGGAGGGCTTTGGTATGTTTGTGGAGTTTGAGGATGACTCTGATGAGTTGGTGTATTCCATAGTTGGTAAGAACGCCATAGTTGGTAAGAAGGAAGTTGAACATATGGTTGTGCGTAGTATACTAGATATGAAGGTGGGGAAATGAAGTATAATGGATTTTGAGTGGGATTATAGAGAGCTTGGGTATGAACTTGGGCTTGAGATTGATGGCAACGACGACGTTGTCTTCTTAGATATGCCCGTTCTCCAACTACAATAGCAACTGTATCTTCCTGATTCTTCTTTCCTCCAGTTTCCTTTAATTGATTGCAATATTGTCCCAAATGTTTCACGGATTCCTCCTGTCCATCTTGCTCCTCAAATTTTGATATCTCAAGGATAGGGTTAACACTTGAAGACTTGCCTTAGATTTTGTATGAAATATCTTTTTTACTCATAAGTCTTAGAGAACTTTTCAGAATATTTCCTACACTTTTCATTTTTCTAACCATTTTCTCTGGCTCTTTTGGCACACTAGGCTTCTTGTTAAGAAATTTTGGTGGTCCAGTTATCTTAAAAGTAGGATCAGGAGTATAGCGATAATCACCAAGAGTATTGAAAAAGGGTCCATTAGCAGCATGAGAAAGCACAACTGTTGGGCGGTTGGCCAATGTAGAAGCCTCAATAGGGGATTGAGCAACAAGATCGCACACAACATGTGGTGTTGTGAATGTAGCAGGCTTATACTAAGGAGCTAGAGGAAAAATGGTGGAAGTATTGTGATGTTTTTGGCTTGGAATAAATTCTGAGTCATGCTGTGGTGCATCAACAATAGTAGGAAACTGACTTTGCGATTTTGGTGGAAAACTCAAGGTATTTGTAGGATCAATAAAGGGAAATGGAGGAGGAGGAAACCCACTGGCCCAAGCTCGATGCATTTCTGTCATTTTTAGGCTTAGCCTCCTAATCTCTTGCTTCAAACTCTCATTTTCCTAATTCTTTGTTGATCCATAATGTCACTCTCTATATCTTTGTTGAACACAACTAACCCTTTGGATTTGGTGTGATGTGAAAGACCAGCCAGAATGCCACAAACCAATCACCTTAAACTGACTCAACAAAAAAAATAACAAATGTGTTAGAGTTCAACACTTTTTCAAAACCTCTTTTTCCTTCTTTTTTTTGGAAAAGATCAGATCACCGAACCCAAGAAGGGCGCCTATGTATCTCACTCCCGAGAGAGGAGTCGTGCCAAAATGGCCAATTGAACTCTTTGGTTTTTTTTGTTTTCTCAAACTTTAAGAAGAAAAGAAAATAATAATTTGTCAAAAGAATTGACGAAAATGTTTTTGAATTTTTCAGCTTTAACATCCCTATACAAAGTGAAATCTATGATTACCATGGAAAATCTTTTTGGGTTTTCAGTTTTAAATTTCATATTAAAATGAAAACTGAACCTATTAAAGGAAAATCTTTTTGCAGTTTTCTTTTAAAGATGTGCATGAAACACTTACTACTCTAAATAAAGCGTGAAGAAAATCTTTTTGGATTTTTTTTCAAATAAGATACCCGAACCAACCATAGGCTGCTTACGTATCTCACATCCCGAAAGAGGAGAATCAGGGGTGCGTAGTTCGTCCAGATTGGACAATTAATGATTAAATAACAAGCTAGAACCAGACTTAAGAGATACGACCGAAGGCAGACGATGAACCACGTTAATAAAATCTTTTGAGTTTTCATTTTGACACTTCACAGAAAAATGACATCAACAACTATGAAAGAAAAATCTTTTTTTGGTATTTTCGTTATACGAAATGTAAAAAAATTTCTAACATCTTTTTTTTTTTTGCATTTTTCTTTTATAAAAACTCATATGAATGAAAAATAATTTTGAAGTTTTCGAATTGTGAATGCATGCTAAACAAGACAAAGGAAAATCTTTTTGATGTTTTTGAGAAAATGAGTGCGAAAGGTAAAAAAAAATCTTTTTGAATTTTTGAATTGTGGAAAACAAAAGTCATAAAGAACTTTGAAATCTACAAAACTCTTTTTTTTTTCTTTTCGACTCACTTTTTTCCATTGCCTATACACTTTATTTCTAACACATGTTTTCCCCAAATCAGTCCGTCAAAAGAACCCATTACCCTCAAAGATGCAACATTTAGCACGTAGGGATGCGGTAGAGGCGAGTCTCCTATAAAGGACCAAATGGGCCCCCCTAGGTCTCAATATAATGAACATAAGTTTGACCTAGAGGCTGACCTACGCTGGGGTTCACTAACAAGGCTGTTCGAGGGAGCGTATGGTAGATAGTGAATGCTTTAGTTGTCCACCTACTCCATACCAGCCAACGGCTCCCCCCTCCTAAAATAAGGGTGACTCAACTATAGGTCGTGTACACAGCGTGTACTACAAAACTTATTGTAGAAAGAATTGACTCGGGTCATGCATATGATGCCAGTTATAAAGAGGTAACACATAAGAGAAAAACTGTAAACAAAGAGCACGTAAGCACTCGACAATGATAAAATAAACAACAAATGATAACACAAATAATATTTACACACCCATAATGTAAAACTAAGCCAATAAACTCCAAAAAATAAGCTCGAATTCTGAAAAATCTCCAGCAGAGTCGCCAGAGCTGTTACACCCCTTTTTTGTACTCAATAAGATTCGTTCGAAAGGGTTTTTATTGTTAAAGTGACAAAATATTGAAAATTATTTCGAAAAGGATCTTTTAAAATTAAATTCAGAGTTGCCACTTGACATAAATTGAGTGTGCCAATTCACCTTTCAAAATCCTTTTTTGAAAATGATTTTGACTCTAAAACTGGTTTGCGAATAGAGTTTCGGCTAAGGAATTCTATTGATCCAGGGAAAGGTGTTAGGCACCCCCCGATCCCGTGGTCTGACCACGGTCGCTTGGTGAGCGTATCGGCTAATTTGACACTATATATATATAAACCACATAAAACACATCAAATTAATTAATCAAAATACACGAAACAAAACAAATCCAAAGTATAGTGTTCAGTCCAATTATACAGTCCAAAAATTAAAAAATGCAAAAAGTTAATCCTATTCTAACCTACACTAATCTTAAACTGCGCTCTCGTGCTTTACCCGATGCCTCAGGCCTTCATCACGAACCTCCTTCACGTACATGATACTTCGGGGCATTTCCCGGTGAATAAACACAAATACCTTGGGGTATTCCCTGTCCAAATGATACATTTGAACCAAAAAAGTAATAAAACCAAACCATTCAACACATGTTTCGAGCATTTAATATTCCACATTTTCTGAAATTCGCCTACCCGAACCTACTATCTGCCTACCCAACTCGACCTATCATGGCATTATCATGATTGACGATATCAATGAATCAAAACAACTATAAATCAATATTAATCCTAATTCACTTTAGTAATTTTTCAATTCCCACCCCCAATTCGATGAAAGATCAACAAATCGATAATAAGAATCATTCCTGATGATAAAAAAAATAAATCAACATCAACAAAACAAGATCCACACATAATGAATTCAACAAGCAAGAATACCAAACAATTAGAAATTAATAGAGAACGAGATGAAAATTGGACCTTAATGTCGCTTTCAATATACAACATCACGTTTGAAAACCCCGAACACGAACCTCAATCACGAACTAACTTCCGTCCTCGATAGACCCACTTCGAATTTCTAAGCTTTGGATCAGTTTTTCATGGGATTTAACTAAAAAATAGGAAGAAAGTAACTGTTGACGTGATCTCGGATCAGAATGGAGTTGGTAGTACTATTTTTCGGTCAAAATCTTCGACCCATTTCCGTCTTCCCCGTTATTGTAGGTATTCGTGTGCGCTGAGAGCATGTGTGTGATTTCTATATGACCAGTGTGTGTGAATATGGTGATGGAGAGTGTGATAGGCATAAGGGTTAGTGAAGAAAAAAAAATTCAAGCCAATTGTATCGTCCCTTTTTAAGAAGAAAAGATGAAGATGATGACCAAGAATGATCCCCTCTTGTGTGTGTTTTCTGAATATGGAATAAAAAGATCAAAAATAAGAAATTTTTAGTGGGCCCCCTTCCACTTTTGTTTTCTTGTTTTTTTTCTTTTTTCCTCTATTCAAGTGTCCCTCCCCCTTTCTTGGAAAATTCTATCCAATTGAAAATAAAGATCCAAAAAACATCTTCCAAATGGGCCTTCTTCTATTTTTGTTGTATTTTTTTTTTGTTCTTTTTTTCTGTTAGTGATAATTAAAGGTGAAGGAAAGGAGTGGGGTATAGGGTAGGTGAGGTAGGGTGAGTTGGTTAGAAGTTTGTTATTTTTTATCTTTTTGTAGGGTATAATTATATGATTGAAGGTACACGTTAGGATAAGGTAAAAATAAGTAAAAATGATATCGGGGAGGGAAAAAATTTGGTGTCTACAAACACTACCACTCATATCTTCATTTATGAGATATTCTACAACTCTTGTCTTTGGGACACGACTTATTCCAAGCATTTTCAAATAAGTTATGTACAATGGGAAAAAGTTAACGCTAACACATTGTACTTTTTACTTATGAAATGCTCTATAACTCTTGTCTTAGAGGTACGACTCAGCCCAAGGACCATTAAACTACAAGTTATGCCTCATGGTTAAGAGTTGATACCATCATATTGTGTCTTGATTTATGAGATGCTATATAACTCTTTTCTTAGAGGCAAGACTTAGACCAAGGGCTTTCAAGCAACACGTTGTGCCCCATGAGCAAGAGTTGACATTACCACATTGTGTTTTGATTTATGAAATATTCTATAACTCTTGCCTTATAGGCAAGACTTAACCCAAGGACTTTCAAACAATAAGTTATGCCCATGGGTAAGAGTTGACACTATCACATTATATTTTGATTTATGAGATGTTCTATAACTCTTACCTTAGGGGCAAAACTTAGCGCAAGGACTCTTACAATAAGTTATGCTTCATGGGCAAAATTTGACACTATCACATTGTGTCTTAATTTATGAGATGTTATTTAAATAAAGGACTTTCAAACAACAAGTTATGCCTCATTTAAGAGTTGACACTACCACATTATGTCTCGATTTATGAGATATTTTATAACTCTTGCCTTAGAGGCACGAATTAGTTATGCCCCATGGGCAAGAGTTGACACTACCATATCTTGTCTTGACTTATGAAATATTCTATAACTCTTGCGTGAGAGGCAAGACTTAGCCGATAAGTTATGCCTCATGGACAAGAGTTGACACTATCATATTGTGTCTTGATTTATGTGATGCTCCACTAGTTTTGCCTCTAAGAAAACACTTAGACCAAGAACCTCTCAAAAGAACAAGTTACACCCAATGGACAAGTGTTGACACTACCACATTGTTTTTTGATTTGTGAGATGTTCTACAATCCTTGCCTTAGAAGCAAGACTTAACTCAATGATTTTCAAACAACAAGTTATGCTCCGCATTGTATCTTGATTTATGAGTTGTTCTATAATTTTTGCTTTAGAGGCAAAACTTATCCCAAAGGACTTCCTAAGAACAAATCATGCCCTTAAATTTGCTTTGATGTGAAAAAAGAAGAAGATTCCTTTGCGGATTATCTATCTTTTTATTTATTTGCAAAATATAATCGAGGTTGAGAAAAAAGAGAACAAACAAAATAGAGAAATAAAAAAAGAGATTTAGAAAAAAAGACAAGCAAAAAATAAAGATTAAGAAAAAAGAGAAGAATAAATAACCAAAAAAAGAAAAAAAGATTGAAAAAAACAAACACGAGAAGAAAAAAATAAAAATAAAGTTTGAGAAATAGAAAAAAGAAAAAATGAGAAATGAGAAATGATAATAAATAAAAATAAAGATTGAGACCAATGAATTAAAAAAAAGAGAGAAAGAAATGAAGAAATAAATAGTATTTGAGAAAAAAAAAAGGAGAAAAAAATAAAAGAAAAATAAAAGTTGAGACAAACGAATTAAAATAAGAAAGAAAATAAAAGTTAAGGTAAAAAAAATTAAAATAGAAGTTGAGAGACAAATGAAAATAAAAAGTTTTAAAATATTTAAGGTGTAGAGGGACAAAATTGTACTTGTACTTACATAAAAAGAAAGGAAGGTTTGTCTTTAAATACTTTTCTTATGGAGGTCAAAACCAAAACCACCCAATAGTGGGGTCATCCCATGTAATTTTCTGTTAATTTTGCATCTCGCTTTGGTCTAGTTAATGTATTATGTGTCTCGATCAAATAGTTTTAAAAATGGATGTATCTCGGTAACCAAATTATGTATCTCAACCTCAGAATTATGTATCCAAGAAAAAAATGGAGTAATTAACTGTTACATTCTTAAGTTCAAAATTATGTATCTCAGCTTCAAAATTATGTGTTCGAATGCTAATTATGTATCCGAAAATTGCAAAATAGAAATTATTTATAATTTAGCAAAACGTGGGGATAGGGAGTAATTAAAGGTAAACTTTTTAGGATTTATATAAGTTTTACATACTTTTTTAGCCATGAAATTACAATGTATATTTGTTATAAATATAAAGTAAGAACAACAAGAATAAAGAGAGAATAGTAACCACAAGGGTTGGTGTGGTGGTCCCTCACTCACCCCTTAAGCAAGAGGTTGAGGATTCGATCCCCACCTCTGGTGAATGAAAAAAACTTTGTGGTCAGTTCCCTACCACTTAGTGCGCTGACCGTGAAATGAAGGATTAGTCTCACGGCTGCTGGCTGTGGGGATACCTTGGGAAACCAAAAAAAAAAGAATAGCGAGACTCTTGAGAGGTTTCTTGATGGGTTGATTACAATTAAGGAAAACCCCTTTATTTATAGGGGAAAACTAAACTTGAGGTTTATAATTTTTTCATAAATAGACACTCACTATATATAGTAATATATTTATAACCCCCCCCCCTGAATGTTTAATTGATAGATAATGTGCCTTGTTAAAATCTTACTAGAAAAAAACCCGTGGAAAAAGGATCTAGCGAAGGAAAAAGAGTACACATCTCTAACAATACTCATATAGGATACCTCATTAAAAATCATGCAAGGAAAATCCAGTGAGACAAAACCTTGTAAGAAAAAAAGAGTACAACACGTATTAACTCCCCCTAATAAGAACATCCTTAAACCTTTGCATCCCAATCTTGTGCACTATCTTCTTAAAAGTTGCAATTGGAGGAGACTTGGTGAGTAAACCAGCCACATTTTCACTTGAATGAATTTGTTGTACGTTAATATCAATATTCTTTTGTAGCTCGTGTGTATAGAAAAACTTTGGTGAAATGTGCTTCATTCTATCTCCTTGAGTTCTCCCTTAAGTTGAATTGTGCATACTGCATTATCCTCATAAAAAAATCATAGGTACTTTGTCACATTTTAGACCACATTTTTCATGAATGATATGTATCACGGACCTCAATCACACACACACACTTGGCTTGCTTCATGAATAACTATTATCTTAACATTGTTCGATGAAGTGGCTATGATAGACTGTTTTGTATATCTCCAAGATATGGCAGTACCCCTACATATGAACACATAACTTATTTGAGATCGAGCTTTATACAGTCAGATAAGTACCCAACATCAACATAACCAACAACATCGGGACTACAACATTTAGAATAAAATAAACTCATATGTTTGATCTTATTCCTATGTCTCCTAGTAGGAGCAGAATTATACCTTGCTAACAAATTAATCTAAATACTATGTCGGATCTTGTGGTATTTACAAGATACATTAGTACACCAATTGCACTAAAATATATAACTATTCCAATCCGGTATATTTCTCATTCAAGCAAATAATTTATTACTTTTGAAAACTCTCCAAGAGTTTCAATAATTTTCAAGTTATAAATTTATGTAATATAAGAATTATAGATAAGTTTCCTAGAAACTTTTATATGCTTCAAGCATTTTGAATCCTTAAAAGTTTTCATATAAATTTTTT
This sequence comes from Capsicum baccatum var. pendulum, assembly GCA_030864225.1. Lineage (NCBI taxonomy): Eukaryota > Viridiplantae > Streptophyta > Magnoliopsida > Solanales > Solanaceae > Capsicum > Capsicum baccatum. Next base: position 45,049,795 of record CM061554.1, read on the forward strand.
GAAGTGACAATATTAAGTACTCCATGTGTGACATCTTCAAGTGTCTGGACGACAAATCAAATAAGTGTTATGCTTACCTAGATACATCATTTCACATCACTTGATAAATACTTCTACGTCAACATGCTTAAATAAACGTAGAATTCAGATCCTCATAATCTTTCTCAATATTGCGTCAATATTGTATCAAAGATATTGATCATATTTCATTTAGAATTGGTTCAAAGTATGAGATAATATTTTGATATCTCATCACTTCATTATTTTCAGGTACCTGAACCTCTCATAAGGTTTCATGTAGTGTTATGTCACAATTTCCAAGAGAACATTGACTTCTTATTAAGATTATTTGCTCCTTATCCTTTTCAAGGATCATCTCATTTAGAATCGATTGGGCTACCACGCTTCATACATGCAGAGGCTTTGTCCTTTAGGGACACAAAATAGGAGCACTTGCAGCTTAAATATGAGATGCTTTCGGCATTTGACTTGAATTATCATTTTAACGAGGATCCGATGACAATTCCTAACATATTTCATAGTTGTTTATAAACTCTCCCTTATGTTACGAAAACTAACATACATCCCCCGTCTTTTTTAAGAAATCCATATTTGTGCATTATGGTATATTAATTAATCATATACCGCACATCAGAACTATTAGATGGACAATATGTGGTTCCTGATTCAGAACCAATTTTGAGTGGATTTAATCATAATTTATTGGTTTGATGTATACAAGTACTTTTGTATATAATATATCATGTTTTAAACCCGCACATGAAGCTTTGTTCTCGTTCAGCTATTTATCAAAGATGTTCAATGTCAAACCATCATCATCAAGATGAATTATCTTAATTACACAATCTGAAAATTATGCTTTTATCTTAATTTTATTGAGCAAACAACTTTATGAATATCAAACTGCAGGTTAACAATAAATATACATTTGATCATCTTATTGATGCATCTTTTTAAACATATTACATGATAGGTGAACGGGCTTTTATTCACCTTTTATACTTTTTAAATTTTAATGGATCCAATCCCAAAATTAGTTGGTCCAACCAACTTGTCATGAGAACAAGCAACTTTAAAAGTAATGACGAATTTTCTAATTCTTAAATATATGTTCAATACTCAATATGCACATCTTTGGAATGTCGCAGTCGTTCATGTTAATTTATGAACTTTTATTCTAGCAAACTCCAAGTTTATCATGACATGTACCTTTTACTTCAGTAAATTTCAGACTTACTATTACATGAATAAATTTCAGATTTACTACTTCAGAAGTAGATTTCAAAATAATTCTTCTCAGTTATTCTGCCTCTTTCGGAGGTGAGTTATGGTACCATCACAATCAAGTGCACATTTGTATTAATATGCTTTACTAAATATTATCGCATTCACCTTGGGGAATGGATATGTACTTAAAGCAATCAAAATTCTCATTTCTTAGGAATGAAATATAATTGTGCCTTAAGTCTATCAAATTTTGATAGCTTATAACCTCTTTCATTATATTGCTACTTCATAAGCACATCGAGGCATACATATAATATAGAAAATATTTTTCTAACATATTTTATAATCATGATAAGCGTGTGAACATATTATCACTTTTGATGATTATTATCATAGTCTCTTCATGCTTATATTCGTACATTCAATCACTTGTATTCTTTTAGACATATTATGCATTGCTACCACATTCCCTTCAAGAATGGAGCATGTTGTCAACTTTCAGATTCATCATATATTGTTGTCATATTCACTTCATGGAATAGAGCAATCAATGGGATATGTTTCATGACTTTTCATCAACCACCCATTATTTTCCCTTAGCCATCATAATATCATCAATATGGTGTATTGAGATTCAAACTCAATATCTTATCCATATAAAGGTGTCTTAGGTTATAACTCGATGGGACTTGAACCCAACATCTTATCATCATGGTGCATTGAAACTTTTAACCCAATGTATTACCCTCTTAATGAGATAAGACTTAAATTCATCATCATATCTTTTAACAATATTGTTTTTCATAAAAGAATTAAAAGCATAAGTGGTCCAAACCAATTATTTTTCCTCAAGTCCAACAATAATTATATCATTAGTAGCAAAACACAAATAACATAAGGAATTTACTAACCTTGGAATTACCTTTAAATTTATAATCTCACCTTGTTTTGACAAAGTCTCATGTTGATAACGTGTTATGAAATATAAAGCAAATAAGAAGAAAAATAGAGAGAGAAGAGAGAGTCTCCTGAGAGATTTCTTGATGAGTTAATTACAATGAAGGAAAACCTCTTTATTTATAGGGAAAAACTAACATTGGAATTTCTAACTTTTCCATAAATATACATTCACTATATATGGTAAAGTAGACACTCACTATATATGGTAATATATTTATAACATTATGTGTATTTTTTTTGTAATTATCCCATAATAATTACCTAACAACCTAAAAGGAAGAAAACAAAATATATTTCTTAGCCCAAACACTACTAAAAAATTACTATTTTTGCATTAAATTTTTTCACTAATAAATGTCCAGTGAGAACTTCCATTGATATGTTGAATGATCAGTTGGTAAAAAAAAAAAAATTAAAATTAGCAGTTAAAAATTAATTTTCACTATGTATTTTTTCAGTGAGCTAATTTGATGAAAGAATTATGTTTAATAATACAAATGTTTCATTGGTTTACAATGGAAAAAAACTTCTATTTTTAATTGTAAAATTGAAAACCATAGAATTATTTTTTTAAAAAATACTTACATACCATTTCATTTTACGTAGGGAAAATTAACTATATAAACTTATTAGATTAGTTATTACAAGTTACAACAAAACTTTTAAGTTTTCAAGTTATAGCAACTTTCATTTAAAAAATATATATAAAAAAGGGCTTTTTGTTATGTTGAAAATACAAAAAAGTAAATAATGAAAAAGAAAAATAAAGATTTAATACAATTAATATACAATTTACATTCCTTAAATATAGTTAACCTTAATTGCCGATATTTATCCACCCTCAAATCACTCTAACCATTATTTTATCCTCCTACTTTAATGCTTGTATTAATAGTTTTCATCTTCATACACTACCTTTCTATTTGTACGCGATTAATTTCTGCCAGTAAACAAAACACCGCAATTTCGACGTCAACAAATTGCTGGAGATTATAATTTGAAAGAAAAGCAAAAATAAGTATTTCTTTTGATAACAAATATGAATTCTGTTAATTTGCATTCAATCATGATACATCATGGAAAGAGATGAAATTCATCAGGTTTGTTAAATTTTTGTATGAAAATGGATATTTTCCATTCAAAATGAATTTAAAGATTTATTTTTTTGTCTTTCTTTAATTCTCTATTGTTACATTGTTGAATTTTGTACGTTTATCAATTGCGTAAAAACTAAAATTATTGTTTAAATGGGAATACCGAGGGACTTTGGAATTAATGGGATTATGTATGATGCAACAACGAAGTACAAAGGATTAGTAGAAGCAATCGCAACACAACTGATGATAGACCTATCGAATTGAAAGGTCAAGTGCAAGCAGGTAAAAATGATTGTGTATTTTTAGAGAATTAAATTGGACATTATAGTTGTATGTAATTCGGGTATCTATTATTTATTTATTTTTTAAAATTTAACAGCTACTATTTGGTTTGTGTAGTGGAGGATTGTACTTGATTTCTTAGTTCTTCCAGAATTAACAAATCAAAGATTTTTAAGATAAGAAAGTACGGTGACATTCATACATTCTCAGTAAAGGATCAAGTTTATGCAAGGTGTCAAGAGATGAAAAAAGTGGTAGCCGAAATGATTTTAACCAATCAAAGATTCCAGAATCACCAGGGAGTAATGGTATATTTAGATCAGAAAAGTAGTATTGTTGATTTTTTTGTTAAATATCTATTGTATGTGACACCAAAATATATGACAATAGATATTACTGAAAATACTGAACAATCTATTATTTGTGTTGGCATATAAGATTTTACATACAAATGACGTATTCTTATATAACTGTTTTTAGTGTATGAAACTAGTATAGTACACAATACAATATCCATGAATTGTTTAATAAATTACATTAAAATCAGTTTATATACTCATTTCATACTTAAATAATACTTTTTTGAGTTCACAATGTATTAAGTTGATGTTAAAATTGGTATTGAAGAAGTTTCGCATATATCACATTTGTATTGAATGAGTTTTATGAATGTGACAATCGATAAGAAAAATTATGTTTTATTTTACATAACCTTTGTAGTGTATGTAACGGATATTACATGAAAAACTATCACCGTAAATATTGAAAATAAATTAATTAATAATTATTTAATGTCAAATAATTTTTCATTGCAATAAAAAATTAATCAGTATTAACCATGATTGATATTGATGTTTGATGAGTTTTCTTAACTTACTTTAATATTGTCAAGAAAACTCATCAAAACATTTTATTTTTGATCTGATGATTACCAATGGTACCTTTGTTGAAAAGTAAAAGTGAGTTAGTACCATTTTTAACCGAACATGTTTTCGTATTAATATGAAAAGATTGCAACTCAATCTCTTTTTTTTCAATTCATTTTTTAACCCGTTCATTTGTCATCACTATGCTAACTTAAGGTATAAGTAGAGAATCAACATAATAAAGTAGACGAATTTTACGACAGGATGTAAGTAAAATCATTAAGAAAGCAATTTTATTTAGCGGAAACATACAAATGATATTCTCAGCATACTATGACTGTCCATTTCATTTTAGGTAAAAATGTCTAATTGAAAATTAAGTTTAAGGAAAAAAGCAAAGATTTTCAAACATATATATAAGCAACATATAAAAATTATACGCAAATTAAAGTACGTTAATTGTAATTTTGAATGAGCAATGGTAAGAGTTTCACGTGTATTTTTAAATTTTTTTCTCGTAGTAAAAGAATGAACTTTTATATCGACGAGCCTCAACAAATCATCACCTCCTTAGTGGCCGTTTGAACATGAGAATTTTGTTTTCAAAAAATCTTTTTCACTTTATTTTAAATATAACTTTAAATTGGTTGTTTGATTATGAGAATTTCAAATATAATTTACAATTATATCTAAAAAAATAAAAATAAGTAAAAAAAAATTAATTATTTCCACTTTTTTTTACTTTTATCTCTCTCACAAAAATTCAACACAACCTCAATTTATATTTATGATGAAACACAATTTCAATTTCAACTTTAAATAAAATTAGTAATTTTTGTAGCTCAACACCTATTAATATTAACAATAAAACGTGAACGCAGTGTTAGATAATTTCAAAAAAAGTAAAGCTATTTGTGATAGATTAAAAAGGAAAATGTCTCACAATACACAATTGTCACGCCTCAAATTCTATTGGGGCGGACTGGCACCCATAACCGAGGAGGCCCGGGAGAACCAACTCATAACCTTATACTTCCCATGCATACCTCTATGACAACCCAAAATTCGGACAACATCATGTCGCATATAAAAGGAAATAATCACCTGTATAAGCTCAAGCACACATATATATGTATACACAATACTTGGCCGTTGGAGCCATCACGTCTATTAACAAAACACCACCTTGACTGTACATTAGGTCTACAAAGCCTCTAGACAATACACAGAGTTTAACTAAGGCCGGGACCCACCCCGCCATATAACTAACTTCTATATAATACCAAAAGTGACTGGATATGACACGGAAAGCCTCGAAGCAAACTGGAGCTCACCAAAAGCAACTGGATTTTCTGGCTCCTACTTGTGCGGTGTATGAGCTGAGGTACCCTGTGCTTGCAACATGAAATGAAGGTCCCCCGTGGGTGACGTCAGTACGAAATATGTACTGAATATGTAAAGCTGTAGATAATCACATATGATATAGGAGATCAATAGAAATCAGAAACAAGTGAATAAATCGTAATAGGAGTGGAACACACTTATTAGAACTTGTGAAAACCTATACATTGTATTTATTCAATCATTTTAACTTCGTTCTTATCATCTTTGTAATCATTACTGTACTGTACTGTGACCATTAGGCTGCCTCCAGTTCATATCAACCGGGATCGACCCATGATAGGCTTATGCCCCTGGGATACCACCCATAAATACATAAATAGGGATTGGCCCATGATAGGTTTATGCCCCTGGGATACCACCCGATAAGAGATAACTTCCATCGCTTATTTCAATTAATCTCTGAGATTGTTATTTCGGTCGCCACCGCATTTTTGATACTTTGAAACAATGATACATTAATAAGAGACATATAAATAGACCATCAATGCAATAACAATGAAGTAATAACTCATTGGCACATCAATGAAGTGTTTTGGAGTCATCAATGCCATAACAATGAAGTAAGAGCTTATTGGTATATCAATGAAACATTTTGGAGTCATTAATAGAACATGGATCTTGTTTGAGTAACCGGATACCTTCTGACATTCATTAGTGAAATAAACATGTAAGATTTGGAAAACAAGTAAGTATTGGAATGTCTTGACATCTTGTAGGGTGGAAACAAGTTCATTGGTAACATAGGACATCATACAAAACCATTATGGATCACATGTTATTGAATAACTTTGGAAATTTTCTTAATAGAACAATTGTTCACTTTCATGCCAAAGATATGGTATAGAGTATGCTCTACATACCTGACTTTCAACCTTCAATACTAGTCCCAAATGGACTTCCCGTCTTTTCGGATTACTTATCTACAATGAACATATATAGCAATCTAGTATTAGCAACCAAACGTCACAATTCAATTATTTGAATTCACCAAACTAGTGGTTAAGTAGTAAGCCTTAATTACACCATAAAGGGTGTCACCTTAACCCTCTTATACTACAATTACATTCACATGCCATGCATATTCATACAACATCCTCCAATATAAGTTTGGATTCATTTATCCTTCTAACCAATCCATTAAACCAAATTGAGCCATAGATATAAATAATCATCGATTCAATAGTATATCACCATATCCACCTTCCATAACTCAATTACCATATCCACCTTCCACAATTAAATACAACCAAACCATGCAAAATAGTCCATAACCCTATTTCCATCACCTTTCAATAACATCCAATACATATAATTCTCTATCACACATATACATATGGAAAAGAACAAAGGCAAACAATATTCATACCTTAGAATTCACCTCTTTATTATGCAATCCTGTTTGAAAAAATAATAGGTGCCGTTCGAAGCTCTCGAGATGACAAACTCAGTTATCGGATTATTTTGGAATTTCTACGGTTGAATCAAAAGTAATTTAAAGGTCAAATTTGGCTAGGGTTTGTTGTTTCTCAATGATTGATGATGAAAATGAGTTTTTTAACTCATATACATGTATATATACACATATTCCCGTCCATAATATAATAGGAAATCACCAAAATGCCTTTAAAATTTAAATAATGTCAAATCTGTCCTTTGGTGGACTGTTTTGATAAGCTAAAGTAGATCGACCATAACTCTTTGATACGATATCGTATTTGGGTGAAATTGGTATAATTGGAAGGATAATTTAAAGGTCTTTCATTTCATATAAAGTAGGCCACCTAGTTCGTCCTGTACAAGGAGTTATGATCTTTTGAAGTTGACCCTAAAAATTTGTTTTGATAGGCTGAAGTAAAACGAGTATAACTCCTTACTTAGACGTTGGATTTGGATGAAAACAATTGCATTAGAAAGAAGACTCAAATATATTTCTTTTCATAGGTCGCAGCTCTCCCAGTTCATTATATTAAGGGAGTTATGATCGTTCGAAGTTGACCCAAAAATTCGGCTGGCCTTAGTAGTTTGTGTGCAGGAAATTTTCCTGCACATTTTCTATTCCCAAATATCCGGGCCTCCATTTTATAGTTTCGAACGTGCTCGATTATATCCGAAACCTATCCGTTTTTGGAAATCTTTATATCGTTGAAAATCTTATTCAATAAAGTTCGCATGGAACCAACGACGGGCAAATTCCGGTATAAATAAAATAAAAAATTAATTTCATATAAATAAGACCAATACACGTACTTGAATACGCCAATACACGTACTTGAATACGGGGTGTTACATCCTTCCCCCCCTTTAGGACATTCGTCCTCGAATGTTAGCGTAGTTATTCAACCGAAACAAGTTCAAGTCCATCATTAATATTCAAATCATCACATAAATACTATGCATATAAAAAAAACTTACTTGTTAATGTTCTAACTCCGTTTCTTGAACTTCCTCTTCACCTTTGAACAAATGAGGGTACTTAGATTTCATTGCTTTCTCAGCTTCCCATGTAATCTCTTCCCTTTGACGATTTCTCAAACGTACTTTCACAGATGCTATCTCTTTATTTCTCATCTTCTTAACTTTGCGATCTAGAATAGCAATAGGCACTTCCTCATAGGTAAGATCTTCCATAACTTGTACATCCTCAGTAGAAGTGATATGTGATGGATCTCCGATTCACTTTCGAAGCATTGACACATGAAATATCGGATGTACTGATGAGAGCTCTTGGGGTAGCTCTAATTCATATGCAACTTATCCAAACCTTTGAGTGATCTTATACGGGCCTATATAACGTGGACTCAACTTCCCTTTTCTTGCTAAATCTCATTACCTCTTTCATTAGTTATACCTTCAAAAATATCCAATCACCTATAGAAAATTATAGCCCTCTCCTTCTACTATCCGCATATGACTTGTGTCGACTTTGGGCTATTTTCAGTCGTTGCTGAATTACTTTAACCTTCTCTATGGCTTGATAAACAAGATCCGGTCCGAACAAAAGAGTTTCACCAACTTCGAACCATCCTATTGGTGATCTACACTTCCTTCCATATAAAGCTTCATATGGTGCCATTTTGATACTTGAATGATAGCTATTATTGTAGGCATACTCAATAAGAGGTAAATGATCATCCCAGTTGCCCTTAAAATCTATTACACAAGCTCGTAGCATATCTTCAAGTGTTTGGATGGTACGTTCTGCTTGTCAATCTATTTGAGGGTGAAAAGTTGTACTCAACTTCACTTGTGTTCCCAAACACCTCTAAAAAGACTTCCAAAAGTTTGCGGTAAATTGGGTTCCCCGATCTGATATAATAGAGATTGGCACTCCATGTAATCAGACTATCTCTTTAATGTACAACTTCGCATACTCTTCAACTGTGTAAGTGGTCCTAACTGGTAGGAAATGTGCGGATTTGGTAAGCCTATCAACAATCACCCATATAGAATCAAACTTCCGGGATGTACGAGGCAAACCAATAACGAAATCCATGTTGATCATATCCCATTTCCAGCTTGGAAGATCAATGCATTGCATATAACCTCCGGGTTTTTGGTGCTCAACTTTAATTCTTTAACAATTTGGACATTCAGCTACAAATTCTGCAATGCTCTTCTTCATGTCATTCCACCAATACACATCTTTCAAATCTTGATAAATTTTGGTTGATCCTAGATGAATGGAATATCTTGAACAATGTGCCTCTGTCATATTCTTCTTTTTCAGCCCGTCTACATCTGGCACACACAATCGGTTTTGGCACTGAAGTACTCCTTCTCACGTAAGCTCAAATGCCTCAGTCACACCATTCTGAACGTTCTCCTTAAGCTATAATAAAATAGGATCTGCATATTGCTTCTCTTTTACTTCAGCTACTAATGAAGATTCCGCAGCATTATGTACGATAAGCTCTTTATCCGGAGTTTCAAGAAGGCGAACTCCCAAACTAGCTAACTGGTGAAGATCTTCAATCATCCCTTGCCTTTCTATAGGCGCCATCATAGCCTTATGACTTAACGCATCAGCTACCACATTTGCTTTCCTTGGATGGTACAAGATATCAACATCGTAGTCCTTTAATAGTTCAAGCCATCTCCGCTGCCTTAAATTTAGATCCTTATGATTAAAAATATATTGCAAGCTCTTATGGTTAGTATATATATCAACATGAACCCCATATAAGTAATGGCGCCATATCTTTAAAGCAAAAATAACTACTGCCAGCTCAAGATCGTGTGTAGGATAATTTTTCTCATGTGGCCGCAATTGTCTAGAAGCATATGCTATTACCTTATACTGTTGCATCAATACACATCCTAAACCAATTCTGGAAGCATCACAATACACTGTATACCCTTCGGTGCCTTCTGGAAGTACTAACACGGGTATAGAAATCAACTTGTCCTTTAAATCTTAAAAATCCTTCTCACAGGCATCATTCCATTGGAATTTGGATACTTTATGGGTTAGCTTGGTTAAGGGTGCTGAAATGGAAGAAAAGCCTTCAATAAACCTTCTATAATAACCAGGCAACCCGAGAAAACTACAAATCTCCGTAGGCGTTGTGATCCTTGGCCAGTTCTTCACATCTTCTGTCTTTTGAGCATCAACCTTTATCCCTTCACTAGATATAATATGACCCAAAAATGACACCGAATTTAACCAAAACTCACATTTAGAGAACTTTGCATAAATCTTACAATCACGAAGAGTCTGCAATGCCTGTCGTAAGTGATTGGCATGGTCCTCTTCTGATCTAGAATAAACTAGAATATCATCTATAAAAAACTATCACAAATACATCCAGGAATGGCTTAAACACCCTATTCATCAAATCCATAAAAGCTGCGGGTGCATTTGTTAGCCCAGATGACATAACTAGAAACTCAAAATAACTATACCGTGTTCGAAAAGCTGTCTTGGGTATATCCTTCTCTTTGACCCTCACTTGGTGGTAACCTGACCTCAAATCAATCTTAGAAAAGCACTTGGCGCCCTGTAACTGATCAAATAAATCATCAATTCTTAGGAGAGGATATTTATTCTTAATAGTCACCTTATTCAATTGCCGATAATCAATACACATCCTCAGCGAGCCATCCTTTTTGCGCACAAATAACACTAGTGCTCCCCAGGGGGACATACTAGGCCTTATGAAACAATGATACATCAATAAGAGACATATAAATAGACCATCAATGCAATAACAATGAATTAAGAACTCATTGGCACATCAATGAATTGTTTTGGAGTCATCAATGCCATAACAATGAAGTAGGAACTTATTGGTATATCAATGAAATGTTTTGGAACCATTAATAGCACATGGATCTTGTTTGAGTAACCGGATACCTTCTGACATTCATTAGTGAAATAAACATGTAAGATTTGGAAAACAAGTAAGTATTGGAATGTCTTGACATCTTGTAGGGTGGAAAGAAGTTCATTGGTAACGTAGGACATCATACAAAACCATTATGGATTACATGTTATTGAATAACTTTGGAAACTTTCTTAGTAATTGTTCACTTTCATGCCAAAGATATGGTATAGAGTATGCTCTACATACCTGACTGTCAACCTTCAATACTAGTCCCAAATGAACTTCCCGTCTTTTCGGATTACTTATCAACAATGAACATATATAGCAATCTAGTATTAGCAACCAAACATCACAATTCAATTATTTGAATTCACCAAACTAGTGGTTAAGTATTAAGCCTTAATTACACCATAAAGGGTGTCACCTTAACCCTCTTATACTACAATTACATTCACATGCCATGTATATTCATACAACATCCTCCAATATCAAGTTTGGATTCATTTATCCTTCTAACCAATCCATTAAACCAAATTGAGCCATAGACATAAATAATTATCAATTCAATAGTATATCACCATATCCACTTTCCATAACTCAATTACCATATCCACCTTCCACAATTCGATACAACCAAACCATGCAAAATAGTCCATAACCCTATTTCCGTCACCTTTCAATAACATCCAATACATATAATTCTCTATCACACATATACATATGGAAAAGAACAAAGGCAAACAATATTCATACCTTAGAATTCACCTCTTGGTTATGCAATCCTGTTTGCACAAATAATAGGTGTCGTTCGAAGCTCTCGAGATGATAAACGCAGTTATCGGATTACTTTGGAATTTCTACGGTTGAATCAAAAGTAATTTAAAAGTCAAATTTGGCTAGGGTTTGTTCTTTCTTAATGATTGATGATGAAATTGAGTTTTTGAACTCATATACATGTATATATACACATATTCCCATCCGTAATATAATTGGAAATGACCAAAATGCCGTTAAAATTTAAATAATGTCAAATCTGTCCTTTGGTGGACTGTTTTGATAAGCTAAAGTAGATCGACCATAACTCTTTGCTCCGATATCGGATTTGGGTGAAATTGGTATAGTTGGAAGGATAATTCAAAGGGCTTTCATTTCATATAAAGTAGGCCACCCAGTTTGGCCTGTACAAGGAGTTATGGTCGTTTGAATTTGACCCTAAAAATCTGTTTTGATAGGCTGAAGTAAAACGAGTATAACTCCTTATTCAGATGTTGGATTTGGATGAAACCAATGGCATTGGAAAGAAGACTCAAAGATCTTTCTTTTCATAGGTCGCAGCTCTCGCAGTTCATTATATTAAGGGAGTTATGATCGTTCGAAGTTGACCCAAAAATTCGGCTGGCCTCAGTAGTTTGTGTGCAGGAAATTTTCCTGCACATTTACTATTCCCAAATATCCCGGCCACCATTTTATAGTTTCGAACGTGCTCGATTATATCCGAAACCTATCCGTTTTTGAAAATCTTTATATCGTTGAAAAACTTATTCAATAACCTTCACATGGAACCATCGACGGACAAATTTTGGTATAAATAAAATAAAAAATTAATTCCATATAAATAAAACCAATACACGTACTTGAATACGGGGTGTTACAACAATACTAATTATCAGCATGAAGACTGTTGTTTTTGACATTTATAAAAAGTAAGTAAAAAATATTAAATTTAAGTTAAGTTAAATTAATTATCAAAGTTAATAAAAAGTAAAATATCAATTCTTAACTTTAAAAAAATATGTTTACCATATATGACTTCTTAAATTGTGAACAACTTTAATACTTAATTATTAAAATAAAAAATATATATTGATACCAATAATATAACTTGCCATAATTATCCAACGCTTTAATTAAGAGTGATAAATGTTAAATGCTAAAAATAAGGAAATAATATAAATAATAAATATTAGATAATTGATTTTCGAATATTTAATTAAAATAGATTTTTCAAAAAAGTTTCTATAACTTGTAATTATTTCTTTAGTCTAGTAATTATTAAAAAGTTTTATTATAACTTGTAATTAACAATCTAATAAGTCTATTTAGGATAATTTTTACTTTTACATATACCAGAGATTGACACTTAAAAGATACCAAAAAGCAAGGTTTTCTTTGCAAGTAATACTTGGAAAAGCCCAACTTAATAGAAAGAGGGGAAGTGAGATCAAAGAAATCTAAAAAGTTTAAGCTACCTATGATTGAATTACAAGGATGTGCATATTATTATTGAGTTACAAGGATGACACTTCACCAAATAAAGTACCTGAAAAGGCGTCAAAAAAATATCTAATGTATTGAATAGTTTTAATTTGCCTCTCTTTCATCTATAGAACTTTAATTGCTCTTACTTTTATTTCCAAGTTAAAAATGCCCCTTCTTTGAACGAAATTATGAGGCAATTTCTTTTGTTGCTCTGGTTAATTTTAAAGAAATAATGTCGTGATTTTTTTGTAGAGAGAAGATAGAAAATATGAATGAAAAACGGTCTCATATAAATTTATTAATCATCCTTTTACAGCTCCTACAACTAATTAATAAAGCATTGCAGTACTCTTGAGAAAATTAAAAAGTTGAATAATCTATTAAATGAATTATTAGACTTCTCTTACACCTACACAATAACACAACTAATTTTAGAAAAACGGTATTAATAACAGATGCAACATCAACAAAACAGACATCAACCTTAAGTCTAAAAAATGTTCAGGGGAAACATAGCTAGAAATGGTATGTCAAATGCGTATGTAATACAAGAATGTGCATATTATTGAGCTACAAGGATGACACTTAACCAAATCAAGTAGTATTTGAAAAGGGATAAAAAAAATATATCTACTGGAAATAGATTAAATTTGCCTCTCTTTAATCTATATAGAACTTCTATTGCCATTACTGATTAAATTTCAAGTCAAAAATCCCCTCCTTCGTACGAAATTACGAGACAATTCTTTTTGTTTCTCTGATTATTTAAGTTTTAAAAACAAAATTGTTAGAGTATGTTTTTTGGAGAGAGATGCAAGCAGAAGTTTTAAAAAAATATGAATAAAAATTGTCTCATATAAATTTATTAATCATAACTTTTATACAGGCATATAAATAAAGTAGTAGATTCTTCCTACATATGTTACAGCTAAAGTATTACACTCTTGCACAAACTAAGAGGTTGAATCTATAAAATCAATTATTAAACTCCTCCTACTGACTAAACAACTAATTCTAGAAAAAACGATAACAATAAAAGATGCAACATTAACCTAAAATCTAATTGTCAAATACGTATGTAATCGGATATGAAGACATTGTAAATTCTCTAATTGTATCTTAACATAACTACCTTGATTAAAGATGATTTTATACAAAATTTAGTCTACTTATTGTTGAAATTAATAGAAAAACACACAACATATTCAACATATTCACATAAATCAAGAACACTTATAAAGTAACTGAATATGTGAGAGTAGAGTTGCGTACCTTGAACCGTCATTGCTACACGTAATCGAAGACGAATTAGGTTGACTCTTCCTCTCCTTTGCTTATGATGGAGACAGCTTATGGGAATACGTCTTATGTTAAAGCCAGGATAGGGGACCTAGCCTTATATTTATAGGCTTAAAAGCCTTAACCTAGTGCACCCCCGTTATGGGCTCACAGCTCTACTATAGGCCTACATTATTATCAGCCCACACCAATAACATGAAATGGATACAGGCCAATATGGAATTCGCATGAATACAAGATCTGTGTCTTGTCCACCAACTAATAACAACAACCCGTTTTAATTAAACGTAATAAAAAGTTAATGTTAAATCCACATAAAATAAATAATTCTAACATTCTCCCACTTGAATAACGTTAACTTTTAAAGAACTTATTTTGTTTTTATGAAAATGACTCTCGGCTAAATAGATAGTGACCATAAATATTTAGTGGTGGAACGTCATCTTCAAAATAGTTCAGTCAAGCAAAATCATCACTGTTGAACTGCAGCAGTACTTGCATCAACCAACGACACAAGACCGGTTCACAATTACTAACATTGAAGTTTTGTAGACATGAACCAAATGGTGTGGTAGGGCAGCAAGAAATAGCCAACATAGACTCCAAATCGAGACTATTTCATTGTTAGTCCTTCAAATGATTTTTCATATCAATATGTACGCTTAAAATCAACATGCGTACCATAGAAAAATCGTCACCGTAATTTTCTATTACAACATGTGTGATCACTAAAACAATATGTGCTCCACCAGAAAATCTTGATTTTCAAGGTTCAACATGTGCAACATATTACATGGTGCAACAATCAAAAAATCGACAAGGTAGAATGATAAACCATATATGCCTCCCAAAGAAAGATCCAATAAAATAATAATATGATCTTATCAATATGAGACATAGCCAACACGTAAGGCAAAAAGCCTTAATATAATAAAATAATATTAAAGTGTGCACAATAATAATCAACAACATAAATAATAGCAAAATCTACCGTAACATAAATGTCAATTCAAGAGATAATATCACCATAAGCTCGAAACAATAAGGTGAATAGTCTAATAATAAATGAATAACAATATTAAATACTCCCACTAACCCAAAAAAATAAATGACTCAATAACATCCATATTCTGAACATGCTACATAAAAATTATGGGTCTTAGTCCCTTGGTTAGTGGACCGGAAAGCATCAAATCGATAAGTAGATGTTCAATCACAATGTCCTCCCCTTTAACTGTCTCTCACAGCCAAATATTTTATTTCCATATTCTTAGAAGCTGAAGAAAATTTATTATTTTTTGAGTAAAACACAATTGTCTTGTTGTCACAATAAATCTTCAAGGGCCTAGAGATGGAATCAGCTACCACAAGCCCTGAGATAAAATTCTTAAGTTAAATGACTTGTGTAGCTGCACCATAACAAGCTACAAATTATGCTTACATAGTGAAAGATGCTGTAAGAGTTTGCTTCACACTCTTTCAAGATATTGCACCCCCAACAAACATAAATATAAAGCCAGAAGTGGGCCTCAAATCATCAGGACACCCAGCAAAGTTTGAGTTTGTGTAATCAATTACCTCGAGATCTTCAACCCTTTTGTACACTAACATGTAATCTCTTGTCTTCTTCAAGTACCTCATTACTTTCTTAGAAGCAACCCAATGACTTCTTTCTGGATTAGTTTGATAACGTCCAACAACATTGACAATGAAAGCAATGTCCGGACGAATGCAAACTTGTGCATATATAAGCCCTCCAACAACACTTGAATAAGACACATCTTTCATAGAATCTTTCTTAAGATAATTTTTGGGACACAGGTATAGGATTAACTTATCACCTTTCACCACAGGAACTTCACCGAATTTATAATTTTTCATCTAAATTTTTTTTAAAATATGATCAATATAGGCCTTTTGTAAAATCCTCAATAACTTACGAGATCCATCTCGTCGAATCTCAATGTCCAGAATAAATGATGTCTCTCTTTCATATAAAACACTTTGTTCAATGAATATTTAGTTTCATGCAACAGTCCTAAATTATTACTAGCAAGTAAGATATCATCAACATAAAGAGTGAGAATGATGAACTTACTCCCACTAATCTTGAGATAGATGTAATGATCAATCTTGTTCTCCACAAATCTCATAAAAGTGATAATTTTCTCGAACTTCAAGTAACACTGTCAAGAGGCTTGCTTCAAGCCGTAGATAGATTTTTTCAACTTACACACAAGATGCTCACTGCCCTTACTAACAAAACCTTAGAGTTGTTGCATTTAAACCTCTTCATTAAGATCACCATTCAAAAAAGCTGTCTTTATATCCATCTGATGTAGCTCAAGATCAAAATGGGCTACCAATACCATAACGATCCTAAAAGAATCCTTAGATGATACCAATGAAAAAATTTCATTGTAATCAACCCCTTCTCGATGTGTGAATCCTTTAGCAACTAATCTCGCTTTGAATCGTTCAACATTTTCATTTGAATCCTTCTTGGTCTTAAGAGCCCATTTATAGCCAACAACCTTCTGGCCTTTAGGAAGCTTTGAAAGCTCACACATATCATTGCTACTCATGGATTTCATCTTTTTAGACATGCATCAAGCCACATTTTTTATTGAGCACATGATGAAGCTTCAGAAAAAGTTCCATGATCAACAATGTCACCTTCAGCTAGGTATACTAAATAAACATCCAATAGCGGCGATCGTCTTGGTCTACTTGATCTCCTTAAATTCTGAACCTCTTGATCAATAACAGCAAGTGCCTGAGCCACTTCTTCAACAATAGGCACCTGAATTTTTGCAGGTACAAAGTTACCAGCTTGCACATGTATATAAGGTTCATCATGTATAGGTGCAGACACAAATAATTTTGAGGTAATAGTAAGAGGAACTTTGACAAGTTTAATACTTTCAGTTGACTCATGAGCAAAATTCTGAGAACAATCCTTATCTGCAATATCAAATTCAAAAAAATTTGTATTTTGAGATTAAATTATTCTTGTTCCCTTTATAGGATAGTAGAACGTGTATTCTTTAGAATGAGTTGGATAACCAATAAAAAAATGATGCGAGGTTCTAGGTTCAGTTTTTTTCTAAAGGATTATATATCTTTACCTCCGCAGGACATTCTCAAACTCAAAAATGATTTAAACTAGATTTTTATTGGTCCACAACTCAAAAAGAATTTTAGGGACTGACTTGAAAGGGACACGATTAAGAATATTCATGGATGTTTTAAAAACTTAACCCGAGAGGAACTCAGGTAAGTTAGATCTACTCACAACACTTCTCATCATATCTTTTAAAGTACGATTTCGCCTTTCAGCTACACCATTTTGGTCAGGACTGCCAAGCATGGTGTACTAGACAACTATGCCATAATCTTGTAGATATTTAGCAAAGGGTCCCATCTATTGCCCAGTCTCAGTGTATCTACCATAGTACTCACCACCACGATCAGACCTCACTATCTTAATGATCTTTCCCAGTTGTTTCTCTACTTCAGTTTTAAACACTTTGAATATTTCAAGAGAATCTGATTTTTCTTTAATAAGAAAAATATAACCATACTAGTAAAAATCATCAATAAAGGTGATAAAATAACTTGAACCACATATTATAGTAAAATACAGACTACTTATATCTGTGTGGATGATTTTCAACAAATCAGAATTACGAGTACCATTCTTTTTTCTTGTTTTAGTAAACTTTCCTCTAATGCAATCAATATATGTTTCTATGTCCCCAAAATCAAGAGAAGGTAAAATATTAGACTTAACCAATCTATCAACTCTATCTTTAGAGCTATGACCTAAATGCCCATGCCACAACATGCCCAATTTTTCATTTAAAACTGGTCGTTTAGATTCAATAATTTTAGAATTAAAAGAGTTGTATTCAAAATCAGAAGTCAAATTTTTTTTAAACAAATCATTAGATAGGATTCCATGGCCAACAACTTGGGAGTTCAAAAGCAAATTAATTTTTCCATTAAGAAAATTAAAATCATAGCCAAATCTGTCTAAAACTAGAATAGAAATCAAATTTCGTCTAAAAGACTGTACATAAAGAGTGTTTTCAAGAACAAACTTATAGCAGTTTCTAAGTCTAAAACCACAGTTCCTATGAACTCTACATTAACTTGGACATCTGTAGTGACTCTAATTCTTAACTCTATATTCTTTGACTTTCTTTTGTTTTTGAACCCCTGCAAGAAAATGGCAACATGAGCAGTAGCTCCACTATCAAACCACCAAGAATTAATAGGGACATCTACAAAGTGTGACTCAAAACAAACAAGAGTTAGGTGATTACCTTATTTTAATTCCTTCCTTTTTATCCAAGAATGAAATTTGGTGCAATCTCTCTGCTTGTGATCAGGTTTCTTACAAAAGAAGCAATTATTATTTTTCTTAAAAATCATGTTATTGGTCCCATGATAATCAGTCTGATCTTTACCATGCCTTTTGTTGTCCTGACTCTTCTTAAAAGTATGATTATTAGATATTTCAAACTTCCTAGGTCCCTTCCTAGAGCTTTCTTTGGAATCATGAGAAGTTAACATGGCAATCTCACCCTTCTCCTTTTTAATTTTTCCCTCTTTAACAACACATTTAGAGATGAGATCAGCCTCTTTAACAACACATTTAGAGATGAGATCATTGATTGACCAAGATTCATCTTGAGTATTATAGTCAGTTTTCATTTGGCTGAACTCAGCGGGCAAAGAGTTAAGAGCAAAGTGAACAATGCAAGTATTAGGAAGAATTATTTTAAGATTTTTTCAGTTTAGATTGAATGTGGATCATCTTAAGTATGTAATCTCTAACACACTCATTAAAGTCATACCTCATCCCTGAAAGTTTATTCATTAGATCTCCAGTCTCAGCCTTATTGAATGCAAGTTACCTTTCTTTCACTTGCGCAAGAAACTTTTTGGCATTGATGGTCTCAGGCAAGCCACTTTTGAGGTGCTCAGCAATTGACCTCCTAAAGGTAAGGATGCATAGCCTATTAGACCTTTCCAACTTAGTATAAAATTCTTTTTCAGCAGTTGTACTAGAATCAGTGAGAGTTGGAGGCTCATCCTCACGCAAGGCTTGATCTATGTCAGCCATGCCCAAAGAAAATTCAAGATCTTCTTTCCATCGCTTAAAGTTAGAGCCTGAGAGAACCACAACTTTAGCATTGTTATTGTTCAAATAAATGGTAGATGTTAATAACACAACATGAATAAATTTATCAAAATAGCAAGCCATAAGAATAGTAATCTTATCACAACAATAAGTCCCGCAGCATCAACAAGTAGCCCCCCTTTGGGCAGAGCAAGAAAATATTTTCATTATTAGAAACCTATCCCCTTTGGACAAATAAATTTACTAAAATCAAAATATTTTCACATAGTGGGGCTCATCACAATACTAATTTAAAACACACAATAAATCTCCTTTGGAAAGATCATTGTATGTTCTAACTTAGTGATATCCCTCGAAATGGATTAAACAAGTGTCATAAAGCAAAATAAATAGGTTACTTTAGTGTACACTATTTACCCTAATTTACAAAACAAATTCAATCTCAGAAATTCAACATACCATTGCTTAATTTGCTCATGTGACATAGTAAGTAACCACACAATTAAAATTATTATAAATAAAATTAGCACTTTGTCAATTTATCATCGAGAAATGCAGCGAAAAAGAAAATTAAATTAGTGATAATATTAAATAAATTTCAAAACTCAATCAAGTTGAAGTTGTCGAAAAATACATCATAGTATTCAGTCATAGGGTTCAAGATCTATGTGAAAAGCTCTTGATACCAAGTGTTGAAATTAATAGAGAAACACACAACATATTCACAAAAATCAAGAACACCTATAAAGTAACGGAATATACGAGAGTAAAGATGCGTACTTTTGTTCGCCATTGCTACACGTAATAGAAGACGAACTAGGCTGAGTCTTCCTCTCCTTTGCTTATGACGTCTAACAACTTATGGGAATACGTCTTATGTTAAAGTCAGGAAAGGAGACCTAGCCTTATATTTATGAGTTTAAAAGCCTTAACCTAGTCCACCCCCATTATGGGCTCGCAGGTCTACTACATGCCTACACTATTGTCAGCCCACACCAGTAACATGAAATGGATACAGGCGCATATGGAATCTGCATGAATACACGGCCTGTGTTTTGTCCACCAACTAACAACATCAATCCATTTTACTTTAAGGTAATAAAAAATTAATGTTAAGTCCACATAAATAAATAATTCTAACACTTATCTCACTTACACTAGCTACAAAGGGTTAAAGCTACACACAAATAAATACTTTTAGAGGTTTGTCCTAAACGAAGAGAAATCACATCAATCCACCCCGAACTTGATAGTCAACTCTATAAAACAGTAAATTTTCCGATCCCGTCCTAATAGCGGTAGGAGGCTAAAGTATGTACGGTACACAAAAGTAACACTTAGATAAACAACATTCTAACATTTCAGAGAAAAGATTTAGACCCACAAATCTACTATCTACTTAAATCTGACTTTCAAGTTATACAAAGACCAAAAAAAAGAAAATTTTGCGTCCCTAAAATATTTTCTTTCTCAATATAACTTGAACCAAAATTGAGAATAAGGAGTGAATTTGATCAAATATAACAGTACATCATCATTCCAAATTCAAACTCCCACTGCCAATATACATTGCTTAGACATAGTATTTGACCAAAAAAAAAAAAGTATTAGAAATGCACAATAAAAAATTTTCTTAGTTTTTTTATTTTTTTTTACTTTTTCATCAGTTTCGACTCTATACAAACATGATTTTGTTTTTATCCTTCTTTTTATCTTCTTCTTTGGAGATAAGGATCAATTTGACTTATATGAATAAAAAAAATATAAGCTTATATGTTTGCATTATAATATTTATAAATTATATTTTACGCCTTTAAAGAATTTATGTTCCATTAGGCATACATACATATATATATAAATTCAATTTCGAAGGATGAAAATTAAAGAAAAAGTTGTTTGATGGATAAACCATGCAAGTAAATGAGTCTTGGCACTATACAATGTCAGCACTTCGAGTTATGATCTTTAAGCGTTAGACTCGTTCTAGCATCAATTCGTCTAGATTAAATAGGAGCTCAACTCAAAAGATTAGTCTATAGGCGAGAGAAGTTAATTCAATCAATAAATTTATTACTATTATCTTTCTATTTTAACCATGTGGAAAAATTGGCACACAACATATTGCCGAAAATATATTGCTTAGACGTTTGTATTTTACGAGAGCCAAAAAAGAGACTAACTGGTACTAGGAAAAAAGCACTGTAATCCTTTGCTTTATCTTAGCTTTTCTTCCCTTTTCCATTTGACACAAGGTGAGTTTTACACGAAGAAAAATAAATGGATTTTTTTTTCGTATTCGATATATAAGTAAACTATATTATTCTAAAAGTATTTCTTATGATTTAGATAAATATTATGGGATGGAAGACTCGTGGCATAATTCACCATTCCCATACAATCAAATTTCTTGCACCTTACGGGTTTACCTTTTCTTTGAGGGTACAAAATTGGGTGAAGATGAGGTATGTTGAAGGCGGGAAAAGACACAATCATTGAGTAATATCACTTGTGGGACTTATTTTTCCTACTTTCATTAGAAAAACTATTTTTCTTATTTTTAATAAATTTATTTTCGTGAATAAAATATTTTTCAAATAATCAATCAAATATGAAAAAATTGAAAACTTCCTCCCAAACAGACCCATACATATGTTTGTATTTATCCTATGATTCTATCATCTAGATAAGGGTTATTTTGACTTATATACGAGGGAAAAAAAAAAAAAACTACTAACATAAGTTTGGACTTGTACAATTTTCTTTGAAATGGTCCCAAAAAGGAAAAAAAATAATAACATCCACAAATTCCGCCATGACCAATGGCCGTCCATAGTTGCTATTTGCTGTCAAGTTTGTCGATCCCACGTTTTGATTTTCTTATTTACGTAATATATACTACCAAAAATAAAAATCCTCTTGCCAAACTTTGGAATCCTAACAAACGTTTTAGTTGAAAATACAATAATTTCAACTAGTACTACATAAATAATACTAATATATAGAGGAATAGAATTTTTACTAAGAGGCTTCAAAACAGAAGGCTCATTTATTTTATTCTTTATACCAAAAAGAAGAAACCAAAGAAAATGAAGAACAACTTGTGTCAAATATATATATATATATATATATATATATATATATATATATATATATATATATATATATATATTCAGACTGTTCGAATGAACCGCTTGCTCTCACCTGGCTTCGCCCATTTATTTTGTTCTTTATACCAAAAAGAAGAAACCAAAGAAAATGAACAACAACTTGTGTCAAATATATATATATATATTCAGACTGTTCGAATGAACCGCTTGCTCTCACCTGGCTTCGCCCATTTATTTTGTTCTTTATACCAAAAAGAAGAAACCAAAGAAAATGAACAACAACTTGTGTCAAATATATATATATATATATATATATATATACATCCAGACTGTCAACATTATCATGTTAGAACTTAGAATCTAACCTAAGTATTATATGCAATAATAAGTCTGACCAAATAAAATTTAACAAAAAGAAAAATATTAGTTCTCTGCCGCTATTTGGTTTGTATGGAAGCTATATCCGTCTATGCAAAAAAAATAAAAATAAAAAAAAGACATAAAGAAGTGGTCCTCTAACGAATCGTGGCACCAGCCATGCCCATAAGCTTGACTTCCCAATCAAAATAACATTTTTTTCTCATTACATGCATGGAGTAAAGGGGATTGATTGTGTATTTTAGAAACCCGACCTCATGATGGTGAATGTTGTTTCCAACAAATTTTAACTCACGTAAAATGAACTTCAACCGAAAATAAACTAGGAACAAATAAGAATATTTTATTGATAAACAATATGAATATAATTCTGCTTTTTTCTTAATTTTTTTTCTGGATTCTTTTCGTAATTCGAGAGCCATTAAAAATATATTTCTCGAATGTAGGATGCTTTGAATTTGATCTCCATGAAAGAAGGGTTTGATTTCTTCTGTAATTCGAGGGTCGTTAATAGCGTATTACTCGAATGTAGGAATATTTGGATTTGATCATGTTTCCAACAAATTTTACAGTGACAGAAATAAATTACAATAACAAATAAAATATAAAAAAACAAGAATTTTTATTAATAAATGATATGGGTACAAATCTGTTCCTCCCTTGATTCTTCTCTCTTAATTTTCTCGGTAATTCAACGGCCATTAGTAGCGTATTTCTCTAACATAAGATGATATCTTTATGAATATCCCATAATTTTGTGGTATATTCAAGATGGTTGATCTTTTTACGAATACCCATGAATTTATGGGATATTCAAGATGGTTGATCTTTTTACGAATATCCATGAGTTTATGGGATATTCAAGATGGTTACTGAGCGAGTAAGCCATCCTTTCTATAGGCATAATTTAGGGTTGATGCAGAGTAATCTCGAAGGACTCTAACAGAATTTGGATTCTTCTTGTAAAGTTCTACAAGATTTTGATGTCTACAAATGTCCCTACTTCAAGGCTTGTCGGCGTGTAGACTTGATAAAACTCAAAGACGAGTCTTGAAGTACTCTTTGATCTTCATAATTTTCTTGCTTCAGATTACAGATCTGATTCATGAGAGAAAAGATGAGGACGGATTTGGTCCCACTAGGCGTGCCAATTTGTTTTCCAACAAATTTTACAGTAACAGAAATAAATTGCAATCACAAATAAAAATGTGAAGAAACATGATTTTTTCATTAATAAACGATGTGGATACAAATCCTTTCTGAAATGTCCGCCAAAAGTGAGATAAAAACTGTGTACCACGATAAAAAATGATAGAAACAGGTAACCCATACAACTTCTACAACCTTGCATAATAATCCTCAGCCAAGAAGTTAGCTCTCACTGGCAAAAAGTGAGCCGACTTTGTCATCCTATCCACGATGACCTAAACCAAATCAAATTGGTCCCGAGACCGAGAAAGATCAGTAGCAAAATCCAAATTGATCACCTTTCATTTCCATTCAGGCAATTCAATTTCTTAATACAATCCCCCGAGCCTCATGTGCTCAACTTTCACTTGTTGGCACACCATGCACTTTGCCATAAAATTTTCCACATAAATCTTCATATTATTCCATAAATACATATCTTTGAGGTCATGATACATTTTTGTTGAACGAGGATAAACAACATAGAACGACCCATGCACCTCATCCAAGATCCTTTCTTGCAAACCATCCACATCAGGAATATATACGGGAATATATAATCTCTCTTGGTACTGCAAGGTACTATCACCGCTAATCTCGAAAGACAACACCTTTTGTCCACCTATATCACCCTTGATCCTTATCAAGATAGGATATAGCATCTGATTCTCCGTAATTTCGACACCATGAGTCGACCATGCCACTTCTTGCGCAAACACACCACCACTCTTGGAGTCCAAGAGACAAACTCCAAGGTTATCCAAACGGTGAATATCCTTCACCAACTCCCGCTTTTCCTTATCCACATGAGCTAGACACCCCATGGATAACCTGCTAAGAGCATCAACAACCACATTAGCTTTACCTGAGTGGTAGTAAAGACTTATATTATAATCCTTGAGACGCTCAAGCCATCTTCTTTGTCTGAGGTTAAGTTTTTTCTAATTAAACACATATTGCAGGCTCTTATGATAAAAAAAGATATCCACATGTATTCCATATAAATAGTTCCATCAAATTTTTAATGCGAATACCATAATTAATAGTTTGAAGTCATGAGTCAAATAATTTCTTTCTTGCACCTTAAGTTGTCTAGAGGCATAAGCTATCACCTTGCCATGATGAATCAGAACACAATCAAGTCCCACACGGGATACATCACAATGGACACAAATCCATTTGTGCCTTCAGTCAAAGTCTAAACCAGAGCCGAAGTTAGCTTCTCTTTTAACTTTTTAAAACTATCCTCACAAGCATCAGACCACAAAAACTTTACCTTCTTTTAAGTCAACTTAGTCAACGGGGCAGCTATAGTTGAGAAGCTCTCCACAAACCTCCTGTAGTAGCCAGCAAAACCCAAGAAGCTTCAAATATAGAGTTGTGTGTCTATGCCACTTCTTTACCACTGCAATTTTCTGCGAAACTACTATGTTCCCTTCACTAGAAATGATATGACCCAGAAAAGCAGCAGCATTCAACCAAAATTCATATTTAAAAAATTTGGGATACAAATGGTGCTCTTTAAAGGTTTGTAATACAATGAGGAGGTGATTAATATGATCCACCTCACTCTTAGATTACACCAAAATATCATCTATAAAAACAGTGACAAACAAATCCAGAAACTAACGAAAGACCCCATTCATCAAATCTATGAATGCTGCCAAGGCATTGGTCAACTCAAAAGACATAACCAGAAACTCAAAATGCTTATACCAAGTACGAAAGGTAGTCTTAGGGATATACACCTCCCTAATCTTTAACTGATCATACTCAGATCGAAGATCAATTATGGAGAAAAACTTAGCAGCCTGTGATAAATCATTAATTTGACGACTTGCTAGCATCTTTTAAGCCTAAATTATCATGATTTTTCATTAATTTAATGGTACTCTCTTACTTAAAGCTCATTTATGTAGGTAAAAGTAAAAAGAAAAATGGTCAAGTCATTCAAGTCAACAAGAGGCGAAATATGAAGAAAAAGAGTCATCCGTTTTGCATATGCTTTGGAGCTGCTATCCATCTGCTCTCTATCAACACTCCATTCGCTTTGATTTGCTCAAGTAGGTCAAGAGCAAAGTGGCAATGTTGTAATTTTTCAAATGTGGAAGTGGGATCTAAAGAAGGGTTTCTAGCTCATTTTTCAAGACCTAACTTTCATCTTTCATCTTAGCTTCTATCTTTTAATCATAGCTTCTATATTTTTATCTTAGCACCTATCTTTTCATCTTAGAAGAACATTGTACTAGTCTTGAGTAAAAAAATATATGTGAGCGATTCCCAAGGAAGAATTAGTGATTTTTCATTGAAGATTTATTGAGTTTCCAAGTTCGAAACTACATTATCTTTATTTCTCATGGATGAAGTCAATCATAACTTTGGTATATTTCTACCCTTTTTGTCTATGAGTAGATAATTCTAAATCTTGGAGTTATGCTTGCTTAGGTTGTCATAGTGCATGGGTGTTAGCTGTTTGTCCTCCTAATTAGTTATTTGTAATGGATCTTTCATTTATTCCATGATTTAATCAAAAGTTGGGGGTTGCAAACCTAACTACCCCCGAACCCATGTCATTCTTGAAAGAGGGGGTATGGGTGAGGAATAAATACAACCAATAACTTGAATCATCTCATTTAATGACATCTCTTAGACATAAGTATGTAAATTTAGGTAATAGATATGCAAACTTGTCACACTTATGGGGTGTTCACAAGAACCCATTTTTGAAATTTGGCGTCGTAATTGAAAGATTGACATCAATACATTGACATCTAACCTACCCATGACTTTTAGCAAAAGTTGGATAAAGTGTCAAGTACCCATGCATGAACCCACACCTAAAATTACATAACCTCAAGCCTATTCCCAGTTAAATTCACTCTTAGCATTTTTCAACGTCAAGATAGTGCACTAAAATTGAAGTAGTAGTCATTATTAACACATTCAAACTAATTCCCCCATTTTATATTTATTCTTGTTTCATCCAAATTATGGGTCACCTTTTAGTAGACTATCAACACTCTTTGAGTTTTGAATTTCATGCTTTCACTTCTTTTGGATTCAACCCTAACCTAAGTTGGGTTATTATATTGACAATGATTGATTACGCCCGTTCAAGAGTGTAATTTTAGCATTATAAAAAATGATGCCATTACCAGGGAGTGAAACATAGTTTTCACTCTAGTAGTATTTTTAGTTACATTGGGTTAACCGTAGTCTTTTATTTTACATTGTTTGGTGTTTCTATTCTTTCTCAGATGCATATAATAGTATACACGATACTATGATCCAAAATAGTAGTAATGTCGGGATGATTGATGGGTATCTTGAGGATGAGGATTACCTTGCTGATGCAGGCCAAGCTAGTGTTCTTTGTATTTCACCGGCGAAATAAAGTAAATGTTTCACGTTACTAGCGTGATGATTCATTTGCGTCAAATGAAAGGGATATTTGGAGGACAAGCACATGAGGATGCTAATCTACATTTAACGAATTTTATTGAGGTGTGTTCTCCATTTGACATGGCCCACATATCTCAAGAGTCAATCTGGTTGTGCTTTTTCTCATTCTCTTTAATGGGAGAAACAGTCTTATGGTTACGCTCTTTGCCCACGGGGTCTATCACTTTATGGGTTGGACTCACGGAGGCATTCTTGGAAAGATACTTTCCTCCTTCTCGGATGTTGTAACTAAGAGATAAAATCACCAACTTTCTCTAACTTAATAGAGAACCATTATATAAGGCTTGTCAACTATTCAACAATAAGTTAATGCAATTCCCAAATCATGAGGTTCCAGATAAAATGCTTCTTCAAAATTTCTATAGGGAATTGGATCAATTGAACAAGACAGTAGCCGATAACGTGGTCGGGGGTTCTCTTATCAAACTATCATATAGTGTTGCATTGACTTTATTAGATCAAGTGACCAAGCAAAGTATAGGCTAGTACACAAGAGATACCAAGGTGGTCGTAGAGGCTCCCTCCACATCTTTTGTGAGCCAAAAACAAAATAAAAAGGATGAAGAGAGAGATGCAAATATGTCTAAAGTGATGACATAACTTGATCTTCTCACCAAGCATGTGATGGGAACTCCTCCTAAGGCAGTTAACATTGTTGCTTCTAAGAGTTCTATAGCTTATAATGATAAGAAAATGAAGTACCTTGATGAATAAATTCGATTCTTGTCGAACCAATCGAGAGGTTCCCGTGCTACCTATCAAAGGCAAGGTAGGAATCAAGGTTGGAAGGAAAAAGATATTGATAGATATTGGCATGATAGAGATTAGAATTGAAGAGATAAAGAGAGAGATTATGATTGGTACGTACCTCCACATGATCGGGTAAAGGGTAAAGAGTCAAGTTTCATTGACTCGAATAAGCTCAAAAATGAAGATATCCTTGCTCAAATTTTAATGGGTATTGAAAGAACCGATAAGATAGTGAGAGAGATGAAAGGTGATTTCTTATAACTCAATCAAATGGTGACATCTCACTAGGACTATATAAAGCAATTTGAAACTCAATTGTGCCAAATCTCCGCATAACCTAATGAAAGACCAAAAGGTGAATTACCTAGTGACACGGTTGTCAATCCTAAAAATATTGCTTATATCATGGCTATTTTCACTAGGAGTAGTCAAACTCTTGGTAAAGATGTTGTTGATCTTGGTGACAAACCCAATGAAAAGGCAAATTAAGAACAAGCCAATGTAAAGAGAAAGCGGCTAGAAGAGCCAAATGATGATAATCCAAAGCCTAATAATACAAGTTTTGAACTACCAAAGGTAGTTAAAGAAAATTTGAAAGTGAGAAATCTCCTAAGGTGGTTGATGATGATACTCTAAAAGAGGATGAAACTCTAATTGTTCCATTGCCACAAATCAAAATTCCTCTTTCATTCCCACAAAAGCTTAAGAAGAAGGATGATGATACCAAGTTCAAGAAGTTTCTTATGCAATTTAGCAATTTGTTGGTGACTATTCCTTTACTAGAAGCCTTACAAGAAATGCTCAGGTATGCTAAATTTATGAACGACTTGGTTACAAAGAAACGAGTCGTGGATTTTGCAACAATTGAGGTAACCCACAATTTTAGTGCTATAATGTCTAGCACAATGGTGGTAAAGAAAGAAGACCCAGGTGGATTTACTATTCCTTGCACTATCAAGGTATATAAATTTGGAAAAACATTGTGTGATCTTAGGGCAAGTATTAATTTGATGCCATTTACTGTGTTTCGAAAGTTAGGCTTGGGTGCTCCTAAGCCTACCACTATGAGGCTTATAATGGCGAATCGTTCAATCAAACATCCCATTGGTGTGTTGTATGATATTTTGGTAAAAGTTAACCAATTTATCTTTTTGGACGATTTCGTTATTCTTGATTATGAGATTGATCATGGGGTCCGAATCATTCTTGATAGACTATTCTTGGATATTGATAAGGCACTAGTGGATGTGGAATGCGGGGAGATAAAATTTTGGGTGAACAATGAAGAAGTATCCTTCAATGTGTTCAAGTCTATGAAGCAATCGATGGACTTACAAGTGGTGTCGGTAATTGATGTATAGATGATGAAGTGACTAACACCATAGAAGTGAAACTTATGGATGACCCCTTGGTGGGTGTATTATGGAACCTTGGGAGTGAGGTGGTTGAATAATATGATGAGGTGGTAGCTTCATTTATGGGTCTTAGATCTTACACCAAGAACCTGATCAAATTGGATCTTAATTTGAAAAACTATGAGAGTCCACCCTCCAAGTCGTCTATTATTATACCACCTCAACTCAAACTTAAGTCATTACTATCTTATCTCCAATATATTTTCTTGGGTAAGGATAATATATTTCCAATCATTGCAGTGGATGATCTTGAACATTATCAAGTGGATGCCTTGAAATCAATTGTGAAAAAGTTCATTCGTGCTATCACGTGGACTATAGCGGACATTATAGGCATAGTTCCCAAAACTCTCTATCATAAAATATAGTTAAGTTTTGATCATTTCCCTAGTGTGGATCACCAATGGAGACTAAATCAACCAATTAAGAGGTGGTCAAGAGGGAAATCATTAATTGGCTTGATGCGGGAGTTGTATACTTAATACCAATAGCACGTGGGTGAGTCTGGTCCAATGTGTTCCCAAGAAGGGCGACATGACGGTGGTTCCAAATGATAATAATGATCTTGTACCTATGCATTCAGTTACTGGTTAGAGTGTGTATGGATTATCGTAAATTAAACTCGTGAACCAAGAAATACTACTTTTCTATGCCCTTTATGGATCAAATGTTGAATAGAATAGCCGGTCGAGGTTGGTATTGCATCCTTGATGGTTACTCGGGGTGCAACTAAACATGCATCACCTTGGAAGACCAATAAAAGACCACCTTCACTTGTACCTATGGCACATTTGCTTTCAAGTGCATGCCTTTTAGGTTATACAATGTACCGACCACGTTCTAACGGTGCATGTTGTCCATTTTTACAGATATGGAAGAGGATACAATGGAGGTTTCCATGGATGACTTCTCCATGATTGGGGACTCATTTGAGTCTTTCCTTGATCACCTAAGTAAAGTCCTTCAACGATGTATGAAAACTAATCTTGTTTTGAATTGGGAAAAATACCACTTCATGGTCAAGAAAAGCATTGTTCTAGGCCACAAAATGTCAGGAAAAGGCATCCAAGTGGATAAAGCAAAAGTTGAGGTAATTTCTAAGTTAGGCCACCTATCTCTGTGAAGGGTGTTAGAAGTTTTGTGGGTCACTCCGGATTCTTTCAACGTTTCATCAAGGATTTGAGGGAGATTTCTCACCCTTTATGCATAATATTTAAAAAAGAGGCAAAATTTGAATTTGATGATGATTATGGAAAGTCTTTCAATTGTCTCAAGGAACTCCTTGTTTCGAATCCTATCATATTAGCTCCTCATTGGCCATTGCCCTTTGAATTAATACATGATGCAAATGATGTTTCTCTAGGTGCGATATTAGGCCAAAAAAAGAGAAATTGTTCTACCCAATTTATTATGCAAGAAAGATGTTGAATGATACTCAACATAATTATACGACTATGGAACAAGAGTTGCTTGCGGTAGTGTATTCTTTTGAAAAATTTTGAGCCTATTTGTTGGGCACGAAGGTGGATGTGTACATAAACCACAGCTCTCTTAGATATCTCATGTCAAAGAAAGAGGCAAAATCTCAATTGATTAGGCGGATATTGCTCTTACAAGAGTTTGATTTTGAAGTAAAGAATAACAAGGGGTATGAAAATCAAGTAGCCGACCACCTTTCCCACCTCAAATCCAATTATGAAAAGTTGGGTGAGATTGATACTAATGACACCTTCTCGGATGAGCTAGTTATGTCACTTTCGAGAAGCATTGAGCTATGGTATGCAAATTATGCTAACTATATTATGAGCGGCGTGCTTCCCGATGAGCGCAATTATTAATAAAATAAGAGGATCCTATTTTATGTGAAAAAGTATTTTTGGGATAAACTGTTCTTATTTAAGGAGTGTACAGATAGTGTGATCCGTCGGTGTGTCATGGAGGCAGAAATGAGAGATATTCTTGAAGCTTGTCACTCTTCTCCATTTAGTGGTGATCATTGTGGGATCCAGACAACCGCGAAGGTTCTTCAAAGTGGATAGTATTGGCCTACCCTTCATAGATATTCTTATTAGTTATTCAAAACATGTCCTCAATATCAAATACAAGGTGGTGTTTCAAGAAGGCATGAGATGTCTCTTAAGCCCAATCTCGAGGTTGAACTATTCAATGTTTGGGGGATCAACTTTATGGGTCCCTTTGTTAGCTCATATGGTAATAAATATATGTTGGTAGCCGTTGTTTATGTCTCAAAGTGGGTGAAGGCCATTTCTTTACCGAACAACGAAAGCAAGAGTATCACCTTCTTTTTGAAGAAGTACATCTTTACAAGGTTTGGAACTCCAAGGGCAATTATTAGTGATGGCGGCCCTCATTTTTGTAATCGAGTCGTCAGTTCTTTGCTTGATAAGTATAGGGTGAAACATAAGGTTGCTACTCCGTATCATCCCCAAACTAGTGGCCAAGTTGAAGTTTTGAACCATGAAATCAAGTCCATCCTTGAGAAACCATGAATATTGGCCGTATGAATTGGGCAATACAACTCGATGATGCTCTTTGGGCATATAGAATGGTCGATAAACTCCTATTGGTATGTCCCCCTACCAACTGGTGTTTCGGAAGGCTTTTCACTTACCCGTTGAGTTGGATAATAAGGCTTTATGGGCTTTAAGGAAGTTGAATATTAATTGGGAGGATGCTTCAAAAGCGAGGGTGAATTAAGTTCATAAGTTGGAAAAGTTTTGACTCAATGCATATGAAAGCTCCGTGTTGTATAAAGAGAAGATAAAGAGGTGGCATGATGCCAAAATCTTAAAGAGGGAGTTTCATGTGGGTGATGATGTTCTCCTCTTCAATTCAAGATTGAAACTCTTTGCGGGGAAGCTTAGATTGAAGTGGTCGGGCCCATTCGTGATCTCAAATGTTTACTCGAGTAGAGCTATTGAGTTAGAAGATCATGAGAAGAAGAAATTTTTGGTGAATAGGCAAAGATTGAAGCACTACTATATGGGTGGACCCGGAGCGGCTAAGATTGAGTTGCTTCGCTTCAAAGATCCAAAATAATGATCAAGTGATGTCATGTCACAACTATAAACTAAGGCGCTTCTTGGGAGGCAATCAAATATTTTTTTTGATGTTTTTAATATTTTTGATATTAATTTTAGCTTAGTTTTGATTGATGCAGGTAATATCGCAAAACTGGGGTGCGAGAAGGTAGATTCGGAGGCTCAAAAATGAGCCTCGAACCAAGAGTTTTGTTTAAAAAACCGTGTACCAAGATTGAACAACCTATGTTGCACCTTCTTGAGTAGGTAAGCCGAAGGTTCAAGGCATCTGAAATGCAGGAGGTTTGAGTTTTAGGCTAAGAAGCAGTAGCTACACGGCCTAGACCTGCGCTGGAATTGCTCAAGCAGTCCAGGCGTAGGCCAGACGCATGTGTGATATAGTATGGGCTATTTTTAGTGGTGAAATCTTCCTGGACCTACGTTGGACTTTTTGCAGTAGTCAAGGTGCATATTGGACATAGGTGGCCTAAAATTGAAGCCAAGGAACTGGTACTTACTGTCCCGACCTGCGCTGGAACTGCTTAACTAGTCCAGGTTCAGGTCTATCGTATCTTGGATGCAAGTCAGGCTACTACAAACTGCCACAAACTGTGGTAGACCTACTTAAGCAGGCCAGCCGCAGGTGCAAATCACTTGGCACACAGGTCAATTTAAAAACATTGGGTGTCTTCAAAATGGATAGGATTTTATTGGGCTGACCCGACCCGATCACCCCAAAATCTCTTTAATCTTTGTAAGCACTTAAAAAAGCGCCAAAATCAGTAACACTTCAAACTTTCTCATTACAACTTCATTCCAACAGTTCTTTTCTTTACACTCAACAGCCTCACTTTCTTGAAAAACAATTGAGCTGACAAGAATTAAGATAATTCTTTTGGACTTGTGGTTCATTTTTCTCTCTTAAAGCAAGTTAAAGGTATGCTCTCTCTTGGTTTTATTTTTGAATTCTCTTAAGAATGGACATAATACCTCATACCTCATGATGATTGGTCATTTAAATTTGGTTTTTGTGAGCTTATTGGTATGATTTATACTTGTTCAAATAACTATGTTGGAATGGGTGCCTTGTTTCACTTGTTTGATTATTAATACTCTCTTAAAGGAAACTAGTTCACAATGTGTATAACAAAATATCCATTAATCTTTTCTTGCTTTATTTGTGTGGTGGGTAGCTTGAGTAGGATAGTATGAGCATCTTGAATGTGTTCGGAGATAAATTGGTGAGATAAACTTGCTCTCTTGTGCTTCCATTCTCTTTGTCCAAGTTCTTAGTTAGCTTACCCACCATATGTTTGTAGAAATGACAATAAGAGAGGAATGTCTTTTATGCTTGTTATGGTCAAGGCGATTTTCCTTAGGGCATAAGGTGGCCACTTTTGATGCATCATTTTGAGTTTAATTGATCCTAAAAATGAAATATTTGGTAGCCTTTGGTAAAGGAATTTTGTTGAGAAATAGCGCATCCGTGGTTTTTGTGGGTCACTATGCCTAACTGAGAGACATGTATGCTTGCCTTACCCTATAATAGATTGGATGACGTAATTTTTAAGGGTATTGGTCATTCTTGTTTCAATTGAAGGTTTTGGATGTCCTATGAACTAGTTTTATGAAATTAAAAGAATGTGAGATAATTTAGAGTCCAAATGATTAAGTGTTGTAATGAATGAATCCCATGGGCTCTAATGATGAAGTTACCTTACATCTATCAAAGAAAAATTTTATTTTCTTATCTTTAATTTTCTTTCTTAACATACAAAATTCCAAAAATATGTTTTACCTTTTCTCTTTTGTTTTGGTTTTGTTTTGTTTCTTTCTAATAGGTATGTCTCCAAGAAGAACTTTCCACGAGAAGATAGAAAGGGTAATGCCTCGGATAAAGGCAAAGCAAAAGCTACTTTTTCAAGAGAAAAGAACCGGTCTCCAAAGATATTTCAAAAGTCTCAGATGTCCAAGCTACCATTAATCATAATGGGAGATTGGAAAAGAAGCGTATCAAATTTGGTTTAGTATGGATGGTGTGAAGGAGTTATATGATAATTGGGTAACTACACAGGGCTTCAATCCCAAAAAGGTTTTTAGCATAAAGGAAGTTGACACCCATTTCCCCAAAATCATTGTCAAGGTTAAAGAATGGGTTTGGGAACTCTTCACGGATATGATGCCCTCTTCTCATCCACTATGCTATTACCCAGAGATTCTTCAGGAATTCTATGATTCCTATGTTGTTTGACACAATGAAAAAAAATATAAAATGCATCTTGCTGAACAACCGTGTCTCAACAGTGTATTAGTTCGAGAAGTAAAAGTTCCTTGCATGGCCTCGGATATTAATGAGCTCTATTTAGATTGTGACTTAGAATCCACGGTGAAGAGCAAGAGGCTTATATTTGGCAGACGTCAAAGCTATCCATGGCTTTCTAGGGTGATTGCTAATTGCCTTCCTCCATGGGCTAATGGTGTAAGTCAAATCAAGAGGAGAGATCTTTTGGTTCAAGCCAAACATTGGCTTAGATTTGTTGGTAACCATCTACCCCCTTAAGAAATGACCAAGATCTCACGAGTTATAGGTATATCATTTTCAGATGGATCATGAATAAAACAGCTATCAATCCAGGAGAGTTGATAGCAGAGATAATGAAGTTAAGGTCAAAGTAGTTGGCTACTTTATTTCTCTTTTCGGCACTCATATCTATGATTTTCCTTAAGTTCAAAGTCCTTCTACTCTCTAAGATTGATAGATG
Organism: Capsicum baccatum var. pendulum; assembly: GCA_030864225.1. Taxonomy (NCBI): domain Eukaryota; kingdom Viridiplantae; phylum Streptophyta; class Magnoliopsida; order Solanales; family Solanaceae; genus Capsicum; species Capsicum baccatum. Next base: position 45,085,786 of record CM061554.1, read on the forward strand.
GTTTATACACACCGGATTCATTGACATTACACATTGAAAGGATGAGGATAACCCTATGGGAATAAAGAGGAAAGCAAATTTTTGTAGACTCAGGTGTGGAAGGGTTGTCGAGCTCAGAATGGGTGGAGATCTCTTTGAATTATACACTTGATTCAGAGACTCATCATGATTCTATCGATACTCCACCATCATCAAGCACTGCACCACCACCTTGGCCTACACAATCGGTACGATCTTCTACGGTGACTTTTTCTAAGGTTGCTTCCATGACTTTGGCAAATAATGCTACTCTTACCTGATTGGTGGTGGAAATTCCCCAGTTTATTCAGGATTCTATATCACCTCTACATGCTCGCATAGCAAAGTTATAGCAGAGAATGGCCACTCTTAAGGAGAGAGGAGATTGTAAGGGGTGGCATCTGTAAGGGAAGAATTTAATAGTTTACGAGCAGCGTTTCACTCTGGACAACCCTTCTTTGTTCTTGATGAGGCGGAGATCGCTTTTCTTTTGGAGACTTCTGGCCCAGTGGTTCTATTTGATGATTTGTTCAGAGAGGTTCATGAGAACAATTATGATGAGGCCGAGGTTGATCTCATATAGGGGTTACCTGAGGCCCGACAGGTTGAGCTTACCTTACAATTATCCAGGAATGATGAGTATGCATGGATGTTGGGGATATTTATAGCACGTGACATGTTGATGAATCACCCTTTATAACATACTCGATGAGAGGAGCCCAGTCTGATGAGGTTCCTATTGAGATAGTGTAATCATCCACCAACAGGGATTCGAGCTCCTAGTGCACCACAGGGAGTCTTTACCCTCATCTGCTCTCTTTTTCTTTCGCATTGGGGACAATGCAAAGTATTTAGTAGGCGTTTGGGCATTTTTATGATTCGTTTGATGGTCGGTACCTACTGTTTCACTTTATGGCATTTGGTTGGACAGATTGTGTCGATATACTCTATGTTATCACTTTGATGTTTGTGTGTACACGTTATATTTTGTCATGTTTAATTACTTTATCCCTTGTGGAGCTTGTTTTATTTTTTATTATTATTGACATTACTTTGGATGGGCCATTGTCGGGAATTTTGATAATAATGTCAAATATTATCTTTTTCTTGTTGAATTTGTGTAATCTGCTTAATATAAGTATGGTATCCGATTGTGAACATTGCTCTTGTCTCCTTTTGTATATACGTGTCTAATAAACTCCAAGGATTTTCTTCAAAACTTGGTTCTTTCCTAAGGAGTAAAATTTGGCTTTCTCTTTCTTTTGATCTTTTATTTTTATTTTAGTTTAGTTTCTTTATCGAACCGAGTAATAATTCATCCATGAGGTATGACAAGGCGACATCCTTAGGTGAAGTATCTAGTCATTTTGGTTAACTAGGAAGAAGCAAAAGTTTGAAAATACTTTCAAAATGTCATTGGCAAGAAATGGAATGATTTTGAGAAAAAAACAAAAATATAGTTTTCTTTTTGAAAAAAGATCAAGGAAGTTCTTAAGCTTTCTTTTGAATGAGATCATTAAACTCAATTTTTGGTTCTCTCTTTACAAGGATGAGTCTTTGACTCGGAGTAAGTTATGAAGATCAAATCGCTTAAATTGGTTGAGAGGCTAACTTTTTACCCTATGAGTACGATGCCATGTGTGGTGAGATTTTTGAATAATTCTTGTACATATGTGTAGTCTAGAACTTTCAATGAATGTATTAAAAGCAAAATTCTAGGCAAGCTTGGTTTGAAGGATGACCCGAGGCCCTTTTTGACCCGTCACATAGCCAAATTCCTACCTTAACATTGTTCCCTAGTTAACCCATTTGAGCCTATTTGCGTATCTTTCTTTCTTATTGTAATGATAACCATGCTAAAACACCTAAACCCTTTTTAAAATATCTCTTTTGGCACTTAACCTCCTTTGATGCGTCGCATGATTCTAAATAATGGATTGTAGGCGAAAACCTAAGTTTAGGGGGTTGTGTATTTGAGAGAAGATGATTAAAGAAAAGACAAGAAAGGTGTAGGTAAGGTTGTCAACATATGTGCTTAAAATACAAGAGATGTGCTTGATTATAAAGTTGAATAGCCTAGCCCATAGAACTTGAAAAAAAATTGGATGAGTGAGGGTCTAAGAAGGGCTTATAGGTAGAAAATCTCTTGAAAAATGTGAAGAAAGGAAATGACGTCCTTAAATCGTTTGGTAAATGTTAAACAAAAAGTTAGGAAATATAGGAAATGATTTGAAGAGAAATAAGGTGGGTAGTTTGAAAATTATGGGGGCAGAAAGGATTGAGTGATTGCATTGATGGAGGTCTTTTAGTCACTTGATCCATATACATTCCTTCCCGTACCTTAAACCTCGTCTTGACCCACAAGACCTTGGTGATTCCAATCTAAGTAAGTCTACATTAGTGGTGAAAAACACAAAGGGCAAGCCTATGGTTCTATTCGATGTACTTGAGTTTCTTTGTGAGAGTGAGTGTGAATTCTTTCGTTATTTGAGCTCCTTTAAGAATTGAAATAGCTTTTGTGTATGGAACTAATTTTTGCATGTGAGCGGCATCGGTACTTTTGGGTAGAGGGTGAAGTTTTGCTATCGATTTGGGTAAATAAGTAAAGTGAGTTGCATTGTGAAGATTTAGATAATCTTTGATGATTCTATGTATTTTATTAATATGCTTTGTGATTTGGAAAGTTCATTTGATACAAACTTGCATCTTTTCTTCATAAATATATGCTTATTGAAAAGTTTTGTTTTACTTGTTGCCATGACATGTTTGGAAACTGTTTGCATAGCTTTGTTAGCTTATTCCTTTAGTAAAGCCTTCTTCTGGGTGGATTTAAGTTAAATACCCTATCTCATTAAATTATTCTTGGTTGCTTGAGGACAAGCAATAGTTTAACTTTGGGGGGTTGATAAGTGTAGACACCTAATTTTGTCCCTCCCAAGTCCAATTTTATTCATTTTTACCTCACTTTACCATACACCTTTACCCACATGATTATACCCTCCATAAAATGACAAAAATAACAAAATCCCTAACAAATTAACAACCTTATCCTAACCATACCCCACCTTCCTATCCCTATCTCACGTGACCCCCTCCTATTACTTGTTCATAAAGAAAAAAAAGAAGATAAACATCCTTGAAATAAAAGAGGGCCCCATGAAAAAAACTTCGAGGAAGAGGCCAAGAGCCCTTTTTGTTTTCATTTGTTTTTATGATATACATACAGAGACCACACTCTTTTTTTAGGGGGGGAATAGATATACACGAGAGAGAGAAAGGAAAGGAATTCTTGGGGGGTTCATCAGCTTCGTTGGCTTCTGGGGAAAAAGAACAGGAGAAGGGGTCCTTTGAAAAGAAAAAAAAATTCATCATCCTCACGTACACACGCACACTGTGATACTCCAAAAAATCCGCTCACCCCTCATCTCACTGAAAAACCCACGACTCACCGGAAATAGAACGTACACGTGATAGAGAGAGAGAGAGAGATTTGAAAATGGGAGGGAGATAGAGTGAAAGAGGTCGAGATCTATAGTGGATAAGAAAGCGAGGTTGATTTCAGGTTACTCAAAAATGGGTTCCGGTGGGTTTGGTTGCTATTTCAGCGATTACTTCGCCTGAATCTGACTTATTTTCGTCTTTTTTGGTCACTGTTAGCTCACCAGAGCTCGGTCTACATTAGGTTTCTATTTCCTGTCGGTTTGTTGGGATTTTGGGTTCGTCTTTTATTTTGTTCGTCGTCGATATCGGGCTTCGATTAGTTGTGTGGTAAAAGGGGTCGTCGTTCATGATTTGAATTCTATTTTAGGAGTTTATTTCTATGTTAGGGGTTTATATTCACGAGTCTCAAAGCTGTTTGGATATTATTTTGATATCGAGTTCGGAGCATATTCGTCGTTGAGGTGCTATTGAGGATTCCAAATTCGGGTTTTCTTTAATTCGTATTATCAACAAAAAATCGATATCAGAAGGTCCATTCCTTAACTCTATCTCTTCATTATTTTGAATGTGGTTTTGTTGTGATTTTGTGATTTGGGTTTGGATATTTTAGTCGTATTAATTCTTGTTGCGAGTATGAATTACTCATGTGCATAAAATGTTTGAATCTCCGTTGGATGTTTGATGTTGTTTGGTTATGAATAATTGATCACAATGGCATAAATGTGATGATAATATGAATTTGGGTTTATATCAGAAAAGAGAATTTCGGGGTGGGAATAAGAAGTTGTTAAAAGTTGAATGTAGTTAAACGTTGGACCGTTGTCGTTTTATTTAATTTGGATTAAGCATGAATTTTATAGAATCATTTTAAATCAAAAGCTTGATAGGCAACATAGGTCGGGGTAGGCAAATTTAGGGATTGTGGATTGATGGAATATTCGATTTGTGTGTTTGTGGAATGATTTTGATTTATGCATTGGGATCTATTGTATTTATTTGGACGGGGAATGCCCCGGGGATCTTGATGTATTTATTCACCGAGGAATGCCCCGATGTATCATGTTGGCGAAGGTGGATCTCGATCAAGACCTGAGGCATCGGGTAGGGCATTGGAGCTTAGTCTAGGTTTAGTTTAGAATAGGATTTATATTTTCGTATTTTTCTATTTTTGGACTATATAATTCGGACTGAACTCTAAATTTTGGATTGTTTTGTTTTGGTCTGCTTGATTGATTGTTGTGCATACTTTGTGTGATTTATACATTCGTGGTGTCAAATTAGCCGATATTGCTCCACCAAGCGACTGTGGTCAAACCACGGGATCGAGGGGTGCCTAACACCTTCCCCTTGGTGAACAGAATTCCTTAACTAGAATCTCTGTTCGCAAACCAGTTTAAAAAGTCAAATGGTTTTGAAAAGGATTTTCCAATGGTGACTTGGCACACCGGATTATGCCAAGTGGCTACTCTGAATAAAAAATGTAAATAGTCCTTTTTCGAAATAAATTTTCATCTTTTTCACTTTAATAATAAAAATCCTTTCGAAACTTAAAATATACAATCTTTTCGGAGTTAAAAAAAGGGTGTGACAATAAGTTGTCAATTTGACGACTTTTTAGCACCTTTTAAGCCTAAATTATGTTGCTTTTCCATTGATTTTATAGGATTCTCTTACTTAATGCTCATTTATGTAGGTAAAAGTAAAAAGGTAAGATGGGCAAGTCATTCAAGTCAACAAGAGGCCAAATATGAAGGAAAATAGTCATCCACTTCACATCTGCTTTGGAGCTACTATTCATCTGCTTTCTATTAGCACTCCATCTTCTTTGGATTTGCTCAAGTAGATCAAGATCAAGGTGGCAATGTTGTAATTTCGTCAAATATGGAAATAGGGTCTAAAGAAGGGTTTCTAGACCATTTTTCAAAACCTAACTTTTATCTTTCACCTTAGCTTGTATCTTTTCATCTTATCTTCTATATTTTCATCTTAGAACCTATCTTTTCATCTTAGAATAACATTGTACTAGTCTTGAGTAAAAAAAATATATGTGACTGATTCCCAAGGAAGAATTAGTGATTTTCTATTGAAGATTTATTGAATTTCCAAGTTTGTAACTACATTATCTTTATTTCTCATGGATGAAGTCGATAACCTTGGTATATTTCTACCCTTTTTGTCTATGAGTAGCTAATTCTAAATCTTGGGGTCATGCTTGCTTAGATTATAGTAGTGCATGGATGTTAGCTATTTATCCTCCTAATTAGTTATTTGTTATGGTTATTGCATTTATTCTATGATTTAATCAGGAGTTGGGGGTTGCAGACCCCAACCACCCTTAAACCCATGTCATCCTTGAAAGAGGAGATATGGGTGAGGAATAAATGCAACCAATAACTTGAATTATCTTATTTAATGACATCTCTTAGACATAAGGATGCAAATTTAGGTAATAGATGTGCAAACTTGTCACACTTGTGAGGTGTTCGAAAGAACCCATTTGTAAAATTTGGGGTCGTAATTGAAAGATTGACATCAATACATTGACATCTAGCCTACCCATGACTTTTAACTAAAGGTTGATAAAGGTTCAAGTACCCATGAATGAACCCACACCTAGAATTTCATAACCCCAAGGCCTATTCCCAATTGAATTCACTCTTAGCATTTTTCAACGTCAAGATAGTGCTTTAAAATTGAAGTAGTTGTCATTATAAACACATTCAAACTAATTCTCCCATTATACATTTATGCTTGTTTCATTCAAATTACGGGTCACCTTTTAGTAGACATCAAAATTCTTGTGTTTTGAATTTCATGCTTTCACTCCTTGTGGATTCAACCCCAACCTAAGTTGGGTTATTGTATTGACAACAATCGCGTACACCCATCAAGAGTGTAATTTGAGCGTTATCATCATGCAACTGATCAAACAAATAATCTATTCTTGGAAAACGATACTTATTCTTTACCGTCACCTTATTCAACTATCGGTTGTCAATACATATTCAAAGAAAACTATCCTTTTTACGCATGAATAACACCAGTGTGCCCCATGGGCACATACGAGAACGGATGAAACTTTTGTCTAAAAGATCTTTGAGTTGTTGCTTAATCTCCTTCAACTCAGCTGGAGCCATTCTATATAAGGGAATAGATATAGGACGAGTGTCCGAAACAAGATTAATCCCAAACTCAATATCCCTATTAGGGGGAACACCCGGAAGGTCATCAAGGAATAACTCAGAAAATTCATTCACCACCGGGATGGAATACAAAGAAGGAGGACCTTCTGAGTTAGAATCCTTAACTTAAACCAGATGATAGACACCTCTTGGAGATTAATCTTTGAGCTCTAAGATAGGATATAAACTTCCCCTAAGAGCTATGGAACATCCCTCCCACTTAACAACTGGTTCATTAGGTAATTTAAAGAAGACCTTACGGGTCTGACAGTTTAGAGAAGCATAGCACGAGTGCAACAAATCCATCCCCAATATGGCATCAAAATCAGCCATGTCTAATTCAAACAGATCCACCAAAGTCTCTCGACGACCACAGGTACCACACAACCCCTATAGACTCTTCTAGCCACCACAGAGTCACCTATTAGGGTAGAGACTGTAAAAAGGGTCCGAAATACACTCGGGATCAAAACTAAAATACACAACCACAAATGGGGTTACATAAGAGAGAGTAGACCCAGGATTAAGTAAATAGTACACATCACAGAAGAAGAGTTTCAACATAACCAGTCATGACATTAGGCGATGCCTCAAACTTCTGTTGGGTAGTGAGAGTATAGAGACGGTTCTAACTAGTGTCGAAACTAGATGGTGCACCCTTTGGTGCTGCAGCTGAAGATGAAGCAGCAGGAACCTTGTTTGCCCTCGAAGCAACCTTACCAATAGGAAAGTTTCTAAGCATGTGCCCTATATGACCACAATTGAAGCATATGTCCCTTCCCTCATCACAAAAACCCCGATACTATCTACCACAAAACCTGTAGGAAAGATACGATGGAGCTGATTGGGCCCAACTAACCTGATATTGGGCATCCTGTGCCCTGAAGTTGTCACCACCTTATAAATGCCTATCACCCGATGACTTTGGGAAGGGAGCACTAGTCATCGAGTAAGACACAGAATTGCCCCACTTCTTCTTGGGTCACTTTTTCCCATCCCTGCCACTTTGTTGTTGGCCACCACCCTGCTCAGAGAACCTAAACTTCTTGTCCTGTCTCTCTCCTACCTCAGCCTACTTCTTCTTTTGTTCCTCCACTTGTTGCATGTACACAACCAACCTGGAGATATCCATTTCCTTGATCAATAAGGCAGCCTTACTTTCCAATATCAAGTCTTGGGACAACCTGAAAGTGAACTTCCTCATTCTAGCCCTTGTGCTAAAAACCATCTCCAGAGCATACCGAGATAACTGGTGAAACTTCAAGGAATACTTATTGACAGACATATTACCTTTATTTAAATTAACAAACTCTTCCGCCTTTGATTTGCTCAACTCCTGAGGAAAAAAGCGGTCCAGAAAAGCATTAGAGAAATCCCCCATAGAGTTGACTCATCACTGTCACCCCTTGACTGATCCCATTCATAGTACCATTGGTACACCACATCCTTCAAATGGTTGGCGGTAAACTCCATGCCTTCCACATTAGTGTCATGCATAACATGGAAGATTTTTTCCAACTCATCTAGAAAATCTTGAGAACCCTCCTCATCCTTAACACTAGTAAATGTCAGAGGATTCAACCTCATAAACTGGCCAACCCTTGTGGCCTCAGAAAATGGAGTAGCAGGAGCACCACGCCTAGCCTAAAAATCTATCAACTGATCCAACATATGGATATAGAGATGAAACTTAGCATTAGTCACATCAATATAAGGAGCTCGAGAAGAACTGGAAGGAATCGGTGGAACTCCAGGAGGACAATAGAGAACTGGACCCCTAGACCTGTCTGGACCCCATAATTAGAATGGGTCCATTCAACATTGTCTTAAGGTAGGACAAAGGAGTTTTTGTGAGCCTTAGATCGTCGAGGAGGCATAAAGTAAAAAGGAAAAATACAAGAATTAGAGGATATTTCAAGACTTAGACTCTACAACTCGGAAAAAGAACACAAGCAAGAGAAACATTCCTAAATGCCTCATAGCCTCTCCCTTATGAGTGTGGCATGCTACACACCCTTAAAAAGACTTTACTCAACATGGCTTTGTAGACTCCCAAGTGACCATGAACCTAGGGCTCTAACACCAATCTGACATGACCCGAACCAGGGCCTAGTCATGTCGGACATCTCAAGTTTGATCCAGACCGAAGACTGCCCTCGATACCCAACCATAACAATCCCGCACCCTATGTTGGATGAATTCCAAACATATAACAAGATGAAACAAAATCAATTGGTATCATACACAAGTATAAAAGAGAGGTCCATAGCATGAAATGGAGTCTTCGGGAGTATAGAAGCTCACCACTTCAGTATGATACGAATGATGTCCCCGTATCTAAGTCACTGAGAAGGAAGAGTAGTATAGTTGGTTCCTGCATTATTTAGGGATACAGCATCCGAAGACGGTTAGTGGGTGAATGCTAGCATGTACTCAGGAATAAGGATAAAGTAATGCCATTATTTAAAACCAATGTAAATAACTATATGTAATCACATACATACATATATACCATGCCGGGAAAAAGGTCCGAATTTAGCATACATTTAATACCTTTAACCTGGGTTGTGTAGATTTACTGTCATAATCCACCCATGGGCTCTATGGGTCACGTGTTACCCACTGAACGTGCCCCAGTGCATTTATCCATATGAACTGGAGATATCATAAGGGTCCGGATTCACGTATACCTTTCTCCCTCTATGATACATATATACAAGTATAAACTTGGGGGATTTCTATGTACCCCACAAGCATATGGTCACCAAGACCAACCCTCATGTCGGCAAACATGAGTTCTCAATGTCTGTCCATTGGACTCACACCTTCACTGTTAGCTATCACAACCATTCATTATTGCCCAATTAAAACAGTTAGCACAAAGTAAAATCACCAATTCCAAGAGTTAAATATCAAGGCATCATGAAGTGGTATCGTCATACCGACTATAGCTTGCAAGCAATGTCATTAGCCAACACAAAGGGTATTCCCATGTACCCTACAAGATTTCAAATTAAACCAAAGCCATGGCCACCAAGGCCTTTCCAAACCATTTAAAATCAACCAAACCAATTTAGGTTCCATTACCATATCATGCAACGCAAAGGTTTCAAGAATAACCAAACTATGTGACAAAATCACTCTCATTGGCATTTTAACAAACACGTTGAGGGCATATGATTTTCCAAAACCAAAACCAAGTATCAAATAACCATTCCCATGCAATCATATATTCAATACCATAAATATAATATGAAAACTATAAGTAAAACATGGGAAAGCATTATCAAATCATAAACAACCAAAAATCCAACATATATTTCAAAACTTAAATAATACCAAAATATTACCATGAAAACCATCCATTAAAATATGTTTTTAGTTGAAATAAAAATGAGGGAGGAGTAACATGCCTTAGACAATAAGAAAGACGGAGAGAAAACCATACTCTAGAGCCTTAATTGATTGCCTTATAGATACCCTAGCCTCTACTTGAACCTAAAGCTTGAAAGAGATTTTATGAGTGTTTAAGAGTGTTTGATTGAGAATAGAAGGTTAATGAGGTCCCAAAAGGTGTTTTACGCTATGGGTTAGAAGGAGTTAAGAAGGGAAATATCCAGAATACCCCTAATTTAAACTAAAAAACATTCCCACAGGTGGGTACGAGTTGACCCTCCAACTCGTCACCACAACATACAACTAGTATTATCCAGTCGTACCTAGAACAGAAAATTAGACACCCACACACTATCTACCATACAACTTATTGCCCAACTCATGTCATGACCATATAACCCGTATGATCTTAACCGTATGCATGGCATTAGATCGGTAAGGAGGCATATTATACCATGTGAAAGAATGAATTAGGGAAGATAGAGACACTTCAAGCTCGATAGATCATATAAAAATGATTCCTAACTCGTTCTGTAGCCTCTTGCTCATAAATGTGGCGCGTTTCATACTTATGATCAAAAAACTACGTAACGTAGCTTGTCTGACTCTTTAGAATCTTAGGAACTGCTACCAAGTTTGTCACGCCCCAAGAGTACCCCCCCCCCTCCCCTCTTCCCCCTAGATATTATAATGCCTAGGGCAATTAATAGCCCCAAGCTAACCCTTGATATTTATATAGTTTGAAACTCTTATGAAAAGTGAACTAACATATACACATAAATACGAGAGAAAACAACTTAAAATCTTTTTCTCAACTTGAAATTTGAAGTCTCAAATAAACTCTTTAAACTAAAAGATACGTAATTTGACAAGCCTTTACTACTAACTAGAGAGCCACTGGGACAAACCCCAACTGACCCGGATGAAATGTGAAATCAAATAACTAAATTAATGTTTATAAATGATTAAGAGCCTGAAAAGTTATGCCTTGAACTGTAAGGAATCGCCAAATATGGGGATGCAGGAAGTGATACCCATGATTAATCATGTTGCTGGAAATGAGCACCAGAACCTACATTATAAGACAATGTAGAACATAGACATATATGTATGGGTCAGTACTTTTGAACGTACTGAGTATGTGGAGGTGAATGTATAAGTAAAACAAGAATTGAATACATTTTCAAATCATGCATGATAAGTGTAAAGGACTCACATTGTACATGAATAAAATTGAAAATGGAACGATCATAAAACATGAATAATAAATCATATTGAATACACTTAGTGATTCATTACACTCAGTTCCTAAAATCCTTACTTTTAGTCTTTTTTTTGAGAAATCGTTATAAGCGAAAAAAACTATATGAGCTATCATGGAGTCCAACGTCTCACTTATGTTAGGGAGAGCTGTCCTACCCTTGCCATCGGAGTAGAACCTTAACTTAAGTTATCACTATACTTCATCCATATTGGGAAAATTAGACACTCACTGATGAGGTCTGTTAATCCTACGGTAGCTCGTAGTTTCCAACAATTAAGGATACGCTCATCCACATTCCCTTCTCGGTGCTAATATACTACTCCTAATATATATATATATATATATATATATATATATATATATATATATATATATATATATGGCTCATACTTAAGAAATTCACCTTAAAATAGCATAAGTGTTTATAGACTGAAAAGTAATTATGCTTCTCTTTACTTAAATAATCATCAAAACGAACACTTGTGGATTTCACGTCTTATCTTATATCAAAAGATCAATATGAACTTTAAGCATGTTGTAATGCATGTAACTGAAACTTTAAACTTAGGTTTCTTGTAAAATCAGTGCTTATGCTTAAGCCTTGAAATTCATACTTTCTTTCACAGAACTTACAACAAATATCATGCTCAATACTTACACTAAAATCTTTCATAAAAACTCAAGTCAAACTAATGAAATATAAATCATAGTAACAATCTTACAAGTCAAAATATGAATAGATGAAAGCTCTTATGCACTTAAATCCTTCAATCATATGGTAATGTTATTCTTCAAGAATATGAGAAGTTGGGTTTGAATCCTAACTAAAACATATAAATCCGTCTTTAAAGATCAAGTTTTTTGGGGGCACAAGGATGAAAGAGTATCCTTGTTCAAAACCCCACATACCGGGATTTACTTGACTTATGAAGAGAACCTGAACTTAGATACTTAAGAGATGTCTTTATGGAAGAAACACTATCCTTGTTGTTCTTGAGGATGGGAGGAGAAAAAGTGTTGTTAATCGATTGAAAGTGGAGGAAAATAACGCCTATCTCAAGTTATAAGTAGTGGGTTGGAAGTTTTAAGAGGGAAAAAAAACTAAAGGCCCCTCAACTGAACTTATAGAAACTTGACTGTTGGTTATCACGAATCATTTCTTGACTCATATTATCTGGTTATGAGTTGGCTAATGATTCGTAACCTCAGCAGTAATAAAGATAACACGCACTGGTCTGGATACGAGTCATATCTTATGACTCGTAACAAGTCGTTATGACTTGTAGCCACCACCTGTAACCTAGACAGAAGCTTAGGGAACTTATACTACTGATATTACAACTCAAGTTATATGACTCATCACCTCTTATAATAATTTCTAGGGTCGAGTCATACCCAAAATAGAACTTTAATCATTTCATATTATCTTGGTTACGACTACATCATACGACTCATTATAAGTCTTCATGACTTGAGAAATGAGTCATAGGTTCTACAGTGAACTTGAAAGTACAGGATATCACAATATCCCCCTCTTGGAAACATTTGTCCTAGAATGAGACTCATCTCAGATAGGGATTTCGAAACATAATTGACTCCTCCATACTGATCTTACAATCAAACTTATAACTTATCATTAGGATTTCAAAACCCACGAACACATAATATGGTATAATAATACTTAAATAGACATAAAGAGAAAGAATTTTGCTTGAAATAATGACTTACCTTCAGTAAGAAATAAATTGGATAAAAAGTGATGAGGGTACTTGGTTATCCTGTCTGCTTCAGCTTCCCAAGTAGCCCCTTCAACCAATTGGTTCCTCCAAAGAACCTTTATTAATGCTACATCCTTATTTTCTTAGTTTTTGGACTTGCCTATCTAGTACCTCGATAGAAATCTCTTCATACGATAAGTTATCCTTGACCCCAATACTCTCTAAGGGAACCGCTAAGGCCGGATCTCCAAAGTACTTCTTAAGCATCGAAATATGGAAAATTGGGTGAATCGCAGCTAACTTTGGTGGAGGGTTTAATTTGTACGGGATCTCTCCTACATGTTTTACTATCTCATACGGACCAACAAATCGAGGACTTAGCTTTTTTTCCTTTCCAACTCTTATCATTCCTTTCATAGGTGACACCTTCAAGAATACCCAATCACCTACTTCAAACTTGAGCTCTCTCTTCCTTACATCTGTATATGATTGACGGCTTTAAGCAGTCTTTAGCCTTTCACAAATCAAGACAAATCAGGGACTTAGCTTTTTTTTCTTTCCAAATCTTATTATTCCTTTCATAGATGACACCTTCAAGAATACCCAATCACCTACTTCAAAATTGAGCTTTCTCCTCCTTACATCTATATATAATTGACGGCTCTGAGCAGTCTTTAGCCTTTCACAAATCAACTAGACCTTTATCATAACTTCTAGAACATAGTCTGGCCCAATCAATGCCACTTCACCAACCTCGAACCATCCTATGGGTGATCTGCATCTATGCGTGTACAATGCTTTAAATAGAGTCATCTGAATGCTAGCATTGTAACTATTATTATAAGCAAACTCGATCAAAGGTAGATGATCATCCCAACTTTCTTTAAAGTCTAAAACACACGCTCTCAGAATGTCTTCCAATATTTGAATTGTGCATTCAGCTTGACCATCGATCTGCGGATGAAAAGCAGTACTAAGCTTAACCTTTGTACCAAGGCCTTTCTGAAATTATTGCCAAAAGTGGAAAGTAAATTGTGTGCCTCTGTCTGAAATAATGGACAAATGTGTCCCATGAAGCCTTACTAACTCACAAATATACATTTTAGCATAATCTTCTATCATATCTGAAGTTGTAATGCCCCGCATATTTATAAGCTAAGAGACGAACCATTTTTCCTATATATGAAATCTCCTATCCTGTGATTCATACTTGATTAAATGACTTACAATGAGTATCCTAGCAATAAGCTAGCTTATGATGCATTAAGCATGTTCATATGAGTCACTTAAGGTAATACAAGCTAAGAGTTTTTGAATCCATCAAGTTTTAGTGTTTGATTTCGTAAGGGTCATATTTGAATAAGTATAACTCAATGTTAATGTGGTATTTCTGCATATTTCTACCCACAAAATTATAGATAATCAAATTAGCTTTCCAACGATACAAATTTTATCAAAATCTGACACCTGAGCTAGGAGTTATGGCTTTGCGAAGTAGAGTGCGTCGCCTAACCAATCACACATGGCCACTAGAAAGCATATGTGATAGCATGTGCGGCGCCTATGTAAATATAGGCGATAGCATATGCGGCGCCTATGTAGATATAGGCGATATCATATGCAACGCCTATGTAAATTTAGGCGATATCATATGCGGCACATATGTAAATATATGTGATATCATATGCGGCGCATATCTTATGGTTTCAAGTGACTTAAACACTTCGTTTTGAGTTATTTTGAGGGTAATTAAGTCTTTTAACACTTCTTACACGTCCCTAAACTTAAACCTACAAAATATATAGCTCTTAATTACATTACAATCCTACTAACATCTTAAGTTCATCATCCAATAGCACTAAAAGAGAAAAACAACTAGGGTTGCATAATTAAGCTTGAAGATCCAATTTCAAGGAAATTCCTCTGTCAATTATCAAGAATCTTCCTTCTAAGGTATGCATGAGTAGATCCATGGACTCCTTTCGTCTGTGAAGCTCAAGAACCGTCTTCTAAATTATGTATTATGATGTTTATGTTGTTGGTGGTTGATGTTCATGTGGTTGGAGTTTGATGATGCCCAAGATGGGATCTTTGTATGTTTTGTGTGAGGATATGGTGGTATTTAATGTATAGCTATGTGCCTAAAGCTAGTGTCATGTTTCAAGACATCCTCAGTCAAGCTATGCTCCATAGATTTCAGTTAGTCATGTGACTCAGAAAAACTCAGAAATCTCAGTAGTTTAGTAGTCTCAGTAGTTTCAGTACTCTCAGTCAGACCTTAGATCTCAAGTAGCTTTTCCGCCAGTCAATGGAACTCAGTGAATTCAGCTTAGTTCAGCTAAGAAAATATTATCAGCTCAGTTAATCAGTTTATAAATCAGTTCAGTTTAGTTAGTCAGTTCAGCACAGTTAATCTTTTTAGAGTTTTTCAGTTGGGAGTAGGGACTAGCACCGAGCGAGTGCAGGGATGGCGGTTTTTCCCGTTATAAAGGCAGAGTCGTTAGCAGCGATCCATGTACTCCAAAACTACATAGCCAGTGCAGGACAGGAGTCACCCATCAGATCAAGGCTATACTTGACTATTATATTGCCTTAGGCTTGATTTCCTGTTCAGGATCACCCGTCAGAGAGGCTTGACCATAGTAGATGTCTCTACCCGTGGCATGGTATTGACACCCTTCCAATCAGGGCAAAGATTGGACCCCACTAGTATAGTATCATGGCATGTCGGTTAGGTTACTACCTCCCACATTCACAGTTATAGTTACAGTTTCAGTATCAGCCTTCAGAGTAGAAATCAGGAATCAAGACTGTCAGATACAGTCATCGATCTCAGTAAGGAACTCATATAGTTCCATTGATTGCTAGACCATCCCGTTAGATAGGCTTGGTCCCATATTCAAATACTTATTATTAGATCTAGAGGTCACCCGACAGACAGGCTTGATCTCAATCTCAGATTCAGTCGAGTATTCTCATTATCTGTTTCAGAGATTACTCGTTAGCTAGGACTGATCTCAGACTTAGATGTTTAGATACAGTTTGGAACTCAGATAGTTTTCCCTAGAATTAGGACTGTTAGATACAGTCATCCATGTTATCAGTCATTTAGTATCTCAGTATTACGAAACTCATGTTGTCAGAGTTCAAACTCAAGTAGTCAGTATCTCCACGAGTTCAGTAGCAGTTATGTATGTATGTATTCTCACATTCATATTAGTCAGCATGTTCATACATATAAACCCCATGCATTTAGCCTACCCCCACGTATACTCAGTACTTTAGTTGTACTACGTATTTGCACTATGGTGCTTTCTTTTTATGTTACACCATAGGTTCTGAGGTGCAGATTCCAGATCAGCAGTAGCAGTTCAGTAAGCAGTGAGTCCTCATCTTTCGAGGACATGATCGTTACATTTATTATTCCAGTATTTCAATTTATTTTCAGTTTAGGGAGTTAGTTGGAAACATGTTCCTTCAACTCCTTATTCAGACAGTTTAGAGGCTTTCAGACGATTATAGAGTTTTCAGATTTAGACTTTAATATTTTCAGTTTTGTTTTGGTACTGTGATACCATCTTATTTCAGATATTTTATTATTCAAGATTGAACCTTACGCCCTCTTTGTTCATAGTTTTGCATTTTATATGTATATTATGCAGTACAGGTATAGATATAGTCATGGGTTAGCTTGTGGTCCTTCGGGGTCATGAGCATCGTGTAGCATTTCGGTTCAGAAAATTGGGGCGTTACAGAAGTCTTAACATGTATGACACTGGTTTAGTCATTCGGTCGACTATGACCCAAATTAAATTTATTAATGTCTTGTACGAGGCAACCTTATGATGAAATCCATATTCACTACTTCCCACTTCCAAGTAGGAATTTTTATCTCCTATAGCGTACCACCTAGTCTCTAGTGTTCAACCTTAACCTGCTGGCAATTGGGACACCTGGCTACAAACTCGGCTATGTCCCTCTTTATACTATTCTACCAATAAATTTCTCACAAATCACAGTAAATCTTAGTAGCACCAGGATGAATAGAATACTTCAAACCATGAGCCTCGGCTAGTATACTTTCCCTTAACCCATCCACATTCGGGACACAAAGCCTACCTTGATAGCGAAGTACACCATCTCCCCATTGGAAAAATATCTTGACCTTCTGTTGCTAGATTGCTTCCAATATTTGGTTAAGTAAGGGATCATTACGCTGCTTCAACTTTACTTCCACTACCAGATATGATTCCGAACGGTTCTAAACCACTACTCCCTTATCATCCGTGTCAAGCAAATATACTCCCAAATAGGCCAACTTATGCACCTTTTTGGCTAACTCTTATCTTTCTCTTTTACGTGAGACATACTACCCATGGAAAGCCTACTCAGTGTGTCTTCCATCGTGTTAGCCTTACCCAGATGATACAATACATTCATGTCATAATCTTTTAATAACTCCAACCACCTTCTTTGACAAAAATTTAGCTTCTTTTGAGAAAATACACACTGAAGAGTTTTGTGGTCAGTGAAAACATCAACATGCACACCATAAAGGTAGTGCCTCTAAATCTTCAGAGCAAATACCACAACAATTAGCTCGAAATGGTGAGTTGGGTAGTTCTTTTCGTGACCCTTAAAATGCTTGGAGGCATAAGCTATTATTCTCCCATTTTGCATCAACTCACAGCCTAACCCAACTTTGAAAGCATCACAATACACCACGAATCCATCTAAACCCTATGACAAGGCTAACACTGGTGTCGAAGTCAATTTATCCTTCAATTATTAGAAACTCTTCTCACATTTATCTGACCATATAAACTTTACCTTCTTTTGTGTCAGTCTAGTCAATGGTGCAGCTATAGAGGAAAACCCTTCAACAAATCTTCTATAATACCCAGCTAAACCCAAAAATCTTCAAATATTGAATGGTGTGATAGGTATAGGCCAGTGCTTTACTGCATTAGTCTTCTGAAGGTCTATATGAATTCCATCTCTTGAAATTACGTGCCCTAAAAAGGTAACAGAATCTAACCAAAATTCACACTTACTACACTTCACATATAATTGACGATCCTTGAGGGTCTGTAGCACTATCTTCAAATAACCCACATGCTCCTCCTCATTCTGGGAATATACCAGTATGTCATCTATAAAGACGATGACAAACATGTCCAAGTACTGCTTGAAGACCCTATTCATCAAATTCATAAAGGCTGTAGGAGCATTTATTAGTCCAAATAATATAACCATGAACTCAAAAAGACTGTACCTTATTTGAAAAGCCATTTTTAAAATGTCGTGCTCCCTAACATTTAACTGGTGGTATCCTGACCTAAGGTCAATCTTAGAAAACCACCGGGCACCCTGAAGATGATCGAACAGATCATCAATTTTAGGAATAGGGTACTTGTTCTTAATGGTAACCTTGTTTAGCTGTCTATAGTCTTTACACATTTTGAGAGTGTCATCTTTCTTATGCATGAATAAAACTGGGGTGCCCCACGGGAAAATATTGTGTCTGATGAAACCCTTATATAAGAGGTCTTTAAGTTGCTTTTTTAACTCTTTGGCTGAAACCATGCGATATGGAGAAATAGAGAATGGCTAAGAATCAGGAAGAAGATCAATACTGAACTTTATTTCTCTATCTGGAGGTACCTCTGGTAGATCTTCGAGAAAAAACTCTGGAAACTCATTGACTACACGGACTGATTAAACTGTCGTGGCTTCAAACTTAATATCTTTAACTCGAACTAAATAGTAAATACATTCTTTTGAAATTAACTTCCTAGACTTAAGATAGGAAATGAAATGACCTTTGAGAGACACAGAACTATCATCCCACTCAAAAAATTATCTCATCACGAAACCGAAACTTCACCATATGGGTGCAATAATTTATTAATGCATAATATGAATGGAGCCAATGCATTCCCAGAATGATGTCAAAATCTATCATCTCTAACTCTATTAGATCCATTAGTATGACTTTATGGAGGACGGTACTAGGACACTTCCTATAGACTTATTTAGCGATAACAGAATCATCCATGGGGGTAGAAATTGAGAAGGGCTTAAGAAGATTTTCAGGTCCTACCCAAAAATTTACAGAAACCAGTGGAGTACATAAGAGAGATTTGATCTCGGGTCCAACAACACATATACATCAAGGTGAAAAGCATGAAGCATACCAGTGACAACATCTGCTGAAGTCTCTTATTCCTGACGGGATAGAAAAGCATAGAATCAATTCTGGCACTGACTGCCACCCGTACTGAATGACACACTCTGTAAAGAGACTGGGCGGCCTAGCTGAGCTACTGAATTTATAGCATGAGTCTAAGGACGAACATCCCTACTTCCTTGCTTAGCATACGGACACTGTTTGATCTTGTAGACCACCTTGCCACAACTATAACAACCCCCTTTGCCCACCAAATACTCACCAAGATGGGTCCTACCACACTTGCCATATGTTGAAAACTGGGCCTCCCGACAATACTATTCTGAGACCTGAAATTCAAAGTCCTGCCCCACTACTCTTGCCTGATTTGGGTGCAGGGGCACTGGCTGAGAATGGTGTTGGCAATGATGAGTAACCTAAAACTGTAAACGACTTCCCCCTTCAGACCTTTATTGATTATACTCAAACTGTCCAGTCCTAGCTCTTTTGTTACTCTCTCTTTCCTTCAACTTCTCTGTCTCAATCTGTTGTGCATGCGCCATCAACTAAGCAATATCCATATCTCTGATCAACATAGCAGTCTGAACTCTTTATTCACCAAATTCGATACCCCGGTAACAAATTTACTCATTCGAGCTCAATAGTCAGATAACAACTCTGGGGCATACTTAGATAGTTGAGTAAACTTAAGGCAGTATTCTGCCACTGTCATAGAGCCCTGCCTTAGGTTCATAAACTCCTCCACCTTGTCCTCTCTTATCTATCGAGGAAAAAAACTGTCCAAAAAAGTTCTTTAGAACACCTGCCAACTCTAGGAGCTGCATTCTCACCCCGACTATCCATCCACATAATGACTCAATCATAAGCAATATTCTTCAACTTATAAGATGCCGGTTCTACACTCTCCACTTCAGTAACATGCATAATCTGAGTAATTTTTCTTACCTCATCAATAAAGAGTTGAGGATCCTCATTCGTCTTTGACCCATGGAATTTAAGTGGATTCATCCTCAGAAAATCTTGAATCCTGGCTGCAGCTAAGTTATTATTTTGCTAAAGTGGGACTATTGTCTGTTGATTTCCTTGAATATTAGCATTCACAACTTGGGCCAACGCTTGAAAGGCAACCCAAAATTCTGCATGTGATATATTTTTATTTAGGGGATCTGCGTGTAGTGGTGGCAGTTGATCACCATTTCTGTGGGCGTCAGCTCGGCAAGGAATCATATTCTGTCATGTTAAAGAATAAATCAAGGAAGATAGAGACACTTAAACATGATAGATCATGAAAGAAAAAATGATTCCCAACTCGTTCCATAGCCACTTACTCAGAAATGTGGTGCGCTTCACACTCATGATCAAGACTCTACGTAATGTGACTTGTCTGACTTCCTAGGACTATTTAGAACCTTAGGCTCTAATATCAAGTTTATAAAGCCCCGAGAATACCTCTCGGACGTTACATGGTGCCTAGGGCTATGAATAACCCCAAGCTAACCCTTGACATTTATATCATTTGAAACTCTTTTAAAAGATAAACTAACACATACATATAAATACAGGAGGAAACAACTTAAAATCTTATTCTCAATTTGAAATTTGAAGTCTCAAATAAACTCTTTAAACTAAAAGATACATAATCTGGAAAGCCTCTACTACTAACTAGAGAGCCAGTGGGACAGACCCCAGCTGACCCGGATGAAATTTGAAATCAAATAACTAAAGTAACGTTCATAGACGATGCGGAGTCTGATAAGTTGTGTCCTCAGACTATGAGAACTCACCAAATATCGGAATGTAGGAAGTGATGCTCGTGGTCAATCGTGCTGCTGGAAATGAGCACCAGAACCTACATTATAAGACAATGTAACACATAGACATATATGTGTGGGTCAGTACTTTGTAATGTACTGAGTATATGAGGTGAATGCATAAGTAAAACAAGAACTGAAACATGTTCAAATCATACATGATAAGTTTGGACTCACCTTGGATATAAATAAAACTGAAAATGATACGATCATAAAACATGAATAATAAAGCATACTTAATGCACTTACTGAGTCATTACACTTAGATTCTAAATCTTTACTTTTAGTCTTTCTTGTGTGAGATTCTTACAACTGACATAAATCATGTAAGCTATCATGGAGTCCAACGTCTTACCCACGTTGGGAAGAGTTGTCCTGCCCTTGCCAACGGAGTAGAACCTTAACTTAAGTGATCGCTATACTTTATCCATATGGGAAAAAGTAGACACTCGTTGATGAGGTCTCTTAAACCTATGGTGGCTCGTAGTTTCCAAGAATTTAGGATAATTATTTATTTTTATTTCACCATAAATGTAGGATAACTAATTCAATCAGGGGATAAATAATCACAATCATAAATTATAAAACATGTTGTATGCTAAATATATTGAAAGGGTGTGTTTTGAACCAAATAATTTTCCAAAACACTAACCTTATATCTCAATTAATATTATGTGCACATCGATGGTGTGAGAAACTCTCGCACCCTGATACGTAGAGCGTTCAACAAAATTAAATCGAACCAAATTAAAAATGGAATCAATTTGGAAAAAACAAAAACCTAATTTTTTTTTGTATGAATTGTAAAATTGAAAATGAGAAAAAATTCTTTGATTTTGATGTTGGTTTCAAGCAAAAAATAACTGAAAACTATCCAACTAGATAAATATACATTTAAAATTATAATTACATATATAGTTAAAGATATAATTAAAACTATTTTCGTATGATCTGTACTCTGTTTATATTGATAAATTCAAGAATCTATTTCATGTTAAGATAACTTGTCTACTAGTGCTTAAATTGTTCATCGTTATCCAATTATCAGAAAACAGTAAAATGAATAAAGAATCAATTGATAAAAAATTATTTTAACTAATTTTAATTGGTAAAAATTCACATATAGGCAAAGTATAAGACCTATAACTAACTTCTTAGTAAAAGTTTCAATAATTACAAATTATAGGTAAAAGTAGTTAATAGTTATTTGTATATATATAAGAATTATACAAATCAGAAGAAAAATAATCTAACGACAAAGGAGATAAAAAATGAAATTTGAAAGCAGTAAATTACCTTAAATTACTCCAACTTTCCACTAATTTTTCATCAATTACTGAGAATTAAAGCTCATTATCTGCGAAAATAGTTGTATTAAAGCTAAAAAAAAAATATTTTGAAAAGATTTGAGAGAAAAAAGAGGAGTTATTCAACAAGAAATTTTAACACGTATTTTCTCAATTCAAATTTAGTGTAAAAATTCTTGAAAGATGATTTTTAAAAAAAATTAAAATTGTATGTTTGTGCTTATATTTGTGTACTTGTTGTTTTTGACTAAATTATATGAATTTCAATATATTTTGATTCATTATTTTTGGTTAATGTATACACGATCTATACTGTAATTTTAATTTGTGATCTAACACACAGATTTTTACAATTTTTGAAACCTTATAATTGTTAGTTTATTTTGAATTCATAGTTACTGACAATTTGCTTACTGTATTTGTTTATAGAATTTTTTTTAAAAAGATGGGACAATTACAATTATTCCGAAGCATTTAAGCGTATGAAACTGCTATAATGAGTATGAACAGTATGAGTTGGACTCAATTGCAATTGAAGAAACAAAAAAATACGATGGTTTAATTCAATTGATTGGTAAGCAACTTTGTATTGAGTTGAATTTAAAAACATTGAAAGTTGAATATAAAGTTGAATTTAACAGTAAAAGAATGGTGATACGTAACGATATGGGGTTGGCAGTTTATGTAATGATACGGAAAGAAGAAAAAGGATTCAAAAACTATCCATTATGTGTTTCTGTATATGATAAAATAATGAAAAACGAGAGCGCTTGCTCGAATGTTGAATACGAAATTTCTGTTGTTGATGAGAAAAAAGGAAATTCTGGAGATGAAGATGCATTGGTTGAAGTTGTTGATATAAATGAACATGATCAGACAATTATTTCTTATTCGAATCACAACAAAGTGCTCGTTGGTCAAGTTTATAAAGACAAAGGCACTTTAAAATCGGTGATGACACTTTATGCGATCAAAAATAGATTACAATTCAATACGATACAATCAAATGCAATCGGATAAGTATATTTATCGTATTAAAGCATTTGTGTTTTTATTCTGTACATGATTTCGTGTTATGATAAAAATGTATTTATGTATATATAATATGGATAAGTTTGTTAAGTTTATTCATATTATTGTCTAACTAGATACATACAACTTCTATTATATGTTTTTATTCATACAAAATTTGGTAAATGAAATTGTATACGTTAGCAAATCAGTTTTGAAGTTTTTTAAAATACAGATTTTTTTTTTGTATAAATTACTAATAGATAACTTTTACATCGCAAGTATAATTTGGTGTGTAAATCGAAGGAATGTGGTTGGTTGCTAATGGCATCCAGTAATAAAAAGACTAACTTCTTTAAGATTCGCCGATTTCGTGAGGAGCATACTTGTCCTTTAAAGGATCAGGTGTACGAGCAGAAACATGTTAGTAGTGCATTGATTGGTGGCATGGTGAAGCAGAAGTTATCCAACTATAAAAGTTTGTTGGAGATTTTTACAAGATTAAATCCACTAATTCATGCAGTGCTTGTGGGATGACTAGTCACAATAAACGTATGTAGGAAAATACGTCGAGTTGAATAATTTTATATATTTTAATATTTTTATGTTTAACTTTTTTTGAATATTTTCAACTATAGAAATAAAATATCAGTTATGACTTGTGACTGATTGTAGTTCGAATAATGATCAATAACATGACGTATTTTGTTATATACTTTGTTTGCATATTAAATTGAAATTGTAAGTTTTCACGCTATATAATTTGTTATATACTTTGTTTTCATGTTATATATTGACTGAAAGTTTGCATATATATTTCACTTTACATTATAACTGTACCAGTATGCAGCCTAATGTAATAATTTGTCGGTTCTAACTATACTGATGTTTAACATATTATATGCATATGTATTTTTATTTACTTAAAATGTATATATACATATATTTATACCTATACAATTTCAAGATCGTATATGTTTCAAATTAAATTTTGTAAAACGTAATTGTTTAATAATATGAGTAATACATTTATATGAATATATGTATTCTCAATTAAATTAACGTATACCAAAGAATGCTAGTTGATATGTATGTATGTATATACGTAGGAATATCAGTTGATATGTATATATGTATATAAATATATTTATATAACTGTATATATTTTAATTTGCTTATGTTTAACTTTTATTTGAATAACTCAAAATGTATAAATAAAATATCAGTAATGCAGTTGTTAATCATATATACGGTCTAATGTAATATGCAGTTGGTTTTAACCCTCATTTAATCTATCATATGTATATATGTATATGTATGTATGTATATTATATTCTACAAGATAGTATATATGTCAAAATAAATGTCAGTCACAACTTTAGAGATTGAATTTGTGCATTTAAAAATATGGTATTAACCTATAGATAACAATTGAAAAGATTGGTAATATACCATCATGACTTATTTTATTAACCTATAGATATACAAAATTTTATATAAAAAAAAAGTTTTTCGTTATAAATGATAATTATAAACAAATACAAATTAGTTAATAGAGATTTCAATTGCTAAAAAGGCAAAGACTATTGTAAATACGTATTACATGGCTCATCTATGAGACATATTCAATTACCTAATGCATACGCATTATTATGTGTACTATTAGTATTCTTTAGACAACACACTTATAACAAAAATTAGTTTAGCATTGAAAAAAATACATCACTGGACAATTTTCAACAAAATGAAATATTATATTTGATATTAGAATTAAATAAAAAAGGATTGAAGATCAATTTGTATTTTCATCTAAAACCAACAAAATGGAGGAACATATGTACTGTCTAAGGAATAATTATCATGTCACTACTCTCACACTCAAACTGAGGCCTTACTAGCCTATCCAGACTCTCATCATCACTAACTGCGCCAATCTCATTCTTCTGAGTCCCATGCTACCATAGAAGAGCAACATAACGGGTACGAAAAGCTTATGCATCAAAATATCTAAGTGGTATATCTTTTTCATGACTAAGATACTCTGCATATGCAACAATGAATACTCCACTTAAAATTCTACATGCGGAGATTTCTTAGGAAGATCTATGATGACAAAACTACTATCCTGTTGAATAAAAAAAAACACAAATGATCAATCAAAAAAAATATAAATGATCAAGAAAAAAAATATAAAATGTATATAAAGCCTCACCCCGAAACTAATAGTATATAACTATATTTCATAAACATATATAAATTTTATATGCTGACCGAACTGAATATATGTATAACTTTATGTATGTATATATATGTATTTATGTATATGTTTACATATATGGTTATATTTACATAATGATAACTGAATGATGTCAATATATGTATATACCTTTACACCGAATACAAATGCACACATACAAAATCTTTAACATTATGACATTCTATACAAACTACACTACAAAAAAATTAATTGATAAATATACAAAAATACCTTATGTTGAATCTCACATCATTACTCTCCACTTTGGATTGATAAACCTTGGATCATTTTGCTCTTACATTATTTCTAAAAGTTGTTATTTCTTTTCCTGTTCTCTTTTTGATCCACTTGTACTGACCATTGATACTTTTGAAGAGTTGATTAACTTGTCTTTTGATTGATAATTTATCATGCTATTTCGAATATTAGCATGGTCATTGCTACTTTTTCTTCGAGTATCTGCTTTCAACTTGTCTTCTTTCAATTCTGCTATAAAACCTGCATTATCACTGTCTAATTGAGAAACTCCCAAATCAAACGATGGAGTACCACAATAGTCTTATCTACGTGAATAATACCTCTTGTTACTCTCCTAAAAGAGATTTCCTCATCCATATGAAAAACTAGAAATTGGTTACTTGAACACCTAATTAACACTGCAAATATATGAAAAACTGAATAAAATTAGTGGGTAATATAAAGAATAACTTAAAAAAAACAAGAAGAACAAACTTATATATTAGAAAAGATATGAAATTTACCACAAAAAATCTTCAAATCAAATCTATGCGAATTTTAGGATTGAACAAAGTTTCAACGTATTCTATAATGGACAAAAAATAGCTAATGTGTAGGTGAAGAACGCAATATTTGAGAAAATTAGGGAGAAGAAATAAGAAGAAATATATTCTTTTATATTTCAATAGAATAAAATTTTGAGATTATCACAATCTTGAGGAAATTATCACAAAATTTTAGCTTTTGCCGTCCATAAAGTCCAATAAGATAAAAGGAGATACCTATTGTCGCATATCACTCCTATCAGCTAAGGGTAAGATAAAATATTAATTACGAGAGAGAAAATCTAGTTTGTCTTTGTCATATACATTAAAAAATATATTTGTATAAACGGGTCCACATAAAACAGAATTTTAACTAACAATTACTCATGAATTGTAATTATTTAAAACATTACCCCTACCATATAATTATAAAAGATTTATATCTATAAACTGTAATTTTTTCATTTTAATTTTTAAAAATAAAACGATTCAAATCTAATCATAAACACACACACCATTAATAGTATCTCAGGACACATTTTCAATTTGTTTTTTACAACAAAATATTTTTGGACCTACCGTTACAAATTAGTGGCTGAAATTCGGACCCCTAATTGTCAAATTGACAGATGAGAAACTTCTCCACCTGTCGTCCAATTCCCCCATTTTTTATGTTTTTATTTTTTATTTTATTACCCCCCACCCCCTCCGCCCCGGATTCCACGAGGAACAAGGCCTATAATAGAATACCAAAGTTTAACCCAAAAAAATAAAAAATAAATAAAAAAAATACCAAAGACCTTTTTTTTTTTTTTTGACATCGAATACCAAAGACTTCCAATCCCCAAAATATTCCTCCGTCTTGTACTATTTTAGTTATCATATTTTTTTTAAAATCACAATACTATAATGTCAATAACAATATATTCACTATAATTCATAAAATTGGCTTTAAAGAAAATAAAGTGTAGGCTAAATTTATTCCTATCATATTTTATTTTGCACGTTTATAAGGATAGAATGTAGGCTAAATTCATCTCTATCATATTTTTATTTTGAACATTTTCTTATAAAATCATAAATACTATAATAACTACTGTCTTATAATTACTTTTCTTAATTTTTGAGTTTCAGTTCAAGACAAGGTAGAACGAAACTCATGGGGTTTGTGTGTGTTTGGGGGGAGGGGGAGGTTCTCGAAAAAATCTAATAAGGCTCCCTATAATATAATAATATATTAGTATAATCTATATTCTACAAAATAAGGTTTAAAAAAAATAAAGTATATATGGACATTGTTCCTATCATAAAAAAGAGACAGTCTTGAATAGACTAAGAATCACAAGTAAAAGGTTTTATGATAAGTACTTCTTATCATAAACTAATATTATTTACTTATAGACATAATTAATTTAATGAGCAACGCACAATTATAATTAATTTACCTTAATTTTATAAAATAATAAGTTTTTTCAGACAACTTTTTATAATATTACTACTAAGGGAGTAATTTATTACTTACTATTTTCAAAGAAAGTTGGATCAATCATTTGCTAAAAATGATTCTTTAAAAAGAGTTTTGGTTGTATCTTTACAGCTTCTTATGAGCTAACAATGAACCATCAAATATTCTACTTCCAACTGTGTTATTTTGTTTTTTCCCTCCTATAATTTTCCTTTTCCACATTTCCACGATCTCTCTCTCCCCACCACTTGCTTTACAACAAAGATAATAGAATTTCTTTTCTCTAATTTTTTCTAATTTTACTTAACTTTCTTCTTTTTCTACATCCCTTTAATTTTTTAATTAAAATATACTAATTTACTAGCTAATTAATAAGGTATCAATCGCTTTCATATCGGATGAGTAAATATAAGACGATGCATTGACTAAACCTAACAGACAATAAAAATTAGAATCACAGCAAGAACATACTTGTCATTG
Source organism: Capsicum baccatum var. pendulum (assembly GCA_030864225.1). Lineage (NCBI taxonomy): Eukaryota > Viridiplantae > Streptophyta > Magnoliopsida > Solanales > Solanaceae > Capsicum > Capsicum baccatum. The sequence continues at coordinate 45,114,108 of CM061554.1, forward strand.
TTCTATCGTTATTAAGATTTTATATTATCACTTATGTATTTTCTTTGAGAGTATGAGTTTATAAGTTATGTCAAAAGATTTTCGTGTTATCAAAAAAATTTGAATGATGCATTATAGGGCTCATATTTGAGGATAATGCTTTGAATATGTTTTTTTAATACGACTCAAACTCAAGATCTTTAATTAAGAATGGAGAAATTTTAATTATCTTACTGAAATCCATATTGATACAGAGTATCATCGATTATGCATTTGTTCGTTCTCCTTTTTAGAAAGTAGCTAGACTAGGAGCTAAAGTAGTATTTTTAGAAAAAACTTTTTTGGGGTACTTGCAAAGTAAATAAGTTTACGAAACTATAGCCAATGCTAGTTGTCGTTCTTCAACTAAATTTATTTCTTATCATTACTTGCATGCTTAACATTTTTGTTAGGTCCCTTAATTCAATATTATTTCAATAATAAATTATGAGAAAAAATAATGGCATAATTAACGCATGAAAGTCACAAGAAGACAATTTTGCAGTCGAACTTAGACATGTTGTGTGCTATCAACTATCAGTATCACTTAAGTGTAAGCATGATTCTTGTGGCTACTTACAAATCTTTGTTTTAGATTACTTTATTGTATAAGAAATTACAACAATTATGTATTATAAAAAGTTATTTGAGCTTACAAAGAACAAATAAACAGTGGTAGGTTGTCCAGCCACACACACCAAAAGAACGACTTGTATTGCCTTTTTCTTTTGCAGGATGGAAAATCTTACGATTTGTTTGGGATTACTGTTATTTGAGAAATACTTTCATAAAATGGCTTTTCAGAAAAGTGTTTTAAAAAAAAAAAAAAAGTTTGTGTTTGGTAAATTCATTCAAAAAGTGTTTTTAATAATTAAATTGTGTTTAGATAATTTTTTTCAAGAAGTGTTTTTTTGAGACAAATAACCAAAAGGACACATATCAATAGACTTTTATTTCAAATTATAGAGAAAAAATATTTTAAATATCTATTATAATATTTTTAATTAATTTTTTTAATTTAATTAAAAAGTACGTTCTCTAAAATTTTCAATCAATATTTATATACATAAATACATCTAAAAAATTAAATGGTGATATATTACTTAAATAATTTAAATATTACTTAAAATATAAAACAAAAATGAATACAGAAGTTATTTCATAAACTAAATCACTATATATGAAACAATTAACGACAAAATAATTAGACCTTCATACATCACAAAAATTCTCATCAATTTCATCCCTAATTTTTTTACGCAATGTCTCCATACTTGTAGAACATCTGTCTTGTATTTCTGAAGGTATACCAAAAGGCTGGTCTGCTTCTTCGATATCTGTGATGATGCCTTCGTTAGAATAATAGTTAAAGACTTTTTTAATATATTTTTACGGTGTCAAAACAGTGACGGAGCCAGGATTTTGGTTAAGGATGTTCATATTTTTAGAAAAAGAAGCGGATCATAAAAAAATATTATAAACCGTATATTGAAGAAAAAAAACCTTTGAACCAAACTAATCATAAAAAAACATATAGGATAACAAGTTGAAACATATAATATAATATAAAAAAAGTCAACAAAGCAAATTTATTAATAAAAGCTTTATTAGAAAATATAATTACAAGCGCATTCGGCGACGCTTCATCCCTTGAAATGTTTCTATAATACACTCATTAGAAATATTCTTAAATACTCTTTTTTCTAAATAAGACACTATGCAACCATCTAAGAATTCATCATCCATTCGATTCCGTAAATCATTCTTGGTATACTTTATTGTCAAAAAAGCTCTTTCAATTGATGCAGTGGCAACGAGTAGAAGCAAAGCAAACTTCACTAAAAGAAATACAGGAGGATAGCTTAAATGCTTCTTTGTCTCAACCAACTTTTTTGAAAGTTTCCCAAGTCCGCCTAAATTGGAGAATCTTTTATCAATATCACGAACATCAATAATATAATTAACAAGTTGATTCTCAAGAACCCTCATGTTAAACTCATCAAAGTCATCAGGATATAATTTAGCCATCACCAATATCTTTTTGATGTCAAAACTAGAAAATGTATCAATGATTCAACCAAGTTACACCATTAAGTAAATCACTTGTCACCTTATTAAAACAGTCATTAAGTTCTTATAGCTGTCAATCAATAATTTTATAAAACACGTCCATACGATAATGGTGTAAAGTAGTATAATCAACTACTTTACATCGTGATCTCCTAGAATTAGCATATGACTCATCATAATTGGATAATGGAATGCTATGCTTGATACAAAATGCCTCGACCTTTTCTTTGAGCAAATTTCAACCAACATTCTTTTTTAAAAGAGGATCCCATTCATTTTCTCGTAATGCTTGCAATCTTCTTTTTGCTACTTTTACAAGAATCATGGCATTAGCAATGTCCTGTTCCTTTTATGTAATGACACATTAAGATCATTTGTGATTCTCAAAACATCAGTTATCAAATGCAACAAGAAACAGTCTCAAAAGTTTGGCAACTTCTGAGAAATCCCGATGCGCTAGCTTTTTCTTTCTTAGTACTTACATTTTTAACAAGAGAATCAAGTGCATCAACAATGGAGGCAAAGTTACTAATAAAGTTTTCAGACGACTTGTAATGAGATCCCCAATGAGTGTCACCGGCTTTAATAAGATCAAGTTCTTGATTCAAACCTCTACCCGTTTTTAGCTCACCCATATCTAATGTCTCTTAGAGTATTTTTTTTTTAGATTCTCAAAATTCATCAACACGTTTAAAGGAAGCCCCAACACATTCAAAATATTTGAAATCAATAATATAAGTTCTCCTACTTGAACACACCTTTTAGAAATCGCAACAAGAGTCAATTGAAGTTGATGTGTAAAACAATGAACGGAGTGAGTCGATCTACTTTCTTGTCTAATTAATGTTTTAAGACCACCCAACTCACCTTGCATATTGCTTGTCCCATCATCACATTGCCCTCGTACATAAGCTAAAATTAAAGAATTTTGAGCAAGTACATCCATATTTATTTTTTTTAAAGATAAAGCACTAATATCTTTAACATGAACAAGTCCAATGAATGCTTCCATCACAAATTTCTTTTTATCAACATATCATAAGCAAATAGCCATTTGATCTTTGTGTGATACGTCTTTTGATTCATCAACCAACAAAGCAAAGTAGTCACCATCTAAATTCTTTATTATAGTTTTGATTGTTTCAATCTTACACGCAGTCACAATATCTTTCTGAATATCATGAGAAATTATTTTATTATTTTTTGAAGCTTTTTCTAACATATAAAATTTAATGTCATCACATCTATCCGCATGTCAATAAAGTGCTTCAATAAAATTACCTTTGTTCAAGGATGATTCAGTTTCATCATGACTGCGGAGTGCTAAACCTTGATTTAGAAGAAATCGAACCACATTGATTGAAGCATTTAACCGAACTCGATATTCATTCTTACTTTTCTCGTCCAACTTGAAAAATGCGGCTTTAATAGATTGTTCTTCTCTCATAAGATCTTCACACTTTCTTTTTGATTGATTATGAATGTTATTCTGAGGACCAATGTGTGTTGCAAAGCTATCTTTTCTGCGACAATTTCTAAATTCCTTCGTCGAAAATATATTACCACCACCTTGATGAATACTTTCACCTTGAAATAAATAACAAGGCAAATAATAAGCTGCATCTGGACTTACACTATATTCCAACCAATCAGAATATTCATCAAACCATTTAGAAATAAAATGGTGCAGAGTTTCAAAAAAGTCTGTTTGAGGGAAATCATAATTTCGTGGTTGGCAAGGATGTTTTAGAAAGTATGACCTTCTTATCTCATCACGAATGTTCGGAGGATAACTCAAAATTGGAGGTATTTCAGTGGGGTCAGCCTTTAGATCATTTACATCAATTTTTTGTCTCTGAGAAGAGCGAAATGGTATTTCTATTTGATCAACATCTTCATCTCATCGTGATTGATTTTGAGACATTGAACTTATTTTTGAAACTTTACGAAAATACTTCTTCAAACTCATTGAAACCTCAAACTGGAATAAAAGTCAAGCGCATCACACTTAGAGGCCGTTTGGCCATAGATATTTTTTACTTATTTCCGAAAAAATTTTCAGTTTATGGAATCATGGTGTTTGGCCATAGATATTCCAAAAATATTTCAAATTTTTTTTGAAAAAGAGTGAAAACAACTTTTTGTTGTTTTCACTTTTTTTCAACTCCAATTTCAAGTTTTTTTTATTACATATAATCCTAAATTTTTTAATATTACATAAAAGGCCCTTAAATGGTTTAGATGGTTTTGGAGCAAATCCGGAAGGAAAGACATTTTTTATGAACAACAAATCAAGTCCAGACACATTTTTGAAAGACATTTCTTCTCGGTAAAAGACATTTTTGAACAACAAATAAAGATTTTTAAGCTAAAAGACCGGTATATTTTCATTATTTGTAGGTATATTTTCATTTTTAAGCTCAGGACCCCTTCCATCATTGATGTAAAATTCTTTTCATTCATCAGTATAATCAGTAGATAAATTAGTTGGGCAATTTTGATTGTTTTAAAAAGTTTGGGGTATAAAATTAAATTTAAAAAAGATTTTTCAAAAGTCAAAACACATCTTTCAAAAATACATGGTCAAACACAACTCCAACTCCAACTTCATTTTTTTTTTTAGTTTTTATGGTCAAACGCCTACTTATTATTCAATTTCAACAAGTAAAAAAATTATGACTACTTGAAACATTGTTTGATTCTCCCAAATAATATTAACTAGCAAGTTATCTACTAGATAAAACTAAAATATTAAATTACTTAGTCCAAAATCAAAAAAAATACACAAAAGCAAGTTTAAGGGGAAAAAAATTAAACTAAAATATAAGAAGAATTAAAGAATACCTTTTTACAATTCTCACTCCAATAGTCATTGAAGAAAAAATATAATGATAGCCCGTTGAAGCTTGAAGATTTTAACACTAAATTTTTTTTTGTTTTTTTAAGAATAAGGTAGAGAAGATTCAAGATTGTGGTGAAGGCCAAGGGTTAGAGAATAGAGGTATAACTATGTAAGGGGCGGGTTAACGGGTTAAAGAATTAGTGTTTGACTTATCATTTTATAAATTTTTTTTAAAAAAGTGTGTATTAATTTTATTTTATTTTTAAATCTCATGGGCTTTTTTCTTTACAATGTAAAGTTGGGCTTCATGCCCATAAAATTGTGTCTGTGAATTGTGCCCGATCCAATCCAAACAATTTAAAAGGATCTGTTCCCTTCCTCAAAGGGAGAATAAAATTCGTTGCCTTTTTTATTTACAATATAAAGTTGGGCTTCATGCCCATAAAATTGGGTCTGTGAATTGTGACCCGGTCCAATCCAAACAATTTAAAAGGATCTGTTCCCTTCATTAAAAGGAGATTAAAAGCAACTGCATCAAATGGGGATCAAACCAGCGTTGCCAACACAAACTTGCACACCCTTGATCGCTAGGCTGTGCATCTCTAGCTTGTTAAGGGTGTTCAACAATATGTATATAACCATATATATCTATATTTAACCTATGTATCCGAAAATTTTTTCTGACGAAGGGTGTTCATCTGACTACTCTTCGGGGGTTGTAGCTCCGCCCCTGTGTCAAAATTTACTACGAATAAACAGTCATCATATTCATATATATATACATATATATATATATATATACATATATATAAATATACATATATATAAATATACATATATATATACACACACACACACACTATATTTAAACAAATATGTCACTTTTCATGAATTATTTATTTAAAATTAAATATTCGAGAAAAAATTTATATGTGATATCAAAATACAATCTTGTAACATGGTTCATCTGTCAATTGTTATCATTAATAATAATAAAATAATTTATATATTCTTTGTTCATCACTCATCATCATCAATGATATTTTCAAATTTATTTAAAGAAAATGAGTGAAAATAAAATAATAATATATAAATCATAAAGAATTATGACGTAAATATAAAATACAAATTTTTAAAAATCAAACTTGTAAGATATGTTAATTAACTAATAAGGTATATATATATATATATATATATATATATATATATATATATTTGTGTGTGTGATAAGGATATTTTTGTCATACAAAATATTTTGTTTCTGCTTCTGCTTATTTTGAGAAGCAGAAATTTTCTGCTTCTTCCCAGAAGAAGAAAAACTACTTCTACTTATTTTTAAAAGCACTTTTGTAAGTTTACCAAACACCCTTCTTTTAAAAAAAATGTATTTTTTTTTTCTCAAAATAAGTGCTTATTTTGAGAAATAAGCAATCTCAAACAGGCTATTAATTTAAAAATTTATCGTTAGATGGCATACGTGATGTGTGATTAATCAACAATTAGTACGTACTTTTTCATCTTTTGTTAGAAGTTTTAGATTTAATTCATGATTAATTTCGACATGAAATTTCTCAAAGTAAATTTAAATTTAATAAGATTTGAGTATCATTGTCGAATTTTGATTAGAAGAAGAATGTATACACGGTATGTGACACTCACATTGGGCACTCTCTTGAAAAGTTTTGGAAATGGATATGGTCCAACCATGAAATTAAAAAAAAAGTAGTATAAATAAACAAGCTGCATAATCAAATTCACAAAAGAATTTGGCTCACAAAGTTTTTTTTTCTTGGGTAAATAACATTTTGGTTCTCTTAATAGTGTACATAAACTTCCCACAAACGACAAATTCTGTAGTATAATGCTTCGAGGTCGTGGCATACGTTTTAGACCTAAAGGAATTATTGTAACATAATCAATGTCCAAATTTCTTTACCTTTTCAAAACAACGATGTAGCTCTGTATCAAATATTCTGTTTGATCTTATATTATTATTTTTTAAGATTTTGTAGATATCTTAAAAAAGAAAATTACGAGCATTAATCATAAAAAATTATTTAAATTTTTTTTTACCTATTCTTAAATGTTTTCACTTAATTGATACCGCACTCACTGATTTTTTTTCAAAAAATACTTTTTCTGAAAACTTCAAAAATATTTTGAAGGTTGAATATAGTGACAATTCCTTAATTTTGTTAGTAAATTTTATTTAGACACTTAAATTGAGGCATATATCAATTGAGCATCTAAATTGTAAACACGTGATAAATAATTTTGGCTCAAATTTTAAAATTCTTTTATGCATAATCTCGGGAATCTATTATGTATAAATTAGCCGCATAAAATATGTCACCTCTTTTAATTACACAGATTATTTCAATAAGCCACAATAGTTTAGTAAAGTTCCCAATAAAGGTTAATATTTATAATTAAAGGATGTGAGGTACCGAGAAGACAAATTGGAGTGTTTAGTAGTGAGTTGATATTAAGAGTCTATTTGGGATTGATATTACAAAACAACTTATTTAAGAAGCATTTTTATAAAACAGTTTTTTAAAAAAGTGCTTTAGAAAAAAAAAAGTAATTTATGTTTGGTAAATTTATTTAAAAAGCGTTTTTGATAAACAGGTTGTATTTGGACAATCTTTTTCAAAAAGTATTTTTTTTGAGACAAATGATCAAAAAAGACATGTATCAATAGATTTTTACTACTAAAATCAATTTATAGAGGAAATTTATTTTAAATATATATTATAATATTTTTTAATTAAAATTTTATTTTTATTTAATTAAAAAGTACGTACTCTAAATTTTTAATTAATATTTATATCTATAAATACATTAAAAAATATAATTTAAATATTACTTAAAAATATCAAACAGAAATGAATATAAAAATTATTCCATAAGTTAAATGACTACATATAAAAATTAACACAAAAATAATTAGTCCTTCATACATCACAAAAATTCTCAACGATTTCATCTCTAATTTTATCACGCAATGTCTCTATATTAGTAGAAGACCTCGTATTTCTGAAGATATATACTAGAAGGCTCGTCTCCTTCTTCATCTATGTGATGACGTCTTCATTAGCATAATAGTTAAAGTCTTTATCAGTAGTAGCACATCATTGTATGAAATTATGTATAATAGCCATAGTAATTGTAATAAGATGAACTTGAGTGTCGAATTTAAAAGATGACATTCGGCGTAGGAGAGCAAATATTTGTTATTGTATTTGTTATCTTTTCTTTGTATGCATTTTTACTGTGTCAAAATGTACTAAAAATAGGCGATCTATCATATTCATATATGTACACTACATGATAACAAATATGTCACTTTTTAATAATTATTTATTTAAAATTAAATATTTGAGAAAAAATTTACAAGTAATGTCAAAATATAATCTTGTAATGTGATTCATCTGTCATTTTTTATCATTAATAATAATAATAAAAAAGTTGCATATTCTTCGGTCATCATCATCGATGATATTTTCAAATTTATATAAAGAAAATGAGTGAAAATAAAATAATAATAATAATAATAATATATAAACCATAAAATAAAATAAAAAATTATGATGTAAATATGAAATATAAAATTTTAAATCAAACTTAAAATTAAACTTATAAGATATGTTAATTGACCAATAAGGAGTATATATATATTTATGTGTGTGTGAGAGAGAGAGAGAAAGAGAAGAGAGTGATTTGTCATGAAAAAAATAATTTTTTGTTTTTGTTTTTGTTTTTGTGCTTCTTGCCAAAAGTAGAAAAATTGCTTCTACTCTTTTTTAAAAGAATTTTTTGAAATTTATCAAACATCTTTTTTTTTCAAAAGAAGTACTTTTTTTTTCTCAAAATAAATATATATTTTTCTTAAATAAACAATCCCAAGCAGACACTAAATTAAGTTGTCACACTTTCAAAAATAAAGTAATTAGTACAATCAAGTTTGAGTGTCTATTAATATAGTATGTTTTATTTTCACGCTATTAACTTATGTATATAACAAACATTCGAGAAAACTCACAAAAACATTTTCAAAATACATTTTCAAAATTATTGTAAATTGAAGTCTTTAACATAGATAATTTATGAGGACTTCAAATAAAATTAATACATGTCATAGTTTGAACATATAAATAAATTTACACATAAACTTCAATTACTTCCATTCAACCTATTTTGAAATATAAAATTTACTATGGTTTGTTACAAAGATTTAATATTTGAGACCAAGTTGCCCCTTAGTTTCTTGGGGCTTTGGGTCACAAGTGACAAAAGAGTTTTAAAATGAGGTGTACGTGATACAAGTCTTAATTATTAGTTGGAAGTAGCAATTACTTTATTATGCATTAAGAAAGTTGGAGAAGTTTGATAATAACCCACAATTTTTTAAATTTACACTTTGATCCCAATATTTACCTAAAATAATGAAAAACGGAGGGAAAAAAAGCGTTTTTCTTTCTTTTCTCTCTCTTAGCGATTTTGTTGCTCATTGTTTCTGCTACTTTATTCATCATCTTCTGCTTCATTATCATCATCTTCTACTTTATTATCATCTTCATCTTCTTCTTGTCGACCATTTGTTGTTGTTGTTGTTGGTACAATGCAACTGCTGCTATCTGACCAATTTCTTAGGTCAAATGTTGTTTACTACATCACTTTCCACTTTTACATTACTTCATAGGTGCCTTTGGTAAGTAAAACTATGGTTTTTATTCGTATTTGTCATCTGAGTACACTTCTGTTTTTCCAACAATGGATAGAACCCCGATCATGAATCCAGCATAAGTGCCCACAATTTAAACAGATCAATCATCTGCTTCATCAGATGAGTAATTTGTTGCATCAGAAGATTTATCTGTTGCATCAGACGTATTATCTGTTGCATCAGATGTATTATCTGTTGCATTAGGATGTTTATGTGTTGCACCAGATTAATTATCTGTTGCAACGAATGATTAATCTGTTTGGAACAACACAAATCAGGCCCTGCCACAAACCCAACAGATACCCAATATGTTTCAACTCTTGCTATTGCTACTGGATTCAAAATTATTCCTTACGTTCAATTACCCGTCCCAAATTGCCTAATTTGATTTCTCATTTTACTTGTATTTTTCATTAATCGAGAAAAGATTAAAAAAAGAATTCATATTTTACCCTTTGCATTAATCATTTGTTTTTTCAAATTAAAATGAAAACATCATTTAATAGGGGGACTATACGCCGACCGACGTTAAAAGCTTTCTTCTCTTATGAAATTTTGATTGAATAGCAAACAATGGTTATTTCAAACACGTCTACTGTCCCACCAAATGATCAGTGGGTTATGATAAACTAAACATGTTATTGATTATTTTTCTTAATCAATGTGGCATCTCAATTTGGGATGGGTAATTTGAGATGGAGGGAGTACGAATTAAAACGTCAGAGCCAAGTAACAAACTTGTCATCTGTTGAAATAGACTATTTATCTGTTGCATCAAACTTCTTATCTGTTGCAACATGAGTAATCTATTTTGAACAACATCAGCCCCTGCCACAAACCCAATAGATAAATCTTGCCATTGTCATTGAGAAGATAACAGACAGAATGAAAAATAAATATGGATCAAAACATCAAAGATCAAACATAATTTTTTTTATTAAACAAAAAATAAATAAAAATACATATAATAGTCTAAAAGAAAAATAATAATCTAATTATTATTATTATTATTATTATTACTATTATTATTATTATTATTATTATTATGATTATTATCATCATCATCATCATCATTGTAAGCAGGCCAATCTTCAAACGGAAGTAGCAAGGCCCTCCTCAACCTGCATATCTCGCGGAGCATTCTTGCTCTAACTCCTTCCAGTTTCCATTGCAGGTCACAAACTTGATTCTGAAGTTCATTCACGGCATCTTGCATAAAAAAATATCCCACACCAGGTCAGCTATAATCTTCTAGAGTGTAATATGAAAGACGAGATGCAATAAATAAATAGAGTGTAGTTGAATGAACGATTGAGTAAGGAGGGACCTATTTATAGAGGATTAAATTTGAATGAGAGGAAAAACAGCGCGACTATTCACCTCCATTCTAGGGGTGTGCATTGGTCGGTTTGGTTTTATGTGTTATTGGTTTGGTTTATCGATTTTTGATTTTTAAATATGTAAAATCAATAACCAACCAATAAGATATTTTCTTATCGGTTTTGGTTTATCGATTTTTGGTCCTTAACGATTCGGTTTTCGGTTTAACCAATAAGAAAATACTTATAAAATAGAAATAGTAACAACTAACATGAAAAATGAAATCTTAGATACTGCCAAAATCCTACGCAATGCATTTTAGTTTACAAGAATCTTCAAACTTGAACTGTTAGAAAAAAATTAAATCCTAATTGTTGAAAGATATAAATGCTTCAAACTTTTCAAAACGATAATAGCCAAGCTTTATTTGTGCCTTTTTTGCCCTGAATAGGTTTCTACTTTGTGAATCACTGAATTGTAAATAAGTAGTGCATATAATATATATACATACACATCTCTCTCTATATATATATATAGAGAGAGAGATATAGAGAGAGATTTATATATATAACATAAATAGGGATAAAACAATAACTTGGTGTATCCTTGTTGGGTTATCGGTTTAACCAATATCCCAATAAGCTAAAACCGAAATCGAACCGCTTACCTAATAATTTTTTTATAAAACCAATGAAATACCGTTAACCCAATAACCCAATACCAATAACCCAATAATATTTTTATCGATTCAGTTTATCGGTCGGTTTGATTTTTGCACACCCCTACTCCATTCATTAATTATATTTTTGATTAAATTAAGAAAATAAAAATTGTGATAAGTCATGACTTTTCAGATTATTATTATTAATTAGTTCTTTCCAAGAACCGTTTTATTGAGTTGTGGCAACCGATTCTATATCTGTTACATCAGATAACACAACCGTGACAATAAATATAGCATCTGTTGCAATAAATATAAAATATGTTGCATCAGATAACCTATTTGTTGCAACATATAATCTAACTATTCACCTCCATTTATTAATTATATTTTTTATTAATGTAAAAAGTAATGACTTAATTAAATTAAGAAATATTGTGATAAGTCATGACTTTTCAGATTATTATTATTAATTAGTTCTTTTCAAGAACCATTTTTATTAAGTTGTGACAACAGATTCTATATCGATTGCATCAAATAAATCATCTGTGACAACAGATATGTCATCTGTTGCAACAACAGTGAACCTGTTGCATCAGATAATATATTTGTTGCAACATATAATCTACTTAAAAAAAACTATCATCATATCATTAGTCCAAATTTGCTGACTTTTTTATTTTATAAATTAAAAAAAACACCTTTTCAAATTCTTTAATAGAATAATAACCATTTTTATTTTCTGGCAACAGATTGTATATCTGTTGAATCTGATAAACCATCAGTTGCAACAGATATACCATCTGTAGCAACAAATAGATGTTCTATATTAATATCTTTTTTGATTTCTTCTAACAGTTGGTACATCAGTCGCAACAGATGGGGAATTTGATGCATCAACAACACTGATAAATGTATGTGTTTTTGTTTTAGACAAAAATTCACGACGGACCTTCACCTTATTTTTCTTAACAATCATCATATAAGTTAATTAATCCAATATTGTGACTTTTTTTTATTATATAATAAATAATTTTTAAAAACAAATTCAAAAACAAAAATGGTGAAAAGTCTCGATCAGTTATTAAAATTAAATAACCGTTCTTTTATGGTTATAAATTGTGTTTATCATTTATTTCCTTATTATTTATTTACGAAATATTTTTCATATTAAATAATTGGAAAGTCATGCCTTTTCTTTTCTTTTTCACCCTCACAATAACAACAATAACCCTTTTTTATTAATTACCGTCTGGTGCAATATATGATCGATCTGTCGCATTAGATTAACCTCTGATGATAAAAATTGATCAATCCCTACCACCAACCGTCGACATGTTGAGAACAAGGAATAAACAAAATGATTATTAAATACTCCCTCCGTTTCATAATAAATAAATTGTTGGATTTTGGTTCACATATTAAGGAAAATGCATTAAAGACATAAATTTAACACAACTTTCCATTTGTACCCTAAAAAAAGAAAAAGTTGACCTTGTAATACCTTTTCAAAAGTTAATTGTTTGTCAAATCATAAGGGCAAATTTGGAAAAAAATTCAATGATTTATTTATTTTGAAACACCAATAAATATTCCAATAATTCACTTATTCCGAAACGGAGGGAGTACTAAATAAGAACTAAAAATTTAAAGTCGACCACCAAATGACATAGATTTTTGAATCCCTTGGGTAGATCCGATATACAAAAGGAGGAAAATACATGTGCTAAAATAAAAAATATTACCTAATAATTACTACTACTATTATCATTATTGTCAATCAGACATTTTTCATCCGGCAGCCTTGCTACTCAGCGTTGCTTCGAAGTCAGCCAAATTTCTCTAGAGTTCATAAACTACCTTTGAAGTTCACACAAGGACTAGATATGAATATTCTTGTACGAATTTGGATCATCCATATTTGTAAGGAGGGACCTATCTATAAATTATTATATCTCGGAAAGAAAAAAAATTGCTTTAAAATAAATCTAATAGATGGGTAATCTATTGCAAAATATGTTCTTTCTGTTAGATAACTTACAACATACTGGCAATCTTTTACAACAAATGTATATATCTGTTTGATTTCTCCAACAGACACGTCATATGTTGCAATAGGTTGATCATCTGTCATAACAGATATCTCCAATTGTTTGATAATATAAATAGATGTGGCATCTGTTGCAACTATCTAGTCGTCTGTTTATTCAATTTAAGCCATAGATGGGCTAGGAAGAATAAGGTGTATGCAGATAGATCCACTATCATATGTGTGGGAGTTAAGTATGTATTACTGATAAGGTCACCGGGACAACACACACAAAATACAATGTTTTTGTGAATGCAGTTTTTAACCGATTAGGCACTGATCATTCAAACAAGATCCTGCATTGTACCGTTAAGTTTGATGGGTTAAAAATTGATAAGACTGAGGACCTCATGAAGATGGTGCACATACCCTGTTATGAATTACTGACGGTTGTTGCTCTATTTATGCGTGTCAAGTTTTGAGAAGGGATCAATATTTGTCGTCATTGCAGAGAATCAATAGCGACTGGACTTAACTTTAAGTGTGCATTAGATTCTGAGAACATCTTTGAAGCTTCGCACTACATCAAACAAGAATGAAAAACTAATAGAAATTCCCCTGGCCCAAATTTATATGGTTGGGTTGCTCGCTCGGGGTAATGATTATATGCCAGAAAGTGCAGTAGGAGAATGCCTTCAAGGGAAAATAGGTGGTTGATGGAAGACTATATCATTTGAGAGCTAATTGAAGAAGAGACATAGGGTAGAAAGTAACTTCTAATGAATCTGGCCGATGGAATTATCTTAAAAGATGTGAAATATGAATCAAGTGCAAATATGAAAGTGTATCCGGTAATGTAATTTCATCTGTTGTCTCTTTGAAAGATAAATAATGCAGATGGACACTTTCTTAGAGAGCTACGTGGTCGGGATTATCACCTAGATAGAAGATAAAAGTAGACCAATAAAGCAGCCTTACGGGCATCGTGGGTTGAAATAATGTATAACAAGTCTAGAAAACTTACGCCAACAATATTGCAGTTAAAATAAGAAATCTAAGCGAAGGCGGCAATTTTTGAATTTTAAATTTTATCCCATGCCTTCTTGTTTGTGTTTTCGATCAGGTCCACTTCTGTTGACCTGATCGAAACCACAAACGAGATTGAAAGGAAACTAGAGTATCATTACTTCCTAAGCAAGATGGATTAATTGATTATGTTTTCTTGCCTTATAATTCTCTCAACATTTCTTGAAGAAGATCAGATCTTGCTGTAGTATGTGAATCTCGATAATTTTTAAGCTTACATTCAGCTTGCTGATTCTATATTTAAGCTGGTTGTTGCCGTCTTCGAAGTTGGTAAGGAATTCATCATCTCTTGTGAGATCAATCAGGAACACTACCTTTAAAGTTGTGGCATTCTAGAAGCCCTTCAGAACCCTTTCTTCAGAAGCCTTAAAGGATAAATGGAGGGTCGTTGTGTTTGTTTTAGGTCAAAATGTGTTGATGCACGTTAAAGATGTGGTCCCAATAGTTGAACACCATATTTTTATCGAGCGTTGCTTAATGCATCTTGCTCAACCAATTTGATAAATTAATAAGCAAGGAGTTATGAAGCCTCCGATCTAAATCGACTCTACCAAGCCGATCAAACATTACGTAACTCTGAGCTCATTACCCTATCAAAAAAATATAACCGAGTTAGTGCATAAATCAAACAAGCTCAATTTGTCAGCTATTCTGCTGATCACTCTTCTCCAATATATATGACAAGATATCTGCTATTCAAAAGTCTACACCGTCGCTAGACATGCTTGCTAGGGGGCAATTCTTCAGAAGGCATCAATAGATATCTTTTGAGAATTGCTCCCTGGCAAGCATGTCTGGCGATGATGTAGACTTTTGCATGAAAGATATCTTGTCATCTATATTGGAGAAGAGCGATCAGCAAAAAGGCTGAGAGATTGAGCTCGTTTGATTTTTCCACTAACCCGGTCATATTTTTTTGATAGGGTAATGGGCTTGGAGTTACGTAAATATTTGATAGGCTTGGTAAAGTTAGTTTAGATAACATGCTACGTAACTCCATGCTTATTAATTTATCAAATTAGTTGAGCAAGATGCATTGAGAAGCGCTCAATAAAAATATGTTGTTCAACTATTGGGACCACATCTTATACGTGCATCAACATATTTTGACCTAAAACAAACACAACAACCCTCTATGTATCCTTTAAGGCTTCTAAAGAAAGTGTTCTGAAGGGCACCTAAAATGCCACAACTTTGAAGGTGGTGTCCCTGATCGAGCTCACAAGAGATGAGGAACTCCTTACCAATTTTGAAGACGGCAGCGACCAGCTTGAATACAGAATCAGCAAGCTGGAGGCAAGCTTGAAAATTATTGGGATTCACATACTACAGCAAACGTCTGATCTTCTCCAATGAATGTTGAAAACATGTTAAGGAAAGAAAACATAATCAATTATAACCATATTTCTAAGCAAGCAATGATACTCAATTTGCCTTTCAATCTCGTTTGTGGTTTTGATCAGGTCAATGACAGTAGACCTGATAAAAACACAAATAAGAAGGAATGGAATGAAATTTAAAATTCAAAAATTGCCTCCCTCGCTTAGATTCCTTATTTTAACTACAATTGCTGTTGGCGTAAGTTTCTACATTTGTTGTACATCATTTCAACCTTCAATGCCCGTGAGGCTGCTTTGTTGGTCTTCTTCTATTTTCTATCTAAGTGATAATCCTGACCACGCAACTCCCTAGTAAAGTATCCATCTACATTATTTTTCTTTCAGAGAGACAACAGGAAAAATTACATTACCAGGTACACTTTCATATTTTTACTTGATTCAGATTTTGCATTTTTTAAGATAATTCCATCGGCCAGATTCGCTAGAAGTTACTTTCTAACCTATGTCTCATCTTCAATTAGCTCTAAGATGATATAGTATTCCATCAACCACCCATTTTCCCTTGAAGTCATTCTCCTACCGCACCTTTTGTCATATAATCATCACCCCGAGCGAGCAACCCAACCATATAAATTTGGGCCAAGGGAATTTCTATTGGTTTTCCATTCTTGTTAGATGCAGTACTAAGCTTCGAAGGCCCTCTAAGGGTCCAATGCACCCTAAAAGTTAGTCCAATTGCTATTAAATCTCTTTACAATGACACCAAAACTAGATCCCTTCACAATACCTGACAAATAAAGATGAGCAATAACTAACATTAAATCTTAACAGGGTATCAGAACCATATTCATGGTCCCTCAGCCTTCTCAGTACAGACCTACCAAACTTAACTGTAAAATTATAGACATCTTGTTTGAATGATCTATGGCTAATCAATAAAAACAACATTCACAAAATTGGTGCACTCTATGTGTGTTTCCATGATAACATTATCAGCAATACATACCTCCCACATATGAAGTGGTTCCATCTGTATCCAACTTATTCTTACGAATCCATCTTTACTGCAGCCTCTTGTGATGGTCCAGCAAAAATTAATCAACTGTCAGTTCCTTATATCAACAAAAAAAAGGAAAAAATTAATATCACAAAAAGAATATTATCCATTTGTTGCAATAGATATGGTTTCTGTTGCAACAAATGTGGAGTCTATTGCAATAGATGTGAAGTCTGTTGCAACAGATGTGAAGTCTTATGGAATACATCAAATCAGCCTTTCTGGTGGTTTGATTTATTCCAACAGTTTCTCCATCTGTTGTAGTAACATCAACAACAGTATAAACTACAAATAAAAAACATTAACAACAAAGAAATAATAACATTTGTTCCAACAACATTATCAACAACAAAGAAGCAACGTCCTTTATTCCAGAACCATCAACAACACGACACCATAAGGTCCAACAATGCCAACCCCACCAACAACATCAATAACTACATCAACAATAAAAAAAATACATACAAAAAAATGATATTGCCAACAAGGCTTTTAAACTTCTCCCAACAGATGACTTTTTTTGTATATTGTAATAAAAATTCTCGGTTTATTTATTCAACACTTAAAAGTTCCTTTAATTTTTTTTAATAAATATGATCTGGGTAAATAATAATTAAATAATAAAACAGATGTAAATAACTTGCAAAGAAGAAAATGAGAATAAAAGAGCAATAATGAACCATACCTTAATGTCAAAAAGGGGATCAAAATAACAATTTCATTCGAGGAAAGATATGGATCAGTTTAGATTCGAAAGGATCTTTATGAGAAGAGAAGAGAAAAGAAAGAAAAAAGGTTGTGACCCTAAAGAGGAGAGAAAGAAAAAGATGAGAGTTGAATAAAATAAACTGCAGTTGAACAAAGAGAGATGAGATAATTTCTATAGATGTATTATGTACGTAGATATGGGGGGTTTTCAATATTCAATAATTAATATTCATTAATTTCATTAATAATTTGAGGGGAATGAGGAAGACTAAGGCTAGTGACATTGAAAAGACAAGACAAGACTGCTCAATGAACTAACTTTTGAGATATTCAAGAAATATTTTTTACCATCTTTAGTAGTAAGTACTACTTGATATTATATACTCGGACAGAAGCTTGCTTTAAAATTAAAAGAGAATTTTTTTTTTCAAACAAATATGTCATCTGTTGCAACATATATAAATATCTATTTAGAAATTCGAACAGCTCAGTCATCTCAGTCAACTGTCATAACAGATATAAAAATCTATTTGAAAATTTCCAATAGCTCAGTCATCTGCCACAACAGATGCAAATGTCTATTTGATAATTAAATCAGATATGTCATCTGTTACAACAGATATAAATATTTGTTTGATAATTTCCAATAGCCCAGTCATCTGTCATAACAGATGCAAATGTCTATTTGATAATTAAATCAGATTTGTCATCTGTTGCAACAGATATGAATATTTGTTTGAAAGTTTTTAATGGCTCAGTCATTTATTACAACAGATATCATTACAATTGATTTAGATAGAACTAAGGATGAATGAATGAGCTCACAGGGTCAACTACAAATCTAATTGAGTCTTTGGAATTGCATAGCATTGGTATTGCGTTCATTCTAATCCGAGCTATCGATCAATCACTCTGAGTTGAAATGAGTTCTCATCAACTCAATGTTAGGATAATGATAGTACCTAAGTTTATTTAGGTGGAACTAGGGATGAATGAATGAGCTCACAGGGTCAACTACAAATCTAATCGAGTCTTTGCAATTACATGGAGTTGGTATTGCGTTCATCCCGACCTAAGTCGTCGATCGTTTACTCTGAGTTGAAATGAGTTCTCATCAACTAAATTTTAGGATAGTGATTGTACCTAAATTTATTTAGGTGGAACTAGGGATGAATGAATAAGCTCACAGGGTCAACTACAAATTTAATCGAGTCTTTGTAATTGCATGGCGTTGGTATTGCGTTCATCCTGACCCGAGTCATCGATCGATCACTCTGAGTTGAAATGAGTTCTCATCAACTCAATGCTAGGATAGCGATAGTACCTAAGTTGATTTAGGTGGAACTAGGGATGAATGAATGAGCTCACAGGGTGAACTACAAATCCAATCTAGTCTTTGCAATTGCATGGCATTGGTATTACGTTCATCCTGACCCGAGTCGTCGATCTATCACTCTGAGTTGAAATGAGTTCTCATCAACTCAGTGTTTTAAAAACTATATCTTTTAAATTTTTTAAAACTAATTAAGATAAATTTGGACCAAATTAGCAATTTCAAAACTTGTCATTCATTTTTAAAATTACAAATCAACCCATACAAATCATCCATTTGCGTGAAAATCTTTTTATTTCAAATCAAAAGTTCTCGCTCTTCTCTCTCTCTCTCTCTCTCTCTCTCGGGGTCTCTTCTCTCTCTCGATAAAACAACCAACAACTACTCAACCCTTCAAAACAAATCGATTTTCTTCCCATTTACGACCATATATTATTGTTTTTTTCAACTTCATTCTCGCTTGTATCTATTATTTTCTCTGTCTTCAGAGGTAGCAGAGTTCGATAAGAGTTCTATATTTGTTATTTATTCTAAAAATTAGAGTTTTTTAGTTAATGATGGAAAAAAACTTTTAGTTGTATTATCTTCGAGAATGGGTTAACAATTTTGAGTTTTGATGCTAAAAAAGTAGGAAGCACCCGAGAAAACCCTAGTTTTTCTCTCAGTATTTTGTTGACTGTTGTGGTATTGTTGGATAGTGTTTGTGGTGTTATTGGTATTTGTGTTTTTTGGCGGTGGTGTCGATGGTCTTGGCATTGGTATTGGCAGCATTGGTGGTGGTCTTGGTGGCATTGGTGGTGGCATTGGTTGTGGTGGTGGCAGTCCATCTGTTGCAATGGGTGGAAGATCTGTTGGGAGATATTAAATAGGTCTTCAAATAGATTCCCCATCTGTTCCAACTAATGGGTTATCCGTTGGAGTATTTTTTTGTAATGTGGCGTAGAATAATTTATTAAAATTTGTCCATCTGTTGCAAAAGGTGGAATATCTGTTGGGAGATACTAAATAGGTTTTTAAACAGATCCGGGTTCCCTATCTGTTCCAACTGATGGGTTGTTCGTTGGAGTATTTTTTTTTGTTATGTGGCATAGAATAATTTATTGAAATTTGTCTCACTTTTTTTTAAAAAATTATGCAGACATCAAATGCAGTGTATTTTTTGTTTTTCTATTATTTGTAGTTAAAATATGTCTCCCAAAAGAAAAGAAATTAAAAGTGGATCAACTTCTGACCACCCAACAAAAAAGGCTAAACTACAGATAGATTTGGAGAAACTTTCAGAACAATCTCAGTCAGGTTAAAATGAAGCTGAGGAAAGTAATAACTCTTTCTCACCAATGGAGCGTGAAATAATATCAAAATCTCAGCATGGTTTTGTCAAAACTATTAGTATCTTCAGGTTTCGAGTTGCGATGCCGATGAGTAACCCTAACACAGTATTTCATGATGTTGTACTAAAATGTCAGTTGGGGAAACTTTTTAACGACCTTAAGAGTATTATGAAGAAGGAAAACATAGATAAACTTTTTAAGAAGAGTTGCTTTGCATACTTTCTTGAGTTATCTGGAGTCCGTCCTCTCCGTTTCCCAATGATCATGGTATATGGCCTCCTCAAGTGCAAGATCAAGTAGGCGGAGGATGATGGAGGTTCGAAGGAGGGCAAAAAAAAGATGGATGAAGTTTGGATCAATTACTGTGGCATGCTAGTTTGTTTTGGATTGAAAGAGTTTGCCATCGTGACGGGCTTGAGATGCCATCGTCCAGAAGAACCTCTCATCGAGAAAACACCCCATAAAGGGTCTAACAAACGCAAGGTAAAAAATGATGGGTTGTTGGGCATTATTGGACCGAGCTACATAGTGGACGATTTGATGGCGAATCTCAAGAATAAAGACATATCAAAGCACTACAGAGAGAAATTGTACTTAGTTTGGTTTGTCCATTTCATTTTACTGGCAAGAGATGTCAAGAAAGTCATAGAACATGATTTGTTAGCGTTTGCTGATGATTTTGGAAAATTCAATATTGTCCCTGGGGATACGACAACTATTACTTGACTGTCAAATATTTACTGAAAAAGCTAAAGCCAAAGACGATCATATTATACAGCTTTCCTTGGGCTTTCATGGTAAAATTGATCACTATTTTTACTCATTCATTAATTTATATTGAATATAGTATGACTTTTTTTGCTTGCTTCCTATTTACAATTTTTAGGCTTAGGCATGTGAAGCCATTCCTACCCCCCCGAAAGCATTTCAAGAATTATCAGATAAGGTTTCTCATTCAAGGATCCTTAGGTGGTTGGCTCTAGTAGAGAGCAGCAAAAAAGTATTAATGAGACTGATCTCTTTAACCCTCCGGATGATGCAGTACATCTTTTTCAACTAAAATAATTTTCCTCAAAGAAAGATATTGAAATAGATGTTCCATCTATTGCGACAGATGGGTCGTCTGTTGCAACAGATTACCCGTCAACTACAACTGGTGCAACAGATTAACCATCTGTTGCTCTGGTTCTCTGAACCCTACTCAATAAATTACCCATCTACTGCAAATTATGCAATAGATGGGTAATTTGATGCAATATATTATCAATCTATTTCAACATACAGATCAGCTGTTGCGGTAGTTAGATCATTTGTTGCATAAGTTGGCTGTGTTAACATTCATGTAACCCGAGCCCCATGTAACCCAACTAACTACAAATTATTATTATATGATTTAAATTCCTCATGTTTTTTATTATAGGTTGTGCATCCTTGGATCGTGCCTACCATTGATGAGCTGGAGATGACTTCTTTTCTTACTCTGGGTCTTGTTGATACAAAAGAATACCTAACGGTGGAGTTAATAAAGAAGGAATTGGCTAGAGCAATATCCATAAGAAGAGCAGTTAAGCAAGGTTATCCTAATATTGAAGCTCTTTACGACCAACCTCAAACTGCAATAGATCCGGGTGTTTCTTCTGGGGGTGTTGCTGGTGGAGTTGTTTGTGATGGTGGAAGCTATCCTGCTGCTGGTTTTGATGTCAGTCATGATTATGAGCATGTTGGTACTCAATAAAAAATAAATATGTTTGAAAACACCCCTTGCACAGGTCCTCCCTCTCACCCCTACACCGGTTCCTCCCACCCTTACAGTGGTCCCTCTCACCCCTCCCCACCCTCATATTCTCATTGCAAATGCAAAGTGTGCAAGGACAGAAAGGATAAACTCCTTAAAAAGCTAGAGACTATTGCTGAAGCTGCCGAGGAGTTGAAATTTAGGGAGGTGTCATACCATCCAACGAGGTGAGAGAGCCATGCACTCCTACAGTGGAGGTTAGGAGGAAGAGAAGAAAAATTAGACAAATTCTCTCCATTCTGAAATCAGCAAAAAATTATAACTCTTTCCGCTCCAAGAGTTGTTGAAGTTCAGGGTCCGCCGAAGAAGGTGGACATATTCACGGTGCTTAGCAAGGACAAGAAGAAGGAACTGGAAGGATTCATCAAGATGAAGGTTAAAAAAGAATACACCATGCATTCATTTGCCGCCAAAGACTTCTTGAATATGACAAATATGCGTGTGTGGTACGAGGACAAGGTAGGTTTACTTTTGCTAAACTAGCCTTCCAATCTACTCCATGTAGAAGAATTTACGCAGTAGATGTGTAATCTGTTGCAAAAATTTGGTATTCTGTTGCAACATAATACACATCTGTTGCATAAGTTGCATTAGGTAGGTAATCTGTGAACTGATTCAGAGAACCCTTTACATCGGATTCTTTACACGATGTTTTTATTCTTTACAATTACTAACCTATTTAAAAATTGTATTCTTATACCAAAGTATGTTGATGAGATTCTCTGCCTCATAAGGGGCAGGCAATTAGCGTACCCGGATGTTTATGATACTACCGATAGGATAATGGACCTCAACTTCTACAATAATTTCAAGGATAGGTACGCTAAATTCTGTAAGATAGCTGATTCCGGTGGCCCGAGATTTGATCATTTAGTTTCTACGTTCCAATGGGATGAAGAAGCAATTAAATATGTTAGAAAAAAAGGTCATATCCACACGGCAAGAGCTGGACCAAGGCAAAGAGAATCCTTGCAGTTATGAACATGGATGCCACAAATTTTCTTACTGTCGAGATACTACTATACAAGTGAAAGATTAAGGTTTATGACTGTAACTTACCTGTCTTCAACGAGAAGACGTTTTTAACCCATATACAGCCACTCTTGAAGTTGTTGACGCGGAGTAAGCTAATGGATCATTTCCCGGCTGAAGTCTTGGGAAAGGAATCATGGAATTTTGAAGGTTGAAATAAGAACATCCAGTTCCCAAGAAATACAACCGGTACAACGTGTAGGCCGTACTCGCTTGCATACATCGAGTATTTGCTGGCCAATACACAAATGACCGGTGTGTGCGACATCGTTGTGGGAAAGAGCAATGGGTCTGGGCATATAGGGTACTGACTAAATGGTTGAAGCCCATGTATAAAAAGAACATTTACAAAGACAGAGACGAACACGATAACAAATTTTCATTTCAAGCCAATTCACTTTACATGTAGTAGCAATAATTTTTATTTTTGGCTAAGTTGAATTTTTATAATGCAACAAATTTTATATCAGTCGTAATAGATATAGTACCTGTTGTGACAGATTGATTATCTATTGGAATAGGTTGGTCATCTATTGCGTTATGCAGATGTTTCCAGTCTGTCTGTTGCAACAGATATACGATCTGTTGCAACATATAATCTATCTGTTGCAACTAATCGGTAATATATTGGAGCAAATAAAAAAATTAGGAAGACTTGTTATATAATTTCCAGCAGATGACTTACGTGTTGCATCTCATGTTGCAACATATGTCTAAATCTGTCTGATAAGATATGTCGTCTGTTACAGCAGATGTATTATTTGTTTCGATATTTGAATTTAGCACTCCATTTCAATTAACATGTTCAAAACTAAGGATTAAATTATATTCATATACAGAATAAAATAAATTGAAGCCTTCAAAAATTACATGAAATAACTCAATAAATAAATAAAATATAAAAAAAATCATTATGGATACAAATGATCTACTCTACAAATAAATCAATAAGTTAAACCAAGGAAGATAGGTTATTACATAGACGGACTCAAGCTATAAAGATCTAATCAATATGGACAAGTTGTTCTTCATCCGGTGCTACCGAATTCGACTTTGGTTGTCGTGGATCTTTAACGTCGGTTGCGTATGGCTTCTGAGCTTTCTCTTTTCCATATTTCCATAAAAGAGCAGCATATCTTTTGCGGAGTAATCCGGTATCAAGTCCATCATTTGGTACCATCGCTCAAATACTCGGCGTAGGCGGCAACAAAAGGACCGCAATCCTTGCGTTATAAAAAAAACAAATAATCCATATCTTGCAGTTCATGCAAGCGTTGTAAAATTTATGAAATGAAACTAAATCATGACACTTAAACTTACAGGCTACCAATGGTTTGTTGAGCGATTCCTTCAACATATTGTACATCAAATGGATTAGCCATTTTATTCCAGTATGCTTTAATCGTCGACCAATCAGTACGAATCTTTTGATCCAAAAAGCCACTCATATCAAGGTAAGTAGGCAATATTTTGGCTAGTTTTTGTATCTCAGATGACGGCTCGAAATGTTTTTTTTGCGACATCGAGTCATAAACTCGGATGCGCCTCTCTTTAGAACGACGACAGCCAATACCCAATGGAATTCATCACTACAATTGATTGGGATGTACACTTTGTTGATCAAATGCCAAGGTAAACCAGCTGAAATGGTAAAACCTTTGATGATGTTGATTAAGCATTCCTCATTTTGAGAAACTTCCGGCTGTTGTTAAGAATATCTATCGTAGGCATTATTGATGTAAACTTTGTACAAATAATTGCTTGTCGTGTATCTGTATTATTCTTGTGTTTGCAACTTGGCCTTCTTTCGGAGGTAGTGAAAAATGACATCGATGTGCTGCACATATTATCAAACATTTTAGATTACGTGACAAAAAAATCAATATGCAGATGTAATTAAATAAAGTATTAATTAATAGTAATATGTATGACATTTAAACCTCATCATTCCAGCAAGTTTGGGGCTGTGACATCAAATAGAATCAATTCTTCATTTCAGGATGTGCAACAACAAAGTCGAACATATCAAAACCAAGACTCGATTCATTCACTTTGTAGAACTCGTCATTTTATTTTCTACATGATGATTTAAATGTGTTAATGTCAGGTTTTTACAACAAGAATTGTATAAACTAATATCTATAAAATTGATTTATGTACCTACTGGCATGATGCTTTAATAGCCCATCGGTAATCCATTCTGAATAGTCGTTGATCAATTGTGTTAGTTTTTTTGGAGCTTCGTCTGAGATGTTGAACCCTTCAAACGGGTAATTCTTCCATTCTCCCAAATTGATAGGCTCCACTTTTTCTTCTTTGGAAGCAGTTGATGGATTATCAACTGTGATATTATGCTCTTCGGCAGTAGTTTCTACTGTGACATCCACCTGGAAAGTCAAAATTGTCAATGCTAAGCAGAGATATACAACAGATTGTACATCTGTTGCAACAGATGAGTCTTATGTTGCATCAGATGGATTATCTATTGGGATAAATTTGAACAGGTAAATCAGAACAGTATAATAATTTTGAACAGATAACGAATCTGATGCAACAAGTTAGACAACACTTGCAACAAATGTATATATCTGTTTGATAATTTTCAGCAGATGTATCATCTGTTGAAACAGATATGTGCCTGTTTGTTTTTTTGGAACAGATGATGTACATTCACCTTCTTCAGCTCATGCTGCTCTCTTGTGGCCCTTGCATACTGAACATCGGTGCAAGACAAAGATAGAGGCGTTGAAATCTTCTTTTTTTTGTAAGCTTGATGATGCCTTGAAAGTGTCTTTCCTTCTCCTCTTAGCCGCCTTGATCTCTAGTGGAGTGTCTGGATATGAAATCCTTTTTGATGGAATGACACTCCTTTTAGATGTTATTTCTTTTACAGAAGTAGTTAGTGCATTAATAGCATTAATCACTCCATCGTGTTTTGCCTTGCCGTTTTGACATTTGCATGTAGAACATTCGCTAGATGCGGCAAAATCTGTACAACCATTATAATCATAATCATAATGGCTTGTTGTTTCAAAAACTATAAGAGGAGCATCATTAGCCCCACCCTCTAAAATTATTTTTCTTGTGATGGTTGTTGCTCCAAACAATTCCATTTTTATTTCATCAATGACCTTAGGATCCGATAAAGTTTGCACAGACCTTAAAGTAAGAAAAAATGGCATCTTCAACTCTCGATTGGTCGGAACAAGCCACGAATGGACAATCTAAAATAAATCGATACATATATTAAGAATGATGATGAAATCATTTAATCATTAATTAAACAAAAACTTGATTAGAATTGGACTTACTGCTTCCTTGAGGGGATTGAAAATATCAAGAAATTTTGCATTTTTATCGGTTTTGGCCGACAACCATCTCAGAATTCTTGGACAGAAAACTTCTTCCTGGTACTTCACTTGTTGTCTCAAATAAGGAATAGCTTCAAATGCCCAAGCCTATAACATAACACCAATAAATCAAAAGCATTATTGAATAAAAAAATGATGAATCATATCACGATAAAAGAAATATTTACCATGAAGGCCCATGGAAAGCCATATAAGTTGACTGTTTTTTACATTAACGGAGTCAACAAATATTTGACAGTCACTTTAAAGCTTTCATAACCCCAAGGATAGCTGTTAAATATCTCAAGATCCTCAGAGAGATTTATTAAACCGAGGCTTATGTTGTTGTTAACGTCTCTCGCCCAAAGAAAATTATGTACAAACAAAACCAAGCACAATGATTGCTTGTTCTTCTTTGAAAGTCCTTTACATTTCAACATTTCTATCAGATTTTTATTTTTGAAGCTTGGACCAACAATGGACACAAGGTCATCACGATCACTCAACTTGCCTTTGCCTTTTCTGAGTGTGCGGGGTACTTTTTTGGGTCAGAGTAGGTATAACTTGAGAAGGAGAAGGAGGATAATATTTTAGTTCGGTAACTATGACAAACTCCTTCCAACCAAAACAAATAGGCATGCCATAGTAATTTATCCACACCTCATCCATCTTATCTTTGTTTTCATACATAAACCTGCGCTTGATAAGATCATACACCATTTTCATCTGGAAACGAGCATTGTTGTCCTCCGACAAATCAAGATATTGCCCAAAACAACTTTCCCTGAAATAAGAATCCAGTTTTTGTTCTCGAAGTATTTTTCTGAAGGCGTCGAAAGATTTTTCAATGACTGACTTAACCACGAGATCACTTGTTAAATCTGTGGCACCATCGCACTGCATTCTCACAGAATAATGATCGGAAGGTTTTGACCAACTCTTCGATGGAAGGGCTATTAGCGTTTGGATCATCTCTTTTGAAATATTTCTCCTCCTCGTATTTATTATCTTCTGCTCCTGATTGAGATAACGCTTGTAAAATAAGCTCATAGAGTGGTGGATGTAGCCAAGCTGCTGCACTTGTTCCCTTACTTGAACTTGATTCGATTTCCTTTTTTTGGGATCCATATTATCTTAAATTAACAGGAGCATAACATAACTTATAATTTATTAATGCTTAACAGTAATATAACAGTTCCAACAGATAACTAATCTATTACACCAGGTATGTTATCTATTGTAATATATAACCGATTTGTTGCAACGGTTGAGTAATCCGTGGAAACCATAAAAATAGATCACTAATCTGTTGCACCTAGTATTTTATCTGATGCAACATATAATCGACCCGTTGCAACGGATGAGTAATCCGTGGGAACCATAAAAATAGATCACTAATCTGTTGTACCTGGTATTTTATCTGATGCAACATATAATCGACCCGTTACAACGGATGAGTAATCTGTTGAAAACCATAAACAGATCACTAATCTGTTGTACCAGGTATGTTATCTGTTATAACATATAACCGACCTGTTGCAACGGATGAGTAAACCGTTGGAAAGAATAAAAATAGATCACTAATCTGTTGCACCAGGTAGTTTATCTGTTGTACCATATAACCAACCTGTTGCAACAGATGAGTAATTCATTGGAAACCATAAAAACAGATCACTAATCTGTTGTACCAGGTATGTTATCTGCTGTAACATATAACCGACCTGTTGTAATGGATGAGTAAACCATTGGAAAGAATAAAAATAGTCACTAATCTGTTGCAAAATGAAGAGTAAACCGTTGGAAAGAATAAAAACAGATCACTAATCAGTTATCTGTTGGATCAATATTGTTTAGATTTCTTAAATAGAAGAGTCGTCTGTCGCAACAGATAAATGATCTGTTAGATTGTTCACCCGCTGCATCAGATTTTTATAGTTGCATCAGATTTTCATCTATTGCATCAGATGTTTCATCTGTTACCTCAGATATTTCATCTATTACAATACTATTTTTACCAAGACAACCAAAAAATCAACCCAACAACACTAACATATCACATACACACACAAAAAAATTAAGAACATCAACCGTGATAAAAAAATCACCAACAAATTTGAATCAACAATACCACAACAAAAAGAAAAAAATGCTAAAAATTAGGGTTTTATTCAGTCCACATTTCAATACTAGAAGAGTAATTGGATCAAGTTCCTCCATTTCTTCATAATATTTTACCTGTGAAAAAGGAATTGGGACGACGAAGAACTCGAATTTGTTGTCGTCGGAGAAGTCTTCACATCGATTGACGGTTGAAAGTTGAAAAGAAACTCGCCCGACTATTTGTCGTCGGAGGTTGAAGGGAGAAATTTTGCAGAACTATTAGTTGGAAGAGAGTTGAGAGAAGCTGTCGAGAGAGTAGTTGATTTGGATTGAAGAGGGGTGTGAGTTGAGTTGATTTGTATTTTTGAAAAGATTAAAAAGTTTTAAAAATATTAATCAAATCCACAATTAACTTAATCAAGTTTTCTAATAATGTTTGACCCTTTAAGTTGGTCAATGTCACCAATCTTTCCTTCAAGACTTAAAAACACATTTCCTTCAATTTTCTCTAGTTTCCTCTCCACCAAAAATATTCATTCCCTACAATTTTTCCTCTTTAAAAATAAAATAAAATAATACTTTGTCGGTTTATTTTTACCTACTTATTGTATTAAAATAAATATTTAATTTATAAAATTAATAGTAAATAATTTATTTATTGTTTAACTATTTTACTTTTAATATTAAATATAATTTATTATTTAATATATTTTTTAAAATATTTAATTAATTATATTAATCGGTGGATAAGCATGTACAGCTATTGATGTACAGACGGAAGAGTAATTAAATAATAAAAAATCCACCCCCACCCACACTCCGACCCCCACCCACGATAACCACAACTCTTGTTCAAAAACCCCATTAATACCACATAGTTGTCCCTTGCATTTTGGTTTGTACAGAAGAAGAAATCCGCCCCCACCACTAACTTCACCAACCACCACCATGGCCGGCGTAGAACCCACCGCCGTCGCCGGCGACTCCACTAAAATCCCTCTTCAGATTATCCACGAAGTCAGTCGAATTTCCAGTAGCGGATTTACTGGCATTTTCAAGAAAGACTGTACTGATTTAGCTAGAAGAATTTCCCTTTTGGCTCATTTGGTTGAAGAAATCAGAGATTCTTCAAACACCCTTTCCCGTTGTTCCTCATCTTCAAATGACGGTTGTTGTTTATTGTATGATCTGATGTTAGCTCTTAAAGCTGCTAAAAGATTGCTTTTTGCTGCTAATGGGTTTGATCCCAACATCTTAGATGTAAGTGTTCACTGGTTATTCATCCTTAGCCCTCATTCTGTTTTTACTTTTTTACCCCTTGCTAGGCGGACCAACTGGAGGTGTTTACAGTGGAGAGGGTGCTGGGACTTGTAATAAGATTTTGGAAAGCTAGTAAAGCCTTCCAAAACAGACCAAGAAGCTCTACTAGCTTTCCAAAATCTTATGACAAGTCTTACTCATTTTGTAAATCAAGGACTTATTCCAGAATTTGTGCGTGTGTGATTCACAATTGTCATGTGAATCTGCATTTCTAGGTTTCTAAATTATACATGTGAATTCTCATTTCCTAAGTTTTTAGTTGAAAAATTGTTTAAGTCTAGCAATGTACTTGTTTTTGTTTCTGATATGTTGATCTTTTTTTGTTCTCCTTCTGTGGTTCTTGTGTTTGGAGGTGCGTAAATTTTAATAGAAAAAATCAAGGGTCCTTTGACTTTTGTTGTGTTAAGAATTGGGAAGATATTATAATGTGGATGCAAGATTTGGCAAGAGATCCTTTTGGGGTTATTTAAATGTATATAGTTGTTTGATACAATTAAGAATCAAGATTCATTTGCTATATTGTGCAAAATCCACAGTGAGACAGACCCTTAAGGAGATGATTCCTTTGAATTCTAGCATTTGTTATTGCTTTTTGAATTTCAGCTAGTCATCTAATTCGACCTGAATGAAGCTTTCCCTTCATGGTGACGTTTAATAGAAAGGAACCTGTCTAATAGAAATCTTAAATTTCTGACAGTTCACTGTAGTTCTTATGTAGCAATTTTCATTCAAGCAGATATTGTGTGCCTTTCTCAAAGTGTGTTGTTTCTTAATTTAAGGACGTGGCAAGGAAGAAAATTGTCTTCCAATTTCAGTGTGTGACATGGAAGTTGGTGAAATCCCTAGGCAGCTTACCGTATGACCAGTTCGACATATCAGAAGAAGTACAAGAGCAGGTTAGTTTTGACGTTTTACTTTTTCCTTCTTATATTGCTTTTGCTGTTGGATTCCCCCCCTAATGTTTCTACTTTTCCAGGTTGAATTGATCAGAGCACAGTTGAAACGAGCCAAAGAGAGGTATGGTGGCCCTGTGACTTCGAATCTGTTATCTCGAGCATTGTCCCAACCATTGGATAAGGAGATTAATCCACTTCAGTCGGGCAGTAGGGGAGTTGGATGTTTACTTGTAGAGAAGGTCGGCAATATTGATCATGAAGTTAGGCCAAAACTTGGAGGTGTTCCCTTAGGAAACGGCCCTAATATCAATGATTGCGGTCAGATAGTTCAGGAACCAGAAAAGCTAAGGAATTCATCCAAAATTTCTGAGGTTACTTCTCCCAAAAGTACTGGTTTGGCCAGGGAAGATGACTCCCCGAGCAAGAATCTTTTGGAGAATAAGAAGCCCAATTCTCCAATAATTCCTGAAGAGTATCTTTGCCCTATATCCCTCGAGCTCATGAGGGATCCTGTGATTGTGGCCACTGGACAGGTACCATGCTCATCAGTCAGATGCATTGTCATTTGACAGCATATTTGCCTATCTTTTTGTCTTTTAGATGAAAACTATTCTCAGAATTGTTTCCGTTTGGGTGGAAAGTCTTCAAATGTAGTATGCTAGACGTAATACTTAATGTAGACTTTTCTTATTCCTACAGACTTACGAGAGATCTTTCATACAAAGATGGATTGACGGTGGCAACACAAGATGCCCAAAAACTCAGCAAATACTACAAGATCTTACACTGACACCAAATATTGCTTTAAGAAGTCTCATTTCTGATTGGTGTTCAAAGAACAATGTAGATCAGCCAACTGCATTAGCAAGTGGGAGAATAAAGAGAAGTGATGGATCATTTCGTGATGTTAATGGGGATATAGCATCTATTCAGGCAATTGTGCGCAAACTTTCAAGTAGGTCCACCGAGGATCGGAGGGCTGCAGTAGCGGAAATCCGGTCTCTATCCAAAAGAAGCACGGACAACAGAGTTTTGATTGCTGAAGCTGGAGCAATCCCGGTGTTAGTTAACATGTTGACATCCGAAGACAGTCAAATCCAAGAAAATGCCGTCACTTCTATTCTTAACCTTTCTATATTTGAGAACAACAAGGGGCTTATCATGCTTGCTGATGCTGTTACTTCAATTGTTCAAGTTCTCAGAGCTGGAACCATGGAAGCAAAAGAAAATGCAGCAGCAACCATCTTTAGTTTATCACTTGGAGATGAGAATAAAATAATTATTGGTGCATCAGGGGCCATACCAGCTCTTGTTGAATTGCTTCAGACTGGAAGCACCAGAGGGAAGAAAGATGCTGCAACAGCATTATTTAACTTATGCATATATCAAGGAAATAAGGGCAGAGCTGTTCGGACAGGGATTATACCAGCACTGTTAACGATGCTGACAGATTCGAGTAGCTGCATGGTTGATGAAGCTTTGACCATTCTTTCAGTTCTTGCCAGCCACCAAGAGGCCAAGGCCGCCATATCAAAAGCTTGCACGATCCCTGTATTGATAGATCTACTAAGGACAGGTCTACCTCGTAATAAAGAGAATGCTGCTGCTATCTTGCTCTCCTTGTGCAAAAGAGATTCCGTGAATTTATCTTGCCTTCGTAGGCTCGGTGCACTTCTACCTCTTTCGGAGCTTGCTAATAGTGGCACAGAGAGGGCCAAAAGGAAGGCTACCTCATTGTTGGAGCACCTTAGAAAACCTCTGCAGCCTTGACTGGTATTATTTCAGTGAAGGATTCATTAATTGCTTCTTTCATTCTTACCTAACCGTGAGTTACACAATTCCATTTATAGTGTGAAAAAAATCTGAGAAAACAAGCACGAGAAAATTAAGTCATTCTCACTGCTCTGTGTATCAGCGTATCTATTTACTCCGATTTCGAGTGAGTCACTGATTCGTTTGACCTATTTACTTCCATTATTTGTTACTAATTGGTCAATTTGAGGTTTGTCACGCCAAGGTGCGATGAGTATTATCAACTTTTGTATAAATGAAACATTCTGATATCTGGAGAATTGTACTTTCTTTTCCTTTATGCTAGCCTTTTACTTGTGATGTCTTCTATGTATCTATAAGTGAATTGATGCTGCATGTACTTCTGCAAAAGAATCTGTATAATAATTTTTGGCTTCCAGTGATTATTCTCTTTGCTCTCAAAACTATAAATGAATAATGTGGCTAGATGAGCCTTTATTTGTTACTCAGATCCTTGTTCATTCCCATAGTGCTAATGGCATGAACTGATTTTTATGATTGTGGGATAATTGGCATCTGCCTTATTTTCCATCTGTGTGGAAGAGTTACTCAGTATTTGTGTTAGTGGAAGGTAGCATGTATCCGGTGTAATTAGTCAAGATATGTGCAAGCTAGTCGGGACAACATGATTAACAAAAAAAGAAAGAGTTATAGTACTACTACTACAAGAGACGAAAAAGTCTTGATGCTTTTCTGGCAACAACCCACAGGTCTGTCTCAATCTCTTCACACCCCCTTGATTATCTTTTGAAAGGGAAAAGTGTAAGTACGACTTCTCCATTGGCATGTTCTTCTAAATACCAGGGCTATTCAATTATTCCAGGTAATGATTCGCCTTTCTCTTTGATTTCTCAATCAATGAACATAATAACATGTGATATGTGTAATTTTATAAGTGGGGTCTGAAAAGAGTGATGTGTATGCAATCTTACCCTACCTTGTGAAGGTAGAGAGACTGTGTTCTAGACCCTCGGCTCTAGTAAAGATAACAAGTGTATAAGCAAATACAATATTTGAAAAACCATGCTGAAAACAGAACAATAGCAACAACAAATAATTCTATAACAGAAATACTATAATCGAAGAAATAAGATAGCACGAGAGTGATAATATCAATAAATAAGAAGGGCACCGGACAAACACTCGACTATTTATTATCTTTTAAATTTTAATCAACGAGCATAATTTCCAAGAATTATTATATCATGACTTGATAGAGAACAGTGCAGTAACAAGTTGCAGCTCCTGTGCACGAGGACTAGCGGAGATCATAAGCATAATAGAGGACATGAATCACTTCCTATCAATGCCAGCCTAACCTTCCAATATGGTGTATAGGTCCAATTCACTAGTGATATTGTCTGACTCCCTGAACAACTCACAACGTTAAGACATATTATTGTCTAATACATATTTATTTCTTTATATATTCAACATCTCTCATGTTTTGTTGCGTTTTACTTACCTATGATGCTATTGAAAATTGTCGTATGATTTACTCTGCATGACCAACTTTTACTACAATTATGCTAAAAAGGTGAAATGTGTGGAGAAAATGACGAAAAACCAAAAGGGTAAATTACACAAATTTCATACTTAACAGATTATATTATCTAATATTTCTTATTTTTTTAAAATTTAAATAAAATTATATTTTTCAACTTTACTCTTATACATATCAAGAAAACCCCATATTTTATTTTTACTCCACCATTAACTCATTCAAGATTTTCTTCCCTAAAATATCTCTCTAATTATCAACAATTAAATTGTCTTCCTTCCTGATTTTTTCTCTTCCATTAATGCTTAAATTATCTTCCTTCCTGATTTTCTCTTCCATTAATGCATGCAACTTTTTTTTTTCCTCTCCTAAAATCTCTCCCATTTTTTTTTAACAATCTATTGATACATATATAAATTTATTTCGTTGTTCATACATGTTTATTTTTTTAATGGTGATTCATATGAATGATAAATATGATATCATTATACATTTTGTATGATTTTAACGGGTGATACATATAATATTAATGAATGATACATATTGTATTATGGTGATTCATATGATAGATACAATTATTGGGTGATTCATATGATATTAATGGGTGATATATATGGTATTATGGTGATTCAAATGGTAGATATAATTATTTATTTCAATTATTGAGTGATTCATATATATAGTATTATGGTGATTCATATGATAGATACAATTATTTATTTCAATTATTGGGTGATTCATATGTTATTAATGAAAGGTAATGGTGTAGTCAGTGTAGGAAACAAAAGTAATAATATTTTTAAAAAAAGACTAAAAGCAGAATTGAAACATAATTAAAATTAAATCTAAAAAAAAAACTAAAATTAAAGACGAAAAAAGAGAAAAAAAAAAACCAAAAAAAACATATATTTCGTAATTAAAGATGAAAAAGAGAAATATAATTAAAATACCTAAATTAAATCTAAAAAAAGAGAAAAATTAGATATTTTTCTTAAATAAAAGAATACAATGAATAAAAGAGAATCTATTATTTTCTTAAATAAATATCTTGTTAGTTTCAAATGTATCACTTTTTTATATGTATCACCATTTCAAAAAAAGGGGATAAAATGTAATTAACAAAATAGTTAAAATTTTATGTAATATCACTTAAAAATTTAAGGATTTACGTAAGTTACCCAAATAAAAAATGTTTTTGTTGCCTGCATTAGGAAAAGATATTTTTCACTGTTGCAAAAATAAAAAGATATGTTCATTTGCTTTACTTTTTCCTTTAAGCGGGATGAAGTGCTGCTTTCTTTTTAAAAATGTGACCTCTTTCACTTGACAGATTTAAGTTTTAAACAACTATGGTACATACAGTTCTTAATTAGTTCCCCTGCACCCTTTAACCTACTTAGGCAGTGTTCACACCTTTAATAATTAGTTACTCATATTTGATGTTCACATTAGAATAACTAAGACCAACATCATGGTATTCCTTTTTCCCCCCCTTCCTATGGACCTACACATTATTGACTTATTGTTGTTGATTTTGGAATTGATAAGTAATCAAAATCTTCATTGTACAGTTGTAAACTGCACATTCGAAAGGCTCCAAACTTTTTTTTTTTTTGTTGTTGGTAAAACAGAGATGCATTAATAATAGAGCAAAGAGGGTGAGCTCAATCCGGCTCTAGTACAAAAGAATTTGACGCGTGACATACGTCTGCGCATTTGAGATAGTTCTAGTGGAGGCTTTGCCTTCCATATCATCCCATACAATATGGGCTACAGAAGGGGGTGGGGAAACAAAAACTTTACAATTGTCCAAAAAGTCTTTTTTTGCGCCTTCCTTTGCTAGAGTATTTGCTACCTTGTTCTGTTCTCGATAGCTATGCTGGACAGGAGGTCCTCCTAGTCTTCTTAGCATCAACCTGCATTCATGGATAAAAGGGTTAAAGAAAGCATTCCCAGATTTCAGCATTTTGATGATATCGTCAGAGTCAATATTGATAATGATAGGAGATAGGCTATGTGCAAGAGCAAGATGGATGCCTTTCCGAAGGGCTAAAAGCTCAATGAAATTGTAAGTAGCATGCAGAAAACTTTGCAAGAATCCCAAAACCCAATCACCATTAGCATTTTGAATGACACCACCGATACCGCCCATACTAGGATTTCCTAGGTTAGAGCCATCAGTGTTAAGCTTAAAGTGATGCCTAGGGGAGGCTCCAACTTATCCGAATAGTTCTAGTCAGTTTCACAGCTGGAGTAGGTTTCAGTTGGAAGAATTCAACTGCCTCTGAATAGGCAGATTTGAAAGAGGAGGAGAAAGCTTTGTTGTTAAAGACATTAGAGTTCCTATTCTTCCAAATGTTCCATAGACAGAAAGGAAGAAGAGTTGCCCAATTGAGAAGCTTATCGTATTTAGAGTTCTTAAGCTTCCAGGTGGAGTTCCAGTTTGAAGGATAGAACAGATTAGGATTGATAGTAAAATCTCCTTGGTAGTGGTGGATGAGGTCATTCCAAAGGGAGTTGGCATATGGGCAATTGAAGAAGAGGTGAGGGATATCTTTAGTTTGAAGACTATAGTGATGACAGAAGGGTTCTATGTGAAGGCCTCTGTAAGCAAGAATGGAATTGGTGGGAAGACTATATGGTGAAGGAGCCAAAGAAAAAACTTAAGTTTATTGGGGATTTGGAGTTTCAAAATCCATCCAAGCTGAGTGGAATTGTGGGGAAAGTTATGTCTTTGGGAAGCAAGATATTGATAAGCAGTCTTGCAGGAGAACACTTCATTTTCAGATAGAATCTAGAGAGAGTATCAGCAGTATTGTGAGGATTAGACATAAAGGAGTTTTGTATGCTTAAATGAAGAGGCCTGGGGATATCAAAAGGTAAAGATTCAAGGTTCCAAGTTCCATTCTGCCAAAAGGAGCAGAGTTGAAGAGAGGGATATGGCGTGAGGAAGGGCCCTTGGATGACAGTGCAAAGAGGGGGATGACAAGTGGTCCATCTATCTTTCCAAATATTGACCTTCTGTCTATTATAAACAGACCACTAAAAAAGATCTCTACAGAGGGTCTAGGTTTTATGAACATTTCTCCAAGTTCTAAAGTGAGAGGGTGGGCATTTTCCAGTAGCATTACTCTTTTGAAGAAGACCTCTAGCCCATAAACAAGAGGGGTTTGAGTGAAGCTTCCAAGCCAGACTGCAAAGCAGAGTGTCATGTTTGATACTAGCTTGCTGTATACCCAAGCCTCCTAAATGCTTGGGTTGGGTAATGGTGGCCCAATTGACCATGTGCATCTTTCTTTTCTCTTCGGTAGAGCCCCCAAATAAAATTTATTTGGGATCTATCTATACGGTTATGAATCTTCCTAAGGAAGAGGATATATTGCATAACATGGTTGGGCCCATACTCCCTAGGCAAACTTTAGAAAGGGTAGTTCTATCATCTATATTAAGAAATTTGACTTTCCAACTAGCAAGCTTATTACTAATGTTGTCAAGGATAAATTGAATGTTAGAGAGTTTTGGTTTTCCTTGAAAGATTGGGAAGCCCAAATACTTCCCAAAGGTGTTGCTAGTTTTAATGCCAAGAATGGAGGAAAAGAGGGTTTTGGTGGAGTTGTGGCAATTAGAAGAGAATAGCACCTTGGATTTTGCTAAGTTCACTTTTTGGCCCGATAAGGTGCTAAAATTATGTGAAGTTCTTGCAATAGTATTAAATCATCTGCAAAGAATAGAGAGATATCTTTAGACCCCTATGATTGATTTGGATGGGGTGACATTAAAGAGTATCCACTTCATGGTTTATCCTTCTTGAAAGAAGTTCCATGCAAAGGATAAAGATAAAAGGGGAGATGGAGTCTTCTTGTCTTATTCCTTTAGAAGGTTGGAAACTAGGAGTGTAGCTTCCATTGAGAAGGATGTAAATAGTAGGAGAGGAAACATATGACATGATAAGCTTGGGGAGAGCCAGAGGAAGGATGAAATAAAAGAGGGCTTGCCTAATAAAAGACTATTCAAGCCTATGAAATATCTTTTCTAGATTAATTTTCAAAATCATGTTAGGGTTTTTCCCTATCATTCTTCTGAAGTGATCAATGTATTCCTGCACAATTATAGCATTATCTGAAGCTCTTCTTTTGGACAAGAAACTGGCTTGAGTATCACCAATTAGGGATTGGAGGAAGGGTTTAATTCTATTGGCAATGATCTTGGTGATAATTTTGTACTGAGTAGTACAAAGGCCAATGGGTCTAAAGTTCTTGAGAGCGGTGGCATTTTTGCATTTGAGAATAAGGCAAAGGTAGGTAAAATTGAATCTGGCATCCATTACACCATCAGTGAAGGTGTTAGTACAAAAATCTAAAATAAAGGAGGGTAAAAATGTCCCAGAACTTTTGATATATAAAGGGATGCATACCATCTGGTCCAGGGGCTTTAAAAAGTTGGAAGGGGAAGTAAACAACTTGAATTTCTGCTAGGGTAGGAATGGAATCGAGAAGGGAATGAGTAGAGGGGGAGATAGATCCTGAGTGGGAAGGGTCAATCTGACACTTCAGGTGGGCTTAGAGGTGGTCTTTAGCAAAACAACTATCTAGTCTTTCTAGGATAAGATTTTAACAATGTTTATACTTCATATTAGACCAAGTAAATTTACTACCTCTAAAACCAAGATCTATAAGGTTGCAGTGGTTTAAGCAATCCCTAAAAAGAGAAGACCTAACATTGTTTAAACTATTTTCCCTAAATTTCTCAGAGGCTGTCAACAATTCATTAAAGTCACCACCTATTAATCATCTTTCACTTTCAAACGAATAAAGGGAATCAACAATACACATTTACTGATCCCAAATGGATCTTCTAATGGAAAACACCTTACTAGCATAAATAATACTTAAGATCCAATAGGAGAGAGAAGAACTAACCTTGATAATAGCATGAATGGCTTGAGAAGACATAGAGATATCCTTGATGGATATGACATTATCTTTTCAGAAGATAACTATTCCTCCAGAGGAACCAGTGGCAGAGGATTGAAGAAAATAGGGGAAACCTAGCTCATCAGTTAAACTCCTATTATCATACATCCTAGTCTCTAAAAGAGATAGAATAGAGGGTTAGTGAATACCCATAAGAGATTTGCAGTGACGCCTAAATTGTGCATTGTTAGCTCCCCTAACATTCCATATTAGACAATTCTTCATCATTGGTTTATGTGGTTGAGGGTTCCCCTGAAGGACTGCTTTCCCTTTTCTTGATGGAATAAATGGACTGGGTTGGTTTATGCTCTTTTTTTTACTGAAAAGTGGAGAGATTTTTGCTTTGTAAAGATCCCCTGTCATAGGATTTGATAGTCCTAGTCCTAGTTCTAGCCTTGAGATGTCTTGTGGAAAGAGAACAATGACCAGTTCCTGAGTAGGGCCCTCAAAGACCAGGTTTACAGGTCTTTCTAAAGTGAGAACATCCATTCTGGGAATCCTTAATTGAGATAAGAGGGCTTTCATTTCCCTGTTGCTCCCCCTAAGGGCTTCTAGAGTCTTTCTCTTTCTAGGACTTTATGGTTTAGAGGATGGTTTGGAAAGGGTAGGGTCTGAGGGGTCACATTTAAGTGAGTGAGGGCTTTCCCATTGAAATTCACAAAAAGAGGACCCATTAACAGGAGTAAGGGGTTTAGTGGGGGACAATAAGGGTAGGCTCAAACTGGTTAGATTCATCATCTCTGTTATGGTCGATGGAGTTAGGTCTTTTTGAAAAGATGTATGGAAAATTTTTAGGAGGGTGGTCATCCAAACACTCGGACCGAAGGTCTGAAGTCCCTGGTTGAGGTACTCCATGGCCAGAAGGGCCAAGTAACTCGGGTCCTGAATGAGTATGGTCAATTGAGTCCCCTCCTATTGAAGGTGTAGGGGGATCGATTAACTGGATAGACAGACTTCCAACCAAGATGTTGGTGTGTGAGAAGGATGAAGAGTGGCTGAGGTAAGAGTGATCATATTCAGAGATGGATGGAAGCTCATTATGCTCAACTAAAGTGCAATGCATGGAGTCCTCATTACTGTTAATATTAAGGAGCTGAGGGGGAATGCAAAAAGCCTCCGTTTTGGACAACCAGTGGTATTTAATGCCTTGTCTGTAGAGAGACTATTGACCATCAAATTTATTTTTGATGGCGTGGGTGGTGGAGAGAAGTTACGAGGCTGTAAGAGAGTAATCATTTAGAGAGTGGGGTGGGCTATGGTAGGTAATTTTTTTTCTCTTACTACTTAAAGAAGGAGGGGTAGAACAGGAATTAATAAGAGGAGAAGAGTTACTTGACAAATTTTTGGAATGGGTTCTAAGGGGATAATTGGCCCTAGGAAAAGACTGGGCCTGAGGTTTAATCCTAAATGGGGAGAGATTATATTAGTATTAATATTATTTTGTAGGCCAGAGGCCCTAAGGGTAGTATCAGAAACAGGATACTGAAGGGGGATAACATTAGAGGGAGAGGTGGGCTGGTCAAAATTGGCCCGAGACAGTCCAGAAGTCTGGTTGAATCGAGATGGCCCAGCAGAACTAAGTTGCCCTAACTGAGCGGATTTTCCAACATCCATGGGCGTCGCCTCCTTGAGGGGAGAAAAGTTAGGGGACTTTCCTGCTACAACGATCATTACTCCGTTACCTCATTCTCGATTTTTTCGGAGTGAGGGGCAAGATAGAGGATTTTTTGACAGATCGTTTCCTTGAGAATGAAATCATTTTCCACTCCTCTTTCGAATCTACTGCAGGAGGTGGAGCAGCCCGGGGAGATGGATTTACCGAAGAAAGGGTTGCACTTTTCTCTGGGCAAGAGGCGACGATATGACCCAAACACTCACATACTTTACAGAGAATTTTTTTGCCCTCATATACTAGTTGTTGTTTATGGTTGCCAATGGTCACCAAGGTTTTGACCGGTTTAGCTAGTTCGACTTGAACACAAATTCAAGCATACCAACCCCAAATTGTTGAGGATGTGCATGCATCCACTTTGAGGAGTTTCCCTATTTTTTGGTCAATTTGCTC
Organism: Capsicum baccatum var. pendulum; assembly: GCA_030864225.1. NCBI lineage: Eukaryota > Viridiplantae > Streptophyta > Magnoliopsida > Solanales > Solanaceae > Capsicum > Capsicum baccatum. Next base: position 45,155,473 of record CM061554.1, read on the forward strand.
TAGAATTTCTCGGTCATAAAATTCAGTGGGCAATTGGGGCAGGCATACCCAGATCGTCGTGGAATCAATTTTAGAGGTGCTTGGCACAAATTTGGGTTTCCATTTTTGCACCGAGATGAAGCTACCAGCCACAAATCATGGCCCACCTTGCAAAGCTATGTCTTGACTGTCTTTTCCTTTGAACTTAGCAGTGAAGAGACAATAACCCAAATCAATTAGGCATAGAGGCTCCGGGAGCTTCCATAGGGCGTTTAATTTAATTTTAGGTATTGATGAGTGAGGTTTCCCCCAAGTACTTTTAGGATAACGAGAATTGCCAAGGTGTATAAATCCGATGCTTCTCTTCCAAGGTCAGATTTATTAATTCATCTTCAATCTCAGTTGGTTCAAATTTGGAGTCATTATAGTCCATTAGTTGGTCAGTTGTAGAAGTGAAATTGGAGGTGAAATCTTTGTAGGTGGGTTTAGTTTCCATTGAAAGTAGAGGAGAAATGGGAAAAAGAAGAAAGAGTCGGTAAAGAGGGTAAGATTGGATATCTAAGTTAGAGAGGGATGAGACCTTCTCTCTCTAACCCATGACGTTTTTTTTTAGAAATTACTACTATTTCATTTTTTTGACTCCAAATTTTATACTTAGTAAATAAATAAATATCTCATAGTTGAATTATTTTAAAGTATCCTTCCTGTAATGATTGGTTGGTCAAAATGCTTTGAAAAATATTTTTCTACAAAAAAGAAGTTTTTTAAAAATGAATATAATAATAACTTATCTAATGGAAGTAGAGAAAACAAGTTTCATAAGTGACGTACATTCGAAGTTCATTATCGGTTTCCTTCTCATCCTCCCAAAGTCCACCGTTGGACCATCTACAAACCTCCGCTCCCCTTTCTATTCCACTCTCGTAGAATCGTAGTTTTTTGCTAAATTGCATATAAATGCTCTAAGAATAATATTTCGTTTGCTTATAGATAATTATACAAATACTAAAAATATGTAAAAGAATCATTTGAAATTTTTTCCTTCCTACCAAACACATCCTAAGAGGAAATTGGCTGGTAAAACTTTTGGTTGTCCAAACTTTTTGGCTTGGTAGTGATGGATAGGAAAAATTTAGCCAAGGAAAGAAATTTCCACTTTTACCCTTCGTTACTCCAACTTCAAATAACACGATGCTGATCTCTAATGCACTAATAATTTTACGTGCATTAAAAAGGAACTTAGGACTAGGAGTGTGCAAAAATTGAATTAATCGATAAATTGAATCGAAAAACTCGTTATTAATTTATCAGTTTTGGGTTATTGGGTTAATGGTTTTAGAAATATTTTTATTGGGATGTCAGCTCGGTTTTCCGTTTTAGTTAATGGTTAAACCAATAATCCAATAAGATTACATTAAAATTATATTTTTATCCCTAGTTATATAATCATGGCTTTATATTTTAAATACATATCTGATTGGCTTTTGCATTTTATAGTTGTTTCTTGGTGTTGTTCTTTTCTTTATAAACTTGTTGGCTTGTTGGATTTTCATCCATTAATATAAACTATAAACCTACATTGATTTTTTTTTTTAGAGATCGCTATTGATTGCTACTGCATTCTAGTTCACTACTTAACTGAAAAGAAAACAAGTTTGTTTAGTAATTATGTATTTGAATTTGTTTCTATTTGTACTTTGTGTAGACTTTTATGCAAGAAGGAAGTATATATATATGAACATATGAAAATAAGAAGAGAAGGTGAAAATAATAAGAGAGCATTTTCTTATCGGTTAAATCGATAAATCAAATCGTTACGGATAAAAATCGTTAACAAGTATCTTATTGATTTAATTATCGATTTAGCATGTTGACAAACCAAAAATTGATAAATCAAATCGATAATATTCAAAACTGAATCGAGCCGAATCGATGAACACCCCCTACTTAGGACTTTCATAAAGTAAGAGTGCAAATAATTGAGGCAGTCAGGCATTCTACGTTCACTTAGTAATGACTAAATGAGCTTAAAAGATCCTAGGACTTGATAAAACAAAAGAATCACAGAAATATGAGAAATTCACCAAGTAAATTGTTTTTATTTGTAGCTTATCAAGTAAAAATGAAAACATTGGAAAGTTAGGTCCTTCCGCTTTCCAAAGTCTGAATCCTTTACCGCAATGCGAGTACGGCATATTGGGTGATAACACACACCCAAAAAAACGAACTTTTTGCTAACTCTTTCACTAACTTTATTTGGACCAGATAAAAAATGAGATCACTTTTTATGAATTTGTTGAGAATGATTTTGGAATATAGTTCATGACCTATTAGAAGTAGAAGGCGTGCTTTTAGACTTTTCACTTTTTTTTTGTCTTTTTCTTTCTCTTTTAATTTGCTGAACTGTTTTGGGCCTTTATTAGGCTCTTTGTGTAAATATTTTGAGAAAATTATTTAAAATTATAATTTTACTTTATATTATTACACAATATTTCAAATCCCAAAACTAATTACAAATATCTCATTTTTATAATTTCTTTCTCTATAATTCATATACATAACTCTACCTTTCTATTTGTATATGTTTTTGCCGTATAAAGTGCTTGCAATCAAGGAGCCACATTCAAGAGGTTACCGAGTTTGAATACGAAAATGAAAACTCCCATCTTGGAGCAAAACTGCAGCGACTTTTACCTCCCCTCCCCCAAAATTGACACTTCAACCCTCAGATTCACTCAAAACCTCCTTCTATCTCCATTTACTTTATTCTTTACACCTTATACTTTCATCAATTTCGTCTCCGCGTTATCCTTCTTCATTGTATCAATCATTAATTTTGATAAAGTCCTACGTATGCTTGGTAATGAAAGATGTGAAGCTATGTATATTGATGGTACTAAACGTTTTTGTCTTATACGTGGTAAGATGCACAAGAAAGTTTGGATCGTTGTTGGTGATATCATTCTTGTTGGAAGAAAGGAAAAAAAAGGAAAAAAGAGGTATGTATAAGCATGAAATTTGACATTGTCGAGAGTTTTATGTCACACCATATACATATATATGGAATTTGTTATTACTTCATTTCATATACACAACATTATTGTGTATATGAGCCCATATACTTAAATTTGTTATGTATATGTGGTGAAACCAACACTTATGGAGTGCTTATTTTAGAACATATACATTACAGAGTTATGTATATGTTATGCATTAACAGTGTTATACATGGCAAAATTATGTATATCAATCCATATTGATAATTTTGTTATGTATATGTGTTGAAACAGACACTTTTGGACTGTTGTATTTTTAGAACATCTGCATTACAGAGTTATGGATATGTTATGCATTAACAGTGTTGTACATAACACAATTATGTATATGGCTTTGTTAGACAAGTTGAGGTGTGTTTATTTCAACCAATATACATAGCATTGTTATGTATATGAAAGAATATTAGACATGAATATTAAGCATTGTTTATGTTTTCAAGTTTTGAAAAACTTTATTCAAGTTTGTTATATATTAAACTAATATTGATTTGAAACGTATATTATTACAAAGGATGCAATTCGGATGCAAATGCCAAAATCAACCCGAGATTCCTCAGTCTCTAATTTTGATCATTGAAATTGATTTGATCTTTCAAAATTTTGAAATTGAAAGTTGTTACTAAATTTAAAGGATTCATTAATAACAATTTCATAAGTATAGAGTTAATTGTGTTATGCATTTAATGCAAATATTTTATTTTCTTAATTATAGTTAAATTAGTTAGTTCAGATATATAAATAGTAATGTATATCAGCGTCAAATTATGATACAAGTCAAATGGGCGTCAATACTTTTGATCACACAACTCGAGGCTAACATAAGGAGGTCCAAGAATGTGCTTGGAGGACCTTCTTTGAGCTCCTAATTAAACAATGTCGTGTTTGGAAGATAGCTTAGAGTTGAGAAAAGACATGGCACAAATAATAAAGAGAGCCCTTATGGTTTATTTTTAAAATAGCCACTTTTGAGCTATTTTTGTAATACACTATTTCTACAAAGGCAAATACTATAAGTAGGTGCCTTAGGCATTTTATTTCCTTAGACTTTGATGATTATGAATGTATACTCTTGTGAGAGTATGAGGCAAGCTTGGGTTATCTTGTGTTGATACTTCATTTGGAAATATAGGTTGCTTAAAAATCTAATTCCTTGAGGTCTGCGCAAGAGTTAAGTGCCTTTATTGACATTGAATAGAAGGTTAGAGGTTTGATATACCCTTAGTTTGCTATTCATTCTCTCATTGTGTCTATCTATTTCTTGCTTTCTATCTATCCTTTGTCTTTTATTTTTGTATCGCAGTTTAGTTTTTTGATTCCATAGTTTGTTCCGGTATCATTTGGTATCATATTCGAGCTTAGAATTGTTTCCACGATTCTAGTCTTAGGGTTTGTTATCTTGAAAATCACAAAAAAGAAGAAGAGAAAAACAGTTCCAAATATGTTTTTATGATTAGGTAAAATTTTGAGTTTTTGTTTTTGAGTTTTCTTGTGTTTCTAGTTTTAGATTTGCGTTCTAACACTATATGAGTCTATAAATTAAATTTGAGTCAAATCGGAGCTTATTTGAGTGTTCTATCCTTTTGAAAGCTTTGTATGGAGAAGTTTAAAGTCGATGGCATGATTTGAAATTGGGTGTGGAATTTGAGAAAAATAATGTTTGAAATGAGTTTAAGATGTTGAAAAATGGCTAGGTTCAAAATTTCAACTCATTTCGAGGTAAGGAGAAAAAGTTGAAAAAGTTGGTGTTCTTGAAGAAATTGTTATCTTCAAGTTGATTTTTTCAAAAAAATTGGTTGTTTGATCCAAAATAAAGGAAGAAAAAAGGGTGAAAATTGTTTGTAGTTATGCATCTCAAAGGATTCCAAGAAGAAAGTACAAGGGGGACCAATTGAAGGGCATTTCAGCCAATTCAAAGGGCAAGGGCGGCCAACTTGCTTTGCAAGTGCACCCAAGGTGCTGCAACACCTCAAACTAGTAACACCTGTGTCCAGGCTGCCTTGGACCTGCGCCTCACCTTCTAGAGTAGGTCTCCAAATGCACATCAACCCCTCCCAATGCAAATCAAGTCCTAAACACAAAATTCAAACCTCCAAACTCAATTCAACACTTCAATTACTCCTTTTGCTCAAGGTTTTTAATTCACTTTTCTTGATTTCTAAACTCATCTTTGATTCTTAAACTACTGATCAACTAGTAATTCTTCTACTAAGTTGATTGATTAGTTTTTGAGTTCCATTTCTTTCATCGTCTAATTTCTTTCAAGTTTTTTTTTCTTAAATTCGTTGTGATTTCTTGATTCAAATCCTTAAGTAATTTTTATTTTGATTCTTTCAAATAAGAATTCATTCTGACCTCAAGACACAATTGGTACCAAGAAAACTCATTGGAGTATAAACTATTTATCAACGCTTGCGACGCCAATTGAGAGACAAACCAAAGGTGTGAACTTTGAGAGCTTGTGAGACTAATTTCTTAACCTTGACTTGTTTGTTGTTTGTTATTTTTGTTTTTATTTTTGTATTTCTTTTATTAGGTACAACGGATCCGGAGTGCAAAATATCACAAACCATGGATAACAACACCTCATATTCTATCTTAGCGGCCCTTGAAACTCTCAATCGTAAATTTCACTCCTTTGAATCCAAGATAGATAATATGTGTGGGACGACGGATAACATGATAGATCATCTAAACTTTCCTAACTCAACCCGTTCCAATCCACTAAACTATCAAGCTTCCTTGAGTGGACATGCTCAAATACCTTTCCTAAACTACCCCAAGCTCAACTAAAACAAAGTCAACCCCTTTAAGTCGAGGATGAAGGTGTGATAACTCTTCAGGTCATTTTCCATATTTACGCTTATTTTCGTCGTTTGAACTTTGCTATTTCCTCCCTAAGTCATTTATGACTCGATTGGACTGATGATTCGGTCACCGAAAAATTCATTTTTTTTTAGAACCAATCCTCTATTTAGAAGTTTTCACTAGTTTCAAATGGCCACGGGGCAAAAAATTCAGTGAAACGATCTCGGATTGAAAATCCAACTTCTCCATTGCGTTCGGAACATCGATTTTAGGCTAGGGAGACCCTTGGTTCAGGTCCCAAGGCTTCCGAACTTATTTTGGACTATTGAGCGGATTTTATTAAACATCATATCTATTGGAGTATTAGACATCTCATATCTATAGGTCATACATCATGACCAAGAGGAAAATCATCTCTATAAGCCCAATAATCATAATTAAGAGGGAAATGCATCTCTATGAGCCAAATATCATAATTAAGAGGAAATAATATCTCTAAAGGCCCAATATCACATCTAAGGGAAATTAACATCTCTATAGTCTATTAATCATAATCCGGTGAAAATCATCACAATTTATCAATTCACCAAGTAAATCTCATAAATAAGGCTTCTTAGTCTCAACTAGGCCTACTATCCGCAACTAAGTCCACAAGGGCTAACACAAGTCTTGGCCTAAGTAGGCCGGATGATCCCACTTCTAATCCTGAACTTTCGTAATTAGGCACACTATGCCCCAAACTAGGCTAAAGTATCTAGTTCATCTTCTAAATATCAAGTAAGCCATATTCAAGCCTAAGATAGCAACTTCGACTAGAAACAAGGGTACTCAAGTCAACTCTATCCAAATTACGGTTTTAAGACTACCACACTAGTCCAAATAGGTCAAATATGCAAATCATGTTTCCAATGATAAAACCACATCCCAAACATAGGTTTACATGATAACCATGCTACAAAAATTCTAAATTAGAGAGGAAAAGCAATAGGATTCAAAAGGGTTATAAACATGCCATTTTACGGGTCCAAAGCCCTTATCTAATCTCCAAACATCAACAATCAAGGCCAAGTTATCCTACTCATAATCAAGCCTAACATCCATATTCACACACAACATATATCACACATCATCTATGAAGAAAGGTAGATAGAAGCTCATCTCAAGGCCAAACCGCAAAACCTCTCTTCATGCATAACACACTCATCTTCACTTCACAATACCCAAAATGTCGTCACACTATCAAAATAATATTCTACTCATTAATACGAGTCTAACGATATTCATATTGCTCTATTGTGCTTCAGGTCCAAAAACGACACCAAAAATCCCAAGTGGATCCCACTTACGAAAAATATATTTTCGAAGTCAACTCAACGTTCATCATGAGCAAGGAATCAAAACCCTAAAAAATGGGTGAAAAACATGCAATATTTGGGCTAAAATCAAGTCCTAAGTGAATTTGGGGTTTTTGGTAAAAAACTAAGAAATTCATCAATAAAGTGATGAAATCTTATCTTAATCTAGGTGAAAATCATGATAATAGATGTTTACCAAGATCTTTAGACACCCACAAGACTCAATTTTGAGTTATCATACGCATTAGGGTTTTAGGCTATCAAAGATGAAATGAAAATCCGCAAATTCGCAACCTTGGGGTCTATTTATAGACCCTCTCGGCGAAGAGACGCGGTATCCCCGTGAGGCTGTGATAGCAAAGTCAAAAACTTATTTTTGACCCTCGAAACTCATTCGGAACCCAAATAACATGATCCAATAATGAAATTTGAGTGTAAACCACATCTCAAATCCATTGGAATTATCAAAACTTTCATCCAAGATCATTTTGGTAAAAAGTGGGCCCACACCTCGGGTTAAGTGAATTTATCTACTCCTAATAAAATAATTAAGAAAACAAGTTGAATTCATAGTTTTATATATGAACTTACAGCAAGATGAATAGCAACAAATGTTTCTCAGATTTGATTCACAGTAGAAAATCCTAAAAAAATTGGAATAATCTTTCTAAAAATAATTATAAAGTTCAAGTCAGAAAACTAGAGAGAAGAGATTCTCCAAACGCCAGTTCCCCTCTTCCTATCTCGTTATCATTAGAAAACCCTAACATATGCTTTAAATACTTCAGCCTAATTTTGGAAACAAAATCATAGATCACAGTATTTTCTCGGACAGGCGATGACTTGTGTGACGGCTTATCAGGAGTCTGACGACTTATCAGGAATGTCGTCAGCTCCTCTTCACTTTTGACAATCTCTGCCTTAGGTTGATGATGAGCCTGAAGTCTTATCACACTTCTGACGGCCTATCACAGATGTTATCATGAATTCCAGTTGAAGCTCATTCTCTGTCTAAGCCTAACGACGAGCCTGACGGCTTATCACACTTCTGACGGCCTATCACAGATGTCGTCATGAATTCCAGCTGAAGCCCATTCTTTGTCTAAGGCTGACGGAAAATCTGATAGCTTATCACAAGGCTAACGACTTATCAGACAAGTCGTCAGCTATACTTCCCTCTCTACTTGCTCAAAAATCAACTCTTTTACTTCCATTATTGCTGGTTCTCTTGCATCTTGACTTTTACTACAATATCAAATAGAAAACAATCAAAAATGACAAAAGTTTCTTAAGACTTTGCAATTATTCTTAGTTAAAAGCCTCAAATGTGTTAGCATCTGCTCACACATCAACACCCTCAACTTAAAACAATTGCTTGTTCTCAAGTAACTAAAACACAACCAAGAGGATACGGAGTACATTCGGCAATCAACCATCCATATTATCTCAAAACATCTTCACCATCTCCAAGGTCAATTAATTAAAAAACAACAACTGCACATATTATTGAAGAACAACAATGCGACACACAGAAATCAAGATATGGCATCAATTCAGCAACAACAACCATGCATGTACCAAGATTACACTATCCAAATAAGTTGGAAACTAGCAACATAACTAGTGTCCTCACTACAAAGAAGTCCCACTCCACTTATATCAGATATCACATATGTAACCATGGGGACAATAAAAAAAACTCACTCTCAGAATGAAGTTTCAATCAATGTATGCCAAATACCATAGGCTTGCCCTTATTTTCATTACCAAAATTTTCAGACAGGTCATCTAGGATCACTATAGGTCTTCTTTTTAACTTGTAATGTAGGCTAGGGGTTGGTATGATACTCGATGATATTTAAATTGACTAAGCCTCCTTGACACTACACTAGCTTCTGGGGCCTTACTTATTAACCTTTTTCCATTCTTCTCTTTTCTGTATCACACATATTCAGGATGTGTGCGGTCTTTTCTACAATCACTTTCTTTTCATAACTTTTCCTTTCTTGTTCTTTTCCACCGCACCCAGCTTTTTATTTTTTTCTTTTATTCTACCTTTCTTCATACTCATTTTACATCACGCACCATTATGATAGCCACCCTCAACTTAGGACATTTGCCTAAGTCAAGGTGCACAATGTCCAAGGAGGACCATGGTCAAAACAGGTTTATTATGATATAAATGAGACGGTGATAGGTATTATAAAAAAAATAGGCTATTCAGGCTCAAAATAGGGATCAAGGGATATTATGCATACATGGAAGGTCATTTAGGCTAAAAGTGGATAATATTAAAACGGCCTATGATCCTTTCCTAACCCCTATCCTTCAATCTAGGTAAGACTAACCAGGCAAGTTCTGGATTCAACATACAAAGGGAACTAAGTAAGATCTCACACGCACATGGCATACAAGTATATCATAAGTTACCATTTATCCAGTTCATGCAATTATTTAGCAATGATTATCAAGTCACTAGAACTGACACCATAACACGATGCACAATGGTCATAATTAGATGCAAATCACAAAGTTAAACAATCAGACCATTTGAGAGGTGTTCACAAAATAATAAAACCACGTTAACTTTCTCTGGTACTTGTATTTCTCCTAGTCAACTACAAAATATTACAACAACTACTCACCCTACACCCTCAACTTAAAATCAAAGAAAAATAAACTAAGGGTTAGGGTATACCTGGAGTAGATCAAGCACGAGGATCATGGGTTGCCTTCCATGTAGCACCTGATTTAACATCGCGGTACGACTCAGGTATCTCGATTACTTCAGAATTCATCAAGACAGATAGTAGCAATACTTTTCATCGAGTATTTTGGACCGATATAAAGTTTGACTCGTTGCCCATTAACCTTGAAGATGCTGTCGTCTTCATTTTCAAGTTCTACTACTCCAGATGAGTAGACTTGTATAACTGTACACGGGCCTGACCACTTAGATTTAAGCTTACTTGGGAACAGTTTGAGTCTGGAATTGAACAGAAGCACTAAGTCACTTTTTTAGAAATCTCATTTCTCGATCCTCCAATCATGATACTTCTTCATCTCTACCTTTGCCCACAAAAGGGCCAGGTAATATCTTACCACTTCTAGTGGTAATCGCCATACATGAGCCATCATTCCGTGGATCCTGAATTGTATCACTAGGTAATATTCCACTCTTTCTCTGGTTCAGCGCTGTGGAGAGTTGGCTCATTTGTTGTTCTAGCTGTTTGATCGAAGTGAAGTGCAAAGTTACCAACTAACTCATAGAGGACAAATCGGTCTTTATGGTAGCCACCCCTGAGTTGGTAGCCTCCACTCCCTTTAACAATTTAGCCATCATGTCCTCCAGGGACATCTTTTCAGAACTTGTTGTAGCAGCCTCACGATTTCCAAGAGGGACATATAATCCGCTCCTATCATTATTGATCCTCCAATTACCTTGCTTCTGGTTCTTATATCCAACCTTGTTATAGTAAGTCTTACCTTGATTTCCTTGGCTATTTCCTCGAAAACCCCTTGATTATTTACATAGTTCGCCTCTGCTTCTGAGTCAGACTCCACTTTGCTTTGCGATCCCACAACCTTCACTTTCTCAATTTTACCTGATAGTAAATGCTTGGTTAGCAAGTCCACCTGCGTTTTTAGGTAATCCATGTATTGATCATGCTCTTTGTCTCTTATGCATTGTTCCACAGTTATACCAATAGAAATAGTGGGGTTTGCTACCATAGAGTTCCTGGTATGCCATTCCCGACTCTGTTTGGTCATTCTCTTAAGCATTTTTGAAGCCTCTATGAATGTAAGATCAACAAACGAACCACCAACAACATTATCTACAATCGGTTTTGTCATAAAGTTAAGAGGCTGTACAAAGTCTCCATCATGTGTATGTCCGTCATGTTGTGGTTCGAACACTACGTCAACTTCTTTTTGAATCTCTCCCAGGTTTCATGCAAGGCTTCAGTTGGGAGTTGTCTAAAGTTTTTGATCTCATCCATCAATTTTACCCTCCTGGAAGGTGGAAAGAACCTTTTTAGGAAAGCTCCTTTCAACTGTCTCCAGTTGGTTATAGAATCGGGTGTCAGCTCATTAAGCCATACTGTTGTCTCCCCAGATAGAGATAATGGAAACAATCTCAAATGGATAGCATTCTAACCCACACTTGGGTTAGCAAAATATTTACAAATGGTGAAAAAGTTTACCAAATACAAGTTCGGATCATCCCTAGGAAGGCCACCAAACAACCCCTTTAGATTAAAGAGTTGAATAATAGTACTCGTAATGTTGAATTTCGTCCCAGGTGATAACAGTGGAGTAATAATTGCACCCATTGAACCTTCATCATTATTGAGGTCATACTGGACCGGCTGGTGATCTTTCCTTCCTCGGAACGGACGGTTCCTGTTAGCATTACGCTGTACTGGTACAGCTATTTGCTCTGCACGCCTTAGGTTACCAGGGTTTAGAAAATCCTCGTCCCCCAATTTGTCATCCTCAGGATTTGGATGCCGTACTTGTTGACCGTCATTCTGTACATTCACCTGAGCTCTAGCTAAGGCTGCTAACCTATCAGCCTCCTGCCGGTCTACCATTCTGCCGATTAGTTGCAATTCTATATTAAATGGTAATAATGGTTCTCCAAAACTTATGGTTCTTGGAATGCACCACAAAAGTCCTGCATAAAAAAAAACAATAAATAAACGTAAAACTAGGAAACTTGACTAACAGTCAATTAGCGCACACAACTTCAATTTATAATCGTATTCCCCGGCAACGATGACATTTTTGATAATGCTCAAACTACACCTCTCTTACGAGAATGTAAGCGATCGTTGTTAATATATAACCCAACTAGGTTGGGGTCGAATCCCACAGGAAATATGGTGTGAATTTGAGTTATCTGCGGGTTAATCAACTGATAGTTATCTGATTCCTGTGATTGGGGTTTCTTTGTAAAGGTAACCAATAATTACTTCTCAATTCAGTGTTTGAAATCAATATGATAAGAAAAAACAGAGTTATGTTCACTATGGGAGCTAGGATTTGACAGACGCTAGTAACGGTTCAAGATTCTTGTGGTAGGTAGGAACAACAGACTATCCATGTCGAAGTTATGTCTAAATATTTCTCAACCTATTTAGACATTTAACCACCTAATTCTCTCAAACTTAAGGAATTTATATTTCATAACAAGATGTTATCTCAAGTTAATTAATCTTGTTACAGCATTAATTATTAAATGGAAGTTTAATGCTTTCAAGTCCCTGTTGATAATTCACTTCTTACTAGGGTTGATTTCTTATCTCAAACAAATCACTAGTAAGCAAGGCCTATTGTGTGCTACCAATAGTCGGAGTATAAAATAATGGAATTAACAAGAAGTTTCTACCACCGTTAGAATCTTGAACACTTAGTTACGTTACAATAAGCAAGGCCTATTGTTTGCTACCAATAGTCAGAGTATAAAATAATGGAATTAACAAGAAGTTTCTACCACCGTTAGAATCTTAAACACTTAGTTACGTTACAAACCAAAACCCATAGATCCCACAACTCAGGTTAAGGGAATTTAGCTACTCATAATAAAATAACCAAGACAACAAGTTGAATTCATAGTTTGATATATGAACTTACAGCAAGATGAATAGCAACAAGTGTTTCTCAGATTTGATTCAAAGTAGAAAATCCCAAAACAATTGGAATAATCTCTCCAAAAATAATTGTAAAGTTCAAGTCAGAAAACTAGAGAGAAGAGATTCTCCAAATGTCAGTTCCTCTCTTCCTATCTCATTATCATTAGAAAACCCTAACATATTCTGTAAATACTTCAGCCTAATTATGGAAACAAAATCATAGATCACAGTATTTTCTCGGATATGCGACGACGTGTGTGTTGGCTTATCAAGAGTCTGATGACTTATCAGGAATGTCTTCAACTCCTTTTCACTTTTGATAATCTCTGCCTTAGGTTGACGATGAGCCTGACGGCTTATCACACTTCTGACGGCCTATCACAATGTCATCACAAATTTCAGCTAAAGTTCATTCTCTATCTAAGCCTAACAACAAGCCTGATGGCTTATCACACTTCTGATGGCCTATCACAGATGTCGTCATAAATTCTAGCTGAAGCCCATTCTCTGTCTAAGGCTGACGACAAATCTAATAGCTTATCACAAGGCTGACGACTTATCAGACAAGTCGTCAGTTATACTTCCCTCTCTACTTGCTCAGAAATTAACTTTTTTACTTCAATTATTGCTGGTTCTCTTGCATCTTGACTTTTACTGCAATATCAAACAGAAAACAATCAAAAATGACAAAAGTTTCTTAAGACTTTGCAATTATTCTTAGTTAAAAGCCTCAAATGTGTTAGAAATCTGCTCACACATCATATACCCCCGCTATAATAAAAAACTAGCATACTATTTTTCCTCTCTTTTTAATTAGGCAAAATATTTTCCTTTACTTTCCCAAATGATAGACAGCTCCCAATTATTCCCTTTTTTATTTTCCCTTCCACTTTCCCTCTTTCATTTCCCTCTCACCTACCCTAAATCGATAGGCAGAAATTCAATGCTTTGATGGTCCTAGAACAGTTAAATATTTTCTCAATTTGAGTTTCCCTTCATTTTGTCATCTGTAATTCTATTTGAGTAGTTAAGAGTAGAATCAATAAATCAATTATGCCTCAATGGTTGGGGTTGACAATCTGTGTCCTTGTAGCTTTTCCCCCCTTATTTAGATTAGGACAAACTTGTTGGCGGTCTTTTTCTGAGCCACACGCACATCGGAAGCTTTAGTGCACCGAATTGCCCTAAGCATAAACTATACTAGGACTCACTTAAGTGGAATTCAAGGGTAGGTGAGCGTATTCAGAAAAAAATAATCAATGGGGTTAAGGACTTTTTGAATTTGATTAGTGATAGCTTTTGGATTAAGATTGTTTTATAATGGATAATGATATCATTTTTTTCATAATGGAGAATTCTGAAAGTTACCCTCATTAGAATTCTTAAAGATACTCAGAACAAGGCAACCATATATGATAATCATCCACTCCATAGACTGAGTTCAAACTCCATCCCAATCTACCAGGTGGTAAATGTTGTTTGCATCTCTGGGTAGATTTATAATGATAGGCTTGGTCTCATACGTAGTGAACTCCATAGAATGATATTTTGTGTCTTTTTGAGGTACAACATTAACTATGATGACTAAGTCACACCAACACTCTAGATTGATAATAACAGAGTTTTTTTGTAATATTGCACTGAGACCAAGCCCAATAAGCTGCAATCAAAAAGGAATTTTTTTTTATCCGATCAAGTATGCTATTTTCTTTAAACTTGTATATTAGATGTTTATAATCTGGTTTATCCCTCATCTTGAAAATGAAGTACTGTGAGTGGTGGTTTATCCCTCGTCTTTAAAATAAAGTATTGTGAAGGGTGATTTATGTGATTGAGCTTTATCGTGCTAGCTATTACTTTACCTAAACATTTCCTTTATTTTAGTAACCATCTGAAAGTTATAAAGTTGAACAGGTGCTTGGTAGAACCTACATAGTTTTTGTTTTTGTGTTGGTTGTAAGTTTTTACTGAGAGAAAAGGTGGTTTTCTGTATATGTTGTAGTGCTTATTTATTTCCTTTTGTTGTAGGCAACCATTTCCTAGAAAGTGTGTAATTTTTCTATTTGAGTCATGTCAGTATTTTGAGTTTTAAGTGGTCACTTTGATTTTTGATTTTTGATTTTTGAATGGTCACTTTCTTGAGTTTTAAAAGTCCACATTTTCTACAAGAAGAGTCTTTCGGTTATTTCTGTTATTTGATGTATCTCGACAAAACATTTATCGCACTTCAAGAATGAACCTAGGAGTCTCGAGGTCTTTTGTACCAAAATAACAAGTTGCTACTTGCAGAGACTGCAATTCGTGAGCCCTTGTACCAACACCGATTTTCTTTCATGCTTTCTAAGAAATTTAGCACAAGCTGCAGTAGATTGAATTAGTAATAATTTTCACATGAAAATGAACACTAAGCAATCAACCATAAGGTCAACCAAAACTAATCTATCCCATCCTATCCCAGTAGCCTCGACAACTTACAATGAATACGTTAGGCTCAAATATGGTGTAAAGGTGATTTATGGTACTTGTGAGCTGTTCCTTCAATGGTTGCATCTTACATCTTATGTCTGATTCTATGAATCTTGTAAAATTTTCTTGTAATTTTAGTTGTTCAACTTTGTGTGTTCTGCAGTTTCGTCTGTAGCAGGACAAGTGATATTTGTTTAGTAGTAAGAAGTTGACTGGAGCTACATATTTTTCTATCTTCAAGAAAACTAGTAATGACTCCTTCCAGTTCAGGAGTAAGACTAACAAACATAGAGCAAACAAAGGCAGCCATTTGATCTTCAGTCGTTGCTGTAGACATCTTTTGATATGCAGCCGAAAACACTTTGTTCCTTCTCACATCTAATTCAACAGCGTCATTAAAAATATATCTTCTGCCTTATACATGTACAGTATGAACTAGCATCCACGCGTGATAGGTTGAATGGCAGCTGAATGTGAAGCTTCAACATGATATTTTGCTTTAAAGCCTTGAAGAAATGCTTTAGGCAGAGGTGCACTGTACTGACTTCTCTCTAAAGCTTGCCTGCGTTCACTATAAACCTTATCTAACTCAGCTTCTCCTACAAAAGTAAGTAAAGTTTTCTTTACTTTTTTTTATCTCAGTGTTTGATCTCTTTTTCTATTTAACTTTGGATGACTGTTCCCAGTACATGAACCTGAGGGTAGTTTGAAATAGGTAGAACAAGATATGTTATGACTTTTGCTTCTAAAAAGGATTGGTATCTGTTTCTATGTACTATTTTGTTTGAACTACTCAGGTCGGATGGGTTTGCCTACATTTTTATCTATATCCGGCCAGTCAATGACACTATTGGTGTGAGTTGTTAGGAGTCTTAGTCTTGACCTTGACCAAAAGAATGAAATATACATCCTTTAGTTAACTAGTTACTTGGTGTTCTTGTAGTATTTTGTTTGGAATTTAACTTTAATACTTTTTGTGTCAAATGACTTAATTTTAACTAGCCAATGGTGATTTTATTATGCCTATTGTTACATGCGTTGGACATTCTATTACACATTAACTAAGTTACACTCACTACCTTTGCGTTGGACATAATCATCAGCCATGGCGTCTTCTTTATCAAACCAAGGTACACTGTACTGACTTCTCTCTAAAGCTTGCCTGCGTTCACTATAAACCTTATCTACCTTAGCTTCTCCCACAAAAGTAAGTAAAGTTCTCTTTAATTTTTTTGATCTCGGTGTGTGATCTCCTTTCCTATTTAACTTTAGATGATTGTTCCCAGTACATGAACCTGAAGGTAGTTTGAAATACGTAGAACAAGATATGCTATGACTTTTACTTCTAAAAAGGATTGGTATCTATTTCTATGTACTATTTTGTTTGAACTACTCAGGTCGGATGGGTCTACCTACCTTTTCATCTATCTCCGGCCATTCAATGACACTATTGGTGCGAGTTGTTAGGAGTCTTAGTCTTGACCTTGCCCGAAAGAACGAAGTATACATCCTTTAGTTAACTAGTTTCCTGGTGTTCTTGTAGTATTTTGTTTGGAATTTAACTTCAATACTTTTTGTGTCAAATGAGTTAATTTTAACTAGCCAATGGTGATTTTATTATTCCTATTGTTACATATGTTGGACAGTCTATTACACATTAACTAAGTTACACTCACTACCTTTGCGTTGGACATAATCATCAGCCATGACGTCTTCTTTATCAAACCAAAAGTTAGTTGAATCGTACCAAATTATAAATTCAACAATTTGGCTGGTTGTAAGACATTACCATTGGTACCTTCTTTACGTTTGACTATAGTTGTGTCAACGAGATACTATAGTTCTTCCTCTGATGATGATTGAGCAAGAACATCTGTACCTCTTGCAATGAAAGGTTCTTGTCTTTTTTTTCTTTAGGCAATTTGAACATCTGTCTACTCAAGATATCATTCTTGTTGGGAGGTATTGTGATGATATGTTTGTTATTCTTGTATGTCAAAAACATCTTCTGCTAGTACTCCATCATGTTGCACATGATGAATGGCAACATCAAAACAATCACTTTCTTCTACATATATTTTCTTGGTTTTCTGTTGTAGTACTTTTGTAGAACTGTTAAAGAAAAAAGGACATAAAATGTCATTTTCAAGAAAACTTCATTGTTCTGAGAGAAAAAAAGCAAGTAACTTTAACTAAACTTTTGGTACAATTAGGACCAATAGTTTGTACTAAAGTTTGAGTCTTTAGCTGATCAACTTCATAAGATCAAATAAAGGGAAGCTGTTGAACAGTTCCATAATATCAACAAGAAACGATGAAACAGAAAAGGGAAAAAGGAAGAAGTTAGAGTACTTGAAAAGGTGTATAGCAGAGAGAATGAGAGATGTCGTTGTGGGATTGGCAAATAAAGGTTGGTTGTTTGGTTTTGGGTTAGGAGACTAAAAAATGAATATATATAAAGTTTGTAACTTGTATACTTCAGTTTTCCCTTATTGCAAGGGAAGTCTGTTACTGTGATTTCCAAGTCTGTGGGGACCACTAATTTTTTTTTTAATATTTTTATTTTTCACTCGATATTCAGTATTCTATAACATAGACCTTACCCTACCTTCGAGGTAGAGAGGCTATTTCATAGACTCTTTGCTTAAGGAGAAATAATCCAAAGCAGTCTAGAAGAATAAGTAATGGAAGTGAAAGAGTAACAAAGCAAATTACTACAATAATTAAAGTACAAGAATAATATATAATAATAGAATTTCAAAGTACTTCAGATTCTTCTTGGTGTTGTTTTGGAATTCCTTATTAATAATTATATTGTTTGCATAATATATTTATTCAGATTGCTAATTCTGACTCGCTTAATGTCCTCTTTACTTATATTAAAAACGGTTTATCGATTGATTTTTATACTTTGCATTTTTATGTAGCCAAGTGATGCGGCTAGTGGACCCATTTCGCCCATGGATGCAAGGAGATTGCGTAATAATAATGATCCTAATGACATTCTTTGATTTCATTGCATTTGTCTTGGATATTCAATTATGATGATGTAATTGTGTGGCTGGTGTGGATCTTAGAATATTGAAGTTATTGTGTTTAGATTTGATTTTGGAGTTTGAAGATACTAATGTTGAAAATTTAGAGTTTGAAGATGTTAATGTTGAAAATTTAATTTTGAAGTTTAATGTTCAATGTATTTTTGATATGTTTGTCAATTACAATGTTTAATTACTCATGTTGTATTAATGATATATGAATTGAACAAATATTGAATTGTATGTTATGTCTAAAGGAACAATTAAATTTGAGCTAAAATTAGAATCTATAATTAGTTATTGAAAATTGATGGGCCTATTAATTTTTTTTTAAAAAAAAAATTATGGAAGTTTTAAACCCCCGCAACTTTTAAATAAAAATTTATTATAAAAATAATTAAATTTAGAGTAACAGGGGTTAACCACCGCAATTTAATTATGGGGGTTAGAAAAAAACCACCGCAAATTATTTGTGACGGCTCGAATTGTGGGGGTTTTGGGAACCGCCAGAATTACATTTTGCAGGGGGTTTAAAGCCCCGTAAACCGTAAAATCAACCCCCGCAATTTGATCCAATTTTTGTAGTGATTTGATTCTCTTATCTCATCTATTCTACATTTTTTCTATATATAATTGGGTAGTCTGTTACTAGCCATTTTGGACTACAGGTTGGCTTGACTACAGGTGGGTTATAGTAGGTGCTATCATGACTTGAAAAATTGGGTCGTGACAGAAGGGGAAGAAGAAGCTAAGGAAGGGATAAGAATTTGGCTAAAAAATGAGAGTTATGTGAGGATATTGATCCAAGGATTGAATTGAATGAGGTTCATAAGCAAATGCTTCCAAAGGATGATTCAAATAAGACCTCACATGAGCATAAGCTTGAAGGACTAGATGAGTTCTTACTTGAGAAGTCCGAAGTTGATGAAGTCTTGACTCAGAGGAGGAACCTAGTCAAACTTCTATGAGTCGATGGATACTTTATAACAAAGGATGAAACATCTAACCCCATGGATAGAGAGAAGGACTTACCTACCAAGGGGATTCCTACAAAGAGGGAAAGGGATCAAGCCTATTGATCCAAGTTGATGTATGGAAGGGAAGTCTCTTGTAAAACACCTATGGAAGATTAAAAAAATTTAAGCCATTGCTTTCAAGGTATGTACATACCCTCTCCTATTTCTAGTGATCCTTATAGTCATGATGATATTTTTCTCATATTGACTAGATCCTTAAAATTGATCGATATCATGTTGCCCCATGATAGTATTAATGTCTTCAATATTCCTTTATGGCGTTTGTCGTTGGTGATTGAATTGTGTGGGCTTGCAATATTAATGTCAATCTATTTATTTCTTAGGAAAGAGTCCTTGGTGTATAATTCATGTACAACTTTGGTTTCCTACTTCTTGTCACACTTGTGTGGTTGAACAAGATGACGTAATAGGGAGGACTCTTGGGAACATTCTAAGTGCCACGAAAAAAATTCACCCAACTTCTTGGGTATACCCTTTGGTTTGGAGTGAATTAGTTTCTCATAGATTCTCTAATTCCTCTAATAGCATGATTCCATTGGTGAATGAACTTCTTGTGGAAAGTTGCTTAAAGGGAAAAGACGTATTGTGCTTACATTTTCTTGTATCATTTACTTATATACGTATGATTAGGGTTAATTTTGATAAGTATGGTTTTCTTAACTCCCTTCTTTTTTATATTTTTGCCTATGATGATGACCATGTTTGTGTTGAAAATGCATTTTGTGTAAACATGGTTTGTCTTGAAAGGAAGGTTGATGTGCATCCTAATGACTTGACTCCATGCATGGTTGTTCCAACTTCTAGTGATTTGATTACTAACTTTCATGAGTACCTTGCTACTCTAAAGTATGGAAACACCTTGCATGGGACTCCTCTTCTTTATACTTTTCTTTACTACCTCTTTATATTTTATGACGTCCATGTTGATGTTAGATTTGTTTCATAATGCTTCTTATGGCCAAGTCATTTGCACCATAAGTGATGAATTCTCTTTCATTGGCTTGAAGGATGTTTGGTTATATCTTAAGTGTGTGCAACCTTGACATGATGTTATGATTGATTGTGCTAACTCTAACCTCATTCCATGAGGATATTGTGTTTGCATGTCCTACCTTTGGTTTTGCGAGGTTTGGATTTGAGGTTGAATCTTTTTCAAGAAGGGGAGGATAATACAAGTCAAATGAGAGTCAATACTTTTGATCACACAACTCGAGGCCAAAACAAGGAGGTCAAGCCATGATCACCCGAAGGATTCAAGAATATGTTTGGAGGACCTTCTTTGAGCTCCTAATTAAACAATATCACACTTGGAAGATAGCTTAGAGCCGAAGAATGTCATGGCACAAGGAACAAAGAGAGCCCTTGTGGGTTATTTTCAAAATAGCCATTTTGGGGCAATTTTTATAATAGGCTATTTGTGCAAAGGCAAATACTATAAATAGGTGCCTTAGACATTTCATTTCTGTAATACCTCAGTAATTTACAAAAAAAATATTTTAAAGTTTTAGTTGAGTATAACTCTTAACTTATAGAGATTTACGGGGTGCGCATATTTTAAAGAAAAATATATTGTGTGTATATATAAATATGTGTGTATGTATAGAATATGTATTATTTTTGTTGGTGGGTTAAAGAATAGGTGAGAAATCTTATTATATCTATAAATATTTTGTGCAAGTGAAGGGGGGGCCACGTTACTATTATTTCTCTAGAAAAAACAAAGAAATGCTACTTAATGAAAAAGGGGAGAGAAATCCTTGTGTTTCTAGAAATAGGAAACAAGAACGTACTATTGGGTACTTCCTTTGACCCTCAATTTTCTTTTCCTTCTTTTCTTTTGCAATAACCATTATAATCAATTGTTTGGTTTCTTTTTGTTCTTCCAATTGAGATGCAAGAGGTACAACTAGCGTTGATATTTTGATTTTTCATTTCCTCTTCCTTTTTCTTTTTAACACCAAGGAATTGGTTTCAATTTATGGCTAGGGTGAAACCCTAGGAGGTAAATTCTCTACCCCTGTCTTGAATTCAAGTATTGATAAACATTTGGGGTTATTTAATTTGATTCTTTACATTAGCTCTTCAAATGGGTTTAAGTAATTAGGGTTCTTGAGAAAAGGATAGATGTGAAAGTTTTATTAGAAAAAATTAGATTTTCAGGAACTTCTACAAATTGGCAGATTTGATATTGGATTATATTAAGTTGGGAAGAAATTAAAGAATTCATTTGGAATTCGGGTTGGATAATTTGATCACTCTGGGTATGAGTGAAGATTAGTTAAAGGAATTCTTAGATGAACCTACGTATTATTGATGGATATATGTATTGTCTTGTAGTAAATTGGTTATCTATCGGATTGTGGAAATTAGCGGTTGGAAAAACAAAGGTTGCACACCCGCGGGTTGAATTGTTGAGAGTTGTTTCTTACTGGTAGCTAGGAAGCTAAGGCATTAAAGATATGTAAATCTAAAACCTCCTTCGCCGTAAGCCACTACCTGTAATCATTTGTTTCTCTTGAAATAGCAGAGATAGTTTACTTGATATATGTGAATAGAGTTTTTGGTTCCTTTATACCTAACACATGACCACGTATCCTTTTCATTTGAAATTACGCATATTCATGCTTCTTGCATCAATTTGTTGAGGTTAAAACATTTGTACTACTTCCATCAAGTCAAGTATCTATAGAGTTGGTCCGTCTTCATTAGGACTTCTTAGAAGTCACCTAGTATATCTCCATATGTTATAAATTAGAATAAATGGACATACTATAGTCGCATTAATATATTAGATCACATAGCGATATAGTCATGTGATGATATAAAGTACAAGCATTGTAATAGTTCGATACTACCAAAGAAGTCAATTGTATATAGAAAGCATTACTCAAATAACTAAACAGTACTTTCCTTAATATATACTTGCATAGGCGCACGAAGTAATATTCGATAAAATTTAGTGATGGGAGGGTATCATAGGTTTGTCTTAGCATACGCACGACGTAATTTTGTGCACAGAATTGAGACCAAACCACTATAGCGAGCCCGAATGCATGGCGTACTTGCCCTTGTGGCATCATTTGTATTTGGAGTTGGTTAGACTAGTTCCCCTGACTCAAGCCAATATATGGAACATATGGCCTGCGGGCAGACCCTTATAGTGAGTCCCAAGGAGGGGCATACCTTGCTTCAGACCGCGATGATAGTTATACGTATAACCTCATAGTCAGGAGTATCTGGGTAACACATATGGTATACTTGACATAGAGTGCCCTGGGTTGGACATCATATGATTATTTGTATTAAAACTAGGCACAAGATATCACTTAGGCAAATTGCTAGGCCCTTAATAACGATGATTTATTCATAATTGGTTATATGATAAGTTAATAAGGTAAGTACATAGGTAACAATCTTATATGGTGTATTTGTCACCCGTTCTTTGATGAGTTATAGTTTTATATTAGAGGTTTTAGTATTCAGTCATCCACAGTTGCTCACTCTATTGTTTGACTCATTGAGCATTCTTATACGTTTACTTGTTATTCTGTCTGCTTTACATACTAGTACATATTTTATATGTACTAACGTCCCTACGTTTGGGGGCACTGTGTTTCTGTAAATACAGGATCAGATGTATCGATGAGCAGACTTCTATACAAGGCAATTTTCCGTATTCAGCAAAGCAATCGGTGAGCTCCTATCTTATCTGGAGCGAGTAAATGTCTAATACTTTTTTTTATTATGTTTTCGGTGATAGTTTGGGTATGTTGGGGTCTTACCCCAGCCACCTTCTTCAGTACAATTGTAATTTCTCTTAGAGGCTTTGTAGGTAGTGTTTAGTCGTCATACATGGTCATAACTGTACATTGCCCCTTATTATTTTTTGTAAATTACAACTTCTCTGCATAGTATATATGTCATCCACATATCTAACACTCATACGTTTCTTGTCCACCATGCCTAGGCTAAGCTAGCGGCGTGACAAAAGTGGTATCAAAGCCCTAGGTTTAAGGTGTCCTAGGGAGTCTACAAAGCTGTGTCTAGTAGATCCCCACTTATGAATGTGTTGTGCACCACATTTATAATGGGGGAGCTACTTAGGCATTTAGGATTTTTGACCTTCTTTCATGATCTAGATCGTGCGACAAAGCTGGCTTATAAAGTGTTACTTCTAATTCATATTTTTCTTAATCATCTTACTAATCGGTCTTATTAAAGGTAACCTCAAATCAGGCTAATGGGCCAGATACTAGCATTCCAAAAGGAATTTTACAGCTAAAAACTTAGCCACAAGACTTAAACTAAGATTCGAGATAGCTTGGTGAGTTTAACCTTTCGGGTTTACACTTGCTTATAGAATGAAGATACATAGTAGAGATTTAGGTGAACTTTACCATTATAATTGTATTGGTGTTGGTTACTGCATAAGAACCTATGGGAGGAATTACTCATATGCCCTTTCAATTAAGGGTTGTTGAATTACGGAGATAGGAAATGGTATATCCCGATATAAATGTTGCAAAAAGTTTAGTGGGTTTACAAGTTTGAAAGCTTCTCTGTGTGATCTCTTTGGTACTTGTAGGATTTAAGTACATGGAGGATGTTTAGTATTTCCTCGGTAATATACCCATAAGTTTAAGGGTAATATAGAATTTTAGTGTAGAGGCAATTAATCGGGTCTTTATGAGTTTAAGGTACACTGATAGCTTTGACTGTTAGGTAAATGTATCTGACCTATGTTAATTAAGAGTATTCCTATCTGATCAAATGGGCATAGATGCTTTATAATACATTTTTTCAGGCAGATACATGGATCATCCCCATAACATACGTGCATTTGATTATGTCAAGTAAGCAATGACCTGCATATTTGGATCCTTAGCAGGCTAGTAAGTTTAGGCATAAGTGCTATAATTTTGTAGGAATATATGGGCAAATATTACTCCATTGTGATTTATTTCAAAAAAATGCAATGGTGTGCGGTCAAAGGTTGGAGTTGAAAATATCGAGGAACTAGACATAAATTAAGAGTTATCATTTGTGCCTAGAATATATCAAAATATAGTATTGATTAATTGATTATAAGAAGTAAATTATTACATTTGTAGAATATAATATATTATTTGAACATCTTAGACTACATATATACGTGGAATTAGTTAGAATATGACTTTTATGATTTATATATATATAGAGAGAGAAAGGTGATTATATAACTTTAGTGGGTTGTGGTATCATATCGTGAGAAATAATGTTAATATCACTTTAAGGTTTGGTACCCTTTATATACAATAGTGGGAGTTGGCAGTCAATTAGTAGGTGATAACGCTCAAACTACAGCTCTCGTAAGAGTGTAAGCGATCGTTGTCAAATATAGAACCCAATTGGGTTGGGTGTCGAATCCCACAGGGAATACTCGGTCACTAAGTATGCAACGATTAGTAGACTTTTGGTGAAAGTTCTGCGGAAAAAGGGGGGATTTTATGCGTGAAGTAAAATTATCAAAATAGCAAAGTAAAAACGGAATGTTTAGTAAGATTTTAATCAATGAGAATTGTAAGTTAGGGTTATGTCCACCTTATGAGTTCTACGTATCTATTGGCTATGAGTTATGCGGAATTCCGACATGCATGCGCTTATAGAGATTCGTATTCTATGGTAAATCCTAGCGTGTTTCGACCATCACAGATTATCTCACTTTAACTCTTTCGAGCTTAAAGCGTATCTAATGGTACGAATTCTCCAAGAGGTTAATCCAGTTACGGTACTAACTTTTAAACAGGGGTTGGTAGCCCTATTTCCTTGTCATTCTCTCTTTTCCAGACATGTAACTTTTCTTTCGAACAAGTTAATGCTATACTGGCGTATTCTATATGTTTGCAACCACAAGAATTCAATTAAGATGAAGAGAGTAATGATATAAGCAGCATACGTATCAAGAATTCACAAACTCATAGCAATAGATAGTATTATCAAAAGGCTTCCATAACCCTAACAGAGAAGTTTAGCTACTCATGAGTGCAACGGAGATCACCATAAACATCATCATCATATCAAAACTAGAATGATCTCACGTTGGTCACAAGAGCCGTGCTTTCTCTGTCAGAAAGTAACGTGAAGAACTAAATGTCGAATAAAAGAAAAATAGAATTGAATAGAAAATAGGATGAATGAATTGAATAAGAATTAATTAGAATGAGAAGGAATAGAAAGGGGGATAAGAAGAGAATGCTGAAAAGTTTCAGCAAAATAGGGTTTATATAACATCCATATCCTAGTCCTATTGAAATAGGGTTTTTATCCTTATCCTAGTCCTACTGAGTTACTGCATACTTGTCCTAATCCTACTAAGTTACTTCTGATCCCCCAAGTCTTTAGAAATGCTGTTTTTGCCCGCGACAAGTTCTCCATGCATCACTTTTAGTCCATAGGCTTCCAAAAGTTGCCTTCCTTCTTACGTGAGGTTTCCTTTGGCGTCAAACAGTCCATAAAATGCTGAAATCTTCATCATCTATACTTGAAAACTTTCTAATCACGTTGGTTAGCTCACTTACAGGAAAAAGGACTAAAAGTGCAGGAATTATATATTTTGTCCTTAAAACTTAGCTAAAATATAGGTGAATTAAGGTGCTTTAGGCATGTAAATACGCCTAACATCAATAGGCCCTCTCGATAAGAAATACATTTATCTAGAATGATGCTTAAGAATGCCCTTGCGTAGAAGGAGAATAAATCTAAAGATGTATAGATTGGAGATGTATAGATTGCCGATAGTAGATTACAGATATCTTAAGATATAGCAGTTATATATTCACTTGATTTCACATGATCGTACTCATTTGTTAGGTATCTTTGTAGCCTAACTAGATACTTCTTAGGTATTGATGAAGTTTATAAGATTTTCGTCGGAAGGAAAGAATGGGATGTATGTGCTCACCTGATACATGTTCATCATAAAATTACTAATCACAGCTTGGCTTAGAAAAATGTAGGATTACCCTTAAATATATTTTTGTTCATTTTTGTTTTTTTATGATTGTAGAAATTTTACCAAGCATAGTCGAATCTCAGTTGTTAAGTCCAAGGTGACTAATCTTTAGGTGTCATAGAGAGATAACATAATGACTCCATAAGTATATGATAAACAAAAATTCTTGGGTTACGTTGTCTTTAGCATCTCGCTTATTCATCTGTCCACTAATCTATATGAGTTATTGGATACCAAGTTCCATGATGTGGCACCTGATATCCATAGAAGCAAACTGGTTTAACTTGCTACTCTAGTAAGAGGTTTATAAAGTATTACCCTCTATCATTGCCCTACTAGATAACTAATTAAACTAATAGTAATAGTGTCTAATTCTTGTGTTTGAACATATATGAAGGAGGATATGCTAGGACTGAAAGAATGGATAACCAGGTTACTTAGACCACGCTCCCTCTTAAAAAAATATACATAGGAGAATATGGATAAAATTAGCCTTAGTGTTATTTGAAACTAGCAGAAGTATGCTCGTCCGAAAATTAGGACTAGATGACTCCATGAAATTTCTCATAGGTTACAAAGGGTCTAGATCTCAACAAGATTAAGTTGTCGTGAATTCAATATATATATGTTATTGCTAATTTGCTTGCAGGATTATATGTATTGTATGTATGGTAATTTAATTATTTACGTACTACTTCTTTTCATAGGTTATTAGTATTTGTTATGCGTTTATGAGAGGTTAATTATATACATGTTATTTATAATATAAATTCTTGTTTATAGGTTTCATATTTTGTGAATCATTGTTTATATATTACATGTTTTATATAGAACGTGCTTATAAGTTTGTTTCATAAAGTATTGATGTACATTACATGTTTCAGAGAATATTTGATTATAATCTATGTGTATGCGCATTAGTGGATATTCATTCAAGGTCCTATGGTTATTATTTACATGGTACAATCGTCACATGTCGTTTGTTTGTACGTCACATATTCTAAAAGCATAATTTTTTAAGTGTTATACATTTTATGAGTTTATATAATTAGAATGTAAAGCTTTGTTGCTCATATGATAGATATTTAATTCTTATAGGTTATAAATGTATCTGCTCAAAGATTATATTTCACATGCTCATAGGTCATAATCAAGTTATTTACATATTATGAGTTTTCATATCGTTAAAATTTATGTATCAAGCACTCCCATAGTTTACTTGTCTACATAAGGATACGATAAATGTTATGATATAGTTCATTTATCTACATGTTATTTATATATCCTAGATTGTTATTCATAGCTTATGGGTTGGAGAAATTATTTGTTTATATGTGGTGTAGTTATTTGAATATCATATGTTCTCGAGGGTATGCATTTAAGAGTTTCAAGGGTCTATTTGTTTGCATAATATACGGTTCCTTTGTTTATGTGTAAATATTCATCTATGATGTTTATAATGAAGACATTTAGGGGTTATGATTAGCTTACCTGCTTGCTATGTACTTTTACAATTCTAGAACCCATGTACTAGGTGCTCGTATATTATATCTTCTTATATATCAGAAGTAACTTATTACATGTTTTATGTTTCACTTTTTATAGCGACATGTATTAGGTATTAAGATTATACCTGTCTATATGACCAAATGATGGAGTGCGTGCTCTAGTTCATCTATTTATCTATTCATATGCTAGTTTTTTTTTGTAGCCCACCTTTTCATAGATTTCAGAGTTAACTTGCACATTGATTACATGTTCCTATATTGTACTATTTCATAAGTTACACACCTACCAAATTTATATATTTATAAGTCAAAAGTCTTTTTTTTGTTGCTTAGATATCTATATGAGCACATGCATTTCATGCTTATTTGATAACATGCTACAGTTACTGTATGATTTGATTTAGTAGACGGGTATTACCTAGAAAAGGCATTACATGGCACCACAAAATTGACAAGCTGAGCTCTAAGTGTATAAGAAGAAGCAAATGATGTATGACTCTTATATTAGATATACAGAGACAATCCAGTTAGCTTAAGTGTGATGATAGCCTCCAAATAGAGCTATAGTGCACGCAACATTCCTTGTGTGTATACCATCCTAACATTTTGAGGTTATGATTTATACTTATTCTCCCTGAAATCTGAACTATTTTGCTCTGGTGAGTTATTTCAATACAAGGGAAAAAGGCGAGATACTTAACTTATTTTAAGAACCATCTGAACGTACATGATGCATAACTATGATTCTAGAAACTTGCATAAATACAGCTTTGAAATGCAGAGTATAAGGTAAGTTATCGTATTATTTATAGCTATCATTTGATTATAAGGCCAAATGGAGCCTCGTGTATTATCTATTGGATATTGTCTTTGTCGTGACGCTCTGTAAAGCGTATGTGTATGTAATTTGGCTTGTCTTTGTTGTGACGCTCTGTGAAGCATATTTGTATGTGTTTTGGCTAGCTTACAGGTTCCCAGTAGGCCTATTTATAAGGGAAAATCTATTGAAATTTTTAAAAAATTTAGAAGTTAGTCAAATTTTAAGACCTTAAGATAAATTAAGGGAAGTGAAAGTTGAGTAGATGATCTCCAAAATGTCTTGGGTAAGTATATGGTTAAGATAAGCAGTACATGTCATTCGAGGACGAATGATCCTAAGTGGAGGAGAATGTAACACTTCAGTAATTTATAAAAAATATTTTAATATTTTAGTTGAGTATAACTCTTAACTTATAGATATTTACGGGGTGCACATATTTTACAGAAAAATATATTGTGTGTATATATAAATGTGTGTGTATGTATATAATATGCATTATTGTTGTTGGTGGGTTAAAGAATAGGTGAGAAATTTTATTATATCTATAAATATTTTGTGCAAGTGAAGGGGGGCCACGTTACTATTATTTCTCTAAAAAAACTAAAATAAGCTACTTAATGAAAAAGAGGGGAGAAATCCTTGTGTTTCTAGATATAGGAAACAAGAACGTACTACTGGGTACTTCCTTTGACCCTCAATTTTCTTTTCCTTCTTTTCTTTTGCAATAACCATCAAAATCAATTGTTTGGGTTTCTTTTTGTTCTTCCAAATTGAGATGCAACAAGTACGGTTAGCGTTGATATTTCAATTTTTCATTTCGTCTTCCTTTTTCTTTCTAACACCAAGGAATTGGTTTCAATTTATGGCTAGGGTGAAACCCTAAGAGTTAAATTCTCTACCCCTTTCTTGAATTCAATTATTGATAAACATTTGGGGTTATTTAATTTGATTCTTCACATTAGCTCTTCAAATGGGTTTAAGTAATTAGGGTTCTTGAGAAAAGGATAGATGTGAAAGTTTTTCAAAAAAAAATTAGATTTTTATATGTTTACTTGTTATTCTGTCTGCTTTACATACTAGTACATATTTTATATGTACTAACTTCCCTACGTTTGGGGGCACTGTGTTTCTGTAAATACAGGATCAGATGTATCAATGAGCAGACTTCTATACAAGGGAATCGTCCATATTCAGCAAAGCAGTCAGTGAGCTCCTATCTTATCTGGAGCGAGTAAACGTCTAATACTTTTTTAATTACGTTTTTGGTGATAGTTTGGGTATGTTGGGGTCTTTCCCCAGCCACCTTCTTTGGTAAAATAGTAATTTCTCATAGAGGCTTTGTAGGCAGTGTTTGGTCGTCACACATGGTCATAACTGTACATAGCCCCTTATTTTTGTTTGTAAATTGCTACTTCTCCACACAGTATATATGTCAGCCACATATCTAACACTTATACGGTTCTTGTCCGCCATGCCTAGGCTAGGCTAGGGGCGTGACAATTTCCTTAGACTTCGATGTTTATGAATGTATACTCTTGTGAGAGTGTTAGGTAAGCTTGGATTAGCTTATGTTGATACTTCATTTTGAAACATAGGTTGCTTGAGAATCCAATTTGCTTGAGGTCTACGTAAGAGTTAGGTTCTTTGATTGACATTGAATAAAGGGTTAGGGGTTTGATACACCCTTGGTTTGCTATTCAACCTCTCATTATGTCTATCTATTTCTTTCTTTCTATCTTTCCTTTGTCTTTTATTTTTGTATCCTGTTCTTTCTTTCTATCTATCCTTTTTCTTTTATTTTTATATCGTAGTTTAGTTTTTCGATTCTGTAGTTTGTTCCTGTTAGGTTCTAAGTTGATGTGTGAATGGAAAATGGAGGGAACAAATTGGAGGAAAGTAAAGTTTCACTTAAGAAAGTCAAGTTCTCCCACATTGGTGTGAGAAAGGAACTTTCTTGTGTTTTTATTGAAAAACACTCCTTAAAGTATATAGTGGCAATAATAAGAGATGCCTCGCGTCTTCGTTGCTCGCTCGCTCATCTTTGACTTTGGCTTCGGCTTCAGCTTCCTTCGAATTTAAATTCGGATTTGGATTTGGAAAATGATTGAGATAGAGATTAATTTTTTTTAGAAAATAATTGAGTAAGAAATTAATTTTTTGGACAAAGTTTAATTGAAACTTGAAAAATAAGTGAAGTTTCAATCCACAGCCTATTTCGGATGCAATGCAAACGCATATACACCGCACCTCGAAGGGATGCAACCCTTTGAGGTAAGAGACATAAATACCGACCTCTGTGTGTAGTTCGGGCGAAATTTGGCATATACAAGCTTTGACTAGCGCTGGTCCAGCGCAGAAGCCACTAGTTTATGCCAAACGTCACCTACAGCCACAGATCTATCGTAGGTCAAACACAAACCGGGCGCAGGTGATGTATCATTACAGAAAGGTTTCACTTTTTCATGAATCATTGCTTTCTTTCTGAAGAAACACTTAATGGCTATAAATACCTAAAATTTTCCTCAGGTAAAGGTATGATTTTTGAGTTGACAAACAATCTTCTTCTTTTTGTAAAACTCGTTTGATCAACAAACCATTGAGTGCGTTCGAAGTTTCTAAAAGTTTGAGGTACCGCTACTTTCAGAAAGTGAACAATTTTATTCTGGGAGAAAATATTCCATAACCTTGGTTACTTGAGAGGAATAAATTCCTTAAGGACACACCGTGAAGTCGGTGGACTTTATCCTTAAATTTTAGCTTCATTTTTATTTTTTAAAAGTTGATAAACACTTTATTTTGATAGTTCATTTGAATATTCATTTAAAATTGTGTTTGAGGGTGTTGAACTTCATTGTAGTTCTTAGAAATTATTCTTGAACTTAGTGTTGAAGTTTGTATAGAAATATATAGATTTTATATCCATAAATTAACAATCTTAATAAATTTATCTACTCCGTACTGTTTGGTTTCTGAATATTAAAGCTTATTGGTTTCTACTCTATTTGAATTTAATAGTGATTTAAAGATATAAAAACTTCATCACGAGTTAAAGTTCATTCGATTGACAATTGGAAGAACATAAAAACTTCATCATTAAACTAAAATCAGGTTAGTATTTAAAGTTCTTAAAAATTTATAATTAGTATTCTGACATACTAAGTTGGTTTTGTTTTTGGAACAGCAAAATGAATGCTAAAAGTCATGCAAGTGTTGAAATGACAAGTGTAGCAGCAACAACTGTTGCTACGACAAGCCGTACAAGTGTTGCGCCCGCAATGTCACCTACGGAGAAACCCACAAAGTTTTTAGGTGTAGATTCTAAATGTTGGTAGAAAAAGATATTCTTCTATTTGAGGACTCTAAGTCTTCAAAGGTTCATCTCTGAAAATGCTCCAGAATTGCCCGAAGAGACACCGAAAAAGGAGAAGTTTATTTTAATGGAGGCATGGAAATACTCAAACTTCTTATGTAAGAATTATATATGGAGTGACCTCCAAGACCTGTATAATGTATACAACGGTATGAAAACCTCAAAAGATTTCTGGGATGCTTTGGAACGAAAATATAAAACTGAGGATGCTAGACTAAAAAGTTCTTTGTTGCAAAATTTCTTGACTTCAAGATGGTTGACAGTAAAACTATCGTCTCTCAAGTGCAAGAATTGCAAGTAATCATCCATGATCTCCTGGCAGAAGGTATAAATATATTAAATACCTTATTTAAACATGTTAAGTGTGTTCTTAATAATCACATGACCTTTGATATAAGTTTGATTGTGAATGAGGCTTTTCAAGTAGCGGCTAATAGAAAAAGTACCACCTTTGTGGAAGTATTTTAAAAACTACTTGAATCATAAAAAGAAGGAGATGTCAGTCGAAGACCTCATTGTGAAGTTACACATTGAAGAAGATAACAAAGCAGTCGAAAAATGGTCAAAAGGTAATTCTGCAATCAATGTGGCTAACATTGTAGAGAATGACCTTAACAACTCAAATCATCTGGACAACAAAGCAATCCTTCAAAGAAAAAATTTAAAGAAAATTGCTTTAATTATGGAAAGGATTTCCATAAGTCCGTAGATTGTCGAGCCCCTAAGAAAGGTAACGAAGAAGGATAAATCCAACATGGCTGAATCCAAAAATAAAGTGGATAATCTATGAGTCATGCTTTCAGAATGCAACTTGGTGGGTAATCCTAAAGAGTAGTGGATTAATTTCGATGCTACCCGCCATGTACGTGCCAACAAGGAGTTGTGTGCTTCGTATGCTTCGGCTCAAGATGAGGAAAAAATTTATATGGCTAACTCCGCAACAACAAAGGTTGAAGGAATAGGAAAAATTTCTTGAAGATGACATCAGGCAAAGTTTTGTCACTCAACAACGTCCTTCATGTATCAGAGTTGAGAAAGAACTTGGTTTTTATATCACTTCTGACCAAAAATGGATTTAAATATGTATTTATTTCTAATAAGGTTGTAATTAATAGAGGAGAAGTATATGTAGGAAAAGAATACCTCACTGAGGGCCTATTTAAGATCAATGTAGTGACCTTCGAGATCAATAAAAGTTCTAATTCTTCTTACTTGCTTGAGTCTAATGAATTGTGGCATGAACGGTTAGGACATGCCAATTATAAAACTTTACGAAAAAATGATTAACTTAGAAATTGTGTCAAACTTTGAGTGTAATAAATCAATGTGTCAAATACGTGGGGAATCAAAGTATGATAAGCATCCGTATAAGTCCATTGAAAAGAATTCTAATCCCTTAGTCTTAATCCACACAGACATTTATGATATGAAGTCAACACCATCTTATGGTGGGAAAAAGTATTTTATAACTTTTATTGACAATTGCACTAGGTACTATTATGTTTATTTGATAAATAGTTAGAATGAAGCAGTAAACGCATTTATGCAATACAAAACAGAAGTTGAAAATCAGTTAGAGAAAAAGATCAAAATGATAAGAAGTGATAGGGGTGGAGAATATGAATCTCCTTTTGCGGAGCTATGTGTAGAAAATGGAATTTTTCATCAAACTACTGCCCCATATTCACCTCAATCAAATGAAATTGTGGAAAGAAAAAACTAAATATTAACGAAAATGATGAATGCCTTACAAATAAGTTTGGGTTTACTGCAGAACTTGTGGGGGAAAGTTATCCTTACAGCTAACCGAATACTCAATAAAATTTTCCATAGTAAGACACATTCAATTAAATATGATAAATGGAAGAAAAAAAATCCAACTTAAAATATTTTAAAGTATGGGTATGTCTAGCAAAAGTCCAAACTCCTATGCCTAAAATGATAAAAATAGGACCTAAGACTGTGGAATGTGTGTTCATTGAATATGCTAAAAGCAGTAAAACATGTAAATTTTAATTCATAAATCTGAACATTCGGATATCAATGAAAATACAATAATTGAATTAGATAATATCGAGTTCTTTGAACATATTTAACCGTAAAAACTGGACATGAGCAGTCTAGTAGAGGGTCTAACGACCTCAAGATGAAGTAAGTGAGGATGTACTTAATAATGAGAATCCAAGGCCTAATACACGTCAAAGAATGTCAACTTCCTTTGGGTTAGATTTTGTAACGTTTCTCCTAGAAAATGAGCCTCCAATGTTTAAAGAAACGATGTTGTCTTCAGACTCATTCTTTTGAAAAGAGACAGTCAATAGTGATATTGATTCAATCTTTAGAAATCACACTTGAAAATTGATTTATCTTTCTCCAGGAAATAAACCTTTAGGTTCTAAATGGATCTTCAAAAGAAAAAATGAAAGAGATGGTACTATTGACAAATACAAGACAAGACTTGTATGAAAGACTTTAAGTAAAAAGAAGGCTTTGATTATTTTGATACATACTCACTTGTAATAAGGATAACGTCCATATGGATGTTAGTTGCCTTAGCGGCAGTATATGGTCTGGAAATTCATCAAATGGATGTGAAAACAAGATTCTTAAATGGAGAATTGGAAAAAGAAATTTACATAAAACAACCTGAGGGTTTTGTGATTCCTGGTAAAGATAAAAAAGTGTACAAACTTGTTAAGTCATTTTATGGACTAAAATAAGCACTCAAATAGTGACACGCAAAGTTTGACCAATCATGTTGGAAAATAGCTTCAAGATAAATGAATGTAATAAAGGTGTTTACATTAACGGCACTCCATATCACAAGGTCATTGTATGTTTATATGTGGATGGTATGTTGATCATCAATAGAGATATTTCTGACTGAAACACTATGAAATAAATGCTTGAGAACAAGTTTGATATGAAAGATCTTGGATTTGCGGATGTGGATCTTAGGGATACGAATCTATAAAACTCCATAAGGGTTATCGTTGTCATAGTCTCATTATATTGAAATTAAAAGGTACTTGACAAATTCAAGTATTTAAATTTTGTTATTACCAAGACTTCATTAGATGTGAGCTTTGCACTTCAAAAGAATGAAGGTGAAAGTGACTCACAATTGAACAACGCAAGAGTTTTGGAAAATTTGATGTATATGAATTGTATGCAATCAGATATAGCATATACTATTAGTAAATTGAGTCGGTACACGGGTAATCCAAATCAAACTCATTGGATGACAATGAAAAGATTTTTAGAGTATCTAAAATATAGTCAAGACTATGCTTTGCATTACAATAAATATCCAGTGGTAATTGAAGATATAGTGATGCAAATTGGATCACCAGATCGAATAAAGTAAAATCCACGAGTGGATATGTATTTACTTTAGATGGAGGAGCAGTCTCTTTGAAATCGTCCAAATAGACATGTATTGCCCGCTCTATAATAAAATCTGAATTTATCGTGTTAGATAAAGCCAGTGAAAAGCTGAATGGCTTCGAAATTTCTTGAAGGATATTTCTTATTGGCCCAAATATTTGGCACCGGTATGTATACACTATGATAGTCAAGCAGCAATAGTAGGGCAAGAAGTATGATGTACAACGGTAAATCTTGTCATATAAGATGAAGACATAATACCATTAGAGAATTACTCTCTAGTGAAGTTATCACTGTTCACTATGTGAAGTCAAAGGATAATGTGTTAGATCCACTTACAAAAGACCTATCTAGAGAGGGAGTTGAGAGAACATCAAAGGAAATGAGTTTACAGCTGAGAACAACCCAGCATTACAGTAACTCTACCTAGTAGACTGGAGATTCCAAGAGCTAAGTTCAAGGAGATCAAGCAAAATTATGACTGACGGTTCAAAATTGTCAATATACTCAACTCATTCTTACGATGAAGACAATGTTCAGAGAACAAGGATAAGACTTATGGTTTGAAGCATTTTAATGATTTTTAAGTTTGGTAGATTTAATCAAATAGTTTGATCTATAGGATTAAACGTTTAGAAATCACCTATGTAAAAGTGAAATGGAAGCCACTGGCGTATTTTCTAAGCTCTCATGAAACCAGGACTGTTCATGGCTAAAACGAACAAAACTGTGAGAATCATAAATGATAAAAGGTTAGTTGTGTGACTTGTGTTGTCTAGGTGTACATAAAAATTCGACGGTTCAAAGATATCAAATCTACCAATTTATCGAGTACATCCGATGCATGTTCACTTCGAAAAGTTAAAAGAAAAATCCACTGATTCAGATGGAATCAGTCTTTTCTTGTTGATCA
This sequence comes from Capsicum baccatum var. pendulum, assembly GCA_030864225.1. Classification (NCBI taxonomy): domain Eukaryota; kingdom Viridiplantae; phylum Streptophyta; class Magnoliopsida; order Solanales; family Solanaceae; genus Capsicum; species Capsicum baccatum. The sequence goes on from CM061554.1 coordinate 45,191,831, forward strand.
CACACTTGTCCATAATTTTTTTTATAAGATAGTTATTTCTCATTCATTTGGGGGATTATTGGGTTCTAAGTTGATGTGTGAATGAAAAATGAAGGAAAAGTGGAGTTTCAGTTAAGAAAGTCAAGTTCTCCCATATTGGTGGGAGAAAAGAACAATCTTGTGTTTTTATTGAGAGACACTCCTTCAAGTTGATAGTGAGGCAAGAACAAAAGATGTCTCACGTCGTCGTCGTCGCTCGCTGGGCTTCGACTTTGTATTTGATAAATGATCAAGAGATTAATTTTTGGACAAAGTTTAATAAACCATTGCTTACTTTTCTAAGGAATTCGGATTTGTGTCAAACGTCACCTGTGGTCGCAGGTCCAGCGCAGGTGACGTATCATTTCAGAAATGTGTCTCTTTTTCATGAACCATTGCTTCCTTTCCAAAGGGACACTTAATGGATATAAATACCTGAACTTTTCCTCGGGTAAATGTATGATTTTTGAGTTGAAAAACAATCTTCTTCTTCTTCTAAAACTCTCATGTGATTATCAAATCGTTGAGTGCGTTCGAAGTTTCTAAAAGTTTGACGTACCGCTACTTTCAGAAAGTGAATCATTTTATCTTGGGGGGAAAGATTTCATAACCTCGGGTACTCTAGGGAAATAAATTTCTTAAGGACACACCGTAAAATCGGTGGACTTTGTTCTTAAATTTCTGCTTCAAAGTTGACAAACACTTCATTTTGATAGTTCTTTGAATATTCATTTGAACTTGTGTTTGAAGGTGGTGAACTTCATTGTAGTTCTTGAAAACTATTCTTGAACTTAGTGTTGAAGTTTGTATAGAAACATACAAATTTTGTACCCGTAAATTAACAGTTCCGATATCAAGTTATGTATATGAATAATTAAAATTCGAAAGAGAGCGTAATCAAGAAGCAAACTAGCGGAATTTATGTTATTTCCCCAAATATTTTTTGGTGAAATAAAGAGGCCCAATCAGCCACCTATTTTTAAAAAAGAAATGATTGAGTGACACTGTGATTAGGGGTGGATTCAGGGTGCCGTGTGGGGTTTCTCAGGGTTAACTTTCTTGAGGAATTAATATTTATATATAAAATCTAGTAAATATATAAGAATTATAAATTGAGAACCCATAAACAAATTACGTTATATTGATCTAGTGAAGTGTTCACAGTTTACTCATATTTGGTATTCACATTAGACTAAGTAAGATCAACATTATGGTATTCCTTTTTTTTTCCCTTCCTATGGACCTACACGTTATTGACTTATTGTTGTCGATTTTGAAATTGATGAGTAACAAAAATCTTCTTCCCTTTTTCTTGAAATATCACCAGTCCAAAACCTAAAGTGCACATTCGAAAGACTCCAAACTTAATAATAAATAAACATGTCAAAGTTAAATTATTTTGAAGTACCCTTACTAGCTTGATTAAGTCTATATCGAATTTCTCATGTTTGGAGGAAAATAATTTAAACTTCTCCATTATTTTTATACAAACATTTTGAGCTTTTCCACCAAATATTTCATTATAAAAATGCTATAATGAAATGAGATTTCAAACAAAAATGGATACAAGACAAAATGTCTCTTCTCCTTCATCGAGAAATTTGTTCAGATCAATTTCACCTTCTTAACTTTTGTCTTTGAATCCTCATCTGCTTGTATTTGACCTTCATCTCCCCTGACTTCAATAATTTCTAAATCTTCAATCAATTTAAATGAATCCTCTACTTTGATATTCTTTGAAACTTCAAATGCTTTCTTCAATATATTTTTTATATCTTTATTCATTTCTTAGAGCATAAAAGATGTTCATAAACTTTTTAAGACCAATATTTCAAATCAAAATACTTCATGTTATAGGAGTATGTTTTTATTGATTAATGAATGGTTTAAACACTTTGTCAATTACCTCACTATTAAATTGATTTTTGGAGACTTCAAAAGATCTTGAAACATTTTACAATGTTGGTTTATTCAATGCTACTAGCAGTAATCAATTAAGGGTATAATAGAAGAAGAAAAAATTTGTTGTCTTGATTAATGAAAAATAACAAATAAAAGTAGAAATCAAATTAAAAAATTTATGACTAGTAAAATCAAATAGAGAAAATATCAAATACTGAAAAATAAATAAAGTCCCACTTGGAAACTTTTTCCTTCCTTTTTATTTCTTCATTTTTTACTATATATTTTGCTATATAATTTTCTTCTTGTCCTGTATTTAAGAGTATTAAATATTCTTTTTCATTTATTTTTCCTGTTATGTAATATTGGTTTAAATTACTTATTGAATTTATTTCATAACTTGTTCTTTTTTATGAGCTTGATGATTCTGGTTTTTCATCAGTTGTTCTTTTTGTTGTACTTATTCTATCATTTACTATTTCTAAATTTTCTTCTATATCTATGTCTCTATAGCTATAATCATTATAATCTATTGTTTTTACAGTTGTTCGAATGGGCTTTCTATTCGTATTTTGTTAATCTTATTTTTTCCTGTTATTTTATGTTTTGTTGTTAATACATATAAATTTTTGCATCTTGCTGTAAATATTTTACTTCCTGGGGTTAATTCTATTTCTGACATTTTCCAATATAATACTAGTGATTTATCTATATTTTTATCCGTTACTGCTACTGAATAATTTGCACTTATTATAAATTTAAATTTTTGGTATATTAAATTTCCTTTTACGACAGTTATTATGTTTTTTTATATAGGTTTTATAATTCTATCATCTGCTAGATATAATTCTATCGGTGCATCTATTCCCTCTCTAAAACATGCTTTTATTAATATCTCTGTACCTCCAAGGTGTACATATTTTATTGGATCTCCTTTACTTTTTATATCATTTATCTCTTTATTAATTATTCTTTTTGTCACTAGTGGTATACTAGCTTTGCCTTTTGCATATCTACAGTCTTATTACATGTTCTTTTTGGCATACTACATAATATTCATCCTTTTTCCTAGTAAAAATATTTTTTATTGTTGATATTTTAAATATTTTTTCTACACCTAAATCTAATTCTTTTTCTTTTATTTCATCAAATATGTTACTGTCAAATATTATTTTTTGTTTCGTTCCTTCATCATTTAAATATTCTTCCTTTGTTATTATTTTTATATCTTCTTCAGTCATTTGATTCATCTAGTTCACTATCTATTTCAGTATCTGTTTCGTTTTCTGAAATTTCATATATACTATCCTCACTTTCTAATTCATAATCTATATAATCTATCTGCATATATTCTATATTATCTATTTTTATTTCTGATATTTATTTATTTTTTGGATTTTTAGATAATTTACAATCTCTAATTAAATGTTCTAACTTTCCACAATTATAGCAAGTACATTCTTTTATAGATTTCTTCTTTCTATATGGTCTTTTGTATTTATAATTTTTTACATAATATCTTTTTTTTGGTTTCTTGTATTTATATTTTGATTTTTTATATTTCTTATATTTCTTATGTCTTTTTCTTTTCTTATAATATCTTTCTTCACATCCAAATTGGGGTGCTATTTTATTTTTGCAACATGCTAAATTTCTTATTAATGGTTTTTCCATTTTTAATTCTTCTCTATATTTTTCACATAAGTTTCTATACCATTGTTGTAAAAATTTTATTCTTTCTCCTATCGTATCTACTATTTTTGCTTCTTCCCAACTTTTTATTATCTTTGAACTAAATGATTCGGGTAATTTATTAAAATATAATTTTCTTATCTCTTTACTTTCTTCTATACTGTATGCTCCTTTATAATAATATTCTTTAAATGCGCAAGTATATTCATCTATATAACACATATTACATATTGCTAATTTTAACATTAAATTCCTATTTGTATCTTTTTCTTCATCTTGTTCTTCTTCTATTGTTGTCATACTGCCAAATTCATCTTTTATAGCTGTTTCATATTTTTTCAATAATTCTATAGGTGTTAGTTTAGTTGTTGTTGATGATGTTCCTTCTATAGGTTTATTAGCTCTTAATACTTTCTTGCTATTTTCAGTTAAATTTGAAAACCATAGTTTTACTGATCCTATTAGTGTTATCTCTATATATTCTGGTGCATCTGTTATGTTTATATTATTATATAATAATTGTTTTGTCATATATCCTATCCATAATTGTATTATTTTTTCTGTATCTATTACACAGTCTAGGTCTAAAAAATTATAATTTTTATTAACTATCTGTTTTGGTGTCCATTTGTCATATTCATTATATTTTTTAAACTTATTCTTATAATATATAGGTTTTCTTATTTTTGTTGTTTTAGGTATTATATTTTTATCTTCTTTTTTATCAAGAGTATTTATTTCTGTGTTGGTATTTTCTAAGTTTTCTTCATTAATTACTTCTTGTTTTTCATCGATTTCTAAATTTTTTGTATTTGTTAATATTTTTGTATATGTTTCACTATCATCTGAATCATAATTATCTGTCTCTTCAATATCTATATTATTTATTTCTAATTTTTCCTTAAATTGATTTATCTCGTTTAGTAATTTTTGTTCTTTATCTTTTTCTTCTTTTTCCTTTTGTCTTTGTTCATACAGATCTTTTAACATTTGTAGTTCTTTTTCTAATTCAGCAATCCTACTATTTTTAGTTTCTTCTATTTTTCGTATTTCTTCTGTAGTTTGTTGTTTAATTTTTTCTATTTCCTTTTTCTTATCTATTTCTTCATTTTCTCTTTCTATTCTTATCATTGCTGTCAATTTATCTTTCAATTTTAATTCTTCTTTTTCTAACATTAGATATAAATGTTCACCTATTTTCTTATATCTTCTTCCTAGATTAGAAAATACTATTTTTATTTTTAATTCTTCGTGATTTTCATATATTTTTTCATCTATTATAAATTCTTCTTTGTTCATTTTATTGTGAATAGTTCATGTTGGTATATATATTCTAAACTATCTATTTGGGATTCTAATTTTGATATTTCATCTTTTTGTGTATTTATTGAGTTTTTACTAACTCCGGCAAATATATTATAATGTAGTCTTTCTCTTCTTATTTTTAATTCTTTACGTTTTTCAGAAATAAATTATTTTAATTCTTTGTATTTTTGCTCTTTATTCATTTAAACCATATTTATAATATCTTGGCGGATATCTAAATCTAATTTTATCATAATTAGGTGGTATGTGTCTCATTCTCCTAGATTTTAAATGGATTATTAATTTTGCTTCAATACTAGATATTAATGTAATTAGGTAGGCTAATCTTTGTGAGTTTTCTTTTGTTTTATTTAGACTTATATATTCTAAATAATTACTAATTAAAAACTCTTTAATTTTTCTAAAAGCTTCTCTATTTTTAAATGGTCTTCTCATAATTAATTCAAATTAATTCAATAAACATATGTTAAATTCTAATTTCTCTAACATATATCTTACTGCTGTACTTTTTAAATTACTGGGCTCTGATATCATTTGTAGGGGGTTGCGGATAACTAACTTATGAAATAGATTCATTAGAGGAAATTGGTTGGCGAAGCTTTTCTTTGTCCAAACTTCTTTTGTTTGGAGTATGGATAGGAAAGCTGACCTTTTCACAGCAAAGGAAAGAAATTTCCACTTTTATCATTCGTTGCTCAACTTAGAAAATAACACAATGATAATCATAAATGTACTAATAATTCTACGCGCATTAAAAAGGATCCTACGTAAGGATCTTAGGACTTCGATAAAATGGTAATGAGTGCAAATAAATTGAGGCAGGCAATTCTAATGAGTGCAAATAAATTGAGGCAGGCAATTCAACGTGCACCAAGAAATGAATAAATATGAGTTTAAATTACATTTTACTTGTTATCTTTAAGATTATAAATTTTGTTTTACTAAGGCCGCTAACTTACGTATAAATAATTTTTCAAATGATCCATGTTATGAATGTATTTACATTATAGTGAATGTCTATCAAGATCCAGTTGATATCTATCATGATTTGAAGTATTTGTCTTTTAGTCAGAAACTAGGAGTATTTTTTTCTATAAATAGAGGGAGGTTTTGTTCATTGTATACACAATCTCATGATCTCTCACCCTCAAGAGAAATAAAGAAGTCTCCTCTCTTCTCACTGTTTATTTTTGTTATTCTACTTTATATTTTATAACACATTATCAGCACGAGTCTTTAATAAATTATATGCTACGGACAAAGTGCACATAACAAGAGCAAGGTTAATTGCACAAAAATCATGTTGCACAAAACTCTACACTCGAGAATGAAATTCCTTTATGAGATAAGTATTAATATTAATTTTATATGTTATTTGGAACTAGTAATAAGAGTTACTATTAATAAATTATTTTATATGTTGTTTGGAACTAGCGATAAGAGTTACTTTTTAAGAAGTAACGTTTTTGCAGGTTACTATTAAAAAACAGAAGTGAAGCTACAGATATAAGTGTTTTTTTTTGTCATTACATACTCTTAAAATAAATAAAGGATCTTATACTAATGTTGCTTGTACACAAATAACATGTATTTGATAAGGTGTTGGGTTAGAGTCCCATCGATTTATGCCTAAAACGACTTTATATGAGTAAGACGTTGAGTTTGAATGTCAATGCACCATACTGATAATATTATGATGGCTAAGGCAAAATAATAGATATTTGGTGAAAAGTCATGAATTCCAACCCATTGAATATGTTCTATTTCATGAAGTGAATGTGGTAGCAATATATGATAGATATGAAATATGACAATTTACTCCATTCTTGGAGGAAATGTGGTAGCAATATATAATATATGCCTCGATTTGCTCCTGAAGTAGCAATATCGTGAAAGAGGTTATAAGCTATCAGAATTTGATAGGCTTAAGGCACAATTATATTCCATTCGTGGAGAATGAGAAACTTATTAATGCAAACATGCACTTGATTGTGATGGTATCACAACTCACCTCTGAATGAGTCTACCTCTAAAGTAGAAAATCTGAAATTTATTCATGTAATAGTAAGTCTACCTCTAAAGTAGAAAATCTGAAATTTATTCATGTAATAGTAAATGTAAAATTTACTAAAGAAAAAAAATACATGTCATCGTAAACTTGTGTTTACTATTATAAATGAGTTCATAAGTTGATATGAACGATTGTGACATCTCGAAGATGTGCAAATTGAGTATTAGACATGTATTGAAGAACTAGAAGATTCTTCAAGAATTGATTAGGTCGTTTGTTCTCATGATAAGTTGGTTGGACCATTGTCACACTGTGAACCGATGCAAAATGACATATTATCGATAATATCTTTGATATAATATTGGCGCAATATTGTAAAATACTACAAGGATCTAAATTCCACATTTATTTAAGCATGCTGACATAGAAACATTTATCAAGTGACATGAAAGGATACATCTTGATAAGTGTAAAACTTATTTGATTTGCAGTCCAAATACTTGAAGATGTCACATATGAAATGTTGAATATTGTCACTTGACAAAATTTATATGAAACTTTCTAAGAATTTAAAATGTTTGAAGTATATAAAAGTTTCTGGGAAACTTATTTAGAATCCTTATATTGTATAAGCTTATAGCTTGAAAATCATTAAAACTCTTAGAGAGTTTTCAAAAGCAATAAGATTATTTGCTGAAATGCGAAAAATACCGAATTGGATTGGTCCTGAAGTACCATTTCTTAAACCAATTGGTGTACTAATATATCTTGTAAATATTACAAGGCCTGATATAACCTTTTCAGTTAATTTGTTAGCAAGATATAGTTTTGCTCATATTAGGAGACATCGAAATGAGATCAAACACGTGATCTTATTTTATTCTAAAGCTTGCAGTCTCAATCTTGCTGGTATGCTGTTACTGGGTACTTATCTGATCAGTAGCAAGCTTGATCTTAAATAAGTTATGTGTTCACATGTGGGGATACTGTCATATCTTGGAGATATACAAAGATTCTATCGTAGCCACTTCATCGAACCATGTTGAGATAATAGTTATTCATGAAACAAGCCAAGAGTGTGTGTGGTTGAGGTCCACAATGCATCTCATTCACGAAAAATGTGGTTTGAAATGTGACAAAGTACCCATAATTTTTTATGAGGATAATGCATAATGCACAATACAACTTAAGGGAGGAATCAAGGAGATAGAACGAAACACATTTCACAAAAGTTTTTCTATATACATGAGCTACAAAAGAATGATTATATTAACGTGCAACAGATTTGTTTAAGTGACAAAGTAGCGGATTTATTCATCAAGTCTCCTCCAATTGCAACTTTCAAGAAGATGGCGCACAAGATCGAGATGCAAAAGTTCATTGATGTTCTCATCAGGAGGAGCAAATACGTGTTGTACTCTTTTTCTCTTTCAAGGTTTTGTCCCATTGAGTTTTCCTTGTAAGGTTTTTAATGAGGCAGCCTATATGCGTATTATTAGAGATGTGTACTCTTTTTCCTTCACTAGATTTTTTTTTCACCGGATTTTTTCTGGTAAGGTTTTAACGAGGCACATTATCTATCTATTATACATTCAAGGGGGAGTGTTATGAATATATTCACATTATAGTGAATGTCTATCAAGATCTATATCAAGATCTAGTTGATATCTATCAGGATTTGAAGTATCTGTCTTTTAGTCAGAAACTAATAAGATCTATATCAAGATCTAGTTGATATCTATCAGGATTTGAAGTATCTATCTTTTAATCAGAAACTAAGAGTATTTTTCCTATAAATAGAGGGGTTTTGTTCATTGTATACACAATATTATGATCTTTAATCCCTCAAGAGAAATAAAGAAGCCTCCTCTCTTCTCTCTATTTATTTTTGTTATTGTTACTTTATATTTTATAACAATCTAATAATACTTCCTCCATTTTAAAATAAATGAATTTTGAGTTATTTTTTAATGTCCAAAAGAAATGAATTATTCATTCATCAAGATACATGTCAAATTTTTTTTTTCAATTTTACCCTTTCATTTAATGAGATTCTTAAGTACTTTACATTTTCTACGAAGAGTAATTTAAGAATAATTAAAAGGGTAATAATGAAAAGTAACCTACAATTATATCCTAAAACATTTTTCTTAAACAATGTGTCATACCTTAATAATTTAATTATTTTAAAATAAAAAAAAAGTATAAAAATTTTATTTAAATTACTAAAGATGGATATAACTTACACTCTAAATAAAATAACTTTGATCTGTCTATATTGCGTACTTTTCATGTGCACCAGTTATAACAAATCAAAAAAGTCCATGTTGACAGTGATTGTTTTGCTCATTTCTAACGCAAAAAAAAATACTTTTTGAGTCAAAAAAAGGCACGAAGATGATCATAATGACGACGGAACGGAATCTCTCGCCAATTCACGGATCCATACACCGTGATTTACGCAACTCATTTTTAATTGAGTTTAAGTTCCGTGCATTATCATCATCAGTACATAAAATATTTTACACTATTAATTAATATGATCTGTTATTGTAGGTTACAAAATTATTTACATCAAAATTAAAAAAAAAAAGTTAGGTAACTTACAATATCAAGTTAAGCGGGACATATTTTTGAAAATATCAGCTCATTCACTTTAAAAAAAAAAATGATTTTTATTGTATTACATTAACATATTTTAAAAGACAATGAAATATTAATTATAATTAAAAATAATTGTTAATAGTGTAATTATAATTGATACTTAATGACGAATCACAATTACAATTGTTTTAGATATTTTGTATCAAAAGAACAACATTAATATTTGCTTTAATCATATTTCATTCATTGATTTTAAAAATAATAAAATATTATATATTAAATAATTGTTATTAACTTTGTTTGTATATAGAGAGAGATTTTCATTTCAACCATAAATATTTAATTGTTTCAATTACAAAACTTCTAATTTCAAATTCTGAATTTCGCAACTGTCAATTCAAAACTAAACATATACAATTTATATTTTCTTAATATTTTTAGACTTTTGTTCTATAATTCTTAATTTTTTCATTGTATTATTGATATATATTATTATATCCTCTAAATTAATTCAATTAAAAACTTTATGTTACTTTCAAAATCATCCACCCTCATTTTTACCCCCTCTCCTATTTTTTTTTTTACTTTTTAAACTTTTATTAAAATTTTCTTTATACCCCACCCATCCCAACCCCCAACCCCTCGCCCCTTCCCAAACAAAATAAATTTAAATTTTATTTCATCTTCTTAAAAACTTTTTCCTATACCCCACCATCCACCCCCTACCTCCTAAACCACCCACCCGCCCTATTTTTCATTTTTTTTTAAAAGATTTCGAAAAACCTGTTTATTTATTTTTTATTACCCTCTACCCCACCCCTACCCTAACACCCAAAAACATTAATTTTTCTAAACTCCCAAATTCCACTTACATTCACCAACCCCACCTCACCTCCATCCACCTAGCCCACCCCGTACCCTCACCCCACCCAACATTAATTAATTATAAATAATATGTCACTTGTAATTTTTAAGAGAAGTAATGAAAGTGTTATTTCGTGTTTCTTGCATGTTAGTTACTTTTAAGCTTAAATATCAAGATATATAATATAAAGTAGGTAAGATACTAGTTTAAGTTATTGAATCACAAATGAATTTGAGTTGAATATTTTTATTGAACAAATGTTATCTATTTTATGTCAAAACATTAGTGAATTAGAGTAAAAAGATACTCTTAAATTGCTTGTGACCTCATAGTGATAACAATAACTATAGCAAAAATTAGTCAACGACTTTCCTATTTGGATTTAGCCTTATTCAAACTATAATAATTTATAGTAATAAAATATATGAAATTATTTGGATTATGAGAAAACTAAATGAAAAATATTAATTATATTATATTAGAAAAACATAAAATATATAATAGATATTATGTGAGACAATCACTTGTCTTCTTTCAGACATATTATGCACTGTTTTACTTAACATATTACTTTTAGTTTAAAATAAATAAAACTTTAAACTATTTTTTAATATCCAAAATAAATTAATTATTCATTTCTTTAAGAGATATGTTGGTATTTCAGTTTTCCCCTTTATTTATATTTATACAGGTTATGAATTTCAAGAGATTTAATTAACTTTATTTTAATATGATTAAAATTTTAAGAGTAATTTGATAATATCTAAAAAAAAAAAAAACATGAAAAGTAAAGTACTATATCCTAGTTTCTTTTTCTTAATAAGTGTGTTTATTTTGGACTAGAAAGTAAAATTCAAGAAAAACTAAAATTTTAAAACCTGTCATCTAGTGTAAAACAAATTTTAGATTTTCTTGTTATGAATCAATTTATAAAGTGCGAAACAAATGATACCACCTCTCTTTCTCTTTAGAGTATGGCTGTCAAATGGACCAGGCCGGTCCAACCCAGAACCGGCCCGTGTTATTTAACCAGGTTGAGGATCGGGCCGGGTTCGGGTTGGGGTCTAAGTGGGCCGGGCCGGGCTCAACAGTAAAAAAATTAAAACCTACCCTAACCTGGCCCACTTAACCCAACCCGATCAAACCCACCAAAATTCGGTCAAACTCGGTTAAAAAATTGGTCAAACCCAGTAAAAAATATATAAAAAAAAAAACTTTCTTTCAATATACATTACATATACCCACCTATATACATTATAAATACGTTAAATAATATATATACTATATATATAGTATATACTACATTAGAATTTAAAAAATATATACATAATTAGTCAATTACTCATATATACGCACCATTCAATGTATATATATACTACTACTTATAAAATATACTACAATATATATACATTACAATATATATAGATAAACTTATATACTAATTCATAAAACATATACACATGTATACGTTAAATATACAAGATATATACACATGTATATGCACCATACAATGTATATATACAACTACTTATAAAATATACTACAATATATATACATTACAATATATATAGATATAGTTATATACTAATTTATAAAACATATACACATGTATACGTTAACTATACACTTCTATAGAAGATATATACATATGTATACGCACTATTCAATGTATATATACTACTACTTATAAAATATACTTGAATATATATACATTACAATATATATAAATATACGTATATACTAATTTATAAAATATATACACATGTATACGTTAAATATACACTTCTATAGAAGATATATACACATGTATACGCACCATTTAATGTATATATACTACTACTTATAAAATATACTACAATATATATACATTACAATATATATAGATATACTTATATACTAACTTATAAAACATATACACATGTATACGTTAAATATACACTTCTATAGAAGATATATACACGTGTATACACACCATTCAATGTATATATACTACTACTTATAAAATATACTACAATATATATACATTACAATATATATAGATATACTTATATACTAATTTATAAAACATATACACATGTACACGTTAAATATACACTTCTATAGAAGAAATATACACGTGTATACGCACCATTCAATGTATATATACTACTACTTATAAAATATACTACATTATATATACATTACAATATATATAGATATACTTATATACTAATTTATAAAACATATACACATGTATACGTTAAATATACACTTCTTTAGAAGATATATGCACAAATATACAAAACATATGCTACTTAATATAATAAATTAATAATATTTGGTAGAAAATTAATAATATATTAGAAGTAAGTTTTTAATTTAAAGTAGAAAACTAAAAATTCAATTTAAAATTTTAAATCGTTAAATGAAAAAATATAAAAAGCAAGGACTAAGGAGTGAATGAATTTGGGAAATTTTATTGATTGCAAAATGACCCAAAATTTATAATTTACATGAATGAAAAATCTACAAATTATGCATCATTTTTTCTAACTCATTCATGTTAATATTAACGGGAACTTGCATAGGATAGTCGAAGTCAACGGGGGCAAAACCATGCATTGGACTTGGAACATTCAAGATATCTCTAGCTAATCTTGAAAGCACAGGATATTGTGTTTCATTACTCCTCCACCAATCCAACGTGTTGATCTGTCGTTTGCGATCCTCTGGTGCCATCCGAAGATAATATTTCAGCTCTTCCCGATAAGTTGATGTGTAAGTTCTCTAATCAATACTGTTCCAACAATTTAAATCATAAAACGAATCAGAAAAACCACTATGTGCCAGCCTTTTAGAAAATGATGGCTCCTCAGGAGAATGAGGAGCGACAATTGGAGTGATATTTGTAGGTACCGATAAATCAATTAAATCAGCATAGTGATTATATAATTTTTCTATGTAATCCTTTGCATCAGCCTTAGCCGTCCATAAATCAGGTTGTACTTGTTCAGAATCATGGTTAGTATTTATTTCTAATTTAGTATAAATAAGAGTACTAAAGTGGTACATATTATTATATTTCATGCACGGATTTAGCATAGCACCAACCAAGTAAATAGGGGGAATCGGGAAAAAATATTTTTTAAATTTCGTAAACATGGCGCCAACAACTTCTTTATAACCTTCTTTATTTTTATATTCTTTGAGTAAATCAGAAATATCGGCTATATATGCCAAAATATTACAAACAGTAGGATAATAAGCACCGAAAAATTCAACCGTAGCTACATAAAATTTTTCTAAAAACTTAACAAGATCATTAATTACAATCCAATCAGAATTATGTAGCATGCCATCTGCAAAATCAGTAAATGAACCGCAATGTTGGTTAAAAGCTAGTGTAATAGGAATTCTATATTTATAACAAGTTTTTAAAAATTCATACGTAGAGCTCCATCTAGTATCAATTTCCTCAAGCATCAAAATCGGTGTAAGTCCATTTTCTTGACATTTAACTTTAAATTCTCTAATTCTCGATCTATGATTATTTCCTTGAATAAAACCAACGGCAAGACGAATTTTTTCAATATAAAGCTCAAAAAACTCAAGACCATCTTTTACAATTAAATTATATATATGACATGCACATTTAATATGAAAAATTTCAGGCAAGGCGGAGATAGCGTAGATTTTATTTTTGTTATAGCAGTCTTGTTGTTAGAAGTATTATCAAAAACAATACATAAAATTTTATTTTTGATACCATAATATCCGACAATTTTAACAATAGAATCAGCAATAAATTGTCCAGTATGTTTACGATCTTCATCATATAAAAAAGCAAGAATACGTTTTTGCATCACGAAATTACTATCTATCCAATGACAAGTAACAGTTAAATAATCATTTTTATTTACAGCACGATCAAGATCAGAAGTTAGGGACAATCTACATTGAATATTTTTTAACAATGTTGATAAATAAAAATAATATTGTGAATGGAGTCTAAAAATATCAGACCGACAAGTAGTTCTAGGAATACCATTAAACATAGGATTATAAATTGTTTGTATATAACGAATAAAGGCATCAGAAGAAGGAAAACTAAAAGGCAAACAACTCATAACTACCATTTTAGCTATTTCTTCCCGGTCCCTCAATTTATTATACTTCTTCGCTACGTGACCGGTTGCTGGGTCCATTCTAGTTTGCGTTGGCCCACCAACATCTCCACCATCTTGTGCAATATTTAACTCTCTTTTGTGATCTTCAACTATATGTCTCATTAACGTACCCGTACCCCCTTGCTTGCCTCCACTTCTATGCTTATATATTTGTTGACAAATATTGCATTGCACCTCAATATCTGATATACTTTCAAAAAATTGCCATGCAACACTAGTTCTTTTACGAGGTCTTGGGGCGCTGGGAGGACGGGGAGGGAGATTAACCGATTCAGATCTAACGTTAGCATCTCCTACTGCGGGTGTCTCAGCAATATTTTCATTATCTTCGTCTAAATTAACCGCATCTACATCATTTTCTTCTTCTATACCGTAATTTTTCTGAGCATCTACATAATCCATATCGTGAACATCTACACCTATTTCTTCCTCAAAAGATGTACCAAGCAGTATCGGAGGCGAAGGCACACGGGTATATCTACTACTTGAACTACCTCTACCGCTAGTAATTTGCTTTTTACTACCACTACCGCTTCCGGGATAAAAATTTTTAACACCTTTAGTAGCGAGGTTTCTTAATTTATCCATAATATAAATTAAATTAAACTAAAAATATTCAAAATACACAAATATAATAAAATTAAATATTAAACAATTAATACAATAAAGAAAAATTAAACGTAAGAGAATTAACGATAATAACAAATTTTGGAAGTGTCCGAAGGTTGTGACTTTAGAAACTTCCGCTCGTACTTTGTAAACGAAAAATTAAAAAATTAAAGTGAACACTTTAAGAAATTAAATATATTGAATATTTGAGAATTGAGAATTGAGATTTGAGAGAGAATGAGATTTGAGAGAGTGAAAAATTGTGTGAAAAATGATTTGAAGTTGTAGGGTATTTATAGAATTTTTTTGGGATTAAAAAATATTTTTTAAAGTTAATTTTTTCTTTTTAATAAATGGGCCCAAACTAGCCGTTTGGACCCAAAAAAGGCTATATATCCGTTGGGCCAATGGCTAGTTTGGCCCAAAATCCTTTTTTTTTTCTTTTTTTTTTTTTAAAAAAAAGGTATTCGGACTGGGTCGGGTCGGTTAACTGGCGGGCCTGAACCGGGCTTGGTCCGGGCCGGGTTAGCTGGGCCCATTTTAAAAAAATAATCGGCCCGGGACCCGGAACCCTAAAGCCCTAGGGCTTACCGGGCCGGGTCAAACCGGGCCGGGTTAGTTACAAGGGTTGGGTCGGGTCGGGTCAGACCGGGTCGGGCCGACCCACTTGACACCCTTACTTTAGAGTAATTAACAAATGATTCTACCTCTTGGTAAATTGCGTATGTACCCCGTAATTCACATAATTTTTTTGTTGTTTATTTTTTATTATGATCATATATCGTGTTCTAAAAGGCTTTTTAAGGTGAGTCCTTGTAAGAAAATGGATATTGAATCTAACTCAATCTCAAAAATTAATTTATGAAAGTAGAATTTCTTAAAGTAATCAACTACTCATTTCTTTTTCGATATAAAACTCTAAATAATAGTCTTTAGCAGTCAAAATGCAAAACAAATATTTAAGGCGTTACTTAGACGTAAGTTCCAGCATTCTGAATGTTCATTTGAGATGTAAGTTTATAAAACCTTTTTCTATAAATTAGAGTCAAAATTGCTAAATAAATTCAATTGTAGGGGGGTGCGGATAACTTGTGTGGTAAAGATAGATCTATTATAAGCGAATAACTTGTGTGGTAAAATAGATCTAATCTATTATAAGTAATAGATCTATTTTTATTTGTACGCGGATATTTCTTAATTTCTCTAAATATTTTTATTTTGAGTTTATTTATGTTAGTTTTATCGATATTCATATCTTGGGGGTTGATTATATGGTAATTGGTTAAATGCTTTATTATAGTATTCTTTATTTTTTCCCTTAGATTTTGTAATTCTTCTATATTATTTTGAAGGTATTCTAAATATTCTATATCTTTTGTTTCAAAATATCCAATTAGATTATCTTTCATAAGTTTTTCTAATAATATTATTTCTTCCATATTTTGTCTCCAATATTTTAAATATTCATAGTCTACTATTTTATCCTGTGGTAATAGCAGAGTTACAAATTTCTGTATAATAATTTATCCTAATTGTACTGTAATGTATATCTAATTCTAGATTTTCAATGCTATTTATTATCTTATGTTGTTCTTCTCGTAGCGAGTTTTTTAAATTACATAAACTCTCACATGTACTTTTTCCTAATTTTTCTAGGGTTTCTTCTGTCCATATTAATTTTTCTTTTAGATTTTTCATTATTTTTCTAATTCAGTTTCTAAAATTAATTTCCTCATTTAGATTATCTTGATTTTCTCTAGTTTTTCTAATATATTATAACATTTCTTAATATGAATAATATCCATCTGGATAATTATCCAAGTATAACTGTTCTATCCAATTTATAGTTTCAATTTCATAGTCTAATACTTTTTCTAATATTATTCTCTTAATATCTATAATTTCTATATCTCTAAGTATATATAACATTAATATTTTAAGATTATCTATCATTTAAAATTGGTTAAATACTTTATTATAATATTTTTTAGTTGTTTGTTTTAATCTCATTAATTCTTCTATATTTTCACTAAGAAATTGTATATATTTTATATCTATTTTCCAAAATTCTAAATATACATAATTTATCATAGTTAGTGTGTGGGTTTGGCATGTAAGTATTTATAAGAGTAGTTTGGTAGGTGTGGTATATAATTAATTCTAGTCATAAAATATCTATCAAATATTTTTTCCAATATGATTTTTCTTATATCCACTATTTCTATATCCTTAAGTACATATAAAACGAGTATTTTAAATTTATCTTCCATTTCGTCAGATAAATAATTATCCATTTTTCATAAAATTGCTATTTTCAAAATATTCCCTTCAATTATGCACATAACAAAATATGATCACTTTAGATTGCTATATACTAGATTATTCTTAAATAACATATTCTTCGGTCACTATTAGCATGGTAATCTGGATACTTTTCCCTTAAACAACACCTCTACTTTGGTTACTCCCCTATCACGGCTTTCTTGCCTCACCGGTTTCACATTTAGGATGACATAGTTCTTAGGGATTTTTCTCCTTTTCCACTTTGCTAATAAACTTCTTAACATGCTATTTTTCAAAGAATTCTACTATAAAGCAACTAACATGAACTTATTTTATCATATCATGATTGTTAGGAATTTATGAATTTAGCTATTCATAATAGTAAATGAATATACCTGTTCTGGTAGTTTGGATCTTCCATTATTTTTTTAATTCAGTTTCTATAATTAATTTCTTCATTTAGATTATCTTGATTTTCTCTAGTTTTTCTAATATATTATAACATTTCTTAATCTGAATAATATCCATCTGGATAATTATCCAAGTATAACTGTTCTATCCAATTTATAGTTTCAATTTCATAGTCTAATACTTTTTCTAATATTATTCTCTTAATATCTATAATTTCTATATCTCCAAGTATATATAACATTAAGATTTTAAGATTATCTATCATTTAAAATTGGTTAAATACTTTATTATAATATTTTTTAGTTGTTTGTTTTAATCTCATTAATTCTTCTACATTTTCACTAAGAAATTGTATATATTTATATCTATTTTCCAAAATTCTAAATATACATAATTTATCATAGTTAGTGTGTGGGTTTGGCATGTAAGTATTTATAAGAGTAGTTTGGTAGGTGTGGTATATAATTAATTCTAGTCATAAAATATCTATCAAATATTTTTTCCAATATGATTTTTCTTATATCCACTATTTCTATATCCTTAAGTACATATAAAACGAGTATTTTAAATTTATCTTCCATTTCGTCAGATAAATAATTATCCATTTTTCATAAAATTGCTATTTTCAAAATATTCCCTTCAATTATGCACATAACAAAATATGATCACTTTAGATTGCTATATACTAGATTATTCTTAAATAACATATTCTTCGGTCACTATTAGCATGGTAATCTGGATACTTTTCCCTTAAACAACGCCTCTACTTTGGTTACTCCCCTATCACGGCTTTCTTGTCTCACCGATTTCACCTTTAGGATGGCATAGTTCTTAGGGATTTTTCTCCTTTTCCACTTTGCTAATAAATTTCTTAACATGCTATTTTTCGAATAATTCTACTATAAAACAACTAACATTAACTTATTTTATCATATCATGATTGTTAGGAATTTATGAATTTAGCTATTCATAATAGTAAATGAATATATCTGTTCTGGTAGTTTTGATAATTCTAAGCTTTGTTCCTCCATAAATTTTTCCATTAAAATATACCTGTTTTTTTAATAAATAAGCAAAATTTTTATTATGGACAAGAGATTTTTTGCTTCAATGTATGAATGCTTGCCTTCATCTGAGCAAGTGCTCGTTTATTTATATTCTTAGAAATGAAAATGCGTACACTATTTTTCTTTATATCTATCAGCTACTTTACAAAAGTAAGAAAAACGTTTATGCAAAGAGTCCTAAAGCTAATGTCTAATCTAATAATGGGACTACGTGCCAAAAATCTAATAATGGCACTACTTGCCAAAAAAGACTAAGAAAAGTCAAAAAGCCTAAAGCTAGTTACATGATATTTACATAACGCTATCTAGATATTTTAAATCTTCCATATTTCTTTTTCTCCTTGAATTACTTTCTTTGTCTTCTTTCTTTATCCGTAGTTATCTTCTTTTTATTGCTCTGTATCTCCATTATTGCTTCATATCTTGCATCATCCAGCTGTCACTTTTATCTTCTTCTATTCTAGTTGAACTTCTGGGACAATATTATCTTCTCCATTACATTTTGAACATTGATGGTCTAGATATTTATGTCTAATTAACTTGCAATATCTGGTTAATAACTCTTCCGAA
Organism: Capsicum baccatum var. pendulum; assembly: GCA_030864225.1. NCBI lineage: Eukaryota > Viridiplantae > Streptophyta > Magnoliopsida > Solanales > Solanaceae > Capsicum > Capsicum baccatum. The sequence continues at coordinate 45,211,355 of CM061554.1, forward strand.
ATAAATTTTTCTCTAATGGCTCTGGCAATAGGTTTTTTCTCTGGATTGAGTAAAGTCAAAATCCATTGCCTAACATCTTCCATATCTGCTTCTCGTAGTTCCTTTGAATTTGAGTATACTATTACATTACCTCTTGAATAATAACTTCATATGGGATTTCTGTTGCGATAAGTGTTTGCTAACTCTTGAAGAATTATAGATTGTCCGATAATTCTCTTATTTGCATAAAAATTTGGTAGCTCAATTCTAGGTGTTTCTGGTTGTGGAATAATATCTTCTGGTATAATCATATATCGGGTCATTCCTATTTTTACAACTTGTATAGGTGATTTAACTTCATCATACAATATCTCTGTCGGTGTCGTGTAAAATTTTATAAAAAAATAGGTTACCTTTGATTATTCTTTTAAAAATGTTAAATGAATCATATATTTCTGGTATATTGGATATTTCATTTCCATCTTGGGTATATATATGGTACTAGGTAGTCCATATTCGTAACAAGTTTTAACTAGACTTGGTTTGGTTTTGGGTAAAGCAATTAGCTTATTGTATCCGGTTAGCTTCTGGGTTATATAATTCGTACGTGGTTCTTGGATGTTTATAGCTCTGGGGTTGGTATTTAATAAGGTTTGTATTTTGTAAATATTTTCTATGTATGTTCGGGCTGTATAGTTGTAGGTCTTTTTGTCTTGGTTTAAACTATCTCGGTATGTGGTAATTTGTGGGGGTATGAACATAGGATCTTTTGGTGTATTTGGAATAAATGGTTTATCAAATAACCTGTTTAGGTTCATATTTGTGTTTTTCCTAACTCCTTTGCTTGTACTTGCTGAAGTAGATTGATAAACGTTATGGGTTTTATGGAGTGTCCCAACGTCTCCTTCTAACTCTGGAATTTTAATGTCTTCCGATCGACATAGCTCTGCACACTGCTGAGTTAGCTTATTTGTAGCTATAGACTTCAGTTTAACTTCATTAGTCTTTAGCTTTTCTATTTCATTACCCATACTGTCCACTTTCATTGAAAGCGTAGTTAGGGTGTTGAATATCTTTTCTAGAGTATCTTCTTCTATTATATCAGTCTATGTAGCTTTGCCTTGATATGTAATCTGCAATAACATTTTTGTTAGTACTAATTACTTCAATTATAAATGTAAAATTTAATATATTCAAGACTAGTCTCCGAATTTCTTTTGTTGTAACTGAATTTTGTATTTTCTTTGTTAGCCACCAACGTACCTGTGTATTATCGGTTCGTATAATAAACTTGTTATATACAATATATGGCTCAAATGCTAATAAATATTTATATAATAAGCATAATTCTTTCTTATTTATTTCCCATTTTATTTCTGTTTCATTAAACGTACCTGAGTAGTATCTACAATGGTGTTCTAATTTTTCTTCTTCATATCTGTATTTAAGTACTCCTCCATAACTACATTCACTAGTATCTACTTCTACTATATATATAAATTTTCTATTTTCATCAGGGAATTATAATTTTGGTAATCCTTTACAAAGTATTTTTATTTTTTGAACTTGTTTTTTATCTTCTTCGTTATAATTATATTCTACATCCTTTTTTCTGTAAGGGCTTTAGATTTTCTGCTAATTTTGGTATATATTCTCTGACTTGATCTACTAATCCTAAAAATGATTGTAATTTCTTTTTTGTATCTAATTCTTCTTTTGAATTTATTATTTTTTATACTATATGTTGTTGCATTTTTACTACACTTTTATCTATTTGTATTCCTAAAAATTCTATCTGATTTTTCATAATTTCAGCTTTCTATTCACTTAAACTTATTCTCGATTTTTCTATAATATCCGTAAATTGTTCTAATAATTTTAAATGTTCTTCTTTGGTCTTTGTATATAATAGTATATCATCTATATATACTATACAATTAGGCAATTGTTTAAAATAACTATCCATAAAATGTTGATATCTACCTGGTGCATTTTTATATCCAAATGGTAGTACATTCCATTCATAAAATTCTTGTGGTACCGTAAATGCGGTTAATTCCTTAGATTCTTCTTCTAACTTTAAATGGTAAAATTTTGATTTACAATCAAATATACTAAAGTAATTATATCCTAGGATTTGTCTTATTTTTAATATCTTATTTGGTATTGGGTAATTATATGTCATAGTTTTTGCATTTAAATTTCTATAATCAATAACCATTCTACTTTTTTCCTTTTTTTTGTTCACTATGTTTATTTACTATAAATGCTGGGCTATTATATTTACTATTACTTTTTTGTATGTATTGTTTTTCTAATAATTCTTCTATGTGCATTTTAAATTCTTTTAAATCGTCAAAATTATATGTTAATGGTTTTTGAGTTATTATGCTATTTTTATCTATTAATTCATTTTTTATAGTGGTTTTATGTTTTTCCCATCCTTTTAATGGATCTTCACTATATAATTATTCTAATTTTTTCTTAATTATTTCGATCTTACTTATTGAAAATATAGTTATTTCTTTTTTATTTATTGAAAATACGACCAATTCTATTGTATCTTCAGTATTTTTTATATTTTCTAATTTTTGTGTAATTTTATCACTTACTTTTATCTAATCAGTTTTCTTTCTTATTTTATTAGTAACTCTTTTTGCTCTTACTTTCTGTTTACATGGTGTTGTAAATCACCATTCCGTTCTAGTTATTATATGTGGGTATAATTTATCTAAAAATGGCATTTCTAAAAGTATATCTTTTAATGTTAGCTCATAATTATAGATTTCTTCTATTGTTAATATTTTATCCCATACTTGTGTTTTTACATTCTTAACTTTATAAGTAATTAAGCTTCCTTCGTTATTAAATCCTTTAACTATTATTGGTGTCTTTAATTTATCCCATTTACTTTTTGGTAAACAATTATATCTATATAAATTAGCTTCTGCTCCTGTATCTATCATAGGCGTATAATATCTACTGTAATACCCTTCTACTACTATCTTCATTAATATATATATTTTCATATCACGTTGAAGCTCTTCTTAAGAATAATTTCTCTCTATTATATGTTATAGTTAATTGTGTATGCTTTATATTATATGGTTTTACTTATTCTAGCCATGTTATTCCTAATATTATGTCTGCTTTTTGCATTTCTTCCTTTATCTCAAATTCTATTTTTATTTTTCTAACTCCTATTGTTATTTCCTTTTCTACTATATTTTTAGTGTTTATTAAGCTTCTTAGTAGATCTGGGCATATATTATTGTCAGATTTTATTTCCTCATTTTTTATTAGATATCTTGCTATATAATTTCTTCTTGTCCTGTATTTAAGAGTATTAAATATTGTTTTTCATTTATTGTTCCTGTTATGTAATATTGGTTTAAATTAGTTGTTGACCTTGTTTCATAACTTGTTCTTTTTGATGAACTTGATAATTCTGGTTTTTCATAAGCTATTCTTTTTGTTGTGCTTATTCTATCATTTATTATTTCTAAAATCTATGTCTCTATAACTATAATCATTATTATCAATTTTTTTTACAAATTATTCGAAAGGACTTTCTATTTGCATTTTGTCAATTTTATTTTTTCCCGTTATTTTATTTTTTGTTGTTAATACATATAGATTTTAACATTTTGCTGTAAATATTTTACTTCCTGGGGTTAGTTCTATTTCTGATATTTTTCAATATAATACTAATGATTTTTCTATATTTTTATCTGTTATTGCTACTGAATAATTTGCACTTACTATAAATTTAAATTTCTGGTATATTAAATTTCCTTTTGTGGTAGTTATTATACTTTTTTCTATAGGTTTTATAATTCTATCATCTGCTAGGTATAATTCTATTGGTGTATCTATTCCTTTTCTGAAACATGCTTTTATTAATATCTCTGTACCTCCTAGGTGTACGTATTTTATTGGATCTCTAATTTTTATATCGTTTATTTCTTTATTAATTATCCTTTTTGTTACTAGTGGTATACTAGCTTTACCTTTTGCATATCTACAGTCTATTACATGTTCTTTTTGGCTTACTACGTAGTATTCTTCTTTTCTTTTTCTAAATATATTTTTTATTGTTGGTATTTTAAATATTTTTTCTACAGTTAAATCTAATTCTTTTCCTTTTATTTCATCAAATATGTGACTATCAAATATTATTTTTTGATCTGTTCCTTCTTCACTTAAATATTCTTCCTTTATTATTATTTTTATATCTTCTTTAGTCATTTAATTCATCTAATTCACTATCTATTTCATTATCAGTTTCATTCTCTGAAATTTCATATATACTGTTTTCACTTTCTAATTCGTAATCTATATAATCTATCTGCATATATTCTGTATTTTCTATTTTTATTTCTGATATTTGTTTATTTTTTGGGTTTTTAGGTAATTTACAATCTCTAGCTAAATGTCCTAATTTTCCTCAATTATAACAAGTACATTCTTTTATAGATTTCTTTTTCCTATGTGGTCTTTTATGTTTATAATTTTTTACATAATATCTTTTTCTTGGTTTCTTATATTTATATTTTGAATATTTCTTATGTCTTTTTCTTTTCTTATAATATCTTTCTTCGCATCCAAATTGAGGTGTTATTTTATCTTTGCAACATGCTAAATTTCTTATTAATGTTTTTTCCATTTTTATTTCTTCTTTATATTTTTCACATAGATTTCTATACCATTGTTGCAAAAATTTTATTATTGCTCCTAAAGTATCTACTATTTTTGCTTCATCCCAACTTTTTATTATTTTTGAACTAAATGGTTCAGGTAATTTATTAAAATATAATTTTCTTATTTCTTTACTTTCTTCTGTATTATATGTTCCTTTATAATAATATTCTTTAAATGCACATGTATACTCATCTATGTAACACATATTACATATTGCTAATTTTAACATTAAATTTCTATTTGTATCTTTCTCTTCATTTTGTTCTTTTTCTGTTGTTGTCATGCTGCTAAATTCGTCTTTTATAGCTATTTCATATTTTTTTAATAATTCTATAGGTGTTAATTTAGTTGTAGTTGTTGATGATGTTCCTTCTGTAGGTTTATCAGTTCTTAATACCTTCTTGCTATTTTCAGTTAAATTTGAAAACCATAATTTCACTGTTGCTATTAGTGTTCTTTCTATATATTCTGGTGCATCTGTTACGTTTATATTATTATCTAATAATTGTTTTGTCATATATCCTATCCATAATTGTATTGTTTTTTCTGTATCTATTACACAATCTAAGTCTAAAAAGTTATAATTTTTATTAAATATTTGTTTTGGTGTCCATTTGTCATATTCATCTTTTAGATTATATCTTTTAAATTTATTCTTATAATATTTAGATTTTCTTATTTCTGATGTTCTAGGTATTATATTTTCATCTTCTTTTTTATCAAGAGTCTTTATTTCTGTGTTTTTATTTTCTAAGTTTTCTTCATTAATTACTTCTTGTTTTTCATTGATTTCTTAATTTTTGTATTTGTTAAAATTTCTGTATATGTTTCACTATCTTCCGAATCATAATTTTCTGTTTCTTCAACATCTATTGTATTTATTTCTAATTCCCTGGTTTCTATTTCTTTATTGCTTATTTTTAATTTTTCTTTAAATTGATTTATCTCATTTAATAATTTTAATTCTTTATCTTTTTCTTTTTTTTTCTTTCTGTCTCTTTTCATACAAATCTTTTAGCATTTGTAGTTCTCTTTCTAATTCATCAATCCTACTATTTTTAGTTTCTTCTATTTTTTGTATTTCTTCTGTAGTTTGTTGTTTTATTTTTTTCTATTTCCTTTTTTCTTTCTATTTCTTCATTTTCTTTTTCTATTCTTACCATAGCTGTTAATTTATCTTCTAATTTTAATTTTTCTTTTTCTAACATTAAATATAAATGTTCACCTATTTTCTTATACCTTCTTCCTAGATTAGAAAATACTATTTTTATTTTTACTCCTTCATGGTTTTCATATATTTTTTCATCTATTATAAATTCTTCTTTGTTCATTTTTTATTTAATTGTTAATAGATCATGTTGGTATGTATATTCTAGACTATCTATTGTCGATTCTAAATTTGATATTTCTTCTTTTTGTGCATTTATTGAGTTTTTACTAACTCCGACAATTATATTATATTGTAGTCTTTCTATCCTTATTTTTAATTTTTTTACGTTTTTTAGATATTATTTGCTTTAATTCTTTATATTTTGGTAATTTTTGTACTTTATTCATCTAAATAATATTTTGGGGAATATCTAAATTTAATTTTATCAAATAAGTCAGTCATAATTAATAAATTAATCAAATAAATCTAAATATATACTACTTCTGTAACTTTAAACAGTTGTAGGCTCTGATACCAAAATTGTAGGGGTTGCGGATAACTTGTGTGGTAATATAGATCTATCTTATAGTACATTTATTTGAGATCAAGATTACATATTCTCAATAACAACTTACGATCATCGTTTACTAAGATTTTTTTTTTTTTATGAAAACTAAGAATGGATTATTACATAACAAATTAGTATTTTAATAAATATTGTTCTTACACTTTTTTGACACTTCTCCGTTTAATTTAGTGACGGACGTTGGTGTGAAAAAAGAACAGGCGAACGTGGAAATTTCCTACATACACTTCACGATACATATGATTATAAAATCTTCCTTCGCCTAATATATCTAACTACATTATTAACACTCATTATTTTTATATATATATATATATATATATATATATTTTTCAATTAATATTTGAAAAGAAAAAGTCAGGAAACTTTATTTTTAAAAAGAAAGATTCATAAGCCACCAAAAATATATGTCATAAAAATTCGTCTGTGTTATAAATGTATTTACATTATAGTGAATGTCTATCAAGATCTATCAAGATCTACTTTGATATCTATTAGGATTTGAAGCATCCATCTTTTACTCAGACTAGGAGTAAATTTTTCCTATAAATAGAGGAATTTTGTTCATTGTATTTACAATCTTATGATCTCTCATCCATCAAGAGAAGAAATAAGAATCACTCTATTCTCTCTACTCTTCTTCTTTATTCTTTCTTGTTTTATAACACGTTATCAGCACGAGACTCTGCCAAACAAGGTGAGATTATAAATTTGAAGGATTTCAAGGTTAGTAATTCTTTATGTTATCTTTCTTTTGCTACTACTAATATAATTATAATTGGATTTGAGAAAAAATAATTGGTTTGAAACCATTTATATTTTAAATTTATTCCTTAAGAATAATATTATAAAAAAGGATGATAATATATTGGACTCAAGTCCCATCGATTCATGCCTAAGACGCCTTTATATGGATCAAATATTGAGTTTGAATCTCAATACACCATATTGATGATATTGTGATGGCTAAGGCAAAATAATGGGTTTTTGATGAAAAATCATGAAATTCGACCCATTGAATATGCTCCATTCCATGAAGTGAATGTGGTAGCAATATATGATAAGTCTGAAATATGACAACTTACTTCATTCTTGAGGTGTATGTGGTCGCAGTGCATACTATGTCTGAAAGAAGACAAATGATTGAATGCACTAATATACGCGTGGAAGATCAATATGATAATGATCATCAAAAGTGATGATATTTTCACACACTTATATGATTATAAAATATGTTAGAGAAAGAAAAATTCTCTACATCATATGTATGTCTCGATTTGCTTCTGAAGTAGCAAAATCCTGAAAGAGGTTACAAGCTATCATAATTTGATAGGCTTAAGGCACGATTATATTCCATTCCTGGGGAATGAGAAACTTATTAATGGAAACGTGTACTTGATTGTGATTGTATCACAACTCATCTCCGAAAGAGGTTGAATAATTTTAAAATCTACTTCTGAAGTAGTAAATCTGAAATTTATTCATGTAATAGTAAATCTGAAATTTACTAAAGAAAAAGTACATGTCATGGTAAACTTGAAGTTTACTAGAATAAAAGTTCATAAATTGATATGAACGATTGTGACATCTCGAAGATGTGCATGTATTGAAGAACTAAAAGATTCTTCAAGAATAGTTTATGTCGTTTGTTCTCATAATAATTTGGTTGGACCAATTAATATTGGGATTGGATCCCTTCAAATCTAAAAATTATAAAAGGTGAATAAGGGCCCGTTCACCTATCATGTGATATGTTGAAAACATGCATCAATAAGATGATCACATGTACATTCATTGTCAACCTGCAGTTTGACATTCATAAAGTTGTTTGCTCAATAAAATTGAGTTAAGAACATAATTTTTAGATTGTGCAATCAAGAAAGTTATCTTGATGATGATGGTTTGGCATTGAATGCCTTCGATAAATAGCTAAACCATCGCTAATGAGAACAAAGCTTCATGTATTGGTCTGAAATATGATATGTTGCATACAATAACACTTGTATGCATTAGACCAATAAATTATAATTATTTCTTCCCTCTAAATTGGTTCAAGATCGGAAACTAATTATTCCATATAATAATTTTGATGTGCGGTGTACGTTTAATGAATATACCATAATGCACAAAGATGGATTCCTCAAAGAAGTAGAGGATGTATGTTAGTTTTTCTAACATAAGGGGGAGATTGTAAGCGCTATGAAATATGTCAGGAATTATCAGCAGATCCTTATCCAAAAGATAATTCAAGTCAAATGCCAAAAGCATCTCATATTAAGTGCAAGTGCTCTTATTTTGTGTTCCTAAAGGCTAAAGGACAAAGTCTATGCATGCGTGAAGTGTGGTAGACTAATCGATTCCAAATGAAATAGTCCTTGAAAAATAAGGAGCAAATAATCATAATAAGGAGGCAATGAGATCTTGAAGATCCTACGACATAACACTTCATGAAACCTTATGAGAGGCTCATGTACCTGAAAATAATGAAGTGATGAGATCTCAAAATATTATGTCACATTGTGAACCGATACGAAATGATATATCATCAAAATATATTTGACACAATATTGGCACAATATTGTGAAAGATTACGAGGATCTGAATTCTACGTTTATTTAAGCATGCTGACGTAGAAACATTTATCAAGTGACATGAAAGGATGCATTTTGGTAAGCGTAAAACTTATTTGATTTGTAGTCCAGACACTTGAAGATGTCACTCATGAAATGTTGAATATTGTCATTTGACAAAACTTATGTGAAAACTTTTAAGGATTCAAACTGCTTGAAGCATATAAAAGTTTCTGGGAAACTTATTTATAATTCTTATATTGTATAAGCTTATCACTTGAATATCATTGAAACTCTTGGAGAGTTTACAAAGCAATAGATTATTTGCTGAAATTCAAAATATATCGAATTGGATTGGTTATGAAGTACCATATATTAGTGCAATTGATGCACTCATGTACCTTGCAAATACTACAAGGCCTATAGCCTTTTCAGTCAATTTATTAGCAAGGTATATTTCTGCTCCTACTATGAGACATCAAAATGGGATAAAACACATGAGCTTGTTTTATTCTTAAGATTGCAGTCCCGATCTTATTGGTCATGCTGATGTTAGGTACTTATCTGACCCGCATAAAGCTCAGTCTCAAATAGGCTATGTGTTCATATGTGGTGGTACTGCCATATCTTGGAGATATACAAAACAGTTTATCGCAACCACTTCATCGAATCATGCTGAGATAATAGCTATTCATGAAGCAAGCCGAAAATGTGTATGGTTGAGGTCCATGATACATCTCATTCGAGAAAAATATGGTGTGAAATATGACAATCTACCCACAATTTTATACAGAGATAATTCAGCATACATAGCACATCTTAAGGGAGGATTCATAAATGGAGATAGAACGAAGCACATTTTGCCAAAGCTTTTCTACATACATGAGCTACAAAAGAATGATGATATTAACGTGCAACAGATTCGTTCAACTGACAATGTGACTGATTTATTCACCAAATCTTCTCCAATTGCAACTTTCAAAAAGATGCTGCTCAAGATCGGGATGCAAAGGTTCAAGGATGTTCTCATTAGGGGGAGTTAATACACGCTGTACTCTTTTTCCCTTACGAGGTTTTGTCCCACTGGGTTTTCCTTGTAAGGTTTTTAATGAGGCAGCCGAAATGCATATTATTAGAGATTTGTACTCTTTTTCTTTCACTAGATTTTTTTCCTACTGGGTTTTTTCTAGTAAGGTTTTAACGAGACACATTATCTACCAATTAGACATTCAAGGGGAAGTGTTATAAATATATTTACATTATAGTGAATGTCTATCAAGATCTACTTTGATATCTATTAGGATTTGAAGCATCCGTCTTTTACTCAGACTAGGAGTAAATTTCCCCTATAAATAGAGGGGTTTTGTTCATTATATTTACAATCTTATGATCTCTCATCCATCAAAGAAGAAATAAGAATCACTCTCTCGATTCTCTCTACTCTTCTTCTTTATTCTTTCTTGTTTTATAACAGTCTGAAGTTTTCTGGAATAAAATCCGTCGCAAAAAGAAGAAATTCCAACAACTCGCTGCGATAGGTTACGTGTTAATTATATATGAATTTCATTCGACAGTTCAAAAAAATTATATATTTATTTTTCGCGCACGAAAACTTAAACTTCACTCTATTTGAATGGTTGTTATGTATTGTTTTATGCATCGTGTGTAGTATTATTTAATAAATATAGTATTTGAATAGATTGTATTGTTTTTCTTCGTTACATGATATTGCACATCATTGATTTAATAAAATAAATGTACGAAAAAAATGTAGAATGTAGGGTGGAGCTACAACAGATAAGTGATATAAAACAATCACATTAAATCGTTGAGACTTTTCATTATTACCTCACGACGAATTTTAACGATACACTAGTATTTCTGTAACAATCATAATATATAGTGTATTTAAGCAAACAATACCATAGAATATAGTAAGTAACAACCATCTTTAATCTCTACCATTCATATCCAAGTGAAAGCCAGTACATTAGACTTTTCAATATTGCTTGTTCCCTTATTCCTCCACCCTCTCTTCTGTTTGAGTTGTCAATATCTAGTAGGATCACATGTGCTTTATTGAAAATGTGATTCACATCACAAATAAATAAAATAGAAAAGGTTGTTACAATTGTCAATGCTTTGAAACTAAGTTCTCTTTCACATGCAAATTCGACAACATCGCTACAGAAAGGAAAATTAACAAATTTAGTGTCTCCACTTAAAATTTTGATCCTTCTCTGTTTAATTGCTGCAAATTAAATTGTGAACACAATACTACATTATTTAAGAAATAGACTTAATGAGCCTCCATGTCATTTCCTCATTTTGTTACTTCTTTCACTCAACACCATAGTTGAAATATTAGAAAGAAAATCAAGAACTTATTTGTTACTTTTTATATATATATATATTATCAAATCTACCTTTAATGTTTTAATTAGTGGTGTTAAATAAATTAGTCAAATATTTTATAGTTAAATGTCATTTGTTACATATCACATTGTTCTTAATTTACTCTTGCCCTTTTTGTGAAGAAACGGAATAGAGGAGAAGGGTGGGGAAAAAAGAATTGCATTGAATAGCTAAAAAAGTTGGTTCTTAAAATTGCTTTTAAAAAGGGAACATGAGAACAAATAAATACTCCCTTTTAACATTTATATCTATAATCTATAATCTAAAATTTATATCTATATCTATGATCTATCTATATCTATATCTACATCTATAATCTATAATATATTAAAAGTGTGAAGACCCTTAGAAAAGTGATTTGAATTTTTTGTCCTTAATTAAAAGACCCTTCTTTAGACAAAACTTTTTTTTTCACTATTTTTTAAATTTCTTATTTAATTATTTTTTATTATATTAACTAGACTTCCTAAAATATATGAGACTCGTAAAATATATGGTATGAGAATTAATTAATATTTTTCTTTCTACTAGACTTCCTAAAATATATGGGACTCCTAAAATATATGGTAAGAAATTAATTAATATTTTCCTTTCTGTTATTCAATTAGAAAAATACACCTAAAATAGAACTCTATTAATTAAGGAAATACTTCTATAAATATTGAGATGTACGTTAAACTAGAGAACAAATCGGTTTGCCTATTGGGAGAATATGATTGATGCTCATATAACTTGATTCGATTGCATGTCTAGATACTTAATTTTATAACCCTCAACTTATTCACTATATATATATATATATATAATTTGTTTTCATTCAAAAGCATTCTTTAGGATCAAAATTTTCGCTCAGACAAGAATTAATTGAATCCTTCAAACAAATCTCCTATCCCATCCCCAAGACCATCATCATCTGACATCTCTCGTACGGGAAATGACTGGAACAGGAGTGGCAAGGGCCTAAACAGACTCTTTTCTGGCTCATCCTCAACCCTATCTTTTCTGGTAGGCTGATACCTTAACCCATGCTTAAAGCTTCTCTCTGGTATCACAATAGGCTCGATAATTCCTTGTAAATTCTTGCCCAAGCCTTGACCAGGTTCGAACCTATTTCGTAACATCACAGTTGCAATCATTTTGTAGACAGAAGGCATTGATATTTTGGGTGTCGAATCTCTTTCCGCAGCGTTTACAATTTTCACTGTATAGAAACTGCTACCTTTTGGAACATCTTCAATCACCGGCACATAACCATTGGGACGGTCCGCTCGAATTCCTTCTCCTTGGATGACTACTTCATGATCTTTCCAAATGAACTTCAATAATTGATGAAGGGGTGATGAAATTGCCTTTGCCTTGTGTATCCATGGTCTTCCCAAAAGCAGGTTGTAGCTAGGATGGATATCCGTAACATAAAACTTGTCTTAAACTCAGCAGGCCCCATTTGGGTATGCAAATCAATCTCTCCTATGGTATCTCTCTGCCCTCCATCGAATGCTCTCACATTTACATGGCTTTGATGAATTTTCCCCAGATCATAGCCCATTTTGACCAACGTGGAGAGGGTACAAATATTCACACCAGATCTGTCGTCTATTAATACCTGATTAATTGCATAATCTCGACAAATGACGCTGACATGCATGACTTTGTTGTGCATCGCTCCTTCAAACGGCAACTCTTCGTCACTGAATGATATGCGATGGTTCCCTAAAATGTTCCCTATTATCGCAGCCAAATTCTCAATGCTCATTCCTGCGGGAACATACGCTTCCTCCAAGACCTTCGACAGAGCTTGTCGGTGGTGTTGCGAGCTCAATAATAGTGTCAAGATAGAGATTTGGGCTGGCGTTTTCTCCAAGTGTTTGACAATTGAGTAATTCTTTGGTTGCATACGCCTTCAAAATTCCTCAGCCTCTCCTTCAGTGATTGGCCTTTTCTGTGAATCTTTCTTGTTGGTCAATTCCTCAGGGATGTAACATCGTCCTGATCGCGTTATCCCCTGGGCAACGACGGTTTGCACAGTAAATTCCTTCTTTGGAGGGGGAGCGTACACTTGAGTCGGTGCAGTCATCACTATAAATGGGGATTTCTCGCTGATACTTAAGGCAACCACAACTTTCTCTATCTTTCCTACCTCTTCTGCCCTTTTGCGCTTTTTAGAGTTCACCTGGGTAATGGTCTTGCCAGATGCCCATTCGCATTATATTTCAATCATGTTAACAGCAGGTCCCCCATGGTTGGGCAGTGGATTACTGCTAACATTTGGAGTAGGTGCCTGGAGCGTGATGACCTTTTGATCAATCAGATCTTGGATTCTGTGTTTCAAGATAAGACAGTCCTCGGTACTATGCCCTGCTGCCCCTGAATGATAGGCATAATTTTGATCAGGGTGATAAAACCAGGAGCTAGGATTGACAGGTTTTGGCTAAACTGGTTGCAAATGACCAGGATTCTTCAATCTTTCAAAGAATTGGGTGTAACTTTCAGCTAGTGGGGTGAAGTTTCGGGGAGGTTTCTTTTCGTGGTTTGGACACTGGGGTTATACGGGCTTAGGTTTGTAGGAGGGGGTACTTGGTGGTAATTTAAAGGTGTTTGGAAATTTGTTCGGCTATTTGGGGGAGTAGTTTCGAAATGAGACTGATAATTTGGAGGTGGAACTGGGTATTGGGGAAAGATATTTGTCTGTGGAGCTTGGTCTAATGGTGGGATGTTTGGGAGTGGATTTTGGTATTGGGGGTGGATGTAGAATGCGTACGAAAGGTTAGGTGATGGTGGGGAAGATAAAACGTTTCTAGAGTTGAACCGTTGTTTCAATTTTGTAACAGAATTGGCAGAAACCCCACCTACCTCTTCCTTCTTCTTCTTAGAAAACATGGCAGTTCTAGATGATGTTGGGGTTTTGTCAATTTTTCCTGTCCGAATACCTTCTTCTAATGATTCTCCTATTTTTTCCAAATCCGCAAAGGTTGCTCTGACAGCGGACACCATCCTGGTATAATATTCTTCTTCTTGAGCGCGAGAGAACACGGATACCATTTCCTCTTTGGACATGGGGGGTTGCACTTTGGCAGCTTCTTTACTCCAATGAAAAGCATAGTCTCGAAAACTCTCAACGCTCTTTTGTTTGATCCGATCTAGTGAATACCGGTCAGGGATTATTTCGATGTTGAATGCGAACCGGTCAAGGAAACCTTTGGCCAATGTTTTCCAACTAGTCAACTTTTTTGGCTCCTGAGACATGAACCACTCCAAGGCTTTACCATTCAAACTTCGACTGAATAGGCACATCAATAGCACCTCATTTTTCCCTATCGCTACCAATTGCTTACAGTACCTTCTTAGATGGGCCATTGGATTTCAGTACCGTCAAACATCTCAAACTTAGGGACTTTGTACCATTCTGGTAGATCTACTCCCGGGTGAACACATAAATTGTCATACCCCAAACCGTCATGGTCCTTGGATCCATGAGACTCTTTGATTCTCATGATCTGCTCCTTCACAGCTAGTAAATTTCTTTCATGCTGGGCCTTTCACTCTTTCTCCTTCTCCTCGTAATGGTCCATCTCGAGATTATGAAGGGGTTCATAGGTGTCAGGGGATACAATAGCCTGAAGAGGATTTGGAAGGAAGGCTTGATTTTGTGGATGAAAGGAATTTGGTTGGTAAGTGGGAAGGACGTTTTGGAAATTAGGAAGGCTCTGCGGACTTTGCGAGTAGTTTGGCAGAATTTGAGAAGGATTTTGCAGATTTGGACATGAATTTGGTAGATTTAAAAGTGGGTTTGACGTACTTTGTAGATTTGGGAGTGAATCTTGCGGATTTGGAAATATGTTTTGAGGATTTGGGAATGGATTCGAAGGTGGGTTCTGTAGGGTTACGGATGGATTTTGTGGATGGTAGACGTTTGGATTATTTTCACAATTAGTATTTTAGACAAATGGAGGAGCGGAGCCGGATGATATGTTATTCGGATGATCCCCGAGAATAGGTGTACTGAGGATAGAAATTTGGAGTGGAGTCCCGTGTCCTCCCAGAGAGGGATCATTGATGGTGGTGGCCAAGTTAGCTAAATCCCGAGTGCGATTTATTTCTTCCTGAAGCATTTCTAACTTTCTTGCAAGTTCCGCAATCATCTCATTTTGTTCCGCTATCACATAATCCCGAATAGTCAGTGTGCTTTCTTCGTTATTTCCCATCATTTTTGAATGATGGTAAGAGGATGGGATTTTGTGTGCTTTCGATCGGGTGAAGTGGGGATGTTCTGCCAAATTATATCAACATGGAGTAATTTCTATTATCTTTAAAGTAAAATAACTCAAAGGCAGATGTGTTAGTTTCCGTATGTGATAAGTAATGCAAAATATTTGACAGAAAATAACCATATAGAATTGTTTGAGTCCTAGACAAATTCATCCATAGGAGCATAGCGGATAAACTTGCCTTTGATCCAAACAAACACCACAAGCACACAAAACATTATAATAATGCGTATCCTAACTGGGATGACCCTTTTTGAGCCAAGGGTTCAGGCCTAACGGTTTTTGAAAAAGTATATGCTTCCCTAAAGTCAATCCATTATACCCCAACTTATATACATACAAAATGGGC
Source organism: Capsicum baccatum var. pendulum (assembly GCA_030864225.1). Lineage (NCBI taxonomy): Eukaryota > Viridiplantae > Streptophyta > Magnoliopsida > Solanales > Solanaceae > Capsicum > Capsicum baccatum. Next base: position 45,227,370 of record CM061554.1, read on the forward strand.
ATAAATGCGTACAAACGATAACAAAAAAGGGATACAATCTTTGGTGAAAAAGGAAAATAACATGAAAAAGGATAAGTTCCCGCGTAGGGGAGAATAGAAAAACTAGCTAGTGGAGGCTCTTTCGTCTGCCTTTGCCTTCTTAGCTTTTTCCACTTCTCATATTTGTGACATCCGTCGGCGCTCAAATTGTGCCTTAGATGCAACCTCCAGAATCGATCAATTTCTTGCTTAACTTGCTTCAATTCTTCTTACGAAAGTAAGCAAATCAAGCTTTTTCCCGACCCCCAATGGATAGTGGATTGAATTAGACAGATATACATTTTCTTCAACACATAAATATGGTTTGTCTGTAATTTACTCGGGGTCAATAGACGTAGGGCAGGTATTCTAATGGGCCCAATACCCCGCTCGGGTATTGGGTCGTCCTAGGCTCATGCCTAAAATAGAATTTTGGTTTCGTTCTATCCTAGGTGTCTAGAGTGGGTTTGAACATTGGTTCTCAAGCGGAAAACTTGAGTTTGAAAATACGAACAGAGTCAGACGACTTACGTGCTGATAAGCTGTTTGTATTTCCAACACATTTTGGAATTGAACAACAAGGTCCGGGACATCCACGAAACCCCAAAATAGTTTATAAGATGCAGGAATATGCCATGAGATACGATAATTAAACTTTACATAATCGAAACACATAAACAGTTAATCAAAAGACGAAATCAATCATTTGGTTAGAACCTAGTTAAAGATCCTCAGTAGAGTCGTCATTTTTGTTTTGCGGAAATCTTAACTTTTGAAAAGAGTCACCACTTAATTTTGAAAAGAAATTAAGAAACCTATATAAAAGTTACTTCAAACGATTCAAAACAGGAAAATCGTTTTAAGTTAGAGATTCTAGATAAGCGGTTCCTATTAACGTTTTAGGAAGGTGTTAGGCACCTAAAACGTCCGCTAACTTGCGGTTATCCGGACTGTTTGAAAATCGTCTTTTGATTAACTTCGAAAAGATTAATTTGTTGAAATAGTGATTTGATTTTTTTTTTCAAAAAAAAGAATTGTGTAAAATAGATTTAGGCGACTTAGTAGGGATTTTAACTAAGTCTAAACAAAACTAATAAACAAATAAACACATAAAAGGGGAAGGGAGGAGAAAGTAAAGGATTTAGGCCATTGGGCCCAAATCAACAAGACTTGTCCTAGTCTCGTTGGGCTTCCGACCCATTTCACCTGTCCTAAACTATTTTTAGAGCCTTTGGCTCGAGTCTTGATCCACATGTATTAAATACAACTTTGGCTTCGAGGCCGAAATGAATGAATAAATGAATAAATGACTAAATGAATAAATTAAAAGAAGACAATAATAAAAATTGAGACTTTTCAAGTGTCTTAGTGATCTCATCAATGGGTTTTGACCTATTTTCCTTCTTCGTCTATCTTCTAGCACCCGCACGCCATGTAGTGGACCTTGGATTTAAACTTCGAACTTGACTTGAAGGGGTGAGCCTCATTTACCCATTATGAAATGCAAGAGGAGAGGAGTCTATTTGGACTTGAGATATTTTTTTGCATGCAAAGAAAAGATAAAGAAATTAATATATGTTTAAGGCATGAAAGTGACATATTTCAAAGTAAAAGAAACTATCAAGAACTAATTTTTGAATGACAAGAAGAAGCACACTTGCACAAGAATGAGAGTCAACAAATAAAAAATGCAAAGCAAAAATTTCACAATCATACTATGCATGAGTCAAAAATATCCAAATAATTTTATTTAGCCGCAAAAGTTCAAAATTTCTTATCATTTTGAAAAGACAACATGCGAACAAAAAATAATAAACATCTTGGATGAAAAATAAAGCTAGCACTTCATATCTTATATGAGGGTTTTGAAATCCATTAAAATAATTAGCAAGCAAATGACAAATTCTTGACTTAACTAATTACTATTTTTATTAAGCAACAAATAATAATAACTATTCTTCCAACATAAAATAAACAACTTTACATGCTATAAAAAACATATCTACCAACAATAAGTTTAAACAAGCATGGGTATTGTTTTTCAAGTAAAGATCTAAACTTTATCCAAAATAATCAAAGAATAAAGTAAAAAAAGAGAAACAATCAATATTATCTATTCTTTTCAACATAAAGGAAATAACTTTACATGCTAAAAATAAATATATCTACCAACAATAAGTTTAAACAAGACATGAGAATCGTTTTTCAAGTAAAGATCTAAACTTTATTCAAATAATCAAAGAATAAGGTGAAAAGGCAAAATATTCAACATTAACTATTCTTCTAAACATAAAGAAAATAACTTTACATACTAAAAATAAATGTATCCAACAACAATGAGTTTAAATAAAGAATAAATACATCTTTTAAGCAAAGATTGAAACTTTATCCAAAATAGTCAAAGAATAAAGTAAAAAAAAAGGCACATACAACTATTGCTAGATCATTTTTATATTATGAACATGAAAATAATTAGAATATCGATACGACAACGTCCTAGGGCCTTCAAGGCCATCTACGGCATACAATCCCAGCAAACAAAATTATATCTACAACTACGAAGAAGAAAAAAGATGAAGAAGAAAATAATAATAAAAACTAAAAAAAAAAAGGTTGTGTTTACCTTTTTAGGGGCAGCAAAATGAGACTACGAGCTTCGTTGGAATCAACCACCACCGAAAAACGTCGCCGGCAACAAAAAAATTTTGATTAGCCGATCAACTTATGAAACAAAAATTTTTACTAAATAAAAATAACTATTTTAGCTCAAAAGGATTTTTTCCACCTTTTTAGCCTTTTTTTCTTCCTTCTCCCCTCCCCTCTCTACCAAAGTAGTGGTAGTATTTATAGGAGAGAATGTGGTATTTTTTTCCTTTTTTCACCAATGTGGGAGAAAAGTATTTATAGGAAAGGATAAAGATTTATTTCTTGTCATCTATCAATGTGGGAGAAAAAGCATTTAGGGGGGTTTTTGGAATGTAAAAATTAAAGATATGGTGAGCTGGAAAATAATGTGGGAGAAAATAGTACAATGTAGTACAATCTTTGAATTTCAAAATTGAAAAAGGACAAAGTTGGGGGGAATAGTGCAATTTGAATTTATTTTTTGGTGGTAATTTGGTAAAAGTTATGAGAGTTCTTGAGAATTTTGGGGTTATTTAAAATATAACCCCAATTAGAATTTAAAATTTAGCCATATTTATTTATTTTGACCAAATTAAAAATTAATTGATGAATTGCATTGCAATTATGACCAATTTTCAATTATGGTCAAATCTAATAGATTGGCTAAATTAAATTAATAATTTTTTTATCCCGAGCTTCTTGATTTAATAAAATGAATGCATATTTATCCAAATAAATTATTTTTGAGGATAAATTATATTTAAATTAATATTTTAATTATTTGAATTTATTTTCAAGATAAGCCTTAATTAAATCCGATATTTTGTAAAATAAATATTTAAGTAACAAATTATATAATCTCGTATAACTGAACATGATAGTATATAATCGCTACTTAAAATGACAAAATCACGTACGAAAAATATTTTAAGTTTTTTTTTTAATTTGGATGAAATAATTATTTTGGTTTATTATAAACTGAAGAAACTCAGGATTAAATTTAGTCGTGGAGGGCAAAAATTAGGTGTCAACAGCTGCCCCCTCCCTTTGGGTAGGGTGGATGTAAGTAACCCTGGGGAAAGGGAGGTTGACGTTCCTAATTTTTGTCCGACCATAGATTCAAATCTAAAAGAGGTTGATTTTCGCACGAGTTTCATAGAGTCATGGCCGGACCTCGGTATTAGGTTTCCTACATATCCCAGGTTACATGAGAATCCAGGCCACCTGTAGTTCATAGAGCTTGATTTAAAGCACGATTTTCAAAAAATTCACAAGCTATCTCAGTTTTAGAGTGTTTGATAAAACCGAGAAACTGGGGAATAAAGGGATTAGGGGAAATGTTGGAATGCAGTCGAGTTTTCTACATAGATCCCAACCTACATATCTCCAAGATTTCAGGGAATCAGACTACTTGTAGTTCGACTCAATCGGTAAAAAAGATAGTCTTTTATTTCAGACCATCTTTGGCTCGAAATGAGTGACAAGTTGATCGGGTTGTAGAAAAGTGGCTTGTAACCTCTTGACCATGAATGTGGGATCCTTCACATCCATAGTCAATAACTTACCTGGACATAATTTCTAAAACTCTAAGTGTGTTGCCACCCGAATTTGAAAAAATGAGAAGGTTACCCTCGGCATGAGTTTAAAAATATCCCGAAGGTGAAGCTGAAACCAGAATATCCTGAAATACCCACAAGCCTTCTAACAGGGGTGTGGTTAGATGCTAGTGGTGATCATCCTTTAGCTCGCGTCCAAAGAGTTTGACGTCCCTCTTTAGACTATGTCCCATTTTGCTGCCGAGAAAGAGTTCCACATCGTGTTGCGTCCTTTTTGGAGTCGTCCGCACCTGTGGTTTTGATTTGAGATTTTCATCCTTTCGGATGCTCTCGACAATTTCTCAAGCAAAAAGTGTTAGTACTAAAATAATTCACGAAAGATGTAGGTAGTCTTTTACCATATCTCCATGTGAGTTGTGGCCTAAAAAGTGGAGTCATCTCTTCATGGTACCTGTTTGGAATGAAATAACTGTAAACAACAAACACAACAACCCTCTTTGTTGTTGTATAATTATGATATTTATCGGTTTAATACGTCTTCAAAGTGGGTCGGCCCTTTTGGACACCGGCGATACTTTATGCAGAACGGTTTCTACAACTGTGAAATCTTGTGCTGGTGTGGCAACATTTTTGGTTACCTATATAACTTGTTGTATGTGGAATGATGAACTCTCCGATTATAGCCGATGATTGATTTATAAATTTTCCTTAAATTGTCAATCTTTGGATAATCTTGTGCATTATTTGATATTGGATGTGAGGCAACTTACAGATATCCTTTGAATTTCTAGCTTTTAGGTAATCCTGCACATCATCCGACTTTGGATAAGAGATGACCTACAGATATCCCTCCAATCGCTAGCTTTCAGGTGTTCCTGCACATCATCCGACCTTGGATACAATATGACTTATAGACACTCCCTCAAATTGATAGTCTTTGAGTAATCCTGCACATAATCGATCTTAGATATGATGCGGCTTATAGATAACCCTTGGACGTATCAATTTGACAATCTTACATATCCTCCAGTAAGGATTTAGTTGCGACTTACGGATAACCTTTGAACTATCAACTTTTGGGCGATCTTGAACACTATCCGGTTAGGATATTATTGTGGCTTACGAATGACCTACAAGCTATCAACTTATAGGTGATCTTGCACACTATCCTATTTCAAATAATATGACTTATAGATGACCATCAAATTGTCAATTGCTAGGAAGTCTTATATATCATTCATCCTTAGATGGCGACTTGAAGACGTCCCTCCAAATCGTGCGCTCTTAATGTATTCAGATGTTGATTCATGAAAAGATGATGATATCCTCGACGCCAGCATTGTGTCTTACGTGTCAATAGATATATTGAATGCTGATGATATCCTCGACGCCAGCGTTGTGTCTAGCGTGTCGACAAATAAATTGAATGCTGATGATATCCTCGACACCAACGTTGTGTCAGCGCGTCAACAGATATTGAATGCTGATGATATCCTCAATGCCAGCATTGTGTCTAGCGTGTCAACAGATATATTGGATGCTGATGATATCCTTTATGCCAGTATTTTGTCTAGCGTGTCGACAGATATATTAGATGCTGATGGCTTTCCATTCATATGTTTATCTTGTGTCTGGTTGCTAAAGAATTTGTCTAAAGTCTGTTTGATTATAGTCTCTATTCTCGACGCCAGCGTTGTGTCTAGCGTGTCGATAGATATATTGGATGCTGATGATATCCTCTATGCTAGCGTTGTGTCTAGTATATCGACAAATATATTGAATGTTGACAATATCCTCGATGCCAGCGTTGTGTCTAGTGTGTCGACAGATATTGAATGATAATGATATCCTCGACGCCAGCGTTGTGTCTAGCACATCAACAGATATTGAATGTTGATGATATCCTCGATGCCAGCGTTGTGTCTAGCGCGTCAACAAATATGTAATGGCCTTTGCGGCAATGATATGTGATGGCCTTTACGGCAATGATATGCAATGGCCATTGTGGCAGTGATAAAATAATTTTACCTGGCTTCATTTGTCAGTGTCCCGCTTTCTACATGTACCTGTACTCAAGGTAGACGATTAGTAGACACAAAGTCGCTTTTACTAGCAACTATTTTTAGGAAACTTTTAAATACGATACGTGTAAAGAAGACCAAGTGCTTTTGTTTGTCACCTACGATCTCAAGAAATGAGATGGATAAATCAATCCTCAATAAATGGGCATTAAACCTATTTTTAGGGCTGCCCTAAAATACCATTCTTGGGCATTAATGATCTGTTGTGGCTCCCAATTTGCTCGGGGATTTTTTAAAGAGACTCTGATTTTGCGTATTGATCCCTGCATCCACAGAAAAATGATTAGTTGAATGAAATTACTCCATGTTGACCTTCTTCGATCCTTGATTTGCTCCTTGTCATCTCTTGGGCATTCCACCATATTGAGACTTCCACCTTGACACTCTATCCCAAATGATGTCTAGGCAAGTACTAAGTAAGTGAGTCGTAAGATTTTTGAAAATAGTCTTAAATTTTTGAAAATAATTTTGAAAACCTCTGTAAAATTTTAGAAAATTTCTACCAGTAATGTCATGTACTAGCTTAATGAACGTCTTCCTCGCGATTCTGACTATATCCGATGGATGGTTTCCAAAACTCATGATTATTGTTGGAGGGTTTCTTCAAGTAGTTCTATCATAGCCAAAAATTGAGTCTACCCAGACTTTGTTATAGTTGGTGGTTTTCAAAGCTTTAACCTCTGGTGCTGGGGAATTTGGAATATGTTTCGGTATTTGGTGGAAATTTTGAAGTCTTCCTCAAAATTTCCACCCCAGTTTAAACTTGTTTGAGATAATACCAATCTGAGTGGATCTGAAGTCTTTGCTGATCTTCATTCTCTTTGTTGGATGTCAATCTTATCTTGTGAATTTTCGAGATTCCTTTTCGAAAATTCTGCCCCAGTTTCTATTTCCTAGGATTATATGACCGAGCCGTTAGGGCGCCTACGTATCCCGTTGAAGTAGGAATTAGGTCAAACGTAGTTCAGGCCTACGCTAGGGATATATATAGAAAAATCTAATGGATTGACCGAAGACGACATAGGATGCCTACGTATATCCCATTCTTGGGAATTCAGGTCAAACGTAGTTCGTACATAAAAAGAAAGAATAAGTTTTCCTAAGGGGTTGACCGAAGCCGACATAGGCCGCCTACGTATCCCATTCTTGGGAATTCAGGTCAAACGTAGTTCGTACATAAAGGGAAAAGATTCTAGGCAGTTACACAATAGCAAACAATGTTATTACAAAGGTGATTACAAACTAACTAAGAAAACACAAAAACTAGAACATCATTCAAACATAATATCTCTTTACTGCATCAGAATTGATTGGTTTGGTCCACTCTGTGCCATCAATCTCAGACAAAATCAGAGCTCCTCCAGATAGCACCTTGCGAACTATGTATGGCCCTTGCCAGTTTGGAGCGAACTTGCCCTTGTACTCCTCTTGGTGAGGGAATATTCGTTTGAGAACCAGTTGCCCCACTTCAAATGCTCGAGTTCTTACCTTCTTGTTAAAGGCACGAACCATCCTATGTTGATACAGCTGACCATGGCATACAACGGCCATTCTCTTTTCATCAATTAACATGATTTTTTCGTAGCGAGCACGGACCCATTCTTTGTTACTCAGTCCAGCTTCCTGAATAATCCTTAGGGAAGGTATTTCGACCTCAGCGGGTATCACAACTTCATTCCCGTAAACTAGTAAATAGGGAGTTGCTCTTGTGGAGGTTCAAACTGTTGTTCGATACCCTAACAAGGCGTAAGGTAACATCTCATGCCATGATCTATAATTTTCGACCATCTTTCTCAAGATCTTCTTGATATTCTTGTTAGCAGCTTCAACGGCTCCATTCATTTGGGGACGGTACACTGTCGAGTTGTGATGCACAATCTTGAACTGATCATAAATTTCTTTTATCAAGTGACTGTTCAAGTTTGCCCCATTATCAGTAATAATCAATTTTGGCACTCCGAATCGGCAAATCAAGTTATTCCTAATGAAATCTACAACCATTTTCTTAGTGACAACTCTGTACGAAGCAGCTTCGACCAACTTAGTGAAATAATCAATGGCAACCAAAATAAATCTTTGCCCATTCGATGCTAATGGCTCTATTGGTCCGATGAAATCCATGCCCCAAGCTATGAAAGGCCAAGGAGAATTCATTTCATGAAGCTCGTGTGGAGGCATTCGAATCAGATCTCTATGTATTTGACATTTTGGACATCTCTGTACAAACTTACTACAATCATTTTCCATAGTCATCCAGAAGTAACCGATTCTCAGGATCTTTCTGGCAAGGACAAACCCATTCATGTGGGGGCCACAAACTCCAACGTGTACCTCGTTTATCAACTTATTGGCTTCTACTAAATCGACGCATCTTAGGAATCCCAAATCAGGAGTCCTTCTAAAAAGAATTTCTCTACTTGGAAAGTAATTCTTTGCCAAATGCCGGATTGTCTTCTTTTGGTCGTTACTAGCCTCTTTAGGATATATTCTAGATTCCAAATACCTCTTAATGTCATAGTACCAAGGTCTTCCATTATGCTCCTCTTTCACATGTATGCAATGTGCGCGTTGCTCCTTCAGGCTTATTTCCAAAGGATCGATGTAACTCTGATCCGGGTGCTGAATCATGGAAGATATTATGGCCAAAGCATCAGCAAACTCGTTTTGTGTCCGTGGGATATGTCTGAAATCAACATCCTTGAATCTTCCGCATAATTCTTGCACCAGCTCCACATAAGGAGTAATCTTGGAGTTTTTTACCGCCCATTCTCCCCGTACTTGGTGAATCAGCAAATCTGAATCTCCGATGGCTAGCAATTCATGAACACCCATATCAAGTGCTAATTTGAGCCCCAGGATGCAAGCTTCATATTTAGTCATGTTGTTGGTGCATGGAAAACGTAACTTAGCAGTTACCGGATAATGCTGGCCCGTTTTTGACACCAAAATTGCTTCAATTACTGAACCTTTGAAGTTGACCGCCCCATCAAAAAATAGCCTCCATCTGGGGTAGATTTCCATGATAGCTTCTCCTACTAACGAAACTTCCTCATCTAGAAAGTATGTCTGAAGTGGCTCATATTCCTCATCAACTGTGTTTTTAGCCAAATGATCTGCTAAGGCTTGCCCCTTGATTGATTTTTGGATTACATACACAATGTCAAACTCACTCAACAACATTTTCCACTTGGCTAGCTTTCCTGTAGGCATAGCCTTCTGGAATAAATACTTTAATGGATCCATTCTTGAGATGAGGTAAGTTGTGTAGGACGACAGATAATGCCTCAACTTTTGTGCCGTCCAAGTCAAAGCATAATATGTCCTTTCTATAAGAGTGTAACAAGCTTCATATGGTGTGAACTTTTTACTCAAGTAGTAAATGGCTTTCTCTTTCCTGCCGGTCTCATCATATTGCCCGAGGATGCATCCGAATGCATTTTCTGAGACTGACAGGTAAAGCAAGGAATTCCTTCTCTCGGTGGGACCAAAACCAGTGGTGCAGACAAGTATTCCTTGATGCGATCAAAAGCTCTCTGATATTCTTCTGTCCACTCATTCAGTGCATTTTTCTTCAACATCTTGAGAATTGGCTCGCATATGATTATTGATTGAGCGATGAATCTGCTAATGTAATTCAGATGACCCAGGAAACTCATAACTTCTTGGTCCTCGGCGGTGGCAAGTCTTGAATTGTCTTGATTTTGGATGGGTCTAGCTCGATCCCCCTTCTGCTGACTATGAACCCCCGCAACTTCCCTGATGGCACACCAAAAGCACACTTAGCAGGATTTAACTTTAAACTGTACCTTCTTAATCTATTGAAGAATTTCTTATAATGAGTTAGATGATCCAAACTCTCGCGGGATTTGATAATTATATCATCCACGTACACCTCAATCTCTTTATGGATCATATCATGGAAAATCGTCGTCATGGCCCTCATATATGTCGCACCTGTGTTCTTGAGACCAAACGGCATTACCCTGTAATGATAAACACCCCAGGGCGTAATAAAAGCCATTTTTTCTGCATCTTCCCAATCCATCAGTATCCGATGATAGTCGGCAAAATAATTAACGAATGACTGCATTTCATGTTTCGCACAGTTATCAATGAGAATGTGGATGTTGGGCAACGAAAAATTATCTTTAGGATTGGCTCTGTTCAAGTCTCTATAGTCAACACAAATTCGAATCTTGCCGTCCTTCTTTGGCACAGGGACGATGTTGGCCAACCATGTCAGATAATTTGTGACCTCGACAACCTTAGACTGGATTTGTTTTGTCACTTCTTCCTTGATCTTTAGACTTAAATCTGGCTTGAATTTTCTCATTTTTTGCTTGACTGGATCAAACTCAGAATTTATCGGCAATTTATGTGACACAATACTGGTGCTAAACCCTGGCATATTATCATAGAACCAAGAAAACACGTCGATATACTCTCGCTATAGGTAGATGAGCTCTTCCCTTTGTGGCACCACGAGGCACACACTGATACAAGTCTCTTTGATTTCATCGTGATCTCCCAAGTTGACTGTTTCAGTTTCTTCCAGATTGGGTTTTTCGCGATTCTCAAATTCCACCATATCTTCAACTAAACATTCCTCGTCATCATCCTTTCAACCATCGTCGTCCCCTTCATTTTGTTCGTTCAGGCTTTGACATGACACAACACTGCCAGGTTTTAAGCTACTGTTACTGTAATGGACAAACAAACTAAGTTAGATGATAAGAAAATAACAAAACATATGACTAGGAGCGTTTTAGAACTAATATAGTTTTCCAAATAAATGAAGGCCTTTTTATTGAAATTTGAGAAATAATTACAAAACCATGGCTTGTGACTTACACAAATACAATCCCCCGCCTTTTTTGAAAATAGTAAGATACGAAAATAAAGTTTTGAGATATAAAAGGTGGATCGCAGGGCCTCTTTTGGATCATAACCGATTTTAAAACTATTAGTAATTGCCCTTTCATCTACCACGATGGGCGATCGGTGATGAGTGGAGTGGAGGTCTAATTTTGCAAAGCCTTCCCTGGCGCAATCTGCTTCACCCCGCTGGACTCTGGGAGTTCTTCTGGTACAGCAGTGCATCCTTCAAACAAATCTCCTATCCCATCCCCAATACCATCATCATCTGACATCTCTCGTATGGGAAATGACTGGAACAGGAGTGGCAAGGGCCTAAACAGACTCTTTTCTGGCTCATCCTCAACCCTATCTTTTCTGGTAGGCTGATACCCTAACCCATGCTTAGAGTGTCTCTCTGGGATCATAATTGGCTTGATAATTCCTTGTAAATTCTTGCCCAAGCCTCGACTAGGTTCGTACTCATTTCTTAACATCACAGTTGCAATCATTTTGTAGACAGAAGGCATTGATATTTTGGGTGTTGAATCTCTTTCCGCAGCATTTAAAATTTCCACTGTATAGAAACTGCTACCTTTTAGAACATCTTCAATCACCGGCACATAACCATTGGGACGATCCACTCAACTTCCTTCTCCTTGGATGACTACTTCATGATCTTTCCAAATGAACTTCAATAATTGATGAAGGGGTGATGAAATTGCCTTTGCCTCGTGTATCCATGGTCTTCCTAAAAGCAGGTTGTAGCTAGGATGGATATCCATAATATGAAACTTAGTCTTAAACTCAGCAGGCCCCATTTGGATGTGTAAATCAATCTCTCCTATGGTATCTCTCTGCCCTCCATCGAATGCTCTCACATTTACGTGGCTTGATGAATTTTCCCCAGATCATAGCCCATTTGGACCAACGTGGAGAGAGGACAAATATTCACACCAGATTCATCGTCTATTAATACCTGATTAATTGCATAATCTCAACAAATAATGGTGACATGCATGGCTTTGTTGTGCATTGCTCCTTCAAACGGAAACTCTTCATCACTGAATGATATGCGATGGTTCCCCAAAACGTTCCCTATCATCACAGCTAAATTCTCAACGCTCGTTCCTGTGGGAACATACGCTTCCTCCAAGACCATCGACAGAGCCTGTCGGTGGTGTTACGAGCTCAATAATAGTGCCAAGACAGAGATTTGGGCTGGCGTTTTCTCCAAGTATTTGAAAATTGAGTAATCCTTTCATTGCATACGCCTTTAAAATTCCTCAGCCTCTCCTTCAGTGATTGGCCTTTTCTGTGAATCTTTCTTGTTGGTCAATTCCTCAGGGATGTAACATCGTCCTGATCGTGTTATCCCCTGGGCAGTGGCGGTTTGCACAATAAATTCCTTCTTTGGAGGGGGAGAGTACACTTGAGTCGGTGCAGTCATCACTATAAATGGGGATTTCTCATTGATACTTAAGGCAGCCACAGCTTTTTGTATCTTTTCTACCTCTTCCGCCCTTTTGCGCTTTTTAGAGTTCACTTGGGTAATGGTCTTTCCAGATGCCCATTCGCCTTCTATTTCAATCATGTTAACTGTAGGTACCCCATGGTTGGGCAGTGGATTACTGCTAACATTTGGAGTAGGTGCCCAGAGCGTGATGACCTTTTGATCAATCAGATCTTGGATTCTGTGTTTCAAGATAAGACAGTCCTTGGTACTACGCCCTGCTGCCCCTGAATGATAGGCACAATTTTGATCAGGGTGATAAAACTGGGAGCTAGGATTGATAGGCTTTGGCTGTACTGGTTGCAAATGACCAGCATTCTTTAATTTTTCAAACAATTGGGTGCAACTTTCAGCTAGTGGGGTGAATTTTTGGGGAGGTTTCTTTTTGTGGTTTGGACGTTGGGGGTTATACAGGCTTAGGTTTGTAGGAGGGGGTACTTGGTGGTAATTTGGAGGTGTTTGGAAATTTGTTCGACTATTTGGGGGAGTAGTTTGGAAATGAGACTGATAATTTGAAGGTGGAACTGGGTATTGGGGAAAGATATTTGGCTGTGGAGCTTGGTATAATGGTGGGATGTTTGGGAGTGGAGTTTGGTATTGGGGGTAGACGTAGAATGCGTGCGGAAGGTTAGGTGATGGCGGGGAAGATAAAACGTTTCTAGAGTTAAACCGTTGTTTCAATTTTGTAATAGAATTGGCAAAAACCCCACCTACCTCTTTCTTCTTCTTGTTAGAAAACATGGCAGTTCCAGATGATGTCAGGGTTTTAGCAATTTTTCCTGTCCGAATACCTTCTTCCAATGATTCTCCTACTTTTACCAAATCTGCAAAGGTTGCTCTGACAGCGAACACCATCCTGGTATAATATTCACCTTCTTGAGCGCGACAGAACACGGATACCATTTCCTCCTCGGACATGGGGGGTTGCACTTTAGCAGCTTCTTTCCTCCAACAAAAATCATAGTCTCAAAAACTCTCAACGCTCTTTTGTTTGATCCAATCTAGTGAATACCGGTCAGGGATTATTTCGATGTTGAATGCGAACCGGTCAAGGAAACCCTTGGCCAATGTTTTCCAACCAGTCAACTTTTTTGGCTCCTGAGACATGAACCACTCCAAGGCTTCACCATTCAAACTTCAACTGAATAAGTGCATCAATAGCGCTTCATTTTTCCCTATCCCTACCAGTTGCTCACAGTACCTTCTTAGATGGGCCATTGGATTTTCGGTACTGTCAAACATCTCAAACTTAGGGACTTTGTACCCTTCTGGTAAATCTACTCCCGGATTAACACATAAATCATCATACCCCAAACCGTCATGGTCCTTGGCTTTATGAGACTCTTTGATTCTCATGATCTCCTCCTTCATAGCTAGTAAATTTCTTTTATGCTGGGCCTTCCACTCTTTCTCCTTCTCCTCGTAATGGTCCATCTCGGGATTAGGAAAGGGTTCATAGGTGTCAGAGGATACAATAGCCTAAAGGGGATTGGGAAGAGAGGCTTGATTTTGTAGATAAAAGGAATTTGGTTGGTAAGTGGGAAGGACGCTTTGGAAATTAGGAAGGCTCTACAGACTTTGCGAGTAGTTTGGCGGAATTTGAGAAGGATTTCGTAGATTTAGACATGAATTTGGTGGATTCAAAGGTGGGTTTGATGTATTTTGTGGATTTGGGAGTGAATCTTGTGGATTTGAAAATGTGTTTTGAGGATTTGGAAATGTGTTTTAAGGATTTGGGAATGGATTCAAAGGTGGGTTCTGTGTGGTTACGGATGGACTTTATGGATGGTAGACGTTTGGATTATTTTCATGATTAGTATTTTGGACAAATGGAGGAGCGGAGCCGGATGATACGTTATTCGGCTGATCCCCGAGAATAGGTGTGCTGAGGGGAGAAATTTGGAGTGGAGTTCCGTGTCCTCCCAGAGTGGGAGCATTGACGGTGATGGCCAAGTTAGCCAAATCCTGAGTGCGATTTATTTCTTCTTGAAGCATTTCTAACTTTCTTGCAAGTTCCGCAATCATCTCATTCTGTTCCGCTATCACATAATCCCAGATAGTCAGTGTGCTTTCTTGGTCATTTCCCATCATTTTTGAATGATGGTCAGAGGATGGGATTTTGTGTGCTTTCGATCGGGTGAAGTGGGGATGTTCTGCCAGCTTATATCAACATGGAGTAATTTCTATTATCTGTAAAGTAAAACAACTCAAAGACAGATGTGTTAGTTTCCGTATGTGATAAGTAATGCAAAATATTTGACAGAAAATAACCATATAGAATTGTTTGAGTCCTAGACAAATTCATCCATAGGAGCATAGCGGATAAACTTGCCTTTGATCCAAACAAACACCATAAGCACACAAAACATTATAATAATGCATATCCTAACTGGGGTGACCCTTTTTGAGCCAAGGGTTCAGGCCTAACAATTTTTGAAAAAGTATATGCTTCCCTAAAGTCAATCCATTATACCCCAACTTATATAGATACGAAATGGTCATAAATGCGTACAAACGATAAGAAAAAAGGGATACAATCTTTGGGGAAAAAGGAAAATAACATGAAAAAGGATAAGTTCCCGCGTAGGGGAGAATAGAAAAACTAGCTACTGGAGGCTCCTTCGTCTGCCTTTGCCTTCTTATCTTTGTCCACTTCTCATATTCGTGACATCCGTCGGCGCTCAAATTGTACCTTAGATGCAACATCCCAAATCGATCAATTTCTTGCTTAACTTGCTTTAATTCTTCTTACGAAAGTAAGAAAATCAAGCTTTTTCCCGACCCCCAATGGATAATGGATTGAATTAGACAGGTATACATTTTCTTCAACACATAAATATGGTTCGTCTATAATTGACTTGGGGTCAATAGATGTAGGGCAGGTATTCTAATGGGCCCAATACCCCGTTCGGGTATTGGGGCGTCCTAGGCTCATGCGTAAAATAGGATTTTGGTTTCGTTCTATCCTAGGTGTCTAGAGTGGGTTTGAACATTGGTTCTCAAGCGGAAAACTTGAGTTTGAAAATACGAACAACGTCAGACGACTTACGTGCTGATAAGCTGTTTGTATTTCCAACACATTTTGGAATTGAACAACAGGGGTCGGGACATCCACGAAACCCCAAAACAGTTTATAAGATGCAGGAATATGCCATGAGATGCGATAATTAAACTTTACATAATCGGAACACATAAACAGTTAATCAAAAGACGAAATCAATCATTTGGTTAGAACCTAGTTAAAGATCCTCAGTAGAGTCGTCATTTTTGTTTTGCGGAAATCTTAACTTTTGAAAAGAGTCACCACTTAATTTTGAAAAGAAATTAAGAAACCTATATAAAAGTTACTTCAAACGATTCAAAACAGGAAAATCGTTTTAAGTTAGAGATTCTAGATAAGCGGTTCCTATTAACGTTTTAGGAAGGTGTTAGGCACCTAAAACGTCCGCTAACTTGCGGTTATCCGGACTGTTTGAAAATCGTCTTTTGATTAACTTCGAAAAGATTAATTTGTTGAAATAGTGATTTGATTTTTTTTTCAAAAAAAAGAATTGTGTAAAATAGATTTAGGCGACTTAGTAGGGATTTTAACTAAGTCTAAACAAAACTAATAAACAAATAAACACATAAAAGGGGAAGGGAGGAGAAAGTAAAGGATTTAGGCCATTGGGCCCAAATCAACAAGACTTGTCCTAGTCTCGTTGGGCTTCCGACCCATTTCACCTGTCCTAAACTATTTTTAGAGCCTTTGACTTGAGTCTTTCTCTACCTGTATTAAATACAACTTTGGCTTCGAGGCCGAAATGAATGAATAAATGACTAAATAAATAAATAAAAAGAAGACAATAATAAAAATTGAGACTTATCAAGTCTCTTAGCGACCTCATCAATGGGTTTTGACCCATTTTCCTTCTTCGTCTATCTTCTAGCACCCACACGCCATGTAGTGGACCTTGGGTTTAAACTTCGAACTTGACTCGAAAGGGTGAGCCTCATTTATCCATTATGAGATGCAAGAGGAGAGGAGTGCATTTGGACTCGAGATATTTTTTTCCTTGCAAAGAAAAGATAAAGAAATTAATATATGTTCAAGGCATAAAAGTGACATATTTTAAAGTAAAAGAAACTATCAAGAACTAATTTTTGAATGACAAGAACAAGCACACTTGCACAAGAATGAGAGTCAACAAATAAAAAATGCAAAGCAAAAATTTCACAATCATACTATGCATGAGTCAAAAATATCCAAATAATTTTATTTAGCCGCAAAAGTTCAAACTTTCTTATCATTTTGAAAAGACAACATGCGAACAAAGAAGAATAAACATCTTGGATGAAAAATAAAGCTAGAACTTCATATCTTATATGAGGGTTTTGAAATTCATTAAAATAATTAGTAAGCAAATGACAAATTCTTGACTTAACTAATTACTATTTTTATTAAGCAACAAATAATAATAACTATTCTTCCAACATAAAATAAACAACTTTACATGCTATAAAAAACATATCTACCAACAATAAGTTTAAACAAGACATGAGTATTGTTTTTCAAGTAAAGATCTAAACTTTATCCAAAATAATCAAAGAATAAAGTAAAAAAAGAAAAACAGTCAATATTATCTATTCTTTTCAACATAAAGGAAATAACTTTACATGCTAAAAATAAATATATCTACCAACAATAAGTTTAAACAAGACATGAGAATCGTTTTTCAAGTAAAGATCTAAACTTTATTCAAATAATCAAAGAATAAGGTGAAAAGGCAAAATATTCAACATTAACTATTCTTCTAAACATAAAGAAAATAACTTTACATACTAAAAATAAATGTATCCAACAACAATGAGTTTAAACAAAGCATAAATACATCTTTTAAGCAAAGATTGAAACTTTATCCAAAATAATCAAAGAATAAAGTAAAAAAAAGGCACATACCACTATTGCTAGCTTATTTTTATATCATGAACATGAAAATAATTAGAATATCGATACCACAACGTCCTAGGGCCTTCAAGGCCATCTACAGCATACAATCCCAGCAAACAAAATTATATCTACGAACTACGAAGAAGAAAAAAGATAAAGAAGAAAACAATAATAAAAACTAAAATAAAAAAAAGGGTGTGTTTACCTTTTTAGGGGCAACAAAATGAGACTACGAGCTTCGTTGGAATCAACCATCACCAAAAAACGTCGCCGGCAACTCAAAAATTTGATTAGCCGATCAACTTATGAAACAAATATTTTTACTAAATAAAAATAACTATTTTAGCTCAAAAGGATTTTTTCACCTTTCTAGCCTTTTTTTTCTTCCTTCTCTCCTCCTCTCTCTACCAAAGTAGTGGTAGTATTTATAGGAGAGAATGGGATATTTTTTTCCTTTTTCCACCAATGTGGGAGAAAAGTATTTATAGGAAATGATAGATATTTATTTCTTGTCATCTATCAATGTGGGAGAAAAATCATTTAGGGGGATTTTTGGAATGTAAAAATTAAAGATAAGGTGAGGTGGAAGATAATGTGGGGGGAAATAATGCTATGTAGTACAATCTTTGAATTTCAAAATTGGAAAAGGACAAAGTTGGGGGGAATAGTGCAATTTGAATTTATTTATTGGTGGGAATTTGGTAAAAGTTATGAGAGTTCTTGAGAATTTTGGGGTTATTTAAAATATAACCCCAATTGGAATTTAAAATTTAGCCATATTTATTTATTTTGACCAAATTAAAAATTAATTGACGAATTGCATTGCAATTATGACCAATTTTCAATTATGGTCAAATCTAATAGATTGGCTAAATTAAATTAATACTTTTTTTTATCCCGATCTTCTTGATTTAATAAAATGAATGCATATTTATCCAAATAAATTATTTTTGAGAATAAAATATATTTAAATTAAGATTTTAATCATTTGAATTTATTTTCAAGATAAGCCTTAATTAAATTCGATATTTTGTAAAATAAATATTTAAGTAACAAATTATATAATCTCGTATAACTGAACATGATAGTATATAATCGCTACTTAAAATGACAAAATCACGTACGAAAAATATTTTAAGTTTTTTTTTATTTGGATGAAATAATTATTTTGGTTTATTAAAAACTGAAGAAACTCAGGATTAAATTTAGTCGTGGAGGGCAAAAATTAGGTGTCAACAGTAATTATTTATCTTCGTTGAATATATCGGAAGCTAATTATGTATCTCGATGTACTCAAAATAAAAAAAATGCATCGAGAGATAATTATGTATCTTTACAAAGGATAAAATGTATCTCCGTTGGATGTATTATGCATCTCGGCAGATTCAAAATCGGAAAAAATATATCAGGAGCTAATTATGCATATTTTCGAAGGAAAAAATGTATCTTCATTAGATGTATCGAGAGCTAATTATGTATCTCGACTGACCCAAAATCAGAATTTTTTCTAATTGTGCAAAATATTGAAATTTTCTATAATTAAGCTCCAAACTGAAATTTATGTTGTTTGTCCTACATTAAATGTGAACAATTATAATTCTAATATTCATTCTTATGTTCAATGAATATCATTAATATAGGTAACGAGCAAACTAGTAAAATCTATTGCTTAATTTATTTATAATTTTTTAATCACCATATAAAATTAAATGCACTCAACTATATGAGAGGAAGTGAGTAAAGTTTCCAGCAAACCTAAAAAGAAAAGGGGAGAGGAAAAGACTTTTTATTTAAAAGAGGTACCTTCCAGATTGCATAAAAGCATCAAAAGATTGTCCTTTTTTTTTCTTCCTTTCTTGCACTTTTTTTTCCATAGACCATACCTTCAGTGTGAAGTTCTTCAGACCTAGATAGGATAGTATCAGGACCCTTGTGCCCGATGTTGATCACATAAAGTTGCTTGTTTTATGATCCATATTAAAAAATAAGTCTTGCAACAAGACATAGGTATTCCACATGATGTGGTACCCTCTAGGCCGTTGAGCTTATTTTTTAGTGAAAAGTTATCTTTATAAAAAAAAACCTAGTACATTTCAAGCAAAAAGAGAATTGGTTAGCGGAGTTGATGTTGATTCAACAAATGTACAAAGCACACGTCTTCGGGATATACTTAACCGACTTCTCCTTTACATGGTTCTTCACTCGACTTGACTCAAACCTGAACATAAAAGTGAAAGGAGAAAACATTGATCCCCCACTCCACTAAAGCATGGAAGGGGAGCGCTGGAACAAAGATAAAGTTGTTTTGTGTAACCTATAGATCACAGCTTCGAATCGGGGAACCAACCACTAATACTTGAATTAACTTAAGCTATCTACATCACACATCTTGGGTTGCTGCCTTTCTCCAAACTCCTATTAATATAAGATATTTTGTGAACCAGACTTCCCTTACTGCATTATAACTACGACTAGGTGACATGATTTTCCCATGCGACCTAGAGTAGGTCATTTAAAGAAAACCTTACTCTTAATCAAATTACCAAAGCACAATGTTAACAATGATAATACAATGTATAATAGTAGCAATTATCAAGGGAAATTTGTTGGGGATGGGAGAAGTAATCAAAGTAGTTTGCCAAAAAGAAACTTGATCAATTTTCTTGATGAAGCCTATAAATGTACAAGTAGTCAAATGTACATTTTGCCAGATTTCTTAATACACAGATACAAGTTCCTTATTTCTATACACTTTCAAGGGGCTATTTGTTTCTATCCTACACTCGAAAAAGAACATAATGGACTAACTAGAATTTATCAACTTTCTTTCCTGTTATTTGCAAAAACTAATTTGGTTTTGCTTATTGACAGGAAGTTCTTGTAATGAATTTAAGATGACTATTGATTAGGCACCGTGAGAAAATAGCTTGTCATCGCTTTTCTGAATCTTTTTTTTATTATTCCGGGGAGATAATAGTTGGTGATGCATTATTTAGTCCCCCAAGTATGCCAGATGACTTAACCCATGTCTCCAAGTGCTTATCCCAAGTATATTGCCTCAGGAAATCAATGATCCCTAAGACTAGCTCCTTGCGCTCTTCGTCCACCCCAACTAGCAAAGAGTAATCCATCACATCAACTAACTGGCAAGAAGAGCAACTTCATTAGTCATCGTTCAAAATATATGCATAAAGAAGAGAACGTGGAAACTAAACAGCATGGAGCAGGTTCCAAAGTACAAATCATTTTACTTCAGCACTAATAAACAACTATAAACCAGCTAAAGAGAACATGTTCAATCACTTTACCGCGTTTCACTCTAGAAAATATTTTATCATGTAGCAGTGTGTCAACCTAAACATTACTTACCTTAGAGAACATACAACAGTGTCAGACTATAATATCACTATCACAATGAATCAACTTTTAGCAATAAGCCATACATCTTTCGTTAAAAAGAATGATTCAGATGAATTTTGTACTGTATATTGTTGTGTACATCCTTGGATAAAATAGTGTTCTTAGACTTCATGGGCAAAAGGGACCCATGAATGAACACCTAACATACTTGAGAAGAAGAGTTCTTGAAGGTTCTTAGAGGATTTCTTGAGGATTGACCTTGATTTTTGAAGCTAGGGTTTTTGCCTCTTGAGAGAGAATGATTTATTTCTTAGTAGAAAGTGAGGGAATAATGACATAATAGGGTATTTAGGGCATAATTTTGTGTTTAAGGTTGACCTGGGTCATGGAAAAAGACCCTAGTACCCTTGGAAAATATTTAAATCGTCACTAAAAACCCGATTTGGGCACCTGACGCGACGCGGAACAATCACGTCGTGCCACTGGAAAGTGAACAACTGGAAACTGGGTTGGCGGCATGACTCGGTGCCATCGTGGTGCCTCACTAGATGGGAAACTATTCCTTGGCGCGATGCGCCATTATCGTGGAGCAACACTTGAAATTGACAATTGGAAAATTGGTTGGTGGCGTGATACGGTGGTGTTGCGTTAGCTCACTGGAAAATGACCATTTCTATTTGGTTGGTCTCCGCGACGCGCTGGGTGTCAATTTGGCACACTGGTTTACAAAATATGCTATAACTCTTCGCCCGGATATAGGATTCGGGTGAATTTTATATCGTTGGAAAGATAATTGAATTTCCTACACAACGGTAGGCTCTAAACTAAAAAAAATTGAATTTCCTATGCAACGGTAGGCTCTAAACTAAAAAATACTAATCATTTCAAAAATTTTACAAAAATTGAATTTCCTATGCAACGGCAGGCTCTAAACTAAAAAATACTAATCATTTCAAAAATTTTACATGGGATTACTCATGTACTAAGACTTAAATTAAGCTAGGGAAATACGAGACATTACATTTGGTGCATACACTGGTCACCCTATGATTGGTACATTACTATGCTTATAGATTCATTACGACTCGTAACCCCCAGTCATAGTCACAATAGAAACTTTAGGCTAGCAGACTGGTCAGGCTATGATTGGGGTCTTAAGACCCGTAAAGAGACCTTACGACTCGTATAGTGAGTCGTACGTTGGGAAGTGAACTCAAAGCTCAGGGATTTTTCAAGGATAAAAATCTGGGGTGTTACAGTTGGTTTTTAAATTTTTAGTTCTTTAGTTGAGCATACTTCACCCATCCTTCAACGATGGATGGTTGATGATCATCCTGAGGGACAAGTAAGTCGTTAGTAGTTAGATAGTCTTTACGACCCATTGAATGTGAGGTGCTCTTGTTAGGTGCTACACATGACTGAATGATACACGTTGGTTCTGAGATTAAAAACATGTTTAGAAAAAAAATGAATAACTTCTCTTGAGACACTTAGGCTCTTTTACTTGAATCGTATGTGATATTTAGCTTAAATTTGAACTCTTGTTATTTACTTGATTTAGATTATATATGGATCCTTCTTTAGTTGAACATGTGACATGTATGTGAGGTATTTGTTGTTATTTTATGCTTTTATATTGATGTCTAGACTTGTCTGGTGTGTTTACAAAGCAAAATGAGGAATGTTTACTTTAGGAGATTATATAGGTATTTCTTTGATTAACCTATTTCTTTATTCTTTGCTTTACCTACCCACAATGGATAATCCTAGTTAGCTCTGTTGAGCCTTTAGCCTCTTCTTTGATAACCACATATGAAGCTTAATTCTTTTCTGTTAATAAACCTTTAATTTAATTCAAAACTCCTAAGCACTCTAATTGAAAAAATAAGAATCAGAAGGAGTGAGAATTGAGAAAAGAAAGATAGTTGAGGTGTGAAACCTAATGAAAATTCAATGGGTGAAAATCATAAAAAAATTTATATGCTATTGGTAGGGAGTAGAAAAAGAAAAAAGAAAAAAAAAGGTTTCATAATTGTGTACTCCTTACTAGTGGTATGTGAACTTTCTTAAAGAGACGAAAAATCAAATAAATCTATGGATGAGAAGAGTAGAAGAAAGTGTTGGTTGATTGAGAGTGAGCAAATGATGAAATTTTTTTAATGTATTAAAGTGGTTAGGAAAGATAGTCACTATTTAATCCAAAATAATTCCTACCAGTCTCTTAGCCTATATTACAACCTGAAAAGTCCTTGATCTTAGATTTGACATTCCTGTATTAGTGGTGTAGTATACTAAGGGGAAACTTATGGTTCATCATATGTTGCATATGAAATTCCTTTTGAGAGTGAGCTAAAACTTATTCCTATACCCATTCTAGCTTTAATTTGTATACTTGTGAGCGAAAATTGGTAACTCTCTTGTTGTAAGGGAGAATGGTTGGCGAAAGATAGGTGATTTAATCTTTTGATTGGGTGAATTGTATGAGTTTTCTAATATCATAGAGTTTATACTTGAGTATAGGAGTTCTTGGGGTAGTTGTTTAAACGTATGGTATGAATGAAACATGTTAAATAAGAACTTGGCGTCTAGTGTGGTCGTTGTAATCCTAGCTTGAGAAATCTTGATTCAATGGGTGTAGTTGTGGTAGAGTTCATTTCATGAGTTCATAGCTTACTCTAGGAATAGCAATGGAATAAGTGTGAGGTGTTGATGCGAGGTTAAAAATCACCTTATTTTACCATCTTTCGCCTCACATTGCTCTATTTTTGGTGTGAGCTTAAATAATGTGATTTATGCTCGTGTTTCATGATTTGATTATATAGTATTGTATTAAGGTATTTGGAGATTAAACAAGAAGAAAAAGAGCATCAGGAACCAAAAGATACCAAGGAAGAATCTACATCGCAACGCATTGAAAAATGAGTGCGGAAGGTAAAAATTATTGTTGTTTACGCCACTGCTGCAAAGCAAATAGTGGCATGGCTTTGTGCTGCTGTCAAGAAGTCTTGTGCCACTCACCCAAAGCAAGGAGTGGCACAACTTTAGACACTTAACTAAATTTTAGATTATTCTTCATGCCACAGCTCCGCTTTTAGGCTGTGGCGCGAATGAAACTTATCCTAACGCAATTGGAATTGATTTTTAACATTCTAAGGGTTTCTAAACTCCATATAAACCCCCTTTACACATTTTTATAGGGGAGAACTGATTTGGGGAATCCAAAGGCTAGGGCAAAGCTCAAGAACAAGGTTTAATTTATTTTTTTTATTTTATTTTCAATTTTTGCCTTGTAAACTCATGAAATCTCTTCTTCCAAAGAGATTCATGAGTAGCTAAACCTCTTAATTTCTAGGGTTGTGGTTGAATATGAAAGTTGTGGCTTGAAAATCATAGTATCTATTTTGTTTTCCATCTATTGAGTTATTTATTTCTTCTTGCTTTCAACTATCCGTTTGATTGATCACCTTATGAATATTATCTAGGGCTTATTTGTTGGACTTAAAAAAAGGAATGACAAGTGTAACAAGAGGAAATATGGCTAGTTTGTGAACTTTATAGGGAAAGAAAATTGATTCATCACCGAGGATAGAAATATACTCTGTGACCTAGCTTAGTTGATACAGACGATTTATTTATGACTTCACTATTAATCGATGACCACAGAAACATATGCATTAGGGATAGTCGAGTAGGCTTAGATTTGTTGGAAAAGACACTTAATATAGCTACAATTAACCTGCAACTAGTAACTCAGGAAAGCAAATTAGACGAATGATTGGATATCACAATTGGATTATCAAAATACCATAACCCTAGATCTTTTGTCAAATCTAAATTACAACACAACCAATCTACGACTTGCGTATAATTATTTTTATTTACATTGAAAATAGATAAATCACTCTTAGTTATTGGTCATCTACTGAATAGATCGAATAAGAATTAAAAGTAGAACTTTAATTTGTCAAATCCTTGTGGGTACGATATCTAGACTTACATCCCTTATTACTTGTACGGCCACATACATTTGTGTGTGCAAAAGGACGCAACAATCCTCATTTGTGCCACCTCTTGAGCAACTGTCCTTTTTAGTGCTCATTGCTCTACAGATGTTTTATTTGCATAAGTACCTGCAGTTATTTCTACCTCCCAAGTATGTCAACCTCGATTGATTTTTGGGATCTGATCTAGGATCTCAGAAGCATATTCCAACAAAGACTCAGGAATGCCCCACCTATTATAGTGTGTTCTACAACCTTAGTATTAGAATTTAAGGCTCAATAAAAGATCTCAAGTAAGTTTTTACTAGCCATCATGTGGTTCGTAACACTCTGTATCTTCGTCTTGAACCTCAACCAAGTCTCGTACAATGCCTCTAAATCCAACTATATAAAGTTGTATATCTCATTTTTCAATTACAATATTGTGGAAGGAAAAAAAATTGATCCAAGAACTGAGTGCTCAACATGTTCCAAGTAGTAATAGATCTAAGTGGTAATTCACTCAACCACAAAGTAGCTTCTCCTGTTAGAGAGAATAAAAATAACCTCTGTCAAGTAGCCTCCTAACTCACTCTAAGTGGATTATACAAAATTTACAACCACATAAAGTTCATAAATATGTATATTTTTGTCATCTATAGGAAGGCCAACAAATACCCCTTTTAAATTCAGCAGTTGGATCATGGCACTCATAATGTCAGACTTAGTCCCTTGAGTTAGTTTTGGCAGAATGATTGTACTCATTTCAATTGGCTCTGAGTAATCTAAATCTTCTTCAATACCAACTGGGTTAGATATTATTATAGAGGTTATTGCCCCCTATGCCTTCTCTATTTGTCCCTATCATAAAGTTCAGTTGAACGATTTGCATCATCTTATCTAACCCACTCTTTTTTTGTTGATTGTCTGGCAACGGCTAGCCTAGCATTTTCCTCAGCCATCAATCGAGCGTTGACTTATTTCATCCCCTGACCAATATGTTATTGTAGTGGTTGATCATAAAGTTTGTTACCATCATGAACACTTTCCAGTAATGTTGTTAGATCATGAACTCCTTTGTAATCATCCTTCAATTGTGTCTCATAGTTCTCTCAAGCTCCGTATCAAATAGAATCAGGAAATTGCCTTGACTTCCAGTACTGGTCATACATCGATGTGTGTCATAGAAACTATAAAAAGTAAAATCAAGAAACAACAACCAATAACCCCAATAAATACACTCAAATCAATTTCATAACTGTATTCCCCGATAATGATGGCAAAATATAATGTCACTTAAATTACATTTCTAAACGAAATATAACGTGATCATTGTCAAATATAAAACCCAACAAAAGTTGGGGTCGATCCCAAAGGAATAGATCAAATCATAAATTAGTATGTAAATTAAGGTAATGAATAACAATTTCTAGTAAAAGAGGGGATTTGTAAATAAGTAATTCATTAGTAATAGTTGTTGATTTTTTG
This sequence comes from Capsicum baccatum var. pendulum, assembly GCA_030864225.1. Classification (NCBI taxonomy): domain Eukaryota; kingdom Viridiplantae; phylum Streptophyta; class Magnoliopsida; order Solanales; family Solanaceae; genus Capsicum; species Capsicum baccatum. The sequence goes on from CM061554.1 coordinate 45,253,775, forward strand.
AATTTGTAATCAATATAAGAGAAGAACTAGGAATGTATTCCTCAGTAACTTTATAACTTCATAGGATCATCATATTTGGTGATATCTCTCGGTGTTTGGTCTACAGAATTAATAGGTTATGCATAACCTAGAACAACTTTATGCTCTTGCCTAAACAATATCCTTAGGTAAGTTCTCTCTTTTCCTGAGCCAGCATTACTAACCCCTATCGTAGTTTCCAAATAACTATCCCATATTATAGGCTCAAGCTATTAAGTAAAGGTTGATAGCTCCAAGACTTTGTTGGTTATTCCATTCTTCCCATTCGTATTCATCCTTTCATCCAAAAGATAGATTAGGCAAATTCTAACATTGGTAATATCAAAAAGGATTCAAAACCAAGGGAACAATCAATACATAAACACCAATTGAATATTACTATATATTTTGAATCTTACGTCATTAATCTATCATGGTTCCTACAATTCTAGCTATGGTATTTAGCTACTCATAATTGCAAACACACAAGAAAAATACTAGAAGAAAGCATAACTATGAACTTACAAGAACAATAGAAAAACTCCAAAATCTCAGTTCAAATTAAAACCCTAAAAATTAATGTTTGTACTTGCAAAACTAATATATGTCTTGAAAATAATAATAGAACATAGCCCCAAACAATAGACCTACATTGAGTATTAATAGGCAAAAAGAAAAATAATGTGTAATACAAAGTTGATGATGACTGCACCTCTGACAATAAGTCATTCGATCTGATGACAACGTGAAGTCAGTATTCTTTCTAGATGTTGCATGTTTTTTTGGTTGACTAGTGACAGGTCGTTTATTCACCCTACTATTCTTAGGGTGACTCAATTCACTGGACCCTTTTACATCTTCTCAAGACTTTTCTTGTCTGCTCAGGATGACTCATTACGACTATCCATCATGTGATCCTATGGGTCGTAGCCTCCTGTTATACTCTACTTATCCTTAATCTTACCATGACTCTAAGATTTACTATAGTACTAATGACTTCATGCTATGACTTGTTATGTGTCTTAATGAGTCATAATCCACCCTCATTACCACTGTACTACTTTGCACATCTTCAGAACTTTGGCCTTTTTGCTTCCCATGACTCATATTGAAACCCAGCGATTCATAGGAAGTACTCGTAGTCAAGTCATCCTCCAATTCTCTAAGTTTAAAACTATTATGATTTAATGACGGCTGAGGCTACGAGTTGTATTGTGACCCAACAACTTGTGGCCCAGTGTCCCATAACTATACTTGTACAATTCTTTTTTTTTCATTCATTCAGCTTCGAACCTTGTTCCCTGTAAAACTATGATAACCACCTTATATCTATGTAAATAAGCCTTTAAATTAGCATATTTTTCTCATTTTAAGCATTTAAAGTGTCATAAAATTATGATATGTCACTTGTTTATTGAACACACTCGCCCTATGTGGCATTTTTATAGCCAATAATTTTTTAGTGTTGAGAGCGTGAAATCAATCTCACCCTGCATGTAAATTATAAATAATTTTACCCACTTAAATTATACGCATCACCCCTTCAATATTAAAACACAAAAATAACATAATCCACTTTCTTTTAAAAAAAAAAAAAACTAGACCCTTTTATACCTGCCCCAAAATTTCTCCAAGTAAAAATTTGATTCCACTTCTTTCTTGAATACCAATTTATGCTTTTTACGCTTTAAATCCTAAAATATGATAGTGTTTTTGAGTAATTCTTGAAGGAGAATCTGGTCCAAGTTACATAGAAAAAAATGAGATGGAATATGTAAGTATGAATAAGGACACATCTCTTAAATTGAGTTACTTTATTATACAAAATAATTTACCTATATTACTATTGGTAAGTTTTATTATAAAGACCCTAAAAGGAATGTCTTTGTTGCAGTGAAAAATAACTTTAATTCACTAAGATTTATTTAAGATCTAAATAATAGAGAATTTTTATACATTTATGTGAAACATGTTGTGGATGACCTAAAAATGATGGAAGATGGGACCCCAACACATTATCTTTGTGGGCTAGTAGTTAATGAAAGTAATAATATGATTGGTGATAGTAGTAATGTAGGTAATATCATCTCTATATTCCATGATATTAATGTTGAAGGGTTACATGAGGGACATACCCAAACTAAAAACATAAATGAAGAAGTTGGTTTAGGTGATCTCTCAGATTTAGAATGGGTTAAAATAGATTTGAATAGTAGTGATAACTCTCAAAAATTTAATATTTTAGAAGATAACAATTTTAAGGCTGATGATGAGTTAATATCTCTTATGAATGAAAGGATAAACATGACGAAAGAGAAGAAACCTACCCAAATGTGTAAATAAAACTTACAACAACTAGTGTTGATTTGGGATTTAAAGACATTTGAAGGAATAAGATTGTACAATGAAAGATTAGGGAGAGATGAGCAGTTTATAGATACCTCATATTTTGATAGTGAAGATATTATGAATGAATTAGATCATGAAGCTATGAGGGGTGTTGATTTACCAGTAAGAAGGAAAAGTAAAAAGGTGAGATTTCATCTTGATGGTGTTGTTACTAAATTTGAGCTTGATATGGTATTGAAAATTGTAACAAATTTAAAAAGGTTGTGGCAGAGTATGATGCTGAATACAAAGCTAGATGAAAGCTTAAGATTAATGAGAAGCATAGATTTAGGGTTAGGCGTAAGGATAAAAGGTGGAAATGATTGTTATTCGCTAGCATAGATAAAGGTTCTGGTGATTTTATGGTCAAGATCTACTATCATGTACATGTATGCACCACTACAACTAAGAATAAATTATGTACATCTAAGTTTATTGCAAATAAGTTTAAGGATGAGATAAGCTGTCAACCTTATATAAAACTAAGAAAAAATCAAGAATTGATAAGAAAAAAGTTAAGACTGTGTTGGAAGAACTGTTTATTATGAGCCAAAGAGTGAGGTGATTAAGGACTTCTTGGGTAATTGAAAAATTAAATTTACAAGATTGTATGACTATACAAATATGATTAAAAATACTAATCCCGACAGTTATTGTTGGGTGAGGATAGGTATAGAGTGTCAACCACAAAAAAAGTATTTGCTTACTTTTATATTTGTTGTGAAGCATTAAATAGAGACTGATTAACAGGATGTAGAAAAATCATTGATTTAGATGGATGCTTTTTTAAAGGTACTTGCAAGGGTGAATTGTTATTTGAAATTGAAAAAAAAATAATCAAATATTTTCAATTGACTGGATAGTTGTAAATCAAGAGACAAAACATAATTGTAGTTTTTTTATCAACTACCTGATTGAACATTTGATCTTAGGCACTGGATATGAATCACTTTTGTGTCAGATATGCAAAGGATTAGTCTAATTTTTATACTTCAGCTTTGATCTCATATTTTTCTACTATACACTTTATGTTTTAATATCTATTTTTATTTTAATTTTTTATGTTTACCAAGGGTTTTGTGCTAACTATTCTTGAGTTGCTATCAAATTGTAAGATGAGATGGTGTGCTAGACATATCTGATCCAACTGATATTAGAACTGGAGGGAAGAAGAAAATAATTCTGAAAATATGCTAAAGCTAGTTTTGAAGTGAAATTTCAAGGTGGAATGAACAAACTTTGTCAACTTGATGAACATCTGTGAAAATTTGCTACATTATGAAAAAAAATATGACGTAGCACATATTTTAAGGAGCATGCTAAATGTGACATTATTGAAAATAATATGTCTGAGATATTCAATTCATGAATTTTAGTTGCTGGACATAAATCTATAATCACTATGCTAGAGGAGATTAGGTATAAGATAATGAATAGAAATGTTAAAATAAGAAAGTTTGATGACACTTGAATTTCAAATACCTATAGCCTTATTGGTATTTGAAGAGAAAAAAATGGCTAAAAATTGCACAATTAGATTCAATGATCAGATTTGATATGTAATTCAAGATAATCCTTATAGGCATATAGTTGATATTAGAAAGAAGACTGTACTTGTAGAACCTAATAATTGAGGGACATACCACGTCTGCATGATGTCTTGGCATATTATGATAAAGACATAGAAGCTGAAAAACATGTGAAAGACTGATATACAAAGATACTTTTATGAAGACTTATGGCTACTTTCTCCCGCCAATACCTAACATAAAAATATGACCTCACACAATGTATTATGATTGAGTCTCCTCAGTGTAGACCAATGCCTAGCAGACTAGCAAAATGCAGAAGAAAAGAAAAAAATGAGCCTAAAAAAAGTATGAAAAGTTATTCAGAAAAGGAGTAAAACTTACTTGCTCCAAATGTCATCAAGTTAGCTATAACATAACATTTTGTAAAATCATGGTAATACATTCTTCTTTTTTAATTTAATAATTATACAATAGTATTTATACCACACATTTTAATATGCTCTATTGATAGGCTGGGCTGAGACAACCTTAAAGTTCTGGCAGGCCACTAAGTTATAGCCAACCACTAAGGTCTAGCCAATTATCAAGCTCCAGACGGCGATTAATGGTTAGCCAGTAAGTCAGTATTATACGTGTTGATACTTTAGTTGTTATAGGAGAGCAGCCATCTGAAAGAGGTGGAGGTATAGACAGGAGCACTGACAGAGGTAGGGGAATTGGCAGAGGGATTGAAAGAGGTACTGAAAGGAGAAGAGGAGTTGTATCTGGCCAGCAACCTAGAGATAAAAGAGCCATTAGAGCATCAATATCAAAAATAAACCAAAGAGGCCCAAGACAATAGGATTTGACATCTACACTAATCAAATGTGAAAATGAAATTTTAAATGTAAGTATGTCATACAACTTCATATGTTTCTTAATTCTTCTTTGATAAATATCATTTTACTTTATTGTATATAGTCTGGTACTAGGTGCAAAAGAGTTGTCACTCCAGGTGTTTACAAAGATGCAGTTTTAATAAATATTGATATTTCTGATAAGCCTCGAGAAATGAAGTAAAAAGGAAAGAATACTGTCACAACTACATAATTACAGTGTATGAGTCAGTCAAGGAAGCCAAATTAGAAGTTCTAGTGCACCAAGAGATGTGTGAACTTATTGAATCAAATTGTGTTTAAGTACTACCTTGTAATTTCAGTAGCAAAATCATTGATTGTGTGATTGTTTTATATTTTATTGGAATATTTGAAGATTTTAAACTATTTTTAGTGGTTTGTTTTAAGTTTACTTTTGGTGGATACTTATGTATATTTGGAGTTCATTAGAGCAGTTGAAAGATAGTCTATTTTGTGTGAAAAGTGTTGATTAATTATACTTATGATCTTATGCTTTACATTATTTTTGTGGATGATTTACATTCTCCTGTACTTTATCAATTGAAAGGTACTTCATTTTGTATGAAGATGTTTTACTCTCTCATACATATTAACTTTTTTGAATCATTAGTTATCACTGTGTGATACCATTGTGTAAATCATTTAACAGTAACCTTTTTAATCAGTAGTTACCACTATGTGAATCATTTGTACACTAAAAATAGGGAGACTAATACTCATTACACAACTTATCATCATTTCTTCGTACACAATTTAAGTCATAAAACAAATCAATTACAATTAAAAAAAGTCAAATCAAAACAATTCCATACAGTAACCTAACCCAAAGTTAGCCTTAAAATCATTTAAGAACATTTTTGAAAGAAATTTCATGTAGCCAAAATCACAACTGCATCAATGTATATCACCCTTAATTTTCTTGATCGATTTCTCTCTTCTTTAAATGCTATGACGTTTTTCAATAAACTCCATATCACCTTATTTGCTTGAGAAGGCATTTCGTCATCGTATTACTGAAAGTAATTGCATTCATATTTCGTCGATGAGATAAAAGACAAAATTAAATTAAAAATGCTAAATTCATTTGATAGAAATAAACGATGAATACCTTTGAAGTTTTGTGAAAGAATCTGAGTCCAGCATTGAGTTGTGTTCATGAGATCTTAATTTCAGCTTTGAGTCCACATCGACATACCACTTTTACAGTTGAAGAAGATAAAGACGATGAGAAAGATAATTTGACATTGTATTAAAAATGGCAATAAGGAAAAAAAAAAGGAAGACAGATGTGAAATTACGAAGAGAAGGAGAAAAATTACTTGACCTTCAACTAAAAATAACGGATGTGGAAAAGAGATGAAGAAACCCGATGAGAAATTCGACGAAGGGGAGGGGGGGATTAAAGCTAAATAGAAAAAGAGGAAAAAATACCGTTGGAAAGTGTCATATTAGATGCTTCCTTACGATTTCACGTGCTTGAGAATCATGAGAACGCCAATGTGTCAGGCCGGACGTTTATATTTAATTGACACAATTTCTAAATAATTCAAGGATTTAATAGACACATTGTTTAATTGAGATGCCAATATATAAAAAATCAACAAGTTCAAAAGCTTGCGTATATATTTCACCATAAATTTAACCTTTTTTCCATTATCTTTCTCTCCTCAAATCTCAAGAAGCCTGTTGTAGATATAATAGTGCACTGTTGCAAACATAGCTTAAGTGTGGATGTTTCTCTAGTTTTCTCTCTTTTCTATAAGCAACATAGCTGAAGTGTGGATTAAAAAAATTCCAAGAAACGGTTCAATATATGTACCTTCTTTGTTGATATACCGCAATATAGGAGCCACTTATTTCTTATTATAGAATATTCTTACTCTTCAATTAATATCCCAAATTGGTCTCATTCAAATCCTCTATAATTTCTCGTTTATTTTTACACAAAAACTTACAATATCATTTTTAAATATCTCAAAAATCATAATGCTATTTTTTGGAGCTGCTCCTAATACAATGTCTTTCACATCGTCCATCCTATCTGCCCAACTTTTAAAGAGACTAGATCACAAGTTAACAACAAGATCCTTTTAATTAACTTTGCCTTTATGATATAAAGATAATAGAGGAAGGTGAGCTGAGAATACCAGCATGACACTAGTCATCATTATGTCTCATGGACCTTCACATTAATGGGTCTTAAACTGTCATTAGAATATGCTAATAATGATTAGGTACTTAGCTTGCATATACACAAGCTTTACTTTTGTAATCATGCTTTAAAGCCACCCTCTTAGCTGTTTTAGCACTTTTGGTTTCACGAATTACATATGTTTTTTTTACTAATAAAGAGATTATATCCGTGATCCACCCCTAAAGTGAAATAAGCGTAAAGAAAAAAACAGTAGACTGGATCAACCTACAAAAATGAATTGTTCTCTCCGAAATCAATCATCCATAATATTAAATATATCATTTTCTATAGTCATAGTGATTCTCTTATTCAACTATTTCGATCATTTCCAAACACCTCATATCTTTTGTTCGGGACGTCTTTTGTATGATTTTTCTTGCAGTGTCATTTTCAATGGGTTCTAAGAAGAGAAATTAAAAAATTGAATTAAGTGATACTAGTCATTCTCACTCAACCTACCAAAGTTCTCTTTTTGCTTAAACCATAACAATATGTTGAAAGGAATCTTTGGCTTTCCTTTTCTCATACCTACTATTCACATATACTATAGAATAGTGTTAAGTTTTATACATCCATATTTTTTAATGTAACTTTTTACAATAAAGAAAAGAATAAAAGCAGACTGTCAAAATAATGATAGATAGAAACAAAAATAAAATTAAAGAAAACACTCACTCATTATGTACTCTTACAAAGACACATGTAATGTACAATTAAACTTTTCCTTCTAAAATACCAATACTTAACAAATCTCATGTGATGAAATGATGAAAAAGAAATGAGAGATAAGGCAAAAAAGAAGTTACTTTCCCCTCTATGCCTTAACCCTCTTAAAATGCTAATGGGAGAGAAAAAACAAAAGACAAGAAAATTGTTGCTACTCCTAATTGTCTACAATAAACAAGGACAAATTGCCTTGCACTGGAATCTTTGCTGGACTCTCTCCAGCTTTGCAAAGCCCGTGCTTTGTCCCCTTTCAGAACATACAAAAGCCAGATCAGTGCTAGTGAAAGATTGCAGGTACACAGCAAAATAATTGAAGCACACATAAGCTGACTCGGACATCACTGTTACTATAAAAAAAAAAAAAAAAAGGACAGAATAGCTTCACCCTAGTTGGAGTACACACACATTCAGCATTCCCCTCCTTTTGCCCACAAAAGGTGGAGATTTGACCCCATCCCCCTTCCAAAATTTTGGATCTAACTTTGACAAATGACCTTTGGACCTTCCGGACAAAAACATAGGCAGACCTCAGAACCATTGATGCCTACCATTAGGACCAAAATGCACAGACCATTTCCAGGGCCTTATCTCTATGTCAAGGCATTTATCCTTCCATAAACTTTCTGCAATGAGAGCAGAGTTTTATCAGCTATGCCTTAGATTTCAGTTGCATCATTGAGTTTCTGTTTTAGTAAAATAGCTTCCAAGGACTCCAAGATCACGGCTGAAATTGTCGAAAAGAAAATGAAAGAAGTTAGACAATGTGATAAGACATTCAAGAACATATGACAGGGTTGAGTTAAAAAGAACAAAAATCTACCAATTTATCTTCTTTGGCGCGGTAATTGAGCTAGAACTTGACTGTTACATGAGACTGTTACATGAGCTCCTTACACGAAGATCAACGTTTTTTAGATCACGAAGATGTTGTAAGATTTCATGAAGAAGATCCATCCCTTTATCGCCTTTCTTCAACGAGCTAACGCAATTCTTTAGGAACTCTCTATCTGCCTCAAGAGCTTGTAGCCTTTCATGTAGATAATCCAACTCCTCTTCCACATCTAACCTCTTGTTTTCCTCATGACCACCATTGGAATAGCCATTTTCATGTCCATTTAGCATAACATCTCCGTTTTCGTCACTCATTGCATCAAAAAGTGGAAGAAGTCCCTTTCCCTCAGCATTGACTATTTTTTGTGGATGGTGTTTCCCATTCATTTCACTCAAAAATCCATTGGCATGTCCGTCTATCTCTACATCTAAATGAGAAATTTCCTTTGTGTGGTTTCCATTCTCTCTATATGAATCGTCCATTGGCCTAACATCCTCGAATCCTTTTGTGTCCTCATCATCCATGGTTATAAGCTTTTCCTCCAACATCTTTAGCTGCACAAGAATGGACATCCTCTCTTCCTCGAAATCAACAAAAGATTCTTCCAATTCTTGAACAGCATCAACTTGAACTTTATGATCCTCACATTCTTGATGACAATAAAAGCTGTCACAGTCCTTTGGTTCTTGATTCAAATCAATAGATACCTCCTCACTTTCCTCACCATTGCTGTAAGAGGCTGATGAAAATCCGCTTCTTGCAACACTTCCATCTTTGCTTCTCTTCAACATCCTCGTTGCCTTTTCTTTTGCTTCATATTCCGATAACCTTTTCCTATATACTTCCAATTCTTTCTCTAGCTCTTGCTTTTCCTTCTCCCTCTTTACCATAAGCTCATTCAAGAGTTGCAACGCTTCTTGATCATACTCCGATTGTTCTTCCATCATTCTCTGGTATTGCAGTGCTTCCATCTGCATTGCTGATTTTTCTTCTTGAAGCTTATTTATCATAGCCATTGTCTGATTAGCAGCGACAGCAGAAGCACTCCTCTCTTCTTCTAACTCCGTATACAAAGCATGTAGAGCTTTTCTCTCAGCTTTTAACGCTGATTTCAGGTGTTCAATCGATGAAGCTGTATCTCCACCTTCTAACTCACTAACCACACTCCCATCAAAAGACTCAGTTCCGAAATCTTTCTTCTCAAAGAGTAGTAATTTCTTATGCAACTGATGGAAGCTATCGGTAGAAGTTGGTGTTTCTGGAACTTTTTCTTCTTCAGTCTCATCCAATTTCGAAGATATTGATGATTGCTTGTTCATCACATGTTCCTCAAGTTCTACTGACAATAATTTCAATTGTACTAGTTTTTCTTGATCTTCTTTAGTACCTAACAAGGTATAATAAAACAAATAAATACATTGCTGCATAACCATAGAAAACAGGCTTAAACCGTTACTTTCTTCACAACAACCTATCCAGTTTAGTCCCATAGAGTGGTGTCGGGGGAGGGTAGAGTGTACGCAGACCGTACCCCTACCTCAAAGGTAGAGAGGTTGCTTCCAATAGATCCTCGGATCAAGGAAAAACAGTCCAAAATTGTCCAGCAACAGAAGTAACCAAAATGAAAGCAGAACAAAGAAAATTGCTTTGCTACTAAAAGATTTGCTTTAACCTTACCATGTGGGTCAATTTCATGGAAATGAGCAGAACTTGTGGAAGGCTCTTCATGTGTACAGGAATTAGGAGATCCTTGACATGAAATTTCATCTGACAGATTCATAATAGGAATTTCATTTCCAATTAACACTTCTGTCTCAATTTCATTAATTTGTGGTATTTGGGAAGCCTCTTCTGAAACTACAAAAGTAAGCAAAAACAATCAGAAACAACAACATACCTAGTTTTATCCCACAAAGTGGGTTACGGGGAGAGTAGAGTATATGCAAACCTTATCCCTACGTCAGAGGTAGAAAGTTTGTTTCTGATAAACCCTCGGCTCAAAAAAAACAGTCCAAAGCAGTTCAACAAAAGAAGTAACGGAAGTACAAGAAACAGAAGATAGTAGCAGAATAGAAACTACAACAAAACCATACGATAATCGAGGTGCAAGGAATCAACAAATAGTGACAAAAACTGAAGGACAAGAAACTACAAGAGTATTAGGAATATGTACCTTGTTGAACATCTGAATCTTTTTCTTCCCTTACACTTTCAACTTCAATATGAACATTATCCCTAGCAAGTGCTTGCCGCAACTGAGTATTGTCAAATTGCTCATGAACCTCTTTTACTGAAAGGCATTCTTCAACACAAAAACCGAAACCATTCTCATTTTCCTCCATCTCCATAGAATCAAGAACTATAAACTTAGGTTCCTCCTCAATCTTGTTCTCAACAACCAATTCAACTTCGTCATTGACTTGTTCCTCAGAACTAAAATTGACTTCATCGTTATTCTTTATGTAATTTTCGTGCATCGGTTGATTTTGGCTGTGATCTTCCTCAGTTATTGAATCAATCAATTCAACAGGAACCAACTTATGACCACTACATTCGACGAAAAAATCCAAATGCTGAGGAAAAAATTCAAAAGATGAGTCCTCAATTACACAAACTTGAACAGCTTTATCTTTCATGACCCTTTCTCTATAGTGTTCCTCTATGTAATCCGTTATTCCTTCAAGAACCAAACATTCCCCATCATCTTCATTACCTTCCAATTTTCTAATCTCAGAAACAGGCAAAGAAACATCAGAAAGATCAGTTTTTTCTTCATTCCCACAACTTCCTATGGCAAAATCTGATCTTTCTTTTTCGAAATCATCACCTTTATCCATTAGATCATCATCTTTTGACTCAATAGCCAAATTGCCTTTTCCCAAATCATCAGAATAAGGCTTAGTCAAAATATCATTATTCAGAGTCGAAAATTTCCTCTCCAAGATCACACCACAGCAAGAACACTTCAAATTCACCTCACCATCCTCCAGAACTCCACAAAAATCATGGCGTGAGGATGAGCAATCCTCACAGAGATCTTGAGATTCAGTCAACTTCTGATGATTTAAACAGAAACCAAGTTTGGATAACTCTGTAGTATGTATTTCACAGACAAGATCTCTGCGAAAAGTCTTAGTCCTTTGATGATCGAATGCATGATCAATTCGAGAACATAATGGACAAGGTGGCTTTAGTCCAAAATATTCAGCAAATTTGATGATCATATAGGAGAAGAAAGAGTTGAGTAGAAGTAGAATTATCAAAATCCATTCCAACACTGCATACATAAGAACCATTGTGATCTTGTTGGTATTTTTTTGTAACATGGTTGCGAATTTGTTAGCAGCCATTTCTAATGATCCGTAAGAACAAACACACAAAAAATAATACAGTAATAATAATTCAACTTGACACGGACTTATTAATGTCTGATGATCACGAAATACAGACAAAAATAATAATAATGATTTAAGTTGTGAGAAACTTAAGTTGCGGTGATATACACAAAGTGATATACAGAGGGAAAGTGAAAGAGCTAATTCAAGAATCAATGGAAAATGAGAGAGAGAGAGAGAGAGAGAGAGAGAGGAGTGAAGGTAGAAAAAGAGGGAAAATAGTTTAAAGTAGATTCGATGAAGGGAAGATTTTTTATATTTTTGGATTGAATAACGAGAAAGGACGCCAAATGAGACCTGAATCTGTCAATAAGCTGGGGGCTTACTACCGTATCGTGTCTAAATATTATGGAGTATTGTATATATAAAATTAAAATTATTTTTATTTACATATAATAAATGTTAGAAGTTTTAATTTATATATTACTTTTTTATATTTAAAATATACTTAGTAAACTGTTAAGTGCGGAGCTAAGCAGAAAAACGGGTTCAATCAACTTCCTAAATTGGAAAAAAAAATATGCTGAATTTCTTGATTTTTTTCTTGTAAAATCTTTATATTTTGAATATTTTAAATGAGAAAAACTTGTAAATATGTAGAAAAGAACTACTCCATGTGATGAAATAAATACATGTAAATTGAAATAAATAAATCAAAGAGAGGAATATATATATATGAAAAGCATCTTTGAGTCTAGAGAATGTCGACAAAGTTTAATCAATAAGTTTACACATTCAACAGTTAGAATTTAGTAGCTTAATTGGTTATCTGAACTTTCACCTTATTGGTGAGGATTCGATTTTCTATATTATAATCCTTTCTTCTACCTTAATTTTTTTAAAATTTAAAAAAAAAAAAAAAAAACAGCCAACATTTGTTGGATTCTTCTCATCGTGCACATTGATTTATTTAAGGAAAAAGTATCAAATTTATTCCTCTACTTAGGAATATTGGCTAATTATATTTTTTATTATATTTTAGAATTAAATTTATTCTCGAGTTAAGAAACTTTTTATCTATATCCTTACTTGAATAGAAAAACTTAGATCAACGTTAAATGCCCTATTTTCTAAAAACAAAACACACCGTAATCTAACCCGACCCGATTCAGAAAAATGACACAAACAAATATACTACGCCCTCAATTTTATTGATCGAATTTTTCCAACGAACAAAATATACTTCTCTTTCAACGTGCATCGTTAGCAGGTTGTTTACGAACGAACAAAAAATAAAATAAAATAGGATAACGCAAAAGCATGAAACTAGAGAAAATGTCTAATACAATCTCTGTCCCTATTCTAGTTATGTTTAAATTTTAAATTTTAGTATGTAATTTTATGTGTATCTGAATTTTAGAATCAGTATGTAAATTTTTTGAGTAATTGACATAACAACAAATTTGTATTGATTTAAATTGTATATATAGACATAAGAATGAAAAGATTTCATGATTGTTTGTGTCAGCACTGATACAGATTCACTTTTCATAAATTATGCATTGATAAATATCGAATGGTCTAATCGCGTTGAAAAAATTTGACCAACAGAAGTGAGGGAGGGGTATATTTTTTTATTTTATTTTTTTGTGTGTGTTGCGGGTCAGGCAAGAAAGATTAGATTGCAGTGCATTTTTTTCAAAAAAAAAAAAAGGCATTTAACGCTAATTGGGGTTTTTTGTTAAAAAAGGGTATAAGTAAAAAATATCTTAACAATGAGGGTAAATTTGATCTCAAATTATGACAATAAGGATAAATTTGATACCTGAGTATGACAGAATATATTTAATCAATTTTTTAAAGTAGAGAGATAAATTTTGATCATTTTTCATTTATTTAATTAGCCTATACTAGTAATTATTAGTAATATATATTTATCTTATTAATTTTTGCCTTCATTTGTTTCATTTCAAAAAAAATTACTAAACATATAGAGCAATTTGGTGTACGAATATTTTATTTCACATAAGATTTAAGAAAATATTATATGTAAAGAAATGTGATATAGATAGCATATCTCAAGTATTAAGAATTAATTTCACATTAAAATATGTGACTTATACGTTGGTCATACAAGGTTGCTAGATTGTTGCTCTAAACCCCCCCCCCCCCCTCCCCCGCCTCAAAAAATAGAAAATTAAAGTCTTGTTATGGAATATAAAAGCAAGAACAAGAAGAACAAAGAGAGAGAGAAGATGGAACTTTTTTATTTCCATTGATGGTTGAGAGTTCATCAGAATGAGAATACAATGAACAAAATCCCTATATTTATAGAAAAAAATACTCCTAATTTCTAATTAAAAGACAGATACTTCAAATCTTGACAGATATCAACTAAATCTTGATAGATCTTATCTATATTCTTGATAAACATTCACTCTAATGTAAATACATTTATAACACTGCCTCTTGAATGTCTAATTGATAGATAATGTGCCTCGTTAAAACCTTACTAGAAAAAATCCAGTAAAAAAATCTAGTGAAGAAAAAAGAGTACACATCTCTAATAATACGCATGTAGGTTGCCTCATTAAAAACATTATAAGGAAAATCTAGTGGAATAAAACCTCGTAAGAAAAAAATAGTATAGCGTGTATTAACTCCCCCTAATGAGATCATCCTTCAACCTTTGCATCCCGATCTTGTGCACCATCTTCTTGAAAGTTGCAATTGCAGGAGACTTGGTGAATAAATCAGTCACATTATCACTTAAACGAATCTGTTGCATGTTAATATCACTATTCTTTTGTAGCTCATGTATGTAGAAAAGTTTTGATGAAGTGTATTTCGTTCTATCTCCTTTTATGAATCCTCCATTAAAATGTTTTATGCATGCTACATTATTTCTATATAAAATTGTGGGTACATTTTCACATTTCAAATCATATTTTTCTCGAATGAAATGTATCATGGACCTCAACCATACACATTCTCGACTTGTTTCATGAATAACTATTATCTCAGCATGATTCGATGAGGTGGCTACGATAAACTGATTTGTATATCTCCAAGATATGAAAGTATCCCTACATGTGAACACATTGCATGTTTAAGATCAAAATTTATACGGGTTAAATAAATCCTCAGCATCAACATAATCAACAAGATCAGAACCACAAAAATGAGCTCATATCAATAGTCCCTTTTAGAAATCGTAATATATGTTTGATCTCATTTCGGTGTCTTTTAGTAGGAGTAGAACAATACTTTGCTAACAAATTGACTGAAAAGACTATATCAGGCCTTGTAGTATTTGTAAGATACATTACTACACCAATTGGACTAAGATATGGTACTTCAAGACCAATCCAATTCGAGATGTTTCTTATTTCAACAAATAATTTATTGTTTTTGAAAACTCTCTAAGAGTTTCAATAATATTCAGACCATTAATTTATCCCTTATAAGGATAATAAAAAAGTTTTCTGAAAACTTTATATGCTTCAGGAATTTTGAATCCTTTAGAAATTTTTATATGGAATTTTGTCAAGTGACAATATCAATATGTGTGAATCTTAAAGTGTCTGGATAACAAATCAAATAAGTGTTATGCTTACCAAGATGCATCCTTTCATGTCACTTGATAAATGTTTCTACGACAGTATACTTAGATAAACATAGAATTTAGATCCTCGTAATCTTTTACAATATTGCACTAATAGTGTATTAATGATATTAATGATATATCATTTTGTATTGATTAACAGTGTGACATAACATTTTGACATCTCATCACTTCATTATTTTCAGGTACCTGAACCTCTCATAAGGTTTCATGAAGTGTTATGTCATAGGCTCTTCAAGCTCACATTGCCTTCTTATTAAGATTATTTGCTCCTTATTCGTTTTAAGAATTATTTCATTTGAAACCGATTGGTCTATCACGCTTTATGTATGCGTAGACTTTATCCTTTTGGGACACAAAATAGGAGCACTTGCAGCTTAATATGAGATGCTTTCGACATTTGACTTGAATTATCTTTTGAATGAGGATTTGATGATAATTCCTAACATATTTCATAACTCTTTATAATCTCCCTCTTATGTTAGGAAAACTAACATACATCCTCCACTTCTTTGAGCAATTCATCTTTGTGAATCATGGTATATTCATTAATCAAATATCGAACATCAAAATTATTAGATGGAATAGTTGATTCCTGATCTTGAACCAATTGAAAGAGAAGAAATAATCATAATTTATTGGTCTAATGCATACAAGTACTATTGTATGCAGCATCTCATATTTCAGACCAACACATAAACTTTTATTCTCTTTAGCAATGGTTTAGCTATTTATCGAAGGCATTCAATGCCAAATCATCATCATCAAGATAAATTGTCTTGATTATATAATCTGAAAGTTATGTTCTTAACTCAATTTTATTGAGCAAGCAACTTTATGAATGTCAGTCTGCAGGTTGACAATGAATGTACATGTGATCATCTTATTGATGAATCTTTTCAACGTATCACATGATTGGTGAACGAGCTCTTATTCACCTTTTATATTTTTCAAATTTTGAAAAATCAAATCTCAAAATTAGTTGGTCCAACCAATTTTTCATGAGAACAAGCAAATAAATAATTCTTGAAGAATTTTCTATTTCTTCAACATATGTCTAATACTCAATATGCACATTTTCAAAATATAGCAATCGTTCATGTCAATTTATGAACTTTTATACTAGTAAACTCCAAGTTTATAATGACATGTGCATTTTTTCTTTAGTAAATTTCAGATTTACTATTACATGAATAAATTTCAGATTTATTACTTTAGAAGTAGATTTCAAAATAACTCTTCTCAGTTATTTTGCCTCTTTCGGAGGTGAGATGTGATACCATCACAATCAAGTGCACGTTTGTATTAATAAGTTTCTCATTTTCCAGGAATAAAATATAATCGTGTCTTAAGCCTATCAAATTTTGACAGCTTATAAACTCTTTCATGATATTGCTACTTTAGGAGCACATCGAGGCATACATATCTGTCAAAGTATATCATATATTGATACCACATTTACTTCAAGAATTGAGAATATTCAGTAGAACAAATTTCATGATTTTTCATCAAAAAACACATTTTTTGCCTTGGCCATCATTATATCAACAATATGGTGCATTGAGATTCAAACTCAATATCTTATTCATATAAAGGCGTCTTAGATCACAAATCAATGGGGTTTGAACCAACATTTTATTTTCACGGTGCATGTATTCATATCGTGCTTTTGGGAGGATGGTCATCTTTAAGTGGTCAAATCTTTCTTTTAGGCTATTGCACAAAACAAGTGGGTCCTTAGTAGTAAGTATTCAATTTTTAAAATTTCGTCAAGATGATGATGCAAGAAAATCATAGTCTTAGCACGATTTTGATTAGATGCTGTAATTTCTTTCTTTATCACGTCTCCAAGACTCATAGCATCTAATTGGATTTCAGCATTCAACACTCATGAAAGGTAGTTCTTGCTCGAGGCAACGAATTCGAATTTTGTAAGATTATTAGCAATATGAAAAGAAAGAAAATAATACATTAGCCATCAAATTTGAGACGGTTGAGTCTCGTGTTGATAACGTGTTATGAAATATAAAAGCAAGAACAAGAAGAATAAAGAAGAAGAGTAGAGAGAGACTTCTTTATTTCCCTTGATGGTTGAAAGATCATCAGAACGAGGATATAATGAACAAAGCCCCTCTATTTATTAGGAAAAATACTCCTAGTTTCTGACTAAAAGACAGATACTTCACATCCTGATAGATATCAACTAAATTTTGATTGATATCTTATTTATATTTTTGATAGACATTCATTATAATGTAAATACATTTATAACAATTAATATTCTCCAAAAAAAATATTTAAATAAATAAAGACAAGTCAAAAAGTGTTACTCCACCGCACAGGGGCTTCATTTTCTTTGAAGAAAAGTTCGTGAAAAATACACTAACTTGTTTACTTTCTTTCTCATTTCTTTTATCTAATAATTCTTTTAATTTCCCAGATAAAGAGATGTTAGTTCTTATTATCGGTGAGTTGCTTTCTCTCATAATTTTCTTTTTATTTTTGGGTAGTTTTTTTTTATTTGTCAAGACTCGAGAAAAAAGAATGTCTTTGATTAAAAGGGTCGTCTCAGATTAGTAAAGATCGAAATTAAGCTACTGAAAATATATTTCGTTTAAATATGGGTTTTGATATCATCGTGAAAGGACCTACCCTGTAGAGGATATCAAATAGTTGCTTATTAAAGTAATAGTATATATATATATATATATATATATATATATATATATATATATATATATTATTAACACATATAATTATTTTTAACCGTCTGACTAAATAGGTGACTTGTTTTAATAAAGAAAAAATTACCTAAATAATCAAACATTCTTGCGAAATCTATTTATTTTCTCTCTATTTTAAACTAATTACATAATATTTCACTTCTTAACAATTCCCCCATACATGTAGATACATGTCGTAAGTTTCCCTTCCTCCCTCCTCCTTCCCTTCCCCCTCCCTCAAAATATATGTGGATATATGTCGTAACACCCTCAGATACATGCGACTTAGTTGTAATCTTTCATATACATACGAATACATGTGCTTGTATATGAGATGCATGAATTTACTTGAATTAAGTCATGTATTAAGACACCTACATCATATATCTGAGTGTTTTGATCATTTTAATCATTTACTTTTTAAAAAAAAAAATTGATAAAGTAATTAGCTCTTATATTAGTGAATTTTGAGTCGTTTACTCTAAAGGGTCGTTTGATGTAAGGTATTAAAGCACATAATTTTGGAATAAAATAATAGTCTCAAAAAAAATTTGATGTCTTATTTGGTTGTCAAGTTCGGAATAACTCATCCGGAATTAACAAATAGTGTCGGGATAAGGTATCCCACCCTTTAGGTGGTGTAAGTAATCCAACATATATTATCTTCGGATAAAGCCAAAAAATAGCAAAATTATCCTCCATATCCTTTGATTATCACTTTATATATATATATATATATATATATATATATATATATTATTACTACTGTATATAAGAGAATGTGATATTTTGGTAGTCCTCAATTTGTTTTAGTCATTTTTATCCCTAATATAAATTTTAATTACTCTAAAATATTTTATCCATTTTGATAAAATTTGAACAATGATATGGGTTTATTAAATGCTACAAAAGTGATGAGTCATGAAAAATGATAGTGACACCATAAAAACTATTTGTACAATCAAGTTCAAAATTGATCCAATGATTTATTGTCTTTCTATTTTATAGAAATGTTTATTAATCTTACTTCAACTTTTCATTTTTCCTAACAAATTTATCATGGATAAGTAATTAAAGTATCTTGACATTCCCTTTCTGACTAAGTGCATGCTTAATTATTAAATAAAAAGTTATATTTTATATATAGCTAAAAATATTTGAAAATTTAATTTTAAGAAAATATAATTTAACTCTCCAAATATTAATGATACTAAATAATGAAAAATCAGAGCAATTCTTTTTCACATTTTTTTATGATGAATTTTTTTTAACAAAAAAATGAGATTATCAACATTTTATAGAATTTAGAACAAAATAAGTAGTTTAACATGAAATATTAAAGTTTCATACACGTTTAAAAAATATCAACATAAAATCTTTAACATGTATTTTTAGGAAAAAGAAACTACTATTTTTTTTTTTTTAAAAGTAACTTTTTAATTTCTTTTGTATGATTTGATATGAAGGAAAATCTACAAAAGTATTTTATTTAACTAAGTTTTTAAATAGTTTAAATTAAATACTATCGTCATTTATAAACTAACTTTATTGATGTTATCATACAATAATTTGCAGTGTTAAATATTTATTATATCACTTTGAATTTCAGAATTTATTTTCTAATAATAAATGAATTAATTAATATAAGTTTAATTGAAAAAAACTTTATGAAAAAGAATTGAGGAAAAATGATGGAAGTTAATTCAACATAAGATAAAATTTGATTAAGCTAAATAAAGTGAATGATATTTTTATAAACAAACTATCTAGTCTTAATAAAAATGTAATGCATATAGTTTTTAATATCACAAATCAAATAATTATTAAAAATAATATTAAGAAAATTACTCTCAAAATAAATAATTTCAGTATAACTAATTTCAATATAATTTATTTTCCAACGAAACGACCTAAATAAATTGTAGTTCCACAGGGTGTAGGCCTTGGATCCGAAAGCATGTAAAGCCGGTCCAGTATGTGGCATCAAATGGAAAGGGGCCCCACCCAGCAAATTTGGACCGCAGCAAAAGCTAGGTTAGGGGCCCATTAGATGCTGCATTTCATCATATACATCTCTGTCACACTCGCACGCCTTTTGCTTTTTTACACCTAAAACTTTTAGGACTCGTTCGGTTCGAAACAAGCTATTTAGAATAAGTTGAAAATAAATTATTTTGAGATAATTTCTTTTAAGATTATATTAGTATACTTAATATAGAATAAAAATAATAGTATAATTTTGAAGGAAGTCAATCCCGCAATTTTACGTAAATTAATAACTCTTTTTGGCTGTATTTATATTTTTCTAAGGGTGTGTTTGATACGAAGGAAAATGCTTTTCATGAAAATATTTTTCTAGAAAATGTTATCATAAAAAATAAGTTGTTTTCTTAATTATTTCCATACGTTTGGTTGATGAGTGAAAAATATTTTTCGAAAAATATTTTCTAGTATTTGATTGATGAATGAAAAAATATTTTTCGAGAAATATATTTTCGTATTTAGCTAAAGAGTAAAAAATACTTTTTAGAAAAATAATTTTCAATCCAGAAAAATACTTTTTGTAGGATACCTTCGGTATGGAGGAGGAAAATATTTTCTAGGAAATTAAGTAGTTTACTTATATTCTTGTGTTCATTTCGCAGGTAGAAAAATATTTTTAAAAATATTTATATATACTTAACAAAAAAAATTAGAACGAATAGGATAAGAAGAACGAGGTAAGAAAAAAAAATATTTAGAAACTTTTTCTAGAAAATAATTTTTTAAAAATTGAACTTTTTTTGGGGAGAGGGGGGCAGAATAGGTGGTAAATACTGGGATAAGGAAAAAAAATATTATTTTTATGAAAAAAACAAATTTTAAAAAAAAATGAATTGGAGGGACGACTAGTAGGGGTATGGGACGTAAGGAACAAAATAATTTTTTATATAAAAAAAAATGACGGGGGTGAGGAAGTTTTTGAAAAAGTTTGAATCTTTTCAAAAAATAAAAATTTGGAGGGGGTGGTAGGGGATGGGAGACGGGGTAGGGGATGAGGTAAGAAAAAAATTAAAATATTTTTTTTGGATGGGATTATAGAGGGTGGGGATGGTAGGGGATTGGGGATCGGAAGAAGGGGGTGGTTTGAAGAGTTGTATGAACATTTCAATTTGAGAGTGGGGTTCAAAGAGAGTTTTAAAAAATATTTTTTTTATTTTTTGAAGGAAAGTCATTTTTCTTAAATTTGGAGAAAACAAGTTGATTTGGAAAACATTTCAAGACATTTATGTCAACCAAACATGAGAAAATTAAAAATTCGTACCAAACATATTCTGAAAGTGTTTATTTTTCCTCAAAAGTGTATTTTAAAAAATTGAGATGTTTGGTCAAACTTATGGAAGAAAATAAGTGTTTCTAAGGAGTAAAATAAATAATTTTTCAAAAACTAAAAAAAGTAGCTTATCTCTAAAAGCACATTTACAAAAACATTTTTTAAAAAAATATACTTAAAAATAGTTTTAAAAATTCCGTTAAACACAAATTACAATTCAAAAATATTTTTTAAATTTATTGACCAAATTCAAACTACTTCTCACCAAAAGTTTTTTTTTTTTTTTAAAAATACTTTTGAAAAAAAAAACACTTCTTAAAATAAGTTGACTTTAGAAGTTTGATCAATTATGCTATAAACATGGGATACACTCATCTCAATGTTAACTAGTATAGTACCCGCACAATGCACGAAAATTATTATTATTTCATCGATTGTGAATTTAAATCATTTTGTCAAGGATTCAAATTCAAAGAACCAATCACTACTTTATAAATTGATTATTCACCAATGAAGTTTATAAATTTCAATAAATTTTATGAGCATTCAAAAATCATCATCCATTCATTCATCTAAAAAGTTAGAATACATATTCTATTCTTTAAAACTAATTTTAAGTCCTTGAATTAACAAAACATACACAAAAACAAATATAAAGATTAAAAATCTAGACAATCAAGCAAAATATACTTTTACATTTAAAATTGAATTTATTCAAAATTTACTTTATGTAATTTTTTGTTTCAACTAATCAAATTTAATTTGTTCATATTGTCTTAGTGTTATTAATCATCCCTTATTACTAATAACATAACTCATTAACTCTACCTTATCTAAAATAAAGTACACTAACAAAAGGTATTTGTTAATATAACAAATACAACTTCAATTAGGGCATCTTATGATAATGTAAAATTTCATTTGCACTAAATATGAAGAGAGGGGAAATGAATATAAGAGATGACACTATATACCCAATGTTAATTTTTCAACTTGCACAATTTGAAAACTGATCAAAATAAATTAACTCATGATATTTAGTATTGACATAAGCAAAAACCTTAGTATAGTAATAGGTGTTAAATACTATCGATAAATTCTTTCATCTATTCTTCATTATTATGCTCCTCAATTTTCTGTGTGATTCTTCCTTTATGATACAATATTTACTCTGTAATATATCTTCGACATCAAATCTATATCTGATCTATAGGTTCTATTTATTTGTATCCATCATATAATTAAAAATATAAAATAAGAAGGTAAATAACTTTAGATTAACCATAAAGTATGAAACATGAATGAAATTATATTATGAACTTATTATTTTAAAAAATTACAATAATAATTTATTAAAAATAAAATAAATTTCATTTAAACATTCATATATAGTTTAAACATCAATATCAAATCAACTATATGTAGGCACTAATGAAAGGCTTTCTTCTGAGGTTGCATATCTTGTGAAGATCTAGTGCATCTTCAAAAATTTGAAACTAAATGTCAACTCAACTATTCATTCTAGAAAGATCAAGTAAAATGAAAATGAATGCACAGTGGAAGAATAATTAAGAAATTAACTATTCAATTAATAATTAAATATTCAGTAAACGAAAAATATACATAAATATACCCACTTAAATTCCAACTAAATATGCTGATAATAGCATTCTAATCTAGCAATTTTACTTTATATTGTTGAATGCATTTGCCAACAAAATAAAGAATGCATCATTCACATTTGTCACTTCTAACACATAAGTTTCGAAGAACAATCTTATCGGCATGTGTAAGTAATTATATTCTGATGTGTTACTGTTAGTGTATTCCACTAAATTTTTTGTTATATTAGGAAGAGCAAAAGCAAAAAATTAAATGTGGTGCCAAGAAGCATCTTGTCAGCCGCTTCATCATAAAAAAAAAAAATATTTACAATCTGATACAAAAGAAATGATGATGGAGGATAACGGAGGATAAAGTTGATTAAATTCTTAAAATCGAGAGATATTTTTAATCTTTTTTTTAAATAAAATTGTAATTATAATTCATATCAAAATCTCTATCTCATATTATTGTATTAAAAAAAATAGTCAAAAAGGGACAAATGACGAAATATCGTAACCAAAGTATATCATAACAAAAAGAAAATAATAGTTAATCATAAATTAGATCAAAGTCTCCCGAAGTATTTCACTATTGTTGTAACAACGAATTATATACTACTGACTCCCTAAAAATATAAGTCATTTTTTTTTATAAAACATTGCTTTAGATAGCAATATTTTTATAGAATTTAAGAAAACATTTTAGAAGCATGAGGTTTCATTATGTTACTATTACAGATTATGAATTAACATAAGACATAAGTACTCCTTTCTTTATACGTGTTTGAAAGACAATACCGGTAATGCCTAGACTGAAGTTGAATTTTCATGTAAAACTTTTTTCCACATCTAACATGTTTTACGGACAAAGATTTGAAATGTAATGTTTAGAATTTACGTCTCGAAATGCAACAACTTTGTCATCGGAGAGTGGTGAAAGTGACAACAATTTGAGAATATATACATTTTGATAGAGCTCACCAAATTATTTTTCGCCTTAACCATAATCTGAACCACTTCATTATTGATTTGTTCCTTACTCCCAAATCCCAAACCTCGAAATAATAATGGATGATCATAATTCATAGTTTGTTGGTTTCTTCACCACTTTGGTGTCGATGAATAGAAAATGTGATAAAATTTTATGTGCAGCGCTGGTTGTTTGATCCACTCCATTATTGAAACAATGATTTATTTTATTCATTTACTAATATCAAGAAACTTTGAAATGTTTGGATATATAAAAAATGTTAGAAGTTAGATCTGTTTGCTACCGTTGTAATTTGGTTTGATTCATTTGATTTTTCAAGATATATTATGTGGTAGTAACTTTGAAACGTGAAAGGAAAGGAAGAAGAAAGGATCTGAAACATTTAAATTAATTTTACTCTACTGGAAAAGCTAGTAACTGATGAACTTAGACAGTCTTTTTTCCTTTTCTGAATTTTCTGATCTAAAGCAATTTTCAAATTGAAATGTAAACTAACAGTTTCCTTTTAGTTTTCAGTTTTAAAATAATTTTTAAATTTGAAATTTGAATTGAAAATTTTATTTGAATTTTTTATTTTTATAATTTCTGATGCTTTTCCTTGGCATTCTAGGTGACTTTTATCTCTCCTATTTTAGGTTAATAGATTTTTGCAAGTTTTTTTTTGTTAACTAAAATTTTGTGGTGATGACACATGGCACTTTTGCCTCTCCTATTATATAAAGATAGATTCTGAAATTAATTATCCTTTATACCCATACCAAACGAATCCTTACAGATATTTTATTTAGAAATCATTATGTAATTTGTATTTATTTTTCAAGTTTGTAATGCTTATTCAATTAGAAAAATATTTAAATTTTAGTAAAAATATCTAAAGTTATACTCCATATAATTAAAATTCAACAACAAAAAAAATAATTGAAGTTGAGCCACATGAAATTTTAGCTAGTTTGTCTCAAGTTTAATTTTGTAAGTCTAATTTTTTTTTTCCTGGAAACTCCAAGAAAATTCGCTGCCGCTACAACCTCTGCCACAGCCTCTGCCCTTCGGGTGAGCACTTTGTGCGCACTGGGTAAACTCCTCACTGTGCAATTACTCGTAAACCATACAGGAGATGGTAAACCCTGTGCGACAAACTAGATCGAGGAGGTATTAAGGGGGATCGATACCACAGACCTCCGCTTTGGAATACACCCCTCAAACCAACTCAACCACACCCGAAGGTGCTAAGTCTTAACTTTATAGTAAGTAGACTAAAATTTTAGGCACGACAAATAAGACTTAGGTGATGTCAAAATAGGGTATATATGAACTTTCGTGCTCAATTATCAAATGCTATGTGCTAATTGTGTAGTTAATAAAGACGGATTCTTTGCGTTTATTAACTAATTTTAATACTATTTAATTTCTTTTCACATTTTGGTCATGAAATTTGACTAACGAAATACTATTTAATTTCTCTTCACATTTTGGTCATGAAATTTGACTAACGATATTATTGTTTAGTATATGAATGAACTTAAGTAAGGCCCTACCTCAATTTCCATGATTCAATGGAAGAGATTTGAATAGAAATTGTTAACTTGGATATCAAAATTTATCTACATCATGTGTTTATATTCAAGTAATAAAAATAAAATATGTACTACTTTGTATATAAATAACACAAGTTAATCACTTAATTTTAATTGAATAATATATATATATATATATATATATATATATATATATATATATATATATATATATATATATATATTTATCTCAGTTCGTTAGTTAACTAAGTTTAAAGTAACTAGAGAAAAATGAAGAAAAAATGTCATTTAAGTCTTGAATTGAATATTGGTGATATTGATTAACTATAATGGTCAAAGCCACTTAAAAATATTGATAAAGTTAATTGAGAACTTATTTAATATTTTTAAGACTTTCTAATTTTTTTTTTTAAATATAAACCAACCCACACTCACACCCATAAAACTCCCCTCTCTCCAAATCAACCGTCTCTCTCAAACTTCTCTCAACCGACAATTCTGCAAATTTCTTTCTTCAATTTCCGACGACTTCAACCTCCGGCGATAAATAATTTCGAGTTCTTCATCGTTCTCTTTCGACTTTCAGTCGTTAATAGACGTGACAACATTCTCTGGCAACAACAACTTCGAGTTCATCGTTTCTTTTTTACTTTCACAGGTGAAAAATTAGAGTTTTTTAGTTATGAAGAAAAAGAGGAACTTGAGTTAACTTCTCTTCTAGTATGG
The DNA here is from genome assembly GCA_030864225.1 of Capsicum baccatum var. pendulum. NCBI lineage: Eukaryota > Viridiplantae > Streptophyta > Magnoliopsida > Solanales > Solanaceae > Capsicum > Capsicum baccatum. The sequence goes on from CM061554.1 coordinate 45,280,213, forward strand.
GTTAGCAATTTCAATATTTATTGCTTAAATTTGAAATGAGGACTCAAGAAAATTTTAATTTGTGGTATTTCTTGTCTTATCTTTTCAGAGTGAAATATTATTTTTTGTTGTTACTGTAGTTCTTGTTGTCGAATATTGTTGTAAAAATAGTGAGAGTTGAATTTTAAATTTTTTCGAAGAAGCTTATTGTGACCAAATCTAATAAACAATTGTTGATTTGTTGGTGTTTGTTTTTTTTGAAAGTTTTTTGTCGTTTGTGCTTGTACAATATTAGTGTTGTTGGTAAATATTGATGTTCTTGGTGTGTAGTGTTGGTGGTGTTGATTTATTTGTGATTATTGTTGGTCTTGGTAAAAATGGTGTATTGATAAATGATGATATTGTTGTTGTTTTTATTGAATAAATTTTGCTACTGGTTTGTTTTTATTCAATAGATGAACCATTTGTTGCAATAGATTGTTCATATGTCGAAACAAACAAATTAATTATTCCAACAGATGACTCATCTGTTGCAACAGAGGGTTTTATGTTGGACGAAATCATATTCCAACAGATGACAGTCCAAAAACTTTGGATTTCTTCCAATAGATGGGTAATCTGTTGCAACAAATGACCCATATGTTGGAAGAAATCTAAACAATATTGATAATTTGATTTCTTCCAATAGAGAAGTGTTCTGTTGTAACAAATCACTCTTCTGTTGCAACAAATAAGTGATTTGTTGGAAGAAATTAAAACAGTGTTGAAACTATTTTTATTGTTTCCAATAGATCAATCATTTGTTGCAATAAAAGAGTGATCTGTTGGAACTGTTATTTTACTATGTTGTACTTGTTAGATTTACTATTATCCTTTTTTTAATGATGCATGAATCAATTATAATCTTTTTATTTTCCTTTTATTTTTAGATAGTATGGCTCCTAAAAGAAAAGAAAGTGAATCATGTCCAAGTAAAGAAATAAGTGAAGTAGCTAGGCTACATTCACCACTATATAAGCTTGTTGTACAAACGATATCTCAATCAGAAGCAGAAGAAAATGAACATGAGGAAGACGAAAGCTTTAAAAGAGATGTTGAATTTATTTCAAAAAGTCAACATGATTCAAATGCTAATAGCCCTTCCACTGAAGAGTTTGTCAAAACCTTCAGTATTGATAATTTTTATGTTAGAATATAGTGTGATGATGCCACAGATTTAACCGGTGATTGTGTGGTAAAGTCAAGCATAAGAAAATCTTTTGATACCTTTAGAAAATACTTTGGGAACAAAAATTAAATACTTATTTCAGGGACAGTTGCTTTTTGTAATATCTTGATTTATCAGAGGACAACAATGCTCATTTTTAAATGACCATAGTGTATGGTATTCTAAAACGTAGGTTTATGTATGAAAATAAAGATAAGATGGATGAGGTATAGATAAATTACTGTGGCATGCTAGTTTATTTTGGTTGGAAGGAGTTTTCCATAGTTACTGGACAAAAATGTTGTCTTCCTTCCCAACCTATACCTATTCTAACACAAAAAAAGCACCCCACACATTAAAAGACAAAGGCAAGTCAAGTGATGGTGATGACTTGTTGTCCTTTGTTGGTCCAAGCTTCAAAAAATACAAATTTAATAGAAAAGTTGAAAGGTAAAAGACTTTCAAAGAATTACAAGAAATCATTGTGCTTGGTTTGATTTGTACATAATATTCTTTGAGCGAGAGACGTTAACAACAACATACCACTTGGTTTAATAAAGCTCTCTGTAATATCTCATACTTTTTCCTAGTTCAGTTCAACTTACAGTGCATGCTTAAGAGGCTTAGATCCTAAAAATTTAACTAAGTGTTGGGGACTTAGTCTTATTTTTGGCCTATTAACTTCGTAGATTTTTTTAAACTGGCCTTTCCGACCCCGAGATGTAAGTTTTTGAGTTAATTCATATTCAGGGGTATAAGGAGCATGTCACGGGAAAATTTTGGATTTTTCATACGAGAATTGAGGCACACTTGGATTTCAATTCAAGAACCTTACCACGATAGTGACGCATCACAGTTGGTATAGCGATGAGCACATCACCGCATAGCGGTGCCCCTATAAATAACATTCCAGTTACGAATTTAATCCCTGAGAGGCAATTATGTCTATTCTCCACCAACTAAATTCATAAAAATATGGGATTAAACTTCAATTAGGGCATTATTTTTCCTAATTCTCCAAATTAATCTCAAATACAAATCCTCTCCTTCCCCAAGTTTATCAAATTCAATCCTCTTCCTTCCAAAAAAAAACTAAGAATTTGTGTTTTTTCAATCCAAGAACTTTCAAGAAAGCTTTCAAGATTGTGTTTTCCTTTCAAGTTTAAGGGTTAAGGTATGCAGAATGTTCATTTATGGGCCCTTTCCACCCATGGAGTCCAAGAATCCATCTTTATGTTTTAAAATATGAAATTATATATTCATATTGAATTATCTTCATGAAGTTTTATGAATTTTGGTTATATATTATGTTTGCAATTGTTTTTCAAGGGAATTAGCCCTTACACGGTGGAATAATTATATTTTCATGTTCAATCCTTGATTCATGGTTTTTAGTATTGAAGCTATGTTATTATTACATATTTTAAACCATTCACATGCTTTAATTCATGAACCTCATGTGTTTGATGAAATGCCTAAGTGTTGAATTTGGAACGATGATTCCCTTCTATAGTTTCAAAGCTTTTATGTGTTCCTGTTGTGATTCCATTGAGTCCTAGAGGGTTGTGAACACCCGTTACTTAGTTGTTTACATAGTTTTCAGTATTTTCAGAATGGTTTCAGATAAACCATGAGCCTTGGTATTCAGTTAGTATCATGTTCAGTTGTTGGATCAGTTAGGCTCAGTTTAGTCTAGTAGTCAGTGTCATTCAGTTGGGAGTAAGATTCAGCACCGAACGAACTCAAGGATGGGGGTATTCCTACCAGGTTAGGGTTTGACCCTTAGTAGCGATTCCTGCGTTACAGAACTATGTAGCCAGCATAGGTTAAGATGTCTTCCTTCTAGTTTAGGGTTGACGCATATCTCATGAGTACTCCTTCCAGATTAAGGTGACTCTTTAGTCCTTCGGGACACTAGTTTAGTAGATCCACACAACCATTATTTGTACTCGTGGCATGGTACTGACACTCTTCTAACTGGGATTACAGGTTGGACCTCGATTAGCTCAGACTGGGGCATGTCGGTTAGATGATACCTCCTACAGTCTCAATTCAGTATTCAATTTCAGGTTTGCTTAACCATAGCATATAGTTATCAGTTATTTAGTCATCAGATTTCAGTTTTCAGACTATTTCAAAATCATGTTATATGCTTGGTCATGCATTATTAGATTTTACAACTTTCACATATTTATATTCAGTAATCTCATGCTATTCAGCCAGTCTTTACTTCTTGCACATAACCCATGTATTTCAGCCTAAACTCATCTCTTATAGTAGTACATTAAAGTACTGATTGCATACTCATTTCTTGTGCTATGATGTTTAATATCATAGGTTCGGACGCTCAGTTTCCCGACTACGCTTAAACAGTCCAGCTAGTCAACGACAATAACAGTGGTGAGTCCTCATGTTTCGAGGACCTATTATGTTATTTCAGTTTTTTCGTATTTCATGTCAGTTGGACAGTTTGGAGTTAGTTGGGGCCTATCCTGTCACGACCCGAGCCAAGCCCTGGCCATAATGGGCCTCCCAAACCATAGTTGCCCGAGCCCTTTTTCCTTTCTGACAACCATGTACATTATTCAAAAAATATAAGAGATGCGGAAGTTTCAATAAATGGTCACATGGTCATTATAATAGATCAACTGAACAATTCCAAAGGTGAAATTTCATAAAATCTCAACAGTACTTAACATCAGTCTGCGAAATCTCTAATACATTAAAACCAACATCTTACTTAAAACTGGGATAAAGCCCCTAGTTGGACCAATACCATAATGAAATAACAATACTCTACGAATGGCCTTCTGAAGTAAGGGAGGCTCACAAACTGCACACTTCTGTTTGTCAAATCTATGGTCTAGTAGGACCCCTGGACTGAGCCTCAGACCCTAAAATATAGGGGGTTAATACAAAAGTACTGGTACGCAAAGTAATCCAAAAACAAAATACAACTTTTATACAACATAGATGATAGCTATTATAAAACACGTTAACGCAAAATTATTTGAAAACATAAGGGAATAGTATAATGATTTTTGACAATAATGCAACTCTATTGAGCTAGATGGTACACCCTACAATTTCACATTTTCACCGACTGCCAAAATCTCGGTTGCCGCCAAGATTGCAGTACTAGTGAGGGAAATACACACAAGATCATATGGCAGGGTGCCACAACCCCAATCAAGTCAATATGTCATGGTTGGTCTCAAGATCACTCAACAAGGCTCATAACCATAGGTCCCGAGTTGGGGTTCCATAGTACTAGGTACTCAAGATTACATAGTAGGGTACGAAGTTCCCGTGTAGGCAAATCACGATTTGCATAGAGTCATTTGACTCGTGCTTTCTTTGGGTAACCATCTAACTCACATTAATCAAGCTTTAAGTATGATATAAGGAAAACATGCATCAAGCTCACAATATTCTTTTCATTCCAGGAAATTCCTTCCCTGGGTATCGTCATACCCCGACTTGCAAGTCATCAGTACTACATCAATTCTCAAAACTTCTTATGAAAATCATAGTATGAACACCAATGAGACTCCCATACACCAACACATGCATAATAATTCCCAACACGTAATAGTCAAGAAATTGCATCATTTATAAAGTAGTACAATAGTATATGTAAAACTCATGCTCTCAGTAGTTTAACAATAGTATAATGTGGAGTACATAAAACATCATCATGGAAATTAAAAGATTCACAACTCATATTCATAACACCTTTCAAAAATCAAATCACATGTCCACCATTTCAACAATTAAGATATATAAGCAAACAACCCCATGATCTTTCAATATTCTTCTCAAAACCATAACACAATGCATACTTTTTGTGTTAAAACAAAACCCTACTTGTAATTGCATACATTCTTAAGTAATTATTAATAATTTTGTTTAAATTCATATCAAAATGATGCCCATGAGATTAGGACAAGCCCACGTACCTTATTTTGTTATGTAGAGAGAGAAACCTGAATCTTAATTGAGTCTTTTGGAGTTCTTGACCTTGAGGATGAACTTTGATCTCAAGAGAAAGAACTAGGGTTTTGATTTGAGATAATAAGAGTAGTTTTCGATGTATTTTGCCCCAAAAATAATTTAATTTCATGTTTGGGCGAATTAGGGTGAAGGAAAATAACCCATTCGCCCTTAAAAATGTGGAGATTGATTGAAGAAAAATACACGAGTTGGACTAGCCAAGGCACCGCGGGCTCTAGAGCACCGCTCTAGGCGAGGCGTCGCGGCCTCCATCACGGCTCACCCAGGCGCCGCTCTGAGCTATTATTTTGGGGTACCAAACATGCCTTTACGCTTGTTCAAAAATTCCAAAACTTACCCTAGATGTACTATTGACTTTCCCGATCATGAATCAATTTAAAAATTAACTTTTCAAGGTCGGAAAGGTCGAAAACGAAATCATCAAAGATTAGGAGCTCAAAAATGTGACTAAGTCCTTTTCTTAACACTTAGAAAGAAAAACATCATTCAAGTTGTTATCTCATTAAGCATGATATAAAGTGACATCGAGTCGAGAAAAAAATTATGGGGCATTACATTATCCCCCCTTGGGATCATTCATACCCGAATGATGGATTAGGACTTAGATAAGCACGATTTTAAGAACTAAATAGAAGAAAAAGAGCAGAATAGGATTTGTTCCTTCTAAATCATCATCCATGGTTTTGAAAAGAGTCGGGTACCTCGCCCACATATCATCTTCTGATTCCCAAGTAGCCTCCTCGACTTTTTGATTCCTCCACATCATCTTAACTGAAGCTATTTCCTTACTCCTCAACTTTCGAACTTGGCGATCCAAGATTACAATGGGTTCTTCCTCGTATGACAAGGAGTCTTTCACATTGATCTTATCTATAAGCAACACTAGGGAATGATCTCCAATACACTTCTTCAACATAGATACAAGAAATACATGATGAATATAAGCCAGATTTATGGGCAACTCTAAATCATAAGCGACCCCACTATCCTTCTCATAATCTGATACGGTCCTATATAGCGAGGACTTAGTTTCCCCTTCGTCCCGAATTGCATAACTCCCTTCATAGGGGAGACTTTTAGAAATACCCAATCACCAACCTTAAATTCTAGCCCCCTTCTTCTAACATCGGAGTAGGACTTCTGTCAACTCTGAGCTGTCTTGAGCCATTCTCTAATGATTTTTACCTTCTCCATTTCTTGATGAATAAGATCAGGCCCAAATAATCGGGTTTCACCCACTTCATACCACCCAATTGGTGATCTACATCTCTTCCCATAAAGTGCTTTATTATAGGCGAACTCTATAAATGGAAAATAATCTACCTAACTACCATTGAAGTCAATTACACAAGCTCTCAACATATCCTCAAGGGTCTAGATGGTGCATTCTGCTTGCCCATCGATCTGAGGGTGAAAGGCAGTACTCAGGTTCACTTGGGTACCTAAGCCCCTCTGAAAAGATCGCCAAAACTGCGAAGAGAATTATGCACCTCGATTGGATATAATAGATAATGGCGCCCCATGCAAATGAATTATTTCCTCAATGTACAACTTGGCATAATCATCTCCCAAATAGTTAGTCCTCACAGGAAGAAAGTGAGCTGACTTGGTCATCCGATGTACAATCATCCAAATGGAATCATATTGGTTTTGGGACCTCGAAAGTCCCGTGATGAAATACATATTGATCATCTCCCATTTCCACGTAGGCAAGGTTATCTCTTTAGAAGTACCACCTAGCCCCAAGTGTTCCACTTTGACTTGTTGACAATTTAAACACTTAAAAACAAAATCAACAACATCAGGCATCATATTATTCCACTAATATATAGCCTTAAGGTCATGATACATTTTAGTAGAGCTTGGTGAACAACATACCTCGAAGTGTGAGCTTCATCCAGAATCCTCTCTCATAAACCATCCACATTCGGTACACATAATCTACCCTAATACCTCAAGATCGCATCACCTCTGATTTCAAACGCCATCACTTTCTGTTGACCCATATCATTTTTAATCTGCATCAAGATAGGGTCTTCGGCCTGCTTCTCCTTAACTTCAGCACATAAGGAAGATTTATCTATCTCACAAATATTACTTATCTATTTTCAGAATCCAGGAGTTGAACCCCTAGATTTACAAGCGGTGAATATCCTTCACCATCTCCCTTTTTCCTTTCTCAACCTAAGAAAGACTTCCCATAGATAATCTGCTGAGGGTGTCGGCCACTATATTCGCCTTGCCCGAATGATAGTGCAGGCTCATGTCACAATTTTTCAACAGTTCTAACCACCGCCTTTGCCTAAGATTCAACTCTTTCTGTGAAAAGACATACTGTAAACACTTATGGTTAGTTAAAATATCAGCGTTTACACCATAAAGATAGTGCCGCTAGATTTTAAGTGCAAATACCACAGCCGCTAACTCTTAAGTTATGGGTGGGGTAATTTCGCTCATGCACCTTTAATTGTCTAGACGCATAAGCTACCGCTTTACCATGATACATAAGTACACATCCAAGTCCCACCCAGAATGCATCACAGTACATAGCAAAACCCTTTGTGCCCTCAAGAAGGGTCAAAACAGGTGCAGTAGTCAACCTATCTTTCAACTTCTCAAAACTATTCTCACAGGATTCGGACCACACAAATTTTACCTTTTTCTGTGTCAACCTAGTAAGTGGAGCAACTATGAAAGAAAAACTCTCTATGAATCTTCTGTAATACCCTGCCAAACCCAAGAAGCTCTAAATGTCGGTTGGAGTTGTGGGTCTGAGCCATTTTCTCACTACCTTAATCTTTTGGGGATCAACTTTAATTCTCTCACTAGACACATTATGCCCTAAGAAAGCAATAGCATTAAGCCAGAATTCACACTTGGAAAATTTTACATACAATCTATAATCTTTGAGGGCCTGAAGGATGATTCGGAGGTGACTGACATGATCCTCCTCATTCTTAGAATAAATCAAAATGTCATCAATGAAGACTATGACAAACAGATCTAGAAACTGGTGGAACACCCTATTCATTAGGCTCATGAAGGTTGCAGGGGCGTTAGTTAATTTGAAGGACATGACTAATAATTCATAATAACCGTATCGGGTTTGAAAAGCTATTTTGGGAATATCAGCCTCCGTAACCTTCAAATGGTGATACACCAAATGAAAGTCTATCTTTGAAAAACACCTAGCACCCTGAAGTTGGTCAAAGTGATCATCTATTCTCGGAAGAGGGTATTTGTTCTTAACAGTGACCTTATTCAGCTGCTGGTAGTCTATACACATGTGAAAAGAGCCGTCTTTCTTACGCACGAAGAGTACAGGTACACCCCAAGGAGAAATACTAGGACGGATGAAACCCTTGTCAAGAAGATCTGCTAATTTCTCTTTTAACTCTTTTAACTCAGCAGGAGCCATTCTGTATGGAGGAATAGAGATAGGAAGGATGTCTAGCAATAGTTTAATAACAAAATCTATCTCCCTATCAGGTGGTATCCCTGGAATATCATCAGGAAAAACTTTTGGAAATTTATTGACTATGGGGACAGACTGGAGAGAAGGAATTTTCGTATTAGAATCTTTTACTCAAATCAGATGATACAAACAACCCTTAGATATACGTTTATAGGCTCTGAGGTAAGAGATGAATTTCTCCTTAGGTGCTAAAGAATGCCCCTCCTATTCTATCACCGGTTCATTCAGAAAAGAGAAGGTAACCTTCTAGGTTCTACAATCTAGCGTGGCATAGCACGAATGGAGCTAATCCATCCCTAAAATAGCATCAAAATTAACCATATCAAGCTCTACAAGGTCAGGCACAGTCTCATGATTGTAGACAGACATGACACAATTTCTGTACACCATCCTAACCACAACAGAGTCACCAACCGGGGTAGAAATAGAAAAGGGTTCTAAAATATTCTCAGGCTCAAAACCAAAACTGACTGCCATATATGGGGTCACATAAGACAAGGTAGACCCTGGGTTAAGGTAGACCCTGGGTTAAGTAACACATATACATTACGGGAGAATATTTTCAACATACCCGTGACCACATTTGGTGAAGCCTCTTCATCCTGGCGATTAGACAAAGCATACAATCGATTGCGACCGCTTCCAGTAACTGAAGTAGCACCCTTAGAAGAAGAAGCTATGGAGGCGGAATGGGACTTAGCCCCCCTTGCATTACCTTTGGTAGAAGGGCAATCTCTCTAAATGTCGCCTACCTGGCTGTAGGAGTAACAATTCCTCCTCTCGAAGTAACACTTCCCCAGGTGATTCTTCCCATAGGTACTACAACGGGGAAATGATTTGGCGGGCTGCATCACGCTTCTTTGGGAATGGGTGTACTGCATCCTCCAACCACTATTAGCCTAAGGACTAAAGGGCCGCTGGTCACATAAAGGCCTGGGTGCTGACCAAAGGTTGTGCATTACCCCAATTTTTTTCTTCGACCACCTGTTACCCCAATCTCTATCCTGACGTTGGTTGTAGTGCTGATTTAAAGATATGGCCCTCTTGGCCTGCCTGTCTTTCTCCCTTGCTTTAGCAACCCTCTTTTTCTGATCCACAACCTACTGTATGTGAATAGACAATTTGGAGAAGTCCATATTTCTGTTCAACATTGCCCCTTTGCACTCCAAAACCAAGTCATCCGAAAGACCGAATGCAAACTTCTTCATACGAGCCCATATATTTCCCGCCAATTTCAGAGCATAGCGGGATAGTTGATTGAATTTCATGGTATACTCCTTGACGCTCATCTTCCCTTGTTTCAAGTTCATGAACTCTTCATCCTTAGACTCTTTCAACTCCTGGGGAAAGAATCGGTCCAGGAAGGTTTCCACAAATTTACCCCATACAGAAGGCTCATCACTATCTACCCTCAAATATTTCCACTCATTGTACCACTGATTTGATACCTTCTTCAGTTGATAAGCCGCTAGTTCAACCCCTTCCACCTCATCCACATGCATCACTCAAAAAATTTTCTCCATCTCGTCTACAAACTCTTGTAGATCCTCCTTCACCTTTGTACCCATAAACTTAGGGGGGCTCAACCTCATAAATTAACCCACGCATGTAGTCTCGGATGCACCAGACGCAGACCCAACATCCTTCGACCGTCAGGTCTGTGAAGACACTAATTATGCAATCATATGCATCGACAGTCTGAACTCAGCATTTGATACCTCTCTCTGGAAAGGTTGGGTGTGGTTAGTCCCAGCCTGGGGAGCCCTAGGTGCCTTGGGTGGACTAGTTTGAACAGGAGGGACTCTCGAAGCAGCAATAAATTCAGGAGTATGAGTCTTATTATATGTCCTCATCCCATGGGTAGGACGGACATTTTCAGTTTGGGTGTTCTGTTCATTTGAGTGACGTGGAGGCATGATTGCTTTTCTAATATACATGAGACCATTGATTAGAGGACATTCAGACTCTATAACATGAACTAAATCACAAAGAAGGAAAACATTCCTATGCCTTGTAGCCTCTTGCCTATAAGTGTGACATGTTACACACCCATAAACAAGACTCTACCCAATGTGATTTTGCAGATACCCTAGGACCATGAACCGTGCTTTTATACCAAGTTTATCACGACCCGAGCCAGGCCCTGGCCGTGACGAGCCACCCAAACCATAGTGGCCCAAGCCCTCTTTTCTTTCTGACAACTATGTACATCATTCAAATAATATAAGAGATACATAAGTTTCAACACACAGTCACATCATCATTATAATAGATCAACTGAACAATTCCAAAGATGAAATTTCATAAACTCCCAATGGTACTTAACATCAGTCTGTGAAATCTCTAATACATCAAAACCAACATCTTACTTACAACTGGGACAAGGCCCTCAGTTGGGGCAATACCATAATGAAATAACAATACTCTAAGAATGGCCTTCTGAAGTAAGAGAGGCTCACCAACTGCACACTTCTGTCTGTCAAATCTAAGTTCTAGCAGGACCCCTGGACTGAGCCTCAGACCCTGAAATATAGGGGGTCAATACAGAAGTACTGGTACGCAGAGTAATCAAAAAACAAAATACAACTTTTATACAACGTAGGTGAGAATAATTATAAAACATATTAAGGAAAAATCATATGAAAACATATGGGCATAGTACAATATTTTCGACAATAATACAATACTATTGAGCTAGATGGTACACTCTATAATTTTACATTCTCACCGACTGCCTAAATCTCGATTGCTGCCAAGATTAGAGTACCAGTGAGGAAAAGACACACAAGATCACACAATAGGGTGCCACAACCCTAATCAAGTCAATATGTCATGGTTAGGATCAAGATCACACAGCAGGGCTCCTAACCATAGGTCCCAAGTTGGGATGACATAGTATTGGGTACGCAAGATCACATAGCAGGGTTCCAAGTTCCCATATCGATGAATTACGATTTCCAGCATAGAGTTATCTGACTCGTGCTTTCTTTGGGTAACCATCTAACTCATATCAATCAAGATTTAAATATGATATAAGGAAAATATATATCATTCTCACAACATTCTTTTCATTTGAGGCAATTCCTCTGTGGGGTATCATCATACCCTGAATTGCAAGTCATCAGTACTACATCAATTCTCAAAACTTCATAGTATGAACACCAACAAGACTCCCATACATCAACACATGCATAATGATTCCCAACACGTAATAGTAAAAAAACTTCATCATTTATAAAATAGTACATAGTGTATGTAAAAATCATGCTCTCAGTAGTTTAACAATAGTATAATTTGGAGTACATAAAACATCATCATGGAAATAAAAAATTCACAACTCATGTTCATAACACCTTTTAAAATTCAAATCACATGTCCACCATTTCAACAATTAAGATATATAAGCAAACAACCCCATGATCTTTCAATATTCTTCTCAAAACCATATCACAATGCATGATTCTTGTGTTAAAATAAAACCCCACTCATAATTGCATACATACTTAAGTAATTATTAAAAGTCTTATTTAAATTCATATCAAAATTATGCCCATGAGATTAGGACAATCCTACTTACCTTATTTTGTTAAGTTAAGAGAGAAAGCCGAATCTTAATTGAGTATTTTGGAGTTCTTGACCTTAAGGATGAACTTTGATCTCAAGAGAAAGAACTAGGGTTTTGATTTGAGATAATAAGATAGTTTTTGATGTATTTTGCCCAAAAAATAATTTAATTCTATGTTTGGGCGAAGTAGGGTGAAGGAAAATGACTTATTTGCCCTTAAACACGTGGAGCTTGACTGTAGAAAATACACGGGCCAGATTAGCTAGGGCGCCGCGGGCTCTGGAGCTCCGCTCTGGGCGAGGTACCGCAGCCTCTATTGCAGCTCACCCAGGTGCCAGATTGGGCAGAAAGTCATGGCCATATCACCCCGAGCTACTATTTTAGGATCCCAAACATGCCCTTACGCTTGTCCAAAAATTCCAAAACTCACCCGAGGTGTACTATTAACTTCCTTGATCATGAATCAACTTAAAAATTAACTTTCTGAGGTCGGAAAGCTCAAAAATAAAATCATCAAAGATTAGAAGCTCAAAATATGACTAAGTCCATTTCTTTAACACTTAAAAAGAAAAACATCATTCAAGTTGTCAGCTTATTAAGAATGTTATAAAGTGATATCGAGTTGAGAAAAAATTATGGGGCGTTATATGTCCCATCAACTCTCTTTTATGTCAGTTTAAAGGCTTTCAGACATTTCAGAAAGTCAGATAATTTGTCAGTCTTATCAGTCAAATTTTCAGTATTTTTGCATATATTTCAGACTTAGGGATTCAGATGTATTGTTTTCAATATTTAAACCTTATGGCGTATTCAATTGATTTTTGTACATGTCTTTTATTATCTATTTTACTCAGTGCTCACAGCAGGAACTATCTCATAGGTTAGCTTGTGGTCACTTGTGACCGTAAGCACCATTGTCGCAACTAGGGGTAGCCTCAGGTCGTGACAAAACTTAGTATCAGAGCCTAAGGTTTTATAGTGACCTAGGGAGTCTGAAAGTTGCAATAAGTAGAGTCTTGTGCATAGGTGTGAAGCACGCCACACTTATAGACAAGAGGCTACGAGATATTTTAGGAAAAGTTTTCCTTCTTTCAGCATTCATATCGTGCGAAAGAGAACGTTCTTTTTTTAAACTCTCTTTCTAATTCATTTTTCCTTCCATTTATAGAAAATGGCTCCCAAAAAGAATAATGGAAGAAGAAACAGTAATTTGCCTGAATGAGCATGTCTCTCACATCGAGTTCAGAGTTGCCTTCACTACTTTATCTTACTCAGTAGTAGCTCAAAACAATCAGCAGGCTGCTATCCCATCCAATCCAGTGGGTACTACAGCTACAGCTAGGATTCGGTACTGTAGTACGCCAAAGATTTTTAGCCAGTTTCGTCCCAAGAATGCCTAATATTAGCTTCTAAAGTGAAGGATAACTATTCAATGAGTAATTTTCAAAAAATTCACTTTTTTCATATGGAAAATTCAATAAGATTTCCATCGATATACGATTCACTTAAATCCGATAACCGGGTAAGAAGTTATGACTATTTCAAGTTCCCATCGTAAAACAACATGATATTAGTCAGTGGCGCGCTGCGCCACAAAAGGAAATGGTATTTGGTAATTTCTAGTAGGTGTTCGCAATTATGGTGCATTACGCCAGTACTCAAATTCAGAATTTGCTCTTTTTCCAGTGTCTCAGTGCGATTTCTCCTGCGTTGCACCAAAGTTCTTGGTCACGCAAGAAGGGGCAATACGATGGCTCCACATCACGCCATCCCTCAGGTTCCCAATTGTCAAATTCAAATGACACAGCATGATAGTAATGCATTGCACCAGGGGTTCAATTCAGGAAACTCTTACTGAAATTATAAGACGCATCTAGGGTTAAAAGGATCAATTTCCCACCTCTATTTAAGCCTTTTAACACGTGATTCAGCCACTTTTCATCCAAAATACTCTCTTTTCTCTCAAGTTTCTCTGAAGAACAAGCTAGGATTTTCATAGAAAATCCAATTTCAAGAAGATTTCACCATCAATCTTCAAGAAATCACGAACTAAGGTATGTATAGTGTTCATTAATGGACTCATTTCATTCATTAATCCCAATAATTTCTTTCCTAAATTCACGTTATGAATTTTCTTATGAATTTCATGATTGGGCTATTTTTGTTCATGTTGGTAATAAGTAATTAAATTGTATTCCATGAATGAGTGTTAAATTCCATATGGCTTAATTTGTATCGGTATAATTTATAAAACCCTAAGACTAAACCCTTGAATGATTAAATTGGAATTGAATCACGATAGTTAATTGTTGTGTGATGTTTTTTACATATTTTATGCCTACTATGTGTTTGGTTGAATGCCTAGATAAAGGGAAAGTGTCTAATTAGCATGATATATGAAATCCCTATGTACGTACATGCTTATGCCTATCACATGTTTGATGAAATACTTCAGTAAATGTATTATGATGATTATTATGTATTCAAGTAAGTCATGCTTTGTCAGTTTCCTTCCATCAAGTCCTAGGGGTACTTGTACCCAAAACATTAGTTGTGTACCTGGAGCCATGTCATGTTTTCACGATACTCACATTCAAGCTATGAGTCCTTAGACTTCAGATAGTTTTATGACTCAGGAAAAATCTCCATGATGTCATAAATCAGTCAATTATCAGATATTAGTAGTATCCTGTCAGTCAACGGAACTTAGTAACTCAACTCATGTTCAGTTCAGTAAATCATGTTTAGTGTCCATTCAGATAGGAGTAGGAATTAGCACCGAGTGAACCCAAGGATGGGGACATACACTATCAGATGAGGGTGTAATCCTTAGAAGTCATCCTTGCATTCTAGAACTATGTAGCCAGCATAGGTTAAGACATCAACACTGTCGATGAGGGTTTATGAAGTAGATAAGCACTGTCATATAAGGGCCTCACCTTTCTCATACAAGGGATACTATCAGATGAGGGTCACCCATAACTTGTCCTTACTATTGGCATAGTATTGATACCCTTCCAATTGGGGTTACAGATTGGACCCCATCTCAGCCATAATGGCGTATCAGGGGCATATTGGTTAAATACTACCTCCAATAGTTTCAGTACCAATCTCAGTAAAAGAACTCAGATAGTTCTTCAGATTCAAGACTATCAAATACAGTTGACTCAGATATAGTAAGGAACTCAAATAGTTCCATCAGATTCAGAACTGTCAGATATAGTCACCCATGTTATTAGTTATATTCAAATACAACTATTTATGATATCATATATATCAGTTTTTAGTATGTCATGTTATCAGTATTCAGATTTATTAATCACAATATCATAGTGTCAGTTACAGTTACGTATTTATGTATGCACTCTCGCATTCATGTTAGACAGTTAGTTAGTATTATTCATGTATGTTAACCCTTGCATTAGCCTACCTCACATGCATAATCAGTACATTCCATTGTACTGATGCATTTGCACTATAGTGCTTTCTTTTTATGTTACACCATAGGTTCAGAGATATAAGTTCCAGATCAATAGTAGATTCCAGTCTCAGTAGTCAGAATAGAAGTGGGTCCTCATTCTTCGAGGACATGATTATTTCTCCAATATTTTATTTATTAGTTATTAGTTGGAGTTAGTTGGAGACATGTCCCATCAACTCCTTAGTCAGACAGTTAGAGGCTTTCAGACGACTACAGTATTTTTCATATTTTTCAGACTTCAGTATTTCAGTTTTGTTTTGGTATCGAGATACCACTATATGTCAGACATTATTGTTATTATTCAATTATGTTCAATAATGAACCTTACGGCCTCTCAGTGCATGTTTCCATATTTGTATGTCATATTATACAGTGTACAGATATAGATATCAGTCATGGGTTAGCTTGTGGTCCTTCAGGGTCATGAGCATCGTGTAGCATTTTGGTTTAGATAATCAAGGCATTACAAATTTGGTATTAGAGCTAGGTTTAATAGAGTCCTAGGAAGTCTGAAAGCCACATCTGGTAGAGTCTTGTACATGGATGCGTTGCGCGCCACATTTATGTGCAAAAGGCTATGAGATGTTTAGGAATAGTTTTCTTTCTTTCAGTATTCATGTGATGCCAGTGAGCATAATCACAAGTCAATCTCTCAGTCTAATTTGCTTCTTCTCTTTATTTCATAATATGTCTCCTAAGAGAAGAAATCAATCAGCCTCTCAGCCCGAAGAACTTTTGGGCGATCATGTTTCTTATGCGGAGTTTAGGACCATATTTACCACTCTTGCTCAGTCAGTAGTTGCCCATAATAAGCGACCAACTATTATTCCGGCCAACCCAATGGCCAACTCAACTACAACTAGGATTCAAGACTTCACCCGAATGAATCCGTCCTTTCACAAGTCTAAAGTAGATGAGGACCCTCAGGAATTCCTAGATTAGGAGAAGAAGGTGACAAACATCATGGGGGTGACTACTGTTGAGAGTGATGAGCTAGCTGCATATCAGTTACAGGATGTGGCTCATACTTGGTTCAAACAGTGGAAATCAAAAAGGTCAGATGATGCAGGTCCTATAGAGTGGGAGGAGTTTGTTACTGCATTCTTAGATAGATTCTTTCCCCAAGATCTTAGAGAGGCTAAGGTTTAGAATTCATCAACCTCAGGCAGGGCAATATGATGGTGAAAGAGTATTTTATCAGGTTTACTCAATTAGCCAGATATGCCCCTCATGTGGTTGCAGACAATAGAGCTAAGATGAGCAAGTTTGTTTCAGGGGTAAATGATAGCGTGGTTAACGAGTGCAGATCCACCATGCTAAATAGTAAAATAACTTTAGATTGAATTTGACCGATGCTCAGTAGATAGAGGAGCAGAAGATTAAGTAAAAGGAAAAGTAGAATAAGAAAGCTAGGACAGGTAGCTTCAATTTTAGTCAGCCTAAATCAGAAGGAGGAAATCGTTCTCAATTTCATCTTAAGTCATCAATTCCAGCTCCTTCTTTAGCCAATGCTCCATATCCTAAGTTCAGAGATAGAGGGCCAGGCTCTAAGTCTTAGGGTAGTGTCAGCAATGCACGAACTAATTCCCTTTGTCAGACTTGTGGTAAGAACCACAAGGGTGCCTGTAGAGCTAGCAACGATGTCTATTTCAATTGTGGAAAGCCAGGCCACAGAGTCAGAGACTGCCCTCAGTCAGGTTATCAGAGTCATCTTCTCTCCTCAACTCAATTCGGTTGCCCAAATCAGCAGGGTACCACCACCAGTGCTACTAGCGGGCAATGCCCAAATAGACTATATGCTCTTCAGACTCAACAAGATCAGGAAAATTCTCCTGATGTAGTTACCGGTACATTACAGATCTTTCATGTGCATGTTTACACTTTGCTAGATCCACGTGCATCCTTGCCTTTTGTTACTCTCTATATAGCAGTTGATTTTGGAATTAGTCCCAAAATTCTAGCAGAGCCCTTCTCAGTCTCTACCCGATTATGATATTTCAAAAAGTCACATCAGCAGATCTAGTCAAGTTACAGATTACTAATTTTGATGTCATTCTCAGTATGGATTGGCTTTATTCCAGCTATGCCACAGTTGACTACAGAAATAGAATAGTCCAATTTTAGTGTCCAAATGAACCCATCCTTGAGTAGAAAGGTAGTGTATCCGTTTTCAGGGGTCAGATTATTTCCTACCTTTGGGCAAGGAAAATGATATCTAAAGGATGTGTTTATCATTTTGTTCGAGTTAAGGACACTAGTTCCAAAACTCCCAACCTTCATTAGACCCAGTATTTCCCCGTGGGGCGCACCAATCTTATTCGTGCACAAGAAAGATAGTTATCTTAGAATGTGCATTGATTACCGTTAACTCAATAAGGTCACAGTTAAGAACAAGTATCCTCTTCCCAGAATCGATGACTTATTTGACCAACTTCAGGGTGCCAGCTATTTCTCTAAGATAGACCTCAGATTCGACTATCATCAGCTCAGAGTTAGAGAATATGACATCTCAAAAATAGCTTTTCGTACTCGGTATGGTTACTTTAAATTTTTAGTTATGTCATTTGGTCTTACCAATGCCCCAGCAGCTTTTATAGACTTGATGAACCACGTGTTCAAGCAGTACTTGGACATATTTGTCATAGTCTTCATCGATAATATTCTGGTCTATTCTTGCACTGAGCGCGATCATTCAGACCATCTCAGAACAGTACTTCGGACTCTCAGAGATCATTAGCTATTCACCAAATTTAGTAAGTGTGAATTTTGGCTAAGGTTAGTAGCATTTCTTGGTCACATCGTTTTCGGTGATAGCATTAGAGTTGATCCTTAAAAGACTAAAGTAGTAAGAAATTGGCCAAGAACTGTCTCTCCATCAGATATTAGGAGTTTCTTGGGTTTGGCTGGCTATTATAGATGGTTTGTTGAAGTATTTTTATCTATTGCATCCCCTATATCCAGATTGACTCTGAAAAAAGTCAACTTTCAGTGGTCAGACCCTTACGAGAAGAGTTTTCAGGAGTTAAAGACTCGAGTTATCTCATCCCCAGTCTTAGCTCTTCCAGATAGTTTAGATGGGTTCGTGATGTATTGCGATGCATCCATAGTAGGTTTGGGTTGAGTTCTCATGCAGTATGGTAAGGTCATAGCCTACGCCTCCAGACAGCTTAAACCTCATGAGAGAAATTATCCTACTTATGATCTTGAGTTAGCAGTCGTAGTCTATGCCTTGAAGATTTGGAGGCATTATCTCTATGGAGTTCATGTAGATGTCTTCACAGATCACAAGAGTCTCCAGTATGTCTTTTCTCAAAACGATCTCAATCTTCGTCAGAGAAGGTGGTTAGAGATCTTGAAAGACTATGACATAAGTGTCCTCTATCATCTGAGCAAGGCCAACGTAGTGGCCAACTGCGCTATCCATGGGTAGTGTTTCTCATATGGAGGATAGTAATAAGAAGTTAGCTCAAGAAATCCATCAGCTTGCCAGACTAGGCATTTGCTTAGTCGATTTTTCAGAGAGTGGTGTATGTGTTCAGATTAGTTCAAAATCATATCTAGTTTCTGAGGTAAAAGAAAAAGCAAGACAGGGATCCTAGCCTTATCAAGCTAAAAGAGTCCGTTCAGAATCAGAAAGTAGAGGTTTTATCCCAAGGAAGAGATGGTGTTCTTTATTGTCAGAGTCGTCTGTGTGTTCCAGGTGTAGATGACTTGAGGTAGCAAATTCTTGTAAAAGCTCATGATGTGAGATACTCTATTCATCCAGGGGCCACTAAGATATACCGCGACTTGTGGGAGATCTATTAGTGAAGTGGGATGAAGAGAGATGTTGCAGAGTTTGTGGCTAAGTACTCTACATGTTAGCAAATTAAGATAGAGCATCAGAAGCCTAGTGGTTCTATGCAGGAGTTCACCATTCCTACTTAGAAGTGGGAAGAAGTGAACATGGATTTCGTGATGGGTTTGCCTCAAACTCATCATCAGCATGATTTAGTTTGGATCATAGTAGACTGAATGACCAAGTCAGCTCATTTTCTTCCAGTTCATACCTCTTATTCAACCGAGGATTATGCCAAACTCTATATCAGGGATTTAGTTAGATTACACGGTGTTCCATTATCTATCATCTCAGACATAGGTACCCAGTTTACCTCTCACTTCTGGAAAGCATTCCGAAAGGGTCTTGGTACCTAAGTTCATCTCAGTACAACCTTCCATCCTCAGACAGATGGTCAAGCAGAAAAGACCATTCAGACTTTAGAAGATATGCTAAGGGCATGTGTAATTAATTTCAAAGGTAGTTGGGATGACCATTTGCCTTTGATTGAGTTTGCATACAATAATAGCTATCATTCCAGTATTTAGATAGCTCCATTTGAAGCTCGCTATGGTAGGAGATGTAGATCTCCAATCGGTTAATTTCAAGTTAGTGTGGCCTTAGTCATATGGCCTAACATAGTATTTGATGCCTTAAAGAAAGTACAGTTAATCAGAGAAAGACTTTGTGCTGCTCAGAGCCGACAGAAGTCTTATGCAGATGTTTGTAGAAAAGATCTTGAGTTTGAAGTTGCTCAAGAAGTATATAGGTGATCCACCAGTCATAGTCCCTATTCAGAGTATTGATGTTCAGAATAGTCTCTCTTATGAAGATATTCCAATCAAAATCTTAGACTATCAGACTCGTAGATTGAGGAACAAAAAAGTCCCTCTAGTTAAAGTTCTTTGGCGAAATCAGTCCGTCGAGGGAGCTACTTGGGAAGCATAAGTAGACATGCATACCAAGTATCCTCACCTCTTATCTGCCAACTCAGATCAAGCTCAAGGTAATAGTTCTTCTTAAGTTTACTCAGTTTCATGATCAGTGTTCATCACAAACTTGGTATTCAGGTTCATGTTCATGTTCCAGTATAAACTTGGTATCAAGTACCATTGCATATTCAGTCATGCATTCATGTGCCAGCTTAGTTATATAATTATGCATCAGACATGCATTCTCGTTGTGAGAAAATTTAGTTCCTCAGAGCACTCAGTTATGCATTTATGAATCAGTTACACATACATCAGATATGCATGTTCAGTATGTTATGTTCAGCTTTTCAGTCATGAGATCATGTTCTAGTTATCCATGTTCAATTTATTTTCAGCTTATTAGTGTCCCTCTCAGTCAGTCTCATTCGAGGATAAATGTTCTCAAGGGGGAGATATTATAATACCCCGAAGATTTCTAGCCAATTTCATCCCAAGAATGCCTAGTATTAGCTTCTAAAGTAAATGATAATTTTTCCATTAGGAGTTTTCAAAATTTTTGCTTTTTTCATATGGAAAATCCAATAAGCTTTCCATCGATATATGATTCTCTTAAATCTGATAACCGGGTAAGAAGTTATGACTATTTCAAGTTCTCATCATAAAACAACACCATATTAGTCAATAGCGCGCCACTCCACAAGAGAAAATGGAATTTGGTAATGTCCAGTAGGTTTCTGCGATTATGGCGCGTTGCGCAAACACTCAAATTTAGAATTTGTCCTTTTTCCACTGTCTCAGCGTGATTTCCCCTGCGTCGCGCCGAAGTTCCAGGTCACGAAGGAAGGGGCAACGGGATGGATCCGCATTGCGCCATCCCTCATTTTCCCAATTGTCAAATTCCAGTGACACGACGCGATAGCGCCGCATCGCGCCAGGGGTTCAATTTAGGAAATTCTTACTGAAGTTACAAGACGCGTCCAGGGTAAAAAGGGTTAATTTCCCACCCCTATTTAAGCCTTTTAACACGTGATTCAGCCACTTTTCACCTAAAATACACTCTTTTCTCTTAAGTTTCTCTCAAGAACAAGCTAGGGTTTTCATAGAAGATCCAATTTCAAGAAGGTTTCACCATCAATCTTTATGAAATCATAAACTAAGGTATGAATAGTTTTCATTAATGGACTCCTTTCATCCATGAAGCCCAAAAATCGCTTTTCTAAATTCAAGTTATGGATTTTCTTATGAATTTCATGATTGGGTTATTTTTGTTCATGTTGATAACGTGTAATTAAATTGTATTCCATGAATGAGTGTTAAATTCCATATGGGTTAGTTTGTATCGGTATAGATTTATGAAACCCTAGGACTAAACCCTTGAATGATTAAATTAGAATTGAATCATGACAGTTAATTGTTGTTTGATGTTGTTTACACATTCTATGCCTACTATGTGTTTGGTTGAATGCCTAGATGAAGTGAAAGTGTCTAATTAGCATGATATCATAAAATCTCCATGTGCGTACAAGCTTATGCCTATCACATGTTTGATGAAATGCTTCAATAAATGCATTATGATGATTATTATGTATTCAAGTAAGTCATGCTTTATCAGTTTCCTTCCATCGAGTCCTGGGGGTACTCGTACCCAAAACATTAGCTATGTACCTAGAGCCATGTCATGTTTTCACGATACTTTCAATCAAGCTATGAATCCTTAGACTTCATATAGTCTTATGACTCAGGAAAAATCTCCATGATCTCATGACTCAGTCAGTTTTCAGATATCAGTAGTATTCCATTAGTCAACGAAACTTAGTAACTCAGCTCATGTTTAGTTCAGTAAATCATTTTCAGTGTCCATTCATATGGGAGTAGGAATTAGCACCGAGTAAACCCAAGGATGGGGACACATACTATCAGATGAGGGTATGATCCTTAGAAGTCATCCTTGCGTTCCAGAACTATGTATCCAACATAGGTTGAGACATCAACACTGTCGATGAGGGTTGATGAGGTGGATAAGCATTGTCAGATAAGGGCCCCACCATTCTTGTACAAGGGACACTATCAGATGAGGGTCGTCCACAGCTTGTCCTTACTAGTGGCGTGGTATTAACACCCTTCTAATTGGGATTATAGATTAGACCCCATCTCAGCCATAATGGCGTATTAGGGGCATGTCGGTTAAGTACTACCTCCCACAGTTTCAGTACCAATCTCAGTAAAAGAACTTAGATAGTTCTTTAGATTCAAGACTATCAGATACAGTCGACTCAGATAAAATAAGAAACTCAGATAGTTTTATCAGATTCAGGACTGTCAGATACAGTCACCCGTGTTATAGTTACATTCAGATATAGCTATTTATGCTATCAGATATATCAGTTTTTAGTATGTCATGTCATCAGTATTCAGATTCAGTAATTATGATGTCACAGTGTCAGTTACAATTACGTATTTATGTATGCATTCTCGCATTCATGTTAGACAGTCAGCTAGTATTATTCATGCATGTTAACCCTTGTATTAGCCTACCTCACATGTATACTCAGTACATTCCATTGTACTGATGCATTTACGCTATGGTTCAAATAATAGTTACACCATAGGTTCAGAGATAAGAGTTTCAGATCAATAGTAGATTCCAGTCTCAGCAGTCAGAATAGAAGTGAGTCCTCATCCTTCGAGGATATGATTATTTCTCCACTATTTCATTGATTGGTTATTAGTTGGAGTTAATTGGGGACATGCCCCACAACTCCTTAGTCAAGCAGTTAGAGGCTTTCAGATGACTATAATATTTTTCATATTTTTCAGACTTCAGTATTTCAGTTTTATTTTGGTATCAAGATACCACTCTATGTCAGACGTTATTCTTATTATTCAGTTATGTTCAGTATTTAACCTTACAACCTCTCAGTGCATATTTCTATATTTTTATGTCATATTATACAGTGTACAAGTAAAAATATTAGTCATGGGTTAGCTTGTGGTCCTTTGAGGTCATGAGCACCATGTAGCATTTTAGTTCAAATAATTGAGGTGTTATAGGGACTTCACCCGAATAAATCTCCTCAATTTTTGGGATCCAAGTCTGATGAGGATCCATAGGAGTTCTTTGATATAGTTCAGAAGGTGACTGATATTATGGGTGTCACGACTTGTGAGAGTATAGAGTTGGTTGCTTACTAATTACAGGATGTATCTCACACATGGTATAAGCAATGGAAGGGGGATAGAGGCACAGATGTAGGGCCTGTAGAATGGGAGGAATTTGCCATGACCTTCTTAGATAGGTTCTTTCCTTTGGAGTTGAGGGAAGCTAAGGTGAAGGAGTTTATAAATTTGAAATAGGGTAGTATGATCCTGAAGGAGTATTCTCTTAAGTTTACTCTGTTGGCTAGGTATGCTCCTAATATTTTGTTTGATAATACGTCTAGAATGAGTAAGTTTGTCTCTAGTGTAGTTGATAGTGTGGTCAGGGGGTGTAGGAATGCTATGTTGATTAAAGAGATGGACTTGTCTAGCCTTAT
The DNA here is from genome assembly GCA_030864225.1 of Capsicum baccatum var. pendulum. Classification (NCBI taxonomy): domain Eukaryota; kingdom Viridiplantae; phylum Streptophyta; class Magnoliopsida; order Solanales; family Solanaceae; genus Capsicum; species Capsicum baccatum. Next base: position 45,304,216 of record CM061554.1, read on the forward strand.
GGTTCATGCTCAACATATTGGGGAGGAGAAGGTTAAGGAGAAAAAAAAGAGAGAATAAGAGGGGTAGGATAGGTAGCTTTAATTTTTCTCAGCCGAGCTTGGAGGGTGGTAACCGTCCTCAATTTTGTCAAAATCTTCAGTCCCAGATCCATATTCAGCTAGTGCACTAATACCAAAGTTCAGAAATGATAATCGGGATAGATTGCTAGGCTAAAAGTCCTAAGGCAGTATAAACATGGTCGTACTAATCCTCTTTGCAAAAAATATGGTAGAAACCATCTAATTTTGTGTAGGGCTGGCAGTAATATGTGTTTTGGGTATGGAAAGCCAGGCCACAGAATCAAAGATTATCCTAAAATTGGTTCGCTAAGTCAGCACAGTCGTCCTTCAACTCTAGCAGGCCATCAACTCAGCAGGGCGCCATTTCCAGTGCCACCAGTGGTCAGCGCTAGAATAGGATGTATACTATTCAGTCCCAACAGGATCAGAAAAGTTCTCCTAATGTGGTTACGGGTACGTTAAAGGTCTTTCACCTTCATGTTTATGCTTTCTTAGATCTCGGGGCTTCACTTTCTTTTGTAACTCCCTATATAGTTGTTAATTTTTGTTTCAGACCCGAATCTTTAGTAGAACCCTTTTCAATATCTACTCTAGTAGGTGTCTCTAATTTAGCCAGGCAGGTATACAAGAACTGTCTGTTCACAATATATAAGAAAGTCACCTAGTTGACCTTATAGAGTTATAGATGGTTGATTTTGATGTCATTCTCGATATGGATTATCTCCACTCATGCTATGACTCAGTTGATTGAAGAAATAAATTCATTTAGTTTTAGTTTCCTAATAAACCCGCTATTGAATGGAGGGGTAGTACTTCAGCACTTTGGGGTCAAATTATTTCTTTTCTTAAGGCAAGAAAAATGATATCCAAAGGGTGTGTTTACCATCTTGTTCGAGTCAAAGACTCAAATTCTGCGACCCTAAGTCTCGATTGAGTTTCAATAGTGAGGTAATTTCCAGATGTGTTCCCTGAAGATCTTTTCAGAGTTCCTCCCAAAAGAGAAATTGACTTCAGAATAGATCTCTTTCTAGATACCCAACCTATCTCTATTATGCCCTATGGAATGGCTCTAGATGAGCTTATAAAATTAAACGAACTGCTGAAAGATCTCTTAGATAAGGGATTTATTAGGCCTAGTGTTTCCCCATGAGGTGCTCCAGTCCTTTTTATGCGTAAGAAAGACGGTTCCCTTAGAATGAGCATCGATTGTCCTCAGTTGAACAAAGTCACCATCAAGAATAAGTACCCACTTTCCAGAATTGATGACTTGTTCGACCAACTTTAGGGTGCCAGTTATTTTTCTAAGATATACCTCAGATCCTGCTATCATCATCTCAGAGTCAGAGAATGTGACATTCTAAAAATAACTTTCAGAACTCAGTATGGTCACTTCAAATTTCTAGTTATGTCTCCTAACAACCTTCATAGACTTGATGAATAGTGTGTTTAAGCAGTACTTGGACATGTTCATCATAGTATTTATTGATGATATTCGTGTCTATTCCCGTAGTAAAAATGATCATGCAGACCACCTAAGAATTGTATTGCAGACTCTTAGAGCCCATAAGTTGTTTGCTAAATTCATTAAGTATAAGTTTTGGCTAAGATCAGTAGCTTTCCTTGGCCATATTATATTCTGTGATGACATTAGAGTTGACCCTTAAAAGACCAAAGTAGTGAGAAACTAGCCTAGACCCATCTTTCTATCAGATATCAGAAGTTTCTTGGGTTTGGATAGCTATTACAGATGGTTTGTTAAAGGGTTATCATCTATCGCATCCCCCATGTTTAGATTGACTCCGAAAAAAGTCAAGTTTTAGTGGTCAAATTCCTATTAGAAGAGTTTTCAGGCGTTGAAGACTCGATTCAGCTAAGCCCTAGTCTTGATGTTGCTAGATGGTTCAGATAGGTTTGTTGTTTACTATAATACTTCCAAAGTCAGTCTGGGTTATGTGTTGATACAGGGAGGTAAGGTCATATCCTATGCCACTAGACAACTTAAACCCCATGAAAAAAATTATCCTACCCATGAATTAGAGTTAGCAGCCGTTGTTTTTGCCTTGAAAATTTAGAAGCATTATCTCTATGGGGCGCATGTTGATTGTTCACTGATCACAAAAGCTTGCAGTATGTGTTTTCGCAAAAAAATTTAAATCTCTATCAGAGAAAATGGTTAGAATTGTTGAAAGATTATCATATGAGTATGTTATATCATCCGGGCAAGACCAATCTAGTAGCAGACACCCTTAGTAGATTTTTTATAGGTAGTGTTGCTTATATTGAGAATGATAAAAAAAAGTTAGTTCAGGAGGTTCATCAGCTTGCTAAATTAGGCGTTCAGTTGGTGGATTCAGCTGAGGGTAGTATATGGGTTCAGAATAGTTCAGAATCTTCTTTGGTTGCCAAAGTGAAAGAAAAGTAAGATAGGGATTCCAGTTTAGTTAAGTTGAAGGAGTCAGTCAGAGATCAGAAAGTAGAGGTTTTCTCCCAAGGGGGAGATGGTGTGTTGTGATGTCAGGGTAGACTATGTGTGCCATGTGCCGATAGTTTAAGACAACAAATCCTTTTAGAAGTGCATGGTGCATGTTATTCTATTCACTCAGGAGCCACTAAGATGTACCACAATTTTTAGAAACTCTATTGGTAGAGCGGTATGAAGAGGGATATTTCAGAGTTTGTGGCTATGTGTCCTAATTGTCAGAAGGTTAACATTGAGCGCTAGAGGCCTAGTGGTACAATGTAGGAGTTTAGCATACCCACTTGAAAGTGTGAAGAGGTAAACATGAATTTTGTGATATGGTTGCCATGTTTGTATCGTCAGCATGACTCAATATGGGTTATTCTAGATAGAATGACCAAATTAGCCTATTTTTTTCCAGTTCATACTTTTTGTAAAACCGAGGATTACGCCAAGCTCTATATTAGAGAGTTGGCCAGGTTGCATGGAGTCTCAATGTCTATAATTTCAGATAGAGGTACTCAGTTTACCTTTCACTTTTGAAAAGCTTTTTAGAAGGGTCTTGGTATCTAAGTTCACTTCAGTATAACTTTTCATCCTCAGACAGATGGTTAGGCAGAGAGGACCATTCAAACTTTAGAGGATATTTTGAGGGCGTGTGTTCTTGATTTCAAGGAAAGTTGGGATGATCACTTACATTTGATCGAGTTTGCCTATAACAATTCCAGTATTCAGATAACTCTATTTAAGGCTTTTTATGGGAGGAGATGTAGATATCCTATTGGTTGATTTGAGGTAGGTGAGACTGCTTTGATGGGGACTGATTTATTGTTTGATGCAATGGAGAAAGTTTAGTTAATCAGAGAGAGGCTAAAGATAGCCCAAAGTCGTCAAAAATCCTGTGCAGATATGCGTATGAGAGATCTTGAGTTTGCAATTGGGGATTTGGTATATTTAAAAATCTCTCCCATGATGGGAGTGAAGAGATTTGGCAAGAAGCGGAAGCTTAGTCCCCGATATGTTGGCCCTTACAGAATCTTGAGTCGTTATAGGAAGGTAAAGTATGAGCTTTTTACCCTACAGATTTGGCATCAGTGTATCAACATTTCATGTGTCTTTGTTAAAGAAGTGTATTGGTGATTCAGTAGTAGTAGTTCCATTAGAGTCTACAGATGTTCAAGATAGCCTTTCTTATGAAGAAATTTTAGTTGAGATTCTTGATCATCAGATTCATAGACTAAGGAACAAAGAAGTTCCCCTGGTCAAAGTTCTTTGGTGGAATCATTCCGTTGAGGAAGCCACTTGGGAAGCAAAATCAGATATGCGTACCAAGTACCCTCATCTTTTATCTGCAAACTCAGACTCAGCTTAAGGTAACAGTTTTCCTTAGATTATCTCTTTTCTATTCTCAGTTCTAGCCATATAATCATCTTTATGTCATTGCATGCATTCACGAATCAGTTCAGTCATGCATCATTTTTACACACAGTTATGTAATCATGTTTTCAGTTGTGCATGTTCAGTAGGTAATATCAGTTCCTCAGTATTCTCAGTTTAATCAGTCTCATTAGAGAATGAATGTTCCCAAGGGAGAGATATTATAATACCCCGTACTTTTTTCTAGTTCAGTTCAGGTCATAGTGCATGCTTAAGAGGCTTAGAACCTAAAAATTTAACTAACTATTGGGTACTTAGTCTTATTTTCGACCTCTTAACTTCATAGATTTTTTAAACTGTCATTCTCGACCCCGAGACATAAGTTTTTGAGTTAATTCATGTTCAGGGGTGTAAGGATCATGTCTTGGGAAAGTTTCAGATTTTTCGGATGAGAATTGAGGCACATTTGAATTTCGATTCCAGAACCTCACCCCGATAGTGGTGCGTCATGGGGGGTATAGCGATGATCACATCAACACGTTGTCGTGCCCCTCTAAACAATATTTCAGTTATAAATTTAATACCTGAGGGACAATCATGTCTTTTCCCCACTGAACCAATTCATAAAAATACGGGATTAAACTTCAGGTAGGGCATTATTTGCCTTAATTCTCCAAATTACTCTCAAATACAAACCCTCTCCTTCCCCAAATTCATCAAATTCAATCCCCTTTCTTTAAAGAAAACTAAGAATTTGTGCTTCCCAATTCAAGAACTTTTAAGAAAGCTTTCAAGATTTTGTTTTTTCTTTCAAGCTTAAGGGTTAAGGTATGTGAGATGTTCATCCATGAGCCCTTTCCACCCATAGAGTCCAAGATTCCATCTTTATATTTTAAAATAATTACATGTTTATAATGAATTATCTCCATGAAGTTTTATGAATTTTGGTTGTACATTATGTTTATAATTGTTTTTTAAGGGAATTAGCCCTTACACAATGGAATGATTATATTTTCATATTCAATCCTTGATTCATGGTTTTTAGTATTGAAGATATGTTATTATTACATGTTTTAAGCCATTCCCATGTTTTAATTCATGACACTCATGTGTTTTATGAAATGCCTAAGTGTTGAATTTGGAACAATGATTCCCTTCTATGGTTTCAAAGCTTTCATGTGTTCCTGTTGTGATTCCATTACGTCCTGGAGGGTTATAAACACCCGTTACTTAGCTTTTTAAATAGTTTTCAGTATTTTTAGAATGGTTTAAGATAAACCATGAGCCTTGGCATTAACTTAGTATCATGTTTAGTTGTTGGCTCAGTTAGGCACAGTTTAGTCCAATAGTCAGTGTCATTCAGTTGGGAGTAGGATTCAGCGCCGAGCGAACCCAGGGATGCGAGCATTCCTGCCAGGTTAGGGTTTGACCCTTAGTAGCAATCCCTGTGTTACAAAACTAAGTAGCCAACATAAGTTGAGATGTCTTCCTACCAGTTTAGGGTAGACACATATCTCATGAGTACTCCTGCCAGATTAGGTTGACTCTTTAGTCTTTCGGGACACCAGTTTAGTGGATCCACACAATCATTATTAGTACCAGTGACACGGTACTAACACCCTTCTAATTGGGGTTATATGTTTGACCTCAATTAAGCTCAGAATGGGGCATGTCGGTTGTATGATACCTTTCACAGTCTCAGTTCAGTATTTAATACAGAATTTAGTTTCAGGTTTGCTTGACCATAGGGTATAGTTATCAGTTATTCAGTCATCAGATTTCAGTATTTCAGTTTACAGACTATTTCAAAATCATGTTATATGCTTGGTCATGCATTCTCAGATTTTACAACTTTTGCGTATATATATTTAGTATTCTCATGCCATTTAGCCAGTCTTTACTTCATGCACACAACCCATGCATTTTAACCTAACCTCATCTCTTATACCAGTATATTCAAAGTATTGATCGCATACTCATTTATTTCGCTATGATGTTTAATGTTATAGATTCGGACGCTCAATTTTCCGACCCTGCTTAAACTGTCCAACTAGTCAGCAGTATCAGCAGTGATGGGTCCTTATGTTTTGAGGACCTATTATGTTATTTCAATCTTTCCATATTTTATTTTAGTTAGATAGTTTGGAGTTAGTTCGGGCCTGTCCCATCAGCTTTTTTCCAGTCAGTTTAAAGACTTTCAGACATTTCAGACAGTCAGATAGTCTGTCGGTCTTATCTATCCAATTTTTAGTATTTTTACATATGTTTCAGATTTATAGATTCAGATGTATTTTTTTTAGTATTTAAACCTTATGGCATATTCAGTTGATTTCCATACATGTCTTTTATTACCAGTTTTACTCAGTGCTCACAGCAGGTACCAACTCATAAGTTAACTTGTAGTCACTTGTTAAGCACCGTTGTCGCGACTAGGGGGTAGCCTCGGGTTATGACACTCTCTGAGGATCTTGAGGCATTTAACAACTATCCTTGGGGTTATGAAAGCTTCAAAATGACTGTCAAATATTTGTTGACTCTGTTAACGCCAAAGACAGTTAACTTATATGGCTTTTCATAGCATTTTATGGTAAATATATTTGTTTTTATGTTTTGTTTATTTCTTATTGAATAATGTTTTTTATTTATTGGCATGATTTTGGGCATTTAAAGTCATTCATTATCTCAAACAACAAGTGAACTACCAAGAAAAAGTTTCATGTCTAAGAATCTTGAGATGGTTATTGTCCAAAAATGATAAAAAAGTAAATTTCTTGATCTTTTCAACCCCGGAAGAAGTAGTAAGTCTAATTTTAATTAAGTTTTTATTTTAATTAATAATTTATTTAAATAATTTAATCATCATTCTAATATCTGTACTAATTTATTTTAGATTATGCATCCCTAGCTTATTTCGATTAATCAAGAGTTGAATATCTCATTTTTTCTTACTTTACAGCATGTGCAAACTTTATCGGACCCTAAAGTAATTAATAGAATAAAAAGAAATTGATTGGAGCAACAACCATAAAAAAAATAATTTGGGGTGGCGGGGAGGGGGTGGGTGGGCTTATTCTTGGTGATGTTATTGTTGATAGAGTTGTTGGTGGTAGTAGTAGCAATGATGGTGCTGCTGTTAGGGCTAGTGGTGTTGAGAAGTTGGTTGATGCTCCTCTTGTAGTTTCTTGAAACAACAAACCAATATGATTATGATTACATTGGTTTTTACTGATTTTGATGGTCGATATATCCCTTCTTTAAATTGGCATACTACAAATTTCTCATACAAAAAGGGCAGTTAAGTATTTGAAAATCTTTCTCCTCCTAGCTTATATTGTGCATGCAAAATGTCAAGAGTGTAAGGAAAACATGATGGAGTGATTAACACTATTAATGCATTAACTGTTATTGTAAAGGAATTGACATCTAAGAGGGGCATGATTCCATCAAAGTGGATTTTAAATCCATTCACTCCCTTAGAGGTTAAGGCTAAGAGGAGAAAAAATGCAATTTCCAAGGTATTATCAAGTATACAAAAAAGAAAAATTGCAACTCCTCTGTCTTACACTGTTGAGCAATGAACAATGACCTCAGGAGAGTAGCATGAGCTGAAAAATTATAGATATCTGTTGCAACAGATGACCAACCTGTTACAACAGATGAGTAATCTATTAAAAATTACCAAACAGGTATAGATATTTATTGTAGTGGATGACTAATCTATTGGAAGAATCATAATAGTTCTTGCTACTAGATTGACTTCTTTCAATAGATAGGTCATCTGTTGGGAGAACTCAATCCAGTAGCAAGGACTTTTAGTTCTCCCAATAGATGACCAATCTGTTGCAACTGATAGGCCATCTGTTGGAAGAAATCAATCTAGGCTTTTAGTTCTTCCAGCAAATGACCCATTTGTTGCAATATATGGTTCATCAGTTGGAATAACTAAAAACAGTAGCAAAAACTATATTGTGTTCTTCCAGCAGATGGCCCATCTGTTGCAACAAATGGGTCATCTATTGGAAAAAGTCAATCCAGTAGCAAGGATTTTTAATTCTTCAAATAGATAGTCCATCTATGACAATGGATGGGCCATCTATTGGACTACAATCTAGTACTTCAAGAACTGTATTATGTTCTTCCAACAGATGTCCCATCTGTTGCAATAGATGGATCATCTGTTGGGAGAACTTAATCCAGTAGTAAGGGTTTTAAGTTCTTCCAACAGATGACCCATATGTTGTAATAGATAGGCCAGCTATTGGAAGAACACAATACAGTGGTAAGACTATTTTGATTTCTTCCAAAAAATGATCCATATGTTGTAACAGATAGGCTATCTATTGCAATAAATAGGTAATCTGTTGAAAATTTTTGTATACTCTGTTGTAGTCATTTAATTTATTGTTACCTATTTTTATTAATGCACAAATTAATTGTTAGACCATAAATAAAAATATATTTTATATAATAAATAACATACATTCCCAATAATGATCCATGAGTCATAGAGTAAAGCAAACAACAACACAATACTATTTACTATTAAGACAACTAAACTAAACTATTTGCTATCACAACGATCATGGTGCATTACAATTTGGGCATGTAGTTCTTTTGTGGCCAATGTTCTTATACATGGAGCACGTGTTTTTCCTTATTGTAAATGATTCTCCGACTGCACGCCTCCTCTTATATTGTCTTGTTTTCGGTTTGGTACTACTTGGGTCAATATATGGAGGAGGTATATCTCTCTCTAAAATTTTTTTAGGAACAACCCAAGAATCTTTAAGAGGCACCAGATTATTATCCTCACAATATGCCATTATATATTTTTCCATTGAATTATATGGAGACGGGTAATCATAAATTTAAGTTCCATATTGTGCACCATATTGGGCTCGAACCGCTGTCATAGCATGCGGACAAGGTATTTTGTCCAAGTCATAAACTCTACATGTACAAGATCTTCTTTGAATATCGATTGTGGCAAAATCACCATGACTGTTGATACTAAACTCAAAATTTGCTATCTCATGGGCTAATAACTTATTCTCAAACTAACGTACTTTGTTATTTGTTTTTCCATTGAAGGAACAAGCCTGTTTCATGAGTTCACCAACACCATACACCTCTTGTGAAATTAATTGCCAAATCTCTGATTTATTTCATCAAATAGCGCCACAATAGGAAATTCTCTTTCAATGCCAAATAACAAATTCATCGATTCAGCTATGTTTGATGTCATAATATTATACCTATACAAAAAATCACTTAGTACAACATAGTATTACAATAAACTCAAATTAGACATTAAATTTATAATAATATACCTATTTCTCGAATAAAATGCCTAGCTCCACATCTCAAAACGGACACGTTTGAGATGTTGTGATGCCTTGGATACCATATCCCATATTTGATTAAAATAGTAAGAAAAAACTCAGCTTTATCATATGTTTTAGCTGCTTTATAAAAATGAGACACAACCTTTGAGTTGTGATGGTTGTTTTGAATAGTTTCACCAAGGTTCCTCATGCAACAACCAAAGTGAGCTGAAGGGTAGATAATTGAACCCATCTTTTGAATACTTGGATGTCCATCCAAAATTATGAACAACTCATCGATATCATCTACACAGCCTCATATGTTTCCAAAAAAATATCGATACGAAGGATCACATTTCTTGTCCACTACACAAAAAGCGACAAGAAAGATGTGATTCTCTGTATCCTATTGTGATTCTCTGCATCCTGCCACCGCCGATAACAAAACTCCCTCATACTTACTCCTCAAGAAAGTCCTGTCGACGGCTTTGTCTTTTCTCTTGGAAACCAAGAATCCAAATATCATAGGCTACAAAAAGTACTTGAACCTTTCATTTTCATCAACCTACAAACCTTTTTATTTTTGAGATTTATGGACTCAAGCATGTAACGGTAGGCATCAAGGATTGCATACCCATGCTCATGTGTTCCCTTAAAACAAGACTTGGCAATCTCCATGATCTTATAAATCTTTCAATAACTTACCTTACAATCTAATTCTATACGGAGTTGATTGGCCATATCTCTTGTAGAAGGGCATTTGCCATTGGGGAAATTATTTTTGAAGTACTTATTGATGTCCTTTGTCATAGCGTGAGGGTTATATCTTGTAATATGCTTCAAACCACATATGTGATATTTTTCATAAGTTTTAATGAAGAATCTATCAGAACTTAAGTATTTCACAGCCCTTAACCACCACTTACACTCCGAATGACCACATCTAAAATAATACACATGGCGCGAATTAATCACCTTCTTTAGTCTGAGATCTTCTTTCAAGAAAGAAATATACAATGAAGTGACTAGTTCTTCCTTATTCATCAATGACATTCCCTTGTAAAAATTAATCTTTTCATCTTGAATATTGCTCGACTTTGTTGATTCAGACCTGCCCACTGTATTGCTCACAATAACGGGGGTAGGTGTTTGATCCTTTTCATCTTCACTTGATCTCTAATCTCATCATCATATGCTATATTTTTGTCCACATCATCTAATTTATCATCAAATATATCTTGTTGTCCTGTTTTTTTATTCTGCATTCTGATTCTCTTTCTCAATCAGTTTTTCATTCACGTATACCCTTAACACCTACCTAGTTGCATCACTCAGATAAGCATGCAAGCGAACCTGATCATTTATATTAAAAGGTAGGACCCTTTGATTTTTAAAGGAGTTGTGTGTGTAACTGATGACAAAATATTTTGATTGATAATTTGATCCACAATCATTGATGATTAAGTGAAACACCTCAAACTTTGGCCTTTGCAAAATTTCTTGAGTCTTGAACCTTCTGATCATCATACGACTCACATCATGACTCGTACAGTGTGGTGACGGGTCTAGGGACCCTATTAGTATATTGGTCATTGTGATATTGTCTATGTTCTGTTCAAGGTACGAGAGACTCCATACAAGTCGTATGGTTAAGTGATAAGAAGCATAAGGCCTAACCGTAGGTTGTCCAGTGTCTAGCCTTTAATTTTCTGCCTAGGGAATGACTTGATAATGTTAGTTGTATGGTGATGATACGATTTGGGAAAGAAGGTTGTATGTTGGACAGAATATGGTGTACAACTTTCTGATCAAGTGAAGATTTGAGAGTACCACTCATATGATGTGGTTACGAGTTGAAGGGTCTAATCGTACGCAGTTGCATTCTTTTTACAACTTTTAAGATGAGGATATTTTGGACAATTCCCACACCAATACCTCAAGACCCCACGTCTTATAACACTATTTGGTCCCTCATTCTACACTTTAGAAGATCAAAACACTCTGTAAAATACTCTCAAGAATATTGGGCTAGAGTTTCTTCAAGGTGGTCATCTAGGGTATTAAGGATCAAAATTCTCCGTGAATATTTATAAATCAAGCATGTGACTCTTCCTTCAATGTTAGTTCACAAAAATCATGTATTTTAAACATTGTTATGGTTCAATAATGGTGGTTTTGAAAGCCATGGTTGAGGGTTTGAATGCACAATGTTGAGTATTGTTTTCTCATGTTTCAAATTATAATTATGCATATTTTAATAATGGTTTTGCACATGTGGGTGCATGGGAATTGTGGTTTAAGTAAAGGGGTCATGTTTAACCCTAGGCTTAATGGTTTTTGGCTTGAATATGGTATGCCCTCAACCTGATTGTGAAAATATCAATACGAAGAATTTTGTCACATATGAATTGTGTTTGAACTAAGGCATTGGACTATGAATATTAATAATTGACAAATGGTTTTATAAAGGCCTTGTTGGCCAAAAATTGGTTTGAATTGTAACCTTGGTAGTTTCACTTGCTAATTGGATTTGTGTCCCTAAATGTTGAGTTGAATTGATGTATTTGTTTAGACAGTGGGTTCAAGTCCCAAGGTTGATTAATAATAGTTATAGCATGTTGTACGCTTGCAAGTGAGGTTGGTATAAAGATACCAACGGGATGCTTTTTGGTAAGTAATTTGATTAATGGTTGTGTATATGTGTAATGAATATTTTAAATTGGGCTTTAAAGCGGGATGTGTAGTCAGACCGTGAAAGTGGAGTTCAAAGGACTACCACTGAGAACTATACTAACCGGTACGGGTGTCTATATGACCAGGAGATTTAAGTCCCTCAAATAAATATATGAATGGGAGATTCGAGTCTCCCATATTGTATACATTGGTTCTTAAGTCGCCTTGATTATGTCAGGAGGTTCGAGTTCCACATAAAGGCACATACAAATATAGATATTCTCTAGTTTATGTGATTACACATACTAGGGCCCTTCCAGCTAGGGGAGAGCTGGGACCATATAGCCTGTGGGTACCCTGTTATATGACGGTTATACTACATAGCCCAGGTTAAGGTTTTTAAAGTTCATGCTAAGTCGTGTTCCCTATCCCGACATGTTATATATTTGTATTTATGTGATTGCATATGATGATTTGACTTGGTTTTGACTGATGACATTATTTTATTTCTCTATCCCAGGGTTACATGCTAGCTCTCTAACCGCTAATCATCTCCGGACACTGTATCCCCACGCGATGCAGGGATCAAAACTTCTTCTACTTTTCCTATGAAGTAATCAGATGTTCGAGTAGTTGGTGAGTTGACATTGAAGTGGTGAGATCCATACTTCAGAAGGCTTCATTTCATGATCTTTATATTCTATGTCTCAAACTTTGTTCTTAGCTACTGTCGGGGGCATGTCCCGATACTTTATTGACTTCCAATTTATAGAGGCTTTGTTGGATTACTATAAACTTGGGTGTGTTATTATGGTAGATTGGTTTAGACATTTCAAGAGTTATGATTTGTCTTATTTTGCACTATCTTGTTATATGTTTGAAAACTATCAGACACTTGAGGTTGTGTGTTGACTAGGTTGGGTTAAGGGGGTGAACTCCGCTCCATGTGAGACTTGAGATACCCATCACGACCAGGCCTTGGTTCGGGTCATGACATTAATCATCATACAAAACATCACTTTGGACTATCATCATCACCGTCTCTAACATTTTACCATCCTTTCAACGCCAAATATATCGATTGTTCTTCTCGATCCATTCACCATGACAATCCACCCTTATTGTTATTGATCCCTCCACTAATGGTACCTAAATTCATCTGTTAAAAAAGTTAATAATGATATTATAGTAAAGTTAATAATGATAGTGTAGTATATACAACAATAAAAAAATATATACAATACACTATCATTATCAATGTTGCAATAGATGAGACATCTGTTGGATTAAGCTTTAGGTATTTTCTCAGAATAGGTGACATAAATCCAAATAGATGAGTCATCTGTTGCAACAGGTGACTCATCTGTTGCAGCAGATTATCCATCTATTTCAATAGATTATCCATGTGTTAGGATTGATGTTACAGTACTATAGAACCTGAAGTTAATTCCAACAGATGAGTCTTCTGTTGCAATAGGTGTGTAATCTGTTGTAACAAATGACTTATATATTGGAATCACTTTCAAGTTTTATTCACTGTAACATGAATCCTAACAGGTGAGTCATCTGTTGAAACAGATCACTCATCTGTTGCAACAAATGACTTATCTATTACAACAGATGACTCATCTGTTGGAATCAAATTCAGGTTTTGTCCACTGTAAGATGAATCCCAACAGGTGAGTCAGTTGTTGCAACAAATCATTCTTCTGTTGGATTCAGCTTTAAATTTTGTTGCAATGGATGAGTCACCTGTTGTAGCAAATGACTCATTTGTTGGATTCAGCCTCACGTTTTATCTATTGTTGAAAAAATAGTAGATATACCTAGATGATAAATTCAACTAAAAATAATAATTTTACTTTTCAAAATCACCTATAAAATAATGCCCAAAATAAAATATGACCTAAAAATTTAGTTCAGTAGCAGCAGTAGTGGCAACAACAACAACAACAGTGGTCAAGAAAAAAAATGATGTTGATGATGATGGACCAGAAGAGATGATAATGAAGAAGTTGATGCTAATGAAGAAGAAAATGATGAAAAACAGCAACAACAATTAACGACAATAAAAGCGAAGAGAGAGATAACAACAATAAAAGTGATTAGAGAGAAACACACATTTTTTTCGCTCCATTTTTAGTTATATTAGGGTGTTTATTGGGTCAAAGTGTAAAATAAAAAACTTGTGAGCAATTCTTAAATTTTCTTAATCCGCAATTAAATAATTGTTACCTACACTCAATTATTAAAACTTAAGTCACCTCCACTTCATTTTAAAACTTTTTCGTCACCTATAATTCAAAACCCCAAGTAACTAATTAAGTATAAACACCCGATAAAATTAAATTTTATCCTATTTGAATATTTTGTTGTTTTCCTATTCGAGGTTCAGTTTCGTATTGAAGCTCCAACCAATTTGGATCGCACACTGCAGGGTTTATTCTGGGATGACGCTCCTTACAAGATTTTCTCTATACACAATACTCGAACCCGAGACCTCTGATTAAGGGTGAAGCAGTTTCACTACTGAACTACAACCCATGTTGGTTGATTTATGTGTTATCATTGTATAGACTATAGTATTTATATAATCGTTTTGATTTAAAAAAAAATAAAATGGATGTACTATTATCTTTAAGAATGATGTTTTGATTTGATTACTTCTTTTATCGAATTTCAAAGTTTATTATGATCAAGCGGGAATTAGTAGTATATGGGACGTGTCGCTCTTCTCAACATAGCATTAAAAAAGATTATTCTTTTTTCTCTCGGTACAAAACGTTGTTTTGTGTGTGGGAAAACTTAAATCATGCTGTATAGCTTCAGATTTATGTGAACTTACTATTTTCTCATTATTTAATTTGTTATTTTTATCCTCTTCATTTTAGAATAATGGACTACTAATATAAAAATAGTATTTTAAAAAGTGGAGGATTTTACATATATAGAATGGAACGAGACATAAATACCGGGACATGAGAAGTAAAACCTCATGGATATTTTAATTTTTTATTTATAATATAATAAAAATAGCATAATAACGTAAAAATTATATGAAAGGTATATTTATAATTTTTAATAAATATAAAACATGACCAAAAAATTCAGAGAAAATAAAACTTTTAACATCATTTACAAGTAGAAATAATGCATGATATAAAAATTATTATGAGATACAAATTAACTATAACATCTTAATTTTCAAACAAGGGACCTTTCAAACAATACAGAAATCACAATTTATTAAAATATATGATTACCATATTATGCAATTTACCTCCCTAAAATAAATAATCGTAAAACTGTCAATATGTTATAAATGTATTTACATTTTTAGTTAACTTTTATCAAGAATATAGATAAAATTTATCAAAATCTATTTGATATCTATTAGGACATGAAATATCTATCATTTAGAGAGAAACTAGGAGCAATTTCTCGTATGAATAGAAGGGTTTTCTTGTAAAAGACTATGAGAATCCGTCAAGAGAAATAAGAATTACTTTCTCTTCTCTCTCTACTCTTCTTCTTTTTTACTTAATATTTTTTACTTAATATTGTATAACACGTTATCAGCATGAGTCTTTAATCACCGAATGCTAAACAACTGTTCTTCATCTGCAATCATGATAATTTGCTCGGCAGAAATAGATTACTTGAGGTAAGTACTCATATTCAGATTATTATGTAGTAATAACTTCATCTTCATGAGGCTAATATTATGACTGATGCAATTATTATTTTTCAAGAACAATACCATCCTGTTGATTCATGCACTAAGGGCTAGCAATTGATAGTTAAATAACTTTTAAGTGGCACAACTGAATAAACATGCACTTTGGTATTTTTTAATGACATTATAATATATCATATAAATTTATTCACCATCTTGTCTATTGTCCGCTTCTTTAAGGTATTATATAATTTTCATTATAGTTGAGCCTTACTTCTGTTGGTACGAATCTGACCATTTTTTAATATTGAGGTAAGTTGAAAAATTTATAATTGATGGCAGATTGTTAAGTTTGATCTCGGAGAGATGTGTGTTATACTAATTTGAATTGATTCAGCAGTTTAATTAAATATTGAGGTTCAAGGATGAGTTTCTTTTTACATTGGCCTATTATGCCATTATTGGTTGAAGGTAAGACGTTGGATTCAAGTTCTATCTCACCAAGAGGACAATACATAGGGTTTAAGTCCCAATACATTGATGCACTATAATGATAAGTTGTTGGGTTCAAGGCCCATCGATTTTTACGTAAGACGCCTTTATATAGGGAAGATGTTGAGTTTGAATCTCAATGCACCATATTGACGATATTATGACGGTTAAGGCAAAATAATGTGTATTTGATAAAAAAAAATATGAAACTTGTCTCATTAAATATATTCTATTCCATGAAGTGAATGTGATATGCTCCATTCCATAAAGTGCATGTGGTGGCAATATATGATATACTCTGAAAAGATATGTATACCTCGATGTGCTCCTGAAGTAATAATATCATGAAAGATGTTATAAGTTATCAAAATTTGATAGACCTAATGCACGATTGTTGACACCTAATTTTTACCCTCCACAACTAAGTGTAATTCCGAGTTTCTTCAATTTTAAATATAATTACAATATTTATTTTATCTGGATAAAAGCTTTTCAAAGTATTTATCTAGATAATTTTTTGTCATTTTAAGTAACAATTATATATTTTCGTATTCGTATATACGAAATCATGTAATTTTATTACTCAAATAATTATATTACAAAAAATCAGATTTTAATCCTATGTTACCTTACAAATTAATTAAAATGGGTGAAGGTTGGTTTTAAATATAGTTTGTTCTCAAAAATAATTTATTTGAAAAAAGTGTTTGTTTGGATTTATTAAAAAAGAAGCTCAAGAATAAACGAAATATTAATTCGTATTGAATTTTAATTTAATTTAGGGAAAAATTACAGAAAGTAGCATACTTAAGACTATAATTACAATAAATAGCAACACTTTTGTAAAATTACGGTTTATAGCAAGAGTAGCATTATTTTACTTATTAATTAGGCAAATACATGTTTTACTCCCACTACTTTATATTTTTCTATTTTCACTCCATTATTTTACCTCCCCCAAATATAGTCATATCTTTTACCCCTTTATTTCATCTTATTTTTTTATTTTTATGATTTTTTTTATTTTTACTTTATTTTTTCTCTTCTATTTCTCTTCTTTTTGTTCCTTTTTCATTTTTTTTCTTTTTTTTTTTTCATATTTGAAGATAATTATCTCCATAATCTTCAAGATTTCAAAATAAAACAACATTATTATCTTTCACTCTCTTATATCTCTACCTTTTTTTTTCTTGTTAGTTTTTTTTCATCTTATTTTTTATCATTTTATTTTCTTTATTTTCTTCTTTTTTCATTTTTTCTTTCCACTTTATTTTCTCTCTTCTATTTTTTTTCCTTTTTCGTTTTCTTTTTTTCCCTTTCTCATATCTTTTTTTTTTCTTTTTCTATTTTTGTTTTCTTCTTCTTTTTTCTATTTTATGTTGTCTTTTTTTTTCTTCTTTTTTTTACACTTCTATTTCTCTTTCTTCTTTTTTTTTCACTTTTTTTTTTCTTTTAATATTTTTATTTTTTTTGATTTGTTACTCTTTTATCTCTAACTTTTATTTTTGTAAAGACAAATATTTATATCACATACACATGTTCAAAAAACACACAAGATACATAGCCATACAGATCTGGATATATATTTACAGTACAAAATATACATATATATTTATGAAATACATATCATATCCATATTAAACAGTAACAAACATAACTATACTATATATCTTCATATGTATTTACGAAATACAAAGGTGACTCATATAAAATAAGAATATACATATGGATCAGGTATGTATTCTGTAAATACATATGTAGAGCTATATGTATTTTATACTTTGTTGGATTTGTCTTTGAACTGTACATACTTTGTCATTTTAGAGGGTAACATATGTGCTTATTTATTTTCTTTTATTATTTTAAGATATGTATATGTATTTTTTTATTACCTATATGTATATGTATATAATTGTCATTTTTGTTATAGAGATTTAGATTCCTATATGTTTATATATACATCTGAGTCAGATATGTTTTTTACGGTAAATACATATGCAGATGTATATGTATGTTTTTTACCGTAAATATATATGCAGATCTGTATGTCTATTTATTTTGTATATTTTTTTGAATATGTATATATGATATAGATATTTGTCTTTTAAAAATAAAAGATAGAGATAGAAGGGTAAAAAAAACAAAAGAAAAAGTAGAAAAAAGAATTAAAAAAAAAAGTGAAAAAGGAAAAAAAGAATAAAGAGAAATAGAAACTAGAAATAAAAGTGTAAAAACAAACGCGAAAAAAAGAATAAGAAGAAAACAAAAAAGATATAAGAAAAGGAAAAAAGAACAAAAATAAATAAATAAATAAATAAAAAAGAAAAAAAAAGAAGTAGAAGAGAGAAAATAAAGTGGAAAGAAAAAATGAAAAAGAAAAAAAAATAAAAATTTTAAAAATAAAAAAATAAAAAAATAACAAGAAAAAATAGTTAAAAATATAAGAGAATGATATTTTGAAAATTTGAAGATCGTGAAAATAATAATCTTCATGTTTGAGTTTGATTTGAAAAAGGAATTTACTAATTTAAATAAGAGTAATTTATGGGAATTTAATTAGATGGGATAATTATTCCTTATTTAACTCAACTAATTTGAGTAAAACAAGGACAGTAAATCTTGTTGTATATGTATTTATATAGCAACAGTTTACTTAAATACAAAATACAATTTGCTATATTTTGCAATTATGAAACTGTTGCTATAAAAGTTACAATTAATACTCTATAGTTGCTATTTCTAAAATTTTCCCTTAATTTAGTCACTCTATTAAATTTGACCATAATTGAAATCAAATTGGCCACAATTGTGATGCAATTGGCCAAATGACATTCAATTTGACCAAAATTCAAATGAAATGTCAAAATCCTAAATTGATTGGGGTTATTTTCTTTTAAATAAGGAAAAAATACATAAAGAAACATACTTAAGTATTAAATTACAAAAAATAGCAACACTTTTATCAAATTACATTTTGTAACATATGTATTTGTATGTATTTGTATTTTTGTAGCAACGATTTACAAAAATACAAAATACATATCGATCATAAGGGCAATAAAAATCATATGTATTTGTATTTTTGTAGCAACAGTTTACAAAAATACAAAATACAACTTGCTATATTATATAATTATGAAACTGTTGCTATGAAACTCATAATTAAGGGGATAAGTATGTTATTTCTAAATTTTGCCCTTTAAATAACCCATTTATCCATTCCCTTTCCATTTTTTAATAGCAACCAACACAGCAACCCACAACAACAACTTCATCCAGTCTGTTGACACCTAATTTTTTACCTTCAAAACTAAGTCTAGTCCCGAGTTTTTTTTTATTTTTAAATTAAATTATAATATTTATTTTATCCGAATAAAAAGCTTTTCAAAATATTTATCTGATTAATTTTATCACTTTAAGCAGCGATTATATATCATCGTATCTAATTATACAAAATTATATAATTTTGTAACTTAAAGTATTTATTTTATGAAATATCGCATTTTAATTAAAGCTTATCTTAAAGATTAATTCAAATGGGTAAAATGTTGATTTAAATATAATTTGTTCTCAAAATTAATTTATTTGGAGAAATATTTATTTGATTTTATTAAATCAAGAAGCTTGGGAATAAATGAGGTATTAATTCGTATCGAATTTCAATTTAATTTAGCCTACCTATTAAATTTGATCATAATTGAAATAAAATTGATCATAATTGCGATGGAATTGGCTAATTGATTTTTAGTTTGGCCAAATATTTAATGAATCGACTAAATCCTAAATTGATTGGGGTTATTTTTAAAATAATCTCAAATCCTAAATTCTAACCAACAGCCCAATCCCCAGGAAAACCCAAAATTTGACCCACACCCGTGACCCGAATCCGTGTCCAACCCGCAACCAATCGACCTAAACCGAAAATTCAAAAAACAAAAATTCAAATTTTGAAATTCAAAATATGTATTAGATAGTACAATTCCACCTCAACCTTGTCCCTTTTTCATTTTGAAATTCAAAATTTGAACTAGATGGTACAATTCCACCTTAACCTTCTCCTTTTTTCATTTTGAAATTTTAAAATTTGTATTAGATGGTACAATTCCTCCTTAACCTTGTCCTTTTTACATTTTGAAATTCAAAATTTGTACTAAATTGTACAACTCTCCCTCAACTGTGCCTTTTTTTTTCATTTTTGAAATTCAAAATTTGTACTAGATTGTACAATTCCCCCTCAACCTTATTCTTTTTTCATTTTTGAAATTCACATTTTAAATTTTAAATTTGTACTAGATTGGACAATCCCCCCTTCAATCTTGTCAATTTTTCATTTTTGAAATTCAAAATTTATACTAGATTGTACAATTTCACCTCACCTTATCCTTCAACAAACATTTTCCACAATTTAAAATTTTCAAAACACTCCTAAATTCTTTATCCCACATTGGTGGATGAAAAGAATTGAGTCCCCATCATTTCCTATAAATACTACCACTATTTTGATAAAAAGATCAAGTTTCAAAGAGTGAAAAAAAAATTGAGCAAAAAGTTAAATTTCTTTTCTTTAGTAAAAATTTTCAAGCGGTAGTGTAATCGGGTTCTCGAAAGATTGTTTTTCGGTGGTGTTCAAGACTTCAAAAAAAACTTGAAGTCCCGTTTTGCTGCCCCAAAAAGGTAAACACACCTTTTTCTTTTAATTTTGTTATCGTTTTTTTCTGCATCTCCATCTTTGTAGTTTCGTAGTTTTAATTTTGTTTGCTAGAATTGTTTGTTGTGCATAGTCTTGAAGGTCATAGGATGTTGTGATATCAATATTATTGTTATTTTCATGCTCATGGGATAAGATAAACTAAGAATAGTTAATATTGATTGTTTTTCTTTATTCTTTGATTGTTATGGATAAAGTTTTGATCTTTATTTAAAATATGTACTCATGCTTTATTTAAATTTATTGTTGGCGGATATCTTTGCTTTTAGCATGTAAAGTTATTTCTTTTATATTGAAAAGATTGATTATTTGGCCTTTTGGCTTTATTCTTTGATTATTATGGATAAAGTTTTGATCTTTGTTTAAAATATGTACTCATGTTTTGTGTAAATTCATTGTTGGCGGATGTATTTGTTTTTAGCATGTAAAGTTATTTCCTTTATGTTGAAAAGAATAGTTAATGTTGATTGTTTTATCTTTTGACTTTATTCTTTGATTATTATGGATAAGTTTTGATTTTTGCTTAAAATTTGTTCTCATGCTTTGTTTAAATTCATTATTGGGGAATATATTTGCTTTTAGTATGTAATGTTGTTTCCTTTATATCGAAAAAGGAATGGTTACTATTATTAAAGGTCTGTGAAATTATTTCTCCATTTGAAGTAGTGAGTTACTTGTTTTGTTTAAATTCATTATTGGGGAATATATTTGCTTTTAGTATGTAATGTTGTTTCCTTTATATCGAAAAAGGAATGGTTACTATTATTAAAGGTCTGTGAAATTATTTCTCCATTTGAAGTAGTGAGTTACTTGTTTTCGTGGTCAAAACTGTCTTTGATTTTCTCTTGTTTTGATTAAAAAGTTATTAGGGTTATAGATTTTGTTGAAATTGTATAGAACTAAAATAGTTGACATAATTGAACACTTTTTCTTAGAATTAATATTTTAGTATTTCTCCTATCTTGTCTTCGAATATCATTTATCAAATATGTTAAATATATGTTATTTGCTTCACTTCACTTATTGGTTTACCTCTTAAAGAGTTTTTATTCATTTAAACATTCCATTATTATTTACATGCTATAGTGAATTTTTCTTCGAAGTTATAGATATTTTGATTGACTCTACTTTGTATTGAAAAAGTGTTGTTGCATTAATATGTCTTATAATCTATTTGAGGTGCTATGAAAGATTTTCTCATCTCTGGGTCATTCTTTTTTTTTTTGTTTAATGAAAACATGTCTTAGATTTTATCATATCATGATATTTGGAGAAAATATATGTCTTGACACTCAATTGTCTCTCTTCGTGCCTAACATTAACGTCTTTAGGCTTCCTGATCGTTAAAGGACACAAAATACAATTTTATTTTTTTATAATTTTTTGACAAATTGTTGAATTTTAATCAATTTGTTGTCATATTTTTATTTTTTTCATAATTTATTAATATTTGTCTTATTTTAGATTTTTTATCAATTCATTATCGTTTTTAACATTTTACAATCATCCGCACACGTGCACGACATGATGTCACATTTTTACAGTATTTTAAATTAATTACATTACTTTCAATATTTCTTATTTTTTTTCTATAATTACATATCAATATTCACATTTTCGTACATTTATTACAATCCATAAAAATTGAGTCAGGTCAATTATTTTAATATATAGAGGAACAAATCAATTAGGTTGAGGTCTCATCATTATGACACTTACTTTTTACTCACCTACTATTCATAATTTAAGAAATGTATTGAAAAAAAAAAAAAAATTTGATATTTTATTTATTTGTTTTTTATTTTTAATACTACTTTTTACTTTCTTTAGAATTTCTTTAATATACACACACAGCACAGGCAGATCACACACACAGCCATCCCTCACATTTTCTCTCTCACTCCACGCTCTCTCCCTCAACCAGTCAGTGTCGATTGCCGGATTTAACCGCCGGCCGATCGGCGACCACCAAAGTCCAGCCACCACCGCACCTCCTTTCGATCTCTCTCTTTCTCCCCTCTTCCTGCGCTGCCGGCGAACTCCATAACTCCACCTGCGCCGCCCCTTCTTCCCTCTTCTTTTCTCCCCCTTTCCGCTACTTCTTTGTCGGAGGCGATGGCCGGCGAAGTCTCAAAAGCCACCGTTGCTCCCTCACTATTGTTGCACAAAAATGAGCCAGATTTGGTCAGTTTTGATTTTTCGGCGTTGTTCCAGCGAACGCCGTTGTGCCGTTGCCACCATGCCGCTACTGCCCCTTGTTTTGGGCTTTATTTTTTGTTAATTATTGTGATTGTGAATATTATGTTGCTCCGGTGAATACGCCGTTTCCTTCTCCATTTATTGTTATGGTTTGTCGAAAATACTCCCTTCAATTGAGTTTTGTTAGTGATTTATGTGTCATTGTATATTTTGTTTTCCTGACTTTGCTGGATACAATTTGTTCCTTGTGGTTTGACTGATTCGCGAAAAGAAGAGTGTTCTGATGAAGCTCCATGAATTCCGGCGAACATCATGTTTACTTTTTGTTGATTATTTCTGTATGTTGCTACTGTTTGCTCACTGTTAAAAGGATTAGTTTTGCTGTATTTTCGACAACCTATGTCAATATTTAGATGTTTTTATTATTTTTATTGTCTGCCACTTTCTATTTAATTTTAGGCTTCCTTTTTTGACTTTTTTTTTTTTTAAGTTTGTTAAATTGAATTGAATAAAATATTAATAATCGGTCAATGATATTATCTATCCGTCAATTTTCGTGGTCTCTATAAATAAAAAGACGAATATTACATATATAAATATGTAATAAAAATAAATATTTTGGGTGATGACGAAATTTTTTATAACAATGTAAAAGGGTTTTATGATTTGTATCTTTGCAAGGCGATTTAGAACGGCCAATCAATTAAGCAACCACTTCGTACTACGATGCATTTAAAATTTATTTGAGCCCATTTTTTAATAAAAATTATATTTCTAAATACATATATGCACACATATTTTTTAAATTTATTTTGATAATTATTTATTTGTTATTAACATTTTTGTTACAAGTGTTTTAGGTGTTTGAGAATATTCGTTGGAAAAGACATTTAAAGAAACTTTAAAATGTGTTGGTACTTTCATATTTTTTTTACTTGTATAAATATTATCTTAGTGTAAAACTTTATTTTTGAGGTGTTGTGCGGGATATTTTTTATTTATGCAAACTTCATCACGCGTTTAGGTAAATTTAGACTGTTAATATTTATATAAAAATATTAGATTGACTTAGATTATTTAATCAAATAATTTATATTTTTTACACTAAAAGATATTACGTAGTCTTTTCCTTTAGTACAAGTTTTCTTTATTCAATCTTGTTTTTTCTTGACATATATATATTTATATATTTTTGTTTATATATATTTTGCAGCACGATACGGATTAATATTATTTTAATACATATTTTATGTTTGTATTTATAAATATTACTCCCTTTGTTCTATTTTATGTGTCGTCATTTAATCGGATACGAAATTTAAAAAATAAGTAAAGACTTTGATGTTTTTTTACCAAATTGTCCTTTATTAAAATAATGTAGTATTATTATTTTTAATTAAGTGGGCCCTTATAAATGAGACCAATAAAGATAAAAGTGTAATTGTGTCTTTAAATAGTTACCAAATAAGAAAAAGTGACATTCTTTTTAGGACGGACAAAAAAGAAAATGATGATACATAAAATGGGACGGAGGAAATAATTTTTCTCTCTTTTAATAAACCTAAGTCTGGCCGGAAACCACATTTGTGGATTCTGAAGGGTGTCTAACTCCTTCCCTTCGGAATAATTTGAACTCTTACCTAGAATTCAAACTGATTTCGTAGATTAAATAAAGTCATACATGTTAAGCAAATAAATAGGTTTCCTATTTTTTCTTAAAAATTAGGTGGCGGCTCTGTACGAAATTAATTCTTTTTAGAGTTCATAATGTCATGCACGTTTCGACGTTAGGTAAAAATAGGAGCATGACAATGTGTTAATATAATTGTCCAAATTTTAAGTAACTATGCTTGTGGATTCATGTCTTATTTTCAAGGGCTAGTTAATTATATTGTGCTAGAATCAATTTTTTGTAAAATTGTTTAGGAGATGGGTTAATTTCCTTTTCATTGGATAATTTAGCTTGCTTTGATATCATAGCTTACTATTTCTTTATGCTCGAGAATACTATTTTTTTCATCTCATCATTTATCTCTTAAGTGTAGAATTTTTGAACATATATTAATTCTTTTTCTTTTATCCTTTTGTTTGCAAGAATCTATTTTGGAGTTCAAATGGACTCCTTTCCTCTTGCATTTCATAATGGGCCAATGAGGCTTATCTCTTAGAGTCAAGTCTGAAGTTTGAACCCATAATCAATTATATGGCATGTGGGTGCAAGATGATGAAAGAAGAAGGAAAATAGGTCAAAACACTTTGATGCGGTTATTAAGAGAGTTGAAAAGTCTCGATTTTTATTATTGCCTTATTTTTATTTATTCATTTTAGTCATTTATTTATTTATTCATTTAGGCCTCGAAGCCAAAGTTGTAATTTAATACAAGTGAAGTGGATTTTGAGTCTCAAAGGTCTGAAAACTAGCTTAGGACAGGTTATGGATAAAAAATCCAAGTATTTAGATTATGACAGGTGAATATGGGTCAAAATCCCAAATTAGCTTTGGACAATATTTATGGATTTGGACATAATGACTTAATTCATTTAGTCTCTCCCTTTCCACTTAATATGCTAATTGTTCTTAGTTTTCTTAGGCTTAGTTAAAAATTTCCGCTAAGTCATCAAATTTGTTTTGCACAGATCTTGAAAACAATTTTTCCCTTAATTGTTTTCTTTTCAAAAACCAATTTTTCTTTTCATAGTTAGTCAAAGAAGTTATTCCAAATAGTCCGGGTAACCGCAAGTTAGTGGATACTCTTGGTGCCTTAACAATCTTTCAAGAGTATTAATAGGAAACATTTACTCGAAATTTCTAAACTTAAAAGATTTTTTCTGTTTTGAATCTTTTAAGTAATATTTTTAGTTTTTCTTGATATTTTCTCAAAAATCAAGTGGCGACTCTGTGATTTCTTAAATTATTTTAAACTTTTCTTTAAGGTTTCAAAATAGTTTAAAAGGTCAAAAATAATATTTTCCAAACCAATCGAACGAAAAAAGGGCAAAACAGAAATGACGAATCTGATGGGGAGTTTAACTAGGTTTTAACTATATATTTGAATTAGCTTTTTGACTAATTATTAAACTGTTTATGTGCTTATATGTTTAAATTTTGCGAAATTTAATTGTTGCATTTCATGACATAATCTCGCATGATGATTATTAAACTGTTTTGAGGTTTCGTGGATGTCCCGACCCCTGTTGATCAACTCTAAATCAAATGTTGGGAATACGACGGTTTACCAGCATGTTAGGCGGTCGAAGTTTGTTCGTATTTCCAAACCCAAGTTGTCCGCTTGTGAACTTGTGTCTAAACCTACTTTAGATACCCAGGATAGATAGTAAGACCCCGCAAAATCCTAAGCTTAACTCAGTCCGTTAATGCTTAAAAGAGGTCTGAGACTTAGAAATTTCATCTAAGTGCTTATACTTAGAATTTATTTTAGCCTTCATAAGTTGGCGATCCTATTTTACGACCCTTATGACCTTAAAATGTCGATCCTTAGATTGAATCATAATCAGGTGTGTCAATAGGTCACTCCGGGTGAGTTTTAGATTTTTCGGACCTCGTTTGAATCATATTCAGGTGACCAAAATAGTGGGTCGACGCGGTCTCGACGCGTCGCCCATAGCGCGACATATAATTTTTTCTCAGCTTTCAGTGCAATTTCAGTGAACCAATGCAAACTCAATGCGGCGCGATGGTCGTTGCGTTGATGCCATCGATGCAACACGTCGGTATGTACGTCATTAGACACGCTTTTCAGTAATTAAATCAGCGTCCAGAGAGGTATTTGAGACATTTTCTCCACTTCTATTCAACCTCAAAACACGAGATTAAACCCCTCAATAGGCAAAATACTCTTATTATTTACTAAAATCTTCTCAAGAACAAACCCTAGTCCATCAAGTCAAGATCAAGATTCAAGAAATTCATAATCAATCTTCACGAATTCGAGTATCAAAGTATGTTAGGTGTTCATCCAAGGGTTTCCTTCCACCCTTGGAGTTCAAGAACTCTTTTTAAATTATAAGTTGATTTCTTTTCACGAATTTCATGTTGAATCTGATTGTATTCATGATTATGATGTGGTTGGGTTTATAATCTATGATTAATTGCAAGTTTCTTGAGAAACAAATAGCCCGTGTGTGATGTTATATGGTTTCATGTTAAAAGCCCTTAAATTTGTGAGTTTGGGGTTTTTATCATGATGCTTGTATGTTTTAGTATAGCCATCTGTATAAATCATGCTCCCCTAGTGTTTAATGAATTGTCCATGTGTATTGAGTAATGAAATCATATCATATTAGCATGTATACAAGTTCAATCGAGTGACTAGTTATCATGTTTTCAAGATTGTGCTATATTTTACAATTTATGCAATCGAGTCCTGGAGGTATCGAATAACCGACAATCTCGCTGTTCACCTAGATTTGCAGTAGTTTCAGAATAGTCTCAGTGATGTCACGTAAGTAGTACTCAGTCAGATAATAGAACTCAGTATATTTAGCCAGTTAACAGAACTCGAAGTATTCAGTCAGTTATCAGAACTTATTGAACTCAGTCCAGTTCAGATAGACATCAAGATTAGTAATAGTTCAGTCAAACCTAGTATAGTATAGAAATTAGTTTAATGTCTATTCAGTTGGGAGTAGGAATTAGCATCGAGTGAACCCAGGGATGGAGGCATTCCTGTCAATAAAGGGTTTGACCCTTAGTAGAAATCCCTGCATTACAGAACTACTCAACCAGCGTAGGTTGAGATATCTTCCTGCCAGTATAGGGTTGATATATCTCGTACATATTTTCCTGTCAGCGAGGGTTGATGAAAGGGCTTCCTATCAGAGAGGGTTAGATCATAGTCATTGTTAGTATTCCTTGGCAAGGTGCTAACAACCCTTCAACTGGGGTCACATGTTGGACCCCAACTCAGTTCATAATCGGGGTATGTCAGTTAGATGAACACTCCTATAGTTTCAATTTCAGGCTCAGTATAAAACCTCAATTTAGTTTCAGAATCAAGACTTTTAGATACAGTCACCCAGGTTAGTATGGAACTCAGTTTAATTCTACAGAATCAAGACTGTCAAAAATAGTCACTCATTTAACAGTAATACAGAATCAGTAAACTCAGATTTCAGTCATTTAGTTTTCAGAACTTATTATCTAGTGTTAATGATATCTTAGTTACAGTATTCGTAGTTATGTGCATAGCATTGCATAATCAGTATTTACAGCTATTTCAGATATACATGTACTCTCATTCAGTTATGTTCATGCCATCTAGTCAGTTATTGTTCATGTATATGAACCCATGCATTCAGCCTTACCTTACCTAGCATACCAGTATATTCAAAGTACTGATACATTGTGCTATGATGTCTTATATTATAGGTTTAGACGCACGGGCTCCTGATCGTACCTAGCAGCCCAAATTATCAGCAACAGATTTAGTGGTGAGTCCTCATAGTTTGAGGATTTTTTCAGCTATCAGTACTTTAGTAGTTGGAGTTAGTTGGGGGCTTGTCCTATCAACTCCACTTTCAGATAGTTCAGTTAGAGGCTTTTCAGGCTAGAGTATTTCAGACAGATGTTCAGTTTACAGTATTGATTTTCAACATTCACTATTTGATTCAATTTTGAACCTTATGGCAGTTTTAACCAAATTTTTGCATTTTTATAGTATTATTATTCAGTGATTGCAGTAGGTACCAGTAATGGGTTAGCTTGTAGTACTTCGGGATTATAAGCACCGTGTGACGTTTGAGGTACAGACTCGGGGGCATTACAAACTTGGTATCAGAGCCTAAGGTTCAACAGAGTCCTTGGAAGTCTGAAAGCCATGTCTAGTAGAGTCTTGTGCATGGTTGTGTTGCACGCCACACTTATGAACAAGAGGCTATGAGGCGTTTTAGGAAATGTTTCCCTTCTTTCAGTATTCATGTCGTATGAGTAAGTATGAGCTCAAGTTACACTCTCAGTCTAATCTTTTTCATACTTCCACCTACAAAATATGCCTCCCAAAAAGAACAACGAAAGGAGAACAGGAAATCAGCTAGCACCTCCGCCCGTTCAGGTAGATCCCCTAGATAAGCATGTCTCCCACGCAGAATTCAGAGCAGCTTTCACCACTCTAGCTTATTCTATGGCATCCCAGAATGAATGTACAATTGCCGTTCCGGCCAACCTAGTGGCCAATATGCTGCATCTAGAATTTAAGATTTCACCCAAATGAACCCTCTAGCCTTTATCGGGTCTAAGTCTGATGAGGACCCACAAAAATTCCTTAATTAGGTGTAGAAATTTACAGATATTATGAGAGTGACTGCGAGTGAGAGCGTGGAGTTAGCTGCATATTAATTGCAGGATGTGGCTCACTTATGGTTTAAGCAGTGGAAGGCAGAGAGAGCCGCAAATGCAGGGCCCGTAGAATGGGAGGAGTTTGCTACTGCTTTTCTGGATAGATTCTTCCCACTGGAGTTAAAAGAAGTGAAGGTTTTGGAGTTCATTAATCTGAAGTAGGGTAACATGACAGTGAAAGAGTTATCTCTCAAGTTTACTTAGTTATCCAGATATGCCCTTCATGTGGTAGTAGATAGCAGATTTAAGATGAGTAAGTATGTGTCTGGCGTGTCTAGCAGCGTGGTCAAGGATTATAGGACCACAATGCTAATTAAAGAGATGGACATATCAAGGCTCATGGTCCATGCACAGCAGATAGAGGAGGCTAAGAATAAGGAAAAATAAAAGGAGAATAAGAGAGCTAGAACAGGTAGCTTCAACTTTACTCAGCCTAAGTCAGAAGGCGCGAGTCGTTTTTAGTTCCACCCAAAATCCTTAGTTCCATCTATGTCCTCTGTCAGTGCTCCAGTGCCAAAATTCAGAGATGGCAATAAAGATAGGACACCAGGCCCTAAACCTCAGGGTAGTGTTAGCAGTGCCCGAATGAATCTCCTTTGCCAGAAGTATGGCAGAAACCACTAGGATGTCTGCAGGGCAAGTAGTGATGTATGTTTTGGATGTGGCAAGCCAGGCCATAGGGTCAGACAGTATCCTCAGGTGGGTTTGCAGAGTCAGCATAATCATCCCCCAACTTAGTTCGGTCACCCAAATCAGCAGGGTGTCGTTTCCAGTGCCACCAGTGGGCAACGCCTAAACAGGCTTTATGCACTTCAGTCTCGACAGGATCAGGAAAGTTATCCTGATGTGGTCATTGGTACATTACAATTTTATCATTTGCACATATATGCTTTGCTAGATCTAGGAGTTTTTTTGTCCTTTATAACTCCTTATATAGTTGTTGACTTCGGAGTCAGTACCAAAATCCTAGAAGATCCCTTCTCAGTCTTTTCACCAGTGGGTAAATCTATCATAGCCCAACGGGTATACAGGAACTGTCCGGTCATGGTATCTCAGAAAGTCATTTTAGTAGACTTAGTAGAATTAAAGATGACCGATTTTAATATCATTCTTGGATGGATTGGCTTCATTCATGCTATGCTTCAGTTGACTGAAGAAATAGAGTTGTCCATTTTTAGTTTTCGAATGAATCTGTCCTTGAGTGAAGGGGTAGTACTTCAGCACTTAGGGGTCGGCTTATTCCTTACCTTAGGGCGAGGAAAATGATATCTAAGGGGTGTGTTTATCATCTCGTTTGAGTTAAATACTCTAGTTTAGAGACCCCTAATCTTGAGTCAGTTCGAGTAGCATGTGAATTCCCAGATGTATTTCTCAAAGATATTCCAGGAGTCCCTCCCGAATGAGAAATTGACTTCAGAATAAACCTTCTTACATATACTCAGCTTATCTCTATCCCTCCATACAGAATGGCCCCAGCAGAACTCAAAAAGTTAAAAAAAATAGTTGAAGGATCTACTAGATAAGGGATTCATCAGACCCAGCATATCCCCTTGGGGTGCACCAGTTCTATTCGTGCGTAAGAAAGACGGTTCTCTTAGAATATGTATAGACTACCGTCAGCTAAATAAATTCATGGTCAAGAACAAGTATCTAATTTCCTGAATCAATGACTTGTTTGACCAACTTCAGGGTGCTAGTTACTTTTCTAAGGTAAATCTCAGATCAGGATATCACCATCTCAGAGTCAGAGAATGTGACATTCCAAAAATAGTTTTCAGAAATTGGTATGGTCACTTCAAATTAATAGTCATGTGATTTGGTCTTACCAATGCTCCAACAACCTTCATGGACTTGATGAACCGCGTGTTCAAGCAGTACTTGGATATGTTCGTCATAGTCTTCATTGATGATATTCTTGTCTACTCCCTCAGTAAACATGATCATGCAGACCATCTCAAAATAGTATTACAAACTCTCAGAACCCATTGATTGTTTTCCAAATTCAGTAAGTGCGAGTTTTGGCTAAATTCAGTAGCTTTCCTTGGTCATATAGTTTTTGATGATGGCATTAGAGTTGATCCTCAAAAGATCAAAGCAGTGAGAAAATGGCCCAGACCTATCTCTCCTTCAAATATCAAGAGTTTCTTAGGTTTGGCTGGCTATTGCTGATGGTTTGTTGAAGGATTTTCCTCCATTACATACCCCATGTCCAGATTGACTCAGAAGAAAGTCAAGTTCCAGTGGTCAGATTCTTGTGAGAAGAGTTTTCAAGAGTTAAACATTTGACTCACTACAACCCCAGTTTTGACTTTACCAGATGCCTTAGATGGGTTTGTGGTATATTGTAATGCTTCCAGAGTTTGTTTGGGTGTGTTTTGATGCAGAGAGGTAAGGTCATATCCTATTCCTATAGACAAATTATGTCCCATGAAAAGAATTACCCAACTCATGATCTTGAGTTAGCAGCTATTGTATTTGTCTTAAAGATTTGGAGGCATTATTTGTATAGGGTACATGTAGATATGTTCACAAACCATAAAGCCTGTAGTATGTGTTTTCTCAGAATGATCTGAACCTACGTTAGAGAAGGTGGTTAGAGTAATTAAAAGACTATGACATGAGCTTCCTGTATCATTCGAGCAAGGCTAATGTAGTGGCTAATGCTCTTAGTAGAATGTCTATGCGTAGTGTTGCTCACGTGGAGGATGGTAAGAAGAAAATATTTCAATAAGTTCATGAGCTTGCATGACTAGGTGTCCACTTAGTCGATTCAGCAGAAGGTAGTGTGTGGGTGCATAATAGTTCAAAATCATCTCTGGTTTCCAAAGTAAAGGAAAAGCAGGACAGAGATCCCAGTCAAGTCAAGTTGAAAGAGTCAGTCAGAGATCAGAAAGTAAAGGTTTTCTCCCAAAGGAGAGATGGTGTGTTGCGTTGCCAGGGTCGGCTATGCATTTCAGGTATAGATGACTTGAGGCAACGAATTCTAGCAAAAGCATATGGTGCGCATTACTCTATTCATTCAGGGGCCACTAAGATGTACCACGATTTGCGGGAGATCTATTAGTGGAGTGGGATGAAGAAGAACATTAGGGAGTTTATAGCTACGTGCTCTACGTGTCAGCAGGTTAAGATTGGGCATTAGAAGCCCAGTGTATCTATGTAAGGGTTCAGTATTCCCACGTGTAAGTGAGAGAAAGTGAACATGGACTTTGTGATGGGTTTTCCCCATACTCATCGTCTACATGATTCCATTTGGGTCATTGTAGATAGGATAACCAAATTAGCTCACTTCTTACCAGTCCGTACCTCTTATTCAACCCAAGACTACGCCAAACTCTATGTTAGAGAGTTGGTCATGTTACACGGAGTCCCAACATCAATTATTTCAGATAGAGGTACCCAGTTTACCTCTTATTTTTGGAAAGCCTTCCAAAAGGGTCTTGGTACCCATGTTAACCTCAGTACGACTTTTCACCCTCAGACAGATGGTCAAGTAGAAAGGACCATTCAGACTTTGAAAGATGTGTTAAGGGCGTGTGCCATTGACTTTAAGGGTAGTTGGGATGGCCACTTGCCCTTGATTGAGTTCGCATATAATAACAATTATCATTCCAGCATTCAGATGGCTCCGTTTGAGGTGCTCTATGGGAGGAGATGTAGATCTCCTATTAGTTGGTTTGAAGCGGGTGAGGACATAGTGGTAGGTCTTGACTTCATGTTTGATGCCTTGAAAAAAGTTCAGTTGATTAAGGAAAGGCTTAAGACAACTCAGAGCCGACAGAAATCATATATAGACGTGAGAATAAAGGATCTCAAGTTTGAGATTGATGACTTTGTCTATTTGAAAATCTCTCTTATGAAGGGAGTGAAGAGGTTTGGCAAGAAGG
Organism: Capsicum baccatum var. pendulum; assembly: GCA_030864225.1. Taxonomy (NCBI): domain Eukaryota; kingdom Viridiplantae; phylum Streptophyta; class Magnoliopsida; order Solanales; family Solanaceae; genus Capsicum; species Capsicum baccatum. Next base: position 45,337,425 of record CM061554.1, read on the forward strand.
TGAAACTCAATCCTCTATATTTCCCATATAATACGTAGAGACTTGTTGGTATCAAAGCCATGTTGGTAGTATATGCATTTAGCATGAGCAGCTAAATACATATATTGTCTAGAGCATGGGAAAACTATTTTCATACAAGATATATATTACTTTAATTCATTTATGATAATACTTCTAAATAAATTATTTTAATATATCTTGTCATATAATGGGGTTTTTCTAAGTATGGGGTATTCATTTTCTCTACGTGTTTGAACTATTTGATTAATCTTCGATTTCAGACGTTGGTCAGCCTGAAAATTTGGTCTCAGCTAAGGTAAGCATTCGACCTTGTTGGTGGTCCCGTCGCTAAGATAACATTAGGAGAAAACTGTTGTAACAACCATTAAGACTTGTTAGATCCCATAGGACGTAGATGTATTGATATAATTTATTATAGGTTGAATCATTTATGATTATTGTTGTGTGCTATCTTATGTGATAAATTAGGTTTCCCAGTTAGTCTCTAGACAGTATTTTATTCTAATGGATTCCAACAATCATATTAAAAATACTATTAATTTATCTTCTCAAGTAACTCAGATTGCTAATGTTGAAAATGATCTTCAAAACTGGAGTATTCCAGAAGAACCTTTTAAAACAATTTATCAGATTGGTAAATTTAGTTTTTTAAAAAAGCATAACATCAAGACCTTCGAGTCTACTGTCGCCATTAATAATTCTTTAGAAATTATTCAATTATTAAATGAGCATGACATAAATAGATTTAAACATCAGTTTAATTATCTTCATGTTGGACTTGTTCAGGTGGCTATTAAGCCACTCTTTAGACAAGGTCTTGATATCTCTGTCTGTGCTATTCTAAGAGATGCCCGTCTATTGAATTTCGACAATTCTCTCTTAGGTGTAATTCAAAGTAACCTCGCCGACGGCCCGGTATACTTTAATTGCTACCCAAATTTCTCAGTGGATATTAATGATCCTAACATCATGGATGTTTTAACACTTAATGTTAAAACAAAAAAACATGAACAGTAAGGATAATACTAGAGAAATAACAATAATATACAGAGTATATTATCGGCTTATGGGTACAACCCTAGCTCCCAAAGCTAGAATCACGAGAACTAGGGGTGTTATAACCCTCATGGAGGCAAACAAAGACAGAAGTAATATCTTTGTTCCAAGGCCCTCGTCTGGAACGATATCATGCATAACAATGATTGGCACTTTGATGCTATCCCTCAGCCTCTCCCTACCTACCCGGAGAAATCACAGATCGAAAGAGTTATCCAGCACCCTGACAGATTTATTGATTTAAAATTCCTAGGTTTTGAAACCTCTAGAAATTCTTCATTTCGGAGATCTGTCTCGCACAGAGCTTCTACCTTAAAAAATCCATAGGGAAGTGAAGAAAATGATAATGACAAGGGAAAGATTAGAGGAGTTGACTTCTCTGGTCCTGTTCCCAAAGTATATTACCAGCAACATACTAGGGTTCAAGAATCCCTAGAACCCGAAAATCTCTATGATCCAGGTAGCCCTACAGCCTCGGACATGGAACCTCCCCCCACTATACCTCGTCAGAAGATTAGAACTGACCCAGGATTAGAGGTCATCAAATCCCAGGATGAGTATATCCCAGACCTCAAAGCCCTTGAGGTCCTCTGGTATCTTCCAAAAGATGCAATAAAGAGAAAGTGGTACACCAGTACCTATTCTAAAGATCAATAAAAAGAGTTTGGCAAACTCTGGATAGCTGATATGAAAAGACTTCGATGCGACATAAAATTCTTTAGGTGGTTTGAATTCACTGGAAGAATGGAAAACCAAAATGAATCCCTTCAAGTTATCATTAATAAATGGTATACTCAGAGTAACAAAGTAGTTGAATCAGTTACTCCTCCCCTTGAAGGAATAAAAATTCCCCATTCCAATGAAATTCTCAATGCTTCTCCCTTTAAGAAGAAGCACGATAGACCCCTATCAGCCCCTGTCAACAGAGACCTAGATCGGATAGTTGAACAAAACAACTATACTAATCAGGTCCTTCATACTATCTCGCATCAAATTGATGATGCTAAAAGCACAAAAATTCCTTTTAGCTCATCCACTCCTGAGAAAAGTGTTCCAGGCCCTAGTCTAACTACCAATCCTATCTTTAAAATCCCTGAATTTCAAAAGGAGAAATTCCCTACTCTCAGCGACGACTTTAAGGTTTCTGGGAAAATCTTAGAGCAAATCAATGAGAAGCTCTCCAAATTCAAAATTTCTGAAAAGGTTTTGTATCCCTATTATAATGAAGGTTGTGTAATATTTTGGGGGCAAATGGAACGTCATACAAACGGCATATATATCCTTCAAACATTAGGTACCTTTGGCTTAAAAGGTACCAAGTATGTTAGGATGCGTTAAAAATTATTCATGTGCTAAAGTGCTTCATTATTTTTCTTTGACCATATTTGTTACTTTGATCAATTATTACAATTTATGGACTGACATTTTACTTCCTAAGTGTTTTTTAGAGAGAGAGTGATTTGTGTTGGTAATCAAACTTGCTTGCTTCACAAAGACTAAAAGCAAAGTGATTGCTTGCAGAACATCAATATTTTACCCGTTCTAAGGTCAAGAGACTCATAATAACTTACTTGGACTAATAGAAAGACTCGTTCAACTATGGATCCTAGTTTGATCAGTACTTTATCTGAGTCAGTTACCACCTTGTCTGTGGCGATAGAACCTAGTCCCTTGATAGAAAGAGAAATAACCCAAAAGTCATTACTGGTTTGAAAAAACAAATTGTCGAACTAAGGTTCATGTTGATGCAAAAAACACCTTCTCAAACTCATTCAAACATAACTCTGCCTCCTGATGCTTGACAAAAAGGTCTTATATTTCCGACATCAGAAGGAATTGGTCTGGGTGGTCACTTTTCCACTTTTTAAATTTTCATGCTTCTCAGAATGCTCCTTTAGTGTATGCTTTTACTCCTCCAAAGGTTCAGAACATAACACCGTCGTATCACACTCTGCCAGTGTACACTTATGCTACCGCCCCACCGATGGCACAAACTCAGGGGTTATAACGCTTAGATGTTGGTCATTATATTGAAGTTGAAAATGATCATAGGATGTGCACTGATGATATAGTTAATAGAAAGCTCAAGGCTTTAGAAGATGTAATAAGAAGCCTTAGAGGGCTTGGAAGTAATCAAAGTGTTAAGTATGAAGAGTTGTGTGCGTTTCTCGAGATCGATTTGCCTCCTGGTTACAAGATCCTGAAATTCAAAAAGTTTGATGGGTTTGAAAATCTATTCTTTCATTTAAAAACTTATTGTGAAATTTGATTGGTGTGGAAAAAAATGAGGGAATACGAGTTAAGCCATTTAGTCAAAGTTTGAGTAGAAAGGCTCTGGAATGGTACGCTAAGCAAGATGTGACTAAGTAACGCACTTGGGATGACTTGATAAATGATTTTGTGGATCATTAGAAGTTTTATGTCGATATTATTCCTGATAGGATCTCTATCACAAAGCTAAGCCATAAAATAAATGAGAGATTTCGTGAATATACCATAAGGTGGAGAGAAAAAACAACTAGGGTCCATCCTCCTATGGAGTAAGCTGAAATGATCAATTACTTTATTCATGCACTAAGTCCCAAGTATTTCAATCGCATGGTGACGATGGATGGAAAGACATTTACTAAAATTTTTAATACTAGAGAAATGATTGAGGATGGACTCAAGACAGGGAGGATAATAAATTTGACGGAGCTACAATCCACTCAGAAGAGTTTCCAAACTGACTCTTTTAAAAGTGGAAAGAAAAAGGAAAAATAAGTGATGGGAGTAATGACTCAGGGAGGTTCATTCCCCACGATACCAACCCAATGCTCGACATACTCACTATCCGATCTTTATTGGTGAATATGTTTGTTTTTAAAATGTAAAGTTGTTTTCTTTATGTCGAAAAATGAATGGTTACTATTGTTAAGGGTCTGTGAAATTGTTTTTCAATTTGAAGTAGCGAGTTACTCATTTTTATGGTCAAAACCACCTTTGATTTTCTCTTGTTTAGACTGAAAAGTTGTTAGGGTTATAGATTTTGTTGATATGATGTAGAACTAAAATAGGAGTTGGCATAATTGAATAATTTTTCTTAGAATTAATCTTTTATTATTTCTCCTATCTTGTCTTCGAATATCATTTCTCAAATATGCTTAATATATGCTATTTCCTTCACTTCGCTTATTGGTTTACCTTTCAAAGTATTTTTATTTATTTAGACGTCCCATTGTTATTCATATGCTATAGTGAATTTTACATCTAAGTTATAGATATGTTGATTGACTCCACTTTGTATTGAAAAAGAGTTGTTGCATTTGTATGTCTTGTATTTCATATTTGAGGTATGAAAGATTTTCTCATCTCTTGCTCATTCTCCTTTTATTTGTTTAGTGAAAACATGCCTTAGACTTTATCATATCATAGTATTTGAAAAAAATATGTGTTAATCTATTTGTCTAAATTTTAAGCAACTATGCTTGTGGATTCATGTCTTTTTTTCGGGGCTAGTTAATTATATTATGCTAGAATCAATCTTTTATAAGATTGTTCAGGAGATGGGTTAATTTCCTTTTCGTTGGATATTTTGGCTTGCTTACTATTTCTTTATTCTTGAGAATGCTATTTTTTCCATCTCATCATTTATCTATTAAGTGTAGAATTTCGAACACATTAATTCTTTTTCTTTTATCTTTTCATTTGCATGAATTTATTTTGAAATCCAAATGGACTCTTTTACTCTTGCATTTCGTAATGGGCCAATGAGGCTCATCTCTCCAATTCAAGTCCTAAGTTTAAACACAAAGTCAATTATATGGGTTGCGGATGTAAGAAGATGAAAGAAGAAGGAAAATGAGTCAAAACCCATTAATGAATTTACAAAGAGACTTGAAAAGTCTCGATATTTATTATTGTCTTATTTTTATTTATTTATTTAGTCATTTATTTATTCATTCATTTGGGCTTCGAAGTCAAAATTGTAATTTAATACAGGTGAAGTAGATTTTGAGTCTCAAAGGTTTGAAAACTAGCTTAGGACAGGTGATGGGTCAAAAGCCCAAGTATATAGATTAGGACAGGTGAAGATGGGCCAAAATTCCAACTTAACTTACAACATGATTTATGGATTTAGGCCTAATGGCTTATGTCATTTAGCCTCCCCCTTTCCCCTTAATATGCTAATTATTCTTAATTTTCTTAGACTTAGTTAAAAATTTCTGCTACGTCGTCAAAATTTATTTTGCACAAATCTTGAAGACAATTTTTTACTTAATCGTTTTCTTTTCAAAAACTAATTTTCCTTTTTATAGTTAGTCAAAAAAGTTATTTTCAAATAGTCTGGGTAACCGCGAGTTAGCGGATACTCTTGGTGACTTAATAACCTTCCAAGAGTATTAATAGGAACCACTTAGGAATTTCTAAACTTAAAAGTTTTTTTCTGTTTTGAATCTTTACGTAATATGTTTTTCTTGATATTTTCTCAACAATCAAGTGGAGACTCTATGATTTCTTAAATTGTTTCAAACTTTTCTTTAAGGTTTCGAAATAGTTTAAAAGTTCAAAAATAATATTTTTCAAACCCTTCGAATGGAATAAGGGCAAAACACAGCCAAAACCAACATCCCATCACCCCAAAACCCATCCGACCCATTCCTTTTTCTGCCAACCCAGCTCAACACTAATTGACCCAGAGGCCCAAATTCCCTTTCCCTTGTCTTCTCCCTTGAAGGACATAATAACATAGATAACAACAACAGTTGTACAATACAACACCAACATTTCAACGATAGCAACATCAACTCCAGTGATTCGCGTACGACTCCGACCCATCCTAAAACTGAACTCAACCCGACGATGACCCAAGTAAACCCCACTTTCTTTCCCTCTTCCCATATCAAAATTTTGGGAACCTTCTAGAAAATGTCCAGGTGGACTAATCTTCAAATTCAATGTACGGAAGATACAATTTTGTACCAAATACAGCTCATCCCTTATCCTTTTATCTAAACATTCAAAATTCTTCAAAAGAAATATTCTAAAAATGCCTCTAAATTTGTTGCTCCCACATTGGTGGAAGCTCATGATTCATCACCATTTGGTTCTCTGTAAAAGGCTCACTATTGATAAAAAAATATAAGTCTTGAAGGTTGAAAAAATAACTTTCAAGCAAAAAAATTCTCATTTTTCTAGTAAATTTTTTTTTCGTAAAAAATCGTCGACTACTTGAAGTTTTTGGAGTTGCAGTAAAGCTTTTCGGTGGTGGTCAAGATTTCTTTGAAGGCTCGAGTCTTGTTTTACTGTCCCAAAATAAGTAATTCTTCATCCCTTTTAGTTTCGGTATTTTCTTCTTCTTCTCATCAATTTTTAGCATGTTAACCTAATCATCATTGTCATTAGTAGCAGTAGGAATGCAGAGAATTATTTGTTGTAGAAGGACTTAAAGGCTTTAGGTTATTTTTTTTGTAAATGATGTTTATTTGAGCAGATTTATTCATGATTTTACTCCATAATTATTGTTTTAATTTTCTTTTGAAACCCACTACATCGTATGAATTTTTGTGTTAATCCTCAGCATATTATTTTAGCACTTGAGTGTTGTGCTCTGGTTTGATATTTCTTTCATTCGAATGTTCCTACTTTAGTGTTGATTAATTATCTTTGCATAAGTGCTATTTTAGTTTCTTTTCTTAAAGGAAAAAGGATATGATTTTAGTTCTATGCTACTTGTTGCATTTAGTACACAATATTGGTATAATAAGGACTCCCTCCCCGATTCTACATTTAGTTCATGACTTTTGTATAATAAGGACTCTCTCCTCGATTCTCTTTGACCTACGAAATTGATAGTAATGGTAGGTGTATGTCCATGGTAAAGATCAATCCTGGGAGTCCCCAGAGACCATCTTGACTATCAAAGATTCATTTTTATTTTTATCAAGAAAGAATGAGGATGAGATGCAATGTATCATTGTTTTACTTCATGTGGTCTAGTTTTTTTTATTGTGTGGAATGTTATTTTTTAGGTTTATCTCATCTAAGGTCCGTCTCTATTCTCTATGTCAAATGAAAACTGTTCCCAAAACTTCCGTTGACTCTTAATATTGAGAAGGAACTTGGGTTATGTCACATTTAAGTTTCGATAATACCGGAAACCTTCTAGGATGTGTTTTTGACTCAAAGTCCTCTTAAAATAATTAAGAGAAGGAAAGAACGAGTATGAGTGACTCAAGATAGTATGCTTCTTTTGTATTTACCAAGTGTCAATAAGGAAGATTGTTTGAATTGGGATTTCTTCTTCTGTCATCTTATTTGTTCGTTAAGAATTAATTTTGTCTCTCTTAATTATTTCTCCGTACAGTTTTTTGATCACTTTTAGAACCTTGTGTGTTACTTAATTTGTTGTCTCTTTTGGTTCTTCAAAAGACATATATCGAGCTTAACATATAGGGGCAAGAGTTGGAATTAGCACAAGGACCAAGCAATCCTTGTGTAATGCTAGAAACTACATGCCCAAAGTATGATTACGCTTCATAGGATAAGTATTTGTTAGAAATAATAGTATGTTCCTTAAGAGACCCCCTCTTTTCCCTTTCCACTCTATTTTTATTTTGAGAAAATAAGTTTATGTTACTAAAAATATCTTGGGTTAGGTATATTTGGTTAGTTTACGATGTCCCTGTGCTCAAATCTCTTATCTCCCTTCTTGTATTGAAACTTCTTAAGTTGATTTGTTTGCAACTTTGTTTTTTTAATTACTTTCTTTTGTAGTTTAACACAAAAATGTTATTTTATTATCGTTATTATTATTTTTCTTTCATTAGGAACCAGTGGAATTTCTTGCACTAGTCTAAAATACCCCACTAGTTATACGTGTTTCTTTTGTCAAACTATATGAATCCACTTCTTTTATTCAGTGTGCATAAATATATCTTCATAAGTATTACAATCAGTTAGTTTCCTAATTATTAGTTTTAGAATGTGTGTTAACTTCCTTAATGTCATCTTTTGCATGCGAATCTGTTTTGGAGTCCAAACAGACTCTTCCCCTTTGGCATTCCATAATGGGCCAATGAGGCCCATCCCTTATAGCCGATCACTTTGAATAAAAGAATTTATTGTTGTGGAAGAATAAAATGGGTTGAAAATCATTGATGTAGTCTCTAGATTTGTATTGTTTCTTTTATTTACTTATCTATTTATTCATTTATTTGAGCCTCGAAGCCAAAGTTGTAAATTTAATACAGATGAAGCGATTGTGGGTTGAAAGCACAAAGTGAATAGTTTAGGACAAGTACAGGTAGGACAAAACCCCAATTAGATTAGGACAGGGTTGATGCATTTGGTCTTATGATTCTAAGCCTTATGATTCCCCTCATTCCCCTTTACGTGCTATTTGATATTAACTTTCTTAAAACTAGTAAAATTCCCCGCTAAGTTGCCCAAAATTGATTTTGCGCAAATTTTTCCTTAATCAATTTCTTTATAAAATAACCTTTTTTTAAAGTTAGTCAAAAATATAGTTTTCAAGTAGTACGGATAACCATAAATTAGTGGATACTCTTGGTGCCTTAACAACCTTCCAAGAGTATTAATAGGAACCATTTACTCAAAATTTCAAACATAAATGATTTTTTTCCTTTTTTGAATCATTTAAGTAATTTATAAAGGTTTTCTTGACTTTTCTAAATAAATTAAGTGGCCACTCTATTCTTGAGTTTTAAAAATCTTTTTCGAAAGTATTTGAACTTATGAAAAACTCAAAAGTCATTTCTCCACAAAACAGAAATAACGACTTTTCTAGGGAACTCTAACTAGGTTCTAATCAAATATTTGAATTAGGTTCTTTTGACTAACTGTTATAGTGTTTAAACTATTTACATGCCTATGTGTTTTAAATTTTGCAAAAATTAAACTGTTGCATTTCATGGCATACTTTCTACTCGAAATATATAAATTGTTTAGGGTTTTATGGATGTCCTGGCCCCTATTGTTAAATTCCAAATTAAGTGGTGGGAATACGATAGTTTATTAGAGCCTTAGGCGTCTGATGGTTGTTCATATTTCCAAACCCAAGTCATCTTGGGAACCTTGTCCAAACCCATTCTAGATACTCAGAATAGAGCAAAACCAAAACCCTCTTTTTAGGCATGAGCCTAGGATAACCTAATATTCGAGAGGTTATTGGTCTCATTAGAAAACCTTCCTTGCATCTGTTTTCCACGAGCCAATTACAGATGAATCATATTTAGATGTTGAAGAAATATATGTTTGTTAAATCCAATCAATTATCTTTTGGCGTAGGGGGAAGGCTTATTTTGCTTGATTTTGTGTAGGAATGGCTCAATAATACCCTTGCATAAAGTTCAGGATGTTTACTGGATCTGAAAATTTCTTGAAAGTGTGGTGAACCCATATGAATTCAAAAGACAAAGAGATTGTTAGTACTCATATCGAGCATCTACTGTCGCTTATAGAGATGGATGCTTGGCCTGAAACGATCCATGTACTAATGAAGTTTTGGGATGATGAAAACACGGTATTTTGCTTCAGGGAAGTGAAATTGACGCCTACTATTGAAAAAGTATTAACTTGTTATGAGAGCATCGATATGTGTATAAAAAGAAGGAGTACACCCCACAACAACATTATAGTCCTTATCTTATGGAATCGTCAGAGGATCAAAGATGTCTTTGCAATTAATGATGACAACTAGTTAGGGGAATATGACGGGGCAAACATATCTTTCCATGAATTGTATCGCTGGTTCGGAAGGTATAACACTTTCTAGAAGTTCGAACATGAATTTGAATCAGTGGAAAAATGGAAGGAGATGAGAGCATTTGCTTTCACAATGGGCTTACTTGGAATAATGGTGTTTCTACTAGGAGAAAATAATAATATTCACCTAAGAGTCATTATGGTGATACACACCCTCTTCTACGAAATCGATTATGGTCCCGCTAAGGTATTCTATACCTTATCCCCTATGATTGTCGCTGAAATATACCGGGATTTAGGAATGTGTCAAGGCGAGCATCATTTCTTCCAAGGTTGCAACCTTATTTTGCAATGGTGGATGATGACACACTTAGTAAAGTATCCTAAAATGGAGTAGACAGATCCTCGAACAATGGTAGATCTTCTATCATCGAATGATATGTGGTTGTTCCTGCACAGGTTTAAGAGGAAAAAATCTCTGAAATTTTGGTTTAAGATTTTCGAGGGATTATTAGATGATAATGTTCAGTGGTCGATGAGATATCTTTGAACGGGAAAGTACATTACTCAAGGAGACGAATGGACTTTCTTAGTACTTCCAGGTCTTAGGGGAACTCATCCTTATAACCCCGATAGGGTTCTTAGATAATTCAAAATCAGGAAGAAAACACCACAAATTGCACCAATGGTTAGATTCATTACCGAGTATGAAGAAGGTGAAACTCAACTTAATGGTAGATGGGTGGAAGAGAAAAAAGATGAAGGAAGTCTCTTTTCATATCGGATATGAAACGGAAGTTAGTGATACTTACACAGAGTGGTTGAAGAAATATCTTGCCAGAACATTGATCCCGAGGCCGAATGTACCCACCCGAGTTAGTGATGTAGAATCAGAACATCATATCCGACTCCACGAGCTTTAAGAAGAATTCCAAAGAAGTGAGATCGTGTACCAAAAAATGCATATGGAGGATGCCTCAATCATAAACCAGTTGAGAGAAGAGTTAAAACGAGCTTGCAAGAGGTTGATGATGCTAGGCGGTGTCTGATCGATTTGGATGATTGCATGGTTTCTCAGATTGATAACATAGAAAATATGACCTACGAGAATAAAGCACAGTTATTCAGGGGTCACCTGATCATCAACGGATATCACGTATGGCAAGAGGTGGATAAAGATAAGAAGGAAAAGGCCAATGAAGGAGGATCTAGGAGATAGTTTTTCTATCCCCTGCGCGGTACCTTGTTCTTTCTTTCATGTTATTTTCCTTTTCCCTAAAGATTGTATCCCTCTTATGCTACTTTTGTAGGAGTTTATGCCCTTGTTATATATCTATGTAAATTTGGGGGGATAATGGATTGGCTTTTAAAAATGTATATATTTTCTTCAAAATTTGTCAGGACAATCCTTGTCTCAAAAGGGAAACCCCAACTAGGATATTCCTTTACTATAGTGTTATTACGTGATATAATTGCCTTATGTGTTTATATCTATTTGTTTGAATCAAAGACAACTTTATCCATTATGCTCCCGTGGATCAGTTTGACTATGATGAAAACAACTCTATGTGGTTACTTCTTGTCAAATATCTTGCATTATTTATCATATATGGGATCTAAAACATTTTCCTTTGAGTTATTTTGCTTTACAGATAATAGAAAACTACTCCCTGTTGAAACAAGGTGGCAGAACATCCTTACTTTACCTGGTTAAAAGTTCGTAAAATCCCATCCCATAACCATCATTCAAATATGACTTGAAGCAACGAAGATAACGCATTGACCATCAGGGACAATATGACGGAAGAACAACGTGAGATGATTGTTGAACTTGCGAGAAAATTAGAATTGCTCCCAGAAGAGATGAATTATAGTAGAGAGTTGGCTAATCTGGCCATCACCATCAACACTCCTATCCAAGGAACACACGAACCTCCACTCTAAATTTCTCCCCTTAGTACTCCTATTCTCGGGAATTATCTAAATAACTTATCATCTGCCTCTGCTTTCTAATTTCCCACAGATCCCATAATCAATAATCCCCCAATTCATGCTATCCAAATGACCAATCAAGAAAATAACCTAGATACGTACCATCCATAAAATCCATCCCTAACAATATAAAATCCATCTCTAAATCCATAAAATTCATTCCCAAATCCACAAAACCCATTTCCAACCCCACAAAATCCGCTTCCAAATCCACAAAATCCATCTTCAAATCTACAAAACTTATTTCCAAACCCATAAAATCCATTTCCAAACTCGCACGATTCATTTCCAAATCCAATAAATCCCTCTAAAATTTCCCCAAACTACTCTTAAATTCCACAAAGTTTTCTTAATTTCCTAAACGTCCTCCCTCCCCACCTACCACCCAACTTCTCCTCATTCTCTAAATCAAGCTACCATTATAAATCCTTCTCATGTCATTATATCCCTTAACATCTACAACCCCTTTCCTAATCCTGAGGTAGACAATTATGAGGAGAAGAAAAAAAAATAGAGGACTGAGCATAAAAAGAAGTTATTGTCCATGAATGAAAGGATTATGAGGATCAAGGAATCTTATAGGAAAAGGGATAATGATTATTTGGGGTACCATGATATATGTGTACACCCTGGAGTAGATCTACTAGAAGGGAACAATGTCCCTAAATATGAAGTGCTCAACGGCACTGAAAATCCCATGGCTCATCAAAGAAGGTATTGTGATTGAATGGTCGGGGTAGGAAGAAATGAGATATTACTAATAAGCTTATTCAACCAAAGCTTAAGTGGCGAAGCTTCAGATTGATTCACGTCTCAGGAACTGAAAAGATGGTCCAGCTGGAAGGCATTAGCTAAAATCTTTCTCGATTGGTTTGAATTTAATGTTGAAATAGTCCCTGACCAATACTCACTAGACTAGATTAAGCCGAAGAATAATGAGTATTTTTGAGACTATGTCTTTCGTTGGAGAAAAGAAGTTGCTCAGGTAAAACCTCCAATGTCTGAGAAGCAATTGTTGTCGGTGTTATCTCATGCTTAGGAGGGAGAATTTTATACTAGGATGGTATCCATGGTCAGGGCAACTTTTGCAGATTTGGTAAAAAATTAGGGAATCTCTAGAAAAAGGCATTTGAATAGGAAAGATTGTCAAAACTCCAACATCATCTAAGTCTTCTGTTTTCCCAAAGAAGTAAAGAGAAAAGACTATGGTCTTTACTGATCTTATTGCTAAATTGAAGAAGAAATTCAAGCCTAGGAACGTTCTTTTCTTTCCATTGCCACCAAGTTTTTAGCATGTATTCTACGCCCAACCCCAATACCAAGATCCACTTCCGAATATCCAATCCCAATACCAAGCTCCACAGTCACGGCCAAATATTTTACCCCAATATCAAGTTCCGCAATCAAATTATCAATCTCATGTTCAAGTTGCCCTTCCAAACAACCAAATAAACATCCAAGCACCTCCAAGTTATCATCAAGTACCTTCTTCTACTAATCAAAACCATTATAACCCCCACGTCTAAACCTCAAAATAAACCTCCCCGAAACTTTACGCCATTGGCTGAAAGTCACACCCAATGCTTTGGAAGATTAAAAGAAGTTGGTCATCTACAGCCTATCCAACTGAAACCTGTCAATCCCAATTACCCTTTTCATCGTGCCCATTAAAATTATTCCTATCATTTGGGAGCGGCGGGGCATAGTACCAAAGATTGCATTAACCTAAAACATAAGATTTAAGACTTGATTAATCAAAAGATCATCATGCATCAGTCACAGACACTAAATATCAATAGCAATCCATCGCCTAATAATAAGGGATCCACATTTAAAATAATCAAAATAGAGGGAAAATGCGTGTCTAGCAAGACTATTACTAAGGTAGATAAAGAAAAGCCCAAAAGAACAAAAGGAGTGGAGAAGATAGAGAGACTCATAGTTGCCTTAAGTGTCAATGAAAGACCCTCATTTATAGTGATGACAGCCCCGACTCAGGCATATGATCCACCCCTGTCGAGAAAGTAATTTACTGTAGAGACTGTCGTTGATCAAAGGATGACACAGTCTGGACGATGCTATATTTCTGAAGACTTTACCAATAGGAAGAATTTACACAAAAAGGCCAATCTCTGAAGGGGAGGACAAAGAATTTTGGAGGCGTACGCAACCAAAATAATATTTGATTGTCAAGGATTTAGAAAAGACTCTGACCCAGATCTCTATTTGGGTGTTGTTGAGTTTACAATACCACCTGCAAGCTTTATTAAAATTCCTAAATGGAGCATGTGTTCCCATAGGTACGAGTGTTGAAAATCTGGTCATAATGATAGGGAATGTTGTGGGAAGTCATCACATAATATTTAGTGAGAAAGAGTTGCATTTTGAGTAGGTGATGCATAATAAAGCTTTACACGTTACTGTAAATTGTTAGGACTATGTGATTAATTGGGTATTGATAGATGACAGATCTAGTCTGAACATTCGTCCACTTTCTACATTGGTTCAAATGGGCTACAACTTGGGAAAGGTTCACCAAAGCCATGTTAATGTGCGAGCTTTTGATGGAGGGCAGAGAGATACTATAAGAGAAGTTGACTCATGCATCCAGATGGGGCCTACTAAATTCAAGGCTAAATTTCATGTTATGGATATCCATCCTAGTTACAAACTGCCTGGGGAGACCATGGATTCATGGTGCAAAGACGGTCTCGTCGACCCTTCATCAATTATTGAAGTTCATTTGGGAAGATCATGAGGTAGTCATTTAAGGAGAAGAAATCCATTTAAATCATCCCAATGGTATGTTCCTATGATTGAAGTATCCCAAAGGGTAGTAATTTGTAGATGGTAGAAGTTCTGAATATCGCGGAGAAAGATCCAGTACCCCAAACGCCAATGCCTTCTATCTACAAGATGATTGTGACTGTGACGTTAAGAAGTGGGTTAGATCCTGGTTGGGGCTTGGGTAAGAATTTGGAAGGAATTATTGAGCCCATTATGGTTCCAGAAAACCATCTAAGGATGGGTTAGGATACCATCCAACAAAGGAAGATGAGATTGAAGATAAGTAAAAAATGAGTCTACCCAAACCGTTGCCACTCCTATACCAGTCATTTTATGTGCGTGAGGTATTAATAGACGATGGTATTGGGGATGGTAAAAGAAATCTGTTCATAGGATGTAATGCTGTATTAGAAGATTTCCCGAAGGCTGGTGGAGTGAGAAAGGTCACATTTGGAAAGGCTTTGCAAAATTGGACCTCCATTCCTCTCATGAATCGTCGCCCATTATGGTAAATGAAAAACCAATTACTAGTAGTTTTAAAAACCAGTGATGATCTAGAGGAGGCCCCGTGATCCACCCTTTTATGTCTCAAATTTTCTTCTCGTGTTTTACTATTTTTAAAAAGGCATGGACCCGTATTTATGCGGGTCATGAGCCATAGTTTATAACTATTTCCCAAAATTCAATGAAAAGGCCTCCCTTTATCCAAGAAGTAATTTTGAAATGTGATTATATTTATTTTACCATTTTTTATTATCTTGTTATTATCTAACTTGGTTTGTTTATTTATTTATTTATTTCAGTAACAATAATTTAAAACCTGTCAATGTCATGTCATGTCAATGGATAGATGAACAAAGTGAGGTGAATGATGATTAATGGAAAAAATATGATGAGGAGTGGTTAGTGGAAGAGATAGAAGAATTTGAAAATTAGGAGAAGACCAACCTAGAGGAAACTGAAATAGTCAACATAGGTGACCACGATGAAATCAAAGAGACTAGTGTTAGTGTTTACTTAGTAGAGACATAAAAAAGAGAACTCATTCGCTTGCTATGGGAATACATTGACATATTTGCTTGGTCTTACGATGATATGTTAGGGTTAAGCACCAACATCGTGTCGCATAAGTTACCAATCAATCTCGATTTTGATCCAGTTAAGCAAAAAATGCAAAAATTCAAGCCGGACTTAAGCTTGAAAATCAAGAAAGAAGTAATAAAGCAAATTCAATCAAAGGTTGTAGAGGTCACAAGATATCCAACATGGCTAGCCAACATTGTTCCAGTTTTAAAAAAGAATGGTAAGATCAAAATTTGTGTTGACTACAGAGATCTGAATAGAGCTAGTCCTAAAGATAATTTTCCACTATCTAGCATCCACATCCTCGCCGATAATTATGCGAAGCATGAAATGCAGTCTTTCATGGATTGTTTCACCGGATATCATCAAATATTAATAGATAAGAAAGATGCAGAAAAGATGGCTTTCAATACGCCCTGGGGTGTTTATCATTACAAGGTGATCTTGTTAGGTCTTAAAAATGCTGGTATGATATTATGAGGGATATGAAGATGATTTTTTATGATATGATGCATAAAGCGGTTGAAGTGTACATAGATGATGCAATTATCAAATCCCGCAATAATTCAGATCATCTGACATATCTGGAAAAGTTCTTCAACCAACTAAGGAAGTACAACTTGAAGTTGAATCCTAATAAGTGTGTTTTTTGTGTGCCAGTTGGGAAATTACTGGGGTTCATAGTCATCAAAAGGGGCATCGACCTAGACCTATCCAAGATCAAGACAATTCAAGATTTACCGCTACCAAGGACCAAGAATGAGGTTATGAGTTTCCTGGGTTGTTTGAATTATATTAGCAGGTTCATTGCCCAATCAATGGTTATATTTGTGCCAATTCTCAAGATGTTGAATAAAGATGCATTGAATGAGTGGACAGAAAAGTGTCAAAAAGTTTTTGACAAAATCAAGGATTATCAGTCCGCTCTGCCTGTTTTGGTTTCACCAATGGAAGGAAGTCCATTGTTACTTTACTCAAAAATACTTTTGGATGTGTCCTCGGGCAACATGATGAGATCGGAAAGAAAGAGAAAGCAATCTACTACTTGAGTAAAAAGTTCATGCTATATGAGGCTCGCTACACTCTTATAGAAAGGACGTGTTATGATTTAACTCGAGTCGCACAAAAGTTGAGGCACCATCGATCCTCGTACACGAAGTATCTCATTTCTAGAATTGATCCATTAAAGTATATATTCCAGAAATGCATGCCTACGAGAAAGTTAGCCAAGTGGTAAATTTTTCTGAGTGAGTTCGACATCGTGTATGTGACTTAAAAAGCAATCAAGAGAAAAGCCTTAGCAAATCATTTAGCTGATAATTCGGTTGATAATGAGTATGAGTCACTTCAAACTTACTTTTCAAGTGAGGAGATTTTAATCGTGGAAGAAGACATTGTAGAGTTGTTCCCCAGATGGAGATTGTTCTTTGATAGAGCAGTCAACTTTAAAGGTTTAGGAATTGGAGCAGTTTTGGAGATAGAAATAGGCCAACACTATCTAAAAACCGCTAAATTGCGCTTTCCGTGCACCAATAACATGGCTGAATATGCGGCTTGCATCCTAAGGGAGAGGGCGGTTGTTGACACCTAATTTTTGCCCTCCAAAACTAAGTGTAATTTCGAGTTTCTTCAATTTTAAATAAAATTACAACATTTATTTTATCCAGATAAAAAATTTTCAAAGTATTTATCTAGGTATTTTTTTGTCATTTTAAGTAACGATTATATATATTTGAATTCATATATACGAAATCATATAATTTTGTTACGTAAATAATTATTTTACAGAAAATCAGATTTTAATCCTAGGTTACCTTGAAAATTAATCAAAATGGGTAAAGGGTGGTTTTAAATATAGTTTGTTTTCAAAAAAAAAATTATTTGGAAAAATACTTGTTTGGTTTTATTATTCAAGAAGCTCAAGATTAAACAAAGTATTAATTAGTATCGAGTGTCAATTTAATTTAGTCAATCTATTAAATTTGAACATAATTGAAATTAAATTGGACACAATTGCAATGCAATTGGCAAATGATTTTCAATTTAACCGAAATTCAAATGAGGTAGCTAAATCCTAAATTGATTGGGGATATTTTTTTTAAATAACCCTTTTACCCATTCCCTTTCCATTTTTTTGGGCCTACCCCAACAGACCAATAACGACAACTAACGCAACAGCCCACAACAACAAATTTATCCAACCAAAACATATATCCCACCAGACCAAAATCCATCCTCCGCATTCCTTTTTCTGTCGACCCAACCCAACACTAATTGACTCGGATGCCCAAATTCCCTTTCCCTCATCTTCTTCCTTAAACGACATAACAACAACGTAGATAATAACAACATTCATACAATACAACATGAATAGTTCAACGATAGCAACAATAACTCCAGCGATTCACGTACAACTCCGACCTGCCCCAAAATCAAACTTAACCCGACAATGACCTGACAAAACCCTGCTTTTTTCTCTCTTTCCATCTGAAAATTTTTTGGTGCACTAAGCTTCGAATTCAATATATGGGAGGTACAATTTTGTACCAAATACATCTCATCCCATATCCTCTTATCTAAAAATTTAAAATTCTTCAAAAGAAATTTTTCAAAAAAATCCCCAAATTTGTTGCTCCAACATCGGTGGAAGCTTATGATTCATCCCCATTTTGTTCTCTATAAAAAAACTTATTGTTGATAAAAAAATACAAGTCTTGAAGGTTGAAAAAAAAACTTTCGAGCAAAAAAGTCTCATTCTTCTGGTGAAATCTTTTTTCATGAAAAGTCGCCTACTACTCGAAGTTCTCGGAGTCGCAGCAAAGCTTTTCGGTGGTGATCGGGATTTCATCAAAGGATCGAGTCCCTTTTTGTTGCTTCGAAATAGATAATAATTCATCCCTTTTAGTTTTGGTATTTTCTTCTTCTTCTCGTCAACTTTCTTAGCGTGTTAGCCTTATCATCGTTGTCGTTAGAAATGGTAGAAATGCTGAAAATTATTTGTTGTAGAAGGCCTTAAAGGCTATAAGTTGTTTTTTCTTGTAAATGATGTTCGTTTGAGAAGATTGATTCATGGTTTTACTCCATAATTCTCGTTTTAGTTTTCTTTTGAAGTCCACTACATCGTCTTAATTTTTGTGTGTTAATCCTCAACATATTATTTTAGACTTGAGTGTTGTGCTCTGATTTGATGTTTTTTTCATTCGAATATTCCTACTTTAGTGTTGATTCCTTATCTTTGCATAAGTGTTGTTTCAGATTCTTCTTTTAAAAGGAAAAGAAGCTATTATTTTAATTCTATGCTACATATTGCATTTAGTTCATAATTTTGATTTAATGAGGACTGTCTACCCAATTCTTTTTTACCTACAAAGTTGATAGTAATGGTAGGTGTATGTCCATGGTAAAGCATCAATCCTGGGAACTCTAATGACCGTCTTGACTCCCAAAAATTTATTTTTATTTTTATTAAAAAAGGACGAGGATGAGATGCAATGTATCATTATGTTCCTTCATGTGGTCTAGTTTTTGTGGTAGTGTGAAATTTTTTTTAGGTTTATCTCATCTCAGGGCCATCTCTGGTCTCTATTTGAAATGAAAACTATTCCTAAAACTTCCTTTGACTCTTAATGTCGAGAAGGAACTTGGGTTATGTCACATTTAAGTTTCAATAATCCCAGAACCCTTCTAGGATGTGCTTTTGACTCAAAGTCCTCTTAAAAGAGTTAAAAGAAGGAAAGGATGAGTATGAGAGACTCAAGATAGTATGCTTCTTCTGTATTTGCCAAGTGTCGATAAGGAAGATTGTTTAAATTGGGATTTCTTCTTCTGTCATCTTATTTTTTCATTAAGTATTAATTTTTTCTCTCTTAATTATTTCTCTGTACAGTGTTTTGATCACTTTTAGAAACTTGTGTGTTACTTAATGTATTTTCTCTTTGGTTCTTCAAAGGACACCTATTGAGTTTAACATACAGGGGTAAGAGTTGAAATTAGCACAAGGACCAAGCAATGCTTATGTCTCTCTGAAAATGTTGAAAACTACATGCTCAAAGTATGATTACGCTTCATAGGATAAGTCTTTGTTAGAAATAATAGTATGTTCCTTAAGAGACCCCCTCTTTTCCCTTTCCCCTCTATTTTTATTTTGAGAAAATAAGTCTATGTTACTAAAACATCCTGGATTAAGTATATTTGGTTTGTTTATGATGTCCCTATGCTCAAATCTCTTATCTCCCTGCTTGTATTGAAATTTCTTAAGTTGATTTGTTCGCACCTTTGTTTTTTAAATTACGTTCTTTGGTAGTTTAACACAAAAAAATTACTTTATTATCGTTATTATTATTTTTCTTTCATTAGGAATCAGTGAAATTTCTTGCACTGGTCTAAAATACCCCTACTGGTTATACGTGGTTCTTTTGTCAAACTATATGAATCTGCTTCCTTTTATTTAGAGTACATAAATATATTTTCATAAGTATTACAAGCAGTATCAATTTTAGAATGTGTGTTAACTTCCTTTATGTCTTCTTTTGCATGCGAATCTATTTCGGAGTTCAAACGGATTCTTCCCCTTTGGCATTCCATAATGGGACAATGAGGCTCACCTCTTATAGATGATCACTTTGGATAAAAGAATTTATTGTTGTGGAAGAAGAAAATGGATCGAAACACATTGATGAAGTTGCTAAATTTGTATTGTTGCTTTTACTTACTTATTTATTTATTTATTTATATATTTATTCATTCATTCATTCATTTGAGCCTCGAAGCCAAAGTTGTAAATTTAATACAGGTGAAGCGATTGTGGGTTGAAAGCCCAAAGTGAATTGTTTAGGACAGGTGCAGGTGGGCCAAAAACCCTATTATATTAGGACAGTGTTGATGGATTTGGGCTTACGAGCCTAAGCCTTCTAATTCTCCGCTTTTCCCTTTATGTGCTATTTGATATTAACTTTCTTAGAACTAGTTAAATTCCCCGCTAAGTTGCCCAAACTTAATTTTACAGAAATTTTTCCTTAATCAATTTCTTTCTAAAAAAATCTTTTTTTAAAGTTAGTCAAAAATGTCGTTTTCAAATAATCCGAATAACCTAAAGTTAGCGAATACTCTTGGTGCCTTAACAACCTTCCAAGAATATTAATAGGAACCACTTGCCCAGAATTTCAAACTTAAATGATTTTTTTTGTTTTGAATTATTTAAGTAATTTATAAAAGTTTTCTTGATTTCTCTAAATAAATTAAGTTACAACTCTATTCTCGAGTTTTAAAAAAATCAAAAGTATTTGAACTTGTGATAAACTCAAAAGTCATTTCTTCGCAAAACAATGATTATTTTTCATTCTTAGGGAATGAGAATTTTGATTGTTTTAAGTACATATTCATTCCCTAAGGTGAATACAAGAATTTTTAGTAAAACTCATTAATGCAAACGTGCACATGATTGTGATGGTATCACAACTTACTTCCGAAAGAGGCAGAATAACTGAGGAGAGTTATTTTAAAATCTACTTTTGAAGTAGTAAATCTAAACTTTATTCATGTAATAGTAAATCTCAAATTTACTAAAGTAAAAGGCACATGTCATGTTAAACTTGGAGTTTACTAGTACAAATAAGTTCATAAGTTGACATGAACGATTATGACATTCCAAAGATGTGCATATTAAGTATTGAACAAATATTGAAGAATTAGAAGATTCTTCATAAACTTTTAATGTTGCATGTTCTCATGATAAGTTGGTTGGACCAACTAATATTGAGGTTGAATCCTCTAAATTCCGAAAAGTATGAAAGATGAATATGAGTTCGTTCACCTGTTATGTGATCTATTAAGATGCATCGATATAAGATAATCACTTGTATGTTTATATCAGCCCGCAGTTTGACATACATAAAGTTGTTGCTCAATAAAATTAAGTTAAGAGCATAATTTTTAGATTGTGTAATCAAGACAATTCATCTTGATGATGATGGTTTGACATTAAATGCCTTCGATAAATAGTTGAATCATTATTAATGATAACAAAACTTCATGTGTTAATTTGAAATATGAAATATTATGTACAAAATTACTTGTATGCATCAAACCAATAAATTATGATTAATTCCTCCTCAGAGTTGGTTTTGAGTTAGGAACCACACATTGTCCATCTAATAGTTTTGATATGCGGTATACGATTAATATATATACCATAATGCACAAAGAAGAATTCCTCAAAGAAGATGAAGGATGTATGTTAGTTTTTCAAAATAAGGGGGAGGGGGGATTATAAGCAGCTATGAAATATGTTAGAAATTATTATTAGATCCTTATTCAAAAGATAATTTAAGTCAAATGCCGAAAGTCTCTCATATTTAAGTTGCAAGTGGTCCTATTTTGTATCCCTAAAGAAAAAAGTCTATGCATGCTTTAAGCGTGGTATACCAATCGATTTGAAATGAAATAATTCTTGAAAAAGATAAGGAACAAATAATCATAATAAAAAGGTAATGTGTTCTTGAAGAGCCTACGACATAACACTTCATAAAACTTTATGAGAGGTTCAGATACCTGAAAATAATAAAGCGATGAGATCTCAAAATGTTATGTCACATTGTGAACCAATACTAAATGATATATCGTCAAATCTGAATTCTACGTTTATTTAAGCATGCTGATGTAGAAATATTTATCAAGTGACGTGAAAGGATGCATCTTGATAAGCATAAAACTTACTTGATTTAAAGTCCAAATACTTGAAGATGTCACTCATTAAATGTTGAATATTGTCACTTGACAAAATTCATATAAAATATTTTGGCCTAATCCATCACAGCCCCCTTAAGTACGCATGATTTTTCAGTTAGACACCTCAAGTGGACATTGTTCCATTTTGACACCTCAAGTGGCCTTCAAGTGTGCCACTTTGGCACCTTTTGCTTTGTTGGCAAAACGCATGCGGAACACTCCGCAAAGGCGCGTGGAAACCTGTTGTTTTGCTAATATGGCATATAAATGACCCCCCAACGATAATATACCCATATTTCATCTTCTTCTTCATTCCCAAATCAAATTTTAACCCTAATTTATGACTCTTCTTAGAATTTTTCTTTATGAAAAACTTCTCTCTTCTTTATCTTCCTGTGTAATTTTTCAAAAGTTTAAACTTTTTCTAATTTTATTCGAATTGAATTGGACAATGTCGAGCTCATCGTCCATGGCTTTTTGCGAAAAAAGATTTTCGCTATTGTAAATATGGTAATGAAGCAGTACTAAAGACTTCTTGGACTCAACAAAATCCCGATCGTAGATTTTTTACGAGTAAAAATTCGAAGGTAATATTTTTTACTTCTTAACTTAATAAGTCGATTAATTATTGATTTTGTAATTATTTTTGTTAATAATTTTGTAAAAATGGAACGGATGTGATTACTTTGATTGGTATGAAGAACGACACTCTTCACAAGAAAATAGGTTGATTTGGGGTTTGTTGAAGAAAGTTAAGTCCTTTAAAGATAAAGAAAATCGAGCTAGAAGATATAATATTGTTGGTGTCGTTTCTACTTGTTTGTTGTTGTGGGGAATATGGACATTAAATCCAAATTGTTGAAGCTTGGCATTGAATTTTTGATGGCCTTGAAGTTATGATTGCCTTCCTAGTGTTGAAGTTGCAAAATTACTTAAATTTCTTATTGTTAGGTTTCGTTTGTTGATGTAATGTTGGTCTTGTAAGAATGCTACATTTTGATGAAATGAAATGTTTTATATCTACTTTTAGCTTTTATTGTCTGTTGCGATTCTTTGTATGTTTTAAAGTTGCTTGGAATTATTCATTCCCATTCTTCAAGAGTTGGTGTGTATTGAATGCTAGGAAAATTTGGAGCACCTACTGAGATGGTTGTTGATCTAGCAACTGGAGAAAGAGCAGAAGAAGCTGCAGCATTAGTCCTGAACAACATCAGTTATTCCTGAACAGCTGTAGCATTAGTCCTGAATGGCTGCAGCATTTATCCAGCATAGCTGCAGTATGAAAGCCTTCACAGAGACACTCAACATCAGTTTTCAACACCCTTTTAAGTCCTGAACAGGAAGTACCTTGCGGTTTCTTCTCAGTACTTCCATTAGTAACAAAACAAAAATAGTCAGCCAAGTTATATGCTCCATATTGAGCTGATATCAACACCAACACCAACAACAACTAACTTATAAGATTCTATTGAGCTGAAAACAACACCAACAACTTCATCTATACACTCCATATAGAGCTTAACGCAACAACAACAACTTCAGTTATACGCTCCAAACTGAGCGCAAACAAACATTAATAAGTTAACAAATATGCTCCATATTGAGCTCAAAGAAACACCAACAAGAAGTTCATAAATATGCTCTATATTGAGCTTCAATTAACACTAATTTATAATCGAAAAAACATGCTCCATATTGGAGCTCACAGTTAGCATGATACTACTTAAAGAACCTAAATTTACAGGTTTTAAAAACCAAAGAACAAGAATGTTTACTTCAATAACTAAATTGATTGTTTGGTACTGCAAATTAGACAATAGAATTAGAACATGCTACATCAGACTAAAATGTTTCTTCTTGACTATTTCTTCTTCTTTTTGTTGGTCAGCTGTTGCAATTGATTAGTGGCGATAGCATCTTTGTTTTTCCATTTCAAGCCTCTAGGCTTATAACCAACATCAATACCTATAGAACTTGAATCCTTGTAAATCATACCCATTTGTAGGATCCTTTGACTAGATGTCCCAGGCTATTTTTTGAAGAAAAAAGAAGGATCAATAAACATTATATATATGCCCTTTATTTTTAAAGAAATAATGTGAGTTAACTTACATTCAGTATTTGGATTCCCCTTACACTAGTGTAGATCCCGAATCCAACATTGTTTGACCTTTTTGATCCACCTTCAGCAACATCCTTTGTGGTTCCAACTCTCCCCCTTTTCTGCCCAATAATTACTCTACTTCTAGGAGGTAGTTGACTCTTAATTCCTTCTGTAATAGGAATTCTTGTATCACCACAAAAGGTAGATATTGTAGCTTCTTTCAATCTTCTAACACTGCTTGTATCACCACAAATTGTAGTTGAAGATGCAGGTTGAATTGAACTACATGATGCTAATTTTGTTGAGGTTGAAGGTACAGGTTGACTTAAGCTACATGATGCTGAATTTTTTGAGGTTGAAGGTGCAGGTTGGCTTGAGCATTTAGGTTGGCAACCTCCTTGTGAACTTTGACCACTAAACTGAAATCCTTGGCTATGTGCTTGTGCATTGGGATCAGGAATCTATAAAATCATAGCACATTAGTTAATAAGTTATAAAATCAAACTAAAATATAAACTTCTAAAATCAAATAAAAATGAGTGATTTACCTTGCAAAATCTTTTGTTATGGCCTTGTTGATGACACTTGGAACATGTTATTTTTCCATCTTTTTTGGACATCTTTCCAGATTTCTTTATTGGTTTCCCTTTGCCTTTCTTTCTATTTTTTGTATGTCTACCAGGCATCTTTTTAGGTTGAAGGGACTCAATCTTTGGATTATTTATCTTAGGCCACATCTTCATGTTAGAGATTGGTTGGATAAAGTGATTATAAACCTTCAAGAAGATTTTCTTCTTATACCAATGTTCCACATAAGGTTCACGCTCTTTTTCAACATGATACAACGCACAAATGACATGTTGGCAAGGAATGTGTAACGCCGCGAAAAATGGGTCCCAGAGCGTCACATGGTGCTTAAGGCTACGAGTAGCCCTAAGCTAGCCCTTTGAGCCATTTTCATTCAGTTCAACACAAATCAATGGGGTTTCCATAAATAATCCTCAAATATCAACAGAGTAATCATCATCCAAGAATAAAAGAATTTCAAAAAGATAACAAAATACGACTTATTAGTCAACTCCCAACATCTATACTAGTCTGACAAGCCTCTAAGAAAATCAATAAAACCAGCAAGCCATTGAGACATGCCCCAACTGACTCATACTCAGTTATCAAATGTAAATAATTCCGTGAAACCAACATCAGACATCACGTCCTCAAAATATGAGGACTCACCACAACAGAGGATTTAGAACAGCGTGTCCGAAGAATTATGTCGAACCTGGAACTGAGCACCTGAACCTACATTCCAAAAAAATGCAATCCACATCCGAAGATGTGGGTCAGTACCATAGAAAGAAACCGAGTATATGGGGGTGTATGCAGTTGTATAAACATCATCATCATAGATATTTATAAAAAATATGTAGGATGTATGAAAGACTCACATAGCTCGAAGAAAGTCATCATAATCATGAGAGGATGAAATAAGTACAATAACATATGTGAGTCATCATATAATTTGTCAATCACTTTCAGTTCATCAAGAATATCAATTCTCATAATGTAAATATCATTTAAATCTTTCGAAAGAATAACTTTCACAATTCCACTTTCAAATCACTTCACCATTCACCATAGACACAAGGAAACACACACACACAGGGAGATCCGATAACCGACATAAACCATGTGAGTTGCATGGAGTCCAACGTACAACCCACGTTGAGGAGATCCATCCTATCCTTGCCATCGGAGTAGGACTATCGATATCAAATCCACATAAACTAGTGATCACTATATAAATCAGCCTCAGGCTCACTCCTATGGGGGCACGTAGTTCTAAGGAATTAAGGTCGCTTTGTACCTCCCACTCAGTGCTAAAGATTTCTTCCGGACTTAGCTCAGATCATTTCAAAAACAATCCACAAAAAAATAATTTCAGTAATATATAAATATACATCGGGAGCCATCATGCTTCCCATCTATCAAAATCAACCACGTTGTGGATTTCTTTCACAATCGAGTTCAAAACAACTCCATTAAGACCAAAAGATTAAATCATTCAAAATATCTCAAATATTCAACATCAACGTGCTTATAACGCACACTTTCTCAAAAAAAAATACAATTTCCAATGGGGATGCACGACCCAAATATCAAAATCATGATAAATATCGTTCAAGATTTATGCTTTATATCACCACACATGTAAATTCATCTTTCAAAATCATAAACATCAAGATTTCATAATAATCATCATAAGATATGGGTTCATGCTTCAAATTCATAAAAATCAAATAAAAATCATGCCTTTGTAATGAAAATTACTTTTGGGCACAAGAACGAAAGAGAGTTCTTGTTGAAAAACCCCACATACCTTGAATGATGAACTTTAGATCGATACTCATTTTTGAGATGCTAGTCGTGCCATTGAATGATGGTTCTTGGAGTTCTTGAACTAGGAACTTGGAATCTTGAATAAATTTGCAGAATTAATGGTGAACTTTAGAGTTCTTGAAGTTGGATGTAGGAGATTAGGGTTTTCTTTTTGAGAGAGTTTGATGAAATATAGCATATAATACTTCTAATAGGCTTTAATATAGGGTTTGGATGGATTTTGGGTGAAGGGGAATGACCAAAACGCCCCTAAAAATCAAATAATTCTCAAATCTGTCCTTTGGTGGACTATTTTGATAGTCTAAAGTAGATTAATCATAACGTTTTACTTCGATATCCAAATTGGATGAAACCAATTTCATTAGAAAGAGGACTCTCATATCTTTCCGTTGATATATAGTATATCACCCAGATCATTGTGTACAAGGAGTTATGATCTTTTGAAATTGACCCAAAAATTCACTTTTGATAGGCTGAAGTAGATCGACCATAACTTTTTACTTCGATAGACAAATTGGATGACACCAATTTCATTGGAAAGAGGACTCGCAGATGTTTCCATTGATATATAGTAGATCACCCAGATCATTATGTACAAGGAGTTATAATCGTTTAAAGTTGAAGAAATAACACGCCAGGCCTCAGTACTTTTTTCTGCACGTTTTACTGTTCATTACTATTCATGGTTCGATCGGAATGTTCATAACTCGTCGCTCGGGTGTCCGTTTTGGATGATGCACATATCATTGGAAAGTTTATTCGATACTCTACGCAATGGTGGGTCATAATATAAGACATTCCGCACAAAAAAATTTATAATTCATTCTAGAAGATAGAACCCAACACGTTTATGCACAAAATTTTAATGAAAAATTTCCCGAGGTATTACATCATCCCCTCCTTGGAAACATTCGTCCTCAAATAACGCTAGACATGTCAAGATTAGATGGGGAATAGAGCATACAGCTGAAACCATTTGTTAGACTCATCACCACATCGTTTCTCACTCTGAATGTAACATAGAATGCATAAATTTAAGAAACTATAGCTGAACACATAATAAATGACAGTTGAACTGCTGCAACTTTTATCAAAAGTTCATGATTTAGGAAATAACGGTACCTTCGTCTTGATCGGAGTTCGCGGAAAATAGGTGCGGGTACTTGAATTGCATATCCGCCTCAGCTTCCCAAGTTGCACCCTCAACAGATTAGTTTTGCCACAACACCTTGACCAAGGGAACTTCTTTGTTCCTTAGTCTTCAGACACTGAAATCAAGAATCTCAACAGGAATCTCATCAAAAGAAAGATTTTCTTGAATGTCAGCACTCACAGAGGAATCCACTACCACAGACTCGCTAATATGCTTTCTAAGCATGGAGACATGGAATATTGGATGAACAGAGGACAACTTAGAAGGCAACTCAACCTCATAAGCTACCTTACCAACACAGCTAAGAATTTTGTAAGGACCAACATAACGGGGACTAAGCTTCCCCTTCTTTTCGAATCTCTTCACCCCCCTCATGGGTGAAATTTTCAGATACACTAGGTCACCAACTTCAAACTCAAGGTCTCTCCTTCTAACATCTGCATATAACTTCTGACGACTCTGTGCGGTTTTCAAACTTTCCCTAATCAACTTAACTTTTTCCATAGCCTTAAATACCGAATCAGAACCACTCATAGCCACTTCACCCACCTCGAACCGACCTATAGGTGATCTACACTTCCTCCCATATAAGGCTTTAAATGGAGCCATGCCAATACTAGAGTGGAAATTGTTATTGTAAGCAAACTCTATCAACGGTAAGTGATCATCCCAACTTCCCTTAAAGTCAAGTGCACAAGCTCTCAACATATCCTCTAAGGTCTGGATGGTCCGCTCAGCCTGACCATCGGTCTGCGGATGAAAAGTAGAACTCAAAAGCACTTCGGTACCAAGACCCTTCTGAAAAGCTTTCCAAAATTGTGAAGTGAACTGAGTACCCCTATCTGAAATGATAGACAAGGGAACTTCATGCAGTCTGACTAGCTCTCGGATATACAATCTAGCGTAATCCTCAGTAGTATATGAAGTATGAACAGGCAAGAAATGAGCAGACTTAGTCAACCTATCAACCACAACCCAAATGGAATCATGATGGCATCGGGAAGGAGGTAAACCAATCACAAAGTCCATATTTATCTCTTCCCACTTCCAGGTGGGAATACTAAACTCTTGCATCATACCACCAGGTCTTTGGTGTTCAACCTTAACCTGTTGGCATGTTGCACACTTAGCTACAAACGTTGCTATATCTATCTTCATGCCACTCCACCAATAGATTTCCCACAAGTCTCGGTAAATCTTGGTGGCACTAGGATGAATAGAATATTGTGCCCTATGCGCTTCAGCCATAATCCTCTGTCTGAGATCATCAACATTTGGGACACACAATTTACCCTGCAATCTCACCACACCATCTCCCCCTTGGGAGAAAACCTCTGCTTTTTAATTCTTGACTGACTCCTTCAGTCTGACCAAACTAGCATCTAAGTATTGCTTTTCCTTCACTTTTGAAACCAAGGAGGATTTGGAACTACTCTGAACCCCTATACTACCTTCAGCAGAGTCAAACAACCTAACCCCCAATCTAGCCAAACGATGTACATCACGAGCCTACTCTTTCTTACCTTCTACCACATGTGAAACACTACCCATGGACACTCTACTTAGGGCATCCGCCATAACATTGGCCTTGCCCGGATGGTACAACACACTCATATAATAATCCTTTAACAATTGTAACCATCGTCTCTGCCTAAGATTCAATTCTCTCTGGGTAAACATTTACTGCAGACTCTTATGATCAGTGAAAACATCAACATGGACACCATACAAATAGTGTCTCCAAATTTTCAAAGCAAACAAAATAGCAGCCAACTCAAGGTCATGGGTGGGGTAATTTTTCTCATAGGGTTTCAACTGTCTGGAAGCATAAGCTACCGCCTTACCCTTCTGCATCAATACGCAACCCCACCCAACTCTTGAAGCATCACAGTACACCACAAAACCATCAACACCATCAGGCAAAGTCAAAATAGAGGCTGAAGTGAGTCGAGTCTTCAACTCTTGAAAACTCTTCGCACAAGATTCGGACCATAAGAACTTCACTTTTCTTTAGGTCAACCGAGTTATAGGAGACTCTATAGAGGAGAAACCCTCAACAAAACAGCGGTAATAGCCAGCTAAACCCAAGAAACTTCGTATATTAGTCGAAGAAATAGGTCTAGGCCAATTTCTAACAGCTTTGGTCTTTTGGGGATCAACTCTAATACCCTCGGAAGAAATGATATGACCCACAAAAGAAACTGACCTTAGCCAAAACTCATACTTACTGAACTTGGCAAACAACTTGTGATCTCTAAGGGTTTGGAAGATAGTTCGGAGATGATCAGAATGTTCATCCTCACTACGGGAGTACACCAGTATATCATTGATGAACACTAGGACAAACATATCCAGATATGATCTGAACACTCGATTCATGAGGTCCATGAAAGCTGCTGGGGCATTAATTAACCCGAAAGACATAACAAGAAACTCAAAATGGCCATAACGAGTTCGAAAAGCAATTTTTAGGATGTCACACTCCCTAACTTTGAGTTGATGATAGCCGGAATGAAGGTCTATCTTTGAGAAATAACTTGCCCTTGCAATTGGCCGAACAAATCATCTATTCTCGGAAGGGGCTACTTATTTTTTACGATAACTTTATTCAGTTGGCAGTAATCAACGCACATACGCAAAGAGCCATTATTCTTTCTCACAAACAACACAGGAGTACCCCAAGGAGAAACATTGGGCCTTATGAAACCCTTATCTAGTAGATCTTTGAGTTGCTCTTTCAACTCCTTAAGTTCTGTAGGGGCCATACGGTAAAGAGGAATAGAAATGGCTCTCATCAGGAGGTATCCCTGGGAGATTATTCGAAAAGACATCAGAAAACTCATTGATGACGTTAACAAACGGGAGAGTTGGAGTCTCAGACTTAGTGTCTTTGACTCTAACCAAATAGTAAATACACCCTTTGGAAATAAGCTTTCTATCTTTGAGGTAAGAGATAAAATAATTCTTGGG
The DNA here is from genome assembly GCA_030864225.1 of Capsicum baccatum var. pendulum. Classification (NCBI taxonomy): domain Eukaryota; kingdom Viridiplantae; phylum Streptophyta; class Magnoliopsida; order Solanales; family Solanaceae; genus Capsicum; species Capsicum baccatum. Next base: position 45,368,423 of record CM061554.1, read on the forward strand.
TGACACAGAATTCCCAGACCACTCAAACACGGATGCACCTAGAAACTGAAACTTGACCACTCGGGTCCGACAATCAATAGAGGCATAAGAAGAATACAGTCAGTCCATACCCAGAATCATATCAAAATCTACCATTTCTAACTCAATCAGATCAGCCAACAAGACTCTATGAAGAGCGGTAACACTACACTTTTTATACACTTTTTGGGCAACAATCGAATCACCTACTGGGGTAGAAACTAGGATAGGATCAGGAATAATCTCAGGACTCATTTCAAAATTCACAGCAATCAAAGGTGTAACATATGAGAAATTGGATCCAGGATCCAACAAAGCATACACATCAAACTGAAATATATGAAGCATACCAGTAACAACATCGGGAGAGTCCTCCTGTTCCTGGTGGGACGGTAAAGCATAGAATTTATTCTGGCACTGCCCGCCAGCATTGCAAGAAGAGACGCCCTGAGTTGGGGCTGGGAGAGTTGCTGGAACTGGAGCACTAACAGTCTGAGTTTGGATCTGAGGGCGATAGTCACGATGCCCTTGTCCATCCTGTGGACAATCTCTAACTCTGTGACCCATGTCACCACACCAGAAACAACCCCTATTCTCACCCTAACACTCGCCCAAATGTGCCCTACCACACTTAGGACACAGGGGACGATTTGGCTTACTGCCAGCACTGTACTGGGACCTGGATGCATATGACCTGCTACCTTACTCCTGCCTATCTCTAGGCACGGGAGCACTAGTAGATGATGGTGCTGGCATAGACGAACGATCCTGATACTGAGGGTGACCCCTCCCTGTGATCTAGTCTGACCCTGTCCGAGCTGCTCGGACCTAGCTCTTTTATTCCTTCTCACTCTATCTTTCTCCTTAATCTTGTCTGCCTCAATAAAATGGGCATGAGTCATCAGCCTAGAAAGATTCATCTCACTATACAGCATAGCAGACCTACACTACTTAACCACATAACTACACACTCCACTTACAAACTTACACATACTAGCCCGATTATCAGCCACTAAGTCAAGAGCATACTTGGCCAACTGATTGAACTTTAGACAGTACTCCCTAATAGTCATAGAGCCCTGTCGCAGGTTCATAAACTCTTCCACCTTCGCCTCCCTCATCTCCAAAGGGAAAAACTTATCCAGGAATGCATCCTGGAACTCTTGCAAAGTTGTAGGGACAGCTCTCTCACCTCTACCTTTCCTACAAGCAACAACCCAGTCATAAGCAAGGTCTTTCAACCTATATGCAGCCAACTCCACACTATGTTCCTCAGATACATGCATCACCTGAGTAATCTTCTGCACCTTCTCTAAAAACAATCGTGGATCCTTATCAGACTTGGACCCATAGAATTTTGGCGGATTCATCCGCATAAAGTCACAGATCCTGACAGTAGCTGAATCACCTCCCTGCTGCTGTGGAGCCGGCGCCAGGTTGGCCTGAATATTTACAGTAACAGCTTGGGCCAGCGCCTGAAAGGCTGCCTGAAATTCAGCATGAGACACGTTTTCATTCAATAGGTCAGCGGGTTGAGGTTGCTGACCATCATTATTTCTTCTCGCTCGATGTGGAAACATATTTCTGAAAGAGGAGAGCACGAACCAATAGCAGAGAGAGAAACTTTAAGCACGATAGACTTCTGAAAGAAAGAATCATACTTTTTCCTAAAATATCTTATAGCCTCTTGCTCATAGATGTGGCAAGTTACATACCGATGATCAAGAATCTACTTAACGTGGCTTGTCAGACTCCCTAGGACACCTTAAAACCTTACGCTCTGATACCAAGTTTGTAACGCCCCAAAAAATAGGTCCTGGAGCGTCACACAGTGCTTGAGGCTACGAGTAGCCCCAAGCTAACCCTTTGAGCCATTTTCATTCAGTTCAACACAAATCAATGGGGTTTCCATAAATAACCCTCAAATATCAACAGAGTAATCATCATCCAAGAATAAAAGAATTTCAGAAAGATAACAAAATACGACTTATTAGTCAACTCCCAACATCTATACTAGTCTGACAAGCCTCTAAGAAAATCAATAAAACCAGCGAGCCATTGAGACATGCCCCAACTGACTCATACTCAGTTATCAAATGTAAATAATTCCGTGAAACCAACATTAGATATCACATCCTCGAAACATAACGACTCACCACAACAGAGGATGTAGAACAGCGTGCCCGAAGAATCACTATCGAACCTGGAACTGAGTAGCTGAACCTACATTCCGAAAAAATACAGCCTACATCCAAAGATGTGGGTCAGTACCATGGAAAGGAATCGAGTATATGGGGTGTATGCAGTTGTATAAACATCATCATCATAGATATTTATAAAAAATATACAGGATGTATGAAAGACTCACATAGCCCGAAGAAAATCATCATAATCATGAGAGGATGAAATAAGTACAATAACACATGTGAGTCATCATATAATTTGTCAATCACTTTCAGTTCATCAAGAATATCAATTCTCATAATGTAAATATCATTTAAATCTTTCGAAAGAATAACTTTCACAATTCCACTTTCAAATCACTTCACCATTCACCATAGACACAAGGAAACACACACACACAGGGAGATCCTATAACTGACATAAACCATGTGAGCTGCATGGAGTCCAACGTACAACCCACGTTGAGGAGAGCCATCCTATCCTTGCTATCAGAGTAGGACTATCGATATCAAATCCACATAAACTAGTGATCACTATATAAATCAGCCTCAGGCTCACTCCTATGGGGGCACGTAGTTTTAAGGAAGTAAGGTCGTTTTATACCTCCCACTCAGTGCTAAAGATTTTTCCTAGACTTAGCTCAGATCATTTCAAAGACAATCCACAAAAAAATAATTTCAGTAATATATAAATATACATCGGGAGCCATCATGCTTCCCATCTATCAAAATCAACCACGTTGTGGATTTCTTTCACACTCGAGTTCAAAACAACTCCATTAAGACCAAAAGATCAAATCATTCAAAATATCTCAAATATTCAACATCAACGTGCTTATAACACACACTTTTTCAAAAAAAAATACAATTTCCAATGGGGATTCACGACCCAAATATCAAAATCATGATAAATATCGTTCAAGATTCATGCTTTATATCACCACACATGTAAATTCATCTTTCAAAATCATAAACATCAAGATTTCATAATCATCATCATAAGATATGGGTTCATGCTTCAAATTCATAAAAATCAAATAAAAATCATGCCTTTGTAAAGAAAATTACTTTTGGGCATAAGAACAAAAGAGAGTTCTTGTTGAAAAATCCCACATACCTTGAATGATGAACTTTAGATCGATACTCATTTTTGAGATGTTAATAGTGCCTTTGAATGATGGTTCTTGGAGTTCTTGAACTAGGAACTTGGAATCTTAAATAAATTTGCAGAATTAATGGTGAACTTTGAAGGTTCTTGAAGTTGGATGTAGGAGATTAGGGTTTTCTTTTTGAGGGAGTTTGATGAAATATAGCATATAATGCTTCTAATAGGCTTTAATATAGGGTTTGGACGGATTTTGGGTGGGGGGAATGACCAAAACGCCCCTAAAAATTAAATAATTCTCGAATCTGTCCTTTGGTGGACTGGTTTGATAGTATGAAGTAGATCAACCATAACGTTTTACTAAAATATCTAAATTTCATAAAACCAATTTCATTAGAAAGAGGAATCTCATAACTTTTTGATAGGCTGAAGTAGATCGACCATAACTTTTTGCTCCAATTGACAAATTGGATGAAACCAATTTCATTGGAAAGAGGACTCGCAGAGATTTCCGTTGATATATAGTAGATCACTCAGATCATTATGTACAAGGAGTTATGATCATTTAAAGTTGGATCAAAAATACGCTAGGCCTCAGTAATCTTTCCTGCACGTTTTACTGTTCACTACTATTCACAGTTCGATTAAAATGTTCATAACTCGTCGCTCGGGTGTCCATTTTGGATGATCCACATATCGTTGGAAAGCTTATTCGATACACTATGCAATGGTGGGTCATAATCTAATACATTACGCATGAAAAATTTATAATTCATTTTAGAAGATAGAACCCAACACGTTTACGCACAAAATTTCAATGAAAAATTTCTCGGGGTATTACAGAATGCCTATCAACTGCCAAGTTCTACAACTACATGACCTATTATTCAAGTTCACAGTATGCCTATACTCCCCTTCTCCAACCTCAAATCCAACATCAGCATTCCAAAGTATTTTGCAAGCCCTAGCCCTATCCTTATTGGAAAATTTAATTATATCCATAGTTCTACTCATGATTTTTCTCCTAATTTTCTCCAACATGGTAAAGATAGATTTATGTCTAGGGACTACGATCCATGAATTAAAGGTCTCGCACATGTTATTCCCAACAGCATCACACTTACGATGCTCTTTAAAGAATTCCCTAACCCATGACTCCCTAGGATAATGCAGTAAATCACCAATGATATTATTATTTTTCGTACCAAGTTGGTTCATGTAATCAAGTTCTTCTTTGAATTTTACTTCAAAACTTGCCTTTGAACATTTCCAAAACTATTTTTTTTTCTCTCTCCTCCCTTCCACTCTTGAATCCAGTTAGCCCAGATGTGTTTAGTACATTTTCTAATTTTAGCATTTGGTAATAATTCTAGAACAACAGCATGAAAACCCTACATACAAAAAAAATAGTTAAGGTACTTGACAAAGCAATTCTATTTTATAAGTAATTGACAGTTAAAAAAATATCAAATATTACCTTTTGCATATCAGCCATCACAGTAAGACCTGCTCCAGTACCCAACTGTAGATTCTCTTTCAAGTAGTTGATAAAAAAACTCCAACTATGCTTGGTTTTTTTGTCCACAACAGCCCAGGCAATAGGAAACATCTGATTTTTTCCATTCTTCCCAACTACAACTAGAAGTTCACCCTTACAAGCACCCTTTAAAAAATACCCATCAAACCCTATAATTCTTCTACATCCTTCCATCCACTCTTTTTTCAATGCATCAAGACACACATAGAAATAAATAAATAGATTTTTACCTGGGAAGTTTTACTGACCATTCTCAGCCAAATAGAACTGCCAGGATTGATTTGTTTGATCATCTCACTATAATCACATAATCTTGCAAATTCCAAGTTCCAGTCCCCCATGGTCTCTCTTAGGGCCTATAACTTTGCCCTGTAACAAATTGTTCTACCCACATATAATCCCAATTTTTCTCTGCACAATTCTTGTATTTCCCAAATTTTCAAAAATAGTTGTTTACTTATTTTATCCCTGAATCTATCAGCAACAAACTTACTTGTACACATCTTATTCTTGTTTGATGTTGCACACTTATGCACTGGATTATAATTCTTAATCAAAAAATTACCAGAGTTTCTGTCAAGTGCACCATAACACAACCAGTTGTATTTTGTCTTGAATTTGCACTTATCCCTCACTCGATGAGCTTCATTAGGTCTTAAGACATCTGAACCCCATTTTCTACTGCATACTTCTCCAAATCTTTTCTAAATTCCTTAGGACCATTAAAAATCATACCAAGTTCAAAAACAATAACAACACAATCATCATCAAATCTGACTTTATTACTTCTTCTTCTTCTTGGAAAATCAACACCAATAACAGCATCATCATCTAATAAATCAGTGCTATCAACACTATCACAGTCTGAACTATCAATATACTCTTCATCACCTCCTATTCTACCCATATATCTATCTTTCTTATTCTTGTCAATGTCTTGAAAACCTTTATCAATACCAGCTTCACCTACTGGTATTTCTTCTCTTGCTTTGGATTTTTTTCTTTGAATTTTTTTTCTTCTACTTTCAGGCCTAAAGGCTTTCAACTCTTCATCAATGTCTGAATCATCCTCATCAAGGATATCACCACCATTCAAATCTGTTTCACTACTGGAAAGATCTGTTTCATCACCATTCAGATCTTTATTAAGACTTCTATTTTCATTCTCATCACTGCCTATATCAACTTCATCATTAGATTGTGGCATTACTAAAAGAGGCAAAACCTTTTCCACAACATCAATATCTTCATCAATGTCATGAAAAATATACACATCAAGCTAATCACCATCTTTTAACTCCTTCACAAACTTCAGTAATTGACCATCAAAAGTGATTTGAACTAAACCACCACCATCTACATATTGACAATAGAACCCCTTAACTTTTGAGTACCCAAGATCTTTGGTGTAGGAAAGAAATTCAGCAAGACTAAAATGGTCTTTATCAATGGCAACTACAAAGATATCTATCTCACCTTTATAACTAAGATTAGGGTTGGATACAATTGTTCCTCCATGATGAAAACAGGTCAAAATATAGTTGTCCATTTTTGTAACAAATTTCCAAAGATTCTACAAAACAAAATATCCAAAATATCCTTAAATTAAAAAGTACCAAAACAATCCTATATTATCACTGAAATCTCCAACATAAACCCTATATCAGTGAAATCCCCAAAAAGGTAACAAAAAAAACCCATAACTTATAACTGAAATCACAAAAATCACAAAAAAAAATATAAAAAAATAAATTCAACCCAGCACTATAATTTCAAGCGGGAAACAGTTCAAATAGCCATGAAAAATATAAACTTAAAGAAAAAAATTTAGTTTGACCTTCAATTTCTTCAAGTAAACTAGATTTCTTCAAACTCGTCACTAAAAATGAATCAGCGCTTTTATGCAAGCATTGTACCTGTAAAATACATCGTAAATAGTTACAAATCACTAACATTAAAAGATAAATTGAAGAAAAATTAAAAAAATGACAAAACGTACAAAGGGAAAAGTTTATGGTTTCAATCAAATTTTGGAAACTGATTTGGCATTTCCTTTGTTTTCCCCCTTTTAGTGGATAGGATGACATGAAAAACTACTGCTAAGTGGTACATTTTAATTGGCGTGCAAAATCATTGAAATATACGCGCCCAAGTTTTCTTTTAATTATGAAAAAAGGTGCCAAAGTGGCACACTTGAAAGGCCATTTGAGGTGTCAAAATGAAACAATGTCCACTTGAGGTGTCAAACTGAAAAATTATGTGTACTTAAGGGGGCTGCGTATGGGTTTGGCCAAACTTTTTTTAAGGATTCAAAATATTTGAAGCATATAAAAGTTTTTGAAAAACTTATTTATAATTCATATATTGTAGAATCTTATAGCTTGAAAATTATTGAAACTCTTGGAGAGTTTTCAAAAGCAATAGATTATTTGCTAAAATGAGAAATATACCAATTTGGATTGGTTATGAAGTACCATACCATATCTTAGTGCAATTGGTGCACTCATGTATCTTGCAAATACTACAAGGCCTGATAGTCTTTTCGATTAATTTATTAGTAAGGTGTAGTTCTTCTCCTACTAGGAGACATCAGAATGAGATCAAACACATATATGGTACCTAAAGAGACTACCGATATGGGCTTAGCTTATTCTAATGATTGCAATCCCAATCTTATTAGTCATGATGATGTTAGGTACTTATCTGACCCACATAAAGCTCGGTCTCAAACAGACTATGTGTTCATATGTGGTGGTACTGCCTTATCTTGGAGATCTATAAAGCAGTCTATTATAGCCACTTCATCGAATCATGCTGAATAATAACTATTCATGAAGCAAGCCGAGAATGTGTGTGGTTGAGGTCCATGATACATCTCATTCGAGAAAATGTGGTTTAAAATATGACAAAGTACCATAATTTTATATGAAGATAATGCAGCATGCATAACACAACTTAAGGAGGAATTCATAAAAGGAGATAGAACGAACCACATTTCTCTAAAGCTTTTCTACGTACATGATCTCCAAAAGAATGTTGATATTAACGTGCAACAGATTTGTTCAAGTGACAATGTAGCTGATTTATTCACCAAGTCTCTTCCAACTACAACTTTCAAGAAGATGATGCACAAGATCGGGATGCAAAGGTTCAAGAATTTTCTCGTTAAGGGAAGTTAATACGTGTTGTACTCTTTTTTTCTTACGAGGTTTTGTCTCATTGAATATTCCTTGTAAGGTTTTTAATGAGACAACCGAAATACGTATTATTAGAGATGTGTACTCTTTTTTCTTCACTAGATTTTTTTTTCACTAGATATTTTCTAGTAAGATTTTACAAGGCACATTATCTATCAATTAAACATTCAAGGGAGAGTGTTATAAATGTATTTACATTATAGTGAATGTTTGTCAAAAATATAGATAAAATCTATCAAGATCTATTTGATATCTATTATGATATGAAATATATGTCTTTTAGAGAGAAACTAGGAGTAATTTCCCCTATAAATAGAAGGGTTTCCTTCATTGTAAAAGACCCCAAGAGAATCACTCGAGAGAAACAAGAATTATTCTCTCTTCTGTCTCTACTCTTCTTCTTCTTTACTTTATATTTCATAACACAATATATTTTTTTGCTAACTAATAAACTGTTAATATTATAATTGAAACATCACTCTTTAAGAATAAAAATAAAATATTTTCAAATAACAAAATAATAAAATATGCTAATTTGAGATATAGGACCAAAACATGAAGATCAATGACAAGTGAAGATATAAAATTCGGATATGTATTTTAGATAAAAATGTTAAGTGATAATCACCCTCACGACGTTCTCAAATAGTAAATAAGCTAGTTATTCTCAATATTTTTATTTGTATAGATGAAAAAACTACTAAACATCATTCATTTAGTAAAGAATTAGGAGGATCAACAGTATTAACTAAGGAATTTGATACAATTTGTGTAAGAACTATTAGGCGAGCCTCAAGAGTTGGGCGTGTTTAGGACGTACAATCGGGCACTTAGGACGTAAGCCTCACGAAATTAAGTCCCACATATGAGCCTCAGGGTGTTTTCTTAGTGCCCCACCCCAGTGCCAGTCCTAATACTACATTCTAAAACATTGCATAGAAATAATATTTGTTTCATAAGTAACTAAACTGAAACAAATATATTTAGAAAGAGCATCAACTATTTTAAAATAGATGGAGTAAATAAGTCTCAATAAGTATTATTTTTAAAAAATTAAAATAAAATTGAGTACATATGTTCTTCTCATTTTTTCCTTAATAATAATTACTTTTCAAAGTAATAAATATTGACTAATTAGCATAATAAATCTAAGTGCGTATACACATATTTCAATATTGTCACTCCTCAGGATAACCCTCCTTTTATTTATTGTAGAAAGATTAAAGAAAGAATATTTATTGAAGAGAGACCAATATTTTAAATGGTTAAATATATTTTTTTTCGTTCCATATTAGTTGGGTTTTATTTTTGCACACTTTTTTAAAAATTAAAAATAAGAAGGATGCTTATACTAATTTACCCCCTAAACTTTATAAACTTATTTTAACATTTTCATTTACCCCCTAAACTTTATAAACTTATTTTAACATTTTCAAAGAGTATAAATTATAAAGGTAAAATGAAAATTTTCTTAGTAATTTTATCTTTATTTAGTAAATGGATAAATCATTTGAAACATATATTTTTAATAATATGATCAACTTATATAAAATGGAGAGAGTACAGACTAAAATAATCTAAACACATAATTTCTTAGGGAACGTGTAAAAGAGAAAGTGTGAAAGAAAAAGAACAAGTTAACATCTCACTAAAAAAAGAGATAATTAGATAAACATAAAAAGAAGAGATGAAGATGGAGATACCAGCGGAAGAACCAAAATAATCAAGCAAAGGCTTTGCTTTGAAAAAGCTTTAAAAGTCGAAAGAGGCAAAATATGTTACTCCTACTAACCTTAGTGTTAAGTCTTTATTAGGGTTAATAATTGGCATTAGGTTATTACGGTAGAATTTAGATACATTAAATTAAAGTTTAGAGTTTACTTATATCTATAATCTATAATCTATAATTTATAATATATATGTAGAATCTATAATTTATAATATATAATCTATTATCTATATCTATATCTATCTATAGATAGATAGATCTCTATATTTATTAGGGCTTTAAAATAATTATTTAATTTTTTTGTCCTTCATTAAAAATCTTTACTTTAGATAAAATCGTCTTTTCACTATTTATTCTAATATTTAACAGTTGAAAATTAATTAAATATATTTATGATAAAATCTTTCCTTATTAGAAGTCATCAGAATTAATGACAATTAATTTTTTTTATTAATTTAAGAATTGTGAATCAACTAAATTTGATTTTAAGTAGATTTAAGAAAACTAAAATATATAGCATATAGTTGTGTTTCATGAAGACGTGGAACTCGGATAAGGGCTTATAAGTTGGGAAAAATTTATTTAATAATTTCGTTCTAGAAATAACTTCAATTTGAACTATGATTATTATAATATCTATTTATAGGATATGTGTGTGTATGTTTGAATGGTGTGTGTTTTCTGTTCTTACGATAGAAAACTAAGAATGCATTTGTTACTTCACAAATGCTATACATATCAAAGGCCAATAATGTTAAATTTTTCGATACTATGCAAATTAACTTAGTATTTTATTCGATGCTTCCCGACTTTTGTATTTGGTTTAGTATATAAGTTTAGCATAGCTTCCAAATATGTTAATTGCCTCAAAAAAAAGTTTAAAGATTCTATATTCAAATACGCTGCCAAAATCAGAAAGTTTGATTCTCAAAAAATTAATTATGCCACACAAATTGAGAAAAAGAGAATATTACTGTAACTAGTTACTGAAATTGGAATAATCTTACTAGCTGAAAAAGAATATAAGTTCTTAAAGATGGACGTCTCTTCGATATTGTTCTTAACTATTCTAGCCTATTCAAGGATATGGTTTTGAGTTTTGGAATGGAGAGTAGTACTTATTCAGGAGGTTTCAACTTTAAATTTTTAGTCCCCCACAATTATTCAGACGTTCTTCCTTTTAAACATTGAATAAGAACTGGGTATAGAATTAGTACACTTATGTTCTTTCCTCTATATCTAACACTTTAAAAATTCAAAAGGAAATTATGTGATATTGTTGAACTATTTTTTAATTAATTTTATATTTTTTTCAAGATTAAGAGTCTTTTTCGTTCGTATTTGACCTAATTTTTTATTATAATTAAAATTATCTTTTTTGGTGGTAATTATTTTCATGCTACTTTAGGACCAAGTTAGTTATCATCTATAAATAATGAGATTGTGTTAATATTGATGAATTAATATTATTGTGTATTTGCAAAGTTTTTTTTTTGCAGCATCTGAATATGCGTGTACTCGTTAAAAATCATAAGTTTTAGACGTCAATGAGTGAGGAAAGAAGATTTGACAAAGAATTTTAAATGGTACATGAAACAATTACGGTGCACCTGGTGGTTCTTTGAACAAGAAAAACTCAACAAACGGGACTATAGGAAAAAGGTTGATTTTATGCACTATTGCCATAAAGTTAATTTATATTTCACCCTGATACCCACTAACCTGTAATTGAATCCAATTTACATAAGTTGTGAGAAATTCACTAATATATTATCTCTAATGTAATTAATTCAAACAATATCTTATCTTTAAAAAATATGACATTATATAATTTTTCTTTGGTTACCTACCAACTTAAAAAAAAAAATAAGGAACTCCATGGTGAAGCGGAATAGGGTTACTATAAAATGGGAAGATAAAAAATAAAATAGGATTATTAAATGGTAAATAAAGGTAAAATGTGAAAAAAAAATATAAGATTGCGATGCAATACCACTAAATCGGTGGTTACATAAAGTGAGAATTTCAAGGTTATTTAATCATGAAATTAAATCATATCACACCGTATATTTTAAGAAACAATCAAAGCAAACATTATTCTCTTAATAACGATATCATGTCATATAATCATAGTCTCCTCTTTGTTACTATTTGAGATGTCTTCAACAGTAGAGAAATTGTCGAGCATAAAATCATACGTTGTTATAAGAAACTTTCATAAAATGACTATAATTTAGACCTAATTTGATATTTATAGCTATAATTTTCTTAATTACAATTCGTAGCTACACGTTAAAAGAAGGAGAGAGGCGAGCAAGCTTGGGATAGGGAGGAGAGAGGCAAACGATTTTGAGAGAGGAAGGAAAGAGGCGAACAAACTTGAGATAGGGAGGAGAGAGACGAGCGAGTTTGAGAGAGGAATGAGAGAGGCGAGCGAGTTTTAAGAGTAGGAGGAGAGAGACGAGATAGATGATGATGTAATCATCGTTTCAGGTTATTTGATAAATACAATTGATTTGTATGAGTGAATACAATTGTATTAAGTGTAGCAATAGGTATTATTTTATTCAATATTTCAAATTTCAAAATTATGTGGCAATTGAGTTTTACAATATGCTCTTTGACTCTTTTACGTAATTATGCATTCACATGTTTCATGTTGATAATTCGTCGGAGAATTTTTATGTTGTTAGGGACTCAAAGATAGGAACTATAGTAAATTATCTATTGTCGATTATTAAATTATGTTATTTCAATATATTCTACTCTTGGTTCGTGGTATATGTGTTTTGGACTAAACTTTATATTTGTATTTTGCGGTAACGATGAATTTGTTAGTTTGAAAACCATCAAGTCGTATTTTTTAACCACCAATTGTAAAGACTAATTGGATAAATGTAATTCGAATTTAAATGTGAGAATAATAACTTTAAACGTCAAAGGATTAAGCCTTCAGTGTTGCAATCCTAGCACCATACTTTGAGAATATTTGAAACATGGATCATCGATGACATCTATGAAGGAAGATGATAACTATTTTTGCTTATAATTGGAACAACTCCAAGTTTCCCCCGTGAAATTGTCAGTATGTAACTTTTATTTTCATTTTTATTTTCTAATTTTACTAAACTCTTAAATTTTCAAGGGTTATGTGTGATTGATCAAATTAAAATGGAGTATGATAACTTGTGAATTCAAAGTGATAAAATTATCAACTAAAACGAAATTTTGATTTAAAAAAGATTTCAAATCAATTCTTTTGCCAATTCACCATAGATAGACATATTGAAATTTATGAGGTGCCAAACATGGTACGATATAAGACAAAAGATAAAAGAAAAAACTTGCAACGCACGTACCCTAAACTAGTATTTTATAATAATATAATATGTATTTTATATATCTAGGTGAAAAAGTATAAGTATACATGGTAATTCTTAATGGGCTAACGGTTTATCCAATAAGGAAATTGAGTAATCCACTCCCTCACCAATAAGTTGTTAATTTTATAAAATTTTAGTTCATTCCCAAATTATTTATCCGATAAGTCAATGAGTCAATTATGCGGTTGACTTATCGAATACTGTTTAATTTTGAACAACTCTACTTTTAAAGGACCAAACTAATATTTACGTTAACTTATATTATTACATCATACTCCTTGAGGTGCAAAACTTCTCCGAACCTGATTAATGCCAAATACCTTATGGATCCGGCTGCTTGATTTTTGTTTCAATTGTTTTGATAATTTTTCATGATTGCAAATAGTTCTTGGAGCTAAATTACGAATGGACATATAAATAATAAGTATCCTATACATAAGAACCTAATAAAAATACTTAAATAATAAGGTTTTGTGTGATTTTCCTACCTTTTTTTTAACGAAAAGAAAAAAGGATGAGGGAAGAGGGAAGACATGACAACACTGGTAATTGGGCGTGTTTGTGGTTAAGTTTGAATTACTTTTAAATAATAGTCAAATTAATTTAGGAGGTTTTTCAAATATTCAAATCAAATTAAATCAACTAAGTTGATTTTTCAATCCAAAATCTGATTTATCATATCAAATTTTAAAAGTTCATACTTAATATCTACTTTCATTTATCGATAAATAAATATAGAAACTAAACTTCAAAAATGCTCAACGTCCAGCTCTACATAAAAGGGAAGGAGTACTTCTAATGCTGAGATGATCAAAGAAGGATTTTAAATTTAAGTTTTATCACATTTAATTTTAAAGAGCTTAATGAATTTTTAAACGTAAATTTACTTTTCACATCAAAAGTATTCTCTCTGGACCCTCGATTTGCTACCTTTTTCGTTTATTCACTACTGAAAATTACCTCTATGACGACGGTTTGAAAACCATTGCTATAGATACGAAAATCGTTGTCATAGAGTTATTGCAAGGATTTGAAAGGCGTCCCATATGTGAGCGTTGGCATAGAGCTATCTATGCCAATGGTTTTGTACACCTCCTATTGAAACGAGTCCACTTAGACCCTATTGTAATGACAATAAATCATTACAATAACCCTATTGCAACATTTTTATTATTCTATTATAACTATTTCAAAAATCTATTGCAACGCTTATTTGTATTTTGCAACGATTTTTCATGATCTATTGTAACTATTTTGAATATCTATTGCAACGATTTTTTGACCTGTTGTGACCTATATATATATAATATGCACACATCACAAAACAATACCTTTCATTTATATAATAATCCAAAATATGCAACAAACTAGTAATCTAAATTCAAAAACAAAGTCAAATAATTAGTTTTTCCACACATAGTATCAAGTTCGAGTGGCGATAAGTTTAAAGAAATTCAATATCAAAAAGATCGATATTAAAGTATCTACATCAACAATTCAAAAATCTTCTCAGGTCAATGTCTTCATCACTTCTTTCTTCATGATCTACTTCTTTATTTTGGACACCTAAGAGAATAAATAATCTCAATTAGCCAAGAAACACTCAATTCATGTAGATCGCAAATCACTAAGAGATATCTTCAAGAAAACCGCAAGTTGATCGTTAGAATCACATCCCAATTTGTTTAAACTCTAGTATTTTATATTTGTATACTATAGAAACCACAGAAATAAATTCTCTTCTACTTCTAATGTTATATATGACGGTATACTTATATTTGTAACTCACTGTCTGCAATATCTTGGCCTTGATTCTGGAAAAATAGTATACTTATAACTGCAAATATAATAGATTTGGACAAATACTACTTTTCATCGCATTTACATAAGTTGCAATTATACATAGCATGCTTAAACTTAAGAACTTCGCAGCAATTTGCAAGACAAATCATCACTTACATCAAGCAGGTCAAGCCACCAATCGGACACAGAAGCAACTGCTGAATAACATTCCTCTAAGGTTGATCCGTGGAGGAATTTGTCAAAAAGTTCAGTCTTCAAATATGTTTTTGGTCAAGAATTAATTTGTGTGACAGCATAAAATTGATAAAACAAGTAACCACCAAAACTTTCAATTGGGTAGATGTTGGATCCTCATTGATCATACTATTCAAGATTGAGTTTAATGGGCAATAGTAGCTTTGATAATCAAATTATGCTAAGCGATGGAATACTACAGAGAAAATATAAGAGGATTAGAGTTGTATAACTCTTCAAGATTGAACTAGCTGTTTAGAGGAAAGAATGTGGCTAAAACTCTCACACAGTATAGTAAAGTATAATCAAATAGAAAAGGATAAAATGTTAACCAGTTCCTGAAATGTCAGCTAGATATAATGGCAAGAGTAGCAGCTTCTTGTGTCCAAAATAAAATATGACCAACAGTAATGATGAAATTGTCTTAATTTCCTCACTCGTTATCATATAGTATTTAACCAAACCTTGTTGTAAATGAAGAAATAAAAAAAATTATGCTTTATAAAATATTCATATGTGCATCCAAAATAGCCTGATTTTTCTTTCTCAATCATTATCTAGGACGACCTAAAAGGTTGCAAGTAAGGCAAGATGCAACAACTCAAGTCAGCACCTAAACCAAAAAAAAAAAAAAGAAACAAGCATCTATTTATAGATGATAGAAATTCACAATTTTCAGGATGTACACCATGTCAATCTTTCATGATAACCCAAAAACATAAGGGTAAAATAGAGGCATCTTAAACAACAGGCTCTCTTAAAAGCCTCCTAAATAATTTTCACTAGTTTTGTCATATCAGACAGTAAATTCATTTAATAACAAGCAATAGGAAAATCAATACCTAGGGATATCAACCAACAAAACAATGTGAAACAATCACATAACTTTAGATGTGAAGGACTAGCAAACATGAATTTATAGTACAGAAAAAAGAATGCATCTTATATTCCTAGACATTCTAACTCGCACCATAATTAAGTCAAACTAGTTCTCTTTCAATTAATTTTCTCAACATCCAAATTCACTGATTCAGCCAACTTTGTATAACTTAGGACTTCTATACAAGAGATCAGGAATTAGAATCCCTTTTGTACCTATAATAGAAAAATCCAACAAAAGATGTAATCAAAATTGTCATAACATATTAAGTCCACTATGGCAGGAAATACATCAGCTGTAATCATTTTCTCCAATTGTTGTGTCCATTCACTGAAGTAAATAATTTCAAAAAATATATAGCATCAATCACACCTCAGTCCCAAACAAGTGGGATCAGCTTTATGAACCCTCATGGACCATGTCTTTCAGAAAGTCTATAGGAGAAAAAAAATATCTTTTACTTGAAAGAAAAAAATAAATTGGGTATTCACAAATGAAGTACCTGGAAAACTTTGATAAGCTTTAGCTCACCTCTACATTTAATCTCAAAATCTTTAAATTTGGCAAGCGTACCATCACCATTGAAAATTGCATAGCGATTCATAATTAGAATACCTTCTTCCTTCTAAGCGAGAATAATCATTGCCTACTTGCAGAGAAAAATTAAAGGATAATCAACATAGTTGTTATGCCTTAATAAACAGCACAAACTTTCAAAAAGGGATGGCGCGACAAACATTGAAGTTTGCTTAAAGATGTCTGTTAGGTGTTTGTGCTTCACCTTATATGGTACATACACTTCAAACAAAATTAAGCATTCAATGTGTATTGTATATGTCTTATTGATGGGGTCCTTGAGAGTTTAAAAAATAAAAGCGAAAATAATTTCTTTTATGCAGTAGAAAATAGTGTCTCAAGTTTATTCAGGGTTCCAACACTAATAGGCTAATAGTCATGCAAAAACCATCTAAAAGTGAAACAAGCAGAGTACAGGACTAGAGTCCCCTCTAACCTGATACAAATCATTGGTAATATTTTTTGCCACATCAACATTCAGCATTGAACAAGGATAAGAGATTGTCAGCTTCTTCTTTGGATCTCTGAAATACACATTCATAATCATCATGATGTCCAGTATAACAGCAGAAAAAAAATACCACTCTTAATATAAAGGACAAACCTCTATAAAATAAAAATTATCACAAATAATAAATTTCACACAACACAATTACAAGAATAGAAGAAAGCAACAACAATAATACTTGAAGAAATAATGCATTTTAAGAACCAAATCATACTTCATCTTGAAGGTATAAATCTCAAAGAAAGAGCCTGAAAATGCACACCAAATACCATTTGTGTCTAACTCAAGGAGTTTTTTAATTTTTTCAACCAATAATCGAGCATTCTGAGTGATTTTTTCACCAGTATATGTAACAACTCCAGCCATCTACATTGAGTACCATCTTCCACCTTTGAAATGAACATATTTATAAGGAAGAAAAACCAAAACACTAGATGTTGTATTGAGCTACATTCAAAGAATAACTTGAGGAAACTAAGAAAAGAACCAACAGTTTAAGGAACAAAAAGATCATATCTTTTTTCTAAGAAATCCTACATACCTTAGTCTGCTTATATACAGGTTCAAGAAGTTTTTTCTGCAGAGAAGAGGGTATATTCAGTAAGTATGTTTAGTCCAGATAACAAAACAGAGCAAAAACTGCATATCTATGACCATTTTTAGTAGTTAATCGTTATATACATTTACATACCCAAGTTGTAGACTTTGGAAGGTTGAGATCCTGATACTTCTTTAACTTTTATCATAGGAAAGGAAAAAGTATGATTTGATCTGCATTATGTCACAAAATGCACCAAGTGAAAAGTATAAAGAAACTAGAAATATCAATAAGGCTAAATCAAATGGAATAACTAATGCCAGGGAAAATTATATTAAATAGTGCCATATTGTCATGAATACAAATTCAATGTGTCAATGACTCTCAAACAATGATGTACATGCTTAATATAAGACACATAATTGATTAGCTCAAACACAAAAAAAATTCAGAACTATTTCATTTTTTTGAAACTGATTACTTGAATATTCAGAACTGTACTTTTGAAGAAAACAAAATATTAGCGAAGCATCACTTACATGGTTTACAATTCCATATCATGATAATGTAGATGCAAAAAAAGAAAGATTACAATACAAAACTCATCGATCTATAGCATCAAAAAACATCTTAAAAAATAAAGAGGTTTAAAAACAAACATGATTCATTGTGAATCCTCAGGAATAAAATTGTAATACTGCAAAAAAGCTTCTTTAACTTAAAAAATGAAATGGACTTTAGGTAGTTATACTAATTCACATATCACTGATCTTAAACACGGATAACAGTAGGTTGACGATCACAATGATCCTAAGAATTAGCTGGCGATCACTTTGTATTATTGAAAAATTATAAAAAATAAATTATTATAGAGCTCTAGTTACTGTGAACAAGAACAATATAAAAATACAAGTATAAAAGCAAAGAAAATTTTGTGCATTGAGCATCTTATATCTGATAGGTGTCTTTTCAAGAAACTTTGGGGGTTATCTAGCCATACTGGGTTGTAATAGCTTACTAAAACTTAGGTATTGAATTCTATCATAGTCATCAAACTTTTTTATTCTTTTCACGCTGCTCGTCATGTATTCACTTTTCTTCTTTGGCTTGATTTTTTTGGTCTTGAATGGTGAATTTTGTTAGTTGCCTGAATCGATGTCCTAGAAGCTTTGTTTATGTTGATTATTGTGATGCATAGACCTCCTGGCTACTGTCATTACTGTCATTTTCTGATAAATGTTTAATAGTTAAGAACCAAAAGCGTTACTTGTGTCCGCATTATTGAACATTCTCTTTCTGAACAGCAACCCCACATTTCCTGTGGTATTACAATTTTGCTACATGATCCAAACTATAAAATTGGACAAATTAAATCCCTCCCCTGATCTATCTTATTTAGGGCTTGAGAAAAGTGATAGCAACATTGCCAATTGACAAATACGGCATGCATATATGAAAAGTATACTTACGACCGTGCTAAATGGATTCTTTCACTTGTGGAAAAGAGTTTCACCATTTGAAAATGAAGGATCACTAGTTGGGGTTTAAAATTAGTTCATGTAACATCTGTGGCAAGTATAAGCACAAAGCGAATTGTTATTGAGTAATAACTGAAGATGCATAATAAATATAGTCTAGAGAGTTGGAGCTAGGTCTAATTTAGTAGTTTTAATTTAAGATTTATATGTGTGTTAAGAAACTTACTAAATATATCACAAATATTAAGGAAATATTTTTCCATGAAGTTTTTTTTACCTTTTCTCGTAGTTGAACTCCACAAAATATGTTTGACATAGATTTCTGAAAATTTCAAAACTCAACTGCTTTTATTGTTTCACGAAATTGAAAAACACAAAAGAAAAATTATTTTCACTTACAAGTATATACCTAAAATAGTGCTATGGTGAAAAATATTTTGATTTATGAATCGCAACTATTAAAATACATCAAATCAAAGGAGAAATAAATTACAGTAGAAAATCTTTAGATTAGAGGGAGGAACATACAAACTTTTGGAAAAAAAGGAATATGGCCTGACAAAATCAGACCAAAAACCTCAACTAGCTAGAAAAAAAATATATAATGCTAATAGAATTTATGGTTGCAAGATCTGACAAAATAAACTAAAACTAGTAAACACAAAGTTTAGCTCCTACAAGTTGTATATATAATTGAAATGCTCTTGATTTTGATATATTACTAATACTGAAAAATAAACCTAAGATAACTTATGAATAGTCAGTGAGCTTTTGCTCAGTGGAAACCACTAAATTTGTTACCTTTTAAAGTTTTTTTTTAAAAAAACAAAAGTCCACCATTGTGTATTATAGGGTTAAGGCAACGACCTCGACCTATATATTATCAAATAACATAAGTACATGGAGGAGGATATAGACCATAGCCTCCAGAACAAAATGTGAAAAGCAAAGTACTATCCTAGAGGACATCTCCTTCTCTGAAGAGATCTGACAGTAAGGTCAAAAATATGCTATAAACTTGGTTAGCATAATTATATAACAATATATACTAAGCACCATTAATAACAAAATGATTACTCTTTGTCTTGAATTTGAAATTTGGTATACCGAGCTTTTCAAGATTCAAAAACCCTTTGGTAGAATTCGGTAGTAGGTTGACAGAGTTCATGATAATATTGTCGAAAATAGATTCGCCATAGTTAGCCAAGAGATCAGCAAGTTTGTTTCCCTCTCTGTAAGTATGAACAAAAATAAAATTGGCTTTGCTAGAGAGTTGAATAATATGATCAATGATGTAGTAAATCTGTCACGATGGTTTCATTTTGTTGTTAATCATATCGATAATGATTTGTGAATCATCCTCGATGATAATATTAGATAATCTAATGCTGATGCAGATGTTGATGTCTTGGAGAATGAATTTTGCCTTATATAAGTTATTACTACATATCCCATAGTTCTCAGCAAAAGCTAAAACAAAACAACCCGCACTATTTCTGATAATCCCTTTACCACCTGCACTGCCCGGGTTTCCTTTACTGCTTCCGTCTATATTGAGTTTAAGCCATCCACTGGTTTATTTTCGCCACCTGATTAATTTACTAATAAAAACTTGTTTGGCCAACTCAACATATTTACATAAATCAATCTAGTTAGAAGAAAAATTAATCCCAGAAAAGTGACAATTAAGAAGCATTACCATCATATTGCAAACCTTTCTAATAATGAATCTGGAAGACATATGTCTATTCTCAAACTTTTCCTTACATCTACTATTCCATATTTTCAAGCAAATAATGAAAGGTAAACATTGAATAAACGAAGTATGAATTTTGTTCTTAGTTTCAGAAAGCCACCACGACATAAAGATCTGTCTAATATCACTAAATCTGATGGTAATGCCACATGTTTGGCTAAAGTAAGACCAAACTTATTCGGCGATGTTGTTTTGGAAAAAAAGATGAAGAGAATTATCTTATTTGTGGATTAAACAACAGCAACACATAGAAGGATTATTAACTCTAAATCTCCTCACTTCACATTAGTAGGAATATTATCACGAATCAATCTAAGAATAAAAAAGGAAATTTTGAACGGGGGCCTCTTATGCCATATCATAGAGGAAGTGAATGAGTAAGCTCTTTGAATCCTTAACTTATGCCAAGTTATCTTACAGGAGAAAATTCCTTTAGTATCAATATTTCAAATTGGCCAATCATCATAGTTATAATGGATATTCACCTGTTTAATATCATTAACAATATAGAAAGGAAGCTCCTCAATGAATTTTTGGATGTTCCATACCCTCTCATAAAAAAATGATTCACCATGATTTCTCTAGAGGAATTGCAATAATTAATCAGTTTAGCAAGCGCACCTTTGCCAGTCCAGTTATCCCACCAAAATGAGATATTTTCTTTGTCGATTTTCCAATGAATGATGTTTTCAAGATCATATTTGATATTCATGAGTCTTTTCCAATTATGAGATTGCCCATAAGATCATTTCCTGCAAATAAGGTGCTTTTTTAACAGTATTTAACATTCAAAAAGTTTTGAAGCAAACTATGATTAGTCCTAAAGTTTTACCAAGCCTTCACAGAAAAGGTAGAACAAACATCCTTTAAGGATCTGACTCCAATACCACCCTCTAGAGTAGGATAGCAAATATCTTGCCAAGCTATCTAATGATGCTTGTTCTTATTGTCCTTATGTCCCCAAAAGAAATTAGCAATTATTTTCTGAATTTTGGATAGAACAGTCTTGGGGGATATGATACAGATAATAAATGAAGGGGAAGAGAATAAATGACAGCTTTGATAAGGGTGGCTTTACCTCCAAAAGAAAGTAGTTTACCTTGCCATCCTTGTAATTTGTTGGATACTTTAGCAACCATGTTGTTGTAATATACAATCTTATTTTCTCTTTTATAAATGGGATAACTAAGATAATGCAGCGGGCAGTTATGTTTTGAACATCAGTTATGCAGTCAACTGAAATGTTTGAAGACACTATAAAATTTGATTTTCTTCTATTGATCATTTGCCCAGAAATTTTTTCATAGATATCCATTTTTGACATCATTAAGTTGAGGGAAGGAAGATCACCTGAGGAAAATAAAATAGTGTCATCATCATAACATAAATGAGTAATTAGGGGTCCCTTTTTGTCATAAGAGCAGGGGATAAAGCCTTCATTAGGAAGGTTAAATAGAATAATAGAGAGAATTTCAGCACTAATAATAAAAAGTAAAGGGGATAAGGTATCTCCCTTCTTTAGACCTCTGCTAGAGTTGAAGAAGCCATGTCTGGTACCATTTAAATTGATGGAATACCAGACATTAGAGATGAGTCTCCAAATTCTGTCAATCCATAAGTTAAAAAAACCCATTCTCTTCATGACCGAGCAAAGAAACTTTCAGTCCACCCTGTCATAGGCTTTTTTCATATCTAATTTCAAAATAATATTACCGTATTGATGGGACTGATTAATATTGTGAACCATTTCTTGAGTCAAGATGATGTTTTTTTAGATGAGCCTCCCTTTAATAAAACTAGTTTGGTAGGGAGAAACTAGTTTCTGCATCATAGGAGTTAGTCTCTGAGTCATAAGTTTAGAAATGATTTTATTAGAGAAGTTGCTAAGACTAATAGGTCTGATATCAAAAAAAATACTGAGGCGACTCGATTTTAGGAATCATAATAAGACAAGTATGAGTAAGTGATCTGGGAAGAGGGGTGCCGGCAAAAAAATCAAGAATCATGTGTAAAAGGTCCCCTTTGATAATATCCCAGCATGCATTGTAGAATTTACTAGAAAAACCATCTGGCCTCGGTGCACTTTGTGCGCTCATAAAGACAATGACATCCTTCAGTTCATCCATGAAGGTGGGGCCAACAACAGAGTGTTGTCTTCATCATTTATTATCTTTGGAATGCAATTCATGACAGTGTCATCTAAAAGGATGTCTTCCTTAGTGAATTGTTTCTCAAAGAATTTGATAGCCTATTGAGCAATATTATCATCACCACTGATCCAGTTGTCGTGCTCATCATGAATGCTTATGAGGTTTAGCCTACTTTGCCTCCCTTTCACAATGGAATGAAAGAACTTCGAATTGACTTCTCCTTCAACAAATCATTTAATACCAGACTTTTATTTTCAAAAAGATTCTTCTTTCTTGTAAGCTCTGATCAATTCAGCATTGGCTTGATTAAGAGCCGCCCTATTCATCTCAGAGTTATCACTAATAGATTGAGTTTCCATATCAGCAACTTTTTCTTCCAGAGATTTGATTGATGTAAAGATATTACCAATCGTATTCTTAGACCAAGCTGACAACATTTTGGAAGTGTTTTGAGTTTAAGGTGGAATTTCCAAAGAGGAGAACCTTCCACCTCAATATTCCAAGCTTGCTCAACAATGTTTGTTTTATTAGAAAAGTTGCTAAGACTAATAGGTCTGATATCAAAAAAAATACTGAGGCGACTCGATTTTAGAAATCATAATAAGACAAGTATGAGTAAGTGATCTGGGAAGAGGGGTGCCGGCAAAAAAATCAAGAATCATGTGTAAAAGGTCCCCTTTGATAATATCCCAGCATGCATGGTAGAATTTACCAGAAAAACCATCTGGCCTCGGTGAACTTTGTGCGCTCATAGAGAAAATGACATCCTTCAGTTCATCCATGAAGGTGGGGCCAACAACAGAGTGTTGTCTTCATCATTTATTATCTTTGGAATGCAATTCATGACAGTGTCATCTAAAAGGATGTCTTCCTTAGTGAATTGTTTCTCAAAGAATTTGATAGCCTATTGAGCAATATTATCATCACCACTGATCCAGTTGTCGTGCTCATCATGAATGCTTATAAGGTTTAGCCTACTTTGCCTCCCTTTCACAATGGAATGAAAGAACTTCGAATTGACTTCTCCTTCAACAAATCATTTAATACCAGATTTTTATTTTCAAAAAGATTCTTCTTTCTTGTAAGCTCTGATCAATTCAGCATTGGCTTGATTAAGAGTCGCCCTATTCATCTCAGAGTTATCACTAATAGATTGAGTTTCCATATCAGCAACTTTTTCTTCCAGAGATTTGATTGATGTAAAGATATTACCAATCGTATTCTTAGACCAAGCTGACAACATTTTGAAAGTGTTTTGAGTTTAAGGTGGAATTTCCAAAGAGGAGAACCTTCCACCTCAATATTCCAAGCTTGCTCAACAATGTTTAAGAAATCTGGCTTATCAGTCCAAAAGTCAAGGAACCTAAAGTATCTAATAGGAGTTTTGTGAGAATTTTTAGCCGTGATGAGCAGAGAACAGTGATCTGATCCTGTCATTATCAGATGGTTAATGTTGGTATTATCAAACGTGCTCCCTTATAGATGATTCATAAGAGCCCGATCTAATCTTTTCCAAACTCTTCTGTCTGGAGACCAGCCATTACACCATGTAAAAGGAGAATCAGTATAGCCTGTATCTTAAATTTCACAATCCATGATACAATGAATGAAATTCATACTTTTAGACATTCTATGGAGAGAGCCACCTTGCTTTTCAACTAGATCTATTATGCAATTAAAATCTACAGCGATTAATCAAGGGAGGTTATAATTATCATTAATACTGCTGAGTTTATTCCAAAGGTCATCTCTAAGATGAGCATCACATTTGGCATAGACATACGAAATCAAAATAGGGTTACCCTTGATGGTAATAGTGCAAGTAACCTGTTGATCATCCTTTTCACTAATTTTGCAATCCGTATTGGAGTCCTAAAAAAGCCAAATTTGACTGTTACAGTTGTAATGACCAAATTGGTAGCCAAGAATTCTCTTGTATTTGTCCATCCTATTGTCCTTATGGAAAGGTTCAGCAAAGAAAATAATAGAGAGATTTTTAGATTTTATAAGTCGTTTAAGTCTCTCTAGAGCACCATTAGAGTTGATGCTCCTAATATTCCAATATAAAGACTTAAACATAATCAATATTATTTGAGGGATTACTCTTTTGGACCCTTTCAGATCTTTGATTTTGTTGATAGTTCCCTCTTCTTCTGTGTGATCTGCCACCTCTTCCTCATCCTCTTCCTTTAGGAGATGGGTGTCCAGATTCAAGGGCATTATCAAAGGTGGAGCTAACAACAACATCAACCAAGGCGTGAGGACTAAAAGATTCAGTCAAATTTTCAGCATGCTCATCACTAGTGGTTTCTTCACTTTCCAAGCTAGCATATTTGCCACTAGCGTCAGAGCTCTCCTCTTGCTCTACATAATAGGGATCATCAGAGCTATCCTCATCGTCATACGGGATCGACTAGAATTTATCCAGGGTGGTGCCACTTATCAATTTTAAATAGTTTTTGTGAACTTCATCAGATTCAATGTCCTATTTGTGATTCTTGTCTTGCGATTGGTCGGTGTTCTTATCATTAGAGGTAATAGCTAGCTCGGTACCACTATAACTATCCATTTGGGCCTAATCTTCATGAGTAGGAGTATCAATAATGTTTGTATGTATAACAGAATTAGAAAGAGTATTCATCGGATTAGTATTCACATTCGGAATGGAGCTAGAAGTATTTTCTATTTGAGCATAGCTTTCTCCCTTTTATGATCGATGCTTTGCAGTATTTTTCACTTGATTCTCAGGGTAATTTTGAGTAAGGTCTGTGGATATTGTATCAGTGATCATTTGAGATTTTCTCGAAATTGTATTTTGAGAGGAATTCTGATTTCTTCTATTTTTGTTCACCTTATTTCTTTTATTTTTTCTAGGATCAAAGGTTTTGGTATGGCCCACTCTACCAGAAGTGTCAATACCATTTTCTTTGTCAGGGACATGTACAAGGGTAAGGAGTTTGTTGTCCTCAGCAGGTTCCTTTATAATGATGCCTTTGTTCTGATTCGGATACTGAGAGTCATTCTCCATCTGAGCACCATTACTTTGAACATCTTCTCTAGTTTTTTATAGATTCTTTTGTGATTGGATCTTTTCTTTTTGTTGACAGTCTGGAAACCATCGTCATCAACTTTATCTTTCTCAAGTCTAGCTTCTTTTTCCTTGTTATTTTGTTTCTCCTTTTACATTTTGATCCTCTCATCCCTAGCTTTGTTCCTGCACTGAGATTCAAGGTGACCTTGTATTTTACAGTAGAGGCAATAGCTAGGAACTTTTTCATATTCTATATCAATCCACTTACCATCTTTAGAACCATCAAGTCTCTTGAAATCGAGCCAAATTTGATCGAATTTAGATTTGAGAAGGTCTATTTCCACCTTGACTTTTGCTACGTTGCCTCTTGACTTTGTATAAGTAGCTTGGTCCGGTGCAATTGACACTCCTACATCTCTAACAAACTTAGAAATGATATTCCATTTGAAAAAATGCCAAGGAAGTTAGTGTATAAAAATCTATACCGGTACTATGAATATTTCTTCTTCGGGACTAAAATCAGTTGTCTATTTGAGAATTTTCGTTGGTGACTCTACAATGTCAACAAATTCTTTGAAGAGAACATGATTATAGTCAACTTCATTAGAGAAGTCAATATAAACATGTCGATGATCGAAAAACGCAATCTTCACCGATCCAATCAAATGGAACTGTCTAATGAAAACTTTACTGATCTCATCCATAGATGGTTTTCCTTTGTAAAACTTGCCTATCAGAGTGAGTTTACATTCTTGGGCCAATTTGACGAAATAGTCCTCGACTGAGAAATAGACAGCTGGTTTATCGAGGTAAGTGCCATGGCGAATGTCAATTTGTTGCACCTATTTATTGAGATGAGGAAGTTTCGCTTGGACAGCAGCCGCAAACGTAGGCTTCAAAACTATAAGACCAGTATTTCTGTTGCCCAAATTGGCGTTGCTTCTATTTGTGGGGTTTTGAATTTTTTCTCGTTTCATGTCCTCTGGGATGGCACCTTGATGTTGAGCGGTCGTCTGAGCTGAAAGATTATTTTTTTGGGACATAATCTGTTAAGGTTGGTTATTGATAGGGATTTGACAACTATCTTTTCTTTGTGGTGGAGGATTGAAATTTGATGAGATTTTTGGTTGGGGATGGCTTTGATTCGGTGTTAAGTTGGTAGGATAGGTTGGGTTATTAATGAATTGGGTGGTGTTGGAGGAATTTTTGGCAGTGTTTTTAGTGATGATTTCAATGATATTGGGGTTTTCTGATGGCGGAAATAATCCTGTTGTGGTGGCCGCAGTAGAGAAGGGGTTGGGGATAGGCTGAGTTGTCGAGACATTATTGGGCAAGGAGGGTAGGTCTTGGGTGGTGTTGGGAGTGGGGGTGGGGGGTCTCCCGAATGCATATATCCGTTAGCTGATAGAGAGAAGAAAGAGCGTTTAATGTATATACTAATATTATATTTTGTACCTCTTAAAGATTCAATTCAAGAAACAGAGAAGGAAAAAAGAGCATCGTGGACTCTGATCATTTTTTACCAACAAAATCATACCTTCAACAGAAATATTCCATAAATTCATATAGCTATGGAATTAGACCCGACTCTATATGGAAATCTTCCCTTCTTACAGTATCTCTGATTTAAGAATTGCCATGAGTAAGAGTGAGATAATGAGCCACTCCAATTAGACTCGAGAATTTAGGAATCCCATCCCGTCTCCTATCAATTATCAAAGGTTTTTTTTTTTATCTAAAGGGCTTTTGAGATAGGGTTTTTGATGAAAAAGAAATTGATTTCTTTAATATATGTTCTATTGAGAAAGGAAAAAAATGTTAATATTTTGTTAGCGGATGTAAGTGAAATATTGTGGTAGAAATTAATAAGCTAAGCGATGTAATGAACAATATTTTCTTATTAAATGTTGTCATAGATGCTTCTATGACAACGGTTACAAAAGCGTTGTTTTATATATATCTATTGCAATGGTTTATTTTCAGTAACGACGGTTATAGTGCTAATAGAATTATTATTTTTGGTAACGGTTGAAAGCGTTGCCATAGATACTCTATAGCAACGAATTTACAACCGTCGTCAAAAAGTCTATTGCCATAGGCCCAATTTCTGATAGTGTTTTTCTTCCTCTTTTTCTTTTATCTTTTATTGAGATTCTTAATTTCTTTTTCTTTTTTTGAATGGAAAGAGTTGATTTTGAGACTTGAGAGGCAAGTACTAGTTTTTAGTACTACTATTTTTGTAGTCACTGTGAGAAGAAATGTTCTATTTGTAAGGTGTCTTCATCAAAGCAGGAATTGTGGAGATCTCATACACTGCTCGATAACCGTTCAATAATTATTTATCCATTATCGAATCAATCGATATCTTATTAATTGATTAGTGGATTTGTATATTTTAAACCGATAATCAAAAAATCAAATTATTAAGTGTAATGGTCCATTGGATTTGTCCAATAAGCAGCCCTTTTTAAAAGTTCGACTTTAGTATATGCAAGTAGATATTAAATGTGGATTTTCAAAATTTGGCCTGATAAACTAAATTTCGATTCAAAAAATTGATTTAATTGATTCGATTTAATTCTAACATTTGAAAACTGAGTAAATTAGTTTGATTGTCTTTTAAAGGTTAACCAATTGAAACAGAACCACAAACATCCCTAATTACTAGTATTGGAATGTCTTCCCATCTTACAATATTTAAGTATTTCTCATTAGTGTCTTATGTATAGCATACATATAATTTTCAGAAAAGGATCAAAAATATCCCTCTACTTTGATTAATTGATTATGTTTGTCATTAATCAAATTATAGGATCAAATATACCCATATCGTTAGTAAAGTTATCAAATATACCCCTCATTTTAATATTTTTCCATTATGGCAAGTTAAGAGTCATGTGGCGTGACATTTTGGGTAAGATGGCTGTCATGTGGCGTGCCACCTCAGTGTATAATTTTCTTCCCTTTTTCATTTTAACTTTTATTTCCATCAAACTTTTATTAAAGTCTTAATATTATTAATTTCAAAAAGAAAATTAAAATATTCAAAAAAAAATTACTGGTATGCAGCCCAGGTTTGAATCAACCCTTAATCTTTTGGTATCAAAATACATAAAATGAAGAAAAATATACAACTTTATATTTTAGATTTTCAAGAAAATCGAGACAACCTTATCAAAATTAAATCTTTGACACCCTGAGCTCAATTCTGTTAATTGAAAAAATTTAAAACAATAACAAGATCAATAAATATAAATGTTCAAATAAAAAAAAAATCAGAAGAAGAAGCTAGCTCATACATTTTTAGAAATGGGTTGATTTTGAAAATAGGGAAGATGGTGAAATGGAAAAGGAAATAGCAACCGGGGGGTTTTATTTGTTGTTATTTTGTCGTTTCGTTCACTGAAGATGACTTCTCCAGTGAGGTTCGACAAAATGACGAAAGTGAGGGGTGATGGGTGGTGGAACTGTGGTGGTCCAGTGGAGTGGTGGAAGTTCACGGGTAAAGGAAAAGGGGGCTGTTGTTGATTCTTTTTTAAAAAATATTTTAATTTTCTTTTTGAAATTAATAATATTAAATATATTAATAAAATTTTGACGGAAATAAAAGTTAAAATGAAAAAGAGAAAAAAATTGGATGCTGAGGTGGCACGTTACATGACAACCACCTCACCCAAAATGTCATGCCACATGGCTTTTAACTTGCCATGATGAGAAAATGTTAAAATGAGGGGTGTATTTGATAACTTTACTAACGTTAGGAGTATATTTGATCCTATAATTTAACTAAGGGTAAACATGATCAATTAATCAAAGTAGAGGGATATTTTTGACTCTTTTTCCTATAATTATACATCCATGCTTACTTTACCTATTATTAAATAATTGAAAGAAAAATCAAGCAGTCCGATACATAAAGTATTTTGTATTATCAAGTTTTGAAAAAGGATCGTACCTCAAGAGATGTGATGTAACAATCTACCCTAGTATAAGTATTAGTGATTATTACTCGTAACTTATAGGTCACATGAAAACAATTTTATCATTACTGAATGAACATGACATTCTATAATGAATTATAAATACTTAAGTGGCCACTTAGTTCAACATTGGCCCACAACACTTTTAATAGTCTTCAATTTCAAGTCATTCGTCCTCTAATTAGTAATTATTAGGTGGACAATTTCAAAATTAGCTGACTAATCACTTTTAGTTTTAATATTTACGCTCCGTCCATTGAATGGAAGACCAAAATGATAATATTATATCCCACATTCTTTTATAATTACTATTATTTGATGCTCAAAATTCACTGACTTGACTAATTCAGAGTTACATTACGTAGGATCCATAAGGGATAGTATCCCATGCTAGAAGCTTCTCGAGGGATTTAATTCATCCTATCACACTCCTTAGGTTACATTTTGCTTATTTCACGCAGGCGACAGTAGCTATCGTTAGTTGCTAAGACTATAAAGGTTTATAGACCTTGTTTTGGGGGAGTTCATTTCATATATAATTATTAAATTTTATTTACTATAATAGTAAAATTTAAAAGAAAAATCTTATATCAAAATTTAAAATAAATTAATAAATCTGTCCTTCTTGATCTAATTCGATTATTATTATTTTGATTAATGAATGCAGATATATGAATAATTATAGCAATACTTGGGACCCTATACTTATTGCCACTAATTATGGAAACACAATCCAGGTTCTTGGTTATAAAGATGAACCATTAAGCAAAAGACTGATTATGATAAAATCTTGAGATGGACTTAATAAATATTATGTGTGTGAAAATTAATGTGGACATTATTGCACTAGAGGAAGTTTGAAACTTTCATCTAGGGGAGGGACCCAAGGTAAGCCTGTCAAACGGGCCGGGCCGGGCCGACCTAGCCAGCTCGGTCCAGCCCGGTTTACTTACAAAAATCGATCCGGTTTGACCCGGTCTGGTGAGCCTACGGGTTGTATGATACCGGGTTTCGAGCCGATTTATTTTTTTGGTTGGGCTCGGTTAACCCGGTTTGGATCAAGCCTGGTCAGGATTCGCCGGTTAACTGACCCAGTCGGTTAAGATATGTGTATATATCTTCTATAGACGTATATATTTAACGTATACATGTGTCTGTGTTTTATAAATTAGTATATAACTATATATATATATATATATATATATATATATATATATATTGTAGTATATTTTATTTAAAGTAGCACTATATATTGAATGATGCGAATATATGTGTATATATCTTCTATGGACGTATATATTTAATGTATACATGTGTATATGTTTTATAAATAAGTATATAACTATATATATATATATATTGTAATATATTTTATTTAAAGTAGTACATATATATTGAATGGTGCGTATATATGTGCATATATCTTCTACAGACGTATATATTTAGTGTATGCATGTGTATATGTTTTATAAATTAGTGTATAACTATATATATATATATATATATATATATATATATATATATATATATATATATATATATATATATATATATATATATATATATATATATATTGTAGTATATGCTTTAAATGTAGTACTTATATATTGAGTGGTACGTATATTTGTGTATATATCTTCTATAGATGTGTATATTTAATGTATACATGTGTATATGTTTTATATATTAGTATATAACTATATATATATATATTGTAGTATATGTTTTACTTAAAGTAGTACATATACATTGAATAGGGCGTATATTTGTGTATATATATTCTATAAACATTTATATTTAGTGTATACATGTGTATATGTTTTATAAATTAGTATATAACTATATATATTAGAGTATATATGTGTGTATATATCTTCTATAGACGTATATATTTAATGTATACATGTGTATATGTTATATAAATTAGTATATAACTATATGTATATTGTAGTATATATATATATATATATATATTGTAGTATATGTTCTTACTTAAAGTAGTAAATATATATTGAATGGTGCATATATTTGTGTATATTTCTTCTATAGACGTGTATACTTAATGTATACATATGTATATGTTTTATAAATTAGTATATAACTATATATATATTGTAATATATACATATATTGTAGTATATGTTTTACTTAAAGTAGTACATACGTATTGAATGGTGCATATATTTGTATATATATCTTCTATAGACGTGTATATTTAACATATACATCTGTATATGTTTTATAAATTAGTATAATTAGTATATAACTATATATATATATTGTAGTATATGTTTTATTTAAAGTAGTACATATATATTGAATGGTGCGTATATTTGTGTATATATCTTCTATAGACGTGTATATTTAATGTATACATGTGTGTATAGTTTACAAATTAGTATATAACTAGATATATTGTAGTATGTATGTGTATATATCTTTTATAAATGTATAGATTTAATGTATACATGTGTATATGTTATATAAATTAGTATATAACTATATATATATTGTAGTGTATATATATATATATATATATATATATATATATATATATATATTTGTAGTATATGTTGTACTTAA
This sequence comes from Capsicum baccatum var. pendulum, assembly GCA_030864225.1. Taxonomy (NCBI): domain Eukaryota; kingdom Viridiplantae; phylum Streptophyta; class Magnoliopsida; order Solanales; family Solanaceae; genus Capsicum; species Capsicum baccatum. Next base: position 45,401,092 of record CM061554.1, read on the forward strand.
AGTAGTACATATATATTGAATGGTGCATATATTTGTGTATATATCTTTTATCGACATGTATATATAATGTATAAATGTGTATATATTTTATAAATTAGTATATAACTATATATATATATATATATATATATATATATATATATATATATTGTACTATATATATATATTGTAGTATATGTTTTTTTTAAAGTAGTACATATTTATTGAATGGTGCGTATAGATGTGTATATATCTTCTATAGAAGTATATATTTAACATATACATGTGTATATGTTTTATAAATTAGTATATAACTCTATATATATACTTATATATATTGTAGTATATGTATATGTTTTATTTAATGTTGTACTTATAGTCGTATATATTAAATGTTACGTATATATGTGTAATTCTCTATATGTGTATATATTTTTTAAATTCTAATGTAGTATATACTATATATATAGTGTATATATATTGTTTAACGTATTTAAAATGTATATAGGTGGGTATATATAGTGTATATTAGAATTTTTTATTTTATTTTTGACCGGATTTGACCAATTTTTTAACCGGGTTTAGATGGGTTAGACTGAGTTGGATTAAGTGGGCCGGGTCAGGGTTATTTTTAAAATTTTTACTGTTTAACACAGATTCGGCCTGGTCCCCTTAACCCCAACTCGTTCCGACCCGGCCCGACCCAACCCACAAACCGATTAATTTTAACGAGCCGGTTCCAGATTGGCCCGATCCGGCCCACTTAACACCCTTACCCCAAGGTTAGTATAATTTTCTTTTCCAAGTAAGGTGGAGGGCTCAACATACTTGAAAAGTATTGACGCTCAAAGAGGGATACGAAAGATTGTTCACCTATATATCCAACTAACCAATGTTTGATCATCATGTTTTTTTGGTTGTTATTATTTTGGCCCAAACCACCATGAAATATAAAGAATTTTGAAGAAAGGTAAACTGTATTTTATCCTCCCTTCGTCCCATTTTACTGATCCCAAATTTTTTAATTTGTTGTCTCATTTTACTTGTCCTTTTTTACTTAACAAGACAAGAATTTTTTTTCTCATTATACCCTTAGTGTAATTGATTACTTCTTATTATTAACATTCTTGAAAAATGTTGTACAGAAGAGTACTATTAAAAGTATACCATTAAAAATATAAATGGTGCTTTGGTATTAGCCATCCATCAGTATTAAAACTAACAACAAGACACAATTAAGAGGGGCAAAATGATAAAGTTACGTTACCAATCATTGTTTCTTAATATCTGTGTCATCTCAATTTGAGACGGAGGGAGTAGAAGTTTATAGTCAAAATACATTTCAACTCGCACCATAAGTTTCACACCATAACCATCAGAGGTTCCTTTTTTCTACTTAAATTATCACTATCTATATATTAAAACACACCTCAGAGTTGATTAGACCAATTATTTGTTGTTTGATTTTTTTAACATGAACTATCACCATCTACTCAACTAGGTTTAATATATAATAATTGGCGGTAGTTCAAGTAGGAAAATAGAACATTAATTTGGTGATAATTCATAGAGGAAATGGGAACAACTAATAGGTGAAGTGATACTCGCAACAAAGTAATAGTTCAAGTGTGTTTATACATAATTATGATGTTCGGACCAACTTACGCACATCTTAATTAATTTCATGAGATATTTGCTACCTCCCTCTCATTAGTACGATTCTCGATTAATTCTGTCCATCAACATTTGGACAAATAAAAAGAAATCACCTAATATTATTTTTTTTGCTGAAATTTAAACTTGAGATCTGATGATTCTAGACCACTTCATTTATCACTGGTCACACTTCACCTCATAGAAGATTCAAAGTGAAAACATATGTCATTAAGCAACAAAAAGAGGAAATCGAAAAGCATTTTGGTCTCCTTTTATGAAATCGAAGACTTGACATGCCGATTTCTTTTGCTTTTTTTAGCAATTGTAGGGAACTGGAAAGGAACAGAAGGAGGTAGGGGTAGAACAAGAACAATTCTCATCTTCACAGATTTTTTAGTTTAGGCTAGGCTTTTTGTTCCTATTACAATGTGTATTAGCTTCTCTACTAAATACTCTTACCTTTTTTTGCTATTATGGGTAGGCAAACTCTTGAAATAATAACGTAGTTTGTTCGAATGGATATTACCTCTAGTTTTGGTTTCCCATACTATGTCTAGCAACTGCATAAAAGTCCGGTTAATTCAAATTCGTATATTGTGAGTTCGGAATCAAAATAGGTCATCTTTTTAAAAAAAATACCAGAATATCTCATATATTTAAAATGGTCCATAAATATGCTTAACTTATATTTTTTTTTTTAGTTATGCACTTTTTTTTAAACGGTACAATAATAAATGATGTCAACTTTTTGAAAAGTGTATAACTCATAAAAAATGTGAACTATTTATTTTTTTTTAACATAATTCACAAAAAAAGTAAGTTATGTACATAAAAACAAAATGAATAACTCACTATTTATAAAGAGTAAAAATAATAGGTATATGTAAAAACAAAATGAATAACATACTATTTATAAAGAGTAAAAAGAATAGGTGCAGAATAAATTTTACATTTTGATTGAAATACTTTTGTATTGACCTTTTTTCAAATTTTAAACATTAAATTCATAACATTTAATTAAGTTTATCTATTAAATTTATTTAATTAAATTATGTTTTGACATCTTTTTACGACAAGTAATTTTAAATCATTCTCTTTTGCAAAATAAATTTTAAAAGATTAGTATATTCACAAAATATATTTATAAAACTGATATATTTATGAAAAAGTGTTTTACAATAAATAATTAATTTCATGATTAAATGAGTAACATTACTTTGTGCCACAAATCCTATATCATATCGACGTGTATGGTCTAAGCCCTCCAGGGGCATCATTATCCCCCGTTGTGATGTTTTCTCGTAATAGCAACTACCGAATCAACGCAACACTTTTTTTTACGATTATTCTTACATACCGAATCATGTAAAAAATTATTACACATAAGTACGTAATATAAAGTTCATAATCAATAATTATGAAATGATGTAATAATAACATGTCTGCTTCGTAATGTCATTTGGTGCATGAGATGCGTCCGGTATAACAGAATGTGCTGCCTCAAGAACCTAAGAAAATTCATCCGTTATAACTCACTTTTTAAGTGAGTTATTCATTTTGTTTTTTCATAACTCACAAAAAAGTGAGTTATGCATATAACTCACTTTTTTGGTGAGTTATATGTTGAACATAAATAGAAGATCCAGAAAGGTTTTATGTTTAACTCACTTTTTTTGTGAGCTATGTTAAAACAAAATGAATAACTCATATTTTTTGTGAGTTATGCACTTTTCAAAAAGTTGACACCGTTTATTATTTTGTCATTTTAAAAAAAAGTACATAACTTACAAAAAATATGAGTTAAACATATTTATTTATTATTTTATATACATGACATATTTTGGTATTTTTTTAAAATATGGTTTATTTTGATTCCAAACTCGTACATTGCATGGTCATTTCTAAAAGTTATGTCCCTAATAGATTTTTTCTCATATTCAAAACTCAATCCCGAGATCTCTGTTACGGAGTGAAAATATTAGAACCATGGTGAATAGGATGCACACAGTTCAACCAACAGAGATGCAATTGCCATATGAATAGGGATAAAGAGAGCACCACAAGGAGAACCTTCTACGAACATTTTCAGAGTAAATTCCGTAGATGGTCATCTATATTTGGGAAACTATCTACAAATGTCATTTTTATTTTATTTAGGACAAAAATATCACCTAACTTTTTCTATTTTCCTTAAAATATATTTAACACCTTAAAAACCTTCTTTCTCCTACTTAAAATGCCATGTCATTAAATTTTTTTTTTTTTTTATAAATAGATCTATTTAACTTATCAAACTTATTTGATTAAAGTTTTATCCTAATTTTTTTTTTAAAAAAAATTACAATAATATACTAATCATTAAAGATTAATTTAATTACACCAAAAAGCTTGAATTGATTTATTTGATATGTACTTTTCAAAGCTTCTTTTATTTACTTATTTATTTTACCACTTAATACTATTTAAAACTCAAATATTTATAAAAATTGATACTCATTTAATTTTTATTTATTTATTTTATATATTAAAGATTTTTAAAAAGTAAAAGAAATAAAAATGATGGATTTCATATTTTAGATATTAAATTTATTATTTATAGAAGAATAAAAAAATAAAATTCACTTTTTTGGATTATACAAAGAATTTTTGGATTAATATAATCCAAAGATATTATATTACATTCAGATATAGAGTAAAAATATAATTTGTTATTTAAAAGCATTGATGGCAAATCTACGTTATTTTTTGTTGCCAAATTTGGACATAGATTACGTGCAACTTTTTATGTAAGATAATTTTTGATAAATATATAGTGAAAAGTTTTTTTTTTCTTGTAGATTTTTTACAAGTAATTGCCCGTAAATAAATCAGGTAAATCCGTAAGATAAGACATAAAAATTTAGAAAAAAAACTATTATTTTTAATTTAATTTCTTTACTTTTTTTTGTGATCATTATATTTATATTTTATTTTATTATACAATTAAACACTAATTTATATCCGTACTTCATTCTAAATCTATCAAAAACAAAGAATAATTGATTGAGTAATATTTTAAAAATTCATTTGTAATAGTACTGAAGAAGATATCATTTTGTTAATATTTCTTAAGAAATTTAATTTGTTTCAAGACTACATAATTTTTCTTTCCTTCAAAAAAGGAGATTTTATTCTTTTATTCTCATATAAATAACAAATTTAATGTCTAAAATATGAAATCCATCATTTTATTTCTTTTCGTTCTAAGAATTTTTAGTATATAAAATAAATGATAAAAAAAATTATTTTACCAATTCGTATAAGTACTTATATTTTAAAACTATTATTAAATGGTGAAATAAATATGTAAATAGAAGAAACTTTGAAATTACATATTAAATAAAATAACCGAAATTTTTGGTGTAATTAAATTAATCTTCAATGATTAATATATCAGGTGTAATTTAAAAAAAATTAGGATTAAACTTTAATTAATAAGTTTTGATAAGTTATACATTTATCAAAAAATAAATAAAAAATTAATGACATGGCTTTCCAAGTAGAAGAGAGAGATTTTGAAGTGTTGAGTAAATTTTAAGAAAAAAAAAAAAAGTTAAATGATATTCTTGTCTTAAATAAAATAAAAATGATATTTGTAGGCAATTTTCCAAACATGAATGACCATTCAGGAAATTTACTCAAACATTTTCATTGTGATTTCCACACTGAATGAACTGCTTGACAATTGCCAATTGCCAATTGGGTACTATCCAGTACTTATGAAGCAATGGAACAATATAGGTCCATATACACTAAAGAATGCATGAAGATGGGAAAAATATCATTAATCAACTGAATAGAAGTTGAATCTCCAGTATAATCATCTTTACATCTTAAAGCAAACATATAGATCAATTTGAAAAACTATATTACGTGGATGATTTACACGACCGCAGATTCACTACCAAAATCAACTATGCCAAGTCTGCTACATCTCGTGTATGTGCAACTTTTAATATAGCAGTCCAGTGCTCCCGAAATGATAGGTTGTTTGTAGGTGAGCAAACATGATTAACAGGCAATACACCGAACTGCCAATTACTATGATATTCCTTCTTGAATGCACAACTTTTATATCAGGCCGGTGGTCCCAAATGGATTTGTTGTTTGTGGATGAGCAACATGATTGGCAGGAAATGCACTGAACACTGCATCACCAAAAGGATTGTGGGGATTCATCATTGGGTTCTGGGGTTGTGGATAGGCAGGTTCAAATTGTCCAAAAGGATTAACTTGATGTTGAGGCGGCACAGCCATTTGTACTGATGGAGGGGGAGGCATGGTGCTAGACATGGCAAATGGATCAGCAACTTCAAATGGATTAGGGGCTGGTGCACCATATACTGGTCGTTGAGATGCTCTATATGCTCCCTCATCATACAAACTATTGAGCGTGAGGGAGTCCAATCCACCAGCCTGTTAGAGAGATACCAAAACAAATATTAGAGAGGACATTTACTTGATTTCACAAAGCAGATAAAAGATAAATAAATGATCAGTATTAGGCATCAGAACGTCGCCCTATGGACAAAATACTATCAATATAGATTCGAGCGCCATTCTATGGTTAACCAACTTCTATGCTTTACATGTTTCCCTCAAATCCATTTACAAATGAACATCCACAGAGAAGCCCACTTTAAACATTTTTAAGAAAATGGATTCAGAGTTCTCTCCAAATATGATTTTAATATTTTGTTACAAAAACTAAATCCAGTTTAGTTTAGTACTTTGCGGTTTCCGTTTTTGCCTGTCAAGAATTTGTGGAGAACGAGATAAATTCGACAGTAAGCACAACAGATGGGATGAGGTCTCACATCAAGGACCAGATTCCATACCCTTGCAGTTATAAAGAGTACAACAGTAATAATTGAACTTCAAGGGCCTACCAATTGTCTCTCCTGAGCTGCAGATAAGTCACTGCTGGGAGTAGTGACCAACGCAAGCTCCCATCCAGTAGGATCAAAATCTTTTGGCTGAGCAGGGTTTGAATCAAATGGTGTTGTCCCTGCAAGTATTAACAGTTCATTTAAAATAAACCAACACCCGAATTTTTTTAATTTCTTTTTGGAGAAGGGTAGCCAACACCCGATTTTCTCGACCACCATTACTAACAAATAGAAGTGCACTACTCATTATTAGGTGAAATTAGATAATTTACCAGATGGAACTATAGCCAAAGCCAAAGCATTGCTTTCCTCAATTGCTGATGCATAACCAGTTGGTGCATTTAGCCCCTGAAACAACAAAATAACTAGTAACAATAGGAGCACAGAAGGAAATCCCAAACCGTAACCCTTAAGTTCCAGATAAACAACAAAAAATTCAATAAGACTAGCTGCATTCACCAGTAAATCATCAGATTCCAAGCTGCTTGGGGGCGGAGGCATTGGTGGGGCAGGAGCTTCGGTGGTTGAAACAACAGCATCATCTTCATGCAGAGGAGGTGGTGGGGTTTCGTTAGCTGAATCTTGAGCATCTTCAGAAGCTGAAGGTTCATCCTCTTGTTTATACGTAAGCATAAGCCTTTCCGGATAATCCTAGTTATAGTTAATAATGTTAGTGTTCTACAGTGACATTAGACATGTATATTACTATACTCTAACAAACTTTAACATAAGATATTAGTGTTCTACAGTGACATTAGACATGTATATTACTATGCTCTAACCAACTTTATATAACATAAGATATAGAAACGAAAACAGAGATCAGCACTATACAAAGGAACACTATAAGTTGGCATATAATTTGTTTTTGAGAAAAGTTGGAAAATAATTTGTTTTGGAGTACATATGCTTGTATATGAAATAAATGTCCTACCAGAGTTTCTATTGGCACAGAGACTATCCGGGGTGCTTCTTTTATATACTCTTCCATGGTCACAAGGAAGGACTGCGGAGGCTGAAAACCAGAATAGTGTGTCAAGTGATGAAACACAAAATTTGAGGACAATTCAATCACTACAGAAGCTAAGTAGCATTATTACCTCTCTCAAATCCGGAAACTGGAAGTTCCTGGCAAGTTCCAATCCTTTGCATACCTCATAAAAGTCAGAGAGGCTCATGGCCTGAAACAAGAAATAAATTTATACATAACACCATAAACCCACGGAAATGTCTGTGTGGTGAGAGAGGAGCAGTAAGAAACGAAACTCTAGGGTACAAAATATTCTTTTTAAATGGAGAAGAAAATATTCTACCAAAATAGCAACGATACAAAATATTCTATCATGTTTTTTCAGTATGTTCACCTGCTGGCCAGCTCGTTTGTAGATATCAAGGGCCTTAATAGCTTCATGTCTTGGCATGTCAAAAAACTGAATTAAAATCAGTAGAAAAACAATGTCAAAAAGATGAAACAGATACAACAGTGACAAGCAACGTTTTCGATGAAGTCATGTTGCAGAAGAAGCTGAAAGTCAAATGCACCTTGTCAATAAGATTAATTATTCCATCATTTATAGCACAATAGATTTTGAAGCTCTCCTTGAGGACCTGGAATGAAAAATGAGTAAATATTTACACCACCGCTCATTCAAATGTAAAGTCTACAAATTGATGTTGGCTGTCAGCTGCAGAGGGAGTCACGCATGCTTCAGCATTCTACTAGTTCCCTCATTTCAAGAAATCAAGAAAGCACCGGGGAAGGGTCAGAGAACCAGCATGTACTCCAGCAACTAAACACATAAATGACTAACTATGCTAATAGCCAGATATTTCCAACTTTCCAAAATGGACTTAAAAAGACAAACTAAAACACATCTTTCTTGTGGAGTCACGTCGCCTTTTCTAGTTGCCAAATAATAACGAACATTAATCTGCAATAGAGGGTCCTTTTTAGACTCTGGAATTTCAAGATTTGGCATTTCATCAAATCCTTGCGAATGCACCAAGTTTCCCTTGTTTGTTTCCCGCTCCTAAATTTTCTCTCAGCAGAACTGGGAAAAACAAGGTTTTATATACTTTTTCTTTAATTGTTAACAAGGTTCTAACATTCCTTGCATACATGAAAAAAGGTAGCCCGGTGCACTAAAGCTACCGTTATGCACGGTGTCCGGGGAAGAGCCCCACCACAAGGGTGTATCGTACGCAGCCTTAGCTTGCATTTCTGTCAGAGGCTGTTTCCAAGGCTTGAACCCGCGACCTCCTGGTTACATGGCAGCAACTTTACCAGTTACTCCAAAGCTCCCCTTCATTCCTTGCATACATGAGAAAAAGTAAATTTGGAAAAAGTTTTCCTATGCACCCCCTTATTTAGTGAAAGAGGGGCTACACTCCATGTATAGAAATAATTTATTAAAAAAAACATGATAATAACAGTGGTGTTCAAACACTTGAGCACAACACGACTATTCCACCGCTCCAACACACGCAGGTACTAGGTAATTGCCACCAAAAGCTTTAGGTAGATAAGAAAAAATCACTTAGCATTTTTTTGTCTCATGGGATTTGAGTCCTTGTCTCCCATGGTTTTCATCACTTCATCAACTATTATGTCAAACCCTTGGGTACTCAATTTGCAAGTACCAAAGAGCTATTTTAATATATATAAAATATCAATCAACTTAACAGAGGCAGCCGGAATATTTAATCAAATATAAAAGGGTAGGCACAAAAATAAAAAAACATACCAGGGCAAGGGCATATTGTATCACGTAATTTCCAACTGCGGCTCCCTCAGGCTGTAATGTAAGCAAGAGCTTTAAACTATAACCCAAATAGATTAAATATAGAACTCTTACAATCTAACCTAGGAATTTCATCCAAAAGACATAGATTGCAACAAAAAAGAGAATTTACCAAAGCTTCAAAACTTTACCCGACATCCAATAAGACGATACAACAACTGCTGCAAAGCAGGCAACTGCTCCAAAAGTTCCTCACTGGGTAATTCCCTAGTTCTGCTGTATCCCTGCTCAAAAAGTAAATGATCACATTTGGAAGTTACATACATATTGACTAAATGAGCAGTAGATTAAAATTCATTCAATCCGCCAAACTTAGCGTCTAGCAGCAGGTAGACGAGCAGTATCTGTATTAGTTTAAGACAGTTCATTTAGGTCAGCTCGCATTCTTGTGACAGAAATTCACTGAAAACGACATTGTAGCATGCTTCTAGCCAGCCAAATGTTAATCACCCATAAGAACTATCAATTACTTCTTAAATATAACTAGTACAACGATTTTTGCAATGCACATGTTCGAATTTAAGTACAGATAACTAGTACAACGATTTTTGCAATGCACAGAAGAATTTTCTTTTCTGAAACTAATTTGTATCAAAGGCACCAATAGGGTTGAAGGCTCAATCATCATGGTAATTTTATGAGTATAGATAATAATTGTTTTGGACATATTAATATTTTCTTTTTTATGGTAGGAACTTCAATATGGGTTATTGCACTTCTATGGTTTAATCTAACAAGTTACATTAAGTTTGCTTTTATTTTGATTCACCCAGCGTAATTTTGATTAAAAAATTGAAGTTTGTGGTATTTTGACATGCTTGATCTACTAAAAGCCCACACTTAAATTGTTGTGCCTGGACTATCATGGCATTCTCATTTTCTTTTCTTAATTTGTTAGGTAAGTACCAAGTCCCTTGCCCTTCATTTGCTTTAAATGTGATCAGGGGTGACACTAGAGCACTGGTTAGGGGTTCAGCCGAAACTAGAACATAGAGCAGCAGTAACACAAAAAGAAAAGCTCCACTTTCCAAAGCATCATAAGTATCAATAAGTAAGAAAAATTAAGGTGGTGGGAAAATTAAGGTGGTTATATTAATCGCCTTTACATAGGAATTAATAGTATGCAATATATCTGAAAGAAACTGTGAATCTGGGGAATTAAGGCATGTTAACAGATCCTCAACTTAGTGCAAGAAAGAAGGAAAGGGGAAATATAGAAACATGTCTACACAATGTTTCAGAAACTGGAGTCTCCAATGGTGTGGACTGCATGATTTGTCCAGTTATAAGAGCACGGAATGAACATTTTATGAATGACTTCGCTTCTAGTAGGCTAAATTTATTCAATTTTCTTCGCAAAAGAAGAAACCATGACTTTTTGAACTATGCAGAACAGTAATCAGAAATTTCAACAGTGTTATGCCAACCTTTTCTTGCCCTTGGGCAGGTTTAGGAAGGCGCTCTCCTTCAATATCATACTTCAGAACACTAAAGCATTCAAGCCGTTCTTCCAGAAAGAGTGCATATGTTCGTACCCAGGCAGAACAGTCCCAAGCTGGAGGGACGGAAAAGATAGAATCATTCTGGTTGAACTTGATGGAATCTCAAGGTAAATAGTAACTCAAAAGAACAATAATGATAATTTTACCAACCAATTGGGCTTGAATCATCTTTGAAATTGGACATTTGGAGAACGCGTCCTCTCTGTTGGAAATTCAATAGTTCCTCTCTAAATGTTGGATCACCTTCCCTCAATGTTCTGTGGATTACTATCAATGTCTTCAGTGCTACCTATTTCAGAAAATGTGGAAAGATATTTTATATGTAAAACATATCAGTATGGGCAAGGATTAGTTAAGCATTTGAAGTGTAAAATACATCACAAATTAGTAAACCACAAAAGAGCGGCGATTATAAATATTGAAACTCTTTGTTGCCGTCGTGCCAAATTATAAATACGATCTGTAGAATGTGTTCCAGCTTTTCCACCTCCTATTTTGATGTCTACCAACTTAATTATCCTACCTCATCCTATATTAAAGAAGTTCAGATTTCCCACCAAGATCTGTTCAGCTGCTTGCAGAAGAACCAGTCTGGAGGATGAGATGTCTAATTTAAAAGGGAAAAATATGCATTCTGATAGGATGTCTCATAAGCACCTGTTTTTAACAACCAAATATTAAAGTGCACTTTCTAATTTCTGCTACCTCCTCCTTGCAGTAACATAGAGACTTTCTCCATTAATGGAAATTATATACATGACGTCATCAATACTAGACAACTCATTTCCTCTCTCCATCCTGCCCTCTCATAAAAAGCTCCCACGATCAGACTAACTGCTAGTAACTACACAGAATTCTCCTTTATATGACAAAATCATTGAAGACTCAAAGAACTCATATAATATTTTAATATCGGGAGGCTCAGTAGTACTTCAACTAGTCTGTAAATTTCAACTCTTTTTACCGATACACAACTTTGTAAACGATAGTGGATGCTCAAAATGTTGACTGCAAGGTGATAACAACTGTCACTGCCAGGACATTGCTAATTCAAGAGCAGGTGGGTTCACATAGAAAGTCATATATAGAATTAGCCCCAATGTTTACATATAATAATAAGAAACAGAAGGAAACAACAATAGGCATGAAGAAATCTGTAGATTTCGGGAAAAAATAAACTGTTGATATGCATGTAAAGGCTGTATGCAAGAGTCATGCAGAGAATGACTGATGACGACAACACCTAACTAATGTTGGAAGGGTGAATCTATTTGCCTGAGATTTTCTTTTGATAAGGTAAAGCTATCTCAGTTGCCTAATACTCCTTTTCAATGATTTAGTGTGTGCAGAAAAAATCAATAAGCCTGTGCAGAGCTTAGATCTAACAGTTTGCATAATATTGTTTGTCTTCGTAAATTCTCCAACACCAGATACAGTAACAGACAATCCCAAACTAGTAAAATAATTTTAAATAATGAAAAGATAACTGGTTGACCTTTGAAGACACAACTCATAACAACAACAAATTATATACAACATTCCGTCTCTAGTGATAGCAAAAATCAAAGTGATGACACTTTCAGCCTGGTGCATTAAAGGGAACTGCTAAGCAATTGCACAACTATGTTTGAATGGCAGAATTCTACAGGACAATGTATCATCACTTTCCACACTAACAACTTATTTTCACACTATCACTACATTCACACTTTCAAGTCAAGTTTCAGAGGTTGCCAGCTACATTTTCATCCTAATATATCAATATCACTGTCAGCATCGTTTAAATGATTTTCAATGACACAAAACAGGTTTATTTATTTTTCTAGAATTTAATTCTCGGACAATTAAATAACCAACTGATCAGTGTTCAGCAGCAGATGCACAGCACACATATATTAAAAGATATTATCTAAACGAGATTGGAGTTCACAAAATCAGTCCCCAAACAGTGTCCAGCTAGATTTCTTGTCAATTTAAAGTTGTTTTTGTAGAAAGAATCCAATTTAATCAATTCAGAGGATCCTCACAGAAGCATGTTATGCCCAGAGCTGACAAATTCCAAGATGCTACCTAAACTAGAGCCTTGAAAGTGTAGATCTACACTAGATTACTTTAATTCACCCAAATCCCTGGTGAAACACATCGATGTACTTTTCTTTATACAGCCATAGGTGTATAGTGCATGAAGGGGGCATACATTGCAATAAAGAACAACAAAAACAACTCCATTTACACTCTAAAATCCCAATAATCAGAGACACAATAATAAAATATGGTCATTCAGATCAAAGCATCAATAAAAATGCACTTCCATAGAGAAATCAAATCCACGAAAAGGCACTCAAGTATATAATTTTGTCAATTAAACTAACTGTGTCAGCACTCCATACCGTCCAATTATGTGTCTTCGCCAATCGCCTCGCAAGTGCGTGTATGCAGTACGCAACATCAGCACGAGGTCGTATCGCTGATGTATAAACCAAAATTTCTGCAAGAACCAAAAGCGCAATATCACCACCAACAATTTTACAGTAACAACAAAAACACAAATTAAAAAGGGCCAGCCCAGCACACTAAAGTGTCCGCTATGCTCGGAGTCTGGAGAACGGCCGGCCCACAAGCATCTTTTGTACACAGCCTTACCCTGCATTTCTGCAAGAGGCTACTCCACGGCTTGAACCCGTGACCTCATGGTTACATGGCAGCAACTTTGCCGGTCACTCCAAGGATCCCCTTCAATAAAAACACAAATGAATAACAACAAAGCAAAAACAAACCTAAATGAATATTTACAAGAAGAATCCCTAACTACTAGTGTGATTAACTAAATTAACCCAAAACTAATACATATCTAAGTTCTAAGACGCATTTTTTCCACCAAGAAGAAAGAACCCCGGGTTAGAAAAACACATAATTTCCCTAAAAAGGCAGCCAAGAGCGCTAAAGCTCCCATTATGTGCAAGGTATGGGGAAGGTCCGAACCAAACGAATCTATCATACGTAGCCTTACCCTAGCCTTACCCTGCATTACTGCAAGAGACTGTTTCCACAGCCTGAACCTGTGGTCTCCTTATCACATGGCGGCAACTTTACCGGTAATTCCAAGGCTCGCCTTCAAACACATGATTTCACTAAAAGTAAGAAATACAAGTACCAAAAACACAATATTAACAGTTTACCACCAACACTTTAACATTAACAATACAGACACAATTGAACACTTTACAATTGGTGGTAAACTGTTAATATCTAGTGTAATTAACCAAATTATCCTAAAACTAATACATATCTAAGTTCTAGAACACACCTTTTACCAAAAACAAAGAACCCCAAGAAATTAAAAGTAACCAAAACACAATATTATTCAAAAAATACGGAAAAAAAAAACAAATCAAGTATTGGATCAGTTAAATAATACTTACTTCTAAGATGACTGTCTTTGGGTGGACCCTCAACATAATTGGTAGCCTTAATGATCGGCACATCAACATCCTAATACATATCTATGAAGGGGAGGAGCCAAGTATAGCGAAGGGGTTCTGTCCAAACCCTCTTGGACAGAAAATTACATCATTTATACATGGTTAAATTTATTCATTTATGTATATACAGTATATTTTGAGCCCCTTGGTGAAAATTCTAGTTCCGCCACCTTTTCCCAAAAAGAAAGAACCCCAAGTTAGGAAAACTCATGATTTCCCTAAAACCAAGAAATACAAAGTACCCAAAAACACAATACAATTCACAAAACATGAAAAACCCAAATCAAATCTCTCATAGTAAGATCTGTTAAAGAGTAAAAAGAAGAAGAATACTTACTTCTAAGATGTCGGTCTTTTGGTGGACACTCAACATGATTAGTTGCCTTAACGATCGCCACATCCACATCCTAAACATCAAAAATCCACCACTAAAACATCAAATCTTGAAAAATCCAATAATTTTCAAGATTCATATATTTATGAAAATTATACATCAAATAAACAATACCCAAATAGATTTTTTTATTAAAAAAATTAAAGAAGGAGAAAATATAGGGGGACCTTGAAATCGCTATTAACATGGGCAAGGCCAACAGTTGTATGATCTTTGAGAGCACCATATGCTTTTCTCCAACTTTGAAGTGTACCCATTTTTCTCTCTACGCTTCTCCTTGAGATTCGTTGATTTCTTCACCCTTTTTTCTCTCTCTGCTCAAAGGGAAAAATGGGGGTTACTATTGTTTTTCTTCTGTTACGGTTGGCACACTTAGCTTTGTCTTTCCAATTTGGCCTCGTCATCATTTCTCCTTTTTATTTTTTACTTTTTTTTTTATCAAATGGACCCCTTTTTTGAGGGATGGCCTTGGCTTAGCGGTAAGCTTGCTTACCGTGGTGTGTTAGGGTCGGGGGTTCGAAACGCTCCTCCAGCAAAACTGGGATGAAGGCGCGTAGGTCAGGTCAGGAGTGGTCCTCCCTCCCCGACACCTACGGAGTAGGTATGAATCGAATCGTCCCTGAGTAAAAACTTCATTTAGGGTGTGTTTGGAATGTCCGGATGAAATGGAGCTCGATTAGTTTCTGTTAGACCAAATATAAAGAATATATAATCATTTTAAGGAATAGAGGAATACCAGATCATATCTGTTTTTGCACTATGTCAAATTCATTTGATTTACGAAAATATGTACATATTAATATATTATACTTGAATTTATAATACATTTTCTCTGTCAAAATGAGTTTCTTATGAAATAGAAAAATAATTTTCTAAGTGAAAGTCGGGAAAATAAATCTCATAAATAATATTTCAAGTTTATTATGTACTTCCTACCAATTCAATGCCCCTAACATGAGGTTGTCTAACGGTGACTTAAAATTAAATCAGTTTTCATTCGAATCAGATCGACCTATATTGAGAGAATTGGGTTGAGTTATATAATAAACTGGACTCACATAGGTCCATTTGGGGTGTCAACAGATCGGGATCGGTAAACCTAATAAAGTCTTATCATATACAAAATTGATTCAATTAGCTTCGCCCGATTCAACGGTAATTTAAAAATAAATTTTAATTAAGTTTAAAAAATAAAATCAAACTGATCCATAGCGATTGTTTTCCTTCTCATTGTTTAACGAATACATCTCGACATATTCATCATCTAAAGGTATATCTTTCATTACAATAGGTCTATGATAGATCGATCTTTTTATCGGAAAACTACGTCCTTGAGTTCGAAGTTTCAATTTCTTCACAGTTATACCTTCATTGACTTTGGTGTTAGGAACCCATATTGTGACTAGTAATTGATGCTGCAAAATAAACAATTTCAAAATGGGATAACATGCTCGATAGGACAAGAGTTCCAGTATCATAAGCGTTTCCTCATAGGAACGTCTGCGGATTTGATCAATAACTCTTCCTACTTGGTTGAGAAATCCAACGACACTATTCTTGAACAACTTGGAGTCAGACCTTCTTTCGCACTATTATGGACATGAAAATAATAGTTCAAATCAGATCCAGCTGTCCACTGCCCCTATCAAAAATAGGATTTAGAACCCAACTCCAGCACGGCCCCCTCAGTCAGTTAGGTTGAATATTTTCTAAACCGAATCGGTTGAGCCCGACCCCTTAACACCTTTATTCTAACCCATATCTTTCGACCATCTCATTTCCATCGTCCTTTATTGATAACTTTCAAAGGTGAAAGAGATATTGTTTCTCAAATTCAAAAGTTTAAGGGGATTAAGCGAAATTTACTATATTTATTTGTGCGTTGAACTTTAAATAATTTCTTCATCTTAAAGCTACTATGTCAACTAAGAAATAATTAAGTGTTGCTGTGTTGGGTCAAACATATATAAATGCTAGCTATTCTCAGTGATATAACCAAAGTATCATTTATCTTACTTAAAGTATTTGTCTAATTAAGCTATCAACATTTAAAAAAAAAAATATTTGAGATTAAAATAATGTGTGCCTGCTATAATTGTGTACACTATAAGGTTGAGAATTTCTAATATGCTTTAAAAGCCAGAAGAAGCACATGAGCAAGCTGATAAGAAGAATCGAATACAGTGTAGATTAACAGGTAAGACAAAAGGTTTCATTACTTTAATGTTTTATCTAATAAACTAGTTAAATTATCCACGCTTCGCGTGGTCTTAATAATACAAATAATTTATTAAATAATATATAGATAGATCTTTATATGAAAAGAATATAAAATTAAAAAACACAAAAAAAATAATTACACCGACTCAACCGTTTCTCAAAATAATAGACGTACAATTCATAGATTAAATATATTAACTACATGTAATCATCTACTTTAGAAGGTGAAGAGCAAAATGTTTATTCTTGTAATTATAATGATTAAAAATAAATCCAATAATACACTATTTCTCAAAGTTAAAAAGAAAGAAAAAGAAGAAATAAATAAAACATAAAGGTTTCTTTTTTTATGTATATAACTTTTTTACAAAATAAATCAGATAAATACACTATTTTTTAAAATTAAAAAAAAATGAACAAAACATAAATGATTCTTTTTCATGTATATAATTTTTTTCATAATTACCACACGTTCATAAAATTTTTAGAATTAATTACCTCATTTTCCTTCCCCGCCTCCATGTTCCTTTATATTTCTCAAATTTTATGTCATGGATATTTATTGATAGTCCTAAAACTTAATCATAACTAAGACCAAATAATGAATATATTTCAATTATTAAAATTTATTTAGCTATCGGTGGATGTTGGTTGCTTTGTATTGCTTTACATGTAATTAATGGAAATAAGCTAGACAGCTAAAAAAATCAATTATAAATTAAGAAACTTAATTAATAATTCATAAATTTTCAACTACAACTCATTCATTTGAACCGAAAGGAATTATAGACTTAAAAATTAAACTTAAGAGGCATCATATATAGATATAAAAATAAGACAATACACATATTATTATATTTTTAATCATTAATTAAAAAATAAAAAGAAAGATAAAATTAATGCATAATTGTCCAAGCTCTTGTCGATATCCACTTCCACAAACCTTTAACCATTTAATAGCATCTTCTTCTCTTTCAAGTGAAATAAAAACATAAATATCATAGTGAAAATGAAAGATAATCTTCGGTAAAATCGCATGAAATAAAATATATGAACTTCTATTGAAAGAAAAACAAAATGAATACATTAACGTCTCGGTATTATGTACTTCCATAAGCCTAAAAAAATCAATTATAAATTAAGAAACTTAATTAATAATTAGAAAATTTCCAACTCCAAAGTTATTCGTTTAACCAAAAGAAATTATAGACTTAAAAATAGAACTTAAGAGACATCATATACAGATATAGAAATAAGACGATACACATATTATTATATTTTAATCATTAGTTGAAAAATAAAAAGAAAGCTGAAATCAAATGTTCGAGCTCTTCCCGATATCCACTTCCATAAGCCTTTCGCCATTTAAGAACATTTTCTTCTCTTTTAAGTGAAATAAAAACATAAACATCATAGTGAAAATGAAGAATAACCTTGGGTAAAATCGCATGAAATAAAACATATGAAATTCTATAGAAATAAAAAATGGAATGAATACATAAATGTCTCGATATCTACTTCCACAAGCCTATCACCATTCAAAAGTCTTCTTTTTCTTTTCAAAATAGACAAAAACATGAATATAATAGTGAAAATGAAGAATAACCTTGGGTAAAATTGCATGAAATAAAACATATGAAATTCTATAGAAAGAAAAAACAGAATGAATACATAAATGTCTCGATATCTACTTCCACAAGCCTATCACCATTCAAAAGTCTTCTTTTTCTTTTCAAAACAGACAAAAGCATGAATATAATAGTGAAAATGAAGGGTGACCTTGCATAACATCTCATGAAACAAAAAATATGAATTTATATACATAAAAATAAAGAAATACCAAGAGGTATCATTAACTTTTGTATTAAATATTTAGGGGTTATAAATATAAAATCATGAATAACTTGAGAGTTACAAATACTATTAGTAGAAATTAAATAGATGAGTTACCTCAAACATTTTTTTTCCTTTTATTACATAATAAATAGAGTTTAAATGTGGTGACTTTGATTTTTTTTTAAACACACAGATATTTAAAATACGGAGAAAACTCAATAAATATCCAAAAAATCACAAAAAAGATAAATAAGGTTGGAGGCCTCTAAAGCATGCCACACAGGATTGATTATTGATCTTTTATATATATATATATATATATATATATATATATATATATATATATATATATATATATATATATATATATATATATATATATATATATTGATTGATTGATTCCTTTATATTTCTCAAATTTTATGTCATGCATATTTATTGATAGTCCTAAAACTTAATCATAACTAAGACCAAATAATGAATATATTTCAATTCTTAAAATTTATTTAGCTATCAGTGGATGTTGGTTGCTTTGTATTGCTTTACATGTGATTAATGAAAATAATGCGCTGTGGGGATACCTTGGGAAACCAAAAAAAAAAATGGAAATAAGCTAGACACCTACAAAAATCAATTATAAATTAAGAAACTTAATTAATAATTCATAAATTTTCAACTACAAATTATTCATTTGAACCAAAAGGAACTACAGACTTAAAAATTGAACTTAAAGGCATATATAGATATAGAAATAAGACAATACACATACTATTATATTTTTAATCATTAATTAAAAATAAAAAGAAAGATAAAATCAATGCATAATTGTCCAAGCTCTTGCCGATATCCACTTCCACAAGTCTTTAACCATTTAATAGCATGTTCTTCTTTTTCAAGCTAAATAAAAACATAAATATTATAGTGAAAATGAAGGATAACCTTCGGTAAAATCGCATGAAATAAAATATATGAACTTCTATAGAAAGAAAAACAAAATGAATATATTAATGTCTCGGTATATACTTCCATAAGCCTAAAAAAATCAATTATAAATTAAGAAATTTAATTAATAATTAGAAAATTTTCAACTACAAAGTTATTCATTTAACCAAAAGAAATTATAGACTTAAAAATAGAACTTAAGAGGCATCATATATAGATATAGAAATAAGATGATAGACATATTATTATATTTTTAATCATTAGTTGAAAAATAAAAAGAAAGCTGAAATCAAATGTCCGAGCTCTTGCGATATCCACTTTCATAAGCCTTTCACCATTTAAGAGCATTTTTTTTTTTAAAGTGAAATAAAAACATAAACATCATAATGAAAATGGAGAATAACCTTGGGTAAAATCGCATGAAATAAAACATATGAAATTCTATAAAAAGAAAAAACGGAATGAATACATAAATGTCTCGATATCTACTTCCACAAGCCTATCACCATTAAAAAGTCTTCTTTTTCTTTTCAAAACAGACAAATGCATGAATATAATAGTGAAAATGAAAGGTGACCTTAGATAGCATCTCATGAAACAAAAAATATGAATTTATATACATAAAAATAAAGGAATAACATAAGGTATCATTATTTTTTGTATTAAATATTTAGGGGATAAATATAAAATCATGAATAGCTTGAGAGTTACAAATAATATTAGTAGAAATTAAATAGATGAGTTACCTCAAACATTTTTTTTCTTATTCTAACTCTAACCTTCCTACTTCTTCTTTTAGTTTTTGATTCTCTTATAGGTTACTCATGGAAAAGTTTGCATTGAAAAGTCTTCAATGGATGAAATTAATACTAAGGTGATTGGAACTACATGCCTCATTGAGCAAGTGTTTGTTCATAAGAAGAATATAGGTAAAGAGAATTATTTTAAACTTGTCCAGGATGAGACTTATGACAAGAAGTCCAACAAGGCAGATATAGATCCAACGCTAATGAGCAAGAAAAAATGAGGTAATATTATTCCTTTGCTACATAAGACCAAATTAAGGCATGACTCCTCAAGTCTTCAAGTATAATTGATAATGCTTGGCTATATCATAAAAGTGTTAAATTTGATACATATTTTATGGAGCTTATGACGTCTTTGACAAGCCCAGTGGAGTACTTTATTGATAGAGCTAAATTGGAGAGACACATATCATTCTCTACATTATCTAAACATGAATATTGTTGTGCTCATACAAGGAAGATAATTTTCTATTAGGATGATGATTTGCACATGCTTTATAAAGGTGTATTTATACATGCAAGGATTAATTGGGTTAAGTGAATGCATGGTCACTATCTTATTTTGTACTACCATTGTTGTTTTCAAGTAATGGATGTTGTTTACTATTGTATGTCGTCTTGATTATGCGAGATTCAAATTCAAGGATGAATTATTTTCAAGAAGAAGGGAATAATAGCATCTATGTTGGCCTACTTGCATTAAGATTGACGGGCTTCAATGTGAATCAAGAAGATGCTTATGATGGAAGAAGTGCCCAAGAATGAGTCCAAGAATTATGGAGAAGCATGAGCTAAGTGATACACATATTTCATGATTCAATTTCAAGTCTAAATGCCAAAGATTGGGCCCATAGGGTTTTGATTAAATCAGAAACTTTTGCTTTCCTAGTTTAAAGTTTCCAACTGGGGTTACAGGTTGGACCTCGATTAGCTCAGATTGGGGCAAATTGGTTAGATAATACCTCCCACAGTCTCAATTACAGTCTCAGTTACAGTCTCAGTTCAATATTCAGTTCAGAGTTCAGTTTCAGGTTTGCTTAACCATAGCATATAGTTATCAGTTATTTAGTTATTAGTATTTCAGTTTACAGACTATTTTAGAATCATGTTATACGCTTGATCTTGCATTCTCAGATAATACAATTTATATGCATTCATGTTTGGTCATCTCATGTTGTTCAGTTAGTCCTTATCTCATATGCATAGTACTCCACAGTTTTAGTCTAGTTATTCAGACTAGTACAGTACAACCTTACATGACCCATATTCAGCTATCAGTCATTCAATTAATCAGATAAGCTTAGTATATGTCACGTTTGGTTTTGTATGTTTAGGTGTTAACACTCAGTATAATTATATATTCAAATCCCCGATGTGATATCAGTTTTCATCACATCGTTTCAGACTCAGTATTCATAAATTATTCATATTTTACCGTATCCCAGCTTCAGTTCTACATATATCAGTAAAGTAAAGTTTTATAGAAATTAAGTGTAGAGATTCACCATCTTATCAGAGTATGTTTGTCACTCATGCTTTAAGATATTTCAGTTTTCAGTTTACTCCAGCCTATTGGTGAGTCTACTTATACTTAACATGCATGTTTTAAGATTACGTATGAAATCAGGTTTACTTACTGCATTCACCCCTGTATACTCAGTACATTCTAGTAGCACTGATCCACATACACATCTATGTGGCTACATTGTTTCATAATGTAGGTACCATTTGTAGCCCGCACATCACGATCAGACAGTTGCAGATTCCAGCCAGCAGGAAATGAGTTCTCTTACTTTGGGAACTCCGGACAATTTTAGTTTATGTACAGTTTGTTCATTTTCATATGTATTGATTAGTGGTAGTTGGAGGCATTTCCTAGCTATTTGTAGTCAGTATAGTAGAGACTTCATAAATGTCAGTCAGAGTCAATCATGTAAATTTTAGTTTCTTCCTTCAGTTCTATCAGATTGAAAACTTTTTCAGAAATATATTTATTCAGATTATGCCATGTTTATGTTTTCGCACAACAGAACACATTATTTATTTTATTATAATTCAGCTGCTTAATAGTATGCCAGTTCATGGGTTAGCTTGGGATCACTTGTGGTTCCAAGCACCGTGTGGCGTTCAGGGTGTACTCCCGGGGCGCTACAGTTTTATAGCAACTCTAAGAGATGGATGAAATCAAAATTGAAAAAAAAATCTCTTATAGGGACTGTACAAACAAGCTTAGCATGTATATTTTAATAATTATCCTAATTTACAAATATCTTCGAAAGATGAGAATTCTCTAAATGCTTTGGCATTAAGTATTAAACTACATGATTATAATTATATGTCAGGAGCTGAAGTCATATGTATATGTTATAGAATTTGTTATAAACCTTTATATACTTTAAACCTTATGTGTAAAATTATGAATTTTAAAAATGAAACTAATCTAATAGAAACTAATTTTGGTAGATCAAAAGTCTTACTAAGAGACCTATTAAATAGGATGAAATTGATTTTTTCAAAGAATGAATTTTTGAGGAAGCTAACCCTCCTCAAAATAATATGAATAGTAAAATCATGGATGTTGAACAGACCACAAATGATACTATTAAAATCATATTTTCAGATTCCACACCTTTAATAAATAGAGTTGATAATCTTAGCATTACATCTATATTGACTAGATCAACTTCTTCTTATATCTCTCCGATTGATTATATAGTAACTTTTTCTAGATCTTCTACTTTTAGACAAGAAAAAAATAATAGAGTTAATAATATTATATTGGATAGGGATAATATAGCTAATATTATTTTAGATTGGACCTAACTGAGTCTGAAATAATTTTTTCTACAAATTTTAAATGAATCAAAATAAAATTGATCTTATTATGAGATCACCGGTAAGAAAAAAAAATTTCAAATGAGTTCTTTCAATCAAAGTGAAAACTCTTTAGGAGATGATTTTTTCAAAGATTTAATAAGGAAAAAAAGAATTTATTTTAGGAAGAATTTTATAAATATCTTTCTAATCATACTAAAATAATTGCTTTTTTTCATGGTTTATAGCAAGATATGTTGATGGTTATATTTCTATATTAGAAAGAGATTGCAACATAAGTTATGGCGAAATCACCAAGTCAGTATTTCTTCCTCAACAATTTTTTTAAATTGAAACAGATGATAATATAATTCATTTTGCTGCATTTGCAAAGTTACTTGAAAATGATACTATTATTATTACGGCTCAACATGTTAACTATGCTAATATTTATATGAGCATATTGGGTGAACAAATTATTTTCATTTATGATAGAATTGATAGGCTATTTATGTAAAGAAAATAGATTCTACTAATACTAAAAGAAAGGAACAAGTCTCAATTGCTACTACAAATATTCAACATTCTCCTGACATCATAAAATTTAAATTTTAAAAAAGTCTTAATGATTTAGAAAAATTATTAGAATAAAAATTTAATGGATTAAAAATTAGTCCTCTAAACATCCGTAACAATTTTGAAAATGATAATTATAAAGTCTCAAGTGAGATTAATAAAATCTCAAAAAAATATACTAGAAAAGCGATTCAAAAAATGTACTACTATCTCAGACCTACTTCCTAAGATGTTTTATTAGAGGAACAAGAAATAATGGTCTCTAATAGTTATAAAGGAAAAGAAATCTATGAATGAAATATAGATGTTATAGTAATAGGCAAATTCCAATAATAGTACACCGAATATTAATGTACTGTATAATTTGCAAAGCTAATGAAAATCTTGATAAAACTATTGCAGAAATGATTACTGTAGGATTTACTGTCCAGTTAAAAAGTTGGTGAGATAATTATTTAATTTAGAATCAGCGCCATAAAATATTACAATTGATTAAGCAGAAAGATGGTTAACCCGTTCAAAATGCAGTTTATACTCCAATCCTTAATATTATAGAACATTTCTCAGGAAGATGGTTTGACAATAGTGAAATCATTAGGACTATGCTTCAAAACTTAAAATATAAAACTCTTACAACTTAGATAATATAAGAATGTATTTTTATCTAGAGTTATGGAATTAACAGAATGTAATAATTCTCATTGAAAGTTTAAATTCATAGATGGATTACCAACCCTCTTTGTGGAAAGAGTTAGGAAAGAGCTTAGAGGATCAACGATGAGTACAAATATGATGATATATCAATGAAAAATTAATTAATATTTAAACCCAAAAAGGTTATCCTAATGTAATGAGATCAAATTAATCAACAAATCAAAAGACATCGTCTTAATGAAAGACAACAATTATATGAATTTTGTGAATAATTTGCTATTGACATTCCAAAGAATTCTATAGAGCCTTATAGGCACAAAAAGAGACAAAAAAAATTATGATAAAAAAATAGGAGACTTGAGGTCTAGAAGAAAGAAAAATTTTAAAACAATAAAAGATTATATTAAACCTAACAAGCCTAATGATTGTTACAAATATGCTAGAGTAGGTCATTATGCCAATAAATTTTAAAGTTAAGGATAAGATATAAAATCTTAACATAGATGAGGAGATAAAATAATCTTTGTTTAGAATTCTATTAAATTATTCTATGAAAAATTCAAGCTCGTATCACAGTAATAATGAGAATTCCTCTACAGATAAAGATTTAAGAGTCGTTTGAAAGTCTTTAATGATGAGTGTTGACACCTAATTTTTGTCATCCACGACTAAATTTAATCCTGAATTTCTTCAATTTTTAATAAAATCAAAATTTTTATTTCATCTAGATAAATGTGTTCTAAAATATTTATTTTGGGTTAGTTTTGTCGTTTAAGTGATGATTATATGTTTTCGTATTTACATATACGAGATTGTATACATTTTTTACTTAAATGCACATTTTTATCAAAATTGGACTATTATTGAGATTAATCTTGAAAATTAATTCAAATGGATAAAATCTTGATTTAAATATAATTTATTCTCAAAAATAATTTATTTGAAGAAATATTTATTTATTTTTATCGAATCAAGAAACTCGGGGTTAAATCGGTTAATAATTCGTATCATATCTTATTTAAATTTTAGTCAATTTCTTGAATTTGGTCATAATTGAAATCAATTTAGTCATAATTTCAATTGGCCAATTAATTTTCAATATGACTTTGATTTAAATAAAATTGTCTAAAATTACGATTTAGGGCCACAATTGCAACATAATTGACCAATTGATTTTCAATTGGCCAAAATTTATATGAGATTGGCTAATTTCAATTTAATTTTGGCTATTTAATAAATATCCTAAGCCAATCTACCCATTCAAATCCTAAAATTCAAATTTGTACTATATTGTACAATTCTATCTCAACATGATCCTCTTTTCCATTTAAATTTCAAAATTTATACTAGATTGTACAATTCTCCCTCAACATTATCCTTTTTTTGCATTTGAATTTTGAAATTTGTACTAGATTGTGCAATTCCCTCTCAACCTTGTCCTTTTTCCATTTTAAAAATTCAAAATTTGTACTAGATTGTATAATTTCACCTCACCTTATCCTCTAACAAACCTTATCCTCAATTTTTAATTCTCAAAACACCCCTAAGTTCAATCTCCCACATTGATGGACTCAAAGAATTGAATCTCCATCGTTTCCTAAAAATACTGCTACTATTTTAGTAGAAGGTCAAGTCGAAAAGAGTTGAAAAAGCTTTTTTGAGCGATTACTTAAATTTTTTCTAGCAAAATTTTTAGAAAAGCGATCAGGTACTCGAAGTTCTCGAAAGCTTTGATCTTTTCTCTGGTGATCAAGACTCCGAAGAAGACTCGAAGTCCCATTTTGCTACTCCGAAAAAGGTAAACACACATTTTATTTTTTAGTTTTGTTATCATTTTTCTTTTTCATCTCCTTCTTCGTAGTTTCGTAGTTGTAATTTTGTTTACTGGGATGTTTGCTATAGACGGCCTTGAAGGTCATAGGATGTTGTGATATCAATATTATGGCTATTTTTGTGTTCATGGTGTAAAATGAGCTAACAATGGCCGGATGTGTTTCTTTGGCTTTTTTCTTTGATTATTTTGATTAGATGGATAAATTTTTGACTTTTGCTTGATTAAAATACATACTCATGCCTTGTTTAAATTCATTATTGGTTGATATGTTCGCTTTTATCATGTAAATTTGTTTCCTTTATGTCAAAAAGAATAGCCACTATTGTTTGTTTCACCTTATAAATTTGATGGATAAAGTTTCGATCTTTGCTTGATTGAAATACGTACTCATTCCTTATTAAAATTCGTTATTGGTGGATATGTTAGCTTGTAGCATGTAAAGTTATTTTTTTTATGTCAAAAAAGAATAGTCACTATCGTTTGTTACGCCTTAATAAATTAGATGGACAAAGTTTGATTTTTACTTGATTAAAATACGTATTCATGCCTTGTTTAAATTCGTTATTGGTGGATAAGTTCTCTTTTAGTATATGAAGTTATTTACTTTATGTCAAAAGGAATAGTTACTATTATTAAGGGTTCGTGAAATTGTTTCTCAATTTGAAGTAGTGAGTTAGTGTATCTAGGGATTTTGACACGACCCGATCCCGGACCTTGTCGTAATGGGCATTCTAAGTCTAACCAGGACCGGGGAGCGCCCCTTTCCCCCCATTACCCAACCCAAACACCTATATTCGGCCTTAGATAAGCTGAATTTCAAACATATAACAAGATAGGACCACAACCGTAACCGAACCAATCGAGTCCAACCGTACCGCAATAACCACTCAACCATACCAAACCAAACTGATCTTGGGCATATTTATATGTTCAAAGCACCAAAATGCACCCAAATTTGGACTTGTTTCGAGAACTTTTATATAAATTCTTGAGTATATTTCAACTTTAATTCTGTTTCGTGCCTAATGGATATGATTAGTTCTTTCAGGCTAAAATCATGAAGAATTGGACGTAATTGGATACGGTGATGATATGGAATGATTGAAGGAATAGAATGTATTGAAATATAGCTAAAAAAGGCAAGCTGGAAGTCAGAAATTCCCATTTGCAAAGACTCCGCGTCGCGTAGACTAACAAAATAGCGTTCGTTGAATTCCAGTGGAGGAGCGCGATTATGGCGCGACACGGAGAAGCTAAAAATCTCATTTGTCAAAATCCAGTGTTGGTCCGCGATTATGGCACATCGCGAAGAAGAATGAAGTCATAGTTGTTACTTTCTAGTATAGGTTCGCAATTTCATCACGTCGCGGTGCAGTCCTAATTGTCAATTTATGCCACCTGGAAGTTTAGCATGTCGCGGAGGAAAGATATTTCACACTTGTCTAAATCCAGTTGCTCACCGCGATAGTGGTGCATCGCGGTGAGGGTGTATTTCATAATTTCACTGAATAATTGAATTCCGCGATTGCTCGAATTTTGATTGAAAATAGCCTTGGATGGTATGGCGTGACGTGCCATCTGAAAAAATTGGGAAGATTTTTAGTATTTTGTCCCAGCTATAAAAGGAAAAATCCAGGATAATTTGGGGGGACTTTTTGGCAAGCATAGGAGCAGCGGAAAAGCACAAAGTTCTCTCTTTTAGGGTTCTTAGACATTCTTTTCAACTTTTTTATTTCAAAATTCATTCTTGGTATGATTAATTGCTTATTTTGGTTGTTAAATTCAAACATGAGTGGCTTAATACCCTTGTTCTGGGGTTGAGGCCAAGAACATGATTACTCTTTGATATTCATTATAGTAGTTTCTTTTTGGATTATCATCTGGGTTGTTCTTAATTTCTTGAGCTTACTATTTTAGTGCTTGGCCGCCCTTAAAATTAATTTATATTTCTATGTGAATCCGAGAGTAGAATCGTAGATTATAATGAGGAAATTAAGGAGAAAGTTTCTTACCTTTTTATAAAATAGGGGTTTGAATTAGCATCTAGGATATGGATATACCTAGAAGCCTTGTTTGGTTCAATTGCAAGAAGATAACTTTATGAATCTAGAAGAATTGTTGTGTCTCTGCGGGAGTTGTAGCTGCAATATTTAATAGATAGCAGATTTTAGGTCGGGAGATCAAGATCGTTGCCTAAACCTTACGAACCAACAATTCGACAACCAATAAGACTACTATAAGAATGGAGATTTGTATGATTGTTTGAAAAGCCTGAACCCTGGAATTCATATCATTATTGTTTACAACCGTTGCTTGCTTTGGTCTAGTCATTCACTTTTATTTCTTATTTAATAATTTACATTTTTATTTTCAAATTCAAAATCATTTTGATACCTTACAACACTTAGTACTTATTGTCTAAAACTAAAAGTTTGTTAAATTTTTAGTTGCTTAGTCCTCGTGAAAATGATATATGATTGTCTAAATCACTATATTACTTGAACGATCACGTGCACTTGCGTGTGAGTCTGAGTCGCAACAAGTTTTTGGCACCGTTGTCGGGGACTAATATAATTAGTAAATTGCTAAATTTTTGGTTTTTGATATTAAGGTTAGGTGTTAACAACTTGATCTTAGAGGCTGAATTTTTGTAGGTTTAGCTGAATCCATGATTGGCGAGAGATAAAGAGTTGGTAGAGCCTTTTGTAGAACCATAACAAATCTTTCGACAAAGGCGAAGAATGACCGAACAAAGAAATGAACCGACTGATCCAAATGCCAAAAATATTCCACCTTCGGTTATTCCAGTTATTCCTGCTCAACCAGCTGCCAAACCTATTTGTAAAGTGGCAATCCCACTCACGAACCATGTGACGAGCAGTATTCTCAAGCCCGAACCAAGAGGTTGATTTGAATTGAAGCAGAATATGGTGCAATTTCTGAATTTAGTGGGGCAATTTCATGGCCTTTCACACGAAGATCCACAGCAACACATACAAACCTTCTTGGAAATAAATGATACTTACATTCCTGAAGGTGTGAGTTCTGATTATGTCAAGTTGACACTCTTTCCCTTCTCTCTAATGGGGAAGCAAAAAGGTGGTTATATGCTGAACCACCACTCTTTATCACTACATGGGAAGATCTAGCTTAGAAATTCCTTATTCGATTCTTTCTATCTGGGAAAACTGAATGCTTGAGGAGCGAGATCTTGAGTTTCTGATAGAAATAAGGAGGGAATCTCTACCAAGCTTGGGAGAGATTTAAGGGTATGCTTCGAAATTACCCTCACCATTATCACTCAAACGATGTTCTTGTGCATACTTTCATTAAGGGATTAGAGCCAAATACAAAAATTCTTTTGGATTCAGCAGTAGGTGGATAGGCTCTTGAGAAGACATATGAAGAATTGTACACACTGTTGAATCGAATTTCACAAGGGAACCCTAACTGGCATACAAATTCAAGGAGTACTCCTAGAAAGGTTGCGGGGGTATTGGAGGTAATCAGTTTACCGCTTTACAGGCATAGATCGCAGCCATGCAAAATCATATGATTACTCAGCTTAATAACATAAAGTTGGCTGTTACACAACCAGTAGCCACAACAAATGCAGTCCAATAGTGAATTCTTGGTGTGAAGTTTGTGGAAGTGGTAAACACACAATAGATTCATGTTCTGTTAATCTAGATACTATCAACTATGTGGGAAATGCAAATTGGCAGGGACAACAAAATTTTGGTAACACTTATAATCCCAATTGGAAGAACCATCCTAATTTCTTATGGGGTGGAAATTAGATGTAGAATGCAAATCAGTACAAGGGACAAGTACAATCAAATCAACAACCGACTCAGAAAAATCAAGCTACCACTGCTCAAACTAGCAATATGGAGGAATTAATAAAGCAGTTTATGGCTCAACAAGCGTAATTTGCAACTGAAATTAAGACTCAACAGGCATAGTTTACAGCTGAGTTGAAGAGAATAATTGATTACGAGAAATATAAAGTTGTAACTGGGTCAAATTGCAGGAGCACAGAATACAAGGCGTCAAGGAGCATTACCTAGTAATACAGAGACAAATCTTAAACAGGTGAGTGCAGTTACAACAAGGAGTGGGATGCAAACTAAGGAGATAGTTCAGGAGCAGGCTAATCCCACAATCACTAATGAGGTTGCTAAAAACAACACAGAGAAAGAAGTCAAGAAAAAAGTGACAAGTGAAGAAATTTATGTGGAGAAGAAGACTCTTCCCTTACCTTTTCCTCAAAGGGTAAGGAAGCATCAAGAGGAAGAGAGTTACAAAAAGTTCTTAGATCTTCTGAAGCAGGTTCAAGTGAATCTTCCTCTTGTTGAGATTCTGCAAAATGTGCCAAAATATGCAAAATACTTAAAGAACATAGTTGGGAATAAAAACCGATTGACCGAGTATGTTATAGTACCACTTACTTTAGAGTGCACGTTCAAGATTTAAAACAAATTGCCTACAAAGCTTAAGGATCCAGGTAGTTTCATCTTGCAGATTACCATTGGACAGACCATAAGTGCACGGGGATTGTGTGACTTGGGAGCTAGCATAAATCTTATGCCCACATTATGGTACTTAAAAGATGGGTCTTGGGAGTCCCAAACCCACAACTATTATTTTGCAGTTAGTAGATTGATCACTTGCTAGACCGGATGGTATTATTAAAGATGTGTTGGTGCAAGTAGGATCTTTAATCTTTTCGATGGATTTTGTAATTCTTGACTTTAAGGTTGATCTAGTGGTTTCATTTATTTTAGGATGACCCTTCTTAGTAACTGGACAGTTACTAATTGATTTAGCAGCCGAGAAAATAACAATGCGAGTGCATAATAAAGTAGAAGTCTTTGATGTGTACAAGGCACTCAAACTACCAGCTATATTTGAGGAGTTGTCATCTATATCGGTTATTGACCTTGCTTCAGATTGACAGTTGCTGTTGTATGATGATCCATTAGAGCAAGCTTTGCTGGGTCATGATTTTTATAGAGATGTAGAAGTATTGGAATTGGTCTAGGATATGAATTTGGCAGTGCTTGAGATGAAGAAAGTGTCTTTCGAGCCATTGAATAGGCCAATTGGCCCATCACCCAAAGCCTCAGTTGAAGAAGCTCTTCAACTGGAACTTAAGGTTCTCACTCCTAAATTACAATATGTTTTTCTTGGTGATCAAGATACTTTGCCTACTATTTTGTTTGCAGGGTTATCCAATATATAGGTAAAGGAAGCCATAGCAGTTCTAAAGAGGAGAAGAAAGGCGATGGGTTGGCAAATGTCTGATATTACAGGAATCAATCCAACATTTTGCATGCATAATATCTACATGGAAGAGGGTTACAGACCGAGAGTGCATCTATAAAGAAGGTTGAATTTTGTGATGACGGAGGTGGCCAAAAAAGAGTGATCAAGTAGTTAGATAAAGGTATTGTCTACCCAATTTCTAATAGCAAATGGGTGAGTCTAGTGCACTGTGTACCAAAAAAAGAAGGGATGACCGTGGTAACTAATGATGATAATGAGTTGTTCCCTACATGCATGGTGACCGCTTGGAGGATCTGTATTGACTATCGGATGTTGAATGAAGCGACTTGTAAAGATCACTATCCTATTCCTTTCATTAACCAAATGCTGGATAAATTGGCAGGACAAGAGTATTATTATTCTCTTGATGGGTAATCCGGCTACAATCAAATTATTATTGCACCGAAAGACCTGGAGAAAACCACTTTCACTTATTCCTATAGCACATACGCGTTCAGACGCATGCCCTTCGGCCTATGCAATGCACCTGCTATATTTCAGAGATAAATGATGGCGATATTCTTTGACATGGTTGAAAATTTTGTGGAGGTATTCATGGATGATTTCTCTGTGTATGATAATTCTTTTAAAATATGCTTGCAGAATCTTAACAGAGTCTTAGCTCGATGCGAAGAGATAAACTTGGTGCTAAATTAGGAAAAGTGCTACTTTATGGAGGAAGAAATTGTCCTAGGCCATAAAGTGTTATGTAAAAGACTCGAAGTAGATAAGGCAAAGGTTGAAGTGATTGAAAAGTTTCCACATCCAGTCACAGACAAAGGAGTGCAGAGCTTTCTGGGACATGTAGGTTTTTATAGGCGGTTCATTCAAGATTTCTCAAAGATTGCAAGCCCCATATGCAAATTATTGGAGAAAGAGGCCAAGTTTGAGTTTGGGGTAGATTGCCAAGAATCTTTGAAAAACTAAAGAAGAAGTTGACTGAAACACCTATTCTGATCGCACCTGATTGGGAGTTACTATTTAAGCTAATGTGTGATGCTAGTGACGTTGCTGTGGGAGAGTTTTTGGGTTAGAGAAGAGATAAGGTATTTTGCTTGATCTACTATGCTAGCAAAGTGTTGAATGATGCTCAAGTTAATTATACAATTATAGAGAAAGACATATTGGCAGTGGTGTACGTATTCGACAAGTTTAGATCTTACTTAGTTGGCACTAAGGTCATTGTTCATACTAACCACACTACTATTAAGTATCTTGTGAACAAAAAGTATGCAAAGCCTCAATTGATTAGGTGGATTCTTCTACTACAAGAATTTGATCTTGAGGTTCAATATCGAAAGGGAGCTGAAAATCAAGGTGCTGACCACTTGTCACGACTGGAAATTCAAAACCATATTATTGATGACTCTCTTAGCATTAAGGAAGAGTTTCCTGATGAAAAGTTGTTGTCTTTTGACGCAGTTAAGTTCCCATGGTATGCTGATATTATGAATTTGATAGCTTGTGAGGTGTACCCTCCTAATGCCACCATACAACAAAGAAAGAAATTACTTCATGATTCTCGTGCCTATATTTGGGATAAAATGTATCTTTTCAATTAGGGTCTAGATAGAGTTATTCATAGGTGTATCCCAGAGGCTGAATTTTCAAAGGTTCTACAAGATTGCCATTCATGTCCTTATGGTGGACATTATGAGGGTGAGAGGACTGCTAGAAAAGTGCTGCAATCGGTTTGTTTTGGCCTATGTTGTTTAGAGGCATAATTGCTTTTGTGAAGAATTATGATCAATGTCAAAGGTTGGGCACTATATCTAGGCATCATATGATGCCCCTCAACAATATTCTAGAAGTCGAAGTCTTTAATGTTTGAGGGACCGATTTCATGGGCCTATTCCCACCTTCAAAAGACAATCTGTACATTCTTGTAGCTGTTGACTACGTCTCTAAATGGGTAAAAGCTGTGGCTAGTCCGACTAATGATGCAAAGGTGGTGCTAAAATTTGTAAAGAAGAATATATTTTCCCGATTTAGTACACCTAGAGCGATAATTAGTGATGGAGGTACACACTTTATCTACACTTGGTTCAAAATTCTTCTTGCTAAATATGGTGTTAGGCATAATGTTTCCACTACGTACCATCCCCAAACTGGTGGAGAAGTTGAGGTGTCCAACCGAGAAATTAAGCAGATACTATAGAAGACTACGAATGGACAGCAAAAAGATTGGGTTGAGAAGTTAGATAATGCACTTTGGGCTTACAGAACAGCTTACAAGACGCCTATTGGGACGTCCCCATATCGCTTACTTTATGGTAAACTATGCCATCTACATGTGGAGCTGGAACATCAAGCATATTGGGCTGTGAAAAGTCTAAATCTTGAGATGAATGTTGCGGGGGAGAAATGGTTACTATAGCTGAATGAGCTTAATTAGTTTAGGCTTCATACCTATGAAAATGCCAAACTATACAAGGAGAATACCAAAAGATGGCATGATAAACAAATTTAAGAGAGTGTATTTAAACTCGAACAACTTGTTTTGTTGTTCAATTCAAGGCTTAAGTTATTCCCGGGTAAATTGCGATCGAAATGGTCTGGACCTTTAGAGGTGATGCGAATGATACCTCATGGAGCTGTGGAGTTGTGGAATAAGGAGAAGACGGAAAAGTTCTTAGTGAATGGATAACGCGTAAAGCATTACTGGGTAGATCATCCAGATAAACACAAGGAGTCCATCATCTTTGCTGATAAGTAGAAATAAGCTGAGTCATGCCACAACATAAAATAAGGCGCTATTTAGGAGAAAACCCATATTTGTAGTATAATAGGTAGTTTAATTTTTAGTTGTAAAGTAAAAAAGAATAGAAAAATACAAAAATATGAGTCGTACCACGACCAAAACTAAGGCATTGAGTGGGAGGCAACCCATTTTTTCTAACAATATTAGGTGTTTTTGTTTGAGATGCAGGGAATTGCAGAGCGAAAATAAGAAGATTACCATGTTTGAGGAAAGCAATCAGGTTTACAAAATGATATGTGTAAGTTAGGGTCCTCCTCAAGTAAGAAAAGACTTGTAATATACACTGGAAAACTGAATCTCAGGAGTGGCACGACGCGGAGCTGGTTGAATTGACAATTGTCAATTTCCAATAAGGGTACGCAATCTTACCGCATCGCGCTAGGCTAGAAATAGAGAATGTCAATTTCCAATATGTTGATGCGAAACCACTGCATCGCGGTACGGGGGAAATTCAAGAAAATTGTTCTGATTTTCACAATTAGCGTGTCACAAAGTAAGGTAAATTGGCAATTGGATTTTTCCAGAGGCTTCGCGCGATATCACCGCGTCGCGCTGGGGGGAGAAATCAGACATAAAATGCTTAATTAAACTCCCCCGATCCACCCCTCTATATAAACTCCCTAAACCCTAAACCCATTCATTTCTTCTCTATAGCGTCACCTCCCATTCCCTTTACACTAATTACTTCTCTCAAAACTCCTTCAAGACTTCATCATTCTCTCAACTATTGAGGTAAATGCTTATAGACTTTAATTTTCCTTTTTTTATGTTAATTTTTTTTTATGCTCATGGGTATGATATGGTTTTATTATTGTAAATTATAGCCCCGTTTCCTTAGATTTTCTTAAAAATATTAGAATTCCTTCATCATAGTCTTCATAATTTCATATTTATTTGATGAATAGGTAAGCTGATGATGGAATAGGTAGAGTACAAGTATATTCATGTGTTATTTGGGAGATTTTTATTGAATAGGTCGAGTAATTGTTGAGAGATGTATGGATAGAGGGGTGTGTGTCATTAGATATATGAAGCA
This sequence comes from Capsicum baccatum var. pendulum, assembly GCA_030864225.1. NCBI lineage: Eukaryota > Viridiplantae > Streptophyta > Magnoliopsida > Solanales > Solanaceae > Capsicum > Capsicum baccatum. Next base: position 45,436,641 of record CM061554.1, read on the forward strand.
ATGATAGTCAGAAATTAGGGGTATTTTGATTTTGGGTTTCTAGAAAAAAATTCTGTTGATTACACTTGACGTTTTGAGTGTGGATTTATATTATCCGATTTGCTAATCAAGGCGTAAATTTCACTACATTATTATGGGCTTTGCATACCAATATATAACAAGGGGGTTGGTTCTTGTGTTTTTAAAATTGCTTCTGATTTATCTTGCACTGTAGCACCTTAATTTTGGGAATACTGGCATTGTAGTTGATTCAGTCAAATTTTATGCAAATACCCCTGTATGTAAAATGCTTCTTCAATTATTCAGTAATATTCATAGCCTCTTCCTTAGTATTTCAATTTGAATAGATGTGAAAGTATTGTGTAGTGAGGAAATGATTATTGCCTTTATTTAAAGGTACCATCTTTATTTGGAATTAATTATAACTGGACTATATATTTGTGCTGCATCTGAGTTGATTACTCCATAGTGGGTGAAAATATGGGACTAGGGCATATGTGGTGTGTGAGGGGACCATGATTGTGGTCACTTATGATGTATTGCCATAGGGACTATAGGCAAATAGTTTCAGATTAGGTGGTACCACAACTTTAAACCAGGTGCATCTGCATGTAAATGAAACTGTAGGGGTGAAGTATATATGTATCATCTTGGTTCACTTTAGCTTATCTGGTAGTTGTCACTATACTTAAAATATGCTAATGGTGTTACAAAAAGGGGAAGTCTGAGTACCCTGTATTTTGATACATATGCCCTAGCTAACAACTATGTGTGGGGTGGTTATTTACTTGTATTCAATGCTATTCTCATTAACCATACTTAATTGTGTGTTGCATCCGTGGTTTGATACAAGTATTATGGAGCCTCAACCAATCAAAGGAATGGCAAAGACCAGCACTTCTACACCGGCAAGGAAAAGTAGTAGGCCATCTAAAAGTCAACTCACTAGGGTACCTCGAGCTCCACATCTTCAGTGTGGGCAGGTTCATAGATTTGGATTCAAATCTGTTAACAAGGCTGGGAAGCAGTGGTACTCCAAGCATACAAATGCTAAATACATTCCTGAGGTGTTTACTGATTGTGCAAGTTTAATGAGGGAATGCCCATCCATGGTATGAAGCATTGAGGCAATAAATATGAATTTCATCTTCCATCAGCCTACTGAGTGCAATTTGCACTTAGTTCGGGAGTTTTATGCCAATTGGGAGCGAAGTAACCCTGATCATGAGTTGAAGATTCGTAGGAAGGTAATCCGCTTCACTGCTGCTGATATTAATGAGTTATTAGGTATACCAGAGGCAAACCCAAATTTCTTGTGGTAGTTCATTGTTACTCCCCCGTATGGTCACATCAGACATTTGTTGTGCGGGGTACGTTCTTCAGCTCGTTGGACTAGGCATCGTGTGATTGGCCTACATTTTTCTTTTCCTTATGCTCAGATGAACAAGGAGGCCAAGATATGGGGTCGTATTTTGTACTCTATCTTGATTCAGGGCTAACATATGACGAAGGTCACTAGGGATCGATTATGTTTGATTTATGCGCTGATGTGCGATGATGTTGATGTTAATGTGGGGCATGTAATTTTTTCTGCTATGAAGAAGACACGTACCCAAGCTGGGAGCAGTTTGGTTTTGGAGGATTGGTGAACTAATTTTTGCGAAGGCATAGGGTAGATGAGGAGGAGCTGGACTATAAGCCCGATGTTTTGACTCGCCCTGTGGATATCACTATAGCTAGGAGTATATCTGGGGCAAGTGGCCTAATTTTAACCATGGATGAGCGACAAAACTGAGCTGATGAGATTTTGGCTAGAATGTATGGTCTTCAAATATTGCAGCTGAATATTGGGGGCAGACCTGCCACACCTGAGGAGCTTTGACCTGTTGAGTTAGATTACCCCCTTGGACATCATGCTAAGACCTTTCTGCAAGTTGGTCTGGACTTTGTAGAGCCGGTTGTTGATGACATTCCTACTGATGAGGAGCGGAGGTATAGGGATTCAGATATGGAGATGGATGAGTAGGACCAGTCTGATAATGGAGCTAATGATGATGGTGATGAAGTGGACGGGACTACTGATGACATGACTACTATAGTTTCGTTTGAGTGATTAGGAAGTATGCTTCCATCCTACCATATGCTTATTTGAAAGCACTGGGAAAGTGCTTTGTTTAAGTGTAGGGTGGTGGGTTCATATTTTACTGCTTCATCTTCTTTCCTTTTATTCTGGTTGAACAATTTTAATTTTTTGTTTTGTTGATTTTTGTAAGTTCTAGCTATTCGAAACACTAGTCTGTAATAGTTAGTAACTTTGGGGATTGTAATATACCTTTTTTGGCATTTATCGCATGTTGCTTTTTAGTTCAAAGTATGTTTTTATTATCATTTTCACCCTCATTGTCAAATTTCAATTTCAAGTATTTATTTTTGCCCTTTTTGGCAATTCAGAATAATAGTCATAGTTAGTTATCATCCCCTATGATAGATGGATGAGGACTGTCTTAAGGGGAGTGGTCGTAAGAAGTAAAGAATAAACGAGAACCTAATTACTATCTTAGAGGAGTGTGTGGAGTGGGCCATCTTTGCAGTAATTTAAAACATAAAAGTGTCTTGATTTTAAGAAGGGATTTAAGTACAAATGATCTCGATTGGTGAAATCTGATGTGTTGGCTTAATTTGAATTCAATGAAGGACAAGATCGGGAACCTTAAGGACTCGATTTAATTCCGTGCATTCACTGTGAGTGTGAGGATTTGCTTATATTCTACATGTATAGGAATGTCTAGAACTTGCCCGTTATGTTTATAAAGCGAAATAAAAGGAGTTGGGTGTAGGAAGTGATGTAGGTATTTCTTTGACAACCGTGTTTTTAGCCTAAATATACCTACCCTTATGCATAGTCCTAGTCAGCCCCGTTGAGCCTTTAGCCTATTCTTTGAGAGCAGTATATGTAGCCTTATCCGTTCTTTGATAAATCTTAATTTGATCCAAATAAGCTCCTAAGAGTTTTAGTACAAAATAAAGAAGAGTTAGGAGTTTGAAAAAATAAGAAGGAAAAGGTGAAATTGAAGCCCCAAAGTAGTGGTTATTGATTTTGAAAGTTCGTGGTATGGTTGGGAGTTAATAAACAAGGAATTATGCTTTAAAAAGTTTCTAATTTGAGCCAGAAATGTTACAATGAACCTGTTTTGGCCCTGGTCCATTTTGGATAATGTGCACCTTAATGAAGGCAAGTTGCTAAAGTTAAGGGTGGCTATAATAGGGGTGTGTAGCATAAAATTTGTGTGAAAAAAGAAAAGTATTTCTGAGGAAAAATTTAATACTCCTACCATGGTTTGAGTGAATAAGCTAAATGAAAAAGGGGGGGGGGGGGTGAAAAATAAAAGAATGGGGAGATAATAGTGAGGTATTTGATAGTTGTTGTATTAAAGCGCTTAGGTACGGTAGTCACTATTTCACAAATTGAACCTACTCGTCCCCTAGCCTTCATTACAACCAGAAAAGACCTAGTTGATCCTCTATCCCAACACCCAACTATTAGTAGAGTAGTACACTAAGGGCAATCTTATGGTTCATTAACTAACATGTATGAATTCTTTGTTGAGAGAGAGTGAACTGATTTTGATACTCCCCTTATTTGTGTATTGGTATTATTTTGAGTTAAGTATGGGGAAACTTTTCTTTGAGAGAGGATGCTATGGGGAACCTTTTCTTTGAGAGAGGATGCATGCGGATGAAAGTCGGGGTACTTGTTGTGTTTCCGTATTGAGTACTTAAATTGAGTTTGCTGATATGTTGGAAATTCATTGTTGAGATAGAAAAATTTGAAATAACTTGTCTTATGTGCTAAAAGTGTTATGATATGTTTGTGTGAGAATATAGTAATGCAAAGTGTAAGTACCCATTGCAACGTAACTTTAAGATTGTGGTGTAAAGAGGAAGCGATTGTGCTTGTGAATTAAATTGTTCGAGGACGAACAAGGTTTTAAGTGTGGGTTGGTGATCTTGGGCATATTTATATGTTCAAAGCACCAATATGCACCTAAATTTGGATTTGTTTTGAGAACTTTTATATAAATTCTTGAGTATATTTCAGCTTTAATTCCGTTTCATGCCTAATGGATATGATTATTTCCTTCAGGTTAAAATCGTGAAGAATTGGATGTAATTGGATACATTGATGATATGGAATGATTAAAGTAATAGAAGGTATCGAAATATAGCTCAAAAAGGCAAGTTGGAAGTCAGAAATTCCCATTTGCAGAGACTCCACATCGCACAGACCAACAAAATGGCGTTGGTCGAATTCTAATGGAGGAGCACAATTATGGCGCGTCACGGAGAAGCTAAAATTCCCATTTGGCAAAATCCAGTGTTGGTCTGCGATTATGGCGCATCGTGGTGAAGAAGGAAGTCACAGTTGTCACTTTCCAGTGAAGGTTCGTGATTTCACTGCATCGCGGTGCAGTCCCTATTGTCAATTTGTGCGACCTGGAAGTTTAGCGCATCACGGAGGAAAGATATTTCAAAATTGTCTAAATCCAGTGGCTCACCGCGAGAGTGGTGCATCGTGGTGAGGGTGATTTCATAGTTTCACTGAGTAATTGAATTCCGCGATTGCCCAAATTTTGATTGAAAATGGCATTGGATGGCATGGCACGACGCGCCGTCTGGAAAAATCAAGAAGATTTTTAGTATTTTGTCCCAGCTATAAAAGGAAAAATCCAGGATAATTTGGGGGAGTTTTTGGCAAGCATAGGAGCCGCGGAAAAGCACAAAGCTCTCTTTTAGGGTTCTTAGATATTTTGTTCAACTTTTTTATTTCAAGATTCATTCTTGGTATGATTAATTGCTTATTTTGGATGTTAAATTCAAACATGAGTGGCTAAATATCCTTGTTCTGGGGTTGAGGCCAAGAACATGATTACTCTTTGATATTCTTTATAGTAGTTTCTTTTTGGATTATCATCTGGGTTGTTCTTAATTTCTTGAGCTTACTATTTTAATGCGTGGCCGCCATTAAAATAAATTTATATTTCTATGTGAATCCGGGAGTAGAATCGTAGATTAGAACGAGGAAATTAAGGAGCAAGGTTCTTACCCTTTTATAAAATAGGGGGTTTAAATTAGCATCTAGGATAAGGATATACTTAGAAGCCTTGTTTGGTTCAAATGCAAGAAGATAACTTTACGAATCTATAAGAATTGTTGTATCTCTACGGGAGTTGTAGCTGCAATATTCAATAGATAGAAGATTTTAGGTCGAGAGACCAAGATCGTTGCCTAAACCTTGCGAACCAACAATCCGATAACCAATTAGACTACTGTAAGAATGGAGATTTGTATGATTGTTTGAAAATCCTCAACCCTGGAATTCATATCATTATTGTTTACAACCGTTGCTTGCTTATTCACTTTTATTTCTTATTTAATAATTCACATTTTTATTCTCAAATTCAAAATCATCTTGATACCTTACAACACTTAATACTCATTGTCTAAAATTAAAAGTTGGTTAAATTTGTAGTTGCTTAGTTCTCGTGGGAACGATATATGATTGTCTAAATCACTATATTACTTGAACGATCACGTGCATTTGCGTGTGCATCTGAGTCGCAACACAAACCATACACCATAAACCAAAGGGAATACCAAAACATAATATGAAAATTAATCCCCAAATGTAGTAGGATGGAACAACCAACAATATCGTCCAATGATGTCAGTCCACCGACTTATTCCAATGCCAAGGCCGGCACCAATACCGATTCCACCCATACCAACCCTAAAAGTACCACAAAGCCTCTATCAGAAAGAATAAACAAATCTGATTGGGACATTCCCCTAACCATGGGTAAAACCCATATCCAAAATAAATGATAAGTGTCTAAATAAATCCATAACATGAAATAATGCCTTCCAAAATAATGGAAGCTCACCACTTCAGTCCAAATACTGATACCGAATTTGCGAGCTAAATATGAGGAGTAGACTGGCCAGTTCCTGCATAGCATGGGTATACAACCGCCAGTAGATGGGGTTAGCAAATGACCGTTAGAATAAATCTCAGGATAAGGATAAAATAATGCCAGTCATAAAACCAAGTGAAGCCATCCATAATGCATAGAACCATACATATATAAGTGCCAGGAAAAGGAATCAGGTTTAGAATGAATTTAATACTTTTACCTGGGGTGTGTAACTTTGTCATCCTAACCACCCACGGGCCATATGGGTTTAGCTCTCCATGCTGAAAGGGCCCTAGTGTGTGTAACTGCACAACCAGGGAATATACTAGGGGATGACTAGTACATCACTCCAATATAAAATTGACACTCGCACGTGGTCATCGAAGACCTCTCATATCAGTAAATATGAGTTTTCGATTTTGGTCCCCCCGGGACCGCCACCTTCCATGACTTAGCTACACACCCCGCCATTAATGCCAATTAAAACCATGTCCAAACAATCAAGTTACCATTTATTAACCAAGGCCAATATTAGTGGTATCGTCATACCACCCCATTACTTGTAAATAATATCCATATCATAACCATTTAGGTTAAGGGGACCTTAGGTGCCCTTCCAATTTCCATATTAAATCCATTTGGGAAACTTCCATGTTCTCCACAAACTTCACAATTTAGCCTTTCCAAACCATTTAAACGATGCACAAATCCTTTATCCAGTTTAAAACATGCAAGAGTTTCATTAAAAGAAGTCAATGCAATGGATATATCTTTATAAGCATTTACCAAACACCTTAGGGGCGTAATATAACCAAAACCAATTTCGAAGACCATTAAACCATTACCATGCAATCCAATTGTCCAAAACCACCATTAATGCATATAAAGCATAATTAAAACTATAGGAAACCATAACCAAACATTTAATATCAAAACCCCCCAAATAATAGTTGAAAACCGTAATCATGAAATAATAAAGCAATTAAATCAATCATATAAAGCATTCATTTAGTTGAAACTACAGTAAGGGAAGAGAATCATGCCTTATACCGAAGAATTGATGGAAAGAAATCACCAAAGAAAGACCAAAGCAATCTGTAAGATGAAACCCTAGCCTTCTTGTCCCAAAAGCTCTTGAGAGAATTATGAGATGTTTTGGAATAGTTTCTAAGTGTTAATGAATAGAATAATAGAGTAAATAACCTCCTAAGTGTATTTGAAGTCATGGGTCCTAATTAGTGTAAGTAGGAAAATGTCTAGGATACCCCTACTTAAATTCCTTAAGAACCCGTCACAGGAATACGACTAACCCATACGAGTCGTACCCTTCTATAAGATTGGTATCCACCACTCATATCCAAGCCTCAACCCTTGGATCAAACACTGTCCAGTCTACGAATCATTTAACTAAGTTGTAACCACAACATACGATCCATACCCATGACCCGTATCCCTAACAGAATGAAAAACCAGGAGGATCAAACACTGCCCACCATACGAGTCCCTGATACGACTCATACTAAGCCCTTCAACTCGTACCCTTAAGTTGTGACCATTCCAGTGATCAAAATCATCCCACCAACTAACATTGGTCAGCATACGATTGGACCATACCATTCTTACCCCAGCATACAACTCTTATCCATGAGTCGATTGGGTCCAGAGAACGGATTTCCAATAAATTTTCTAAGGGCTAAAACCTAGGATGTTTCAGTCTAACCCACTAGGAACATTCTTCCCCAAATGACGGACAAGGTAGGGGTAACCACACACAGAGTCATTTGCATTATCAAACATCCCTTCAACAAAGTTTGAAAATAAAGAGGCAAAGATGTTAATCTTTCCTTTAACAAACTCAGAAAATAAAGATGTGTTCAAGACACATACCTTCCGCACGAATCCCAGGAGCAGAAAACAAATGTGGATACTTGGACTCCATGTCCTCTTACACTTCCCTAGTAGATTCTTCCACCTTATGGTTCCGCCATAGAATCTTAACCGAAGCCTACATCCTTGGTCCGCAACTGACGAACTTGCCTATCTAATATCTCAATCAGGACCTCTTCATAAGACAGAAAATCCGAGATACCCAATCCTTCTAAAGAAACAACCGAAGAAGGATCACCAAGACACTTTATCAACATAGAAATATAAAAGACTGGATGAACCAAACTTAAGCTAGATGGAAACTCCCACTCATAAGCTACATTTCTAACTCTCTGCAAAATCACGTAAGGACCAATATACTGAGGACTGAGTTTTCGTTTTTTGACAAATTGCTCCACTCCCTTCATTGGAGACACATTGAGGAACACCCTATCCCCGACCTCAAACTCCAAGTCTCTATGCCTAATATCTGTATAGGACTTTTGGCGACTTTGGGCAGCTTTAATTCTATCCTGAATCACCTTCACCTTCTCCATAGCTTGATACACCAAATTCAAACCAAACATGTCTGCTTCCACAAGCTCAAACCACCTAATAGCAGATCTACATCTCCTACCATACAACGCCTCGAAAGGAGCCATACCAATACTCGAATGATAACTATTGTTGTAAGCAAACTCCACCAACGATAAATACTTAACCCAATTGCCACCATAGTCAATCACACAGGCCCGAAGCATATATTCCAATGTCTGAATAGTTTCTTCACTTGCCCATCTAACTATGGATGAAAAGCAGTACTCAGAACAACCTTAGTCCCCAACCCTTTCTGGAAAGACCGCCAGAAATGAGACGTAAATTGCATACCCCAATAAAAAATAATCAAAACAGGTACCCTATGCATCTTCATAATATCCCAAAGATACAACCTCACATAATTATCCACCAAAAAGGTAGTCCACACTGGCAAGAAATGCACAGACATGGTCATCCTATCCATGATGACCCAAATTGAATCATACTGATTTCGAGATTGAGGAAGACCCATAACAAAGTCTATATTGATGACTTCCTACTTTCATTCGATCAAATCAATTTCTTGATATAACCCACTAGCTCTCATGTGCTCAACCTTAACCTGTTGACACACCATATACTTGGCCACGAAATCAGCCACATCCCTTTTTATGCCATTCCACCAATAGATCTCCTTGAGATCATGATACATCTTAGTCGATTTGGGATGAACAACACAGCACGACTCATACGGCTCAACCAAAACCCATTGTCGTATTCTCTCGACATCAGGAACACACAACCTTCCTTGGTACTATAAAGTACCATCACCACTGCTCTCAAACACCCCTACCTTCTGCCTACCAATGTCACTCTTGATTTTTATCAAGATAGGATCCAACACTTGCTTCTCCTTAATCTTTGCACCAAGATATGATCGAACCACTTCTTGCACTATTACATTACGATCCTTAGAGTTCAAGAGACAAACTCTAAGATTAGCCAAGCTGTGAATATCCTTCACCAATTCCTACTTACCTTCCTCCACATAAGTCAAACTCCCTATGGGTAACATGCTAAGAGAATCAGCAACCATATTAGCCTTACCTGGGTGGTAGTGAAGACTCATATCATAATCTTTGAGAAGCTCAAGCCACCTTCTCTACCTGAGATTAAGCTCTTTCTGAGTGAATACGTCCTGAAGACTCTTGTGATAAAAAAAGATATCCACGTGAACCTATAAATAATTTTGCCATATTTTCAAAGCAAACATAACTGCCAATAACTCCAAATCATGAGAAGGATAATTCCTCTCATGCACCTTCAATTGCCTGGAAGCATAGGAAATTACCTTTCCATACTGTATCAAAACACAACCAATCCCTACCCAAGATGTATCACAATAAACCATAAACCCATCATTGCCTTCCGATAAGGTCAGGATTATAGCCGAAGTCAGCTTATTCTTCAACTTCTCAAAACTTCCTTCATAAGTATCCAACCAAGAGAACTTAACTTTCTTCTGAGTCAACCTAGTAAAAGAAGTTGCTAGAGAAGAAAATCTTTCCACAAACCATAATAACCTTCTGCGGATTCACCTGATCCCTTTACTAGAAATAATATGGCCCAAGAAGGTCACAGTGTTCAACCAGAACTTACACTTAGAGAACTTAGCATACAACTATTGTTCCTTTAAGGTCTACAACACCACACGGAGGTGATTAGTATGATCCACCTCATTATTCAAATAAACCATGATGTCATCCATAAATAAAATGATGAAGATATCCAAATACTATCTGAAAACTCTATTCATCAAGTCCATAAATGTTGCCAGATCATTGGTCAACTCAAATGACATTACCAAGAACTCAAAATGCCCATACTGAGTATGGAAAGTCGTCTTAGGGATATCTACCTCCCTAATCTTAAGCTAATGGTACCTAGACCAAAGATTTATCTTAAAGAAGGACTTGTCACCCTATAACTGGTCAAACAAGTCATCTATTCAAGGAAAATGATATTTGTTCTTGACCGTCACCTTGTTCAACTGTCTGTAGTTAATGCACATCTGAAGGAAACCATCCTTCTTGCGTACAAACAACACCGATGCACCCCATAGAGAAACACTAGGATGAATAAACCCCTTATCTAGAAAATTTTTAAGTTGCTCCTTGAGTTTCCTTAACTCAATCAGAGCCATTCTATACAGAGAAATAAAAATTGGATGAGTTTTCGAAAGTAAATCAATACCAAATTCTACTTCCCTATTTGGAGAAACACCAGGAAGATCATCCAGAAAGACCTCTAGAAACTCATTAACTACAGGGACCAAAGACAATGAAGGACCTCCTTGATTAGAATTTTAACCCAAACCAAGTGATAAAGACAACCCTTAGAGATTAATCTCCAGCTCTAAGATAAGAAATAAACCTCCCCCTAGGAGCTAAGGAACTACCTTTCCATTCTATAACCGGTTTACCAAGAAACTTAAAGATAACCCTACGGGTCCGATAATATACATACGTATAACAAGAATACAACTAATACATACCTAGAATTACATCAAAATCTATCGTATCTAACTCGAATAGACCCACCAAGGTCTGCTTGCTACCAACAGATACCCCCTCCCTATAGACTCTCTTAGCTATAATCGAGTCACCTATCGAGGTAGAAACAGAAAAAGGATCTGAAATAATTTTGGATCAAAACCAAAAGACATAACCATATTTGGAGTCACATAAAAAAGAGTGGACCCCATATCAAGCAAACATATATGTCATGAGAGAAAAGTTGTAACGTACCAGTAATGACATCAGGTGATGCCTTAGATTCCTGTCGGGACGCCAAAGTATATAACCTATTCCAACCAATACTAGAACTAGGAGAAGTAACAAAAGCAGATGCCACCCCACCAAGTACAGGAGTAGAAGATAAAGAAACAAGAATCTTGTTCGCCCCCGAAGCAACCTTATTGACCGGACAATTCCTGAGCTAATAGCCTACCTGGCCATACTTGAAGTATTTGTCCCTTCCTTCCCCATAATATCATCAATGAGGATGACTACAGAACCAATAAGGACACAAAGAAACTGAATGACCTTCGCTCACCTGAGATTTGGTAACCAGTGCTCGAGAATTATCACCACCTTAATGATGCCTATCTCCCGACTAATAAGGAGCACTAGCAGAAAAGGAGCCCGAACTCCCCTTCTTCTTTCTCTGCCACTTGCCACCATCCCTACCACCCTGAGACTGAGCACCTCCCTAATCAGAAAACCTACTCCTCTTTCTCTGCCTATTCCCAAACTTCATTTTCTTTCTCTTTTCATCCTCAACCTGTTGCATATGAACAGTCAACCTCAACATGTCCATATATTTAATCAGCAAGGAAGTCTTGCTCTCCAGAATCAAATCTCTATTTAACCCAAAAGCAAACTTCCTCATTCTCGACCTCATATCAGCCATTAATTCAGGAACATACCTTGATAACTGATGGAACTTCAAAGTATATTCCTTTACAGACATCTCCCCCTGCCTGAGAATCACAAACTCCTCTATTTTTGCTTTCTTTAACTCTTGAGAAAAGAACCGATCCAGGAAGGCATTAGAAAAGGCTTCCCACAATCCATCCTCTTCCATATCACCTTTATCCCCATCCCACTCCTTATACCACTGATGAGCAATATCCTTGAGCTGATAAGATACAAAGTTAACCCCCTCTACATTAGTAGCCTGCACTACCTAAAAGATCTTTTCCATCTCATCTAAGAAGCCCTGTGGATCCTCCTCCACCTTTACCCCAATAAAAGTTAGAGGACCATCTTCATAAATTAACCAACCCTTGTGGCTTCAGCAGACAAAACACCAGTCGTACCCCACTCAGCCTGAGCAGCAACTAATTGGGAAATGACATGAATAGATCAATGAAATTCTACATTTGTCATATTGCCCTGAGGGACCTGAGAAGAACTAGCTGGAATAGGAGAAACTCCAGCACTATCAGGAATAGGACCATGAGATCGAAGATGTACTCTAGACATAGGACAAAAGAATTTACTTATATTTCAAATCTAGGAGGTATGATCTGAAAGATGAGCAAACAAGGATTAGAGGAGATTCTAGGTTTGAGAACTCAAGCTTGAAGAGAATACCAAGAAGGTGAAATATTTCTAAATGTCTTGCAGCCTCTCCCTTATGAGTATAGTGCATTTCATACCCCAAAAAAAGATTCTACTCAACAAGGTTTGTGGACTTACTAGTTGACCATGAACCTAGGCTCTGATACCAACTTGACATGACCCAACTAAGACCGGAGACCTCCCTCATTACCCAACCTAACCAACTATATTTGGCCTTAAATAAGCTGAATTTCAAACATATAATAAGATAAAGTTATTGTTCTCATTAAGACTCTAGGTTAGGGTCACAACCGTGACCGACCCAACTGAGTCCAACCACACCGCAACAACCGTCCAACCATACCAAACAAAACCATAGACCACAAACCAAAGGGAATACCAAAACATAATATGAAAATCAATCCCGAAATGTAGTAGGATAGAACAACCAACAATATCATCCAATGATGTTAGCCCACCGGTTTATTCCAATGCCAAGGACGACACTAATACTGATCCCTCCCATACCAATCTTTAGAAGTACTACAAAACCTCTATCTAAAAGAAAAAATAAATACGATTGGGATATGCCCTAAACCATGGCTAAAACCAATATCCAAAATAAAAGATAAGTGTCTAAATAAATCCAAAACATTAAATGATGCCTTCCAAAAGGATGGAAGCTCATCACTTCAGTCCAAATACTGATACCAAATTTGCGTGCTAAATTAGAGGAGTAAAATGGCTGATTCTTGCATAACATGGGTATATAGCCGCCAGTAGATAGGGTTAACGAATGGCCTTTAGCATAAATCTTAGGATAAGGATAAAATAATGCCAGTCATAAAACCAAGTGAATCCATCCTTAATGCATACAACCATACATATATAAGTGTTGGGAAAGAGAATCGGGTTTAGCATGCATTTAAATCCTTTACCTGGATTGTGTAGTTTTGCCGTCTTAACCACCTACGGGCCATATGGGTTCAACATCCCCTGCTGAAAGGGCCCCAATATGTGTAGCTGCACAACTAGGAAATATCCCATGGTATGAGTAGTACATCCCTCTAATATAAAACATGACACTCGCACGTAGTCATCGAAGATCCCTCATATCGATAAATATGAGTTTTTAATTTTGGTCCCTTTAGGACCGCCACCTTCCACGGCTTAGCTACACACCCCGCCATTAATGCCCAATTAAGCTATGTCCAAATGATCTATTTACCATTTATTAACCAAGGCTAATATTAGTGGTATTGTCATACCACCCCATTACTTGCAAGTAATATCCATAGCCAAACCATTTAGGTTAAAGGGACCATAAGTGCCCTTCTAATTTTCATATTAAATCAACTTGGGAGACTTCCATATTCTCTACAAACTTCAACATTTAGCCTGTAGCCTTTCCAAACCATTTAAACCATGCATAAATCCTTTATCTAGTTTAAAACATGCAAGAGTTCCATTAAAAGAAGTCAATGTAATGAACATATTTTTATAAGCATTTTGCCAAACAACTTGGGGGCATAATATAACTAAAACCAATTCCAAAGACCATTAAACCATTACCATGCAATCCAATTGTTCGAAACCACTATTAATAGATATAAAGCATAATTAAAACCATAAGAAACCATAACCAAGCATTTAATATCAAAACCTTCAAATAATAGTTGAAAACCATAACCATGAAATAGTAAAACCATGAAATCAATCATATAAAACATGCCTTTAGTTGAAATTACAATAGGTAAGAGAATCATACCTTATACCTATGAATTGATGGAAAGAAATCACCAATGTAAACCCCACAATCTGTAAGATGAAACCCTTGCCTTCTTAACCCAAAAGCTCTTAAGAGAATTATGAGATGTATTGGAATAGTTTCTAAGTGTTAATGAATAAAATAATAGGGTAAATAACCTCCTAAATGTAATAAAAGTCGTGGGTCCTAATTAGGGTAAGTAGAAAAATATCCAGAATACCCCCACTAAAATACCTTAAAAAACCATCATAGGGACGACTGACCTATACGAGTCATTCCCTTCTATATGATTGGTATTCACCACTCGTATCCAAGCCTCAACCCCTGGATCAAACATTGTCCAGTATATGACTCATCCAACAAAGTCGTAACCACAACATATGATCCATACACATGACTCGTATCCATGATAGAATGAAATACCAGGAGGATCAAACACTGCCCAACATATGAGTCCCTGATACGAATCGTACCAAGCCCTACGAATCGTACCCTTAAGTCATGACCGTTCCAGTAATTAAAATCATCCCACCAAATAACACTGGTCAGTATACGACAAGACCATACCACACGTACCTAGGATACGACTCATAACCTTGAGTCGTATTAGGTTCGAAGAATGGATTTCCAGCAAATTTTCTAAGGATCAAAACCCAGGATATTTCAGATTTGGTATTATTTTTGAAGGGCATATCATAGTGTGCTATGTTTATGGTCTAGCGATTTACAAAATCATCGCTTAAGGTTAAAGTTGACCACTTTGGAATACACATGATAGTTGGCTCATTCACATGTAAAAATTATAATCTAAGTGCTACTTTTAAGATTTAACTCCTTTGCCGATCCTTAATTCTTTTGATTAAAGAGTTATTTTTCACCATGATTATATGCTATGATGAAATGCTAAGTTCTTTTGATACATATTTGCGGTCATGATTTACTCATTTTCATGGTCAAAACTGTCTTTGATTTTCTCTTGTTTAGATTGAAATTTGTTAGGTTTATAGATTTTTCTGAAAGGTTGTAAAACTAAAATAGGAGTTAGCACGATTGAATATTTTTTTCTTAGAATTAATCTTCTATCATTTTTCTTATCTTGTTTTTGAATGTGATTTCTCAAACATGTTTAATATCTGCAATTTGATTCACTTCCTTTATTGGTTTACTTCTTAAAGTATCTTTTTTTTTCATTTAGACATCCCATTGTTATTCACATGCTATAGTTAATTTTCTTCAAGTTGCTCATTCCCCTTTTCTTTGTTTAATTAAACATGCCTTAGAATTTATCATATCATAATATTTGGTGCAAATATGTGTTAATATATAGGAAATATTTGTCTAAATTTTAAGAAATTATTCCTGTA
This sequence comes from Capsicum baccatum var. pendulum, assembly GCA_030864225.1. Classification (NCBI taxonomy): domain Eukaryota; kingdom Viridiplantae; phylum Streptophyta; class Magnoliopsida; order Solanales; family Solanaceae; genus Capsicum; species Capsicum baccatum. The sequence goes on from CM061554.1 coordinate 45,452,272, forward strand.
GATCCACGTCTTTTTTTCAAGGGTAAGTTGATTATATTGTGCTTGATTCAAATTTTTATAAGATTGTTTAAGAGATGAGTTAATTTTCTTTTTGTTGGATAATTTGGATTGCTTTGATATCATAGTTTACTATTTCTTTATGCTTGAGAATGCTATCTTTTTCATCTCATCATTTATCTATTAAGTGTAGAATTTTCAAACACATATTAATTTCTTTTTTATGTTTTTCTTTGCATGAATCTTCTTTAGAGTCCAAATGGACTCCTTTCCTTTTGTGTTTTGTAATGGGCCAATGAGGCCCAGCTCTTTGAGAAAACTCTGAAAGAAGTTCCAAAAATTAATTATATAGTGTGCAGGTGCAAGAAGATGGAAGAATAAGAAAAATAGGTCAAAACCCATTGATGAGGTCGCTACAAGACTTGAAAAGGCTCAATTTTTATTATTGCCTTATTTTTTTATTCGTTTAGTCATTTATTTATTCATTCATTTGGGCCTCGAAGTCAAAGTTATAATCTAATACAGGTGAAACAGATTTTGGGCCCCAAAGATCCAAAAAGATAGTTTAGGACAGGTTAAGTATTTAGATTAGAACAGGTGAAGATGGACCAAAAGCCCAAATTAGCTTACAACAGGGTTTATGGATTTGGGCCTAATGTACTAAGTCTTTTAGTCTTCCCCTTTCCCCTTTATATGCTAATTGTTTTTAAATTTCTTAGACTTAGTTAAAAATCTCCGCTAAGTCGTCAAAATCTGTTTTGCACAAATATTGAAAATAATTTTTTCTTTAATCAATTTCTTTTCAAAAAATCAATTTTCCCTTTTTAAGTTAATCAAAAAAACTATTTTCAAATAGTCCGGATAACCGCAAGTTAGCGGATACTCTTGGTGCTTTAACAACCTTCCAAGAGTATTAATAGGAACCACTTGCTCGGGATTTCTAAACTTAAAAGATTTTTTTTGTTTTGAATCTTTTAAGTAATATTTTTAGTTTTTCTTGCTATTTTCTCAAAAATCAAGTGGCGACTCTGTAATTTTCTTAAATTGTTTCATTTTTTTTTTTAAAGTTTTGAAATTGCTTAAAAGGTCAGAACTAATATTTTTCAACCCTTCGTAGTCGAAAAAGGGAAAAACAAAAATGGCAACTCTTCTAGGGAATTTAACTAGGTTCTAACCAAATATTTGAATTAGTTTCTTTGACTAACTATTGTAGTGTTTAAATTGTTTATATGCCTATGTGTTTAAGTTTTTGCGAAATTAAACTGTCGTATTTCATAGCATTCTTCCCATTTGAAATATATAAATTATTTGGAGTTTCATAGATGTCCCAACCCCTATTGTTCTATTCCAAATCAAGTGTTGGGAATACGAAGATTTATAAGTATGTTAGGCGCCTGATGGCTGTTCGTATTTTCAAACCCAAGTCGTCCTCTTGGGAACCTGGTCCAAACCCACTCTAGACACTCAAGATAGAGCGAAACCAAAATATTCTTTTTTGACATGAGCCTAGGATGGCCTAATATCCGAGGGGGTATTGGACCCATTAGAAAACCTAGCCTGCGTCTTTGGCCACGAGCCAATTACAGACTATTCATATTTATGTGTTGAAGAAATATATGTTATTTAATCGAGTCCATTATCCTTCGGGGCTAGGGAAAAGGCTTACTTTATTTTATTTCATGTAAGGATGCCTCAATCATACACCAATTGAGGGAAGATTTAAAGCGAGTCCGGCAAGAGGTTGATGATTAATCGATTTGGACAATTGCATGGTTTCCCAAATTGATAAGCATATAAAGAATTTCTTATGAAAGTAGAGAAATGTTATGTGAGAATCATTTGATCATCAACACATATCACATATGGAAAGAAGTAGACAAAGCTAAAAGGCGAAGGCCGATGAAAGAACATCTAGGAGCTACTATCCCTTGTGCGGGACATTGTTCTTTTTCTAATACTATTTTTCCTCTCCCTAAAGCTTGTATCCCTTTTGTCCAAGCATTTATTCCCTTTTTATACACCTATAGAGATTTGGGTGGATAATGGATTGGATTTAAATAACATATACTTTCTTCAAATATGTTAGGCCACTCTTTGGCTCAAAAGGGTCAACTAATTTGGATTTATATTTATTAAAATATGCTTGTGTGATATAATTGTTTTCTTTGCTTATACGTGTTATGCTGATTCGAATCAAAGGAAAATTGATCCAATCCTACTTTTCAAAGAGCACCTTTAAGAAAAAATATACCCCACTATACAAAGTCCGACCAAACATACTCAAAGTCTCTCAGAAAAGTCCGAAATCATTCTTAAAACTTCCTAATTCTCGCTACCATTTTAGGAAGATTGACTATGGACTTAGAAGAAGCCATTGTAGGAAGGACCGGAAAGAGCAATAGAAAAATTGCTCAAGTCAAGAGAAAATTGGCGGAGTTAGTTCGAACTACGTAGAGACTGATTCCTCCTTTGTGACATATGTAGGAAGCCTTTTGGCCTGACACCTATCTTCAAGAATTCTGTTATTCAGCACTTCCGTGAAAGAGGACATAAGGTCGAAAATAAGAAAAGTTCAACCTTCCTGATAAATTTCACTTATCCATATCAATGAGCAAAATCCTGTTCATTGAAGTTCTTGAGTCATAATTACCCCATGGATCAATTCTCATGATACGAGAAGCAACTTTATATGTTTACTTTCTTTCTTATCATCTTGCGTTGCTCATTACTAACGGAATCCAACACACCAGCCTTTGAGTTGCTTTTACTTTGCATGTAATAGAAACTACTTCGTGTTGGCATAAAATTGCCCTACTTCACTAGATCAAAGTGAATAAAGATTCCTCTCTTGACTATAGCTTTATTACAAGAAAGAACAAATGACTAGTAGTAAAATTGGACTCTACCAGTTATTTTCCAAGACAGCAGGAATCAAGGAAGATGAATTGGAGGAAACGTTATTGAACTAGACTTTCACTCCACTTATTATTTCCCGATCAACAGGATAGATGAAAAAATGAAATTTAATTTTTCACAAAGTCGGTGGTAGTACGGATAAGGCCCGATACCCACCCTTTAAGTTTATTTACTTATCTTTTGATTTTTATGCATTTCAAAAGGCATAGACTCGCACTTGTACGGGTCATGGCCAAATTTTATAAATATTTTCTCAAAGTTCAATAAAAATCTCCTCTACTACAAAAATTTTACTGTTTATTTATGTTATATACTTGATATTGTCAAATTTGCCTTGTTTTTGAAAAAATGACAAATATCTAAAACCTGCCAATGTCATGTCATGTCAAGAGAAAAATGAATAAATCAAGAATGGTAATGATAAATGGGAGACAATAGGCCTAGAATAGTCAACAGAAGAGCCAAAGTGTTCGAGAATCAAGAAAGCCTAATCTAGAAGAAATCGAGGTGGTTAACCAGGGGACAGTGACCAAGTTAAGATAATTAGGGTTGATATCTATCTAGTAAAATCAAAGAGGAAGTGATGAACTAAATTCAATCTAAGGTTTTGGAGGTCATAAGATATCCAACATGGCTAGCCAATAATTTTCTAGTTCCAAAAAAGACGGCAAGATCAGAATTTGTGTTGACAACAAAGATCTGAATAGAGCCAGTCCTAAAGATAATTTTTTGCTACCCAACATCCACATCCTTATCGATAATTGTGCAAAGCATTAAATGTAATCTTTCATGGATTATTTTTTTTGGGTATCATCAGATATTAATGGATGAGAAAGATGCATAAAAGACAACTTTCACTACGCCCTGGGATGTTTATCATTACAGGGTGATGACGTTTGGTATCAATAATGCCGGTGCAAAATACATAAGGCCTATGACGATACTTTTTCATGATACGATTCATAAAGAGATTGAGGTGTACATAGATAATGTAATTATCAAATTCCGCAAGAGTTCAGATCATCTGACATATCTGGAAAAGTTCTTCAACTGACTAAGAAAGCACAACTTTAATTTGAATCCTTCTAAGTGTGTTTTCGGTGTGCCAACTTGGAAATTACTAGGGTTTATTATCAGTAGAAGAGGCATCGAGGTCGTCCTATCCAAGATTAAGACAATTCAAGATTTGTCGCCAATAAGGACCAAGAAAGCGGTTATGAGTTTCTTGGGTCGTTTGAATTACATTAGCAGGTTCATTGCCCAATCAACAGTCATACGCGAGCCAATTCTCAAGATGTTGAAGAAAGATACATTAAATGAGTGGACAAAAGAATGTCAAAAGGTTTTTGACAGAATCAAGGAATATCTATCCGCTCTGCCTGTTTTGGTCCCACTAAGGGAAGGAAGTCCATTGTTTCTTTATCTATCAATTTTAGAAAATGCTTTTTAGCGTGTCCTCGGGCAACACGATGAAACCGAAAGGAAAGAGAAAGTGATCTACTACTTGAGTAAAAAGTTCACGCCATATGAGGCTCGCTACACTCTCGTAGAAAGGACATGTTGTGCTTTGAACTGGGACAAACAAAAGTTGAGGCATTATCTATCCTCGTACACAACGAATCTCATTTCCAAAGTGGATCCGTTGAAGTATATATTTCAGAAATCCATGCCTACAGAAAAGTTAGCCAAGTGGCAAATATGACTGAGTGGGTTCGACATTGTGTGTGTGACTCAAAAGGCAATCAAGGGGCAAGCTTTAGAAATCATTTAGCTGAGAATCCAGTTGATGATGAATGGGAGTCACTTCGAACTTACTTTCCAGATAAGGGATTTTATTCATGGGATAAGACATTGGAGAGATGTACCCCAGATGAAAATTATTCTTTGATGGAGTGGTCAACTTCAAAGGCTCAGGAACTGGAGCAGTCTTGGTGTCAGAATCAGGCCAACACTATTCAGCAACCGCCAAATTGCACTTTTCGTGCACCAGTAACATGGCTAAATATGAGGGTTGCATCCTAGGTCTCACGTTAGCACTTGATATGGTTGTTCGTGAATTGTTACTCATTGGTGATTCCACTACTAAAAATTGGCTAAAAAGCGATGCAAAAAAAAGCGACGGACTGTGTCGCTTTAAAAAACGACGAGAAAAGCGACGTTGGTCGTCGCATTTTTAGTTTAATTTTAATTTTTATTTATTTTGTATTAAAATCAATGGCCAACGTCTTAATATCCGTCGCTTTTTTTGCGGATTTTTGTGCCAAGTAATTAAAAAATAATTTATATTTTTAAAATAAAAGCGACAGATAGCGTCGTAATTTATTAAAAAATAATAATAATTATTTTTTAAAAAGCGATGTAGTTCGTCAATTTTTAAATTTGATTTTTGTTTTTGTTTATTTTTATTAAAAGCGATGGACAACGTTGCTGTAATTTTTATTTTTTAAAATATTAATTCTAGAAAAACGACATTGACCGTCGCAATTTGTAATTATTTTTAATTTTTTAATTTCTTACAAAAAGCGACGGACAGTGTTGCTTTTGTTAAAATTAAACAAAAAATAATTTTTTGAAAAGCGACGTTGTCCGTCGCTTTTTAAATTTTATTTTTATTTTTATTTTTTTTATTAAAAGCGAAGAACAACGTTGCTATGATTTTTATTTTTTAAAATATTAATTCTAGAAAAGCGACACTATCCGTCGTAATTTGTAATTATTTTAAATTTTTATTTATTTTTAGAAAAAACGACGGACAACGTCACTTTTTTTAAAACTAAATAAAATTATTTTTTTGAAAAGCGACGTCGTCCGTCGCTTTTTAAATTTAGTTTTTATTTTTGTTTATTTTTTATTAAAAGCGACGAACAACGTCGCTATAATTTTTATTTTTTAAAATATTAATTCTAGAAAAGCGATGTCGTCCGTCGTAATTTGTAAATATTTTTATTTTTTATTTATTTTTTCAAAAAGTGACGGACAACATTGCTTCTGTTAAAACTAAATAAAAATTAAATTTATGAAAATGACAGTGTCCTTCGATATTTGATTTTTAATTTACTATTAAATAAATAATTTTTATGTTAGAAAAATTAAATGTATTCAATTATTTATTGAATACATTGATATCATATGATCGATTGATTAAAAAAATATACTGTTGAATTTATACTATAATAATAGAAGCTAAACTAAATGATAATTTATCATTATTTATATACAAAATATTGTATTACGAGGTAATTTACATGTGTATGTGATGTATCTAATACATATTGTGAATTTTATAGTCCATCAAATATATATATTGAATACATTGATGTCATACGATCGCTTGATCAAGGTAATAATATATTTTTAAAATTATAATATAATAAATAAGCTAAATTAAATGATAATTCTTCAGAGTAGAAATAAAATATGTTGTATTACAAGGTAATATACTCGTGTATGTGATGTATATATTTAAAAGCAAGGTAACTGAGTCTATATATCCAAATATTATGAATAATGCGTTAACATCATATGATCGAGCTAATAATACACTATTGAAGTTATAATAATGAAGCCAATTAACCGACAATTCATCATATTAATACGTTGTATTAACATAATCGAAATCTCCAATTCAATATTTTTAACCCAATTTCTAATCCCAATTTCACTATTTTTTTCTTGAAATTAGGGGTGTGCATCAGTCGATTTGATTTGATTTTAAATATTATCGATTTGGTTTATCGGTTATTGATTTTAAATAAGTTAAACCAATAATCAAATCAATAAGCAAATATCCTACATGATGTGTCTTATTTTACAAGAATCTCCAAACTTGAATAAGTTTTCGAGAAGGTCTGCATACACTGTACCCTTCACAAACCTAATTTGTGGGACTAAATCAATTTAATTGTGTTGACACCCAATTTTGACCTCACGATACCCCTCTCAGGCTACTGTTTTATATAGTAATTTTATGTAACATTAATTCGTATATGCTTAGTTTATTTTAATATCAACGTCTTACTATTTTTCTCGTCATTTAGGCTGCCATTTTATCAAAATTATTTGATTTCAATTATTAATAATTTTGTACATATTATTCTTATATTAAATACATATTGAAGTGTGACATTCATAATTTAGAAAAATGCACAAATTATTTTGATACCATTTTCTATAATTTTTAAACTCAAAAACGACATTTTACATAATTTTATTAAATTATTTTTTTCACGCGATGGTGCACACTCATATTTTTTACAAATATATTGTCTAGTTTATTATTATTATTATTATTATTAATATTAATATTATTGTTATTATTAATATTATTTATAATATTTATTTAAATAATAGTCTAAATTAAATCAGTTTATCTGGTCTATTTATTTCCTGACCCATTTTTTTACCACAATATACCAATTTTAGCCTATTTTTATTCAATTCATTACAATTATAGCAAATTTGTGACACAATTAAAAATTTATGTAAATTTTGATCAAATTCTCAACCTTTAAATCTTAGTCGTCGATCAAACCTGATCCAATAGCTGAGATCAAATTACCCTCTCTTTCCTTTTAGAACACATAAGTTGTCTTATTATTATTATTATTATTATTATTATTATTATTATTACATTTATTAAACTAGCAGCCACTCTTATTTAATTTTCCTTTCTTGTGTTTAATTTTTAGCCAATCTTTTATTCCAATTAGTATCAATTTTAGCTAAAATTAACTATCAATATAAATCTTGATTTAAATCTCAATTGACCTACTTTTAAATACCTTAATCTCAACCATTGATCAAAGTTGATCCAACGGCTGAGATCAGATCAACCAATCTTTTCTTTTAAACAAAAAATCAAACCCTATCCTCTTTTCTCCCTCAAACATCCGTCTCCCCCCTATATTCTCTCTCTTTCTCTCTCTAAGACTCACCATAACAAACGCATCTTGTTCCCTCTCCCTACTCCCTCGCCGCCTCACCCCTTTTTCGGTGAAACCACGCCGGCGAAGCCCCTCAAGCCGCCGCTGGCAGCTCCCTCCATTCACGATGAATAGCCACCGATGATCCAACCTTCGATGTCGGACGAACCAGCCTCCGCGCCACCAATCACCAGTCACCAATCAACGTTGCAGCCATCGACCAGAGCCAGACCCTTGGTGGACAAGTATTTATTCGATCTCTATTCAACAGTTATAAGTTAACATAGTATATAAATTCTTTTTGTTGTCCATTATAAGTGTTATACCTTAATCTTGAATTGTGATTGAAAATGCAAGGAAGATTATTAGGATTGTAGTGCTAGTACATCAAACTTATCTAGTAAATTGACTTAACCTATGCATAAATTTAGGTTTAGTACCTAGCTAGTTAATATGGTAGTGCGGATCTGAGGTATGTCTTGTTTCTATATGGAGTAGTTAGTTATGGATTTATACTTTAGGTGTAAAATTTTAAGTAATAACTTAGTATCATTATATATGGTGATACATCAACCACTAGAGTAAGATGATAATGGTTTAGCTTAGAATGACGAAGAGTTCTGCGAACTTAGAATGATGGCTTAAATCTAAAAGGATATGATAATATCTGATTATAATGCCAAGTGGAGCCTCATGTATTTTCAGTTGAGTAACATATTTGTTGTAACACTCTGTGAAGCGTATTTATATGTATTCTGGTTAGCTGACAGGTTTGCGATAGGCCTATTTATAAAGGAAACTCTGGCAAATTTTTTTGAAAATTTTGAGAGTTAATAGAATTTTAGGACCACATAATGGATAAAATGAAGGTGAAGTTAAGTAAATGATTTCTAACAAATTTTAGGACCACATAATGGATAAAATGAAGTGAAAGTTAAGTAAATGATCTCATAAGTGTCTTAGATAATTATAGGAGTCAAATAAGTTATAAGCATCATTCGAGGACGAAAATGATTTAATGTAGTTCTTTGAAAGGTGAACTTGTGTTTTGAAATTTGTAAAGTATAATCACTTGAGAATATGAATTCATGACTTGAAATTGGTTTAGTGTTGATACTTGAATGTGAATTCATGACTGGAAAATGGTTAAGTTTAGTCACTTGAGAAGTAAATTAGAGAGTTGAAAGTGTTTAAGTGTAGTGTTTTGAAATGTGTACTAGTCACTTGAAAAGTGTATTAGCGACTTAAAAATGGTTTAATGTAGTTCTTGAAAGGTGAACTTGTGTTTTAAAATTTGTAAAGTGTAATATCACTTGAAAATGTGAATTCATGACTTGAAATTGGTTTAGTGTTGATACTTGAAATGTGAATTCATGACTTGAAAATGGTTAAGTTTAGTCACTTGAGAAGTGAATTAGAGAGTTGAAAATGGTTAAGTGTAGTGTTTTGACATGTGTACTAGTCACTTGAAAAGTGTATTAGCGACTTGAAAATGGTTTAATGTAGTTCTTGAATGGTGAACTTGTGTTTTGATATTTGTAAAGTATAATATCACTTGAAAATGTGAATTCATGACTTGAAATTGGTTTAGTGTTGATACTTGAAATGTGAATTCATGACTTGAAAATGGTTAAGTTTAGTCACTTGAGAAGTGAATTAGAGAGTTGAAAATGGTTAAGTGTAGTGTTTTGAAATGTGTACTAGTCATTTGAAAAGTGAATTAGCGACTTGAAAATGGTTTAATATAGTTTTTGAATGGTGAACTTGTGTTTTAAAATTTGTAAAGTGTAATATCACTTGAAAATGTGAATTAATGACTTGAAATTGGTTTAGTGTTGATACTTGAAATGTTAATTCATGACTTGAAAATGATTTAGTTTAGTCACTTGAGAAGTGAATTAGAGAGTTGAAAATGATTAAGTGTAGTGTTTTGAAATGTGTACTAGTCACTTGAAAAGTGGATTAGCGACTTAAAAATGGTTTAATGTTGTTCTTGAAAGGTGAACTTGTGTTTTAAAATTTGTAAAGTGTAATCACTTGAAAATGTGAATTCATGACTTGAAATTAGTTTAGTGTTGATACTTGAAAGGTGAATTCATGACTTGTAATTGATTTAGTGTTGATACTTGAAATGTGAATTCATGACTTGAAAATGGTTAAGTTTAGTCACTTGATAAGTGAATTAGAGAGTTGAAAATGGTTAAGTGTAGTGTTTTGAAATGTGTACTACTGATTTCAAATTAATCAAGTGTAGTTACTTAAGAAGCGAATTAGTGACTTGAAAATGGTTTAGTGTAGTTACTTGAAAGATAAACTTGTGATTTGAAATTAGTAAAGTGTAATTATTTGAAAATGTGAATTCATGACTTGAAATTGGTGCACCTCCTCCTGTAGAAGAAGATATGATGCAGATTTGATTGGTCTAATTCCTGGAAATACAAACATGTTTGGTAGAGTGTTTATCGAGCCCGATGGATCTTTGTAAGTTTATTTTTCAATTGATAGGTTCATTTTTTTCATTAATAAAATATTCAAGATTACATACTTATTATGTTATTTACAGGTGGTATCCCGCGTCAAAAGAGTTTAAGGTATATTAGATTTAATTATTATTTAGTTAACTTATATATATATATATATATATACACACACACACACACACACATCAGTCATATAAATTCATATAATACTAGTCAATTGATTTTCAGACAATGTGTTATTGGTTGACAACACACGATCAGGCCATTTCTACAATTTTTGAGAGACATGCTGTTATGTCACATCAGATTGCACATCCTAGACGGGCCATAACACAAGCCGTTGCTCCTGATTCAAGTAGCGAAGAGGAAACAAATAGTGATGATGAGTTTGTTGGGGCTACTCCTTAGTGTTGTTGGACTTGACTTTTAGATAATTTTTAGATATTTTGAACTTAGCTTTTAATTAGTGAAAAATCTTTAGGATTGTTTTAAGTATTTTGAATGTTGTTGGATTCATTGTTTAAGTGTTGTTGATTTGAATTGCTTAAATGATTTGTTGATGAAGAGTGTTGTATGATTATTGTAATAGTGTGTGTTGCATGAGGGATGTATATATTGAATTGCACTTTTATTTAGTAGGTGGGATGCAAAAAATGCAGATTTTTGCATTAAAAAAAATGCAGAAAAGCGACGACGGCCATTGCTTTTTTATTCATTATGAAGAACAAAAAGCGACGACCAACGTTGCTTTTTTATTCATTATGAAAAACAACAAGAGACAACCAACGTCGATTTTTATTCTTTATGAAGAACAAAAACTGACGATCAACGTTTTTTTTTTCAAAAATTATTTTATTTTTCTCAAATTTCGACGGACAACGTCAATTTTTTTAAAAAAATATTATTTTTTTCAATAAAACGACGATGTCCGTCGTTTTTTGTTCATCGTGTGTTCTTCACAAGATGAACAAAAAATGATGCACAACGTCACTTTTTGTTCATCATGTGTTCTTCACATAAATAACAAAAAGCGATGCACAATGTTGCTTTTTCAAAATATAACTAATTTTTTTTCTCTAAAAGCGACGTTGTTCGTCGTAATAAAGCGACGTAGGCCATTGTTTTTTAAAAAATAATGCTCCTTTTTGAGACAGAAAAAAATGACAGATTTCCGTTGATTTTACCCAAAAAAGCGATGCTGACCGTCGCTTTTGGCCGTCACTTTTTGATAATTTTTTAGTAGTGTTCAGATTTGCTAATTCACCAAGTATGGGGAGAGTGGGCGGTAAAGAACTCCAAGATTACCCCTTATGTATAGCTGGTGTAGGGTTTATGTAGAAAATTCAAGGAAGTTAATTTCAGACATATCCCGAGGTTACAGAATGAGTTTGCTGATGCTTTGGCTACTATATCCTCCATGATTTAACACCCATATTACAGTTACATTGATCTTTTGGAAATAAGCTTGAAGGAACAACCCGCACATTGTGCGCACTCAAAGAAGAACTTGATGAAAAGTCATGGTACAATGACATGAAAAGTTATTTAGAATCTGGAACGTATCCTAAAGAGTCTAGCAGCAATCAGCAAAAGGTGATCCAGCGTTTGGTAAATAATTATTTTTCTTGTCGGGAAATTTTTTTTGATGAACTCTAGACTTAGGATTCCTAGGATGTGTTGATGCCGCAGAAGCTATAAAATTAATAAAAGAATTACATGAAGAAGTTTGTGGGGCCCATATGAACTGGTTTTCCCTTGCTAGAAAGATTCTGAGAACTGGTTACTTCTGGATGACTATGGGAAATGATTGTAGAAAGTATGTGCAAACGTACCCAAAATGCTAGAAACACAGGGATTTGATTCGTGTGCCTCCGCATGAGCTTTATGCGATGAGTTCACCTTGGCCTTTTGTAGCTTAGGGTATAGAAGTTATCGGACCAATAGATACACCAACGTCAAATGGGTATAGATTTATTTTGGTTGCTATTGATTACTTCTCTAAGTGGGTCTAAGCTGCTTTATATAGAGCCGTCACCAAGAAGGTGGTTGCACATTTTGTCAAGAATAACTTGATTTGCCGATTTGGAGTGCTAGAATCAATCATTACTGATAATAGGGCTAACATGAAAAATCACTTGATGAATTAGATTGTTTATCGCAACTCAACCACATATCGTCCATAGATGAATGGAGCAGTGAAAGCCGCCAATAAAAATATCAAGAAGATATTGAGGAAAATGGTTGAAAAAGATAGATCATAGAATGAGATGTTGATTTATGCTCTGCTAGGGTATCGCACAATAGTTTGAACTTTAACTGGGAAACCCTTATCTACTTGTTTATGGAAATAAAGCTATGATACCTGCCGAGGTTGAAATACCTTCCTTAAGGATTATTCAAGAAACCGAATTAAGTAACGAAGAATGGCTTTGCACTCGCTATGAACAACTCATTTTGATTGATGAGAAGAGAATGGTTGCTATGTGTCATGGCCAATTGCACCAACACAGGATGATCCATGCCTTCAATAAGAAGGTAAGAGCTCAATCATTTGAAGTTGGGCAATTGATTCTCAAATGCATATTCCCTCACCAAGAAGAGTAAAAAAGAGAATTGTCAAGGACCATACATAGTTCGCAAGGTAATATCCGGATGAGCTCTGATTCTATTTGACATGGATGGTCAAGAGTGGACCAAACTAATCATTTCCGCTGCGATAAAGAGATACTATGTTTGAAGCATATTTTTAGTTTACGTTTCCTAGATTTATGTGTAATCGCCTTGATGATAGTATTTGTTTTATGATGATTCATTATCTAGAATCTTTTTCCTTTTATGTACAAACTACGTTTGACTTGAATTCCCAAGAAAGGGATACGTAGGTGGCCTATGTCGACTTCGATCATCGTTAGGAGAATTTATCCTTTCCTTTCAAGTACGAACCACGTTTGACCTGAATTCCTAAGAAAGGGATACATAGGCATCCTATGTCAGCTTCGGTCAATCCCTTAGGAGAATTTATCCTCTCCTTTTATGTATAACCTACGTGATGACCTGAATTCCCAAGAAGAAATATGTAGGTGGTCTATTTCGTCTTTGGTCAACCCATTAGATTTTTCTATATATCCCTAGCATAGTCCTGAACTACGCTTGACCTAATTCCTGCTTCAACGGGATACATAGGCACCCCAACGACTCAGTCATATCAAAAGAAAAAAATCATTACCCAACAAAGAGAACAAAGACAAACAAATATTTCGGATCCCCTCAAGCTTACATTAGCTTAAACAACATTAAACTGGGGCAGAAATTTTGAGAAGGGCCTCAAAATTTTCACCAAACACTGGAATATATTTCAAATTCCCCAACACCAAAAGGTCAAAGTTAAGCTTTAGAAATCACTATCCGTGATAAAGTCTAGATAGACTACATCACCAGCTATGATGGATCTTCTGGTATAACTCCCTAGCAATGATGATGGGTTCCTGGAAATCCTCCATCAGAAGGTTAGATATGTACGAGCCTCAAGAGGAAGACGTTCATTGAGATAGTACATGGCATGACTGATAGACATTTTCTAAATGCTTTTGCACAAGTTTTGAAACTAAGTTTTCAAAATCAAGACTATTTTTGAAAATCAGTACACACTTTTTTACTTAGTTTTTGCCTAGACATCTGTTGAAATAGTTAGTCAAGGAAAAAGTCCAAACATGACGGAGTACCCAAAAGATAGCAAGGAGCAAACTAAGGATCGAAGGAGGTCAACACGGAGTAGTTTCATTCAAAACTAACCATGTTTTTGTGGATGCAGGAATCAATACACAAAATGGGGATCTTCTTCAATGAATCCCAAGAAAATTGGGAACCACACCAAGCATATGTTGCTCAAGAATGGTATTCTTGGGTAGCCCCAAAAACGGGTTCAACACCCATCCATCAAAGACCCTTTAAGGTGTCTATCTTATTTCAAAATATTGTGAATGAAAAACAAAGCGCCTTATCCTCCTTATGAATATTTTATTTTGAATTTTTATAAATAATAGTCATTAGTAAAAGTGACTTTGTGTCTCCTAAATATTTCTTTTGAGCGTAGGTGCATTCAAAGAAGTCGGCACAATAAATACACAGTTAAAAGGACCACTCAATAGGAGGAAGAGTAGAAATGCATCCTCAAAATTTGCCTTGAAGTGAAGCAAATAGTATTTGAGTGACACCAAAAAGGGTTTTTACCCATTTATTTGCATCTGGTAGGTCTACTATTTAAATATTTTTTTAAAAAGAGAGGATGAATAGTAGATTAAGCCGTTATGATTATGATGTCGAGTATTTTTCATTCTGTCTACCTTGAGTATGGGTACATGTAGAAAGGAAAAACATAGGCAAATGAGCTTAGATAAAGCTTCTCTTCAAATCGTTGAGAGGGTCATTCCATTTCATCTCATGCTATGCCAAAAGGGTCATCTATTTTATTCCATGCTGAGAGGGCCATTTCATATCATATCATTACCACGATGGTCATTTCATTCCATTATCGAGAGGGCTATTCTGAGGGGGCCATAGCCAAGAGGGCTATTATGTTATTTAATTAAGTCTCTGTAATCACTCTCCATGCAAAACAACAAGGTATGGCATTGGGAGATACTTCGGAGCACCAATATCCATTGACCATGCGATGATAACATAATTTGGCATCGAGGATATCACAATATTTTATATCTGCTGACCATGCAAAAGATAGTGCACCCTACGTCAAGGATATTTCAGCATTTTATGAATTAGCATGCATCAACATATCAAGTTCAAAAGCATGATTCGAAGGGACGTCTTTAAGTCGCTATTTGAAAATGGATGACATATAAGATTTCCTAGAAATTGACAAATCGAGGGTCATCTATAAGTTACATTATTTGAAATAGGATAGTGTGCGAGATTACCTATGAGTTGATAGTCCATAGGTCATCCGTAAGACGCAATAACATCCTAACTGGATAGTGTGCAAGGTACTCAAAGATCGATAGTTTGAAGGTTATCCATAAGTCACAACTAAATTCTTACAAAAAAAATGTGAGATTATCAAATTGATAGGTCCAAGTGTTCTCTATAAGCCGCGTCATATCAAAAATTGATTATGTGTAGGATTACCCAAAGACTAGAAATTTGAGAGATATCTATAAGTCATATTGTATCCAAGGTTGGATAATGTGCCGGAATACCTAAGAGCTAGCGATTGGAGGAATATCTATAAGTCATCTCTTATCCAACTTCGGATAATGTGCAGAATTACCTTAAAAGCTAGCAACTCAAAGGATATCTATAAGTTTCCTCGTATCCAACATCAAATAATGCACAAGATTATCCAATTAACAATTCAAGAAAAATCTATCAGTCATATCGATACGAAAGATGCGCAAGACTTACCCGAAGTCATATGTAAAAGATCATTATCAATAGCCAAAGACTTTATCATTCCACATACAACAAGCCTTATAGGTGGTTAAAAGGGTTGCCATATCAACATAAGATTAAGCAGTTGCAGGGACCGTTCTACGCAAAGTGTCGTCGGTATCCGAGAGGGCCACCCCATTTTAAAGACATGTTCAATCGACAAAAAAACTATTTTATTTGACAACCAATAGGGTTGTTATGCTGTTATTTCAAATTGTTTTCCTCCGAACAGGTACATGAGAGGGCGATTGCACTTTTCTGATAACAATTCACGTGGAGATATAGTAAAAAGACTATATACCTTTTTCGTGAATCATGTTTATTACTAACTATTTGTGTTTGAGATATTGTTGAGAGAATCCGAGAGGATGAAAATCTCCAATCAAAACCACAAGTGAGGACGACTCCAAGAAGAAAGAAGTATAACGTGAAACTCTTTCTTAGTAGCAAAACGGGACATAGTCTAAAGAAGGACGTCAAACTCATTAGGCATGAACTAAAGAATAATAGCCACCACCATCAAACTACACCCCTATTAGATGGCATGTGGGTATTTTGGGATATTCTGATTTCAGCTTCACTTTTGAGATATTTTTAAACTCATATCGAGGGTAACCTTCTCTTCCTTCAAATTCGGGTGACAACATACCTAGAGTTTTGGAAACTATACCCAGGTAAGTTCTTACCTATGAATGTGAAGAATCCCACATTCATGGTTAAGAGGTTACAAGCCTCTTTTTCATAACTCGAACGACTTGTCACTCCTCCCGAGCCAAAGATTGTCTAAAATAAAAAGACTATTTTTTTCTACCGACTGAGTCAAACTACAAACAGTCTAATTCCCTGAATTCAGGGATATGTAGTTTGGTCTCTATGTTGAAAACTCGACTACATTCCCCCCTCCCCCACAAATTCTTTCCCCCATAGCTTTTCGATTTCATCAAAAACTCAAAAGTAGCTTGTGATGTTTTAAAATTCAAGCTTTATGAACTACAAGTGACCTGAATTCTCATGAAACTTAAGCTATGTAGGAAATTGGACACTGGAGTGCAACCATAATACCATGAACTTGTGCGAAAATCAACCTCTTTCAGAAATGAATTTGTGGTTGGACAAAAATTAGGAACGTCAAACTCCCTTTGCCAAGGGTTACTTGCACCTACCTTACTGAAAGGGAGGGGCAATTGTTGACACCTAATTTTTGTCCTCCACGACCAAATTTAATCCTGAGTTTCTTTAATTTTTAATAAAACCTGAATGATTATTTCATTTGAATAAATGTGTTCTAAAATACTTGTTTTGGGTTAATTTTGTCATTTAAGTGACAATTATATGTTTTCGTATTTACATATAAGAGATAAATTAGTTACTTAAATGAACATTTTTATCAAAATTGGACTATTATTGAGATTAATCTTGAAAATTAATTCAAATGGGTAAAATTTTGATTTAAATATAATTTGTTCTAAAAAATAATTTATTTAGAGATATATTTATTTGGTTTTATTTAATCAAGAAGCTTGGGGTAAACGAGTTAATAATTCGTATTAGATCTTATTTAAATTTTAGTCAATTTATTGAATTTGGTCATAATTCAAATCAATTTGGCCATAATTGAAATGCGATTGGCCAATTAGTTTTGAATATGACTTTAATTTAAATAAAATTGACTATAATTATGATTTAGGGTCATAATTGCAATATAATTGACTAATTGATTTTCAATTGACCAAAATTTAAATGAGATTGACTAATTTAAATTTAATTTTGGCTATTTAATAAATAGCCTAAGCCAATCTACCCATTCAAATCCCAAAATTCAAATTTGAATTTCAAATTTATGCTAGATTGTACAATTCCACCTCAACATTATCCTTTTTTCCATTTGAATTTCAAAATTTGTACTAGATTGTACAATTGCCCTCAACCTTATCCCTTTTTCATTCTTGAAATGCTAAATTTGTACTAGATTGTACAATTCCCCCTCAACCTTGTCTTTTTTCCATTTTTGAAATTCAAAATTTGTACTAGATTGTATAATTCCACCTCACCTTATCCTCTAACAAACCTTATCCTTAATTTTTAATTTTTAAAACACCCTATGTTCTTTCTCTCACATTGGTGGATTCAAAGAATTGAATCCCCACCCTTTCCTATAAATACTACTACTATTTTGGTAGAAGGCCAAGTCAAAAAGAGTTGAAAAAAGCTTTTTTGAGCAAATAGTTAAATTTTTTCTAGTAAAATTTTTAGAAAAGATATCGGCTACTTGGAGTTCTTGAAAGCTTTGATCTTTTGGTGGTGATCAAAACTCAGAAGAAGTCTCAAAGTCCTGTTTTGCTGCTTTAGAAAAGGTAAACACACATTTTCTTTTTTAGTTTTGTTATCATTTACTTCTTTATCTCCTTCTTCGTAGTTTCGTAGTTGTAATTTTGTTTGCTGAGATTGTTTGTTGTAGACGACCTTGAAGGTCATAGGATGTTGTGATATCATTATTATAGTTATTTTTCTGTTCATGGTGTAAAATGAGCTAACGATTGCTGAACGTGTTTCTTTGGCTTTCTTCTTTGATTATTATGATTAGATGGATAAATTTTTGACCTTTGTTTGATTAAAATACGTACTCATGCGTTGTTTAAATTTGTTATTGTTGATATGTTCATTTTTATCATGTAAAATTGTTTCCTTTATATCAAAAGGAATAGTCACTATTGTTTGTGTCGCCTTAATAAATTTAATGGATAAAGTGTCGATCTTTACTTAATTGACATACGTACTCATGTCTTGTTGAAATTCGTTATTGGTGGATATGTTCACTTTTAGCATTTAAAGTTATTTTCTTCATGTCGAAAAAGAATAATCACTATTGTTTGTTTTGCCTTAATAAATTTGATAGATAAAGTTTCGATCTTTGCTTGATTGTAATACGTACTCATGCCTTGTTGAAATTTGTTATTGGTGGATATGTTCGCTCTTAGCATGTAAAGTTATTTTCTTTAGGTCGGAAAAAAAAATCACTATTGTTTGTTTCTCCTTAATAAATTAGATGGATAAAGTTTCGACCTTTGCTTGATTAATACATATTCATGCCTTGTTTAAATTTTTTATTGGTGGATATGTTCTCTTTTAACATATGAAGTTGTTTCCTTTATGTCGAAAAGAATAACTACTATTGTTAAGGGTTCATGAAATTGTTTCTCAATTTGAAGTAGTCAGTTACGTTTATCTAGGAATTTAGCATTATTTTTTAAGGCATATTATAGTGTGCTATGTTTGTGGCCTAGCGATTTGCAAAATCATCGTTTAAGGTTGAAGTTGACCACTTTGGCATACACGTGATAGTTGACTCATTTACATGTGAAAGTTGTAATTTAAGAGCTACTTTTAAGATCTAACTCCTTTGCCGATCCTTAATTATTTTGATTAAAGAGTTATTTTTCTCTATGATTATATGCTATGATGAAATGCTAAATTCTTTTGATATATATTTGCGGTCATGATTTACTCGTTTTCATGGTCAAAGCTGTCTTTGATTTTCTCTTGTTTAGATTGAAAATTTATTAGGTTTATAGATTTTGTTGAAAGATTGTAAAACTAAAATAGGAGTTGGCACAATTGAGCATTTTTTTCTTAGAATTAATCTTCTACCATTTTCCTTATCTTGTCTTTGAATGTAATTTCTCAGACATGTTTAATATCTATAATTTGCTTCACTTCACTTATTGATTTACTTCTTAAAGTATCTTTTTTTTTTCATTTAGACGTCCCATTGTTAGTCACATACTATAGTTAATTTTCTTCAAGTTGCTCATTCCCCTTTTCTTTCTTTAATGAAAACATGCCTTAGACTTTATCATATCATAATATTTGGTGCAAATATGTGTTAATCTATAGGGAATATTTGCCTAAATTTTAAGCAACAATGCTTGTGGATCCATGTCTTCTTTTTAAGGGTTAGTTGATTATATTGTGTTAGGTTCAATTTTTTATAAGATTGTTTAAGAGATAAGTTAATTTTCTTTTCGTTGGATAATTTGGTTTGCTTTGATATCAAAGTTTACTATTTCTTTATGCTTGAGAATACTATCTTTTTCATATCATCATTTATCTATTAAGTGTAGAATTTTTGAACACATATCAATTTCTTTTTTATCCTTTTCTTTGCATGAATCGGCTTTGGAGTTCAAATGGACTCCTTTCCTCTTGCATTTCATAATGGGCCAATGAGGCCCATCTTTTTGAGAAACTCCGAAAGAAGGTCCAAAAATTAATTATATGGTGTGCGGGTTCAAGAAGATGGGAGAAGAAGAAAAATAGGTCAAAATCCATTGATGAGGTCGCGAAGAGACTTGCAAAGTCTTGTTTGTATTATAGCCTTATTTTTATTTATTCGTTTAGTCATTTATTTATTCATTCATTTGAGACTCGAAGCCAAAGTTGTAATTTAATACAAGTGAAACATATTTTGGGCCCCAAAGGTCCGAAAAGATAGTTTAGGACAAGTTATGGGCCAAAACCCAAGTATTTAGATTAGGACAACTGAAGATGGGTTAAAAGCCCAAATTAGCTTACGACAGGGTTTATGGATTTGGGCCTAATGACCTAAGTCTTTTAGTCTCCCCTTTCTCCTTTATATGCTAATTGTTTTTAGTTTTCTTAGACTTAGTTAAAAATCCCCACTAGGTCGTCAAAATTTGTTTTGCACTATTATTGAAAACATTTTTTCTTTAATCAATTTCTTTTCAAAAAATCAATCTTCCTTTTTAAAGTTAATCAAAAAAACTGTTTTCAAATAGTTCAGATAACCCCAAGTTAACGGATACTCTTGCTGCTTTAACAATCTTCCAAGAGTACTACTAGGAACCACTTGCTCGGTATTTCTAAGCTTAATAGATTTTTTTCTATTTTGAATCTTTTAAGTAATATTTTTAGTTTTTCTTGATATTTTCTCAAAAATCAAGTGACGTCTCTGTAATTTTCTTAAAGGGACAATACTCAGAAAAATTCTGAACTTTAACCGGATTTGACTGAGTATAACATTTTGAGAGGGGGGGAGGGGGGGGGGAATTAAATCCATTTTAAAAAGTTTAGGGGGGTAATAGGACCCCCGCAAAGTTCAATATGCTTAACTGAAAATTCGGTCAAAGTTCAGGTATTTTTCTGAGTATTTTTCCTTTCTTAAATTATTTTAATTTTTTTTTTTTAAGTTTTGAAATAGTTTAAAAGGTTAAAACCAATGTTTTTCAACCCTTTGAAGTCGAAAAATGATAGAACAATGAGGATTATATGTCCTCTGAAGATGATTGTATACCTTGTCTATTAAGGCAACCTTGTGATAACAATAGTGATGATGAGTTTTATAATATTTACCCTCATTAAGGATCTAAATACTAATGTTCTTGAAAATGATAAATTATCAAAACTTTTGGAGATTATCATTGATCTTGAGATAAGATCTCAAATAATAAAACAGATGAAAAAAATTCTATTAGTTTCACTAAGAAATAATGAAAATTTCCTTCTTAAAAAGGACCTTATACTATATATGAAGTTCAAAGATCCTTAAAGAAAAGGAGCGAATTGCTAATACTTCTACAACAACTCGTGATTTGAATATAGAGATTGATAATCTCAAGAAAGAAATTATTAGTGTCAAAGGTAACAATATGATGTCAGATAAAAAAAATTCTTATTTAGAAAATCAAAATATTGTCACAGGGACTATCGATATAATATACCGAATATGTCAGAAGAGGAATTTCTTCAAATTATCGAAGTTATAGAATGACAAAAATTTTATTTAAAAATTACTCTTTTAATCGACTATAATTTTAAGATAGAAGTTACAACTCTTATTTATAGTGCGGCAGACTGTAATTGTATAGAAGAAGGCTTAATACCTTTTAAATATTTTTATAAAACCACTCATATTTTAAGAAATTCTAGTGGTCATAGAACGGGAGTTGAATACAAAATTTTCAAAGCATATATTTGTCAAGGTAAGTCATGTATGTCAGAAATATTTATTTTGATAAAAGATATTAACGATAAAATTATTTTAGGTGTCTTCATGGTTTCTTCATTTATATCCTTTTACCAGGTGGGATGAAACTGGTATAACTGAAATATTTGATAATAAAGAGATTAAATTTGAATTTATTTCATACCCAATTCAAGATTTTTAGAAACCACCTCACTTTTTCTACTTTCATTGTAAAATATTCATCTATCAGTAAAAGTCTAATAGTTTATTTATTTTTCAGAAGACACTGGTTAAGCTCTTTAATTTTAAGGTACTTTAACTTTCTATTCTTTATTTTATTATCTTTACTTTAAATTAGCCTAAATGATAGGCTAAATATTTTTGTGTTGAAGATAAACGAAGACCTAGGCCTTATGAAAAAGAAATAATAATAAACGAGAAATATTATTTGTATCTTAAGAAAACAAAAAAGCTATATTTAAATTTATACTTATATTATTCCTTAATAGAACAAAGGCAATTGTATAAAGACATACTTTTAGCCCCTCAAAAATTAAGAATAGACCCTATTATAGTAATAAAACAGAAGATAAAGTTCATAGAAACAAGAATACAAATAGTAGGATCTCAAATTTATTATTATACAAAGAAAATAAAGCTGAAAAAAAAAGAAAGAAAGAAAAAATGGATATATATATCTTGCTTAATCTATGAACAAACACCAAAAGGTAAAGGCTAAGTTAGACAAGTTATACCCAAAGTATATTAAGCGAAATTTACAAAATAATAACTAAAATTTCAAGACTGGAAGTTAAAATTTTAATACATCTACAATCAAGAAATAAAAAAATTAAAATAGTAAAACGCAATAGTTACTTTTAAGTAATTAGACTATTTAGATTTAAATGTACAACCAAAAAGAAAATATAGAAGATTAAAAGATAATTCAGTTATTGAGTATAACTTTTGGTACGAAAAATATGTGTTACATGGAGAAGACCAACAACTTAATACTATTACAAATTTGATAATAAATCTAGGAGAAATTATTAAAAAGAAAAATACTGAAATATTAAAGACTTTAAAAATTCTTGAAGACCTGCAAAGCAAACAAAAGAAACTTTAAAAAGATTAGAACAAAATTATGATTTTCTAAAAATTCAACAATCAAAAATAGAGAAGAAACTACAAATTCTGAACAATAAAGAAAAGCACAACATATAAAACCCTAAAATAAAAACAAAACCCAAGACACAATAGAGAAGAAAAATAACTAAGCACAAAACAACAACCCATACCAAAAATAAATGAATGTAATGGATCTATATAACTTAATCCAAAAACCTAGTTTAAAAGGTTATGATTGTAAGAGACAAATATATGCGAGATTTAACACTTCGTGCATGTCTAGGACTGGACATTTGAAGCATGAACAATATAATATCAAGGTTGAACACTTAAATAACCAAAATATAGGAACAAGCTAAGTCTGAGTCTAACATTAATAAGAAATGACGTTGGAACGTAACTATATCCAAAAGCTAGTTTACAAGATTTACAAGAAATACACAGTTTCTATACACATTCTATACATACATATTTTATACAATAATTATAAAGTTTCTATACACATTATATACATACGTATCTCATACAACAACTATAGAGCTTCTATACACATTCTATAGATTTTCTTATTTATATTTTATACATATACATATTTTCTATAATTATACAATTTCTATACATATATCGTATGTATATATATATATATATATATATATATATATATATCATTTTTATATAATTGTTATAAGTTAATAGTATTTTTTTTAAAAAAAATACTATTAAGTTAACAAGACAATTATTTTTAAGGGGGAGAATATCCATATCCATCACGTGAATTGTCATGAATGGCATCTTTCTTGGAATTAAATTAAAATTAAATCCAATTAATATAGGAGTAAATACCTTTCTTGGAATTAAATTAAAATTAAATCCAATTAATATAGAAGTAAATACTACTTTGGAATACTTAACACTTTTGTGGGGAAAAAAAGTCACCTTTCTTGGAACTTGACAATTTTCTAAAGAAACGGACAACATTCATTTCCTCGCCTTCATTTTATTTTAGAGTTAATTCCTCAAAATGTCATTAAACTTGTGTAAACATCTCTCTAAAGTAATTTTTGTTTCTTTTAGGATATTATTGTTACTAAACTATTCATTTCTTTACTTTATAAGGTAAAACTAAGAAATTATTAAAGATATATTTGGAGAATCACAAGGAAAGTGAAAGTAAATGTAATTACATAATTCAATTCTCTATTAGGAATAGAGAATTAGGTACAATTTTGTGATGTAATTACAAAGTTACATTTTATTTAATTTTTTAAATAAAATTTAATATATTTTTTTTAATTTCTTTTTTATTTCTATTATTTGAATTTCTTTTTTATTTTTATTTTTTTTTTAATTTACATTATTTATCTTTCATCTCTTTTCTTCTCATTTTCCAACTTTACTTCTTATGATTTAATATAATTACTCATATTTTTTTCTTTATTAACGCATTATTGCATTTTTTATAATTTTTATTCTAGTGTTTGAATTAAAGTAGTATTTTATTATTGAATGAGATTATAGACTTATGTGTTGTTCGTTCTTCTAAATTATATTTACTCGTTGGAATTTTATACAAGAGTATTATGTTTTTCTCTTGGATTTTGAATTTATGTTTCGGTTTATTTGTATTAGTGGTATAGACATGCTATTTCAAATTGCATGTCACTGGAAATTGTCTAATAACATATAATTTTAATTTTTCTATGGCTTTCCAAATATGTCCTTAACTATTTTTTAGTTTCACCTTATTTTGGAAAGATGTACATAGTTTAATGAAAATATTTTCCTAAAAGAAATTAACAAAAGTTACTTTGGTAGGATGTTTGCACAAGTTCAATGGCAATTTAAAAAATTAACTCGACAATTTGAAATGACATGTAATATAAAATAGCAAGTCTATAGTACTAAAACAAATAAATTGAAACATAAAACAAAACAAAAATTGAAAATTCAAGAAAAAAACACAATACTCTTATATAAAATTCCAACGAGTAAATAATTCAAACGAAAGGAAAAACACATAAGTCATCTCATTCAATAATGAAATACTACTTTAATTCAAACACTAGAATAAAAATACAATAATGCACTAAATGAAGAAAAATACGAGTAATTATATTTAATCATAAGAAGTAAACGTTGGAAAATGAGAAGAAAAGAGATAAAAGATAAATGATGTAAAATGAAAAAAATAAAAATAAAAAAGAAATTAAAATAATTGAAATAAAAAATAAAATTAAAAGAAAAAATTAAAATTAAAAAAAAATGTAATTTTGTAATTACATCGCGTAATTGCACCTAATTCTCTATTTCTAATTGAGAATTGGACTATGTAATTATATCTAATTTCACTTTCCTTGTGGTTCTCCAAACATATTCTTAACAATTTCTTAGTTTTTTACCTTATAATGGAAAAAAGTGTATAGTTCAGTAACAATATTGTCATAAAAGAAACAAAAGTTACTTTAGTGGGATGTTTACACAAGTTCAATGACATTTTAAGGAATTTACTCTTTATTTTAAGAAAAAAAAATCATGACTGTACAAATTTAATGAATAAGTTTTTTTTATTTAATAATTAAGGTAGCAAATGTTATATAACAATATTAATTAGGTTTCCGTTGATATGAGTGATAATAGAGTAGTAAATGATCTTTTTGAAAAAAAAAAAAATTCAAATAACAACAACACACTCAATTTATTCTCATAAAAGGATATCAATTTATGAATTGAATATTGAATATAATTAACATTTAATTATTTTATGAAAATTTTAATTTTTTTTTTTGAAAGTGAAAAAATTGAAAATTCTAATTATGAGGGAGAGAATTACAAGGTAAAAATTACGTTAGTTGAAAATATGAGTTGTTCTATTGACATCGTCGTGGAGGGTAAGGTAAAAATTAGAGTCTGGAGCAGCTGAAAGGATTAATTTTTAGAGTAAATTTTTTAAGGAAACGATGAATATTGAAAAAATTAAATGAAATAGGTTAATGACTCGTAAGTCGCTCGACCATAATGATTTATAAGTCGCTGATCCACCATCGACTTTCTTTATTTTTTAAAATTTAATTTTAGTCTTTCTCATATAAATTTCTTATTTGTGTTTGAGTCAAGTTAACTTATATCACTTGATTTCATGTCGATCCCCCCAAGAGATCAAAATCATTGTTTGGTATGTTTTTGAACAATAAGACAACCTTTAAATGAAATATACAAATGCGATTATCGAAAAATTTATTAGTACGGAGAAATAAAGAGAAGAATCATCATTTTAAATATAAATTTCATCGTACGTTGCAACTTTATTGACCGAAAAAAATATTAAATATTATCTTGAAAAAGGTGACAAGAGATTAGAGGATAAATAATTCTACAAATTATTTATTGTACATTTAATTGAGTAAATTATGAAATAAATTAATCAAAAATAAAATTAAATATTTCAAGTCATAAAGTTATTTTTATTCCACTTAAACTTATTCCTAACCATAACAGACCTTCTTTTCTAATGCTGTAGTATTAAAATGTATTTTGAGTAAAATTAGTAACGTTTTGTGAATCTCAATACGTAAGGTAGATATTTTTTATTTGAATTGAGAATCCTTTAGAAGCAACCTCTTTAACTTTATAAAATAGAATTAAATATCTTCACACACCATACTTTTTCTACATCTTGGACCTTGTTTTTTATAAAATATTATTCTTACTCTTCTTTTTTTTTTTTTTACAATTTTTTTCCTGAAAAAGGTACCTTGTCCTTCATTTAAAAAGAATATATATATATATATATATATATATATATATATATATATATATATATATATATATATATATATATATACTCTCTTTCTTTTTTTGATTAAAGTGATAATAACGTTAACGACAAGAAGAAAACGGACGAGAGTAAATGTAGAGTCTGACCTGCCTTGTAGTTTTACAACTAATTTCCATATATAATTCGATTATTAAATTTAAAAACCAAAATAATGGAAATTTAATAGATTAATAATAGGCTTTAAATTGTTATCTTTTTAAGTAGTGCATTGTTTGTAAAAATATATTATTTGTTTACAAAAATATCCTTCACTTTAGTTAACTTAATTATTTTTATGTTTCTATTCCTATAATTTTTCTATGTGTTCAGTTATGTGTCAATATATAAGATTCATACGTATTTATCTAAATAATACTTGTTATTAAACTGTACATTACACTTTAATAATCGTATTATATTGTCCTAATGTTGATATTTTATGGTTAAACATATTTTGCCTTCTTAGCCACAAATCACAGAACATTTTGATCCATGAGCAGTACTTTATCCCGTTTAAAGGGTACAACTTATAAAGAGTAATACGTGTAGGAGAAAAAACAAAATCCAACAGTTGTGAGAAAGTGAAAATTAAAGAATTAGTTTAGTCATTTTATAATTTTATTCAAGGATAAATTAGGGTGGGATAACTTATACCATCAAATGTGTGGGATAACTTCAGGGGCGGCTCAATGCAAATTGTGGCCTAAAGCCAACTTTAAGAAGAGGCCTTAAATTAATTAATAAAATTATGAATATATTTGTTTGATTTCTTTTCTTTTTGTTTTATAGTGATGGTGTACATACCATCTTGTATGTATATTTTCTATTCATGTGACTACATATTAGTGCTTATTATATAGTTTTTGAACTAGATATTAGTTTTTGAACATCTAAATTTTAAATATTGCATTAATCTAATCTTATTTAGCTTCAAAAATTAGTCAAATTAACCTTCGAAACAAAAAATTGCATTACCTTTTTCTAAGACAATATCTAATATTTTTTTCGGTCAATAAATTTTCAGTGTATGATAAAATGTGTATTTAAAATGATGATTCTCATCTTTGTTTCTCCATATTATTAACTTTTTTGATAATCGCATTTGTATGTTTCAGTTAAAGGTTGTCTTACTGTTCAAAAACCTACCAGACAATTATTTTGATCTCTTGGAGGGATCGACATGAAATCAAGTGATATAAATTAGCTTAACTCAAACAAAAATAAGAAATTTACATGAGAAAGACTGAAAATAAATTAAAAAAGAATAAAGAAAGTCGCTCGTGGATCAGCGAGATATAAGTCATTATTGGAGATATAAGACATTCATATAAAATCTATATATTTTTGCAGATCTCCAATTTATTGGAGAAAGAAATGCATATAAGAAATAAGGAAACAAAGTCGATATAAAATTGATAGGAATGATATAGAATTTAAATCTCAAGATTCTCAAGATTTTGTAATTGAAGTATGGTAAATGGAAAAAGGATGACAAATGCTCCATTTTTCTTCTTTTTTTCTTGATAAGGGGGAGAGAGTTTGTAACGGCTATAATTGACGTGAAGATAACTGTATACTTTGATTATATATAGAAAAATCTAAGGGGTCGTCTGGGGTGAGGTACTAAGGCAAATAATTCAGATATAAAATAATAATTTCAGGATAAATTTCTTAATGCACCGTTTGGTTGACAATACTCGAGATAACTTATTCCGGGACTATTAATAGTATCGGGATAAGTCATCCAGTGCCGGCTCAAGGGGGAAGCAACAAAAGCCAAGGCTTTAGGCCCCCCAAATTAAAGGCCCCATATTCTCACTAATATTTAATATTATATAGTATATATTAGAGAATTAGTATCCTTTTTTCGTTAAAAGAATAAAATTCATACTTGTCTTTTGAATATTTTATTGAGTTTATGTAGAAACAAGTAGATATTATTCAGATAAATATTCCTTTCGTTTCAACAAGAGATTAAAGGATAATTAATTCTACAAATTATTTATTGCTTATTTAATTGAGATAAATTACGAAAGAAGAAAAGCTGACGAGAGTAAATGTAAAGTCTGACCTGCCTTGTAGTTTTGCAACTAATTTCCATATATATAATTCGAATATTAAACTAAAACACTAAAACAATGGAAAATTAATGGAGTAATAGGCTTTAAATTGGTACCTCTTTTTAATATATAAAAACTAGGGGCGAGCATTGGGTATTCGGTTCGGTATTTTTAAATTTCGGGTTTGGTAATTTGGTAATCGGTATTTGATAGTAGATACCACATACCGTACTTATAAACATCGATTCTATAATTCGGTAATTGGTAAATTAAACTTCGATTCGGTACGATTTTCGGTAATACCATTTTAAAGTTGGAAATGTCCAAATTATGTTTTAAATTCAAAAAATATATTTAATAGAAACTCTATTTAATATTCCTTTTATTGTATTTTACGAATATATTACCAAGGTCCAAGAGAATTCGATATTCGATAAATACCGAATACTAAATGGTATTAATATCTTTTACCAAGCTCAATTCCGAATACTCAAATATTAAAATTTTACTCTCAAATACCATACCAAACTGTACATTGCGCTTCAATAATACGTATTATATTATCCTAATGTTGATATTTTATGGTTCAACATATTTTGCCTTCTTAGCCTCAAATCACAGATCTTGATCCATGAGCAGTATTTTATTTCCATTGAAGGGTACAACTTATAAGGAGTAATACATGTAGGAGAAAAACAAGAATCCTACAGTTGTGAGAAAGTGAAAATTAAAGAATTTGGGCATATTTTTGTCATTTTATAATTTTATCCAAGGATAAATTAGGGTGGGATAACTTATATCATTAGATGTGTGGGATAATTTATTTGGTACTATTATTAGTCCTGGAATAAGTTATACTGAGCATTGCCAACCAAACGATATATTAAAAAATTTATTCCAAAATTATTATTCTATTCCGTAATTATTTGCGTTAGTACCTCACCCCCAAACGACCCCTCAGATTTTCCTAGATTTTCCTATATATAATCAAAGTACACCATTGCCTTCATATCCTCTTTCTTTCTTCTGTCAATTATAGCCGTTACAAAATGGAGCATTTGCCATCCTTCTTCCATCTAGAGTATTTCAATTACAAAATCTTGAGATTTAAATTCTATATCATTCATATCAATTTTATATCACGTTGTTTCCTTAATAAATTGGAGATCTTCAAAAATCTATAGATTTTATATGAATGTTGTTTCCTCATCTCCTATACGCATTATATATAGATTTTATATGATGTTGTTTATTATCTTTCTCCAATTTATAAATAGGATATCTGCATAAATCTATAGATTCAAATCCTTTTTACTAAGATACAAAACACTAGTAAAATCAAAATCAATGGCGGGTGAATTTTTTACTCGAAAACACTGGGGCTTTCACTATGTCTTCCGTCTTCCTACTTGCTCTGCATGCAATATTCGTATCTCTTTTCGGTATTTTTTGAACTGTTCTTGCTTTATAAACTAGATAGTATGAAATTGTACCTGTTTGATCGTCTCAGTGATTAGATGCTATCTTGATGTAATTTATGCTATTCGGTCTACTCTGGTATTTTCTGAATTTGTCATAATGGTTTATTCTTTATGCACTAGATAGTATTATACATTTGTTGTTTGATCTAATGTCTCCATTTATCCAATTTGTATCAAAAATTAGATACTATCTAATTGTTTCTATTGAATCTAATGTGGTATTTTCTGAATTTGTTATAACGGTTTGTATTTTTTAAGCCGTTTGATCTAATACTATCTAATTATTGCTATTCGGTCTAATATGGTATTTTCTGAATTTGTCATAACTGTTCGTACTTTATAAACTAGATAATATTATATTGTTGCTGCTCAATGTGTCTAATTGGTATTGAAATTAAATAGTAAATAATTGTTGCTATGCGATCTAATGCGGTATTTCCTGACTCTGTCAAACTGTTTGTACTTTCTAAATTGTTTTATTACTAATAGTTTTGTTGTATTTGCTTTTGCTTTTTTGTGATTGTAGTTTTATTGTTTTTTTTGAAAGGTGTACCTTCCACTTATGGTTGTTTTTTTATTGATTGCTATTGGAGCTCGTCTCGAGGAGACTTCTCCAATTCTCGTGTTGGTTGCGCTGCCGACTGTTGTTCTATTGTGCAGAGAAATGCTTCAACCGCCTGATAGAAGAAGAACTTTGGTTTTATACTGTTTGTGCTTTTTATGTGGATTTTTTTTACAGTTTTTGATGGTTGGAGTGTTATCTTCCAACATGCTTAAGCATGTTGGGATTGATTTCAGGTACTTTCAATGTTCATTATTATAGTTTTGTTTTGAGTTTTGTAATTATTAATTTCTTTTTACTTGTAGGTTTGTTCCTCTTATTGCTGTTGGAGTAGCAAGTTGTTTCCTTTGCTTCAGTATTTTTGTGTTCCTACGTCCAAGAATGTTTTTCCTCTGTTCTTCAGCGGTATATATGACCATGTTGTTACTACTGTTTTTATTCGCTGCTGCACTCTAAAACCTACATATTAATTTCTCTTTGTCCTCTGTATGGGCGGTATATTTGTGATTCTGGTTATTTTGTTTAATGTGTGGTATCATCAATGGTCGAGCATTTTTCTTAGACTATTGTTTGTACTTGTTGACTTTTGGGCTGCTGCTGTTCCGCCCTTTCATAGTCATACACGCATTTGATGAGCTATTTCCCTTTTCTTCTACATGGAAGGTAATTTATTTTGCTTGATAAATTATCTGTCTGCTTTTTGTTTTTGTAATTTGTTTTTTGTCTTGAAATTTTTTTTGGTTGCTTTCTTTTTGCATAGGCTGAGGTGATACTGACTTATAACCTAATCTACATTCTGCTCTATACACAAGACCTATTGTATAATCAAGAAGTTCAGGGTTTTGTGTTCGGTGATGGCAATTTCTATTCCTGGCGCTGTGACTTTATTGGTTTTTTAACCGATTATGTTACTATCCCTTTCCATCTGGTAAGTTTAGTTTAATTTTTTTTTAATTAAAATTTCAATGTTTAACTTTATTCTATTGTTTTTAGGTTGAACTGTGTGTGGTTTGTGAATCTGGAGATTGAACTTTGATGGAGATGCTATGAGTGGAATTCAGAATAATTGATAGATGCTACGAATACTTTTTGTCTTAAAACAGTTCATCCATTGCTCTTATTCTTATGTATTTCCTTTTGGAACTAAAAATGCCAATATTTTTGCTTAGAATGCATTAGAAAGGAGTTCATAATTCTTGTGAGATGCTGCGGATATTGTTTGTCTCAAAATAATTCATCCATTGCTCTTATTTTTCTGTATTTCCCTTTGGAACTAAAAATGCTAGTCTTTTCTTCTCGGACCTATAATAACAAGGTTCAATGTAGACAAAGCACAAAAAACAAAAGAGCATATAGGATATATTAAGCAAAGTAAATTATCTTCCATGCAGAAGAAAAGAGAAATAACTTATTGAATTCGTGGATAACTAATAATGACTTAGTTTGAATCATTTCAAATAAAATTGATCGATTGATCACTCTCCTCGAGATGAATACACGTAGTTGATCATGTAATTACTATGTGATTAATTGAAATTGTAAGTGAACTTATCAATTCATCTTTAATTTTAGTTATTTCAGTTTAGTTATTACGATTTACGAATAATGACTTAATTTGATTCATTTCAAATAAAATTGATAAATTGATCACTCTACTCATGACGAATACACTTAGTTGATCATTTAATTACTATGAGATTAATTGAAATTGTAAGTTTATGTTTAATTTTAGTTAAATCAATTTAGTTATTACTAATAGTGACTTAATTTGAATCATTTCAAATAAAATTGGTCGATTGATCACTCTACTCGGGACGAATACACTTAGTTAATCATGTAATTACTATGAGATTAATTGAAATTGTAAGTGAACTCATCAGTTCATGTTTTAATTTTAGTTAAATCAACATAGTTATTCCTAATAATGGCTTAATTAATTGAATCATTTCAAATAAAATTGGTCAATTAATTATCTACTAAGGATGAAACACTTAATTGATCATGTAATTACTATGAGATTAATTAAAATCGTAATTGAACTTACTAATTCATCTTTAATTTTAGTTAAATGAATATAGTTGTTTCTAATAATGGTTTGATTTGAATTATTTCAAATAAAATTGGTCAATTAATCATTCTACTCAGTATGAAACACTTAATTGATTATGTAATTACTATGAGATTAATTGAAATCGTAATTGAACGTACTAATTTATCTATAACTTTAGTTAAATCAATATAGTTAACTCTAATGATGACTTAGTTTGAATCATTTCAAATAAAATTGGCCAATTGATCACTCTACTCAGGACGAACATACTTAGTTTATCGCATAATTACCATGAGATTAATTGAAACTGTAATTGAACTTATTAATTCATATTTTATTTTAGTAATCAATTTAGTTATTAGAAATAATGATTTAATTTGAATCAATATATGACTAACATGTTACAATAGATGAGTAATTTGTTGGAAATGACCAAACAGATTAAAATATTTGTTGAAAATGACCAAACAGATATAGACATCTGTTGCAATAGATGACTCACTTCTTACAATAATTAATTCATCTATTGAAAATTATCAAACAGATATAGACATCTGTTGCAACAAGTGACTAAGTTATTGCAACATATGACTCATCCGTTGGAAATTATTAAATAGACAAAATACGTGTTAAAAAATAATTTAAAATACTAAAGCTCAAATATTTTTTAGGAGAACTCAAATGTTTTTCCCTTGTCTTCAATTTTAATTAAATCAATTTAGTTATCATTAATAATTGCTTAATTTGAATCAACAACTGACTAACTTAGCTTTTTATAAGCATTTGTTGCAACAGATGACTAACTTGTTGGAACAAATAGGTCATCCGTTGGAAAATAATAAAAATACTAGGGAACTCAAATATTTTTAGGAGAACTCAAATATTTGTCCCATTGTCTTAAAGAATTGTCTTTAATTTTAGCTAAATCAATTTAGTTATTATTAATAATTGCTTAATTTGAATCAACAGATGACTAACATGTTGCAACAGATGATTTATCTGTTGAAAATTATCAAGCAGATAGAAAATATGTTATAACAGATGGGTCATCCATTAGAAAGCAATTAAAATACTAGGGAACTTAAACGTTTTTAGGAGAACTCAAACGTTTGTCCCCTTGATCCTTTTGCATTTGATGAATGATATACTATTTTTGTCTTTTTTACCTGTTTCATGAAATTTTTCATGTGTTTCACTTATTCGTTGTGCCTCTGTTGAAATTTTTGAAATTTTTTTAGGTCAAATTTTGTTTATATATCACTTGGACATTACTTCATAGGTGATTTTGTAAGTATAATTATGATTTTTGTTGAATTTTTTCTTTGTTATATTTGCTACTGCTACAATGGATAGAACCTGCAACATGAATCCAACATATGAGTCATTTGTTGCAACAAGTGAGTAATTTGTTGCAACATATGACTAATTTGTTGCAACAGATGACCCATATGTTAGACTCATGTTACAACATTATAATACGAATCTAACAGATGAGTAATCTATTGCAACAGATTAGTCATATATATTCCAACAGATTACTCATCTATTGCAACAGATTAATCATATATGTTGCAAGAGATTACTAATCTGCGCAACAGATTAGTCATATAAGTTGCAACAGATTACTCATCTGTTGGATTCACGTTACATGTTTTATTCATTGTTGAAAAAACAGCAGTAGCAAATACACCCAGATAAGAAATTCAACTAAAAATTATAATTTTACTTACTAAAATCACCTATTAGTGATACTCAAGTGATATACGAATAAAATTTGACCTAAAAAATTTGATCAAGTAGCAACAGTAGCGGTAACAACAACAATGTTCAACAACAAGAAGAGATGATAATGAAGAACAAAATAATGATAATGAAGAAGAAGATGATGAATAAAGCAACAACAAAAATGAACAACAAAAATTACGAAGAGAGAGAAAATAAATGAGAAAAGAGATAAACACGCCCCTTTTCCTCCGTTTCTAGTTATATTAGGTTTTACATTGGATCAAAGAGTAAATTAAAAAACTTGTGGGTTATTTTTAATCTTTTCTTACTTTCTTAATCCTTAATAAAATAATTGTCACCTACACTCAATTATTAAGACTTGTGTCACCTACATCTCATTTTAAAACTCTTTTGTCACCTACAACCCAAAACCCCTAGTTTCTATACACATCCTATACAATATTTAGCTACTATAATTACTTAGATACAATTTTTATACTATATTTATGCAGTTTCTATGCATCCTCTACATTTACATACTCTATACAACAATGATACAAATTCTACACAATACTTATATGATTTTTTTTTACACATTATATACAACAATTATATAATTTTTATACACATTTTATTCGATTTTTTGCTACAATTATCATTTGGATATATATTTTATACAAGAACTACACAGTTTCTATACACATTGTACGCATACATATTTTATACAATGGTTATACAGTTTCTATACACATCCTATACATACGTATTTATACAACAACTATACAATTTCTATACACATTCTATATATTTATTTATATTTTATACATATACACTTCTATACAATTTCTATACATATATCGTATATAGATATATATTCTCTACAATAATTATATCACTTTTATATTATTATATTTAATTATTATTTTTAAATAACCATAAAAGAAAAAAAAAACAGACATTTTTTAGTTAAAAAGTTTGCAGCAAAATAAAAAATAAAATAACTAAAACATTTTTTTTAATAAAAAAGGAAAAGGGCCGAATGAAAAATGGCTGAAAAAGGTCAATATGACCCAATGACCAGTGAATGGCCGAAGTGAAAATTATCTTGTATATAGTTATTAGATTGCTTATTGCAAGTTATAACAATAGTTTTACATAAGTATTGAATTCAAGATTTAATTGCAAGTCATAGAAATTATTTAAAAAATAATATTTTTTTAAATAAGTGTTTGTTTTTATCTCCTGTTTTTGAGTCTTTAATATTCTATCTCTCCTTATTAACTCTATTGATAATTATGTTAAGAATAAATTTTGGTTTCAATAATTATCTTTATTTATACTTTTTTAAATTTTATCAGTAAAGTAACAAAATTTGTTCTTTAATTAAGAAGTAAAATTTGGTAAAATATTTCTACATTGATACACATTATTCCTTCAATTCTTCTTCCATTATTCATAGATTTCATTTTTTTTTTATTACAATAGTAACTTTCAATACATAATAATAAAATAAAGATAAATTTGTTTTGTTTAAATTCTTTTTTGATTTTTTTTAAATATGACACATACTTTGAGAATTAACTTTGTCAAATTAAGTATTCAATAGGAAAAATGAAAAATGGGAAAGTACAACATTGTAAAGAAATGTACACTTTATCAATTAAAATCCCGACCTAGTTTATAATAGATTTAGTTTTATTATATGTGAAAATTATATTTATATGTATTTTTTAGATTGTTTATTGCAAGTTGTAACTATATTTTTGTATAACTATTGAACTATACTGAAATCAGAAAACAAAATTATTATAGTGAATCAACACCAATATCAACCATGACTAATACAGATTACTTTTTTTATTGCAACAAAAAGTTATTTGATACCAAACAATTATCGATTAGTTTATTTTCAATATGTACAGTGACAATTTTTCATTAAATATCCATTACATACACTAAAAAAGTTATGTAATAGACAAAACCATTTTTCGTATCAATTGTCATATTCATAAAACTCATTTCATACAAATTGACATATATGGAACTTCATCAATACTAATAATGTTAATGTCAATTCCATACATTGAGAACACCCCCCTCCCCCCACCCCCACCCCTCCAAAAAAAAAATTCCATAAATATGACAAGAGTATAAAATGATTTTAATAAAATTTATTAAATTAATTCGTGGATATCATATTATGTACCATTTTCATACATTAGAAATAGTTATAAGATGTATCATTTATATAGAATCTTATATACCAATTTCAAAAAATGAGACTCCAAAAATAAAAAATTATTTAAAATATGACTTTGTTATATATAAATTGATTTTAGCTTAATTGTATAAAATAATACACGAATAATAGGTTGTATAAAAATCACAAATTAAAAATAAATTATTAACATATAATATTTACTACCACCAATTCTATCGTGAATTCAAAATTCATGAATTAGAAATTAAAATAGAGATTGAGTAAGAATGGATTATGGAAAAATAAGAAGTATTTGTTTTTCTTTTTAAAAAATGAATATAAATATAATTTAAGAACTAGAAAAAAACATGCACATTAATAGGTTCCATAATTTTAGCCCACATAATAACTATTCCATAATTGTAGCCCACATAATAACCAACTCCTACTAAAATGAAAGTTTTTTTAATTAGCATATAAAAAAACATTTTATTCTTAATTTTATTTGTTTTAAATCTTTTTTTTTTTTAAAAAAAAAACTTGTTATTAATTGCAATCTAAGAAGTTTTGCTATGACTTGCAATTTATAATCTAAGGAAGTATATTTAGATTTTTTTTCCATATTATTTTGAGTGACCAATCCATCTTTTTTTCTTTTTTTTTTCCCCCAATATTCATAGTTATTTTTGATATGTTTACGCCAAAAATTATCCTTTTCAACTCGGGACTCTATAAAATGCACATACCCATTCTATCTCTTTATTTTGTACTCTTTTCATTTTAAAATAATTGATCCTTTTTTTTTAAATATTTATTTTTATTTAGTTGTCCCTCGAATTTTATTATTCCCTGCATCCCAAATTTACCGTCCTAAATTTTCTAATTTGATTTCTCATTTTACTTGTCTTTTTTCATTAATCAAGAAGAGACAATTTTTTGTTTCATGCTTTACCCTTTGCATTAATTATTTTTTTTCAAATTAAAATGTAAACAGCATTTAATAGGGATACTATTGTAAACTAGGTATGTTATTAATTATTTTTTCTTAATTAATGTGTAATCTCAATTTGAGACAGGTAATTTGAGACGGAGGGAGTATATTTTTCAAAACTATCATATCATTAAATAAGTAAATAAATAAAATGTATATACTCAAATTTATATTTTTAAAATATAATTAATAAAATTAATTTAATAAAATAATTTTTTAGTAAGTATTTTTTTAAAAAAAATACTATTAAATTAACAAGGCAACGATTTTTAAGGGGAGTATCATACATATATCATATCACGCGAATTGTGAGGTGTGACATCTTTCTTGGAATTAAATTAAAATTAAATCCAATTAATATAGGAGTAAATATTACTTTGGAACCTCAACAATTTTAAGGAAACAGACAACTAATACAGGGAAAAGCACCTTTCTTGGAACTTGACAATTTCCTAAAGAAACGGACAACATTTACTTGCCTTCATTTTATTTTAGGAAAAAAAAAATTCATGACTGTACATTAAATGAATTGTACTACATTTTATCAAAATAAGTATTAATTAGGTGTCCGTTGATATTAGTGATAATTTAAGTGTAATTGTTTTATGAAAATTAAAAATTTAATTTTCTTTTTTAGAAACTGAAAAAATTGAAAGTTCTAATTATGAGGGAGAGAATTACAAGGTAAAAATTTACGTTAGTTGAAAATATGAGTTGTTCTATTGAGGTCGTCGTGGAGAGTAAGGTAAAAATTAGAGTCCGAAGCAGCTGAAAGGATTAATTTTTAGAGTCAACTTTTCAAGGGAACGATGAATATTGAAAAAATTAAATGAAATGGTCAATGACTCGTAAGTCGTTGGACCATAATGACTTATATCTCGCTGATCCGCGAGCGACTTTCTTTATTTTTTATTTTAATTTATTTTTAGTCTTTCTCATGTAAATTTCTTATTTGTGTTTCTGTCAAGTTAATTTATTTCACTTGATTTCATCTCGATCCCTCCAAGAGATCAAAAAAATTGTCTGGTAGGTTTTTGAACAGTAAGACAACCTTTAAATGAAACATACAAATGCGATTATCAAAAAATTTAATAATACGGAGAAATAAAGATGAGAATTATCGTTTTAAATACAAATTTTATCGTACATTGTAACTTTATTGACCGAAAAAAATATTAAATATTGTCTAGAAAAAGATAACAAGAGATTAAAGGATAATTAATTCTACAAATTATTTATTGTATATTTAATTGAGATAAAATGCGAAAGAAGAAAAACTAAGGGGAGTAAATGTAGAGTCTGACCTGCCTTGTAGTTTTGCAACTAATTTCCATATATATAATTCGAATATTAAACTAAAAATCTAAAACAATGGAAACTTAATGGAGTAATAGGCTTTAAATTGTTACCTTTTTTTATGTATAAAAACTAGGGGCGAGCGTTGGGTATTTGGTTCGGTATTTTCAAATTTCGAGTTTGGTAATTTGGTAATCGGCATTTGATAGTAGATTGATAACGCTCAATATCGTTGCTGCTCAATGTGTCTAATTGGTATTGAAATTAAATAGTAACTAATTGTTGCTATGCGATCTAATGTGGTATTTCCTTAATATGTTAAACTGTTTGTACTTTTTAAATTGTTTTATTACAAATAGTTTTGTTGTATTTGTTTTTGCTTTTTTGTCATTGTAGTTTTGTTGTTTATTTTGAAAGGTGTACCTGCCACTTATGTTTGGTTTTTTATTGATTGCTATTGGAGCTTGTTTCGAAGAGGCTTCTCCTATTCTCATTTTGGTTGCACTTCCGACTGTTGTTCTATGGTGCAGAGCAATGCTTCAACCACCTGATAGAAGAAAGATCTCGGTTTTAAATTGTTTGTGCTTTTTATGTGGATTTGTTTTTCAGTTTTTGATGGTTGGAGTGTTATCTTCAAGCATGCTTACTCATGGGATTGAATAAAGTTACTTTTAATGTCCATTATTATAGTTTTGTTTTGAGTTTTGTAATTATTAATTGCTTTTTACTTGTAGGTTTATCCCTCTTATTGCTGTTGGAGTAACAAGTTGTTTCCTTTGTTCCAGTATTTTTGTGTTCCTACGTCCAAGAATGTTTCTCCTCTGGTCTTCAACGGTCTCTATGACCATGTTGTTACTACTGTTTCTATTCGCTGCTGCACTCCAAAACCTACACGTTAATTTCTCTTTGTCCTCTACATGGACTGTATATTTGGGACTCTTATTTTGTTTGATGTGTGGTATTAGCAATTCTCGAGGATTTTTGTTAGACTGTTTTTTGTACTTGTTGACATTTGTGCTGCTGCTGTTCCGCCCTTTCATAGTTATACACGAATTCAATGAGCTATTTCCCTTCTATGTAGAAGAAAAGGGAAATAGGTCATTGAATTCATGTATAACTATGAAAGGGCGGAACAACAGCAGCACAAAAGTCAACAAGTATAAAAAATAGTCTAACAAAAATCTTCGAGCATTGCTGATACCACACATCAAACAAAATAACCAGAGTCCTAAATATACAGTCCAACAGAGGACAAAGGGTAACTAACGTGTAAGTTTTGGAGTACAGCAGTGAATAGAAGCAGTAGTAAGAGCTCTTTGTTACGTTACTATCCCTTTTCATCGGGTAAGCTTAGTTTAGTTTAGTGTTTTTTTTAATTTTTAATTTCAATGTTTAACTTTATTCTATTCTTTTTAGGTTGGACTATGTCTGATTCGTGGTTCTGGAGATTGAACTTTGGTGGAGGTGCATCGAAAGGAATTCAAAATTATTGATAGATGCTGCGAATATTGTTTCTCTTAAAACAGTTCATCCATTGCTCTTATTTTTCTCTATTTTCTTTTGGAACTATAAATGCCAATCGTTTTGCTCAGACCTGTAATAACAACGTTCAATCTAAGCAATGCATTAGAAAGGAATTCAATGTAGAATTCTTGTGAGGTGCTGTGAATATTGTTTGTCTTAAAACAGTTTATCCATTGCTCTTATTTTTCTGTATTTCCCTTTGGAACTAAAAATGCCTGTCTTTTTTTCTCGGATTTGTAATAACAAGGTTCAATGTAGGCAATGCATAACAAACATGAATGGCTTATTTCTATAGCCTACGAGGAGGAATATGTACGTCTCCCATCATATATAGCATTTTGTGTCTAATTTTTCCCTCATCTAGATTACAACTTATTGGTAAGTGGCTAAGCAAGATCAAGATGCACTGTGTCAAGAATGTTTATGATATGTCAAACTGTGGATAAATGAGTAATAGAAGTCGTAAATAGTGATGAGTGTTCGTTATGTGTTCTACTTCATAGGTGTAGATGCCTTCGCAGGGAAACTGGTTGGACTTCCCACAGGTAGAAACATTATCCACTTAAGCGATGATGATAACTGGGATTTTGGCATCAGGATGCTACATTATAGTTTCTAAGCAATACAATATTACTGCAAACAACATTAGAAAGATATACTCAGTGCTTCTAGTGCAGAGAATAAATAATCTCAAGCATATCGTAATGCAGAAAACTACCTGTATTATCAGCTTAAGGAAATCTACTTTGAATTCAGCATAGATACCAATTTCAGTAGCCACGATCTGACCAAATAAAGAACGTTAGATTTGAAGGATATGCGGAACACTTACCGGAGAAACAAGTAAACCAAAAATAGAACCTGTGGAACGTCTGGATTCTTATGAAAGATAGTAATTCCATCATTCTAATATGAATGTTGGGATAAAATAGTCTCGTGATTAGCTAATACCTCGTATCAAACATAGAAGAGATAAACATTCAATACCCCCTGAACTATGGTCAAAGTTGCTACGATACGCTTCAATTTCAGGGTCCTAGTATACCTTAAACTCAATTTAGCATATTTGTGTCACCCTTGTGTTGTTGTGGCACCTTGCATGTAGTTAAACACATGAGGCATGTGAAGGACTACTATGTCCCATGTCAGCTAAAAAAGTTGACAAAAATACACTAAAATTTAGTTTAAGGGTAATAGAACCCCCGTGAAGTTGGAGTGTATCGTAGCAAATTTCGTCATAGTTAGGGGATACTAGATGCTCATCTCAACATAGAATACCGTTAATTCTAGATTTTATACCGAGATTATTATACTTATTTCACGTATCAAACGACCCCATATCGTCTGGACTCTTTGAAAATGTGGCCAAGTTCGTGTATAATCCTAAAAAAATAGCGTATTTTGAAGAATATAATCAAACATAAGTGCAATAACATTTTTAGAAAATTCGAATGACATAGCTAGAAAGTGGAAACTAGGTTAAGAAGTGAAATTAAGAAAACAAACACTGAAATAACACAAATCCAGAAAGGAAGAGAATACTTGTAGCAAGTAGATCAATCCAAGTTGCAATTAGGATCAAGTATATGATTGAAATCAATGTTTACTCGAACTCTTCAATTACGATTGGACCTAACTCAACCACAAAAAATCAAAACTAAAGACACAATAGAGAAGAAAAATAACTAAGCACAAAACAACATCCCATACCAAAAAGAAATGAATGTAATGGATCTATATAGCTTAATCCAAAAACCTAGTTTAAAAGGTTATGAATGTTAGATACAAATATATGTGAGATTTAACACTTCGTGGCATGCGTAGGACTAGAAAGCTAAAGTATGGACAATATAATATCGAGGTTGAACACTTAAATAATCAAAATATAGGAACAAGCTAAGTTTGAGTCTAACATTGATAAGAAACGACGGACTGTAACTATATCTGAACGCACGTTTACAAGATTATAATTGTCCGAAATCATATAAGGAGATAACAATTCATTTCCTTTACCAATTGTGTGGAACATGTCCTCACACTCTCAATATAGCAATGGACTAGACTCTGACAATATAGTAAGAAATAAACATTATTGCACCAAACTTAATTTCATAGAAATTGAAGTA
The DNA here is from genome assembly GCA_030864225.1 of Capsicum baccatum var. pendulum. Classification (NCBI taxonomy): domain Eukaryota; kingdom Viridiplantae; phylum Streptophyta; class Magnoliopsida; order Solanales; family Solanaceae; genus Capsicum; species Capsicum baccatum. The sequence continues at coordinate 45,494,972 of CM061554.1, forward strand.
CCTCAATGGAATGCAAAATAAAAAATACACTGCTTTATTTCTTAAATTATTAGTTTTATTTATAATAATAGACAGTTACATTTAATTACATTTACTGACGATGCACCCAGTAATTTGAATAAGGGAATTCAAAAATAATGATATTTTTACACCTAAAATATGGTATATCCAGTCGTAGTGACATATAATTGGCTAAAGAAAAGCTATTCTAAACCAGTTTGTATTAGAACAAGTTTTCAGAATGGGAGCTATAAATACATTTAGATATGAAATTTTTTTCTTTAATTGAACAAATTCTCAATTTTCAAAAAATGCTTGGATATTCATATACATCGAATAATAGCATTCAAAGCTCAAGAAAAAAGGAGGCTCACCTTCCATCGCTTTAGTATAAATAGTGAGATAAATAATCTCAGAATTAACTAATACTTCTAACTGAACCAAGGGTGGCTCAACGATAAGACTAGTAAAAGCGTTTGCGGTAGGATAGTGAAATACGTTTAAGTAAAATTATCTTAAAGAAATATAGAAAGAAAGAGCTATCTAATTTTTACTAGAAATATTGTAGAACTTTGAACTAAACAACTCAAACTTCATATTGATAATTAATATTTTAAAAACAAGATCCAAGTTAATGAATTTAAAACAAATGACTAACATCTAATTAACTAGAATAAATCTTTGATTTATTAATAATCGTATTATATGAGTAGTCAAAGGCCATGTGCCTTTTAAAAATGTTACACCAAAAACAATTAATATATAACCACAAAAAAAAATTTAAATTACTATAATATTATTTTTACATGTATAAAATCTCTTCTTTAAGTTTGTCTTTAAGCCATTAATTTTATTGAGGCGATCTGAACTGGTTTATTGTTTTATTTTATGATGGTTTTCGCCATTTTTTTGTCTTTCTCATAGTTGTTAGTCGCCTCTCTGTATCTATTTTAGATATTAATTTTTGATTTGTTTATGCAGATTGTTGGTGATATTACAACAAAATTTCAGTGATATTACAATTAATTACAACTGAAATTACAAATGAATAAAGAAAAATATATTTCTTCTTTTATGACTGAGGCGCGGATATCTCGCTTTCTTCAATTACGATTGGACCTAACTCAACCACAAAAAACAAAACCCAAGACACAATAGAAAATAAAAATAACTAAGAACAAAACAACAACCCATACCAAAAAGAAATGAATGTAATGGATCTATATAACTTAATCCAAAAACCTAGTTTAAAAGGTTATGATTGTAAGAGACAAATATATGCGAGATTTAACACTTCGTGGCATGTCTAGGACTGGACATTTGAAGCATGGACAATATAATATCAAGGTTGAACACTTAAATAACCAAAATATAGGAACAAGCTAAGTCTGAGTCTAACATTAATAAGAAATGACGTTGGAACGTAACTATATCCAAAAGCTAGTTTACAAGATTATAATTGTCTGAAATCATATACGGAGATAACAATTCATTTCCTTTACCAATTGTGTGCAACATGTCCTCACACTCTCAATATAGTAATGGACTAGACTCTGACAATACAGTAAGAAATAAACATTATTGCACCAAACTTAATTTCATAGAAATTGAAGTACCTCAGTGGAATGCAAAATAAAAAATAAACTGCTTTATTTCTTAAATTATTAGTTTTATTTATAATAATAGACATTTACATGTAATTATCTATATTGGTGATGCACCCAGTAATTTGAATAAGGGAATTCAAAAATAATGATATTTGTACACCTAAGATATGGTGTGCATAGATAGTATTTCCATCACTTTAGTACAAATAATAGGATAAAATAATCTCAGAATTAACTAATACTTCAAATTGAATAAAGGGTGGTTCAAGGATAAAACTAGTAAAAAGTTTGCTTTAGGCATCCAAAGTTTTGAGGCCTCAAAAAATTAATATTAAATTTTATGATTTCTGTTTTCTGGAGAAATTTGACTTATTGAGAAGAGTCGCCACTTAATTTTAAAAAGGAATTAAGAAACCTTTATAAAACACTTTAAACAATTTAAAACAGGAAAATCATTTTAAGTTAGAGATTCTAGATAAGCGGTTCTTTTTAACCTTTTAGGAAGGTGTTAGGCACCTAAAACGTCCGCTAACTTACGATTATTTGGATTGTTTGAAAATCGTTTTTGATTAACTTCTAAAAGATTAATTTGTTGAAAAGCGATTGGTTTTTAGAAAGGACTTGTGCAAAACAATTTTAGACGGCTTAATAGGAATTTTAACTAAGTCTACACGAATGAAATTAGCATGTAAACACATAAACGGGGAAAGGGAGGAGAAATTAAATGATTTAGGCCATTGGGCCCAAACCAACAAAACCTGTCCTAGTCTAAATGGGCCTTTGACCTGTTTCACTTGTCCTAATCTAGCTTTTGAGCCTTTGGCTCGAATCCTGCTCCACCTATATTAAATACAACTTTGGCTTCGTGGCCCGAATAAACGAATGAATAAATAAATAAAAAAATAAATAAAGACAACGATACTTGACTAAATAAAACAACAAATGAGACTTTTGAGTCTCTTAGCCGCTTCAACCGTAGAACTTTAATCCATTTTTCTTCCTTCAACTCCTTTCATCCGGTATGCCATGCAATTCATTTTAGATTTCTTTCAGGTTTGACTCCAAAGATGGGTCCCAATGGACCACGTCGATAATGCGTCAAAGAGAAGAAGTCCGTTTGGACTCAAATGCGGGTTCATGCGAAGAGGAAGAAAATAAAGAATCAATATGTGTAGGTGTATATGATAAGATAGCAGCATATCATGTCGAAAATGTATACTCATACACAAAGAAGGAACCATTCGTGACATTAAAGGAACATGTACCCCATCAAAGAAATTTAAATTAAAGAGAAGATAAGGTAAAAATAGTCAATTTTCATGAATTCAATCAAATGAAATCGAACAATATTTTAAGGCTATGTCAAAATTTATTGAATCATACAAGTAATTCGGGATAAAAAGGGTGGGCAACATGCAGAACAGAGACTCGCAAGAATAAGTAATTCTATCACACGAAGAGACCAGGAGTAACTCATGACACCAAATTGTACGCAAAGCTAATATAAATTCCAAACACTACTTTCAGGATTTCAGCATTAATCATGGGAAAACTTAGTGCAAAAAATAAACCGAAATCAAGAAAAAAAAACAAAATCATTGCAACTGAATTGCTGAGAGAACACAAGCAAGAGAAGATCAAATAAATCTGTAAGCCAAAAAATCTCATATCATGGAGGTTATTATCTCTACAGACATGCAATGAGTTTAACTATGGATTAATATAAACTTGAATGAAGAACCATGAACCCCTATCATAACAAGTAATATTTATACTACTAAATGTGACGGGTGAAAAGATTGTGAATCATCATAACAACATATGAACTAACGGTCCTAAACTACATAATCAGTGTCAAATCTAGAACATTAAGACTTCAAACAGTGAGTTGCACTCCTGACCTCTTTAAGGGATTGAATGTGAAATCAGGAGCTGACAAATATCAACAAAGGGAGAAAATAAAGTCATCACAACAAACGAACAATTGAAAAGAAACATTTCTAGTAAAGCAAGGGACTTATATTATGTATTCGTTATCCCTTCTTGACATTTCTTGTCGAGAGGGATTTGAGGAAAATCTTCACAAGCTTACGATTAATTAGAAAACAATCGTGAAACAAACCCAAGAGTGAGTGAATTACCAGCAATACTAAACTAGAACAATAAAAGGGCTTAAAACAAAAAATTTGTCAGTTAAATACTACAATACTCAGGGCATGACAAGCTGGTGATTAACGATATAAAATTTATAGCACAATAATGACAACCTAAAGAGTATATCTATGACAGGTAGAGCTCAAAAGAAACAGTAACCATTATTTGACGGTATTGTCATAAAATAATAAACTTTTAAGCTAATCAAAGCACACGATATTAACTAGAGCAAGAAACAACGAACATCACAGTAACAAGCATAATAATAAAACCTATGGCCATCAAATGACGTCTACAATGAACAATCCAGCACAAGATCATTAGATCAACACTTTTCACTACAGAATGATGTGATGAAGCAGAAGTAGTCAAAAACTTAAATGGAAATGGAATGTTACCTTTTGGGGAGCAGAAAAATGAGACGACAAACTAGTACGGAGATCACGACCACCAGAAAAACTTCTTCGTCGTCAGCTCGACACTCTAATTTAGTTGCCGAACTTTTGAAACAAGAACCAAATTTCTATTTGAGACTCAATTTTCTCAAGAATTTCTCTCTTTTCTTTTCACCTTCCGCTTCTCGAACTAAGATTTCCTTTCTTCTGTTTCTTCCTTTTTGAGAATTTTTCTCTCTTTTCGGACTCAAGATTTTCCAACCCCCACTTTCGAACCAAAAATCTCCTGAAAGAAGAGAAAAAAAAAGACCCCCTAAAACAGTGTCCCCAAGGGTCTTTATAGAAGACGAATTGGGGATAAATTGGGGATTTTTTAAGGAGATTTTGAAATTTAAAATTTCCATCCCCCCTCCCCCCGCTTCGATTTTCTTCAGCAAAATGGTACTCCATTTTGGATTTTCCCCCTTTTTTAAAATGGGTGGACCAATATCTTTTGACCAAAATGAATTATACTCAAGAACCAATGAAAATCAACCAACTATTGTATGAAATCGTACAATTTTATAGGAGAAATACGGGATTGAACCGTTGGAGAGGCCAACGCATCAATTTCTAGAAGTTTCTAGGATTTTCTCATTTGAAATCGAGTGGAACGGGCATGGGTTTTGCGGCATAAGGGTTGACGTGGTTAGGGGTTAATCGGGTCTTTGGGTGGTTGAGATCGTCGTTGTTGAGATTGTTGGTTGAAGCTGGTTGATTGTACACAACTTTGCTGCTGAAATTGTGTTAAAGGGTTTTGTGGAAAAGAGGAGAAATAGGGTAGTGGCCGTGTCAAATGATTTTGGAGTGGGCTTGTGTTGTTGTAATGGGTTGTTGAGTATTTAAGGGGAATGGGCTTTTTATTAGAGCAATTGGGCCTTAAATTGGGGTTATTTAATAACCCCTATTAAATCTAATTGGGTTATTAAATAGCCCAAATTAGATTAGAATAATTATAATTAAATTAAATTAGATTAAGAATAACTCAAATTAAATTTAATTAGATTAAAATAATCCCAATTAAGAAATGGTAACTTTAGAGATTAAGATTGTATTACAATTTAAATGACTTATTTAAATTCTAACCAAATTGAATATCTATTGGTTGCATTACAATTGGGCCAATTGGTTTCAATTGAGGTCATATTTAATTCGTTTGGTAAATTGAATCGCAATCTGGCACGAATCAAGTAACAAATTAATCTCGAGTTTCTTAATTTAATAAAAATCCAACAAATATTTCTCCAAATAAAATATTTTGAGAACAAATCATATTTAAAATCAAGACTTTATCCATTTGGATTAGTTTTCAAGTTTAATCAATAAAAGACTAATTTGATAAAATATTTATTTAAATAACAAAAATGCAAAATCTTTAATTTAACGATAAAAAAACTATTTTAAAATGCATTTATTTGGAAAAAATATTTTTTGTGATTTAATTTGAAAATCGAAGAAACTCGAGATTAAACTTAGTTGTGGAGGACAAAAATTAGGTGTCAACAACTTCCCCCTCCTTTTGGGTAGGATAGATGGAAGTAATCCTAGGCAAAGGGAGTTTGACTTTCCTAATTTTTGTCCGACCACAAATTCAAATCTGATAAAGGTTGGTTTTCGCACGAGTTTCATGGAGTTATAGTCGAACCTCGGTATCATGTTTCCTACATATCTTAGGTTTCATGAGAATTCAGGCTACTTGTAGTTCATAAAGCTTGATTAAAGCACGATTTTTAAAAGATTCACCAGCTATCTCGATTTTAGAGTTTTTGATGAAACCGAGAAGCTGGGGAATAAGGAAATTTGGGGGGAGGTTAGAATGCAGTCGATTTTTACATAGAGACCATCCTACATATCCCTGAGACTCAGGGAATCAGACTGCCTGCTGTTCGACGCAATTGGTAGAAAAGATAGTCCTCTATTTCAGACGATCTTTGGCTCAGGATGAGTGACAAGTTAATGAGTTGCGAAAAATATGCTTGTAAACTCTTAACCATGAATGTGGAGCTCTTTATATCCATAGGTAAGAACTTTACCTGGACATAATTTCCAAAACTCTAGGTGTCCTATCACTCGAATTTGAAAGAAAGGAAAGACTACCCTCGATGTAAGTTTAGAGGTATCTCAAAGGCGAAGTTGAAACAATAATATCTTGGAAATACCCACATGCCTTCTAATAGGGGTGTGGTTGGATGGTGGTGGCGTTCATCCTTTAGCTCGTGTCCAAAGAGTTTGACGTTCCTCTTTAGACTATGTCCCGTTTTGCTGCTAAGAAAGAGTTCCACGTTGTGCTGCGTCCTTTTTGGAATCGTCCGCACCTGTGATTTTGATTTGAGATTTTTATCTTCTCGGATGCTCTCAACAATATCTCTAACAGAAATCATTAGTAATAAGCTCAATTCACAAAAGAGGTGTATAGTTTTTTTTTGCCATATCTCCGCATGAGTTGTCTAAAAGCGAAGTCATCCTTTCTTATACCTGTTTGGTAGGAAATAACTCGCAATAACATACACAACAACCTTATTGGTTGTTGTGTAATTAGCTCATTTTTCGAGCAAATATGTATTCAAAGTGGGTTGGCCCTTTTGGACACCGACGACACTTTTGCGGAACAGTCCCTGCAACCATGTAATCTTGTGTTGATGAGGCAAACTTTTTGGTCACCTATAATGCTTGTTGTATGTGGAATGATAGCCTCTCCGGTTATAGCCGATGATCGATTTATAAATTTCCCTTAAATGATCAATCTTTGGATAATCTTGTGTATTATTTGATGTTGGATACAAGGCGACTTACAGATATTCTTTGAATTTCTAGATTTTAGGTAATCCTGCACATTATCCAACCTTAGATAAGAGATGGCTTACAGATATTCCTCCAATCACTAACTTTTAGGTGTTCCTGCACATCATCCGACCTTGAATACAATATGACTTATAGATATCACTCAAATTGCTAGTCCTTGGGTAATCCTGCACATAATCGATCTTGGATATGATGCGGCTTATAGAGAAACCTTTGCCGTATCAATTTGATAATCTCACATATTCTCCGATAAGGATTTAGTTGTGACTTATGGATAACCTCCAGACTATTAATTTTTGGGCTATCTTGCACACTATCCGGTTAGGATGTTGTTGTGTCTTACAGATGACCTACAGGCTATCAACACATAGGTGATCTTGTACATTATCCTATTTCAAATAATATGACTTATAGATGACCCTCAAATTGTCAATTCTAGGAAATCTTATATATCATTCATCCTTAGATAGCGACTTAAAGGTGTCCCTTCAAATTGTGTGCTCTTGATGCATTCAGTTACTGATTCATAAAATGATGAGATATCCTCAACGCCAGTGTTTGTGTTTAGCATGTCAACAAATATTAAATGATGATGATATCCTCGACGCTAGCATTCATGTCTCGCGTGTCAACAGATATTAAATTCTGATGATATTCTCGACGCCACCATTTGTGTCTCGCGTGTCAACAGATATGAATTACTAATGATATCCTCAATGTCAGCGTTTATGTCTCGCGTATCAACAGATATTAAATGGCTCTCTTAGCATTAAATGGCCCTCTTGGAGATGATATGAATGGCCCTCTTGGCAAAGATATAAAATGGCCCTCTTGGCAATGATATGCAATGACCCTCTTGGCAATGATATGGAATGGTCCTCTCGGCGATGATATGAATGGCCTTCTTGGCAATTTGAAAACAGTTTCACCTGAGCTTGTTTGTCTGCGTCTTGCTTTCTACATGTAACTGTACTCAAGGTAGACGATTAGCAGACACAAAGTCTCTTTTGCTAGCGACTATTTTTTAGAAAAATTCTAAATACAATATTTGAAAAAAAGACAAGAAACTTTGTTTGTCCTCCATGATCTCAAGAAGTGAGATGGACAATTCAACAGGTTCTCAATAAATGGGTATTAAACCTATTTTTTGGGATACCCAAAAATACCGTTCTTGAGCATTAGTGCTCTGGTGTGTCTCCCAATTTAATCAGGGATTTTTTAAAGAGACTCTTATTTTTGTGTATTGGTCCATGCATCCATAGAAAAATGATTAGTTTGAGTGAAACTACTCCGTGTTGACCTTCTTCGATTCTCCGTTTGCTCCACTCCATCTTTTGGGTACTCCACCATGTTGGTACCTCCACCCTGGCTCCCTTCTCCTATAGACGCCTAGGCAATTACTAAGTAAAAGATTTTGTAAGGATTTTTCAAAAGTAATCTTATTTTTAGCAAATAGTTTTGAAAGTTTCTATAAAAGCTTTCAAAAATCTCTGTCAGTCATGTAATGTACTAGCTCAACGAACGTATTCCTCTTAGTTTTGACTATATCTGATGAAGGAGTTCCAGAACTTATCATCATTGTTGGAGGGTTCTACAAATGGTTTCGTCATAGCCGAAGATTTAGTTTACCTAGACTTTATCACAGTTGGTGATTCTCAAATCTCGACTTCGACCACTAGTGCCGGGGAACTTTGAAATACACTCTAGTATTTGGTGGAAATTTTGAGGCCTCCCTCAAAATTTCTGCCCCAATTTAAAGCTGTTTGATATGATGCCAACTCGAGAGGATCTGAAGTCTTTATTGGTCTTTGTTCTCTTTGTTGGATGACGATCTTCCTTTTATGAATTTTCGAGATTACTTCTCAAAAATTCTGCCCCAGTTTCCATTTTCTTGGTTTATATGAACGTGCCGTTGGGGCACCTAAGTATCCCGTTGAAGTAGGAATCAGGTCAAATGTAGTTCAAACTATGCTAAGGATATATAGAAAAATCTAATGGGTTGACGAAAGCCGACATAGGCCGCCTACGTATCTCATTCTTGAGAATTCAGGTCATTACATAGTTCATACATAAAAGGAAAGGATAAATTTTCCTAAGGGGTTAACCGAAGCTGACATAGGCCACCTACATATCTCATTCTTGAGAATTCAGGTCAAACGTAGTTCGTACACAAAGGGAAGGGGTTCTAGGCAATTACATATCATAAAATTGATACTATTATAAAGGCGATTACAAATAAGCCAAGAAACAAAAACTATAACATCTTTCAAGCACAATATCTCTTTACCGCATCAGAATTGATTGGTTTGGTCCACTCTTGACCATCCATCTCAGGTAGGATTAGGGCTCCTCCAGGTTGGGCTTCTTTTGATTTTCACATTCCTCTGTATCTACTACTAATTGCTCCTCATCACCTTTTCTGTTCATCATTATTTCCTTCACTTTGTTTGTCTAACCCTTGACATGACATGACATTGATAGGTTTTTAAATTATTGCTACCAAAATAAACCATGCTAGATAATCATATTTTAAAAAATAACTTCTTAAATAAAGGGAGGCCTTTTGGAAAATATATAAAAACTATGGCTCATGACCCACACAAATGTGGGCCCATGCCTTTTTGAAAGTTGTAAAACACGAAACAAAAATTTGAGACATAAAATGGTGGATTATAGGGCCTTCTCTGGATTATCACCTATTTTAAAAACTACTAGTAATTGCCCTTTTTATCTACCACGATGGGTGATGGGTTATGAGTGGAGTAGAGGTCCAGTTTTGCAAGGCCTCCTCTAATGCAATCTTCTTCACCCCACCAAACTTTAGGAAATCATCTGGTAGAGCATTGTATCCTTCCAACAGATCTCCTATCCCATCCCCAAGACCATCATCGTTTGACATCTCATGTACGAGAAATGACTGGTACAAGAGCGACAAGGACCTAAATAGACTCTCCTTTGAATTATCTTCGATCTCATCTTTCTTTCTTGATTGGTATCCTACTCTACGCTTAAATGCTCTTTCCAAGACCATAATAGGCTCAATAATTCCTTTTGAATTCTTACTCAAGGCAGCCATAACTTTCTCTATCATTTCCACTCCTACTGTCTTTTTGGAGTTTCATGAATCCACATTAGCAATTGTCTCTCTAGATACCCATTCGCCTGATATTTCGATCATGCTAACCGTGGCTCTCTCATGATTAGGCAATGGGTTACTAGCAATATTTGGTGTCGGTGCCTGAAAAGTGATGATCTTCTGGTTAATCAAGTCCTAGATCTTGTGTTTCAGATTGATGTAATCTTTAGTATTATGCCCGGGAGCTCCTGAATGATAAGTACAGACTTGATTGGCATGAAAGAATCGAGAATTGTTATTGGTAGTCTTTGGTGGAATAGGTTGTAAATAACCGACCTTCATCAATATTCCGAAGAGATGGGTACGACTTTCAGCCAATAGAGTGAATTTTTTGGAAGGCTTCTTCTCGAGGCTTACACGTGGGTGGTTATACTGATTTTGATTAGTAGGAGGAGGTACTTGATGATAGTTTGGAGACGCTTGGACATTTATTTGATTGTTTGGAAGAATAGCTTGAACATGAGATTGATAATTTGGTTGCGGAATTTGGCACTGGGTAAAATATTTGAAATTGGAGCTTGATATTGGGGATGGGCGTAGAATACAGGCTAAAAATTTGGTGACGGTGGTGAGGAAATAATATTCCTAGGCTTGAATTTCCTCTTCAATTTATCAACAAAATCAGTAGAGACCACAGTCACATCCTCTCTTTTCTTCTTTGAGAATGCAGAAGATTCAGATGATGTTGGGGTTTTGGCAATTTTTCCTGTTCGGAAGCCTTCCTCTAACGATTCCCCAATCTTTACTTAATCTGTGAAAGTTTCTCGGACTGCGGACACCAACCTGGTATAATATTCTCCCTCCTAAGCGCGAGAGAACACAGACACTATTTCTTTCTCAGACATAAGAGGTTGTACTTTGGCGACTTCCTTTCTCCAACGGAAGGCATAGTCTCAGAAACACTCATCATTTTTCTGCTTGATCCGATCTATTGAATATCGATCAGGGACTATTTCAATGTTGAATGCAAACCTATTAAGGAAATTTTTGGCCAATGCCCTCCAACTAGTCTATTTTTTCAATTCTTGAGACGTGACCAATCTAAGGCTTCGCCACTTAAGCTTCGGCTGAATAAGCGCATTAATAATGCCTCATTTTTCCCTACTCTCACTATTTGATCCCAATACTTCTTATATAGGCCATTGGATTTCCGTTGCCATCGAACGCTTCAAATTTATGGACCTTATACCCTTCTGGTAGATCTACTCGAGGGTGAACACAGAAATTATTGGTACCTAACCCATCGTTGTTCCCCGTTCTATCAGATTCCTTGATCCTCATGATCTCTTCATTCATAGCTAGCAACTTCCTTTCATGCTCGGTCCTCTACTCTTTCTCCTTCTCGTAATGGTCCACCTCAAGATTAGGAAGGGAATTATAGATGTCAGGGGATATGATGACATGACAAGGATTTAGAAAGGCGGCTTTATTTTTTAGATGAAAGGAAGTTGGTTGGTGGATGGGGAGAATATTTTGGAAACTAGAAAAGTTTTATGGAATTTGAGAGTAGCTTGGTCGGATCTGGGAGGGATTCTGCTAATTCAGAAATGAAGTTTATGGGTTTGGAGATAGATTTGGCAGATTTGGTAGATTCGGGGATGGATTTTATTGATTTTCCAATGGGTTCTGGGGATTTGGGAATGAATTTTGTAGATTCAGAGAAGGATTTTGTGGGGCGAGGGTTGGATTTTGTGGATGGTAAGCATCTGGGTTATTTTCACAATTGGTATTTTGGACAAGTGGAGGGGAAGAGACGGACGATATGTCATTTGGCTGATCCCCGAGAATAGGCGTACTGAGGGGAAGGATTTGGAGTGAAGTCCCGTGTCCTCATGGAGCGGGAGCATTGACAGTGATGGCCAGGTTAGCCAAATCTCGAGTACGATTTATTTCCTCCTGAAACATTTCTAACTTTCTTGCGAGTTTCGCAATTATCTCACTCTGTACCGCTATTACATTGTCCCTGATGGTCAATGTATTTTCTTCGACATTTCCAGTCATTATTGAATAATGGTCAGAGGATTGGATTTTGTGCGCTTTTGACCGGGTGAAGTAAGGATGTTCTGTCAGCTTATTTCAACACGGAGTATATTTCTATTATCTATAAAGTAAAACAACTCAAAGGCAAATGTGTTAGTTTCCACATGTGATAAGCAATGCAAAATACTTGACAAGAAATAGCCATGTAGAGTTGTTTGTGTCATAGCCAAATCCATCTATAGGAGCATAGCGGATAAAATTGTCTTTGATCCAAACAAATGTACATAAACACATAAGACAATTATATCACATAAGAACATTATAATAATGCGTATCCTAACTGGGGTGATCCTTTTGAGCCAAGGGTTTGGGCCTAACGATTTTTGAAGAAAAATATATGCTTGCTTAAGGTCAATCCATTATCCCCCAACTTTTATAGACACTAAAAGGGCATAAATGCCCACAAAAGATGACAAAAGAGGGATATAATCTTTAGGGAAAGGGAAATAACATGAAAGAAGACACGTTCCCACATAGGGGATAGAAAAAAATAATTCCTAAGTGCCTCTTCTATCAGCCTTCGCCTTCTTAGCTTCGTCCATTTCTTATATTGGTGACATCCATTGACGTTCAAACCGTGCCTTAAATGCAACCTCCCAAATCGATCAATTTCTTGCTTAAATTGCTTCAATTCTTCTTACGAAAGTAAGCAAATCAATCTTTTTCCCAACCCCCAAAGGATAATGGATTGAATTAGACAGGCATACATTTTATTCAACACTTAAATATGGTTCATCTATAATTGACTCGGGGTTAATAGACGCAGGGCAGGTTTTCTAATGGCCCAATACCCCGCTCGGGTATTAGGTCGTCCTAGGGTCATGCCTAAAATAAGCTTTTGGTTTCGTTCTATCCTAGGTGTCTAGAGTGGATTTGAACACTGGTTCTCAAGCGAACAACTTGAGTTTGAAAATACAAATAGCCATCAGACGACTCACGTTCTAATAAGTCATTCGTATTTCCAACACCGGGACATCCACGAAACCCTAAAATAGTTTAAATAATGCAGGAATATGCCATGAGATGCGGTAGTTAAACTTTACAGAATCGAAACATATAAACACATAAACAGTTAATCAAAAGAGAAAATCAAACATTTGGTTAGAACCTAGTTCAAAAAATCCCCAGTAGAGTCGCCATTTCTGTTTTGCGGAGAAATTTGACTTATTGAGAAGAGTCGCCACTTAATTTTAAAAAGGAATTAAGAAACCTTTATAAAACACTTTAAACGATTCAAAACAGGAAAATTATTTTAAGTTAGAGATTCTAGATAAGCGGTTCTTATTAACATTTTTGGAAGGTGTTAGGTACCTAAAACGTCTGTTAACTTGCGGTTATTCGGACTGTTTGAAAATCGTCTTTGATTAACTTCTAAAAGATTAATTTGTTGAAAAGTGATTGGTTTTTAGAAAGGACTTGTGTAAAATAATTTTAGACGACTTAATAGGAATTTTAACTAAGTCTACACAAATGAAATAAGCAAGTAAACACATAAACGGGGAAAGGGAGGAGAAAGTAAATGATTTAGGCCATTGGGCCCAAACCAACAAAATCTGTCCTAGTCTAAATGGGCCTTTGACCTGTTTCACCTGTCCTAATCTAATTTTCGAGTCTTTGGCTCGAATCCTTCTCCACCTGTATTAAATACAACTTTGGCTTCGTGGCTTGAATAAACGAATGAATAAATTAATAAACAAAATAAATAAAGACAACGATACTTGACTAAATAAAACAACAAATGAGACTTTTGAGTCTCTTAGCCGCTTCAACCGTAGGACTTTAATCTATTTTTCTTCCTTCAATTCCTTTCATCCGGTATGCCATGCAATTCGTTTTAGATTTCTTTCATGTTTGACTCCAAAGATGGGTCCCAATGGACCACGTCGATAATGCGTCAAAGAGAAGAAGTCCGTTTGGACTCAAATGCGGGTTCATGCAAAAAGGAAGAAAATAAAGAATCAATATGTGTAGGTGTATATGATAAGATAGAAGCACATCATGTCGAAAATGTATACTCATACACAAAGAAGGAACCATTCGTGACATTAAAGGAACATATACCCCATCAAAGAAATTTAAATTAAAGAGAAGATAAGGTAAAATAGTCAATTTTCATGAATTCAATCAAATGAAATCGAACAATATTTTAAGGCTATGTCAAAATTTATTGAATCATACAAGTAATTCGGGATAAAGAGGGTGGGCAACATGCAGAACAGAGACTCGCAAGAACAAATAATTCTATCACACAAAGAGACCAGGAGTAACTCATGACACCGAATTGTACGCAAAGCTAATACAAATTCCAAACACTTCTTTCAGGATTTCAGCATTAATCATGGGAAAACTTAGTGCAAATAATAGACTGAAATCAAGAAATAAAAAACAAAATCATTGCTACTGAATTGCTGAGAGAACACAAGCAAGAGAAGATCAAATAAATCTGTAAGCCAAAAAATCTCATATCATGGAGGTTATTATCTCAACAGACATGCAATGAGTTTAACTATGGATTAATATAAACTTGAATGAAGAACCATGAACCCCTATCACAACAAGTAATATTTATACTACTAAATGTGACGGGTGAAAAGATTGTGAATCGTCGTAACAACATATGAGCTAACGGTCCTAAACTACATAATCAGTGTCAAATCTAGCACATTAGGACTTGAAATAGTGAGTTACACTCCTGACCTTTTTAAGATTGAATGTGAAATCAGGAGCTGACAAATATCAACAAAGGGAGAAAATAAAGTCATCACAACAAATGAACAATTGAAAAGAAACATTTCTAGTAAAGCAAGGGACTTATATTATGTATTCGTTATCCTTTCTTGACATTTCTTGTCGAGAGGGATTTGAGGAACATCTTCACAAGCTTACGATTAATTAGAAAACAATCGTAAGAGTGAGTGAATTACCAGCAATGCTAAACTAGAACAATAAAAGGGCTTAAAACAAAGAACTTGTCAGTTAAAAACTACAATACTCAGGGCATGACAAGCTGGTGATTAACGACATAAAATTTGTAGCACAATAATGACAACCTAAAGAGTATATCTACGACAGGTAGAGCTCAAAAGAAACAATAACCATTATTTGACGGTATTGTCATAAAACAATAAACTTTAAAGCAAATCGAAGCACACGATATTAACTGGAGCAAGAAACAATGAACATCATAGTAACAAGCATTATAATAAAACCTATGGCCATCAAATGACGTCTACAGTGAACAATCCAGCACAAGATTGGGGTTATTGGAGCAATTGGGCCTTAAATTGGGGTTATTTAATAACCTCTATTAGATCTAATTGGGTTATTAAATAACCCTAATTAGATTTAATTAGATTAGAATAATTATAATTAAATTAAATTGGATTAAGAATAACTCAAATTAAATTTAATTAGATTAAAATAATCTCAATTAAGAAATGGTAACTTTTGGGATTAAGATTGTATACAATTTAAACGACTTATTTAAATTCTAATCAAATTGAATATCTATTGGTTGCATTACAATTGGGCCAATTGGATTTCAATTGAGGTCATATTTAATTCATTCGCTAAATTGAATCGCAATCTGGCACGAATCAAGTAACAAAGTAACCTCGAGTTTCTTAATTTGATAAAAATCCAACAAATATTTCTCCAAATAAAATATTTCGAGAACAAATCATATTTACAATAAAGAATTTATCCATTTGAATTAGTTTTCAAGCTTAATCAATAAAAGTATAATTTGATAAAATATTCATTTAAATAACAAAAATGTAAAATCTTTAATTAAATGTTAAAAAAACTATTTTAAAATGCATTTATCTGGAAAAAATAATTTTTGTGATTTTATTTGAAAATCAAAGAAACTAGAGATTAAACGTAGTTGTGGGGGGCAAAAATTAGGTGTCAACAATTTCAACTTCACTTTAAATAATAATGAAGATCGTGAAATAGTTTAAAAAAATTATCTTACAAAAATACAAAAAGAAAGAGCTATCTAATATTTGCTAAAAATATTTTAGAACTTTGAATTAAACTACTCAAACTTCATATTAATAATTAATGTTTTAGAAACAACATCCAAATTGATGAATTGCAAACAAATGACTAACATTTAATTAACTAGAATGAATCTTTCTTTTATTAATAGTCATATTTTATACAATCTTTGGCTACAATTATTATTACATATTTTATACAAGAAATACACAGTTTCTATACACATTTTATACACACATATTTTATACAATGATTATAAAGTTTCTATACACATTCTGTACATACGTATTTCATACAACAACTATAGAGCTTCTATACACATTCTATAGATTTGTTTATTTATATTTTATACATATACATATTTTCTATAATTATACAATTTCTATACATATATCGTATATATATATATATGTATAATTATATCATTTTTATATAATTGTTATAACTTAATAGTATTTTTTTAAAAAAATAATATTAAGTTAACAAGAAAACTATTTTTAAGTGGGAGAATATCCATATCCTATCACGTGAATTGTCATGAATGACACCTTTCTTGGAATTAAATTAAAATTAAATCCAATTAATATAGGAGTAAATACCTTTCTTGGAATTAAATTAAAATTAAATCCAATTAATATAGGAGTACATAGTACTTTGGAATACTTAACACTTTTATGGGGAAAAAAAGTCATCTTTCTTGGAACATTCATTTCCTCGCCTACATTTTATTTTAGAGTTAATTCCTCAAAATGTCATTAAACTTGTGTAAACATCCCACTAAAGTAATTTTTGTTTCTTTTAGGATAATATTGTCACTGAACTATGCATTTCTTTCCTTTATAAGGTAAAACTAAGAAATTGTTAAAGATATATTTGGAGAATCACAAAGAAAATGAAATTAAATTTAATTACATAATTCAATTCTCTATTAGGAATAGATAATTAGGTACAATTTTGTGATGTAATTACAAATTTACATTTTATTTTATTTTTTAAATAAAATTTAATATCTTTTTTTAATTTCTCTTTAATTTCTATTATTTGAATTTCTTTTTTTCTTTTTACTTTTTTTTTATTTTACATTATTTATCTTTCATCTCTTTTTTTCTCATTTTCCAACTTTACTTCTTATGATTTAATATAATTACTCATATTTTTTTCTTTATTTAACGCATTATTGCATTTTTTATAATTTTTATTCTAGTATTTGAATTAAAGTAGTATTTTATTATTGAATGAGATTATAGACTTATGTGTTGTTCGTTCTTCTGAATTATATTTACTCGTTGGAATTTTATACAAGAGTATTATGTTTTTCTCTTGGATTTTGAATTTATCGGTTTATTTGTCTTAGTAGTATAGACATGCTATTCAAATTGCATGTCACTGGAAACTGTCTAATAACATATAATTTTAATTTTTCTATGGCTTTCCAAATATGTCCTTAACTATTTTTTAATTTCACCTTATTTTGGAAAGATGTACATAGTTTAATGAAAGTATTTTCCTAAAAGAAATTAACAAAAGTTACTTTAGTAGGATGTTTGCACAAGTTCAATGGCAATTTAAAAAATTAACTCGACAATTTGAAGTGACATGCAATATAAAATAACAAGTCTATAGTACTAAAACAAATAAATTGAAACATAAAACAAAACACAAATTGAAAATTCAAGAAAAAAACACAATACTCTTATATAAAATTTCAACGAGTAAATAATTCAAACGAAAGGAAAAACACATAAGTCATCTTATTCAATAATGAAATACTACTTTAATTCAAACACTAGAATAAAAATGCAATAATGCGCTAAATGAAGAAAAATACGAGTAATTATATTTAACCATAAGAAGTAAAGGTTGGAAAATGAGAAGAAAAGAGATTAAAGATAAATGATGTAAAATGAAAAAAATAAAAAATAAAAAAAATTAATATAATAGAAATAAAAAATAAAATTAAAATTAAAAAAATATATAATTTTGTAATTACATCACGTAATTGCACCTAATTCTCTATTTCTAATTGAGAATTGGACTATGTAATTACATCTAATTTCACTTTCCTTGTGGTTCTCCAAACATATTCTTAATAATTTCTTAGTTTTTTACCTTATAATGGAAAAAAGTGCATAGTTCAGTGACAATATTGTCCTAAAAGAACCAAAAGTTACTTTAGTGGGATGTTTACACAAGTTCAATGACATTTTAAGAAATTTACTCTTTATTTTAAGAAAAAAAAAATCACGACTGTACAAATTTAATGAATAAGTGTTTTTTATTTAATAATTAGGTAGCAAATTTTATATAACAATATTAATTAGGTGTCTGTTGATATGAGTGATAATAGAGTAGTAAATATCTTTTTGAAAAAAAAAATTCAAATAACAACAACACACTCAATTTATTCTCGTAAAAGGAGATCAATTTATGAATTGAATATTAAATATAATTTACGTTCAGTTATTTTATGAAAATTTAAATTTTTTTTTTTGAAAGTGAAAAAATTGAAAATTCTAATTATGAGGGAGAGAATTACAAGGTAAAAATTACGTTAGTTGAAAATATGAGTTGTTCTATTGACGTCGTCGTGGAGGATAAGGTAAAAATTAGAGTCTGGAGCAGCTGAAAGGATTAATTTTTAGAGTAAATTTTTTAAGGAAACGATGAATATTGAAAAAATTAAATGATATAGGTTAATGACTCGTAAGTTGTTGGACCATAATGATTTATAAGTCGCTGATCCACCATCGACTTTCTTTATTTTTTAAAATTTATTTTTAGTCTTTCTCATGTAAATTTCTTATTTGTGTTTGAGTCAAGTTAATTTATATCACTTGATTTCATGTCGATCCCTCCAAGAGATCAAAATCATTGTCTGGTAAGTTTTTGAACAATAAGACAACCTTTAAATGAAATATACAAATGCGATTATCGAAAAATTTATTAGTACGGAGAAATAAAGATAAGAATCATCATTTTAAATATAAATTTCATCGTACGTTGCAACTTTATTGACCGAAAAAATATTAAATATTATCTTGAAAAAGGTGACAAAAGATTAGAGTGACAAGAGATTAGAGGATAATTAATTCTATAAATTATTTATTGTACATTTAATTGAGTAAATTACGAAATAAATTAATCAAAAATAAAATTAAATATTTCAAGTTATAAAGTTATTTTTATTCCACTTAAACTTATTCCTAACCATAAGAGACCTTCTTTTCTAATGTTGTAGTATTAAAATGTATTTTGAGTGAAATTAGTAATGTTTTGTGAATCTCAATACGTAAGGTAGATATTTTTTATTTGAATTGAGAATCCTTTAGAAGCAGCCTCTTTAAATTTATAAAATAGAATTAAAGAGCTTCACACACCATACTTTTTCTACATCTTGGACCTTATTTTTTATAAAATGTTATTCTTACTCTTCTTTTTTTTTTTTTTACAATTTTTTTCCTGAAAAAGGTACCTTGTCCTTCATTTAGAAAGAATATATATATATATATATATATATATATATATATATATATATATATATATATATATTCTCTTTCTTTTTTTTTTTTGATTAAAGTGATAATAATGTTAACAAGAAGAAGAAAACTGACGAGAGTAAATGTAGAGTCTGACCTGCCTTGTAGTTTTACAACTAATTTCCATATATAATTCGACTATTAAATTTAAAAACCAAATTAATGGAAATTTAATAGAGTAATAATAGGCTTTAAATTGTTATCTTTTTAAGTAGTGCATTGTTTGTAAAAATATATTATTTGCTTACAAAAATATCCATCACTTTAGTTAACTTAATTATTTTTATGTTTCTATTCCTATAATTTTTCTATGTGTCAATATATAAGATTCATACGTATTTATCTAACTAATACTTGTTATTAAAACTGCACATTGCACTTTAATAATCGTATTATATTGTCCTAATGTTGATATTTTATGGTTAAACATATTTTGCCTTCTTAGCCTCAAATCACAGAACATTTTGATCCATGAGCAGTACTTTATCCCATTTAAAGGACACAACTTATAAAGAGTAATACGTGTAGGAGAAAAAACAAAATCCTACAGTTGTGAGAAAGTGAAAATTAAAGAATTAGTTTAGTCATTTAATAATTTTATTCAAGGATAAATTAGGGTAGGATAATTTATACCACCAAATGTGTGGGATAACTTCAGGGGCGGCTCAATGCAAATTGTGGCCTAAAGCCAACTTTAAGAAGAGGCCATAAATTTAATTAATAAAATTATAAATATATTTGTTTAATTTCTTTTCTTTTTGTTTTATAGTGATGGTGTACATACCATCTTGTATGTATATTGACTATTCATGTGACTACATATTTGTGTTTATTAAATAGTTTTTGAACTAGATATTAGTTTTTGAACATCTAAATTTTAAATATTGCATTTATCTAATCTTATTTAGCTTCAAAAATTAGTCAAATTAACCGTCGAAACAAAAAATTGCATAAATTGAAACGAAAGGAATATTTATCTAATAATATCTACTTGTTTCTACATAAACTCAATAAAATATTCAAAAGACAAGTATGAATTTTATTCTTTTAACGAAACAAGGATACTAATTCTCTAATATATACTATATAATATTAAATATTAGTGAGAATATGGGGCCTTTAATTTGGGGGCCTAAAGCCTTGGCTTTAGTTGCTTCCCCCTTGAGCCGGCACTGGATGACTTATCCCGATACTATTATTAGTCCTGAAATAAGTTATCTCGAGTATTGCCAACCAAACGATGCATTAAGAAATTTATCCTGAAATTATTATTTTATATTTGAATTATTTGCCTTAGTACCTCACCCCAAACGGCCCCTTAGATTTTCCTATATATAATCAAAGTACACAACTATCTTCACATCAATTATAGCCGTTACAGACTCCCTCCCCCTTATCAAGAAAAAAAGAAGAAAAATGGAGCATTTGTCATCCTTCTTCCATCTACCATACTTCAATTATAAAATCTTGAGATTTAAATTCTATATCATTCATATCAATTTTATATCGACGTTGTTTCCTTATTTCTTATATGCATTTCTTTCTCCAATAAATTGGAGATCTGCAAAAATCTATAGATTTTATATGAATATCTTATATCTCCAATAATGACTTATATCTTGTTGATCCACGAGCGACTTTCTTTATTTTTTTTTTAAATTTATTTTCAGTTTTTCTCATGTAAATTTCTTATTTGTGTTTGAGTTAAGTTAATTTATATCACTTGATTTCATGTCTATCCCTCCAAGAGATCAAAATAATTGTATGGTAGGTTTTTGAACAGTAAGACAACCTTTAAATGAAACATACAAATGCAATTATCAAAAAATTTAATAATACGGAGAAATAAAGATGAGAATCATCATTTTAAATACAAATTTTATCGTACATTGTAACTTTATTGACCGAAAAAAATATTACATATTGTCTTAGAAAAAGGTAACAAGAGATTAAAGGATAATTAATTCTACAAATTATTTATTGTATATTTAATTGAAATAAATTACGAAAGAAGAAAAACTGACGAGAGTAAATGTAGAGTCTGACCTGCCTTGTAGTTTTGCAACTAATTTCCATATATATAATTCGAATATTAAACTAAAAAACTAAAACAATGGAAACTTAATGGAGTAATAGGCTTTAAATTGTTACCTTTTTTTTATGAATAAAAACTAGGGGCAAGCGTTGGGTATTCGGTTCGGTATTTTCAAATTTTGGGTTTGGTAATTTGATAATCGGTATCTGATAGTAGATACCACATACCGTACTTATAAACATCGATTTTATAATTCGATAATTGATAAATTAAACTTAAATTCGGTACGATTTTCGGTAATACCATTTTAAAGTTGGAAATGTCCAAATGTATGTTTTAAATTCAAAAAATATATTTAATAGAAACCCTATTTAATATTCCTTTTATTGTATTTTACGAATATATTACCAAGGTCCAAGAGAATTCAATATTCGAAATACCGAATACTAAACGATATTAGTATCTTTTACCAAGTTCAATTCCGAATACTCGAATATTAAAATTTTACTCTCAAATACCATACCAAACTGTACATTGCGCTTCAATAATACGTATTATATTATCCTAATGTTGATATTTTATGGTTCAACATATTTTGCCTTCTTAGCCTCAAATCACAGATCAGTTTGATCCATGAGCAGTATTTTATTTCGATTGAAGGGTACAACATATAAAGAGTAATACATGTACGAGAAAAACAAGAATCCTACAGTTGTGATTCTTTCTTCTGTCAATTATAGCCGTTACAAAATGGAGCATTTTCCATCTTTCTTACATATAGAGTACTTCAATTCCAAAATCTTGAGATTTAAATTCTATATCATTCATATCAATTTTATATCACGTTGTTTCCTTATTTCTTATATGCATTTCTTTCTTCAATAAATTGGAGATCTGCAAAAATCTATAGATTTTATATGAATGTTGTTTCCTCATCTCCTATATGCATTATATATAGATTTTATATGATGTTGTTTCTTATCTTTCTCCAATTTATAAATAGGATATTGCATAAATCTATAGATTTAAATCCTTTATACTAAGATCCAAAACACTAGTAAAATCAAAATCAATGACGGGAGAATTTTTTACTCGAAAACACTGGGGCTTTCACCATGTCTTCCGTCTTTCTACTTGCTCTGCCATGCAATATTCGTATCTCTTTTCGGTATTTTTTGAACCGTTCTTGCTTTATAAACTAGATAGTATGAAATTGTACCTGTTTGATCGTCTCAGTGTTGCACTTGAAAACCTACACATTAATTTCCCTTTGTCCTTTATATGGACGATATATTTGAGATTCTGGTTATTTTGTTTAATGTGTGGTATCATCAATGGTCGAGCATTTTTCTTAGACTGTTGTTTGTACTTGTTGACTTTTGGGTTGCTGCTGTTCCGCCTTTTCATAGTCATACACTCATTTGATGAGATATTTCCCTTTTCGTCTACATGGAAGGTAATATATTTTGCTTGATAAATTATCTGTCTGCTTTTTGTTTTTGTAATTTGTTTTTTGTCTTGAAATTTTTTTTGGTTGCTTTCTTTTTGCATAGGCTGAGGTGATACTGACTTATAACCTAATCTACATTCTGCTCTATACACAAGACCTATTGTATAATCAAGAAGTTCAGGGTTTCGTGTTCGGCGATAGCAATTTCTATTCCTGGCGCTGTGACTTTATTGGTTTTTTTACTGGTTATGTTACTATCCCTTTCCATCTGGTAAGTTTAGTTTAATTTTTTTTTAATTAAAATTTCAATGTTTAACTTTATTCTATTGTTTTTAGGTTGAACTGTGTGTGGTTCGTGAATTTGGAGATTGAACTTTGATGTAGATGCTGTGAGAGGAATTCAAAATAATTGATAGATGCTACAAATACTTTTTGTCTTAAAATAGTTCATCCATTGCTCTTATTCTTATGTATTTCCTTTTGGAACTTAAAATGCCAATATTTTTGCTTAGACCTGTAATAACAAGCTTCAATCAAAGCAATGCATTAGAAAGGTGTTCATAATTCTTGTGAGATGCTGCGGATATTGTTTGTCTTAAAAATAATTCATCCATTGCTCTTATTTTTCTGTATTTCCCTTTGGAACTAAAAATGCTAGTCTTTTCTTCTCGGACCTGTAATAACAAGGTTCAATGTAGACAATGCACAAAAAACAAAAGAGCATATATCTTATGCAGATTGAAGGTTCTTGAACCATCAATCTTGGTAAATCTTTCTTGCAATTCCATCCGCACAGTTTTAGCATCTGAAGCATACATAATACCACCTAATAGATTTTTCGATACTGAGTTCATTATCCAAGATAGAACTATGGCATTAACCCTTTCCCAGTGATTCCACATATTTTCAGGGAAAGATTCTTTATCACAACTGCCATCAACCAATCCTAACTTATTTCTACTCAATAATGCAATTCTCATAGACCTAAACCACATAGAGAAATTCTCAATACCTGTTAGCTGAAATGAGATAATCTGTATACTGCTAACATCAGATGCATTCAGAAACAATGGATGATTGTAGTCGATTCCTGGAGCTTGATTGCTAGTCTGACCTGATCCAACCACTCCATTTGGGGTTGTATTAGGTGTTTGATTATTCAGATTACTCATCCTTCTTGAGTAAACAAGAACAGTCGGAAGCATATAGTAATTTTGGAATTGATTCTACAGATTTTATGGTGAACTGCTAGAAGTATTGACTTCTCTGTATCAACTCTCTGATACCATGTTGTTAATCAACAAATGATACAGAATCCATGGCAGAAACAGAGAATTCTTTAATCAAGAAGAAGAAGAACACTCAGATTAAGAGGAAGTAGAAGTTGTAGTTTAGTAAGTCTTGAAAGAGTGTTTTATATTAGTACATGAAGGTAGTTTATATAGCAGTTATAACTAACTTTTGTACTAGTTAGTTAACTAGTTGACTGAACTAACTAGATGACTGGACCAATTAACTAGCTGACTAGACTTTCTAACTAACAACAACTGACTCTTTATATAACATCCACAATATGGTAAATCCCCTCACTCCCACCCACGACAAGACCAAGGAGTGCACTTCCACAAGGATAACAGGAGTCAGAGAATGGTCCATTCTCACTTCGCTCGATAGGGGACTTGAATCCCCAACTTTATGGTTTGAGGTGGAGGGTACCTAGCCTTAGGCTTTCCTCCCTTATCTCTGGTCACCAAAGATATATTCATTAACCTTCTATAAATACCATGCACATTTGGCAGCACTTTTTCGTAAACAGTTTGTGCAGCTTTCTCTAAAATTTATTTCTATGGAAAGATTATTCTATGCATAAATATGATAATAATAAGATTTCACTAATTGTTGATAACTCATAAGAATGATAAACCAAGTACATAGAGCCTAGCGGGATAATCCCATGGTCATCTTTGAATAGCTTGACACAAATTGGACTTTAACATCCAAAATATAGCCGCTTCAAGTTAAGTCGTTTGTAGAAAACAGCAAAGCCCATAGACCATAAGATATCTGCTCATCCGGTACTTGTTGGTAGGAGGTAGCATGTATATGGTGGAATAGTTTGGGTGTGCAAAAGCTAGCCAAGCACTACCATTACTAAAAAAAAGGCAACGAAGCCCACACAACAGCTTAAATTGAAAAATTAAGTTATGCTAAGGTTTGCAATGTTGCAACTTGCAATACTACTAAAGTATATTCCAATTCCATGGAAGTCTAACTTCTTCTTCGTATCTTATATCTAACAAAAATGGCCATTTTGAACCCTCCAACTAATTGTATTTTATCCAGTTTTGATAAAATCTAAAGCCTACACACCCCACCCAACTAAAAATACACTCAAAGAAAGGCAGTCTCTTGAACCTAAAACATACCTTATTAGCAACCATGTACAGGCCAACATCTGCATTATAAGAGTAGAAAGCCTCTCCATTTCAGGAACCTTCCTAGAATTTAAGATATCTGAAGGCAAATTTGGCTCATAAACATGAGCATTCACAAATCCAACATAGTAGGAACTGAGAAAACCTTGATCACCTGTTAGCAAGAGAATCAACATAGTTGTCAAAACAAAAATATTTGCACCATTAGGTTAACAAAAAAAATTCAGCGCAATGAATTATCAGAGCTTGAAAAATACAACAATAATAACATAACATCCCAGTGTAATCCCAGAATTGGGTCTGGGGACGGTAGAATATACGTAGACCTTACCTCTAGGTAGAGGGGCTGTTTCAGATAGATCCTCAGCTTAACTGGTACCTATCAGAGCTTGAAAGGTATCACACTAAACTTATTAAATGATAAAAGATAATGAAACTCTTCCCACAAAAACAGAAGTTTGACTACTGAAAGATACAATGACAACATATAACTTTAAAAAACAGAACAGTTAACAGCTAAACCACACCTCCAGTGTAAGAAGGCAAAGTGGTCACCTTGCTCGTCATATCATTAAAAACTTTTTCTAATGGCTCAACCACCATGACTCCAGAATTCAGCCTTTCAGGCTCTCGGAATGTTTTAAATTTGCACAAAAATTCCCACATTTAAACAGATCTTCAATGCTTTTAAAACCACAACCGTAATAGAATACATACATAGTCACTACAATACATAGTGAATATTGCAGCTAAGAAATGGATATGACCTTCAGATTGTTCATAAGAGTCAATTCTTATCCTTTCCCTTTGCAGTAAGTAAATGAACTTTGAAAGGTTTAGAAAAACAGGTTCTGATAGAAATTTAGAAGGATATCAATCTGGTAATGTTATGTATATAGTAACAGTTAAATAAATGTTATCATCTTATTATAGGACTTGGGGTACAAAAGTTAGACCTTCATTACCAGTGATTACATTCATAGAAGATTGGAGGACTTCTCATACACAAAACTGATTTTCAGAAAGCAACCATTTTTGAAGAGTCCGAGCAACATAGCATCAAAATATATCCGCACAACTTAGCTACTTAGAAGCTCTCTATGTAGATTTTAGTGTCTATAGTTTAGAAACTCCAATGAGCAAGAAGGACAAAGTATTCTAACATCTGTTGCTACTTTCTTGCATCTACCACATATACCTTAACTTCAACAATTGATAACCTACTCCGAGAATAATGGGATAAAAATATAATTCACGTATTAAAAGACAATATGCATTAGAAAAAGAATATTAGGAAAAAGCACAAGATAAAGAAGAAGATAAACAGTTTCAATTTTCTTTTCCAATATTGTTTCACAGTTCACAATGGCCAAAGCTTAATAGTATGCTTATAAACTTCGAACCTGAACTTACTAAACTGTTAAAAATAAGTTCAATGTTTCTCCAACACAAATAGCTTAGCTGACAGATGCCAAATGAATTATTAAGCATGCATATAAGATTCATAAGTTGAACTTCACCTGAGTGATAGTCAGAGGAAAAAGTAGTCAAAATACTATTTAGCTTCTGATTCGGGAAACAAAGCTAGAAACTGAAATTATAACTAAAGAGAGGAGATGAAGATGATAACAATGACACAAGATGAAACAAGACACAGATTCAACACAAACACAAGGGAAATTGCATAGAAAATAAAGATAGATAGTGAGACAAAGATTATTACAAGATTAAGAACCAAGTATAATTCAACACTAACCCCTAATAAATGTAATAATCAAAACCACACTCTTACGGTGACCGCCAAGGTAATCGACTCACCTCAAGATCCACCGTTTTTAAGCAAAGAACAATATTGGCTTTTCCAAACCCTATACTAAGGATGACTTTTCCAAGTCCTAACTAAGACTATACTAATGTGGTCTACTCTCAAGAGAGAGGATTTTCAAGTGTTTCAATCTTTCATCATTCAAAACTAGTAAAAATAAGACTAAAGGGGCCTATTTATAATATATTACAAATGAAGATAAAAAAACCACTTTGCCCTTAATGAGAGGGGCTGCCATGGTGTGTAAATACACCATATGTAATGTATAAAATACCCTTAATGAAGAGGAAGCCAAGGTATGTTATAACTTGAATGAATGACGCCTTTTCAATGCTCTCAAAAACCGAGTATGGTTCATACTTCAAGGCTTGTGGTTCTCGGGTTAGCAGCAATGTAGGCAACTAAGCAACCTTCCACACACGAGATTGCTTTAAGTCATGCTAAAAATGATCCTTCCTTGCGTATCCTTGTGCTCTCGGGGTGATCAAGTCTTGAGTCTTTAGGTGTTGGCCTTCAAAGATGTCATCAAAAGCTAATGTGGCCATTTGACTCGTATCATCCTCCCCATCTTGAAAAGGATTCGACCTCGAATCCAAACCTTGCAAAACTAAAGAAAGGACACACAAATACAAACTCCTCATGAAATGAGGGTTAGGGTTAGCACGACAAATCAGCTCAACATTCCAAGGTTGCACATATTTAGAATATAACCAAGGATCCTTTGAACTAAATATTAAATAATTAATGAAAAATGCACAAAGGATTTGGTTATGGAATTTACCAAAAGTGATATTTTGCTTTTCATGTAAACCAAGCAACAAGTTGGGTGCACCATCATCATAAAATCTATATTTGGCACCGGGGTCAAACGGGAAGAGTAGCCATAGACACGGGTCTAGAAAACACTCCCCTTTCCCGTGGTCTCTACCCAAACTAAATGGTGTACTCTCTACAATAGCATACATATTATCCAAAGCAAATAGAGAGTAGAGAAAGGTATCACTCAAGTCAACTTCTACTAAGGTGCCCTCATGTGTGTACTCACTACTAGTTTCACAATCATCACCATAAGTACTCTCAACAATAAAATCACACAAAGTAGAAGGATAAGTAGTTTCCAAGACTACACATCCCTTACCCTTAAGAGTACTTTCATCTTCCAAGAAGTGATTTCCATATTTAGTAGAAATGTTGTCACATTAGCATATCGACTATAGCTTCTAAGGCAAGCTACACCATTATTTTCACCACTAGGTTCATTAGAAGTGGTTATATCATCTTCAAACAAGACATTATACCTAAAGAGAGCATGATCTATTTCACGGGAAGATTCGGAACGTGTGAATTCATCACTCTCTAAAAGATCAATATCAAGTTTCAAAGAGATCTCAAGTGCAAGATTATCCCAAGAATAGCTCTCGAGTTCACTCCTATTCCTTTGATCAACATTTTCAACATCATCACACACTTTAGGTTCATTAATTACAATACACATCCTCAAGTGGTGGGTAATTTTCACACATAAGTTGATCAACACAAATTTCAGAAGATAATGTACTTTCATTCAACATAATGGTTTCAACACTAGGTGAACATAAATCGATGTTACAAGAAGAGTTGATTCGGTCATCAATAGGATCAACTAGTGTATCCACACTCACAACATGTACATCATCATCAAGTGGCAAAGAAACAATAGACTCACATATAGGCAAGCTACAACTCACACTCAATGGGCTACTAGCCACACAATTATCATTGACTTGTACAAAAGTGTAAGAGTTAGCTATTTTACCTTGAAGTCCTTGAGTAGATTCTTCTTTGTCATGGTGTGAAGGTCCTCCAAAAGCTTGGGCAACAACTTACTCTTGGCATTGTTCGTCTTCTCTTGCCATGTTGGTACCTACACAAATGTCCTTAAAAATAGAAGGACAACCAATGTTAGCACAGTTTGGTGGTAATCCCTTCACTTCGCTCCCCACAACCTCTTCTTTTTCCACTCTCGGATTACCACCTTGCACTCCCTTACTCCTCTCAATCTTTTGTCTCTCATAATTATTTGGATTGGAGTAGGTAGGAATGTCTCTTCGTGGGTTGGGCAGCAAGTAAGTCATGAGGCGATTCCCCCCTTGGTCTCTTACAACATTTGGCCAATTTTGTACGTTTGAAACTCTATGTTGTGCAAACTAATCGGCACCTAAGTATACATGACCGTATGTCAGTGGAAGAGTATCGCACCACCTCCTCATGGTATTCAAATTGGGAGAAAATAACCTTGACCCTCTCGGTAACCTTAAACCCGTCCAAGAAGTATGGAACAAGTAAAGGCTCACGAAACAACCCCAAGTAGTCAACTATGGATGGAACGATGTAGTTACTATAGTACCTATCATTTAATACAAAAGGCAGACCGGTATCCCATAAATGGTCACCTTTACGGAGTGTACACTCCTTCTCGGATCAACATTATAAAGTACACGAGTACCCCTCAGTTTTGGAGATGCATACCCTCTTTTTCTCGTTGGACAACCTCCAATAGAGTTAGTATAACCATTCACACTACATCGATCTTGATAAGAAGTACTACGAGGTGGAGAATATGAATCTTCACACTCCTCACGTGTACTCTCATCATAGCTCTCATAAGCTTTGTGAATGAAAGGGTTATACCTAACACCAAATCTAGGTTCGGAGTGAGAATTGTAAGACTCCTCACATGCCCCAACGTCATCATAAGATCCATCATAAGGTCCTACATCATCTCCAAGTTCCCCATAAGTACTAGGCACTTCATTCACCTCATTTTCTTCCTCAAAACCGTAACTCTCAAATCTGCCCAAGTTTTGATCATGGCTATTTTCATAGCCTCCGCAACCTCCCTCAACTTCGTAGCCATAAAACCCCTCACTACAATCATAGTATCCCATGTGGTAGTCACAATAATCCTTGGCTATCGAAGACATGTTCTCCTTATATTACCTTTTAAATCTACAAAATGAACAAACAAGATTAGTAGTAAAAGCTCCTCACCAACACTCGTATTCACTCACTTTTGTGATCCTCACAATTTGGAGCGGCGAATATTGAAAGTTGCTTATATTCCGGTAGTCAATAAGATGTCAATTCTACTTGGCGCCAGGAATAGATTCTTGTTTGATCGACTCAAGACACAAAATAAAATCTACTTACAAACTTGAAACAAAGAAGTTATGACGAGTTAAAAATGAGAAAAGCACATAAATAACGAAGACACGAAAGAAACAGACTCAACAACTAATCTACAGCTAAGTAGGTGATTACTAGTTTCTAATTAGTATTAGAACCAACAACGAAACTAAGGGACAATAAAAATGAAACTAAGAATCTAAAATTTTGAGCTCAAAAATATTGCGTGAACAGTAGCAGTGATGCCGTGGCAACCACGTATTAGTTCGATTTTATCAAGTGGTTATTCTCAAATGTTCAAGTCTTGGACAAAAATTAATTTGGATTGGTGGAATTTGTTTTAGGAGGGAAAATAAGTCTTGGGGCCTTTTTCAATTTTCAAGGCTTGACTTTTTCTTGTACTTCTCCTTAAAACATGGGTCCTTAAATCATGGAAAAGTGGTTGAGAAGTGATATAAAGTCTTTTGGTGGTTGGGGGTCTTTCAAGACTAACAAGTACATACACCTTTTTCCTTCACCTTTTAGAATCTAATATTCACTTTATGTTCTAATAATATATGAAGGAAGGTGAAGAACTTCAAGAACAACAACAACCACACCAAGAACAATAACAACAATCTTCAAGAACAACAAAAATTCCAATGGCCAACTCCAATCCACAATAACAATATCTCCAACACTTGGCCAAGACAACTACAACTTCAACAAAATGGTTCTCAAGCCACCAAGTAACAACAATATCACGTGGTCAAGTTTAGAACATCAAGGATAAACCACACGGCCAAAACAGTCCACCATAACAATGGTCAACAACAATGAGCCAAGCTTATGTTCACAACAACAACTTTCAACAAGTTCAAGCTCAAGTTTAGATCTAGACTCAAAGTGTTAGTGGACAAGAAAACTAACACTAGAAACAACAAAACAAACAAGAACACTACTAGATATAGTCACACAAAAAACAAATCTCAGCCATGACACAACAAGAACACAATTTTGGCCAAGAACACAAACACGGACAGATTGCTATTTTTCTAGAATTTTCAGTTTTTAACACTTTTTTTTTTAATTTTCTAACAAGAAAGCCAAGATTGATCTTGTAGGAACAAGATCAAGCCATGCTCTGATACTAAATGATACGGGAAACAAAGCTAGAAACTGAAATTATAACTAAAGAGAGGAGATGAAGATGAAACAAGACACGGATTCAACACAAACACAAAGGAAATTGCATAGAAAATAAAGATAGATAGTGAGACCAAAATTATTACAAGATTAAGAACCAAGTATATTTCAACACTAACCCCTAATGAATGTAATAATCAAAACCACACTCTTAGGGTGACCGCCAAGGTAATCGACTCACCTCAAGATCCACCGTTTCTAAGCAAAGAACAATATTGGCTTTTCCAAGACCTATACTAAGGATGACTTTTCCAAGACCTAACTAAGACTATACTAATGTGGTCTACTCTCAAGAGAGAGGATTTTCAAGTGTTTCAATCTTTCATCATTCAAAACTAGTGAAAATAAGACTAAAGGGGCCTATTTATAATATACTATAAATGAAGATAAAAAGACCACTTTTCCCTTAATGAGAGGGGCTGCCATGGTGTGTAAATACACCATATGTAATGTATAAAATACCCTTAATGAAGGGGCAGCCAAGGTATGTTATAACTTGAATGAATGGCGCCTTTTTAATGCTCTCAAAAATCGAGTATGGTTCATACTTCAAGGCTTGTGGTTTTCGGGTTAGCATCAATGTAGGCAACCAAGCAACCTTCCACACACGAGACTGCTTTAAGTCATGCTCAAAATGATCCTTCCTTGCGTATCCTTGTGCTCTCGGGGTGACCAAGTCTTGAGCCTTTAGGTGTTGGCCTTCAAAGATGTCATCAAAAGCTAAGGTGGTCATTTGACTCATATCAGCTTCTATGCAGAAAATACCTAATTAACTAAAAGAGGAGCACTTACGTCTTTTTAGAAGTCAAAGAATCACCCCCAAACACCCTGAAATTATCGAGACGCTCTTTCAAAGACAGCAACCATGTACTGGACAAATTTTTCTTTCCCACTACTCAAATTTTAGGCAGCACAACCTAATGTAAACCATTAAAGAGAAAAACAAATGTCAGAAGATGTTATCTTTATAAGAAAAATACTAAATTGCAAAATCAGTTGAATGAAGTATTTTCTCCACTGAATTCATGGACATAATCTTGCATCTAGTAAGCAGTAGATTATAAATCATTTATGAGTCAAATACAAACAAAAAATGTTTAGCTAGCAAGTTCATGTCAAGAGTTACTTAAATTTTCTACTATATTTCTTTTTCTTCGATATAAATAACATTTCAATAAGTTATTCAATCTGTTACATTTTGTTCACTCCTCATTTACTCTTCATTTTCTGTTGCTTCCATGTGAAAGCTAATTAGGTGGTTAATTTGAGTCTTCCAAATTTTTTCTTTTATTTTTTCATACAAAAGAGGCCTTTCTACTTCTTCGGAGATAGCGGTATGGACTGCATACATTTTGCGTATATTTTACCCTCCCCAGACCTCACTTTGTGAGAATACACTGGGCCTGTTGTTGTTGTTATACAAAAGAAGCTATAGTCACAAAAAAATCAGTCAATATACCACAACAACATCTAGTGTAGGGAACATGTACACATTCAACTCCCGCAAACCACCAACATCTACTTGCTGATGCAAGATATAAAACTGTTGGGGATGCCCTTTTGATCTTCCTTAAGCTTGTTGAGAAAGACATAAGTCTTGGTATTTCTTTCTTTTTTTCCAACATATATTGAAAAAAATATGAAAATACCACCATATAGATGCATCTAAAGGAATCATAGTAGCTGGAGAAGAAATCTTCGTACTTTCTTTTAGAATATAACTTTTCCAAGTAATATTTTTATCCCCATGTCACCTGCCACCAGAAGCAAAATAAGATGAAAACATCAAGCAAGTGAAAAGTCAAATCTTTGTTTTCTGTGGTTCTTTGTGTTGCAATTTGTATACAACATTACTATTTTAGGGAAACATCTCTCACAACACAAATTTAAGGTTGTATACAAATTGTAATGTTGTATACACAAACATTACATCTCTCACAACACAAATTTAACACTAATAAATGCAGTCACAGCTGCTGCACAAGCACAAACACAAATTGTAATGTTAATTATACAACCTGGAATCAGTAAACTACGTCTCTCACAACACAATTAAAGTATGTAAGATCAGTGTTCAGGGCCAATCAAATTGCCCTTTGCCGACAGGTTAGGATTTATGATTAAGTAGATCTAGTTGCAAAATTAAAGAGAAAATTATAAGAAAAAAGGGGAACAAAGGGCATTAAAATATATGTGCAAATGAGACATGATCCATCACATTCATGTAAAATATATCTTACAACAGATTATGTGAAAGAGCAAAAGAACTAAAATTAAAGCAAAAACGCACAAACATTCAAAGGAATCGAGAAGTAATGGGCATAAAATCAGTGAAAGAAAGAAAAAAAAGAGGAAAACATACCAGTAATAACAACAATGATTCCGAATCTGCTACTTTTTCTAGTGCGTTGGCCTCTACAAATTAAATGGTATTAATATCTTTTACCAAGATCAATTCGATATTCGATAAATACCAAATACTAAACGGTATTAATATCTTTTACCAAGCTCAATTCCGAATACTCAAATATTAAAATTTTACTCCCAAATACCATACCAAACTGTACATTGCGCTTCAATAATACGTATTATATTATCCTAATGTTGATATTTTATGGTTCAACATATTTTGCCTTCTTAGACTCAAATCACAGATCTTGATCCATGAGCAGTATTTTATTTCGATTGAAGGGTACAACTTATAAGGAGTAATACATGTAGGAGAAAAACAAGAATCCTACAGTTGTGAGAAAGTGAAAATTAAAGAATTTGGGCGTATTTTTGTCATTTTATAATTTTATCCAAGGATAAATTAGGGTGGGATAACTTATATCATTAGATGTGTGGGATAATTTATTCGGTACTATTATTAGTCCCGGAATAAGTTATACTGAGTATTGTCAACCAAACGATACATTAAAAAATCTATTCCAAAATTATTATTCTATTCCGTAATTATTTGCGTTAGTACCTCACCCCCAAACGACCCCTCAGGTTTTCCTAGATTTTACTATAGCCGTTACAAAATGGAGCATTTGCCATCCTTCTTCTATCTAGAGTACTTCAATTCCAAAATCTTGAGATTTAAATTCTATATCATTCATATCAATTTTATATCACGTTGTTTCCTTATTTCTTATATGCATTTCTTTCTCTAATAAATTGGAGATCTGCAAAAATCTATAGATTTTATATGAATGTTGTTTCCTCATCTCCTATACGCATTATATATAGATTTTATATGATGTTGTTTCTTATCTTTCTCCAATTTATAAATAGGATATATGCATAAATCTATAGATTCAAATCCTTTTTACTAAGATACAAAACACTAGTAAAATCAAAATCAATGGCGGGTGAATTTTTTACTCGAAAACACTGGGGCTTTCACCATGTCTTACGTCTTCCTACTTGCTCTGCCATGCAATATTTGTATCTCTTTTCGGTATTTTTTGAACTGTTCTTGCTTTATAAACTAGGTAGTATGAAATTGTACCTGTTTGATCGTCTCAGTGATTAGATGCTATCTTGATGTAATTTATGCTATTCGATCTACTCTGGTATTTTCTGAATTTGTCATAATGGTTTATTCTTTATGCACTAGATAGTATTATACATTTGTTGTTTGATCTAATGTCTCCACTTATCCAATTTGTATAAAAAAATTAGATACTATCTAATTGTTGCTATTGGATCTAATGTGGTATTTTCTGAATTTGTTATAACGGTTTGTATTTTTTAAGTTGTTTGATCTAATACTATCTAATTATTGCTATTCGGTCTAATATGGTATTTTCTGAATTTGTCATAACTGTTCGTACTTTATAAACTAGATAATATTATATTGTTGTTGCTCAATGTGTCTAATTGGTATTGAAATTAAATAGTAACTAATTGGTTCTATGCAATTTAATGTGGTATTTCCTGACTCTGTCAAACTGTTTGTACTTTTTAAATTGTTTTATTACTAATAGTTTTGTTGTATTTGCTTTTGCTTTTTTGTGATTGTAGTTTTATTGTTTTTTTTAAAGGTGTACTTTCCACTTATGGTTGGTTTTTTATTGATTTCTATTGGAGCACGTCTCGAGGAGACTTCTCCAATTCTCGTGTTAGTTGCGCTGCCGACTGTTGTTCTATTGTGCAGAGAAATGCTTCAACCGCTTGATAGAAGAAAAACTTTGGTTTTAAACTGTTTGTGCTTTTTATGTGGATTTGTTTTACAGTTTTTGATGGTTGGAGTGTTATCTTCCAGCATGCTTAAGCATGTTGGGATTGATTTCAGGTACTTTCAATGTTCATTATTATAGTTTTGTTTTGAGTTTTTTAATTATTAATTGCTTTTCACTTGTAGGTTTGTTCCTCTTATTGCTGTTGGAGTAGCAAGTTGTTTCCTTTGCTTCAGTATTTTTGTGTTCCTACGTCCAAGAATGTTTTTCCTCTGTTCTTCAGCAGTCTCTATGACCATGTTTTTACTACTGTTTCTATTCACTGCTGTACTCTAAAACCTACACATTAATTTCCCTTAGTCCTCTATATGGAAGGTATATTTGAGATTCTGGTTATTTTGTTTAATGTATGGTATCATCAATGGTCGAGCATTTTTCTTAGACTGTTGTTTGTACTTGTTGACTTTTGGGTTGCTGCTGTTCCGCCCTTTCATAGTCATACACGCATTTGATGAGCTATTTCTCTTTTCTTCTACATGGAAGGTAATTTATTTTTCTTGATAAATTATCTGTCTGCTTTTTGTTTTTGTAATTTGTTTTTTGTCTTGAAATTTTTTTTGGTTGCTTTCTTTTTGCATAGGCTGAGGTGATACTGACTTATAACCTAATCTACATTCTTCTCTATACACAAGACCTATTGTATAATCAAGAAGTTCAGGGTTTTGTGTTCGGCGATGGCAATTTCTATTCCTGGCGCTGTGACTTTATTGGGTTTTTTACCGGTTATGTTACTATCCCTTTCCATCTGGTAATTTTAGTTTAATTTTTTTTAATTAAAATTTCAATGTTTAACTTTATTCTATTGTTTTTAAGTTGAACTGTGTGTGGTTCGTGAATCTGGAGATTGAACTTTGATGGAGATGCTGTGAGAGGAATTCAGAATAATTGATAGATGCTACGAATACTTTTTGTCTTAAAACAGTTCATCCATTGCTCTTATTCTTCTGTATTTCCTTTTGGAACTAATAATGCCGATATTTTTGCTTAGACCTGTAATAACAAGCTTCAATTTAAGCAATGCATTAGAAAGGAGTTCATAATTCTTGTGAGATGCTGCGGATATTGTTTGTCTTAAAATAATTCATCCATTGCTCTTATTTTTTTTGTATTTCCCTTTGGAACTAAAAATGCTAGTCTTTTCTTCTCGGACCTATAATAACAAGGTTCAATGTAGACAATGCACAAAAAACAAAAGAGCATATAGGATATATTAAGCAAAGTAAATTATATTCCATGCAGAAGAAAAGAGAAATAACTTATTGAATTCGTGGATAACTAATAATGACTTAGTTTGAATCATTTCAAATAAAATTGATCGATTGATCACTCTCCTCGAGATGAATACACGTAGTTGATCATGTAATTACTATGTGATTAATTGAAATTGTAAGTGAACTTATCAATTCATCTTTAATTTTAGTTATATCAGTTTAGTTATTACAATTTACGAATAATGACTTAATTTGATTCATTTCAAATAAAATTGATCAATTGATCACTCTACTCATGACGAATACACTTGGTTGATCATTTAATTACTATGAGATTAATTGAAATTGTAAGTTTATCTTTAATTTTAGTTAAATCAATTTAGTTATTACTAATAGTGACTTAATTTGAATCATTTCAAATAAAATTGGTCGATTGATCACTCTACTCGGGACGAATACACTTAGTTAATCATGTAATTACTATGAGTTAAATTGAAATTGTAAGTGAACTCATTAGTTCATGTTTTAATTTTAGTTAAATCAACATAGTTATTCCTAATAATGGCTTAATTAATTCAATTATTTCAAATAAAATTGGTCAATTAATTATCTACTAAGGATGAAACACTTAATTGATCATGTAATTACTATGAGATTAATTAAAATCGTAATTGAACTTACTAATTCATCTTTAATTTTAGTTAAATGAATATAGTTGTTTCTAATAATGGTTTGATTTGAATTATTTCAAATAAAATTGGTCAATTAATCATTCTACTCAGTATGAAACACTTAATTGATTATGTAATTACTATGTGATTAATTGAAATCGTAATTGAACGTACTAATTTATCTATAACTTTAGTTAAATCAATATAGTTAACTCTAATGATGACTTAGTTTGAATCATTTCAAATAAAATTGGCCAATTGATCACTCTACTCAGGACGAACATAATTAGTTTATCGCGTAATTACCATGAGATTAATTGAAACTGTAATTGAACTTATTAATTCATATTTTATTTTAGTAATCAATTTAGTTATTACAAATAATGATTTAATTTGAATCAATATATGACTAACATGTTACAACAGATGACTAATTTGTTGGAAATGACCAAACAGATTAAAATATTTGTTGAAAATGACCAAACAGATATAGACATCTGTTGCAACAGATGACTCACTTGTTACAATAATTAACTCATCTATTGAAAATTATCAAACAAATATAGACATCTGTTGCAACAGGTGACTAAGTTATTGCAACATATGACTCATCCATTGGAAATTATTAAATAGACAAAATACGTGTTGAAAAATAATTTAAAATACTAAAGCTCAAATATTTTTTAGGAGAACTCAAATGTTTTTCCCTTGTCTTCAATTTTAATTAAATCAATTTAATTATCATTAATAATTGCTTAATTTGAATCAACAAATGACTAACTTAGCTTATTATAAGCATTTGTTGCAACAGATGACTAACTTGTTGGAACAAATAGGTCATCCGTTGGAAAATAATAAAAAATACCAGGGAACTCAAATATTTTTAGGAGAACTCAAATATTTGTCCCATTGTCTTAAAGAATTGTCTTTAATTTTAGCTAAATCAATTTAGTTATTATTAATAATTGCTTAATTTGAATCAATAGATGACTAAAATGTTGCAACAGATGATTTATCTGTTGAAAATTATCGAGCAGATAGAAAATATGTTATAACAGATGGGTCATCCATTAGAAAGCAATTAAAATACTAGGGAACTTAAACGTTTTTAGGAGAACTCAAACGTTTGTCCCCTTGATCCTTTTGCATTTGATGAATGATATACTATTTTTGTCTTCTTTACCCGTTTCATGAATTTTTTTCATGTGTTTTACTTATTCGTTGTGCCCCTGTTGAAATTTTTGGAATTTTTCTAGGTCAAATTTTGTTTATATATCACTTGGACATTACTTCATAGGTGATTTTGTAAGTATAATTATGATTTTTGTAGAATTTTTTATTTGTTATATTTGCTACTACTACAATGGATAGAACCTGCAACATGAATCCAATATATGAGTCATTTGTCGCAACAAGTGAGTAATCTGTTGCAACATATGACTAATTTATTGCAACAGATGACCCATATGTTAGACTCATGTTACAACATTATAATACGAATCTAACAGATGAGTAATCAATTGCAACAGATTAGTCATATATATTCCAAAAGATTACTCATCTATTGCAACAGATTAATCATATATGTTGCAAGAGATTACTAATCTGCGCAACAGATTAGTCATATAAGTTGCAACAGATTACTCATCTATTGGATTCACGTTACATGTTTTATTCATTGTTGAAAAAACAACAGTAGCAAATACACCCTGATAAGAAATTCAACTAAAAATTATAATTTTACTTACTAAAATCACCTATCAGTGATACTCAAGTGATATACGAATAAAATTTAACCTACTAATTTTGATCAAGTAGCAACAGTAGCGGTAGCAACAACAATGTTCAACAACAAGAAGAGATGATAATGAAGAACAAAATAATGATAATGAAAAAGAAGATGATGAATAAAGAAACAACAACAATGAACAACAAAAATTACGAAGAGAGAGAAAATAAATGAGAATAGAGATAAACACGCCCTTTTTCCTCCGTTTCTAGTTATATTAGGTTTTATATTAGATCAAAGTGTAAATTAAAAAACTTGTGGGTTATTTTTAATCTTTTCTTACTTTCTTAATCCTTAATAAAGTAATTGTCACCTACACTCAATTATTAAGACTTGTGTCACCTACATCTCATTTTAAAACTCTTTTGTCACCTACAACCCAAAACCCCTAGTTTCTATACACATCCTATAAAATATTTAGCTACAATAATTACTTAGATACAATTTTTATACTATATTTATGCAGTTTATATGCATCCTATACATTTACATACTCTATACAACAATGATACAAATTCTACACAATACTTATATGATTTTTTTTTACACATTATATACAACAATTATTTAATTTTTATACACATTTTATTCGATCTTTTTCTACAATTATCATTTGGATATATATTTTATACAAGAACTACATAGTTTCTATACACATTGTACACATACATATTTTATACAATGGTTATACAGTTTCTATACACATCCTATACATACGTATTTATACAACAACTATACAATTTCTATACACATTCTATATATTTATTTATATTTTATACATATACACTTCTATACAATTTCTATACATATATCGTATATAGATATATATTCTCTACAATAATTATATAACTTTTATATTATTATATTTAATTATTATTTTAAAATAACCATAAAAGAAAAAAAAATAGACATTTTTTAGTTAAAAAGTTTGCAGCAAAATAAAAAAAAATAACTAAAACATTTTTTTTAATGAAAAAGGAAAAGGGCCGAATGAAAAATGGCTGAAAAAGGCCAATATGATCCAATGACCAGTGAATGGCCGAAGTGAAAATTATCTTGTATATAGTTATTAGATTGTTTATTGCAAGTTATAACAATAGTTTTACATAAGTATTGAATTAAAGATTTAATTGCAAGTTATAGAAATTATTTAAAAAATAATATTTATTTAAATAAGTGTTTGTTTTTATCTCCTGTTTTTTAGTCTTTAGTATTCTATCTCTCCTTATTAACTCTATTGATAATTATGTTAAGAATAAATTTTGGTTTCAATAATTATCTTTATTTATACTTTTTTAAATTTTATCAGTAAAGTAAAAAAAATTGTTCTTAAATTAAGAAGTAAAATTTGGTAAAATATTTCTACATTGATACACATTATTCCTTCAATTCTTCTTCGATTATTCATAGATTTCATTTTTTTATCACAATAGTAACTTTCAATACATAATAATAAAATAAAGATAAATTTGTTTTGTTTAAATTCTTTTTTGATTTTTTTTAAATATGACACATACTTTGAGAATTAACTTTGTCAAATTAAGTATTCAATAGGAAAAATGAAAAACGGGAAAGTACAACATTGTAAAGAAATGTACACTTTATCAATTAAAATCCCGACCTAGTTTATAATAGATTTAGTTTTATAATATGTGAAGTTTATATTTATATGTATTTTTTAGATTGTTTATTGCAAGTTGTAACTATATTTTTGTATAACTATTGAACTATACTGAAATCAGAAAACAAAATTATTATAGTGAATCAACACCAATATCAACCATGACTAATACAGATTACTTTTTTTATTGCAACAAAAAGTTATTTGATACCAAACAATTATTGATTAGTTTATTTTCAATATGTACAGTGACAATTTTTCATTAAATATCCATTACATACACTAAAAAAGTTATGTAATAGACAACACCATTTTTCGTATCAATTGTCATATACATAAAACTCATTTCATACAAATTGACATATATGGAACTTCATCAATGCCAATAATGTTAATGTCAATTCCATACATTGAGAACACCCCTCTCCCCCCACCCCCACCCCTCAAAAAAAAAAATTCCATAAATATGACAAGAGTATAAAATGACTTTAATAAAATTTATTAAATTAATTCGTGGATATCATATTATGTACCATTTTCATACATTAGAAACAGTTATAAGATGTATCATTTATATAGAATCTTATATACCAATTTCAAAAATTGAGACTCCAAAAATAAAAAATTATTTAAAATATGACTTTGTTATATATAAATTGATTTTAGCTTAATTGTATAAAATAATACACGAATTATAGGTTGTATAAAAATCACAAATTAAAAATAAATTATTGACATATAATATTTACTATAACCAATTCTATCGTGAATTCAAAATTCATGAATTAGAAATTAAAATAGAGATTGAGTAAGAATGGATTATGGAAAAAGAAGAAGTATTTGTTTTTCTTTTTACAAAATGAATATAAATATAATTTAAGAACTAGAAAAAAACATGCACATTAATAGGTTCCATAATTTTAGCCCACATAATAACCAACTCCTATTAAAATGAAAGTTTTTTTAATTAGCATATAAAAAAACATTTTATTCTTAATTTTATTTGTTATAAATCTTTTTTTTTTTAAAAAAAAAAACTTGTTATTAATTGCAATCTAAGAAGTCTTGCTATGACTTGCAATTTATAATCTAAGGAAGTATATTTAGATTTTCCCATATTATTTTGAGTGACCAATCCATTTCTTTTTTTTTTTTTTGTTTTTCCTCGATATTCATAGTCATTTTTGATATGTTTACGCCAAAAATTATCCTTTTCAACTCGGGACTCTATAAAATGCACATACCCATTCTATCTCTTTATTTTGTACTCTTTTCATTTTAAAATAATTGATCCTTTTTTTTTAAATATTTATTTTTATTTAGTTGTCCCTCGAATTTTATTATTCCCTGCGTCCCAAATTATCCATCCTAAATTTTCTAATTTGATTTCTCATTTTACTTGTCTTTTTTCATTAATCAAGAAGAGACAATTTTTTGTTTCATGCTTTACCCTTTGCATTAAT
The DNA here is from genome assembly GCA_030864225.1 of Capsicum baccatum var. pendulum. Lineage (NCBI taxonomy): Eukaryota > Viridiplantae > Streptophyta > Magnoliopsida > Solanales > Solanaceae > Capsicum > Capsicum baccatum. The sequence continues at coordinate 45,537,759 of CM061554.1, forward strand.
TTTTTTTTTTTCAAATTAAAATGTAAACATCATTTAATAGGGATACTATTGTAAACTAGATATGTTATTAATTATTTTTTCTTAATTAATGTGTAATCTCAATTTGAGATAGGTAATTGAGACGGAGGGAGTATATTTTTCAAAACTATCATATCATTAAATAATTAAATAAATAAAATATATATACTCAAATTTATATTTTTAAAATATAATTAATAAAATTAATTTAATAAAATAATTTTTTAGTAAATATTTTTTTTTAAATACTATTAAATTAACAAGGCAATGATTTTTAAGGGGAGTATCATACATATATCATATCACGTGAATTGTGAGGTGTGACATCTTTCTTGAAATTAAATTAAAATTAAATCCAATTAATATAGGAGTATATATTACTTTGGAACCTCAACAATTTTAAGGAAACGGACAACTAATACAGGGGAAAAACACCTTTCTTGGAACTTGACAATTTCCTAAAGAAACGGACAACATTTACTTCCTTGCCTTCATTTTATTTTAGGAAAAAAAAATTCATGACTGTACATTAAATGAATTGTACTACATTTTATCAAAACAAGTATTAATTAGGTGTCCGTTGATATGAGTGATAATTTAAGTGTAATTGTTTTATGAAAAATTAAAATTTTAATTTTCTTTTTTATAAACTGAAAAAATTAAAAGTTCTAATTATGAGGGAGAGAATTACACGGTAAAAATTTACGTTAGTTGAAAATATGAGTTGTTCTATTGAGGTCGTCGTGGAGAGTAAGGTAAAAATTAGAGTCCGAAGCAGGTGAAAGGATTAATTTTTAGAGTCAACTTTTCAAGGGAACGATGAATATTGAAAAAATTAAATGAAATGGTCAATGACTCGTAAGTTGTTGGACCATAATGACTTATATCTCACTGATCCGCGAGCGACTTTCTTTATTTTTTGTTTTAATTTATTTTCAATCTTTCTCATGTAAATTTCTTATTTGTGTTTGAGTCAAGTTAATTTATATCACTTGATTTCATCTCGATCCCTCCAAGAGATTAAAAAAATTGTCTGGTAGGTTTTTGAACAGTAAGACAACCTTTAAATGAAACATACAAATGCGATTATCAAAAAATTTAATAATACGGAGAAATAAAGATGAGAATCATCATTTTGAATACAAATTTTATCATACATTATAACTTTATTGACCGAAAAAAATATTAAATATTGTCTAGAAAAAGATAACAAGAGATTAAAGGATAATTAATTCTACAAATTATTTATTGTATATTTAATTGAGATAAAATGCGAAAGAAGAAAAACTAACGGGAGTAAATGTAGAGTCTGACCTGCCTTGTAGTTTTGCAACTAATTTCTATATATATAATTCGAATATTAAACTAAAAAACTAAAACAATGGAAACTTAATGGAGTAATAGGCTTTAAATTGTTACCTTTTTTTATGTATAAAAACTAGGGGCGAGCGTTGGGTATTTGGTTCGGTATTTTCAAATTTCGGGTTTGGTACTTTGGTAATCGGCATTTGATAGTAGATTGATAACGCTCAATATACAGCTCTCGTAGGAGTGTAAAGCGGTCGTTAGCAAATATAGAACCCAACCTGGGTTGGGTGTCGATCCCACAGGGAATAGCTTGGCCAACAAGTAAGCAAAATTACTAAACTTTTGGTGCAAGTCTCGTAAAAAGGGGGATTGTAATGTGTAACGAAAACAATAAAATAAAAGCTGAAAATAGCAAAGTAAAGAGAGAAAGATTGTTACGTAAGTTGTAAACAATGAGAATTGAAGCGTTGGGGTTATGTCCACCTTCTGAGGTATACGTCTCTATTGCCTATGAGTGTGTAGAATTGTGACATGCATGTGCTTATAGAGAATTGTAGTCGATGGTAAATCCAAGCGTCTCTCGACCTAAACAAGGACTATTTCACTTTAATTCTCTCGAGCTTAAAGCGTGTCTAACGGTACGAATTCTCCAAGAGGTTAGTCCAGTTACGGCACTAGCTTTTTAATAGGAAAGGGTGTCCTACTACCTTGACATTATCTCTTTTCCAGACAAATAACCTTTCTCTCGAACAAGTTAAATGTTAGACTGGCGTATTCTTGCGTTTGCAACCGCAAAGAATGTAGATTAAGATGAAGAGAATAATGATATAAGCAATATACGTGTCACGAACTCACAAACTCACAGCAATAGATAGTAACTCATTCGGCTTCCATAACCCCAACAGAGAAGTTTAGTTACCCATGAATGCGAAGGAGATCACGATTGGCATTGTTATTATATCAAGATATTTGGTTGATGGCGTGTGGCTTAGGTGATAGGCGTGTAGCGTGATTCCTTAGCAAGTAACAATTCTCTTGTTGCGGTAAATAAGAATAGATGAATAGAAGAAAATAAGATTAATGGAAAGATTAGAAGAGTTGTAGAATTGTTGTGGTGGAAGAAGAGAGGGATGGAAGAAGATTAATTGTTGAATGTATCTCTCCACTAAGGGAGGAGTTAATTAAAAATCTCTAGCATGATAGGGTATTTATAATACTCCTATCCTACTCCTACTATGCTAATGAAATAAATAACCAAATCCTACTAAACTAAGGAAATACTTAACCCATTTGTACTAGGTTAATGTAACATTCTCCTAACCCAAATAAACTAATGAAATACATAACCCAATTGTACTAGGTTAATGTATCATTGTCAAAATCCAGCTTTGTGTCTGTAAGTCCCCAAAGTCTTCAGAAATGCTGTTTTAGCCCGGGACAGATTTTCCATGCAGCAGTTTTGGTCCTTAGGCGTGTAGACTTCCTTCCCTTCCTTTGTGAGCTTTCTTTTGCGTCAAGTAAGCCATAAAATGCTGTATTTTGCATCATTTATACCTGAAACTTTACTAATCATGTTCGTTAGCTCATTTATAGGAAAAAGAACTAAAAGTGCATGAAATATATAATTTGTTCTCAAAACTAGGCTAAAATATGGGCAAAATATATTGATATAGGCGTGTAAATCCGCCTATCATCATAGATACCACATACCGTACTTATAAACATCAATTCTATAATTCGGTAATTGGTAAATTAAACTTCGATTCGGTACGATTTTCGATAATACCATTTTAAAGTTTGAAATGTCCGAATGTACGTTTGAAATTCAAAAAATATATTTAATAGAAACTCTATTTAATATTCCTTTTATTGCATTTTACGAATATATTACCAAGATCCAAGAGAATTCGATATTCGATAAATACTGAACACTAAATGGTATTAATATCTTTTACCAAGCTCAATTCCGAATACCCAACTATTAAAATTTTACTCCTAAATACCATACCAAATTGTACATTGCGCTTCAATAATACGTATTATATTATCCTAATGTTGATATTTTATGGTTCAACATATAGCCTCAAATCACATAACAGTTTGATCCATGAGCAGTATTTTATTTCGATTGAAGGGTACAACTTATAAAGAGTAATACATGTAGGAGAAAAACAAGAATCCTACAATTGTGAGAAAGTGAAAATTAAAGAATTTGGGCATAGTTTTGTCATTTTATAATTTTATCCAAGGATAAATTAGGGTGGGATAACTTATATCATTAGATATGTGGGATAATTTATTCGGTACTATTATTAGTCCCGGAATAAGTCATACTGAGTATTGTCAACCAAACGATACATTAAAAAATTTATTCCAAAATTATTATTCTATCCCATAATTATTTGCGTTAGTACCTCACCCCCAAACGACCCCTTAGATTTTCCTATATATAATCAAATTACATCGTTGCCTTCACATCCTCATTCTTTCTTCTGTCAATTATAGCCATTGCAAAATGGAGCATTTGCCATCCTTCTTCCATCTATCATACTTCAAATCCTTCTTCCATCTACCATACTTCAATTCCAAAATCTTAAGATTTAAATTCTATATCATTCATATCAATTTTATATCGACGTTTCCTTATTTCTTATATGCATTTCTTTCTCCAATAAAATGGAGATCTGCAAAAATCTATAGATTTTATATGAATGTTGTTTCCTTATCTCCTATACGCATTATCTATAGATTTTATATGATGTTGTTTCTTATTTTTCTCCAATTTATAAATAGGATATTTGAATCCAGCTGAGAAATTACCGTTTTACTAAGATACAAAACTATAAAATCCAGCTCAGATATTTCCTTTTTACTAAGATACAAAACTATAAAATTCTGCTTCTAATCTCTCAGTGAAATCAAAATCAATGGCGGGTGAATTTTTTATTCGAAAACATTGGGGCTTTCACCATATCTTCCATCTTCCTACTTGCTCTGCCATGCAATATCCGTATCTCTTTTCGGTATTTTCTGAACTGTTCGTACTTTATAAACTAGATAGTATTAAATTATACTTGTTTGATCGTCTCAGTGGTTAGATGCTATCTAATTGATGCTATTTGATCTAATTTATGCTATTCTTCTAATGTGGTATTTTCTAAATTTGTCATAACTTTTTGTTCTTTATGCACTAGATAGTATTATACTTTTGCTGTTTGATCTAATGTCTCCATTTATCCAATTTGTATCAAAATTAGATAATGGCTAATTGTTGCTATTGGATCAAATACGTTATTTTTTGAATTTGTTATAACTGTTAAGCTGTTTGTTAAATACTATCTAATTATTGCTATTCGATCTAATATGATATTTTTTGAATTTTTCATAGATGTTCGTTCTTTATAAACTAGATAATATTATATCGTTGCTGCTCAATGTGTCTAATTGGTATTGAAATTAAATAGTAACTAATTGTTGCTATGCGATCTAATGTGGTATTTCCTTAATCTGTTAAACTATTTGTACTTTTTAAATTGTTTTATTACAAATAGTTTTGTTGTATTTGTTTTTGCTTTTTTGTGATTGTAGTTTTGTTGTTTATTTTGAAAGGTGTACCTGCCACTTATGTTTGGTTTTTTATTGATTGCTATTGGAGCTCGTTTCAAAGAGGCTTCTCCAATTCTCATTTTGGTTGCACTGCCGACTGTTGTTCTATGGTGCAGAGCAATGCTTCAACCAACTGATAGAAGAAAGACCTCGGTTTTAAACTGTTTGTGCTTTTTATGTGGATTTGTTTTTCAGTTTTTGATGGTTGGAGTGTTATATTCAAGCATGCTTACTCATGGGATTGAATACAGGTACTTTTAATGTCCATTATTATAGTTTTGTTTTGAGTTTTGTAATTATTAATTGCTTTTTACTTGTAGGTTTATCCCTCTTATTGCTGTTGGAGTAATAAGTTGTTTCCTTTGTTCCAGTATTTTTGTGTTCCTACATCCAAGAATGTTTCTCCTCTGGTCTTCAGCAGTCTTTATGACCATGTTGTTACTACCGTTTCTATTCGCTGCTACACTCCAAAACCTACACGTTAATTTCTCTTTGTCCTCTACATAGACTGTATACTTGGGACTCTTATTTTGTTTGATCTGTGGTATTAGCAATTCTCGAGGATTTTTGTTAGACTGTTTTTTGTACTTGTTGACTTTTGTGCTGTTGCTGTTCCGCCCTTTATAGTTATACACGAATTCAATGAGCTATTTCCCTTCTATGTAGAAGAAAAGGGAAATAGGTCATTGAATTCGTGTATAACTATGAAAGGGCGGAACAACAGCAGCACAAAAGTCAACAAGTATAAAAAACAGTCTAACAAAAATCTTCGAGCATTGCTGATACCACACATCAAACAAAATAACCAGAGTCCTAAATATACAGTCCATGCAGAGGACAAAGGGTAACTAACGTGTAAGTTTTGGAGTGCAGCAGCGAATAGAAGCAGTAGTAAGAGCTCTTTGTTACGTTACTATCCCTTTTCATCGGGTAAGCTTAGTTTAGTTTAGTGTTTTTTATTTTTATTTTTAATTTCAATGTTTAACTTTATTCTATTCTTTTTAGGTTGGACTGTGTCTGATTCGTGGTCCTGGAGATTGAACTTTGGTGGAGGTGCAGCGAAAGGAATTCAAAATTATTGATAGATGCTCCGAATATTGTTTCTCTTAAAACGGTTCATCCATTGCTCTTATTTTTCTCTATTTCCTTTTGGAACTATAAATGCCAATCGTTTTGCTCAGACCTGTAATAACAACGTTCAATCTAAGCAATGCATTAGAAAGGAATTCAATGTAGAATTCTTGTGAGGTGCTGTGAATATTGTTTGTCTTAAAACAGTTCATCCATTGCTCTTATTTTTCTTTATTTCCCTTTGGAACTAAAAATGCCTGTCTCTTTTTCTCGGGTTTGTAATAACAAGGTTCAATGTAGGCAATGCATAACAAACATGAATGACTTATTTCTATAGCCTACGAGGAGGAATATGTACGTCTCCCATCATATATAGCATTTTGTGTCTGATTTTTCCCTCATCTAGATTACAACTTTTTGGTAAGTGGCTAAGCAAGAGCAAGATGCACTGTGTCAAGAATGTTTATGATATTTCAAACTGTGGATAAATGAGTAATAGAAGTCGTAAATAGTGATGAGTGTTCGTTATGTGTTCTACCTCATGGGTGTAGATGCCTTCGCAGGGAAGCTGGTTGGACTTCCCACAGGTAGAAACATTATCCACTTAAGCGATGATGATAACCGGGATTTTGACATCAGGATGCTACATTATAGTTTTTAAGCAATACAATATTACTGCAAACGACGTTAGAAAGATATACTCAGTGCTTCTAGTGCAGAAAATAAATAATCTCAAGCATATCGTAATGCAGAAAAATACCTGTATTATCAGCTTAAGGAAATCTGATTTGAATTCAGCAAAGATACCAATTTCAGTAGCCACGATCTGACCAAATAAAGAACGTTAGATTTGAAGGATATGCGGAACACTTACCGGAGAAACAAGTAAACCAAAAATAGAACCTGTGGAACGTCTGGATTCTTATGAAAGATAGTAATTCCATCATTCTAATACGAATGTTGGGATAAAATAGTCTCGTGATTAGCTAATACTTCACATCAAACATAGAAGAGATAAACATTCAATACCCCCTGAACTATGGTCAAAGTTGTTACGATACGCTTCAATTTCAGGGTCCTAGTACACCTTAAACTCAATTTAGCGTATTTGTGTCACCCTTGTTTTGTTGTGGCACCTTGCGTGTAGTTAAACACATGAGGCATGTGAAGGACTACTATGTACCATGTCAGCTAAAAAATTTGACAAAAATACACTAAAATTTAGTTCAAGGGTAATAGAACCCCCGTGAAGTTGGAGTGTATCGTAGCAAATTTCGTCATAGTTAGGGATACTAGATGCTCATCTCAACATAGAATACCATTAATTCTAGATTTTATACCGAGATTATTATACTTATTTCACATATCAAACGACCCCATATCGTCTGGACTCTTTGAAAATGTGGCCAAGTTCGTGTACAATCCTAAAAAAATAGCGTATTTTGAAGAATATAATCAAACATAAGTGCAATAACATTTTTAGAAAATTCGAATGACATAACTAGAAAGTGGAAACTAGGTTAAGAAGTGAAATTAAGAAAACAAACACTGAAATAACACAAATCCAGAAAGGAAGAGAATACTTGTAGCAAGTAGATCAATCCAAGTTGCAATTAGGATCAAGTATATGATTGAAATCAATGTTTACTCGAACTCTTCAATTACGATTGGACCTAACTCAATCACAAAAAATCAAAACTCAAGACACAATAGAGAATAAAAATAACTAAGCACAAAACAACATCCCATACCAAAAAGAAATGAATGTAATGGATCTATATAGCTTAATCCAAAAACCTAGTTTAAAAGGTTATGAATGTTAGATACAAATATATGTGAGATTTAACACTTCGTGGCATGCGTAGGACTAGACAGCTAAAGTATGGACAATATAATATCCAGGTTGAACACTTAAATAATCAAAATATAGGAACAAGCTAAGTTTGAGTCTAACATTGATAAGAAACGACGGACCGTAACTATATCTGAACGCACGTTTACAAGATTATAATTGTCTGAAATCATATAAGGAGATAATAATTCATTTCCTTTACCAATTGTGTGCAACATGTCCTCACACTCTCAATATAGCAATGGACTAGACTATGACAATATAGTAAGAAATAAACATTATTGCACCAAACTTAATTTCATAGAAATTGAAGTACCTCAGTGGAATGCAAAATAAAAAATACACTGCTTTATTTCTTAAATTATTTGTTTTATTTATAATAATAGACAGTTACATTTAATTACCTTTACTGACGATGCACCCAGTAATTTGAATAAGGGAATTCAAAAATAATGATATTTTTACACCTAAAATATGGTATATCCAGTCGTAGTGACATATAATTGGCTAAAGAAAAGCTATTCTAAACCAGTTTGTATTAGAACAAGTTTTCCGAATGGGAGCTATAAATACATTTAGATATGAAATTTTTTTCTTTAATTGAACAAATTCTCAATTTTCAAAAAATGCTTGGATATTCATATACATCGAATAATAGCATTCAAAGCTCAAGAAAAAAGGAGGCTCACCTTCCATCGCTTTAGTATAAATAGTGGGATAAATAATCTCAGAATTAACTAATACTTCAAACTGAACCAAGGGTGGCTCAACGATAAGACTAGTAAAAGCGTTTGCGGTAGGATAGTGAAATACGTTTAAGTAAAATTATCTTAAAGAAATATAGAAAGAAAGAGCTATCTAATTTTTACTAGAAATATTGTAGAACTTTGAGCTAAACAACTCAAATTTCATATTGATAATTAATATTTTAAAAACAAGATCCAAGTTAATGAATTTAAAACAAATGACTAACATCTAATTAACTAGAATAAATCTTTGATTTATTAATAATCGTATTTTATGAGTAGTCAAAGGCCATGTGCCTTTTAAAAATGTTACACCAAAAACAATTAATATATAACCACAAAAAAATAATTTTAAATTACTATAATATTATTTTTACAAGTATAAAATCTCTTCTTTAAGTTTGTCTTTAAGCCATTAATTTTATTGAGGCGATCTGAACTGGTTTATTGTTTTATTTTATGATGGTTTTCGCCATTTTTTTTTGTCTTTCTCATAGTTGTTAGTCGCCTCTCTGTATCTCTTTTAGATGTTAATTTTTGATTTGTTTATGCAGATTGTTGGTGATATTACAACAAAATTTCAGTGATATTACAATTAATTACAACTGAAAATTACAAATGAATAAAGAAAAATATATTTCTTCTTTTATGACTGAGGCGCGGATATCTCGCTTTCTTCAATTACGATTGGACCTAACTCAACCACAAAAAAAAAACCCAAGACACAATAGAGAAGAAAAATAACTAAGCACAAAACAACAACTCATACCAAAAAGAAATGAATGGAATGGATCTATATAACTTAATCCAAAAACCTAGTTTAAAAGGTTATGATTGTAAGAGACAAATATATGCGAGATTTAACACTTCGTGGCATGTCTAGGACTGGACATTTGAAGCATGGACAATATAATATCAAGGTTGAACACTTAAATAACCAAAATATAGGAACAAGCTAAGTCTGAGTCTAACATTAATAAGAAATGACGTTGGAACGTAACTATATCCAAAAGCTAGTTTACAAGATTATAATTGTCTGAAATCATATACGGAGATAACAATTCATTTCCTTTACCAATTGTGTGCAACATGTCCTCACACTCTCATTGTAGTAATGGACTAGACTCTGACAATACAGTAAGAAATAAACATTATTGCACCAAACTTAATTTCATAAAAATTGAAGTACCTCAGTGGAATGCAAAATAAAAAATAAACTGCTTTATTTCTTAAATTATTTGTTTTATTTATAATAATAGACATTTACATATAATTATCTATACTGGTGATGCAACCAGTAATTTGAATAAGGGAATTCAAAAATAATTATATTTGTGCACCTAAGATATGGTGTGCATAGATAGTATTTCCATCACATTAGTACAAATAATAGGATAAAATAATCTTAGAATTAACTAATACTTCAAATTGAATCAAGGGTGGTTCAAGGATAACACTAGTAAAAAGTTTGCTTTAGGCATCCAAAGTTTTGAGGCCTCAAAAAATTAATATTAAATTTTATGATTTCTGTTTTGCGGAGAAATTTGACTTATTGAGAAGAGTCACCACTTAATCTTAAAAAGGAATTAAGAAACCATTATAAAACACTTTAAACCATTTAAAACAGGAAAATCATTTTAAGTTAGAGATTCTAGATAAACGATTCTTTTTAACCTTTTAGGAAGGTGTTAGGCACCTAAAATGTCCGCTAACTTACGATTATTTGGACTGTTTGAAAATCGTCTTTGATTAACTTCTAAAAGATTAATTTGTTGAAAAGTGATTGGTTTTTAGAAAGGACTTGTGCAAAACAATTTTAGACGATTTAATAGGAATTTTAACTAAGTCTACACAAATGAAATAAGCAAGTAAACACATAAACGGGGAAAGGGAGGAGAAAGTAAATGATTTAGGCCATTGGGCCCAAACCAACAAAACCTATCCTAGTCTAAATGGGCCTTTGACCTGTTTCACTTGTCCTAATCTAGCTTTTGAGCCTTGGGCTCGAATCCTACTCCACCTGTATTAAATACAACTTTGGCTTCGTGGCCCGAATAAATGAATGAATAAATAAATAAACAAAATAAATAAAGACAACGATACTTGACTAAATAAAACAACAAATGAGACTTTTGAGTCTCTTAGCCGCTTCAACCGTAGGACTTTAATCTATTTTTCTTCCTTCAATTCCTTTCATCCGGTATGCCATGCAATTCGTTTTAGATTTCTTTCAGGTTTGACTCCAAAGATGGGTCCCAATGGACCACGTCGATAATGCATCAAAGAGAAGAAGTCTGTTTGGACTCAAATGCAGGTTCATGCGAAGAGGAAGAAAATAAAGAATCAATATGTGTAGGTGTATATGATAAGATAGCAGCATATCATGTCGAAAATGCATACTCATACACAAAGAAGGAACCATTCGTGACATTAAAGGAACATGTACCCCATCAAAGAAATTTAAATTAAAGAGAAAATAAGGTAAAATAGTCAATTTTCATGAATTCAATCAAATGAAATCGAACAATATTTTAAAGCTATGTCAAAATTTATTGAATCATACAAGTAATTTGGGATAAAAAGGGTGGGCAACATGCAGAACAGAGACTCGCAAGAATAAGTAATTTTATCACACAAAGAGACCAGGAGTAACTCATGACACCAAATTGTACGCAAAGCTAATACAAATTCCAAACACTCCTTTCAGGATATTAGCATTAATCATGGAAAACTTAGTGCAAAAAATAGACCTAAATCAAGAAAAAAAAATCATTGCAACTGAATTGCTGAGAGAACACAAGCAAGAGAAGATCAAATAAATCTCTAAGCCAAAAAATCTCATATCATGGAGGTTATTATCTCAACAGACATGCAATGAGTTTAACTATGGATTAATATAAACTTGAATGAAGAACCATGAATCCCTATCACAACAAGTAATATTTATACTACTAAATGTGACGGGTGAAAAGATTGTGAATCGTCATAACAACATATGAGCTAACGGTACTAAACTACATAACCAGTGTCAAATCTAGAACATTAAGACTTCAAACAGTGAGTTGCACTCCAGACCTCTTTAAGGGATTGAATGTGAAATCAGGAGCTGACAAATATCAACAAAGGGAGAAAATAAAGTCATCACAACAAACGAACAATTGAAAAGAAACATTTCTAGTAAAGCAAGGGACTTATATTATGTATTCGTTATCCCTTATGTGATGAAGCAGAAGTAGTCAAAAACTTAAATGGAAATGGAATGTTACCTTTTGGGGAGCAGAAAAATTAGACGACAAACTAGTACGGAGATCACGACCACCAGAAAAACTTCTTCGTCGTCAGCTCGACACTCTAATTTAGTTGCCGAACTTTCGAAACAAGAACCGAATTTCTATTTGAGACTCAATTTTCTCAAGAATTTCTCTCTTTTCTTTTCTCCTTTCGCTTCTCGAACCAAAATTTCCTTTCTTCTGTTTCTGGCTTTTTGAGAATTTTTCTCTCTTTTCGGACTCAAGATTTTTCAACCCCCACTTTCTAACCAAAAATCTCCTGAAAGAAGAGAAAAAAAAAAAGACCCCCCAAAACAGTGACCCCAAGGGTCTTTATATAGAAGACGTATTGGGGATAAATTGGGGATTTTTTAAGGAGATTTTGAAATTTAAAATTTCCATCCCCCCTCCCCCCGCTTCGATTTTCATCAGCAAAATGGTACTCCATTTTGGATTTCCCCCTTTTTTAAAATGGGTGGACCAATATCTTTTGACCAAAATGAATTGTACTCAAGAACCAATGAAAATCAACCAAATATTATATGAAATCGTACAATCTTATCGGAGAAATACGAGATTGAACCGTTGGAGAGGCCAACGCATCGATTTCTAGAAGTTTCTAGGATTTTCTCATTTAAAATCGAGTGGAACGGGCATGGGTTTTGCGGGATAAAGGTTGACGGGGTTAGGGGTTAATCGGGTCTTTGGGTGGTTGAGATCATCGTTGTTGAGATTGTTGGTTGAAGCTGGTTGATTGTACGCAACTTTGCTGCTAAAATTGTGTTAAAGGGTTTTGTGGAAAAGAGGAGAAATAGGGTAGTAGGCCATGTCAAATGATTTTGGAGTGGGCTTGTGTTGTTGTAATGGGCTGTTGAGTATTTAAGGGGAATTGACTGGTTATTAGAGCAATTGGGCCTTAAATTGGGGTTATTTAATAACCCCTATTAAATTTAATTGGGTTATTAAATAACCCTAATTAGATTAGAATAGTTATAATTAAATTAAATTGGATTAAGAATAACTCAAATTACATTTAATTAGATCAAAATAATCCCAATTAAGAAATGGTAACTTTTGAGATTAAGATTGTATTACAATTTAAATGACTTATTTAAATTCTAACCAAATTGAATATCTATTGGTTGCATTACAATTGGGCCAATTGGTTTCAATTGAGGTCATATTTAATTCGTTTGGTAAATTGAATCGCAATCTGGCACGAATCAAGTAACAAATTAACCTCGAGTTTCTTAATTTAATAAAAATCCAACAAATATTTCTCCAAATAAAATATTTCGAGAACAAATCATATTTAAAATCAAGACTTTATACATTTGGATTAGTTTTATAGTTTAATCAATAAAAGACTAATTTGATAAAAAATTCATTTAAATAACAAAAATGTAAAATCTTTAATTAAATGATTAAAAAACTATTTTAAAATGCATTTATTTGGAAAAAATAATTTTTGTGATTTTATTTGAAAATCAAAGAAACTCGAGATTAAACTTAGTTGTGGAGGACAAAAATTAGGTATCAACAACTTTCCCCTCCCTTTGGGTAGGATGGATGGAAGTAATCCTGGGCAAAGAGAGGTTGACTTTCCTAATTTTTGTCTGACTACAAATTCAAATCTGATAGAGGTTGGTTTTCGCACGAGTTTCATGGAGTTATAGCCGAACCTCGGTATCAGGTTTCCTACATATCTCAGGTTTCATGAGAATTCAGGCCACTTGTAGTTCATAAAGCTTGATTTAAAGCACGATTTTTAAATGATTCACCAACTATCTCGATTTTAGAGTTTTTGATGAAACCGAGAAGCTGGGGAATAAAGAAATTTGGGGGGAGGTTGGAATGCAGTCGATTTTTATACATAGAGCTCAACCTACATATCCCTGAGACTCAGGGAATCAGACTGCCTGCTGTTCGACTCAATCGGTAGAAAAGATAGTCTTTTATTTCAGACGATCTTTGGCTCAGGATGAGTGACAAGTTAATGAGTTGCGAAAAATATGCTTGTAAACTCTTAACCATGAATGTGGAGCTCTTCATATCCATAGGTAAGAACTTACCTGGACATAATTTCCAAAACTCTAGGTGTCCTATCACTCGAATTTGAAAGAAAGAGAAGACTACCCTCGATGTAAGTTCAAAGGTATCTCAAAGGCGAAGTTGAAACGATAATATCTTGGAAATACCCACATGCCTTATAATAGGGGTGTGATTGGATGGTGGTGGCGATCATCCTTTAGCTCACGTCCAAAGAGTTTGACGTTCCTCTTTAGACTATGTCCCGTTTTGCTGCTAAGAAAGAGTTTCACGTTGTGCTGCGTCCTTTTTGGAATCGTCCGCACCTGTGATTTTGATTTGAGATTATCATCTGCTCGGATTCTCTCAACAATATCTCAAACAGAAATCATTAGTAATAAGCTCAATTCATGAAAGAGGTGCATAGTTTTTTTTTGCCATATCTCCGCATGTGTTGTTGTCTAAAAGCGAAGTCATCCTTTATTATACCTGTTTGGTAGGAAATAACTCACAATAACATACATAACAACCTTATTTGTTGTTGTATAATTAGCTCATTTTTCGAGCAAATATGTATTCAAAGTGGGGTGGCCCTTTTGGACACCGACGACACTTTTGCGGAACGGTCCCTGCAATCGTGTAATCTTGTGTTAATGAGGCAAACCTTTTGGTCACCTATAATGCTTGTTGTATGTGGAATGATAATCTCTCCGGTTATAGCCGATTATCGATTTATAAATTTCCCTTAAATGATCAATATTTGGATAATCTTGTGTATTATTTGATGTTGGATACTAGGCGACTTACAGATATCCTTTGAATTTCTAGATTTTAGGTAATCCTGCACATTATCCAACCTTAGATAAGAGATGGCTTACATATATTCCTCCAATCACTAACTTTTAGGTGTTCCTGCACATCATCCGACCTTGAATACAATATGACTTATAGATATCACTCAAATTGCTAGTCCTTAGGTAATCCTGCACATAATTGATTTTGGATATGATGCGGCTTGTAGAGAAACCTTGGCCGTATCAATTTGATAATCTCACATATTCTCCGATAAGGATTTAGTTGCGACTTATGGATAGCCTCCAGACTATCGATTTTTGGGATATCTTGCACACTATCCGGTTAGGATGTTGTTGTGTCTTACAGATGACCTACAGGCTATCAACACATAGGTGATCTTGTACACTATCCTATTTCAAATAATATGACTTATAGATGACCCTCAAATTGTCAATTCTAGGAAATTTTATATAACATTCATCCTTAGATAGCGACTTAAAGGTGTCCCTTCAAATTGTGTGCTCTTGAAGCATTCAGTTACTGATTCATAAAATGATGAGATATCCTCAATGCCAGAGTTTGTGTCTAGCATGTCAACAAATATTAAATGATGTTGATATCCTCGACGCTAGTGTTCATGTATCGCATGTCAATAGATATTAAATGCTGATGATATCCTCGATGCCAGCGTTTGTGTCTCGCGTGTCAACAGATATGAATTACTGATGATATCCTCGATGCCAGCGTTTATGTCTCGCATGTCAACAGATATTAAATGGCCCTCTTAGCATTAAATGGCCCTCTTGGAGATGATATGAATGACCCTCTTGGCAAAGATATAAAATGGCCCTCTTGGCAATGATATGCAATGGCCCTCTTGGCAATGATATGAAATGGTCCTCTCGACGATGATATGAATGGCCCTCTTGGCAATTTGAAAACAGTTTCACCTGAGCTTGTTTGTCTGCGTCTTGCTTTCTACATGTACCTGTACTCAAGGTAGATGATTAGCAGACAGAAAGTCGCTTTTGCTAATGACTATTTTTTAGAAAAATTCTAGATACAATATTTGAAAAGAATACAAGACACTTTTGTTTGTCCTCCATGATCTCAAGAAGTGAGATGTACAATTCAACAGGTCCTCAATAAATGGGTATTAAACCCATTTTTAGGGATACCCAAAAATACCGTTCTTGAGCATTAGTGCTCTGGTGTGTCTCCCAATTTACTCAGGGATTTTTTAAAGAGACTCTTATTTTTGTGTATTGGCCCTTGCATCCATAGAAAAATGATTAGTTTGAGTGAAACTACTCCGTGTTGACCTTCTTCGATTCTCCGTTTGCTCCACTCCATCTTTTGGGTACTCCACCATGTTGGTACCTCTACCCTGGCTCCCTTCTCCTATAGACGCCTAGGCAATCATTAAGTAAAAGATTTTGTAAAGATTTTTCAAAAGTAGTCTTATTTTTAGCAAATAGTTTTGAAAGTTCTATAAAAGCTTTCAAAAATCTCTGTCAGTCATGTCATGTACTAGCTCAACGAACTTGTTCCTCTTAGTTTTGACTATATTCGATAAAGGAGTTCCAGAACTCATCATCATTATTGGAGGGTTCTACAAATGGTTTCGTCATAGCCGAAGATTTAGTTTACCTAGACTTTATCACAGGTGGTGATTCTCAAATCTCGACTTCGACCACTAGTGCTAGGGAATTTTGAAATACACTCTAGTATTTGGTGGAAATTTTGAGGCCTCCCTCAAAATTTCTGCCCCAGTTTAAAGTTGTTTGATATGATGCCAACTCAAGAGGATCTGAAGTCTTTATTGGTCTTCGTTCTCTTTGTTGGATGACGATCTTCCTTTTATGAATTTTCGAGATTACTTCTCAAAAATTCTGCCCCAGTTTCCATTTTCTTGGGTTATATGACCGAGCCGTTGGGGCATCTAAGCATCCCGTTGAAGCAGGAATCAGGTCAAATGTAGTTCAAAACTATGCTAAGGATATATAAAAAAATCTAATGGGTTGACAGAAGCCGACATAGGCCGCCTACGTATCTCATTCTTGAGAATTCAGGTCATTACGTAGTTCATACATAAAAGGAAAGGATAAATTTTCCTAAGGGGTTGACCGAAGCTGACATAGGCCACCTACGTATCTCATTCTTGAGAATTCAGGTCAAACGTAGTTCGTACACAAAGGAACGGGGTTCTAGGCAATTACATATCATAAAATTGATACTATTATAAAGGTGATTACCAAGAAACAAAAACTATAACATCTTTCAAGGACAATGTCTCTTTACTGCATCAGAATTGATTGGTTTGGTCCACTCTTGACCATCCATCTCAGGTAGGATTAGGGCTCCTCCAGGTTGGGCTTCTTTTGATTTTCACATTCCTCTGTATCTACTACTAATTGCTCCTCATCACCTTTTCCATTCATCATTATTTCCTTCACTTTGTTTGTCTAACCCTTGACATGACATGACATTGACAGGTTTTTAAATTATTGCTACCAAAATAAACCATGCTAGATAATCATATTTTAAAAAATAACTTCTTAAATAAAGGGAGGCCTTTTGGAAAATAAATAAAAACTATGGCACATGACCCACACAAATGTGGGCCCATGCCTTTTTGAAAGTTGTAAAACACGAAACAAAAATTTGAGACATAAAAGGGTGGATTACAGGGCCTTCTCTAGATCATCACCTATTTTAAAAACTACTAGTAATTGCCCTTTTTATCTACCACGATGGGTGACGGGTTATGAGTGGAGTAGAGGTCCAGTTTTTCAAGGCCTCCTCTAATGCAATCTTCTTCACCCCACCAAACTTTGGAAATCATCTGGTAGAGCATTGCATCCTTCCAACAGATCTCCTATCGTATCCCCAAGACCATCATCATTTGACATCTCATGTACGGGAAATGACTGGTACAAGAGCGGCAAGGACCTAAACAGACTCTCCTTTGAATTATCTTCGATCTCATCTTTCTTTCTTGATTGGTATCCTACTCCACGCTTAAATGCTCTTTTTGAGACCATAATAGGCTCAATAATTCCTTTTGAATTCTTGCTCAAGGCAGCCACAACTTTCTCTATCATTTCCACTCCTACTGTCTTTTTGGAGTTTCATGAATCCACATTAGCAATTGTCTCGCTAGATACCCATTCGCCTACTATTTCGATCATGCTAACCGTGGCTCTCTCATGATTAGGCAATGGGTTACTAGCAACATTTGGTGCCGGTGCCTGAAAAGTGATGATCTTCTGGTTAATCAAGTCCTAGATCTTGTGTTTCAGATTGATGTAATCTTTGGTATTATGCCCGGGAGCTCCTGAATGATAAGTACAGACTTGATCGGCATGAAATAATCGAGAATTTCTATTGGTAGTCTTTTGTGGAATAAGCTATAAATAACCGACCTTCATCAATCTTCCGAAGAGATGGGTACGACTTTCAGCCAATGGAGTGAATTTTTTGGAAGGCTTCTTCTCGAGGCTTACATGTGGGTGTTTATACTGATTTTGATTAGCAGGAGGAGGTACTTGATGATAGTTTGGAGACGCTTGGACATTTATTTGATTGTTTGAACATGAGATTGATAATTTGGTTGCGGAATTTGGCACTGGGGTAAAATATTTGAAATTGGAGCTTGATATTGGGGATGGGCGTAGAATACAGGCTAAAAATTTGGTAACGGTGGTGAGGAAATAATATTCCTAGGCTTGAATTTCCTCTTCAATTTATCAACAAAATCAGTAGAGACCACAGTCACATCCTCTCTTTTCTTCTTTGAGAATGCAGAAGATTCAGATGATGTTGGGGTTTTGGCAATTTTTCCTGTTCAGAAGCCTTCCTCTAACGATTCCCCAATCTTTACTTAATCTGTGAAAGTTTCTCGGACTGCATATACAAACCTGGTATAATATTCTCTCTCCTAAGCGCGAGAGAACACAGACACCATTTCTTTCTCAGACATAAGAGGTTGTTTTTTGGCAACTTTCTTTCTCCAACGGAAGGCATAGTCTCGGAAACACTCATCATTCCTCTGCTTGATCCGATCTATTGAATATCGATCAGGGAATATTTCAATGTTGAATGCAAACCTATTAAGGAAACTTTTGGCCAATGCCATCCAACTAGTCTATTTTTTCAGTTCTTAAGACGCGACCAATCTAAGGCTTCGCCTCTTAAGCTTCGGCTGAATAAGTGCATTAATAATGCCTCATTTTTTCCTACTCTCACCATTTGATCACAATACTTCTTATATAGGCCATTGGATTTCCATTGCCATCGAACACTTCAAATTTATAGACCTCATACCCTTCTGGTAGATCTACTCCAGGGTGAACACATAAATCATTGGTACCTAACCCATCGTTGTTCCCCGTTCTATGAGATTCCTTGATCCTCATGATCTCTTCATTCATAGCTAGCAACTTCCTTTCATGCTCGGTCCTCTACTCTTTCTCCTTCTCATAATGGTCCACCTCAAGATTAGGAAGGGAATTATAGATGTCAGGGTATATGATGACATGACGAGGATTTGGAAAGGCGGATTTATTTTTTGGATGAAAGAAAGTTGGTTGGTGGATGGGCAGAATATTTTGGAAACTAGAAAAGTTTTGTGGAATTTGAGAGTAGCTTGGTGGGATCTGGGAGGGATTCTGCGGATTCAGAAATGAAGTTTATGGGTTCGGAGATAGATTTGGCAGATTTGGTAGATCTGGGGATGGATTTTATTGATTTACCAATGGGTTCTGGGGATTTGGTAATGAATTTTGTAGATTCGGAGAAGGATTTTGTGGGGCGAGGATTGGATTTTGTGGATAGTAAGCATCTGGGTTATTTTCACAATTGGTATTTTGGACAAGTGGAGGGGAAGAGACGGATGATATGTTATTTGGATGATCCCCGAGAATAGGTGTACTGAGGGGAGGGATTTGGAGTGAAGTCCCGTGTCCTCCTGGAGCGGGAGCATTGACAGTGATGGCTAGGTTAGCCAAATCTCGGGTACGATTTATTTCCTCCTGAAACATTTCTAGCTTTCTTGCGAGTTTCACAATCATCTCACTAGGTTCCGCTATTACATTGTCCCTGATGGTCAATGTATTTTCTTCGACATTTCCAGTCATTATTGAATGATGGTCAGAGGATGGGATTTTGTGCGCTTTTGACCGGGTGAAGTAAGGATGTTCTGTCAGCTTATTTCAACACGGAGTATTTTTCTATTATATGTAAAGTAAAACAACTCAAAGGTAAATGTGTTAGTTTCCACATGTGATAAACAATGCAAAATACTTGAAAAGAAATAGCCACGTAGAGTTGTTTGTGTCATAGCCAAATCCATCTATAGGAGCATAGTGGATAAAATTGTCTTTGATCCAAACAAACGTACATAAACACATAAGACAATTATATCACATAAGAACATTATAATAATATGTATCCTAACTGGGGTGATCCTTTTGAGCCAAAGGTTTGGGTCTAACGATTTTTGAAGCAAAATATATGCTTGCTTAAGGTCATTCCATTATCCCCCAACTTTTATAGACACTAAAAGGGCATAAATGCCCACAAAAGATAACAAAAGAGGGATACAATCTTTAGGGAAAGGGAAATAACATGAAAGAAGACACGTTCCCACACAGGGGATAGAAAAAAAATAATTCCTAAGTGCCTCTTCTATCAGCATTCGCCTTCTTAGCTTCGTCCATTTCTTATATTGGTGACATCCGTTGACGTTCAAACTGTGTCTTAGATGCAACCTCCTAAATTGATCAATTTCTTGCTTAAATTGCTTCAATTCTTCTTACAAAAGTAAGCAAATCAATCTTTTTCCCAACCCCCAAAGGATAATGGATTGAATTAGACAGACATACGTTTTATTCAACACTTAAATATGGTTCGTCTGTAATTGACTCAGGGTCAATAGATGCAGGGCAGGTTTTCTAATGGCCCAATACCCCGCTCGGGTATTAGGTCATCCTAGGCTCATGCCTAAAATAAGGTTTTGGTTTCGTTCTATCCTAGGTGTCTAGAGTGGATTTGAACACTGGTTCTCAAGCGGACAACTTGAGTTTGAAAATACGAATAGCCATCAGACGACTCACGTTCTAATAAGTCGTTCATATTTCCAACACCGAGACATCCACGAAACCCTAAAATAGTTTAAATAATGCAGGAATATGCCATGAGATGCGGTAGATAAACTTTACAGAATTGAAACATATAAACACATAAACAGTTAATCAAAAGACAAAATCAAACATTTGGTTAGAACCTAGTTCAAAAAATCCCCAGTAGAGTCGCCATTTCTGTTTTACGAAGAAATTTGACTTATTGAGAAGAGTCGCCACTTAATTTTAAAAAGGAATTAAGAAACCTTTATAAAACACTTTAAACGATTCAAAACAGGAAAATTATTTTAAGTTAGAGATTCTAGATAAGTGGTTCTTATTAACATTTTAGGCAGGTGTTAGGTACCTAAAACGTCTGTTAACTTGCGGTTATTCGGACTATTTGAAAATCGTCTTTGATTAACTTCTAAAAGATTAATTTGTTGAAAAGTGATTGGTTTTTAGAAAGGACTTGTGTAAAACAATTTTAGACAACTTAATAGGAATTTTAACTAAGTCTACACAAATGAAATAAGCAAGTAAACACATAAACGGGGAAAGGGAGGAGAAAGTAAATGATTTAGGCCATTGGGCCCAGACCAACAAAATCTGTCCTAGTCTAAATGGGCCTTTGACCTGTTTCACCTGTCCTAATCTAATTTTCGAGTCTTTGGATCGAATCCTGCTCCACCTGTATTAAATACAACTTTGACTTCGTGGCCTGAATAAACGAATAAATAAATAAATAAACAAAATAAATAAAGACAACGATACTTGACTAAATAAAACAACAAATTAGACTTTTGAGTCTCTTAGCCGCTTCAACCGTAGGACTTTAATCCATTTTTCTTCCTTCAACTTCTTTCATCCGGTATGCCATGCAATTCGTTTTAGATTTCTTTCAGGTTTGACTCCAAAGATGGGTCCCAATGGACCACGTCGATAATGCGTCAAAGAGAAGAAGTCCATTTGGACTCAAATGCGGGTTCATGCGAAGAGGAACAAAATAAAGAATCAATATGTGTAGGTGTATATGATAAGATAGAAGCACATCATGTCGAAAATGTATACTCATACACAAAGAAGGAACCATTCGTGACATTAAATGAACATGTACCCCATCAAAGAAATTTAAATTAAAGAGAAGATAAGGTAAAATAGTCAATTTTCATGAATTCAATCAAATGAAATCGAACAATATTTTAAGGCTATGTCAAAATTTATTGAATCATAAAAGTAATTTGGGATAAAGAGGGTGGGCAACTGATAACGCTCAATCTACAGCTCTCGTTTGAGTGTAAAGCGGTCGTTAGCAAATATAGAACCCAACCTGGGTTGGGTGTCGATCCCACAGGGAATAGCTTGGCCAACAAGTAAGTAAAATTACTAAACTTTTAGTGCAAGTCTCGTAAGAAGGGGGGATTGTAATAAGTAACCAAAGTAATGAAATAAAAGCTGAAAATAGCAAAGTAAAAGAGAAAGATTGTCACGTTGGTTGTAAACAATGAGAATTGAAGCGTTGGGGTTATGTCCACCTTCTTGAGGTATACGTCTCTATTGGCTATGAGTGTGTAGAGTCTTGATATGCAATTGCTTATAGAGAATTGTAGTCGATGGTAAATCCAAGCGTCTCTCGACCTAAACAAGGACTATTTCACTTTAACTCTCTCGAGCTTAAAGTGTGTCTAACGGTACGAATTCTCCAAGAGGTTAGTCCAGTTACGGCACTAGCTTTTTAATAGGAAAGGGTGTCCTACTACCTTGACATTATCTCTTTTCCAGACAAATAACCTTTCTCTCGAACAAGTTAAATGTTAGACTGGCGTTGTTCTATGCGTCTTCTTTTCTAGACAAATAACCTTTCTTTCGAACAGGTTAGATGTTAGAATGGCGTGTTCTTGTGTTTGTAACCGCAAAGAATGCAGATTTAAGATGAAGAGAATAATGATATAAGCAATATACGTGTCTTGAACTCACAAGCTCATAGCAATAGATAGTAACTCATTCGGCTTCCATAACCCCAACTAAGAGGTTTAGTTACCCATGAATGCGAAGGATATCACGATTTGCATGGTTGATGGCGTGAGAAGTAGGTGATAGGCGTGTGGTTTTGGTGATTCCCTAGCAAGTAACGATTCTCTTGTTGTGGAATAGATGAATAGAAGAATAGATTAGAAGTGTTTGTGGTGGAAGATGAGAAGAATGGAGGAAAATTAATAGTTGAATGTATCTCTCCACTAAGGGAGGAGTTGCCTCTCCACTGAGGGAGGACTTGATTAAAATCTCTAGCATGATAGGGTATTTATAATACTCCTATCCTACTCCTATTATGCTAATGAAATAAATAACCAAATCCTACTAAACTAAGGAAATACTTAACCCATTTGTACTAGGTTAATGTAACATTCTCCTAATCCAAATAAACTAATGAAATACATAACCCAATTGTACTAGGTTAATGTATCATTGTCAAAATCCAGCTTTATGTCTGTAAGTCCCCAAAGTCTTCAGAAATACTGTTTTAGCCCGGGACAGATTTTCCATGCAGCAGTTTTGGTCCAGGTCCCCAAAGTCTTCAGAAATGTTGTTTTAGCCCGGGACAGAGTTTCCATGCAGCAGTTTTGGTCCTTAGGCGTGTAAACTCCCTTTCCTTCCTTCGTGAGCTTTCTTTTGCGTCAAGTAAGCCATAAAATGGTGTATTTTGCATCATTTATACCTGAAACTTTACTAATCATGTTTGTTAGCTCATTTATAGGAAAAAGGACTAAAAGTGCATGAAATATATAATTTGTTCTCAAAACTAGGCTAAAATATGGGCAAAATATATTGATATAGGCGCGTAATTTCGCCTATCATCAACACCCCACACTTGAAGCTTTGTTCGTCCTCGAACAAAATATCATATCCTTCTAAACATCAACTTAGGGTTTTTACAGCAACAACACAAAACATTCTTCAAGACAAGCACAACAATTATCAACAAACAGTAGCTTTCCGATTATAAGTAGAAACAGTTTAACCTCTAGCGTAGACTAGTGATGGTGATCAACTCGCATGCAAACGTTAAGGTACAAGGAATCATATACAACTATCCAAAACTTATCAACCATGTGTGTCTTACCATATAGTACCCATAATCACTCACAAATATAGCATATTTTTCAAACATGGGTATCAAAAATATCCTTGCTCTCGCTCTCACAAAGAATTCGTATGCAGCAACTGATGACCATAGGCTTGCCCTTAGTGTACTACTCCACTAAATGTCAGAATGATAAGATTAGGATCAAGTAGGTGTTTTGATGGTTGTAATGTAGGCTAAGGGACGGGTAGGATCAGCTATTTTGGCCAGAAATAGTGACTAAGTTCCTAAGCACTTTAATACATCACTTTGTATCAATGACACTTTTTTTTTTCTTTCAACCTTTCTTTACTCTTTTATTCTACCACCCTTGTTATCCTATTTTGTTTTTCAATTTTAAGCACAACTCACTTTTCAGCTTTCTGTTCCTTTTTCTTTTCACAACATACCTCTTATGATAGCACTTTCTTCCTTTTTCATAACACATTCAAGCACCATTTCAATTTAAAGCATCATACTCACCCAATTTCCTCTTATATTGTCACATAACTTTTTCACTTTAAAGCACTTAGGAATTTGGAGCAAATTACGGTCTTGAAAGAAAATGGATTAGGCTTACATACAAGGTTGTCAAAGAAATAGGCTAAAGGCTCAAAAGGGTTTAACTAGGATGATGTCCATGGGTAGGTAAAACTGAAGGTAAACAAATATAGGTTGCCAAAGAAATGCCTAAATCATATCCTAAACTTACACTCCTTATTTTCGCTTTGCATACATACCAGGCAAGTTCTAGCATCAGTCACAAACATAGAATATACTATTATCTCACACACACAAGGCACATGGTCGACTTGATTGGAAGTAATATAGACTCTTGACCCAACAAGTGAAGGAATTGAGTCATATAATATCACATAATGAGTCACAACTAGAGCCTAAACGTCTCAATAGTCACAATTGTAGCACATACTCTTGTTATAATCTCATGCTGCCTATCAAAATAATTTCATGCGAAGCTAGAAAAAAAAATTTAACTACTAAAAAAAACACAACGAAACAAAAATGAAACAAAAGCAAACAAACATAGATGCGAATAGAGAAGTATAGCATGCAATACCACCACCCTACACTTAGTCGGGACACTGTCCTCAGTGGAAAATAAATACGAGGAACCTGGTTGGTCGGACTTATTCTCTATGTCTTGGGGTTATACCCCTTGCATTGGAATCATCGTCAGAGTCGTCATCCTTAGAAGTTCCTCATAAGTATCCCACTTAATTCCAAGCGTGAGTCGGGGTATTTGCTGCGAGGAGGGTTCTCCTTGGTCCTTGCAACTTCTCTTTTTGCCCTTTTGGGAGGTGGTAGCCTTCTCCTTGCCTTGTCTCGCTTTAGGTGCCATTGTACCTGAGACTAGAAATAGTGTTAGTTGCAGCACAATCTCACTTGATACAATCTATAAGCAAGTACTAGGGGTACCACCCCACACTTAGTTTTGTTGCACAAATCAGCGAGGTGAACGTAGTCGATTTACTCAGATTTCGTCGACATACGTTTTAGGATTGTATTCCAACAAGAAAATCAGCATTGTATCACTTATTTGCAGCCATTGGAATACTTTCATGGTAGATATAGCAACACTACGACATAGGGGTTACCACATAGAATCGTTATTCTTACAACAAGCACAACCTCCTAAGTCGATAGGCACTATAATCTTATCCCGATGGCCGGGATAGTCTAACATGTAAGCATCCAAACAACACTCTTAAGCAATATTCATAGCCATATAAATTCAGCAAATATCATAACAATGCTATTGAAACCAAATTCAAGTCGGAAATAAGTCAAGAATTCCCTACGTATATGTTTACTCACATGATTATGTAACAACAATTCAAACACATGAACATCACCAACAATCTTATATGATTTAGCAATTTATAATAAGCATAGCAACGTAGTACTTACGATAAATAAATGAAGAATAAGAGAGTACTTACTTGCTTGAAGCTTGTGGAGACGGTGTTGTGAATTAGAAGAGCAAAAGAAGAAAATTTTGAGAAGATTTGGAAGGTTATGTGGCGCCTTTGGGGTGTTTTCTAATGTGGTTGTGTTGTAAAACTATGTCCCCTTTATATAGGAAGAGTATGGGTCGGGTTATGACCCATTTACAATCGGATTTGGGGACAAAATCACCACATATGCGGCGCATATCTCTTGGCATATCAATGACATATGCGGCGCATTGTCCATGGCATAATGGGACATATGCTCCGCATAGTCTATGGCATTTCTAGACATATGCGCCGCATAGTCTATGGCATTTGGTCTCAGTATCTCAAATGCCATAGCATAGGCGGCGCATAGTCAAAAGCATACCTAGGAATAGGCGGCGCATAGTGTATAGCACACTAGATTCCGAGTCCTTAGGCTATAGAATAGGTTGTGCATCGTTCGTGGCCTATTTTTACCAAGGCCTAGCCTTACTCGAAGCCTATTATGACGTGAGAAAGGCTCAATTCATAGCCTTATGCATCACCATTCCTAACTTTCCAACTTTACCATACAATGCGACCAAATCGTCAATTGAAATCAATCTCCTCGTTGCATACTTCTCGCACCTATTTTTGCTCAAAACCAAACGAAAACAATTAGTACGATGGGTTGCCTCCCATCTAGCGCCTTAGTTTTGGTCGTGGCACGACTCTTATTTTTGGATTTTTCATTTAGCAAAACAAAACAAGTACTAGAATGAAAGAAAACGAAAAACAAAAAACGATAAAACGATAAAACGATGGGTTTCCTCCCATCTAGCGCCTTATTTATTGTCGTGGCTCGACATAGTTACCTCGAGTACTTAGACCTCATCGAGGTAAGTGATGGATCGTTTTCTGAAAGGATTTAGACGACAATGAGGCTTACCTGTGGTCATGCAATCTTTTTCGAGCTGGCTCATACGTTTCTCCGGAGAGTCACCAATTATATCATCAATAGTCCAACCCATAGCTCTCTTGTATCTCCTCAGAGCAGAGATGAGAGCTTCTACGTGTTGTTCACTTAAATCATCTGCTCTCTCCGGAAGTATAGTTCTACTTTCCAAGAACACATACTTTAGATAATCGGGAAGCTCTTGTGATTATAGCATCGGTGGCTCGTCAAAGGGAGTATTCGCTGTTGGTCAATTCTTGAGTTCACCATCCGGTTTCTTAGGAGTATAAGACTCTATTTCTGTTAGAGCACTCATAAGTTCTTCATAACCTTCATTATCTTCATGCTCAACTTTCAGTGGCACAGCAGACAATGGCTCAACAGTAGGTTGTTTCTCTATAAATAATTCTTTCGTATCCTCATGATGAACATATAACTCATTCATATCGCTGGGCTGCTTCATTGTTTTGCATATATCAAACCGTACCACTTCGTCATTAATTCGAAACAAAAGCTCATTATCTTTCATGTTAATAAGCACACTTCCAGTTGCAAGGAAGGGACGTCCCAAGATGATGGGAACTTCAGAATCCTCCTTACAATCCAGAATAACGAAGTCTGCAGGAAAGATGAATGAAGAAACCTTCACCAACACATCATTCAAGATACCCACAGGTCGTTTTACCGACCTATCAGCCATCACGAGCCTCATATTGGTTGGTGTAGGGTCTCCCAACCCCAACTTTCTGTAGATAGATAGTGGCATCAAATTGATGCTAGCTCCCAAATCGCACAATGCCTTAGCAAAATCCAACGATCCAATTGTGCAAGGAATAGTGAAAGCTCCAGGATCTGTCTTCTTTTGAACTAGCGATCTTGTAGCGATTGCACTACAATGATGAACATTATCCGCCAAGTCATAACTTGCTGCCCGCTTCTTTGTCAAGAGATCCTTCATAAATTTCGCATACCCAGGCATTTGTTCAAGTGTCTCCACCAATGGAACATTAATGGTGAGCTGCTTTAACATATTCATGAATTTGCTGAACTTTGTGTCATCCGCCACCTTCTTCAATCTTTGGGGAAAAGGTGGTGGTGGGTATGGAAGTGTTCTCTCCACGGTTTTCTTCTCCTCTTGCTTCCGTTTTTCCACTTTTTCAGGCTGCACAGTGCTGGATGTGGTGTCCTTAACGTCAGGAGTAGTAGCTG
Source organism: Capsicum baccatum var. pendulum (assembly GCA_030864225.1). Classification (NCBI taxonomy): domain Eukaryota; kingdom Viridiplantae; phylum Streptophyta; class Magnoliopsida; order Solanales; family Solanaceae; genus Capsicum; species Capsicum baccatum. Next base: position 45,565,793 of record CM061554.1, read on the forward strand.
GGGCGTCTTTTCCTTTTGCGTTGTCATCTATGTCTGCAACTTCGTCAATCACTTTCTTGCCTTTTGCTGAAGTTTCCAGCGCCTTACCACTCCTGGTAGTGATGGCCATGCATGACCCATCATTCCTTGGGTTTTGCACAGTATCGCTAGGTAAGGTGCCGGCTTTTCTTTGGTTGAGTGCTGCTGAAAGTTGACTGAATTGCTGCTCTAGTTGTCTTATTGCAATGGAATGTGAGTTAACCAACTGATTCATTGAAGACAAATCATTCTTCACCTCAGTTACGCCCATATTGGTTGCCTCCACTCCTTTCAGCAGCTTGGCCATCATATCTTCCATAGATATCTTGTCAGAACCAGACGCCTCAGCCTCATAATTTCTAGGAGGAATATACACACCACTCCTGTCTGAATTATTCTTCCAACTACCATGATCACGGTCCTTGTATCCAGATTCATTATAATAGTTCCGACCTTGGTTTCCTTGGGCATTGCCTCGGAAACCCCCTTGATTGTTCAAGTAGTTGGCTTCTTCCTCAGAATCAGATTCATCTCTTCTCTGTGGTCCAACGGCCTTAACTTTTTCGGTCTTCCCTGATAATAGATGCTTGGTAAGAAGATCCATTTGCGTCTTCATGTAAGCCATATCTTGATCGCGTTCCTCTTCTCTTCTCCTTTGTTCTGCAGTCATGCCAATAGATAAAGTGGGGCTTGCTACCTCAGAATCCCTGGTATGCCAAGCTCTACTTTGCTTTGTCATTCGGTCTAGCATATTGCTTGCCTGAACAAAGGTGAGGTCCATAAATGATCCTCCAGCCGCATTATCAACCACTGGCTTAGTCACTGAATTCAAGGCTCTATATAATATCTCCATCAAGTGGACATTGGTCATATGATGGTTTGGGCACCGCATTAGCTTCGTCTTGAACCTCTCCCATGTTTCGTGGAGAGCTTCAGTTGGAAGCTGTCGAAAATTTATGATCTCATCTCTTAACTGTGCTCTTTTGGATGGTGGAAAGAATCTTTCTAGGAAAGCGTTTTTCAATTGCCTCCAACTAGTAATAGAATCAGGAGTCAGCCCATTCAACCATAGAGTTGCCTCCCCAGACAGAGACAATGGAAATAGACGTAATCGAATTGCATTCTATCCAACGCCCGGATTGTCGAATGACTTGCATGTGGAAATAAAGTTGATCAGATGCATATTCGGATCATCGCCTGCTAGTCCACCAAATAATCCCTTGAGTTGCAAAAGCTGAATCATGGTGCTAGTGATATTGAACTTTGCTCCAGGTGCTAAGGGAGGAAGAATAATAGCTCCTGTGGCACCAGCTTCGTCAAGATCATCTTCATCATCATCGAACAACATTGGTACAGTTCGGTGTTCAGGCCTATATCTTGCTTGACGATCTCTTCTGTTTGCTGGTATCGCCATCTCAGCAGTATGCTGTGGGTTTAATAGCTCTTCATCGCCCAAATCCTCATCGTCAGGATTTGTTGCTCGTCTACGGTTATCAATATTCTGTTGATGCACTTGAGCAGTCATCCTTTCAATTTCACGTTGTGCCTCCATTGATGCACTGAATAAACCTAAATAAAACAAAAACAACAACTAAAAGTAAAAGTACGAGAATCTTTGACCAAAGGGTCTAGTAATTATCACGAACTTGATTGACACTCGTATTCCCCGGCAACGGCGCCAATTTTTGATAACGCTCAAACTACAGCTCTCGTTTGAGTGTAAAGCGGTCGTTAGCAAATATAGAACCCAACCTGGGTTGGGTGTCGATCCCACAGGGAATAGCTTGGCCAACAAGTAAGTAAAATTACTAAACTTTTAGTGCAAGTCTCGTAAGAAGGGGGGATTGTAATAAGTAACCAAAGTAATGAAATAAAAGCTGAAAATAGCAAAGTAAAAGAGAAAGATTGTCACGTTGGTTGTAAACAATGAGAATTGAAGCGTTGGGGTTATGTCCACCTTTTGAGGTATACGTCTCTATTGGCTATGAGTGTGTAGAGTCTTGATATGCAATTGCTTATAGAGAATTGTAGTCGATGGTAAATCCAAGCGTCTCTCGACCTAAACAAGGACTATTTCACTTTAACTCTCTCGAGCTTAAAGTGTGTCTAACGGTACGAATTCTCCAAGAGGTTAGTCCAGTTACGGCACTAGCTTTTTAATAGGAAAGGGTGTCCTACTACCTTGACATTATCTCTTTTCCAGACAAATAACCTTTCTCTCGAACAAGTTAAATGTTAGACTGGCGTTGTTCTATGCGTCTTCTTTTCTAGACAAATAACCTTTCTTTCGAACAGGTTAGATGTTAGAATGGCGTGTTCTTGTGTTTGTAACCGCAAAGAATGTAGATTTAAGATGAAGAGAATAATGATATAAGCAATATACGTGTCTTGAACTCACAAGCTCATAGCAATAGATAGTAACTCATTCGGCTTCCATAACCCCAACTAAGAGGTTTAGTTACCCATGAATGCGAAGGATATCACGATTTGCATGGTTGATGGCGTGAGAAGTAGGTGATAGGCGTGTGGTTTTGGTGATTCCCTAGCAAGTAACGATTCTCTTGTTGTGGAATAGATGAATAGAAGAATAGATTAGAAGTGTTTGTGGTGGAAGATGAGAAGAATGGAGGAAAATTAATAGTTGAATGTATCTCTCCACTAAGGGAGGAGTTGCCTCTCCACTGAGGGAGGACTTGATTAAAATCTCTAGCATGATAGGGTATTTATAATACTCCTATCCTACTCCTATTATGCTAATGAAATAAATAACCAAATCCTACTAAACTAAGGAAATACTTAACCCATTTGTACTAGGTTAATGTAACATTCTCCTAATCCAAATAAACTAATGAAATACATAACCCAATTGTACTAGGTTAATGTATCATTGTCAAAATCCAGCTTTGTGTCTGTAAGTCCCCAAAGTCTTCAGAAATACTGTTTTAGCCCGGGACAGATTTTCCATGCAGCAGTTTTGGTCCAGGTCCCCAAAGTCTTCAGAAATACTGTTTTAGCCCGGGACAGATTTTCCATGCAGCAGTTTTGGTCCTTAGGCGTGTAAACTCCCTTTCCTTCCTTCGTGAGCTTTCTTTTGCGTCAAGTAAGCCATAAAATGTTGTATTTTGCATCATTTATACCTGAAACTTTACTAATCATGTTTGTTAGCTCATTTATAGGAAAAAGGACTAAAAGTGCATGAAATATATAATTTGTTCTCAAAACTAGGCTAAAATATGGGCAAAATATATTGATATAGGCGCGTAATTTCGCCTATCATCAGCAACATGCAGAACAGAGACTCGCAAGAACAAATAATTCTATCACACAAAGAGACCAGGAGTAACTCATGACACCAAATTGTACGCAAAGCTAATACAAATTCCAAACACTGCTTTCAGGATTTCAGCATTAATCATGGGAAAACTTACTACAAAAATAGACTGAAATCAAGAAAAAAAAACAAAATCATTTCGACTGAATTGCTGAGAGAACACAAGCAAGAGAAGATCAAATAAATATGTAAGCCAAAAAATCTCATATCATGGAGGTTATTATCTCAACAGACATGCAATGAGTTTAACTATGGATTAATATAAACTTGAATGAAGAACCATGAACCCCTATCACAATAAGTAATATTTATACTACTAAATGTGACGGGTGAAAAGATTGTGAATCGTCGTAACAACATATGAGCTAACGGTCCTAAACTACATAATCAGTGTCAAATCTAGCACATTAATACTTCAAATAGTGAGTTACACTCCTGACCTTTTTAAGGGATTGAATGTGAAATCAGGAGCTGACAAATATCAACAAAGGGAGAAAATAAAGTCATCACAACAAATGAACAATCGAAAAGAAACATTTCTAGTAAAGCAAGGGACTTATATTATGTATTCGTTATCCTTTCTTGACATTTCTTGTCGAGAGGGATTTGAAGAACATCTTCACAAGCTTACGATTAATTAGAAAACAATCGTGAAACAAACCCAAGAGTGAGTGAATTACTAGCAATACTAAACTAGAACAATAAAAGGGCTTAAAACAAAGAATTTGTTAGTTAAAAACTACAATACTCAGGGCATGACAAGCTGGTGATTAACGACATAAAATTTGTAGCACAATAATGACAACCTAAAGAGTATATCTACGACAGGTAGAGCTCAAAAGAAACAATAACCATTATTTGACGGTATTGTCATAAAACAATAAACTTTAAAGCAAATCGAAGCACACGATATTAACTGGAGCAAGAAATAATGAACATCATAGTAACAAGCATTATAATAAAACTTATGGCCATCAAATGGCATCTACAGCAAACAATCCAGCACAAGATCATTAGAACAACACTTTTCACTATGGAATGATGTGATGAAGCAGAAGTAGTCGAAAACTTAAATGGAAGTGAAATGTTACCTTTTGGGGAGCAGAAAAATGAGACGACGACTAGTACGGAGATCACGACCAGCCGAAACACTTCTTCGCCTTCAACTCTCTTTTATTTTCTCCCTCCGCTTCTCGAACCAAAATTTCCTTTCTTGTATTTCTGCCTTTTTGAGAATTTTTTCCTCTTTTTGGACTCAAGATTTTCCAACACCCACTTTCGAACCAAAAATCTCCTGAAAGAAGAGAAAAAAAAGACCCCCCAAAATAGTGACCCCAAGGGTCTTTATATAGAAGACGTATTGAGGGTAAATCGGGGATTTTCGAAAGAGATTTTGAAATTTGAAATTTCCATCCCCCCCTCCCCGCTTCGGTTTTCATCAGCAAAATGGTACTCCATTTTGGATTTTTTCCCCTCTTTTCGAAATGGGTGGACCAATATCTTTTGACCAAAACAAATTGTACTCAAGAACCAATGAAAATCAACCAACTATTGTATGAAATCGTACAATCTTATTTGAGAAATGCGGGATTGAACCGTTGGAGAGGCCAACGCATCGATTTCTAGAAGTTTCTAGGATTTTCTCATTTGAAATCGAGTGGAATGGGCATGGATTTCGCGGGATACGGGTTGACGTGGTTAGGGGTTAACCAGGTATTTAGGTGGTTGAGATCGTCGTTGTTGAGATTGTTGGTTAAAGTTGGTTGATTGTAGTAGCTTTGCTGCTGAAATTGTAAAAAAGGGTTTTGTGGAAAAGAGGGGAAATAGGGTAGTAGGCCGGGTCAACTGATTTTGGAGTGGGCTTGTGTTGTTGTAATGGGCTGTTGAATATTTAAGGGGAATAGGCTGGTTATTGGAGCAATTGGGCCTTAAATTGGGGTTATTTAATAACCCCTATTAGATCTAATTGGGTTATTAAATAACCCTAATTGGATTTAATTAGATTAGAATAATTATAATTAAATTAAATTAGATTAAGAATAACTCAAATTAAATTTAATTAGATTAAAATAATCTCAATTAAGAAATGGTAACTTTTGGGATTAAGATTGTATACAATTTAAATGACTTATTTAAATTCTAATCAAATTGAATATCTATTGGTTGCATTACAATCGGGCCAATTGGATTTCAATTGAGGTCATATTTAATTCATTCGCTAAATTGAATCGCAATCTGGCACGAATCAAGTAACAAATTAACCTCGAGTTTCTTAATTTGATAAAAATCCAACAAATATTTCTCCAAATAAAATATTTTGAGAACAAATCATATTTAAAATAAAGACTTTATCCATTTGAATTAGTTTTCAAGTTTAATCAATAAAAGTCTAATTTGATAAAATATTCATTTAAATAACAAAAATGTAAAATCTTTAATTAAATGTTAAAAAAAAAAAACTATTTTAAAATGCATTTATATGGAAAAAATAATTTTTGTGATTTTATTTGAAAATCGAAGAAACTCGAGATTAAACGTAGTTATGGAGGGCAAAAAGTAGGTGTCAACAATTTCAACTTCACTTTAAATAATAATGAAGATCGTGAAATAGTTTTAAAAAATTATCTTACAAAAATACAAAAAGAAAGAGCTATCTAATTTTTGCTAAAAATATTTTTGAACTTTGAATTAAACTACTCAAACTTCATATTAATAATTAATGTTTTAGAAACAACATCCAAATTGATGAATTGCAAACAAATGACTAACATCTAATTAACTAGAATGAATCTTTCTTTTATTAATAGTCATATTTTATACAATCTTAGGCTACAATTATTATTACATATTTTATATAAGAAATACACAGTTTCTATACACATTCTATACATACGTATTTGATACAACAACTATAGAGCTTCTATACACATTCTATAGATTTTTTTATTTATATTTTATACATATACATATTTTCTATAATTATACAATTTCTATACATATATCGTATATATATATATATATATATATATATATATATATATATATATATATAATTATATCATTTTTATATAATTGTTATAACTTAATAGTATTTTTTTGAAAAACATACTATTAAGTTAACAAGACAACTATTTTTAAGGGGGAGAATATCCATATCCTATCACGTGAATTGTCATGAAGGACACCTTTCTTGGAATTAAATTAAAATTAAATCCAATTAATATAGGAGTAAATACCTTTCTTGGAATTAAATTAAAATAGGAGTACATACTACTTTGGAATACTTGACACTTTTATGGGGGAAAAAAAGTAATCTTTCTTGGAACTTGACAATTTCCTAAACAAACGGACAACATTCATTTCCTCGCCTACATTTTATTTTAGAGTTAATTCCTCAAAATGTCATTAAACTTGTGTAAACATCACACTAAAGTAATTTTTGTTTCTTTTAGGATAATATTATCACTGAACTATGCATTTCTTTCCTTTATAAGGTAAAACTAAGAAATTGTTAAAGATATATTTGGAGAATCACAAAGAAAGTGAAATTAAATGTAATTACATAATTCAATTCTCTATTAGGAATAGAGAATTAGGTACAATTTTGTGATGTAATTACAAAGTTACATTTTATTTTATTTTTTAAATAAAATTTAATATCTTTTTTTAATTTCTTTTTTATTTCTATTATTTGAATTTCTTTTTTATTTCTACTTTTTTTTTATTTACATTATTTGTCTTTCATCTCTTTTTTTCTCATTTTCCAACTTTACTTGCACCTAATTCTCTATTTCTAATTGAGAATTGGACTATGTAATTACATCTAATTTCACTTTCCTTGTGGTTCTCCAAACATATTCTTAACAATTTCTTAGTTTTACCTTATAATGGAAAAAAGTGCATAGTTCAGTGACAATATTGTCCTAAAAGAAACAAAAGTTACTTTAGTGGGATGTTTGCACAAGTTCAATGACATTTTGAAGAATTTACTCTTTATTTTAAGAAAAAAAATCATGACTGTACAAATTTAATGAATAAGTGTTTTTTATTTAATAATTAGGTAGCAAATGTTATATAACAATATTAATTAGGTGTCCGTTGATATGAGTGATAATAGAGTAGTAAATGATCTTTTTCAAAAAAAAATTCAAATAACAACAACACACTTAATTTATTCTCGTAAAAGGAGATCAATTTATGAATTGAATATTAAATATAATTTACGTTTAGTTATTTTATGAAAATTAAATTTTTTTTTTTGAAAGTGAAAAAATTGAAAATTCTAATTATGAGGGAGAGAATTACAAGGTAAAAATTTCGTTAGTTGAAAATATGAGTTGTTCTATTGACGTTGTCGTGGAGGATAAGGTAAAAATTAGAGTCTGGAGCAACTAAAAGGATTAATTTTTAGAGTAAATTTTTTAAGGAAATAAATATTGAAAAATTAAATGAAATAGGTTAATGACTCGTAAGTCGCTGGACCATAATGATTTATAAGTCGCTGATCCACCATCGACTTTCTTTATTTTTTAAAATTTATTTTTAGTCTTTCTCATGTAAATTTCTTATTTGTGTTTGAGTCAAGTTAATTTATATCACTTGATTTCATGTCGATCCCTCCAAGAGATCAAAATCATTGTCTGGTAAGTTTTTGAACAATAAGACAACCTTTAAATGAAATATACAAATGCGATTATCGAAAAATTTATTAGTACGGAGAAATAAAGATAAGAATCATCATTTTAAATATAAATTTCATCCTACGTTGCAACTTTATTGACCGAAAAAAAATATTAAATATTATCTTGAAAAAGGTGACAAAAGATTAGAGTGACAAGAGATTAGAGGATAATTAATTCTACAAATTATTTATTGTACATTTAATTGAGTAAATTACGAAATAAATTAATCAAAAATAAAATTAAATATTTCAAGTTATAAAGTTATTTTTATTCCACTTAAACTTATGCCTAACCATAACAAACCTTCTTTTCCAATGCTGTAGTATTAAAATGTATTTTGACTAAAATTAGTAATGTTTTGTGAATCTCAATACGTAAGGTAGATATTTTTTATTTGAATTGAGAATCCTTTAGAAGCAGCCTCTTTAACTTTATAAAATAGAATTAAAGATCTTCACACACCATACTTTTTCTACATCTTGGACCTTAATTTTTATAAAATGTTATTCTTACTCTTCTTTTTTTTTTTTTTTACAATTTTTTCCCTGAAAAAGGTACCTTGTCCTTCATTTAGAAAGAATATATATATATATATATATATATATATATATATATATATATATATATATATATTCTCTTCTTTTTTTTTTATTAAAGTGATAATAAAGTTAACAAGAAGAAGAAAACTGACGAAAGTAAATGTAGAGTCTGACCTGCCTTGTAGTTTTACAACTAATTTCCATATATAATTCGACTATTAAATTTAAAAACCAGATTAATGGAAATTTAATAGAGTAATAATAGGCTTTAAATTGTTATCTTTTTAAGTAGTGCATTGTTTGTAAAAATATATTATTTGTTTACAAAAATATCCTTCACTTTGGTTAACTTAATTATTTTTATGTTTCTATTCCTATAATTTTTCTATGTGTTCAGTTATGTGTCAATATATAAGATTCATACCTATTTATCTAAATAATACTTGTTATTAAAACTGTACATTGCACTTTAATAATCGTATTATATTGTCCTAATGTTGATATTTTATGGTTAAACATATTTTGCCTTCTTAGCCTCAAATCACAGAACATTTTGATCCATGAGCAGTACTTTATCCCGTTTAAAGGACACAACTTATAAAGAGTAATACGTGTAGGAGAAAAAACAAAATCCTACAGTTGTGAGAAAGTGAAAATTAATGAATTAGTTTAGTCATTTAATAATTTTATTCAAGGATAAATTAGGGTGGGATAATTTATACCACCAAATGTGTGGGATAACTTCAGGGGCGGCTCAACGCAAATTGTGGCCTAAAGCCAACTTTAAGAAGAGGCCTTAAATTTAATTAATAAAATTATAAATATATTTGTTTGATTTCTTTTCTTTTTGTTTTATAGTGATGGTGCACATACCATCTTGTATGTATATTGACTATTCATGTGACTACATATTAGTGCTTATTATATAGTTTTTGAACATCTAAATTTTAAATATTGCATTTATTTAATCTTATTTAGCTTCAAAAATTAGTCAAATTAACCGTCGAAACAAAAAATTGCATAAATTGAAACGAAAGGAATATTTATCTAATAATATCTACTTGTTTCTACATAAACTCAATAAAATATTCAAAAGACAAGTATGAATTTTATTCTTTTAACGAAACAAGGATACTAATTCTCTAATATATACTATATAATATTAAATATTAGTGAGAATATGGGGCCTTTAATTTGGGGGCCTAAAGCCAAGGCTTTAGTTGCTTCCCCCTTGAGCCGGCACTGGATGACTTATCCCGATACTATTATTAGTCCTGAAATAAGTTATCTCGAGTATTGCCAACCAAACGATGCATTAAGAAATTTATCCTGAAATTATTATTTTATATCTGAATTATTTGCCTTAGTACCTCACCCCAAAGGCCCCTTAGATTTTCCTATATATAATCAAAGTACACAACTATCTTCACATCAGTTATAGCCGTTACAAACTCCCTCCCCCTTATCAAGAAAAAAAGAAGAAAAATGGTGCATTTGTCATCCTTCTTCCATCTACCATACTTCAATTACAAAATCTTGAGATTTAAATTCTATATCATTCATATCAATTTTATATCGACGTTGTTTCCTTATTTCTTATATGCATTTCTTTCTCCAATAAATTGGAGATCTGCAAAAATCTATAGATTTTATATGAATATCTTATATCTCCAATAATGACTTATATCTCGCTGATCCACGAGCGACTTTCTTTATTTTTTTTTAATTTATTTTCAGTCTTTCTCATGTAAATTTCTTATTTGTGTTTGAGTTAAGTTAATTTATATCACTTGATTTCATGTCGATCCCTGCAAGAGATCAAAATAATTGTCTGGTAGGTTTTTGAACAGTAAGACAACCTTTAAATGAAACATACAAATGCGATTATCAAAAAATTTAATAATACGGAGAAATAAAGATGAGAATCATCATTTTAAATACAAATTTTATCGTACATTGTAACTTTAATAGAAACCCTATTTAATATTCCTTTTATTGTATTTTACGAATATATTACCAAGGTCCAAGAGAATTTGATATTCGAAATACCGAATACTAAACGATATTAATATCTTTTACCACGTTCAATTCCGAATACTTGAATATTAAAATTTTACTCTCAAATACCATACCAAACTGTACATTGTGCTTCAATAATACGTATTATATTATCCTAATGTTGATATTTTATGGTTCAACATATTTTGCCTTCTTAGCCTCAAATCACAGATCAGTTTGATCCATGAGCAGTATTTTATTTCGATTGAAGGGTACAACTTATAAAGAGTAATACATGTACGAGAAAAACAAGAATCCTACAGTTGTGATTCTTTCTTCTGTCAATTATAGTCATTACAAAATGGAGCATTTGCCATCCTTCTTTCATCTACCATACTTCAAATCCTTCTTCCATCTACCATACTTTAATTCCAAAATCAGGAGATTTAAATTCTATATCATTCATATCAATTTTATATCGACGTTTCCTTATTTCTTATATGCATTTCTTTCTCCAATAAAATGGAGATCTGCAAAAATCTATAGATTTTATATGAATGTTGTTTCCTTATCTCATATACGCATTATCTATAGATTTTATATGATGTTGTTTATTATTTTTCTCCAATTTATAAATAGGATATTTGAATCCAGCTGAGAAATTACCGTTTTACTAAGATACAAAACTATAAAATCAAGCTCAGATATTTCCTTTTTACTGAGATACAAAACTATAAAATTCTACTTCTAATCTATCAGTGAAATCAAAATCAATGGCGGGTGAATTTTTTATTCGAAAACATTGGGGCTTTCACCATATCTTCCGTCTTCCTACTTGCTCTGCCATGCAATATCTGTATATCTTTTCGGTATTTTCTGAACTGTTCGTTCTTTATAAACTAGATAGTATTAAATTATACCCGTTTCATCGTCTCAGTGATTAGATGCTATCGAATTGATGCTATTTGATCTAATTTATGCTATTCGTCTAATGTGGTATTTTCTAAATTTGTCATAAATTTTTGTTCTTTATGCACCAGATAGTATTATACTTTTGCTGTTTGATCTAATGTCTCCATTTATCCAATTTGTATCAAAATTAGATAATGGCTAATTATTGCTATTTGATCAAATGCGTTATTTTCTAAATTTGTTATAACTGTTAAGCTGTTTGTTAAATACTATGTAATTATTGCTATTCGATCTAATATGATATTTTTTTGAATTTGGCATAGGTTTCGTTCTTTATAAACTAGATAATATTATATCGTTGCTGCTCAATGTGTCTAATTGGTATTGAAATTAAATAGTAACTAATTGTTGTTATGCGATCTAATGTGGTATTTCTTTAATCTGTTAAACTGTTTGTACTTTTTAAATTGTTTTATTACAAATAGTTTTGTTGTATTTGTTTTTGGTTTTTTGTGATTGTCGTTTTGTTGTTTATTCTGAAAGGTGTACCTGCCACTTATGTTTGGTTTTTTATTGATTGCTATTGGAGCTCGTTTCAAAGAGGCTTCTCCAATTCTCATTTTGGTTGCACTGTCGACTGTTGTTCTATGGTGCAGAGCAATGCTTCAACCACCTGATAGAAGAAAGACCTCGGTTTTAAACAGTTTGTGCTTTTTATGTGGATTTGTTTTTCAGTTTTTGATGGTTGGAGTGTTATCTTCAAGCATGCTTACTCATGGGATTGAATACAGGTACTTTTAATGTCCATTATTATAGTTTTGTTTTGAGTTTTGTAATTATTAATTGCTTTTTACTTGTAGGTTTATCCCTCTTATTGCTGTTGGAGTAACAAGTTGTTTCCTTTGTTCCAGTATTTTTGTGTTCCTACGTCCAAGAATGTTTCTCCTCTGGTCTTCAGCGGTCTCTATGACCATGTTGTTAATACTGTTTCTATTCGTTGCTGCACTCCAAAACCTACACATTAATTTCTCTTTGTCCTCTTCATGGACAGTATATTTGGGACTCTTATTTTATTTGATGTGTGGTATTAGCAATTCTCGAGAATTTTTGTTAGACTGTATTTTGTACTTGTTGACTTTTGTGCTGCTGCTGTTCCGCCCTTTCATTGTTATACACGAATTCAATGAGCTATTTCCCTTCTATGTAGAAGAAAAGGGAAATAGGTCATTGAATTCGTGTATAACTATGAAAGGGAGGAACAACAACAGCACAAAAGTCAACAAGTATAAAAAATAGTCTAACAAAAATCTTCGAGCATTGCTGATACCACACAGCAAACAAAATAACCAGAGTCCTAAATATACAGTCCATGTAGAGGACAAAGGGTAACTAACGTGTAAGTTTTGGAGTGCAACAGCGAATAGAAGCAGTAGTAAGAGCTCTTTGTTATGTTACTATCCCTTTTCATCGGGTAAGCTTAGTTTAGTTTAGTGTTTTTTTTTTATTTTTAATTTCAATGTTTAACTTTATTCTATTCTTTTTAGGTTGGACTGTGTCTGATTCGTGGTTCTGGAGATTGAACTTTGGTGGAGGTGCAGCGAAAGGAATTCAAAATTATTGATAGATGCTGCGAATATTGTTTCTCTTAAAACAGTTCATCCATTGCTCTTATTTTTCACTATTTCCTTTTGGAACTATAAATGCCAATCGTTTTGCTCAGACCTATAATAACAACGTTCAATCTAAGCAATGCATTAGAAAGGAATTCAATGTAGAATTCTTGTGAGGTGGTGTGAATATTGTTTTTCTTAAAACAGTTCATCCATTGCTCTTATTTTTCTGTATTTCCCTTTGGAACTAAAAATGCCTGTCTTTTTTTCTCGGATTTGTAATAACAAGGTTCAATGTAGGCAATGCATAACAAACATGAATGACTTATTTCTATAGCCTACGAGGAGGAATATGTACGTCTTCCATCATATATAGCATTTTGTGTCTGATTTTTCCCTCATCTAGATTACAACTTATTGGTAAGTGGCTAAGCAAGAGCAAGATGCACTGTGTCAAGAATGTTTATGATATGTCAAACTGTGGATAAATGAGTAATAGAAGTCGTAAATAGTGATGAGTGTTCGTTATGTGTTCTACCTCATAGGTGTAGATGCCTTCGCAGGGAAATTGGTTGGACTTCCCACAGGTAGAAACATTATCCACTTAAGCGATGATGATAACCGGGATTTTGGCATCAGGATGCTACATTATAGTTTTTAAGCAATACAATATTACTGCAAACAACATTAGAAAGATATACTCAGTGCTTCTAGTGCAGAAAATAAATAATCTCAAGCATATCGTAATGCAGAAAACTACCTGTATTATCAGCTTAAGTAAATCTTCTTTTAATTCAGCATAGATACCAATTTCAGTAGCCACGATCTGACCAAATAAAGAACGTTAGATTTGAAGGATATGCGGAACACTTACCGGAGAAACAAGTAAACCAAAAATAAAACCTGTGGAACGTCTGGATTCTTATGAAAGATAGTAATTCCATCATTCTAATACGAATGTTGGGATAAAATAGTCTCGTGATTAGCTAATACCTTACATCAAATATAGAAGAGATAAACATTCAATACCCCCTAAACTATGGTCAAAGTTGCTACGATACGCTTCAATTTCAGGGGTCCTAGTACACCTTAAACTCAATTTAGCGTATTTGTGTCACCCTTGTGTTGTTGTGGCACCTTGCGTGTAGTTAAACACATGAGGCATGTAAAGGACTACTATGTCCCATGTCAGCTAAAAAAGTTGACAAAAATACACTAACATTTAGTTCAAGGGTAATAGAACCCCCGTGAAGTTGGAGTGTATCGTAGCAAATTTCGTCATAGTTAGGGGATACTAGATGCTCATCTCAACATAGAATACCATTAATTCTAGATTTTATACCGAGATTCTTATACTTATTTCACGTATCAAATGACCCCATATCGTCTGGACTCTTTGAAAATGTGGCCAAATTCGTGTACAATCCTAAAAAAATAGCGTATTTTGAAGAATATAATCAAACATAAGTGCAATAACATTTTTAGAAAATTCGAATGACATAGCTAGAAAGTGGAAACTAGGTTAAGAAGTGAAATTAAGAAAACAAACACTGAAATAACACAAATCCAGAAAGGAAGAGAATACTTGTAGCTAGTAGATCAATCCAAGTTGCAATTAGGATCAAGTATATGATTGAAATCAATGTTTACTCAAACTCTTCAATTACGATTGGACCTAACTCAACCACAAAAAATCAAAACTCAAGACACAATAGAGAAGAAAAATAACTAAGCACAAAACAACATCCCATACCAAAAAGAAATGAATGTAACGAATCTATATAGCTTAATCCAAAAACCTAGTTTAAAAGGTTATGAATGTTAGATACAAATATATGTGAGATTTAACACTTCGTGGCATGCGTAGGACTAGACAGCTAAAGTATGGACAATATAATATCGAGGTTGAACACTTAAATAATTAAAATATAGGAACAAGCTAAGTTTGAGTCTAACATTGATAAGAAATGACGGACCGTAACTATATCTGATCGTACGTTTACAAGATTATAATTGTCCGAAATCATATAAGGATATAACAATTCATTTCCTTTACCAATTGTGTGCAACATGTCCTCACACTCTCAATATAGCAATGGACTAGACTCTGACAATATAGTAAGAAATAAACATTATTGCACCAAACTTAATTTCATAGAAATTGAAGTACCTCAGTGGAATGCAAAATAAAAAATACACTGCTTTATTTCTTAAATTATTAGTTTTATTTATAATAATAGACAGTTACATTTAATTACCTTTACTGACGATGCACCCAGTAATTTGAATAAGGGAATTCAAAAATAATGATATTTTTACACCTAAAATATGGTATATCCAGTCGTAGTGACATATAATTGGCTAAAGAAAAGCTATTCTAAACTAGTTTGTATTAGAACAAGTTTTCAGAATGGGAGCTATAAATACATTTAGATATGAAATTTTTTTCTTTAATTAAACAAATTCTCAATTTTCAAAAAATTCTTGGATATTCATATACATCGAATAATAGCATTCAAAGCTCAAGAAAAAAGGAGGCTCACCTTCCATAACTTTAGTATAAATAGTGGGATAAATAATCTCAGAATTAACTAATACTTCAAACTGAACCAAGGGTGGCTCAACGATAAGACTAGTAAAAGCGTTTGCGGTAGGATAGTGAAATACGTTTAAGTGAAATTATCTTAAAGAAATATAGAAAGAAAGAGCTATCTAATTTTTACTAGAAATATTGTAGAACTTTGAACTAAACAACTCAAACTTCATATTGATAATTAATATTTTAAAAACAAGATCCAAGTTAATGAATTTAAAACAAATGACTAACATCTAATTAACTAGAATAAATCTTTGATTTATTAATAATCGTATTATATGAGTAGTCAAAGGCCATGTGCCTTTTAAAAATGTTACACAAAAAACAATTAATATATAACCACAAAAAAATAATTTTAAATTACTATAATATTATTTTTACAAGTATAAAATCTCTTCTTTAAGTTTGTCTTTAAGCCATTAATTTTATTGAGGCGATCTGAACTGGTTTATTGTTTTATTTTATGATGGTTTTCACCATTTTTTTTGTCTTTCTCATAGTTGTTAGTCGCCTCTCTGTATCTCTTTTAGATGTTAATTTTTGATTTGTTTATGCAGATTGTTGGTGATATTACAACAAAATTTCAGTGATATTACAATTAATTACAACTGAAAATTACAAATGAATAAAGAAAAATATATTTCTTCTTTTATGACTGAGGCGCGGATATCTCGCTTTCTTCCATTACGATTGGACCTAACTCAACCACAAAAAACAAAACCCAAGACACAATAGAGAAGAAAAATAACTAAGCACAAAACAACAACCCATACCAAAAAGAAATGAATGGAATGGATCTATATAACTTAATCCAAAAACCTAGTTTAAAAGGTTATGATTGTAAGAGACAAATATATGCGAGATTTAACACTTCGTGGCATGTCTAAGACTGGACATTTGAAGCATGGACAATATAATATCAAGGTTGAACACTTAAATAACCAAAATGTAGGAACAAGCTAAGTCTGAGTCTAATATTAATAAGCAATGACGTTGGAACGTAACTATATCCAAAAGCTAGTTTACAAGATTATAATTGTCTGAAATCATATACGGAGATAACAATTCATTTCCTTTACCAATTGTGTGCAACATGTCCTCACACTCTCAATATAGTAATGGACTAGACTCTGACAATACAGTAAGAAATAAACATTATTGCACCAAACTTAATCTCATAGAAATTGAAGTACCTCAGTGGAATGCAAAATAAAAAATAAACTGCTTTATTTCTTAAATTATTAGTTTTGTTTATAATAATAGACATTTACATGTAATTATCTATACTGGTGATGCACCCAGTAATTTGAATAAGGTAATTCAAAAATAATGATATTTGTACACCTAAGATGCAACACCCCGTATTCAAGTACATGTATTGGCGTATTCAAGTACATGTATTGGTCTTATTTATATGGAATTAATTTTTTATTTTATTTATACCGGAATTTGTCCGTCGATGGTTCCATACGAAGGTTATTGAATAAGCTTTCCAATGATATAAAGATTTCCAAAAACGGATAAGTTTCGGATATAATCGAGCACGTTCGAAACTATAAAACGGTGGCCGGTATGTTGTGAACAGTAAATGTGCAGGAAAATTTCCTGCATACAAACTACTGAGGCCTACTAGTTTTTGGGTCAACTTTGAACGATCATAACTCCTTCAATATAATGAACTGGGAGAGATGCGACCTATCAAAAGAAATATCTTTGAGTCCTCTTTCCAATACAATTGGTTGCATCCAAATCCAACATCTGAGTAAGGATTTATACTCGTTTTACTTCAGCTTCTCAAAATAGATTTTTAGGGTCAATTTCAAACGATTATAACTCCTTGTACAGGACGAATTGGGTGGCCTACTTTATATAAAATGAAAGCCCTTTGAATTATCTATCCAACTATACCAATTTCACCCAAATCTGATATCGGAGCAAAGAGTTATGGCCAATTTACTTTAGCCTATCAAAACAGTCCACCATGGACAGATTCGGATTTACTTAAATTTGTAAGGGCAATATGGTCATTTTCCATCACCTCATGGACGAAAATTGGTCATTATATAAATATAATTAGTCTCATATCCATCAATTATCATCAAATTATTGAAAATAAGAAACCCTAGCCTAATTTCAACTCCAATTATCTTGTGATTCAACCGTAGAAAGTCCAAATTGATTCCGTAGTTGTGTTTACCGTCTCAAGGGCTTCGAGAAGCACCTCTTATTTGTGCCAACAGGACTTCGAAATCAAAAGGGCCATTTTATGGTAAGGATGTAAATTATGTTGGTGTTATTTATATGGATATGTATATATATGCATGTGAGCATAAGAAGTATGTTATTTGATTGTTGTTGAAACAACAACAACAACAACAACAAACCCAGTGTATTCCCACCTAGTGGGGTCTGGGGGGGGGTAAGATGTACGCAGTCCATACCTCTACCTCTGAAGAAGTAGAAAGGTTGTTTCCGATAGACCCCCGGCTCAAGACACGAGACACCACACAAATATAAAGTAACGCACAGAACAAGATTTCATAACGTAAATACGGCACCCATAAGTAGTAGGAAACATCGGAAAGCACCCAGATTCGTAATAAAACATGGAACACCGACAGCATAACAAGAAGAAGAATAGAAAATAGGAATATAAATAAGAATAGGAAGAATAACAGGAATAAAACCCCCACCAAATACTTCCCTACCCTAACGCCCCAAACTGACCCTAGTTTTCTGCCCTAATTCGCGCCCTCCAGATCTTCCTATCTAGGGTCATGTCCTCGGTGAGTTGTAGCTGCTCCATATCCCGCCTAATCACCTCACCCCAGTACTTCTTCGGCCTCCCCCTACCCCGCCTAAAACCATCCAACGCTAGCCTCTCACACCTACGAACCGGGGCATCCGTGTCCCTCCTCTTCACGTGACCAAACCAACTCAATCGCACTTCCCGCATCTTGCACTCCACTGGAGCCACACCAACCTTCTCCCTGATAGTCTCATTCCTAACTCTATCCCCTCGAGTCATCCCACACATCCAGCGCAACATCCGCATTTCCGCCATGATGTTGGATGATTGGAAATGATGTTGGATTATTCTTGTGCATGGTTGGATTATGTTGAATTGTGAAGGGATTTGGTGTGATGATGTGGTATTGAAATGATGACTATATATATATATATACACATAAACCTATTGTTCAAGTTGGTTTTTGGAATGTTATGCAAATATTGGTTGTATGGAATTATGGAAGAGAATTGTGGTGTTGGGTTGCTAATACTAGATGCCAAACATTTCATTGTAGATAAGTGATTTGTAAATGCGGGAAGTTGTGTTGAATTGGTATCCGAATCTACAACGAGGTATGTAAAGCATACTCTAATGATGTTCTTTGGCATGAAAACACCAATGTTCCATCAAGTAAGATTCCGAGGTTGTCCAAAAACATGTATTGTTCTACATTACCAACGAAGTTGTTTCCATTCTATAAAGTGTCAAAATGTTTCATTGATATACCAAAAGGCTCCTATTTCATTGTTGTGATATTGATGATTCTGAAACATATTGTTGATGTACCAATGAGTCTTTATTACATCGTTATTGTATAGAAGGTCTATTACTTGATTTCTACTGATGTATCATTGTTCCAAAGGTACTATATTGGCATGAACACTAATGTAATAATCTCAAAAGCTTTTGAACTAAGTTATTGGAAAGATCTCTTATGTGTGTTACTTGATATACATGTGGGTGGTATCCCAGGGGCATAAGCCTAGCATGGGTCGATCCCTATTTATGTGTTTATGGGTGGTATCCCAGGGGCATAAGCCTAGCATGGGTCGATCCTAGTTGATATGTACTGGGGGCAGCCTAATGGTCACAATATGATACAGTATTAATTATTGTTAGGTGGTTGGAGGTTCGGGAGGAGGAGGTAATGGCGAATGATAATTGTAAAGAATGAAATGAACGAATGTATACCGTTCCACAAATGTGTTTGAATTCAAGAACCCAATTCAGATTAATGATAATGTACATGATCCTAAAAGTGTTTATGAGTGTGGTTCACTTTTATTATGATTTATTCACTTGTGTCTAATTTTCTTGATCCCCCATATCACATATGATTATTTACAGCTTTACATACTCAGTACATATTTCGTACTGACGTCCCTCACGGGGGACCTGTATTTCATGCTGCAGGCACAGGTACCTCAGCTCATACACCGCATAAATAGGAGCCAGGTCATACAGCTATTGTTGGTGAGCTCCAGTTTGCTTCGGAGCTTTCCGAGTCGGTTCTTTATGTTTTGTCATTGTACAGAAGTCGTGTGTGGGCGGGGGTTTGTCCCGACCCTAGTTATGTCATGTATATCCTAGAGGCTTTGTAGACATAAGGAAGGGTAAAGTCATGGAAGTTTATATAGTGATGTATTTGAACGGGTTCTCCCGGGCCTTCTCGGCTTCGGGTGCCAGTCCGGCCCGATGGGATTTTGGGTCGTGACATAAGATATGGTGTGCATAGATAGTATTTCCATCACTTTAGTACAAATAATAGGATAAAATAATCTCAGAATTAACTAATACTTCAAATTGAATCAAGGGTGGTTCAAGGATAACACTAGTAAAAAGTTTGCTTTAGGCATCCAAAGTTTTGAGGCCTTAAAAAATTAATATTAAATTTTATGATTTCTGTTTTGCGGAGAAATTTGACTTATTGAGAAGAGTCACCACTTAATTTTAAAAAGGAATTAAGAAACCTTTATAAAACACTTTAAACGATTTAAAACAGAAAAATCATTTTAAGTTAGAGATTCTAGATAAGCGGTTCTTTTTAACCTTTTAGAAAGGTGTTAGGCACCTAAAACGTCCACTAACTTACGATTATTTGGATTGTTTGAAAATCATCTTTGATTAACTTCTAAAAGATTAATTTGTTGAAAAGTGATTGGTTTTTAGAAAGGACTTGTGCAAAACAATTTTAGACGACTTAATAGGAATTTTAACTAAGTCTACACGAATGAAATAGGTAAGTAAACACATAAACGGGGAAAGGGAGGAGAAAGTAAATGATTTAGGCCATTGGGCCCAAACCAACAAAACCTGTCCTAGTCTAAATGGGCCTTTGACCTGTTTCACTTGTCCTAATCTAGCTTTTGAGCTTTTGGCTCGAATCCTGCTCCACCTGTATTAAATACAACTTTGGCTTCGTGGCCCAAATAAACGAATGAATAAATAAATAAAGAAAATAAATAAAGACAACGATACTTGACTAAATAAAACAACAAATGAGACTTTTGAGTCCTTTAGCCGCTTCAACCGTAGGACTTTAATCCATTTTTCTTCCTTCAACTCCTTTCATACGGTATGCCATGCAATTCGTTTTAGATTTCTTTCAGGTTTGACTCCAAAGATGGGTCCCAATGGACCACGTTGATAATGCGTCAAAGAGAAGAAGTCCGTTTGGACTCAAATGCAGGTTCATGCGAAGAGGAAGAAAATAAAGAATCAATATGTGTAGGTGTATATGATAAGATAGCAGCATATCATGTCGAAAATGTATACTTATACACAAAGAAGGAACCATTCGTGACATTAAAGGAACATATACCCCCTCAAAGAAATTTAAATTAAAGAGAAGATAAGGTAAAATAGTCAATTTTCATGAATTCAATCAAATGAAATCGAACAATATTTAAAGGCTATGTCAAAATTTATTGAATCATACAAGTAATTCGGGATAAAAAGGGTGGGCAACATGCATAACAGAGACTCACAAGAATAAGTAATTCTATCACACAAAGAGACCAGGAGTAACTCATGACACCAAATTGTACGCAAAGCTAATACAAATTCCAAACACTGCTTTCAGGATTTCAGCATTAATCATGGGAAAACTTAGTGCAAAAAATAGACCGAAATAAAGAAAAAAAAACAAAATCATTGCAACTGAATTGCTGAGAGAACACAAGCAAGAAAAGATCAAATAAATCTGTAAGCCAAAAAATATCATATCATGGAGGTTATTATCTCGACAGACATGCAATGAGTTTAAATATGGATTAATATAAACTTGAATGAAGAACCATGAACCCCTATCACAACAAGTAATATTTATACTACTAAATGTGACGGGTGAAAAGATTGTGAATCTTCGTAACAACATATGAGCTAACGGTCCTAAACTACATAATCAGTGTCAAATCTAGAACATTAAGACTTCAAACAGTGAGTTGCACTCCTGACCTCTTTAAGGGATTGAATGTGAAATCAGGAGCTGACAAATATCAACAAAGGGAGAAAATAAAGTCATCACAACAAACGAACAATTGAAAAGAAGCATTTCTAGTAAAGCAAGGGACTTATATTATGTATTAGTTATCCCTTCTTGACATTTCTTGTCGAGAGGGATTTGAGGAAAATCTTCACAAGCTTAAGATTAATTAGAAAACAATCGTGAAACAAACCCAAGAGTGAGTGAATTACCAGCAATACTAAACTAGAACAATAAAAGGGCTTAAAACAACGAATTTTTCAGTTAAATACTACAATACTCAGGTCATGACAAGCTGGTGATTAACGATATAAAATTTATAGCACAATAATGACAACCTAAAGAGTATATCTATGACAGGTAGAGCTCAAAAGAAACAGTAACCATTATTTGACGGTATTGTCATAAAATAATAAACTTTTAAGCTAATCGAAGCACATTATATTAACTGGAGCAAGAAACAACGAACATCACAGTAACAAGTATCATAATAAAACCTATGGCCATCAAATGACGTCTACAGCGAACAATCCAGTACAAGATCATTAGAATAACACTTTTCACTACAGAATGATGTGATGAAGCAGAAGTAGTCAAAAACTTAAATTGAAATGGAATGATACCTTTTGGGGAGGAGAAAAACGAGACGACAAACTAGTACGGAGATCACGACCACCAGAAAAACTTCTTCGCCGTCAGCTCGACACTCTAATTTAGTTGCCGAACTTTCAAAACAAGAACCGAATTTCTATTTGAGACTCAATTTTCTCAAGAATTTCTCTCTTTTCTTTTCTCCTTCCGCTTCTCGAACTACGATTTCCTTTCTTCTGTTTTTGCCATTTTGAGAATTTTGATCTCTTTTCGGACTCAAGATTTTCCAACCCCCACTTTCGAACCAAAAATCTCCTGAAAGAAGAGAAAAAAAAGACCCCCCAAAATAGTGACCCCAAGGGTCTTTATATAGAAGACGTATTGGGGATAAATTGGGGATTTTTTAAGGAGATTTTGAAATTTAAAATTTCCATCCCCCCTCCCCCCGCTTCGATTTTCATCAGCAAAGTGGTACTCCATTTTAGATTTTCCCCCTTTTTAAAAATGGGTGGACCAATATCTTTTGACCAAAATGAATTGTACTCAAGAACCAATGAAAATCAACCAACTATTGTATGAAATCGTACAATCTTATCGGAGAAATACGGGATTGAACCGTTGGACAGGCCAACATATCGATTTCTAGAAGTTTCTAGGATTTTCTAATTTAAAATCGAGTGGAACGGGCATGGGTTTTGCGGGATAAGGGTTGACGTGGTTAGGGGTTAATCGGGTCTTAGGGTGGTTAAGATCGTCGTTGTTGAGATTGTTGGTTGAAGCTGGTTGATTGTACGCAACTTTGCTGCTGAAATTATGTTAAAGGGTGTTGTGGAAAAGAGGAGAAATAGGGTAGTAGGCCGTGTCAAATGATTTTGGAGTGGGCTTGTATTGTTGTAATGGGCTATTGAGTATTTAAGGGGAATGGGTTGGTTATTAGAGCAATTGGGCCTTAAATTGGGGTTATTTAATAACCCCTATTAAATCTAATTGGGTTATTAAATAACCCTAATTAGATTAGTATAATTATAATTAAATTAAATTGGATTGAGAATAACTCAAATTAAATTTAATTAGATTAAAATAATCTCAATTAAGAAATGGTAACTTTTGAGATTAAGATTGTATTACAATTTAAATGACTTATTTAAATTCTAACCAAATTGAATATCTGTTGGTTGCATTACAATTGGGCCAATTGGTTTCAATTGAGGTCATATTTTATTCGTTTGGTAAATTGAATCGCAATCGGGCACGAATCAAGTAACAAATTAACCTCGAGTTTCTTAATTTAATAAAAATCCAACAAATATTTCTCCAAATAAAATATTTCGAGAACAAATCATATTTAAAATCAAGACTTTATCCATTTGGATTAGTTTTCAAGTTTAATCAATAAAAGACTAATTTGATAAAATTTTCATTCAAATAACAAAAATGTAAAATCTTTAATTAAATGATAAAAAAAACTATTTTGAAATGCATTTATTTGGAAAAAATAATTTTTGTGATTTTATTTGAAAATCAAAGAAACTCGTGATTAAACTTAGTTGTGGAGGACAAAAATTAGGTGTCAACAACTTCCCCCTCCCTTTGGGTAGGATGGATTGAAGTAATCCTGAGCAAAGGGATGTTGACTTTCCTAATTTTTATCCGACCATAAATTCAAATTTGATAGAGGTTGGTTTTCGCACGAGTTTCATGGAGTTATAGCCAAACCTCGGTATCAAGTTTCCTACATATCTCAGGTTTCATGAGAATTCAGGCTACTTGTAGTTCATAAAGCTTGATTTAAAGCACGATTTTTAAAAGATTCATGAGCTATCTCGATTTTAGAGTTTTTGATGAAACCGAGAAGCTGGGGAATAAAGAAATTTGGGGGGAGGTTGGAATGTAGTCGATTTTTATAGATAGATCCCAACCTACATATCCATGAGACTCAGGGAATCAGACTGTCTGCTGTTCGGCTCAATCGGTAGAAAAGATAGTCTTCTATTTCAGACGATCTTTGGCTCGGGATGAGTGACAAGTTAATGAGTTGCGGAAAATATGCTTGTAAACTCTTAACCATGAATGTGTAGATCTTCATATCCATAGGTAAGAACTTACCTGGACATAATTTCCAAAACTCTAGGTATCCTATCACTCGAATTTGAAAGAAAGGGAAGACTACCCTTGATGTAAGTTCAGAGGTATCTCAAAGGCGAAGTTGAAACGATAATAGCTTGGAAATACCCACATGCCTTCTAATAGGGGTGTGGTTGGATGGTGGTGGCGATCATCCTTTAGCTCGTGTCCAAAGAGTTTGACGTTCCTCTTTAGACTATGTCCCGTTTTGCTGCTAAGAAAGAGTTCCACGTTGTGCTGCGTCCTTTTTGGAATCGTCTGAACCTATGATTTTGATTTGAGATTTTCATCTGCTCGGATACTCTCAACAATATCTCAAACAGAAATCATTAATAATAAGCTCAATTCACGAAAGAGGTGTATAGTTTTTTTTTTGCCATATCCCCGCATGAGTTGTTGTCTAAAAGCGAAGTCATCCTTTCTTATACCTGTTTGGTAGGAAATAACTCGCAATAACATACACAACAACCTTATTAGTTGTTGTATAATTAGCTCATTTTTCGAGCAAATATGTATTCAAAGTGGGGTGGCCCTTTTGGACACCGACAACACTTTTGCGGAACGGTCCCTGCAACCGTGTAATCTTGTGTTGATGAGGCAAACCTCTTGGTCACCTATAATGCTTGTTGTATGTGGAATGATAACCTCTCCGTTTATATCCGATGATCGATTTATAAATTTCCCTTAAATGATCAATCTTTGGATAATCTTGTGTATTATTTGATATTGGATACAAGGCGACTTACAGATATCCTTTGAATTTCTAGATTTTAGGTAATCCTACACATTATCCAACCATAGATAAGAGATGGATTACAGATATTCCTCCAATCACTAACTTTTAGTTGTTCCTGTACATCATCCGACCTTGAATACAATATGACTTATAGATATCACTCAAATTGCTAGTCCTTGGGTAATCCTGCACATAATCGATCTTGGATATGATGCGGATTATAGAGAAACCTTGGACGTATCAATTTGATAATCTCACATATTCTCCGATAAGGATTTAGTTACGACTTATGGATAACCTCCAGACTATCGATTTTCGGGCTATCTTGCACACTATCCGGTTAGGATGTTGTTGTGTCTTACAGATGACCTACAGGCTATCAACAAATAGGTGATCTTTTACACTATCCTATTTCAAATAATATGACTTATAGATGACCCTCAAATTGTCAATTCTAGGAAATCTTATATATCATTCATCCTTAGATAGCGACTTAAAGGTGTTCCTTCAAATTGTGTGCTCTTGATGCATTCAATTACTGATTCATAAAATGATGAGATATCCTCAGTGCTAGAGTTTGTTTCTAGCATGTCAACAAATATTAAATAATGATGATATCCTCGACGCTAGCGTTCATGTCTCGCGTGTCAACAGATATTAAATGCTGATGATATCCTCGACGCCATCATTTGTGTCTTGCGTGTCAACAGATATGAATTACTGATGATATCCTCGACGCCAGTGTTTATGTCTCGCGTGTCAACAGATATTAAATGGCCCTATTAGCATTAAATGGCCCTCTTGGAGATGATATGAATGGCCCTCTTGGCAAAGATATAAAATGGCCCTCTTGGCAATGATATGCAATGGCCCTCTTGGCAATGATATGAAATAGTCCTCTCGGCGATGATATGAATGACCCTCTTGGCAATTTGAAAAAAGTTTCACCTGAGCTTGTTTGTTTGCGTCTTGCTTTCTACATGTACCTGTACTCATGGTAGACGATTAGCAGACACAAAGTCGCTTTTGCTAGCGACTATTTTTTAGTAAAATTCTAAATACAATATTTGAAAAGAAGACAAGACACTTTTGTTTGTCCTCCATGATCTCAAGAAGTGAGATGTACAATTCAACAGGTCCTCAATAAATGGGTATTAAACCCATTTTTAGGGATACCCAAAAATACCGTTCTTGAGCATTAGTGCTCTGGTGTGTCTCCCAATTTACTCAGGGATTTTTTAAAGAGACTCTTATTTTTGTGTATTGGTCCCTGCATCTATAGAAAAATGATTAGTTTGAGTGAAACTACTCCGTGTTGACCTTCTTCGATTATCCGTTTGCTCCACTCCATCGTTTGGGTACTCCACCATGTTGGTACCTCTACCCTGGCTCCCTTCTCCTATAGACGCCTAGGCAATCACTAAGTAAAAGATTTTGTAAAGATTTTTCAAAAGTAGTCTTATTTTTAGCAAATAGTTTTGAAAGTTTCTATAAAAGCTTTCAAAAATCTCTGTCAATCATGTCATGTACTAGCTCAACGAACGTATTCCTCTTAGTTTTGACTATATCCGATGAAGGAGTTCCAGAACTCATCATCCTTGTTGGAGGGTTCTACAAATGGTTTCGTCATAGCCGAAGATTTAGTTTACCTAGACTTTATCACATGTGGTGATTCTCAAATCTCGACTTCGACCACTAGTGCCGGGGAATTTTGAAATACACTAGTATTTGGTGGAAATTTTGAGGCCTCCCTCGAAATTTCTGCCCCAGTTTAAAGCTGTTTGATATGATGCCAACTCGAGAGGATCTGAAGTCTTTATTGGTCTTCGTTCTCTTTGTTGGATGACGATCTTTCTTTTATGAATTTTTGAGATTACTTCTCAAAAATTCTGCCCCAGTTTCCATTTTCTTGGGTTATATGACCGAGCCGTTGGGGCACCTAAGTATCCCGTTGAAGCAGGAATCAGGTCAAATGTAGTTCAAAACTATGCTAAGGATATATAGAAAAATCTAATGGGTTGACGGAAGCCGACATAGGCCGCCTACGTATCTCATTCTTGAGAATTCAGGTCATTATGTAGTTCATACATAAAAGGAAAGGATAAATTTTCCTAAGGGGTTGACCGAAGACGACATAGGCCACCTACGTATCTCATTCTTGAGAATTCAGGTCAAACGTAGTTCATACACAAAGGGAAGGTATTCTAGGCAATTACATATCATAAAATTGATACTATTATAAAGGCGATTACAAATAAGCCAAGAAACAAAAACTATAACATCTTTCAAGCACAATATCTCTTTACCGCATCAGAATTGATTGGTTTGGTCCACTCTTGACCATCCATCTCAGGTAGGATTAGGGCTCCTCTAGGTTGGGCTTCTTTTGATTTTCACATTTCTCTGTATCTACTACTAATTGCTCCTCATCACCTTTTCTGTTCATCATTATTTCCTTCACTTTGTTTGTCTAACCCTTGACATGACATGACATTGACAGGTTTTTAAATTATTGCTACCAAAATAAACCATGCTAGATAATCATATTTTAAAAAATAACTTCTAAATAAAGGGAGGCCTTTTGGAAAATAAATAAAAACTATGGCTCATGACCTACACAAATGTGGGCCCATGCCTTTTTGAAAGTTATAAAACATGAAACAAAAATTTGAGACATAAAAGGGTGGATTACAGGGCCTTCTCCAGATCATCACCTATTTTAAAAACTACTAGTAATTGCCCTTTTTATCTACCACGATGGGTGACGGGTTATGAGTGGAGTAGAGGTCCAGTTTTGCAAGGCCTCCTCTAATGCAATCTTATTCACCCCACCAAACTTTGGGAAATCATCTGGTAGAGCATTGCATCCTTCCAAGAGATCTCCTATCCCATCCCCAAGACCATCATCGTTTGACATCTCATGTACGGGAAATGACTGGTACAAGAGCGGCAAGGACCTAAACAGACTCTCCTTTGATTTATCTTCGATCTCATCTTTCTTTCTTGATTGGTATCCAACTCCACGCTTAAATGCTCTTTCCGATACCATAATAGGCTCAATAATTCCTTTTGAATTCTTACTCAAGGCAACCACAACTTTCTCTATCATTTCCACTCCTACTGTCTTTTTGGAGTTTCATGAATCCACATTAGCAATTGTCTCGCTAGATACCCATTCGCCTGCTATTTCGATCATGCTAACCGTGGCTCTCTCATGATTAGGCAATGGGTTACTAACAACATTTGGTGCCGGTGCCTGAAAAGTGATGATCTTCTGGTTAATCAAGTCCTAAATCTTGTGTTTCAGATTGATGTAATCTTTAGTATTATGCCCGGGAGCTCCTGAATGATAAGTACAGACTTGATCGGCATGAAAGAATCGAGAATTGTTATTGGTAGTCTTTGGTGGAATAGGCTGTAAATAACCGACCTTCATCAATCTTCCAAAGAGATGGGTACAACTTTCAGCCAATGGAGTGAATTTTTTGGAAGGCTTCTTCTCGAGGCTTACATATGGGTGGTTATACTTATTTGATTAGCAGGAGGAGGTACTTGATGATAGTTTGGAGACGCTTGGACATTTATTTAATTGTTTGGAAGAATAGATTGAACATGAGATTGATAATTTGGTTGCGGAATTCGGCACTGGGGTAAAATATTTGAAATTGGAGCTTGATATTGGGGATGGGCGTAGAATACAGGCTAAAAATTTGGTGACGGTGGTGAGGAAATAATATTCCTAGGCTTGAATTTCCTCTTCAATTTATCAACAAAATCAGTAGAGACCACAGTCACATCCTCTCTTTTAATCTTTTAGAATGCAGAAGATTCAGATAATGTTGGGGTTTGGCAATTTTTCCTATTCGGAAGCCTTCCTCTAACGATTCCCCAATCTTTACTTAATCTGTGAAAGTTTCTCGGACTGCGGATACCAACCTGGTATAATATTCTCCCTCCTAAGCGCGAGAGAACACAAACACCGTTTCTTTCTACATGAGAGGTTGTACTTTGGCAACTTCCTTTCTCCAACGGAAGGCATAGTCTCTAAAACACTAATCATTCCTCTGCTTGATCCGATCTATTGAATATTGATCAGGGGCTATTTCAATGTTGAATGCAAACCTATTAAGGAAACTTTTGGACAATGCCCTCCAACTAGTCTATTTTTTCAGTTCTTGAGATGTGACCAATCTAAGGCTTCGCCACTTAAGCTTCGGCTGAATAAGCACATTAATAATGCCTCATTTTTTCCTACTCTCACCATTTGATCACAATACTCTTATATAGGCCATTGGATTTTTCGTTGCCATCGAACACTTCAAATTTATGGACCTTATACCCTTCTGGTAGATCTACTCCAGGGTGAACACATAAATCATTGGTACCTAACCCATCGTTGTTCCCCGTTCTATGAGATTCCTTAATCCTCATGATCTCTTCATTCATAGCTAGCATCTTCCTTTCATGCTCGATCCTCTACTCTTTCTTCTTCGCATAATGGTCCACCTCAAGATTAGGAAGGGAATTATAGATGTCAGGGGATATGATGACATGAGAAGGATTTGGAAAGACGGCTTTATTTTTTGGATGAAAGGAAGTTGGTTAGTGGATGGGGAGAATATTTTGGAAAATGGAAAAGTTTTGTGGAATTTGAGAGTTGCTTGGTGGGATCTGGGAGGGATTCTGTGGATTCAGAAATGAAGTTTATGGGCTCGGAGATAGATTTGGCAGATTTGGTAGATCTGGGGATGGATTTTATTGATTTACCAATGGGTTCTGGGGATTTGGGAATGAATTTTGTAGATTCGGAGAAGGATTTTGTGGGGCGAGGGTTGGATTTTGTGGATGGTAAGCATCTGGGTTATTTTCACAATTGGTATTTTGGACAAGTGGAGGGGAAGAGATAGACGATATGTTATTTGGCTGATCCCCGAGAATAGGCGTACTGAGGGAAGAGATTTGGAGTGAAGTCCTGTGTCCTCCTGGAGCGGGAGCATTGACAGTGATGGCCAGGTTAGCCAAATCTCGGGTACGATTTATTTCCTCCTGAAACATTTCTAGCTTTCTTGGGAGTTTCGCAATCATCTCACTCTGTTCCGCTATTACATTGTCCCTGATGGTCAATGTATTTTCTTCGACATTTCCAGTCATTATTGAATGGTGGTCAGAGGATGGGATTTTGTGCGCTTTTGACCGGGTGAAGTAAGGATGTTTTGTCAGCTTATTTCAACACGGAGTATTTTTCTATTATCTGTAAAGTAAAACAACTCAAAGGCAAATGTGTTAGTTTCCACATGTGATAAGCAATGCAAAATACTTGACAAGAAATAGCCACGTAGAGTTGTTTGTGTCATAGCCAAATCCATCTATAGGAGCATAGCGGATAAAATTGACTTTGATCCAAACAAACGTACATAAACACATAAGACAATTATATCACATAAGAACATTATAATAATACGTATCCTAACTGGGGTGATCCTTTTGAGCCAAGGGTTTGGGCCTAACGATTTTTGAAGCAAAATATATGTTTGCTTAAGGTCAATCCATTATCCCCCAACTTTTATAGACACTAAAAGGGCAAAAATGCCCACAAAAGATAACAAAAGAGGGATACAATCTTTAGGGAAAGGGAAATAACATGCAAAAAGACACGTTCCCACACAGGGGATAGAAAAAAATAATTCCTAAGTGCCTCTTCTATCAGCCTTCGCCTTCTTAGCTTCGTCCATTTCTTATATTGGTGACATCCGTTGACGTTCAAACTGTGCCTTAGATGCAACCTCCCAAATCAATCAATTTCTTGCTTAAATTGCTTCAATTCTTCTTACGAAAGTAAGCAAATCAATCTTTTTCCCAACTCCCAAAGGATAATGGATTGAATTAGACAGGCATACATTTTATTCAACACTTAAATATGGTTCGTCTATAATTGACTCGGGGTCAATAGACGCAGGGCAGGTTTTCTAATGGCCCAATACCCCGCTCGGGTATTAGGTCGTCCTAGGCTCATGCCTAAAATAAGGTTTTGGTTTCGTTCTATCCTAGGTGTCTAGAGTGGATTTGAACACTGGTTCTCAAGCGGACAACTTGAGTTTGAAAATACGAATAGCCATCAGACAAATCACGTTCTAATAAGTCATTCGTATTTCCAACACCGGGACATCCACGAAACCCTAAAATAGTTTAAATAATGCAGGAATATGTCATGAGATGTGGTAGTTAAACTTTATAGAATCGAAACAGATAAACACATAAACAGTTAATCAAAAGACAAAATCAAACATTTGGTTAGAACCTAGTTCAAAAAATCCCCAGTAGAGTCGCCATTTCTGTTTTGCGGAGAAATTTGACTTATTGAGAAGAGTCGCCACTTAATTTTAAAAAGGAATTAAGAAACCTTTATAAAACACTTTAAACAATTCAAAATAGGAAAATTATTTTAAGTTAGAGATTCTAGATAAGTAGTTCTTATTAACATTTTAGGAAGGTGTTAGTTACCTAAAATGCCTGTTAACTTGTGGTTATTCGGACTGTTTGAAAATCGTCTTTGATTAACTTCTAAAAGATTAATTTGTTGAAAAGTGATTGGTTTTTAGAAAGGACTTGTGTAAAACAATTTTAGACGACTTAATAGGAATTTTAACTAAGTCTTCACAAATGAAATAAGCAAGTAAACACATAAACGGGGAAAGGGAGGAGAAAGTAAATGATTTAGGCCATTGGGCCCAAACCAACAAAATCTGTCCTAGTCTAAATGGGCCTTTGACCTGTTTCTCCTGTCCTAATCTAATTTTTGAGTCTTTGGCTCGAATCCTGCTCCACCTGTATTAAATACAACTTTGGCTTCATGGCCTGAATAAATGAATGAATAAATAAATAAACAAAATAAATAAAGACAACGATACTTGACTAAATAAAACAACAAATAAGACTTTTGAGTCTCTTAGCCGCTTCAACCGTAGGACTTTAATCCATTTTTCTTCCTTCAACTCCTTTCATCCGGTATGCCATGCAATTCGTTTTAGATTTCTTTCAGGTTTGACTCCAAAGATGGGTCCCAATGGACTCAAATGCGGGTTCATGCGAAGAGGAAGAAAATAAAGAATCAATATGTGTAGGTGTATATGATAAGATAGAAGCACATCATGTCAAAAATGTATACTCATACACAAAGAAGGAACCATTCATGACATTAAAGGAACATGTACCCCACCAAAGAAATTTAAATTAAAGAGAAGATAAGGTAAAATAGTCAATTTTCATGAATTCAATCAAATGAAATCGAACAATATTTTAAGGCTATGTCAAAATTTATTGAATCATACAAGTAATTCGGGATAAAGAGGGTGGGCAACATGTAAAACAGAGAATTGCAAGAACAAATAAGTCTATCACACAAAGAGACCAGGAGTAACTCATGACACCGAATTGTACGCAAAGCTAATACAAATTCCAAACACTGCTTTCAGGATTTCAGCATTAATCATGGGAAAACTTAGTGCAAAAAATAGATTGAAATCAAGAAAAAAAAAATCATTGCGACTGAATTGTTGAGAGAACACAAGCAAGAGAAGATCAAATAAATCTGTAAGCCAAAAAATCTCATATCATGGAGGTTATTATCTCAACAGACATGCAATGAGTTTAACTATGGATTAATATAAACTTGAATGAAGAACCATGAACCCCTATCACAACAATTAATATTTATACTACTAAATGTGATGGGTGAAAAGATTGTGAATCATCGTAACAACATATGAGCTAACGGTCCTAAACTACATAATCAGTGTCAAATCTAGAACATTAAGACTTCAAATAGTGAGTTACACTCCTGACCTTTTTAAGGGATTGAATGTGAAATCAGGAGCTGACAAATATCAACAAAGGGAGAAAATAAAGTCATCACAACAAATGAACAATCGAAAAGAAACATTTCTAGTAAAGCAAGGGACTTATATTATGTATTCGTTATCCTTTCTTGAAATTTCTTGTCGAGAGGGATTTGAGGAACATCTTCACAAGCTTACGATTAATTAGAAAACAATCGTGAAACAAACCCAAGAGTGAGTGAATTACCAACAATACTAAACTAGAACAATAAAAGGGCTTAAAACAAAGAATTTGTCAGTTAAAAACTACAATACTCAGGTCATGACAAGCTGGTGATTAACGACATAAAATTTGTAGCACAATAATGACAACCTAAAGAGTATATCTATGACAGGTAGAGCTCAAAAGAAACAATAACCATTATTTGACGGTATTGTCATAAAACAATAAACTTTAAAGGGAATCGAAGAACACAATATTAACTGGAGCAAGAAACAATGAACATCATAGTAACAAGCATTATAATAAAACCTATGGCCATCAAATGGCATCTACAGCGAACAACCCAGCACAAGATCATTAGAACAACACTTTTCACTATTGAATGATGTGATGAAGCAAAAGTAGTCGAAAACTTAAATGGATGTGAAATGTTACCTTTTGGGGAGCAGAAAAATGAGATGACAAACTAGTACGGAGATCACGACCAGCCGAAAAACTTCTTCGCCGTCAACTCGACACTCTAATTTAGCTGACGAACTTTCAAAACAAGAACATAATTTCTATTTGAGACTGAATTTTCTCAAGAATTTCTCTCTTTTCTTTTCTCCCTCCGCTTCTCGAACCAAAATTTCCTTTCTTGTGTTTCTGCCTTTTTGAGAATTTTTTCCTCTTTTTGGACTCAAGATTTTCCAACACCCACTTTTGAACCAAAAATCACCTGAAAGAAGAGAAAAAAAAGACCCAACAAAATAGTGACCCCAAGGATCTTTATATAGAAGACGTATTGGGGGTAAATCGGGGATTTTCAAAGGAGATTTTAAAATTTGAAATTTCCATCCCCCCCTCCCCGCTTCGGTTTTCATCAGCAAAATGGTACTCCATTTTGGATTTTTCCCCCTTTTCGAAATGGGTGGACCAATATCTTTTGACCAAAATGAATTGTACTCAAGAACCAATGAAAATCAACCAACTATTGTATGAAATCATACAATCTTATTTGAGAAATGCGGGATTGAACCGTTGGAGAGGCCAACACATCGATTTCTAGAAGTTTCTAGGATTTTCTCGTTTGAAATCGAGTGGAATGGGCATGGGTTTTGCGGGATACGGGTTGACGTGGTTAGGGGTTAATCGGGTCTTTGGGTGGTTGAGATCGTCGTTGTTGAGATTGTTGGTTGAAGTTGGTTTATTGTAGCAGCTTTGCTGCTGAAATTGTGTAAAAGGGTTTTGTGGAAAGAGGGGAAATAGGGTAGTAGGCCGGGTCAACTGATTTTGGAGTGGGCTTGTGTTGTTGTAATGGGTTGTTGAATATTTAAGGGGAATAGGCTGGTTATTGGAGCAATTGAGCCTTAAATTAGGGTTATTTAATAACCCCTATTAGATTTAATTGGGTTATTAAATAACCCTAATTAGATTTAATTAGATTAGAATAATTATAATTAAATTAAATTGGATTAAGAATAACTCAAATTAAATTTAATTAGATTAAAATAATCGCAATTAAGAAATGGTAACTTTTGGGATTAAGATTGTATACAATTTAAATGACTTATTTAAATTCTAATCAAATTGAATATCTATTGGTTGCATTATAATTGGGCCAATTGGATTTCAATTGAGGTCATATTTAATTCATTCGCTAAATTGAATCGCAATCTGGCACGAATCAAGTAACAAATTAACCTCGAGTTTTTTAATTTGATAAAAATCCAAAAAATATTTCTCCAAATAAAATATTTTGAGAACAAATCATATTTAAAATAAAGACTTTATCCATTTGAATTAGTTTTCAAGTTTAATCAATAAAAGTCTAATTTGATAAAATATTCATTTAAATGACAAAAATGTAAAATCTTTAATTAAATGTTAAAAAAACTATTTTAAAATGCATTTATCTAGAAAAAATAATTTTTTGTGATTTTATTTGTAAATCGAAGAAACTCGAGATTAAACGTAGTTGTGGAGGGCAAAAATTAGGTGTCAACAATTTCAACTTTACTTTAACTAATAATGAAGATCGTGAAATAGTTTTAAAAAATTATCTTACAAAAATACAAAAAGAAAGAGCTATCTATTTTTTGCTAAAAATATTTTAGAACTTTGAATTAAACTACTCAAACTTCATATTAATAATTAATGTTTTAGAAAAAACATCCAAATTGATGAACATGCAAACAAATGACTAACATCTAATTAACTAGAATGAATCTTTCTTTTATTAATAGTCATATTTTATACAATCTTTGGCTACAATTATTATTACATATTTTATACAAGAAATACACAGTTTCTATACACATTTTATACATACATATTTTATACAACGATTATAAAGTTTCTATACACATTCTATACATACGTATTTCATACAACAACTATAGAGCTTCTATACACATTCTATAGATTTTTTTATTTATATTTTATACATATACATATTTTCTATAATTATACAATTTCTATACATATATCGTATATATATATATATATATATATATATATATATATATATATATATATATATATATATAAATATC
The DNA here is from genome assembly GCA_030864225.1 of Capsicum baccatum var. pendulum. Classification (NCBI taxonomy): domain Eukaryota; kingdom Viridiplantae; phylum Streptophyta; class Magnoliopsida; order Solanales; family Solanaceae; genus Capsicum; species Capsicum baccatum. The sequence continues at coordinate 45,601,797 of CM061554.1, forward strand.
ATTTTTATATAATTGTTATAACTTAATAGTATTTTTTTAAAAAAATACTATTAAGTTAACAAGACAACTATTTTTAAGGGGAAGAATATCCATATCCTATCACGTGAATTGTCATGAATGGCACCTTTCTTGGAATTAAATTAAAATTAAATCCAATTAACAGAGGAGTAAATACCTTTCTTGGAATTAAATTAAAATTAAATCCAATTAATATAGGAGTACATACTAATTTGGAATACTTAACACTTTTATGGGGAAAAAAAAGTCATCTTTCTTGGAACTTGACAATTTCCTAAAGAAACGGACAAAATTCATTTCCTCGCCTGCATTTTATTTTAGAGTTAATTCCTCAAAATGTCATTAAACTTGTGTAAACATCCCAATAAAGTAATTTTTGTTTATTTTAGGATAATATTGTCACTGAACTATGCATTTCTTTCCTTTATAAGGTAAAACTAAGAAATTGTTAAAGATATATTTGGAGAATCACAAAGAAAGTGAAATTAAATGTAATTACATAATTCAATTCTCTATTAGGAATAAAGAATTAGGTACAATTTTGTGATGTAATTACAAAGTTACATTTTATTTTATTTTTTAAATAAAATTTAATATCTTTTTTTAATTTCTTTTTTATTTCTATTATTTGAATTTCTTTTTTATTTTTACTTTTTTTTATTTTACATTATTTATCTTTCATCTTTTTTTTTCCCATTTTCCAACTTTACTTCTTATGATTTAATATAATTACTCATATTTTTTTCTTTATTTAACGCATTATTGTATTTTTTATAATTTTTATTCTAGTATTTGAATTAAAGTAGTATTTTATTATTGAATGAGATTATAGACTTATTTGTTGGATTTTGAATTTATCGGTTTATTTGTATTAGTAGTATAGACATGCTATTCAAATTGCATGTCACTGGAAATTGTCTAGTAACATATAATTTTAATTTTTCTATGGCTTTCCAAATATGTCCTTAACTATTTTTTAATTTCACCTTATTTTGAAAAGATGTACATAGTTTAATGAAAATATTTTCCTAAAAGAAATTAACAAAAGTTACTTTAGTAGGATGTTTGCACAAGTTCAATGGCAATTTAAAAAATTAACTCGATAATTTAAAGTGACATGCAATATAAAATAACAAGTCTATAGTACTAAAACAAATAAATTGAAACATAAAACAAAACACAAATTGAAAATTCAAGAAAAAAACACAATACTCTTATATAAAATTTCAACGAGTAAATAATTCAAACGAAAGGAAAAACACATAAGTCATCTCATTCAATAATGAAATACTACTTTAATTCAAACACTAGAATAAAAATGCAATAATGCGCTAAATGAAGAAAAATACGAGTAATTATATTTAACCATAAGAAGTAAAGGTTGGAAAATGAGAAGAAAAGAGATAAAAGATAAATGATGTAAAATGAAAAAAATAAAAAATAAAAAAAATAAAAATAATAGAAATAAAAAATAAAATTAAAAGAAAAAATTCAAATTAAAAAAAATATAATTTTGTAATTACATCGCGTAATTGCACCTAATTCTCTATTTCTAATTGAGATTGGACTATGTAATTATATCTAATTTCACTTTCCTTGTGGTTCTCCAAACATATTCTTAACAATTTCTTAGTTTTACCTTATAATGGAAAAAAGTGCATAGTTCAGTGACAATATTGTCCTAAAAGAAATAAAAGTTACTTTAGTGGGATGTTTACACAAGTTCAATGACATTTTGAGAAATTTACTCTTTATTTTAAGAAAAAAAAATCATGACTGTACAAATTTAATGAATAAGTGTTTTTTATTTAATAATTAGGTAGAAAATGTTATATAAAAATATTAATTAGGTGTCCGTTGATATGAGTGATAATAGAGTAGTAAATGATCTTTTTGAAAAGAAAAAAAATTCAAATAACAACAACACACTCAATTTATTCTCGTAAAAGGAGATCAATTTATGAATTGAATATTAAATATAATTTACATTTAGTTATTTTATGAAAATTTAAAATTTTTTTTTTTGAAAGTGAGCAGCTGAAAGGATTAATTTTTATAGTAAATTTTTTAAGGAAACGAATATTGAAAAATTAAATGAAATAGGTTAATGACTCGTAAGTCGCTGGACCATAATGATTTATAAGTCGCTGATCCGCCATCGACTTTCTTTATTTTTTAAAATTTATTTTTAGTCTTTCTCATGTAAATTTCTTATTTGTGTTTGAGTCAAGTTAATTTATATCACTTGATTTCATGTCGATCCCTCCAAGAGATCAAAATCATTGTCTGGTAAGTTTTTGAACAATAAGACAACCTTTAAATAAAATATACAAATGCGATTATCGAAAAATTTATTAGTAGGAAGAAATAAAGATAAGAATCATCATTTTAAATATAAATTTCATCGTATGTTGCAACTTTATTGACCGAAAAAATATATTAAATATTATCTTGGAAAAGGTGACAAAAGATTAGAGTGACAAGAGATTAGAGGATAATTAATTATACAAACTATTGATTGTACATTTAATTGAGTAAATTATGAAATAAATTAATCAAAAATAAAATTAAATATTTCAAGTTATAAAGTTATTTTTATTCCACTTAAACTTATTCCTAACCATAACAGACCTTCTTTTCTAATGCTGTAGTATTAAAATGTATTTTGAGTAAAATTAGTAATGTTTTGTGAATCTCAATACGTAAGGTAGATATTTTTTATTTGAATTGAGAATCCTTGAGAAGCAGCCTCTTTAACTTTATAAAATAGAATTAAAGATCTTCACACACCATACTTTTTCTACATCTTGGATCTTATTTTTTATAAAATGTTATTCTTACTCTTCTTTTTTTTTTTTTTACAATTTTTTTCCTGAGAAAGGTACCCTGTCCTTCATTTAGAAAGAATATATATATATTCTCTTTCTTTTTTTTTGATTAAAGTGATAATAATGTGAACAAGAAGAAGAAAACTGATGAGAGTAAATGTAGAGTCTGACCTGCCTTGTAGTTTTACAACTAATTTCCATATATAATTCGACATTTTGATCCATGAGCAGTACTTTATCCCGTTTAAAGGACACAACTTATAAAGAGTAATACGTGTAGGAGAAAAAACAAAATCCTACAGTTGTGAGAAAGTGAAAATTAAAAAGGATAAATTAGGGTGGGATAATTTATACCACCAAATGTGTGGGATAACTTCAGAGGCGGCTCAACGCAAATTGTGGCCTAAAGCCAACTTTAAGAAGAGGCCTTAAATTTAATTAATAAAATTATAAATATATTTGTTTGATTTCTTTTCTTTTTGTTTTATAGTGATGGTGTACATACCATGTTGTATGTATATTGACTATTCATGTGACTACATATTAGTGCTTATTATATAGTTTTTGAACTAGATATTAGTTTTTGAACATCTAAATTTTAATTATTGCATTTATCTAATCTTATTTAGCTTCAAAAATTAGTCAAACTAACCGTTGAAACAAAAAATTGCATAAATTGAAACGAAAGGAATATTTATCTAATAATATCTACTTGTTTCTACATAAACTCAATAAAATATTCAAAAGACAAGTATGAATTTTATTCTTTTAACGAAACAAGGATACTAATTCTCTAATATATACTATATAATATTAAATATTAGTGAGAATATGGGGCCTTTAATTTGGGGGCCTAAACCCTTGGCTTTAGTTGCTTCCCCCTTGAGCCGGCACTGGATGACTTATCCCAATTCTATTATTATTCCTGAAATAAGTAATCTCGAGTATTGCCAACCAAACGATGCATTAAGAAATTTATCCTGAAATTATTATTTTATATCTAAATTATTTGCCTTAGTACCTCACCCCAAACTGCCCCTTAGATTTTCCTATATATAATCAAAGTACACAGCTATCTTCACATCAATTATAACTGTTACAAACTCCCTCCCCCTTATCAAGAAAAAAAGAAGAAAAATGGAGCATTTGTCATCCTTCTTCCATCTACCATACTTCAATTACAAAATCTTGAGATTTAAATTCTATATCATTCATATTAATTTTATATCGACGTTGTTTCCTTATTTCTTATATGCATTTCTTTCTCCAATAAATTGGAGATCTACAAAAATCTATAGATTTTATATGAATATCTTATATCTCCAATAATGACTTATATCTCACTGATCCACGAGCGACTTTCTTTATTTTTTTTAATTTATTTTCAGTCTTTCTCATGTAAATTTCTTATTTGTGTTTTAGTTAAGTTAATTTATATCACTTGATTTCATGTCGATCCCTCCAAGAGATAGAAATAATTGTCTGGTAGGTTTTTGAACAGTAAGACAACCTTTAAATGAAACATACAAATGCGATTATCAAAAAATTTAATAATACGGAGAAATAAAGATGAGAATCATCATTTTAAATACAAATTTTATCTTACATTGTAACTTTATTGACCGAAAAAAATATTACTTATTGTCTTAGAAAAAGCTAACAAGAGATTAAAGGATAATTAATTTTATAAATTATTTATTGTATATTTAATTGAGATAAATTACGAAAGAAGAAAAACTGACGAGGGTAAATGTAGAGTCTGACCTGCCTTGTAGTTTTGCAACTAATTTCCATATATATAATTCGAATATTAAACTAAAAAACTAAAACAATGGAAACTTAATGGAGTAATAGGCTTTAAATTGTTACCTTTTTTTTATCAATAAAAACTAGGGGCGAGCGTTGGGTATTCGGTTCGGTATTTTCAAATTTTGGGTTTGGTAATTTGATAATCGGTATTTGATAGTAGATACCACATACTGTACTTATAAACATCGATTCTATAATTCGGTAATTGATAAATTAAACTTCGATTCGGTACGATTTTTGGTAATACCATTTTAAAGTTGGAAATGTCCAAATGTATGTTTTAAATTCAAAAAATATATTTAATAAAAACCCTATTTAATATTCCTTTTATTGTATTTTACGAATGTATTACCAAGGTCCAAGAGAATTCGATATTCGAAATACCGAATACTAAACGATATTAATATCTTTTACCAAGTTCAATTTCGAATACTCGAATATTAAAATTTTACTCTCAAATACCATATCAAACTGTACATTGCGCTTCAATAATACATATTATATTATCCTAATGTTGATAATTTATGGTTTAACATATTTTGCCTTCTTAGCCTCAAATCACATATCAGTTTGATCCATGAGCAGTATTTTATTTTGATTGAAGGGTACAACTTATAAAGAGTAATACATGTACGAGAAAAACAAGAATCCTACAGTTGTGATTCTTTCTTCTGTCAATTATAGCCGTTACAAAATGGAGCATTTGCCATCCTTCTTCCATCTAAAGTACTTCAATTCCAAAATCTTGAGATTTAAATTCTATATCATTCATATCAATTTTATATCACGTTGTTTCCTTATTTCTTATATGCATTTATTTCTTTAATAAATTGGAGATCTGCAAAAATCTATAGATTTTATATGAATGTTGTTTCCTCATCTCTTATACGCATTATATATAGATTTTATATGATGTTGTTTCTTATCTTTCTCCAATTTATAAATAGGATATTGCATAAATCTATAGATTCAAATCCTTTATACTAAGATACAAAACACAAGTAAAATCAAAATCAATGACGGGAGAATTTTTTACTTGAAAACACTGGGGCTTTCACCATGTCTTCCGTCTTCCTACTTGCTCTGCCATGCAATATTCGTATCTCTTTTTGGTATTTTTTGAATTGTTCTTGCTGTATAAACTAGATAGTATGAAATTGTACCTTTTTGATCGTCTCAGTGATTAGATCTATCTTGATGTAATTTATGCTATTCGGTCTACTCTGGTATTTTCTGAATTTGTCATAATGGTTTATTCTTTATGCACTAGATAGTATTATACATTTTTTGTTTGATCTAATGTCTCCATTTATCCAATTTATATAAAAAATTAGATACTATCTAATTATTGCTATTGGACCTAATGTGGTATTTTCTGAATTTGTTATAACAGTTTGTATTTTTTAAGCTGTTTGATCTAATACTATCTAATTATTGCTATTCGGTCTAATATGGTATTTTCTGAATTTGTCATAACTGTTCGTACTTTATAAACTAGATAATATTATATTGTTGCTGCTCAATATGTCAAATTGGTATTGAAATTAAATAGTAACTAATTGTTGCTATGCGATCTATTATGGTATTTCCTGACTCTGTCAAACTATTTGTACTTATTAAATTGTTTTATTACTAATAGTTTTGTTGTATTTGCTTTTACTTTTTTGTGATTGTAGTTTTATTGTTTTTTTTTGAAAGGTGTACCTTCCACTTATGGTTGGTTTTTTATTGATTGCTATTGGAGCTCGTCTCGAGGAGACTTCTCCAATTCTCGTGTTTGTTGCGCTACCGACTGTTGTTCTATTGTGCAGAAAAATGCTTCAACCGCCTGATAGAAGAAAAACTTTGGTTTTAAACTGTTTGTGCTTTTTATGTGGATTTGTTTTACAGTTTTTGATGGTTGGAGTGTTATCTTCCAGCATGCTTAAGCATGTTGGGATTGATTTCAGGTACTTTCAATGTTCATTATTATAGTTTTGTTTTGAGTTTTTTAATTATTAATTGCTTTTCACTTGTAGGTTTGTTCCTCTTATTGCTGTTGGAGTAGAAGGTTGTTTCCTTTGCTTCAGTTTTTTTGTGTTCCTACGTCCAAGAATGTTTTTCCTCTGGTCTTCAGCGGTCTCTATGACCATGTTGTTACTACTGTTTCTATTCGCTGCTGCACTCCAAAACCTACACATTAATTTCCCTTTGTCCTCTATATGGACGGTATATTTGAGATTTTGGTTATTTTGTTTAATGTGTGGTATCATCAATGGTCGAGCATTTTTCTTAGACTGTTGTTTGTACTTGCTGACTTTTGGGCTGCTGCTGTTCCGCCCATTCATAGTCATACACGCATTTGATGAGCTATTTCCCTTTTCTTCTACATGGAAGGTAATTTATTTTGCTTGATAAATTATCTGTCTGCTTTTTGTTTTTGTAATTTGTTTTTTTGTCTTGAAATTTTTTTTGGTTGCTTTCTTTTTGCTTAGGCTGAGGTGATACTGACTTATAACCTAATCTACATTCTGCTCTATACACAAGACCTATTGTATAATCAAGAAGTTCAGGGTTTCGTGTTCGGCAATGGCAATTTCTATTCCTGGCGCTGTGACTTTATTGGATTTTTTACCGGTTATGTTACTATGCCTTTCCATCTGGTAAGTTTAGTTTAATTTTTTTTTTTAATTAAAATTTCAATGTTTAACTTTATTCTATTGTTTTTAGGTTGAACTGTGTGTGGTTCGTGAATCTGGAGATTGAACTTTGATGGAGATGCTGTGAGAGGAATTCAGAATAATTGATAGATGCTATGAATACTTTTTGTCTTAAAACAGTTCATCCATTGCTCTTATTCTTATGTATTTCCTTTTGGAACTAAAAATGCCAATATTTTTGCTTAGACCTGTAATAACAAGCTTCAATCAAATAAAATTGATCGATTGATCACTCTCCTCGAGATGAATACACGTAGTTGATCATGTAATTACTATGTGATTAATTGAAATTGTAAGCGAACTTATCAATTCATCTTTAATTTTAGTTATATCAGTTTAGTTATTACAATTTACGAATAATGACTTAATTTGATTCATTTCAAATAAAATTGATCAATTGATCACTCTACTCATGACGAATACACGTACTTGATCATTTAATTACTATGAGATTAATTGAAATTGTAAGTTTATGTTTAATTTTAGTTAAATCAATTTAGTTATTACTAATAGTGACTTAATTTGAATCATTTCAAATAAAATTGGTCGATTGATCACTCTACTCGGGACGAATACACTTAGTTAATCATGTAATTACTATGAGATTAATTGAAATTGTAAGTGAACTCATCAGTTCATGTTTTAATTTTAGTTAAATCAACATAGTTATTCCTAATAATGGCTTAATTAATTGAATTATTTCAAATAAAATTGGTCAATTAATTATCTACTAAGGATGAAACACTTAATTGATCATGTAATTACTATGAGATTAATTAAAATCGTAATTGAACTTACTAATTCATCGTTAATTTTAGTTAAATGAATATAGTTGTTTCTAATAATGGTTTGATTTGAATTATTTCAAATAAAATTGGTCAATTAATCATTCTACTTAGTATGAAACACTTAATTGATTAAGTAATTTCTATGAGATTAATTGAAATCGTAATTGAACGTACTAATTTATGTATAACTTTAGTTAAATCAATACAGTTAACTCTAATGATGACTTAGTTTGAATCATTTCAAATAAAATTGGTCAATTGATCACTCTAATCAGGACGAACATACTTAGTTTATTGCGTAATTACCATGAGATTAATTGAAACTATAATTGAACTTATTAATTCATATTTTATTTTAGTAATTAATTTAGTTATTACAAATAATGATTTAATTTGAATCAATATATGAATAACATGTTACAACAGATGAGTAATTTGTTAGAAATGACCAAACAGATTAAAATATTTGTTGAAAATGACCAAACAGATATAGATATCTGTTGCAACAGATGACTCACTTTTTACAATAATTAATTCATCTATTGAAAATTATCAAATAGATATAGACATCTGTTGCAACAAGTGACTAAGTTATTGCAACATATGACTCATCCGTTGGAAATTATTAAATAGACAAAATCCGTGTTGAAAAATAATTTAAAATACTAAAGCTCAAATATTTTTTAGGAGAACTCAAATGTTTTTCCCTTGTCTTCAATTTTAATTAAATCAATTTAATTATCATTAATAATTGCTTAATTTGAATCAACAAATGACTAACTTAGCTTGTTATAAGCATTTGTTGCAACAGATGACTAACTTGTTGGAACAAATAGGTCATCCATTGGAAAATAATAAAAATACTATGGAACTCAAATATTTTTAGGAGAACTCAAATATTTGTGCCTTTGTCTTAAAGAATTTTCTTTAATTTTAGCTAAATCAATTTAGTTATTATTAATAATTGTTTAATTTGAATCAACAGATGACTAACATGTTGCAACAAATGATTTATCTGTTGAAAATTATCAAGAAGATAGAAATTATGTTATAACAGATGGGCCATCCATTAGAAAGCAATTAAAATACTAGGGAACTTAAACGTTTTTAGGAGAACTCAAACGTTTGTCCCCTTGATCCTTTTGCATTTGATGAATGATATACTATTTTTGTCTTCTTTACCTGTTTCATGAAATTTTTCATGTGTTTTACTTATTCGTTATGCCCCTGTTGAAATTTTTGGAATATTTTTAGGTCAAATTTTGTTTATATATCACTTGGACATTACTTCATAGGTGATTTTGTAAGTATAATTATGAATAATTATGATTTTTGTTGAATTTTTTATTTGTTATATTTGCTACTACTACAATGGATAGAACCTGCAACATGAATCCAATATATGAGTCATTTGTCGCAACAAGTGAGTAATCTGTTGCAACATATGACTAATTTGTTGCAACAGATGACCCATATGTTAGAGTCGTGTTACAACATTATAATACGAATCTAACAGATGAGTAATCTGTTGTAACAGATTAGCCATATATATTCCAACAGATTACTCATCTATTGCAACAGATTAATCATATATGTTCCAAGAGATTACTAATCTGCGCAACAGATTAGTCATATAAGTTGCAACAGATTACTCATCTGTTAGATTCACATTACATGTTTTATTCATTGTTTAAAAAACAGCAGTAGCAAATACACCCAGATAAGAAATTCAACTAAAAATTATAATTTTACTTACTAAAATCACCTATCAATGATACTCAAGTGATATACGAATAAAATTTGACCTAAAAATTTTGATCAAGTAGCAACAGTAGCGGTAACAACAATAATGTTCAACAACAAGAAGAGATGATAATAAGAACAAAATAATGATAATGAAGAAGAAGATGATGAATAAAGCAACAACAACAATGAACAACAAAAATTACGAAGAGAGAGAAAATAAATGAGAAAAGAGATAAACACGCCCTTTTTCCTCCGTTTCTAGTTATATTAGGTTTTACATTAGATCAAAGTGTAAATTAAAAAACTTGTGGGTTATTTTTAATCTTTTCTTACTTTCTTAATCCTTAATAAAGTAACTGTCACCTACACTCAATTATTAAGACTTGTGTCACCTACATCTCATTTTAAAACTCTTTTGTCACCTACAACCCAAAACCCCTAGTTTCTATACACATCCTATACAATATTTAGCTACAATAATTACTTAGATACAATTTTTATACTATATTTATGCATTTTATATGCATCCTATACATTTACATACTCTATACAACAATGATACAAATTCTACACAATACTTATATGATATTTTTTTTTACACATTATATACAACAATTATATAATTTTTATACACATTTTATTCAATCTTTTGCTACAATTATCATTTGGATATATATTTTATACAAGAACTACACAGTTTCTATACACATTGTACACATACATATTTTATACAATGATTATACAGTTTCTATACACATCCTATACATACGTATTTATACAACAACTATACAATTTCTATACACATTGTATATATTTATTTATATTTTATACATATACACTTCTATACAATTTCCATACATATATCGTACATAGATATATATTCTCTACAATAATTATTATATTTAATTATTATTTTTAAATAACCATAAAAGAAAAAAAACAGACATTTTTTAGTTAAAAAGTTTGCAGCAAAATAAAAAATAAAATAACTAAAACATTTTTTTAATAAAAAAGGAAAAGGGCCGAATGAAAAATGGCTGAAAAAGGCCAATATGACCCAATGACCAGTGAATGGCCGAAGTGAAAATTATCTTGTATATAGTTATTAGATTGTTTATTGCAAGTTATAACAATAGTTTTACATAAGTATTGAATTCAAGATTTAATTGCAAGTTATGCTGCTAAAAATGTCTCAGGTAGGCCTTTCAAAGTTAGAGGCCGGAAAGCAATTTGAACTAAGCCAATATGCATATAATTAAAATTGCGTTTAAAAATATCAATATCTCTTTTATTCAGAAGTTGAATTGTTTGTTCATTAGCGTTTAAGGCAAGCGATTGCTCAGTAGTCTTAATAATCTGTTTGTGTTTGATTTTATCAAAAAATCCATATTCATAAATAGTTTTTAAATCAACTTTTGGAATTGTCCATTTATTCAGAAGATCTATATCTTGAGGTAAATCTACCTCTTCGAGTTTAGTACTTTTCGTACTAACTTCTCCCATATCCATAGTTTTTAAATTTTATGTTCATACTAGTCGTTATTCACCGTCTCTAGTATATTTACTATGAAAGTTCCCAGGCTCTGATACCATTAACAGGATCTCTTATGGGATCTATAGAGTCAACTCTTGCTTATGGTCCTGTTTATTTTAATACTCAGCCTAATCTATTATTATCTCTGACTGATGTTAATATTCTTCATGCTTTAACACTGAATATTAAAACTCATGGTTACAATTATGCTCCTGGATCTGAGCTTATTGGTTTATCATACCGCATATATTATCGATTGTTATCTACTTTAAATCCTCGTTGTAAATTGATAGATGATAATTCTGATTGCACTCTGCTTATTGAGACCAATTTTATAAAATCTAAAATAACCACTCGAAGACCAATTCGATGGGATGAAATTGATTTCCCTCAGACTTGGATCTTAAACTCTGTTACTTCTCCAAAACAATTGGCGGAAGAAGCAACAAATTCTGAGTTAACTCATGTGACTCAAAATTCCGATGGACAGATTTGTCTACAATTTGACAATAGTCTTCCTGTTTATCGAAACTCTTTTTCTATACCAAGAAAACTTCCTCAAATTCAGCATATTTCTCCAATAGAACCTTCTGCACCAGTTTATGGTCCAGCTAGGAATCGCGCTGCATCCTTGCATACTCTAAACTCTGCTGATCTTCCTACTTCTTCTAGAAATGTTGAAAAAATTAAAATCAATCCAAAAACAAATATTGTTCAAGATTTCAATAATGAAAACCCTACTCCTTCGGAGATGGATTTTGATATAAATTCTGTTTAAATATGTTTAAACAAATTATTGATTTCAGTCCTGGCTCTCAAGCCAGAAAATATATTCAAAAAGACTTCTTTGCTGAAAAATGGCAACCGTTTAGAACATGGTTCTTTGAAACCTATTCTAAAGATGAACTTCGAAATATTTCTGAAGAATTCTATGAAATGTGTGCTCTGCATAATCAAATCATTTTCTTTGTTCCTTGGTTTATGTCTGCATATTTAACTTCCTACATTAAACTCATTGAGAGATCCTACCAACATCCTGACGGTACGACTACTCAATCAAAATACCCTCCTCAATCTTCTTTTATTTTACCAAATAATACGGGTATGACTTTTACAGCTTTTCAAAAATTCATTAATGATGATATTGGGAAAATTACTGTTTCTGAAATAAATAATCTTATTTCTCAGAATAATTATTTAAGCCTCTATGTTAAAGTTCTTGGTGAACATATTGGTTCTTTGGATACTAAACTCGATGAACTTATTGCTTTAATTAACAAACTAAGTACACAATTAGAATCGCCAAATATTGCTTCAACCTCAAAATCTGTCAAAGAGAATGAGGAATTTATATTTTCTGCACCTTGCATTCAGCCACCACTTGAGATAGAAGGATTCTCAACGACTTCTTCTACCTCTTGGGAACGCTTAGAAACTCTTTTTGATAAAAAATTCAAAGGTCTTAATATTCAACCTCTAAATATGGATTTTGAAAATATTCAAGTTATTGAGTCCAATTTTGCTGACAATATTGAAGTCACCGATAATCCGGGTGAAGTTCTGTCTTCAGAACTAAATAAACTCCGAGGAATGATAAAAAATCAACCAGGCAAAAAATATGCCGACATTCCTCGCATGACCACTGCATATTACCCCCGTCTTACTCCTCAAGATGTTCTGATAGAGGAAAGGGATTGGAATATTACAAACACTTCTTATAATGGTGATGCCATCTATGAATGGAATATTGACGGATTATCCGACCGACAAATCTCTATTTTAATTCATCGTATATCAATGTATGCCACTATTTGTATGGCTACACGTGCTACGTCTAGGAATGATAGATCTGACCAGACAATCTGCAAAATGATTGTTGCTGGGTTTACCGACCAACTTCGTGGTTGGTGGGATAACTTCCTAGACCATACTAAACGCCAGGCAATTTATAATGCCATCAATCTCAATGAAGGCACAGATAATCTCGGCCGAACTCTAACGGCAGGACGATCAGATGCCGTTTACACTCTTATGCTGACTATTATTGAGCATTTCGGTGGTAGATTTACTAACCATCACGAAAATATTCGAACTCTTTTAAATGGGTTAAAATGCCTTCACTTAGGTGAATTCAGATGGTACAAAGATACCTTCCTCAGTCGGGTTATGGATTTACCCGAAAGTCGATACGAACACTGGAAAGCCAAATTCATTGATGGTCTTCCTCCTCTCTTTGCAGAATGTGTTCGAAAAACTCTTCGTGGATCGTATGGAGCGATCCCTTATTCTGAAAAAACCTATGGTCAACTAATTGTAGCTTGTACGCAGGAAGGTTTAGCCCTCTGTAATGAGCTAAAATTAGCTAGACAAATCAAGATTGATAAACTCAGAGAGAAATCTCAATTGGGTGATTTATGTGAACAATTTGGCATGGAAAAACCCATAATTCGAAAACCCCAGAGGAATTCGAAATATCAATACAAGTCTAAACACCCTAGACGTCGGAGTAAGGAACAGCGTGAAGCTCGTAAATCTTTCCGAAAGTCTACAAGATTTGCAAAAAACTTTTCAAAACGTCCTTTATCAAAAATTAAATGCTATAAGTGTAATCAATATGGTCATATTGCTCCTAACTGCAAATTGCAAAAACTTAAATCTTTGAATCTTTCTGATGAAGTTCATGATCAAGTGTATAATTTATTATATACTTCTGATTCTGAATGTGATTCTGACTCAACATCTGAAAATAATTTTGAATTACCAGATTCTGGTAGCGATTTAAATCAGAATAATAATTGTGCTGATTGTGATAAACCCAACTGCAATTGTGATGAAATGATGTATTAAATTCAAGCTCAATTTGAAGATCTTAATTTGGATGTAAAAATGCTTACTGCTGAAAATGTTCTTGAATTATTAAAGGATGTCACGGATGAAAAACTTCGTGAAAAAATTCTGCATTTTGCTACTCAAAAATCCTCTACTCCTTCTTCTACTAACACTGCAAAAGATGATTTTGAAAATCAGCCTATGGCTTATTCTCTAGCTGAAGTTAATCGAAGATTAGCTTTAAGCAAAACTCCTGGTAGAGATACCACTTTTGATGATTTAAAAATCGAAGTTGAAAAACTTAAAAAAGAAATTATTTCGTTAAAACAAAATTAGATAATTACTGATCATCGGCTTTCTAAACTCGAGGAAAAAGAAAGTTTTTCAAATCCGACTTTTGCAACTGCTTCAACAAGTAAGGAAGCAGAAAATTCAGAAAATATTGAAACTCTTCAAATAGAAAAATTGAATGTTGAAAATTTAAAAAATGATTCTTTCTTGGGAATGCTGCAGATTGTCACTGCTCACAAATGGTATATCAATTGTACCATTTTGGTGAATAGAGAATTCTTCATCACTAATGTCGCCATGATTGACAGTGGGGCAGATGTTAGTTGTATACAAGAGGGATTAATCCCTACAAAGTATTTTCAAAAAACTACTCATCTTGTAAAATCTGCAACTGGCCATTCACTTGACATTAATTATAAACTGCCTAATGCGCATATTTGCCGTGATAAGACTTGTATTCCACATTTTTTCTTTTTGGTTAAAAATCAAATTTATCCTCCTATTATTCTAGGTACCCCGTTTATAAATGCTATTTATCCATATACGCATATTGACGCTAATGGTTTTAAAGCTACTTATAAAAATCAGCCTATTTCTTATCCTTTTGTTACTCAACCGGTAACACGAGACATAAATGCTCTTATAAGTATGAAACAAAACCAGCTTAATTTCTTACAATTAGAAATAATGAGTATTAATATCGCTGACACTATGAAGTCTGTTAAAATTCAGGAGAAGATAAAAAATATTTCTTCTCAACTAATGCTTGACATTTGTGCTGATCATCCAAACGCTTTTTGGAATAGGAAGAAGCATATTGTTTCCCTTCCTTATGAAGATGGCTTCAATGAAGCCAAAATTCCAACAAAATCTCGACCCTGTCAGATGAATGCAGAATTAGTAGAATTCTGTAAAAAAGAGATTGATAGTCTCTTACAAAAGGGCCTCATTAAACCATCAAAATCCCCTTGGTCTTGTACTGCTTTCTATGTGAATAATGCTGCAGAAAAAGAAAGAGGTGTACCTCGATTAGTCATCAATTACAAACCCCTGAATAAAGTTTTAAAATGGATCAGGTATCCAATTCCAAATAAGAAAGATCTTCTTTCTAGATTGTATGATGCCAACATATTTTCAAAATTTGATTTAAAATCTGGATATTGGCAAATTCAAATAGATAAAACTCATACATATAGAACTGCTTTTAATGTTCCTTTTGGTCAATACGAATGGAATGTTATGCCTTTTGGTTTAAAAAATGCTCCTTCTGAATTTCAGAAGATTATGAATGATATCTTTAATCCATATATGGATTTCATTATTGTATATATTGATGACATTCTTGTGTTTTCAAAAACCCTTGAAAAACATTTTAAACATCTGCATATTTTTAAACAGGTCATTATTCAAAATGGCTTAGTCATCTCTAAACCTAAAATCAGTTTATTTCAAACAAGTATTAGATTTTTAGGCCATAATATTTCTCAAGGTTCCATTGAACCCATTCAGCGAGTTTTAGAATTCGCTACTAAATTCCCTGACGAGATTACTGACAAGAAGCAACTCCAAAGATTTCTTGGTAGTCTCAATTATATTTATCCTTTTTATAAAAATCTGTCTAGAGATTTAGCCCCTCTGTATGACAGATTGAAAAAAGATCAAAAAACTCCGTGGACTCAAGCCCACACTAATTTGGTAAAATTGATTAAAACTCGTGTTCAATCACTTCCTTGCACTTCTCTTGCTAATCCCCATTGGCAAAAAATTATTGAAACTGATGCTTCTAATATTGGATATGGTGGGATACTAAAACAAGTAAATCCTCATACAAAAACTGAATGTTTAATTCGTTTTTATTCAGGAAAGTGGACCGATAGCCAAAAGAAATATGCTACGGTAGCTCATGAAATGCTAACTATTATTAAATGCGTGTTAAAATTCCAAGATGATTTGTATAATCAGAAATTTGTTATTAGAACAGATGCTCAATCTGTTAAATTCATGTTTGACAAAGATTTTAAACACGATGCGTCTAAATTAATATTCGCCAGGTGGCAGGCTCAATTAGCCCCATTTGATTTTGAAATTCAGTATAAAAAGGGTAGTGAGAATTCATTACCAGACTTCTTATCACGTGAATACTTAACATGACCATCTATACTGATTTTCTCCCCGATAAGATTATTATTACCATTCTTAAATTCTTCCCTTTACCTACGGATTGTAAAAAACAAATTCTAGAGGTATTAATCTCTGACCTCATGCTAGATGATACATGGTGGTATAATTACATTCATGAAAAACCCTGGTGGTATGCCGATCCAGAACCATATGATGATTGGTTAGAAGTTGTAAATGAAAACTAACTCTACATTTGATTTATGCAGTATGACAGATCCCCCCTGGCAGACAGCCAGAGGACGCGGCCGAGGCCGAAATCAAAATTCTGCATATTTGCAGTATGGGGGAAGAACCAATCCTTCCTACCCTCGAAGCACTGCCCGATCAAACACTGCTTAAAGCACATCAAGTTCCAATTTTCCGGTACTCAAACACGGAAATAAAACTTTGATAAACTCCAGAATATCTCAAGACGATGCATCGTCATCCCATCAAGATCAAACTCCGAATATTAATCTCGATGAAATTCCTGAGACACATCCTTTATATCAGCAGATTAAAGATTATCTGTCTGCACAGAAAAAGACTGCAGATACCTTTGCATCAATTACTGCTGAAAACACTGAAGATAAACCTTCTTATGAAAAACTTGATGCAAGAGAACTTATTTTATATATTGAAACTCAGCATATTCCTTCAAAAGGAAACTCTGAAGAAACCTGGCGGATTCTGCAAAATTATCTAACCGCTCATGTCTATGTAGCTGGTGAATCTTACAAAACTCGGACATATTATGAGCAGATTTTGATTCAAACAGCTAGTGCCACTTTCGAGCACAGCCCTTTGGGCGAGTCTACTCCTGGGGTACACGGTTACTCCAAAATTGTTATTAAAAAACTCATTCCCATTGAAGAATGGGGAATCTCATCCATGACCCAACGAACTCTACCAATGGGTCCAACAGGACAAACTCTTGCCAATTTTACATATTGGGATTATATTAAATCCTTTTCTCAAGTCTTATATTATAATAATTATAAACACAAACATACCTGGTTTATAAAAATTTGTTCAAAAGTATTTGAAAAACCGATTCCTAATTGGTTCGTTCAATGGTGGACAAATCACGGCCCATCTATTAAAATCCTACCATCTGAATATTCATCTCTTTACCATGATTGGAAAAATTCTTCTCCTTTTTTAACTAACCTTTACCTTGGAGAACATGTCTGCAAATTAGACACTATTGATCAAATGTATTTTTTCATTGAATTTTCTATTCCTTGGATACATCGATGGTCCATAGAATTGGGCTATGATTCTCAACAAATCCCAGCGTTATATCGCACTTTTTACTATAACTTCTGGGATAAGTTACTCAGAATAGACCCTGCAACTAAGCTCCCTTATGGTCATGACCAGCGGGAAGAAATTAAAAACAAAATCTCTGCATATCAGCAAGCTCCCAGAAAATCAATTTTAATCGAAGACAAATCCCTCAATTATGTTTCAAGACGCATCTCCGCACATGACGGAAACAAACTCCAGCTAATTGAAGAATATTTGGCAGAAGTGCGCGACAAGTTAATGCTTAATGTAGAACAAGCTTCAGACACTTCTATGAATAGCACTGAGGCAAACACGGATGACATCATCACGGATTCTCAACTTCCAGAAACCCCGAATGATGAAGATGTTCTCACCAATGCGGAAGAATTTTTAAAATGGGGACGAAAAAAGCTCTGAATATTGTAATAATACTATTGTAATAGTAAAACACTGTGCACAGGACCCACATATCACTGTGCAATATTCCTTTTTCTATTATATAAGGAGCCTCATTCTGTTTAGAGAGGCATAAGTTTTTAGAAGAAGTTTTTATTTTTCTCTTTCGAGTTCTCTCTCTCTCTCCTGTACATCTCTTTATATTCTAATAAAAGCTTGTTTCAACTATTCCGGCGAACTCTCCGGTCAACAGGTACATATATATCTACTTCTTTTGTTTTGTTTTCCTTTAATCTCTCCCAGATCTAAGCCGTGACTATGTCCGGCTAGACCTCTTTTATGTTCATACTATAGTTCTAACCTCTCGAGATATGTTAACTATGAAAGATCCAGACTCTACTTAGATAGCCGACGAAATACAAGAAAATTATTGACTTGGTTCTGAAATGGTGGTACAGTCGGAGCCATCAATTTATGTCAGCCTGGTCTCAGTGGCCGGTCTAGTAAGCTATGCCCCCTAAGCCCGCAGCGAAGAAGCGTAAGGGCGCATCTTGGCATAGTCAGAACTACTAGACAAGGGCTTTCGTATAATTGTGTGGGTACCGGACAGGCCCCTTGTTCAGGTAAAAGTTTTTCCATACAGTCAAGATGACATCTTTCTTGGAATTAAATTAAAATTAAATCCAATTAATATAGGAGTAAATATTACTTTGGAACCTCAACAATTTTAAGGAAACGGACAACTAATACAGGGGAAAAGCACTTTTCTTGGAGCTTGACAATTTCCTAAAGAAACGGACAACATTTACTTCCTTGCCTTCATTTTATTTTAGGAAAAAAAAATTCATGACTGTACATTAAATGAATTGTACTACATTTTATCAAAACAAGTATTAATTAGGTGTCCGTTGATATGAGTGATAATTTAAGTGTAATTGTTTTATGAAAATTAAAAATTTAATTTTCTTTTTTAGAAACTAAAAAAAAAAAGTTCTAATTATGAGGGAGAGAATTACAAGGTAAAAATTTACGTTAGTTGAAAATATGAGTTGTTCTATTGAGGTCGTCGTGGAGAGTAAGGTAAAAATTAGAGTCTGAAGCAGCTGAAAGGATTAATTTTTAGAGTCAACTTTTCAAGGGAACGATGAATATTGAAAAAATTAAATGAAATGGTCAATGACTCGTAAGTCGTTGGACCATAATGACACATATCTCGCTGATCCGCGAGCGACTTTCTTTATTTTTTGTTTTAATTTATTTTCAGTCTTTCTCATGTAAATTTCTTATTTGTGTTTGAGTCAAGTTAATTTATATCACTCGATTTCATCTCGATCCCTCCAAGAGATCAAAAAAATTGTCTGGTAGGTTTTTGAACAGTAAGACAACCTTTAAATAAAACATACAAATGCGATTATCAAAAAATTTAATAATACGGAGAAATAAAGATGAGAATCATCATTTTAAATACAAATTTTATCGTACATTGTAACTTTATTGACCGAAAAAAATATTAAATATTGTCTAGAAAAAGATAACAAGAGATTAAATGATAATTAATTCTATAAATTATTTATTGTATATTTAATTGAGATAAAATGCGAAAGAAGAAAAACTAACGGGAGTAAATGTAGAGTCTGACCTGCCTTGTAGTTTTGTAACTAATTTCCATATATATAATTCGAATATTAAACTAAAAAACTAAAACAATGGAAACTTAATGGAGTAATAGGCTTTAAATTGTTACCTTTTTTATGTATAAAAACTAGGGGCGAGCGTTGGGTATTTGGTTCGGTATTTTCAAATTTAGGGTTTTATAATTTGGTAATCGGCATTTGATAGTAGATACCACATACCGTACTTATAAACATAAATTCTATGATTCGGTAATTGGTAAATTAAAGTTCGATTCGGTACGATTTTCGATAATATCATTTTAAAGTTGGAAATGTCCAAATGTACGTTTGAAATTCAAAAAATATATTTAATAGAAGCTCTATTTAATATTCCTTTTATTGCATTGTACGAATATATTACCAAGATCCAAGAGAATTCGATATTTGATAAATACCGAACACTAAATGGTATTAATATCTTTTAACAAGCTCAATTCCGAATACCCAAATATTAAAATTTTACTCCCAAATACCATACCAAACTGTACATTGTGCTTCAATAATACGTATTATACTATCCTAATGTTGATATTTTATGGTTCAACATATTTTGCCTTCTTAGCCTCAAATCACAGATCTTGATCCATGAGCAGTATTTTATTTCGATTGAAGGGTACAACTTATAAGGAGTAATACATGTAGGAGAAAAACAAGAATCCTACAGTTGTGAGAAAGTGAAAATTAAAGAATTTAGGCGTATTTTTGTCATTTTATAATTTTATCCAAGGATAAATTAGGGTAGGATAACTTATATCATTAGATGTGTGGGATAATTTATTCGGTACTATTATTAGTCCCGGAATAAGTTATACTGAGTATTGCCAACCAAACGATACATTAAAAAATTTATTCCAAAATTATTATTCTATTCCGTAATTATTTGCGTTAGTACCTCACCCCTAAACGACCCCTCAGATTTTCCTAGATTTTCCTATATATAATCAAAGTACGTTGTTGCCTTCACATCCTCTTACTTTCTTCTGTCAATTATAGCCGTTACAAAATGGAACATTTGTCATCCTTCTTCCATCTAGAGTACTTCAATTCCAAAATCTTGAGATTTAAATTCTATATCATTCATATCAAGTTTATATCACGTTGTTTCCTTATTTCTTATATGCATTTCTTTCTCCAATAAATTGGAGATCTGCAAAAATCTATAGATTTTATATGAATGTTGTTTCCTCATCTCCTATACGCATTATATATAGATTTTATATGATGTTGTTTCTTATCTTTCTTCAATTTATAAATAGGATATCTGCTTAAATCTATAGATTCAAATCCTTTTTACTAAGATACAAAACACTAGGAAAATCAAAATCAATGGCAGGTGAATTTTTTACTCGAAAACACTGGGCTTTCACCATGTCTTTCGTCTTCCTACTTGCTCTGCCATGCAATATTCGTATCTCTTTTCGGTATTTTTTGAACTGTTCTGGCTTTATAAACTAGATAGTATGAAATTGTACCTGTTTGATCGTCTCAGTGATTAGATGCTATCTTGATGTAATTTATGCTATTTGGTCTACTCTAGTATTTTCTGAATTTGTCATAATGGTTTATTCTTTATGCACTAGATAGTATTATACATTTTTTGTTTGATCTAATGTCTATTTATCCAATTTGTATCAAAAATTAGATACTATCTAATTGTTGCTATTGGATCTAATGTGGTATTTTCTGAATTTGTTATAACGGTTTGTATTTTTTAAGTTGTTTGATCTAATACTATCTAATTATTGCTATTCGGTCTAATATGGTATTTTCTGAATTTGTCATAACTGTTCGTACTTTATAAACTAGATAATATTATATTGTTGCTGCTGAATGTGTCTAATTGGTATTGAAATTAAATAGTAACTAATTGTTGCTATGCGATCTAATGCGGTATTTCCTGACACTGTCAAACTGTTTGTACTTTTTAAATTGTTTTATTACTAATAGTTTTGTTGTATTTACTTTTACTTTTTTGTGATTGTAGTTTTATTGTTTTTTTTTAAAGGTGTACCTTCCACTTATGGTTGGTTTTTTATTGATTGCTATTGGAGCTCGTCTCGAGGAGACTTCTCCAATTCTCGTGTTGGTTGCACTGCCGACTGTTGTTCTATTATGCAGAGAAATGCTTCAACCGCCTGATAGAAGAAAAACTTTGGTTTTAAACTGTTTGTGCTTTTTATGTGGATTTGTTTTACAGTTTATGATGGTTGGAGTGTTATCTTCCAGCGTGCTTAAGCATGTTGGGATTGATTTTAGGTACTTTCAATGTTCATTATTATAGTTTTGTTTTGAGTTTTGTAATTATTAATTGCTTTTCACTTGTAGGTTTGTTCCTCTTATTGCTGTTGGAGTGGCAAGTTGTTTCCTTTGCTTCAATATTTTTGTGTTCCTACGTCCAAGAATGTTTTTCCTCTGGTCTTCAGTAGTCTCTATGACTATGTTGTTACTATTGTTTCTATTCGCTGCTGCACTCTAAAACCTACAGTTGTGAGAAAGTGAAAATTAAAGAATTTAGGCGTATTTTTGTCATTTTATAATTTTATCCAAGGATAAATTAGGGTAGGATAACTTATATCATTAGATGTGTGGGATAGTTTATTCGGTACTATTATTAGTCCCGGAATAAGTTATACTGAGTATTGCCAACCAAACGATACATTAAAAAATTTATTCCAAAATTATTATTCTATTCCGTAATTATTTGCGTTAGTACCTCACCCCCAAACGACCCCTCAGATTTTCCTATATTTTCCTATATATAATCAAAGTACATCGTTGCCTTCACATCCTCTTACTTTCTTCTGTTAATTATAGCCGTTACTAAATGGAACATTTGCCATCTTTCTTCCATCTAGAGTACTTCAATTCCAAAATCTTGAGATTTAAATTCTATATCATTCATATCATGTTTATATCACGTTGTTTCCTTATTTCTTATATGCATTTCTTTCTCCAATAAATTGGAGATCTGCAAAAATCTATAGATTTTATATGAATGTTGTTTCCTCATCTCCTATACGCATTATATATAGATTTTATATGATGTTGTTTCTTATCTTTCTTCAATTTATAAATAGGATATCTGCTTAAATCTATAGATTCAAATCCTTTTTACTAAGATACAAAACACTAGGAAAATCAAAATCAATGGCGGGTGAATTTTTTACTCGAAAACACTGGGCTTTCAACATGTCTTCCGTCTTCCTACTTGCTCTGCCATGCAATATTCGTATCTCTTTTCGGTATTTTTTGAACTGTTCTGGCTTTATAAACTAGATAGTATGAAATTGTACCTGTTTGATCGTCTCAGTGATTAGATGCTATCTTGATGTAATTTATGCTATTCGGTCTACTCTGGTATTTTCTGAATTTGTCATAATGGTTTATTCTTTATGCACCAGATAGTATTATATATTTTTTGTTTGATCTAATGTCTCCATTTATCCAATTTGTATCAAAAATTAGATACTATCTAATTGTTGCTATTGGATCTAATGTGGTATTTTCTGAATTTGTTATAACGGTTTGTATTTTTTAAGTTGTTTGATCTAATACTATCTAATTATTGCTATTCGGTCTAATATGGTATTTTCTGAATTTGTCATAACTGTTCGTACTTTATAAACTAGATAATATTATATTGTTGCTGCTCAATGTGTCTAATTGGTATTGAAATTAAATAGTAACTAATTGTTGCTATGCGATCTAATGCGGTATTTCCTGACACTGTCAAATTGTTTGTACTTTTTAAATTGTTTTATTACTAATAGTTTTGTTGTATTTGCTTTTGTTTTTTTGTGATTGTAATTTTATTGTTTTATTTTAAAGGTGTACCTTCCACTTATGGTTGGTTTTTTATTGATTGCTATTGGAGCTCGTCTCGAGGAGACTTCTCCATTTCTCGTGTTGGTTGCGCTGCCGACTGTTGTTCTATTGTGCAGAGAAATGCTTCAACCGCCTGATAGAAGAAAAACTTTGGTTTTAAACTGTTTGTGCTTTTTATGTGGATTTGTTTTACAGTTTGTGATGGTTGGAGTGTTATCTTCCAGCATGCTTAAGCATGTTGGGATTGATTTTAGGTACTTTCAATGTTCATTATTATAGTTTTGTTTTGAGTTTTGTAATTATTAATTGCTTTTCACTTGTAGGTTTGTTCCTCTTATTGCTGTTGGAGTAGCAAGTTGTTTCCTTTGCTTCAGTATTTTTGTGTTCCTACGTCCAAGAATGTTTTTCCTCTGGTCTTCAGCAGTCTCTATGACTATGTTGTTACTATTGTTTCTATTCGCTGCTGCACTCTAAAACCTACACATTAATTTCCCTTTGTCCTCTATATGGACGGTATATTTGAGATTCTGGTTATTTTATTTAATGTGTGGTATCATCAATGGTCGAGCATTTTTCTTAGACTTGTACTTGTTGACTTTTGGGCTGCTGCTGTTCCGCCCTTTCATAGTCATACACGCATTTGATGAGCTATTTCCCTTTTCTTCTACATGGAAGGTAATTTATTTTGCTTGATAAATTATCTGTCTGCTTTTTGTCTTTGTAATTTGTTTTTTGTCTTGAAATTTTTTTTGGTTGCTTTCTTTTTGCATAGGCTGAGGTGATACTGACTTATAACCTAATCTACATTCTGCCCTATACACAAGACCTATTGTATAATCAAGAAGTTCAGGGTTTTGTGTTCGGCGATGGCAATTTCTATTCTTGGCGCTGTGACTTTATTGGTTTTTTTACCGGTTATGTTACTATCCCTTTCCATCTGGTAAGTTTAGTTTATTTTTTTTTTAATTAAAATTTCAATGTTTAACTTTATTCTATTGTTTTTAGGTTGAACTCTGTGTGGTTCGTGAATCTGGAGATTGAACTTTGATGGAGATGCTGTGAGAGGAATTCAGAATAATGGATAGATGCTACGAATACTTTTTGTCTTAAAACAGTTCATCCATTGCTCTTATTCTTATGTATTTCGTTTTGGAACTAAAAATGCCAATATATTTGCTTAGACCTGTAATAACAAGCTTCAATCTAAGCAATGCATTAGAAAGGAGTTCATAATTCTTGTGAGATGCTGCGGATATTGTTTGTCTTAAAATAATTCATCCATTGCTCTTATTTTTTTTGTATTTCCCTTTGGAACTAAAAATGCTAGTCTTTTCTTCTCGAACCTGTAATAACAAGGTTCAATGTAGACAATGCACAAAAAACAAAAGAGCATATAGGATATATTAAGCAAAGTAAATTATCTTCCATGCAGAAGAAAAGAGAAATAACTTATTGAATTTGTGGATAAGTAATAATACTTAGTTTGAATCATTTCAAATAAAATTGATCGATTGATCACTCTCCTCGAGATGAATACACGTAGTTGATCATGTAATTACTATGTGATTAATCGAAATTGTAAGTTAACTTATCAACTCATCTTTAATTTTAGTTATATGAGTTTAGTTATTACGATATACGAATAATGACTTAATTTGATTCATTTCAAATAAAATTGATCAATTGATCACTCTACTCATGACGAATACACTTAGTTGATCATTTAATTACTATGAGATTAATTGAAATTGTAAGTTTATCTTTAATTTTAGTTAAATCCATGTAGTTATTACTAATAGTGACTTAATTTGAATCATTTCAAATAAAATTGGTCGATTGATCACTCTACTCGGGACGAATACACTTAGTTAATCATGTAATTACTATGAGATTAATTGAAATTGTAAGTGAACTCATCAGTTCATGTTTTAATTTTAGTTAAATCAACATAGTTATTCCTAATAATGGCTTAATCATTTCAAATAAAATTGGTCAATTAATTATCTACTAAGGATGAAACACTTAATTGATCATGTAATTACTATGAGATTAATTAAAATTATAATTGAACTTACTAATTCATCTTTAATTTTAGTTAAATGAATATAGTTGTTTCTAATAATGGTTTGATTTGAATTATTTCAAATAAAATTGGTCAATTAATTATTCTACTCAGGATGAAACACTTAATTGATTATGTAATTACTATGAGATTAATTGAAATCGTAATTGAACGTACTAATTTATCTATAACTTTAGTTAAATCAATATAGTTAACTCTAATGATGACTTAGTTTGAATCATTTCAAATAAAATTGGTCAATTGATCACTCTACTCAGGACAAACATACTTAGTTTATCGAGTAATTACCATGAGATTAATTGAAACTGTAATTGAACTTATTAATTCATATTTTATTTTAGTAATCAATTTAGTTATTACAAATAATGATTTAATTTGAATCAATATATGACTAACATGTTACAACAGATGAGTAATATAATTCAACATATTTTGCCTTCATAGCCTCAAATCACATATCATTTTGATCCATGAGCAGCATTTTATTTCGATTGAAGGGTACAACTTATTAAGAGTAATACATGTAGGAGAAAAACAAGAATCCTACAATTGTGAGAAAGTGAAAATTAAAGAATTTGGGCGTAGTTTTGTCATTTTATAATTTTATCCAAGGATAAATTAGGGTGGGATAACTTATATCATTAGATATGTGGGATAATTTATTCGGTACTATTATTAGTCCCGGAATAAGTCATACTGAGTATTGTCAACCAAATGATACATTAAAAAATTAATTCCAAAATTATTATTCTATCCCATAATTATTTGCGTTAGTACCTCACCCCCAAACGACCCCTTAGATTTTCCTATATGTAATCAAATTACATCGTTGCCTTCACATCCTCATTCTTTCTTCTGTCAATTATAGCCATTACAAAATAGAGCATTTGCCATCCTTCTTCCATCTACCATACTTCAAATCCTTCTTCCATCTACCATACTTCAATTCCAAAATCTTGAGATTTAAATTCTATATCATTCATATCAATTTTATATCGACGTTTCCTTATTTCTTATATGCATTTCTTTCTCCAATAAAATGGAGATCTGCAAAAATCTATAGATTTTATATGAATGTTGTTTCCTTATCTCCTATACGCATTATCTATAGATTTTATATGATGTTGTTTCTTATTTTTCTCCAATTTATAAATAGGATATTTGAATCCAGCTGAGAAATTACCGTTTTACTAAGATATAAAACTATAAAATCCAGCTTAGATATTTCCTTTTTACTAAGATACAAAACTATAAAATTTTCCTTCTAATCTCTCAGTGAAATCAAAATCAATGGCGGGTAAATTTTTTATTCGAAAACATTGGGGCTTTCACCATATCTTCCGTCTTCCTACTTGCTCTGCCATGCAATATCCGTATCTCTTTTCGGTATTTTCTGAACTGTTTGTACTTTATAAACTAGATAGTATTAAATTATACCTGTTTGATCGTCTCAGTGATTAGATGCTATCTAATTGATGCTATTTGATCTAACTTATGCTATTCGTCTAATGTGGTATTTCCTAAATTTGTCATAACGTTTTGTTCTTTATGCACTAGATAGTATTATACTTTTGCTGTTTGATCTAATGTCTCCATTTATCCAATTTGTATCAAAATTAGATAATGACTAATTGTTGCTATTGGATCAAATGCGTTATTTTCTGAATTTGTTATAACTGTTAAGCTGTTTGTTAAATACTATGTAATTATTGCTATTCGATCTAATATGATATTTTTTGAATTTGTCATAGATGTTCGTTCTTTATAAACTAGATAATATTATATCGTTGCTGCTCAATGTGTCTAATTGGTATTGAAATTAAATAGTAACTAATTGTTGCTATGCGATCTAATGTGGTATTTCCTTAATCTGTTAAACTGTTTGTACTTTTTAAATTGTTTTATTACAAATAGTTTTTTTGTATTTGTTTTTGGTTTTTTGTGATTGTAGTTTTGTTGTTTATTTTGAAAGGTGTACCTGCCACTTATGTTTGGTTTTTTATTGATTGCTATTGGAGATCGTCTCGAGGAGACTTCTCCAATTCTCGTGTTGGTTGCGCTGCCGACTGTTGTTCTATTGTGCAGAGAAATGCTTCAACCACCTGATAGAAGAAAAACTTTGGTTTTAAACTGTTTGTGCTTTTTATGTGGATTTGTTTTACAGTTTTTGATGGTTGGAGTGTTATCTTCAAGCATGCTTACTCATGGGATTGAATACAGGTACTTTTAATGTCCAATATTATAGTTTTGTTTTGAGTTTTGTAATTATTAATTGCTTTTTACTTGTAGGTTTATCCCTCTTATTGTTGTTAGAGTAACAAGTTGCTTCCTTTGTTCAAGTATTTTTGTGTTCCTACGTCCAAGAATGTTTCTCCTCTGGTCTTCAATGGTCTCTATGACCATGTTGCTACTACTGTTTCTATTCGCTGCTGCACTCCAAAACCTGCACGTTAATTTCTCTTTGTCCTCTACATCGACTGTATATTTGGGACTCTTATTTTGTTTGATGTGTGGTATTAGCAATTCTCGAGGATTTTTGTTAGACTGTTTTTTGTACTTGTTGACTTTTGTGCTGCTGCTGTTCCGCCCTTTCATAGTTATACACAAATTCAATGAGCTATTTCCCTTCTATGTAGAATAAAAGGGAAATAGGTCATTGAATTCGTTTATAACTATGAAAGGGCGGAACAACAGCAGCACAAAAGTCAAAAGTATAAAAAACAGTCTAACAAAAATCTTCGAGCATTGCTGATACCACACATCAAACAAAATAACCAGAGTCCTAAATATACAGTCCATGCAGAGGACAAAGGGTAACTAACGTGTAAGTGTTGGAGTGCAGCAACGAATAGAAGCAGTAGTAAGAGCTCTTTGTTACGTTACTATCCCTTTTCATCGGGTAAGCTTAGTTTAGTTTAGTGTGTTTTTTTTATATTTAATTTCAATGTTTAACTTTATTCTATTCTTTTTAGGTTGGACTGTGTCTGATTCGTGGTCCTGGACATTGAACTTTGGTGGAGGTGCTGCGAAAGGAATTCAAAATTATTGATAGATGCTGCGAATATTGTTTCTCTTAAAACAGTTCATCCATTGCTCTTATTTTTCTCTATTTCCTTTTGGAACTATAAATGCCAATCGTTTTGCTCAGACCTATAATAACAACGTTCAATCTAAGCAATGCATTAGAAAGGAATTCAATGTAGAATTCTTGTGAGGTGCTGTGAATATTGTTTGTCTTAAAACAGTTTATCCATTGCTCTTATATTTTTGTATTTCCCTTTGGAACTAAAAATGCCTTTTTTTTCCCTCAGATTTGGAATAACAAGGTTCAATGTAGGCAATGCATAACAAACATGAATGACTTATTTCTATAGCCTACGAGGAGGAATATGTACGTCTTCCATCATATATAGCATTTTGTGTCTGATTTTTCTCTCATCTAGATTACAACTTATTGGTAAGTGGCTAAGCAAGAGCAAGATGCACTGTGTCAAGAATGTTTATGATATGTCAAACTGTGGATAAATGAGTAATAGAAGTTGTACTAAGTGATGAGTGTTCGTTATGTGTTCTACCTCATAGGTGTAGATGTCTTCGCAGGGAAACTGGTTGGACTTCCCATAGGTAGAAACATTATCCACTTAAGCGATGATGATAATCGGGATTTTGGCACCAGGATGCTACATTATAGTTTTTAAGCAATACAATATTACTGCAAACAATATTAGAAAGATATACTTAGTGCTTCTAGTGCAGAAAATAAATAATCCCAACCATATCGTAATGCAGAAAACTACCTATATTATCAGCTTAAGGAAATCTGCTTTGAATTCAGCATAGATACCAATTTCAGTAGCCACGATCCGACCAAATAAAGAATGTTAGATTTGAAGGATATGCGGAACACTTACCGGAGAAACGAGTAAACCAAAAATAGAACCTGTGGAACATATGGATTCTTATGAAAGATAGTAATTCCATCATTCTGATACGAATATTGGGATAAAATAGTCTCGTGATTAGCTAATACCTCACATCAAACATAGAAAAGATAAACATTCAATACCCCCTGAACTATGGTCAAAGTTGCTACGATACGCTTCAATTTCAGGGTCCTAGTACACCTTAAACTCAATTTAGCGTATTTGTGTCACCCTTGTGTTGTTGTGGCACCTTGCATGTAGTTAAACACATGAGGCATGTGAAGGACTACTATGTGCCATGTCAGCTAAAAAAGTTGACAAAAATACACTAAAATTTAGTTCAAGGGTAATAGAACCCCCGTGAAGTTGGAGTTTAGCGTAGCAAATTTCGTCATAGTTAGGGGATACTAGATGATCATCTCAACATAGAATACCGTCAATTCTAGATTTTATACCGAGATTATTATACTTATTTCACGTATCAAACGACCCCATATCATCTGGACTCTTTGAAAATGTGGCCAAGTTCGTGTACAATCCTAAAAAAATAGCGTATTTTGAAGAATATAATCAAACATAAGTGCAATAACAGTTTTAGAAAATTCGAATGACATAGCTAGAAAGTGGAAACTAGGTTAAGAAGTGAAATTAAGAAAACAAACACTGAAATAACACAAATCCAGAAAGGAAGAGAATACTTGTAGCAAGTAGATCAATCCAAGTTGCAATTAGGATCAGGTATATGATTGAAATCAATGTTTACTCGAACTCTTCAATTACAATTGGACCTAACTCAACCACAAAAAATCAAAACTCAAGACACAATAGAGAAGAAAAATAACTAAGCACAAAACAACATCCCATACCAAAAAGAAATGAATGTAATGGATCTATATAGCTTAATCCAAAAACCTAGTTTAAAAGGTTATGAATGTTAGATACAAATATATGTGAAATTTAACACTTCGTGGCATGCGTAGGACTAGACAGCTAAAGTATAGACAATATAATATCGAGGTTGAACACTTAAATAATCAAAATATAGGAACAAGCTAATTTTGAGTCTAACATTGATAAGAAACGACAGACCGTAACTATATCTGAACGCACGTTTACAAGATTATAATTGTCCGAAATCATATAAGGAGATAACAATTCATTTCCTTTACCAATGGTGTGCAACATGTCCTCACACTCTCAATATAGCAATGGACTAGACTCTGACAATATAGTAAGAAATAAACATTATTGCACCAAACTTAATTTCATAGAAATTGAAGTACCTCAGTGGAATGCAAAATAAAAAATGCACTGCTTTATTTCTTAAATTATTAGTTTTATTTATAATAATAGACAGTTACATTTAATTACCTTTACTGACGATGCACCCAGTAATTTGAATAAGGGAATTCAAAAATAATGATATTTTTACACCTAAAATATGGTATATCCAGTCGTAGTGACATATAATTGGCTAAAGAAAAGCTATTCTAAACCAGTTTGTATTAGAACAAGTTTTTAGAATGGGAGCTATAAATACATTTAGATATGAAAATTTTTTCTTTAATTGAACAAATTCTCAATTTTCAAAAAATGCTTGGATATTCATATACATCGAATAATAGCATTCAAAGCTCAAGAAAAAAGGAGGCTCACCTTCCATCGCTTTAGTATAAATAGTGGGATAAATAATCTCAGAATTAACTAATACTTCAAACTGAACCAAGGGTGGCTCAACGATAAGACTAGTAAAAGCGTTTGTGGTAGGATAGTGAAATACGTTTAAGTAAAATTATCTTAAAGAAATATAGAAAGAAAGAGCTATCTAATTTTTACTAGAAATATTGTAGAACTTTGAACTAAACAACTCAAACTTCATATTGATAATTAATATTTTAAAAACAAGATCCAAGTTAATGAATTTAAAACAAATGACTAACATCTAATTAACTAGAATAAATCTTTGATTTATTAATAATCGTATTATATGAGTAGTCAAAGGCCATGTGCCTTTTAAAAATGTTACACCAAAAACAATTAATATATAACCACAAAAAAATAATTTTAAATTACTATAACATTATTTTACATGTATAAAATTTCTTCTTTAAGTTTGTCTTTAAGCCATTAATTTTATTGAGGCAATATGAACTGGTTTATTGTTTTATTTTATGATGGTTTTCGCCATTTTTTTGTCTTTCTCATAGTTGTTAGTCGCCTCTCTGTATCTCTTTTAGATGTTAATTTTTGATTTGTTTATGCAGATTGTTGGTGATATTACAACAAAATTTCAGTGATATTACAATTAATTACAACTGAAAATTACAAATGAATAAAGAAAAATATATTGCTTCTTTTATGACTGAGGCGAGGATATCTCGCTTTCTTCAATTACGATTGGACCTAACTCAACCACAAAAAACAAAACCCAAGACACAATAGAGAAGAAAAATACTAAGCACAAAACAACAACCCATACCAAAAAGAAATGAATGTAATGGATCTATATAACTTAATCCAAAAACCTAGTTTAAAAGGTTATGATTGTAAGAGACAAATATATGCGAGATTTAACACTTCGAGGCATGTCTAGGATTGGAAATTTGAAGCATGGACAATATAATATCAAGGTTGAACACTTAAATAACCAAAATATAGGACCAAGCTAAGTCTGAGTCTAACATTAATAAGAAATGACGTTGGAACGTAACTATATCCAAAAGCTAGTTTACAAGATTATAATTGTCTGAAATCATATACGGAGATAACAATTCATTTCCTTTACCAATTGTGTGCAACATGTCCTCACACTCTCAATATAGTAATGGACTAGACTCTGACAATACAGTAAGAAATAAACATTATTGCACCAAACTTAATTTCATAGAAATTGAAGTACCTTAGTGGAATATGCAAAATAAAAAAAAACTGCTTTATTTCTTAAATTATTAGTTTTATTTATAATAATAGACATTTACATGTAATTATCTATACTGGTGATGCACCTAGTAATTTGAATAAGGGAATTCAAAAATAATGATATTTGTACACCTAAGATATGGTGTGCATAGATAGTATTTCCATCACTTTAGTACAAATAATAGGATAAAATAATCTCAAAATTAACTAATACTTCAAATTGAATCAAGGGTGGTTCAAGGATAACACTAGTAAAAAGTTTGCTTTAGGCATCCAAAGTTTTGAGGCCTCAAAAAATTAATATTAAATTTTATGGTTTCTGTTTTGCGGAGAAATTTGACTTATTGAGAAGAGTTGCCACTTAATTTTAAAAAGGAATTAAGAAACCTTTATAAAACACTTTAAACAATTTAAAACAAGAAAATCGTTTTAAGTTAGAGATTCTAGATAAGCGGTTCTTTTTAACCTTTTAGGAAGGTGTTAGGCACCTAAAACGTCCGCTAACTTACGATTATGTGGACTGTTTGAAAATCGTCTTTGATTAACTTCTAAAAGATTAATTTGTTGAAAAGTGATTGGTTTTTAGAAAGGACTTGTGCAAAACAATTTTAGACGACTTAATAGGAATTTTAACTAAGTCTACACAAATGAAATAAGCAAGTAAACACATAAAAGGGGAAAGGGAGGAGAAAGTAAATGATTTAGGCCTTTGGGCCCAAACCAACAAAACCTGTCCTAGTCTAAATGGGTCTTTGACCTGTTTCACTTGTCCTAATCTAGCTTTTGAGCCTTTGGCTCGAATCCTGCTTCACCTGTATTAAATACAACTTTGGCTTCGAGGCTCGAATAAACGAATGAATAAATAAATAAACAAAATAAATAAAGACAGCGATACTTGACTAAATAAAACAACAAATGAGACTTTTGAGTCTCTTAGTCGCTTCAACCGTAGGACTTTAATCCATTTTTCTTCCTTCAACTCCTTTCATCCGGTATGCCATGCAATTCGTTTTAGATTTCTTTCAGGTTTGACTCCAAAGATGGGTCCCAATGGACCACGTTGATAATGCGTCAAAGAGAAGAAGTCCGTTTGGACTCAAATGCAGGTTCATGCGAAGAGGAAGAAAATAAAGAATCAATATGTGTAGGTGTATATGATAAGATAGCAGCATATCATGTCGAAAATGTATACTCATACACAAAGAATAAACCATTCGTGACATTAAAGGAACATGTACCCCATCAAAGAAATTTAAATTAAAGAGAAGATAAGGTAAAATAGTCAATTTTCATGAATTCAATCAAATGAAATCGAACAATATTTTAAGGCTATGTCAAAATTTATTGAATCATACAAGTAATTCGGGATAAAAAGGGTGGGCAACATGCAGAACAGAGACTCGCAAGAATAAGTAATTCTATCACACAAAGAGACCAGGAGTAACTCATGACACCAAATTGTACACAAAGCTAATACAAATTCCAAACAGTGCTTTCAGGATTTCAGCATTAATCATGGGAAAACTTAGTGCAAAAAATAGACCGAAATCAAGAAAAAAAAATCATTGCAACTAAATTGCTGAGAGAACACAAGCAAGAGAAGATCAAATAAATTTGTAAGCCAAAAAATCTCATATCATGGAGGTTATTATCTCGACAGACATACAATGAGTTTAACTATGGATTAATATAAACTTGAATGAAGAACCATGAACCCCTATCACAACAAGTAATATTTATACTACTAAATGTGACAGGTGAAAAGATTGTGAATCGTCATAACAACATATGAGCTAACGGTCCTAAACTACATAACCAGTGTCAAATCTAGAACATTAAGACTTCAAACAGTGAGTTGCACTCCTGCCCTCTTTAAGGGATTGAATATGAAATCAGGAGCTGACAAATATCAACAAAGGGAGAAAATAAAGTCATCACAACAAACGAACAATTGAAAAGAAACATTTCTAGTAAAGTAAGGGACTTATATTATGTATTCGTTATCCCTTCTTGACATTTCTTATCGAGAGGGATTTGAGGAAAATCTTCACAAGATTACGATTAATTAGAAAACAATCGTGAAACAAACCCAAGAGTGAGTGAATTACCAGCAATACTAAACTAGAACAATAAAAGGGCTTAAAACAACGAATTTATGACAAGCTGGTGATTAACGATATAAAATTTATAGCAGAATAATGACAACCTAAAGAGTATATCTATGACAGGTAGAGCTCAAAAGAAACAGTAACCATTATTTGACGATATTGTCATAAAATAATAAACTTTTAAGCTAATCGAAGCACACGATATTAACTGGAGCAAGAAACAACGAACATCACAGTAACAACCATCATAATAAAACCTATGGCCATCAAATGATGTCTACAGCGAACAATCCAGCACAAGATCATTAGAACAACACTTTTCACTACAGAATGATGTGATGAAGCAGAAGTAGTCAAAAACTTAAATGGAAATGGAATGTTACCTTTTGGGGAGCAGAAAAATGAGACGACAAACTAGTACGGAGATCACGACCACCAGAAAAACTTCTTCGCCATCAGCTCGACACTCTAATTTCGTTACCGAACTTTCGAAACAAGAACCGAATTTCTATTTGAGACTCAATTTTCTCAAGAATTTCTCTCTTTTCTATTTCTGCCTTTTTGAGATTTTTTCTCTCTTTTCGAACTCAAGATTTTCCAACCCCCACTTTCGAACCAAAAATCTCCTAAAAGAACAGAAAAAAAATAACCCCCCAAAACAGTGACCCCAAGGGTCTTTATATAGAAGACATATTGGGGATAAATTGGGGATTTTTTAAGGAGATTTTGAAATTTAAAATTTCCATCCCCCTCCCCCCGCTTCGATTTTCATCAGCAAAATGGTACTCCATTTTGGATTTTCCCCCTTTTTTAAAATGGGTGGACAAATATCTTTTGACCAAAATGAATTGTACTCAAGAACCAATGAAAATCAACCAACTATTGTATGAAATCGTACAATCTTATCGGTGAAATATAGGATTGAACCGTTGGAGAGGCCAACGCATCGATTTCTAGAAGTTTCTAGGATTTTCTCATTTAAAATCGAGTGGAACGGGCATGGGTTTTCCGGGATAAGGGTTGACGTGGTTAGGGGTTAATCGGGTCTTTGGGTGGTTGAGATTGTCGTTGTTGAGATTGTTGGTTGAAGCTGGTTGATTGTACGCAACTTTGCTGCTGAAATTATGTTAAAGGGTTTTGTGAAAAAGAGGAGAAATAGGGTAGTAGGCTATGTCAAATGATTTTGGAGTGGGCTTGTGTTGTTGTAATGGGTTGTTGAGTATTTAAGGGGAATGGGCTGGTTATTAGAGCAATTGGGCCTTAAATTGGGGTTATTTAATAACCCCTATTAAATCTAATTGGGTTATTAAATAATCCTAATTAGATTAGAATAATTATAATTAAATTAAATTGGATTAAGAATAACTCAAATTAAATTTAATTAGATTAAAATAATCCCAATTAAGAAATGTTAACTTTTGAGATTAAGATTGTATTACAATTTAAATGACTTATTTAAATTCTAACCAAATTGAATATCTATTGGTTGCATTACAATTGGGCCAATTGGTTTCAATTGAGGTCATATTTACTTTGTTTAGTAAATTGAATTGCAATATGGCATGAATCAAGTAACAAATTAACCTCGAGTTTCTTAATTTAATAAAAATCCAACAAATATTTCTCCAAATAAAATATTTCGAGAACAAATCATATTTAAAATCAAGAATTTATCCATTTGTATTAGTTTTCAAGTTTAATCAATAAAAGACTAATTTGATAAAATATTCATTTAAATAACAAAAATGTAAAATCTTTAATTAAATGATAAAAAAACTATTTTAAAAAGCATTTATTTGGAAAAAATAATTTTTATGATTTTATTTGAAAATCGAAGAAACTCGAGATTAAACTTAGTTGTGGAGGACAAAAATTAGGTGTCAACAACTTCCCCCTCCCTTTGGGTAGGATGGATGGAAGTAATCCTGGGCAAAGAGAGGTTGACTTTCCTAATTTTTGTCCGACCTCAAATTCAAATATGATAGAGGTTGGTTTTCACACAAGTTTCATGGAGTTATAGCTGAACCTCAGTATCAGGTTTCCTACATATCTCAGGTTTCATGAGAATTCAGGCCACTTGTAGTTCATAAAGCTTGATTTAAAGCACGATTTTTAAAAGATTCACCAGCTATCTCGATTTTAGAGTTTTTAATGAAACCGAGAAGCTGGGGAATAAAGAAATTTGGGGGGAGGTTGGAATGCAGTCGATTTTTATGCATAGAGCCCAACCTATATATCCCTGAGACTCAGGGAATCAGACTGCCTGCTGTTCGACTCAATCCGTAGAAATGATAGTCTTCTATTTCAGACGATCATTGGCTCGGGATGAGTGACAAGTTAATGAGTTGTGAAAAATATGCTTGTAAACTCTTAACCATGAATGTGGATCTCTTCATATCCATAGGTAAGAACTTACCTGGACATAATTTCCAAAACTCTAGGTGTCCTATCACTCAAATTTGAAAGAAAGAGAAGACTACCCTCGATGTAAGTTCAGAGGTATCTCAAAGGCGAAGTTGAAACGATAATATCTTGGAAATACCCATATGCCTTCTAATAGGGGTGTGGTTGGATGGTGGTGGCGATCAGCCTTTAGCTCGCGTCCAAAGAGTTTGACGTTACTCTTTAGACTATGTCCCGTTTTGCTGCTAAGAAAGAGTTCCACGTTGTGCTGCGTCCTTTTTGGAATCGTCCGCACCTGTGATTTTGATTTGAGATTTTCATCTGCTCGGATGATCTCAACAATATCTCAAACAGAAATCATTAGTAATAAGCTCAATTCACGAAAGAGGTGTATAGTTTTTTTTTGTCATATCTCTGCATGAGTTGTTGTCTAAAAGCGAAGTCATCCTTTCTTATACCTGTTTGGTAGGAAATAACTCGCAATAATATGCACAACAACTAGCTCATTTTTTGAGCAAATATGTATTCAAAGTGGGGTGGCCCTTTTGGACACCGACGACACTTTTGCGGAACGGTCCCTGCAACCGTGTAATCTTGTGTTGATGAGGCAAACCGTTTTGTCACCTATAATGCTTGTTGTATGTGGAATGATAACCTCTCCGGTTATTGCCGATGATCAATTTATAAATTTCCCTTAAATGATCAATCTTTGGATAATCTTGTGTATTATTTGATGTTGGATACAATATGACTTACAGATATCGTTTGAATTTCTAGATTTTAGGTAATCCTGCACATTATCCAACCTTAGATAAGAGATGGCTTATAGATATTCCTCCAATCACTAACTTTTAGGTGTTCCTGCACATCATCCGACCTTGAATATAATATGACTTATAGATATCACTCAAATTGCTAGTCCTTGGGTAATCCTGCACATAATCGATCTTGGATATGATGCAGATTATAGAGAAACCTTGGCCGTATCAATTTGATAATCTCACATATTCTCCGATAAGGATTTAGTTGCGACTTATGGATAACCTCCAGACTATCTATTTTTGGGCTATCTTGCACACTATCCGGTTAGGATGTTGTTGTGTCTTACCGATGACATACAGGATATCAACACATAGGTGATCTTGTACACTATCCTATTTCAAATAATATGACTTATAGATGACCCTCAAATTGTCAATTCTAGGAAATCTTATATATCATTCATCCTTAGATAGCGACTTAAAGGTGTCCCTTCAAATTGTGTGCTCTTGATGCATTCAGTTACTGATTCATAAAATGATGAGATATCCTCAACACCAGAGTTTGTGTCTAGCATGTCAACAAATATTAAATGATGATGATATCCTCGACGCTAGCGTTCATGACTCGCGTGTCAACAGATATTAAATGCTGATGATATCCTCGACGCTAGCATTTGTGTCTCGCGTGTCAACAGATATGAATTACTGATGATATCCTCGATGCCAGCGTTTATTTCTCGTGTGTGAACAGATATTAAATGGCTCTCTTAGCATTAAATGGCCCTCTTCGAGATAATATGAATGTCCCTCTTGGCAAAGATATAAAATGGCCCTCTTGGCAATGATATGCAATGGCCCTCTTGGCCATGATATGAAATGGTCCTCTGGGCGATGATATGAATGGCCCTCTTGGCAATTTGAAAACAGTTTCACCTGAGCTTGTTTGTCTGCGTCTTGCTTTCTACATATACCTGTACTCAAGGTAGACGATTAGCAGACACAAAGTCGCTTTTGCTAGCGACTATTTTCTAGAAAAATTCTAAATACAATATTTGAAAAGAAGACAAGACACTTTTGTTTGTCCTCCATGATCTCAAGAAATGAGATGGATAATTCAAAAGGTCCTCAATAAATGGGTATTAAACCCATTTTTAGGGATACCCAAAAATACCGTTCTTGAGCATTAGTGCTCTGGTGTGTCTCCCAATTTACTCAGGGATTTTTTAAAGAGACTCTTATTTTTGTGTATTGGTCCCTGCATCCACAGAAAAATGATTAGTTTGAGTGAAACTACTCCGTGTTGACCTTCTTCGATTCTTCGTTTTCTCCACTCCATCTTTTGGGTACTCCACCATGTTGGTACCTCCACCCTGGCTCCCTTCTCCTATAGACGCCTAGGCAATCACTAAGTAAAAGATTTTGTAAAGATTTTTCAAAAGTAGTCTTATTTTTAGAAAATAGTTTTGAAAGTTTCTATAAAAGCTTTCAAAAATCTCTGTCAGTCATGTCATGAACTAGCTCAACGAACGTATTCCTCTTAGTTTTGACTATATCCAATGAAGGAGTTCTAGAACTCATCATCATTGTTAGAGGGTTCTACAAATGGTTTCGTCATAGCCGAAGATTTAGTTTACCTAGACTTTATCACAGGTGGTGATTCTCAAATCTTGACTTCGACCAGTAGTGCCGGGGAATTTTGAAATACACTCTAGTATTTGGTGGAAATTTTGAGGCCTCCCTCAAAATTTCTGCCCCAGTTTAAAGCTTTTTGATATGATGCCAACTCGAGAGGATCTGAAGTCTTTATTGGTCTTCGTTCTCTTTGTTGGATGACGATCTTCCTTTTATGAATTTTCGAGATTACTTCTCAAAAATTCTACCCCAGTTTCCATTTTCTTAGGTTATATGACCGAGCCGTTGGGGCACCTAAGTATCCCGTTGAAGCAGGAATCAGGTCAAATGTAGTTCAAAACTATGCTAAGGATATATAGAAAAATCTAATGGCTTGACGCAAGCCGACATAGGCCGCCTACGTATCTCATTCTTGAGAATTCAGGTCATTATGTAGTTCATACATAAAAGGAAAGGATAAATTTTCCTAAGGGGTTGACCGAAGCCGACATAGG
Source organism: Capsicum baccatum var. pendulum (assembly GCA_030864225.1). Classification (NCBI taxonomy): domain Eukaryota; kingdom Viridiplantae; phylum Streptophyta; class Magnoliopsida; order Solanales; family Solanaceae; genus Capsicum; species Capsicum baccatum. The sequence goes on from CM061554.1 coordinate 45,642,006, forward strand.
CCACCTACGTATCTCATTCTTAAGAATTCAGGTCAAACATAGTTCGTACACAAAGGGAAGGGGTTGGGTTCTAGGCAATTACATATCATAAAATTGATACTATTATAAAGGCGATTACAAATAAGCCAAGAAACAAAAACTATAACATCTTTCAAGCACAATATCTCTTTACCGCATCAGAATTGATTGGTTTGGTCCACTCTTGACCATCTATCTCAGGTAGGATTAGGGCTCCTCTAAGTTGGGCTTCTTTTGATTTTCACATTCCTCTGTATCTATTACTAATTTCTCCTCATCATCTTTTCTGTTCATCATTATTTCCTTCACTTTGTTTGTCTAACCCTTGACATGACATGACATTGACAGGATTTTAAATTATTTCTACCAAAATAAACCATGCTAGATAATCATATTTTAAAAAATAACTTCTTAAATAAAGGGAGGCCTTTTGGAAAATAAATAAAAACTATGGCTCATGACCCACACAAATGTGGGCCCATGCCTTTTTGAAAGTTGTAAAACACGAAACAAAAATTTGAGACATAAAAGAGTGGATTACAGGGCCTTTTCTGGATCATCACCTATTTTAAAAACTACTAGTAATTGCCCTTTTTATCTACTACGATGGGTGACGGGTTATGAGTGGAGTAGAGGTCCAGTTTTGCAAGGCCTTCTCTAATGCAATCTTTTTCACCCCACCAAACTTTGGGAAATCATCTGGTAGAGTATTGCATCCTTCCAACAGATCTCCTATCCCATCCCCAAGACCATCATCGTTTGACATCTCATGTATGGGAAATGACTGGTACAAGAGCGGCAAGGACCTAAACAGACTCTCCTTTGAATTATCTTCGATCTCATCTTTCTTTCTTGATTGGTATCCTACTCCACGCTTAAATGTTCTTTCCGAGACCATAATAGGCTCAATAATTCCTTTTGAATTCTTACTCAAGTCAGCCACAACTTTCTCTATCATTTCCACTCCTACTGTCTTTTTGGAGTTTCATGAATCCATATTAGCAATTGTCTCACTAGATACCCATTCGCCTGCTATTTCGATCATGCTAACCGTGGCTCTCTCATGATTAGGCAATGGGTTACTAGCAACATTTGGTGCCGGTGCCTGAAAAGTGATGATCTTCTGGTTAATCAAGTCCTAGATCTTGTGTTTCAGATTGATGTAATCTTTAGTATTATGCCCGGGAGCTCCTGAATGATAAGTACAGACTTGATCGGCATGAAAGAATCAAGAATTGTTATTGGTAGTCTTTGGTGGAATAGGCTGTAAATAATCGACCTTCATCAATCTTCCAAAGAGATGGGTACGACTTTTAGCCAATGGAGTGAATTTTTTGGAAGGCTTCTTCTCGAGGCTTACACGTGGGTGGTTATACTAATTTTGATTAGCAGGAGGAGGTACTTGATGATAGTTTGGAGACGCTTGGACATTTATTTGATTGTTTGGATGAATAGCTTGAACATGAGATTGATAATTTGGTTGCGGAATTTGGCACTGGGTTAAATATTTGAAATTGGAGCTTGATATTGGTGATGGGCGTAGAATATAGGCTAAAAATTTGGTGACGGTGGTGAGGAAATAACATTCCTAGGCTTGAATTTCCTCTTCAATTTATCAACAAAATCAATAGAGACCACAGTCACATCCTCTCTTTTCTTCTTTGAGAATGCAGAAGATTCAGATGATGTTGGGGTTTTGGCAATTTTTCCTGTTCGGAAGCCTTCCTCTAACGATTCCCCAATCTTTACTTAATCTGTGAAAGTTGCTCGGACTGCGGATACCAACCTGGTATAATATTCTCCCTCCTAAGCACGAGAGAACACAGACACCATTTTTTTCTCAGACATGAGAGGTTGTACTTTGGCAGCTTCCTTTCTCCAACGGAAGGCATAGTCTCAGAAACACTCATCATTTCTCTACTTGATCCGATCTATTGAATATCGATCAGGGACTATTTCAATGTTGAATGAAAACCTATTAAGGAAACTTTTTGCCAATGCCCTCCAACTAGTCTATTTTTTCAGTTCTTGAGACGTGACCAATCTAAGACTTTGCCACTTAAGCTTCGGCTGAATAAGCGCATTAATAATGCCTCATTTTTCCCTACTCTCACCATTTGATCACAATACTTCTTATATAGGCCATTGGATTTCCGTTGCCATCGAACACTTCAAATTTATGGACCTTATACCCTTCTAGTAGATCTACTCCAGGGTGAACACATAAATCATTGGTACCTAACCCATCGTTGTTCCCCGTTCTATGAGATTCCTTGATCCTCATGATCTTTTCATTCATAGCTAGCAACTTCCTTTCATGATCGGTCCTCTAATCTTTCTCCTTCTCGTAATGGTCCACCTCAAGATTAGGAAGGGAATTATAGATGTCAGGGGATATGATGACATGAGAAGGATTTGGAAAGACGACTTTATTTTTTGGATGAAAGGAAGTTGGTTGGTGGATGGGCAGAATATTTTGGAAACTAGAAAAGTTTTATGGAATTTGAGAGTAGCTTGGTGGGATATGGGAGGGATTCTGCGGATTCAGAAATGAAGTTTATGGGTTCGAAGATAGATTTGACAGATTTGGTAGATCTGGGGATGGATTTTATTGATTTACCAATGGGTTCTTGGGATTTGGGAATGAATTTTATAGATTTGGAGAAGGATTTTATGGGACAAGGGTTGGATTTTGCGAATGGTAAGCATCTGGGTTATTTTCATAATTGGTATTTTGGACAAGTGGAGGCGAAGAGATGGACGATATCTTATTTGGCTGATCCCCGAGAATAGGCGTACTGAGGGGAGGGATTTGGAGTGAAGTCCCGTGTCCTCCTGGAGCGGGAGCATTGACAGTGATGGCTAGGTTAGCCAAATCTCGAGTACAATTTATTTCCTCTTGAAACATTTCTAGCTTTCTTGTGAGTTTCGCAATCATCTCACTCTGTTCCTCTATTACATTGTCCCTGATGGTCAATGTATTTTCTTCGACATTTCTAGTCATTATTGAATGATGGTCAGAGGATGGGATTTTTTGCTCTTTTGACCGGGTGAAGTAAGGATGTTCTGTCAGCTTATTTCAACACGGAGTATTTTTCTATTATCTGTAAAGTAAAACAACTCAAAGGCAAATGTGTTAGTTTCCACATGTGATAAGCAATGCAAAATACTTGACAAGAAATAGCCACATAGAGTTGTTTGTGTCATAGCCAAATCCATCTATAGGAGCATAGCGGATAAAATTGTCTTTGATCCAAACAAACGTACATAAACACATAAGACAATTATATCACATAAGAACATTATAATAATGCGTATCCTAACTGGGGTGATCCTTTTGAGCCAAGGGTTTGGGCCTAACGATTTTTGTAGCAAAATATATGCTTGCTTAAGGTCAATCCATTATCCCCCAACTTTTATAGACACTAAAAGGGCATAAATGCCCACAAAAGATAACAAAAGAGGGATACAATCTTTAGAGAAAGGGAAATAACATGAAAGAAGACACGTTCCCACACAGGGGATAGAAAAAAATAATTCCTAAGTGCCTCTTATATCAGCCTTCGCCTTCTTAGCTTTGTCCATTTATTATATTGGTGACATCCGTTGACGTTCAAACTGTGTCTTAGATGCAACCTCCCAAATCGATCAATTTCTTGCTTAAATTGCTTCAATTCTTCTTACGAAAGTAAGCAAATCTATCTTTTTCCCAACCCCCAAAGGATAATGGATTGAATTAGACAGGTATACATTTTATTCAACACTTAAATATGGTTCGTCTATAATTGACTCGGGGTCAATAGATGCAGGGCAGGTTTTCTAATGGCCCAATACCCAGCTCGGGTATTAGGTTGTCCTAGGCTCATGCCTAAAATAAGGTTTTGGTTTCGTTCTATCCTAGGTGTCTAGAGTGGATTTGAACACTAGTTCTCAAGCAGACAACTTGAGTTTGAAAATACGAATAGCCATCAGATGACTCACGTTCTAATAATTCATTCGTATTTCCAACACCGGGACATCCACGAAACCCTAAAATAGTTTAAATAATGCAGGAATATGCCATGAGATGCGATAGTTAAACTTTACAGAATCGAAACATATAAACACATAAACAGTTAATCAAAAGATGAAATCAAACATTTGGTTAGAACCTAGTTCAAAAACTCCCCAGTAGAGTCGCCATTTTTGTTTTGCGGAGAAATTTGACTTATTGAGAAGAGTCGCCACTTAATTTTAAAAAGGAATTAAGAAACATTTATAAAACACTTTAAACGATTCAAAACAGGAAAATTATTTTAAGTTAGATATTCTAGATAAACGGTTCTTATTAAAATTTTAGGAAGGTGTTAGTCACCTAAAACGTCCGCAAACTTACGATTATTTGGACTGTTTGAAAATCGTCTTTGATTAACTTCTAAAAGATTAATTTGTTGAAAAGTGATTGGTTTTTAGAAAGGACTTGTGTAAGACAATTTTAGACGACTTAATAGGAGTTTTAACTAAGTCTACACAAATGAAATAAGCAAGAAAACACATAAACGGGGAAAGGAAGGAGAAAGTAAATGATTTAGGCCATTGGGCCCAAACCAACAAAATCTATCCTAGTCTAAATGGGCCTTTGACCTGTTTCACCTGTCCTAATCTTATTTTCGAGTCTTTGGCTCGAATCCTGCTCCACCTGTATTAAATACAACTTTGTCTTCGTGGCCTGAATAAACGAATGAATAAATAAATAAACAAAATAAATAAAGGCAATGATACTTGACTAAATAAAACAACAAATGAGACTCTTGAGTCTCTTAGTCGCTTCAACCGTAGGACTTTAATCCATTTTTCTTCCTTCAACTCCTTTCATCCGGTATGCCATACAATTCGTTTTAGATTTCTTTTAGGTTTGACTCCAAAGATGGGTCCCAATGGACCACGTCGATAATGCGTCAAAGAGATGAAGTTTGTTTGGACTCAAATACGGGTTCATGCGAAGAGGAAGAAAATAAAGAATCAATATGTGTAGGTGTATATGATAAGATAGAAGCACATCATGTCGAAAATGTATACTCATACACAAAGAAGGAACCATTCGTGACATTAAAGGAACATGTACCCCATCAAAGAAATTTAAATTAAAGAGAATATAATTTAAAATAGTCAATTTTCATGAATTCAATCAAATGAAATCGAACAATATTTTAAGGCTATGTCAAAATTTATTGAATCATACAAGTAATTCGGGATAAAGAGGGTGGGCAACATGCAGAACAGAGACTCGCAAGAACAAATAATTCTATCACAAAGAGACCAAAAGTAACTCATGACACCGAATTGCACTCAAAGCTAATACAAATTCCAAACACTGCTTTCAGGATTTCAGCATTAATCATGGGAAAATTTAGTGCAAAAAATAGACTGAAATCAAGAAAAAAAACAAAATCATTGCGACTGAATTGTTGAGAGAACACAAGCAAGAGAAGATCAAATAAATTTGTAAGCCAAAAAATCTCATATCATGGAGGTTATTATCTCAACAGACATGCAATGAGTTTAACTATGGATTAATATAAACTTGAATGAAGAACCATGAACCCCTATCACAACAAGTAATATTTATACTACTAAATGTGACAGGTGAAAAGATTGTGAATCGTCGTAACAACATATGAGCTAACGGTCCTAAACTACATAATCAGTGTCAAATCTAGCACATTAAGACTTCAAATAGTGAGTTACACTCCTGACCTTTTTAAGGGATTGAATGTGAAATCAGGAGCTGAAAAATATCAACAAAGGGAGAAAATAAAGTCATCACAACAAATGAACAATCAAAAAGAAACATTTCTAGTAAAGCAAGGGACTTATATTATGTATTCATTATCCTTTCTTGACATTTCTTGTCGAGAGGGATTTGAGGAACATCTTCACAAGCTTACGATTAATTAAAAAACAATTGTGAAACAAACCCAAGAGTGAGTGAATTACCAGCAATACTAAACTAGAACAATAAAAGGGCTTAAAACAAAGAATTTGTCAGTTAAAAACTACAATACTCAGGGCATGACAAGCTGGTGATTAACGACATAAAATTTGTAGCACAATAATGACAACCTAAAGAGTATATCTACGACAGGTAGAGCTCAAAAGAAACAATAACCATTATTTGACGGTATTGTCATAAAACAATAAACTTTAAAGTGAATCGAAGCACACGATATTAACTGGAGCAAGAAACAATGAACATCATAGTAACAAGCATTATAATAAAACCTATGGCCATCAAATGGCGTCTACAGCGAACAATCCAGCACAAGATCATTAGAATAACACTTTTCACTACAGAATGATGTGATGAAGCAGAAGTAGTCGAAAACTTAAATGGAAGTGAAATGTTACCTTTTGGGGAGCAGAAAAATGAGACAACGAACTAGTACGGAGATCACGACCAGCCGAAAAACTTCTTCGCTGTCAACTCGACACTCTAATTTAGCTGACGAACTTTCAAAACAAGAACATAATTTCTATTCGAGACTGAATTTTCTCAAGAATTTCTCTCTTTTCTTTTCTCCCTCAGCTTCTCGAACCAAAATTTCCTTTCTTGTGTTTCTGCCTTTTTGAGAATTTTTCCCTCTTTTTGGACTCAAGATTTTCCAACACCCACTTTCGAACCAAAAATCTCCTGAAAGAAGAGAAAAAAAAGACCACCCAAAATAGTGACCCCAAGGGTCTTTATATAGAAGACGTATTGGGGGTAAATCGGGGATTTTCGAAGGAGATTTTGAAATTTGAAATTTCCATCCCCCCCTCCTCGCTTTGGTTTTCATTAGCAAAATGGTACTCCATTTTGGATTTTTTCCCCTTTTCGAAATGGGTGGACCAATATCTTTTGACCAAAACGAATTGTACTCAAGAACCAATGAAAATCAACCAACTATTGTATGAAATTGTACAATCTTATTTGAGAAATGCGGGATTGAACTGTTGGAGAGGCCAACACATCGATTTCTAGAAGTTTCTAGGATTTTCTCGTTTAAAATCGAGTGGAATGGGCATGGGTTTCGCGGTATACGGGTTGACGTGGTTAGGGGTTAACCGGGTCTTTGGGTGGTTGAGATCATCATTGCTGAGATTGTTGGTTGAAGTTGGTTGATTGTAGCAGCTTTGCTGCTGAAATTGTGAAAAAAGGTTTTGTGGAAAAGAGGGGAAATAGGGTAGTAGGCCGGGTCAACTGATTTTGGAGTGGGCTTGTGTTGTTGTAATGGGCTGTTGAATATTTAAGGGGAATGGGCTGGTTATTGGAGCAATTGGGCCTTAAATTGGGGTTATTTAATAACCCCTATTAGATCTAATTGGGTTATTAAATAACCCTAATTAGATTAGAATAATTATAATTAAATTAAATTGGATTAAGAATAACTCAAATTAAATTTAATTAGATTAAAATAATCTCAATTAAGAAATGGTAACTTTTGGGATTAAGATTGTATACAATTTAAACGACTTATTTAAATTCTAATCAAATTGAATATCTATTGGTTGCATTACAATTGGGCCAATTGGATTTCAATTGAGGTCATATTTAATTCATTCGCTAAATTGAATCGCAATCTGGTACGAATCAAGTAACAAATTAACCTCGAGTTTCTTAATTTGATAAAAATCCAACAAATATTTCTCCAAATAAAATATTTCGAGAACAAATCATATTTAAAATAAAGACTTTATCCATTTGAATTAGTTTTCAAGTTTAATCAATAAAAGTCTAATTTGATAAAATATTCATTTAAATAACAAAAATGTAAAATCTTTAACTAAATGTTAAAAAAACTATTTTAAAATGCATTTATCTAGAAAAAATAATTTTTGTGATTTTATTTGAAAATCGAAGAAACTCGAGATTAAACGTAGTTGTGGAGGGCAAAAATTAGGTGTCAACAATTTCAACTTCACTTTAAATAATAATGAAGATCGTGAAATAGTTTAAAAAAAATTATCTTACAAAAATACAAAAAGAAAGAGCTATCTAATTTTTGCTAAAAATATTTTAGAACTTTGAATTAAACTACTCAAATTTTATATTAATAATTAATGTTTTAGAAACAACATCCAAATTGATGAATTGCAAACAAATGACTAACATCTAATTAATTAGAATGAATCTTTCTTTTATTAATAGTCATATTTTATACAATCTTTGGCTACAATTATTATTACATATTTTATTCAAGAAATACACAGTTTCTATACACATTTTATAAATACATATTTTATACAATGATTATAAAGTTTCTATACACATTCTATACACATTCTATAGATTTTTTTATTTATATTTTATACATATACATATTTTCTATAATTATACAATTTCTATAAATATATCGTATATATATATATATATATATATATATATAATTATATCATTTTTATATAATTGTTATAACTTAATAGTATTTTTTTAAAAAAAAGTACTATTAAGTTAACAAGACAACTATTTTTAAAGGGGAAATATCCATATGCTATCACGTGAATTGTCATGAATGACACCTTTCTTGGAATTAAATTAAAATTAAATCCAATTAATATATGAGTACATACTACTTTGGAATACTTAACACTTTTATGGGGAAAAAAAAGTAATCTTTCTTGGAACTTGACAATTTCCTAAAGAAACGGACAACATTCATTTCCTCGCCTAAATTTTATTTTAGAGTTAATTCCTCAAAATGTCATTAAACTTGTGTAAAGATATATTTGGAGAATCACAAAGAAAGTGAAATTAAATGTAATTACATAATTCAATTCTCTATTAGGAATAGAGAATTAGGTACAATTTTGTGATGTAATTACAAAGTTATATTTTATTTTATTTTTTAAATACAATTTAATATCTTTTCTATTTCTATTATTTGAATTTCTTTTTTTCTTTTTACTTTTTTTTTATTTTACATTATTTATCTTTTATCGCTTTTTTTCTCATTTTCCAACTTTACTTCTTATGATTTAATATAATTACTCATATTTTTTTCTTTATTTAACGCATTATTGTATTTTTTATAATTTTTATTCTAGTATTTGAATTAAAGTAGTATTTTATTATTGAATGAGATTATAGACTTATGTGTTGTTCGTTCTTCTGAATTATATTTAGTCGTTAGAATTTTATACAAGAGTATTATGTTTTTCTCTTGGATTTTGAATTTATCGGTTTATTTGTATTAGTAGTATAGACATGCTATTCGAATTGCATGTCACTGGAAATTGTCTAATAACATATAATTTAATTTTTCTATGGCTTTCCAAATATGTCCTTAACTATTTTTTAATTTCACCTTATTTTGGAAAGATGTACATAGTTTAATGAAAATATTTTCCTAAAAAATTAACAAAAGTTACTTTAGTAGGATGTTTGCACAAGTTTAATGGCAATTTAAAAAATTAACTCGACAATTTGAAGTGATATGCAATATAAAATAACAAGTCTATAGTACTAAAAAAAATAAATTGAAACATAAAACAAAACACAAATTGAAAATTCAAGGAAAAAACACAATACTCTTATATAAAATTTCAATGAGTAAAGAATTCAAACGAAAGGAAAAACACATAAGTCATCTCATTCAATAATGAAATACTACTTTAATTCAAACAATAGAATAAAAATGCAATAATGCGCTATATGAAGAAAAATACGAGTAATTATATTTAACCATAAGAGGTAAAGGTTGGGAAATGAGAAGAAAAAAGATAAAAGATAAATGATGTAAAATGAAAAAAATAAAAAAATTAAAATAATAGAAATAAAAAATAAAATTAAAAGAAAAATTAAAATTAAAAAAATGTAATTTTGTAATTACATCGCGTAATTGCACCTAATTCTCTATTTCTAATTGAGAATTGGACTATGTAATTACATCTAATTTCACTTTCCTTGTGGTTCTCCAAACATATTCTTAATAACTTCTTAGTTTTACCTTATAATGGAAAAAAGTGCATAGTTCAGTGACTATATTGTCCTAAAAGAAACAAAAGTTACTTTAGTGGGATGTTTACACAAGTTCAATGACATTTTGAGGAATTTACTCTTTATTTTAAGAAAAAAAAATCATGACTGTACAAATTTAATGAATAAGTGTTTTTTATTTAATAATTAGGTAGCAAATGTTATATAACAATATTAATTAGGTGTCCATTGATATGAGTGATAATATAGTAGTAAATGATCTTTTTGGAAAAAAAAATTCAAATAACAACAACACACTCAATTTATTCTCGTAAAAGGAGATCAATTTATGAATTGAATATTAAATATAATTTACGTTTAGTTATTTTATGAAAATTTAGAACTTTTTTTTTTTAAAGTGAAAAAATTGAAAATTCTAATTATGAGGGAGAGAATTACAAGGTAAAAATTCCGTTAGTTGAAAATATGAGTTGTTCTATTGACGTCGTCGTGGAGGATAAGGTAAAAATTAGAGTCTGGAGCAGCTGAAAGGATTAATTTTTAGAGTAAATTTTTTAAGGAAACGATGAATATTGAAAAAATTAAATGAAATAGGTTAGTGACTCGTAAGTCGCTGGACCATAATAATTTATAAGTCGCTGATCCACCATCGACTTTCTTTATTTTTTAAAATTTATTTTTAGTCTTTCTTATGTAAATTTCTTATTTGTGTTTGAGTCAAGTTAATTTATATCACTTGATTTCATGTCGATCCCTCCAAGAGATCAAAATCATTGTCTGGTAAGTTTTTGAACAATAAGACAACCTTTAAATGAAATATACAAATGCGATTATCGAAAAATTTATTAGTACGGAGAAATAAAGATAAGAATCATCATGTTAAATATAAATTTCATCGTACGTTGCAACTTTATTGACCGAAAAAATATTAAATATTATCTTGAAAAAGGTGACAAAAGATTAGAGTGACAAGAGATTAGAGGATAATTAATTCTACAAATTATTTATTATACATTTAATTGAGTAAATTACGAAATAAATTAATCAAAAATAAAATTAAATATTTCAAGTTATAAAGTTATTTTTATTCCACTTAAACTTATTCCTAACCATAACAGACCTTCTTTTCTAATGTTGTAGTATTAAAATGTATTTTGAGTAAAATTAGTAATGTTTTGTGAATCTCAATACGTAAGGTAGATATTTTTTATTTGAATTGAGAATCCTTTAGAAGCATCCTCTTTAACTTTATAAAATAGAATTAAAGATCTTCACACACCATACTTTTTCTACATCTTGGACCTTATTTTTTATAAAATGTTATTCTTACTCTTCTTTTTTTTTTTACAATTTTTTTCCTGAAAAAGGTACCTTGTCCTTCATTTAGAAAGAATATATATATATATATATATATATATATATATATATATATATATATATATCTTTTTTATTGATTAAAGTGATAATAATGTTAACAAGAAGAAGAAAATTGACGAGAGTAAATGTAGAGTCTGACCTGCCTTGTAGTTTTACAACTAATTTCCATATATAATTAGACTATTAAATTTAAAAACCAAATTAATGGAAATTTAATAGAGTAATAATAGGCTTTAAATTGTTATCTTTTTAAGTAGTGCATTGTTTGTAAAAATATATTATTTGTTTACAAAAATATCCTTCACTTTAGTTAACTTAATTATTTTTATGTTTCTATTCCTATAATTTTTCTCTGTGTTCAGTTATGTGTCAATATATAAGATTCATACGTATTTATCTAAATAATACTTATTATTAAAACTGTACATTGCACTTTAATAATCGTATTATATTGTCCTAATGTTGATATTTTATGGTTAAACATATTTTGCCTTCTTAGCCTCAAATCACAGAACATTTTGATCCATGAACAGTACTTTATCCCGTTTAAAGGACACAACTTATAAAGAGTAATACGTGTAGGAGAAAAAACAAAATCCTACAGTTGTGAGAAAGTGAAAATTAAAGAATTAGTTTAGTCATTTAATAATTTTATTCAAGGATAAATTAGGGTGGGATAATTTATACCACCAAATGTGTGAGATAACTTCAGGGGTGGCTCAACGCAAATTGTGGCCTAAAGCCAACTTTAAGAAGAGGCCTTAAATTTAATTAATAAAATTATAAATATATTTGTTTGATTTCTTTTCTTTTTGTTTTATTGTGATGGTGTACATACCATCTTGTATGTATATTGACTATTCATGTGACTACATATTAGTGCTTATTATATAGTTTTTGAACTAGATATTAGTTTTTGAACATCTAAATTTTAAATATTGCATTTATCTAATCTTATTTAGCTTCAAAAATTAGTCAAATTAACCGTCGAAACAAAAAATTGCATAAATTGAAACGAAAGGAATATTTGTCTAATAATATCTACTTGTTTCTACATAAACTCAATAAAATATTCAAAAGACAAGTATGAATTTTATTCTTTTAACGAAACAAGGATACTAATTCTCTAATATATACTATATAATATTAAATATTAGTGAGAATATGGGGCCTTTAATTTGGGGGCCTAAAGCCTTGGCTTTAGTTGCTTCCCCCTTGAGCCGGCACTGGATGACTTATCCCGATTCTATTATTAGTCCTGAAATAAGTTATCTCGAGTATTGCCAACCAAATGATGCATTAAGAAATTTATCCTGAAATTATTATTTTATATTTGAATTATTTGCCTTAGTACCTCACCCCAAACGGACCCTTAGATTTTCCTATATATAATCAAAGTACACAGCTATCTTCACATCAATTATAGCTGTTACAAACTCCCTGTCCCTTATCAAGAAAAAAAGAAGAAAAATAGAGCATTTGCCATCCTTCTTCCATCTACCATACTTCAATTACAAAATCTTGAGATTTAAATTCTATATCATTCATATCAATTTTATATCAACGTTGTTTCCTTATTTCTTATATGCATTTCTTTCTCTAATAAATTGGAGATCTGCAAAAATCTATAGATTTTATATGAATATCTTATATCTCCAATAATGACTTATATCTCGCTGATCCATGAGCGACTTTCTTTATTTTTTTTTAATTTATTTTCAGTCTTTCTCATGTAAATTTCTTACTTATGTTTGAGTTAAGTTAATTTATATCACTTGATTTCATGTCGATCCCTCCAAGAGATCAAAATAATTGTCTGGTAGGTTTTTGAACAGTAAGACAACCTTTAAATGAAACATACAAATGCGATTATCAAAAAATTTAATAATACGGAGAAATAAAGATGAGAATCATCATTTTAAATACAAATTTTATTGTACATTGTAACTTTATTGACTGAAAAAAATATTACATATTGTCTTAGAAAAAAGTAACAAGAGATTAACAGATAATTAATTCTACAAATTATTAATTGTATATTTAATTGAGATAAATTACGAAAGAAGAAAACTGACGAGAGTAAATGTAGAGTCTGACCTGCCTTGTAGTTTTGCAACTAATTTCCATATATATAATTCAAATATTAAACTAAAAAACTAAAACAATGGAAACTTAATGGAATAATAGGCTTTAAATTGTTATCTTTTTTTATGAATAAAAACTAGGGGCGAGCGTTGGGTATTCGGTTCGGTATTTTCAAATTTCGGGTTTGGTAATTTGATAATCGGTATCTGATAGTAGATACCACATACCGTACTTATAAACATCAATTCTATAATTCGGTAATTGATAAATTAAACTTCGATTCGGTACGATTTTTGGTAATACCATTTTAAAGTTGGAAATGTCCAAATGTATGTTTTAAATTCAAAAAATATATTTAATAGAAACCCTATTTAATATTCCTTTTATTGTATTTTACGAATGTATTACCAAGGTCCAGGAGAATTCGATATTCGAAATACCGAATACTAAAAGATATTAATATCTTTTACCAAGTTCAATTCCGAATACTCGAATATTAAAATTTTGCTCTCAAATACCATACCAAACTGTACATTGCGCTTCAATAATACGTATTGTAATATCCTAATGTTGATATTTTATGGTTCAACATATTTTGCCTTCTTAGACTCAAATCACAGATCAGTTTGATCCATGAGCAGTATTTTATTTCGATTGAAGGGTACAACTTCTAAAGAGTAATACATGTACGAGAAAAACAAGAATCCTACAGTTGTGATTCTTTCTTCGGTCAATTATAGCCATTACAAAATGGAGCATTTGCCATCCTTCTTCCATCTAGAGTACTTCAATTCCAAAATCTTGAGATTTAAATTCTATATCATTCATATCAATTTTATATCACGTTGTTTCCTTATTTCTTATATGCATTTCTTTCTTCAATAAATTGGAGATCTGCAAAAATCTATAGATTTTATATGAATGTTGTTTCCTCATCTCCTATACGCATTATATATAGATTTTATATGATGTTGTTTCTTATCTTTCTCCAATTTATAAATAGGATATGGCATAAATCTATAGATTCAAATCCTTTATACTAATATACAAAACACTAGTAAAATCAAAATCAATGACGGGAGAATTTTTTACTCGAAAACACTGGGTCTTTCACCATGTCTTCCGTCTTCCTACTTGCTCTGCCATGCAATATTCGTATCTCTTTTCGGTATTTTTTGAACTGTTCTTGCTTTATAAACTAGATAGTATGAAATTGTACCTGTTTGATCGTCTCAGTGATTAGATGCTATCTTGATGTAATTTATGCTATTCGGTCTACTCTGGTATTTTTTGAACTTGTCATAATGGTTTATTATTTATGCACTAGATAGTATTATACATTTGTTGTTTGATCTAATGTCTCCATTTATCCAATTTATATAAAAAATTAGATACTATCTAATTGTTGCTATTGGATCTAATGTGGTATTTTCTGAATTTGTTATAACGGTTTGTATTTTTTAAGCTGTTTGATCTAATACTATCTAATTATTGCTATTCGGTCTAATATGGTATTTTCTGAATTTGTCATAACTGTTCATACTTTATAAACTAGATAATATTATATTGTTGCCGCTCAATATGTCTAATTGGTATTGAAATTAAATAGTAACTAATTGTTGCTATGCGATCTAATGTGGTATTTCCTGACTCTGTCAAACTGTTTGTACTTTTTAAATTGTTTTATTACTAATAGTTTTGTTGTATTTGCTTTTGCTTTTTTGTGATTGTAGTTTTATTGTTTTTTTTAAAGGTGTACCTTTCACTTATGGTTGGTTTTTTATTGATTGCTATTGGAGCTCGTCTCGAGGAGACTTCTCCAATTCTCGTGTTGGTTGCGCTGCCGACTGTTGTTCTATTGTGCAGAGAAATGCTTCAACCGCTTGATAGAAGAAAAACTTTGGTTTTAAACTGTTTGTGCTTTTTATGTGGATTTGTTTTACAGTTTTTGATGGTTGGAGTGTTATCTTCCAGCATGCTTAAGCATGTTGGGATTGATTTCAGGTACTTTCAATGTTCATTATTATAGTTTTGTTTTGAGTTTTTTAATTATTAATTGCTTTTCACTTGTAGGTTTGTTCCTCTTATTGCTGTTGGAGTAGAAAGTTGTTTCCTTTGCTTCAGTTTTTTTGTGTTCCTACGTCCAAGAATGTTTTTCCTCTGGTCTTCAGCGGTCTTTATGACCATGTTGTTACTACTGTTTCTATTCGCTGCTGCACTCCAAAACCTACACATTAATTTCCCTTTGTCCTCTATATGGACGATATATTTGAGATTCTGGTTATTCTGTTTAATGTGTGGTATCATCAATGGTCGAGCATTTTTCTTAGACTGTTGTTTATACTTGTTGACTTTTGGGCTGCTGCTGTTCCGCCCATTCATAGTCATACACGCATTTGATGAGCTATTTCCCTTTTCTTCTACATGGAAGGTAATATATTTTGCTTGATAAATTATCTGTCTGCTTTTTGTTTTTGTAATTTGTTTTTTGTCTTGAAATTTTTTTTGGTTGCTTTCTTTTTGCATAGGCTGAGGTGATACTGACTTATAACCTAATCTACATTCTGCTCTATACACAAGACCTATTGTATAATCAAGAAGTTCAGGGTTTTGTGTTCGGCAATGCCAGTTTCTATTCCTGGCGCTGTGACTTTATTAGTTTTTTTACCGGTTATGTTACTATCCCTTTCCATCTGGTAAGTTTAGTTTAATTTTTTTTTAATTAAAATTTCAATGTTTAACTTTATTCTATTGTTTTTAGGTTGAATTGTGTGTGGTTCGTGAATCTAGAGATTGAACTTTGATGGAGATGCTGTGAGAGGAATTCAGAATAATTGATACATTCTACGAATACTTTTCGTCTTAAAACAGTTTATCCATTGCTCTTATTCTTATGTATTTCCTTTTAGAACTAAAAATGCCAATATTTTTGCTTAGACCTGTAATAACAAGCTTCAATCAAAGCAGTGCATTAGAAAGGAGTTCATAATTCTTGTGAGATGCTGCGGATATTGTTTGTCTTAAAACAATTCATCCATTGCTCTTATTTTTCTATATTTCCCTTTGGAACTAAAAATGCTAGTCTTTTCTTCTCGGACCTGTAATAACAAGGTTCAATGTAGACAATGCACAAAAAACAAAAGAGCATATATCTTATGCAGATTGAAGGTTCTTGAACCATCAATTTTGGTAAATCTTTCTTGCAATTCCATCCACACAGTTTTAGCATCTGAAGCATACATAATACCACCTAATAGATTTTTCGATACTGAGTTCATTATCCAAGATAGAACTATGGCATTAACCATTTCCCAGTGATTCCACATATTTTCAGGGAAAGATTCTTTATCGCAACTGCCATCAACCAATCCCAACTTATTTCTACCCAATAATTCAATTCTCATAGACCTAAACCACATAGAAAAATTCTCAATACATGTTAGCTGAAATGAGATAATCTGTATACTGCTAACATCAGATGCATTCAGAAACAATGGATGATTGTTGTCCATTCCAGGAGCTTGATTGCTAGTCTGACCTGATCCAACCACTCCATTTGGGGTTGTATTAGGTGTTTGATTATTCAAATTACTCATCCTTCTTGAGTACACAAGAACAGTCAGAAGCATATAGTAATTTTGGAATTGATTCTACAGATTTTATAGTGAACTGCTAAAAGTATTGACTTCTCTGTATCAACTCTCTGATACCATGTTATTAATCAACAAATGATACAGAATCCATGGCAGAAATAGAGAATTCTTTAATCAAGAAGAAGAAGAACACTCAAATTAAGAGGAAGTAGAAGCTGTAGTTTAGTAAGTCTTGAAAGAGTGTTTTATATTAGTACATGAAGGTAGTTTATATAGCAGTTATAACTAACTTTTGTACTAGTTAGTTAACTAGTTGACTGAATTAACTAACTAGATGACTGGACCAATTAACTAGCTGACTAGACTTTCTAACTAACAACAACTGACTCTTTATATAACATCCACAATATGGTAAATCCCCTCAAGCCCACCCACGACAAGACCAAGGAGTGCACTTCCACAAGGATAACAGGAGTCAGACAATGGTCCATTCTCACTTCGCTCGATAGGGTACTTGAATCCCAACTTTATGGTTTGAGGTGGAGGGTACCTAGAGTTAGGCTTTCCTCCCTTATCTCTGGTCACCAAAGATATATTCATTAACCTTCTATAAATACCATGCACATTTGGCAGCACTTTTTCGTAAACAGTTTGTGCAGCTTTCTCTAAAAAAATTATTTCCATGGAAAGATTATTCTATGCATAAATATGATAATAATAAGATTTCACTAATTGTTGATAACTCATAAGAATGATAAACCAAGTACATAGCGCCTAGCGGGATAATCCCATGCTCATCTTTGAATAGCTTGACACAAATTGGACTTTAACATCCAAAATATAGCTGCTTCAAGTTAAGTCGTTTGTAGAAAACAACAAAGCCCATAGACCATAAGATATCTGCCTATCCGGTACTTGTTAGTAGGAGGTAGCATGTACATGGTGGAATACTTTGGGTGTGAAAAAGCTAGCCAAGCACTACCGTTACTAAAAAAGACAACGAAGCCCACACAACAGCTTAAATTGAAAAATTAAGTTATGCTAAGGTTTGCAATGTTGCAACTTGCAGTACTACTAAAGTGTATTCCAATTCCATGGAAGTCTAACTTCTTCTTCGTATCCTATATCTGACAAAAATGGCTATTTTGAACCCTCCAACTAATTGTATTTTTTCCAGTTTTGATAAAATCTAAAGCCTACACACCCCACCCAACTAAAAATACACTCAAAGAAAGGCAGTCTCTTGAACCTAAAACATACCTTATTAGCAAGCATGTACAGGCCAACATTTGCATTATAAAGAGTAGAAAGCCTCTCCATTTCAGGAACCTTCCTGGAATTTAAGATATCTGAAGGCAAATTTGGCTCATAAACATGAGCATTCACAAATCCTACATAGTAGGAACTGAGAAAACCTTGATCACCTGTTAGCAAGAGAATCAACATAGTTGTCGAAACAAAAATATTTGCACCATTAGGTTAACAAAAAAATTTAAGTGCAATGAATTATCAGAGCTTGAAAAATACAACAACAATAACATAACATCCCAGTGTAATCCCAGAATGGGGTCTGGGGACTGTAGAATGTACGTAGACCTTACCTCTACCTCGTAAAGGTAGAGGGGCTGTTTCAGATAGATCCTCAGCTTAACTGGTACCTATTAGAGCTTAAAACTAATCACACAAAACTTATTAAATGATAAAAGATAATGAAACTCTTCCCACAGAAACAAAAGTTTGACTACTGAAAGATACAACGACAACATATAACTTTAAAAAACAGAACAGTTAACTGCTAAACCACACCTCCAGTGTAAGAAGGCAAAGTGGTCACCTTGCTCATCATATCATTAGAAACTTTTTCTGATGGCTCAACCACCATGACTCCAGAATTCAGCCTCTCGGAATGTTTTAAATTTGCACAAAACTTCCCACATTTAAACAGATCTTCAATGCTTTTAAAACCATAGCCGTAATAGAATACATACATAGTCACTACAATACATAGTGACTATTGCAGCTAAGAAATGGATATGACCTTCAGATTGTTCATAAGAGTCAATTCTTATCCTTTCCCTTTGCAGTAAGTAAATGAACTTTGAAAGGTTTAGAAAAGCAGGTTCTGATAGAAATTTAGAAGGATATCAATCTGGTAATGTTATGTATATAGTAACAGTTAAATAAATGTTATCATCTTATTATAGGACTTGGGGTACAAAAATTAGACCTTCATTACCAGTGATTACATTCATAGAAGATTGGAGGACTTCTCATACACAAAACTGATTTTCAGAAAGCAACCATTTTTGAAGAGTCTGAGCAACATAGCATCAAAATATATCCGCACAACTTAGCTACTTAGAAGCTCTCTATGTGGATTTTAGTGTCTATAGTTTAGAAACTCCAATGAGCAAGAAGGACAAAGTATTCTAACATCTGTTGCTACTTTCTTGCATCTACCGCATATACCTTAACTTCAACAATTGATAACCTACTCCGAGAATAATGGGATAAAAATATAATTCACATATTAAAAGACAATATGCATTAGAAAAAGAATATTAGGAAAAAGCACAAGATAAAGAAGAAGATAAACAGTTTCAATTTTCTTTTCCAACATTGTTTCACAGTTCACAATGGCCAAAGCTTAATAGTATGCTTATAAACTTCAAACCTGAACTTACTAAACTGTTAAAAATAAGTTCAATGTTTCTCCAACACAAATAACTTAGCTGCTAGATGCCAAATGAATTATTAATCCTGCATATAAGATTCATAAGTTGAACTTCACGTGAGTGATAGTCAGAGGAAAAAGTAGTCAAAATACTATTTAGCTTCTGATACGGGAAACAAAGCTAGAAACTAAAATTATAACTAAAGAGAGGAGATGAAGATGATAACAATGACACAAGATGAAACAAGACACGGATTCAACACAAACACAAGGGAAATTGCATAGAAAATAAAGATAGATAGTGAGACCAAGATTATTACAAGATTAAAAACCAAGTATATTTCAACACTAACCCCTAATAAATGTAATAATAAAAACCACACTCTTACGGTGACCGCCAAGGTAATCGACTCACCTCAAGATCCACCGTTTTTAAGCAAAGAACAATATTGGCTTTTCCAAGCGCTATACTAAGGATGACTTTTCCAAGTCCTAACTAAGACTATACTAATGTGGTCTACTCTCAAGAAAGAGGATTTTCAAGTGTTTCAATCTTTCATCATTCAAAACTAGTAAAAATAAGACTAAAGGGGCCTATTTATAATATATTACAAATGAAGATAAAATGACCACTTTGCCCTTAAAGAGAGGGGTTGCCATGGTGTGTAAATACACCATATGTAATGTATAAAATACCATTAATGAAGAGGCAGCCAAGGTATGTTATAACTTGAATGAATGGCGCCTTTTCAATGCTCTCAAAAACTGAGTATGGTTCATACTTCAAGGCTTGTGGTTCTCAGGTTAGCATCAATGTAGGCAACCAAGCAACCTTCCACATATGAGATTGCTTTAATTCATGATCAAAATGATCCTTCCTTGCGTATCCTTGTGCTCTCGGGGTGACCAAGTCTTGAGCCTTTAGGTGTTGGCCTTCAAAGATGTCATCAAAAGCTAAGGTGGCCATTTGACTCGTATCATCCTCCCCATCTTGAAAAGGATTCGACCTAGAATCCAAACCTTGCAAAACTAATGAAAAGACACACAAATACAAACTCCTCATGAAATGAGGGCTAGGGTTAGCACGACAAATCACCTCAACATTCCAAGGTTGCACATATTTAGAATATAACCAAGGTTCCTTTGAACTAAATAGTAAATAATTAATGAAAAATGCACAAAGGATTTGGTTATGGAATTTACCAAAAGTGATAATTTGCTTTTCATGTAAACCAAGCAACAAGTTGGGTGCACCATCATCATAAAATCTATATTTGGCACCGGGGTCAAACGGGAAGAGTAGCCACAGACACGGGTCTAGACAACACTCCCCTTTCCCGTGGTCTCTACCCAAACTAAATGGTGTACTCTCTACAATAGCATACATATTATCCAAAGCAAATAGAGAGTAGAGAAAGGTATCACTCAAGTCAACTTCTACTAAGGTGCCCTCATGTGTGTACTCACTACTAGTTTCACAATCATCACCATAAGTACTCTCAACAATAAAATCACATAAAGTAGAAGGGTAGGTAGTTTCCAAGACTACACATCCCTTACCTTTAAGAGTACTTTCATCTTCTAAGAAGTGATTTCCATCTTTAGTAGAAATGTTGTCACACCATAGTGGGTTAGCATATCGGCTATAGCTTCTAAGGCAAGCTACACCATTATTTTCACCACTGGGTTCATTAGAAATGGTTATATCATCTTCAAACAAGACATTATACCTAAAGAGAGCATGATATATTTCACGGGAAGATTCGGAACGTGTGAATTCATCACTCTCTAAAAGATCAATATCAAGTTTCAAAGAGATCTCAAGTGCAAGATTATCCCAAGAATAGCTCTCGAGTTCACTCCTATTCCTTTGATCAACATTTTCAACATCATCACACACTTTAGGTTCATTAATTACAATACACATCCTCAAGTGGTGGGTAATTTTCACACATAAGTTAATCAACACAAATTTCAGAAGATAATGTACTTTCATTCAACATAATGGTTTCAACACTAGGTGGACATAAATTGATGTTATAAGAAGAGTCGATTCGGTCATCAATAGGATCAACTATTGTATCCACACTCACAACATGTACATCATCATCAAGTGGCAAAGAAATAATAGACTCACATATAGGCAAGGTACAACTCACATTCAATGGGCTACTAGCCACACAATTATTATTCACTTGTACAAAAGTGTAAGAGTTAGCTATTTTACCTTGAAGTCCTTGAGTAGATTCTTCTTTGTCATGGTGTGAAGGTCCCCCAAAAGCTTGGGCAACAACTTACTTTTGGCATTGTTCGTCTTCTCTTGCCATGTTGGTACCTACACAAATGTCCTTAAAAATAGAAGGACAACCAATGTTAGCACAGTTTGGTGGTAATCCCTTCACTTCGCTCCCCACAACCTCTTCTTTTTCCACTCTCGAATTACCACCTAGCACTCCCTTACTTCTCTCAATCTTTTGTCTCTCATAATTATTTGGATTGGAGTAGGTAGGCATTTCTTTTCGTGGCTTGGGCAGCAAGTAAGTCATGAGACGATTCCCCCATTGGTCTCTTACAACATTTGGCCAATTTTGTACGTTTGAAACTCTATGTTGTGCAAACTAATCGGCACCTAAGTATACATGACCGTATGTCAATGGAAGAATATCGCACCACCTCCTCATGGTATTCAAATTGGGAGAAGATAAACTTGACCCTCTCGGTAACCTTAAACCCGTCCAAGAAGTATGGAATAAGTAAATGCTCACGAAACAACCCCAAGTAGTCAACTATGGATAGAACGATGTAGTTACTATAGTACCTATCATTTTATACAAGAGGCAGCCCGGTATCCCATAAATGGTCACCTTTCCGGAGTGTACACTCCTTCTCGGATCAACATTATAAAGTAAACGAGTACCCCTCGGTTTTGGAGATGCATACCCTCTTCTTCTCGTTGGACAACCTCCAATAGAGATAGTATAACCATTCACACTACATCAATCTTGATAAGAAGTACTACAAGGTGGAGAATATGAATCTTCACACTCCTCATGTGTACTCTCATCATAGCTCTCATAAGCTTTGCGAACGAAAGGGTTATACCTAACACCAAATCTAGGTTCGGAGTGAGAATTGTAAGACTCCTCACATGCCCCAACGTCATCATATGATCCATCATAAGGTCCTACATCATCTCCAAGTTCCCCATAAGTACTAGGCACTTCATTCACCTCATTTTCTTCCTCAAAACCGTAACTCTCAAATCTGCCCAAGTTTTGATCATGGCTATTTTCATAGCCTCCGCAACCTCCCTCAACTTCGTAGCCATAAAACCCCTCACTACAATCATAGTCTCCCATATTGTAGTCACAATAATCCCCGGCTATCGAAGACATGTTCTCCTTATATTACCTTTTAAATCTACAAAATGAACAAACAAGATTAGTAGTAAAAGCTCCTCACCAACACTCATATTCACTCACTTTTGTGATCCTCACAATTTGGAGCGGCGAATATTGAAAGTTGCTTATACTCCAGTAGTCAATAAGATGTCAATTCTACTTGGCGGCCGGAATAGATTCTTGTTTGATCGACTCAAGACACAAAATAAAATCTACTTACGAACTTGAAACAAAGAAGTTATGATGAGTTAAAAATAAGAAAAGCACATAAATAATGAAGACAGGAAAGAAACGGACTCAACAACTAATCTACAACTAAGTAGGTGATTACTAGTTTCTAATTAGTATTAGAACCAACAACGAAACTAAGGGACAATAAAAATGAAACTAAGAATCTAAAATTTTGAGCTCGAAAATATTGCGTGAACAGTAACAGTGATGATGTGGCAGCCACGTATTAGTTTGATTTTATCAAGTGGTTATTCTCAAATGTTCAAGTCTTGGACAAAAATTAATTTGGATTGGTGGAATTTGTTTTAGGAGGGAAAATAAGTCTTGGGGTCTTTTTCAATTTTCAATGCTTGACTTTTTCTTGTACTTCTCCTTAAAACATGGGTCCTTAAATCATGGAAAAATGGTTGAGAAGTGATATAAAGTCTTTTGGTGGTTGGGGGTCTTTCAAGACTAACAAGTACATACACCTTTTTCCTTCACCTTTTAGGATCTAATATTCACTTTATGTTCTAACAATATATGAAGGAAGGTGAAGAACTTCAAGAACAACAACAACCACACCAAGAACAATAACAACAATCTTCAAGAACAACAAAAATTCCAATGGCCAACTCCAATCCACAATAACAATATCTCCAACACTTGGCCAAGACAACTACAACTTCAATAAAATAGTTCTCAAGCCACCAAGTAACAACAATATCACGTGGTCAAGTTTAGAACATCAAGGAGAAACCACACGGCCAAAACAGTCCACCATAACAATGGTCAACAACAATGAGCCAAGCTTATGTTCACAACAACAACTTTCAACAAGTTCAAGCTCAAGTTTAGATCTAGACTCAAAGTGTTAGTGGACAAGAAAACTAACACTAGAAACAACAAAACAAACAATAACACTACTAGATCTAGTCACACAACAAACAAATCTCAGCCATGACACAACAAGAACACAATTTTGGCCAAGAACATAAACAAGGACAGATTGCTATTTTTCTAGAATTTTCAATTTTTAACACTTTTTTTAATTTTCTAACAAGCAAGCCCAAGATTGATCCTAACTAAGACTATACTAATGTGGTCTACTCTCAAGAGAGAGGATTTTCAAGTATTTCAATCTTTCATCATTCAAAACTAGTGAAAATAAGACTAAAGGGGCCTATTTATAATATACTATAAATGAAGATAAAAAGACCACTTTGCCCTTAATGAGAGGGGCTTCCATGGTGTGTAAATACACCATATGTAATGTATAAAATACCCTTAATGAAGGGGCAGCCAAGGTATGTTATAACTTGAATGAATGGCGCCTTTTCAATGCTCTCAAAAACCGAGTATGGTTCATACTTCAAGGCTTGTGGTTTTCGAGTTAGCATCAATGTAGGCAACCAAGCAACCTTCCACACACGAGATTGCTTTAAGTCATGCTCAAAATGATCCTTCCTTGCATAGCCTTGTGCTCTCGGGGTGACCAAGTCTTGAGCCTTTAGGTGTTGGCCTTCAAAGATGTCATCAAAAGCTAAGGTGGTCATTTGACTCGTATCAGCTTCTATGCAGAAAATACCTAATTAACTAAAAGAGGAGCACTTACGTCTTTTCAGAAGTCAAAGAATCACCCCCAAGCACCCTGAAATTATCGAGACGCTCTTTCAAAGACAGCAACCATGTACAGGACAAATTTTTCTTTCCCACTACTCAAATTGTAGGTAGTACAACCTAATGTAAACCATTGAAGAGGGAAACAGATGTCAGAAAATGTTAGCTTTATAAGAAAAATACTAAATTGCAAAATCAGTCGAATGAAGTGTTTTCTCCACTGAATTCATGGACATAATCTTGCATCTAGTAAGCAGTAGATTATAAATCATTTATGAGTCAAATACAAACAAAAAATGTTTAGCTAGCAAGTTCATGTCAAGAGTTACTTAAATTTTCTACTATATTTCTTTTTCTTCGATATAAATAACATTTCAATAAGTTATTCAATCTGTTACATTTTGTTCACTCCTCATTTACTCTTCATTTTCTGTTGCTTCCATGTGAAAGCTAATTAGGTTGTTAATTTGAGTCTTCCAATTTTTTTTATTTTATTTTTTCATACAAAAGAAGCCTCTCTACTTCTTCGGAGATAGCGGTATGGACTGCGTATATTTTGCGTATATTTTACCCTCCCCAGACCTCACTTTGTGAGAATACACTGGGCCTGTTGTTGTTGTTATACAAAAGAAGCTATAATCACAAAAAAATAAGTCAATATACCACAACAGCATCTGGTGTAGGGTACATGTACACATTCAACTCCCGTAATCCACCAACATCTACTTGCTGATGCAAGACATAAAACTGTTGGGGATGCCCTTTGGATCTTCCTCAAGCTTGTTGGGAAAGACATAATTCTTGGTATTTCTTTCTTTTTTTCCAACATATATTGAAAAAAATATGAAAATACCACCATATAGATGCATCTAAAGGAATCATAGTAGCTGGAGAAGAAATCTGCGTACTTTCTTTTAGAATATAACTTCTCCAAGTAATTTTTTTATCCCCATGTCACCTGCCACCAAAACCAAAATAAGATGAAAACATGAAGCAAGTGAAAAGTCAAATCTTTGTTTTCTGTGGTTCTTTGTGTTGCAATTTGTATACAACATTACTATTTTAGGGAAACATCTCTCACAACACAAATTTAAGGTTGTATACAAATTGTAATGTTGTATACACAAACATTACATCTCTCACAACACAAATTTAACATTAATAGATGCAGTCACAGCTGCTGCACAAGCACAAACACAAATTGTAATGTTAATTATACAACCTGGAATCAGTAAACTACGTCTCTCACAACACAATTAAAGTATGTAAGATCAGTGTTCAGGGCCAATCAAATTGCCCTATGCCGACAGGTTAGGATATATGATTAAATAGATCTAGTTGCAAAATTAAAGAGAAAATTATAAGAAAAAAGGGGAACAAAGGGCATTAAAATATATGTGCAAATGAGACATGATCCATCACATGCATGTAAAGTATATCTTACAAGAGATTATGTGAAAGAGCAAAAGAACTAAAATTAAAGAAAAAACACACAAACATTCAAAGGAATCGAGAAGTAATGGGCATAAAATTAGTGAAAGAAAGAAAAAAAAAGAGGAAAACATACCAGTAATAACAACAATGATTTTGAATCTGCTAATTTTTCTAGTGCGTTGGCCTCTACAAATTAAACGGTATTAATATCTTTTACCAAGCTCAATTCGATATTCGATAAATACCGAATACTAAACGGTACTAATATCTTTTACCAAGCTCAATTCCGAATACTCAAATATTAATATTTTACTCTCAAATACCATACCAAACTATACATTGCGCTTCAATAATACGTATTATATTATCCTAATGTTGATATTTTATGGTTCAACATATTTTGCCTTCTTAGCCTCAAATCACAGATCTTGATCCATGAGCAGTATCTTATTTCATTGAAGGGTACAACTTATAAGGAGTAATACATGTAGGAGAAAAACAAGAATCCTACAGTTGTGAGAAAGTGAAAATTAAAGAACTTGGTGTATTTTTGTCATTTTATTAGTTTATCCAAGGATAAATTAGGGTGGGATAACTTATATCATTAGATGTGTGGGATAATTTATTCGGTACTATTATTAGTCCCGGAATAAGTTATACTGAGTATTGCCAACCAAACAATACATTAAAAAATTTATTCCAAAATTATTATTCTATTTCGTAATTATTTGCGTTAGTACCTCACCCCCAAACGACCCCTCAGATTTTCCTAGATTTTCCTATATATAATCAAAGTACACTGTTGCCTTCACATCCACTTTCTTTCTTCTGTCAATTATAGCCGTTACAAAATGGAGCATTTGCCATCCTTCTTCAATCTAGAGTACTTCAATTCCAAAATCTTGAGATTTAAATTCTATATCATTCATATCAATTTTATATCACGTTGTTTCCTTATTTCTTATATGCATTGCTTTCTCCAATAAATTGGAGATCTGCAAAAATCTATAGATTTTATATGAATGTTGTTTCCTCATCTCCTATAAGCATTATATATAGATTTTATATGATGTTGTTTCTTATCTTTCTCCAATTTATAAATAGGATATCTGCATAAATCTATATATTCAAATCCTTTTTACTAAGATACAAAACACTAGTAAAATCAAAATCAATGGCGGGTGAATTTTTTACTAGAAAACAATAGGGATTTCACCATGTCTTACGTCTTCCTACTTGCTCTGCCATGCAATATTCGTATCTCTTTTCGGTATTTTTTGAACTGTTCTTGGTTTATAAACTAGATAGTATGAAATTGTACCTGTTTGATCGTCTCAGTGATTAGAAGTTATCTTGATGTAATTTATGCTATTCGATCTACTCTGGTATTTTCTAAATTTGTCATAATGGTTTATTCTTTATGCACTAGATAGTATTATACATTTGTTGTTTGATCTAATGTCTCCATTTATCCAATTTATATAAAAAATTAGATACTATCTAATTGTTGCTATTGGATCTAATGTGGTTTTCTGAATTTGTTATAATGGTTTGTATTTTTTAAGCTGTTTGATCTAATACTATCTAATTATTGTTATTCGGTCTAATATGGTATTTTATGAATTTGTCATAACTGTTCGTACTTTATAAACTAGATAATATTATATTGTTGCTGCTCAATGTGTCTAATTGGTATTGAAATTAAATAGTAACTAATTGTTGCTATGCGATCTAATGTGGTATTTCCTGACTCTGTCAAACTGTTTGTACTTTTTAAATTGTTTTATTACTAATAGTTTTTTTATATTTGCTTTTGCTTTTTTGTGATTGTAGTTTTATTGTTTTTTTTTGAAAGGTGTACCTTCCACTTATGGTTGGTTTTTTATTGATTGCTATTAGATCTCGTCTCGAGGAGACTTCTCCAATTCTCATATTGGTTGCGCTGTCGACTGTTGTTCTATTGTGCAGAGAAATGCTTCAACCGCCTGATAGAAGAAAAACTTTGGTTTTAAACTATTTGTGCTTTTTATGTGGATTTGTTTTACAGTTTTTGATGGTTGGAGTGTTATCTTCCAGCATGCTTAAGCATGTTTGGATTGATTTCAGGTACTTTCAATGTTCATTATTATAGTTTTGTTTTGAGTTTTGTAATTATTAATTGCTTTTTACTTGTAGGTTTGTTCCTCTTATTGTTGTTGGAGTAGCAAGTTGTTTCCTTTGCTTCAGTATTTTTGTGTTCCTACGTCCAAGAATGTTTTTCCTCTGGTCTTCAGCGGTCTCTATGACCATGTTGTTACTACTGTTTCTATTCACTGCTACACTCTAAAACCTACACATTAATTTCCCTTTGTCCTCTATATGGATGGTATATTTGAGATTCTGGTTATTTTGTTTAATGTGTGGTATCATCAATGGTCGAGCATTTTTCTTAGACTGTTGTTTGTACTTGTTGACTTTTGGGCAACTGTTGTTCTGCCCTTTCATAGTCATACACGCATTTGATGAGCTATTTCCCTTTTCTTCTACATGGAAGGTAATTTATTTTGCTTGATAAATTATCTGTCTACATTTTGTTTTTGTAATTTGTTTTTTGTCTTGAAATTTTTTTTGGTTGCTTTCTTTTTGCATAGGCTGAGGTGATACTGACTTATAACCTAATCTACATTCTGCTCTATACACAAGACCTATTGTATAATCAAGAAGTTCAGGGTTTTGTGTTCGGTGATGGAAATTTCTATTCCTGGCGCTGTGACTATTGGTTTTTTTATCGGTTATGTTACTATCCCTTTCCATCTGGTAAGTTTAGTTTAATTTTTCTTTTTAATTAAAATTTCAATGTTTAACTTTATTCTATTGTTTTTAGGTTGAACTGTGTGTGGTTCGTGAATCTGGAGATTGAACTTTGATGGAGATGCTGTGAGAGGAATTCAGAATAATTGATAGATGCTACGAATACTTTTTGTCTTAAAACAGTTCATCCATTGCTCTTATTCTTATGTATTTCCTTTTGGAACTAAAAATGCCAATATTTTTGCTTAGACCTGTAATAACAAGCTTCAATCTAAGCAATGCATTAGAAAGGAGTTCATAATTCTTGTGAGATGCTGCGGATATTGTTTGTCTTAAAATAATTCATCCATTGCTCTTATTTTTCTGTATTTCCCTTTGGAACTAAAAATGCTAGTCTTTTCTTCTCGAACCTGTAATAACAAGGTTCAATGTAGACAATGCATAAACAACAAAAGAGCATATAGGATATATTAAGCAAAGTGAATTATCTTCCATCCAGAAGAAAAGAGAAATAACTTATTGAATTCGTGGATAACTAATAATGACTTAGTTTGAATCATTTCAAATAAAATTGATCGATTGATCACTCTCCTCGAGATGAATACACGTAGTTGATCATGTAATTACTATGTGATTAATTGAAATTGTAAGTGAACTTATCCATTCATCTTTAATTTTAGTTATATCAGTTTAGTTATTACGAGTTACGAATAATGACTTAATTTGATTCATTTCAAATAAAATTGATCAATTGATCACTCTACTAATGATGAATACACTTAGTTAGTTGATCATTTAATTACTATGAGATTAATTGAAATTGTAAGTTTATCTTTAATTTTAGTTAAATCAATTTAGTTATTACTAATAGTGACTTAATTTGAATCATTTCAAATAAAATTGGTCGATTGATCACTCTACTCGGGACGAATACACTTAGTTAATCATGTAATTACTATGAGATTAATTGAAATTGTAAGTGAACTCATCAGTTCATGTTTTAATTTTAGTTAAATCAACATAGTTATTCCTAATAATGGCTTAATTAATTGAATCATTTCAAATAAAATTGGTCAATTAATTATCTACTAAGGATGAAACACTTAATTGATCATGTAATCACTATGAGATTAATTAAAATCGTTATTGAACTTACTAATTCATCTTTAATTTTAGTTAAATGAATATAGTTGTTTCTAATAATGGTTTGATTTGAATTATTTCAAATAAAATTGGTCAATTAATCATTCTACTCAGTATGAAACACTTAATTGATTATGTAATTACTATGAGATTAATTGAAATCGTAATTGAACGTACTAATTTATCTATAACTTTAGTTAAATCAATATAGTTAACTCTAATGATGACTTAGTTTGAATCATTTCAAATAAAATTGGCCAATTGATCACTCTACTCAGGACGAACATACTTAGTTTATCGCGTAATTACCATGAGATTAATTGAAACTATAATTGAACTTATTAATTCATATTTTATTTTAGTAATCAATTTAGTTATTACAAATAATGATTTAATTTGAATCAATATATGACTAACATGTTACAACAGATGAGTAATTTGTTGGAAATGACCAAACAGATTAAAATATTTGTTGAAAATGACCAAACAGATATAGACATCTGTTGCAACAGATGACTCACTTGTTACAATAATTAATTCATCTATTGAAAATTATCAAACAGATATAGACATCTATTGCAACAAGTGACTAAGTTATTGCAACATATGACTCATCCGTTGAAATTATTAAATAGACAAAATACGTGTTGAAAAATAATTTAAAATACTAAAGCTCAAATATTTTTTAGGAGAACTCAAATGTTTTTCCTTTGTCTTCAATTTTAATTGAATCAATTTAATTATCATTAATAATTGCTTAATTTGAATCAACAAATGACTAACTTAGCTTGTTATAAGCATTTGTTGCAACAGATGACTAACTTGTTGGAACAAATAGGTCATCCGTTGGAAAATAATAAAAATACTAGGGAACTCAAATATTTTTAGGAGAAGTCAAATATTTGTCCCATTGTCTTAAAGAATTGTCTTTAATTTTAGCTAAATCAATTTAGTTATTATTAATAATTGCTTAATTTGAATCAACAGATGACTAACATGTTGCAACAGATGATTTATCTGTTGAAAATTATCAAGCAGATAGAAAATATGTTATAACAGATGGGTCATCCATTAGAAAGCAATTAAAATACTAGGGAACTTAAACGTTTTTAGGAGAATTCAAACGTTTGTCCCCTTGATCCTTTTGCATTTGATGAATGATATACTATTTTTGTCTTCTTTACCTGTTTCATGAAATTTTTCATGTGTTTCCCTTATTCGTTGTGCTCCTGTTGAAATTTTTGAATTTTTTTTAGGTCAAATTTTGTTTATATATCACTTGAACATTACTTCATAGGTGATTTTGTAAGTATAATTATGATTTTTGTTGAATTTTTTCTTTGTTATATTTGCTACTACTACAATGGATAGAACCTGCAACATGAATCCAACATATGAGTCATTTGTTGCAACAAGTGAGTAATCTGTTGCAACATATGACTAATTTGTTGCAACAGATGACCCATATGTTAGAGTCATGTTACAACATTATAATACGAATCTAACAGATGAGTAATCTGTTGCAACAGATTAGTCATATATATTCCAACAGATTACTCATCTATTGCAACAGATTAATCATATATGTTGCAAGAGATTACTAATCTGCGCAACAGATTAGTCATATAAGTTGCAACAGATTACTCATCTGTTGGATTCACGTTACATGTTTTATTCATTGTTGAAAAAACAGCAGTAGCAAATACACCTAGATAAGAAATTCAACTAAAAATTATAATTTTACTTACTAAAATCACCTATCAGTGATACTCAAGTGATATACGAATAAAATTTGACCTAAAAAATTTGATCAAGTAGCAACAGTAGCGGAAACAACAACAATGTTTAACAACAAGAAGAGATGATAATGAAGAACAAAATAATGATAATGAAGAAGAAGATGATGAATAAAGCAACAACAACAATGAACAACAAAAATTACGAAGAGAGAGAAAATAATGAGAAAGAGATAAACACGCCCTTTTTCCTCCGTTTCTAGTTATATTAGGTTTTACATTGGATCAAAGTGTAAATTAAAAAACGTATGGGTTATTTTTAATCTTTTCTTACTTTATTAATCCTTAATAAAGTAATTGTCACCTACACTCAATTATTAAGACTTGTGTCACCTACATCTCATTTTAAAACTCTTTTGTCACCTACAACCCAAAACCCCTAGTTTCTATACACATCCTATACAATATTTAGCTACAATAATTACTTAGATACAATTTTTATACTATATTTATGCAATTTATATGCATCCTATACATTTACATACTCTATACAACAATGATACAAATTCTACACAATACTTATATGATTTTTTTTTTACACATTATATACAACAATTATATAATTTTTATACACATTTTATTCGATCTTTTGCTACAATTATCATTTGGATATCTATTTTATACAAGAACAACACAGTTTCTATACACATTGTACACATACATATTTTATACAATGGTTATACAGTTTCTATGCACATCCTATACATACGTATTTATACAACAACTATACAATTTCTATACACATTCTATATATTTATTTATATTTTATACATATACACTTCTATACATATATCGTATATAGATATATATTCTCTACAATAATTATATCACTTTTATATTATTATATTTAATTATTATTTTTAAATAACCATAAAAGAAAAAAACAGACATTTTTTAGTTAAAAAGTTTGCAGCAAAATAAAAAATAAAATAACTAAAACATTTTTTTAATAAAAAAGGAAAAGGGCCAAATGAAAAATGGCTGAAAAAGGCCAATATGATCCAATGACCAGTGAATGGCCGAAGTGAAAATTATCTTGTATATAGTTATTAGATTGTTTATTGCAAATTATAACAATAGTTTTACATAAGTATTGAATTAAAGATTTAATTGCAAGTTATAGAAATTATTTAAAGAATAATATTTATTTAAATAAGTGTTTGTTTTTATCTCCTGTTTTTTAGTCTTTAGTATTCTATCTCTCCTTATTAACACTATTGATAATTATGTTAAGAATAAATTTTGGTTTCAATAATTATCTTTATTTATACTTTTTTAAATTTTATCAGTAAAGTAACAAAATTTGTTCTTAAATTAAGAAGTAAAATTTGGTAAAATATTTCTACATTGATACACATTGTTCCTTCAATTCTTCTTCCATTATTCATAGATTTCATTTTTTTTTTATCACAATAGTAACTTTCAATACATAATAATAAAATAAAGCTAAATTTCTTTTGTTTAAATTCTTTTTTGAATTTTTTTTAAATATGACACATACCTTGAGAATTAACTTTGTCAAATTAAGTAGTCAATAGGAAAAATGAAAAACGGGAAAGTACAACATTGTAAAGAAATGTACACTTTATCAATTAAAATCCCGACCTAGTTTATAATAGATTTAGTTTTATTATATGTGAAAATTATATTTATATGTATTTTTTAGATTGTTTATTGCAAGTTGTAACTATATTTTTGTATAACTATTGAACTATACTGAAATCAGAAAACAAAATTATTATAGTGAATCAACACCAATATCAACCATGACTAATATAGATTACCTTTTTTATTGCTACAAAAAGTTATTTGATACCAAACAATTATCGATTAGTTTATTTTCAATATGTACAGTGACAATTTTTCATTAAATATCCATTACATACACTAAAAAAGTTATGTAATAGACAACACCATTTTTCGTATCAATTGTCATATTCATAAAACTCATTTCATACAAATTGACATATATGGAACTTCATCAATACCAATAATGTTAATGTCAATTCCATACATTGAGAACACCCCCCTCCCCCCCCCCCCCACCCTTCCAAAAAAAAATTTCATAAATATGACAAGAGTATAAAATGACTTTAATAAAATTTATTAAATTAATTCGTGGATATCATATTATGTACCATTTTCATACATTAGAAACAGTTATAAGATGTATCATTTATATAGAATCTTATATACCAATTTCAAAAATTGAGACTCCAAAAATAAAAAATTATTTAAAATATGACTTTGTTATATATAAATTGATTTTAGCTTAATTGTATAAAATAATACACGAATAATAGGTTGTATAAAAATCACAAATTAAAAATAAATTATTAACATATAATATTTAATATCACCAATTCTATTGTGAATTCAAAATTCATGAATTAGAAATTAAAATAGAGATTGAGTAAGAATGGATTATGGAAAAAGAAGAAGTATTTGTTTTTCTTTTTAAAAAATGAATATAAATATAATTTAAGAACTAGAAAAAAACATGCACATTAATAGGTTCCATAATTTTAGCCCACATAATAACTATTCCATAATTTTAACCCACATAATAACCAACTCCTATTAAAATGAAAGTTTTTTTAATTAGAATATAAAAAAACACTTTATTCTTAATTTTATTTGTTTTAAATCTTTTTTTTAAAAAAAAAAAACTTGTTATTAATTGCAATCTAAGAAGTCTTGCTATGACCTGCAATTTATAATCTAAGGAAGTATATTTAGATTTTTTTTCCATATTATTTTGAGTGACCAATCCATCTCTTTTTTCTTTTTTTTTCCCCGATATTCATAGTCATTTTTGATATGTTTACGCCAAAAATTATCCTTTTCAACTCGGGACTCTATGAAATGCACATACCCATTCTATCTCTTTATTTTGTACTCTTTTCATTTTAAAATAATTGATCCTTTTTTTTTAAAATATTTATTTTTATTTAGTTGTCCCTCGAATTTTATTATTCCCTGCATCCCAAATTATCTGTCCTAAATTTTTTAATTTGATTTCTCATTTTACTTGTCTTTTTTCATTAATCAAGAAGAGACAATTTTTTGTTTCATGCTTTACCCTTTGCATTAATTATTTTTTTTCAAATTAAAATGTAAACATTATTTAATAGGGATACTATTGTAAACTAGATATGTTATTAATTATTTTTTCTTAATTAATGTGTAATCTCAATTTGAGACAGGTAATTTGAGACGGAGGGAGTATATTTTTCAAAACTATCATATCATTAAATAAGTAAATAAATAAAATGTATATACTCAAATTTATATTTTTAAAATATAATTAATAAAATTAATTTAATAAAATAATTTTTTAGTAAATATTTTTTTTAAAATACTATTAAATTAAAAAGGCAACGATTTTTAAGGGGAGTATCATACATATACCATATCACGTGAATTGTGAGGTGTGACATCTTTCTTGGAATTAAATTAAAATTAAATCCAATTAATATGGGAGTAAATATTACTTTGGAACCTCAACAATTTTAAGGAAACGGACAACTAATACAGAGGAAAAGCGCCTTTCTTGGAACTTGACAATTTCCTAAAGAAACGGACAACATTTACTTCCTTGCCTTCATTTTATTTTAGGAAAAAAAAATTCATGATTGTACATTAAATGAATTGTACTACATTTTATCAAAACAAGTATTAATTAGGTGTCCGTTGATATGAGTGATAATTTAAGTGTAATTGTTTTATGAAAATTAAAAATTTAATTTTCTTTTTTAGAAACTAAAAAAATTGAAAGTTCTAATTATGAGGGAGAGAATTATAAGGTAAAAATTTACGTTAGTTGAAAATATGAGTTGTTCTATTGAGGTCGTCGTGGAGAGTAAGGTAAAAATTAGAGTCCGAAGCAGCTGAAAGGATTAATTTTTAGAGTCAACTTTTCAAGGGAACGATGAATATTGAAAAAATTAAATGAAATGGTCAATGACTCGTAAGTCGTTGGACCATAATGACTTATATCTCGCTGATCCGCGAGCGACTTTCTTTATTTTTTGTTTTAATTTATTTTCAGTCTTTCTCATGTAAATTTCTTATTTGTGTTTGAGTCAAGTTAATTTATATCACTTGATTTCATCTCGATCCCTCCAAGAGATCAAAAAAATTGTCTGGTAGGTTTTTGAACAGTAAGACAACCTTTAAATGAAACATACAAATGCGATTATCAAAAAATCTAATAATACAGAGAAATAAAGATGAGAATCATCATTTTAAATACAAATTTTATTGTACATTGTAACTTTATTGACCGAAAAAAATATTAAATATTGTCTAGAAAAAGATAACAAGAGATTAAAGGATAATTAATTCTACAAATTATTTATTGCATATTTAATTGAGATAAAATGCGAAAGAAGAAAAACTAACGGGAGTAAATGTAGAGTCTGACCTGCCTTGTAGTTTTACAACTAATTTCCATATATATAATTCGAATATTAAACTAAAAAACTAAAAAAATGGAAACTTAATGGAGTAATAGGCTTTAAATTGTTACCTTTTTTTATGTATAAAAACTAGGGGCGAGCGTTGGGTATTTGGTTCGGTATTTTCAAATTTCGGGTTTGGTAATTTGGTAATCGGCATTTGATAGTAGATACCACATACCGTACTTATAAACATCAATTCTATAATTCGGTAATTGGTAAATTAAACTTCGATTCGATATGATTTTCGATAATACCATTTTAAAGTTGGAAATGTCCAAATGTACGTTTGAAATTCAAAAAATATATTTAATAGAAACTCTATTTAATATTCCTTTTATTGCATTTTACGAATATATTACCAAGATCCAAGAGAATTCAATATTCGATAAATACCGAACACTAAATGGTATTAATATCTTTTACCAAGCTCAATTCCGAATACCCAAATATTAAAATTTTACTCCCAAATACCATACCAAACTGTACATTGCGCTTCAATAATACGTATTATATTATGCTAATGTTGATATTTTATGGTTCAACATATTTTGCCTTCATAGCCTCAAATCACATATCAGTTTGATCCATGAGCAGTATTTTATTTCAATTGAAGGGTACAACTTATAAAGAGTAATACATGTAGGAGAAAAACAAGAATCCTACAGTTGTGAGAAAGTGAAAATTAAAGAATTTGGGCGTAGTTTTGTCATTTTATAATTTTATCCAAGGATAAATTAGGGTGGGATAACTTATATTATTAGATATGTGGGATAATTTATTCGGTACTATTATTAGTCCCGGAATAAGTCATACTGAGTATTGTCAAACAAACGATACATTAAAAAATTTATTCCAAAATTATTATTCTATCCCATAATTATTTGCGTTAGTACCTCAACCCCAAACGACCCCTTAGATTTTCCTATATATAATCAAATTACATCGTTGCCTTCACATCTTCATTCTTTCTTTTGTCAATTATAACCATTACAAAATGGATATTTTCCATCCTTCTTCCATCTACCATACTTCAAATTCTTCTTCCATCTACCATACTTCAATTCCAAAATCTTGAGATTTAAATTCTATATCATTCACATCAATTTTATATCGACGTTTCCTTATTTCTTATATGCATTTCTTTCTCCAATAAAATGGAGATCTGCAAAAATCTATAGATTTTATATGAATGTTGTTTCCTTATCTCCTATACGCATTATCTATAGATTTTATATGATGTTGTTTCTTATTTTTCTCCAATTTATAAATAGGATATTTGAATCCAGCTGAGAAATTACCATTTTACTAAGATACAAAACTATAAAATCCAGCTCAGATATTCCTTTTTACTAAGATACAAAACTATAAAATTCTGCTTCTAATCTCTCAGTGAAATCAAAATCAATGGCGGGTGAATTTTTTATTCGAAAACAGTGGGGCTTTCACCGTATCTTCTGTCTTCCTACTTGCTCTGCCATGCAATATCCGTATCTCTTTTCGGTATTTTCTAAACTGTTTGTACTTTATAAACTAGATAGTATTAAATTATACCTGTTTGATCGTCTCAGTGATTAGATGCTATCTAATTGATGCTATTTGATCTAATTTATGCTATTTGTCTAATGTGGTATTTTCTAAATTTGTCATAACTTTTTGTTCTTTATGCACTAGATAGTATTATACTTTTGCTGTTTGATCTAATGTCTTCATTTATCCAATTTGTATCAAAATTAGATAATGGCTAATTTTTGCTATTGGATCAAATGCGTTATTTTTTGAATTTGTTATAACTGTTAAGCTGTTTGTTAAATACTATCTAATTATTGCTATTCGATCTAATATGATATTTTTTGAATTTGTCATAGATGTTCGTTCTTTATAAACTAGATAATATTATATCGTTGCTTCTCAATGTGTCTAATTGGTATTGAAATTAAATAGTAACTAATTGTTGCTATGCGATCTAATCTGGTATTTCCTTAATCTGTTAAACTCTTTGTACTTTTTAAATTGTTTTATTACAAATAGTTTTGTTGTATTTGTTTTTGCTTTTTTGTGATTGTAGTTTTGTTGTTTATTTTGAAAGGTGTACCTGCCACTTATGTTTGGTTTTTTATTGATTGCTATTGGAACTCATTTCGAAGAGGCTTCTCCAATTCTCATTTTGGTTGCACTGCCGACTGTTGTTCTATGGTGCAGACCAATGCTTCAACCACTTGATGGAAGAAAGACCTCGGTTTTAAATAGTTTGTGCTTTTTATGTGGATTTGTGTTTCAGTTTTTGATGGTTGGAGTGTAATCTTCAAGCATGCTTACTCATGGGATTGAATATGGGTACTTTTAATGTCCATTATTATAGTTTTGTTTTGAGTTTTGTAATTATTAAGTGCTTTTTACTTGTAGGTTTATCCCTCTTATTGATGTTGGAGTAACAAGTTGTTTCCTTTGTTCCAGTATTTTTGTGTTCCTATGTCCAAGAATGTTTCTCCTCTGGTCTTCAGCGGTCTCTATGACCATGTTGTTACTACTGTTTCTATTCACTGCTGCACTTCAAAACCTACACGTTAATTTCTCTTTGTCCTCTACATGGATTGTATATTTGGGGCTCTTATTTTGTTTGATGTGTGGTATTAGCAATTCTCGAGGATTTTTGTTAGACTGTTTTTTGTACTTGTTGACTTTTGTGCTACTGCTGTTCCACCCTTTCATAGTTATACACGAATTCAATGAGCTATTTCCCTTCTATGTAGAAGAAAAGGGAAATAGGTCATTGAATTCGTGTATAACTATGAAAGGGCGGAACAACAGCAGCACAAAAGTCAACAAGTATAAAAAACAGTCTAACAAAAATCTTCGAGCATTGCTGATACCACACATCAAACAAAATAACCAGAGTCCTAAATATACAGTCCATGCAAAGGACAAAGGGTAACTAACATGTAAGTTTTGGAGTGCAACAACGAATAGAAGCAGTAGTAAGAGCTCTTTGTTACGTTACTATCCCTTTTCATCGGGTAAGCTTAGTTTAGTTTAGTGGTTTTTTTTATTTTTAATTTCAATGTTTAACTTTATTCTATTCTTTTTAGGTTGGACTGTGTCTGATTCGTGGTTCTGGAGATTGAACTTTGGTGGAGGTGTAGCGAAAGGAATTCAAAATTATT
This sequence comes from Capsicum baccatum var. pendulum, assembly GCA_030864225.1. NCBI lineage: Eukaryota > Viridiplantae > Streptophyta > Magnoliopsida > Solanales > Solanaceae > Capsicum > Capsicum baccatum. The sequence goes on from CM061554.1 coordinate 45,681,726, forward strand.
GATAGATGCTGCGAATATTGTTTCTCTTAAAACAGTTCATCCATTGCTCTTATTTTTCTCTATTTCCTTTTGGAACTATAAATGCCAATCGTTTTGCTGAAACCTGTAATAACAACGTTCAATCTAAGCAATGCATTAGAAAGGAATTCAATGTAGAATTCTTGTGAGGTGCTGTGAATATTGTTTGTCTTAAAACAATTCGTCCATTGCTCTTATTTTTCTGTATTTCCCTTTGGAACTAAAAATGCCTGTCTTTTTTTCTCGGATTTGTAATAACAAGGTTCAATGTAGGCAATGCATAACAAACATGAATGACTTATTTCTATAGCCTACGAGAAGGAATATGTACGTCTCCCATCATATATAGCATTTTGTGTCTGATTTTTCCCTCATCTAGATTACAACTTATTGGTAAGTGGCTAAGCAAGAGCAAGATGCACTGTGTCAAGAATGTTTATGATATGTCAAACTGTGGATAAATGAGTAACAGAAGTCGTAAATAGTGATGAGTGTTCGTTATGTGTTCTACCTCATAGGTGTAGATGCCTTCACAGGGAAACTGGTTGGACTTCCCACAGGTAGAAACATTATCCACTTAAGCGATGATGATAACCGGGATTTTGTCATCAGGATGCTACATTATAGTTTTTAAGCAATACCATATTGCTGCAAACAACATTAGAAAGATATACTCAGTGCTTCTAGTGCAGAAAATAAATAATCTCAAGCATATCATAATGCAGAAAACTACCTGTATTATCAGCTTAAGGAAATCTGATTCGAATTCAGCATAGATGCCAATTTCAGTAACCACGATCTGACCAAATAAAGAACGTTAGATTTGAAGGATATGCGGAACACTTACCGGAGAAACAAGTAAACCAAAAATAGAACCTGTGGAACGTCTGGATTCTTATGAAAGATAGTAATTCCATCATTCTAATATGAATGTTGGGATAAAATAGTCTCGTGATTAGATAATACCTTACATCAATCATAGAAGAGATAAGCATTCAATACCCCCTGAACTATGGTCAAAGTTGCTACGATACGCTTCAATTTCAGGGTCCTAGTACACCTTAAACTCAATTTAGCGTATTTGTGTCACCCTTGTGTTGTTGTGGCACCTTGCGTCTAGTTAAACACATGAGGCATGTGAAGGACTACTATGTGCCATGTCAGCTAAAAAAGTTGACAAAAATACACTAAAATTTAGTTCAAGGGTAATAGAACTCCGTGAAGTTGGAGTGTATCGTAGCAAATTTCGTCAGGGGATACTAGATGCTCATCTCAACATAGAATACCGTTAATTCTAGATTTTATACCGAGATTATTATACTTATTTCACGTATCAAACGACCCCATATCGTCTGGACTCTTTGAAAATGTGGCCAAGTTCGTGTATAATCCTAAAAAAATAGCGTATTTTGAAGAATATAATCAAACATAAGTGCAATAACATTTTTAGAAAATTTGAATGACATAACTAGAAAGTGGAAACTAGGTTAAGAAGTGAAATTAAGAAAACAAACACTGAAATAACACAAATCCAGAAAGGAAGAGAATACTTAAAGCAAGTAGATCAATCCAAGTTGCAATTAGGATCAAGTATATGATTGAAATCAATGTTTACTCGAACTCTTCAATTACGATTGGACCTAACTCAACCACAAAAAATCAAAACTCAAGACACAATAGAGAAGAAAAATAACTAAGCACAAAACAACATCCCATACCAAAAAGAAATGAATGTAATAGATCTATATAGCTTAATCCAAAAACCTAGTTTAGGTTATGAATGTTAGATACAAATATATGTGAGATTTAACACTTCGTGGCATGCACAGGACTAGACAGCTAAAGTATGGACAGTATAATATCGAGGTTGAATACTTAAATAATCAAAATATAGGAACAAGCTAAGTTTGAGTCTAACATTGATAAGAAACGACGGACCGTAACGATATCTGAACGCACGTTTACAAGATTATAATTGTCCGAAATCATATAAGGAGATAACAATTCATTTCCTTTACCAATTGTGTGCAACATGTCCTCAGACTCTCAATATAGCAATGGACTAGACTTTGACAATATAGTAAGAAATAAACATTATTGCACCAAACTTAATTTCATAGAAATTGAAGTACCTCAGTGGAATGCAAAAAAAAAATACACTGCTTTATTTCTTAAATTATTAGTTTTATTTATAATAATAGACAGTTACATTTAATTACCTTTACTGACGATGCACCCAGTAATTTGAATAAGGGAATTCAAAAATAATGATATTTTTACACCTAAAATATGGTATATCCAGTCGTAGTGACATATAATTGGCTAGAGAAAAGCTATTCTAAACCAGTTTGTATTAGAACAAGTTTTCAGAATGGGAGCTATAAATACATTTAGATATGAAAATTTTTTCTTTAATTGAACAAATTCTCAATTTTCAAAAAATGCTTGGATATTCATATACATCGAATAATAACATTCAAAGCTCAAGAAAAAAGGAGGCTCACCTTCCATCGCTTCAGTATAAATAGTGGGATAAATAATCTCAAAATTAACTAATACTTCAAACTGAACCAAGGGTGGCTCAACGATAAGACTAGTAAAAGAGTTTGCAGTAGGATAGTGAAATACGTTTAAGTAAAATTATCTTAAAGAAATATAGAAAGAAAGAGCTATCTAATTTTTACTAGAAATATTGTAGAACTTTGAACTAAACAACTCAAACTTCATATTGATAATTAATATTTTAAAAACAAGATCCAAGTTAATGAAATTAAAACAAATGACTAACATCTAATTAACTAGAATAAATCTTTGATTTATTAATAATCGTATTATATGAGTAGTCAAAGGCCATGTGCCTTTTAAAAATGTTACACCAAAAACAATTAATATATAACCACAAAAAAATAATTTTAAATTACTATAATATTATTTTTACATGTATAAAATCTCTTCTTTATGTTTGTCTTTAAGCCATTAATTTTATTGAGGCGATCTGAACTGGTTTATTATTTTATTTTATGATGGTTTTCGCCATTTTTTTTATCTTTCTCATAGTTGTTAGTCGCCTCTCTGTATCTCTTTTAGATGTTAATTTTTGATTTGTTTATGCAGATTGTTGGTGATATTACAACAAAATTTCAGTGATATTACAATTAATTACAACTGAAAATTACAAATGAATAAAGAAAAATATATTTCTTCTTTTATGACTGAGGCGCGGATATCTCGCTTTCTTCAATTACGATTGGACCTAACTCAACCACAAAAAACAAAACCCAAGACACAATAGAGAAGAAAAATAACTAAGCACAAAGCAACAACCCATACCAAAAAGAAATGAATGTAATGGATCTATATAACTTAATCCAAAAACCTAGTTTAAAAGGTTATGATTGTAAGAGACAAATATATGCGAGATTTAACACTTCGTGGCATGTCTAGGACTGGACATTTGAAGCATGGACAATATAATATCAAGGTTGAACACTTAAATAACCAAAATATAGGAATAAGCTAAGTCTGAGTCTAACATTAATAAGAAATGACGTTGGAACGTAACTATATCCAAAAGCTAGTTTACAAGATTATAATTGTCTGAAATCATATACGGAGATAACAATTCATTTCCTTTACCAATTGTGTGCAACATGTCCTCACACTCTCAATATAGTAATGGACTAGACTCTGACAATACAGTAAGAAATAAACATTATTGCACCAAACTTAATTTCATAGAAATTGAAGTACCTCAGTGGAATGCAAAATAAAAAATAAATTGCTTTATTTCATAATTTATTAGTTTTATTTATAATAATAGACATTTACATGTAATTATCTATACTGGTGATGCACCCAGTAATTTGAATAAGGGAATTCAAAAATAATGATATTTGTACACCTAAGATATGGTGTGCATAGATAGTATTTCCATCACTTTAGTACAAATAATAGGATAAAATAATCTCAGAATTAACTAATACTTCAAATTGAATCAAGGGTGGTTCAAGGATAACACTAGTAAAAAGTTTGCTTTAGGCATCCAAAGTTTTGAGGCCTCAAAAAATTAATATTAAATTTTATGATTTCTGTTTTGCGGAGAAATTTGACTTATTGAGAAAAGTCGCCACTTAATTTTAAAAAGGAATTAAGAAACCTTTATCAAACACTTCAAACGATTTAAAACAGGAAAATCTTTTTAAGTTAGAGATTCTAGATAAACGGTTCTTTTTAACCTTTTAGGAAAATGTTAGGCACCTAAAACGTCCGCTAACTTACGATTATTTGGACTGTTTGAAAATCATCTTTGATTAACTTCTAAAAGATTAATTTGTTGAAAAGTGATTGGTTTTTAGAAAGGACTTGTGCAAAACAATTTTAGACGACTTAATAGGAATTTTAACTAAGTCTACACAAATGAAATAAGCAAGTAAACACATAAACGGGGAAAGGGAGGAGAAAGTAAATGATTTAGGCCATTGGGCCCAAACCAAAAAAACCTGTCCTAGTCTAAATGGGCCTTTGACCTGTTTCACTTGTCCTAATCTAGCTTTTGAGCCTTTGGCTCGAATCCTGCTCCACTTGTATTAAATACAACTTTGGCTTCGTGGCCCGAATAAACGAATGAATAAATAAATAAAGAAAATAAATAAAGACAATGATACTTGACTAAATAAAACAACAAATGAGACTTTTGAGTCTCTTAGCCGCTTCAACCGTAGGACTTTAATCCATTTTTCTTCCTTCAACTCCTTTCATCCGGTATGCCATGCAATTCGTTTTAGATTTCTTTCAGGTTTGACTCCAAAGATGGGTCCCAATGGACCACGTCGATAATGCTTCAAAGAGAAGAAGTCTGTTTGGACTCAAATGCAAGTTCATGCGAAGAGGAAGAAAATAAAAAATCAATATGTGTAGGTGTATATGATAAGATAGCAGCATATCATGTCAAAAATGTATACTCATACACAAAGAAGGAACCATTCGTGACATTAAAGGAACATGTACCCCATCAAAGAAATTTAGATTAAAGAGAAGATAAGGTAAAATAGTCAATTTTCATGAATTCAATCAAATGAAATCGAACAATATTTTAAGGCTATGTCAAAATTTATTGAATCATACAAGTAATTCGGGATAAAAAGGGTGGGCAACATGCAGAACAGAGACTCGCAAGAATATGTAATTCTATCACACAAAGAGACTAGGAGTAACTCATGACACCAAATTGTACGCAAAGTTAATAAAAATTCCAAACACTGCTTTCAGGATTTCAGCATCAATCATGGGAAAACTTAGTGCAAAAAATGGACCGAAATCAAGAAAAAAAAACAAAATCATTGCAACTGAATTACTGAGAGAACACAAGCAAGAGAAGATCAAATAAATCTGTAAGCCAAAAAATCTCATATCATGGAGGTTATTATCTCGACAGACATGCAATGAGTTTAACTATGGATTAATATAAACTTGAATGAAGAACCATGAACCCCTATCACAACAAGTAATATTTATACTACTAAATGTGACGGGTGAAAAGATTGTGAATCGTCATAACAACATATGAGCTAACAGTCCTAAACTACATAATCAGTGTCAAATCTAGAACATTAAAACTTCAAATAGTGAGTTGCACTCCTGACCTCTTTAAGGGGTTGAATGTGAAATCAGGAGCTGACAAATATCAACAAAGGGAGAAAATAAAGTCATCACAACAAACGAACAATTGAAAAGAAACATTTCTAGTAAAGCAAGGGACTTATATTATGTGTTCGTTATCCCTTCTTGACATTTCTTGTCGAGAGGTATTTGAGGAAAATCTTCACAATCTTACGATTAATTAGAAAACAATCGTGAAACAAACCCAAGAGTGAGTGAATTACCAGCAATACTAAACTAGAACAATAAAAGGGCTTAAAACAACGAATTTGTCAGTTAAATACTACAATACTCAGGGCATGACAAGATGGTGATTAACGATATAAAATTTATAGCACAATAATGACAACCTAAAGAGTATATCTATGACAGATAGAGCTCAAAAGAAACAGTAACCATTATTTGACGGTATTGTCATAAAATAATAAACTTTTAAGCTAATGAAAGCACACGATATTAACTGGAGCAAGAAACAACGAACATCACAGTAACAAGCATTATAATAAAACCTATGGCCATCAAATGACGTCTACAGCGAACAATCCAGCACAAGATCATTAGAACAACACTTTTCACTACAGAATGATGTGATGAAGCAGAAGTAGTCAAAAACTTAAATGGAAATGGAATGTTACCTTTTGGGGAGCAGAAAAACAAGACGACAAACTAGTACGGAGATCACGACCACCAGAAAAACTTCTTTGCCGTCATCTCGACACTCTAATTTAGTTGCCGAACTTTCGAAACAAGAACCGAATTTCTAGTTGAGACTCAATTTTCTCAAGAATTTCTCTCTTTTCTTTTCTCCTTCTGCTTCTCGAACTAAAATTTCCTTTCTTCTGTTTTTGCCTTTTTGAGAATCTTTCTCTCTTTTCGGACTCAAGATTTTCCAACCCCCACTTTCGAACCAAAAATCTCCTGAAAGAAGAGAAAAAAAAAGACCCCCCAAAACAGTGACCCCAAGGGTCTTTATATAGAAGACGTATTGGGGATAAATTGGGGATTTTTTAAGGAGATTTTGAAATTTAAAATTTCCATCCACCCCTCCCCCCGCTTCGATTTTCATCAGCAAAATGGTACACCATTTTGGATTTTCCCCCTTTTTAAAAATGGGTGGACCAATATCTTTTGACCAAAATGAATTGTACTCAAGAACCAATGAAAATCAACCAACTATTGTATGAAATCGTACAATCTTATCGGAGAAATATGGGATTGAACCATTGGAGAGGCTAACGCATCAATTTCTAGAAGTTTCTAGGATTTTCTCATTTAAAATCGAGTGGAAAGGGCATGGGTTTTGCGGGATAAGGGTTGATGTGGTTAGGGGTTAATCGGGTCTTTGGGTGGTTGAGATCATCGTTGTTGAGATTGTTGGTTGAAGTTGGTTGATTGTACGCAACTTTGCTGCTGAAATTGTGTTAAAGGGTTTTGTGGAAAAGAGGAGAAATAGGGTAGTAGGCCGCGTCAAATGATTTTGGAGTGGGCTTGTCTTGTTGTAATGGGTTGTTGGGTATTTAAGGGGAATGGGCTGGTTATTAGAGCAATTGGGCCTTAAATTAGGGTTATTTAATAACTCTATTAAATCTAATTGGGTTATTAAATAACCCTAATTAGATTAGAATAATTATAATTAAATTAAATTGGATTAAAAATAACTCAAATTAAATTTAATTAGATTAAAATAATCCCAATAAAGAAATGGTAACTTTTGGGATTAAGATTGTATTACAATTTAAATGACTTACTTAAATTCTAACCAAATTCAATATCTATTGGTTGCATTACAATTAGGCTAATTGGTTTCAATTGAGGTCATATTTAATTTGTTTGGTAAATTGAATCGCAATCTGGCACGAATCAAGTAACAAATTAACCTCGAGTTTCTTAATTTAATAAAAATCCAACAAATATTTCTCCAAATAAAATATTTCGAGAACAAATCATATTTAAAATCAAGACTTTATCCATTTGGATTAGTTTTCAAGTCTAATCAATAAAAGACTAATTTGATAAAATATTCATTTAAATAACAAAAATGTAAAATCTTTAATTAAATGATAAAAAAACTATTTTAAAATGCATTTATTTGGAAAAAATAATTTTTGTGATTTTATTTGAAAATCAAAGAAGCTTGAGATTAAACTTAGTTGTGGAAGACAAAATTAGGTGTCAACAACTTCCCCCTCCCTTTGGGTAGGATGGATGGAAGTAATCCTAGGCAAAGGGAGGTTGACTTTCCTAATTTTTATCCGACCACAAATTCAAATCTGATAGAGGTTGGTTTTCGCACGAGTTTCATGGAGTTATAGCCGAACCTCGATATCAATTTTCCTACATATCTCAGGTTTCATGAGAATTCAGGCCACTTGTAGTTCATAAAGCTTGATTTAAAGTATGATTTTTAAAAGATTCACCAGCTATCTCGATTTTAGAGTTTTTGATGAAACTGAGAAGCTGGGGAATAAAGAAATTTAGGAGGAGGTTGGAATGCAGTCGATTTTTATACATAGATTCCAACCTATATATCCCTGAGACTCAGGGAATCAGACTGCCTGCTGTTCGACTCAATCGGTAGAAAAGATAGTCTTCTATTTCAGACGATCTTTGGCTCGGGATGAGTGACAAGTTAATGAGTTGTGAAAAATATGCTTGTAAACTCTTAACCGTGAATGTGTAGCTCTTCATATCCATAGGTAAGAACTTACCTGGACATAATTTCTAAAACTCTAGGTGTCCTATCACTCGAATTTGAAAGAAAGGGAAGACTACCCTTGATGTAAGTTCAGAGGTATCTCAAAGGCGAAGTTGAAATGATAATATCTTGGAAATACCCACATGACTTCTAATAGGGGTGTGGTTGGATGGTGGTGGCGATCATTCTTTAGCTCGCGTCCGAAGAGTTTGACGTTCCTCTTTAGACTATGTCCCGTTTTGCTGCTAAGAAAGAGTTCCATGTTGTGCTGCGTCCTTTTTGGAATCGTCCACACCTATGATTTTTATTTGAGATTTTCATCTACTCGGATGCTCTCAACAATATCTCAAACAGAAATCATTAGTAATAAGGTCAATTCACGAAAGAGGTGTATAGTTTTTTTTTGCCATATCTCCGCATGAGTTGTTGTCTAAAAGCGAAGTCATCCTTTCTTATACCTGTTTGGTAGGAAATAACTTGCAATAACATACACAACAACCTTATTGGTTGTTGTATAATTAGCTTATTTTTCGAGCAAATATGTATTCAAAGTGGGGTGGCCCTTTTGGACACCGACGACACTTTTGCGGAACGGTCCCTGCAACCGTGTAATCTTGTGTTGATGAGGCAAACCTTTTGGTCACCTATAATGCTTGTTGTATGTGGAATGATAACCTCTCCGGTTATAGCCGATGATCGACTTATAAATTTCCCTTAAATGATCAATATTTGGATAATCTTGTGTATTATTTGATGTTGGATACAAGGAGACTTACAGATATCCTTTGAATTTCCAGATTTTAGGTAATCCAGCACATTATCCAACCTTAGATAAGAGATGGCTTACAGATATTCCTCCAATCACTAACTTTTAGGTGTTCCTGCAAATCATCCGACCTTGAATACAATATGACTTATAGATATCACTCAAATTGCTAGTCCTTGGGTAATCCTGCACATAATCGATCTTGGATATGATGCGGCTTATAGAGAAACCTTGGCCGTATCAATTTGATAATCTCACATATTCTCCGATAAGGATTTAGTTGCGACTTATGGATAACCTCCAGACTATCGATTTTTAGGCTATCTTGCACACTATCCAGTTAGGATGTTGTTGTGTCTTACAGATGACCTACAGGCTATCAACACATAGGTGATCTTGTACACTATCCTATTTCAAATAATATGACTTATAGATGACCCTCAAATTGTCAATTCTAGGAAATCTTATATATCATTCATCCTTAGATAGCGACTTAAAGGTGTCCCTTCAAATTGTGTGCTCTTGATGCATTCAGTTACTGATTCATAAAATGATGAGATATCCTCAACGCCAAAGTTTGTGTCTAGCATGTCAACAAATATTAAATGATGATGATATCCTCAACTCTAGCATTCATGTCTCGCGTGTCAACAGATATTAAATGTTGATGATATCCTCGATGCCAGCGTTTGTGTCTCGCGTGTCAACAGATATGAATTATTGATTATATCCTCGACGCTAGCATTTATGTCTCGCGTGTCAACAGATATTAAATGGCCCTCTTAGCATTAAATGGCCCTCTTGGAGATGATATAAATTGCCCTCTTGGCAAAGATATAAAATGGCCCTCTTAGCAATGATATGCAATTAACCTCTTGGCAATGATATGAAATGGTCCTCTCGGCGATGATATGAATGGCCCTGTTGGCAATTTGAAAACAGTTTCACCTGAGCTTGTTTGTCTGCGTCTTGCTTTCTATATGTACCTGTACTCAAGGTAGACGATTAGCAGACACAAAGTCTCTTTTGCTAGCGACTATTTTTTAGAAAAATTCTAAATACAATATTTGAAAAGAAGACAAGACACTTTTGTTTGTCCTCCATGATCTCAAGAAGTGAGATGGACAATTCAACAGGTCCTCAATGAATGGGTATTAAACCCATTTTTAGGGATACCCAAAAATACCATTCTTGAGCATTAGTGCTCTGGTGTGTCTCCCAATTTACTCAGGGATTTTTTAAAGAGACTCTTATTTTTGTGTATTGGTCCCTGCATCCATAAAAAAATGATTAGTTTGAGTGAAACTACTCCGTGTTGACCTTCTTCGATTCTCCGTTTGCTCCACTCCATCTTTTGGGTACTCCACCATGTTGGTACCTCCACCCTGGCTCCCTTCTCCTATAGACGCCTAGGCAATCACTAAGTAAAAGATTTTTCAAAAGTAGTCTTATTTTTAGCAAATAGTTTTGAAAGTTTCTATAAAAGCTTTCAAAAATCTCTGTTAGTCATGTCATGTACTAGCTCAACGAACGTATTCCTCTTAGTTTTGACTATATCCGATGAAGGAGTTCTAGAACTCATCATCATTGTTGGAGGGTTCTACAAATGGTTTCGTCATAGCTGAAGATTTAGTTTACCTAGACTTTATCACAGGTGGTGATTCTCAAATCTCGACTTCGACCACTAGTGCCGGGGAATTTTGAAATACGCTCTAGTATTTGGTGGAAATTTTGAGGCCTCCCTCATAATTTCTGCCCCAGTTTAAAGCTGTTTGATATGATGCCAACTCGAGAGGATCTAAAGTCTTTATTGGTCTTCGTTCTCTTTGTTGGATGACGATCTTCCTTTTATGAATTTTCGAGATTACTTCTCAAAAATTCTGCCCCAGTTTCTATTTTCTTGGGTTATATGACCGAGCCGTTGGGGCACCTAAGTATCCCGTTGAAGCAGGAATCAGGTCAAATATAGTTCAAAACTATGCTAAGGATATATAGAAAAATCTAATGGGTTGACGGAAGCCGACATAGGCCGCCTACGTATCTCATTCTTGAGAATTCAGGTCATTACGTAGTTCATACATAAAAGGAAAGGATAAATTTTCCTAAGGGGTTGACCGAAGCCGACATAGGCCACCTACATATCTCATTCTTGAGAATTCAGGTCAAACGTAGTTCGTACACAAAGGGAAGGGGTTCTAGGCAATTACATATCATAAAATTGATACTATTATAAAGGCGATTACAAATAAGCCAACAAACAAAAACTATAACATCTTTCAAGCACAATATCTCTTTACCACATCAGAATTGATTGGTTTGGTCCACTCTTGACCATCCATCTCAGGTAGGATTAGGGCTCCTCCAGGTTGGGCTTCTTTTGATTTTCACATTCCTCTGTATCTACTACTAATTGCTCCTCATCACCTTTTTTGTTCATCATTATTTCCTTCACTTTGTTTGTCTAACCCTTGACATGACATGACATTAACAGGTTTTTAAATTATTGCTACCAAAATAAACCATGCTAGATAATCATATTTTAAAAAATAACTTCTTAAATAAAGGGAGGCCTTTTGGAAAATAAATAAAAACTATGGCTCATGACCCACACAAATGTGGGCCCATGCCTTTTTGAAAGTTGTAAAACATGAAACAAAAATTTGAGACATGAAGGGGTGGATTACAGGGCCTTCTCCAGATCATCACCAATTTTAAAAACTACTAGTAATTGCCCTTTTTATCTACCACGATGGGTGACGGGTTATGAGTGGAGTAGAGGTCCAGTTTTGCAAGGCCTCCTCTAATGCAATCTTCTTCACCCCACCAAACGTTGGGAAATCATCTGGTAGAACATTCCATCCTTCCAATAGATCTCCTATCCCATCCCCAAGACCATCATCGTTTGACATCTCATGTACAGGAAATGACTGGTACAAGAGCGGCAAGGACCTAAACAGACTCTCCTTTGAATTATCTTCAATCTCATCTTTCTTTCTTGATTGGTATCCTACTCCACGCTTAAATGATCTTTTCGAGACCATAATAGGCTCAATAATTCCTTTTGAATTCTTACTCAAGGCAGCCACAACTTTCTCTATCATTTCAACTCCTACTGTCTTTTTGGAGTTTCATGAATCCACATTACCAATTATCTCACTAGATACCCATTCTCCTGCTATTTCGATCATGCTAATTGTGGCTCTCTCATGATTAGGCAATGGGTTACTAGCAACATTTGGTGCCGGTGCCTGAAAAGTGATGATCTTCTGGTTAATCAAGTCCTAGATCTTGTGTTTCAGATTGATGTAATCTTTAGTATTATGCCTGGGAGCTCCTGAATGATAAGTACAGACTTGATCGGCATGAAAGAATCGAGAATTGTTATTGGTAGTCTTTGGTGGAATAGGCTGTAAATAACCGACCTTCATCAATCTTCCGAAGAGATGGGTATGACTTTCAGCCAATGAAGTAAATTTTTTGGAAGGCTTCTTCTCCAGGCTTACACATGGGTGGTTATACTGATTTTGATTAGCAGGAGGAGGTACTTGATGATAGTTTGGAGACGCTTGGACATTTATTTAATTGTTTGGAAGAATAGCTTGAACATGAGATTGATAATTTGGTTGCGGAATTTGGCACTGGGGTAAAATATTTGAAATTGGAGCTTGATATTAGGGATGGGCGTAGAATACAGGCTAAAAATTTGGTGACGGTGGTGAGGAAATAATATTCCTAGGCTTGAATTTCCTCTTCAATTTATCAACAAAATCAGTAGAGACCACAGTCACATCCTCTCTTTTCTTCTTTGAGAATGCAGAAGATTCAGATGATGTTGGGGTTTTGGCAATTTTTCCTGTTTAGAAGCCTTCCTCTAACGATTCCCCAATCTTTACTTAATCTGTGAAAGTTGCTTAGACTGCGGATACCAACCTGGTATAATATTCTCCCTCCTAAGCACGAGAGAACACAGACACCATTTCTTTCTCAGACATGAGAGGTTGTACTTTGGCAGCTTCCTTTCTCCAACGAAAGGCATAGTCTCAGAAACACTCATCATTGCTCTGCTTGATCCGATTTATTGAATATCGATCAAGGACTATTTCAATGTTGAATGCAAACCTATTAAGGAAACTTTTGGCCAATGCCCTCCAACTAGTCTATTTTTTCAGTTCTTGGGACGTGACCAATCTAAGGCTTTGCCACTTAAGCTTCGGCTGAATAAGCACATTAATAATGCCTCATTTTTCCCTACTCTCACCATTTGATCACAATACTTCTTATATAGGCCATTGTATTTCCGTTGCCATCGAACACTTCAAATTTATGGACCTTATACCCTTCTGGTAGATCTACTCCAGGGTGAACACATAAATTATTGGTACCTAACCCATCGTTGTTCCCCGTTCTATGAGATTCCTTGATCCTCATGATCTCTTCATTCATAGCTAGCAACTTCCTTTCATGCTCGGTCCTCTACTCTTTCTCCTTCTCGTAATGGTCTACCTCAAGATTAGGAAGGGAATTATAGATGTCAGGGGATATGATGACATGAGAAGGATTTGGAAAGGCGACTTTATTTTTTGGATGAAAGGAAGTTGGTTGGTGGATGGGGAGAATATTTTGGAAACTGGAAAATTTTTGTGGAATTTGAGAGTAGCTTGGTGGGATTTGGGAGGGATTTTGTGGATTCAAAAATGAAGTTTATGGGTTCGGAGATAGATTTGGCAGATTTGGTAGATCTGGGGATGGATTTTATTGATTTACCAATGGGTTCTGGAGATTTGGGATTGAATTTTGTAGATTCGGAGAAGGATTTTGTGGGGCGAGGGTTGGATTTTGTGGATGGTAAGCATCTGGGTTATTTTCATAATTGGTATTTTGGACAAATGGAGGGGAAGAGACGGACGATATGTTATTTGGTTGATCCCCGAGAATAGGCGTACTGAGGGGAGGGATTTGGAGTGAAGTCCCATTTCCTCCTGGAGCGGGAGCATTGACAGAGATGGCCAGGTTAGCCAAATCTCGAGTACGATTTATTTTCTCCTGAAACATTTCTAGCTTTCTTGCGAATTTTACAATCATCTCACTCTGTTCCGCTATTACATTGTCCCTGATGGTCAATGTATTTTCTTCGACATTTCCAGTCATTATTGAATAATGGTCAGAGGATGGGATTTTGTGCGCTTTTGACCAGGTGAAGTAAGGATGTTCTGTCAGCTTATTTCAACACGGAGTATTTTTCTATTATCTGTAAAGTAAAACAACTCAAAGGCAAATGTGTTAGTTTCCACATGTGATAAGCAATGCAAAATACTTGACAAGAAATAACCACGTAGAGTTGTTTGTGTCATAGCCAAATCCATCTATAGGAGCATAGCGGATAAAATTGTCTTTGATCCAAACAAACGTACATAAACACATAAGACAATTATATCACATAAGAACATTATAATAATGCGTATCCTAACTGGGGTGATCGTTTTGAGCCAAGGGTTTGGACCTAACGATTTTTGAAGCAAAATATATGCTTGCTTAAGGTCAATCCATTATCCCCCAACTTTTATAGACACTAAAAGGGCATAAATGCCCACAAAAGAGGGATACAATCTTTAGGGAAAGGGAAAGAACATGAAAGAAGACACGTTCCCACACAGGGGATAGAAAAAAATAATTCCTAAGTGCCTCTTCTATCAGCCTTTGCCTTCTTAGCTTCATCCATTTCTTATATTGGTGACATTCGTTGACATTCAAACTGTGCCTTAGATGCAACCCCCCAAATAGATCAATTTCTTGCTTAAATTGCTTCAATTCTTCTTACGAAAGTAAGCAAATCAATCTTTTTCCCAACCCCCAAAGGATAATGGATTGAATTAGACAGGCATACATTTTATTCAACACTTAAATATGGTTCGTCTATAATTGACTCGGGATCAATAGACACAGGGCAAGTTTTCTAATGGCCCAATACCCTGCTCGGGTATTAGGTCGTCCTAGGCTCATGCCTAAAATAAGGTTTTGGTTTCGTTCTATCCTAGGTGTCCAGTGTGGATTTGAACACTGGTTCTCAAGCGGACAACTTGAGTTTGAAAATAAGAATAGCCATCAGACGACTCACGTTCTAATAAGCCGTTTGCACTTCAACACCGGGACATCCACGAAACCCTAAAATAGTTTAAATAATGCAGGAATATGCCATGAGATGCGGTAGTTAAACTTTACAGAATCGAAACATATAAACACATAAACAGTTAATCAAAAGACGAAATCAAACATTTGGTTAGAACCTAGTTCAAAAATTCCCCAGTAGAGTCGTCATTTCTGTTTTGCGGCGTCATTTCTGTTTTGCGGAGAAATTTGACTTATTGAGAAGAGTCGCCACTTAATTTTAAAAAGGAATTAAGAAATCTTTATAAAACACTTTAAACGATTCAAACCAGGAAAATTATTTTAAGTTAGAGATTCTAGATAAGCGGTTCTTATTAACATTTTAGGAAGGTGTTAGGTACCTAAAACGTCTGTTAACTTGCGGTTATTCGGACTATTTGAAAATCGTCTTTGATTAACTTCTACAAGATTAATTTGTTGAAAAGTGATTGGTTTTTAGAAAGGACTTGTGTAAAAAAATTTTAGACGACTTAATAGGAATTTTAACTAAGTCTACACAAATGAAATAAGCAAGTAAACACATAAACGGGGAAAGGGAGGAGAAAGTACATGATTTAGGCCATTGGGCCCAAACCAACAAAATCTGTCCTAGTCTAAATGGGCCCTTGACCTGTTTCACCTGTCCTAATCTAATTTTTGAGTCTTTGGCTCGAATCCTGCTCCACTTGTATTAAATATAACTTTGGCTTCGTGGCCTGAATAAATGAATGAATAAATAAATAAACAAAATAAATAAAGACAACGATACTTGACTAAATAAAACAACAAATGAGACTTTTGAGTCTCTTAGCCGCTTCAACCGTAGGACTTTAATCCATTTTTCTTCCTTCAACTCCTTTCATCTGGTATGCCATGCAATTCGTTTTAGATTTCTTTCAAGTTTGACTCCAAAGATGGGTCCCAATGGACCACGTCGATAATTCGTCAAAGAGAAGAAGTATGTTTGGACTCAAATCCGGGTTCATGCGAAGAGGAAGAAAATAAAGAATCAATATGTGTAGGTGTATATGATAAGATAGAAGCACATCATGTCAAAAATGTATACTCATACACAAAGAAGGAACCATTCGTGACATTAAAGGAACATGTACCCCATCAAAGAAATTTAAATTAAAGAGAAGATAAGGTAAAATAGTCAATTTTCATGAATTCAATCAAATGAAATCGAACAATATTTTAAGGCTATGTCAAAATTTATTGAATCATACAAGTAATTTGGGATAAAGAGGGTGGGCAACATGCAGAACATAGACTCGCAAGAACAAATAATTCTATCACACAAAGAGACCAGGAGTAACTCATGACACCGAATTGTACGCAAAGCTAATACAAATTCCAAACACTGCTTTCAGGATTTCCGCATTAATCATGGGAAAACTTAGTACAAAAAATAGACCGAAATCAAGAAAAAAAAACAAAATCATTGCGACCGAATTGCTGAGAGAACACAAGAAAGAGAAGATCAAATAAATCTGTAAGCCAAAAAATCTCATATCATGGAGGTTACTATCTCAACAGACATGCAATGAGTTTAACTATGGATTAATATAAACTTGAATGAAGAACCATGAACCCCTATCACAACAAGTAATATTTATACTACTAAATGTGACGGGTGAAAAGATTGTGAATCGTCATAACAACATATGAGCTAACAGTCCTAAACTACATAATCAGTGTCAAATCTAGCACATTAAGACTTCAAATAGTGAGTTACACTCCTGACCTTTTTAAGGGATTGAATGTGAAATCAGGAGCTGACAAATATCAACAAAGCGAGAAAATAAAGTCATCACAACAAACGAACAATCTAAAAGAAATATTTCTAGTAAAGCAAGGGACTTATATTATGTATTCGTTATCCTTTCTTGACATTTCTTGTCGAGAGGGGTTGGAGGAACATCTTCACAAGCTTACGATTAATTAGAAAACAATCGTGAAACAAACCCAAGAGTGAGTGAATTACCAGCAATATTAAACTAGAACAATAAAAGGGCTTAAAACAAAGAATTTGTCAGTTAAAAACTACAATACTCAGGGCATGACAAGCTGGTGATTAACGACATAAAATTTGTAGCACAATAATGACAACCTAAAGAGCATACCTACGACAGGTAGAGCTCAAAAGAAACAATAACCATTATTTGACGGTATTGTCATAAAGCAATAAACTTTAAAGCGAATTGAAGCACACGATATTAACTGGAGCAAGAAACAACGCACATCATAGTAACAAGCATTATAATAAAACCTATGGCCATCAAATGGCGTCTACAGCGAACAATCCAGTACAAGATCATTAGAACAACACTTTTCACTACAGAATGATGTGATGAAGCAGAAGTAGTCGAAAATTTAAATGGAAGTGAAATGTTACCTTTTGGGGAGCAGAAAAATGAGACGACAATCTAGTACATAGATCACGACCACCCGAAAAACTTCTTCGCCGTCAACTCGACACTCTAATTTAGCTGACGAACTTTCAAAACAAGAACATAATTTCTATTCGAGACTGAATTTTCTCAAGAATTTCTCTCTTTTCTTTTCTCCTTTTGCTTCTCGAACCAAAATTTCCTTTCTTGTGTTTCTGCCTTTTTGAGAATTTTTTCCTCTTTTTGGACTCAAGATTTTCCAACACCCACTTTCGAACCAAAAATCTCCTGAAAGAAGAGGAAAAAAAGACCCCCCAAAATAGTGACCCCAAGGGTCTTTAAATAGAAGACGTATTGGGGGTAAATCGGGGATTTTCGAAGGAGATTTTGAAATTTGAAATTTCCATCCCCCCCTCCCCACTTCGGTTTTCATCAGCAAAATGGTACTCTATTTTCGATTTTCCCCCCTTTTCAAAATGCGTGGACCAATATCTTTTGACCAAAACGAATTGTACTCAAGAACCAATGAAAATCAACCAACTATTGTATGAAATCGTACAATCTTATTTGAGAAATGCGGGATTGAACCGTTGGAGAGGCCAACACATTGATTTCTAGAAGTTTCTAGGATTTTCTCATTTGAAATCGAGTGGAATGGGCATGGGTTTCGCGGGATACGGGTTGACGTGGTTAGGGGTTAATCGGGTCTTTGGGTGGTTGAGATCGTCGTTGTTGAGATTATTGGTTGAAGTTGGTTGATTTTAGAAGCTTTGCTGCTGAAATTGTGAAAAAGGGTTTTGTGGAAAAGAGAGGAAATAGGGTAGTAGGCCGGGTCAACTGATTTTGGAGTGGGCTTGTGTTGTTGTAATGGGTTGTTGAATATTTAAGGGGAATGGGCTGGTTATTGGAGCAATTGGGCCTTAAATTTGGGTTATTTAATAACCCCTATTAGATCTAATTGGGTTATTAAATAACCCTAATTAGATTTAATTAGATTAGAATAATTATAATTATAATTAAATTAAATTGGATTAAGAATAACTGAAATTAAATTTAATTAGATTAAAATAATCTCAATTAAGAAATGGTAACTTTTGGGATTAAGATTGTATACAATTTAAACGACTTATTTAAATTCTAATCAAATTGAATATCTATTGGTTGCATTACAATTGGACCAATTGGATTTCAATTGAGGTCATATTTAATTCATTCGCTAAATTGAATCTCAATCTGGCACGAATCAAGTAACAAAGTTACCTCGAGTTTCTTAATTTGATAAAAATCCAACAAATATTTCTCCAAATAAAATATTTCAAGAACAAATCATATTTAAAATAAAGACTTTATCCATTTGAATTAGTTTTCAAGTTTAATCAATAAAAGTCTAATTTGATAAAATATTCATTTAAATAACAAAAATGTAAAATCTTTAATTAAATGTTAAAAAAAAACTATTTTAAAATGCATTTATCTGGAAAGAATAATTTTTGTGATTTTATTTGAAAATCGAAGAAACTCGAGATTAAACGTAGTTGTGGAGGGCAAAAATTAGGTGTCAACAATTTCAACTTCACTTTAAATAATAATGAAGATCGTGAAATAGTTTAAAAAAATTATCTTACAAAAATACAAAAAGAAAGAGCTATCTAATTTTTGCTAAAAATATTTTAGAACTTTGAATTAAACTACTCAAACTTCATATTAATAATTAATGTTTTAGAAACAACATCCAAATTGATGAATTGCAAACAAATGACTAACATCTTTAACTAGAATGAATCTTTCTTTTATTAATAGTCATATTTTATACAATCTTTGGCTACAATTACTATTACATATTTTATACAAGAAATACACAGTTTCTATACACATTTTATACATACATATTTTATACAATGATTATAAAGTTTCTATACACATTCTATACATACGTATTTCATACAACAACTATAGAACTTCTATACACATTCTATAGATCTTTTTATTTATATTTTATACATATACATATTTTCTATAATTATACAATTTCTATACATATATTGTATATATATATATATATATATATATATATATATATATATAATTGTTATAACTTAACAGTATTTTTTTAAAAAAATACTATTAAGTTAACAAGACAACTATTTTTTAAGGGGGAGAATATCCATATCCTATCACGTGAATTGTCATGAATGGCACCTTTCTTGGAATTAAATTAAAATTAAATCCAATTAATATAGGAGTAAATACTAATTTGGAATACTTAACACTTTTATGGGGAAAAAAAAGTCATCTTTCTTGGAATTTGACAATTTCCTAAAGAAACGGACAACATTCATTTTCTCGCCTACATTTTATTTTAGAGTTAATTCCTCAAAATGTCATTACACTTGTGTAAACATCCCACTTAAGTAATTTTTGTTTCTTTTAGGATAATATTGTCACTGAACTATGCATTTCTTTCCTTTATAAGGTAAAACTAAGAAATTGTTAAAGATATATTTGGAGAATCACAAAGAAAGTGAAATTAAATGTAATTACATAATTCAATTCTCTATTAGGAATAGAGAATTAGGTACAATTTTGTGATGTAATTACAAAGTTACATTTTATTTTATTTTTTAAATTAAATTTAATATCTTTTTTTAATTTCCTTTTTATTTCTATTATTTGAATTTCTTTTTTATTTTTACTTTTTTTTATTTTACATTATTTATCTTTCATCTCTTTTTTTTCTCATTTTCCAACTTTACTTCTTATGATTTAATATAATTACTCATATTTCTTTCTTTATTTAACGCATTATTGCGTTTTTTTTTTAATTTTTATTCTAGTATTTGAATTAAAGTAGTATTTTATTATTGAATGAGATTATAGACTTATGTGTTGTTCGTTCTTCTGAATTATATTTACTCGTTGGAATTTTATACAAGAGTATTATCTTTTTCTCTTGGATTTTGAATTTATCGGTTTATTTGTATTAGTAGTATAGACATGCTATTTAAATTGCATGTCACTGGTAATTGTCTAATAACATATAATTTTAATTTTTCTATGGCTTTCCAAATATGTCCTTAACTATTTTTTAACTTCACCTTATTTTGGAAAGATGTACATAGTTTAATAAAAATATTTTTCTAAAAGAAATTAACAAAAGTTACTTTAGTAGGATGTTTGCACAGGTTCAATGGCAATTTAAAAATTTAACTCGACAATTTGAAGTGACATGCAATATAAAATAACAAGTCTATAGTACTAAAACAAATAAATTGAAACATAAAACAAAACACAAATTGAAAATTCAAGAAAAAAACTCAATACTCTTATATAAAATTTCAACGAGTAAATAATTCAAACGAAAGGAAAAACACATAAGTCATCTCATTCAATAATGAAATACTACTTTAATTCAAACACTAGAATAAAAATGCAATAATGCGCTAAATGAAGAAAAATATGAGTAATTATATTTAACCATAAGAAGTAAAGGTTGGAAAATGAGAAGAAAAGAGATAAAAGATAAATGATGTAAAATGAAAAAAATAAAAAAAAATTAAAATAATAGAAATAAAAAATAAAATAAAAAGAAAAAATTAAAATTAAAAAAAATGTAATTTTGTAATTACATCGTGTAATTGCACCTAATTCTCTATTTCTAATTGAGAATTGGACTATGTAATTACATCTAATTTCACTTTCCTTGTGGTTCTCCAAATATATTCTTAATCATTTCTTAGTTTTACCTTATGATGGAAAAAAGTGCATAGTTCAGTGACAATATTGTCCTAAAAGAAACAAAAGTTACTTTAGTGGGATGTTTACACAAGTTCAACGACATTTTGAGAAATTTACTCTTTATTTTAAGAAAAAAAATCATGGCTGTACAAATTTAATGAATAAGTGTTTTTTATTTAATAATTAGGTAGCAAATGTTATATAACAATATTAATTAGGTGTCCGTTGATATGAGTGATAATAGAGTAGTAAATGATCTTTTTGAAAAAAAAAATTCAAATAACAACAACACACTCAATTTATTCTCGTAAAAGGAGATCAATTTATGAATTGAATATTAAATATAATTTACGTTTAGTTATTTTATGAAAATTAAAATTTTTTTTTTTTTTGAAAGTGAAAAAATTGAAAATTCTAATTATGAGGGAGAGAATTACAAGGTAAAAATTACGTTAGTTGAAAATATGAGTTGTTCTATTGACGTCGTCGTGGAGGATAAGGTAAAAGTTAGAGTCTGGAGCAACTGAAAGGATTAATTTTTAGAGTAATTTTTTAAGAAAACGATGAATATTGAAAAAATTAAATGAAATAGGTTAATGACTCGTAAGTCGCTGGACCATAATGATTTATAAGTCGCTGATCCATCATCGACTTTCTTTATTTTTTAAAATTTATTTTTAGTCTTTCTCATGTAAATTTCTTATTTGTGTTTGAGCCAAGTTAATTTATATCACTTGATTTCATGTCGATCCCTCCAAGAGATCAAAATCATTGTCTGGTAAGTTTTTGAACAATAAGACAACCTTTAAATGAAATATACAAATGCGATTATCGAAAAATTTATTAGTACGGAGAAATAAAGATAAGAATCATCATTTTAAATATAAATTTCATCGTACGTTGCAACTTTATTGACCGAAAAAAAAATATTAAATATTATCTTGAAAAAGGTGACAAAAGATTAGAGTGACAAGAGAATAGAGGATAATTAATTCTACAAATTATTTATTGTACATTTAATTGAGTAAATTACGAAATAAATTAATCAAAAATAAAATTAAATATTTCAAGTTATAAAGTTATTTTTATTCCACTTAAACTTATTCCTAACCATAACAGACCTTCTTTTCTAATGATGTAGTATTAAAATGTATTTGAGTAAAATTAGTAATGTTTTGTGAATCTCAATACGTAAGGTAGATATTTTTTATTTGAATTGAGAATCCTATAGAAGCAACCTCTTTAACTTTATAAAATAGAATTAAAGATCTCCACACACCATACTTTTTCTACATCTTGGACCTTATTTTTTATAAAATGTTATTCTTACTCTTCTTTTTTTTTTTTTTTTACAATTTTTTTCCTGAAAAAGGTACCTTGTCCTTCATTTAGAAAGAATATATATATATATATATATATATATTCTCTTTCTTTTTTTTTTTTGATTAAAGTGATAATAATGTTAACATGAAGAAGAAAACTGACAAGAGTAAATGTAGAGTCTGACCTGCCTTGTAGTTTTACAACTAATTTCCATATATAATTCGACTATTAAATTTAAAAACCAAATTAATGGAAATTTAATAGAGTAATAATAGGCTTTAAATTGTTATCTTTTTAAGTAGTGCATTGTTTGTAAAAATATATTATTTGTTTACTAAAATATCCTTCACTTTAGTTAACTTAATTATTTTTATGTTTCTATTCCTATAATTTTTCTATGTGTTCAGTTATGTGTCAATATATAAGATTCATACGTATTTATCTAAATAATACTTATTATTAAAACTGTACATTGCACTTTAATAATCGTATTATATTGTCCTAATGTTGATATTTTATGGTTAAACATATTTTGCCTTCTTAGCCTCAAATCACAGAACATTTTGATCCATGAGCAGTACTTTATCCCGTTTAAAGGACACAACTTATAAAGAGTAATACGTGTAGGAGAAAAAACAAAATCCTACAGTTGTGAGAAAGTGAAAATTAAAGAATTAGTTTAGTCATTTAATAATTTTATTCAAGGATAAATTAGGGTGGGATAATTTATACCACCAAATGTGTGGGATAACTTCAGGAGCGGCTCAACGCAAATTGTGGCCTAAAGCCAACTTTAAGAAGAGGCCTTAAATTTAATTAATAAAATTATAAATATATTTGTTTGATTTCTTTTCTTTTTGTTTTATAGTGATGGTGTACATACCATCTTGTATGTATATTGACTATTCATGTGACTACATATTAGTGCTTATTATATAGTTTTTGAACTAGATATTAGTTTTTGAACATCTAAATTTTAAATATTGCATTTATCTAATCTTATTTAGCTTCAAAAATTAGTCAAATTAACCGTCGAAAAAAAAAATTGCATAAATTGAAACGAAAGGAATATTTATCTAATAATATCTACTTGTTTCTACATAAACTCAATAAAATATTCAAAAGACAAGTATGAATTTTATTCTTTTAACGAAACAAGGATACTAATTCTCTAATATATACTATATAATATTAAATATTAGTGATAATATGGGGCCTTTAATTTGGGGGCCTAAAGCCTTGGCTTTAGTTGCTTCCCCCTTGAGCCGGCACTGGATGACTTATCCCGATACTATTATTAGTCCTGAAATAAGTTATCTCGAGTATTGCCAACCAAATGATGCATTAAGAAATTTATCCTGAAATTATTACTTTATATCTGAATTATTTGCCTTAGTACCTCACCCCAAACGGCCCCTTAGATTTTCCTATATATAATCAAAGTACACAGCTATCTTCACATCAATTATAGTCGTTACAAACTCCCTGCCCCTTATCAAGAAAAAAAGAAGAAAAATGGAGCATTTGTCATCCTTCTTCCATCTACCATACTTCAATTACAAAATCTTGAGATTTAAATTCTATATCATTCATATCAATTTTATATCGACATTGTTTCCTTATTTCATATATGCATTTCTTTCTCCAATAAATTGGAGATCTGCAAAAATCTATAGATTTTATATGAATATCTTATATCTCCAATAATGACTTATATCTCACTGATCCACGAGCGACTTTCTTTATTTTTTTAATTTATTTTCAGTCTTTCTCATGTAAATTTCTTATTTGTGTTTGAGTTAAGTTAATTTATATCACTTGATTTCATGTTGATCCCTCCAAGAGATCAAAATAATTGTCTGGTAGGTTTTTGAACAGTAAGACAACCTTTAAATGAAACATACAAATGTGATTATCAAAACATTTAATAATACGGAGAAATAAAGATGAGAATCATCATTTTAAATACAAATTTTATCGTACATTGTAACTTTATTGACCGAAAAAAATATTACATATTATCTTAGAAAAAGGTAACAAGAGATTAAATGATAATTAATTCTACAAATTATTTATTGTATATTTAATTGAGATAAATTACGAAAGAAGAAAAACTGACGAGAGTAAATGTAGAGTCTGACCTGCCTTGTAGTTTTGCAACTAATTTCCATATATATAATTCGAATATTAAACTAAAAAACTAAAACAATGGAAACTTAATGGAGTAATAGGCTTTAAATTGTTACCTTTTTTTATGAATAAAAACTAGGGGCGAGCGTTGGGTATTCGGTTCGGTATTTTCAAATTTCAGGTTTGGTAATTTGATAATCGGTATCTGATAGTAGATACCACATACCATACTTATAAACATCGATTCTATAATTCGGTAATTGATAAATTAAACTTCGATTCAATACGATTTTCGGTAATACCATTTTAAAGTTGGAAATGTCCAAATGTATGTTTTAAATTCAAAAAATATATTTAATAGAAGCCCTATTTAATATTCCTTTTATTGTATTTTATGAATATATTACCAAGGTCCAAGATAATTCGATATTCGAAATACCGAATACTAAACAATATTAATATCTTTTACTATGTTCAATTCCGAATACTCGAATATTAAAATTTTACTCTCAAATACCATACCAAATTGTACATTGCGCTTCAATAATACGTATTATATTATCCTAATGTTGATATTTTATGGTTCAACATATTTTGCCTTCTTAGCCTCAAATCACAGATCAGTTTGATCCATGAGAAGTATTTTATTTCGATTGAAGGGTACAACTTATAAAGAGTAATACATGTACGAGAAAAACAAGAATCCTACAGTTGTGATTCTTTCTTCTGTCAATTATAGTTGTTATAAAATGGAGCATTTGCCATCCTTCTTCCATCTAGAGTACTTTAATTCCAAAATCTTGAGATTTAAATTCTATATCATTCATATCAATTTTATATTACGTTGTTTCCTTATTTCTTATATGCATTTCTTTCTCCAATAAATTGGAGATCTGCAAAAATCTATAGATTTTATATGAATGTCGTTTCCTCATCTCCTATACGCATTATATATAGATTTTATATGATGTTGTTTCTTATCTTTCTCCAATTTATAAATAGGATATCTGCATAAATCTACAGATTCAAATCCTTTTTACTAAGATACAAAACACTAGTAAAATCAAAATCAATAGTGGGTGAATTTTTTACTCAAAAACACTGGGGCTTTCACCATGTCTTACGTCTTCCTACTTGCTCTGCCATGCAATATTCGTATCTCTTTTCGATTTATTTTGAACTGTTCTTGCTTTATAAACTAGATAGTATGAAATTGTACCTGTTTGATCGTCTCTGTGATTAGATGCTATCTTGATGTAATTTATGCTATTCGATCTACTCTGGTATTTTCTAAATTTGCCATAATGGTTTATTCTTTATGCACTAGATAGTATTATACATTTGTTGTTTGATCTAATGTCTCCATTTATCCAATTTGTATCAAAAATTAGATACTATCTAATTGTTGCTATTGGATCTAATGTGGTATTTTCTGAATTTGTTATCACGGTTTGTATTTTGTAAGCTGTTTGATCTAATACTATCTAATTATTGCTATTCGGTCTAATGTGGTATTTTCTGAATTTGTCATAATTGTTCGTACTTTATAAACTAGATAATATTATATTGTTGCTGCTCAATGTGTCTAATTGGTATTGAAATTAAATAGTAACTAATTGTTTCTATGCGATCTAATGTGGTATTTCCTGACTCTGTCAAACTGTTTGTACTTTTTAAATTTTTTTATTACCAATAATTTTGTTGTATTTGCTTTTGCTTTTTTGTGATTGTAGTTTTATTTTATTTTTTGAAAGGTGTACCTTCTACTTATGGTTGGTTTTTTATTGATTGCTATTGGAGCTCGTCTCGAGGAGACTTCTCCAATTCTCGTGTTGGTTGCGCTGCCGACTGTTGTTCTATTGTGCAGAGAAATTCTTCAACCGCCTGATAAAAGAAAACCTTTGGTTTTAAACTGTTTGTGGTTTTTATGTGGATTTTTTTTATAGTTTTTTATGGTTGGAGTGTTATCTTCCAGCATGCTTAAGAATGTTGGGATTGATTTCAGGTACTTTCAATGTCCATTATTATAATTTTGTTTTGAGTTTTGTAATTATTAATTGCTTTTTACTTCTAGGTTTGTTCCTCTTATTGCTGTTGGAGTAGCAAGTTGTTTCCTTTGCTTCAGTATTTTTGTGTTCCTACGTCCAAGAATGTTTTTCCTCTGTTCTTCAGCGGTCTCTATGACATGTTGTTACTACTATTTCTATTCGGTGCTGCACTCTAAAACCTACACATTAATTTCCCTTTATCCTCTATATGGACGGTATATTTGAGATTCTGGTTATTTTGTTTAATGTGTGGTATCATCAATGGTCGAGCATTTTTCTTAGACTGTTGTTTGTACTTGTTGACTTTTGGGTTGCTGCTGTTCCGCCCTTTTATAGTCATACACGCATTTGATGGGCTATTTTCCTTTTCTTCTACATGGAAGGTAATTTATTTTTCTTGATAAATTATCTGTCTGCTTTTTGTTTTTGTAATTTATTTTTTGTCTTGAAATTTTTTTTGGTTGCTTTCTTTTTGCATAGTCTGAGGTGATACTGACTTATAACCTAATCTACATTCTGCTCTATACACAAGACCTATTGTATAATCAAGAAGTTCAGGGTTTTGTGTTCGGTGATGGCAATTTCTATTCCTGGCGCGGTGACTTTATTTGTTTTTTTACCGGTTATGTTACTATCACTTTCCATCTAGTAAGTTTAGTTTAATTTTTTTTCTAATTAAAATTTCAATGTTTAACTTTAGTTTATTGTTTTTAGGTTGAACTCTGTATGGTTCGTGAATCTGGAGATTGAACTTTGATAGAGATGCTGTGAGAGGAATTCAGAATAATTGATAGATGCTACGAATACTTTTTGTCTTAAAACATTTCATCCATTGCTCTTATTCTTATGTATTTCCTTTTGGAACTAAAAATGCCAATAGTTTTTCTTAGACCTGTAATAACAAGCTTCAATCTAAGCAATGCATTACAAAGGAGTTCATAATTATTGTGAGATGCTGTGGATATTGTTTGTTTTAAAATAATTCATCCACTGCTCTTATTTTTCTGTATTTCCCTTTGGAACTAAAAATGCTAGTCTTTTCTTCTCGGACCTGTAATAACAAGGTTCAATGTAGACAATGCACAAAAAACAAAAGAGCATATAGGATATATTAAGCAAAGTAAATTATCTTCCATGCACAAGAAAAGAGAAATAACTTATTGAATTTGTGGATAAGTAATAATGACTTAGTTTGAATCATTTCAAATAAAATTGATCGATTGATCACTCTCCTCGAGATGAATACACGTAGTTGATCATGTAATTACTATGTGATTAATCAAAATTGTAAGTTAACTTATCAATTCATCTTTAATTTTAGTTATATCAGTTTAGTTATTACGATTTACGAATAATGACTTAATTTGATTCATTTCAAATAAAATTGATCAATTGATCACTCTACTCATGACGAATACACTTAGTTGATCATTTAATTACTATGAGATTAATTGAAATTATAAGTTTATCTTTAATTTTAGTTAAATCAATTTAGTTATTACTAATAGTGACTTAATTTGAATCATTTCAAATAAAATTGGTCGATTGATCACTCTACTCGGGACGAATACACTTAGTTAATCATGTAATTACTATGAGATTAATTGAAATTGTAAGTGAACTCATCAGTTCATGTTTTAATTTTAGTTAAATCAACATAGTTATTCCTAATAATGGCTTAATTAATTGAATCATTTCAAATAAAATTGGTCAATTAATTATCTACTAAGGATGAAACACTTAATTGATCATGTAATTGCTATCAGATTAATTAAAATCGTAATTGAACTTACTAATTCATCTTTAATTTTAGTTAAATGAATATAGTTGTTTCTAATAATGGTTTGATTTGAATTATTTCAAATAAAATTGGTCAATTAATCATTCTACTCAGTATGAAACACTTAATTGATTATGTAATTACTATGAGATTAATTGAAATCGTAATTGAACGTACTAATTTATCTATAACTTTAGTTAAATCAATATAGTTAACTCTAATGATGACTTAGTTTGAATCATTTCAAATAAAATTGGCCAATTGATCACTCTACTCAGGACGAACATACTTAGTTTATCGCGTAATTACCATGAGATTAATTGAAACTGTAATTGAACTTATTAATTCATATTTTATTTTAGTAATCAATTTAGTTATTGCAAATAATGATTTAATTTGAATCAATATATGACTAACATGTTACAACAGATGAGTAATTTGTTAGAAATGACCAAACAGATTAAATTATTTGTTGAAAATGACCAAGCAGATATAGACATCTGTTGCAACAGATGACTCACTTGTTACAATAATTAATTCATCTATTGAAAATTATCAAACAGATATAGACATCTGTTGCAACAGGTGACTAAGTTATTGTAACATATGACTCATCCGCTGGAAATTATTAAATAGACAAAATACGTGTTGAAAAATAATTTAAAATACTAAAGCTCAAATATTTTTTAGGAGAACTCGAATGTTTTTCCCTTGTCTTCAATTTTAATTAAATCAATTTAATTATCATTAATAATTGCTTAATTTGAATCAACAAATGACTAACTTAGCTTGTTATAAACATTTGTTGCAACAGATGACTAACTTGTTGGAACAAATAGGTCATCCGTTGGAAAATAATAAAAATACTAGGGAACTCAAATATTTTTAGGAGAACTCAAATATTTGTCCCATTTTATTAAAGAATTGTCTTTAATTTTATCTAAATCAATTTAGTTATTATTAATAATTGATTAATTTGAATCAACAGATGACTAACATGTTGCAACAGATGATTTATCTGTTGAAAATTATCAAGCAGATAGAAAATATGTTATAACAGATGGGTCATCCATTAGAAAGCAATTAAAATACTAGGAAACTTAAACGTTTTTAGGAGAACTCAAACGTTTGTCCCCTTGATCCTTTTGCATTTGATGAATGATATACTATTTTTGTCTTCTTTACCTGTTTCATGAATTTTTTCATGTGTTTCACTTATTCGTTGTGCCCCCGTTGAAATTTTTGGAATTTTTTTAGGTCAAATTTGTTTATATATCACTTGGACATTACTTCATAGGTGATTTTGTAAGTATAATTATGATTTTTGTTGAATTTTTTCTTTGTTATATTTGCTACCGCTACAATGGATAGAACCTGCAACATGAATCCAACATATGAGTCATTTGTTGCAACAAGTGAGTAATCTGTTGCAACATATGACTAATTTGTTGCAACAGATGACTCATATGTTAGACTCATGTTACAACATTATAATACGAATCTAACAGATGAGTAATCTGTTGCAACAGATTAGTCATATATATTCGAACAGATTACTCATACATTGCAACAGATTAATCATATATGTTGCAAGAGATTACTAATTTGCACAACAGATTAGTCATATAAGTTGCAACAAATTACTCATCTGTTGGATTCACGTTATATGTTTTATTCATTGTTTAAAAAACAGCAGTAGCAAATACACCCAGATAAGAAATTGAACTAAAAGTTATAATTTTACTTACTAAAATCACCTCTCAGTGATACTCAAGTGATATACGAATAAAATTTGACCTAAAAAATTTGATCAAGTAGCAACAGTAGCGGTAACAACAACAATGTTCAACAACAAGAAGAGATGATAATGAAGAACAAAATAATGATAATGAAGAAGAAGATGGTGACTAAAGCAACAACAACAATGAACAACAAAAATTACGAAGAGAGAGAAAATAAATAAGAAAAGAGATAAACACGCCCTTTTTCCTCCGTTTCTAGTTATATTAGGTTTCACATTGGATCAAAGTGTAAATTAAAAAACTTATGAGTTATTTTTAATCTTTTCTTACTTTCATAATCATTAATAAAGTAATTGTCACCTACACTCAATTATTAAGACTTGTGTCACCTACATCTCATTTTAAAACTCTTTTGTCACCTACAACCCAAAACCCCTAGTTTCTATACACATCCTATACAATATTTAGCTACAATATTACTTAGATACAATTTTTATACTATATTTATGCAATTTATATGCATCCTATACATTTACATACTCTATACAACAATGATACAAATTCTACACAATACTTATATGATTTTTTTTACACATTATATACAACAATTATATAATTTTATACACATTTTATTCGATCTTTTGCTACAATTATCATTTGGATATATATTTTATACAAGAACTACACAGTTTCTATACACATTGTACACATACATATTTTATACAATAGTTATACAGTTTCTATACACATCCTATACATACGTATTTATACAACAACTATACAATTTCTATACACATTCTATATATTTATTTATATTTTATACATATACACTTCTATACAATTTCTATACATATATCGTATATAGATATATATTGTCTATAATAATTATATCACTTTTATATTATTATATTTAATTATTATTTTTAAATAACCATAAAAGAAAAAAAACCAGACATTTTTTAGTTAAAAAGTTTGCAGCAAAATAAAAAATAAAATAACTAAAACATTTTTTTTAATAAAAAAGGAAAAGGGCCGAATGAAAAATGGCTGAAAAAGGCCAATATGACCCAATGACCAGTGAATGGCCGAAGTGAAAATTATCTTGTATATATTTATTAGATTGTTTATTGCAAGTTATAACAATAGTTTTACATAAGTATTGAATTAAAGATTTAATTGCAAGTTATAGAAATTATTTAAAAAATAATATTTTTGTAAATAAGTGTTTGTTTTTATCTCCTTTTTTTTAGTCTTTAATATTCTATCTCTCCTTATTAACTCTATTGATAATTATGTTAAGAATAAATTTTGGTTTCAATAATTATCTTTATTTATACTTTTTTAAATTTTATCAGTAAAGTAACAAAATTTGTTCTTAAATTAAGAAGTAAAATTTGGTAAAATATTTCTACATTGATACACATTATTCCTTTAATTCTTCTTCCATTATTCATAGATTTCATTTTTTTTTATCACAATAGTAACTTTCAATACATAATAATAAAATAAAGATAAATTTGTTTTGTTTAAATTCTTTTTTGATTTTTTTTAAATATGACACATACTTTGAGAATTAACTTTGTCAAATTAAGTATTCAATAGGAAAAATGAAAAACGGGAAAGTACAACATTGTAAAGAAATGTAAACTTTATCAATTAAAATCCCGACCTAGTTTATAATAGATTTAGTTTTATTATATGTGAAAATTATATTTATATGTATTTTTTAGATTGTTTATTGCAAGTTGTAACTATATTTTTGTATAACTATTGAACTATACTGAAATCAGAAAACAAAATTATTATAGTGAATCAACACCAATATCAACCATGACTAATACAGATTACCTTCTTTATTGCAACAAAAATTTATTTGATACCAAACAATTATCGATTAGTTTATTTTCAATATGTACAGTGACAATTTTTCATTAAATATCCATTACATACACTAAAAAAGTTATGTAATAGACAACACCATTTTTCGTATCAATTGCCATATTCATAAAACTCATTTCATACAAATTGATACATATGGAACTTCATCAATACCAATAATGTTAATGTCAATTCCATACATTGAGAACACCCCCCTCCCCCCCACCCCCACCCCTCCAAAAAAAAAATTCCATAAATATGACAAGAGTATAAAATGACTTTAATAAAATTTATTAAATTAATTCGTGGATATCATATTATGTACCATTTTCATACATTAGAAATAGTTATAAGATGTATCATTTATATAGAATCTTATATACCAATTTCAAAAATTGAGACTCCAAAAATAAAAAATTATTTAAAATATGACTTTGTTATATATAAATTGATTTTAGCTTAATTGTATAAAATAATACACGAATAATAGGTTGTATAAAAATCACAAAGTAAAAATAAATTATTAACATATAATATTTACTATCACCAATTCTATTGTGAATTCAAAATTCATGAATTAGAAATTAAAATAGAGATTGAGTAAGAATGGATTATGGAAAAAGAAGAAGTATTTGTTTTTCTTTTTAAAAAATGAATATAAATATAATTTAAGAACTAGAAAAAAACATGCACATTAATAGGTTCCATAATTTTAGCCCACATAATAACCAACTCCTATTAAAATGAAAGTTTTTTTAATTAGCATATAAAAAAACATTTTATTCTTAATTTTATTTGTTTTAAATCATTTTTTTTTTAAGAAAAAACTTGTTATTAATTGCAATTTAAGAAATCTTGATATGACTTACAATATATAATCTAAGGAAGTATATTTAGACTTTTTTTCCATATTATTTTGAGTGACCAATCCATCTCTTTTTTCTTTTTTTTTCCCCGATATTCTTAGTCATTTTTGATATGTTTACGCCAAAAATTATCCTTTTCAACTCGGGAGTCTATAAAATGCACATACTCATTCTATCTCTTTATTTTGTACTCTTTTCATTTTAAAATAATTGATCCTTTTTTTTTAAATATTTATTTTTATTTAGTTGTCCCTCGAATTTTATTATTTCCCTGCGTCCCAAATTATCCATCCTAAATTTTCTAATTTGATTTCTCATTTTACTTGTCTTTTTTCATTAATCAAGAAGAGTCAATTTTTTGTTTCATGCTTTACCCTTTGCATTAATTATTTTTTTTCAAATTAAAATGTAAACATCATTTAATAGGGATACTATTGTAAACTAGATGTGTTATTAATTATTTTTTCTTAATTAATGTGTAATCTCAATTTGAGACAGGTAATTTGAGACGGAGGGAGTATATTTTTCAAAACTATCATATCATTAAATAAGTAAATAAATAAAATGTATATACTCAAATTTATATTTTTAAAATATAATTAATAAAATTAATTTAATAAAATAATTTTTTAGTAAATATTTTTTTTTAAAATACTATTAAATTAACAAGGCAACGATTTTTAAGGGGAGTATCATACATATATCATATCACGTGAATTGTGAGGTGTGACATCTTTCTTGGAATTAAATTAAAATTAAATCCAATTAATATAGGAGTAAATATTACTTTGGAACCTCAACAATTTTAAGGAAACGGACAACTAATACAGGGGAAAAGCACCTTTCTTGGAACTTGACAATTTCCTAAAGAAACGGACAACATTTACTTCCTTGCCTTCATTTTATTTTAGGAAAAAAAAATTAATGACTGTACATTAAATGAATTGTACTACATTTTATCAAAACAAGTATTAATTAGGTGTCCGTTGATATGAGTGATAATTTAAGTGTAATTGTTTTATGAAAATTAAAAATTTAATTTTCTTTTTTAGAAACTAAAAAAATTGAAAGTTCTAATTATGAGGGAGAGAATTACAAGGTAAAAATTTACGTTAGTTGAAAATATGAGTTGTTCTATTGAGGTTGTCGTGGAGAGTAAGGTAAAAATTAGAGTCCGAAGCAGCTGAAAGGATTAGTTTTTAGAGTCAACTTTTCAAGGGAACGATGAATATTGAAAAAATTAAATGAAATGGTCAATGACTCGTAAGTCGTTGGACCATAATGACTTATATCTCGCTGATCCGTGAGCGACTTTCTTTATTTTTTGTTTTAAATTATTTTCAGTCTTTCTCATGTGAATTTTTTATTTGTGTTTGAGTCAAGTTAATTTATATCACTTGATTTCATCTCGATCCCTCCAAGAGATCAAAAAAATTGTCTGGTAGGTTTTTGAACAGTAAGACAACCTTTAAATGAAACATACAAATGCGATTATCAAAAAATTTAATAATACGGAGAAATAAAGATGAGAATCATCATTTTAAATACAAATTTTATCGTACATTGTAACTTTATTGACCGAAAAAAATATTAAATATTGTCTAGAAAAAGATAACAAGAGATTAAAGGATAATTAATTCTACAAATTATTTATTGTATATTTAATTGAGATAAAATGCGAAAGAAGAAAAACTAACGGGAGTAAATGTAGAGTCTGACCTGCCTTGTAGTTTTACAACTAATTTCCATATATATAATTCGAATATTAAACTAAAAAACTAAAACAATGGAAACTTGATGGAGTAATAGGCTTTAAATTGTTACCTTTTTTTATGTATAAAAACTAGGGGCGAGCGTTGGGTATTTGGTTCGGTATTTTCAAATTTCAGGTTTGGTAATTTGGTAATCGGCATTTGATAGTATATACCACATACCATACTTATAAGCATCAATTCTATAATTCGGTAATTGGTAAATTAAACTTCGATTCAATACGATTTTCGATAATACCATTTTAAAGTTGGAAATGTCCAAATGTACGTTTGAAATTCAAAAAATATATTTAATAGAAACTCTATTTAATATTCCTTTTATTGCATTTTACGAATATATTACCAAGATCCAAGAGAATTCGATATTCGATAAATACCGAACACTAAATGGTATTAATATCTTTTACCAAGCTCAATTCCGAATACCCAAATATTAAAATTTTACTCCCAAATACCATACCAAACTGTACATTGCGCTTCAATAATACGTATTATATTATCCTAATGTTGATAGTTTATGGTTCAACATATTTTGCCTTCATAGCCTCAAATCACATATCAGTTTGATCCATGAGCAGTATTTTATTTCGATTGAAGGGTACAACTTATAAAGAGTAATACATGTAGGAGAAAAATAAGAATCCTACAGTTGTGAGAAAGTGAAAATTAAAGAATTTGGGCGTAGTTTTGTCATTTTATAATTTTATCCAAGGATAAATTAGGGTGGGATAACTTATATCATTAGATATGTGGGATAATTTATTCGGTACTATTATTAGTCCCGGAATAAGTCATACTGAGTATTGTCAACCAAACGATACATTAAAAAATTTATTCCAAAATTATTATTCTATCCCATAATTATTTGCGTTAGTACCTCACCCCCAAACGAGCCCTTCGATTTTCCTATATATAATCAAATTACATCGGTGCCTTCACATCCTCATTCTTTCTTTTGTCAATTATAACCATTACAAAATGGATATTTGCCATCCTTCTTCCATCTACCATACTTCAAATTCTTCTTCCATCTACCATACTTCAATTCCAAAATCTTGAGATTTAAATTCTATATCATTCATATCAATTTTATATCGACGTTTCCTTATTTCTTATATGCATTTCTTTCTCCAATAAAATGGAGATCTGCAAAAATCTATAGATTTTATATGAATGTTGTTTCCTTATCTCCTATACGCATTATCTATAGATTTTATATGATGTTGTTTCTTATTTTTCTCCAATTTATAAATAGGATATTTGAATCCAGCTGAGAAATTACCATTTTACTAAGATACAAAACTATAAAATCCAGCTCAGATATTTTCTTTTTACTAAGATACAAAACTATAAAATTCTGCTTCTAATCTCCCAGTGAAATCAAAATCAATGGCGGGTGAATTTTTTATTCGAAAACATTGGGGCTTTCACCATATCTTCCGTCTTCCTACTTGCTCTGCCATGCAATATCCGTATCTCTTTTCGGTATTTTCTAAACTGTTCGTACTTTATAAACTAGCTAGTATTAAATTATACCTGTTTGATCGTCTCAGTGATTATATGCTATTTGATCTAATTTATGCTATTTGTCTAATGTGGTATTTTCTAAATTTGTCATAACTTTTTGTTCTTTATGCACTAGATAGTATTATACTTTTGCTGTTTGATCTAATGTCTCCATTTATCCAATTTGTATCAAAATTAGATAATGGCTAATTGTTGTTATAGTATCAAATGCGTTATTTTCTGAATTTGTTATAACTTTTAAGCTGTTTGTTAAATACTATCTAATTATTGCTATTTGATCTAATATGATATTTTTTGAATTTGTCATAGATGTTCGTTCTTTATAAACTAGATAATATTATATCGTTGCTGCTCAATGTGTCTAATTGGTATTGAAATTAAATAGTAACTAATTGTTGTTATGCGATCTAATGTGGTATTTCCTTAATCTGTTAAACTGTTTGTACTTTTTAAATTGTTTTATTACAAATAGTTTTGTTGTATTTGTTTTTGCTTTTTTTGATTGTAGTTTTGTTGTTTATTTTGAAAGGTGTACCTGCCACTTATGTTTGGTTTTTTATTGATCGCTATTGGAGCTCGTTTTGAAGAGGCTTCTCCAATTCTTATTTTGGTTGCACTGCTGACTGTTGTTCAATGGTGCAGCCCAATGCTTCAACCATCTGATAGAAGAAAGACCTCGGTTTTAAACTGTTTGTGCTTTTTATGTGGATTTGTTTTTCAGTTTTTGATGGTTGGAGTGTTATCTTCAAGCATGCTTACTCATGGGATTGAATACAGGTACTTTTAATGTCCATTATTATAGTTTTGTTTTGAGTTTTGTAATTATTAATTGCTTTTTACTTGTAGGTTTATCCCTCTTATTGCTGTTGGAGTAACAAGTTGTTTCCTTTGTTCCAGTATTTTTGTGTTCCTACGTCCATGAATGTTTCTCCTTTGGTCTTCAGTGGTCTCTATGACCATGTTGTTACTACTGTTTCTATTCGCTGCTGCACTCCAAAACCTACACGTTAATTTCTCTTTGTCCTCTACATGGACTGTATATTTGGGACTCTTATTTTGTTTGATGTGTGGTATTAGCAATTCTCGAGGATTTTTGTTAGACTATTTTTTGTACTTGTTGACTTTTGTGCTGCTGCTGTTCCGCCCTTTCATATTTATACACGAATTCAATGAGCTATTTCCCTTCTATGTAGAAGAAAAGGGAAATAGGTCATTGAATTCGTGTATAACTATGAAAGGGCGGAACAACAGCAGCACAAAAGTCAACAAGTATAAAAAATAGTCTAACAAAAATCTTCGAGCATTGCTGATACCACACATCAAACAAAATAACCAGAGTCCTAAATATACAGTCCATGCAGAGGACAAAGGGTAACTAACATGTAAGTTTTGGAGTGCAGCAACGAATAGAAGCAGTAGTAAGAGCTCTTTGTTACGTTACTATCCCTTTTCATCGGGTAAGCTTAGTTTAGTTTAGTGTTTTTTTTTATTTTTAATTTCAATGTTTAACTTTATTCTATTCTTTTTAGGTTGGACTGTGTCTGATTCGTGGTTCTGGAGATTGAACTTTGGTGGAGGTGCAGCGAAAGGAATTCAAAATTATTGATAGATGCTGCGAATATTGTTTCTCTTAAAATAGTTCATCCATTGATCTTATTTTTCTCTATTTCCTTTTGGAACTATAAATGCCAATCGTTTTGCTCAGACCTGTAATAACAACGTTCAATCTAATCAATGCATTAGAAAGGAATTCAATGTAGAATTCTTCTGAGGTGCTGTGAATATTGTTTGTCTTAAAACAATTCATCCATTGCTCTTATTTTTCTGTATTTCCCTTTGGAACTAAAAATGCCTGTCTTTTTTTCTCGGATTTGTAATAACAAGGTTCAATGTAGGCAATGCATAGACTTATTTCTATAGCCTACGAGGAGGAATATGTACGTCTCCCATCATATATAGCATTTTGTGTCTGATTTTTCCCTCATCTAGATTACAACTTATTGGTAAATGGCTAAGCAAGGGCAAGATGCACTGTGTCAAGAATGTTTATGATATGTCAAACTGTGGATAAATGAGTAACAGAAGTCGTAAATAGTGATGAGTGTTCGTTATGTGTTCTACCTCATAGGTGTAGATGCCTTCGCAGGGAAACTGGTTGGACTTCCCACAGGTAGAAACATTATCCACTTAAGCGATGATGATAACCGGGATTTTGGCATCAGGATGCTACATTATAATTTTTAAGCAATACCATATTACTGCAAACAACATTAAAAAGATATACTCAATGCTTCTATTGCAGAAAATAAATAATCTCAAGCATATCGTAATGCAGAAAACTACCTGTATTATTAGCTTAAGGAAATCTGCTTTGAATTCAGCATAGATACCAATTTCAGTAGCCACGATCTGACTAAATAAAGAACGTTAGATTTGAAGGATATGCGGAACACTTACCGGAGAAACAAGTAAACCAAAAATAGAACCTGTGGAACGTCTGGATTCTTATGAGAGATAGTAATTCCATCATTCTAATACGAATGTTGGGATAAAATTGTCTCATGATTAGCTAATACCTCACATCAATCATAGAAGAGATAAACATTCAATACCCCCTGAACTATGGTCAAAGTTGCTACGATACGCTTCAATTTCAGGGTCCTAGTACACCTTAAACTCAATTTAGCGTGTTTGTGTAACCCTTGTGTTGTTGTGGCACCTTGCGTGTAGTTAAACACATAAGGCATGTGAAGGACTACTATGTGCCATGTCAGCTAAAAAAGTTGACAAAAATACACTAAAATTTAGTTCAAGGGTAATAGAACCCCCGTAAAGTTGGAGTGTATCGTAGCAAATTTCGTCATAGTTAGGGGATACTAGATGCTCATCTCAACATAGAATACCGTTAATTCTAGATTTTTTACCGAGATTATTATACTTATTTCACGTATCAAACGACCC
Organism: Capsicum baccatum var. pendulum; assembly: GCA_030864225.1. NCBI lineage: Eukaryota > Viridiplantae > Streptophyta > Magnoliopsida > Solanales > Solanaceae > Capsicum > Capsicum baccatum. Next base: position 45,721,162 of record CM061554.1, read on the forward strand.
CATATCGTCTGGACTCTTTGAAAATGTGGCCAAGTTCGTGTACAATCCTAAAAAAATAGCGTATTTTGAAGAATATAATCAAACATAAGTGCAATAACATTTTTAGAAAATTCGAATGACATAGCTAGAAAGTGGAAACTAGGTTAAGAAGTGAAATTAAGAAAACAAACACTGAAATAACACAAATCCAGAAAGAAAGAGAATACTTGTAGCAAGTAGATCAATCCAAGTTGCAATTAGGATCAAGTATATGATTGAAATCAATGTTTACTCGAACTCTTCAATTACGATTGGACCTAACTCAACCACAAAAAATCAAAACTCAAGACACAATAGAGAAGAAAAATAACTAAGCACAAAACAACATCCCATACCAAAAAGAAATGAATGTAATGGATCAATATAGCTTAATCCAAAAACCTAGTTTAAAAGGTTATGAATGTTAGATACAAATATATGTGAGATTTAACACTTCGTGGCATGCGTAGGACTAGACAGCTAAAGTATGGACAATATAATATCGAGGTTGAACACTTAAATAATCAAAATATAGGAACAAGCTAAGTTTGAGTCTAACATTGATAAGAAACGACAGACCGTAACTATATCTGAACGCACATTTACAAGATTATAATTGTCTGAAATCATATAAGGAGATAACAATTCATTTCCTTTACCAACTGTGTGCAACATGTCCTCACACTCTCAATATAGCAATGGACTAGACTCTGACAATATAGTAAGAAATAAACATTATTGAACCAAACTTAATTTCATAGAAATTGAAGTACCTCAGTGGAATGCAAAATAAAAAATCCACTGCTTTATTTCTTAAATTATTAGTTTTATTTATAATAATAGACAGTTACATTTAATTACCTTTACTGATGATGCACCCAGTAATTTGAATAAGGGAATTCAAAAATAATGATATTTTTACACCTAAAATATGGTATATCCAGTCGTAGTGACATATAATTGGCTAAAGAAAAGCTATTCTAAACCATTTTGTATTAGAACAAGTTTTCAGAATGGGAGCTATAAATACATTTAGATATGAAAATTTTTTCTTTAATTGAACAAATTATCAATTTTCAAAAAATGCTTGGATATGCATATACATCGAATAATAGCATTCAAAGCTCAAGAAAAAAGGAGGCTCACCTTCCATCGATTTAGTATAAATAGTGGGATAAATAATCTCAGAATTAACTAATACTTCAAACTGAACCAAGGATGGCTCAACGATAAGACTAGTAAAAGCGTTTGCGGTAGGATAGTGAAATACGTTTTAGTAAAATTATCTTAAAGAAATATAGAAAGAAAGAGCTATCTAATTTTTACTAGAAATAGTGTAGAACTTTGAACTAAACAACTCAAACTTCATATTGATAATTAATATTTTAAAAACAAGATCCAAGTTAATTAATTTAAAACAAATGACTAACATCTAATTAACTAGAATAAATCTTTGATTTATTAATAATCGTATTATATGAGTAGTCAAAGACCATGTGCCTTTTAAAATTGTTACACCAAAAACAATTAATATATAACCACAAAAAAATAATTTTAAATTACTATAATATTATTTTTACAAGTATAAAATCTCTTCTTTATGTTTGTCTTTAAGCCATTAATTTTATTGAGGCGATCTGAACTGGTGTATTGTTTTATTTTATGATAGTTTTCGCCATTTTTTTTGTCTTTCTCATAGTTGTTAGTCGCCTCTCTGTATCTCTTTTAGATGTTAATTTTTGATTTGTTTATGCAGATTGTTGGTGATATTACAACAAAATTTCAGTGATATTACAATTAATTACAACTGAAAATTACAAATGAATAAAGAAAAATATATTTCTTCATTTATGACTGAGGCGCGGATATCTCGCTTTCTTCAATTACGATTGGACCTAAATCAACCACAAAAAACAAAACCCAAGACACAATAGAGAAGAAAAATAACTAAGCACAAAACAACAACCCATACGAAAAAGAAATGAATGTAATGGATCTACATAACTTAATCCAAAAACCTAGTTTAAAAGGTTATGATTGTAAGAGACAAATATATGCGAGATTTAACACTTCGTGGCATGTTTAGGACTAGACATTTGAAGCATGGACAATATAATATCAAGGTTGAACACTTAAATAACCAAAATATAGGAACAAGCTAAGTCTAAGTCTAACATTAATAAGAAATGACGTTGGAACGTAACTATATCCAAAATCCAATTTACAAGATTATAATTGTCTGAAATCATATACGGAGATAACAATTCATTTCCTTTACCAATTGTGTGCAACATGTCCTCACACTCTCAATATAGTAATGGACTAGACTCTGACAATACAGTAAGAAATAAACATTATTGCACTAAACTTAATTTCATAGAAATTGAAGTACCTCAGTGGAATGCAAAATAAAAAATAAACTGCTTTATTTCTTAAATTATTAGTTTTATTTATAATAATAGACATTTACATGTAATTATCTATACTGGTGATGCACCCAGTAATTTGAATAAGGGAATTCAAAAATAATGATATCTGTACACCTAAGATATGGTGTGCATAGATAGTATTTCCATCACTTTAGTACAAATAATAGGATAAAATAATCTCAGAATTAACTAATACTTCAAATGGAATCAAGGGTGGTTCAAGGATAACACTAGTAAAAAGTTTGCTTTAGGCATCCAAAGTTTTGAGGCCCCAAAAAATTAATATTAAATTTTATGATTTCTGTTTTGCGGAGAAATTTGACTTATTGAGAAGAGTCGCCACTTAATTTTAAAAAGGAATTAAGAAACTATTATAAAACACTTTAAACGATTTAAAACAGGAAAATCCTTTTACGTTAGAGATTCTAGATAAGCGGTTCTTTTTAACCTTTTAGGAAGGTGTTAGTCACCTAAAACGTCCGCTAACTTATGATTATTTGGACTGTTTGAAAATCGTCTTTGATTAACTTCTAAAAAATTAATTTGTTGAAACTTATTCCTATATATTTTGGTCTGTTATGGTTAGGAATAAGTTCTTTACCTGTTTCATGAAATTTTTCATGTGTTTCACTTATTCGTCGTTGTTGAGATTGTTGGTTGAAGCTGGTTGATTGTACGCAACTTTGCTGCTGAAATTGTGTTAAAGGGTTTTGTGGAAAAGAGGAGAAATAGGGTAGTAGGCCATGTCAAATGATTTTGGAGTGGGCTTGTGTTGTTGTAATGGGCTGTTGAGTATTTAAGGGGAATGGGCTGGTTATTAGAGCAATTGGGCCTTAAATTGGGGTTATTTAATAACCCCTATTAAATCTAATTGGGTTATTAAATAACCCTAATTAGATTAGAATAATTATAATTAAATTAATTTGGATTAAGAATAACTCAAATTAAATTTAATTAGATTAAAATAATCCCAATTAAGAAATGTTAACTTTTGAGATTAAGATTGTATTACAATTTAAATGACTTATTTAAATTCTACCCAAATTGAATATCTATTGGTTGCATTACAATTGGGCCAATTGGTTTCAATTGAGGTCATATTTAATTCATTTGGTAAATTGAATCGCAATCTGGCACGAATCAAGTAACAAATTAACCTCGAGTTTCTTAATTTAATAAAAATCCAACAAAAATTTCTCCAAATAAAATATTTTGAGAACAAATCATATTTAAAATCAAGACTTTATCCATTTCGATTAGTTTTCAAGTTTAATCAATAAAAGACTAGTTTGATAAAATTTTCATTTAAATAACAAAAATGTAAAATCTTTAATTAAATGATAAAAAAAATATTTTAAAATGCATTTATTTGGAAAAAATAATTTTTGTGATTTTATTTGAAAATCGAAGAAACTCGAGATTAAACTTAGTTGTGGAGGACAAAAATTAGGTGTCAACAACTTCCCCCTCCCTTTGGGTAGGATGGATGGAAGTAATCCTGGGCAAAGGGAGGTTGACTTTCCTAATTTTTGTCCGACCACAAATTCAAATCTGATAGAGGTTGGTTTTTGCACTAGTTTCATGGAGTTATAGCCGAACCTCGGTATCAGGTTTCCTATATATCTCAGGTTTCATGAGAATTCAGGCCACTTGTAGTTCATAAAGCTTGATTTAAAGCACGATTTTTAAAAGATTCACTAGCTATCTCGATTTTAGAGTTTTTGATGAAACCGAGAAGCTAGGGAATAAAGAAATTTGGGGGGAGGTTGGAATACAGTCGATTTTTATACATAGAGCCCAACCTACATATCCCTGAGACTCAGGGAATCAGACTGCCTGCTGTTCGACTCAATCGGTAGAAAAGATAGTCTTCTATTTCAAACGATCTTTGGCTCGGGATGAGTGACAAGTTAATGAGTTGCGAAAAATATGCTTGTAAACTCTTAACCATGAATGTGGAGCTCTTCATATCCATAGGTAAGAACTTACCTGGACATAATTTCCAAAACTCTAGGTCTCCTATCACTCGAATTTGAAAGAAAGGGAAGACTACCCTCGATGTAAGTTTAGAGGTATCTCAAAGGCGAAGTTGAAACGATAATATCTTGGAAATACCCACATGCCTTCTAATAGGGGTGTGGTTGGATGGTGGTGGCAATCATCCTTTAGCTCACGTCCAAAGAGTTTGACGTTCCTCTTTAGACTATGTCCCGTTTTGCTGCTAAGAAAGAGTTCCACGTTGTGCTGCGTCCTTTTTGGAATCGTCCGAACCTGTGATTTTGATTTGAGATTTTCATCTGCTCGGATGCTCTCAACAATATCTCAAACTGAAATCATTAGTAATAAGCTCAATTCACGAAAGAGGTGTATAGTTTTGTTTTGCCACATCTCCGCATGAGTTGTTGTCTAAAAGCGAAGTCATCCTTTCTTATACCTGTTTGGTAGGAAATAACTCGCAATAACATAAACAACAACCTTATTGGTTGTTGTATAATTAGCTCATTTTTTGAGCAAATATGTATTCAAAGTGGGGTGGCCCTTTTGGACACCGACGACACTTTTGCGGAACGGTCCCTGCAACCGTGTAATCTTGTGTTGATGAGGCAAACCTTTTGGTCACCTATAATGCTTGTTGTTTGTGGAATGATAACCTCTCCGGTTATAGCCGATGATCGATTTATGAATTTTCCTTAAATGATCAATCTTTGGATAATCTTGTGTATTATTTGATGTTCGATACAAGGCGACTTATAGATGTCCTTTGAATTTCTAAATTTTAGGTAATCCTGCACATTATCCAACCTTAGATAAGAGATGGCTTACAGATATTCCTCCAATCACTAACTTTTAGGTGTTCCTGCACATCATCCGACCTTGAATACAATATGACTTATAGATATCACTCAAATTGCTAGTCCTTGGGTAATCCTGCACATAATCGATCTTGGATATGATGAGGCTTATAGAGAAACCTTGGCCGTATCAATTTGATAATCTCACATATTCTCCGATAAGGATTTAGTTGCAACTTATGGATAACCTCCAGACTATCAATTTTTGGGCTATCTTGCACACTATCCGGTTAGGATATTGTTGTGTCTTACAGATGACCTACAGGCTATCAACACATAGGTGATCTTTTACACTATCCTATTTCAAATAATATGACTTATAGATGACCCTCAAATTGTCAATTCTAGGAAATCTTATATATCATTCGTCCTTAGATAGCGACTTAAAGGTGTCCCTTCAAATTGTGTGCTCTTGATGCATTCAGTTACTGATTCATAAAATAATGAGATATCCTCAACTCCAGAGTTTGTGTCTAGCATGTCAACAAATATTAAATTATGATGATATCCTCGAAGCTAGCGTTCATGTCTCGCGTGTCAACAGATATTAAATGCTGATGATATCCTCGACGCCAGCATTTGTGTCTCGCGTGTCAATAGATATGAATTACTGATGATATCCTCGATGGCAGCGTTTATGTCTCGCGTGTCAACAGATATTAAATGGCCCTCTTAGCATTAAATGGCCCTCTTGGAGATGATATGAATGGCCCTCTTGGCAAAGATATAAAATGGCCCTCTTTGCAATGATATGCAATGGCCCTCTTGGCAATGATATGAAATGGTCCTCTCGGTGATGATATGAATGGCCCTCTTGGCAATTTGAAAACAGTTTCACCTGAGCTTGTTTGTCTGCGTCTTGCTTTCTACATGTACCTGTACTCAAGGTAGATGATTAGCAGACACAAAGTCGTTTTTGCTAGCGACTATTTTTAGAAAAATTCTAAATACAATATTTGAAAAGAATACAAGACACTTTTGTTTGTCCTCCATGATCTCAAGAAGTGAGATGGACAATTCAACAGGTCCTCAATAAAAGAGTATTAAACCCATTTTTAGGGATACCCAAAAATACCGTTCTTGAACATTAGTGCTCTGGTGTGTCTCCCAATTTACTCAGGGATTTTTTAAAGAGACTCTTATTTTTGTGTATTGGTCCCTGCATCCATAGAAAAATGATTAGTTTGAGTGAAACTACTCTGTGTTGACCTTCTTCGATTCTCCATTTGCTCCACTCCATCTTTTGGGTACTCCACCATGTTGGTACCTCCACCCTAGCTCCCTTCTCCTATAGACGCCTAGGAAATCACTAAGTAAAATATTTTGTAAAGATTTTTCAAAAGTAGTCTTATTTTTAGCAAATACTTTTGAAAGTTTCTATAAAAGCTTTCAAAAATCTCTATCAGTCATGTCATGTACTAGCTCAACGAACGTATTCCTCTTAGTTTTGACTATATCCGATGAAGGAGTTCTAGAACTCATCATCATTGTTGGAGGGTTCTACAAATGGTTTTGTCATAGCCGAAGATTTAGTTTACCTAGACTTTATCACAGGTGGTGATTCTCAAATCTCGACTTCGACCACTAGTGCCGGGGAATTTTGAAATACACTCTAGTATTTGGTGGAAATTTTGAGGCCTCCCTCAAAATTTCTGTCCCAGTTTAAAGCTGTTTGATATAATGCCAACTCGAGAGGATCTGAAGTCTTTATTGGTCTTCGTTCTCTTTGTTGGATGACGATCTTCCTTTTATGATTTTTTGAGATTACTTCTCAAAAATTCTGCCCCAGTTTCCATTTTCTTGGGTTATATGACAGAGCCGTTGGGGCACCTAAGTATCCCGTTGAAGCAGGAATCAGGTCAAATATAGTTCAAAACTATGCTAAGGATATATAGAAAAATCTAATGGGCTGACAGAAGCCGACATAGGCCGCCTACGTATCTCATTCTTGAGAATTCAGGTCATTACGTAGTTCATACATAAAAGGAAAGGATAAATTTTCCTAAGGGGTTGACCGAAACCGACATAGGCCACCTACGTATCTCATTCTTGAGAATTCAGGTCAAACGTAGTTTGTACACAAAGGGAAGGGTTTCTAGGCAATTACATATCATAAAATTGATACTATTATAAAGGCGATTACAAATAAGCCAAGAAACAAAAACTATAACATCTTTCAAGCACAATATCTCTTTACCACATCAGAATTGATTAGTTTGGTCCACTCTTGACCATCCATCTCAGTTAGGATTAGGGCTCCTCCAGGTTGGGCTTCTTTTGATTTTCACATTCCTATGTATCTACTACTAATTGCTCCTCATCACCTTTTCTGTTCATCATTATTTCCTTCACTTTTTTTGTCTAACCCTTGACATGACATGAAATTGACAGGTTTTTAAATTATTGCTACCAAAATAAACCATGCTAGATAATCATATGTTAAAAAATAACTTCTTAAATAAAGGGAGGCCTTTTGGAAAATAAATAAAAACTATCGCTCATGACCCACACAAATGTGGGCCCATGCCTTTTTGAAAGTTGTAAAACACGAAACAAAAATTTAAAAACTACTAGTAATTGTCCTTTTTATCTACCACGATGGGTGACGGGTTATGAGTGGAGTAGAGGTCTAGTTTTTCAAGGCCTCCTCTAATGCAATCTTCTTCACCCCACCAAACTTTAGGAAATCATTTGGTAGAGCATTGCATCCTTCCAACAGATCTCCTATCCCATCCCCAAGACCATCATCGTTTGACATCTCATGTACGGGAAATGACTGGTACAAGAGCGGCAAGGACCTAAACAGACTCTCCTTTGAATTATCTTCGATCTCATCTTTCTTTCTTGATTGGTATCCTACTTCACGCTTAAATGCTATTTCCGATACCATAATAGGCTCAATAATTCCTTTTGAATTCTTACTCAAGGCAGCCACAACTTTCTCTATCATTTCCACTCCTACTGTCTTTTCGGAGTTTCATGAATCCACATTATCAATTGTCTCGCTAGATATCCATTTGCCTACTATTTCGATCATGCTAACCGTGGCTCTCTCATGATTAGGCAATGGGTTACTAGCAACATTTGGTGCCGGTGCCTGAAAAGTGATGATCTTCTGGTTAATCAAGTCCTAGATCTTGTATTTCAGATTGATGTAATCTTTAGTATTATGCCTGGGAGCTCCTGAATGATAAGTACAGACTTGATCGGCATGAAAGAATTGAGAATTGTTATTGGTAGTATTTGGTGGAATAGGCTATAAATAACCGACCTTCATCAATCTTCTGAAGAGATGGGTACGACTTTCAGCCAATCGAGTGAATTTTTTGGAAGGCTTCTTCTCGAGTCTTACATGTGGATGGTTATGTTGATTTTGATTAGCAGAAGGAGGTACTTGATGATAGTTTGGAGACGCTTGGACATTTATTTGTTTGTTTGGAAGAATAGCTTGAACATGAGATTGATAATTTGGTTGCAGAATTTGGCACTGGGGTAAAATATTTGAAAATGGAGCTTGATATTGGGGATGGGCGTAGAATACAGGATAAAAATTTGGTGACGGTGGTGAGGAAATAATATTCCTAGGCTTGAATTTCCTCTTCAATTTATCAACAAAATCAGTAGAGACCACAGTCACATTCTCTCTTTTCTTCTTTGAGAATGCAGAAGATTCAGATGATGTTGGGGTTTTGGAAATTTTTCCTATTCGGAGGCCTTCCTCTAACGATTCCCCAATCTTTACTTAATCTGTGAAAGTTGCTCGGACTGCGGATACCAACCTGGTATAATATTCTCCCTCCTAAGCGCGAGAGAACACAGACACCATTTCTTTCTCAGACATGAGAGGTTGTACTTTGGCAGCTTCCTTTCTCCAATGGAAGGCATAGTCTCAGAAACACTGATCATTCCTCTGCTTGATCCGATCTATTGAATATCGATCAGGGACTATTTCAATGTTGAATGCAAACCTATTAAGGAAACTTTTGGCCAATGCCCTCCAACTAGTCTATTTTTTCAGTTCTTGAGACGTGACCAATCTAAGGCTTCGCCACTTAAGCTTCGACTGAATAAGCACATTAATAATGCCTCATTTTTCCCTACTCTCACCATTTGATCACAATACTTCTTATATAGGCCATTGGATTTTCATTGCCATCGAACACTTCAAATTTATGGACCTTATACCCATATGGTAGATCTACTCCAGGGTGAACACATAAATCATTGGTACCTAACCCATCGTTGTTCCCCGTTCTATGAGATTCCTTAATCCTCATGATCTCTTCATTCATAGCTAGCAACTTCCTTTCATGCTCGGTCCTCTACTCTTTCTCCTTATCGTAATGGTCCACCTCAAGATTAGGAGGGGAATTATAGATGTTAGGGGATATGATGACATGAGAAGGATTTGGAAAAGCGGCTTTATTTTTTGGATGAAAGGAAGTTGGTTGGTGGATGGGGAGAATATTTTGGAAACTGGAAAAGTTTTGTGGAATTTGAGAGTAGCTTGGTGGAATCTGGGAGGGATTCTGAGGATTCAAAAATGAAGTTTATGGGTTCAGAGATAGATTTGGTAGATTTGGTAGATCTGGGGATGGATTTTATTAATTTACCAATGGGTTCTGGGGATTTGGCAATGAATTTTGTAGATTCAGAGAAGGATTTTGTGGGGCGAGGGTTGGATTTTGTGGATGGTAAGCATCTGGGTTATTTTCACAATTGGTATTTTGGACAAGTGGAGGAGAAGAGACGGACGATATGTTATTTGGCTGATCCCCGAGAATAGGCGTACTGAGGGGAGGGATTTGGGGTGAAGTCCTATGTCCTCCTGGAGCGGGAGCATTGACAGTGATGGCCAGGTTAGCCAAATCTTGAGTACAATTTATTTGCTCCTGAAACATTTCTAGCTTTCTTGCGAGTTTTGCAATCATCTCACTCTGTTCCGCTGTTACATTGTCCCTGATGGTCAATGTATTTTCTTCGACATTTTCAGTCATTATTGAATTATAGTCAGAGGATGGGATTTTGTGCGCTTTTGACCGGGTGAAGTAAGGATGTTCTGTCAGCTTATTTCAATACGGAGTATTTTTCTATTATCTGTAAAGTAAAACAACTCAAAGGCAAATGTGTTAGTTTCCACATGTGATAAGAAATGCAAAATACTTGACAAGAAATAGCCACGTAGAGTGGTTTGTGTCATAGCCAAATCCATCTATAAGAGCATAGCGGATAAAATTGTCTTTGATCCAAACAAACGTACATAAACACATAAGACAATTATATCACATAAGAACATTATAATAATGCGTATCCTAACTGGGGTGATCCTTTTGAGCAAAGGGTTTGGGCTTAATGATTTTTGAAGCAAAATATATGCTTGCTTAAGGCCAATCCATTATCCCCCAACTTTTATAGACACTAAAAGGGCATAATGCCCACAAAAGATAACAAAAGAGGGATACAATCTTTAGGGAAAGGGAAATAACATGCAAGAAGACACGTTCCCACACAAGGGATAGAAAAAAATAATTCCTAAGTGCCTCTTCTATCAGCCTTCGCCTTCTTAGCTTCTTCCATTTCTTATATTGGTGACATCCGTTGACGTTCAAACTGTGCCTTAGATGGAACCTCCCAAATCGATCAATTACTTGCTTAAATTGCTTCAATTCTTCTTACGAAAGTAAGCAAATCAATATTTTTCCCATCCCCCAAAGGATAATAGATTGAATTAGACAGGCATACATTTTATTCAACACTTAAATATGGTTCATCTATAATTGACTCGGGGTCAATAGACGTAGGGCAGGTTTTCTAATGGCCCAATACCCCGCTCGGGTATTAGGTCGTCCTAGGCTCATGTCTAAAATAAGGTTTTGGTTTCGTTCTATCCTAGGTGTCTAGAGTAGATTTGAACACTGGTTCTCAAGCGGACAACTTGAGTTTGAAAATACGAATAGCCATCAGATGACTCACGTTCTAATAAGTCGTTCGTATTTCCAACACCGGGACATCCATGAAACCCTAAAATAGTTTAAATAATGCAGGAATATGCCATGAGATGCGGTAGTTAAACTTTATAGAATCAAAACATATAAACACATAAACAGTTAATCAAAAGACAAAATCAAACATTTGGTTAGAACCTAGTTCAAAAAATCCCCAGTAGAGTCGCCATTTCTGTTTTGCGGAGAAATTTGACTTATTGAAAAGAGTCGCCACTTAACTTTAAGAAGGAATTAAGAAACCTTTATAAAACACTTTAAATAATTCAAAATAGGAAAATTATTTTAAGTTAGAGATTCTAGATAAGCGGTTCTTATTAACATTTTAGGAAGGTGTTAGGTACCTAAAACGTTTGTTAACTTGTGGTTATTCGGACTGTTTGAAAATCGTCTTTGATTAACTTCTAAAAGATTAATTTGTTGAAAAGTGATTGGTTTTTAGAAAGGACTTGTGTAAAACAATTTTAGACGACTTAATAGGAATTTTAACTAAGTCTACACAAATGAAATAAGCAAGTAAACACATAAACGGGGAAAGGGAGGAGGAAGTAAATGATTTAGGCCATTGGGCCTAAACCAACAAAATCTGTCCTAGTCTAAATGGGCCTTTGACCTGTTTCACCTGTCCTAATCTAATTTTTGAGTCTTTGGCTCGAATCCTGCTCCACCTGTATTAAATACAACTTGGGCTTCGTGGCCTGAATAAACGAATGAATAAATAAATAAACAAAATAAATAAAGACAACGATACTTGACTAAATAAAACAACAAATGAGACTTTTGAGTCTCTTAGCCGCTTAAACCATAGGACTTTAATCCATTTTTCTTCCTTTAACTCCTTTCATCCGGTATGCCATGCAATTTATTTTAGATTTCTTTCAGGTTTGACTCCAAAGATGGGTCCCAATGGACCACGTCGATAATGCGTCAAAGAGAAGAAGTCTGTTTGGACTCAAATGCGGGTTCATGCGAAGAGGAAGAAAATAAAGAATCAATATGTGTAGGTGTATATGATAAGATAGAAGCACATCATGTCGAAAATGTATACTCATACACAAAGAAGGAACCATTCGTGACATTAAAGGAACATGTACCCCATCAAAGAAATTTAAATTAAAGAGAAGATAAGGTAAAATAGTCAATTTTCATGAATTCAATCAAATGAAATCGAACAATATTTTAAGGCTATGTCAAAATTTATTGAATCATACAAGTAATTCGGGATAAAGAGGGTGGGCAACATGCAGAACAGAGACTCGCAAGAACAAATAATTCTATCACACAAAGAGACCAGGCGTAACTCTTGACACTGAATTGTACGCAAAACTAATACAAATTCCAAACACAACTTTTAGGATTTCAACATTAATCACGGGAAAACTTAGTGCAAAAAATAGACTGAAATCAAGAAAAAAAGAAAATCATTGCGACTGAATTGCTGAGAAAACACAAGCAAGAGAAGATCAAATAAATCTATAAGCCCAAAAATCTCATATCATCGAGGTTATTATCTCAACAGACATGCAATGAGTTTAACTATGGATTAATATAAACTTGAATGAAGAACCATGAACCCCTATCACAACAAGTAAGATTTATACTACTAAATGTGACGGGTGAAAAGATTGTGAATCGTCGTAACAACATATGAGCTAACGGTCCTAAACTACATAATCAGTGTCAAATCTAGAACATTAAGACTTCAAACAGTGAGTTGCACTCCTGACCACTTTAAGGGATTGAATATGAAATCAGGAGCTGACAAATATCAACAAAGGGAGAAAATAAAGTCATCACAACAAATGAACAATCGAAAAGAAACATTTCTAGTAAAGCAAGGGACTTATATTATGTATTCGTTATCCTTTCTTGACATTTCTTGTCGAGAGGGATTTGAGGAACATCTTCACAAGCTTACGATTAATTAGAAAACAATCGTGAAACAAACCCAAGAGTGACTGAATTACCAACAATACTAAACTAGAAAAATAAAATGGCTTAAAACAAAGAATTTGTCAGTTAAAAACTACAATACTCAGGGCATGACAAGCTGGTGATTAACAACATAAAATTTGTAGCACAATAATGACAACCTAAAGAGTATATCCACGACAGGTAGAGCTCAAAAGAAACAATAACCATTATTTGACGGTATTGTCATAAAACAATAAACTTTAAAGGGAATCGAAGCACACGATATTAACTGGAGCAATAAACAATGAACATCATAGTAACAAGCATTATATTAAAACCTATGGCCATCAAATGGCGTCTACAGCAAACAATCCAGCACAAGATCATTAGAACAACACTTTTCACTACAGAATGATGTGATGAAGCAGAAGTACTTGAAAACTTAAATGGAAGTGAAATGTTACCTTTTGGGGAGCAGAAAAATGAGACGACGAACTAGTAAGGAGATCACGACCAGCCGAAAAACTTCTTCGCCGTCAACTCGACACTCTTATTTAGCTGACGAACTTTCAAAACAAGAACATAATTTCTATTCGAGACTGAATTTTCTCAAGAATTTCTCTCTTTTCTTTTCTCCCTCCGCTTCTCGAACCAAAATTTTCTTTCTTATGTTTCTGCCTTTTTGTGAATTTTTTCCTCTTTTTGGACTCAAGATTTTCCAACACCCACTTTCGAACCAAAAATCTCCTGAAAGAAGAGAAAAAAAAAGACCCCCCAAAATAGTGACCCCAAGGGTCTTTATATAGAAGACGTATTAGGGGCAAATCGGGGATTTTCGAAGGAGATTTTGAAATTTGAAATTTCCATCCCCCCATCCCCGCTTCGGTTTTCATCAGCAAAATGGTACTTCATTTTGGATTTTTCCCCCCTTTTCAAAATGGGTGGACCAATATCTTTTGACCAAAATGAATTATACTCAAGAACCAATGCAAATCAACCAACTATTGTATGAAATCGTACAATCTTATTTGAGAAATACGGGATTGAACCGTTGGAGAGGCCAACGCATCGATTTCTAGAAGTTTCTAGGATTTTCTCGTTTGAAATCGAGTGGAATGGGCATGGGTTTCGCGGGATACGGGTTGACGTGGTTAGGGGTTAACCGGGTCTTTGGGTGGTTGAGATCGTTGTAGTTGAGATTATTGGTTGAAGTTGGTTGATTGTAGCAGCTTTGCTGCTGAAATTGTGAAAAAAGGGTTTTGTGGAAAAAAGGGGAAATAGGGTAGTAGGCCGGGTCAACTGATTTTGGAGTGGGCTTGTGTTGTTGTAATGGGTTGTTGAATATTTAAGGGGAATGGGCTGGTTATTGGAGCAACTGGGCCTTAAATTGGGGTTATTTAATTGGAGCAACTGGGCCTTAAATTGGGGTTATTTAATAACCCCTATTAGATCTAATTGGGTTATTAAATAACCCTAATTAGATTTAATTAGATTAGAATAATTATAATTAAATTAAATTGGATTAAGAATAACTCAAATTAAATTTAATTAGATTAAAATAATCTCAATTAAGAAATTGTAACTTTTGGGATTAAGATTGTATACAATTTAAATGACTTATTTAAATTCTAATCAAATTGAATATCTATTGGTTGCATTACAATTGAGCCAATTGGATTTCAATTGAGGTCATATTTAATTCATTCGTTAAATTGAATCGCAATCTGGCACGAATCAAGTAACAAATTAACCTCGAGTTTCTTAATTTGATAAAAATCCAACAAATATTTCTCCAAATAAAATATTTCAAGAACAAATCATATTTAAAATAAAGACTTTATCCATTTGAATTAGTTTTCAAGTTTAATCGATAAAAGTCTAATTTGATAAAATATTCATTTAAATAACAAAAATGTAAAATCTTTAATTAAATGTTAAAAAAACTATTTTAAAATGCATTTATCTAGAAAAAATAATTTTTTGTGATTTTATTTGAAAATCGAAGAAACTCGAGATTAAACGTAGTTGTGGAGGGCAAAAATTAGGTGTCAACAATTTCAACTTCACTTTAAATAATAATGAAGATCGTGAAATAGTTTAAAAAAATTATCTTACAAAAATACAAAAAGAAAGAGCTATCTAATTTTGCTAAAAATATTTTAGAACTTTGAATTAAACTACTCAAACTTCATATTAATAATTAATGTTTTAGAAACAACATCCAAATTGATGAATTCCAAACAAATGACTAACATCTAATTAACTAGAATGAATCTTTCTTTTATTAATAGTCATATTTTATACAATCTTTGGCTACAATTATTATTACATATTTTATACAAGAAAAACACAGTTTCTATACAAATTTTATACATACATATTTTATACAATGATAATAAAGTTTCTATACACAGTCTATACATATGTATTTCATACAACAACTATAGAGCTTCTATACACATTCTATAGATTTTTTTATTTATATTTTATACATATACATATTTTCTATAATTATACAATTTCTATACATATATCGCATATATATATATATAATTATATCATTTTTATATAATTGTTAAAACTTAATAGTATTTTTTTAAAAAAATACTATTAAGTTAACAAGAAAACTATTTTTAAGGGGTAGAATATCCATATCCTATCACGTGAATTTTCATGAATGGCACCTTCTTGGAATTAAATTAAAATTAAATCCAATTAATATAGGAGTAAATACCTTTCTTGGAATTAAATTAAAATTAAATCCAATTAATATAGGAGTAAATACTACTTTTGAATACTTAACACTTTTATGGGGAAAAAGAAGTCACCTTTCTTGGAACTTGACAATTTCCTAAAGAAACGGACAACATTCATTTCCTCGCCTACATTTTATCTTAGAGTTAATTCCTCAAAATGTCATTAAACTTGTGTAAACATCCCACTAAAGTAATTTTTGTTTCTTTTAGGATAATATTGTCACTGAACTATGCATTTCTTTCCTTTATAAGGTAAAACTAAGAAATTGTTAAAGATATATTTGGAGAATCACAAAGAAAGTGAAAT
Source organism: Capsicum baccatum var. pendulum (assembly GCA_030864225.1). Lineage (NCBI taxonomy): Eukaryota > Viridiplantae > Streptophyta > Magnoliopsida > Solanales > Solanaceae > Capsicum > Capsicum baccatum. The sequence continues at coordinate 45,737,440 of CM061554.1, forward strand.
TCAATGTAATTACATAATTCAATTCTCTATTAGGAATAGAGAATTAGGTACAATTTTGTGATGTAATTACAAAGTTACATTTTATTTTATTTTTTAAATAAATTTAATATCTTTTTTTAATTTCTTTTTATTTCTATTATTTGAATTTCTTTTTTATTTTTACTTTTTTTTATTTTTACTTTTTTTTATTTTACATTATTTATCTTTCATCTCTTTTTTTCTCATTTTCCAACTTTACTTCTTATGATTTAATATAATTACTCATATTTTTTTCTTTATTTAACGCATTATTGCATTTTTTTATAATTTTTATTCTAGTATTTGAATTAAAGTAGTATTTTATTATTGAATGAGATTATAGACTTATGTGTTGTTCGTTCTTCTGAATTATATTTATTCATTGGAATTTTATACAAGAGTATTATGTTTTTCTCTTGGATTTTGAATTTATCGGTTTATTTGTATTAGTAGTATAGACATGCTATTCAAATTGCATGTCACTGGAAATTGTCTACTAACATATAATTTTAATTTTTCTATGGCTTTCCAAATATGTCCTTAACTATTTTTTAATTTCACCTTATTTTGGAAAGATGTACATAGTTTAATGAAAATATTTTCCTAAAAGAAATTAACAAAAGTTACTTTAGTAGGATGTTTGCACAAGTTCAATGGCAATTTAAAAAATTAACTCGACAATTTGAAGTGACATGCAATATAAAATAACAAGTCTAAAGTACTAAAACAAATAAATTGAAACATAAAACAAAACACAAATTGAAAATTCAAGAAAAAAAACATAATACACTTATATAAAATTTCAACGAGTAAATAATTCAAACGAAAGGAAAAACACATAAGTCATCTCATTCAATAATGAAATACTACTTTAATTCAAACACTAGAATAAAAATGCAATAATGCTCTAAATGAAGAAAAATACGAGTAATTATATTTAACCATAAGAAGTAAAGGTTGGAAAATGAGAAGAAAAGAGATAAAAGATAAATGATGTAAAATGAAAAAAATAAAAAATAAAAAAAATTAAAATAATAGAAATAAAAAATAAAATTAAAAGAAAAAATTAAAATTAAAAAAAAAATGTAATTTTATAATTACATCACATAATTGCACCTAATTCTCTATTTCTAATTGAGAATTGGACTATGTAATTACATCTAATTTCACTTTCCTTGTGGTTTTCCAAACATATTCTTAACAATTTCTTAGTTTTACCTTATAATGGAAAAAAATGCATAGTTCAGTGACAATATTGTCCTAAAAGAAACAAAAGTTACTTTAGTGGGATGTTTACACAAGTTCAATGACATTTTGAGGAATTTACTCTTTATTTTAAGAAAAAAAAATCATGGCTGTACAAATTTAATGATAAGTGTTTTTTATTTAATAATTAGGTAGCAAATGTTATATAACAATATTAATTAGGTGTCCGTTGATATGAGTGATAATAGAGTAGTAAATGATCTTTTTGAAAAAAAAAAATTCAAATAACAACAACACACTCAATTTATTCTCGTAAAAGGAGATCAATTTATGAATTGAATATTAAATATAATTTACGTTTAGTTAATTTATGAAAATTTTAAATTTTTTTTTTTTTTGAAAGTGAAAAAATTGAAAATTCTAATTATGAGGGAGAGAATTACAAGGTAAAAATTACGTTAGTTGAAAATATGAGTTGTTCTATTAACGTCGTCGTGGAGGGTAAGGTAAAAATTAGAGTCTGGAGCAGCCGAAAGGATTAATTTTTAGAGTTAATTTTTTAAGGAAACGATGAATATTGAAAAATTAAATGAAATAGGTTAATGACTCGTAAGTCGCTGATCCACCATTGACTTTCTTTATTTTTTAAAATTTATTTTTAGTCTTTCTCATGTAAATTTCTTATTTGTGTTTGCGTCAAGTTAATTTATATCACTTGATTTCATGTTGATCCCTCTAAGAGATCAAAATCATTGTCTAATAAGTTTTTGAACAATAAGACAACCTTTAACTGAAATATACAAATGCGATTATCGAAAAATTTATTAGTACGGAGAAATAAAGATAAGAATCATCATTTTAAATATAAATTTCATCGTACGTTGCAACTTTATTGACCAAAAAAAAATATTAAATATTATCTTGAAAAAGGTGACAAAAGATTAGAGTGACAAGAAATTAGAGGATAATTAATTCTACAAATTATTTATTATACATTTCATTGAGTAAATTATGAAATAAATTAATCAAAAATAAAATTAAATATTTCAAGTTATAAAGTTATTTTTATTCCACTTAAACTTATTCCTAACCATAACAGACCTTCTTTTCTAATGTTGTAGTATTAAAATGTATTTTGAGTAAAATTAGTAATGTTTTGTGAATCTCAATACGTAAGGTAGATATTTTTTATTTGAATTGAGAATCCTTTAGAAGCAGCCTCTTTAACTTTATAAAATAGAATTAAAGATCTTCACACACCATACCTTTTCTACATCTTGGACCTTATTTTTTATAAAATGTTATTATTACTCTTCTTTTTTTTTTATAATTTTTTTCCTGAAAAAGGTACGTTGTCCTTCATTTAGAAAGAATATATATATATATATATATATATATATATATATTCTCTTTTTTTTTTTTTTTTGATTAAAGTGATAATAATGTTAACAAGAAGAAGAAAACTGACGAGAGTAAATGTAGAGTCTGACCTGCCTTGTAGTTTTACAACTAATTTCCATATATAATTCGACTATTAAATTTAAAAACCAAATTAATGGAAATTTAATAGAGTAATAATAGGATTTAAATTGTTATCTTTTTAAGTAGTGCATTGTTTGTAAAAATATATTATTTGTTTACAAAAATATCCTTCACTTTAGTTAACTTAATTATTTTTTCTATTCCTATAATTTTTCTAAGTGTTCAGTTATGTGTCAATATATAAGATTCATACGTATTTATCTAAATAATACTTGTTATTAAAACTGTACATTGCACTTTAATAATCGTATTTTATTGTCCTAATGTTGATATTTTATGGTTAAACATATTTTGCCTTCTTAGCCTTAAATCACAGAACATTTTGATCCATGAGCAGTACTTTATCCCGGTTAGAGGACAACTTATAAAGAGTAATACGTGTCGGAGAAAAAACAAAATCCTACAGTTGTGAGAAAGTGAAAATTAAAGAATTAGTTTAGTCATTTAATAATTTTATTCAAGGATAAATTAGGGTGGGATAATTTATACCACCAAATGTGTGGGATAACTTCAGGGGCGGCTCAATGCAAATTGTGGCCTAAAGCCAACTTTAAGAAAAGGCCTTAAATTTAATTAATAAAATTATAAATATATTTGTTTGATTTCTTTTCTTTTTGTTTTATAGTGATGGTGTACATACCATCTTGTATGTATATTGACTATTCATGTGACTACATATTAGTGCTTATTATATAGTTTTTGAACATCTAAATTTTAAATATTGCATTTATCTAATCTTATTTAGCTTCAAAAATTAGTCAAATTAACCGTCGAAACAAAAAATTGCATAAACTGAAACGAAAGGAATATTTATCTAATAATATCTACTTGTTTCTACATAAACTCAATAAAATATTCAAAAGACAAGTATGAATTTTATTCTTTTAACGAAACAAGGATACTAATTCTCTAATATATACTATATAATATTAAATATTAGTGAGAATATGGGGCCTTTAATTTGGGGGCCTAAAGCCTTGGCTTTAGTTGCTTCCCCCTTGAGCCGGCACTGGATGACTTATTCCAATACTATTATTAGTCAATAAGTTATCTCGAGTATTGCCAACCAAACGATGCATTAAGAAATTTATCCTGAAATTATTATTTTATATCTGAATTAGTTGCCTTAGTACCTCACCCCAAGCGACCCCTTAGATTTTCCTATATATAATCAAAGTACACAGCTATCTTCACATCAATTATAGCCGTTACAAACTCCCTGTCCCTTATCAAGTAAAAAAGAAGAAAAATAGAGCATTTGCCATCCTTCTTCCATCTACCATACTTCAATTACAAAATCTTGAGATTTAAATTCTATATCATTCATATCAATTTATATCGACGTTGTTTCCTTATTTCTTATATGCATTTCTTTCTCCAATAAATTGGAGATCTGCAAAAATCTATAGATTTTATATGAATATCTTATATCTCCAATAATGACTTATATCTCGCTGATCCACGAGCGACTTTCTTTATTTTTTTTTAAATTTATTTTCAATCTTTCTCATGTAAATTTCTTATTTGTGTTTGAGTTAAGTTAAATTATATCACTTGATTTCATGTCGATCCCTCCAAGAGATCAAAATAATTGTCTGGTAGGTTTTTGAACAGTAAGACAACCTTTAAATGAAACATACAAATGCGATTATCAAAAAATTTAATAATACGGAGAAATAAAGGTGAGAATCATCATTTTAAATACAAATTTTATCGTACATTGTAACTTTATTGACCGAAAAAAATATTACATATTGTCTTAGAGAAAGGTAACAAGAGATTAAAGGATATTTAATTCTACAAATTATTTATTATATATTTAATTGAGATAAATTACGAAAGAAGAAAAACTGATGAGAGTAAATGTAGAGTCTGACCTGCCTTGTAGTTTTTCAACTAATTTCCATATATATAATTCGAATATTAAACTAAAAAACTAAAACAATGGAAACTTAATGGAGTAATAGGCTTTAAATTGTTACCTTTTTTTATGAATAAAAACTAGGGGCGAGCGTTGGGTATTCGGTTCGGTATTTTCAAATTTTGGGTTTGGTAATTTGATAATCGGTATCTAATAGTAGATACCACATACCGTACTTATAAACATCGATTCTATAATTTGGAAATTGATAAATTAAACTTCAATTCGGTACGATTTTCGGTAATACCATTTTAAAGTTGGAAATGTCCAAATGTATGTTTTAAATTCAAAAAATATATTTAATAGAAACCCTATTTAATATTCCTTTTATTGTATTTTACGAATATATTACCAAGGTCCAAGAGAATTCGATATTCGAAATACCGAATACTAAACGATATTAATATCTTTTACCAAGTTCAATTCCGAATACTTGAATATTAAAATTTTACTCTCAAATACCATACCAAACTGTACATTGCGCTTCAATAATATGTATTATATTGTCCTAATGTTGATATTTTATGGTTCAACATATTTTGCCTTCTTAGCCTCAAATCACAGATCAGTTTGATCCATGAGAAGTATTTTATTCCTACATCCAAGAATGTTTTTCCTCTGGTCTTCAGCGGTCTCTATGACCATGTTGTTACTACTGTTTCTATTCGCTGCTGCACTCCAAAACCTACACATTAATTTCCCTTTGTCTTCTATATGGACGATATATTTGAGATTCTGGTTATTTTGTTTAATGTGTGGTATCATCAATGGTCGAGCATTTTTCTTAGACTGTTGTTTGTACTTGTTGACTTTTGGGCTGCTGCTGTTCCACCATTTCATAGTCATACACGCATTTGATGAGCTATTTCCCTTTTCTTCTACATGGAAGGTAATATATTTTTCTTGATAAACTATCTGTCTGCTTTTTGTTTTTGTAATTTGTTTTTTGTCTTGAATTTTTTTTTGGTTTCTTTCTTTTTGCATAGGCCGAGGTGATACTGACTTATAACCTAATCTACATTCTGCTCTATACACAAGACCTATTGTATAATCAAGAAGTTCAGGGTTTCGTGTTCGGCGATGGCAATTTCTATTCCTGGCGCTATGACTTTATTGGTTTTTTTACCGGTTATGTTACTATCCCTTTCCATCTGGTAAGTTTAGTTTAATTTTTTTTTTAATTAAAATTTCAATGTTTAACTTTATTCTATTGTTTTTAGGTTGAACTGTGTGTGGTTCATGAGTCTGGAGATTGAACTTTGATGGAGATGCTGTGAGAGGAATTCAGAATAATTGATAGATGCTACGAATACTTTTTGTCTTAAAACAGTTCATCCATTGCTCTTATTCTTATTTATTTCCTTTTGGAACTAAAAATTCCAATATTTTTGCTTAGACCTGTAATATCAAGCTTAAATCAAAGCAATGCATTAGAAAGGAGTTCATAATTCTTGTGAGATGCTGCGGATATTGTTTGTCTTAAAATAATTCATCCATTGCTCTTATTTTTCTTTATTTCCCTTTGGAACTAAAAATGCTAGTCTTTTCTTCTTGGACCTGTAATAACAAGGTTCAATGTAGACAATGCACAAAAAACAAAAGAGCATATATCTTATGCAGATTGAAGGTTCTTGAACCATCAATCTTGGTAAATCTTTCTTGCAATTTCATCCACACAGTTTTAGCATCTAAAGCATACATAATACCACCTAATAGATTTTTCGATACTGAGTTCATTATCCAAGATAGAACTATGGCATTAACCCTTTCCCAGTGATTCCACATATTTTCAGGGAAAGATTCTTTATCACAACTGCCATCAACCAATCCCAACTTATTTCTACCCAATAATTCAATTCTCATAGACCTAAACCACATAGAAAAATTCTCAATACCTGTTAACAGAAATGAGATAATCTGTATACTGCTAATATCAGATGTATTCAAAAACAATGGATGATTGTAGTCGATTCCTGGAGCTTGATTGCTAGTCTGACCTGATCCAACCACTCCATTTGGGGTTGTATTAGGTGTTTGATTATTCAAATTACTCATCCTTCTTGAGTACACAAGAACAGTCGGAAGCATATAGTAATTTTGGAATTGATTCTACAGATTTTATGGTGAACTGCTAGAAGTATTGACTTCTCTGTATCAAAACTCTGATACCATGTTGTTAATCAACAAATGATACAGAATCCATGGTAGAAACAGAGAATTCTTTAATTAAGAAGAAGAAGAACACTCAGATTAAGAGGAAGTAGAAGCTGTAGTTTAGTAAGTCTTGAAAGAGTGTTTTATATTAGTACATGAATGTAGTTTATATAACAGTTATAACTAACTTTTGTACTAGTTAGTTAACTAGCTGACTGAACTAACTAACTAGATGACTGGACCAATTAACTAGTTGACTAGACTTTCTAACTAACAACAACTGACTCTTTATATAACATCCATAATATGGTACATCCCCTCACGCCCACCCACGACAAGACCAAGGAGTGCACTTCCACAAGGATAACAGGAGTCAGACAATGGTCCATTCTCACTTCGCTCGATAGGGGACTTGAATCCCCAACTTTATGGTTTGAGGTGGAGGGTACCTAGCCTTAGGCTTTCCTCCCTTATCTCTGGTCACCAAAGATATATTCATTAACCTTCTATAAATACCATGCACATTTGGCAGCACTTTTTCGTAAACAGTTTGTGCAGCTTTCTCTAAAAAATTTATTTCCATGGAAAGATTATTCTATGCATAAATATGATAATAATAAGATTTCACTAATTGTTGATAACTCATAAGAATGATAAACCAAGTACATAGCGCTTAGCGTGATAATCCCATGCTCATCTTTGAATAGCTTGACACAAATTGGACTTTAACATCAAAAATATAGCTGCTTCAAGTCAAGTCGTTTGTAGAAAACAACAAAGCCCATAGACCATAAGATATCTTCCCATCCGGTACTTGTTGATAGGAGGTAGCATGTACATGGTGGAATAGTTTGGGTGTGCAAAAGCTAGACAAGCACTACCGTTACTAAAAAAAGACAACGAAGCCCACACAACAGCTTAAATTGAAAAATTAAGTAATGCTAAGGTTTACAATGTTGCAACTTGCAATACTACTAAAGTATATTACAATTCCATGGAAGTCTAACTTCTTCTTCGTATCCTATATCTAACAAAAATGGCCATTTTGAACCCTCCAACTAATTGTATTTTGTCTAGTTTTGATAAAATCTAAAGGCTACACACCCCACCCAACTAAAAATACACTCAAAGAAAGGCAGTCTCTTGAACCTAAAACATACCTTATTAGCAACCATGTACAGGCCAACATCTGCATTATAAAGAGTAGAAAGCCTCTCTATTTCAGGAACCTTCCTGGAATTTAAGATATCTGAAGGCAAATTTGGCTCAAAAACATGAGCATTCACAAATCCAACATAGTAGGAACTAAGAAAACCTTGATCACCTGTTAGCAAGAGAATCAACATAGTTGTCAAAACAAAAATATTTACACCATTAGGTTAACAAAAAAAATTCAGCGCAATGAATTATCAGAGCTTGAAAAATACAACAACAATAACATAACATCCCAGTGTAATCCTAGAATGGGGTCTGGGGACGGTAGAATGTACGTAGACCTTACCTCTACCTCGTAAAGGTAGAGGGGCTGTTTTAGATAGATCCTCAACTTAACTGGTACCTATCAGAGCTTGAAAAGTATCACACTAAACTTATTAAATGATAAAAGATAATGAAACTCTTCCCACAGGAACAAAAGTTTGACTATTGAAAGATATAATGACAACATATAACTTTAAAAAATAGAACAGTTAACAGCTAAACCACACCTCCAGTGTAAGAAGGCAGAGTTCACAATGACCAAAGCTTAATAGTATGCTTATAAACTTCAAACCTGAACTTACTAAACTGTTAAAAATAAGTTCAATGTTTCTCCAACACAAATAACTTAGCTGACAGATGCCAAATGAATTATTAAGCATGCATATAAGATTCATAAGTTGAACTTCACCTGAGTGATAGTCAGAGGAAAAAGTAGTCAAAATACTATTTATCTTCTGATACGGGAAACAATGGTAGAAACTGAAATTATAACTAAAGAGAGGAGATGAAGAAGATAACAATGACACAAGATTAAACAAGACACGGATTCAACACAAACACAAGGGAAATTGCATAGAAAATAAAGATAGATAGTGAGACCAAGATTATTACAAGATTAAGAACCAAGTATATTTCAACACTAACCCATAATAAATGTAATAATCAAAACCACACTCTTACGGTGACCACCAAGGTAATCGACTCACCTCAAGATCCACCGTTTTTAAGCAAAGAACAATATTGGCTTTTCCAAGCCCTATACTAAGGATGACTTTTCCAAGTCCTAACTAAGACTATACTAATGTGGTCTAATCTCAAGAGAGAGGATTTTCAAGTGTTTCAATCTTTCATCATTCAAAACTTGTAAAAATAAGACTAAAGGGGCCTATTTATAATATATTACAAATGAAGATAAAAAGACCACTTTACCCTTAATGAGAGGGGCTGCCATGGTGTGTAAATACACCATATGTAATGTATAAAATACCCTTAATAAAGAGGCAGCCAAGGTATGTTATAACTTGAATGAATGGCGCCTTTTCAATGCTCTCAAAAACCGAGTATGGTTCATACTTCAAGGCTTGTGGTTCTCGGGTTAGCATCAATGTAGGAAACCAAGCAACCTTCCACACACGAGATTGCTTTAAGTCATGCTCAAAATTATCCTTCCTTGCGTATCCTTGTGCTCTCGGGGTGACCAAGTCTTGAGCCTTTAGGTGTTGGCCTTCAAAGATGTCATCAAAATCTAAGGTGGCCATTTGACTCGTATCATCCTCCCCATCTTGAAAAGGATTCGACCTCAAATCCAAACCTTGTAAGACTAAAGAAAGGACACACAAATACAAACTCCTCATTAAATGAGGGTTAGGGTTAGCACGACAAATCACCTCAACATTCCAAGGTTGCACATATTTAGAATATAACCAAGGATCCTTTGAACTAAATATTAAATAATTAATGAAAAATGCACAAAGGATTTGGTTATGGAATTTACCAAAAGTGATACTTTGCTTTTCATGTAAACCAAGCAACAAGTTGGGTGCACCATCATCATAAAATCTATATTTGGAACTGGGGTCAAACGGGAAGAGTAGCCATAGACACGGGTCTAGACAACACTCCCCTTTCCCGTGGTCTCTACCCAAACTAAATGGTGTACTCTCTACAATAGCATACATATTATCCAAACCAAATAGAGAGTAGAGAAAGGTATCACTCAAGTCAACTTCTACTAAGGTGCCCTTATGTGTGTACTCACTACTAGTTTCACAATCATCACCATAAGTACTCTCAATAATAAAATCACACAAAGTAGAAGGATAAGTAGTTTCCAAGACTACACATCCCTTACCCTTAAGAGTACTTTCATCTTCCAAGAAGTGATTTCCATCTTTAGTAGAAATGTTGTCACACCATAGTCGGTTAGCATATCGGCTATAGCTTCTAAGGCAAGCTACACAACTATTTTCACCACTAGGTTCATTAGAAGTGGTTATATCATCTTCAAACAAGACATTATACCTAAAGAGAGCATGATCTATTTCACGAAAAGATTCGGAACGTGTGAATTCATCACTCTCTAAAAGATCAATATCAAGTTTCAAAGAGATCTCAAGTGCAAGATTATCCCAAGAATAGCTCTCGAGTTCACTCCTATTCCTTTGATCAATATTTTCAACATCATCACACACTTTAGGTTCATTAATTACAATACACACCCTCAAGTGGTGGGTAATTTTCACACATAAGTTGATCAACACAAATTTCAGAAGATAATGTACTTTCATTCAACATAATGGTTTCAACACTAGGTGGACATAAATCGATCTTACAAGAAGAGTCGATTCGGTCATCAATAGGATCAACTAGTGTATCCACACTCACAACATGTACATCATCATCAAGTGGCAAAGAAACAATAGACTCACGTATAGGCAAGCTACAACTCACACTCAATGGGCTACTAGCCACACAATTATCATTCACTTGTACAAAAGTGTAAGAGTTAGCTATTTCACCTTGAAGTCCTTGAGTAGATTCTTCTTTGTCATGGTGTGAAGGTCCTCCAAAAGCTTGGGCAACAACTTACTTTTGGCATTGTTCGTGTTCGCTTTCCATGTTTGTACCTACACAAATGTCCTTAAAAATAGAAGGACAACCAATGTTAGCACAGTTTGGTGGTAATCCCTTCAGTTCGCTCCCCACAACCTCTTCTTTTTCCACTCTCGGATTACCACCTTGCACTCCCTTACTCCTCTCAATCTTTTGTCTCTCATAATTATTTGGATTGGAGTAGGTAGGCATTTCTCTTCGTGGCTTGGGCACAAAGTAAGTCATGAGGCGATTCCCCAATTGGTCTCTTACAACATTTGGCCAATTTTGTACGTTTGAAACTCTATGTTGTGCAAACTAATCGGCACCTAAGTATACATGACCGTATGTCAATAGAAGAATATCGCACCACCTCCTCATGGTATTCAAATTGGGAAAAGATAACCTTGACCCTCTCGGTAACCTTAAACCCGTCCAAGAAGTATGGAATAAGTAAAGGCTCACGAAACAACCCCAACTAGTCAACTATGGAGGGAACGATATTGTTACTATAGTACCTATCATTTAATAAAAGAGGCAGCCCGGTATCCCATAAATGGTCACCTTTCCGGAGTGTACACTCCTTCTCGGATCAACATTATAAAGTACACGAGTACCCCTCAGTTTTGGAGATGCATACCCTCTTCTTATCGTTGGACAACCTCCAATAGAGCTAGTATAACCATTCACACAACATCGATCTTGATAAGAAGTACTACAAGGTGGAGAATATGAATCTTCACACTCCTCACGTGTACTATCATCATAGCTCTCATAAGCTTTGCGAACGAAAGGGTTATACCTAACACTAAATCTAGGTTCGGAGTGAGAATTGTAAGACTCCTCACATGCCCCAACGTCATCATAAGATTCATCATAAGGTCCTACATCATCTCCAAGTTCCCCATAAGTACTAGGCACTTCATTCACCTCATTTTCTTCCTCAAAACCGTAACTCTCAAATCTGCCCAAGTTTTGATCATGGCTATTTTCATAGCCTCCGCAACCTCCCTCAACTTCGTAGCCATAAAACCCCTCACTACAATCATAGTCTCCCATGTTGTAGTCACAATAATCCCCGGCTATCGAAGACATGTTCTCCTTATATTACCTTCTAAATCTACAAAATAAACAAACAAGATTAGTAGTAAAAGCTCCTCACCAACACTCGTATTCACTCACTTTTGTGATCCTCACAATTTGGAGCGGCGAATATTGAAAGTTGCTTATACTCCGGTAGTCAATAAGATGTCAATTCTACTTGGCGGCCGGAATAGATTCTTGTTTGATCGACTCAAGACACAAAATAAAATCTACTTATGAACTTGAAACAAAGAAGTTATGACGAGTTAAAAATGAGAAAAACACATAAATAACGAAGACACGAAAGAAACGGACTCAACAACTAATCTACAACTAAGTAGGTGATTACTAGTTTCTAATTAGTATTAGAACCAACAACGAAACTAAGGGACAATAAAAATGAAACTAAGAATGTAAAATTTTGAGCTCGAAAATATTGCGTTAACAATAGCAGTGATGACGTGGCAGCCACGTATTAGTTCAATTTTATCAAGTGGTTATTCTCAAATGTTCAAGTCTTGGAAAAAAATTAATTTGGATTGGTGGAATTTGTTTTAGGAGGGAAAATAAGTCTTGGGGCCTTTTTCAATTTTCAAGGCTTGACTTTTTCTTGTACTTCTCCTTAAAACATGGGTCCTTAAATCATGGAAAAGTGGTTGAGAAGTGATATAAAGTCTTTTGGTGGTTGGGGGTCTTTCAAGACTAACAAGTACATACACCTTTTTCCTTCACCTTTTAGGATCTAATATTCACTTTATGTTCTAACAATATATGAAGGAATGTGAAGAACTTCAAGAACAACAACAACCACACCAAGAACAATAACAACAATCTTCAAGAACAAAAATTCCAATGGCCAACTCCAATCCACAATAACAATATCTCCAACACTTGGCCAAGACAACTACAACTTCAACAAAATGGTTCTCAAGCCACCAAGTAACAACAATATCACGTGGTCAAGTTTAGAAAATCAATACTTAAATATGGTTCATCTATAATTGACTTGGGGTCAATAGACTCAGGGCAGGTTTTCTAATGGCCCAATACCCCGCTCGGGTATTAGGTTGTCCTAGGCTCATGCCTAAAATAAGGTTTTGGTTTCGTTCTATCCTAGGTGTCTAGAGTGGATTTGAACACTGGTTCTCAAGCGGACAACTTGATTTTGAAAATACGAATAGCCATCAGACGACTCACGTTCTAATAAGTCGTTCGTATTTCCAACACCGAGAAATCCACGAAACCCTAAAATAGTTTAAATAATGCAGGAATATGCCATGAGATGCAGTAGTTAAACTTTACAAAATCGAAACATATAAACACATAAACAATTAATCAAAAGACAAAATCAAACATTTGGTTAGAACCTAGTACAAAAAATCCCCAGTAGAGTTGCCATTTCTGTTTTGCAGAGAAATTTGACTTATTGAGAAGAGTTGCCACTTAATTTTAAAAAGGAATTAAGAAACCTTTATAAAACACTTTAAACAATTCAAAACAGGAAAATTATTTTAAGTTAGAGATTCTAGATAAGCGGTTCTTATTAACATTTTAGGAAGGTGTTAGGTACCTAAAACGTTTGTTAACTTGCGGTTATTCGGACTGTTTGAAAATCGTCTTTGATTAACTTCTAAAAGATTAATTTGTTGAAAAGTGATTGGTTTTTAGAAAGGACTTGTGTAAAACAATTTTAGACGACTTAATAGGAATTTTAACTAAGTCTACACAAATGAAATAAGCAAGTAAACACATAAACGGGGAAAGGGAGGAGAAAGTAAATGATTTAGGCCTTTGGGCCCAAACCAACACAATCTGTCCTAGTCTAAATGGGCCTTTGACCTGTTTCACCTGTCCTAATCTAATTTTTGAGTCTTTGGCTCGAATCCTGCTCCACCTGTATTAAATACAACTTTGGCTTCGTGGCTCGAATAAACGAATGAATAAATAAATAAACAAAATAAATAAAGACAATGATACTTGACTAAATAAAACAACAAATGAGACTTTTGAGTCTCTTAGCTGCTTCAACCGTAGGACTTTAATCCATTTTTCTTCCTTCAACTCCTTTCATCTGGTATGCCATGCAATTCGTTTTAGATTTCTTTCAGGTTTGACTCCAAAGACGGGTCCCAATGGACTCAAATGCAGGTTCATGCGAAGAGGAAGAAAATAAAGAATCAATATGTGTAGGTGTATATGATAAGATAGAAGCACATCATGTCGAAAATGTATACTCATACATAAAGAAGAAACCATTCGTGACATTAAAGGAACATGTACCCCATCAAAGAAATTTAAATTAAAGAGAAGATAAGGTAAAATAGTCAATTTTCATGAATTCAATCAAATGAAATCGAACAATATTTTAAGGCTATGTCAAAATTTATTGAATCATACAAGTAATTCGGGATAAAGAGGGTGGGCAACATGCAGAACAGAGACTCGCAAGAACAAATAATTCTATCACACAAAGAGACCAGGAGTAACAAATATTCGTTATCCTTTCTTGACATTTCTTGTCGAGAGGGATTTGAGGAACATCTTCACAAGATTACGATTAATTAGAAAACAATCGTGAAACAAACCCAAGAGTGAGTGAATTACCAGCAATACTAAACTAGAACAATAAAAGGGCTTAAAACAAAGAATTTGTCAGTTAAAAACTACAATACTCAGGGCATGACAAGCTGGTGATTAACGACATAAAATTTGTAGCACAATAATGACAACCTAAAGAGTATATCTACGACAGGTAGAGCTCAAAAGAAACAATAACCATTATTTGACGGTATTGTCATAAAACAATAAACTTTAAAGCGAATCAAAGAACACGATATTAACTGGAGCAAGAAACAATGAACATCATAGTAACAAGCATTATAATAAAACCTATGGCCATCAAATGCCGTCTACAGCGAACAATCCAGCGCAAGATCATTAGAACAACACTTTTCACTACAGAATGATGTGATGAAGCAGAAGTAGTCCAAAACTTAAATGGAAGTGAAATGTTACCTTTTGGGGAGCAGAAAAATGAGACGAAGAACTAGTACGGAGATCACGACCAGCTAAAAAACTTCTTCGCCGTCAACTCGACACTCTAATTTAGCTGACGAACTTTCAAAACAAGAACATAATTTCTATTCGAGACTGAATTTTCTCAAGAATTTCTCTCTTTTGTTTTCTCCCTCCGCTTCTCGAACCAAAATTTCCTTTCTTGTGTTTCTGCCTTTTTGAGAATTTTTTCCTCTTTTTGGACTCAAGATTTTCCAACACCCACTTTTGAACCAAAAATCTCCTGAAAGAAGAGAAAAAAAAAGACCCCCCAAAATAGTGACCCCAAGGGTCTTTATATAGAAGACGTATTGGGGGTAAATTGGGGATTTTCGAAGGAGATTTTGAAATTTAAAATTTCCATCCCCCCTTCCCTTTTCGGTTTTCATCAGCAAAATGGTGCTCTATTTTAGATTTTTCCCCCCTTTTCGAAATGGGTGGACCAATATCTTTTAACCAAAACGAATTGTACTCAAGAACCAATGAAAATCAACCAACTATTGTATTAAATCGTACAATCTTATTTGAGAAATGCGGGATTGAACCGTTGGAGAGGCCAACGCATCGATTTCTAGAAGTTTCTAGGATTTTCTCATTTGAAATCGAGTAGAATGGGCATGGTTTCTTGGGATACGGGTTGACGTGGTTAGGGGTTAACCGGGTCTTTGGGTGGTTGAGATCGTCGTTGTTGAGATTGTTGGTTGAAGTTGGTTGATTGTAGCAGCTTTGCTGCTGAAATTGTGAAAAAGGGTTTTGTGGAAAAGAGGGGAAATAGGGTAGTAGGCCGGGTCAACTGATTTTGGAGTGGACTTGTATTGTTGTAATGGGCTATTGAATATTTAAAGGGAATGGGCTGGTTATTGGAGCAATTGGGCCTTAAATTGGGGTTATTAGATCTAATTGGGTTATTAAATAACCCTAATTAGATTTAATTAGATTAGAATAATTATAATTAAATTAAATTGGATTAAGAATAACTCAAATTAAATTTAATTAGATTAAAATAATCTCAATTAAGAAATGGTAACTTTTGGGATTAAGATTGTATACAATTTAAACGACTTATTTAAATTCTAATCAAATTGAATATCTATTGGTTGCATTACAATTGGGCCAATTGGATTTCAATTAAGGTCATATTTAATTCATTCGCGAAATTGAATAGCAATCTGGCACGAATCAAGTAACAAATTAACCTCGAGTTTCTTAATTTGATAAAAATCCAACAAATATTTCTCCAAATAAAATATTTCGAGAACAAATCATATTTAAAATAAAGACTTTATCCATTTGAATTAGTTTTCAAGTTTAATCAATAAAAGTCTAATTTGATAAAATATTCATTTAAATAACAAAAATGTAAAATCTTTAATTAAATGTTAAAAAAACTATTTTAAAATGCATTTATCTGGAAAGAATAATTTTTGTGATTTTATTTGAAAATCGAAGAAATTCGAGATTAAACGTACTTGTGGAGGGCAAAAATTAGGTGTCAACAATTTCAACTTCACTTTAAATAATAATGAAGATCGTGAAATAGTTTAAAAAAATTATCTTACAAAAATACAAAAAGAAAGAGCTATCTAATTTTTGCTAAAAATATTTTAGAACTTTGAATTAAACTACTCAAACTTCATATTAATAATCAATGTTTTAGAAACAACATCCAAATTGATGAATTCCAAACAAATGACTAACATCTAATTAACTAGAATGAATCTTTCTTTTATTAATAGTCATATTTTATACAATCTTTGGCTACAATTATTATTACATATTTTATACAAGAAAAACACAGTTTCTATACAAATTTTATACATACATATTTTATACAATGATTATAAAGTTTCTATACACAGTCTATACATATGTATTTCATACAACAACTATAGAGCTTCTATACACATTCTATAGATTTTTTTATTTATATTTTATACATATACATATTTTCTATAATTATACAATTTCTATACATATATCGCATATATATATATAATTATATCATTTTTATATAATTGTTAAAACTTAATAGTATTTTTTTAAAAAAATACTATTAACTTAACAAGAAAACTATTTTTAAGGGGGAGAATATCCATATCCTATCACGTGAATTGTCATGAATGGCACCTTTCTTGGAATTAAATTAAAATTAAATCCAATTAATATAGGAGTAAATACCTTTTTTGGAATTAAATTAAAATTAAATCCAATTAATATAGGAGTAAATACTACTTTTGAATACTTAACACTTTTATGGGGAAAAAGAAGTCACCTTTCTTGGAACTTGACAATTTCCTAAAGAAACGGACAACATTCATTTCCTCGCCTACATTTTATTTTAGAGTTAATTCCTCAAAATGTCATTAAAATTATGTAAACATCCCACTAAAGTAATTTTTGTTTCGTTTAGGATAATATTGTCACTGAACTATGCATTTCTTTCCTTTATAAGGTAAAACTAAGAAATTGTTAAAGATATATTTGGAGAATCACAAAGAAAGTGAAATTAAATGTAATTACATAATTCAATTCTCTATTAGGAATAGAGAATTAGGTGAAATTTTGTGATGTAATTACAAAGTTACATTTTATTTTATTTTTTAAATAAAATTTAATTTCTTTTTAATTTCTATTATTTGAATTTCTTTTTTATTTTTACTTTTTTATTTTATTTTACATTATTTATCTTTCATCTCTTTTTTTCTCATTTTCCAACTTTACTTCTTATGATTTAATATAATTACTCATATTTTTTTCTTTATTTAACGCATTATTGCATTTTTTATAATTTTTATTCTAGTATTTGAATTAAAGTAGTATTTTATTATTGAATGAGATTATAGACTTATGTGTTGTCCGTTCTTCTGAATTATATTTACTCGTTGGAATTTTATACAAGAGTATTATGTTTTTCTCTTGGATTTTGAATTTATCGGTTTATTTGTATTGGTAGTATAGACATGCTATTCAAATTGCATGTCACTGGAAATTGTCTAATAACATATAATTTTAATTTTTCTATGGCTTTCCAAATATGTCCTTAACTATTTTTTAATTTCACCTTATTTTGGAAAGATGTACATAGTTTAATGAAAATATTTTCCTAAAAGAAATTAACAAAAGTTACTTTAGTAGGATGTTTGCACAAGTTTAATGGCAACTTAAAAAATTAACTCAACAATTTGAAGTGACATGCAATATAAAATAACAAGTCTATAGTACTAAAACAAATAAATTGAAACATAAAACAAAACACAAATTGAAAATTCAATAAAAAAACACAATACTCTTATATAAAATTTCAACGAGTAAATAATTCAAACGAAAGGAAAAACACATAAGTCATCTCATTCAATAATGAAATACTACTTTAATTCAAACACTAGAATAAAAATGCAATAATGCGCTAAATGAAGAAAAATATGAGTAATTATATTTAACCATAAGAAGTAAAGGTTGGAAAATGAGAAGAAAAGAGATAAAAGATAAATGATGTAAATGAAAAAAAAATTAAAATAATAAAAATAAAAAATAAAATTAAAAGAAAAATTAAAATTAAAAAAAAATATAATTCTGTAATTACATCACGTAATTGCACTTAATTCTCTATTTCTAATTGAGAATTGGACTATGCAATTACATCTAATTTCACTTTCCTTGTGGTTCTCCAAACATATTCTTAACAATTTCTTAGTTTTACCTTATAATGGAAAAAAGTGCATAGTTCAGTGACAAAATTGTCGTAAAAGAAACAAAAGTTACTTTAGTGGGATGTTTACACAAGTTCAATGACATTTTGAGGAATTTACTCTTTATTTTAAGAAAAAAAAATCATGACTGTACAAATTTAATGAATAAGTGTTTTTTATTTAATAATTAGGTAGCAAATGTTATATAACAATATTAATTAGGTGTCCGTTGATATGAGTGATAATAGAGTAGTAAATGATCTTTTTGAAACAAAAAAAATTCAAATAACAACAACACACTCAATTTATTCTCGTAAAAAGAGATCAATTTATGAATTGAATATTAAATATAATTTACGTTTAGTTATTTTATGAAAATTTAATTTTATTTTTTTTTGAAAGTGAAAAAATTGAAAATTCTAATTATGAGGGAGAGAATTACAAGGTAAAAATTACGTTAGTTGAAAATATGAGTTGTTCTACTGACGTCGTCATGGAGGATAAGGTAAAAATTAGAGTCTGGAGCAGCTGAAAGGATTAATTTTTAGATTAAATTTTTTAAGGAAACGATGAATATTGAAAAAATTAAATGAAATAGGTTAATGACTCATAAGTCGTTGGACCATAATGATTTATAAGTTGCTGATCCACCATCGACTTTCTTTATTTTTTAAATTTTATTTTTAGTCTTTCTCATGTAAATTTCTTATTTGTGTTTGAGTCAAGTTAATTTATATCACTTGATTTCATGTCGATCCATCCAAGAGATCAAAATCATTGTCTGGTAAGTTTTTGAACAATAAGACAACCTTTAAATGAAATATACAAATGCGATTATCGAAAAATTTATTAGTATGGAGAAATAAAGATAATATTCATCATTTTAAATATAAATTTCATTGTACGTTGCAACTTTATTGACCGAAAAAAATATTAAATATTATCTTGAAAAAGGTGACAAAAGATTATAGAGACAAGAGATTAGAAGTTAATTAATTCTACAAATTATTTATTGTACATTTAATTGAGTAAATTATGAAATAAATTAATCAAAAATAAAATTAAATATTTCAAGTTATAAAGTTATTTTTATTCCACTTAAACTTATTCCTAACCATAACAGACCTTCTTTTCTAATGCTGTAGTATTACAATGTATTTTGAGTAAAATTAGTAATGTTTTGTGAATCTCAATACGTAAGGTAGATATTTTTTATTTGAATTGAGAATCCTTTAGAAGTAGTCTCTTTAACTTTATAAAATAGAATTAAAGATCTTCACACACCATACTTTTTCTACATCTTGGACCTTATTTTTTATAAAATGTTATTCTTACTCTTTTTTTTTTTTTTCAATTTTTTTCCTGAAAAAGGTACCTTGTCCTTCATTTTGAAAGAATATATATATATATATATATTCTTTTTTTTTTATTAAAGTGATAATAATGTTAACAAGAAGAAGAAAACTGACGAGAGTAAATGTAGAGTCTGACCTGCCTTGTAGTTTTACAACTAATTTCCATATATAATTTGACTATTAAATTTAAAAACCAAATTAATGGAAATTTAATAGAGTAATAATAGGCTTTAAATTGTTATCTTTTTAAGTAGTGCATTGTTTGTAAAAATATATTATTTGTTTACAAAAATATCCTTCACTTTAGTTAACTTAATTATTTTTATGTTTCTATTCCTATAATTTTTCTATGTGTTCAGTTATGTGTCAATATATGAGATTCATACGTATTTATCTAAATAATACTTGTTATTAAAACTGTACATTGCACTTTAATAATCGTATTATATTGTCCTAATGTTGATATTTTATGGTTAAACATATTTTGCCTTCTTAGCCTCAAATCACAGAACATTTTGATCCATGAGCAGTACTTTATCCCATTTAAAGGACACAACTTATAAAGAGTAATACGTGTAGGAGAAAAAACAAAATCCTACAGTTGTGAGAAAGTGAAAATTAAAGAATTAGTTTAGCCATTTAATAATTTTATTCAAGGATAAATTAGGGTGGGATAATTTATACCACCAAATGTATGGGATAACTTCAGGGGCGGCTCAATGCAAATTGTGGCCTAAAGCCAACTTTAAGAAGAGGCCTTAAATTTAATTAATAAAATTATAAATATATTTGTTTGATTTCTTTTCTTTTTGTTTTATAGTGATGGTGTACATACCATCTTGTATGTATATTGACTATTCATGTGACTACATATTAGTGCTTATTATATAGTTTTTGAACTAGATATTAGTTTTTGAACATCTAAATTTTAAATATTGCATTTATCTAATCTTATTTAGCTTCAAAAAATAGTCAAATTAACCGTCGAAACAAAAAATTGCATAAATTGAAACGAAAGGAATATTTATCTAATAATATCTACTTGTTTCTACATAAACTCAATAAAATATTCAAAAGACAAGTATGAATTTTATTCTTTTAACGAAACAAGGATACTAATTCTCTAATATATACTATATAATATTAAATATTAGTGAGAATATGGGGCCTTTAATTTGGGGGCCTAACGCCTTGGCTTTAGTTGCTTCCCCCTTGAGCCGGCACTGGATGACTTATTCCAATACTATTATTAGTCAATAAGTTATCTCGAGTATTGCCAACCAAACGATGCATTAAGAAATTTATCCTGAAATTATTATTTTATATCTGAATTATTTGCCTTAGTACCTCTCCCCAAACGACCCCTTAGATTTTCCTATATATAATCAAAGTACACAGCTATCTTAACATCAATTATAGCCGTTACAAACTCTCTGCCCCTTATCAAGAAAAAAAGAAGAAAAATGGAGCGTTTGCCATCCTTCTTCCATCTACCATACTTCAATTACAAAATCTTGAGATTTAAATTCTATATCATTCACATCAATTTTATATCGACGTTGTTTCCTTATTTCTTATATGCATTTCTTTCTCCAATAAATTGGAGATCTGCAAAAATTTATAGATTTTATATGAATATCTTATATCTCCAATATTGACTTATATCTCACTGATTCACGAGCGACTTTCTTTATTATTATTTTTTTTATTATTTTCAGTCTTTCTCATGTAAATTTCTTATTTGTGTTTGAGTTAAGTTAATTTATATCACTTGATTTCATGTCGATTCCTCCAAGAGATCAAAATAATTGTCTGGTAGGTTTTTGAATAGTAAGACAACCTTTAAATGAAACATACAAATGCGATTATCAAAAAATTTAATAATACGGAGAAATAAAGATGAGAATCATCATTTTAAATACAAATTTTATCGTACATTGTAACTTTATTGACCGAAAAAAATATTACATATAGTCTTAGAAAAAGGTAACAAGAGATTAAAGGATAATTAATTCTACAAATTATTTATTGTATATTTAATTGAGATAAATTACGAAAGAAGAAAAACTGACGAGAGTAAATGTAGAGTCTGACCTGCCTTGTAGTTTTGCAACTAATTTCCATATATATAATTCGAATAGTAAACTAAAAAACTAAAACAATGGAAACTTAATGGAGTAATAGGCTTTAAATTGTTACTTTTTTTTATGAATAAAAACTAGGGGCGAGCGTTGGGTATTCGGTTTGGTATTTTCAAATTTTGGGTTTGGTAATTTGATAATCGGTATCTGATAGTAGATACCACATACCGTACTTATAAACATCGATTCTATAATCCGGTAATTGATAAATTAAACTTCGATTCGGTACGATTTTTGGTAATACCATTTTAAAGTTGGAAATGTCCAAATGTATGTTTTAAATTCAAAAAATATATTTAATAGAAACCCTATTTAATATTCCTTTTATTGTATTTTACGAATGTATTACCAAGGTCCAAGAGAATTCGACATTCGAAATACCGAATACTAAATGATTTTAATTTCTTTTACCAAGTTCAATTCCGAATACTCGAATATTAAAATTTTACTCTCAAATACCATACCAAGCTGTACATTGCGCTTCAATAATACGTATTATATTATCCTAATGTTGATATTTTATGGTTCAACATATTTTGCCTTCTTAGCCTCAAATCACAGATCAGTTTGATCTATGAGTAGTATTTTATTTCGATTGAAGGGTACAACTTATAAAGAGTAATACATGTACGAGAAAAACAAGAATCCTACAGTTGTGATTCTTTCTTCTGTCAATTATCGCCGTTACAAAATGGAGCATTTGTCATCCTTCTTCCATCTAGAGTACTTCAATTCCAAAATCTTGAGATTTAAATTCTATATCATTCATATCAATTTTATATCACGTTGTTTCCTTATTTCTTATATGCATTTCTTTCTTCAATAAATTGGAGATTTGCAAAAATCTATAGATTTTATATGAATGTTGTTTCCTAATCTCCTATACACATTATATATAGATTTTATATGATGTTGTTTCTTATCTTTCTCCAATTTATAAATAGGATATTGCACAAATCTATAGATTCAAATCCTTTTTACTAAGATACAAAACACTAGTAAAATCAAAATCAATGACGGGAGAATTTTTTACTCAAAAACACTGGGGCTTTCACCATGTCTTCCATCTTCCTACTTGCTCTGCCATGCAATATTCGTATCTCTTTTCGGTATTTTTTGAACTGTTCTTGCTTTATAAACTAGATAGTATGAACTTGTACCTGTTTGATCGTCTCAGTGATTAGATGCTATCTTGATGTAATGTATGCTATTCGGTCTACTCTGGTATTTTCTGAATTTGTCATAATGGTTTATTCTTTATGCACTAGATAGTATTATACATTTGTTGTTTGATCTAATGTCTCCATTTATCGAATTTATATGAAAAATTAGATACTATCTAATTGTTGCTATTGGATCTAATGTGGTATTTTCTAAATTTGTTATAACGGTTTGTATTTTTTAAGTTGTTTGATCTAATACTATCTAATTATTGCTATTCGGTCTAATATGGTATTTTCTGAATTTGTCATAACTGTTCGTACTTTATAAACTAGATAATATTATATTGTTGCTGCTCTATATGTCGAATTGGTATTGAAATTAAATAGTAACTAATTGTTGCTATGCGATCTAATGTGGTATTTCCTGACTCTGTCAAACTGTTTATACTTTTTAAATTGTTTTATTACTAATAGTTTTGTTGTATTTGCTTTTGCTTTTTTGTGATTGTAGTTTTATTGTTTTTTTTGAAGGTGTACCTTCCACTTATGGTTGGTTTTTTATCGATTTATGTTGGAGCTCGTCTCGAGGAGACTTCTCCAATTCTCGTGTTGGTTGTGCTGTCGACTGTTGTTCGATTGTGCAGAGAAATGTTTCAACCGCCTAATAGAAGACAAACTTTGGTTTTAAACTGTTTGTGCTTTTTATGTGGATTTGTTTTACAGTTTTTGATGGTTGGAGTGTTATCTTCCAGCATGCTTAAGCATGTTGGGATTGATTTCAGGTACTTTTAATGTTCATTATTATAGTTTTGTTTTGAGTTTTTTTATTATTAATTGCTTTTCACTTGTAGGTTTGTTCCTCTTATTGCTGTTGGAGTAGCAAGTTGTTTCCTTTGATTCAGTTTTTTTGTGTTCCTACGTCCAAGAATGTTTTTCCTCTGGTCTTCAACGGTCTCTATGACCATGTTGTTACTACTGTTTCTATTCACTGCTGCACTCCAAAACCTACACATTAATTTCCCTTTGTCCTCTATATGGACGATATATTTGAGATTCTGGTTATTTTGTTTAATGTGTGGTATCATCAATGGTCGAGCATTTTTCTTAGACTGTTGTTTGTACTTGTTGACTTTTGGGTTGCAGCTGTTCCGCCCTTTCATAGTCATACACGCATTTGATGAGCTATTTCCCCTTTCTTCTACATGGAAGGTAATATATTTTGCTTGATAAATTATCTGTCTGCTTTTTGTTTTTGTAATTTGTTTTTTGTCTTGAAATTTTTTTTGGTTGCTTTCTTTTTGCATAGGCTGAGGTGATACTGACTTATAACCTAATCTACATTCTGGTCTATACACAAGACCTATTGTATAATCAAGAAGTTCAAGGTTTCGTGTTTGGCGATGGCAGTTTCTATTCTTGGCGCTGTGACTTTATTAGTTTTTTTACCGGTTATGTTACTATCCCTTTCCGTTTGGTAAGTTTATTTCAATATTTTTTAATTAAAATTTCAATGTTTAACTTTATTCTATTGTTTTTAGGTTGAACTGTGTGTGGTTCGTGAATCTGGAGATTGAACATTGATGGAGATGCTGTGAGAGGAATTCAGAATAATTGATAGATTCTACGAATACTTTTTGTCTTAAAACAGTTCATCCATTGCTCTTATTCTTATTTATTTCCTTTTGGAACTAAAAATGCCAATATTTTTGCTTAGACCTGTAATAACAAGCTTCAATCAAAGCGATGCATTAGAAAGGAGTTCATAATTCTTGTGAGATGCTGCGGATATTGTTTGTCTTAAAACAATTCATCCATTGCTCTTATTTTTCTGTATTTCCCTTTGGAACTAAAAATGCTAGTCTTTTCTTCTCGGACCTGTAATAACAAGGTTCAATGTAGACAATGCACAAAAAACAAAAGAGCATATATCTTATGCAGATTGAAGGTTCTTGAACCATCAATCTTGGTAAATCTTTCTTTCAATTCCATCCACACAGTTTTAGCATCTGAAGCATACATAATACCACCTAATAGATTTTTCGATACTGAGTTCATTATCCAAGATAGAACTATGGCATTAACCCTTTCACAGTGATTCCACATATTTTCAGGGAAAGATTCTTTATCACAACTGCCATCAACCAATCCCAACTTATTTCTACCCAATAATGCAATTCTCATAGACCTAAACCACATAGAAAAATTCTCAATACCTGTTAGCTGAAATGAGATAATTTGTATACTGCTAACATCAGATGCATTCAAAAACAATGGATGATTGTAGTCGATTCCTGGAGCTTGATTGCTAGTCTGACCTGATCCAACCACTCCATTTGGGGTTGTATTAGGTGTTTGATTATTCAAATTACTCATCCTTCTTGAGTAAACAAGAACAGTCGGAAGCATATAGTAATTTTGGAATTGATTCTACAGATTTTATGGTGAACTGCTAGAAGTATTGACTTCTCTGTATCAACTCTCTAATACCATGTTGTTAATCAACAAATGATACAAAATCCATGGCAGAAACAGCGAATTCTTTAATCAAGAAGAAGAAGAACACTCAGATTAAGAGGAAGTAGAAGTTGTAGTTTAGTAAGTCTTGAAAGAGTGTTTTATATTAGTACATGAAGGTAGTTTATATAGCAGTTATAACTAACTTTTGTACTAGTTAGTTAACTAGCTGACTGAACTAACTAACTAGATGACTGGACCAATTAACTAGCTGACTAGACTTTCTAACTAACAACAACTGACTCTTTATATAACATGCACAATATGGTAAATCCCCTCACGCCCACCCACGACAAGACCAAGGAGTGCACTTCCACAAGGATAACAGGTGTCAGACAATGGTCCATTCT
This sequence comes from Capsicum baccatum var. pendulum, assembly GCA_030864225.1. Lineage (NCBI taxonomy): Eukaryota > Viridiplantae > Streptophyta > Magnoliopsida > Solanales > Solanaceae > Capsicum > Capsicum baccatum. The sequence goes on from CM061554.1 coordinate 45,763,701, forward strand.
CACTTCGCTCGATAGGGGACTTGAATCCCCGACTTTATGGTTTGAGGTGGAGGGTACCTAGCCTTAGGCTTTCCTCCCTTATCTTTGGTCACCAAAGATATATTCATTAACCTTCTATATACCATGCACATTTGGCAGCACTTTTTCGTAAACAGTTTGTGCAGCTTTCTCTAAAAAATTTATTTCCATGGAAATATTATTCTATGCATAAATATGATAATAATAAGACTAAAGGGGCCTATTTATAATATACTATAAATGAAGATAAAAAGACCACTTTGCCCTTAATGAGAGGGGCTGCCATGGTGTGTAAATACACCATATGTAATGTATAAAATACCCTTAATGAAGGGGCAGCCAAGGTATGTTATAACTTGAATGAATGGCGCCTTTTCAATGCTCTCAAAAACCGAGTATGGTTCATACTTCAAGGCTTGTGGTTTTCAAGTTAGCATCAATGTAGGCAACCAAGCAACCTTCCACACACGAGATTGCTTTAAGTCATGCTCAAAATGATCCTTCCTTGCGTATCCTTGTACTCTCGGGGTGACCAAGTCTTGAGCCTTTAGGTGTTGGCCTTCAAAGATGTCATCAAAAGCTAAGAAGGTCATTTGACTCGTATCAGCTTCTATGCAGAAAATACCTATTTAACTAAAAGAGAAGCACTTACGTCTGTTCAAAAGTCAAAGAATCACCCCCAAGCACCCTGAAATTATCGAGACGCTCTTTCAAAGACAGCAACCATGTACAGGACATATTTTTCTTTCCCACTACTCAAATTGTAGGCAGCATAACCTAATGCAAACCATTGAAGAGAAAAACAAATGTCAGAAGATGTTATCTTTATAAGAAAAATACTAAATTGCAAAATCAGTCGAATGAAGTGTTTTCTCCACTGAATTCATGGACATAATCTTGCATCTAGTAAGCAGTAGATTATAAATCATTTATGATTCAAATACAAACAAAAAATGTTTAGCTAGCAAGTTCATGTCAAGAGTTACTTAAATTTTCTACTATATTTCTTTTTCTTCGATATAAATAACATTTCAATAAGTTATTCAATCTGTTACATTTTGTTCACTCCTCATTTACTCTTCATTTTCTGTTTCTTCCATGTGAAAGCTAATTAGGTGGTTGATTTGAGTCTTCCAATTTTTTTTCTTTTATTTTTTCATACAAAAGAAGCCTTTCTACTTCTTCGGAGATAGCGGTATGGACTGCGTACATTTTACCCTCCCCAGACCTCACTTTGTGAGAATACACTGGGCCTATTGTTGTTGTTATACAAAAGAAGATATAGTCACAAAAAAATCAGTCAATATACCACAATAGCATCTGGTGTAGGGTACATGTACACATTCAACTCCCGCAATCCTCCAACATCTACTTGCTGATGCAAGACATAAAACTGTTGGGGATGCCCTTTGGATCTTCCTCAAGCGCTTTGGGAAAGACATAAGTCTTGGTATTTCTTTCTTTTTTTCCAAAATATATTGAAAAAAATATGAAAATACCACCATATAGATGCATCTAAAGGAATCATAGTAGCTGGAGAAGAAATCTGCGTACTTTCTTTTAGAATATAACTTCTCCAAGTAATTTTTTTATCCCTATGTCACCTGCCACCAGAAGCAAAATAAGATGAAAACATGAAGCAAGTGAAAAGTCAAATCTTTGTTTTCTGTGGTTCTTTGTGTTGCAATTTGTATACAATATTACTATTTTAGGGAAACATCTCTCACAATACAAATTGTAATGTTGTATACACAAACATTACATCTCTCACAACACAAATTTAACATTAATAAATGCAGTCACAGCTACTGCACAAGCACAAACACAAATTGAATATTAATTATACAACCTGGAATCAGTAAACTACGTCTCTCACAACACAATTAAAGTATGTAAGATCAGTGGTCAGGGCCAATCAAATTGCCCTTTGCCGACAGGTTAGGATTTATGATTAAATAGATCTAGTTGCAAAATTAAAGAGAAAATTATAAGAAAAAAGGGGAACAAAGGGCATTAAAATAAATGTGCAAATGAGACATGATCCATCACATGCATGTAAAATATATCTTACAAGAGATTATGTGAAAGAGCAAAAGAACTAAAATTAAAGCAAAAACGCAAAAACATTCAAATGAATCGAGAAGTAATGGGCATAAAATCAGTGAAAGAAAGAAAAAAAAAGGAAAACATATCAGTAATAACAATAATGATTCTGAATCTGCTAATTTTTCTAGTGCGTTGGCCTCTACAAATTAAATGGTATTAATATCTTTTACCAAGCTCAATTCGATATTCGATAAATACCGAATACTAAACGGTATTAATATCTTTTACCAAGCTCAATTCCGAATACTCAAATATTAAAATTTTACTCCCAAATACCATACCAAACTGTACATTGCGCTTCAATAATACTTATTATATTATCCTAATGTTGATATTTTATGGTTCAACATATTTTGCCTTCTTAGCCTCAAATCTCAGATCTTGATCCATGAGCAGTATTTTATTTCGATTGAAGGGTAAAACCTATAAGGAGTAATACATGTAGGAGAAAAACAAGAATCCTACAATTGTGAGAAAGTGAAAATTAAAGAATTTGGCGTATTTTTGTCATTTTATAATTTTATCCAAGGATAAATTAGGGTGGGATAACTTATATCATTAGGTGTGTGGGGTAATTTATTCGGTACTATTATTAGTCCCGGAATAAGTTATACTGAGTATTGCCAACCAAACAATACATTAAAAAAATTATTCCAAAATTATTATTCTATTCCGTAATTATTTGCGTTAGTACCTCACCCCCAAACGACCCCTCAGATTTTCCTAGATTTTCCTATATATAATCAAAGTACACCGTTGCCTTCACATCCTCTTTCTTTCTTCTGTCAATTATAGCTGTTACAAAATGGAGCATTTGCCATCCTTCTTCCATCTAGAGTACTTCAATTCCAAAATCTTGAGATTTAAATTCTATATCATTCAAATCAATTTTATATCATGTTGTTTACTTATTTCTTATATGCATTTCTTTCTCCAATAAATTGGAGATCTGCAAAAATCTATAGATTTTATATGAATGTTGTTTCCTCATCTCCTATACGCATTATATATAGATTTTATATGATGTTGTTTCTTATCTTTCTCCAATTTATAAATACGATATCTGCATAAATCTATATATTCAAATCCTTTTTACTAAGATACAAAACACTAGTAAAATCAAAGTCAATGGCGAGTGAATTTTTTACTCAAAAACACTAGGGCTTTCACCATGTCTTACGTCTTCCGACTTGCTCTGCCATGCAATATTCGTATCTCTTTTCGGTAGTTTTGAACTGTTCTAGCTTTATAAACTAGATAGTATGAAATTATACCTATTTGATCATCTCAGTGATTAGATGCTATCTTGATGTAATTTATGATATTTGTTCTACTCTGGTATTTTCTGAATTTGTCATAATGGTTTATTCTTTATGCACTAGATAGTATTATACATTTGTTTTTTGATCTAATGTCTCCATTTATCCAATTTGTATCAAAAATTAGATACTATCTAATTGTTGCTATTGGATCTAATGTGGTATTTTCTGAATTTGTTATAACGGTTTGTATTTTTTAAGTTGTTTGATCTAATACTATCTAATTATTGCTATTCGGTCTAATATGGTATTTTCTGAATTTGTCATAACTGTTCGTACTTTATAAACTAGATAATATTATATTGTTGCTGCTCAATGTGTCTAATTGGTATTGAAATTAAATAGTAACTAATTGTTGCTATGCGATCTAATGTGGTATTTCCTGACTCTGTCAAACTGTTTGTACTTTTTAAATTGTTTTATTACTAATAGTTTTGTTGTATTTGCTTTTGTTTTTTTGTGATTGTAGTTTTATTGTTTTTTTTTTGAAAGGTGTGCCTTCCACTTATGGTTGGTTTTTTATTGATTGCTATTGGAGCTCGTCTCGAGGAGACTTCTCCAATTCTCGTGTTGGTTGCGCTGCCGACTGTCGTTCTATTGTGCAGAGAAATGCTTCAACCGGCTGATATAAGAAAAACTTTGGTTTTAAACTATTTGTGCTTTTTATGTGGATTTGTTTTACAGTTTTTGATAGTTGGAGTGTTATCTTCCAGCATACTTAAGCATGTTGGGATTGATTTCAGGTACTTTCAATGTTCATTATTATAGTTTTGTTTTGAGTTTTGTAATTATTAATTGTTTTTTACTTGTAGGTTTGTTCCTCTTATTACTGTTGGAGTAGCAAGTTGTTTCCTTTGCTTCAGTATTTTTGTGTTCCTACGTCCAAGAATGTTTTTCCTCTGGTCTTCAGCGGTCACTATGACCATGTTGTTACTACTGTTTCTATTTGTTGCTGCACTCTAAAACCTACACATTAATTTCCCTTTGTCCTCTATATGGATGGTATATTTGAGATTCTGGTTATTTTGTTTAATGTGTGGTATCATCAATGGTCGAGCATTTTTCTTAGACTGTTGTTTGTACTTGTTGACTTTTGGGCAACTGCTGTTCCGCCCTTTCATAGTCATACACGCATTTGATGAGCTATTTCCCTTTTCTTCTACATGGAAGGTAATTTATTTTGCTTGATAAATTATCTGACTGCTTTTTGTTTTTGTAATTTGTTTTTTGTCTTGAAATTTTTTTTGGTTGCTTTCTTTTTGCATAGGCTGAGGTGATACTGACTTATAACCTAATCTACATTTTGCTCTATACACAAGACCTATTGTATAATCAAGAAGTTTAGGGTTTTGTGTTCGGCGATGGCAATTTCTATTCCTGGCGCTGTGTCTTTATTGAGTTTTTTTTCGGTTATGTTACTATCCCTTTCCATCTAGTAAGTTTAGTTTAATTTTTTTTTTAATTAAAATTTCAATGTTAACTTTATTCTATTGTTTTTAGGTTGAACTGTGTGTGGTTCGTGAATCTGGAGATTGAACTTTGATGGAGATGTTGTGAGAGGAATTCAGAATAATTGATAGATACTACAAATACTTTTTCTCTTAAAACAGTTCATCCATTGCTCTTATTCTTATGTATTTCCTTTTGGAACTAAAAATGCCAATATTTTTGCTTAGACCTGTAATAACAAGCTTCAATCTAAGCAATGCATTAGAAAGGAGTTCATAATTCTTGTGAGATGCTGCGGATATTGTTTGTCTTAAAATAATTCATCCATTGCTCTTACTTTTTTGTATTTCCCTTTGGAACTAGAAATGCTAGTCTTTTTTTCTCGGACCTGTAATAACAAGGTTCAATGTAGACAATGCACAAAAAACAAAAGAGCATATAGGATATATTAAGCAAAGTAAATTATCTTCCATGCGGAAGAAAAGAGAAATAACTTATTGAATTCGTGGATAACTAATAATGACTTAGTTTGAATCATTTCAAATAAAATTGATCAATTGATCACTGTCCTCGAGATGAATACACGTAGTTGATCATGTAATTACTATGTGATTAATTGAAAGTGTAAGTGAACTTATCAATTCATCTTTAATTTTAGTTATATCAGATTAGTTATTACGATTTACAAATAATGACTTAATTTGATTCATTTCAAATAAAATTGATCAATTGATTACTCTACTCATGACGAATACACTTAGTTGATCATTTAATTACTATGAGATTAATTGAAATTGTAAGTTTATCTTTAATTTTAGTTAAATCAATTTGGTTATTACTAATAGTGACTTAATTTGAATCATTTCAAATAAAATTGGCCGATTGATCACTCTACTCGGGACGAATACACTTAGTTAATCATGTAATTACTATGAGATTAGTTGAAATTGTAAGTGAACTCATAAGTTCATGTTTTAATTTTAGTTAAATCAACATAGTTATTCCTAATAATGGCTTAATTAATTGAATCATTTCAAATAAAATTGGTCAATTAATTATCTACTAAGGATGAAACACTATGAGATTAATTAAAATCGTAATTGAACTTACTAATTCATCTTTAATTTTAGTTAAATGAATATAGTCGTTTCTAATAATGGTTTGATTTGAATTATTTCAAATAAAATTGGTCAATTAATCATTCTACTCAGTATGAAACACTTAATTGATTATGTAATTACTATGAGATTAATTGAAATCGTAATTGATCGTACTAATTTATCTATAACTTTAGTTAAATCAATATAGTTAACTCTAATGATGACTTAGTTTGAATCATTTCAAATAAAATTGGTCAATTGATCACTCTACTCAGGACGAACATACTTAGTTTATCGCGTAATTACCATGAGATTAATTGAAACTGTAATTGAACTTATTAATTCATATTTTATTTTAGTAATCAATTTAGTTATTACAAATAATGATTTAATTTGAATCAATATATGACTAACATGTTACAACAGATGAGTAATTTGTTGGAAATGACCAAACAGATTAAAATATTTGTTGAAAATGACCAAATAGATATAGACATCTGTTGCAACAGATGACTCACTTGTTACAATAATTAATTCATCTATTGAAAATTATGAAACAGATATAGACATCTGTTGCAACAGGTGACTAAGTTATTGCAACATATGACTCATCCGTTGGAAATTATTAAATAGACAAAATACGTGTTGAAAAATAATTTAAAATACTAAAGCTCAAATATTTTTTAGGACAACTCAAATGTTTTTCCCTTGTCTTCAATTTTAATTAAATCAATTTAATTATCATTAATAATTGCTTAATTTGAATCAACCAATGACTAACTTAGCTTGTTATAAGCATTTGTTGCAACAGATGACTAACTTGTTGGAACAAATAGGTCATCCGTTGGAAAATAATAAAAATACCAGGGAACTCAAATATTTTTAGGAGAACTCAAATATTTGTCCCATTGTCTTAAAGAATTGTCTTTAATTTTAGCTAAATCAATTTAGTTATTATTAATAATTGCTTAATTTGAATCAACAGATGACTAACATGTTGCAACAGATGATTTATCTGTTGAAAATTATAAAGCAAATAGAAAATATGTTATAACAGATGGGTCATCCATTAGAAAGCAATTAAAATACTAGGGAACTTAAACGTTTTTAAGAGAACTCAAACGTTTGTCCCCTTGATCCTTTAGCATTTGATGAATGATATACTATTTTTTTCTTCTTTACCTGTTTCATGAAATTTTTCATGTGTTTCACTTATTCGTTGTGCCCCTATTGAAATTTTTGGAATTTTTTTAGGTCAAATTTTGTTTATATATCACTTGGACATTACTTCATAGGTGATTTTGTAAGTGTAATTATGATTTTTGTTGAATTTTTTCTTTTTTATATTTGCTACTGCTACAATGGATAGAACCCGCAACATGAATCCAACATATAAGTCATTTGTTGCAACAAGTGAGTAATCTGTTGCAACATATGACTAATTTGTTGCAACAGATGACCCATATGTTAGACTCATGTTACAACATTATAATACGAATCTAACAGATGAGTAATCTGTTGCAACAAATTAGTCATATATATTCCAACAGATTAATCATATATGTTGCAAGAAATTACTAATCTGCGCAACAGATTAGTCATATAAGTTGCAACAGATTACTCATCTGTTGGATTCACATTACATGTTTTATTCATTGTTGAAAAAACAGCAGTAGCAAATACACCCAGATAAGAAATTCAACTAAAAATTATAATTTTACTTACTAAAATCACCTATCAGTGATACTCAAGTGATATACGAATAAAATTTGACCTAAAAAATTTGATTAAGTAGCAACAGTAGCGGTAACAACAACAATGTTCAACAACAAGAAGAGATGATAATGAAGAACAAAATAATGATAATGAAGAAGAAGATGATGAATAAAGCAACAACAACAATGAACAACAAAAATTACGAAGAGAGAGAAAATAAATGAGAAAAGAGATAAACACGCCCTTTTTCCTCTGTTTCTAGTTATATTAGGTTTTACATTGGATCAAAGTGTAAATTAAAAAACTTGTGGGTTATTTTTAATCTTTTCTTACTTTCTTAATCCTTAATAAAGTAATTGTCACCTACACTCAATTATTAAGACTTGTGTCACCTACATCTCATTTTAAAACTCTTTTGTCACCTACAACCCAAAACCCCTAGTTTCTATACACATCCTATACAATATTTAGCTACAATAATTACTTAGATACAATTTTTATACTATATTTATGCAGTTTATATGTATCCTATACATTTACATACTCTATACAACAATGATACAAATTCTACACAATACTTATATGATTTTTTTTTTACACATTATATACAACAATTATATAATTTTTATACACATTTTATTCGATCTTTTGCTACAATTATCATTTGGATATATATTTTATACAAGAACTACACAGTTTCTATACACATTTTACACATACATATTTTATACAATGGTTATACAGTTTCTATACACATCCTATACATACATATTTATACAACTACTATACAATTTCTATACACATTCTATATATTTATTTATATTTTATACATATACACTTCTATACAATTTCTATACACATATCGTATATAGATATATATTCTCTACAATAATTATATCACTTTTATATTATTATATTTAATTATTATTTTTAAATAACCATAAAAGAAAAAAAAACAGACATTTTTTAGTTAAAAAGTTTGCAGCAAAATAAAAAATAAAATAACTAAAACATTTTTTTTAATAAAAAAGGAAAAGGGCCGAATGAAAAATGGCTGAAAAAGGACAATATGATCCAATGACCAGTGAATGGCCGAAGTGAAAATTATTTTGTATATAGTTATTAGATTGTTTATTGCAAGTTATAACAATAGTTTTACCTAAGTATTGAATTAAAGATTTAATTGCAAATTATAGAAATTATTTAAAAAATAATATTTTTTAAATAAGTGTTTGTTTTTATCTCCTGTTTTTTAGTCTTTAGTATTCTATCTCTCCTTATTAACTCTATTTATAATTATGTTAAGAATAAATTTTTGTTTGAATAATTATCTTTATTTATACTTTTTTAAATTTTATCAGTAAAGTAACAAAATTTATTCTTAAATTAAGAAGTAAAATTTGGTAAAATATCTCTACATTGATACACATTATTCCTTCAATTCTTCTTCCATTATTCATAGATTTCATTTTTTTTATCACAATAGTAACTTTCAATACATAATAATAAAATAAAGCTAAATTTCTTTTGTTTAAATTCTTTTTTGATTTTTTTTTAAATATGACACATAATTTGAGAATTAACTTTGTCAAATTAAGTATTCAATAGGAAAAATGAAAAACGGGAAAGTACAACATTGTAAAGAAATGTACACTTTATCAATTAAAATCCCAACCTAGTTTATAATAGATTTAGTTTTATTATATGTGAAAATTATATTTATATGTATTTTTTAGATTGTTTATTGCAAGTTATAACTATATTTTTGTATAACTATTGAACAATACTGAAATCAGGAAACAAAATTATTATAGTGAATCAACACCAATATCAACCATGACTAATACAAATTACCTTTTTTATTGCAACAAAAAGTTATTTGATACCAAACAATTATCAATTAGTTTATTTTCAATATGTACAGTGACAATTTTTCATTAAATATCCATTACATACACTAAAAAAGTTATGTAATAGACAACACCATTTTTCGTATCAATTGTCATATTCATAAAACTCATTTCATACAAATTGACATATATGGAACTTCATCAATACCAATAATGTTAATGTCAATTCCATACATTGAGAACACCCCCCTCCCCCCACCCCCACCCCTCCCAAAAAAAAAAATCCATAAATATGACAAGAGTATAAAATGACTTTAATAAAATTTATTAAATTAATTCGTGGATATCATATTATGTACCATTTTCATACATTAGAAACAGTTATAAGATGTATCATTTATATAGAATCTTATATACCAATTTCAAAAATTGAGACTCCAAAAATAAAAAATTATTTAAAATATGACTTTGTTATATATAAATTGATTTTAGCTTAATTGTATAAAATAATACACGAATAATAGGTTGTATAAAACTCACAAATTAAAAATAAATTATTAACATATAATATTTACTATCACCAATTCTATTGTGAATTCAAAATTCATGAATTAGAAATTAAAATAGAGATTGAGTAAGAATGGATTATGGAAAAAGAAGAAGTATTTGTTTTTCTTTTTAAAAAATGAATATAAATATAATTTAAGAACTAGAAAAAACATGCACATTAATAGGTTCCATAATTTTAGCCTACATAATAACTATTCCATAATTTTAGCCCACATAATAACCAACTCCTATTAAAATGAAAGTTTTTTTAATTAGCATATAAAAAAACATTTTATTCTTAATTTTATTTGTTTTAAATCTTTTAAAAAAAAAAAACTTGTTATTAATTGCAATCTAAGAAGTCTTGCTATGACTTGCAATTTATAATCTAAGGAAGTATATTTAGATTTTCCCATATTATTTTGAGTGACCAATCCATTTCTTTTTTCTTTTTTTGTTTTCCCCCGATATTCATAGTCATTTTTAATATGTTTACGCCAAAAATTATCCTTTTCAACTCGGGACTCAATAAAATGCACATACCCATTCTATCTCTTTATTTTGTACTCTTTTCATTTTAAAATAATTGATCCTTTTTTAAAAAATATTTATTTTTATTTAGTTGTCCCTCGAATTTTATTATTCCCTGCGTCCCAAATTATTCCTCCTAAATTTTCTAATTTGATTTCTCATTTTACTTGTCTTTTTCCATTAATCAAGAAGAAACAATTTTTTTGTTTCATGCTTTACCCTTTGCATTAATTATTTTTTTTCAAATTATTTTATGCTGGACCATAATGACTTATATCTCGCTGATCCGCGAGCGACTTTCTTTATTTTTTGTTTAATTTATTTTCAGTCTTTCTCATGTGAATTTCTTATTTGTGTTTGAGTCAAGTTAATTTATATCACTTGATTTCATCTCGATCCCTCCAAGAGATCAAAAAAATTGTCTGGTAGGTTTTTGAACAGTAAGACAACCTTTAAATGAAACATACAAATGCGATTATCAAAAAATTTAATAATACGGAGAAATAAAGATGAGAATCATCATTTTAAATACAAATTTTATCGTACATTGTAACTTTATTGACCGAAAAAAATATTAAATATTGTCTAGAAAAAGATAACAAGAGATTAAAGGATAATTAATTCTACAAATTATTTATTGTATATTTAATTGAGATAAAATGTGAAAGAAGAAAAACTAACGGGAGTAAATGTAGAGTCTGACCTGCCTTGTAGTTTTGTAACTAATTTCCATATATATAATTCGAATATTAAACTAAAAAACTAAAACAATGGAAACTTAATGGAGTAATAGGCTTTAAATTGTTACCTTTTTTTATGTATAAAAACTAGGGGCGAGCGTTGGGTATTTGGTTCGGTATTTTCAAATTTCGGGTTTGGTAATTTGGTAATCGGCATTTGATAGTAGATACCACATACCGTACTTATAAACATCAATTCTATAATTCGGTAATTGGTAAATTAAACTTCGATTCGGTACGATTTTCGATAATACCATTTTAAAGTTGGAAATGTCCAAATGTACGTTTGAAATTCAAAAAATATATTTAATAGAAACTCTATTTAATATTCCTTTTATTGCATTTTACGAATATATTACCAAGATCCAAGAGAATTCGATATTCGATAAATACCGAACACTAAATGGTATTAATATCATTTACCAAGCTCAATTCCGAATACCTAAATATTAAAATTTTACTCCCAAATACCATACCAAACTGTACATTGCGCTTCAATAATACGTATTATATTATCCTAATGTTGATATTTTATGGTTCAACATATTTTGCCTTCATAGCCTCAAATCACATATCAGTTTGATCCATGAGCAGTATTTTATTTCGATTGAAGGGTACAACTTATAAAGAGTAATACATGTAGGAGAAAAACAAGAATCCTACAGTTGTGAGAAAGTGAAAATTAAAGAATTTGGGCGTAGTTTTGTCATTTTATAATTTTATCCAAGGATAAATTAGGGTGGGATAACTTATATCATTAGATATGTGGGATAATTTATTCGGTACTATTATTAGTCCCAGAATAAGTCATACTGAGTATTGTCAACCAAACGATACATTAAAAAATTTATTCCAAAATTATTATTCTATCCCATAATTATTTGCGTTAGTACCTCACCCCCAAACGACCCCTTAGATTTTCCTATATATAATCAAATTACATCGTTTCCTTCACATCCTCATTCTTTCTTCTGTCAATTGAAGCCATTACAAAATGGAGCATTTGCCATCCTTCTTCCATCTACCATACTTCAAATCCTTCTTCCATCTACCATACTTCAATTCCAAAATCTTGAGATTTAAATTCTATATCATTCATATCAATTTTATATCGACGTTTCCTTATTTCATATATGCATTTCTTTCTCCAATAAAATGGAGATCTGCAAAAATCTATAGATTTTATATGAATGTTGTTTCCTTATCTCCTATACGCATTATCTATAGATTTTATATGATGTTGTTTCTTATTTTTCTCCAATGAGAAATTACCGTTTTACTAAGATACAAAACTATAAAATCCATCTCAGATATTTCCTTTTTACTAAGATACAAAACGATAAAATTCTGCTTCTAATCTCTTAGTGAAATCAAAATCAGTGGCGGGTGAATTTTTTATTCGAAAACATTGGGGCTTTCACCATATCTTCCGTCTTCCTACTTGCTCTGCCATGCAATATCCGTATCTCTTTTCGGTATTTTCTGAACTGTTCGTACTTTATAAACTAGATAGTATTAAATTATACTTGTTTGATCGTCTCAGTGATTAGATGCTATCTAATTGATGCTATTTGATCTAATTTATGCTATTCGTCTAATGTGGTATTTTCTAAATTTGTCATAACTTTTTGTTCTTTATGCACTAGATAGTATTATACTTTTGTTGTTTGATCTAATGTCTCCATTTATCCAATTTGTATCAAAATTAGATAATGGCTAATTGTTGTTATTGGATCAAATGCGTTATTTTTTGAATTTGTTATAACTGTTAAGTTGTTTGTTAAATACTATCTAATTATTGCTATTCGATCTAATATGATATTTTTTGAATTTGTCATAGATGTTCGTTCTTTATAAACTAGATAATACTATATCGTTGCTGCTCAATGTGTATAATTAGTATTGAAATTAAATAGTAACTAATTGTTGCTATGCGATCTAATGTGGTGTTTCCTTAATCTATTAAACTGTTTGTACTTTTTAAATTGTTTTATTACAAATAGTTTTGTTGTATTTGTTTTTGCTTTTTTGTGATTGTAGTTTTGTTGTTTATTTTGAAAGGTGCACCTGCCACTTATGTTTGGTTTTTTATTGATTGCTATTGGAGCTCGTTTCGAAGAGTCTTCTCCAATTCTCATTTTGGTTGCACTGCCGACTGTTGTTCTATGGTGCAGAGCAATGCTTCAACCACCTGATAGAAGAAAGACCTCAGTTTTAAACTGTTTGTGCTTTTTATGTGGATTTGTTTTTCAGTTTTTGATGGTTGGAGTGTTATAATCAAGCATGCTTACTCATGGGATTGAATACCGGTACTTTTAATGTCCATTATTATAGTTTTGTTTTGAGTTTTGTAATTATTAATTGCTTTTTACTTGTAGGTTTATCCCTCTTATTGCTGTTGGAGTAACAAGTTGTTTCCATTGTTCCAGTATTTTTGTGTTCCTACGTCCAAGAATATTTCTCCTCTGGTCTTCAGCGGTCTCTATGACCATGTTGCTACTACTGTTTCTATTCGCTGCTGTACTCCAAAACCTACACGTTAATTTCTCTTTGTCCTCTACTTGGACTGTATATTTGGGACTCTTATTTTGTTTGATGTGTGGTATTAGCAATTCTCGAGGATTTTTGTTAGACTGTTTTTTGTACTTGTTGACTTTTGTGCTGCTGTTGTTCCGCCCTTTCATAGTTATACATGAATTCAATGAGCTATTTCCCTTCTATGTAGAAGAAAAGGGAAATAGGTCATTGAATTCGTGTATAACTATGAAAGGGCGAAACAACAGCAGCACAAAAGTCAACAAGTATAAAAAATAGTCTAACAAAAATCTTCGAGCATTACTGATACCACACATCAAACAAAATAAACAGAGTCCTAAATATACAGTCCATGCAAAGGACAAAGGGTAACTAACGTGTAAGTTTTGGAGTGCAGCAACGAATAGAAGCAGTTGTAAGAGTTCTTTGTTACGTTACTATCCCTTTTCATCGGGTAAGCTTAGTTTAGTTTAGTGTTTTTTTTAATTTTTAATTTCAATGTTTAACTTTATTCTATTCTTTTTAGGTTGGACTGTGTCTGATTCGTGGTTCTAGGGATTGAACTTTGGTGGAGGTGCAGCGAAAGGAATTCAAAATTATTGATAGATGCTGCGAATATTGTTTCTCTTAAAACAGTTCATCCATTGCTCTTATTTTTCTCTATTTTCTTTTGGAACTATAAACGCCAATCGTTTTGCCCAGACCTGTACTAACAACGTTCAATCTAAGCAATGCATTAGAAAGGAATTCAATGTAGAATTCTTGTGAGGTGCTGTGAATATTGTTTGTCTTAAAACAGTTCATCTATTGCTCTTATTTTTCTGTATTTCCCTTTGGAACTAAAAATGCCTGTCTTTTTTTCTCGGATTTGTAATAACAAGGTTCAACGTAGGCAATGCATAACAAACATGAATGACTTATTTCTATAGCCTACGAGGAGGAATATGTACGTCTCCCATCATATATAACATTTTGTGTCTGATTTTTCCCTCATCTAGATTACAACTTATTGGTAAGTGGCTAAGCAAGAGCAAGATGCACTGTGTCAAGAATGTTTATGATATGTCAAACTGTGGATAAATGAGTAATAGAAGTCATAAATAGTGATGAGTGTTCGTTATGTGTTCTACCTCATAGGTGTAGATGCCTTCGCAGGGAAACTGGTTGGACTTCCCACAGGTAGAAACATTATCCACTTAAGCGATAATGATAACCGGGATTTTGGCATCAGGATGCTACATTATAGTTTTTAAGCAATACAATATTACTGCAAACAACATTAGAAAGATATACCCAGTGCTTCTAGTGCAGAAAATAAATAATCCCAACCATATCGTAATGTAGAAAACTACCTATATTATCAGCTTAAGGAAATCTGCTTTGAATTCAGCATAGATACCAATTTCAGTAGCCATGATCTAACCAAATAAAGAACGTTAGATTTTAAGGATATGCGGAACACTTACCGGAGAAACAAGTAAACCAAAAATAGAACCTGTGGAACGTCTGGATTCTTATGAAAGATAGTAATTCCATCATTCTAATACGAATGTTGGGATAAAATAGTCTCGTGATTAGCTAATACCTCATATCAAACATAGAAGAGATAAACATTCAATACCCCCTGAACTATGGTCAAAGTTGCTACGATACGCTTCAATTTCAGGGGTCCTAGTACACCTTAAACTCAATTTAGCGTATTTGTGTCACCCTTGTGTTGTTGTGGCACCTTGAGTGTAGTTAAACACATGAGGCATGTGAAGGACTACTATGTGCCATGTCAGCTAAAAAAGTTGACAAAAATACACTAAAATTTAGTTCAAGGGTAATAGAATCCCCATGAAGTTGGAGTGTATCGTAGCAAATTTCGTCATAGTTAGGGGATACTAGATGCTCATCTCAACATAGAATACCGTTAATTCTAGATTTTATACCGAGATTATTATACTTATTTCACGTATCAAACGACCCCATATCGTCTGGACTCTTTGAAAATGTGGCCAAGTTCGTGTACAATCCTAAAAAAATAGCGTATTTTGAAGAATATAATCAAACATAAGTGCAATAACATTTTTAGAAAATTCGAATGACATAGCTAGAAAGTGGAAACTAGGTTAAGAAGTGAAATTAAGAAAACAAACACTGAAATAACACAAATCCAGAAAGGAAGAGAATACTTGTAGCAAGTAGATCAATCCAAGTTGCAATTAGGATCAAGTATATGATTGAAATCAATGTTTACTCGAACTCTTCAATTACGATTGGACCTAACTAAACCACAAAAAATCAAAACTCAAGACACAATAGAGAAGAAAAATAACTAAGCACAAAACAACATCCCATACCAAAAAGAAATGAATGTAATGGATCTATATAGCTTAATCCAAAAACCTAGTTTAAAAGGTTATGAATGTTAGATACAAATATATGTGAGATTTAACACTTCGTGGCATGCGTAGGACTAGACAGCTGAAGTATGGACAGTATAATATCGAGGTTGAACAATTAAATAATCAAAATATAGGAACAAGCTAAGTTTGAGTCTAACATTGATAAGAAATGACGGACCGTAACTATATCTGAACGCACATTTACAAGATTATAATTGTCCGAAATCATATAAGGAGATAAAAATTCATTTCCTTTACCAATTGTGTGCAACATGTCCTCACACTCTCAATATAGCAATGGACTAGACTCTGACAATGTAGTAAGAAATAAACATTATTGCACCAAACTTAATTTCATAGAAATTAAAGTACCTCAGTGGTATGCAAAATAAAAAATACACTGCTTTATTTCTTAAATTATTTGTTTTATTTATAATAATAGACAGTTACATTTAATTACCTTTACTGACGATGCACCCAGTAATTTGAATAAGGGAATTAAAAAATAATGATATTTTTACACCTAAAATATGGTATATCCAGTCGTCGTGACATATAATTGGCTAAAGAAAAGCTATTCTAAACCAATTTGTATTAGAACAAGTTTTCAGAATGGGAGCTATAAATACATTTAGATATGAAAATTTTTTCTTTAATTGAACAAATTCTCAATTTTCAAAAAATGCTTGGATATTCATATACATCGAATAATAGCATTCAAAGCTCAAGAAAAAAGGAGGCTCACCTTCCATCGCTTTAGTATAAATAGTGGGATAAATAATATCAGAATTAACTAATACTTCAAACTGAACCAAGGGTGGCTCAACGATAAGACTAGTAAAAGCGTTTGCGGTAGGATAGTGAAATACGTTTAAGTAAAATTATCTTAAAGAAATATAGAAAGAAAGAGCTATCTAATTTTTACTAGAAATATTGTAGAACTTTGAAATAAACAATTCAAACTTCATATTGATAATTAATATTTTAAAAACAAGATCCAAGTTAATGAATTTAAAACAAATGACTAACATCTAATTAACTAGAATAAATCTTTGATTTATTAATAATCGTATTATATGAGTAGTCAAAGGCCATGTGCCTTTTAAAAATGTTACACCAAAAGAAATTAATATATAACCACAAAAAAATAATTTTAAATTACTATAATATTATTTTTACATGTATAAAATCTCTTCTTTAAGTTTGTCTTTAAGCCATTAATTTTATTGAGGCGATCTGAACTGATTTATTGTTTTATTTTATGATGGTTTTCGCCATTTTTTGGTCTTTCTCATAGTTGTTAGTCGCCTCTCTGTATCTCTTTTAGATGTTAATTTTTGATTTGTTTATGCAGATTGTTGGTGATATTACGACAAAATTTCAGTGGTATTACAATTAATTACAACTGAAAATTACAAATGAATAAAGAAAAATATATTTCTTCTTTTATGACTGAGGCGCGGATATCTCGCTTTCTTCAATTACGATTGGACCTAACTCAACCACAAAAAACAAAGCCCAAGACACAATAGAGAAGAAAAATAACTAAGCACAAAACAAGAACCCATACCAAAAAGAAATGAATGTAATGGATCTATATAACTTAATCCAAAAACCTAGTTTAAAAGGTTATGATTGTAAGAGACAAATATATGCGAGATTTAACACTTCGTGGCATGTCTAGGACTGGACATTTGAAGCATGGACAATATAATATCAAGGTTGAACACTTAAATAACCAAAATATAGGAACAAGCTAAGTCTGAGTCTAACATTAATAAGAAATGACGTTGGAACGTAACTATATCCAAAAGCTAGTTTACAAGATTATAATTGTCTGAAATCATATACGGAGATAACAATTCATTTCCTTTACCAATTGTGTTCAACATGTCCTCACACTCTCAATATAGTAATGGACTAGACTCTGACAATACAGTAAGAAATAAACATTATTGCACCAAACTTAATTTCATAGAAATTGAAGTACCTCAGTGGAATGCAAAATAAAAAATAAACTGCTTTATTTCTTAAATTATTAGTTTTATTTATAATAATAGACATTTACATGTAATTATCTATACTGGTGATGCACCCAGTAATTTGAATAAGGGAATTCAAAAATAATGATATTTGTACACCTAAGATATGATGTGCATAGATAGTATTTCCATCACTTTAGTACAAATAATAGGATAAAATAATCTCAGAATTAACTAATACTTCAAATTGAATCAAGGGTGGTTCAAGGATAATACTAGTAAAAAGTTTGCTTTAGGCATCCAAAGTTTTGAGGCCTCAAAAAATTAATATTAAATTTTATGATTTCTGTTTTGCGGAGAAATTTGACTTATTGAGAAGAGTCGCCACTTAATTTTAAAAAGGAATTAAGAAACCTTTATAAAACACTTTAAACGATTTAAAACAGGAAAATCGTTTTAAGTTCGAGATTCTAGATAAGCGGTTCTTTTAACCTTTTAGGAAAATGTTAGGCACCTAAAACATCCGCTAACTTACGATTATTTGGACTGATTGAAAATCATCTTTGATTAACTTCTAAAAGATTAATTTGTTGAAAAGTGATTGGATTTTAGAAAGGACTTGTGCAAAACAATTTTAGACGACTTAATAGGAATTTTAACTAAGTCTACACAAATGAAATAAGCATGTAAACACATAAACGGGGAAAGGGAGGAGAAAGTAAATGATTTACGCCATAGGACCCAAACCAACAAAACCTGTCCTATTCTAAATGGGCCTTTGACCTGTTTCACTTGTCCTAATCTAGCTTTTGAGCCTTTGGCTCGAATCCTGCTCCACCTATATTAAATACAACTTTGGCTTCGTGGCCCGAATAAACGAATGAATAAATAAATAAACAAAATAAATAAAGACAATGATACTACTAAGAGAACACAAGCAAGAGAAGATCAAATAAATCTGTAAGCCAAAAAATCTCATATCATGGAGGTTATTATCTCGACAGACATGCAATGAGTTTAACTATGGATTAATATAAACTTGAATGAAGAACCATGAACCCCTATCACAACAAGTAATATTTATACTACTAAATGTGATGGGTGAAAAGATTGTGAATCGTCATAACAACATATGAGCTAACGGTCCTAAACTACATAATCAGTGTCAAATCTAGAACATTAAGACTTCAAACAGTGAGTTGCACTCCTGACCACTTTAAGGGATTGAATGTGAAATCAGGAGCTGACAAATATCAACAAAGGGAGAAAATAAAGTCATCACAACAAACGAACAATTGAAAAGAAACATTTCCAGTAAAGCAAGGGACTTATATTATGTATTCGTTATCCCTTCTTGACATTTCTTGTCGAGAGGGATTTGAGCAAAATCTTCACAAGCTTACGATTAATTAGAAAACAATCGTGAAACAAACCCAAGAGTGAGTGAATTACCAGCAATACTAAACTAAAACAATAAAAGGGCTTAAAACAACGAATTTTTCAGTTAAATACTACAATACTCAGGGCATGACAAGATAGTGATTAACGATATAAAATTTATAGCACAATAATGACAACCTAAAGAGTATATCTATGACAGGTAGAGCTCAAAAGAAACAGTAATCATTATTTGACGGTATTGTCATAAAATAATAAACTTTTAAGCTAATCAAAGCACACGATATTAACTGGAGCAAGAAACAAAGAACATCACAGTTAATACCGTATCATAATAAAACCTATGGCCATCAAATGACGTCTACAGCGAACAATCCAGCACAAGATCATTAGAACAACACTTTTCACTACAGAATGATGTGATGAAGCAGAAGTAGTCAAAAACTTAAATGGAAATGGAATGTTACCTTTTGGGGAGCAGAAAAATGAGATGACAAACTAGAACGGAGATCACAACCACCAGAAAAACTTCTTCGCCGTCAGCTCGACACTCTAATTTAGTTGCCGAACTTTCGAAACAAGAACCGAATTTCTATTTGAGACTCAATTTTCTCAAGAATTTCTCTCTTTTCTTTTCTCCTTCTGCTTCTCGAACCAAAATTTCCTTTCTTCTGTTTCTGCCTTTTTGAGAATTTTTCTCTCTTTTCGGACTCAAGATTTTCCAACCCCCACTTTCGAACCAAAAATCTCCTGAAAGAAGAGAAAAAAAAAGAAGCCCCAAAATAGTGACCCCAAGGGTCTTTATATAGAAGACGTATTGGGGATAAATTGGGGATTTTTTTAAGGTGATTTTGAAATTTAAAATTTCCATCCCCCCTCTCCCCGCTTCGATTTTCATCAGCAAAATGGTACTCCACTTTGGATTTTCCCCCTTTTTTAAAATGGGTGGACCAATATCTTTTGACCAAAATGAATTGTACTCAAGAACCAATGAAAATCAACCAACTATAGTATGAAATCGTACAATCTTATCGGATAAATACGGGATTGAACCATTGGAGAGGCCAACGCATCGATTTTTAGAGGTTTCTAGGATTTTCTCATTTAAAATCGAGTGGAACGGGCATGGGTTTTGCGGGATAAGGGTTGACGTGGTTAGGGGTTAATCGGGTCTTTGGGTGGTTGAGATCGTCGTTGTTGAGATTGTTGGTTGAAGCTGGTTGATTGTACGCAACTTTGCTGCTGAAATTGTGTTAAAGAGTTTTGTGGAAAAGAGGAGAAATAGGGTAGTAGGCCGTGTCAAATGATTTTGGAGTGGGCTTGTGTTATTGTATTGGGTTGTTGAGTATTTAAGGGGAATGGGTTGGTTATTAGAGCAATTGGGCCTTAAATTGGGGTTATTTAGTAACCCCTATTAAATTGGATTAAGAATAACTCAAATTAAATTTAATTAGATTAAAATAATCCCAATAAAGAAATGGTAACTTTTGAGATTAAGATTGTATTACAATTTAAATGACTTATTTAAATTCTAACCAAATTGAATATCTATTGGTTGCATTACAATTGGGCCAATTGGTTTCAATTGAGGTCATATTTAATTCGTTTGGTAAATTGAATTGCAATCTGGCACGAATCAAGTAACAAATTAACCTCGAGTTTCTTAATTTAATAAAAATCCAACAAATATTTCTCCAAATAAAATATTTCGAGAACAAATCATATTTAAAATCAAGACTTTATCCATTTGGATTAGTTTTCAAGTTTAATCAATAAAAGACTAATTTGATAAAATATTCATTTAAATAACAAAAATGTAAAATCTTTAATTAAATGATAAAAAAACTATTTTAAAATGCATTTATCTGGAAAAAATAATTTTTGTGATTTTATTTGAAAATCGAAGAAACTCGAGATTAAACTTAGTTGTGGAGGACAAAAATTAGGTGTCAACAACTTCCCCCTCCCTTTGGGTAGGATGGATGGAAGTAATCTTGGGCAAAGGGAGGTTGACTTTCCTAATTTTTATTCGACCACAAATTCAAATCTGATAGAGGTTGGTTTTCGCACGAGTTTCATGGAGTTATAGCCAAACCTCGGTATCAGGTTTCCTACATATCTCAGGTTTCATGAGAATTCAGGCCACTTGTAGTTTATAAAGCTTGATTTAAAGCATGATTTTTAAAAGATTCACCAGCTATCTCGATTTTAGAGTTTTTGATAAAACCGAGAAGCTAGGGAATAAAGAAATTTGGGGGGAGGTTGGAATGCAGTTGATTTTTATACATAGAGCCCAACCTACATATCCCTGAGACTCAGGGAATTAGACTGCCTTCTGTTCCACTCAATCGGTAGAAAAGATAGTCTTCTATTTTAGATGATCTTTGGCTTGGGATGAGTGACAAGTTAATGAGTTACGAAAAATATGCTTGTAAACTCTTATCCATGAATGTGGAGCTCTTCATATCCATAGGTAAGAACTTACCTGGACATAATTTCCAAAACTCTAGGTGTCCTATCACTCGAATTTGAAAGAAAGGGAAGACTACCCTCGATGTAAGTTCAGAGGTATCTCAAAGGCGAAGTTGAAACGATAATATCTTTGAAATACCCACATGCCTTCTAATAGGGGTGTGGTTGGATGGTGGTGGTGATCATCCTTTAGCTCGCGTCCAAAGAGTTTGACGTTCCTGTTTAGACTATGTCCTGTTTTGCTGCTAAGAAAGAGTTCCACGTTGTGCTGCTTCCTTTTTGGAATCATCCACACCTGTGATTTTGATTTGAGATTTTCATCTGCTCGAATGCTCTCAACAATATCTCAAACAGAAATCATTAGTAATAAGCTCAATTCACGAAAGAGGTGTATAGTTTTTTTTGCCATATCTCCGCATAAGTTGTTGTCTAAAAGCGAAGTCATCCTTTCTTATACCTGTTTGGTAGGAAATAACTCGCAATAACATACATAACAACCTTATTGGTTGTTGTATAATTAGCTCATTTTTAGAGCAAATATGTATTCAAAGTGGGGTGGCCCTTTTGGATACCGACGACACTTTTGCGGAACGGTCCCTGCAACCGTGTAATCTTGTGTTGATGAGGCAAACCTTTTGGTCACCTATAATGCTTGTTGTATGTGGAATGATAACCTCTACGGTTATAGCCGATAATCGATTTATAAATTTCTCTTAAATGATCAATCTTTGGATAATCTTGTGTATTATTTGATGTTGGATACAAGGCGACTTACAGATATCCTTTGAATTTCCAGATTTTAGGTAACCTGCACATTATCCAACCTTAGATAAGATATGGCTTACAGATATTCCTCCAATCACTAACTTTTAGGTGTTCCTGCACATCATCCGACCTTGAATACAATATGACTTATAGATATCAATAAAATTGCTAGTCCTTGGGTAATCCTGCACATAATCAATCTTGGATATGATGCGGCTTATAGAGAAACCTTGGTCGTATCAATTTGATAATCTCACATATTCTCCGATAAGGATTTAGTTGTGACTTATGGATAACCTCCAGACTATCGATTTTTTGGGCTATCTTGCACACTATCCGGCTAGGATGTTGTTGTGTCTTACAGATGACCTACAGGCTATCAACACATAGGTGATCTTGTACACTGTCCTATTTCAAATAATATGACTTATAGATGACCCTCAAATTGTCAATTCTAGGAAATCTTATATATCATTCATCCTTAGATAGCGACATAAAGGTCTCCCTTCAAATTGTGTGCTCTTGATGCATTCGGTTACTAATTCATAAAATGATAAGATATCCTCAACGCCAGAGTTTGTGTCTAGCATGTCAACAAATATTAAATGATGATGATATCCTCGATGCTAGCATTCATGTCTCGCGTGTCAACAGATATTAAATGCTGATGATATCCTCGATGCTAGTGTTTGTGTCTCGCATGTCAATAGATATGAATTACTGATGATATCCTCGATGCCAGCGTTTATGTCTCGCGTGTCAACAGATATTAAATGGCCCTCTTAGCATTAAATGGCCCTCTTCGAGATGATATGAATGGCCCTTTTGGCAAAGATATAAAATGTCTCTCTTGGCTATGATATGCAATGGCCCTCTTGGCAATGATATGAAATGGTCCTCTCGGCGATGATATGAATGGCCCTCTTGGCAATTTGAAAACAGTTTCACCTGAGCTTGTTTGTCTGCGTCTTGCTTTCTACATGTACCTGTACTCAAGGTAGACGATTAGCAGACATAAAGTCGCTTTTGCTAGCGACTATTTTTTAGAAAAATTCTAAATACAATATTTGAAAAGAAGACAAGACACTTTTGTTTGTCCTCCATGATCTCAAGAAGTGAGATGGATAATTCAACAGGTCCTCAATAAATGGGTATTAAACCCATTTTTAGAGATACCCAAAAATACCGTTCTTGAGCATTAGTGCTCTGGTGTGTCTCCCAATTTGCTTAGGGATTTTTTAAAGAGACTCTTATTTTTGTGTATTGGTCCCTGCATCCATAGAAAAATGATTAGTTTGAGTGAAACTACTCCGTGTTGACCTTCTTCGATTCTCCGTTTGCTCCACTCTATATTTTGGGTACTCCACGATGTTGGTACCTCCACCCTGGCTCCCTTCTCCTATAGACGCCTAGGCAATCACTAACTAAAAGATTTTGTAAAGATTTTTCAAAAGTAGTCTTATTTTTAGCAAATAGTTTTGAAAGTTTCTATAAAAGCTTTCAAAAATCTCTGTCTGCCATGTCATGTACTAGCTCAACGAATGTATTCCTCTTAGTTTTGACTATATCCAATGAAGGAGTTCCAGAAATCATCATCATTGTTGGAGGGTACTACAAATGGTTTCGTCATAGCCGAAGATTTAGTTTACCTAGACTTTATCACAGGTGGTGATTCTCAAATCTCAACTTCGACCACTAGTGACGGGGAATTTTGAAATACACTCTAGTATTTGGTGGAAATTTTGAGGCCTCCCTCAAAATTTCTGCCCCAGTTTAAAGTTGTTTGATATGATGCCAACTCGAGAGGATCTGAAGTCTTTATTGGTCTTCGTTCTCTTTGTTGGATGGAGATCTTCCTTTTATGAATTTTCGAGATTACTTCTCAAAAATTCTGCCCCAGTTTCCATTTTCTTGGGTTATATGACCGAGCCGTTAGGGCACCTAAGTATCCCGTTGAAGCAGGAATCAGGTCAAATGTAGTTCAAAACTATGCTAAGGATATATAGAAAAATCTAATGAGTTGACGGAAGCCGACATTGGCCGCCTACATATCTCATTCTTGAGAATTCAGGTCATTACGTAGTTCATACATAAAAGGAAAGGATAAATTTTCCTAAGGGGTTGACCGAAACCGACATAGGCCACCTACGTATCTCATTCTTGAGAATTCAGGTCAAACGTAGTTCGTACACAAAGGGAAGGGGTTCTAGTCAATTACATATCATAAAATTGATACTATTATAAAGGTGATTACAAATAAGCCAAGAAACAAAAACTATAACATCTTTCAAGCACAATATCTCTTTACCACATCAGAATTGATTGGTGTGGTCCACTCTTGACCATCCATCTCAGGTAGGATTAGGGATCCTCCAGGTTGGGCTTCTTTTGATTTTCACATTCCTCTATATCTACTACTAATTGCTCCTCATCACCTTTTCTGTTCATCATTATTTCCTTCACTTTGTTTGTCTAACCCTTGACATGACATGACATTGACAGGTTTTTAAATTATTGCTACCAAAATAAACCATGCTAGATAATCATATTTTAAAAAATAACTTCTTAAATAAAGGGAGGCCTTTTGGAAAATAAATAAAAACTATGGCTCATGACCCACACAAATATGGGCCCATGCCTTTTTGAAAGTTGTAAAACACGAAACAAAAATTTGAGACATAAAAGGGTGGATTACAGGGCCTTCTCTGGATCATCAGCTATTTTAAAAACTACTAGTAATTGCCCTTTTTATCTACCACGATGGGTGACGGGTTATGAGTGGAGTAGAGGTCCAGTTTTGCAAGGCCTCCTCTAATGCAATCTTCTTCACCCCACCAAACTTTGGGAAATCATCTAGTAGAGCATTGCATCCTTCAAACAGATCTCCTATCCCATCCCCAAGACCATCATCGTTTCACATCTCATGTACGGGAAATGACTGGTACAAGAGCGGCAAGGACCTAAACAGACTCTCCTTTGAATTATCTTCGATCTCATCTTTCTTTCTTGATTGGTATCCTACTCCATGCTTAAATGCTCTTGTCGAGACCATAATAGGCTCAATAATTCCTTTTGAATTCTTACTCAAGGCAGCCACAACTTTCTCTATCATTTCCACTCCTACTGTCTTTTTGGAGTTTCATGAATTCACATTAGCAATTGTCTCGCTAGATACCCATTCGTCTGCTATTTCGATCATTCTAACCGTGGCTCTCTCATGATTAGGCAATGGGTTACCAGCAATATTTGGTGCCGGTGCCTGAAAAGTGATGATCTTCTGGTTAATCAAGTCCTAGATCTTGTGTTTCAGATTGATGTAATCTTTAGTATTATGCCCGGGAGCTCCTAAATGATAAGTACAAACTTGATCCGCATGAAAGAATCGAGAATTGTTATTGGTAGTCTTTGGTGGAATAGGCTGTAAATAACTGACCTTCATCAATCTTCCGAAGAGATGGGTACGACTTTTAGCCAATGGAGTGAATTTTTTGGAAGGCTTCTTCTCGAGGCTTACACGTGGGTGGTTATACTGATTTTGATTAGCAGGAGGAGGTACTTGATGATAGTTTGGAGACTCTTGGACATTTATTTGATTGTTTGGAAGAATAGCTTGAACATGAGATTGATAATTTGGTTGCGGAATTTGGCACTGGGGTAAAATATTTGAAATTGGAGCTTAATATTGGGGATGGGCATAGAATACAGGCTAAAAATTTGGTGTCGGTGGTGAGGAAATAATATTCCTAGGCTTGAATTTCCTCTTCAATTTATCAACAAAATCAGTAGAGACCACAGTCACATCCTCTTTTTTCTTCTTTGAGAATGCAGAAAATTCAGATGATGTTGGGGTTTTGATAATTTTTCCTGTTCGGAAGCCTTCCTCTAACGATTCCCCAATCTTTACTTAATCTGTGAATGTTGCTCGGACTGTGGATACCAACCTGGTATAATATTCTCCCTCCTAAGTGCGAGAGAACACAGACACCATTTCTTTCTTAGACATAAGAGGTTGTACTTTGGCAGCTTCCTTTCTCCAACGGAAGGCATAGTCTCGGAAACACTCATCATTCCTCTGCTTGATCCTATCTATTGAATATCGATCACGGACTATTTCAATGTTGAATGAAAACCTATTAAGGAAACTTTTGGCCAATGCCCTCCAACTAGTCTATTTTTTCAGTTCTTAAGACGTGACTAATCTAAGGCTTCGCCACTTAAGCTTCGGCTAAATAAGCGCATTAATAATGCCTCATTTTCCCTACTCTCACCATTTGATCACAATACTTCTTATATAGGCCATTGGATTTCCGTTGCCATCGAACACTTCAAATTTATGGACCTTATACCCTTCTGGTAGATCTACTCCAGGGTGAACACATAAATCATTGGTACCTAACCCATCGTTGTTCCCCATTCTATGAGATTCCTTGATCCTCATGATCTCTTCATTCATAGCTAGCAACTTCCTTTCATGCTCGGTCCTCTACTCTTTCTCCTTCTCGTAATGGTCCACCTCAAGATTAGGAAGGGAATTATAGATGTCAGGGGATATGATGACATGAGAAGGATTTGGAAAGACGGCTTTATTTTTTGGATGAAAGAAAGTTAGTTGGTGGATAGGGAGAATATTTTTGAAATTGGAAAAGTTTTATGGAATTTGAGAGTAGCTTGGTGGGATCTGGGAGGGATTCTGCGGATTCAGAAATGAAGTTTATGGGTTCGGAGATAGATTTGGCAGATTTGGTAGATCTGGGGATGGATTTTATTGATTTACCAATGGGTTCTGGGGATTTGGGAATGAATTTTGTAGATTCGGAGAAGGATTTTGTAGGGGCGAGGGTTGGATTTTGTGGATGGTAAGCATCTGGGTTATTTTCATAATTGGTATTTTGGACAAGTGGAGGGGAAGAGACGGACGATATGTTATTTGGCTGATCCCCGAGAATAGGCGTACTGAGGGGAGGGAATTGGAGTGAAGTCTCGTGTCCTCCTGGAGCGGGAGCATTGACAGTGATGGCCAGGTTAGCCAAATCTCGAGTACGATTTATTTCCTCCTGAAACATTTCTAGCTTTCTTGCGAGTTTCGCAATCATCTCACTCTATTCCGCTATTACATTGTCCCTGATGGTCAATGTATTTTCTTCGACATTTCCAGTCATTATTGAATGATGGTCAGAGGATGGGATTTTGTGCGCTTTTGACCAGGTGAAGTAAGGATGTTCTGTCAGCTTATTTCAACACGGAGTATTTTTCTATTATCTGTAAAGTAAAACAACTCAAAGGTAAATGTGTTAGTTTCCACATGTGATAAGCAATGCAAAATACTTGACAAGAAATAGCCACGTAGAGTTGTTTGTGTCATAGCCAAATCCATCTATAGGATCATAGCAGATAAAATTGTCTTTGATCCAAACAAATGTACATAAACACATAAGACAATTATATCACATAAGAGCATTATAATAATGTGTATCCTAACTGGGGTGATCCTTTTGAGCCAAGGGTTTGGGCCTAACGATTTTTTAAGCAAAATATATGCTTGCTTAAGGTCAATCCATTATCCCCCAACTTTTATAGACACTAAAAAGGCATAAATGCCCACAAAAGATAACAAAAGAGGGATACAATCTTTAGGGAAAGGGAAATAACATGAAAGAAGACACGTTCCCACACAGGGGATAGAAAAAAATAATTCCTAAGTGCCTCTTCTATCAGCCTTCGCCTTCTTAGCTTCATCCATTTCTTATATTGGTGACATCCGTTGACGTTCAAACTGCTCCTTAGATGCAACCTCCCAAATTGATCAATTTCTTGCTTAAATTGCTTCAATTCTTCTTACGAAAGTAAGCAAATCAATCTTTTTCCCAACCCCCAAAGGATAATGGATTGAATTAGACAGGCATACATTTTATTCAACACTTAAATATGGTTCGTCTATAATTGACTCGGGGTCAATAGACGCAGGGCAGATTTTCTAATGGCCCAATACCCCGCTCGGGTATTAGGTCGTCCTAGGCTCATGCCTAAAATAAGGTTTTGGTTTCGTTCTATCCTAGGTGTCTAGAGTGGATTTGAACACTGGTTCTCAAGCGGACAACTTGAGTTTGAAAATAAGAATAGCCATCAGACGACTCATGTTCTAATAAGTCGTTCGTATTTCCAACACCGGGACATCCACGAAACCCTAAAATAGTTTAAATAATGTAGGAATATGCCATGAGATGCGGTAATTAAACTTTACAGAATCGAAATATATAAACACATAAACAGTTAATCAAAAGAAGAAATCAAACATTTGGTTAGAACCTAGTTCAAAAATTCCCCAGTAGAGTCGCCATTTCTGTTATGTGGAGAAATTTGACTTATTGAGAAGAGTCGCCACTTAATTTTAAAAAGGAATTAAGAAACCTTTATAAAACACTTTAAACGATTCAAAACAGGAAAATTATTTTAAGTTAAAGATTCTAGATAAGCGGTTCTTATTAACATTTTAGGAAGGTGTTAGGTACCTAAAACGTCTGTTAACTTGCGGTTATTCGGACTGTTTGAAAATCGTCTTTGATTAACTTCTAAAAGATTAATTTGTTGAAAAGTGATTGGTTTTTAGAAAGGACTTGTGTAAAACAATTTTAGATGACTTAATAGGAATTTTAACTAAGTCTACACAAATGAAATAAGCAAGTAAACACATAAACGGGGAAAGGGAGGAGAAAGTAAATGATTTAGGCCATTGGGCCCAAACCAACAAAATCTGTCCTAGTCTAAATGGGCCTTTGACCTGTTTCACCTGTCCTAATCTAATTTTCGAGTCTTTGGCTCGAATCCTGCTCCACATGTATTAAATACAACTTTGGCTTCGTGGCCTAAATAAATGAATAAATAAATAAATAAACAAAATAAATAAAGACAACGATACTTGACTAAATAAAACAACAAAGGAGACTTTTGAGTCTCTTAGCCGCTTCAGCCGTAGGACTTTAATCCATTTTTCTTCCTTCAACTCCTTTCATCTAGTATGCCATGCAATTCGTTTTAGATTTCTTTCAGGTTTGACTCCAAAGATGGGTCCCAATGGACCACATCGATAATGAGACAAAGAGAAGAAGTCCGTTTGGACTCAAATGCGGGTTCATGCGAAGAGGAAGAAAATAAAGAATCAAAATGTGTAGGTGTATATGATAATATAGAAGCACATCATGTCGAAAATGTATACTCATACACAAAGAAGGAACCATTCGTGACATTAAAGGAACATGTACCCCATCAAAGAAATTTAAATTAAAGAGAAGATAAGGTAAAATAGTCAATTTTCATGAATTCAATCAAATGAAATCGAACAATATTTTAAGGCTATGTCAAAATTTATTGAATCATACAAGTAATTTGGGATAAAGAGGGTGGGCAACATGCAGAACAGACACTCCCAAGAACAAATAATTCTATCACACAAAGAGACCAGGAGTAACTCATGACACCGAATTGTACGCAAAGCTAATACAAATTCCAAACACTGCTTTCACGATTTCAGCATTAATCATGGGAAAACTTAGTGCAAAAAATAGACTGAAATCAAGAAAAAAAAACAAAACCATTGCGACTGAATTGCTGAGAGAACACAAGCAAGAGAAGATCAAATAAATCTATAAGCCAAAAACTCTCATATCATGGAGGTTATTATCTCAACAGACATGCAATGAGTTTAACTATGGATTAATATAAACTTGAATGAAGAACCATGAACCCCTATCACAATAAGTAATATTTATACTACTAAATGTGACGGGTGAAAAGATTGTGAATCATCGTAACAACATATGAGCTAACGGTCCTAAACTACAAAATCAGTGTCAAATCTATCACATTAAGACTTCAAATAGTGAGTTACACTCCTGAACTTTTTAAGGGATTGAATGTGAAATCAGAAGCTGACAAATATCAACAAAGGGAGAAAATAAAGTCATCACAACAAATGAACAATCGAAAAGAAACATTTCTAGTAAAGCAAGGGACTTATATTATTAATTTGTTATCCTTTCTTGACATTTCTTGTCGAGAGGGATTTGAGGAACATCTTCACAAGCTTACGATTAATTAGAAAACAATCGTGAAACAAACCCAAGAGTGAGTAAATTACCAGCAATATTAAACTAGAACAATAAAAGGGCTTAAAACAAAGAATTTGTCAGTTAAAAACTACAATACTCGGGGCATGACAAGCTGGTGATTAACGACATAAAATTTGTAGAACAATAATGACAACCTAAAGAGTATACGTACGACAGGTAGAGCTCAAAAGAAACAATAACCATTATTTGACGGTATTGTCATAAAACAATAAACTTTAAAGCGAATTGAAGCACACGATATTAACTGGAGAAAGAAACAACGAACATCATAGTAACAAGCATTATAATAAAACCTATGGCCATCAAATGGCGTCTACAACGAACAATCCATCACAAGATCATTAGAGCAACACTTTTCACTACAGAATGATGTGATGAAGCAGAATTAGTCGAAAACTTAAATGGAAGTGAAATATTACCTTTTCGGGAGCAAAAAAATGAGACGACGAACTAGTACAGAGATCACGACCACCCGAAAAACTTCCTCGCCGTCAACTCGACACTCTAATTTAGCTGACGAACTTTCAAAACAAGAACATAATTTCTATTCGAGACTAAATTTTCTCAAGAATTTCTCTCTTTTCTTTTCTCCCTCTGCTTCTCGAACCAAAATTTCCTTTCTTGTGTTTCTGCCTTTTTGAGAATTTTTTCCTCTTTTTGGACTCAAGATTTTCCAACACCCACTTTCGAACCAAAAATCTCCTGAAAGAAGAGAAAGAAAAGACCCCCTAAAATAGTGACCCCAAGGGTCTTTATATAGAAGACGTATTGGGGGTAAATCGGGGATTTTTGAAGGAGATTTTGAAATTTGAAATTTCCATCCCCCCCTCCCCGCTTCGGTTTTCATCAGCAAAAATGGTACTTTATTTTGGATTTTTTCCCCCTTTTCGAAATGGGTGGACCAATATCTTTTGACCAAAACGAATTGTACTCAAGAACCAATGAAAATCAACCAACTATTGTATGATATCGTACAATCTTATTTGAGAAATGCGGGATTGAACCGTTGGAGAGGCCAACGCATCGATTTCTAGAAGTTTCTAGGATTTTCTCATTTGAAATCGAGTGGAATGGTCATGGGTTTCGCGGGATACGGGTTGACGTGGTTAGGGGTTAACCGGGTCTTTGGGTGTTTGAGGTCGTCGTTATTGAGATTATTGGTTGAAGTTGGTTGATTGTAGCAGCTTTGCTGCTGAAATTGTGAAAAAGGGTTTTGTGGAAAAGAGGGAAAATAGGGTAGTAGGCCGGGTCAACTGATTTTGGAGTGGGCTTGTGTTGTTGTAATGGGCTGTTGAATATTTAAGGGGAATGGGCTGGTTATTGGAGCAATTGGGCCATAAATTGGGGTTATTTAATAACCCCTATTAGATCTAATTGGGTTATTAAATAACCCTAATTAGATTTAATTAGATTAGAATAATTATAATTAAATTAAATTGGATTAAGAATAACTCAAATTAAATTTAATTAGATTAAAATAATCTCAATTAAGAAATGGTAACTTTTGGGATTAAGATTGAATACAATTTAAACGACTTATTTAAATTCTAATCAAATTGAATATCTATTGGTTGCATTAAAATTGGGCCAATTGGATTTCAATTGAGGTCATATTTAATTCATTCGCTAAATTGAATCACAATCTGACACGAATCAAGTAACAAATTAACCACGAGTTTCTTAATTTGATAAAAATCCAACAAATATTTCTCCAAATAAAATATTTCAAGAACAAATCATTTTTAAAATAAAGACTTTATCCATTTGAATTTGTTTTCAAATTAATCAATAAAAGTCTAATTTGATAAAATATTCATTTAAATAACAAAAATGTAAAATCTTTAATTTAATGTTAAAAAAACTATTTTAAAATGCATTTATCTGGAAAAAAAATAATTTTTGTGATTTTATTTGAAAATCAAAGAAACTCGAGATTAAACGTAGTTGTGGAGGGCAAAAATTAGGTGTCAACAATTTAAACTTCACTTTAAATAATAATGAAGATCGTGGTTTTAAAAAATTATCTTACAAAAATACAAAAAGAAAGAGCTATCTAATTTTTGCTAAAAATATTTTAGAACTTTGAATTAAACTACTCAAACTTCATATTAATAATTAATGTTTTAGAAACAACATCCAAATTGATGAATTGCAAACAAATGACTAACATCTAATTAACTAGAATGAATCTTTCTTTTATTAATAGTCATATTTTATACAATCTTTGGCTACAATTATTATTACATATTTTATACAAGAAATACACAGTATCTATACACATTTTATACATACATATTTTATACAATGATTATAAAGTTTCTATACACATTCTATACATACGTATTTCATACAACAACTATAAAGCTTCTATACACATTCTATAGATTTTTTTATTTATATTTTATACATATACATATTTTCTATAATTATACAATTTCTATACATATATCGTATATATATATATATATATATAATTATATCATTTTTAATATAATTGTTATAACTTAAAAGTATTTTTTTAAAAAAATACTATTAAGTTAACAAGACAACTATTTTTAAGGGGGAGAATATCCATATCCTATCACGTGAATTGTCATGAATGGCACCTTTCTTGGAATTAAATTAAAATTAAATCCAATTAATATAGGAGTAAATACTACTTTGGAATACTTAACACTTTTATGGGGAAAAAAAAGTCATCTTTCTTGGAATTTGACAATTTCCTAAAGAAACGGACAACATTCATTTTCTCGCCTACATTTTATTTTAGAGTTAATTCCTCAAAATGTCATTACACTTGTGTAAACATCCCACTTAAGTAATTTTTGTTTCTTTTAGGATAATATTGTCACGGAACTATGCATTTCTTTCCTTTATAAGGTAAAACTAAGAAATTGTTAAAGATATATTTGGAGAATCACAAAGAAAGTGAAATTAAATGTAATTACATAATTCAATTCTCTATTAGGAATAGAGAATTAGGTATAATTTTGTGATGTAATTACAAAGTTACATTTTATATTATTTTTTAAATAAAATTTAATATCTTTTTTTAATTTCTTTTTTATTTCTATTATTTGAATTTCTTTTTTATTTTTACTTTTTTTTATTTTACATTATTTATCTTTCATCTCTTTTTTTCTCATTTTCCAACTTTACTTCTTATGATTTAATATAATTACTCATATTTTTTTCTTTATTTAACGCATTATTGCATTTTTTATAATTTTTATTCTAGTATTTGAATTAAAGTAGTATTTTATTATTGAATGATATTATAGACTTATGTGTTGTTCATTCTTTTGAATTATATTTACTCGTTGGAATTTTATACAAGAGTATTATGTTTTTCTCTTGGATTTTGAATTTATCGGTTTATTTGTATTAGTAGTATAGACATGCTATTCAAATTGCATGTCACTGAAAATTATCTAATAACATATAATTTTAATTTTTCTATGGCTTTCCAAATATGTCCTTAACTATTTTTTAATTTCACCTTATTTTGGAAAGATGTACATAGTTTAATGAAAATATTTTCCTAAAAGAAATTAACAAAAGTTACTTTAGTAGGATGTTTGCACAAGTTCAATGGCAATTTAAAAAATTAACTCGACAATTTGAAGTGACATGCAATATAAAATAACAAGTCTATAGTACTAAAACAAATAAATTGAAACATAAAACAAAACACAAATTGAAAATTCAAGAAAAAAACACAATACTCTTATATAAAATTTCAACGAGTAAATAATTCAAACGAAAGGAAAAACACATAAGTCATCTCATTCAATAATGAAATGCTACTTTAATTCAAACACTAGAATAAAAATGCAATAATGCGCTAAATGAAGAAAAATACGAATGATTTTATTTAACCATAAGAAGTAGAGGTTGGAAAATGAGAAGAAAAGAGATAAAAGATAAATGATGTAAAATGAAAATAAAATAAAATAATAGAAATAAAAAATAAAATTAAAGGAAAAAATTAAAATTAAAAAAAAAAAGTAATTTTGTAATTACATCGCGCAATTGCACCTAATTCTCTATTTCTAATAGAGAATTGGACTATGTAATTACATCTAATTTCACTTTCCTTGTGGTTCTCCAAACATATTCTTGACAATTTCTTAGTTTTACCTTATAATGGAAAAAAGTGCATAGTTCAGTGACAAAATTGTCGTAAAAGAAACAAAAGTTACTTTAGTGGGATGTTTACACAAGTTCAATGACATTTTGAGGAATTTACTCTTTATTTTAAGAAAAAAAAAATCATGAATGTACAAATTTAATGAATAAGTGTTTTTTATTTAATAATTAGGTAGCAAATGTTATATAACAATATTAATTAGGTGTCCGTTGATATGAATGATAATAGAGTAGTAAATGATCTTTTTGAAAGAAAAAAATTCAAATAACAACAACACACTCTATTTATTCTCATAAAAGGAGATCAATTTATGAATTGAATATTAAATATAATTTACGTTTAGTTATTTTATGAAAATTTAAAATTTTTTTCTTGAAAGTGAAAAAATTGAAAATTCTAATTATGAGAGAGAGAATTACAAGGTAAAAATTACGTTAGTTGTAAATATGAGTATTACATTGCCCTTCAATAATACGTATTATATTATCCTAATGTTGATATTTTATGGTTCAACATATTTTGCCTTCTTAGCCTCAAATCACAGATCAGTTTGATCCATGAGCAGTATTTTATTTTGATTGAAGGGTACAACTTATAAAGAGTAATACATGTACGAGAAAAACAAGAATCCTACAGTTGTGATTCTTTCTTCTGTTAATTATAGCCGTTACAAAATGGAGCATTTGCCATCCTTCTTCCATCTAGAGTACTTCAATTCCAAAATCTTGAGATTTAAATTCTATAGCATTCATATCAATTTTATATTACGTTGTTTCCTTATTTCTTATATGCATTTCTTTCTTCAATAAATTGGAGATCTACAAAAATCTATAGATTTTATATGAATGTTGTTTCCTCATCTCCTATACGCATTATATATAGATTTTATATGATGTTGTTTCTTATCTTTCTCCAATTTATAAATAGGATATTGCATAAATCTATAGATTCAAATCCTTTATACTAAGATACAAAACACTAGTAAAATCAAAATCAATGACGGGAGAATTTTTTACTCGAAAACACTGGGGCTTTCACCATGTCTTCCGTCTTCCTACTTGCTCTGCCATGCAATATTCGTATCTCTTTTCGGTATTTTTGAACTGTTCTTGCTTTATAAACTAGATAGTATGAAATTGTACCTGTTTGATCGTCTCAGTGATTATATGCTATCTTGATGTAATTTATGCTATTCGGTCTACTCTGGTATTTTTTGAATTTGTCATCATGGTTTATTCTTTATGCACTAAATAGTATTATACATTTGTTGTTTGATCTAATGTCTCCATTTATCCAATTTATATAAAAAATTAGATACTATCTAATTGTTGCTATTGGATCTAATGTGGTATTTTTTGAATTTGTTATAACGGTTTGTATTTTTTAAGCTGTTTGATCTAATACTATCTAATTATTGCTATTCGGTCTAATATGGTATTTTCTGAATTTGTCATCATGGTTTATTCTTTATGCACTAGATAGTATTATACATTTGTTGTTTGATCTAATGTCTCCATTTATCCAATTTATATCAAAAATTAGATACCATCTAATTGTTGCTATTGGATCTAATGTGGTATTTTTTGAATTTGTTATAACGGTTTGTATTTTTTAAGCTGTTTGATCTAATACTATCTAATTATTGCTATTCGGTCTAATATGGTATTTTCTGAATTTGTCATAATTGTTCGTACTTTATAAACTAGATAATATTATATTGTTGCTGCTCAATATGTCTAATTGGTATTGAAATTAAATAGTAACCAATTGTTGCTATGCGATCTAATGTGGTATTTCCTGACTCTGTCAAACTGTTCATACTTTTTAAATTGTTTTATGACTAATAGTTTTGTAGTATTTGCTTTTGCTTTTTTGTGATTGTAGTTTTATTGTTTTTTTTTTGAAAGGTGTACCTTCCACTTATGGTTGGATTTTTATTGATTGCTATTGGAGCTCGTCTCGAGGAGACTTCTCCAATTCTCGTGTTGGTTGCACTGTCGAGTGTTGTTCTATTATGCAGAGAAATGCTTCAACCGCCTGATAGAAGAAAAACTTTGGTTTTAAACTGTTTGTGCTTTTTATGTGGATTTGTTTTACAGTTTTTGATGGTTGGAGTGTTATCTTCCAGCATGCTTAAGCTTGTTGGGATTGATTTCGGGTACTTTCAATGTTCATTATTATAGTTTTGTTTTGAGTTTTGTAATTATTAATTGCTTTTTACTTGTAGGTTTGTTCCTCTTATTGCTGTTGGAGTAGCAAGTTGTTTCCTTTGCTGCAGTTTTTTTGTGTTCCTACGTCCAAGAATGTTTTTCCTCTGGTCTTCAGCGGTCTCTATGACCATGTTGTTACTACTGTTTCTATTTGCTGCTGCACTCCAAAACCTACACATTAATTTCCCTTTGTCCTCTATATGGACGATATATTTGAGATTCTGGTTATTTTGTTTAATGTGTGGTATCATCAATGGTCGAGCATTTTTCTTAGACTGTTGTTTGTACTTGTTGACTTTTGGGCTGCTGCTGTTCCGCCCTTTCATAGTCATACATTCATTTGACGAGCTATTTTCTTTTTCTTCTACATGGAAGGTAATATATTTTGCTTGATAAATTATCTGTCTGCTTTTTGTTTTTGTAATTTGTTTTTTGTCTTGAAATTTTTTTTGGTTGCTTTCTTTTTGCATAGGCTGAGGTGATACTGACTTATAACCTAATTTACATTCTGCTCTATACACAAGACCTATTATATAATCAAGAAGTTCAGGGTTTCGTGTTCGGCGATGGCAATTTCTATTCCTGGCGCTGTGACTTTATTGGTTTTTTTACCGGTTATGTTACTATCCCTTTCCATCTGGTAAGTTTAGTTTTTTTTTAAATTGAAATTTCAATGTTTAACTTTATTCTATTGTTTTTAGGTTGAACTATGTGTGGTTCGTGAATCTGGAGATTGAACTTTGATGGAGATGCTGTGAGAGGAATTCAGAATAATTGATAGATGCTACGAATACTTTTTGTCTTAAAACAGTTCATCCATTGCTCTTATTCTTATGTATTTCCTTTTGGAACTAAAAATGCCAATATTTTTGCTTAGACTTGTAATAACAAGCTTCAATCAAAGCAATGCATTAGAAAGGAGTTCATAATTCTTGTGAGATGCTGCGGATATTGTTTGTCTTAAAATAATTCATCCATTGCTCTTATTTTTCTGTATTTCCCTTTGGAACTAAAAATGCTAGTCTTTTCTTCTCGGACCTGTAATAACAAGGTTCAATGTAGACAATGCACAAAAAACGAAAGAGCATATATCTTATGCAGATTGAAGGTTCTTGAACCATCAATCTTGGTAAATCTTTCTTGCAATTCCATCCACACAGTTTTAGCATCTGAAGCATACATAATACCACCTAATAGATTTTTCGATACTGAGTTCATTATCCAAGATAGAACTATGGCATTAACCCTTTCCCAGTGATTCCACATATTTTCAGGGAAAGATTCTTTATCACAACTGCCATCAACCAATCCCAACTTATTTATACCCAATAATGCAATTCTCATAGACCTAAACCACATAGAAAAATTCTCAATACCTGTTAGCTGAAATGAGATAATCTGTATACTGCTAACATTAGATGCATTCAGAAACAATGGATGATTGTAGTCGATTCCTGGAGCTTGATTGCTAGTCTGACCTGATCCAACCACTCCATTTGGGGTTGTATCAGGTGTTTGATTATTCAAATTACTTATCCTTCTTGAGTACACAAGAACAGTCGGAAGCATATAGTAATTTTGGAATTGATTCTACAGATTTTATGGTGAACTGCTAGAAGTATTGACTTCTCTGTATCAACTCTCTGATACCATGTTGTTAATCAACAAATGATACAGAATCCATGGCAGAAATAGAGAATTCTTTAATCAAGAAGAAGAAGAACACTCAGATTAAGAGGAAGTAGAAGCTATAGTTTAGTAAGTCTTGAAAGAGTGTTTTATATTAGTACATGAAGGTAGCTAATATAGCAGTTATAACTAACTTTTGTACTAGTTAGTTAACTAGCTGACTGAACTAACTAACTAGATGACTGGACCAATTAACTAGATGACTAGACTTTCTAACTAACAACAACTAACTCTTTATATAACATCCACAATATGGTAAATCCCCTCACGCCCACCCACGACAAGACCAAGGACTGCACTTCTACAAGGATAACAGGAGTCAGACAATGGTCCATTCTCACTTTGCTCGATAGGGGACTTGAATCCCCAACTTTATGGTTTGAGGTGGAGGGTACCTAGCCTTAGGCTTTCCTCTCTTATCTATGGTCACCAAAGATATATTCATTAACTTTCTATAAATACCATGCACATTTGGCAGCACTTTTTCGTTAACAGTTTGTGCAGTTTTCTCTAAAAAATTTATTTCCATGGAAAGATTATTCTATGCATAAATATGATAATAATAAGATTTCACTAATTGTTGATAACTCATAAGAATGATAAACCAAGTACATAGCGCCTAGCGGGATAATCCCATGCTCATCTTTGAATAGCTTGACACAAATTGGACTTTAACATCCAAAATATAGTTGCCTCAAGTTAAGTCGTTTGTAGAAAACAACAAAGCCCATAGACCATAAGATATCTGCCCATCCGGTAATTGTTGGTAAGAGGTAGCATGTACATGGTGGAATAGTTTGGGTGTGCAAAAGCTAGCCAAGCACTACCGTTACTAAAAAAAAGACAACGAAGCCCACACAACAGCTTAAATTGAAAAATTAAGTTATGCTAAGGTTTGCAATGTTGCAACTTGCAATACTGCTAAAGTATATTCCAATTCCATGGAAGTCTAACTTCTTCTTCGTATCCTATATCTAACAAAAATGGCCATTTTGAACCCTCCAACTAATTGTATTTTGTCCAGTTTTGATAAAATCTAAAGCCTACACACCCCACCCAACTAAAAATACACTCAAAGAAAGGCAGTCTCTTGAACCTAAAACATACCTTATTAGCAACCACGTACAGGCCAACATCTGTATTATAAAGAGTAGAAAGCCTCTCCATTTCAGGAACCTTCCTGGAATTTAAGATATCTGAAGGCAAATTTGGCTCATAAACATGAGCATTCACAAATCCAACATAGTAGGAACTGAGAAAACCTTGATCACCTATTAGAAAGAGAATCAACATAGTTGTCAAAACAAAAATATTTGCACCATTAGGATAACAAAAAAAATTCAGCGCAATGAATTATCAGAGCTTGAAAAATACAACAACAATAACATAACATCCCAGTGTAATCCCAAAATGGGGTCTGGGGATGATAGAATGTACGTAGACCTTACCTCTACCTCATAAAGGTAGAGGGCTATTTCAGATAGATCCTCAGCTTAACTGGTACCTATCAGAGATTGAAAAGTATCACACTAAACTTATTAAATGATAAAAGATAATGAAACTCTTCCCATAGAAACAAAAGTTTTGATTACTAAAAGATACAATGACAATATATAACTTTAAAAAATAGAACAGTTAACAGCTAAACCACACCTCCAGTGTAATAAGGCAAAGTGGTCACCTTGCTCGTCATATCATTAAAAACTTTTTCTGATGGCTCAACCACCATGACTCCAGAATTCAGACTCTCATCCTCTCGGAATGTTTTAAATTTGCACAAAACTTCCCACATTTAAACAGATCTTCAATGCTTTTAAAACCACAGCCGTAATAGAATACATACATAGTCACTACAATACATAGTGAATATTGCAGCTAAGAAATGGATATGACCTTCAGATTGTTCATAAGACTCAATTCTTATCCTTTCCCTTTGCAGTAAGTAAATGAACTTTGAAAGGTTTAGAAAAGCAGGTTCTGATAGAAATTTAGAAGGATATCAATCTGGTAATGTTATGTATATAGTAACAGTTAAACAAATGTTATCATATTATTATAGGACTTGGGGTACAAAGATTAGACCTTCATTACCAGTGATTACATTCATAGAAGATTGGAGGACTTCTCATACACAAAACTGATTTTCAGAAAGCAACCATTTTTGAAGAGTCCGAGCAACATAGCATCAAAATATATCCGCACAACTTAGCTACTTAGAAGCTCTCTATGTGGATTTTAGTGTCTATACTTTAGAAACTCCAATGAGCAAGAAGGACAAAGTATTCTAACATCTGTTGCTACTTTCTTGCATCTACCACATATACCTTTAACTTCAACAATTGATAACCTACGCCGAGAATAATGGGATAAAAATATAATTCACATATTAAAAGAAAATATGCATTAGAAAAATAATATTAGGAAAAAGCACAAGATAAAGAAGAAGATAAACAGTTTCAATTTTCTTTTCCAACATTGTTTCACAGTTCACAATGGCAAAAGCTTAATAGTATGCTTATAAACTTCAAACCTGAACTTACTAAACTGTTAAAAATAAGTTCAATGTTTCTCCAACACAAATAACTTAGCTGACAGATGCCAAATGAATTATTAAGCATACATATAAGATTCATAAGTTGAACATCACCTGAGTGATAGTCAGAGGAAAAAGTAGTCAAAATACTATTTAGCTTCTGATACGGGAAACAAATCTAGAAACTGAAATTATAACTAAAGAGAGGAGATAAAGATGATAACAATGACACAAGATAAAACAAGACACGGATTCAACACAAACACAAGGGAAATTGCATAGAAAATAAAGATAGATAGTGAGACTAAGATTATTACAAGATTAAGAACCAAGTATATTTCAACACTAACCCCTAATAAATATAATAATCAAAACCACACTCTTACGGTAACCGCCAAGGTAATCGACTCACCTCAAGATCCACCGTTTTTAAGCAAAGAACAATATTGGTTTTTCCAAGCCCTATATTAAGGATGACTTTTCCAAGTCCTAACTAAGACTATACTAATGTGGTCTACTCTCAAGAGAGAGGATTTTCAAGTATTTCAATCTTTCATCATTCAAAACTAGTAAAAATAAGACTAAAG
The DNA here is from genome assembly GCA_030864225.1 of Capsicum baccatum var. pendulum. Lineage (NCBI taxonomy): Eukaryota > Viridiplantae > Streptophyta > Magnoliopsida > Solanales > Solanaceae > Capsicum > Capsicum baccatum. Next base: position 45,805,916 of record CM061554.1, read on the forward strand.
GCGCCTATTTATAATATATTACAAATGAAGATAAAAAGACCACTTTGCCCTTATGAGAGGGGCTTCCATGGTGTGTAAATACACCATATGTAATGTATAAAATACCCTTAATAAAGAGGCAGCCAAGGTATGTTATAACTTGAATGAATGGCGCCTTTTTAATGCTCTCAAAAACCGAGTATGGTTCATACTTCAAGGCTTGTGGTTCTCAGGTTAGCATCAATGTAGGCAACCAAGCAACCTTCCACACACGAGATTGCTTTAAGTCATGCTCAAATTGATCCTTCCTTGCGTATCCTTGTGCTCTCGGGTGACCAAGTCTTGAGCCTTTTGGTGTTGGCCTTCAAAGATGTCATCAAAAGCTAAGGTGGACATTTGACTCGTATCATCCTCCCCAACTTGAAAAAGATTCGACCTCGAATCCAAACCTTGCAAAACTAAAGAAACGACACACAAATACAAACTCCTCATGAAATGAGGGTTAGGGTTAGCACGACAAATCACCTCAACATTCTACGGTTGCACATATTTAGAATATAACCAAGGATCATTTGAACTAAATATTAAATAATTAATGAAAAATGCACAAAGGATTTGGTTATGGAATTTACCAAAAGTGATACTTTGCTTTTCATGTAAACCAAGCAACAAGTTAGGTGCACCATCATCAGAAAATCTATATTTGGCATCGGGGTCAAACGGGAAGAGTAGCCATAGACACGGGTCTAGACAACACTCCCCTTTCCCGTGGTCTCTACCCAAACTAAATGGTGTACTCTCTACAATAGAATACATATTATCCAAAGCAAATAGAGAGTAGAGAAAGGTATCACTCAAGTCAACTTCTACTAAGGTACCCTCATGTGTGTACTCACTACTAGTTTCACAATCATCACCATAAGTACTCTCAACAATAAAATCACACAAAGTAGAAGGATAAGTAGTTTCCAAGACTACACATCCCTTACCCTTAAGAGTACTTTCATCTTCCAAGAAGTGATTTCCATCTTTAGTAGAAATGTTGTCACACTATAGTCGGTTAGCATATCGGCTATAGCTTCTAAGGCAAGCTACACCATTATTTTCACCACTAGGTTCATTAGAAGTGGTTATATCATCTTCAAAAAAGACATTATACCTAAAGAGAGCATGATCTATTTCACGGAAAGATTCAGAACGTGTGAATTCATCACTCTCTAAAAGATCAATATCAAGTTTCAAAGAGATCTCAAGTACAAGATTATCCCAAGAATAGCTCTCGAGTTCACTCCTATTCCTTTGATCAACATTTTCAACATCATCACACACTTTAGGTTCATTAATTACAATACGCATCCTCAAGTGGTGGGTAATTTTCACACATAAGTTGATCAATACAAATTTCAGAAGATAATGTACTTTCATTCGACATAATGGTTTCAACACTAGGTGGACATAAATTGATCTTACAAGAAGAGTCGATTCGGTCATCAATAGGATCAACTAGTGTATCCACACTCACAACATGTACATCATCATCAAGTGGCAAAGAAACAATAGACTCACATATAGGCAAGCTACAACTCACACTCAATGGGCTACTAGCCACACAATTATCATTCACTTGTACAAAAGTGTAAGAGTTAGCTATTTTACCTTGAAGTCCTTGAGTAGATTCTTCTTTGTCATGGTGTGAAGGTCCTCCAAAAGCTTGGGCAACAACTTACTTTTGGCATTGTTCGTCTTCGCTTGCCATGTTGGTACCTACACAAATGTCCTTAAAAGTAGAAGGACAACCAATGTTAGCGCAGTTTGGTGGTAATCCCTTCACTTCGCTCCCCACAACCTCTTCTTTTTTCACTCTCGGATTACCACCTTGCACTCCCTTACTCCTCTCAATCTTTTGTCTCTCATAATTATTTGGATTGGAGTAGGTAGGCATTTATCTTCATGGCTTGGGCACAAAGTAAGTCATGAGGTGATTCCCCCATTGGTCTCTTACAACATTTGGTCAATTTTGTACGTTTGAAACTCTATGTTGTGTAAACTAATCGGCACCTAAGTATACATGACCGTATGTCAATGGAAGAATATCGCAACACCTCCTCATGGTATTCAAATTGGGAGAAGATAACCTTGACCCTCTCGGTAACCTTAAACCCGTCCAAGAAGTATGGAATAAGTAAAGGCTCATGAAACAACCCCAAGTAGTCAACTATGGATAGAACGATGTAGTTACTATAGTACCTATTATTTAATACAAGAGGCAGCCCGGTATCCCATAAATGGTCACCTTTACGGAGTGTACACTCCTTCTCGGATCAACATTATAAAGTACACGAGTACCCCTCGATTTTGGAGATGCATACCCTCTTCTTCTCGTTGGACAACCTCCAATAGAGCTAGTATAACCATTCACACTACATCGATCTTGATAAGAAGTACTACAAGGTGGAGAATATGAATCTTCACACTCCTCACGTGTACTCTCATCATAGCTCTCATAAGCTTTGCGAACGAAAGGATTATACCTAACACCAAATCTAGGTTCGGAGTGAGAATTGTAAGAATCCTCACATGCCCCAACATCATCATAAGGTCCTACATCATCTCCAAGTTCCCCATAAGTACTAGGCACTTCATTCACCTCATTTTCTTCCTCAAAACCGTAACTCTCAAATCTGCCCAAGTTTTGATCATGGCTATTTTCATAGCCTCCGCAACCTTCCTCAACTTCGAAGCCATAAAACCCCTCACTACAATCATAGTCTCCCATGTTGTACTCACAATAATCCCCGGCTATAGAAGACATGTTCACCTTATATTACCTTTTAAGTCTACAAAATGAACAATCAAGATTAGTAGTAAAAGCTCCTCACCAACACTCGTATTAACTCACTTTTGTGATCCTCACAATTTGGAGCAGCGAATATTGAAAGTTGCTTATACTTCGGTAGTCAATAAGATGTCAATTCTACTTGACGGCCGGAATAGATTCTTGTTTGATCGACTCAAGACACAAAATAAAATCTACTTACAAACCTGAAACAAAGAAGTTATGATGAGTTAAAAATGAGAAAAGCACATAAATAACGAAGACACGAAAGAAACGGACTCAACAACTAATCTACCACTAAGTAGGTGATTACTGGTTTCTAATTAGTATTAGAACCAACAACGAAACTAAGGGACAGTAAAAATGAAACTAAGAATCTAAAATTTTGAGCTCAAAAATATTACGTGAACAGTAGCAGTGATGACGTGGCAGCCACGTATTAGTTCGATTTTATCAAGTGGTTATTCTCAAATGTTCAAGTCTTAGACAAAAATTAATTTGGATTGGTGGAATTTGTTTTAGGAGGAAAAATAAGTCTTGGGGCCTTTTTCAATTTTCAAGGCTTGACTTTTTCTTGTACTTCTCCTTAAAACATGGGTCCTTAAATCATGGAAAAGTGGTTGAGAAGCGATATAAAGTCTTTTGGTGGTTGGGGGTCTTTCAAGACTAACAAGTACATACACCTTTTTCCTTTACCTTTTATGATCTAATATTCACTTTATGTTCTAACAATATATGAAGGAAGGTGAAGAACTTCAAGAACAACAACAACCACACCAAGAACAATAACAACAATCTTCAAGAACAACAAAAATTCCAATGGCCAACTCCAATCCACAATAACAATATCTCCAACACTTGGCCAAGACAACTACAACTTCAACAAAATGGTTCTCAAGCCACCAAGTAACAACAATATCACATAGTCAAGTTTAGAACATCAAGGAGAAACCACACGGCCAAAACAGTCCACCATAACAATGGTCAACAACAATGAGCCAAGTTTATGTTCACAACAACAACTTTCAACAAGTTCAAGCTCAAGTTTAGATCTAGACTCAAAATGTTAGTGGACAAGAAAACTAACACTATAAACAACAAAACAAACAAGAACACTACTAGATCTAGTCACACAACAAAGAAATCTCAACCATGACACAATAAGAACACAATTTTGGCCAAGAACACAAACACGGACAGATTGCTATTTTTCTAGAATTTTTAGTTTTTAACACTTTTTTTTTAATTTTCTAACAAGCAAGCCCAAGATTGATCTTGTAGGAACAAGATCAAGCCATGATCTGATACCAAATGATACGGGAAACAAAGCTAGAAACTGAAATTATAACTAAAGATAGGAGATGAAGATGAAACAAGACACGGATTCAACACAAACACAAAGGAAATTGCATAGAAAATAAAGATAGATAGTGAGACCAAAATTATTACAAGATTAAAAACCAAGTATATTTCAACACTAACCCCTAATGAATGTAATAATCAAAACCACACTCTTACGGTGACTGCCAAGGTAATCGACTCACCTCAAGATCCACCGTTTCTAAGCAAAGAACAATATTGACTTTTCTAAGCCCTATACTAAGGATGACTTTTCCAAGTCTTAACTAAGACTATACTAATGTGGTCTACTCTCAAGAGAGAGGATTTTCAAGTGTTTCAATCTTTCATCATTCAAAACTAGTGAAAATAAGACTAAAGGGGCCTATTTATAATATACTATAAATGAAGATAAAAAAACCACTTTGCCCTTAATGAGAGGGGCTGCCATGGTGTGTAAATACACCATATGTAATGTATAAAATACCCTTAATGAAGGGGCATCCAAGGTATGTTATAACTTGAATGAATGGCGCCTTTTCAATGCTCTCAAAAACCGAGTATGGTTCATACTTCAAGGCTTGTGGTTTTCGGGTTAGCATCAATGTAGGCAACCAAGCAACCTTCAACACATGAGATTGCTTTAAGTCATGCTCAAAATGATCCTTCCTTGTGTATCCTTGTGCTCTCGGGGTGACCAAGTCTTGAGCCTTTAGGTGTTGGCCTTCAAAGATGTCATCAAAAGCTAAGGTGGTCATTTGACTCGTATCAGCTTCTATGCAGAAAATACCTAATTAACTAAAAGAGGAGCACTTACGTCTTTTCAGAAGTCAAAGAATCACCCCCAAGAACCCTGAAATTATCGAGATGCTCTTTCAAAGACAGCAATCATGTACAGGATAGATTTTTCTTTCCCACTACTCAAATTGTAGGCAGCACAACCTAATGTAAACCATTGAAGAGAAAAACAAATGTCAGAAGATGTTATCTTTATAAGAAAAATACTAAATTACAAAATTAGTCGAATGAAGTGTTTTCTCCACTGAATTCATGGACATAATTTTTCATCTAGTAAGCAGTAGATTATAAATCATTTATGAGTCAAATACAAACAAAAAATGTTTAGCTAGCAAGTTCATGTCAAGAGTTACTTAAATTTTCTACTATATTTCATTTTCTTCGATATAAATAATATTTCAATAAGTTATTCAATCTGTTACATTTTGTTTCCTCCTCATTTACTCTTCATTTTTTGTTGCTTCCATGTGAAAGCTAATTAGGTGGTTAATTTGAGTCTTCCAATTTTTTTCTTTTATTTTTTCATACAAAAGAAGCCTCTCTACTTCTTCGAAGATAGCGGTATGGACTGCGTACATTTTGCATACATTTTACCCTCCCCAGACCTCACTTTGTGAGAATACACTGGGCCTGTTGTTGTTGTTATACAAAAGAAGCTATAGTCACAAAAAAAATCAATCAATATACCACAACACCATCTGGTGTAGGGTACATGTACACATTCAACTCCCGCAATCCACCAACATCTACTTGCTGATGCAAGACATAAAACTGTTAGGGATGCCCTTTGGATCTTCCTCAAGCTTATTGGGAAAGACATAAGTCTTGGTATTTCTTTCTTTTTTTCCAACATATATTGAAAAAAATATGAAAATACCACCATATAGATGCATCTAAAGGAATCATAGTAGCTGGAGAAGAAATCTGCGTACTTTCTTTTAGAATATAACTTCTCCAAGTAATTTTTTTATCCCCATGTCACCTGCCACCAGAAGCAAAATAAGATGAAAACATGAAGCAAGTGAAAAGTCAAATCTTTGTTTTTTGTGGTGTTGCAATTTGTATACAACATTACTATTTTAGGGAAACATCTCTCACAACACAAATTTAAGGTTGTATACAAATTGTAATGTTGTATACACAAATATTACATCTCTCACAACACAAATTTAACATTAATAAATGCAGTCACAGCTGCTGCACAAGCACAAACACAAATTGTAATGTTAATTATACAACCTGGAATCAGTAAACTACGTCTCTCACAACATAATTAAAGTATGTAAGATCAGTGTTCAGAGCCAATCAAATTGCCCTTTGCCGACAGGTTAGGATTTATGATTAAATAGATCTAGTTGCAAAATTAAAGAGAAAATTATAAGAAAAAAGGGGAACAAAGGGCATTAAAATATATGTACAAATGAGACATGATCCATCACATGCATGTAAAATATATCTTACAAGAGATTATGTGAAAGAGCAAAAGAACTAAAATTAAAGCAAAAACGCATAAACATTCAAAGGAATCGAGAAGTAATGGGCATAAAATCAGTGAAAGAAAGAAAAAAAAGAGGAAAACATACCAGTAATAACAACAATGATTCTGAATCTGCTAATTTTTATAGTGCGTTGGCCTCTACAAATTAAATCACTATATTTAAAAGAACTCCAGCCATAGCTAACAAAAGCAGTGCAGAAAATGGCATGATGAAACACTAACAACAACATATTAGTGTATTCCCATAAACAAACTAAATTAAAAAAGAAAATCAATAGATTGACAGAAAATGAGGAGGATGAGAAGAACCTACCCTGAGTGTGTAGAATCACCTATTAGAGAAAATGGAAGAAGAAGCACTGAGGGGCAGATAGTAAAAGCATCATTGATTAAACGATCGACCTTAAAAATCTGCATCAGCATTAATTTATACTCTTTCAATTTCAATAAAGTAAAGTAAAATATAGTATAGGAGGTACTTATTTTAAAAGTTTATAGCAATTAATTTGAATATTACTCCAATTTAGACCATGCTATGGTTAGAATTGCAGTGGCTAAAATTTGACAAAATATCACAAACGATCAACACGTACTACAAGAACTTATTGTAAACATGTGTTGGTAAATATCATACTCCCTCCATCCCATTTTATACATCGCTTTGTGATTGAATATGGAGTTTAAGAATACGTACTCTCATTTTACTATCTTTTCTTATTAAGCAAACTCATTAAAAATAAAGTAAGGATATTGTCATTTAATATTTACCAAATAAGGAAAGATGATATTTTTTTAGATGAATTAAAAATGAAATAACGATACATAAAATGCGACAGAGGGAATATCATTGTTTTCCATCCCTCCACCTTGGGTCTTCCACCGAATTTAATAAACTGTGAGAATAGTTTCATACTCTCGTTCGAATTTATTTATCACTATTAATTTAATTTTTATAAATAAAATAAATTCAAATTACCTATTACTTTTCCATTTCTTTTTATATGTTCTTTTATTTTTTTCATGAGTTAATTTAATTAAATTTTAAAGTTAACTTATATTAGATTAATTAAACTTTTAAAACTGCATTTCTGGAAATGTGCTGTCTAGATTTCCTAGGAATGAATTGCATTTCTAAAATTGGGTTAAGCAATAAAAGAAACCCTTTAGATAAAAGAGATAATACATAAATAAGATCCTAAACTTGACACCAAATTAGCTTTGATCTTAAACTTTGATAGTGCATAAATAGAACCTTTAGCTATTCAAAACCTGAACAAATATGACCTCCAATTTAGCAATCTCATGCGTGAGTCTCACTCGCGCCAATGTGGAAAGGTAATCCAATTATACGGTGCCACGTCGTTAAAAGGGTTGATTAGGAGGGAGGTCATATTTGTATAGTTATGAATAGTTAAAGGTCATATTTGTGCAATGTCAAAGTTTTATTTTTTTGTGTTAAAACGACGTCATTTTTATTATTATTATTATTTATTTCTATAGCAGCAGCACCACACCTAGATTTTTTCTAATTAAAAAAAATAACAGCCACTATCAGGGATCGAACCTGCGCAGTAGGCTGAAGCAAGCGCCCAAGATAAGTAAATAACACCACTGGGCTATCTAAGTGTCTTGTTTCATGTGGTTCAACATTAATATCCGTACATAAATATATATTTTCTACCTTATATATATACAACATAATTTTTTTACCGAGGGGGTTTGGGTGAACTCCATGGCAACCACGTAGGTCCGTCGCTGCGTTAATTTAATAACATTAATTTAATAACATTTTAATTACGTTAATTTGATATCGTTAATATAATATACTACTACTACTATGTTTAAAACATTAATTTAATAACATTTTATTAAAACTATAATTTTTTTATTATTAGTATAGTTTCATCTTTAATTTAATATTTAAATAAGTATTATTTAGATTTATTATATAATTTAAATTCGCCCTCTGCTTTATAATATATATACATACTCGTGCGATTTTTTTGTATGAGGCTGAACCACCTAATTAATAAATCTTCAATATTGCTTTTTTTCCGTAATGACAAAAGAAATTAGATGCCATTTTCATCTTTGAGCCGAAAATAATAAAAAAATAATAGTAAAAAGTCATTTAAAGGTCATATTTGTGCAGTTTTAAATAATTAAAGGTTATATTTGTGCACTATCAAAGTTTAGGGTCATATTTATATATTAGACACTTAGATTTTTAGCTGGACGCACCCATTTTTGCGTGTTGAATACGCGTTTTTCCACGTAAGATCGGAGGTCATATTTGTGCAGTTTTTAATAGTTAAAGGTCATATTTGTGCACAATCAAAGTTTAAGGTCAAAGTTATAATTTGGTGTCAAGTTTGGGGTCATATTTATGTATTATCTCTTAGATAAAAGTTGACCTATTTAATCCAAAGGGACACACTTTGGGTTGTATTGATGCTTGGTGGATTAATGACTGGCACTAGGGGTGTGCATCGGTCGGTTCGGTTCGGTTTTACGTGGTATTGGTTCGATTTATCGATTTTCGATTTTTAAATATGTAAAACCAATAACCAACCAATAAGATATTTTCTTATCGGTTTCGGTTTATCGGTTTTTGGTCCTAACGGTTTGGTTTTTGGTTTAACCAATAAGAAAATACTTATAAAATATAAATAGTAACAACTAACGTAAAAAAAAATGAAATCTTAATTACCGCCAAAACCTACACAACGCATTTTAGTTTACAAGAATCTTCAAACTTGAACTGAATGTTAGTTAGAAAAGAAAATTGAATCCTAATTGTTGGAAGCTATAAATGCTTCAAGTTTTTTATTACGATAATAGCCGAACTTTATATTGTGCCTTTGTTGTCCTGAATAGGTTAATACTTTATGAATCACTATATTATGAATTAGTAGTGCATATAATCTATATACATACACATATCTATAGAGAGAGAGACAGAGAGAAATTTAAATATATAACATAAATAGGAGTAAAACAATAACTTAGTGTATTTTGGTTATCGGTTTAACCGATAACCCAATAAGCTAAAACCTATACCGAACCGTTTACCAAATAAATTTTTTTATAAAATCAATAAAAAATCGTTAACCCGATAACCCAATACCAATAATTCAATAACATTTTTATCAGTTCGATTTATCGGTCGATTCAGTTTTTGCACAACCCTAACTGGCACCCCATGCTTCACATTACTAGTACATTGATTTGACAAGTCCAACAATAATCCTACACTCAACTCCACTCCTTACTATTCCACTCAGCCTGAAGCAGAATCAATAGCTTTGTTCCATACCATGTAGCAACCTTTCTATTCTATAATTCAAGATTCATAAACTCAATAGGCTACTCCCTATTCAATACTAATATTTATCCACTATTAACGTGACACACAAATTAAGAAGCAATGAATAAACAAAATGTCTTAAACAATACAACAAATGATGAATGGTAAATACTTTCTCCGTATCAAATTATTCATCTCAAATTAAGATGGCACATCGATTAAGAAAAATAACTAATAACATGCCTAATTTACCATAATACTGTTATTAAATGATGTTTACATTTTAATTTGAAGAAAAAATAATTAATTCAAAGGGTAAAACATAAAAAAAAATTGTGTCTTCTTGATTAATGAAAAAAGATAAATAAAATGGGACATTAAATTAGAAAATTTAAGACGAATAAAGTATTTAACAACAAAAATAAAATGGGTAAAGAATATTTTAAGTTATCTATTAATTTTTCAATAAAAAAATGAACAAATAAAGGTAGACAAAGGGAGTAATAGCTGTCGTTTTAACAAATTAAAATAGAATTCGTTGTTTGTTTCCAATGTTACCATTAGTTTTACTCTCTAGTTAATGGTTTTCTTGAGGGTGTGGAAATCATAAATGTGACAAAAACGAGGTCGGATGGTTCCTTTTACTGGAGACTATGAAGAACCCCTTTCCATGATGCAGTTTGGTCAAACAAGATTTCAAGAGAAATGACAAGAAATAAACCAAATTATTGAAAGTGACAAGCAGAAATGTAAATGGCGGAATTATCCGTCATCGTCCAAAAAGTCTTACTTATACCTCAGAAAAGAGTTAACAAGTTGAGTTTATTACAAGAAGGAATATTTAACAAGTACATGGTAAATGCTGAACTAGAAAAAACATGAAAGACACCAAGGTCATACATCAAAAAGTATTGCACGAATTCCTTTTAAACTAAAATGGATTGCCCGTATTTGCCCCATAAATACGTCTGAGATAGCTCGAGTCGGGCCGCATGCTCTTTTGATTGTAGTCAGGTATCGGGGTTTCAAAACAACTATCTTCTGTCACCAGAACCAGAGGCGGAGTGCTCTTAGCTCAAGGTAGTCGGCTCCAATAACCTTTGGTTAATAAATTCCCTGGAAAGCGGTCCCTCACGTACAGAGGCCGACCTCAACTCACTAAAAGACCTCTTTTGCCCCAGACCTCACCCACAATTTTTACAAGTCTGAAATTAAAAAGGCTAATTTTGGAGTAAAAATGTCTAAATATTCTATACAACAAATGTCTGATTTTTGGAGTAAAAATGTATAATATATTTTCCAAAATATATTATACATTGGACCCAGGCTGCCTCTTGTATTTTACTTTTGGAGGCTGTTGGGAAGGGGAAGGAAACTTGTTGGAGACAAAAAAGAGAAGTCTGAGGGAAAAGTGAAATGTCTTGCCTTGCTGTAGTTAAATAGGTACTTTTTCGCTTTATGCCAATACTAGAAAGGGAAGGTTTAGGTTTTCAAATATTTTTACTTCTTCTGTGTTATGGAAGTTCATCCGATCTCTTTGGTTGCTTTTGTTAGTAAAGTCAGTGTGATCTCTTCCCTTTTTGGGATATTATCTTGACTACACTCCTTTTGCAAAGAAATGTTACATTTTCTTATGTCTTCTGTATTATTAATATGAGTCTGTTATAATGAGTCTTCCAAGTTATAAGGAAACAACACATACTGCTAAATTTTAGCCGTTTTTGTTCTTGTGATTTATTCAACCTAGAGGGCTTCCTGTACAGGTATACATTGTGTGTTCTTTGTCCTGTTTGTATACTCTTTCGATGAAATCCCCTAGGGGTATTACTAGTGATATGATAAAATGATGGATAGAGTTACTGGGAGTTTGTTGAAGACATTGAAGAAGTAGTGAACTCAAACAGAAAACAAAGTAGACTTGGTTCCAGCTTTCAGTTATAACTGTTCGAATAGTTAGTTACAAAGTAGTTAACGGCTAGTTGAGTTAGTTAGGCATATCACAAGCTAGTATATATACATAAAAATGTACATTGTTCTATTCATTCAATACAAGCATTTACTCTTCTCTCTCATCTTCTTCTTCTCTCAGTTCTCTTCTTTCCCTTCTTCTACAAACACTATCAAACTCTGTACTTCCTCCATTGTTGAATAAACAAGAAGCTTACTGCTATCTTGTATAATTACATGGTATCAGAGACATTACTCACTAGAATACTAGTAGAGCAGGGTCGATTCCAGTAGATTGAATCAAGATCAAGAAGTCTACATTCAAGGATTGTAGAGCTACTGCAATGGATAATCAAATTGTTCCTGTGAATATGGATGAAACAAGCAGAGCTACTCCCAATTTATTGGATTACAATCATCCCCTCTTTCTCAGCCCTTCTGATGTAAGTGGCATACAAATCATCTCTTTTTAATTGACAGGAATTGAGAGTTTTTCAATCTGGTTTAGATCCATGCGTATAGCCTTACTAGGGAGAAATAAGTTGGGCATGATAGATGGAACATGCTCGAAAGATAAGTTCTCAAATGAGCTGAGTTGTCACTAGGAAAGAGTCAATGCAATTTTACTTTCTTGGATCATGAATTCAGTTTCTAAAGAGTTACTTGGTGGAATCATGTATGCATCTGTAGCTAGTGCAGTTTGGAATGAGCTATCTAAAGGGTTTAACAAAGTTGATGGGGCAAGAACCTTTAATTTGCACAAAGATATAACCACATTGTCTCAAGGAACTACCTCAGTGTCTATGTATTTCTCGAAACTAAAGGATTTATGGGAAGAATTTGAGGCTCTTGTGCCTGCACCTGGGTGTGAATGTGAGAAATCAAAAGAATATGTACTACATCTACAGAAACTAAAACTGTTTTAGTTTTTTATGGGTCTGAATGAGACCTACACACAAGCAAGAAGTCAAATCTTGCTTATAACCCCTCTCCCAAATGTGAACCAAGCCTATGCAATGATCATAACTGATGAAAGTCAAAAATCTATTGCAAGTTAGGATGGAATCTTGGGAATGAATCCTTCAGTTAATGCCAAGAACCTTGAGATAGCCATGTATGCAAGAAATGGTCCAGGTGAAAACAACAATCAGAAGTTCAAGAAAACTTTTAATCTGCAATATAATTTCTGCAAACTAAAGGGGCACACTAAGGAAAACTATTGAAAGATAGCAGGCTATCCTCAAGATTACAGGGCCAAGAAGAAGTTCAAACATGAAGGGAACAATACAGCTTACAATGTGTCTTCAATGGATCAGGGTGGCTCTCATTCTACGCAGAAGTGGTCTACTAAGGATGCAGGACAGTCTCTAGTGTCTGATAGCCAGCCAAAGCAGTTAAGTCAGATGGGAAATGCTGCATTCACCAAGGAACAATATGGTCAAATCTTGCAAATGATCAACAAAAATAACTCTGTCAACACACCTTGTGAGTCTGCAAATGTAACAGGTGCAGGTATTTCTGCTTGTCTAGCCTCTTTTGATTCTCAGATATGGATTATAGATACTGGTACTACTAACCATATTGTTCGAAACTCGGACCTATTACTTAAGAAGAGTGTTACAGAGTTGGAAAACCAAAGAAGGTATATCTACTAAATGGTGACACTACAATGGTCACTCATATGGGAACTAGTTATCTGTCAGAAGGAAATAACATCACAGATGTCTATCACATCCCACAGTTTACATGTAGCCTTCTATCAGTATCACAAGTAACTAAGGAGTAGAATTGCTCAGTGAATTTCTTTCCTGATTTCTGTGTTTTCCAGGATCTTTGTACTGGAAAGGTGAGGGGGACTGGTAAGCTTGATGGAGGACTATATATGCTTAGAGATCAGTCAAGGAAAGAGGTTGCAATAGCAACTAAAGCATCTAGTAAACCAGCTGTGGAAAGAACTCAAACTGAAGTACATCTTTGGCATCAAAGGTTGGGACATGCATCAACCAGTGAGCTGAAAAGAGTTATATATCAAGAAGTTCAAGTAATAGAAGACAAAATAAAGCAATGTAGTATCTGTCCTAGTGCTAAACAAACTAGGTTGCCTTCTCTGTCTACTAACAGTCAAAGTACATGTCGTTTTGATCTTGTACACATAGATGTTTGGGGACCTTACAAAGTACCAACTATGAATGGAAATAGATATTTTCTAACAGTGGTTGATGATTTTTCAAGGTACACTTGGATGTTTCTATTAAAACTTAAGTCTGATGTGTGTGTTCAGATTCAACACTTTCTTGTATATTTCAAAACTTAGTTTGACATGGTTATCAAAGTAGTGAGGACTGATAATGGTACTGACTTTGTCAACTAATATGTAAAGAGTTGTTCCAGGAACATGGCATAGTTCATCAAACTACATATCCATATTCTCCTCAGCAAAATGGTGTTGCTGAGAGAAAACACAGACACATACCAGAAGTGACAAGAGCTATCAGATTTCAGGCTGAAATTCCAATAACGTTCTGGGGTTATTGTGTTCTAATTGCAGTATGTATCGTCAATAGGTTGCCTAGTCCAGTCATTCAGCTTATGGGTCCTTATCAAAAGTTGTATAAGAAACCAAATTATGATAATCTCAGAGTAATGGGATGCCTGTGTTATGCCAAAGTACTAAATGAACATGATAAGCTCATGTCTAGAATAAGGACATGCATCATGATGGGGTACTCTAGTACTCAGAAGGGATATGTTCTATATGATTTATCTACTAACATTTTTTCTGTATGTAGAGATGTGTCATTCAGGGAAGATATATTTCCTTTTAAGGAACTCAAGAAGCAGCCTCAGGCACCTCAACATGTTTTCCCTTTAGAAGATCAGTAACCAGTAACTACTGAGGTCATGCAGATTCCTATACAAGTCTCATCCCAAAGGACTATTACCTCAGCCAGCCAGCAAGAGCAGCTACCACCAAAGGAACCTACTCTCAGGCAGTCCATAACAAAGGTATACCAAAGGAGGTCAAGTAGAAGTCAAGGGAATGCTCAACAAGAGCAACAACTCCAAAGTATTCCTACCACTACACAAGCTGCATCTCAACCAGTTGCATCTCAGGATCAAAGAATTTAACAAGAGAAAGAAAGTCACCTGCATGGATGAATGAATTTGTTTCCAAAAACACAAAGAAGGTATCTCATGCTCTTGCAAATCATGTGTCTTATGATAGACTTTCTTAGTCATACAAGAGCTATGTGATGAACACTTCATGTGTTACTGAACCTACAAGCTACTCTGAAGCCTACAAAGACCCTAGATGGTTGGAAGCAATGAAGAATGAAATAGAAACATTGAATTCTAACAACACCTGGAAGGTTGTTACCTTGCCTGAAGGAAAGAAGGCTATTGGTTGCAGATGGATATATAAAGTGAAGTATAAGGCCTCAAGTGAAGTTGAGAGGTTTAAAGAAAGACTAATAAGTATCAAAGGGTTATGGACAAAGAGAAGGCATTGATTACCAAGAAACATTTTCTCCAGTAGTAAAAATGAAGACAGTAAGAACTGTACTTGCAGCAGCAGCTAAAAATCACTGGTGTGTCCAACAAATGGATGTCTACAATACTTTCCTAAATGGTGATCTTTATGATAAAGTGTACATAGATCTACCTCAAGGATTTGCTAGTCAGGGGGAGAATGCAGTATGTAGACTACTCAAATCCTTATATGGTCTTAAACAAGCACCAAGGCAATGGAACACCAAGCTATCAGAGGTTTTGGTAAGATCTCACTTCATTCAGAGTCAATATGATCCATCCTTGCATATCAGGAAGACAACAGAAGGCATCATTCTTGTACTAGTATATGTTGATGACATGTTGATCATAGGAGATAGTGTAAAGCTGATAGAAGAGACCAAGACAATTCTACACCAAAACTTCAAGATGAAGGATCTAGGTGAGCTGAGATACTTCTTATGAATAGAATTTGCAAGGTCTGACAAAGGAATACTGATGAATTAGAGAAAATATGCTTTAGAGTTGCTATCTGAGCTAGGCTTAACAGTAACCAAGCTTGCAGCTACGCCTATGGACTACAATACCAAGCTAACATCTAGACAGTTTGATGAGTATGTTAAGCATAGACAGACTACTGAGGATCCACCAGCAAACCAAGGTGCTTATCAAAAATTGATTGGAAAGCTGTTGTACCTAACCATGACAAGGCCAGACATAGCCATTTGTGTTCAAACTCTAAGTCAGTTTCTTCAAGATCCTAAAAGATCACACATGGAGGCTACACTCAAAGTAGTAAAGTATGTGAAAGGACAACCTGTTCAATGTGTGTTGTTGTCTAGTGGTTTAGATAATAAAGTAAGTGCCTACTGTGATGCAGACTGGGCAGCTTGTCCTCAAACTAGAAGGTCTGTAACTGGTTATTTTGTGAAGATTGGAGAGTCAGTAGTATCTTGGAAATCAAAGAAACAAAACACTATCTCTAAGAGCTCAACTTAGGCAGAGTTCAGAAGTCTGGCAGCAGTGACAACTGAACTGGTATAGATTCTAGGTCTAATGAAGGAAATTGGAAGTGAAGCAATACTACTTGTGGATATGTTCAGTGATAGCAAATCTGCACTACAAATAACTGCTAATCCAATATATCATGAGAGGGCAAAGCATATTGATATTGATTGTTTCTTTATAAAGGAAAAAATATTCCAAGGAATGATCCAGACACACTACATTGCTACTCAAGATCAACCTGCAGACATGCTGACTAAAGGACTGACAAGAGCTCAAGAAACTCATCTAAATACCAAGCTAGGAATCTGTGACATCTTCAGACCTTCCTATCTTGAGGGGGAGTGTTGAAGACATTGAAAAAGTAGTGAACTCAAACAAAAAACAAAGTAGACTTGGTTCCAGCTTTCAGTTATAACTATTCTAATAGTTAGTTACAAAGTAGTTAACGACTAGTTGAGTTAGTTAGGCATATCACAAGCTAGTATATATACATAAAAAATGTACATTGTTCTATTCATTCAATAGAAGCATTTACTCTTCTCTCTCATCTTCTTTTTCTCTCTGTTCTCTTCTCTCCCTTCTTCTATAAACACTATCAAACTCTGTACTTCCTCCATTGTTGAATAAACAAGAAGCTTACTGATATCTTGTATAATTACAGAGTTTAACACTTATATAATGCCTTGATTTTTAGTTCTTGAAGGTTTCTCTTTGGGTTACTACTAATTTGTTGAACTTCGTCGTGGTGAGATGGCATATGTCAATCTCTTACTGAACCCGGAGCATTATACAGGTTACACTGGTCCCTCAGCCAGGCGAATATGGGATGTTGTATATTTAGAGGATTATCCAAAATGTGAGTTAATGATCCTTTCAATTTGTCTTTGTAGAATTACATTCCGAAGGAGACCATTGAAATGAGAAATAGACTTCTTAAGTTAGGATATTAAATTGTTGAAGTCTGCTGGTACTCGTGCAAATTACTTTTTGTCGTGCTGTATTGTCTTTGCGAGCTATTCTTATGTTTTCAAATCCATTATCACTGTGAACACAGAAGTTACAATTCTGTGTGTAGATGCATCTGGTAAGATTTTCCAGAAAAAAAAGGTTTTATACAAGCTAATATCTGGTCTACGCTCTTCAATCTCAATACACATAGCTGCTGATTACTTGCTTGATGAAACTACAAATCTAATTAGTTTGTATCTAATATGCAGCATGTTTCTCTTACTACTTGCCAAAAAGTGGCTAAACGACACTTGCAAAAGCCTACAACAGCAAGGCTGAACCTGTTGCATTTATAAAATTCTTTATGAAGTGTGAACTATTATTTTTTGGAGCACTTTAACAGGGAAACTGACTGCTTTTTAGCAATTTCAGTGGGGTACCAATCCAGATCTGATGTATGATCGTGTTCTACAGTATCCTGACTGTGTCAGAAACTTGTACTTTACTTTTCTCTTTATTCTCCACGCTGTTACAAAAGTGAGTTCACACTCATACACCTATTTTGGTAACTCCCATAATGTTAATATTGTATGCATTTATTTATTGGGTCATCTACACCCTTCTTGATGTGCTATACAGGCAAAAGATTACTTGGAGCAGGCTGAGTATGATACTGGTAATCCTGAGAAAGACCTTAAAGTAGAGTCCCTTATACAACAACTATTATACAACCAGAAACTGCAAGCTGCATGTCCAGTTCCGTTTGATGAAGCTAAACTATAGAAAGGCCAAAGTGGACCTGAGCTAATAAAGCAGATTCAAAAGCAATTCAGGAATGTCAGGTTGCAATATTCATCTTGATTTCAGCCTTTATTTTCTTCCTTTGAAACGATTGACCAAACTGGCTTGGTTATCTAATGAATTGTTCTCAAGTTAATTTCCTAAAATTCAGAAAAGAAAGTTCTAAAGGCTATCATCTTGCTTATACATGCTGCACTAATCACCTTATGACTGTATTTTGAGTTGACTGCATCAGTACATTTATACTTCAGTCTATTTATGTACGCATATACATACACAAGATTTTTGGCTCTTTCTGCAGTCTTGTGTATGTTGTTCAAAAGTAGTAGTTGCTATGTTGTTTACCATATGACTGAACAATTTGGTATGCAATTTTCATGTTGCAGTGCTATCATGGATTGTGTACTATGTGAGAAATGTCGATTATGGGGAAAGCTCTAGGTTCTTGGACTTGGAACTGATCTAAAGATTATTTTCTCAGTTGATGGTGAATCTCGGCATGATCAACATTGAGTTTTCTTTTGTCTTCCACCAGCAAACCTCTCTCTCTCTGGAACAAATATGTGGTATTCACGCCTAGCTATGTTTCTAAGTCTCTCTCTCTAGTCTCATGTATTACTGCAGTTACAAAGAAATGAAGTGATTGGTCTGGTAAACCTCCTTAACCGGCTATCAGAATCAATCATACTTGTACAGGAAATGAGCCCGATATTTGAGAAGACAACGAAGGGGCTAAGTCTGCATCCAACTGCTAAACTAGTAAACTCGTGGAGAAGACTATGGGAAACAGTAGTAGGGGATAGGTAAACATAGGGTAAAGTGGACCCCTAGTGATTATTTAGCTTCTGCTACCCTAGCATCACTGACTTAGCTTTTTACTCTTTGATGTAGTAATATTCAGTTATTTCAAATCTATAATGGAGCATCTAGATGCAAAACTCCCCGATAACATCACAACATATGAGGCTGCTGCATGTGGAAAGCTATGCCAGTTTGTCTCCGAAGGCATCTACACCTATGAGGTTATTATTACTCTTTCCCAACATAGATGCTGTCAATTTAGACAAGTTTGTTCGTCTCTGAGGTGTCTAGGTTTAGCTTGCATGCACATCTTACCTCACGCTAGCACATGTGATGATCACCTAGCATTTTATTTTTGTCTCTAATGGGATTTGAATCCTAATCACCCATAGATTTTCACTCACTTCAATGGCCATTAGATCACACTCCTAGGTGACTAGTCTATTCTTTGACTTCACAAATTGTCTTCGAATACCAAGATATTCGGCATTCATTTCATTTATTGTCTCAATATGATATTCATTTTGGCGGATATATTTAAAACGCAATAAGTTTCTTGGGGATTTAGCAGAGAACAATGCATCTTCTATAATTAATTTTGTCCCCTTAGGCAGAAATATAGTAGCTCTTCCAGAGCCTTCAATTAATTTTAAATTATCAAAGATTGTTGTAACATTTGCTTTTCTTCTAACTAAGTGGGAAAAGTAGTTCTCATCTTTAAAAATTGCGTGCATTGTCCGGGTATCAATTACACAAATATCGTCACGATCGATTATTGATCCAAATAAAATTTGAGGAGTATCCATATTCTTCAAGATGAAAATATAAACAAAGTAAATATTACAGCATTACTAGCACATAACGTATTGCACAAATTTTATTTATTTACAAGACTAGTGAGATACTACTTATAGAAATGTAAACTAATACAACTTAACATAAAGTAAAACAATCAGACTATTTCATGTCCATCACCGACAGGGTGAGTAACATGTTCTTTAAAAACTACAAAGAAATCTGAGACTTCTAAGTCCATGGGCTCAACATTATCTTTAGAGAGGAAGTTTGCTTCAAGTTATTATCAGTTTTCTTAAGGAGCGCCTGATAGAGCTTCACCAGATGTTATGGAACATGGTAGATGTCCATGTGTCAAATTAATGGTCATATGACCTCATTTTAATAAGGCAAAATGCCTACTAATCTTCCACCTTTTAAAGTTGTCAAGTTGGATAAACTTGTATCTCAGGCTATAAATAGCCATTTTCTATATTAAGAAAATGGGTGGAAAAAGACTACTCTTTGTTATTTTGTTACTTTCTTTACAAAATTTATATCACGTTATCAGCATGAGTTTATGCAAAAACTTTTAACAACAATAAAGATTAGTATTTATTTTTCTTAAATAATGTCAAATATATTCAATGCGAATTTATTGGGCAATACTTACATGTCTTGGGCACCGGATGCCGAAATACATTTGGATGCGATGGGTCTAGCAGAAATCATTAAAAATGATAATCAGGCATCAAATCAGGACCGAGCCAAGGACATGATATTTCTCCGTCATCATCTTGACGAAGGTCTGAAAATGGAATACCTCACTATTAAGGATCCACTTATATTGTGGAATAATTTAAAAGAAAGATACGACCACCTGAAATGGTCGTTCTTCCACAGGCACATTATGAGTGGACTCATTTGAGGTTACAGGACTTTAAAAATATAACTGATTATAATTCTGCGATGTTTGGAATTAAATTGCAACTAAATTTATGCGGAGAAAATAACTGATCACGACATGTTAGAGAAAACATTCTCTACCTTTCCCACCTCGAGTATGCTCTTGCAGCAGTAGATCGAGAAATGAGATTTAAAAAGTATTTTGACTTGATTGCTCATCTTCTAAGTTGCTGAACAACATAATGAGCTTTTAATAAAAAATAATGAAAGTCGACCTCTTGGTACTACTTTATTTCCTAAAGTGAATGTTGCACATGTTCATCAAATCAAGTGTGAAAGAAGCCTTAACCTTAGTCGTGGTCGTGGAAGAATTTTAATCAATCGCCTTGCAATAAACAATGGCCCTCGACACCAGCAGTGTAAAAAGAGAGGTGAAGCTCCTGAAGCAGTGCCAATGAGAATTATATTCAATCAGATTAAAAAAATCGTTGTACGGTCTAAAACAATCAGGGCGTATGTGGTATAATCGCCTAAGTGAGTACTTGAACAGAAAAGGTTACATAAATGATGTCATTTGTCCTTGTATTTTCATTAAGAAAGCGACATCAGGGTTTGTCATACTCACTGTTTATGTGGATGCCATAAATATCATTGGAGCTCCAGAAGAGGCCCAAAAGGCAATTGAATATCTAAAGATAGAATTCGAAATGAACGATCTTGAAAAGATAAAACTTTGTCTTAGTCTGCAAATTGAACATTTAGCAGATGGGGTCTTTATTCATCAAATTGCCTACACCGAGAAGGTTTTGAAATGATTTTACATGGATAAAACATATCCGTTAAGTACTCCAATAGTTGTTTGATCACTCAAAGTGAGTAAAGATCCATTCCGACTTCTGAAAGAGGGTAAAAAAATTCTTGATCCAAAAGTACCATATCTCAGCTGGTTAGAGTTTCATATTGATAACGTGATATAAATAATGTAATGAAAGTAATAAAATAAGAAAGAGTAATCTTTTTCCACCAATTTTCTTAGTATAGAAAATGACTATTTATAGCTTAATACAAGTTTATCTTGACAACTTTAAAAGGTGGAGGATTAGGAGGCATTTTGCCTTATCAAAATGAGGCCACATGGCCATTAATTTGACACTTGGACATCTACCATTTTCCATAACATTTCTACTATATAGAAATGTCATCATTCGGACGATCAAGGTATGGCCGTAAATATGCTAACTTTCAAGGGTAAAGTGATAAGCTTCTTTTTAAAACAAAACCACGACTTTCCTTACCCTTCTAGATATTTCTCTTTCTCTCTCTCTGCAGTCCGCACACA
Organism: Capsicum baccatum var. pendulum; assembly: GCA_030864225.1. Classification (NCBI taxonomy): domain Eukaryota; kingdom Viridiplantae; phylum Streptophyta; class Magnoliopsida; order Solanales; family Solanaceae; genus Capsicum; species Capsicum baccatum. The sequence goes on from CM061554.1 coordinate 45,827,706, forward strand.
ATCATACAATTCTACTTCCTCAAGCTCTCAAACAACAAATTCAGATCCAAATAACAAAAGAACACTAGCTTCTGAGATATGATGCTCGGTGGTTCACTATTTTCTCGTTGTTTCTTTGTATTTAAGCGGTGATCGATAGAACGATTCAAACGAAGGTACAAGAAGTTACTGGTTTTAGCTTCGGATATGACTACCATTGGGCGTATTACTTGAATCGGTTTGACAAAGAGGTAAGTTTGCTAAGTGTACTATTTTAGAGGCATATTTTTATTAACACCCTTATACTTTTCTTATGGCGTTCTTCCATGGGCCAACATCTGATGATTCTCATAAATGATAAGTTGTTCTTGCCATTATCATGTGAGATTTAGAAAGAGGATTTAATTTCCCTAAACTTGTATTATATCTCGGGGTTCCAAAATGACCCCAAACTATTGACAAATCCTTCCATACCTTGATATGGTAAGACCTATAGTTGGATTTTGCTAATCATTTAGATGGAAATCGATCTCTGACTAATTCAAATGTACAAAATGTAGTATAGTACCTTGTTAGTGTAGCTGTTTGCAATTTGTTCTTGGAACATCTTTTGATTGATCTTTCTAGATGCATTTGGGAATCAGGACTTCTTTTTGGTACTTTTCTTGGACACAATACATGAAAGGAAGTCATTTTCTTTGGTGGAATGATATTTATGGAACCATCACATGATCCTTCTCCAACTGTACTTTACACTTTGATAAGTAATAAAGACACCACAAACCTACAGTATGATTGGCATGTATCCTTAAAGGAACTCCTATGTGAACTTATGGCAAGTGATACTAGCAATTGCTGATCTGAGAAGCTTTAATCCAGGTATCACTTGAGCATACAAAGATGCTAAGGCATCTGTTGAAAATGCTATTCCTGGTTGCTAAAGAATCATGCTTTCCTTCAGTACTGCATCCTTGGACATTATTTATTGAAGAATCTTTATTCCGAACTCACCTCTTCATAAATACTTATGTCAAGTGAAGTAGTGAAATGTGGTAATTGATTTATTGAAGAATCTCTTGTGATATTTATTAAAAGGGCAGCCCAGTGCACTAAAGCTACCGCTATGTGTGGTGTCAGGGGAAGGGCCCCACCACAAGGGTGTATCGTACACAACCTTACCTTGCATTTCTGTCAGAGGCTGTTTCCAAGGCTTGAACCCATAACCTCTTGTGATATTTATTAATTGTGGTAATTGCAGAAGCACATCCAACGCTGCAATAATTTTTCTTTAGGTAGAACATGCTACCAGCTATTGCAGGTTAGTTGGTGATTCACATTTTTGGTAACTTCTCGACAAACTTCTTATGGAGCCATCTGCTTACATTTCCCCTTCCCCTTTGGCAGGAGAGATGTCTTGAAAATGACATTCTCCTTCACTATATACTTGAGCTATCTGATTTATGCACCTCTATATATTGCTGGACCAATTATTAGCTTCAACGCATTTGCTTCATAGGTAATCATGATTCTGTAGTTTTCTTTTTCCTTGTTTATGTTCTTATACTTGTGCTGCTCTGCTACGATGTTAACAATATGTGCGAAAATGCTGTTGAATGCATTTTCTTCATTCTCCTCTATATTAAGGGTCATTGGTAGTGTCATCAGCGAGATATAGCAGAGGTGGGACTGATAAGAACTGTATACATATTGTGATTACAGTCATGCTCTTTTCTGCTACATCTTGAATCTGTTCTTACTGTCTGCATTATATTTGCCCAATATGCCTGCTTGCCCCATTGCAATGTAGAGTAAAATTTTGAATCAGCACTTGTTTTGATCCAGCACTATAACCTTCTTTTTTTTTTTTTTTTTGAAGAGCACCGATCTCATTGTTGCTTGATGTCTTGTCATTGTAGCCTGATGCTTATGGAATCAATGACACATTTCTTTTATTACAATGCATTTGCCATTAGGTGAGGTTATGTAATTCAGACCATTCTGATTACTTTAAACTAAGCTATGATTTTATTCTGGGTGACTGATTTTTCTGTAAATTTGCAGTGGCATCCTTTGGACATCTTCATCGTCGGGTATGGGGTAAGTGTTGTATTTAGAATTTTTGAGCTACTTTAACTCTTCGACTGCTCTGTTTATATTCATAGAGAAAAGCATAATGAAAACACCTACTTAAATTTATTTCTCAGAAAAATGGAGAAGTTAGTGAAAGTTCCCTCTGGTAGTAGGTAAAATATCCCTGTTGAGAGGTATTATTCTGTAAGAATAGATTCCTCTCACTCATGATACGTGGAGCTTCAATTTGTGCTCTGTTGCGTCATTGACTTTTACAGTGCCGATCCTGTATTTGACTGTTTTCAACGTTTTGTTTGAATAACTATTATCCGCTTAATGAGTCTCTGTAATTCAGACACCAACACATGCCACTATTTGCCATTGATTGTGTTCTCCTCTATATAAGATATAAGATGATCCTTTGGATTGCTGGTTTGCAGACGATAGGATGTACAATTCATGTAATAATCTTCATGACAAAACAGGTATTGAACTTCTTGTGGCTCAAGTTTTTTGTCTTTTGGCGCTACTTTCGCTTCTGGTCACTGGTAATTTTGTTGAACTTGTGCTTTTTCTCCATTACTTTTATTACTTTCTGTAGCTTATTATCCTTTCGCTTCTCTTTCATTTTGGAGGCTGATGCTTATTTGTTTGGGTGCATAAAAATACATCGACATTAGAAATTGTTAATTATGCAGGCGTCTATTACCTTTCTAGATTTATTTTTTACTTTCTATTTAACCACTTTCACTAATTACCTGATAAAGTAAAACAAGTTAAAACATAGTATGTGACTGAAATTGAGATTTGGATTTCTATAGATTTCCTTTTACGAAGTGTTTCATGGACTGCATTTTCTCCATTGTATATTGTGTATTGTCTTTTGTTTAACAGGTACAAGTACTTTTCTGTTTGTCAAGCTTCAGTAAATATTTTATTTCTATAGTTTTAATGAATTCTTATTAATTGATGGACCTTTTTTATGTTTTCTGTAATTCACATGTTGTTGAAAGAAATCACATGATTTACTGAACTAGCATTTGAGGAAGCTAAAATATGGTGTTTGATTGAGATTTGTCTGCAAACATTTCATTTCCCTTCCTAAATTTTAAATGTGTTTTCTTATCCAATCCTTCAGGAAATCATCAGTAACAACTTGCGTCTAAAAGTTCTTGTGTCTGTTTTTTCCTTTTTGTGATTTCAGCAGACTGCACCTTGTACCATCAAGTGCTTGCATGACCTACATTTCAATAAAGATGAGTCAAAAATTCCAATATCTTAAGTGGAGAGATTATGTGGTGATGATTTTCAAAGAGCACAAATCTGGGTGATGGTTATTCTGAATCTTTTAGCAAAGATGGGTGTTTAACTGCCACATAATAGCTTTACAAAACTGATGAAGTTTGCATTGGAGGTTTATGAAGAATGTAAGTCAATATTGTTATAATCTGAACTTTCTTCATTTACATTCCATTATTGCCATAATTGTAATTGGGAATTCTCTTGCTGGATCATTTACATATTTTGGTCAGTGATGTAACGCTATCGGCCATTACCAGACAATTCCAGATATGTTCTGCAGTGACATGGGACTGTTTGATTTATTAATTCCCGATAGCCTCTTCTACCGAAAAAAGAGGCTGTTGTTTAGGTTGATCAATTTGTTTGTTTGCAATAATAAAGAAATTAATATAGCTATGTGAACTCAACCTGATACTTGTGCAGGTGAGAGATAGCAGGTACTCGGCGTAATGGTCTATATTTCCCCCAACTTCCACTATCATCACCAAAGAAAAGTTACGTGGACTCCAATCCACTAAAGAATGTTATAGTTATTTCAATCTTAATGAATTCCTGAAAATTGTGATTAAAAACTTGATAGCAACTGACTTCAAGTTGCTTAGCTAAACAGATTTCTTCAGTTGCTATTGAATAGGTTCAATATTTCTACTGTTCATGTTGGCTCATCTCTCTCTCTGCCCCTACCCACCCGCAAGACACGTTTTTTGACGGGACTTACTACTGGGGCCTCTCAGCCCCCCTTGAGTGGTGTATTTGTTGCTCTCTCTCTCTCTCTCTCTCTCTCTCTCTCTCTCTCTCTCTCTCTCTCTCTCTCTCTCTCTCTTCCCCCAACTCCCTCTGATCCTCCAGAAATATCTTTTGATTGGACTAAGTATTATGATCCCTTATGCCCCCTTGAGAGTGCATTTCTTGAAGTGTGACATTGTGCCGGATATTTTGATTATTTTTGTCCGGCAACCTTTCTTCTGTAGTGCGCGGTTCGTGCAATCTGTTAAGCGGTTAGAGTTCTTGTTTAGCTTGGAGTTAATGATCTTACACTATGTGTTTTGTTTATCTTGGTGTTAATGATCTTACATTATGTGTTTTCAGGTTGGTGAACTGTGAGATGTTTCAAATAAAGGGAATAATGCTGAGATAAAAGTGTTTCTAGAAGTAGAATTATGCTTGGTAGTACATCACTTGCCTATTTTCTTCCCTTTTGTGATTCACGTGTTTCATGTTTTGTCCGTAGCTTTATTCGTCATGTTTTACTTTTGTGATTATTTAGTTTTGCGAATTCTTGCAGGATCTGGGACCTTTATCTCCACCAGGAAAGGTCAAGGAAGTAATTCTTCTGTTTTTCAAACTTTATGACCCTTTGGAAGAGAAGATAAGGTATTACATCTCGCTTCTTAATAGCAGGAATACATAACTAAGGCAGTAATTTCATGCTTGAATTGGAGATCTCCTCATTATATTTTGTGAACACTCGGGTACATGGAATGCTGCTTTGTACTTTTAATCAATCTAGACTTCTAAAACAGACATCATAGAGTACTGAATGTTACACTGTAGTTAGCATGAAATTACAACAACAAAGGGCCAAAAGAAGAAAGACTAGGTCAAAGCTTTTGAACTTAGTGAGGATATCATACTAATGGGGTTAATTCTCCAAATTTAATGAATTTGAAACTTGGAAGTGTTGTCATAGTCCAATTTCTTTGGGCTGCGTATATGAGAAGCCCTGATTAGGTATTTTGGTCTTTCTCTGCTTGATTTCCTTTTTGTTTGTCAGGTATGTTGGGGGAATGTTTGTAAACAGAAGTAGCAAGCCGCTGGAGATATTGACAAAGCTGAATGAGTTGGCTGGCTTTTTGCCTGATGAAGAAATTGATTTTTTTGAGGTTGGTTTTCTTGTTCTTCCTACCAATTTTTCTTTTAACTCTTAACGTATGATACATGATCTTTCTGGATTTGCTACTCACAGGAGATAAACTTTGAACCGATTGTGATTTGTGAACACATTTGACAGTAATACGAATTTTTGTGAGTGAGGTAAGTGCAATCAATTGCCAGTTGGCACTTTTGGTTTTTTATGTTTTTGCTGGTGTTGTCGAATTTTCCGTAGTTTTTTCATTTTGTTTCTTCTGCTGGACTTATTAGCTATGTATCTTTTTGCAATACTATTTTGGCTCTGCAGATGGGAGATGGAGATATAATTTGCTTTTAGAAATCCCTTCGAAATCAATGTGGTGAACAATATCGCTTTCCTAAGGTTCCCTCTTTTTTGGAGTATGGGCAGAGTCATCGGGTATATTCTGCACACTATTATAGGACAAGAGTAATGAAAGGGGACTAAGGACAAGGCAGTAAAAAATGGGGAAGAAAGAATACTAGTTGGGACATGTCACTGGTTCAAGCCTTGGAAATAACTTTTTGTTGAAATGCAAGATAAGGCTGCGTACAATAGGTCCTTGTTGTCGGGCCCTTCCTGTGACCCTGCGCATAGTTATTTTTACCCATTAAAGTTTCAATCTTTATCTGATTTCTGATAAATCTGAAGCTTACCAATTTCATTTCACTCCATATTCTTGTCATTTACACAGAATTTTGCTGTATTTTTTTGTCTTAATTTGAAGCTCGGATTAGTGTCATTATGGTGTATTATTAGTGTTCAACATTATTACTCTTCTGGGTTGGAAGGAAAATTTCTTTTGGTTCTTTATACTTTTGCTTTTAATGGGGAAGTACATGGTTTTAATTTGAATCTTAATAGCTCGGTTGGTTGGTTATTCGATATGGGACGAATCTTAATAGCTCGGTTATTCGACCGCCCAAACTTTCACTTTGTTGGTGAGGTCATATAAGACGAATCTTAATCGCTCGGTTGGTTTACGGAGATCACTTTCTTTTATAACCATGGGGCGACTTCTACTACAGTTAGTATAAGTTATGACCAAGAAATTGTGAAAAAAATCATTAAATTGGAAAATATATGGGTACCTCTTTTCTTGATTGGGAAAATAGTCGGAAAAGTTAATATTTTTTTTTTCTAAGACTTGGATTGGTTGTCGGAAGGACACAATTTATGTTTATGTTTTACTGTGCGTATTGTAAAGAGCAACGTACGCCGTGTTCATACATATAAAACCTTTGAATTGTTGATACGTCTGTTTTAATTTCAATTATGGGGCATCATATTTACTATTGCTATTGAAAGAAAACTTGAATGCTTTCATTAAAACTTTAAATAAAAAATTACACAAATACACAACTTATGTTTTCAATATTACAAAAAAAATTTAACTCCCTAAACATATTACAAAAATTCCACCATATAGATAGAATGTTAGGTATATGTTGGCTATGTTATGTATATTAATAGGGAGAGAGAGTAAAGTAATTAAAAAAGTGGAAGAGTATAATTACTTCTAAAAAAGTTGGTATTTATGTTATTTATACAAATTTAAATGCTTGGTTTGTTGGGCCTGTGCTGATATAGGTCATGCCCCTTAGTGTAATGATACATAATACCTCTTCTGTGTTAAAATACTTATTATAATTTTTTTTGGTTGAAAGTCATCCGATTGGTGGCAAGGGGTCGTCAGCAAAGCAAGACTAAGGGGAGAAAAGGAAGGTCCAAATCAAAGGGCTGAGCCAGTGGCGGATCTACATTAAAGTCAGGGGGTTCATCCGAATCCCTTTCGGCGGAAAATTATGTTATATATACATGGTTAAAATTATTTTTTAGGTATATATATTAGATGTTGAACCCCCTTCGATTAGTTTTTATATTCACTAATGAACCCCCTTAGCAAAAATCCTGGCTCCGCCACTGAACCGAGCTGTTGCCAAAGATGAGTGTGCTTTCTGTCATGAGAAATGACACCGGAAGAAAGACTGTCCGAAGTTGAAAAAGAAAGAAAAGAGACCGCAAGATCCGCAAGATGCAAATGTTGCAGAATGCAAAAGTGATGCAGAATCAGATGTTTTCTTAGTTGTTATGCCTTCAACATCATCTCATCCAGATGAGTGGATATTGGATTCAGCATGTACCTATCATATGTGTCCCATTCGGGAATGATTTTTTGAGTTTCAGGAACTTAATGGTGGGGTTGTCTACATGGGTAATGATAATATAAATATAAATTTTGTCCTTATTTTAAGATGTCTTTTTTCTATTATATTGTTATGAGAAAAAAATGTAATTTATTGTATTTTTTTGTACGATTTTTGAATATCTACATTTTGATTTTAATTCTTGAACTTCTAAACTAATTTAATCATTAAATTTAATTTAACAAGTGTTTGATTGAGAATGCTCGAGTGATTGATCACTACAGAAAAAAGTCATTTGTTATTGTAGTTACCAATGTAAATAAGCAACAATTAATATGATACGTGAATGTCATGTAGCATCTAGTAATATGATATTTCCATGATTGTATGCAACATACATTTGGAATCTTATGATATGTCCATGATAGTGATACATTGTAGTTAGTTTAATTAATCTTTAGAGAAAATAGCTTGTTACCCTCCTGAACTATACCCGAAAGAGTTGAGACATACCTTTAACTTTAGAGGGGTCCTATTACGCCCCTAAACTATTTAAAAGTGGATTTATTACCCCCCCCCCCCCCCCCCCCCCGACGCTGTGATGTGGCAAGAGAGTGTGTTTCACTCTCTTTAAAGAGAGTGAGAACCGAATTTTTTATTAAAAGTTAATTTTTAATATTTTTTTTTCTTTATTCATTTTTAATTATTCTTTATTCATTTTTAATTATCATTTTCTTCATCTCCAAGCACATAATCGATTGGTTTCGACTTCAAATTCATCAAAAATTTTAAAATGGGTATTGTTCATTGATTCTAATTTCAAGATCGTCGAAATTTTTAAAATCAATATTTTTCATTATTTTCGACTTGAAGGTCCTTGAAAATTTTAAAATTCTCTATTGTTTCTGATTTTAAAGTTATTGAAAATTTTAAATTCGGCATTGTTCATTGTTTCCGAATTCAAAGTCGTCAAAATTTTTAAAATTGGTATTGTTCGTTGTTTCCAACTTTAAGGTCATCGAAAATTTTAAATTCGGCATTTTTCATTGTTTCCAGCTTCAAGGTCGTTGAAAATTTTGAAATTGGTATTGTTCGTTGTTTCCGGATTTAAAAATCCTCAAAAAATTTCAAAATCGATATTGTCCATTATTTCTGAATTCAAGGTCATCGTAAATTTTAAAATGGGTATTGTCCATTATATCCGACTTCAAGGTCGTCGAAAATTTCAAAATTCTCTATTGTTTCCGACTTTAAGGTCAAGGAAAATTTTAAATTCGGTTTTTTCATTGTTTCCGGCTTCAAGGTCATCAAAAATTTTAAATTCTATATTTTTCATTGTTTCCGGCTTCAAGGTCGTTGAAAATTTAGAAATTGGTATTGTTCGTTGTTTCCGGATTTAAAAATCCTCAAAAAATTTCAAAATCGATATTGTCCATTATTTTCAAATTCAAGGTCATCGTAAATTTTAAAATGGGTATTGTCCATTATTTCCGACTTCAAGGTCGTCGAAAATTTAAAAATTCTCTATTGTTTCGACTTTAAGTTTATTGAAAATTTTAAATTCGGTATTGTTCATTGTTTCCGAATTCAAGGTCGTCGAAAATTTTGAAATTAGTATTGTTCGTTGTTTCCGACTTTAAGGTCATCGAAAATTTTAAATTCGGTATTTTTCATGGTTTCCGGCTTCAGGGTCGTTGAAAATTTTGAAATTGGTATTGTTCGTTGTTTTTGGATTTAAGATTGTTGAAATTTAATAATTGATATTGTCATTGTTTCCCACTTCAAGATTGTCGAAAATTTCAAATTCGATGTTGTTTATTATTTTTGACTTCAAGATCGTTGGAAATTTCAAATTTGGTATTGTTCACTATATCCTGCTTCAAGGTCGTCGAAAAATTATTTGCACAGAAGTAAGAATAATAAAGTTTGAAAAGAAAAAGAGATGAAAAGTAATGATGAAAAAAATGATGAAAAATGATAAAAACATATAAAAAATGGAAAAGAAAGTAAATGAAAATCAATTTTAAACAAAAAAACACGTGTCAAAATGCTATGGGCACGTGTATCACACTCTCTTGCCAAAAGCCTGGTTGTCAGCGTTCGGGGGGGGGGGGGGTAATAAATCTACTTTTAAATAGTTCAGGGGTAATAGGACCCCTCTAAAGTTAAGGTGTGTCTCAATTTTTTCGGGTATAGTTCGAGGGGGGAGGGGGGGTAACAAGCTATTTTCTCTAATCTTTATATACAACTTGATTATTAAAATTCATAGCAAAATTAGGCGTTGGGTCTGTGCAAAGCACGGACATACCTATCTAGTTATACAAAAAAATGAAGTTAATACATAAAAATGACCCTACACTTGACATCAAATTATAACTTTGACCTTAAACTTTGATAGTGCAAAAATATGACCTTTAACTATTCAAAACTGCATAAATATGACCTCCAATCCTACGTGGCAAAATGCGTGTTCAACACGCAAAACTAGGCGTGTCCAGCTTAAAATCTAAGGGCATAATATATAAAATATGACCTTAAACTTTGACAGTGCACAAATATGACCTTTAAATGACTTTTCACTATTATTTTTTTATTATTTTTGTCTCAAAGATGAAAATGACATCTAATTTCTTTGGTCATTGCGGAAAAAGAGCAATATTGAAGATTTATTAATTAGGTGGGTCAGCCTCATACGAAAAAATCGCGCAAGTATGTATATATATTATAAAGCAGAGGGCGAATTTAAGTTATATAATATATCTAAATATAATTTATTTAAATATTAAATTAAAGATGAAACTATACTAATAATAAAAAAATTATAGTTTTAATAAAACGTTATTAAATTAACGTTATTAAGGATAGTAGTAGTAGTATATTAAATTAACGTTATTACAATGTTATAAAATTAATGTTATTAAAATATTATTAAATTAATCCAGGAGCGGACCTACGTGGTTGCCAAGGGGTTCACCCGAACCCCCTCGATAAAAAAATTACGTTATATATATAAGGTAGAAAATCTATATTTATGTAAGTATATTAATGTTGAACCACATGAAATAAGACACTTAGATAGCCAGTGGTGTTATTTACTCTTCTTGGGCGCTTCCTTCAGCCTACTACGCGGGTTTGATTTTTTAATTAAAAAAAAAAACTAGGTGTTGCATCTATAGAAATAATAATAATAATAATAATAATAATAATAATAATAATAATAATAATAATAATAATAATAATAATAATAAAAATGATGCCTTTTTAACACAAAAAGTAAAACTTTGACAGTGCACAAATATGACTTTAAACTATTCAAAACTTCACAAATATGACCTCCCTCCAAGTCAACCATTTTAACGATGTGACACTGTGTGATTGGATTACCTTTCCACGTAGGCGCGAGTGAAACTCACGCATGGGGTTGCAAAATCGGAGGTCATATTTGTTCAGGTTTTGAATAGTTAAATGTCCTATTTGTGTACTATCAAAGTTTAATGTCAAAATTATAATTTGGTGTCAAGTTTTAGGTCATTTTTATGTATTAACTCATAAATGAACTAACCAACTTTTAGGAAAGAGCCGTGGCGTCATTGTTTTTTTTTTTTTTTTGGCTAAGTTACCAATAGGTTGGGCTCCTAAGTATTCTTTCATATCAGACAATTTTAAAAAGGTAGAACAAATTCAACCAAATTCAGAAGAATTATTGGATTAACAACCAACAGAAAAAACAAATTCATTAATAGTAAACAAAACAATAATACTTTTATTATTAATAAAAATTAATAAAAATTTAGAAAAACTTATTAAAGAAAAAAATATTAGAAAAGCAAGTTAGCCAGAATAAGAATATAGATAAATTAATCAAACAAATAAAAAAAAGAGAAGTAACTCCTCAAAAAGAAAATATAAAGATTACTAAAAAACAACCATGGATCTTTTTCAGATAGGTTTAGAACAATTGTAGATAGGCCAAGAGTAAGTTTCTCTCAAGATAGATTAAAAAATAATATGCTGGTCAAAATACTGAATACATCAAGAACAACCAAAAGACAATAATTAAAAGAAATAATAAACATAAAAAAAGATATACAAACCTTTCAACAAAATAGGCTAAAATTATTGAATTTCAAGATATTATATAGTATAAGAACTTTTTCAACGCAGGCTCAGCTATATAGACATTATAGAGAAGAAAAAATGTGTTTTATAGGTAATAATAGTAACAACATGAATTTAATACGTCGAGAGTTTTTAAAAGAAATTAAAAAATCTAATATGAATCTCATGCACATGGAACTAATAGTAATAGGACTGAAAGGACTAACTCGAAAAAAATCTAGGAGCTAAGATATTAATCACTATATATGATGATAGATGGTCAAATTCAGAAAAATCTATAATAGAACTAACAGAGGTACACATGTCTAACAATGGAGGATTTTTTTACTGTAATTCTGAATACATGATAAATTCTTTTCAATTTAAGAAATACATAAAAACAAGTATTCAGACAAACGAATATGAGGAAATGAATAGCGACAATAACTTATTAGTATGTTATAGAAAAAATTGCTATCAATAGTAACACTAAATTTATATTTAAACTTAAAATTGAAGATATAGTAAGCCTAATGAAAAATAAAGATATAAAATTAATGAAATCTTTAAAAATAAATTTAAAAGAATATGCTGGGTTAGAATGAAATTTAAAAAATTTTAGTAAAAAAAAAACTTTAAAATCAAATGATCACTTAATGTATACAATTAATAAAAGACAAACTTCTATTAGATTTACGGATTATAGGTATATAGATAAAAAACAAATTGACGAGGAATTTGAAGAAAGTGATAATAATGAATATATGAATACAGAGATAATATCAAAATCAAAATTTGAAGTAGATGAAGTTATAATAAAAGCGAAAATTATGTATAAGATAAATAATGATCAAACATTTAAATGTAAAGACTGTAAAGTCAAAAATTTAAATTTTATGAAGATCAAAGAACATTTTAAAATATATGAATCTTGAACAGATAATTATGGATATAAAAATAAAAATTGATTAACAGATGAAATACAAGAAGACAGTGATCAAGAAATAATTTTTAGCATAGATGAAAGAGAAAAGTATAAAAGAATTAATGAAAAATGCCTCAAGTAATTCAAGCCTTTTTTAAAAAATAACTTCGATGCAAAAAATACAAATTAGTAAAGAAAACTTACCAAGGCATAAAGTATACAAGATAAATCCTGATGAAATAACAACACATGACCCCCACTTATAGAACTCAGTAATACAACAACAACAACAACAACAAACCCAGTGTATTCCCACCTGGTGGGGTCTGGGGGGGGGGGGGGTAAGATGTACGCAGTCCATACCTCTACCTCTAACGAAGTAGAAGAGAAAGGGATGCAACACGAGGACTTCCCAGGGGGTCACCCATCCTAGTACTACTCTCGCCCAAGCACGCTTAACTTCGGAGTTCTGATGGGATCCGGTGCGTTAGTGCTGGTATAATCGCATCCATAGAACTCAGTAATAAACATATGAAAATGTATAAAACTCGGTAATAGACATATAAAAAAGTATGATAATAGCAAATTATATATCGATAAATGAGGCTTTCTTAGGAGAATCTACTAAAAGATTATGGAAAATATATAAATTAGAATTCCCCGAGGAATCTCAAGGATTAGTAACATAAGTTCTAATCCATATAATTTTACAAATAAAATACATAATCTAATAACAGGAGAAGACCCAAATAGTGGTTTAGTAACATTATAAAAGAATTTTCTCATAAAACTAGAACAATTAACTATAAGTAGTAGAATAAAAAGATTCTTAAATGATTATTTTTATTACTGTACTATTAGTGAAAATGTTTTTGACTAAAATTTAAGAAAGAATTTTTTTAATAAGCTGTTAGGGACTTTGGGAAGAGAAATAGAAGAAAACTGATATAAAAGAGAAAAAGTAATATAAAATTCAGACCCAAAACGATCGATAGGACAGAAAATACATGTGATAAAAGTATTGCAATAAAAATGTATAAATATACAAATGTAAAAATAGGTAAAATAAAATGAGATAAATATATGTGAAAGTATATATACTACGCAAGATTACGACCAAGAATATCAATAAAAGAAATTTTTAAAAAAATCTAAAACAGAATATTATCCTAGAAAAAAAGTATTACCTAAGAAAATCGTCATAAAAAAATCATACTTAAATAAACATAGACATGTAAGAAAATATAACAATAATAGAAACTACAAAAATAGACTTGAATGTTTTACATGTGGAAGTGTAGAACATTTAGTAAGTACTCACAAAAAAAAATAATAGAATAAGAAATGCTCAATTAATAGATGAATTTCAAGAAGCTTTAATAAATGTAGACAAATAGGTGTCAGATAATGAGAGTATATATTTTATCATAAGTATAGATGCAGCTAAAAAAGTTAAACAAAATCCTTCAAATTTCAAAAGAAAAGAGTAATAAATGAAATAGGATTAGTAAAATTAGACTTAACAGAATTAGACTATCACGATTTAGTTAATATAACACAAATTTGTGAGCATGAATTTGAAAAAGACAAGGAATTAAATAGTAATCAATGCTATATAAGTCGATGATACCCAAGCAAAAATATAAGGGTAAAATATAAAAATTGTTACATAAATGGATGTATTTCTTGCACAGAAAAAACTTTAGAACTAGGAATGAAAGATTACAATCAAGATGGAAAAGATATCTATAAACCACCTCTAAATGATTCAACCAAAATAAAAATAGCAACACTAGAAGAAAGAATGATAAGCTAAAAACGAGAATCGATAAAATCAAAAAAAGAAAAAGAAAAAGCCACAGAAGAAGAAGAGCTAATGAATATCTCATTTGAAGGGTTAATATGTAAGAAGACAAAGAGATAAGTACAATTAAAATTCTGGCAAGAATAAAAATTCAAGATCATGAAATCGAAATTCGAACTTTAGTAGACTCAAAATGTACAAGAAGTATAATAAATAAAAAAATTTCATCATGAATTTAATAAAAAAATTACCCAAACCACAAATATCCATGCAAATGGATGGTTCCTTTAATATATATAGATACAATATAAGTAAAGCAACGATAAATTTTGTTAATACTTACAATAGTTTTTATAAACCTATATATAAGCTCGATAAAATATGGGTAAGAGAATTAAATATTAGAGTAAATTTTTATTAGGATTAGACTTTTTATTACAGAATAATGAAAGTTGTCTTCTCACCAGGGATGAGGTTGTGTTATCGAGAAATATTATTCAGACGCCAGTGACAACAACACCTATCCCGACTAAATTTTGTTACTTTAAAAATAATTTGAACGAATTAGACACTAATTTTTGGGTAAAATGTGTCAAAGGTGAAAATTATAAATGCGAAGCTAGTGAAAAAGTGTCTACACATAAAAAAATACAAGAAATATTAAATATAAATAAATTTTAAAAAATACACTTAAATAGATCTAAATACAAAATTATACAACTTTAAGAAAGATATACAAAAAATAAGAATCATAAAAGATCAAAAATATCTAGAAAAGATAATACAAATTCTAGATGAATCAGAAATAATTGGTGAAAAACTTCTAAAATATTGAAACTCCAATCAAATAACTTGCAAATTCAAAATAATTGATTCAGAATACACTATAAAAACATCTATAAAATTCACAAATCAGGACCTAAAAGAATTTGAAATACAAATTAAAAGATTACTAAAATTAGGAGTAATAAGAAGATCAACATCAACAACTTTTATGATTAAAAATCACAGTAAAATAGTAAGAGAAAAAGAAAGAATGGTGATCAATTATAAAAGACTTAATGATAACACGAGAATGCATAGGTATAAATTGCTAGACAAAACAAAATTAATAAATAAAATTTAAGGGAGAAAAATATTTAGTAAATTTGACTGCAAATCTGGATATTGACAAATCAAAATATACGAAGAAAGTATAGAATGAACAAGCAAAATATTTAGTAAATTTGACTACAAATCTGAATATTGACAAATCAAAATACACGAAGAAAGTATAGAATGGACCATCTTTACCTGTCAAGAAGGTCATTTTGAATGGTTAGTAATGTTTGGGCTAAAAGCAGCGCCTCTAATATTTTAAAGAAAGATGGATAGTATTTTTAAAAACTATAAAAATTTTATTATAGTCTATGTGGATGATATCCTAATTTTTAGTAATAATATGAGAGAATATCTAGGACATTTGCAAAAAGTCTTTAAGCTATTTGTAGATAATGAAATCATAATTAGTAAAAAAAAAATGAAGCTATGTAAGAACCATATTAACTTTCTTGGAATAGTCATAGGAGACGGAAGAATAAAATTACAATCTCACATAGCAATTTTTTTTCTAAATTGCCGAATAAATTAGATAAGATAAAAGATCTATAAAATTTTTTGGGACTATTCAATTATTCAAGAAACTTTAGTAAAGATTTAGGAAAAGTAGCAGGCCCACTATACTCTAAGATAGGATCTACAGGGAAAAAATCTTTTAATAAAAAAGATATAAAGTTAGTCCAAAGACTTAAAAGTATGGTGAAAGAAATTTCAGATTTAGCTACCATTAGAAATAGACTACTTAATAGTTGAAACAGATGGAAGTTTAGAAGGTTGGGGAGCTATTTTAAAAGCAAAAAATAACAAATATAGTGATAAAATAGAAAGAGAAAATTTGTGCCTATCAAAGCGGTAAATATAAAGAAAAAGAAAATATAAATAGTATAGATACAAAAATATTAGCCGTAATTTACGGTTTAAATAGTTTCAGGCTTCACATATTAAACAAATTAGAAATACTAGTAAGAACAAACTCTGAAACAATAGTAAAGTTTTATCAGAGAATAAATAAAAAGAATAGTTGTAAAAGAAGATGGTTGCAATTTTTAGATGCTACTTCAATTTACAATATTATATTAGAACATATTAAATGAAAAGATATTAATATAGAAGATCAATTTAGTAGAATTATTATAAAATAAAGTTAACTTATTTTATTTTACTATGAGTGCAAGAAAAGAAAAAGAAAAAGCTGACGCCTTTCTGAGATAATTATGCTAAAAACATGTATTTACAAATTTTGCTGAGTAATACTTAGTTCAGACTCCAAACGATGCTTGAAAATCAAAGATTTGAAATATTATGATTTGATAAGCAAAATTTAATATGATACTCGTAATCTAACTTGAGTTTTAGACTAAAGACTGATGCGAAAATAGAGACATAACAATAATATTTAATAGACAATTTATGGATATCATATAATAAGACAACCAGAGATAATAGTTATTTTATTTTGATATTAAATGCTTTAAGCTATTATTTCACAGACAAAAATCAAGCCAAAAAATTTAAGTTTTATGTTGTAATAAAAGGACCGATCCCAGGAGTTTTTCAGACATGAATAGAAGTAATGGATACCATAAAGAATCACTGTGCACCTCTCTTTAAGGGTTTCAATGATTTAATAGAAGTCGTAGATTATGGTAGAAAAAATTTAGGATTAAATTATTACATTACCTTGATACTCCGACAAAATACTAAAGATATCCCACAATACAACATTCCGAAAGACACGAATAAAATAATATTTTGTAATCATTATTCAATCATGACTGAAGCCTTTAAAAGACTAAACTAAACAAATGAAAGCCTAAAAAAAAATTGATAGAACATATAAGAATTTTACAAGAAAGGATAAGAGTTCTCCACTTCGAGCTATGTCAAAAGCCAATTAAGGTAAACAATCAAAACATATAGCTCCCACAAACTCCACAAAAGTGTTCTCCATATCATTCAAAAATAGATGAGAAAGGTATGAATTCCCCAATGAATGCAGTAAAATCTACTATATCAGATAGAGGTACAACTAGTCCAATTCAAACAGTAACTGGTAAAAACTCATCAAATGTCACGACCTAAAAATAAGGGTCATGATAGCATTTGTCGTGATTTACCTTAACAAGTAAGCCCATCACCCAAACTGATATAAAAAGAGGAAAAGACGAAAATACCCCAAGGCAAGGCTTCTCGAACGAAGCCGAACCCTACAAGTAATTATAATAATGTGTAAAGAACATGTCCAAATACCATACATTTCCAAAATTAGGTGTCAATAGTGTAAGAACTACTTATACAAATTATGAGTCAAATATATCAGAACACACAGGGTCAGTATCTATCTCTGAATATAAATAAAGATATAACTACTATAGAAAGATATAGGTGAACTTTGAATGCATGAATGTCCAACCACTATCTTGAAATTTGAAGGTGGTCGAAATCAACCAATCTGAGGCACACTCGAGCTGGGACCTGCACCGAAAGAGCACAGTAAGCATGAGTGCGGTTCACTTGTACTCAGTAGGTATCATAGGACGATCAAGCAAAGTAGTAAATAAAACAAATAAAATATACACTAAGGGCACGTCACCTGCAATTAGAAAATGTTCCATAATGGTAGCCCACATTGCTTGCACTAACAGTTCTATAATATCCACACATAATAAAACAACACTAGATAGGGATACAATTATACACAATATCACATACAAGTAGACCAAAATGAGGAACATGTATATTCAAGATCATCAAGTACAAATAAAGGAAGATAGAACAATTAGACATTAACAAGTCAAGCTATAGAACAAATAGATAGATGACAAGTCAATATGTCAATACAAACACAACATAAACATAATAAAAAAGTGCAATGTATATGATGATGATGATGATGCACGAGGTCATCACAGAACCTCCGTATACACCCATGGAGGCAAGCCTCCCATCTGGGATCCATGGGGATTTGTCAATCCATATACACTCCATCTATCCATATCCATATCCATATCTCCTTCCCGATACATCCCTCGGGAAGGGTTTTATAAGATGTCATATTTTCTGTAATGCTCACAATCAATCACAATGAGTATTCCCAGAGCCAACCATATATTATATTTCCATAACCATGTGAGCCAATATCCACTTATTATTTTCGTTCATCCATGAATTTCCACATATTTTATATGCCAAAAGTATGAAGATAATATCACAATACACCAAAGGTATCACAATAGACATTTACAATAATACAATACAATTATTCACATGCATTTAAGGCTATCAATATTATATAGGACCCTATACTGTCGTACATATCACATAATATATCAATTTCAATAATTATATCTCATATAGGCCCCATACGGGCACAACACATAGATAGTCATTTTTCATGATTAGTTTTCACCCTTAACACGCATTTTGTACTATCATTTACTACTCAGTCTAGTCTGAAAAAGTTAAGTCATAACCTATATCGAATGTCAAAATCGGTCTGCTATACTTCGAATCCACAATTTTACTTTTCACGAATGATCCTAAAATAAACTAAAATCAAGAAATGTAGAATCTACACATCAAATAAAACTAACGATATTCATATTGGCTATCTTTAGTTTTGGGTCAAAACAGACCCCCGAAATGGATTTTCAAAAATAAAAAGAAGGTAAAATCATATCTTTACTTCAAAAACATATTTTTTCATATTTTTAGGAATATACAGCTAAAAATTCAAGTCAAATCAAGTAAAAAACAAGGTTCAAATCAAAGAAAAACTTATTTTTGATCTTTACTGGGTAAAATCTTTGAAATTCGTATTAAAATCAAGAATCGAAGTTGTTTTGAAGGTTAAATTGATGAAAATAGAGTAATTATAGGATCAAAACATTATTCAAGTGAAAAGGAGCGAAATTGGAGTTTAAAATCAAACCCTATTATTTTTGAAATTTCATAAATTAATCAAGAATTAGAGTAAGAAAGGATGAAATCTCACCTTAAATCTGTAATAATCAAGAAATAGATGTTAAGCTAGCTTCCCAAGCCCCCACAAGCTTCAATTTTAAGCTCTCACACTATTTTAGGGTTCTACTCTCAAGAGGCAAGGTGAAAAAATGGGCAAAATGGGAAGAAAAGAGCCATTTTTTTAATACACCAGCTTTTTGAAAAACTAGATTTTTTAAATCCAATTAGGACTTCGACGGGGTACCCGAGATTCGTTTGGAGTCTCATATATGCAAATAAACTATGTAACCACACTAAATTTGACGCTTTAGACTCAATAACGATATCGTATTTTCCAAAAAATATCATTTTCATAGAGTTGACCCTCAAAACCCTAAATCACAATTTTTCAAATCAAGGGTCGAAATGAGATTTAAAAGCTATTAAACCCAAACAAATATGTTACCACCTTAAAATTGATGTTTTGAACGCGTTGGCAAAATCGGATTTCCCATCCAAGGTTGTTTTGAACCAACTATGGATTTCACACTCATATTTTTAATTTTCTAACTTTTCGACCAACAGATCGAAATGAGCTCGGGTGTATCGGTGATGTGAAAAAAGAAAATAGAAGCAAGATAGAAATTAAAGAAAGATAGACACAATTAGATTCAAAAACTTGAAAGATGTAATGGTGAAACTAACCAAAACACCACTCAATTGGGAACTAAAAACACCTAATCTATTAGAATCCTCAAGAAGGTAGTAACTTTACTTGCAAATCCTAGAAAAGTGTTGGTAATCAAAAAAGAGTTATCAAGCTCTCAACGGGGGCACAAATATCCAATCTTCAAAACTAGTGGTTCACCCTAATAGCTAACTATTTATACTAAGGGTTAAAAGAAGTAAGGAAAAACCAAATTTCCCTTCATTTAAATTACAATATAATTTAAATGGTATAAAATTAGTATATTAAATATCTTCAAGTAATCCATATTGGATCTTTCCAAAGATTTCATCTTTGTCCATAAAGCTTGAAATGCTTGAAGCTCCTTAGCTTGACTTCTTGTGAAAGGTCTTCTTGAAGTAGTGTCACTTTGATGTACATTACTCTTCTTTTCTAATCTTGGGTGTATTTATACATCTAAAAACCATGTTTTACCCATATATGAGTTAAGTTTTGAGAGCAAAGTGTCAAGATTAATGTGTTTTTATCCTTCTTTTGATGTAAATGAGCTAACCTACGTGATTAATATCATTTCAGGAGTAAAGAAAGCATGTGAAGACATGGAGGTATCATGGAATAAGGATATCACAAAACGCAAGCAAAATAGCATGATAGAAACTTGGTTTGCACCGTAACCTTTAGGGTTGGCATTGAGGAGTGAGCCATAATGTCCTATTCTGAGGAAAAATATTCTTTTAAATTTAGCCTAGGGGCTTGTGGGTAATTTCTCAAGACTATTATAAACACCCCAAGCTCAGTTTGAATAGATATTACGTATTATTTTGAAGCAGATAAGGATGGATAAACATTTCCATTAAGGTTCATCTTATAATCTCTAAACGATCTTCAATTTTGGTATGAACAATTTGAATTATTTGACGTTATTTTTAATTATGACTAGCTAAGTTTTTTAGATAGGGTTATGGAAACCTTGTAATCAACAATATAAACTATGGTTTTTTGAATTTATATTACAATTGTTTTTATATTCTACTCTCTTAATTTACAATGAATTCTCATGGTTGCAAACTTGAGAATGTGCCATAAAGCACAACTTGCTTGAATAAAGAAGTTGTTGTTTGGAAAAGAGAATAGTGACAAAGGGTTAGAGTTTTCAATTTCTAATTTACAAGTTAATTCCTTAACCGGATTAACAACTTGGAGATTATGTATAATTATCTGTATCACTTTAGGTTTGAGAGAACTAAAGTGAAATCTTTCCTTGAAGGTTGACAAACACTTGGAATGAACTCTGGAATAGCTAGAAAGTATTAACACAACAAGGTGAGCATAACCCTATTTTATTATTTATCTTAATTCAAATATTACAAGAAGTGTCTCATTGTTTTCAACTTGAAATCACTAAATTATCATTTTAAACAAACCCCTATTATTTTGGGGAAACATATGATTAAAATTTAAGTAATTTGCATACAACTTAATTAACACCCTATTCCTTGTGGGATTCAACCCCAACCTTTGTTGGGTTATATATTTGACAATGACTTCTTACGCTCTCATAAGAGAGGTGTACTTTAGGCGTATCAAATTTTGGTGTCGTTGTCAGGGAATACGATTTTCAATTAAGTCTATGTATGTTAATTGACTCTTAGTAAAGTTTCCTAATTTTGCTTTTATTTATTATTTTTGATACTTGCAGGCTATCAATTGTGCATGTCACAAACCCAAAGGTCAAGAGGGCCATTATTATCTTTCAACCCATAACCTCAAAGAATAGGGAGCATGGCCGAATAACAAGAGGCTACAAGACTAATCGCTTTAGCAAAAGCACGGGGTAACTAACAGAATACTGGAATACCCGAGCGTGTACCTAATATGGATGACGATGACTTGGGTGACGATGAGTTGGTTGATTCTTTGAATAGGCTACAGGATGAAAATGTCATACCAACAAATTAAAATTGACAAAAAATAAGTAGAGTGCACCAACAGCCTACAGTTCAATTTGATATAGACGATGGTAATAACATTAATTTGGATAGATATAGAGCTACTGGAGTATTCATTCCACCATTGGATTCTGGGGTGAAATTTAGTATCATAAGTATGATGATCCAACTACTCAACTTGAAGGGGTTATTTGGAGGATTACCTGGGGATGATCCAAATCTGCATTAGGTGAACTTCATAAATATTTGTAAGTCATTTAACAATACTGGAGTGGATTAAACTGCTATTCATGTAAGATTATTTCCAATGTCTCTATCTGGTGAGGCAACTTTGTGGCTGAGTGGGTTGACACCCGATTCTATAACAAACTAGAGGAAACTAAAAGGAGCTTTCCTAGAAAGGTTCTTTATGTCTTCTAGGATCTTATAGTTGAGGGTTAAAATCAACAACTTTAGGCAACTTCTTAATAAGACCCTTCATAAAACATGGATGAGGTTTAAAAATAAGTTGATATAGTGTCTAATCCATAAGCTGGTTGATGAGAATTTGATGGAGACGTTCTATAGGGCTTTGAATTCAATTATGAGGCTAACCATAGATAATGCTGTAGGAGGAGCTTTCATGGATATCACTTTTGTTGAAGCTGCATAGAAGTTAGAGAAAATGACTAAGACAAGTAGAGCTTGGAATACCAGGGATTCTGAGTTAGCAAGCAATATTTACTCTACTGGGATGTCATCAAAGAAATATCGAATAGAAGAAGAACGTAATCAGGATATGGATCAATTGAAGATAGATATGGGTTTACTTACCAAGAATTTTTTTTGGGAAGTGTAGAGAAGATCAAAGCTGTGGGGTCATATAATGGAGGAGATAAATATAATTTTGAGAAGGAGGCAAACTATTTGAATAACCAAGGGGGTTTTCAAGCTTGTGTCTAGGGAAATCAAGGTCAAAATTAGTATGATAAAGTTGGTTATAAAGATCATGACCAAGGAAGTTAGAAGAAAAGAATGATAGGAGTGGATTATATATACCACCTGTGAGTCGAGACAATGCTACAAATAATTATGGGAAGATGGCGATGGAGGACATGATGGACAAATTATTAATAGGGGTGGAGTCAATCAATGCTAGATTTAAAGATATGAAGAGTGACTTGTCAACCCTGAGATAATTAGTTGATTCTCTTCCACATATATTAAGCATCTAGAGCAGCAGATGAATCAATTATCAAGAACATTTAATCAAAGAAAAAATGACACTTTACCAAGTAACACAGTCTAGAACCCAAGTAATAATGGTTTGCATATAGCTATTACAGCTAGGAGTGGTAAGATATTAATCGGTCTATGTCTAGGAGCACCTTCCCATATTGATAATGTAGAGTTGGAAGAGGAGGTATATGATGAGTCATTAATGAAGCCTGAGAAGTTGGGAGACTTAGAAAAGAAGAGTGTAGAAGTGGAACAACTAGCTAAGCAAAAATAGGTAAATAATGTGGAGCAGAACAAAGAAAAGGATGTGGAGGCTACCTTGAAAAGAATTCCAAAGCCACCACCTCCATTTCCACATAGATTGAAGAAGAAAGCAGACAAGGGTAAGTTTAGCAAAATCATGGATATGCTAAAGTAGTTGACGATGAATGTTCCCTTAGTTGAGGCATTAGAGCAAATGCTGAGATACACAAGTTTATGAAGGACCTCATAACGAAGAAAAGAACAGTCAGGTACAAACCTGTGGATAACTTTCATCATTGTAGTGCTATTGCTACAAGATTACTAGTGTAGAAGAAAGTTGATCTAGAAGCATTCACTGTCCCGTGTACAATTGGAGAGTTTATCTTTGTGACCTTGGAGCAAGCATCAAACTTATGTCATTAGGGTCTTCAAATAATTGGGTTCTGGGGCTCCTGATCTAGCTCCTCTACGACTATTAATGGTAGATCGATCTGAGAAAAGACCAGGATTCTATATGATGAACTTGTGAAGGTGGATAACTTTATATTTCCCATAGACTTCATAATTCTTTATTGTGAAGTGGACTTTGAAGCATCCATAATTTAGGGTAGGCTATTTTTAGCAACCGAGAGAGTGCTAGTTGATCTGGAGCTGATTGAGCTAAACTTTAGGCTCAATGATGAAGAAGTCAACTTTGACTTTTGTCATTCAATGAAACAACCAAGGTAAATGAGTGTAGTTTCAGTTATTGATGTTGATTATGATGATCTGGTTGTGCCAGTTGAGGAAAGGTTTGTGGTGGAAACCTTAGCTGCAATCTTGATAAATTTTAACAGTGAAGGAATTGATGAGTACGACGAGACTCTATGTGCATTAACCGAGATGGGGTCATATTCATATAATCCTAAGAAGCTAGATTTATACTTAAAAATCATCCAACACCACTTGCCAAGACTTCTATTGAAGATCCACAAGTGTTGGAACTAAAACAGTTGTTGGGCTATCTGTGGTATGTGTTTCTAGGTGATGTAAACACTTTATCAATTATCATTGTAGTGGATTTTGTGGACATCAAGATGAGGCTCTTATTTCTGTATTAAGGCACTATATAAGGGCATCAGGTGGATGGTTGCCGACATCATAAGTATTCCACCTGGCATCTATATGCATAAAATTTAGTTGGAAGAGAATTATACTCCTACTATTAAGCATCAACGCAGGCTACTAATATAAGAAGTAGTAAGAAAAAGACAATAAAGTGGTTGGATTCTTGGCTAGTTTACCCAATTTTTAATAGTAAGTGGGTAATTCCTTTGCAGTGTGTGCCCAAGAAAGGAGGTATGTCGATAATGAAAAATAAGAATAATGAGTTACTTTCACTTAAGTCGGTGACTGGTTGGCAGGTGTGTATGGATTACAAAAAACTGAATTTATGGACATTGAAAGATCACTTTCCAATGCCCTTCATGAACCAGATGCTTGATTGGCTGGAAGGAAGAGGTTGGTATTGATTTTTATATGGATACTCAGGCTACAATCAAATATCGATTGCATTTGCGAATCAAGAGAAAACGATATTCATTTGTCCACTGGCCACTTTCTAAAGGTGTATGATGTCCATCTTTTTGGACATGGTGGAAGACACATTGGAAGTATTCATGGATGATTTCTCCATAGTTGGTGATTCATTTGAGAGTTGCTTGGTGAACTTAGGTAATGCCTTGCAACGTTGTGAGGAGTTCAATCTTGTATTGAATTGGAAAAAATGCAACTTCATGGTGAAGGAGGTATTGCATTAGGGCATAAAATCTCATCCAAAGGAATAGAAGTTGATCGTGCTAAGATTGAAGTCATTGAAAAACTACCTCCTCCTATCTTAGTGAAAGGAGTGCGTAGTTTTCTTAGCCATGCAGGTTTCTATCAGATATTCATCAAATATTTTTCCAAAATTGCTGACCTACTTTGCAAATTATTGAAAAATGAAACCAAGTTTATATTCGATGAGATATTTTTGAAGGTATTCCAATTCCTTAAGGAGAAATTAGTTGCTGCTCACATTATGATTGCCCCAAATCGGTCAAATCCGTTCGAGATGATATGTGATGCAAGTGGGGTTGCACTCAGGAATGTTCTTATACAAAGAAGGAGTAGATCATTCATCCTATTTACTATGCCAATAATCATTGAATGGAACACAAAAGAACTATACGGTTAGCAACAACTCTTAGTCATGGTCTATGCTTTCAAAAATTTTTAGGCATACTTGTTGGGAATGAAGGTGGTAGTGAGTACATACCATGTAGTTCTAAGATACTTAATGGCAAAGAAGGATGCCAAACCTAGGATAATAAAATGGGTGTTGTTGCTTCAGGAGTTTGACTTTGAAGGCAAAGATAGAAAAGGGTGTGAAAATCAAGTGGTAGACCATCTATCTCGGTTGGAGAATGAAGGAATTAACTCAGCATGTAGAAATAAATGATTCTTTTCTTGATTGTAAGACCCTGTACAGTCCTAACCCATTTTAGTCCTTTATAGCATGTCAAAAGAGGTCCCAGACTTAGAAAATTTCAGCCAAGTATTGACACTTAGTCTTATTTTTGGCCTTGATATTTCAATGGCATCATTTACGATCTTTCCGGCCTTAGATTGTCAATTTTCAAATTGATTCATGATTAGGGTTATCTATAGGTCATCTTGGGTGAGTTTTAGAATTTTTGAACATCGTTTGAGTCATGTTTGGACGACTAAAACAACAAGACAACGCGATCAGGATGCGTCATATTGGCAATCACATCCTCACCATCGACGCGATGCATCAATAATCACGTTGATACCATCGACACGGCGCGTCACCTATCACGTCACTAGGAATATTTTAGCTCATTTAATCTCGAGTCCAGAGGGATATTCCAGTCTTTTCCCCTAACTTTAACATGGGATTTAGCTCCCAAAACAACATTTTTGCCTCATTTATCATAATTCTCTCAAAATCAGAAGCATTCCATTTCAAGAACAAACCCTAGCCCCTTCATCATTCAAGTTCAATTCACAAGAAATCCCTCAATAACTTCCAACAATTAGTCAATCAAGGTATGTTTAGGTGTTCATCCTTGGGTTCCTTCCACCCTTGGAGTTCAAAAATCTTTTTTTAAGAACTTAGATTATGATTTACATTCTTGAATGGAACTATGTTTATGTATGTGATGTTGTGTGGATTTCAAGTCAAGAATAATTTAAATTTCATATGAATTAACTAGAATGCATGTTGACGTATGTAACCCCCATGTTTAATCTTTGAATTTTGGTGTGGAATGTAGTAGTTATGATATTCATATAATGCTCATTCTCATGTACAAGATTTATGTATCCTAGGTGTTTGACAAAATATCTATGTGAAGGAATTATGCATGATAACCTATGAGTGATGCTTTTAGAGCTGAGATATGATTTTATTATCTATGCTATCGAGTCCTGAGGGTATTGAATACCCAAAATTTAGCTGTTATTTAGTCTCCAATTGGAATATAAGGATTCTATAGTATCCCAAATAGTAGCATACGATCAGTTAATAGAATCAATATGAGTTTATTCAAGCCTAGTACAGTCTAGTGATTAGTTCAGTATCGATTCAGTTGGGAGTAGGATTCAACATCGAGTGAACCCAGGGATGGGGAAATTCCTGTCAGTAGAGAGTTTTACCTTTAGTAGTAGTCCCTGAGTTATAGAACTACATAACCAGCATAGGGTAAATCGTCTTCCTGCCAGACTAGGGTTGACGTAACCATATATATATCTCATGAGTTTTCCTACCAGATTAGGGTTGACCCAGCTACTATTAGTAACCCGTAGAATGGTGCTAACACCCTTCTAATTGGGTTCAAAGGTTGGACCTCAAATCAGTCTATAATCAGGGTATGTTGATTAGATGATAACTCCCACAGTTATAGTTTTCGTATTTAATATTCAGTAATCAGTATCTAGTATTTAGTATTCAGTACAAAACTCAGTTCAGTTCTACACAATCATGACTTACAGTTATTCAGTTATTAGAAACTCAGTACTTCAACTTCAGACTAATTCAGACGGACGATATATGCTTGGTATTGCATGTTCAGTACTTACAGTATTCCCAGTCTTTCATATACTCTTATTTAGTTATTTTATGATATTTAGTTATTATTCTCATGCACGTAAACCCATGCATATCAGCCTAACCTCACCTAGCATACTAGTACATTCAAATTACTGACACATACTCTTTTTTTTTCTATGATTTCTTATATCATAAGTTCGGACACTCGGGTTCCTGATCTTACTTAGTCAGATTCAGTTGACCAGCCATAACTACAGTAGTAAGTCCTTATCCATCGAGGGTATGACACTTATTTAGTCATTTTGGTATTCGCAGTATTTTAGCTTTTCAGTTACTTTTAAACAACAGTTGTTAGTTGGGGCCTATCCCATTAACTCATTCATTTTAGATGTTAAAGGCTTTCAGAAACTTTCAGTTAGCAGTTGTTCTACAGATGTATTCAGTATTACGAACCTTATGGCATTTTCAGTTTTTACTTTTGCATATGTTTTCATGATTATTATTTAGTGCTCACAGTAGGTACCAATCATGGGTTAGCTTACTGTCCTTCGATATCATAGGCACCGTGTGGTGCCTAGGGTGTAGTCTCGAGGCGTTACATTGATGAGCATGTTCTTGCTGCTGCTTTTGATCTAGTGTCGTGGTATGCATACATTACAAACTATGTGGCCAGTGATATTATTTCGGATAACCTTTACTTTCATCAAAAGAAAAAGTTTCTATATTAGGCAAAAAGGTACTTTTAGGGTGAACCTTATTTGTTCAGACGCTGTGCTGATAATATTATCAGTAGATGCATACCAGAAGTGGAGATATTGTAGGTTTTGGAGGCTTGTCATATTTTTCCCAGTTGGGGGACACCATGCAGGTGATTGGACTGCCATAAAGGTCCTGCAGAGTGGTTATTATTGGCCCTCAATTCATAAGGATGCTTATGAATTTGTGAGGTCTTGTGATAAATGTCAGCAATAGGGGTCTATCTTTAAGCACCATGAGATACCGATGACTAAGATGTTGGAAGTAGAGGTTTTTGATGTACGGGGAATAGATTTCATGGGTACCTTTATGAGTTTTTATGGGATCAAATATATTTTGGTAGCGATGGACTACATGTCAAAGTGGGTGGCGTATGGTGGCATTTTTGAGAAAGAATATTTTTACTTATTTTGGTGTGCCTCGCACCATAATAAGTGATTGAGGTTTTGATTTTTCTAACAAAATGTTCTGAGGTGCTTTGGCAATGTATGGAGTAAAGCAACACAATATAGCTATACCTTATAACCCATAAACCAGTGGGCAAGTGGAATTGTCAAACAGTGAGATCAAGAGTATTCTAGCAAAAACTATTAATGCAAATAGAAGTGATTGATCGAGAAAACTTGATAATGTTTTGTGGGCATATAGAACAACTTTCAAGACACCCATCAAAATGTATCCTTACCAACTAGTTTTTTGTAAAGATTGTCACCTACCAGTTGAATTAGATCATAAGGTGTTGTGGGCACTCAAAAAGTTGAACTTTAGTTGGAAAAAAGAAGCTAAAATGAGGCTAGAGCAATTGAATGAGATGGATGAGTTTTGACTCTGAGCCTATGAAAGGGCTAATCTTTATAAGGAAGGAAAGAAACTTTATCACAATCAAAGAATTAAAAAAAGAGTCTTTCAAGTGGTTGATTAGGTACTGCTCTTTAACTCACGATTTAAGCTTTTGCCTTGGAAGTTGAAGTCGAAGTGGTCGGGGCCATTCAAAATAACTCAAGTCTTTCTATCTGGTATGGTTGAAATTGAGAATAAAGATGGAAGTGTATTCAAGGTGAATAGACAAAGGATCAAGCATTACATTGGTCCAATGGATAAGGTAAAAATTGTATCATCGATATATCTTGATGAAGTCTGAGTAGTCAAGATAATTGTGTCGTACCGCAACATTAAATCAGGTGATTCATAGGAGGCAATCCATGATCTTACTTGTATCATAATATGAAAAAAATAACATAAAAATCTGAAAAGTAGAATCACAAAAATAAGAGTCGAGCCACGATTAAAACTTAGGCGCTTGGTGGGAGGTAACCCACCCTTTTAATCATTTTTATGTGTTTTTGATTATTTGTAGGTTTTTGAAGTTCTATGGAGGTGAAATAGGTACAAACTTGGCTTAGAAGAGAGTAAATCAAGTGTAGTAATTCTTTGGACTCAAAGGAGCTTTACAAGTAAGTTTATGATGTGAAATATTTAGCCCTAATCAACATTGTGTTGCAAACCTCAACTTTTTCATTGACATCGCACCACACACCCTGTGTTTTGCAATCCACATCACGCCGTATACACGTGGAATCCGTAATTGATCCATGCCACACACCCTTCCAGAACCAGCTGTTGGTTAGTCTGTGTGATACCTATCGCTCCACAGACCTGTATTTTGTGATCCACATTGTGCTATGGATATGTGTATCTGTGATGGACCCATTCCACCCAACCAATCATGACTAGATACTGCGTTAACTATGCGTCTGTACTCATATGTAAAACTTAACTATCACGATAGACATCGCGATGGAAACCCACTAAAATCCCAAATTAAAACCGGGTTAACCCGACCCATATCTCCTATATAGATACACCCAATACCCTAAATCCTCATTCTTCTTGTATTTTTAAGCCTTATTCGTACCGTATACCCTCTCCTTGCTCTTAAAGTTTTACCCAAACATCAATTCACAAGATTTTTCTCCTCTTTTCTTTAAATTCTTCCTTGTAAGGTTTGTTTTCTTTTCTTATTTTATTGTTCTTATGACTTTGTTTTTAGTATTTACTTAGTTTCTTGTGGATTGTGGGTGAATACACACCATTTCTATTCAAAAATAATTTCTTGGTAATTTTATGATTATGAACACCATAGTTGTAGTTGATAAAGCTTATAGCTATGGTTTAATTGTTCACAGTTAGCATAATTTGGTTTTGTTTCCATTAGTTCACATTCCAAGTTATCCTTGAACATGGTGTTGCTTAAATTATTGTAGTTAATGGTATGTTTGAGGCGTTAAGGCATGCTTTTGTAGAATGATGGTGTCAATGGCATGATTTTATTGAACGTTTGTGTTAAGGAAATGATTTTGTAGAATTATGGTGTGTTGTTAAAGCATGGTTTTGTTATAGTTAATGGCGTTAAGGCATGGTTAATTTGAAAAACCAATTATTGTGAAATTTATGTGGTGTATGGAATAAAGGTGTAAATTGTGGAATGATATTGAGAAAGTGGAGACCACCAATGATTTTGTGAAAAATATTGGTGCTCTCTTTCAAAGTGTACATCGGTGAAGTCTGAGTACCCGATAGTATTACTTAAGTGGGTTCTGCTAACAAATTAAGTGTAGGGTGGTCATTCTACCACCCTTCTCTTAATTATAGTTAACTGCATTGTACTTGACTAACATTTGGTGTTGATGATGATTACAGGAACCATAGATCCAAAGGTTAACAAATTCAAGGGAGTGGCTTCTAGATCCCACCAAGGTCAGAAAAGGTCATGAGCAGGGCAATCTTCTAAGGCTAACCATGCTGAATTGTCTACTCTTCAAGTCCCTCGTCATACATTTGGTATTAAATGGGTTAAAAAAGAAGGTGTACAATGGTAAAAGGATAACAAGGAGTATCATTACTAACCAACAGAGGTGATTCACAAAGAGAGTTTGGCACGACCCTATCCTCAGATCTTAGCTCGTATCATGCAGAAAAAAATTTACTTTATTTTTGAGATATGGGTGAATGTAATTTGGATTTAGAAAGAGAGTTTCATGCCAACTGGTTCCCTAATACTCAAGGGAACATGCTGAAAATACGAGGACAAATTCTAAAGATAACTGCTGAGGCACTAAACTCCATTCTTGGCACTCTAGATATGTACTACTCTAGAATAAGGGAGCAATATAGCCGACCTCCTTACAGGGATACTAAGCACACTTTGTGTGGGGCATGCTCTATGGCTTGGTGGGAGCATCATAAAGAAAAGGGTTAGCACAATACTTTTCCTTATGCTTTCCTAAACAAGGAAGCTCATATTTGGTTAAGATAGTTGGTGCTTGTCTCATTCTGGGGTCACACCTTACAAATATCTCTCACGATCGAGTATTTCTAGTATATGCTCTTATGAGTAATATTCCTATCAATATTGGTGCAGTGATCCGTGATTCTATGTGCAAGGCTAGGTTACACAAGAAGGTAAGGTTCAGTTTTGGAGGCTTGTTAACCAAGTTCTTGAAAGCTAATGATGTTGAGGAGGATCCAGTTAATCACAAGCCATTGTGGAATTTAAAGGGCATCAATGTTACTAAGGTTAAAGAACCCAATTTAAGCCAAGGTCCAACCCTAACAACTATTGACAAAATGCACATGATGATAGCTTCTTTTGCCATCTCTATATAATGATGAATCTAACAATGATGTGTGGTGACCATGTACTTATTGCTGAGGAGTTGCATCAATTTGATTTTAACTATCCAATGAATGAACATACGAGAGCTATATGTAGGGTAGGTCACACGTTCTGAGATCCTATGTATGATGACGTGCCAACTAATAAGGATCGACGAATAGTGGACTCCGACATGGAGGAGGATTCTAGTGAGGATAATTCTGACACAAGTGGCATGATCCCTGATGTTGAGGAGGAGTACTATTAGGCCCAAGTTCTTTATTCTTTTATTTGTACTAGGGACAGTGCTATGCTTAAGTGTGGGGTGGCTGGGTAACAAGTGCTTCTTGGATATTTGTGATACTGTATTTGATGAATTTATGTACTATCTTGGTTTGTAATAAATAGTAACTTTATTTTAGTAGACTTATTTATTTTGTTAGGAGTAATCATTTTGGTCTTTTGGTTTCTTTCTTTCTTAAGTTTCTTATGCTATTTTATTTTTAGTTTAGGAAGTGTGGAATAAAGTCATAATTAGGTGTTTTTCTTGACGATGGATGGATGGCGACCGTCTTAAGAGAAAATTAGTCATTTGTAGAGATTAGCAAGTGGAAGCCCTTTTTCATTTAATTTAATTTAAGCGATTTTGTGGGGATACATGACTATATCATGCAATCATGATACAAGTGTTGGAAAAACATGTGTTGTAGATAGATGAATAATTACTTGTGAAACTCTTAGGTTCAATTATATAACTCTTTGGTAATGCTAGTGTGATTCTGCATGCATATTATGGCTTGAGTGAGAATCTAACATAAGTTTCTCTGAATTTGAACACGTTCCATGTGTGAGTGAGTATGTCTATTCAAATTTTCATTGTGGTGTCTAGAACTTGCCCAATATTTGTACAAAGTTAAATGAAGTAAGGTTTAGGAAATGATATAGGCCTTCTTTGTCTAGCCTTATTGAATGCCTTTGTTAACTACCCATTGTTTATGACCTTAGTAAGCCCCATTGATCCTTTAGCCTATTATTTGGTAGCTTCATTTTTAGCCTATTTCCTTTTGTTCGTTGACCATGTTTTTATCCCTAAAATTCCCTAGTGCTTTAGTTTAAAAATTTAATAGATAGGAGCTGGGAGTGCAAAGAGGAGTTGGTAATGAAGCACAACATAGTAGTATTTGGTTTGGCAAGGAGACTATGCACTGTGGATGGTTGGAGTGTATAGTAGAGATAAAAAATAATAATAGATAAATAAAAAAAAGAGAAAAGGAAAAGAAAAAAGAAAGAATAGTTCTGTTAAAATGAAATAAATCTCCTACATCCACTTTGTAGTCTAATTCAAGGAGTTGAGGCTGAGACAAAAGAAGTGTGAATTACAAGTGGTAGTGAGGAAACATTGTTGAATTGATCTTCATATTAAGGTGTTGAATTAAAAGGCTTAGAGAAGTTAGTCACTATTTTTATTCAAAATAGTATCTACCTATCCCTTAACCTACATTACAACATACTAAAGTCCTGCTTGATCTTATTCCTTAACATCCTTTTATTATTAGAATATTACACTAAGGCAAGCTTATGGTTCACCCAATGTGCATGTGAATTCTTTGAGCACTGAGTATACATTTTTCATCCATACCACCAAAAGGAAAAAAAATTGTTGTGATGTTTTGCATTTGGTGAGAAATGTGGGGGTCCTCTCTTGTGGTAAGGGGCACATGTTTAATGATGGATAAGACCTTTTGTAGTTTCTTAATTGAAAAATATGAATGAGTTGCTAGTTATTGAGGAGTCTATTATTGAGGGTAGGAAGTTTGGAGTAGTTATTCATAAATCTATATAACATGCTCAAAAGTAAGATTTGTTGTTCATATGTGTTGTGTGATCCTTACTTGAGTATCTTATTTCTAATTGGTGGGATTGGAGTCTTGTGTAATTCTCAAGTAGATAATTGTTTGAGGATGAACAACACTTTAAGTGTGGGGTGGTGATCTTGGGTGTATTTATACGCCTAAACACCATGTTTACCCATATATAAGTTAAGTTTTGAGAGTAAAGTGTCAAGATTCATATGTTTTTATCCTGATTTTGATGTAAATGAGCTAACCTATGTGATTAGTATCATTTTTGGAGTAAATAAAGAATATGGATACTTGGAGGGATTATGGAATAAGGATAGAACAAAATGCAAGCAAAATAGCATGATGGAAAGTTAGTTTACGCCGTAACCCTTGGGGTTGGCATTGAGAAGTGCGTTGCAGTGTCCTATTTTGAGGTAAAATTTTCTTTTAAATTTAGCCTAGAGGCTTGGGGGTTTCAAGACTATTATAAACACCCCAAGCGCAGTTTAAAAAGATATTATGTATTATTTTGAAGAAGAGACAGGCGGCTAAACATTTCCATTAGGGTTCATCTTGTAATCTCAAAACAATCTTTGATTTTGGTATGAACAGTTTGAATTATTTGATGTCATTTATAATCATGAGTGGCTAAGCTTTTTAGCTAGGTTTATTGTCACGACCCAAGACTACCTTTAGTCATAATACGGTGCTTGCAACCACAAGTGATCCCAAGCTAACCCATGAGCTGGCATACTGCTTAAGCAACTAATTCAATATATTAAATAGCTAGTTCTGCTGTGTGGAAATATAATCATAATCAAATCTGAATAAGTATGTAACTGATAAAAAATTACAATCTGATAAAACTGAGGATAGAACTCAAATTACATGACTGACTCTGACTGACATCTATGAAGCCTCTACTATACTGACTATAGATAGCTGGGACATACCTCCAACTACTACTAATCAATACATATGGAAAAATTTAAACTAAAGTACATGATCCACAACTGTCTGGAGTTCTTGAAATAATAGAACTTATCACCTGTTGGCTGAAAGCTGCAAACTATCTGACCCTGGTGTAAGAGCTACATATGGCACCTACATTATGAAGAATGTATCCACAAACGCATATATGTGGTCAATATATTGGAATGTACTGAGTATATGGAGCAATGCACTGAATCATGGAAATATTTCAAACATTCTATAAAAATGAGGATATAAGTTATTTGCTTAAATTAAACTTTTGGAACATGACCATACATAAAAACTGTAAATCATGGAGAATTTATAATTCATGAGTTGAAAATAATTCTGTAAGCTAGGAGGCAGTAGAAACATAAATGTTATAAGCCATTCTCTTGTGGGGTTGAGTATGCTGTAGAAGTTGTACTGAGGATGACATATGAATACTGAATCTCAAACTATGTGGTGAAATCTGACACAACTCAAGGATCTGAATATACAAATATATTGATCATGAATGCATAAACATACAAAACCAACCAAACATATACTAAGATGATCTGACTAACTGAATGACTGATAGCTGAGTATTGAGTAACGAACGTCTGAATACCGAATAACTGGTATCTGGATACTAATTAGCTGATATATGTATACTGTTTAACAGATAACTGAATACTGGTCATGAAAACTAAATTGTACTTCGTCTGAGTAATTTGACTGAAACTACGGGGTACTGGGCGTATGAGATAGAGACTAACTGAACAACACAAGACAATTAAGCATGAATGCATAACAACTGTAATATCTGAGAATGCAAGACTAATGTATATCTGTTATGTCACTGAGATAATCTATAATCTAAAATACTAAAATTTGTATAACTGAGTATCTGAAAGTTTGTACACCTAGTCAAGTAAACCTGAACTAATAATACACTGAATACTGTACTAAGACTGTGGGAGGTATCATCTAACCGACATGCCCCAATCTGAGCTAATTGGGGTCCAACCTGTAACCCCAGTTGAAAAAGTGTCAGTACAGTGCCATAGGTACTAACACTGGCTGTGTGGATCCACTTAACTAATGTCCCTAGGGACTAATGAGTCACCCTAAGGTGCTCTAATAAGATATGTGTTACCCCTCAACTGGCAGGTTGATATATTTAACCTACGTTGTCTATATAATTCTAGAACTAAGGACTGCGACCAAAGGTCACACCAACTACTGGCAGGTGAGCCCTCATCCCTGGGTTTGCTCAGTGCTAAATCCTACTCTCAACTAAATGACACTGATTACTAGATTGAACTAAACTTCACTAAGCAAACAACTGATCATGATAACTTACTGAATGACAATGCTCATGGTTTAACTAAATCATACTTGAAAATCTAAAAATCATATAAAAACACATAGGTATCGGGTGTTCATAACTGATAACGCCCAAACTACAACTCTCGTAAGAGTGTAAGCGGTCGCTGTCAAATATAGAACCCAACTGGGTTGGGTGTCGAATCCCACAGGGAATACTCGGTCACTAAGTGTTGCAACTATTATTAGAATTTTGGTCTAAAGTTCTGCGGAATAAAGGGGGATTTTATGCGTGCAATAATGTAGACAAAATAAAGAATGAAATGATTTATGTAGTAAGATGTAATCACAGAAAAGAATAAGTTAGGGTTATGTCCACCTTATGATTTCTACGTATCTATTAACTATGAGTTATGCGAAATTCAGATATGCATGAACTTATAGAGGTTTGTATTCTAATGGTAAATCCTAGCGTCTCTCGACCATCAAGGATTATCTCACTTTAACTCTCTCGAGCTTAAAGCGTATGACTAACGGTACAAACTCTCCAAGAGGTTAATCCAGTTACGACACTAACTTGTAAACAGGGGTTGGTAGCCCTATTTCCTTGTCACACTATTTTCCAAACATGTAACTTTTCTCTCGAACAAGTTAATGCTATAATGGCGTATTGTATGTGTTTGCAACCACAAGAATTTAATTAAGATGAAGAGAGTAATGATATAAGTAGCATACGTATCAAGAATTCACCAACTCATAGTCATAGATAGTATTATCAAAAGGCTTCCATAACCCTAACAGAGAAGTTTAGCTACTCATGAGTGCAACGGAGATCACAATAGATATCATCATCATACCAAAATCTAGAACAAGCTTGACGATTTGGATGATTTTTGGTGTCAAAAGTGTTTGACGTTTTTCTTCCTTTATCCGTGCCTCAAGTGAGCCGTGTTTCTCTGTTGGAACTTACAGAATCTATAACTTGAATAATAGTAAAATTCAAATAGAAAATAATGATGATAATAATCGAATTAACTGATTGATGAAAAGAGAAGGAATGCTGAAAAATTCAGCAAAGTAGGGTTTTTATAACATCTATATCCTAGTCCTACTAAGTTACTGCATCCTTGTCCTAATCCTACTCAGTTACTGCTGATCCCCAAGTCTTTAGAAATACTATTTTTGCCTGGGACAAGTTCTCCATGCATCACTTTCAGTCCACAAGCTTCCAGAAGCTGCCTTCCTTCTTACGTGAAGTTTCCTTTGGCGTTCAACAGTCCACAAAATGCTGAAATCTTCATCATTTATACCTGAAAACTTGCTAATCACGTTGGTTAGCTCACTTACAGGAAAAAGGACTAACAATGCAGGAATTATATATTTTGTCCTTAAAACTTAGCTAAAATACGGGTAAAGTATAGTACTTTAGGCGTGTAAATATGCCCAACATCAATAACCCACCAATATTGAAAGATCACTTAATGCAATAGGAGAGGATCATGGTTCAAAAACGCATAAGTATAGACATTTCATCAAACATGTGGGGATCATGAATTTAAACACGGGAATGCTTCAGTTATGAGGAACAATCATGATTACATGACTAAAATCACAATTAAGGATTTAACATAGAATTTGCTTGAATAAAACATGGGAAACTAAATCCAAAGCATGAGGAAATAAACTATTTCATGGGATCATACATAGGCTGAATTTAACTTTAAACTACTAGAAAACATGAATTAAACCTTTCTTAAACATAGTAAATATCAAAATAAAGGAAAAACTCCATAGTTTACTTGAAAGAGAAGGTTTTTGGGCTCCATGGGTAAAAGGGACCCATGGATGAATACCCTACATACCTTAAACCTTTAACTTGAAAGAGGAACACCAATCTTGATGCTTTCTTGAAGGTTCTTGAACTTGGGAAACTTGAATTCTTGATTCCTTGGGGAAAAGGAATTGAATTTGTTCTTGGGGAAAGGGGAGGATTTTCTTGAGAGAAAAGTTGGAGAGGAAGGCCAATAATGACCTAAAATATACCCCAAATCATGTTATGAACGATTGGATTAAGGGAAAAAGACTTAATTGCCCCTCAGGAAATTAAATTCGCAACTGAACTATGGTTTAAAGGGTCACCAAGATGCGAGCTTATCGCGGTGTCTTATTGGTACTAACGAAAATGATCATAACTTTTCGCTCGGGTATCAGATTAAGGAGAAATTAGTATCGTTGGAAAGATAATTTAATTTTCTATAATTTGGTGGATCTTGAGATGAAAAATTTCATATATGTAAAAATATATACATGTTCAAAGTTGACCCTTGTAGAATTGAATACCAAAATATGGACGAATCAAAGACTCTCAGCTCAACTTTGTTCTAAGTGATTCCTTTGAACATTTTTCACCTGATACGCGCTTAACATACTAGGATAAAGATTATGACACATGAATTAAAATTATAAATCAAGAACTGGACAAAACACCCTCACCGCAACAAGGTATATGCGCCAACGAGAATAACACCATGATGCGGCGCTATCGCGGTGACTTACTGGATTCGTGATCCAAATATGACCCAATTCTTATCCAAAAAATTTGAAAATTCTCCGATACATGCTTCTTACACACCTGAACCTGAATTAACTCAAAAACTAATGTTTCGGGGTTGGGAAGGTCAAAATGAAAATCCTTGAAGTTTAAGGGTCTTGAAAATGACTAACTCCCCAGGACTTAGTGAAAATTTCAAGCCTTAAGCCCCTTAAGCATGCAACTACGAGATGAATCGAGCTAAGAATAGTATGAGGTATTACATTTATGGATACCTTGTAATCAACAATATAAACTATGGGTTTTTGAATTTATATTACAATTGTTTTTATATTCTATTATCTTCATTTATAATGAATTCTCATAGTTGCAAACCTGAGAATATGCCATAAAGAACAACTTGCTTGAACAAAGAAGTTGTTGTTTGGAAAAGAGAATAGTGACAGGGGTTAGAGTTTTCAATTTCTAATTTACAAGTTAATGCCTTAACCAAATTAACAACTTGGAGATTATGTATAATTATTTGTATCACTTTAGATTTGAGAGAATTAAAGTGAAATCTTTCCTTGAAGGTTGACAAACACTTGGAATGAACTCTAGAATACATTCTCTATAAACACAATCTGTTTATGAATTCATATAACCCATATCTAGAAAGTATCAACATAACAAGGTGATCATAACTCTAGTTTATTATTTCTCTGAATTCAAATATTACAAGAAGTGTCTCATTATTTTTAACTTCAAACAATATATTATCATTTAAACCAAACCCCCATTATTTAGAAGAAACATATGATTAAAAGTCAAGTAATTTGCATACAACTTAATTAACACCCTATTCCCTGTGGGATTCAACCCACCCTTTATTGGATTATATATTTGACGATGACCGCTTACGCTCTCATGAGAGAGGTGTTATTTGGATGTGTCATCTTCTTTGAAAGAATTTGTTCTCGAATTCGCCAATCCTACATCAAAAAAATATAAATCACTAACATTGAAAACATTTTGGATCAAATACTCACTTGGTAAGTCCACTTTCTAAGCATTATCTCCAATCTTCTCAAGCACTTGAAAAGGTCCATATCTTCTTGGCATAATCTTATTCCTCTTTTTGCTTGGAAATATATCTTTTCTAAAGTGAACCCATACCCAATCACCGGGTACAAAGGTGACTTTTTTTCATCCTTTGTTGGCTCTTTTGGTTGCATCTTTGTTGGCCTTCTTAATTTGCAATCTTACTTTCCCATGGATACTCTTTGTAGCTTTTGGCTTAGATTTTGTATCTACACTCACAATAATATCTTTGGGAAAAAGATTTAAATCCAATGGAGTCAAGGGATTAAAGCCATAAACACACTCAAAAAGTGTTATACCAATAGTTCTATGAATAGTTCTATTATATGCAAACTCAATTTATGGCAATTGATCCTCCCAAGATGCTAAAGTTCCCTTAACTATAGCTCTAAGTATGTTACCTAAAGTTATATTAACCACCTTGGTTTGACCATCCATTTGTGGATGACAAGAAGTAGAAAATAGCAATTTGGTTCCCAAATTTCCCCATAAATACCTTAAAAAATGACTAAGAAATTTTGAATCTCTATCACTAACAATTGTTTGGGGAACACCATGCAATTTCATCATATTATGAATAAATAAAGTAGCAACATGAGGTGCATCATCACTTTTATGACAACTAACAAAGTGAGCCATTTTTGAAAATCTAACCACAACAATAAAGATGCTATCCTTACCATTCCTGATCCTAGGGAGGACAACAAGAAATCCATGGAAATATCTAGCCAAGGACCGATAGGAATATGCAAAGAGGTATACAAGCCATGGGGTTTGGTACAAGATTTAGTATCCTTACAATCCAAATGCATAGCACAAATTCTTTCCACATCTCTTATCATTTTAGGCCACAAAAATGTTCACTAAGAATAACTAAGGTTTTTGACACTCCAAAATGCCCCATCAAACCTCCATTATGTGCCTCATTCACCAATAACTATCTCCATGAAGACATAAGACACACAAAGTTTTCCGTTTACAAACAAGTAGCCCTCTTTCAATTCAAATATAAGAGTTCTAACTTCATTTGCCTCCTTAAGAACTTGCACACACCTATTCGAGCTCACTTGACACTCACCAATGACTTTTTCAAAATCATCATAATTAGAACATAACTCCTTCAAACTCTCAAAATCCATCAACCTAGAAGTCAAGGTATTTATTAATGCATATCTTCTAGATAAAGCATCCGCCATAATATTCTCTTTACCTTGCTTATAATTAATCGCATATAAAAAAGACTCAATAAACTCTATCCCCTTGGCATGCCTCTTATAAGATTATTTTGGACACTAATATACTTCAAATCCTCATGATCAGTTCTAATTACAAACTCCTTATGCCACAACTAATGTTGCCAATTCACTAAAGCTCTCACTAGGGCATAGAGTTCCTTGTCATAGGTAGAATATTGCAATGGAGTTCCTCTTAATTTCTCACTAAAGTTTGCTATAAGTATTCGTTCTTGCATCAAGACCACACCAATGCCTAATCCACTAGCATCACACTCAATTTTAAACATCTTCTAAAAGTTGGAAAGTTGAAGTAATGGAGTGGAATTGAGTTTCTTGTTCAATATTCTAAAGGCTTCCTCTTGCTTTATAACCCAAATGAAAGGCTTATCCTTCTTAATGACCTCAGTTAGAGGAGCGTCAAAAGAACTAAAACCGTTCACAAATCTCTAATAAAAACTTGCCAACCCATGAAAACATCTAACATCACTAATGGACTTAGGAGTAGGCTAACTTCTAATAGCCTCTACATTTTCATCATCGACCTCAACTCCTCTTGAACTTACAACAAATCCAAGAAAAATAATATGATCCACACAAAAGGAATATTTTTTAAAATTCACATACAACTTGTCGTTTCTTAACACATCAAATATTATTCTCAAATGTTGCACATGATCATCTATACACTTTCTATAAACCAAAATATCATCAAAATAAACCACAACAAAATTATTATTAAATAACTTAAGCACATAGTTTGTTAATCACATAAAAGTGATTGGTGCATTGGTTATATCAAAAATCATCACCATCCACTCATATAATCAAAACTTAGTTTTGAAAGTGATTTTTCATTCATCTCCAAATTTCATTCAAATTTGATGGTATCTGCTTCTCAAATCAATTTTAGAGAATAAGGTAGAACCACACAATTCATCTAGAATATCATTAAGTCTAGGAATGGAATTTCATATTTTTACCATAATTTTATTAATGGCACAACAATCTACCCCATCCTTTTTGGGTACTAGAATTACGGGCACCTCACATGGACTCAAATTTTTTCTCACCAACCTTTATTCACAAGTTCCTCCATTTGTATTTGCGGTTCTTTGGTCTCTTGAGGATTGATCCTATAATCCATTTTGTTGGGTATTTGAGAACCCGAGAAAAATTTAATTTCATGCCCTATTCCTCTCAAAGGAGGCAACCCATTTGGCATTTCTTTCTGAAATAGATCTTCATAATCTTGCAACAAACAAGAAACAATACTTGGAAAAGATAAAGAGGTTAGTTAATTGTTAGAAAGCAAATAATAACCTTTAGGTTTAATAAATATGACTTGAGTAACATCCTCAATGTTTAGATCTTTCATACTCTCTTGATTTTGCAAAATCATGCTCATTTTCTTTTTTTTTTTTTGGTTTTTCTTGATTACCTCTTTTTTTTGTGATACCTCATTCTTACTTGAGCTTTCAACTCTCCTTTTTTCCTCTCTTGAGTGATTGATTATTTTTCGGTCTGTTGGAAATTTAAATTGTTCTACCATAGATACACTAGCAACATTGACACAACTTTCACTATCAATGATAAAGAAATATAATTGCTCTAGAACTCTACACCAGTTATGAAATAAGTTCTCTCTTTGATCAAGATCCTCCCTTGATAGAGCTCTCATACTTCTTCTCACAATGATGTAATGCCCCCAAAAACGGGTTCTGGAGCGTCACACGATGCTTGAGGCTACGAGTAGCCCCAAGCTAACCCTTTGAGCCATTTTCATTCAGTTCAACACAAATCAATGGGGTTTCCATAAATAACCCTCAAATATCAACAGAGTAATCATAATCCAAGAATAAAAGAATTTTAGAAAGATAACAAAATACGACTTATTAGTCAACTCCCAATATCTATACTAGTCTGACAAGCCTATAAGAGAATCATCAAAACCAGCGATCCATTGAGACATGCCTCAACTAAATCATACTCAGTTATCAAATGTAAATAATTCCATGAAACCAACATCAGACATCACGTCCTCAGAATATGAGGACTTACCACAACAAAGGATGTAGAACAGCGTGCCCGAAGAATCACTGTCGAACCTGGAATTGAGCACCTGAACCTACATTCTGAGAAAATGCAGCCCACAGCCGAAGATATGGGTCAGTAGCATGGAAAAGAACCGAGTATATGGGGGTGTATGAAGTTGTATAAACATCATCATCATAAATATTTATAAGAAATATGTAGGATATATGAAAGACTCACATAGCCTGAAGAAAATCATCATAATCATGAGAGGATGAAATAAGTACAATAACACATGTGAGTCATCATATAATTTGTCAATCACTTTCAGTTCATCAAGAATATCAATTCTCATAATTAAATATCATTTAAATCTTTCGAAAGAATAACTTTCACAATTCCACTTTCAAATCACTTCACCATTCACCATAGACACAAGGAAACACATACACACTGGGAGATCCTATAACCGACATAAACCATGTGAGCTACATGGAGTCCAACGTACAACCCACGTTGGGGAGAGCCGTCCTATCCTTACCATTGGAGTAGGACTATCGATATCAAATCCACACAAGCTAGTGATCACTATATAAATCAGCCTCAGGCTCACTCCTACGGGGGTACGTAGTTCTAGGGAAGTAAGGTCGCTTTATACCTCCCACTCGATGCTAAAGATTTCTCTCAGAGTTTGCTCAGATCATTTCAAAGACAATCCACAACAAAATAATTTTAGTAATATATAAATATACATCGGGAGCCATCATGCTTCCCATCAATCAAAATCAACCACGTTGTGGATTTTTTCACACTCGAGTTCAAAACAACTCCATTAAGACCCAAAGGTCAAATAATTCAAAATATCTCAAATATTCAACAACAACGTGCTTATAACACACACTTTCTCAAAAAATAAAACACAATTTCCAATGAGGATTCATGATTCAAATATCAAAATCATGATAAATATCGTTCAAGATTCATGCTTTATATCTCCACACATGTAAATTCATCTTTCAAAATCATAAACATCAAGATTTTATAATAATCATTATAAGATATGAGTTCATGCTTTAAATTCATAAAAATCAAATAAAAATCATGCCTTTGTAAAGAAAATTACTTTTGAGCACAAGAACGAAAGAGAGCTCTTGTTGAAAAACCCCACATACCTTGAATGATGAACTTTAGATCGATACTCATTTTTGAGATATTAATCGTTCCTTTGAATGATGGTTCTTGGAGTTCTTGAACTAGGAACTTGGAATCTTGAATAAATTTGCAGAATTAATGGTGAACTTTGGAGGTTCTTGAAGTTGGATGTAGGAGCTTAGGGTTTTCTTTTTGAGGGAATTTAATAAAATATAACATATAATGCTTCTAATAGGCTTTAATATAGGGTTTGGATGGATCTTGGGTTAGGGAGAATGACCAAAATGCCCCTAAAAATCAAATAATTCTTGAATCTGTCCTTTG
Organism: Capsicum baccatum var. pendulum; assembly: GCA_030864225.1. Classification (NCBI taxonomy): domain Eukaryota; kingdom Viridiplantae; phylum Streptophyta; class Magnoliopsida; order Solanales; family Solanaceae; genus Capsicum; species Capsicum baccatum. The sequence goes on from CM061554.1 coordinate 45,872,061, forward strand.
GTGGACTATTTTGATAGTCAGAAGTAGATCAACCATAACGTTCTACTCCGACATCCAAATTGGATGAAACTAATTTCATTAGAAAGAGAACTCTCATATCTTTCTGTTGATATATAGTATCTCATCCAGATCATTGTGTACGAGGAGTTATAATTGTTTGATTTTGACCTAAAAATTTACTTTTGATAGGCTGAAGTAGATCGACCATAACCTTTTGATCCAATAGGCAAATTGGATGAAACTAATTTCATTGGAAAGAGGACTCACAGAGCTTTCCGTTGATATATAGTAGATCACCCAGATCATTATGTACAAGGAGTTATGATCATTTAAAGTTGGAGTAAAAATACGCCAGGCCTCAGTACTTTTTCCTGCACGTTTTACTATTTACTACTATTCATGGTTCGATCGGAATGTTCATAACTTGTCGCTCGGGTGTCCGTTTTTGATGATCCACACATCGTTGGAAAGCTTATTCGATACTCTACTCAATGGTGGGTCATAATCTAAGACATTCAGCATGAAAAATTTATAATTCATTCTAGAAAATAGAACCCAACACGTTTACGCATAAAATTTCAACGAAAACTTTCCCGGGGTATTACATCATCCCCCCGTTGGAAACATTCACCCTCCAATGACGCTAGATATGCCAAGATTAGATAGGGAATAGAGCATACAGCTAAAACCATTCGTTAAACTCATCAACACATCGTTTCTCATTCTGAAGGCAACATAGAATGCATAAATTCATGAAACTACAGCTGAACAAATAATAAATTACAGCTGAACTACTGCAACTTTTATCAAAAGTGCATGATATAGGAAAGAAAGGTACCTTTGGCTTGATCGGAGTTCGCGGAAAATAGGTGCGGGTACTTGGATCGCATATCCGCCTCAGCTTCCGAAGTTGCACCCTCAACAGGTTGGTTTCGCCACAACACCTTGACCAAGGGAACTTCTTTATTCCTTAGTATTCGGACACTGAAATCAAGAATCTCAACAGGAATATCATCAAAAGAAATATTTTCTTGAATTTCAGCACTCACAGAGGAATCCACTACCACATCATTGCTAATATGCTTTCTAAGCATGGAGACATGGAATATTGGATGAACAGAGGACAACTCAGAAGGCAACTCGACCTCATAAGCTACCTTACCAACACGGCTAAGAATTTTATAAGGACCAACATAACGGGGACTAAGCTTCCCCTTCTTTCTGAATCTCTTCACCCCCCTCATGGGTGAAATTTTTAGATACACTAGGTCACCAACTTCAAACTCAAGGTATCTCCTTCTAACATCCTCATATGACTTCTGAAGACTCTGCGCAGTTTTCAACCTTTCCCTAATCAACTTAACTTTTTCCGTAGCCTCAAATACCGAATCAGGACTAGTCATAGCCGCTTCACCCACCTCGAACCAACCTCTGGGTGATCTACACTTCCTCCTATATAAGGCTTCAAATGGAGCCATGCCAATACTAGAGTGGAAACTGTTATTGTAAGCAAACTCTATCAACGGTAAGTGATCATCCTAACTTCCCTTAAAGTCAAGTGCACAAGCTCTCAACATATCCTCTAAGGTCTGGATGTTCCACACAGCCTGACCATCGGTCTGCGGATAAAAATCAGAACTCAAAAGCACTTGGGTACCAAGACCCTTCTGAAAAGCTTTCCAAAATCGCGAAGTGAACTGAGTACCCCAATTCGAAATGATAGACAAGGGAACTCCATGCAGTCTGACTAGCTCTCGGATATACAATCTAGCATAATCCTCAGCAGTATATGAAGTATGAATAGGCAAGAAATGAGAATACTTAGTCAACCTATCAATCACAACCCAAATGGAATCATGATGGCGTCGGGAAGGAGGTAAACCAATCAAAAAGTCCATATTTATCTCTTCCCACTTCCAGGTGGGAATACTAAACTCTTGCATCATACCACCAGGTCTTTGGTGTTCAACCTTAACCTGTTGGCATGTTGCACACTTAGCTATAAATGTTGCTATATCTTTATTCATGCCACTCCACCAATAGATTTCCCGCAAGTCTTGTACATCTTGGTGGCACCAGGATGAATAGAATATCGCACCCCATGCGCTTCAGCCATAATCCTCTGTCTCAGATCATCAACATTCAGGACACATAATCTACCCTGTAATCTCAATACATCATCTCCCCCTTGGGAGAAAACCTCTACTTTTTGGTCCTTCACTAACTCCTTCAGTCTGACCAAACTAGCAACTAAGTATTGCTTTTCCTTCACTTCCGAAACCAAAGAGGATTCAGAATTATTCTGAACCCCTATACTACTTTTAGCAGAGTCAAACAACCTAACCCCCAATCTATCCAAACGATGTACATCACAAGCCAACTCTTTCTTAACTTCTACCACATGCGAAACACTACCCATGGACACACTACTTAGGGAATCCGCCATAACATTGGCCTTGCCCGGATAGTACAACACACTCATATCATAGTCCTTTAATAATTCTAACCATCGTCTCTACCTAAGATTCAATTCTCTCTGGATAAACACATACTGCAGACTCTTATGATCAGTGAAAACATCAATATGGACACCATACAAATAGTGTGTCCATAATTTCAAAGCAAACACAACAGCAGCCAACTCAAGGTCATGGGTGGGGTAATTTTTCTCATGGGGTTTCAACTATCTAGAAGCATAAGCTATCACCTTATCCTTCTGCATCAATACACAACCCAACCCAATTCTCGAAGCATCACAGTATACCACAAAACTATCAACACCATCAGGAACAGTCAAAATAGGGGCTGAAGTGAGTCGAGTCTTCAACTCCTAAAAACTCTTCTTACAAGATTCGGACCACAAGAACTTTACTTTCTTTTGGGTCAACCGAGTCATAAGAGATGCTATAGACGAGAAACCCTAAACAAAATGGCACTAATAGCTAGCTAAACCCAAGAAACTTTGGATATCAGTCGGAGAAATAGGTCTAGGCCAATTTTTAATAGCTTCGGTCTTTTGGGGATCAACTCTAATACCCTCGAAAGAAATGATATGACCCAGAAAAGCAACTGACCTTAGCCAAAACTCACACTTGCTGAACTTGGCAAACAACTTGTGATCTCTAAGGGTTTGCAAGGCAGTTCAGAGATGATCAGAATATTCATCCTCACTACGGGAGTACACTAGTATATCATCGATGAACACTATGACAAACATATCCAGATATGGTCTGAACACTCGATTCATGAGGTCCATGAAAGCTGCTGGGGCATTAGTTAACCCGAAAGACATAACAAGAAACTCAAAATGGCCATAACGAGTTTACAAAATGGTTTTTGGGATGCCACGCTCCCTAACTTTGAGTTGATGATAGCCGGAACGAAGGTCTATCTTTGAGAAATAACTTGCACCTTGCAATTGGTCAAACAAATCATCTATTCTTAGAAGGGGGTACTTATTTTTGATGGTGACATTATTCAGTTGGTTGTAATCAATGCACATACACAAAGAGCCATCTTTCTTTCTCACAAACAACATAGGAGCACCCAAAGAAGAAACACTGGGCCTTATGAAACCCTTATCTAGTAGATCTTTGAGTTGCTCTTTCAACTCCTTAAGTTCTGCAGGGGCCATACGGTAAGGAGGAATAGAAATGGGCTGAGTATTGGGAAGAACATTAATCCCGAACTCTATCTCTCTATCAGTAGGTATCCCTGGGAGATCATCCAAAAAGACATCAGAAAACTCATTGACGACGTTAACAGACTAGAGAGTTGGAGTCTCAGACTTAGTGTCTTTGACTCTAACCAAATGGTAAATACACCCCTTAGAAATAAGCTTTCTAGTTTTGAGGCAAGAGATAAAATGACTCTTGGGTGACACAGAATTCCCAAACCACTCAAACACGGATGCACCTGGAAATTAAAACTTGACCACTCGGGTCCGACAATTAATAGAGGCATAAAAAGAATATAGCCAGTCCATACCCAGAATCACATCAAAATCTACCATGTCTAACTCAATCAGGTCAGCCAACAAGACTCTATGAAGAATGGTAACAAGACACTTTTAGCACGATAGACTTCTGAAAGAAAGAATCACACTTTTTTCTAAAATGTCTTGTAGCCTCCTGCTCACAGATGTGGCGCGCTACACATCGATGATCAAGACTCTACTTAACACATCTTGTCAGAATCCCTAGGACACCTTAAAACCTTAGGCTCTGATACCAAGTTTGTAATGCTTCGAAAAATGAGTCCCAGAACGTCACATGGTGCTTGAGGCTACGAGTAGCCCCAAGCTAACCCTTTGAGCCATTTTCATTCAGTTCAACACAAATCAACGAGGTTTCCATAAATAACCCTTAAATATCAATAGAGTAATCATCATCCAAGAATAAAAGAATTTTAGAAAGATAACAAAATATGACTTATTAGTCAACTCCCAACAGCTATACTAGTCTGACAAGCCTCTAAGAGAATCAATGAAACCAGCGAGCCATTGAGACATGCACTAACTGACTCATACTCAGTTATCAAATGTAAATAATTCCGTGAAACCAACATTAGACATCATATCCTCGGAACATGAGGACTCACCACAACAGAGGATGTAGAACAGTGTGCCTGAAGAATCACTGTTGAACTTAGAACTGAGCACCTGAACCTACATTCCGAGAAAATGCAGCCCACATTCGAAGATGTGGGTCAGTACCATGGAAAGGAACCGAGTATATGGGGGTGTATGAAGTTGTATAAACATCATCATCATAAATATTTATAAGAAATATGCAGGGAAGTATGAAAGATTCACATAGCCCGAAGAAAATCATCATAATCATGAGAGGATGAAATAAGTACAATAACATATGTGAGTCATCATATAATTTGTCAATCACTTTCAGTTGATCAAGAATATCAATTCTCATAATTAAATATCATTTAAATCTTTCGAAAGAATAACTTTCACAATTCCACTTTCAAATCACTTCACCATTCACCATAGACACAAGGAAACACACACACACTGGGAGATCCTATAACCGAAATAAACCATGTGAGCTACATGGAGTCCAACGTACAACCCACGTTGGGGAGAGCCGTCCTATCCTTGCCATCGGAGTAGGACTATCGATATCAAATCCACACAAGCTAGTGATCACTATATAAATCAGCTCAGGCTCACTCCTACGGGGGTACGTAGTTCTAGGGAAGTAAGGTCGCTTTATACCTCCCACTTGGTGCTAAAGATTTCTCCCAGACTTAGTTCAGATCATTTCAAAGACAATCCACAACAAAACAATTTCAGTAATATATAAATATACATCGGGATCCATCATGCTTCCCATCTATCAAAATCAACCACGTTGTAGAGTTTTTTCATACTCGAGTTCAAAACAACTCCATTAAGACCCAAAGGTCAAATCATTCAAAATATCTCAAATATTCAACATCAACGTGCTTATAACACACACTTTCTAAAAAAACACAATTTCCAATGGGAATTCACGACCCTAATATCAAAATCATGATAAATATCATTCAAGATTCATGCTTTATATCTCCACATATGTAAATTAATCTTTTAAAATCATAAACATCAAGATTTCATAATAATCATCATAAGATATGGGTTCATGATTCAAATTCATAAAAATCAAATAAAAATCATGCCTTTGTAAAGAAAATTACTTTTGGGCACAAGAACGAAAGAGTGTTCTTGTTGAAAACCCCCACATACATTGAATGATGAACTTTAGATCGATACTCGTTTTTGAGATGTTAATCGTGCCTTTGAATGATGGTTCTTGGATTTCTTGAACTAGGAACTTGGAATCTTGAATAAATTTGCAGAATTAATGGTGAACTTTGGAGGTTCTTGAAGTTGGATGTAGGATCTTAGGGTTTTCTTTTTGAGGGAATTTGATGAAATATATTATATAATGCTTCTAATAGGCTTTAATATAGAGTTTGGATGGATTTTGAGTGAGGTGGAATGACCAAAATGCCCCTAAAAATCAAATAATTCTTGAATCTGTCCTTTGATGGACTATTTTGATAGTCTGAAGTAGATCAACCATAAAGTTTTACTCCAACATCCAAATTGGATGAAATCAATTTCATTAGAAAGAGGACTCTCATATCTTTCCGTTGATATATAGTAGATCACCCAGATCATTATGTACAAGTAGTTATGATAGTTTAAAGTTGGAGAAAAAATACGCCAGGCCTCAGTACTTTTTCCTGCACATTTTACTGTTCACTACTATTCACGGTTCGATCGGAATATTCATAACTTGTCGCTCGGGTGTCCATTTTGGATGATCCACATATCGTTGGAAAGCTTATTCGATACTCTACTCAATAGTGGGTCACAATCTAAGACATTCTGCATGAAAAATTTATAATTTATTCTAGAAGATAGAATCCAACACGTTTACGCACAAAATTTCAACGAAAACTTTTCCGGGGTATTACAAACAAGAACACATTTTTCATCATCATTAATTTCTTCTCTATTACCTTCTCCTATAAACTCATCACCACTATCATTCTCCACATGGTCATCTTTAGATTCATCTTCGATTTGATAACCTCCATTATTCAATGCAATAATAGTTCTTCTATTAGGACACTCATTTGCTTTATGACCATATATTTGACATTTAAAATACTTTATTTTGGATGGAGTTTAAAGTTTAGCTTTGTTACCTCCATCATTGTAGTCCACCTTTGATTTGCCTTTGTCCAAATTGGACTTAAATTCTTGCTTTGCACCTTTGGATTTACCCAAGTGGGAGATGATTTCCAAACATCCTTACTTTTAGCCCATGAAGAAGAGAAGATTGCACCTTTGACTAGTTTTTCTTTCGATGACCCTCCACCTTGAGTGCCATTTGATAAATTTCATATAAAGTATAAAGAGGATGTAATTCCATTGGTTGACCTACCTCCTTATTTAATCCCGAGATAAATCTTGCTACAAGCTTTACCTCTTCTTCATTGACATTACCTCGAAGCCTTGTATGCTCTAGATCCTCATAATACTCTTCCACACTCTTTATTCCTTGTTGAAGATTGTAATACTTTTTAAGTGTATTTGCTCATAATATTGACCCATAAACCTTTCTCTCGTACGCCTTTTCATGTCATTCCAACTTCTAACAAAGTCTCTACTCACCAGAGCATCTCTTTAAATTTTCTCCAACCATGTAGAAGCAAAACCCTCAAGGTTACTTATAGCATAATTCGCCTTGTTAATATCACTCACATTGTTGAGATTATATTACCTTTCATGTTTCACAATCCAATCAAGATATTCATTTGGGTCGCTACTTTTGAAGAATGGAAGGGTAACATTGATGTTGTTGAATCTGCAATCTTCATCATCATTCCTTCTATTGTATTCTCTACCATCAATCGGATACCACCCTCCATTCCATCCTGCTCTTTCTCTCCCACCTAACCTCTATTATTGAACTTGATCATTGACTCCATAATCAAAATTAACACCATAAAAGAATCATGCTCTTCAAGGTTATATTGGGCTCTCATTTGAGTTATATTGACTTGTGGTGGAAGAATTTTTGTTGATACCCCCCCCCCCCTCCTGGAAGTGTTAATTGAATTCAAAGTCTTGGTAAAGTAGCATTAGAAGAGAGGGTATCATGCACAACCATGCGGGATGGAGTTGTATCAAGAGGAGTCTTACTTGATCCCTCATCATGCTGACAAATGGGATTGCAAACCTTAAGTGGTTGCTTTTGTATTTCTTGATTTCTCACCCTTCTATCCACATCTTCCAATTTTCCCTTCATTTTCTTCAATTCTTCCAATAGTTTTTCAAGAAAAATTTTAATTTTGTTAGAGCATTATCCCTCCAATTAAGTGATTTTACCTAAAAAAAATATATAAAAAGTTAGTAGAAAGAGTTCCTCACCACTCACTCACATCATGTTTTCTTTGTTTTTTGTCACTCACACTCGTGTATCGCTAAGACCAAAGGCTTTTAAGGCCACCCTCAAATGAACTAACCTCACTCTTGCTTGTTACCACTCTTGAATAACTCAAGGTTGAAAGTCAACACCATCAAATAATTCACAAGTGGTACTATTTCTTCGAGATGAAGTGGAGTTTATATAATCAAGAACGAACAATTAAAACTAACAGAAAAGGAAACAAATAATCATATAATGAAATGAAAGAAAAAAAAGCACAAAAAAAATGACACGGATAAATAAAATGGACACAAACTATTTTAACATTAAGTATGAATTAATACTCAAAGTCAACTAGCTAGGATTAACAAGAAGAGAAGAGAAAACAAGCTTGAAAGTTTCGGATTATTTTGTAATTCTCAAATTCATCTTCTTCATTACCCAAGAAAATGAGCTCAAATTTGAGATATAACTTCCCCACAACTCTAGCAACAATTCCTAGCTAACAATTTCATCAACCAAACATCAAATCAACAAAATCCATTTTTAAGTTTCTTCTTCAACATGAATTTCAATTTTTTTTCTTAAGCCATGTATTCTTTGATTTTTTTTAACTAGAAAACAACATGTAACTCAAGGAATAATATCAAACAACATTCAATAAAATTCAATTTTTTTATAATTTTTCTTTTAAAAATATTAAAATCCAAGACTTAGATTTGTGAAAACAAATATAATCCAGACTCTTGATACCAATTTGATGTGAAACAAGAAAATAGAAGAAAGATAGAAATTAAAGATAAAAATTAAAGAAAGATAGACACAATTAGATTCACACAATTGAAAGATGTAATGGTGAAACTAACCAAAACACCACTCAATTACGAACTAAAAGCACATAATTTATTAGAATCCTTAAGAAAGTAGTAACCTTACTTGCAAATCCTAGGGAAGTGTTGATAATCAACAAAGAGTTATAGAGCTCTCAAAGGAGGAACAAATATCCAATCTTCAAAACTAGAGGTTCACCCTAATAGCTAACTATTTTATACTAAGGGGTAAAAGAAGTAAGGAAGACCAAATTGCCATTCATTTAAATTACAAGCTAATTTAAATGGTAGATACCTGGTATATTAAACATCTTCAAGTCATCCATATTGGAGCCTTTCAAAGATTCCATCTTCATCCATAAAGCTTGAAATGCTTGAAGCTCCTTAGCTTGACTTCTTGTGAAAGAAATTCTTGAAGTAGTGTCACTTTGACGCCAATCGAGACCCAAACCAAAGGTCCGCCTAGCCTAAAATTGATATTCCATAGCTGCTGGCATGGTCCGTTCATCCATCCATCGAAAAAATCAAAAGATATCCACATAAGTCCAAAATAAGGCTCTCGAAGCCACCAAAAATCACAATATTGCATAAATGGTACTAAAATGCATTGGAAATCATACCAATCACCCCTACACCCCAGAAATACCATAATGCAATTATGGGGATGGATAAAATAGTAAAATCATATAAAAACACATATTTCAGATATTTTATCAAAAAGTTGATCATTATATCATCCACCACTAAAAATCTAGTTTGTATTCGAACTAAAGGCAATAGAAATACTTGAATCAACAAAGAGATGGAGTTAAGAACTATGCATATCAGACTCGACCTCCCAAGTAGCCTCATCTACAAGTTGATGTCACCACTAAACATTAAACACAAAGATAATACTAGAGCGCAACTACCTAACATCTCTGGCAGAAATAGAGACTGGCTTCCCAACAAAGTACAACTGCTCATCTAACTGAATCGACTCCCAAAGAATGACATGAGACTCATAGGAATATAGTAGCAAAATATAAAAACATGAAAAACTGGATGAATAGTTGAAAAATTCAGGGGCAAGGCCAACTCATAGACCACATCACCAATAATCCGAAGAATCTCAATGGACCAATATACCTGGGGCTAAGCTTTTCCCTCTTTCCAAAACTCATCACATCCTTCGTGGATGAAACTCAAAGGAAAACATGATCACCAACACTAAATATCAAGGCACGAAGCGTACGATCTACTTAACACTTCTATCTATTCTGAGCCGCTCAAACTCTATCCTGAATAATCTAGACTCTATTTGAGAACTCACGAAGCAATTCTTTACCTTGAGGCCTCACCTCTAAAACATCAAACCAACCCACTGGTAAGTGACAAAGCCTACCATACAATGCCTCAAAAGAAGCCATATCAATACTAGAATGATAGCTAAAGCCAAATGCAACTCCCACTAACCACCAAAATCTATCACACATGCATAGAGTATATCCTCCAAAATTTGAATAGTCCGCTCTAACTGGCCATCAATCTAAGGATAAAATGTTGTACTGAGATCAACTCGAGTGCCCAAATCATCATAAAGTATCTTTCTAAAGTAAGATGCGACATCGAACCATGATCTGAGATGCTAGACATGAGCACACCATGAAGTCTCATAATCTCACGAATGTAGATACGGGCTAACCTCTTGGCTTGAATGAAACCTAAACTGGAATTAAATAGGCTGACTTAGTCAATCAATCCACAATGATCCATACAATGTCAGAACCATGAGATGTATAAGGTAAACCAATCACAAATTCTATGGTGATCTGTTCCCATATCAACTTAGGAATGGGCAACCTCTGAAGCAATCTACTAGGTCTCATATGCTCGAGCTTCATCTACTGACAACAAAGGCAATGAGCTATGAATTCTGCCACATCCTTTCTCATATTGCCCCACCAATTATGTTGTCTTAAATCATGGTACATCTTAGTCACTCCTGGATAGATAGAATATCTAGAACAATGGGTCTCTTCCAGAATCAAACAAATCCAATCGCCTAATCTTGGCACACACATCCGGCTGCCAACCCACAAAAAAACATCCGAATCTTTCTTAGTCTCACCACTCAATACCTTATCTATAATTGATATCAAACCCACACCATCAAACTAATGGACTCAAATCTTCTCCATCAAAGAAGACCTAGCCTCCCTGAATGCCAAAAAATGCTTATGTGTCAAAATATCAAGCCTAACCATCTGGTTGGCTAATGACAAAACCTCTAAGGCCAAAGGCTTCTCTTGAATCAAAAGATGCGCCAAGATACCCATGCTAGTCGACTTCCAGCTCAAGGCATCTACAATCATATTGGCCTTGCTGTAATGATAGAGAATAGTTAAGTCAAAATACTTGAGCAACTCAACCCAACAATGTTGCCTCATATAAGATATCGTTGGGTGAAATAGTTCTGAAGGCTATGATGATTTGAGAAAATCTTACAACGGACTCTATTTAAGTAGTACCTCCATAACTTCAAAGCAAAAACAATAGCGCACAACTTCAAGTCATAGGTAGGATAAATTCTCTCATGAGGCTTCAACTGATGAGATGGATAAGCAATTTCCTTAATATCCTGCATCAATGCAGCACCCAATCTAACACCTGAAGCATCGCAAAACACGGTAAAGCACACACCCTTCTTGGGCAAAGCCAAATAGGAGTTGAAGTCAACAAATTCTTAAGCTTTTGAAAGATCACCTCACAAGCATCATACCACAGAAAAGAAATCTTCGTTTGAGTCAACTTAGTCCAAGAAGCTGCAATAAATAAGAAACCCTTAAAAAACACTAATAATAACCTCCCAATCCTAAAAAACTCTAAATTTTGGTAGGTGAAGTAGGTCTAGACCAATCACAAATCGCTGCAACCTCGACTGGATCAACTAGAATATCCTTCTTAGTCCCCATATAACCTAAGAAAGAAAGAAACTCCAACCAAAACTTGCACTTAGAGAACTTCACGTATAACTTCTCATCCCTCAATCTCTGAAGCACTATCCAAAAATGCTCCTCATGCTCAGCCTTACTCTTGGAATAAACCAAGATTTCATCTATAAATAAAATAACAAAAGATTCAAGATATGGTTAAAAAACTAGGTTTATCAACTTTATGAATGCAACAGGGGAATTGGTTAACCCAAAGGACCTGACTAAGAATTCATAATGACCATATCGCGTCTAGAAAGCTATCTTCGGGATTTCTAAAGCTTTAATCCTCAATAGGTGATAATCAAACCTCAAATAAATCCTCAAAAACACTAGAGCATGCTGAAGCTGATCAACTACATCATCGATGCGATGAAGAGGATACTTATTCTTAACCGTCACCTTACTCAACTATCGTTAATTAATACATATATGCATAGACCCATCTTTCTTTTTCATAAACAATACAGAGGCACCCTAAGATGATATACTAGGTTGGATAAATCCCTTATCCAAGAACTCCTACAACTGACCCTTCAATTTCTTTAACTCAACTCGAGTTATCCTATAAGGAGGAATAGAAATAGGCTTGGTGCCCAACTCAACATCAATAGCAGAATCAATAACATGATATGGATACATACCAGGAAAATTCGTACAAAACATAACCATAAACTCACATACAACACAAATAGAACCCAAAGAAGGAAGTGAAATAACACAAGTATCACAAATATAAGACAAATAAGCTAAATATCCCCTCTCAACCTATCGATGAGCCTAAACATAAGATATGACCCTCTTGGGTCCCGAATGAAGTGCACCCTTCCAAGCTATCCTTGGCACACCAATGAGCTAAAGTCACAGTCATAGAAAAATAATATAAGATAGCTTAATAGGGAGCCAACCAATTGATACCTAAAATTACATCAAAATCAACTATAACACAAGCAGATCTACCATAGTCTCACACCTAGAAAAAGACATAACACAAGATTAGTACACCTGATCAACCACTAAAGAAATACCTACAGGGGTAGATACATGAAAAAGCATGGCAAGAGGCTCACTAACAGAATAAAAAACCAAAGAAAAATGCACAGACACATAGGAGAAAGTTGATTTGGGATCAAATAATACAGATATAGGTCCAAAATAAATAGGGGCGATACCTGTGATCATAGTATCTAAAGCCTCTACCTTAGATCTGGCTGGTATAGCATAGCACTACCCACGACCACCACATGCCTGAATAGACCCATAACCACCCCCACGATCTCCACTACCTCTGTCTCTCACACCTATAATAGCACCCTACCCCTCACAGCTAAAATAAAAATCACCATAATCATACAACGGGGACAGTCCCTGGACATATGGCCAATCTCATTGCATATATATCACTTTCTATGACCCACATCAATAGTAGAATATATAATTGGGCCTAGACGAACACCCTGAACTACTGAATCAGAAGATTCACCACCCAAACTCTACAAAACCACCTGTACTGACCTACCCCAAGATCCACGAGAACCTTTAAAATCTCTACTATGAGAAACCTGACCCCTAAACTCACTAAAATATCACCTTTTTTGGTGCCTCTCTAAGGTACCCATAGAATGACCACTGTAATCTTTGCATGATCCACAATTCTCTGAAAACACACTCTAAATACAACCATCTAAGACGTAGCCAACTGAGCAAAGACATTCAAACCATTCACAAACTTCCAAATCTTTCCAGACTCGGTGGAAATACTGGTATAAAAATATCTGGACAAGGTATAAACATATTCCTCAAGCTCTGCAACAGTCATGGATCCATGTTCCAAATGATCAAATTTATCATGCATCTGATCCCTCAAACTGTAGGGCATAAATCTCTCTATAAGGCATCAACTAATTGATCCCACGACAACTCAGGAGCGTCAACATGACTATACTGACAAATAATCTCCATTAATCTTTCATAATATCTCTCAATTGATATGTCGTATAAACCACCCTATGAGACTCAAGCAAACCCAAGTTATACAACTTCTCTGGCAGTCAATCAAAAACTCATAGGCATCCTCGCCTACTGCAATACTTAATCTTAGAGGACCTAAGTGAATAAATCTCTCAAATCTTTTCTGATCCTCAAGAGTCATCACCAGACTAGTAACAATAGGAGGCATAACAAATCTGGTAGGCTGAGATCCCAACCGAGGAGGTAACACAAATGAAGGCTGAACTCCTATTCCCAGTGCCAAATATTAAAGTGTTGTCACTGGTAAAGGGATAGTACTTGGGGTCTGAGGAGTACCCAAAATAGAAGAAGGTGTAATAGGAGGATCCACACTCTAAATTGGAGAATCACCTGTCATAACCAAAGAACAACCCTCTAAATGGGTTAATAAATGTACTAATAACCCCTGCAAAACTATGGTAGACGAACTCTGAAGAACTGGAGTAGAATCCACTCCTCCAACCCACTCAACACGAGGCTTAGGGAAGAGTCCCCTAGCACTCCTCCTAGATAGGGCTTAACCATGGGCTCATCCCCTTTCTCGAGTCCTTGCATGACTTGAGGCTCACTCTTTTGACTAAACTTACTCTCTAAAATAGGCACTGTATTTGTGAACTCGCGAGACCTAGTCGATAGCATCTATTCAAAAAGAGTAAAACACAAACTATAACACAAGATATGAAAGAATATTGCATGGTAAGGAACAAAATAAGGGAAGTTTCCTAAAGACATCATATAGCCTCACAAAGATAGATATGGATGTTTATCCACGAAACTCTATTAGACATCTAGTCCTTACACCATTGAGACCAAAGAAACCTGGCTGCTCTAATACCAATTTGTCATGACCCAAAAATAAGGTCATGATGGTACTTGTCGTAGTGTGCCTTGACAAGTAAGCCTATTATCCAAACTAATACAAAAAGATGAAAAGACGAAAATACCCAAGGTAAGGATTCTAGAACGAAGTTGATCCATACAAGCAATTATAATAATTTAGAAAAAACATATCCAAATACCATACTTTCCTAAAACTAGGTGTCAGTAGTGTAAGGACTACGAATACAAACCATGAGTGAAATACATCAGAACTATCCACACAGGGTCAAGTAAGTCTTCAAATACAAATAAAGACATAACTACTGTAGAAAGATAGAGCTGAACTCTGGGCGTATGAAAGTCCAACCGCTACCTTGAGAAATCTGAAGATGCTCAAAATCAACCAATATGAAGAGTACACGAGTTAGGACCTGCACAATAAGGGCATAGTAGGCGTGGGTACGGTGCACTTGTATTCAGTAGGTATCATAGACAAACCAAGAAAAGTAGTACATAAAGCATAAAAAATATACACTAAGGGCTCGTCACATGTAATAAAAAAGTCCTACAACGGTAGCCCACACTGCTTGCACTAACAGTTCTATAATATCCATACATAATACAACACACTCAAGATAAGGATACAATTATACACAATATCACATACAAGTAGAACAAAAGAGGAACATATATAATCAAGATCATAGAGTACAAATAAAAAAAGATAGAACAATTAGACATTAACAGGTCAAAATATAGAATAAATAGATATGTGACAAGTTAATATAGAAATACAAGCACAACATAAACATAATAAAACAAGTGTATCTATATATGATGATGATGATGATGATGATTCACGAGGTCATCGCACAACCTCCATATACTCCCACGGAGGCAAGCCTCCCAGCGTGGGACTCATGAGGGGTTAGTCAACCAATATACAATCTATATATGCATATCCATATCTCCTTCCAGGCACATCCCTCGGGAAGGGTCTTATAAGATATCATATTTTTTGTCATAAAAAGGTATTGTCAGTGTTTCCATGGTGGTACCATTTGTTTTAAGAATTAGAATGATATGAGGATGCAATCTCATAACCAATCACAATGAGTATTCCCACAACCAACCATATGATATATTTTCATAACCATGTGAGCCAATACCTACTTATTATTTCCATTCAACCTTGAATTTTCATATGTTTCATATGCCAAAAGTATGAATATATATATATATATACATCACAATACACCAAAGGTAACACAATAGGTATTTGCAAAAATACAATATAATTATTCACATGTATTCAAGTCTATCAACATCGTATAGGGTCGCGCACGATCGTACATATCACATAATATCTCAATATCAATAATTACATCACATATAGGCCCCACACGGGCACAACACATAGATAAATATTTTTCATAATTAGTTTTTACACATAACATGCATTTTATACCATCATTTAATACCCAACTCAGTATAAAAAAGTTAATCCATAACCTATCTTGAATGCCAAAACTGGCCCGCTACACTTTGAACCCACAACCTTAATTTCCACGAATGATCCCAAAATTAACTAAAATAAGAAATATAGAATCTAATCAATAAAACAAAGCTAACGATACCCATATTGACTATTTTTAATTTGGGGTCAAAACGGATTACCAAAATAGATTTTTAAAATAGAAGAAAATTATCGTAACTTTATTTCAAAACTGAGTTTCCTATATTTTTAGAAATCTACAGCTAAAAATCCATGTCAAATTGAGTCAAACACGAGGTTCAAATCAAAGAAAAATTATTTTTGAGCTTTACCGGATATTTTTTTTTATATTCCTATTACAATCAAGAATCGAAGTTGTTTTGAAGATTAAATTCATGAAAAATTAGTGATTATATGTTTAAAATATTAGTCAAGTGAAAAGGGGTGAATTTGGGATTTAAAATCAAGCCCTAAGAATTTTGGGGTTTTGAGAAATTAATCAAGACTTAGAGTATGAAAGGATGAAATCTCACCTTAAATTCATAATAGAATCAAGAAATAGAAGTTAATCTATCTTCCCAAGCTCCCATAAGATTCACTTTTAAGCTCCCATACAATTTTAGGATTTGACTCTCAAGAGGCAAGGTGAAAGAATGGGTAAAATGGGAAAAAAGAGTTATTTTTATACTGCGCCGACTTTTTGAAAAATACAATTTTCCTTTAAGTCCAATTAGGACTTCAATGGGGTACTCGAGATTTGTTCGAAGTTTGATATACACAAACGAACTATGAAACCACACTAAATTTGATGCTCCAGACTCAATGGTGATATTAAATTTTTGAAAAAATGTCATTTTGTGTCACGACTCAAAGCTACCCCCTAGTCGCGACAACGGTGCTTACGGTCACAAGTGACCACAAGCTAACCCATGAGCTGGTAGCTGCTGTAAGCAATGAATAAAATAATGATAAAACACGTATGCAGAAGATAAACTGTTGAAGTAATACCAATCTAAATACTGAGATATGATTACATCACAAGTCTAGGATATCTGATAATGACTGAAAACTAACTGTCTATCTGAATGATGGAGAAGTACAGAAAGAACTGCTAACTGACTAACTACTTGCCTGATTGTCTGAAAGCCTCTAAAATGACTGAGGAGTTGATGGGACAGACTCCCAACTAACTCTAACTAACTGAACATAAGGAAGTTCTGGAATAAACAAATGATGTCCTTGATGGATGAGGACTCACAACTACTGCTTCTGAGTTGTCTAAGTGCGGTCAGAAAATTTAGCATTTGAACCTATGTTATAAGTCAACATAGCACAAAGAAAAGTATACGATCAGTACTTTGATTGTACTAGTACGTGAGAAAAGGACTGACTAAAATGCATGAGATAACTGTGCATAAATGGATGAATAGGTTAAACCTGAGAATGCAAGACCAAGCATAAACATGTTTCTGAGATAATCTGTAATCTAAAAGACAAAAATCTATTGAATAACTGAAAATCTATATACTTTGGTAAAGCAAACTTGAGCTGAGACATACTATTTACTAATTAACTGGTATCTATATACTAATTAACTGATATCTATATATTGATTAACTAATATCTAAATACTGATCATGTAATATACTGAATTGTACTTAGTCTGAATAACTGGACTGAAACTGTGGGAGGTATCATGTAATTGACATGCCCCAATCTGAGCTAATCAGGGTCCAACCTATAACTCCAGTTGGAAGGGTGTCAATATCAAGCCACGGGTACTAATACTGGCTATGTGGATCCACTAAACTAGTGTCCTGAACAACTAATGAGTCACCCTATACTGGTAGGTGCTCTCATAAGATATGTGCCTACCGTTAACTCACAGGTAGACATCTTAAACCTATGGTGGCTATGTAGTTCTGTAACTCAAGGATTGCTACTAAGGGTCATACCCTCTACTGGCAGGTGAGCCCCCATCCTTGGGTTCGCTCAGTGCTAAATCATACTCCTAACTGAACTGACACTGTTACTGAACTGAACTAAGGTTAACTGAACATTATTTCTGATAGTGCTCATCATTATCATATCAACTGAATAAATAGGAATATTCATGGTTTAATTGAATCATTACTTAAAAATCTGAAGTTATGTAAAATATATAGGTATCGGGTGTTCATAACCCGCCAACACCGAATGGCCATAATTTACGACAATAGGCCTTTGAAATAATAATATGGGATCATGGTTCAAACCCAAAACTGGTTCAAACCCAAAAGCATAGACATTTCATCAAACATGTGATGATCATAAAGTTGAACATGAGAATGTGTTAAAATAGAAAATCCATATGATTCACATGGCTAAGTTCATAAATTGGGAAATTTATCATGAAATTCACTTAAACAAGACATGTGAACTAAAATATAAAGCATGAGGAAATTAAATCTTTCATGGGCTGAACTGAATTTCAATTACTAAGGAAAAACATGAATTAAACCCATATTGAACATGTAAAATACCATCGTAAAGGAAAACTCCATAATTTAATTAAAGAGAAGGTTTTTGGACTCAATGGGTGAAAAAGACCCATTGATCAATACCCCACATACCTTAAGCTTCTTAACTTGAAAGGAAAACACTGATCTTGATGCTTTCTTGAAGTTTCTTGTACTTGGGAAACTTGAAATCGTGATTTCTTGGGGAAGGGAACTCAATATTGTTCTTGGGAAAAGGGAAGGGTTTTCTTGAGAGGAATTTGGAGAAGAAGGGAAAATAATGCCCTAACTGATGCCCCAAGTCGTGTTGTGAATGATTGGTTAAGGGGGGAAAAGACCCAATTTCCCCTCAGTCATTTAAATTTAGAACTAGACACAATAGACTCATCGTGACACAGTCTTATCACAATCATTGATTTTCCTCACCTCGATACGGTCTGCATGATATCAGAACTAATGCCACATCACAGGCTTATCATGGTGATTCATTAGTTTGTGATCTAAACCTGACCCAAACCTTGTCCAAAATATCTGAAACTCCCCCGAGACATACCTTTTGCATCCCTGAACATGAATAAATTTAAAAACCAATGTATTGGGGTCAGTAAGACCAAAATAAGAATTTTAGAAGTTAGAGGGGTATTGAAAATGACTAAGTCCCCAATACTTAGTGAAAATTTTAAGCCTTAAGCCCTTTATGCATGTAACTAAAATCTGAATCAAGCTAAGATTAGTATGGGGTATTACAATATCTCCCTCTTGGGAATATTGGTCCTCGAATAACACTGGTTAGATTAAGAGTACTATACAAACATGACTGAGATCACATACTAAATAAGCATGACTTGGAACATAAAGATATAACTGAGTCTGAAACGTAATGCATGAACTGAACTAATTTTCGTGAATGCATGTAACGACTTGGGAATGGTTACATAGCTGAAACTGAAATGGAAATGAGTCAATCGTAGGAAAAATCATTACCTCAAGATAAATCTGATTTTTCAAAGAAAAGATGAGGCTACGCGGTTTGCATATATGCTTCTGCTTCCCAAATGGCTCCCTCAACAGACTAATTTTTCCAAGGAACTTTAACCAAGGGAACTTTATCCCTTAGCCTACGAATCTGACAATCAAGGATCTCAACTGGGACTTCCTCATAGGAAAGGCTATCCTTAATGCCCATATCTTCTAAAGAAACAACTACAGCTTTATCACCAATACACTTCCTTAACAAGGAAACATAAAATACCGGATATACTGAAACCAAATCTGCAGAGAACTCTAGCTCACAAGCTACTTTCCCAAAATAACTCCAGATTCCATACGGGCCAACATAGCGGGGAATGGGTTTCCCCTTCTTACCAAATCTCTTTACTCCTTTCACAGGAAAACTTTTCAAATAGACCAAATCACCAACCTCAAACTCAAAATCTTGTTTCCTCACATTTGTATAAGATTTCTGAAAGCTTTGGGTTATCTTTAGCCTGTTCTGAATGAACTGAACCTTCTCCTCCACCTCCAACACTAATTCTGGCTTTATCACTACTGCCTTACCTGCATCAAACCAACCAATGGGAGATCTAAATCTCCTACCATAGAGAGCCTCAAATAGAGCCATCTGAAAGGTAGAGTGATAACTGCTGTTGTAAGCAAACTCAATCAAAGGTAAGTGGTCATCCCAACTACCTTTAAAGTCAATAGCACATGCCCTCAATATGCCTTCTAAGGTCTGAATGGTTCTCTCTACCTGACCATCTGTCTGAGGATAGAAAGTTGTGCTGAGATGAAATTGGGTACCAAGTCCCTTCTAAAAAGCCTTCCAAAAGTGAGTGGTAAACAGAGTACCTCTATTAAAAATAATGGATAACAAAATCCCGTGCAACTTAACTAACTCTCTGAGATAGATTCTAGCATAATACTCTACTGATAATGAAGTATGAACTGGCCAGAAATGGGCTGACTTGGCCATTCTATCAATAATCACCCAAATTGAATCATGTTGATATCCATACGAGGCAACCCTGTCATAGAATCCATGCTCTCCACTTCCCACTTCCAAATGGGGATGATAAATTCCTGCAATGTACCACTAGGCCTTTGATGCTCAACCTTAACCTGCTGATAAGTTAGGCATCTAGCCATAAATTTTATAATGTCCTTCTTCATACCACTCCACCAATAGATTTCCTGCAAATCATAATACATCTTAGTGGCTCCTGGATGGATAGTGTATCGCGCACCATGCGTTTCTCCAAGTATTTGCTGTCTTATGCTACAAACATACAGAGTACATAACCTACCCTAACAATGAAGTACACCATCTCCCTCTTGGGAGAAAACCTCTACTTTCTGATCTCTAGTCGCCTCCTTCAACTTAACTAAACTAGGATGCCATCTTGATTTTCTTTCACTTCAGAAACCAATGAAGATTCCAAACCTTTGAACCCATATACTTACCTTTAGTTGAATCAACCAACCGAGCACCTAATCTAGAAAGTTGATGAACCTCTTGAACTAACTTATTTTTATCCTATTCAACATGAGCAACACTACCCATAGACAACCTGCTAAGGGCATTTGCCACCACATTGGCCTTTCCCAGATTATACAACACACTCATATCATAATCTTTTAACAACTCAAGCCACTTTCTTTAATAAAGATTCAAATCTTTCTGCATGAACACGTACTATAAACTCTTATGGTCAATGAACATATCAACATAAACCCCATAAAGATAGTACCTCTAAATTTGTAAGGCAAAAACAACTGCTGCCAACTCAAGATCATGGGTAGGATAATTCTTCTCATGGGGCTTAAGTTATCTAGAGGCATAGGCTATGACCTTGCCTCTCTGCATCAAAACACAACCAAGACCAATTCTAGAAACATCACAATAAACTACAAACCCATATGTGCCCTCTGGTAAAGTCAAGACTAGAGCAAAAGTAATTCAAGTCTTCAACTCCTGAAAACTCTTCTCGCAAGAATCTAACCACTGAAATTTGACTTTTTTATAAGTCAATAAAGATATGGGGGATCCAATATAAGAAAACCCTTCAACAAACCATCTATAATATCCAACCAAACCAAAGAAACTCCTAATATCTATAGGAGAGATGGGTCTAGGCCAGTTTTTTACTGCTTCAGTCTTTTGAGAATCAACTCTTATGCCATCGCTGGAAATAATATGGCCAAGAAAAGCTACTACTATTAGCCAAAATTCATACTTACTGAACTTGGTGAACAACTGATGAGCTCTAAGGGTCTGCAACACAATTCTCAAATAGTCTGCATGATCATTCTCACTATGGGAATAGACAAGGATATCATTAATGAAGACTATGAAGAACATATCCAAGTATTGCTTGAACACCCTGTTCATAAAGTCCATAAAAGCTGCAGGGGCATTAGTTAGTCCAAAGGACATAACTAAGAATTCAAAGTGACCATACTGAGTTCTAAAAGCTGTCTTCAAAATGTCACATTCTGTGAATCTAAGCTGATGATAGCCGGATTTGAGGTCTATCTTAGAGAAATAACTGGCACCCTAAAGTTGGTCGAACAAGTCATCAATTCTGGGGAGTAGATACTTATTCTTGATTGTGAGTTTGTTCAACTGATGATAGTCTATGCACAATTTAAGAGACCCATCTTTCGTACGCATGAACAAGACTGGAGCGCCACATGGAGAAACACTGGGCCTAATGGAACTCTTATCTAAGATATCTTTTAACTATTCTTTGAACTCCTTAAGCTCAGTTGGAGCCATTATGTAGGGTGGAATAGAGATAGGTTGGGTATCTGGAAAGAGATCTATTCTAAAGTCAATTTCCCTTTTGAGAGGAACTTCGAGAAGTTCTTTAGGGAACACCTATAGAAATTCCCTCACTACTAAAACCGGATCAATGCTTAGATTCTCAAAACTAGAGTCCTTGACTCAAACAAAATGATACATGCACCCCTTAGATATCATTTTTCTTGCCTTAAGATAAGAAATAATCTGACCCCTAAGAACTGAAGTACTACCCCTCCATTCAATGTTTGGTTAATTAGGAAACTAAAACTGAATGGCTCTATTTCTACAGTCAACTGAGGCATAGCATGAGTGGATCCAATCCATGTCGAGAATGACATCAAAATTAGTCATATCTAGCTTCACAAGATAAATTGAGGTGATTTTCTAAGTTACTGTGATTGGAAAATTTTTGTATACTCGTCTGGCTATAATAAATTTCCCACTAGGGTAGATACTGAGAAAGGCTCTACTAATGTTTTAAGACTGATATTGAAATTGAAAGTTATATTAGGAGTTACAAATGAAAGTGAAGCTCCAGGATCTAACAATGCATAAACATGAAGATGAAAAACCTGTAACGTACCCGTAACCATGTTAGGAGAACTTTCCTAATCATGATGAGTCTAGAGTACTACAACTAATTCTAGCATTTTCCACTGGAGCCACTAGAAGTAGCACCCTACTGAGTCGGGCGACTAGCTAGAGTTGAAGAATGATTGGACTGACACTGCTAACCAGCCCTCGAGCAATCCTTGACCCTGTAGCCTGGCTTTTCACAACCAAAACACACATCACTACCAAACTTACACTCACTTGGATGATTCCTACTATATTTTTGATAAAGTAGATTAGTAAAACTACTATTCACACTATCCCGAGAATTAGAGCCTAGCGCCCTGTCCTGACTATCTTACCTAAGCTTAGGCACTGGTGCACTAGCTGAAGATGGAGCTAGGGCTGAAATTTTTTAACAGAACTGAGAATGGTTACCCCCTTTTGATCTTGGCTGAGAAAAGTTGAAACTACTTGTTCTAGCCCTCTTACTCTCTTTCTCTATCTTTCTCCTTATGCTTCTCTTACTCAATCTGCTGAGCATGAACCATAATCCTAGATAGGTCCATCTCCTTAATCAACATGGCAGTCCTACACTCCTTGACCATACTATCAAATACACCAGACACAAACTTACTCATTCTAAACCTATTATCCTCCACCATAGAAGGAGCATACCTCGCCAACTGAGTGAACTTAAGTGAGTATTCCTATACGTTCATATTACCCTGCTTTAAATTAATAAACTCCTGAACCTTAGCTTTTCTCAACTCTAAGGGAAAGAACCTGTCTAAGAAAGTCGTGGTAAACTCCTTCCACTCTATCAGCCCCGCATCAACACCACGGTCTTCTTTCCACTACTTAAACCAGGTGTCAGCTACATTCTGCAACTGATATGCATCTAACTCTGTATTCTCACTCAAAGTTATGCCCATAATATTAGTCACCTTCTGCACTATATCCAGAAACTTCTACGGATTTTCTTTAGACTTGGATCTCAAAAACAAAGCGGGATTCATCCGAGTGAAATCTTGAATCCTAACTACAACTATATTTTCCACTGGATTGGCTAGAGCAACAACCTGCTGGTTGTTTTGGGCAGCTACATAGTAGGCTAAGGTAATGAAAACAACCCTAAATTTAGGAGGCTGATCCTCGTTTCTTCTGTTATTTCTTCTGGGAGGCATTGTCTATATATAGAATGAAGGATGAGTTAGAAAGAGAGTTTGAATAGAGCTCATTCTTTTTCGCACGACATAAACACTGAAATAAAGGAAACTTTGCTAAAATATTTCATAGCCTCTTGTCCATAAATATGGCGTGCTTTACACCCATGCATAAGGCTCTACTCAACTCTGTTTCAGACTCTCTAGGACACATTAAAACCTTAGGCTCTGATACCAAATTTTATCACAACTCGAAGCGACCCCTAGTTGCGATAACGGTGCTTATGGTCACAAGTGACCACAAGCAAACCCATGAGCTGGTATATGTTATAAGCACTGAATAAAATAATGATAAAACACGTATGCGGAAGATAAACTGCTGAGGTAATAACAATCTAAATATTGAGATGTGATTACGTCACAAGTCTAATTCATCTGATAATTACTGAAAACTAACTGTCTATATAAATAACAAAAAAGTATTGAAACAACTTGTAACTAACTAACTACCTAACTGACTATCTGATTGTCTGAAAGCCTCTAAACGGACAGAGGAGCTGATGGGACAAACCCCCAGCTAACTCCAACTAACTAAACATAAAGAAGTAATGAAATAACTGAAATAAACAAATCATTTCCTCAATAGATGAGGACTCACCACTACATTTGCAAAGTATGCTGAGCTATCTAAGAGCGATCGGGAAACTAAGAATCCAAATCTATGTTATAAGACAACATAGCACAAAGAAAAGATGCGATCAATACTTTGAATGTATTGGTACGCGAGATAAAAACTTTCTAAAATGCATGAGATAACTGAGCATAAATGCATGAACAGGTAAAATCTAAGAATGCAAAACCAAGTATAAACATATTTATGAGATAATCTGTAATCTGAAAGACAGAAATTTGTATAACTGAATAACTAAAAATCTGTATGATTTCATAAAGCAAACCTGAGCTGAGATATATTGTATATTGATTAACTGGTATCTATATACTGATTAACTAATGTTTGTATAAAGGTTAACTGATATCTGAATACTAATCATGTAATACTAAACTATACTTAGTCTGAATAACTGGACTTAAACTGTAGGAGAAATCATGTAACCGATATACACCAATCTGAGCTAATCGGGGTCTAACTAGTAACCCTAGTTAGAAGGGTGTTAGTATCGTTCCATGGGTACTAACATTGGCTGTGTGGATCCACTAAACTGGTGTCCTAAAGGACTAAAGAGTCACCCTCTACTGGCAGGTGCTCTCATGAGATATGTGTCAATCCTCAACTGGAAGGTAGACATCTTAAACCTACTCTTACTACGTAGATCTATAACTCAGAGATTTCTACCAAGGGTCACACCCTCTACTGGAAGGTGAACCCCCATCCCTGGGTTTGCTTAATGTTAAATTCTACTCCCAACTGAACTGACACTGGTACTGAACTGAACTAAGTGTTTCTGATAATTCTCATCATGATCATATCAACTGAATAAATAAGAATAGTTATGGTTTAACTGAATCATTCCTTAAAAGATTTGAAGTCATGTAAAACACACAGGTATCGGGTGTTCATAAATCGCCAACACAGAATAACCATAATTTATGACAATAGGCTTTTAAAATAATAATATGTGATCATGGTTCAAACCCAAAAGCATAGATATTTTATCAAATATGTGAGGATCATAAACTTGAACATGGGAATATGTTAAACATAGCAAATCAACATGATTCGCATGGCTAAGTTTATAATTTGGGGAATTTATCATGAAATTCACTTAAACAAGACATGGGAATAAAGCATGAGGAAATCAAATCTTTTATGGGATCATACATGGGCTGAACTGAATTTGAATTACCAAGGAAAAACATGAATTAAACCCATCTTGAACATGTAAAATACCATCATAAAGGAAAACTCCATAATTTAAATAAAGAGAAGGTTTTGGGGCTCAATGGGTGAAAAGGACCCATTGATGACTACCCTACATACCTTAAGCTTCTTAACTTGAAAGGAAAACACTAATATTGATGCTTTATTGAAGTTTCTTGAACTTGGGGAACTTGAATTCTTGATTTCTTCAGAAAGGAAACTCAATTTTGTTCTTGGGAAAAGGGGAGGGTTTTCTTGAGAGGAATTTGTTGAAGATGGGCAAATAATGCCCTAACTAATACCCCAAATTGTGTTATGAACGATTGGGTTGAGGAGGAAAATATCCAATTGCCCCTCAGTCATTTAAATTCAGATCTGGAAGCAACAGACTCACCGAGATGCGATATTATTGCGGTTGTTGATTTCCCTCAATGCGATGCGGTCTGCATAACATCGGGGCTAATGCCACATCGCAGGCTTATCGCAGTGAGCCACTAGTTTCATGATCCAAACCCTGTCTGAAAAATCTAAAAATCCCCTGAGACATACCTTTTACATCCTTGACATGAATCAACTCATAAACCAACGTCTCACGGTCGAAAAGACCAAATTATACATTCTCGAAGTTAGAGAGGTCTTGAAAACGACTAAGTCCCCAACACTTCGTGAAAATTTCATGCCTTAAGCCCCTTATGCATGCAACTAAAAGTTGAATCGAGCTAAGATTAGTACGGGGTATTACATTTTCAAAGAGTTGACCCCAAAATCTAAAATTACAATTTTTCAAACCGAAGGTCGAAATGACATTTAAAAACCATAAAAACCAACCAAATTTGTTTTCATCCTAGAATCAACATTCCGAATGCATTGGCAAAGTTGAATTTCCCATCTGAGTTTGTTTCGATCAAATGTGGGTCCCACACTCATATTTCTCATTTTCTAACTTTTTAATTAATTGGTCAAAATGAGATCTGGTGTATCGGAACCCGAATCAAAGGTCTACCTAGCCTAAAATTGATATTCTGAAGTTGTTGGTGCAATCAGTTAAGTCATACATCACACGGATCAAAATATATCCACAAAGTCCAAAATAAGGCTCTCAAAGCCACTAAAAATCACAATATCAAAATAATGATACCAAAATACATCAGGAACCGTGGAAATCACCCCCACACCCCAGAAATACCATAATGTAACTATAAGGAAGGGTAAAATAGTTAAATGACATAGAAACATACTTTCACATATTTCATCAAAAAGTTGATCGTTACATCATCCACCATTAAAAATCTAGTTTGTCCTCAAACTAAAGGCAAAAGAAATACCTGAATCAATAAAGAGTTGGAGATAAGAACTATGTATATAAGACTCGACCTCACAAGTAGCCTTATCAAAGGTCCATATCTCTACTGAACCTTCACCACATGGATAACTCTAGAGCACAACTGCCTAACATCCCTAGCCAAATTAGAGACCAACTCTTCAACAAAGAACAACTACTCATCTAACTGAATCGACTCTCAATGAATAACATTAGACTCATTAGAAATATAGTGGCGAAGCATAAAAACATAAAAAATTGGATGAACAGATGATAAATATGGGGGCAAGGCCAACTCATAGGCCGCATCACCAATAGTCCAAAAAATCTCAACTAGACCAATATACCTGGGGCTAAGCTTACTCCTCTTCCCAAACCTTATCATACCCTTTATAGTTGAAACTTGAAGGAAAACACGATCACCAACCCTAATTCTCAAGGCACAAAACCTAAAATCTGCATAGCACTTATGTCTACTTTAAGCAGCTCAAAGTCTATCTTGAATGATCCAAACTCTGTCCAAGGACTCATGAAGCAAGTTCATACCTCAAGGCCTCACCTTTGAAACATAGAACCAACCCACTAGCGAGTGACAACGCCTACCATACAATGCCTCAAAAGGAGCTATATCAATATTAGAATGGTAGCTACTATTATAAGCAAACGCTGCTAAAGAGAAATCTTGCTCCCATTGGCCACAAAAATCCATCACGCATGCACGAAGTCCTCCAAAACCTGGATAGTCCACTCTAACTAGCCATGGGTGAAACATTGTACTGATATCAACCAAAGCACCAAATTATCTTAAAATATCCTCCAAAAGTAAAATGTGAACACTGAACCACAATCTGAGATGATATACACAGGCAAACCATAAAGTCTCATAATCTCACAAATATAGATATAGGAAAACCTCTCAGCACTGAATAAAACCTAAAGTGGAATAAAATATGCTAACTTGGTCAATCGATCCACGATGACCCAAACACTGTCAGAACCATGAAATGTAAGAAGCAAACTAGTCTCAAAGTCTATGGTAATCCATTCTTATTTCAACTCAAGAATGAGCAACCTTCGGAGCAATCCACCAGGTCTCATATACTCGTCCTTCACCTGCTGACAATAAAGCCAATGATCTATGAAGTTTGCCACATCCTTCCTCATACTGACCCACCAGTAGTGTTGTCTTAAATCATGATAATCTTAGTCACTCCTAAATAGATAGAATACCAGGAGTAATAGGCCTCCTCCAGAATCAACCTAATCCAATCTCCTACTCTTGGCACACACACTCGACCGACAACGTGCAAAATTCCATGTAAATCAAGTGAGACTTCCTTAGCCTCACTACTCAATACTATATCTTTACTCAATCTCAAACCCATATCATCAAACTAATGAGATTGAATCTGCTCCATCAAAGAAGACCTAGCCTGCACAAATTCCAAAATATGCCAGGTGTTGAAATATCAAACCTAACCATCTGGTTAGCAAAAGACTAAACCTCTAAGGCCAAAGGCGTATCTGGGTCAAAATATGCACCAAGATACCCATGCTAGTTGACTTCAGGATTTAGGCATCTACAACCATATAGGGCACCCAGATGATAAAGAATAGTCAAGTCATAATCCTTGTTCAAATCAAGCCAATGATGTTGCCTCATATTAAGATATCATTGGGTGAAGAAGTGTTGAAGGCTACAATGATCCAAGAAAATCTCACAACGAATTCCATACAAGTAGTGCCTCAATAACTTTAAAGCAGAAACAACCGCGCACAACTCCAAATCATGGGTAGGATAATTTTCTCTTAAGGCTTTAAGAAACGAGACATAAAAGCAATTGCCTTGCTCTTTTGTATCAACACAACACCCAATCCAACACCTGAAGTATAACATAACATGATAAAGCCCATGTCCTACTTGGGCAGAGCCGAAGTCATCAAATTCTTGAACTTTTGAAAGCTCAACTTGTCACACCCCTTTTTTCACTAAAAGAAATTAATTTTAAGTTTTGAAAGGATTTTTATTATTAAAGTGACAAAAATAAATATTTTTTCGAAAAGAATTATTACATTTAAACTCAGAGTAGCCACTTGGCATAAATATGGTGTGCCAAGTCACCTTTGAAAATCCTTTTTCAAAATAAATTTTGACACTTTGAAAATTGATCCATGAATAGAGATTTCGATTAAAGAATTCTATTGACTGAAGGGAAAGTGTTAGGCACCCCTCGATCCTGTGGTTCAACCACGGTCGGTTCGTAAAGTATATCGGCTAGTACGAGACTATAAATGTATAAACCAAAATTAGTGTCCAGTCCAATTTATTACAAACCCAAAATAAAAAGGTACTGAAATGTAAACCTACGCTAACCTACACTAACCCTAAACTACGCTCTACCTGGTGCCTCAAGCCTTGATCACACGCCATCTTTGAATAAAAATTTCTCGAGGCATTCCTCGGATAAAACAATGCATATACCTCATGGAATTCCCCAACCAAATAGTACATTTGATCCAAGTTCGACAAGATAAAACCATTCAACACACATTTTTAATATTCACCAATCCATAATTCTTACATTTGCTTACCCCCTATCGTTTGCCTATCTGTTTGGAGGCCTAGTCTGGATACTATCAAATTCGAAGAAATCAAGATTCAACTTAAATCAAACCAACAATCAATGAATCAAATTAATCGCAATTCACTTTTAATTGACTTCCAATCCTCACTCTAATTTTATTCCCAAATTATCGATTTTAATTTTCAAGCAAGGTACCATTTCATCACACGACATATAGTCAAAGGAACCAATAGTGAATTAACATCAAACAAATCCTCATTACCAACAAGGATCAAATGACACACAAAATATTCAATCCATAACACCAAAGATCATAAATAACGAAATAAAAGAAGGGGAATAGAATTGGACCTCAATTGTCGATTTTAATATATCCAAAGATAGAACCGCATTATAAATACCTTGATTTGAACCCCAATAACGAACATACCAAGCTTCGATTTCACCTTTTTGTTCTATTTTCTTTCCAACCCTAACCAACAAATCCATGAGACAAAACCCGCACCTACTTGATACATATTGGGGTCCTTTTGAATTAGTTTACAGAAATAGGTCACTAGTAGAGATAACAATTTACTATACGTCATTGTCAAAACTTTGGCGAGCTCGATAGTCATAACAAATTAGAGAAAATGACCGGATTTACTATGACAATGGTATGTTTTGGTCAATATCCAGCCGGTTTCCACTGTAACAGTAATAAGTAGTAACCAGGGGACGTTTTTCGATCAATTCCCATTAAGAAACTCACTGAAATAGTAAACCTTCACCTATTGTCTCTCTCTCCCGATCTCTTGATCTCAAGCTCTTACTCTCAATCTATTTTTCCTTTTATCTCAGTTTCTCGATCACTATTGATCCCCACTGTATGCATGTGTTTGCGTACTTTTGTTACTGTGTGTTTTGTAATATACAGATATATGAGAATTGTGAGGTGAGATGAGTGTGTGCAGTGAGGTCTGTGTGTGAGTGGAGTTCTATATGTTTCTGTTTATTGGAATTATGTCTAATTGAGAGTCTGATGTTTTTAATCCATGAAAGTTGTGAGAGTGTGAATTGTGATGTAGTATGTATATCTATTTGTAAGGTGAATTATTAATAAATAAAAGATGATGAAGTAGTGGTGTGTGAATTAAATTATGTGTGTGGTGTATATATTGTGTGTATATTCCCTCTGTGGGTATGAATTGGTGGATTTTTAATTAAAAAAAATAGAATCAGTGATTATCCTTTTTTTGTTATCGTATTCATTGAGGAAAACTTGAGTGGGGGTATACGGGTAGGGGTAGGGGTGGTAAGGTGGGGGTAGGGGTAGGGGTAAGGGTATGTGAGGGGTAGGGTAAGTTTGTTAAATTTGATAGGGTGAGGTGTCAAAAATGGTTGAGAGTTTGTTGGATTTGTTATTGAGTGGAAATTATCACCTGAGTGAATGTCTAGGGTAAAGTGAGGGTAAATGGGTAAAAACACACTCTCGGGAGGAACAAAATTATGTATCTACATCATTCCCCTCTTTGGATGTAAACACAAATTGTTTTCATGCAAAGAAGTATATAACAAGACAAAATGTTGACCCGATCATTAGTCAAAGAAAGAAACAGAAGGAGGAAGGACAATCGAGTTGGAGAGTCGAGTGAGGTCCCATCGAGGTTCCAGCCCACGACTCTTTCATTACATCAAATATGAAAATTATAAGTTAAAAAGATAAATGAAATTACAAAAGTCCTATCTATGTAGCTTCCCTTGGCTCTTGCTTGTTGTTTCATCACCCTATTCTTCAGGCAGCCTCCTAACTTGCAATTTCTTCACCCTATTCTCTAGGCGGGCTCTTAACTTGCAATTTCTTCAACTTGTTGCTTGATTTTCAATTTTTTTGCCCTGTTCTTCAGACGGACTCCTGACTTGCTATTTTTTAATCTGTTGACTTTTAAATTCTTCACTTTGTTGCTTGACTTTCAACTTCGTCACCTTGTTGCTTGACTATCAAACTTCTTCACCTTGTTGCTTGACTTTCAACTTATTCACCTTGTTTTTTGACTTTCCATTTATTCTCCCTTTTCTTTGGGAGGGATCCTGAAATCACATCAAAACTAGAAAGAAAATTATCCCAAACAAATGTTATTATAAAGAGAAATTCTATTTTCCAAAAAAGTAAAGTCCCAAAATTAGGAATTAAATTTTTGCTCCAGTTTATCATTAGAGGACTTTTGTGAAATTCGTATCACAACTACTTGAAAAACCCAAACAAAGAAATGCATCTTATATGGGTTAATTGAAATGATTTGACTAGAAAATGCATTTTCTAGGTGTCAAAGGGAATGACTTGACTAGAGAGTACATTTTCTAGGAATAAGGGGAATGACTCAACTAGAAAGTGAATCTTCTAGGAATTAAGGGGACTGACTCGACTAGGAAGTACATCTTCTAGAAATTAAGGGAAATGACTCAACTAGGAAGTACATCTTCTAGGAATCAAGGGGAATAACTCGACCAGGAAGTACATCTTCTAGGAATCAAGGGGAATGACTCGACGAGGAAGTACATCTTCTAGGAATCAAGGGAAATCACTCAGACAGGATGTTTATCTTCTAGGAATCAAGGGGATTGACCCGACCCGGAGGTACATCTTCTAGAAATCAAGGGGAATGGCTCAACCAGAAAGTACATCTTCTAGGAATCAAGGGGATTGACTCGTCCAGGAACTACATCTTTTAGGAATCAAGGGGAATGACTCGACTAGGAAGTATATATTCTAGGAATCAAGGGGAATGACTCAACCAGGAAGTACATATTCTAGGAATCAAGGGGACTGACTCAACTAGGAGGTACATCTTTTAGGAATCAAGGGAAATGAGTCGACCAGGAGGTACATCTTTTAGGAATCAAGGGGAATGACTCGACCAGAAAGTACATCTTCTAAGAATCAAGGGGATTGACTCGACCAAGAAGTACATCTTCTAGGAATCAAGGGAAATGACTCGACTAGGAAGTACAACTTCTAGGAATCAAGGGGGATGAATCGACTAGGAAGTACATCTTCTAGGAATCAAGGGAAACGACTCGACCAGGAAATACATCTTCTAGGAATCAAGACTTATGTTAGGAAGTGCATCACCTAATAACTAAAATTCAAATTACTCAATCAAGGAAGTGTGACTCCTTACAAATGTCACTTGAATTTTCCAAACAAGAAAATATGTCTCCTTACAAATGCCACTTGAATTACCCAAATAAGGAAGTGCGTCTCCTTACAAATACCGCTTGAATTACACAAATAAGAAAGTGCATATCCTTACAAATGTCTCTTGAATTACCCAAACAATAAAGGAATTTTCTTATAAATGCAACTTAAATTACCTAAGGAAATGTGTCTCCTCACAAATGCCGCTTGAATTACCCGAACAAGGAAGTATGTCTCCTTACAAATCTCACTTGAATTACCTATGCAAAAACATTGCCCCTTTGCATTTGTAGATTTGAGAAATTATGGCCTTTGATGTTTAGGCTTTGAAGTCCTTGATTTGAAGGTAACATGTGTTCATGTTTCATACAAAGAAAACTTGTGAGTTTAAGAATATGGTGGTTGATTTATGGCATTAGCTTTATCGATAATCGCTCTTGACCCTATCATATTTAATCTTGCTTCCAACCATTAGCATATGTCATTGACTTGCTGCATCATTGACCCAAACTCAGATTATTAAGAGTGACTCTGAAACAAAACACAGTATCACTGCTTTGCCATTCTCCTTAGATAAATCCTTTGAACCTTGTTATTTTCATGAGTTTCCAGACTTGTCTATTGAAAATATTTTTTGCATGCCTTATTTTGGCTCACAATCATGTCTCTTTTATGTGTTGGCCTTTCTATCTTTCTTTGTGCAATTGAAGAAGTTGGTAGCCAATTTTGCAATCTTTTCTCATTTATTTTGACATGGATTTCACTCAAAGACATGAGAAAAATGATAATTTGTTAGTTTTTATTTATTTAGATAATTGACTCAAGAAAACAAAAATAAAAATACAAAGAAGAAAGAAAAGACAATGAATGTCCCCGATAAAAAAGATAAAAGAAAAATTTATCTAAAAGTGACAGTCAACTTTAATGATTATGACATGCAATTTGGATTAAGCTATCTAATCTTTCCATCCAAAATTTCTACCAATCGTTCTTGAGTTAGTGGCCCTGAAACTAAGTTACTTCCTTAGGCCAATTACATTCAGAGACCTTATTTGGATAGTGACTCCTTGAAGGGTTTTCGCCAACAAGCCTCTCGCATTTTCTTTTTTTCTCATCTCACCATTGTCTTATGGTATACGTGAGGGTTTTCACCAATGAGACTCTTATTTTCATTTCTCTTAACTCACAGTCGTCTTACGGTGTCCGTGAGGGTTTTCACTGATAAGACTCTCTCATTTTTATCTCTCTCAACTTACCATCGTCTTACGGTGCCCGTAAGGGTTTTCACTAATAAGACTTTCTCATTTTGATTTCTATCCTAATTCCTTATGTTGAGAAAGACAAGTAGTACCCAAATGCCTCATCATAACTATTGCATGCTTAGCCTTAACATTCACAAAGATTGATCTAGAGGTCTTTCTTTGGTTATAACTTGGCTTTTGAATAGGGTTAGAAAGAAAGGATGGCATGAGGCCCAAACAACACTCGAAGTTGAGTAGACTTAAAACTTTTGGAATCGACTCAAACAGTGAGGATTAACTCATGCCCTATTTTCTTTTGACTGGGAAATTCTAAATTGGTTATTTGGTTGGACTGAACCCTGAGTAGGGATACTCACAACTCTCGAAATCGATTCAAACAATGGAATTAATCCATGACCCAGTTTCTTTAACTGGATAATTCAAAATTATTTATTTGATTAGACCGAAATCAGAGTAGGACTGTCTACGTATCTCACCCCCAAAAGAGGAGAATCAGGTCAAACGTAGTTCCGACAACTTGTTCTTTTGCTTAATTCTGATTTCTTTTTCTTTAATTGATTATTTTCTCTTTTGGATTTTTCTAACTCTATTTTTCTTGACACTCTTCTCTTTTCTTTCTTTTTGGACACATTTTTCTCTCTTCGTTTTTATTTGAAACTTTTCTGACACTATTCTTTTGCTCGACACTTTCTTTTTGAGTTTTATTGACTCTATCTTGATTCCAAAAGAAGGGTTTGAAAAAGAAGTAGAACTAAGCTCAAATTGGTCAAAGGATGGCACAATGTTTGGATACAAGAATGAAATGCCTACATCATATTAATCCTTAAAATGCAAGTACACATCATGCAATATGAAGTGAAATATGAAGATTATTTACGACACTTTAACAACACTAACTTCAAATGAGCTTGTGCGTCACTACTTCTTTTGTGCTTGTCCAGCATACAACTCCACCTTTGTTGTACATCCCTTACGTCGAATGACTCATGCTTTTCTGGAGCTGATTTTCTTTCTGTTCCTATTGATATAGGATCACATAGCTACCATTTGACCTAATGAGACATGTTTTTCAATTGATGACCAAGTTATTCTTGTGATTCTCAAAATAATTGCCTTAATTTTCAAAGAAGACTTTAACTTGTCACCAAATGTCTCAGCACTCAACCTATTTTTTCAGATGTGTTTTTTAACTTTAGCCCTGTGATTCAAAGTTCATGCTTAAACTGGATTTTAAGATCTGGCTGAAAATTCCGCAGACATGTCATATCACTAGAATCAGTATAAAATGTAGTGTCTAAAGAAAACAAACAAACAACATATAGTTAAAACATAATTGGAAAGGGGCACTTTATTTAGTTGAAATAAAAGATAGAAGGGTTTGAACATAAACGACAGAGGGACAAAACAAGATAGATTTCAAACTACAACCCTGAAATAATTCGGATAACAAAAAAGAAAAAAAAAACTATCAAACATCCATTCTAGCAGGGAGAGGAGTGACTTCCCAATTGTTGAGCTTGACATCTTAGCCACTGGATTTTGGGAGTGATTTTGTGGAGCTTGGGCATGAACTTGGGATTGAGCCTGAGAGTGATGACGACGTAGTCTTCTTGATCGTGCCGACTGTCCAACTATAATAGCAGATGTATCTTTCTCATTCTTGTTCTCCCCAACACTTCCTTAACCCTTTTAAATTGGTTGAGTAGTTTCTTTCTATGTTGCAAAACTCACAATGCGGCCGGTCTTAATTCTATCCTCTATCATCTACCCCATTTTGAGGACCTCAATAAATGGCTTTCTCAATGTAGGTAACAAGTGTTAATAATATCTTTTATCCTGCGCTTAAATAAACACCTCCACTATCTTACTTTCTTTCATAGCGGTTTCACCCTAGCAGCTTGTTCACGCCATCTAATCACATACTCTCTAAATGAAACCTATGATTACCAAAGAAAAATCTTTTTGGGTTTTCAATTTTGAACTTCATACAAAAATGGAACTTGAAACTATTAAAGGAAGATATTTTTGTAGTTTTCTTTTAAAGATGTATACGAAACACCTACTCTAAATGAAGAGAAGAAAATCTTTGTGGATTATTTAAATAAGATCACCGAACCCTAGAAAGGGCTGCCTACGTATCTCACTCCAGAAAGATGAGAATCAGGTGTGCGTAGTTCATCCAGATTGAACAATTAAGGATCAAATAACAAACTGAACCCTAACTACAGAGGCACGACCAAAGACAGACGATGAAAAATGTCTATAAAATCTTTTTTGAGTTTTCAATTTGACACTTCAAACAAAAATGACACCAACAACTATGAAGGAAAAATCTTTTTAGTATTCATAATTCTACCATCTTTTTTAATTTTCTTTACAAAAAGCTCCTATTAAAAAAATCTTTTTGAAAATTTTAAATTATGAATACTTGCTAAAAGAAACAAAGGAAAAATCTTTTTGATGGTTTTTTTTGAGTAAATGAGTATAAAGAACACTAAAAAAACTATGAAACTCTATTTTTTCTTTTCTTTTTCCTTGCTTAAACACACACTCCTTTAATTCTAATAAATGCTTTCTCCAAATCAATCCATCAAATAACCCTATTATCTTTAAAGATGCAACAATTAGCATGTAAGGATGCTTTAGTGGTAAGTCTCCTACAAAGGACCAAGTGGGTCTCGCTAGGTTGATGCAAATAAGCCAACCTAAAGGCTGACCTAGCCTGGGGTCCACTAACAAGGATGTTCGGGGGTGCATATGATTGATAGTGGATGCGATTGCTTTCCACCTACTCCATACATCCAACGACTCCCGCTCCTAAAATAAGGATGACTCAACTAGAGTTCATGTACACGAAGTGTACTCCGGGACTTATTGTGGAAAGAATGACTAGGGGTAAAGCACATGATGCCAGACATAAAGTAGTAACATATCAGAGAAAAACTGTAAACACGTAGCACGTAGGCACTCAACAATGATAAAACAATAACATAAATAGTAACACAAATAAGTTGTTTATACACCTATAGTTTCAAAGTGAGCTGATACAAATAAAAAATAAGCTCAAATTCTGAAAAGTTCCCCAGTAGAGTCGCCAGAGCTGTCACACCCCTTTTTTCACCAAAAGATATTAATTTTAAGTTTTGAAAGGGTTTTTTATTATTAAAGTGACAAAAATGAAGATTTATTTCGAAAAGGATTATTTACATTTAAACTCAAAGTTGCCACCTGGCATACATATTGTGTGCCAAGTCACCTTTAAAAAATCTTTTTCAAAACAATTTTTGACTCCTTGAAAACTGATCCATGAACAGATATTCCAGTTAAGAAATTTTGTTGACCGAGGGAAAGGTGTTAGGCACCCCTTGATCCTGTGGTTTGACCACGGTCGCTTCGTAAAGTATATCTTCTAGTACAACACTATGAATGTATAAAACAACAAAAACATAAACACGAAACAAACAATCAAACAAACAAAACCAAAATTAGTATCCAGTTCAATTTATTATAGACCCAAAATAAAAAGGTAGTGAAATGTAAACCTAAACTAACCTACACTAATCCAAAACTATGCTCTACCTGGTGCCATGGGCCTTGATCACGCACCATCTTCGAATACAACTTTCTCGGGGCATTCCCCAGATAAAACAATGTATATACGTTGAAGAATTCCCCATCCAAATAGTACATTTGATCCAAGTGAGATAAGACAACCATTCAATAAACATTTTTAGCATGCACCAATCCATAATTCTTATATTTGCCTACCTCTTATCGTTTGTCTATCCGTTTGGCAGCCTAGTCTGGATTCTATCTAATACAAAGAAATCAAGATTCAACTCAAATCAAACCAACAATCAATAAATCAAATTAACTGCTATTCACATTTAAATGACTTCCAATCCTCACCCCACTTTTATTCCCAAATTACCGATTTCAATTTTCAAGCGAGGTACCATTTCATCACACGGCATATAGTCAAAGGAACCAATAGTGAATCAACATCAAATAACTCTTCATCACCAATAAAGATCAAACAGCACATAAAACATTCAATCCATAACACCGAAGATCATAAATAGTGAAATAAAAGAAGGAGAATAGAATTGGACCTCAATTGTCGATTTCAATATATCCAAAGATAGAACCGAGTCTGAAATACCTCAATTTGAACCTCAATAACAAATAAACCAAGCTTCGATTTCACTCTTTTGTTCTATTTTCTTTCCAAACTGAACCAACAAATACGTGAGACAAAACCTGCACCTACTTGATACGTATTGGGGTTTGTTTGAATTAGTTTGCATAAATGGATTACTGGTAGAGAAGATAATTTACTGTACGCTATTTCCGGAACTTCGACGAGCTCGACAGTCACAACAAACTAGAGAAAATGACCGGATTTACTATGACAATGGTGTTTTTCGGTTGATTTTTGACGGGTTTCCACTGTAAAGGTAATAAGTAGTAACCAGGGGAAGTTTTCCGGTCAATTTTCAATGAGAAACTTGCCGGAATAGTCAACCTCTACCTATTCTCTCTCTCTCTCTCCCAATCTCTCAATCTCAATCGCTCATTCTTAATCTATTTTTCCTTTTTCTCTAAGTTTTCCAAACACCGTCGACCCCCATTGTATGTGTGTATATGCGTACTTTTGTTATTGTGTGTTCTATGATGTGTGGATATATGAGAATTGTGAGGTGATTTCTGTGTGTGAGTGGAATTGTATATGTTTCTGTGTATTAGAGCTGTGTCCAATTGAGAGTGTAGTGTCTTCAATCCATGAAAGCTGTGAGAGTATGAATTGTGATGTAGTGTGTATATGTATTTGTGAGGTGAATTATTAAAAAATGGAATATGATGGAGTAGTGGTGTGTGAATTGAATTATGTGTGTAGTATATATGTTGTGTGTATATTTCCCATGTGGGTACGAATTGGTGGCTTTTTAATGAGAAAAAAAATAGAATCAGTGATTGTCCAATTCTATTATTGTATCCATTAAGAAAAACATGAGTGGGGGGTATATGGGTAGGGGTATGGGTAGGGGTGGTGAGGTGGGGGTAGGGGTAGGGGTAGGGGTAGGGGTAGGGGTAGGGGTATATGAGGGGTAGAGTGAGTTTGTTAAATTTGTTAGGGTGAGGTGTCAAAAATGGTTGAGAGTTTTTTGGATTTGTTATTGAGTGAAAATTATCACCTGGGTGAATATCTATGGTAAAGTGAGGGTAAATGGGTAAAAACACACTCTCAGGAGGGACAAAATTATGTGTCTACACACCTCACATACATCAGACTGCTGAAAAGAAATCTTATTGTGAGTCAACTTAGTCAAAGAAGTTGTAATAGATGAGAAACCCTTAACAAAACTCTAAAAATAACCTCCCAAAAGCAAACAAAACTTTGAATCTCGATGGGCGACATCGGTCTAGCCCAATCACGAAACGCTGCAACCTTGGTTGGATCAACCATAATATCCTCCTTAGTCACAACATGATCGAAGAAAGAAATAGACTCTAACCAAAACTCACACTTAGAGAACTTCGTATATAACTTCTCATCCCTTAATATCTGAAGCACAATTCATAAATGCTCTTCTTGCTCAACCTCACTCTTGGAATTAACCTTGATATCATCTATAAATACAATAATAAAAGAGTCAAGATACATTCGAAACACCCGGTTCATCAACTCCATGAATGTGGCAGGGTTATTGGTCAACCTAAAGGATATAACCAAGAACTCATAATGACCATATCAAGTCTGAAAAGTTATTTTTGAAATATATAAAGCTCTAATCCTTAACTGGTGATAATCTGACCTCAAATCAATCATTGAAAACACCACAGCACCCTGAAGCTGATCAAATAAATCATCAATGCAAAGAAGAGGATACTTATTCTTAATCATCACCTTATTCAACTGCCGATATCAATACCCATATGCATAGACCCATCTTTCTTCTTCACAAACAACATAGGAGCACCCCAAGATCATATAATAGGTCGGATAAATCCCTTATCCAATAACTCCTGCAACTGATCCTTCAATTCCTTCAACAGTACTAGGGCCATCCTATATGGAGAAATAGAAATAGGCTTAGTGCCTGGCTCAACATCAATAGAAAAATTAATATCATGATCTGGAGGCATACTAAGCAAATTCGTAGGGAAAATAAACATAAACTCATGGACAGCACGAACAGAATCCAAGAAAAGAGGTAAAACAACACTAGTATCACAAATATGAGCCAAATAAGCTAAACATCCCCTGTCAACCAATCGATGAGCCTAAACATAAGATATGACCCTCTTGGTTCCCGAATGAAGTGCACCCTTCCAAAATATACTTGGCACACCCGGTGAAGCTAAAGTCACAGTCTTACAAGAACAATCTAAGACAATATCATAGGGATCCAACCAATTCATACCCAAAATAAATCAAAACAATCATATCTAACACAAGCAGATCTACTAAAGTCTCACACCCAGCAAAAGTCATAACAGAAGATCGGTACATATGATCCACCACTAAAAAATCACCTATTAGGGTAGATACACGAATAGGCATGACAAAAGGCTCAGTAATAGAATCAAAACCCAAAGTAAAATATACAGACACATAGGAGAAAGTCAATTTTGGATCAAATAATACAGATGCAGGTCTGAAATAAATAGGGACGATACCTATGAACACAACATCTGAAGCCTCTACCTCAAGTTTGGCTGGTATAGCATAGCACTACTCACAACCACCAACTGCCTAAGTGGACCCATAACCACCCCTATGAGCTCCACTACGTCTGTGTCTCGCACCTCTGGTAGCACCCCTACCCCTTCTAACTAAAATAGGACTATCCCTAATTACATGGCAAGGATAGTCCCTGGACACATGGCCAATCTCATCGCATACATAGCACCTTCTACGACTCGCATCAATAAGAAAAGATACAATTGGGCCTGGACAAACACCTTGAACTACTGAACTAGAAGATCCACCACCCAAACTCTACAAAACTGCCTATACCGACCTACCCTGATATCTATGAGAACCTCTGAAATCTTTACTGTGAGAAACCTGACCTCTAAACTCACCAAAATGGCATACTTTCTAGGCGTCTCCCTAGGATACCCATAGAATGATCTTTGTCATCTTTCCATGATACACAATGCTCTAAAAAGACACTCTAAATACAACCATCTAAGACGTAGACAACTCAAGAGAAACGTCTAAACCCTTCACAAACTTTTGAATCTTCTCAGACTTGGTGGAAATACTGGCATAGAAATATCTGGACAAGGTATAAAAACATGCCTCATACTCTGCAACAGTCCTAAAGCTCTACTCCAAACGATCAAACTCATCACGCATCTTATCCCTCAAATTGTAGGACACAAATCTCTTTAGAAATGCATTAGCAAAATGACCCTACCATAACTCAGGAGCATCAACAGACCTACAGCTGACAAACAATCTCTACAAATATCTCATAATATCTCTCAACTGATATGTAGTATAAGCCACCCCGTGAGACTCAAGTAAACCCAAGTCGTACAATTTCTCTCGGCAGTCAATCAAAAACTTATAGGCCTCCTCGCCTACTACAATACTGAATATTGGAGGACCTAAGTGAGTAAAGCTCTTAAATCTCTTTTAATCCTCAAGAGTCATAACTAAACTAGCAATAAGATGAGGCATGACAAATCTGGCAAGTTGAGATCCTAACTGGAGAGGTAACACGAATGAAGGCTGAACCCCTGATCCTGGTGCCAAATACTCGGGTGTTGTCATTGGTAGAGGGATAATACTTGGGATCTAAGGGTATCCACACTCTAAACTAGAGGAATATCTATCATAACCAAAGGAGAACCCTCTAAACGGGTTAATAAATGACTAATAACACCTTTAAAACTGTGGCAGACAAACTCCAAAGAACTGGAGTAGAACTCACTCCTCCAACCTGCTCAACACGAGGCTCAGGGAAAAGTCCCCTAGCACTCCTCCTAGACAGGGATGAACCATGGGCTCTTTCCCTCCCTCGAGTCCTCACACGACTCAAGGCTCTCCCTCTTAACTGAACTCTCTATCCAAAATTAGGCTCTACATCAGTGACCTTGTGGGACCTAATCGACACCATCTATACAAAAATAGTGAAACATAACTTAGAACATAAGGTATGAAAAAACATCACACGGTAAGGAATAAAATAAGGGAAGTTTACTAAATACAACTTATAGCATCTCAAAGATAGATATGGGCATCTATGTCCCAATCTGCGAGACTCTATTATATATCTGGTTCTTACACCATTGACACCAATAAAACTTGGATACTCTAATATCAATTTGTCATGACCCAAATACGAGGATCATGATAAAACTTGTTGCAGTGTACCTTGACAAGTAAGCCAATCAATAAAACTAATACAAAAAGAGAAAAAGATGGAAATGCCCTAAGGTAAGGCTTCTAGAATAAAACCGAACCATACAAGTAATTATAACAATACAGAAAAAACATATCCAAATAACATACATTTCCAAAACCAAGTGTCAATAGTGTAAGAACTACTAATACAAATCATGAGTCAAATACATCAAAAATATCCACACATGGTCAACATGTCTTTGAATACTAATAAAGGCATAACTACTATAGAATGATAGAGGTGAACTACAGATGTATGAATGTCCAACCGCTACCTTGATAACTTTGAAGGTGCTTAAAACCAACTAATTTGAGGTGTACTCGAGCTAAGACCTGTACCGTAAGGGCACAATAGGTGTGGGTACGGTGCATATGTACTCAGTAGGTATCATAGACTGACCAAGCAAAGTAGTAAATAAAGCATAAAAAATATATACCAAGTACATGTCACCTGCAATCAGAAAATATCCTACAATGGTAGCCCACACTACTTGCACTAACAGTTCTATAATATCCACACATAATTTAATGATACACCAGACAGGGATACAATTATACACAATACCACATACAAGTAGAACAAAAGAGAAACATATATATCAAGATCATCAAGTATAAATAAAGAAAGATAGAACAATTAAACATTAACAAGTCAATATATAGAACATATAGAAAGAAGAAAAGTCAA
Organism: Capsicum baccatum var. pendulum; assembly: GCA_030864225.1. Classification (NCBI taxonomy): domain Eukaryota; kingdom Viridiplantae; phylum Streptophyta; class Magnoliopsida; order Solanales; family Solanaceae; genus Capsicum; species Capsicum baccatum. The sequence continues at coordinate 45,915,474 of CM061554.1, forward strand.
TATGGTAATACAGACACAACATAAACACAATAAACAAGTGTAATATATATGATGATGATGTGCGAGGTCATCTCACAACCTTCATATTTACCTATGGAGGCAAGCCTCCCAATATGGGACCTATGAAGAGGTCGTCAACCTATATACAATATATATATATATATATCCATATCTCCTTCTTGGAAAATCCCTCGGGAAGGACATTATAAGATTTCATATTTTCAGGCATAAAAAGGTATTGTCAGTGTTTCGCAAGTATTGCCACGATGGTACCATTTGTTTCATGAATGAATATGATATGAGGATGTAATGCTCATAACCAATCACAATGAGTATTCCCACAACCAACCATAGGATATATTTCCATAACCATGTAAGCCAATATCTACTTATTATTTTCGTTTATCCATGAATTTTCACAAGCTTCATATGCCAAAAGTATGAATATATTTATCACAATGCACCAAAGATACCACAATAGGCATTTGCAACAACACAATACAATTTTCCATATGCATTTAATTCTATCAACATCATATAGGACCCCACACAATCGTACATATCACATAATATCTAAATTTTAGCAATTATATCACATATAGGCCCCACACGGGCACAACACATAGATAGATATTTTTCATGATTAGTTCCCAAACTTAACATGCATTTTATACCATCATTTACTACCCAATCCAGTCTGAAAAAGTTAAGTCATAACCTATCTCGAATGTCAAAATCAGTCTGCTACACTTCAAACCTACGACCTTACTTTTCACGAATGATTCCAAAATCAACTAAAACCAAGAAATATAGAATCTACACGTTAAAACAAAGCTAACGATATCCATATTGACTACTTTTGGTTCGGAGTCAAAACGAACTCCCAAAATGGGTTTTTAAAAAAAGAAGGGCAAAATTATAATTTTACTTTAAAATGTATTTCCCATATTTTTAGGAATCTACAGCTGAAAGCCCAAGTTAAATTGAGTAAAAATGTTGTTCAAATCGAAGAAAAATTATTTTTGAGCTATACCAGATAAAATCTTTAAAATTCATGTTAAAATCAAGAGTCGAAGTTGTTTTAAAGGTTAAATTGATGAAAAACTAGTAATTATAAGATTAAAATATTATTCAATTGAAAAGGGGTGAACTTGGGGTTTAACATCAAGCCCTAAAACTTTTGGAGTTTTGAGAAATTAATCAAGAATTAGAGTAAAAAAAGGATGAAATCTCACGTTAAATCCGCAATAAAATCAAAAAATAGATGTTAATCTAGCTTCTCAAGCTCCCACAAGCTTCACTTTTAAACTCTCACACTATTTTAGGGTTTAACTCTCAAGAGGAAAGTGAAAGAATGAGAAAAATGGGCCAAAAAGAGATGTTTTATGCTGCCCAGCTTTTTGACAAACCAGATTTTTTTAAGTCCAAGACGGCTTTGAGTGGGGTGCTCGGAATTTGTTCAGAGTCCGATATACGCAAATAAACTATGTAGTCATACTAAATTCGATGCTCTGGACTCAATGAAAATATTAGATTTTCTAAAGAACATCATTTTCATAGAGTTGACTTCGAAAATCCAAACTATAATATTTCAAACCAAGGATTGAAATGAGATTTAAAAGTCATAAAATCTAATCAAACAGTTACCCTCCTAAGATCGACGTTCTGGACGCATTGGTGAAGTCAGATTTCCTATCTGAGGTTATTTCAATCAAATGTGGATCCCACACTCATATTTAAAATTTTTCAACTTTCCGACCAATAGGTCAAAATGAGCTTGGGATCATCGGGACCCAAACTAAAGATCTACATAGACTAAAATTGATATTCCAAAGCTTCTGGCATAGTCCGTTAAGCCATCGATCGCACGGATCAAATGATATCCACATAAGTCCAAAATAAGGCTCTCGAAGTCACCAAAATCATAATATCGCCTAAATGCTACTAAAATACATCAGAAACCATGCCAATCACCCCAAACTCTAGAAATACCATAATACAACTACCTGGAGGGGTAAAACAGTCAAATCACATAGTGTAATGCATCGAGAGAACACCCTGGATGCCACACGGTTCTTACGATCACAAAGGACCACAAGCTAACCCATGAGCTGGTACCTACTGATAACACTAAAAAATAACAAAAATAACATGTGCGGAATATCTGAATACTCCATAAGGTTTTAAGTTCTAAAGCATTTCTGAATCATAAATCTGGAAACAAGTGCTAAAAAACAACTGTCAAAAACTGATAAAAATAATGATAAACTGACTGACTATTTGAAGTGTTCGAAAGCCTCTAAAACTGACTGAATAAGAGTTGATGGGACAAGCCCCAACTAACTCCAACTAACTACTAAACTAAAAGCATAAAAATAAATATGGTCGGTCCTCAAAATATGAGGACTCACTACGACAGTTGCTGCTGATGTGCTAGGATATCTAATTATGGTCGGGAACCTGAGCGTCCGAACTTATGATATGAGACATTATAGCATAATAAACGATTATGCGGTCAGTACTTTGAATGAACTGGTATGCTAAATAGGATTAGGCTGATATGCATGGACTAATGTACATAAATAATAATTGACTGAATAGTATAAGATAACTGAATAACTGATATGAATGCGTGAATGCTGTAAAATCTAAGAATGCATGACCAAGAATATAATATTATTCTAAAAATAGTCTGTAAACTAAAATACTGAAATTTGATAACTGAATAACTGATAATTGTATGCTATAGTCAATGCAAGCCTGAACTGAAGTATATTGAATACTGAACTGAGACTGTGGGAGCTATCATCTAACAGACATGGCCCAATGAGCTAATTTGGTCTAACCTGTGACCCTAGCTAGAAATGTGTCAATACCATGCCACGGGTACTAACACTGGCTGCATGGATCTACTAAAATGAAGTCCCAAAGTACTAAAGAGTCACCCTCTACTGGTAGGTGCTCTGGTGAGATATATGTCAACCCTCAACTGGAAGGTTAACATCTAAAACCTACGTTGGCTACGTAGTTCTAGAATGCAGGGACTTCTACTAAAGGTCACACCCTTAACTGACAGGTGAGTCCCCATCCCTGGGTTCGCTCGGTGCTAAATCCTACTCCCAACTAAAGTGAGCTTACTGAATGATGCACTGACTGAACTGATAATACTCTAATAGAATCGAAACTCTTTCAAAAGTACTTAATCTAAGTAAAAAGCTAAGTTTTTGGGTATTCATAACCCCCAGGAATCGATATCAATGATAGAAAGATCATACTAACACTTTAAGGACATGATATATAAGCATTTATTCAAAACTCATTCTTTGAGGCATTTCATCAAATACTTACAATGCATGGCTTAAACATGGAAATAGTTTTATTTTAAAGCAACTAGTAGTAACATGATTTTGATACTAAATACCTAAAATAAGGCTTAAATCAGCAAACAACACCGTTCAAAATATGCAGGGTTTAATAACAACAATAGTTTCACAAAAATATGGTATATAATCAAAATTCATGGGGATTCGTAGTTAAAATCACAATAACTTGTATAATCCATTACTTTGAATTTGAAATTAGGTTCTTGAACTCCATTGGTGAAAAGAGCCCATGGATGAACATTTAACATACCTTGGTTCTGAATTTATGAGAATTGTTGGTGAATTCTTGAGACTTGGACATGAATTTGATGAATCTAGGGTTTTGCCCTTGATAGAATTTATGAAAAGAGGAGTGAATTTGCCCTTTTGGAAGCTTAATTTCGTGTTATGGGTGAGGTAAAGTAAGATAAAAATGACCTAATTACCCCCACAACCCATAATTTATCAAAAAAAATGCACCCAGTGACGCTGCAGCCAACGCATCACGTCGATAGTGTCGACGCACCATGTCGATAGTGTCGACGCACTGCATCGATGGTGACGACACAATGGCTAACGCAGCGGTCCTGATCCCATTGGCTCACTATTTTGGTCATCCAAACATGTCTCAAATGATGTTCAAAAATTCTAAAACTCACCCGAGATGACCTATAGATAACCTTGATTATGAATCAATTTAAAATTCGATAATTTAAGGCCGGAGAGATCAAAAATTAGACCATTGAAATATTGAGGCCAAAAATAAGACCAAGTCTTAAAACTTAGATAAATTTTCTAAGTATTGGACCCTCATGGCATGTAATATAAAACTGAAATGGACCAGGATTTTTACGGGGTCTTATAATATCTCTCCCTTGGAAATATTCATCCTCGAATGAGACTGAGTAAAATGAGAGGCACTAAGGTATTGAGATTACATTCTGAATATGCATGACTAAAACGTGACCACATACCCGAGTCTGACACATGGTGACTAGCCAAACTAATTCGTGAATGCATGAATGAAATGAGAATGATATACAGCTGAAACTGAGTATGGAAAAGAGAGATTCTAAGGAAAATTGTTACCTTAAGTTGACAATAATGAAGAATATGAGATTATTTACTGAATATGCATGAATGGGAACATAAGATCATAACTGAGTCTGAAACACGATACATGAACTGTATATCATGAACTGAACTGATTTCTTGAATACATGTAGTGACATGAGAATGTTTATAAGGCTGAGATAGGAATGTGAGAGTCAACTTATGAGTAACCATTACCTCCGACTAGATCTGGTCTCGTGAAGAAAAGATGAGAGATTTAGTACATGAAAATCTCCAGGTTATTACATCTCTCCCTAGGGATAGTTCGTCCCCCGAATGATACTGACTTGACTGAAATACTAGAAAAACTAAGATGATTCATGGAATGCTTATGAACTGAACCATGACCGAATATTTGGATTCTAAAACTGATACTTGATGTATGAACTGGGCTGAATTCATAGTTTACATGGATGGGAACAGATTACCCCTTGAAATGTCCACACTCAACTGGACCATTTATTCAATGCTTTTTCTAAGAAGTTCGAATGACGTTAGGGAGCAAAGAATCTTGGGCATGGTCTGAATAAGACATCTGGATAAGAAATCACAATAAATCTAAAACTCTATAATATAGAACACAAACCTATGAAATATCAGCTAGGATAGAGCTACTAGACCTTATTCACTACAACTACTAACTTTCAAGATTAGACATACTCCTTGAATACTCTCTCAACTATACCATTCACCTTAATACTGCACTTCACCTAAGACTACTGAAAATATTCACATGGGCACTGATAAATCTACCTACTGAAGTCTGAGTTGGGCAGAATTCTCCTACTATGTTCAATCCTACTCGAATCTACAAAATGAACACATAACACTATAATACTAGTCTGAGTCATGGATTCAATACACTATGCATTTCATAACTTTCCATCTTCTGAATAATTCTGATCTCCCCTTCAACAACTAAATACAACCTCTTACTAACCATTTACCAGTGCATAATGGATTTATCCACCTACACACCAACATGACATTCAAGCCTATCTTCATACCACAACTTCGAGTAAAACAAGCATGCAACAATCTTTCCTTAACATGAAATATTTGGTCTCTCCCATCTAAGCAATTGGTCATCACTACATTATTTCATAAGGAGAGGTCACAGAAAGGCTAAAATATGAGGACCTGAAGTATGAATGAACACTATGCAAAACTTGACACTTAAAAGAGGTCTGAGGAACAGAAAATCAACATCATGGATTCATCAAGAGACCTAAACTGAGGATGTACATGACATTATCTGAATTTCATTGATCATTAGGAGTGTAGCATGAATACTGGAATTGAACATACTATAAAGAATGAGTACATGAGTCATGAGTTGCATGACCTGAGTTTGGAGTTTCTGAATTTGAGGGACATGATTCGTACTTTTGAGTGAACTGGAACTCCTCTTACTAGAACTGGAAGTGTACATGATTTTCTAGAAAGTGCATGAATATGATCTATGATCATAGGGCTGATATGTAAGGCATGAGTAGATATCGTGATGACTGAGAAACCTTGCACTGAGATAAGAATGGGTCGGGCATCTTCCTCCCCTACTAATGTTCTACAGTACACTGGCATCAATACTAGAATTTGAGAGCCTGACTTGGTCACTTGTTCTATCATCTCCCCCTTAGATTAATGCCATCATTCTAAGTCTGGAACCACTTAATCAATACCTCTAAATTGAACTACCACCACTTTACTCTAGAATCTAGGGTATAATAATACACATAATTGGTAAAGTCACCCTGAATGACTATGCCCGATAATGTAAAACTTGTTGCTGGTACTTTCTTCTGATATACAACTCTTAGCCCTCTATAGCCCCAAAAATAATCATGTAACAACTTAATTGACTAACTTAGAATTTTTAACTTCTTTTTCTATTAGCTCAGCCTTCAAAGATTTAAACTTAGATTCTAACACATAATATGGATATCCTAAATCTTTAGTAACCATGCTACTTTCATCATAGCCTACAATATCACATCACTAAACTTATATTTCCTCACACCATGAGAATTACCACTACACCAATATCAACAACACAAATAATTTTGAATTGCCAAACTTAAATTCTTGCATACAATATTTCAAGCCTACTGATTCACCTTTCATACAACTAGCCCCATAAATGTAAAATCTACTGAATTCAGATAACACTATCCCCACTCTACTACTGCTAAACTCCTGGGTTCATGCTTCTAACTCTAGGTCATATGCTATCATAGGATTCTGAGAAGGTATCTGATGGCATATCTTACTTTGGGTTTAGTGCATGATTTTCATAAACATGAATGAAATATTTCAAACTTTGAAACTGAAAAGCACTTGATAGAACACTCTCGAGCCTGTGTGCAATCCCACAACTATCTGTGGAGACTATCTGAGAAAGCTCTATCTATAGGACTTTGAGCTTCATTGCTTCTATTACCTTGAAAGTAAGGTAGAGTTGACATGAGTGGAGCATGATGATAATATACATAAGTTTATTAGAAAATCTTTCTATAGCACGATCTGAGACTTGAAAGAAGGAAAAATTTTCCTAATACGTCTTGTAGCCTCTTGTCCATAGTATGGAGCGCTACACACCCATGCACGAAACTCTATTTGATGTGGCTTTCAGACTCCCTAGGAAACTTTAGAACCTTAGGCTCTAATACCAAGTTTGTAATGCCCCGGGAGTACACCTTGGATGCCATATAGTGCTTACGGTCATAAGTGACCATAAGCTAACCCAAAAGTTGGTACCTGCCGTGAGCACTGAATAATAATAACAAAATAACATGTGTGGAATATCAAAATATGCCATAAGGTTTTAAGTTATAAAATATTTCTAAATCATAAATCTAGAAACAACTGCCAAAAAATAACTATCTAAAACTGATAAAAATAATGACAAACTGACTGACTATCTGAAGTGTTTGAAAGCCTCTAAAACTGACTGAATAAGAGTTGATAGGACAGGCCCCAACTAACTACCAAACTTAAAGCATGAAAATAAATATAGTCGGTCCTCAAAATATTAAGACTCCCTACGACTGTTATTTCTGATGTATTGGGATGTCTAAGTACGGTTGGAAACCTGAACATCCAAACCTATGATATGAGATATCATAGAACATAAAATGAGTATGCGGTCAGTACTTTGAATGTACTGGTATGCTAAATGGGGTTAGACTAGTATGCATGGGTTAATATACATGAATAATAATTGACTAAATAACATGAGATAACTGAATAACTAATATGAATATGTGAATTCTGTAAAATCTGAAAATGGATGACCAAGCATAAAACATGATTTAGAAAATAGCCTGTAAACTAAAATACTAAAATATGATAACTGAATAACTAATAACTATATCTATGGTCAATGTAAGCTTGAACTGAAGTATACTGAATACTGAACTGAGACTATGGGAATAATCATCTAACCGACATGCCCCAATAAGCTAATTGGGGTCCAACCTGTGACCCCAGTTAGAAGGGTTTCAGTACCATGCCATGGGTACTAACACTGGCTTCATGGATCCACTAAAATAAAGTCTCGAAGTACTTAAGAGTCACACTCTACTGGCAGGTTCTCTGGTGAGATATGTTTCAACCCTCAACTAGTAGGTTAACGTCTCAAACCTACGTTGACTGTATAGTTATAGAATGTAGGGACTACTACTAAAGGTCACACCCTCAACTGGTAGGTGAGCCCCCATCCCTGGGTTCTCTCAGTGCTAAATCCTACTCCCAATTGAACTAACTTTAATCACTGGAATGAACTGAGCTTACTGACATAATGCACTAACTGAACTGATAATACTCTAATAGATTCGAAACTCTTCTAAAAGTACTTAAGCTAAGTAAATAGCTAAGTTTTTGGGTATTCATAACCCTCTAGACACAATATCAATGATAGCAAGATCATACTAACACTTTAAGGATATGATATGTAAACATTTATTTAAAACTCATTCTTTGAGACATTTCATCAAACACTTGCAATGCATAGCTTAAACATTGAAATAGTTTTATTTTAAAGCAACTAATAGTAACATGATTTTGATACTAAATCCCCAAAATAAGGCTTAAATCAGTGAACAACACCATTCGAAACATGTAGGGTTTAATAACAACAACAATTTTATGAAAACATGGTATAGAATCAAAATTCATGGGGATTCATAGTTAAAATCACAATAACTTGTATAATTCATAACTTTGAATTTGAAATTGAGTTCTTGAACTCCATGGGTGAAAAGATCCCATGGATGAACATTTAACATACCTTAGTTTCTGAATTTGTGAGAATTATTGGTAAATTCTTGAGACTTAGACTTGAATTTGATGAACCTAGGATTTTGCTCTTGAGAGAATTTGTGAAAAGAGGAGTGAATTTACCCTTTTGGAAGATTAACTTCGTGCTATGGTTGAGGTAAAGTAAGAGAAAAATGACCTAATTACCCCACAACCCATAATTTATTAAACAAAATGCGTCCAGTGATGCTACAACCGACGCATCACGTTGATGGTGTCGATACGATGGCTGACGCGTTGCGTCGATGGTGACAACACGATAGCTAATGCGATGCGTCCTGATCATGTTGTCTCACTATTTTGGTCTTCCAAACATGTCTCAAACGATGTCTGAAAATTCTAAAACTCACCCAAGATGACCTATAAATAACCTTGATCATGAATCAATTTAAAAATTGACAATCTAAGGACGGAGAGATCGATAATGAGATCATTGAAATATCGAGGCCGAAAATAAGACTAAGTTTTAAAACTTAGCTAAATTTTCTAAGTAGTGGACCCTCATGGTATGTGATATAAAACTGAAATGGACTAGGATTTTCATGGGGTCTTACACATAGAAACACATATCTCACATATTTCATCAAAAAGTCGATCGGTTCTACAAATTCATTTATGGCTGGCACTTTGCCTAAAAATGTATAAATACTTCCAGGTAGTTTTCATACTAATCCTCCAGAAGAGATATCCAGACAAGATCAAAATACAAAGGATCTTTGTTTAAGAAGAAAAAATGATAAAAAGAAAAGAGAAAAAATAATAGATGACGCTGTTAAAAACAAATTAACGTAGAAAGAAAAGAAGTAATTTTAGAACATTCAAAATCAGCGCAAGGACAAAAGATGTCAAAATCTTCAAAAAGCGGAGAATATGATCAAACAATGGAGCAATTTAAAGATGAGGACTCGGGAATGAGTTTGGATTCAATAGCATTACATAACCTAGACACATGACTAGACAAGAAAGAGATAGACTACGATCGAAGACATATGAAGACAAGAATGCATATGTAAGCAATGATGTATAAAAAATGATTTGGATGACATTATGTGGATGAAAAAAAAAAGAAGAAAATTTCAACAAGGCTATGTGACGATGGGGCCCACAGTGTACCCGACAGGCTGGAAAAATTTTTCAACCAAAATGAAATTCGATTTTGAAGTCTGCAGAGGCCTATAAGTACCAAGATAAAAGAAAGACTTGAGATATGAAATCAAAAGCATAAGACCCTTACTTTCTTTTTAATTTCCTTCTCCTATGTAATATCTATAATAGTTTAAAAGTGAAAGTATTAAATAATGTGTGAGTACTAAATAAAAATGTTAGGGTGTGTAAGATTTTCTAAGGTAGTTGCAAACTTTTTGAGAAACTTCAGAAAGGGAAACCTCTCTTCGCCCTAAATTATGTAAGTAGTTACTACGAAGATTTTGGTATTTCTCCCTATTAGTTAAATATTAATGTGTGTAATGTTAATAAAGTATTTTTATCTATCTGCTGACCCTTAATATATGGTTAGTCTCTCAGTTTTTATAAATAACGAGAGATTAATCTGTAAAGTCTTAAGAATTTAAATATCCATCAGAACCAAAGGACTCAAAGTTATCTCTGCATGCGATTAAAGAAGAAATCACTAAAAACATAAGCTGAAAGGAAGAGAAGAATAGGGTCTAAAAAAAAGTAGCAATTAACAGAAAAAACATAGAATTGTTGATGTGGCATGCCTCAAAAATCAACATTGAAATTTATTTTTTTATCAATTATTTGACACTTTTCTCTTATTTTCAGCTTATGAAATTACTTGAAATAAAATAAAAATCTGCCATTAATTTCTTCATTATTAGACTTTACACTCAACCTGTTTAATATGCATTGCATGTTATTTGCATAAAGAATATAAAACTCTTCTGCTCTCTCACATTATTTATCACACCAGAAATTACATAAGCATTAATATCATCAAACTTTATTGTACAAATTCTTAAAAGCCTAAACTATACTCCTAACGGAAGGTATAATATTTTGTTTAATTCCCCACTCACTCTTTTTTAATTTGCATTTTGTAACTTTCTTAATTTTTTACTATTGACTTTGTTCAAAAAAAACATACTTTTACGGCAACGGATGAACTTATAAAATTATTTTAATTAATGCAATTAGTTTTCTTCATTTTTAGTTGAATAAACAATTCTTATTCTCAAATGACCAAAATATTACTTGTCTTTTTCCTCATTTTCATAAAATATTTCCCATCATATCGTTACATAAAATTATACAAAGTACCTTTTATTCATCTATTACACTTCAATTAAAAGGAAATTCAAAATTTTAAAAGTAAAGGATATCTTTATTGTTGTAATAGAGAATGAAAAGTTGTAACTGGTGTCAAGAACTTATTGTAATAGATTAACAAAAAGAAGTACAAAATTCAGACATGAGAGGAGAGCACAATAATTAATAAAGTAGAAGAATCATTACATGAGAAACTGTACTGCTCCATGTAAATAGAACAATAAAAATTTTGATTTGTTTGTATCGAATTTGATAGAATATATCTATATGAATTTGATCCTTTTATGTTAGTAGAAATTATTTCAACAACTAACAAAAGAAGAATTAAATCATTTTTTTTTAAGGAACTCAGCATACCAAAGTTCATAATCAATTTGTGAACCATGAACCGTTAACATGAAGCGTAAGTTTTTTTTTTTTTCCACTATTTTAATTTTTCAAAGAATGAGGGGCATGGAGAAATCTAACTTTTTTTGGTTAACTGGATACTATAATACTAGAAATTAAGAGTTTACACTAGGAAAAAGGGTCAAATATATCCCAAAATTTTGCGAAAATATTCAGCTGTACCTTTTGTTAAAAGTTTAGCCATCAATGCCTTTGTCGTCCAAGTTTTGGTCTATATATACCCCTGCGATTTTTGATCATGTATACCCCTATTGCCGAGTTTTGGGTCATATATACCCTTGTCGCCGTTAATTGCTTTGCTGAAATTTTTCAACTCACTTTTTCTTTTTTTTTTCCTTTAAATAATTAGATTTGCCACATCATTTTTTTATTGCAACATCACATATAATTAAATTCATCCCTATTGTCTGCTCTCATATACCTCACAATCTCTTTGGATTTTCTCTAATTTGTTGAAACCCTTTTGTTGTATTTTCAGATTCTTGCATAACCATTTCTCTCATACATATATACGTACGTACAAAAGATATCCTCTTAAGTGACAACTTATTTTTGTTGTCTCTATATGGGCTGCCTCTTTTACACTTCTACATCCCAATATCTCACTTGTGTTTTCCTTATTCTTCTTATTCTTGATGTTGAAATTGACGGTGGTGTGAAAGATGAAGTCGGTTGATATGATACTAAATTAATTTGCAGTTGGTCAGTACTTTAATTTTTAATTTTTATCGCAATTGTGCATTGAGTTTTTATGGGGTGTTCTTGACTTTTTTTATTTTTTACTTGACTATTCTTGGGGTTATGCAAGCATCGAAAAATACAACAAAGAAATTTCGACAAATTAGAGAAAATTCAAAGAAATTATGAGGTAGATGAGAGCACTTGACGGATGATTAATGTGTAGAAGAGGGGGTGAATTTAATTATATGCGATATGACAATTAAAAAGTGATGTGGAAATATGATTTCTTAAAAAAATAAAAGAAAAGGGGGTTGAAATATTTTAGCAAAGCAATTAACAACAACAGGGGTATATATGACCTAAAACTTGACAATAGGGGTATATATGTCCCAAAACTTGACAACAGGGGTATATATGACCCAAAACTTGACAACGGGGGTATATATGGCCTAAGACTTAGACGGCAAGAGCATTGATGAGCTAAACTTTTAACGGAGCGTATATCTAAATATTTTTGTAAAGTTTAGGAGCATATTTGACCCTTTTCCCTTTACAAAATGCAGGCTTTTAGCTTGGATTAAATGAAGTATAAACAACATAAATCCCATCCAAAATGAAACTAATTACATAAGATCTCGGAAAGACTCTCCCTGATTTGAAAAAATACATATACATGTCAATGTACCTTATACGTAACTCCAATGTATGAGGAAACTATTTTTCCTTAAATTATGAAAATAAAATCAGATCTAATTATCTCCTTACCTTAATAACGATAGTAATAAATGTTTTGATTTTGTAGATTTTTAAAAATAGTAACTGTAATTCAAATTCAAAAAATATCCTGAAACATCTCTCTTTATCTCCCTTACAAAAACCAACAACGCCGTTGCTGGTTTACGACTGTCACCATCGCTCACCACTCTACTCCTCTTCCTCACGTTGATGAACACGTAAGGGCGACCAATCATCAAGATCAATGTCGTTTCTCATTCCTCTCCCACTGTCGCCACCACCGGCGCTATTATGAATAGTCAACGACACCTTCACTACTCCACTCCTCTTCCTCATGCGGGTGAACACGCAAGGGTAACCAGCCGCCAAGATCGATGTCATTTCTCATTTCTCTCCCACTATCACCACCACCGACGCCATCACGAACAGCCAACGGTGCCTCCGCCCCCTCATAGTGTATTTGTTTTTTAGTAAAAACTTGTACAATATTGTATGAGAAATTATAATTCATTACCCATTTTGAATGATATTTTGACATTTTTTATGAAATTTACACGTATGAGAATGTATTACACATTTTTTCTATGTATGATGCCAGTGTTATATGTATGATTTACACTCTAACAACAACATGTTCTATATGTACGTGAATGTACTATACTTTACTTTCTATGTATGATGCAAATGTTTATGATTTTATATTTAAGTAAAAATATTTCTCATTATATGTATGAGAACGTATTATACATTACTTTCTATGTATGATGCCAGTGTTATATGTATAATTTACACTCCAACAACAACATGTGTTATATGTATGAGAATGTATTATACTTTACTTTCTATGTATGATGCAAGTATATTCATTTTTATTATGCTTTACTTCTTATGTATGACATTTCTAAAGCAAATAATTTGATAAAATCATACATGCAACCAAAAAGGAGGAATAATTTTGATATTATAGTTCAAATCAACTTTCAAGCCATTGACTATAGAAATAATTGGATCACAATTTATTTCAATAATAATTTGTAATGCATATTATAGTTCAAATTAAGTTATAGAAGAAATAATGAATCTCTCTTCTATAATATAGAACAAATTTTAATGACTTCTATAATAATAATGATTGGAACAAATTATTATGGAAATTTATTATGAAATAAATTGTTTTCATAATAATTTAAAATAATAGACCTTATTCAAACAAATTTGAAACCCCCCAAATCACGTAGATGAAATTATGCGTAAAATAAGGAGTACAATAATGGAGCAAAAATCAAAATAAAATAGAGAAAAAATCAAATATTTTGGGATGTATGAGGCAAAAGAGACAGAAAGTCTATAAGGAGGGATTCTATGTAATTAATATGAAATTTTTGTACTTAATTTTCAAACAAGGGATTTTATGTAATAAGTAATAGTTACCTTGTGTATATATGTAATTTTTCCTTAAATGAATCCAAAATAAAGCCCACTTGGAGTTCATTGCATACAACAATGTTTCTTTCAAATATAGTTCCTATAATGTCTGCCAAACTACTTTCCGGACAAACATTGATGGAAGTACCAAAATAATAGGATTAACTGAGACAAAATTAGTCGTCCCTTCCTTTGCTAGCAAGTCTGCAACCTAGTTTTGCTCCCTAAAATAGTGTTGTACTATTGGTTCTCCTAGTTTCATGAGCTTTGACCTGCATTCATCAATAATAATATCATATAGGAGATTAACATTATGTAACATAGAAATTACCTCAGTGGAATCAATATTTATCTCTATGGGCACAAAGTTGTTCTGTTCCACTAGTTTCATCCCTCGTTAAGAGCAAACAACTCCATTTGGTCATTTCTAGAGTTAGGGAAGTTCCAATGAAAACCTATCATACATTCACCATTTTCATTTCTTATAACCCCCCATGCCTCCTTTGCCTGGATTCCCAAGGTAGGCACCATCAGTGGTTAACTTAAAATGGGCCCTTTGTGGGGGAAATCCATTTCACAGTGTTGTTGGTCCTGGCTCTAGGATTGGTAATCCTTCTGCCAATGTGGGCATATTCAATAGTTTCAGCATAAGCTCGATAGAAGGAAGGTTTATCATTCATATGGTTAACGACATTATGATTCCTAGCTCTCCAAATAGTCCAAAGATTGAAGGGGAAGATTTCTTTCCAAGTAATGTTGTTATCAAACTGTAGAGTCCTAATTTTCCCCCAAGTCCTATCCTAATTACTAGGGTTGAAATTATACAAGGATAAGTTACTGCTGGAGGGGGTTTTCAAAAGCATATTGACCCAAAACTCAAGGACCATAGGACATTTGAAGAATATGTGGTGGATTTCCTCAGTGTGATAGGTACACAGCTGATAGCTGAGGTCTATAGGCAGACCTCTATGGCTGAGATGGGAGTTTGTAAAAAACCTGTTGTGCTGGAGTAACCAAAGGAAAACTTTTACTTTATTAGGGACGAAAAGCTTTCATATTCTAGATAAATCTTTCCTAGGAAGGTCAAGAGTACTTGTACCCTTGTCAGCAATGAGCCTATAGGTACTAGAACTCGAAAATTGCCCATTACCAGTGAGCCTTCAGAAATATAATCTTTGGAGGCTCTGAGGTTAGGATAGGTCGTGTGTTGGATGTTATGTTTCAAGGTAGGAGGTATATCCATGGCTAAAGACTCAAACTTCCAATCCTTGTTAATCCAAATGTCTAAGACTCTAGTATCAGTATCTTGTTCCAGCATAGGAACATGAATTAGCTCTTTCAAAAGAGTGATTATAGACCCATCTATTATTCCAAAAAATAATGCCACTACCATCATGAATCTTCCATATGGAAGCTTCCTTATTGACTGTTCATCTCTTAAGGATAGCTTTCCAGGATCTGGAGTATTGGGTTTGGTCCTTATGATATTTTTATACTTTTCCCCCAAGATTTTAACAAAATTTTGGTAGGGTTGTGATAAAACCTCCAAGCTAGCTGGAAAGGGTTGTAATATTCTTGTAAAAAACTTTGTGTATTCCTTGACCTCTTTGACTTTTAGGGAGTGTAATAGTCTTCCAACTGACCATGCGCATCTTTCTTTTTTCAGAAGTGGTTCCCTATAAAAAGCTCATTTGGGTCATGTCTATGAGATAAAGGATATGACTAGGAATGAAGATATATTACATAACATAATTAGGGATATTACTCAGGATAACTTTGGCTAAAGTTGTTCTCCCAGCCATATTCAGCAGCTTAGTCTTCCAACCAGCAAGTTTAGAGTTGAGATTATCTAGTATGAACTAAAAATCTCCATTGGTAGGCTTCTTAAAGAAAATAGAAAATCCTAAGTATTTGCAAAAAGAGTCCTTAGCTTGGATATTGAGAAGGTTTGAAAGGGTCACTCTATCCTCCGCCGAGCAATTATTGGAAAAAATGACTTTGGATTTAGAGATGTTAATTTTTTGCCCAGAGTGGTGGCTGAAACTATTGAGAGTGGTCATGATGGTTTCATAGTTTCTGGAGTTGGATTTAGAAAACAGGGTCAGATCATCAGCAAAAAATAGATGAGACATTTTTGTCCCACCCTTATAGATAGTAATAGTGGTCTAATTTAGAATGTCCACTTCATAATCAATTCTCCTAGAGAGAAGATCTATACAAATGATGAAGATATAAGGAGACATAGGGTCACCCTGTCTAACTCCTTTGGTACGTTTAAATAAAGGGTTCCTATTGCCATTTACTAGAACAGAGATGGAGGAGTTAGTGAGGCAGGACATTATAAACTTGATAAGTTTATTAGGGAAGTTAAGGAAATGGAGAAGTTTCCTAACAAAGGACCACTCAATTCTATCAAAAGCTTTCTCTAAGTCTATTTTACGAATCATGTTGGAGTTCCTTTATTTTTTACAAAGTGGGATATGAATTCCTAAACCATAATAGCATTATCAGAAGATCTTATGTAGGTAAGGAAACTAGCCTGGCTCTGACTTATGATTCCATTAAAGAGAGGTTTAATCCTATTTGTAATTATTTTTGTGATGATCTTGTATTGGGTGTTTCATAACCTAATGGGCTTGAAGTTCTTAAGGTTGACAACATTCCTATCATTTGGGAATCAAAACATAAGTAGTTCTCATTCATTTTATCCTCTATGGTGTAGGAAGGGAATGTTTCCCTATAGTAGTTTAGGACAGATTAGCCTATAAAATCCCAGTACTTTTGGTAAAGGAGAGGGTGGATACTATTTAGTTCAGGGGCCTCAGAAGGATGGAATGAGAAAACTGCCTTCTTGATTTCAGAGTCAGAGGGTATGAATGTTAGAGCTTAGTGCTCTGTCGAAGAGTTGGAACCGTGAATAGAGGGGTTTGACTGGTAGTTAATGGGGGAGAAGTAGTGTTCATACATGTAATGATTGTTGTAGAAGTTAAGAATTGGTCTTTGATTTCCTTTTAAGAGTAAATTGAATTCCTAGAGTCATCTTTCATGGAATTAATTTTGTTCCTCCTTCTTCTATTGATGGTAGAGGCTTGAAAAAATTTGATATTATTATCCTTTTTAGTGAGCCATCTTATTCTAGATTTTAATCTCCAAAATTCTTGTTTCTAAACAAGGATATCACTGAATTCCTTAGTGAGGGATCTTTCCAGGTCATGGAGGAAACTGTTGTAGGGGTAATTAGGAGATTTTTGGATCCTAGCTAATCTTGAAATGAGTTTTTTATTTTTGTGGAATATCTTACCAAAAACTTTGTTGTTCCAGATTTTAATTTGGGCTCCAAAGTGGATAGTGGCCTCAGTAAAAAAACAGTCTGCTTGGAAGGAATTTCGAACCATAGAGAGAGAAAAAGGGTGAGAGAACCACATATTTTCTTACTTGAATGGCCTAGACAAGAAATGGTTATCCTGAGAGAGATTCAAAATGAGGGGCCAATAGTCAGAGTGAGTCCTGGGAAGGTGAAAAATAGTAAACTTATGGAAAAGATTGATCCAGGATTCAGTAGCTGGAACTCTATCTAGTCTTTCGAATATAAGGGCTTGTCTATTCCTATATATCTTATTGGTCCAGGTGTACTTATTACCCTTGAAGCTTAGTTCTATCAGTCTATTGGGGTTAATACAATCCCAAAAATGGGAAGTCTTGGAGTTTCTAATGTTATTACCCTAAAAAAAATTTTAGAGCTCATAAAAATTTCACTGAAATCACTTGCAATCACCCAAGTGCTATTGTTAGATTTTTAGATATCATTAGCAAAGTTGTTGATTTGGTCCTACAAGAGCTTCCTATCCTCAAAGGAATTACTAACATACATAATAATAAGGAACCGTTTAGAATGAGGACTTAGTACCTAGATAGTAGTGTGAATTGCCTAGGAGTTCATAGAAATATCTGTAATATAGATGTTTTCCTCTTTCCACATGATGACTATGCCTTGAAAATTGTCATTAGTAGGGAATTGGATTTAATTAGAGAACCCTAGAGTTTTAAAGATGCCTTTGTAATTATTCATCATGGTCTCAAGCAAGGTTACAATAGAAGGTCTAAGGATATCCACAATTGACTTACAATACCTCTTGAATTCAGCGTTGTTAGCTCTCCTAACATTCCATATGATGCAATTTATCATTAACTAGATAGTTTGTATTGGGGTATCCCCCATTGGTGCCTTGCCTTTGTCTAGATATGATGTCCCTATTGTTTTTCTTTTTTGGACAATGGTGTTATTTTGGTGTTGTAAGGGTTCAACATTGTATTGTATGAAAGGGATATCTCTATGCTGAACTTGTTTAGGTCTTAGGGTAGTAGGATGATCTCCAATTTAGTTACCACATCCTCAAACCTTAAATTTTAGTGGTTTTTCTAATGTTCTTACATCTGTTCTTAGAATCCTTAGGGAGACTAGGATCCTTTCTATTTCTCTGTCGCTTTCCTTTGGTAAGTCCATAGTCTCCACTCTTTCTCTCATTGTTGGGGACAAGTAGGTTGGAACAATAGGGGTAGGTTCTAAGGAAATCTCCTATTGAGTTAGCATGAACTTGGGGCCTGCCTCCAGCATTTTAGGTATCCTAAGTATCCTGGAAGGGAAGAAAGGTAATGTCAGGCTTGCTTGGTTAAATAACTTTGGGAACATTTCCTAGGACAGGATTTTTTAAGATGATTAACTAGTGTTGTTATATATACAGTCTCAAGATACAGGGGTTCTGGATGATCAAGGTGATGTCCCTCTCCTCAACCTAAAGGTGAAGAGGAACTGCTTAGCCTGTCATCCCCAATTCTAGCCATGATGTTGGGAGATTAGTTGAGGAAAGAGGTTCTGAGATGAACATTAGTATACTCATAGTGGGAGGAAGGTTTGGGTGAGTCATTATTTAAAGTCGTGTAATCCTTCTGAGTAGTAGTGTTAGGAGAGGTATAAAGGGAAGGGCTACCTGATTGGGAGTAAAAGCTCCCATTTTTGCTATCATTTCCCCTAGAGTTAGAGATTAGGTAATAGTGAGAAGAGTAGAGGGTGTCAGCCTTCCCTCAGGGTCAGCTATGTTGACATAATTATTACCCACAACCGATAAAATGGTATTAGAAGAATGGGAGAAGTTGGTGTCTCGGGGGGCACTGTTCTTCTCAGTAAGTTCAGGGCATTGAGGAGTGACTAATTGATTAGATTGGCATTTGCCTTTTGAATTTATTAAGGGGTATCTAATTTCAATCTTGTAGTGTCATTTGGGCTTTTAATAGGTTGTCCTTTGTTTGATTGGGCCTTTATCAGATCACCATTAGTGGCTAGGCTATTTATGAATAGTGATCGATTAGGAAGGGGTTATTCTTTTGTTGGCCCCAAAGTGTTCGGGATTTGAACAGGGGGACTATTTTTATTACCCGTGTGGCCCATCTGAGGTGGGTTTTCCAACCTCAACCCTTCTTTCTTGGCAGTGACTTTACTGATTGAAGTTGTAGCAGCTATCGCATAATGGAAGTTTTTAGTTTCTAGGAACTTACCTAACTAGGCTTCATACATTTGTACTATTATATGTTGCCCTGAATCTATCCCGTTCTTCTTCGGTGAACTTGGGGGATTTTGGTTGTTTTCACTTATTCTTGAGGAATGTCACTGTCTTCCATTCCTGCTCTTCATCTCCAGTTATTGGGTCTAAGCCTGTGTCTTTGGTGGGTTATTTTGACTTGGTTTAGCGTGTCCATAAATGAATATAGTATGTCCTAAACTACCACAATGATTACAGAGGATACCTTCCCTCTCTTAGGCAATAGCCTGTTTGTGGTGTCCAATGTACACAAAAATTTTGATGAGAGTTTCAAGTGGAATATGCACGCAAAATGCGTGAATATCTCCTTTGCAATGTAGAAGAAGTGCATGAATCAATCTTGAGTAATTGACCAATCTTTTTCCCTATTCTTTCCAAAATTAGCCTATCATAAAACTTTGTAGGTAGTTGTGGGAGACGGAGCCATATCACAGTCGTTTAGATCTGTGTTTCACTGGGTACTAAATTTGGCTCCCAATACCTCACTGATACAAATGACTTCGTTACAAACCAAGGTCCTTTGTTGTAATGCCCCGAGAGTACACCCTAGGTACCACACGGTGCTTACGGTCCCAAGAGACCACAAGCTAACTCATGAGCTAGTACCTGTTGTGAGCACTAAGTAAAACTGATAACAAAAGATCATATGCAGAATTTAACTGATGAATGCCAGAAGGTTTAAAATCATAATTCTAGTAATGTCTGTAAAATAATACTGAAAATACTAATAAAATGGCTGACAATAATAACCAAAAACTGAAGACTGACTAACTATCTCTACTAGTCTGAAAAGCTTCTACTGACTGACTATGGAGCTGATCGGATAAACCCCCAACTAATCTCCGACTGAAAATAAAATACTCAATCTGATAAAGTAAGTTGAGGTAAATAAATCATGTCCTCGAGGTATGAGGACTCACCACTACTACATCTGATACTCTGGTATGTCTATGCACGATCAGGAAACTAAGCATCCGAACCTATGATATTACACATCATAGCCCAAGAAATGAGTATGCGATCAGTACTTTGAATATAATGGTATTATAAATGAGGTTAGTTTGATATACATGGGTTCAGGTGCATGAGTAATAACTAAATGAATGTATAACACAAAGTACTTAATAGAATGCATGACCCCAGTTGAAAGGGTATCAGTACCGTGCCATGGGTACTAATACTGGCTATGTGGATACACTAATATGTTGTCCTAAAATACTAAGGATGTCAAGCCTAAACTGATGGGTGACCTCTGAGAGGTAGCCAAGCCTAAATTGATGAGTGACTCCTCATATCCTTCGCTGGCTAAGTAGTTCTGGAGTACAAGGATTGTTACTAACGACTATGTCTATCTGATGGGGAAGTCACCATCACTCCACTCGCTGGATGCTGAATCCTGCTCCCAACTGAACTGGCTCGGTATACTAAACTATTCTAGTTTAACTAATTACGATAACTGGCTGAATTGATAATGCTCATAACATATCTAAAACCATTCTGAAAGATACTGAGACTAAGTAAATAGCTATGTTTTTGGATATTCATAACCCCAGGACTCGATAGCAATAATAGAAAAATAGTACTAAAGCTTTGAGAACATAATGTGAAAGCATCTATTAAAATTTCATTCTTGTAGGCATTTCATGAAACACTTGGTATTCGTAGTTTAAGCTAGGCATGGGAATAGTTCAAAGCTTGTAGTAATAGCATGACTTCAACGTCAACATCACTAATTATGAATTAAATCAGTGAACAACATCATTCAAACATGTGGGGTTTGATAACAACAACAATTTTATGTAAACATGGTATAAAATCAAAATTCATGGGGATTCATTGATAAAATCACAATCAAAATCACAATAACTTGTAAAAATCACAACTTTGGATTTGAAATTAGGTTCTTGCACTCCATGGGTGAAAGGAACCCCTGGATGAACATTTAACATACCTTAGTTGGTGAAATTGAGAAAGTTCTTGATGAATTCTTGAAGCTTGATCTTGAATGTTGGATGAGTTAGGGTTTGTTCTTGAAAGAGGGTTACTTTAATTTGAGAGAATTGTGAAAATAATGAGCAAATAATGCTCTGTTGGGAATGAAATCCCGTGTTTGAACTGAATGGGGTAAAGGAAAAGAACTTAAATTCCCTTGGAAATTAAAACTCGAAATTAGAACTGAAAATCCAGATTTTGACCTACGGTGCTATCGCGTTGCGCCACTGGAAATAGACAATCCTAATTTTACCCAACTATGCGACGCGGTGCTATCACATTTTGCCACTGGAAACGGATAATTCTGAAATTTCATTTTGGTGTGATGCGGCACCATCACGATGCCTCACAGGAAAAGGACGAACGCGAAATTGGTCATCACAGCGATACGGCATAATGTGTTGAGCTACTGCCTCTCACTAAAAGTATCATAACTTCTTATACGTGTATCATATTTAGGCAAAATTGATACCGTTGGAAAGCTAATTCAATTTCCTACAAATTAGTGGGTCTTGAGCTGAAAAATTATTAGCAGAACAAAAGATATGATCATTTAAATTCTACTATAGCAATATTCTCCTCAAAAACTCAATCGGTAAGGGATATTTTGATGTGTCTAATAGCTAAGAGTTATTTGAGGCCTTAATATACATCAAACTTACTCATAAAACTAATCACTATAATTTTTTTCTCATGAGCTCAAAGAGGAACTTAACCATAAACAATTCCAATCCCAGATCTATCAATACCATATTCTCTTGAAGCTTTACAAGATCTAAGAGTTTATTATGTAAAAATTGGTGATTGAACTTTCTCCTTAGGACTTTGATGATAATGACGTTCCTCCATGGAGTATAAAGCCTCGCCTTATTCTCTGTGGTTAGTTTGATAGCATTATCTAGGAAATCTGTCTGCTCGTCAACTTCAAGGGAAGTCAGATCTAGTTAAGGGTGAGATGAAGAGGGGAGTTTATTTCTTAGTTCTTCACTGTATGAATTCTTTTTGGAGTTCGATTTCCAAATTGGCAATCTTGTTAGTCAAGGGGCTTCGATGGGACAAGAGTGGGTGATACCTCAATCATCATGGCGCGCGGGTCAACTCACAGTCTACTTGGGTGTATTATGGTGGAATTTAGAGAGAGGTGGGTCTTCCTCTCTCTAACGAAATCTAATAGGAATGGAGTTTTGGAGAAGACTAAATTTTTTCTCCTATTCTTTTGACATACAAAGGATGAGGAGTATGATGTATTAAAATGATATGAAAAGTTAATATTTAAAAAAAAAAAATTATAGTTTTCTTTTAAAGATAAAAATAAATTTTGTGTAATAATTGGAGAATAATAAGGAGGCAAACTGCAAAATAAAAGGAAGAAAATATTAAATTGAATGGAAAGAAATTAAAAGTGAAAAGAAGAAAGGGACGATTGAAGAAAAAGGAAAGGAAAATAAATCTTAATAAAACACTAAAAAGGAAAGAAAACGATATATACCTATATAGATCTTTCAAGTTATCCTGCTTTTTAGTTTTACATCATTCTGTAATCACTTCTCTTTTATATCTTCTTATTGTTTGGCATTTAAAACACGACAAATTATAAAAATTCATATCTTTAACTTTAAAAATTATTTTTCGGATCTAATAAAAGAACTAAAAAAAATGATATGCGAAGTTACAACAACAACAACAAAATATTCAATGTATTTCTACAAGATGGGATTTGGAGAGGATAAAATGTACGCAAACTATGATACTATCTCAGATGAAGTAGAAACGATATGAGAAATTATTAAAAAATAAAAATTATGATTTTCTTTTAAAAGTATAGAACCAATTAAGTACAATAATTAGAGAAGAATGAAACGGCAAAGGAGGTAAACCTACAAATAAGCAATTTATTTTTGTTGATCATTTTATAATTTTTGTGTGAAACCATTTTGCCTTTTAGAATATGCATGTTTCATCTTCTCTTATATTTTTATGTATCTTTTTCTTAATTATTTTACACTTTTTAGTTTCTCACGGTTTGACCAATTAAAAGTTTATCTTTTACTCTCTTTTTTTTTTTTTACAATTCCTCGAATTTATCTATTTTCATTATAGGATATAATAATAATAATTAATAAGTACTTCAATTAACTAATAATTATTCATTCATAGTAATTCCTTAATGTAAAACTTAGTGATATTTATTTTTCTTACTCCCATAATTCTTTTATTATCATAATCGCTAAATATAATTATTTTTTTATTTAATTTTTGGATTATATTATTAAGATGTAAATAAAAACATAGTCTTTACATATTCGGTTAGCCCAATCCAACAAAATGCTGAAAAATAAAATCTGACCCGATCCAGCCCAATTAAATATCATTACATGTATCAGATGCTTAGGGTTTCCTAATTCATTCCCCCCTTTTCCTCTCTCTTTATCTACCCGCCAATGTCGGCATTTGCTTATTCAGCCGCCAATTTGTTCTCCTTCGTTTGTGGGTGATTAACATTGTGTCATGGCAGCTGCATGTGATCTTCTTTATAAGCTTGCAGATGTAAGAATCTAATCCACATTTCATTTTTGATATTTTTCTTCTTTTTCATCTAATTTGCATTCTCTCTGATGTTCTTCAGCTGAGCTCTCCGGTGGATGAAACTAGAATCACTTTTTTGTGCTTCGTTGGATATGATTACCTTTTTCGAGTAAGCAATTTACCTTTTGAAATATATACATCTTAAATCTGCCTATGCTAATTCCCTTTAAAATTATAGATGCAACTGGTATGAAGATACTGGGATGCTTGAAACCACAAGTGTTCGAAAAATAGTCATTTTTCAGGTTATCGAACTATAAATGCCTTTGAGATCTTCTCTTTTACTATGAGTCCAATTTGTAGGCTGTTGTAGAATAGGCTAAGTATCTCTACTTTGTTTTTGTGGCCTTGCATGGCTTGTACATAGATGATTATGAACTATAGCATTAGCCTCTTCAGCCTTTCACCTTCTCTTTAGTGGCACTCTTAAGTATGAAACTTGTGTTTTATCACAATATCTTCTTCCCTGTTTGATGTAGCTGCTGAAAATTTGTGAATATGAACTCTCTTTCCTCAAATGCATAATTAGCTAAATAGTCTACTAATTTATTTTCTTCCCTCAAAATATATTGATATTGCACTTCTATATGCTTTAATAACTCCATTTGCTCCACATTGTCTGTTATGCTCCAAGGGCATTCTCACTCTCTATTTAGTATCTTTTGTATGCTCAAAGAATCTGTCTGTATAATCACTCTGCTTAATTGAGTCTGATTGCAATGAATAGCTATATGTAGAATTGTTTCTACCTCTGCATCTAGATTTGTTGTGTCTTTTATTACTACTCCTTTTGCATATATTAAGTAGCCCATCTCATCTCTCAAATAAAAGGCATAAGAACTTATCCTGGGATTCCCTCTAGATGCCCCATTAGTGTTGTACTTAACCCATCCCTGTTGAGGAAATTCCCATTTGACTTTAGTCACTTTAACTCTTCTTCTCTAACTTTCTAGCTCCTATAGAATAGCTGGCCATGTATAGGGAAACTCTTGGTATGTCTTTCTAACCTTCAACATCATTCTTATATTTCTAATGATGTTATTCTTCAGAACTTGCTCAATAACCTGCTTTCCTTCATGCTTTCCTTTGTTTCTCCTCTTCCACAGTTCCCAAATAATAATGCTAGGAATAGCTAGATAATAGCTTCTGTTCCTGAGCCTAACATTTGAATTCCACCATGCCAAGATTGTTTCTCTAAATCTTAATCCTTGTATATTTATACCCGCATGAGAAGAAAAATAAGCCAAGGTCCTATTAGTAATGGGTGCTCTAAGAAACACATGTGCAATTGTTTCTTGAGCAGGATTAGTACAACACCACCATTTAGTAGGTCATTCAACCCCCCATCTTCTAATAGCATCCTCCACTTGTATTTTTCTTTTCCATAATCTCTACATTAAGAAAGACATTTTAAAAGGTAAACATTTTATCTGCATCTCCTTAAAAATATTGCTCTTCTCCTCTTTTTGCCTTATATATTACCATGCTGAATTTACGATGAATTTTTCATTAGCTTCCAACATCCAAATTGGTTTATCTTCTTCTATATTCATCTTCGGTTGCTTTATTCTGAGAATCACATAATTAGCAATCTCTTCTATTTCAGTTGTTTCAATAGATTTCCATTCGACCTTCCCTGCAATTACAAAATCTCTAACTTCCTCATACCTCTCATCTCATTTTCTATTTATTTCTGTAACATTATATAAGCTACTCAAAGAATTCCAACTATCCCACTAGATAGTTGAGTTATCCTTCCTGATTTTTCACAAAATTGATGCTCAATCAAATCTCTAGCTTACAACATCTTCTTTCAAACTTGTGAACTTCCTGACCGTTTTCTCCATAAAATCATATTAGGATGCTTCTTCTTATAATATTTGTTATGCATAAACTTAGTCCATATGAATTTTTTTTGTTCTAAAATTTCACCACAAATTGTAAAATAAAGCCATAGAAATATCCTTTAACATCCTAAACCCCAGTCCTCCTTCTGCTTCTAGAAGGCATAAATTTTGCCACCTTACCTAATGTCTGCATTTACCCCTAATGTAACTACTCCAAAAAAATTAAGAAAGCATCTTCTGAATATTATTAAGCACATTTATAGGAGGATTCATCATTGAAAGACAATGAATTAGAATACTCTGAAAAAACATGTTTAATAAGGATAGCCCTATCCCCATAAAAAGGTAATTTACCTTCCAGCTTTGTAACTTACCACTGATTCTATTTATTATACTCTGATAATTGTCTTTCTTTTTTTATATGAATAGGACAACCCAGATATGTAAAAGGAAAATCTTTCCTTAAAATACATGTTGACACCTCAGCCATGACCACCACACTATAAGACACTCTTTTATATAAATAGATAGCAGTCTTGTATTTATTAATCCTCTGACAAGATGTACTTTCATATTTCTCCAGTGGCTCTGTCAAAATCTTTAGAGTATTCAATTCTGTCTTACATACAATTATCATATCATCAGCAAAGGCTAGATGATTTATTTTTGGACTTCCACCAGGCATACCAAACAATTTAAATTTTTTCTTCAATAATAATGCCTTTAAAGATCTAAACACTACCTCAGCAGCAATTATAAACAAAGTTAGAGATAAAGGATCTCCCTATTTCAATCCTCTTAATGATCTAAAAAAACCTTTTGATTAACCATTCAAGAGTATTGAATACCAATTATTACACACCAGTCTATACACCAAATCAATGATAACTTCACCAAATTTCATCTTCCTTATTACCTTTGTTAAAAACAGTCAGTCCACCCTATTATATGCTTTCATCATATCCAATTTCAAAATCATGTTTGGTGGTTTACCTCTTTGCCTTATTTCTGACATAATTTTCTAGACCATCAAAATATTTTCAACTATGTTTCTACCCTATACAAATCCTACTTGTTACTCTAAAATAATTTATGGTAACAACTTCTTCAATCTATCATGAATTATTATTGAAAAAATATTATTAACAAAATTGCTCAAAGAAATTGACCTAAAGTTAGAAAAATTATTTAAAACTAACTTTTTAGGCAGCATCACAAGATTTGTATGAGTAATAAACTTGGGTAGTTCATATCAATAGAAAAAAGCATTTATCATTTCATATATATCTTGTCCAACTATTTTTCAAGCATCCTGATAAAAAGCTCCAGTCATACCATTTGGTTTTCCAGTGTTGTTTCTATTCAACCCCATGAGTGCATCCCTCACTTCTTACATAATTGAAAATTTAATCAACTCTTCATTCTGTTGAGAATTAATCAACTCTGGTATTTCATCAAGAATTGAAAAATCCTCACACTGTTGCTCTTTAGTGAATTGCTTCTGGGAAAAATTGACTGAAACATCTGAAATATCATTCTAGTTTTCCAACCAACATCCATCTTCATTTTGAATTCTGCTAACCTTTAATCTACTTCTCATTCCCCTTACTATAGTATGAAAAAATTCTGTGTTCCTCACTCCATATTTAAACTACTCAAACTCTGTTTTTCTTTTAGAGTTCTTCTTCTCTTCTTAACTGCATATTTAATTCTGCATGTGCTTTAAACAATTTAGTTCTATTTTTAACTGAGGGATTCTGCTCAAATTGTACCTCCGTTACCTTAATAACATCTTCTAGAGTTTCAATCTCCTGAAAGATGTTACTAAATTTCTTTTTACTCCATTGACTCAGTGCATGTTTGATCTTTTTCAACTTCTGTTGGAATATAATAAAAGGATTGGCATGTATATCAGTGTTGTAGTTCTGCTTAATCACCTCCAAAAAATTTTTCTCCTTTAGTCAAAAATTTAAAAATCTGAATGATTTGATGATTTTCTTTTTAGGATTAGTAAACTGTAAAAGTAATGAAGTATGATCAGATCCGCTTCTAGTCAAATGTTTCACTTTCAATACCGAAAATAAGTTTTGCATCAAGTTATTCCATAATATCCGATCCAATCTTTCAAAAATGCAATCTTAATCCAGTCTCCCATTCCACCAAGTGAATTTACTACCTTTGAATCCTGGGTCTTTCAAATCGCATAAATTGATACAACGATTAAAATCAGCTATGTCTTTCAAAATAACTAGTAAACCCTCCAATTTTTCTTCATTGTTGGTGATAACATTAAAATCCAACTATAATCCATGGTTCATTTATTGCCTGTGAAATATCTATTAAATATTTCAACAAAATCAGCCTCTCTTGTTGATTACACTTAGCATATACTAATGTTACCAACACTACTATCCATGCTTCTTGATTGTACAGTTTTAATGTCATTTATTGCTCTTAATCTCTCACCACTATATAATGAACAACACTATCACAAAATGCCCAAATTTTTCCTAGTGAATTTGCCACTGCATGTTGCATACCTAGTTTGATTTTATACTCTACTATATTACTAGAATCTTGGAATGGTTTCAAAATTTCAATAAATAAAAGTGATATCTTTTTTATAATGTGATCAACCTTGTGAATGCCATTATAGTATTAACTGATCTTATGTTCCAAATCAAAGCATTCATCCTGACTTATGTATACAATGGCTTTGTGTCTGCATTGTAGTAGCACTTGCATTTTTGCTCTTTTTATACTTTCTATCCTGTGTTGCTTTGATTGTGTCTATTTGTTTAGGAGATAAGCATCCTTTAATTGCTACTTTTTCAATGGATTCCTTCAAATCTTCATCATCCAACTCTTCTTTGTTCTTGTTAGATAATTCGATGAGCTGATCTGCTTGAATTGCCAATGGTAAAAGCCCCTTCATTGCTTTGTGTACAACATTATCATTATTATGGGGTACTATTGTGAGTTCTGTTGAATCTATCTTCTAATCTTTTTTTTTTGTGCTCTGCATGCATTTGCTGGTTTTGTATCTCATTGATGTTGTCCACTGTTTGTTTTACTGGATCCTTGTCTACCTCCTTCAATTTTTCTGTGACCTGCTTCTTACCAAATATATTTGTAACCCAATCTTTGGTACTTTCTTTTTTATTGATATTTTTATGCATTTAATTCTTATTTTGTGATTCTCCAATATCTCCATCTTCCCAATCTTTTTCTAATGATGCAAAGGTATTAGAGGTTTGAACCTCCTCCACTTTATTCTCCCCAGCCACCCTAAGAATATGCTCATAGTTGTCTCTCTTGTATCTATTCCTCCTTGTAAGAGATCGTATAATTTTGATTACTTAAAATAATTTAAAACAGTACAAAGTCACCATTTGAATTTTTTGAGAAAATATAAAAAAAGAAAACTAAAAATATTTTGAATGTTTGGAAAAAAATCCTTAAAAATAGAGAAGTTAGGTAAGGATTAACGCCTTGATAAGGTATTTAAGGCATTCAAGAAGCATCCGTAAAGAAAACGATTTACCAAAAGACAATTTGACTACTTTATACAAAATGACTAATTAGATCTTAAACTCATTTACGAACGTGGAATTTATTCCCTTCACGTAAAAAAATAATTCATTTAATTTAAAGTAAAATTCTCCTAACATGAAGGTCAAACTAAATTCAACTAATTTATCAATCCTAAGAAAAATTCAATTATTTTTATGGAAAGGGAAGAAGAATGGTTGAAAATCAATTTTCGAACAGTGAATTTAAAAAAAAAAAAAGAAAAAGAAAGAAAGAAAGAAAACACCAATTTTAAACAAATTGTGAAATATTTAATTTTTTTGGTGAAAATGTCTTATTTTTACAAAGAAAATTGATTTTAGGTTGAAGAGAATTCTTTTAACTTAAATAAACTAAATTAGCACATGAATAAAATAAAAATGTCATTTTTGATTTTCAAAGTCTTCTTCTAAAGCAAAAAAAAATATAAAGCAACTTACTTTTTAACTTAAGAAATAAGACTACATGACTAATGATCAAGAAAAGGGTAAAATGGTAAAAGAGTGAGAGCAGTGAGTGTTTTGGTGGTTATTGTCATTTCTTGCTATTGCAACATTATTGTTGATATTGTTTATAGTTGTAGTACGTTGTAGAAGATGAGGGGAAAAGGTCCTGGATCAGGACGTAAGGCTGGGCCAATTTGGAGGGTTTGGGCCGGTAGAGCAAAGTGTTGTTGCTGTTGGATTGTTGGGTAAGGGGGCGGGGAGAATATTAAGGATGTGGGTCGGTTGTTGGGTTGCTGTTGTTAGGCTGGGTGAATATGGGCTATTGTTATTGTTGTTATGCTTGGGGCGACTGGCTTGGTAAGGTAGATTTAGGATTTTGGGGTTATTTAAAAGAAAGCCCCAATTAGATTAAGATTTATCTAATATTATTTAATATTTAGTCAAATTAAAAATTAATTAATTAATTGTATTATAATTGTGACCAATTTAATTTAAATTATGGTCAAAATTTAATAATTTTGACTAGATTAAATTATTTTTTCGATACGAATTAATAATCGATTTAATCTCAAGTTTCTTGGTTTGATAAAATGAAATACATACTTACCGTATAATTTATTTTAACGATAAAATGTATTTAAAATTAAGATTTACCCGTTTGAATAAATCTTCAAGATTGCCTTCATTAAAAAAAAAAAAATAACTTTTGATAAAATAATTCTTAAAGTAATCAAATTATACGATCTCGTATATGCGAATACAGAAATGTATAATTTGTCACTTAAGTGACAAACTTGTAGTGAAAACTTATCCACTACGATCGTATGTTTCTTTAATGTTTTTAAGAAATATACAAGTCTAGATTAATTTCTCATACTGATTTGCATATTTTTGCTTGTAAGAAAATTATCTATGAAGAACTTAGTGTACTTATCTCATGTCAGTGGTGCTGCCCTAGCAGGCCTTTCTAGAAATAAGGTATCATATCATGTGTTAGTCATGTTCTTTAATTTTTACGATGCAAGCCCCACATCTCTTTTATTAGAACAACCTAGCTCACGTAGTGCCTTGAGTGTACCATCCAAGAAGCTCTGAGGATCAACTGAACTATCTAAACCTGTGAATTTTAGTGATTTTAGCTTCAGGAGCTCCTGTAATGATGTCTCTTTGTTTCTAAACGTGTAAGTCTATGCAGGTGCCTTAAACTATGGTTGGAGTTGTGGTTGTGCGAAATTATGTTGACCAACCCTCTTCTTTCTATCTAGTTGGTCGGTCAAGCCCTCTATGATTTTTTGCATGGAAGCAAGTGCCTCAGCAATACTACCCTCATGTGATGATAGAGGTGAACTAACAATCTTTTCAAGAGTAGGTGTCACGCCTCAAATCCTATTGGGGCGGACTGGCACCCGTAACCGAGGAGGTCCGGGAGAACTATCTCATAACCTTATACTTCCCATGCATACCTCTACGACAACTCGAAATTCGAACAGCATCATGTCGCACATAAAAGGAAATAATCACCTGTATAAGCTCGAGCACACATATATATGTATATACAATACTTGGCCGTTGGAGCCATCACGTCTATTAACAAAATACCACCTTGACTGGACATTAGGTCTACAAAGCCTCTAGACAATACACAGAGTTTAACTAAGGTCGGGACACACCCCGCCATATAACTAACTTCTATACAATACCAAAAGTGACTGGATATGACACGGAAAGCCCTGAAGCAAGCTGGAGCTCACCAAAAGCAGCTGGGTATCCTGGCTCCTACTTGTGCGGTATATGAGCTGAGGTACCTGTGCCTGCAGCATGAAATGCAGGTCCTCCGTGGGGGACGTCAGTACGAAATATGTACTGAGTATGTAAAGCTGTAGATAATCACATATGATATAGGAGCTCAATAGAAATCAGAAACAAGTGAATAAATCGTAATAGGAGTGGACCACACTTACTAGAACTTATGACAACCTGTACATTGTATTTATTCAATCACTTTACCTTCGTTCTTATCATCTTTGTAATCATTACTGTACTGTACTGTGACCATTAGGTTGCCTCCAGTACATATCAATTGGGATCGACCCATGCTAGGCTTATGCCCCTGGGATACCACCCATAAACACATAAATAGGGATCCACCCATGCTAGGCTTATGCCCTTGGGATACCACCCGATAAGAGAGAACTTCCATCACTTAGTTCAATTAATCTTTGAGATTGTTATTTCGGTCGCCACCACATTTTTTATACTTTGAAACAATGATACATCAATAAGAGACATATAAATAGACCATCAATGCAATAACAATGAATTAAGAACTCATTGGCATATCAATAAAGTGTTTTGGAGTCATCAATGCCATAACAATGAAGTAGAAACTTATTGGTATATCAATGAAACGTTTCGGAGTCATTAATAGCACATGGATCTTGTTTGAGTAACCGAATACCTTCTGACATTCATTAGTGCAATAAACATGTAAGATTTGGAAGACAAGTAAGTATTGGAATGTCTTGATATCTTGTAGGGTGGAAACAAGTTCATTGGTAACGTAGGACATCATACAAAACCATTATGGATCACATGTTACTAAATAACTTTGGAAACTTTCTTAATAGAACAATTGTTCACTTTCATGCTGAAGATATGGTATAGAGTATGCTTTACATACCTGACTATCAACCTTCAATACTAGTCCCAAATGGACTTCTCGTCTTTTAGGATTACTTATCTACAATGAACATATATAGCAATCTAGTATTAACGACCAAATGACATAATTCAATTATTTGAATTCACCAAACTAGTGGTTAAGTAGTAAGCCTTAATTACACCATAAAGGGTGTCACTTTAACCTTCTTATACTCCAATTACATTCACATGCCATGCATATTCATACAACATCCTTCAATATCAAGTTTGGATTCATTTATCCTTCCAACCAATCCATTAAACCAAATTGAGCCATAGACATAAATAATCATCAATTCAATAGTATATCACCATATCCACCTTCCATAACTCAATTACCATATCCACCCTCCACAATTCAATACAAGCAAACCATGCAAAATAGTCCATAACCCTATTTTCATCACCTTTCAATAACAACTAATACATATAATCCTCTATCACACATATACATATGGAAGAGAACAAAGGCAAACAATATTTATACCTTAGAATTCACCTCTTGATTATGCAATCCTGTTTGCACAAATAATAGGTTCCGTTCGAAGCTCTCGAGATGACAAACGCAGTTATCAGATTACTTTAGAATTTCTACGGTTGAATCAAAAGTAATTTAAAGGTCAAATTGGCTAGGGTTTGTTCTTTCTCAATGATTGATGATGAAAATGAGTTTTTGAACTCATATACATGTATATATACACATATTCCCGTCCATAATATCATAGGGAATGACCAAAGTGCCTTTAAAATTTAAATAATGTCAAATCTGTCCTTTGGTGGACTGTTTTGATAAGCTAAAGTAGATCGACCATAACTCTTTGCTCCAATATCGTATTAGGGTGAAATTGGTATAGTTGGAAAGATAATTCAAAGGGATTTCATTTCATATAAAGTAGGCCACTCAGTTCGTCTTGTACAAGGAGTTATGATCGTTTGAAGTTGACCCTAAAAATCTGTTTTGAGAGGCTGAAGCAAAACGAGTATAACTCCTTATTTAGACTTTGGATTTGGATGAAACCAATTGCATTGGAAAGAAGACTCAAAGAGTTTTCTTTTAATAGGTCGCAACTCTCTCAGTTCATTATATGAAGGGAGTTATGATCGTTCAAAGTTGACCCAAAAAATTGGCTGGCCTCAGTAGTTTGTGTGCAGGAAATTTTCCTGCACATTTACTATTCCCAACATCCCGGCCACCATTTTATAGTTTCGAACGTGCTCGATTATATCCAAAACCTATTCTTTTTTGGAAATCTTTATATCATTGGAAATCTTATTCAATAACCTTCGTATGGAACCATCGACGGATAAATTCCGATATAAATAAAATAAAATAAAAATTAATTCCATATAAATAAGACCAATACACGTAGTTGAATACGCCAATACACGTACTTGAATACGGGGTGTTACAGTAGGCTCTTTTGAAAGTTTTGGAATGCTAGTGTGATTCCCTGCAGTATCACCATGACCCCAACCTCGCCCCTTTTTGTGAGCTTCACTCCTTCCCGTACCATTAGTTTCTCGAGTGTGAACCATCTAATTAACAAAAGAATCACAATTATAGAAATGGCTGACAAGATAACCGTAATTGAGATTCTACTACTAACCTGTGCCCCATTAGTCATAGAAATAAGCTAGGCACCCTAATACCAACTTTGTCATGATCCAAAATAGGATCATGACCGATACTAAGGAGGTTAGAACTCTAAAGCAAGCCTCATCAATATTCTATAAAAAATCAAGAAGAGTTTCCCTTGTTTTTGTGCCTATTCAAAAAAAAATTCTTTCTCAAATCAATAACACAATAACCAACATTACCGAAACATTCACCAAATCATCAACAACCTATTCACCAAAAAGTAACAATTCAAAATCCATCTCCGAAACATTAGAAGAAATCAAATACCATACAAGTCCATAATAATAATAGAATAGTCAAACTCTAAAGATATGTTTGTGGAGAAACTCTAAGAGTTTTCAAGGAAAAGAACATAACAAATAAATGAACAGCTGCCCATGTAAAAGAGTGTCAGGCTTACCAGAAATATGCCAACTCGAATCCTCTAGCTAATGAAACCCTCACGTCACTTATTTTCTCTGAAAAAATAGCAAGGAGTGAGACGCTAGCTCAATGAGTAATAATGTTTAACCACAACAGTTTTAATGGGGACAAATCATAAATTAGGATAACATGACAATCAAAAAAGGTCAAGAAATAATGCTCTTTCAGAAAACGATAATCATAACATAAGAAGTTAATTTAACAATTTGGAAATAACCAACAAATACTATCATATCAAGTTTTATCCTTTGAGAAGTTTCCAAAAATCAATGATGTAATCAGTGTGGGATTCTACTTCAAGAAATAGCCAATAATAGTGGACCCCTCATAAAAGAGTCAAATATCTTATCAGTAGGTCCCTACTCGAGGGATATCAGTAACAGTATGCTAGTTCTACCTTTCCAATAGCAAGTGTTGTAACAATAATCTATAAATACTAGGTGCATCAGGTCTAACGAATCCTCCATTAGCTACGAAATTCAAATCAAGGTCTACTCTCATTTATACTTTCTTTGTAAGTAGTAGATACTTATATAGAAGAATTTTAAAATAGTATAGGACATTTAAATTTATATCAAAACATACTACATATAGACTTGAATTGAACTCATGTCAAAATACTTATTTCTCAAGTAAGTGAAGACCTTTCATAACATCAGTAATCACATCTCGAATAATGGTAAATATGTATTATAACAATGAGAACATTTCAAATAACGATTTCAGTATCATATCAAGTAAAAGACTTACCCACGTGCAATTTCAAAACATTCAGTAACTTTTGTTTCATTAAAATCATATATAAAATATGCAAGTTAAGAAACAAAAATCATGGTAAAGTACTACTAACAGTACACTTGTCGGAATATCAAATTTGTCTTCTCGAACAATTGGTTTGACTTCCTTCGATTGAATCTATAATCAGTTTATATCAATCTCATGTTGATTTCTTTGTTTAGGCTAAAACATAGCTACTTTAAACTACCCAACTCTAGAAATTTCATGATTGGCTCTCGACTTGCCAACTTATACTAAATTTTTGCTTCAACCCATGAGACATACTTATACATAATTTTTCTCACTATCATAAATTACAATAACCTTACTATCCAAATTTTATTCTTTGATTAAGCTGAAAATATAAAAATTACAAGCCAATTTTTAATATTCTCGCTCCGTTCATGAGAATTTAAAAGATTTCTCTATCACTTTAAACCGTGATTCTTAAAGTTTCAACCCCAAATTTAAAGTCATGAATTATACGAATAAAATTTATGGACCAAATTAACAAATTTACCTCCTTTTTCTACTTCCCTTTAGTTATTTTCCTTCTTCGTGCTCCTTGAACAGAGTAAAAAAAAATGAAACCATGTAACGTTTCCTTTTGTCATCAAAAAGACAGGTTCAATTTTTTGTTGGGACTATACTACTTCGTTCCTTGGTTTCTTTCACACTATGATTTTTTTTTTCATCCTCACGTTGCAGATGACTAATGGGCTAAAACCCATTAACTTATCCCATTTTTTCCCTTTTTGTCTGTCTTGCATTGTAGGAAATCCTTTTTCATTTTTCTTTTTTCTTTTTTAAACTTAAATATCCACAATTCAATATGGGTACTACATATTCCTTCTTCCATCCATGGATGAGTTAAATAGTTCAACGTTAATATTGTATTAATTCTTTTAATTATATACAATCCATGCTATAGTAATGTTATTATTTTTATGATTACTTTCCTATTACCATTTGCTAACTGTGATTACTAATCATGAATAAAACATTTATTCCTTTCCTAACGTTGCAGCTGAAAAGATTACCAGCTAACTGGCTTGGTAATGGCAATAGACGCGAGTAAAATCCCTATCTTTTGATAGAAATTGTGTTCTTTAATAGATGAGTGATGATTTGACGAGAAATTCTACCTTAATCAGTGAAATTATGCCTAGGCACCTTTGGAAGAAGTACATGTTACTACTCGATGACTTTAGCTGGTCATGAAGTAGTAATCTATTTTTTTTGGCATATAGAGTATTCAATAATGTTTACCTCATGAGGTTTATGAATTGAATTCCTTCACATATTTCAATCTTGATAATTTTCTTGTGTACATTATTTAGTCTCATTCTCCAGCAATTTATTATCATTTTTTGGTAAAGATTATAGTTGACATCGGTAATGAAATCCATAAGAGAGTGTTATTTGACCAAGATGTTGCTGGATTCACTACTGACATTAACAACATACCCGGTGTGATCCCATTAAGAGGGTTCGGGGATAATGTGGTATACATATATCTGCTCCTACCTTTGAGCAAGATAAAAAGATTGTTTCCAATAAGATCCCGCAGAAACATCACAGATATAATTTTCTAAAATTATTTTACGTTGTTCAATCTCGAGGCACTACTATAATTTTCCTATCTTATTTAGTAATATTGGGTTCACAGAATCTTTTAACATAATTTCCTCGTCTTGGCTCTGTTTCTTCTTAGAGAACCATACATCTTTTACCGTAGACTAAAGTTTTCTATATGTTGTCATAGTAGCAATGGCATAGCAAGAATTTTGCATAATTAGGGATGACAAATGGGGCGAGGTGGAGCAGTTGAGGGGCAACCCTGCCCTGTCCTGCATCAATTTTTTTATGAAAAAGGACACAACATGGTTATCATAAAATAAATAAATGGACTATGTTTGGGCCTTTGGACTTGAAATGGTAAGTCGGTCCAAATAATTCCAACAAATAGCCATTTCAATTTGAGCTATTTTCACTTTCAGTCCTCTCTCCTTTTCTCTCTGCTCGCTGCTTCTGCACTTTTTTTTGGCTATTGTTTTTTTTCATTTTTCACTATTCTTTTTTTAAAAATTAAAAAAATCTATTGTTCTAATCGTTCCTCTCCACTGCTTCTCCAGTAAGCCCTTTAATTCTAGCCTCATATTGCAATTCTTTATTTTTTACAAAAAAAAAATGAAATAATAAATTTTTTGGAGTGCGATTTGAATATCTTTTTTGTCACTATACCAAGTATTTTTTTATTGAAACTGTATTGGGTGTTTTATTTGTTTCTTGAAAATTGATTTGTCTATATTGAATTTCATGTCATTTATGGTGTGTTTTAGTAATCTCAATTTGAAATTCAGAATCGTATGTTGAGGGAAATTAACATTGTAATTGTTCTGGACTTTTAGAGTGAAGTATATTTTTGGACTCGAATTCTAGTGGAAGTATATGCTTTGATGGTTTGGTGTTTACTTGTTGTGTGTACATTCTACGCTCTTTTGATCTCATTTATATTAGGGATGTTGTTTGTTGTTAATGTTATGGAGATAGTTAGAATAACTGTTTTTTTTTCACTTTTTAATTTCGTCGTTAGTAATTGGAGAAATACAGGTTGTATAAAATGTCTATAAAAATAGTATAATTATTGTATATAATATGTAACTGTATAAGATTTTTAGAGAAACTACATAGGACGTGCATAGAAAATGTATAGATTTTGTATAGAAACTGTATACAATGTGTACAGAAATTGAAATATTATTGTATAGATATGTATATGTATAAGATTTTTATGAAACTGTTTAATTATTACGTAAAATATCTATCTGTATAATTATTGTATAGAAATTATATAATTGTTGTATAATTATTTTTATGAAAATTGTATAAATATGTATAATAGTTGTATAGAAACTGTATAATTATTGTATATAATATGCATAGTTACAGCTAAAGGTGTGTAGAATGTGCACAAAATTGTATAATATTTGTATAAAATGTATATATCTGTATAAGATGCGTATAGAAATTATATCATTATTGTATAAAATATGTATTTGTACAAAATGTGTGTAAAAAATATATAATTATTTATTAAAATATGTATATGTATCATTAAAATATGTTATTTTTATATAATAAATAAAAATACAATTTTTTTTGTATTTTACTGATAAAAATAAGGATAACAATTAATTTATATTTAATAGTTACAAGGAAAAAAACAAAACCTACAAAAATTTATTTGCTACTTTTTATTTTAGAAAAAAAACGGAGACCAATTGTTTCTAAAAACAAAGGAGGAAAAAACAAAAGGTGAATAAGCGAGGTAACCCCCCACCCCCCCACCCCACCCCAAAAAAAAAAACAGATGCATCAATCAAAAAACAAAAGTTAAAAACAACCAATGAAAGAAAGAAAGAAAGAAAAGGAGCACTAGCTGCCACCAGATGGCTAAAAATGATAATTAAAATTTCATGATTATTTTCATGAAATTAGTTTCAGCCCAAATGCTATTTTTGTCAGGATAAAATTCAGAAATAGCATACTTATCTTTTTAATTATGAGTTTCATAATTGCATAATATAGCAAGTTGTATTTTGTATTTTTACAAACTGTTGCTACAAAAATACAAATACATATGATTTTTACTGCCCTTATGATCGATATGTATTTTATATTTTTGCAAACTGTTGCTACAAAAATACAAATACATATAAATACATATGCTACAAAATGTAATTTGATAAAAGTGTTGCTATTTTTTGTAATTTAATACTTATGTATGCTATTTTATGTATTTTTTTCCTTTTGTATTTGATGCATTCTTTTTTACTTCTTATAGTATTAAACTGTAGCTTGGGTTAACGTGGACTCTGTAGATTTGTCCAACTAGTAATATGTTTGTATTACGAAATTCATTAAATATTTATAAATATTGCATCGAAAATCATTTTTATTGCATATTATTTGGAGATCATTATAAGAAGGCAAAACTACTCATAGAGACATCATAGAACCCTTATAACTAACTTCCTAGTCTAGCTTTCAAGATTTATATTTTATAGACAACAGTTAGTGGTTATATGTATTTAGGGAGAAATTGAACAAAAAAAGACATGTTTTAATAGCAATTAGATATTAAAAAGGAAATGGATTGCAATCAATACCCATAATTTTCTCCAACTTTTCCACATAATTCTCTTTCCATAACAGAACATTAAAGCTTATTTATGTGAATATGTATCAGACAAATTGAGAAAAAATAGATCTCTGAACAATTGAGAAAAGGAGGAAAAGATATTTACCACCAGTTGAAAAATGTAAATTCTCGATAATTCATTTCTATTAAAAAATGATCTTCTTTCAGTTGATATTCTATACAATATAAGTGAATCGAATTGTATAAAAGTCAATATAACAAATTAATTTGTGTATGCTTCTCGTATTTGAATACAATAACAACAACAAACCCAGTTTATTCCCAAATAGTGAGATTTGGGGAGGGTAAGATGTACGTAGTCCATACCACTACCTCCAGAGAAGTAGCAAGGCTGTTTCTGATAGACCCCCGGCTCATGACAGGGAATAGTAATCAACTCCAAACAAAAAGCTGACAATACATAAATACGCTAATTACAAAAGAATAGTGAACAGAGGAATAGTAAACAAAGAAGAGTAAGCAATCGTAATACAACATGCAACAAGGTAGCAAAACGGCTTAATACACCCACCAAGTAAAGCCCTACCCTACCTACCCAACTTGGCGCTAGCCTTCTAACCTAATACGCGTTCTCCAGATCTTCCTGTCTAGGGTTATGTCCTCAGTAAGCTGTAACTGCTCCATATCCTGCCTAATCACCTCTTTCTAGTATTTCTTCGGCCTACCTCTACCCCCTAAGGCTAAGCAAAGCAAGTCTCTCACACCTACGAACCGGTGCATCTGTGTCTCTCACCAAAGCAAACAAAAATGAGCTAAGAGTAGATCCTTGATGCAACCTTATCAAGATAGGGAAATATTCTGAATCACCTCCCGCCATCCTCACCTAGGTCTTAACTCCATCATACATGTCCTTGATTGCTCTGATATATGCCACCGGGACCCCACTCACCTCCAAGCATCTCTAAAGAACTTTTATAGGGAATTTGTCTTATGCTTTATCCAAGTCGATAAACACCATGTGCAGGTCCTTCTTCCTTTCCCTGTACTATTCCACCAGTCTCCGCACTAGGTGAATTGTCTCCATCATCGAGCGCCCGGGCATAAATCCAAATTGGTTCTCCAAAATAGACACTACCCTCCTCAACCTCAACTCAACCACTTTCTTCCAAATCTTTAGAGTGTGACTCAATAACTTAATACCCCTATAGTTATTGCAACTTTAAATGTCACTCTTATTCTTATACTCTTCTCGTATTTGAATATATGATCTGATTTTAAAGAATGAATTCGAATATGAATTTCCTTGGATTCATGAGATTCGTGTGCTTGGTACCCAACAAAAAAAATCCTAGTTATTTCAGTCCTATATAACATGCCAAAAGAGGTCCCAGACTTAGAAAATTTCAGCTAAGTGTCAAGACTTAGAATCATTTTAGCCTTTGAAATTGGAGGATCTTATTTTTTTCCTTTCCGACCTTAGTATGTTGATTTTCAAGTTGATTCATGATCAGGGTTACTTGTAGGTCATCTTAGATGAGTTTTAGATTTTTTGGACTAGCGTAAAGGTAAGTTTGGATGTCCAAAACAGCAAGGGGTCATGATAGGACCACGCCGCGAGGGCTAGTTGACCCAGGTTCAGGGTCGTGCCGCTAGGGCTGCTTAACCCGAGTAGGGGTCGCATCGCGAGGGCTGCTTAACCCAAGCAAAGGTCGCGGTCCGATGGGGACCTCATCCAATATTCTTTTATCCAGGTTTGTAGGGGAAAATGGGTCATTTTCCCTTATATTATTCATCCGTAATACAAAATTTGATATTGTAAAGGATAAAAATTCATTCTTTATTCACAAAAATCCTCTCAAGAAAGAAACCCTAGTCCATCAAGCTCAAGATCTAGTTTCAAGAAATCCCCAACAATCTTCATGAATTTTGTCATTCAGGTATATTAGGTGTTCATTCTTGGGTTTCCTTCCACCCTTGGAGTTTAAGAATCCTTTTTAAAACTACAAGTTTATTGATTTCATGATTTACATATTTGAATTGGATTATGTTCATGTATGTGTTGTTGTATCGTTTTCAAATCAAGATTCAAACAATTTTCAAGTGAATTAATTAGCAAGTATGTAGAATCATGTGATCCTCATGTTAAACCCTTGAATTTGAAAGTTGAATATTGTAGCCATGATGTTTATATCTTGATGATTTTTATGCGTATTAATTATGCTTCCTAAGTGTTTGATAGAATACCTATGTAAATTGAGTAGTGAATTCATGGCATGTTATTATGTGGTCCCATTCATGTACAAGTTCATGTCTCTCAAATATTTGACAAAATATCAAAATGAATGCATGGTGGACAAGTAACTAATGTAATGCCTTCAATATTTTGCCATGTTTTACTATTGAAGCTA
This sequence comes from Capsicum baccatum var. pendulum, assembly GCA_030864225.1. Lineage (NCBI taxonomy): Eukaryota > Viridiplantae > Streptophyta > Magnoliopsida > Solanales > Solanaceae > Capsicum > Capsicum baccatum. The sequence continues at coordinate 45,957,954 of CM061554.1, forward strand.
TCGAGTCCTAGGGGTATTTAATACCCAAAAATCTAGTTTTTTACCTTGAATTACAGTAGATATAGAATAGTCTCAGTAACATCACAAATAGTAGTACTCATTTAGTTACAGAACTCAGTGAACTCAGTCCAATTCAGTTAGTCTACACGATCAGTAACGATTCAATCAAGCCTAGTACAGTCTAGTGATTAGTTCAGTGTCTATTCACTTGAGAGTAGGATTTAGCACCAAGCGAACCCAAGGATGGGGGCATTCCTGCCAGCAGAGGGTTTAACCCTTCATAGCAGTCCCTGTATTACAAAACTACGTAACCAGCATAGGGTAAGTTATCTTCCTACCAAATTAGAGTTGACGCAACTATATATATAATTTATGAGTTTTTCTGCCAGATTAGGCTTGACACAACATTGTTAGTATCCTTTGGCAAGGTGCTAATACCCTTCCAACTAGGGTCATAGGTTAGACCCCAACTCAGTTTATAATCGGGGTATATCAATTAGATGATAGCTCCTATAGTTATAGTTACAGTTTCAGTATTCAGTACTCAGTAATCAGTATTCAGTCTTAGTATTAAGTAAATAACTCAGATAGTTCTATAGAATCACGGCTATCAGTTATCAACTATTTAGCTATCAGAATTTAGTACTTTAGTATCAGTCTAAAATATCAGTTACCAGTATTCAATTATTAGAACTAAAAACTTCAGTTTTAGTCTAATTAAGATAGACGCTATATGCACAAGTATTGCATATTCATCATGTGCAGTAGTTACAGTTTTACATGTACTCTCATTTAGTTACTTCATGATGTTCATTCATTCAGTTATCATTTCATGCATATAAACCCATGTATATCAGCCTACCTCACTTAGCATATCAGTACATTTCATGTATTGGTGCATACCCTTTCTTTGCGCTATGAAGTCTCATATTATAGGTTCGGGCCCTCAGGGTCCTGACTGTACTTAGCAGCTCAGACTATCAGCAGCAGATACAATAGTGAGTCCTCAGATTTTGAGGATAGAGTTTATTTATCTTAGTATTCCAGTCAGTTCGATAGTCAAATTTAGTTGGGGGCTTGTTCCTTCAACTCCATATTTAGACAGTTTGAGGCTTTCAAACTAACATAGACAGATATTTAATTTTTTAGATGTTATTATCAATACATTCAGTTATTATTTTAGTATTTTGAAAACCTTATGGCATTTTTAGTTATAATTCCATATATGATTTTTATTATTATTATTCAGTGCTCACAGCAGGTACCAATCATGGGTAAGCTTATGATCCTTCGAGGTCGTAAGCACCATGTAACATCCAAGGTGTAGGCTCGGGGCATTACAAACTTGGTATTAGAGCCTAAGGTTTAACTGAGTCCTAGGGAGTTTGAAAGTCACATTAAGTAGAGTATTGTGCATGGGTGTGTAGCATACCACACTTATGGACAAGGAGCTATGAGATGCTTTAAGGAAAAGTTCCCTTCTTTCAGTATTTATATGGTGCGAGTGAGCATGATCTCAAGTTAAAATCTCTATCTAATCCAATTTTCCCTTTCGTTTATAGAACATGTCTCCTAAAAAGGCTAACAAAAAAATGATTGGAAACTAGCCAGTACCTCCATCCATTCAGGCAGATCCCCTGGATGAGCATATCTCTCACGCAAAATTCAGAGCAGCTTTCACAACTCTAGCTCATTTTGTGGTAGCTTAGAATGAACGCCTAAATGCTTTTCAAGCTAATCCAGTGTCCAATACTGCTGCATCTAAAATTTGGGACTTCACCAAAATGAATTCTCCATTATTTTCAGGGTCTAAGTCTAAAGAAAACCTACAGGAATTCCTTGACATGGTACAGATGGTAATAAATATTATGAGGGTAACCGCTAGTAAGAGTGCTGAGTTATCTGTATATCAGTTATAGGATATAGCTCATACATAGTTTAAGTACTGGAAGGCAGATAGGGCCGCAGATGCAGGGCCTATAGAATGGGAAGAGTTTGCTACTTCCTTTCTAGATAGGTTTTTCTTGTTGGAATTGAGAGATACTAAGGTTTTAGAGTTTATTAAACTAAAGTAGGGCTGCATAACAGTGAAGGATTATCCTCTCAAGTTTACTCAGTTAGCTAGAAATGCTCCTCATGTGGTAGCTGATAGCAGGTCTAAGATGAGTAAGTTTGTGTCTGGTGTGTCTGACAGTGTGGTCAAGGAATTTATGATCGCAATGATGATTAAGGAGATGGACTTAGCTAGGTCGATGGTCCATGCTCAACCGATAGATGAGAAGAATACTAAGGAGAAAGAGAGGGAAAGCAAGAGGGATAAAATAGGTAGCTTCAACTTCACTCAGCCTAAGTTAGAGGGTGGTAATCATTCTCAGTTCTTCCCAAAATCTTTAGTTCTAGCTCCGTCCACATCCAGTGCTTCGGTACCTAAGTTCAGAAATAGTAATAAGAATAGAGAGCCAGACTCTAAATCTCAGGGTAGTGTTAGCAGTGCCCAAACAAATCTTCTCTGTTAGAAATATGGCAGAAACCACCAGGGTGTCTGCAGAGCTGACACTGATGTATATTTTGGATATGGTAAACCAAGCCATAGGGTTATAGAGTGTCCTCAGGTGGGTTCACAGAGTCAGCATAATCGTCTTCTAGCTCAGTTTGGTCGCTTGTCTTAGCAGGGTGCCACTTCCAGTGCCATCAGTGAGCAATGCCCAAATAGGTTCTATGCACTTCAGTCCTGACAGGATCAGGAAGGTTCTCTTGATGTGGTCACTGGTACGTTACAAGTTTACCATTTATATATTTATGCTTTGCTAGATCTAGGAGCTTCTTTATTCTTTGTAACTCCTTATATAGTTGTTGACTTCGGAGTCAGTCCCGAAATCCTTGCAGAGACCTTCTCAATCTTTACCCAGTAGGTAAGTATATCATATCCCGGTGGGTATACAGAAACTATCCAATTATAGTGTCTCAGAAAGTTTCTTTAGTAGACTTAGTAGAGTTAGAGATGATGGATTTTGACGCCATTCTCGGCATGGATTAGCTCCATTCATGCTATGCTTTAATTGACTGCAGAAATAGAGTTGTCTATTTTTAGTTCCCGAATGAACCCATCCTAGAATGGAAGGGTAGTACTTCAACACTTAGGGGCCAGATTATTTCATACCTTAGAGCGAGAAAAATGATATCCAAGGGGTATGTCTATCATCTCGTTCGAGTTAAAGATTCTAGTTTTGAGACTCCTAATCTTGAGTCAGTTCTAGTAGCAAGTGAATTTCCACCCGAAAGGGAAATTGACTTTGGAATAGACCTTCTTCCAGATACTCAGTCCATCTCTATTTTTCCATGCAGTATGGCTCTAGCTAAACTCAAAGAGGTAAAAGAATAGTTGATGGATCTCCTAGATAAGGGATTCATCAGGCCTAGTGTCTCCCCGTGGGGCGCACCACTTTTATTCGTGCATAAGAAAGATTATTCTCTTAGAATGTGTATTGACTACCATCAGTTGAACAAAGTCACAGTTAAGAACAAGTACTCACTTCCTAGAATCTATGACTTTTTTGACCAACTTCAGGGTTCCAGTTACTTTTCTAAGATAGACCTCAGATCAGGCTAACAATAGCTTAAACTTTGAGAATGTGATATTCCAAAAATAACTTTCAGAACTCGGTATGGTCACTTTGAATTTCTAGTCATGTCATTTGGTTTTACCAATGCCCCAATAACTTTCATGGACTTAATGAACTGCATGTTCAAGCATTATTTGGAGATATTTGTCATAGTCTCATAGATGATATTCTTGTCTACTCCCACAGTGAACGTAATCATGCAGACTATCTCAAAATAGTATTATAGACCCTCAGAGCCCATCAGTTGTTCGCCTAATTTAATAAATGAAAATTTTGGATATGGTCAGTAGCTTTCCTTGGTCATATAGTTTCTGGTGATGGCCTTAGAGTTGATCCTCAAAATACCAAAGTAGTGAGAAACTAGCCTAGACCTATCTCTCCGTTAGATATCAGGAGTTTTTGGGTTTGGCTAGCTATTACCGATGGTTTATTGAAGGATTTTTGTCTATTACATGCCTCATGTACAGATTAACTTAGAATAAAGTCAAATTCTAGTGGTCAGATTCTTGTGAGAAGAGTTTTCAAGAGTTGAAGACTCGACTCACTACAACCCCAGTTCTTACTTTGCCTAACATTTTATAATGGTTTGTCATTTGTTGTGATGATTCCATAGTTGGTTTGAGGGGAGATGGTATGTTGTATTGCCAGGGTAGATTATGTGTGCAATGTGTGGATGTTGTAAGGCAGCAGATTCTTGCAAAAGCACATGGTGCACGTTACTCGATTCATTCAGGGGACACGAAGATATACCATTACTTGTGGGAAGTCTATTGGTGGAGTGGGATGAAGAAAGACACTGCAGAGTTTGCGGTTAAGTTCTCTACATGTCAGCAGGTTAAGGTTGAGCACTAAAAGCCTAGTGGGTATATGCAGGAATTTAGTATCCCCACTTGGAAGTAGGAGGAAGTGAACATGAACTTTGTGATGGGTTTGCCTCATACTCATCATCAACAGGATTTAATTTGGGTCATTATGGATAGGATGACCAAATTAACCCATTTCTTGCCAGTTCATACCTCTTACTTAGTCGAGCACTATGCCAAGATCTATGTTAGAGAGTTGGTCAGATTGCACGGTGTCCTATTGTCCATTATTTCAGATAGAGGTAATTATTTCATCTCTTATTTTTGGAAAGCCTTCCAAAAGGGTTTTGGTTTCACCTCAGTACAACCTTTCACCCTCAGATAGATGGTCAAGTAGAAAAGACCATTCAGACTTTAAAAGATATGTTGAGAGCGTGTGTTGTTGACTTTAAGGGTAGTTGGGATGACCACTTACCCTTGATTAAGTTCTCATATAATAACAGCTATCATTCTAGTATTCAGATGGCTTCGTTTGAGACACTTTATGAAAGGAGATGTAGATCTTCCATTGGTTGGTTTAAAGTGAGTGAGGCCGCAGTAGTAGGGCCTGACTCGGTATTTGATGCCTTAGAGAAGGTGTAGTTGATTAGAGAGAGGCTTAAGATAGCTCAGAGCTGACAGAAATCTTATGCAGATGTGAGAAGAAAAGATCTCAAGTTTGAGATTGGTGACTTTATGTATTTGAAGATTTCTCCCATGAAGGGAGTGAAGAGATTTGGCAAGAAGGGGAAGCTTAGTCCCCAATATGTTGGTCATTATAGGATTCTCAGTCGTTTCGGTAAGGTAGCTTATGAGATTGAGTTGCCTGCAGACTTAGAATCAGTGTACCCAGTGTTTCATATCTCCTTGCTAAAGAAGTGCATTAGTTACCCAACAGTTGTAATCCCTATAGAGGGTGTAGATATTCATAACAATCTCTCTTATGAGAAAATCCCAGTCAAAATCCTTGATCATCAGATTCGTAGACCAAGGAACAAAGAAGGTCCTTTGGTCAAAGTTCTTTAGTGGAGTCGGTCCGTTGAGGAAGCTACTTGTGAAGCTAAAGAAGATATACAAACCAAGTATCCTCACCTTTTATCTGTAAACTCAGACTTATCCTAAGGTACCGGTCTTCCTTAGATTTACTATATTCCATGTTCAGTTCAACTGCATAGCATTTCTCATATTATTCATGCATTCATGAAATAGTTCAGTCATGTGTCATGTCTCCGGAATTAAATCATGCTTCAGTTATGCATATCAGTGTAAGTACTTACAGTCCCTCAGTTACTCTAAGTTCAGTCAGTCTCATTCGAGGATGTATGTTCCCAAGGGGGAGATATTGTAAGACCCCACAAAAAAATCTTAATTATTTCATTCTTATATAGCATGCCAAAAGAGGTCCCAGACTTAAAAAATTTCAGCTAAGTGTCAAAACTTAGAATCATTTTAGCCTTCAAAATTGGAGGATCTTATTTTTTACCTTTCCAACCTTAGTATGTCGATTTTCAAGTTGATTCATGATCAGCGTCACTTGTAGGTCATCTCAAGCGAGTTTCAGATTTTTTGGACTAGTGTAAGGGTGAGTTTGGATGTCCAAAATAGCAAGGGGTCGTAATAGTGCTGCGTCGCGAGGGCCAGTTGATCCAGGCTCAGGGTCGCGCCACAAGAAATACTTCACCCGAGCAAGGGTAGCATCACAAGAGCTGCTTGACCCAAGCAGGGGTCGCGCCGCAATGAGGATCCCATCCATCATTCTTTTATCCGGGTTTGTGGGGGCAAATGGGTCATTTTCCCTTTATATTATTCATCCTTAACACGAAATTTGATATCCTAAAGGGCAAAAATTCATTCTTTTAAGAAAGAAACCCTAGTTCATCAAGCTCAAGATCAAGTTCCAAGAAATCCCCAATAATCTTCACAAATTCTGTTATTCAGTTATGTTAGGTGTTCATCCTTGGGTTTTCTTCCACCCTTGGAGTTCAAGAACTCTTTTTAAAACTGCAAGTTTATTGATTTCATAATTTACATGTTTGAATTGGATTGTGTTCATATATGTGCCATTGTATGATTTTCAAATCAAGATTCATACAAGTTTCAAGTGAATCAATTAGCAAGTATGTATAATCAAGTGATCCTTATGTTAAACCCTTGCATTTGCAAGTTGAATGTTGTAGCCATGATGTTTATGTCTTGATGATTTATTTGCGCATTAATTATGCTCCCCCAAGTGTTTAATAAAATGCCTATGTAAATTAAGTAGTGAATTCATGGCATGTTATCATGTGGTCCCATTCATGTACAAGTTCATGCCTCTCAAATGTTAGACCAAATGTCTAAATGAATACATGGTGGACAAGTAGCTAATGTAATGCCTTCAAGATTTTACCATGTTTTACTATTGATGCTATCGAGTTCTGAGGATATTCAATATCCAACAATCTAGCTATTTACCTAGAATTATAATAGCTACAAAATAGTCTCAGTAACATCATAAACAATAGTACTCATTTAGTTACAAAACTCAGTGTAGTTCAGTTAGTCCATAGATCAGAATGGTTTAGTCATGCCTAGCATAGTATAGTGATCAGTTCAGTGTCTATTCAGTTGGGAGTAGGATTCAGCACCGAGCAAACCTGTAACAACCCAAAATCTGATACCGAGATGTCACACAGTGCTCAAGACTACGAGTAGTCTTAAGCTAACCCTGTTTGCCTGTTACTAAATTTGAATCTTATAATAAAGGAAACATAGACGTAAAAGCCATTCTAAATATGGAACACTGTCTAAATATAATATCTAAAGCAATGTCTGAAATCTCAACAATGAATAAGCTGAATCAAAACTAGTAGTATGACAAGCCTCCACTACTAATAATAGAGAGTCACTGGGATAGACCCCTAGCTAACTCAAACTGTCTGAAAAGAATACTGAATTATATTGAACTTCTAAGCTACAGAATCTGAATGAATAAGTTCCCAAACTATGAGGATTCACCAACTGTCAAACGTAGATGAAGATGATTGAACTACTCATGCTGCTGATACTGAGCACCTATACCTACATTATGAGATAATATAGCACATAAACATATATGTGGATTAGTACTTTGAGGATGTACTGAGTATATGGGGGTGAAATGCATAAGTAAAACATCATCTCATAATCATAATTTATAAAACAATGCATGCTAAATAAAATAACTCACATAAGCTGGAATATCTAAAATACTGAGATAATAAGAATCAAATCATACTTTATAAATCTAATGAGTCATAATATTTAATTCAAAAGTTGTACTTGTATTGTCTCTTTAAATCATATTGTCCAAGTATAGAAAGGACTCTCTCTTAAATCTGAAATCTGAATGCTAAAATCTGTAGCTAATATCTTTTTGTGAAGTATAATCTGAATAAAGTTGTGAGCCTTTACACTTAGTTTTCAAAAGCTTTTGGTTATTCTTTTTTGATGAAACTGTTCTAAAATTCTTTACTATTAAGCTGCAAGGAAAATAGTTTATCTTAAGGCTTTAGGGAAAACTGTTCTGTAAGGGAGGTTCTTCTAACCGACATAAACCATGTGAGCTATATGGAGTCAAATGTCTTTTCCTTCTAAGAAAAAAAAACCTCACATTGGGAAGAGGTGTCATATTCTTGCCAAGGAGTATAACCTCAGATTAAGTGATCACTATCTCAGGCCGCTATGGGCACTTTAATCTCAATTCTATGGTGGCACGTAGTTCTGGTGTATGAGATCTTGGAATCATAACCAACTCAGTGCTAACTACTATCTCTTTAGTTTGCTACGCTCATCTTGTTAGAAACTCACTTTAAAACTAGCATAAGGGTTTATTATGAAACCAATTTGCACTTATTTGAATCAATCTGTAAATAAAGCTATTTTGCTTTCTGTAATCTGTAATAAATCTAATGTAGATTCTAAAACTTATCTAAGGATAAAAAGAGTAAAACTTTATTGTAGATCTGAAATAATCAGCTCATAGAATGCTTAAAGCATCATCTTTCTTGAAATATCAACATATAAACTTGGGGCTTAATAACCCATGTATCAAACTCATGTCAAAATATCATAATAATCATACTTGATAGTGAAATCAATTATAATTAAACTCAAAATCTAGAAATTACTGTCATAAGCATGAAAACATGAAAATGGACATGTTATTTATCTTCAAATTCTCTCGAAAACTCATAATCTTGCAAATAGCAATAAAGGGTATGGACTCTAATTCAAATCTAATATATAATCATTTAAAATTATATGAATTTTAAATAAAATCTTGGTTTTGGGCACAAGGATGGAAAGGATCCTTGTTCATAAACCCCATATACCTTGGTTGATGATTAGATAGAGAAACTTGACTTATTGATTCCTATTTGAGTTCGTGAAAATGAGTTCTTAATTATATTATCTTGGGAATCCTCAATATTAAGCTTTCTTGGAGAAACTATGAAGGATTTTGATTTCTTGGAGAAGAAGCTTTTGAGCTCTAGGGTTTTTCTTTAAGAGAGAATGGATGAAACTGGGCATAAAGTGCCTTGAATATGATTAATTCCTTGTTTTGGATGAATTGGGGCCTAGGGGATTGACCAAAATACCCCTATTAAACTCTAAGTCAGAACTGAAGAACACAAAATTTTTCTAAACTAGCAGGACACTGTGACGCGCCACTATCGTGGTGGTTCACTGGAATTTGGACAATTGGGAACTGGACAGACTCTGCGATGCGGAGACATCGCGGTGCCCCTTTGGAATGCCATTTTGGCCACCAACGTGATGCGGTAAGATTATGTTGGGCTACTGGATTTTGAAAAATGGAAAAATGGACAACTCCGCGATGCGCCAATATTGTGGAGGTCCACTGGAATTGACGATTGCTATTTTTTCCTATTCCGCGATGCGCTGAGCAAATCTAGAAAATTTTACATGAAATTAATATTCTCCATTTTAGAAGCTATTCCTTAACATTCTAGGAATGAATTTAAGCTAGGAAAAATATGGGGTATTATAATATCTCCTCCTTGGGAATATTCGTCCTCGAATGTGGCTAGTTAAGCTGAAAATACTGAGAAATCTGAGGCTATAAACTATCATGCACCACTAAAATAAACTGAATGACTGAATCTCAATTAAAATAAGCTACTGAACTTATCTGAGAATGCATGAATTCTTATGAAGATAACTACATAGCTGAATCTGAAACTGGAAAAGAACTGAATGAAGGAAAACTATTACCTTCAGTTAAATCGGAGTTCGTAGAGAAGAGATGTGGATACTTGGTACACATGTTTGCTTCTGCTTCATAAGTAGCACCCTCAACGGACTGATTTTGCCATAGAACTTTGACCAAGGAATTTTTTTGTTCCTTAGTCTATGAATCTGATGATCAAGAATCTCTACTGGGACTTCTTTGTAAGAAAGACTATTCTGAATATCTGTACTTTCTAGAGGAACTATAACAGCTGAATCGTCCATACACTTCTTCAATAAGGACACATAGAATACTGGATAAACTAAAGATAAATCTGCGGGTAGCTCAAGATCATACGCTACCTTTCCAACATGGCTCAAAATACAGAAGGGACCAACATAACGGGGACTAAGTTTCCCTTTCTTGCCAAATCTCTTCACCCCTTTCATGGGTGAAACTTTCAAATATACAAGATCAATAACTTCAAACTCAAGGTCTCTTCTTCTCACATCGGCATAAGATTTCTGATGACCCTGGGCTGCTTTTATTCGCTCTCTAATCAATTGAAATTTCTCCATAGCTTCAAACACCATGTCTAGCCCAATCAAAGCGGCCTCACCCACTTCTAACCAACCAACTGGTGATCTATATATTCACCCATAAAGAGCCTCAAACGGAGCCATCTGAATACTAGCATGATAACTGTTATTATAAGCGAACTCAATCAATGGCAAATAATCATCCCAACTACCTTTGAAATCAAGAACATATGCCCTCAACATATCCTCTAAGGTCTGAGTGGTCCTCTCTACCTGACCATTTGTTTGCGAATGAAAGGCTAAACTAACATGAACTTGGGTACCACGACCCTTTTGAAAAGCTCTTCAAAACTGAGAGGTAAACTGAGTACCCCTATCTGAGATGATGGACAAAGGAACTCCATGCAATCTGACCAACTCTCTGATGTGCATCTTAGCATAATCTTCAGCTAATTAGTATGTGTGAACTGGTAAGAAATACACTGACTTAGTCAATCTGTATATAATAACCCAAATTGAATCATGCTGACGACGCGAATAGGATAAACCAATCATAAAATCCATATTCACCTCTTCCCACAAAATAAATATTCTCTATTTTGGAAGCTATTCCTTAACATTCTAGGAACAAATTTAAGCGAGGAAAAATACGGGGTATTACAGAACCCAGTGATGGGCGCATTCCTTCCAGCAGAGGGTTTAACCCTTAGTAGCATTCCCTGTATTATAGAACTACATAGCCAGTGTAGGGTAAGTCATCCTCCTACCAGATTAGGGTTGGCGCAACTATATATACAATTTATGAGTCTTCCATCTAGATTAGGGTTGACACAACATTGTTAGTATCCCTTGGCAAGGTGTTAACACCCTTCCAATGGAAGTCACAGGTTGGACCCCAACTTAGTTTATAATTGTGGTATGTCAGTTAGATGATAACTCCCACAGTTACAGTTACAATTTCAGTACTCAGTAATCAGTATTCTGTCTTAGTATTCAATAAAGAACTCAGATAGTTCTACAGAACTATAGCTATCAGTTATTTAGCCATCAAAATTTAGTACTTCAGTATTAGTCTAAACTATAATTTACCAGTATTCAGTTATCAGAACTCAGAACTTCAGTTTTAATCTAATTTAGATAGACACTATATGCACAAGTACTGCATATTCAGCATGTTCAGTAGTTACAATTTTGCATGTACTTTCATTCAGTTTCTTCATGATGTTCATTCAGTTAGTTATCATTTCATGCATATGAGCCCATGTATACCAGCCTACCTCACTTAGCATACTAGTACATTCCACGTACTAATGCATACCCTTTTTTGTGCTATGATATCTCATATCATAGGTTCAGACGCTCAAAATCCTGGCCATACTTAGCAGCTCAGACTATCAGTAGCAGATGTAGTGGTGAGTCCTTGTATTTTGAGGATAGTGTTTATTTATCTCAGTATTCCAGTTAGTTCAGTAGTTGGAGTTAGTTGGGGGCTTGTCCCATCAACTCCATATTTAGACAGTTAGAGGCTTTCAGACTAGCACAGATAGATATTCCATTTTCAGATGTTATAATCAATATATTTCATTATTATTTCCGTATTTTGAGAACCTTATGGCATTTTCAATTATACTTCCGCATATAATTTTCAGTATTATTTTTCAGTGCTCACAACAGGTACCAGTTATGGGTTAGCTAGTGATCCTTTGGGGTCTTAAGCACCATGTGACGTCCAGGGTGTAGGCTCAGGGCGTTACATTTATTGTATATACAATAAAATAAATTTACCCTTTTTTTAATTTTTTATATGTCTGAAAGCTTCTTTAAAATAAATTAATTAGGAATTGATATTTATTGATTATGTATGGTTTGAAATTGGTTACAGAGTATATGCAAATATCGATTATTTTAAAGTATTTGGGTGTATGGAATGATGAGAATGAATATGAAGATTATCGGCTAGACACAAATGTCATCGAAGAAATTCAAAGTATGATGAATTGCTTGAATTGATTGTTAAAAGTCCTGATTCCTGAAGATTGATACTGAAACTAAAATAGTAACTGAAACTGTGGGAAGTAGTTACTTAACCGACATACCCCAACCTACCACAGGTGGGGTCCAACTTCTAACCCCAGCTGGAAGGGTGTCAATACCGTGCCACGGGTAAAGACCTCTCTTTGGTCAATCCTCTCTAATGGATGAGCCTTACCAGGTAGTCGACCTAAGGCAATATAATAGTCAAACACACTCTCTCTAGAGCTGAATGCTTTTTCCTGATGGTGACTCCTGTATCCTGCGCTGGCTACTGTAACGCCCCCAAAAACGAGTCCCGGAGCGTCACACAGTGCTTGAGGCTACGAGTAGCCCCAAGCTAACCCTTTGAGCCATTTTCATTTAGTTCAACACAAATCAACGGGGTTTCTATAAATAACCCTCAAATATCAACAGAGTAATCATCATCCAAGAATAAAAGAATTTCAGAAAGATAACAAAATATGACTTATTAGTCAACTCCCAACATCTATACTAGTCTGACAAGCCTCTAAGAAAATCAATAAAACCAGCGAGCCATTGAGACATGCCCCAACTGACTCATACTCAGTTATCAAATGTAAACAATTCTGTGAAAACAACATCAGACATCACGTCCTCTGAACATGAGGACTCACCACAATAGAGGATGTAGAACAGCGTGCCTGAAGAATCACTGTCGAACCTAGAATTAAGCACCTGAACCTACATTTTGAGAAAATACAGCCCACATCCAAAGAAAATCATCATAATTATGAGAGGATGAAATAAGTACAATAACACATATGAGTCATCATATAATTTGTCAATCACTTTCAATTTATCAAGAATATCAATTCTCCTAATGTAAATATCATTTAAATCTTTCAAAAGAATAACTTTCACAATTCCACTTTTAAGTCACTTCACCATTCACCATAGACACAAGGAAACACACACACATTGGGAGATCCTATAACCGACATAAACCATGTGAGCTATATGGAGTCCAATGTACAACCCACATTGGGGAGATCCATCCAATTCTTGCCATCGGAGTAGGACTATCGATATCAAATCCACACAAACTAGTGATCACTATATAAATCAGTCTCAGGCTCACTCCTACGAGGGCACGTAGTTCTAGGAAAGTAAGGTCACTTTATACCTTCCACTCAATGCTAAAGATTTCTCCCGGACTTAGCTCAGATCATTTCAAAGACAATCCACAACAAAACAATTTCAGTAATATATAAATATACATCGGGAGTCATCATGTTTCCCATTTATCAAAATCAATCACGTTGTGGATTTCTTTCACACTCGAGTTCAAAACAACTCCATTAAGACTAAAAGGTCAAATCATTCAAAATATCTCCAATATTCAATATCAACGTGCTTATAACACACACTTTCTAAAAAAAAAAATACAATTTCCAATGGGGATTCACGACCCAAATATCAAAATCATGATAAATATTGTTCAAGATTCATGCTTTATATCTCCACATATGTAAATTCATCTTTCAAAATCATAAACATCAAAATTTCATAATAATCATCATAAGATATGGGTTCATGCTTCAAATTCATAAAAATCAAATAAAAATCATGCCTTTGTAAAGAAAATTACTTTTGGGCACAAGAACGAAAGAGAGTTCTTGTTGAAAACCCCCGCATACCTTGAATGATGAACTTTAGATAGATACTCATTTTCGAGATGTTAATCGTTCCTTTGAATGATGGTTCTTAGAGTTCTTGAACTAGGAAATTGGAATCTTGAATAAATTTGCAGAATTAATGGTGAACTTTGGAGGTTCTTGAAGTTGGATGTAGGAGTTTAGGGTTTTCTTTTTGAGGGAATTTGATGAAATATAACATATAATGCTTCTAATAGGATTTAATATAGGGTTTGGATGGATTTTGGGTGAGGGGGAATGACCAAAACGCCCCTAAAAATCAAATAATTCTTGAATCTGTCCTTCGGTGGACTGTTTTGATAGTCTGAAGTAGATCAACCATAATGTTTTACTCCGACATCAAAATTGGATGAAACCAATTTCATTGGAAAGAGGACTCACGGAGATTTCCGTTGATATATGGTAGATTAGCCAGATCATTATGTACAAGGAGTTATGATCATTTAAATTTGAGAAACAATACGTCAGTCCTCAGTACTTTTTCCTGCACGTTTTATTGTTCACTACTATTCACGATCCGATCGAAATGTTCATAACTCGTCGCTCGGGTGTCCATTTTGGATGATCCACATATCGTGGGAAAGATTATTCTATACTCTATGTAATGGTGGATCATAATCTAAGACATTCCACATGAAAAATTTATAATTCATTCTAGAAGATCGAACCCAACACGTTTACGCATAAAATTTCAATGAAAAATTTCTCGGGGTATTATAGCTACGCAGTTCTGGAGGTCAGGGATTGATACTAACTACTCTGGCCTCTCTCTTTCTAACGGGAGGAGCCGCCATCCCTTCCCTCGCTCGGTGCTAGTTTCTACTCCCAACTAAAAGACTCTGACTAAATTCTTAACTGAACACAACTAAACTGAATTTGATCTGATTATATTTATCAAAAGATCTGACTAAGCTACATTGAGATCACTTAGTTCCATATCTGATGGAAATGGTATCGAATCACAATATCTGACTGATGATACAAAGCTTGAATAGATTATTCAGTCACTTCTGAGATTAGAATTGAACACTTGTATACTATTAGATCTGAGCTGATTACAAGACTAAGGCTAGATCATTAGCGATACAGAGATTACAAAGATAACTGAGAATACTGAGCTTTCTTAAGTTTTACAATTGTCGGAGGATACAAATTTGTATAGTTCATTGAGTTCTGAGAATTATGGATTGACTGGAATTATCGTGAAACTGATACGGGCTCTAGATAGCAGCTAAGTTATCGGGTATAAATACCTCCAGGACTCGATAGCATAAAATAAAGCATTATCATTCCTCTATCATCACAACCATTCATTCATCATCATCATCACAATCATTCATTCATCATCATTATCATTAAAGCATCTCTTGAAGTATTTAGAAAACATAACATACCTTCACCTTTACAATCATTAAGGCATCGCGTCAAGCATTTTGGAAATATCAACATATACTAACATTGGGAAACATGCTACTAGATTATACTTCCTTATGGTTAATTATGTATGGTTCTCATCAGTTGAAGCCTAATGAGAGAAATTACCTAACCCATTATTTGGAGTAATGCGCAATTGTATTTGCTTTGAAGTTGTGGAGGTACTACTTGTATGGAGTGCATTATGAGATCTTCTCAAATCATCATATCCTTTTGTATTTATTCACCTATTAAGATTTTAATATTAGGCTATATCATTGGCTTGAGTTGCTTAATGATTATGATCTTACTACTCTCTATCATCTGGACAAGGCTAATGTAGTTGCGGATACCTTGAGCCAAAAGTCGACTAGCATGGGTAGGTTGAGTATCTTTTGAACTAAGAGAGGCCTTTGGCCGTATAGGTTTGGTATTTTTCTAACCATATGGTAAGGCTTTATATTTCAACTCTTGGGTATATTTTAGAATTTGTTAAGCTAGGTCTTTCTTAATGGAGCAGCTCTGGGCTCATCACTTTGATGATGTTGGGTTGAGAGTGATTCGGAATAAGGTGTTAAGTGGTGAGGCTAATAAAGTGTCGCCCGATCCAGGTGGTGTTTAAGGATTGGAGGCCAAGTTTGTGTGTGGAGAGTGGGTAATTGGATTAGATTGATTTTGGAAGAGGCTCATTGTTCTAGTTATTTCATCTATCGAGGAGTGACTAAGATGTATTATGATTTGAGACAGTATAACTAGTGGGGTGGTATGAGAAAGGATATAGTAGATTTTGTAACTAGTTGCCTATGTTTCCAATAGGTGAAGGTTGAGCATTTGAGACCTGGTGATTTGCTTCAGAGGTTACCCATTCCTGAGAGCAAATGGGAATGGATCACTATATATGTTGTGACTAGTTTGCCTCATATTTCTCATGTTTTTATAGTTTTTGGATCATCACGGATTGATTGAGTGAATTTGCTCATTTTATTTTGATTTAGGTTTCCTTCGGTGCTGAGAGGTTGGTCCATATTTATATTCGTGAGATAGTTTGCCTTCATGGTTTCCCAGTGTCTATTATCTCAAATCAAGGTTTAGTGTTCTCATCTCACTTTTGGAAGACTTTTTGGGAGTATTTGGGTACCTGTGTTGATCTTATTATAATTTTTCACCCCCCAGACTAATGGTCAATCAGAACGAACTATTCAGATTTTGGAGGATATGCTTTGCGCTTGTGTTATGGACTTTGGAGGTTAGTAAGAGAAGCATCTAGCTTTGGCATAGTTTGCATATAATTATAGCTTCCATTCTAGTATTGAGATGGCTCCTTTGGAGGCTTTGTATGGTAGGTATTGTCGCTCTCTAGTTGGTTGGTTTGAGGTTTTAGAGATGAGACTTGGAGGTATGGACTTTCTTTACAAGTTCTTGGATGGAGTTTGGATCATTCAGGATAAACTTCAAGCACCTCAGAGTAGGCAGAAGTGCTATGTGGATCGTAGACATCGTGCCTTGAGATTTAGTGTTGGTGATCGAGTTTTTCTTTGTGTGTCTCCCATAAAGAGCGTGATAAGGTTTGGGTAGAAGGGCAAGATTAGCTCCAAGTATTTTGGACTTTTTGAGATTCTTCAGACTATTGGGGATGTGGCTTATGAGTTAGCATTGCACCCGGATCTATTCATCCAGTTTTTCATGTTTTTATGCTTCAACCTTACATTCTAGACAAGTCTCATGTTATTTTTTTGGGGTTCGGTCCAGTTAGATGAGAGGTTGTCTTTTATGGAGGAGCCCGTTTCCATTTTAGATAGGAATGTTTGATGAATGAATTCTAGAGATATTCCAGTGGTTAAGCTCCCGCGCATACATCGACAAATAGATGAGGCTACTTGGGAAGTTAAGTCGAATATGAATGGTAGTTATCCCCAGCTTTTCGCTGATTCAGGTATTTTCCCTTACCTTAAGTTTGAGGACAAACTAAATTTTTAGTAGTGGATGATGTAACGACTTAGTTTTTGATAATTTTTGTGAATTATTCATTTCTATATAATTTGACCATTTTACCCCCTCCTATGAATGCTTTGTGGTATTTCTGAGGTGTGGGGATGATTGGAATAGATCCCAGTTTATTTCGATATGATTTGTGCGAATTTATGGGTTTTGGTAGTTATAAAGGCCTATTAGTTGACTTCGGTCAACAATTATTGATTTGTCTATCGGATGGCAAAATGGACTTTGCCAGCAAATCCAAAACATTGATTTTAGATTGGTACCATGGTTGGTGTAGTTTTGCAGCTTTTGTATCTCATTTCGACCATCGATTTGAAAAGTTGTGAAATTGAGTTTAGAGGGTCAACTTTGTAAAAATGATATTTTCTAAATATCTGATAACGTCATTGAGTCCGGAGCATCGAATTTTATAGGACAGTATAGTTCTTTTGTATTTTTGAGATATCAAATGAATCCCAAGGGGTCCGCGGAGACTTGAAATTCCTCAAGTCTCTAGTTGATGCACCACTTAGATGGTGCATTGCTTAAGCGACATTTTGGTTGCTTAAGCGACCTGGCATCCAGCCGGTGGCATCTTTTAAGAGACTCCCCCATCGCATAAGCGATTGTCTCTTACGTGACACTCATGTGATAGGTGGTCATTGTGAAAGTGACACCTGATCGCTTAAGCGGTGGTTGCTTAAGAGACCCATTGTAAGCGTACTCGTTGTTCACTTAAGCAATGCCCGGGTTAGTTACATACCCCCCTTTTTGTGATTTTTTACTATTTTGATACTTGGATCTTAGTGTTTTGAGTTTTTGGGCAATTTCTTTCATTTTCAAGCTTGGGTAAGCTCCAAATCCCCATTTCAATTAATTTTCTTCGATTCTTGTTATTTAAATCTTGTTAAAACTTGATTCCAAATGTGGAATTTTGACCTAGAAGGCCTAAATTGATAATTCTTCTATTTAAATCCCAATTTCAACCCGTTTTCACTTGGGTTTTCATCTATGAGTTTCTCTAATCATGGGTAATAAATTCTTGGACTAAAATTTCAATTTTATTCTTTTTTTTAAATCCATTTTAGGGTCCGTTTTGACCCCGACTAAACAATGAGCAATATGAGTTTAATTGACCTTTTTTCTGCATAGATTCCATATTGATATGTTTTAGTTGATTCTAATCCGTTCGTGAGGAGGAAGCTCCATGTTAAAGGCTTTTTGAACTGATTTTTGATATTCAAGGTAGGTTATAACTTAACTTTCTACAGACTGGGCTGGGTAATTAATATTGGTATAAAATCATAGTATGGGTGTGGGAACTAATAATGAAAATGGCTTTATTAGTGTTGTGTGCCCGTGTGGGAGCCTAAGTGATTTGGTGGTTTTCGAGACATTATTTACTATGTGTGACCATGTGGGGTCTTATATGATGTTATTGGCCTGGTAATGATATAATTGGTTGGTTTCTTGATGAAAAATGTCTAAGTTGGTATTTATGTTGTATCAAATAGCTTGTTTGTGTATATCTCACTCTGTTAGTTTATGAACTATATTGGACACAAGGATGGTTGGCATATCGAGTAGATTTTGGCTCACATGGTTTGTATAGTGATTGGATTAGGAAATTCTCATTCTTGTTGGTTGTGAGCCTTACATCCTTATATCATATACATTTATGAAATATTGGTACCACCATGAAAATATTGTCTTTTATTGACAGAACATGTGACATCTTTAAAAACCCTTTACTAATGGATGTTCCAGAGAAGAGGTATGGATATTAGATTGTATATGGGTTGATGAATCCTCCATAAGTTCTACCTCGAGAGAACTACTTTGTAGGTATATATGAAGGTTGTGCGACAACCTCGTGCATCACATCATCATCATCATCAATATCGTCTTCATTGCATTTCATACACTGTGTACATTCGGTGTTGTATATTCATTCTTGATGTGCTATCTATCTATTTGTTCTTCTTTCTTATACTTGAACTTTGGTATACGTGTATATTGTAAAATCTTTAGTGGAGATTATGTAGGCTACCATTTGAGACATTTTCTGATTGCATATGACGTGCCCATAGTGCGTATTTTATATGCTTTATTTTCTACTTTGCTTGGTCGGCCTATGATACCTACTAAGTATTAGTGGACAGTACTCATCCCTACTACGCCTTTTTAGTGCAGATCCAGGTACAAATGATCTGACCCGATCCAGGGTCTTGTCGTAATAGACATTCCATGTCCAACTAGGACCAACGACCACCCCCCAAAACCCAACCATCCAAACGCATACCTTGAGTCGGATGAATTTTGACTATATAACAAGATAGTGTATTTGTATAAATCCAGACTCTGGATAGGTCTGTGATAGTGATCGACCTAAATGAGTCCAACCATCCAAAATCCAACCAATAACCATACCATAAACCAATCCATACATCCCATGCCAAATGAGTTCCAAATATAGATATATAATCCAAAAAAAATGGAACAATCATAAATCAAATACCATCCACCGGTATCAGCCCCAATACCAATGCCAATACTGACACCTGCCATACCAACCCATAGTAGTCCCATAAAGCGTCTAACTAAAAGTAAAATAATATTTGATTTGGATATGCCCCCAACCATATCCAAAACCAATGTCTATAAAATAACCAGATTATTTAAAGACATCCATGATATGAAATGGAGCCTTACGAAATGTGACAGCTTACCACTTCAATCCAATCGAGCTGATCCCAAAATTTAATCATTATGCAGGAGGGGTAGAATGCTCAGTTCTTACATTGCACGGGGATACAACCGCCTAAATATGGGTTAGCGGGTGAACACTAGCAAGCACTCAATATAAGGATAAAATAATATCAACCATTAAAACCAAGTAAACCAACCATATTCATACACAACCATACATATATATATATATATATATATATAATCATGCTGGGAAAATGAACTGGGCTTAGCATGCATTTAAATTCATTAACCTGGGTATGTGTATCTTAACCATCCTAGAACCACCCACGGGCTGTATGGGTCTAGTATAACCCCATGAACGGACCCCAATGCATATAGCCGCATGAACCGGAGATACCATATGAGTAGGGAATTCCCAAGTACCCTTCGCTCTCCATAATACATATATAAAAGTGTAACTTAGGGGATTCCCTTATACCCCATAAGTATCATATATGATCGCCATAACCAATCATCACGTCGGCAAATCCCAAAATTCGATCACTATGTAGGAGGAGTAGAATGGCCGGTTCCTATATCGCATATGGATACAACCGTCCGAAGATGGGTTAGCGGGTGAACTCTAGCAAGCACTTAGGATAGGATAAAATAATATCAGTCATTAAGACTAAGTAAACCAACCATATGCATACACAACCATACATACATATATATATATATATATATATGCATACATACATATTAGATGATGTATTGCGTGCAATGCACGGGCCTAACGTTTTTTTATTTAATAATATTTCATGATTTATTGCCAATTAAACATCTTATAAATATACTTTTTGTGTTATGACAAAAAAGAGACAGATTTTCATATATTATTTTTCTTTTTATACTGTTTATTTATTTTTAATTTTCTTGAGATCTTAGTAATATCTCAGAATTCTTAATCACTTTGTAATAATACTTATCAAATTTGACACTTTACATGATAGTTTACGGTATATTAATTTTTTTAACTCGATTTATAGTATTATTATATAGGTTTTAAACTATTTATTTTATTTTTAAAAAGGTTGTACACCACTAAATTTAAAAAATTGATCAAATTGTCCTAAAATATTATTTGTAACATAATTTTTTATTAAATTTAAAATATATAGCTATACTTGTCTAGTATTTTCCATTATTTCAAAAGTTTTAGTTCCTATGTAATAGAAATTATTTAACTTGCATACTTTTCTCTCGTTTCGTATCTTTGTTTATTGAAAGAATTCTTAATTATATATTTATGTATTTTGAATATATGAAACATTGGCATTTTAGTGAATCAGAAAAAGCATCAAACTAAGTTTGATCATAAATGTAGTGTACTCCTATGTAATGATACTTCTCATGCTACACATATGAAATAACTATATGGTTTTCAAAATTTTCTTTCAAATTATTTTCAAATAGTGTATTAATGATGGGGTGTAATACCCCAAACTTTCTTTAAGTTGAGTTTCATCCTTAAGAAGAGTTAGGGTTGACTTTTCAAGTGAGAAATATTTTAAACCGTGTAGAATTTCCTTCGATATCAAAATCGTCAAAATCCATCAATACTAGTAAGGGTTGTCATGTGGAGAATTGAATAATCTTTCTGTCGATACCAAATTCATCAACATATGATGTCGGGGTAAACAGTAATGGACATTTTACAAAAAGCTATCTAAACTGCCCAGGTGCAACGGGCAGGCTAACGGACCATCGAGCTAGCGAGGGACCGTCTCCCATAGCTATCGCCATGAGGTAATAGTCCCATTCACTGGCCAAGTACGAAGGTCAAGACCGACAGACCATCAAGCTATTGACGGACCGTCGCCCCAGGCCATCGCGATAAGGCAGTAAGTCCCAGTTCTAGTCCAGGTGCGATGGTCAGTTCAATAGACCATCAACCCAGCAATGGACCATCGTACCCTACTGTTGCATGTCCCAATCAGTAATTTTTAGTTGCTTTTAAAAAGGCTTTTTGGTCCTTTTCTACCCTTTTTGACACCTATTTATATCAGATCAAGACTTATAACTTCATTCTTCATCTACAACATCAAAAGCTAGGGTTTCTTCCAAGATCAAAACCCTTCTTCAAGAAAACTCAAGAAACCAAGAATTTCTCTAAGAAACTTCAAGAAAGAGTCTCCTGAGGTATGTTAGATGTTGATTCTTGGGTTCCTTCCACCCAAGAAGTCGAAGAATTCATTTCAAAATTTCAAAGTTTATGTATTTATGAGATTTCATGATTTATGTGTATTGAAGTTCATGATTATGTGTTGTTGAGTTTTAATTCATGATTTAGACTATAGGTATTAAGAATTAACTCTAACATGTGATTAATTGTGTGATGGACATGATAAACCCTCTTAAAGTTGTATGTTGGTTGATGAAATCATGATACTTGGGTTTAGTATTTGTTGTATAACTAAAGCATGCTTCCCACATGTTTGACAAAATGCTTATGTGAAGGAAATAGAGTCAATATAGCATGGTTAGAAAGAAATACCCAATTATGTATAAGTTCATGAAAGCCAAGGATTTGTTGAAAAGCCTTATTGAATGATTTATGATATGTTGAATGCATTCCCATTCTCGTGTATTCCTTATTGAGTGAACTTTGAGATATTGGTATGCATTTCCTATACCTTTATATGTTCATGATATTCAAGTGATTGGGGAGATGTAGCATTGATTATGTTATGGATGATAGCCTATTGTCATGTCATATATGAGTTGTCCTATTTTATGATATTTATGTTATTGAGTCCTGGGGGTATTTAATACTCGAAATTAAGCTGCTTGCCTAGAGCTGAGTCAGTCTCAAGATAATATCAGTCGTGCTATGCTCAGTATAATTCAGACAATCACAAAACTTAAGGAAATTTAGTGACTTCAATATAAGTGCAATCCAGTCTTAGTATCAGTCTAATTCGACTCAGTATTCAGAAGTAATCAGTATTCAGTTGTACTCAGTAGTATTCAATATTCAACTCAGACTTCAGTGAGATTCAGTAGGCTAACAAGAATTCAGTAGCATTTAGCCAGATAGTAGAATCCAAGTGGCATTCTGTTAGATAACGGAACCAAGTGAACTCAGTCAGATCAATCAAGAAATATGAACAGAAACAGATTCAACTCAGTCTAAGTTCAGTTAAGAATCAGTTCAGAGTCCTTCAGTTGGGAGTAAGAATTAGTACCAAGCGAGTGCAGGAATGACAGCTTCCCCGTTAGAGAGGTACAGTTATTAGTAACAATCCTTGACCTCCATAACTGCATAGCCAGCGCAGGACCAGGAGTCACCCATTAGATTAAGGCTTGACTATCATACTGCATTAGGCTTGACTTCCTGTTCAGGGTCACCCGTTAGAGAGGCTTGACCATAGTAGAAGTCTTTACTCGTGGCATGGTATTGACACCCTTCCAGCTGAGGTTACAGGTTGGAACCCACTAGATTAGATTCGGAGTATGTTAGTTAAGTGAGAACTCCCACAGTTATAGTTTCAGTATCAGTCTTCAGAGTAGAACTCAGAAAGTAGGACTGCCAGATACAGTCACCCATCTCAGTAAGGAACTTAGATTGTTCCATAGATTCATAGACCACCCGCTAGATAAGCCTAGTTTCACATAAAGTTAATCAGTATCAGTACTAATAGATCCATAAATCACCCGTTAGATAGGCCTGATCTCAAAATCAATCCATCAATTCTATTATTAAAAGATTTAGGGATCTTTTGCTAGATAGGTCTGATCTCAGGTACAATCATTCCTTATCATTATTAGTAGATTCAGAGATCATCCCTTAGATTTAGTCAGTCGATAGTAGCAAGCTCAGAACTCAGTTATTGATATGAGTAGATTCAGTTATTTAGTATTCCAGAGTTAGTAAATTCAGATATCAGTATTAGTAGACCCAGTCTTCAGTAAGTTAGTATTTAGAAACCAGTATTTAGAGTTTGTATTCAGTGTTACTGTGATTCCAGATTTGGTTTGTGCGTTCATGCATATATCCCCATTCAGTACTCTCATGTTATTCAATTAAGTTATGTTCATGCATAAGCCCTTGCATTTAGCCATCTAGCATACCAATACATTCAAAGTACTGATGCATACTTTCCTATAGTATGGTGTCTTATACCATAGGTTCAGATATACGGGATCCAGAGCACCCATAGCAGTCCAGACTCAGTCAGCAGCAGTAGATGTAGCAGTGAGTCCTCTTCATTCGAGGATGATCCGTATTTTATTATTGCATTAGATTTGGTTTATTTTCAGCAGATGGAGTTAGTTGGGGACATGTCCCATCAACTCCATAGTTCAGACAGCTTAGAGACTTTTCGAACAGATGTATCAGTATTCAGTTTCCAGTTTTGAGTATTTTAGATTATTTGAACCTTATGGCAAGTTTTCTCTAGTTTTTCGCATTTATTTCATTATATTATGTAGTGCTTAGTTATAGGTACTAGAAGAGGGTTAGCTTGTGGTCCTTCAGGATCATGAGCACCATGTGGCGTTCCGATTCCAAAAAATTGGGGCGTTACATGGGGTCTTTTCATACATAATTTTGAGAGTATTTTAACATTTTACTACCCAAAAAAAACTTAAAACAAAATTTTATTATTTTTTTGATTGAATAATTGTCAACTAAATGTAGCAATTGAAATTCAAAACTTGTTAAAATGATATTAATTTAAAATAGTATAATAAACATTAAATTGTGGATTATATTGAGCATTTTCTATTGGGTTATATAGCTAAGGTGAGAAGTGAGAAGTAGTGCATTTTAAAAAACAGAGAAAAAATTGAATGAGAAATGGGTCCCACAAAAAAAGATGAATTTTGAATGATGAATTTGTATTATGAAATGACTATAATTCCCTTGGTCGTCCCATTACTCGCTCTTCTATAATATAATAATAACCATGCCACGAAAGGAAACCGGGTTAGCATGCATTTAAAACTATTAACCTGGGTAATTGTAGCTTAACCTTCCTAGAACCACCCATGGGCTATATGGTTCCAGTGTAACCCCCTAAACGGGCCTCGATACATGTAGCCGCACGAACCTGAGATACTATAGGAGTAGGGGATACCCGAATACCCTTCGCCCTCCATGACACATATATGGTCTCCATGATCAATCCTTATGTCGGCAAACATGAGTTTCCAATGTTCATCCATTGGACTCAGACCTTCACGGTTAGCTATCACACCCCGCCATTATTGGCTAATTAAAACCACAACCACACAACCAAACCCCCATTCCATTTATTGTTAACCAAGGCTATAAGTAGTGGTATCGTCATACCGACTATAACTTGCACGCATTTTCCTTAGCCAACCATTTTAAGATTAAGGAATTCCCATGTACCCATAGATTACATTAGTTGCTTGGGGGATTCCCATGTACCCCACAAGTATCTCTTTGATATGTTTTCTTGTGGGATTCCCTTGTACCCCACAAGGCTTTCAATAAGACCAACAATAACCACCAATACCTTACCATTTAACCATTTAAACCATTAGTACCATTTAGGGTTCCATTACCAAGTTATACCATCCAACAGTTCAATGAAAGTCCAACAATTAAACCAAAACCATTCTCATAGGCATTTTATCAAACATGTTGGGGACATAGCGTTTCCAAATCTACCAAGTACCAATTAACCATTCCCATGCAACCAAAGTTCAAATCACCATAATGATATGAAAACCATAAATAAAAGACATTGGAAAACCATAACCAACCATTATAACCCAAAACCCCAACATATATTTTAAAACCCAAAACCTTACAATATTTATTCCATGAAAACAATTCATAAAACATGCCTGTAGTTGGAACTAACAATGAGGGAGGAGTAACTTGCCTTAGATTAGAAGATAATGGAGAGAAATCACCCTAGCAAGTCCCCAAATCGATCCTATTGATGAAACCCTAGCCTTCCTTAAACCAAGAGCCTTGAAAGAATTTGAGTGTATTTTAAGAAAGTTTCTAAGTGTTTAAGATTAGAATATAAGGTAAATAGTGCCCCAAGAGCGATATAAGTCGTGGGACCTTAAGAGGTTAAGAGGGAAAATATCTAGATTACCCCTAACTTAAACTGCTTAAAAATCCCATAGGATAGTACAACCACCCCACCCAACCATACCCTAGGGTACAAGTGGTACCTTAACTTATACCCTAGGCCCCACCCTGAACCCCAACACCGTCAAACATATGAATATCCAAGCCAAACTATACCCAACCATACGACTAGTACCCTTAAATTGTACCTTAAGCAGAATAGAATCACCTAGACCATACTTTAGGGAAACATACAAGAGACACCTTACCAATCGTACCCTAATATATGACATGTATGTTCCAACCGTACCTAGGATAGAAACCTTCCAACCCACACTAGTCACCATATGACCAAACCATCTTAACTGAACCCTATTATATAAGTGGTACCCTAACTCATATGATGTCTAGATATCAAAAATTGAGAAAATTTTCTAAGGGTCAAAACCCAGGGTGTTTCATTGAATGCATCGCACAGTAGCTAATTCAAGCGGTATCTAAAATATTATCGAGGTAGAAATTGGTTTATACTTCCAGAGTTGATCTTCTACCTCTTCTTATCTAGTTTATGTATTTTTTTACATTCAGAGACATATTATGATCCTGTTTAAACTATCAGTTATATTTTTATTTTGAGATGTATTTAGTTATATATTACACTATGACACCAGATTTTGGGGTGACTTAGGGTATTATTTTTATGTATTTTTCGCTTTTATTAAATTTTTGTGGTTTGGCTTAGCTCTAAAAGTCTTACCTTGAATTTTGGTATTTTTTTTCCTTTTTGTATCAGTTTGGGTGATAGCCTTACTTTTCAAGGATTACCATGAAAAGTACCATTATGACCCTTGATTTTTTGGATCATGACATTAGGGCATTCATATGCATGCCTGTTTACAATAAAAAACAATGACCTACTTGTAAAAAATGAGGCAAAAGTATGCTTATGAAGATAAGTATAATAGATAAATTCTATGTTTCATTTTGAATACATACCTATATAACTATATGCACCGATGTTGTGCCGACAACAAACTACGTTTATGTTGTACTAAATGGAGATAGATGAGTTATTGTTTGCTTAGAGAAGAAGACATGTTCATGTTATATTCTATAAGTTGATGAAATTTCTAATCATAGGCTTGTGCAGTGTTGAAGAGCAAACATTTTGACGCTGACAATTATTGCTCTAACTTATACAAGCTAATATTGATGTTGAGTACTACGAGGCTCTCATATATCCCAGTCGGACAACTCAATGGGAGATAACAAATTCTATATTGAGTGATGGTGTTCTGCCACCAAAGTACAAATGCCCACCCGAGAGGCCAAAGAAAAGAGTAAGAGAAAATTTTGCTGAAAAAATCTATGAGAATAAGTGTTCAAATTCATGCAGTGCTCGTGATTTCAATGGACACAATAAGAGTTCATAAGAGAATCACCTTGAATTAAATAATAAGATACATTGTAATTTATATTTTTAGTATTTTGATTAGAAACAATTCTAGAAATATATTTTCAGTTAGTGACTAATGACTAATGCTAATTTCAAGTATTTATGAATGTAGCACTATATTTTGTTTGAAATTGTTTACTTTTTTATTTTTGAAGTTTATGATATAAACAGAGTCAATTTGTTGGTTTAAACATTTGTTATTGTTGGTTTATGTGTTATATCAGATGCCTTTTCTTTTAAAAAATTGAAGTATACATAAAAACTGATAAAGTAACCCATACAACTCTTCAAAAATACATGTGTATGACCTGAAAAATTAGTCTCTTAGTTAGAAACCTACATTATATTATTTATAAAACAAATATTATTTGTATGCTTATAAAAAATACAGTTACATGTATGTGTATATATAACTACAATGACATGACCCGGGGCCTTGTCATAATTCGCATCCCAAGATGGTTGCCCTGCCCTGAGATGGCTGTATTTTGAGCATATAACAAGATAGCTTAACTATCCAATTCCAGACTCTAGGATAGGTCTATAGCCAAGACCGACCCAACCAAGTCCAATCGTCCGAACCCATCCGATGTCCAAACCAAACCATAATCTAATTAACCAATAATAACCAAACCAAGTTCCATAACAAAACATAAAAGGATAGAATAGTGAGAAATTTAGTTCAATGGTATTAGCCCCAATACCAATGCCAATACTAAGGCTGACACTAATATCAATCTTTCCCATACCAACCCATAGTAGTTCCACAAAAGCCTCTAACCAAAATAAAACCAATATCTGATTGGGCTATGCCCCCAACTATAGCCAAAACCAATATTAATAAATAAAAAAAGTATATGAAAATATCCATGAAATGGAGCCTTCCAATAGATGAAAGTTCACCACTTCAATCCAAAAGCTTATCCCGAATATTCATTAGCTAAGCAGGAGAAGTAAAACGGCCAGTTCCTGCATTGCGTGGTGATACAGTCGCCTGAAGAAGGGTTAGAGGGTGAACGCTAGCATGAACTCAGGATAAAGATAAACCATGAACTCTAGTAAAACCAAGTAAACCAACCATATGTATGTAAACCATGCATATATATATGGGTCTAGTGTAACCCCCTGAATGATCCCCGATACGTGTAGCCATATGAATCGGAGATACCATAAGAAGAGGGGATTCTCAAGTACCCTTCTCTCTTCATAATACATATGTGCAGTGTACTTAAAGGATTCCCGTGTACCTCATAAGCGTCATACATGGTCTCCATGACCAGCCCCTCATGTCGGCAAATATGAGTTTCCAGTGTTCGTTCGTTGGACTCCCACCTTCACAGTTAGCAATTACAGCCCACCATCCTTGCCCAAGTAAAACCATTTTCCATCAACTCATTCATTATTAACCAAGGCTATAATTAGTGGTATCATCATACTGACTATAACTTGCAAGTATTATCCTTAGCCAACCTCAAGAGATCAAGGTACTCCCATGTAACCATAGATCATATTACCAAGTTAAATTGGGGGGTCCCATGTACCCCACAAGTGTTCCATTGTTATGATTACTTGAGAGATTCTAGTGTACCCCATAAGTGTTCCATTATTATGATTACTTGGGGGATTCCATTGTACCCCACAAGTGTTCCATTATTAAGATTATTTGGGGGATTCCATTGTACCCCACAAGTGTGTTTATTTAACCAAACCACTCCATTTAACCATTTAAACCATATAGAGTTCCATTACCAAACAATACCATGCAATAGTTTTCATTAAAAGTCCAACAATATAGTAAAAGCATTCTCATAGGCATTTTATCAAACATATTAGGAGCATAGTATTTTCGAAACCAATTCTAATTACCAATTAACCATTCTTAGGCAACAAAGTATCCAAACCACCATTAAAACATTGTAAATACATAATTAAAACATGGAAAACCATAACCAAGCATTTATAACCAAAACCATACAATAATCATGCCATGAAAACATTGTGTAAAATCGTGCCTTTAGTTGTAACTAACAATGAGGGAAGACAGCATGTCGTATGCAAAGAAGATAATAAACAGAAATCACCAATACAAGCCGAAATTTGTTCCTCTAGATAAAACCCAAGCCTTTTTTTACCCAAAAGCCTTAGAGAGAATTATAGAGTGTTTAAGAGAAGTTTCTAAGTGTTAAATGATAGAGTAATAGGGTAAATAGACTTTGAAGTGGTTTAGAAGTCGTGGGGCCTTATTAGGTTAAGTGGGGAAATGTCCAGATTTCCCTACTTAAAAGCACCTAAATCCTATAGGAGTGATACGACTATCCATACCAGTTGTACCCTCTAATACGAATGGTACCCAGCACTCGTACCCAAGGCCATCTCCCTTGGACCTAACACTGTCCAAGGTACAACTCACCCCAAACCATGTTGTATACAAGTATACAACTAGTAACCTCGACTCATACCTCTGGCAGAATAGAATCCTAAAAGGTTTGACACTGTCCACCGTACGAGTCCATGGTATGACTCATAACCTTGCTCACGGCTCATGGTGAGCCACTCGTACTCAGATCCAACTTATGTTACTAAGTCTAAGATTAATTTAAGGGAAAAACCAAACTAAACAATCCGTATCCACCAATACAACTCGTACCACCCAAGTCGTATCCATTCAGTAACTAAATCTATCCCACCAACCAACACTGATCAGTATACGACTAACCCATACAAATTTTATCCCAACATACGACTGGTACCCCTCAGTCACACCCTGTTTAGAGACTAAAAATCCAAGAAATTTTCTAAGGTTTAGGAACCCAGGGTGTTTCATTCTCTCCCACTAGGAATATTCATCCCCGAATAACAGAAAAGATAGTACATGCACGACTTACACCCCTTAGATGCTTCTACTCTTACCTTTAATACAGAAAACAAAGATGCAATGAAATCAAACTTTTCTTTAACAAACTCAGAAAATAAAGATGTGTTCAAGAACACATTTCTTCCATATGGATATCCAAAGCAGAGAACAAATATGAATACTTGGACTTCATGTCCTCTTTTGCTTCCTATGTAGCCTTTTCTGCCTTGTGGTTCCGCCATAGAACCTTAACTGAGGCCAACTCCTTGGTCCACAATTGATGAACCTATATATCCAATATCTCCACTACGATCTTCTCATAACACAGAGAATCCAAGATGCCCAAATGTTCTCAAGAAACAACCAAAGAAGGATCACCAAGACACTTCCTCAACATAGAAACATGAAATACCAGATGAACGGAGCTTAAGCTAGAAGACAACTCCAATTCCTAAGCAACATTACTAACCCTCCATAAGACTACATAAGGACAAATATATCGGGGACTAATGTTTACCTTATTTCTAAACCGCATTAATTTCTTCATGGGAGATACCTTGAGGAATACCCTATCCCTATCCTTAAACTCCAAGTCTCAATGCCTCACATCCACATCAAACTTTTGGTAACTTTGCATAGCCTTAAGTCTATCCTAAATTACCTTCACCTTTTCGATAGCATGATGAACCAATTTCAGACCAGATGTATCAGTCTCACAAGGCTCAAACCACCCAATAGGAGACCTACGCCTCTTACCATACAATGCCTGAAAAGGGGCCATACCAATACTAGAATGATAGTTATTATTGTAAGTAAACTCTACCAAAGGTAGATGCTCAACCCAATTGCCACCATAATTAATCACATATGCACGAAGAATATCCTCCAATATTTGAATGGTCTTCTCTACCTGCCCATCCTACTACAGATGAAAAGCAGTACTCAGACTAACCTTTGTACCCAACCCTTTCTAAAAAGACCGCCATAAGTGAGATAAAAATTGTATACAACAATCAGAGATAATCAAAATAGGAACCCCATGAAGCTTTATAATCTCTCGAAGATACAACCGCGCATAATCCTCCGCTGAATAGGTAGTCCTCACTTGCAAAAAGTGAGAAGACTTCGCCATCCTATCCATAATAACCCAAACCAAATCAAATTAGTTATGCGACTGAGGTAGACTAATAATGAAATCTATATTGATCACCTCCCATTTTTATTCAGGCAAATCGGTATCTTGATACCACCCTTCTGACCTCATGTGCTCAACTTTAACTTGTTAACACACTATGAATTTTTCCATGAAATCATCCACATCCCTTTTTATCTCATTTTACCAATATATCTCCTTGAGATCATGATACTTCTTCTTCGAATCAATATGAACAACATGGCGCGGTTCATGTGCCTCAGCCAAAATCCTTTGTCGTAAATCGACAACTTCAGGAACACACAACCTTTTTGGTACCATAAAGTACCATCACCACTGATCCCAAATACCATTAAATTTTTCCCACCAACATCACTCTTGACTTTCATCAAGACAGAATCTAGAATTTGCTTCTCCTTAATCTCTGCACTAAGAGACGACCGAATCACTTCTTGTACTATCACACCACCATCTTCAGAGTCCAAAAGACAAACTCTAAGATTGGACAAATAGAGAATATCCTTCAACAGTTCCCGCTTTTCCTTATCCATATGAGCTAAACTCCCCATGGATAACCTACTAAGAACATCAGCAATAACATGTGATACCACGTATTTTTCTTAGTTTATTTTAGCTCCTAGTGATTGCATAAGAGCTAAAAGCTTGATAAAAATTTAGCTATGTGTTAAGGACTTAGCCATTCTTAAGAATTTCTAACTTTGAGGAATTTTAAGTTGACCTTCCAGACTTTGAGATGATAGTTTTTGAGTTGATTCATGTTCAGGGGTGTAAGGAGCGGGTCTCGAGTAAGTTTTGTATTTATATATGAGGATTGTGTCAGGTTTGGATTTTAATCTAAGTAGTTCGATGTAATTTAGCCATGTCACACTAAGAATAGAGATGAGGTACTCATCACATCGTAGTGAAGGTGTATTAACCATGTTCTTGATTCATAACTTGAATGCATGTGTCATGACCTTTATGTTAGTGTGTGAAGTACTTATTAGGTGAAGAATGTTCATAGAAATCACTTAGAGCCAAGTTGAGCTAAGAACCTTAGATTTGTCCAAAGTTTGGTGTTCGATTCTACAAGGGTCAACTTTGAAAGTGTATAACTTTTGATGTATATAGAATTTTTCAGATCAAGACCCACCAAATTGTAGATAATTAAGTCATCTTTCCAACTATACTAGTTTTTCCTTAATCCAATACTAGAGCGGAAAGTTATGATCATTTTCGTCAGAACCAGTAAGCCACCTCGATTATGCCGCATAGCGGTGAGCCTTCAAACTGCAATCAGGTTATGAATTTTTGGTTTAAATGAGTGAGGGTCAATTGAGTCTTTTCCCACCTCAACCCAGGTCGTAAAAACATGATGTTAAGCATCCATTAGGGCATTATTTTCCTCATTCTCCTATTTTACTCTAAAGAACAAACATTAATCATTCCTCCTCAATATCATCTATTTCATCACCTCCTCTTCAAGAAAAATCAAGAATTTAAGGTTCCTAATCCAAGAACTTCAAGAAAGTCCTTCAAGAACTTTCTCAAGGGTTCAAAGTCAAGCTTTTACATCAAATCAAGCATAATAAGATATGTCGGTTATGATCAAGGATATTCTTTCATATTTGTGCCGAAAACTTGCTTTTAACTTAAGATTTCATGATTTATGAATTAGGATCCATACCTAAACTATTTCATTTTGAATTTATGAGTTTACAAGTGGTTTAAGTATTGGAATACATGTATATCTCATCTATTAATGCTTTGACTTGAAGATTTATGTCATGTATTGCACTTTCTTATTGTGAATTGAGATTGTTAAATGATTTCAAGATGATTGTTGAGAATGAAGCTTTATTATAGAAATTCTAAAAATTTAAGTGCATATGCTTTAAACCCAAGAATAAGCTTTGAGATTTCAAGAAGACTTTGATCTTAAGCCTCTTTTATAGGTTCTTTACCAAGATTTAAGAAAGAATTGATCTTTGATCCTAAACTAAGATAAGGAATCCACATTATTCATATAGTTTATGATTTAAAGCAAAGAAAAGCATAAATGGTTTTCCTTACAAACCCTTTTGCTATTTAAGGTGGATTTCCTAAAGTCTGAGCGATAAGTATGGGAGTAGTATTTAGCACCGAGTTGGGTATGATTCCAAAGGTCTCATGCCCCAAAACTATGTGCCACCTTAGGTTTAAGTGCCCATAGTGGGATAAGTCGGTGATCACTTAAGATAAGGTTCTATTTTGATGGCAAGGGTAGAACAACTCTCCTTAATGTGGGTAAGACATTGGACTCCATAACGGCTCACATTGTTTATGTCAGTTAGAAGAAACTCCCAATAGAATGAGTAAAAGTACAAATTTTAGAACTAACTGTGATGGCTCACAAAGACTGTCTTTATATTTTATTACAGTATATTTATATTTTGCAGCTTTTACATTATTTAAGCCAATGTGAGTCATCTACACTTAGCATGCATTCTTTACAAGTTATATGCATATTTAGTTACTATTTTTACTTATGAATTCACCCCCACATTCTCAATACATTCCAGAAGTACTGATCCACATATACGTCTATATGCTACATTGTTTAATAATGTAGGTACAAGTTGTAGCATGAACATCATAATCAGATAGTTATAGCTTCCATTCAGCAGGTGACGAGCCCTTTTGATTCAAGGGTTCGAGTCAGTCATAGTTCGAGTAGCATTTTCTTTTCTTTATTCAGTCATATTGATTTGGGATAGCTGAGGGTCATGTCCCGGCTACCTATGGTCAATACTATTAGAGGCTTCATAGATAGTCAGTAGAGTTAATGTATTTGATTCCAGTTTTGTTTTGTATACTCAGAGTTGTAATTATTTTAATATAGTTTTGTATTGATCATATTCAAAACAAAATTATCTTTCGCATTATTCTTTCAACTTATGTATTTTATTCAGTTGCTCATGGTTATGCCAGTACAAGGGTTAGCTTAGGATCACTTATGGTCCTAAGCACTGTGTGATGACTAGGGGTAGCCTCGGTTCATTACACAATATTAGCCTTTCCTAGATGGTAGTGAAGACTCAAATCATAATCCTTGAGAAGCTTCAACCATCTCTTCTTCCCAAGATTTAGCTCATTCTGAGTGAAAACATAATGTAAACTCTTATGACCAAAAAAGATATCTACGTGCACACCATACAAATAATGCCACCAGATTTTCAAAGAAAAAACCACTGTTAAAAGTTTCAAATCATGAGTATGATAATTCCTCTCATGCTCCTTCAACTGTGTGGATGCATAGACAATCATCTTCCTAAGATGCATCAAAACTCAACCAAGTCCCAACCTAGATGCATTACAATAAATCACAAACCCCTCATTACCTTCAGGCAATGTCAAAACCAAAGTTGAAGTCAGCTTATTCTTTAGGCTCTCAAAACTCCCCTAACACGCATCCGACCAAGAAAACTTTACCTTAATATGACTTAACTTAGTCAATGAGGAAGCTACCATCGAGAAACCTTCCACAAACTGATGATAATACCCAGCCAAACCTAAGAAGCTCCAAATGTCGATTGGAGTTGTGGGTCTAGACCACCTTTTAACCACCGCAACCTTTTGTGGATCCACCATGATCCCCTCACTAGAAATATTATTACCTAAGAAAGTTACAACGTTCAACCGAAACTCACACTTTAGAGAACTTAGCATACAATTGTTGCTCCTTCAAGTTATACAACACAACCAGAGGTGATTGGCATGATCTATCTCTCTTTTATAATGCACCAAGATGTCATCAATAAACATAATGATAAAAAGATTCAGAAACTGCCTGAATACCGTATTAATCAAAGCCATAAATATCATCAGGGCATTAATCAAACCAAATGACATAACTAAGAACTCAAAGTGCCCATACTGAGTACGAAAAGTCATCTTAGGGATATCCACCTCCCTAATCTTAAGCGAATGATACCCAGACTAAAGATCTATCTTTAAAAAGAATTTGGCACATTGCAACTGATCAAACAAGTCATCTATCCTTGGAAGAGGATACTTGTTCTTAACTGTTACCTTATTCAACTGTCGATAGTTAATGCACGTCTGAAAGAAACCATCCTTCTTGCACATGAACAACAAAGGTGCACCCCATGGGAATACACTAGGATGAACAAACCCCTTATCTAGAAGATCTTTAAGTTGGTCCTTGAGTTCCCTCAACTTAGCAGGAGCCATTCTATAAGGAGTAATAGATATTGGACAAGTGTCCAAAATTAAATCATTACTAAACTTGATTTCCCTATGCAGAGGAACACCAGGAAGATCATTCGGAAAGACCTCATGAAACTAATTTACCACTGGAACCAAATGTAAAGAGGGACCTTCCAAGTTAGAATCTTTAACCCAAACCAAGTGATAAAGACACTCCTTGGAGATCAATCTACGAGATCTAAGATAAGAAAGGAATCTCCCCCTAGGAGCTTGGCAACCACTCTCCCACTCTATAAATGGTTCATCAGGAAATGTAAAGACAACCTTACGAGTCTGATAATCCAAGGATGCGTAACAAGAGTGTAACCAATCCATCCCAAGAATTATATCAAAATCCACCACATCCAGTTTAAACAGATCCACCAAGGTCTACTTGCCACCAACAGATCCCCCACACACCCTATAGACTCTCTTAGAAATAACCGAGTCACCTATCAGGGTAGAAATAGAAAAAAGATCTAAATAACCTCAGGATCAAAATCAATACACATAGCCACAAATGGGGCCACATAAGAAAAAATAGACCTCGCATCAAGCAAACAATACACATCACGAGAAAAAAGTTGTAACATACCTGTCACGACATTAGGTGATACCTTAGACTCCTATCAGGACGTAAGAGGGTCTAACTTATTCCATTCTATGTCGGTACTAGAAAAGGAGCAAACACAAATGAAACACTACTAGGTGTAAGAGCATAAGATGAAGCAATCAGAGCCTTAACCACTCATAATTTTTGAGCATCTGGCCTAATTGACCACACTTAAAACATGTGTCCCTCCCTTCAATGCAAAATCCATGATAAAAATAATGGCAGAACTGGTAAAAAGGGAATGAAGAAGTTGATTGAGCCCATTCTCCTGAAATTGGGCACTCTGTGCCTAAAAATTATTGCCACCCAGCTGACTCCTGTTACTTGAATATTTCGGGTAAGGAGCAATAGCTGTAGAAAAGGAACCAGAACTCCCCCACTTCTTCTTTTTCCATTTACCGCCATCCTGACCACCCTAATGTTGAGTGCCACCCTACTCAAGGAACCTGTGCCTCTTACTCTGCCTTTTCTTAAACTTTGACTATTTTCTCTTTTATTTCAACACTTGCTGTATATGAATCACCAATCTCGAAATATTTATATCCTTAATCAGCAAAGCAATCTTGCATTCAAGGATCAAATCCTAAGACAACCCAGAAGTGAACTTTCTTATCCTAGCCCTCATATCTAAAACTAAATACGGAGCATACGTGGACAACTGATGAAATTTCAAGGCGTATTCCTATCCTTATTCTCATATGACTAGGTTGCAATATCTTTGAGATGATAAGTTGCAAAGTTTACCTCTTCCATATTAGTGTCTGCATCACCCTAAATATCTTCTCCATCTCATCCAAGAAGCCTTGAGGATCCTCTTCTACTTTCACACCAGTAAAAATAGAAGGATTCATCTTTATGAACTGTCCAACACTTGAGGCCTCCGTAAATAGAACACTAGATGCATCCCACTCAGCCTGAGTAGAAACCAACTGAGCAATAGTATGAATCAATTGACAAAATTCTACATCAGTTACCTCTCCCTGAGATGGACTAGTAGCAATTAGTGGAACTCCAGAAATATCAAGGATAGGACCCCTATACCAAGTATGAACTCTATATATTGGGTGTAATATATCAAAATCATCCCCAGATGGGATAGAAGAATTTTCTTGTGTTCCAGATCAATGAGGCATGATCTAAAAAGTAAACAGACAAGGATTAGAGAGGATTCTAAGACTTAGACTCCAAGCTTAAAATTAGAATACCAAGAAAGTGAAATATTCCTAAATGTTTTATAGCCTCTCTCTTATGAGTGTGGTGTGCTACATACCCCTAAAAGAGACTCTACTAGACACGATTTTGTGGACTATCAATTAAAGATAAGCCTAAAGCTCTGATACAAACTTGACATGACCCAACCCGGGGCCTTATCATAATGAGCATCCCAAGTCTGACCCGGACCGGAGACTACCCCCGTTACCCAACCCAACCTCTAGCCGTCTTCCCTATGATGGCTGAATTTTGAGCATTTAACAAGATTATGTAACTATCCAATTCCAGAATCTAGGATAGGTTTATAGTGGAGACCGACCCAACCGAGTCCTACTGTCTAAACCCCATTCGATGGCCAAACTAAACCATAATCCAATCAGCCAAATAATAACCAAACTAAGATCCATAATATGAAAGGATGGAACAATGAGAAATTTAGTTCAACAGTATCATCCCCAATACCAATGCCAATACTAAGGTTGACACAATATCGATCCTGTCCATACCAACCTATAGTAGTTCCATAAAAGACTTTAAGCAAAAGAAAACTAATATTCAGTTGGGATATGCCCCCAACCATAGACAAAACCAATATTAATAAATAAATAAAAGTATATAAAAATATCCATGAAATAGAGCCTTCCGAAAGATGTAAGCTGACCACTTTAATCCAAAAGCTGATCCCAAATATCCAATAGTTAAGCAGGAGGAGTAGAATGGCTTGTTCCTACATCACGCAGGGATACAACCGCCCGAAGATAGGTTAAAGGGTGAATACTAGCATGAACTTAGGATAAAGATAAAATAATTCCATTCAGTAAAACCAAGTAAACCAACCATATGCATATAAATCATACATATATATAATCATGACGATAAAGGGACCTGCGTTTAGCATACATTAAAACCATTAACCTAGGTATATGAACCTTGACCATTATTAACTACCCACGGTCTATATGGGTCAAGTGTAACCCCCTGAATGAACCTCGATACGTGTAGCCGCATGAACCAGATATACCATAAAAGTAGGGGATTCCCAAGTACCATTCGCTCTCTATGTTACAAATGTACAATGTACTTAGAGAATTCCTTTGTCCCTCATAAGTATCATATATGTTTTCCATGACTACCTCT
The DNA here is from genome assembly GCA_030864225.1 of Capsicum baccatum var. pendulum. Lineage (NCBI taxonomy): Eukaryota > Viridiplantae > Streptophyta > Magnoliopsida > Solanales > Solanaceae > Capsicum > Capsicum baccatum. Next base: position 45,996,749 of record CM061554.1, read on the forward strand.
CAGGTTGGCAAATATGAGTTTTCAATTTTCGTATGTTGGACTCCCACCTTTATGGTTAGCTATCACACCTATAAGACCCCTAAGATCCTAGCACGTTTTAGATTACTATTGCATATTAAAGGGGTCAAAGACTTAGAAAAATTTCACTAAGTGTTGGACCTCTAAAATAGTAGCAGCAGGTGATTATCCTGTGGTTCTCGCTCTAGTACGATGCTTGGGAAGCCCTCGATAGAGCCTGCAGAGCCCACTTCATTCTGGTACTCTAGAGGCCGCGATGCTCGCTCCATCGTCTGCCCCTTATTTTCCATCTTTTGTTTCCATTTTTTCAAAGGCAATTGGGTCTTTTTCATTCACCTAATAGGTCCATAACACGGGATTAAAGGTCCCAAAAGCATAATTAGTCATCTTTTACTCAAATTATCTCAAAAGAAAACCATTCTCTCTCAAGAACAAACCCTAGCCTCTTTAAGATTCAAGCTCAAGCATCAAGAAATCACCAAGAACCTTCACTAATTCTTTAATTAAGGTATGTTAGATGTTCCATGGTTCCTATTTACCCATGGAGTCTAACAATCTGTTTTCAAGTTTAAAGTTATTATTTTTATATGTTGCTGTGAATTATCTACATGAACTATTACGAACTTTGATTTCAAATCATGTTTACCATGTGTTTTCATTGGAATTTGTCCATGATACATTTGAATGGTGATTTTTGCATGTCACGTACTTAACTCATGATTTTAGTATTGAAATTATGTTATTATCTCATCTTTTAACCATTTCCATGCCTAAGTTTATGAATTCCAAGTGTTTGATGAAATGCCTAGGTGATTGGGTTTTAAACATTGACTACTTATTATGTTTTGAAGCTTTAGTATGTTTCTATTGTTATTGTTATCGAGTCCTAGGGGTTATGAATACCCAAAAATTTAGTTTTTTACTTAGTCTCAGTATTTTTAGAATGGTTTCGAATATATTTTAGTATTATCAGTGCAGTCAGTTATCCTATAAGTCAAGTTTAGATCAGTTCAGTAATTTGAGTCAGTTCAGTTGAGAGTAAGATTTAGCATCGAGCGAACCCAGAGATGAGGGCTCACCTGCCAGTTGAGGGTGTGGGATTTCGTAGTAAATCCCTGTGTTCTAAAACTACATAGCTAGCGTAGGTTGAGATGTTAACCTGTCAGTTAAAGGTTGACACATATCTCACTAGAGCACCTGCCAGTATAGGGTGACTCTTTAGTCCTTCGGGACTTCACCTTAGTGGTTCCACACATCTATGTGTTAGTACCCATGGCACAGTACTGACACCCTTCTAACTGGGGTCATAGGTTGGACCCGATTAATTCATATTAAGGCATGTCGGTAAGATGATAGCTCCCACAGTCTTAGTCCAGTCTCAATTCGATAGTCAGTTCAAGTTTTCTTGACCATAACATACAGTTTATCAGTTAAATCAAAACTCATATTTTAGTATTCCAGTCTACAGTCTATTTCAGTATCATGTTATATGCTTGGTCATGCATTCTCAGATTTTATAGCTTTCACGCATACTATGCATCAGTTATCTCATGTTGTTCATTCAGCCAGTTATTAATCATGCACATGAGCCCATATATATCATTATAACCCCATATAGAATACCAGTACATTCAAATTACTGACCTCATACTCGTTTTTTGCGCTATGAAGTATTATATCATAGGTTCGTACACTCAGGTTCCTAACCGCACTTAGATATTCCAGTGCATCAACAATAGTGGAAAGTCCTCATATTTCAAGGATCGATTATATGTATTTATATATTTAAGTTCAGTAGTTAGTTGGAGTTAGTTGGGGCCTGTCCTATCAACTCTTAATCAGTCAGTTTTAGAAGCTTTTTGACACTTCAGATAGTCAATCAGTTTTTCATTATTTTATTAGTTTTTAGATAGTTGTTTTAAGACTTATGATTTATAAATGTTTTAGTATTTAAACCTTACAGTGCATTTTAGTTATTTTACACTTATGTATATTGTTATTATTATTCAGTGCTCACAACAGGTACCAACTCATGAGTTGGCTTGTGGTATTTTGGGACTGTAAGAATCGTGTGGCATCCAAGGTGTAATCTTGGGGCATCATAAACTTGGTATCAGTTCCTAAGGTTTTAAAGTGTCCTAGGGAGTCTGAAATCCATGTTGAGTAGAGTCTTGTGCATGTGTGTGAAGTGCACCACACTTATAGACAAGAGGCTACAAGACATTTTAGGAAAAAGTTTTCCTTCTTTTAGTTTTCATGTCATGAGAATGAGAATGAGCTCAATTTAACCTCTCTTTATAACTCAATCTTTATTACATTTACAAAACATGCCTCTTAGAATGAATAACGGAAGGAGAAATGGAAACCATCCTGTACCTACACCATTTCAGGAAGATCTCCTGAACGAGCATGTCTCTCATGCCAAATTCAGAGATGCATTCACTACTTTAGCTAACTCAATAGAAGCTCAAAATAATTAGCATTCTTTTATCCCAACCATTCCAGTAGATAATACCACCGCAGCTAGGATTCAGGACTTTAGTCGAATGAACCTTTTTTGTTTGGGGATCCAAGTTTGATGAGGATCTGCAACAGTTCCCTGGTATAGTTTAGAAGGTAACTGCCATTATGGGTGTGACTTCTAGTGAGAGTGCAGAGTTGTGCGGTTACCAGTTACAGGATGTAGCTTACACCTGGCATAAGTAGTGTAAGGGAAATAGAGGCGTAGATATAGGTCCTGTTGAATGGGAGGAGTTTTCTACAGCCTTTGTAGATAGGTTCTATCCTTTGGAGTTCTGGGAAGCTAAGGTTCTAGAGTTTATTAACTTGAAGCAGGGAAATATGACTGTGAAAGAGTATTCACTTAAGTTTACAAAGCTGGCCAGGTATGCTCTTCATGTGGTATCTGATAACCAATCTAGGATGAGTAAGTTTGTCTCTAGTGTAGCTGATAGAGTGGGCAAGAAGTGTAGGATCGCGATTAATTAAAGATATTGACTCATCTTAGATTATTCTACATGCTCAACAAATTAAGGAGCAGAAGTTTAAGAAAAGAGAGAGGGAAAATATGAGATCCAGAAGAGGTAGCTTTAGTTTTTCTCAACAAAGGTCGGAGGGTGGTAACCATCCTTAATTTCATCAGAAATCTTTAGCCTCAAACCATATTCAGCTAGTGCGCTAGTGCTAAAGTTCAGAAATAATAACCAAGATAGGGCACCAGGCCCTACGCCCAAAGGTAGTGTTAATAGTGGTCGCACAAATTCTCTTTGCTAGAAATATGGTAGAAATTATTAGGATGCTGATAATAGTGATCCACTTCCCAGAATTAATCCACTTCTCAGCATGGATTCACTCCACTATAGATATAGAGTCGTTTAATTTTAGTTTCTAGATAAACCATTTATTAAATGGAAGGGTAGTACTTCAGTGCTTAGGGGTCAGCTTGTTGAGTACCTTAGAACGAGAAAATTAATATCTAAGGGGTGTATCTACCATCTTGTTTGAGTCAAAGACTCTAACTTAGTAGTTCCCAATATCGAGTCAATTTTAATAGTGAGGTAATGTCTTTATGTGTTTTCTGAAGATCTTTCTATAGTTTCCCTCGAAAGAGAAATTGACTATGGAATAAACCTTTTTCTAAATACCCAGCCTATCTTTATTCTTCCCTACATAATGGCTCCAGCTAATCTTAGGGAGTTAAAAGAATAGTTGAAAGATCTCTTATATAAGGAATTCACCAAGCCCAGTGTTTCTCCATGGGGCTCTCTAGTCCTTTTTGTGAGAAATAAAGACGGTTCTCTTAGAATGTGTATCGATTATCGTCAGTTGAACAAAGTCATAATCAAGAATAAGTATCCACTTCCCAGAATTGATGACTTTTTCAACCAACTTTAGGGTGCTAGTTATTTCTGTAAGATAGACCTCAGATCCGACTATCATCAGCTAAGAGTCAGTTAATGAGACATTCCAAAAATAGCTTTCAGAACTCGGTATGGTCACTTTGAATTTCTCGTCATGGCCTTTGGTCTAAAAAATGCCTCAGCAGTTTTCATAGGCTTTATAAACATAGTGTTCAATTAGTACTTGGACATGTTCGTCATAGTCTTCATAGATGACATCCTTGTCTATTCCCATAATAAAAATGACCATGCAGACCACCTCAGAATAGTATTGCAGACTCATAGAGCCTATCAGTTTTTCACCAAATTTCGTAAGTACGAGTTTTCTCTAAGATCAGTAGATTTTATTGGCCATATTTTTTTCGGTGGTGGCATTAAAGTTGACCCTCAAAAGATCAAAACAGTAAAAAACTAGCCCAGGCCTATCTCTTCATCAGATATCAGGAGTTTCTTAGGTTTGGATGGCTATTACCGATGGTTCGCTGAAGGTTTTTCATCTATTGCATCCCCATGTCCAGATTGACTTATAAAAAATTCAAGTTTTAGTGGTCAAATTCTTATAAGAAGAGTTTTTCGGAATTGAACTCGACTCACCTCAACACCAGTTTTGACTTTGCCAAATGATTCAGATGGGTTTGTTGTATACTGTGATGCTTCTAAAGTTAGTTTGGGTTACATTTTATTGCAGAGAGGTAAGGTCATAGCCTATGCCTCTAGACAGCTTAAGCACCATGAAAAGAATTATCCTACCCATGATCTTGAGTTAGTAGTTATTGTTTTTTCCTTGAAAATTTGAAGGCATTATCTTTATGGGGTTCATGTTGATGTGTTCATTGATCACAAAATTTTACAGTATGTGTTTTGGCAAAAATATCTGAATCTTTATCAGAGAAGGTGGTTAGCATTGTTGAAGGACTATGATATGAGTGTTTTGTATCATCTAGACAAGGGACAATATAGCGGCAGATGTCCTTAGTAGATTGTCTATGGGTAGTGTTGTTTATGTTGAGGATAGTAAAAAAAAGTTAGTCAGGGAGGTTCATCATCTTTCTAGACTAGGTGTTCATTTAGTTGATTCAGCAGATGGTAGTGTATGGGTTAGAATAGTTCAAAATCTTCCTTGGTTGTCGAGGTGAAAGAAAAGCAGGATAGGGATCCCAGTCTAGTTAAGTTGAAGGAGTTAGTCAAAGACCATAAAGTAGAGGTTTTCTCCCAAGGGGGAGATGGTGTGTTGCGTTGACAGGATAGGCCGTGCATGCCATATGTTAATAGTTTGAGACAACAGATTCTAACCAAAGCGAATGGTGCACATTATTCTATTCACCCATGAGCCACTAAAATTATCATGATTTATAGGAAATCTATTGGTGGAGTGGTATGAAGAGAGATATTGGAGAGTTTATGGCCAAGTAGGCTAATTATCAGTAGGTTAAGGTTAAGCACCAAAGGCCTAGTGGTACTATGTAGGAGTTCAGCATACCCACTTGGAAGTGGGAAGAGGTGAACATGGATTTTGTGACAGGGTTGCCTCGTTCACATCGCCAACATGATTCAATTTGGGTTATTATAGACAGAAGGACTAATCAACCTATTTCTTTCAATTCCATACTTCTTATTCAGCCGAAGATTATTCCAAAATCTATATTAGAGAGTTGGTTAGGTTGCATGGAGTCCTGCTGTCCATCATTTTAGATAGAGGTACTCAGTTTACCTCTCACTTTTGGAAAGCTTTTCAGAAAGGTCTTGGTATCCAAGTTTGTCTTAACACAGCCTTTCACCCTCAAACAGATGGTCCTAGAGGACATATTGAGATCTTGTGTTATCGACTTTAATGACAATTGGGATGATCACTTGTCATTGATTGAGTTCTACAATAACAGTTATCATTTTGATTTTCAAATAGCTTCATTTGAGGCTCTTTATGGGAAAATACATAGATCTCCTATTGGTTGGTTTAAGGTAGGATAGACAGCGTTGATAGGGACAGATTCAGTATTTGATGCGTTAGAGAAAGTTTAGTTAATTAGAGAGAGCTTAAGACAGCCCAATGTCATCAGAAATCCTATGCAGATGTGCATAAAAGAGATATCAAATTTGCAGTTTGAGACTTGGTTTATTTGAAAATATCTCCCAGGAAGGAAGTGAAGAGATTTGGTAGGAAGGGTAATCTTAGTCCCCGATATATTGTCCCTTACAAGATCTTGAGCTATTTTGGAAAGGTATCTTAAGAGCTTGAGTTACCTACAGATTTAACGTCAGTGCACCCAGTGTTTCATGTCTCTTTGTTAAAGAAGTGCATTGGTGACCCAACTGTCGTTGTTCCTTTAGAAATCTTAGATGTTCAAGATAACCTTTCTTACGAAGAAATCCCATTCGAGATATTAGATCACCAGATTCACAGACTAAGGAACAAAGAAGTTCCCTTTGTCAAAGTTCTTAATCGAAATTAGTCTATTGAGGGAGCCACTTGGGAAGTAGAAGCAGATATACGAACCAAATACCCTCATATATTCTTTGCAAGCTCATACTCAATTTAAGGTAATAGTTTTCCTTAGATTATCTCTTTTCCATTCTCAGTTCCATCCATATAATCATGTTCATGTCATTGCATGCATTCACGAATCAGTTCAGTCAGTTATCATGTTTCAGACTCAGCCATGTAAGTATTTTTTTAGTTATGCATATTCATCCAGTAATCACAATATTTCTCAGCTTAATTAGTCTCATTCGAGGATGAATGTTACCAAGGGGGAGATATTATAAGACCCCATAAGATCCTAGCTCTTTTCAGCTTACTATTGCATGTTAAAGGGGTCAAAGACTTAGAAAAATTTCACTAAGTGTTGATACTTACTCATATCCAAGGTCCCTTAAACTTCAATGATTTCATTTTTGACCTTCTTGGCCTTAGAATGTCAATTTCAAAGTTAATTCATGATTGGGGGTGTCATGGGTACGTCTCGGTTGAGTTTCGAAATTTTTGGAAGAGCATAAGGGCATGTTCAGACTTCCAAAATAGTAGCTGAAGGCGATTAGCCCGCGGCGCCCGCTCCAGTCTGGCACTGCGAAGCCCACGACGCCCGCTCCATTGCTCGCCACTTATTTTCTAGCTTTTGTTTTCATTTTTTCAAGGGTAATTGGGTCTTTTCTGTTCATCTAATAGGTCTGTAACATGGGATCGAAGGTCCCAAAAGCATAATTGGTTATCTTTTACTCAAATTCTCTCAAAAGAAAATCATTATCTCTCAAGAACAAACCCTAGCCTCTTCAAGATTCAAGCTCAAGCTTCAAGAAATCACCAATAACCTTCACTAATTCTTCAATAAAGGTATGATAAATGTTCATCCATGGGTCTTTTTCACCTATGGAGTCCAAGAATCCATTTTCAAGTATAAAGTTATGATTTTTACATCTCGTTATGAATTATCTACTTGAAGTTATGAACTTTGATTTCAAATCATACTTACCGTGTGTTTTCATTGGAATTTGTCCATGACATATTTGAATTGTGATTTTCCCATGTCACATCCTTAACCCATGATTTTAGTATTGAAATTATGTTATTAGCTCATGTTTTAACCATTCCCATGCCTAAGTTTATGAATTCTAAGTGTTTTATGAAATGCCTAGATGATTGGGTTTTGAACATTGTCTACTTATTATGTTCTAAAATTTTAGTGTGATCCTATTGTTATTGTTATCGAGTCCTGGGAGTTATGAATACTTGAAAACTTAGTTGTTTACTTAGTATCAGTATTTTCAAAATGGTTTCAGATATATTTGAGTATTATTAGTTCAGTTAGTTATTCTATCAGTCAAGTTTAGATAAGTTCAGTAATCTTAGTCAGTCAGTTCAGTTGGAAATAGGATTTACCACCGAGCGAACCTAAGGATGGGGGCTCACCTGCCATTTGAGGGTGTGACCTTTAGTAGCAATCGTGTATATTAGAAATACATAGCTAGCGTAGGTTTAGATGTTGACCTGCCAGTTGAGGGTTGAGACATATCTCACTAGAGCACCTGCCAATAGAGGATGACTTTTTAGTCCTTTGGGACTTCACTTTAGTAGATCCACGTAGCCATGTGTTAGTACCCATGGAACAGTACTGACACCCTTCCAACTGAGGTCATAGGTTGGACCTTAATTAGCTCATATTGGGGCATATCTGTTAGATGATAGCTCCCATAGTCTCAGTCCAGTCTCAGCTCGAAATTAGTTCAGGTTTGCTTAACCATAGCATACAGTTTATCAGTTAAATTTGTACTCATATTTCAGTATTCCAATTTACAGTCTATTTCAATATCATGTTGTATGTTTGATCATGCATTATCAAATTTTATAGATTTCATGCATACTATGCATCAGTTATCTCATGTTGTTCATTCAGTTTGTTATTATTCATGCGCATGAGCCATGCATAGCAGCCTAACCCCATATAGCATACCAGTACATTCAAAGTACTGACCGCATACTCGTTTCTTGCACTATGATGTATCATATCATAGGTTTGGATGCCCAGGTTTCCAACCGCACTTAGACATTCCAGCGCATCAGTAGCAGCAACAGTGGTGAGTTCTCATATTTTGAGGACTGGTTATGTTTATTTCAATATTTCAGTTCAGTAGTCAATTGGAGTTAATTGGGGCCTATCCCATCAACTCTTAATAGTCAGTTTTAGAGGATTTCGGACACTTTAGATGGTCAGTCAGTTTGTCATTATTTTATCAGTTTTAAGATAGTTGTTTTTTGATAGTTGTTTTCAGACTTATGATTCATAAATATTTTAGTATTTAAATCTTATGGCATATTTCAGTTATTTCGCATATGTTTATATTGTTATTATTAATCAGTGCTCACAGTAGGTACCATCTCATGGGTTAACTTATGGTCTTTCGGGACTGTAAGCAGCTTATGGTGTCCAGGGTGTACTCCCATGGCGTTACAACACCCCACCATCCTTTCCCAATTAAAACCATTTTTCATCCAACCCATTCATTACTAACCAAGGCTATAATTAGTGGTATCATCATACCGACTATAACTTGCAAGTATTATTGTTCGCCAGCCTCAAGTGATTAAGGGACTCTCATGTACCCATAGATCACATTAACAAGTTAACTTGGGGGAGTCCCATGTACCCCACAAGTGTTCCATTATTATGATTACTTGTGGGGTTCCATTGTACCCTACAAGTGTTCCACTATTATGATTACTTGGTGGATTCCATTGTACCCCACAAGTGTTCCATTAATATGATTACTTGGGGGATTCCATTGTACCCCGTAAGTGTGTTTATTTAACTAAATCATTTCATTTAACCATTATAAACCACGTAAACCATTTAGGGTTCTATTACCAAACCACATCATGCAATATTTTCCATTAAATCCAAACATTATAGTAAAAGCATTCTCATAGGCATTTTATCAAACATATTGGGAGTATAGTATTTTCCAAACCAATTTCAATTACCAATTAACCATTCCCATAAAACCAAGTATCCAAACCACCATTAAAACATTGTAAATACATAATTAAAATATGAGAAAATCATAACCAAGTATTTATAATCAAAACCCCCAATAGATATTTGAAAACCAAAAGCATATAATAATCATGCCATGAAAACATTATATAAAACCATGCCTTTAGTTAGAACTAACAATGAGGGAAGAGAACATGCCTTATACAAAGAAGATGATAAAGAGAAATCACCAACACAAGCCCCAATTTGATCCTCTAGATGAAACCCTAGCATTTCTTTACCCAAAAGCCTTAGAGAAGGTTAGAGAGTGTTTAAGAGAAGTTTCTAAGTGTTAAAAGATAGAGTAATATTGTCAATAGCCTCCCAAGTGGTTTAGAAGTCGTGGTCCTTATTAAGTTAAGTAGGAAAATATCTAGGTTTCCCCTACTTAAAAGCACCTAAATCCGGTCGGGGGATACGACTGTCCATACCAGTCGTACCCTCCAATACTTGTAGTACCCACCACTCGTACCCATGGTCATCTTCATTGGACCCAACACTATCCAAGGTACGACTCACCCCAAACCATGTCGTATCCAAGTATATGACTAGTACCCTCGACCTGTACCCCTGGCAGAATAGAATCCCAAGAGCTTTGAACAATATCCACCATACGAGTTTATGGTACGACTCATACCCTAGATAACGGCTCATGGTGAGCCATTCGTACTCAGATCCATCTTAAGTTACTAAGTCTAAGACTATGTTAAGGGGAAAACCAATCCAAACAACCCGTATCCACCAATATGACTCGCACCACCCAAGTCGTATCCATTTCAGTAACCAAATATGTCTTACCAACCAACACTGGACAGCATACGACTACCCCATATAAATCATATCCCAACATACGACTGGTACCCCTTAGTCGTATCCTGTCCAGAGACCAAAAATTCATAAAATTTTCTAAGGTTCAGTAATCCAGGAACCCAGGTGTTTCAATAATTTGCATGTATATATATATATATATATATATATATATATATATATATATATATATATATATATATTATAAATAATATGCATGTGTGTGTATATATATATATATATATATATATATATATATATATATATATATATATATATATACATATATAAGTAAGAAAAAATACTATTATGTATGTATAAAGTACTAACGATATATGTATATATATATATATATATATATATATTTGTTTGTTTTACAAATAATATATATGTGTGTATATGTGTGTGTATTACATATATATATATATATATATATATATAGGTAAGAAAAAAATATTATTATGTATGTTTAAAGTACTAACGATATATGTATATATCATAAATGTTGAAGGTATAAAATTTGTTTAATATGGATAATAATGTAAAAATGCTATTACAACTACAAACGATATATGTATTTAATCGTATATACAATTTCAAACTTTGCTTAATCTTATATACAAAAATAAATTACAATTGTTATTAATAATACTCTTGCAAAAACTTTATAATATGGACATAGCATAATATGTATATTTAAAGGATTACTCCATACTAAATATATGTGTATACAAGCAATTGTGTTGTATGAATAATATATGTGTATATAAACGACTGTACCATAAATATCTGTATGCATAATAATTCATATGCAATTACACAATGTATATACACATTATCATATATTTAAAAAATATTCAACTATCGAACATACAGAAAACAATCTTATATATATGCTATTTATTGCACCAAACCATGATAAAACAATCAAAACTATAATTTAAAATAAAAAATTACTACATTGATAAGCTTTGATTCATATTCATTTACACAAAAATACTGATCTATCTCAAAGAAAATTCAAATTGAAACTAAGTAGATTCAATATAAATAACAAAATAAAGTATCTGTTGTAATCTCTATAAAATTATAATCATCTCACTACCATCATACTCAAATAGTGGTGTGATAGACCTATTCGGGCTTTTGTCATCACTTACTGCATCTTTATAATTATTTTGAGTCTCGTGGTTCAAAAGAAGTGCAGTATATAGGGTATGGAAGACTTCCACATCAAATTATTTTAGTGATCCATGTATAGCTTTTTCTCAATCGAGTCAAAATAAAGTTTTGGTACTCGGACGATATGTATTTTTTCAGACATAATAAATCGATGAATGAAATAGAGAATGACAATAGTCAAAGCATCATCGTCATTCTCACACCATACTTTGTTCTTGAAAGCCTAACAACGCTACTTTGTGAGGCTCTTCTTTACCCTCAAAATAATCTGAATGAATATTTTTTGCACACTTGTGTCAAATTTAAGACAACTTTAAAAGTAACATAATTTAGATCGGATACCATTGCAAATTTTCTTAATGTAAATCTTAATGAGTATTCATTAAACCACATCATGAGAGCATCCGTGGAACTGGTTTTCGACTCAAGAGACAAAACATATCTAAATATTTACGATTGAACCCGAGTATTGATCAAAGCATGTACGTATAAATCTTTCAAGTTGTTCACCTGATATCTTCTGTTTTAAAGTATTAAATAGTTGCCTCTCCATGTAACACACCACATGTGAAAATTTATTAGGAAGATCACTCATGACAAAAATGCAATCTTGTTAAATCAAAATATCATAAACGTGCAATAAAAATTTAGAAAATGATAAAAATTTATACGTTTAGTACAAATGTATAAAAAGCATAAACATTTATAAAATCTGATAAATAACTAATGTCAAATAGAAGAATTAATTTAATTTATACAAATCAACTCTAGATAATAAAATGTAAATATATATATATATATATATATATATATATATATATATATATATATATATATATATATATATATATATAAACACGTGAAAGTTTGAATCAATATAGTTTATACAAACTAATACATAGTATTTCACTTGAATGGATATTATGTTAGAAATGTATATGTCTATATACTAACATACTACAGTTGACATGGTATCCATATATAAGAATGTATTTAGGCATATGCAAAAACATCTTGGAGTGATTCACAATATCATTGATCCCCCTTTGGATTGAAAAACTCTAAAACCTTTTTCCCTTTTTATCTTTGCTAGCAGATTTAATAATTTTTCTTTGTTTTCTATATTTTGTACCGACCATCAATATTTTGAAAGTGTCAATTAATTCATCTTTCAATTGTAAATTTATCATGATATTTTGCATATTATAATAATTGCTACAATTTTTTATACGTGACTCTGCTCTTAATTTGTGCTCTTTCAATTTCGCTACAAAATCTGCATTGTCACTATCTCATTGAGAAACATACAAATCAAACGACAGGGTGTCGCCATTAATTGGAGCTACAAGTTCAATCTCTTTTGTCAATCTCCTATAAGAAAATTTCTTAGTCATTTGAAACAAGTAATTGTTTACTTGAAATCCTAATTGACACTAAGAATAGGAAAAATTGAAAGAAACTTAGTGGCACATACATGGAAAGATAGAAAATACATGAAAAAATAAAAATAAAAAAACTAATCTCTCTCTCTATATATATAATATGAAGATTACTCTAAAATCATCAATGTATATCCAAATAGATGTTTAGGGATAATAAATTACTCAAAAATCTTCAATACATACCCAAAGCAGCTATTTAGGAATGACAATATGCGAATGAATTAAGAGAAATGTTTGCTTTGAAATATATTTAAGAACTGTGTAGCTATATCAACCGCTAAATTAGTCAATTATCTAAGAGAGAAAGATAGTTAGAAAAATCAATTATATGAGAGAGTGTTAAGACTTATAAATTTTTGATGATTGACAAGAGGTCATGGAACAAGTAAGCATAGTTGGATCATGAAAAAATCCTTTAAAAGAGTTCAACTTGCAAGAGGATTTTTTGTGGGTAAATTCATATGAGTAAAAATAAAGGATAGAAAGTTTGTTTCTCAGATAAACATTAGAAGATTATCATGTGATGAAAAGAAGAGTTAGAGTTTGACTACACAACACAATAAAAGAGTCCAAGAAGCATGAGAGTCCTTGTGGAGTACAAAGTTGTAATACCCCGTATATTTCTAACCTAAAAAATGAACCATTGTTCCTACGTATGAAATCTCCTATCCTATGATTCATATTTGAGTACATGACTTACAATGAGAATACTAGTGAGAAGATAGCTTGTGATGTGTTCAGTGTGTTCGTAAGAGTCACTTAAAGTAAGGCAAGCTAAGAGCTTTTGAATCCATCAAGTTTTAGTGTTTGATTTTACAAGAGTCATCTTTGAAAGAGCATAACTTGATGTATATGTGTTATTTTGGCATATTTATACCCACCAAATTGTAGAGGATCGAATTATCTTTCCAACTATACTAATTTTACCAAAATCCAACACCCGAACAAGAAGTTATAGCTTTGCAAAGTGGAGTACGTCGCCTAACAATCGCCTAAGGCTACTAGAATGGTTATTCCATAAGTTGTTCGCCGCATATATTATGGCCCAAGTGATGTAAACACCTTATTTTTGAGTTATTTTAAAGGCAAAATGGGGATTTCTCACCCTATATAAGCCTATAACACGGGATTTAACCCCAATTCAACCAAAATATAGTTACTTCTCTCAAAATTTTCTTAATAACAAATTAGGGTTCTCAATTGGAGATTCAAATTTAAGAAAATTTCACCGTAAATCTTCGAGGAATCAAGAACTAAGGTATGCATAGTATTGATTTATGGATTCCTTTCATCCATAAAGCTCAAGAACCCTATTTCAAATTATAAATCATGATGTTTATGTTGTGGTTTGGTTGTAACCATGTTTATTTTGGTGTATTATTCCCAAGTTGGGGTCTTTATGTATTTTTCATGAAACTACGTTAGCATGCAAGTTGAAATCCATGAATTGAGTTGTTTATGATGTGTAATTTGATGATTACACCTATGCCCTAAGTTTTGAATGTAAGACATTTGATAAAATGCCTAAGAGGATAGAAATTACGTATTATATCTCAATTGTGATCCATATGATGAGTGCATATTTTACCCTTATGTTCAAATGACTCTCATGCTATTGATGTGCAATGTAGATGTTTATTGGAATGCTTATGATGCTAGAGTATGAAACTATGACATTTATTACATGCATTCCTACCATGCACAAGGTTATGATAACCATGTACTTCGTGAAATCCCCAACTTATTGTATTATAAGTTGTTGATGTTGGTCTTGTATTCAAGAATTTCATGCCATGTCAGTTTTCTTCTATTGAGTCTTGGGGTACTTGCACCCGATAATTTAGCTGTGTGCCTAGAGCCAGTGTCATGTTTTCACGATAACCTTAGTCAAGCTATGTTCAATAGAATTCAGTCAGTCATGTGACTCAGAAAAACTCAGTAAACTTATTAATCCCAGTAATATCAGAAAGCTCAGAAATTTAGTAATCTCAATAGTATTCCGTCAATCAACGGAACTCAATGAACTCAGTCCAGTCTAGTTTGGTTAATCATGTTCAGTATCTATTCATATGGGAGTAGGATTTATCACCGAGTGAATCGAAGGATGAGGACACACATTGATAGTTGAGGGTGTGATCATTAAAAGCAATCCTTTTATTCCAGAACTATGCAGCCAACATATATTGAGACATCAACGCTGACAGATAAGGGTTGATAAGGTATAAAAACACTGTCAGATGAGGGTCCCATTATTCTCTTTTGGGGACACTGCCAGATGAGGTCAACCACAACTTGTCTTTACCAGAGGCGCGGTATTGATACCCTTCCAATTGGGATTATAGATTAGACCCCAACTCAGCTATAATGCATTATTTGGGGCATGTCGGTTAGATGACTACTTCCCATAGTCTTAGTCTTAGTAAAAGAACTCATAAAGTCCTTCACATTTCAGGACTGTCAGATACAGTCAGCTCAGCACAGTACAAAACTCAGCTAGTTCTATCAGAACCTAGACTGTCAGATATAGTCACTCAATATCAGTTATCAGTAACTCATGTTATCAGTAATCAGACTCAGTAATCAGTATCATCACGAATTCAATTACAGTCACTTATTCATGCATGTATTCTCACGTTCATATTACACAGTTAGTTAGTATTGTTCATGCATTTGAACCCTTTTCATTCAGCCTACCTTATATGCATATCAGTCCATTCAATCATACTGACGCATTTGAGCTATGGTGTTTTATTCTATACCATAGGTTCAGAAGCACAAGCTCCAGAGCATCAGTAGCATTCTAGTTTCAGCCGTCAGAGTTAGCAGTGAGTCCTCATCCTTGGAGGACATGATCATTACTTTATTTCTTCATTACTTAGTTTATTTCAGTAGTTGGAGTTAGTTGATGACATATCCCATCAACTCTTTATTCAAACAATTCAGTTTTTTAGAGGTTTTTCAGACTACAATATGTTCAGACAGTTTTATTTTAGTTTTTTTGGTATTGATATACCGTACTTTCAGATGTTATGTTTTATTACTTTTGAACCTTATGGCTTTTCAGTCTTTATTTCCGCATTTATACAATATATTATGCAGTGTTCAGGTACAGATATTAGTCATGAGTTAGTTTGTGGTCGTTCGGGGTCATGAGCATCGTGTAGCATTCCGAGTATCAGATTTGGGGACTTACAAACTTGGTATCAGAGCCTAAAGTTCAACAATGTCCTAGGAAGTCTGAAAAGCCACATCTAGTAGAGTCTTATGCATAGGTGTGTTATGCACCACACTTATGTATAGGAGGCTATGAGATGTTTTAGGAACAGTTTTTCTTATTTCAATATTCATATCGTGCCAGTGAGAATGAGCTCAAATTTAAATCTTAGTCTAGTCTATTTCTCCCTTTCGTTATAGAACATGCCTCCAAAGGAATAATGAATGGAGAACTGAGAATCAGTCAGCACCTCCGCCCATTTAGAAAGATTCTCTAGACGAGCATGTCTTTTATAGTGAATTCAGAACCAAGTCCCTTACCTTATCTTACTCAATAGTATCTTAGAGCAATCAGCAGGCTATTTTTCCACCCAGGAATATGATTAATGCCAAGCAGATTGAGGTAGGAAGGCATAGAAAGAGAGAAAATAAGATAGTGAGAACAAGTAATTTTAATTTCACTCAGTCTAAGTCAGAGGGTGGTAACCGTTATTAGTTTTACCCAAAGCCATCTATTCCAATTCCTTCCTTAGCTATTGCTCCAGCTTTTAAATTCAGAGAAAGGGCACTAGGTCCTAAACCTCAGGGCAGTGGTAGCAGTGCCTGGACCAATCCTCTTTATCAGACTTGTGGCAAGCATCACAAGGGTGTTTGCAAAGCTGGCAGTGATGTTTGCTTTAAATATGGCGAGTCAGTTCATAGAGTATGATATTTTCCGAAGGCTTGTCTACGAAGTCATCATAACTATCCTTCAATTTGGTTCGATTGCCTGAATCAGCAGGGTGCCAGATCCAGTGCCACCAATAGGCAACGTCCAAATAGACTCTACGCTCTTCAGTCCTGACAGGATCAGGAAAATTATCCTAATGTAGTCACTGCTATGTTACAGTTCTTTCACTTGCATGTTTACACTTTGCTAGATCCAGGAGCTTTCTTGTTTTTTGTTACTCCTTATATAGCAGTTGATTTTGGAGTCAGTCCTAAAATTCTAGCAGAGCCCTTCTCAGACTCTACCCCAGTGGGTAAAACCATCATAGCCCAGTGGGTATACAGGAACTTCCCAATTATAGTATCTCAGAAAGTCACTTCAACAGACTTAGTCGAATTAGAGATGACTAATTTCGAAATTATTCTCGACATGGATTAGCTTTATTCCTGCTATGCTACAGTCGATTGCAGAAATAGAATTGTCCAGTTTCAGTTTCTGAATGAACCAGTCCTTGAGTGGAAGGGTAGTATTTTGGCATTCAGGGGTCAGCTTGTTTCCTACCTACGGGCTAGGAAAATAATATCTAAGGGATGTGTCTATCAATTTTTTTGAGTTAAGGACGCTAGTTCTGAAACTCCCAGTCTTGAGTCAGTTCTAGTAGTGAATGAATACATAGATGTCTTTCCCAAAGATCTTCCAGGAATTTCTCCTGAAAGAAAAGTAGACTTCGACATTGATCAACTTCCAGATACTCAGCGCATATCTATTCTGCCATACAGAATGGCAATAGCAGAACTAAGGTAACTAAAAGAACAGTTGAAGAATCTCCTAGATGAGGGACTCATCAGACCTAGTGTTTCCCCGTGGGGTGCACCAGTCTTATTCGTGTGAAAGAAAGACGATTCCCTCAGAATGTACATAGATTACCATCAGCTTAATAAAGTCAAGGTCAAGAACAAGTATCCACTTCCCAGAATCAATGACTTGTTTGACCAACTTCAGAGTATCAGTTAATTTCTATAAGATAGACCTTAGATTATGCTATCATCATCTCAGGGTCATAGAATGTGACATTCCAAAAATGGCTTTTTAAACTCGGTATGGTCACTTCGAATTCTTATTCATGTCATTTGGTCTTACCAATGGCCCAGCAACGTTCATAGTTTTGATGAACCGAGTGTTCAACCAGTACTTAGACATAATCGTCATAGTCTTCATATATGACATCATTGTCTATTATCAAAATGAGCATGATCCTGCAGACCATCATAGAATAGTATGACAGACCCTCAAAACCCATCAGTTATCATGATATCTATTCATGCCCCATATGTCAACTCTATGATCATCACTCATATTTGTAAATGTTTGTGAAAATTATGTACACTTACGGTTCCTATTATAAGGAGTTCCAGTTCACTCAGTGTTACAAATCATGTTCCATGAGTACAGAAATTTCAGATTTAGGTCATGCAACTCATGAATCATACACTTATGTCATTATTTACATTATGCTCAGCTCACATAACTCATGCTCCACTCCTAATGATCAGCCAAACTCAGACTATGTCACGTATACCCTTAGTTTAGATCCCTTGGTGAATCCGTTGGGATAATATTCTATCCCTCAAGTCTCAGTTATGAAGTCAGTTCAGTAATCAATATTCAGTAAAGGACTCAGATAGTCCTACAAAATCATGGATTTCATCTATCAATTACTTAACCATCAAAATTCATTACTTTTGTACCAGTCTAAACCTTAATTATCAGAAACAAGTATTCAGTCCCAGCTACAGTCTTAGTTAGAGTTACAGTCTCAATTACTATCTTAACTACAATCTCAGTCCTAGTCCTAGCCCAGTAATCATATCGGTAACTCAATTCAGTTTTACGTTTACTCGACCATAGCATAAAGTTATTAGTCACTCCATTGTAAGCCTTCCAGTACCTCAGTTTACAAGACTATTCTAGAATTGTGTTGTACTCCTGGTGTTGCATTCTCAAATAATATAGTTACCTCAATTCATGCTCTGTTATCTCATATCACTCAATCAGTCCTTATCTACTATGCATAATGCTCTGCAGTTGCAGTCCAGTTATTCAAGACTAAGTACAGTTCTATCTTGCAGACCCAGTATTCAGCTATTAGTCATTCAATTAATCAGATAATTAGTATGTTCAGGCATTCATGCTCAACGCTCATGTAAATATTTTCAGTAGTCTCAGGTAAAGAAGAAGTACTTCAGTTAAGTATAAGTTTTCAGTATGAGTAATATTGATTAGCCAGTAATTCAGTTTAGCAATCAGGCAACAAGTTCATATAGTGTGGTTTCCCATCTTTCCACCTAGTCCTACTATCATAAGTCTCAGTAATGTAACTATTCCAAGATAAAAAGTCCCAGTAGTTGCAAGATCAGCTTAGTTTATGTATTATGTCTCAGTTTTAGATTCCAGATATTCAGTCACTATTCAGTTTGTAGGCGCCCTATGCATCGTCCCAATTTTCCTCAGTATCTCAGTCAAGTCAGTATTCTTCTAGGGACATAATTTCCCAAGGGGGAGATTCTCTATAACCCCCGAGCTATCATGCCCTAAACCCTCCAATTTCTCTTCACATAATGAATCCAGTTTGGAGTTGTGGGTACCCATAGGTTGACCCTCTAGCTCTAATATCAACCATAAGCCATGTACTTAATGGCTCAGTTCAGTTTACGATACCCAGTCCATGTCAAATATTACAGACTCAGCCATGTTTTCATGTTCCCGTTCATGCATGTTCAGAAGGGATCTCGAGATAAGGTCAAAAAATTTCCTGTATTTAAAAATATCTCCCACGAAGAGAGTAAAGAGGTTTAGCAATAAGGGAAAGCTCAGTCCCCGATATATCGGTCCCTTCAAAATTCTCAGTCGCCTTCAGATCTAGCTTTAGTGTATCCGATATTTCATGTCTCCTTTCTTAAGAAATGAATAGGTGACCCAGCAGTCATAGTCCCTATTGAGGGCTAGACATTTAGAACAACCTCTCTTTGGAAGAGATTCCATTTGAAATTCTTGACTACCAAATTCACAAACTGAGGAACAAGGAGGTCCCTCTAGTCAAAGTTCTTTGGCAAAATCAGTCCATTGAGGGAGATACTTGGGAAGCAGAAGTATACATGTGATCCAAGTACCCTTACCTCTTCTCTGCTAATCTAGACTCAGCCCAATATTATAGATTTCCTTAAGCTTTTTCAGTTTCATGTTCAAATTTCAGTTACAAACCAGTTTCAGGCTCAGATTACTATCATAAACTTGGTATCAAATACCATTGCATATTTATTCATGTGTTCATGCATCATATCAGACATGTATTCATGCATTAGATATGCATTCTCCTTGTGAGAAACTCAGTTTATCAGAAATACTAGTCATGAACTCATGAATCAGTTTGGTCATGAAAACATGCATCAGATATGCATGCTCAGTATAATACAATCATCTTATCAGTCATGTCAGTCATATAATCATGTTTCAGTTGTTCATGTTCAGTGTGTACTTTAGTTATCATTCCTACCCTCTCAGTCAGTCCCATTCAAGGATGAATGTTCCCAAGGGAGAGATATTATAATGCTCCATATATTTATAAGCTAAAAAGTAAATGTTCCTATGTATGAAACCTTCTATACTGTGATTCATATTTAAGTGCATGACTTACAATGAGTATCCTAGTGAGAAGAAAGCTTATGATGTGTTAAGCATGTTCATAAGAGTCACTTAGAGTAAGACAAGCTAAGAGCTTTTGAATCCATCAAATTTTAGTGTTTGATTTTACAAAAGTCATATTTGAATGAGCATAACTTTATTTATATGTGGTATTTTGTCAGATTTAGACTCACCAAATTGTACAGGATCGAATTATCTTTCCGATGATATCAATTTTACCAAAATCTGACACCCGAGAAAGAAGTTATAGCTTTGCAAAGTTGAGTGCGTTGCCTAACAAATCGCCTAAAGCTACTGGAATGGTTATTCCATAAGTTGTGCAGCGTACAACCTAACTTATGCCATAAGTTGTGCGATGCACAACCTAACTAACATGATAAGTTGTGTGTCGCATATCTTATGGCCTAAGTGACATAAATACCTCATTTATGAGTTATTTTAAGGGCAAAATGGGTATTTCCCACCTCTATATAAGACAATAACACAAGATTTATCCCTAATTCAACCAAAATATAGTCACTTCTCTCAAAATTGTCTTAAGAACAAGTTAGGGTTCTCAATTGGGGATTCAAATTCAAGAAAATTCCACCGTAAATCTTCGCAGAATCAAGAACTAAGGTGTTGATTTATGGATTTCTTTCATCCATAAAGCTCAATAACCCTATTTCAAATTATAAATCATGATGTTTATGTCGTGGGTTGTTTGTAACCATTTTTATCTTGTTGTATGATTCCCAAGTTAGGGTTTTTATGTGTTTTTCATGAAACTACTTTAGCATTCAAGTTGAAATCCATGAATTGAGTTGTTTATGATGTGTAATTTGATGATTACACCTATGCCCTAAGTTGTGCATGTAAGGTGTTTGATAAAATGCCTAAGAGGATAGAAATGGAGTATTATAGCTTAATTGTGATCCATATGATAAGTGCATGCTTTACCCTTATGTTCAAATGACTCACATGCTATTGATGTGCAATATAGATGTTTATTGGAATGCTCATGATGCTAGAGTATGAAATTATGATATTTATTACATGCATTCCTACCATGCACAGGATTATGAAAACCATGTACTTCATGAAATCCCCAACTTATTGTATTATGGATTCTTGATGTTGGTCTTGTATTCAAGAATGTCATGCCATGTCAGTTTCCTTCTATCGAGTCCTGGGAGTACTTGTACCCGATAATTTAGATGTGTGCCTAAATATAGTGTTATGTTTTCACGATATCCTAAGTCAAGCCATGTTCAGTAGAACTCAATCAATCGTGTGACTCAGGAAAACTCAGTAAACTCAGTAATCCCACTAATCTTAGAAAGCTCAGAAATTCAGTAATCTCAATAGTATTCGGTCAGTCAAAGGAACTCAATGAACTTAGTCTAGTTCAATTTAGTTAATCATGGTCAGTGTCTATTCAGATGGGAGTAGGGTTTAGCACCGAGTGAACCCAAGGATGAGGACACACACTGATAGTTGAAGGTATGATCCTTAGAAACAATCCTTGCATTTCAGAACTATATAGCCAGCATAGGTTGAGACATCAACATTGACAGATAAGGTTTGATGAGGTGGATAAACACTGTCAGATGAGAGTCACACCATTCTATTTTGGGTACACTGCCAGATGAGGGTCACCCACAACTTGTCTTTACTAATGGCATGGTATTGATACCCTTCTAATTGGGGTTACAGATTAGACCCCATCTCAGCTATAATCCATTATTCGAGGGACGTTGGTTAGATTACTACTTCCCACAGTCTTAGTGTCAGTAAAAGAACTCAGATAGCCCTTCAGATTTCAAGACTATCAAATACA
Organism: Capsicum baccatum var. pendulum; assembly: GCA_030864225.1. NCBI lineage: Eukaryota > Viridiplantae > Streptophyta > Magnoliopsida > Solanales > Solanaceae > Capsicum > Capsicum baccatum. The sequence goes on from CM061554.1 coordinate 46,019,065, forward strand.
GTCAGCTCAGCATAGTACAGAACTCAGCTAGTTCCATCAGAACCTAGAATGTCAAATACAGTAGCTTAGTATCAGTTATATCAGTTATCAGTAACTCATGTTATCATTAATCAGACTTAGTAGCTATTGCCATCACGAATTCAGTTACAGTCAGTTATTCATGCATATATTCTCACGTTTATGTTATACAGCCAGTTAGCATTGTTCATGTATTTGAACCCTTTGTATTCAACCTACCTCACATGCATACCAGTACATTCAATCGCACTAACGCATATGCGCTATGGTGTTTTATTCTATACCATAGGTTCAAAAGCACGAGCTCTAGAGCATCAGTAGCATTCCAGTTTTAGCAGTCAGAGTTAGCAGTGAGACCTCATCCTTCGAGAATATGATCATTACTTTATTTCTTCATTACTTAGTTTATTTTAGTAGTTGGAGTTTGTTAGGGACATGTCCCATCAACCCTTATTTAGACAGTTTAGTTTTTAGAGGCTTTTCAGACTACAGTATGTTCGGCCAGTTTTGTTTCAGTTTGTTTTGGTGTTGATATATCGTACTTTCAGATGTTATGTTTTATCAGTTTTGAACCTTATGTCCTTTCAAACTTTATTTCCTTATTTATATAATATATTATACAGTATTCAGGTACAGATACCAGTCATGGGTTAGCTTGTGGTCCTTCGGGGTCATGAGCACCGTGTAGCATTTCGGGTATCAGATTTGGGGCTTACAAAAGTCTACTTGGTTGTGAATATCAGTAGAAGTTATAAATATTCAAGAACTTTCAAAATGAAATTAATGCGCAAATACTTAGATAAAAAAAAAAAAGAAAAAACACGAATGAATAAGTAAGAACAATATTGGAGAGGTTCTGCCTAGCTATTGAAATGTAGCCTAATACAGTAAACCAGATTAAAGAACCTGTTTCATTCATGTATCTAACAATCTTGTATTCTAGTTAATATGTATTAGGAAGTTTATTGAGTTGTAATTTTCATGCTTTCTTAGTGCTAGTGTGTTATAAACTGATTTAGCCATTTAGTCTTCGAGTTGGGATAATTTAAAGACTTGGTAACATAAACCTTGGGAGGTTTGTGTGTTTTTAGGACTTAAATTTAGTTCCTAGGGTTTATATAGTTTTATAATTTGATTTTAAAGTGGGGGAACTTGACATGGGTTTCAACAGTCTGGGAGATTGTTGAACATTACGAATTAGAGTTTATAATTCCTTAGATTATAGAGTTTGTAATTTTTTGTTGAGAGGCTCATTGTGTTTAGTGAAGTTGAGGTTAAGTCCTGTAAAGGTACAGGTCATGATTTTTTACACCTTTTGTGAGTCGGGTATTTTTCACATAAAACTATCGTATTCATTACTTATTGTATTTATTGCTTCTATTGGAACATGTTAGGCAACCTGGTTCATCTGTAGGTGAAAATTGAGCATAACTCACGAGAGTTATTAGGAAAAATAGAAATATCAATTGATATTAGAGCGGCTTGTGAATGCTAACACCTTAAGATAAGATCAAAATGAATTATGCACCCTACTCAAACACGATGAGGAACTCCAACTGGTCTCCATTTCTCAATGGAAAATACTTACCTAGGGTGAAAAGAAAGGATGATAGGTTTTTTGTAAGTTGTGGACTATGAACTCTAGAACAAGGTCATTGATGGATCTCAACACCCGATGAAGAAGGATGCTAAAAATAAAGGTTACTAAAAGAAAATGATGAGTATAATACAGATGACTTTAGATGTTTGAAAATAACATAAAAGCTAAGTATATTCTTATTTGTGGACTTGGGCCAGATAAATATAATAGGATCTCAAGTTGCATCATCGCAAAATTTATTTTGGACACTCTTGTGAATGCGTATAAGAAAAACATGGATACTTTTGATTAAAATGAAGGAACTAAGGATAAGTCACCAGCATTAAAGGCATCTAAGATAGAAGAATCAAATCTGAATGATAAAAAGCTTGCCAAGAACTTCAATTTTTTTTAAGAAACAAAAATGACAAGAGAAAAAATGAACAAGTAGCATGTGTTGTTCCAATGATAAGTTTCAAGTTGATTGTTCAAGTGTATTGATATTGATCACATGTGGATGAATTTGGTCCATTGCAGGAATCTAACTATGGATGAGTAAGATTACATGAGTATATCTCAATGATTTGTTAAAGAACACAGTACAAAATGCATATTAAGTTTAATTTAGGCTCAGTCTTGTACATTTAGTTGTATGTCTCTATACCATTTTCAAGTTCAAGTAACTCATGCAATATAACACTATATTTTCCTATGTCATAGGAAAATGCCTTGAAAATAAAAATAAGATCAACCATTGAAATATTGATCGAGGTATGCATAAATTTTTAAAAAAATAATTATAAAATACTTGTACCTCTTTCTTCCAAATTGCCCTAAAGAGACTGACTTCTAAAAGAACTCCATAACCATCACTCTTTCAAACATAAGAAGCTCAAGGTAATGATGACTTTTTTAAAAAAATTGTCAGTCTCATCTCATCACACTTCTTCTCAAAGCCAAACTTGATTGATGATTTAGAAGTTGGTCATATGAATAGTAATTCTTAAAGAGTAGCTACTATTAGAATTATTGTTGACAAAGTGCTCTTGTTGTATATGAGTGAGAGAAAATTGAGGTACCAAGTGAGGGATAATCATCTAAAATGTGAATCAAGAAGAATATATTTATGAGTCTGTTAATATTGTTGAGGGAGTTAAAAAAAGAATGTATATTGTGAGGGGGGATATTTGGGTGACCTCATAGTTGAACTAGATTTAACTGATGAGCTCAATTATATTTATGCATCTATTTAGGAGAAAATGTTAAGGGACCCCTCAGAAGAACCTAATTATCCAATTGAGCTAATTGTAGAAAGGGATTTAGAATTGGTGAACAATGATGAATAATTGAGGGTTGGATACGAAATATCTACACATATGGAATATGTTGAGTCACTTGGTTCTTCTATACCAATGAACAAAGTAGATGGCAAGAGCACTATTATTTGCACATTAATTTCAAAACAGGTGTGATCTCATCTCTTAGAGAGGAAAATACATGTCTTATGGATAAGAGTATTTGAAAGACTAGGAATACTATAAGTACTGAATAGGCAATATGATGATAGGCGAATTTACACGCCTATAGTGCTATATTTTACCCATATTTTAGCTAAGTTTTGAGGACAAAATATATAATTCATGCACTTTTAGTCCTTTTTCCTGTAAGTGAGCTAACGAACATGATTAGCAAGTTTTCAGGTATAAATGATGCATAATTCAGCATTTTATGGATAACTTGACGCCAAAGAAAGCTTCACGAAGGAAGGAAGGGGAATCTTGGACGCCAAGGACCAAAAGTGGCGCATGGAAAATCTGTCCCGGGCAAAAACAGCAATTCTGAAGACTTTGGGGACTAGCAGTAACTTAGTAGGATTAGGATAATGATACATTAACCTAGTAGGATTGGGTTAAGTAATGCATTAGCTTAGTAGGAATAGGATAGGGGTACTAGAGATTATTATCATTCTCATTCTACTTCTTATTCCACAACTTACAACTCGGATTATAATTCTTCCATTAATTCTACTTTTTATTCTTCTTCTATTCATCTATTCAATTCTTAATTTCCGCAACAAGAGAAACGTTACTTAGCAAAGAAGTCACGCCTAATGCCTACCACCCTATACCTAACGAGATCTTTATTGTGGTATAATAACAATGTCGATTGTGATTTCCTTCGCACTCATGGGTAACAAAACTTCTCTGTTGGGGTTATGGAAGCCATATGAGCTACTATCTATTGCTATGAGTTTGTGAATTCGTGACACGTATGCTGCTTATATCATTATTCTCTTCATCTTAATCTAAATTCTTTGTGGCTGCAGACGCATAGAATACGCCAGTATAGCATTAACTTGTTCAAAAGAAAACTTATATGTCTGGAAAAGAGATAATGTCAAGGTAATAGGGTCACATCCCCTATTAAAAAGTTAGTGCCGTAACTGGATTAACCTCTTGGAGAATTTGTACCATTAGATACTCTTTAAGCTCGAAAGAGTTAAAGTGAGATAGTCCTTCTTTAGGTCGAAAGACGCTTGGATTTACCATCGAATACAATTCTCTATAAGTACATACATGTCTGAATTCTGCACAACTCATAGCCAATAGAGACGTACAACTCATAAGGTGGACATAACCCCAACTTCTCAATTCTCATTGTTTTACATCTTACCAAACATTCTTACTTTTTACTTTGCTATTTTCCGTTTTTACCTTATTACTTTGGTTACATTACTTGCACGACAAAACTCCCCCCTTTTTTACGAGACTTGCACTAAAAGTCTAGTAATCTTTGCTTACTTGTTGACTAAGCTATTCCTTGTGGGATCGATACCCAACCCAGTTGGGTTATATATTTGACAACGACCGCTTTACACTCCTACGAGAGCTGTAGATTGAGCGTTATCAAAAATTGGCGCCGTTGCCGGGGAATACGAGTGTCAATTAAGTTTGTGATAATTACTAGACCCTTTGGTCAAAGATTCTCGTACTTTTACTTTTAGTTTTTGTTTTTGTTCTCTGCAGGTTTTTATTCAGTGCATGCCCCATACTCGAAGTTCTGGTCAACTGTTATTACCTATCAATCCTGAACCACAACGTATTGGCAGAATGGAGGCACAACACGAAATTGAAAGGATGGCTGCTCAACAGAAAGAGGGGAGACTAGCTGCTCTAGCCGCCGCTCAAGTGCATCAACAGAATATTGATAACCCCGGGCGAGCAATAAATCCTGACGACGAGGACCTAGGTGATGACGAGTTACTAAACCCTAGGCATGGTGCTGAGATCGCAACACCTGCCAACAGAAGAGATCGTCAAGCAAGGTTTAGGCATGAATGCCGGCCTGTACAACCAGCTTTCGACGATGATGATGATGATCTTGATGGAGCCGGAGCCACAGGAGCCATTATTCCTCCACCATTGGCACCCGGAGCCAAGTTCAACATCACAAGCACCATGATTCAGTTATTGCAACTCAAGGAATTATTTGGTGGACTAGCAGGCGATGATCCGAATATGCATCTCATCAACTTTATTTCTACGTGCAAGTCGTTTGACAATCCTGGCGTTGGTCAGAATGCAATTCGATTACGCCTATTTCTATTGTCTCTGTCTGGGGAGGCAACTCTATGGTTGAATGGGCTAACTCCTGATTCTATTACGAATTGGAGGCAATTGAAAGACGCTTTCCTAGAAAGATTCTTTCCGTCATCCAAGAGAGCACAGTTGCGAGATGAGATCTGTAATTTTCGACAGCTTCCAACTGAATCTCTCCACGAAACATAGGAGAGGTTCAAGAAGAAGCTTATGAGGTGCCCAAACCATCATATGACCAATGTCCACTTGATGGAGATATTATACAGAGCTTTGAATTCGGTGACTAAGCCAGTAGTTGATAATGCAGCAGGTGGGTCATTCATGGACCTCACTTTTATTCAGGCTAGTGATATGCTAGATCGCATGACAAAGAAAAGCAGAGCTTGGCATACCAGGGATTCTGAGGTAGCAAGCTTCACCATATCTATTGGCATGACAGCAGAACAAAGGAGAAGAGAAGAAGAACGTGATCAAGATATGGGACACCTGAAAACACAAGTGGATCTTCTTACAAAACATCTATTATCAAGGAAGACCGAAAAAGTCAAAGCTGTTGCGTTAAAAGGAAGAGACGAATCTGATTCGGAAGAAGAAGCCAACTACTTGAACAATCAGGCGGGTTTCCGAGGCAATGCCCAAGGAAACCAAGGTCGAAACTATTATGATAAATCTAGAAACAAGGACGAAGGTAGTTGGAAGAACAACAATGACAAGAGTGGTTTGTACGTTCCTCCAGGAAGACGTGACGCCACTGCATCTGATTCCGGAAGTATGGAAGACATGATGGCTAAACTATTGAAAGGAGTGGAAGCAACCAGCGCGGGAGTAATGGAGGTAATACATAACTTGTCCTCGATGAAGCAATTGGTTGACTCACATTCCACTTCAATAAAGCAAATAGAGCAGCAATTGAGCCAACTTTCAGCAGCACTCAATCAAAGAAAGGCTGGCACTTTACCTAGCGATACTGTGCAAAATCAGAGAAATGATGGATCATGCATGGCTATTACTACCCGAAGTGGTAAGGTGCTGGAAACTTCATCCAAAGGCAAGAAAGTGGTTGACGAGGCAGCAGACATCGATGATAAGGCAAAAGGAGAAGTTGTCGTAGAAACCACCCACGACGCCCATGACGTCACACCGAGTATGTTGCAGCCTGAAAAGGCTAAACAATGGAAGCAAGAGGAGAAGAAAGCCATGGAGAAAACAATTCCTTATCCACCACCACCTTTTCCTCAAAGATTGAAGAAGATTGTGGATGATACAAAGTTCAGCAAATTCATGAATATGTTAAAGCAGCTGACCATTAATGTTCCGTTGGTAGAGGCACTAGAACAAATGCCTGGGTATGCGAAATTTATGAAGGATCTGTTGACAAAGAAGCGAGCAGCAAGCTATGAGCCGGCAGATAATATTCATCATTGCAGTGCAATTGCCACAAGGTCCTTAGTACAGAAAAAGGCAGACCCTGGTGCTTTCACTATTCCTTGCACGATTGGATCTATGACTTTTGCTAAGGCATTGTGTGATTTGGGAGCAAGCATCAATTTGATGCAACTATCCGTCTATAGAAAGTTGGGGTTGGGAGACCCTACACCAACCAATATGCGGCTCGTGATGGCAGATAGGTCGATAAAATGACCTGTTGGTATCTTAAATGATGTGTTGGTGAAGGTTTCCACCTTCATCTTTCCTGCAGACTTTGTTATTCTGGATTCCGAGGTGGATTCTGAAGTTCCCATAATCTTGGGACGCCCTTGCCTCGCAACTGGAAGTGTGCTTATTGATATGAAAGCTAATGAGCTTTTATTTCGGTTGAATGACGAAGTGGTCCGTTTTGATGTATGCAAAGCAATGAAGCAGCCTGAAGATATGGATGTGTTCTCTGTAGCTGCAGTTAATTATAAGGATGACAAAGAATTATCTGTAGAAAAGCATCTTACTGATGAGTCACTATCGGATGAGCTGCTGAATTTTGGGTGTGAGAAGGCTCAAGAACATGAAGAAACTATGTGTGCTCTAACAAAAATAGGGTCTTATTCTCATACTCCCAAAAAGCTGGACCGTGATCTCAAAAATCGACCCACACCACCAGCTAAACCATCCATTGAAGAGCCCCCAGTGCTAGAAGCGAAAGAGCTCCCCAATTATCTAAGGTATGCGTTCTTGGGAAGTGGAGATACACTTTCTGTGAGTGTAGCGGATGATTTAAGTGAACAGCACGTAGAGGCTCTCATCTCTGCTCTGAAGAGAAACAAGAGAGCTATGGGTTGGACCATTGATGATATAATTGGTATCCCGCCTGGGATATGTATGCACAAGGGTCATCTCGAAGAAGATTGCATGCCTACAAGTAAGCCTCATTGTCGTCTGAATCCATTCAGAAAATGATCCACCATCTATCTCGATGAAGTCTAAGTAATCGAGATAGCTATGTCGTGCCGTGACAATAAATCAAGCGCTTGGTGGGAGGCAACCCATCATTTTTCATTTTTGTCTTTCTTTCGTTCTATTACGTGTTTGCTTTTGATAAATAAAAATCCAAAAAGAAGAGTCGTGCCACGACCAAAACTAAGGCGCTTGATGGGAGGCAACCCATCATTCTAATCGTCTTTGTTGTTTTTGAGTAAATGTAGGTGCAAAGAGGTGTAAAATGGGGAGGTCGGTTTCAAATTTTGATTTGGACGTATTGCATGTTAAAGGTGGTAAGTTAAGAATGAAGAAGTAAAAGGCTATGGATTGGGCATTGCTTATGAAAATATAGGCAACGAACAAGGCTAGGCCTATGTAAAACTAGGCCACGAACAAGGCAAGGCATATACTATGGCCTAAGCTCTCGGAATCTAGTGTGCCATAGCATAGGCGCCGCCCATGCCCAAGTATGCCATAGCATAGGCGTCGCCTATGCCAATGCCTTTTGTCTCTGAATCTCATATGCCATGCAAAAGCTGCCGCCTATGCCTAAGAATGTCATGGCATAGGCGCCGCCTATGCTCAACAATGCTATGCAAAAGGCGTCGCCTATGCCTAGCATAGGCAAAGCAAAAGGCGCCGCCTATGGTCACTTCTTGTCTCAAAATCCGATCTTAAATGGGTCAAAACCCGACCCAAGCCTTTCCTATAAATAAGAGACTTAGTCTTACACCAAAAACACATTGGAAACCTAGCATAAGCGCCGCCTATAGCCTCCAAATCCTCTCCAAAATTTTCCTTTTGCTCTTTTACTTCACAAGAGCATCATCCAAAGGCATCAATCAAGTACAATGGCACCCAAAGCAATACAAGGCAAAGACAAAGCAACCACTTCACAAAAAGGCAAGAAAAGAGGACGAAAAGAGCAAGGAGAATCCTCCTCAATTCAAGTACCACGCCGCATGTTCGAAATTAAATGGGTTTTAGAGGAGGAAGCAAAGGAATGGTATAGGAACAACAAAGAGAAGAAATATGTTCATGTGGACTTGATCAACAAGGAAAGCCTAGCAAAGAAAGAACCGTGAATGTTGGCCAAGATCATGGCGTTACATCTTGATTTCATCTTCCGAGATATGGGAGAATGCAATCTCGATTTAACAGGAGAATTCTATGCCAACTGGTCACCGAAAACCACAGGAAGCGAGGTCAAGATTCGGGGCCAAGTTTTACAACTCAATGCGGATTTCTTCAACTCCTTTCTTGGCTTGCCTGTTGTTGATCCATCACCATTCAAAGAGATGTACAGTAGACCTCCATATAGATCCATTCGACACACACTCTATGGAACAAGGTCCATGGCACGGTGGAGTAGACACAAGGACACCGGACGACACAACAACTTCTCATATGCTTCTTTGAATCGGGAAGCAAGAATATGGTTGCGCATAGTCAACTCTTGCCTAATTCCAGGGACCCAGTACACCAAGATAATACGAGATAGAGTATGCTTGGTATACGCATTAATGACGAATGTCCCTATCAACATTGGGGCAATTATTCGATCTACAATGCGGAAAGCTAGGCTACACAAGAGGTCCCACTTCAGTTTTGGCAATCTGTTGACTGCAATATTGAGGAAGGAAGACATCGAAGAGAAACCGGCTGATCATAAACTCCCACACAACCCAAAGAAGGTTGACCTCACGAAGGTTAAGGATGCTGAAACTACGCATGGCGTCAACCTTACCACTTCAGAAAGGCATGCTCGAGATGAGAGTTTCTTTCGCCATCTTTATGGCATGACTCAGTTTACAATGATGAGCAGTGGCCGTGTTCCAACTGCTGCAGAGCTCCAACAGCTGGATTATGACTACCCAATGAATAAGCACGCGAAGTCAATGTGTGGAGTAGGTACATATTTTGAGGAACCTCTTGATGACGATGTGTCGATCGATGATGATCAACGAATGCCAAACTCTGACGTGGAGGAGAATTCTGATGACGACGACTCCAATGATGATTCCGGCGAAGGGGGTATGACCCCAGACATAGAGGAGGAGTCCGACTAACTAGGTTCTTCTTATTTATTTTCCACTGAGGGCAGTGTCTCCCGTCTAAGTGTGGGGTGCTGGTATTTGCATGTTATACTTCTCTATCTGCATTTGCATTTATGTTTGTTTTGTTTTCTTTTTAGTAGTTAATTTTTTTTATTAGTTAAATTTTTTTTAACTTAACTTCGCATGAAATTATTCTAATAGGCAGCATGAGATTATGACAAGAGTTTGTGCTAAAATCATGACTATTGAGACATTTAGGCTCTAATTGTGACTCACTATGTGATATTGTGTAGTTCAATTCCTTCATCTGTTGGGTCAAGAGTCTATGATACTCCCAATAAAGTCGACCATGTGTCTTGTGTGTATGAGGATATAGTATATTCTGTGTTTGTGGCTGATGCTAGAACTTGCCTGGTATGTATGTAAAGCGAAAATAAGGAGTGCAAGTCTAAGAGATGATTTAGGCATTTCTTTGGCAACCTAAACTTGTTTACCTTCTTTTTACCTACCCATGGACATTATCCTAGTTAACCCCTTTGAGCCTTTAGCCTATTTTCTTTGACAACCTCATATGTAAGCCTAATCCATTTTTTCAAGATCATAATTTGATCCAAATTCCTAAGTGCTTTAAAGTGTAAAGCCATGTGACAAAATAAGAGGAAATTGGGTGAGTATGATGCTTTAGAATGTAATGGTGCTTGAATTGTTTATAAAAAAAATAATTGCTACCATAAGAGGTGTTATGAAAAGAAAAAAAAGGGAAAGGAAAACTGAAAAGTTAGTTATGTTCAAAAATTGAAAAACAAAAGAGGTGACAAAGGGAGGTAGATTAAAAGAAAGCAAAAAGGTTGTTTGAAAAGAAAGTATTAATGGCATAATGTGATGTATTAAAGCGCTTAGGAACATAGTCACTATTTCTGGCCAAAATAGTCCTACCCGTCCCTTAGCCTACATTACAATCAGCAAAAGACTTATTTGATCCTAAGCTTAGCATTCTGATATTTAGTGGAGCATTACACTAAGGGCAAGCCTATGGTCATCAGTTGCAACATATGAATTCTTTATGAGAGCGAGAGAAAGGATAATCTTATACCCATGTTTGAAATATATACAATACTTGTGAGTGATTATGGGTAATATATTGTGAGACACACATGGTTGATGAGTTTTGGGTAGTCGTGTATGATTTTTTGTGCCTTAACTTTTGAATAGGAGTTGACCTCCATCACGAGTTTATGTTGGAGGTTGAATTTTTTCTACTAATGATTGGAAAACTACTCTTTGTTGATAATTGTTGTGCTTGTCTTGATGAGTATTTCATGTTGTTACTGTGAAACCCTAAGTAAATGTGTAGATGGACATGATAGTTTGTTCGAGGACGAACAAAGCTTTAAGTGTGGGGTGTTGATGATAGGCGAATTTACACGCCTATAGTGCTATATTTTACCCATATTTTAGCTAAGTTTTGAGGACAAAATATATAATTCATGCACTTTTAGTCCTTTTTCCTGTAAGTGAGCTAACGGACATGATTAGCAAGTTTTCAGGTATAAATGATGCAGAATTCAGCATTTTATGGATAACTTGACGCCAAAGAAAGCTTCACGAAGGAAGGAAGGGGAATCTTGGACGCCAAGGACCAAAAGTGGCGTATGGAAAATCTGTCCCGGGCAAAAACAGTAATTCTGAAGACTTTGGGGACTAGCAGTAACCTAGTAGGATTAGGATAATGATACATTAACCTAGTAGGATTGGGTTAAGTAATGCATTAGCTTAGTAGGAATAGGATAGGGGTATTATAAATACCCTATTTTGCTAGAGATTATTATCATTCTCATTCTACTTCTTATTCCACAACTTACAACTCGGATTATAATTCTTCCATTAATTCTACTTTTTATTATTCTTCTATTCATCTATTCAATTCTTAATTTCCGCAACAAGAGAAACGTTACTTAGCAAAGAAGTCACGCCTAACGCCTACCACCCTATACCTAACGAGATCTTTATTGTGGTATAATAACAATGTCGATTGTGATTTCCTTCGCACTCATGGGTAACTAAACTTCTCTGTTGGGGTTATGGAATCCATATGAGCTACTATCTATTGCTATGAGTTTGTGAATTCGTGACACGTATGCTGCTTATATCATTATTCTCTTCATCTTAATCTAAATTCTTTGTGGCTGCAGACGCATAGAATACGCCAGTATAGAATTAACTTGTTCGAAAGAAAAGTTATATGTCTGGAAAAGAGATAATGTCAAGGTAATAGGGTCACATCCCCTATTAAAAAGTTAGTGTCGTAACTGGATTAACCTCTTGGAGAATTCGTACAATTAGATACTCTTTAAGCTCGAAAGAGTTAAAGTGAAATAGTCCTTGTTTAGGTCGAAAGACGCTTGGATTTACCATCGAATACAATTCTCTATAAGTATATACATGTCTGAATTCCGCACAACTCATAGCCAATAGAGACGTACAACTCATAAGGTGGACATAACCCCAACTTCTCAATTCTCATTGTTTTACATCTTACCAAACATTCTTACTTTTTACTTTGCTATTTTCCGTTTTTACCTTATTACTTTGGTTACATTACTTGCACGACAAAACTCCCCCCCTTTTATGAGACTTGCACTAAAAGTCTAGTAATCTTTGCTTACTTGTTGACCAAGCTATTCCCTGTGGGATCGATACCCAACCCAGTTGGGTTATATATTTGACAATGACCGTTTTACACTCCTATGAGAGCTGTAGATTGAGCGTTATCACAATACCAAGCATATATCGTCTATATGAATTAGTAGAAAGCCAAAGTATTGAGTTTCTGATAACTAAATAACTGATAACTGTAAGTCATGATCGTGTAGAACTGAACTGAGACTGTGGGAATTATCATCTAACCGACATACCCAGATTATAGATTGATTTAGGGTCCAACCTGTAACCGTAGTGGGAAGGGTGTTAGCACCGTGCCATGGGTTACTAACAGTAGTTGGGTCAACCCTAATCTGGCAGAAAGACTCATGAGATAGATATAAATATATGGTTAATTCAACCTTAGTCTTGCAAAAAGAAGATTTACCCTACGCTAGCTACATAGTTCTGTAACTCAGGGACTACTACTGAGGGCCAAACCCTTTACTGACAGGAATTCCCCATCTTTGATTGTCTCGGTGCTAAATCCTACTCCCAACTGAATCTACACTGAACTGAGCACTAGATTGTGCTAGGCTTGACTGAACTCACACTGATTCTGTTGACTGGCCGTATGCTACTATTCGAGATACTACAAAATCCTTCTATTCCGACTGGAGACTAGACAACGCTAAATTTTAGGTATTCAATACCCCTAGAACTCGATAGCATAAATAATGAAATCATATCTTAATTCTAAAAGCATCAGACATAGGTTGTCATGCATAATTCCTTCACATAGATTTTTTGTCAAACACCTAGGATACATAAATCTTGTACATGAGAATAAGAAATATATGAATATCATGACTACCACATTCAACACCAAAATTCAAAGATTAAACATGGGGGTTACATAATTCAACATGCATTCTAGTTAATTCACATGAAACTCAAATTATTCTTGACTTGAAATCTACACAACATCACATACATGAACATAGTTCCATTCAAGAATGTAAATCATAATCTAAGTGCTTGAAAAAAGATTCATAAACTCCAAAGGTGGAAGGAAACCAAGGATGAACACCTAAATATACCTCGATTGACGAATTATTGGAAGTTATTAAGGTATTTCTTGTAAATTGAACTTGAATGTTAAAGGGGCTAGGGTTTGTTCTTGAAAGGGAATGCTTTTGATTTTGAAAGAATAGTGATAAATAAGGCAAAAATATTATTTTGGGAACTGAATTCCTTGTTAAAGTGAGGGAAGAAAATGGAAATACCCCTCTAGAATCAAGAATAAATGAGCTGAAAAATGCCCAGTGACGCGATAGGTGGCGCGTCGTATCAATGGTATCAACGCAATTATCGATGCATTGTGTCGATGGTGAGGATGCGATAGCCAATGGACGCATCCTGATCGCGTTAGCTTACTATTTGGTCATCTAAACGTGACTTAAACGATGTTTGAAAATTTTAAAACTCACCCGAGATGACCTATAGATAACCCTGAGCATGAATCAATTTAAAAATTGACAATCTAAGGCCGAAAAGATCGTACATGATGCCATTGAAATATCAAGGCCAAAAATGGGACTAAGTATCAACACTTCGATAAACTTTTCTAAGTATGGGACCTATTTTGGCATGCTATAAAGGACTGAAATAGGCTAGGACTTTATGGGATCTTACAATATCTCCCCTCGGGAACATTCGTCCTCAAAAAAGACTGATTGATCTGAGAGGAACTGAGGTACTGCGACTATACTAACATGCATAGCTGAAACATGACTGAATCTTGAGACATGACTCATGACTGAACTGATCCATGAATGCATGAATGATATGAGAATGATATACAGCTGAAACTAAGCATGGAACAGAGTAAATCTAGGGAAGAATGTTACCTTATGGCTGTTTTTGAGTCTGCAGAAAAGAGATGAGCGTACTTGGTTCACATGTCTGCTTCTACTTCCCAAGTGGCTCCCTCAACGGACTGGTTCTGCCAAAGAACTTTGACCAATGGAACTTCTTTGTTTCTTAGTCTGTGAGTCTGATGATCAAGGATTTTGACTGGAACTTCTTCGTAAGAGAGACTATTCTGAACATCTACACTCTCTATAGGGACTACAACTGCTGGGTCACCCATGCACTTCTTTAGTAAGGAGACATGAAACACTGGATGCACTGATGCTAAGTCTACAGGGAACTCATGTTCATAGGTTACCTTTCCAAAATAACTCAGAATCCTATAAGGACCAACATATCGGGGACTAAGCTTCCTCTTCTTACCAAATCTCTTCACCCCTTCATGGGAGAGATTTTCAAATACACATAATCACTAATCTCAAATTCAAAATCTTTCCTTCTCATATCTTCATAAGATTTTTGTCGGCTCTGGGCTACCTTAAGCCTCTCCCTGATCAACTATACTTTCTCTAAAGGATCAAACACCAAGTCAGGCCCCACTACCGCGGCCTCACCTACCTCAAAACAATCAATGGGAGATCTACATCTTCTCCCATAAAGAGCCTTAAATAGAGCTATCTGAATACTGGAATGATAGCAATTATTATACGCGAACTCAATCAAAGGTAAGTGATCATCCCAACTGCCCTTACAGTTAATGACAAATGCTCTCAACATATCTATTAAAGTCTGAATGGTCCTTTTTGCTTGACCATCTGTCTGAGGGTGGAAGGTTGTACTAAGATGGACTAGGGTACTAAGACCCTTCTAGAAAGCTTTCCAAAAGTGAGAGGTAAACTGCGTACCTCTATCTAAAATGATGGATAATGGGACACCGTGTAGCCTAACCAACTTCTTATATAGAGCCTGGCATAGTCCTCGGCTGAATAAGAAGTATAAACTGGTGAGAAATGAGTTGACTTAGTCATCCTGTCCACAATGACCCAAATCAAACCATGTTGTCGACGAGTACGAGGCAAACCTGTCATGAAATCTATGTCCACTTCCTCCCACTTCCATGTGGGACTACTGAACTCCTTCATAGACCCACTAGGCTTCTGTTATTCAATCTTAACTTGCTAACATGTGGAGTAGTTAGCTATAAACTCTGCAATATCCCTCTTCATCCCACTCTACTAATAGATTTCCCATAGATTGTGACATATCTTTGTGGCCCCTAGATGAATAGAGTAGCGCACACCATGCGCTTCAGTAAAAATTTGTTGTCTCGCGTCATCTACACATGGTACATATAGCCTACCCTGGCAACGCTACACACTATATCCTCCTCGGGAGAAAGCCTCTACTTTCTGGTCTCTAACTGACTTTTTCAACTTAACTAAACTAGGATCTTTGTCCTGCTTTTCTTTCACCTCAGAAACTAAAGAAGACTCTGAACTATTCTACACCCAAACACTTCCCTCAGCCAAATCAACCAAATGGACACCTAATATGGCAAGCTAATGAACTTCCTGAACTAACTTCTTCATACTATCCTTAATGTGAGCAACACTAACCATGGACAACCAATTGAGGGCATCTGCCACTACATTGGCCTTGCCCGGATGATACAGAACACTCATGTCAAAGTCTTTCAACAACTCTAATCACCTCTCTTGATATAAGTTCAGGTTTTTTTATGAAAACACATACTACATGATTTTATGGTCTGTGAATAAATAAATATGCACCCCATACAAATAGTACCTCTAAATCTTTAAGGCAAACACAATAATTGTTAATTCAAGATCATAGGTGGGATAATTCTTTTTATGGGGATTAAACTGTCTAGAGGAATAGCCCACAACCTTACCTCTCTACATCAAAACACACCCTAAGCCAACTCTGGAAGATTTACAATATACAGCAAATCCATTTGAACTGTCGTCCAAAGTCAAAACTGGGGTTGTAGTGAGTTGAGTCTTCAACTCCTGAAAACTCTTCTCACAAGAATCTGACCACTGAAACTTAACTTTATTCTGAGTCAATCTGGACATGAGAGATGCAATAGATAGAAATCCTATAACAAAGTACTGGTAATAGCCAGCCAAACCCAAGAAACTCCTGATATCTGGCGGAGAGATGGGTTTGGGCCAGTTTCTCACTTCTTCAGTCTTTTGAGGATCAACTCTAATGCCATCACCAAAAACTATATGACCAAGAAAATCTACTGACCCTTAGCCAAAATTTGCATTTACTGAATTTGGCGAACAACTGATGGGCTCTGAGAGTCTGTAATACTATTCTGAAATGGTCTGCACGGTCATTTTCACTGCAGGCTAGACAAGAATATCATCGATAAAGACTATGAAGATCGTGTCCAAGTACTTCTTGAATACGCGGTTCATCAAGTCCATGAAAGTTTTTGGGGCATTGGTAAGACCAAATGACAGGACTAGAAACTCGAAGTGACCTACCGAGTTCTGAAAGCAATTTTTAGAATGTCACATTCTGTGACTCTGAGCTGATGATAGCCGGATCTGAGGTTTATCTTAGAAAAGTAACCGGCACCCTGAATTTGGTCAAACAAGTCATCGATTCTAGGAAGTGGTTATTTATTCTTGATGGTGACTTTGTTCAACTGGCGGTAGTCTATACACATTCTAAGAAAACCATTTTTCTTTCGCACGAATAGAACTGGTACACCTCAAAGAGACACGCAGGGCCTGATGAAACCTTTGTATAAGAGGTCCTTCAACTATTCTTTCATCACTTTAAGTTTAGCTGGAGCCATTCTATATGGCAAAATAGATATGGGTTGAGAATCAGGAAGAAGGTCTATTCCGAAGTCGATTTTTCTTTCAGGAGAAACTCCAGGGAGATCTTTGGGAAACACATATGGAAATGCCCTTGCAAATGGAACTGCCTCAAGATTAGGAGTCTCGAAACTTGAGTCTTTGAGTTTCACCAAATGATAGACACACGCCCTTGATATTTTTTTTCTCACTCGAAGGTATGAAACAAGTTGGCCTTTTAGTGCTGAAGTACTACCCCTTCATTCTAGGATAGGTTTATTCGGGAACTGAAAATAGATAACTCTATTTATACAATCAACTAAAGCATAGCATGAATGGAGCCAATCCATGCTGAGAATGATGTCAAAGTCTATAATCTCTAGCTCTAGAAGGTCTACTGAAGTAACTTTCTGAGACACCATAATCGGACAATACGTGTATACCCATCGAACTATGATAGAATTACCCACTGGGGTAGAGACTGAGAAAATATTCGTTAGAATTTTAGGACTGACTCCGAAGTTGATGGGCACGTAAGGAGTTACAAAAGACAAAGAAGCTCCCAGATCTAAGAAAGCATAAATATGTAAATGAAAGACTTGCAACATACCAGTAACTATATTAGGAGAACTCTCCTGATCATATCGGGACTGAAGTGCATAGAGCTTATTTGGACGCTGCCCACTGGTGGCACTGCAAGCAGCACCCTACTAAGATGAGTAATCAGACTGAACTGGGGGACGGTTATGCTGACTCTGCAAACCCACTTAAGGACATTTTCTAATCCTATGTCCTAGCGTACCATACCCAAAACACACGTCGCTGCTAGCCCTGCAAACACCCTAATGATTTCTGGCACATTTATGCCAAAGAGGATTTTTTAGCACTGTTCACACTATCCTAGGATTTAGAGCACATTTATGCCAAAGAGGATTTTTTAGCACTGTTCACACTATCCTAGGATTTAGAGCCTGGAGCTCTATCCTTATTAGCGTTCTTGAATTTGGGCATCGATGCTCTAGCCAAAGACAGAGATGGGACTAAATATTTTAGGTAGAACAGAGGATGGTTACCACCTTCTAACTTTGGCGGAGCAAAACTAAAGCTACCTGTTCGAGCCTTCTTGTTTTCCCTATTTTTCTCCTTAGTTTTCTATTTCTAAATCTTCTTAGCATGGACCATCAACCTAGCCTAGTCCATCTTTTTAATTAGCATTGTGTCCTATATTTCTTAACCATACTATCAGATACACAAAACACGAACATGCTCATCTTAGACCTGCTATCAACTACCACATGAGGAGCATACTGAGTATTCTTGAGGTAATACTCTTTCAAACTTATGTTACCCTTCTTCAGGTTAATAAACTCTAACACCTTAGCCTCACTTAACTCTAACGAAAAAAACTATCTAAAAAGGCAGTAGCAAACTCCTCTCATTCTATAGGCCCTGTATCTGTGCCCCTATCCACCTTCCACTACTTAAACAATGTATGATCCACATCCTGCAACTGATAGGCAGTTCACTCAGCACTCTCACTAGTGGTTACAACCATAATGTTTGTTACCTTCTGCACCATATCAAGGAATTCCTGTGGGTCCTTCTTAGACTTAGACCCTGAAAATAAAGGAGGGTTAATTTGGGTGAAGTCTCGCATTCTAGTTGAAACTGTATTAGACACTGGGTAGGCCTGAACATCAGCTGGTTGAAAATTCTGAGCTGCCACAGAATGGCCTAGAGTGGTGAAAGATGCTCTGAATTATGCGTGTAAAATGTGCTCAGTCAGGGAATCTTTCTGAACGGGCGAAGGTGTTGGATGGTTCCCAGTTCTCCTTTCGTTAGTCTTTCTGGGAGGCATATTCTGGAAACAAAAGGAAAAGTTAGATTAGACAGAGAATTTAACTTGAGCTAATGATCACTCGCAGGATATGAACACTCAAAGAAAGGAACTTTTCCTAAAAACGCCTCATAGCCTCTTGTCTATAAGTGTGGCACGCTAAACACCCATGCACAAGACTCTACTTGACGCAGCTTTCAGACTTCCTAGGAAATATAGAACCTTAGGCTCTGATACAAAGTTTGTAAATTCTCTAGACTACACCCTGGGCGCCACTCGGTGCCTATGATCCTAAAGGACCAGAAGCTAACCCATGGCTGGTACCTGCTGTGAGCACTGAATAATAATCATGAAGACATATGCAGAAGTAAAAATTGAAAACACCATAAGGTTCATAGAACTGAATCAATACTGAATACATATGTAGAACAACTGCTAATTGAAAGTGTCTAAGAGCCTCTAATATCTGAAATAAATAAGTTGATGGGACAGGCCCTAACTAACTCACAATTATTGTATGAAAGCAGTTGAAAAGCTAAAATATTGTGAATAATAGAAAGACTAAATAAGTGTCATGACCTTGATGGATGAGGACTCACTACAATAGATGCGGCTGATCAACTAAATCTAACTAAGAATGGTCAGGAACCCGATCATCCGAACCTATGATATGAGACATCATAGTGCAAATAAAGAGTTTTCATCAGTACTTTGAATGTACAGGTATGCTAGGTTAGGTTAGGCTGATATGCATGGGTTCACATTCATGAGACTAATAACTAAATATCATAAAATAATTCGATGAGAGTATATGCAAAACTGGGAATACAGTAAGTACTAAACAGGCAATACCAAGCATATATCGTCTATCTAAATTAGTCTGAAACTGAAGAACTGAGTTTCTGATAACTGAATAAGTGATAACTAAAAGTCATAATCATGTAGAACTGAACTGAGTTCTATACTAAATACTGAATACTGGATACTGATAACTGAATACTAAATACTGAAACTGAGACTGAGAGTTATCATCTAACCAACATACCCCAATTATAGAGTGAATTGGGGTCCAGCCTGTAACCCCAAATGAAAGGGTGTTAGCATCGTGCCACGGGTTACTAACAGTAGTTGGGTCAACTCTAATCTGGCAGGAAGACTCACAAGATATATATATGGTTACACCAACCCTAGTCTGGCAGGAAGACGATTTACCATACGTTGGCGATGTAGTTCTGTAACTCAGGGACTGCTACTGAGGGTCAAACACTCTACTGACAGGAATTCCCCCATCCTTGGGTTCATTTGGTGCTGAATCCTACTCCCAACTGAATCTACACTGAATTGATTACTAAACTGTACTAGGCTTGACTGAACTCACACTGATTTTGTTGACTGACCATATGCTATTGTTTGGTATACTACAGAATCCTTCTATTCAAACTGGATACTAGATAATAATTAAATTTTAGGTATTCAATACCCCAGGACTCGATATCATAGATAATGAAATCATATATCAACTCTAAAAGCATCACACATAGGTTATCATGCATAATTTCTCCACGGACATTTTGTCAAACACCTAGGATACATAAATCTTGTACAAGAAAATGAGCAATATATGAATATCATGACTACCACATTCAATACCAAAATTCAAAGATTAAACATGGGGATTACATAATTCAACATGCATTCTAGTAAATTCACATAAAACTCTAATTATTCTTGACTTGAAATCTACACAACATCGCATACATTAACATAGTTCCATTCAAGAATTTAAATTACAATCTAAGTGCTTGAAAAAGGATTCTTAAACTCCAAGGGTAAAATGAACCCAAGGATGAACACTTAAACATACCTCAATTGACGAATTGCTGGAAGTTATTGAGGGATTTCTTGTAAATTGAACTTGAATGTTAAAAGGGCTAGGTTTTGTTCTTGAAAAGAAATGCTTTTAATTTAGAGAATTATGATAAATGAGGAAAAAATATTATTTTGGGACCTAAATCATGTGTTAAAGTGAGGGAAAAAGACTGAAATACCCCTCTAGACTCGAGATTAAATGATTTGAAGAATATCCAGTGATGCGATAGGTGACATGCCTCGTCGATGGTATCAACGCGATTACCATCGCGTCGCATCGATGGTGACGACGCTATAGCCAATGGGACATGTGTTGATCACGTTGGCTTACTATTTTGGTCATCCAAATATGACTCAAACGATGTTCAAAAATTTTGAAACTCACCCAAGATGACCTATAGATAACCCTGATCATGAATCAATTTAAAAATTGACAATCTAAGGCTGGAAAGATCGTAAATGATACCATTGAAATATAAAGTCTAGGACCTTTTTTCACATATTATAAAGGACTTAAATGGGCTAGGACTTTACGGAGTCTTAAAGTATATTGTGTAATGTTTATAACTTATGATTCTGACCTGGTTCATTTAACGTGTGTCTTTTGATACTTTTTTTAGAATTTGAACTAATTGAAATAGGTTGAGCATAGTACACAAGGTGCATTAGTTTATCATCATCAAAAAGGGAGAAGCTATTGAGCTTGTGTATATTTTGATAATTGACAAAGTAATAAAACACGTACATGAAATAGGTTGATCAACATGTTCCTGCATCCAGGGTCTAACATGTATTAGGACTCTTTGAATTAATAAAAGTCTCAAGAAGAAAAACTCATGAAGTTTGTAACCTAAGGTCTCTTTGAATTAATGAAAGTCTCATCTAAATTCTATACGTTTTTGTTGAGAGCTTGTAATCTTTTGTTAAGAGGCTCATTCTGACTTGGTTCATTTAACGTGTGTCTTTTGATATTTTGTTTAGACTCTGAATTGACTAAAATAGGTTGATTAGAGTATACAAAGTGCATTAGTTTGTTATCATCAAAAGGAAGAAAATTATTGAGTTTGTGTATGTTTTGATGATTGACAAAGTAGTGAAATATATACATGAAATAGGTTGATCAATATGTTTCTGTATCTAGAGTCTAACATGTATCAGGTCTCTTTGAATTAATGAAAGTCTCAAGAAGAAAAACTCATGAAATTTGAATAAAGCATATCAAAGACAAGAGTTCAAAAATGTACAGAATCAAGAATCCAAGCAAGATGGAAGTCCTTGTCAAGCTAGAGTTCCTACAAAATTGGACAAAGCATATCTACATAAGAAGTCCACAAATATATAGGGTCAAACATCCAAGAAGATAAGAGTCCTTGTCAAATAAGAGCTCTTAAATGATCGATGAATTTGATGATTGATAAAATGATAAGCCAGGTAAATGAAGCATGTTTTTATTACTTGTTTCATCATGTGGAGTCCATAATTCTTTGCCATTCATATGACTGGAACAGTTTTTGATAATTCCAAAAGGGAAAATATAAGGGTTGTTGCAGATTTTATAACCTAGTTAACTAACCTGACTCATTCAAGTTTTCCATACGTTAGCTTTCACAGGTCAAGATGTTTGTATTTAAAAGGGATACACAAGATGATGAGTTTTCATTTAAGTGTTGCATGCTTTAGTGTTCATAAGTCAATATGTTGATATCAGAATGGAATGCACAAGGGCATGAGTTTGTCATCATCAAAAAAGGGAAATTTGTTAAGACTTGTGAAGTATTGATGATTGAAAAAAGGCCATGGAACAAGTAAGCATAGTTGGTTTATGAAAAATTGCTTCAAAAGAGTTCAACTTGCAAGAGGACTTTTTTATGGATAAATTCAGATGAGCAAAAATAAAGGATAGAAAGTTTGTTACTTCAGATAAACATTAGATCATCATGTGCTGAAAAGAAAAGTTAGTGTTTGACCACAATACTCAAGAAAAGAGTCTAAGAAGTATGGGAGTCCTTGTGGAGTTGAAAGTTTACTTGGTTGTAAAGATCAATAGAAGTTATAAATATTCAGGAACTTTCAAAATGAAATCAATGCACAAATACTGAGAGAAAAAAGGGAGAACACGAGCAAATAAGTAAGAATAATATTTGAGTGAGTTCTATCCAGCTATCGAAGTGCTACCTAATTCAGTGAACCAAATTGAAGAACCAAACTGAAAAACCTATTTCATCCATGTGTCTAACAGTCTTCTATTCTAGTTAGTATTAATTAGGAAGTTTATTGAATTTTAATTTTCATGCTTTCTTAGTGTCAGTGTGTTATAAACTGATTTAGGAGTATAGTCTTCGAGTTGGGATAACTCAAAGACTTGAGAACATAAATCCTGGAAGATTTGTGTGTTTTTAGGAATTAAAGTTAATTCCTAGGGTTGCTATAATTTTATAATTTGATTGTAAAGTGGTGGAACTTGAAGTGTGTTTCAACAGTCTGGGAGATTATTGAACATTAGGAATTAGAGTTTATAATTTTTTAGGTTACAGGGTTTGTAATATTTTGTTGAGAGCCTCATTGTTTTTAGTGAAGTTAGAGTCAAAGCATGTATAGGTACAGGTCGTGGTTTTTTACACCTTCTGTGAGCCGGGTGTTTTCCATGTAAAACTATCGTGTTCATTATTTACTGTCTTTACTGCTTCTATTGGAACATGTTAGCAACCTGGTCTATTCGTAGGCAAAAATCACGAATAACTCATGTGAGTTATTAGAACATGTAGAAATATCAAAGAGAGGGAGAGTTGTATTGGCTATATACATTGCGCATAATATTCATATATGAAGACTCACATTTAAAACAGTCATAAAACAAACAAATAACTATGTAAAATAATTAATTTAAATATTGATCATACTAGGTGATTAAAAACTTATTGTATTTATGGTGAGTAATTTTTTCGTATAAGAATTCATAAATTCTAAATAGAAAATTCATCACTTATATAAACATTAGGAAATTTAGCCGCGCTTCACGAGGTCGTTGCAGAATTAATATTTTTTTGCATTAATTTTATATTCACTTTATTATCTAATCATAATATTATATTATCCCACTTATTTTAATTATATTATTAATTGATTGCAAATGATGAAAGAAAATAAAGCATAGCAAATTTAACATCTATTAAATGAGGAATAATATATTCTTCATTAATAAGTTAAAATATATTTTTCAATAAAAATTTATCCCATTTTTATTAAGCTACAACATATATTTTTGGTGAGTGTCTAAATAGTATCTCACAATGTAAAATAATTGTAAAATATTAATTAAACAAATACATCAACTATTGAAACTTCAACTAAAAAATTATGAAACAACAATATAATAGTATCTTGATAGAGATGTCACCTACTCGATTTATCTATTTAGTATATTTCCAAAAAACATAATTTATATATGCATAAAAGTCACTAAAATTATAATAAATATTAAAAGTGAAATCATATATTTAAAAATATAACGAACTTGTGTAACAAATAAATTTCAAGTATTAATACCACCACCAACTTACTATTGTTTTCAATCTGTATAAAGACTTATGAAATTTTATATATATAAGGAGTGGTGTGGCCTATTTCTTTGATCAAGGATTCTATTTATCTTTTTTTTTTTTGGCCATTTCTTTTCATTTATAAAATAAAATATGCAATGACACTAAATTCGATAAATTCTCACAAGTCAATAACTATACAATTATACGTACTATAATGCATTTGTTGAATAACTAATGAAACACGAAGAGTAAAGTTTTAGAATTCTCCATGAAAGCATTGATTCCACAATTCAATAAAATAATTAGTTGCAACTCTTATTATTTATTTTTTTAATTAATGATGAAGTAAATAAAGCATTGTATCCCAACATCCCTTTATTTTTCTTCTTCTCCATTATGAATTCTCTTAGGTAAATGACTCTTTCTCAAAGTAACACACTGTGATTTATCGGATCATTTTATATTCTTTATTTATTACGGATCATAAGAGTCATTCAAATTCTATAATTACATTTATCAATAGCCATTTATTTTTCTACTATAATAGTACATTAATGTGCAATATTTATCAACATTAATAAGATGTAACTCCTAGCAAACATACAGTAATTTTATGAACATTTCGAGTAAAAAAAAGTCAAAATAAGTTCAATATAAATGATAGCCAAAGAGAGGTGTCATATCATCTACTCTATTCCGACCTTCACATTATTCATGCATAAATAAATATAGGTTGATATGAATTTAACCAATATGAAATAAATTAGAAAATAGAAGAAGGAAAATAAATAATACAATTAAATTCAAATCGTTGACATCACTTTTTATTTATTTTTTTTCTTTATGCCATTTTTTATTTTTATTTCTTCCTCACAGTTAATTATGATTTTTTCCTAATTACAACTATTATTCTCTATTTAGTCCCTAAATTTTCTAAAAAAATCGCAAGTCATTTTTTTTCTTTTTCTCCACTTAATATTTTAAAAATATCTCAATTTTTTTACATTTTTTAGTTACATCTCCTATCATTTGTGTAATTAGGATGACTAATAGGAAATAAAATAAATGAATATTATTTATAAATTTATAAAGTTTAATTTTTACAATGCTTTTCACTTTATTTTCTCTTTATTTCATGTAAAATCCCCCAACATTAAATTTTTTCTAATATATTTTCATCTTTTTCTCATATAAATTTAAAGTATTTTAACAAAAATTGATAGAAATGTGAGAAAAAGAAATTTTTCTATATCAAATTAATAGTTAATTTAAAGTAAAACTTCTCTCTCTTTTTAATTTTTTTTCTTTCATTTTCTTATTAATTAATTTATCTTTCTCTTCCTCACACGTTAATTATGCATTTTTCCTAATTTTTATTACCCTAAATGTCCTCTTAAATCAGAATTAAAATTCTTTCCTTTTTTGCTTGTAATATTTTAAGAATATTTCAACTTTCTTGCCTTTTTATTTATCAAAAGACTTCTACAAAAAAAAATCTTTAAAAAGAATATGAAAGAAATACCATAATGGTATCTTTTATATAATTAACAAAAAATTACTAAAATTGACCAACAAAAGCCTGGGATAATTAAGGAAAGACCAATACATAAGGTGATTCAATTCAAAATTCAAGTGGAGCTTATATAAATATAATAGACCTTGCTAAAGAAGTTGCCACCGTGCTTCTCATGCAACCTATCGACCTCGTGTATCGTCACATGCAAAGTACCGTGAAGTAAAATTGGAGCCATTTTTTTACCTTCAAACAATGAATTACAATATAATGAGCAGCAAATCAAAACACAAAATCCCTATATTAAATAGTGCTGCTACAAATACAAAATCATTGTATAAGTCGAACTCACGTCAAAAGAAAAACCAATCAATGCATGCAAAAAAGATAAGTTAGTAAAATAAAAGAAAGCTGGAAATTAAAGTAAGGAATATGATCCGATAATTGTTGTAAAAATGAGTGATGGAAAAAGAAAGTGGTGATCCGATATTTGAAGTAAAATCATTTTTTGTTAATTAATGATGACTTTTCTATTCCCCATTAGTATAAACAATAATTAATAATCAATACAGTAATTTATACTCACGAATGATTATAATTGTTACAAAATTTAATGGAGTTTAATATATAGGATTTATTGGTTTTTTAATTAGAAAATAAGGAAAAATAGAGAAAAAAGTCAAAAACTAGAGAAAAAAAGATAAATAGGATTGAAGCCCTCTAAAGTCGAACTCACGTCAAAAGGAAAAACCAATCAGTGCATGCAAAAAAAAATAAGTTAGTAAAATTAAAGAAAGCTGGAAATTAAAGTGAGAAATATGATCCGGTATTTAGAGTAAAAATGAGTGATTAAAAAAGAAAGTGGCGATCCGATATTTGAAGTAAAATTATTTTTTGTTAATTAATGATGACTTTTCAATTCCCATTAGTATAAACAATAATTAATAATCAATACATTAACTTATACTCGTGAATGATTATAATTGTTACAAAATTTAATGGAGTTTAATATATAGGATTTATTAAATTTTTTTAATTATAAAATAAGGGAAAAAATAGAGAAAAAAGATAAATAGGATTGAAGCCCTCCAAGGCGTACCACATAGGATGGAGTAATAGTCTCATTTATATATATGTAAATGTGTGTGTGTGTGTGTGTATATATATATATATCAAGGGCGGCTCAACACTATTGGGGGCCTAAAGCCAAACTTCGATGAGAGGCTCTAGATATCTTTTTTTCAAGAAAAAAAATTATATAATATATAATTTTTATTTAAAATCTATTTTTTTAGTTTTTTGAGAAGCAAAGTTATGAATAATTGTCTTATAATCAATTTCTTCTAATAATTCTCTTTTCAATTGATAATATACCTAATCCACTCAATCTCTCTTAAGACATTGTCGATTTCAAGTAAGATTTTATTAGTTTTAATTTTGAAAAACTTCTTTCCGCTGAGGCAACTGTTACAGAACAGTTAACATTATTCTATAAGCAATATAAGCATTCGAAAAAGAATCAAACATTTACCCAGAAGGATTATTATTCAGATCAAGACTGTGGATGCTAGAATATATTAGAAAAACTAGAGAAAACCAAGATAATCTAAATAATGAAATTAATTATAGAAATCGAATTAGAAAAATAATGGAAGATCTACAAGAAAAGTTAACATGGATAGAAAAAACCTTAGAAAATTTAGAAAAAAGTACATGTGATAGTTTATATAATTTAAAAAACTCACTACGAGAAGAACAACACAAGATAATAAATGACATAGAAAATCTAGAATTAGAAATATACTACAGTACAGATAGAATAAATTATTACACAGAAATTTGTAACTCTGCAGTTACTACAGGATAAAAATAATAAACCAAATAAATTAATGGATACACCTTACAAAAAGAATAAATTATTGAAACATAATTTAATAAATATCCACGCACAAAAAAGAATAGATTCATTAGATTTAATAAATCTATTCTATTATTTGATTGAGTATATCAATTAAAATATTGTCATCTACTTGTACTATCTCTCTTAATACTCTTAACTCAAAAAATAAGTCTAAACCATCAATATCAGAATGATTATTGTATTTTAAAGAACATTCAAGATTAAGACAATGTCTTTTTCAAATCATCATCATCTAGTGGTCTCAATTTTTTACCACTAAATAGAAATTCAAAAATATTTTCATAAGCTTCAAATTGTTCAAATCTATTTTGAAGAGAAAAAAAGAGCTTGGTCTACTGTATATAAGAAGTGCTCAACTCTAATAGATTCTCCATGAGACCTTGTGATGTCATTATTAACAGTCTCATCAAAATATTTTTTTCTATGTAGTACGGTTTAGTACAAAATTCAGGTTCTATATGCATCTCAAAGGCAATTTCTTTAGCAGAAATCATAGAACTTACAAATCCTTGCTCTCTATATTTTTAAAAAAAAAAAAATTAAACCCCTTAATTGATCTATAGCAACATCAATATGCATATCTTTTGATTGCAAGAATTTGCTAACTGAATTAACTGCAAATAAATATCAGGTCAAATAGTCATACCCAATAAAAATTTAAAATTTTCAAGCTCATATGTTGCTAAGCAATTAGCTTCACTTTTAGTTTTTGGATCCTCGTTAACTTCTGCTAATTTCAGTAAAGCATCTCTTATTTGTGGAGTTTAAAATCTTATGGCATTAATGCTTTCAATACGACTTTTCCATCGTGTTTGTGACAATGATTTAAGAGATCGGTCTGTACACTATCTTTTAAAATTTTTCATCACTTGGTAGAAGAAGAAAATAATGTATATATACGTTGTACCACTCCAAAAAATGAAATAGCTTTTGTGCAAAAATTAGCAACATCACAAAGTACTAAATTTAAATTATGACAACCACATGGAGTATAAAATGATCTAAGATTTATATCTAAAAGTCATTTTTGAATTCCTTGGTGTTTTTCCTTCACATTAGATCCATTATCATATTCTTATCCTCTTAAATTATCAATGCCAAGTTCAATATTTTTAATTTCATCAACAATAACTTCAAAAAAACCTTTACCACTTGTATCATCCACTTTTAGAAATTCTAAAAAATACTCAGTAACTTTTATTTGAGTTGCTGAAATATCTACACTTCACAATATAAAAGACATTTGTTCTTGATGACTAGTATCCGGAGTGTAATCAAGTATAATTGAAAAATACTTTTTTTCTATGACTTTTTCAATAATTTTATTTTTAATTTCACTCACCAATAAATTTATTAAATCATTTTGTATATTATGTTCTAAGTAATGATTGTGAATTTCATCATGTTTAATTCGTCAAATATGTTCTTGCGTGATTGGATCAAATTAATCAATCATTTGAATTAGACTTAAGAAAATTTCATTATTCTCCTGATAAATTTTATCATTTTTTTCCTATATGTCAAATTATTTTTTTTGAGAGTTTTTATTACGGCAATAATTCTTGATAGTACACTTTTTCAGTGTTCTCTATCCCTATTGATTTGACCTTGAACATCTTTATCAATTATTTATTTTTCTTCAATCTCATTTGTAAATCAATTCATGCACCCATATTAATAATATGTTCGTTTGATATCTCATGAGCTTTAAGCTTAGCACTAAGGGTTCTCCAATCTCTACTACCTTCACTTGATAGTACTATTACTAACATTAGAATTTGTATTAAATAATTTACAACAAAAATAAAATACTTTATCTAAATCTCTAGAATAAATTAACCATTTTCTTTTGTGTCTTTCTCCATTTGCTAAAATTTGAAAATAATAGACATTAGAATAATGTCTTGATAATTTATCATTTGAAAAATTTGTATCACTAATTCTAATTGGTCTTTTTTCCACTAGTAAGTCTCTCAATTTTGTATCGCTATTGATCCATTGACTAAGATCATTTATGTTTTTAAGAATACAATTATTTGATTCATTAAGTTCTTGATTTTCTTGAGGATCTATAGTAGATTTCTCATTAATTTTCTTCTCTTCTTTTTGAATAGTATTACTCCTATCATCTAATTCAACTGATTTAATAATTTGCTCATCTTGAGAACATTCTCCTATATTTTCTAATTTTGTTGTTTTATTATTTATTAAAAATTTATCTAAAGCTTCTTTTCGAGATTCTACCAAAGTCTCAATTCTTCTTTTTTTATTTTTAAGTTTTGAAACACTGAATTCATATTTTCTAGTTGACATATTTAAATTTTGATAAACACTAAAAGAATAATTTATATCTACACAACTAAAAAATCAAAAAAAATCAATAAACAATAAAATATGTCTACCAAATATCAATATATTCTTGCACAATTATTTAAAAAAAAAATATAAAACTAAAATAATAGAACCTGATTTAATAACTTAATCTGAAAATAATAACTTTAATCTTCATAAACTATTAACAGTCTTGATATTCAAGAAAAAATTGAATGAATAATAATATTGTGAAAAGGATCTCTTGAACAATTGAAGTTTCATAATATAAAAACTAAAAAATAAAATAAGAGTTGAAGGTAATAAATGGAGAAGAAATAGGATGAATATCAGAATATATGTACGTTAGTTTCATTAATCAAGAAAAGGAAAATGAAAGATCTCATTTTAATTGAAAAGATAAAAATAAAAAGTAATAATTAATTCGTATTCTTTCTTTCATATTTTTTTATAAATATGTATTTTACCTTTTTTAAGACTCAGTCAAATCAAATTCTTTAAATGTGTATTTGTCTTTTCAAAGTTGTTCCTTTTTTAAAAGAAAAACGTTTAAGGATTATTAATGGGGCCTTTTACTCTTCTTTAAACCAATTGTAAGTTCTACTTTTTTTAAGAAAGAACTTTGACTATTCTTGATACAAAAATGGGGCCCTTTACTCAAAGTTTTAAAACAATTGAACATATACTTTTATATATATATATATATATATATATATATATATATATATAAAATGATGTAAGGTGGGGGCCCAAAATTGGCGGCCTAAAGCAGTGGCTTGAGTTGCCGAATAAAAAACCGGCTCATATATATATACTAGAGAAGTATAGTTCGTGTCAGCACTGGCCCAACATTAAAATATTTTGATCATATATGATAAGTTGGATTGATATCAATTCCAATTATGAATTATATATAAAATATAAATATACAAAACATATTAACTACTTGATAGTATATTTCAATGAGCCAAATTATCTGACAAGATAATTATGTATAACTTACTCATGTAAATAATAAAAGTTGATGCATTTTGAAGTTTAGATCTTTAATCTTGTGACTGAGATTTGCTACACTAAGTATAAAATATGAAATTAAAATCGATACATAACACTTGATACTTGTTGAATAAAATAGAAAATAGTTGTTGAAAATGATAAAGAGTTGTCTAGTAATTACATATTAAATCACATGCGGGTTGCAATGAATAACCCAAAATTGAATTGTATTCCCCTACTAAGACGACATAAATATTCTTTGTTTTTATTTCTCCTTTTCTTTTATTTATCAATTTGTTCTTTGAAGTTAAATTAAATTAATATTTTAAATTTAAATTTTAAGTATTTTGAAAATTATAAAAAAGAAAACTACAAGTTAACATCTTTCATATTAACTTAAGTTATTTGACTTTGAGAACACGATAAAATATACTTCTGTAAATGTTTTATCGAACTTTGTTTTTGAATATGTTTCTTTCATTAAAACATAGGAGTCGTTTGTATGTTAACATAATTTCTTTTACACTATTTGATGTGATCTAGCACGGATTCAATAAATGCTATTTTTGGTCTCAATTTATGTGACACAAATAGAATTTAGATAATCAATAATACTTTTAATATGTATTTTAAATAATTTAAGCTGTTAATTCTTGTAATTTATCATATTTCTTATGTAATTTTCAAATAATATACATTATTTTTCTTGTTCAAACTTTTGTGGTATTAATATTCAATTATATTTTTAAAATAATTTTAGTTTTTTAACTATTGTGATTGATAATACTTTCCTTCTATTCCACTTTAAGTGACACTAATATAATTTCGAAAGTCAACCAAATATTTTATATTTTATAAAAAATTTAAGTTGCTAATTAAGATTTATAGTATTTTTATATTTTTTTTAAATATACAACAGATTAAATTATTTTTAGATATCTTAAGTTGTTATGTATTTTAATTTATAATATTTTTTATGTAATTTTTGCATAATATATGTTACTTTTCTTTTCCGAAGTTTTGTATTGTCGATAGCCAATTATATTTTTTAAATAATTTAAATTTTTAATTATTGTGATTTATAATATTTCTTCTATTTCAATTAAGTGGTACAATGCTTAGATGATCATAATAATTAATTAGGGGCGATATAGTAAAATCACGATTGAAGCAGTGAAGCATAAATGTCTTAAATGGATTACAACAAATAATTAGAGTGACTTGGGGGTTTGGGCCATAGGTGACAAAAGAGTTTTAAAATGAGGTGTAGGTGACACAAGTCTTAATTATTAGTTAGAGGTGACAATTACTTTATTATGGATTAAGAAAGTTAGGAAAATTTGAAAATAATTCACAAGTTTTTAAATTTACACTTTTATCCCAATGTATACCTAAAATAACGGGAAACAGAGGGAAAAAATGTGTCTTTCTCTCTCTTCTCATCCATTGTTGTTTTCTCTCTCTTAGTGATTTTTGTTGTTAATTATTTCTGTTTCTACTGCTTTATTCATCATCTTCTACTTCATTATCATCTTCATCTTCTTCTTGTCGATCATTTGTTGTTGTTGTTGTTGTTGTTGTCGGTACAACGCTACTGCTGCGATCTAACCAAATTCTTAGGTCAAATTTTGTTTACTACATCACTTTCCACTTTGGCATTACTTCATAGGTGACTTTGGTAAGTAAAATTATGATTTTTATTCGTATTTATCATATGGGTACACTTTTATTTTTCCAACAATGGATAGAATCCCGATTATAAATCTAGCATAAGTGTGCCCATAATTTAAACAGATCAATCATCTGGTGCATCAGATGAGTAATCTGTTGTATCAGAAGATTTATCTGTTGCATTAGACTGTTTATCTATTGCATCATCGTATTATCTATTCCATCAAACGTATTATCTGTTGTATCAGGATGTTTATCTGTTGCACCAGACTTATTATCTGTTGCATCAAAATGTTTCTCTGTTGCACCAGATTAATTATCTATTGCAATGAATAATTAATATGTTTGAAACAACACAAATCAACCCCTGCCACAAACCCAACAGATAACCAATATTTTTTCAACACTTGCTATTGCTACTGGATTTAAAATTATTCCTTACGTT
Source organism: Capsicum baccatum var. pendulum (assembly GCA_030864225.1). Lineage (NCBI taxonomy): Eukaryota > Viridiplantae > Streptophyta > Magnoliopsida > Solanales > Solanaceae > Capsicum > Capsicum baccatum. The sequence goes on from CM061554.1 coordinate 46,052,201, forward strand.
CAATTACCCATCCCAAATTTTTTAATTCAATTTCTCATTTTACTTGTCTTTTTCATTAATCAAGAAAAGATTACAAAAAATCCATGTTCTACCCTTTGCATTAATAACTTTTTCTTCAAATCAAAATGGAAACATCATTTAATAGGGGGACTATACGCCGGCCGACGTTAAAAGCTTTCTTCTCTTATGAAATTTTGATTGAATAGCAAACAATGGTTATTTCATACACGTCTAATGTCCCACCAACTAATCAGTGGGTTATGGTAAACTAGACATGTTATTAATTATTTTTCTTAATCAATGTGGCATCTCAATTTGGGACGGGTAAGTTGAGATGGAAGGAGTACGAATTAAAATGTTAGAGCCAAGAAAAGCAACTTCTGTTGAAACAGACTATTTATCTATTGCATCAAATTCTTATCTGTTGCAACATGAGTAATCTATTTTGAACAACACATCAACCCCTACCACAAACCTAACAGATAAATCCTGCTATTGCTACTAGATTCTAAATTATTCCTTTTTACATCGAATCGTCGACATGTTTGTTGAGAAGATAATAGATAGAATGAAAATTAAATATGGATTAAAACGTCAAAGATCAAACATAATTTATTTATTAAACAAAAACAAATAAAAATACACATAATAGACTAAAAGAAAAATAATAGTCAAATTATTATTATTATTATTATCAGCATCATCATTGCAACCCGACCAATCTTCAATCGGAAGTAGCAAGGCCCTCCTTAGCCTGTGTATCTTGCGGAGCATTCTTGATCTAACTCCTCCCAGTTTCCATTGCAGATCACGAAGTTGATTCTGAAGTTTATTCACGGCGTCTTGTAGAAAAGCAACATCCCACACAGGGTCAGCCATAATCTTATCTTCTAGAGTGTAATATGAAAGGCGAGATGCAATAAATAAATAGAGTGTATTTGAATGAATGATTAAGTAAGGAGGAACCTATTTATAGAGGATTGAATTTGAATGAGAGGCAAAAAAGTGCAACTATTCACCTCCATACATTAATTACATTTTTTATTAAATTAAGAAAATAAATATTGTGATATAAGTCATGACTTTTCAGATTATTATTATTAATTAGTTCTTTCGAAGAACCATTTTTATTGAGTTGTGGCAACAGATTCTATATTTGTTGCATCAGATAACACATCTATGACAACAGATATATTATCTGTTGCAACAAATATAAAATATATTGTATCAGATAACATATCTGTTGTAACATATAATCTAACCATTCACCTCTATTTATTAATTACATTTTTTATTAATGTAAAAAGTAATGAATTAATTAAATTAAGAAATATTACGATAAGTCATGACTTTTCATATTATTATTATTATTATTAATTAATTCTTTCCAAGAACCGCTTTTATTGAGTTGTGACTTGATATAGGTTGCATCAGATAAATCATCTGTGACAACAGATATATTATCTGTTGCAACCATAGTGAACCTGTTGCATTAGATAATTTACTTATTGCAACATATAATCTACTTTTTTTTAAAAAAAAAAAAAACTATCATCATATCATTAATCCAAATTTGCTTACTTTTTTATTTTATAAATAAAAAAAATACCTTTTCAAATTTCTTAATAAAATAATAACCATTTTATTATATAATAAATAATTTAAAAAATAAATTCAAAAATAAAAATGGTGAAAAGTCACGATCAGTTATTAAAATTGTGGTTATAAATTGTGTTTATCATTTATTTCCTTATTATTTATTTACAAAACATTTTTCATATTAAATAACAGAAAGTCATGTCTTTTTATTTTCACCCTCTCAATAATAATAACCTTTTTTTATTAATAACCGCCAGGTGCAACATATGATCGATCTATCATAGCAGATTAACCTCTAACTATTGACACAAATTGCTACTCAATCCCTACCACCAACCGTCGACATGTTGAGAACAAGGAATGAACAAAATAATTATTATTAAATACTAAATAAAAAATAAAAATTCAAAGTCGACAACAAAATGAAATGAATATTCATAGATTTTTGAATCCCTTGGGTAGATTTGATATACAAAATGAGGAAAATAATCGTTAAAATAAAAAACATTACCTAATTATTATTACTGCTACTATTATTATTGTCAATCAGACATTTTTCATCCGGCAGCCTTGCTCCAAAGTCAGGCAAATCTCTCTGGAGTTCATCAAACTGCCTTTGAAGTTCACGCAAGGACTCGATATAAATATTCTAGTACGAATCTCGATCATCCATATTTGTAAGAAGGGACCTATTTATAAATTATTGTATCTCGGAAAGAAAAGAAAATTACTTTAAAATAAATCTAACAGATGGGTAATCTGTGGCAAAATATATTTTTTCTATTAGATAACTTATAATATACTGGCAATCTTTTGCAATAGATGTATATATCTGTTTGATTTCTGCAACAGGTTGATCAACTATCATAACAGATCTCTCCAATTATTTGACAATATAAACAGATGTGTCATCTATTGCAACAAGCTAGTCATCTGTTTATTCAATTTAAGTCATAGATGGACTAGGAAGAATAAGGTGCGTGCAGATAGATCCACTATCATATGTATGGGAGTTAAGTATGTATTACTGCTAAGGTTATTGGGACAACACACACAAAGTATAATATTTTTGTGAATGCAGTTTTTAACCGATTAGGCATTGATCATTCAAACAAGATCCTGCATTGTACCGTTAAGTTTGATGGGTTCGAAATTAATAAGGCTGAAGACCTCATGAAGATGGTGTAGATACCCTGTTACGAATTACTGATGGTTGGTGCTCGTGTTTATGTGTGTCAAGTTTTGAGAAGGGATCAATATTTGTCGTCACTACAGAGAACCAATAGCGAATTGGACTTAAATTTAAGTGTGTATTGGACCCTTAGAGGGCCCTCGAAGCCTCGCACTACATCAAGCAAGAATGGAAAACCAATATAGTTATTGCCCTGGCCAAAATTTAAATGGTTGGGTTGCTCGCTCGGGGTGATGATTATATGCCAGAAGGTAGGGTAGAAGAATTCTTTCAAGGTAAAATAGGTGGTTGATGGAAGACTATATCATCTAAGAGCTAATTGAAAAAAAAACATAGGGTAGAAAGTAACTTCTAATGAATCTGGCCGATAGAATTATCTTAACAGATGCGAAATCTGAATCAAGTGTAAATATGAAAGTGTATTCGGTAATGTAATTTCATTTGTTGTGTCTCTTAAAGAAAAAAAATGAATCTGAACACTTTGCTAGGGAGCTGCATGGTTGGGATTATCACCTAGGTAAAAAATAGGAGAAGACCAACAAAGCAGCCTCATGGGCATCGAGGGTAGAAATGATGTTCAGCAAGTTTAGAAAACTTACGCCAACAACAACTGCAGTTAAAATAAGGAAACTAACGAAGGCGGCAATTTCTGACTTTTAAATTTTATCCCATGCCTTCTTGTTTGTGATTGTTTCAGGTTCACTGTCGTTGACCTGATCGGAACCACAAACTAGATTGAAAGGCAAATAGAGTATAATTACTTCCTTAGCAATATGGATTAATTGATTGTGTTTTCTTGCCTTAGCATGCTTTCAGCATTTCTTGGAGAAGATCAGGTGCTTGTTGTAGTTTGTGAATCCCAATAATTTCAAGCTTGCCTCCAGCTTGTTGATTCTGTATTCAAGCTGGTCTTTTCCATCTTCGAAGTTGGTAAGGAGTTCCTCATCTCTTGTGAGCTAGATCAGGAACACTACCTTCAAAGTTATGGCATTCTAGAAGCCCTTCAAAATATTTTCTTCAGAAGCTTTAAAGGATACATGGAGGGTCGCTGTGTTTCTTTTAGGTCAAAATATGTTGATGCATGTTGAAGATGTGGTCCTAACAGTTGAACAACACACTTTTATCGAGCATTGCTCTATGCATCTTGCTCAACAAATTTGATAAATTAGTAAGCATGGAGTTACGTAGCATGTGATTTAAACCGGCTCTACCAAGCCTATCAGATGTTACGTAACTCCAAGCTCATTACCCTATCAAAACAATATGCCTGAGTTAGTGCACAAATCAAAAAAGCATAATTTGTCAGCCTTTTTGCTGATTACTCTTCTCCAATATAGATGACAAGATATCTGCTATGCAAAAGTCTACATGCTTTTCTGGGAGCAATTCTTCAGAAGACATCAACAGATATCTTCAAAAGAATTGCTCCCAGGCAAACATGTCTGGCGACGGTGTAGACTTTTGGATAGTAAATATCTTATCATCTATATTGGAGAAGAGCGATCAGCAGAAAAGCTGAGAGATTAAGCTCGTTCGATTTTTGCACTAACTCGGACATATTTTTTTGATAGAGTAATAAGCTTAGAGTTACGTATAGTTTGAAAGACTTGGTAGAGCCGGTTTAGATCACACGCTACGTAACTCCATGCTTACTAATTTATCAAATTGGTTAAGCAAGATGCATCGAGCAACACTCGATAAAAGTGTGTTGTTCAACTGTTGGGACCACATCTTTAATGTGCATCAATATATTTTGACCTAAAACAAACACAGAGACCCTCCATGTATCCTTTAAGGCTTCTGAAGAAAGTGTTCTGAAGGGCTTCTAGAATGCCACAACTTTGAAGGTAGTGTTCCTGATCGAGCTCACAAGAGACGAGAAACTCCTTACCAACTTCGAAGACGGCAACAACCATCTTGAATACAGAATCAACAAGATGGAGGCAAGCTTGAAAATATCGGGATTCACATACAATACCAAGCATTTTATCTTCTCCAAGGAATGTTGAAAGCATGTCAAGTTAAGAAAACACAATCAATTACAACTATATTGCTAAGGAAGCAATGGTACTCTATTTTCCTTTTAATCTCGTTTGTGGTTCTGATCAGGTCAACGATAGTGGACCTGATCAGAAACACAAACAAGAAAGCATGGGATGAAATTTAAAATTCAGAAATTTTCTGCCTTCTCTTAGATTCCTTATTTTAACTGCAATTGTTGTTGGCATAAGTTTTTTAGACTTGATGTACATCATTTCAACCCTCAATGCCCATGAGGCTTATTTATTGGTCTTCTCATATTTTCTATCTAGGTGATAATTCCGACCACGCATCTCCCTAGCAAAGTGTTCACATACATTATTTTTCTTTAAGAGACACAACAGATGAAATTACATTACCGGATACACTTTCATAGAGATAATTCCACCAGCCAGATTCGTTAGAAGTTGTATTTACCCTATGTATCTTCTTCAATTAGCTCTCAGATGATATAGTCTTCCATCGACCACCTATTTTCCTTCGAAAGCATTCTTCTACCGCACATTCTGGCATATAATCATCACCTCGAGCGAGTAACCCAGCCATATAAATTTTGTCTAGGGCATTGTTAGATGCAGTGTTAAGCTTTGAAGGTCCTCTAATGGTCTAATGCACCCTAAAAGTTAGTCCAATCGCTATTGAATCTCTTTACAATGACACAAAAACTAGATCCCTTCACAATACTTGACAAATAAACATTAGCAACAACCGACATTAAATCTTAACAGGCTATCAGAACCATATTCATGGTCCCTCAGCCTTATCATTTCATACCTACCAAACTTAACTGTAAAATTACAGATATCTTATTTAAACGATCTATGACTAATCAGTAAAAATATCATTCACAAAATCAGTGCACTCTATGTGTGTTTCCATAATAACATTATTAGTAATACATACCTCCCATATATGAAGTGGTTTCATCTACAAGCAGTTTATTCCTCTAATTTTATCTTTACTGCAGCCTCTTGTGATAGTCCATCAAAAGTTGATCAACTGTTAGTTCCTTATATCTATAAAGAAGAGGAAAAAGATTGATGTCACAAAAAGAACATTATCCATCTATTGCAATAGATGTGGAGTCTGTTGCAACGGATGTGGAGTCTGTTGCAACAGATTTAGAGTCTATTGCAACAGATGTGGAGTTTGTTGCAACAGATGTGGAGTCTGTTGTAACAGATGTGGAGTCTAATGGAATACATCAAACCAGCCTTTCTGGTGGTTTTATTTGTTCCAATAGTTTCTCCATCTGTTGAAACATCAACAACAGCATAAACATCAACAAAAAAAACAACAATATTTGTTCCAACAACATCATCAACAACAAAGAAGCAACATCCTTTGTTCTAGAACCATCAACAACACCACACCACAAGTTCCAAAAATGCCAACCCCACCAACAACATCAATAACTGCATCAACAATAATGAAACAAATAAAATACATACAAAAAAATGATAATGCCAACAAGACTTTAAAATTTCCCCCAACAGATGACTTTTTTCTCATATTGTAATAAAAATATTGAATTATTTATTCAACACTTACAAGTTTCTTAAAAAAAATTAATAAATATGATATGGGTAAATAGTAATTAAATAAAAAAACAGATATAAATAACTTGCAAAGAAGAAGATGAGAATGAAAAAGCAATAATGAACCATACCTTAATATCAAAAAGGGGATCAAAATAGAAATTTAAGTCAAGGAAAGATATGGATGGGTTTAGATCAGAAAATATCTTTATGAAAAGAGAAGAAAAAAGAGAGAAAAAAGGTTGACCCTAAAGAGGAGAGAGAAAAATAAGAGAGTTGAATAAAATAAACTGCAGCTGAAGGAAGAGATGAGATAATTTCTATAGATGTATTGTGTACGTAGATCTGGTGGTTTTCAATATTCATTAATTTCATTAATAATTTGAGGGTTACGAGGAAGACTAAAACTACTGACATTAAAAAGACAAGACAAGACTGCTCAATGAACTCACTTTTGAGATATCCAAGAAATATTTTTTACCACCTTTAGTAGTAAGTACTTTTACTTGATATTATCTACTCGGACCAGAAGCTTCTTACTTTAAAATTATAAGAGAAAAAAAGATTTTCAAACAGATATGCATCAGTTGCAACATATATAAATATCTATATAGAAATCTTAACAGCTCAGTCATCTGTTACAATAGATATAAATATTTGTTTAAAAATTCCAACGGCTCAGTCATCTGTGACAACAGATGAAAATGTTCATTTGATAATTAATAAAATCAGATATGTCATCTGTTACAACATATATAAATATCTGTTTGAAAATTTCCAACAACTTAGTCATCTATCACAACAGATACAAATATCTATTTGATAAAATCATATATGTCATCTGTTGCAACATATATGTACCTGTTTGAAAATTTTCAACAGCTTAGTCATTTATTGCAACAGATTTCATTGCAATTGATTTAGGTGTAACTAGGGATGAATGAATAAGCTCGCAGGGTAAACTATAAATTCAATAGAGTCTTTGTAATTGCATGGCGTTGGTATTGCATTCATCTCGACTCGAGTCGTTGATCGATCACTCTAAGTTGAAATGAGTTCTCATAAACTCAATGTTAGGATAATGATAGTACTTAAGTTGATTAAGGTGGAACTAGGGATGAATGAATGAGCTCACAGGGCCAACTACAAGTCTAATCGAGTCTTTACAATTGCATGGCGTTGGTATTGCGTTCATACCGACCTGAGTCATCGATCGATCACTCTGATTTGAAATGAGTTCTCATCAACTCAATGTTAGGATAGTGATAATACCTAAGTTGATTTAAGTGGAACTAGGGATGAATGAATGAGATCACAGAATCAACTATAAATCCAATTGGGTCTTTGCAATTGCATGGCGTTGGTATTGCGTTCATCCCGATCCGAGTCGTCGATTGATCACTTTGAGTTGAAATGAGTTCTCATCAACTTAATGTTAGGATAGCTATAGTACCTAAGTTGATTTATGTAGAACTATGGATGAATGAATGAGCTCGCAGGGTCAACTACAAATCTAATCGAGTCTTTGCAATTGCATAGAATTGGTATTGAGTTCATCCCAACCCGAGTCGTCGATCGATTACTCTGAGTTAAAATGAGTTCTCATCAACTCAATGTTGGGATAGTGATAGTACCTAAGTTGATTTAGGTGGAACTAGGTATGAATGAATGAGCTCGCAGGTTCAACTATAAATCTAATCGAGTCTTTGCAATTATATGGCGTTGGTATTGCGTTCATCCCGACCCGAGTCATCGATCAATCACTCTGAGTTGAAATGAGTTCTCATCAACTCAATATTAGGATAGTAATAGTATCTAAGTTGATTTATGTGGTACTAGGTATTAATGAATGAGCTCGCAGGGTCAACTACAAAATCAATCGAGTCTTTGCAATTGTATGGCATTGGTATTGCATTCATCCTGACCCGAGTCATCGATTGATTACTCTGATTTGAAATGATTTCTCATCAACTCAATGTTTTAAAAACTATATCTTTTAAAAATTTAAAATTAATTAAGATCAATTCGGACTAAATTAGCAATTTCAAAACTTGTCATTCTTTTACAAAATTACAAATCAACACATACAAATCATCCATTTGTGCAAAAAACTTTTCATTTCAAATATTAAGTTCTCGCTCTTCTCTCTCTCTCTCACTCGGAGTGTCCTCTCCCTCTCAATAATACAAACAACAACTACTCAACATATTGCTCAACCCTTTAAAACAGTTTGATTTTCTTCCAATTTACGACTACATATAGTTGTTTTTTTCGACTTCATTCCCGCTTGTATCCGTTGTTTTCTCTATCTTCACATGTAACAGAGTTCGAGAAGAGTTATACATTTGTTCTTTATTTTAAAAAATAGGGCTTTTTAGTTAATGATAAAAAAAGAAGACTTTTATTTGTATTATCTTCAAGAATGGATTAACAATTTTGAGTTTTGGTGATAAAAAAGTAGGAAGCACCGAGAAAACCCTAGTTTTTCTCTAAGTATTTTGTTGAGTGTTGTGGTATTGTTTGATGGTGTTTGTGGTGTTATTGGTGGCTGTTTTTGGTGATGTTGGTATTTGTGTTTTTTAGCGGTGGTGTCGGTGGTCTTGTTGTTGGTATTGGTGGCATTGGTGGTAGTCTTGGTGGCATTGTTTGTGGCATTGATTGTGGTGGTGGTGGTCCATCTGTTGCAACGGGTGGAAGATCTGTTGGGAGATATTAAATAGGTCTTCAAACAGATTCCCCATCTATTCCCACTGATGGGTTATCCACTGGAGTATTTTTTTGTAATGTCGCATAGAATAATTTATTAAAATTTCTCCACCTGTTGCAACACATGAAATATTTGTGGGGAGATATTAAACAGGTCTTCAAACAGATTCAGGTTCCCCATCTGTTTCAATTGATGGGTTGTCCGTTGGAGTATTTTTTTTGGTTATATGGTAAGAATAATTTATTGAAATTTGTCTCACCTTTTTAAAAAAAATATTCAGACATCAAATGAAATGTATTTTTTATTTTTATTTTGTTTGTAGTTAAAAGATGCCTCCCAAAAGAAAAGAAATTGAAAGTGGAGAAAGTGGATCAACTTCTTATCACCAATCAAAAAAGGCTAGAGTACAGATAGATTCGGAGAAACTTCTAGAACAATCTCAGTCTGGGCAAAATGAAGCTAAGGAAAGTGATAACTTCTCATCAATGGGGCGTGAAATAATATCAAAATTCCAGCACAATTCTGTCAAAACCATTAGTATTGACAAATTTCGAGTTGCGATGCCGATGAATAACCCGAATGCCGTATTTGGTGATTTTGTACTTAAATATCAGTTGGGGAAATATTTTGACAAACTTAGGAGTATTATGAAGAAGGAAAACATAGATGGACTTTTTAAGAAGAGCTGCTTTGCATACTTTCTTGAGCTGTCTGGACCCCGCCCTCTTTGTTTCCCAATAATCATGGTATGTGGCCTTCTCAAGAATAGGATCATGTATGCAGGGGATGATGGAGGTCCGCAGGATGGTAGAAATAAGATGGATGAAGTCTGGATCAACTACTATGGCATGTCGATTTATTTTGGATTGAAACAGTTTGCCATTGTGACGGGCTTGAGATGCGATCGTCCAGAAGAACCTGCCATCAAGAAAACACCCCACAAAGGGTCCAACAAATCCAAGGTAAAAAAATATGATTTGTTGGGCATTGTTGGACCTAGATACAAAGTGAAGGATTTGATAGCCGATCTCAAGAATAAAGACATACCATAGCACTACAGGGAGAAATTGTGCTTAGTTTGGTTTGTCCATTCTATTTTATTGGCAAGAGACGTCAAGAAAGTCTTAGAACGTGATTTGTTGGCACTTGCTAATGATTTTAGGAAATTCAACGATTATCCCTGGGGCTACGACAGCTACTGCTTGACTGTCAAATATTTACTGAAAGAGCTAAAGCCAAAGACGACCATATTATATGGCTTTCCTTGGGCTTTCATGGTAAAATTGATCACTATTTTTACTCATTCATTAATTTATATTGAATTTACTTGTAACTTTTTTTTTGCTTGCTTCCTGTTTACAATTTTTAGGCTTGGGCATGTGAGTCATTCCTCCTCTCTGAAAGTATTTCACGAATTACCTGGAAAAGATTTCTCATCCAAGGATCCTTAGGTGGTTGGCTGTAGTAGAGAGCAGCAAAAAAAATATTAATGAGGCTGATCTCTTTAACCCTCCGGATGATGCAGTACGTCTTCTTTCAACTAAAAAAATTTACCTCATAGAAAGATATTGAAACAGATATTCCATCTATTGTAACAGATTACCCGTCAACTGCAACTGGTACAACAGATGGGTAATCTATTGCAATAGAAGATCCATATTTTGCAACAGATTAACCATATGTTGCTCTGTTCTCTGAGCCCTACTCAACAGATTACTCATCTACTATAAATTATGCAATATATGGTATTTTGATGCAACATATTATCAATTTATTTCAACATATAGATCAACTATTACAGTAGCTAGATCGTCTGTTGCATAAGTTGGTTGTGTTAACATAACCAGAGCCCCATGTAACCTAACTGACTGCAAATTATTATTATATGATTTAAATTTCTTCTGTTATTTTCTATAGGTTGTGCATCCTTGGATCGTGCCTACCATTGATGAGCTGGGGATGACTTCTTTTTTACTCTAGGTCTTGTTGATACAAAAGAAGACCCAACGGTGGATTTAATAAAGAAGGAATTTGATGGAGAAACATCCATAAGAAGAGCAGTTAGACAAGGTCAGTCTAATGTTGAAGCTCTTCACGACCAAACTCAAACTGCAATAGATCTGGGTGCTTCTTCTGGGGATGTTGCTGGTGGAGTTGTTTGTGATGGTGGCAGCCATCTTGCTGCTGCTTCTGCTGCCAGTAGTGATTATGAGCATGTTGGTGCTCAGCAAAAAATAAATATATTTGAAAACACCCCTTCTGCATGTCCTCCCTCTCACCCATACACCAGTCCCTCCCATCTTTATAGTGGTCCCTCTCACCCCTCCTCACCCTCATATTCTCATTGCAAATACAAAGTGTGCAAGGACAGAGAGGATAAACTCTTCGACAAGCTAGAGGCTATTACTAAAGCTGTCGAGGAGTTGAAATCCAGGAGGGATGTCATACCATCCAACGAAGTGAGGGAGCCATGCACTCTTCAGTGGAGTTTAGGAGAAAGAGAAGAAAAATTAGATAACTTCTCTCCGTTTTGAAATCAGCAAAAATTATAACCCCCCCCCACTCCAATAGTTGTTGAAGTTCAGGGGCCGCCAAAAAAAGTGAACATATTCGCGGCGCTTGGCAAAGAGAAGAAGAAGGAACTGAAAGAATTCATCAAGATGAAGGTTCAAAAAGAATACATCATGCATTCATTTGCCGCCAAAGACTTCTCGAATATGACAAATATGTGTGTGTGGTACGAGGACAAGGTAAGTTTACTTTTTCTAACTTGTGTGTGGTACGAGGACAAGGTAAGTTTACTTTTTCTAACCTACCCTTCCAATCTACTCCATGAAGAAGAATCTACACAGCAGATGTGTAATTTACTGCGAAAACTTAGTATTTTGTTGCAACATAATACATATCTGTTGCATAATTTGTGTTGGCTGGGTAATCTGTGAACTGATTCGGAGAATCCTCTGCATCAGATTCTTTCGACCGTATTTTTATTCTTTACAATTACTAACCTATTTAAAAATTGTCTTCTTATACCACAGTATGTTGATGAAATTCTCTGCCTCATGAGGGACAGGCAATTAGCGTACCCGGATGCTTATGATGCTGCCGATAGGATAATGGACTTCAACTTCTACAACAATTTTAAGGATAGGTATGCTAAACTCTGTAAGATAGCTGATTTCGGTGGCTTGGAATTTGATCAGTTAGTTTCTACGTTCCAATGGGATGAAGAAGCGATTAAATATGTTAGAGGGAAGAGGCCATACCCACACGACAAGAGCTGGACCAAGGCAAAAAGAATCCTTGCAGTCATGAACGTGGATGTCACCCATTTTCTCACTGTTGAGATACTACTATACGAGGGAAAGATTAAGGTTTATGAGTGCAACTTACCTATGTTTAGCGAGAAGACATTTTAACCCACATGCAGCCACTCTTGAAGTTGTTACCCAAGTTATTGACGCGGAGTAAGCTGATGGATCATTTTACGGCTGAAGTCTTCGTGAAGGAATCATGAATTTTTGAAGGTCAAAATAAGAACATCCAGCTCCCAAAAACTACAACTGTTGTAGTGTGCGGGCCATACTTGCTTGCATACATCGAGTGTTTGCTGATCGATACACAAATGACCGGTGTGTGCGACACCGTTGTAGGAAAGATGCAATGAGTCTGGGCATATGGGGTACTAACTAAATGGTAGGAGACCGTGTATAAAAAAGAACATGTACAAAGACAGAAATGAACACGATAACAAATTTTCATTTCAAGCCAATTCACTATACATATAGGGGTAGTAATTTTTATGTCTGGCAAAGTTGAATTTTTATAATACAATAGATTTTATATCTGTCGTAATAGATATAGTACCTGTTGTGATAGATTGATTATCTGTTGGAATAGGTTGGTCATCTATTGCGTTATGCAGATGTTCCCCGTCTGTCTGTTGCAACAGATTTATGATCTATTGCAATATATAACTTATCTGGTGCAACTGATCGGTAATCTGTCGGAGCAAATCGAAAAAGTAGAAAGACCTGTTATATAATTTCCAGCAGATGACCTACGTGTTTCATCTCATGTTGCAATATATGTCTAAATCTGTCTGATAAGATATGTCGTCTGTTGCAGCAAATGTATTATCTGTTGCGATATTTGAATCTAGTACTCTATTTTAATAAACATGTTCAAAACTCAGAATTAATTATATTCATAAACAGAATAAAATAAATCAAAGCCTTCAAAAATTACATGAAATAACTCAACAAATAAATTAAATGTAAAAAAAATTATTATGGGTACAAACGATCTACTCTACAAATAAATCAACAAGTTAAACCAAGGAGGATAGGTTACTACATTGACAGACTCAAGCTACAAATATCTAATCAATATGAACAAATTGTTCTTTATCTAGTGCTATGGAATTCGGTTTTGGTTATCATGGATCTTTAACGTCGGTTGCGTATGGCTTTTGAGCTTTCGCTTCTCCATATTTCCATAAAAGAGCAGCATATATTTTGCAGAGTAATCCGGTATCAAGTCCTTCATTTGGTACTTGTAATCCATCGCTCAAATACTCGACATAGGTGGCCAAAAAAGGACTGCAACCCCTGCGTTGTAAAAAAATAGATAATCTATATCTTGCAGTTCATGCAAGCGTTGTGAATTTGTGAAATAAAACTAAATCATGACACTTAAACTTACAGGCTACCAATGGTTTGTTGAGCAATTCCGTCAACGTATTGTACATCAAATGGATTAGCCATTTTATCCAGGTATGCTTCAATTGTCGACCAATCAGTACGAACCTTTTGATCCAAAAAGCCACTCATATCAAGGTAAGTAGGCAATATTTTGGCCATCTTTTGTATCGCATACGACGGCCCGGAATGTCTCCTTCGCCACATCGAGTCATAAACTCGGATGCGCCTCTCTTTTAGAATGACGACAGCCAACACCCAATGGAATTCATCACCACAATTGATTAGGATGTACACTTCATCGACCAAATGCCAAGGTAAGCCAGACGAAATGCTAAAACCTTTGATGATGTTGATTAAGCATTTCTTATTTCGAGAAACTTTCGGCTGCTATTGACAATACCTATCGAAGGCATTATTGATGTGAACTTTATACAAACAATTGTCTGTTGTGTATCTGTATTGTTCTTGTATTTGAAACTTGGCCTTCTTTCAGAGGTAGTAAAAAATAACATCGATGTGCTGCATATATTATCAAATATTTTGGATTACATGATGAAAAAATCAATACGCAAATGCAATTAAATAAAGTATTAATTAATAGTAATATGTATGGTATTTAAACCTCATCATTCCAGCAAGTTTGGGGCTGTAACATCAAACAGAACCAATTCTTCATTCCGGGATGTGCAACAACAAAGTCGAACATATCAAAACCAAGACTCAATTCGTTCACTTTTTAGTGCTCGTCATTTTATTTTCTACATGATGATTTATATGTGTTAATGTCAAGTTCTTACAACAAGAATTGTATAAACCACTATCCATAAAATTAATTTATGTACCTGCTGGCATGATGCTTTAACAGCCATCGGCAATCCATTCTGAATAGTTGTTGATCAACTGTGTTAGTTTTTTTGAAGCATCATCCGAGGTGTTGAACCCTTCAAACAGATAATTCTTCCATTCTCCCAAACTGACAGGCTTCACTTTTTCTTCATCTTTGGAAGCAGTTAATGAATTATCAACTGTCATATTATGCTCTTCGGCAGTAGTTGTGACATCCATCTAGAAAGCCAGAATTGTCAATACTAAGTAGAGATATACAATAGATTTTCCATCTGTAACAATAGATGAGTCTTATGTTGTATCAGATGAATTATCTGTTGGGAAAAATTCAAACAGGTAAATCAGAGCAGTACGATAATTTTGAATAGATGACCCATATATTGCAACATAAGACTCATCTGTTGAAATAGATAACGAATCTTATGCAACAGGTTAGACAACAGTTACAACAGATGTATATATATGTTTGATAATTTTCAGCAGATGTATCATCTGTTGAAACAGATATGTACCTATTTATTTTTTGGAACAGATGATGTACATTCACCTTCTTTAGCTCGTGCTGCTCTTCTGTGGCCCTTGCACACTGAACATCGATGCAAGACAAAGACAGAGGCATTGCAATCTTACTTTTTTTTATGATTGATGATGCCTTGGAAGTGTTTTTCCTTCTCCTCTTAGCCGTCTTGATCTCTAGTGGAGTGTCTGGATATGAAATCCTCTTTGATGGAATGACACCCCTCTTAGATGTCATTTCCTTTACAAAAGTAGTTAGTGCATTAATAGCATTAATCACTCCATCGTGTTTCGCCTTGCAGTGTTGACATTTGCATAAAGAACATTCGCTAGATGCGGCAAAATCTGGAGAAAAATCTATACACCCATTATGATCATAATCATAATGGCTTGTTGTTTCAAAAACTGTAAGAGGAGCATCATTAGCCCCACCCTCCAAAATTATTTTTCTTGCAATGGTTGTTTCTCCAAACAATTTCATTTTTATTCCATCAACGACCTTAGGGTCTGATAAAGTTTGCACAGACTGTAAAGTAAGAAAAAATGGCATCTTCAACTCTCGGTTGGTCGGAACAAGCCACGGATGGACAATCTAAAATAAATCGGTACATATATTAGGAATGATGATGAAATCATTTAATCATTAATTAAGACAAAAACTTTATTAGAATTGGACTTACTGTTTCCTTGTGGGGATTGAAAAGATAAAAAAAAAATTGCATTTTTATCAGTTTTGGCCGAAAACCATCACAGAATTCTTGGACAGGAAACTTCTTCCTGGTAGTTCACTTGTTGTCTCAAATAAGGAATGACTTCAAATGCCCAAGCCTATAACATAACGCCAATAAATCAAAAGCATTATTGAATAAAAAAAATGATGAATCATATTATGATAAAAAAAATATTTACCCTGAAGGCCCATGGAAAACCATATAAGTTGACTATTTTTGGCGTTAACGGAGTCGAAAAATATTCGATAGTCATTTTGAAGCTTTCATTGCCCCATGGATAGCTGTTAAACACCTCAAGATCCTCGGAGATCCTTATTAAACCGAGGCTTATGTTGTTGTTAACGTCTCTCGCCCAAAGAACATTATGTACAAACCAAACCAAGCACAATGATTGCTTGTGCCTCTTTGAAAGTCCTTTACCTTTCAACGCTTCAATCAAATTTTTGTTTTTGAAGCTTGGACCAACAATGGACACCAGGTCATCACGATCACTCGACTTAACTTTTACTTTTTGGGGTGTGCGGGGTACTTTTTTTTGGGTCAGAGTAGGTATAACTTGAGAAGGAAAAGGAGGATAATATTTTAGTCCGGTAACTATGGAAAACTCCTCCCAACCAAAACAAACAGGCATGCCACAGTAATTTATCCACACCTCATCCATCTTATCTTTATTTTCATACATAAACCTGGGCTTAAAAAGATCATATACCATTTTCATCTGGAAACGAGCATTGTTGTCCTCCGGCAAATAAGATACTAACCAAAGCAGATTTCCCTGAAATAAGAATCCAATTTTTATTCTCGAAGTATTTTTCTGAAGGCGTCGAAAGATTTTCCCATGACTGACTTAACCACAAGATCACCCGTTAAATCTGTGGCACCATCGCACTGCATTCTTATAGGATAACAATCAATGCTTAAGGTTTTGACCAACTCTTCGGTGGAAGGGATATTAGCATTAGGATCATCTCTCTTGAAAGATTCCTCCTCCCCGTGTTCATTATCTTCTGCTCCTGATTGAGATAACGCTTGTAAAGCAAGCTCATAAAGTGGTGGATGTAGCTGAGCTGCTGCACTTGTTCCTTTACTTGGACTTGACTTGATTTCTTTTCTTTTGGGAGCCATGTTATCTTAAATTAACAGGAACATAACATAGATTATAATTGATTAATGCATAACAGTAATATAACAGTTCCAACAGACAACTAATCTGTTGCACCAGGTATGTTATCTGTTGCAACATATAACCGACCTGTTGCAATGGATGAATAATCTGTGGGAACCATAAAAACAACACTATCTGTTGCATCTAGTATTTTATCTGATGCAACACATAACTGACCCGTTGCAACGGATGAGTAATCCGTTAGAAACTATAAAAACAGATCATTTGCACCAGGTATTTTATTTGTTGCAACATATAACCGACCTATTGCAACGGATAAGTAAATCGTTGGAAATAATAAAAATGGATCACTAATCTGTTGCACCAGGTATTTTATCTGTTGCAACATATAACCGACCTGTTGCAATGGATGAGTAAACCGTTGGAAAGAATAAAAACAGTCCTAATCTGCTGCAAAATAAAGAGTAAATCATTGGAAAGAATAAAAATAGATCACTAATCAGTTATCTATTAGATCAATATTGTTTAGATTTCTTCCAAATAGAAGAGTCGTCTGTCGCAACAGATGAATGATCTGTTAGATTGTTCACCTGTTGCATCAGATTTTCATAGTTGCATCAGATTTTTCATCTGTTACATCAGATTTACATCTGTTACATCATGTATTTCATCTATTACATCAGATGTTTCAACTGTTGCAATACCATTTCTACCAAGACAAATGACAAATCAACCCAACACCACCAACACATCACACATACACATACACTAAGAACATTAATGGTGACCAAAAATCACCGACAAATTTGAATCAACAGTACGACAACAAGAAGAAGAAATGCAGAAATGCTAGAAATTAGGGTTTTATTCAATCCACATTTCAATACCAGAAGAGTAGTTGGCTCAAATTCCTCTGTTTCTTCATAATTTGTTACTTATGAAAAAAGAAATGGGAGGACGAAAAACTCGAAGTTGCTGTCGCTGGGAAAGTATTCACATCAATTGATGGTTGAAAGTCGAAAAGAAACTCGCCCGACTATTTATCGCCAGAGGTTGAAGGAAGAAATTTTACAGAACTATTGGTTGGGAGAGAGTTGAGAGAAGCTGGAGAGAGAGGAGCGAGTGGTTGATTTGGATTAAAGAGGGGTGTGGGTTGGGTTGATTGGTATTTTTGAAAAGATTAAAAAGTTTTGAAAATATTAGTCAAGTCCACAATTAACTTAATCAAGTATTCTAATGATGTTTGACCCTATCTGTTGGTCAATGTCACCAATCCTTCATTCAAGACTTAAAAGACACCATCAATTTTCTCGAGTGACTTAGCCAAATTACTATTAAAGATGCTCGTAAAAAAAATTAAGTGGACCTTATATAAGACGTCAAGTTAATTTTAAACATCAAGAGTTAATTTATTATTTTTATACCTATCTTACCTTTTTTATTAAATATTATTAATTTTTTAATACTTAAATGACTTACAATAATTAATTAGGGGTGATATTTAGTAAAATCATGGTTGAAGTAATTGAAGCAGATATATCATAAATGTCTATTTTACTTTTTAAATTAAATATTATTAATTTTTTAATACATGAATACCTTATAATAATTAATCGACGATATAATAAAATCACATTTGAAGCAGCTAAAGCAGATATGTCATAAATGTTTATTTTACCTTTTTTTAATTAAATATTATTAATTTTTTAATACCTAAATGACTTATAATAACTAATTAGGGGTGATATAGTAAAATCATGAATTGAATATTATTAAATTGTTAATATATAAATAATCTATAATAATTAATTAGAGGTGATATAGTAAAATTACGGTTGAAACAGACCTATCATAAATGTCTATCTTATATTTTAGTTAAATATTATTAATTTTTTAATATATAAATAACATATAATAATTAATTAGAGGTGATATAGTAAAATTATAGAGTAGTAAAAATTTAAATGCAAAATATAGTGAAGAAATTATTTACTTTCAAGAGAGAAATAAAAAAATATGAAATATTAATTATACATTTTAATAAGTATGGGTCCCACCATATTCAATAGAACTTAGGCATTATTGTAATTAAATAGAAAAGGGAGGACTTTTATTTAAGGTTATGGTTGTAATTAAATGAAAATAGGTGTGCTTTTTCTTTAAAATTGTTGCTAAGGTTCAACAAGTAAAGCATTAAAGATAATATAGAAAAGCAAGTTAATTCTACAAAAAGGCCATTATATTCTTAATCTTTTTATTAATACCTTTAAGCTAACATGTTGAAACCAATGCTTCTATATAATAGAAAAGAAATATACTAGATAGGTATGCCCATGCGTTGCACGGGCCCAACGATGAAAGTCTATGTATTCTTCATTCGTTTGCCTCAAACGATGAATATAAATAACAAAAATTCACAATTTGATAGATGGGTTAAACTACTTGAAGCTGAATTATGTTGTTAAATTATGAAATTGCTAAAATGACATTTTTACTCTTGATTGTCATTCAACTCATCTTTTTATATAATAAAATTAGTTTAGTATGTGTTCACGATACGTATGAATGTATTTATGTCCATCCAATTTTAAAGTCTAATTTATGCATCTAAGAGGTTAAAACATGTTCATGATATATATGAATATATACGTGCGCAGTTGTATACACATGTATCTAAATGTTTACTTTGTTGGATACATGAAATTAAAGAATTTAATATTTAAATGATTATAATAAAATCAAATTAATCAAATTATATAACCAAGATATATATATATATTTCTGTCTTATATTAATGAAATCAATGAATTTATTATTCGAAAGAGTAATTAAATTAAATTAATCAAACACAGATACATTACTTGATTTTCGTCTTGTATTAAAGAATTTAATTAATTTAAATTTTCAAAATTAGTTGGCCGTGGATCAGAACTCACAATATATCCACCTACCTTTTTATGAAATTCTATATAATATCGTAAAGTTGTGAGAGAAAAAGTAATTAGCTTCTACTATTATAAAATTTGTTCAAGTTACTAAAATATTATTTACATCCTCAAATTTACTTTAAAAATTAACGTTTTCTCGATTTGAATAGTAGATACTTTCTCTTTTTTATGGTAACCTTTTAGAAATGTTTATTTGCCCTTACATTGCCAATCTTTTTCTTTTTTACTTCTTCAAATCATGTTTTTTTAAAAAAAAAATTAGATAACAAATTTCTACAGGAAAAAATAAGCATTATTGGTTAGACAAAAAAGAAAAGTGAGAAATAGTAACTTAAGTGCATACATTATTGACATTTAATAATAAAATGAATAAACAAAATTTAAAATTAAAATTTATTAATAATAATATAACTTTAATATCTATTTATAGAAATAAAAATCATAGACTTATAGTTTTATAGATATATTTTAATATAAGTAATAAAAATAATTAATAAAAAATAGTGGTATATTTTATAATAAATTCCTAAAAGATCATCCCTTTAGATTGTAATTAAATTATAATTTAGAAATAATAATTAATGATAAAACTCGTTTCTCTATATAGAAAATTAAGAATAAGATTTTATAACAAATTCTTAAAAGATCATCCATTTATATTGTAATTACATTATAATTTAGAAATAATAATTAATGACAAAACTCGTTTATCTATATAAACAATTAAGAATAAAAGATAAGTAAAACTTAAATATACATATATACTTAATACATGTAATATTTAAATAATATCATAAAAAATAGCATTAAGTTTTGTAATAAGTTCCTAAAAATTGTTCTACTTATAATGTTAATAAACTTAAGCAAAAATCCATAAATATCTAGAAATGGTGAAAGAGAGCAAAGAGATGGGCTTCTAGAATTGTGTTGAATATTAGCGTGAAATGACTATATTGCCCTTGGTCGTCCTCTACTCACTCTTCTATATAACTAGATAGGTATGCCCGTGCGTATAGTAGAATAAAATAAAAATGTAACAGCAAGGGATTATTCCGTTTGGTTAGATCAGTTGATGAAAATGAGTTCAAATGTATTTTTTATACAATCATGGAAATAACATACTACCGGATGCTCACATTTACATATGATAGTGATTGTTGGTTATTTAGGGGCCGTTTGATTTGCAAATAATCCCAGGATAAAATAATAATCCCGAGATATAAAATTTTATCCCTTATTTGGTTGTAAATATTTGGGATAACTTATCCCGACACTAATAATTAATCCTAAAATAAATTATCCACCCAAATGGTGGGATAATAATCCCGAAATTATTTTTCTTTGGTATAAAATTATACAAGGACAAAAATACCCTCTTGAGATTGTTATATATAATTAAACATAATTAACATAATTTAACATAATATATTATAATTAAATATATTAACATAATATATATATATAGTTAAACATAATTAACGTATATATATTCATAATATTATACGTTTGGTTATAATATATATATTTATAAATAATAAATTATGTTTAATTAACGTATAATATATTCATTAATTATGAATATAATATATTACGTAATATATAACGTATAATATTATGAATATATATAAGTTAATTATGTTTAATTATATATATATTATGTTAATATGTTTAATTATAATATATTATATTAATTATGTTTAATTATATATAATTTAATTATATATAACGTAATATATTCTCTCACACATAAATTACATTTAATTAACATATAATATATTCATAAATAAATAAACTTTGAATAGTTTACCATTCAAAATGGTTGTAAAATATATAAATTATGTTTATTTATACATTTTAATTTCTCTAAAAAATAAAAAAAAAATTTAAGAATGAATATTTAAAGCTTAAGACGAAATATATATATATAAACTTAAATAAGATAGAGGTTATTTTGGTAATCAATCAATTTATTCCTAGAAACTATACCATGCATATTACTTTGAATACAACAAACCAAACGCTCAATAAAAAATAATTCCAACATAACTAATCTCAGTATAACTTATTTCATCACAACTTATCCCAGCATAATTAATCCCGGTATAACCTATTTTCAAACCAAACGACCCCTTACATCGCTAGAGATAATATTTATAAATTCTACAATGGGAGATGTAGTTGTTGCTGTGAAACTGCCTATGATGAAAATCAAATGTCAAAGCCAAAACCAACCACCTGTGAAAAAACCCAATATCAGTGTTGTCAGTGTCCGCAAACGTCAATTTGAAATCAGAGGCTCATTTAAAGGACAAGTAATTGCTAGCCAATAATTTTCCCAGTCGCAATTCACACTGGTCGGCCCACCTGGATGCATAAGTAATGTATGGCAGCCTCACATAACACTTAAGGCGGCCTTGATCCAAACAACTGCCACACAAACTTGAAAAAAATAAAGATAAAATGAGAAGAAAAAGGGTAATGATGCGATCACACCAAGTCGGTTGATACACAAAATGGAACTTCCCATGATGACCTGGCAATGATTTAACGACATAATATGATACAAGAGGTAACAACAATCCAAACAAGCTGTTACAGACACTATAATGGATGACAAAGAATTCATCAGTTTGGATTGGTCAAAAGGAAACTTTATTCCATAAGTGGTTCTAATTTCCATAGCTCTCCGAATACAGATGCTTCAAATCGAGTAGTAGCATTAGACATAACGAAAATTGGATCATGAACGCATTAAAGACGAAACTATAACAAAAGAATTAAGAATACGCTGAGTTAGTGCAACATAATATATTGATAAAGAAGTAACAACTGAGTACCTGCAAGATATGTAATGGCGTTGGACAATGCTAATGCAGTGGAAACCCCCTTGCTTCCTCCGATCACATTTTCCCCGAGCAACAACTTTGCAAATCTTTCTTCCATGGTTTTGACATCTGAAAGTTGTGTCGTATATAAACAGGTTTTTCATTCACATAAAAATGTTGAGGGATTGAAGAGAAATTTCCATTATAACAGAATGATCTAAAAGCATTTTTGCCAGACATCATCCTATAAGGAATCTGTAACACCTCTGCTAGTGGTATTTTCATTGTCACAGGACTAACTGTTCAGTATGCAGCTTTCGAGGCCATCATACGTTGTAACTCCTGGAAGTTGCATTCCTTAAATTTAGTCGGATGCTCATTAAAAAGGGCTTAATTTCATGTTTGAAAAACTATATCATTTTGTTTCATTTTATATGACGGTGTTTGACTGACGTCAAAGTAAAATAAAGAGAGACTTTTGGCACGCATATTGGTTATAAGACTGTCAAAAATAGATTGTGCAAAATAGTACTACAAACTGATGTGGTAATGGCAAAGAATCGACACAATGTTGATGAGAACGCAGACACCATTTAATTGACTGGTTCCATATATATATATATATATATATATATATATATATATATATATATATATATATATAATATATCTTTACTTACTTAAATGCAGACTTGGTTCCCAAGGTATTTTAACTCGTATCATGCGCTTACGAAAGTTAGGTCGCATTAAATGGGTCCTAGGAGAGTAGAGCGTTAATTTTTTCGTAAGACTACTATCATAGTGTTCCTGGAAAAAATAAGGATGAAAACAAACAAAGAATGGCAGAAAAGGCATTCCTGAAAGAACTGCTTCTAGAAGTAACTTTTCCTTACCCTTTTTACTTTTTTCGGGAAGAGCTAAGTCTTTGCTTCATGAATCTTATTCTGCATACTCATGAGTAAGCGTTCATACGCCAATTTAGTCTCTTGCTCCAATGTTTGGATGAAACTATAAGTCAGGGCACGCGTTGGAATGCCTGTGAAAGCCTATCGGAATCCAAGTTACGGCATATTGATGATTGAAAGTGTTCAAAGTGGATGTTATCTATAATCCCTCAAATCCATGTTGCTTAGCACAGAGGAAACATTAAAGAGAGAAAGATAAATGTTAACACTTGACAGCAAAGAAGATCCTTTCTTGAATAATTGAATCGACACAATTTTTCCTTGAAGCATGATAATGAACATAACCTGGAGAGCTTACTCAAATTTATAGGTTAAATCAACTTATGTACCCTTGATTAACCAACAAAAGCTGGTGTCTAACAAGTTTTTGGCTAATTTATACCAATGCTCTGGTAAATCAACTTCCCACTTTTATGATGTATTAAACCAACCTTCAGTGTATATTAAATCAAACGACATTAGATTTTCCTGCAGCTAATAAAATAGAAATAAAGATAAGCAACAAATGACAAGTAGAAGAGCACAACATTAACTAAATACGATGTATACCTTGAACTGCTAATACTTTGCAGGAGATGATTCACAAAAGACGTTTACTAAAGCCTGGAGTCATTCCTCAGAGCACAAAGCCAAAGCCTTAATATTTTTGCCAGCGGACTTCTTTGAGTAAGAGTATTTGCATTTGAACTCCAATACCAAATCAAGATTTTCATTCTCCGTTTGGTGGACTATAAGCTCTTCAGATAAGGTATCAGATGCAAGTACATTTTTATTCTTATTCACCAGTTCCTATGAGAGGAGACACAGTTGATTACTTAAGTCCAAACAAGACATGGTCATTGAAGAAGACCTGAAGTAAAACAATATAAAAACTTCAAGACTCTGGACTGAACCTGCAAAGCTGCAGAAATATTCTCGAGCATAAAGGAGCTCTCCTTTAGAAAAGGAATCAAAAGTGTAGTCAAAGCTTGGGCCTTCTTGTGAACATCAGATGGACAGTGACAAAAGGCAGGTAATAGTCCCCAACACCCACGGGAATAAGCCTACAGTTCTTCTCCAAATACTGATTTTTTAACTGGCAAAAAGAACAAATTTAATTCCAGATGTAGGTAAAGCAACTTTTTGGATGCAACTCTCAAGTCTAAAACAGGAAACTGAGCTTTATCCTGACTCCACTCTTCCCGATCAAAGAAAAGATAATGATACTTCACTATTTAATTGCCATAGAAAGAGTTACTATTTATCCTATAACCATGCTTAGTTGTAAAGTATTAAATTGTACCACTGAGTCAAAACATACAAAAGCACAACATATGCCTACCTTTTGATGATGCATGTTCGAAGGACACAGCAAGTGGCACCACATGCTTCATAAAGAACCCAAGTGATGATCCACATACATATTTATTTGAAACGGGAATCAACCAACTGTTTGACCAAGAGTAATCCTTCGTATTCAGGGAGAAGGGTAACAGCGCAAACAGTTTCTCTGGTCCCATAGCAATAAAATTTGATCCTATGCACTCCTAAAGCTGCGTAGAAAACAAAGAAAGGGAAAGTAATTACAAAAGTTTTAGGTTCATAATGTTTCTGAACAACAACTGTATTTAAAAGATAAGGCAATCATTCTTACTAATAAACCAAAAAAATAAGTACCTAACATAATAAAGTGAATAAATGAGCTTCTTGAAACATAAGACTTAACAGTTTTTGTATCATAAGCACCCCCAGAAGCAAAAATCATCCAATCAGCAAGTTTAAGTATTATACCCTTCGCACAGAAGTCCAAGACCTCACCTAAAGACAAGAGGCAAATACAGTAAGAACAAAGAACTGCGAAAGAGAAAATTGCTAACAAACCCAATATATTCCCACAAAGTGGGGTCTGTGGAGGGTAAATTGTACGCAGTTCATACCACTACCTCATAGGTGAGGTAAAAGGAGAAGGACATAATATAAGAACAAGGCACAATAGGTATAACAAAAAATAAGCCTACCACAAAGGAGCCCAAACAACAGTTTGACATACACAAATAAATAAAGTTGATAACTACTGCAAATGAATATGTTTTACCGCATACGTAATGGAAGCCCAGATCACTACCAAACCCCCAATGCAAACGAAGCCAAAATCTCTGGTGTGTATCAATCTTATATACTAAATAATCCAGTAAAGCTATAACCTGCAAAACAGAAAGGGATCCATTAAAGATGCTTCCCACAGCACTACCTACGATAATACCTAGAATGAATTATAAAATTGTAAACAGGGTCACCCACGTACAAGCTGAACTGCAAGAAAGACGAACAAAATATCTGTGGTAAGGTTCGCCATTTTCTTTGAAGATCATTAACTCTCAAGTAAAAGGGAGCCTTGCAGGTCGTACAATGGGAAAATGCAAATCCTTCCTGTAACAAGACAAACTTTAGGGAGCGGTTTTATATTCAATTTGATAATTAAAGCTTACAGGTACTAAGTAAGAAGTAATTCGCCAACAGTTGCAGCATTTGCCTATAATGATACAAAAAATAATAACTGATTGAAGGCTCGCTCTAGTTTTGGAGACAGTATGCACATACAACAAATGACAGCATGTAAGCACGACAATCTGAAAGCTATTTAAAATATACAAGTATAAATACATACAATTTGGTTCCGATCATACTCTTTAAACCATCAATGTATGTCTAATAAGTTTCAGGCGGTGTTGCTCGTACTCTCCAAGAAATGTTATTGCGCTCGTGTTGGATCCTAAATAATGCAGTATTTTTAGAGGATCCAACAAGCACTCGACGGCTTTTTTGAAGAGTACGGGCGACATAAGCCCCAAGTTAGCAAAGCCTAGAGGTAATAACGCTTAAACTTCTGAGGAACAAACAATCTGAAAACATACCTTAACAGCACGCCACTGATCAAGGCATTCTCGGTGAACATAATTTGATGTATCCCTGCATTTACAGGGTGCGATAAAATCCCTACCTAAAAAAAAGAAAAGTTAAAATAATCACAAGCATCTTGGTTCTCATGCATCAATAAGTTCATTAACCAAAATACACTAATATACTCTGAACATAATAAACAAGGAAAAGCTTGAAAATGATCATTCACTAAAAGACGTTATATGAATACAAATAACCCAGGAAGAATTCAACAAGAAGCACTCAATAGAATATAGTAACAAGCTAACAACTCCTCTTTGTGAAAATATTCTTTGTTCCTTCAGTTATTTGAGCTAAATGTTCAAATCAACCAGTTAACTATTCTTCAATTGCAAATCTGTTATGCTTGCTTTCCATATACATAACCCAAATTAGCTACGGTTTACTTTTATCATAATTCGACTAACTTCTTATGAACCTCGACCTACTTCAACCTTCCTCCTTTAACCAGACTTGGTATCAAGTCTGATAATGTGAATATATGTGGAGATCACCGTCGCCGGCTCCGTCGCCATCACTGGCGACAGAGGAAGTCTAAAAGAGAAGTTGCTAAAGTTCCCTTCATCTTCAAAATTCAACGAATAACTCAATGGATCATAATGGAACTCCGCTGAAGAATGCGTTTTTGAGTTTTTGTTTGGGAGAAGTAGTGCTGGGTCATCTATGGTTCTAGAGCAGGGGGAAAGCTGATTTTTGTTGATGGGAAATTCTTATTCTACCCTTAGTCGTCCCTTGGTCGGCTCTTCTGTATGGTGGAAAAAATAATAAAAATATATATTGATTAGTTATTACTTATTATGTTCCATGCAACTCACCTGACAAAATTGAAGAATAGGTGTTTTTAAGTTTTGAATGAAGGATTTGTGATATTGATCAACAGATAGGGTCAAACATTATTAGGAAACTTGATCAAGTTAATTGTATACTTGATTAATACTTTCAAAACTTTCTAATTTTTTCAAAAATACAAATCAACTCAATCCACACCCTTTTCAATCCAAATCAACCACTCTCTTCTTTCTCTCGACAGTTTCTCTCAACTCTCTCCCAACCAACAGTTATGCAAACTTTCTTTCTTCAACCCCCGACGACAAATAGTTGGGCTTTAAGTTCCCCTCTTCAATTCAATCAACCTGTCTCTCATCCCTCTCTCGACAGCTTCTCTCAACTCTCTCCCAACCAACTATTCTGCAAATTTCTTATTTCAATCCTCGGCGACTTCAACATCCGACTACAAATAGTTGGGATTCCAGTTTCTTTTCGACTTCAATCGACATGACGGCTTTGCTCTCCGGCCACAACAGCTTCGAATTCTTCATCGATCTTTTTCTTCCTTCACAGGTAAAAATTTATGGCCTTTTTAGTTTTGAAGAAAACGAGGAACTTGAGCCAACTTCTCGTATAGAATTGGTTAAAAATTTCAATATTTGTTGCACTAATTTGAAATACGGTCTGAATAAAACCCTAATTTCTGATATTTCTTCTCTTCTATTCTCTTTTCGAAGTGAAATATTTTATTCTTTGTTGCATTTTTTTGAAGTCTGATTTTTATTGTTTGTGTTTATAAAAACAAAAGGACAATTTGGTTTGATATGTTCTATTCTTGTTCTTGGTAAAAATGGTGAAATTGTTGTTTTTTGTTTAACAAAATCGTGTTACTGTTTCCTCCGACAGATTACCCATCTGGTGTAACATATTAACCATCTGATGCAACAGATTAATCATATGACGCAATAGATCAGCCATCTGATGCACCAAAGGAACCATCAGATTATAATTTGATGCAACAGTTTTACCATATGTTGCAACAGATTAAGCTTCGAATAAAAAATTTGATGCAACTAATTAACCATCTGGTGCAATGAAAGAACCATCAGATTAATGATCTGATGCAACAGATGAACCTCTTGTTGGATAAAATCTTACCAACTCTTCCTACAGGAAAAGTCCAAGACTTGATTTTTCCAACTGATTATTCATCTGCCGTGATAGACGACCCTATGTTGGAAGAAATCTAAATAATATTGACCGTTGATAACTGTTCCAACAGATCACTTATGTGTTGCAACAGATGTGTGACCTGTTGCACAGATCATTCATCTTTCTCAACAGATGAGTGATATGTTTTGTATTGTTGCAACAGATTACTCAGTCGTTGCTATGAATTATTTAACCGTTCCAACAGATCACTCATATGTTACAACAGATGATGTCACAACAGTTGTGTGATCTACTGAACAGACCATTCATCTATCTTAAAAGATAAGTGGTATGTTTTGTATTATTGCAACAGATTACTCATCCACTGCAATAGTTTGGTTATATGTTGTAACAGATATACTACCTGGTGCAACAGATCGGTGATCTGTTGTAACTGTTATTTTACTATTTTGCTTGTTTGATTTACTGTTATCCTTTTTCAATGATGCACTAATCAACAATATTATTTTATGTTCCTATTAATTTTAGATAATATGGTTCCCAAAAGAATAGAAACCGAATCAAGTCCAAGTAAAGGGACAAGTGAAGCAACTAGGCTACATCCACCATTCTATAAGCTTGCTTTACAAGCGTTATCTCAATCGGGAGCAGAATCTGATGAACACGGGGAGGAGAAATATTTCAAAAGAGATGATGCAGATGCTAATAGCCATTTCACCGAAGAGCTGGTCAAAGCCTTCAGCATTGATCGTTATTCCGTGAGAATGCAGTGCGATGGTGCCGCAGATTTAACGGGTGATTTCGTGGTTAAGTTAGCCATGGAAAAATCTTTCGACTCCTTCAAAAAAATACTTCGAGAATAAAAATTGGATGCTTATTTTAGGGGCATCTGCTTTGGGAAATATCTTGATTTGTCGGAGGACAGCAAGGCTCGTTTCAAAATGAAAATGGTAAATGAACTTCTCAAGCGTAGGTTTATGTATGAAAACAAAGATAAGATGGATGAGGTGTGGATAAATTATTGTGGCATGTCTGTTTGTTTTGGTTGGAAGGAGTTTGCCATAGTTTTGGGACTAAAATGTTATCCTCCTTCTCAATTATACCTATTTTAACCCAAAAAATGCACCCCGCACATCCAAAAATGGCAAAGGCAAGTCGTGTGATCGTGATGACCTGGTGTCCATTGCTGGTCCAAGCTTCAAAAACAAAAATTTGATAGAAGCATTGAAAGGTAAAGGACTTTCAAAAAAGCACAAGCAGTCATTGTGCTTAGTTTGGTTTGTACAAAATATTCTTTGGGCGAGAGACGTTAACAACAACATAAGCCTCGATTTAATAAGGATCTCCGAGGATCTTGAGTTGTTTAACAGCTATGCATGGGGGAATAAAATTTTCAAAATGACTGTCAAATATTTGTTGACTCCGTTAGCATCAAAGACAGTCAACTTATATGGCTTCCCATGGGCTTTCATGGTATATATTTCTTTCTTCCATTATGATATCATTCATTTTTTTGCTCAATAATGGTTTTGATTTATTGGCGTTACTTTATAGGCTTGGGCGTTTGAAGCCATTCCTTATTTGAGACAACAAGTGAACTACCAGGAAGGAGTTTTCTGTCCAAGAATCTTGAGATGGTTGTCGGCCAAAACTCATAAAAATACAAAATTTCTTGATCTCTTCAACCCCCCGAAGGATGCAGTAAGTATAATTATAATTAATTTTTTCTTTTAATTAATGTTTTTTCTTAATAATCTAATCATCATTCTAATATATGTAATGATTTATGTTAGAATGCGCATACGTCGCTAGTTTCGACCAATCGAGAGTTGAAGATGTCATTTTTTCTTACTTTATGGCCTGTGCAAACTTTATCGGACCCTAAGGTCATCGACAGAATAAAAATGGAATTGTTTAGAGCAACAGCCTGTCACGCCCCAAAATCCCATTGGGCCGGACTAGCACCCGAAGCCGAGAAGGCCCGGGAGAACCCCTTCAAATATCTGTACTTTCATTTACATGTCACCAAAAAATTTGGACAGCACTTCGTTGCATATAGAAGGATCTAATTACCTATATCAGCACAACACGCACAAATATATATATATATATAATACTTGGCCGTCGGGGCCACCACATATACAAATATAACATCACTATATAAACTTTCATGACTTTACCCTTCCTTATGTCTACAAAGCCTCTAAGATATACATGACATAACTAGGGTCGGGACAAACCCCGCCCACACATGACTCCTATACAATAACAAAACATAAGGAACCGACTCGGAAAGCTCTGAAGCAAACTGGAACTCACCAACAATAGTTGTATGACCTGGCTCTTATCTATGCTGTGAATGAGCTGAAGCACTGTGCCTGCAGCATGAAATGCAGGTCCCCCGTGAGGGACGTCAGTACGAAATATGTACTGAGTATGTAAAGCTGTAAATAATCATATGTGATATGGGGGATCAAGAAAATCAGACGCGAGTGAATAAATTATCATAGAAGTGAACCACATTTCACAAACACTTTTAGGATCATGTACATTATCATTAATCTGAATTGGGTTCTTGAATTCAAACACATTTGTGGAACGGTATACATTCGTTCATTTTATTTTTTACAATTATCATTCGCCATTATCTCCTCCTCCCGAACCTATAACCACCTAACAATAATCAATACTGTACCGTACTGTGACCATTAGGCTGCCCCCAGTACATATCAACTGGGATCGACCCATACTAGGCTTATGCCCCTGGGATACCACCCATAAACACACGTATATCAAGTAACACACATAAGAGATCTTTCCAATAACTTAGTTTAAAAGATTTTGAGATTATTACATTAGTGTTCATGCCAATATAGTACATTTGGAACAATGATACATTAATAGGAACCAAGTAATAGACCTTCTATGCAATAACGATGTAATAAAGACTCATTGGTACATCAACAATGTGTTTCAGAATCATTAATATCACAATAATGAAATAGGAGCCTTTTGGTATATCAATGAAACATTTTGACACTTTATAGAATGGAAACAACTTCGTTGGTAATGTAAAACAATACATGTTTTTGGACAACCTCGGAATCTTACTTGATGGAACATTGGTGTTTTCATGCCAAAGAACATCGTTAGAGTATGCTTTACATACCTCGTCGTAGATTCGGATACCAATTCAACACAACTTCCCGCCTTTACAAATCACTTATCTACAATGAAATGTTTGGCATCTAGTATTAGCAACCCAACACCACAATTCTCTTCCATAATTCCATACAACCAATATTTGCAAAGCATTCCAAAAACCAACTTGAACAAGAGGTTTATGTGTATATATATATATATAATCATAATTTCAACACCACATCATCACACCAAATCCCTTCACAATTCAACATAATCCAACCATGCACAAGAATAATCCAACATCATTTCCAATCGTCTTTCAACAACAATCAAATAACACACTTCTTATGCTCACATGCATATATATACATATCCATATAAATAACACCAACATAATTAACATCCTTACCATAAAATGGCACTTTTGATTTCGAAGTCCTGTTGGCACAAATAAGGGGTGCTTCTCGAAGCCCTCGAGACGGTGAACACAACTACGGAATCAATTTGGATTTTCTACGGTTGAATCACAAGATAATTGGAGTTGAACTTAGGCTAGGGTTTCTTATTCTTCAATAATTGGATGATAAATGATGGATATGAGGCTAAGTATATGTATATAAAGACCAATTTTCGTCCATGAGGTGATGGAAAATGACCATATTGCCCTTAAAATTTAAGTAAATCCGAATTTGTCCATGGTGGACTGTTTTGATAGGCTAAAGTAAATCGACCATAACTCTTTACTCAGATATCGGATTTGGGTGAAATTGGTATCCTTGGAAAGATAATTCAAAGGGATTTCATTTCATATAAAGTATGCCACCCATTTCGTCCTATACAAGGAGTTATGTTCATTTGAAGTTGACCCTACAAATTTGTTTTGAGAGGGTGAAGTAAAACGAGTACAACTCCTTACTCAGATGTTGGATTTGGATGAAACCAATTGCATTAGAAATAAGACTCTCGAGGATTCTCATCGATATATAGCAGCTCACACAGTTCATTTTGTACAAGGAGTTATGATTGTTTAAAATCGACCCAAAAATCTGTTTGGCTACAGTACTTTTGTGTGCAGAAAATTTCTGCACATTTACTGTTCATTGCGCCCACCGTTTTCAAGTTTCGAACATGCTCGCTTATATTCGATACTCATCTGTTTTCAGAAATATTTATATTGTTTGAAATCTAACTTGATAAACTTCGTATAGAAACTTTGAGGAGCAAATTCCGGTATAAATAAAGTCGATTCCTATACACATATAATCAAACTATACACTTGAAACCATCTCAAAATAATCAATACTCATACTTAAACTCATATATACCTAACTTATTATCAATACATATACTCCAACAAATATAACCATGGCTAATGCACGTAATTAAGTACGGGGTGTTACATCCTTCCCCCCTTAAGGACATTCGTCCTCGAATATGAATGTAGTTATTTAGCCGAAACAAGTTTGAATTCATAATTGGTATTCACGTCATCATACAAATATTATGCATATGTAAAAACTTACTTGTTAGTGTCCCTGTTCCACTCCTTGCACTTCTTTTTCACCTTTGAACAAATAAAGGTATTTCGATTTCATTGCTTCCTCCGCTTCCCATGTAATCTCTTCCCTTTGTTGATTTCTCCAAAGTACTTTCACCGAGGCTACTTCTTTATTTCTCATCTTCTTAAATTGACGATCTAATATAGCAATAGGCATCACCTCATAGGTAAGATCTTCTGTTACTTGCACATCTTCAGTAGAAGTAATAAGGGACGGATCTCCGATGCACTTTCGAAGCATCGATACATGAAATACTGGATGCACTGAGAGTTCCTGGGGTAGCTCTAATTCATAAGCAACTTCCCCACATCTTCGAATAATCTTATACGGGCCTATATATCATGGACTCAACTTTCCTTTCTTGCCAAATCTCATCACCCCTTTCATTGGCGATACCTTCAAAAATACCCAATCGCCTAACGAAAACTCTAGCCCTCTCCTTCTACTATCCGCATATGACTTGTGTCTACTTTGGGCTATTTTCAACCGTTGCTGAATCACCTTGACTTTTTCTATGGCTTGATACACAAGATCCGGTCCGAACATAAGAGTTTCACCCGCTTCGAACCATCCTATTGGTGATCTACACTTTCTCCCATATAAAGCTTCATATGGTCCTATTTTGATACTTGAATGATAGTTATTATTGTAGGCAAACTCAATAAGAGATAAATGATCATCCCAGCTGTCTTTAAAATCTATAATAAATGCTCGTAGCATATCTTCAAGTGTTTGAATGGTATGCTCTGCTTGTCCATCCGTCTGAGGGTGAAAAGTTGTACTCAGATTCACTTGTGTTCCCAAACTCTGCTGGAAAGACTTCCAAAACTTTGCGTTAAATTGAGTTCCCCGATCCGATATAATAGAAGTTGGCACTCCATGTAATTGGACTATTTCTTTAACATACAGCTTCGAATATTCTTCAACTGTGTAAGTGGTCTTAACGGGTAAGAAATATGCGGATTTAGTAAGCCTATCCACAATCAGCCATATAGAATCAAATTTTCGAGTTGTACAATGCAAACCTGTAACAAAATCCATGTTGATCATGTCCCACTTCCAAATTGGAAGATCTATGCATTGCATATAGCCTCCGGGCTTTTGATGTTCCACTTTAACTCATTGGCAATTTGGACATTCAGCTACAAATTCTATGATGTTCCTTTTCATGTCATTCCACCAATATACATCCTTCAAATCTTGATACATTTTAGTTGATCCTGGATGAATGGAATACCTTGAAAAATGTGCCTCTGTCATAATCTTCTTTCTTAGCCCGTCTACATCCGGCACACACAATCGGTTTTGGCACTGAAGTACTCCTTCTCGCATAAGCTCAAATGCCTTGGTCGCACCACTCTGAACGTTCTCCTTAAGCTATAATAAAATAGGGTCTGCATATTGCTTCTCTTTCACTTCAGCTACTAATGAAGATTTCGCAGCATTATGTACGATAAGCTCTTTATTCGGAGTTTCAAGAAGGCGAACTCCCAAACTAGCTAACTGGTGAAGATCTTTAACCATCCCTTGCCTTTCTATAGGCGCCATCATAGCCTTACGACTTAACGCATCAGCTACCACATTTGTTTTCCCTGGATGGTACAAGATATAAACATCGTAGTCCTTTAATAGTTCAAGCCATCTCCGCTACCTTAAATTTAGATCCTTCTAATTAAAAATATATTGCAAGCTCTTATGGTCAGTATATATATCAACATGAACCCTATATAAGTAGTGGCGCCATATCTTTAAAGCAAAAATGACTGCTGCTAGCTCAAGATCGTGTGTAGGATAATTTTTCTCATGTAGCCTCAATTGTCTAGAAGCATATGCTATTACCTTACCATGATGCATCAATACACATCCTAAACCAATTCTGGAAGCATCACAATACACTGTATACCCTTCGGTGCCTTCTGGAAGTACCAACACGGGTGTAGAAATCAACTTGTTCTTTAAATCTTGAAAACTCTTCTCACAGGCATCATTCCATTGGAACTTGGATGCTTTATGCATTAGATTAGTTAAGGGCTGAAATAGAAGAAAAACTCTCAATAAACTTTCTATAATAACCAGCCAACCCAAGAAAAATACGAATCTCCGTAGGCTTTGTAGGCCTTGGCCAATTCTTCACAGCTTTTATCTTTTGAGTATCAACCTGTATGCCTTCACTAGATACAATATGACCCAAAAATGCCACCGACTTTAACCAAAACTCACATTTAGAGAACTTTGCATAAAGCTTATAATCACGAAGAGTCTGCAATGCCTGTCGTAAGTGATTGGCATGGTCCTCTTCTGATCTAGAATAAACTAGAATATCATCTATAAAAACTATCACAAATACATCCAGGAATGGCTTAAAAACCCTATTCATCAAATCCATAAAATCTGCGGGTGCATTTGTTAGCCCAAATGACATAACTAGAAACTCATAATGACCATACCATGTTCGGAAAGCTGTCTTAGGTATATCCTTCTCTTTGACACTCACTTGGTGGTAACCTGACCTCAAATCAATCTTAGAAAAGCACTTGGCGCCCTGTAATTGACCAAATAAATCATCAATTCTTAGGAGAGAATATTTATTCTTAATAGTCAGCTTATTCAATTGTCGATAATCAATACACATCCTTAGTGAGCCATCCTTTTTGCGTACAAATAACACTGGTGCTCCCCAGGGGGACATACTAGGCCTTATGAATCCCTTCTCTAACAAATCTTTCAATTGCTCTTTCAATTCTCATAATTTTGCTAGGGTCATCCTATATGGAGGAATTGAGATTGGCTTAGTTCCTGGTATCACATCAATACCAAATTCTATTTCTCGTTCAGGAGGTAAACCTGGAAGATCTTCAGGAAATACATCAGAAAATTCATTTACCACCGGAACAGTCTGAAGAGTTGGTGGCTCCACTTCTGTATCCCTTACTCTAACTAAATGATATATATATCCCTTGGAAATCATTCTTCTCGCCTTAAAATAAGAAATAAATCTACCTCTTGGCGCGCTAATTTCACCTTTCCATTCAAGGACTGATTCATTTGGAAAATGGAAATATACCTTTTTTGTGCAGCAATCAATTGTGGCATAACAAGACGCCAACCAGTCCATACCCATTATAACATCAAAATCTACCATTTCCAACTCCACAAGATCAGCCATCGTATCACGACCACAAACAGTTACTATACAGTTTTGATAAACCCTTCTAGCTATAATAGATTCCCCGACCGGTGTGGACACTTTAAATGGATTAACTAACAGTTCGAGTATTCTTTCAAACTTTCCAGCAACCAATGGAGTAACATAAGATAATGTAGAACCGGGATCAATTAAGGCATATAAATCGAATGAAAATATAGACAACGTACCCGTAACCACATCTGGGGAAGCCTCTAAATTCTCTCGATCCACTAGAGCATACGTACGATTTTGAGCCCCGCTAGAACTCATGGCTCTTCTATCACCTCTAACACGACCCATTAGTTGTGCACTCCTTCCTGAATAAGGCATCGATGATGATGATGCAAAAAATAACCCCATAGGTCGTGCCATACCCCCTATGCCCCTTCGTGGGCATTCTCTCATTATATGCCCCGACATACCACACCAAAACCAAACATTGGTCCCCATCCGACATGCGCCCAAATGATACCTTTCACATTTATTGCATGGCTCTCGAGGTCTCGATTGGCTCATATTCCCTTGCCCTTGGTATCCCACTATCCGCGAACTATGACCCTCACTTCTTTGCCCGAATTGACTACCTCTGAACCCCTGATGCTGTGGTGGAGCACTACCTGCAGAATAAGAAAATAATGTCCTAGGTGGTCTAGTAGAAAATTGAGGTCTAAAACCTCCCTGTGGCGCCATAAATTGCCTTGTAGATCTGGCCCTCTTAGAAGATCCGCTTTCAAATTCCTGTGTCCTTCTTCTTTGCCTCTGATCTTTCATTTTCAGTGTAAATGCTTGGATCCTAGCTATATCCATGTCTTTATTTAGTGCAGCAATAGTACAATCCCTAACCAAATACGGATCCAATCCATCCATATACCGATGAACTCTGTCATCCATAGTAGCTATAACATTAGGAGCATATCTGGACAAAGAATTAAATCGAAGACTATACTCCTTCACACTTGTATTACCCTGTCGAAGATTTAAGAACTGATCCGCACGGGCCTGACGAGTCTCATATGGAAGATAATGATCAATAAATGCCTCTTTGAACTCTTTCCAAGTAGCTGGGGGTTCATCAATGCCCCTTGACCGTTTCCAGTCTTCATACCAATATAAAGCCTCACCTTTGAATCTATACGCAGCTAACTCCACTGTCTCTCTGCCCGATACATGCATCACCTCTAGGGCCCTTTGGATCTGATTAATAAAGTCCTGCGGATCTTCATTAAGATCAGATTCGGTAAAAGTAGGTGGATCCATCTTAAGAAAATCTTGCGTCCGAAGACTAGCCGCCCTATCAGCACCGCTAGAACCCGCGACAGGAATAACTTGCCCTTGGACTTGACCGGCAACAATACGGGTCAACAGTTGTACTGCATCCCTCGTATCCTGATCAGCAGCATTAACAAGTGTTTCTGTGAATGTGGTTCGCCTCCCACTTATTTCATCTGGAGTGGAAGACATTTCAGATACCCGCTCAGCTTGAGCTTTACTCTGATTAACTTGTACAGGTGGTGACTTACTAGTCCCTTCTCCAGTAGCCACGTCTACCTGCTCGCCGGTATAATTACTTCCGGTATCTGACATTCTTACTGTAATAAGAGAAACAAATGAATTCAATGGTCAACTATGACTTCATTTGCTTATAAACTCTATGGAACGATCTATGATCTGAAGAAAAGAAATAATTTCCAAAATGTCCATAGCCTTCTGTTTATAGATGTGATGCACAACACACTGATAAACAAGACTCTACGTACACACGGCTTTGTAGACTCACTAGGACGAACCTCTCTGATACCACTTTTGTCACGCCCCAAAATCCCATTGGGCCGGACTGGCACCCGAAACCGAGAAGGCTCGAGAGAACCCGTTCAAATATCTGTACTTTCACTTACATGTCATCAAAAAATTTGGACAGCACTTCATTGCATATAGAAGGATCTAATTACCTATATCAGCACAACACGCACAAATATATATATATAATACTTGGCCGTCGGGGCCACCACATATACAAATATAACATCACTATATAAACTTTCATGACTTTACCCTTCCTTATGTCTACAAAGTCTCTAAGATATACATGACATAACTAGGGTCGGGACAAACCCCCGCCCACACATGACTCCTGTACAATAACAAAACATAAGGAACCGACTCGGAAAGCACCGAAGAAAACTGGAGCTCACCAACAATAGTTGTATGACCTGGATCCTATCTATGTTGTGAATGAGCTGAAGCACCTGTGCCTGCAGCATGAAATGCAGGTCCCCCATGAGAGACGTCAGTACGAAATATGTACTGAGTATGTAAAGCTGTAAATAATCATATGTGATATGGGGGATCAAGAAAATCAGACGCAAGTGAATAAATTATCATAGAAGTAAACCACACTTCACAAACACTTTTAGGATCATGTATATTATCATTAATCTGAATTGGGTTCTTGAATTCAAACACATTTGTGGAATGGCATACATTCGTTCACTTTATTCTTTACAATTATCATTCGCCATTACCTCCTCCTCCCAAACCTACAACTACCTAAAAATAATCAATATTGTACCGTACTGTGACCATTAGGCTACCCCCAGTACATATCAACTAGGATCGACCCATGCTAGGCTTATGCCCCTGGGATACCACCCATAAACACACGTATATCATGTAACACACATAAGAGATCTTTCCAATAACTTAGTTCAAAATCTTTTGAGATTATTACATTAGTGTTCCTATCAATATAGTACCTTTAGAACAATGATACATCAATAGGAACCAAGTAATAGACCTTCTATACAATAACGATGTAATAAAGACTCATTGGTACATCAACAATGTGTTTCAGAATCATCAATATCAGAACAATGAAATAGGAGCCTTTTGGTATATAAATGAAACATTTTGACACTTTATAGAATGGAAACAACTTCGTTGGTAATGTAGAACAATACATGTTTTTGGACAATCTCGGAATCTTACTTGATGGAACATAGGTGTTTTCATGCCAAAGAACATCGTTAGAGTATGCTTTACATACCTCGTTGTAGATTCGGATACCAATTCAACACAACTTCCCACCTTTACAAATCACTTATCTACAATGAAATGTTTGGCATCTAGTATTAGCAACCCAACACCACAATTCTCTTCCACAATTCCATACAACCAATATTTGCAAGGTATTCCAAAAACCAACTTGAACAGTAGGTTTATGTGTGTATATATATATATATAATCATCATTTCAATACCACATCATCACACCAAATCCCTTCACAATTCAACATAATCCAACCATGCACAAGAATAATCCAACATCATTTCCAATCATCTTTCAACAACAATCAAATAACACACTTCTTATGCTCACATGCATATATATACATATCCATATAAATAACACCAACATAATTTACATCCTTACCATAAAATGGCCCTTTTGATTTCGAAGTCCTGTTGGCACAAATAAGGGGTGTTTCTCGAAGCCCTCGAGACGGTGAACACAACTACGGAATTAATTTGGATTTTCTACGATTGATTCACAAGATAATTGGAGTTGAACTTAGGCTAGGGTTTCTTATTCTTCAATAATTGGATGATAAATGATGGATATGAGGCTAAGTATATGTATATAAAGACCAATTTTCGTCCATAAGGTGATGGAAAATGACCATATTGCCCTTAAAATTTAAGTAAATCCGAATCTGTCCATGGTGGACTGTTTTGATAGGCTAAAGTAAATAGACCATAACTCTTTTATCCGATATTGGATTTGGGTGAAATTGGTATAGTTGTAAAGATAATTCAAAGGGTTTTCATTTCATATAAAGTAGGCCACCCATTTCGTCCTGTACAAGTAGTTATGTTCGTTTGAATTTGACCCTAAAAATCTGTTTTGAGAGGCTGAAGTAAAACGAGTATAACTCCTTACTCAGATGTTGGATTTGGATGAAACCAATTGCAGTAGAAATAAGACTCTCGGGGATTCTCATCTATATATAGCAGATCACACAGTTCATTTTGTACAAGGAGTTATGATTGTTTAAAGTAGACCCAAAAATCTGTTTGGCTGCAGTACTTTTGTGTGCTGAAAATTTCTGCGCGTTTACTGTTCATTGCGTCCACCGTTTTCAAGTTTCGAACATGCTCGCTTATATACGATACTCATCTGTTTTCAAAAATATTTATATCGTTGGAAATTTAACTCGATAAACTTCGTATAGAAACTTCGACGAGCAAATTCCGGTATAAATAAAGTCGATTCCTATACACATATAATCAAACTATACACTTGAAACCATCTCAAAATAATCAATACTCATACTTAAACTCATATATACCTAACTTATGATCAATACATATACTCCAACACATATAACCATGGCTAATGCACATAATTAAGTACGGGGTGTTAGATCCTTCCCCCCTTAAGGATATTCGTCCTCGAATGTGAATGTAGTTATTTAGCCGAAACAAGTTCGAATTCATAATTCGCATTCACGTCATCATACAGATATTATGTATATGTAAAAAATTACTACTTAGTGTCCCAGTTTCACTCCTTGCACTTCTTTTTCACCTTTAAACAAATAAAGGTATTTTGATTTCATTGCTTCCTCCGCTTCCCATGTAATCTCTTCCCTTTGTTGATTTCTCCAAAGTACTTTCACCGAGGCTACTTCTTTATTTCTCATCTTCTTAAATTGACGATCTAATATAGCAATAGGCATCTCCTCATAGGTAAGATCTTCTGTTACTTGCACATCTTCAGTAGAAGTAATAAGGGACGGATCTCCGATGTACTTTCGAAGCATCGAT
Organism: Capsicum baccatum var. pendulum; assembly: GCA_030864225.1. NCBI lineage: Eukaryota > Viridiplantae > Streptophyta > Magnoliopsida > Solanales > Solanaceae > Capsicum > Capsicum baccatum. Next base: position 46,093,531 of record CM061554.1, read on the forward strand.
ACATGAAATACTAGATGCACTTATGAGAGATCCTGGGGTAGCTCTAATTCATAATCAACTTGCCCACATCTTCGAATAATCTTATACGGGACTATATATCGTGGACTCAACTTTTCTTTCTTGCCAAATCTCATCACCCCTTTCATTGGTGATACCTTCAAAAATACCCAATCGCCTAACGAAAACTCTAGCCCTCTCCTTCTACTATACGCATATGAATTGTGTCGAATTTGGGCTATTTTCAACCGTTACTGAATCAACTTGACTTTTTCTATGGCTTGATACACAAGATCCGGTCTGAACATAAGAGTTTCACCCGCTTCGAACTATCCTATTGGTGATCTACACTTTCTCCCATATAAAGCTTCATATGGTGCCATTTTGATACTTGAATAATAGCTATTATTGTAGGCAAACTCAATAAGAGGTAAATGATCATCCCAGATGCCTTTAAAATCTATAACACATACTCGTAGCATATCTTCAAGTGTTTGAATGGTCCGCTCTGCTTGTCCATCCGTCTGAGGGTGAAAAGTTGTACTCAGATTCACTTGTGTTCCCAAACTCCGCTGGAAAGACTTCCAAAAATTTGCGTTAAATTGAGTTCCCCGATCCGATATAATAGAAGTTGGCACTCCATGTAATCGGACTATTTCTTTAACATACAGCTTCGAATATTCTTCAACTGTGTAAGTGGTCTTAACGGGTAAGAAATATGCAGATTTAGTAAGCCTATCCACAATCACCCATATAGAATCAAATTTCCGAGTTGTACGATGCAAACCTGTAACAAAATCCATGTTGATCATGTCCCACTTCCAAATGGGAAGATCTATGCATTGCATATAGCCTTCGGGCTTTTGATGCTCCACTTTAACTCATTGGCAATTTGGATATTCAGCTACAAATTTTGCGATGTTCCTTTTCATGTCATTCCACCAATATACATCCTTCAAATCTTGATACATTTTGGTTGATCCTGGATGAATGGAATACCTTGAAAAATGTGCCTCTGTCATAATCTTCTTTCTTAGCCCGTCTACATCTGGCACACACAATCGGTTTTGGCACTGAAGTACTCCTTCTCACGTAAGCTCAAATGCCTTGGTCGCACCACTCTGAACGTTCTCCTTAAGCTGTAATAAAATAGGGTCTGCATATTGCTTCTCTTTCACTTCAGCTACTAATGAAGATTCTTCAGCATTATGTACGATAAGCTCTTTATTCGGAGTTTCAAGAAGGCAAACTCCCAAACTAGCTAACTAGTGAAGATCTTTAACCATCCCTTGCCTTTCTATAGGTGCCATCATAGCCTTACGACTTAATGCATCAGCTACCACATTTGCTTTCCCTGGATGGTATAAGATATCAACATCGTAGTCCTAATAGTTTAAGCCATCTCCGATGCCTTAAATTTAGATCCTTCTAATTAAAAATATATTGCAAGCTCTTATGGTCAGTAAATATATCAATATGAACCCCATATAAGTAGTGCCTCCATATCTTTAAAGCAAAAACAACTGCTGCCAGCTCAAGATCGTGTGTAGGATAATTTTTCTCATGTAGCCGCAATTGTCTAGAAGCATATGCTATTACCTTACCATGATGCATCAATACACATCCTAAACCAATTCCCGAAGTATCACAATACATTGTATACCCTTCGGTACCTTCTGGAAGTACCAACATGGGTGTAGAAATCAACTTGTTCTTTAAATCTTGAAAACTCTTCTCACAGGCATCATTCCATTGGAACTTGGATGCTTTATGCGTTAGCTTAGTTAAGGGTGCTGAAATAGAAGAAAAACCCTCAACAAACTTTATATAATAACCAGCCAACCCAAGAAAACTACGAATCTCCGTAGGTGTTGTGGGCCTTGGACAATTCTTCACAGCTTTTATCTTTTGAGTATCAACCTGTATGCCTTCACTAGATACAATATGACCCAAAAATGTCTCCGACTTTAACTAAAACTCACATTTAGAGAACTTTGTATAAAGCTTACAATCACGAAGAGTCTGCAATGCCTATCGTAAGTGATTGGCATGGTCCTCTTCTGATCTAGAATAAACTAGAATATCATCTATAAAAACTATCACAAATACATCCAGGAATGGCTTAAAAACCCTATTCATCAAATCCATAAAATCTGCGGGTGCATTTGTTAGCCCAAATGACATAACTAGAAACTCATAATGACCATACCATGTTCGGAAAGTTGTCTTAGGTATATCCTTCTCTTTGACCCTCACTTGGCGGTAACCTGACCTCAAATCAATCTTAGAAAAGCACTTGGTGCCCTGTAATTGATCAAATAAATCATCAATTCTTGGGAAAGGATATTTATTCTTAATAGTCACCTTATTCAATTGTCGATAATCAATACACATCCTCAGTGAGCCATTCTTTTTGCGTACAAATAACACTGGTGCTCCCCAGGGGGACATACTAGGCCATATGAATCCCTTCTCTAGCAAATCTTTCAATTGCTCTTTCAATTCTCGTAATTCTGCTGGGGCCATCCTATACGGAGGAATTGACTGCTTTTGTAAAGGAATTGACATCTAAGAGGGGTTTTATTCCATCAAAGAGGATTTTATTTCCATCCGCTCTATTAGAGATTAGGGCTAAAAGAAGAAGAAGAGTGATTTTCAGGGCATTATTAGGCATCCAAAAAAGCAAAATTGCAACTCCTCTATCTGCGTGTTGCACTGAGCAACGTATAATGTCCAAAGGAGAGCAGCACAAGCTGAAGAAAGTGAATATATTATATGTCTTCTAACTGAAAAAACAAACAGACATATATCTATTTCAACAGATGACACAGCTGTTGAAAATTATCAAATAGATATATACATCTGTTGCAACAGTTGACTAACTTGTTGCACCAGATACTTTATCTGGTACAACATATGTCTCGTCTGTTTTAGCAAATCAAACAGCTCTTCGTATAGCTTTTATTTATACCAACAGACAACCTATCTGCTGCAACAGATGATTCATATATTACAACGGATGGTTCATCCATTGGAAATTATCACACAGGGTCTTCCTCATGTAAAAATTTGTCCCAATAGTTGATTCATTGTTGCAACAAAAATATAATATGTTTGGGACAATTTAAAACAGGAAGAAGACTTGTTTGATTTGCTAGAAGAGATAAGTTATTCTTTTCCGTTTTGTTGTATCTCCATGATTAGCATTGGCCAATTCTGGCTTTCTAGGTGAATGTTGAAGAAGTTACTGCTGAACAGCATTGATAATATGCTACTCTTTTTATGAAAATACGGAGAACAAAAAGTGCAAAAATCGTACGCAAGCAATAATGAAGATCCACGATGATCAAAGCCGAATTCCATAGCATCGGATAAAGAACAATTTGTCCATACTGAGTAGATCTTTATAGATTGAGCATGTCAAAGCAATCTTTGGAAGTATACTTAAATTGTTGTTGATGTATTTGTTGAGATCTGTACCCATAACAATTTTTTTATATTTCATTTATTCGTTGACTTATTTCAGGTAATTTATGAAGGCTTTGATTTATTTTATTTTATCTATGAATTTTATTTATTTCTTAGATTTCAACTTATTAATTGAAAAGGAATACTAGATTCAAATATTGCAATAAATAATGTATCTGTTGCAACAGACGATACATCTATTGGAAAATTTGAACAGATTTAGACATATGTTGCAACAGGTAGGTGATCTGTTAAAATTTATCAAACAGGTCTTCCCACTATTGCAATAGATGAACTTTAGATAAAAACATCAAGATAATTCAATAGATGACACATCTATTGAAAAAAAGAACAGATTTAAACATATGTTGCAACAGATGGACTTTATCTGTTGCAACAAATAACACCTCTATTAGAATAATCAAATAGATTTATACATATGTTGCAACAGGTAGGTTATCTGTTGGAATTTATCAAACATGTCTTCCCACTGTTGCAACAGATGGACTTTAGATAAAAACATCGAGAAAATGCAATAGATGACCAACTTATCGCAACAGATAAACTATATGAAAGAACAGGTAGGATAACTGTTACAACAGATGGAGAATCCGTTGCATTATAAAAATTTAACTTTTGTTGTACATAAAAAATTGCCACTACGTTTAAAAAGGTTAAAGTGAATTGAAATAAAAAAGGTGCAATCCATTGATGGTGTTCAGTTCAAACACCTAAAGTAAAATAGGTATCAAGTAGACATGTTTATTGTAAAGATGTAAAATAAAATAGGCATCAAATGTGTTAGTGTCAGTCCTGGCACATTTCGTTGACTTGCCGTCACTTGGCCCCCAACGGTCATTCCCCCCCCCCCCCCTCATTGTCTTATATATTCATCTTCTTCCTAAAATTTAACCCTAAATTTCCAAATCTTTTTCTTCAACATCATCTTCTTTTATCTATCCAAATTCTTCAAATTATTACTTTCATTTTTTCCTACTGACCTTGACAATGTCGAGCACATCTTTCACTATTTTTTGTGATAAAGATTTTTGATATTGTAAGTACAGTCATGAAGCTCTATTAAAGACATCTTGGAATCAACAAAATCCATGTAGTAGGTTTTTTACTTGTAAGATTTTAAAGATAATATTTTTTTATTTAATTAATTGATTAATTATTGACTTGTAATTGTTTTGTAATTGTGTTCTCTTTTTTATAGAAATTGGGTGGATGCGATTACTTTGATTGGTATGAAGAACGACACTCTTGACAAGAAAATCATGTAATCTGGGGTTTGTTTAACAAAGTTAAGGCTTCTGAAGAGAAACAAAATCGAGCAAGAAGATACTATATTGTTGTCGTTATTACTACTGGTTTTGTGTTGTTGGACACAAAGATATTGAAGCCTAATTGCTGAAATTTTCATGGTGGTATGTGTATTTACTACTGGTTTGTTTTTGACAAACACATTGATATTCAAGCATAACTATTGAAAAATATCAAAAAGATTTAGGCATATGTTGTAAAATTTAGGTCATCTGTGGAAATTATCAAACATGCCTTTCCACTGTTGCAACAGATTAGACTTAGATTATTAGATTATTCATAGAAAATATTAAACAGGTCTTCCCACTATTGTAACAGATTAGACTTAGATTATTAGATTATTCAAACAGGTCTTCCCACTGTTGCAATAGATTGACAATCTAATATATTGCATTATAAAAAACTCAACTTTTATCAGAAAAAATTATTGCCACTACATGTACGTAATAAAGTGAAAAAGGTGACTCGAAATTAAAAATTTCTATTTCACAGGCTCTTCTATATACACAGGCTTCAAGCGTCCAGTTAGTACCCCATAAGTCCAGACCTCTTGCAGGTTTGCCACTGTGTTGTCGCACAGAAAAGTCATTGACTTAGATATTTCTGTGCCGGTCAGCAAACATTCGATGTATGCAACAGCGTGCGAGATGCTTGCTTTAGCGGTATCATCTTTTGGAAAGATCATTCCCCTGTTTCGACCTTCAAAATCCCATGATTTCCTCATTAACACTTCCTTTAGTAAATGATTCATCAGTTTACTCTCCCCCAACAAGATGGGCAATAACACCATCAGTGGCTCTACGAGGAGAAAAAGATCGAAATCATCGACGAGAGGTATATTGGAGTCATAAACATTGATCTTTCCCTCCTCGAGTAGTATCTCAACATCCCGATAATCATGACGTTCATGCTAATGACTGCAAGAATCCTTTTTGCCTTGGTCCAGCTCTTGCCGTGTGGATTTGGTTTGTCTCCTCTAACATATCTTAACGTTTCTTCTTCATCCAAGACCAACGTAGGAACTAGGAAATCAAGTCCCACGCCAAGGGCTGACGCCTCTCCATTGAGTTGATCGTACCTATCTTTGAGCTTCTTGCAGAAGTCGAGGTCCATTATCCTAGCGGCAGCATCATAAGATTCCCCGTACGTTAATTTTCTTTTTCTCATGAGGTAGAGAATTATGCCAACATGCTGTGAGATAAGAAATTAATTTTTAAAGAAGTCAATTTTTAAATAAGTTAGTAACTGTAAAGATGCAAAGGATGGTCCATCTGTTGTATAAGGTTCTCTGAATCAATAATCCAATGCAACTTATGCAACAGATGGATATAAGTTGCAACAATACCACGACCAGTTGCACCAGTATACCCAGCTGTTGCAAAAGATATGAAATCTGTTGCGTAGCTTCTTCTTAATGGGGTAGATTAGAAGGGCTAGGTTAGGAAAATTAAACTTGCCTTGTACTCATACGGCATACGTATATCAGTCATAGTCTAGAAGTCTTAGGGGAAAGAGAGGCCTGGGGTAATATGGTGCACCTGTCTTGGCATTCTTGGCCTGTCGCAGATCCCTTTTCTCTTCGATGCCAAGTTCCGCATATATGTCCACCTTCTTAACTAGCCCGTGAACTTCAACAGTTTTTGGAGAGGGAGGAATTGTAATTTCTTTTGATTTTCGAGCGGAGAATACGTCTCTAATTGATCTATTTTTTCTCCTAACCAACGTTGTAGGAGTGTGTGGCTCCCTCACCTTCTTGGATAGTATGACACACCTCTTGGATTTGAATTCTTCGATAGCTTCAGAGATAGACTCTACCTTTTTAAAGAGTTTATCCTATCTGTCCTTGTACTCATAGCATTTACAACGAGAACACAAGGGTAGAGAGAGGTGAGAGGGACCTGTGTAAGAGCAAAAAGGGGTGTTTTCAAACATATTTATTCTGTGGTAGCAATATCAGCATGCCTGCAACCAACACTAACAACTCCACCAGAAGAAGTAACCGGATTTGTCTTAGTAAAAAGTTGGTCATGAAGAGCCTCAACATTAAGCTGACCTTACCTAACCGCTCTTCTTATGGTTGTTGCTCCAGCCAATTCTTTCTTTAGCAAATTCACTGTTAGGTCTACAATAGTATCAACGTGAACAAGAGTAATATAAGAAGTCATCACCGACTCCTCCTCAGTAGGCACGGTCCATGGATGCACAACCTATAAAAAAGACAGATCCATTTAAATCATATAATATAATAATTTTCACAGTTGGGCTATATTTTTTAAAAAAAAGACCCATCTATTACCTATTTTGCAGTATATGGTTAAAATCCGTTTGAGTCTGGTTCAGATAAATAGAGCAACACATGGATAATCTGATGCAAAATATCAATCATCTATTGCAACAGCTGCACAAGATGGGTAATCTATTATACAACAGATAATATGTACGTCGTAACAGATGAACTATATGTTATCAGATTAAACATCTGTTGCATAATTTGTAGTAAATGATTAATCTTTTAAGAGTTGGGTTCAGAGAACCAAAGCCATAGATGGGTAATCTGATGCAAGATATACCCCGTCGCAACAGATGTCCCATCTAGTGCATCAGATATAACATCTCATGCACCAGATATAACATCTGTTCAATATCTTTCTTATCTTTGAGTAAAATTATTTTACTTGAAGAAGATGTGCTGCATCATTCAGAGGGTTAAAGATATCAACATCCTTAATATTGATGTTGCTCTTTACAGCCAATCACCTAAACATCCTTGAATGAGAAACCTCATCCGGGTAATCCATTAACTGCTTTCGGAGGGGAGGAATGGATTCAAATGCCCAAGCCTAAAAAGTGTAAACAAGAAGCAAGAAAAAATAATTCATAATAACTATATTCAATATAAATTAATGGATGAGTAAAATTAGTGATTAATTTTACCATGAAAGCCAAAGGAAAGTCGTATAATGTGGTCATCTTTCTCTTTCTGACTCTCCAATTCCTCCTCTTTATCACTTTCATTTTCTTTATCACCATTTATGGACCCTTGCCCACCTCCCTCAACGTTGTTTTCACATCTCTCCTCAGCTTCACTTTTTCCATGATCGAGATTGTTTAGGAAGCTCCTTTGAATCCCTCTGTACTGTAGCCTTTTTTTAGTGGTCAGACGTTGATCCACTTTCACTTTCTTTTCTTTTGAAAGACATGTTTTACCTACAGATAAAGAAAAATAAAAATTACATTACAGTTGATGTATGCATAGATTTTAAAAAATACATTATAAACACCACGAATACCGACACACCAACAGCCACAAACACCACCAACTAATGCCATCAAACAAACAAACACCATGAATACCGACACCACCACAAACAACACCAACCAATGCCACCACCGGTGCTACCATGATGACCACAAACACCACCAACACCATCCAACTATACCACGACAGTCAACGGAACACTGTGACGAAAACTAGGGATTTCTCGAGTTCTTCCTATGATTTTACCATTAAAACTCAAAATTGTAAACCCATTCTCGAAGATAATACAACTAAAAGTTTTATTTTTCATCATTAACTTAAAAGCCCTTATTTTTTAGGAAAAAAAAAACAAATATAGAGCTCTTCTCAAACTTTGTTGCCTATGAAGACAAGAAAAACGACTGATACAAGCAAGAATGATGTTGAAAATAACACCTATATGGTTGTAAATGAGAAGAAAATCGATCTGTTGCAGAGGGTTGAGCAAATTTGTTGATTATTTATTGTCTGTACTGTATTGTTGAGTGAGAATGAGAGATAAAAGGCTAGACCTCGAGATTTAAAATGATGAAACATTTTGTATGGGTTGATTTGTATTTTGAAAAAGAATGACAAGTAGTTTTGAAAATGTTAATTTGGTCTGAAATAATCTTAATTATTTTTAAAATCATAAAATATATGCATAAGTTTTAAAATAATATAAAAACAATTGAAGTTGAAGTTGACCGAGTACTCTAGGAGGTGACCCTGTGAAAACTCACCCCTGGTCCTAGATTAATCAATTGAGGAGTCTAACATATGAACTTAATTGAAATTGTAAAAAATAAATGTTCAACATATTGCGTCAGATTTCTCATCTGTTGTAAATTATTAATCAGATTAGGTAACAACAAATTATGAATCTGATGTAAATTATCAAACAGATTAAGTTATCTCTTATGAAAGATTACCCATCTGTTGTAAATTATCAAATGGATTGTCATATGTTGCAACAGATTACCCATATATTATAAATTATTAAATAGGTGCTACCATCTGTTGTGGTTGACCCTATGAGAACTCACCCCTAGTCCTAGATTAATCGATAGTTTACCTATGAGAAGTCACCCCTAGTCCCAAATTATTCAATCAAGGTATTAGTACCCTAGTACTAGATTAATCAATTAAGGTATTAGTCTAACATATGAGGAAGTAAAAATTGGTTCGGCTCAGAGTGATCGATCATCGACTCTAGTCGGGAGGAATGCAGTACCATTTAATCATGCAATTGACAAAAGACTCAATTGAAGTTGTAGTTGACCCCATGAGAACTCACATTCAATTAAGGTATTAGTCTAACATATGAACTCAATTGAATTATATATAAGCAAATGCTCAACCTGTTCCATAGATGTCTTTTCTATTGGATCAAATAAAACACATTATGTAATCTGTTGCAATATATTACACATCTGTTGTAAAGTATCAAATAGATTAAGTCACCTGTTGCAACAGATTACCCATCTGTTGTAAATTATCAAATGAATTGAGTTATATGTTGCAATAGATTACCCATCTGTTGTAAATTATCAAATAGGCATTGCCATCTATTGTAGTTGACATTATGAGAACTCACCCCTAGTCCTTGATTAATTAATTAAGGAATTAGTTGGACATATGAGGTAGTAAGAATCAGTTCGGCTTAGAGTGATTGATCGACGACTCTTGTCGGGAGAAACACAGTCCCGTCATCATGCATTTGCCAAAAGACTCAATTGAAGTTATAGTTGACCCTATAAGAAATCACCCCTAGTCCCATATTATTCAATTAAGGTATTAGTTGAACATATGAGGTAGTAAGAATCGGTTCATCTTAGAGTGATTGATCGATGACTCTTGTCGGGAAGAATGCAGTACCGTCTCATCATGCAATTGCCAAAAAACTCAATTGAAGTTGTAGTTGACCTTTTGTGCTCATTCATCCATCCCTAATTCCACCTAGATCAATGTAGGTACTATTATTAATCTTAACATTAAGTTAATGAGAACACATTTTAACTCAGAGTGATCGATCGATGACTTGGCTCGAAATGAACGCAATACTAATACCATGCAAATGCAACGACTCAATTGGATTTGTAATTAACCTTGTGAGCTCATTCATTCATCCCTCGTTCTACCTATATCGATGTAGGTACTATTATTAATTTTAACATTAAGTTAATGAGGAGCTCATTCTTTTATCCCTAGTTCATCCTAAATCAATTCTAATGAAATTCGTTGCAACAAACAACTGAGCTGTTGGAGAATTTCAAATAGATAACAATATCTTTTGTAACAAATGACATTTCTTATTTAATTATCAAATAGATATTTCCATCTGTTATGACGGATGAATGAGGTGTTGGAAATTTTCAAACTGCTATTAATATCGATTATAACAAATGACGTTTCTGATTTAGTTATCAAATAATATTTTCATCTGTTGTCACAGATGACTGAGTTGTTGGGATTTCTCAAACAAATATCTAAATCTGTTGCAACAGACGACATATCTATTTGAAAATCTTTTTATTTTCTTTTAATTTTAAAGCAAGCTACTATCCGAGTAGATAAAGTAGTAGTACTACTAAATGTGGTAAATAATTTTTCTTGGATAACTCAAAAAACTCATTGAGTAGTCTTGTCCTATCTTTTCAATGTCACCTGTTTTCTTCCTCATGCCCCTCAAATTATTAGTGAATATTAATTAATGAATATTGAAACCCCTAATACTTCTTCCTTCTCATATTGACTTCGCACTCCCATCAAGAAAATATTAATTAGGGGTTTATTTTACTACCAAATTAGACTTATTAATTATGCTTTGTAAATATAAATTTGAATAAATACACTTTGTTTAGTCATTTAATATTAAGGATAGCACATCTAGAAATTAGAATTATCTCATCTCTCCCCTCCTCTCCTTCAGCCCTAATCTCTCATTTTTTCTTTTTATCCTCTTTAGGGTTATCACGACCTTTTTTTATCTCCTCTTTCACAAAAAAAAAATTTCGAATCTAAACCAATCGATATCCATATCTTATATTCCTCGACTGAAATTATTGTTTTGACCTCCTTTTGACATTGTATGATAGAATTTACTATTGCTCTTTCATTCTCGTCTTCTTATTGCAACTTTATTTACATCTTTTTATTTATTTAATTACCATTTTTCCATATTATATTTATTTAAAAAATTTGAAGGAACTTTTAGTTGTTGAATAAACATATCGAGAATTTTTATTATAAGATGCGAAAAAAATCATCTGTTGGGAAAAGTTTAAAATCCTAGTTGGCAGTACCATTTTTTTATGTATTTTATTTGTTTCTTTGTTGTTGATGCTGTTATTGATGTTGGTGGTGGGGCTGGCATTGTTGGAACTTGTGGTGTGGTGTTGTTGGTGGGTTTGGCATTGTTGGAACTTATGGTGTGGTGTGATTTAGACGGTGGGTCCTTCTTAACTTAAAAATAGTAGAGTTCGAACAATCAATACAAGGAGTAAGAGAGAAAAAATAAAAAGTTTAAAGTGAATAAGGAGAGAAAAGTTGATTACCAAAATTTAAAAAATATGTGCTGAGTGGGAATTGAACTCAAGACCAAAAGAAATAAATATCCTTAAGCACCCATAAACCACAACTAGGCTATCCAAACAACTCTTACTATGGGTGCTCACTGATTAGATTATATACGTTTTTTTCTTTATTTCCACATACATATATAAAGTTCGATACGAGTTCATTCTATGCTCACGCACCCGGAGGACTCCATGGGGGTTCGTCCCTTGTTATTGATGGTGTTGGAACATAGGATGTATGCTTCTTTGTAGTTGAGAATGTTGTTGGAACAAATATTGTTGTCTTCTTTGTTGTTGATGTTTTTTATTTGTTGTTTGTAGTTTATGTTGTTGTTAATATTGCAACAGATGGAGAAACTGATGGAACAAATCAAACCACCAGTAAGGCTGCTATGTATTCTAACAGACTCCATATCTGTTGCATCAGACTCCATATCTGATGCAACAGACTCCACATCTGACGCAAACTATCAGGGATTTATGTATTGTGTGTGGTGTTACTTAAATAAAACTGGTGACTTTATTAATATGTAAATTAAAAAATAGATCTAAATACAACATTTTATCTTTTTGTAGTATTTTCGAAAGAAATAAATTCGTAATCTATTTCAAAATATATTCCACCTGTCAGATAACTTACAATATATGGACAATCTGTTGCAACAGATGTATATATCAGTTGGCTTTTCCATCAGCTGTAGAATCTGTTGCAACTTGCTAATCATCTGTTTATTCAATTTCATCGAGAGCAATAGATTTTCCTAAACACTTCTTGGCCAAACTCAATTTTTGCTCTTGGATTGCTTCTCTTTTTTTCTTTGCATCCTTCAAGATGGTCTCCAAATTTAATTTTTTTCCTCAATCCAATAGCAAAATTTTAGTTTGGTTGAAGGATGCAAAGAAAAAAAGAGAAGCAATCCAAGAGTAAAAATTAAATTTGGCCAAGAAGCATTTAGAAAAATCGATTGCTCTCGATGAAATTGAATAAACAGATGACTAGCAAGTAGCAATAGACGCCACAGCTAAAGAAAAATCAAACTGATATATCCATCTGTTGCAACAGATTGTCCATATGTTGTAAGTTATATGACAGGTGGAATATATTTTGCAACAGATTACCAATCTTTATCTTTCGGAAATACAACAAAAAGATAAAATATTGTATTTAGATCCATCTTTTTTCTAATTTACTTATTAATAAAGTCACCAGTATTATTTAAGTAACACTCACAACACATAAATCCCGGATAGTTTCAGCAATATTGCATTAAATTTTGGATAGTTTGCTAATTATATTTTATCCCGAAATTTCGAATTGTGATACATATGTTAAGGAGTGATACATATAGCATATGTATCACTAGCAAATATGAATTCGGGATTTTATGTATTTTTTTAAAACATTAAGGAATATTGTGTAATATGGTGTCGTAAATATGAGATTTGTGTAATTTTTCCTTTTAAGGGATATGAACAGTCGTGGCTTTTTGTTTGACTAAGTCCAGTCCCTTCCAATTCTCAATCATTTTATAAATAGGTCCCTCTGGCCTCCTCACTCACTCTCGTTCATTCTACTATACTTATAATACTAATATGTCAGATCCCGATTCGTACAAGAAGGTTAATATCGATACCTTGCAGGAATTTCAAAGGCAGTTTGATGAACTCCAGAGGAATTTGGCTGACTTTCGAGCAAGGCTGAGGAGGGCCCTGCTACTACCGAATAAAAATTGTCAGGTTGACAATAATAATAGTAATAATAATAATTAGGTTATGTTTTTTATTTCTTTTAGCGTATGTATTTCCCTTTTTATTATCTGATCTACCTATAAAGGATTCAAAAAAATCCATGTATATGTTTGGTTTGGTTTGGTTTGGTCGATTTTGAATTTTTAATTCTTATTCAATATTTAATTATCATTCTATTTATTCCCTATTCAAAACATGTCCGCGGTTGGAGTTAGTGATGTAGTCATGATGAGAAATTCTACTAAAAATGGTTCGTTAATAAATAATAAGGAACTAAATGATATTATAATCACAAAAGAAAGATTATTTAATTTAAAAAAAGTCACAACATTGGATTAATTTAATTAAGATATATATATATATATATATATATATGATGATATGATTTTTAAGAAAAACGTTAATGAATAGTCGTGACTGTGACTTTTGTCTAAACACATTCAACAAATAAACAAAAACAAAAAACGTTTCTGATGCATCAAATTCCTCATCTGTTGCGACTTATGAATCAGTTAGAAAAAATAAAAAAAGCTCCTTAAGCAGATGGTCGATTTATAGCAACAGATGGTATATCTGTTGAAACAGATGGGCTATCTGATGCAACAGATATACAATCTGTTGCCATAACTCAATTAATAAAAATGGTTATTAAAGAAACGGAAAGATTAAGTCACCACCAGTTTGATTTAATTAAGTCATTTCTTTTCACAGAAAAGAATAAGAAAATAAATGATAAACACAATTTAAACCGTAAAAAACTCACAGAAATATTTTTGTTTTTAAATCTTCTTTATTAATTTATATAATTAAAAAGTCAGAAAATTTAGATGTCATGAAAATAATTGTATTTTAAAAGATATATGTATTATATGTTGCAATAGATATATTATCCGATGCAACAGTTGAACTATTTGTTGCAACGGATGATATATCTATTGTAATAAATGATTTATCTGATGCAACAAATATATAATCTGTTGTGCAACTTAGTGTAAAATATAAACGGTTGCTGGAAAGAACTAATTATTTTAATAATTATAAAGCTAAGCTTCAAGCTGAAAAGTCATGACCTATCATAATATTGATTAATTTAATTAAGTCATAAGTTTTTACAGTAATCAAGAAGGTCATTAATAAATGGAGGTGAAAATTTGTGCCTTTAAATCTGCTTTATTAATTTATATAATTAAAGAGTCAAAAAATTTGGATGTCATGAAGATAATATATTTTTTAAAAAATATATATATATTATATGTTGCAACAGATATATTATCTGATACAATAGGTTATCTATTTGTTGCAAATCATGATATATCTGTTATAACAGATGATTTATCTGATGCAATAGATATATTATCTGTTGTCCAAGTCGGTGTAAAAAAATGGTTCCTGGAAAGAACTAATTATTAATAATAATAAAACTGAAAAGTCATGACCTATCATAATATTGATTAATTTAATTAAGTCATAACTTTTTACAGTTATCAAGAATGTCATTAATAAATGGAGGTGAACAGTTGTACCTTTAAATCTGCTTTATTAATTTATATAATTAAAATTTTAGAAAATTTGGATGTCATGAAGATAATATATTTTTTAAAAAATATATATATATTATATGTTGCAACAGATATATTATCTGATACAATAGGTTATCTATTTGTTGCGAATTATGATATATTTGTTGTAACAGATGATTTATCTGATGCAACAGATATATTATCTGTTATCCAAAATAGTGTGAAAAAAAACGGTTCCTGAAAAAAACTAATTATTAATAATAATAAAGCTGAAAAGTCATGACTTATCATAATATTGATTAATTTAATTAAGTCATAACTTTTTACAGTAATCAAGAATGTCATTAATAAATGGAGGTGAACAGTTGTAACTTTTTGCCTAACTCATTCAAGTTCAATCCTCTATAAATAGGTCTCTCCTTACTCAATCATTCGTTCTACTACATACTATTTATTTCTCGCTCTTTTTATACCTTCAACTACATTCTCTTCAAGGATTTGATAGCTTTTTCCTGTCTCTGGTAAGTTTTTTTCTTGATTTTTTTGTAAATATATGTTGTATTACATTACATTACATTCAAATTCTTTCTTTTCTTTACTTTTGTGTTTACGTGTGTGTTTTGTCAACTTATGCATTTTTTAGATACGGTGATCCTGTGTGGGATGTCGCTATTTTACGAGACGCCATGAGGGAACTGCAGAAGGAGGTTCATGACCTACATTAGGAGTTGGCCGTCGTCAGAGTAAGGATGCTGAGGGAGATCCGCAGACTACGAAGGGCGTTGTTGCTGCCCTTTGAAGATTGGCCGGCTGACCATACAAATAATACTGATGTTAATTATGATGATAATAATAATAATTAAGATTTTTTTCTGTTATCTATGTATTTCTTTTTGTTTGTTTTATAAAAAAATATGTTTGATGCACTTGACTTTTTATTTCTTATTTAATTTTCGTGTTGTCTATTTCTATTTCTATTTCTTAACGAATGACATATCTACAATTAAGGAAGAATTTGATTCCAGTATCAATAGCAAGAACATATGAGTTATCTGTTAGGTTTTGTGTGTGACAGGAGCTGTATTTTGTTGTTCGAAACATATTAGTAATCTGATAAAACAGATTATTTATCTGTTGAAACAGATTACTAATCTGGTGCAACAAAATACCCATCTAGTCGATTCATAATCATATTACGGGCACCTAGAACCTTAAACATGAATCCAACATGAGTCTACTATTATAACAGAACATTTATCTGGTGCCACAGATAATTGATCTGCTTAAACAGATTGCTCTTGTATTGCATTCATGTTCGCATGCAAACTATTGTTGAAAAAACAATACACTAGCAGTTACCCAGATTCAACTAAAAAATATAATCTGACTTACCAAAGTCTCCTCTCAAGTAAATTTCAAAGTTGAAAGTGATTTACGAAATAAAATTTGACATAAGAATTTGGTCAAGAGCAGCAGTTGGGGTAACAACAACAACAACAACAACAATGGTCAACAAGAAGAATATGAAGTTGATAATGAAGTATAAGATGATGATAATGAATCAGAAGATGATAAATAAAGCAACAGCAACAATGAACAACAATATCGCGAAGAGAGAGAAAATAACAACGGATGAGGAGAGAGAAAAAGACATCTTTTTTCCATTCGTTCCCCATTATATATTAATAACATTTAAATCAAAGTGTAAATTTAAAAACTTGTGGGTTATTTTAAAATTTTCCAAACTTTCTTAAACCATAATGAAGTAACTGTCACATCTACTCAATTATTAAAACTTGTATCACCTACACCTCCTTTTAAAACTCTTTTGTCATCTTTGCCCAAACCCCCAACTCACATGCCTAATTCTTTTTGTGTGATGACCTGCCGAACACTGATTCAATATATATTCATAAATTTTAATTATCTTAAGCTGGGTTGATTAAATATTTTTAGTAGGACACTTCAAATATTTTATGTCAAGAGATTAAAGCATGAAAAATCAATCTATCAAATTATTTATAGATTTAATCATGGAAAACGAATTTATGATGGAAAGTTTTACAAAGTAATCTATGTAATTTGCTCTTATAATAATAAGATTACTTCTTTTTTAAAATCTAATTAATGTTCTCATCTTTGGTTTAAATTCACTTCTATGGGAAAACCATAAATATTCACGTGAACAGAAAAGAAGAAATCAAACAAAATCATAATGACACAATGAATGTCCAAACGTGTAAATTTTAGAAACGGCTCTAACATGATTTTGATGTGGGAAAATGCCCAAATATGCCACTGAACTATCAGAAATGACTTATTTATGTCATCCGTTAAAAGTTGGGCTCAGTCATGTCATCGCCATTATAAAACTAGTTCATCCATACCATTACTTTTTAACAGTGATTTTCTAAAAAACTGTTTTGTCACGTGGCCTCTTATTAGAGGTCCACTAAATTTTTTTCATTTTTTTTTTTTTTTAGTTTTGATCCATTAAGAAAAATTCACTCACACCCAACCTATCACCTTAACCCACTTTAATATTACTCTTAATTTTGACCCTAGATTTAAACATATATATAATCATTTAGTCTTCAAACATAAAATTCACACACTTGACTACTACGTTTAAAATAATATAGGTTAGAATAATTAATAATTTAAAATGACAAATGAATAAATTGTACGGAAAAAGAGTTTTCTTCAAGTAGAAGTATGAGCACACATAAATACAACAATTCTCATACAAAAAAAAAAAAAAAAAAGCTAAAATACCAAAATTGGTGTAATTCAGTTGGGCCTATGGAAAAAGAGTTTCGTCCAAGTAGAAGCAGAAAATTACATGTTATAGCCTCAATAGTGAGTGACTTTAGATTTTTTATCCCAACAAAAAAGTCTTTAAAATCAGTCGTCCTTACTTTTTAAGTATAATATAAGTATAATGTTGCCCCTCTATATCTCAAATATTTTTAAACTTTTCATACTCATTTATCTCTCAAATTTTATTTTTATTTTTATTATTTTCACTTTTTTATTTTTTCTTTAATTACATTTTCATGTTTTAATTCATTTGTCTCAATCTTTATTTTTTTACCTTTTTTCTTTTTTCTCAAACATTATCTATTTCTTCATTTTTTTTAATTCATTTGTTTCGGCCTTTATTTTTCATTTATCTTTATTTTTCATCATTTCTCTTTATTTTTACTCATTTTTCTCAAACTTTATTTTTATTTTTTTCTCATTTTTTGTTTTCACAGCTTTTTTAATTCTTCATTTTTTTCTTAATCATTATTTTTTTCTTATCTTTTTTTCTCAATCTCTTTCTTTTTATTTCTCTATTTTGTTTGATTTTTTTTCTCAACTTCTATTATATTTTGCAAATAAATAAAAAATTGAATAATCCACAAATGGATCTTTTTTTTTTTTACATCAAAGCAAATTTAAGGGCATGAATTATTATTAGAAAGTTCTTTGGGGTAACTTTTGCCTCTAAGGCAAAAATTATAAAACAACTCATAAATCAAGGCACAATGTGGTAGTGTCAAGTCTTGCTTGTGGAGCATAACTCGTCGTTTGAAAATCCTTGAGTTAACTCTTGCTTCTAAGAAAATAGTTATAGAACATCTCATAAATCAAAAAACAATGTGATAGTGTCAACACTTGTTCATTGGACGTAACTTGTTCTTTGGGGAGTTTTTTGAATTAAGTTTTGTCTTAGAGGCAAGACTAATAGAGCATTACATAAATCAAGACACAGTATGATAGTATCAAATCTTGTCCATGGGGTGTAACTTGTCGGGTAAGTCTTGC
Source organism: Capsicum baccatum var. pendulum (assembly GCA_030864225.1). NCBI lineage: Eukaryota > Viridiplantae > Streptophyta > Magnoliopsida > Solanales > Solanaceae > Capsicum > Capsicum baccatum. Next base: position 46,112,256 of record CM061554.1, read on the forward strand.
CTCTAAGGCAAGAGTTATAGAATATCTCATAAATCAAGACACGATATGGTAGTGTCAACTTTTGCCCATGGGGTGTAACTTGCTGTTTGAAAGTCCCTGGACTAATTCGAGCCTCTAAGACAATAGTTATAGAACATCTCACAAATTAAGACATAATGTGGTAGTGTCAACTCTTATCCATGAGGCATAACTTGTTGTTTAAGGGTTCTTGATTTATAACGTCTCATAAATCAAGACACAATATGGTAGTGTCAAATATTATGCGTGGAGCATAACTTGTTGTTTAAAAGTTCTTCGGCTAAGTCTTGCCTCTAAAGCAAGAGATATAAAACATCTCATAAATTAAAGCATAATGTGATAGCGTTAACTCTTACCCATGGGACATAACTTGTTATTTTAAAGTCCTTGGGTTAAGTCTTGCCTCTAAGACAAGAGTTATAAAATATCTCATAAATCAGAACACAATGTGATAATGTCAACTCTTACCCATGGGGCACAACTTGTTACTTGAAAGTCCTTGGTCTAAGTCTTGCCTCTAAGAAAATAATTATAAAATATCTCATCAATCAATACATAATGTGGTGGTGTCAACTCTTGCCCATGAGGCATAACTTGTTGTTTGATGGTCCTTAGGCTGAGTCTTACATCTAAGACAAGAGTTATAGAACATTTCATAAGTAAAAAAACACAATATGTTAGTGTCGACTCTTTCCCAATATACGTAACTTGTTTGAAAATTCTTGAGATAAGTCGTGCCTCTAAGTTAAGAGTTGTAGAACATCTCATAAATAAAGGCATAGCGTGGTAGTGTTAACTCTTGTCCATGTGACATAATTTATTGGTTAAAAGTCCTTGAGCTAAGTCATGCCTCTGAGGCAAGAGTTGTAGAATATCTCATAAATAAAACATAATGTGGTAGTGTCAACTCTTGCCCGTGGGGCATAATTTGTAGTTTGAAAATATTTGAGCTAAGTCTTGCCTTTAAGGCAAGATTTCTAGAACATCTCATAAATGAAAACATAACATGGTAATGTCAACTCTTGACCGTGGGGCATAATTTTTAGTTTGAAACTCCTTGAGTTAAGTCTTACCTCTAAGACAATAGTTGTAAAACATCTCATAAATGAAAACATAACGTGGTAGAGTCAAATTTTTCCCGTGAGACATAATTTATTGTTTGAAAGTCCTTAATCTAAGTCTTGCCTCTAAGGTAAGAGTTATAGAACATCTCATAAATCAAAACACAATGTGGTAGTGTCAAATCTTACTCATGAAACATAACCTGTTGTTTGAAAGTCAAATGTCTTGCCTCTACAATGTGATAGTGTCAACTCTTGCCCATGAACCGTAGCTTGTGGTTTGAAAGTCATAAGTCTTGCCTTTATAAAGTGATAGTGTCAACTCTTACTCATGAGATGTAACTTAATTGGAAGAAATCGAAGAAAAGCACACAAATAATAAAAAATCTAAACAAAGAAGAAAATGAAAAAAATATTAAAATATAATCAAAGAAATATAGAAGTTGAGAGAGAACGAAAAAAATAAAGGTTGTTAAAAAGCAAAGAAAAATAAAAATAATTTTTTTTTTATAAAAATAGACGTTGAGAGGAGTAAACAAAAAAAAATAAAGATTGAGACAAACTAAAAATAACAAAAAAAAAAAAGAAACAAAAGTCAAAGTAAAAGAAAAAAGAAAAAAAAGAAGTTGAGAGGAAAAAAAGAAAAAAATTATCACGACCAAAAAACGAGGGTCATCGCAGCACACCTTGAAAATTCATCCTATCACTCAAACTGATATGAAAAGAGGAAAAGACAGAAATATCCCAAGATAAGGCTTCTAGAATGAAGTCGAACCATATAAATAATAATAACAATGTGGAAAGAACTTATCCAAAATATCAATATGCCCCAAATCAGGTGTCAATAGTGAAGAACTACTAATACAATTCAAGAGTCAAATACATCAAAAAAAATAACCACAAAAAAATAATATATGTCTCTGAATACTAATAAAGACATAACTACTGTAGAAATATAGAGGTGAACTTCGGACGCATGAATGTCGAACCGCTACCTTGAAAGCTCCAATAATCGCTCAAGTCAATCAAGCTGAGGCGCACTTGAGCTAGGACCTGCACCGAAAAGGCACAGTAGGCATGAGTATGGTCCACTTGTACTAAGTAGGTATCATAGGTCGACCAAATAGTTCTAATATATCACATATATTATAACATCACACCAAGATAGAATAAAAGTACGTATTATATCACATATAAGAAGAACAAGGGGGAACATGCATATAAAAGATCATCAAATACAAGTAAAAGAAGATACGATAAATACATAGATGACAAGTCAATATGGCAATACAACATAACATAACACAATAAAGTAAGTGCAATGTATATGATGATGATGATGCATAAGGTCGTCGCACAACCTCTGAGATCATCGCACAATTTCCGTATACACCTATGGAGGCAAGCCTTCCAACACAGGACCCATGGAGGGGTTCGTCAACCCGTATATAATTCATATATCTCATATCTCCTTTATGGCAAATTCCTTGAAAGGAGTTTTATAAGGTGTTACAATATCTCCTCCCCGACATATCCCTCAGGGAGAGTTTTAAGAAAGTGTTGTCAGTGTTTCTCAGATGTTGCCATGGTGGTACCAATGTTTCATGAATGAGTATGATATGAGGATGTAATGCTTACAATCAATCACAATGAGTATTTTCACAATCAACCACAAGAATATATTTTCTTAACCATGTAAGCTAATATCTACTCACTATTTCAGTTTCATTCATGAATTTCCACGTCTCATATGTCAAATAAAGTATGAATATAATTACAATAAACCAATAGCACCATATTAAGCATCTTAACAATACAATACAATTATTCACATGTATTCAAGACTATTAATATCGCATAGGACCCCACGCGGTCACACATATCACATAATAACTCAATGTCGATAATTACATCACATATAGGCTCCCACATGGGCACAAAACATAAATAACCATTTTTCATGATTAGTTTCCACCCTTAACATGCATTTTGTATCATCATTTACTACCCAACTCAGTCTAAAAGAGTTAAAACATAACCTACCTCAAAAGTCTAAATCGATCCGCTACACTTCAAACCCACGACCTTACTTTTCACGAACGATCCCGAACTCTACTAAAAATATCAAATATGAAATCTACGCGTTAAAACAAAACCAATGACACCCATATTGACTACTTTTGATTCGGGATCAAAATGGACCCCCGAAATGAGTTTTCAAAAAAGAATGACAAAATCAAAACTTTACTTCAAAAACATGTTACCCATATTTTTAGGAACCTACAAAGACAAACAAAGTTAAATTGAGTAAAAAATAAGGTTCAAATCAAAGAAAAAACATTTTTGAACTTTACCGAATAAATTTTTTGAAATTCGGGTTAAATTCAAGAATCGAAGTTGGCTTGATGGTTAAATTGATGAAAAACTAGTAATTATAAGATAAAAAATATTATTCAAGTGAAAATGAGTGAAATTGAAGTTTAAAATCAAGCTCTAAGATTTTTGGGGGTTTGAAAAATTTATCAAGAAATTATTAAGAAAATGATGAATTTCTACCTTAAATCTGTAATAAATCAAGAAATAGGTGTTAATCTAGCTTCTCAAGCTCCCACAACCTTCACTTTTAAGCTCTCATACTATTTTAGGGTTTAACTCTCAAGAGACAAGATGAAAAATGAGCAAAATAGGCCAAAAAATAATATAAATAGTGCAGATTTTTCTGCACAACTTTTGCAAAAAAAGTTTTTTTTTTTGTCTAATTCAGACTGTGACGGGGTGCTAGGAATTTGTTCGAAGTCCGATACTTGTAAACAGACTATGCAACCATACTAAATTCGACGTTCCGAACGTGATGACGATATCATATTTTCAAAAATAATATCATTTTCACAAAATTGACCTCCGAAATCACAATTTTTCAAATCGAGGATCGAAATGAGATCTAAAAGCCGCAAAATCATACCAAATAAAATAGACATTTCAAATCTGTTGGCGAAGTCGGATTTTTCATCCGAGGTCGTTTCGATTAAATATGGGCCCCACACTCATATTTTTAATTTCTAACTTTTCGATCAATAGGTCGATATGAGCTCGGGTGCACCAGGATCCAAATCAAAGGTCTAGTTAGCCTAAAATCGATATTCCGGAGCTTCTGAGCAGTCCGTTCAACCATCCATCACACGGATCAAAAGATGTCCTCATAAGTCTAATATAAGGATCTCGAAGCCATAAAAAACCCATAATATCGCATAAATGGTATCAAAATGCATCAAAAATCATGTCAATCACTCTAACACCCCAGAAATATTATAATGCATCTGCGGAGAGGGATTAAACAGTCAAATCACATAAAATCATAAATTTTCACATATTTCATCAAAGTTTTAGATTGTTACAAAAATAAGGGTTGAGAAAAATAAAAAATAAAAAGAGAAAAAAAATAAAAATCAAAGTAAAATTAAAAAGAGAAAAAAATAAAAATTGAAAGATCAATAAGTATGGAGTTGTTATTCATTATGAGAATCATTTATGTAATTTACTCCATTAGTCAGGGGCAATTTTATCAAAAAAATATATCACTTAATAGCTAAAGCCTATTTTATGAAACTTTTTTATTTGAAGTCAAAACTTGAAAGCAACCTTATTTTGGGGTTAATTCTATAGTTTCCCCATGTAGAACGATGAGCACACAATCATTAAATACAACAGTTCTCGTACAAAAAGATCTGCTAAAATACCAAATTTAATCCTTAGAGGAAACACAGATGTCAATGATGAGCAACCTGCTTCAACAATTCATCATACTTATACTAGAAAAAAAAATCAAGGCATTGAAAACCACCGTGAAGTTAAAATATTTCATTAAGGAAGTTGAAAATATGAAGAAATAAATACATAAAAAAGTCGAAAAAGATTCAATATCAAATATATATATATAAATTAATTATATATAAACAATATAATTTTTCATAAAAAAAAGTTAGAGATGAATGCTTTGATCCTATTCGGCTCCGCCCTGATGGTGAGGCACCACTTCCACCATGTAGGTCCCCTGCCTCTTGTTTTATTCCAATGACTTTATGCGACGACTTACCTTCCTCTGGTCTACTTAAGTGTGTGCGGAGACCGAAGACCTCGGCAAATGGTGATCCTCGGCATTGGGACGTTGGCACTCTCACAATTGTCAGCTACCTATTTCTCATTTTAATGGATTTATTAAAAATAATTTTTTTATTTTTATAATAGTGGTGTGATTTATGTATACGACTCTATTCTTCTCGTATTCTATTTTTGAATTTATATTAGGTATGTTTTTGTTATATATTTCTCATCTCAGCTCCTCTATGTTATGATATCACTTTTAGTTCTGCATTTCTTATGTATTTAGTTTACTTGATTTTGAACACTTTGATATATATGTTCATGTGCTCGTAGCTTAATTAGCCCCTCTATACATGGTTCAGTTGCTTTTTTTTTTTAACTGTTTTGAATTATTTTTTCTGAAATCGAGAATCTATTGGAAACAACGTAACATTTCTACCTATGAGGAAGGGATAAAATATATGTATATTCTATCTTTTCTAAACCCTATTTAATAAAATTATTCTGAATATGTTATTATTGGTGATGTAGATCTCTTTAGACCATAACCAACTGAGATTGTTCCAGGGTACTTTCTCGAACTCCGGTTGGACATGTAGTCTAGTGACGGAGGCCAATTATGGATTTTAATTTTATAAGTTCTTATAATGATATTAGGTTAATTTACAATAATAACTGAGTGAACAACTAAATTTCTTATAGGTATTTATTAGTTCTTCTAACATATAAAGAATAATAGTGAAAATTTATTGAATTTACGTGAACTTTATACGTGGTGATCAATTGGATAAAGGAGTTCGATTGGGGGACGAAGAAGCCTGGGACTAAAAGATATTTTCACTGTTTTCAATTTATTTAACATTCGTTGTGAAGTTTGAAATTTTTCATTATATATACATTATTGGTGTAGTTATAAGATTTTTAAAATTTTTGATTTTAAATATGCTGTATAATTTTGTGGCTATAGTTGTGGTTTTATGCATGCAACTCACATTCATGTGAGGGTAAAATGAAAATATTAAATTAGATATATTTCAAATCTAAAAAATTACAGATGGAAACAAGTGTCATCGCGTAAATTGGGATAGCAAGTCCATACTTATTAGCTGGGATGGAGCTAGCATGAAAGGTACATTTTTCACATAATTCAATAATTATCTTTAACGCTATATAATTATTGAGAAATTCACTATACATAATAAATTTTCGAGCTTATAAATTTTAAATCTTAAATTTATCTTTTCGACCTATGGCTTAAAAAAGAAATATTCTTTCCGTTTTAATTTGTTTGACATGCTTTCCTATTTAATCCATTTTTAGAAAATGATCCTTTAATTTTTCTTTTCGGCAACTCTTTTTAATTAACTTTACACATAATATGTTTAATGCCGTAAAATTAAATAACATTTTGATATATATGATATATCTTTAATTTAATATCATAAGATTAATTATTTTTTTTAATTTTAAATCAAGTCAAAATATGTCATTGTTTTAGAAACGAAATGAATAATTAACTGGGGCATTTTGATCTTTCATGGCATGGTCCTGGTCTCGCTGTAGTTTGTTATGTTGACCTTTCATGGATGCGGTAGGCGAGCTGTCCACGTTGTAAGACAGTTCAATTCATATTTTGCCTATTAGTAATATTGAGATTAATTTCGTAAAAATTACATAAATTTTAATTGTTTTTGGAGGGTTAATTAGTCTCTATTTTATTTTTAAAAATTATTAAAAAAATTTATTTAGTCTACATGAATTTATCATGTTCTTTTAAGTATATCACTTAATTTTGCATAAATAAGATAAATCACTTAGGGTGTGTTTGGTATGATGAAAAATATTTTTTGGAAAATATTTTCCTATTTTTCTTTGTTTGGTTGTAATATAACTTTGGAAAATTATTTTCCAAAGGAACTTATTTTTCTCCATTTAAAAGAAAATGACTTCCCTCATGGGTTAAGGGAAGTCATTTTCTAGAAAATATTGAGATGCGACTTATGGGAACTTGGAACCAAAATAAATCAAAATATGAATAAGTGACAAAAATAGATCACATATTTAATAAGTTACCAAAATAAGTTAAACGTAATGATTTATTACGTTTTATACCCTTTTTTAACGGCTTGATAGCGGGTGTGTATATTAATAAGTTTTAGTAAAATGTAGTAATAATTTATTACGTTTATAATTTTTTGTGAAATGTAATAATTTATTACGTTTACATGATTTGACATAAAGAAGTGATGTGATGGTACACTGAGTTTTTTTTAAAAAAAATTATAAATTAAAACTTTATAACATGTTAAAACTTTTTATTTACAATTTATAAATTATAATTTTTTATTATGTTTTTTTACCAAATTTTTTTAAATAAGTTATTATTATTATTAATAATAAGTTATTTTACCAATAATAATAATAATAATAATAATAATTGAAAAAATTGTAGTACGTATATTATAATAATAATAATAATAATAATAATAATAATAATAGTGATAGTAGTTATAGAGAGATATTATTATTATTATTATTATTATTTTATTTAATATTAAAATATATTTTATAATATTGAAAGGGATAAGTTATGAGTAGTTAGAGTTCATTTACAACTCTTCAATATAGTATTCCTGAAATCAAGTTAATGATAATATTTAAATTACAAAATCTAATAGTTTCAAAAGTTAAATATATCTAATTTTTTAATTCAAGATTTTTATTATAATATACTCTTGTCCTAAAAACTGCCACATGACTTTTTATTGTGCTGCCACGTGGCTTCTTCTAGTGCTTTTAGTTTTACTTTCATATATATATATATATATATATATATATAGAGAGAGAGAGAGAGAGATTTTAATTATTATTAGTTTGAAATTAGGAGCATAAGTTTATCCTTTTCAAAAAAATAAAATATTAACCTAAATAATAATATCTTATATTTTAATTCATAATTTTTATTACAATGTTTATAACCTTGTCCTAAAAACTTCCACGTGTCTTTCTATTGTGCTGCCACGTGGCTTCTTGTCTTGTTTTAATTTTGCTTATATATATATATATATATATATATATAGAGAGAGAGAGAGAGAGAGAGATTTAATCTATAATATCCATTTAACGTTAATAAAACCTTTTACAGCCACTAGTGTCTTTATAACTTGTTTCGGATCATAACTTTTAAAATCTTTCTTTCGTTCTTAATTTCATACTCAATCAACACCATCACATAAATTGAAATAGCAATACTAAATATAAAAAATGACATTCCTTAAAGTCAATTTTAAAAATAGTAAGACAAATAAGTAGAGGGATTGCTAGGGTGATAAACACTCCATTTTAATCCTAAAATTATAAATTTGAAAAAAATTTAAAAAAAAGTGAGAGGATGGGGGAACATATAATTAATGAGCAATTAGTTAGGGTGATAAAATAGTAAGTAGAGGGATTACTAGGGTGATAAACACTCTCCATTTTAATCCTAAAATTGTAAATTTGAAAAAAATTAAAAAAAAGTGGGAGGATGGGGGAACATATAATTAATGAGCAATTAGTTAAAATACTTACATAAAGGGTCGTTAATTGTTCTTGAACCCTTCAATCTCATCTATATTTACATGAATCTATGATACAAAACATATAATTACTCACTCACAAGTGGTTGAAGAGTACACATAGAAGCAAAAGCAAAATATTGTGCAATAGGTGCAATGTATTGTAATGTACACTTTCCTGCCCAATCAAAAAAGCATGTAGCAACACCAATTGAAAAGCATACAGCCCATAGCGTCCACTCTACTTGCATATTGTCACTGATTACTAGAGTTGCTCCCTCAACAATTCCAACATGCAAAATGAGAAAAATTCCACATGCTGCCCAAAACCAATAATTACATCTACAACCATAGAAAATGTTCTTCTTTTCTGGCTCTCTAGCACATAATATGCTGAAAAACTGGCATAGAGCAAATCCATTGAAAATTATGAATTCACTATGGATATTATTGGCTTTGCCTTTGCATTGAAGGACCACAAAAATCACAATCTGATAAGTAACTTGAACTATAATGTTCCTCCACATAGCCTTCATTTTTAGTGTATGTTTGTCGACAGACAAACGTTCATCCTCCCGTTGCCCTGAGAACAATGCTAGGCCTCCAGGAAATGTAACAAGAAAACTGAGCCAAATCAACTTAAGAGTTGTTAATGGAGCATTTCCCATTATCATGACTGTTATCAAGTTTATTAACCAACTAGCTAGAGTCAGAATGAGCTCTATTTGGATAAATTTCCTCATACTTTCACTAATAAATCTTTCAAGTTTCAACATACCTATTAGGTAATCGAAACTCCATGTATTGATGTACATGCCAAAGTCCGCCTTTTGGATTACCAAACCATCAGATGTGCGTTCTCCAAGCATTAGAACCACTTTGCCTTTTAGCTTCAAGCATTTTACAAAAAGAAGCTTGTGACGAACGGAGCAATTGCCCATTATACAGATTGTTTTATCTATTTTCTCCATCTTGTCAGCATCACTCAATTGATAAAAGTCCTCACCGTTAACCACCAGAGTATCATCATCCGAGTTGAATCCAACTTCAGAGACGATGTTTTTAAGTTCATCAACATCATCTTCGGAGATGAATATTGTCTTCAAATTACCTAATTCTGCGAGTGTTTTAACAGCAATATTTCTGATAACTGCCTGATGATTCTGTTCAATTAACCAACCATTCTTCATAGAACAAACAATAGTAACCGATGATTCTACCTTAAGAAGCAATGATGTATCAATTTTGGAATAGTCATGGTAAGATCCTACTATCTTTCGTTTCCAATAGAAAATTGCACCGGAAACAACAAGAGATAATCCTTCCCTTATCCCAACCAATGAAACACAAAGCAAGGTTGTCAGTTTGGCATCTCTGGCAAATTTTCTGATGGAATTTACTATCTGACTGAATTTTGCTGGTTCTTCCTTGATTTCTAGTCTATTTTCGTGCTCATCATCTTGATGGAATTTAAAGCGCATGAACATAACCACTAAGGTTAGAATGCTGATGGCAATCTCGATAACATGAATCTTAGTGCGCAACTTCTCAAAACAAGCATCGAGATTGAAACCTGTATGTGAGGTACTTTTGGTAATTGCTCGTCTCATTCTTTCAGTCCATTGATCTGCCTCATTGCCAATAAACGATGATGTCACTATCATCTTAGCATCACCCTTAATCACTTCGGAACCAAGTAATAAGCAAGGGTTTTGATCATTGATACACAACTCCACATCATCATCATCTCGTACCTCTAAAGCTTCCCCACAATTAGAAACAAATATCCCATTTGCCGGGACTAAGTCTCCCCTTCTTAAAAAAATTATATCACCATAAACAAGATCAGAGTATCGAACCAGACCCTCAATTCCTCCTCTAATAACACGGACCTCCTCTGCCACTCTCTGCCTCTGCATCTTCCTTTTCTGGTCCTTCATCTTTTTCATCAATTTTTTGTCCTCCCAATATATACCCACCAACTTAAACATAATAAGTCCAAGTACGGACATAAGCAGTATCAAATTGTCAAGCCAACACTTCTGTATCCCTTCTTCGTCAATTTCAAAGGCAAGAGAAAGTATTATAGCCACCACAAGCAAGAAAATCGTCCAGCCTTTGAGTGCTTCAAAAAGGACATAGAAGAACATGACTACAACTTGTACGAAAGTTTGAGGAAACTTGATTGTTGCATTACGTATACAAATATCTTCAGTGTCACCAACAATTCCATTTTCCAGGTGACTGTCCAATGCTTCAGCAAATCCAGTGACTCCTCCGAATTCATGAAGTTCATCCCAGTTCTTCTCTTGAACAATACGATTTATGTTATTCCTTTGTAGAAGTTGCATCTCACTGCAAGTTTCGTCATCCAGAGGCTCAAGTGTTGCATCATCAGTAATTGGTCCACTTTCTAAATCCTGTTGAAACAACAAAATAAGTGATTGATCAATTACTTTAACAACGCATGAATAAACAAAGAAAGAGATTTTTTCTTTAAAAAGCTGGTTATCGCAGATAAGCCTGAGTTTTGTAGAAATTTGGTCTGAAACATGTCCACAGTTCCTCTATTTGAAGGCCCATTTTGACCCTTAGATGGAGGGGGAGATTGTTGGGTCATGTTCATTTATCCATGTTATGTTTGTGGGCATGATTGTGGGGTTTGTAGGGGGTGGCAATGATGCAAGAACAATCAACTTGGGTGAAATGTGTTAATCTAGGAGACTAATCCTCGAATAAGATGGTACAAATTTCAGGGAATTATCCGAGAAAATCGGTAAAGATAAAGAAGCATGGGAGAGATGAACAAAGATTGTATTATGAATGAATGAATCAAGTAGTAGCTTACATCAGTTATTTATATACCTCATTAGCTGCAATTTATAGCTAAGCTAACCAACTAATAGAATAACTATCTAACTACAACTTGGAACAATAGTAACTAATTCTATGAACAATGAACAGTAACACTTAACTTTTAAATTCTGTTGTAATAATTTTCTTCTTTCCTATTTAATCCCTTCTTCTCAACATTGTATCAATACCTCCTTGTTGAAGAAACTCCTTGTCCTCAAAAAATGGAATGTAGAGAATCTATGTTGCAACTCAGGCTCAAATTCCCAAGTAGCTTGAGTCTTATCAAGGTCAGACCATGTAACCAAAACTTGTTCCACAACTCTATTGCATGTCTTCACAAGTCTTCTATCAATAATAGCCTCAGGGCTAGGACAATAGGGACTTGACAGCTGAATAACAGGAGGATGAGTGGTACTAGAGGAACCTCTAAACACCTTTTCAATTAGGAAACATGAAAAAAAGGGATGGGTAAGGACATCTGCTTGAAGTAACAACCTATAAGCCACTGCACCAATCATAGCATCAACAAGATAAGGTCCATAGTATTTGGCTGCCAGTTCAGGAAATGATCCTACAACAACAGAAGTTTGCCTGTAAGGTTGAAGCTTCAATAGACCCAATCTCCTACCATAAATGACTTGTCAGACCTGTGCTTATTAGCAGTATCTCTCATTCTCTGTTGAGCTCTACCGATATGAAATTTTAACAATTAAATAGTGGATGCTCTAGTAACCAAAGATAGGTCAACCATTTCAGTAGCAGCCTAACCAGCTAAATAGGGAAGATGAATAGTCAGTTTTTTCCATACAAAACCTCATAAGAGGTACACTTAATAGTAGTATGATATATAGATAGTATTGTACCACCATTCAACCAAGGGTAAACAAGAGCACCATTCCTTAGGCTTGTCAGAGCAAAAACACCTCAAGTAAGTCTCCAATGTTTTATTCAACACTTCTATTTGTCCATCAGTTTGTGGATGGTATGCAGTAGTTCTCTAAAGCTGAACACCTTGCAAATAAAACAATTCTTGCTAGAAATTACTAAGGAAGATGGAATCTCTGTCACTAGGTAATGTGTTAGGCATGCCATGCAACTTAAAGATATTGTCAAGGAAATATTGAGCCACTGATTGGGTTGTATAAGGGCGAGACAAAGCCAAGAAATTCCTATAGTTCCTCAATCTATCCACTACCACCAGTATAACTTCTTTACCATTGGACTTAGGCAAACCTTTAATGAAATCCAAACAAATGTCTGTCCAAACACCATCAGGTACTAGCAAAGGTTGTAAAAGACTTGGACTATGAGTAACATCATACTTATGCCTTTGACAAATATCACATTTGTTAATAAAATCTCTAGTGTCTTGCATCAGTGATTTCTAATAAAATAGTGATTGCAGTCTTTTAATAGTGGCATCCATACCAGAATGTCCTCCTTGGGTAAATTTATGCCAAAGAGCAATGATGAACCTTTTAAGCTGAGCATCATTACCAACTATCAACCTACCCTTCATCTCAACTGGTTATGAAACCAAGTAAAAGATTTGTAAGGTGATGTTTGCACCTTACCAATAATAGCTTCCAGGTGTTGATCAATAGTCCAAGAGATATTAATTTGATCCAAAAGGGAACCATGAGGACCTAAGATAGAAATGGCTAGTAGCTCAGCACTAGGATTCCTGGACAAGGCATCAACAACTTTGTTTTCCACCCCTTTCTTGTATTCAATGGCGAAATCAAATGCCATAAGCTTGGAGATACAGGACACCTGAAAATCAGTATGAATGTGTTGATTTAATAGATACTTGAGAGCTTTTTGATCAATTTTGATGATGAAATGCCTTCCCAATAAGTGATGAGACCATCGTGAAACAACAAAGAGCAGTGCTAACAAATCTCTATCATAAACGCTTACAGCTTGATGTTTGGGTACAAAGGGCTTGCTAATATAAACAAGTGAATGCCCTTATTGCATCAATACAACCACTATACCCTTGCCACTAGTATATGTCTCTACCACAAAGGTATGATTGTAATTAGGCATAGCCAAAACAAGAGTAGAAATCAGTGCCTATTTGAGTTCTTCAAAAGCCTTAGTAGAAATTTCATTCCACAATAACCCCTCTTTCTTGAGTAGATCATGTAAGGGCCTGCAAATAACACCAAACCCCTTTATGAACCTTATGTAGTAACTAGAAAGACCAAGAAATCCTCTTAACTACTTAAGATTGATAGGAAGTAGCCACTGTTGAACTGCTAATATTTTCTTTGGATCAGTAGCAACACCTTATGCACTAATCACATGGCCTAAATACTTAGCTTTAGGCACCCCAAATGCATACTTAGCCATTTCGCATACAATTGATGCTTAACCATAAGTTCAAACACCACATTAACATCAGCAATATGAGCAGACATAGAATTAATAAAGATTAAAATGTCATCAAAGAAGACTAACAATGATTTCCTTAGTAATGGTTTGAAAACATAATTCATCAAGCTTTGAAATAAGGATAGTGCATTAGTCAGGCCAAAAGGCATAACCAAGAACTCATAGTGACCTTCGTGAGTTTTGAAAATTATTTATGAGCATCACTCTCAATCATTCTTAGTTAGTGGTTACCAGCAACACAGAAGCTCTATGTAATTCATCTAACAAATCTTCAATAATGGGAAAGGGAAATTTATCTTTTATAGTCAGCTGATTTAACTCCCTGTAGTAAACACATAACCTCCAACTACTATTTTTGTACCACCAACACAACAGGAGAAGTATAAGGACTAGAGCCGTGTTGAATTACACCTTGATCTAACATTTCCTGAACCAATTTCTCTATGATATCTTTTTTCACACCAGGATATCTGTAGGGTCTTTTATTTACTAGATCTGCAGACTCAATAAGTGGTATTTTATGATCAAATGATCCTCTATGTGGAATAATGTAGTAGGTGGCTCAAAGATAAAAGAAAACTCCTACACCAATGTAGATAATGCAAGATGTAGGTCTGTACCTTGCATAGATTTGTGATAATATATCTTTGTTATTGTAGTATCAACCACCTCTATGATGTAGCAGTTGGCCTTATATTCCATCTTCTTGATCAAGGAACTGGCCTTAGAGAACTTAAGCTGACAGGTAGCACCTCTCAACACATGCATCTTTCCTTGATACATAAATTCTATTACCCTGTTCTTAAAGTCAAACAGAATCCTACTAAGGGTATTTAACCATTGCACCCCCAAAACATTATCCACATTACCCAAGGGTAACAACAAAAAATTAGAAGAGAATATGGTGCCCCGTAACAACCATTGCAAATTCTTGCAAACAAAAGCAGTTTGCACTTGTCTACCATCAGCCACACTAACAGATTATTCAACTACAGTACTGGCATTTTAACCCAACTTCTTGGCGACCCCTTAGTCAATTAATTTCTGGGTACTTCCAGTGTCAATTAGGACTTGTAAGGGTTTTTTCTCATAATGACCAGTGACCCTAATTCTTTGATATCCAACAACCCTAGTGAAAGCTTGTAATGAGATGGCCACCAGTTTTTCCGCACCTTTAGGAATGTCTAAACCTTCTTCTATCAATTTAGGTCCTTCCTATTCATTGATCTAATATTTTATGAATCAGTTTCTCTATTATATCTTTCTTCATACTAGGGTATTTATTGGGTCTTTTATTTACCGAATTTACAAACTCAATAGGTGGTACTTTATGATCAAATGATCCTCTATGTGGAGGTAATGTAGTAGGTGGCTCAAAGATAATAGAAAACTACTGCACCATTATGGATAATGCCGGATGTAGGTTTGTACTTTGCATAGCTTGTATCTTGTGACAATATATCTCTAATATTGCAGTATCAACCATATCCATCATGTAGCAGTTGGCCTTATATTTTATTTTCTTGATGAAGGAGATGGCCTTAGAGGACTTAAGTTGATTAGTAGCATATTTCAATATATGCCTCTTCCCCTGATACATAAATTCTATTGTTTTGTCTTTAAAGTCAAATAAATCCTACAAAGGGTATTTAACCGTTGTACCCCCAAAACAATATCCACATTACCCAAGGGTAACAATAAAAATCAAAAGACAATGTGGTACCCTGTAACAACCACTGTAAATTCTTACAAAAAGATGCAGTTTGCATTTGTCTACCATCAGCTATACTAACAGATTGTTCAACTATAGTATTGGCGTTGCAACCCAACTTCTTGGTCACCCCTTGGTTAGGAAAGTTATGGGTACTTTCAGTGTCAATTAGGACATGTAAGGGTCTTTTCTCATAATAACCAATGACCCTAATTGTCTGATATCCAACAGCCTAGTGAAAGCTTGTAATGAGATAGTCATCAGTTCTTTCCCACCTTAAGGAATGTCAAAACCTTCTTCTACCAATTCAGGTCCTTTTTATTTATTGATCTAACATTTTCTGAACCAGTTTCTCTACTTTACACTAGGATATCTGTAGGATCTTTTATTTACTGGATTTGCAGACTTAATAAGTGGTATTTTATGATCATATGATCCTTTATGTGGAGGTAATGTAGTAGGTGTCTAAAAGATGATAGAAAACTATTGCACTAATGCAGATAATGCAAGATGTAGCTCTCTACCTTTTGTAGCTTGTAGCTTGCAATATATCTCTAATATTGTTGTATCAACCACCTCTATCATATAGCAGTTGGCCTCATATTCCATCTTTTTGATCAAGGAGCTAGCCTTAGAGGACTTAAGTTGATTAGTAGTACCTTTCAATACATGCCTATTACCCTGATACATAAATTCTATTATTTTGTCTTTAAAGTAAAATAAAATCCTTTCAAAGGTATTTAACCGTTGCACCCCCAAAACAATATCCACATTACCTAAGGGTAACAATAAAAATCAGAAGAGAATATGGTGCCCTGCAACAACCACTGTAAATTCTTACAAACAGATACAGTTTGCACTTGTCTTTCATCAGCCACACTAGCAGATTGTTCAACTATAGTATTGGCATTACAACCCAACTTCTTGGTCATCCCTTGGTCAGGGAAGTTATGGGTACTTCCAGTGTCAATTAGGACATGTAAGGGTCTTTTCTCATAATAACCAGTGACCTTAATTGTCTGATATCCAACAGCCCCAGTGAAATCTTGTAATGAGATGGTCATCAGTTCTTTCCCACCTTAAGAAATGTCAAAACCTTCTTCTATCAATTCAGGTCCTTTCCATGCATTGATCTAACATTTCCTGAACCAGTTTCTCTACTTCACACCAGGATATCTGTAGGATATTTTATTTACTATATTTGTAGACTCAATAAGTGGTATTTTATGATCATATGATCCTCTATGTGGAGGTAATATAGTAGGTGTCTCAAAGATGATAGAAAACTTTTGCACTAATGCAGATAATGCAGGATATAGGTCTGTACCTTTCGTAGCTTATGTGTTATGACAATATATCTCTGATATTGTTGCATCAACCACCTCTATCATGTAGTAGTTGGCCTCAGATTCTATCTTCTTGATCAAGGAGCTGGCCTTAGAGGACTTAAGCTGACTGGTATCACCTCTCAACACATGCCTCTTTCCTTGATATATAAATTCTATTATCCTATTCTTAAAGTCAAATAGAATCCTACCAAGGGTATTTAATCATTTTACCCTAAAAAAATATCCACATTACCCAAGGGTAATAACAAAAAATCAGAAGAGAATGTTGTAAATTCTTGCAAACAGATACAGTTTGCACTTGTCTACCATTAGCCGCACGAACAGATTGTTCAGCTATAGTACTGGCATTACAACCCAACTTTTTGGCCACCCCTTGGTCAATGAAGTTATAGGTACTGTCAGTGTCAATTAGGACTTGTAAAGATCTTTTCTCATGATAACTAATGACCTTAATTGTATGATATCCAACAACCTTAGTGAAAGCTTGTAATGAGATGACCATCAGTTCCTCCTCACCTTGAGGAATGTCTAAACCTTCTTCTATCAATTTAGGTCCTTCCCATTCATTGATCTAATATTTTATGAATCAGTTTCTCTATGATATCTTTCTTCACACCAGGGTATCTATAGGTCTTTTATTTACTGAATTTGCAAACTCAATAAGTGGTATTTTATGATTAAATGATCCTCTATGTAGAGGTAATGTAGTAGGTGGCTCAAAGATAATAGAAAATTATTTCACCAATGCAAATAATGTAGGATGTAGGTTCGTACCTTGCGTAGCTTGTATGTTGTGACAATATATCTCTGATATTGTAGTATCAGCCATATTTATTATATATCAGGTAGCCTTAGTTTACATCTTCTTGATAAAAAAGTTGGCCTTAGAGGACTTAAGCTGACTAGTAGCACCTCTCAACACATGCCTGTTCCCCTGATACATAAATTCTATTATCCCGTTCTTAAAGTCAAACAGAATTTTACCAAGTGTATTTAACCATTGCACCCCCAGAACATTATCCACATTACCCAAGGGTAACAAAAAAAATCAAAAAAGAATATGGTACCTTGTAACAACCACTGCAAATTCTTGTAAACAGATACAGTTTGCACTTGTGTTCCATCAGTCACACTAACAGATTGTTCAACTATAATACTGGCATTGCAACCCAACGTTTTGTCCACCCCTTGGTCAATGAAGTTATGGGTACTTCCAGTGCCAATTAGGACTTGTAAAGGTCTTTTCTCATGATAACTAGTGATCCTAATTGTCTGATATCCAACAACCATAGTAAAAGTTTGTAATGAGATGGTCATCAGTTCCTCCTCACCTTGGGGAATGTCGAAACCTTCTTCTATTATTTCAGGTCCTTCCCATTCATTAGACATACTCTCATCCATTAATTCTACCATAAACAATAGTTTGTTGGCCCTACAATTATGTCCAACATATTTCTCATCACAAAAAAATACAGACCTTTAGACCTTTTTGCATCTATTTCAGTAGTAGTGAACCTTCTAAACTTTTTAGGTTTAGCTACATTAGGATGATATGTAGAGATTTTTTGGTAATTGGATGGCCTAAACTGATTTGGAGCTAGTAAAATTGCATTAATCCCCTTTTGATCCTACTTAAAACCCCAGGTCTGAGCTTGAGCCTCAAACACCCTTTCCTGCAACTTTGAAATCTTGTAAGCTTGGGACAAGGTCTTGGGTGCTTGAATCTTGACTACCTTATTAAACTCTGGCTTCAACCTCCTTAAATAACAGCTTATAGAATTCTCATTTGATAGATTAACTGCTTTTAATAACCTATCAAATTCTGCATGATATTCTGTAACACTGCCAGTTTGCCTTAAATTTTTCGAAGCCTCCATTGGGTGTTCAAATCCATCCCCAGACCTCTCATTTAGGGCTAACACATACTCAATCCATGAGAGTTCAGAAGTAGTATTTCTAGAGTTCATATACGACCTATGCCATGCAATAGCTTCACCATCCAAATGGATGGAAGCCACCTTCACCCTCTATTCAAACGAAATTTTCTTCATAGAAAAGACTTTATCAACTTTGTATAACCAAGTGTGTAATTCAAAACCAAAAAAATGAAGGAACTCCAATTTGGATAATCGAGTAAAAAATTGTCCATTACCATAATTTCTAGCTCCATGGAAATCCTTATTGTAACCTTTATTATTTTGCATCCCAGCTGGACAACTTCTGATGGTGGAAAATTCAGCTCTTCCCTGCTCCTTTTTTTCTCCTTGGATATCAACGATCCCAGGGTTTCCTTGAGTCCCAATAGTTCTTTATCAGCTTGAACATTTCTTTCATAAATGCTCGACACTCCTTCCATTAATTTCTGCAACTGATATTGAATCTGAGAAAGCTTACCATCGACTTCCTCATTCGATTTGTCTGAGTTTTTATCATGAACTACCATGATTGATTGAGCCGAGAAATGACTGGCTCTGAAATCAATTGATGCAAGAACAAGGAATTTGGGCGAAATGTGTCAATCTAGGAGAATAATCCTCAACGAAGATGGTACCAATTTCAGGCAATCATCCAATAAAATCAATAAAAAGAAAGAAGAATGAGAGAGAAGGACATAGATTGTATTATGAATGAATGAATCAAGTAGTAGCTTACATCAGTTATTTATACACCTCATTAGCTGCAATTGACAACTAAGCTAACTAACAGAATAACTACAACTTGGAACAATAGTAACTAATTTTGTGAACAATGAACAATAATACCTAACTTTTAAATTCTACTGTAACAATTTTCTTTCTTCCTATTTAATCCCTTCTTCTCAATTAAGGTGTGAGCAATGGGGGGCAAAGGGAAGATACATATCGAGAGACTCAATGAAAATAATTTTAGAATTTGGAAGATACAGATAGAGGATCACCTCTACCAGAAGGATCTTTACCCGTCTCTTGGAGGAATGAAGCCGGTAGAACTGGAACAACCAAAGTGAAATGTGCTGGATCGACAAGCTTTGGGTGTAATTCATCTATCGCTAGCATCATCAATTGCCTTCTACAACTCCAGGGAGAAAACAACCAAGGATCTCATGGATGCATCGAGGAGGATGTATGAAAAACCATGACATCAAATAAGGTATTCCTAATGAAAAAACTATCTAATATGAAGATGACTAAGGGTAAATCTATGGAAGTGCATTTGAATGATTTTAATACTGTCACGAGAAAGAGTATGCAGGAATAAACTTTATGAATGAGATCATGACTTTATTGATTCTATCAAGCTTGCCAAATTGCTGGGATGATCTAGTGATGCCCATAAGTAGTTCAATGGTTGCAGAATTGAGTTTGAAGACGTTCCGAGTTCTCTGCTGACTGAGGAGTCACAAAGAAAGTTTCAACTGTATAATGATGGTACCGGTATTGCATTGAGCATGGATGAAAGAGGCACTAGTCAAAAGGATGGTAATAACAAAGGAAAGTCGTGTTCTAAGTCTATAAAACCATCTAATTAACAAAGGAGGTCCTACTTTCTGTTGGAATTACAGACAACCAGGTCATAAGAGACTCTATTGGAAGACACCTGCCAAGCAATAAGAGAAGAACTACGAGGGTTCATTATCAGAAGAACTACAAGGGTTCACATCAGATTCGTTTAATTATACTAATTAATCATATCATCTTGACAAAACTTTAGTACTCACATGTGTTTTAGAGAACGAATCTTGGTTATTAGATTCTAGAGCATGTTCATACTACTTCAAACATGGAGTACCTTTCCAACTATGAATATAGTAATTTTAGCAAGGTGTATCTTGGAGAAAATGAACCCAGTGAGATCGTTGGGAAGGGGTATGAGAAAATGAATTTGATGAATGGTGAAAAGCTGAAACAGAAGAAAGTTTGACATTTGGCAAATTTAGCACGAAAGTTGGTTCTTGTTAGTCACTTATCAGATGTTGGTTCTGTTGTCACTTTTAATTAAAATTTGTGAAAGATTACCATGTATAATTTGGTGATAGCATAAGGGAAGATAGATGAGACTATGTACATAACACCCACTTAGGATGGCTCTCTAAGTAGCATTAATAAGACGTTTTCAGAGAATGATGCAGGTTTATGACACGAGGCTTGAGCACATGAACGTGATGGGATTAAAGGTAATGATCTCAAAAAGAAATTGGATAGAGTAACTTCTGTTGATTAGTTTTGTAAGGACTGTTTTCCAAAACAGAAGAAAGGCAGCTTTTCTAAATAAATATGAGATCGTAGAAGTAAAAAGCTGGAACTTGTTCACATAGATATTTGGGGACTATCCTAGGTGCCTTCAATTAATAACTCTTAGTATTATGTTACTTCTATTGATGACTACAATAGAATGATTTGGGTTCATTTCATGAAAGATAAATATGAGGTATTTGACATCTTTTAGAAGTGAAAATCTCTGGTTGAGAATGAGACAAGTATGAAGCTGAAAATCATAAGGCTAGAGAATGGAGGTAAGCACTGCAACAAGCAATTTAAAGACTATTGTGATGCAAACAGAATCACAAGAGAGCTGACTATTTTGGCTACACCACAATAGAATGTGATAGCTAAACGGATGTACAGAACCACTGCTAAAAGAGCTAGAATCATGATGATTAGTGTCAGATTAGCTAAATGTTTCTGGTTGAAACTGTGAATACTGCTGCATACTTGATCAACTAAGAACCTTCAACACCCATAACATGTGAATTGTCTCGAGAAGTATGGACAAGTAAGAGGTAAAACTCTTGCATATAGAGTTTTTGATGCTTTCCCTATGTTATATGATTGCTAATACGAGATCCAAGTTAGATGTAAAGTCCAAAGTTTGCACTTTCTTAGGCTATGGTGATGGAAACTTTGTAAATATACTCTGGGATTATGAATATACCAAAAGGTAATAAAGAGAAGACTGTAGTGTTAAATATAAGTGTTCTGCATAAGGACAAGAAGAGTGTAGTGTTCAATATAAGTGTTCTGCATAAGGACAAGCAAGGAGAAATCGAAACAAATAAAATCAGTATTTGCTGAACCTAAAGACGACAAGAACACTAATGTTGAACTGAATGATGCAAATCTGATTCACATGAGGAGGACTAACAAGAAATAATAGAGGCACTCATTTTGTTGTGAAGGTCTCTAATACAAAGGTCTCCTAACAGATGAAATTGTCCATTATTAATTACTACTAACAGATGTTGATTAACCTTGCCGCCATTTTAATAAGGCAATGCAGGGTGATAACAAGTCAAAGTGAATTTAGGTCATAGATTAATAAGTGGACTCACTTCGTATAAATCAAACTTGGGACTTGGTCAAACTGCCAGAAGGGGAAGAAGATAATTCAGAATGAATGGATGTACAAGGTTAAACAGGATCATGATGGCTCAACGAGATACAAGTCAAATTTGGTAAGTAAAAGGTTTTCAACAGGATGTAGGTATTGATTTAACTGATATTTCTCTCATGTGGTTAAAATTTCCTACTATTCGAGTTGTGTAAGTTTTGTTGCGGCATAAGATATACTTTTAGAGCAACTAGATGTAAAATAATATTTTTCACGGAGATCTAGAGGAAGATTCGTATATGGAGCAACCTAAAGGGTACATAGAGGTTGATAAGAAAAATCTGATGTGTAGACTGACGAAGAGTTTCTATGGTTTGATCTGTTAGGACCGCGTGCAACTCCACCCGAACTCCGCACTAGTATGATATTGTTCGCTTTGTGCCAAGTCCTCACGAATTTGTTTTTGGTCACCTCCCAAAAGGTCTCATACAAATGGAGTTGGGTGGCACTTAGATATATGACATTCTTCCTCTATTTCTCCGATGTGGGGTTGATTTGCATCCCAACATGATCAAGCACCAAGATGGTGTTACTTAAAATTTGATGGGTTTATAATGACTATTGACTTTACTTGGTGTAATGGTGATCATTATTGTTACTTTAAGAAGTTTGTAAATTCGTACATTATTTTACTCTTGTACGTGAATGCCATATTAGCGACAAGTTCTAATATGTATGATATCACAAGATGAAGGAGCAAATGGCTAGCGATTGTTTAGTGGTGGATATTAGTCTGGTGAAAAAGACTTTAAGGCTAAAAATTGAAGAGATGGAAGAAATAAGTTGTTAAAGTTGAATCAGAAAGATTATGTATGAGATCACAAGATGACGAAGCAAATGGCTAACGATTGTTTAATGGTGGATATTAGTCTTGTGAAAAAGATTTTAAGGCTAAAAATTGAAGAGATGGAAGAAATAAGTTGTTAAAGTTGAATCAGAAAGATTAAATTGAAAAGATCTCGAAGAGGTATAACATGGAGGATGCCAAGACGGTGAGAACTCCTTTGGTAGGTCACTTAAATAACATCTCGAAGCAACTCAGCTCAAAATCTGGTGAAGAGAAGAGTTGAATGGAGAAGATACCATTTACATTAGGTGTGGATAGTCTCATGTATACTATGGCATATACAAGATTGAATATTTTCTATGACGTGGGAGTAATGAGTAGATTCACGTCAAATTCTAATATAAAACCCTGAAATGTTATGAAGTGGATTTTGAGGTACATGTTAGTGACAAAGTATTTATTTGTCTTTTTCCATACAGGTGACAAAGTATTTATTTGTCTTTTTCTATACAGGTGGTAGAATCATTTTAAAAGATTTTATTGATTCAAATATGGCTAGAGATGTTAATGGTAGGAGTACTACTGGCTATTTGTTTACTTTTGAAAGGCGACACTCAATAGGAGCTAAAGATTGCAAAATATCACTGCATGCCTTGTTAGGCAAAACATATATGTGGCTGCAACATAAACATATTCTCCTATATATAAGAAGCCACGGTGCAGCAGCTGAAGCACACACGAGACCGTCAACATTTCTGTCTTTTGGTTGTTTCATGATTTTAATATATCACTATTAGTTAGTTATTATATGTCAGTATTAGAAAAAAATAATAATATTTAATTATCATTCGTAATTAATTATTATAAGTCATTTCAGTATTAAAAAATTAATAATATTTAATAAAGAATGTCAATGTGTCATTTATGTATTAGCAACCGTAATTTTACTATATCACTCCTAATTAATTATTATAAGTCATTTATGTATTAAAAAATTAATAATATTTAATAAAAAAGGTTGATATGTCATTTACCTATTAGAAAAATTAATATTATTTAATAAAAAGGTAAAATAGACATTTATGACATGTCTACTTTAGCTGTTTCAATCGTAATTTTACTATATCACTTCTAATTAATTACTATAAGTTATCTAAGTATTAAAAAATGAATAATATTTAATAAAAAAATCAAATAGACATAAAATGATAGATTAACTTCGGATGTGAGTGGCTCCACTCCATTGACATGCCTGCTAAGCATGGGTCTACTTTGAAAAATCTTATAGTTTTCTCCGTTTTAATTTATTTGACTGATTAAAATACATTAAAAATATTATAAATGAAAATAATAAACTTAAAATATTTATTATATATTTGATAATTACTATGTGAAAAGTAATATAAATTACAATAGTTAACAGTTGTAGATATTTTTTTAAAAAAAAATTGATTGATCTCGAAATTATATGAGTGTCATTAACAACTTAAAATATTCTTATACAAATTTCATTAATCTAAATATAATATATATGTCTAACTTAGAATTTATTAACTAAATGAATAAAAATTTTAATTAAATGATAAAATTATACATACTTAGAATTCTTAAGTATCAATTGGGACCGTACGTAGCACGTCTAGCCAACTAGTATAAAGAGATGATTGGTTAAAGAGCTTGTTGAAGAAACTTGATTGGTAAAGAAGGGAATGCAGGCTGAACAGTAATAGCCAATTGTCATCTTTTATTGGAAAATATTAAGAGCTGGCCCTTCAGGAGTTCCCATATTAAATTGTGTTCTTTTTTCTTCATTATTATTTTTATAATAGTTATTTCATAACAATCCAACCAAGGTCTGTATAACTTCATTCTATTCGGATTTTGACTCCTATTTGAAATTGATTATGTATTTAAGAGAAGAAACAATTTATAAGCTATATTCATAAGAGAGATTTGAGAAGGCAACTACTTAAGAATAAAAAGAGGATATGTTGTTTCTTTTCATCATTGGATCTCTTTGATTTTTGAATGAAAGTTCTTAACATCTGGTTCTTGAATTTGAAAGGTGGAGATTGAATTTCGAGGCATGCAACTTCAAATTTTGACCACGAACAACAATGTCATTTTTGATTTATTTCTCTGATTTCTTTAATTAATTGTTACTGCAATTGTTGTTGTGCTTGACACATATTGTGTCGCCATTTTTGAAAAACTTTTGTAACCCTCCTTTTATTATAGTGAGACTTTTTAAATCTCCATTTTATGTGGATTTACCTTCAATTTGAAGGAATTTCATTCAAGAATCTCTAGACACTACATGCTTAAAAATTGATAATGACAATTGTTTCCTGCTAAAGCAATCTGTGAACTTTTTAAATACACGATTTATAATCTTATTCTTGAATAAGATGTCTTTAGAACGTGTGTTAATTTTAATAATGTCGTACATTTACTGTGAATTTTTAACATTATGTCCGGTCCTAGAAAATTCTTTCTGTTACTTTGACAAATTCAACTTAATAGTGGTAGGGTAACCATCAGATATACCAAAAACAGTGTAATATTGAGTGAGAAAGTAAGGATAATGGCAAGGGTTCATCCTGTCAGTGTCAGTTAGATATTTTATTTATAGAAGATCAAAGGAGAGATAAAACAAGAAGTTTAGGGAATAGTATTAAAAGCATAAACAAGTAGGTCTAGGTACCAAAATTATTTGTGTAATCATTGTGGTAATAAAGGACATACGAGAAGATTTACCTATAAGCTTAAACAAGACATTCGAGAAGGAGAGAAGATTGTTTCAAACGTTGGTAGAGATTACTTTGATCTTTACAGAAATCTTCAACTAAAGTTGTTCACACAAGAATAAAAGAGTTTTTGGAGAGAAACAGAGAGGGGAGAAAGAGAGAGGGAGAGAGTACCGGAAGAACGTCGTTTTTTTTTTGTTTTTTTTTTTTATCTTATCTTAAGAGACATAACTCTTCAATTAATTCCCAACAGACACAACTTTTCTCTTTTCCTAATTACTAATTTAACTATATAAATAATTATATATATATATATATATATATATATATATATTATTTAATATGAATTTGGATTGACCCATATGGATGACCTGTCCAATTTCCTTCAGTTACTTCCACTAAATGCCATTCTCGCAAGCTTGGTATATGTATATATCCTTTGAAATTCAAAGATTAAGCACATAATGTGTCAACAAATTCAAGCCTTATCTGAAAGATTATTAATTCGAAGAAATTAAAATGCATTCGCACTAATAATGGTAGTGAATATTTTGGTCCTTTTGATGTATATGTATACTGTAGGAGTGAGGAAATAGTTACTTGCCTGGACATAGTTGTTCATAGAATGTCGCCTGGCCGCAGCTATTTTGGCAACGACAATGAAACGAACAGCTATTTTGCCTGGACATAGTTGTTCATCGTCTCCTGCATGCATGCATGCAAATGATGGAAATTACACTTGATCAATAACTCATCAAATATATTACCGTATGTTTGTCTTCATCAAGAAGGAGGATTAAATTACGATTATTTTATATAAATATAGTTAAGTTTCACGATCGTTAAAAAATATAATTAACGGGGTTTGTGTCAGATTGTTTTTGTGTATTATAATATAGAGCATAAAATCCTTACAATTATGACAAAACATATTTAGCTACGGATGGATTTGACCGTCAAAACTTCTATTAAAGGAAGTTATAAACATATCCAGAACTAGAAGTAAATATATATGATGAATTTAACACATTATCCAATATACTATTCGACAGGTGCTTTTTGTAATATTCTATACCTACCTAAACACGTCATATGATTAAAGTATTCTTAAAAGCTTAAACTATACTTATTTAGAAATAAAATCACAATCTAATAAAAACACTTAAAGAGGAAGGGAGGGACGATTAATATTTTTTTCAAGATATGCAGACATTAACTACTATAATAAGCTCTTATAGTATGATGGGCTTTCTAATTAACTGAAAAATAGACAACTTATAACAAGGCTGTCTAACGGGCCGGGCCGGGTCAACCCGGAACCGGCCCCCTCTCTCTTACCGGGTTCCGGGCCGGTTACGGGCCGGTTTTGGCCTTAACCGGGCCGGGCCGGGCCGGGCCGCACAGTAAAAAAAATAAAACCCACCCGGAACCGGCCCACTTAACCCAATCCGGTCAAACCCGCTAAAACCCGGTCAAACCCGGTCAAAACCGGTCAAAACCGGATAAAAACCGGTCAAATATACACTATATATACGCTATATACACAATCTATACATTAAATATACACTTCTATAGAAGATATATACAATGTATACATTAAATATACACTTCTATAGAAGATATATACACGTGTATACGCACCATTCAATGTATATATACTACTACCTATAAAATATACTACATTATATATACATTACAATATGTATAGATATACTTATATACTAATTTATAAAACATATACACATGTATAGGTTAAATATACACTTCTATAGAAGATATATACACATGTATACGCACCATTCAATGTATATATACTACTACTTATAAAATATACTACATTATATATACATTACAATATGTATAGGTATACTTATATACTAATTTATAAAACATATACACATGTATACGTTAAATATATACTTCTATAGAAGATATATACACGTGTATACACACTATTCAATGTATATATACTACTACTTATAAAATATACTACATTATATATACATTACAATATGTATAGATCTACTTATATACTAATTTATAAAACATATACACATGTATAGGTTAAATATACACTTCTATAGAAGATATATACACATGTATACGCACCATTCAATGTATATATACTACTACTTATAAAATATACTACATTATATATACATTACAATATGTATAGATATACTTATATACTAATTTATAAAACATATACACATGTATACGTTAAATATATACTTCTATAGAAGATATATACACGTGTTTATGCACCATTCAATGTATATATACTACTACTTATAAAATATACTACATTATATATACATTACAATATGTATAGATCTACTTATATACTAATTTATAAAACATATACACATGTATAGGTTAAATATACACTTCTATAGAAGATATATACACATGTATACGCACCATTCAATGTATATATACTACTACCTATAAAATATACTACATTATATATACATTACAATATGTATAGATATACTTATATACTAATTTATAAAACATATACACATGTATAGGTTAAATATACACTTCTATAGAAGATATATACACATGTATACGCACCATTCAATGTATATATACTACTACTTATAAAATATACTACATTATATATACATTACAATATGTATAGGTATACTTATATACTAATTTATAAAACATATACACATGTATACGTTAAATATATACTTCTATAGAAGATATATACACGTGTATACACACTATTCAATGTATATATACTACTACTTATAAAATATACTACATTATATATACATTACAATATGTATAGATCTACTTATATACTAATTTATAAAACATATACACATGTATAGGTTAAATATACACTTCTATAGAAGATATATACACATGTATACGCACCATTCAATGTATATATACTACTACTTATAAAATATACTACATTATATATACATTACAATATGTATAGATATACTTATATACTAATTTATAAAACATATACACATGTATACGTTAAATATATACTTCTATAGAAGATATATACACGTGTTTATGCACCATTCAATGTATATATACTACTACTTATAAAATATACTACATTATATATACATTACAATATGTATAGATCTACTTATATACTAATTTATAAAACATATACACATGTATAGGTTAAATATACACTTCTATAGAAGATATATACACATGTATACGCACCATTCAATGTATATATACTACTACTTATAAAATATACTACATTATATATACATTACAATATGTATAGATATACTTATATACTAATTTATAAAACATATACACATGTATACATTAAATATACACTTCTGTAGAAGATATATACACGTGTATACATTAAATATACACTTCTGTAGAAGATATATACAAATGTATACATTAAGTATACACTTCTATAGAAGATATATATAATGTATACATTAAATATACACTTCTATAGAAGATATATACACGTGTATACATTAAATATACACTTCTATAGAAGATATATATAATGTATACATTAAATATACACTTCTATAGAAGATATATATAATGTATACATTAAATATACACTTCTATAGAAGATATTAAAACTTTAAATTGATAAATAAAAAAAAATAAAAAACAACAACTAAGGAGTGAATGAATTTGTGGAATTTTATTGATTGCAAAATGATCCAAAATTTATAATTTACATGAATGAAAAATCTATAAATTATGCATCATTTTTTCCAACTCATGCATGTTAATATTAATTGGAATTTGCATAGGATAGTCGAAGTCAACGGGGGCAAACCCATGCATTGGACTTGATTCTGTTGAGTTCTCCCGTGAAGTCATTATTTCTTCAAGTTTGAGGTCGTCGCTTGGCTCTGGTTCCATTCCTTGGTTTCTTCTTTCTGCTCTAATCCAGTCTCTAAGGCAAACTAAAACATTCATTGCGTTGCTTCCCAATGAGTGTCGGTTGTCTCCAAGCTGCTGTCGTCCCTGACTGAAGGCGCTCTCTGATGCAACGGTTGACATTGGAACATTCAAGATATCTCTGGCTAATCTTGAAAGTACAGGATATTGTGATTCATTATTTCTCCACCAATCCAGCGAGTTGATCCGTCGTCTGCGATCCTCTGGTGGCGTCCGCAGATAATATTTCAGCTCCTCCCGATAAGTAGATGTGTAAGCTCTGTCATCCACACTGTTCCAACAAGATAAATCATAAAACGAATCAGGAAAACCACTATGTGCCGACCTTTTAGAAGATGATGGCTCCTCGGGAGGATGAGGAGCGACAGTTGGACTGATATTTGTAGGTACGGCTGAATCAAATAAATCAGCATAGTGATTATATAATTTGTCTATATAATCTTTTGCATCAGCCGTAGCCGTCCACAAATCAGGCTGCTCTTGTTCAGACTCACGGTTAGTATTTATTTCTAAGTTAGTATAAATAAGCGTACTAAAGTGACACATATGATTAAATTTCATGCAAGGATTTAAAATAGCACCAATCATGTAAATAGGGGGAATCGGGAAGAAATATTTTTTAAATTTCGTAAACATAGCGCCAACAGCTTCTTTATAACCTTCTTTATTTTTATATTGTTGGAGCAAACCAGAAATATCGGCTATATATGCCAAAATATTACAAACAGTAGGATAGTATGCACCGGAAAATTCAACCGTAGCTACATAAAATTTTTCTAAAAATTTAACAAGATCATTAATTATAACCCAATCAGAATTATGTAACATGCAATCAGCAGAATCAGCAAAAGAACCACAGTGTTGGTTAAAAGTGAGTGTAATAGGAATTCTATATTTATAACAAGTTTTTAAAAATTCATACGTAGAATTCCATCTAATATCAATTTCCTCAGGCATTAAAATCGGTGTAAGTCCATTTTCTTGACATTTAACTTTAAATTCTTTAATTCTCGCTCTACGATTATTTCCTTGAATGAAACCTACGGCAAGACGAATTTTTTCAATATAAACCTCAAAAAAGTCAAGACCATCTTTTACAATTAAATTATAGATATGACATGCACACTTAATATGGAAAATTTCAGGAAAGGGTGGAGATAACGTAGATTTTATTTTTGTTATAGCATTCTTGTTGTTAGAAGCATTATCAAAAGCAATACATAAAATTTTATTTTCTATACCATAATATCCGGCAATTTTAATAATAGAATCAAAAATAAATTGTCCAGTATGCTTGCGATCTTCATCATATAAAAAAGCAAGAATACGTTTTTGCATTATGAAATTACTATCCATCCAATGACAAGTAACAGTTAAATAATCATTTTTATTAACAGCACGACCAAGATCAGAAGTTAGGGCCAATCTACATTGAATATTTTTTAAGAATGTTGATAAATAAAAACAATATTGTGAATGGAGTTTAAAAATATCAGACCGACAAGTAGTTCTAGGAATACCATTAAACATAGGATTATAAATTGCTTGTATATAACGGATAAAAGCATCAGAAGAAGGAAAAGTAAAAGGCAAACAACCCACAGCTACCATTTTAGCTATTTCTTCCCGGTCCCTCAATTTATTATACTTTTTCGCTACTTGACCGGTTGTTGGGTCCATTCTAGTTTGCGTTGACCCACCAACATCCCCACCACCTTTTGCAATATTTAACTCTCTTTTGTGATCTTCAGCTATATGTCTCATTAACGTACCCGTACCCCCTTGCTTACCGCCACTTCTATGCTTATATATTTGTTGACAAATATTGCACTGCACCTCACTATCTGATATACGTTCAAAAAATTGCCATGCAATACTAGTTCTTTTACGGGGTTTTGGGGCACTGGGAGGACGGGAAGGGAGATTAACTGATTCAGATCTAACGTTAGCATGTCCTACTGCGGGTGTTTCAGCAATATTTTCATCATCTTCGTCTACATTAACTGCATCTACTTCATTTTCTTCTTCTATACCGTAATTTTCTTGAAATTCTACATAATCCATATCGTGAGCACCTACACCTATTTCTTCCTCAAAAGGTGTACCAAGCGGTACCGGAGGCGAAGGCACACGGGTATATCTATTACTTGAACTACCTCTACCGCTAATAATTCGCTTTTTACTACCACTACCGCTTCCGGGACAAAAATTTTTAACACCTTTAGCAGCGAGGTTTTTTAATTTATCCATAATATAAATTAAATTAAACTAAAAATATTCAAAATACACAAATATAACAAAATTAAATATTAAACAATTAATACAATAAATAAAAATTAAACGTAAGAGATGGAACGACAATACCAAATTTGGGAAGTATCCGAAGATTGCGACTTTAGAAACTTCCGCTCTTACTTTGTAAACGAAAAAATAAAAAATTAAAGTGAACACTTTAAGAAATTAAATATATTGAATATTTGAGAATTGAGAATTGAGATTTGAGAGAGAATGAGATTTGAGAGATTGGAAAATTGTGTGAGAAATGATTTGAAGTTGTAGGGTATTTATAGATTTATTTTGAGGATTAAAAAATATTTTATATTTTTTTTTTTTTTTTTTTTAATGAAATGGGCCCAAACTAGCCGTTTGGACCCAAAAACGGTAATATTACCGTTGGGCCAACGGCTAGTTTGGCCCAACAGAATTTTTTTTTTTTTTTTTTTTTCCGGTTACCGGGCCGGGCCGGGCCGGTTAACCGGCGGGCCTGGACCGGGTTGGTCCGGGCCGGGTTAACCGGGCCCAATTTTTTAAAAAACCGGACCGGGACCCGGTACCCTAAAGCCCTAGGGCTTTCCGGGCCGGGTCAAACCGGTCCGGTTTATAGATACGGGCCGGGTCGGGCCGGGCCGGGCCGGGTCAGCCCGGCCCGTTTGACACCTTTAACTTATAATAAGCTCTTCATTAGCTGAGAATTATCATTTGTCACTTCTTTTGGAGATAAGACTTTAGCATGAAGAAAATAATATTTTTATTAGTTTTCATCATCAACATTAGTAATAACTAATTAGTAAAATAAATCTCAAAATTCTTCTTAATTTTTTCGAAAGAAAAGGCAAATTTGAGTCCTAAAATGAATATTGTTTCTCTTTTTTTTTTTTTTATTTATTTAAGTGTGATTCATTGAAGAAGTAGAAAGGGTTTCTTTTAAGTAATTTAGAGTCAAAAACATTTTAAAGGACATCAGGAGCATATTATGTCATTCTTCAGAATTAAATGGTTCAATGTAGACAACAAAAAACAACGAAGTTGAATATCATGGAAAAAAGTTAGATAATTACTAAATGAACGAGAACATTTTATATCATGTTTGTTAATTAGTAGATGTTTGTCACCTGTTTAAGACTGATAAGGTAATTACCTTAGACTCTCTTGCTTATACTTATCCTTGTTATGATTTTTTAAAATTTTTTATTATTAATAAAAGATCACTAAATACAATACTGTCCGCGGGTGTAAATTCATCAAAAAGGAAACATTTTTACTAGTACTAATGTTCTACATCTTTTCTTTTATGCTTTCATGATGAATATAAAGCCAATGATCAAATATAAAAATACAATTTTTAATAAAGAATTATCATGCGATTTTGGTGACCCTAATAATATTGTTAATTTTCATATGGGGGAGTTCGAGGATGAGGAGAATTTAGACTTTTTATACGATTGTGAAAATACTTATGAGCTAATTTTTGACACTCTAAAATATCGCTAGTTTTTATTAAAAATTTTCACCGAAAAAATATCCAGTGACTATCTTCACAGATATTCTGATTAAATCCGTGAAAAAAAAAAATTCATATAGAAAAATTAAAAAGTTTCTCAATATTTCAATGAGAATCTATTCCTAACATGGTTTTTCAGTAAGAATTGGGTAAGTTGTTTTTATAAGATAAATTTACTATTGATTCACATTTAAAAAAAAAACTTTATTTCTAACAGTATGAAGTTGAGTTAGGCCTATTTGACGTGCCCGCCCGCTGGTGAACTGAAAAACTAGGAAAAAGAATTCACATGAATTTGAGTACGTGGAGTATTAAACAAATTCCCGGCAACTTGTTCTCACCTACTTGCTCCTCGGAATGATTCAGAAAAGGCCTAATTTCATCAGCTGAATTTGCCAACATCAAATCAACCTGTTCACCCAAAAGAATCAACCATTAAAAAAAGAAGAAGCTGACAAAGTGGCCTGTTGTAGGTGGTATACTTCACTGTTCTATATATAGCTGCTCTTTATTGCAATTTTAGTGAAATTTGTACACATATATCGGGTCAAAAGTATATACTACTTCCTCCGTCTCAAAATAGTGACAGGTTTAGATTTTGCACAGATTTTTAAAAAAAAAATGAACGAAGAATGTAATTTGACTAATATATCACTTATTATTCTTTAATCTTTATCTATTTTATTAAGTACTTCTTAATTCTAGGATAATTAAGGTTAAGGATAAAATTGGAAAAGAATTATTAATACTCTCTTGATTTATTAAACTGACAACTATTTTGAAACAAGCTGCATCCAACACCTGCTACTGGTTAAAGTATTTAGTATTGAATATACCCATTTTATGTTTGGAAAGTTACGAGTTCATATAGTAACTATATAGTATGTTATAATTTAAATAAATTTTTATACATAAATTTATGTTCTGATCCGTTCTAGGAACTATTGAATTGAGGTTCAAATGAACCTGATAATGTAAAACTGCATCAGACCCTATTGATCAATCACTATGATCAATTAGAGTGGATTGCTTAGTTTAACTCAACCAATTGACGTGACACTTTATTATATACGTATTATGTAGAGGTACATACCTCGGAAGGAGTACGGTTGGCGGCACGTAGTATTGTGATTGCTTGAATAAGCAACTGCAACTTACGCCACCGTTTCAACAGCGGAGTTGCCGGAGCGGTCTTATCAAGTGAGTTGCAGTTTTCCATATTAGACTTCAACACGTTTTGCAAATGCAGAAAAGATTCATTAGGGCTAGGCACCTTAAATATGTCTTCATTTTTGTAAATAGTGCTATATTTTGAAATGGTACCCACTTAACCCCACCAAAATAGTACCCACTTAACCCCACCTTATATTGAGCATCCACGGGCACGGCACAAGAATTGTAATTTCAATAATATATAAGACTTTTGTAAATAGTGCTTATATTTTGAAATGGTACCATACCCACTTAACCCCACCTTATATTGAGCATCCACGGCACAAGAATTGTAATTTCAATAATATATAAGACTAATTTCTTTGAAGAAACTATTATCCGTCTTTTTGGATTAAAAAGGAGAGAAACATTTCATTAAATACGTATTTATCGTGCAAAACTCTCAAAAACAAAATGACACTGAATTATTTAGTTTGAGCATATCTATCGATATCTATATCTATCTAATGATATTATCTATTTATAATCTATAATCTATAATCTATCTATATCTATAATCTATATCTATAATATATTAAAAGTGTGACTTAGAAAACTGATTTGAACTTTTTGTCCTCCATTAAAAGACTCGCATTTAGACAAAACTGTCTTTTCACTATTTTCTTCAATTTATTATTTAATTATTTTTATTATATGAATTAGACTCATTAAATATATGGGACTCCTAAAATATATGGAAGGAGAATCAATTAATATTTTTCTTTGTATTGATCAATTAGAAAAATACTCCTAAAATAGGACTCTATTAAGGAAAGAAGAAACCAGCTTACTTATTAAAAAAATATAATTGATGCACATCTAACTTGATTCGGTTGCATGTCTAGATTGGTGGATGCTTAATTTTCTAACACTCAACTTCTTCACTATTTTTGTCAGTGCGTGTGTCTTCTTTATTTTCATTCAAGTCATTCTTTAGGATCAAAATTTTTGCTCAGACAAGAATTATTTTCATCAAAACTGAAGCTTTGTGATCACTATTGTAGTATTTTGTCGTAGTTTACAGGTCTTAGATGAATTTACAGGTGGTAGATAAATGTCGTCTGATTTTAAGGATTTTTTTAGATAAAGATTAAGTTTAATTGTATTGTATTTATATCTCTGTTTTGAGAATTTTTTTGTGTAAAGGTTAAGTTTAGTTATATTATTTTGATATCTCTATTGTCGTATTATTTTGTTATAGTTTACGGGCGGTAGATGAGTATCAGACGGCTTTGAGATTTTTCGTGTGTAAAAGTTAGATTTAATTATATTGTTTTGATGTTTCTATCATTTATTGTTTTGTTGCAGTTTACAACTGATAGATGAATATTGATCGGTTTTGACAATTTTTTTTTAATAAAGGTTAGTTTTAATTAAATAAATTCTTCAAAAGTTGTTGAATTTAATTATTGTATTTATCTTTATTATTTTAAAAAATATCCTTATTTAGTGTAACATTTGAACTCAATAAAGTAAGGTTCACGCGCGAGGCACGTATACCTAAACTAGTACTATTAAAAGTGTGAACGGCCTTAGAAATGTTGTTGAATTTTTTGCCCTTTATTATAAGACTTTGCTTTAAACAATATCGTCTTTTCACTATTTTTCTAATATTTAAAATTTAAAAATTAATTAAATATATTTATGGTAAAACTCTTTTCTTATTAGAATTCATCAGAATTAATGACAACTAATACTTTTTTTCATTAGTTTAAAATTTTTATAATAACAACTTATACCTTTTTCCATTAGTTTAGAATTTTTAAATCAACTAAATTTGATTTTAAGAAGATTTGAAAAATATAAAAATTAAATATAAAAGCGTTAGAATAAAAAAAAATTAAGAAGTATCAATTTTTTAAAAGTTTGTAAAGATTTGAATTTAAAAATTAAAAAAAATTAAATATAAAAAATAAAACAATAATCATATCATAAATATAGTTCAAATTGATGCGACTCTCTTAGCCTCTGACAACAAGGAAAAGTGGTACGAAGCTTCCTGTAATGCAAGTGAAAGAAGAAAATATGATACATACTAAATGAACGCGCTTTGTTTATATGGTTGACAAGTCAAAAATGATGGGCTTTCTAATTAACTGAAAAATAGACAAATTATAATAAGCTCTTCATTAGCTGAGAATTATCATTTGTCACTTCTTTTGGAGATAAGACTTTAGCATGAAGAAAATAATATTTTTATTAGTTTTCATCATCAACATTAGTAATAACTAATAAGTAAAATAAATCTCAAAATTCTTCTTAATTTTTCCGAAAGAAAAGGCAAATTTCAGTCCTAAAATGAATATTGTTTCTCTCTCTCTCTTTTTTTTTTCTTTTTTTTATTTAAGTGTGATTCATTGAAGAAGTAGAAAGGGTTTCTTTTAAGTAATTTAGAGTCAAAAACATTTTTAAGGACATCAGGAGCATATTATGTCATTCTTCAGAATTAAATGGTTCAATGTAGACAACAAAAAACAACGAAGTTGAATATCATGGAAAAAAGTTAGATAATTACTAAATGAACGAGAACATTTTATATCATGTTTGTTAATTAGTAGATGTTTGTCACCTGGTTAAGACTGATAAGGTAATTAGCTTAGACTCTGTTGCTTATACTTATCCTTGTTATGATTTTTTAAATTTTTTTTATTATTAATAAAAGATCACTAAATACAATACTGTCCACGGGTGTAAATTCATCAAAAAGGAAACATTTTTACTAGTACTAATGTTCTACATCTTTTCTTTTATGCTTTCATGATGAATATAAAGCCAATGGTCAAATATTCTATTTATACGCGTAAACATGAGAATTTACTTCAATTTTTTTGTATAACAACAATTAACTCTTCTATGAGTGTGCTTGTACACTAAAATTGGTTTTTAAAGCAGAAGAGTCATGTATATATAAATCATGTTTACGAAAAAAAATATAAGAGAGAAATCCTTCTTCCAGTAGTAAATAATCTCAACCCCTAATAAACCATCAAAGCCAAAAGAAAAATCACAACAACCTTCACTCCGATTCATTTTAGAATTTGAATTTGTATCTTCTCTTGAAAAAAGAAAATTCTGAAATATTTTCATTATTTTATGTTGTATTTAACTTATACATTCTAAGAATCTTGACTCTACAAATCTATCCTCATAAAATATATAAAGTAGTGTTCAAAACGATAATCTAATTGAGAGTTTATTAGGATTGAAAAATAGTTCTCAACCTGGATATATATTAATATGTTGGGATCCAGAGGCGGAGCCTGGATTTGAGGTATGGGGACTCTGAATTATAAGACAAAACAACGATTACAAGCTAATATATATAAACCCCCAAACTAACTAACAAGTACTGATATTTGATAAAATTAAAAAGTCACGAACTACCTAAACAGTTTATGTTTTTTTTTTAAGAAAAAACATTACATAATTTTATTTTAGATTAAAAACGTCGTTCTTTTTACTTTTTTTAATTATAAGCTTTCTGTTTTTTTTTTTAAAAAAAGATTAACAAAATGATAGAAGACGTCGCTTTTTTACTTCTTTCAATTATACAAGTTTATGTTTTTTCATCAAAATACAAAAGATCTATATATTGAAAAAATGAAAAAATTGAGAAAGAGAAAAATGATGCAAGCGCAAAGATCAAAAAGCAAAAGTAATTAAAAAAATATGTTGCAGCAGGTTTGGAACCCACATCTGGGACCAGAAGGCGAACATGGGTTTTTTAGTGAGTTGCAGTTGTCCATATTAGATTTCAACAGGTTCTGCAAATGACACTGAATTATTTAGTTTAAGCATATCTATCGATATCTATATCTATCTAATTATATTATCTATTTATAATTTATAATCTATAATTTATCTATATCTATAATTTATATCTATAATATATTAAAAGTGTAATTTAAAAAACTGATTTGAACTTTTTATCCTCCATTAAAAGACTCTCATTTAGACAAAACTGTCTTTTCACTATTTTCTT
This sequence comes from Capsicum baccatum var. pendulum, assembly GCA_030864225.1. Classification (NCBI taxonomy): domain Eukaryota; kingdom Viridiplantae; phylum Streptophyta; class Magnoliopsida; order Solanales; family Solanaceae; genus Capsicum; species Capsicum baccatum. The sequence continues at coordinate 46,151,103 of CM061554.1, forward strand.
CAATTTATTATTTAATTATTTTTATTATATGAACTAGACTCATTAAATATATGGGACTCCTAAAATATATGACAGGATAATCAATTAATATTTTTCTTTGTATTGATCAATTAGAAAAATACTCCTAAAATAGGACTTATTAAGGAAAGAAGAAACCAGCTTACTTATTAAAAAAATATAATTGATGCATATCTAACTTGATTCAGTTGCATGTCTAGATTGATGGATGTTTAATTTTCTAACACTCAACTTCTTCACTATTTTTGTCGGTGTGTGTCTTCTTTATTTTCATTCAAGTCATTCTTTAGGATCAAAATTTTTGCTCAGACAAGAATTATTTTCATCAAAACTGAAGCTTTGTGATCACTATTGTAGTATTTTGTCGTAGTTTACAGGTCTTAGATGAATTTACAGGTGGTAGATAAATGTCGTCCGATTTTAAGGAGTTTTTTAGATAAGATTAAGTTTAATTGTATTGTATTTATATCTCTGTTTTGAGGATTTTTTTGTGTAAAAGTTAAGTTTAGTTATATTATTTTGATATCTCTATTGTCGTATTATTTTGTTATAGTTTAGCGATAGATGAGTATCAGACGGCTTTGAGAATTTTTGTGTGTAAAAGTTAGATTTAATTATATTGTTTTGATGTTTCTATCATGTATTGTTTTGTTGCAGTTTACAACTGATAGATGAATATTGATCGGCTTTGACAATTTTTTTTGGTAAAGGTTAGGTTTAATTAAATAAATTCTCCAAAAGATGTTAGAATTTAATTATTGTATTCATCTTTATTATTTTAAAAAATATCCTTATTTAGTGTAACATTTGAACTCAATAAAGTAAGGTTCACGCGCGAGGCGTTTATACCTAAACTAGTACTATTAAAAGTGTGAACGACCTTAGAAATGTTGTTGAATTTTTTGCCCTTTATTATAAGACTTTGCTTTAGACAATATCGTCTTTTCACTATTTTTCTAATATTTAAAATTTAAAAATTAATTAAATATATTTATGGTAAAACTCTTTTTTTATTAGAATTCATCAGAATTAATGACAACTAATACTTTTTTTCATTAGTTTAAAATTTTTATAATAACAACTTATACTTTTTTCCTTTAGTTTAAAATTTTTACAACAACAACAACAAACCCAGTGTATTCCCACCTGGTGGGGTCTGGAGGGGGTAAGATGTACGCAGTCCATACCTCTACCTCTAAAGAAGTAGAAAGGCTGTTTCCGATAGACCCCCGGCTCAAGACACAAGATACCAGGCCAATACATATTAAAGCACCGAACAAAGTTACAAGACTACATAACATAAATAACATAACATAAATAACATAAATACGGCAGCCATAAATAGAAAGAAACAGGGGAAAGCACCCAGCCTCTTACTAAAACAAGGAGCACGGAATCATAACAAGAATACTACCCCCAACAAGTAAAACCCTACACTAGCGACCCAAACTGGCCCTAGTCTTCTGCCCTAATTCGCGTCCTCCAGACCTTCCTATCTAGGGTCATGTCCTCGGTGAGCTGCAACTGCTCCATATCCCGCCTAATCACCTCACCCCAATACTTCTTCGGCCTACCCCTACCCCGCCTAAAACCATCCAACGCTAGTCTCTCACACCTACGAACTGGGGCATCCATGCCCCTCCTCTTCACGTGTCCGAACCAGCGCAATCGGACTTCCCGCATCTTGCACTCCACTGGAGCCACACCAACCTTCTCCCTGATAGTCTCATTCCTAACTCTATCCCCTCGAGTCATCCCACACATCCAGCGCAACATCCGCATTTCCGCCACCTTCATTTTTTGGATGTGGGAGTTCTTAACTGGCCAACACTCCGCTCCATACAACATGGCCGGGCGGACTACCATCCTGTAGAATTTGCCTTTAAGCTTGGGCGGCACCTTCTTATCACACAACACCCCCGACGCGAGCTTCCACTTCAACCATCCCGCCCCGATACGGTGCGAGACATCCTCGTCAATCTCACCGTTACCCTGTATCACGGACCCGAGATACTTGAAACTATCCCTCTTACATACCTCCTGCGAATCCAGCTTCACGACCACCTCGTCCTCCAACCTCACGTCATTAAACTTGCATTCCAAATACTCTGTCTTGCTTCTGCTCAACCTGAACCCTTTAGACTCAAGAGTTTGTCTCCACACCTCTAATTTGTCATTCACACCCTTTCGGGTCTCGTCAATCAGAACTACATCGTCTGCAAAAAGCATACACCAAGGCACCTCTCCTTGAATACGTCGCGTCAATACATCCATCACCAAGGCAAACAAAAAAGGACTAAGAGTAGATCCCTGATGCAATCCTGTCAAGACAGTGAAATGCTCTGAGTCTCCTCCCGCCGTCCTTACCTGAGTTTTCGCTCCATCATACATATCTTTAACTGCTCTGATATAAGCCATCGGGACCCGACTCACCTCCAAGCATCTCCAAAGCACCTCCCTGGGAACTTTGTCGTAAGCCTTCTCTAGGTCGATAAACACCATGTGCAGGTCCTTCTTCCTTTCCCTGTACTGTTCCACCAGCCTCCGTACCAGGTGAATTGCCTCCGTCGTCGAGCGCCCAGGCATAAATCCAAACTGATTTTCCGAAATAGACACTATCCGTCTCAGCCTTCCTTCGACCACTCTCTCCCAAATCTTCATAGAGTGACTCAATAACTTAATCCCCCTATAGTTATTGCAACACTGGATGTCACCCTTATTCTTATAAAGAGGGATCACGGTACTCCACCTCCATGCCTCGGGCATCTTTGCCGTCTTGAAGATTTCATTAAACAGACCAGTCAACCACCTTACCCCAGCCTCTCCAACGTACTTCCAAAACTCCACCGGAATCTCATCCGGCCCCGTCGCCCTACCCCTCCGCATCCTGCGAACAGCCTCTCTAACCTCTTCTACCCTAAAACGTCTACAATAACTAAACTCCCGACACTCCTCTGAATGCTCCAGTTCCCCTAGCACAATAGCTCTATCCCCTTCGTCATTCAAGAGCCTATGAAAGTACGACTTCCATCTATTCTTAATAAGTCTGTCCTCCATCAACACTCTGCCATCCTCCCCCTTAATGCACCTCACCTGATCGAGGTCACGGCCCTTCCTCTCCCTGGCCTTAGCGAGTCTAAACAACTTTTTCTCCCCTCCTTTCCCCTGTAACCCCGCATACAGGCTCTCAAACGCGGCCGTCTTAGCTGTCGTGACTGCTGACTTAGCCTCCTTCCGTGCTAGCTTGTACTCTTTCCTGTTTACCCGCTTCTCTTCTTCGTCCCTGCTCTCCACCAACTTAGCATACGCCTCTTTCTTGGACCGTACTTTCTTCTCCACCTCTTCATTCCACCACCAATCCCCCTGGTGGTGCCCGGCCCGACCCCTAGAAACACCCAACACCTCACTTGCCTTCTCCCTGATACACCTAGCCGCCCTATCCCACATACTATCCACGTCCCCCCTACACTCCCACACCCCCATTCCTGCCAACTTCTCCCCTATCTCCCACGCATTCCCTGGCGTCAAACCGCCCCACTTAATTCTAGGTCTACACTCCTTACTCCTCCTCTTACTATTCGTCTTTATACCCAAGTCCATGACCAAGAGCCTATGCTGGGTCGAAAGGTTCTCACTCGGGATGACCTTACAGTCCCTACACAACACCCTATCCCCTTTCCTGATCAACATAAAGTCAATCTGGGTCCTGGCCATCGCGCTTCGAAAGGTGATGAGGTGATCGTCCTTCTTCGGGAAGCCCGAGTTCACCACCATCAGCCCAAAGGACCTTGCGAACTCCAAAAGGGTAGCCCCCTCTTCATTTCTCACCCCAAAACCAAAACCACCATGCACATCACCAAAGCCTCCCGGTAACGCACCGATGTGCCCGTTGAAATCTCCTGCTACAACAATCTTCTCCGAGCTAGGCACGCCTCTCAGCACCTCCTCCAAAGCCTCCCAAAACCGCAACTTCTCCTCCCCCTCCGAGCCCACTTGCGGCGCATAGGCGCTACACACATTCAGGGTAAACCCCCGAATGACCAACTTAATAGTCATCAACCTATCGTTGATCCTCTTAACCTCTACTACCTGGCCTCTAAGCTCTTCATCTACTAAAATGCCAACTCCATTCCTCCGCCTCTCGCTCCCAGAGTACCACAGCTTGTAACCATCCACATCCCTAGCCTTAGACCCTACCCACTTGGTCTCTTGAATACACGCGATATTGATCCTCCTCTTCTTAAGAATCTTCACAAGCTCTATAGACTTACCCTGAAGGGTCCCTATATTCCAAGAACCAACCCTCAGCCTCCCAACACTATCCCCCCGCCCTCCCCTACCGCCCCCGCAGCCATACCTTGGCCTCCCTCCCACTCCCGCCCTTACCGCATCCCCCGCCCCCACAACTGCCCCGCACCCCAACCCCCTCAGACATGACCCTATCCGACCATTACCGCTCACAGCCACTATATAGGAAAGTATAAGAAAATATACTCAAAGGCAAGAAACGACCACAACAACAGCAACAACAGACAACAGTCACAGCAACAACAAACAACAGACAATAGCAACAATAAACAACAGATAAAGATTTGACTTTAAAAATTTTAAAAAATTAAATATAAAAAAATAAAACAATAATCGTATCACAAATATGGTTCAAATTGATGCGACTCTCTTAGCCTCTGACAACAAGGGAAAGTGGTACTGCATAACAAACGCAAAAGTGGTGATCCATCAACCACTTGAAACTTCTGATGGTAAAATATATATGTTTATATTTACAATGTTATATTAAAGTGTAAAGAATCTTTTAAAAATGATTTGAACTTTTTGCAAGTCATTAAAATCTCTGCATAGGTATTTTCACTAAATTATCCTTTATTAAATACTGCATATACCTATTTAATTTGGTTTCTTGGTTATGTCAGAGATTACTTACCAAAATAAGCAGTAGTTCCTTCGGTCCTAAATAAGTTAAGCTTGGACATCACTTAAGAAATTGCTCATATCTAAAAAATAAAAAACATTCTTACTACTTTGTCCTTAATAAATATCTTGAAATAAGATTTTCTTAATTTAAACATGGGTAAAATTAGAAGAACACTTCATTACTGTCTTCTTGATTATCTAAAATACCACTTAGTTAAGAACAAAATATAAAAGCTAAACAATCACTTATTTATAAAGAGAGGAGTATAAAACTAAAAAAAAAAAACATTATTATCTTCAAAAACTTTATTATTCATTTCGGACTAAATGTAAATTATAAAACCACCATATAATATGAACCGGAGGAAGTGAGTATAAAATTGGAGTGTGAATTACTAGTAGTAATACATAATAACTATCTTATTTATTGTAAACATAAGTAATTTCTTAGGTAATTCTAATTTTAGCTTAGTTTTTATGGTTCTACATTGAATAAAGCGTCTGTTAAGTAAAGTGATGGTGTTCTTTAATAATTTTATATGATTTTCATTAACAGGGGGTTTAATTGTTTGATTTCGATAAAAGAAAGAGAAGAAATAACATGTAGTATCATCTTTAGGAAGCCGTGCTTTTTTTTTTTTTTTGGGAAAAAATCAAATAAAATGTGAGAGCATATGCAATATTATTAATTTGAAGGTAAGTTTTTTTTATCATTTTTACTAGGAAGTGGAAGTAAATCTTGTTATCGCAGATTGTTGTATGCCTGGAGTGACAGGCTATGATTTGCTCAAGAATTGTTTTTGCTCATCGGTCAATATTGTAAGAGAATCAGAAACTAATAATAAAATCTTGTTCATCTGTACTACAAAATTAGCTGTGCAACGGACATCTGCAGCAGCCTATGGTTGTTTGTCTTCCCTTTATTGGATCCCTTTTGAACCTGAGTTGGCCGGGGTCTATCGAAAACAGTCTCTCTACTTTATTTGAGGTAGTGGTATGGACTACTGCGTACACTTTACGCTTTTCAGAACTCACTTTGTGGGAATACACTGAATATGCTGTCGTTGTCGTTGGTAAAAACCAAATTTTTGTTTGTTCCAGGTATGGCTATCTAACGGGCCGGGCCGGATCAACCCGGAACCGGCCCTCCCATTCTTTCCGAGTTTCGGGCCGGTTATGGGCCGGGTTTGGCGCTAATCGGTCCGGGCCGGGCCGCACAATAAAAAAATTAAAACCCACCCGAAACCGGTTTACTTAACCCAATCCGGTCAAACCCACTAAAATTCGGTCAAACCCGGTTAAAAACCGGTCAAATATACACTATATACACTATATACACATGTATACATTAAATATACACTTCAATAAAAGATATATATACGTGTATACGCACCATTCAATGTATATATATTACTACTTATAAAATATACTGCATTATATATACATTACAATATGTATAGATATACTTATATACTAATTTATAAAACATATACACATGTATAAGTTAAATATACACTTCTATAGAAGATATATATGCACAAATATACAAAACATATGCTACTTAATATAATAAATTAATAATATTTGGTAGTAAATTAATAATATATTAGAAGTAAGTTTTTAATTTAAAGTATAAAACTAGAAATTCAATTTAAAATTTTAAATCGTTAAATAAAAAAAATAAAAAACAATGACTAAAGAGTGAATGAATTTGTGGAATTTTATTGATTGCAAAATGATCCAAAATTTATAATTTACATGAATGAAAAATCTATAAATTATGCATCATTTTTTCCAACTCATTCATGTTAATATTAATGGGAACTTGCATAGGATAGTCGAAGTCAACGGGGGCAAAACCATGCATTGGACTTGATTCTGCTGAGTTCTCCCGTGAAGTCATAATTTCTTCAAGTTTGAGGTCGTCGCTCTGCTCCGGTTCCATTCCTTGGTTTCTTCTTTCTGCTCTAATCCAATCTCTGAGGCAAACTTAAACATCCATTGCGTTGCTTCCCAATGAGTGTCGGTTGTCTCCAAGCTGCAGTCGTCCCTGACTGAAGGCTCTCTCTGATGCAACGGTTGACATTGGAACATTCAAGATATCTCTGGCTAATCTTGAAAGTACAGGATATTGTGATTCATTATTCCTCCACCAATCCAGCGTGTTGATCCGTCGTCTGCGATCCTCTGGTGCCGTCCGCAGATAATATTTCAGCTCTTCCCGATAAGTTGATGTGTAAGCTCTCTCATCCACACTGTTCCAACAAGTTAAATCATAAAACGAATCAGGAAAACCACTATGTGCCGGCCTTTTAGAAGATGATGGCTCCTCGGGAGGATGAGGAGCGACAACTGGACTGATATTTGTAGGTACGGCTGAATCAAATAAATCAGCATAGTGATTATATAATTTTTCTATATAATCCTTTGCATCAGCCGTAGCCGTCCACAAATCAGGTTGTTCTTGTTCAGACTCATGGTTAGTATTTATTTCTAAGTTAGCATAAATAAGAGTACTAAAGTGACACATATGATTATATTTCATGCACGGATTTAGCATAGTACCAACCAAGTAAATAGGGGGAATCGGGAAAAAATATTTTTTAAATTTCGTAAACATAGCGCCAACAGCTTCTTTATAACCTTCTTTATTTTTATATTGTTGGAGTAAACCAGAAATATCGGCTATATATGCCAAAATATTACAAACAGTAGGATAGTAAGCACCGGAAAATTCAATCGTAGCTACATAAAATTTTTCTAAAAACTTAACAAGATCATTAATTATAACCCAATCAGAATTATGTAGCATGCAATCAGCAGAATCAACAAATGAACCACAATGTTGGTTAAAAGTTAGTGTAATAGGAATTCTATATTTATAACAAGTTTTTAAAAATTCATACATAGAATTCCATCTAGTATCAATTTCCTCAGACATCAAAATCGGTGTAAGTCCATTTTCTTGACATTTAACTTTAAATTCTTTAATTCTCGATCTACGATTATTTCCTTGAATAAAACCAACGGCAAGATGAATTTTTTCAATATAAAGCTAAAAAAACTCAAGACCATCTTTTACAATTAAATTATATATATGACATGCACACTTAATATGACAAGTAGCGGTTAAATAATTATTTTTATTTACAGCACGACCAAGATCAGAAGTTAGGGACAATCTACATTGAATATTTTTTAAGAATGTTGATAAATAAAAACAATATTGTGAATGGAGTCTAAAAATATCAGACCGACAAGTAGTTCTAGGAATACCATTAAACATAAGATTATAAATTGCTTGTATATAACGAATAAAAGCATCAGAAGAAGGAAAACTAAAAGGCAAACAACCCACAACTACCATTTTAGCTATTTCTTCCCTGTCCCTCAATTTATTATACTTTTTTATTTTTTTTATTTTTTTAATTAAATGGGCTCAAACTAGCCGTTTGGATCCAAAAACGGTAATATAGCCGTTGGGCCAACGGCTAGTTTGGCCCAAAAAAATAATTTTTTTTTGTGCCGGGCCGGGCCGGGTCGGTTAACCGGCGGGCCTGGACCGGGCTTGGTCCGGGCTGGGTTAACCGGTCCCTTTTAAAAAAATCGGCCCGAGATCCGAAACCCTAAAGCCCTAGAGCTTACCGGGCCGAGTCAAACCGATCCGATTTAGCTAGTTGGGCTAGATCGGGCCGGGTCGGCCGGGTCAGCCCGACCCTTTTGACACCCATAGTTCCAGGAATCTTCATCCTTGAAAAACATTCAAGTAGTCAGTATGTCATGTGACAATGTTGACTCAAGAATCAGAAAGTAAGAATAAACTTTTTGTCCCCTTAGTATTTGCATCTTCTTTTCTTGAAGATTATTTTCTGATTGGTTGAATAGAGCGCTTCTTCATTTTGTGAAAACAAATTTAAATATACTAATTAAGGGACCATTGATATGATGTATAAGATTATTAGTGTTGACTGAACCAAAAAAAAATAAATATTTAACGAAGATTTGTTGATGTTAATAGTTTAATTATCGCGTTATTATATTTTTCGAGGTAATTATTAGCGACAATCGCATTTTAGCACTCTTTTTAATGTCTCTAAAGTCTATAGACATACGAGATTTAATGACAATTGACTAATGACGATAAAAACTTTAATATTCTTATAAAGTGCATCTTTATTGCCGCTAGTATTTTAAAGGCGTGAAGTAAGGAGAGGCGTAAGCCTCGAGGTAATGGGGGTGTAAGCCCATGGATCCTTTAATTTTTAATATTTTATAAAACAATATAATTAGAAATAAATATTTAAAGGCAATAAATCATCCCCAAAAAAGTAAAATTACATCAAAATTATAAAAAATAAGTGAAACATGTAATAAAATTACTCCATCCAAAGAAAAAAAACTAACCAAAGCCTCAAAATAAAACCGATATATAAAGTCAACTTTTCATATAATAAACTATTATATGTCCTAAAAAATTCAAATTATCTAAAAATATTCCTTCCATCTCAATTTATATGAGATTCTTTGACTTGACACAAAATTTAAGAAAGAAAGAAATATCTTTGAAACTTGTGGTCTAACATAAGTCATAGATATTTATGTGACTGTAAATCATTTCATTAAGATAAAATAGTCATTTTAAAGTTAAATTGTTATTAAATGTAGAACCATGTCATTCTTTATTATACAGATTAAGAAGAAAAGCGAGTCATAGAAATTAGGACAGAGGGAGTAGTACATAATTAATCAACTCCCATCATCCTATTACTCAATCAGTATATTCACACGCCCATTTATCACATATTGTATTTTAAAAGAGATTAAAAAAAAAGTAAATAGTTTGAAAATTAGTTAGTGTTGTCACACCCTTTTTCTGCTTGAGAGTGTTGAGTCAAAAGGTTTTTCCAATTAAAGTGATAATTTTTAATAGGGATTAGTTTATTTACAGAGTCGACACTTGAAATTGAGTTGTGGTGTTCCAAGTCACCTTATTAAATCGCTAATCAAAAGAAAATGACTCTTTGTTGGTCTGCGAAAGAAGAAGACCGGGTAAGGAATTCTGTTGACCTAGGGGAAGGTGTGAGGCACCCCTCGAGTCCCGTGGTTCTAGCCTGGTTGCTTTTATTGACTTATCTTAACTTAAATTATTTTGAAAAATTTGTGCTAAGGCCCAAATTCATTCAATTTTATTATACCAAAAATAGCTATCTACGTTTCTTATATTAAATAAATTGATGAAAATTAATTTAAAAAGATATTTATCAAGGTGCATTTTTGCATCCTTGAATTTAAAAATGTCTTAGAAAGATGCATATGCCGCATTCTTACTTGAGACGAACATATATTAAATATGTTTTAAAATTATTTAACGCTAAAAAGTTTTAATACTTGAAATATCATCTAATTTTAACAATAAACTTGAATAAATTCTATTGAGTCGATTAGTAAATTTAACAAAATTATTATTAAGCCTTATTAATATTATAAAATAAAGATAAAAATAAAATAATTAATAAAAATAAAATAAAAATAAAAATAAAAATTAATAATAATAATAAAATAATACAAATATACAAAAACTAATTGTATTAGATTAATTTTACTTGGATTTTTAAATCTACATATGTATATATATTTTTTAAAATACTCACAAATTATAAATACCAAGGCAAATTAAATATGAAAACCTTGGATTCTAATATAATATATAAAAGTTTAAAAGGAGAAACAAACAAAAACAAAATTTTAAGTCCATTTTAAAGGAAAATAAGACTAGTGAAACCCCCCTTTAAAAAAATAAATAAAAAAAAATAACAGTAGTGATGGGTTCAAATTCGCCGGCCAGATCTGGTGACGCCGGAGTGACTGGTGGCATTGCTGGGAAAGGAGAAATGGATGAAAGGTCACTGGCTACTGGGATGGTAGCGATTGAACGGTGGCGGCAGATCTGGGGAGGGGTGACAGCGATATAATTTGATGTATTCCGGTGAGAAATTCGCTGGAAAACTTAATACCATTCAAATGTTCATCCATCCTCTTCTATTTCTCACTATTTCTAATTTCTTTTATTCTCAGATTTCTCTCTTTATCGATTTCTTTCTAATTTTTTTACTGCTTTTTTTTCGTTATTTACTATACTACGTATGGTGTGTGATGTGAATAAATGGGTGAGTTACTTGTAAGTGTACAGTGTGTCTAAAAGATAAATTATGTGAATACATGCTTGTATAACGAATGAAAATTAAAGAACAGTGATATGATGTGTGAAAGTATATTCAGATGGTAAGTGTGTACTTATGTGTGTGCTGTGTATGTATCTGTATAAACACATCCAAATCTATTATACATTGTTTCAAATATTTATATAATTAGATATACAGTACAACTTATAATCATATTAACATCAATAACCAAATTCTTGCACGTTGGATGATACCTGAAGTCATTGAATAGTAATTTATGAAATAACAGTACAAAAATAGATAAAAACCTGTGTGATGATTTCAAACGATTTTAAGTACAGAATATTGCCACCGAAAACTCAACAAAAATCTGATTTCCACTCTTTCCTTTTCCTCCTTTTATTTGTTGATAATCTTTTCTATCTGTTCTCTGATAATTTTTTTTACTCTCAGTCTTTGTCTGATGGTGTAAGTATGTAGTCTCTCTAGTTTTTGTCTGGGTAGGGAGTCCTTTTTGTAGAAGGTTCTTTTTGGGGGAACAGTTATTTGATAAAAAAAAAAGGAATAGTTTTTTTCAAAATTCAAAATATTTATTTTTATTTTATTTATTTTAATAAAAAATAATATTAATAATAAATCAAAATAAATAACATAATAAATATAAATAAAATAATAATTAATTAATTTTATATTTAACAAAAAGATAATAACAATTTATAAATAAATAAATAAATAATAGAAAAAACAAATATAATAAAATAATATTAAAACTATTAATTTATTTATTAAAATTTATAAAAGAAAACATATATTTAATTTTTATATTATTTTTTTAAAATTAGAATAGAATAAAAATAAAAAATATATGATTAAATATAAATATAAATATTTAATATCGATAGACAAATTAAAATTTAGGGAGGATAAAAAATCACGTGTCTACATTTTTGCCCCTCTTTGTGTGAAATTTCGAAGAGTTTTCATACAAAGAAGTAGACAAGATATGATTTTTGACCCTTAAATTATTTGAAATGTAAGGATAAAATAAACTTAAAATTAAAATAAAATGAAAAATGTGACCGAATCCTTGTTTTGGACATCCTACATATCCCGAGTTATAAGGGAATCAGGTCTGAAGTAGTTCAAAGGTAATTTGGTAAGAGAAAAAGTTAGAGTAGAGTAATTTAATTAAGTCATAACTTTTTACAGTTATCAAGAATGTCATTAATAAATGGAGGTGAACAGTTGTGCCTTTAAATCTGTTTTATTAATTTATATAATTAAAATTTCAGAAAATTTTGATGTCGTGAAGATAATATATTTTTAAAAAATATATATATTATATGTTGCAACAGATATATTATCTGATGCAATAGGTTATCTATTTGTTGCGAATTATGATATATCTGTTGTAACAGATGATTTATCTGATGCAACGGATATATTATCTGTTATCCAAAATAGTGTGAAAAAAACGATTCCTGGAAAGAACTAATTATTAATAATAATAAAGCTGAAAAGTCATGACTTATCATAATATTGATTAATTTAATTAAGTCATAACTTTTTACAGTAGTCAAGAATGTCATTAATAAATGGAGGTGAACAGTTGTAATTTTTTGCCTAACTCATTCAAGTTCAATCCTCTATAAATAGGTCTCTCCTTACTCAATCGTTCGTTCTACTACACACTATTTATTTCTCGCTCTTTTTATACCTTCAACTACTTTCTCTTCAAGGATTTGATAGCTTTTTCCTGTCTCTGGTAAGTTTTTTTCTTAATTTTTGTGTAAATATATGTTGTATTACATTACATTACATTCGAATTCTTTCTTTTCTTTACTTTTGTGTTTACGTGTATGTTTTGTCAACTTATGCATTTTTTAGATATGGTGATCCTGTGTGGGATGTCGTTATTTTACGAGACGCCATGAGGGAACTACAGAAGGAGGTTCATGACCTACATTAGGAGTTGGCCGCCGTCAGAGTAAGGATGCTGCGGGAGATCCGCAGGCTGCGAAGGGCGCTGCTGCTGCCCTTTGAAGATTGGCCGGCTGACCATACAAATAATAATGATGTTAATTATGATGATAATAATAATTAAGCTTTTTTCTGTTATCTATGTATTTCTTTTTGTTTGTTTTATAAAAAATTATGTTTGATGCACTTGACTTTTTATTTCTTATTTAATTTTCGTGTTGTCTATTTCTATTTCTTAACGAATGACATATCTACAATTAAGGAAGAATTTGATTCCAGTATCAATAGCAAGAACATATGAGTTATCTGTTAGGTTTTGTGTGTGACAGGAGTTGTATTTTGTTGTTCAAAACATATTAGTAATCTGATGAAACAGATTATTTATCTGTTGAAACAGATTACTAATCTGGTGCAACAGAATACCCATCTAGTCGATTCATAATCATATTACAGGCACCTAGAACCCTTAAACATGAATCCAACATGAGTCTACTGTTGTAACAGAACATTTATCTGGTGCCACAGATAATTGATCTGTTTAAACGGATTGCTCTTGTATTGCATTCATGTTCGCATGCAAAATATTGTTGAAAAAAAAATACACTAGCAGTTACCCAGATTCAACTAAAATATATAATCTGACTTACCAAAGTCTCCTCTCAAGTAAATTTCAAAGTTGAAAGTGATTTACGAAATAAAATTTGACATAAGAATTTGGTCAAAGAGCAGCAGTTGGGGTAACAACAACAACAACAACAATGGTCAACAAGAAGAATATGAAGTTGATAATGAAGTATAAGACGATGATAATGAATCAGAAGATGATCAATAAAGCAACAACAATAATGAACAACAAATATCGCGAAGAGAGAGAAAATAACAACGAATGAGGAGAGAGAAAAAGACATCTTTTTTCCATTCATTCCCCGTTATATATTAACTAACATTTAAATCAAAGTGTAAATTTAAAAACTTGTGGGTTATTTTGAAATTTTCCAAACTTTCTTAAACCATAATGAAGTAACTGTCACATCTACTCAATTATTAAGACTTGTATCACCTACACCTCATTTTAAAACTTTTTTGTCATCTTAGCCCAAACCCCCAACTCACATGCCTAATTCTTTTTGTGTGATGACCTGCCGAACACTGATTCAATATATATTCATAAATTTTAATTATCTTAAGCAGGGTTGATTAAATATTTTTAGTAGGACACTTCAAATATTTTATGTCAAGAGATTAAAGCATGAAAAATCAATCTATCAAATTATTTATAGATTTAATCATGGAAAACGAATTTATGATGGAAAGTTTTACAAAGTAATCTATGTAATTTGCTCTTATAATAATAAGATTACTTCTTTTTTAAAATCTAATTAATGTTCTCATCTTTGGTTTAAATTCACTTCTATGGGAAAACCATAAATATTCACGTGAACAGAAAAGAAGAAATCAAACAAAATCATAATGACACAATGAATGTCCAGACGTGTAAATTTTAGAAACGGCTCTAACATGATTTTGATGTGGGAAATGCCCAAATATGCCACTGAACTATCAGAAATGACTTATTTATGTCATCCGTTAAAAGTTGGGCTCAGTCATGTCATCGCCATTATAAAACTAGTTCATCCATACCATTACTTTTTAACAGTGATTTTCTGAAAAACTGTTTTGTCACGTGGCCTCTTATTAGAGGTCCACTAAATTTTTTTCATTTTTTTTTTTTTTTAGTTTTGATCCATTAAGAAAAATTCACTCACACCCAACCTATCACCTTAACCCACTTTAATATTACTCTTAATTTTGACCCTAGATTTAAACATATATATAATCATTTAGTCTTCAAACATAAAATTCACACACTTGACTACTACGTTTAAAATAATATAGGTTAGAATAATTAATAATTTAAAATGACAAATGAATAAATTGTGATTAAAAATTAATTTATTTTGACTCTCGAAATCCGAACATCATCACATAATTTAGGACGAAGAGAATACCGCATAAATGAAGGACCACAACTTTTAATTAGGAAGAATACCTAAAAATTCCTTCTAAATTTGGATTATAAGTTTTATAATTGAATTATTGGTAGTTTTAATTATTTTGTGAATTTGGCTATTTGGTAGCCTTTATACTCTTTAACGTGGGCGAGACGTAGAGCATAACTTTTTTTTTGTGTGGGTGGATTCTGTAATATACACATTAAAGATCCATTAATATACACATAAATAGTGTCTGCGTGAGTAGATACCAAACAACACTAAAAAATATGTGGACTGAAAACACCCTACGTACCTGGATGGTGGTCTTTTATTTATTTTATATTTTTTTAAACTCTAACACGCCTAAAAATAAATTATGCTCTACGTCCCATTCACGTTAAAGAGTATAAAGGTTACCAAATAGTCAAGTCCACAAAATAATTAAGACTACCAATAATTCAATTATACAACTTATAATCCAAATTTAGAAGGAATTTTTAGGTATTCTTCCTAATTAAAAGTTGTGGTCCTTCATGTATGTGGTATTATCTTCATCTTAAATTATGTGATGATGTTCGGATTTCGAGAGTTAAAACAAATTGTTTTTTAATCACAATTTATTCATTTGACATTTTAAATTATTAATTATCCTAACCTATAATGTTTTAAACGTAGTATTCAAGTATATAAATTTCATGTTCAAAGACTAAATGATTATATATATGTTTAAATCTTGGGTCAAAATTAAGAATAATATTAAAGTGGGTTAAGGTCATAGGTTGGGTGTGGGTGAATTCTTCTTAATGGATCAAAACTTTTTAAAAAAATGGCGTGGACCTCTAATAAGAGCCACGTGGCAAAGCAGTTTTTTTTAAAACCACCGTTAAAAAGTAATGATATGGATGGACCGATTTTATAACGGCGATGGCATGAATAAGCCCAACTTCTAACGAATGACATAAATAAGTCATTTATGATAATTCAATGGCATATTTGATCATTTTCCCTTTTGATATTTTGTTCTCCCTAAAAAAGATTTATAAAAGTGACCTATACAAGGAATAGTTTTTATTTTATGGCTCCTCTTAATAGTATTTGCCTATAAAACACATATTTTAATTCCTCTTCATAGGATAAACGTTCATCACATCAAATAATAAATTTGTACAAATTGACCAAAAAAGTTTTCCTGTAGTAGAATTTATATATATATTGTCCACAAGACACAAAGAAAATATTTTTCACATTTTTTTTTATTTTTTCATGTTCGTTTGGCTAAAAATTAAAAATATTTTTCCTAGGAAAATAAGTTACTTCAAAATTGAAAAAAATGACTTCCTTAATTAAAGTAGGAAAAATAAGTTGCAATATTCCTAACACTCTCAACATCACCCACCCCTACCCCGAGCCCTGCCTTCTTCAAAAAATAATTCAAGTTTTTTAAAAGAAAATTTTATTTTTTTTTCTTACCCCAACCCCTTATCAGCCCCCTCCCTACCTTTAATTTTTTTTTCAAAAAAATTTAAATTTTTTTTCTTATCCCACTCCTACCCCACCTCCTACCAGCCCTCCAAAAAAAAAAAAACTCTTTTAATAAAATTTCAAAACTTTTTTATTACCCCCACCCTTTATCCCTAACCTCGACCTCGACCTCGACCCCCCTCCCCCACTCTTAATTGTTTTCTTTAAAAAAAATAATGTTTTTCTTACCCACTCATTTTAATTTATTTGTTCTCATTATTTTGTAAAATATATATATATATATAAATGTGTGCATAAAATATTTTTCTACTTACCTAATGAAAATTAAAAAAAAATAAAATTACCTTATATTTTTAAAAAATAATTTCTTAAAATATTTTTCTCCGTAGCGAACACACCCATGGCATAATTCAGATGGGAGTACGGAAAAAGAGTTTTGTTCAAGTAGAAGTATGAGCACACATAAATACAACAATTCTCATACAAAAAAAAAAAAAAAAAAAAGCAAAAATACCAAAATTGGTGTAATTCAGTTGGGCCTATGGAAAAAGAGTTTCGTCCAAGTAGAAGCAGAAAATTACATGTTATAGCCTTAATAGTGAGTGACTTTAGATTTTTTATCCCAACAAAAAAGTCTTTAAAATCAGTCTTCCTTACTTTTTAAGTATAATATAAGTATAATGTTGCCCCTCTATATCTCAAATATTTTTAAACTTTTCATACTCATTTATCTCTCAAATTTTATTTTTATTTTTATTTTTATTTTTATTATTTTCACTTTTTTATTTTTTCTTTAATTACATTTTCATGTTTTAATTCATTTGTCTCAATCTTTATTTTTTTACCTTTTTTCTTTTTTTCTCAAACATTATCTATTTCTTCATTTTTTTTTAATTCATTTGTTTCGGCCTTTATTTTTCATTTATCTTTATTTTTCATCATTTCTCTTTATTTTTCCTCATTTTTCTCAAACTTTTTTTTTATTTTTTTCTCATTTTTTGTTTTCTCAGCTTTTTTAATTCTTCATTTTTTCTTAATCGTTATTTTTTTCTTATCTTTTTTTCTCAATCTCTTTCTTTTTATTTCTCTATTTTGTTTGATTTTTTTTCTCAACTTCTATTATATTTTGCAAATAAATAAAAAATTGAATAATCCACAAATGGATCTTTTTTTTTTTTTACATCAAAGCAAATTTAAGGGCATGAATTATTGTTAGGAAGTTCTTTGGGGTAACTTTTGCCTCTAAGGCAGAAATTATAAAACAACTCATAAATCAAGGCACAATGTGGTAGTGTCAAGTCTTGCTTGTGGAGCATAACTCGTCGTTTGAAAATCCTTGAGTTAAGTCTTGCTTCTAAGAAAATAGTTATAGAACATCTCATAAATCAAAAAACAATGTGATAGTGTCAACACTTGTTCATTGGACGTAACTTGTTCTTTGGGGAGTTTTTTGAATTAAGTTTTGTCTTAGAGGCAAGACTAACAGAGCATTACATAAATCAAGACACAGTATGATAGTATCAAATCTTGTCCATGGGGTGTAACTTGTCGGGTAAGTCTTGCCTCTAAGGCAAGAGTTATAGAATATCTCATAAATCAAGACACGATATGGTAGTGTCAACTTTTGCCCATGGGGTGTAACTTGCTGTTTGAAAGTCCCTGGACTAATTCGAGCCTCTAAGACAAGAGTTATAGAACATCTCACAAATTAAGACATAATGTGGTAGTGTCAACTCTTATCCATGAGGCATAACTTGTTGTTTAAGGGTCCTTAATTTATAACGTCTCATAAATCAAGACACAATATGGTAGTGTCAAATATTATCTGTGGAGCGTAACTTGTTGTTTAAAAGTTCTTCGGCTAAGTCTTGCCTCTAAAGCAAGAGATATAAAACATCTCATAAATTAAAGCATAATGTGATAGCGTTAACTCTTACCCATGGGACATAACTTGTTATTTTAAAGTCCTTGGGTTAAGTCTTGCCTCTAAGACAAGAGTTATAAAATATCTCATAAATCAAAACACAATGTGATAATGTCAACTCTTGCCCATGGGGCACAACTTGTTACTTGAAAGTCCTTGGTCTAAGTCTTGCCTCTAAGAAAATAATTATAAAATATCTCATAAATCAATACATAATGTGGTGGTGTCAACTCTTGCCCATGGGGCATAACTTGTTGTTTGATGGTCCTTAGGCTGAGTCTTACATCTAAGACAAGAGTTATAGAACATTTCATAAGTAAAAAAACACAATATGTTAGTGTCGACTCTTTCCCAATATACGTAACTTGTTTGAAAATTCTTGAGATAAGTCGTGCCTCTAAGTTAAGAGTTGTAGAACATCTCATAAATAAAGGCATAGCATGGTAGTGTTAACTCTTGTCCATGTGACATAATTTATTGGTTAAAAGTCCTTGAGCTAAGTCATGCCTCTGAGGCAAGAGTTGTAGAATATCTCATAAATAAAACATAATGTGGTAGTGTCAACTCTTGCCCGTGGGGCATAATTTGTAGTTTGAAAATATTTGAGCTAAGTCTTGCCTTTAAGGCAAGATTTCTAGAACATCTCATAAATGAAAACATAACATGGTAATGTCAACTCTTGACCGTGGGGCATAATTTGTAGTTTGAAACTCCTCGAGTTAAGTCTTACCTCTAAGACAATAGTTGTAAAACATCTCATAAATGAAAACATAACATGGTAGAGTCAAATTTTGCCCGTGAGACTTAATTTATTGTTTGAAAGTCCTTAATCTAAGTCTTGCCTCTAAGGTAAGAGTTATAGAACATCTCATAAATCAAAACACAATGTGGTAGTGTCAAATCTTACTCATGAAACATAACCTGTTGTTTGAAAGTCAAAAGTCTTGCCTCTACAATGTGATAGTGTCAACTCTTGCCCATGAACCGTGGCTTGTTGTTTGAAAGTCATAAGTCTTGCCTTTACAAAGTGATAGTGTCAACTCTTACTCATGAGATGTAACTTAATTGGAAGAAATCGAAGAAAAGCACACAAATAATAAAAAATCTAAACAAAGAAGAAAATGAAAAAAATATTAAAATATAATCAAAGAAATATAGAAGTTGAGAGAGAACGAAAAAAATAAAGGTTGTTAAAAAGCAAAGAAAAATAAAAATATTTTTTTTTTATAAAAATAGACGTTGAGAGGAGTAAACAAAAAAAAAATAAAGATTGAGACAAACTAAAAAGAACAAAAAAAAAAGAAACAAAATCAAAGTAAAAGAAAAAAGAAAAAAAAGAAGTTGAGAGGAAAAAAAGAAAAAAATTAGCACGACCAAAAAACGAGGGTCATCGCAGCACACCTTGAAAATTCATCCTATCACTCAAACTGATATGAAAAGAGGAAAAGACAGAAATATCCCAAGATAAGACTTCTAGAATGAAGTCGAACCATATAAATAATAATAACAATGTGGAAAGAACTTATCCAAAATACCAATATGCCCCAAATCAGGTGTCAATAGTGAAGAACTACTAATACAATTCAAGAGTCAAATACATCAAAAAAAATAACCACAAAAAAATAATATGTCTCTGAATACTAATAAAGACATAACTACTGTAGAAATATAGAGGTGAACTTCGGACGCATGAATGTCGAACCGCTACCTTGAAAGCTCCAACAATCACTCAAGTCAATCAAGCTGAGGCGCACTTGAGCTAGGACCTGCACCGAAAAGGCACAGTAGGCATGAGTATGGTCCACTTGTACTAAGTAGGTATCATAGGTCGACCAAACAAAGTAGTAAATAAAACATACAAAATATACATTAAGGGCACGTTAACTGCAATCAGAAAATGTCCCACAACGATAACCTACATTGCTTGCACTAATAGTTCTAATATATCACATATATTATAACATCACACCAAGATAGAATAAAAGTACGTATTATATCACATATAAGAAGAACAAGGGGGAACATGCATATAAAAGATCATCAAATACAAGTAAAAGAAGGTACGATAAATACATAGATGACAAGTCAATATGGCAATACAACATAACATAACACAATAAAGTAAGTGCAATGTATATGATGATGATGATGCATAAGGTCGTCGCACAATTTCCGTATACACCTATGGAGGCAAGCCTTCCAACACAGGACCCATGGAGGGGTTCGTCAACCCGTATATAATTCATATATCTCATATCTCCTTTATGGAAAATTCCTTGAAAGGAGTTTTATAAGGTGCTACAATATCTCCTCCCCGACATATCCCTCAGGGAGAGTTTTAAGAAAGTGTTGTCAGTGTTTCTCAGATGTTGCCATGGTGGTACCAATGTTTCATGAATGAGTATGATATGAGGATATAATGCTCACAATCAATCACAATGAGTGTTTTCACAACCAACCACAAGAATATATTTTCTCAACCATGTAAGCTAATATCTACTCACTATTTCAGTTTCATTCATGAATTTCCACGTCTCATATGTCAAATAAAGTATGAATATAATTACAATAAACCAATAGCACCATATTAAGCATCTTAACAATACAATACAATTATTCACATGTATTCAAGACTATTAATATCACATAGGACCCCACGCGGTCATACATATCACATAATAACTCAATGTCGATAATTACATCACATATAGGCTCCCACATGGGCACAAAACATAAATAACCATTTTTCATGATTAGTTTCCACCCTTAACATGCATTTTGTATCATCATTTACTACCCAACTCAGTCTGAAAGAGTTAAAACATAACCTACCTCAAAAGTCTAAATCGATCCGCTACACTTCAAACCCACGACCTTACTTTTCACGAACGATCCCGAACTCTACTAAAAATATCAAATATGAAATCTACGCGTTAAAACAAAACCAACGACACCCATATTGACTACTTTTGATTCGGGATCAAAATGGACCCCCGAAATGAGTTTTCAAAAAAGAATGACAAAATCAAAACTTTACTTCAAAAACATGTTCCCCATATTTTTAGGAACCTACAAAGACAACCGAAGTTAAATTGAGTAAAAAATAAGGTTCAAATCGAAGAAATTTTTTTTTTGAACTTTACCGAATAAATTTTTTGAAATTCGGGTTAAATTCAAGAATCGAAGTTGGCTTGATGGTTAAATTGATGAAAAACTAGTAATTATATGATAAAAAATATTATTCAAGTGAAAATGAGTGAAATTGAAGTTTAAAATCAAGCTCTAAGATTTTTGGGTTTTTGAAAAATTTATCAAGAAATTATTAAGAAAATGATGAATTTCTACCTTAAATCCATAATAAATCAAGAAATAGGTGTTAATCTAGCTTCTCAAGCTCCCACAGCCTTCACTTTTCAGCTCTCATACTATTTTAGGGTTTAACTCTCAAGAGACAAGATGAAAAATGAGCAAAATAGGCCAAAAAATAATATAAATAGTGCAGATTTTTCTGCACAACTTTTGCAAAAAAAGTTTTTTTTTTGTCTAATTCGGACTTTGACGGGGTGCTAGAAATTTGTTCGAAGTCCGATACTTGTAAACGGACTATGCAACCATACTAAATTCGACGTTCCGAACGTGATGACGATATCATATTTTCAAAAAAAATATCATTTTCACAAAATTGACCTCCGAAATCACAATTTTTCAAATCGAGGATCGAAATGAGATCTAAAAGCCGCAAAATCATACCAAATAAAATAGATATTTCAAATCTGTTGGCAAAATCGGATTTTTCATCCGAGGTCGTTTCGATCAAATATGAGCCCCACACTCATATTTTTAATTTCTAACTTTTCGATCAATAGGTCGATATGAGCTCGGGTGCACCAGGATCCAAATCAAAGGTCTACTTAGCCTAAAATCGATATTCCAGAGCTTCTGAGCAGTCCGTTCGACCATCCATCACACGGATCAAAAGATGTCCTCATAAGTCTAATATAAGGATCTCGAAGCCATAAAAAACCCATAATATCGCATAAATGGTATCAAAATGCATCGAAAATCATGTCAATCACTCTCACACCCCAGAAATATTATAATGCATCTGCGGAGAGGGATTAAACAGTCAAATCACATAAAATCATAAATTTTCACATATTTCATCAAAGTTTTAGATTGTTACAAAAATAAGGGTTGTGAAAAATAAAAAATAAAAAGAGAAAAAAAAAATCAAAGTAAAATTAAAAAGAGAAAAAAATAAAAATTGAAAGATCAATAAATATGGAGTTGTTATTTATTATGAGAATCATTTATGTAATTTACTCCATTAGTCAGGGGCAATTTTATCAAAAAAATATATCACTTAATAGCTAAAGCCTATTTTATGAAACTTTTTTATTTGAAGTCAAAACTTGAAAGCAACCTTATTTTGGGGTTAATTCTATAGTTTCCCCATGTAGAACGATGAGCACACAATCATTAAATACAACAGTTCTCGTACAAAAAGATATGCTAAAATATCAAATTTAATCCTTAGAGGAAACAGAGATTTCAATGAAGAGCAACCTGCTTCAACAATTCATCATACTTATACTAGAAAAAAAAATTAAGGCATTGAGAATCACCGTAAAGTTAAAATATTTCATTAAAGAAGTTGAAAATATGAAGAAATAAATACGTAAAAAAATTAAAAAAGATTCAATATCAAATATATATATATATATATATATATATATATATAAATTAATTCTATATAAATAATATAATTTTTTATAAAAAAAGTTGAGATGAATGTTTTAATCCTATTCGGCTCCGTCCTGATGGTGAGGCACCACTTCCACCATGTAGGTCCCCTGCCTCTTGTTTTATTCCAATGACTTTATGCGACGACTTACCTTCCTCTGGTCTACTTAAGTGTGTGCGGAGACCGAAGACCTCGGCAAATGGTGATCCTCGGCATTGGGACGTTGGCTCTCTTACAATTGTAAGCTACATATTTCTCATTTTAACGGATTTATTGAAAATAATTTTTCTATTTTTATTATAGTGATGTGATTTATGTATACAACTCTATTCTTCTCGTATTCTATTTTTGAGTTTATATTAGGTATGCTTTTGTTATATATTTCTCATCTCAGCTCCTCTATGTTATGATATCACTTTTAGTTCTGCATTTCTTATGTATTTAGTTTACTTGATTTTGAACACTTTGATATATATGTTCATGTGCTCGTAGTTTAATTAGCCCCTCTATACATGGTTCAATTGCTTTCTTTTTTTAACTGCTTTGAATTATTTTTTCTGAAATCGAGAGTCTATTGGAAACAACGTAACATTTCTACCTATGAGGAAGGGATAAAATATATGTATATTCTGTCTTTTCTAAACCCCATGTAATAAAATTATTCTGAATATGTTATTATTGGTGATGTAGTTCTCTTTAGACCATAACCAACTGAGATTGTTCCAGGGTACTTTCTCGAACTCCGGTTGGACATGTAGTCTAGTGACGGAGGCCAATTATGGATTTTAATTTTATAAGTTCTTATAATGATATTAGGTTAATTTACAATAATAACTGAGTGAACAACTAAATTTCTTATAGGTATTTAATAGTTCTTCTAACATATAAAGAATTATAGTAAAAATTTATTGAATTTACGTGAACTTTATACGTGGTGATCAATTGGATAAAGGAGTTCGATTGGGGGACGAAGAAGCCTGGGACTAAAAGATATTTTCACTGTTTTCAATTTATTTAACATTCGTTGTGAAGTTTGAAATTTTTCATTATATATACATTATTGGTGTAGTTATAAGATTTTTAAAATTTTTGATTTTAAATATGCTGTATAATTTTGTGGCTATAGTTGTGGTTTTATGCATGCAACTCACATTCATGTGAGGGTAAAATGAAAATATTAAATTAGATATATTTCAAATCTAAAAAATTACAGATGGAAACAAGTGTCATCGCGTAAATTGGGATAGCAAGTCCATACTTATTAGCTGGGATGGAGCTAGCATGAAAGGTACATTTTTCACATAATTCAATAATTATCTTTAACGCTATATAATTATTGAGAAATTCACTATACATAATAAATTTTCGAGCTTATAAATTTTAAATCTTAAATTTATCTTTTCGACCTATGGCTTAAAAAAGAAATATTCTTTCCGTTTTAATTTGTTTGACATGCTTTCCTATTTAATCCATTTTTAGAAAATGATCCTTTAATTTTTCTTTTCGGCAACTCTTTTTAATTAACTTTACACATAATATGTTTAATGCCGTAAAATTAAATAACATTTTGATATATATGATATATCTTTAATTTAATATCATAAGATTAATTATTTTTTTTAATTTTAAATTAAGTCAAAATATGTCATTGTTTTAGAAACGAAATGAATAATTAACTGGGGCATTTTGAACTTTCATGGCATGGTCCTGGTCTCGCTGTAGTTTGTTATGTTGACCTTTCATGGATGCGGTAGGCGAGCTGTCCACGTTGTAAGACAGTTCAATTCATATTTTGCCTATTAGTAATATTGAGATTAATTTCGTAAAAATTACATAAATTTTAATTGTTTTTGGAGGGTTAATTAGTCTCTATTTTATTTTTAAAAATTATTAAAAAAATTTATTTAGTCTACATGAATTTATCATGTTCTTTTAAGTATATCACTTAATTTTGCATAAATAAGATAAATCACTTAGGGTGTGTTTGGTATGATGAAAAATATTTTTTGGAAAATATTTTCCTATTTTTCTTTGTTTGGTTGTAATATAACTTTGGAAAATTATTTTCCAAAGGAACTTATTTTTCTCCATTTAAAAGAAAATGACTTCCCTCATGGGTCAAGGAAAGTCATTTTCTAGAAAATATTGAGATGCGACTTATGGGAACTTGGAACCAAAATAAATCAAAATATGAATAAGTGACAAAAATAGATCACATATTTAATAAGTTACCAAAACAAGCTAAACGTAATGATTTATTACGTTTTATACCCTTTTTTAACGGTTTGATAGCGGGTGTGTATATTAAAAAGTTTTAGTAAAATGTAGTAATAATTTATTACGTTTATAATTTTTTGTGAAATGTAATAATTTATTACGTTTACATGATTTGACATAAAGAAGTGATGTGATGGTACACTGATTTTTTTTTTAAAAAAATTATAAATTAAAACTTTATAACATGTTAAAACTTTTTATTTACAATTTATAAATTATAATTTTTTATTATGTTTTTTTACCAATTTTTTTTAAATAAGTTATTATTATTATTAATAATAATAAGTTATTTTACCAATAATAATAATAATAATAATAATAATAATAATTGAAAAAATTGTAGTACGTATATACTAATAATAATAATAATAATAATAATAATAATAATAATAGTGATAGTAGTAATATATTATCTTTTAATACATTTAATTATATGTAATAACAATTATTATTATTATTATTATAGTAGTATTATACTATTGTTATTATTATATATTTATACAATGAAAATAAACATAACCTACTATTACTATAATGACTACTACTACGTATGCATTGCAACGAATTATTATTATTTACTATTATTACTATTAACATCATGTACTACTATTGTTACTACTATTATTATTTATTAAATTATTATTATTTTAAAATTTATTTAGGATTATATATAAAAGAGGTTAAGAAGTTAGAACTCCGTTTCAATTCAAATATCATTAAAATTTAAATATCATTAAAATTCAAATTGAAATTCAAATAACATATTAATTTGTTAAAAGAAGATTAGTTTGTTATTCATTCTTATCTTTATTTTTTTCAAATATAATGTATATTTATCAAATAAACAATATATTTGAATTGAAATAAATATTAAAAGTTAATAAAATAATAATTATTATTAATATTATTATTATATTTATATTACTCCTCCTCCTGCTACTAATGTATAGTACTACTACATACCTACGATCCTACTACAACGCTGCTACTACTGTTGCTATATATATAGAGAGAGATATTATTATTATTATTATTATTATTATTATTATTATTATTATTATTATTTTATTTAATATTAAAATATATTTTATAATATTGAAAGGGATAAGTTATGAGTAGTTAGAGTTCATTTACAACTCTTCAATATAGCATTCCTGAAATCAAGTTAATGATAATATTTAAATTACAAAATCTAATAGTTTCAAAAGTTAAATATATCTAATTTTTTAATTCAAGATTTTTATTATAATTTTTATATCCTTGTTCTAAAAACTGCCACATGACTTTTTATTGTGCTGCCACGTGGCTTCTTCTAGTGCTTTTAGTTTTACTTTCATATATATATATATATATATATAGATAGATAGAGAGAGAGAGAGATTTTAATTATTATTAGTTTGAAATTAGGAACATAAGTTTATCCTTTTCAAAAAATAAAAATAAAATATTAACCTAAATAATAATATCTTATATTTTAATTCATAATTTTTATTACAATGTTTATAACCTTGTCCTAAAAACTTCCACGTGTCTTTCTATTGTGCTGCCACGTGGCTTCTTGTCTTGTTTTAATTTTGCTTATATATATATATATATATATATATATATATATATATATATATATAGAGAGAGAGAGAGAGAGAGAGAGAGAGAGAGAGAGAGAGAGATATTTAATCTATAATATCCATTTAACGTTAATAAAACCTTTTACAGCCACTAGTGTCTTTATAACTTGTTTCAGATCATAACTTTTAAAAATCTTTCTTTCGTTCTTAATTTCATACTCAATCAACACCATCACATAAATTGAAATAGCAATACTAAATATAAAAAATGACATTCCTTAAAGTCAATTTTAAAAATAGTAAGACAAATAAGTAGAGGGATTGCTAGGGTGATAAACACTCCATTTTAATCCTAAAATTATAAATTTGAAAAAAATTAAAAAAAAAGTGGGAGGATGGGGGAACATATAATTAATGAGCAATTAGTTAGGGTGATAAAATAGTAAGTAGAGGGATTACTAGGGTGATAAACACTCTCCATTTTAATCCTAAAATTGTAAATTTGAAAAAAAAATTAAAAAAAAGTGGGAGGATGGGGGAACATATAATTAATGAGCAATTAGTTAAAATACTTACATAAAGGGTCGTTAATTGTTCTTGAACCCTTCAATCTCATCTATATTTACATGAATCTATGATACAAAACATATAATTACTCACTCACAAGTGGTTGAAGAGTACACATAGAAGCAAAAGCAAAATATTGTGCAATAGGTGCAATGTATTGTAATGTACACTTTCCTGCCCAATCAAAAAAGCATGTAGCAACACCAATTGAAAAGCATACAGCCCATAGCGTCCACTCTACTTGCATATTGTCACTGATTACTAGAGTTGCTCCCTCAACAATTCCAACATGCAAAATGAGAAAAATTCCACATGCTGCCCAAAACCAATAATTACATCTACAACCATTGAAAATGTTCTTCTTTTCTGGCTCTCTAGCACATAATATGCTGAAAAACTGGCATAGAGCAAATCCATTGAAAATTATGAATTCACTATGGATATTATTGGCTTTGCCTTTGCATTGAAGGACCACAAAAATCACAATCTGATAAGTAACTTGAACTATAATGTTCCTCCACATAGCCTTCATTTTTAGTGTATGTTTGTCGACAGACAAACGTTCATCCTCCCGTTGCCCTGAGAACAATGCTAGGCCTCCAGTAAATGTAACAAGAAAACTGAGCCAAATCAACTTAAGAGTTGTTAATGGAGCATTTCCCATTATCATGACTGTTATCAAGTTTATTAACTAACTAGCTAGAGTCAGAATGAGCTCTATTTGGATAAATTTCCTCATACTTTCACTAATAAATCTTCCAAGTTTCAACATACCTATTAGGTAATCGAAACTCCATGTATTGATGTACATGCCAAAGTCCGCCTTTTGGATTACCAAACCATCAGATGTGCGTTCTCCAAGCATTAGAACCACTTTGCCTTTTAGCTTCAAGCATTTTACAAGAAGCAGCTTGTGACGAACGGAGCAATTGCCCATTATATAGATTGTTTTATCTATTTTCTCCATCTTGTCAGCATCACTCAATTGATAAAAGTCCTCACCGTTAACCACCAGAGTATCATCATCCGAGTTGAATCCAACTTCAGAAACGATGTTTTTAAGTTCATCAACATCATCTTCGGAGATGAATATTGTCTTCAAATTACCTAATTCTGCGAGTGTTTTAACAGCAATATCTCTGATAACTGCCTGATGATTCTGTTCAATTAACCAACCATTCTTCATAGAACAAACAATAGTAACCGATGATTCTACCTTAAGAAGCAATGATGTATCAATTTTGGAATAGTCATGGTAAGATCTTACTATCTTTCGTTTCCAATAGAAAATTGCACCGGAAACAACAAGAGATAATCCTTCCCTTATCCCAACCAATGAAACACAAAACAAGGTTGTCAGTTTGGCATCTCTGGCAAATTTTCTGATGGAATTTACTATCCGACTAAATTTTGCTGGTTCTTCCTTGATTTCTAGTCTATTTTCGTGCTCATCATCTTGATGGAATTTAAAGCGCATGAACATAACCACTAAGGTTAGAATGCTGATGGCAATCCCGATAACATGAATCTTAGTGCGCAACTTCTCAAAACAAGCATCGAGATTGAAACCTGTATGTGAGGTACTTTTGGTAATTGCTCGTCTCATTCTTTCAGTCCATTGATCTGCCTCATTGCCAACAAACGATGATGTCACTATCATCTTAGCATCACCCTTAATCACTTCGGAACCAAGTAATAAGAAAGGGTTTTGATCATTGATACACAACTCCACATCATCATCATCTCGTACCTCTAAAGCTTCCCCACAATTAGAAACAAATATCCCATTTGCCGGGACTAAGTCTCCCCTTCTTAAAAAAATTATATCACCATAAACAAGATCAGAGTATCGAACCAGACCCTCAATTCCTCCTCTAATAACACGGACCTCCTCTGCCGCTCTCTGCCTCTGCATCTTCCTTTTCTGGTCCTTCATCTTTTTCATCAATTTTTTGTCCTCCCAATATATCCCCACCAACTTAAACATAATAAGTCCAAGTACGGACATAAGCAGTATCAAATTGTCAAGCCAACACTTTTGTATCCCTTCTTCGTCAATTTCAAAGGCAAGAGAAAGTATTATAGCCACCACAAGCAAGAAAATTGTCCAGCCTTTGAGTGCTTCAAAAAGGACATAGAAGAACATGACTACAACTTGTACGAAAGTTTGAGGAAACTTGATTGTTGCATTACGTATACAAATATCTTCAGTGTCACCAACAATTCCATTTTCCAGGTGACTGTCCAATGCTTTAGCAAATCCAGTGACTCCTCCGAATTCATGAAGTTCATCCCAGTTCTTCTCTTGAACAATACGATTTATGTTATTCCTTTGTAGAAGTTGCATCTCACTGCAAGTTTCGTCATCCAGAGGCTCAAGTGTTGCATCATCAGTAATTGGTCCACTTTCTAAATCCTGTTGAAACAACAAAATAAGTGATTGATCAATTACTTTAACACCGCATGAATAAACAAAGAAAGAGATTTTTTCTTATAAAAGCTGGTTATCGCAGATAAGCCTGAGTTTTGTAGAAATTTGGTCTGAAACATGTCCACAGTTCCTCTATTTGAAGGCCCATTTTGACCCTTAGATGGAGAGGAAGATTGTTGGGTCATGTTCATTTATCCATGTTATGTTTGTGGGCATGACTGTGGGGTTTGTAGGGGGCGGCAATGATGCAAGAACAAGCAACTTGGGTGAAATGTGTTAATCTAGGAGACTAATCCTCGAATAAATGGTACCAATTTCAGGGAATTATCCGAGAAAATCGGTAAAGATAAAGAAGCATGGGAGAGATGAACAAAGATTGTATTATGAATGAATGAATCAAGTAGTAGCTTGCACCAGTTATTTATATACCTCATTAGCTGCAATTTATAGCTAAGCTAACCAACTAATAGAATAACTATCTAACTACAACTTGGAACAATAGTAACTAATTCTATGAACAATGAACAGTAACACTTAACTTTTAAATTCTGTTGTAATAATTTTCTTCTTTCCTATTTAATCCCTTCTTCTCAACATTGTATCAATACCTCCTTGTTGAAGAAACTCCTTGTCCTCAAAAAATGGAATGTAGAGAATCTATGTTGCAACTCAGGCTCAAATTCCCAAGTAGCTTGAGTCTTATCAAGGTCAGACCATGTAACCAAAACTTGTTCCACAACTCTATTGCCTGTCTTCACAAGTCTTCTATCAATAATAGCCTCACGGCTAGGACAATAGGGACTTGACAGCTGAATAACAGGAGGATAAGTGGTACTAGAGGAACCTCTAAACACCTTTTCAATTGGGAAACATGAAAAAAAGGATGGGTAAGGACATCTGCTTGAAGTAACAACCTATAAGCCACTGCACCAATCATAGCATCAACAAGATAAGGTCCATAGTATTTGGCTGCTAGTTCAGGAAATGATCCTACAACAACAAAAGTTTGCCTGTAAGGTTGAAGCTTCAATAGACCCAATCTCCTACCATAAATGACTTGTCAGACCTGTGCTTGTTAGCAGTATCTCTCATTCTCTGTTGAGCTCTACCAATATGAAATTTTAACAACTGAATAGTGGATGCTCTAGTAACCAAAGATCGGTCAACCATTTCAGTAGCAGCCTAACCAGCTAAATAGGGAAGATGAATAGTCGGTTTTTTCCATACAAAACCTCATAAGAGGTACACTTAATAGTAGTATGATATATAGATGGTATTGTACCACCATTCAACCAAGGGTAAATAAGAGCACCATTCCTTAGGCTTGTCAGAGCAAAAACACCTCAAGTAAGTCTCCAATGTTTTATTCAACACTTCTATTTGTCCATCAGTTTGTGGATGGTATGCAGTAGTTCTCTAAAGCTGAACACCTTACAAATAAAACAATTCTTGCCAGAAATTACTAAGGAAGATGGAATCTCTGTCACTAGGTAATGTGTTAGGCATGCCATGCAACTTAAAGATATTGTCAAGGAAATATTGAGCCACTGATTGGGTTGTATAAGGGCGAGACAAAGCCAAGAAATTCCCATAGTTCCTCAATCTATCCACTACCACCAGTATAACTTCTTTACCATTGGACTTAGGCAAACCTTCAATGAAATCCAAACAAATGTTTGTCCAAACATCATCAGGTACTAGCAAAGGTTGTAAAAGACTTGGACTATGAGTAACATCATACTTATGCCTTTGACAAATATCACATTTGTTAATAAAATCTCTAGTGTCTTGCATCAGTGATTTCTAATAAAATAGTGATTGCAGTCTTTTAATAGTGGCATCCATACCAGAATGTCCTCCTTGGGTAGATTTATGCCAAAGAGCAATGATGAACCTTTTAAGATGAGCATCATTACCAACTATCAACCTACCCTTCATCTCAACTGGTTATGAAACCAAGTAAAAGATTTGTAAGGTGACGTTTGCACCTGACCAATAATAGCTTCTAGGTGTTGATCAATAGTCCAAGAGATATTAATTTGATCCAAAAGGGAACCATGAGGACCTAAGATAGAAATGGCTAGTAACTCAGCACTAGGATTCCTGGACAAGGCATCAACAACTTTGTTTTCCACCCCTTTCTTGTATTCAATGGCGAAATCAAATGCCATAAGCTTGGAGATACAGGACACCTGAAAATCAGTATGAATGAGTTGATTTAATAGATACTTGAGAGCTTTTTGATCAATTTTGACGATGAAATGCCTTCCCAATAAGTGATGAGACCATCGTGAAACAACAAAGAGCAATGCTAACAACTCTTTATCATAAACGCTTACAGCTTGATGTTTGGGTACAAAGGGCTTGCTAATATAAGCAAGTGAATGCCCTTATTGCATCAATACAACCGCTATACCCTTGCCACTAGTATCTGTCTCTACCACAAAGGTATGATTGTAATTAGGCATAGCCGAAACAAGAGTAGAAATTAGTGCCTATTTGAGTTCTTCAAAAGCCTTAGTAGAAATTTCATTCCACAAGAACCCCTCTTTCTTGAGTAGATCATGTAAGGGCCTGCAAATAACACCAAACCCCTTTATGAACCTTATGTAGTAACTAGACAGACCAAGAAATCCTCTTAACTACTTAAGATTGATAGGAAGTAGCCACTGTTGAACTGCTAGTATTTTCTTTGGATCAGTAGCAACACCTTATGCACTAATCACATGGCCTAAATACTTAGCTTTAGGCACCCCAAATGCATACTTAGCCATTTTCGCATACAACTGATGCTTAACCATAAGTTCAAACACCACATTAACATCAGCAATATGAGCAGACATAGAATTAATAAAGATTAAAATGTCATCAAAGAATACTAACAATGATTTCCTTAGTAATGGTTTGAAAACATAATTCATCAAGCTTTGAAATAAGGATAGTGCATTAGTCAGGCCAAAAGGCATAACCAAGAACTCATAGTGACCTTCGTGAGTTTTGAAAATTATTTATGAGCATCACTCTCAATCATTCTTAGTTAGTGGTTACCAGCAACACAGAAGCTCTATGTAATTCATCTAACAAATCTTCAATAATGGGAAAGGGAAATTTATCTTTTATAGTCAGCTGATTTAACTCCCTGTAGTCAACACATAACCTCCAACTACTATTTTTTTACCACCAACACAACAGGAGAAGCATAAGGACTAGAGCCGTGTTGAATTACACCTTCATCTAACATTTCCTGAACCAATTTCTCTATGATATCTTTTTTCACACCAGGATATCTGTAGGTCTTTTATTTACTAGATTTGCACACTCAATAAGTGGTATTTTATGATCAAATGATCCTCTATGTGGAATAATGTAGTAGGTGGCTCAAAGATAAAAGAAAACTCCTGCACCAATGTAGATAATGCAAGATGTAGGTCTGTACCTTGCATAGATTTGTGACAATATATCTTTGTTATTGTAGTATCAACCACCTCTATGATATAGCAGTTGGCCTTATATTCCATCTTCTTGATCAAGGAACTGGCCTTAAAGAACTTAAGCTGACAGGTAGCACCTCTCAACACATGCATCTTTCCTTGATACATAAATTCTATTACCCTGTTCTTAAAGTCAAACAGAATCCTACCAAGGGTATTTAACCATTGCACCCCCAGAACATTATCCACATTACCCAAGGGTAACAACAAAAAATCAGAAAAGAATGTGGTGCCCCGTAACAACCATTGCAAATTCTTGCAAACAAAAGCAGTTTGCACTTGTCTACCATCAGCCACACTAACAGATTATTCAACTACAGTACTGGCATTTTAACCCAACTTCTTGGCGACCCCTTAGTCAATGAATTTCTGGGTACTTCCAGTGTCAATTAGGACTTGTAAGGGTCTTTTCTCATGATAACCAGTGACCCTAATTGTTTGATATCCAACAACCCTAGTGAAAGCTTGTAATGAGATGGCCACCAGTTCCTCCGCACCTTTAGGAATGTCTAAACCTTCTTCTATCAATTTAGGTCCTTCTTATTCATTGATCTAATATTTTATGAATCAGTTTCTCTATTATATCTTTCTTCATACTAGGGTATTTATAAGGTCTTTTATTTACCGAATTTACAAACTCAATAGGTGGTACTTTATGATCAAATGATCCTCTATGTGGAGGTAATGTAGTAGGTGGCTGAAAGATAATAGAAAACTACTGTACCATTATAGATAATGCCGGATGTAGGTTTGTACTTTGCGTAGCTTGTATGTTGTGACAATATATCTCTGATATTGCAGTATCAACCATATCCATCATGTAGCAGTTGGCCTTATATTTTATTTTCTTGATGAAGGAGCTGGCCTTAGAGGACTTAAGTTGATTAGTAGCATATTTCAATATATGCCTCTTCCCCTGATACATAAATTCTATTGTTTTGTCTTTAAAGTCAAATAAATCCTACCAAGGGTATTTAACCATTGTACCCCTAAAACAATATCCACATTACCCAAGGGTAACAATAAAAATCAAAAGACAATGTGGTACCCTGTAACAACCGCTGTAAATTCTTACAAAACGATGCAGTTTGTATTTGTCTACCATCAGCTATACTAACAGATTGTTCAACTATAGTATTGGCATTGCAACCCAACTTCTTGGTCACCCCTTGGTTAGGGAAGTTATGGGTACTTCCAGTGTCAATTAGGACATGTAAGGGTCTTTTCTCATAATAACCAGTGACCCTAATTGTCTGATATCCAACAGCCTAGTGAAAGCTTGTAATGAGATGGTCATCAGTTCTTTCCCACCTTAAGGAATGTCAAAACCTTCTTCTATCAATTCAGGTCCTTTTTATTTATTGATCTAACATTTTCTGAACCAGTTTCTCTACTTCACACTAGGATATCTGTAGGATCTTTTATTTACTGGATTTGCAGACTTAATAAGTGGTATGGTATTTTATGATCATATGATCCTTTATGTGGAGGTAATGTAGTAGGTGTCTCAAAGATGATAGAAAACTATTGCACTAGTGCAGATAATGCAAGATGTAGCTCTCTACCTTTTGTAGCTTGTAGGTTGCAATATATCTCTAATATTGTTGTATCAACCACCTCCATCATATAACAATTGGCCTCATATTCCATCTTTTTGATCAAGGAGCTGGCCTTAGAGGACTTAAGTTGATTAGTAGTACCTTTCAATACATGCCTATTACCCTGATACATAAATTCTATTATTTTGTCTTTAAAGTCAAATAAAATCCTTCCAAAGGTATTTAACCGTTGCACCACCAAAACAATATCCACATTACCTAAGGGTAATAATAAAAATCAGAAGAGAATATGGTGCCCTGTAACAACCACTGTAAATTCTTACAAACAGATGGAGTTTGCACTTGTCTTTCATCAGCCACACTAGCAGATTGTTCAACTATAGTATTGGCATTACAACCCAACTTCTTGGTCACCCCTTGGTCAGGGAAGTTATGGGTACTTCCAGTGTCAATTAGGACATGTAAGGGTCTTTTCTCATAATAACCAGTGACCTTAATTGTCTGATATCCAACAGCCCCAGTGAAATCTTGTAATGAGATGGTCATCAGTTCTTTCCCACCTTAAGGAATGTCAAAACCTTCTTCTATCAATTCAGGTCCTTTCCATGCATTGATCTAACATTTCCTGAACCAGTTTCTCTACTTCACACCAGGATATCTATAGGATCTTTTATTTACTATATTTGTAGACTCAATAAGTGGTATTTTATGATCATATGATCCTCTATGTGGAGGTAATATAGTAGGTATCTCAAAGATGATAGAAAACTTTTGCACTAATGCAGATAATGCAGGATATAGGTCTGTACCTTTCGTAGCTTATGTGTTGTGACAATATATCTCTGATATTGTCGTATCAACCACCTCTATCATGTAGTAGTTGGCCTCAGATTCTATCTTCTTGATCAAGGAGGTGGCCTTAGAGGACTTAAGCTGACTGGTAGCACCTCTCAACACATGCCTCTTTCCTTGATATATAAATTCTATTATCCTATTCTTAAAGTCAAATAGAATCCTACCAAGGGTATTTAATCATTTTACCCTAAAAACAATATCCACATTACCCAAGGGTAATAACAAAAAATCAGAAGAGAATGTTGTAAATTCTTGCAAACAGATACAGTTTGCACTTGTCTACCATTAGCCGCACGAACAGATTGTTCAGCTATAGTACTGGCATTACAACCCAACTTATTGGCCACCCCTTGGTCAATGAAGTTATAGGTACTTTCAGTGTCAATTAGGACTTGTAAAGATCTTTTCTCATGATAACTAATGACCTTAATTGTATGATATCCAACAGCCTTAGTGAAAGCTTGTAATGAGATGGCCATCAGTTCCTCCTCACCTTGAGGAATGTCTAAACCTTCTTCTATCAATTTAGGTCCTTCCCATTCATTGATCTAATATTTTATGAATCAATTTCTCTATGATATCTTTCTTCACACCAGGGTATCTATAGGTCTTTTATTTCCTGAATTTGCAGACTCAATAAGTGGTATTTTATGATCAAATGATCCTCTATGTAGAGGTAATGTAGTAGGTGGCTCAAAGATAATAGAAAATTATTTCACCAATGCAAATAATGTAGGATGTAGGTTCGTACCTTGCGTAGCTTGTATGTTGTGACAATA
Source organism: Capsicum baccatum var. pendulum (assembly GCA_030864225.1). Taxonomy (NCBI): domain Eukaryota; kingdom Viridiplantae; phylum Streptophyta; class Magnoliopsida; order Solanales; family Solanaceae; genus Capsicum; species Capsicum baccatum. The sequence continues at coordinate 46,187,883 of CM061554.1, forward strand.
TATCTCTGATATTGTAGTATCAGCCATATCTATTATATATCAGGTAGCCTTAGTTTACATCTTCTTGATCAAAAAGTTGGCCTTAGAGGCACCTCTCAACACATGTCTGTTCCCCTGATACATAAATTCTATTATCCCGTTCTTAAAGTCAAACAGAATCTTTCCAAGTGTATTTAACCATTGCACCCCCAGAACATTATCCACATTACCCAAGGGTAACAAAAAAAATCAGAAAAGAATATGGTACCTTGTAACAACCACTGCAAATTCTTGTAAGCAGATACAGTTTGCACTTGTGTTCCATCAGTCGCACTAACAGATGGTTCAACTATAATACTGGCATTGCAACCCAATGTTTTGGCCACCCTTTGGTCAATGAAGTTATGGGTACTTCCAGTGCCAATTAGGACTTGTAAAGGTCTTTTCTCATGATAACTAGTGATCCTAATTGTCTGATATCCAACAGCCATAGTAAAAGTTTGTAATGAGATGGTCATCAGTTCCTCCTCACCTTGGGGAATGTCGAAACCTTCTTCTATCAATTCAGGTCCTTCCCATTCATTAGACATACTCTCATCCATCAATTCTACCATAAACAATAGTTTGTTGGCCCTACAATTATGTCCAACATATTTCTCATCACAAAAAAAATACAGACCTTTAGACCTTTTTGCATCTATTTCAATAGTAGTGAACCTTCTAAACTTTTTAGGTTTAGCTACATTAGGATGATATGTAGAGATTTTTTGGTAATTGGATGGCCTAAACTGATTTGGAGCTAGTAAGATTGCATTAATCCCCTTTTGAGCCTGCTTAAAACCCCAGGTCTGAGCTTGAGCCTCAAACACCCTTTCCTGCAACCTTGAAATCTTGTAAGCTTGGGACAAGGTCTTGGGTGCTTGAATTTTGACTACCTTATTCAACTCTGGCTTCAACCTCCTTAAATAACAGCTTATAGAATTCTCATTTGATAGATTAACTGCTTTTAATAACCTATCAAATTCTGCATGATATTCTCTAACACTGCCAGTTTGCCTTAAATTTTTCAAAGCCTCCATTGGGTCTTCAAATCCATCCCCAGACCTCTCATTTAGGGCTAACACATACTCAATCCATGAGAGTTCAGAAGTAGTATTTCTAGAGTTCATATACGACCTATGCCATGCAATAGCTTCACCATCCAAATGGATGGAAGCCACCTTCACCCTCTATTCAAACGAAATTTTCTTCATAGAAAAGACTTTATCAACTTTGTATAACCTAGTGCGTAATTCAAAACCAAAAAAATGAAGGAACTCCAATTTGGAGAATCGAGTAAAAAATTGTCCATTACCATAATTTCTAGCTCCATGGAAATCCTTATTGTAACCTTTATTATTTTGCATTCCAGCTGGACAACTTCTGATGGTGGAAAATTCAGCTCTTCCCTGCTCCTTTTTTTCTCCTTGGACATCAACGATCCCAGGGTTTCCTTGAGTCCCAATAGTTCTTTATCATCTTGAACATTTCTTTCATAAATGCTCGACACTCCTTCCATTAATTTCTGCAACTGATCTTGAATCTGAGAAAGCTTACCATCGACTTCCTCATTCGATTTGTCTGAGTTTTTATCATGAACTACCATGATTGATTGAGCCGAGAAATGACTGGCTCTGAAATCAATTGATGCAAGAACAAGGAATTTGAGCGAAATGTGTCAATCTAGGAGAATAATCCTCAACGAAGATGGTACCAATTTCAGGCAATTATCCAATAAAATCAGTAAAGAGAAAGAAGAATGAGAGAGAAGGACATAGATTGTATTATGAATGAATGAATCAAGTAGTAGCTTACATCAGTTATTTATACACCTCATTAGCTGCAATTGACAACTAAGCTAACTAACAAAATAACTACAACTTGGAACAATAGTAACTAATTTTGTGAACAATGAACAGTAATACCTAACTTTTAAATTCTACTGTAACAATTTTCTTTCTTCCTATTTAATCCCTTCTTCTCAACATTGTATCAGGCAACCCCCTGTGATGCACGTAGCAAGGGGGTAAAGGACTGGGGTCTAGGATTTATTAAGTACTTCATAGGCTGCTTTAAATTACTTGGAGAACATCCTAAACCATCTAGGATTAGGGTTTTTCGCGATCTATAAACTTGGCTTACTTGGTATATTTATATTATCTTTCATTGCGGAATAATAAGAGTTGGTAATTGGCCGTGGGTTTTCTTTCCTTTGAGGGTTTCCCACGTTAAATTGAATGATCTTTCTTTTTGTCATTATTACGTTCATTAATCGTTGTCTCATAATAACTGATACCAGAGCTCAATTAAGGTGTGAGCGATGGGGGGCAAAGGGAAGATACATATCGAGAGACTCAATGAAAATAATTTTAGAATTTGGAAGATACAGATAGAGGATCACCTCTACCAGAAGGATCTTTACCCGTCTCTTGGAGGAATGAAGCCGGTAGAACTGGAACAACCAAAGTGAGATGTGCTGGATCGACAAGCTTTGGGTGCAATTCATCTATCACTAGCATCATCAATTGCCTTCTACAACTCCAAGGAGAAAACAACCAAGGATCTCATGGATGCATCGAGGAGGATGTATGAAAAACCATGACATCAAATAAGGTATTCCTAATGAAAAAACTATCTAATATGAAGATGACTAAGGGTAAATCTATGGGAGTGCATTTGAATGATTTTAATACTGTCACGAGAAAGAGTATGCAGGAATAAACTTTATGAATGAGATCATGACTTTATTGATTCTATCAAGCTTGCCCAATTGCTGGGATGATCTAGTGATGCCCATAAGTAGTTCAATGGTTGCAGGATTGAGTTTGAAGACGTTCTGAGTTCTCTGCTGACCGAGGAGTCACAAAGAAACTTTCAACTGTATAATGATAGTACCGGTATTGCATTGAGCATGGATGAAAGAGGCACTAGTCAAAAGGATGGTAATAACAAAGGAAAGTCGTGTTCTAAGTCTATACAACCATCTAATTAACAAAGGAGGTCCTACTTTCTGTTGGAATTACAGACAACCAGGTCATAAGAGACTCTATTGCAAGACACCTGCCAAGCAATAAGAGAAGAACTACGAGGGTTCATCATCAGAAGAACTACAAGGGTTCATCATCAGATTCGTTTAATTATACTAATTAATCATATCATCTTGACAAAACTTTAGTACTCACATGTGTTTTAGAGAACGAATTTTGGTTATTAGATTCTAGAGCATGTTCATACTACTTCAACATGGAGTACCTTTCCAACTATGAATATGGTAATTTTAGCAAGGTGTCTCTTGGAGAAAATGAACCCAGTGAGATCGTTGGGAAGGGGTATGAGAAAATGAATTTGATGAATGGTGAAAAGCTGAAACAGAAGAAAGTTTGACATTTAGCAAATTTAGCACGAAAGTTGGTTCTTGTTAGTCACTTATCAGATGTTGGTTCTGTTGTCACTTTTAATTAAAATTTGTGAAAGATTACCATGTATAATTTGGTGATAGCATAAGGGAAGATAGATGAGACTATGTACATAACACCCACTTAGGATGGCTCTCTAAGTAGCATTAATAAGACGTTTTCAGAGAATGATGCAGGTTTATGACACGAGGCTTGAGCACATGAACGTGATGGGATTAAAGGTAATGATCTCAAAAAGAAATTGGATAGTGTAACTTCTGTTGATTAGTTTTGTAAGGACTGTTTTCCAAAACAGAAGAAAGGCAGCTTTTCTAAATAAATATGAGATCGTAGAAGTAAAAAGCTGGAACTTGTTCACATAGATATTTGGGGACTATCCTAGGTGCCTTCAATTAATAACTCTTAGTATTATGTTACTTCTATTGATGACTATAATAGAATGATTTGGGTTCATTTCATGAAAGATAAATATGAGGTATTTGACATCTTTTAGAAGTGAAAATCTCTGGTTGAGAATGAGACAAGTATGAAGCTGAAAATCATAAGGCTAGAGAATGGAGGTAAGCACTGCAACAAGCAATTTAAAGACTATTGTGATGCAAACAGAATCACAAGAGAGCTGACTACTTTGGCTACACCACAATAGAATGTGATAGCTAAACGGATGTACATAACCACTGCTGAAAGAGCTAGAATCATGATGATTAGTGTCAGATTAGCTAAATGTTTCTGGTTGAAACTGTGAATACTGCTGTATACTTGATCAACTAAGAACCTTCAACACCCATAACATGTGAATTGTCTCGAGAAGTATGGACAAGTAAGAGGTAAAACTCTTGCATATAGAGTTTTTGATGCTTTCCCTATGTTATATGAATGCTAATACGAGATCCAAGTTAGATGTAAAGTCCAAAGTTTGCACTTTCTTAGGCTATGGTGATGGAAACTTTGTAAATATACTCTGGGAATATGAATATACCAAAAGGTAATAAAGAGAAGACTGTAGTGTTAAATATAAGTGTTCTGCATAAGGACAAGAAGAGTGTAGTGTTCAATATAAGTGTTCTGCATAAGGACAAGTTCAAGGAGAAATCGAAACAAATAAAATCAGTATTTGCTGAACCTAAAGACGACAAGAACACTAATGTTGAACTGAATGATGCAAATCTGATTCACATGAGGAGGACTAACAAGAAATAATAGAGGCACTCATTTTGTTGTGAAGGTCTCTAATACAAAGGTCTCCTAACAGATGAAATTGTCCATTATTAATTACTACTAACAGATGTTGATTAACCTTGCCGCCATTTTAATAAGGCAATGCAGGTTGATAACAAGTCAAAGTGAATTTAGGTCATAGATTAATAAGTGGACTCACTTCGTATAAATCAAACTTGGGACTTGGTCAAACTGCCAGAAGGGGAAGAAGATAATTCAGAATGAATGGATGTACAAGGTTAAACAGGATCATGATGGCTCAACGAGATACAAGTCAAATTTGGTAGTAAAAGGTTTTCAACAGAATGTAGGTATTGATTTAACTGATATTTCTCTCATGTGGTTAAAATTTCCTACTATTCGAGTTGTGTAAGTTTTGTTGCGGCATAAGATATACTTTTAGAGCAACTAGATGTAAAATAATATTTTTCACGGAGATCTAGAGGAAGATTCGTATATGGAGCAACCTAAAGGGTACATAGAGGTTGATAAGAAAAATCTGATGTGTAGACTGACGAAGAGTTTCTATGGTTTGATCTGTTAGGACCGCATGCAACTCCACCTGAACTCCGCACTAGTATGATATTGTTCGCTTTGGGCCAAGCCCTCACGAATTTGTTTTTGGGCACCTCCCAAAAGGTCTCATACAAATGGAGTTGGGTGGCACTTAGATATATGACATTCTTCCTCTATTTCTCCGATGTGGGATTGATTTGCATCCCAACATGATCAAGCACCAAGATGGTGTAACTTAAAATTTGATGGGTTTATAATGACTATTGACTTTACTTGGTGTAATGGTGATCATTATTGTTACTTTAAGAAGTTTGTAAATTCGTACATTATTTTACTCTTGTACGTGAATGCCATATTAGCGACAAGTTCTAATATGTATGAGATCACAAGATGAAGGAGCAAATGGCTAGCGATTGTTTACTGGTGGATATTAGTCTTGTGAAAAAGATTTTAAGGCTAAAAATTGAAGAGATGGAAGAAATAAGTTGTTAAAGTTGAATCAGAAAGATTATGTATGAGATCACAAGATGACGAAGCAAATGGCTAACGATTGTTTAATGGTGGATATTAGTCTTGTGAAAAAGATTTCAAGGCTAAAAATTGAAGAGATGGAAGTTGTTAAAGTTGAATCAGAAAGATTAAATTGAAAAGATCTCGAAGAGGTATAACATGGAGGATGCCAAGACGGTGAGAACTCCTTTGGTAGGTCACTTAAATAACATCTCGAACCAACTCAGCTCAAAATCTGGTGAAGAGAAGAGTTGAATGGAGAAGATACCATTTATATTAGGTGTGGATAGTCTCATGGATACTATGGCATATACAAGATTGGATATTTTCTATGACGTGGGAGTAATGAGTAGATTCACGTCAAATTCTAATATAAAACCCTGAAATGTTATGAAGTGGATTTTGAAATTTGAGGTACATGTTAGTGACAAAGTATTTATTTGTCTTTTTCTATACAGGTGGTAGAATCATTTTAAAAGATTTTATTGATTCAAATATGGCTAGAGATGTTAATGGTAAGAGTACTACTGGCTATTTGTTTACTTTTGAAAGGCGACACTCAATAGGAGCTTAAGATTGCAAAATATCACTGCATGCCTTGTTAGGCAAAACATATATGTGGCTGCAACATAAACATATTCTCCTATATATAAGAAGCCACGGTGTAGCAGCTGAAGCACACACGAGACCGTCAACATTTCTGCGTGTTTGGTTGTTTCATGATTTTACTATATTACCCTTAATTAGTTATTATATGTCATTTACGTATTAAGAAAAAATATTTAATTAAAAAATAAAATAGACATTTATGACATGTCTTCTTCAACTGCTTCAATCGTAATTTTAATATATCACTCCTAATTAATTATTATAAGTCATCTCAGTATTAAAAAATTAATAATATTTAATAAAGAATGTCAATGTGTCATTTATGTATTAGCAACTGTAATTTTACTATATCACTCCTAATTAATTATTATAAGTCATCTATGTATTAAAAAGTTAATAATATTTAATAAAAAAGGTCGATATGTCATTTACCTATTAGAAAAATTAATATTATTTAATAAAAAGGTAAAATAGACATTTATGACATGTCTACTTTAGCTGTTTCGACCGTAATTTTACTATATCACTTCTAATTAATTACTATAAGTTATCTAAGTTTTAAAAAATGAATAATATTTAATAAAAAAGTCAAATAGACATAAAATGATAAATTAACTTCGATGTGAGTGGAGTTGCTCAAGCTCCACTCTATCGACATGCCTGCTAAGCATGGGTCTACTTTGAAAAATCTTATATTTTTCTCCGTTTTAATTTATTTGACTGATTAAATTACATTAAAAATATTATAAATGAAAATAATAAACTTAAAATATTTATTATATATTTGATAATTACTATGTGAAAAGTAATATAAATTACAATAATTAACAGTTGTAGATATATTTTTTTTTAAATTGATTGATCTCGAAATTATATGAGTGTCATTAACAACTTAAAATATTCTTATACAAATTTCATTAATCTAAACATAATAATATATGTCTAATTTAGAATTTATTAACTAAATGAATAAAATTTTTAATTAAATGATAAATTACACATAAGTAGAATTCTTAAGTATCAATTGGACCGTACGTAGCACGTCTAGCGAACTAGTATATAGAGATGATTTGGTTAAAGAGCTTGTTGAAGAAACTTGATTGGTAAAGAAGGGAATGCAGGCCGAACAGTAATAGCCAATTGTCATTTAATTAGCAAAGAGCTCTGATCTGAACATTATCATTCAAGGGCGAATCCCATTTAAGTATCATTTCATTCAGTCACTCTTAGAGGAAGATAAAGATTCATTCAAGTTGAATAAGATTCACACAGATGAGAGTCATGTAGATATGTTAACAAAATAAATTAACTACAGGGAAGTTTGAGATGTGCTCGATTTCTTTAAGCCCAGCTAACTAGAGGTTATCTGAAGTCACCAACTCTAGAGAACTGTTATGTTTGTGGGTTGACTATGGAAGCCCCTTCTGTGATGGACAAATCAAGGGGCTGTAGTATTAACGTTAGGATTTCTTAGTTCATATGTTATTTGAAAAAATTACTTGGATCAAATCCCAAGGATTTTCGCAGCTAATGTAGACATGGCTTACGTGGACGTATTTATATCATCTTTTATTGGAAAATATTAAGAGCTGGTAACTTTGTTTTCTTCCCTTCAGGAGTTCCCATATTAAATTGTGTTCTTTTTTCTTCATTATTATTTTTATAATAGTTATTTCATAACAATCCAACCAAGGTCTGTATAACACTTCATTCTATTCGGATTTTGACTCCTATTTGAAATTGATTATGTATTTAAGAGAAGAAACAATTTATAAGCTATATTCATAAGAGATATTTGAGAAGGCAACTACTTTAAGAATAAAAAGAGGATATGTTGTTTCTTGTCATCATTGGATCAATTTGATTTTGAATGAAAGTTCTTAACATCTGGTTCTTGAATTTGAAAGGTGGAGATTGAATTTCGAGGCATGCAACTTCAAATTTTGACCACGAACAACAATGTCATTTTTGATTTATTTCTCTGATTTCTTTAATTAATTGTTACTGCAATTGTTGTTGTGCTTGACACATATTGAGTCGCCATTTTTGAAAAACTTTTATAACCCTCCTTTTATTATAGTGAGACTTTTTAAATCTCCATTTTATGTGGATTTACCTTCAATTTGAAGGAATTTCATTCAAGAATCTCTAGACACTACATGCTTAAAAATTGATAATGACAATTGTTTCCTGCTAAAGCAATCTATGAACTTTTTAAATACACGATTTATAATCTTATTCTTGAATAAGATGTCTTTAGAACGTGTGTTAATTTTAATAATGTCGTACATTTACTGTGAATTTTTAACATTATGTCCGGTCCTGGAAAACTCTTTCTGTTACTTTGACAAATTCAACTTAATAGTGGTAGGGTAACCATGAGATATACCAAAAACTGTGTAATATTGAGTGAGAAAGTAAGGATAGTGGCAAGGGTTCATCCTCTCAGTTAGATATTTTATTTATAGAAGAAGATCAAAGGAGAGATAAAACAAGAAGTTTAGGGAATAGTATTAAAAGCATAAACAAGTAGGTCTAGGTACCAAAATTATTTGTGTAATCATTGTGGTAATGAAGGACATACGAGAAGATTTACCTATAAGCTTAAACAAGACATTAGAGAAGGAGAGAGAGATGAAAATAACAGGAACAATGTTGTTGATGTTATTCTACATGACCTTTTCTTTGCCTACCACAAAAATATCATCAATTCAGTATCCCATAAGATCAATTTCATAGTAGATTTTGGAGCTACAATCTCATATCAAATTGAAGAAAGACTTCTCTTATACTTTTGGTGATTTTAGGATGTCATCAGACATGGGCAATACTGAGGAGGTTAAAGTAATTGGTGTTGGCGCAATTTGCTTGAAGACTAATAATGATTCAACGTTAGTTCTTCAAAATGTCTACCACATGCTCCAGACATTTATTTAAATTTAATCTTTGCAGAAAAAATAGATGATAAACATTACTATAATGTCTTTTTAATGACCAATGGACGCTCATCGAGAACTTGTTTATGATTTGAGAAAGTAGGATTTCGATGGTTCATGTCATTTATGTAGATTTGGATCTTTCATTCCGACCTTACTGAGGAGGCATCCCGTGGGCTTCTAATATAAACAAAGCTGAAGAAATGTGTCTATTGCTTAGCTGAAAAACAGAAAAAGATTTTCTATTGTAGTCATTTCTCTTCAAGAAAGCTTGAAATAGTGAAGCAAGTACCTGACTTGTGTGGTACTTTTAAAGTGAGGTTCAAGTATTAAAGTGGTGCACTTTCTTTTGTTACTGAAGAATCTAATCAAACACATAATTTGCAGTATTATTAAATTCGTTTCACTAGTTTAATAGTGTAATCACATATGTATAAAATATAAATTACATCGAAAGTTCACAGTCTATGAATCATAACTTGTTACAGAAGATTGTTTCAAACGTTGGTAGAGATTACTTTGATCTTCACAGAAATCTTCAACTAAAGTTGTTCGCACAAGAATAAAAGTTTTTGGAGAGAAAGAGAGAGGGAGAGAGTACCAGAAGAACGTCGTTTTTTTTTTTTTTTTTCTAATTTTTATCTTATCTTAAGAGACATAACTCTTCAATTAATTCCCAACAGACACAACTCTTCTCTTTTCCTAATTACTAATTTAACTATATAAATAATTATATATATATATATATATATATATATATATATATATATATATATATAACGTCGTTTTTTTTTTTTTCTTCTAATTTTTATCTTATCTTAAGAGACATAACTCTTCAATTAATTCCCAACAGACACAACTCTTCTCTTTTCCTAATTACTAATTTAACTATATAAATAATTTTATATATATATATATATATATATATATATATATATATTATTTAATATGAATTTGGATTGACCCATATGGATGACCTGTCCAATTTCCTTCAGTTACTTCCACTAAATGCCATTCTCGCAAGCTTGGTATATATATATATATCCTTTGAAATTCAAAGATTAAGCACATAATGTGTTCAACAAATTTCAAGCCTTATCTGAAAAATTATTAATTCGAAGAAATTAAAATGCATTCGCACTAATAATGGTAGTGAATATTTTGGTCCTTTTGATGTATATGTATACTGTAGGAGTGAGGAAATAGTTACTTGCCTGGACCTGGACATAGTTGCTCATAGAATGTCGCCTGGCCGCAGCTATTTTGGCAACGACAATGAAACGAACAAGTGCAACAACCATCATCCAATACTGTCCCCTTTGATTCCTAACTTTATCGTCTCCTGCATGCATGCATGCAAGTGATGGAAATTACACTTGATCAATAACTCATCAAATATATTACCGTATATTTTTCTTCATCAAGAAGGAGGATTAAATAACAATTATTTTATGTAAAGATAGTTAAGTTTCACGATCGTTAAAAAATATAATTAAGGGGGTTTGTGTCAGACTGTTTTTGTGTATTATAATATAGAACATAAAATCCTTACAATTATGACAAAACATATTTAGCTACGGATGGATTTGACAGTCAAAACTTCTATTAAAGGAAGTTATAAACATATCCAGAAGTAAATATATGTGATAAATTTAACACATTATCCAACATATTATTCGACAGTGATTTTTGTAATATTCTATCCCTGCTCAGTGGCGGAGTCAGAATTTTCACTAAAAAAATTCATAAGTAAATATAAAAACTAATTGAAGGGAGTTCAATATCTAATATATATACATAAAAAATAATTTTAACCATCTATATATAGTATAATTCCGCCGAGGGGGTTCGGACCCCTACACCAAGTGTAGCTCCGCTCCTGTCCCTACCTAAAGACATGCCATATGATCAAAGTATTCTTAAAGTTTAAACTATACGTATTTAGGAATAAAATCACAATTTAAAAGAAGCAGTTAAAAAAGTGAGTAATGTTTTCTCAAGATATGCACAGATATTATTGAAATTCTAATCATGACAAGTCAAGGACATCTTCTCTACACGATGCATGGAAGCTTAATGTTTTCTAATTATTTCATATTTAGTTGATCAAAATATTTTAAGAAATATTTTGTGTTGTAAAATAAATTTCATAAGTAATATTTCAAGTTCATCTCCTTCCCACTCACCCAAAGCCCCCAACTCACCCCATAGTGTTTTGTTGAATTACATATAAATTCACTTGAAATAATATTTTTGTGGCATATTTATTAAACATTAGAAAATAAGTAAAGACCGCCACTTATAAAGGATTTTACTTAAGGTGTGTTCGGAAGGAAATTATTTTCTAATTTTTCATGTTTAATTGTCAAAATATTTTAAAAATTCTTTTCTCTAGAAAAATAAATTTCATAACGGAAAAACCCTTACAATTATGACAAATCATATTTAGCTACGTATTGATTTGACCGTCAAAACTTCTATTAAAGGAAGTTATAAACATATCCAGAACTAGAAGTAAATATATATGATGAATTTAACACATTATCCAATATATTATTCGACAGGTGTTTTTTGTAATATTCTATACCTACCTAAACACATGTCATATGATTAAAGTATTCTTAAAAGCTTAAACTATACTTATTCAGAAATAAAATCACAATCTAATAAAAACACTTAAAGAGGAAGGGAGGGACGATTAATATTTTTTTCAAGATATGCAGTCATTAACTACTATTGAAATTCCAATCGTGACGAAACAAGGATATCTTCACTACACGATGCATGCAAGCTTAATATTTTTTAATTTTTTTATGTTTAATTGATCAAAATACTTTGGGAAATACTTTTTCTTGTAAAACAAATTTCATAAATGATTACAAGTTCATTTCCTTCCCACTCATCCAATGCCCTCAACTTACCCCATAGTGTTTTGTTATATTACATATAAATTCACTTGAAATAATATTTTTGTGGCATATTTATCAAATATTAGAAAATAAGTAAAGACGAGCACTTATATAAAGGATTATACTTAGGGTGTGTTTGGAAGGAAAATATTTTCTAATTTTATCATGTTTAGTTGGTCAAAATATTTTCTCTAGAAAATAAAATAAAATTTCGTAACTAACTTTCCAAGTTCATTATCTTATCCCGTATACCTCCAACGCCCACTGGCCGACCCACTCCTTCCCACCCTAGTATTTGTTAGATTACATGTACATGATGTTGAGATAATATTTTTTGATTTATTTATCAAACACTACAAAATAAGTAAAAACCGATCACATATGTACTAAGCATGAGAAATATTTTCCCTCCTACCAAATTACACACCCTTAGTGTTACAAGTTCTGCGCAGCTTCCTCATAAAGCAAGTGAAACAAGAAAATATGAGACGATACTAAATAAACGCGCTTCGTTTATATGGTTGATAAGTCAAAAATGATGGGCTTTCTAATTAACTGAAAAATAGACAACTTATAATAAGCTCTTCATTAGCTGAGAATTATCATTTATCACTTCTTTTGGAGATAAGAATTTAGCATGAAGAAAATAATATTTTTATTAGTTTTCATCATCAACATTAGTAATAACTAATAAGTAAACTCAAAATTCTTCTTAATTTTTCCGAAAGAAAAGGCAAATTTGAGTCCTAAAATGAATATTGTTTCTTTTTTTAGTTTTTATTTTTCTTAATTTAAGTGTGATTCATTGAAGCAGTAGAAAGGGTTTCTTTTAAGTAATTTAGAGTCAAAAACATTTTTAAGGACATCAGGAGCATATTATGTCATTCTTCAGAATTAAATGGTTCAATGTAGACAACAAAAAACAACGAAGTTGAATATCATGGAAAAAAGTTAGATAATTACTAAATGAACGAGAACATTTTATATCATGTTTGTTAATTAGTAGATGTTTGTCACCTGGTTAAGACTGATAAGGTAATTAGCTTAGACTCTCTTGCTTATACTTATCCTTATTATGATTTTTTAAAATTTTTTATTATTAATAAAAGATCACTAAATACAATACTGTCCGCGGGTGTAAATTCATCAAAAAGGAAACATTTTTACTAGTACTAATGTTCTACATCTTTTCTTTTATGCTTTCATGATGAATATAAAGCCAATGGTCAAATATTCTATTTATACGCGTAAACGTGAGAATTTACTTCAATTTTTTTGTATAACAACAATTAACTCTTCTATGAGTGTGCTTGTACACTAAAATTGTTTTTTAAAACAGAAGAGTCATGTATATATAAATCATATTTACGAAAAAACATATAAGAGAGAAATTCTTCTTCCAGTAGTAAATAATCTCAACCCGTAATAAACCATCAAAGCGAAAAGAAAAATCACAACAACCTTCACTCCGATTCATTTTAGAATTTGGATTTGCATCTTCTCTTGAAAAAAGAAGATTCTGAAATATTTTCATTATTTTATGTTGTATTTAACTTATACATTCTAAGAATCGTGACTCTACAAATCTATCCTCATAAAATATATAAAGTAGTGTTCAAAACGATAATCTAATTGAGAGTTTATTAGGATTGAAAAATAGTTCTCAACCTGGATATATATATTAATATGTTGGGATCTAGAGGCGGAGCCTGGATTTGAGGTATGGGGCTTCTGAATTATAAGACAAAACAACGATTTCAAGCTAATATATATAAACCCCCAAACTAACTAACAAGTACTGATATTTGATAAAATTAAAAAGTCACGAACTACCCAAACAGTTTATATTTTTTTTTTTTAAGAAAAAACATTACATAATTTTATTTTAGATTAAAAACGTCGTTCTTTTTACTTTTTTTAATTATAAGCTTTCTGTTTTTTAAAAAAGATTAACAAAATGATAGAAGACGTCACATTTTTATTTCTTTCAATTATACAAGTTTATGTTTTTTCATCAAAATACAAAAGATCTATATATTGAGAAAATAAAAAAATTGAGAAAGAGAAAAATGATGCAAAGTGCGCAAAGATCAAAAAGCAAAAGTAATTAAAAAATATGTTGCAGCAGGTTTCGAACCCACATCTTGGGGAAAGAAGGCCTTTTGTTGCGCACACACAACCACTGGCCATCTGCTTGCATTTTGATGTGGGTTTCCAGCTATATAACTATATATATTTTGTGATTTTTCAGTACAAATATATGCCCTACGCAAAATCTATTGGGTTCACCCGAACCCCCGTATTACACTGTAGCTTTGTCTCTGTTGGGATCTCCTTCATTATTAAATAATATAATATAAAAATACAATTTTTAATAAAGAATTATCATGTGATTTTGGTGACCCTAATAATATTGTTAATTTTCTTATGGGGGAGTTCGAGGATGAGGAGAATTTAGACTTTTTATATGATTGTGAAAATACTTATGAGCTTGTTTTTGACACTCTAAAATATCACTATTTTTTATTAAAAATTTTCACGGAAAAATATTCAGTGACTATCTTCACAGATATTCTGATTAAATCCGCGAAAAAAAAAAAGAAAAAACATTTTCATATAGAAAAATTAAAAAGCTTCTCAATATTTCAATGAGAATCTATTCCTGGTTTTTCAGTGATTAATTGGCCGGTTCAGTAAGAATTGGGTAAGATGTTTTTATAAGATAAATTTACTATTGATTCACATTTAAAAAAAAAAAACTTTATTTCTAACAGTGTGAAGTTGAGTTAGGCCTATTTGACGTGCCCGCCCGCTGGTGAACTGAAAAACTAGGAAAAAGAATTCACATGAATTTGAGTACGTGGAGTATTAAACAAATTCCGGGCAACTTGTTCTCACCTACTTGCTCCTCGGAATGATTCAGAAAAGGCCTAATTTCATCAGCTGAATTTGCCAACATCAAATCAACCTGTTCACCCAAAAGAATCAACCATTAAAAAAAGAGGAAGCTGACAAAGTGGCCTGTTATAGGTGGTATACTTCACTGTTCTATATATAGCTGCTCTTTATTGCAATTTTAGTGAAATTCGTACACATATATTTGGCCAAAAGTATATACTAGTTCCTCCGTCTCAAAATATTAACAGGTTTAGATTTTGCACAAATTTTAAGAAAAAATTAACGAAGAATGTAATTTGACTAATATATCACTTATTATTCTTTAATCTTTATCTATTTTATTAAGTAGATAGGATAATTAAGGTTAAAGATAAAGTTGGAAAAGAATTATTAATACTCTCTTATTTTTTAAACTGACAACTATTTTGAGACAAGCTGCATCCAACACCTACTACTGGTTAAAGTATTTAGTATTGAATATACCCATTTTACGTTTGGAAAGTTATGAGTTCATATAGTAACTATATAGTATGTTATAATTTAAATAAATTTTTATACATAAATTTATGTTCTGATCCGTTCTAGGAACTATTGAATTGAGGTTCAAATGAACCTGATAATGTAAAACTGCATCAGACCCTATTGATCAATCACTATGATCAATTAGAGTGGATTGATGAGTTTAACTCAACCAATTGACGTGACACTTTATTATGTACTATTATGTAGAGGTACATACCTCGGAAGGAGTATGGTTGGCGGCATGTAGTATTGTGGTTGCTTGAATAAGCAACAGCAACCACAACCTACACCACCCATTCGACCGCGGAGTTGCCGGAGTGGTCTGATCAAGTGAGTTGCAGTTTTCCATATTCGACTTCAACACGGTTTGCAAATGCAGAAAAGATTCATCAAGGTACATTTGCGTTAGAGCTAGGCTTATATATGTCTTTCATTTTTGTATATAGTCCTTATATTTTGAAATGGTACACACTTAACCCCTCCTTTTATTGGCATCTATGGCACAAGAATTGTAATTTCAATAATATATAAGAGTAATTTCTTTGAAGAAACTATTGTCCGTGTATTTGGATTACAAAGGGGAGAAACATTTCATTAAATACGTATTTATCTTGCAAAACTCTAAAAAAACAAAATGACACTGAATTATTTAGTTTGAGCATATCTATCGATATCTATATCTATCTAATGATATTATCTATTTATAATCTATAATCTATAATCTATCTATATCTATAATCTATATGTATAATATATTAAAAGTGTAACTTAGAAAAATGATTTGAAAAATAAATTAAATAAATTCTCCAAAAGATGTTGAATTTAATTATTGTATTCATCTTTATTATTTTAAAAAATATCCTTATTTAGTGTAACATTTGAACTCAATAAAGTAAGGTTCATGCGCGAGGCGTGTATACCTAAACTAGTACTATTAAAAGTGTGAACGACCTTAGAAATGTTGTTTGAATTTTTTGCCCTTTATTATAAGACTTTGCTTTAGACAATATCGTCTTTTCACTATTTTTCTAATATCTAAAATTTAAAAATTAATTAAATATATTTATGGTAAAACTCTTTTCTTATTAGAAGTCATCAGAATTAATGACAACAAATACTTTTTTTCATTATTTTAAAATTTTTATAATAACAACTTATACTTTTTTTTCATTAGTTTAAAATTTTTAAATCAACTAAATTTGATTTTAAGAAGATTTGAAAAATATAAAAATTAAATATAAAAGCGTTAGAATAAGAAAAATTTAAGAATTATCAATTTTTTAAAAGTTTGTAAAGATTTGACTTTAAAAATAAAAAAATTAAATATAAAAAAATTAAAAAATAATTGTATCACAAATATAGTTCAAATTGTTGCGACTCTCTTAGCCTCTGACAATAAGGGAAAGTGGTACTGCATAACAAAAGCAAAAGTGATGATCCATCAACCACTTGAAACTTCTGGTGGTAAAATATGTATGTGCTTACACTAAAATATATGTTTACATTTACATTGTTATATTAAAGTGTAAAGGATCTTTTAAAAGTGATTTGAACTTTTTGCACTTTATTAAAAATCTTTGCAATAGATAAAATCATTTAATTTTAAATAATCAAACGTTAAACATGCGAGACCCATAAAGTTAAACTAATTGAATAAAAAATCTATATTCATCTCTAGTTATAGGTATTTTCACTAAATTATCCTTAATTAAATACTGCATATACCTATTTAATTTGGTTTCTTGGTTATGTCAGAGATTACTTACCAAAATAAGCAGTAGTTCCTTCGGTCCTAAATAAGTTAGCTTGGACATCACTTAAGAAATTGCTCATATCTAAAAAATAAAAAATATTCTTACTACTTTGTCCTTAATAAATATCTTGAAATAAAATTTTCTTAATTTCAATATGGGTAAAATTAGAAGAACACTTTATTACTGTCTTCTTGATTATCTAAAATACCACTTATTTAAGAACAAAATATAAAAGCTAAACAATCACTTATTTATAAAGAGAGGAGTATAAAACTAAAGAAAAAACACATTATTATCTTCAAAAACTTTATTATTCATTTCGGACTAAATGTAAATTATAAAACCACCATATAATATGAACCGGAGGAAGTGAGTATAAAATTGGAGTGTCAATTACTAGTAGTAATACATAATAACTATCTTATTTATTGTAAACATAAGTAATTTCTTAGGTAATTTTAATTTTAGCTTAGTTTTTATGGTTCTACATTGAATAAAGCGTTTGTTAAGTAGAGTGATGGTGTTCTTTAATAATTTTATATGCTTTTCATTATACAGGGGGTTTAATTGTTTGATTTCGATAAAAGAAAGAGAAGAAATAACATGTAGTATCATCTTTGGGAAGCCGTGCTTTTTTTTTTTTGGAAAAAATCAAATAAAATGTGAGAGCATATGCAATATTATTAATTTGAAGGTGTTCAGTGTAAGTTTTTTTATCATATTTACTAGGAAGGAAGCACGTAAGTCTTCCATCAGCATGGATGTCATCACTCGAACATCTAAAGTGTAATTTTTCTATTTTATCAATCACATCCCAAACGTCTGTAGTGTATTTTGCCAATCAGATCCAAAACATCTTCGAAGAAAGCTCCATCGCCTTTCTCATGTACCACCAAAAAATGCATACATACTTGACACGTGTGATTGAATAGAGCACTTCTTTTTGTGAAAACAAATTTAAATATACTAATTAAGGGACCATTGATATGATGTATAAGATTATTAGTGTTGACTGCACCAAAAAAATAATATTTAACGAAGATTTGTTGATGTTAATAGTTTAATTATCGCGTTATTATATTTTTCGAGGTAATTATTAGCAACAATCGCATTTTAGCACTCTTTTTAATGTCTCTAAAGTCTATAGACATACGAGATTCAATGACAATTGACTAATGCCGATAAAATTTTTAATATTCTTATAAAGTGCATCTTTATTGCCGCTAGTGTTTTTAAAGGCGTGAAGTAAGGAGAGGCATAAGCCTCGAGGTAATGGGGGTGTAAGCCCATGGATCCTTTAATTTTTAATATTTTATAAAACAATATAATTAGAAATAAATATTTAAAAGCAATAAATCATCCCCAAAAAAGTAAAATTACATCAAAATTATAAAAAATAAGTGAAACATGTAATAAAATTACTCCATCCAAAGAAAATCAGTATGAATGGCGAAATCAAATGCCATAAGCTTGGAGATACAGGACACCTGAAAATCAGTATGAATGAGTTGATTTAATAGATACTTGAGAGCTTTTTGATCAATTTTGACGATGAAATGCCTTCCCAATAAGTGATGAGACCATCGCGAAACAACAAAGAGCAATGCTAACAACTCTTTATCATAAACGCTTACAGCTTGATGTTTGGGTACAAAGGGCTTGCTAATATAAGCAAGTGAATGCCCTTATTGCATCAATACAACCGCTATACCCTTGCCACTAGTATCTGTCTCTACCACAAAGGTATGATTGTAATTAGGCATAGCCGAAACAAGAGTAGAAATCAGTGCCTATTTGAGTTCTTCAAAAGCCTTAGTAGAAATTTCATTCCACAAGAACCCCTCTTTCTTGAGTAGATCATGTAAGGGCCTGCAAATAACACCAAACCCCTTTATGAACCTTATGTAGTAACTAGACAGACCAAGAAATCCTCTTAACTACTTAAGATTGATAGGAAGTAGCCACTGTTGAACTGCTAGTATTTTCTTTGGATCAGTAGCAACACCTTATGCACTAATCACATGGCCTAAATACTTAGCTTTAGGCACCCCAAATGCATACTTAGCCATTTTCGCATACAACTGATGCTTAACCATAAGTTCAAACACCACATTAACATCAGCAATATAAGCAGACATAGAATTAATAAAGATTAAAATGTCATCAAAGAATACTAACAATGATTTCCTTAGTAATGGTTTGAAAACATAATTCATCAAGCTTTGAAATAAGGATAGTGCATTAGTCAGGCTAAAAGGCATAACCAAGAACTCATAGTGACCTTCGTGAGTTTTGAAAATTATTTATGAGCATCACTCTCAATCATTCTTAGTTAGTGGTTACCAGCAACACAGAAGCTCTATGTAATTCATCTAACAAATCTTCAATAATGGGAAAGGGAAATTTATCTTTTATAGTCAGCTGATTTAACTCCCTGTAGTCAACACATAACCTCCAACTACTATTTTTTTACCACCAACACAACAGGAGAAGCATAAGGACTAGAGCCGTGTTGAATTACACCTTCATCTAACATTTCCTGAACCAATTTCTCTATGATATCTTTTTTCACACCAGGATATCTGTAGGTCTTTTATTTACTAGATTTGCAGACTCAATAAGTGGTATTTTATGATCAAATGATCCTCTATGTGGAATAATGTAGTAGGTGGCTCAAAGATAAAAGAAAACTCCTGCACCAATGTAGATAATGCAAGATGTAGGTCTGTACCTTGCATAGATTTGTGACAATATATCTTTGTTATTGTAGTATCAACCACCTCTATGATATAGCAGTTGGCCTTATATTCCATCTTCTTGATCAAGGAACTGGCCTTAGAGAACTTAAGCTGACAGGTAGCACCTCTCAACACATGCATCTTTCCTTGATACATAAATTCTATTACCCTGTTCTTAAAGTCAAACAGAATCCTACCAAGGGTATTTAACCATTGCACCCCCAGAACATTATCCACATTACCCAAGGGTAACAACAAAAAATCAGAAAAGAATGTGGTGCCCCGTAACAACCATTGCAAATTCTTGCAAACAAAAGCAGTTTGCACTTGTCTACCATCAGCCACACTAACAGATTATTCAACTACAGTACTGGCATTTTAACCCAACTTCTTGGCGACCCCTTAGTCAATGAATTTCTGGGTACTTCCAGTGTCAATTAGGACTTGTAAGGGTCTTTTCTCATGATAACCAGTGACCCTAATTGTTTGATATCCAACAACCCTAGTGAAAGCTTGTAATGAGATGGCCACCAGTTCCTCCGCACCTTTAGGAATGTCTAAACCTTCTTCTATCAATTTAGGTCCTTCTTATTCATTGATCTAATATTTTATGAATCAGTTTCTCTATTATATCTTTCTTCATACTAGGGTATTTATAAGGTCTTTTATTTACCGAATTTACAAACTCAATAGGTGGTACTTTATGATCAAATGATCCTCTATGTGGAGGTAATGTAGTAGGTGGCTGAAAGATAATAGAAAACTACTGTACCATTATAGATAATGCCGGATGTAGGTTTGTACTTTGCGTAGCTTGTATGTTGTGACAATATATCTCTGATATTGCAGTATCAACCATATCCATCATGTAGCAGTTGGCCTTATATTTTATTTTCTTGATGAAGGAGCTGGCCTTAGAGGACTTAAGTTGATTAGTAGCATATTTCAATATATGCCTTTTCCCCTGATACATAAATTCTATTGTTTTGTCTTTAAAGTCAAATAAATCCTACCAAGGGTATTTAACCGTTGTACCCCTAAAACAATATCCACATTACCCAAGGGTAACAATAAAAATCAAAAGACAATGTGGTACCCTGTAACAACCGCTGTAAATTCTTACAAAACGATGCAGTTTGTATTTGTCTACCATCAGCTATACTAACAGATTGTTCAACTATAGTATTGGCATTGCAACCCAACTTCTTGGTCACCCCTTGGTTAGGGAAGTTATGGGTACTTCCAGTGTCAATTAGGACATGTAAGGGTCTTTTCTCATAATAACCAGTGACCCTAATTGTCTGATATCCAACAGCCTAGTGAAAGCTTGTAATGAGATGGTCATCAGTTCTTTCTCACCTTAAGGAATGTCAAAACCTTCTTCTATCAATTCAGGTCCTTTTTATTTATTGATCTAACATTTTCTGAACCAGTTTCTCTACTTCACACTAGGATATCTGTAGGATCTTTTATTTACTGGATTTGCAGACTTAATAAGTGGTATTTTATGATCATATGATCCTTTATGTGGAGGTAATGTAGTAGGTGTCTCAAAGATGATAGAAAACTATTGCACTAGTGCAGATAATGCAAGATGTAGCTCTCTACCTTTTGTAGCTTGTAGGTTGCAATATATCTCTAATATTGTTGTATCAACCACCTCCATCATATAACAATTGGCCTCATATTCCATCTTTTTGATCAAGGAGCTGGCCTTAGAGGACTTAAGTTGATTAGTAGTACCTTTCAATACATGCCTATTACCCTGATACATAAATTCTATTATTTTGTCTTTAAAGTCAAATAAAATCCTTCCAAAGGTATTTAACCGTTGCACCCCCAAAATAATATCCACATTACCTAAGGGTAACAATAAAAATCAGAAGAGAATATGGTGCCCTGTAACAACCACTGTAAATTCTTACAAATAGATGGAGTTTGCACTTGTCTTTCATCAGCCACACTAGCAGATTGTTCAACTATAGTATTGGCATTACAACCCAACTTCTTGGTCACCCCTTGGTCAGGGAAGTTATGGGTACTTCCAGTGTCAATTAGGACATGTAAGGGTCTTTTCTCATAATAACCAGTGACCTTAATTGTCTGATATCCAACAGACCCAGTGAAATCTTGTAATGAGATGGTCATCAGTTCTTTCCCACCTTGAGGAATGTCAAAACCTTCTTCTATCAATTCAGGTCCTTTCCATGCATTGATCTAACATTTCCTGAACCAGTTTCTCTACTTCACACCAGGATATCTATAGGATCTTTTATTTACTATATTTGTAGACTCAATAAGTGGTATTTTATGATCATATGATCCTCTATGTGGAGGTAATATAGTAGGTGTCTCAAAGATGATAGAAAACTTTTGCACTAATGCAGATAATGCAGGATATAGGTCTGTACCTTTCGTAGCTTATGTGTTGTGACAATATATCTCTGATATTGTCGTATCAACCACCTCTATCATGTAGTAGTTGGCCTCAGATTCTATCTTCTTGATCAAGGAGGTGGCCTTAGAGGACTTAAGCTGACTGGTAGCACCTCTCAACACATGCCTCTTTCCTTGATATATAAATTCTATTATCCTATTCTTAAAGTCAAATAGAATCCTACCAAGGGTATTTAATCATTTTACCCTAAAAACAATATCCACATTACCCAAGGGTAATAACAAAAAATCAGAAGAGAATGTTGTAAATTCTTGCAAACAGATACAGTTTGCACTTGTCTACCATTAGCCGCACGAACAGATTGTTCAGCTATAGTACTGGCATTACAACCCAACTTATTGGCCACCCCTTGGTCAATGAAGTTATAGGTACTTTCAGTGTCAATTAGGACTTGTAAAGATCTTTTCTCATGATAACTAATGACCTTAATTGTATGATATCCAACAGCCTTAGTGAAAGCTTGTAATGAGATGGCCATCAGTTCCTCCTCACCTTGAGGAATGTCTAAACCTTCTTCTATCAATTTAGGTCCTTCCCATTCATTGATCTAATATTTTATGAATCAATTTCTCTATGATATCTTTCTTCACACCAGGGTATCTATAGGTCTTTTATTTCCTGAATTTGCAGACTCAATAAGTGGTATTTTATGATCAAATGATCCTCTATGTAGAGGTAATGTAGTAGGTGGCTCAAAGATAATAGAAAATTATTTCACCAATGCAAATAATGTAGGATGTAGGTTCGTACCTTGCGTAGCTTGTATGTTGTGACAATATATCTCTGATATTGTAGTATCAGCCATATCTATTATATATCAGGTAGCCTTAGTTTACATCTTCTTGATCAAAAAGTTGGCCTTAGAGGCACCTCTCAACACATGTCTGTTCCCCTGATACATAAATTCTATTATCCCGTTATTAAAGTCAAACAGAATCTTTCCAAGTGTATTTAACCATTGCACCCCCAGAACATTATCCACATTACCCAAGGGTAACAAAAAAAATCAGAAAAGAATATGGTACCTTGTAACAACCACTGCAAATTCTTGTAAGCAGATACAGTTTGCACTTGTGTTCCATCAGTCGCACTAACAGATGGTTCAACTATAATACTGGCATTGCAACCCAACATTTTGGCCACCCTTTGGTCAATGAAGTTATGGGTACTTCCAGTGCCAATTAGGACTTGTAAAGGTCTTTTCTCATGATAACTAGTGATCCTAATTGTCTGATATCCAACAGCCATAGTAAAAGTTTGTAATGAGATGGTCATCAGTTCCTCCTCACCTTGGGGAATGTCGAAACCTTCTTCTATCAATTCAGGTCCTTCCCATTCATTAGACATACTCTCATCCATCAATTCTACCATAAACAATAGTTTGTTGGCCCTACAATTATGTCCAACATATTTCTCATCACAAAAAAAATACAGACCTTTAGACCTTTTTGCATCTATTTCAATAGTAGTGAACCTTCTAAACTTTTTAGGTTTAGCTACATTAGGATGATATGTAGAGATTTTTTGGTAATTGGATGGCCTAAACTGATTTGGAGCTAGTAAGATTGCATTAATCCCCTTTTGAGCCTGCTTAAAACCCCAGGTCTGAGCTTGAGCCTCAAACACCCTTTCCTGCAACCTTGAAATCTTGTAAGCTTGGGACAAGGTCTTGGGTGCTTGAATCTTGACTACCTTATTCAACTCTGGCTTCAACCTCCTTAAATAACAGCTTATAGAATTCTCATTTGATAGATTAACTGCTTTTAATAACCTATCAAATTCTGCATGATATTCTCTAACACTGCCAGTTTGCCTTAAATTTTTCAAAGCCTCCATTGGGTCTTCAAATCCATCCCCAGACCTCTCATTTAGGGCTAACACATACTCAATCCATGAGAGTTCAGAAGTAGTATTTCTAGAGTTCATATACGACCTATGCCATGCAATAGCTTCACCATCCAAATGGATGGAAGCCACCTTCACCCTCTATTCAAACAAAATTTTCTTCATAGAAAAGACTTTATCAACTTTGTATAACCTAGTGCGTAATTCAAAACCAAAAAAATGAAGGAACTCCAATTTGGAGAATCGAGTAAAAAATTGTCCATTACCATAATTTCTAGCTCCATGGAAATCCTTATTGTAACCTTTATTATTTTGCATTCCAGCTGGACAACTTCTGATGGTGGAAAATTCAGCTCTTCCCTGCTCCTTTTTTTCTCCTTGGACATCAACGATCCCAGGGTTTCCTTGAGTCCCAATAGTTCTTTATCAGCTTGAACATTTCTTTCATAAATGCTCGACACTCCTTCCATTAATTTCTGCAACTGATCTTGAATCTGAGAAAGCTTACCATCGACTTCCTCATTCGATTTGTCTGAGTTTTTATCATGAACTACCATGATTGATTGAGCCGAGAAATGACTGGCTCTGAAATCAATTGATGCAAGAACAAGGAATTTGAGCGAAATGTGTCAATCTAGGAGAATAATCCTCAACGAAGATGGTACCAATTTCAGGCAATTATCCAATAAAATCAGTAAAGAGAAAGAAGAATGAGAGAGAAGGACATAGATTGTATTATGAATGAATGAATCAAGTAGTAGCTTACATCAGTTATTTATACACCTCATTAGCTGCAATTGACAACTAAGCTAACTAACAAAATAACTACAACTTGGAACAATAGTAACTAATTTTGTGAACAATGAACAGTAATACCTAACTTTTAAATTCTACTATAACAATTTTCTTTCTTCCTATTTAATCCCTTCTTCTCAACATTGTATCAGGCAACCCCCTGTGATGCACGTAGCAAGGGGGTGAAGGACTGGGGTCTAGGATTTATTAAGTACTTCATAGGCTGCTTTAAATTACTTGGAGAACATCCTAAACCATCTAGGATTAGGGTTTTTCGCGATCTATAAACTTGGCTTACTTGGTATATTTATATTATCTTTCATTGCGGAATAATAAGAGTTGGTAATTGGCCGTGGGTTTTCTTTCCTTTGAGGGTTTCCCACGTTAAATTGAATGATCTTTCTTTTTGTCATTATTACGTTCATTAATCGTTGTCTCATAATAACTGATACCAGAGCTCAATTAAGGTGTGAGCGATGGGGGGCAAAGGGAAGATACATATCGAGAGACTCAATGAAAATAATTTTAGAATTTGGAAGATACAGATAGAGGATCACCTCTACCAGAAGGATCTTTACCCGTCTCTTGGAGGAATGAAGCCGGTAGAACTGGAACAACCAAAGTGAGATGTGCTGGATCGACAAGCTTTGGGTGCAATTCATCTATCGCTAGCATCATCAATTGCCTTCTACAACTCCAAGGAGAAAACAACCAAGGATCTCATGGATGCATCGAGGAGGATGTATGAAAACCATGACATCAAATAAGGTATTCCTAATGAAAAAACTATCTAATATGAAGATGACTAAGGGTAAATCTATGGGAGTGCATTTGAATGATTTTAATACTGTCACGAGAAAGAGTATGCAGGAATAAACTTTATGAATGAGATCATGACTTTATTGATTCTATCAAGCTTGCCCAATTGCTGGGATGATCTAGTGATGCCCATAAGTAGTTCAATGGTTGCAGGATTGAGTTTGAAGACGTTCTGAGTTCTCTGCTGACTGAGGAGTCACAAAGAAACTTTCAACTGTATAATGATAGTACCGGTATTGCATTGAGCATGGATGAAAGAGGCACTAGTCAAAAGGATGGTAATAACAAAGGAAAGTCGTGTTCTAAGTCTATACAACCATCTAATTAACAAAGGAGGTCCTACTTTCTGTTGGAATTACAGACAACCAGGTCATAAGAGACTCTATTGCAAGACACCTGCCAAGCAATAAGAGAAGAACTACGAGGGTTCATCATCAGAAGAACTACAAGGGTTCATCATCAGATTCGTTTAATTATACTAATTAATCATATCATCTTGACAAAACTTTAGTACTCACATGTGTTTTAGAGAACGAATTTTGGTTATTAGATTCTAGAGCATGTTCATACTACTTCAACATGGAGTACCTTTCCATAAGCTTGGAGATAAGCTTGACAACAAATACTTTTTTTCATTATTTTAAAATTTTTATAATAACAACTTATACTTTTTTTTCATTAGTTTAAAATTTTTAAATCAACTAAATTTGATTTTAAGAAGATTTGAAAAATATAAAAATTAAATATAAAAGCGTTAGAATAAGAAAAATTTAAGAATTATCAATTTTTTAAAAGTTTGTAAAGATTTGACTTTAAAAATAAAAAAATTAAATATAAAAAAATTAAAAAATAATTGTATCACAAATATAGTTCAAATTGATGCGACTCTCTTAGCCTCTGACAATAAGGGAAAGTGGTACTGCATAACAAAAGCAAAAGTGATGATCTATCAACCACTTGAAACTTCTGGTGGTAAAATATATATGTGCTTACACTAAAATATATGTTTACATTTACATTGTTATATTAAAGTGTAAAGGATCTTTTAAAAGTGATTTGAACTTTTTGCACTTTATTAAAAATCTTTGCAATAGATAAAATCATTTAATTTTAAATAATCAAACGTTAAACATGCGAGACCCATAAAGTTAAACTAATTGAATAAAAAATCTATATTCATCTCTAGTTATAGGTATTTTCACTAAATTATCCTTAATTAAATACTGCATATACCTATTTAATTTGGTTTCTTGGTTATGTCAGAGATTACTTACCAAAATAAGCAGTAGTTCCTTCGGTCCTAAATAAGTTAGCTTGGACATCACTTAAGAAATTGCTCATATCTAAAAAATAAAAAATATTCTTACTACTTTGTCCTTAATAAATATCTTGAAATAAAATTTTCTTAATTTCAATATGGGTAAAATTAGAAGAACACTTTATTACTGTCTTCTTGATTATCTAAAATACCACTTATTTAAGAACAAAATATAAAAGCTAAACAATCACTTATTTATAAAGAGAGGAGTATAAAACTAAAGAAAAAACACATTATTATCTTCAAAAACTTTATTATTCATTTCGGACTAAATGTAAATTATAAAACCACCATATAATATGAACCGGAGGAAGTGAGTATAAAATTGGAGTGTCAATTACTAGTAGTAATACATAATAACTATCTTATTTATTGTAAACATAAGTAATTTCTTAGGTAATTCTAATTTTAGCTTAGTTTTTATGGTTCTACATTGAATAAAGCGTTTGTTAAGTAGAGTGATGGTGTTCTTTAATAATTTTATATGCTTTTCATTATACAGGGGGTTTAATTGTTTGATTTCGATAAAAGAAAGAGAAGAAATAACATGTAGTATCATCTTTGGGAAGCCGTGCTTTTTTTTTTTTGGAAAAAATCAAATAAAATGTGAGAGCATATGCAATATTATTAATTTGAAGGTGTTCAGTGTAAGTTTTTTTATCATATTTACTAGGAAGGAAGCACGTAAGTCTTCCATCAGCATGGATGTCATCACTCGAACATCTAAAGTGTAATTTTTCTATTTTATCAATCACATCCCAAACGTCTGTAGTGTATTTTGCCAATCAGATCCAAAACATCTTCGAAGAAAGCTCCATCGCCTTTCTCATGTACCACCAAAAAATGCATACATACTTGACACGTGTGATTGAATAGAGCACTTCTTTTTGTGAAAACAAATTTAAATATACTAATTAAGGGACCATTGATATGATGTATAAGATTATTAGTGTTGACTGCACCAAAAAAATAATATTTAACGAAGATTTGTTGATGTTAATAGTTTAATTATCGCGTTATTATATTTTTCGAGGTAATTATTAGCAACAATCGCATTTTAGCACTCTTTTTAATGTCTCTAAAGTCTATAGACATACGAGATTCAATGACAATTGACTAATGCCGATAAAATTTTTAATATTCTTATAAAGTGCATCTTTATTGCCGCTAGTGTTTTTAAAGGCGTGAAGTAAGGAGAGGCATAAGCCTCGAGGTAATGGGGGTGTAAGCCCATGGATCCTTTAATTTTTAATATTTTAT
Source organism: Capsicum baccatum var. pendulum (assembly GCA_030864225.1). Taxonomy (NCBI): domain Eukaryota; kingdom Viridiplantae; phylum Streptophyta; class Magnoliopsida; order Solanales; family Solanaceae; genus Capsicum; species Capsicum baccatum. The sequence continues at coordinate 46,216,422 of CM061554.1, forward strand.
AAAACAATATAATTAGAAATAAATATTTAAAAGCAATAAATCATCCCCAAAAAAGTAAAATTACATCAAAATTATAAAAAATAAGTGAAACAAGTAATAAAATTACTCCATCCAAAGAAAAAAAACTAACCAAAGCCTCAAAATAAAACCGGTATAAAGTCAACTTTTCATATAATAAATTATTATATGTCCTAAAAAATACAAATTATCTAAAAATATTCCTTCCATCTCAATTTATATGAGATTCTTTGACTTGACACAAAATTTAAGAAAGAAAAAAATATCTTTGAAACTTGTGGTCTAACATAAGTCATAGATATTTATGTGACTGTAAATCATTTCATTAAGATAAAATAGTCATTTTAAAGTTAAATTGTTATTAAATGTAGAACCATGTCATTCTTTATTATACAGATTAAGAAGAAAAGCGAGTCATATAAATTAGGACAGAGGGAGTAGTACATAATTAATCAACTCCCATCATCCTATTACTCAATCAGTATATTTACACGCCTATTTATCACATATTGTATTTTAAAAGAGATTAAAAAAAAAGTAAATAGCTTGAAAATTAGTCAGTTTCACACCCTTTTTCTGCTTGAGAGTGTCGAGTCAAAAGGTTTTTCAATTAAAGTGATAATTTTTAATAGAGATTAGTTTATTTATAGAGTCGACACTTGAAATTGAGTTGTGGTGTTCCAAGTCACCTTATTAAATCGCTAATCAAAAGGAAATGACTCTTTGTTGGTCTGCGAAAGCAGAAGACCGGGTAAGAAATTCTGTTGACCTAGGGGAAGGTGTGAGGCACCCCTCGAGTCCCGTGGTTCTAGCCTGGTTGCTTTTATTGACTTATCTTAACTTAAATTATTTTGAAAAATTTGTGCTAAGGCCCAAATTCATTCAATTTTATTATACCAAAAATAGCTATCTACGTTTCTTATATTAAATAAATTGATGAAAATTAATTTAAAAAGATATTTATCAAGGTGCATTTTTACATCCTTGAATTTAAAAATGTCTTAGAAAGATATATATGCCGCATTCTTACTTGAGACGAACATATATTAAATATGTTTTAAAATTATTTAACGCTAAAAAGTTTTAATACTTGAAATATCATCTAATTTTAACAATAAACTTGAATAAATTCTATTGAGTCGATTAGTAAATTTAACAAAATTATTATTAAGCCTTATTAATATTATAAAATAAAGATAAAAATAAAATAATTAATAAAAATAAAATAAAAATAAAAATAAAAATTAATAATAATAATAAAATAATACAAATATACAAAAATTAATTGTATTAGATTAATTTTACTTGGATTTTTAAATCTACATATGTATATATATTTTTTAAAATACTCACAAATTATAAATACCAAGGCAAATTAAATACGACAACCTTGGATTCTAATATAATATATAAAAGTTTAAAAGTAGAAACAAACAAAAACAAAATTTTAAGTCCATTTTAAAGGAAAATAAGACTAGTGAAACCCCCCTTTTAAAAAAAAATAAAAAAAATAACAGCAGTTATGGGTTCAAATTCGCCGGCCAGATCTGGTGACGCGGGAATGACTGGAGGCATTGCCGGGAAAGGGGAAATGGATGAAAGGTCACTGGCTACTGGGATGGTAGCGATTGAACGGTGGCGGCAGATCTGGGGAGGGGTGATGGCGATATAATTTGATGTATTCCGGTGAGAAATTCGCTGGAAAACTTAATACCATTCAAATGTTCATCCATCCTATTATATTTCTCACTATTTCTAATTTTTTTTATTCTTAGATTTCTCTCTTTATCGATTTCTTTCTAATTTTTTACTGCTTTTTTTTTCGTTATTTATTATACTACGTATGGTGTGTGATGTGAATAAATGGGTGAGTTACTTGTAAGTGTACAGTGTGTGTAAAAGATAAATTATGTGAATACATGCTTGTGTAACGAATGAAAATTAAAGAACAGTGATATGATGTGTGAAAGTATATTCAGATGGTAAGTGTGTACTTATGTGTGTGCTGTGTATGTATCTCTATAAACACATCCAAATCTATTATACATTGTTTCAAATATTTATATAATTAGATATACAGTACAACTTATAATCATATTAACATCAATAATCAAATTCTTGCACGTTGGATGATACATGAAGTCATTGAATAGTAATTTATGAAATAATAGTACAAAAATAGATAAAAACCTCTGTGATGATTACAAACGATTTTAAGTACAGAATATTGCCACCGAAAACTCAACTAAAATCTGATTTCCACTCTTTCCTTTTCCTCCTTTTATTTGTTGATAATCTTTTCTCTCTATTCTCTGATAATTTTTTTTACTCTCAGTCTTTGTCTGATGGTGTAAGTATGTAGTTTCTTTAGTTTTTGTCTGGGTAGGGAGTCCTTTTTGTAGAAGGTTCTTTTTTGGGAACATTTATTTGATTAAAAAAAAAGGGAATAGTTTTTTTCAAAATTCAAAATAATTTATTTTTATTTTATTTATTTTAATAAAAAATAATATTAATAATAAATCAAAATAAATAACATAATAAATATAAATAAAATAATAATTAATTAATTTTATATTTAACAAAAAGATAATGACAATTTATAAATAAATAAATAAATAATAGAAAAAACAAATATAATAAAATAATATTAAAACTATTAATTTATTTATTAAAATTTATAAAAGAAAACATATATTTAATTTTTATATTATTTTTTTAAAATTAGAATAGAATAAAAATTAAATATATGTTTTCTTTTATAAATTTTAATAAATAAAATAAAAAATATATGATTAAATATAAATATAAATATTTAATATCGATAGAAAAATTAAAATTTAGGGAGGATAAAAAATCATGTGTCTACATTTTTGCCCCTCTTTGTGTGAAATTTCGAAGAGTTTTCATACAAAGAAGTAGACAAGATATGATTTTTGACCCTCCAATTATTTGAAATGTAAGGATAAAATAAACTTAAAATTAAAATAAAATGAAAAATATGACCGAGTCCTTGTTTTGGACATCCTACATATCTCGGATTATAAGGGAATCAGGTCAGGAATAGTTCAAAGGTAATTTGGTAAGAGAAAAAGTTAGAGTCAAGTAAGATTCTGGTTAACAACTTCTGCCTTTTACATTCAAATGACTAATCAAAAAATGAAAAACATAGACGAAAATTATAATATCTAGAATCTTGATTCTAATCTTTGCAACTTGAATTTGAAAATTCACCCTATTCTTCAGGCGGACTCCTGACTTGTTATTTCTTCATCCTGTTCTTCAGGTGGGCTCCTGACTTGTCATTTCATCACCCTGTTCTTCAGGCGGACTCCTGTACTTCTAATTTCTTTACCTTGTTCTTCAGGCTGGCTCTTGGACTTCCTTTTCCTTCACCCTGTTCTTCAGGCGGGCTCCTGGACTTTCTTTTCCTTCACCCTGTTCTTCAGGCGGGCTCCTGGACTTTCTTTTCCTTCACCCTGTTCTTCAGGCGGGCTCCTGGACTTATAATTTCTTCACCCTGTTCTTCAGGCGGGGCTCCTGGACTTTCTTTTTCTTTACTCTATTCTTCAGGTGGGCTCCTGAACTTACAATTTCTGCACCCTGTTCTTCAGGGGAGCTCCTGGAGTTATAATTTCTTCACCCTGTTCTTCAAGCAAGGCTCCTGGACTTCTTTTTTCTCCACTCTATTCTTCAGGCGGGCTCCTGAACTTATAATTTCTTCATCCTGTTCTTCAGATGGGCTCCTGGAGTTACAATTTCTTCATCCTATTCTATAGGTGGGTACCTGGAGTTACAATTTCTTCACCCTGTTCTTCAGGCGGGCTCCTGGACTCAAAGTAAATAGTGAAACAGAAAATAACATCTCATTTTTCAGGAGGGCCCTGAACATTAAAATAAATTCTCATTCTTCAGGAGGGTCCTGAACAAAAAAGTAAATTCCCATTCTTCAGGAGGGTCCTTTGCATAAAAATAAATTCTCATTCTTCAGGACGGTCCTGAGCATAAAAATAAATTCTCATACAACACACACATAAAAATTTACCCCAGTTTGTACTGGAAAAATTTGTGTGTCATCAAATTTTAATGTATTGAAAAATATAGTGACATAATAAATCAAAGCTTGGATTAGCTTTGATAAATTCAACTCCGAAAGAATAAATTTACCATAACCGAGATCCAGTATTGTATGCTATAATCCTGATTCTTGCATTGACAGAAGTGTGAAATTACATCCCTATTTGAACACATTCTATCTCTATTTCAAACAAAACAAAGAAAAATTGTGAGTTTTAAACACTCGTGGTAGTTGGTTTGTGGTTTTTCGGCTCTTGAAGTGACCATTCTTGCACTTTTCATGTTCAACTCCTTTTCATTCCTTGATTGATTCTCATTGACTTGTCATACCTCTGACCCAAAATTCTGACTACTGGCACTCTCAACTCGAAACATATTTCTCTTGTATAATATCTTAGTATTTAACTTTCAATACACCTTTTATCCTTCCATGAGTCAAAAATTATCAAATCACAATCATTCTGAATACTTTATTATACTTTGAACTATTGTCTTTGTGCGTTGACCCTTTATCTTGCTTTGTACCTTTGAAGAAGTTGGTATCAAGTTTGGAGTTCTTTCTCACTTGACCTGACGTGAGTTTGACTCAAAAACACATAAAAGACAACAAAAATTTTTGTTTGATGACAAGGACACAAAAATCAAAAATCAAAATAAAACAAAAAGAAAAAAAGACAATAGGTAACTTTTTTTCAAAATATCAATAAAAACTTATGTAAATGTGAAAACCAATTCTAGTGATTATGACATGCATTTCAAATTACATAACCAGATCTAATCACCAATCGTTATTATCTTTCGTTTACTCATTGAGCTTGAAATTTAGCCAATCTTGAACTTGTTCCTACTGGATAACAACCCTTCTTCGGCTAGTGGTACCTCAATGGATTTTTGCCAATGATCCAATCTCATTTTCACTTCTTTCTCAATTTATAGTCGCCTTATGGTGCCCAACAGGGTTTTCACCAATAAGGCCCTCTCTCTTTCATTCATTTTTCCTCTTTTTGTTTTTTAAGTTAACACCAAAAATACAAAATATCATGCACCCATAGCATGTTTAGCCTTGACATTCTCAAAGATTGATCTGAAGGTCTTTCTTTGGTTGTAACTTGACTTTTGAACCGGGTTAGAAAGAAAGGGCGGAATGAGGCTAAAAAATTTACATAATCATTGGGTAACACATACAACTTTTGGCATTGACTCTTTTTAAGGAAATAAACTTTTGCCCCAGTTTTATCTCATTCTGAATAATTTGAATTTTTTTTTGGTTGGACCGAACCTCGAAGTAGGGCTACCTATGTATCTTTTCATAGCAAGAATCAGGTCAAACGTAGTTCAGGACAATCATTATTTTTCTTGATTTTGTATTTTTAATTGATTTTTACTTTTTTTTTTTCAACTCTTTTTTATTTTTCAACTTTTTTTTTAAAAGACTCTCTGACTTTCATTTGATTCCAAAGTGGGACACAAAGAAAAATAAAAGTTTGAAAGGGGTAAGTAAAGGTTAATATATTATTCAGATAGTAGAACAAAATGCCTTCTTCAGTTCAATCTTCTAAAATGTAAGTACAAAACATACATTATGTAATTGTACATGAATATCATACATAATATCTTTTAACTATATCAGCATTGACCGACATTCCTTCCATTTTACCTTATACATCAGTCAAATATAACACGCCATTAGACAACACTTTCTTCACTATTAATGGTCCATGCCAATTAGGAGAAAATTTACCTCTGGATTCAATTTGATGGGGTAAGATGCGTTTTAGTACTAACTGATCAACTTCAAAATATCTGTGACACACTTTTTTGTTATATGCTCATGCCATTCTCTTCTGGTGTAGTTGTCCAGGACATACTGATGTTAATGTTTTTTCATTAATCAAGCTTAACTGCTTTAAACGAGTCTTGACCCATTGGGCATCATCAATATCAGTTTCCACAACTACTCGAAGAGATGGAATTTCAATCTCTGCAGGTATAACTGCTTCAATTCTGTACACCAACAAGTGAGGAGTTGCACCAATTGAAGTCTGAACTGTAGTACGATAACCCAATAAAGCAAAAGGTAACTTTTCATGACATTGTCGGAAACCCTGCACCATCTTGCGGAGTATTTTCTTTAAGTTCTTGTTGGCAGCTTCTACAACTTCATTCGCTTTTGGACTATAAGGATTTGAATTTTGATGCATAATCTTAAATTGTTGGCATACTTCTTGCATCAAATAGCTATTGAGATTCGCAGCATTATCTATGACTATTATCTTTGGAATGCCAAATCGACAAATGATGTTGAAGTGAATAAAATCAACCATCACTTTTTTAGTCACTGACTTGAAAGTCGTTCCTTCCACCCATTTCGTAAAATAATCAATGGCTACCAAGATGAACCTATGTCCATTCAAGGCCTTCAGTTTAATTGATCTAACTATGTCCATTCCCCAAGCCATAATAGGCCATGGAGCAGTCATTGTATGTAACTCAAATGGAGGGGAATGTATCAAGTCTTTGTATACCTGAGATTCATGATATTTACGAAAGAAATTGATGGAATCGCTCTCTATGGTGAGCCAATAATAATCTACTCGGAGTATTTTCTTTGCCAAAACATACCCACTCATGTGTGGTCCACAAATCCCAGAATGTACTTCAGTCATGATTTTTAAAGATTCTTTAGCATCTACACACCTCAAAGGTCCTAAATCAGGAGTCCTCTTATACAAGATTCCTCCACTTAGTAAAAATTCACTAGACAAACATCGAATAGTTCTTTTTTGGTTACCATCGGCATATATAGGATATTTTCCAGTTTAAATATATTCTTTGATATCATGGAACCACGGCTCCCCATCAAGTTCTTCCTCAACAACATTGCAATATGCATATTGATCATAAATCTGTATATGAAAAAGGTCAATATAAGTTTTGTTGGGATATTAAAGCATTGAAGATAAGGTTTCCAAAGCATCAGCAATCTCGTTATGAGCTCTAGGAATATGTTTGAACTTTACTGATACAAATCGTTGACATAGATCTTGGAAACAACCTCGATATGGTAGGATCTTAGAATCACGAGTCTCCCAATCTCCTTGGATTTGATAGACTAAAAAATCTGAGTTTCCTAACACTAACAGTTCTTGGATTCCCATGTCAATAGCTAATCTCAAACCCAGAATGCAAGCTTCGTATTCTGCCATATTATTGGTACAATAGAATCAAAGTTGGGCTGTTATAGGATAATATTGTCCTGATTTAGAAATAAGAATTGCTCCTATCCTCACTGCTTTTACATTAGTAGCTCTATCAAAGAACAACTTCCAGCCTGAATGGCAATTGCCAGAAACAAACTCATCAATATACAATACCTCTTCATCTGGAAAATAAGTCTTTAATGGTTCATACTCCTCATAAATAGGATTTTCAACTAAATGATCCGCTAAAGCTTGAGGTTTTATTGCAGTTCGTGTCACATAGACAATATCAAGCTCTGTGAGCAACATCTGCCATTTTGTTAGTCTGTCTGTGGGCATAGGCTTCTGAAAAATATACTTTAAAGGATCCATACAAGAGATGAGGTAAGTAGTATAAGATGACAAGTAATGTTTTAGCTTTTGGGCTACCCAAGTTAAGGCGCAACACGTCTTCTCAAGAAGAGTGTACTTAGCCTCATAAATGGTAAACTTTTTTCTAAGGTAGTATATGACCTGTTCTTTTCTTCCTGTAACATCATGTTGACCTAATAAACAACTGAAAGAATTATCTAACATAGACATATACAATATCAAGGGTCTGCCTGGCTCTGGAGGAACCAAGATAGACGGATTCGACAAATATCTCTTAATTCTGTCAAATGTCTCTTGACATTCTTCAGTCAATTCAACTTTAGTATTCTTCTTCAACAACTTGAATATTGGCTTACAGGTTGTCGTAAGCTGAGCAATGAATCTAGTGATATAATTCAACCTTCCAAGTAAGCTCATCACCTCTGTTTTATTCTTTGGTGGAGAAAAATCTTGAATAGCTTTTATTTTTGAAGGATCTAATTCAATGCCGTGCCGACTGACTATAAATCCCAAAAGCTTAACTAACGGGACTCCAAATACACATTTTGCTGTGTTAAGTTTGAGATCATACCTTTGAAACCATTCAAAGAATTTTTTGAGATCTTTGACATGGTCAAACTGCTCTCTTGATTTAATGATCACGCCGTCTACATAAAATTCAATCTCTTTGTGCATCTTGTCATAAAACATTATGGTCATTACCCTCATGTAAGTTGCCCTAGTATTCTTTAGTCCAAAAGGCATAGCTCGATAATAATATGTCCCCCATGACGTGATAAATAATGTCTTTTTCGCATCTTCTGGATCCATAATGATTTGGTGATACCCTGCATAACAATCCACAAAAGACGCAAGATCATGTTTGGCACAATTGTCCAACAAAATATGAATACTAGGAAGTGGAAAATTACCTTGTTTATTCTTTCTAAACTCTACTGGGGCATAATATCTCTTTCCCCTTGTGCATCACCATAGCACAATCATAATTCTAAGGAACTGCCTTAGTATTAACCATAGGAAATTGTAAGACTGGTTTAATAACAATGGGATCTACAGGAGCTCCTTTTATGATTAAGAGAGGCTTAGGGGATCTTCCAGGAACAATGATTTTCGGCTTGACTTGACCCAACATTTTTTAAGATCTCTTTCCCCACCACCAAGGGAACATTTAATGATTTGGGTTTTCTTATCACCACCTCCACTTCTGCAGGTTTTTCTTTTGTCAAATATACATTATTTACTAATTTTTCCAAACCAATTTTAATCTTAATGATCGGCTTAAAGGATATTGCAACATCTTCACCATTGGGTATCACTTAAAGCATGTTTGTTTTATTATGATCTGGCAGCGAATTTTGATTGACATTTAAAGTGTCTGAACTTTGTACCTAATCTGTTGGGTGTTAATAAACTCTTGAATGACTCTTTTCAAATACCAACATTTCTCTATATCGTGCCCTGGGGCATCGGAATAGTATTCATATCTTTTAGAATAATCCAAATTCTTTGGTTGAGGATTTGGAATCCTTCTTTCAATTAGGTTTGTGGCATTCATCTTTTTTAGCCTATGAAATAAATTGGTGTAAGATATTCCAATAAGAGTGAAATTATCTTTGCCCATATTATCTCTTTTGAATTTTGCTCTAGGCCAAAAATTAGACCTAGGAGGGTTTCTTTAAACTTACAGGGCCGGTAGATGATTTTGGATTGCTGGTGCTCGCCATTGCGGGTAAAAAGGAGCCCGATCATATGGTTGTGCATTGTAATTATTGTTCATGCTTTACTTCCAGATTTTTGATTATGCAAGCTTACGTGAGTCATTTATAGTTAGCAAGCATGATTTTCTGAACTGTGATTATATTATTTACTTATTGCATACACCCCTATATACTCAGTACATCATCAAAGTACTGATCCACATACATGTCTATGTGCTACATTTTCTCATAATGTAGGTTTAGGTGCTCAGTCTCAGTAATGTGATTGATCTTTGAGCATCTTATTACATCTCTATAGTTGGTGAGTCCTCATAGTTCGTGGGCTTGGTTATTTGGATTTCCAAGTTACTAGTAGCTATGTATTTACTCATTTCAGACAGTCGAGTTAGCTGGGGCCTGTCCCAGTGACTCTCTAGATTTAGATAGTAGAGGTTTGTCAGACTATTAGATTCAGATTTAGACCTTTGAGTTAGTATTCAGATTTTCAATATTTGTTTTATTAGACTTTTGAGATTTAGTATGATTTAGATATACTCAAAAGATTCAGATAGTTTTTTTTGCATATATTATGATTATTCATCTATATTTTTCCAATTTTAAGATTCATATCTAGAAAAGGCAGCCAGGGTTAACTCAGGACTACTAGTAGTTTGAAGCACCGTGTGGCATCCAGGAAACCAGATTTTGGGGCGTTACAAAAATCATACAAAATTCAGAAAAATCTAAATTTAAGATAAGTTTTGGGCCCTATGATGAAAGGATTATCCTTGTTCATAACACCACATACCTTAATTGGTGATCTTGATGAAAAACATGAATCTTAGATTCCTATTGTTGCTTTGGAAATAAATTCTTAGAGTTCTTAAATTGAGGATTCTTACTGTTGAATTTTCTTGGAGAATTAATGGATGAATTGGGATTTCTTAGGGATAAAGTTTGTTGAACTAGGGTTTTTCTTGAGAGAGATATGATGAAAAGTAGATGTAAAGTGCTTTGAAGGGGTTTAATTCATTGTTTAAGATGGATTAGGGGCTGGGAGAATATAATACCCCGTATTCCCTAACATAGATTAACCCTTAGTACATGGGTTATCCTAAATAATTTTTAGGTTATACTCAGTAATTTTAAAATTTGAGCCTTTATTGCATAGGAAATTCAATTAGCTTTCCAACGATATAAAATTTACCTAAATCTGACAACCGGATAAGAAGTTATGGTGATTTTAAGTTTCAGTCATTAAATATGGTCATTCAGTCCAGTAGCACATCGCGGAGTGTGTTATAATAGAAGTTGTCAATTTTCATTATTGCTTTACGATATTGGCAAGTTGCGCCATAGACCCAGTTCATAAATGTCAATTTCCAGTGTACCAATGGGAATCCACCGCATCGCGGTGCACTTCCAGTTCACAAACAAACTGGCAAGGATATATCACCATGTCGCTCTACCATGCAATTTTCCAGTCGTCATTTTCCGGTGGCCCAGCGCGATAGCGGCGCGTCACACCACGGGTCCAAATTGGGAAAATTTTTAACAAAAAATTAAAGTTATGCCCAGGGTTTATACAGTCTTTTCCCATGATTTTATTCTGCCCAGATGTGGGATTTAAGCCCTAAAAATGTGTAAAACCCTTCATTATTCACTTTTCTCCAAAATCAAGAGGTAGTTCTCACTCAAGAAAATAAACACTAGCTCCCAAGAATAAAGGTCAATACGAAGAATCTCTCCAAGAACTCTAAGAATCTCATGAATTAAGGTATGTTAGGTGTTCATCTATGGGTTGTTTTCACCGATAGAGTCCAAGAATCTCCTTTTAAATATACAAGATCTTAGATTTATGATTTCCATAGTTGAATTAGATTGAATTCATGTTCATGATAGTAGTTGGGTTTCAATCCATGATTTAAGTGCAAGTTTCATGAAATGGAATAGCATATAGGATGAATATGTGATTATCTTGATAAACCCTTGAATTTACAATGTGATTAATACGTCTATGATGTTAATTGGGTTTTGATCCATGATGATTATATGATTCATGAAATTAGATTAGTACTTTTATGGGGAATTATATGAATTGTATGCTATACCCACAAAATTGCAATTTGGGCATTGTAGTTGCCATGTTTATATGTTATCCATAACTATGTACATGATGTTTCACTCCCCAAGTGTTCGATAGAATGTCCATGTGAATAAAGTGATGAAATTATGATAGGTTAGTATATGAACAAGCTTATGCCCTACAAGTGTTTTATAAAATGCTTATGTGAATTGACAAGTGATGGCATGACATGTTATTATATGATCCATCTTTGTATAAGGTAATGCATTAAAAGTGTTTCATGAAATATCTCTGTGAATGAATTATGCCCAAGTGAACAATGTTATGTTATTCAACATTTGCTTTGCTTTAGTTTTCATGCTATCGAGTCCTGGGGGTATTTAATACCTAAGTGAACAGTATCATTCATGTCATGATCAGTAGTATTCTCAGTTTTTTATAGCATTCAGTAGATATTTAGTCAGTTAGAGAACTTAGGAAAACTCAGTAATCTCAGTGAATTCAGTGAAGTTCAGTCCAGTATAACAGTTCAGTGTCCTTTAGTTGGGAGTAGGATTCAGCACCGAGTTAACCCAGGGATGGGGGATCACTTGCCAGCAGAGATATGATCCTTAGAAGTATTCCTTGCATTCCAGAACTACGTAGCCAGTGTGGATTGAGACATCAAACCTACCAGTTGCGGGTTGACGAGGTGCTCTTCCTGTCAGTAGAGGGTACCACCATTTTTATTTAGGGAACCTGCCAGTAAAGGGTTACTTTTCAGCTTGTATTTACCTATGGCACAATACTGACACCCTTCCAATTGGGGTTACATATTGTACCCCTATTAGTTCTGATTGGGGCATGTCGGGTAGATGATTACCTCTCACAATTTTAGTTTCAGTCTCAGTCTTCAAAATAGAACTCAGTTTAGTTCTATAGAATTAGGACAGTCAGATATAGTTACTCTGTTATCAGTAATTTAGATTATTAGTGATCTCAGATTATCAGTATATTCAGTTATCAGTTATAAGATTCAGTTCTAGTATTCTCAGTTATAGTCGTCATAGTATTTTTAGCAGTTATAGATCCTCCTTGTATGCTAGTCCAGCTCTTGCATATCATTTAGTCAATTATTGTTTATGCATATGAAACCTTGCTTTCAACCTTACCTCATCTAGCATACCAGTATATTCCCACGTACTGACGCATAATTTTCTACGCTATAATGTTTTATACCATAGGTTCAGACACTTAGGTTCCTGACCGTGCTTAGCCAAATTCAGCCAGCAGTAGCAGATTTAGCATTGAGTCCTCATATATCGAGGATATGCTTTCATTTTAGTACTTTAGCTTAGCAGTATTTTAGTTGATGGAGTTAGTTGAGAGATTGATCGATCAACTTCACTTTCATACAGTTTCAGTTAGAGGTTTTCAGACTAGATTTAGATAGCAGTTCAAATTTAGTTATTATTATTCATAATCAGTATTTTAGATGTTTAAACGTTATGGCATTTTAGCATATTATTCCGCAATTATTACAGTATTATTATTTAGTGCTCATAGCAGGTACCATCTCATGGGTTAGCTTATGGTCCCTTAGGATCGAAAACACTGTGTAACGACGAGGGGTAGTCTTGGGTCATTACAAACTTGGTATCAGATTCTATGATTCAATAGAGTTGTAGGAAGTCTAAAAAGCCATAACGCGTAGAGTTTATGCATGGGTGTGTAGCGTTCCACACTTATGGGCAGGAGGCTATGAGATGTTTTAGGAAAAGTTTCCCTTCTTTTATATCTCATATTGTGCTATAGAAAGGTCATCTAAGAAAGTTTTACATATTCTCATCTTTATCTATTCTTTCCAGTCGTGCTTTATTTTCAAGGTAACAGAAATATTTAAGATTGATCAATCCTTACGGATAGATATTTCTCAAGCAGATCCTTACAGACAGTTATAGGATTTTATGCAGGCTTAACAGTATCCCATCAGTGCCCTCATAAGTAAGAAATATTTCATTCATGATTCATGAAAAAATTGTGCATTTAGCCAAATTCAGGTGCTCTTTTATATCCCTCCTCAGAATCCTATGATAACATATGACCTGGAGTTAAAAGCAAGGACCCAGAAGTTTAGAAGCAGTAAAATATTGATAGTATTATCTAAATTTGAGCAGATTATATTTCATGGGGCTAGTTGTATGAAAGGTGAATTAGTAGGCCTGAAGCAGTGTATGCAAGAACTTCAGTTTGTTGATTTGAAATATGTGTTATGGGTGTGATATTTGTAGGCTATGATTAAATTAGTATGGTTATTAAAGATTTGTGGGTATCCATGATATGTGTTAGAATCTAAGTTTGAATCTTTGAAGATTGAGATAGTAGAAAGAAGAGTGAGGATTCTAAGATTTGTCAGTGTTGATGTTGCTATGTGATGATAGTTGGGGTTATAGAAAGATAAGAATTGTTTATCAAAAAATATTACTGGCAGTGGACTTAAGTTATCAAGAGTATTCCTTTAGGATGATTTTAGTGTTTATGAGTGTTATTTTATCTCAGACTCTAGAAGTAAATTGGTGACAGTTTAGTTTGGAGTTTATTAAGTGATCCACAGATTAAGAATGGTGACTTTAAGGTAAAGGAGAGATAGTAGTATAGTACATGGTAGAAGACCATGCATCTTACAGTTCCTAGTATAAGGAGTTCCAGTTCACCTTGTAGTACGAATCAGGTTCCATAAGTTCAGAAATTCCAAACTCAAGTCATGCAGTTCATGACACACGTTTTCATAATTCCCAGTACGCTCAGTTCTCATGACTCAATGTTACACTCTAAATGGTTTGTGAAGTTCAGCTTATGCCATATGTACCTCAGGCCTTAGTAGTGTGTCAAAATTATTCAGTTATCTTTTAGTTAGATGGTGTCTCGTACATCATCACAATTTTTTTTAACCCACTCAATCCCACAGTCAGTACTTTTACAAACATGGTATTTCATTTCATCCTCATGCCAGTCATGTATTTCATAAATTTATTTTTAGCCATGTAATCATGCATCAAATATGCATGTTCAGTATGTAAGTTCAGTTTATCAGACAAGTCACGTAATCGTACATTAGTGTGTATGTCTATTTCAGTATGTAAACTTAGTCTGTCCGTACTCTTTCATCTTAACTAGCATATTCAAGGATGAATATTTCCAAGGGGGAGATATTGTAATACCTCGCATTCCCCTAGCCTAGATTAACCCTCAGTACATGGGTAATCCTAAATAAATTTTTGGATATACTTATTAATTTTCAGATTTAAGCCTGACATTGCATAGGAAATTAAATAAGCTTTCCAACGATATAAAATTTGCCTAAATCCGCCAACCGGGTAAAAAGTTATGGCAGTTTTAAGTTTCAATTGTTAAACATCGTCATTCAAGCTAGTAGAACATCGTGGAGTATGTCAAAATAGAATTTGTCAATTTCTAGTGTTGCTTCACAATATTGGCACGTCGCATCATTGACCTAGTTCATAAATGTCAATTTCTATTGTACCAATGCGATATCACCGTATCGCGGTGCTCTACTAGTTCACCAACAAAATGGTAATGTGATACCACCGCATCACGTCACAATGCAATTTCTCAGTCATTATTTTCTAGTGGTCCAGCGCGATAGTGGTGCGTCGCACCAGGGGTCCGATCAGAAAAATTTCACAAAAAATTAAAGTTGTGCCCAGTGTTAAAATAGTATTTTCCCATGATTTTATTCTGCCCCAATGTGGGATTTAAGCCCTAAAAATATATAAAAACCTTCATTATTCAGATTTCCCCAAAATCAAAAGGTAGTTCTCGCTCAAGAAAACAAACCCTAACTCTCAAGAATCAAGGTCAATCCCAAGAATCTCTCCAAGAACTCCAAGAATATCATGAATTAAGGTATGTTTGGTGTTCATCTATAGGTTCCTTTCACCCATAGATTCCAAGAATCCCTTTTTAAATATATAAGATCTTAGATTTATGATTTTCATGTTCGAATTAGATTGAATTCATGTTCATGATAGTAGTTAGGTTTAAATCCATGATTTAAGTGCAAGTTTTATGAAATAGAATAACATATGGGATAAATATGTGATTATCTTGATAAACTCTTGAATTTACAAAGTTATTAATGTGTCTATGATGTTAATTGGATTTGATCCATGATGATTATAATATTCATGAAATTAGATTAGTACTTTTATGGGGAATTATATGAAATGTATGCTAAACCTACGGAATTGCAATTTGGGCATTGTAGTTGCCATGTTTATATATTATCCATAACTATGTGCATGAAGTTGTGCTCCCCAAGTGTTCGATAGAATGTCCATATGAATAAAGTGATGAAATCATGAAATATTAGTATATGAACAAGCTTATGCCCTTTAAGTGTTTGATTAAATGCTTATCTAAATTGACTAGTGATGGCATGACACGTTATTATGTTATCCTATACTTGTATAAGATAATGCATTACAAGTGTTTCATGAAATATCTCTGTGAATGAATTATGCCCAAGTGAACAATGTTATTTTATTCAAGATTTTGCTTTTCTTTAGTTTTCATGCTATCGAGTCCTGAGGGTATTTAATACTCGATAATTTAGTTGTTTACCTAGAGCCAGTGTCAGTTACAGAATAGTATCAGGTATGTCATGATCAGTAGTACTCTCAGTCCATTACAAAACTCAGTAGATATTCAATCAGTTACATAAATTAGGAAAACAAATTAATTTCAGTGAATTCAGTCCAGTTTAGTCCAGTATAATAGTTTAATGTCCTTTTGTTGGGAGTAGGATTCAACACTGAGTTAACCCAATGATAGGGGCTCCCCTGCCAGCAGAGGGGGTGATCCTTAGAAGTAATCCTTGAATTCTAGAACTACGTAGCTAGCATGGGTTGAGACATCAAACCTATAAGTTAAGGGTTAATAAGGTGCTCTACCTGGCAGCAGAGGGTACCACCATTCTCGTTTAGGAAACCTGCCAGTAAAGGGTTACTCTTCAGCTTGTCTTTACCCATGACACAGTACTGACAACCTTCTAATTGGGGTTAAATATTGGACCTCTATTAGTTCAGATGGGGCATGTCAGTTAGATGATTATCTCCCACAGTTTCAATTTCAGTCTCAGTCTTCAGAATAGAACTCAGTTTAGTTCTACAGAATTAGGAATGTCAGATACTGTCACTACATTATCAGTAAATCAGATTATCAGTATATTCAGTTATTAGTTATTAAATTTAGTTCCAGTATACTTAGTTACATTATGCTCATTATTTTCAATAGTTACATATCTTCCATGTATGCTAATTCAGCTCTTGCATATCATTTAGTCTTTTATTGTTCATGCATATGAACCCTTACATTCAACCTTACCTCATCTAGCATACCAGTAGATTCCCATGTATTGATACATAATTTCTTGCAATATGATGCTTCATATCATAGGTTCGAATGCTCAGGTTCCTAACTGTGCTTAGCCATATTCAGCAAGCAGTAGCAAATTTAGCATTGTGTCCTCATATATTAAGGATATGCTTTCATTTTAGTACTTTAGCTTAGCAATAATTTAGTATATGGATTTATTTGGGGGATTGTTCAATCAACTCCACTTTTAGATAGTTTCAGTTAGAGGCTTTTAGTCTAGATTTAGATAGTAGTTCAAATTTAGATATTATTATTCATTATCAACATTTTAAATGTTTGAACCTTATGGCATTTCAGTCAATTATTCCACAATTATTATAGTATTATTATTTAGTGATCATAGCAGGTACCAGCTCATGGGTTAGCTTATGGTCCCTCGGTATTTTAAGCACTGTGTAATAACTAGGGGATAGTCTCGGGTCTTTACAAACTTGGTATCAGAGCCTGAGGTTCAATAGAGTCCTAGAAAGTCTGAAAAGTCGCACCGAGTAGAGTCTTATGCATGGGTGTGTAGCGCACCACACTTATGGATAGGAGGATATGAGATGCTTTAGGAAAAGTTTCCCTTTTTTTATGTCATAGATCATGCCTTAGAAAGGTCATCTAAAAATGTTATACAGATTCTCATCTTAGTCTATTCTTGCCAGCCCTGCCTTGTTTTTAAGGTAACAAAAACATTCAAGATCGATCAATTCTTACGGATAAAGATTTCTTTGGCAGTTCCTTATAGACAGTTATAGGATTTTATGCAGGCTTAAAAGTATCCCATCAATTCCCTCATGATTAAGAAATATTTCATTCATGATTCATGAAAAAATCATACATTTTGCAAAACTCAGTTGTTCTTTTAGATCCCTCCTCAGAATCCGATGATAGTATATGACCTAGAGTTAAAATCAAGGACCCAGAGGTTAGCAGTAGTAAAATAAGGATAATATTATCTAAATTTGAGCATATTATATGTGTTGTGGATGTGATATTTGCAGGCTATGATAAAATTAGTATGGCTATTAAAGATTTGCAGGTATCCATGATATGTGTTAGAATCTAAGTTTGAATCTTTGAAGATTGAGCTAGTAGAAAGAAGAGTGAGAAATCTAAGATTTATCGGTGTTGATGTTGATATATGATGATTGTTGAGGCTATAGAAATCTAAGAATTATGTATCAAAAGAAAGAACTAGCAGTGGACCTTACGTTATAAATAGTAGTCCTTCAGGATGAGTTTAGTGTTTATGAGTATTTTTGTATATCAGACTCTAGAAGTAAAGTGGTGACAACTTAGTTTGGAGTTTATTAAGTTATTTGTAGATTAAGAATGATGACTTTAAGCTAAGGGAGAGATAGTAGTATAGTACATGGTAGAAGACCATGCATGCTTACATTTCCTAGTATAAGGAGTCCTAGTTTTCTCTGTAGTACGAATCAGGTTTCATAAGTTTAGAAATTCCAAACTCAGGTCATGCAGTTCATGACACATGTATTTAGGTTTCCCAGTATGCTCAGTTCTCATGACTTATGTTACACTCTAAATGGTTTGTGAAGTTCAGTTTATGCCATGTGTTTCCCACGCCTCAGTAGCATATCGAAGTTATTCAATCATCTTTCAGTTAGATGGTGTCTCGTATATCATCACAGTTTTCCTTCAACCCACTCAGTCTCATATTCATTAACATTACAAACTTTGTATTTCATATCATCCTCATGTCAGTCATATATTTCATAAATCAATTTTTAGATATGTAATCATGAATTAGATATGCATGTTCAGTATGCAAGTTCAGTCTACCAGAACAGTCACGTAATCATGCTTTAATTGTGCATGTATATTTCAGTACATAAACTTAGTTTGTCTATACTCTCTCATCTTAGCTAGCCATATTCGAGGACGAATAGTCCCAAAGGGGAGATATTGTAATACCCCGTATTTTCCTAGCCTAGATTAACCCTCAGTAAATGGGTTATCCTGAATAAATTTTTGGATATACTCAGGAATTTTCTTATTTAAGGCTGCCATTGCATCAAAAATTCAATTAGATTTCCAATGATATAAAATTTGCCTCAATCGGACAACCAGGTAAGAGTTTATGGCGATTTTGAGTTTCCGTCGTTAAACATCATCATTCAGGCCAGTAGCGCGTCGCGGAGTGTGTCAAAATAGCAGTTGTCAATTTACAGTGTTGCTCTACGATATTGGTGCATCGCGCCTCAGTCCCAGTTCATAAATGTCAATTTTCAGTGTACCAATGCAATTCCACCATGTCGCGGTGCACTTTTAGTTCACAAATAAAGTGGCAACGCGATACCACCATGTCACACCCCCAAGCAATTTCCTAGTGATCATTTTCCAGTGGCCCAGCTCGATAGCGGAGCATCGAGTCAGGGTCCAAATTGGGAAAATTTCACAAAAAATTAAAGTGGCGCCCAGGGTTAAAAGAGTCTTTTCCCATGATTTTATTCTGTCCAGATGTGGGATTTAAGCCCTAAAAACGTATTAAACCCTTCAATATTCACTTTTCCCCAAAATCAAAAGGTAGTTTTCTCTCAAGAAAACAAACCTTAGCTCTCAAGAATCAAGGTCAATCCCAAGAATTTCTCCAAGAACTTTAAGAATCTCACGAATTAAGGTATGTTAGGTATTCATCTTTGGGTTTTTTTCACCCATAGTGTCAAGAATCCCTTTTTAAATATACAAGATCTCAGATTTATTATTTTCATGCTTGAATTAGATTAAATTTATGTTCATGATAGTAGTTGGGTTTCAATCCATGATTTAAGTGCAAGTTTCATGAAATGGAATAGCATGTGGGTCGAATAAGTGATTAACTTGATAAACCCTAGAATTTACAAATTGATTAATGTGTGTATGATGTTAATTGGGTTTTGATCCATGAAGATTACATGATTCATGAAATTAGATTAGGACTTTTATAGGGAATTATATGAATTGTATGCTAAACCCACGTAATTGGAATTTGGGCATTGTAGTTGACGTGTTTATATGTTATCCATGACTATGTGCATGATGTTGTGCTCCCCAAGTGTTCGATAGAATGTCCATGTGAATAAAGTGATGAAATCATGATATCTTAGTATATGAACAAGATTATGCCCTACAAGTGTTTGAAAAAATGCTTATGTGAATTGACTAGTGAAGGCATGACATGTTATTATGTGATACCATCAATTTACAAGGTAATGCATTACAAGTGTTTGATGAAATGTCTCTGTGAATGAAATATGCCCAAGTAAATAATGTAATGTTATTCAAGATTTTGCTTTGCTTTACTTTTCATGCTATCGAGTCCTGGGGTTATTTAATTCCCAACAATTTAGCTGTTTACCTAGAGCCAGTGTCAATTACAGAATATTATCAGTCATGTCATGATCAGTAGTATTATCAGTCCGTTACAGAACTCAGTAGATATTCAGTTTGTTACAAAACTTAGAAAAACTTAGTCATTTCAGTGAATTCAGTTTAGTTCAGTCCAGTATAATAGTTCAGTGTCCTTTAGATGGGAGTAGAATTCAGCACCGAGTGAACCCAAGGATGGGGGCTCACCTGTTAGCGGCAAGTGTGATCCTTAGAAGCAATCCTTGCATTCAGAACTAGGTAGCCAGCGTGGGCTGAGACATAAAACCTTTCAGTTGAGGCTTGATAAGGTGCTCTACCTACCAGTAGAGGGTACCACTATTCTCATTTAGGGAACCTACTAGTAAAGGATTACTCTTCCACTTGTCTTTACCTGGGCATGGTACTGACACCCTTCCAATTGGGGTTACAGATTGGACCTTTATTAGTTCAGATTGAGGCATATCGATGAGATGACTACCTCCTGTAGTTTCAGTTTCAGTATCAGTCTTCAAAATAGAACTCAGTGCAATTCTATAGAATCGGGACGGTCATATATAGTCACTCCGTAATCAGTAATTCAGATTATCAGTGATCTCATACTGACAATATATTTAGTTATAGTTATTAGATTTAGTTCCAGTATACTTAGTTACAAGTATGCACAGTATGTTCAGTAGATACAGATCCTCTATGTATGCTAATCCATCTCTTGCATATCATTTTGTCAGTTATTATTCATGCATATGAACCCTTGCATTCAGCCTTACCTCATACAAAATACCAGTACATTCCTACGTACTGATGCATACTTTCCTTCGCTATGATGTTTTATATTATAGGTTTAGACGCTCAGGTTCCTAACCTCGCTTAGCCAGATTTAGCCAGCAAATTTAGCAGGGAGTCCTTATTTATTGAGGATACTCTTTCATTTTAGTACTTCAGCTTAGCCATATTTTAGTAGATGGAGTTAGTTGGGGGATTGTCCCATCAACTCTAATTTTATATTGATTTAGTTAGAGGCTTTCAGACTAGATTCAGATAGTAGTTCAAATTCAAACATTATTATTCATTATCAGTATTTGAGAGGTTTGAACCTTATGGTATTTACGCCTATTATTCCATAATTATAACAGTATTATTATTCAGTACTCACAGTAGGTACCAGCTTATGGGTTAGCTTGTGGTCCTTTCGGATCCTAAGCATCGTGTAATGACTAGGGGTTATCTCGAGTCATTACAGAGAATGACCAAAGTACCCCCTTTAATCTTTAAAATGAAACTAGAAAAATAAACTTTTTGCAAACTAGGTGGCCACCACGAGGCGCCACTATCGTGGTGGATCACTGTAAAAGGATGAGCGGGAACTAGCTTTTCACTGCGATGCCCCACAATCACAAAGCCCCTTTAGTTTGTCATTTTGACCACTGGCGCGACGCGTTAGTATCGCGACATCTCACAGGAAATTGCCAAATGAGAAATTAGGCCTTTTCGTGATGCACCAAAATCGCGAAGTCTCACTGAAAATTTACAATTATAATTTAAGCCATCTCCACAATGTGCTACGGACCTAAATCACAGTGTTTTGTTGGAAAGCTTATTAAAGTTTTCATACAATGGGAGGATAAATCTGGAAAATTCAACACAAAATAATTATTCTTCATTTTGGAAGTTATCCCGTAACATTCTAGGGGCAGATTTTAACTAGAAAATGTATGGGGTATTACAATATATCTCCCTTGGGAACATTCATCCTCAAATGTGGCTATATAAGTTCAGAATACTGAGGAATCTGAGACTATAAGCTATCATGCACAACTAAATAAATCATGCAACTGAATCTAAATTATTCTGAGCTTCTGAGTAATTCTGTAAGTGCATGAACTTACATGAGGGCAAGTATATATCTAAATATATGTTTAGAAAAGAACTGAATCAGGGAAGAGTATTAATTTTGGCTAAAGCTGAGATTACGAAGAAAAGGTGAGGGTACTTGGATTACATATCTACTTTTGCTTCCCAAGTAGCACCCTCAATAAACTGATTCCGCCAAAGAACTTTGACCAAAGGAACTTCTTTTTTCCTTAGTCTGTGGATCTGATGATCTAAAATCTCAATTGGAATCTCTTCGTATAAAATGTCATTCTAAATATCTGAGATTTCTAAAAGAACTATAATAAAGAGTCACCGATGCACTTCTTAATGATAGAGACATGGAATATAGGATGAACGGATTACAAGTCTGCGGTCAAATCAAGCTCATAAGCTACTCTCCTAACACGATTCAGAATTATAAAGGTCAACATGCCAGGGACTAAGCTTCCCCTTTTTTCTAAGTCTTTTCACCACTTTCATAGTTGAAATTCTCAAATAGACAAAATCACCAACCTCAAAATTGAGGTCCCTTCTTCTCACGTCTGCATATGATTTCTGATGACTCTGGGCTATTTTAAATATTTCTCTAATCAACTTAACTTTCTCCATAGCTTGAAATACTGCATCGGGCCCAAGCAAAGTGGCCTCACCCCTTCAAACCAACCTATGGACGATCTATATCTCCTCCCATAAAAAGCCTCAAATGAGGCCATCTGAATACTAGAATGGCAACTATTATTATAAGCGAACTCAATCAATGGAAATGCTCATCCCAAATACCTTCTAAATCAAGAGCACATGCTATCATCATATCTTCTAGAGTTTGGATGGTCCTCTCTTCTTGACTATATGTTTGAGGGTGGAAAGCTGAACTAAGATGAACTTAGGTACCAAGACCCTTTTGAAAAGCTCTCCAAAATTAGGAAGTAAACTCAGTACCCCTATCTGAGATGATAGACAAGGGAACTTTATGCAATCTGACTAACTCTCGGATATAGAACTTAGCATAATCCTCAAAAGTATAAGATATGTGAATTGGCAAAAAATGACTTAACTTAGTCAATCTATCTGCAATAACCCAAACCAAATCAATGTCATGACCCGAATGGGGTAAACCAGATACAAAATCCATATTCACCTCTTTCCACTTCCAAGTAGGGATACCTAACTCTTATAATATACCACTAGGTCTTTGGTGCTCTAACTTAACCTATTGATAAGTTGCTCACTATATCTTTTTTCATACTATTCCACCAATAGATTTCTCACAAGTCATGGTACATCTTGGTTGCACCTGGATGAATAAAATAACGCACACCATATGCTTCAACCATAATTCTCTATCTCAACTCATCAATACAAGGCACACATAATCTACTATGGTATCTCAAAATGCCATCTCCCCCTTTGTAGAAAACCTTCACTTTTTTGTTTTTAACCGACTCCTTTAGTTTGACCAAACTAAAATCCATGTCTTGTTTGTCCCTCACTTCTGAAACTAGGGAAGATTCAGAACTACTCTGAACACAAACATTCCCTTTAGATGAAATAACCAACCTAACACCCAATCTATCTAATTGATGAACTTATCAAGCTAACTCTTTATTATCATTCTCCACATTAGCAACACTGCCTATAGACAATCTACTAAGGGTGTCTTCCACTATATTGGCCTTGCCCGGATTATAAAACACACATGTGTCATAATCTTTCAACAATTCTAACTACCTTCTCTGCCAGAGATTCAACTCCCTCTAAGTAAACACATATTGCAAGCTTTTGTGGTCTGTGAACATATTAACATGCACACCGTACAAGTAGTGCTACCATATTTTCAATGCAAACACCACAGTAGCTAATTCAAGATCATGGGTTGTGTAATTCTTTTCTTGAGACTTAATCTATTTAGAGGCATAGGCTATGACCTTACCTCTCTGCATCAACACATAACCCAAACAAACTCTTGAGGCATCATAATACATCAAAAAACCATCAGTACCATAGGATAACGCTAAGATTGGGGCATAAGTGTGTCGAGACTTTAAGTCATGAAAAATTTTCTCGCAAGAACCTGACAACTGGAACTTAAATTCTTTTTGGGTCAGTCTAGACATAGGAGATGCAATAGATGAGAAACCTTCAATAAAATGGTGGTAATGACCATCTAGACCCAAAAAACTCCTAATATCTGATGGAGAGATAGGTCTAGGCCAATTTTTTACGGCTTCTATCTTTTGGGGATGAACTCTAATGCAATCAGCGGAAATAATATCATAGAGAAAGGCTATTGATCTTAGCCAAAATAAACACTTGCAGAATTTGGCGAACAATTGATGATCCCTAAGAGTTTGCAAGATAATTCTAAGATGATTTACATGGTCATCCTCACTACGGGAGTATACAAGGATATCATAGATGAATACTATGAAAAACATGTCTATATATTGTTTGAAAACTCAGTTCATGAGGTCCATGAAAGCAGTTTGAGCGTTGGTTAGCCTGAAAGACATGACTAGATGCACGCATTCCCTTACTTTAAGATGATGATAGCCGAATCTAAGGTCTATCTTTCGGAAATAACTTGCACCTTAGAGTTGGTCAAATAAGTCATCAATTCTAGGAAGTGGATATTAGTTATTGACTGTGACCTTATTTAGCTGATGATAGTCAATGAATATTCACAAAGAACCATCTTTATTTTGCACGAATAGAATGGGAGCACCCCATGGAGAAATACTAGGCCTTATGAAGCCTTTATCTAAAAGATCTTTGAGTTGCTCTTTCAACTTCTTAATCTCTGCGGGAGCCATGCGATATGGAAGGATAAAAATAGTCTGAGTATCTGGAAGAAGGTCAATACTGAATTCTATTTCCCTATCGGGAGGTACCCCTAGGAGATCTTCCCAAAAAAAATTAGGAAATTCGTTGGCCACTCAAACGGATAGAAGGGTTGGAGTCTCAAACTTTGTGTCTTTAACCAAAACTAGATGATAAATACAACCTTTGGATATCAACTTTCTGTCTTTGAGATAAGATATGAAACGACTTTTGGGAGACACTGAATTACCCTACCACTTAAAGACTGCATCATCTAGGAACTAAAACTTTACCATACGGGTGCAACAATCTATAGAAGCATAACAGGAGTAGAGCCAATCTATACCAAGAATAAGATCAAAATCAACCATATCTAACTCTATCAAGTCTGCTAACATGACTTTATAAAGGACAGTAATAGGACTATTTTTATAGATTTGTTTTGCAACAACTGACTTATATACTGGGGTAGAAACCAAGAAAGGCTTAGGGTTTTTTTCAGAACTTATCTCAAAATTCACAGCAACTAACGGGGTCACACAAGAGAACTCAACCCAGGGTCTAACAACACATAAAAATCAAGTTGAAAGACACGAATCTTACCAATAACAACATCTGGAGAATCTTCCTGCTCTTGGCAAGATGATAAAGCATAGAACCAATTTAGACTTTAACTGTCACTGGTACTGGATGGTGTACCCTGAGGAGGTACTAGGTGACCTAGAGGAGCAAGTTCACTATTGGCCTGAGTCTGAGGACAAACATCTCTGTTTCCCGATTTAGCATGCGAGCACTCTTTGATTTTATGACCCATCCACCATAACCATAACAACCTTTCTGACCCTAAAAATATTGACCCACATAATTCTTTCCACACTTATCACATGGGGAATGTTTGGGCTTCCGACTTATACTACTCAGAGTTTTGGACATAGAAGACTTACCCTATTGTTCCTACCTATTTCTGGGCACGGGAGCACTGGTTGAGGAAGGTATGGGCATAGATGACCGATTTTAAAACTGCAAATGATTTCCCCCTCTAGACCTATTTAACCATACTCAAACTGTACTAATCTAGCCTTCTTATTTACTCTCTATTTCCTTCAACTTCTCTGCCTCAATCTACTGAGCATACATTATCAGCCTAGCAAGATCCATATCTCTAATGAGCATAGCAATCCTACACTCCTTAACTACCAACCCAGACACACCGATCACGAACTTCATCATGCTTCATCTAGGGTCAGCCATCTATTCAGGGGCATACTTAGATAACTGGTTGAACTTGAGGCAATACTCCTTCACTATCATAGAGCCTTACCTCAGGTTCATGAACTCTTCTATCTTAGCTTTCCTCATCTCACGTAGGAAGAACGTATCTAAGAATGCATCCTAAAATATTGGTCACATCATTACCCAATAATACCCAATCATTACCCAATCATAAGCAACATTCTTCAGCTTATAAGATGTTAATTCTATACTCTCCTCTTTAGAAATATTCATAATTCGGGTGATCTTCTTAACCTTATCTATATAAAACTGAGGTTCTTCACCTATCTTTAATTCAAAGAACTCTAGTGGGTTCATTCTCAAACAATCTTAAATTTTGGCTACGGCTAAGTCCCTATCTTGTTGGGGGTAGGACTGCAGCCTTATGGTTGCCTTGAACATTAGCCATCACAGCTTGGGCTAGCTCCTGGAACGTAGCCCGAAACTCTATATGTGACACATTCATATTCAAATGATCTAAGGGTCGAGGTGGCTGGTTATCACTTTTGCCTACGTTAGCTCAACGAGGAGGAATTTTCTATCACTTGAAAGCATGAGTTAGAAATAGATAGAGACACGGAATGCACGATAGATCATGAAAGAGAGATGATTTCCTAAGAATATTCCATAGATATGGCGCGCTTCACTCAATGTAACGCAACTTTTTAGACTCCCTAGGACTCTCTAAACCTAGCTTTGATACCAAGTTTTTAACCCCCCCTCCCCCCTAAAAAAAAATTGGCTGTTGGGATGCCACACGGTGCTCTAAACTACAAATAGTCCTGAGCTAACCCTGGCTATTTTTCTACAAAATCTGAATCTCAATATAAGGGAAATATGAATATGGAAACATAATAAATGCAAAAATTTTATCCAAAACATACTAATCTCAAAAGTATTGGTAAAACAATACTAAAAAATCTGAATACTACATTAAAAGTATAAAACTGAATCTATTAGTCCGACAAGCCTCTACTGACTGAGTCTAGAGAGTCAGTAGGACAGACCCCAGTTGACTCAAACTATCTGAATGAATCATGAAACATTTACTAATACACTAGAAATATGAATAGCTAAGTCCCTGAATTATGAGGACTCACCAACTGCAGGGATGTAGATAAGATACTCAAAAATCACTGACACTACTGAGACTGAGCACCTGAACCTACATTATGAGACAATGTAGTACATAGACGTATATGTGGATTAGTAATTTGATGATGTACTGAGTAGATAGAGGTGAATGCAATAAGTAAGCAATATCATCATAATTTATAAAATTATGCATGCTAAATGTAAATGACTCACATCGGCTTGAGTAATTTGGAATCTGAAGATCATAAATCATGAATAGTAAAGCACATAATATACATCTTGTGAGTCATAACACTTAGTTCTAAAATCTATATTTCTATTCTATTCTCAAATCATATAGGCTAAGTGAAAAATGGCTCACCATTTTATGTTTGAAACTAAAAGTTATAATTCTGTAATCTGAAATCTTAAGTAAAATAATATCTGAGTAAGATTGTGAGCCTTTACACTTAGTTTTTCTAAAAGCTTTTCTATTAATCTTTTCTGTTACCTAGCAGGGAGATTCTCTTAACTGACATAAACAATGTGAGAATTCATGGAGTCCAATGTTCTTATCCCCCTAAGGAGGATTCCTCATGTTGGGCAGAAGAGTCATACTCTTTCCAGGGAATATAACCTATCTAAGTGATCACATATCTGTCATCCACGTAAAAGAGAGAATAATCTAAATCCTACATTGGCATGTAGTTCTGGGGTATGAAACCTTAGTAATGTACCCATCTCATTGCTAAATACTAATCTTATTAAATCTTTATGTTCATTTTGAAGAAACAGCCTCTCTACTTCTCAAAAATAGCCTCTCTACTTCTCTTGAGGTAGTGATAAGGTCTACATACACTATAACCTCCCCAGACCTGACTAGGTGAGAATACACTGGGTATGTTGTTGTTGTTGTTGTTACTTATTTTGAAGAAAATCCACTTTAAAATAGTCTAATGGTTTGTAATAAAAACCAACTATATATTTGTAAAGCTAAATATATAATCTAAATCTGTAAAGTGGATTTCATATCTATTTTGAGACTAAAAGGTCAAATCTTTATACATAATCTGAAAGGAATCTAGTCATAAGGTGATTATAGCACAACAATTCTTGAAATAGCAATCTTAAATTAGGGCTTAGTGACCCATGTATCAATCTCTTGTTAAAACATCAAAATGTTCATGCTTGATAATTTAAACATGGATAATTCAACGCAAAATCTGAAATTTCTGCTATATGCATGAAAATATGAACATAATCATGTAATTCAACTTTTAAATCATTGGAAATCTCATAAGCTTTTAAAAAATAATTATGGGTATAAACCCTAACTTCAATTTCATGGGAAATCATATAAAATTCAAAAAAATTTAAATTTAAAATATGTTTTGGGTACAAGGATGGAAGGATTATCATTGTTCATAACACCGCATACCTTAATTGGTGATCTTGATGAAAAACTTGAATCTTGAATTCCTATTATTGATTTGGAGATGAATTCTTAGAGTTCTTGAATTGGGGATTCTTAATGTTGAATTTTCTTGGAGAATTAATGGAGGAATTGGAATTTCTTAGGGATAAAGTTTGTTGAACTAGGGTTTTTCTTGAGAGAGATCTGATGAAAATTAGATGTAAAGTGCTTTGAAGGGGTTTAATTCATTATTTAAGATGGATTAGGGTCTGGGAGAATGACCAAAGTACCCACTTTAATCTTTAAAATAGAACAAGAAAAACGAACTTCTTGCAAACTGGGTGGCCACCGCGAAGTGCCACTATCTCGGTGGCTCACTAAAAAAAGATGAGCGGGAACTGGGCTTTCACTGCGACGCACCACAATCGTGGAGCCCCTTTAGTTTGTCATTTTGACCACCGGCACAACGTGCTAGTATCGCGAGGTCTCACTTGAAATTTCCAAATGGGAAATTGGGCCTCTCTGCAACACGCCAAAATCACGGAGTCTCACTAAAAATTTACAATTGTCATTTAAACCGTCTCCGCGACGCACTAAGGATCCAAATCATGGTGTTTTACGACTGATGCTTAAAATATCCCTAACTTCTCACTCAATCATCAAATTTAGGCAAATCCTATATCGTTGAAAAACTTATTAATTTCCTATACAACAAATAATCTAAATCTGAAAAAATCCACATGAAATAATTATTCTTCATTTTTGAAGATATCTCTTAAAATTCTAGGGGTGTATTTTAACTAAAAAAGGTATGGGGTATTTCAACATTGCATACCTACACTCCTTGACCACACTATCAGATACACTAGACACGAAATTGCTCATCCTAGACCTGTTATCAGCCACCATATGAGGAGTATATTTGGCTAGCTGAGTAAACATAAGTGAATACTCTTTCATACTCATGTTTCCCTATTTCAAATTAATAATCTCTAACACCTTTTCTTCTCTCAACTCCAAAGGGAAGAATTTATCTAAGAAGGTTGCAGCAAACTCCTCCCACTCTATAGGCCCTTCATCTGCACCTCTATCCTCTTTCCATTGCTTAAACTAGGTGTGAGCTACATCCTCCAGCTAGTAAGCATCCAATTTAGTACTCTTATTAGAAGTTACTCCCATAATATTTGTTGCATTCTGAACTATATCGATGAATTCCTATGGATGCTCTTCAAATTTGGATCCCAAAAATAAAGGAGGGTTATTTGGGTGAAGTCCCAAATCCTAGATGTGGCAGTATTAGCCACTTAGTTGGCTGGAATAGCAGTTGGACGAGTGTTCTACTACTACAAAGTGAGCCAGAGTAGTGAATACAGCTCTGAACTTAGTGTGAGAGATGCTTATTCAGGGGATCTTCCTAATCGGGCAGAGGTGTTGGTTGGTTTCTATTTCTTCTTCCATTGGTCTTTCTAGGAGGTATGGTCTATAAACAAAAGAAAGAGGAAATTAGATAGGGAATTAACTTGAGTTCATGCTCATTTTCATGGCATGAATACTGAAAGAAGGGAAACTTTTCCTAAATGTATTATAGCTTCTTGTCCATAAGTGTGGAGCTCTTCACACCCATGCACAAAACTCTACTTAACGTGAGTTTCAGACTCCATAGGACACTTTCAAACCTTAGGCTTAGATATAAAGTTTGTAATGCCTCGAGAGTACACCCTAGGCTCCATACGGTGCTTAAAGCCCCGAAGCACTGCAAGCTAACCCATTGTGGTACCTATTGTGAGCACTGAATAAAATAATGGAGAAACATGTGTGGAATTTAACTAAAAATACCATAAGGTTTTAAATACGAGGGCAATACTAAATCAAAATACTAAAAATGTCTTTCTGAAAATAGTATTGCAAGACTATCAATAATAACTAATAACCGAATAATTAACTGAAAGTGTCCAAAATCCTCTAACTGACTGACTTTGGAGTTGATAGGACAAGTCCCCAAATAACTCAGACTGACTACTAAAATGAATTAAAATAAACATAGATAGTCCTCAGAACATGAGGGATCACTACTACAATTGCTGCTGATGCACTGGGAGGTCTAGGTATTTTCAGGAACCTGAGTAACTAAACCTATGATATGAGACATCATAGCGTAAGAAATAAGTATGTAGTCAGTACTTTGATTGCATTGGCATGCTGAATGAGGTTAGGCTAATATACAAGGTTTCATGTGCATGCGTAGTAATTGACTGTATGTATATCATGAAGTAATGAGTAAAATGCAAAGACAAAATGAATGACCAAGCATAAAATATGTTCTAAACATAGTTTGAAAACTAAATTATTAAGTAATGGTAAATGAGTAAATAATATTTGTATGATATAGTCAAGTAAAATTAAAACTGAATTACTGAACTAAATACTAGACTGGAAATATGGGAGATGGCTATAACCGATATTCCCTAAAATATTATCAAGGTCCAACCTATAACCAAATTGGAAGGGTGTTAGTAGAGTGCCACGGGTACTAACACTGGATGTGTGGATCCACTAATCTGAAGTCCCCAAGGACGAGGGTGTCATTCCTAACTGATGAGGGACCCCTCAAAATCTATGGTGGAATCGTAGGTCTGGAACCTAGGGACTTCTACTAGTACCTCATGCCTAACTGACGAGGGAGATACCATCCCTACACTCGCTCGGTGCTAAGTGTTACTCCCAACTGAATGGCACTGATTATTATACTAAACTGAGTTTAACTGAATGTTAAAAATAGTTGAACTAATAATGCTCATAACTATCTTAAAACTATTCTGTAGATACTAAAAACTAGGTAAGTAGCTAAATTTTAGGAATTCAATCCCCCAGTACTTGATAGCAATAATAGAAAGATACTAAAATTGTGAGGACATGATATGCAAGAATTTATTCAAGACTCATTGTTGTAGGCATTTTATCAAACACTTGCAATGCATGGTTTATGCTAAGCATGAGATTAGATTTAAAGCTTGTAGTAATAACATGAATTTAATAATAAAATCACCAATTAAGGCTAAAATCAAAGAATAATACCATTCAGACATGTGGGGTTTAATAACAACAACAATTATATGTAAGCATGGTATAGAATCAAAATTCATGGGAATTCATGGTTAAAAATCATAATAATCATGTAAAAATCATAACTTTGAATTTCAAATTGGGTTCTTGGACTCCATGGGTGAAAAGGACCCATGGATCAACATCCAACATACCTTAAGGCTTTGATCTTGAAAGAGAATTGACTTTTCTTGAATGTTCTTGGATTGGGAATTATAACTTATTATTTTTCTTGAAGAATAGCTTGAATCTTGTTCTTGGGAGATGATCTTGAGAGGATACCCTAATTTTATTGCTCTTGAGAGTGTAGAGGATTAAGAGTAGTTTTAAAACTTATTTATGATGGCTAAGTACGTGTTTTTGATAATTTAAGTCATGGAAGGTGAGGGAAACAACCAAAATAACCCTATAAATTTGAATGGGAATTGCTGAATTGTAAGGGTGATGACTTTGATTGATATGTCATCAACTAAGTGATGACCTATCACTCCAAGTCGTCACTTAAAAGCTAATTTTATGAGTTTTTAGTCTTGGGTGATGACTTGGGTAGATATGTCATCACTTAGGTGATGGCCTATCAACACAGGTCGTCACTTAAGAACTGATTTTATGAGTTGCTGGTCTTGGTTGATGACATAGGCTGAGATCCCAGAATTAATACGACTATATAAGGGTGACTGCGGATATGATGACCAAATCTACTTACTTTTTTTTGGTAAGGAAAAATTATTCAGAAGATGATTATGCAAAGCTGTACATTAAGGAAATAGTTTAAGTTCATGTGGCTCTAGTATCCATTATATCAGTTAGATATACTCAATTCTCTTCTCAGTTTTGGTGGTCTTTTTAGAAAGATTTAGGTACCCAAGTGAACCTTAGCACTATCTTTCACTCTCAAATGGATATACAAGTGGAACATACCATTCAGAATTTATATGTTAAAGTCATGTATGATTGACTTTAAGAGTAGTTGGGTGGATCACTTGTCTATAATAGAATTCACCTAAAATAGTAGCTACCACTCTAGCATCTAATGGCTACTTTTGACAATTTTTATGGGAGAAGGTATAGGTCACTGATTGGTTGGTATGAGGTGGGTGAAACCCATTAGTTTGGACATGACCTTGTCCATCAGGAAATGGAGAAAGTGAAAGTCATTAGAGAGAGACTTAAGACCGCCTAAAGTCGCCATAAGTATAACACTGATGTGAAAAGAAAAGAGTTAGAATTTGACGTTAGAGATTTGGTATTCCTAATGGTCTTCCTTATGAAGGAAGTCATGAGATTCAATAAGAAAGGAAATCTCAATCCTCGTTACATAGGTCCTTATCAGATTACAAAGAGGATTAGTGGAGTGTCATATAAGTTAGATTTATCCACAAGTTTAGCTTTAGCTCATACCGTATTTCATGTGTCAATGGTTAAGAAGTGTATTAGAGATCATTCACTTATGTTGCCTATTGAGGGGTTTGATGTTAAAGATTATTTATCAGATGAGGAAGACACCATAGCTATACTGGATCGGCAAGTTTGAAAGTTTATAATTAAGGAGATAGCTTCGATTAAAGTATTGTGGGGGAATTAGACAGTTGAGGAAGCGACTTGGGAAATGCAGAATAATGTTCATGTAAGATACCCATATTTCTCTGAATCCAAGCAGAATGATATGGAAGGTATTGATCTTATTTTACTCATTTTAGTTCTTATAACTCTTTCAATCGTGCTTAATATGCTCCGAACCTTTATTTGGGGAAGAATAATCCTAGAGGGTGTAATGTAATTCCCTCAATAATTTCAAGTATTTTAGTTCTAGTTTTTCCATGCTCGAAACTTCTATGTTTGTCTTAAATTGTACTTAATTATGTTAAAAGGATATCTTGGAAGATTTTCAAAATTTTTGGATGAGTTTCGGAGTGATTTCGGACCCCTGAGGCAGTAAGCCTATACGATATCTCCTTGTGACAAAGGATAATATCCATGATAGGGTCTGTGACAAGAAGGATGGTCTCTACATTAAGGTCCTTAGCACAGAGGCTAGCCTCCGCGATCATCTTTGTGCCACGCCGCCTTGTAATTTTCAGCTAGTCAGTTAATATTAAGGAAGGGTATTTTAGTCTTTCTCCTTTATAACTCTTTTCCAACTACGTAAATCATTCCTTGAACGTTGTATCAACTCTGCAAATCCCCAAACCATTATTCCATAGTAAAAAGGGAGAAACTACGTAGGATTTGAGTATTTTAAGCTTCAAGGGTCAATTTTCCCAACATTCTCTTCGATTGCAAGGTATGTGGGACTAATTCATGGGTGTAAATTTTAAGTTTAAAATAATTTTTATATATATATATATATATATATATATATATATATATATGCACACACATACATTCATATATATATACGTAATGGGTTTTGGAAATCGTTTGAAGAGACATGCATCATGAACCCGTGTTTAATGAAATTATGAAATTAATAGGGGGTTTTCCATTAACTTGAATTGTGGTCATGAGTAACTATGTTATGAGTTTTGAAAAGTGATTTAAGAGTATGATTTAGGAAATCCCCTTCACATGATGAAACTTATTGTCTTAATGTATTATGAATTGTGAAATCGGTTTGAGAGCATGAGTTATAAGTCCCTTTTTTTACCATAAGATATAAGTATACTAATATATGGGATACCATAGGAATTATTATATTAAATACCTCTTTAGCAATTATGCATTGTTATTTTTTATGTTTGCGAAGAGGAGGTTCTTATTCTAAAGGCTCTTGTGTCCTAATGGAGAAACTGAATGTAATAAATGAATGAATTGGCCATCATATGTTCAAGTTTTGAAAAAGAGAGTGTTTTTACCAAAGTTTCCATGTGCTTTTGAAATAAGAACTCTCTTGTATTATGTAAATCATTTAATGTTCATTTATATTTTTTTGAATGAGAAGGGCTATGGACATTATATAAGATGGCTTGCAAGTTAAAGTTGTAGGTACAGATCATGGTTTTAAGAGGCTAAAAATGGGCATAAAGAGAGTTAGATAGTTACCCGAAGAAGGGACGAGTTCAAATAACTCATTTCCCAAAATCGTATTTTGCCAAAATAAGACTTGTTATGCCTTAAAATAGGGGATGTTCCCTAAAATAGGGGATTGTACGCTAGCGACGGCCCTATGGAGTTGTATAGATCATGTACCCCAACTCTTGCGGGAAACTTGGATTAGGGGCTTGGCCTCTGAGTTAAGAGCGGGTCCAATATAGCCCATTGGATAATTAGAAAGGTAGGGTGTACCATCTTGCTCAAAATTAAAGCAAAAAAGTGAGTCAATGTCTTACAACCATAAAGTGAAGCTCTTAAATTATGCACATCTATTTTACATACATATTATGCTAAATTTATTCGTCAAGGCTCTCAACTAGTTTATATGGATTATACATAATTTTGGACTAGTTCTGCATACTAGTACTTTCCAAGTATTGACACTTACTATACAGGTTCAGAGGAATGGCCCCATGGTCTAACTCAGTATTAGATTTCCCTCATATAGTTGGAGTTAGTGAGCCACCCTTACTTCAAAAGGCATTTCATCTATATGTTAGTTTCAGTTGTTTTATGGTTCCATTGGGGGCCTTGTCCCAGTTTAGATAGAATAGTATTTTCAATTTTGTAGAGGCTTTATAGACTTGTTTAGATTGGATCTGGGTTTTCTTATGGAGGGTTGTCATGAATTATTAAGTTTGTCTTTCACACTTTTATTTCGTATGAATCATGATTGTGATAGTATGCTAAGGGGTCTCTCAAGACCCTTCGCGTCCAGGGCCTTAGCTTGAGTCATGATAAATAGGCTTTCACATGGTTTGAATACCAACCAATAATAATTATATTGCATAAGGATACCAAAGAGATGAAGCAAGCCAATATGATAAGTATCACTACTTGTTTTCTCTCAAATGTTTTTGATCAAAATTAAATATTAGACTCTGGTGTTTCTCATCACATTACAACACACAGACTGGACCTTGAAAGAGAATTAAACTTTTATAGGTCAAAACAAATAAAGTATAATTAATTACATGTGACAAAGTAGAGATTTCTCATGTTGAAGATGCTCATTTTTTTAGAATGAGTTGTTAAAGGATGTGTTGTTTGTCCTTGGATCAAAGTTCAATTTGTTTTTTGTGTCAGAGATCACTATCGTGTTTTGTTTCCTTCAACCTTGATTTTTGTATCTTTCATGACCTTTTCAGTTGTAGGGTGAAGGGTATTAGTAAGGAAGAAGGAGGTTTACACATATTCAAAAGTTAATGGGGAATGAAAGATACAGATAGAGGTCAGATACCTCAGAGCTTAGCTGCAAGATCTTCATTAAAAGATTACATCTATGGATATAATAATGGGACATCCTTTATCTAAAATTTTAAATTATTAGGTCTATCTTATATAATTGATAACACTGCCTTGATAAATAAATGTCTAGTTTGCCCATTATATAAGAAAACTAGACTACCATTTCCTATTAAATCTAAAACATCTGCATGTTTAGATCTTGTACATATGTATCTGTGGGGCCCTTATAATATTCCAATGTTTAAAAAGAAATACTACTTACTAATAGTAGTTGGTGAATATGGTATGAATACAAGGTTTCATTTGTTGTAACTTAAATCTGAAACAATTATTCCAGTTAAAGATTTTTTCTCTTTGATCAAAATATAATTTGGTGCTTCTGTCAAAATAGTAAGATCTGACAATGGCATGGAGTTCTTTAACTCTCAATGTAAATATTTGTTTCTTAGTCTAGGTATTATACACTAGAGTAGTTATCGTCACACACCATAGTAAAATGGTATAATGGAAAGAAAATATAGATATACTCTTAATATGGATAGAGTTATTTGATTTCAGTCCTTGTTACCTCTTAAATTTTGGGGGTATATTTATCAAGGTTAGAGTATACTTGATCAATAGGTGACCATCTCATGTTATAGCTGGTAAAGGCCTATATGAGCTATTGTTTTCCAAGCCTCCAAACTTGTCACACGTAAGGACTATTGGATGTTTGTGCTATGCCCCGATTATTATAAAAAGAGATAAGTTTTTATCCATAGATAGACCTGTTATTATGATGGGGTACTCTATTACTAGAATGGGTTATTTACTTATCGAGATTGATACAAACAATATTTTTCAAGTATAGATGTGGTGTTTTAAGAGAACTGATTTTATTTTTCACAATCACAATGCACTTCTATTAGCACAGCATCTACAAGCCTACTTATTAAAGTTAATGACCCTTTAGAGCTTGACTCATCAGCAGAGGATGTCAAATTTCCAAGAAAAGATGTAAATGTTTATCCTTTTGCACTATTTTAACGCTCTGAGAGTACAACACTATATGGTGCTCACAGTCCCAAGAAACCATAAGCTAACCCATGAGTTGGTACCTACTGTGAGTACTGAGTAAACCTGATGTCCATATATCATATGCAGAAATAAAAAGAGGAATACCATAAGGTTTTAAGTCATAAATCTGATAAGTCTGTAAAAGAAAATTGATAAAGACAACTAAAATCTAAAATCTGACTAACTGCCTGTGCAAGTCTGAAAACCTCTAACTGAATAACTGAGAAGTTGATGGGATAAGTCCCAAACTAACTCCGTCTGTCTGCTAAAATGGAGAAACTAAAATAAATATAAATGGCCCTGTAAATATGAGGACTCACCACTATTTCTGCTACTGGTGTACTGGGATAACTAGGTACGGTCGGGAACCTGAGCGTCTGAACCTATGATATTAAACATCATAGTGCAAGAAAAAGTATGCGATCAGTACTTTAAATGTACTGGTATGCTAAATTAGGTAGGTTGGTATGCATGGTTTCATGAATATGAATAATAACTATCTGAATGTATGTATGTAAGTATATGTAACATGTAATACTGAATAGAGCACATGAAATCTATAAGTACCGAGGATGTATGACCAAGTATATGACATGTTTGTAATAAAATCTATAAATACTGAAATACTCGAATTTGATAACTGAATGTCTGATATTTGGATACTATTGTCAAGAAAACTAATACTGAATTATTGAACTAACTACTGGAGTGAGACTATAACTGAAACTATGGGAGGTATCATCTAACTGACATCCCCTGTTCTTAACTGACTGTGGTCTAACCTATAATGCTAGTTAGAAGGGTACAAGTACCATGCCACGGGTACTAAGAATAGTTATGGAGTCATTCCTAACTAATTGGTGACCCCTGAGATCAGTCCTAACTAGTGAGTTATCCCTGAGAGTGTCAGTCCTAACTAATGGGTGACATCTTATAACCTACGCTAGCTATGTAGTTTTGGAACTTTGAGATTGGTTCTAAGGACCTAGTCCTAACTAACGGGTGAGCCCTCATCTCTAGGATCGATCGGTGTTGAATCTTTCTCCCAACTAAACTAATACTAATTATGGGACTGAGCTAAGATTAACTAGACAAGTAACTAATCATGATGGCTAACTGGTTAATATGCTCGTACACTAAGTAACTAATCATGGAGATAAATTATTATAAACATGTGATTTCATGATTTAAAACATAAAAGATGGATTCTTGGACTCCATGGGTGAAAAGAGACCATGGACGAACATATAACATAAATTAAATCTGTAATCTTAAAATATAATTAATGTTTCTTGAACGTTCTTGGATTGGGAAACACAAATCTTGATGTTTTCTTGATGGTTCTAGAACTTGAAGAACTTGAATTTCTTAGTTTCTTGAAGAAGGATTTGAATCTTGTTCTTGGAGAATGATCTTAAAAGAAACCCTATTTTTGCTTTTAGGAATGAATGACGGGTTAGGTTGTTTAAATTGATGGGATTAGGGGTTAAAAATGGTGGGAGAAGACCAAAAAATCTCATTAAAACTTTGTTACTATGCTATTTCGGTCTTGGTTGACGTTTTGGGTAATGGATCATAAGTCTGGTGACTGACCATCACTTAAACCATCATTTTATGGCCATAAAATGAGCTTATTGTCAGATTTGCAATGGTTTGGTTGATGGGCCATCACTGTCATGACTGTCCATTAGCCTGACGGTCGCACCTCAGCAAGCTGACAGCTCTCTAGTAAAACAGACATAACTTTTTACTCTGTTATTGAATTTTGGAGAAATTGGTATCATTGGAAAGATAATTCAATTATATATCTGTTGGTGGATTATGATATCAAAAATTCACAGTAGAAGAAAATATATGCTCATTTGAAGTTGATTATAGCAACATCCTTTACTAGAACTCAATCAGTAAGGGATATTTTGATTCGTCTAATAGCTAGATGTTATTTGAGGCCTTATTACACATCAATATTGATTATAAAACTACCAAAGAACTATAATTTATTTATCATGAGCTTGAAGCATGGTTCTACTATTGGTTGGGATTCTCGGGGTATTACAATATCTCCTCATTGAGAATATTCTTCCTCGAATGAGGTTGGTTAACCTGAGAGCACTGAGGAATTGAGGTTACATGCTGTATATACATACTAAAAATATGATTACATGACCAATTCTAAAACATAGAACATGGCTGACCTGGTTCATAAATACATGGGATGACATGAGGATGGTCATTTGAGATAGAATGAGATAGTCAACTTATGAGTACCCATTACTTCAGGATGAATCTTTTTATGTAGAGAGAATATGGAAGGCTTTGAGAATAAAAGTTGGGGGATTTATAGTACATCTTTCCCTTGGGATATTATGTCCCTTGAAATATACTGAGTTGACTGAAATGCTAAGGAAAGACTGAGATGATGCATGAGACATAAATAAACTGAATCATAACTAAATATCTGGATTCTAAAACTTGATGCATGAAATGAACTATATTCATCAAAGAGGACTAATTTGGGGACACACATGATATATATTTAAATCTCGATGATCATTAAGTGTGTAGCATGAGAACTAGAACTGAAAATATTGTAAAGCATGAATACCTGAGTCATTGGCTGCATGACCGGAGTTTGGAGTTCATAAGTTTCATGGAGTATGATTTGTACAGCTTATCCAACTGTAACTCATTATACTAACAACTGGAAGTACACATGATTCTTTATGATGTGAAAAAATTGTGAACTATAATCATGGAGATGACATATAAAGCATGAGTAAATATCGTGATGACTCAAGTATAAAACTCTGTACTGAGATGAGAATGGGTCGGGCATCTTCTTCCCTAGTATTATTCTACTGCACTCTGGTGTCACTACTAGAATCTGAGAGACTGACTTGGTTATTTATTCTATCATCTCTCCCTTAGATTAAAGTCATCGTTCTAAGTCTATGATCAACTTAACAATCTCTAAAATAAACTATCACCACTTTCCTCTAGACTTTGGGATAGACACTGAGGAGGGTTCTACTAGATTATTAGGACTGACACCAAAACTAATAGTTATGTATAGGGTTTACAAAAGAAAATGAAGCTCCAGTGTCTAATAAAATATACATATGAAGATTAAAGGTCAGTAAAATACCTATAACCATATCAGGAGAGCTTTCTTAATCATGACGAGACTGGAGTGCATAAATTCTATTCTAGCATTGGCCACTAGTGGCACTGAAAGTCGCGCCCTGCTCAGTCGGGCGACCGGATGGGAATGGAGGATGGTTGAACTGACCCTATTGGTGAAAATATTTTCCTCTGTAAGCCATTACTCCACACTCACACATTCGGTGGCCTGGCTTATCATATCCAAAACATACATCAATGCCATCTTTACATACTCCTAGGTGATTTCTACCATACTCTCCGCAAAGCAGATAGGTACGACCACTGCTCATACTACCCTGGGTTTTGGAGCCTGGTACCCCATCATGACTGTCATTCCTGAAATTTGTTACTAGTTCACTAGCTGAAGAAGGAGTTGGCATTGAAAACTTTTGATGAAACTATGAATGGTTACCACCCTCTGACTTGGATTGAGAAAAATTAAAACTACCGGTCCTACCCCTCTTATTCTCTCTTTCCTTCTCCTTAGCTTCCTCTTTCTCAATCTTCTGGGCATGGAACGTGAGCCTATAAAAGTTCATCTCCTTAATCGATATAGAAGTCCTACACTCCTTGACAACACTATTATTTACACCAGAACAAACTTACTTATTCTAGACTTGTTATCAGTAACCACATGAGGAGCATACCTAGCTCGCTGAGTAAACTTTAGGGAATACTCTCTTACACTCATGTTTCCCTACTTTTGATTAATAAAATCTAACACCTTACACTCCCTCAAATCTAAAGGAAAAAATCTATCAAAGAAGGCTGTAACAAACTCCTCCCATTCTACAGGCCCTACATTGACACCCCTATCCTCTTTCCACTACTTAAACTAAGTATGGGCTACATCCTATAACTAGTAAGAATATATCTCTACACTCTCACTACACGTCACCCCTATAATGTCTGTTACCTTCTGCACCATGTCTAGGAATTCCCGTGGATCCTCTTCAGGCTTGGTCCTAAAAATGGAGGAGGATTAATTCGGGTGAAGTTGGCGGCGGTAGTGTTATCCACTGGGTTGGCCTGAATAATAGTTTGTCGCATATTTTGAGTTGCTACGGAGTGAGATGGAGTGGTAAATGCAACTCTAAACTTGGCATGTGAAACATCCTCATTCAAGGAATCTTCCTGAATGGGCAGAGGTGTTGGCTAGTTTTTGTTTCTTTTTCTATTATTCTTTCTAGGAGGAATGGTCTGTAATTGAAGAAAGAATGAATTAGAGAGAGAGTTTAAATTGAGCTCATGTTCATTCACACGACATAAATACTGAAAGAAGGGAAACTTCTCCTAAAATATCTTATAGCCTACTGTCCATAAGTATGGCACACTTCACACCCATGCATAAGACTCTACTCAATGCGGCTTTTAGACTACCTAGGAAACTTTAAAATATTAGGCTCTAATACCAAGTGTGTAACACCCCGAGATTACACCCTAGGCACTACATGATGCTCACAGTTCCGAGGGACTACAAGCTAACCCATGAGCTGGTACGTGCTGTGAGTACTAAGTAAAACTGATGTCAATAAATCATATGCAAAAATAAAATGAGGAATACTATAAGGTTTTAAGTCATAAATCTGATAAGTCTACACAACAAAAATGATAATGACAACTGACTAACTAACTGTACTAGTCTGAAAGTCTCTAACTAAATAACTGAGGAGTTGATGGGACTATCCCCCAACTAACTTTGTTTGTCTGCTAAAATGGAGAAACTAAAATAAACATAATTTGCCCTCAAAACATGAGGACTCACCACTACTGCTACTAGTGTACTGGGATAAATAGGTATGATAGGGAACCTGAGTGTCCGAACCTATGATACAAAATATCATAGCACAAGAAAAGAGTATGCAATCAGTACTTTGAATTTACTGTTATGCTAAATGAGGTAGGCTGATATGCATGGTTTCATGTATATGAATAATAACTATCTGAATGTATGTATGTAAGTATATGTAACATGTAATACTAAATATGATACATGAAATTTGTAAGTAATGAGAATGTATGACCAAGCATATAACATGTTCTAAACAAAATCTGTAAATATTGAAATCAGATACCTGAATTTTTTTATCTATATGCTATGGTCAAGAAAAAATAAAATTGAATTACTGGACTGAGACTATAACTGAAATTATGGGAGGTATCATCTAACTGATATGCCCCATTCTGAACTGATTGAGGTCCAACCTATAACACTAGTTGGAAGGGTGCTAGCATCATGCCATGGGAACTAATAATGGTTGTAGAGTTAGTATTTACTCACGGGTGACCCCTGAGATCAGTCCTAACTAGTGGGTGATCCCTGTGAGTATCAGTCCTAACTAACGAGTGACATCTCATAACCTACGCTGGCTACGTAGTTCTAGAACTTAGGGATTTATTCTAAGGACCCATTCCTAA
The DNA here is from genome assembly GCA_030864225.1 of Capsicum baccatum var. pendulum. Classification (NCBI taxonomy): domain Eukaryota; kingdom Viridiplantae; phylum Streptophyta; class Magnoliopsida; order Solanales; family Solanaceae; genus Capsicum; species Capsicum baccatum. The sequence continues at coordinate 46,259,187 of CM061554.1, forward strand.
CTAACGAGTGAGCCCTTATCCCTAGGCTCACTCGATGAATCATACTCCCAACTGAAATAACATTGATTATGGGACTGAGCTAAGATTAACTAGACAAGTAACTAATCATGATGGATAATTGGCTAAATATGCTCATATGCATCTAAAACTATTCTGAAACTACTAAGACTAAGTAAGCAGCTAAATTTCAAGTATTCATATCCCCCAGGACTCGATAATAATAACAACAGGGTTACATGAAATCTTTGAAACCATTGAAGGAAATTGTTATTCACAATTATTCACTTAAGTATTTCATCAAATACATGGGGCCCGAGACTTTAACATGAGGGTACCTCTAGACATGCTGGGATATTATGATCACATGACAAAATCATAAACTTAGGATTTATTCCAAATTTTCATAAGCATGATATATAAATCACAATATTTAAAACATAATATAATGTATTCCACTTGAAAACAAATTCGAAAATGTTAACATATAAGCATATAATGAGTAGTCATTGTTCCAAACCCACTCATCTAGCTATTTCATCAAACACTTGTAGTGCATGGTTAAAACTAAGCATGGTAATAGTTTTTAAAACGTGTAGTAATAGAATAATTTCACTTGTAAGATCACTAATTAGGGTTTAAATTCAATAAACAACACCATTTAAACATGTAAGGTTTAATATCACCAACAATTTCATGGAAACATGATAAAGATTCGAAATTCATGTAAGTTCCTGGACATAATACATGAAATTTGTTATAAGATTTGATTTCAATGAAAATAGATTGTAAACATCATGTATAATCAAAATCCATAAATGCTTCATAGATATAAATCATTATAAACATGTGATTTGATGATTTAAAACATAAAAGATGCATTCTTGGACTCCATGGGTGAAAAGGGCCCATGGATGAACATCTAACATACCTTAAATCTTTAATCTTGAAATCTAATTAACGTTTCTTGAACGTTCTTGGATTGGGAAACAAAAATCTTGGTGTTTTCTTGATGGTTCTTGAACTTGAAGAACTTGAATTTCTTAGTTTATTGAAGAAAGATTTGAATCTTATTCTTGGAGAATGATCTTGAAAGAAACCCTATTTTTTATTTTAAGGATGAATGAGGATTTATGTTATTTAAATTGATGGTATTAGGGGTTAAAAAGGGTGGAAAAATATCGAAAAATCACGTTAAAACATTGTTACTATGCTGTTTCAGGCATGGTTGTTATTCTAGGTAACGGACCATCACTCTGGTGATGGACCATCACTCTGGTGATGGACCATTACTCAAACCATCATTTGATGGCTAGAAAACAAGATTTCATCTCGATTTTTTATAGTTTGGATAATGGGCCGTCTCTAGCTTGACGGTCTGTCAGCCTTACCATCGCACCTCGGCAGGCTGACAGCTCTCTAGAAAAACAGGCATAACTTTTTAATCCGATATTATATTTTGGAGAAATTGGTATCGTTGGAAACAAAATATATTCTTGTTTGAAGTTGACTATAGCAACATCCTTCACTACAACTCAATCGGTAAGGGATATTTTGATTCGTCTAATAGATAGGAGTTATTTGAGGAATTAATACACATAAATATTGATCATAAAACTAGAAAATCACTATAATTTATTTCTCATGAGCTTGAAGAATGGTTCTACTATTAGTTGGGATTCTCGGGGTAGTACAATTATAGTCTACTTCACAGAACACGATAATATCTAGTGACCAACTTGTAGATCTTTGCACCTCTATCCCACTATAAAATGATCCTATAGTATCTTAAGAACAACATCTAGAGTTTCCAAGAAGCCTATTTGGCTAAAGGTTTATGCGATTTCTAAATATGGTAAGAACTGTAGATATTCATTGGCAAATTACCTATCCTATTATAAAACTACAAAGTCAAATAATAGCTACCTGAGTAAATTTTCCACATTGGTTAAACCAAATACTTTTTGATAAGATACAACAAATTCAAGATAGGTTGAGGCTATGAAACAAGAGATTCAAGCACTTAAATATATAAGTCTTGGGAGGTAGTGCCTTTACCACCTGGAGAGAGCATTATGGGTTCCAAGTGGGTGAATAAAATCAAATATTAATCTAATAAAGAGGTAGAGAGGTTCAAAGAGAGATTGATGGCAAAAGGCTATAATCAACAAGAAGGTTTGGACTATGAAGATACCTTTTCTCATGTTGCTAAATTGGTTACAGATAGAAGTGTTATTCCTTTAGCAGCTTCTATAGTTTGGTTTCTATACTTGATGGATGTCTATAATGCTTTTTTGCAAGGTGATTGTAATGACCCAAGAATACCCCTTAGTCGTCACATGGTGCTTATGACCTCGAAGGACCACAAACAAATACATAAATGATATCTGTTGTGAGCATTGAATAATAAATATTGTAATTAATGTAAAAAATAGCCTAAAATGCCATAAGGTTCAAAACATCTGAAATACTGATAAAATATAACATTTATAAAACTGAATACTATTTGAAAATCTAGTCTGAAAAGCCTCTAACTGAATATGTCTAAAAGTGGAGTTGATGGGACAATCCCCCAACTAACTCTTTCTACTGAACTACTACATCTACTAAAAATATGAAATAATAGAATATCCTCGAATGATGAGGACTCATTGCTAAATCTACTGCTAGTAACTGAATCTAAATCTACTGTGCATGGTTGAGAACCTGAGCATCCAAACCTATGATATAAAATATCATAGCACAGGAAAGTATACGTCAATACATGGGAATGTACTGGTATTCTAGATGAGGTAAGGCTAAATTCAAGGGTTCATATACATGAACAATAGTTGACTAAATGATATAGAATAACTAGACATGAGAGTACATAGATAATCTAAACTATGACTAATACTGAGTATGTAATACTATGGATATACATAGATATATACTGTATCTAGACTTTTATGAAGCTAAGTACTGAGTTTTGATAACTAAGTAACTGATATCTGAAGTTACTAATAACTAAATTATTAATACTGATTGACTATGTCTGACAGTCCTGATTCTATAAAGATGAATGAGTTCTAAACTGAAGACTGAAACTGAAACTATGAGAGATAATCATTTAAATGACATGCCCCAAATAAGATAAGATAACTGAGTTAGGGTCTAATCTGTAACCCTAATTGAAGAGTGTCAGTACCGTGCAATGGGTAAAGACAACTATCGTGGAGTCAGTCCTAACTAGTGGGTGACATCAGTTCTAAACTAGTGGGTGATCCCTGAGTATATCAGTCCTATCTAATGGGTAACATCTCATAACCTATTCTAGCTACGTAGTTCTGGAACTTAGGTATTTCTTCTAGGAACTCATTCCTAACTAATGGGTGAGACCCCATCCCTAGGCTCGCTCGGTGCTGAATCCTACTCCCAACTGAAAGATATTAATCTGATCATACTGAACTAGACTGGAATGATATAGAGTTTACTGAGTTTTCCTAACTTCTAAAACTGACTGAGTTCTATAACTGATTGAGAGTACTACTGATCATAACATGACTGATATTATCCTATCACTAACACTGGATCTAGGTAAACAACTAAATTATTGAGTATTAAATACCCCCAGGACTCGATAGTATTAAAAGTAAATCAAAGCATCATCTTGAATAATATAACAATGTTCTCTTGGTCATAATTCATTCATAGAGACATTTCATCAAACACTTGTAATGCATTAACTTGTACATAGATGGGGAATACATGTTAGCATGCTATAAAGGCATTATTTCATTCTCATAGACCATTTATGAAAAACATAAGAAGCATACTTAGTTCATTAAATAATAAATACTTAGGGTTAACATAGTTACAACAATCAACTTGCAAATTAAAGGGGTTTATCATGAATATCTAGTAATTCAACACATACTAGAATCAATTCTTAGAACTTGTAATCTAAATCATGGATTAAAACTCAAACAACATCATGAACATAAATTCAATCTAATTCAAACATAGAAATCTTAAATCATAAATCTTGTATTTTAAAAAGAGATTCTTAAACGCCATGGAAGGTAAAGATTGACGGATGAATATCTACATACCTTAATTTGAGAATTTCTTAGAGTTCTTGGAGAAATTATTGGGATTGACCTTGATTCTTGAGAGCTGGGGTTTGATTTATTAAGAGAGAGTTATATTTTGATTTTTTGTGTAAAAGTTAATAATGAAGGGTTTAAACATTTTTAGGGATTAAATCCCATATCTGGAAGAATTAAAATCATGGGGAAAGATTGTTTTAACCCTGGATGCTACTTTTAGTTTTCATGAAATTTTTCCGATCAAAACCCCTGGCGCGACGCTCCACTATCGTTCTAAGCCACTGGAAAATGACAACTGGGAAATTTCATGGTGGTGCAATGCAGTGGAATTACGTTGCCACCTTGGTTGCGACCTAGAAGTTCACCGCGATGAGTTGGGATCACGTTAGAACACTAGAAAAGGATAATTCTGAAATTTATCCTTGGCCCAAAGCACCAATATCATGAAGGCTCACTTGTTTTTGACAATTGCCATTTTGGCTAGCTCCGTGATGCGCTGAAGGCTTAGGTGGTACATTGTCTTATTAAAATAGCCATAACTCTCCGCCCAGGTGTTGGATTTGGGTGAATTTTATATTGATGGAAAACTTATTCAATTTTCCAAACAATGAAAAGTGAAAATCTTAAAAATTCCACATGTATAAAAGTGTATTCATCTTTAAAAAAAATCTTTGACATTTTTGGGATGGATTTATGCTAGGTAAAAGTACGGGGTACTATAGTGATCTAGATGAAGAAGTTTACATAGAGATGCGAGAAGGTTTCAAACAGTAAGGAGACACAAGGGTGTGTAGATTGTTAAAGTTCTTATATGGTCTTAAACAGGCTTCCAACAATGGAACCTGAAAGTTACTAATGCTTACTAAATGTTGGTTTAGTCTAGAGTGTACATGATTATTCCTTATTTACATTTAAAAAATAGTAAGACATAGTGATAATTTTGGTATATATTGATGATTTAATCATCACAGGTAGTAGTTCACCATTGATATCTGGTGCTAAAGAGGTTCTGCACAAGCAATTTAAGTTGATAGACTTAGGTGAGCTTAAGTACTGTTTAGGCACTAAGGCGGTAAGATCTACCTCATGAGTTATTTTGAATAAGAGAAAATATGTTTTGCAGCTTATTTCAAAAACACGTTGTAGTGATACTAAGCCTACTCCTACTCCTTTGGAACCTAATCTCAAACTGACTACAGTGGAATTTGATCATGCTAATGGTTGTCTTGAAGGTGCAGTTTTAACTAATGTTACCTCTTATCAAAGGCTTGTTGGTAAGTTGATGTATGCCACCATTACCAGACCTAACATTAGCTTCGTTTCTAAGACTCTCAGTCAGTTCATACAACTTCCCAAAAGATCTGATTGGGAGGCTACTACTATAGTGGTTAGATACCTTAAGGATACAATTGGTCAAGGTATTTGGTTGAAGGCTCAACCTTCTGAGACTCTTTCTTGTTGGTGTAATTTAGATTGGGAAGCATTCCATAACACTAAAAGGCCATCTACTGTCTATATAGTGAATTTTGGGGATTCTTTGATCTCCTGGAAGTCTAAAAAAAGTAGACAATGTCTAGAAGCTTAGATAAAGCTGAGTACAGAAGCATGGATTCAGCAGTTGTAGTGGTGACTTGGTTGGTTGGTCTATTCAAGGATATGAATGTGCATCTTACTCAACCTATCAATGTATTTAGTGATAGTAATCATCTATTCAACTTGCTACAAATCATGTGTTCCATAAGAGAACTAAATACATAGAAATTGAATGTCACTTTATTATTTAGTTGAGACACTTTACATTCAAACTCATGATCAAGTGGATATTTTACTTACTAGGAGTTTGTGTCAACCTCAATATCTGTATCTGATGGGAAAGCTTGATGTACTTCATGTTCTGCACCCTTCAGCTTGAGGGGGAGTATTACAAGTTGCATTAACAGATGATGAATATCAGAAGATGGAGTAGCTTTCTGCTATTCCACTGAAAATATTGTTACAATTTAATCTCAATTTTTGTTTTTACTTTGCAAATGGATGTTAGTTAGTTATTTAGAGTAAGCTGGTGTTGAGTTGTAAGTTGGTTGATTGGTTATAGGATTGTCTATATATACTGAGCTATCAAGATATTTAGTATAGTTTTCAAAAATGCAATAACAGTTTCACTTTCCCTCTCTCTGCACATTGCTCTATTTTGCTTCTTGAGCTCATCAATGGTGGATTGAGCTTCCATACTCAAATTTTCTCAATAAAAGAGGGACTATTTTTTTCTTTAAGTTAGGTTAGGGGTGGAGAGGTAAAGAAATGGTGTTAGGTTATTCTTTTGAAGCGACTTGATATTATCAAAATTTAAAAACTTGTTTAGATTTTTCTAAAAAAAATTAGTCTAGTAAAAAAGCTCCATTTGTGAGATTATACGGGGTTTGTATTGTTTTAGTCTGTTAATAAAGAGGATAAATTTACATCATATGTTAGACGGCGAGGACTTGTATCCACTGTTTGTTAATTGTGGAACTCCTTTTAATGAGGTATATATCCGCTCTAAGTCACAAAGTTGAGGGGTATATTTGATCTTTCTCTTTTTTCTTTACTGGTGAAAGCTCTTACACTAATCAACAAAACACAAATTTAAATGGAACCTATGAATTAATGTAATGATATTGAAGAAGGCCTTGATGCGAATGAATTATAAATAAATATCTCCCATTTGAATTATTAGCTTATCATTATTTGGATATCTTTGTCTTTGTTTTCTTTTTTACTTTCATTCTTTAGTGTGAAAATGTGATAATAAAAAGAAAAAAGTGAATAGAATAAAAAATATTTTAAAGCTATAAAAAATAAGGAACAAATTTCAAATTATAGTCATTTGGTGGTGAGGAGAGATGCTAGGTGTATACTTCACCCAAAAGGCAAGTTGACTCCTAAATTTACAAATTTATTCTTTTTGTTTACATAGATTTTTTAAATAGATATCTATGATAGATTTAACAAGAAAATGAATGAGAAGGATTTGATATATCCTTAAAATTTGCGAAAAGAATCAAATACAACCCTCAACTTTGTGAGAAGTATAAAAATAAAATTTTCATTTCTGATTTTCAGAAAAGATATACTAGAAATAATTATCCCATAATCAGCCCACTAAAATAATAAACTTAAAATATTTTCTTTTTTATTCAAACTAGCCCAAGTCTAGATTTCATATATCATTAAAACCTAGCAGTCGCTATCTTACGGAGTATCATTTTTCTGTCTACCACTATCTTTGCCTCTACTCTCCTACTCCAACAAAAATGACAATAGATATATATGGACGACAAAGCCATAAACGCCCTTATGGTTGCTTACACGATTCTCAAAAAGGATATATTTGTGCCATTAATTGACAATAAAGGCATAACCGTCTTTATAGTTGGTTACACATTTCTACCGACATGGCATCTGATAGAGATTTTTGAGGTAAAATTTCATCGATCTATGAAGTTAATTCCTTCATATGTTTGGATATATACACTTTCTCCTCTATGAATTATTAGATTATATTTATTTAAATTTATTTTTTTTAATTTTATGTTCTGCTTTCATTCTTTAGTATGAAATGTGATCAATAAAAAATGAAGTGAATTTTAAAAAGTTTGTTTTTGAAACAATGACGAAAAAACTTTCCTTTGTAGTTATTTGGTGGTTCGACGGGACACTATGTGGTGTCTACCTCACCCAAAAGTCAAGTTGAGTCCTAAATTTACAAATTTATTATTTCTATTTGCATAGAATTTATAGGACATCTACAATAGATATAACAAGAAAATGAGTGAAAAAAAAATTGGTCATCAAGACACTAAATTAGTTACTAAATTTTAGAAGGCAAAAAAATCATGTGTCAGAAGGATTAGATATACCCTAAACTTTGAAAGAAGCACCTAATATACTCCTAAACTTTGCGAGAAATATCAAATTTACTCATCCTTAAGTGAAGTTTATTTTTGTTAAAAAAATTAATATAAAATCAAATTTCTTTTCCCCCACTGAAAAGAACATATTTGGAATAATTAACCCAATTAACGGACCAATGCACCAATAAACTTAAAATAACTCTATTTTTCCTTCTTTTCTCAAAGAGCCCAACTCTACAATTCATATACCATTATATCCAACATTTCTATTTTCACATACACAAAAAAACTAGCAGCTGTTGTATATTATGGACTACCATTTTGTCTTCCTCTATTATCACCTCTAACTGTTTTTCTCCAACAAAATGGCAATAGTCATTAATGGATGATAGAGGAATAACCGCCTTTATTGTTGGTTATATAATTCATAAAAAGGATATATTTAGGTCATTAATGGATGATAGAGGTATAACCACCTTTGTATCTAGTTACATAATTCTACAAAGATGGCACCTGCTGATAGAGATTTTGTTTTTCTTCCATTATCTATAAAGTTAAGTCCTTCGTATGTTCATTTAGCGTTGTATTAATGTAAGACAATATTTTGTCGATGCTGATAATGGGAGAAATTACTTTTGGATTAAAGTAAAATGTTTTTTTTTGGGAAAAGATGAAAAAGTAAAGCCATAATATCAATGGAAAATAATGATCCAATTGATGAGGTATGCACAAAATCAATTTTTAGTTTGACGATATTTATTGAAAATCACCTCTCTATTCCAAAAGGTTGGGATAAGGTTTGGGTATATATTACTTTCTCCAAACCCGATCTTGTTCTTTACTTTCACTAAACTCCACTTGTGAAAAATCATATGGGTATGTTATTGATGTTGGTGTCTTGTGACATTGATTTGCTTAACAAAATCTAGGGAAGGTGCTCGCTATGATTTGAACTATATGGATTCATTTTGTATGAGTAATAAAGGATAATAATCCTGAGATAAAATACATGATTATTTTATACTCTATTTGGTTAGGTGTATTAGTTAGTCCCTGATCCCACCATTTATACAATAATTATGGGATAAAATATTTCATATTTATGGTGTGACAAGTAATCACATGGAATAACTTTGTCTATCGCATATCCCATATGCAACAATGCTTATGGTTTTAAATTTTAGGATAGAGATATTCGGTATTAGTAACTAAGCTTTGAACTTAATTTTTGGTCATAATTAGTGAATCTTTTTGTACAATTACATGGCTTGAACTAAAGTTATTCGGTTAGGAACCTGAGTCCTCGTGCATTAGGGCATCAAATTTGCCTCTTTTTAAATACCTTAACTACCTTCTTTCACACTTAGTATTTTTTGGTCTCTGGGATTTGAACCTAAGACCTTAGGATGTCAATTTATTTCCTTGACCACTAAGACTGTCATGACCCGAACCATGGCCCTAGCCATGACGGGAACCCCAAGCCAACGACTGCCTAAGATGACTCCTTGGGATATATCATAAGCATAGTCATATCCAAAGTTGCAGAAATAAAACCATAAAGAACGGAATTCAACACTTTAAATAAAGTACAGTCAATATCTTAAGAACATAATCCAAAAAAATTTTCAACACCATCTATTAAATCTTTAACTTTAAGAATATCACCTTAGTTGGGACATAGCTAACTATATAATAAAAACATAAATTACTAGAATATAAATATAAGTGAAAGTATAAATGCCTTCTGGATGATGGAGGGCTTACCACTTCTCACTAGTTGGCCATGAGAGAATACGAACACCATATTTCTGCATAGAATCACGGAAAAATACCTTCGAACCTACATCTGGAGATGGCTAGTACGGTGAATACTAGCATGCAACCCGAGAAAAGAGAAATAAATATTTTATAAAATAAGTTATAACTAATTTTCATCATCCATGATAATAATAAAGTAAGGTACCGGGGACATGGCCCATAAATACATGAATATTTATAACTTAATCCTGAAATATATAGCTTTTTACCAACATCTAGTAACCTGCATGCTATATGAGTCTACTTCACCACAATAAGCGTTGCCTCAGTTCAGGTTTGTTACAAGTACAAAGATTAGGCTAAAGTCACCAATATTCCAATGCCCCCATACTATCCTCATATTAATGACACCATTTGTCATCCAATTAAGATACGACATCCTATATCAGTAAAACATAAGTTTTGGGCATTTATCATGAAGACATACCTTTTATGTTGAGGCTACATAATTCTATTTAAAGACCAATTAAAACATTTTGATGATCATTCATCCATAGAGTCTTTAATTAACGCATTGTCATACCAAGACTTGAAAGCCATCATATTATGCCATACCATTTTCATAAGACATTTTGGACTCCCAATTCTGTCTTTAAAGTTCATAATCATAGCACCCTAGGGCTTTCAAAAAGTCATTTAAGCTTTCATCCTTTCATGGCATACCATATTTAACAGACGGAGCAAAAATCATAATTCTTATGAAAAAACAAGTCTTAAAGTGGTTGGAGGGCAATATTTTCTTCATGCTAAATCCTTAAAGGTTTTGAATCCATGTTAATCATAGCACCAGTTCCCCAGTCCTACTGACAAAACAATTATAAGGATAAAATAGATGTAAATAAACAAGTATGATAAGTATGACACCATTGCTTGATATAAACCAAGGCTTTGTTGTACAAGGCTATAATCAAGAAGAAGGAATTGGTGTATATATGGGGTTCAAACTATTCCAAATGGATGTGAAGAGTGAATTTCTTAATAAATATTTAAAGGAAGAAGTCTATGATAAAAAGCTGTCTGGATTTGAAAATATTGATCAATCAAATCATGTCCTGAAGTTGGATATGGCTTTTTATGGATGAAAACAAACCCTTAGATCTTGCTATGAAAGATTGTGAAAGTATTTTATTGAAAATAGCTTCAAAAAGTGAGGGGGGGGGGGGGTACACCATTATATTCCTAAAATCCAGAGAAAAGGGCTTACTAGTTGTTCTAGCTTATGTTAATGGTGTTATATTTGGTGCAACTTCAAACTTGCTGCAAAAAAAATCAAAGATAATGGGAAGTGAGTTTGAAATAAGCATGATGGGTGAACTAAGCTTCTTTCTTGGACTACAGATCAAGCAAACACCCCAGGGGACCTTGATTTATTAAGAAAAACATATCAAGAAATTGCTAAAGAAATTTAGCATGAATGTGTCAAACTTATTGATACTCCTATATGGATAAGATCAAAATTGGTGTTGATGAACCTGGTCCTTCAATAAATGATACTATGTATGGAGAATCATTAGATCAATCTGTATTTGACTGCTAGTAGACCTGACATAGTCTTCAATTTAAGGATGTGTGCCAGGTTCTAGATTTGTCCAAAAGAGTCATACTTAATGGCTTTTAAGAGAATTCTCATTTATATAAAAGGATTAGGGGAAGTATTACTTTCTATACTTCGAGTAATAACTTTGATCTCATTGGGTATGCTAATGTTCACTATGCAAGGTACCTAGTAGATAGGAAAATTACCTCTAAAATGACCCATTTTCTTGGATCCTTCTTTATCACATGGGGCTCTACAAATTAGAACTCATTTGCACTCTCTACTGCTGAAGCTAAATATATAGATACTGCTCTATGTTGTGCTCGACTACTCTCGATCAACCAGCAGCCAAAAGACTTTGGGATAGTAACTGATACTATTCCACTACTACGTAACTACAGTGGTGATCTAAATATGGCAAAAAAATCCTGTGCAGCAAAATTGACTAAACATATTGATGTGAAGCACCATTTTCTTAGAGACAATATGAAGAAGGGAGAAATTTGCCTAAAATTTTGCAAAACTGAAGGCCAAGTAACTAATATTTTCACAAAGGCTCTTCATAGGGAGCCATTTTTGAAAAAGAAGTTTAGATTGGGGCTAATCAAGACAAACTAAGCCACCTCAATTAATTTCACCTCCTCTGATATTATCTACAATTAGGGAACATGTATCCTTGAATTAATTTATTTAATTGATCTAACTCAGTATCATACCTTTTGTAGGTATAAACGCATGGTGAGAAAGCTTATATGGAGAAGTGATATGATAGATATTCATGAAGAAATTTCTTTTAAATAAAGGAGAGACTAGTACTAAAGGTTAGCCCCATGCATGCCTCTTATAAATCTATATAGATTTATTATTCATAACTACCACGTGTCTCTTCCCTCCTCTCTGTACCATTATCAAATAATTTAAGATCAAAAGGATGTTCCCAATAGGGATCAAACATGTATCTTACATTAAGTCTAAATGTTGCCTTCTTTCACTCATTTTGAAAAACAAATCAAAACCCTTTTCACTCCATCCTTATATTCCCATTGATTTCTTCTTTGAATTTATTTCTTTATCTTTATCTCTTAGAAGACAAAAAATGGAAGTCTTTTTTTCTCTCAATCCAAAAATGTCTTAAGATGTCTCATCCTCTAACCCTTATTATCCGAATAAACCTCAACATTCCCCAGTACCTACACCATATGATAAAAAGATGATAGATTTGTAATTAAAGCAAATACTTGGACTCCATGGATGAAAGGAATCCATTGATGAACATCTAACATACCTGGGATAATGAATTTGGAAGGATTGATGGTGAGTTCTTGAGACTTGGCCTTGATTCTTGAGAGCTAGGGTCTCTTTTTCTTGAAGAGAGTTGATTTTAATTTGAGAGAATAATGACAAAGTGAGAAAATAATACACTCTTAGGGTTAAATCCCATGTTTAGGCGGATTTGAGGTCATAAGAAAAGACCAAATGACCCCTGGAATATCAAATCGTAAAACTAGAAAAATTCCCAATTTTTTGCCTTAGCGCGATGCGGCACTATCGTGCTATGTAACAGGAATTGGAAAATTGGGAACTGAGGGCTTGGCATGACACGGACGAATCGTAGTTCCCTTTTGATTCTGAAATTCACCCTTGGTGCGAAGGACACTAGAAAAGGAATATTGGTATTTTGGCTGACGCCGCGATGCAGTGGTTTTGTAGAGCTTCACTAGAAATTGAAAATACTCATTTATACTGGCTCCGCAATGCGCTAAGGGTTAAAATAATGGTGTTTAATGACTGAAAATTAAAATAGTCATAACTTCTTACCCAATTATCGGATTTGGGTAAATTTTATATCGTTGGAAAGTTAAATTGAATTTCCTATCTAATGGCAGGTTCTAACCTGGAAAATAATAAGTGTTTCAAAAATTATACATATGAATACTCATGTATTGGGACTTAGATTACGCTAAGGAAATATGGGTTATTACAATATCTCCCTTTAGGATTATTCCTCCTCAAATGAGACTGGTTATGTTGAGGGAAAACTGATAGAATGAGCTTATACACAGAACATGGATATCTGATACATGGAATGTATGACTGAACTGACTCATGAATGCATGAATAACATGAATATGATGTGCAACTGAAATTGAGAATGATAGAGAGAAATCTTAAGAGAATTAGTACCTTATACTGAATTTGAATTTGTGAAGAAAAGATGAGGGTATGTGGTCCATATATCTGCCTCTACATCCCAAGTGGCTCCCTCAATGGACTGATTCTACCAAAGAACTTTGACCAATGGAACTTTTTTGTTCCTTAGTCTAGAAACTTGATAATTAAGAATTTCGATTGGGACTTCCTCAAAGGAAAGACTGTTCTGAATACCTACTTTTTCTGAGCGAACAACTACAACTAGATCACCAATACCATTTTTCAACTAAGAGACATAGAACATTGGGTGTACTGAGGCTAGATCTGAAAGCAAATCAAGCTCGTAAGCTACCTTTCCAAAATGACTAAGAATTCTGAAAGGACCTACATATCGGGGACTGAGTTTCTCTTTCTTGCCAAATCTCTTCACTTTCTTTATGGGAGAGATTTTTAAGTACACAAAATCACCGACCTCAAACTCGAGATCCTTTCTCCTCACATCTACATGTAATTTATGTTAGCTTTGGGTAGCCCTAAGCCTTTCTCTGATCAACTGAACCTTCTCTAATGCATCAAACACCAAGTCAGGCCTTAATACTGCGGCCTCACCTACTTCAAACTAGATAATTAGAGATCTACATCTCCTACCATAGAGAGCCTCAAATAGAACCATATGGATACTGTAATGATAGTTGTTATGATATGTGAATTCAATCAAAGGGAAGTGGTCATCCTAACTACCTTTAAAATCAATTACGCATGCTCTCAATATATGTTCTAGAGTTTGAATGGTCTGTTTTGCTTGACCATCTGTATGAGGCTGGAAAGCTATACTGAGATGCACTTGCATACCAAAACTCTTATGGAATGCTTTCCAGAAGTGAAAGGTAAACTGGGTACCTCTATCTAAGATTATAGATAAGGGAATACCATACAACCTAACCAACTCTCTGAGATAGAGTTTGGCATAGTCCTCGGCTAAATAAAAGGTATGGACTGGCGAGAAATGAGATGATTTATTCATCCTATCTACGATAACCCAAATAGAATCATGTTGATGATGAGTACGAGGCAAAACCATCACAAAGTCCATGTTCAGTTCCTCCCATTTCAAAGTGGTAATACTGAACTCCTGTATGGACCCACTAGTCTTCTGGTGCTCCATCTTAACTTGCTGGAATATAGAGCACTTAGAGACAAACTCTGCAATATCTTTCTTCATCCCACTCCACCAATAGATCTCCCATAAATCATGATACATCCTAGTGGCTCATGGATGAATAGAGTAACACGCACCATGCACCTCTGCAAGAATTCATTATCTCAAGTCATCTACACCAGGCATACACAATCTACCTTGATAGCACAACATACCTTCTCCTCCTTGGACTAAAACCTTAACTTTCTAATCTCTGACCGATTCTTTCAACTTAATTAGACTGGGATCTCTATCCTACTTTTCCTTTACCTTAGAAACTAGAGATAATTCTGAGCTACTATACACTCATACACTACCTTCTATTGAATCGAGTAAGAATACACCTAGTCGGGCAAGCTGATAAACTTCCTAAGCTAACTTCTTCTTACCATCCTCAACATGAGCATCACTACCCATAGACATTCTACTAAGAGCATCAACCACTACATTGGCCTTGCTTGGATGATACAGAACACTTGTGTCATAATCTTTCAATAACTCTAACCACCTTATCTAACATAGATTTAAATATTTTTGAGAAAACATATACTGCAGGCTCTTATTATCAGTGAACACATCGATGTGCACCCCATAAAGTAATGCCTCCAAATCTTTAAGGAGAATACTACTGCTGCTAACTTAAGATCATGAGTCGAATAATTCTTCTCATAGGGTTTAAGTTGTCTGAAGGCATAGGCTATGACCTTACCTTTCTGCATGAGGACAAAACCCAAACCTACTCTAGATGCATCAAAGTACACAACAAACCCATCTGAACTATCTGGCAAGGTAAGAACTGGGGCTGAGGTGAGTCAGGTCTTCAACTCCTAAAAACTCTTTTTGCAGGAATCTGACCACTAAAACTTAACTTTCTTCTGAGTCAATATGAAGATGGGGGATGCAATAGAAGAAAATCCTTCAACAAACTAACAGTAATAGCTATCTAAACCCAATAAACTCCTAATGTCTGATGGACAGATAGGTCTAGGCTAGTTTCTCACCACTTTATTCTTTTGAGGATCAACTCTAATGGCCTCACCAGAAATAATATGGCCAAATAAAGCTAATGATCTTAGCCAGAATTCACACTTTTATTGAATTTAGCGAATAACGGGTAAGCTATAAGAGTCTGCAATACTATTCTGAGATGGTCTGCATGATCAGTTATGCTATGGGAAAAAACAAGAATGTCATCAATGAAGACTATGACGAACATATCCAAGTACTGCTTGAACACTTGGTTCTTCAAGTCCATAAAGGCTACTGGGGCATTCGTGAGACCAAAGTACATGACTAGAAATTCAAAGTGACCGCACTAGGTTTAGAAAGCTATTTTTTCACACTCTCTGACTCTGAGATGATGATAGCCTAATCTGAGGTCTATCTTTGAAAAATAGCTGGCACCCTAAAGTTGATCAAACAAGCCATTGATTCTAGGAAGTGGATATTTATTATTGACTGTGACTTTGTTCAGTTTATGGTAGTCTATCGATATTCTAACAAAACCATCTTTTTACGCATGAATAGAATAGGTGTGACCCACAGGGAGACGTTGGGTCTGATTAATCCTTTATCTAGAAGATCCCTTTACTGTTCTATTAACTCCTTGAGTTCTACTTGAGCCATTCTATTTTGCAAAATAGATATAGGCTGAGTATCTGGAAAAAGGTATATTTCGAAGTCGATTTTCCTTTCAGGAGGAACTCTGGGAAAATCTTTAATAAATAGATCCAAGAATTCATTTACTACTAGAACTGACTCAATAGTTGAAGTTTCTGAGTTAGAGTCTTTAACTCGCACAAGATGGTAAATACACCCCTTCGATATCATCTGTCTTGCTCTAAATACACCCCTTCGATATCATCTGTTTTGCTCTAAGGTACGAAATCAATTGATGCCAAAGAGTTGTGGTACTACCCCTCCATTCAAGGACTGGTTCATTTGGGAACTGAAAATGAACTATTTTATTTCTATAATTAATTGAGGCATATCATGAGTGGAGCTAATCCATGTCGAGAATGATGTTAAAATCAATCATCTCTAACTCTACGATATCAACTGGGGTAACTTTCTGAGATATTATGATTGGACAGTTCCTGTATACCTGTCTGGCTATAATGGAGCCACCTACTAGTGTAGACATTGAAAAGGGTTCTTCTAGAGTTTTTGGACTGACTCTAAAATTGATGGCTATATACGGAGTTACAAAAGAAAGAGAAGCTTCAGGGTATAGTAAAGCATAAACATGTAAGTGAAAGACCTGCAATGTACCAGTAACTATGTCAAGAGAATTTTCTAGATCTTAGTAGGACTGAAGATCATATAATCTATCAGGATGCTAACCACTAGTATAAATGGAAGTGACACCCTGCGGAGTTAGGCGATCGAATGAAACTGACGACTGATTGGACTGGCCCTGTTAGCACAAATCCTTACCTTTCTGAGTATCTACCCAACACTCTCGAATCTGATGGCCTAGCTTACCACACTCGAAGCATGCATCACTACCCGCTCTACACCAATCTTGATGGTGTCTGCCATATTTTTGACATAAAGGATTTATACGAGCAGTACTAACACTGACCTAGGACTTAGAGCCTAGTTATCTATCCCTATTATCATTTCTAAATTTAGGTATGGGAGTACTGGATGAAGAGGGTGTTGGTTATGAAGTACTCTGATGAAACTAAGTATGGTTACCACCCTTTGACTTTGGCTGATTGAAGTTAAAACTACTTGTCCTAGCCCTCTTGTTTCCTCTCTCCTTTTTTTAATCTTCTACTCCTTTATCTGTTGATCATGGACCATCATCCTAAGTAAGTCTATCTTACTAATCAGCATTACAGTCATTCACTCCTTGATCACACTATCAGATATGCCAGACATAAACTTATTCATCTTAGAGTTGTTACCAAATACCATATGAGGAGCATATTTAGCTAAGTAAACTTGATGGAATACTCCCTCACTCTCATGTTTCCCTATCTCAAGTTAATAAACTCTAATACCTTGGACTCCCTTAACTCTAATTGGAAGAATCTGTCTAAGAAAGTTATGGTAAACTTTTCCCATTATATAGGCCCTGCATCTACACCCCTATCAACCTTCCACTGCTTAAACCATGTATAAGCTACATCTTATAATTAATATACAACCAACTCAGCAATCTGAATAGGTGTCACCCCATAGCATCCGTGACCTTCTAAACCATATCTAAGAATTTCTATGGATCCTCTTTAGACTTGGATCCCGTGAAAGAAGAAGGATTCATCCAGGTAAAATCCCAAATTCTGGTTGTAGCATTATTGTCCACTGGGTTGTCCAGAATAGCAATTGGTCATTTATTCTGCGCTGCTACAAAATTTCCTAGAGTGGTGAATGTAGCTTTGAATTTTGTATGAGAGACATACTCGTCCAGAGGATCTGCTGGACGAGCTGAGGGCCTAGATGGTTTTCTTTTCTTTTTCTGTTCTTCTTGGGAGTCATGTTCTATATGAAAAAAGGAAGAATTAGATTAGACAGGGAGTTTAACACGATTTCATGCTCACTCGCATGACATAAATACTGAAATAAGAGAAACTTTTCCTAAACTCCTTGTAGCCTCCTGCCCATAAGTGTGGTTCTCTACACATCCATGCATAAGACTCTACTTGATACGAAATTCAAACTTTCTAGGAAATATTAAAACCTTAGTCTTTGATACCAAGTTTGTAACGCCACAAGAGTACATCTCAGGCGTCATACGATGCTTGCAGTCCGAAGGGACCACAAGCTAACCCATGAGCTAGTACCTGCTATGAGAACGGGATAATATGATCATAAATATGGAAGAATACTGACATGCCATAAGGTTTTAACTACTGAATTCAAAACTAAAATGAGTCTATAGAAATAACTGACTGAATCTGATAATGATAAACTGGATAACTAACTATAATGTTTGAATACTAAATAACTAACTCTAAATTTTGATAAGCCTCTAAAACTAAATGACTGTGAGTTGATGGGATAGTCCTCAAATAACTCTAACTAACTGCTAAACTGATACATAAAATAAAGTAAGCATTCCTCAGAGTATGAGGACTCACCACTAAGGATCTAATAAGTCTAATCAAGAGCCAGGAACTGAGTGTCAGAACCTATGATATAATACATCATTGCAAAAAAAGAAAAGGTATGTGATTAGTACTTTGAATATACTGGTATACTAAATTAGATAGGCTGATATGCATGGTTTCATGAATAGAACTAATAATTAATTGAATATGCATGTAAAGCATGGAGTTCTGATTAGAGAGCATGCAATCTATAGGTACTGGGAATATGTAGAAATCTATAAATACTAAGTATAAATAAAAATCCATAAATAATAAAGATACTTAAAAATCTGTAAATATTAAAGAGGCATAACCAAGCATATAACATAAACTGAGTAAAATCTTTAAACTAAAATACATAAATAACTAGAATTTGTAAGCTTTGGTCAAACAACACTAAGAATGAATAATTGAAATGGGACTGTATCTGAGTCCTATCTGAGACTGTGGGAGTTATCATCTAATCGACCTTCCCTAATTTGAGCTAATCGGGGTCTGACCTGTAACCCTAATTGGAAGGGTATTAATATCATGCCACGGGTACTAACACTGGTTGTGTCAATCCACTAAATTGATACAATTCCAAAGAACTAAGGGTGTCAAGCCTAAACTAATGGGTGACCCATGCGAGATAGTCAAGCCTAATCTGGCGGGTGACTTCTGAGTTTAACTAACCGATATTTGACTATTCTAATAACGCTCATCGTATGTTCTATATACTATTTTGTAATGTACTGAGACAAGAATACATAAACAACTATGGTTTCAGGTATTCAATACCCCATGACTCAAAAACAACAATGGTAAAATTACGCTAAAGCTTTAGGGACAAAGCATAAAGGCTTTTATTAAATCAATCACTCTTGCAGGCATTTTATCAAACACTTGTACTTCATAGTTTAGTCAATTCATGGGAATAGTATAAAACTTGAAATAATAGCATAACTTCAATATTTATGACACTAAATCATATTCTAATTCAGAGAATGACAATAATAAAACATGGGGGATTTTATAACAATGATAATTCCATTAAAGTATGGTATAAAATCAATATTCACGGAGTTAATGGAGATTCATAGTTTTAAATCACAATTTAATATCACAAATCTTGAAAAGATGATATTTGTAATTAAAATGGATACTTGGAATCCATGGATGAAATAAATCCATGGATAAATATCTAACATACCAGGAATAATATATTTGGAAGGATTGATGGTGAGTTCTTGAGATTTGGCCTTGATTCTTGAGAGCTAGGGTTTCTTATTTTTTAAGAGAGTTATTTTTAATTTGAGAGAATAATGACAAAGTGATCAAATAATACACTCTTAGGTTTATATCCCATGTTTAGCCGGATTTGAGGTCATGGGAAAAGACCAAATGGACCCTGGAATTTCAAATTGCAAAACTAGAAAAACTCTCAATTTTTGGACTTGGCGCAATGCGGCGCTATTGTTCTTTGTCAATGAAATTAGAAAACTAGGAACTGAGAGTGTGGTGTGATGTGAAGGAATTGCGGTGCCCTTTTGATTCTAAATTCCACCCTTGGTGCGACAGGACATAGGAATCGTACTATTGGGATTTTTATTATGAGGTGATGTAGTAGTTTTTCGAAGCTTCACTGGAAATTAAAAATCACCATTTATGCAGGTTCCGCGACATGCTAAGGTTTAAAATGATGGTGTTTAATGAATGAAACTTAACATCTCCATTAATTCTTACCCGATTATCGAATTTGGGCAAATTTTATATCGTTGGAAAGCTGATTGAATTTCCTATGCAATGGCAGGCTTTAAAATGAAAAATAATGAGGGTTTTGAAAATTATATATATGAATACTCATATATTAGGACTTATATTATACTAATAAAATGCAGGGTATTACAACTAGGAGCACAGAGAAGAAACTACTGAGTGATTCCATGAAAACTAATAAATTTGCTACTACTAAAAAAGAAAAATAAAGAAAACCATAGTTTATGGGGATGAGGATATTGATGTGGTTGATGTGTAAAAGTGTGTTGAATAGGAAGACACTAGAATAACTAAGAAAAGGAATGAAATAGATGTTATCAGACAAACTAGGTCCTTAGGGACAACAAAACCCCTGTTTCTAACAAGAACCTATTAGTAAAAAGAAAAGTGTTTGAGGGACCTGGTCATTCACAAGAAAGTCAATCAGCAGAAGGATCATGTTGTTCCTTAAAAACAAGAAAGATTCAATAGGATGTTAAGGTGATGTCTAGAGAAGAAAGAATTAAGATTCTAAAATTTCAAAAGGTGTTTTCAAGAAGGGTGAACCAAAAATAATTATCAACTAGGTATGTGTGAATTAGTTGAGTTTTCTAAGCATCAAGATTGGATGCACTTGTTTGAGACCCCAGTTCCCTCAGTTTACGAGAAAAAAGTTAGGGACTTTTTCTACACTAGGGACCAGGTCCGTCGCTTCTTGATTTAATGAGTAATGTTATTGGATAGTTGTGCATTGTTGCACACTGTACAAATTTGTTTGGTAGTATGATTATTGTATAGGTATGCAATGAACAATGTGTTCCAATAGAAATCTCATTCAATTTGTCACTCATAAAATATAAGCTATTATGTGATAAGAAAATGACCTAGTTTGTGTAAAAAAGGGAATCTCTCAAAAATGCAAAGTTGTGCTCTCAAGAAATATAAGGCCAGTCTTCTCTAGGGACCAGATATCTTTCATCTCTTTATTTATTGAGTCTTTGAGTCTAGTTCTAATAGAGTTGTCTACTCCTATAATTGTGAGTAACAATCTTTCTTGAACATACTCAGTGTTGTCTTAGGTAGAGTTGCCTAGAAATAACTGATTATAGATAGTTGGTTGGTAGAGGTGTTGCAGAGTTGTCACATTTGATGGTAATAGATGTATTACCATTGATAGGATTTTGAACTAAATCCTTTTGAGTTTGATTGAGTTTGTAATCCGTTGTTGGCTTGATTATAGTGAAGTTTGGAGAAATCTTGTATGGACAAGTCACAATTTATCCTTCCTTGAGCAAGGAGGTTTCCATGTAAAATCTTACGTGTTGTTTCTTTCTGCAAATTTCTATTTAGTTTTTTAATTTCCGTAATCCAATATTCTCAATGCACCTAGTCCCTTGTTGTTAGTGGATTCGTATAATTCAACCCAAAGCCTAGAAGGACCAAGCACGTAAGAATTCCCTCTAGAAGGTTTGCCGTTTTCATTTTTATCCTATTAAGCAATAACGCATATACTATAAGCACAAATAATGATATGGGGACAACTTGACAACAAGGGTGGAGCATATTATTCTAGGGTACAAAATCTGTGTGTTTTAATACAAACTTCAACACCAAGTTCAAGAATATTTTTCAAGAACTACAATGAAGTTCATGAAAATCTTTTAAGAACTACAATAAAGTTCAAAACCTTCAAACACAGGTTCAAATGAACTATATAAATGAAGTGTTTCTCAACTTTTTAGAAATAAAGATGAAGAAGAAATATTAAAACCAAGTCCACCGACTTTACAGTGTGTCCTTAAGGAATTTATTCTTCTCAAGTACTCAAGGTTAGGGAATCTTTCCTCCAAGGATAAAATGGTTTACTTTCTAAAAGCAGTGGTGCCTCAAACTTTCAGATACTTCAAATGCACTCAACTGTTTGATAATCATAAGAGAGTTTCTAAAGTAAAAAAGAGAGTTTTTCAACTTAAATTCATACCTATACCTGAGGATAAGTTCAGATATTTATATCCATTAAGTGTCCTATCATAAAGAAAGTAATGGCTCGCGAAAAGAGACATCTTTTCTGAACAATAGCTACCTGCACCTGGTTCGCACTGCACATGCACTAGACCTGTAGCCGCAGGTGGTATTTGGGAAATTCCAGTGGTATCTGTGCTGGACCTACGCTAGGCAGTGCCAGCCCACGCCAGGTCTATGCTCGACCTGCACGTACAGGTCGTACTTTTTACCAAACTAGTGAGTCTCTTCCTCGAAGGGTTTCAACCCTTTGAGATGTATTGTGTATGCATTTATGTTGCATCTGAAATATGTCTGCACATGGAGAAAAACATGAAGCTAAAGCTAAAGTCAAGCTACGTGAGTGACGACAATGACGGTGCGTGGTATCTCTTAGTTTTTACCTCACTATCCACATGAAGGAGTGTCTCTTAATAAAAACACAAGAAATCTATTTTCTCCAACCAATGTGGGAAAACTAGACTTTTCTTCAGTGAATTTTCACTTTTCCTCCAAATTGTTCTCTCCATTTTCCATTCACACGTCTAACTTGAACCCAACAATCCCTCACTTGAACCCAAATTTTTTCTAGCCATGAATATGTCCTTGTTTTATGAGTGTGTAGAAAATAAGCCTTTACTAACATTCTCCTTGAAGTAGCTTCCACCTTACTCGCACATAGATGATTCCTAAAAATTTAATCCTATAGCTCAAACTATTTGGTCAAACCTGCCAAACTTAGAAACCATTAAAAAGCTTCAAACTATAAGCCTTATCCTTGTTTCCTGAACATTGTCTTCATCATGAGAATAGGTTGAGTATATTAACAACATTTAACCATCAGTCATAACTTTTGTTTTATCTCCTTGAACCTATCTCTTGGTATCTCTAGTCTGCTAGGTAAAGTTACTGCCATGTTGACTTGTCCTAGGCTGTAAACCCATTCCTTTTGATGTTCACTAAACTCCCACTCTAGAGAGGCCTTTTGTAAGTGGATCCGATATATTATCCTTTCATTTCACATAGTCAACAGTGGTAATTCCACTAGAGGGTAGTTCTCTAACGGTATTATGTCTCTATCTTATATGATGAGATTTTCCATTATATATCATGCTTCCTACCCTACCTTTCGTTGTTTGACTATCACAGTGTATACATACTAGCTCCAATAGTTTGGGTCAATAAGGAATATCTTCCATGAAATATCAGAGCCATTCAGTTTCTTGACCATCTTTATCTAATGCTATAAATTCAAATTCTATTATAGAGTCGCTAATACATGTATGTTTGGATGATTTCCAAGAGGCTACTCCTCTACCTAAAGTAAATACATATCCACTCGTGGACTTTACATCATTCGATCCAATGATCCAATTTTCATCACTATGTCCTTCAGTGACCACTGGATAATTATTAAAATGCAAATTATAGCCTTGAGTGTACATAAGATACCCCAAAACTCTATTCATTACCATCCAATGAGTTATATTGGGCTTACTCTTTGTGCTGATTGAATTTACTAATAGCACATGCTATGTATGGCCATGTACAATTCATGATATACATTAACATCCTAACACTCTTGCATAATCCAATTGTGAGTCACTTTCACCTTTATTCTTTTAAAGTGCAAAGCTCACATCTAATGGAGTCTTGGCAACACTGAAATCTAAATACTTGAAATTTTCAAGTTATTTTTCAATTTAATGAGATTGTGACAACGCCAATCCTTGTGGAGTTTTATAGATTCATATCCCTAAGATCACATCCACAACTCTTAGGTCTTTTATATCAAACTCTCTCTCAAGCATTCATTTTGTAGCATTTATGTTAGAAATGTCTCTACTGATGATCAACATGTCATCGACATATAAGAAAACAATGACTTTGTGATTTGGTTTGTCTTTAATGTAAAAACATTTGTCACATTCATTTATCTTAAATTCGTTTTCCAACATGGTTTGGACAAACTTTACATGAAACTATTTGGGTGCTTGTTTTAGTCCATAAAGTGACTTAACAAGTTTGCAAACCTTCTTTTCTTTACCATGAACCACAAAACTCTTAGTTGTTCTATGTAAATTTTTTTCTCCAATTCTCCATTTAGGAATGTTGTTTTCATATCAATTTGACTGATTTCAAGATCATATATAGCTACCAGGGTAACTAATATCCGGATTGACGTTATCCTCGTTACAGGCGAGTATGTATCAAAACAGTCTAGGCCTTTCTTTTGTTTAATGCCTTTCACTAAAAGTCTTGACTTGTATTTGTCTATAGTAACATCCACTTTCATTTTCCTTTTGAAGATCCATTTATAACCAAATGGTTTATTTCCTATGGGAACATCGACCAATTCCCAAGTATTGTTGCTCAAGATTTAATCAATCTTACTATTGACTGCCTCATTCCAAAAGGATTCATCCAAAGATGACATCGCTTCTTTAAACGATTGAGGCTTATTATATAGAAGAAATGTCACAAAATCTTATCCAAAGGATGTTAATGTTCTTTGATGTGTACTACGCCTTGGATTCTCATTGTTTTGTACATTCTTGTTTGGTTCATCTCAAGGTCGTTTAGACCCTCCACTAGACCTCTCATGTATAGTTTTATATGGATAAATGTGTTCAAATAACTCAACATTATCTGATTCAATTATCATATTTTTATTGGTATCCGAACGTTTGGATCTATGAATTAAAAGCCTATATGCTTTACTACTTTAAGCATATCCAATGAACATGCAGTCCATGGTCTTAGGTCCTATATTTACCTTTTTAGGCATAGGAACTTGAACTTTCTCTAGACACCCCCACACTTTAAAATATTTTAAGTTGGTTTTCCTTTCTTTTCTTTTTTTATATGGAATTGAAAGTGTCTTACTATGGGGTACTCTATTGAGTATTCGATTAGCTATAAGGATAGTTTCCCTTACAAGTTTTATAATAAACCTGAACTTATAAATAAGTCAATCATTATTTCCTTTAAGGTTTAGTTCTTTCTTTTTGAAATCCTATTTGATCAAGGTGAATACTGGGGAATAGTTTTATGAAAAATTCTATTCTCTGTACATGTAATACCCTGTATGTTTCCAAGCTAGGAAATGAACTAGATCTCCTATGTATGAAACCTCATATCCTGTGATTCATATTTAAGTATATGATTTACAATGAGTATCCTAGCAATAATATAGCTTATGATGTGTTAAGCATGCTCATGTGAGTCACTCAGAGTAAGGCAAGCTAGTAGCTTTTGAATCCATCAAGTTTTAGTGTGTGATTCCATAAAAGTGACCTTTGAACAAGGATAACTTGATTTATATATGATATTTTGGAAGATTTAGACCCACCAAATTGTAGATAATAGAATTATCTTTCCAATGATTCCAATTTTATAAAAATTTGACACCCGAGCAAGATGTTATGGCCCTGCAAACTAGGAGTGCGACGCATAAACAATCGTACATGGCTACTGGAACAAGTGTGCGATAGGTTGTGCGGCGTACACCCTCAAGTGTGCAATAGAATGTGTGATGGACACCTTATCTTATACTATAGGATGTGTGGAGCACACCTTATTATGTGCGATAAGGTGTGCGATGCACACTTATGATTTCAGCCATGAAAAATACTTAGTTTTTGAGTTATTTTGAGGATAATTAAGTATTTTAACACTCCTTACACATCCCAATACTTACAATCACAAAATTTATCGCTTCTAATCACATTACAACCCTATTAACATCTTAAGTACATTATCCAAGAGCACAAGAAGGAGAAAAACTACTAGGGTTGCATAATCAAGCTTGAAGGTCCAATCTTTCAATAATTTCATCGCCATTAAGGTATGCGTAGTGTTCATACACAGATTCCTTTCATTCGTGGAGTTCAAGAATCAATTTTTGATAATAAAATCATGAATATCTTGTGGTGATATGGTTATATTCATGTTTTTGTTTGTGGTTTGTCTTATAGAGTGGGAATTTGATGAACTTCCAGGAAGATTGTGATCAAGTAGTTGGAACCCATGAATTTGGGAGGATTTAAGTGGTGTAAGTTTGTGAATACACCTATGTCTTAAAAAGTGCATACAAGATATTTGATGAAATTCTTAGTATATGATAAACCAAGTTTCCATGACTCAATAGTATTTGAATGACAAGCCAATGTTAACCGTTATAATTTGATATGAATTCCATGCTCTTTGCTTTATGATTTCACATGAATTCCACGTTTTTGTTATGTGTCATGGTTGTAGTATGGAACGAGCATGATACTAAAGCTATGCAAGTAATTACATATCGTATGAATTCCCCTTTCCATGTATAAGGTGTTGAGAACTATGATTAGTATGAAATCCCTTACTTATGATATTATGAATTGTGAACTCCAATTTTGTGAACAAGTCATGTCATGTGTGTCAGTTTCCCTCTATCGAGTCCTGGGAGTATTCGTACCCAAAAAATATAGTTGTGTGCCTAGATCCATCATGTTTTCATGATACTCTTAGTCAAGCCATGATCTATAGAAATCAATCTGTCATGTCAATCAGAAAAACTCATTAATCTCAGTAGTTAAGTATTCTCAGTAATCTCAGTGCTCAGTAACCTCAGTAATCATAGTAAATCTCAGTAACTATAGTACTCTTAATCAGTCCTCAAAACTCATTATATTCTGTCCTTTATCAAAATTCACTAAACTCAGTTTTAGCTCCGCTAAATAATACCACTAGTACCAGTTTAATTAATCAGTATCAGTTTAGCAAATCAGTTCAGTTAAGTTATTTAGTTTATCCCAATTATTCAGTTTAGTGTCTTTCAGATGTGAGTAGGATTCAGCACCGAGCGAACCTAAGGATAGGGTCTTACCTGCTAGAATTGGACTGAGATCCCTAAAATCAATCCCTAAGTTCCAAAACTACGTTGCCAACGTAGGTATAAGATGTAACCCATTAGATAGGTCTGAAATACTCAGGGGTCACCCATTAGCATATTTATATGTATGGAACTGATCCCAGGAGTCACCCACTAGATTAGGACTGACTTCACAGCAGATGTATTTACTGGTGGCGCGATACTAAAACCCTTCCAGTCAAGGCAGAGATTGGACCCCAGTCAGCTTAGCTTAGAGTATGTCGGTTAGATGAACACATACCACAATTTTAGTTACAGAATCAGGGCTTTCAGACATAGTCAACTCAGCTTAGTAGTACAGATTCAGTACTGTTAGATACAGTCAATGCTTATCATTGTAAATAGACATCAAGATCACCCATTATCTAGGACTGATCTCAACTATTATTAATCAATATCAGAATTATTGGATTTAAATATCACCCGCTAGATAGGACTTATCTCAGACTAAGTCAAATCATTCTTATTATCAGTATACACATGATCACCTGCTTGAAAGGACTGATCTCATATTTAGTTACTCTAAGTAGAACAGAACTCAGATAGTTCCTTCAGAACTTATACTGTCAGATACAGTCACTCAGTATCAGTTATATCAATTAGTCCAATCATTATAGTTATATCAGCTATATCAGTTATCATAGCTCACGTTACCAATATTCAATTTCAGGATTGTTAGACATAGTCATTCAAACAAGTTCTTTATAATTTGAACTGTCAGAAATAGTCAATAATCTATTTAGTACCTTAGTAATAGTAAAGTTATGTCATTAATATTCAGACTTAGTATTCAACATCATTAAGAGTTCAATTACAGTTGTTTATGCATGTATGTATTCTCATGTTCATAGTAGTTAGCATTGTTCATGCATATAACCCTTTGCATTTAGCCTACCTCACTCATATACTCAGTACATTCAGATATATTGACACATTTGGGCTATGGTGCTTTCTCTTATGTTATGCCGTAGGTTCAGAGGCACGAGCTCTAGATCAGCAGTAGCATTCTAGTGTTCAGAGTTTGCAGTGAGTCTTTCTTATTCGAGGATGATATGATTATTGCTATATTTACTATTCAGTTTCTAGATGGAGTCAGTTGGATACATGTTCCTTCAACTTGTTATTCAGTTTAGTTAGAGGCATTCAGGAAAGATGTCAGATTAGATATTCAGATCTCATTATTTTTAATATTTAAGACTTATTTTGGTATTGTTATACCTTTTTCAGGTATTTTGTTATCAGACATTTATTCAGTTCGAACCTTAAGGACTTTCATGTTTATGTTTCCACATTTCATGATATATTATGCAGTATATAGGTATAGATATCAATCATGGGTTAGCTTGTGGTCTATCGGGGTCATGAGCATCGTGTAACATTCTGGTTCAGAAAATCAGGGTGTTACAAACTTAGTATCAGAGCCTAAGATTCAATAGAGTCCTAGGAAGTATGAAAGCCGCATCTAGTAGAGTGTTATACATGCGTGTGTTGTGCAACACACCTATGTGCAGGGCTATGAGATGTTTGAGGAACAGTTTCCCTTCTTTCCGTATTCATGTCGTGCTAGTGAGCAGTCGGATTTGTATAGCTTATTTTCTCATCCTTGCATCTATTCATGCTATCCAAAATCTTAGAGAATGTAACTATTTCAAGGTAGAACCTCCTAGTAGTTGCAAGTTCAGTTCATCTCATGCATTAGTTTCAGGCTCCTAAAGTTTGGTTATAATCTAGTTCGTAGATACCCTGTGCATCACCCAGTATCTCTATAAGGTAAGAGTTCTTAGAGGGACATAGCATCAAAAGGGGGAGATACCCTACTTTTTCTTAATGCTCTCATGCCTTAGATCCTTTAATTTCTCCTGGAATAACGAATTCAGTCTAGAATAGAGGGTACTCATAAGTTGACCTTCAAGTTAGACCTCAGCTATAAGTCAAGTATTCAGAGATTTAGTTCAGCTCATGATGTTCATTCCATATGTCACATAGAAGAATCATTCATTTTCTTATGTTTCAGTTTAATCTTAGTTCCTTTACCATTACATGTTCAGTTGCATATTCGTGAGTTAGTTCAGTCATGTATTTATACATCAGATATGAATTATCAGTTTATCAGTACTTTAAGTCATACATTCACGTATAATGTCAGTCATATAATCATGCATTAGATATGCATGGATTTAACTTATCAGATATGCATTCTCAGTTTGAGAAACTCAGTTTATCAGAACACTTAGTCCTACATTCATAAATCAGTTGCCCGTGCATCAAATATGCATGTACAGTTTGATATGCTCAATTTTTAGTCATGTCATCCATGAGATCATGCTTCAGTTATTCATGTCAATTTTATGCTCTACTTATCTTTCATCCCCTCTCAGTTAATTCTTATTCGAGGACGAATGTTCCAAATGAGAGATATTGTAACACCCCGTATATTTCCAAGAAAGGAAATGAATCAGTTCTCCTATGTATGAAACCTCATATCCTGTGATTCGTATATAAGTACATTATTTACAATGAGTATACTAGTGATAATATAGTTTATGATGTGTTAAGCATGCTTGTGTGAGTCACTCAGAGCAAGGCAAGCTAATAGCTTTTCAATCCATCAATTTTTAGTGTGTGATTCCGCAAGAGTGACCTTTGAATGAGGATAACTTGATTTATATGTGACATTTTGGCAGATTTATACCCACCAAATTGTAGAGAATCAAATTAGCTTTCCAACGATTCTAATTTTATAAAAACTCAACACCCGAGTAAGAAGTTATGGCCCTGCAAAGTACGAGTGTGATGCATATAAATCACACATAGCTACTAGAACAAGTGTGCGATAGGTTGTGCAGTGCACACCATCAAGTGTGTGATAGCATGTACGATGCATACCTTAGCTTATGCAATATGATGTATGGCACATACCTTAGCATGTGAGATGAGGTGTGCGACGCACACTTATGATTTCAGCCAGTGTTTGAGTTATTTTGAGGATAATTAAGTCTTTTAACACTCCTTACACATACCAATACTTAACCTCATAAAATTAATAGCTTCTAATCACATTACAACCCTATTAACATCTTAATTTAACTATCCAAGAGCACAAGAAGGATAAAAACTACTAGGGTTACATAATCAAGCTTGAAGGTCTAATCGTTTAACAATTTTATCACCATTAAGGTATGTGTAGTGTTCATCCACAGATTCCTTTTGTTCGTGGAGTTCAAGAATCAATATTTGATAGTAAAATCATGAATGTTTTTTGTAGTGATATGGTTGTATGCATGTTGTTGTTTGTTGTTTGTCTTATAGAGTGGGAATTTGATGAACTTCCAGGAAGATTGTGATCATGTAGTTGGAACCCATGAATTTGGGAGGATTTAAGTGGTGTAAGTTTGTGAATACACCTATACCTTAAAGATTGCATGCAAGGTGTTTGATAAAATACTTAGTATATGATAAACCAAGTTTCCATGACTCAATAGTATTTGAATGACAAGCCAATGTTAACCATTATAATTTGATATGAATTCCATGCTCTATGCTTTATGATTTCACATGAATTCAACGTTGTTGTTATGTGTCATGGTTGTAGTATGGAACGAGCATGATATTGAAGCTATTCAAGTAGTTACATGTCGTATGAATTCCCCTTTCCATGTATAAGGTGCTGAGAACCATGATTAATATGAAATCCCTTACTTATGATATTATGAATTGTGGACTCCAATTTTGTGAACAAGTAATGTCTTGTGTATCAGTTTCCCTCTATCGAGTCCTAGGGGTATTTGTACCCAAAAAATATAGTTGTATGCCCAGATCCATGTCATGTTTTTACAATAATCTCAATCAAGCCATGATCTATAGGAATCAGTCAGTCATGTGACTCAGGAAAACTCAGTAATCTTAGTAGTTCAGTATTCTTAGTAATCTCAGTGCTCAGTAACCTCAGTAATCATAGTAAATCTCAGTAACTTTAGTACTCTTAATCAGTCCTCAAAACTCATTATATTCCGTCTATCATCGGAATCCAGAAAACTCAATTTTCGCTCCGCTAAATAATACCACTAGTATCAGTTCAGTTAATCAGTATTAGTTCATCAAATCAGTTTAGTTAAGTTATTTAGTTCAGCCCAGTTATTCAGTTCAGTGTCTTTCAGATGGGAGTAGGATTCAGCACCGAGCGAACCTAGGGATAGGGGCTCACCCGCTAGAATAGGACTAAGATCTCTAGAAGCATTCCCTAAGTTCCAGAACTACGTTACCAATGTAAGTACAATATATCACCCATTAGATAGGACTGACACACTCAGGGGTCACCTGTTAGTATATTTATATGTATAGGGCTGATCCCAAGAGTCACCCGCTAGATTAGAACTGACTCCATAGTAGATGTCTTTACTGGTGATGCGGTACTGACACCCTTCCAGTCAGGGAAGAGATTGGACCCTAGTCAGCTTAGCTTAGGGCATGTCAGTTAGATGAACACATCCCACAGTTTCAGTTATAGAATCAGGGCTTTCAAACAAAGTCAACTCAGCTTAGTAGTACATATTCAATACTATTAGATACAGTCAATGCTTATCATTGTAAATAGACTTTAAGATCACCCATTAGCTAGGATTGATCTCAACTATGATTAATCAAAATCAAAATCATTGGATTTAAAGATCACCCACTAGATAGGGCTTATCTCAAACTAAGTCAAATAATCCTTATTATAAGTATACTCATAATCACCCGCTAGATAGGACTGATCTCAAATTTAGTTACTCCAAGTAGAACGAACTCAAATAGTTTCATCCAAACTTAGACTGTCAAATATAGTCATTCAATATCAGTTATATTGATTAGTCCGATAATTACAGTTATATCAGATATATCAGTTGTCATAGCTCATGTTATCAATATTCAGTTTCAAGACTATTAGACACAATCATTCAAACCAGTTCTTCACAATTTGAACTGTCAGAAATAGTCAATAATCTATTCAGTACCTCAATAATAGTAAAGTTATGTCGTCAACATTTAGACTTAGTAGTCAGCATCATCACGAGTTCAGTTATAGTTGTTTATGCATGTATGTATTCTCACGTTCATATTAGTTAGCATTGTTCATGCATATAACCCTTTGATTTTAGTCTACCTAACTCATATGCTCAGTACATTCAGACGTACTGACACATTTTCACTTTGGTGCTTTCTCTTATGTTACACCATAGGTTTAAAGACACGAGTTCCAGATCAGCAGTAACATTCCAGTGTTTAAAGTTTTCAGTAAGTCATTCTCATTCGAGGATGATATGATTATTTCTACATTTACTCTTCAATTGATAGATGGAGTTAGTTAGACACATGTTCCTTCAACTCATTATTAAGTTAAGTTAGAGGCTTTTAGACTAGATATCAGATTAGATATTCAGATCTTATTATTTTCAGTATTTATGACTTGTTTTGGTATTGTTATACCTTTTTTAGATACTTTGTTATCAAACGTTTATTCAGTTCAAACCTTATGGCATTTTATGTTTATGTTTCCGCATTTTATGATATATTATGCAGTATATAGGTACAGATATTAGTCATGGATTAACTTGTGGTCCTTCGGGGTCATGATCACAGTGTAGTATTCTGATTCAGAAAATTGGGGTGTTACAATACATGTCTCCACAAAGAAAGATTCATACTCTCCAACCCTATCACTTGTTATCATTTTGAGTTTTTTCTCTAGCTGATTTTCAACTACTATTTTATGTTAACTAAATATATCTATTGATTTATCCTTACTATTTTGCAAATGAGATAACAGTACCTAGTGCAATTGTCAATAAAAGTTATAAAATACTTTTTTCAACTTCGAGATAGTGTTGACTTCATATCACAAATATCTGTGTGGATTTAGTCTAAGGGATTGAAATTTCTTTCAACAGGCTTATATAGATGCTTAGCATACTTTGATTCCACACACGTTTGACACTTTGATTTATTGCATTCAAAGTTTTGCAAAACTTCTAAGTTAATCAGTTTTTGAAAAGTTTTGTAATTGACATGTCCTAATCATTTATGCAACAATTCATTAAACTCAAGCAAGTAAGAAGAAATAGAACTTTTATTGATCTCAACAGTTATTGCAGTCATCTTAAATAGGTCCTCGATGAGGTAGCCTTTTCCTACATACATTTTTCTTTTGTTAATTACAACTTTACCATAAACAAATACATATTTGAATCCATTTTTGGTTAGAAGTGATATAGAAATCAAGTTATTTCTCAACTCCGGTCCATAAAGGGCATTGTAGAGAGTCAACATTTGGCCTAACATTATTTTTAAGAAGATTTTTCCCATCCCTTCAACCTTTGTTGTTGTGGAGTTATCCATACATATCTTCTTCTCATCTTGAGCTAGAGCGTATAAAGAAAACAAATCTTTATTGGAACAGATATGGTAGGTGGCACCAGAATCTATCTATCAATCACTAAGATTACCCACCAAGTTGCATTTTGAAAGCATGGCACATAGATCTCCATTTCATTTTTTATTCATCCATGTTGGCTTGATCCTTGTTTTTGCCTTTATTAGGGGCCTATAATCTACAGACTTATGGCCAGCCTACCACAGTTAAATTTCTTCCCCTTGAATTTCTTTTTTGGTAGATTGCTCTGTTGTCCAGTAGCTTTCTTCTGTTTCTTTGAGTTGTTAGGGTCATCCTCTATAATGTTGGCTCCACTGATTATGAAATTCCTTTTCGACCTCTTCTCATCAGGTTTTATCTTCCTCAATGTGCAACCTCACAATGAGGTCTTCGAGTGATGTCTCCTTCCTTTTACGTTTCAAGTAGTATTTAAAATCCTTCCACAGAGGTGGCCATTTTTCTATTATAGTTGCTACTTGAAAAGCCCCATTCACAATCAAACCTACATAAAAGGTTATGTGAGTATTAAGAATATACTTAACACATTTAAATAAGGTATTTACTATATTCATACCTTCAGCAAAGAGATCGTGGATGATTACTTGCAATTCTTGTACTTGAAAGACGACAGTCTTACTGTTAATCATCTTGAAGTCAAGGAACTTTGCAATAACAAAATTTTTAGTTCCTGTATCCTAAGTTATATACTTTCATTCTAAAGCATTCCACATCACTTCAAGGTTTTCATACCATTGTACACATTGTACAAGTCATCTTGGGGTCACTTAGGATACAATTCTTGCATAAGAAGTTTGAGTATTTCCATGCCTCCATTACAACAAACCACTCATTTACTGAAATATCTTCTGATACTTCTAGAACATTTTTAGAGATGAACCTTTGAAGACTTAACGTCGTCAAATAAAAAAACATCTTTTGCTGTCAGCATTTGAAATCTACACTCGAAAACTTGTTGGGTTTATCCACAAGTGTCATTGTTGGTATAGTATTTATGGGGCTTGTTGTAGCAATAGGTGTTGTTGCTACACTTCCCAATCCATCATTTACAAAAATTTCAACACTCATTTTTTTGTCACGAAAATATAATCAACTTATTATGTCAGAATACTGATTATAAAGTTGTAAAAACTTTAAACATCACTTATTTCTAGTTTAATGATGAAGTTTTTCTGTTCTTTTAATCGTTAACCTTATGAACTTCAACTCGTGATGAACTTTTTATGTCTTTAAATTACTTGTCAAGGTCAAACAAAGTAGAAAACAATAAGCTTTAATCTCCAGAAACCAAACAATACAGATTATATAAAATAAATTATTTAAGATTGTTGTTCTACGGGTACAAAATCTGTATGTTTCAATATAAACTTCAACACTAAGTTCAAGATTATCTTTCAAAAACTACAAACATGTTCAACACCTTCAAACATAAGTTCAAATGAACTATAAAAATGAAGTGTTTATAAACTTTTCAAAAATAAAGATGAAGCAAAAATATTAAAACACAGTCCACCAACTTCACGGTGCGTCCTTGAGGAATTTATTTTCCTCAAGTACCCGAGGATATCAAATCTTTCCTCCCAGGAAAAATAGTTTAATTTTTGAAAGAAACAGTACCTCAATCTTTCAAAAACTTCAAACGCGCTCAACAGTTTGATGATCACAAGAGAGTTTTTGAAGGTAAAAAAGAGTTGTTTTTACTTAAATTCGTACCTATACCTCAGGATAAGTTTAGGTACTTATAGCCACTAAGTGTCCCTTTAGAAAGAAAGCAATGGTATACAAAAAGAGACATCTTTTCTGAAATAGTAGTTGTCTGTGCTTTGTCCACACTGGACATGCAGACGCAGGTGGCATTTGGGCAATTCTAGTGGCATCTGCACTGGACCTGCAAGCAGAGCCATCCTATGCCAGGTCTGTGCCTACCTACATATACAGGTTGTACTCTTTGCCAAACAAGTGTGTCTCTTCCTTGAAGGGCCGCGTCCCCTCGAGGTGCATTGTGTATGCATTTGTGCTACATCCAAAATGCGTCTAGAAATAGGGAAAAATATTTTCAGTAATTTCACTTGTTTTCAAGTTTCAATTAAATTTTGTCCAAAATAATACTCTCTCAGTCATTTGACAAAGCCTAAGCCGAGTGAGAAAAGATGACGGTGCAATATATCTCTTGATTCTTGTCTCACTATCCACGTGAAGGAGTGTCTCTTAATAAAAACACAAGAAAGTTGCTTTTTTCCACCAATGTGGGAGAACTAGACTTTCCTTAAAAAAATTTTCACCTTTTCTCCAAATTATTACCTCCATTTTTCATTCACACAGCTAACTTAACCCAATAGATCCTAGAAGGAGCAAGCATGTGACTATTCCCCTAAAAGGTCGGCAGATTTTGTTTTTATCCCTTTAGATCATAAAGTTGTTGTTCTCAAGGATTTCTTAATTATCAATAAATAAAAATAGGTTTATTTTTATTCAACTGGAGAATTTTATGTCCTGTGAAATGTAACCATATATAACATGTTATCTCTTTAGCTATACATGGTAGATTAAGGGTGGGTGTTTATGAAACAATTGTAGATAGGCAGTAAGAAGTACGAATCTGATATATGGCCTGTAATTCATGTAGGTTAATCTATTCAGCATGTAATTATATAGACGTTTATCGAGGATTATATAGGGATGATAGCAATCTCAATGATTGGCGAATTCTTACTATTGTCCTTGAGATTACTCATCACAATCAACTTGCGATTAACTAAAAAGTGAGGCACTAGTTATAAGTTGCTAATAGATTTCCTTAATATAGAAGTTATCAAGTAAAGGACATACCAATGTCCGTTTATTATTAGTTGGTAGCATAACAATCCATGCCTTATCATTTTCATAACTAGCATGTGGAAACCTTACCATAAGTCTTATACAAATTAAGAGGGAGGAAATCAAGTACTCTAAATAATTTGGACTGTGGCGTCTTAAAATATTATGATCATATAATATATTGTTAAAGTACGTTAAGAAGTGGCTTGATAAGGTATAAACAAAGAGGCCAAATTTGGTTTCCTAAGAGGCAAGAGGACTCGGGGCAGAAGGAAAGTTTGATGTCCGGAGAGGCACAAGGACTCAGGGCGGAAGCCGACATATAGGTTCGGCCTCACCTGATAGCTTTATTTCAAACCCTGTGATGAACATATAATAATCCTAGTATAATAATAACCCCACAAGTGGGATTTCAAGAGGGTATGATTTACGTAGGCCTGCGGTCAAGGATGTGACATAATGGTCAATGAAGTGTGTTGAACACCATAAGGTCTTAGGTTCAAATTTCAGTAAAGCTAAAACATTGGGTGATTTCTTCCCAGATTTTGATGAGTAAATCAAAGTCACTAGACATCAACATCAAAAACAACCAGTCCAATGTAAAATTCAGGTGATGAATAAACAAGCAACTAATGCAAAAAGGAAGAAATTGGAGAAGGAAGCATTGAAGGAATAAGTGGATGCTAGAGATGACGATAAATATAAACAAATAAATATAAATGTAATATAAATTGTAAAAGAGAGATGAAGATCCAATTAAAATAATTAAAGAATTTAAGGAAAAGTTAACAGAAAGTAAGTAAAGCTAAAATTTAAGTGTCCAAAACAAGTAAAGCTAAAATCTAAGTGTCCAAAACACAAAAAAGGAAAAACCAAAAGAGTACAGAGTGTGCTAAAATCTGATCATGCTTCACCCTTGATGACAACTGCAATGATTCCTTAAATTACTTAGGAAAAAAAGTACCGTCTTAAAGTATGTGTAACATCACGCATTTTTGGGCTAAAGTTGAACCGCCTTTCCAATGTATATAGACCAAAATCTAATAATTTATAGTTAAAAATAAGTGTTATTTATATTTCCTTTGTGTGGGAACATCCTCGGAGATGAATATACACCATAAGAATCTCTTAGCTCAAAAATTAAGTTGAGTACTTTCCTATCGAAAGACTTTTAGTACTCTATTCTATATGGATCACCTTTAAACGTGTATAAATTTTTACATATGTGGAATTTTGCAGATTAAGACCCATAAAATTGTATATAATTGAGTTAGCTTTCCAACGATACCAATTTTTCCTTAACCCGATACCCGAGTAAAAAGTTATGGCCAAGCAAAGGGTTGTGCGTCGCCTGACAAATAGCAGAGGGCCACTGGAAAGGGTGTGAGATTGTCCATACGATGCCTACTTAAGGGATGAGTGATTTGCCATGCGATGCCCACTTTGGCTTGGGTGATCTATTGAGGTCTCCTGGGTCATTGCACATGCCAAAAGTGCTTTGTTTTAGTATTATTTTAAGGGTAACAAAGTCTTTTACGTCCCATAACCGTCCCTAACCATTTATAGATGGAATTAAAGTCCTTATACATGTTTATCACTCACTAAATGTAATACCCCGCACTTTTCCTAACTTAAATTCGTTCCTAGAATGTTAAGAAATAACTTTCAAAATGAAGAATATTTATTTTGTGCGAATTTTACAAATTTAGGCATCCAATTGTGTGGAAAATTGAATAAGTTTTCCCAAATTTGATACTCAGTTGAGGAGTTAGAGAATTTTTTTAAGTTGACAGTGTGTCACCTAGGCACTTGGCGAGTCGCGGAGATGGGTAAAATGATGATTATCAAATTCTAGTGGCCCTCTGTGATAGCCTCGCATCGCAAAAAAGCCTAAATTCTTAATTTTTCCATTCCAGTAGACCGATGCGATATTGGCACGTCACAGTGAGGGACAATTTTCCAATTGCCGATTTCCAGTAGCCCAACGTGATATTGGTGTGTTGCGCCAGTGGCCAAAATGGCATTTCAAAGGGGCACCGCGATGGTGGCATGTCGCGGACTCAGCCCAGTTCACAAATATCCTATTTCCAGTGTGCCACTGCAATTGTGACGCGTCGCGATGGCCAGCCAAATAAAAAAAATATTGCTCTTTTTCAATTCCACTTAGAAGTTTAAAAAGGATATTTTGGTCAATTCCAGAGCCCCTAATCAGTCTAAAGCACAAGATTAGTCATATTCAAAGTACTTTGTGCTCATTATTCATCATTCTCTTCAAAAACAAAACCCTAGATATCGAAAACCTCTACTCTAAGAAATCAAAATCCTCTAATAATTCTCTAAAAAGGCTTAAGATTAAGGATTCCCAAGGCAAGATAATCAAGAATCCATCTCCAAGAACTCAATTATGAATAAATAATTTAAGTTTCTTCATCTAATCATCAATCAAGGATGTGGGGTTTATGAACAAGGATCCGCTTCCATTCTTGTTCCCAAAATAAAGCTTTTACTTTAAATTCATATGATTTTGAATGATATTACATGAGTTTTAATTTAGGGTTCATACCCATTATTGCTATATGCAAAGTTATGAGTTTTTGAGATATTTTTAAGATGAATTGCATGTCTATTTTCATGCCTATTGTAGTAAATTATAGATTTTGAGATGAATTATCACTATTGTCATTATCAAGCATGATTATTATGATGTTTTGACATAAGTTTGATACATGGGTTATTATCCCCAAGTTTATATGTTAAGATTTTGAGAAAGATGATACTTTATGAATCTTATGAGCTAATTATGTTAGATTTACAGTAAAGCTTTTATCTTTTAATCCTCAGATAAGTTTGGAATCTACTTTACATATTTATTACAGACTATAGAAAGCAAAATATCTTCATTTATAGACTGATATAGATAAGCGCATAACTGGTTTCATAATAAACCCTCATGCTAGTTTCAAAGTGGATTGTGGAAAATAAAAGAGAGTAGTATTTAGCACCGAGTTGGGTATGATTTCAAGGTCTCATACCCCAAAACTATGTGACACCGTAGATTTGAGATTAAAGGGCCCATAGTGGGTTGAGATAGTGATCACTTAAGCTGAGGTTATACTTTTTGGAAAGAGTATGATACCTTTCTCCAATATGAGGTTTCTTTCTAGGAGGACAATACGTTGGACTCCATGTAGCTCGCATGGTTTATGTCGGTTAAGAACAAAACAAATTTTCCCTAACAGTAAAAGCTTTTAGAATAGTTTTAAAAGTATTTTTCCCGATTAGTAAAGAAAAGCTTTAAAAGAATCTCCATAAGATTGAGTGTTTTCCTTACATCCTAATGATAAAGATTTTCCAAATAGTTTCTAAGAAAATAAAAACAGTAAGATTTTAGAAAACTAAGTTTAAAGGCTCACAAAGTTTACTCAAATTATGCTTTATAGAAAGATAACAGCTATAGACTTCTGCTTTTAGATTTCAGAATTGAGCTCTTTATACACTTAGAAAGTATGATTTACAGATAGAATATGAGTATAGCTTTCAGAACTAAATGTTATAACTCACTAGATTTATAAAGTATGATTGATTTCTTATTCATGATTTCAATATTTTAGATATTCCAACTTATGTGAGTCATTTACATTTTGCATGCATTATTTATATAAATTATGATGATGAGATGATGTTTTACTTATGCATTTCACCCATGTATATTCAGTACATCCTTAAAGTACTGATCCACATATAAGTATATGTGCTACATTGTCTCATAATATAGGTTCAGGTGCTTAGTATCATCAACATGAGTAGTCCGAGCATCTCCATCTACATCCTACAGTTGGTGAGTACTTATAGTTTGGGGACTTGTTTACTCAGATTTTGCAGGTTATCAGTTTACATGATTTAGTATTCTTTTCTTACAGTTCAATTTAGTTGGGGTTTTATCCTAGTGACTATGTAGATATGAGTAATAGAAGCTTGTCAGAATACTTATTGTGATTCAGCTTATTCAGTATTGATGTTTTATACATTATATTTAGATTATTTTAGTTATTTCAGACAGTTTCTGCATTCAGTATAACTTTCATGTCTATATTACCTTGATTATGAGATTTATATCTAGTAGAAGGCAGACAAGTTAGCTTAAGGCTACTCATAGTCTTGAGCATCGTGTGACATCTTGGGATCAGATTCCAGGATATTACAAACTTAGTATCAGAGCCAGGTTTTTAAGAGTCCTAGAGAGTCAGATATGCTGCGTTATGTAGAGTCTTGGTCATGGGTGTGAAGCACAAAACATTTATAAGAAAGAGGCTATGGAACATTCTTAGGAAATCATCTCTTTCTTCCATGATATATTGTTCTTATAGTCTCTCTATCTAATTTTAACTCATGCTCTTATGTGACAGTTGAATATGCCTCTTTGTCAAGCTAACGCCTGCAGAAATGATAACCAGCCTCCCCAACCCACAGATTTTTTGAATAAAAATGTAGCCTATGCTGAGTTTAAGGCTGCCTTTCAAGAATTATCCTAAACTGTGATTGTGAATGTCCAAGCAATCATCAGAATTAGGTTGCAGTCCTAATCTTGCAAAATAGGGATTTAGCAGAAACTAGAATTAGAGACTTCATGAGAATAAATCTGCCAGAGTTTTTTGGGTCAAATAAATGTAAGGACCCATAACTTTATTTAGATGAGGTAAAGAAGATCACCCAGATTATGTATGTTTCTAAGGATGAGAGTGTAGAGTTAGCATCCTATAGGTTGAAAAATATAGCATATGATTAGGTAGTGATGTGAAAGAATGGTAGAGGTAAGAATGTTGTTCCTATGAGTTGGCAAGTGTTTCAGGGTGCTTTTTTAGATAGATTCTTCCCATGTTAGATAAGGGAAGCTAATATAGAAAAGTTTGTGAATTTGAGGCAGGGCTCGATGACAGTAAAGGAATACTGCCTTAAGTTCAATTAGTTGTATAAGTATGCCCCTGATACGATAACTGATCCTAGGTCTAGTATCAGTAAGTTTATTATAAGAGTATCTATATTGGTAGTCAAGAAGTGTAGGACTACCATGCTCATTGGAGACATGGACCTTGTGAGATTGATGATGCATGATCAGCATATTGAGGAAGAAAAGTTAAAGGGGAGAAATAGAAATAATAAGAGGGATAGAATAGGATACTGTTAGTATGGTCAAAATAAGTATCAATAAGGAAATCATTTGTAGTTTAGAATCGTTCATCTATGCCAGTACCATCTGCAGCTAGTGCTCCCGCTTTCAGAGGTAGACGGGAGCAGTGGGGTAAGTCTTCTATGTCTATATCTCAGAATAGTGTAAGTAGCAGACCTCATTATCCTCCTTGTGATAAATATGGTAGGAATCACCCTGGTTAGTGTTTGGCAGGATAGAAAGGTTGTTTTGGTTGTGGTAAGTCAGTTCATGGAATTATAAAGTGCCCACATGCTAAGAAGGGAAATAGAGATAACCATCCCCATACTCAGACTACTAGTGCACCAGCTCCTATAGGTCGCCCAGTCCCTCCTCAAGGTGCATCATCCAGTACCGATGGCGGTCAGTGCCATAATTGGTTTTATGCTTTACCATCCCATCAGAAGTAGGAGGATTCACCAGATGTTGTCCCGGGTATGCTTCGTGTCTTTCATTTTGATGTTTATGTGTGGTTAGACCCTGGGTTGAGTTTCTTTTATATGACCCCGTTAGTTGCAGTAAATTTTAAGATAAGTTCTGAAAAATCCCTGAGCCTTTCTTAGCGTCTACCTCAGTGGGTGAGTCATTTATTTCTAAACAGATCTATAGTAAGTATCCTATCACCATCCTTCATAAAGTCATGTTAGCAGACCTGATGGAGTTAGATATGGTTGAGTTTGATCTTATTCTTTGTATGGATTAGTTCCATTCTTGTTATGCCTCTATAGATTCTCGTACCCGAGAGGTGAAGTTTTAATTTCCAGATGAGCTAGTGTTTGAGTGGTTAGGTAATTCAGTGTCTCCCAAGATTCATTTCATATCTTGTCTTAAAGCCCGAAAGTCAATTTCCAAAAGGGTGTATCTATCATTTTGTTCGAGTTAAAGAACCTAAGTCAGAGACTCCGACAGTTTCAGTGTGGTCAATAAGTTTCCTGATGTTTTTTCCAAAGATTTGTTAAGAGTACCTCCTAATGGGGAAATAGAATTCGGTATTGACCTTCTTTCAGATACTTAGCCTATTTGTATCCTCCATATCGTATGGCTCCCGCTGAGCTTAAATAGTTGAAAGATCAACTCAAAGATATTTTAGATAAAGGTTTTATAAGGCCTAGTATATCTCCATGTGGTGCTCTTATCCTATTCGTGCGAAAGAAAGATGGTTCTTTACATATGTGCATTGACTATCATCAGTTGAATAAAGTTACAGTCAAAAAAATACCCTCTTCCT
Source organism: Capsicum baccatum var. pendulum (assembly GCA_030864225.1). Taxonomy (NCBI): domain Eukaryota; kingdom Viridiplantae; phylum Streptophyta; class Magnoliopsida; order Solanales; family Solanaceae; genus Capsicum; species Capsicum baccatum. The sequence continues at coordinate 46,302,297 of CM061554.1, forward strand.
AGAATCGATGACTTATTTGATCAACTCCAAGGTGCTGGTTATTTCTCAATGATAAACCTTAGATCCGACTATCATTAGCCTAAAGTAAGGGAATGTGATATTCCAAAGACAACTTTCAGAATCCGTTATGGTCATTTTGAGTTTCTAGTCATGTCCATCAGACTAACAAATGCCCCTGCAGCTTTTATGGAATTGATGAATAGAGTGTTCAAATAGTATTTGGACATGTTTGTCATATTCTTTATCAATGATATTGTTTTCTACTCTCATAGTAAGGATAATCATGTAGACCATCTTAGAATTGTGTTACGGACCCTTAGAGATCACTAGTTGCAAGCCAAGTTCAGCAAGTGTGAATTTTGGCTAAGGTCAATATATTTCCTTAGTCATATCATTTCCAGTGAAGGTGTTAGAGTTGATCCCCGAATGATAGAAGCCGTAAGGAATTGACCTAGACCTACTTCCCCGTTAGACATTAGGAGTTTCTTAGGTCTAGCTGGTTATTATAGATATTTCATTAAGGGTTTCTCATTTATTACATCTCCTATGTCTAAATTAACCCAAAAGAAAGTTAAGTTTCAGTGCTCAGATTCCTATGAGAAGAGTTTTCAGGAGTTGAAGATTCGACTAACTTTAGCCCCATTTTTAGCATTGCCTGATGGTATATATGGTTTTGTGGTTTATTATGATGCCTCCATAGTTCATTTGGGATGTTTTTTTATGTAGGGAGGTAAGTTTATAGCCTATGCCTCTAGATAGCTTAAACCCCATGAAAAGAATTACACAACCCATGATCTTGAGTTAGCTGTTGTTGTGTTTTCTTTGAAATCTAGAGATATTATTTGAATGGTGTGTATATTGATATGTTCATGAATCACAAAAGTTTGCAGTATGTGTTTAGTCAGAGGGAGTTGAATCTTCGTCAGATAAGGTGGTTAGAATTATTGAAGGATTATGATATGAGTGTTTTGTATTATTCGAGCAAGGCTAACATAGTGGCAGATACCCTTAGTAGCCTGTGTTTATGGGCAATGTTGCCCATATGGAGACTGATAAGAAGGAGTTAATTTGGGAGGTTCATCGGTTAGCTAGATTGGGTGTGAGACTGGTTGATTCAGCTAAAGAGAATGTCTGGGTTCAGAGTAGTTCCAAATTATCCCTAGTTTTGGAAATGAAGGAGAAGCAAGATAAGGATCCTAGTTTGGTCAAACTGAAGAAGTCAGTTAAAGACCAAAAGGTAGAGGTTTTCTCCCAAGGGGGAGATAGTGTGTTGAGATACCAAAATCGATTGTGTGTGTACTGTGTTGATGATTTGAGATAGCAGATTATGGCGGAAGTGCATGGTGCATGTTATTCTATCCATCCAGGAGCCATCAAAATGCACCGTAACTTGTGGGAAATCGTTTGGTGGAGTGGTTTGAAAAGAGATATAGTAGAGTTCATAGCTAAGTGTGCAACTTATCAACAGGGTAAGGTAGAGCACCAAAGACCTGGTGATGCATAGCAAGAGTTTGGCATCCCCACTTGGAAGTGGGAAGAGGTGAATATGAATTTTGTGATTGGTTTACCCTATTCGCATCATCAGCATGATTCAATTTGGGTTATTGTAGACAGGCTGACTAAGTTAGTGCATTTCTTGCCAGTTTATACATCTTACACGACTTAAGATTATGCTAAGTTGTATATCAAAGAGATAGTCAGATTGCATGGAGTTCTTTTGTCTATTATCTCAGATAGGGGTACTAAGTTTACCTCTCAATTTTGGAGAGTTTTTCAGAAGGGTCTTGGTACCCAAGTCCATCTTAGTTTAGCCTTTCATCCGTAGGCAAGTGGTCAGGTAGAGAGGACTATTCAGACTTTGGGTGATAGGATGAGGGCATGTGTTCTTCATTTCAAAGGTAGTTGGGATGAGCATTTTCCATTAATTGAGTTCGCTTATAATAACAGTTATCATGCTAGTATTCAGATGGCTCCGTTTAAAGTACTTTATGGGTGAATATATAGATCGCCAGTTGGTGGGTTTGAAGTAGGTGAGGCCACCTTAATTAGGCCATACATGGTGTATGAGTCCATGTAGAAAGATTATTTGATTAGAGAAATATTGAAAATAGCCTAGAGTTGTCAGAAATCCTATATAGACATGAGAAGAAGAGATCTTGAGTTTGAGTTTAATGATCTTGTGTATCTAAAGGTTTCACCCACAAAAGGGGTGAAGAGATTTGACAAGAAGGGGAAGCTTAGTCCCCATTATGTGGTCTCTTTTTTATTTTGAGTCATGTTGGGAAGGTGGTGTATGAGCTTGAGCTACCCGTAAATTTATCCTCAGTCTATCCAGTATTCCATGTGTCCCTGTTAAAGAAGTGCATGGACGATTCAGCCGTTATAGTTTCTCTAGAAAGCACAAATATTCAGAATAGCCTCTATTACGAAGTAGTCCCAGTAGAGATTCTTGATAATCAGATTTGTATACTAAGGAACAAAGAAGTTCCTTTGGTCAAAGATTTGTGGCGAAATTAGTCCGTCGAGGGTGCTACTTGGGAAGCACAAGTAGACATGCGTATCAAGTATCCACATTTCTTCTCCACAACTCAGATTAAGTGGAAGGTGATAGTTTTCCTTCATTCAGTTCTTTTCCAGTTTCAGATTCAGCAATATATAGTTATTTCATTAGAATTCATGCACTCACATATCAGTTCAGTGGCTCATTTTAATTGATATTCAGTTATTCAGTTTATTTCAGTTATGCATGATAGCTTATAGCCTTAGACTCCTTAGTATTTTTAGCTTGTCTAGCCATATTCAAAGACAAATATTCCTAAGGGGGAGAATTATAATACCTTGCACTTTTCCTAGCTTAAATTCATTCCTAGAATGTTAAGAAATAGTTTCCAAAATGAAGAAAATTTATTTCGTGTGGAATTTTCCAAATTTAAACGTCTTATTGTGTGGAAAATTAAATAAGCTTTCCATCAATACTAAATTCACCCAAATTCAATACTCGATTGAGAAGTTAGAGCATTTTTTTAAGTTGACAGTGTGCCACCTGGGCACTTGGCGTGTCGCAGAGGTGGGTAAAATGATGATTGTCAAATTTTAGTGGCCCTCTACGATAGTCACGCATCACGGAGAAGCCCAAATTCCCAATTGCCCCATTCCAGTAGACCGACGCAATATTAGCGCATCGCGGAGAGGTCTAATTTCCCAGTTGTCAATTTTATATAGCCCGATGTGATATTGGCGTATCGTGCCAGTGGCAAAAATGGCATTTCAAAGGGGCACCGTGATGGTGGCGCATCACGGAGTCAGCCTAGTCCCCAATTGTCCTATTTCCAATGAGCCACCATGATTGTGGCGCATAGTGATAGCCAACCAAATCAGAAAATATTACTCTTTTCCAGTTCCACTTAGAAGTTTAAAAAGGGTATTTTGGTCAATTCCCAAGCCCTCAATCTGTCCAAAATACAAGATTTATCATATTCAAAGCACTTTGTGCTCATTATTCATCATTCTCTTCAAAAGCAAAATCCTAGAGGTCTAAAACCTCTTCTCTAAGAAATCAAAATGCTCCATTAATTCTCCAAGAAATCTTAAGATTGAGGATTTCCAAGGCAAGATAATCAATAATCCATCTCCAAGAACTCAATTAGGAATCAATAATTCAAGTTTCTTCATCAAATCATCAATCAAGGTATATGGGGTTTATGAACAAGGATCTTCTTCTATCCTTGTGCCCAAAACCAAGATTTTTCATTAAATTCATATGATTTTGAATGAAATTACATGATTTTTGATTTAGGTTTTATACCCATTATTGTTATTTGCAAAGTTATGAGTTTCTGAGATATTTTGAAGATGAATTGCATGTCTATTTTCATGCCTATTGCAGTAAATTACAGATTTTGAGATGAATTATCATTGTTTTCATTATCGAGCATGATTATTATGATGTTTTTACATGAGTTTGATACATAGGTTATTAAGCCCCAAGTTTATATGTTTATATTTTGATAAAGATTATGCTTTAAGTATCTTATGAGCAGATTATATCAAATTTACAATAAAGTTTTGATCTTTTGATCCTCAGATAAGTTTTGGAATCCACTTTATAGATTTATTATAGATTACAGAAAGAAAATAGCTTTATTTACGGACTAATTCAGATAAGCACGTAACTGGTTTCATAATAAACCCTTATGCTAGTTTCAAATTGGATTTCCAACAAGATGAATGTAGAAAATAAAAGGGATTAGCATTTAGCACCGAGTTGGGTATGATTCCAAGGTCTTATACCCCAGAACTATAAGCCACTGTAGATTTGAGATTAAAGGGCTCATAGTGCGCTGAGATAGGGATCACTTAAGCTGAGATTATACTCCCCGGCAAGAGTATGCCATCTCTACCCAACGTGAGGTTTCTTCTTTAGGAGGACGAGACGTTGGACTCCATATTTCTCACATGGTTTATGTCAGTTAAGAGAACCTCCCTTGCAGAACAGTTTTTTCCTAATAGTAAAAACTTTCAGAATAGTTTTAAAAGTATTTTTCCCTCTTAGTAAAGAAAAGCTTTGAAAGAATCTCCTTAAGATAAAGTATTTTCCTTACTACCTAATGGTAAAGATTTTCAAAATAGTTTCTCAGAAAAGAATAATGGATAGCTTTTAGAAAACTAAGTGTAAAGGCTCATAAAGTTTACTCAGATTATGTTTTACAGAAAGATAACAATTACAGACTTTAGCTTTTAGATTTCAGATTTCAGAAGTAAGATCTTTCTACACTTAGACAGTATGATTTTCAAACAGAATATCAGTATAACTTTCAAAACTAAATGTTATGACTTACTAGATTTATAAAGTATGATTGATTCATTATTCATGATTTCAGTATTTCATATATTCCAACTTATGTGAGTCATTTATATTTAGCCTGCATTTTTTATAAATTATGATGATGAGATGGTGTTTTACTTATGCATTTCACCCCTGTATAATCAGTAATCCTCAAAGTATTAATCCACATATATGTCTATATAACACCCCGATTCGCTGAACCGGAATGCTACACGGGGCTCATGACCCGGAGGACCACAAGCTAACCCATGACTGATATCTTTACCTGTATATTCCAAATCATAATATAAAAATGCAGAACACATAGAATTGTAAGGCCATAAGGTTCAACTGAATAAAGCCATATGGGTGAAAATACCCAAAACAACTCAATCTGAACGTAAATCTGAATATAAATCTAAAAGCGTCTAAATTGTCTGAATAAGGAGTTGAAGGAACATGTCTCCAACTAACTCCATAAAATTGAACTGATGAAATAAATAAATGTATCAAATTATATTGTCCTCGAATCAATGAGGACTCACTGCGTCTCTGCGACTGGAGTGCTACTGCTACTGCTGGGCTAGAGCTCATGTCTCGGAACCTATGATGTAACATGAAAAGAAAGCACCATAGTGCAAATTCGTCAGTACAACTGAAGTACTGAGTAAATGAGGAAGGTAGGCTGAACATAAAAGGTTTCATACATGAACAACATTGACTGACTAATATGAACGTAGAAGTGCAAACACACATATATAGAAACTGGGACCATGAATACGTGATAGCATGACCTGTAAGCTAATACATGGTTTAATGATAACTATCATGACTGATATTAAAACTGATAACATGAATAACTGTATCTGACAGTCCTATATATACTGAAATCTGAAGAATGCCCTGAGTTCTTTTACTGAGACTGATACTGAAACAGTGGGAAGTCATGTTTAACCAACATGCCCCATGTATGCCGTTATGGCTAAGCTGGGGTTCAATCTCTGCCCCAACTGGAGGGGTGTCAATATCGTTCCATGGGTAAGGACAGTCTGTGAGTGACCCTTATCTGGCGGGTACTCAATGAGAATGGTGGAAACCCTAAACTGATAGTTTAAGCCACTTCATCAACCCTAATCTGATGGGTTAAGATGTCTCAACCTACGCTGGCTACATAGTTCTGGAACACAAGGATGACTACTAAGAATCACACCCTGAACTAGCAGGTGAGTTCCCATCCTTGGGTTCACTCGGTGCTAACCTCTACTCCCATCTGGAGGGACTGGATATGAATAACTGATTGTGCATGACTTAATCTTACTGAATTCCGTTGACTGGCGGAATGTTTCTGATATCTGACAACTGACTAAGATCATGAGGTTTTCCTGAGTCACATGAGTGACTGAAGTTTATGGAATCATAGATTGAGTTCGGATATCGTGAAACATGACATGGATCTAGGCACACAGTTATAGTTTTTGGGTACAAGTACCCCCAGGACTCGATGGAAGGAAACTGACACACATGACTGACTTAACCATAAGAGTAGAGTCCATAATTTATAATATCATAAGTAGGGATCTCATACTAAGCATGGTTATCAACAATGTATAGCATGGAAAGGATTTCATATCACATGGAAGTACTTTCACAATCTTAATATCATGTTCATTGCATAATAATATTGGCAACACATACCAATAGCATGAAAGTTCATGTGGATTGCATGGTTATCATACATCTTGTTCATAAGTAGGATTTGCAAGTAAATATAGCATAATCTCATAAGAATAGTTCATGAGTATTCCAACAACATTTACAAGGCACATTATCAACATAGAATTCATTGGAACGTAAGGGCATATCATGAATCCTTCACTTAGTCACAATTTAGCTATATTGCATGATTTCTAGTTTCTTAGGCCTTTTATCAAATACCTTACATGCACATCTTAAGCATAGGTGAAATCATAAAATTATACATAATGAACAACCAAATTTACATGTTTCCAACTCATATAATATCATGAATTCATAAAAACATATAAAGATTCCATCTTGGGAATCACCCAATATCAACAATATGATCATCAACACCCAACAATATAGAAATCATACTTTATAATGAAAAAGAGGTTTTTTGAACTTTATGGATGAAAGGAATCCATAAATCAACTCACACATACTTTAGAAGGAAGATTCTTGATGATTGACGGAGGAATTTCCTTAAAATTGGATCTTCAATCTTAATTATGCAACCCTAGTTGTTTTTCTCTTTTAGTGCTCTTGGATGATGATATTTGAGATTAAAATAGAGTAGCAATATGTTTAGAAGATATATATTTCGTAGGATTATGTTTAGGGACGTGTAAGGAATATTTAAAGACTTAATTACCTTTAAAATAACTCAAAACGGAGTGTTTTTGACACCTGGAATTGACTTAGGCGGCGCCCAAATGATCGCCTATGCTTGGGTTGGGCGGCGCCTAACCAATCACCTATGCTTGGGTTGGGCGGCGCCTAACCAATCTTCTATTGTTACTGTCTCTCACGAAAATGGGCATAACTTTTCGCTTGGGTATTGGATTAAGGCGAAATTGAAATCGTTGGAAAGCTAATTCAATTCAATTCAATTTGGTGGGTCTAAATCATCCAAAATACCATATTAACATCGTGTTATGCTCATTCAAAGATGAACTTTGCAAAATAGAACACTAAAACTTGATGGATTCAAAAACTCTTAGCTTAAATTACCTTAAGTGACTCATATGGACATGCTTAATGCATCATAAGCTATTCTATCACTAGGATATTCATTGTAATTCATGTACTTAAGTATGAATCATAGGATAGGATATTTCATACGTAGAAAAACTTATTCACTTCCTAGCTTAGAAACATGCAGGGTATTACAGTCTATGTGCTACATTATCTTATAATATAGGTTCAGGTGCTCGGTATCAGCAACGTGAGTAGTACGAGAATCTCCATCTATATCCTACAGTTGGTGAATCCTCATAGTTTGGGGGACTTGTTCACTCATATTTTTCAGCTTATCAGTTTACATTATTTAGTATTCTTTTCAGATCGCTGGGGTTTTCGTAGTAACTCTCTACATGTTAGTAGTATAGGCTTGTCAGTCTACTAGTTGTGATTCAGCTTATTCAGTATTGATTTTTCATACATTATATTTAGATTATTCTTAGTTATTTTAGACAGTTTCCGCATTCAGTATGACTTTTATGTCTATATTACCTTGATTATGAGATTTATATCTAGTAAAAGGTAGACAGGGTTAGCTTCAAACTACTCGTAGTCTTGAGCACCGTGTGACATCTCAGGATCAGATTTTAGGACGTTATACAAAATCCCTAATTCATCATCCTTAAGTAAAAGAAAGGAAAGCAACCTAGGGTTGAGAGACTAAGCCTCAAGAGGCAAGGTTTCTCAATGTTTGAGTACTTTCTAAGGTATGTGGGACTATCCTAAATATCATGGGCATAGGTTTTACAATTTTAACAAGATTTAAAGTTATATATGTATGTATATTTAATGAGTTTTTGAAAAAACGTTTTAACAACATGTATCATGAATCTAATTTGATAAAAGTACGTAACTATCATGGAGTTTTTCCATAAATTTTATTTATAGTCTTGTGCATACATGATTTGAGTTCGTAAAGTGATTTACAAATGGGACTCGTGAAATGCCCTTTCTCATAATGAAATTTATGGTCTTTGCATGTTATCAATTGTGAATTAGGTTTCAGAGCATGAATTTTAAGCCTCTTTTTTATTTTGGGATTTATGTATCACTAAATGTTGGGGCTGCTTTATGAGTGATGATGTTTTCTCGAGTCTTAAGTGCCTATTGGTCAATTATACTTTATTATTTCATATATTTTTAAGGAGGCTATTCTTGTTCTAAAGGCTCTTGTATCCAATAATGCATGAATTAAATGATAGAATTGGCCGCTGCATGTTTAAATCTTGAAAAGAGAACGTGTTTACATAATTTTTCATATGCTTTTAAAATAAGAACTCTCTTATAATGTTTAAGTCTTTTGGGTGTTCATTTATATGTCTTTGAATAAAAAGGGCTAAGAATGTAATGTGATATGATACGACTTTCAACTCTAGATATGATGATACCTATTATAAAATTCCCTTAGTTATGAAAGCAAAAAATATTTTAAAAGCATGAAGCATGATTTTAAAAGACCAAAACTGGGCTTAAAGAGAGCTAGTTGGTTATTCGAAGAAGACTTGAGTTCAGATAACTCTAAGCCAAAAAAATATATTTTGCTGATACAGGTTGATGATGTCCTATGATAGAGATTGTATACTGGTGACACCCTTATGGCGTAATACGAATGACAGAACCCAATCCTTGCAGAAAACTGGGATTGGGGGCTTGTCCACTGAGTCAAGGGAAGAGTCCATATAGCCTGTGGATAAGTACGTTTGTAGGGTGTACCATCTATTTCAAAAGTAAAGTAAAGAGTTGAGTCATGATTATAAGAAAATGTTTTGAAGCTCATAAAAAATTATGCCCATGTATTTTCAATTGTTTTATGCTGATATACTTTTATGAAATGCTCTCCCTTATGTTGTATAAATATATATTTTGTTTTTGGATCATTCTACATACCAATATCTTTGAGTATTGACCCCCTATATTTCAGGTTCTGTGGTATAGTCCCATTGTTCATCACATTAGTATAACATATGGGATATGACGAAATGGATGAGCCATCCATCTTTTGGAAGGTATTTACTTATATGTTGAGTCTTTCAGTATATGGTCCAGCCAAGGGCTTTTTCCCGGTCTAGATAGTTAGTTTTTATGTGAGGCTTCATAGACGAGAGTTGAGTATTGTATTGTCATAATTTTCTTCACATAGTTTGTATTATAATGAATCTCATTGAATATTATTATATCTTCCACACTTTAATTTGTGTATGGATTATGCTTATGATTACATGTTAAGGGGTCTCTCGGGCCTTAATGGTTCTGGATGTCCGTCGTGGCTAGGGCCTCAGCTTGATTCATGACAGTGTGAACTCTCTATAAAATCAGTTATGTAAAATTGTTAAAATAACATGGCGGCATTTTGTAGCTGATGAAATTTGATGCTTGAAAAGGGAATAATCAAATCTGATACACAATCGTCCGTCTTGATGCAAGGAATGGCTCTTTGTAGCTAGGTTACCTATGGATTTATTAAGATTTCTAAACTATGTATTGACCAGACTAGCAAAACAATGGTTATATATATAGTGGTAAATTTTATTTATTTCTTTTTAAGGGTTGTGCAAAGTCTAACATAAACAAATAAATACAAATGTAATAAAACTGTAAAATAGAAATGAAGATCCAATTAAACTAATCATACTATACTAAAAGTGGGAAGAATTTGGGGGTAAAGTTGGATTACCATTTTACCTCTATACTACATTAAAATCATATTATAAAACATATAAATAATTAAATACTAAATAGTAATGATTTCATATTAATATACTAATAGGGGACCTGTGATTAGGGGAACTAGCTGGTGGTAATGAAGAATTGCCAATTGTTATAGGGTGATAGGGGGAACTGGTAAGTGAAGTTGTTGTATTTCCCATCATAAAAAAAAGGATTGTTATGGTTCTTAAGTTTAATGATTTGACAAATCCAACAAAGGGACCTGTTCTATCAACCCTTGGGGCTATCGTGTTGTTGTAAGTGTACAACTGTAAAATATAACTTCTTGCACATAATTGGTGGAATTATTGCACTAATAGCTATCCAGTCCATGCTTTACAAATATAGTGTTCTTAAGGTTTTGCTCTCTCATATAAAATCTATACGCTACAAGAGCAAAACCTAGTGTTTGCATCAAAAAGATTTATCTCTCAAGCAAAAACCCTTAAGATTACTATGCACTCTCACCAAAGGTTTTGTTATGTAATAATCCATATTTTTAATTAGGGGTAAATGAGTAATTTAGCTCATATTATTAATATTAATTAATAAAATTAAGGTGAGCAAGCCAAAAGTCAAAACCCTCTCCCTTATTCAGCTTTTTAAAGTTTCAGTTATAAAAGGAGTAGAATATTAGGTCAATTGTTTCTATTAGCTATATTTTTCTATTGAAAGAAGCAGTGCTTTGTTCATTTTCTACGGATAACCATACAAACTAGCAGAAACACTCTAATTTCACATTCAGGTTTTGTGAATTACTTTATCTCCTTAACATATAGTATCTTAATATGTAAATTGCTTTTAGTGAATTCTTTAGGCAAGTGATTAACAAATCAACATTTCTTTAAATAACCTCTTATTGTAATCTTTATTGATTTAATTATTGTGTATGTCTGTTTAGGTGGGAGTAACAATGGTGACATAGTAGTGAAAAAACATATGATCTAATAACAGGGATGATTGGGGTATTAAATTGTTAATTACTAGTACCATGTTATTGAATAAATAGGTAATTAGGTTTTGTTATCCTTGTTTGAAATTGGGAAAATTGCAAGTGGACACCATAATAAGTCAATAAAAAATATTTTTAGCTATGCTCTGTGAACAATTCTTTTGTACATATTTATCACCTTTTTCAGTGGTGCAGTAAGAGGAATTCAGTGGAGAAGTAACAGGAATTCAATGGAGTATTACTTTGATAGTGGCTTCACTAATTAAGACCTAATCTCAACTAGTATAATTGATATTGTTAATTGATATTTTTGCATAGATTAAAGCTATTTAAGGTTTTTCGGTTGATGTTATACCTGTTGCAAGATTAGAAAACTTGTCATTAGTAAGGTAAGTGAGACAGTAAGCATTGGTACTTGCTTTTCAAACCTATTTTATAAAAATATGTATTTTTTCACCTAGCTCATGTATTGGGACAAGCGTGTTCTTGGTAGAATAGGTGGTCTTAGATCAACCGCGAATATGTATCTTGATAAATATATTGATAATCATTTGATGGTGAGTTATGAGTTGATGTTGAGATATTAGACATATTTACTAGCGTACATGTGCTACCGTAATATGATAAGAGCATACCTATGCTACCGTAATATGTTAGGGGCCTTGTACTTGTTGTTATGGTATATTTACTAGGGGCATACATAGCTTTTGTAACATTTTAGGGGCATTACGTATGTTGCCGTAATATGTTAGGGGCCTCGTACATGCTGTTGTAGTATACTTTGTGGGCATTGTGTATGCTTTTGTGGCCTTGTTGAGGTGCTAGGATAATCACCTTCACTGCCGTTTATGACAAGCCGTGAGAGTGGATTGAGTTGATAGATATATAATGGCTTTTGAAATATTTGTTGGACCTTATTGAGCATTATATTGTAAGATATATGTTGTGCATATAATTTATGTAATCGTGGTGTATTGTGTTTTTTAAGACTTGTTCCAGGGGTATTAAAGTATCGGGACGAGGATCTTACTGAGTTATATTTTTATATAGCTCACTCCTTACTCACATGTCTGTAGATACTAGCGCACAAGATGAAATTAGGGGGTGATGATTTCTTCGTAAGGATTCTATTTCTAAGGTAAGCCTTAACATTGTTTTTTTGGGGCTTTCGTTTCAGCTTTAGCTATTTAGATTATATTTTCTTTTATTGGGTTAGCATGCCCAAAAGTTGAACTTATGTAACTCTATTTTAGATGCTCCATGGTTTTAATGTAGGATTAGAGATAGAGAATTATAAGTTCAAGAGTAATTGTTGAATTTATAATTTAAATATATTTTTGTTGAATTATTATTCTTTAATTATTTATATATTAGAGTTGCATATACCATCTCTTACTGCTTATTAACTGGTAAAGCATAAGGAAGATTGGTTCTCTGATAGGTGGTGTTAACGGGTGCCAGTCATGTCTAGGAATGATTTTGGGAAGTGAAAAAGTTGGTATCAGAGACTAGTCTTTAGGTCCTAGATCATGGAGCAGTGTTTGGTAGGATCTTGTTCATGGGTATGTAGACGTCCATAGTTATGACCTTGACGTTACCGAAAATCTAGAATATTTTTTCTTCTTTCTTTCATCATTTGGGCATTAAGACGTATCTTGGTTAATTTTTTCACATATGGCTAGGATAGACATCCTCCTCTTATAGATGACATAGTTGACTTCGATGTATTTAATTATACATGTGCGATTGAGAGCGACATTGATTACTGAAAATATGTGTGTGCTGATGTTGGTTGAGATTGAATTGATTATATCTCAGAATTACTTTATTTTCAATGTAGATTTACCAGTTAAAAAAATTGTGTGAATGGAGAAAAAGAATGATCAAATGATATATTTTTTGTGTAGGAATGACTTATATAAATTTGAGGTTATAGGTATAACTTTCCAGTATAAGTCAAACCAGAAATAAAAGGAAGTGTTGAAAAAAAATAAGAAGAGCAATAGCGCTTATCCATGTTTAAATTGTTTGATTTCGTGGTGAAATATATTTATGGATATTGTGTGTATGGTCCAAAGTTTAATGCTTCTTAAAAAAATGCTACAATTAGCAATATTGCGATGGTGATGTCATTGGTGTGAACCTAGTGTGAAAATACATACTCTAAGTATATTGATTATGAGTGATAGTGATGCTTCAAGATGCTTAATATGTCCATGGAGCATATCCGTCGAAATTCTAGACTTGTGAGAATAAATACAAAACTTTGGCCTAAGAATTTATGATCGAATATGGTTGAGTATGATACTCAGAGCAGTGTGGCATGACTAGCTATTGAAATAAGGAATAAGATGTGAATTACGAAGGTAAAATAAATTTGAGCCAATGAATATGGAGATTAAAAAAAAAATTGAGTACTTAGATGTATCATTTGTGATGTCTTTTCAAGTGAGGGATCCTACTATTATTGAGAAGTATGTCAAATATGTGTGGACACAAATTAGCATTATGATACACTTACATATTGTTATAACTGAGAAAAATTAAACTTGAGGTTATTTTTTGTTTTGACTCGAATGATGTTTTGTGTTTGATTGTCAAGAAATACTATTGAATTTTTTATTTCAGTTGAGCCTAGTATTCTATATGATAGATTCAATGTGTAATTCTACATATAAGCTACCTCATCGATAAAAGTCCTGATAGTGTTGGGAGCTAGTGATAGTTTCTGATAGTGAGAAAGTGAGAGCATTTCAACTAGAGAGTTCAATAAATATGCACTTGTGATGATTGACTTAAGGAGATTTATACTTTATAAGATTAAAATATTTTTCAATATTCGGCACATTTGAGATTCATAAATATGTATTGAGATCAAAGAAATAGAGTTAACTCCATATAGTGATACAGAGTATTACACATGCTGCCCTACAATGTTTGAACTATTCATATTTTAAATAGGAGGGTTGAAAAAAAAATATTTTCATCGTAAACATAGTTATCTTTGAGCAAAATAAATAAACAAAAATTGCTATAGAATTTGAGGTTAGTCTACACATTAATTTTTTTTTTTTAAAAATAGTAATTATAGTTGGAAAAATATTGATAGAAATATTCTCTTATTGAGTGCTCGGAGGATAGAGAAATGGATTGTCAGCAAGCGTGATGAGGGAGCAAAGACTAGTGAAATAGAGCACCTAATTTAGTTTGTATTTATTATACTCTATTCTAGCCTATATGTTGATATGTTTTAAAAATAGTGCAATGGCACGAAATGAGTATGTTTTCATGTGTAAAGAGAGTAAAAGTGCATTACGTAAGGGTGTATGGAGGTATTCCAACACTGTCGTACATTAGTGTTAAGTAGGGGTGTAAGAATGTGTTATTATACCACTGTATGAATGATCAGGATGTAGAGGCATAAAAAATGTGTCCCAATGTCATTTTACGTGAGTTTTATATAGAAATTTTTTGGATAGTCAAACACTAACATATGTAAGTATGAAAGACGTGTTCCACTATAGGACTATGATTGTGATACTCGAATGTGTTCTTGAAAAATGAGAAAATAAGAGAGTATTCAATATCAACACTAGCCTAATGAATATATCATATTGTGTGGTTTGTGATTAGCTACTTTTGATAGGGGTTATACCTCATCTTTGTTACAAACTTGGTATGCAATTTTTGTCTCTATATAAGTGTTGATGTCATTTGTTAGTTGCTGGTCCTAACAAGCTATTAAAAAAAGTGAACTAAGCTTAATAAATATGTTGGTGTGGATGAGAATGCATTAAGTCGATTTGGATATCAATATAGACTTGCTTTACCTTCGAAATTTTTGTTGTTCCTTCTGCTTTTATTCCTCGTGTTTATAGTTAGATATATGTTTGTTATGATAGCCAAAAAAAAATCTAGCTTAAGGGATTGAAACTAGATAAAAAAATTTGACATATGAAAAATGTCCATGATATTGGTAATACTTTTTTGACACTTGAGTTGGAAGAAGGTTTCTCAAGTGAAAATTATGATCTGCAAACTATGTAGTTTAAGATTTTATGTGATGTTTGGGTTGTCCACTAGATAAATAACTTGAACTCCAGAAGACAATATATTAGAAAGTTCTAGAGATCAATGATTGTTTTCAGGCATGCATTCTTCAATTGACTGAGCATTCTTCAATAAAAATATTTTAGAGATATTATAAGTAAAAAGTTGACAGAGATATCACTGCCAAAATGGGTATGAAAAGGTCATATAGTTGTTGGTATTTTCTACATAATTCAAGATCCGTTCGAGGATGAATGTTGTTTTAAGTGGGGGAGAATATAATAACCCATATTTTTAAAGATGGGTAAATGAGTAATTTAGCTTATATTATTAATATTAATTAATAGAATTAAGGTGAGTAAGACAAAAGCCAAAACCCTCTCGCTTATTCATCTTTTCAAAGTTTCCGTTCTAAAAGGAGTATAATATTAGGTCAATTGTTCCTATTAGCTATAATTTTCTACTGAAAGAAGCAGTGCTTTGTTCTTTTTTCTACGAGCATCCATACAAACTAACAGAAACACTCCAATTTCATATTCAGGTATTGTGAATTACTTTAACTCCTTAACATATAGTATCTTAAAATGTAAATTTCTTTTTAGTGAATTCTTTAGGCAAGTAATTAACAAATCAAAATTTCTTTAAATAACTTCTGATCGTAATCTTTATCGATTTAATTATTGTGTGTGTTTAATTGGGAGTAGCAATGGTGATGCAGTAGTAAAAATACATATGATCCAATAACAGGGATGATTAGGATATTAAATTGTTAATTAGTAGTACCATGTTAATTGAATAAATAGGCAATTAGGTTTTGTTAATCTTGTTGAAAATTAGGGAAATTGCAAGTGGACACCGTGATAAGTCAATGAAAATTATTTTTAGATATGCTCTATGAACAATTCTTTTGTACATATTCATCACCTTTTTCAGTGGTGTAGTAAGAGGAATTCAGTGAAGTAGTAAGAAAAATTCAATGGAGTAGTACTTTGATAGTGGCTTCACTAATTGAGACCTAATCTCAACTAGTGTAATTGATATTGTAAATTGATATTTTTGCATAGATTAATCTATTCAAGGTTGTTCAGTTGATGTTCTACCTGTTGCAAGATTGGAAAACTTGTCATTAGCAAGGTAAGTGAGATTTTAAGCTTTGGTACTTGCGTTTCAAACCTGCTTTATAAAAATATGTTATTTTCTGCCTAGTTCATGTGTTGGGACAAACTCGTGCTTGGTAAAATCGTTGATTTTGGATAAACCGTGAATATGTATCTTGTTAAGTTGTCGATAATCATTTGATGGTGAGTTGTGAGGTGATGTTGGGATATTAGGCATATTTACTAGGGTACATGTACTATTGTAATATGTTAGGGACATACCTATGTTGTCGTACTATGTTAGAGGCCTTGTACTTGTTGTCGTGATATATTTACTAGGGGCATACATAGCTGTCATAACATATTAGGAGCATTGTGTATGCTGCCGTAATATGTTAGGGGCCTCCTACATACTGTCGTAGTATACTTTGTGGACATTGTGTTCGCTTATGTGGCCTTGTAGGGGTGCTAGGCTGATCACCTTCACTACCGTTTATGGCAAGCCATGAGAGTGGATGGAGTTGAGAGATATATAATGATTTTTGAAACATTTGTTCGACCTTATTGAGCATTATATTGTAAGATATATGTTGTGCATATAATTTATGTAATCATGGTGTGTTGTATTTTGTAACACTTGCTCCATAGGTATTAAAGTATCGGATCGAGGATCTTACTGTGTTATGTTTTTATATAGCTCCCTCTTTACTTACATGTCTGCAGATACTACCACGCAAGATAAAATTAAGGGGTCTTCGTAAGAATTCTATTGCTAAGGTGAGCCTTAACATTGTTCGTGGGGGCTTTCGTTTCAGCTTTAGCTATTTAGATTATATTTCCTTTCATCGGGTTAGCATGCCCGAAAGTTGAACTTATGTAACTCTATTTTAGATGCTCCATGGTTTTATTGTAGGATTAGAAATAGAGAATTATAAGTTCAAGAGTGATTGTTGAATTTATAATTTAAATAGATTTTTGTAGAATTATTATTTTTTATTTATTTATACTTTGGAGTTGCACATACCATATCTTACTGTTTATTAACTGGTAAAGTGTAAGGAAGATTGATTTTCCTGATAGGTGGTGTTAGTGGGTGTCAGTCACATCTAGGAATGATTTTGGGACGTGACATGTTAATTTCTTGAGCCGTGTCTTTCAGTATAGTTATTTTAAACCTACTCTTGAACTATAAAGGATTTTAGGTATTGATTTTATCTATGCTCTTAAGACGTGTCGCGTTAAATAGAGTTACTCAATTTAGTTTTTATTTAGTAAAGTTTTCTTCATCATGGTGTTTGTTATTCTGGGTAGAGTAACCTAAGGAGTCAACTAGTATTAGTTGATTTAAAGGATGTAGTAGAGATGTTGCACAAGACTTGTAATAGAGGTATTACAAGGTGATCAGGATCAAGAGGTTGATCCTTGTGATGATTGGAGACTGTAATCACATATTGGCTTGAAGATAGTGGAATTTATTAGAAATCCCATGAGACAGGTTATGATTTTTCCACCCTTGAGCAAGGAGATTTCCTCATAAACATTGTATGTCCTTTATCTTCAACACTTTTCTTTATATCTCTTTTATTTACTAATTCTATGTGTAAGGGGCCTGGTCCCTTTGCTCGTGGTGGACTCATAAAAGCCAACAATTGGTATCAGAGCGGTACTCTCTAAATTGTTAACACCTAAAATGGATCATGAGTGATGGCTGAGCCACCCAATTTAGAAAAAGGTTAGCCAACCACCAAACTTCCTCTCTTCAATGGTTAATACTATAGATGGTGAGAGACTCAAATGCATGATTTCATAATGGCTGAAAATAGCGAGTTGTGGGACATTATCTACAATGGACCACAAATTCCCATGAAGGAAGTCATGGAAGGAAATGTTACGAAACTGGTCCTTAGGACACGGGGAGTATGATAAAAATTGAAAAAATCTTGAGAAAAGCTATAAAGCACAGAAATTGCTTGTTTGTAGAATAGGTCCTGATGAATATAATAGGATATCTGCATGTGAATCAACAAAGGAGATTTGGATTGTTCGGAGACTACTCATAAGGGAACAAGTCAAGTTAAGGAGTCCAAAGTGGATAGCTCACTCTTCAGTATAAAGTCTTTACCATGGAAGAAGGCGAGACCATTCAAGAAATGTTCACTCTTATAACAAGCGAGCTACACTGTCTTGGAGAAGTAATTCCACCCAAGATTTTTATAAATCAATATTTGAAATTTCAATTCAATGATAGCTAAAATCAAACTGAATGAATTTGTGCACATGCCTAATATCATCTAAAATAAAATGATTTTTTGTTCACTCAGGAGGGATCCTGTCGATTACTAAAATACTGAGTTTTACAACAGCTGTATTTTCCATGCAACAAAAATATTTAGAAAATGTATTTTATAGGTAGAAAATATTTAGACTCGCTAAGGCTAGGGAGAGGAAGGGTCGTGACCTCGACCAGGTGAGGTGCATTAAGGGAGAGGACGGTACAATGTTGGTGGAGGACGACTACATTAAGAATAGATGACAGTCGTACTTTCATAGGCTCTTGAATGACGAAGGGGATAGAGCTATTGTGTTAGGGGAGCTGGAGCACTCAGAAGAGTGTCGGGATTTCAGTTATTGTAGACGTTTTAAGGTAGAAGAGGTTAGAGAGGCTGTTCGCAGGATGCGAAGGGGTAGGGCGACGAGGCCAGATGAGATACCGGTAGAGTTTTGAAAGTTCGCTGGAGAGGCTGGTGTAAGGTGGTTGACTGAATTGTTTAACGAAATCTTCAAGACGACGAAAATGCTCGAGGCTTGGAGGTGGAGTACCATGATCCCCCTCTATAAGAATAAGGGTGACATCCAGAGTTGCAATAACTATAGGGGGATTAAGTTATTGAGTCACTCTATGAAGATTTGGGAGAGAGTGGTCGAGGTGAGGCTGAGACGGATAGTGTCTATTTCGGAAAATCAGTTTGGATTTATGCCTGGCCGCTCGACGACGGAGGCAATTCACCTGGTACGGAGGCTGGTGGAACAATATAGGGAAAGGAAGAAGGACCTGTACATGGTGTTTATCGACCTGGAGAAGGAATACGACAAAGTCCCCAGGGAGGTGCTTTGGAGATGCTTGGAGATGAGTGGAGTCCCGCTGGCATATATCAGAGCAATTAAGGACATGTATGATGGAGCGAAAACTCAGGTGAGGTACTCAGAGCATTTCACTGTCTTGACAGGATTGCATCAGGGATCTACTCTTAGTCCCTTTTTGTTTGCCTTGGTGATGGATGTGTTGACGCGGCGTATTCAAGGGGAGGTGCCTTGGTGTATGCTTTTTGCAGATGATGTAGTTTTGATTGATGAGACGCAAGGGGGTGTGAATGATAAATTAGAGGTGCGGAGATGAACTCTTGAGTCTAAAGGGTTCAGGTTGAGCAGAAGCAAGACAGAGTATTTGGAATGCAAGTTTAATGACGTGGGGCTAGAGAATGAGGGGTAGTGAAGTTGGAATCATAGGAGGTATGTAAGAGGGATAGCTTCAAGTATCTCGAGTCCGTGATCCAGGGTAACGGTGAGATTGATGAGGATGTCTCGCACCGTATTGGGGCGGGATGGATGAAGTGGAAGCTCGCATCGGGGGTGTTGTGTCATAAGAAGGTGCGGCCCAAGCTTAAAGGCAAATTCTACAGGGTGGTAGTCCGTCCGGCCATGTTGTATGGAGCGGAGTATTGGCCAGTTAAGAACTCCCACATCCAAAAAATGAAGGTGGCAGAAATGCGAATGTTGCGTTGGATGTGTGGGCTGACTAGAGAGGATAGAGTTCGAAATGAAACTATTAGGAAGAAGGTTGGTGTGACTCCAGTGGAGTATAAGATGCGAAAAGTCCGATTGAGATGGTTCGGACATGTGATGAGGAGGGGCATGGATGCCCCGGTTCGTAGATGTGAGAGGCTAGCATTGGATGATTTTAGGCGAGGTAAAGGTAGGCCGAAGAAGTACTGGGGTGAG
This sequence comes from Capsicum baccatum var. pendulum, assembly GCA_030864225.1. Classification (NCBI taxonomy): domain Eukaryota; kingdom Viridiplantae; phylum Streptophyta; class Magnoliopsida; order Solanales; family Solanaceae; genus Capsicum; species Capsicum baccatum. The sequence continues at coordinate 46,322,686 of CM061554.1, forward strand.
GTGATTAGGCGGGACATGGAACAATTACAGCTCACCGAGGACATAACCCTAGATAGGAAGATCTGGAGGACACAAATTAGGACAGAAGGCTAGGGCCAATTTGGGTCGCTAGTGTAGGGAATTACTTGGTGGGGGTATTATTCTTGTTATGATACCTTGCTCCATGTTTTACTACGAATCTGTGTGCTTTTCTTTGTTTTTATTACTTATGGGTGCCGTATTTATGCTATGAAATCTTGTTATGTGCTTTACTATGTAATTGTGTGGTATCTCGTGTCTTGAGCCGGGGGTCTATCGGAAACAGCCTTTCTACTTCTTTAGAGGTAGAGGTATGGACTGCGTACATCTTACCCCTCAGACCCCACTAGGTGGGAATACACTGGGTTTGTTGTTGTTGTAGTCTGTGAATGATATAATATTGTTCATTGCAAGTGTTATTAACCTTAAACACAAGCTACGCTGAATAAAAGTAATCAATATCAAGACTTTTGTTCTTCATCACACAATCATCATGCAAAACAACTAATTGTACTGTCTCATCACTTCTTCCCAATCGTTTGATGCTTGTACAACGGCATTATCATAACTGCTTTGAACAGTTTTACTTGAGCCGAGCATCTTTCGGAAACAGACTCGCTGCCTTCACAAGGCAGGGATAAGGTTTGTGTAGACACCACCTCCTCAAACCCCACTTGTGGTATTACATTGAGTATGATATTGTTCCTAATGATGAAGCACTTAGAGGGAAATGATTTTAGGACAAGTAGAAGTCAAAATTTATGAAAAATGAACTCTCAAATTATATCAAAATCCAGTAAATTAAGCATGCTGCAGCACACAGCTGGTAGAATTGCCTCCCGAAATGATAATAGTGGAATAAGATGTTGATGACATAGCTGCTGCACTTTAGAAGCAATTTTCTAGTATAGATCAGTGATCTCTGATAAATGCTTTTCCCTCTTAGTCTTGATCTGCATTGCAAATCTTCATTAACTCAATTTTGGAAATTGCATGACCGTATTTTCATGCGAATATGTGATAATTATATTAAATGTACAATGCACTACAGAATCTTCACAAAAGAACCTTCCAAGTTCCAGATAAAAAGGTTAAAAGTGAAGAAGAAGAGGAAGACTACAATCGATTAACATGTAAATGGTAACATAAGAAACTGAGCTTTGCTTCCTTTCGCTTCTTGGTACACATTTCTCCTCACATCAAGAGTACGAACTTCCTTAATGTGATAATACACCAGGAAGAATTAGAAATATAGTTTTTATAGTGATGCTGGGAGATATACTACAGTCTAATGGCAATCATCATTTATTAAACAAAAACTCACTTTACACCTTTATCATCAATGAAGTAAAATGAGGGTAAACAACGAATAACAATGATGTAAGAGTTGACTTCACAGATGAGAGTAGTACTCAGAGTACATTATATGTTTATCATGGAGAAGTCAGCGTATTTCAAGTAATTCCTTGCAAGTAACCCAAGTAGGGGATGTAAGTAAAGAGGATATAGGGGCGGACCTATTACCCACCAAGTTTAAAGATGAACAGATGCCTTTTCACAGAGAACATCTTCTCATAGCCATTTATTCAGGTATATACTTCTTGTGCGAATACGTTTATCCTTCGAACTTTCAATTAAATATTTTAGTTCCTGGGAATTTAAGCAAATTGGTGACAAGCCATGAAACTTTGACCCGAACTTACAAACATATTACCTCATGAATTTAGATAATATGATGTGCAGTTGTTGTTATTACCTGTTAACATGTTCAATTTTCTATTTCATCTACGAACCAGAATGCATAAGTACCTTGGGGAGAACAATTATTTTGCAAAAAATCATTCAGTGCTCCACTAATCACTGGATATTTCTCGGAATATTCAGCAATTTCCAGTTTATCAAAATCAACATCACAACAACAACGACAACATCCCGTGTATTCCCACAAAGCGGAGTCGGGGAGGGTAGAGTGTACGCAAACCTTACCTCTACCTTTGAGGTAGAGTGGTTCTTTCCAATTGACCCAGGGCTCAAGAAGACAGTCCAAAGCTGTATCGAAGAAGTAACAAAAGTACAAGGAAGAACAACAAAGACTACCAACAATAGTGTAGTAATAGAATGTAAGCTACAACAAAACAAAACAATAATCGAGGAACAAGAAAAAATAGATAGTAACAAAAATCGAAGGACATGAAACTACCACTACGACTACTAATATGAATGGCAACAAGACAACGCACTCTTACCTAACTACGTTTCTACATTAATCCTCGTCCTCCACACTCTCCTATCTAAGGTCATGTCCACAGTGAGTACATTACAAAACAGGAGAAATTGAGCAAATAAAAACACCATTGCAAACAGTACCTTTTAGTAAGTTTCTTCCTGCCGATTAGCTCTATTTGCATTTCCCATTTTGAGCTTTAGAATCTAAATGTGCTACAAATAAAACAAATTCAGGATAACACAAATATTAAAGAAATTGATTGCTTACTACACTAAAGTTTCAGGTAAATTTTGGGATAGTGTTGGATATTTCAGATATCTCAATACAATAGATGCAAAGCCTCATGCTAGCAGGTGCCCAACAAATCATACTAAAAGTGGCCTTACGTATTTTTCCCCCAATTTATGTGATACATTTTTCTTAACGGCTTATTTCCTTGTTCGCATATGTTCAATGACCTTATCAACATTTTACCCATGTGTGCACTTATTTGGCAAAAGATATTTTATTGATGTGGAACCACACTATCAGCAGAAAAGCATATGTAAAGCACTTTTAAAGCATAGACACTGAAATTCAAAACATATCCTTGGCATGAAACATGCACATCGACAAAGAGGTTTGAAATTCTAAATGTAACCTGGGCATGAAGCAGACGTGTTCTTCTAGCCTCTTATTATTATTGGTTTCAGGGAAAAGGCTCAAATATGCCATTGGACTATTAGAAATGGTTCATCAATGTCATCCATTAAAAGTTTAGCTCAGTTATGCCATTGCTGTAACAAAACAGGTTCATTTATGGCATTATTTAACGGTGATTTTGTAAAACAAACTTTGCCATATGGCCTCTTAGGTGAATATTGTAGACCAGCGGATCTAGTGGTCGTAGAGGTCCACATCACTAAATTAAACCCACTTAAAATATTACACATTTAAAAAAAGATCCATTTTAAATAACATAACCATATTTCATTTTATTCCGTCCTATATCAATCATATTCAATAATTGATTTCAGTGAAATTGGAAACTACAAGTACTGTGACTGTTTTGCATATTGTTCATATCATTGATGAATTAGTGTTCAATATATCGATTTATATTGTGTAATTGAAGTGATATGCATGTCCTAATGGCTACTATAGAGCCTGCACGTTGGAGTTTAGTCAACACGAGTTCGTTTCGATGAACGGCTTGGCTTATGGCGATGATACATTGTTCAAGGGTTGAACTTAGTTTTGTTACGATTTTTGCCCTGATTTTCTTACCAAGTTTAAGTTTTACTTTCTTGAAAGAAAAATAAAAGTAATACCATAATTACTTTTACTTTTTCTAAAAGAAAAATATATAACTTTTTTATATTTGGCAAACCTCTTTCTTGGAGGAAAAGTTTTGGAACTCTATAAATAAAAGACCCCCTTCTCATACAACAACTCAATATCATCCACATTGTAGTCATTTACGAGTCTTGTTTAGGGGGAGATTTTCTCCCAATAGTTATATGTTTTTTTTAATGTTAGTTTTCATGTGCAGGCTAATTAGCCAAATAATATCAATCATATATCTTTTTAGTATATTTTTATTTGTGAATTATCACCATCTTGATTTGCAAACTTTAAGTTTCGCATGACGCCCTCTCGATTTCGAACCCAACAAGTGGTATCAGAGTCTATGATTCAAAAATCCGATGGTTCAAATTGAAGAGATGTTAAAATTTAAGTTGCAACCAACTTGGCGATAATAAAGATTTTCTTGTCAAAAAAAAACTACATATGGAGATAATGGTCAATCATATTTCAATAATCCTGTTGTTACATATTCGAAAATAAAGCTCACTTTTAACCCTACAAAGGGCTCCAATATTTTTAACCCAAAAAGGGCTCATATACTTTTAACCCAAAAGCTTCATTTTTAACCATGCCAAGCAGCTATGATGAAGACTATGTGACGAACAAAGATCAAAGATATGACGAAGGCAGATGATCAAGTGAAGAAAATCAAGCAAAAAATGGGAGATTTGTTAAGGTTTTTGCTCTGATTTTCTTACCAAGTTTAAGTTTTACTTTTCTTGTAAGAAAAATAAAAGAAATACCATAATTACTTTTACTTTTTTCTGAAAGGAAAATATAGAATTTTTTCATATTTGACAAACTTTTTTCTTGGAGGAAAGGTTTCGAAACTCTATAAATAAAAGATTCCTTTCTCATACAACAACACAGTAGCATCTACAATGTAGTCATTTACGAGTCTTGTTTAGGGGGAGATTTTCTGCCAATATTTATATGTTTTTTTAATGTTAACTTTCATATATAGGCCAATTGGTCAAATAATATCAATAATATATCTTTTTAATATATTTTTACTTGTCATCTGAATTATCATTGTCTTGATTTACAAACTTTAAGCTTCCGCATAACGCCCTCTCGATTTCAAACCTAACAACTTTTTAGGGAGGAGTTACATTCACATGATATTATTCCTTGCTGATCTTGCCTTCTTTTTTGTTTTGAATGACAGGATCTTCAACCCATTGATCGCTTCATTGTGAAAGAAAAAAACAATTAATTCATCAATGATAATGAACTATATGCAAAACAATTGCAATACTTGCGCTTTTCAATTTCATCGAAATAAAACCACCACCACCCCCAGTATTTGTGTTTTTTTTATAAACAATTTTCGTTGGATTTTCAAGCTTTCTTATTTTAAAAAAATTCAATTATTGAATCTAATATGGAATATGGTTTTGCTATTTAAATGAATCTTTTTTAAAATGAGTAATATTTTTAGTAGGTCTAATTTGGTGATGTGGACCTCTAATAAGAACCACATGGAAAAAGTGGTTTTACAAAACCGCCGCTAAAAAATAATGACATAAATAAGCCTTTTTTGTAACGACAATGGCATATACGAGTAAAACTTTTAATGGATGGCATATAGGAACTATTTCTAATAGTTCAATGACATATTTAAGCCTTTTCCCTTTATTTTAATTTCCCTCCTAGTGTACTTGTCTAAGAAGGTTAAATTTCCTATTATACACTAAGGTACAGCCTGGGTATTTGGTAATATATTTATCTTCATCTTGTGATCTATACCATTATAAAAGTACGAACCTCCAAACACAATTTTGATTATTATTCATAAGTGCATCCTGTGTTGGATAATATTGTGATTACAACTAATTTTTAGAATTTCCATTATTTTCTTATAGTCGAGAATCCTCGAGGCCAATGGCGTGGAGTTAGAAACTCGGCTAGATAATGGGTCCATCCATTACCCTTCTCCATTTAAATTTGGAGCTTTAGAATCTAACAGTTAGAACTTGTGACCTGTCTCTAACCTATTCGTTACATAATCACTCTTACCACTAGAATCATTTCCTCCTTTCTTTTTTTAATGATAATGGAACACCAAATTGCTACCCATAAATCATGCTACAGTGTAACAGCCCGCAAACCACCCAGGATACATAAACTTCATTACCCCATTACGCGAACTCCATATGATGAGCTAGACAGAAAAAACATGCATGAGGTTTCGAACCGGATACCCACCATTTGAGAAGTCCTCTACTCAACTAACTCGGCCAACCTTACAAGGCTTCATCAATTATGATCAATCAAAAAGAGTGAAAGTAACTGTGTCAAATCATTGACAATAACAAAAAAAAGGTCAACCGACTCGGCCACCCCATTGAGGCTTCATCATTTACGATCCTAGAAACCAACTTCATTTTTTCTAAATGGTCAAAAGAGTGAAACTAACACAAAATCCCTTGCTCAACCAACTCGACCACCCTTCCGAAGCTTCATCATTTACGATCCTAGAAACCAACTTTTATTCTTTCTAAATGGTCAAACAGAGTGAAAGTAACACGAACTCCCCTGAACAACCAACTTGACCGCCCTTCGAAGCTTCATCATTGACGATCCTTTCAACCGACTTTATTTTATTAAAACGGTCAAAAGAGTGAAACTAACATGAAATCCCTAACTCAACCAACTGTTAAGTCTTTAGTTTTGGTGATTGACAAATTGTATGTTGGGTCCTGGTTCCTGAAAAATGTGTGATGACAAAACTGCAACTACATAGGGACATTGGCTACCTACACGTCACTATCATGCATAACTGGACAATAGTCCAAGGTTGGTCGGAAAAGCTGTTGCACTTTTTGGCCTTAGCCAATGAAATTCATCCTAGGTTTCTTGTCTTATATATATTGTTCATCTTCCACAACAACAACACCAAGCTTCCATATTCTCACAACAAATATTTGTCTTTAAGCTCTTGGATAAAAGCCTCTTTAGCTATAGGGAACTAATCGCTCACAATTTATATTTCACGTTCTTGTTGTAACTGAGTCTCGTTGCTTACTGTTATTGTCTATTATTAGTAGGTGTTTTATTGTAAGTTTCAAAACTCATTGTGTCATCTAGAGCTAAGTGGTTTTGAAGCTAGAGTTAGCTGGTCAACCTAGTTAGAGTTAGCTGGTGGTGGTGCAGTAGAGGTATTGAACATTTCTCTTGTAATATAGTTATTACTTGGAGAAAAAGGATTAGGAGTTTAATTCTTGATGCTACGGAGTTTGTATTCAAGTTTGCTTGAATATTAGTGGAGCTTTAGAAATTCTGGACGCAGGTTCGCGGTTTTTTTCCCTTAAGCAAGGAGTTTCAATGTAAAATTATTGTATCTCTTATTTACTCCTTTCACTTGTCTTATTGTTAGGTTTTTTGCTATTTAAGGTTGTTTGGGACCAGGTCCCAAAGTTGGAGGCAACTCATTACAACTCTTTATTTGGTATCAGAGTAAGCCTTCCTAAAAAGGTTAACACCTCAGAAGGATCTTTTAACATGGTTGCTCCTCCAAATCTTGAAAAAGGCTAGTCTACCACTGGACCACCCGGATTTAATGTGAAATACTATGGGTGGTGGAAGGCTAGAATGCATGATTTCATCATAGAAGAAGATTCTAAATTGTGGGATGTTACTGAAGATGGACCTTTTGTCCCCACAAGGGCAGTACAGGTTGGTGAAGTGACTCCACAAGTTCCCAAGACTAAAAAAGAACTTGATGATGTTGATAGTAAGAAAATTGAAAAGAATTACAAAGCCCTGATGAGTACAATGTGATTTCTACTCGTGAGACTGCCAAGGAAATTTGGGACTATCTTCAAACAGCTCATGAAGGTACTAGCCAAGTAAAGGAGTCAAAAGTTAATATGTTGACTACACAATATGATACTTCCACCATGAGGAAAGGAGAGTCTATTCAGGAAATGCACACATAATTCACAACTACCAATGAACTCCATTGGTTGGGAGTAGATAATAGAACCACCAAATAGGTTTGCAAGGTGCTTAACATTCTACCCAAGCAATGGGAGAGAAAAATTAATGAAATTACTAAAACTAGGAATTTGAAGACCACGACCATGGATGAGCTCATTAGTAACCTCAAAATGTATGAGATCATGAAGATTTAGGACAAAAACAAGAGTGAGCACAAGTTGGAAAAGAAGCTGATCCTAAAGGCTACAAAGGAGATCGTCGATGCTAGGGATAAGGAAACAACTTGCATTGCCAAACGAGTTCTCAAAGCTTTTAGAAAATCAAAAGCTCTACCTAGAATAGGAGAATCCAGCAGACACATGAGAGAAGGAAGAGAAAATGACATGTCACAAATGTTGAAAGTTGGGTCACTACATCAAAAGACTGCCCTACGCACAAATTTGAATGCAATGAGTATGTCAAGAAAGTTGTAGTAAAAGGAAAGGGTAAGGACCAGATCCCTGGCAAGTACAGTACGAAGGTAGAAGCTGACAAAGTTGCAGATAGGTGCTGGCAGTCGGGGAGACTCCTTCATTGATTCAGATGAATCAGAGCAAGGAGAAGATATGCATGATGGTGATAGAAGATGATGTCCAGGTTTGTGGTTCTCTTTTTTCTTTAATGGCAGATTCAGATGATAATGAAGATGACCAGGTAACTCTCTTGGATATAAAATATAATCTCAAGGGTTGCTCTTTTAAGAGGTTGAAATACCATATTGCTATGTGGATTGATATTGTTAATGAACTCACCAAAGATAAAGAATGTCTAAAGGAAGATATTGACAAATGCGAGGAGGAAATGATTGAATTAAGTGTACAAGTGACTGAATTTTAAGCAATTGTCAAGTTACTTTCCTATGAAAATGATCTCTTAAATGAAAAGCTTAGTGAAATGTCTAAGTATGACTCAAAAGGGAAGAGTGAAGGAAGGAGGATCCAGTTTGAGCTGGAAGAAGAGTTGGCTAAGGGCAAGGCTGATCTAACTGCTTCACTTGAAAAAAATTCAAAGCTTTAGAAAGAACTGTTTTGGGTAAAGGCTGATCTTGAGAAGTCTATCAAGTGGATTATATCATCTCAAGTCTAACCACTCTCAACAATCAAGGGTCAAGTAGTAGGACAGGATTGGGGTATCACAGTCCAAAAGCAACCTCCAACCGGTATCGAAAACATGTTAATGGCAAGGACAATATCATATGCACTCAATGTGGCAAAGATAGATGCACAAGATGGGTGTGCCATCTAGAATAACAGCTGACAATATCATATGCACTCAATGTGGCAAAGATAGATGCAAAAGATGGGTGTGCCATCTAGAATAACAGCTGAAAGAGGCATGAGAAACCTTTCTATATCAAGAAGGAAGAGGGATAGGTGCTTCGCCCCCCTCCCCCCCCCTTTTTTTTTAAATTTAAAGAGCGAGGTCTTACTTATTCAGGGGAATGAAAGATAAATAAAAGGATCAAGGGGCTTTATGATCGGAGAAAGAGAAGGGGAGTGGTTGGTATGTTAGGAAGGGGGGACGACCCACCGAATTCACATCAGAAATCGCCAACATGAACACAAACGAAATCGTCGAATTGCGTATAGCAGGATTCTAATTATCCTAAAGAGAAGGGATTAGGCACCCTAAAGGATCCGCTAACTACAATTAACCGGCCAAACTTAGATTAGATAATAAAAGAAAAAAGGGACGACCCGATTCATACCTACTCCGTAGGTGTCGGGAAGGGGGAACCACCTGGCCTTACCTACGCGTCCTCACCCCAGCTTCGCTGAAGGGACGTTTCGAACACCCGACCTAGGCACACCACGGCAAGCAAGCTTACCGCTGAGCCAAGGCCATTCCTCTTAGATTAGATAATGAAATCAAATATTAAATTAAAATACAGGGAAGGCATAAAGAATATTTGTCTTTTATAAGGCAATATATTTATAAGAAAAAGATTAGAAACTTTAAAAGAACCTCATTATAAGACTTAGAAAAAATTACATTAGATAAATTTAGAAGACCTTCTAAAAAATGACGTAACCTTATTTTGTCAAAAAGAAAGATATTAAAAGCCATTTTTCTAAAAAAGCTTTCAATTAATAATTAAAAAGTTAATTACGTTAAGAACTCCAAAATTTCATTTCTAAAAAAAAAAAAAAAAAAAAACACTACTCTTATGCTATTTGTTGATCAAACTTTACAAAATAGAGGTAAATAAGATGGTTTTTATCCTATACTAAATGAATCGTTGAAGATAACTAAAAATAAATACTTAGATCCATATCGACTTGAGAATTTATTTTTATTAAGGAAAGGCTTATGTTTTAAACTAATATCTTTGCCATTTGAAATCTTAAGAAAAGGCCTCATGAAATCATATTGAAAAAGGTACTATATTTTATTTGAAATTGATGAGAAAAGGAGGTTGAGTTACCACATTCAAAATGATTAAAGCTGATTTCCGTGTTTAATGATAATAAGCTCGTCTACATCAAAACCTATAGTGTGACTATTTCGATCTTAGTAACTAACAAGTGACTAATTTTATTCTAAAATAAGTCACTATTGTGTATTAAAGAAGTATAAAGGAATTCCAATGAACTCGGTCAATTATTCTAAAAGGTATGTTAATCCTATCAAATTTTAAAACTTTTAACACCTGAACCTAGCAATGATGCTAATTTTAATATCTAAGAGGCAAAAAGGAAACAAATAAATTCGCTATTTATTTAAAAGAATTAAACAATTTCAAGTATATGAAAGCAAATATAAACTCTAAACGATAATGTGCAACATTTTAATAAGAGATAACAACATGTGTATGAAAAGGGAAATAAAGCTTAGAGGAGGGAAAGAGGCACTAGACTGCTAGACGAAAACACGTAATGATCTATTGCCGTGAGACCCCAAAGACGCTCCCAAGTGTGCATGTAAAGAAAGGAAAAATAAATATTAGCACACAATCATGATTGATAACATATATATGACATATAGATGTCAAAACACTTTAACAACTTGAGTATATATAGTTATGTCAAGTAATACATTAAGGTAAAGTGAACTTCATGCAGAGTCTTGATATGTCTTCTCTATAACTGTATGCATTATCACCCCAAGGAAGATCTAAGATGTACGTTCAAACAAATCCATACCCTACATTCATGATATCTTTTATTTATGCACATGGATTTTGGATAAACGAGAATGCAGCAAATATATTGTTCACACTTTAGGATTTAATGAGCATACTATGGTATATATCCAAAATGAAAAAAGTTAAACCAAGAATCTTTAAATAGAAAAAAAAAAAAAAAACAATATGCATTTAAGCATTTTTTCAATTGATAGAAAGGCATATTCTCAAAGATATCTATATCATAAAAGCAAGGCAAACTTCCCTGAGATAAAATAAATTTTCTAAATCATAAATAACTAAGAGTGAAGGAAATACATAATATCCTTAACAGGGGCTATGCTCTAAGACAAAACAGAGAAGACAAACAAGACAAAAATGACTTAACTGGTTAACAAAATGCTACTACAAATGAGATTTGCGAACTAAAATATCATGGTCTCAGATTTTACTGAGGAAAGAAAAAAAAAAAAAAGGGAATCTTCGTTATAGGAAACAAGTAGCAAATAAGTTGAGGTTTTCAACTAGTTGTGCAAATATAGCCATGAGTGAAATTAAGTTCGACCACCCTCATTCGACCCAAAGACAACTTAGTAAGCATTGATAACGAGACATGAACAAAAGTTGATAAAATAAAGTTATTAAATGAATTCATACTCTATGATCCAGACAAGACAAATCCTCAATAATATGTTAACATGGAATGCTCAAAATAGTGCAATGACCAAATTATCGTACTTAACAACCATCTTTAGAACAAACCAGAGTACTTTGGACGAGATGAAAACAAAACAGTCAAACTCATTTTCAACAAATCGTAGGCTTCAAAAGATTGAGAATGTGACTATTTAAAAGTTGTATACAGTAGCAGCCAAGGAAGTAAAAGAATAGTAAACATGTACAGTGATACTATGTAAAACCTGAAAATTTCAGAACCATTTCCTTTTTTTTTGCATTCAGATTTCAGAGCATCGGCTTACAAACTCATTTTCACGGATGCGTCCTACTACGAGATATACCACTGACTCAATTGATCGCTACTAACTGGGTGATTTCTATTCAATCAACAAAGGTACTAAGTGCTTGGTTTCGGCTTGGTTTTACCCCTCCTCATCTTCCCTTCACATGTCTTGTGGCTAAGAGAACATTAAATAAGGCAAAACGGATTCTCTCTAACACGCAGTGATCAGCCATCTATAAACTAATCGTCTTCAACTACGAAGCAAAGGGATTTGGTTTTAAAATGTCATCTAAGGTGCACAAATTTCACACGCATAATAAGGAAAGCACAATGAACAAAAGAACTATGTAAATTGGATAATGGAACATGAAGTAAATCAGGGTGAACCGTACCAATAAGAAGAGACTTAAAGAAAACTTTAATTCTAGATAGAACCTAAGACATGCACTGTTAAAAGGATTTAAACATACCTTACCAACTAAAAAAATAATGACACTTATGCCATGAAAGTATCTCTTTTCACACGAGAAGAAACAAAATTAAATATCTATATCGCACTACTTAACCAAACCATTCGTATAATCACTGAATACTACATGATTTCTAATTCACACCAAGTGTAGGAGAAAAATACTTAAATAGAAGGAAAGCCCCTAGAATAGCAGCAAACAATAGAAGTAACCTCCATTTTACTATTTCTAACTTAAAAATGTTAAAAGCAACGAGGTCATTGAACTAGCATTTTGGTATATACACACTTATTAACAAGAAAAAAGTCAAACAATAAGCCTTAGTGGATCATATTGGTTGTTTAACCCAGATTATTGAACCTTATATGGACGCGGCTAAGTTGGTATAAGAGCCCCTTTTATGCATACATGGTCACAGACAAAACCTCAAACATGCTGCCAAGATATCATATCCCTAAACATTCATCATTTTTTAAAAAAAAATGAATCTATTGACATGGATATCGAAAAAAATGAACAAGTACAACAGCTTTTTGATGAATATCGGAGAATAACGACCAAGCAAATCGACATATTTATTCACTTAATGACGTGATAACCGAAATAGCGTCTCTAAATATTATCAGCTCGTTAACCATTTTTTTACATATTTAAAGATATACTACAGCAACACAGAGGACACCAAAGGCTTGAATAGGCATGGATTCAACAAGAAACAAAACATAAGACTACTGAGCGACTGTATTTATTTATAGGAACTGAAACGAAAACGAAAGTCGAGAGTGATTACTGACCTTTTGTGGAGCAACGAACTAAATCTTTCTGTTGAAGATCCAAATTCGGACTCGGACTTTGATTTCGGAAAGAAGAGCGAAAAGACGATATGGAAACAGTAATACAAACTAATTTCGATGGCTGATGCTTCTTACTTGGTCCTTCAGCGGAAAATAGGAACCCAAAGAGGCTCCTTTTATAGCCGAACTTGAGGAACGTTTTTCAACTTCTTGGACTAAAAGCTTGACTTCAAAATTTAAAACCTTGAGAATCTCAATTACAGAAAATGACCAGTAAAAGCTGAATTCTCACCCCTTTTTGAGATTGATGTGAATGAAAGGAAATCTGTTTAAAGGTGAAAGAATTGGAACCACCAGATTTAAGGAATAACGTCCTCAAATCTGGTGGGTTTTCGCCTCTGTCATATTTTCAGACGCAACAGAGGTGTTAAGAGTGTTTTGGGGGATTGATTTGATTAAAAAAAGGGATAGAAAGGATATAAAGTTGATGGAGGTTGATGGAAACGAGAGGAGGCAAGAAAACCACCAGATTGTCCAATATCAGGTGGTCCAAAAGTTGATCGGCGTCGGTATTTCAGTTGATGTGTACGCTATGTAGTTGATCGATGTAAACAGCAGTTGCGCACGGTTTGTTGGTGGTATTGTCGTTGTTTTGTGTGTTGCTGATAGTGACAATATAATGGGCCGGGTATTGGTCCGGATTTTTGGGCCTGGGAAAAAGGTCTTGGAGGTTGCTGGGTTTTATTGGGCCGGGTATTATTGGGTAAAAGTAATTTTGGGCTGGGAATTATATTTGAAAGGCTGAAATTAATTTTAAAGTGATTGTCCAATCAGATAAGTTAATTAATCTAACATATATTTATTTACTCATTTTAGAAAAATAGTGGAATGATAATTTAAAATATATTTATTTATTTATTTATTTTCAATGAAATTTGTAAGATACGATGTTAATAAGAAAAATATAATTTCAAACTATTAACGTCAAAATATATTTTGAAATAAATAACTAAATATATACATATATATATACATAATATATAATATAATATATATATATATATACATAATAACTAAATATAATATATATATACATATATATATTCAAAAATTCTAAGCATCGAGAAATTAATTTTATGAAAAAAGGAGAGTCAAACTGGGTGTCAACAACTTGTCCCTCTTAAACTAAAGATGATGAAAAGAGTCTTTGGGCAAAGACGTTGACGTAAATCAATTTTGTCTCGACTGAAAAATTAGACCGGTTACGAAAAAGCTACACCCAAAGGGTGGAACGATGAATCTAGAATTGGCAAGATTATGATTATAAATTCGACCGAACCTTGGTTTCTGAGTCCTTTACATATCTCAAGTTTCATGAGAATTAGGTCGATATAGTTCAAAAGTTATGATATGCAAAAAATTTTGAGAGAATCTCAAAATTTGTCACAATTTTAGATTTATGATGGCACCGAAATATAAGAATAGATTTGTGAAAAGGTTTGAAGTTATATGAGAAATTTTGAAAATTGAGTCGAGTCGAGCTTTGAATCGTCGACACAGCTAGGGATGCTTGACATTCCACTAGCTTTGCCCTAGTTCCCTGCTTAGAGACAGTTCCACGTTAGTGGTAAAGTTCATGCAAAACTTAAACTAGATAAAGCAATTAGTACATAATAGTAAATTAATGAAGATAACGCCTCGGGCCTTTCTAAATGCAAATAGTCTTGCAAGTCAGAAACAAAGCTTATGCAAATGAAGTTTTAGGCTGATGATGCATGTGAATAATGTCTTTCGGCGATGAAAATGAGGCCTTAAACTAAGTAAATAATGAACATGAGGCGTTCTCCGTCGAATGATTGATGGATGAAGGCTTTTCTTTAAGCCAATGATTTATGAAAAACAACTTTTGCAAGAAATGAATTTCTATAAAGCATTTGTTTGGTGCATACATAAGTTTTGTGCAGTTATCAGAAAGCAAATTATGCAGTGTTCTTGAAAGCAATTGTGCGGTGCTATAGAAGAAATTGAAAGTCACACATAGTGTAAAATAACTTAAAGCGATTGTGCAGTGCCTCAGAAGAAAATGAAAGTCATGTATAGTACAAAATAACATAAAGCGATTGTGCAGTGCTTTAGATGGAAATGAAAGTCATACATAGTGCAAAATAATTTAAAGCAATTGTGCAGTGCTTTAAAAGAAAACAAAAGCTATGCATAGTACAAAATAACTTAAAGCAATTGTGCAATGCATTTGTGCCTATGCAAAAACCATTAAAGTCATGTATAATGCATTCTAAAGCATGTTAGCAGTGCATTTTAGAGCATATATGCAAAGTAATTTAAAGCCATGTATTGAGTATTTAAAATAATTTAAAGTAATTATGAGATGCGTTTGTGCCTATGTAGAGCGATTAAAGCCATTTTAACATATTTGTGCAATGCATATGCAGTGCATTCTAGAGCATATACTTAAAATAATTGAAAGTCATGTGTTGTGCATTTTAAACATTTGAAAACACTTGTGTAGTATATTGAAAGACATCTATGTAGACTAACCAAAAATCATGTGCAGTGCATTTGCAATCCTTAGAAAATCTTCAGAGTCATTAAATTAATATTAATATAAAGGCATAATTTTTCCTAAATGTTTTAAAGGAAATTCAAACCCTTCGAGGTGCAATCCTCGCAGAATTGCAAATGTTATTAACTTTTGGCTTCTGCTATTCTCCAAAAACCTACACTCAAAGAAAATTTATAAATTTGGGGAGGGGGGGTTGATTTGTGTTGACTTTGAAGGTCTGGCTCTCGATACCTCATGCTTCCAGCTTTGTTTGGAATAATAACCCCATCTATTCCAATCTTGGCCAATATATAATAAGAAAATGTTTGATTAAAAATTATTAAAAATAAAAGATAAACAAAAGTAATAAATAACTATAATAAATAAAACATGCATGGTGACGAAAAGAAATTCTGTCAAATTTGAACTGTGACATATTGTGAAACAAAGCGAATTGTCCTTTATCTAAACGGAATGTCCATTTTTCAACTACTTGGTTGAACCCACACTCTTCAATATCTCTTGACGTTTTCTCAACTATTTTTGAAAATGATGCCCCTTAAAAATTATCCTGTTTGACTTGAGAGAAATGTTGACGCTCTATGATGATGAGACTGAGCCTTGTATAGGCTGATGGGTATCCCTCCAAGGGAATCAGGCAAACCGTAGTTCATAAAATATATTTAAGAAAATTTAAAACTAAAGGTTGAACCCTTCGTGGGTTGCCTATGTATCCACAGGAATCATACCGAACATATTTCATTACATATGAAATAAAAGGGGAAAATGAATTTTCTTCTAGTGTGACCGAAGCTAATGTGGCCACCTACGTATCTTCTAAGGAAGTCAGGTAAACCGTAGTTCGCATTACAAGCAAAGAGGAATTTTTGGGAAATTTCTACTTAAAAGACCAAACCCGACATGGTTTCCTACGTATTCCCCCGAGGAAACTAGGTCATTCATAGTTTCATTACATAGAAAAAGGAATATTATATAAGAAATAGATAAAGACTTCTAGACATAGTATCTCTTAACAGCATCTGCATTGATGGCTTTTGGCCATAGTTCACCATCCATTTCTATTAGGATCAGTGCTCCACCTGTCAGTACTCGATGAACGACAAAAATCCCTTTCCAGTTAGGTTTGAACTTTTGTTTAGCTTCATTCTGGTAAGGAAATATGCGCTTTAACACTAATTATCCCAGCTTGAATTATCTCTGTTGTACCTTCTTGTTAAAATCTTTGGTCATTCTATTCTGATAAAGCTGCCCATGACAACTGCATTCATCCTCTTTTTATCAATTAGCATCAATTGTTCATACCGGTTCTGAATCCATTGGGTATCACTGAACTCAGCTTCCTAAATGATTCTCAAAGACGGTATCTCTACTTCTGTGGGTAACACTTCTTCTGTTCCATAAACTAGCAGATAAGGTGTTGCTCCAGTAGAAGTCATAATAGTGGTGTGATAGCAAAGGAGGGCAAACGACAAATTCTCATGCCAATGCTTGTAGTTATCAATTATCTTCCACAATATCCACTTGATATTTTTGTTGACGGCCTCAACTACTTCATTCATCTGAGTACGATAGGGGGTTGAATTACGATAAGTGATCTTAAGCTTCTCACATATCTCATGCATCAAGCTACTGTTGATATTAGCTCCATTATCTATTATAATTAACCCAAGAATTCCAAATCGACAAATAATGTTATTATGAATAAAATCTATCACCACCTTCTTTGTTACTGACTTGTACGATGAGGCTTCTACCCATTTAGTGAAATAATCAATAGCTACCAAAATAAACATATATCTATTTGATGTAGATAACTCAATAGGACCGATGACATCCACACCCCATTCTGCAAACGGCCAAGGAGAACTCGTTATTTTGAGTTTATTTAGTGGAACATGAATCAAGTCACCATAAATCTGAAATTGATGACATTTTCGCACAAACTGAATGCAATCTGTTTCCATTCATCAAAAAATAGCCATCCCGAAGGATCTTCTTTGCCAAAATAAAACCATTCATACGCGGCCCACATATGCCCCCATGTATCTCTTTGACTAACTTGGTCGCCTCCTGAGCGTCGACGCACCTTAACAATCTAAAATCTGGAGTCCTCCTATAAAGGATTTCTCCATTTAGTAAAAAGTGATTTGCCAATCTCCGAAGTGTTCTCTTCTGAATACGGTTATGCCTTCTGGATAGTTTCCCTCCTTGTGATACCTCTTGATTTCGTAGTACAAAGGTTTTCCATCCAGCTCCTCATCTATGTGAAAACAGTAGGTCGGCTGGTCTTGTACATTTACCTTAATAGGATCTATGAAACTCTTGTCTGGATGTTGAATCATAGAGGACAAAGTTGTCAATGCATCTGCTAACTCATTTTGAGTTCTTGGGACATGTTTAAATTCAACCTTGATAAACTTCTTGTGCAACTTTTCCACACACTCCATATATGGAAGCAGCTTCACGTTCTTGACACTCCATTCTCCCTGTACTTGATAAACCAATAAATCTGAATCCCCTATAACCAAAAGTTCCTATATGTTCATATCAGCAGCCATTCTAAGACCAAGAATACAAGACTCGTACTCGTACTCATACTCTATGATCCAGACACGACAAATCCTCAATAATATGTTAACATGGAATGCTCAAAATAGTGCAATGACCAAATTATCATACTTAACGAGCATCTTTAGAACAAAACAGAGTACTTTGAACGAGAAGAAAAAAAAACAGTCAAACTCATTTTCAACAAATCGTAGGCTTCAAAAGATTGAGAATGTGACTATTTAAAAGTTGTATACAGTAGCAACCAAGGAAGTAAAAAAATAGTAAACATGTATAATGATACCATGTAAAACCTGAAAATTTCAGAACTATTTCCTTTCTTTTTTGCATTCAGATTTCAGAACATCGGCTTACAAACTCATTTTAACGGATGCATCCTACTACGAGATATACTACTGTAACGCCCCATAAAAGTCATGCATGTATTAGACGGTAATTTCTGAGCTTTAGACTTAAGTTTTAGTGGACGTTGTAATTTGTGTCAGCTTCCATCGACCATAACTCTCTGTTTATGTCGAATTAGAGAACCTACTATGTGTCAAATGATAGGTCTTCGAGTTAACTTTCCAATGATACCAATTTTACAAAAAATCCGACACTCGAGCAAGAAGTTATGGCTTTGCAAAGTAGAGAGCGTCGCCTAACCAATCGCACATAGCCACTGGACTGGTTGCGCGATACACAAGGCGGTGCATACCTTAATCTATGCAATGCAAAGGGCGGCGCCTATCTTAATATATGCGATGCAAAGTGCGACGCCTATCTTAATCTATGCAATGCAAAGGGCGGCACACACTTATGGTTTCAGGTGACGAAAACACTCCGTTTTGAGTTATTTTAAGCGCAATTTAGTCCTTACAAAGCCCAAAATCATCCTTAATCACTCCTAAACGGATTTGGTCCTATTAACAACATTTAAAAGCCTCCCATAAGATCCCCCAAAAAAAAATTCATCCTTCAAGAACTTAAGAGGAGAAGCAACTAGGGTTTGAGAAAATAAGCTTGAAGGTCCGACCATTCCAAAACTTCTTCGTGAATTCTTCACAACTAACGTACGCGGGGTTTTTCCTAAAATCTCATGGGCATAGAAATCATGTTTTAAGAATTGGGTTTTCGAATTCATGTACAGACTCATGTTTTAGAAACTTTAATGATATTGTTTGGTCTTTTGGCCTCCCCCCAAAGTGATTTGAAAACTATATGTATATATGCGTTTGTCCTGAAATATTAATTGAGAGCATGATTTTCATGAAACCCCTCTCTTAATGTAAATTTTTCCATGTTTCACGTAATATAAATTGTTTTGAAATACGTCTTGAAGAAAAGGAATCATGATATGAAGTGCTTTGACTTTTGCTATGATTGGAATACGAAAGAGAGGGTTGTGAATGTTGAATATGCATGTAATGAAAGAATGCATGGTTTTGCCAAAATGCACATGACCACCATATGTTTGATGAAAGTTTTTGCATGGATTTGACTTGAGTTTCGGAACATGACATCTTTAATGCAAACTACATGCTTGGGTGTTCTGAAATCTATATTTTTATGAAAGATCGTGCTAAATGCATTATGGCTCAGAAATAGGACTTGCAAGTCTTGGTATGACGATACCAACTCAGACAAATGCCATATCAGACTCAGACTAACAGACATTTCAGACTTTCATGATTTTAGATATTCGGAATGTTGCATGTACAGAAAAGGTTAAAAATGGCCATACAGAGATGTTAGGTAGTTCCCCGAAGAGGGCTTGAGTTCAAGCGACTCGTTGCCTAAAACTGTGGTTTGCCGACCCGGGTATATTATTATGCGCTGACTTAAATGTCCTGTGGCGTATCAGACTCAGACACTCCAACCCTTGCGGCACACTTGGGTTGGGGGCTTCCCCGCCGAGTCAATGACGGATTCCATACAACCCGTGGAATATTAGACTTGTAGAGGAATACCACCTAACTCAGAAGTAAAACACAGATCATGATTTGAAATGAACAGACAGGTTGCATGTTTTCAGAAAGTGCCCATGTATTTTTCAGAAACAGTTTTATACATGATGTCTTGATGAAAAGAATTGCTTTCACTTAATATATATATATATATATATATATGTATGTTCCATTATACTATTTTTGGAGTGCTTCGCGTGCCAGTACTTTTGTGCTGACCCCCCCTCCTTCCAGGTTCTGAGGCACAGTCTAGGGGTCCAGCTACTCAGTAGACATTCTCGGGTTTGCAGACTTGATCTCACAGTGGCGAGCCTTCTATTATTCGGAAGGCCTAATTATGTCAGACATTATCTTATTTATTATGTTTATGGTTTACTGGGGGCCTTGTCCCAGTTTCTTTTCAGACAAATGTTTATGTTCTTAGTAGAGATTTCACAGACTGATGTCAGATAGTATTATTCAGAAATGTTGCAGAACTTGACCATGTTTTTCGTACTCAGTTTCAATTCCGTATCTTTATTGTGATTACAAATGTTGTGCATGATAATCAGATAGAGAATGGGTGTTCCAGGCCTTCATGGTTCGGGATGCTCGTCACGGCTAGGGCCTAGGCTCGGGTTGTGACAACTACGGACTGAATTGATTGCTACTAACTGGGTGATTTCTATTCAATCAACAAAGGTACTAAGTGCTAGGGAGTAACCAGAGTAGATGCGCTGTTTAAGGGAAAAATATCCAGATTACCATGCTAATAGTGACCGAAGAACATGTTATTTAAGAATAATCTCGTATATAGTAATCTAAGATGACCATATTTTGTTAATCTTACTTTTTCCTGTTATTTTATGTTTTGTTGTTAATACATATAAATTTTTGCATCTTGCTGTAAATATTTTACTTCCTGGGGTTAATTCTATTCCTGATATTTTCCAATATAATACTAATGATTTATCTATATTTTTTTCTGTTACCGCTACTGAATAATTTGCACTTATTATAAATTTAAATTTTTGGTTTATTAAATTTCCTTTTATGGCAGTTATTATGCTTTTTTCTATAGGTTTTATAATTCTATCATCTGCTAAATATAATTCTATTGGTGTATATATTCTTTCTCTAAAACATGCTTTTATTAATATCTCTGTATCTCCAAGGTGTACATATTTTATTGGGTCTCTACTTTTTATATCGTTTATCTCTTTATTAATTATTCTTTTTGTTACTAGTGGTATACTAGCTTTACCTTTTGCATATCTACAGTCTATTACATGTTCCTTTTGGCTTACTACATAATATTCTTCTTTTTTCCTAGTAAATATATTTTTTATTGTTGGTATTTTAAATATTTTTTCTACACTTAAGTCTAATTCTTTTCCTTTTATTTCATCAAATATGTTACTGTCAAATATTATTTTTTGGTCTGTTCCTTCATCATTTAAATATTCTTCCTTTGTTATTATTTTTATGTCTTCTTCAATCATTTGATTCATCTATTTCACTATCTATTTCATTATCTGTTTCATTTTCTGAAATTTCATATATACTATCCTCACTTTCTAATTCATAATCTGTATAATCTATCTGCATATATTTTGTGTTTTCTATTTTTATTTTTGATATTTGTTTATTTTTTGGATTTTTAGGTAATTTACAATCTCTAGCTAAATGTCCTAATTTTCTACAATTATAACAAGTACATTCTTTTATAGATTTCTTTTTTCTATATGGTCTTTTGTATTTATAATTTTTTACATAATATCTTTTCTTGGTTTCTTGTATTTATATTTTGAATTTTTATATTTCTTATATTTCTTATGTCTTTTTCTTTTCTTATAATATCTTTCTTCACATCTGAATTGGGGTGCTATTTTATCTTTGCAACATGCTAAATTTCTTATCAATATTTTTTCTATTTTTAATTCTTCTCTATATTTTTCACATAAGTTTTTATACTATTGTTGTAAAAATTTTATTCTTGCTCATAGAGTATCTACTATTTTTGCTTCTTCCCAACTTTTTATTACTTTTGAACTAAATGGTTCGGGTAATTTATTAAAATATAATTTTCTTATTTCTTTACTTTCTTCTATATTATATGCTCCTTTATAATAATACTCTTTAAATACGCAAGTATATTGATCTATATAATACATATTACATATTGCTAATTTTAATATTAAATTCCTATTTGTATCTTTTTCTTCATTTTGTTCTTCTTCTATTGTTGTCATACTACAAATTTATAATTCTATAGGTGTTAGTTTAGTTGTTGTTGATGATGTTCCTTCTATATGTTTATTAGTTCTTAATACCTTCTTGCTATTTTCAGTTAAATTTGAAAATCATAATTTCACTGTTCCTATTAGTATTCTTTCTATATATTCTGGTGCATCTGTTATGTTTATATTATTATCTAATAATTGTTTTGTCATATATCCTATCCATAATTGTATTATTTTTTTGTATCTATTACACAGTCTAAGTCTAAAAAGTTATAATTGTTATTAACTATTTGTTTTGGTGTCCATTTGTCATATTCATTCTTTAGATTATATCTTTTAAACTTATTCGTATAATATGTAGGTTTTCTTATTTCTGATGTTCTAGGTATTATATTTTCATCTTCTTTTTTACCAAGAGTATTTATTTATGTGTTGATATTTTCTAAGTTTTCTTCATTAGTTACTTCTTGTTTTTCATTGATTTCTAAATTTTTTATATTTGTTAATATTTCTGTATATGTTTTACTATCTTCTGAATCATAATTATCTGTCTCTTCAACATCTATATTATTTATTTCTAATTCCTTGCTTTTTATTTCTTTATTGCTTATTTCTAATTTTTCTTTAAATTGATTTATCTCGTTTAGTAATTTTTGTTCTTTATCTTTTTTTTCCTTTTCTTTTTGTCTTTCTTCGTACAAATCTTTTAACATTTGTAGCTCTTTTTCTAATTCAGCAATCCTACTATTTTTAGTTTCTTCTATTTTTCGTATTTCTTCTGTAGTTTGTTGTTTTATTTGTTCTATTTCCTTTTTCCTATCTATTTCTTCATTCTCTTTCTATTCTTATCATAGCTGCCAATTTATCTTCTAATTTTAATTCTTCTTTTTCTAACATTAAATATAAATGTTCACCTATTTTCTTATATCTTCTTCCTAGATTAGAAAATACTATTTTTATTTTTAATCCTTCGTGATTTTCATATATTTTTAATAATTATTCTGAAATAAATTTTTCTCTGATAGCTCTGGGGATAGGTTCCATCTCTGGTTTGAGCAACGTCAGAATCCATTGCCTAATAGTTCCCATATCTGTTTCTCATAATTCCTTTGAATTTGAGTATATTAGTACATGATTTCTTGAATAATAACTCCATATGGGATTTTGGTTGCGGTATGTGTTTGCTAGCTCTTGCAAAATTGTAGATAGTCTGATAATCCTCTTATTCGCATAAAATTTTGGTATCTCAATTCTAGGTATTTCTGGTTGATTTTCCCTTCACCTGTCTTGTGGCTAAGCGAACACTACATAAGGCAAAATGGATTCTCTCTAACACTTAGTCATTTTAAGTATTTAACCATTTTTTACCAAAAAAATACCAATGATTTCCAATAATAAGAAAAATCTAAAAGACAAAGACATTTTTAAATGAGTATGATATGAATATATTGAAAATACATAGACAAGTTTATAACAAAATATGAGAAAGATTGAAGGTTATTTGAAATGATTTGGAGTTAAAATTCACTGCTAAACATGAATTGAAAAGAAATTTCTCTGCGACACATATATGTTAGGTACAAGTATACACAAAGGATATAAATACACAAGTCATAATGGTGAACACACAAAAGAATGCACATCTTATCTTTCATTTAAAATTATCGAAATTCATAAGGAACTTGTTCGATTTTTTTACTTAAACACCTAAAGTGATGATTATACCTATTGAACACCTCAATTATATTCAAACTATGCCAATTGAACATAGATTACACAAAAAGTGATTAGGTTTAGCACATTAAAGTCACTTTCCATGACATGAATAAATAATGAATGACAAAAATACACGTCATCAAAGAAGAAAAAGTCAAAATTATGCCTTCTTCTTTTTCTTTCAAGAGAAGCCTTCATCTCTTTCCACCATTAAAGCACCAAGAGGTAAGAGCTAATACAAAATATGCTCAGCTTCTCCTCATCCTTCTCCTTCTTCTTCTTACATTCACCTGATTCATTTAGGGTTGACACTTTAAGCTTTTGGAGAAATTGAAAATGGAGTTTTGAAATTTGATGAGAAAAGTACGTTTCCTCGTTTTCTATTGCTTGTTAATTCACCCACTGAATAATGATTCTTGAATTTTTGTGCTTAGAAATCATTCAAGAATGATTAATTAATTTGTTCATGTGACAAGAAAATTCTGGATTTTTGAAGGAAAAATTTAGAGGAAAGCCATTGACAGAATCGGATTTTAAACTACAAAATGAAAATAAAATCAATAAAATGGCAAACTCTGAACAGAAATTGAATTGAAAAAAGGAGTAAAAAATTGTGATTCACGGGAAAAGTTTTTTTTTTGGATTTTTTTTCCAGCGGTTTCCGATTGTCTTTTCTAAGAGGAAAAAATATGGTAGTGGTGGTAGTTACTTGTTCCCTTAATGTGGTTGAATGATGTTCAAGGACAAGATATATATGGTGGCGAAATTGGTGGAGATGACAAAGATTGAGGGAGAATTTTTTAAAATAAATAGATTATGGCTTTTCACTCTCTAAAGGAGAGTGTACTGTAAATGCTATTCCATGTCAATAATATGTGTTTGTGAGTACAGTTTGATTAAGAGAAAAGATATCATTTTATCTTTGAACTTGTCCGCATAACTTACTTTAAACCCTAAACTACTCATGTGATTCTATACCCCTTTAACAACTATAAACTGAATTAAATTCAACATTTCGAAGTTTAACTGAAGTCGCGTGTTGACACTTATTTGAAGGCGCATTAAATAGATAATTTTGATTTTAATTTTTTCAAATTAAAAGTCCCCTTTAAGTTAATGTATCCATCATAATTCCTAAATAACCGTACCCAAAATCTCCCCTCAAGAACCCTAATTTACTTCTACTTTCTTCTTCTACTTCTTTCTACCCAAAATCTGCTCAATCTAAAAAATTTAAGCAAAAATTTAGGGCAATTTCTTTTCCTTTTTAAATTTGAGCTTACGAAACATAAAGTTCTTTCGATCACCTTAGTCTCCTTCTGCTACTATTTATCTAAAAAGGTATAATTCATCTCCCTTGTCTATCATTTTGTTAGGGATTTCTCTCTTTTTCTTCTACTTAATTTTTTTTTGCATTCTATTTAATTTGTTGGAATCAATTTCTTGTAGCACACAATGAGGTCAGTTAATTTATCTAAACTTTGTATGGAAGAAAATGATTATTCTTTGAAGCAAGAAGTTTTCTATAATCATGAAATTTTGTTGCATATGAAGACCTCTTGAACTTTGAGAAATCCCAATAGAAAATATTGAGCTTGTCCTTATTATGGGGTAAATATCAAATTTTGTATTTTTACTATTTCGACAGATTTGATTACAGCTTATGTAACGACCCAAGACTATCCCCTAGTCATCACACGGTGATTGGAACCACAAGAAATATCAAGCTAATCCATGAACTGGCATACTATTAAGCAACTGAATTATAACATAATAAATAGTTGTTCTGCTGTGCGGAAACATAATCATACTGAAAATAAAAAATAGATACAATGCTGATAAAGCTTTATAATTTGATAAATCTGAATGATAAAATTAAAATTTCATGGCTGACTTTAACTGACATCTATGAAGCTTCAACGATACTGACTATAGATAGCTGGGACATGCCTCCAACTACCACTAATCAATACACATGAAAGTAAATGAACTGCACATGAACTAAAACTGCCTGGAGTTCCCAAAGTAGGAGAACTTATCACCTGTTAGCTGAAATCTACAATTGTCTGATCATGATGCGTAGGCTATAACTGATACCTACATTATGAGATAATGTAGCACATAGACATATATATGGATCAGTACTTCTGGAATGTACTGAGTATGCAGGGGTGAATTCAATAAGTAAAACTGATTTCATAAGTAATCGTAAAACATGCATGATAAGTGTAGACTCACCAATAGGCTGGAATAAACTAAAAATTAAAATATCTTAAAGAATGAGTGACAAAAATTTTCTGATAAGATGGTAAATCTCTACACTTAGTTTCTATAAACTTGCTTTAATGATATACGTATAACTGAAGATGGAATATAATAACACTTGGATACTGGGTCTGAAATTACTTGATGGAGACTGACATAAACTAAGGATCTAAATATACAATCATATTGAGCATGAATGCATAAACATACTAACTTATCTGATTAACTGCATGGCTAATTATTGAATACTGGGTATGTAAGACTGAACTATACTTAGTCTGAATAACTGGATTGAAACTATAGAGTATTATACATATGAGGTAAAGACTGACTGACTAATATGAGTCAACTGATCATAAATTCATGAAAATTATATTATCTGAGAATGCAATACCAAGCATATAACATAATTATGAAATAGTCAGTGAGGTATTGAAATACTGATAACTGAATAGCTGATAACTGTACACTATGATCAAGCAAACCTGAAATTAAACTGATTTACTAATCTGATTACTGGACTGAGACTGTGACTAAGACTATAACTAAGACAGTAACTAAAACTATAACTGAGACTGTAATTGGGACTGTAATTGAGACTGTAATTAAAATTGTAACTATGACTGTAACTAAGACAACTACTGGAACTGAATACTGAGTTCTGATAACTGAGTAATTGATTGCTGCGATTACTGATAATCAAGTTATTGATAACTGGGTGACTATTTCTAACAGTCCTAATTTTGTAGAACTAAACTGAGTTCTAGACTGAGTTGGGTGATTATTTCTGACAGTCCTAATTTTATAGAACTAAACTGACTTTTATACAGAGTCTGAAGCTAAACCTATAACTGTGGAAATTAATCATCTAACTGACATGCCCCCCTCTAAATAGATTAGGGACCAACCTGTAACCCAGCTGGAAGGATGTTGGTACCATGCCACGGATAAAGGCAAGCCAGAGATCACCTTCAATCTGGTAGGTGCTTTGAATGAGAACAGTGGTATCCTCAATCTGGTAGGTAAAACACCTCATCAACCCTCAATCTAGTAGGTTTGTGCCTCAACCTACACTGGATATATAGTTTTGGAATAGACTTCTTCTAAGAATCACACCTTCTACTGGCAAGTGAGACCCCATCCTTGGATTCACTCGGTGCTGAATCCTACTCCCAACTGAATAGACACTAAACTAATTTCTAAACTGTACTAGGATGGACTGAACTGTGATTGATCATGTTCACTGGCTAAACTGAACTAAGTTTATTGAGTTCTGGTGTTTGGCTGAATACACTGAGTTTTGTATTGATTGAATACTACTGATAGTGATATTTCTGAGACTATCTTGTAACTACTGTAGCTCTAGGTCAACAACTAGATTTTTAGGTATTGAATACCTCCAATAATCGATGGCATGAAAAGTAAAGTAAAGCATAGCAGGATCTTGAAAAGCTTAGCCATAGTCAATTGTTCACAATTCATTCACTAAGACATTTTATTAAACACTTGGAGGTTATGAACTTATACATGAATGAAAACATATGGTAACGTGTCACGATTACCCTATTCAATTCACATGGGCATTCTATCAAGGACATGGAGATTAATATTTTAATATGGGGCAATTCGCCAAACACATGGGGATTATGAACTTGGACATGAGAATATCTTAAACATGGGAGCATAGTATGATCACATAACTAAGATCATAAATTGGGGAATTCACATGTAATTCGCTTGAAATAGGACATGGGTGTTTCATCAAAACATGTAAAATTCATAGCTTGAACATAAGAATGTCTTAAACATGAGGGAACAACAGAGTTACATGGAAAAATTCATAACTTGGGGATTCATATTGAAATTGACTTACCATGACATGGGAATTTCATCAAACACATGGAACACATGAATTTAAAACATGAGAATATTACTAAACATCATGAATTTACGATTTATCATGGAATTTACTTCAATAAAGCATGGGAAATTCAAATTCATAGCAAGAGGAATTTAAAATCTTTCATGGAATTATACATGGGCTAAATTGAATTAAAAACATCATGAAAAAATAAAATTCAATCTTTCTTGAACATACAAAATACCATAGTAATGGAAGATTCATTCTTTAATTAAAATAAAAGAGTTTTTGGGCTCCATGGGTGAAAGAGGACCCATGGATGAACTCCCACATACCTTAAAGCTTTAATCTTGAAGGGGAAACACAATCTTGAAAGAATTCTTGAATTAAGAAACTTGAGTTCTTGCTTTTCTTGAAGAAAAATTGATGACGTTCCTAGTATTCTTAAGGAGGCTAGGGTTTTTCTTTGAGAGAAAAGATGAATAATGGAGTGTATATTGCTTTTGGGGGCTGCAATTAAGTGTTATGGCGGATTTGAGTGAGGAAAAGTGACCAAAGTGCCCCTAGACCCTTAAGAAACTTAATTAGCATGTGAAACAGTTTCGTAATGCATAGGCCGACGAGTCGGCTTACTGCCTCACATGGAAAATGTCATAACTTTTTGCTCGGGTATTGGATTTAGGCGAAATTGGTATCGTTGGAAAAGTAATTCAATTATCTACAATTTGATGGGTCTTGAGTTGAAAAATTCCATGTATATAAAATTTTATACATGTTTAAAGTAGACCCTTGTAGAATCGAATGCCAAATTTTGAACGAATCAAAGGCTCTAAGCTCAACTTTGTTCTAAGTGATTCTTATGAACATTTTCACCTCAAAATTAAGACAAACATGAGAATAATGATCATGAAACTTGTATTCATATGGTAATCATTTAGATTATAGCTTATACACGTAGGAACGATGGTTTAAAAACTAGCCCAAAAATGTAGGGTATTATAATTTAATTCATTATTTGTTTGTCATCATTGAATAATCCAAGATGTTTTGACGTTTGCTGTTGAACGGATACAAAAAATATTGATTCAAGGTTAAAATATGTGATTCTTAAATTACTAGAGACATTACATGAGATTGAGAATTTAGTTGAGTTTTTTTTAATATATTGACAATTATGCATCAGTTAATTAAGTTAAAAAATTGATTGAGTTGAATAAATTTGTTGAGGAAGCTTCTAATGAATTAGAGAAGCCTAAAGAATTAAAAAAAATGATGATTGCGTTGATATAAAATTAGAAAATTTGAAAGAAGAGATTGAGAAGATCAAATAAAGATGGAAGAAGTGGAGAAGAATCGCTAAAGGGAGGACTGGATAAAAGGTAAACTTTTTTATTGTGTTTTGTTCTTCTGTATTACTAATAACTACAAGCTATTCACTTGGGATGATACAAACGAAGAAAGTTTTAATAAAGTTACCATAGCACTAGATTGTCATTAGATGATACCTAACATATTTTTTGTATTGAATGGTGCATCTTCTTTTGTAATGTACTTTGACTGGTGATATATATGAAGAACAATTGTTGAATTGATTATATTTTAAGCATTTTTCTTCTTTTGTAATAGTGTTGTAATGAAGTTACCTTAGTAATAGTAAAACAAGTGTAGTATCAGCTGGTTAATAAAGCTAGACTGTACTTTATAATGCAATTAAAAATGCATAAAAATCTTGCACAAACTACCATTAATGATGAAATTACAGTTGCATAAATTCCTCCAAAAAATATGCCAAAATAGTGCAGCCAGAACTGCTTAAATTTATAGTCAAATTATGTAGAAACAGCTGCATAAATATTTCAAATAGATATTCAAAAATAGTGCAGTCATAACTGCTCATTTTTCTACAAAAATATGTAGGTAAAAGTGCATTCACATTTGCATCATTGTTATCAATCACACATCAAATTAATACAGTCACAACTGCATAGTTGAAGTAACTATTATTTAACCAAAATATATATTAGCTAAGTGAATGTCATTACTATTTTGGTACACAACATCAATACGCAAAAATAGCAATCAATTTCTTCTGTTGAAAGGTTGATGAACTTGTTTGGCTTAGATGATTCATTTCAACAACATTAGACCTTATCCTTATCCTTCTATGCAATCATGACTTCAAGTTCTTGTTGGGTTAGAATTTTCTTTCCTTTCCATTTCACACCTGATCTTGATTTGTGATATCCAAGATGTCCAATCATTATGAAGGAATTCATAGAAATTCTAGGGTGAAAAAAGCAAATTAACTTAATACTTTTAAAAGGTTGACTTTAAACTAGACAAATTTAATCAATTTTAACTTATATTGAGAATTTTATAACCACTCTTTGTTAGAAACACCCCCATTCCAACCATCCTAGTTATTTAAAAGGTGTCCACCCCCCTCTTCCAACACCAGTGGAATCATCAAAGAAGCAGCAGTAGCATTAACTCCTTCTCCTTTATTAGCACCAACTCCTCTTTCTCTACCAATATGAACAATAGTAGAAACTTTCTCTCATCTACTTTTACCATTACCACTAATAGTATAAGGTGAAGCTCCTCTACCTCTACCTGCACCATTAATAGTAGAAGTTACAACCCCGTTTCCTTTATCAACATCATCCAAAGTAACAACAATAACATATCCTCTTCCTCTACCAACACTACCTATAGTAACAGTAGCATCAAATCCTCTTCCTCTACCAAAAACAACACTAACTACCTACATCATATAAGAAAAATATAAGAAAATATGAGAGAATTGAAAAATTAGTAAATTACAAGTCAAGTGTTATCTTTGTAGAACCTTTTGGTCTCCCTCTTCCACTACTTGTGCTTGGTGCTGTAGAATAATCCATAGTTGATCTTGTTGAACTTGTAGCCAAAGAACAAACCCTCTTAAAACCCTTGGCATGACATATGATACAGGTCATATCAACACCATATTTAGACAGCTTTCTAGTATTTCTTCTATATTTATTAGGTCTACCTGACATCATTTTTATTATTGGTGGAAAAACATAAGTGTTGCTTGACTTTGAACATATGTTCATATTAGTTATAGGGTAATGTAGTAACTATAGTTATTGAGGTATGTGTCATTGGTATGCTATAGTGAAACATAATCAAGTGGCTATAATCTTCTATAATGTAGTGAAATAATGGCATGACAACAAGGTATATATTTTAACATCCAAGACGTATAAGTACAATTTATATCTCTGAAATTCACTATGAAATTACTGATTTAGCTATCTTTAATCTCAAAATCAAACTCACCATTTGTAACACCCCGCATTCTTGAGCTAGAAATAGAATTGTTGTTTCTACACGTGTAAACTCTAATCCCAAGATTTATATTTGAATACATGTGTCATGATATTTATACTTTTATGTGAAGTGCTTATGAGGTGAAAAATCTTCATAGGAATCACTTAGAGCAAAGTTGAGCTAAGAGCCTTTGATTCGGCCAAATTTTGGTATTCGATTCTATAAGGATCAACTTTGAACGTGTAAATCTTTTTATATATGAGAAAATTTTCATATAAATACCAGCCAAATTATATACAATTGAGTTAGCTTTCGAACAATACCAATTTTGCCTTAATTCGATACCCGAGCAAAAAGTTATGATAACTTTCGTCAGAACTAGTAAGATATTGCGAGCGCCAGTTACCGTGTTAAGCTCTGCGACACAGAGGATTCTTTTCCTGCATCCAAAATTACAATACCAAAGGGAATTTTATTCGCTTACCCTTGCCCCCAAGCACCCAAGTGACAGATTAAAACACCTAAAGGGAATTATTTGCCCACTTTTCATCACCAAATTCATATGTAAACCCTTTCCTTCCCAAGAACAGCAATCAAAACCATTTTCCCCAAGAATATAAGAATTTAACCTCCCAAGTTCAATAATCTTCAAGAAAATATCAAGAATAGGGTTTCTTTCACAAGTTCACTATTCAAGCCCAAAGATTAAAGCTTTCTTCCTCAAGAATTCAAGGGTTCAAGTTCCAATTTTAAGTTTCTTCAAGAATTCATTCAATAAGGTATGTGGGTATTCATCCATGGGTCCCTTTCACCCATGGTGCCCAAAAACCTTTCTTTTATTAAAAGTATGAGTTTTTCTTTGTTATGAAGAGGCATATGTTCAAGATAAGTTTAAGTTCATGTTTTTCCTTAGCAGTTTGACTCAATTCATGTCCTAGTATGATTCCATAGAAATTTAAGTTATCTGATGCTTCAAGTTTTAATTTCCCATGTCATATTTAAGTGAATTTCATGTTAAAGCCCTAATTTATGAATTTATCCATGTAATCATGTTGATTTCTTATGTTTAATACATTCCCATGTTCAAGTTCATTATTCTCATATGTTTGGTGGAATGTTCATGTTTTGGGTATTTGAATCGTGATTCCCATCCTATAGGTTTAAGTGTTGATATCATGCTTTATGGTCATTCAGTGCTATAGAGTTATGAACACTCGATTCCTATGTGTTTACTTACGCTTCAGATCTTTCAAGTAATAATTTAGTAAAACCATGAGTTTTGTTATTTATTCATATATTTGTGATCATGATGAGCACTATCAATTATGTAATAATGTTAAGTTAAACTTAGTTCAGATGAGTACCAGTGTCAGTTTAGTTGGGAGTAGGATGTAGCCCCGAATGAATACTGGGATGGCGGCTTCCCTGTCAGTTAGGCAGAGTCATTAGTAGCAGTCCCTATATTCCAAAACTATGTAGCCAACATAGGATATGAGGGGTCACCCGTCAGTATAGGCTTGACACCTTGGTCCTTCAAAACACAAGTTTAGTGGATCCACATAGCTAGTGTTAGTACCTATGGCACGGTACTGACACTCTTTCAACTGGGGTTATAGGTTGGACCCCGATTAACTCAGATTAGGGATTGTTTGTTATATGATACCTCCCACAGTTTTGTTCCAGTGATTCAAACTAATTACAGTTGAATTTTACTTGATCAGTATTCAGTTATCAGTTTATCAGTATACAATTATCTGTTAATCTGTATATAGATACCAGCTACTAAGTATCCTGATATCAAAAAATCAATATTCATATGTCAGTTATTCAATATTTATATATCAGCTACTTAGTTTACAAATATTGGTCATTCATTCACCTAGATTTCAGTCGTTCAGTCGCACAGGCATCAACTATTCACTTAATTAGATTTGCGTAGTACATGATATGTTTGTTTTTTTATGGTTATTTATTCAGGCCTAATATATTTGTATATATTTATACCCTTGATTTATGTCATTTTCCACCATCTAGTTTCAGACCCATATTCATACGTAATCCTAAGTACAACTTTTACAGCATAATCATCCTTACAAGAAAATTTCTTACAACATTTATGTTTTTATCACTTTCCAGCTTTAGTTCTACTTATTCTACAAAATTAAAGATTTAAGAAGCAAACTGTAGTGATTCACTAGCTTATCAACTCATGTTTGTTACTTATGTCTTAAGATACTTCAACTTTCAATTTATTTTAGTTTCTTGGTGAGTTTAAATGCCCTTAGCATGCATGTTTTAAGATTATGTTCCTAATAAATTTTACTTATTGTATTTACCCAATTTACTTAGTACATTGAAAAGTACTGATCCACATGTATATCTATGTGCTACATTGTCTCATAATGTAGGTACCAGTTATAACACACACATCATAATCAGACAATTTGTAGTTTCTAGCCAGCAGGTGATGAGTTCTCCTAGATAAAAAATCTTCAGTCATTTATAGTTCATGTATGTTAGTTTGAGTATTCATATATATTGATTAGTGGTAGTTAGAGGTATGTCTCAGCTAGCTATAGTTAGTATAGTAGAGGATTTATAAACAGACAGTCAGTGTCGTTACATGCACTTCAAGTTTCTTTCTTCAATTTTATCATGTTGTAAAATATATCAGTATTTTATTTATTCAAACTTTATCATGCTCACATTTTCGCTCAGCAAAATTTAGTTTTATACCATGTAATTCAATTGCTCAAGTAGTATGCCTGTACATGGGTTAACTTGGAATCACCTGTGATTCTAAGCACCATGTTACGACTAGGGGGTACCCTTAGGGTATGACAAACTTTGTAGCAGAGCACAAAATTCAAGTGTCTTAAGGTGTTTATGAAGCCGTGTTTAGTAGAGGCTTGCAAATTGGTATAGAGACGTCTGTACTCATTTTTTAGAGGCTACGGGGAATTTTATAAATGTTTCCCTTCTTTCATGTCTCAGATCATGCAGTTTAAGTGTTCTCTAATAAACTTATGCCAATTCTTACATTAATCCATTTTTGCCATCTCTTCCTTATTCTTGAGGCAACATAAATAACTAGCTTAAATTCTTACATATAGGGTTTTCTTAGATAGTTATTGGATTGAATACAGGCTCAAAAGTATCTCATCAATGCTTTTAAGTTCTGAAGTTTGGAAGATTTCATTCATGTTTACGAAAATATTCACTAAGCTGAAGTCTTATGTGCCCTCAGATCCCTACTCTGAATCTTATAATAATATATGATCTAGAGTTAAAATCATGAACCCAAAAGTTTAGCAGTAGTAGAGTGGGGATAGTGATCTAGATTTAGTAGATTATGTATCCATGGGGCTTGTTGTATGAAAGGTGAATTAGTGGCTTGAAATAGTGTATGCAAGAATTTAAGTTTGTTGATTCGAAATTATATGTTGTTGATGTTGGGTATTTTGGTATAATGGTAATTTTCATGGTTTAGGGAAAATATAAGTTTAGAGATGTGATATTAGTAGGCTATAAAGGAAGTTAGTATGGTTCATTAAAGGTTTGGGATATCCATGTTAAGTGTTAGAATCTAAGCTTGAATCTTTGAAGATTGAGCTAATAGAAAGAAGAATTGAAGCTCTAGATGGTGTGAAATCATGGTATGGTGATACTCCTAGAAATTCTAAGTTAGTTAGTGTTTGAGTTATTGTATGATGACTGTTGGGATTATAGAAAGTTAAGAGTTCGATCTCAAAAGGAAGTACTAGTAGTAGGTTTTACACTTTCAGGTATAGTCTTTCAGGGCGAGTTTAGCATTTATATGTATTGTTATATGTACTGTAGAGCCTAACCTGAGTTTAAGGGTCCACAAACTTAGAACAATGGCTTAAAGCTAATGGGAGATGGTAGAATAAATAACCAACTTAGGCTCTTAGATTCTAGTAGTGAGGATGGCGTTGTAGAAAATAGGGAAAGATATTCCCAACCCATTCTTATCCCAGTACAAAGTTTTGTACTTCAGTCATTATGATATCTGCTCATGCCTTACATGCCATCTCCATGATCATAGCTCATATTCATGCACTTTCCATAGAATTATGTATGCTCCCAGTTACTAGTACGAGGAGTTCTAGTTTATTCAGCAATACAAATAATATTTCCTAAAATTATGAACTCCGCAGCTCATAACTCATGTACTCATGCTTTATAGAATGTTCAGTTCCAGGTACTTATGGTACACCTCTTCATGACTAGTGAAATTCAGAATATGTCATGTATATCCTCAGTTTTGATTTCTATAATTAATCCATGTCATGGATACTCTATTACTTAGGCATAGTATTCTTTCATGCTTTAGGTTCTTAAGTTCTAACTTTCAGTGACCTCTCCTTATCTAAAGATGGTAGTGATGGATAATTGTTTAGATGGGAGAGAGTAAATATTTTTTGTGGAGAAAATATATTGTATGTTTGTTTTATGTAAGGCTATAAGGTTGATTAAAGATTGAGGCAAAGATTTTAGTATGTCCTATTTAGTTAAGAATTCTAGGTATGTCTTCTGAAGAATAATGCAAGAAAGTTATTATTGAAAGAAGAATTAGAGAATACGAGAAAGATGATTTTATGGGTGTTTTCCTGGGAGATCGTATGTGGTTGGATGATAGTCTTAAATGTCATGTTGGCATATAAGTGGATCGGTGCAGTGTGCGCTAGTAAGTTCCTAGTAAGAGGTTGAATTTAGTTGTTGAGGTGGTAAGAAGCATGATTCTTGAGATGAGAAGTTGTGAAAATGCATGAGGGTACTGAATTCATAGTTCAAGCTAGCATTATGGTGTTATGTGTAGTACCTTGTAATTTTTATTTAGGCTTGAACATGGTGAGAGAAGGTAGTTTAACTCAGACTTTGGCTGGAGTAGTTATATGTACCCATACGAGTATTTAAGAAGCAAGGCTAAGCTCAAATTGGGCAGTTGCATTGCCTAAGGCCTATTAATTCTATCCTAGTTTATGTTTCATAGGCATATGTTCAATGTTATAGAGTTATAGCCATATTAAGAGTCCTTACTCATATATCTTACTCAGATCATGCCTAAGTTATTTGCTCTCTACTATTATTAGAACTTCTTAGAAAGAGTGTTGAAGAAATACTCCAGTTGAGTATAAGCTTTTAGTATAATTCAGTCTGTATAGCTAGAAATTCAATTTAGCAGTCAAACATATAAATTTCAATGGTTTTATTCCATCTTTTAATCTAGTCTTACTATCTAAAGTTTCATGAGTATGGCCATTCCAAGAGGTAATTTATTCGCCGTGTAAATTGTGAATTCAGTTCAGTTCATGACTCATGATTTAGATTTAGATATTCAGTCATAATTAAGTTAGTAAGTATCCCATGCATTATCTCAGTCTTTCCTTAGTATTTCAGCCAAGTCAGTATCATTCGGGGGACGAATGATCCCAAGGGGGAGATGTTGTAATACACCGGGTTTTCATGTCCTAAACCTCTTAAATTTTCTTCATGAAACCAAATCCAATCGTAGGTAATGGTTACTCCTAAGTTGACTCTCTCATTTCTATCTCAGCCTTATAACCATTCTCATTTCATTGTAGGTATTTATGAAATCAGTTTAGTTCATGTATCATACTCAGACTCAGTTATGCAATCATGTTCCAAGACATGCATGTTTAGTATATGGTCGTAGTTACCTTAGTATTCTCAGTCTAACCAGTTTCATTCGAGGATGAATGATTCTAAGGAAGAGATAATGTAACAACCTGTATTCTTAAGTTAGAAATTAAACCACCATTTTAATATGTGTAAACTATAATCCCATGATTTATGTTTTAATACTCGTGCCAAGATCGTTATGCTAGTGTATGAAGTGCTTATGAGGTGAAAAATCTACATAGAAATCACTTTGAGCGAAATTGAGCTAAGAGCCTTTGATTCGGCCAAATTTTGGTATTTGATTCTATAAGGGTCAACTTTGAACGTGTATAACTTTTTATATAGGTGGAATTTTTTGGTTCAAGTCCCACCAAATTATAGAAAATTGAATTATCTTTCTAATTATACCAATTTCGCCTTAATCCGATACCAGAAAAGAAAGTTATGATCATTTTTGTCAAAACAGTAAGCTACCGCTATAGCGTCGTGCCGCGGGACTAAGTTACTGTGTCAAGCTCCGCGATGTAGAGGATGCTTTTCCTGTATCTGAAAGTACAAGTCCAAAGGGCCTTTTATTCATTCCCCCTTGTCCCTAAGAACCCAAGTGACGGATTTAAAATACCAAAAGGGCATTATTTGCCCACTTTTCATCTTCAAATCCATACTTAAACCCTTTCCTTCCCAAATACAAAAATCCAAACCCTTTTCCCCAAGAATCCAAGAATTCAATCTTCCGAGT
Source organism: Capsicum baccatum var. pendulum (assembly GCA_030864225.1). Taxonomy (NCBI): domain Eukaryota; kingdom Viridiplantae; phylum Streptophyta; class Magnoliopsida; order Solanales; family Solanaceae; genus Capsicum; species Capsicum baccatum. The sequence continues at coordinate 46,360,482 of CM061554.1, forward strand.
TCAAGAATCTTTAAGAATGCATCAAGAATAGGGTTTCTTTCACAAGTTCATCATTCAAGTCCCAAGATTCAAGCTTTCTTCCTCAAGAATTCAAGGGTTCAAGTTTCTTCAATAATTCATTGAATTAAGGTATGTGGGTGTTCATCCATGGGTCCTTTTCACCAATGGAGCCCAAAAACCTTTCTTTGATTAAAAGTATGAGTTTTCCTTTATTATGATGATGCATATGTTCAATATGAGTTTAAATTCATGCTTTTCCTTAGTAGTGTAATACCCCACACTTTCTTAGTTTAGCTCAGCCCCTAATATGTGCCCATAGCACTTAGTATCTGAAAATAAAGTTAAGTTTTGAGGGGTTTAGTCACTTTCGACTCCTTTTAAGCTTTGAGGATTTTTAAGTTGACCTTCTGTCCCCCGAGATAATGATTTTTGAGTTAAATTATATTCATGGGTGTAATTACCATGTCTTGGGCAAGTTTTGGATTTTTCAGACTAGGATTGGATGGTGTTTGGATTGGAATTCTACTAGCTCACCATGATTTCATCGCATCGCAGTGAGTATGGCGTCAAGAGGTCCACCGTGTCCTGGTGGAGTGTAAAAGGCATTTGTCAGTTTCCAGTGAGTCACCGCGATTCCACTGCATCACGATGGGTATCACGATGACCTGTTTGGCACGTCGCGGTGAGGTCATGATCGGCGTTCCAGTTGTAGGATTTAAATCCCCAAGGGTAGTTTTGTGTTTTACTTAGCAACCAAGTCATGAAAAAAAGAAGATTAAACCTATTCTAACCATATTATACTTATTTTTCACCAAATTGCTTTCAAAGAAAACCCTAGAGCTTCAATTTTAAACTTCAAGAAATCCAAAATTCACCATTCCTTTTCTAAGATAACAAAGAATTTAAGGTTCTTAATTCTAGATCTTCAAGAATCAATCTTCAAGAACACAAAAAGAAATTCAAAGTCAAGTGCCTTCATCAATTTAGTTAATTAATGTAATGCTCCAAGTCTGTATCCCGGGTGCTACACGATGCTCACAATTCTGAAGGACCATAAGCTAACCCATGACTGGTACCTGCTATAATAACTGAGTAATAAATGCTGTAATTATGCAGAAATAGGTGGAAACATATGCCATAAGTTTCAAATATGTAAATAAATCTGAATTCCAATCCAAAACTAAATATAAGTACTAAAAAACTGAACAACTGTCTAAAAACATACTCTAGTCTGAAAAGCCTCTAATTGTCTGAACTGTGGAGTTGATGGGAAAAGCCACCAACTAACTCCATCTACTGAAATAAAACTGAAGTACTATAAATAATAAGCATGTCCTTAAACTATGAGGACTCACCACTACTCTGAAAGTTGAGAATCTGAACTGCTAAGGGTGCTCTGGAGCTCGTGCGTCTGAACCTATGATATAAGACATCATAGTACAAAAAAAGCATGCATCCGTAATTTGAATGTAATGGTATGCTCAGTGAGGAAGGCTGATATGCATGGGTTCATATGCATGCACAATAATAACTGAATAACATGAGTATGACTGAGTAAGAGTACATTGATGAATACATAGACTGTAACTAAGATCGCGCTGATTCTGAGTACTGAATTAGAATACTGATAATCGATATCTAAGTTTATGAATACTATATTACTAATTATCTAAATGAATGTATCTAAAAGTTCTGAATACTGTGGAACCATACTTAGTTTCGTGCTGAGCTGAGTGACTATGTTTGATAGTCCTAAATTTGTAGAACTGAACTAAGTTCTATTCTGAGACTGAGATTGGAACTAAAACTGTGGGAGGTAATCATATAACTAACATGCCCCTTCTCTAACTGATTTGGGGTCTAACTTGTAACCTCTTTTGGAAGGGTCTAACCTGTAACCTCTTTTGGAAGGGTGTCAATCATGGATACATTTTTGTTTCAACCATAGAAATCATAAAATCAATTAATTAAAGTTCAAAAGAGATTCTTGGACTCCATGGAAGGAAGGAACCCTTGGATGAACACTTCATATAACTTTGTTGAAGAATTTTTGAAAATTGATCATAGAACTCTTGATATTTGTATCTTGAATTGAAAACCCTAAGGCTTGTTCTTGAGAGATTTTGAGAGAAAGTAAGTATACGTTTGTGTATTAGTGCTAAATTTTGTATTTTTGGGGGCTGAAGGTTGGGGGGAATAAACCCAAATACCCCTAAGGATGTGGTTTTTTAATGACTGAAAATTGGGTTACCGATGCACAGTTCGATACGGTGCGTCGATGGCATCGACACAATAGCCAACGCGTCGCATCATGTTCACGTCGATTAACTAGAATTAGATGATGGTAGCTGGGGAAAATAGTAATTAATGTGATAGTTGATGTGGCTCACCAAGATCGCATTGATTCACAGTTTTGGGATTCCAAAAGAGCTTCAAGAGAAGTTCAAAAAATCCGAAACTTGTTCGAAAACACCTACGGACATTCCTGATCATGAATTAACCTAAACATTGACATTTAATGGATGTAATGGTCGCAAAATAAGATTTCCAACCTTCATAGGTTAAAATGACACTAAGTCTGAGTACTTAGCTAAAATATTCTAAGTTTGAGACCCCTTGACAAGCCTAAAGGACTGGATTAATCTTAGGATTTTATGGGGTCTTACATTATCTCCCCCTTGGAAACATTCATCCTAGAATGAGACTGCTGAGACTGAGAATATTGAGAGACTGACTTACTTAATGGACATGGACATTTGGAACATAACTATATGATTGATATTGCTGGTATTCTGAATTATCATACTGAATATGTATATCTGATGCATAGACATAGCTGAACATGATTCATGAATGCATGACTGGGATTACTGATAAACTGAATTTATGTACTGAACATACATATATGATGCATGGATACATGACTGAGCTGGCTCATAAATGTATAATTGAATATGCAATGGTAAGTGATACCAAGTTTATAACTGAAATTTGAACATGAAACTGAATGAGTTCAAGGAAAACTATTACTTAAACTGAAAAATACTGATAAACTCAAGATCATTTTTAGAGTACGCACGAATGAGAGCATAGGAACATGAATGAGATTGGAATGTGATACATGAACTAAATATCGTGAACTGAACTGGGCCCCTTGAATACATGGCTTACGACTGAGACTGGAACTTGAGGGTCAACTTATGTGTACCCACTATTCCACTGGATTTGTTACATAAAAAGAATTGGGAGGTTTAGGACATGAAAGATCGGGGTTATAATGCATATCCCCCTTGGGACATTATGTCCCTCGAAGAATGTTGGCTTAGTTGAGATACTGAGAACTGGGGCGATGCATAAGACATCTATGAACTGAATCATGACTGAATATCTGGATCTTAAACTGAGACATGATACATGAATTGAGATAAACATGCATTACCTAATTGCTCTATCTTGGAATAATTTAATTCACGAGACATTCAAACAAAGCGACTAGATGTAAAGGTGGAAACCACACCACACGAACTTGTTTGTGTGATTGCAAATACTGAATTACTAGCTTTATGGACTAACTTATACTGAAAACTTATTCTCAACTATACTCTTCACCTTATTACAACACTTCACCGAGGATTACTAAAAAATATTCACATAGGTGTTGTGTACAAATGCATAAGCATACTAACTTATCTGATTAACTGGATGACTGATAGCTGAATACTGGGCATGTAAGACTGAATTGTACTTAGTCTGAATAATGGGATTGAAACTGTAGAGTATTATGCATATGAGTTAAGGACTGACTGAATAACACAATATAGATGAGCACGAATTTATGAAAACTATATTATTTAACAATGCAAGACCAAGTGTATAATATGATTCTGAAATATACTGTAAACTGAGGTACTAAAATACTGATAACTGAATAGCTAATAACTGTACGCTATGGTCAAGAAAACCTGAAACTAAACTGAGTTACTGATCTAATTAATCGACTGAGATTGACATTATAACTAAGAATGTAACTAAAACTACAATTGATGCAGTAACTAGGACAAAACACACTGTAAGGCATGAGTGTAGAAGTCATGAGTTGCATGACCTCAGTTTGGACTTCATGATTTCATGTAATATACTTTGTACTGCTGAGAGAACTGGAGCTCCTCATACTAGGAACTTGGAAACACACACGACTCTGTGAAAAGTGTGTGAATATAAGCTGTGTTCATGGAGCTGAGACGTAAAGCATGCACAGGTATCATGATGATGGAAGTACAGTCTTTGGAACTGAGGTTAAGACAGGTTGGGCATCATTCACACCCATTACTTTTCTATACATACTAATATTACTACTGAAATCTGAAAGCCTGACTTCCTAAGATATCATAACTGGGCAATTCCTGTATACCATCCGGGCTATGATAGACTGACCCACTGGGGTGAAGGCTAAGAAAGGTTTTGTTAATATCTAGTCCGACCTTAAATTAACTTCTATACAAGGAGTAATAAAAGATAGAGAAACTCCTGGATCTGATGAGACATAAATATGTAAGTTGGAGTCTATAACATACCAATGACAACATTAGGAGAACTTTCCCGATCTTTTCTAGACTGAAGTGCATAAATCCTATTTAGGCGCTGCCCACTGACGACACTAGGAGTGGCGCCCTACTAATTCGGGTGATCGGAATGAGCTAAAGAAAAACTGCACTGACTTCATGGACCAACCTTAGGACAGTCTCAGACTCTGTAACTTGACTCGCTATATCTAAAACACACATCACTGCCGTCCCTACACATACTTTTATGATCCTTACCATATTCTTGGCAAAGCATATTAGTATGAATACCACTTGCACAAATCTGTGTTTTAGAGGGTGGCGCCCTATCATGATTGTCATTCTTGAACCTTGGTATTAGTGTACTAGATGAAGATGGAACTGGGGATGAAAACTTTGAACTAAAGTAAGAGCGGTTACCATTCTCTGACCTTGGCTGGGCAAAACTAAAGCTACCTATTCTGGCTTTTTTATTTTCTCTATCCTTCTTCTTAAGTTTTTTTTCCTTTAATGATGATAGGCGAATTTACGCGCCTATATCAATATATTTTGCCCATATTTTAGCCTAGTTTTGAGAACTAATTATCTATTTCATACACTTTTAGTCCTTTTTCCTGTAAATGAGCTAACAAATGTGATTAGGAAAGTTTCAGGTATAAATGATGCAAAATACAGCAATTTATGGCTTACTTGACGCAAAAGAAAGCTCACAAACGAGATGGAAAGGAGCTGGACGCATAAAGGACTAAATCTGCTGCTTGGAAAATCTGTCCCGGGCTAAAACAGCATTTCTGAAGACTTTGGGGACTTACAGACACAAAGCTGGATTTTTGCCATAATACATTAACCTAGTGCAATTAGGTTATGTGTTTCATTATTCTATTTGGATTATAATTTTGTAACCTTACCCTAGTACATTTGGGTCAAGGATTTCATTAGTATATTAGGATTTGGTTATTTATTTCATTAGCTTAGTAGGAGTAGGATAGGAGTATTATAAATACCCTATCATGTTAGAGATTTTAAAAAAGGACATTCTTACAATTCAATTAACTCTTCACTTAAGACATCTTCCTACAATACATTCTTAATTCTTCATTCTTCTATTCTTAAATTCCACAACAAGAGAATCGTTACTTGCTACGGAATCACCAAAACCACACGCCAAACACCTACTATTCACGCCATCCACCATGCAAAACGTGATATCCTTCGCATTCATGGGTAACTAAATCTCTTAGTTGGGGTTATGGAAGCCGAATGAGTTACTATCTATTGCTATGAGCTTGTGAGTTCAAGACACGTATATTGCTTATATCATTATTCTCTTCATCTTAAACTACATTCTTTGCGGTTCAAACATAAGAACACGCCATTCTAACATCTAACCTGTTCGAGAGAAAGGTTATTTGTCTAGAAAAGAAGACGCATAGACCAACGCCAGTCTAACATTTAACTTGTTCGAGAGAAAGGTTATTTGTCTGGAAAAGAGATAATGTCAAGGTAGTAGGACACCCTTTCCTATTAAAAAGCTAGTGCCGTACCTGGACTAACCTCTTGGAGAATTTGTACCGTTAGACACGCTTTAAGCTCGAGAGAGTTAAAGTGAAATAGTCCTTGTTTAGGTCGAGAGACGCTTGGATTTACCATCGACTACAATTCTCTATAAGCAATTGCATGTCAAGACTCTACACACTCATAGCCAATAGAGACGTATACCTCAGAAGGTGGACATAACCCCAACGCCTCAATTCTCATTGTTTCACAACCTACGAAATACTCTCTTTTTACTTTGTTATTTTCAGCTTTTATTTCATTACTTTGGTTACTTATTACAATCCCCCCTTCTTACGAGACTTGCACCAAAAGTCTATTAATTTTGCTTACTTGTTGACCAAGCTATTCCCTGTGGGATCGACACCCAACCCAGTTGGGTTCTATATTTGCTAACGACCGCTTTACACTCCTACGAGAGCTGCAGATTGAGCGTTATCAAAAATTGGCGCCGTTGCCGAGGAATACAAGTGTCAATCAAGTTCGTGAAAATTACTAGACCCTTTGGTCAAAGATTCTCGTACTTTTACGTTTAGTTTTTGTTTTTGTTTATTGCAGGTTTTTCTTTTAGTGCATGCCCCATACTAGAAGTTCTGGTCAACCGTTATTACCAATCAATCCGGAACCGCAACGAATTAGAAGAATGGAAGCACAAGCGGAAATCGACAGGATGGCTGCTCAACACGAGCAAGCAAGATTAGCTGCTCTTGCCGCTGCTCAAGTCCAACAACAAAACATTGATAATCCTGGACGAGCAACAAATCCTGACGATGAAGATTTAGGAGATGACGAGTTGATCAACCCAAGGCATGGCGCTGAAATGGCAACACCTGCCAACAGACGAGGTCGACAAGCTCGGTACAGATATGATCGCCAACCTTTGCAACCAGCTTTCGACGATGATGATGATGATCTTGATGGTGCCGGAGCCACTGGAGCTATAATTCCACCACCATTAGCGCCCGGAGCCAAGTTCAACATCACTAGCACCATGATTCAGTTATTGCAACTCAAGGGATTATTTGGTGGACTAGCAGGCGATGATCCGAATATGCATCTCATCAACTTTATTTCTACATGCAAGTCTTTCGACAATCCTGGAGTTGGTCAGAATGCTATTCGATTACGTCTATTTCCATTGTCTCTGTCTGGGGAGGCAACATTATGGTTGAATGGGCTGACTCCTGATTCTATTACAAATTGGAGGCAATTGAGAGACGCTTTCCTAGAAAGATTCTTTCCGCCATCCAAGAGGGCTCAATTGAGAGATGAAATCAGCAACTTTCGTCAGCTTCCCTCTGAAGCTCTTCACGAAACATGGGAGAGGTTCAAGACAAAGCTAGCGAGATGCCCAAACCATCACATGACTAATGTTCACCTCATGGAGATCTTGTATAGAGCCTTGAATTCAGTAACTAAACCAGTGGTGGACAACGCAGCTGGAGGTTCTTTTATGGACCTCACCTTTGGTCAAGCAAGCAACATGCTAGATCGTATGACGAAACAAAGTAGAGCTTGGCATACCAGGGACTCTGAGGTAGCAAGCCCCACTTTATCTATTGGCATGTCTGCAGATCAAAGAAGGAGAGAAGAAGAACGTGATCAAGATATGGCGCACATGAAAACCCAAATGGATCTTCTTACAAAGCATCTATTAGGGAAGACTGAAAAAGTGAAATCTATTGCGTCAAAAGGAAGAGACGAATCTGATTCAGAAGAGGAGGCCAACTACTTGAACAATCAGGGTGGTTTCCGTGGGAATGCCCAAGGAAACCAAGGTCAGAACTATTATGATAAATCTGGAGGTAAAGACCAAGGTAGTTGGAAGAAAAATAATGAAAATAGTGGTTTGTACGTTCCCCCTGGTAGACGTGATACCACCACATCCAATTCTATGGAAGACATGATGGCTAAGTTATTGAAAGGAGTGGAAGCGACGAGCGCGGGAGTTAAGGAGGTGATTGACGATTTGGCCTCCATGAAGCAATTAGTTGATTCTCATTCCACTTCTATCAAGCAACTAGAGCAGCAATTCAGTCAACTTTCAGCAGCACTCAACCAAAGAAAAGCCGGCACCTTGCCTAGCGATACTGTGCAAAATCCAAGGACTGATGGGTCATGCATGGCCATCACTACGAGGAGTGGTAAGGTGCTGGAAACTTCAGCAGAAGGCAAGCAAGTAGTTGACCGAACAGCAGACATGGACGCCACGCCTAGTGACGCCACTAGGGAAGACGCCGCAATATCCACTTCCAACGTCAAGGACGTGTTGCCTAGTGACGTGCAGCATGAAAAAAATAATAAACGGAAGCAAGAGGAGAAGAAAGCCATGGAAAGAACACTTCCATACCCACCACCACCTTTTCCACAAAGATTGAAGAAGGTGGCCGATGACACTAAGTTCAGCAAATTTATGACCATGTTGAAGCAGCTAACTATTAATGTCCCATTGGTAGAGGCACTTGAACAAATGCCTGGGTATGCGAAGTTTATGAAAGATATTTTGACTAAAAAGAGGGCAGCAAGCTATGAGCTGAAAGAAGATGTGCATCATTGTAGTGCAATAGCTACCCGATCCATAGTTCAGAAGAAGGCCGACCCCGGAGCTTTCACTATTCCTTGCACCGTCGGATATTTGGACTTTGCCAAAGCATTATGTGACTTAGGAGCCAGCATCAACTTGATGCCATTATCAATCTACAAGAAGTTGGGGTTAGGAGATCCTACACCAACTAATATGAAGCTTGTTATGGCGGATAGGTCGGTAAAACGACCGGTTGGTATTCTATGCGATGTCTTGGTGAAGGTATCTTCATTCATATTTCCAGCAGACTTTGTCATCTTGGATTGCGAAGCAGATTCAGAGGTTCCCATAATCTTGGGACGCCCTTTCCTTGCTACGGGAAGTGTGCTCATAGATTTGAGAGCTAATGAGCTTTCATTCCGAATAAATGATGAAGTGGTGCGCTTTGATGTTTGCAAATCAATGAAGCAACCCAAAGATCTAAGTGTATTTTCTGTGGCTGATGTTGTCGTTGATGACGAGGATGAGTTACTTGCTGAAGAGCAAATTCTTGATGATCCTTTGGAGGTTTTGCTCATGGAAGAAGATGATGATGATGCTGAAATTTCTGAAGATGATATTTGTGCTCTATCGGGATTAGGAGCATATCGCTATCCTCCTAAGAAGCTGGATCTTGATCTCAAGAATCGACCCACACCACCAGCTAAGCCATCTATTGAAGAACCACCCACATTAAAATTAAAGGAGCTGCCAAGCCATTTGAAGTATGCATTCTTAGGAAGCGGAAACACTCTTCCAGTCATAGTGGCAGCCGATTTAGGTGAGCAACAAGTTGCAGCTCTTATTGCAATTTTACGCAAGTATATTAGAGCTATTGGATGGACCATTGCGGATATCCTTGGTATTCCACCTGGGATTTGCACTCATAAAATTCAGCTCCAAGAAAAGTGCACACCCACCATCGAACACCAAAGACGTCTAAACCCACCAATGCAAGAGGTGGTGAAGAAGGAGATTATCAAGTGGTTAGACGCAGGAGTTGTGTATCCTATTTCTGATAGTACATGGGTAAGCCCAGTACAATGTGTTCCCAAGAAAGGAGGTATGACGGTGGTTGCGAATGCAAAGAATGAGCTTATTCCACTCAGGCCCGTAACTGGATGGAGAGTATGCATGGACTACCGCAAGCTGAATTCTTGGACTCTCAAGGATCACTTCCCCATGCCATTTATGGACCAAATGCTAGATCGATTAGCGGGAAAAGGATGGTTTTGCTTTCTTGATGGTTATTCAGGTTATAATCAGATTTTTATTGCACCAGAAGACCAAGAGAAGACAACGTTTACATGCCCATATGGTACGTTTGCCTTCAAACGTATGCCATTCGGGTTATGTAACGCACCAGCCACCTTTCAGCGATGTATGATGTCTATTTTCTCTGATATGGTAGAAGACACTTTGGAGGTATTTATGGACGACTTTTCAGTTGTTGGGGAGTCTTTCGAAGCATGTTTGGTGAATTTAAGCATGGCATTACAAAGATGTGTAGAGTTCAACCTTGTGCTGAATTGGGAGAAGTGCCACTTCATGGTAAAAGAAGGAATTGTTCTTGGGCACAAGATCTCCGAAAGAGGAATAGAGGTTGATCGCGCCAAAATAGAGGTAATTGAGAAGCTACCACCTCCAAGTTCGGTGAAGGGAGTTCGTAGTTTTCTTGGCCATGCTGGGTTTTATCGTAGATTCATCAAAGACTTCTCCAAAATTTCTAGTCCATTATGCAAGCTATTGGAGAAAGATGCGAAGTTTGACTTTAATGATGATTGCTTAAAGGCATTTGAATGCCTTAAAGAAAAACTCATTGAAGCCCCTATCATGGTAACACCAGATTGGACGCTCCCGTTCGAAGTCATGTGTGATGCTAGTGGTGTAGCCGTTGGTGTTGTTCTTGGACAGAGAAAGGAGAAATTATTTCATCCTATCTACTATGCGAGTAAGGTCCTCAATGAAGCCCAAAGGAACTACACCGTCACTGAACAAGAGCTATTAGCGGTTGTGTATGCGTTTGAGAAGTTCCGCGCCTACCTATTAGGTACTAAAGTGATCGTTCATACAGACCATGCAGCTCTTAGGTATCTAATGACAAAGAAGGATGCAAAACCAAGGCTGATTCGATGGGTGTTGCTGCTGCAAGAGTTTGATTTCGAAGTCAAAGATAGAAGAGGTTGCGAGAACCAAGTGGCTGATCACCTATCTAGACTTGAGAATGAGTATGTGGCGCAATCAGAAAATCAGATTGGCGATGCATTCCCTGACGAGGAAATACTAGCGACAACAATGGAGAACTTACCATGGTATGCCGACTTTGCAAATTTCGTGGTGAGTAATGTGTTACCTTCCAATTTATCTTACCACCAGAAGAGGAAGTTTATGCATGACGTTCAGCACTATTATTGGGATGAGCCTTATTTGTTTCGAAGATGCGCGGATGGTATCATTCGACGATGTATATCCCATGAAGAAGTGCCCACTATATTAGAAGCATGCCACACTTCGCAAGTTGGAGGCCATCATGCAGGGAGTCGAACAGCAAGAAAAGTCTTGCAAAGTGGTTATTATTGGCCTACAATATTCAGAGATGCACACGACTATGTGAGAAGGTGTGACCAATGCCAACGTCAAGGTGCTATTTCAAAACACCATGAAATGCCCATGTCCAAAATTCTGGAGGTAGAACTCTTTGATGTATGGGGTATTGATTTCATGGGACCATTCGTGAATTCGTTTGGAATGAAGTACATCTTGGTTGCTGTGGATTATGTGTCGAAATGGGTTGAAGCTGTAGCATTGGCCGATAACGAAGGAAAGCGTGTTGTAGCGTTTTTAAAGAAGAATATCTTCTCTCGCTTTGGGGTACCTCGTACTATCATAAGTGATGGAGGATCTCACTTCTGCAACAAGCTATTCAAATCTGTATTGGCCAAGTATGGAGTCAAGCAACACAAGGTAGCTACGCCTTATCATCCCCAAACTAGTGGACAAGTAGAGGTTTCCAATCGTGAGATCAAGCAAATCCTTGCCAAGACGGTCAATGCGAATCGGAAGGATTGGTCTCGGAAGCTAGATGATGCACTATGGGCGTATAGGACTGCATTCAAGACACCCATTGGTATGTCACCTTATCAGCTAGTTTATGGGAAGGCTTGTCATCTACCCATTGAGCTTGAATACAAGGCATTATGGGCATTGAAGCACTTGAATCTGAATTGGGATGATGTGAAGAACCTGAGGTTGGAGCAGCTGAACGAGCTAGATGAATTCCGTCTCCATGCATATGAAAGATCAGATTTATACAAGGAGCGGATGAAGAAGTATCACGATCAGCGGATTGTTCGACGACACTTCCAAAAAGGTGACATGGTACTACTCTTTAACTCCAGATTCAAGCTCTTCCCAGGTAAGTTAAAATCAAAGTGGTCTGGTCCATTTAAAGTCACCCACGTCTACTCGTCTGGAGTAGTCGAATTGGCAAATAATGAGGGTGTTATCTTCAAGGTGAATGGCCAACGTGTTAAGCCATATATCGGTCCTCTTGACTCGATGAATGACATGGCCATCACTTATCTCGACGAAGTCTAAGTACTCGAGATTACTACGTCGAGCCACGACAATAAATAAGGCGCTAGATGGGAGGCAACCCTTCGTTTTATTGTTTTATCGTTTTGTCGTTTTAGTATTTTTTTTCTTTTTGATAAATGAAAATCCAAAAATAAGAGTCGTGCCACGACCAAAACTAAGGCGCTTGGTGGGAGGCAACCCATCGTACTAATCGTTTTCATTTGTTTGAGCAAATATAGGTGTAAGAAGTATGCAACGAGGAGATTGATTTCAATTGACGATTTGGTCGCATTGTATGGTAAAGTCGGTAAGTTAGGAATGGTGATGCATAAGGCTATGGATTGAGCCTTTCTCACGTCATAATAGGCTTCGAGAAAGGCTAGGCCTTGGTAAAAATAGGTCACGAACGATGCACAACCTATTCTATAGCCTAAGGACTCGGAATCTAGTGTGCAATACACTATGCGCCGCCTATTCCTAGGTGTGCTTTTGACTATGCGCCGCCTATGCTATGGCATTTGAGATACTGAGACCAAATGCCATACCATATGCGCCGCATATGCCTATATATGCCATACTATGTGCGGCGCATATGTCCCATTATGCCATGGACAATGCGCCGCATATACATGTGATATGCCGAGGGATATGCGCCGCATATAGGGTGATTTTGTCCCCAAATCCGATTGTAAATGGGTCATAACCCGACCCATACTCCTCCTATATAAAGGGGACTTGGTTTTTTATCACAAACACATTAGAAGTAACCCTAAAGGCGCCGCATATCATCCCAAATCCTCTCAAATTTTTCTTCCTTTGTTCTTCCAATCCACAACAACTTCTCCACAATCTTCAAGCAAGTAAGTGCTCTCTTATTCTTCATCTATTTATCGTAAGTACTACTTTACTATGCTTATTATAAAATGCTAACTCATGAGAGATTGGTGGTGATGTTCATGTGTGTGGATAATTGTTGCAAAATCGTGTGATTGATTATATACGTATGGAATTCATGACTTGTTTCCGACTTGAATTTTGTTTCAATGGCATTGTTGTGATACTTGCTGAACATATGTGGCCATGAATATTGATTGAGAGTGTTGTTTGGATGCTTGCATGATTAACCATCCCGGCCATCGGGATAAGGTTATAGTGACTATCGACTTAGGTGGAGGTGTTTGTTGTTTGAATAGCAATTCCATGTGGTAACCCCTATGTTGTAACGTTGCTATATACACCATGCAAGTCGTCCAAATGGCTGCTCATGAGTGATGTAATACTGATTTTCTTGTCGGAATACAATCCTAAGACGTATGTCGACGACGTCTGAGTACTCGACCACGTTCACTTCACCGATTTGTGCCAACAAGATTAAGTGTGGGGTGGTACCCCTAATGCTTGCATATAGATTGTCTAAAGTGCGATTGTGCTGCATCTAACATTATTTCTAGTCTCAGGTTCAATGGCACCGAAAGCAAGGCAAGGCAAGGAGAAGGCTACCACGACCCGCAAGGACAAAAAGAGAAGCCGAAAAGACCAAGGCGAATCATCTTCCGCACACCTACCACGCAGAATGTTCGGAATCAAATGGGTTCTTGAGGAAGAAGCCAAGGCATGGTACAACAGCAACAAAGAAAAGAAATATGTGCACGTCGACTTAATCAACAAGGAGACCTTAGCAAAGAAGGAGCCGCAACTGTTGGCTAAGATAATGGCTTTGAAGCTGGATTTCATCTTCCGTGACATGGGAGAGTGCAATCTTGACTTGACAAGAGAGTTTTATGCCAACTGGTCGCCAAACACAACAGGCAACGAAGTCAAAATTCGGGGCCAAGTGTTACAGCTTACAGCGGATTGGATCAACTCGTTTCTAGGCCTACCTTCGGTCGACACTGAACCATACAAAGAGCTGTACATCAGGCCTCCTTACAGAGCTATAAGACACACGCTTTGTGGAAGCAGATCGATGGCAAGATGGGGCAGACATAAGGAAACAGGCCGTCACAACACATTCCCCTATGCTCCACTAAATAGGGAAGCAAGAATCTGGCTGCGCATTGTCAACTCATGCCTCATTCCTGGGACGCAATACACAAAGATATCGAGAGATAGAGTGTGTCTAGTTTATGCATTGATGACAAATGTCCCTATCAACTTTGGGGCAATCATTCGATCGACCATGAGAAAAGCCAGACTCCACAGCAGGTCCCATTTCACATTCGGCAATTTGTTGACAGCAATGTTGCGGAAGGAGGATATAGAAGAGGAACCAGCTGACCACAAACTCCCACATACCCCAAAGAAGGTTGACCTCACCAAGGTCAAAGATGCTGAAACCACGCATGGAGTCAACCTTACCACTGCGGAGAGACATGCTCGTGACGAGAGTTTCTTCCGTCATCTCTATGGCATGACGAGATTCACTATGATGAGTGGTGGACGTATTCCAACTGCTGAAGAGCTCCAACAGTTGGACCACGACTACCCAATGAACAGACATGCCCGGGAGATGTGTGGAGTGGGAGTCTATTTCGAGGAACCTCTTGATGATGACGTGCCAACTGATGATGATAGACGCTTGCCTGATTCTGATGCTGAGGAGAACTCTGCCGATGACTCTTACGATGACTCGGACGAAGGGGGTATGACCCCCGACATTGAGGAAGAGTCCGACTAATCAGGTTCTTCGACTTTATTTTCCACTGAGGGCAGTGTCTAGTCTAAGTGTGGGGTGTCGGCAGAATCTGCATGCTATGTTTGTATGTTTGCTCTTGTTTATTTTGTTTTGAGTCCAAATTTTTTATTTTTTATTTTCGTGTGACGTTTTTTTTATTTTTTTATTTTTTAAGAGTAAAATTTTTCTAGCTACGCATGAAATTATTTGGATAGGCAGCATGAGATTAGAACAAGAGTATGTGCTACAATTGTGACTATTGAGACATTTAGGCTCTAGTTGTGACTCATTATGTGATATTGTGTGATTCAATTCCTTCAATTGATTGGGTCGAGAGTCTATATTACTTCCAAGCAAGTCGACCATGTGCCTTGTGTGTGTGAGATTAATAGTATATTCTATGTTTGTGGCTGATGCTAGAACTTGCCTGGTATGTATGCAAAGCGAAAATAAGGAATGTAAGTTTAGGATATGATTTAGGCATTTCTTTGGCAACCTATATTTGTTTACCTTCAGTTTTACCTACCCATGAACATCATCCTAGTTAAACCCTTTTGAGCCTTTAGCCTATTTCTTTGACAACCTTGTATGTAAGCCTAATCTATTTCTTTCAAGACCATAATTTGATCCAAATTCCTAAGTGCTTTAAAGTGAATAAGTCATGTGACAACATAAGAGGAAATTGGGTGAGTATGATGCTTTAAATTGTAAAGGTTCTTGAAGGTGTTATGAAAAAGAAAAAAAATGCTATCATAGGAGGTACGTTGTGAAAAGAAATAGGACAAGAAAGCTGAAAAGTGAGTTGTGCTTAAAATTGAAAAACAAAAGATGATAACAAGGGTGGAAAAATAAAATAAAGAAAGGTTGAAAGAAAAAAGTGTCAATGATACAATGTGATGTATTAAAGTGCTTAGGAACTTAGTCACTATTTCTGGCCAAAATAGTCCTACCCATCCCTTAGCCTACATTACAACCATCTAAAGACCTACTTGATCCTAATCTTAACATTCCGACATTTAGTAGAGTACTACATTAAAGGCAAGCTTATGGTCATTAGTTGCTACATGTGAATTCTTTGTGAGAGTGAGTGCAAGGATACTTTGCTACCCATGTTTGAAAAATATGCTATATTTGTGAGTGATTATGGGTGCTATATTGTGAGACACACATGGTTGATGAGTTTTGGATAGTTGTATATGATTCTATGTACCTTAACGTTTGCATGCGAGTTGATCACCATCACGAGTCTATGCTTGAGGTTAAATTGTTTCTACTTATAATCGGAAAGCTACTCTTCGTTGATAATTGTTGTGCTTGTCTTGAAGAATGTTTTGTGTTGTTTCTGTAAAAACCTTAAGTCAATGCTTAGAAGGACATGATATGTTGTTCGAGGACGAACAAAACTCTAAGTGTGGGGTGTTGATGATAGGCGAATTTACGCGCCTATATCAATATATTTTGCCCATATTTTAGCCTAGTTTTGAGAACTAATTATCTATTTCATACACTTTTAGTCCTTTTTCCTGTAAATGAGCTAACAAATGTGATTAGGAAAGTTTCAGGTATAAATGATGCAAAATACAACAATTTATGGCTTACTTGACGCAAAAGAAAGCTCACAAACGAGATGGAAAGGAGCTGGACGCATAAAGGACTAAATCTGCTGCTTGGAAAATCTGTCCCGGGCTAAAACAGCATTTCTGAAGACTTTGGGGACTTACAGACACAAAGCTGGATTTTTGCCATAATACATTAACCTAGTGCAATTAGGTTATGTGTTTCATTATTCTATTTGGATTATAATTTTGTAACCTTACCCTAGTACATTTGGGTCAAGGATTTCATTAGTATATTACGATTTGGTTATTTATTTCATTAGCTTAGTAGGAGTAGGATAGGAGTATTATAAATACCCTATCATGTTAGAGATTTTAAAAAAGGACATTCTTACAATTCAATTAACTCTTCACTTAAGACATCTTCCTACAATACATTCTTAATTCTTCATTCTTCTATTCTTAAATTCCACAACAAGAGAATCGTTACTTGCTACGGAATCACCAAAACCACACGCCAAACACCTACTATTCACGCCATCCACCATGCAAAACGTGATATCCTTCGCATTCATGGGTAACTAAATCTCTTAGTTGGGGTTATGGAAGCCGAATGAGTTACTATCTATTGCTATGAGCTTGTGAGTTCAAGACACGTATATTGCTTATATCATTATTCTCTTCATCTTAAACTACATTCTTTGCGGTTCAAACACAAGAACACGCCATTCTAACATCTAACCTGTTCGAGAGAAAGGTTATTTGTCTAGAAAAGAAGACGCATAGACCAACGCCAGTCTAACATTTAACTTGTTCGAGAGAAAGGTTATTTGTCTGGAAAAGAGATAATGTCAAGGTAGTAGGACACCCTTTCCTATTAAAAAGCTAGTGCCGTACCTGGACTAACCTCTTGGAGAATTTGTACCGTTAGACACGCTTTAAGCTCGAGAGAGTTAAAGTGAAATAGTCCTTGTTTAGGTCGAGAGACGCTTGGATTTACCATCGACTACAATTCTCTATAAGCAATTGCATGTCAAGACTCTACACACTCATAGCCAATAGAGACGTATACCTCAGAAGGTGGACATAACCCCAACGCCTCAATTCTCATTGTTTCACAACCTACGAAATACTCTCTTTTTACTTTGTTATTTTCAGCTTTTATTTCATTACTTTGGTTACTTATTACAATCCCCCCTTCTTACGAGACTTGCACCAAAAGTCTATTAATTTTGCTTACTTGTTGACCAAGCTATTCCCTGTGGGATCGACACCCAACCCAGTTGGGTTCTATATTTGCTAACGACCGCTTTACACTCCTACGAGAGCTGTAGATTGAGCGTTATCAAAAATTGGCGCCGTTGCCGAGGAATACAAGTGTCAATCAAGTTCGTGAAAATTACTAGACCCTTTGGTCAAAGATTCTCGTACTTTTACGTTTAGTTTTTGTTTTTGTTTATTGCAGGTTTTTCTTTTAGTGCATGCCCCATACTAGAAGTTCTGGTCAACCGTTATTACCAATCAATCCGGAACCGCAACGAATTAGAAGAATGGAAGCACAAGCGGAAATCGACAGGATGGCTGCTCAACACGAGCAAGCAAGATTAGCTGCTCTTGCCGCTGCTCAAGTCCAACAACAAAACATTGATAATCCTGGACGAGCAACAAATCCTGACGATGAAGATTTAGGAGATGACGAGTTGATCAACCCAAGGCATGGCGCTGAAATGGCAACACCTGCCAACAGACGAGGTCGACAAGCTCGGTACAGATATGATCGCCAACCTTTGCAACCAGCTTTCGACGATGATGATGATGATCTTGATGGTGCCGGAGCCACTGGAGCTATAATTCCACCACCATTAGCGCCCGGAGCCAAGTTCAACATCACTAGCACCATGATTCAGTTATTGCAACTCAAGGGATTATTTGGTGGACTAGCAGGCGATGATCCGAATATGCATCTCATCAACTTTATTTCTACATGCAAGTCTTTCGACAATCCTGGAGTTGGTCAGAATGCTATTCGATTACGTCTATTTCCATTGTCTCTGTCTGGGGAGGCAACATTATGGTTGAATGGGCTGACTCCTGATTCTATTACAAATTGGAGGCAATTGAGAGACGCTTTCCTAGAAAGATTCTTTCCGCCATCCAAGAGGGCTCAATTGAGAGATGAAATCAGCAACTTTCGTCAGCTTCCCTCTGAAGCTCTTCACGAAACATGGGAGAGGTTCAAGACAAAGCTAGCGAGATGCCCAAACCATCACATGACTAATGTTCACCTCATGGAGATCTTGTATAGAGCCTTGAATTCAGTAACTAAACCAGTGGTGGACAACGCAGCTGGAGGTTCTTTTATGGACCTCACCTTTGGTCAAGCAAGCAACATGCTAGATCGTATGACGAAACAAAGTAGAGCTTGGCATACCAGGGACTCTGAGGTAGCAAGCCCCACTTTATCTATTGGCATGTCTGCAGATCAAAGAAGGAGAGAAGAAGAACGTGATCAAGATATGGCGCACATGAAAACCCAAATGGATCTTCTTACAAAGCATCTATTAGGGAAGACTGAAAAAGTGAAATCTATTGCGTCAAAAGGAAGAGACGAATCTGATTCAGAAGAGGAGGCCAACTACTTGAACAATCAGGGTGGTTTCCGTGGGAATGCCCAAGGAAACCAAGGTCAGAACTATTATGATAAATCTGGAGGTAAAGACCAAGGTAGTTGGAAGAAAAATAATGAAAATAGTGGTTTGTACGTTCCCCCTGGTAGACGTGATACCACCACATCCAATTCTATGGAAGACATGATGGCTAAGTTATTGAAAGGAGTGGAAGCGATGAGCGCGGGAGTTAAGGAGGTGATTGACGATTTGGCCTCCATGAAGCAATTAGTTGATTCTCATTCCACTTCTATCAAGCAACTAGAGCAGCAATTCAGTCAACTTTCAGCAGCACTCAACCAAAGAAAAGCCGGCACCTTGCCTAGCGATACTGTGCAAAATCCAAGGACTGATGGGTCATGCATGGCCATCACTACGAGGAGTGGTAAGGTGCTGGAAACTTCAGCAGAAGGCAAGCAAGTAGTTGACCGAACAACAGACATGGACGCCACGCCTAGTGACGCCACTAGGGAAGACGCCGCAATATCCACTTCCAACGTCAAGGACGTGTTGCCTAGTGACGTGCAGCATGAAAAAAATAATAAACGGAAGCAAGAGGAGAAGAAAGCCATGGAAAGAACACTTCCATACCCACCACCACCTTTTCCACAAAGATTGAAGAAGGTGGCCGATGACACTAAGTTCAGCAAATTTATGACCATGTTGAAGCAGCTAACTATTAATGTCCCATTGGTAGAGGCACTTGAACAAATGCCTGGGTATGCGAAGTTTATGAAAGATATTTTGACTAAAAAGAGGGCAGCAAGCTATGAGCTGAAAGAAGATGTGCATCATTGTAGTGCAATAGCTACCCGATCCATAGTTCAGAAGAAGGCCGACCCCGGAGCTTTCACTATTCCTTGCACCGTCGGATATTTGGACTTTGCCAAAGCATTATGTGACTTAGGAGCCAGCATCAACTTGATGCCATTATCAATCTACAAGAAGTTGGGGTTAGGAGATCCTACACCAACTAATATGAAGCTTGTTATGGCGGATAGGTCGGTAAAACGACCGGTTGGTATTCTATGCGATGTCTTGGTGAAGGTATCTTCATTCATATTTCCAGCAGACTTTGTCATCTTGGATTGCGAAGCAGATTCAGAGGTTCCCATAATCTTGGGACGCCCTTTCCTTGCTACGGGAAGTGTGCTCATAGATTTGAGAGCTAATGAGCTTTCATTCCGAATAAATGATGAAGTGGTGCGCTTTGATGTTTGCAAATCAATGAAGCAACCCAAAGATCTAAGTGTATTTTCTGTGGCTGATGTTGTCGTTGATGACGAGGATGAGTTACTTGCTGAAGAGCAAATTCTTGATGATCCTTTGGAGGTTTTGCTCATGGAAGAAGATGATGATGATGCTGAAATTTCTGAAGATGATATTTGTGCTCTATCGGGATTAGGAGCATATCGCTATCCTCCTAAGAAGCTGGATCTTGATCTCAAGAATCGACCCACACCACCAGCTAAGCCATCTATTGAAGAACCACCCACATTAAAATTAAAGGAGCTGCCAAGCCATTTGAAGTATGCATTCTTAGGAAGCGGAAACACTCTTCCAGTCATAGTGGCAGCCGATTTAGGTGAGCAACAAGTTGCAGCTCTTATTGCAATTTTACGCAAGTATATTAGAGCTATTGGATGGACCATTGCGGATATCCTTGGTATTCCACCTGGGATTTGCACTCATAAAATTCAGCTCCAAGAAAAGTGCACACCCACCATCGAACACCAAAGACGTCTAAACCCACCAATGCAAGAGGTGGTGAAGAAGGAGATTATCAAGTGGTTAGACGCAGGAGTTGTGTATCCTATTTCTGATAGTACATGGGTAAGCCCAGTACAATGTGTTCCCAAGAAAGGAGGTATGACGGTGGTTGCGAATGCAAAGAATGAGCTTATTCCACTCAGGCCCGTAACTGGATGGAGAGTATGCATGGACTACCGCAAGCTGAATTCTTGGACTCTCAAGGATCACTTCCCCATGCCATTTATGGACCAAATGCTAGATCGATTAGCGGGAAAAGGATGGTTTTGCTTTCTTGATGGTTATTCAGGTTATAATCAGATTTTTATTGCACCAGAAGACCAAGAGAAGACAACGTTTACATGCCCATATGGTACGTTTGCCTTCAAACGTATGCCATTCGGGTTATGTAACGCACCAGCCACCTTTCAGCGATGTATGATGTCTATTTTCTCTGATATGGTAGAAGACACTTTGGAGGTATTTATGGACGACTTTTCAGTTGTTGGGGAGTCTTTCGAAGCATGTTTGGTGAATTTAAGCATGGCATTACAAAGATGTGTAGAGTTCAACCTTGTGCTGAATTGGGAGAAGTGCCACTTCATGGTAAAAGAAGGAATTGTTCTTGGGCACAAGATCTCCGAAAGAGGAATAGAGGTTGATCGCGCCAAAATAGAGGTAATTGAGAAGCTACCACCTCCAAGTTCGGTGAAGGGAGTTCGTAGTTTTCTTGGCCATGCTGGGTTTTATCGTAGATTCATCAAAGACTTCTCCAAAATTTCTAGTCCATTATGCAAGCTATTGGAGAAAGATGCGAAGTTTGACTTTAATGATGATTGCTTAAAGGCATTTGAATGCCTTAAAGAAAAACTCATTGAAGCCCCTATCATGGTAACACCAGATTGGACGCTCCCGTTCGAAGTCATGTGTGATGCTAGTGGTGTAGCCGTTGGTGTTGTTCTTGGACAGAGAAAGGAGAAATTATTTCATCCTATCTACTATGCGAGTAAGGTCCTCAATGAAGCCCAAAGGAACTACACCGTCACTGAACAAGAGCTATTAGCGGTTGTGTATGCGTTTGAGAAGTTCCGCGCCTACCTATTAGGTACTAAAGTGATCGTTCATACAGACCATGCAGCTCTTAGGTATCTAATGACAAAGAAGGATGCAAAACCAAGGCTGATTCGATGGGTGTTGCTGCTGCAAGAGTTTGATTTCGAAGTCAAAGATAGAAGAGGTTGCGAGAACCAAGTGGCTGATCACCTATCTAGACTTGAGAATGAGTATGTGGCGCAATCAGAAAATCAGATTGGCGATGCATTCCCTGACGAGGAAATACTAGCGACAACAATGGAGAACTTACCATGGTATGCCGACTTTGCAAATTTCGTGGTGAGTAATGTGTTACCTTCCAATTTATCTTACCACCAGAAGAGGAAGTTTATGCATGACGTTCAGCACTATTATTGGGATGAGCCTTATTTGTTTCGAAGATGCGCGGATGGTATCATTCGACGATGTATATCCCATGAAGAAGTGCCCACTATATTAGAAGCATGCCACACTTCGCAAGTTGGAGGCCATCATGCAGGGAGTCGAACAGCAAGAAAAGTCTTGCAAAGTGGTTATTATTGGCCTACAATATTCAGAGATGCACACGACTATGTGAGAAGGTGTGACCAATGCCAACGTCAAGGTGCTATTTCAAAACACCATGAAATGCCCATGTCCAAAATTCTGGAGGTAGAACTCTTTGATGTATGGGGTATTGATTTCATGGGACCATTCGTGAATTCGTTTGGAATGAAGTACATCTTGGTTGCTGTGGATTATGTGTCGAAATGGGTTGAAGCTGTAGCATTGGCCGATAACGAAGGAAAGCGTGTTGTAGCGTTTTTAAAGAAGAATATCTTCTCTCGCTTTGGGGTACCTCGTACTATCATAAGTGATGGAGGATCTCACTTCTGCAACAAGCTATTCAAATCTGTATTGGCCAAGTATGGAGTCAAGCAACACAAGGTAGCTACGCCTTATCATCCCCAAACTAGTGGACAAGTAGAGGTTTCCAATCGTGAGATCAAGCAAATCCTTGCCAAGACGGTCAATGCGAATCGGAAGGATTGGTCTCGGAAGCTAGATGATGCACTATGGGCGTATAGGACTGCATTCAAGACACCCATTGGTATGTCACCTTATCAGCTAGTTTATGGGAAGGCTTGTCATCTACCCATCGAGCTTGAATACAAGGCATTATGGGCATTGAAGCACTTGAATCTGAATTGGGATGATGTGAAGAACCTGAGGTTGGAGCAGCTGAACGAGCTAGATGAATTCCGTCTCCATGCATATGAAAGATCAGATTTATACAAGGAGCGGATGAAGAAGTATCACGATCAGCGGATTGTTCGACGACACTTCCAAAAAGGTGACATGGTACTACTCTTTAACTCCAGATTCAAGCTCTTCCCAGGTAAGTTAAAATCAAAGTGGTCTGGTCCATTTAAAGTCACCCACGTCTACTCGTCTGGAGTAGTCGAATTGGCAAATAATGAGGGTGTTATCTTCAAGGTGAATGGCCAACGTGTTAAGCCATATATCGTTCCTCTTGACTCGATGAATGACATGGCCATCACTTATCTCGACGAAGTCTAAGTACTCGAGATTACTACGTCGAGCCACGACAATAAATAAGGCGCTAGATGGGAGGCAACCCTTCGTTTTATTGTTTTATCGTTTTGTCGTTTTAGTATTTTTTTTCTTTTTGATAAATGAAAATCCAAAAATAAGAGTCGTGCCACGACCAAAACTAAGGCGCTTGGTGGGAGGCAACCCATCGTACTAATCGTTTTCATTTGTTTGAGCAAATATAGGTGTAAGAAGTATGCAACGAGGAGATTGATTTCAATTGACGATTTGGTCGCATTGTATGGTAAAGTCGGTAAGTTAGGAATGGTGATGCATAAGGCTATGGATTGAGCCTTTCTCACGTCATAATAGGCTTCGAGAAAGGCTAGGCCTTGGTAAAAATAGGTCACGAACGATGCACAACCTATTCTATAGCCTAAGGACTCGGAATCTAGTGTGCAATACACTATGCGCCGCCTATTCCTAGGTGTGCTTTTGACTATGCGCCGCCTATGCTATGGCATTTGAGATACTGAGACCAAATGCCATACCATATGCGCCGCATATGCCTATATATGCCATACTATGTGCGGCGCATATGTCCCATTATGCCATGGACAATGCGCCGCATATACATGTGATATGCCGAGGGATATGCGCCGCATATAGGGTGATTTTGTCCCCAAATCCGATTGTAAATGGGTCATAACCCGACCCATACTCCTCCTATATAAAGGGGACTTGGTTTTTTATCACAAACACATTAGAAGTAACCCTAAAGGCGCCGCATATCATCCCAAATCCTCTCAAATTTTTCTTCCTTTGTTCTTCCAATCCACAACAACTTCTCCACAATCTTCAAGCAAGTAAGTGCTCTCTTATTCTTCATCTATTTATCGTAAGTACTACTTTACTATGCTTATTATAAAATGCTAACTCATGAGAGATTGGTGGTGATGTTCATGTGTGTGGATAATTGTTGCAAAATCGTGTGATTGATTATATACGTATGGAATTCATGACTTGTTTCCGACTTGAATTTTGTTTCAATGGCATTGTTGTGATACTTGCTGAACATATGTGGCCATGAATATTGATTGAGAGTGTTGTTTGGATGCTTGCATGATTAACCATCCCGGCCATCGGGATAAGGTTATAGTGACTATCGACTTAGGTGGAGGTGTTTGTTGTTTGAATAGCAATTCCATGTGGTAACCCCTATGTTGTAACGTTGCTATATACACCATGCAAGTCGTCCAAATGGCTGCTCATGAGTGATGTAATACTGATTTTCTTGTCGGAATACAATCCTAAGACGTATGTCGACGACGTCTGAGTACTCGACCACGTTCACTTCACCGATTTGTGCCAACAAGATTAAGTGTGGGGTGGTACCCCTAATGCTTGCATATAGATTGTCTAAAGTGCGATTGTGCTGCATCTAACATTATTTCTAGTCTCAGGTTCAATGGCACCGAAAGCAAGGCAAGGCAAGGAGAAGGCTACCACGACCCGCAAGGACAAAAAGAGAAGCCGAAAAGACCAAGGCGAATCATATTCCGCACACCTACCACGCAGAATGTTCGGAATCAAATGGGTTCTTGAGGAAGAAGCCAAGGCATGGTACAACAGCAACAAAGAAAAGAAATATGTGCACGTCGACTTAATCAACAAGGAGACCTTAGCAAAGAAGGAGCCGCAACTGTTGGCTAAGATAATGGCTTTGAAGCTGGATTTCATCTTCCGTGACATGGGAGAGTGCAATCTTGACTTGACAAGAGAGTTTTATGCCAACTGGTCGCCAAACACAACAGGCAACGAAGTCAAAATTCGGGGCCAAGTGTTACAGCTTACAGCGGATTGGATCAACTCGTTTCTAGGCCTACCTTCGGTCGACACTGCACCATACAAAGAGCTGTACATCAGGCCTCCTTACAGAGCTATAAGACACACGCTTTGTGGAAGCAGATCGATGGCAAGATGGGGCAGACATAAGGAAACAGGCCATCACAACACATTCCCCTATGCTCCACTAAATAGGGAAGCAAGAATCTGGCTGCGCATTGTCAACTCATGCCTCATTCCTGGGACGCAATACACAAAGATATCGAGAGATAGAGTGTGTCTAGTTTATGCATTGATGACAAATGTCCCTATCAACTTTGGGGCAATCATTCGATCGACCATGAGAAAAGCCAGACTCCACAGCAGGTCCCATTTCACATTCGGCAATTTGTTGACAGCAATGTTGCGGAAGGAGGATATAGAAGAGGAACCAGCTGACCACAAACTCCCACATACCCCAAAGAAGGTTGACCTCACCAAGGTCAAAGATGCTGAAACCACGCATGGAGTCAACCTTACCACTGCGGAGAGACATGCTCGTGACGAGAGTTTCTTCCGTCATCTCTATGGCATGACGAGATTCACTATGATGAGTGGTGGACGTATTCCAACTGCTGAAGAGCTCCAACAGTTGGACCACGACTACCCAATGAACAGACATGCCCGGGAGATGTGTGGAGTGGGAGTCTATTTCGAGGAACCTCTTGATGATGACGTGCCAACTGATGATGATAGACGCTTGCCTGATTCTGATGCTGAGGAGAACTCTGCCGATGACTCTTACGATGACTCGGACGAAGGGGGTATGACCCCCGACATTGAGGAAGAGTCCGACTAATCAGGTTCTTCGACTTTATTTTCCACTGAGGGCAGTGTCTAGTCTAAGTGTGGGGTGTCGGCAGAATCTGCATGCTATGTTTGTATGTTTGCTCTTGTTTATTTTGTTTTGAGTCCAAATTTTTTATTTTTTATTTTCGTGTGACGTTTTTTTTATTTTTTTATTTTTTAAGAGTAAAATTTTTCTAGCTACGCATGAAATTATTTGGATAGGCAGCATGAGATTAGAACAAGAGTATGTGCTACAATTGTGACTATTGAGACATTTAGGCTCTAGTTGTGACTCATTATGTGATATTGTGTGATTCAATTCCTTCAATTGATTGGGTCGAGAGTCTATATTACTTCCAAGCAAGTCGACCATGTGCCTTGTGTGTGTGAGATTAATAGTATATTCTATGTTTGTGGCTGATGCTAGAACTTGCCTGGTATGTATGCAAAGCGAAAATAAGGAATGTAAGTTTAGGATATGATTTAGGCATTTCTTTGGCAACCTATATTTGTTTACCTTCAGTTTTACCTACCCATGAACATCATCCTAGTTAAACCCTTTTGAGCCTTTAGCCTATTTCTTTGACAACCTTGTATGTAAGCCTAATCTATTTCTTTCAAGACCATAATTTGATCCAAATTCCTAAGTGCTTTAAAGTGAATAAGTCATGTGACAACATAAGAGGAAATTGGGTGAGTATGATGCTTTAAATTGTAAAGGTTCTTGAAGGTGTTATGAAAAAGAAAAAAAATGCTATCATAGGAGGTACGTTGTGAAAAGAAATAGGACAAGAAAGCTGAAAAGTAAGTTGTGCTTAAAATTGAAAAACAAAAGATGATAACAAGGGTGGAAAAATAAAATAAAGAAAGGTTGAAAGAAAAAAGTGTCAATGATACAATGTGATGTATTAAAGTGCTTAGGAACTTAGTCACTATTTCTGGCCAAAATAGTCCTACCCATCCCTTAGCCTACATTACAACCATCTAAAGACCTACTTGATCCTAATCTTAACATTCCGACATTTAGTAGAGTACTACATTAAAGGCAAGCTTATGGTCATTAGTTGCTACATGTGAATTCTTTGTGAGAGTGAGTGCAAGGATACTTTGCTACCCATGTTTGAAAAATATGCTATATTTGTGAGTGATTATGGGTGCTATATTGTGAGACACACATGGTTGATGAGTTTTGGATAGTTGTATATGATTCTATGTACCTTAACGTTTGCATGCGAGTTGATCACCATCACGAGTCTATGCTTGAGGTTAAATTGTTTCTACTTATAATCGGAAAGCTACTCTTCGTTGATAATTGTTGTGCTTGTCTTGAAGAATGTTTTGTGTTGTTTCTGTAAAAACCTTAAGTCAATGCTTAGAAGGACATGATATGTTGTTCGAGGACGAACAAAACTCTAAGTGTGGGGTGTTGATGATAGGCGAATTTACGCGCCTATATCAATATATTTTGCCCATATTTTAGCCTAGTTTTGAGAACTAATTATCTATTTCATACACTTTTAGTCCTTTTTCCTGTAAATGAGCTAACAAATGTGATTAGGAAAGTTTCAGGTATAAATGATGCAAAATACAGCAATTTATGGCTTACTTGACGCAAAAGAAAGCTCACAAACGAGATGGAAAGGAGCTGGACGCATAAAGGACTAAATCTGCTGCTTGGAAAATCTGTCCCGGGCTAAAACAGCATTTCTGAAGACTTTGGGGACTTACAGACACAAAGCTGGATTTTTGCCATAATACATTAACCTAGTGCAATTAGGTTATGTGTTTCATTATTCTATTTGGATTATAATTTTGTAACCTTACCCTAGTACATTTGGGTCAAGGATTTCATTAGTATATTAGGATTTGGTTATTTATTTCATTAGCTTAGTAGGAGTAGGATAGGAGTATTATAAATACCCTATCATGTTAGAGATTTTAAAAAAGGACATTCTTACAATTCAATTAACTCTTCACTTAAGACATCTTCCTACAATACATTCTTAATTCTTCATTCTTCTATTCTTAAATTCCACAACAAGAGAATCGTTACTTGCTACGGAATCACCAAAACCACACGCCAAACACCTACTATTCACGCCATCCACCATGCAAAACGTGATATCCTTCGCATTCATGGGTAACTAAATCTCTTAGTTGGGGTTATGGAAGCCGAATGAGTTACTATCTATTGCTATGAGCTTGTGAGTTCAAGACACGTATATTGCTTATATCATTATTCTCTTCATCTTAAACTACATTCTTTGCGGTTCAAACACAAGAACACGCCATTCTAACATCTAACCTGTTCGAGAGAAAGGTTATTTGTCTAGAAAAGAAGACGCATAGACCAACGCCAGTCTAACATTTAACTTGTTCGAGAGAAAGGTTATTTGTCTGGAAAAGAGATAATGTCAAGGTAGTAGGACACCCTTTCCTATTAAAAAGCTAGTGCCGTACCTGGACTAACCTCTTGGAGAATTTGTACCGTTAGACACGCTTTAAGCTCGAGAGAGTTAAAGTGAAATAGTCCTTGTTTAGGTCGAGAGACGCTTGGATTTACCATCGACTACAATTCTCTATAAGCAATTGCATGTCAAGACTCTACACACTCATAGCCAATAGAGACGTATACCTCAGAAGGTGGACATAACCCCAACGCCTCAATTCTCATTGTTTCACAACCTACGAAATACTCTCTTTTTACTTTGTTATTTTCAGCTTTTATTTCATTACTTTGGTTACTTATTACAATCCCCCCTTCTTACGAGACTTGCACCAAAAGTCTATTAATTTTGCTTACTTGTTGACCAAGCTATTCCCTGTGGGATCGACACCCAACCCAGTTGGGTTCTATATTTGCTAACGACCGCTTTACACTCCTACGAGAGCTGTAGATTGAGCGTTATCATTTAATCTGTTGATCATGGACCATGATCCTAGATGTGTCCATCTCCTTAATCAACATCACATTTCTACACTCCTTAACCACTCTACTCAATACTCTAGATACAAACTTACTCATTTTGGATCTATTATCTGCTACTACATGGAGAGGATACCTGACTAATTGAGTGAACTTGAGAAAATACTTTTTCACACTCATACTTCCTTGCCATAGATTGATGAACTCTAACACCTTGGCTTCTTTTAGTTCTAAGGCAAAAAATCTATCTAGGAAGGCTATAACAAACTCTTCCCACTCTATGGCTCTGCATTTACACCCCTATCTACCTTTCACTGCTTAAACTATGTATGGGATATATCTTGTAGCTAATAAGTAGCTAACTTATCACTCTCACTAGAATTCACTCCCATATCAGTGACTTTCTAAACCTGGTCAAGAAATTCCTGAGGGTCCTCATCTGACTTAGACCCGATAAAAGACGAAGGGTTCATTCGAGTAAAGTCCCAATTCCTGGCAGCAGTAGTATTGGCCACTGGGTTGGATGGAGCCATAGCTGGAGGTTCATTATAGGATGCTATAGAATGAGCTAGGGTGGTGAAGGCTTCTCTAAACTCCGTGTGAGAGACATGCTCGCCCAAAGGATCAGGATGGACGGGCTGAGGGACTGACTGATCTCCCGTTTCTCTTCCCTGAGTCATCTTTGGAGGCATATTTTGTAAATAGAAGAGAAGTTAGGATTAGAAAGAGAGTGTAACTGGAGCTCATTCTCACTCACACGACATGAATACTGAAATAAGGGAGACTTTTCCTAAAATATCTCGTAGCCTCTTATCCATAAGTGTGGCATGTAGCACACCCATGTACAAGACTCTACTAGATATGGTTTTCAAATTTCCTAGGATAATTTTGAACCTTAGGCTCTGATACCAAGTTTTTAATGCCTCGAGTCTGTACCCCAGATGCTACACGATGCTTATAATCTTAAAGGACCACAAGCTAACCCATGATTGGTAACTGCTACAATAATTGAGTAATAAATACTGTAATAATACAGAAATAGGCAGAAACATATGCCAAAAGGTTCAAATCTGTAAATAAATCTGAATGTGGTATCAAAATACCAAAATTGAATATAAGTATTGACAAACTAAATAACTGTCTGAAAAAATACTCTAGTTTGAAAAGCCTCTAACTATTTGAACTGTGGAGTTGATTGGACAAGCCCCTAACTAAATCTATCTACTAAAATAAAATGAAGTACTATAATTAATAAGCATGTCCTCAAACTATGAGGACTCACCACTACTCTAAAAGCTGAGAATCTGAACTACTAAGGGTACTCTGAAGCCCATGCATCTGAACCTATGATATAAGATATCATAGCACAAAGAAAAGGATGAGTTAGTACTTTGAATGTACTGGTATGCTCAATAATGTAGGATGATATGCATGGGTTCATATGCATGCACAATAATAACTAAATAACATGAGTATGACTGAGTAAAAGTACATGCATGAATACATAGATTGTAACTGAGATCGTGCTAATAATGAGTACTGAATTGTAATATTGTTAACCGATATATAATTTTATGAATATTGTATTAATGATTATCTAAATGACTGTATCTGACAGTTTTGAATACTATGGAACCATACTGATTTTCATACTAAGCCGAGTGACTATGTCTGATAGTCCTAAATATGTAGAACTGAACTGAGTTTTATTTTGAGACTGAGACTGGAAATAAAACTGTGGGAGGTAATCATCTTACTGACATGCCCCTTCTCTAACTGATTTTTGGTCTAACCTTTAACCCTAGTTGGAAGGGTGTCAATACCCTGCCATGGGTAAGGGCTAGCTGTGAGTTAGCCCTCTCTAATAGGAAGCTCTTCAATTAACCCTCACTGGTAGGAAAACTCAAATAAGATATATTAACCCTAGTCTCATAGGGATATATATCAACCTACGTTGGCTACGTAGTTCTGGAATGCAAGGATTGCTTCTAAGGATCACACCCTCTGCTGGTAGGTGAGTCCCCATCTTTGGGTTCACTCGGTGCTAAATCCTACTCTCAACTGAATAGATATTGGACTAATTTCTAGTCTATACTAGGTTGGACTGAACGGTCACTAATATTACTATTTATCTAAATTTAACTGAGTTCCATTGACTGATGGAATACTACTGAATTTTATTAGCTGACTGAGTTTATTGAGGTCTGAACTAGATACTGAATTAGACTGGACTAATATGGATTTTGCTGAGTTTTCCTGAGTTTTGTAATTGACTGAGAGTACAACTAATCATGTCATGACTGATACTGTTCTATGACTGACCATGGCTCTAGGTAATCAGCTAAATTGTCAGGTACAAGTACCCCCAGGACTTGATAGCATAAATTAAGAGATATGGTATAACATGAAACATGTAAACTATAAACTTGATTATCATTCATTCATTGGGGAATTTTGGCAAACACTTGCATGATATAACTTGAACATAAGCTAACTTGACATGATTTCATTCTCTTAAAGGTTTACATTGACAATAAATCTAACACTTGTGGAGCATAGTATATGAACATAGTATTGAACAACAAGTGATCATCATAATTCATCTCTAATTTCACAAATCAAGTGTTTATCATGGATTCATATGAATCTACACACATGATGATTAATTTCACATGAGATATATATATATAATCATGCATTAGAAACTTAATCCAAATAGAAATCATGGATAGACT
The DNA here is from genome assembly GCA_030864225.1 of Capsicum baccatum var. pendulum. NCBI lineage: Eukaryota > Viridiplantae > Streptophyta > Magnoliopsida > Solanales > Solanaceae > Capsicum > Capsicum baccatum. The sequence continues at coordinate 46,392,341 of CM061554.1, forward strand.
TTAATTTCAACCATGGAAATCATAAAATCAATTACTTGAAGCTCAAAAGAGATTCTTGGACTCCAAGGGTGTAAGGAACCCTTGGATGAACAATTCACATACCTTTGTTGAAGAATTTCTAAAAATTGATAGTAGAACTCTTGAGATTTGAATCTTGAATTGAAAACCCTAAGGCTTGTTCTATAGAGATTTTGAGAGAAAGTGAGTTTACTTTAGTGAATTAGGGCTAAATTTCATGTTTTGGGGGGCTGAAGGTTCGGGGAAAAAGACCCAAATACCCCCAAGGATGTGGTCTTTTAATGACTGAAAACTAGGTTACCGATGCGCAGGTCGACGCAGCGCGTTGATGGCATCAGCGCGATAGCTAACGCGTCGTACCATGTTTGCATCAATTCATTGGAATTAGACGCTGGTATCTAGGGAAAATATTAATCAACATGATAGTCGATGTGGTGCACCAAGATCGCATTGATTCACTATTTCGGGATTCCAAAGGAGCTTCAACCAAAGTCTGAAAAATCCAAAACTTTTCCGAAAATACTATGGATATACCTGATCATGAATCAACCTAAACATCAAAATTTAATGGATGTAAAGGTTGTGAAATAAGATTTCCAACCTTCGTAGGTTAAATGACACTAAGTCTAAGTACTTAGTAAAATATTCTAAGTTTGGGACCCCTAGACAAACCTAAAGGACTGAATTAAGCTTAGGATTTTACAGGGTCTTATAATTAAGGTATGTGATGTTATGAACAAGAATACTCTTTTCATCTTTGTGCCCAAAACTATTTTTTAAAGTTGATTTACATGATTTGCAATTTAGGGTTCATACCTAATTATCATTATTTGAAGATTATGATGTTACAAGTGATTTAAATATAGAATTGCATCTCTATTTTGTATGTTTATGCGTGTGATGTGATTCTATATACATTGAGAATTGAATTTTTTCTATTTTGACTAGAATTATTACAGAATTTCAAGATTTTAATTATTGAGCATGACTTGGTGATAATTTCACATGAGTTTAAAGCATGGGTTATCAAGCCCTAGTTTGAGTATTGATATTTCAAGAAGATAATACTTTTAAGCACCTATGATTAGTTCATATTCAAATTTTGAGAAAAGATTTAATATTTTGATCCTCGACTTAGATATGGAATCCACATTATAATTTTATTACAGTTTACAGTAAACAGATGCATAACCGATTTTCATTATAAACCCTCATGCTAATTTTAAAGGGAATTTCCTATAGATTGAACATATAGATTAAACGGAGAAGTATTTAGCACCGAGCGGGAAGTATGGGTTTAGCACATCCTACTTGCCCAGATATAGATTTTGATCACTTAGCTCAGGTTATACTCCTTAAAAAGAGTATGACAACTCTCTCCAAAGTAAGGTTTTCCTCTTAGGGGAACTAGATTTTGGACTCCAGGATAGCTCACATGGTTTATTTCGGTTAGATGTACCTCCATAACTGCAAAGACTTACAAAAAAACTTTAGAATTTAAGTGTGAAGGCTCACAGTTTCATTAAGATATTGTTTTACATCAGATATTAGTCATGAGATTTCAGGTTTCAGTTTACAGATATAAAAGTGAGTCCTTTCTACACTTAGACTGTATGATTTAAAGATAAAATATAAGTACAACTTTCAGAATTAAATATGATGGCTCACAAGACTTACACAGTATGCTTTATCATTTATGATTTACGATTTTCAGCTTTTAGTTATTCAAGCCAATGTGAGTGATTACACTTAGCTTGCATTATTTCGTAATTTTTTATGAATATTGAGATATTGTTTTAGTAATGCATTCACCCCCACTTACTTAGTACATTCCAAAAGTACTGATCCACATATATGTCTATGTGCTACATTATTTAATAATGTAGGTGCAGATGCTCAATTCCAGCAATGTATCGACAATGAATATCTGTATGTACATCTCGATAGTTGGTGATTCCTAATAGTTTGGGGACCCAGTTATTCATACTTTCAGTTTATTAATATAGCCTGTTCAGTTATTTTCAGTCAGATTTAGTTAGTTGGGGGTCTATCCTAGTGGCTCTCTAGTTTTTAGTAGTAGAGTCTTGTCAGACTGCTAGTTAGAATTCAGATTTCCAGTGTTGATTGTCTAGAATTTTAAGTTAAGTATTCTAAGATATTATGTTCAGTTAATTACAATTTAGATCAGATAGAATTCAGCATTCCAACATTGATCATATGTTTATATTTCTCTATTATGAATTTCAGATTTAGAAAAAGGCTTACAAGGTTAGCTTGAGACAACTCGTAGTCTTGAGCACTTTTTGACTTCTTGGATTCATTTTTGGGTCGTTACAAGTAGTTTGACTCAATTCATGTCCTAATATGATTTCATGAAAAGTTAAGTTATCTCATGGTTCAAGTTTTAATTTCCCATGTCGTATTCAAGTGAATTTCATGTTAAAACCCTAATTTATGAATTTAGCTGTGTAATCATGTTGATTTCTTATGTTTAACACATTACCATATTAAAGTTCATGATTCTCATATGTTTGGAGAATTTTTCATGTTTTGGGTATTTGAACCATAATTCCCATCCTACAGTTTTATGTGTTGATATCGTGCTTTATGGTCATTTAATGCTGGTGGATTATGAACACTCGATACCTATGTGTTTACTTACGCTTCAGATCTTTCAAGTAATAATTCAGTGAAACCACGAGTCTTGTTATTTACTCAGCTATTTATGATCATGACGAGAACTATCAGTTGTGTAATAATGCTCAGTTGAACTTAGTTCAATTTAGTACTAATGTTAGTTCAGTTGGGAGTAGGATTTAGCATCGAGCAAATGCAGGGATGGTGGCTTATCCGTCAGTTAGGTAGAGTTATTAGTAGAAATCCCTGTATTCCAGAACTACGTAACCAACATATGATATGAGGGGTAACCCATCAGTTTAGGCTTGACTTCCTTTCAGGGGTCACTTTTTAGTTTAGGCCTTACACCCTGATCCTCCAGGACACCAGTTTAGTAGATCCTCATGGCCAGTATTAGTATCTGTGGAACGGTGATGACACCCTTTCAACTGGGGTTACAGGTTAGACCCTGATTATCTCAACTTAGGGCATGTTAGTTACATGAGACCTCCCACAGTTTTGGTCCAGTTATTCAGACCAAGTACTATTTAGTTTTACATGATCAATATTTAGTTATAGTTAAATAGTATAAATTTATCAGTTAATCAGTAGATAGATACCGACTAATAAGTATCCATATATCTGTTAATCAATATTCACATGTCAGTTATTCAATATTCATATATCATCTACTTAGTATATAGACATTAGTCATCTATTCTCTTAGATTTCAGTCATTCAGTCATACGGGGCATCAACCATTTAGTTAAACATATTTGCGTAGTACATGCTATGTTTGGTTTTGTGTGGTTATTCGTTCAGGCTCAGTGTATTTGTATATATTAGACCCTTGAGTTGTCAGTTTTCACCATCTAGTTTCAGACCTAGTATTCATACGTCATCCTTAGTACAACTTTTACAATATATTCTTCCTTACAAAGAATTTCTTATATCACTTATGTTTTTATCACTTTCTAGCTTCAGTTCTACTTATTCTACAAAATTAAAGACTTGAGAAACTAAGTATAGTGATTTACTAGCTTTTCAGATCATGTTTGTTACTAATTTTTTAAGATACTTCAGCTTTCAGTTTATTTCAGTCTCTTGGTGAGTCTACTTGCACTTAGCATGCATGTTTTAAAATTATGTTCCTAATTAGTTTTACTTATTGCATTTACCCCACTTAGTATATTCTAAAGTACTGATCCACATAAATGTCTATGTACTACATTATCTCATAATGTAAGTACCGGTTGTAGCACACACATCATATAATTGAAGTTCTCCTAGTTTGAGAACCTTCAGTCAGTTGCAATAAATGTACTTTAGTTTGATTATTCGTATGTATTGATTAGTGGTAGTTGGAGGCATGTACCATCTATCTATAGTTAGTATAGTAGAGGCTTCATAGACAGCCAGTTAGAGTCGTTACATGTAATTCAATTTTCTTTCTTCAATTTTATCATGTTGTAAAATATATCAGTACTTCATTTATTCAAACTTTATCATGATCATATTTCTGCTCAATAAAATTTGGGTTTATACCATGTAATTTAATAGAACAAGTAGTATGCCAATACATGGATTAGCTTGGGATCATTTGTGATTCAAAGCACCGTGTTACAACTAGGGGGTACCCTCGGGCTGTGACACCATTCCACTCAAGGTTACACTTCATTGATTTTGATGTGTTATCTTGCAATAATTTGAATTCCATTAGGAAAATTTCAGTAATCCAAGTATCAACAAAATTTCTCAATTATCCTATTATTCTCATCACTTTGACCCTTAGTTCTTTAAGCATTGTGATGATACTCTTGTGCCTTGGCCCCAATATCCATGAATTAAAACTTTCTGCCATGTAATTGTCAACATTATCACAACAACTATGATACTTGAAGTACACTTTGTATCACCTTTCCAATGTTGTAATACAGTTGATCATCACAAATTTTATCACCCAAAAAATTCATGCGATCCAAATTTCTTGTCAGTTCCTGCTTATATGTAAATTTATTATATCTCCAAAAGCAGTTTCTCCTTTCAATATCCTCCCAATCTTTGAAGCAGTTGGTTAAAATATGTCATGCACACATTCTTTGTTCTATATTTGATAGTAACTCTTTAATTGCATTGAAAAGACCCTTTAACAAATAATTAATATTATAGTTAAAATCAAAAAATATACTTAAAATACAAAAATAAAGAAAATGCATAAGAGAAACAAAAAATATATTACCTTCAACATATCAGTGATAGTAGTCAGTTTTAACCCATCTCCAAGTGATAGTAGTCAGTTTTAACCCATCTCCAAGCTCAAAATCACGCTTCACAAGTCTAACAAACCATCTCCAAGTGAAATTATTTTCAACTTCTATCACTACCCAAAACACTAACCTCCTCATGAACATCACTACCATACTCATCTTCACCTTTATTAAAAAAGTCTTTATAAACAGAATTCACAGTATCATCATTTTCACTTTGCAAATCACATAAAATATTGAGACATCTGATGCAGTAACAAAACTATTCCTACCCATGGTTTGCTCACTATAAGGAGCAGCAACACCATCACTACTCAAGTTCTGCTCACCAATAGCAGCAACCTCACCACCACCATAAGTTTTCCACAATACTAGCAGAGGGTGCTCTCTACACAATAGTAGCAGCAACACCACTATCCATATTTTTCTTAACACCACCTAACTCCTCATTATTAGAAACAACAACACCAATGCTACTCAGCTCCTAAATGTTAGTACCAGAAGCATAACTATCCATATTTTCACTCACAAAAGGCTCTTAAGGTATCTTGTCATGACCTGAACTAGGGCCTGGCTGTGATGGACATTCCGAAGCATGAAAGCCCAGAATGCCCTTCTCTATCTGGTAATCATGTACAACACTCATATAAAAAAATATGTGGAAACATAGTTAGCTACGAAAACATGGTCAAATTCTAATATCAACATAAGCATGGAAAACTGTAGTGCAACTACAGCTAAATAATATCTGACTCAGTTTACGAAATCTCTGCTACATGAAAATCTAATAATTGTTTGAAAACTGGGACAAGGTCCCCAGTAGACCAAAACAATACTAAGGGTCATAATCTAAAAGACGGCCCTTCTAGAATAGAGAAGGCTCATCAACTGAACACTGCAAACTTTGTTTGACGAATCTACTGCCGTTCTAGACCCATAGATTGAGCCTCAAAACCTGGAGGGAGGAGAGGGGTTAATACAGATGTACTGCTACACAAAGTATTCTAAAATAAAACTTTTATAAAGATAAAATAGTTGGAGAGCAAATCATTAGATACTATACATGAAATAGTTCTAAAACACATGGGCACTTTCTGAAAATAACAAATCATTCTTATCAATGCAATATCTGATCTTTGTATAACTTCTGAGTTAGGTAGAACTCCCCTACAATTTTGAAATTCCACGGGCTGTATAGAATCTGCCATTTACTCGATGGGTAAGCCCCTAACCTGAGTGTACTGAAAGGGTTGGAGTTTCTGATTTTGATATGCAACATGGCTCTAAGCCAACGTAATATAATACGCTCGGATCCGCAAATCACGGTTTTAGGCAATGAGTTGTCTGACTCATGCCTTCTTCGCGGAACCATCTAAGCTCTCTTTATGCTCAATTTTATCCTGTTCTAAATCATGTATTATTCTAGTTTCAACATCAGAAAATTTTGACTTTAAACATGTATTCTATTCTATTCTGAATTACCATGGAATAATCTGAGTTGGTGTCTGATGAAAGGCGAATTTACACGCCTAAAGTGCTATATTTTACCCATATTTTAGCTACGTTTTGAGGACAAAATATATAATTCATGCACTTTTAGTCCTTTTTCCTGTAAGTGAGCTAACAAACTTGATTAGCAAGTTTTCAGGTATAAATGATGCAGATTTCAGCATTTTATGGATAACTTGACGCCAAAGAAAGCTTCACGAAAGAAGGAAGGGAAAGCTTGGACGCCAAGGACCAAAAGTGATGCATGGAAAACCTGTCCCGGGCAAAAACAACAATTCTAAAGACTTTGGGGACTAGCAGTAACTTATTAGGATTAGGATAATGATGCAGTAACCCAGTAGGAATGGGTTATTTTTATTCATCTTCTAATTAATTCTACTTCTAATTCCACAACTTACAATTCGGATTCTAATTCTTCCATTAATTCTACTTTTTACTATTCTTCTTCATCTATTCGATTCTTAATTTGTCACAACAAGAGAAATGCTATTCTCAAAGGACTTCACGCCACAAGACACATACTACACGTGAGATCTTATTTTGATATAATGATAATGTCTATTGTGATTTCCATCGCACTCATGAATAGCTAAACTTCTTTGTTGGGGTTATGGAAGCCTTATGAGATACTATCTATTGCTATGAGTTTGTGAATTCGTGACACGTATGCTGCTTTTATCATTATTCTCTTCATCTTAATCTAAATTCTTGTGGTTGCAAACACATAGAATACGCCAGTATAGCATTAACTTGTTCGAAAGAAAAGTTATATGTCTGGAAAAGAGATAATGTCAAGGTAATAGGGCACCAACCCCTGTTAAAAAGTTAGTGCCGTAACTGGATTAACCTCTTGGAGAATTTGTACCGTTAGATACGCTTTAAGCTCGAAAGAGTTAAAGTAAAATAATCCTTGATAGTCGAAAGACGCCTGGATTTACCATAGAATACAATTCTCTATAAGCACATGCATGTCTGAATTCCACATAACTCATAGCCAATAGAGACGTATAACTCATAAGGTGGACATAACCCTAACTCTCAATTCTCATTGACCAAAACCAACCAAGCAATCCGTTTTTACTCTTCTACTTGCTGTTTTTACTCTATTATTTTGTTTACTTCAATTTCTCGTTACAATCCCCCCTTTTTACTAGACTTTCACCAAAAGTCTAATAATATTTGCTTACTTAGTGACCGGCTATTCTCTGTGGGATCGATACCCAACCCAGTTGAGTTATATATTTGACAATGACCACTTACACTCTTACGAGAGCTGTAGTTTGAGCGATATCAAATATTGGCACCAATGCCGGGGAATACGGTTGTCTACTAAGTTTGTGATAATTACTAGACCCTTTGGTCAAAGATTCTCGTACTTTTACATTTAGTTTTTGTTTTTGTTTTCTGCAGGTTTTTATTCAGTGCATGCCCCATATTCGAAGTTCTGGTCAACCATTATTACCTATCAATCCTGAACCACAACGTATTGGCAGAATGGAGGCACAACAGGAAATTGAAAGAATGACTGCTTAACATGAACAGGCGAGACCAGCTGCGCTGGCCACCGCTCAAGTGCATCAACAAAACATTGATAACCCTGGGCGAGCAACAAATCCTAACGATGAGGATTTAGGTGATGACGAGTTACTAAACCCGAGGCATGATGCTGAGGTGGCAACACCAGCAAACAGAAGAGATCATCAAGCAAGATTTAGGCCTGAACGTCAAGCTATGAAAATACCATTCGATGATGATGATGATGATCTCGATGGAGCTGGTGCCACAGGAGCTATTATTCCTCCGCCATTGGCACCCGGAGCCAAATTCAACATCACTAGCACCATGATTCAGTTATTGCAACTCAAGGGATTATTTGGTGGACTAGCAGGTGATGATCCGAATATGCATCTGATCGACTTTATCTCGACATGCAAGTCATTCGACAATCCTGACGTTAGACAGAATGCAATTCGTCTGCGCTTATTTCCTTTGTCTCTATCTGGTGAGGCAACTCTATGGTTGAATGGGCTGACTCCTGATTCTATCACTAATTGGAGGCAATTGAAAGAAGCTTTCCTAGAAAGATTCTTTCTGCCATCCAAAAGAGCACAATTGAGAGATGAGATCACCAATTTTTGACAGCTTCCAACTGAATCTCTTCATGAAACATGGGAGAGGTTCAAGACGAAGCTAATGAGGTGCCCAAACCATCATATGACTAATATTCACCTAATGGAGATATTATATAGAGCCTTGAATTCAATAACTAAACCAGTGGTGGATAATGAGGCTGGAGGATCATTTATGGACCTCACCTTTGGTCAGGCAAGCAATATGCTAGATCGGATGATGAAGCAAAGTAGAGCCTGGCATACCAGGGATTCTGAGGTAGCAAGCCCCACTTTATCTATTAGCATGACTGCAGACCAAAGGAGAAGAGAAGAAGAATGTGATCAAGATATGGCGCACATGAAAACACAAGTGGATCTTCTTAAAAAGCATCTATTATCAGGGAAGATTGAAAAAGTCAAAGCCGTTGCGTCAAAAGGAAGAGACAAATCTAATTTGGAAGAAGAAGCTAACTACTTAAACAATCAGGGGGGTTTTCGAGGTAATACCCAAGGAAACCAAGGTTGGAACTATTATGATAAATCTGGAAACAAGGACCAAGGTAGTTGGAAGAATAAGAATGAAAAGAGTGGTTTGTATGTTCCCCCTGGAAGACGTGATTCCACTGCATCCAGTTCTGTAAATATGGAAGATATGATGGCCAAACTGTTGAAAGGAGTGGAGGCAACCAGCGCTGGAGTAACGGAGGTAATAAATGATTTTTCCTCAATGAAGCAATTGGTTGACTCACATTCCACTTCAATAAAGCAAATAGAGCAATAATTGAGCCAACTTTCAGCAGCACTCAATCAAAGAAAGGCTGACACTTTACCTAGTGACACTGTGCAAAATCCAAGGAATGACGGATCATGCATGGATATTACTACTAAAAGTGGTAAGGTACTGGAAAGTTCATCCCAAAGCAAGAAAGTGGCCAAAAATAAAGAAGATGAGGAAGCCATAGAAGCTGACCACGACGTCCATGACGTCACCCCTAGCGGTTTGCAGCCTGAAAAGACCAAAATACGGAAGCAAGAGAAGAAGAAAGCTGTGGAGAAAACAATTCCACTTCTACCATCACCTTTTCCTCAAAGATTGAAGAAGATTGCGGATGATACAAGGTTCAGCAAATTCATGATGATGTTAAAGCAACTGACCATTAATGTCCCGTTGGTGGAGGCACTAGAACAAATGCCAGGGTATGCAAAATTTATGAAGGATCTTTTGACAAAGAAGCGGGCAGCAAGCTATGAGTTGAAAGATACTATTCATCATTGCAGCACAATTGCTACCCGATCACTAGTTCAGAAGAAGGCTGACCCCGGTGCTTTCACTATTCCTTGCACCGTTGGATCTTTGAATTTTTCCAAAGCATTATGCGATTTAGGATCCAACATCTATTTGATGCCATTATCTATTTACAAAAAGTTAGGGTTGGGTGATCCTACTCCAACCAATATGAGGCTCTTAATGGCGGATAGGTCGGTAAAATGACCTGTTGGTATTCTATGTGATGTATTGGTGAAGGTTTCTTCATTCATCTTTTCGGCAGACTTTGTTATTTTGGATTGTGAGGCACTCTCAGAAGTTTCCATAATCTTGGGGCGCCCTTTCCTTGCAACAGGAAGTGTGCTTATTGATTTAAGAGCTAATGAGCTTTTATTCTGAATAAATGACGAAGTAGTTCGCTTTGATGTATGCAAATCAATGAAGCAACCCAAAGATCTAAATGTATTCTCGGTGGCTGAGGTTTACTTTAATGATGAGAAGAAATTACTTGAAGAGGAGAAGATTATTGATGACCCATTGGCGATTGTGCTCATGAATGGTGAGCGTAAGGATGCTGAAAACTATGAAGAGACTATAGGTGCTCTAACAGGATTAGGGTCATATCCTCATGCTCCCAAGAAGCTGGACCTTGATCTCAAAAATCGACCCACACCACCAGCTAAACCATCTATTGAAGAGCCACCCGCGTTAGAATTGAAGGAGCTGCCGAGTCATTTAAAGTATGTATTCTTAGAAAGCGGAAACACACTTCCAGTCATTGTGGCGGTAGCTTTGGGTGAGCAACAAGTTACAACTCTCATTGCTATTCTATGGAAGTATATAAGAGCCATTGGATGGACCATTGCTGACATTATTGGTATTCCGCCTGGGATTTGTACACACAAGATTCAGCTTGAAGAAAATTGCACACCCACTATTGAGCATCAAAGGCGTCTCAATCCACCTATGCAAGAAGTGGTAAAGAAAGAAATTATTAAGTGGTTAGATGCAGGGGTTGTAAATCCAATCTCTGACAGTACATGGGTGAGCCCGGTACAATGTGTTCCCAAGAAAGGAGGCATGACGGTAGTTGCGAATGAAAAGAATGAGCTTATTCCACTCAGACCCGTCACAGGATGGAGAGTATGCATGGACTACCGAAAGCTGAATTCATGGACACTCAAATATCACTTTCCAATGCCATTTATGGACCTAATGCTCTATCGATTAGCGGGGAAAGGATGGTCTTGTTTCTTAGATGGTTATTCCGGCTATAATCAGATTTGTATTTCCCCTGAAAACCAAGAGAAGACAACGTTCACATGCCCATATGGTACGTTTGCCTTCAAATGTATGCTATTTGGGCTATGTAATGCACCAGCCACCTTTCAGCATTGTATGTTGTCCATTTTTTCTGATGTGGTTGAAGATACTTTGGAGGTATTCATGGACAATTTTTCAGTTGTGGGCGAGTCATTTGAAACGTGTTTGGCAAACCTAAGTATGGCGTTGCAAAGATGTGTAGAATTCAACCTAGTGCTGAACTGGGAGAAGTGCCACTTTATGGTCAAAGAAGGTATCGTTCTTGGGCATAAAATCTCCGAAAGAGGAATTGAGGTTGATCGAGATAAAATTGAAGTCATCGAGAAGATACCACCTCCAATTTTTATGAAAGGAGTTCGTAGTTTCCTCGGTCATGCATGTTTCTATCGGCGGTTTATCAAAGACTTCTCCAAAATTGCTTGTCCATTGTGCAAACTTTTGGAGAAAGATGCAAAGTTTGACTTCAATGAAGATTGTTTGAAGGCATTCAAATGCCTCAAAGGGAAGCTAATTGAAGATCCTATCATGGTAGCACTAGATTGGTCTCTACCGTTTGAAGTCATGTGTGATGCTAGTGGGGTAGCCGTGGGTGTTGTACTTGGACAAATAAGGGAGAAGTTATTCCATCCTATCTACTATGCTAGCATGGTCCTGAACGAATCCCAAAAGAACTATACTATCACAGAACAAGAGCTCCTAGCGGTTGTGTATGCGTTTGAAAAGTTCCGTGCTTATTTGTTGGGAACCAAAGTGATAGTTCATACAGACCATGCAGCTCTGAGATACTTAATGACAAAGAAGGATGCAAAACCAAGACTAATTCAATGGGTATTATTGCTGCAAGAATTTGATTTCAAAGTTAAAGATAGAAGAGGTTGCGAGAACCAAGTGGCTGATCATCTATCTAGACTCGAAAACGAGCATGTAGCACAGCCTGAAATCGAGATTGATGATGCATTCCCTGACGAGGAGATCTTATCCACGATAATGGAAGAGTTACCACGGTATTCCGACTTTGCGAATTTCGTGGTGAGTAATATGATACCTGCAAATCTATCTTTCCATCAAAAGAGGAAGTTCATGCATGATGTAAAACACTACTTTTGGGATGAGCCATATTTGTTTCGACGATGCGCTGATGGTGTTATCAGGCGATGCATATCCCATGTAGAAGTGCCGAATATATTGGAAGCATGTCACACTTCCCAAGTCGGGGGACATCACGCTGGTAATCGGACAACAAGAAAGGTATTGCATAGTGGATATTATTGGCCTTCGATATTTAGAGATGCCTACGACTTTGTGAGAAGATGCGACCAATGCCAGCGACAAGGTGTTATTTCGAAACACCATGACATGCCCATGTCGAAAATTCTTGAAGTAGAGCTCTTTGATGTATGGGGTATCGATTTCATGGGACCATTCGTAAACTTGTTTGGAATGAAATATATCCTAGTTGCTGTAGATTATGTTTCGAAATGGGTTGAAGCAGTAGAGTTAGCCGACAATGAGGGTAAGCGTGTTGTAGCATTCTTGAAGAGAAATATCTTCTCTCGTTTTGGAGTACCACGTACTATCATAAGCGATGGAGGATCTCATTTCTGCAACAAGCTATTCAAATCCGTGTTGGCAAAATATGGTGTCAAGCAACATAAGGTAGCCACACCTTATCACCCACAAACTAGTGGACAGGTAGAGGTTTCCAATCGAGAGATCAAGCAAATCCTTGCTAAGACGGTAAATGCTAATAGGAAAGATTGGTCTCGGAAGCTGGACGATGCACTATAGGCCTATAGGACTGCATTCAAAACACCAATTGGCATGTCCCCGTACCAACTAGTTTATAGGAAGGCCTGTCACTTGCCCATTGAGCTCGAGCATAAAGCATTGTGGTCATTGAAGCGACTGAATTTGAATTGGGATGATGCTATGAATCTGAGATTGGAGCAACTGAACGAGATGGATGAATTCCATCTACATGCTTATGAAAGATCGGACCTCTACAAGGAGCGGATAAAAAAGTATTATGATCAACGGATTGTCCAACGAAATTTTCAAAAGGATAATATGGTACTTCTTTTCAATTCCAGACTGAAGCTTTTCCCAGGTAAGTTAAAGTCCAAATGGTCGGGTCCATACAAAGTTAACCAAGTCTACTCGTCTGGAGTAGTTGAGTTGGAAGACAATAACAGAGTTGTCTTTAAGGTGAATGGCCAACGTGTGAAACCATATATCGGTCCTTTTGATTCGATAAAATATATGGCCATCACTTATCTCGATGAAGTCTAAGTACTCGAGGTAACCATGTCGTGCCGCGACAATAAATCAAGCGCTAGATGGGAGGCAACCCAATGTTTTTCATTTTTGCTTTTCTTTCGTTCTACTAATTGTTTTGCTTTTGATAAATAAAAATCCAAAAAGAAGAGTCGTGCCATGACCAAAACTAAGGCGCTTGGTGGGAGGCAACCCATCGTTCTAATCGTTTTAGTTGTTTTTGAGTAAATGTAGGTGCAAGAGGTGTAAACGAGGAGATTGGTTTCAAATTTTGATTTAGATGGATTGCATGATGAAGGTGGTAAGTTAGGAATGAAGAAGCGAAAGGCTATGGATTGGGCATTGCTTATGAAAATATAGGCAATGAACAAGGCTAGGCCTATGTAAATCTAGGCCACGAACAAGGCAAGGCCTATGCTATGGCCTAAGCTCTCGGATTGTAGTGTGCCATACCATAGGCGCCGCCTATGCCAATACCTTTTGTCTCTGAATCTCATATGCTATGGCATAGGCGCCGCCTATGCCTAACAATGCCATGGCATGGGTGCCGCCTATGCTCAACAATGCTTTGCAAAAGGCGCCGCCTATGCCAAGCATAGGCAAAGCAAAAGGCGCCGCCTATGGTCACTTTTGGTCTCCAAATCCGATTTTAAATAGGTAAAAGCCCGACCCATACTTGTTCTATAAATAATAGACTTAGTCTTGAACCAAAAACATATAGCAAACCTAGCATAAGCGCCGCCTACCTCTCCAAATCCTCTCAAAAATTTTCCTTTTGCTCTTTTTACTTCACAAGAAAATCTTCCAAAGGCATCAATCAAGTAAGTACTTCTTTGTTATTCATTTATATTCCGTAAGTACTACACTACTACGCCTATTATGAATTGTTAAATCTTGAAGTAGTATTGGTGATTTGAATTGTTGTGATACAACTACGTGAGTGAACGAATACGTAAGGATGATCTTAACTTGTTTCCAACTTGTATTTGATTTTGATGCACTGTCATACTTTTGCGGAATTGACATGATTAAGAAAATTGCATATTCTTGTCAATAGAAATCTTACATGTTGGAATGACTTGTTTCTAAAGATGAAATTCATGGTGGACTACCAACCTATGAGGTTGTGATTATTCCTAGATGCTATACCTTGATTCAATCTCTATGTAGTAGTCTCGATATCTCAAACATGAAAGTATTGCCAAGATTTTAAGAAGTATGACTGCACTGATTATATTGTTGGACTATAGCACCCAAAACGTATATCGATGAAGTCTGAGTAATCGACAAACTTTCACTTCACTAGTTTGTGCCAACAAAATAAGTGTGGGGTGGTGCCTCTACTGCTTTTTTATTGATTGTATCCATCGAGATGACACCAATATGACTATTTTTTTCTCAGGTACAATGGCACCCAAAGCAAGACAAGGCAAAGATAAGGCAACCACTTCACAAAAAGGCAAGAAAAGAGGCCGAAAAGAGCAAGGAGAATCCTCCTCGATGCAAGTACTGCGCCGCATGTTCAGGATAAAATGGGTCCTAGAGGAGGAAGCAAAGAAGTGGTATAAGAACAATAAAGAGAAGAAATATGTTAATGTGGAGCTGATACACAAGGAAAGCTTAGCAAAGAAAGAACCGCGCATGTTGGCCAAGATGATGGTGTTACATCTTGATTTCATCTTCTGAGACATGGGATAGTGTAATCTGGATTTAACAAGAGAATTCTATTCCAACTGGTCACCGAAAACCACAGGGAGAGAAGTAAAGATTCGGGGCCAAGTTCTGCAACTAAATGCGGATTTCTTCAACTCCTTTCTAGGCTTGCCATCAGTTGATCCATCACCACTCAAAGAGCTGTACAATCGACCTCCATACAGAGCCATCCGACACACACTTTGTGGAGCAAGATCCATGGCATAATGGAGTAGACATAAGGACACCGGTCGACATAACACCTTCCCATATGCTCCCTTGAATAGGGAAGCAAGGATATGGTTGCACATAGTCAACTCTTGCCTCATCCCAGGGACCCAGTACACAAAGATCACACGAGATACAGTGTGCTTGGTGTACGCATTGATGACGAATGTCCCTATCAACATTGGGTCAATTATTCAATCTACAATGCATAAAGCTAGGCTACACAAGAGGTCCCACTTTAGCTTTGGCAATATGTTAACTGCAATATTGAGGAAGGAAGACATCGAAGAGGAACCAACTGATCATAAACTCCCACACAACCCGAAGAAGGTTTACCTCACAAAGGTGAAAGATGCTGAATCCACACATGGCGTTAACCTTACCACTTCAGAAAGGCATGCTTGGGATGAGAGTTTCTTTCGCCATCTTTAAGGCATGACTCGATTTACTATGATGAGCGGTGGTCGTATTCCAACTGCTGGATTATGACTACCCAATGAATGAGCACGTGAAGGCGATGTGTGGAGTAGGGGTATACTTTGAGGAACCTCTTGATGATGATGTGCCAACCGATGATGATCGCAGAATGCCAGACTCCGACGTGGAGGAGAATTCTGATGATGACGACTCCAATGATGATTCCGACGAAGGGGGTATGACCCCAGACATAGAGGAGGAGTCCGATTGACCAGGTTCTTCTTATTTATTTTCCACTGAGGGCAGTGTGTCCCATCTAAGTGTGGGGTGCTAGTATTTGCATACTATACTTCTTTATCTACATTTGTAATTATTTATGTTTGTTTGCTTAGTTTTTTTTTCTTAGTTTTTTTTTTGTTAATTGTTTTTTTAGTAAAATTTTTTTTACTTTGCATGAAATTATTCTAATAGGCAGCATGGGATTATAACAAGAGTTCGTGCTAAAATCATGACTATTGAGACGTTTAGGCTCTAATTGTGACTCACTATGTGATAATTGTGTGGTTCAATTCCTTCATCTGTTGGGTCAAAAGTCTATACTACTCCCAATAAAGTCGACCATGTGCCTTGTGTGTGATAGGATATAGTATATTCTATGTTTGTGGCTGATGCTAGAACTTGCCTTGTATGTATGTAAACAGAAATAAAGAGTGCGAGTTTAGGAGATGATTTAGGCATTTCTTTGGCAACCCAGACTTGTTTACCTTCTTTTTACCTACCCATGGACATCATCCTAGATAACCCCCTTTGAGCCTTTAGCCTATTTTCTTTGACAACCTCATATGTAAGCCTAATCCATTTTTTTCAAGACCATAATTTAATCCAAATTCCTAAGTGCTTTAAAGAATAAAGTCATGTGACAAAATAAGAGAAAATTGGGTGGGTATGATGCTTTAGAATGAATGGGTGCTTGAAATTGTTATGAAAAAGAATTGCTATCATAAGAGGTGTGTTATGAAAAAGAAAAAGGAAAGGAAAACTGAAACGTTAGTTATGTTTAAAATTGAAAAAACAAAAGAGGTGAAAAGGGGTGGTAGAATAAAAGAAAGTAGAAAGGTTGTTTGAAAGAAAAGTGTTACTGATATAATGTGATGTATTAAAGCGCTTAGGAACATAGTCACTATTTCTGGCCAAAATAGTCCTACCCGTCTCTTAGCCTACATTACAACCATCAAAAGACCTATTTGATCCTAAGTTTAGCATTCTGATATTTAGTGGAGCATTACACTAAGGGCAAACCTATGGTCATCAGTTGCAACATATGAATGTTTTGTGAGAGCGAGAGCAAGGATACTTATATACCCATGTTTCGATAAATATACTATACTTGTGCGTGATTATGGGTAATATATTGTGAGACACACATAGTTGATGAGTTTTGGGTAGTTGTGTATGATTCTTTGTTCTTTAACTCTTGAATACAAATTAACCACCATCATGAGTCTATGTTGGAGGTTGAATTGTTTCTACTAATGATCAGAAAACTACTCGTTGTTGATAATTGCTGTGCTTGTCTTGATGAATATTTTGTGTTGTTACTGTGAAACCCTAAGTAGATGTTTAGATGGATATTATAGTTTGTTCGAGGACGAACAAAGCTTTAAGTGTGGGGTGTTGATGATAGGCGAATTTACACGCCTAAAGTACTATATTTTACCCATATTTTAGCTACGTTTTGAGGACAAAATATATAATTCATGCACTTTTAGTCTTTTTTCCTGTAAGTGAGCTAACAAACTTGATTAGCAAGTTTTCAGGTATAAATAGTGCAGATTTCAGCATTTTATGGATAACTTGACGCCAAAGAAAGCTTCACGAAAGAAGGAAGGGAAAGCTTGGACGCCAAGGACCAAAAGTGATGCATGGAAAACCTGTCCCGGGCAAAAACAACAATTCTAAAGACTTTGGGGACTAGCAGTAACTTATTAGGATTAGGATAATGATGCAGTAACCCAGTAGGAATGGGTTAAGTAATGCAGTAGCTTAGTAGGAATAGGATATGGGTGTTATAAATACCCTATTCTGCTAGAGATTTTTATTCATCTTCTAATTAATTCTACTTCTAATTCCACAACTTACAATTCGGATTCTAATTCTTCCATTAATTCTACTTTTTACTATTCTTCTTCATCTATTCGATTCTTAATTTGTCACAACAAGAGAAATGCTATTCTCAAAGGACTTCACGCGACAAGACACATACTACACGTGAGATCTTATTTTGATATAATGATAATGTCTATTGTGATTTCCATCGCACTCATGAATAGCTAAACTTCTTTGTTGGGGTTATGGAAGCCTTATGAGATACTATCTATTGCTATGAGTTTGTGAATTCGTGACACGTATACTGCTTTTATCATTATTCTCTTCATCTTAATCTAAATTCTTGTGGTTGCAAACACATAGAATACGCCAGTATAGCATTAACTTGTTCGAAAGAAAAGTTATATGTCTGGAAAAGAGATAATGTCAAGGTAATAGGGCACCAACCCCTGTTAAAAAGTTAGTGCCGTAACTGGATTAACCTCTTGGAGAATTTGTACCGTTAGATACGCTTTAAGCTCGAAAGAGTTAAAGTAAAATAATCCTTGATGGTCGAAAGACGCCTGGATTTACCATAGAATACAATTCTCTATAAGCACATGCATGTCTGAATTCCGCATAACTCATAGCCAATAGAGACGTATAACTCATAAGGTGGACATAACCCTAACTCTCAATTCTCATTGACCAAAACCAACCAAGCAATCCGTTTTTACTCTTCTACTTGCTGTTTTTACTCTATTATTTTGTTTACATCAATTTCTCATTACAATCCCCCCTTTTTACCAGACTTTCACCAAAAGTCTAATAATATTTGCTTACTTAGTGACCGGCTATTCTCTGTGGGATCGATACCCAACCCAGTTGGGTTATATATTTGACAACGACCGCTTACACTCTTATGAAAGCTGTAGTTTGAGCGTTATCAGTGTCGTCACACGAACACTTGAAAGTCCTATTTTTTAGCCATAATGCATCATGTATAATTCTTTCATTAAAACATAGTTCAGACCACCCAAACATGTAAATAGTATAATAGATTTCATATTCCGAAAGTTTAAGTCAAAACTATGCAAGAACTCTTCAAACATATGGTAGTCATGTTCTTTTGGTAAAACCCATCCACTCTTCCATTTTATGTATTTTCAATATTTTTCAATACAAACAACCCTCTCTCTTTTGAAATTGAAATCATAATTCAAATATAACATTATGCAAGACATTTCATAACATGCTTTTCAAGATGCAATTTAGAACAATTCATATCATATGGAAGATGAGAACGATCATAACAAGAGAGGGGTTTATTATAAGTGAAGCTCTCAATTTCATAACCCATTGTTTATTATATGTCATGCTCCCAATTTTCCAAATAGTTTGGGGGAAGGCCTACAGGCCGAAACAATATCGTCAAAACTTCTAAAATATGATTATATTGATAAATCCAAAACCCTTTTTCTTAAAACACAATTTCTAAGCCCACGAGATTTTAGGAAAATCCTGCATACCTCGAAATGGGGAAACAATGGGTTTTTCTTAAAGCCTATGATCTGGGGATTTTGAATCTTCAATCGATTTTGAAAACCAACGGTTGAATCTTGAGTTTCTTGAAGTTCTTGTTTGAAACTATAGAGAGGATTCTTGATGATTTTGATGAAAATAGGGTTAAGTTGCTCAAACATATCCTAAATCCTTTGTTTGGACCGTTTTAAAGGCTAGGGAAAAGTAAAAATTACCCTTAATGACTCCTAATGAAACTAGAAATTTGAACTTAAAAACCCGATTTTGGGTGCCACCGCGACGCGCCACAATCGCGGTGGTCCACTGGAATTCGACGAGTGGGAAATTGGGTGCCTCCGCAATGCGTCACAATCATGAAACCCCACTGTAATTTGATGATTGTCAATTTGACCCTCTCCGTGACTCATTAGACACCAAACTGACGATGTTTACGACTGGAACATTAAATTATTTATAACTTCTTCACCGGGGGTCAGTTTTAGATGAATCTTATATCGTTGGAAAGCTAATTTAGTCATCTATATAATGAAAGATTGACATCTAGGAAATTCCACATGAAAATTAATTTAGTTCATTCTAGAAGCTAATACTTAGACTTTTTATGGATAGAATTTAGCTAAGAAGACGTTGAGATGTTACAATATCCCTCCCTTGGGATCATTCGTCCGTGAATGATGATGCGGAACACAGACAAATACAATTTTGTGCATACTAAAGAATAGAAATATTTAGGTAAGGGTTGTACCTTCAACTCTTCCATCTACTGGGTCAAAAAGGTGTGGGTATCTTGCTCTCATGTCGTCTTCTGATTCCCAATTGTTTTTTTCAACCTTCTGATTTCCCCATAACACGTTAATTAAAACTATATCTTTGCCTCTTTACTTTCGGACCTGATGATCTAGGATTGCAATAGGTTCTTCTTCATATGATAAGGAGGATGTCACCTGGATTTCTCCTACAGGCAACACCAAAGAATGGTCTCCAATGTATTTCTTCAACATAGATATGTGAAATATCGGATAGACAGAACCCAAACTGGTAGGTAATTCTAAATCATATGCAACACCACCTATTCTCCTAAAAATCTGGTATGATCCTATATTGCGAGGACTCAATTTACCTTACTTCCCGAATCACATGACTCCCTTCATAGAAGAAACTTTTAGGAATACCCAATCACTAATCCCGAATTATAAATCTCTTCTCCTAACGTCGGCATATGATTTCTGACGACTCTGAGCTATCTTAAGTCGTTCCCTAATGACTTTCACATCTTCCATCGCCTGATAAATAAGATCAGTCCCAAATATCTATGTCTCACCCACTTCATACCACCCTATTGGTGACCTAAATTTTCTCCCATACAATGCCTCAAATGGTACCATCCAAATACTGGAATGCAAACTATTATTATACGCAAACTCTATCAATGGCAAGTACTTTACCCAACAACCTTTGAAATCAATCACACAGGCCCTCAACATGTCCTCAAGGGTCTGAATGGTGCGCTCAGCTTGCCCATCGGTCAGAGGGTGAAAAGCAGTACTTAGGTTCACTTGGGTACCAAAACCTCTCTAAAAAGATCTCCAAAACTGAGAAGAAAACTGTGTACCTCAGTCAAATATGATGGACATAGGTGCACCATGCAAATGAACTATTTCTGCAATAAACAGCTTGGTATAATCCTTATCCGAATCGTTAGTCCTGACAGGCAGAAAGTGAGATGACTTGGTCAGGCTATCTACAATCACCCAAATGGAATCATACTGGTTTCGGGACCTCAGAAATCCTATAATGAAGTCCATATTAATCATCTCCCACTTCCACAAGGGCAAAGCTATCTATTGGAAAGAACCACCTAGCCTCATATGTTCTACTTTAACTTGTTGGCAATTAAAACACTTAGAAACAAAGTTAGCCGCATCACGCTTCATATTATTCCACCAATATATAGATTTCAGATCATGGTACATCTTAGTAGAGCCTGGGTGAACAACATATCTCAAAGTGTGAGCTTCGTTAAGGATTTTATTTCATAAACCATCCACATATGGTACAGATAATCTACCCTGGTATCTCAAAATACCATCACCACCAATCTCAAATACATCACCTTCTGCTGACCCACTCCATTCTTAATTTGCATTAAGATGGGTTCTTCAACCTGCTTCTTTTTAACTTCCACATAAAAGGAAGACGTAGCTATCTCATGAACAACCATTTCCCCATCTTCAAAATCCAAGAGTTGCACTCTTAGATTTGTAAGCTGGTGAATATCTTTCACCATCTCTCTCTTTCTTTCCTTAACATAAGAAAGACTGACCATAGACAATCTTCTAAGGACATTGGCTACAATATTTGCCTTACTCAGATGATAATGAAGGTTCATGTCATAGTTTTTCAAAAGCTCCATCTAACGCCTTTGCCTGAGGTTTAGTTCCTTCTACGAGAAAACATACTGCAAGCTCTTATAGTCAGTGAAAACATCAACATGCACCCCATAAAGATAATGCCTCAAAATTCTAAGAGCAAACACCAAAACTGCTAATTCCAAATCATGAGTGGGGTAGTTTCGCTCATGCACCTTTAACTGCCTAGATGCATAAGCCACCACCTTACCGTGCTGCATGAGTACATACCTAAGTCCCACACGGGATGTATCACAGTACACAACAAAACCCTCTGTACCTTATGAAAGATTCAAAATAGGAGTCGTAGTCAACTTGTCTTCAACTTCTTAAGCCTATTCTCACAAGAGTCGGACAATAAAAATTTCAGCTTTTTCTAAGTTAACTTAGTAAGTGGTGCAACTATGGAGGAGAAAATCTCTATGAACCTTCTGTAATTTACCTGCCAAGCCCAAGAAACTCTGAATGTCAGTTGGAGTCATGGGTCTGGGCCAATCCCTTCACTAGACACAATTTTCCCCAAGAAAGCAATAGCATTCAGCCAGAATTCACACTTGGAGAATTTCGCATAGAACTTGTGATCTTTGAGGGTCTGAAGAAAACCATAGAGGTGATTGGCATGGTCCTCCCCACTTTTAGAGTAAACCAAGATGTCATCAATAAAAACTATGATAAATAGGTCTAGGAACTGACTGAAAACCCTATTTATTAGGTCTATGAAAGCTGTAGGAACATTAGTCAACCCAAAGGACATGACCAAGAATTCATAATGACCATATCTTATTCAGAAGGAAGTTTTAGGAATGTTTGACTCCCTAACTTTCAACTGATGATATCCCAAAAGAAGGTCTATTTTAGAAAAACACTTAGCACCCTGAAGCTGATAAAAAAGGTCATCGATTCTAGTAAGAGGATATTTATTTTTCACTATGACCTTATTCAATTGGCGCTAATCTATGCACATACGCATGGAACCATCTTTCTTTCACACAAAGAGTATAAGTGCACCCTAGGACGAAATACTAGGTCTGATAAAAACTTTCTTTAAGAGATCTACTAGCTGTTCTTTCAAGTCTTTTAACTTTACAGGAGCCATTCTATATGGAAAAAAAGAAATAGGATGGGTATCTAAAAATACATCAATACCAAAATCTATCTCCATATTAGGTGGAATTCCCGGGAGATCATCTATAAAAATTTCTAGGAATTCATTTACTACAGGGATAGACTGAAGGGAAAGACTTTTGGTGTTAGAATCTTTTACCCGAATAAGATGATACAAACGACCTTTGGAGATAGGTTTTTAGGCTCTAAGATAAGATATGAAGTATCCTCTAGGTGATAAAGAGTTCCCTTCCCACTCTATTGCTGGCTCATTTGAAAAAGAAAAGGTAACCTTTTGGGTCCTATAGTCTAGTGTCGCATAACACTGATGGAGTCAGTCCATCCCTAGGATCGCATAAAAAACTACCATATCAAGTTCTATGAGGTTTGCCACCGTATCCATACTAAGAATAGATATGACACAATTTTTATACACCCTCCTTAACACAGCAGAATCACCTACCGGGGTGGAAACAGAGAAAGGTTCAGAAATCACTTCTGGCTCGAACCCAAAACTAACCGCCACATATGTGGTCACATAGGATAAGGTAGAATCGGTATCAAGTAACACAAAAACATCATGGGAAAATATTTGTAATGTACCAGTGACAATATCTGGTAAGGCTTCCGCCTTCTGCCAGTTGGTCACCGCATATAACTGATTGCAATTGCTCCCAGAAGCTGTAGTGGCACCCTTTTGGGGAGGTGGTGGTGTAGAAGAGTTTGATTGAGACTTATCTCTACCAACATTCCTCATAGCGGAGGGAAAATCTCTTTGGAAGTGGCCCGTCTGACCGTAAGAATAACATACAAATGCGCCTAGCCAATACTTTCTCAAGTGGTACCTACCACAAGTCTCGCACAGTGGAAAAGTACGATGCTGTTGTGCCACACTACCCTGCGACTAAGTATCCCAAGCTCTGGGTCCATGACTAGTCTGAAAACTCTGGGGGCATCTATCAACTGGGGGTCTGTGCCCTGGGCATTAGCTGGAGACTGTGCCTTGTCCCAAAACTTTATCTTTTTCCACTTGTTACCCCAATTATGACCTTGCTGCTGACTGGGGTTCTGATCTGCTGATCTGTATCTCTTCATCTTCCTATCCTTCTCTCTAGACTTGACTATTTTCTTTTTTTTTTCCTCAACCTACTGCATATGGACTGTCAGCCTAGCAAAGTCCAATTCCCTATTTAGAATTACCCCTTTAGGTTCAAGCACCAGATCATCTGAAAGGATGAAAGCAAATTTTCTTATTCCGGCCCTCATACTACTCGTCATCTCAAGAGACTAATGGGATAGTTGATTAAACTTTAAAGTATACGCCTGAACACTCATCCTACCCTGCTTAAGGTTTATGAACTCCTCTTCTTTAGCTTCCCTCATCTCCAAAAGAAAGAATCGATCAAGAAAAGCTTCCACAAATTCGTCCCACACTGTGGGCTATGCACTGTCACTATTCACCTCTTCCCACTCATCATACCATTGGTTCGCTACATCCTTTAGCTGATAAGCCGCTAGTTTGACACCTTCCACCTATTCCACATGCATTACTCTAAAATTTTTCTCCATTTCGCCTATGAAATCTTGCGGATTCTCTTCTACTTTAGTGTCAATAAACTTAGGCGGGTTTATTCTTATGAACTGACCCACCCTAGTAGCTTCAGATGTAATAGGTGCAGACCCAACATCTTCTGATCATTAGGCCTAGTTAGCCACCAACTGTGTCAACATATGAATAGATTGTCTGAATTCTGCATTAACAATATCCCTTTGAGTAGTCGAGGGATGGTTAACATTAGTTTGTGGAGCCCTAGGTGGAATGGTCGGTACTGGAAGGACTCCAGGAGTAGGGATAGGTTCTGGAGTGTGAGCTCTATTAAGTGTCCTCATCCCATGAGTGGGATGGACTTCGTCATCTTAAGCATTAATATTGGTGTGACAGAGAGGCATAACTGGTTTTCTAAAAAGCAAGAGATCATTAATTAGGGATAGATTAGACTCTAAAGCACAAGCTAGATCCCAAAGAAGAGAAACATTCCTAAACGCCTAGTAGCCTTCTACCTATAAGTGTGGCGCGTGACACCCCCATAAATAAGACTCTAGACCGTGAACCATGCTCTGATACCAAGTTTGTCACGACCCAAAATAGGGCCTGGCCATGACGAACATCTCAAACCATGAAGGCCTGGAACACCCTTCTCTATCTGGTAATCATGCATAACACTCATATAAAAAAAGATGCAGAAACATAGTCAGCTACGAAACATAGTCAAATTCTAATATCAACATAAGTATGGAAAACTGTAGTGCGACTACAACTAAATAACATCTAACTCGGTCTGCAAAATCTCTACTACATGAAAATCTGATAACTGTCAGAAAATTGGGACAAGGACCCTAGTAGACCAAAATAATACTAAGGGTCATAATCTAAAAGATGGGCCTTCTGGAATAGAGAAGGCTTATTAATTGAACACTGTAAACTCTATCTGATGAATCTACTGGTATGCAAAGTATTTCAAAATAAAACTTTTATATAGATAAAATAGTTGGAGAGCAAATCATCAGATACTAAACATGAAATAGTTCTAAAACACATGGGCATTTTTTGGAAATCACAAATCATTCTTATCAATGGAATGTTTGATCTTTGTATACTTTTGAGTTAGGTGGCACTCCTCTACAATTCTGATATTCCACGGGCTGTATGGAATTTTCCATTGACTCAGCAGGGAAGCCCCCAACTCGAGTGTGCCGCAAGGGTTAGAGTTTTTGATTTTGATACGCCACACGGCTTTAGGCCCGCGTAATATAATATGCCCAGATTGGCAAATCACAATTTGGGCAATGAGTTGTCTGACTTATACCTTCTTCGGGGAACCACCTAAGCTCTCTTTAGGCCCAATTTTATCCTGTTCTGAATCATGCATTATTCTAGTTTCAACATCTAAAAATTCTGACTTTAAACATGTATTCTATTATGTTCTGAATTACCATGGCATAATCTGAGTGGGTGTCATCACACCAAGACTTGCAAGTCCTATTTCTGTGCCGTAATCCATTATGCATAATTCTTTCATTAAAACGTAGTTCAGACCACCCAAACATGCAAATAGTATAAGAGATTTCATGTTCTGAAAGCAAAAGTCAAAACTATGCAAGAACTCTTCAAACATAAGTTGGTTATGTGCTTTTGGCAAAATCCATGCACTCTTTCATTTTATGTATTTTCAACAGTTTTAAATACAGACAACCCTCTCTCTTTTGAAATTGAAATCATAATTCAAATATAACATCATTCAAGACATTTCATAACATGCTTTTCAAGATGCATTTTAGAACAATTCATATCATATGGAAGATGAGAAAGATCATAACAAGAGAGAGGTTCATTATAAGTTATGCTCTCAATTGAATATTCATCCTTGAACACATTCACACACACACACACACGCACACACACACACACACACACACACACATATATATATATATATATATATATATATATATATATATATATATAATTTTTCAAATAATTTGGGGGAAGGCCTAAAGGCCAAAACAATATCGTCAAAACTTCTAAAATATGATTATATTCATAAATTTAAAAATCTTTTTCTTAAAACATGATTTCTAAACCCATGAGATTTTAGGAAAAACCTGTGTACCTCGAAATTCAGAAACAATGGGTGTTTCTTGAAGCCTATCATCTGGGGATTCGAATCTTCAATTGATTTTGAAAGCCCACGGTTGAATCTTGAGTTTCTTGAAGTTTTTGTTTGAAACTCTAGAGAGGATTCTTGATGATTTTGATGAAAATAGGGTTAAGTTGCTCAAACATATCCTAGATCCTTTGTTTGGTTGGTTTTAAAGGCTAGGTAAAAGTCAAAATTACCCTTAATGACTCCTAAACAAAACTGGAAATTTGAACTTAAAAACTCAATTTTGGGTGCCACCGCGACGCGCCATAATCGCGGTGGTCCACTGGAATTCGACGAGTGGGAAATTGGGTGCTTCCGCGATGTGCCACTATCGCGGAACCCCACTGGAATTTGACGATTGTCAATTTGACCCTCTCCGCGACGTGCTAGACACCAAAATGACGATGTTTATGATTGGAACCTTAAATTATTCATAACTTCTTCACCGAGGGTCCATTTTTGTCAAATCTTATATCGTTGGAAATGTAATTAAGTCATATACGTAATGAAAGGTTGAAATCTAGGAAATTCCATATGAAAATTTATTTAGGTCATTCTAGAAGCTAATACTTAGACTTTCCATGGACAGAATTTAGCAAAGAAGAGTCGGGGTGTTACATGTATATCCTCTATAAAGCCCTCTTCAAACCCTAAATTTTCAATAATCTCAAAGTACTGGACTCTTTATCAACAGAAGAATAAGATTCCCCACCCACATAGGGGAAATATTCAACGGCAGAGACCACTTAGGGTTCTTCTACTAAATATGTCACATAAAGCTGACTATATCTCTATTTTTAAGTTGAGGTACAATATCCAAAATATCTCTACCACAAGTCACTTTTACTAGATAATTACTTTTAGGGGATATGATATAGAAAATAAATGAGAAAATATTATAATCAATTCCTTTAACATACCCAACAAATTCAAAGTAGGAAAATTTGTCAATATCCACCTATAACAATACCTCCATGGTACCTTTTACGAGGCTTTTGTTGTAATCTTCCTCCATGATGAAACTTCAATGTAATGTACACAAAATTCATAGTCAATCTGAAATAAAAATAAAAAAAGCATGATATTTCGAACAAAAATTCCAAAAATCAGTTGTTACTGGACAAAAAAAATCCTAAAATTAAAATACAACAACTCAAATAATTTATACGAGACAAAAAACATAAAATTTACCTTTTTGAGCTGATAAAAATTCATCTAGGATGGAGTTATATACCATCTGATATTGGGTGAAATCGAATTGAGTGAAAACCTAAAATAGTGATTTTGGCTAATGAAATAAAAGAAGTAGGAATTTGGAAGGAAATTAGGGGTATTTGTTAGGCTTTGGTTGGGTTTTAATTAAGGGAGGGAGGAGGGGTATATAATTGCTCGCATAGTTTAGGGTCTAAAGTAAGTTATGCAGACTAATTTTGGGGGTGAAATGATCTTTTATTTTTTATTAAGGAGAGGTGCTAAATAGCCATAAATATTTTTCCCAAATTTGGTCATAATTGTACAAGGACTGCAGTATCTTTCTCTTTCAAAACAAACTAATTATTTTTTCTAATCAAAGAAAAATAAAGTCTTTGTTATTCCCTAAACTGTAAGTCAATTGAAAAATTGGAAAATGATGATAAATATACATGGACATTCATTAAAATATGATTTTTAATTTTAAAACATGCCTTATATATATATATATATATATATATATATATTAACCATTCATGATATTTAATTTCAAAGTCTCAATGTATAAATGATTAATATTGAATACTTTATAATAAGTGTACACTTTCTAAATTATAAAATAAACTACTTCAACATATGTACTTTGATAACCAATCTGTGGCAACGGATATACCATCTGTTGTAACAAATCTACCACCTGTTGAAGGAGCTTTTTTGATTTCTTCTAACAGCTGATTCATCAGTGGCAACAGATGGGGAATTTGATTCATCAGCTATTTTGAATGTGTTAGAAAAAAAGTCAAGACTGTTCACCTTTTTTTTTAACAATCATCATATACCTTAATTAATCCAAAGTGGTGATTTTTTTATTATATAATAAATAAATTAATATAACAGATTTAAAAATAAAAATGGTGAAAAGTCACAACTTGTCGCCTATTTAATATTAACATCAGTTATTAAAATTAAATAACCATTTTTTGAGGTTATAAATTGTGTGTATTATTTATTTTCTTATTATTTATTTACGAATCATTTTTCATATTAAATAATCGAAAAGTCATGACCTTTCACCCTCTCAATAACAATAACCTTTTTTTTATTAATAACCGTTTGTTAAAACATATGATCCATCTGTCACAATAGCTTAACCATCTATTGTGACATATGATCCATCCGTTACCATAAATGCTTAATCCCTACCTCTAACCGTCAACATATTGAGATAAGGAATTGATAAAATGAAATTTAAATGTTAAATAAAAATTAAAAATCCAAAGTCAACCAAACAAATATTTTTAAATCCCTTATATACAAATATACAATAAAAAGTAAAACATACATTAGGTTCCTCCCTTAGGTAGGTCCGATATAATAAACGAAAATACATACGCTTAAAGAAAAAAATATAACCTAATTATTATTATTATTATTATTATTATTAATAATAATAATAATAATAATAATAATAATATTATTGTCAATCGGCCAATCATCATTCGACAGCTGCAGGGCCCTCCTCAGTCTTGCTTTCATGTCACCTAACTCTCACCGGAGTTCATGACTCTGCCTTTCAAGTTCCTACAAGGAGTTGCGTCAAATCACATTGTCCAAATCTGGATCAGACATATATAGAGATGGAGTAGACTGAACGAGTAAGGAGAGACCTATTTATAAATAATTGAATTTGAATGAGTTAGTGTAAAAGCCATGACTATTCACTTCTTTTTTAATCATTACATCCCTTAATAAATAAAACTGGTGACTTTTCAAATATACAAATTAAAAAAATGGATCTAAATACAACATTTTCTCTTTATTATATTTTGAAAAGAAAAAAAAATTGCTTTAAAATAAATCTAACAGATGGGTAATCTGTTGTAAAATATATTCTACTTGTTTGATAATTTACCACATATTGACAATCTGTTGCAACAGATGTATATATCTATTTGATTATTTCTAACAAATAAGTCATATGTTGCAACAAATTGATCATCTGTCGTAACAGATATCTATAATTATTTGATAATTTTAACAGATACATCATTTGTTGCAACAAGTTAGTCATCTGTTTATTCAAATAGGATTGAATTTTAATGGGTTTGTAAGAAAGCCACGATTGTTCACCTTTTTTTTAATAATTACATCCCTTGATTAAATAAAACTGGTGACTTTTCGAATATGTAAATTAAACAAATGGATCTAAATGCAATATTTTATCTTTATTGTATTTCAGAAAGAAAAGAAAATCACTTTAAAATAAATCTTACAGATGGGCAATCTGTTGCAAAATATATTATATCTGTTTGATAATTTACAATATATTCATAATCTATTGTAATAAATGTATATATCTGTTTGATTATTTTCTACAGATAAGTTATATATTGTAATAGATTGATCATCTATCATTCCAAATGTCTATAATTGTTTGATAATTTTAACAGATGTGTCATCTGTTATAATAGGTTAGTCATCTGTTTATTCAAATTCAGCCATAAATGGGCTAGGAAGAATAAGGTGCGTGCAGATGGATAGATCCACTTTCATGTGTGGAAGTTATGTATTATTGATAAGGTCATTGGGATAACACACATAAAGTACAATGATTTTGTGAATGTAGTTTTTAAACGATTAGGCCTTGATCATTCTAACAAGATCCTGCATCGTATAGTTAACTTTGATAAGTTTAAATTGATAAGGCCGAGGGGCCAAGAAAATGGTGCTCATGTTTATAAATGTCAAGTTTGAGAAGGGATACATATTTGGTGTCATTTCAGAGATCCAATAGCCATTGGAATTAACTTTAAGGGAGCATTGGACTCTGATAAAGCCTTTGAAGCCTCGCACTGTATCACTAAGAACGGAAAACCAATAGAAATCCCCCTAACCCAAATTTATATAGAAGGTTGTTCGAGAAAATGATTATACACTAGAAGGAGCCGTGGGAGAATACCTACGAGAAAAAGGGGAGTTGATAAAACACTATATCTTCTAAGAGCTAATTAAAGAGGAAACATAGGGTAGCAAGGAACTTCTAGGGAATCTGGCCGATGAAACAAAATAAAAAATGAGAAATCTGAATCAAGAGCAAATATGAAAGTGTATCCAGTAATGAAAATTCATCTACTATCTCTCTTAAAGAAAAATAGTGCAGAAGACACTTTTCTAGGGAACTATGAATAGTTAGTATGGTCAGAATAATCACCTATATAGAAAATAATAGAACACCAAGAAAGCATCTTTGCGGACATCGAGGATTGTAATGATGTATAGTAAGTTAAGAACAACTGAAGTTAAAATAAGAAATCAAGAAAAGGCGATAATTTTTAATTTTAAATTACATCCCATGCCTTCTTGTTTGTGATTCTGATTAGGTCCAGTGTTATTGACTTGGTCAGAATCACAAACAAGAATGAAAGGCAGATTGAGTATCATTACTTCCTTAGAAATATGGTTATAATTGAGTGTTTTCCTGCCTTAGCATGTGTAACACCCCGAGTTTACACCCTGGACGTCACACTGTGCTTACAATACCAAAGGACCACAAGTTAACTTATGACTGGTACCTACTATGAGCACTGAATAGTAATACTTCTAACATAGATGGAGATATAACTGAAATGCCATAAGGTTCTCAAAATACTTAAATAAATACTAAATACTGATAGTAATACTAAAAAACTGAACATCTATCTGAAATAGTCTAGTCTGAAAGCCTCTAACTGTCTTAATGTGGAGTTGATGGGACAATCCCCCAACTAACTCTGACTAATAAAATACTGAATCTACTGTAATACCAGAATAAATAATATATAACACCTCAAGTTTGTACCTCAGATGCTACATGATGCTTATGAACCCAAAGGACAACAACTAACCCATGACTGAAATCTGCTATGAGTACTAAAACATGATACTGTAATAAATGCAGAAAAATAGGCTGAAATACCACAAGGTTCAAAATCTAGAAATACTGATAAAGTTTATCAACTAAAATAACAATCTGTAAAATTGAATACTGTCTGAAAACTAGTCTGAAAAGCCTCTAATCTGAAACTATCTGAAAGTGGAATTGATGGAAAAATCTCCTAACTAACTCTATCTACTGAAATACCGAGTCTACTATAATAATAAATGAAAGAGTAACCTCGAATGATGAGGAATCACTGCTAAATCTACTACTAACTGAATCTGGATCTATCAATGTGCGGTTAGGAACCTAAGCATCCGAATCTATGATATAAGATATCATAGAACAAATAAAGATTATACGTCAATACATGGAATACTATTTTGCTAGATGGGTTAAGGCTAAATGCAAGGGTTCATATGCATGAGCAATAACTGACTACATGATATAAAGTAACTGAACATAATAATACATGGATAACTGATGCTACTGTAAATACTGAGTATGCACTACTGTGCATACAAATATATACTGTGACTAAGCTTATCTGAAGCTAAGTCTTGAGTTCTAATACTGAGTAACTGATATCTGAAGTTACTGATACTGGTTGACTGTATTTGACAGTCCTGATTCTGTAGAACTAGATGATTTTTATTCTGAAAACTGAAACTGACACTGTGGGAGGTATTCATCTAACCAACATGCCCCCAATAAGATAAGATAACTGAGTTGTGGTCCAATATGTAACCCCAATTAAAAGGGTATCAGTACCGTGCCACAAGTAAAGACACTGAAGAGTTACCCTCATCTGGCAGGTACTCTAATGAGAATAGTAAAACCCTCATCTAATAGGTTCAAACACCTCATAAACCCTCAACTTGCAGGTTTGATGTCTCAACCTATACTGGCTACGTAGATTTGGAATGCAAGGATTATTTATAAGGATCACACCCTCTTCTGGTAGGTGAGCCCCCATCATTGGGTTCACTCGGTACTAAATCCTACTCCCAACTGAAAGACACTGAACTGAATATATTGAACTGGAATAGACTGATACTGAGTTTACTGAGTTTTTCTGAGTTCAGTAATAGACTGAGTTCTGTAACTAATTGAGAGTTCTACTGATCGTGACATGATTGATACTATTCTGTAACTGATACTGGCTATAGTTACACAGCTAAATTATCCGGTATTAAATACCCCCAGGACTCGATATCATGAAAAATAAAGCATAGCATGATCTTGAGATACACAACAATATACACTTGTCCATAATTCATTCATAAAGGCATTTCATCAAACACGTATAAGGCATAAGCTTGTACATGATTGGGACCACATAATGACACGTCGCAATTCCATTATCCACTTCACATAGGAATTTTAGCAAACACTTGGGGAACATGGAGTATTTTACATGATGATGCTCAACACATGTAATCATGAATATAAGATTCAATTTCAAATTCAAGGATTAAGCATTCAATTCATATAATTCCCCACATAACTATCTTAATTTCATGGAAACTTTTAAGTAAAGATGCATTGGATCCCAATTACTATCATGAACATGAATACATTCAAATCCAAGCATGGAAATCATAAATAATAAATCTTGAAGTTTTAAAAATGGATTCTTGGGCTCTATGGGTGAAAGGAACCCATAGATGAACACCTAGCATACCTTGGAGAGTTAATTCTTGAAGGTGCTTGAAGAAATTATTGAGTTTTGATCTTGATTCTTGAAGTTAGGGTTTGTTTTCTTGAGAGAGAATGCCTTTGATTTGGGGAAAATTGAATAATAAGGATGTAACTAGGTTAATTTGGGGTAATTTACGTGTTAAAGGCTGATTTGGGTCATGGAAAATACCCAATTACCCCTGGGAATGATTGAAAATCATTACTGAAAAATTTCTAATTTGGGCTCTTAACGTGCTCCGCTATCGCGCCAACCCACTGGAAAATGACAACTGAGAATGTGGCTGGTGGCACGACATGGTGGAATCGCGTTGCAATACTGAGTGGGACCTGGAAGCTTGGTACGACGCGGTACAATCGTGTTGCTTTACTAGAAATTGACAATTATAGATTGGGTCCTTGGCGCAATGAACCAATATCGTGGTACTTTATTGGAAACTGACAATTGTCATTTTGGCATACTCCGCGACGAGCTACTAGCTTGAATAATGGTATTTAACGACTGAAACTTAAATAGCGATAACTTTTTATCCGGTTATCGGATTTAGGCAAATTTTATATTGTTGGAAAGCTAATTTAATTTCCTACGCAATGGAAGGCTCTAAACTGAAAAATACTAAGTATTTCAAAAATTTTATATTTGATAACTCATAAACTGAGAGTTAAGTTAAGCTTGAGAAATGTGGGGTATTACAATATCTCCCCCTTGGGAACATTCATCCTCGAATGAGGCTGATTAAGCTGAGACACTGATTGTCTGAGTTTATGCACTAAACATGCATATCTAATGCATGACTATATGACTGAGCTACTAAAAAACTAAGCTTTTACACTGAACATGCATATCTGATGCATGAATATATGACTGAAGCTACTAATAAGTTGGGTTTTCATATTGAACATGCATATCTGATGCTTGAGTACATGTCTAAATTGATTCATAAATGCATTACTGAATATGCAATAGTACTGGATACCAAGTTATAATTATAGCTAAACATGGAACTGACTAAAGGTAAGAAAGACTATTACCTTAAGCTAGATTTGAGGTTGCGGAGAAGAGGTGAGGATACTTGGTCCACATATCTGCTTCTACTTCCCATGTAGCTTCCGCTGTGGACTAATTCCACCAAAGAACTTTGACTAAGGATACTTTTTTGTTCCTTAGTCTGTGAATCTGACGATCAAGGATCTAGACCGGAACCTTTTCAAAGGAAAGATCCTTCTGAATATCTACGCCCTCTAAGGGAACTATGACTGCTGGGTCACCAATGCATTTCTTTAGCAAGGAGACATGGAATACTAGGTGCACTGAAGCAAGATCTGAAGGCTACTCGAGCTCATAAGCTACCTTTTCAAAATGATTGAGAATTTAGTAAGTGTAATGCCCCAAAATCTTATCCCGAGACGTCACACGGTGCTTAAGGCTACAAGTAGCCCTAAGCTAACCCTTTGAACCTGCTACTTCTTCTAACCCTTACTTTAAGATAATCTAGTTAAGAGTAAATTTTGTTTCATATCAAAACTAACACGAATAAATGATAGATACTGTCTAAACAATGACTACTAATAGTCTTTAAACAAGCTTGTAGTCTGGCAAGCCTCTACTACTAACAAAGAACTAGTGAGCCATTGGGACAGACCCCCAACTGACTCGAACTGAATTGAAAAGTGATAGTCTGTATACTAACACAAAACTGAAAGTCTAAAAAAGCAGGCCCTCGAATCATCAGGACTCACCACTAAGGGAATGTAGATAAAGATGCTCGAACTACTCACGCTGTGGATACTGAGCACCTGAACCTACATTATAAGACAATGTAGCACACAGAAGTATATGTGGATCAGTACTTTGAGGATGTACTGAGTATATGGGAGTGAAATGCAATAAGTAAACAATATCATCAATCTTTATAGAAAACATGCATGCTGATATAAATGACTCAGATAACGTGAGTAAAAACTGAAATCTGAATCTCATAAATTATGTACAATGAAGCATATAGTATAAATCTCGTAAGTCATTATATTCACTTGTAAGATCTGTATTCTCCATATTATTCTAGAAACTTGTAAGTAAGAGGAATCTTAGAATAATAGCTTTCAAAACTTTTACATTTATCTTATAGAGAATAAGGGACTTTTTTAAAACTGGGAGGTTATAGGACTTTGGAACTTAGGGAATTTGGACTTGGGATACTGTGAGAGTGTCTTCTAACCGACATAAACCATGTGAGCTAACATGGAGTCCAACGTCTTGCCCATGTTGGGGAGAGCTACTCTATCCTTGCCATCGGAATAGAACCTTTAACTTTAGTGATTACTATCTTAACCCACTTGGGGTAAATCACACTACTGAAAATTGGGTCTATGGAGACATAGGCAAACCAATTGCAATAGATGAGAAATTCATAGCTATAGAGCTATTGCAAAGGTTATGAAACCGTTTCACTAGATCGCGTGGCTATAGATATATTGCTACGGTTCTTGTAACGGTTCTAAAAATCGTTGCTATATCTCTGCTATAGCAACTGTTATTATGATCACTACCGCAACACTTTTTGATATCAATTGCAATGAAATAAATCATTACCAAAGGGTTTTATGCAACAGTTATTTTATCTATCACAACGGTTAAAATAAATGTATTGCGATACTTTTATAACTAATGCTACGATTATTTTTGGACAAATATAAACTCTATAGCTATAGTTTAAATGAGCTAAAATAACGCTTTACAAACTGTTGCAATATTTTTATGCAACGGTTGTTTTATCTATTGGAATACCTAAATAAGTGTATTGCAATGGTTTAGTTTATACTTTACTTTTGCAACAGTTTTGTGATTAATGCTGCTGGTTTTGATACATATGAACTAATGCTACGATTTTTGATACATATAAACTCTACAATGATGGTTTAAATGAGTTACATCTACAAGCTATTGCAATAGTCTTATTATTTTGTTGAATTTTCTATAGCAACGGTTCTAAGTTGCTATTGCAGCAGTTTAATTTGCTACAAAGAAATATAGACCTGCAATGATCCGAACTAATAAAACACAAAGAAACTCAAATACATGATAAAAGTTAAAATAAAAATCACAAAATAGTCACCAACATTCATCTTTAAAATCGTATATAAAAAATAATAAGTTAGCCATAGTTATTAATATCCATAAAACTAGAAAGTAGTAAAATACGACATAAGTTTCATTGTGTTGTCGTTGATATCAAAAAAGTCCTAGAACAAGTTGCAAAAACCATCTAAAATCTTCTTAACCAATATCTTCCATATTCTCCTCATTCGCTTTTTCATTTTCTCCACCTACAAAATAAAATCATGTCAATGACCTTTGACAGTATGATTTCAGTTATTCTTCATATATTACCTCTTTGAACACACAATATTCAATGTCATTATCATTATCACGAGTAAGCAATAGATTTATGTTTGCTTTTTAAGTTCCACAGTGATTTAACGTCATTAGGTACACTTGAGTAATTTAATAATGCAATTCACATGAGTACTTCAACAATTTGCCGAAATACAAGTAAAACCGTCCAAAGGTCATGGAAAGTGAAAACTTACAACACCTTGTGCTTATTAGGAAAAGACTAATTTTACTGATTAAATACAAGTCTGTTAAATATTGTGTGTTATCTTAGAGTAAATACAAGTCTTATCAAATATTGTGTGTTCAAAAAAGAACTCTTTCAACCCAAAATATGAATTATATTGATTCAGACAAGTCCCGAACAACACAGCTTCCTACCTTAGCAAAGAATTTATCAGTGCCACATTAACTCAGCCAAAACTTAATAACCATCAGGCCTAACATGCTTTCCACTATCTGATGCAACAAGTGTTAAAAACCTTCAGGGATTTGCATAGGAACTAAACAACTTACAAAAATAAAATTTTCCTTAGATAGACCAAGTCAGGAAACTAAATCCTAAACTTCAGGGAAACACACTAAATTGAGATAAAACTTACCAATTTTACTTCTGGAATATCTGGTTTACTTTAATTGTGAAGAAGGAGTAGTAGATAATAAGAAGAAAAAGCAGCAGTAGCCCTATTTTTTAGTCAATGCAGAACACTTTATCACAACATATAGAGAGGAATGTCAAGCAGTTCATTTAAACAATAAACCAGAAGTATTATTTGCAAAATCTACCTTCTTTCTTATGATAGAGAAAGACAGGAAAGGCTAAGATACTACGCACGCAAAATAGAAGATAAGAAAGCATTGTTATTGTTCTTTAGGACTAGAAATCGGCCGTCTGCACTTCACTAATGATGAATATCCCAAAATAATAGCATAGGCAACATCAGTCGAGTAATAGAGATCATTTTTCAATGTATAAATTTTCACCAAAATGAAAAGTACAAATGATGTGTACCAATTGCTATTGTGATTGAAAGATTCCTGGAGCAAAAAACCGCACAAACCCAAAAGGAGTAAGAAGTTTCTCCAGCTAAAAGAACAAGTGCAGCCAAGGTACGCAAAACTGGCTGACAGTTTGTAGTATTTTTTATGGTGAAACATATAATAACGATGAAATAAATGCAAAATAATTAGTTTTTACCTGTTATCAAACT
The DNA here is from genome assembly GCA_030864225.1 of Capsicum baccatum var. pendulum. Lineage (NCBI taxonomy): Eukaryota > Viridiplantae > Streptophyta > Magnoliopsida > Solanales > Solanaceae > Capsicum > Capsicum baccatum. The sequence goes on from CM061554.1 coordinate 46,430,316, forward strand.
TGAAGTGTGGCCTGTTGAACTGGTGATTGAGCAACTTTTATAATTATCTCCAGCCAACCTGTTGTGCTTACGAGTGTGGCTGTATCAGCTACACTTAAAAAGCGTGGCCATTAAGGTATAAGGGCCACACTTTGCAGCTTTTCATTGGCAATAAAGAGTCACAAAATCATTAGATCTACAAAATATCAGCTCAAAAATGAAAACTATGCTCAAGAGTCACTGGGATCTCCTCACAGATTCCAACAGTGATGATGTGACTATAGCATCAGTTAGACCACCAATTCTCATATGGTCCAGACAGTTTCTCCAAATCCAATTGAAGAATCTTGTCGTCTGGGAGTACAGGAATGATAAGTTGAACCATAATATATCACTTAACCTAATGTGTTTCATCAAATTAATTGAGTTTGACAGACTACCTTTCTAAAATTGTCTTCTCTAAACCAACAAAAGCTCCACCACAGATAAAAAGGATATCTTTAGTATCTATATCAACCAGCTAGTGCACAACTACCATGTCATTAGTAACATATCAGATTGTAATGCTAGAAGAAGAAGTAGTATCTATTTTTTGTTTACAATATGAAATGAAATTGCAAAATCACCCAAAAAGATTCAAAAATAGTAGCACCCAAAGAGAAACCTTAAAAAAAATTGATCAAGAGAAGCCATCAAGATTTTTACTCAGAGAATGACTAACCAATGATATATTATAATTCTGAAAAGATTGCAGGTAAAACAAGTTATATATTGATAGTATCAATATTAACATGGTTGAACTTTGTGCAAATTGCCTGCATATTTTTGCAATGTTGCTGGAAACAAGAAAACTAAATATAGGATCACGTTATCCTTGATTAGTAAACTCATACCAACCCAGGTGTCAGACCCTTTTTATAAAAAAAAAATAAGGGCCATTTCTTGTCTTTAACTCTCTATCATAAACTCAGCTCTGAAGTACCAATAATAAAATAAGCTAACTAAGCAAATTGGGAATAAATAGAATGAAAAAAAACATCAACCACCATTAAAGCAACATGCATACCTCAAGTAATTTGTATAATATAGATTCCACATTCTTGCCCACATAACTAGCCTACAGTGAGAAAGAGAGATGAATACTCATTATTTTAATGATATTAACACCTAAAAGGTAAAATAGACTAAATTTCAGTTCACCTCCTTGGAGAAGCAGATTTACTTAAAGATAGTCCATACTTATATGAAACCACTAAAGTCAGCACCACAGCACAATGGTATGGATTGATTAAACAAAAGAAAATTTCAATTGACTGCCACAACCAGACTCAGATCTTTTTTTTTTTAACCAGACTCATATCTTTTAAATTCAAGGAAAAATATATTCAGCAATTTTTTGATCAATAATGAATTAGTTGTTTGAAAATCTGATAAGTAGACAAGATGTTAGAGCTATCAGACCATATTTTAAGCACTTCAATATTTTCTACAAAGAAGTTTGTCCAGAATTATCAGTAATATATCCTTTCCACAATATTTTCTACAAAGAAGTTTGTCCAGAATTATCAGTAATATCTCCTTTCCACCTCTTTAAGACATATTTAAGCTAAAATGCTTAGGTCTTAGGGCCATGTCATTTGAAAGTAACACCCAGAGGTACCACTATTAATGTAATGACACTTTCTTTGATACATTAATAACATTCATTAGAATAAGGGAAAATATGTGTCTGTATACAATAAACAAAAGCCACCTATTGCAGCTAAAGAAGCAATGGAAAGTATACAATGATTAAGATGCAAAAGCCAAGAGTGAAATTTATCATAAAGAACATGTCCCTTCCTAGACCTATTTGTGAGATTACACTGGGTATGTTGTTGTTGTTGTTTTCTATGACAAATGTCTAAACTGGCATTCTAATCATAGTTTTATGCTGGTTGCAACATTTTTCTATCTCATGGTTCGCGGATGAATAAATATACTTCGTTAAACTTCTTTTATTGAGATTCAATATCTTCACGAATCATGATTAGTAGGATGGATTGAATTACCTGAGTAATTCTATTAAAATAAATATACAGATGCCTTAATGCAATTGCTTCTGATCAAATTTAACTGTATCTATTTAATTTACTTTTTTCATTGTTAAAAACAAACTCTCTTTTAGTTAGTGAGGGAAAATATTCTGCCTAATTTCTGAGCTTCAGTATCTTCTCAAGAACAATAAAAGAAGCTAAGTTTGAATGAAATATCTAGTAATTCTAAATTCAACAACAACTTTTTTTTTTTTGAGAAAACTCTTATCAACATTATGTCTCTTCTATCAATTCTTATCTATGGTTGTAAATATGGAGAAAAGTTTCACGCCAAAATATCTAATCATTCGAAAGTAGGCAAACTGGAAAGTCCAAAAATAGAAGTCTACCTGAACTGTTGACGTATTCTCACAAAAGTTACGCATAAGAGGTTTCATACTGAAGATATCATCTGGAATACATGTATCTCCCATCTTCTGAAATGTATTAAATGCTCGGCCCTGGAGGTTTCATATTTAGATAATTACTTTCCTTTAACCAAACTACTGAGAGAATAATGTAGGCATTGCACATAAAGAATAAGAAATCTTGCTTTTCTGGTTTGTCTTTCTGAATCCCAAAACAAAACCATCAACTACTTAATTTGTGCAAGTATAAAACTACGATATGGACAATATTAGTTACATACAACGTCATTTCTAGCAATAAAAGCTCCAGTGATAGTAGTAATTCCAACAAGGATACCCACAGGAAGTGCAAGCCGCTTAACTTTTGCAGCCCCACGAACATAGGCAAGTGATTCAGTAGGAGGTTCGGGCATAATAACAGAAAGAGTCATCTAGAAGAGTCTAAAATAAATAGAAAATGAAGAGGTAAGATAAGCTGCGAGACAGTAGGGGCTTACTCTTGGTTCAACATACTCAGATGCTAGCTCCTGCAGGAAAAATAATTTAATCAAACTTACATAATGATGCGTCTTATATGAGTTTAACAGCCACACATATTAACTAGATATCTTGGTACCTATAAACCACTTTTCACCATCCACCAACCTATGAGCCCCTGTCCAGCACCAAGAGCAAAGAGTCTAGAGAGCCTAAATCCAAGTTGTACTGTTATGTACCCCTTACATGTTACGCATTAGAGGTTTATGAACCGTTGCTTAAAAACTTGTTGCCATAGGTCCAATTTCTGGTAGTGTCAGAAACCTATGGTGGCTCATAGTTCTGGGGCATGAGACCTTGGAATCATACCCACTCGGTGCTAAATACTACTCCCATACTTATTGCTCAGAACTTTAGGAAATCTACCTTAAAATAACATAAAGGTTTAAAATTAAAAACTGATTATGCTTCTCTTTGCTTTATATCATAACTTGAATAAATAATGTGGATTCCTATATTAGCTTAGTTCAAATGATCAACTTTCTTCATCAAAAACTGAAAATAGCTAATCATGGAATTCTTAAATCATGATTATTCTTGAAGTTTAACATAAATACTAAGGCTTAATGGACCATGCTTCAATTTCATATCAAACACCATAAAAATTCATACTTTATAAGACAATCATTCATAATGCAGCTTAAAATCTAAAAATTTCATCAATAGGCGTAGAAATATAAACAAAATTATATAATTCAACTTTTAAATCATGGGAAATCACATAATCTTGCAAATAATGGTAATGGGTATAAACCCTAACTTGATTTTCATGGAAATCATAGTAAAATCTAGAAATTTATAACTTAAAAGAAATTTTGGGCACAAGAACAGAAGAATTGTTCTTGTTCAAACCCCACATACCTTAGATTGATAAATTTGGATGAACAACTTGCTTTTGAGATGTTATTGGAACTCTTGAATGAGGGTTCTTGGAATTCTTGCACTAAGAACTAGGAATCTTTACTCAATTTGGGGAATTGATGGAGAAATATTAAGTTTCTTGGAGGAGAAATATGATGAACTAGGGTTTTTATTTTGAAGAGAATGATGATTAGGGGATAAAGTGCTTTATTATGTAATTGATTTTATGTTTTTGGACGGATTGGGGGTAGGGTAATTGAATAAAATACCCCCTTTAACTCTTAACAAACTGGAAAACAAAATATTTGAGAACTGAGTGGACACCGCGATGTGCTACTATCGGATGGCTCATTGGAAATCGACCACCGTGAACTGGGCAGACTACATGATATAGAGCCATTGTGGTTCCACTTTAGAAATTCCATTTTGGCACATGGAGTGACGCGCCATTATTGCGCTGAGCTTCTGGAAAGTGACAACTAGGAAATTAGGGTCCTCCACGATACGCCACTATCGTAGAGTCCCACTGGAATTTGACAATTGTTAAATAAACCCTTTCCATGATGTGATAAACACCATGATGATGGTGTTTTATGACTAGAATTTAAATTATCCATAACTTCTTGCCCGATTATCGGATTTAGGCGAATCTATATGATTTAAATATTACTCACTTTGAAAGTCATCTCTTAACCTTCTAGAGATGATATTAGGCTTAAAAAAAGTTCAGGGTATTACAGTAAGGGTCGACATATCGGGGACTGAGCTTTCCCTTCTTGCCAAACCTCTTTACCCCCTTCATGGGAGAGATTTTCAAGAACACAAAATCACCGATCACAAACTCGAGATCCTTTCTCCACATATTTGCATATGATTTTTGTCGGCTCTAGGCAGCCCTAAGTCTTTTTCTAATTAAATGAACCTTCTCTAAGGCATTTAATACTAGGTCAGGACCTACTACTGTAACCTCACCTACCTCGAACCAACAAATTGGAGATCTACAACTCCTATCATAGAAAGCCTAAAACGGAGCCATCTGAATACTGGAATGATAGCTATTATAGTATGCAAACTCAATCAAAGAAAATTGGCCATCCCAACTACCCTTAAAATCAACAACGTATATTCTTAGCATATCTTCTAGAGTCTGAATGGTCCTTTATGCTTAACTATCTTTCTGAGGGTGTAAGGCTGTATTGAGTTAAACTTGGGTACCAAGACCCTTTTGGAATGCTTTCCAGAAATGAGAGGTAAACTGGGTACCCTTATCTGAGATGATGGATATTGGGACTCTGTGTAACTTAACCAACTCTCTGATATGGAGTTTAGTGTATCCCTCGGCTGAATAGAAAGTATGAACTGGCAGAAAATGAGCTGATTTGGTCATCCTATCTATGATAACCCAAATAGAATGATATTGATGATGAGTATGAGGCAAACCCATCACAAAGTCTATGTTCACTTCTTCCCATTTGTATATGGGAATACTGAACTCATGCATGGACCCACTAGGCTTCTGGTGCTCAATCTTAACTTGCTGACATACAGAGCACTTAGATACAAACTCTGTAATAACCCTCTTCATCCTACTCCACCAATAGATCTGCCACATATCATGGTACATCTTAGTGGCCCCTGGATAAATAGAGTATCGCGCGCCATGCGCTTCTGTAAGAATTCATTGCCTCAAGTCATCTACACCTGGCACACATAGCCGGCCCTGGAAATACAAAACACCATCTCTTCCTTGGAAGAAAACCTCTATTTTCTAATCTATGAGTGACTCTTTTAGCTTAACTAGACTAGGATCTCTATCCTGCTTTTCCTTCACTTTAAAAACTAGAGATGATGTGGAATTATTTTGCACCCATACACTACCTTTTGCTGAATCAACTAAGTGGACACCTAGTCAGGCAAGCTGATAAACTTCCTGAACTAAATTCTTCTTACTGTCATCAATATGAGAAACACTACCTATAGACAGTCTACTGAGAGCATCATCCACTAGATTAGATTTTCCCGGATGATATAGAACACTCATGTCATAATCATTTAATAACTCTTACCACCTTCTATGATGTAAATTTAAATCTTTTTGAGAAAAGAAATACTACAAGATCTTGTGATCTGTGAACTCATCAACATGCACCCCATACAAATAGTGCCTCCAAATCTTTAAGGTAAACACTACAACTGCTAGCTCAAGATCACAAGTTGGATAATTCTTCTCATGGGGTTTAAGTTATCTAGAGGCATAGACTATGACCTTACCTCTCAGCATGAGAAAATAACTCAAAACTACTCTAGATGCATCACAGTATACAACAAAACCATCTGAACCATCGGGTAGAGTCAAAACTGAGCTGAGGTGAGCCGAGTCTTCAACTTCTGAAAAATCTTCTCATAAGAATCTGACCACTAAAACTGGACTTTCTTCTAAATCAGTCTGGACATGGGGAATGTAATAGATGAGAACCCTTCAATAAACCGACAGTAATAGCTAGCTAAACCTAAGAAACTCTTGATATCTGATGGAAAGATGGGTCTAGGCCAGTTTCTCACTAATTTAGTCTTTTGAGGATCAACTCTAATACCATCACCGGAAATAATAAGACCAAGGATTTCTACTGGCCTTAGCCAAAATTTGCACTTATTGAATTTGTCGAACAACTGATAAGTTCTAAGAGTCTGAAGTACAATTCTGAGGTGATCTGTGTGATTATTCTCACTATGGGAATAGAAGAGAATGTCATCGATGAAGACTATAATTAATATGTCTAAGTACTACTTGAATATGCAATTCATTAAATCTATGAAAGCTGCTGGGGCATTAGTAAGACCAAAGGACATGACTAGAAACTCGAAGTGACTATATCGAGTTTTGAAAGTTATTTTTGAAATGTCAAATTCTCTGACTCAAAAAGTTAATGATAGCCTAATCTGAGGTCTATCTTAGAAAAGTACCTAACACCCTAAAGTTGGTAGAACAAGTCATCGACTATAGGAAGTGGGTATTTGTTCTTGATTATGACTTTGTTCAACTGACGGTAGTCTATAAATATTTTAACAGAACCATCTTTATTAGACATGAATAAGACTGATGTGCCCCATAGGAAAATACTGGGTCTGATTAATCCCTTATCTTAGAGATCTCCTAACCGTTCTTTTAACTCTCTGAGTTCTGCTGGTGCCATTCTACATAATGAAATAGATATAGGCCGAGTATCTAGAAGAAGGTCTATTCTGAAGTCTATTTCCTTAATGGGAGGAACTCAAGGAAGATCTTTGAAAAACACATCTGAGAATTCATTTACTACTAGAACTGACTCAGGAGTTAGAGTTTCTGAGTTAGAGTCTTTGACTCGCATAAGATGGTAGATACATCCCTTGGATATCATTTTTCTCGCTCTAAGGTATGAAATCAATTAACCCTTAAGCGCTGTGGTACTACCCCTCCATTCAAGGACTGGTTCATTTGGAAACTAAAAATGAACTATTCTATTTCTACAATCAACTGAGGCATAACATGAGTGGAGCCAATCTATGCTGAGAATGACATCAAACTCTGCCACCTCTAGCTCACCTAAGTCTATCAAAGTAACTTTTTGAGATATCATAGCTGGATAATTCCTGTATACCCATCGAGCTATGATAAATTAACCTATTGGGATAGAAAATAAGAAAGACTCTACTAAAATTTCAGGATTATCTTCAAAGTTAGCGGCTATATGAAGAGTTACGAAACATAAAGAAGCCCCTGGATCTAACAAGGTATAAACATGTAAATAGAAGATTTGTAATGTATCAATGACCAGATCAGGAGATTTTTCCTGATCTTGTCTGGATAGAAGTGCATAAATCCTTTTTAGGCGTTGCCCAATTGTGGCACTAGAAATGACACCCTACTAATTCAGATGATCGGACTCAGTTGGGGGACGATTATACTGACCTTGAGAACCTGACTAAGGATAATCTCTAACACCGTGGCCTAGCTTGCCACACCTAAAACAAATATCACTGCAATCTTTACCTACTCCCTAGTGGTTCTTTCCACATTATTGACATAGAGGATTTGTTCGAGCACTACTGACATTCCCTAAGATTTAGAGCCTAGTGCCATATATTTATTATCATTTCTAAACTTAGGAACTGGAGTACTAGCTGAGGACAGAGCTAGAATTGAAGATTTTAGGTGAAATTAGGAATGGTTACCGCCTCTAACTTAGGCTGATTCAAATTGAAGCTACCTGTTCTAGCTCTCTTGTTCTTTCTCTCTCTCTTTATAATCTTATCCTCTTCTATCTGCTGTTCATGAACCATAATCTTGGATATATCCATATACTTAATCAACATCATTGTTCTACACTCTTTAACCATACTATCTGATACCCAAGATACGAACTTGCTTATTCTGGACCTATTGTCTGCTACTACATGAGGAGCATACCTGGCTAACTGAGTAAACTTGAGGGAATAATGTTTCACACTCATACTGCCTTTCCTGAGGTTGATGAACTCTAACACCTTGGATTCTCTTAGCTCTAAGGGAAAGAATCTCTCTAGGAAAGCAGTGGCAAACTCTTCCCACTCTATGGGCTCTGTATCTGTGCCCCTTTCTACCTTCCACATCTTAAACCATGTATGAGCTACATCTTGTACATGATAGGTAACTAACTCAGCACTCTTACTAGAATACTACCATGATATCCGTGACTTTCTAAACCTTATCAAAAAACTCCTATGGATCCTTTTCTGACTTAAAACCTGAGAATAGGGGAGGATTCATTCAGGTAAAGTCCCAAATCCTAGCTGCAGCAGTATTGGCTACTGGGTTAGCCTGAACAGTAGCTTGCTATTTATTTTGAGCTGCTATAAAATTATCTAGAGTAGTGATACAACTCTGAATTCTGCATGGGAGACATACTCATCTAGGGGATCTGTCTGTATGGGCTGAGGTGCTGACTAATTCCCAGTTATTCTTTGTTAGTCTTTTTGGGAGGCATGTTCTGTAAATAAATGGAAGAAATGGATTAGACTGAGAGTTTAACTTGAGCTTTTTCTAACTCGCACGACATGAATATTGAAAGAAGGGAAACTTTTCCTAAAACATCTCATAGCCTCTTGTCCATAAGTATGGTGCACTACATATCCATGCACAAGACTCTACAAGATGTGGCTTTCAGACTTCCTAAGACTCTGTTGAACCTTAGGATCTGATACTAAGTTTGTAATATCCTGATTTCATACCCCAGACACTACACGATGCTTACGACCCCAAAGAACCAAACGCTAACCCATGACTGATATCTGCTGTGAGAACGGAAACATAATACAATAATAAATATGGAAAAATAAGCTAAAATATTATAAGGTTCAAAATCTGTAAATACTGATAAGTGTATTAACTGAAATAATAATTTATAAAATTAACACTATTTGAAAACTAGACTGAAAAGCCTCTAATCTGAAACTATTTGAAAGTAGAGTTGATGGGAAAATCCCCAACTAAATCCATCCACCAAAATACTAAGTCTACTATAATAATGAAATGAAAGAATATCCTCAAATGATGAGGACTCACTACTAAATCTACTATTGGCTAAATTCAGATCTATCTATGTGCGGTTAGGAACCTGAGCATCTAAACCTATAATATAAGACATTGTAGCACAAATAAAGAGTATGTGTTAGTACATGGAATGTAATGGTATGCTAGATGGGGTAAGACTGAATGCAAGGATTCATATGCATGAACAATAACTAACTGCATGATATAGAGTAACTAAATATGAGAGTACATGGATAACTGATACTATTGTAAATACTGAGTATGGTGCTATTGTGCATATAAATAAATATTGTGACTAAGCTTATTTGAAGCTAAGTCCTGAGTTCTAATACTGAGTAATGGATATCTGAAGTTACTAATACTGGTTAACTATATCTGATAGTCTTGATTCTGTAGAACTGAATAGAGATCTATTTTAAAGATTGAAACTGAGACTGCGAAAGTTAATCATCAAATTGACATGCCCTAAATAAGATAAGATAACTGAGTTGGGGTCCAATCTGTAACCCCAATTATAAGGGTGTCAGTACCGTGCCATAGGTAAAGACACTAAAGAGTTACCCTCACCTGGTAGGTATTCCAATAAGAATGGTGGAACCCTCAGTTTACAGGTTAAACACCTCATCAACCCTCAACTGTTAGTTATGATGTCTCAACCTATGTTGGCTACGTATTTATCGATCACAAGGATTGCTTCTAAAGATCACACCCTCTTCTGGCAGGTGAGCCCCTATCCGTGGGTTCACTCGGTGCTGAATCCTACTCTCAACTGAAAAACACTAAACTGAAAATACTGAACTGGACTGGACTGATACTGAGTTTACTGAGTTTTCCTGAGTTCTATAACTAAATAAGTTTTAGTATTCTATAACTGACTGAGAGTACTACTGATCATGACATGACTGATACTATTCTATAACTAACACTGGCTTTAGGTACATAGCTAAATTATCGAGTATTAAATACCCCCAGGACTCGATATTATGAAAAATAAAGCATAGCATGATCTTGAGATACACAACAATAGACACTTGTCCATAATTCATTCATAAAGACATTTCCCCAAATCTTTATAAGGCACAAGCTTGTACATAATTGGGACCACATAATGACATATCAAGATTCCACTATCTACTTCACATAGGCATTTTAGCAAACACTTGGGGAACATGGAGTATTTCACATAATGATGCTCAACACATGTAATCATGAATACAACATTCAATTTCAAATTCAAGGGTTAAGCATGCAATTCATATAATTCCCTACATAACTATCTTAATTTCATGGAAACTTATAATTAAGCATGCATTGGATCCCAATTACTATCATGAACATGAATACATTCAAATTCAACCATGGAAACCATAAATCATAAATTTTAATGTTTAAAAAATGGTTTCTTGGGCTCTATGGGTGAAAGGAACCCATAGATGAACATCTAACATATCTTGGAAAGTTAATTCTTGAAGGTACTTGAAGAAATTCTTGAGTTTTGATCTTTATTCTTGAAGTTAGGGTTTGTTTTCTTGAGAGAGAATGCCTTTGATTTGGGGAAAATTGAATAATAATGATATAACTAGGTTAATTTGGGTTAATTTATGTGTTAAAGGCCGATTTGGGTCATGGAAAAATACCCAATTACCTCTGGGAATGATTTAAAATCATTACTGAACAATTCCTGATTTAGGCACCTGGCGCGATGCACCACTATTATGCCAAGCCACTAGAAAATGAAAACTGGAATGTAGCTGGTGGTGCAACGCGGTGGAATCACATTGCAATACTGGATGGGACCTGGAAGCTTGGTGCGATGCGGTACAATTGTGTTGCTTTATTGAAAATTGACAATTGTGGATTGGGTCCTTGGCGTGATGTGCCAATATCATGATACCTCACTGAAAACTGACAATTGCCATTTTGACATACTCCGCGATGCACTACTGGCCTGAATAATAGTGTTTAACGACTGAAGATTAAAATAGCCATAACTTCTTAGCCGGTTATTAGATTTAGCCAAATTTTATATTTTTGGAAAGCTAATTCATTTTCCTACAAAATGGAAGGCTCGATACTAAAAAATATTGAGTATTTCAAAAATTTTATATTGGATAACTCATGAACTGAGAGTTAAGTTAAGCTTGAGAAATGTGGGGTATTACATAATACCCTCGATAGATGAGGACTCACTACTGAATCTGTTATTGCTAACTGAATCTAACTAAGCATGATTATAAAGCTAAGCATCTAAACATATGATATGAGATATCATAGTGCAAAAGAAAGAGGATGCATCAATAATTTGAATATACTGGTATGCTAAGTAAGATTGGCTAATATACATGGGTTCATATGCATGAGATGATAACTGACTGAATGAACATCTAGAAATAACTGAATGAGAGTACATGAATAAATAAAACCATTGTACCTTGATCTCAGATACAATATATATATATATATATATATATATTGTATCTGAGATCATACTGAAATTGAATGCTTAGTTCTGATAGTTGAGTGATTGATATCTGAGTTTCCTGATAACTGTATTACTGATAACTGGCTAACTATTTCTAATAGTCTCAATTCTATAGAACTGAACTGAGTTCTATACTGAGTTTGAAATTGAAACTGGAACTGTGGGAGTGTCTAACCGACATACCCGATTATAAACTGAGTTGGGGTCTAACTTTTGACCCTAGTTGGAAGGGCATTAGAATTGTGTCGTGGGTACTAACAATGGCTATGTGGATCCATGAAAGAATCACCCTAATCTGGAAGGTGAGATATGTGTTACCCTCAACTGGCAGGTGAACACTTTATTAACCCTCAATTGGTAGGTTGATATATTTAACCTATGCTAGTTACGTAGTTCTGGAACTAAGGGACTTCTACTAAAGTCCACACCCTCAATTGATAGGTGAGCCCCCATCTCTAGGTTTGCTTGGTGCTGAATCCTACTCCCAATTGAATAGATATTGAACTAATAACTGACTGTACTAGGATTTGCTGAACTGTTACTGATTGTGTAGACTCACTGACTAAACTTGACTGAGTTCACTGAGTTTTGTAACTGTTTGAGTGCTACTGTTCATGACATTTCTGAGACTATTCTATACCTACTGTAATTCTAGGTAAACAAACTAGATTTTTTGGGTATTGAATACCCCCAAGACTCGATAGCATTAATAGTAAAACATGGCAAAATCTTAAAAGCATTGCATTAATTTCCTATTCACCGTGCATTCATTTAAATATTTTGTCAAACACTTGATAGGCATAAACTTATACATGAATGGACCACATGATAGCATATCATGAATTCACTCTTCAATTTACATAGGCATTCTATCAAACACTTGGGGAGCATAATTAATGCACATGACATTCATCAAGATATAAATATCATGGCTAACACATTCAACTTGCAATTTAAGGGTTTATCATGAGGATCAGATAATTCTACATTCTTGCTAATTAATTTACTTGGAACTCAAATAAATCTTAAGTTGAAAACCATACAACAATACATACATGAACACAATCTATTTCAAACATGTAAATCATGAAATCAATAAACTTATAGTTTGAAAAAGGTTCTTGAACTCCAAGGGTGGAAGGAAACCCAAGGATGAACACCTAACATAACTTGATTATAAATTTTATGAAAGTTGTTAGTGATTTCTTGAGCCTAGGACTTGAAATTGAATGACCTAGGGTTTTGTTGTTGAGAGGATTTGAGAATAAAGAATAAATTTTGCCCTTCTTAGGGCTTAATCTCATGTTTATACTGATTGGGTGAGGGGAAAAAGACCCAATTACCCTTGGAAAGTCAAATTTTTAAATGAGCAAAAATTTCCCAATGACGCGATACCCGATGCATCATATCAATGGGATCAACGCGATGGGAGACTCGCCGCATCGAGTTCGTGTCGGTTCACTATTTTAGAGATACGATCATCGATGCATCACATCGAGATCACATTGACCCACTATTTTGGTCATCCAAACATGCCTTGAACGATGTTTGAAAAATATAAAAGTCAACCGAGAACACCTATTAACATCCCTGATCATCATCAATCTAAAAATCAATATTTTAAGGTCGTAAGGATCAAAATAAAGTCCTTAAAATATCGAGTCCAAAAATAAGACAAAGTTTTCAATACGTAGCTGAAATTTCTAAGTCTGGGACCTCTTTTGGCATAATATATATGACTAAAGCGATTGGGATTTTTTGGGGTCTTACAACATACTTTCAACATATCTTGGAGAATATCAGAGGCTTGCTGTAGTATGTGAATCCCGTTAATTTTCAAGCTTGCCCTAGCTTACTAATTTGGTCTTCAAGCTTGTCATTGCAGTCTTTGAGGTTAGTATATATTTCTTGGTCTTTTGTAAGCTTATCGATGAGGAACATTTTGTTCAAAGTTGTGGCATTATAAAAGCCCTTTAGAAGGCTTCCAAGAAAGTGTTCCTCATCGACGAGCTCACAAATGACCAGGATCTATATACTAACATCAAAGACGACAATGGGAAGCTTGAAACCAAATCAACAAGCTTGAGGCAAGATTGAGAATTATTGAGATTCACATAATACAACAAGCCTCTGATATTCCCAAAGATATGTTGAAAGTATGCTAAGGCAAGAAAACACAATCAATTACATCTATATTGCTAAGGAAGTAATGATACTTAATCTGCCTTTCATTCTTATTTGTGGTTCCGATTAGGTCAGTCGCAGTGGACCTAATCGAAACCACAAACAAGAAGTCATGGGATGCAATTTAAAATTTAGAAATATAAAATGATAACTAACTGAATAGCATAAGTGTGTTCTTGGGGCAAGTCATCTTTATTTACTGTAAATCATTTCAACCCTCATTGACCACAAAGTTGCTTTCTTGGTGTTATGTTATTTTCCATGTAAGTGATCATTATGACCACGCTAACTAATCACAGTTCCCTAGCAAAGTGTCCAGTTACACTATTTTTCTTTGAGAGAGATGATAGATGAATTTTTATTTTTTGATACACTTTCATATTTGTACTTCATTTAGATTTCTCATGTTTTAAGTCAATTTCATCGTCCAGGTTCGCTACATGTTCCTTTCTTGCTACCATATGTTTTCTCTTCAATTAGGTCTCAGATGATATAATCTTCATCAACTTCCCCTTTTCCTTGTAGGTATTCTTTTATCGTACCTTCTAGTGTATAATCATCAGCCTGAGTAACCCAACCATATAAATTTGGGCTATGGCAATAACTATATTAATTTTTGTTCTTGGTTGCAGTAGTAGGAGGCTTTGAAGGCCTTCTCAGAGTATAATGCACCCGTAAAGTTAAGTCCAGTCGCTATTGGATATATGAAATTATATCAAATCTGGATTCTTTCTCTAAACGTAACACATAAACATGAGCAACAATTGTCATTAAATCATAACAGGGTATCAGAACCATATTCATAGTCCCTCAACCTTAAGCTCGAACCTATCAAACTTAACTATAAAATTATAGATATCTTATTTGAATGATCAATGCCTAATCAGTAATAAAAACAACATTCACAAATCAGTGTACTCTATGTGTGTTTTGATGATAACATGATCATTAATACATACCTCCCACATATGAAGTGATTCCATCTGCAAGTAGCTTATTCCTCCAAACCCATCTTTACTATAGCCTTTTGTGTTGGTCTAGCAAACGTTGATCAACTTTCACTTCCTTGTATCTATAAATAAGAGAAAAACAACTAATGTCAAACAAGAGAAGAACAAAACAAATATTATAATTGATGTTTGTATAATTTTAAAATAACATAACACACAATTGAATGAATACAACACATTTCAACATCTGTTCAACAGCTTCCCCATCAGTAAGATATTCTCCATCTATTGCAATAGATGTATATCCTGTTACAACAGATTGTCCATTCGGTGTAGGACACATCTGTTACAACCGACTCAACATCTATTGAAACATATTCCTCATCTATTCAATAGATGGAAATCTATTGTAACAGGCTACACATCTATTGCAATAGATAGATGACATATTACATCATATGGGTTATCTATTAGAACAAATCAAACCATCCTTGCTAGTGGTTTGATTTGTTCCATCAGTTGCTCCATCTGTTGCAACACCAAAAACAACATCAGCAATAAAGAAACAACACCATTTGTTCCAACACCATCAATAACACCAACACCACACGTTCCAACCTCACCAACCCCGCCAACAATATTAAAAATAAAGAAACAGACAAAATATATACAAAAAATGATACTACGAACAAGGCTTTTAAAGTTCTCCCAATAAATGTCATTTTTCACATATTTTAAAAAACAATGGTTCATTCATTCAAGACTTAAATGTCACCTTCAATTCTCTCAATAAATAGGAAATGGGTAATGAGTAATTAAATTAATAAATGGATGTAAATAACTAATTTAAAGAACTTTCAAAGAAGAAGATGAGAATGAAAGAGCAATAGTAAACCATACCTGCAATATCAAAAGTAAGGGGCTCAAAAAAGTAATTTCATTTGAGAAAAGATATAGATCGGTTGAGATCCAAATGGATCCTCATGAGAAACAGGAGAGAAAGAGAATAAAGTGGAAAAAAAGAGACGGTTGTGATAACCCTAAATAGGAGATAAAGAAAAAGAAGAGAGATAGATTAATTTATGACTAAAGGAGATATAATTCTACAGATGGGTTTAAATATTCATTAATAACTTTGAGAGGCATAAGGAGACGGGTGACATTGGAAAGACAAGATAAGACAACTCAAGGAGGAGATTTTTGAGTTATCCAAAAAATAATTTTTAGCTCCTTAGCATTTTATCTTTTATATTTCAGATAGAAAATTGTTTAAAATAAAAAAATGAATTTTAAATAGATATGTCATCTATTACAACAAATATAAATATATATTTGAAAATTTTCAATAGCTCCGTCATCTATCGCAACAGATGCAAATGACTATTTATAACAGATATGTAATCTGTTTCAACAGATATTAATATCTTGAACTAAGGATAAGTTAGTAAGGTCAACTATAATTTCATTTGAGTCTATGGAATTGGATGATTTTATTATTGCATTCCTCCCGACTTGAGTTAAAATGATTCATATTAACTTATTATCAAGCGAATACCTAAACTAATTTAGCTAGAATTAGAGATGAGTACATAGGGTCAACTACAATTTCAATTGAGTCTTTCCAACTGCATGATGTTGATATTGAGTTCCACCTAACCTAAGTCATCAATCGATCAAATTAAGTTAACATGATCCATAATAGCTAATTATTAAGCTAATACCTAAATTTATTTAGCTAGGGATGAGTACATAGGGTCAACTACAAATTCAATTGAGTCTTTGCAATTGCGTGATATTGGTACAGCATTCCTCCCGACCTGAGTCATCAATTCATTGACCTGATTTGAAATGATTCGTATTAAATTATTATAAATTTAATACCTAAATTAATTTAGCTTGAACTAGGGATGAGTAAATAGAGTCAACTACAACTTCAATTGAGTCTTTGCGATTGCGTGATATTGGTAATGCATTCCTCTCGAATCAACTCGTCAATCAATTAACCTAATTTGAAATGATTCATATTAACGTATTATCAAGCTAATACCTATATTAATTTAGCTAGAACTAGCGCTGAGTACATAGGGTCAAATACAACTTTAATTGAGTCTTTACAATTGTGTGATATTTGTATTGCATTCCTCTCGACCTGAGTTGAAATGATTCATATTAAATTATTATCAATATATTACCTAAATTGATTTAGATAGAACTAGGTATGAGTACATAGGGTCAACTACAACTTCAATTGAGTCTTTGCAACTCTATGATATTGGTATTCCGTTCCTCCCGACCTGAGTTGTCAATAGACCAACCTGAGTTAAAATAATTCATAATGACTTATTATCATGATAATACCTAAATTAATTTTTCTATAACTATGGATGAGTACATAGGGTTAACTATAACTTCAATTGAGTCTTTGCAACTGCGTAATATTGGTATTGCGTTCCTCTAGACCTAAGTCTTCAATCGATCGAACTGAGTTGAAATGATTCATATTAAATTATTATCATGATAATAATAAAATTGATTTAGCTAGAACTATGGTTGAGTACGTAGGGTCAACTAGAACTTCAATTGAGTTTTTGCAAGTGTGTGATATTGGTATTGTACTTCTACCGACCTGAGTCATCAATTGATTAACTTGAGTTAAAATGATTCATATTAACATATTATCAATATAATATCTAAATTGATTTATCTATAACTAGGGATGAGTACGTAAAGTCAACTACAACTTTAATTGAGTCTTTTCAATTGCGTGGGATTGGTATTACGTTTCTCCTTACTTGAGTCGTCAATCGATCAACCTGAGTTGAAATGATTCATATTAAGTTATTTTCAAGCTAATACCTAAATTTATTTATCTATAACTAGGGATAAGTATATAGGGTTAACTACAACTTCAATTAAGTCTTTACAATTATGTGATATTGTTAATGCGTTCCTTCTGAGTTGAGTCGTCAATCGATCGACCGAGTTGAAACAATTTATATTATATTATTATCAAGATTATTCCTAAAATAATTTATCTATAAATACGGATGAGTACATATGGTCAACTACAACTTTAATTGAGTCTTTGTAATTGCGTGATATTGGTATGGTGTTCCTCCTAACCTGAGTTGAAATAATTTATATTAACTTATTATCAAGCTAATAGTTAAATTGATTTAGCTAGAAATAGGGATAATTACATAGGGTCAACTATAACTTCAATTGAGTCTTTGCAACTGCGTAATATTGGTATTGTGTTTCTCCCAATCTGAGTCATCACTCGATCAACCTGAGTTCAAACAATTCATATTAGCTTATTATTAATCTAATAACTAAATTCATCAGTGTTCCAGTTGAACTTAATTTACTTTATTATGATAAAATAGTTAAAAATTATCTCTTTTAAAAAAATAATTAAGATCAAATGATTCAGACCAAATTTGTAATTTCAAAACTTGTCATTCTTGTCCAAAATACAAATAAACCCAGACTAATCATCCATTTATAGGAAAAAAAATTTCATCATTATAAATCGTGAGTTCTCATTCTTTTATTTCCCTCTCAACATTATAGACAACAAAAACTCAACATATTGATCAACCCTTTAAAACATATCAATTTTCTTTTCATTTTCGACCACATAGTTGTTATTTTTTACTTTATTTTTCCTTGTGTCCATAATTTTTTCTATCTTCACAGGTAACATAGTTCGAGAAGAGTTCTATATTTGTTCTTTTTTCTAAAAATTAGAGATTTTTAGTTATTGCTAAAAAAGAAGGATTTTTAGTTATTGCTAAAAAAGAAGACTTTTACTTGTATTATTTTTGAAAATGGGTTAACAATTTTGAGTTTTTATGCTAAAAATGTAGGAATAACTCGAGAAAAACCTAGTTTTTGTCGCAATATTTTATTGACTATCGTGGTATTTATGATGGTATTTGTGGTATTTTTGGTGGTATCGGTATTGGTGGTCTTGGTGGTGGTGTCGGTTGTCTTGGTGACATTAGTGGTGCTGTTGGTGGTCTTGGTGTGGGTATTGATAGCATTGGTGGTGGTGTTGGTGGTCTTGGCGGTGGTATTGGTGGCATTGGTAATGGAGCTGGTGATCTTGGTGGCATTGGTGGTGGTCTTGGTAGTGGTGTTGGTGGTCCATCTGTTGCAACAGGTAGAACATCTATTGGGAGATATTAAATTAGACTTCAAATAGATTTCCTATCTATTCCAACTAATGGGTATCCATTGGAATATTATTTGTAATATGGCGTATAAAAAATTATCGAAATTTGTCTTACCTTTGTTTAAAAATTTGCCAGACATCAAATGTAATGTATTTTTTGTTTTTCTATTGTTTGTAGTTAAAATATGTCTCCCAAAAGAAAATAAAGTGAATATGGATCAACTTCTGACAACCTAACAAAAAAGGGTAGAGTACAGATGGATTCGGGGAAACTTCCTGAACAATCTCAATCAGGGAAAAGCAAAGCTGAGGAAAGTTATGAAAATGATATTAAGGGGGGTGGAGAAGGGTATATAGAGACTGATGAGGAAAATAAAAGTGAGGAGGAAGAAAAAAATAAGCAAGAAGAGAAAGAAGTAGATAGTGAGAAAGAAGATGGTGATCAACTTGATGATAAACAATAAGAGGAAGAACTAGAAAGTGAGAAAGTGGATGATGATCAACATGATGATAATACATCACCAATAGGGTGTGAATTAAGATCCAAAATCTGAACGATCCTGTCAAAACTATTAGTATTGACAGATTTAAGTTGCGATATTGATAGATGACCCTGCTGAACTAACTAGTGATCTTGTACTTAAATGTCAGTTGGGGAAACCTTTTGATAAATTTAGGAATACTACGAAGAATGAAAACATAGATCAAATTTTTAAGAAGAGCTGCTTTGGATGATTTCTTGAGCTGCCTAAGGACCATACTGTCCATTTCCAAATGAGCATGGTATATGGTTTTCTCAGGCATAGGATCAAGTACGTGGGGGATGATAAATATTCGATGGGGGAATGCCAGTTTATTTTGGCATGAAAGAGTTTTCCATAGTGATAGGCTTGAGATGCGATCGTCTAAAAGAACCTCTCATTAAGAAAACACCCCACAAAAATTTCAAGGCAAGTAGGACATCCAAACCACCACCATCAAATAAAGGTAAGGAATTTTCCAAGGGACCACCCACCAAAACCAACAAACACAAGGAAAAAATAGATGGGTTGATCAACATTGCTGGAAATAGCTACAAAGCCATGACGTTGATACAAGATCTCAAGGATAAAACTGTACCAAAGAAGTATAGGGAGAAATTATGCGTAGTTTGGTTTTCCCATTTCGTTATATTGGCAAGAGATGTTTATAAAGTCATAGAAGGTGATTTATTGGCGCTTCCTGAGGATTTTGAGAAATTCAACAATCATCTCTGGGGATATGACAACTACAACTTGAATGTTAAATATTTACTGCTAAAGCTATCCCAAAAATGATCACATTATATAGCTTTCCTTGGGCTTTCATGGTAAATTTAATCACTATTTGTTTACACATCTATTAATTTATATTTAATAAATATTATGACTTTTTTTTCTTGCTTCCTATTTATATTTTTTAGGCTTGGGCATTTAAAACCATTCATCCTCTCCGAAAGTAGGTCAAGGATTACCAGATGAGGTTTTTCGTCCAAAAATCCTTAGGTAGTTGGCTGCAAAGATCAAAATAAGAATTGATGAGGTTGATCTTTTTAACCCTCTAGATGATGTAGTACATCTTCTTTCAAGTAAAATAATTTAAATCAAAGAAAGATGTTGAAACAGATGTGCCATCTATTGCGACAGATGGAATGTCTGTTGCAATGGATTAATTGTCTACTTCAACTGGTGTAATAGATAGGTAATCTAATGCAACATATTGTTAATCTATTTCAATAGATAGATCAACTATTACAATGGACCGATTATCTGTTGCATAAGTTGTCTGTGCTAACATGTAACCCAACTGCCTACAAATTATTATATGATTTAGATGTATCTGTCTTTTTTTTATTAGTTGTGCATCCATGGATCATGCCTACTAAACATAAGTTGGGGATGAATTCTTTTATTAATCTAGTTCTTGTTGATATAATAGAAGACTCAATGGTGGAGTTAATAAAGAAGGAATTAGCTGGAGCAACAACCAGAAGCAAAGCAGTTAGGCCTAAGTTGAGGCTCTTTATGACCAACCAACTGCAATAGATTTGGGTGCTTCTTCTAGGGGTGTCATTGGTGTTGTTGTTGATGTTTATCAAATCCATGCTAATGTGGATGCTGCTACCAGTCGTGATGATGAGCATGTTGATGCTCAGAAAAAAATAAATATATTTGAAATCACCCCTTACATAGGTCCCTCTCACCTTTACATCAATCTCTCTCACCCTTACAGTGGTCCCTCCCACCCTTATAGTAGTCCCTCTCACCCCCCTTTACCCTTATATTCTTATTCAAAATGCAAAGAGTGCAAGGATATATAGGATAAACTCTTTGAACAATTAGAGTCTATCGCTAAAGCTATCGAGAAATTGAAATATGATGATAGGCGATATTACACGCCTATGGTGCTATATTTTGCCAATATTTTAGCCTAGTTTTGAGAACAAATTATATATTTCATGCACTTTTAGTCCTTTTTCCTGTAAGTGAGCTAACGAACATGATTAGCAAAGTTTCAGGTATAAATAATGCAGAATTCAACATTTTATGGATAACTTGACGCCAAAGAAAGCTTCACGAAAGGAGAAAAGCCAATCTTGGACGCCAAGGACTAAAGATGGTGCATGGAAAATCTGTCCTGGGCTAAAACAACATTTCTGAAGACTTTGGGGACTTGCAGTAACTTATTAGGATTAGAATAATGATACATTAACCTAGTACAATTGGGTTAAGTATTACCTTAGCTTATTAGGATTAGGATAATAATACATTAACCTAGTACAATTAGGTTAATTATTTCATTAGCCTAGTAGGATTTGGTTAAGCATTTCATTAGCTTAGTAGGAATAGGATATGGGTATTACAAATACCCTATTTTGCTAGAGATTTTTATGCATTCCGCATTAATTCTATTACTATACAACTCTTCTTCTAATCTTTCCATTAATTCTATTCTTCTTCTTCTATTCTTAATTTCCACAACAAGAGAAACGTTACTTTACAAGAAATCATGCCTAACGCCTACCACACTTGTGCTACACGAAATCCATCTTTATTGTGGTATATTAACAATGTCAATTGTGATTTCCTTCGGATTCATGGGTAACTAAACTTCTCTGTTGGTGTTATGGAATCCGTATGAGATACTATCTATTGCTGTGAGTTTGTGAGTTCGTGACACGTATGCTGCTTATATCATTATTCTCTTCATCTTAATCTAAATTCTTTGTGGTTGCAAACCCGAGAATACGCCAGTATAACATTTAACTTGTTCGAAAGAAAGGTTATCTGTCTGGAAAAGAGATAATGTCAAGGTAGTAGGGTCCCATCCCCTATTAAAAAGTTAGTGCCGTAACTGGATTAACCTCTTGGAGAATTCGTACCGTTAGACACGCTTTAAGCTCGAAAGAGTTAAAGTGAAATAATTCTCGAATAGGTCGAAAGACGCCTGGATTTACCATCGAATACAATTCTCTATAAGCACATGTATGTCTGAATTCTACACACTCATAGCCAATAGAGACGTATAACTCAGAAGGTGGACATAACCCCAACTCCTCAATTCTCATTGTTTACAACATACTAAACATTCTTGCATTTTACTTTGCTATTTTCAATTTTACTTTAATATTTTGATTACACATTACAATCCCCCTTATTACGAGACTTGCACTAAAGGTCTAGTAATCGTTGCTTACTTGTTGACCAAGCTATTCTCTATGGGATCGATACCCAACCCAGTTGGGTTCTATATTTGACTAACGACCGCTTTACACTCCTATGAGAGCTGTAGATTGAGCGTTATCAAAAATTGGCGCCGTTGCCGGGGAATACAAGTGTCAATTAAGTTCGTGATAATTACTAGACCCTTTGGTCAAAGATTTTCGTACTTTTACTTTTAGTTTTTGTTTTTGTTTTCTGCAGGTTTTTATTCATTGTATGCCCCATACTAGAAGTTCTGGTCAACCGTTATTACCTATCAATCCTGAACCACAACGTATTGGCAGAATGGAGGCACAAACGGAAATCGAAAGAATGGCTGCTCAACACGAGCAGGCAAGACTTGCTGCTCTTGCCGCCGCCCAAGTGCACCAACAAAACATTGATAATCCTGGGCGAGCAACAAACCCTGACGATGAGGATTTAGGTGATGACGAGTTACTAAACCCAAGGCATGATGCTGAAATCACAACACCTACCTACAGAAGAGGTCGACAAGCTCGGTTTAGGTATGATCGCCAACCCATACAACCAGCTTTCGACGATGATGATGATGATCTTGATGGAGACGGAGCTACAGGAGCCATTATTCCTCCACCATTTGCGCCCGGAGCCAAGTTCAACATCACAAGCACCTTGATTCAGTTATTGGAACTCAAGGGATTATTTTGTGGACTAGCAGGCGATGATCCGAATATGCATCTCATCAACTTTATTTCTACATACAAGTCGTTTGACAATCCTGGTGTTGGTCAGAATGCAATTCGGTTACGCTTATTTCCATTGTCTCTGTTTGGGAAGGCAACTTTATGGTTGAATGGGCTCACTCCTGACTCTATTACAAATTGGAGGCAATTGAGAGACGCTTTCCTAGAAAGATTCTTTCCGCCATCCAAACGAGCACAATTAAGAGATGAAATCAGCAACTTTCGTCAGCTTCCCACTGAAGCTCTTCATGAAACATAGGAGAGGTTCAAAACGAAGCTAGCAAGGTGCCCAAACCATCACATAACTAATGTTCACCTAATGGAGATATTATATAGAGCCTTGAATTCAATAACTAAACCAGTGGTGGATAATGCGGCTGAAGGATCTTTTATGGACCTCACCTTTGGTAAAGCAAGTAATATGCTAGATCGTATGACGAAGCAAAGTAGAGCTTGGCATACCAGGGATTCTGAGGTAGCAATCCCCACTTTATCTATTGGCATAACTGCAGACCAAAGAAGAAGAGAAGAAGAACGTGATTAAGATATGACGCACATGAA
This sequence comes from Capsicum baccatum var. pendulum, assembly GCA_030864225.1. Classification (NCBI taxonomy): domain Eukaryota; kingdom Viridiplantae; phylum Streptophyta; class Magnoliopsida; order Solanales; family Solanaceae; genus Capsicum; species Capsicum baccatum. The sequence continues at coordinate 46,454,503 of CM061554.1, forward strand.
AACACAAGTGGATCTTCTTACAAAGCATTTATTATCAGGGAAGATCAAAAAATGAAAGCTGTGGCGCTAAAAAGAAGAGATGAATCTGATTCGAAAGAAGAGGCCAACTACTTGAACAATCAGGGGGGTTTCCGAGGGAATACCCAAGGAAACCAAGGTCAGAACTATTATGATAAATCTGGAAGCAAAGACCAAGGTAGTTGGAAGAATAATTCAGACAGGAGTGGTTTGTATATTCCTCCTAGAAATCATGAGGCTGAGGCGACTGGTTCCAAAAAGATGTCTATAGAAGATATGATGGTCAAGCTGATGAAAGGAGTGAAGGCAACCAATATGGGCGTAATTGAGGGGAAGAACGATTTATCTTCAATGAATCAGTTGGTTGACTCACATTCCATTGCAATAAGAAAACTAGAGCAGCAATTGAGTCAACTTTCAGCAGCAATTAATCAAAGAAAAGCCGGCACACTACCCAGTGACACTGTGCCAAACCCAAGGAACAAAGGATCATGCATGGCTATTACTACCCGAAGTGGTAAGGTGCTTGAATTTGCTATGAAAAAGATATGCTATCATAAGAGGTATGTTATGAGAAGAAAAAGGAGGAAAAGAAAATTGAAAAGTTAGTTAAGTTCAAAATTGAAAAACAAAAGAGAAGAAAATGGGTGGTAGAATAAAAGAAAGTAGAAAGGTTGTTTGAAAGAAAAGTGTTAATAATACAATGTGATGTATTAAAGCGCTTAGGAACATAGTCACTATTTCTGGCCAAAATAGTCCTACCCGTCCCTTAGCCTACATTACAACCAGTAAAAGACCTATTTGATCCTAAGCTTAGCATTCTGACATTTAGTAAAGCATTACACTAAGGGCAAGCCTATGGTCATCAGTTGCTGCATATGAATTCTTTGTGAGAGTGAGAGCAAGGATATTTTTATACCCATGTTTGAAAAATATGCTATACTTGTGAGTGATTATGGGAAATATATTGTGAGACACACATGGTTGATTAGTCTTGGGAAGTTGTGTATGATTCTTAGTGATTTAACTTTTGAATACGAGTTGACTACCATCACCAGTCTATGCTAGAGGTTAAATCGTTTCTACTAATGAGCAGAAAACTACTCTTTGTTGATAATTGTTGCGCTTGTCTTGATGAATATTTTGTGTTGTTGCTGTGAAACCCTAAGTTGATGTTTAGAGGGACATGATATTTTATTCAAGGACGAAAAAATCTTTAAGTGTGGGGTGTTGATGATAGGCGATATTACATGCCCATGGTGCTATATTTTGCCCATATTTTAGCCTAGTTTTGAGAACAAATTATATATTTCATGCACTTTTAGTCCTTTTTCCTGTAAGTGAGCTAACGAACATGATTAGCAAAGTTTTAGGTATAAATGATGCAGAATTCAGCATTTTATGGATAACTTGACGCCAAAGAAAGCTTCACGAAAGGAGAAAAGCCAATCTTGGATGCCAAGGACTAAATATGGCGCATGGAAAATCTATCCCGGGCTAAAACAACATTTCTGAAGACTTTGGGGACTTACAGTAACTTATTAGGATTAGAATAATGATACATTAACCTAGTACAATTGGGTTAAGTATTACCTTAGCTTATTAGGATTAGGATAATGATACATTAACCTAGTACAATTGGGTTAAGTATTTCATTAGCCTAGTAGGATTTGGTTAAGCATTTCATCAGCTTAGTAAGAATAGGATATGGGTATTATAAATACCCTATTCTGCTAGAGATTTTTATGCATTCCGCATTAATTGTATTACTCTACAACTCTTCTTCTAATCTTTCCATTAATTCTATTATTCTTCTTCTATTCTTAATTTCCACAACAAGAGAAACGTTACTTTGCAAGAAATCACGCCTAACGCCTACCACACTTGTGCTACACGAAATCCATCTTTATTGTGGTATATTAACAATGTCAATTATGATTTCCTTCGCATTCATGGGTAACTAAACTTCTCTGTTGGGGTTATGGAAGCCGTATGAGATACTATCTATTGCTGTGAGTTTGTGAGTTCGTGACACGTATGCTGCTTATATCAATATTCTCTTCATTTTAATCTAAATTCTTTGTGGTTGCAAACGCGAAAATACGCCAGTATAACATTTAACTTGTTCGAAAGAAAGGTTATCTGTCTGGAAAAGAGATAATGTCAAGGTAGTAGGGTCCCATCCCCTATTAAAAAGTTAGTGCCGTAACTGGATTAACCTCTTAGAGAATTTGTACCGTTAGACACGCTTTAAGCTCAAAAGATTTAAAGTGAAATAATCCTCAAATAGGTCAAAAGACGCCTGGATTTACCATCGAATACAATTCTCTTTAAGCACATGCATGTCTGAATTCTACACACTCATAGCCAATAGAGACATATAACTCAGAAGGTGGACATAACCCCAACTCCTCAATTCTCATTGTTTACAACATACTAAACATTCTTGCTTTTTACTTTGCTATTTTCAGTTTTACTTTAATATTTTAGTTACATATTACAATCCCCCCTTATTACGAGACTTGCACTAAAAGTCTAGTAATCGTTGCTTACTTGTTGACCAAGCTATTCTTTGTGGGATCGATACCCAACCTAGTTGGGTTCTATATTTGACTAACGACCACTTTACACTCCTATGAGAGCTGTAGATTGAGCGTTATCAAAATACAAGAGGCGTGTCATACTATCCAAGAAGGTGAGGGAGCCATACACTCCTAGAGAGGTAGTTCGGAGGAATAAAAGACCAATTATCCAAATAATCTCCAATTTTAAACCAAAAAAATTATAACTCCTCCCTCTCCAAAAGTTGTTCAAGTTCAGGGGTCATTGAAGAAGGTGGGCATATATGTGGAATTTGGCATCAAACAGAAGAAGGATCTACGAAGGACCACAAATAACAAGCAATCTCTGCAAGAGTACACCATGCATACTTTTTCCGCCCAAGACTTCTAGAGTATGAGAAATATAAGTAAGTGGTACATGAGCAACGTAAGTTTACTCTTCCTATCCCAGCCTTCTAATCTACTTCATGAAGAAGAATCTATGCAACAGATATATCATCTGTTAAAATAGATAGTTATTCTGGTGTAACTAGTTATGGCTTTTTTGTAATATATTACCCATTTATTACATAAGTTGTGTTGGATGGGTAATCTGTGAATAGATTCAGAGAACCCTCAGAAACAGATGGACCATCTGTTGTATCTTTTAATTATGTTTTTCTTTTTTATAATTTACTAACCTATTCAAAAATTGTTTTCTTATATCACAATATGTTGATGAGCTCACTAAGGTAGCGTCAAATCCTGATGTCCTGGGATTTGATTCATTAGTTTCTAGGTACCAATGGGATGAATATATGATTCACTATGTTAGAAGAAAGAGTCCATATCCACACAGTAAGAGCTGGACTAAGGGAAAGAGAATTCTTGAAGTCATGAATGTAAACATCAAACATTTTCTCACGGTTAAGATACTACTCAAGGAGGGAAATATTAAGGTTTATGACTGCAACTTACCTATCTTCTACGATGGTCTTTTTTACTAACATACAACTACTGTTGGAGTTGTTCTCCAATTTATTGAGACAGAGTAATTTGATGGATAATTTGCTAGCAGAAGTGTTGCTGAAGAAAACATGGATTTTGATGTTCGAAACAATTACATGGGCCTTCCAAAAAATAAAACCGGTGCGGTGTGAGGGCCGTACATGCTTGCACACATAGAATATTTGTTGACCGGCATAGAAATGGCCGAGCAAACAATCTCTCTGTGCGACAACGCTGTGGAAATCATGCAAGAGTTCTGGGCTTATGGGTTACTAACTGGATTCTTGGAGCCTGTGTATAAAGAAGAATATATAGAAACACAAACACCATAGCAATTTTTTATTTTTGATGAAAGTTGAATTTTTTATAATGCAATAGATTATCTATCTTTTGTAATAGATAGTTTATCTGTTCTGACAGATTGATTATCTGTTGCATTATGTAGATATTTCTAAGTCTATCTATCACAATAGATATATAATTTCTTGCAACATATAGTCTATTTGTTGGAACTAATAGGTAATCTATTAGAACAAATAAAAATAGTAGGAAGACTTGTTTGATAATTTCTAATAGATGGCCTACATGTTGCAACATATGTCTAAATATTTTTGATAATTTTCAACAGATATTTCATCTATTGCAACAGATGCATTATCTATTGTGATATTTGAATCTAGTATTACATTCAACTAAAAAGTTTAAATCTAAGGATTAAATTAAATTTAGAGACAACATAAAATAAATCAAAGTCTTCAAAAATTACATGAAACAACTCAACAAATAAATGAAATGTAAAAAAATATTATGGGTACAGATGACTACTCAATATGGACAAGTTGTTCTTCATTCGGTGCTATGAAATTTGACTTTGGTCGTCGTGGATCTTTAATGTCACTTGTGTACACTTTCTGAGCTTTTGCTTTTCTATATTTCCATAAAAAAGTAGCATATATTTTATGGAGTAATTCAAAATCAAGTCCATCATTTGGTACTTGTAATCCATCGCTCAAATACTCGGCGTAAGTGGCAATAAAAAGACCGCAATCACAACGTTTGTAAAAATCAAATAATTCATATCTTGCAATTAATGTAAGCGTTGTGAAATTTATGAAATGAAACTAATCATCATACTTACAAGATACCAATGGGTTATTGAGAAATTCCTTCAACATATTCTACTTCTAATTGATTATCCATTTTATCCCGGTATGCTTCAATCATCGACCAATCAATATGAATCTTTTGGTAAAAAAATCCACTTATATCAAGGTAAGTAGGCGATATTTTGTCCAGCTTTTATATCTTAGATGATGGCCCAAAACATTTTCTTCCCGACATTGAGTCATAAATTCGGATGCGCCTCTCTTTTAGAATGACCACAGCCAACACCCAATGAAATTCATCACTATGATTGATTGGGATGTATACTTTGTCGACCAAATGCCAAGGTAAGCTAGCTCAAATGCTAAAACCTTTGATGATATTGATTAAGTATTCCACAATTCAGGAAACTTCCAGCTATTGTTGACAATACCTATCGTAGGAATTATTGATATAAACTTTGTACAAACAATTTCATGTCGTATAGCTGTATAGTTCTTGCATTTGCAGCTTTGATTTCTTTTGAAGGTAGTAAAAATGATATCTATGTCCTGTACGTATTATCAAACATTTCAAATTACATGATAATAAAATTAATACACAGATGTAATTAAATAAATTATTAATTAATAGTAATATGTATGACATTTAAAGCTCATCAATCTAGTAAGTTTGGGGCTATGACATCAAATAGAACCAATCCATTCTAGGATATGCAACAACAAAGTTGAACATATCAAAACTAAGACCCGATTTGTTCACTTTGCTATGTTCATCATTTTGTTTCTACATGATTTATATATGTTAATGTCATGTTTTTACAACAAAAATTGTATAAATCAATATATTTATATATAATTTATGTACTTGGTAGCATGATGCCTTAACATCCCATCGACAATTCATTCTCAATAGTCGTTGATCAACTTTGTTAGTTTTTGAACCTCGTCAGAGATGTTTCACCTTTCAAAATGGTAATTCTATCGTTCTCCTGAACTGACAAGCTCCACTTTTTCTTCTTCTTTAGAGGCCGTTGATGGATTATCAACTGTGATATTATATTGTTTAGTAGTAGCTTCTATTGTGACATCCACTTGGAAATCCAGAATTGTCAATGCTAATCATAGAGATACAACAAATTATCTATCTATTGCAATAGATGGATCATCTATTAGGACAAATTCAAATAGGTAAAAAAGATTTGTATGATAATTTTCAACTGATGACCCATCTATTACAACATATGACTCGTCTATTAGTACAAATTAAAATAGTACGACCTATTTGATTTGCTGAAATAGACGGACATATGTTGCAATAGATAATACATCTGATGCAACAGGTTAGACAACTGTTGCAATAGATATATATATATATATTTGATAATTTTCAGCAAATGTATCATTTGTTGAAACAGATATGTGTCTATTTGTTTGTTGGAACAGATTACATACATTCACTTTCTTCAGCTCATGCTGCTCTCCTGTGGCCCTTGTACATTGATCAAAGGTGCAAGACAAAGACATAGGAGTTGCAATTTTAGTTTTTCGATGCTTGATGAGGCCTTGAAAATTTCCTTCCTTCTCCTCTTAGCCACCTTGAACTCTAGTGGAGTATATGGATATAAAATCCTCTTTTATGAAATGACACCCCTCTTAGATGTTAATTTCTTTACAGAAGCAGTTAATGCAATAATAGTATTAATCACTCCATTGTGTTTCTCCTTGCAATCTTGATATTTGCATGCAAAACATTCGCTAGAAGGGCCAAAATCTGTATAACCAGTATGATCATAATCATAATGGTTTGTTATTTTAAAAACTATAAGAGGAGCATTATTAGACCCAATATCTTCACCACTACCACTACCATCATCATCAACAACAAGCCCATCCTCTAAAACTATTTTCCTTGTGATGGTTGTTGCTTAAAACAATTTCTTTTTTATTCTATCAATGACTTTAGGGTCTGATAAAGTTTGCACAGATCGAAAAGTAAGAAAAATGACATCTTCAACACTCAATTGGTCGGAGCAAGTGATGGATACACAATCTAACATAAATCAGTACATATAATAGAATGATGATTAGATCATTCAAAAAAATTCTTAATTAAAATAAAAACTTAATTAGAATTAGATTTACTGCATCCTTCAGGGGGTTGAAGAGATCAAGAAATTTTGCATTTTTATTAGTTTTGGAAAACAACCATCTCAGGATTCTTGGACAGAAAACTTCTTCCTGGTAGTTCACTTGTTGTCTCAAATAATGAATGTCTTCAAACGCCTATGCCTATAAAATAACGCCAATAAATCAAAAGCATTATTGAATAATTAAATTAAATCATATCATAATAAAAACATATTTACCATGAAATCCCATGGAAAGCCATATAAGTTGACTGTGTTTGGCATTAATAGAGTCAAAAAAATATTTGACAGTCATTTTAAAGCTTTTATAACCCTAACGATAACTGTTAAATGCCTCAAGATCCTCAGAGAGATTTATGAAACCAAGTGGTATGTTGTTGCTAACGTCTCTTTCCTAAAGAATATTATGTACAAACCAAACCAAGCATAATGATTGCTTGTGATTCTTTGAAAGTCTTTTACCTTTCAACGTTTCTATCAAGTTTTTGTTTTTAAAGCTTGGACCGACAAGGGACACCAAGTATTTATGATCACTTGAGTTACATTTGCCATTTTTGGGTATGCGGGATGATTTTTTTGGGTTAGAATTGGTATAACTTGAGTAGGTGAAACAGTATAAAATTTTAGTGAAGTAACTGCGACAAACTCCTTCCAACCAAAACCAATAGGCATGCCATAGTAATTTATCCACATCTCATCCGTCTTATCTTATTTTCATACATAAACCTACACTTGAGAAGATCATATACCATTTTCATTTGGAAATGATTTTTGTTGTCCTCCAGCAAATCAAGATATTGCCTGGAGCATCTGTCCCTAAAATAAGCTTCCAAATTTTGTTCTTGAAGTATTTTTTTGAAGACGTCAAAAGATTTTCCCATGGATGACTTAACCATGAAATCAACCATTAAATCTGTGGCATTATCACACTTCATTCTAATAGGATAACTATCAATGCTGAAGGTTTTGACCAACTCTTCAGTGGAAGGGCTACAAGCATTTGGATTATCTCTTTTGAAACATTCCTCCTCCTCATGTTTATGATTTTCTGCTTCTAATTGAGATAACACTTGTAAAGCAAGATTATAGAGTGGTGGATGTAGTCTAGCTGCTTCACTTGTTCCTTTACTTGGACTTGATTCAGTTTCTATTCTTTTAGAAGCCATATAATCAAAAAATAACAAGAACATTAAATAGATTATAATTGATTAATTCATTATTAAAAAAGGATAATAGTATATCTAACATGCACAATAGTAAAATAAAAATTTCAACAGATTGCACATTTGTTGCACCAGGTAGGCTATTTTTTGCAACATGTAACTAACCTATTGGAAAGGATAAGTAATCTATTGTAACAATAAAAATAGATCACGCATATGTTAAAACAAATAACTGGTCTATGCAACAGATGACACATCTGTTCTAAATATGAGTAATTTGTTGCAACATATAACTAACCTATTGTAACAGTAAGTAATCTGTTGCAACAATGAAAATAGGTAACTTATCTGTTAAATTAGATAACTAGTCTGTACAATAGATCATACATCCATTGCAACATATGAGTGATCTATTGGAACAGTATCAATGGTCAATATTGCTTAGATTTCTTCCAAAAGAAGGGTAGTCTATCGCAATAGATGAATGAGTAGTTGGAAAAGTCAAGTCTTGGACATATGTTATTGGAATAGTTGATAGTATTTTATCCAACAGAAGGTTCATCTATTGCATTAGATAATTAATCTATTGTATTAAATTCTAAATTAGATGGTTCCTCCATTACATTAGATGGTAAATCTGTTGCATCAGATTTTTAATTGGATAGTTCCTCCATTGAATCCAATGTTAAATTTGTCGCATCATATGGTTAATTTGTTGCATCAGATTTTTAATCCGATGATAGATTTTTTGTAACGACTCGAGACTACCCTCTAGTTGTCACACAGTACTTAGGACCACATGTGATCCCAAACTAACTCTTGTACTGGAATAAATCATGAGCAACTGAATAAAATGCATAAATCTAAATAAAATAAGTAGAAGATCAATCTTTTCTGAATCTAATCAATACAAAGCTATATAAAAAATAATTATAACTCTACTTATATAAAACGAAACTGGGATCAAATAATTAGTTCTACTGACAGTCTATGAAGACTCTACTATACTGATTATAGGTAGCTGGTATGCATCTCTATCTACCACTAATCAACACACATGAGTAAGAAAATAAAGAACATAAATAACATCTAACTGAAGTCCCCGAAGTACGAGGAATGATCATCTGCTGGCTGGAATCTGCAACTATTTGATCGTGATATATGGAGTACAACTGAACTGGTACCTACATTATTAAACAATGTACCACATAGACGTATATGTGTATCAGTGCTTTTGGAATGTACTGAGCATATGTGGGTGAATGCATAAGTAACAATAATGCAATATTCAAACACACTTTCAAAAACTGCACGCTAAGTGTAAGTAACTTACCTTGGCTTAAATAATCAAAACTATCTAATCATAGATCATGAGTAGTAAAGCATAAAAGTAATTCTTGTGAGCCACCACACTTAGTTCTAAGTAGTTGTACTCTTATTCTATTTCAAATCATGCAGGCTAAGTGAAAAGAGCTCACCTTTATCATCTGAAAACTTAAAGACAAAATCTGATAACTGATATCTTATGTAGGACAATATCTGAGTAAATTTGTGAGCCTTTACACTTGTTTTTTAAAAAATGTACTGTCGTTATTTTTTATTAGGGAGGTTCTTCTAATCGATATACACTATGTGAGCTGTTATAGTGTCCAGTGTCTAGTTCCCCTAAGGGAAAAACTTCACGTTGGGGAGAGGTGTCATATTCTTGCCTAGGAGTATAACCTGAGCTATGTGATCACAATCTATATCTGTATCCATATAAATGGGAATAATCTAAATCTGTACCTATGCTGGCTCATAGTTCTGGGGCATATGGACTAGGACACATACCCAACTCGATGCTAAATACTACTCTGTTTAATCTATATGTTCATTCTGTAGGAAATCCACCTTAAAACTATATAAGGGTTTATAATAAAAAATAGTTATGCATCTATTTACTTTAAACTGTAATTAAAATCTGAAATGTGGATTCCATATCTTAGCTGAGGATCAAAAGATTAAGTCATGATCAAAATCCGAATATAATCTAATCATAGGGTGCTTAAAAGCACAATCTTCTTGAAATATCAATACTAAAACTTAGGGCGTAAAACTCATGCTTTAAACTTATGTAAAATTCATGGCAAAACATCATTCTCAATATACTTCTTCAAATAGTTCAACAATATCATGCTTAAACTTAATTGAAAATTTATAATCAATGTATCAACTCATACTCATGGTGTCCAAATCATAAAAGAGACTTCTTTAAATCAAGAAAAATATGGATGTTCATGCTTCAATCAATTTAGAAATCCAAAATTCAAAACAAGATTCTTTAGGTATGACCCCTAATTGCAATTCATGTAAATTAATCTTTTAAAACTAGTTTTGGGCACAAGGGTGAAAGGAGTATCCTTGTTCATAACCCCACATACCTTATTATGCTTGGTTTGATGTAAAAGCTTGACTTTGAAGCCCTGGGAATGTTCTTGAATACTTTTCTTGAACTTCTTGGATTAGGAACCCTAAATTCTTGTTTTTTTCTTGAAGATAAGGTGATATAATGGGTGATCTTAAAGAGGATTTATTATGGTTTTTTCTTGAGAGTAAAATAGGAGAATGAGGTAAAATAATACCTTAATGGATGCTTAAAATCATACTTTTATGACCTGGGTTGAGATGGAAAAGACAAGACTGCCTATTGGTTCCACCGCTATAGGCATCATTGAGCGGTGTAATAGCTGTGACCTACTATTTTGGACAATCTTGATTTTAGAGGCTTACCACTGAGTGGTATTGGTTCCACCGCTATAGGCACCGCTGAGCGGTGTAATTGTGATGACCTACTGTTTCACACGAAAAATTCAATAACTCTTGACTTGGGTATCGGATTAAGGCAAAATTGGTATAGTTGGAAAGCTGATTCAATTACCTACAATTTGATGGGTCTTTATCAGGAAAATTCTACATACATTAAAAGTTATAAACATTCAAAGTTGACCCTTGTAGAATCTAACACCAAACTCTGGATGAATCTAAGGTTCTTAGCTCAACTTAGTTCTAGGTAAATTCTATGAACATCGTCCACTTTGAGAGCACTTCATAAACTAGGATAATTATCATGACACATGTATTAACATACAAATCATGATATTAACATTTATACACATAGGAATGATGGTTCAATTTATAGCGCAGAAATATGAGTTGTTACATTATCTCCCCCTTGGAATCATTCGTCCTCGAATGATGGATAGGGACTTGTTAAAGACTTAGAGGGATGGAATAATATGGACATTGTATGTTTTCCAAGAAATAATATAACTGACCTGAGACATTAAAAACTTCTATCATGAAACCAATTTCTGAGATGACTTGCCTTTACTTACTATAAGGAGTTGATTCACGATGAGAATTTAGAATTCGCTTGAAGTGTTCATGATACAATCATACATATAGAAATTCAAAGTGATAACTTATGAAAGCACGAATCATAAGAAAAATGAGACTAAGATCATACAATGGGTATTAAGTTGTCTGAGTTGGAATTCTTGGAAAACTAGGATCATTCACTAAACACTTGTGAACTGAATCACCACTAAATATCAGAATCGAAAACTGATGTATGGTGCATGACCTGAGATGTATTTACAATTTGCATGAATGCAAATATTTTATCTCATGGAATGGCCTTATTCGTGAAACTTTTGGTGGTAAGACTGGATGGAAAGTTGGAAATCTTTAGGGGCTTAGCTGCTTGATTGCCAAATTAGAACACAAGATCTATAAACTGGACCATACTAACTGCTTATCTTAAATGGAGTATTTATCCAACACTCTTCTAATAAATTCTAATAATATGGCATGATCTGAACAAGATATATAAATCATAAGCTAGGATTAAATTTCTAGTCCTTAGGCAATGCAACTTCTTTCTTTCAAGTTTAGCCACACTTCAAAATACTCCCTCAACTATACTATTTCCCTTAATTACCATACTAATTTGATCCAGCATAAAATTTTTGCAGGGGCATTGATAACTCCATCTAGTAAAGTCTAAACTGAACTAAATTCTCTCACCATGATCAAGCCTAACTCAAAATCACAAGTTACAACACACCACACCATAATACTAGTCTAAGCCATATGGTTCAATATTCTAGATCACTTTTAGAGCTCACACCCTAAGCATATCATGCCTTACCATTTCAATGACTAACTCAAAACTCTTACTATAGATTCACTAGCCATATTGCAATCATCCACTTACATTCCAACATGAAATTCAAGAATATTATTATAACCAGATATGAAATTCAAAGTAAACACCTATAAGGTCATACTTCTCATATTCCCTAAACCTCTATCAATAACGACTTTCTTGCACTATTCTTAAGAAGACATACCCAAAATTCACAACTAACTATGATCTATACGTAATATTTACCTCAATATTCCTTCATCCTTTAGCCTTAGATAGAAAATCACAAATAATTTTTCTTAATGAAGGTCATAAACTCTCTCTCATCTTGTAATACCCCAAGAATCCAAATCAATGTTAGAGTCATTTTCAAGATCATGCGTGGTACATTATAACTCTTTGGTATCTTTATGAGTTAGTTTGATGCATATTAAGGTCCCAAATAACTCTCATCTATTTGATGAATCAAAATATCCAATACTTATTGAGTTTTCGACAAGAATGTTGTTTTAGTTAACTTCAAATGAGCATAACTTTTGCTCTACTTAGAATTTTCCAGATCAAGACCCACCGAATTATAGGAAATTAAATTAGCTTTCCAATGATACAAGTTTTGTCTAAATATAATACTCGGTGAGAAGTTATAGAACTTTCAGTGAAGTAGTCTACCAAAATAAATAGCACCGTGTCACGGTGAGTGTCAAAATGACATTCATTATTTTCCAATGTACCATCGTGATATCACCACATTGCGTAGATGTATTATTTAGAATTCTTCCATGAACCCAATGCAATTTTATTGTGTTGCGCCAACAGCCAAATTCATGTTCAGTGAGGCACCACAATTGTGCCACATTGCACCAAGTTTCCAGTTCACAGTTGTTAGTTTTCCAGTGGCCCAACACAATTGTACCGCGTCGCACCAAGTGTCAAAATTGAGATTTCCAGTCAATTCTACTTTTTTCATTCCAAGGGCTTTTAAGTCCTTTTTTCTCACCCCAAACCATCTAAACATGGAATTAAGCCATAAAAGAGCACTAATTGCTCATTATTTCACAAATTACTCAAATTAGAATAGCCCTTTTCAAGAATAGAAACCCTAGCCTCCACAATTCAAGATCAAATCTTAAGAGCTGACCTTCAAATCCTTCAAAATTCATAAATCAAGGTATTTTAGGTGTTCATCCTTAGGTTTCCTTTCACCCTTGGAGTTCAAAAATCCTCTTTAAAACTATAAGTTATGAAATTAATGATTTACATGTTCAAATAGGACTGTACTCATGTTTGTGTTGTTGTAGGGTTTTTAATTTAAGATTTAATTATAAGTTTCATGAACCTAAGATAGAATGCTTTTTGATTGATGTAATTCCCATGCCAAAAACATTGAGATTGAATGTTTAAGTTGTAGTCATGATTCTTATGTGTTGGTTATTATCATGTGTATTTATTATATTCCCCAAGTGTTTGATAGAATGTCTATGTGTATTAAATAGTGTAATCATGACATAATGGTATGTGTTCTCATTTATGTGCAAGTTCATGCTCCTCAAGTGTGTGATAAAATGTCTCACTGAATGAATTATGAGAAATTGACTATTGTTATGCTCTGAAGATTGTGTTATGTTTCATTATTGATGCTATCAAGCCCTGGGGGTATTCAATACCCTAAATCTAGCTGATTTTTTGGATCAAAGTAGTTACAAAATAGTCTTAGTAAGGTCCAAAAAGTAGTATTTAGTCAGTCTTTACGATCAGCGTAAGTTCAGTCAAGCTAGTCTAATAATGATCAGTTCGAGTATCATTTCAGTTATGAGTAGGATTCAGCACCAAGCAAACCCAAGGATGGGGGGTATTCCTATTAGTATAGGATTTGATCCTTAGTAGCAGTCCCTGTGTTACAGAACTACGTAGCCAGTGTAGTGTAAGTCGTCCTCCTACCAGACTAGGGTTGACGTAATCATATATATATTTCAGTAGTCATCCTGCCAGACTAGAGTTGACATAACATTTGTTAGTATCCCATGGCAAGGTGCTAACACCCTTAAAATTGGGGTCACAGGTTGGATCCTAAATCAGTTTACAGTGGGGTATGTCGGTTAAATGAACACTCCCACAGTCTTCGTTTTAGTCTTTAGTATTGAACTCAGTCGAGTTTTGCAAAGCCATAGATGTGAGCTATTAATTACTCAAATATCAGTTATACAACAAATAGAACATCAGTATTCAATTGTAGTATAATCTTAGATACATGACATGTATATATGTATATGCAAAATATTGCATACCCAGTGATTACAATGGTTTTAGTTCTCTATGTACTCTTATTTAGTTACTTCATATTATTCAGTTAGTTACTTTTCATACTTATGAGCCCATGCATTTTAGCCTTACCTCATCTAGCATACCAGTACAATCCATGTACTAACACATGCTCTTTTTTTTTCTATGATGTCTCATATCATAGGTTCAGACTCTTAGGTTCCTGCCCGTACTTAGCTAGATCAGTCTATCAGTCACAATTATAGTTGTGAGTCCTCATCCATCAAGGATGTGATATTTATTTAGCCATTATAGTATTTCAATATTTTAGTTATTTTAGATAGTAGTTGTGAGTTAGTTGAGGCCTGTCCCATCAACTCTTTCATTTCAGACGTTTAGAGGCTTTTCAGACATTATCAGTTAACATTTATTCTATAGTTGTATTTAATTTTGATTATGTATTATCAAACTTATGGCCTTATCAGTTTTATATCTGTATATGTTTGATGAATATTGTTTAGTGCTCACAGCAGGTACCAGTCTGTAATACCCCATATTTCCCTAACTTAATTTAACTCTCAGTGCATGAGTTACTCTATATAAAAATTATAAAATAGCTAGTATTTTTTAGTTTAGATCGTATCATTCCGTAGGAAATTCAGTTAGCTTTCCAATGATATAAAATTTGCACAAATCCAATATTCGGGTGAAGAGTTATAGCATATTTTGTAAAGCAGTGTACCACCTGGTATTTCAACACGTTATGGAGAGGGTGCAAATAGAAATTGTCAAAATCCAATGATCCATCACGATCCCACCACATCGCAACAATGCCCAGTTTCCCGATTGTCACTTTCTAATTGCTCATTATTTCATTACTTACTAAAGAAATAAATCATTGTCTCTCAAAGCGCAAAACCCTAGCTTCAAGAAATCAAGAACAAACCCAAGAATTCCTCCAATAACCTTCAAGATTTAATCTTCTCAAGTATGTTAGGTGTTCATCTATGGGTTTTTTTTTACCCATAGAGTCCAAAAATCCATTTTTAAGACCATGAGATTGTTGATTTATGATTTACTTGCTTGAAATTGGATTGTATTCATGCTCATGACATTAATTGAGTATTAATCCATGATTAATTGTGGTTTCCAGGAAATTGAAATAGCATGTATATTGAATTGTGTAATTTTCATGTTTTAATCGTTGAATTTGCAAGTTTGGACATTGTAGTTGCAATGTTTATATGACATCCATGATTATGTGCATTAAGTTGTGCTCCCCAAGTGTTTGATAGAATATCTATATGAATTAAGTGGTGAAATCATGACATGCTAGTATATATATACACGCTTATGCTCTACATGTGTTTGATAAAATGTCTGTATGAATGAATTATGGACAAGTGTACATTATTATATTTCTCAAAATCATGTTATGCTCTAATTTTCATGCTACTGAGTCCTAAAGGTATTTAATAACCAAAAATCTAGCTGTTTAGCCAGAGCTACAGTAGTTATAGAATAGTATTAGTCATGTCACTATCAATAGAACTTAGTTATAGAACTCAGTAGTACTCAGTTGGCGATAGGAATCTGTAAAACTTAGTATCAGTGTAGTCTAGTTCTGTATAATTAGTTCAGGGTCTATTCAGTTGGGAGTAGGATTCAGCATCGAGTGAACTCAAGGATAGGGGTTCACCTGCCATGAGAGGGTGTGATCTTTAGAAGCAGTCATAGCATTCCAGAACTTCATAGCCAGCGTAGATTGAGACATCAACCTGCTAATTGAGGTTTGATGAGGTGCTTTAACCTGCAAGTGGAAGGTTCCACTGTTCTCATTAGAGTACTTCCAGATGAGGGTAACTCTTCAGCTTGTCTTTCCCATGGTACGATAATGACACCCTTCCAAATAGAGTTACAAGTTGGACCCTAGTTATCTTATTTAGGGCATGTCGGTTAGATGATTACTTCCTATAGTTTAATTCTCATTATAGAAATCAGTTCAGTTCTATAGAATTAAGATGTCAAACATATTCACCCAGTTATCTGTAATCTCAGATATCAGTTACTCAGTTATCAGAACCTAGAACTCAACTTCAGTAAAAGCTCAGTTACAATATACACGTATATGCATAGTATTGCATACTCAGTATTTTTAGTAGTTTCAATTATCCATGTGCACTCATACTCAGTTACTGTATATCATTCAGTTAATTATTATTTATACATTTTAACCCTTGCATTATTCCTTACCTTATCTAGCATACCAGTATATTCCACGTACTGGGACATACTCTTTCTTTGCGCTATGATGTCTCATATCATAGGTTCGAATGCTCATGTTCCTGACCACGCATAGACAGATTCAAATTTAGACAACAGTGTCAGATTCAGTAGTGAGTCCTTATATATCAAGCATATACAGTTATTTTAGTATTTTCAATAGCTTCAGTATTTCAATAGTCGAAATTAGTTGGGGCTTGTCCATTAACTCAACTTTCATATAGTTTAGTTAGAGGCTTTTCAGACTAGACTTTAAGATAGTATTCCATTTTACAGATTATTGTTACAGTTGATATTCTTAATCAAGATTTCAATTTTTGAACCTTATGGTATTTCAT
Organism: Capsicum baccatum var. pendulum; assembly: GCA_030864225.1. Lineage (NCBI taxonomy): Eukaryota > Viridiplantae > Streptophyta > Magnoliopsida > Solanales > Solanaceae > Capsicum > Capsicum baccatum. The sequence goes on from CM061554.1 coordinate 46,471,551, forward strand.
CCTATTTTATGAATTTATTATATTACTATTATTCAGTGCTAACAATAGATATCAGACATGGGTTAGATTTTGGTCCTTCAGGGTCGTAAGCACTGTGTAGCATCCGGGGTACAGACTTGGGGTGTTACCAACTTGGTATCAGAGCCTAAGGTTCAACAGAGTCCTAGGGAGTCTGAAATCCATATCAAGTAGAGTCTTAGACATGGATGTGTAGCGCGCCATACTTATGATTAGGAGGCTGTGAGTCTTTTAGAAAAAGTTTCCCTTCTTTTAGTATTTATGTCTTACGAGTGAGCATGAGTTCACATTAAACTCTTAGTATAATTTTTTATTTCATACAAAACATACCTCCCAAAAAAATTAACGAAAGAAGAACCAGAAATCAATCAGCACCTCAGCCCGTCCAGGCAGATCCCGTGGACGAGCATATCTCTCATGCAAAATTTAGAGCTGCATTTAATACTTTATCCAATTTCGTAGCAGCTCAAAAAGAATGGCCAGCTGCTATTCAGGCTAACCCAATTAATAATACTACTGTAGCCAGAATTCAATACTTTACCTGAATGAATCCTCCTCTATTCTTACGATCTAAGTCCGGAGAGGATCCACAGGAGTTTCTCAATCGAGTTAAGAAATTCACAGATATTATGGGAATGACTTCTAGTGAGAGTGCTAAGTTAGCTTCATATCAGGTACAAGATGTAGCTCATATGTGGTTTAAGTAGTGAAAGGTAGACAAGGGCACAAATGCAGAGCCCATATAGTGGAAAGAGTTTGCTACTACTTTTCTAGATAGATTCTTTCCCTTAGAGATAAGAGAAGCCAAGGTGTTAGAGTTCATCAATCTTAGACAAAGTATAATGAGCGTGAAAGAGTATTTCCTCAAGTTTACTCAGTTAGCTAGGTTTGCTCTCCATGTAGTAGCAGAAAGTAGATCCAGAATGAGCAAGTTCGTAGCTGGGGTGTCAGATAATATGGTTAAGAAGTATAGAACTACGATGTTCATTAAGAAGATAGATATATCCAAGCTCATGGTCCATGCTTAGAAAATAGAAGAGGCTAATAATAGAGAGAAAAAGAGGGACAGAACAAGAGAGATAGAACAGGTAGCTTCAATTTCAATCAGCCTAAGTCAGAGGGCAGTAACTGTTCCCAGCTTCATCCAAAGTCTTCGATTCTAGATCCTTCCTCAACCAGTACTTCTGTATCTAAGTTCAAAAATGGTAACAAAGATAATGAGCCAGTATTTAAATCTCAGGGTAGTATCAGCAGTGCTTGAACAAATCCTTTTTGTCAGACATATGGATGAAACCATCAGGGTATCTGCAGAGCTGGCAGTGATATTTGTTTTGGGTGTGGCAAGCCAGGCCACAGAGTCAGATATTGTCCTCGGTCAGGTTCTCAAGGTCAGTATAATCATCCTTCAGCTCAATTGGGTCACCCAAATCAGTAGGGTGTCACTTCCAGTACCACAAGTGGGCAACACCCAAACAGGTTCTATGCACTACAGTCTCGACAAGATCAGGAAAGTTCTCTTGATATGGTTACTAGTATGTTATAAATCTTCCATTTACATGTTTATGCCTTATTATATGTCAGAGCTTCTTTTTCTTTTGTAAATCCATACATTGCTGTCAACTTTAAGGTTAGACTAGAAATCTTAACAAAACCCTTCGCGGTCTCTACCCCAGTGGGTCAGTCTATCATTAACTGGTGGGTATACAGGAACTGTCTAGTTATGATATCTCAAAAAGTCACTTTAGTAGACTTAGTAGAATTATAAATGGTAGATTTTGATATCATTCTCGACATACATTAGCTTCATTCATGCTATGCCTCAGTTGATTGTAGAAACAAAATTGTTCATTTTTAGTGTCTAAATAAACTAGTCCTTGAATGGAGGGATAATACTACAGTGCTTTAGAATTAGTTAATTTCATACCTTAGAGCGAGGAAATGATATCCAAGGGATGTGTCTATCATCTTATGTGAGTCAAAGACTCTAGTTTAGAGATTTCTAGTTTTGAGTCAGTTCTAGTAGTAAATGAATTCTCGGATGTGTTTCCCAAAGATCTTCCAAGAGTTTCTCCCATAAGGGAAATTGACTTCAAACTAGACCTTCTTCCAAACAAGACTATTCTATTCTACTATACAGAATGGCTCCAGCAGAACTCAAGAAATTGAAAGAATAGTTGAAGGACCTTTTAGATGTATACACAGCATTTCATACTCAGTGATTACAACAGTTTCAATTCTCTATGTACTCTCATGATTACAATAGTTTTAGTTCTCTATGTACTCTCATTCAGTTACTTCATATCATTCAATCAGTTACTGTTAATACTTATGATCCCATGCATGTTAGCCTTACCTTATCTAGCATACCAGTCTATTCCACATACTGACGCAGACACTCTCTTTGTGCTATGATGTCTCATATCATAGGTTCAGACGCTTGGGTTCTTGACCGTACTTAGACAGATCAGTCTATCAGTCGTAGCTATAATAGTAAGTCCTCATCCATCAAGGATGCGATATTTATTTAGTCATTATAGTATTTCCATTTTTCAGATATTGCAGACAACAGTTGTGAGTTAGTTGGGGCCTATCTCATCAACTCTTTCATTTAAGATGTTTAGAGGCTTTTCAGACATTATCAGTTAGTAGTTATTCTACAGTTGTATTCAGTTTTGATTCAGTATTATGAACCTTATGGCCTTATCAGTTTTACTTCTGCATATGTTTCATGAATATTATTCAGTGCTCATAGAAGGTACCAGTCATGGGTTAGCTTGCAATCCTTTAGGGTTGTGAGCATCGTGTTACACCTAGGGTGCAGTCTCAGGGTGTTACTCACCATTTCTTATCCATTAGCATCACCACTATCTTAACATAGGAAAAGGTCATTTCATGGCTAAAACAAACGGATCTGAAACACGAAGGAATACCATACATAACTTACACACTTAACCAAGTCTTGAAGAATTGAATGTCAAAGGAATGGATTCATTGAAGAGATCTGAACTGGGAACGTACACGATATAAATCTGAATTTCGCTAGTATCATGAGTTTCTGAGAATTGATCATGCTTTGAAACATGTGTTCATACTTATCATAAGCTATTCAACATAAGACTGGAGTTCATATATTTCTAAGAGATGACTTGAATCACAGAGTGAAGCTGTTACTTACTAGAAGTTGAGAAAGAACTTGAATATGCATGAAGTGTATAAGCATTAGCCTTTGGCATGGATCTCTCATGCAAGATATGAATTTGGTGTGATAATGACTAAAATCCAAGGAATACTCTAGAGTGAGAAGGGGTCACTATCTCATCACAACTCTCATTGACATGTATCGCAATACAATTCTCAAAACTTGATTTGGTTCTTCACTCTACCATCTCCCCCTTAGATCAAAGTTGACATTCTAAGCTTATGGGTCTATTGCATATGCTCAAGACTGAGCTATAATTTCTTTGCTCTAATGATCTACACATACATGCTAAACTCACAAGGTTAAACTATATTTTGAACTTACTGACTTCAGTATTGGACACCCTCTTTATACACACCACCCTTAACTCTCTTTAACTTCAATAGTCATCATCGTAGACTTACACTCTATTAACTCAACAAATATACTCGCCTTATTAAAGCACATAAACTGCTTCTTTTCCTTCATGGTCTACTAATGTCATACCTCTAAACTTATACCTTCCCTAAACCAAAAGAATTGAATTCTTACTTGAAAGACTCACCACCAACTATCCATAACTCCTCAACTTAGCTTATTAGGAACACCTGCACTATATATCTAACCTTTTTCCACTTAACCACTCAAGGGTACTATTAAAATCACACAACACTTAATAACCGTCAAAGATAATACAATCACATATCACCCTGGGCCCCCCTCTACCTTATACTTACAACATCATACTAAATTACGAATAAATGAACTTAAACTCTTGCATACACTGTTCAATCCTACTAGATAACTTCCATACAACTAGCCATACTAACTAAGAAATCATTATTTCCACCCTGATGATCATCTACTATTCAAACTTAGTGTCTAGTGCTAGGCATGATTAACAATCCAGTCTCACATACTATTCTCACTTGGAAGCTATAAAATAAAGCATCAATAAGCATTAGTCCACTAGAACTTCATAACAACAATAATCAATCATAATCATATAATATATCTTATTAAAATATGTTAGCATATCCTCCTTCTACACGTTATGACTATTTACCCATCTATACACCTAAATTACTTTCATAGCTCTATAAGTTTCAACTAAACTCCCTTTTTTTGCAACATCAGGGGAATCCTAAATTAACAATACTCAACCATCAAATACTCCATTAATATCCTATACCTTTCTAACACCATAAATACCATCAATAACTCCTTTTATAATTCAAGCAAACAACAATTCACCTTAACTAATAACTCCTTCTCTACCCCTCACTAGCTAACACACACAAACATATCACCTTAACACATACTCGATACCATGCATAAGTTTATATCTATATTTTCTATCAATCGTCAATCTCAGTTTTCTTTTCACTACACTTCTATACCCATACTTCCAGCTATAGAAAGGTTCTACTACTTCTGAATCATAATACTCTAGGCTTATATTATCTCCTCTCATGAGCGCTACCTGTATAAAAGGATTAATAAGGAATCTGAATGCATATATTAATTTGTCTTAACTGGAGAAATCATAAGAATGAGAACATAAATCTAAACTTGAGAAACTTAAAACACAATAACGAGCTCCTCTCAAGACCCTTGTGTGACTTTTGAAGTACTGATAGTAAATCTGAGAGCATCATCTTGAGAGAAATTGGAACTTGCTAATCATGTTATCTGAAGAATATAACATACATAGAGAATTCTGGAGTAACACATGAATTGAAAGAATTTTCTAATAGAACAACTTTACAGCATGACCTAAAGCAAGAAGAAGAGAAACATTTCTTAAATTCCATGTAGCCTCTCAAAGAAAAGTACAGATGTCTCTATACCATTCCATAAGACTATACTAGATGCGGCTTCGCGTACACCCTAGGACACTTTAAACTTGTTCTTTGATACAAAGTGTGTAACTAACTGAGACTACTCCTAGTTGTCACTAGGTGCTTAGGACCACACGTGATCCTAAGCTAAACCTTTTATTAGCATAAATCATGAGAAACTGAATAAAGTACCTAAATCTAAATAAAATAAATGGAAGTTAAATCTTTTCTTAATCTAATCCATACAATGTTATATAAAAAAATGATTACAACTCTGCTTATACAAAGAAAATTTGGGATCAAATATATTAGTTCTACCAACAGTCTATGAAGCCTCTACTATACTGACTATAGGTAGCTAGGACACGACTCCAACTACCACTCATAAATAAACATGAGTAAGAAAATAAAATATATAAATAACATCTAACTAAAGTTCCCAAAGTAGGAGGACTCATTATCTGTTGGTTGGAATCTGCAACTGTCTGATCATGCTATATGGACTACAACTAAACTAGTACCTACATTATTAAATAATGTATCTCATAGACGTATATGTGGATTAGTAATTTTAGATGTACTGAGCAACTAGGGGTGAATGCATAAGTAACAATAATACAATATTCAAATATACTTTCAAAAACTACATGCTATGTGTAAGTGACTTATCTTGGCTTGAATAATCAAAACTATCTAATCATAGATCATGAGTAGTAAAGCATTAAAGTAATTATTGTGAGCCACCACACTTAGTTCTAAAAGTTGTATGCTTATTAAATCATGTAGGCTAAGTGAAAATAGCTCACCTTTATCATCTGAAAACAAAAATTTGAAATCTGATAACTAATGTCTTATGTAGGACAATATTTGATGAAATTTGTGATCCTTTACACTTAATTTTTAAAAACTGTTTTGTTATTTTTTTCTGTTATGGAGGTTCTTCTAACCGACATACACTATGTGAGCTAACATAGTGTCCAACATCTAGTTTCCCTATGGGGAAAACCTCACTTTGGGAATAGGTGTCATACTCTTGCCAAGGAGTATAACCTGCGCTAAGTCATCACAATCTATATCTACATCCATATAAATGGAAATAATCTGAATTTGTACCTATGTTGGTTCATAGTTTTGAGGCATGTGAACAAGGACACATACCCAACTCGGTGCTAAATACTACTCCCTTTAATTTGTATACGTATTTCGTAGGAAATCTATTTTAAAACTAGCATAAGGGTTTACAATAAAAAAACCAGTTATGTATCTGTTTACTTTAAACTATAATTAAAATCTGAAATGTGAATTCCATATCTTAGCTGAGGAACAAAAGACCAAGTCTTGTTCAAGATCTGAATATAAGCTAATTATAGGGTGCTTAAAAGCATAATAATGATCATGCCACACGTATTAACATTTAAATCATGAGACTAACATTTATACACATAGAAACGACGGTTCAATTTCTAGCGCAAAAATATGGGGTGTTACATTATTGTATCAGATTTTTTATCCGATGATTACTCTGTTGCATCATACAATAAATATGTTGCATCAGATGGTAAATCTGTTGCATTAGATGGATAATATGTTGCATCAGATAGTTAATCTATTATATCAGAAGGTTAATCTGTTGCATCAAAAGGTTAATCTATTGCAGAAAAAAATAGTGGCATAATTTTATTCAATAGAACAACAATAATATCACCATTTTTACTAAGGACAATAACAAGAACAAATCAACCCAGCAACAGCGAAACACTAAACATACCAACATCATTGTTTTATTTGTACAAACACAACAACAACAACAACAACAAACCCAGTGTATTCCCACCTAGTGGGGTCTAGGGGGGGTAAGATGTACGCAGTCCATACCTCTACCTCTGAAGAAGTAGAAAGGCTGTTTCCGATAGACCCCCGGCTCAAGACAGTCGCCACACAAATATAAATATAAATATAAATATAAATATAAATATAAATATAAATATAAATATAAATATAAAGTAACGCATAGGTAGTAGGAAACATCGGGAAGCACACAGATACCTAATAAAACATGGAACACCGAAATCATAACAAGAAGAAGAATAGGAATAGGAATAAAAATAAGAGTAGGAAGAATAACAGGAATAAACCCCACCAAAAAATTCCCTACCCTTGTGCCCCCAAACTGGCCTAGTCTTCTGCCCTAATCCTCGCCCTCCAGACCTTCCTATCTAGGGTCATGTCCTCGGTGAGCTGTAACTGCTCCAAGTCCCGTCTAATCACCTCTCCCCAGTACTTCTTCGGCCGACCCCTACCCCGCCTAAAACCATCCAACGCTAGCCTCTCACACCTACGAACCGGGGCATCCATGTCCCTCCTCTTCACGTGTCCAAACCAACTCAATCGGACTTCCCGCAACTTGCGCTCCACTGGAGCCACCCCAACCTTCTCCCTGATAGTCTCATTCCTAACTCTGTCCCCTCTAGTCATCCCACACATCCAGCGCAACATTCGCATTTCCGTCACCTTCAATTTTTGGATGTGGGAGTTCTTTACTGGCCAACACTCCGCTCCATACAACATGGCCGGACGGACTGCCATCCTGTAGAATTTGCCTTTAAGCTTGGGCGGCACCTTCTTATCACACAACACCCCCGACGCGAGCTTCCACTTCAACCATCCCGCCCCAATACGGTGCGAGACATCCTCGTCAATCTCACCGTTACCCTGAATCACGGATCCGAGATACTTGAAACTATCCCTCTTACATACCTCCTGCGATTCCAGCTTCACTACCACCTCATCCTCCAACCTCACGTCATTAAACTTGCATTCCAAATACTCTGTCTTGCTTCTGCTCAACCTGAACCCTTTAGACTCAAGAGTTTGTCTCCACACCTTTAATTTGTCATCCACACCCTTTCGGGTCTCGTCAATCAGAACTACATCGTCTGCAAAAAGCATACACCAAGGCACTTCCCCTTGAATACTCCGCGTCAACACATCCATCACCAAAGCAAACAAAAAAGGACTAAGAGTAGATCCCTGATGCAATCCTGTCAAGACAGAAAAATGCTCTGAGTCTCCTCCCGCCGTCCTCACCTGAGTTTTCGCTCCATCATACATATCTTTAACTGCTCTGATATAAGCCATCGGGACTCGACTCACCTCCAAGCATCTCCAAAGCACCTCCCTGGGAACTTTGTCGTAAGCCTTATCTAGATCGATAAACACCAAGTGCAGGTCCTTCTTCCTTTCCCTATACTGTTCCACCAGCCTCCGTACCAAGTGAATTGCCTCCGTCGTCGAGCGCCCAGGCATAAATCCGAACTGATTTTTCGAGATAGACACTATCCGTCTCAGCCTCCCCTCGACGACTCTCTCCCAAATCTTCATAGAGTGACTCAATAACTTAATCCCCCTATAGTTATTGCAACTCTGGATGTCACCCTTATTCTTATAGAGAGGGATTATGGTACTCCACCTCCATGCCTCGGGCATCTTTGCCGTCTTGAAGATTTCGTTAAACAGACCAGTCAACCACCTTACCCCAACCTCTCCAACGTACTTCCAAAACTCCACCGGTATCTCATCCGGCCCCGTCGCCCTACCCCTCCGCATCCTGCGAACAGCCTCTCTAACCTCCTCTACCCTAAAACGTCTACAATAACTAAACTCCCGACACTCCTCTGAGCGCTCCAGTTCCCCTAACACAATAGCTCTATCCCCTTCGTCATTCAAGAGCCTATGGAAGTACGACTTCCATCTATTCTTAATATGGCTGTCCTCCATCAACACTCTGCCGTCCTCCCCCTTAATGCACCTCACCTGATCGAGATCACGACCCTTCCTCTCCCTAGCCTTTGCGAGTCTAAACAACTTTTTCTCCCCTCCCTTCCCCTGTAACCCCGCATACAGGCTCTCAAACGTGGCCGTCTTAGCTGCCGTGACTGCCGACTTAGCCTCCTTCCGAGCTTGCTTGTACTCTTTCCTGTTTACCCGTTTCTCTTCTTCGTCTCTGCTCTCAACCAACTTAGCATACGCCTCTTTCTTGGTCCTCACTTTCATCTCCACCTCTTCATTCCACCACCAATCCCCTTGATGGTGCCCAACCCGGCCCCTAGAAACACCTAACACCTTACTAGCCTTCTCCCTGATGCACCTAGCCGCCCTATCCCACATATCATTCACGTCCCCCCTACACTCCCACACCCCCATTCCCGCCAACTTCTCCCCTATCTCCCACGCATTCACTGGCGTCAAACCGCCCCACTTAATTCTAGGTCTACACTCCTTACTCCTCCTCTTTCTATTCCTCTTTATACCCAAGTCCATGACCAAGAGCCTATGCTGGGTCGAAAGATTCTCACTCGGGATGACCTTACAGTCCCTACACAACACCCTATCCCCTTTCCTGATCAACATGAAGTCAATCTGGGTCCTGGCTATCGCGCTTCGAAAGGTGATGAGGTGATCGTCCTTCTTCGGGAAGCCCGAGTTCACCACCACCAGCCCAAAGGACCTTGCGAACTCCAAAAGAGTAGCCCCCTCTTCATTTCTCACCCCAAAGCCAAACCCACCATGCACATCACCAAAACCTCCCGGTAACGCCCCGATGTGCCCGTTGAAATCACCTGCTACAACCATCTTCTCCGAGCTAGGCACGCCTCTCAGCACCTCCTCCAAAGCCTCCCAAAACCGCAACTTGTCCTCCCCCTCCGAGCCCACTTGCGGTGCATAGGCACTACACACATTCAGGGTAAACCCCCGAATGACCAACTTAATAGTCATCAACCTATCGTTGGTCCTCTTCACCTCTACTACCTGGCCTCTAAGCTCTTCATCTACTAAGATGCCAACTCCATTCCTCCGCCTCTCGCTCCCAGAGTACCACAGCTTGTAACCATCCACATCCCTAGCCTTAGACCCTACCCACTTGGTCTCTTGAATACACGCGATATTGATCCTCCTTTTCCTAAGAATCTTCACAAGCTCTATAGACTTACCCTGAAGGGTCCCTATATTCCAAGACCCAACCCTCAGCCTACCATCACTAACCCCGCGTCCACCCCTACCGCCCCCGCCGCCAAACCGTGGCCTCCCTCCCACTCCCGCCCTTACGTCATCCCCCGACCCCACAACGGCCCCACGCCCCAAACCCCTCGGACATGACCCTATCCGCCCATTACCGCCCCCAGCCAGTACACAGAAAAAAATAAGAAAAAATACTCAAAGGCCAGAAATGACCACAACAACAACAGCAACAGACAGCAGTCACAGCAACAACAAACAACAGATAATAACAACAATAGACAGCAGGTAATATTAACAAATCACAAGCAGATCAGGTAAGGGGATAATACTAGCAGAATGACATAAAATAGGATAAAATACAATAAAATAAATACGATAAAGCAAAATAAAATATATTAAAATAGCAAAGGTCAGAAGTCACCGGGGCGGCTGCTGGAGCTCGCCGAAGCCAGCGCCGGCGGATGGGGTCTCGCCGGAACCTGGAAACCGAGGGGGGGCCTGCTGGAGCCGGCTGTTGGTAATCTCACCGGATCTGGTCGGCGGCGGCAGTGACTGTGGTCGACAATGGTCGTCGACGGTTCTGGTCGGCGGCGGCAGTGACTGTGGCCGACAGTGTTGGCGTCGGCAGTGACTGTGGTCGCGGGATCTGGTCGGCGGCGACAGTGACTGTGGTCGACGGTGGTCGGCGGCGGCAGTGACTGGTCGGCGACGGGCGACGGCGACTCGGCTGGGGACCGGGGGGGAGGGGGGGGGAGGGGGGAAGGTAGCCGTTGGAGAGTTAAGTTAAGAGAGAGAGAGAGAGAGAGAGAGAGAGAGCCGTAATTGTATGCCCTTTATTTGTACAAACACAAACAAAAAAAATCCAACTTTAAAAAATACAACAAATAATAAAATATCATATTTCACTCTGAAAAGAGAAGAGAAGAAATACCAAAAATTAGGGTGTTATTTAGACTGTATTTTAAATTAAAGCAATAAATATTGAAATTGTTAACCAATACTAGAAGAGAAATTGGCTCAAGTTTCTCTTTTTCTTCAAAACTAAAGGCCATGATTTTTTACCTGTGAAAGGAGAAATGGAACAATGAAGAACCCGAAGTTGTTGTGGACGGAGAGCAAGGTTGTCACGTAGATTGACAGTTGAAAGTAAAAAAAAAACTCGAAGCCTAACTATTTGTTGCTGGAGGTTGAAGTCGCCGGGTATTGAAAAGAGAAATTTACAAAACTGTTGGTTGAGAGAAACTACTAAGAAAGAAAGAGGAGAGATGGTTGATTCGGAGAGGAGAGGGGTGTGGGTTGATTTGTATTTTTGAAAATATTATAAAGTTTTGAAAATATTAATCAAGTCCACAATTAACTTAATCAAGTTTCCTAATTATGTTTGACTCTTTAAGTTAGTCAATGTCACCAATCCCCCATTCAAGACTTAAATGACACCTTTCCTTCAATTTTCTCATGTAAGTATTTAGTTTAATTAATTAGGGTTGATATTTATAAATTATATAATTTTTATAATGTGTCGATCTCTATTATTTCTAAAGTGTTTTGAGCTTTGACTATTTTTATTGATATATTTTAAAATTATATATTTAAAAAATATTTAAATATGTGATTGTAAATTTATTTAATCTGAATAAATAATAAAATTACTTAATTAGAGATCACATTAATTAAAAATTTAACTAATGATTCACAAGTTATCAAATTGGCTTAATGTAAGGGCGCAAGATTACAACATTAGTGTGTGAGAATTCTCTTAGGTTGATGTTAAGTATGATTATCACTTAATTTTTTGGATATTTATTTTATTTTTTTAAGTGATAGGAAGGTAACCCTTAAGATTAAAGGAAAATTTTACAGAGTGGTAGTCCGTCCGGCCATACTATATGGAGCAGAGTGTTGGTCAGTCAAGAACTCCCACATTCAACAATTAAGGGTGGTGGAAATGAGAATGTTGGTTTGAATATATGGACTTACTAGAGGGGATAGAGTCTTGAATGAAACTATCAGGAAGAAGATGAGAGTGTCTTTGGTGGAGGACAAAATGTGAGAAAGAAGGCTGAGATGGTTTGGGTATGTGATAAGGAGGGACATGGATGCCTCAGTTCGTAGGTGTGAGAGGTTAGATTAGGATGGATTTAGGAGGATTAGAGGTGTAATGCCCCGAGATCCCATCCCGAGATGTCACACGATGCTTATGACCCCAAAGACTACAAGATAACCCTTTTACTGATATTTGTACCTGAGCATTGTATAATATCTGAAATAAATGCAGAAACTAGCCATAAGGTTCAAAACATATATGAATACACAAAACTGAAAAATGAATACTAATACATCCGTCTGAAAAGCCTCTAAACTATCTGAAATGTGGAGTTAATGAGACATGTCCCCAACTAACTTCGCCAACTAAAAGTAAACAAAATCTGATGCAATAATAGTAAACTGAGATTCGTCCTCAAAAGAATAGGATTCATGGCTATGGCTAATGTTGTTGGCTGGGATTGAACTACTGAGAAAACTTTGGATCCTGTTCCTCTTATCCTATAGAGTCAAATAGAACACCATAACATAAATACGTCAGTACAAGAATGTACCGAGTATGTAGACGAGGTAAGGCTAATTGCAAAGGCTCATGCATGCATAATATCTAAATTGAATAATCATGAAAATAGAGTACGAGAACACATACACATACATGAATGCATAGACCATAGTCACAATCATCATAACTCTAGAGACCGAAACTCGGATACTGCCTTACTGCAGGCTGAACTCACTACTGATACTAAAATACTGAGTCACTGACTCATCTATTACTGATGACTGAGAAACTGGATGTACTTACATTGATGACTAAATTCTGAGCTTACTGCTCTTGACTGATAAGATTAAAGATCAACCTCTCTAATGGATAATTAAGGAAGCTATTATCAATAGTAAGGAAATGATCATATCTGAATCTGACAACAAGAATACTCAATAAAATCTGAAACTGTGATCAAGCCTATCTGGCGGCATATATCTAAACATGATATCAAATAATTGTATATAAGTCCAAGCCTATCTGATAGATGGTCCATAAATGAATGAAACTATCTAAGTTCCTCATAGAGATAGATACTGTATCTAACAGTCCTAATTTCTAAAGATTAATACTGAGACTGAGACTGAATCTGAAACTAAAACTAAAACCGTAGGAAGTAGTTACTTAACTAACATTCCCCAACCTACCACAGGTGCGGTCCAACCTGTAACCCCAGCTAAAAGGGTGTCAATACCATGCCACGGGTAAAGACCTCTCTCTGTTCAATCCTCTCTAGCGGATGACCCTTACCAGAAAGTCGACCTAAGGTAATATAATAGTTAAATACTCTATCCTGGAGGTGACAGCCTTTTTCCTGATGGTGACTTCTGTATCTTGCACTGGCTACATAGTTTTAGAGGTCAGGGATTGCTACTAATGCCTCCAACCTCTCTCTCACTAATTGGAGTAGCCACCATCCCTTCCCTTGCTCGGTGATAGTTTCTACTCCCAGCTGAAAGACTCTGACTGAATTCTTAAATGAACAAAACTGAACTAAATTTGATACTAATCATGTTTATCAAAATATCTGACTGAGATACGCTGAGATCACTTAGTTCCGTAGTTGACAGAAATGGTATTGAATCACGCTATCTGACTGACGACACAGAGCTTGAATAGATTATTTGGTTACTATAGAAATTAGAATTAAACACTTACATACTATTAGATCTGAGCTGAGTACAGAGATGGGGATAGATTACTAGCAATGCGGAGATTACAGAGATTATTAAGATTACTAAGATTATTGAGATTTCATAAGTTCTGTAACTGTCTGAGGGCACAGCGTTCTATAATTCACTGAGTTCTGAGGGTCATGGCTCAACTGGAATTATCATAAAACTGACATGGGCTCTAGACAGTAGCTAAATTGTTAGGTATAAATACCCCCAGAACTGGATAATATAAAATAAAGGACAATCATTCCTCTATCATCACAACTATTCATTCATCATAATCATCACAATAGTTCATTCATCATCACAGTCATTCATTCATCATCATTATAATTAAAACATCTCTTCAAGTATTTAGGAAACATAACAGAACCTCACTTTTACAATCATTAAGGCATCGCATGAAGCATTCAGGAAACATCAACATACAATAGCGTAGGGAAACATGCTACTAGATTATACTTCATTCAACAAGGTTTTACCTCAAGTACTTCACACCTAAATCAGTCATGACATGTATTTTGATATCATATGATGTGGGGAAAACTTCATACTATCGTGTCATAGCTTACTTGCTAACCACTTGGCATGTATTAAAAGCTTAGCATATATCAAGGAGAACATAATTTGGGGATTTACAACTATCATATATCAACTTGTTCTCTAAGGTCTTTCAACAACACTAAACAAGTACGGGTTTACACCTACTAAGGGATTTCATACTATCATGGCATATTTTACTCACTAAGGCATTTTATCAAATACTAGGCATACATGGACTAGTCCCAATTTGGGGGTTTCCTGTTCAAGATACTATAATGGACCTTATGCCTCACCTAATCTCTTTATCAAACTTATGGGTAACATTCTTTGCTTATTCAACCATTTCTACACCTAAATGACTTGAACACATCACATAGAAAACAACTTCAAGAGGGTTTATCACAAACATCACATGACTTTTACATACTAGGGTCAAAGCTCATGAATCTTATAAATAAACATAAATTAGAACTCAAAAACACATGGAACATCAATTTCAATTCATAAAAATAATGGGATCTCACAAACATAAAAATCTTTGAGTTTTAAAAAGGGTTCTTGAGCTTCTTGGATGAAGCGGACCCAAGAATCATCTACATACCTGGGGAAACTCTTTTCTTGGAGGCCTTTGGATAGATTTTTTGTTTTCTATTGACTCTTTCTTGATATATCTTGGTTTTTGGTTGGATAAAAAGAGAGATTTTGATTTTGGAAACCCGAGATTTTGGGTGAAAGAAGAGAAAATGAGGCTGAAGGCCCCCAATCAGGTATTTATAGAGGCTGGGGAAAAGGGGAAAAAACAAAAAGTTCTATGAATTAAACTGAAAAAAATCCCCAATATTATATACTGGTGCGACGCTCCATAATCGCGCCAGCTCACTGGAATTTGGACAATTGGGAAACTGCACGACGGCGCGATGTAGTAGAAATTGTATTGCCCCTTGATTGCGAACTGGAACTATACTGCAATGTGGTGGAATCTTGGACTTCCACTGGAATTTTAAAATTGCCACTTTGGCTGGCTTTGTGACGCTCTAAGGTGCCAGGTGGCATACTGTCTCACTAAAATGGCTCCAACTCTTCACCCGAGTGTGCGATTTGGGAGAATTCGGTATCGATGAAAAGCTTATTCAATGCTCTACATGAAAAAAAGTTGATATTAGGGAAATTCCACATGATTCAAAGTATTTCATTCTTAGAAAAATATTTCTAAAACTTTTAGACGTGGATTTCCGCTTTATCGAATACGCTCTAAGGCTCAAACTGGAAGAGAATTTTGTGGAGTATTACAAGAGGTAGGCCAAAAAATACTGGAGGGATGTTGCTAGACATGACATAGAGCAGCTACATCTTAATAAGGACATGACCCTAGATAGAAAGGTGTAGAGGTCACGGATAAGGGTAGAAGGCTAGTGTGAGTGTGTGGGTAGTAGCAGGGTGTTGAGATCTCTTGTGTAGCTGGGTTAGTAATCCTAGGACTGTGTCCATTAGTAGGAGCCCCTAGTCAGGAGAGTTTGTGTGTGGTGGGTATCTTTGGTCTGTGAGTGTATGTAACTATAAGTTGGGTGTCCTATCTCTTATTTCTTATTTTGAATTGCTCGTATTTCTATTATGTCATATTTCTCTGATATCTATTTTATTATTTCTTATTCCTTATTTCTATTATGTCATCTATCCTACTTTATGTTTCACTACGACCTTGTGTACTATTCTCTATTTTGAGCTGGGGGTCTATCAGAAACAACTTCTCTACTTCTTCAGAGGTAGCGGTATGGACTGCGTATATTTTACCCTCCCTAGACCTCACTTTGTAGGAATACACTAGGTTTGTTGTTGTTGTATTTTATTTTTTTGAAATGTGATAACTAATATGTAAAGCTTTAATATTTTTTGCGTAAATAAACGATTTTATTTAACCTAGTGATCGTTTTCAACATCAGGAAGCTATAAAACTTCAACATTAATATGTCTCTCTTTGGTTGTTGTAAAATGGGTTTGAAATTAATGAATCATATGATTTTTATGATTTATATAAAGTGTCGATTTCTACTATGTCTAAAGTATTTTTAGTTTTATTGTCATTATTGTAATATTTTCAAATTATGTTTTCAAAAATTATTTCAATATATATTTTAAATTTATTTAAACATAATAATTTATAAAATGATTTAATTGAAGGTCGTAATAATAACAAATATAAGTAATTATTCCCAATTATCAAATCGGTGTAACATATTGGCGCAAGACAACAATACTAACGTGTGACTCTCTTGGATTGATATTAACTAGAGTCGACACTAATGAATGATTTATTTTCTACAACTTGTCGATGTCCACCAATTTAAAGTGTTTAAGGTTTAATAGTCCTTGTTAAAATATTTTCAAACTATA
This sequence comes from Capsicum baccatum var. pendulum, assembly GCA_030864225.1. Taxonomy (NCBI): domain Eukaryota; kingdom Viridiplantae; phylum Streptophyta; class Magnoliopsida; order Solanales; family Solanaceae; genus Capsicum; species Capsicum baccatum. Next base: position 46,488,303 of record CM061554.1, read on the forward strand.
TTTAAACTATTATTCAAATATATAATTTAGATTTAAGATTTAACTAATAAAATATGCCCAAATATAAGTAATTATACACAAATTATGAAACCCGCATAACATATGGGCGCAAGACTACAATATTAATACATGTCTTTCTTAGGTTGATATTAACTAGGGTCGAAACTTATTAACTATATAATTTTTACCATTTCTATAATACATCGATGTCTACCTTGTTTAAAGTGTTTAGAGTTTTATTTTTCATTATTAAAATATTTTCAAATTACATTTTTAAATTTGTTTAAATTATGTAGGTTAATTTTTTAAATATATAATAATTAATATATGTCAAACAAAAAATTAATTAAAAGTGTGAATGGTATTATTGTAAAATTGGGTCATTGGGGGCCAAAAAGATTTATTTTTTAAATTAATAAGCATATTGGAGAAGGACATTACTCCTATCGTGCATTAGAGGAAAGCCACATTATCTTTATGGTCTAACAAGACCTATGAATTTGGCGAAATTTGATTTTACTAAAATTATAATTTTTTCCCCAGTGATTCACTTAATATATAGTAATTATTTTAGTTTTTATTCTTTTGGTTTAAAATTATTATATATACACACACACATATTTGGTTTCCCTTTTCGTGTTTCAATAACAGAAGAAAATAGATTAAATCAACACCAAAAGAGTGAGAAAAATGGGGCATGCGTACATTAGGCCATGATCAACAGACAATTATTAGGATAGCACTATGTCCTCATAGCCCTCAATCTTTGACGCATCTGGATCGGTAACTCACTAGGTCCACATGTCTACTGGGGCACCATACTAACTTTTCTATTTATGATAGTTGGAGTGAACTCCACTTTATAAAGAGTGAATAGAATTCACTATATACCTGGTACATATCCCTGGAACAACTATAAAATAAAATCCATCTTAATCTATTCGACTTTGACCTAAATGAGTAAGTTTTTGCCTCTGTTATTGAACTCTGGACCCATTGGAGAATCTATTCTAGACCAGCCTACCGGTCCTAAATCTATCTTATTTTTCCTTCATCTCTTCCATAGATCAGTGGATATGAAATAGATTGCATTAAAGGACAAAGTCGTGTGGTATACTATAAATCCAGATTCAGGAAGGCCAGACATGAATTAGAAAGAGTAACTTTTTTTATAGGATAAAGGGTGCGCGCTAAAGCTAGAGAAACTCTTTTTTGTGATATAGGTATAATTTCGTTAATTCAGTACTTAAGGTCTTCCCTCGTCAAAAAAATTTAAAAAAGTTTAGCTTTTTTCCATGCTCCCTTTTTCCATTATAGGGCAAAGAAAGAGAGACAACTAAAACTTTTATAGTCGAGTTTATGCTCTTTCGATAATATTTTCATAACCACTATTTTACTCAATTACCAATGTAGGGGAATTAACTTTTGATGTAGAGAGAATAATGGGACACATATGCTCTTTTTAGAGTTGAAGGTAGAAGTAAGTGTAGTTATTAGAATTCCTTGTGGTATGACAATAGTAGTAAAAACATAGACGCTCACTCTACTTTACAGTGAAAAGAGAGCAGTGAGAAAGGCATGACTATCATACAGAAATGAAACTAGTAAAGTAAGATGACAGAACTCTTCCTTTTATATTTTCTTTACTCTTCCGCCATCCTCCCATCACTTGTTCACTTAACTCTAATACCCAGATCTTCATTTGTTTAAAGTTTATTAGACATGAATGAACTCAAAAAGATGTATCCACTACTTCTGATTTCTTCCATATGGGTTCAGTTGCATAATGTTATTACTTTTCTCACTTTATTGAATTTGGTCTAACTAATAATACAAGCTTCTATTTTAATTATCAAGATCAAATTATAGTATAAAACATACTTTCTTAAAAAAGAGAAGTTTGGGACATAGTAAACCTCCTACTATAAGAGCAAGTCCCTGATCGAAAGGGGAAATATTGAATCTTGAAAGATTGAACCTCCTGTTAGTAAGATGTTAGTAAGATCGGGAGGCTTACTGTCCTCTTAAGAAGTAATACCTAACTTCTGGGGTCAACTTTTTTCACTAGAAAAGAAGAGAGAACCATTGAAAGTCTATTCCTATTTTCCCAAGAGAGTTCAATTTCAAATACAATGATTTACTGACCTATGAATCTGCTATTACATAACTCAACCCTTCTCCCTAAACTCTTTTATTTTCGGATGTGGAAAACAACCCATTCCTCTTTACAATGACTCGGTGGCATTTAAAAGGTTACACCTGGTTGCACGTAATCTTGACTTTTGCCTTTCACTTGTGTATTTGGACTGACTATTGACAATAAATTCAACCTTGAGATATAGCCTTCCTCTCACCTTTTGGTTCATTTCAATAAAAGAATAAAAATAAAAATAAACTTTTGATGGATACAAATCTTTGGGACTTTACACTTAGACATGGGGAACGTCCCCTAGAGTCCTTTATTTGGAATTACCCTTTTCTTCTAAAGAAGAATTCCTCTATGCTCTCACATTTAACCAGTGCCAATCTCCTCTTTTCTTGTTTTCGGGTGGAATGATTCATTCAACCTCAGTATGGACAACCAAGACACCCTTGTCTCTAAAATTAATCTTCAAATTATCATCTTCTAACAGTGACTTCAATCATGGTTTCCATTTGACTTTATCTAAGGTGGCAGGGGTTGGAGAACACTTCACAAAATATGCTTTGACAACGAGCAAGATCTTTGAAATTCAATTAGAATAACACTATGTGAGTAAGACATAGGATTCTTGTTTGAATTTCGTGGATCATAAAATGGAACTATGGTTTCAAGACACTCATAGATATTGAGAAAACTAAATTAAATAGCTTTCAACGATGCCTCAAACTCGAGATTTTGATTCATAGAACAAACTATCAAATTTATGTTTATCCATCTATCAGTTGCATTGTCTTTAGTGAATGAAGAGGGAACTATTTCATAGGTAGCAAGGGTAGGATGAAGGGGGAAGGCTTTTGTTGAGGTTTTTATTCCAATTAGGGAGGAACGACCTCATTTTGATTTTGTAGAATAAATATGAAAAGAAAAATCCTTAATATCGTCTGATTCAAATACCTAACTAAATGAATATATAAAAAATTAAAATAGCCAGGATGACCTATTTGAAAATAATATAATCCACCCCTTTTTCCTCTTGGGAGGGCTTTCTCATATAGATCAGATATGAGGGAAAACCCATAAAATATAGATTACATATGCTTTCTGATACAGAGCTGCCAACTAGCTAAGCTAGGTAGTTTGTTCTTAGAATATCTATCCAAGTAGGAGGATAGAAAAAATATACTATACACTATAGAAGAGTCAAAAATAGGCCTATTGTAACTCTCTTAAGATTAGAATGATCAGGAATACCTGTACCCATATTAATAAGTTGAGATCTATCCTTCCCACCCACCTCAAATATATATGCAGAGAAGAATTTGAGGTAGGCTGATGATAGGTAAATTGTCAATAGTGTATGGTTCATTTTTATCACCCTGAATGACTCACACTTCTTTAAATAAAGCATAGTTAATAATATGCCAGACTTTTTAACTAGTTGAACCATTCTCTTATAGAATGGGTAAGCTGCAGAAGAATTTCCTTTCTCCTAGCTATCCTTATGAGTCATTTTTCTGGAATTTCTTAGTAAGAAACTTTCGTTTGATCTGGGTTAATTTGGTCTTCTTGAAGAATTACAGATTCCTAAACCTCATAAGGGAAAGCGATTCTACTCTAATTGTATTCATTAGTTGGATGAGTGTAAGAATAAATAGAAACTCGGGAGGAATAATGAACTATAGCATTACCTCTATAGTGCAACCCTATACCTACGCCCCTCAATCCCATATATACTACTTACTCAAGTCCTTAACTAATTATATATCTTAGAAAAACCCTGCTCTTTGATTGGCATTTTGTAGCCTTTATAATTATGGAAAGAAGAATCTTGGAAAGGATTCTAAAAAATTATATCAAGTCGAACAACAAAAGAGAAAAATAGAATACCTTTCTTAGATAGCCTATCATGTTATATACCTATGGGAACTAGATCCTGATTCAAGATATTTTTTTATTCTTCAACACTTCTCTTTTCTTAGTTGCTCCTCTTTCTAGAGATCTAAGGGTCGTAGATTAGCTCGTTGTGATTATGTTGAAGAATTCTTTCCCCTCTTTGAGTTCTTGAGTTGAAGGGTCCAAACCATAGGAAAATATCCAGTTTCTCTCGCAACGTATCTATTTTATCCTGAAATAACATTTCTTGTGGATGAACCCTTGCTTGTTTATCTGGATAATGATTTATGAAGCACTCAAACAAGCCTTCATAACTGCATTTGAATCGGCATCCCTATCCATATATGTATGCACAAAGGAATCCAAATCCAAATATGAAAAATCTATTAGGAATCCCATTCGCACCTGAATTGGCTAAATATAGAATAGTGGGTATTATTTCGATATGAAAAATATACTTTTTAAAAGGCATCTCGATGAAAGAGGACTGATAATCATAAGATGAATGCTAAATTGCTAGCTCAAGTTTCTCCCACATCCACGTTGATAAAGAAGTATGGGGACAACTAGGCCACTACTTTTATCAAATATGGGCCTGGATGACCCAAGATCCCACCACTAGAATCTGGCTCTTAAGAGGCTAAGGTCCAAAGAGCTACTGTAGAAAGTAAGCTCCACATGTAACCTTAAGAAATACAAAAAGTTATCCAAAATTCCTAGCAAGGTCTTTGACTTCTATTCATTACTAATTCTTTTTCACCCAACACGATCTTAATCGATGGGGCATCAATAACGGGAATGCCAAAAGGAAAACCTAGACCTATTTCACATAGTCAAGCAACAAAGACTTCTTTCATCTGGGGGCTATTTTTAAGACCATAAAGAATTTTATGCACCTCATAAAAGGATGTTGGGATTAATCCCTTCAACCCTCCTTGGCGTGGAAGGTCGCAAAAGAAAATAAGATTATTCTTATTAGCAGAATTTTCAACCTACTCGAGGTAAGGAGATAAAGCAACCAATAGCCTTTTTACCTACTATGTCTTTCATTGGGTGAACAAAAAGTAATTACCTTTAGCCTGACCGTTCTTATTAATAATTAATAAGGCACAGAGGGACTATCATCCTTATGAGGCTATTGCTAAACAAAAGAAATTCTTTTTCACATTCAACCATGAGATGGCAACTTGAGCAATCAAAGCTACACCTTTTTCTACTACTAAATATTAACAGTTCACAACTAGTGATTTCAACTTTGCTAAGCTAGTTTGATAAGTTGAGGTCCATGCTTGAAACCAAAAAAAGAGGAAGGAGATGGGGTCGCCCAAAGCTGCGGACATAAGGTGGAAGATCAAAAATCCATATTTATAATAATAAAGAGAATAAATTAAAATTCATATTATCAAATAAGATTATCAACTATACTTTACCGGAAAAACCAACCAATCTACTCTCTTTATCTCCTCCCAATAACTTGATAAATCATAAGAGAGGAAGAAATTATTTCATAGAAAGTCATGCTTACTATTTCCTCCATTGTTGTTATGTTAGAAGAAAAGAGCGAAAAGTTTACTTTTAGTTAGTGGCCTAAGCGGTAAGAAGTGAATATCATGCTACTCATATAATATGTTCATCACATGCAAGTCGAATTTTTATATTTGGAGTTCAAAAGAGAAGGGGAAGAAGCAGAGTAGAGGAATTAGTGTGTGTGTGTATATATATATGTATGTATGTATATATATGTATATATATATATATATATATATGTATTTATATGAAATATTTTCAAATTATAGTTAAAACTTATTTAAATATATAATTTAGATACATCTAAACATAATAAATAATAAATTACTTAATTAGAGGTCAATTAGTGACAAATTTAAGTAATGATTCAGTAATTATCATATTTGCCTAACATTGGAGCAGAAGACTACAACATTAATGCGTTAGTACTCTCTTAAGTTGTTGTTAACTAGATCATCACTTAGTTATTTAAAAAATTAGTTTATTTTTTAAGACATAATGTGTCGATGCCTATCATGTCTAAAGAGTCTTAAAGTTTTACTATTGTTACTACAATAGTTTCAAATTGTATTTAAAAACAAAACATTTAAATATGTGTTTAAATTTATATAAACATGATAATTAATAAATTACTTAATTAGAGGTCATATATATTAATAACAAATAAGTAATGGTTCCCAAGTTACCAAATCGTCGTAACATAGTGACACAACACTATAACATTAACGTGTGACTCTCTTATGTTGATATTAACTAGAGTCGACATTTTTAACCATATGATTTTTATAACTTGTCAATGTCTACCACGTCTATACTGTTTTAAGTTCTACTATCATTATATTTAAAATTATTCAACTATGCAAAATTTTAGTTTTAAAATTCTTAACTATTTTTTGGTTCTTTTATTTATGTATTTTTCTTATAATTTATATATAATTTAAATGTAAGATTAACATAAGTTAAAATTTTAACTATATTGAAGTTTTAAATATTACCAACCTGGGTTGTGGTGCAGTGGGTGGGTCTGCTCTACCCTTAACCAGAGGTCGAGGGTTCGACCCTGGGTATGGAAAAAACTCTGTTGGGAGCACTGCCATCTTAATGGGCCCTGTAACACGCAATCCAGATTAGTCGGGGCTCCAATGCGGGCACCGAACACGGAATGAAAAACCAAAAAAAAAAGTTTTAGATATTAGAACTTTTTATATAGTTCAACTAAGAAAATCTTTATGCAAAATTTTCAAATATCATATTGACTTCTTCCCACTCTACTTCCAAAGATAGCTAATAAAGGCTTGAAATTTTTAAAAAAGTGAATTATCATGAGAACAATTATATTATGAATAAAATTACATAATTAAAATCATATAAAAAATAATTAGTAATTTGCGTTGGAAATTTCAATAATTGCTTAATTCATGTAACCTAAAGTAAGAATTATATTTCAGCAAAGAAAAAAAATCTAAAAATTATTTAACTATTGATAAATTTTACCATATATATCTGCTTATTTATCTATACAAAATAGAATAGGCGAAATAACCAATGTGAAGATGCCAATGATATTTTCATAAAATTTAGATTAAAGATTAAAAAAATTAAGAATCATCTATCTAATAAAAGCACATAATTAAGTAAACATAATACATAATTATAAAGTGAAATTTAAATTTATATTGTCCATACTGATTTTGTTCATATAAGAATATAGTTAATTAATTTTATATTTTTATTTTTATATTACATTATTTCTATATCTCTTCATTGACAATATAAGTTCGACCATTTTTTTCGAGCAATAAGTATCATATAACTATACTTATGAAAATCGTGTTTATCCTTTTCGAGCAATAAGTACATTCTGTGAGTCATCCAAAGCACATAGGTATCTCCTTAGATATATCAATATTAAGTATATAATTGGCATAAAATATACGAAAAAAATATAGCAAGAAAATTTAAACGTCATTATTATGAAGTTAAGAACTGAAAAAAGGATGATAATTCATAAAATTATTCTCGAAAAATATTTTTAAACAAGAAAATGAATTGAATAAAATAACGGTTCTGGTTGCGTGTACACTATGAGGATCTTCTTTCATCATAATTGGTCATCAATTGTTCTAGCAACGTCATTTTATTCAAAATTCGATAATAATATTGAAACACCTTGCTCACTTTTACTGACAGACATTTTTATTTCATATATAAGCAATCATACTTCATATATAAATGAAGATTTGAGATCTAGATTTATGTAAAATTTCTACTAATTTAAGAGAGACGAGTAAGAGACCCATTATTTCCAGAGAAATGCTTTATTTTTATTTTTTTTACTTTTCTAATATTTCTTTTAATATTAAATAAGAGATTATATAACAAATTTATATGAAACAAGATCTTGAGATCAGATTTCTTTTAACACGTGGCCTCATCCATTGATCCATAGCTCAATTGACATATAGTGGAGCAATTAATACTGAGATCTTCTTGGATTTCCATGTATTGGAATAATTTTTAGAGGAAAGTCATCATTTTACCTTTGAATTTGGCTTTTCAACTTACTTTGCCATTTATAAATTTTCATTTATTTAACCCTTTAACATCTTTAAAGTGTAATAAAATACACTTTTTGTAGGCCAACCCAAGTCAAGACTGAGTGTTATTAAACACATGCCTTTTTGATTCATTCATGTTATAACTTGACCCATTCTCAATTACAACCTGACCCACTCTTAAAAAATATCTCCAAATCCTAAAACTAACCCATTTCTCTTTCCACTTTTCCCTAAAAATATCTAAACCACGACTAACTCTAATGCGTTTTTACTTGATCTCACTTCAAGTTAGTTGATTTTTGTGGTTGTTTATGATTTCTAGCAATCTCCTAGACAAACTTTAACTACTCAGGTGATTATTTATTGTTTCTATTGTTGTATTTTGATGTTAGGGTTCTTGCCTTTAAAAAATTCTAAGCTCATATTAATTTGATTTTCTTTTAGATTAACCATGAATCTGTGTATATTACCTTGAGGTTTCACCATGGAGGAAAATTACAACAAAAACTCTGTCATAAGTATCACAGAGGTAATGTTCCAACTATTTCAATGTTGATATAGATAAATTTTCTTACTTGGATTTTGTTGGTTACATGAAGGAAATTAGGTATAACTATTCCTCATGTATTGTTTATATCAGACCTACAAAAATAAGGTGTTTAGTAAAAGTGACATGTGATAGGAACACTTTGGGTATTGTACCGTAACTTAAAAATAGAGATATTATTGAGTTATATGTGATACATTTTGCTAAAGAGCCTGATGTGGTCTTAGCTACTAAATATGATCCGATGCGGGAGGAGAATCTTGTGCTACTTCTAAAAAAGAGTTCAGTCAAAACTTAGGGAATTGTAAGAATAATTTATGGTTTGAAGAGGGATGTATAGAGGCTGTAACACCTCAAGAACCTATTGTTAGTAAAAACTTAGGAGGTGGTACTGTAGGTAGGGGTGAGGACCTAGGTGGTGGTGATGGTGTTTTTTCTATTGGTGAGAACTTAGGTGGTTGTGGTGGTAGTATTTCTACTTCTAGTGGAGACTTGAGTGATGGTGTTGTTGCTGCTAGGGTGAGAACTTAGGTGGTGATAGTGGTAGTGCTATGAGTGAGGACTTGGGTGGTGTTAATGGTGTTTCTGCTACAGTTGAGAACTGTGATGGTGATGGTGGTATTATTGCTATTAGTGAGGACTTTTGTGATGGTGGTGTTGCTGTTAGCGGTGAGATATTTGGTGGTGGTAGTAATAGTGCTAAGAGTGAGGACTTACGTGATATTTTTTCTAGTAGTGATTAAAATTTAGGTGAGACTGTTTTTGTTACTACAACAGCTATCCCAGTCATTCTATCAAATTGGGATTGTGAAACTGATGTGAGTGAAATTTTAATTTATTGTGACTTTTTTTATGAAGGTTAAGATTATGAGTATGGTAGTGATGTTCATGATGAGGTAAGGACTTTAAGGGGAAAAAAAGGGCTGCAAAAAATAGATGTCTGATGAAACAAAAAAGAGAAAAAAAAAGAGAACAATATTGTACAAGTTCCTATTAAAGCAAGACAAATAATCAAATTGGAAAAGGCTGGAATTCCTAACATTAGGAGGACCAATAAGGAGCAGGAATAACGAGCAACAGGATCCTTATAAGGGAATAAATAAGGTGAAGACATTACTCCAAGTCACAAGTACCTTAGTATAATACAAGATTAACCAAAAATAGACATTCAACATCTTTATAACACAAATAAAGGTGCAAATTTAAGGAAAAATTTTCAAATAGAGAAAAAGCTAGAACGGTAGTATCTGTTGTTAGGACTAAATTTTATGGAGTTGATGTTGCAGGTGTTGGTGAAACTGGTGTAGGTAGAGGAGTTAATGTTGTTGATGTTGGTTGTGCTGATACAACAAGAGGAGTTAAAGTTGTTAGTAGTGGTGCTAATAAAGGAAAAGAAAGATGAGCTGGTGCTATTTTTGCTTTTAGTAATAGTGTCACTAGTGCTAGCAAAGGTAAAGAAATGTCTTACAAAAGACCTAGGATGGGTGGAATGGGGGTGTTTCATACTGAGAGTGGTTTTAGAATCCTCAATGTAAGTTAAAATTGATTATATTTGTCTAGTTTAAAGACAACTTTTTTTAAGTGTTAAGTTAAGTTGTTCTCTTTTATTTTTGTTAGCCTAGAATGCCTATGAACTCCAGCATAGTGGCTGGACATCTTGGACATCACAAACCAACATAAGGTGTGAAATAGAATGGAAAAAAAGTTGTGACCAACAAGGACTTGAAGACACAAGAGCACAAAAAAGAATGAGGACAAGGTCAAATGCTGCTATGATGGATCACCTAAGCCAATCAAGTTCAATAACTTTCTAGTAGAATCCTGATTCTATTTTGTGTATTGATGGCGGGTACTGAAACATTAGTGACTTTAACTTAGCTAGTGGTTAAATAGTAGGGACTTTAACTATGCAGTTATGACTGTACTAATTTGACATATTTTGAAAACAATGATGCAGCTGTGATTGTACTTTTGTCTATATATTTTTATTAAAATATCAGCAGCTGTAAGTGCACTATTTTAGAATCCCTGATTGAAGCTTTATGCAACTATAACTACACAATTGAAACATTTGTTTCTTTAGAACTGTTGTGTTGTGCCTACACTATTTTGATATTGTACAGCTTCATCTTGCATTTTATGGTTGTACTTGTTTTTTCTACTACAAAAGAAGAACAAAAACGATTAAAATGCAAACAATTCAACATCTTTTCTCTTTATATGTATAAAAAGACAACAACCATCCAATACTCAACACAAAAATATAAAAGAAGTTGTATTATTCAACAGAAAAATATGCTACATATCTCTAACAACAACAACCTAGTGCTAAGGTAACTTTATTGAATCTTTCTTCATATATATAGCATACAAACCCAATAGCTTATAGCTATTAATACAAGAAAAAACACAGTAAAAAAGTGAGTGTTCTCTCCAGTCCTCTCTTCAGCAATTCATCTCCACTTCTTTGCTCTCTTTAATCTTCTGAATCTCGACTTTCAACTTCTCTAATTTTATATCAACCCAATTATCAACTTGTTTGGATTCTTTAGGCTTGTCAACTTCTTCAAAACCTCCCTCAATTAATTTGTTTAACCCAATCCATTTCTCAACTTCATTAATTGATGTATAATGAGAAGATTCAACTCAATTCTCTAGCTTAGCTAGTTTCTCTATTAGTTTAGGAATCACAAATTTGGTACTCAAATCAATGCCTTATCTATCCCTCCAACATCAAAAGTTGCAAGATCTTGCACCATTTAGTAGTGACAAATAAGGAATGAATTAATCTTTTCTCATCTTTAATCAATTTTTTCAAAATATTAAAAATGTTAAATTTTATATTTACCCCTTAATAAGGGAATGCCCGATATCTTCTATCGAAATTTCTTGAAGTTCAAGGTGTATTCAAATGCAACACAATTCCGTGATTATAACGAACTTCTTGCTTCAAAAAAAAATTATTTTCTTCCATACAAATTTCACTCAATTTAACTGACTTCATTGTGTGCTACACAAAATTCATTTCAACAAATAAGCTAAAATCTAGAAACGAATTTAAAGTAGAAAAAAAGAGAATAACCATTTATAGCGATAAATGAATATATAATGATAAATGAAGTAGATGGATTAGGTTATACCTTAAAAGAGGAAGAAGACAACTAAAATTAATTCAACTTTATGTTTTTTAATCTCAAATTTATGTGGCTTAATACAAATAGAGATTAAACAATTTTAATTTTTGCATCAATTTAATGGATTGAGTAAATTTTTGAATTAAAGAAGAGAAGGGGGCTAAATTAGGGTTATTTAAAGAGGAAAAATGGATATGATCGTTAGGGTATAAAAAGTATATTTTAATTTATTCATAAAAAATTTAACAGACAAAAATTATGATTTAACAAGTCCAACAATGAGTGTTTACACCCGGGCTATGATGGGTGTATTTTAATACACTTTAAAGATGTTAAGGGGGGTAAATAAATAAAAGTTTAGTTTAAGTGCCAAAGCAAGTTGAGAGAACAAGTTCAAAGGTGAAATGATGACTTTTCTTTAATTTTTAATGTATTGAAAAATAATAATAAATAAAGTAATGATATAATTTTAAATTTAGGATGAAAGAGATAAAAATCTTCAAAAAAAATAACTAGTTTATAGTATGAATAGAAAGTTTTATAATTATTAAAAGTTCAATAGGAATAAGTATTTATTGATGTGTCATTGCAAAAAAATCTCACAAAATTAGAAATTTGCTTATGTATTCCGCTATTAAAATCTGGCTCAGATTTCAATTCAAAATTCAAACCACCCATATCTCCACCGTATTTTCCAAAAGTTAAGATTCAAATTCCTTTAAAAATATATTGAATTAATCTATTGAAATATCCTGGGTTTTGATCCTTAGAAAATTTCTTGAAAATCCATTCTCCGGACTCAATACGACTCATGGGTACGAGCCGTATATTATTGTACGAGTGGTATGGTTTTGTCGTATGCTTACCAGTGTTAGTTGGTGGGATGGTTTTGATCACTGGAATGAATATAACTTAGAGATGTGAGTCGTAAGAGCTTGGTAAGAGTCGTATCATGGACTCGCATGGTGGACAGTGTTTGATCCTCCTGGTATTTCATTTTTCCAGGGATACGGGTTATGGGTACGGGTCCTATACTGTTTTTATATGTAAGAACCTACAAAATTCTAAGCTTAATTCAGTCCGTTAAAGCTTGAAAAGAGGTCATAGACTTAAAAATTTCAGCTAAGTGTTTATACTTAGAATTGTTTTTATCCTTTATAAGTTGGCGGTCCTATTTTACGACCCTTATGACCTTAAAATATTGATCCTTGGATTTAATCATGATCAGGTGTGTTTCGAATGAGTTTTGAATTTTTTGAAACTTATTTGAATCATATTCATGTGATCAAAATGGTGGTCGACGCCATCTCGATGCATCACGTTGACGGATAATTTTTGTCTAGCTTTCAATGTAATTCTAGTGAACCAACGCAAATGCGATGCGGCACATTGGCCATCATGTTGAATCTATCGATGTGGCGTGTTGCTCACTACAACACTGGGAACATTTTCAGTCATTAAAACTCTGCATCCATAGGGGTATTAGGGTCATTTTCTCTCCCTTAATCAGCCTTAGAAACACAAAATTCATCCCTCAATAAGCAAAATACACTCACTTTCTCTCAAATCCTCTCAAGAACATACCCTAAGCCATAAAATATAAGACCCAAGTCTCAAGGAATTCACCACAATGTTCAGAGAATTTACAATCAAGGTATGTTAGATGTTCATCCAAGGTTTTCCTTCCACCCTTGAAGTTCAAGAACCCTTTATATATTATAAGTTGATTTGTTTCATGAATTTCATGTTGAATTTGATTGTCTTCATGATGATGATGTTAATTGGATTTATAATCCATGATTAATTAAAAGTTTCATGAGAAATAAATAGCATGTATGTGTTGTCATATGGTCTCATGTTAAAAACCTTTGAATATGTGAGTTTGGAATTATGTTCATGATGCTTGCATGTTGACTAGTATTATGTCCATAAACTATGCCCCCAAGTGTTTGATAAAATGTTCATGTGAGTTGTATAGTGCAATCATATCATGTTAGAACCTTTTTAAGTTTTATAGTATGCAAGTACTTGATAAAATACCTCAAAGAATGATTGACATAAAGTGACTAGTTATCATGCTTTCAAGATTATACTATGTTTTTACTATCTATGCTATCGAGTCCTGCGGGTATCTAATACCCGATAATCTAGCTGTTTACCTAGATTTATAGTAGCTTCAGAATAGTCTCAGTGATGTCACGTACAATAGTATTTAATCAGTTATAGAACTCACTGTATTCAATCAGTTAACTGAATTCAGTGAACTCAGTTCAGTTCAGTTTAACAGTATGATCAATAACAGTTCAGTCAAGCCTAGTATAGTCTAGAAATTAGTTAAGTGTTTATTCAGTTGGGAGTAGCAATCAACACCGAATGAACTCAGATATTGGGGCATTCCTGTCAATAAAGGGTTTGACCCTTAGTAGCAATCCCTGCATTATAAAACTTTGTAGCCAGCATAGGTTGAGATGTCTTTCTTTCAATTGATGTATCTTATATGAGTTTTCCTGTTAGCGAGGGCTGACAAAAGGGATTTCTATCAAAGAGGGTTAACTCATAGCCATTGTTAGTATCCCTTGGAAATGTGCTAACACCCTTCTAACTGGAGTCACAGGTTGTACCCCAACTTAGTTCAGAATTGGGGTATGTCGGTTAGAGGAACTCTCTCACAATTTTAGTTTTAGACTCAGTGTAAAACCTCAGTTCAATTTTAAAATTAGGACTATCAGATACAGTCACCTAGCTCAGTGTAGAACTCTGTTCAGTTCTACAAAATTAGGACTGTCAGAAACAGTCACCCAATTAATAATAATACAGTATCAGTAAACTCATATATTAGTCATTCAATTTTTAGAAATCATTATCCAGTGTTAATGAACTCTCAATTATAGTATATGTAGTTATGTGCATAGCATTGCATAATCAGTATTTACAGCAGTTTCAGATATACATGTACTCTCACTTAGTTATATTCATACCATCAGTCAGTTATTGTTCATGCATATGAACCCATACACTCAGCGTTACCTCACCTAGGAAACAAGTACATTCAAAGTATTGATGTATACCTTTCTTTTGTGCTATGATGTTTTATATCATAGGTTCAGATGCACCGGCTCCTGACCGTACTTAGCAGCCCAGATTATAAGCAATAGATTTAGTAGTGAGTTCTCATAGTTTGAGGATAAAGTATTATTTCATTTTATCAGTACTTAAGTAGTTGGAGTTAGTTGGGGACTTGTCCCATTAAATCCATAGTCAAACAGTTCAGTTAGAAGCTCTTCAGACTAGATTATTTCAGACAGTTATTCAGCTTTATAGATATGATTGTCAGATTTTACTTTTATCAGTATTTGATTTTAGTTATGAAACTTATGGCAGATTCGGCATAATTTTCATATTTTTATAGAGTTATTTTATTTAGTAATTACAACAGGTACCAATCATGGGTTAACTTGTGGTCCTTGGGATTATGAGCATCGTGTGATATCCAGGGTGCAAACTCGGGGCGTTACATCACGACTTGGTTAGATAAGGCATATACTGGATAGTGTTTGATCCAAGGGTTGAGTCTTAGATACGAGTGGTGGATACCAACCGTATAGGAGAGCACGACTCATATGGGTCAGTCGTATCCCTCTGATGGGTATTTTAAAGGATTCAAGTAAGGGTATTCTAGATATTTCCCTACTTACCCTAATTAGGAGCCACGACTTCTAATATATTTATGAGGTTATTTACCTTATTATTCTATTCGTTAATACTTAGAAACTATTCCAAAGCATCTCATAATTCTCTCAAGAGCTTTAGGGGCAAGAAGGCTAAGGTTTCATCTTACTGATTGCTTTGGGGCTTGCTTTGGTGATTACTTTCCATCAATTCTTCAGTTTAAGAAATGATTCTCTTCCCTTATTGTAATTTCAACTAAAGGCATGGTTTATATGATTGAATTCATGGTTTTACTATTTCATGATTATGGTCTTTCAATTATTATTGAGGGTTTTGATAAATTTTTAGTTATAATTTCCTATGATTTTAATTGTTCTTTTATATGCATTAATGGTTGTTTTGGACAATTGGATTGCATGTTAATTGTTTAATAGTCTTTGAAATTGGTTTTGGTTATATTATGTCCCTAAGGTGTTTGATAAAATGCTTATAAAGATGTGTTCATTGTATTGACTTCTTTTAATGGCACTCTTGCATGTTTTAAACTGCACAAAAGATTTATGCATGGTTTAAATGGTTTGGAAAGGCTAAAGTCTAAATGGTTATGCTTATGGAAAACATGGTAATCTCCTAAGTTGATTTAATATGGTAATTGGAAGGGCACCTAAGGTCCCCTTAACTTAAATGGTTTGGCTATGGATATTACTTATAAGTAAGGGGTGGTAGGACGATACCACTAATATTGGCCTTAGCTAATAAATGGTAAATGGATTGTTGGGAAATGGTTTTAATTGGGGATTAATGGTGTGGTGTGTAGCTAAGCGGTGGAAGATGGTGGTCCTGGGAGAATCAAAATTAGAAACTCATAGTTGCCGAAATGAGGGGTTTTAATGACCATACGCGAATGCCACATTTTATATTAGAGGGATGTACTAGTCATCCTATGGGATATTCTATGGTCATGCAGCTACACACACTGGGGCATTTTCAGTAGGGGGAGCTGAACCCATATCACCCGTGGGTGGTTAGGACGGCCAAGCTACACAACATAGGTAAAGGTTTTTAAGTGCATTCTAATCCCGATCCCTTTTCCTAATACCTATATATACATATGGTTTTATGAATTATGGATAGTTTTACTTGGTTTTATGGATGATATTATTTTATCCTTATCTTGAGATTCATGCGAGAGGTCATTCGCTAACCTCATCTACTGGTGGTTGTATACCCATGTTATGTAGTTACCGGCCATTTTACTCCTTCTAGTTAGCCTGCAGATTCAGTACCAATATTTATACTGAAGTGGTGAGCTTCCATACTTTCGAAAGGCATCATTTCATATTATAGATTTCTTTAGACATTTTTTATTTATTTTGGATATTAGTTTTAGCCATGGTTGGGGGCATGTCCCAACTGGATTTGTTTACTCTTTTGGATAGAGGCTTTGTGGTACTTTTGGGTATGGGTGTGGTTGGTAGAGGTGTCAGCCTTAGCATTGGTATTGATATTGAGGTTGGCGTTATTGGACATGATTTCTCAATGTTCCTTCCTATTACATTTTGAGATTGATTTTCATATTATGTTTTGGTATTCCCTTTTAGTTTAGGGTCTATGGTTTGGTTGGTACGGTTTGTCGATTGGTGAGGTATGATTGGGATCTATTAGGTCGGTCACGATTATGACCCTATCCCAGAGTCTCTTAATGTGAACAATAACGCTATCTTGTTATATAATAGCAATTCAACTCATCTAAGGTTGGATATAGGTGGTTAGGTTGGGTAAGAGGGGAAGGTCCCCGGTCCTGGTTGGACATGGGATACCTAGTACAATAAGGCTCGGGGTTGGGTCGTGTCATCTATTCCAACAATACTTACTCAAAATAGATTTCAATGGAAAACTTGAATTTTAAACTCAAACGAGCTTTAATTTATGTCGGTCAGTTGACAATGAAGTTTTAACTCATCTTCTTTACTTTCCAAACAACACCAAAGATTATTGTATCTATGAAATTATTATGTTCTAACTTTGTAAGTAATATAGGTAATTTATTTCACTACAAATAATTTGAGGTCTTCGTAACTTATGAAATGAATGTATTGCAACCCTGTTGATAAGTTTTGCAAAATAAAAATGAGACAAAAGATTGAAGATCCACAAGGATCACAAAGAAAAGTGGATTTTTTTTATCATTTAAAAAAATAATTTAGGACTAAATTTAAATTTAAGAGGGGGGTCGGGGGGGATTTAAAACTTTTTCTTAGTAGACCAATCCGCTCAGTCAACTCATCTGCAAGTTAGTATACTAAATAAAAAAATTAAACTGAATTTATAAGACTGTAATGTAAAGGGAGAGGCAGAGTTTTATACTAGTTCAAATCACTGGCGTGGTTCCTATTCTAGTCCTTTTAGGTTTCAAGCATTCCCTTTAGATCTTAAAGTGAGAATGAGTTATAGTAAGATCTGACACATTCTGAATCTCAATCTATTATAATACAAATCCTGTGACACAACCTCAACTAGTACAACTAATAAACTAACTAAATATTTTTCTTTTTTTCTAATTATTATAAATTAGAGAATTATAAAGCTTTATGAAGACTAAAGATGAGACAAAATAATATTTCCCTATGAATTTGCATGTTTTGTCTAACTTCAAAGTCTTTATATACTCTTCATTATTTGCTGCCTCTTTTCTCTAAAAGAAACACCCACGGAATTTCTTTCAATCAAGGATTTGATTGGATACCTCAATTGAGGGTTCTTACCATGTTCACATCAGATATGTTTGTGCATTATAAAATGCGTTTTTATTTGTCGTAGTGAGGATTCATATACATTCATTTCAATATCAAAATATCCATATAATTCATATGGTCCTTTTCTTCATTTGATTCTCCTGGTGTCTTACTGTGATGCCAAATTTCTCCATTGATTGTTCTCTGAGATTTGATCCTTTTATAAGTATATTCTATTTCTGTATTTGGGTTTCTTCAATCTTGTTTATTCTTTAATTTGATTCTTTTCATATGTACCTATGATCTCCGTGAATTGTATTTCATCTTGAGATCTCCCTGATTTGATCACCTTCCAAAATTGGTCCTGTATGTTTATTTTGTTTGTTTAAGATTATAAAAAGATTAAGTGATTATATAGAAGGCCAAAAATATCCCCTTTCTTATAATGACGAAATAAACATCAGTCAACTTTCTTTATCATGAAGCTCCTCCTAACCTGTAACTAACTATCCATAAGAAGCTCTCCCTAACTTGTATCTGATTTTCCCTACAATCATAATATTACCTAATAGATTGATGCGAAGATATTTCTCCCCCTTTGGCATTATCAGAAATAACAAATAGATAGACAAAGAGGCAAGTAATAGATGTATAATACAGAAACATAGTGTACACAACAGTTCAAAAAAAAATAGTGAAGGAGGGTGAAAAAAGAGTATCCCTTGTAGAGACCAAAACGAAAGAGGGCATTCCCCCTTTGAATAAGAAATTAAGAGTCAGATCAATAATCCTTGAGAAAATGAGTGAAGGTATTATGCATGTTGTGAAAGAATACTTTATAGGAGCATTCCATATTCTTAGAGAAGTTTGAATAGGAGTTTTTCACAGAGACAATAGTTCATTGTGGGAAGAGTTAGCTTCAATCCTTATGGAGTTAACTTGCTCGAACATTTTGTTGAATAATTTTACTCCATCCTATTTAAGTATATCAAGAAGGATATGCAGTTTCCCAATGGATTCTTGAAGGCTAACTAGTCATTCTGCTAGCCTTCCAGACACTTCTTAACTTCCTCCATGTCCTTCAAAACTATAAAAATAGGGTTAGCAATAGGCTTACTTTGGGAAGATCAGATTTGGAGGACTCCTTTTTACATCTCTCATTTCCAATCTAAGCATAGCCCATGCTAGCAAATATTTTGGAGTCATATATGGTAGAAACATTGAATATGGGAAATCCTAAAAGATCAACCAAATACAAATGCATAATATGAGTAATCAACAAATAGTACGACAGACTGGGAGAGGCATGAGTGTTAGCCGCACTTTCAAACATATATTCTCGAAACCACATGGCCCAATTAATCTTGTATGTTTTGGTCATACAATATAGAAAAATACGTCTCGAGTGGTAACATTAATTAGATATCCTTTACTAAGAATTAGGGTGGTAGCGATGATGTGAGCAAAATTTGGTACTTAAAACATAATGACAGGGGCCCAAAGTTTGAAAAATTTGCCTCAGGTTCGACAGTAACAACTTTAGCTTCCTCAAAGCTAACTTTAAATTTTTTGATCCAAAGTTCCATTCATGAAGGGAACCATACAGAAGAATTTAGTATCAAACAGTTTATCAAACAAAAAATCATTCAAAAAAAATTCTAGTTTCCAACACCATAGTTTTAAGGTCTCCACTATCTTTGGAGATACGAAGATTAGTGTAGTACATTCGAACAAAATCCACAAAATTTTCTGATCCACTATGATGTAAAATTAATGATAAGTCCTATTCCTTGAACATGGGACTAACATTAAAATGGGATTCCTTCAGTTGCTGAAGATTGATAACTTTTCCCAGCATAATAGAGCTACTCCTAAATGTGACAAACTTTTCTTAATGGGAAACAGTCTAGAATTTGTGCATGTCTTCTGGAGGAAGATTTTCCAAACAGTTTGATCGGGTTTTTTTTAGATAAGGAGTAGAACTAGAGAAGACACATTTTTTAGGGTTAGAATAATGGAGAGATTGGGAAGATCGACTTCTTCAGAGGAACAAACTTTGAAGACTAGTTCTTGATTATGTGAATGATAATTAGCTAGGGTGTTATGAATGTGAATCAAGGATATGGTTTTAGGAATAGGAAGAAGAGTGAGGGAAACAAAAGAAAAAATGGGTTTATATTAGGGATTACAGAGAGAAGAACCATCAGGATAAGAATGAAGGAGATAAAGAGTAATGGAGATGAAGTGACGAGATTAGCTAGGATGGTATGGAAAGGAAGAGTTTTAGTCATAGGAAAGATAAAAAGCAAGGGACATTGACACACACAAGGGAATGGAAACGGTGAATAATTAAATAGAGGTATTGGGTAGTAATGATGGAAAATAATGTAAATAAGGTAAAAAGATATCAAACCAAAAATAAAAGATTTTGTACATACAAAATGTTTTACTCTAAAAATAAAATGTAAGAAAAATTCCATGTCAATTAATTTTCATCAAGGCACATAATCCTGAGTTTTTTCTCAGAGAAAGAAAAAATGATCTACAAGCAAGGATTTTGTAAAAATATCAACCAGTTGATTTTCTTATTCAAGAAAATTTAGCATAAAGTCACCATTTTCAAAATGATCACTAATGAAATGATGTTTAATATCTATATACTTAGCCATAGAATAATGTAAAGTATATTTAAACAATCTAATAACACTAGTATTATCACACATAATAGGAACCGATTCAAATGATAAATAAAAATTAAGTAATTGATATATATCTACAATATTTGTGTTTCGTAGTTACCAATGGTAATGTATCAGCTTCGATGGTTGACAAGCCAATAGAAGTTTGTTTCTTACTGTGCCAAGAAATAAAGGCATCTCCAAGAATTTGGCAGGTTTTGCTAGTACCTTTGTAATCATTTTTATCACCTTAAAAGTCAACATTTGAATAGCCAATTAAGTCAAAGTTTGGGGAGTGGGGGTACCATAATCCAATATTTTGAGTTCCAATGAGATACCTAATGATTTGTTTGACGACACACCCCCAAACATAAACTATTGCTTGTCCTCAAGAAACGAAGAATAGTTCAATGAGATAGAATATTCAACTCAAATCCACCCAAAAGAAAGATATACTAAAGGAATAAGCCAACAAAGCTCTACAAAGACATTCAAAACATGTCATGGAAACAAGCGAACCAAAAATTTTCAATAAGCACATAACTTTGAAGCAAAGATACAAGCTTGTATCAGAATAACCTTTTAAATAAATAAAGCTTCTTAAGAGGAGACATAAAATCTTCAAAGATTGTCTCAATCTTCACAATGCAACTTACCTCACTCATTTACCCAAACCAGTAGAAAGACTTCATCCTCTACCCAAAAGTATCGATGCCGCTCATAAGCTAGAGTTATCTTCACACACACAAGACATTTACATCTCTAAAGGAGCTCAAATAATGAAAGAATTCACACTCACTCTAGCAAAGAAATTCTAGAACAACGAGTAGAACCATAGGCCTTTCCTTTGTGTTTTTTGCCACTAATGTAGACTTACCTAGTTTGGAATCATCAAGGTCTAGCGGGTCAAGATGAAGATTTAAGGTGCGAAAAGGAATAAATATGGATCAAGTGACTAAAGGACCTCCTTCAATGCAATTACTCAACCCTTTCTACCAAACAATTTTCAAATGATACCCCTTATTCTCCTTCAAATAATTTTCCATATTTTCTAACTTTTTTTATTAGCATTTACCAAACAATTCAAAGCCACCATTTTCTTTATTCATTTTGTTAACTTTTTTTCAAGAAAATTTAAAACTTTAAGTTCTTAGCCCCCCTATCCTCATATTTTTCTTCCCATTCTAAGGGCAAAGCTATACAACTATACCATCAAATATGTCTTTTTGTCTCTTAAGAACATGAATTGACCACCTTAAAAACACCTTTCTTGGCTCATCTTACCACATCACATTCATCCCCCAAAATTGGAGTTTGAACCACCATTAAATTTTCTCCCAACTACACAAATCCCCCAAACTTCGGCTTTTTCCTATATTTCATTTCTTCAAATCATGTTATACATCGAAGTAGGTTAAGTGCCAAAAGAGAGATTTATAAAAAGCTTAATTTCTTAGCATGGTCATCATTACAAAAAGAAAGAGAAATGGGTCAAAGGATCAAAGGGGTTAACTAGGGAAAAATGTTAAAGTTGGAATTGGCTATGTGACGGGTCAAAAATGGCCCCGGGTCATCCTTCAAGCCATGCTTGTCTAGGATTTCTCTTTGAACACACTCAAGGAAAGTTCTAGACTACACTTATGCACAAGAATTATTCAAAAATATCACCACACATGGCATCGTACTCATAGAGCAAATTGTTAGTCTCCTAACCAATTTGAGTTTAATATGTTACTTCAAGTCAAGGAATTATCCTTGTAAAGAGAGAGTCAAAAATTAAATTTAATGGTCTCACTCAAAAGAGAGCTCAAAAACATCCTTGATCTTATTCCTAAAGAAAACTGATTTTTAGTTTTTGTTACTTAAAATTTATTTCATTTCTTGTCAATGACATTTTGAATGAATGTTTAAACTTTTGCCTCTTCCTAAAGAATTAAAGAAAAACTTAGATGAATGCAAGGCAACATTATTATTACACTTCATGGGATTTTTTCTCACAACTTCACATATCGTCCATTTAGCTCATAATACAATCATGGAACCAATAGAAACATAAATGACCCTATACCCTAAAAATGGAGTCAACCTATCTATCATCGGGAAAGGCAAGAATTCATGTCTCTCGGGTTACTTAGACGTCACGAGGGGATGCTATGATAAGCGCATTAACCGATAAAATTATGGACACAATATTCATCAACAATTCCAATCAAGAACCACAGGTTATCTAACATTTAAGACCAATTGAACTCAAAAATATTCTCAAAAAAGATCACATAACACCCCTAGAAAGTTCATATTAACCTTTACAAGCATATAAGGCATTTCTCTCTTATCGACATTTTAACAAACACATAGTGCACATAAAAGGTAAGAGCTTGAAAAATAGAATAACAACACATGTGAACAAGCTCAATGCACCAATTAATCACCAAATGCACCATTTGTAATCATACTGACCGAATTAAATCACCCACCACTCAATTAAGCAAACAAACCTCAAGTACGTATTTCATCGAACACATAGTGTACACTAGTATATGGAAGCAAGAGTTTGCAATTGAGCATTAAAAACAAGGGACACATTCAAAAAATTTCATCCTAACAACCACATTCTACCAAATTAAGCTTAAACAAATTAAATTCAGACCAAAGGAAACCATAGAATGTGATCATCATTTTGTATTTTTAAACAGAAGTTCACAAAATATCATACCTTGTAAGCTTACGTAAGAGAGGAAAATGATAAAATAAAAGTTTAATATATTGATCTGGGGTTTCATTATTGAGATACCCTTTCCAACTTATGCTATCACCTACAAACACCCAAAAACAAGCTAAAAATTGAATAAAAACATTAGAAAACATCAAGAAAAATTTCTTGGGTTGCTTCCCAAGAAGCGCCTTAGTTAAAGTCGCGACACGACATCTTTGACTATTATTTATGTCTCCATTTGGAAGATTTAAATCTTTTACCCAAATTTTTATCAACACATCTTCAAAGTACTTAGGGTAAATATAAGGGTACCACGATACATATTCTATCTCGTCACTTTGAAGACTTGAATCTTTTACCTAACTTCACATCTTCTGAATATGCTAATTGGGTATTGGTGAGAACATCAAAAAATCACTTGTCAAACATTGGATTTTGCATCTATCGGCCTCCAGGTGAGGGGCGTCATTTCATCATTTTGGAATGAAAAACTCCATAGTGTAAGAATCTTGCTCCTCATTTCCAACGTTCATCATTTGCTTGGATGGTTTGACTTTCGTCATATCCACAAAGAATAATGTAGAAAAGTGGTTGGAATGAGGTCATCTTCCCTATTTTGGAGTCACATTCTTCTTGACATTGTAACCCTGAAATGAACTAAATTATTTACAAAGGATTTCCTTGTGTTTTTCTTTCAACTTTTGTATCAGTTCTTCATTTTTGGAATCCTTCATTATCCTTGGTTCGATTAGTTGGAAAATAACCAAGAATTCTTCCATATCAAGCCCACCATCAACTATATGGCTTGATACATTTTCCTTATCAACCTTATTTTAAAGATTGAGCATATCCATTGCACTTAAAAGATCGACATCCTCATCTACTTATTCTTTTTTCACTCTCTATTCCAGCCTCCATAGATTGATGTGAGTGATGCACGTACTCCTCCATTATAGTCACCTAATCCAAAAGAGTTAGAAACGCTGCTTCAACACTATTATATCTGGCACATTATTCTTCCTTTATCACATCATGAGACCTATCAAACTCAGAAGAAGAACTAGCATTTTTGTTAGCATAACTAGGGGAGGGAACATCTGAACAATCACTCCAATGTCCATATCGACCACCACATAAATAACAATCATATATCGACCACCACATAAAGATCAATCATACTCCCAATAGGATCGAGGTGGTGCACTCACCTCTTTTTGAGGAGCATGTTTTTTTCAAAAGTAGGGTCCACCATAATATGGACATGGATCATCAAGATAATATTTGCAACCACCAAACTCATATTTATTCTAAGAAGCAAAAATAACAAGTAAACAATAACAAAAAATCTACCTAATACAAGAAACAAAAGAAATCCACAAACAAATATTTACAAGTTTGAATCCAAGCAAGTAAGCTAAAATTTTAAATTTCAAACTAACTCAATGCGCCAAATCGTTCCCTGGAAATGAAGCCATTTTTATCAGGATCACCTACACTATTATTTTGATATAGGATGATTGTTGTCAAATATAATAACCCAACTTTGAGTCGGGGTCAAATCCATGAATAACAATTTAAATGGTGATCGAGTAAGTTTGAAATAAAAGAATCTTGCTAAATTCAAATCTAAGATACAAGTATTTGGGGGTTTTGAATCAAACTTGTTTAAATAAAAGAAATCTATAACACTAAATTGAGAGCAAACAATGTATGGATAAAACAAAATCAGAAGATTCTTGGGGTTATGCTTCCCTAGGGGTAATTAGTGTAGGGGTACATGAAAGTAAGTTCCAACGTTAGTTAATGGGTATATGGGTAGGCGAGGTTAGGGTTTTTAGTGTTAGTCTTTCAACAAAACACCAAAATTTCACCCATGGATTCTTTTGAATACCTCATGGGCGTGGAAAAACAGTCAACCCAAAACCTCAATTAAGCATCCCTATTTCTAGGGTGATGCTTAAGACATATTATATTCACATACCATCCTTATTTCTAAGATAATGTTAAGGAATAAGCTAAAATCAATTCTATTGTTCACAAATACCAATCACCCACATCCCTCTTTCAAGGAAGATGTGGGATCTAAAGAGGTAACCAAATTCCTCTTTCAAGGATGATATGGGTTTGGGAAAATTAGGGCTTTTGACCACAACTTCCAATTCAATAATCAAGAATTGGTGAAACCCATTAAAATTGACTTAGAATTGAAACTCATAATCAATACCCACCACATTGCACCCTACTCTAACATAACCCCAAGATAAAAATTTAGCTATGCATGGATCTAAAGAGAAGAAGAAGATTACCCATATTTGCATTTAATTCTTCCATTGAAACTTAAATAGAGTAAACCCAAGCTTCACTTTCAATCTTTAACTAAATTCTCAATTGGAGTTTTCACACATAATTGTCTCTCCTCAATGTCAAAAACTAAAAATTAAAATCAAGATAAAGAAAAATAAGCTAAAAACCCTTATTTGAGCCCTAATTCAACATTTACCAATTATTACAAAAATGTCATATTGCTCTTGGTATCTTTAAGTAAATTATAATTTTGCCCTTGAACTTGTTCCTCCATATTGCGATCGCCACCTCTTTACTATGATCGCAATACCGCAATCTCCATTGGTTGATTTGGCCATGATCGCGGTAACTTAGGGTTGATTTCTAGGCCTGCATTTCATTTTTTGTTCTTTTTGCTCACATTTCATTTGTTTCACCTACTCCTCAGCTTATTTTATCAAGTTTCCTTACCCATCTTTCTGTTTCAACTTTTACCTACACAAATGAGCATTAAGTAAGAAAGTTATGAAAAATTAATGAAAAAGCATGATAATTTAGGATTAAAAGGTGATAAAAAGTTAGCAAATTTACCACTCATCACAACAGTCAGATGAGATTCCTTGGGAGCCAACTGAAATCTTGCATATTTTCAGACATTTAACATGATATCTAGTCAACTTTTGGTCAAACAAAGTAGAGAACCAATTATTTCTCTGAATGTATTTTCATCAACATCATTCACGGATGTATTTGAATCAAGACATTTTTAGAGGCTCATGGGAGTTCCAAAAGAATTTTTCTTTCTCCATTCCAAATTTTTGAATGAGATCTTTGTTTACTTGATTTGATTGATGAAGGTTCCTTTTTGAGTTTTCTTGATTTGTATTCCCAAGCAGAATATGAGTTCACCCATGAGGCTCATTTCAAAATCTCCTTTCATAAAATTTGCAAAATTCTCACATAAGGAAATGTTAGGACTACCAAAAATAATGTCATCTACATAGATAGATTTGTACAATAAGCAAACTAGAATCAAATTTTTTACTTAAAAGAGTAGTATCAATTTTACCTCTTTGAATGTTATTAGTTATCAGAAAAGTACTCAATCTCTCATACAAAGCTTTTGGATCTTGTTTAGGCCATAAAGTTCTTTTAAAGTTTGAAAACGTGATTAGGATATGAAGGATCTTCAAAACTTGGGGATGTTTAACAAAACCTTCTTCATAAAATTCTTAACATCCATTTGATATAACTTAAAATATTTAAGTACAATAAAATCTAAAAAAATACGAATTTATTCCAACCTTGCTACCGGGGAAAAGTTTTTATCATGATCAATACCTTTCTGCTGAGAGTAAGCTTGAGCTACCAATCTGGTTTTATTTTTAATGGTTTTTCCTTCTTCGTTCATCTTATATATGTAGACCCATCCGATTCCTATAATCAAGTAATCGTTTGATCTTTCAACTAGGTTCTAGACTTAATTTCATTTAAATTAACCCATCTCTTCTTTCATGGATTTAACCCACGATTTATATTTGAGAGCCTCATCAACCTGTGGGGTTTAATTTGAGACACAAGCGCCACTGATGCTAGTTTTCTTAAGAAAGCTCTTGTCTTCATCTGATCATTTAGATTTTCAATAATGAATTATTTTAGAAAACTTGAACTATGTCTCCATTCCCTTAGAAGATTTATTTTTGGTGATTTGGAAAAAGGAGTTGACTTTGGCTGAGCCGTAGTCGACTAGCTTCGGTTCTGTCTTAAAAGAAGCCTTGTGCTGGGAGTTTTTACCCGTTCCTTATCAAAACTGAAGCTTATAGATATAGGATTAGAAACATCAAATACTATATGCATAGATTCTTCAACACATAAATTTGATTTATTATATGATCTATAGGAAAGGTTAGTGGGAGAGTAACCAAGAAAAATACCTTAATCGCTCTGTGGATCAAACTTTCCCAAGTTATTCTTACCATTGTTATGTTTGAATTATTTTCTTCCAAATGGATGGAAATAGTTGATGTTTGGATTTTTCCCTCTCCACAATTCATAGGGTTTCTTCTTAATGATAGGTCTGATGATTCACCTATTAAGAATATAGTACACCGTACTCACTGCCTCTACCCAGAAATTGACAAGAATCAAACTATGGAACTTAGAATCAAATACAAAAGGTAAAGAGATAATAGATAATGAGTAGAAATTAGGCACAAGAAAAAGAAGTAATCTATAACAAAATGATATATTAAATTCTAATATCCTCAATTACAAGCTTAATCAAATACTTAGTTCTTACATTGACCAAGAGGGAGATGATCTCCCTTTAAACCAATGTTTCTAAACCAATGTTCAAAAAATGTTTAGCAACACTCTAACTCAAATAAAAGAATTCGTTAGTAATTAAGAAAAACTAAGTAAATAAGCTAGGCTCCAAGTATTTATAGTTTAGGCTAATTATTACACATTTATGGGCCCATAAGTTACCCAATTGCAAGAAAATGCCCACATAATCTGCTTGAGCAGATTTGAAGAGATTCGGGAGCATCCCAGTCGCACTTGGAGCTACCTTGATCTGCTCTTGAAATGCTAGATTAGGTCCAAGGCAGATCCAAAGCGCCTTGGGCGTATGTCCCTTTCAAGGGGCTTTTTAGCCCCATTTTTCACTCCTTTGGGTCCTCCAACTATCCTTGATCAAATGTGAGTGCAATGATAAATAAATGACACCCTATTAATGGTAAGAAGACTTCTTTAAGTACCACTCTCTTCATGAATAATTTTTAGATCCTTTAAAGCTCCTGCTCTTTGCTTCTAGTAAAAGGCTTGGAGCTAAGCTAGATTGTATCATCCTCTCCATATTAACAAAAAATTGACATCAAATTCAAGAGGTGATCATTTTATATTATGTAAAAGAGTGAGAGATCACATTTCTTAAAGGTATTTTGCACTTAATATTTCGGAGGAAGGTCAATCTTGTAGGCATTATTATTTGTCCTTTCAAGCACTTAAAATGGGCAATCGCCTCTAGGCATCAATTTGTATTTTCTTTGGGTTGGGAACCTATTTTTTTGAAGGTACATCTATACCTAATCACACGGTTCAAGAATAAGTTGCATACTTTCCTTGTTTACTTTTTTGGCCACCTCTTAATTCTTCTTCTCAAGGAGAATCCTCACCTTCTCATGCATCTTCTTCATAGCTTCTTCTCTCTTATTTCCATCTAAGCATGTCACAACATCACTAGTTAAAGGAGTGATATCTAAACTGTGAAACGGGTTAAAACCATAAATACATTCAAAGGGAGTCATACCAAGAGTCAAATGGATAACATGATTGCAACAAAATTCGACTATAGGTAGGTGGTCCTCCCAAGAGGTCATTTTTCCTTTAACTAAGGTGCGTAACATAGGACCTAAAGTTCTATTTAATACCTCAATTTTCCCATCGATTTATGGGTGGAAAGACATTGAGAAAAGAAATTTCCTACCTAGCCTACCCTACAATGACCTCTAAAGGTTACTAAGGAACTTAGAGTACTTATCACTGACAATGGTCCAAGGAGTTCCTTGTATTTTGACAATATGTTCAATAAACAAAGAATCAACATTATAAGAATTATCAATTTTATGAAATGAAATAATATGGGACATTTTTGAGAACCTATCAACCACCACAAAAATGCAATCTCTATCCCTCCTCGTCCTATGCAAACCCAAAATAAAATACGTAGAGATATAAAACCATGGGCATTATGGAGTGATGTGCATAATACTTAAGGGAGAAGGCAATATTTCAAAATTCTACAATCCATGCATTGCCCATAAATTCTAGTAACGTCTTGATGTATATTGGGCCAATAGAATTGTTCCTCTAGGATTCCAAGGGTCTTTTTAATTCCAAAGTTAGCCATCATTCCATCATCATGTTCCTCTCTTACAAATGATTCTCTCTATTATATAGAGGGAACATACAACCTTCTTTCTTTTAATAAGATACCATCAATCTTGGAGTAAGGCATAGAAACACTCTCCTTCTCCCATCTTTCCCTACCACATATCTCATAATCTTGGTATATTTGAGAAAATTTGGGTCCTTGGGTTACATTGTCTTTATACTATTAAATCCTATCAATTTAGAAGACAATGTATAGATTAGCACATGCTTCCTTGACAATGCATAGGCTACCACATTTTTCTTTCCACTTTTTGTCTTAAATTACATAAGGGAAAGTCTCTAGAAAAGTAATATATTTGGAATGTCTTTTAGTTAATTTATTTTGGGATGCAAGATATTTCATGGATTCATGGTCACTTCAGATTACAAACTCCTTGGGCCACAAATAATGTTGCTAATTACCCAATGCTTTAACCAAGGCATTTAACTATAAATCATAAATGGAATAATTTAGATTTATGCCCTTAAGATTTTCACTAAAATAGGCAACAAGTTTATGATCTTGCATTAAGAAGACAAATATTCTTACCCTAGTTGCATCACATTAAATTTCAAACATCTTATTAAAATTGGGTAATTGCAACAAATGGCGGAGTTAATCATAGCCTTAAAATCATCAAATGTAGTGGCTTGCTCATCACCCCATTTAAATGGTTGATCCTTATGGATCACCTCAATCAAGAGAGTGGTGATGTTACTAAATCCTTTGAAAAATCGCCTATATAAACTAGACAACCTATGGAAGCTTTGTACTTCACCAATAGATTTTGGGATTGGCCAATTCTTGATGGCGTTTATATTAGATTCATCAAAATCGACTTCTCTTGATCTAACAACAAATCTCAATAACACTACGCCATTCATACCAAAAGAGAACTTTTATAGATTAGCATACAACTTTTCTTTTTTAAGAAGTTCTAACATAATTTGCAAATGTAAGATATGTTCTTCAAGGGATTTTATACAAATAAGGATATCATCAAAATATACCATAATAAATTTCCTAATAAATGATTTTATCACATGTTTCATCAACCACATAAAGGTACTAGGTATTGGTGAAGCCAAAAGGCATGACCAACCATTCATATAGACCAAACTTGGACTTGAATGCGGTCTTCCATTCATCACCTGGTTGAATACAAATTTTGTAGTACCCACTCCTAAGATCTTTCTTAGAAATCACACAAGATCAATTCAAATCATCAATAATATAATCCAAATAGGGAATTAGTGGCAATACTTTACAATTATCTTATAGATGGCTTGACAATCAACACATATATGTTATTCCCATCATTCTTTGGCACTAGCAACACTGGGATGCACATGGAATCATATTCTTTTTGATGTATCCTTTGTTGAGGAGTTCCTCAATTTACCTTTGGATCTCCTTTATGTCAATTGTATTACTTTTGTCGGCTAGTTTGTTGGGCACTTAGAACCCAACATGAAATTAATTTGATGCTCAATTCCCTAAAGTGAGGGTATTCCTTAGGGAATATTCTTTGGAAACACATCTTCATAATCCTTTAAGACAATGTAAATAAAATAGGGTATAGGAGAAAAAGAGTGGTTAGTATGAAAAGCATGGTCTAGGAGGAGCATAGGTTTTTTGTCATCATGCTCTTTAAAAAGATCTTTGTTCCTATCCAATATCACCAAGGGACTATTCCCTTTCAACTTTCTTTTCTCCTCTTCTTCACCCCCTCCTTAATTTTGTCCTTTTTCTCACCTTGATTCTTACCCTTCTCTTTTAATTCTATCAACTTTTGGTGCCCCTTACTAACTTAAGATGGAGAGTGAATTTTTGACTATTCGACTCAAAAAAATATTGGTTGATCCTCACATCATGCTAGGTTGAACGATAATATTACCATGGCCTCCCAATCAAGAATGGCATAGGTATCATATCACAATGCACCTCATTATGATATTTCTTGACTTTGAATTGAATCACCACTTAACTAGTCATCTTAAACTCTCCATAATCATTTAACCATTGAAGCTTGTATAGTGTGGCATGCTTGGTTGTGGGCAAATTTAAGAAATAAACTAAAGTAGCACTAGATATATTACTATAACTCCCATTATCAATGATCAAAGTAAACATATTGGTCTTGATAAGACATTTAGATGTAATAGATTCTCCATTTGACTAGGATCATCTATTGCCATACTAATCATTTCACGCCTCGAAACAAATTTTGGAGCCTCAAAATCTCATCTCAAGGCCAAGCATCTTCATTATCCTCCCCTACTTGTTCATCTTCTTTGGACCCCTCTCCATTTTGAGATTTTTCATTATTCTCATCTTCCAATCACACCTCATCTTTAAGATAATACAATTCATCCTTCTCTACTTGTTCATCTTCTTCGAATCCATCTCTATTTTTTTTTTTTATTATTCTCATCTTTTATTCCCACCTCATCTCTAAGATAATACAATTTTCCTTCCCTAAGAATCACATATCATCGGTGGGGATATTCATTTTCCTTATGTCCATCTTTGACATTTAAAACATTGAAAACCTTTATAATTGGGAGTGGGATATTTGTGACCTTTATTCCTTGGTGGGTACTTTAGAGTGGTCTTCTCTATGGGTTTTTTGTCATTAGACTTGTATTCCTTATTCTTGTTCTATCCCGATAGGGATTGGGCTACATCTTTATTCTTACTCAAAGTGTTGGCAGATGAGTATCCATTTGGTTTGTAAGTTTTCCTTTCTGTGATATCACTATCATTCTCCAAGGACTCTAGAAAGATTTTCTCTATGGTTTCAAACTTGTGGATATTCATACATAAGAAGATTTCTTTATTCAAACTAACTGTAAAGCATATGATGTCATGGTTCAAGTTCTCATGATGCTCAATATTCAAGATCAATTATTTGAATTCATCATAATAGGCTAAGACACTCATTCATCCTTTTCTTAAGTTGTATAACTTGGAAAGTAACTCATGTCTATACCTTTCTGGCATACATCATTAACTTATGAGTCCCTTCAATGCATCCCATTAGGGTGGTTTTCAATTATCCTATGCATTTCCAAACCTCTTGTTATAAGCCCACTATGTATTGGCATACCCTTCAAAGTGGATATGGGATAAAAACTCTTTTTTCTTCGATGATATTATTGACTTGAAATATCCATTCACCAGAGGACTCCCATGATAGATATGCTTTGGTATCACTCACACCTTTGAAAGTTTAAAGACTAACCTTGATTGAATTGATACCCACATCTTAATCTCTATTACCTTCTTAGTTCCATTGAGCATAACCCTGGGATCAGTTTCCTAAGTTTCTTCTACCATTAGGTACCAGACCAAATAATCTTCCTCAACCTCGATAACCTTTTTGATCAATTATTCTACCTTTTATTTAACCTACCAACATGTCATCTTTATCGAATACTCTAAGATCCTCTTGTTATTACTTTCTCTCTTCTTGTTCTTCTTCTATTTGAATGGGTTAGTTTTGGTTAAGAGGTTCTTGGAATGGGAGAATTTGGTTTAGTGGAGATTTAGGTATTTGGGTTCAAGATTAATCTTGTTATGCTTGGTTGAATTGAGGTCAGATTTCATTTTTGTGGATATGTAGTGTCTTGAGGAATGGGATCATGTTCTTGTATTGGTGAATTGATCATTTGCTAAAGGTTTTCCTAGAAATAAGAAATGGGAGGATTTGGAGCATGACCTCTAGTCGAGGCATGGTAGTGTTGAGGAGTGGATAGGGATGAGTTTATCCAACCTTGCATGATATTTACTCCTTTATGTATGTTGGATACTCTCCCTTCAAGTGAATCCAGCTTAAGCTTAAGTGAACTTATCTTAGCGTTCATAGAATTAATTTTACAATTGAAAGTTTCAATGTCCACTAAAATAACACTTGTTGAATGATTTTCCATGGTTTGCGAATTTTTGCCTTCCATATACATTGTACCTATAATGAAAGACACTCACAAAGACAATAAACACTTTAGAGTTAGAGAATTTAAAATAACAACTCTTCATACCTTTGTTTACCTCACACTTGGTTCACAAATATTGAAAGATGGTTTATACTCTGTGTGGTAATCGAGGTGTCAAGTGCTACTCTTGGTTGGATTGGATTCTTGTTTGAAGGACTCAAATAAATATGTAAGGATTTGGATCAATAATTAACAATGATATAAAAAATAGAAAATATTGAAAGAAATTGGATGATGAAAAAAATTCAAACTCAAGAACTAATCAACCAACTTAGTAGGTAAATTAATAGTTATTGAGTAGTTTAAAAATCAAGAGGTGAATTTAGGGACCATGAAGTGAACCTAAGGAATAAGACCTAAGAAATGAAGTAATAAAATTGATGAAATTCATTTGGAAACTTGAATTATGTATTAGGAAAGCTTGATCAATGATGGAGGTGTGTTACACATCTTGGGTGCATGTCGAGAGCATATCCAACGCAGGAGGGGAGTTCACTCACTTACTTGAGGTATGGCGGCATCCCCAACACAGGTCTAGCATAGGATACATTGGCTATTCCAAGAAGAGTCTTAGCCACTATGATGTGCGGTAAGAGCTCCAGTGCACTGGTAGCACAGGCTGAGAGCAAGTTGCCGGCCTCTTTCCTACTAAAAGGCAAAAAATGCCCCTTAAATAGTTCACTTTGCACTCTTCTATTAAAATATCCTTGGAATCCTTTGGAGATGGTTTAGTACCAATACCTTTACACTCCTTTTATTCCTTATTTTTTGGATCAAGAACTCACTTTTGGATGAGCTTACAATATAAAGATAGCAATCTCTCTAAGAACATCACTTCTTTATCTTAGCTTGAAATGAGTTGAAAATTTGTTCTAGGAACTTTTCAACATTTTAAATTCATTCCAAACATTTTTTTTCTTAATTTCCTGACCAAAAACTTCAAATCTTGAAACCCACTTCAAAATTTTTGAAACCCAATCTTCCAACAATAGTATAAGGCTCAATATAACTCCAATTTAGCTTAAATTTGATATTTGGATTCTAATAGTGTTAGAGAACACAAATCTAACACCAGAAACACAATAAAACTCAAAATGTGACCTACAAAATAAAACATAAATTGTAATTTTTTTTTATTTTTTATTTTGTAAGATGACTTGTCCCAAAATTGACTTTGTAGGAATGAAATCCAGCTCGGCTCTAATACCAAAGTAATAAGAATCAAACTACGAAAACTAGAATTGAATATGAAAGGTAAGATATAATCGATAAAGTAAATAAATTAGTAATAATAAGAAGAAGTAATCAATAACAAAAGGATATATTAAATCCTAATACCCTCCATTACAAGCTTAATCAAACAACTAATTCTTACGGTGTCTAAGAGGACGATGATCTCCCTCTAAACTAATGTTTCTAAACCAAAGTTCAAGAAAGGCTTACCAACACTTTCACTCAATGGAGAAGCATTCCTCAATAACTAATAAAAACTATGAAAGTACGCTAGGCTCCCAAGTACTTACAGTTTAAGCTAATTATTACATCTTTACGGGCCCAAAAGTAACCCAATTGCAACGAAAGGACCACACAATCCACTTAAATAGATTTGAATTAGCTGAGGGCATCCCAGACACACGAAGGGATGCTTTGACCTGGTCTTGAAATATTAGAGCAGGTCCAAGGAGGATTCAAAGAGCCTTGGGCATATGTCCCTTCCAAGGGGCTTTCTAGCCTCGTTTTGCATTCTGTTGGCTCCTCTAATGATCCTTGATCCAGTGTTAGTGAAATCATCAACAAGTGACACCATCTTTATGGTATGAATACTTTTTCATGTACCTGTCTCTTCATTAACAATCCTTGGATCCATTACAGATCTCGATCTTGACTTCTAGTAAAAGGTTTGGAGCTATTCTAGATTGTATCAGAAGTGATGGGATAATTTTCGTTTGAGTAGAATGGTTCGTGTGGTCTCTTATAGGGAAATTTTATTTTACCACACCATTTTCTTGAGGGGATCGAAGAGAGGTGGAGTTTTGGGAATAACTATTTAAAGCATAGTAATCCTCGAAAGCATTATTTTTGAATTCTCATCATGATCACTATGAACATAAGTGATAAAGTAAACTACTTCACTTTGTAATTTTCTACAAAAGATCTCAAAATTAGTGATGATTATGAACAATAAACATTACCCAGGTAAAACAAGAATAATCATCAACTACAACAAATATATATCTTTTTCCATCAATACTAGCAATTTTGGAGGGACCAAACAGATCCATGTGGATTATTTGAAGGGGTTTGATAGTGCTAAAAATGTCTTTGATTTTGAAAGATATTCGAGTCTATTTATCAAGTTGGCAAACATCATAGTTGTGATCCTTCTAAAACTTTAGTTTTGACAGAACGTTCACCAATTCTAATCTAGAAAGTTTTCCGATGGCATGCATACTGGCATGTCTAAATTTTCCATCCCACAGTCTGGTGTCACTAGATTGAGTATTGAGATATTTCAGTGTATCAAAATCAGTATTATTTAAAAAGTAAATATTATCAACAAGATCACCAATGAGAGTAATTTCCCTTTTTTATGCTTAATGGAGAGGTTTTTAATATTAAAAGATATGCCAAATCTTGTATCACACAATTAAATAATGCTCAACATATTGTGTTTGAGTCCATCCATCAGATATGCTTAAATGGAATCGCAGGAAGCGTTGGGCCTCACAGAGTTAACTCCTATGACTTCTCATCTAGCATTATCACCAAATTTGACTGAACCACCTTTAATTTTCTTTTTGGTGAAAAAATTTTCTTTTTATTCAGTCATATGTCTAGAATATCCATTGTTGATTACCCACATTCCTTTCCTGTAGCTTTTGTAGACATGTTTTTGCAATAATAAAATTAATTTTTCTTAGGTACCCAAGTGGTTTTGGGTCCTTGAGGGTTAGATATGCTTCTTTTGTGCCTCCGAATCTAGAGTCCTTTAGACTTTTGTCTGTGGTTATGTGATTTGTGCCCCTTTTTCACATAGGTAGCATATAAGTCCATAAAAGAAGAAAGAGGTTGTAGCAGAACTAAAAGGGTCCAATGAAGAAGTTGATTTATGTTTAAAAATATTTTATTTGATGGAACTATTACTTGTTTATTTTCTATTTTTGTTTAATTGAACTTTTACATCATTAGGTTTCTCTTGGATCAAGTCTATCTCTACTTGGCTTGCTTAAAGCTAAATTTATCAATTCCTTCTCTCTTCTTCAATCTTTCTTTTTAGAGAAGCTTGCCAATATTTTGTTTTCTTGAGCAATTTATTGTACTTATCAATAACTTTTTGAAGTTCATCAATAATCATCTCAAGATTTGTTTGAAGAAGTCTGCAGTTTTAACAGTTGAAGGGTCTTACCTTACTGAATTCTCCTTTTTTCCATGAAGCATATATTTTTTATTTCTACATCATCTTTATTTTCTTCTTCATTACTCTAGGATCCCAAGTTTCTATTTTCCTTAGATGATCTTCTTCTTAATTTTTGATAATTTTCCTTAATTTGTCCATGTTTTCTGCAATGATAACATTGATTCGTCAGTTTTTGTGAAATTCTTGTTATTGAAATCTTGGGGTCTCAGCTGCCTTTGTCTTAAGATTTGTCGACCCCTTGATTTATAAGAGTCGTTCCTTTATAGTTATCTTTATCTATGTTCTCATCTTCTCCCAGGGTTGTGGCATGGAAAGCTTTAAGAGTTTTCTTCTCCTCCATTTTGTACTTGTTTATATGTTTTTCTTCATAAGCAAGAAGGTTACCTCACAATTCGTTATATGACATTTTATGGATATGTCCATCTTCTAAAATAGTAGCTTTGGTTTCCCATGATTTTGGAAGGTTCCTAACCAACTTCTTGACCTAAAGGCTATTTGAGTAGATCATCCCTAGAGATTTCAATTCACAAACAATTTTGCTGAATAGTGCCAACATTGATTCTATGCCTTTATTTTCTTCTATTTTAAAAAGCTCATATTGATTGACAAGAGCACTAATCCTTTATTCCATTACTTTGGTAGTACCTTCATAGGTTAAATTTTGTCCCATATTTCTTTGGCTGTTTCACCAATTGATATCTTGTCATATTCTTCTCTACTAACTACACAGTAAAGCAAACTTATAGTTGTATCATTAGTTTAAATTACCTCTTTTATCTCTTTAGTGATTTCAAAGTTCTAGAAATCATCCATGTTCATGCTACTTGATTTCTTTTGTTTGTCCTTGAGTCCCTGGTATAGGTTTTGATCCCTTTCAATGGCCACCCAAGCTTGATAGTCATGTGATTGTACAAACATTTTGAATTTGTTCTTCTAATACAAGTAGTGTTGCCCATTGAAGTATGGTGGCCATGTTGACGAGTGTCCATCTTAAAGGAGTGCTCCTTGAATTTGATAGTTAGACATTTTATATTTACTTAAATGTAGTTAAGCAATACTTAATGGTGAAATTGGCCCTGATACCAATTGAAATTCAAGAGAAGAGGTTGAAGTGAAACCTTTTTCAGATTTGATTGATCAATTACGTCAGTCAACTTACCTAAAAGTTAGTATACTTAATAAAATAGAATTAAACTAAATTTATAAGAATGAAATGTAAGAAAAGACGCAGACTTTTATACTAGTTCGAATCACCATTAGGATGCCTATTCCAGTCCCCTTAGATATCAGGGGTTTCCTTTAGAGCATAACATGAGAATGTGTTATAGTAGGATCTCAAAAGTTCTAAACCTCAATATATTGTAATCCACATCTTGTGACATAACCTTAACTGATACAGCTAATGAACTTACTCAATCTTTTTCTTTTCATGTAACTATTGTAATCTTAGAGAATTACAAAGATTTATGAAGACTAAAGATGAGACAAAGCAGTATTTCCCTGTAAAGTTACGTGTTTTTCTTCTACCATCAAAAGTCTTTATACAGTATTCATCATTTTCTGCCTCTTTTCTCTAAAAGAAAATCCCAAGGGATTTCTTCAATCAAGGATTTGATTGGATTCTTTGATTGAGGGCTTATACTATTAGCGGATCCATATTAGATATGTCTGTGCATTACAATATGTCTTTTCCTTTGTCATAGTGAGGAGTCATATTCATACATGTCCATATTAGATATTTTCATGTAATTCATATGATCCTTTTCTTCATTTGATCCTCCTGGTGTCTTGCCATGATGCCAAATTTCTCTATTGATTATTCTCTGAGATTGCTCCTTTTATAATTATCTTCTGGTTCCATATTTTGGGATCCTTCAATCTTACTTGTTCTTTGATTTGATTCTTTCCCTATGTACCCATGATCTCCAAAGATTGCATTTCATCTTGAGATCTTTTGGATTTGGTCACCTTCTAAACTTGGTCCTGCATATTTATTTTATTAGTTTATCCTTATTAAAACATTAAGTGAATTTATTAACATATTAGTATTATATGTTAGAATAATATTGGTTGTTTTTTAAAATCTATTTAGTCAAAAATCAAATGAGGCAAAACAATAAGTCTAGATTTACAAAAATTAGCAGATTGACAAATTTTACACACTTAACATTTTCACTATCAAACTTTTGTTTTATTTTAAAATGTCATTATTGTTGACCATTTGAGTAGATTATTATAGCCAAAATAATTAAATCACTATTGAAATAAAATATTGCAATTAATATGAATTACAAGAATCTTAGTAGTTCGGTTGGTTGTCTAACCAAATTTTTATCTTGTTGGCAGAAGTTTGATTCCCTTGCTTATAATTTTATTGATAAAATGAACTGGCTTCAACTTAGATTTGAAGAAAACTTTCTAGAGTGAGAAAAAAGTGGAGAAGGTATTTTTATGTTACTTTATTTCTGCCTTTCAAGTGTACAAATGAATTGACCATATACAATGAATCAGTGACGGACCCAAGATTTAAGGATCGTGGGTGCTTAATTTTTTAAACATAAGTTGCTAACGATGATAGAGTATAAATTCATAATTATTTAAATACAACATTAAAAAAAAGTAAAATTAATATTACCAAAAAGAGTTCTAATCGTAGGACACAAATCACAACTGTGCTCGATAACTTTTCAAATTTTGAAAATGATGAATAATAGCATCATTACTTACAGCTGCAAATATCTTACGCCCTACATAGCAAACTAAACAACTATTTAATAATTCATCACCCATGTTGTTGTGGAGTTCATTTTTGATGTAGTTCATAGAAGAGGAAGCTCATCCCACAAAAATAGTAGCAACAGGAAGAATGAGAGTCAACATAATAAGCAAATAAACAGGAGGCCAAGTCTGATGCAATTCTGATTCGTGCAATACTTAAACAAGATAAGTAATATCTTCACATTAAAAAATCTCTTATCAAAACCTCGAACATGTGCTTATGAAATTATCAAGTTGACAATTGATATCTCAAAGTTTGTTGCTATCAAACTCATTAGAATAATATTCAGCCAACCTCATTAATTTATCTCTTATCAAAATTACCAAATGACTTAGCTAGATGTAAACAAGTCATACCAAGAAGTAAGTCAGTACTCACAACGTCAAAACAATTGTAATGCTGTTAGAGCAACAAATTACTAACAACACAAATTCTTCCAATACAAAAGTGATGAGAATATGTAACATCAATAGATCCATGCTTTGACTTACCAGGAATACAATGAGAATACATTTTCCAAATCACTATCTCATATTTATCACAAAAAGAAAAAACATCATCCAGTAATGGTTTCCATCCACGATCACTTATCCTTTGCAGTTCTTGCTTGGCAATATTGAGCAGTCCAAAAGCATTGACAATATCTTGATCCATCTTTTGTAACAAGGAGTTTAAGTAATTTTTTCATCATTAGAACTTTAAACATCAAGCGTAGCATAAAAGCAAAATCAAATCCTTTAATAGTATTCTCTAGAGTTTCAACATTAGGCCTGCCAAGATAATTTGGTCAATCATGTGAAGCAAATCCAACCACAAAAAGAATTGCTGAAAATATGTCAATAAAGTTCACTAATGTCTTACAGTGAGAAGCGCAGCAAGTATCAAATAGTCGTTAAATCCCACGTTCTTGATTTAGTCCCCGTCCTGTGTGAATCTCACCTGAAATAAGCAACTCCACTAACTTTGAAGCTGGATTTTGTCATAGAAAATCCTTGCGCTTATAAGATGCTTCAACAATATTCATGTCACGATCCAAAACATAGACTAATCATGGTGGGTATATTAAGCCCACCATGGGCAAGAGACCACCTCCTTAGTCTAATCTCGAGAGCACAATAAAAATAGACAGTAAACTTTAGCCAATATACCAATAAGAAGGATAAATAAACTAAGTGATAATTCTAAGAGTCAGACAAAAAACCAAACCAATACTTGTCTACAAAGCCTCTAAATTAGAAATATCAAACTACCAAACTAGGTGGGGACATGCCCCCAACCATGACAAAAGGACATTCATAATTCTCAAAATATAAAATGAATCCTAATAAATGGAAGGACTTTACACAAGATGGAGGCTCACCGCTTCACAACAATCCAATCGACATACCACACCACCAAATGTTGCACATGAGTGATAGAAAATTCCTCAGATCCTACATCATGAAATGATGCAGCATCCTGGGATGGTAAGTTGGGAAACCACTGATATGTAAATCCAAGAAAAGGGATAAAGTAATGTACTTATCAAAACCAGTCAAAAATGACATGCACAATATTTACATATACATATATAGGATTATGGGATAGGGACAAAGGCAATGAACATGAGAGTTTGAACCATTATCCTAAACTATGTAACTCACTCCATCCTAAAGGCACCCATGAGCTATATGGGTTCAACTCCCCTTGTTGAAATGGACCTAGTGTGTGTTAGATGCATGAATTGAGGAAAGGCTAGAGATACCAGGAAATAACTATCCAAAATATAATATGCATCTAAACACATGGTCATATAGACCCTCTTACGACAAATGTGATTTCCAATGCTGGTGTCCCCAGACCATACCTTCACGATGAGCTACAGAATCTACTTAAACCTAGATTAAAATAGTTTGCACATAAACCCAACCATTAACAGATGAGTCATTTATTAAGGCATTTACCAACATTATATAATCATACCAATACGCAAGCAGGCTAATTTAATTATGCCCAACTAATCTATGTAACCATTAGACTCCCAAGTTTCATTTAAAACCCAAAGCATTAGCACGACGGGAATTTCAAAAGCATTTTATTATCCATTTACTTTTAATGCAATGCAATGTTCCAAAGGTAAGTTAAAGTATTCAATTATCCATATTTAAAAATCAATTTTATAAGTGGGTTGAGCTTATTTACGTTACCAAGCAAAAAATCCATCAATTATGGGAAACCCAT
This sequence comes from Capsicum baccatum var. pendulum, assembly GCA_030864225.1. Lineage (NCBI taxonomy): Eukaryota > Viridiplantae > Streptophyta > Magnoliopsida > Solanales > Solanaceae > Capsicum > Capsicum baccatum. The sequence continues at coordinate 46,530,532 of CM061554.1, forward strand.
GCCCCCATTCCAATCCTCATAAAATTGGAACCATTAAATCCTAAAAACCATTAATTAAAACATGAATAGCGAGTTCAAATCATGGGGAAAGAAATTCAAGTAATAGCAATCAAAACTCCTCAACCCAATTTCAAACCCAATAATTCAAATCACATGAATAATGATTAAATAAATTCAATAATGTAGAATTCAAGTTAAGAATGAGAAAAATACCTAAAATATGGAGGAGATTGAAGAGGACTCAAAGTTGGGAGTCATAATATTGAAATCCTTCTAAAACCCTAGCATATTTTGCCTTGGGAGTTAAAGAGGAAAGGAGTAAGGTTTAATCTTGATAACTAAAGGCAAAGGGATCATTTGGGTGTTTTTAAGTGAGGGGAAAGAGTTTAAAGGGAGGAAATTACCAAAAAGACCCTAATTAAAACATGCAGGAAAATCCTGAGAATAGTCTACATGACTTGGGTAACGACCCATGAGGTTTGACCATGAGTCGTGACCTGGAGTCCTTACTTGAGGATCGAAAATTTGGTCTGTCACTGTTGTGACAACGAGTCTCTAATAATGATTCATTATCTTATATAATGACTCATCATGAAGAATCCTGGTCAAGGGCTGAACTCCTGGCATCCTTCTATTGTGACTACGAGTCCCTCCTAATGACTCATTATATATAACAATGGGTCGTACCCTTGACTCATTGTTAAGAGGCCAAAATTTGGGCTTCCTTACTCCTTTGCCAATGAGTCCACTTGACGACTCATACGTTTGAAAATGATTCTTCGTCAGAACCGTTGCCACTGGAAGTTTAAAATCATTTTTAGTAACTTGGCTAATTCAATTATTCATTTCTTGGAGAATCTAGAGTTCAAGAACATGGGGTGTTGCATTACCCCTTCCCCCTTTGGATCATTCTCCCTGAATGAGAAGTTAGGGCACCTTTAGAATGATAACTAATGAAATGCAAATAGAATCCAAGGATAAATTCAAAATGCGATATGAGGAAATGAAAATAATACCTTAAGCACTTCTATTCCCCACTAGAAACAATAACAACTATTTGGATTTTATAATCTTATTCAGATTGTCACGTAGCTTCCTCCATCTTTTGATTTCTCCAAAGCATCTTTACCAAAGCTACATTCTTAGTCCTCAATCAACAAACTTTCCTATCCAATATCTCCACTGATACCTCCTCATAAGACAACAAATCCATGACACCAACATCCTCAAAATGCTCTATAAAGAAGGATTATCCACATATTTTTTAGCATAAACACATTAAAAATGCAATGAATCGAAGCCAAGATCACTGGAAAATCTAACTCATAAGCAACATTCCTAATTCTCCTTACAACTTTATACCAACCAATGTAACGGGGACTGAGGTTCCCCTTCTTTACTAATCTTATAACTCTTTTCATAGGATAAACCTTCAAGAATACCTAATCAGTAACCTCAAACTCCAACTAGCTCCACCTCACATCCACATAAGACTTCTTTTGGAAACTTTGAGCAGTCTTAAGCCTCTCTCTAATCACATTCACCTCCTTCATGGATTTGTGAACCAAGTCAGGGCCAAAAAATTTAGTCTCACTACCTCAAATCAACCTATAAGAGACCTGCACCTCCTACCATAAAGAGCCTCAAAAGGAGTCATCTAATTGTTGGAATGGTAACTATTATTATGAGCAAACTCAATAAGAGGAAAATGGTCAACCCAATATCTCTTAAAATAAATCACACAGGCCCTTACCATATCCTCAAAAGTCTGATAGTATGCTCTAATTATCCATCCATCTGATGGTGGAACATGGTGCAAAGGTTCACCTGAGTACCTAAACCTTTCTAAAATAAATGCTAAAAGTGAGAAGAAAACTGCCTAGGTCTGAAATGATGGACACCGATGCTCCATGCAACTTAACTATCTCCTGAATGAACAACTTAGCATAGTCTTATCCTAATTAATTAGTCCTCACAGACAAAAATTGAGCAAACTTAGTCACTCTATCCACAATGACTCAAATAGAATCATATTAATAGTGACACTGCAGAAGACCTGTAGTAAAATCCATATTAATTATCTCCTACTTCCACAGAGGAAATTCTATCTCTTGAGACATACCACCAGGTTTCAAATGTTCTACTTTAACTTGATGACAAACCATACATTTAGCCACAAAGTTTGCTACATACCTCTTCATATTATTTCACCAGTAGATCTTCTTCACATTATGGTACATCTTAGTTGAACCCGGACGAACTATATGTCTGGACTTATGTGCCTTTATTAAAATACTTTACCATAGCCCATTTACGTCAGGAACACACATTCTTCATTGATACCTCAGAATGCCATCTTCTTAATGTCGAATACAATTCACTTTTGCTAACCCACATCATTCTTAATTTGCATATATATGGTATCCAAACCCTATTTCTCCTTCACTGCAACACAAAGAGATAATTTAACCATATCCTCAGGGTCCAAGAGATGAACTCCCAAGTTACACAATCTCTGAATATCTTTCCTCAACATTTTTTTCTCCTTATCAACATGAGACAGACTCCTCATGGACAATCTTCTAAGAGTATCAACAACATCATTGACTTTACATGGATGGTAGTAAAGGCTTATGTCATAATCCTTAAGTAGATCGAGCCACAGCCTCTTCCTAAGATTTAAATCCTTTTGATTCAACACAAACTGCAAGCTTTTATCATCTAAATGGATGTCCACATGCACCCCATACAAATATGGTGCCAAATTTTCAAAGCAAAGATCACAATCACCAATTATAGATTATGAGTTGGATAATTCCTCTCATGAACCTTAACCTATCTGGAACCTTAGGCTGCCACCTTACCATGATGCATCAAACATAATCCAGTCCCATAAGGGATGCATCACAATATACAAGAAACCCATCGGTATCCTTGAGCAGGGTCAAAACTGGGATAGAATTCAACTTATTCTTCAACTTCTCAAAACTACCCTCATAAGTATTTAACCATAAAAAATTAATCATTTTTGAGTTAGCTTTGTTAATGGAGAAGCACTAGATGAGAAACTCTCTACAAACCTTCTATAATACCCAGCCTACCCGAAGAAGCTTCTAATATCAGTTGGAGTCATGAGTATAGGACACCTCTTGACTGCCTTAAGATTTTATGGATCCACCGTGATCTCTTCGCTAGAAATAACATGCCTAAGAAAGGTCACAACACTAAGCCAAAATTCACACTTAGAAAACTTTATATAAAACTTCTGGTCCTTAAGGGTTTGCAACATAATTCAGAGGTAATTGGCATGGTCTTTATCACTCTTAGAGTATACCAAGATGTCATTAATGAAGAATATAACAAAAAAAATCTAGAAACTGCCTAAACACCTACTTTATAAGATCCATAAAAGTAGCCAGAGCATTAGTCAACCCAAATGACTAATGAAAAGCCCATAATGACCATAACAAGTATGAAAAGCAGTCTTGGAAATATCAATCTCCCTAATTTTTATTAGGTTATAGCCTGAATGAAGATCGATCTTAGAGAAATACCTAGAACCTTGAAGCTGATCGAAGAGGTCATCAATCCTATGAAAAGGATAATTATTTTTCACTGTAACTTTATTCAACTGAATACAGTCTATACACATTCAAAGAGACCCATCCTTCTTTCACATGAAGAGTATAGGAACACCCCATGAAGAAGCACTAGGATGGATGAAACCCTTACAAAGAAGATCCCTTAACTATTTATCACCTCTTTAGTTCATCCAAATCCATCCTATAAGAACAAATGAAAATGGGGTGGGAATCTGGTAGAAGATCAATCCAAAAATCTATTTGCCTATCAGGAGAAATTCTAGGTAGATCATCGAGAAACACTTCAGGAAACTCATTAACCACAGGGACAAATTACAAAGAGGGACTTTTAGAGCTAGAATCCTTAACCCAAACTAACTGATATAGACACCCCTTGGAAATCTGTAACGCCCCAAAATCGGGTCCCGAGACGTCACACGGTGCTTAGGATCACAAGTAACCCCAAGCTAACCCTTCTACTAGCATAACTCATAAGCAACTGAACAAAAAGTATAAATCTATACAAATTTGTGGAAAATAACTCTTTTCTGAATATGATAGATACAAAACTAAATTTACAAGATTACAACTTTGCTTTTACAACCAAAACTAAAACGAAATATATCAACTTCTACTGACTGTCTATGAAGCCTCTACTAGTACTGACTATAGGTAGCTGGGTCATGACTCCCGACTATCCCAACTCAATATGACTGAATAAAGAAAATATAATACTATTAGTTCTGCATAACTGACCTAAGCCTTTGAATCAAAAGGACTCATCACTTGCTGACTGGATACCACGAACTGACTGAATCTAAAGGTACATACTATACCTTGTACCTACATTCCAAGAAAATATAGCCCACATACGAATATGTGGGTCAGTACCATGGAAACATACCGAGCTTATGGGGGTGCAATGCACATATAAAATAATATCTTAATATCATCACAGTTTATAAAATTATGTATGCTGATATAAATAACTCACTTAGCTCGAATTAAAATCATCATAATCATAAGAGAGTGAAATATATCGGGTGAAATGTGTGAGTCATCATAATAAATCTCAATTCACTTCTATCTCATTTCCAAATCATCAAAGCAATCAAATCTCATAACAATTCTCTTTGGAATATATGTTCATTAAATCTTTCGAAAATAATGACTTTTCTTAAACTCAATCTTTCAAACAAATATGTTTTCATATCAGATAGAAGAATAAGACTTTTCATATTAGATAGGAGAATACACACACACACATTAGGAATTTCTTACAACCGACATAATCATGTGAGCTACATGGAGTCCAACGTTCTACCCACGTTGGGGAGAGTCGCCCTATTCCTTGCCATCAGAGTAGGACCTTAAATCATCAATCCAAACACTAATGATCACTATATAAACCAGCCTCAGGCTCAGATCCTACGGGGGCACAAAGTTCTAGGGAAATACCAAAATAGCTACACCTCCCGCTAGGTGCTAAATACTACTCTCGGACTTAGCTTAGATCTTTTCAAAAGAAAATCCACTAATAAACAGCTCAACAATTCACAACGGGAGCCATCTTGCTACTCTTTTCATAATAATCAATAAAAGTGGATTTCTTTTCTCATCTCGGTTCAAAAACACCCCTTTTTACGACCGAAAGGTCAAAGCTTCTTCATCATCTCAAATCATTCAAACTCAAGGTGTTTATAACACATGATTTCTTAAAAACAATAATCTCAAATAGAGTTCAAAACTCATGTCTCAATATCATATTAAAACTTATCAAGATTCAAGCTTTACATCATAAACATATATAAATCCCTTCAAAATCTGGAAAATTCAGTTATAAGTTACAAAATATCATTATTCTCATATAATTCTGCTTCTAAAATATCAATAATATGATAATCTCGTGATAATCAATATGGGATATAAGTTCATGATTCAATATCATAGTAAAACATATGAAATCCATAAATTCATAAAAGAAAGTATTTTTTGGGCACAAGAACGAAAGAGTGTTCTTGTTGAAAAACCCCACATACCTTACAATTAAAGGTTTGAATGAATTTCCGAATGACGTAATGCTATTCACGAACATTTGGGTGTCCCTCGTAGCCTTCGTAACAGGGATTCTGAATATGTAAAAATTATAGAATTCTCATGGTTGAATCTCTAGCTATTGGAGTTTTTATGTTGAAACCCTAAAGGTTGTTCTTGGTTATTTTGAGAGAAAGTAAACTTATTTTGATGTTGTGGGAGTTTAATCCCGTGTTATATACATATATAGGGGTGTTTTTGGCACTTGGAAGTGAGGTATGCGGCGCACAACCCATGGCAGACCATAAGGTTTGTGTCATATACCTTATAAGTGTGCCTCGCACTCCCAATCGTACACATTTGGTTGGGCGGTGCATTGCCCATCGCACACCCTTATTGCCTCTCACAAAAATGGGCATAACTCTTCGCTTGGGTACCGAATTTTTGCGAAATTGGTATCGTTGGAAAGATAATTCAATTATATAAAATTTGATAGGTCTTGGGATGAAAAAATCCATGTATATTAAGATATATTCACTTTTGAAGTTAACCCTTGTAGAATGTCAAACTTTGGATGAATCAGTTGGTCTTAGCTCAACCTTGTTCTAGGTCATTGCTATAAACATTTTCCACCTCTAAACTACTCCATAGACTAGGATAATGATGATGCAACTTGTATTCATGTGAGAATCACTTGGATTAGATATTAGACGCGTAATATCGACGGTTGGAATTTTAGCACGAAAATATGGGTCATTACAAAATCACCTTTTGAGCTCTAAGATAGGAAATAAACTTTCTTTGGGTACTAAGGAACTCTCCTTCCATAAAATCATGAGTTCATTAGGAAATAGAAATTGACTTTTTAGGTCCTACAGTTCAGGGAAGAAAAGCATGTATGAAGCCAATCCATTCCAAAGATAACATCATAATCCACCATGTACAACTCTATCATATCCACAATATCTCCTTGTTATGAATAGACACCACAAAACCCCTATAGATTTTTCTAGAAACAATAAAAGCACCCTCAATAATAGAAATAGAAAAGTGATAGAAAATATTTTCCAAGACCAAAACCAAAGTGCACAGCCACATAAGAGGTCACATAGGATAGGGTAGAACTCGGATCAAGCAAACCATAAACACCATAAGAGAAGAGTTGTAACATACCAGTGAAAATATCTGGGGATGCCTCAGATTCCTGATAAGTAGCAAGTGTACAAAGGTGATTTCATCCATTATCGGTGCTTGATATGGTGCTCTTTAGTGCCAGAGTCAAAGAAGTGGCGATCGAGACCTTATTAGCTCTACTGGAAACTTTCTCTATAGAGAAATTTTTCTGTATATGACCAGGTTGACCATAATTAAAAGAACAAATTCCTCCCCTCTTCACAATAACCACGGTGAAGCTGCCCACAAAAATAGAAATATGGGTAAGGTGGGGATGACTGAGCTCCACTGTCTTTAGACTAGGCACCATGTGCCTTAGAACCACTACCATCCTTAAAATGACGATCACCCAAAGTTTTAGAATAAGGAGTATTAGCTGATAAATAAGAACTCCCCCAATTCTTCTTAGTACACTACCGATTATATCTCCCAGTGTTTTGCTAATATGCTCCCTACTTTAAATATCTAAACTTCTTGCTCTACCTCTCTCCCATCTCTATCTACTTTTTTCTCATCCTTCACCTTCTACATATAATCCATCAGCCAGGAGATGTTCATATCATTGTTCAATATTGTAGCCTTGCATTCCAACACCAAGTCATGAATCAAACCTAAAGCAAACTTTTTTATCGGGACCCCATATTAGATACTAACTTGGGAGCATAACGAGACATCTACTAAAATTTTAGGGCATATTTTCACAATCATATTACCCTACTTCAAGTTCACAAACTCTTCGTCCTTAGCCTTCCTTATCTTCTAAGGAAAAACATAATCAAGAAAGGACTCTGGAAACTCATCTCACACTTTTGGTTCAGCATTATCACCCCTTATCTCTTCCCACTCCCCATACCACTAGTAAGCCATATCTTTTAATTCATAAGCCACAAATTCCACACCTTCAGAATCTGCAGCATGCATTACCCTATAAACTTTCTTTATCTCATCAATAATCCCAAGAGGATCCTCCTCAACCTTATAAAATATAAAGGTTGGACGATTAAACCTTATAAGCTAGCCAACCCAGGTGACCTTAGATGAACAAATAGTAGAGCCAATATGATCAGATCGATGAGACTGAGAAGTCACCAGTTGAGCCAGCATATGAATAGACTGACGGAACTCTACAGTGGAGATATCTCTTTGAGGTGGCTGAGAATAAGAAACACTAGATTAGGAAGGATGAGGAGGACTATAGGTACTGGTGGACTCTAGTGGAGAAGTATTGTTAGGAGCAGGGACCCTAGATCGGGTCTGTACACCATAAATATGTCAAATTCCCTCTACATTTTCCTCAGGTGGGATAGAGTTTCCAGCAGAGTTTCTATAATTGTTAGATCTTTCGGGAGGCATGATTTGAAATGTAAAAAATCTAGGAGTTAGAGAAGTTTCAAGATAACTAGACTCTTTAGCCCAAAATAAAATACAAAAAGAGAAACACTCCTAAATTTCTTGTAGCTTTCCTCATATAAGTGTGGCGTGCTACACACCTCTAAAAAGGACTCTACTCAATACAACTTTGTGGACACCCAGTGACCCTAAACCATGTTTTGATACCAAACTTGTCATGACCCTAAATAGCACCTAGTTGTGATGTATCAAGTCTACCATGGGCTAGAGACCCCCCTTAGCTTAAACTTTAGGGCATAATAAAAATAGATAGTGGAAGTCAATTGATATAGCGATAAGAAGGATAAATAAACCAAGTAATAATTCTAAGAGTCGGACAAATAACCAAACCAATACTTGTCCACAAAGCCTCTAAATCAATAATATCAAACTAGGTCGGAAACTACCCCCGACCATGACAAAAGGAATTTCATAATTCCCAAAATATGAAAAGAAACCAAATGACATAGCAAGGCTTTTCGAAATATTGAGTCTCACTACTTCACGACAACCCAACCTACGCACGACACCACCTAACATCGCACATGAGTAATAAAAAACCCCTCATACCCTACATCATGAAATGATGCAGCATCCTGCGATGGTCAGTGGGGCAAGCACTGGCATGTAACTTGAGGAAATAGTACAAAGTAATGAACTTGTAAAAACTAGTCAAAAACCACATTCAAAATATTTGTATATACATATATAGGATGATGACATAGGGAAAAGGGTCATGAACATGAGAGTTTAAACCATTAGCTTAAAGAGTATAACTCGCTCTATCCTAAAGGCACCCACGGGCTATATGGATTCACTTCCCCTGCTAAAAGGGGTCCAGTGCATGTTAGTTGCAAAACCATGGAAAGGCTAAATATACAAAGGAAATAACTATAAAAAATGTAATATGTATCTAGGCATATAGTCATATAGACCTCCACGCTGGGAAACGTGGTTTCCAGTCTCTTTAAGCCCAAATTAAAATAGTTTGCACATAAACCCAACTACTAACCAAGGAATTATTTATTAAGGTATTTAACAACATGGAATCATCATGTCAATATTCTTGAAATCTAATTTCATAATGCTCAACCAATCCATGTAACTATTAGACTCCAAAGTTCTATTTAAATCCAAACCATTGCCACCAAGAGCAGTTCAAAATCATTTTAATTGCCATTTTCCTTTAATGCAATGAAATGTTCCAAAGGTAAGTTAAAGTGTGCAATTATCCATCATTCAAAATTAGCTTTACAATTGGGTTAAAGTTAATAATGTTATCAAGCCAAAAATCCATCAATTCAGGGAAACCCATGTCTCCCATTCAAATTATCATAATAATGTACCCACACTTATAAAAACATTAATTAGAACATGAATAACAAGTTTAAAACATGGGGAAAATAATTCAAGTAATAACCATCAAAACCTGTCAACCCAATTTCAAACCCAACAATTCAAATCGCATGAATAATGATTAAATAAATGTCATAATGTAGAATTCAAGTTAAGGATGTGAAACTATAATTCCCCAAAAGTACACCCTAGGTGCCACACGGTGCTTATAGTCCTGTGGGACCACAAGATAACCTATAAGTTGGTACCTGCAATGAGCACTGAATAATAATAACAAAATAACATAGGCAGAATATCTGAAGATGCCATAAGGTTTTAAATACTAAAACAGTTCTGTGTCATAAATATGGAAAATAACTGTCTGAAACTGATAAAATAAAGATAAACTGATGGGCTGTCTAAAATGTCTAAAAGCCTCTAAAACTAACTGAATAAGAGTTGATGATATAGGCCCCAACTAATTCCATCTAACACTGAACTAAAAGCATGAAAATAAATATAGTCTATCCTCAAAATATGAGGACTCACCACTGCAACAGATGATAATCTAGAAGGACTATGCGCGATCAAAAAACTGAGTATCCGAACATATGATATGATACATCATAACACAAGAAAAAAGAATTCCATAAGTACCTTGAATGTACTGGTATGCTAAATGAAGTAGGCTGACATGCATGGTTTCATGTGCATAAGTAATAACTGATGGAATGTATAGCATGAGGTACTAAATAGAATGTATAAAATCTGTAAATACTGAGAATGCATGAAATTTGTAGATACTGATAGATGCATGACCAAGCATAAAACATATTATGAATATAATACATAAACTGAAATACTGAAATACTAAAATCTTATAACTGAATATTAGATATTTGTATGCTATGGAAAAATAAATTGAAACTGAATTATTGAATTGATTACTAGACTGAAACTGTGGGAGCTATCATCAAACGGCATGCCCCAGTTAGCAAATTTGGGGTCCAACCTTTGATCTCAGTTTGAAGGGTGTTAGTACCATGCCATGTGTATTAACACTAGTAGTGTGGATCCACTATACCAATGTCTCGAAGGATTAGAGTGTCAAGACTAAACTGACGGGGACCCCTGAGAGGTAGTCAACCCTAAGTGATGGGTGAATTCTCATATTCTATACTGGCTACGTAGTTCTGGAACACAAAGACTACTACTAATAAATCTGCCTATCTGAAGGGGAAGCTTCCATCCCTGTACTCACTCGATGCTAAATCCTACTCCTAATTGAACTAACTCGGAATACTAGATTGTTATAAGTTTAATTGATTATGATAAATGACTGAACTAATAACACTCATAACATATTTCTGAAACTATTCTGAAGATAATGAAACTAAGTAAACAAGTATGTTTTTTGGGTATTCACAACCCTTAGGACTCGATAGCAATAATAGAAAAATAGAACTAAAGCTTCGGGAATATAATGTGAAAGCATTTATTTAACCTTTATTCTTGTAGGAATTTCATCAAACACTTGATGTTCATAGTTTAATCTAAGCATGGGAATAGTTTAAAGATTGTAGGAATAACATGATTTCAACATCAACATCACTTATTATGAATTAAATCAGCTAATAACATCATTAAAACAAGCAGGGTTTAATAACAATGACAATTTCATGGAAACATGGTGTAGAATTACAATTCACGGGAATTCATGGTTAAAATCACAATTAAAATCATGAAAACTTGTAAAGATCCCAACTTTGAATTTAAAATTGGATATTTAGACTCCATAGGTGAAAGGAACCCATAGATAAAGACTTAACATACCTGGGGTGATGAATTCGTGATAATTGATGGTGAATTCTTGAGTTTTGATCTTGAATTTTTAAAGGTTAGGGTTTTGTTCTTGAAAGATGGCTACCTTAATTTGAGAGAATTGTGAAATAATGAGCAAATAATGCTTTATTGGGACTTAAATCACGTGTTTTGACTGAGTGAGGTGAAGTTAAAGAACTTAAATAGCCTTGGACAAATTAAAACTCAGAACTGGAACTAGAAATCCCGATTTTGACACCTGGCGCGACGCGGTGCAATCGCATTAGCCCACTGGAAAAAGGATCATCTTGAACTGGAACCTTGTTGTGGTTCTGCATGATAACCTAAAGGCTATGGACTAACAAAAATGGACTCAAAAAACACAAAAACCAGCAAGCACATGAAGAGGAAACAACACTATAGAAGGAGATGAAGAAGAAGAAGAATTGCATGAAATTAAAGATAGATAGAAAGACCCTTACTTCTACCAAATGATTAACAAAAGATGGTGTATCAAACCATCAATCACACCTCATCAATAGAATTTCAAACCTTTCTCTTAGGTGACCCAAAGTACTAATACTTCCTCAAGCACACCTTTCTTGCAAACTTCCCAAGACAAGTGAAAAACCAATTTTAATGTTTAAGGGACCTAATTTTGGATTCTAGGGCTACATTAGAAGACTAAATATACAAATTAAGAGTAATGTTCAATATTATCAAAAGTCTAATTAAAATAGTATCTAGAGTGTCTATTTATACTATTACACAACGACGACTAAATTGCCCTTAATGAGGCTTAGGAAGAGGCACCCTTGGAGTGTGGTCTTTTGAAGTGTAAAGACCACTATACCCTTAATGAATAGGCGCCTATGTGATGTAGTGATCCCTCTTTCTGCTTAATTTGATCAAGGCTTTGAAAAGGCTCCAAAAGGGTCTTTAAGCACTTGCCAAATCTAAACTTGAACCTTCTACAAGACCTTGAAATCCTTGTGCTCCTTATGCTTGTATCATCCTCTCCATCTTGAAGGAATTTGTCCTCAAATTCAGATCTTGCAAAAACCAAAGACAGAGAAAAACAAACACGCAATCCTTCCGGTAGGAGGGTTAGTATTAGTACCACATTCATATCATCAACCCATAGTTGCTCACACTTGACATACACCCACATATCCTTCGTAGTTGACATAAAATCTTATCATAAAGGATACCAAAGACATGAATAGCATCAATATCAAAGATAAGTGAGCACGACCAGAAACCATAATCTTCACATCTCAAGAATATTCCGGTGTCAAATGGGAGCAAATGATAAAGGTTTAAGTCGAGATGGCCCACTCCTTTCACTATGTTACTAAGTTCACAATCATTCAAGGCATTACCCACCCCTAGGACAAACACAAGGTTACTATGAACAAGATTAATATAATGGATTTCATTACACAAGTTCAAAGAACCATGTTAAATATCAAGACCAGAATTCCTAGCATCAACAACTAACTTGAAAGTTTTCAACCACACTATTCTCATATCCAAGTAGTTAACTAATCTTAGGTGCACATGGTTTATTAAACATATCAAGAGAGCTGACAAGAGAAGAATCATGTACACCTTCATTAAAAAATTCTGAATCCTCTACATAAGGAATAACATGACAACAATTTGAGCTCAAGGAAATATCGGGAATAGCATCACTACCTCAGTTTGGACTAGGACAGTCCACTCCTTTGAAGCTTTCGGCCAAGAGTTATTTTAGGCCACTTTCATGTGAGATTTATTTTTAATCCTTCTTTGATAATTCATAAGCTTGAACCTACAAATAAGGAGAATCAAGGAGAGGTAAAATTCTATCCTTTGGGCTAGTGAGTATCGAGGGACCTTTGTGGGAAAGTCCCACAAATAAAGTTGTCTCCCCCTTTCCCCTCTCACAATCCGAAACCTTTTCTCTCTTTTCCTTCTTTCTTTTCTTATCCAACTTCTTGGTTTTATCTTGTATTCCATTCACACTAGATGGTGGAAGAGGAACAAAAGTGAATCTTCGACCACCATGCTCAAAGGTGTACTTTTTAGTCCTTCCAGCCAAGGACTTCCCAACAAAATTTGACATGCATGCATAGGGATTACATCACACATCACTTCATCATGATAATCCCCTATTTTAAATCTAATTGCACATTACCGTTTGACCTTCAATTCACAATACATGTTTAACCATTAAAGCTTATATGGGTTCTAGTGAGGGATAGTGGGTAATTTCAAGTGATCAAAAAAAGTGACACTAACAATGTTCACACCACTCCCACTATCTTTAATCATGGAACTCACACTTCCTTTAATAAGGAACTTGGTATGAAAGAGGTTCTCTCTTAGATCATCCAAGACCTTACTAAACAAAGTCCTCCAAACCACATAACTAGGGACATCACATTCCCCTTCATAAGGCAACACTTCTTCTTCACTTACCTCTTGAGTTTTGGGTTCTAAGAACTCTCCATCTTGAGATTTGTCATCTTTCCCATCGATTACTAATTCAACTTCTTCACCGAGATAGTATAACCTACCTTCCCTTAGGATCACATTTCTATGTGTAGCACACTCACTTGCCCGATGACCTCAACCTTAAAACTTGAAACATTGTAAGCCCTTAGATGAAGTAGGAAGAGAATTCGGCTTCACCTCCAACTTTGTAGATTGGTATAAAACTTGCTTGTTTGAGATTTGAGAAGAAGGAGAAGATGAAGAAGATTTGTTTTTGTTCCAATCCAAAGTCAAGGGGCTTACCTCTTTGTTCTTGTAAGACGACCTCTCTTTGTTATCTTTTTCAATCTTCATGGCTGCTTGGAAGAATTCAACCATGATTCCAAAGTTGTGAAGAGTCAAATGGGATGATATGTCCTTGTTCAATCCAACCTTGAAGCAAATAACATCATGTACGAATTCTTCATCTCTATGATCAAGCATCAAAATGAGTTTCTGAATTCGTCATAATAGGCCATGACACTCTTGCTTCCTTGCTTTAGATTGTAAATATTGTCAAGAAGTTCATGTATATATTGTTTCGGTACTTACCTCTCTCTCATTACTCTTTTCAAGTCTTCCCAAGGAGGTGGTTGGCCACCAATCAAGATATTCTCGAACCTCTTAGAGTAATCCCACCAAGTGTTGGCATATCCTTCAAAGTGTCCAATGGCGTAACAGTGTTTCTTCTCCTCGGTTAAGTCATTCACTTGGAACAACTTTTCACAAGAATATTCCCAAGCTAAGTACTCCTCGAGATCACTTTCTCCCTTGAAGATAGGAATGCCAACCTTGATTGAATTAATGTCAATGTCTCAAATTGTTGGTTGATCAACATGCTCATGCCTTGCATCTTTCCCTTAGAATCTACCATAAGGTCCCCTTTGCTCATATCTTCCCCTCTCTTCTTCATCAAACCAATAAGCATCATGAGGAACTTCATAACCTTCTTGCTCCCCTCTACCATATCCTCTATTTGGATGGGTGGGTTTCGGATTTAAGGCCTTTGGGAAGTGGGTTTGGTCTTTGATTATTTAGGACTTGAACTTATGGTATTGGAGGTGGTGGATGGTAAGGTCTTTGGTCCATGTGATTTGACATTTGGTAAGTGGTATGTTGTGGAGGTATTTGGTTCGGATATGGTGGTGAAGTTTGAGTTCCAAGTCCTTCTTGTTGGACTTGGTACATTTGGGAATGTAGTAGTCTTTGTAGGGTTAGGTTAGGAGAGATTTGGGATTGTTTTAGTGGCTATTTTTTTGGAACTCTTCGAGGGTTAAGCATTTGGTGTAGGGTATCGGGTGTTATATTCTTGGAAGAGTTATTAGCTTGGACACTAGAGGATACATGGTAGGGATTAGGAGTAGAAGGTCATGAGTTCCTCATACTTTCAACACAATCAAGTCTTCAACTAAAAGTGCAAATTTTACCCTTCATAGTCACCATTTCACTTCTTAAGGCATCAACATTACTCTTCCATTCACTCCTCAAAGTATCATTACTATCCTCCACCTTTTGGGAAAAGGCATCACTACTATTCTTCATTTCTCGGCCCAAGGTATCAATCTGAGCCATCAAGGTCCAATAACATCATTCCCCAAAGATTGGGAAGTAGTTCCTTTAGATTCCATGTCAAATGTACCTAAAAGAATAAAAAAACATCAAGCAACCAACCTACTAAATGATCAAATAAGTTAGTTCAAAAGCCTCACTTCACTCACACTCAACCTCACCTCACACTTGGCCTCACAAGTATTGGAGAATCGGAAATACTTTGCAAGTTAATTAAGAGGTGAGAAGCTTTGGTCCATAATAGATCTTTGTTTGAAATGACTCAAATAAAGTGATGTACGAACTTGAACCAACAAAATACTGTCTTAAAAATGAGAAAAGCACACAAAAACCAAAGATACGAAATAAACGAACTCTAGACTAATTACCAACCTAGTAGGTACTTACTAGTTTGCTAATTAGTGATACAATTAGCTTAAAAGAAACTAGAATAAAAAATTAGAAACTAGGAAATCTAATTTTAGAGTCGAATTTTGGTTGAGCACAAGTGATGGCATGACACTACGTGGTTGGTTGTCACTTTTCAAATTTTCAATTTTCCCAATTCTTTGTTTAGGCCAAGCACTCCTTTAGGGATGAAAGGATTTCTGTTTTAGAAGAAAAATGGAGGTTTTTGAAGCCTTTTTGGAGATTCAAATTAATTCAAAATGAGTTGGTCCCCACCTTGTACTTTCAAGTGTACTTGTTTGTCCCCTTGTCCCATCCTCCTTTTGGAAGAATAAAATATTCTTTGAATATGCTTTTGGACTAACAACTTTTTTACTCTCTTTCTTCCATTTTTTGGATCAAACAACACCCTTGAACATTCTTCTTTACTAAAATATGAATATCATGGAAGAACAATATGAATATTCAAGTGTTGACCAAGTTTGACCACCAAGCAAATGAGCTCTAAATCTGATTTTTTTAGATCTAGGTTCCTTATGCCAAAACAAACTCAACCCACTAAAATTCAGCCACGAATGAAGTCACCAACACAAACCCAAAACGTCACCTTCTCCAAAAAGCTTCAAACAATCCACAACAATGGTGGATCTAGCTCAAAATCAACCAATCTTCACTCTAAAAGTAGATGTAGACTCCCTAGGAACTTGAGAGCAATGATCTAGTGCAAGAAACTTCAAAAATACAATAAAATCTTGTAGATCTAAATTGGAAAATTCGGATCAACAACAAACACACAAGACCACACTTTTTTTTGTATTTTCTGATTTTGACCCTTTTTTGTTGAGATTTTCTAAATAAGAACACTAAAACCAAGATGTAGGAATGTTGGAACAAACCTAACTAAGGTTTGATACCAAACGATAGCCTAAAGGCTCTGAACTAACAAAAATGGACTCACAAAACACAAAAACCAGCAAGCACATGAAGAGAAAACAACACAATAGAAGGAGATAAAGAGGAAGAAGAATTGCATGAAATTAAAGATAGATAGAAAGAACCTTACTTCTACCAAATGATTAACAAAAGATAGTGTATCAAACCATCAATCACACCACATCAATAGAAGTTCAAAACTTCCTCTTAGGTGACCCAAAGGACTCACACTTCCTCAAACACACCTTTCTTGAAAATTTCCCAAGACAAGTGAAAAACCAATTTCAATGTTCAAGGGACCTAATTTCGGATTCTAGGGATATACTAGAAGACTAAAGCTACAAATTAAGATTAATGTTAAATATCATCAAAATTCTAATGAAAATAGTCTCTAAAGTGTCTACTCATACTATTACAGAATAATGACTAAATTGCCCATAATGAGGCTTAGGAAGAGGCGCCCTTGGAGTGTGGTCTTTTGAAGTGTAAAGACTGCTATACCCTTAATGAATAGGCACCTATATGATGTAGTAATCCCTCCTTCTATTCAAATTTATCAAGTCTTTGAAAAGGCTCCAAAAGGGTCTTCAAGAACTGGCCAAACCTAAACTTGAACCTTTTACAAGACCTTGAAATCCTTATACTCCTTGTTCTTGTATCACAGTGCCATTGCGATACCCCATTGAACGCGAATTTAGCCTTTAGTGGGACGTGGTGCTATCGCAGTGATCTAGTGGAAAAAGGATGAATGTAAAATAGTACATCAACGTGATGTTATGCTTATCGTGATGGCACAATGGAAAATGAAAAACGTTAACTTGGTCATCACCATGACGCTGGATACTATTTTATACTAAAAGCACCATAACTTCTCACCTGAATATTGAATTTAGGAAAAATTGGTATTGTTGGAAAGTTAATTCAATTTTCTATAATTTGGTGTGTCTTGAGCTAGAAAATTCTTAGTAGAATAAAAGATATGTTCGTTTGAAGTTGACTAAAGCAACATTCTTCTCGAAAACTCAATTGGTAAGGACTATTTTGATTTGTCCAATAGCTAGGAGTTATTTGAGGCCTTAATATAACTCAATCTCACTTATAAAACTATCAAAGAACTATGTTGTACAATGTATGATCTTGAAACATGGTGCTAACAGTAGTTTGGATTTTTGGGGTATTGCAATATCTCCCCCTTGAGAACATTCACCCTCGAATGATACTGGTTAAGCAGATTGAACTGAGGGACTTTGGTTACATGCTGAATATATGTGATTACATGACTGAGTCTTAACATGATACATGAAAAAACTAGTTCTGTGAATGCTTGACTAACGTGTGAATGATATAGAGCTGAAACTGAGCATGGAAAAGAGGAATTCTAAGAAGATCATTACCTTAAGCTGAATCTAAGCTTGTAGAGAAAAGATGAAGGTACTTGGTATGCATATCTACTTCTTCTTCCCAAGTGGCTCCCTCAATGGAATGATTTCGCCAAAGAACCTTAACTAGAGAAACTTCTTTGTTCCTTAGTCTACGAATTTGTCGATCAAGGATCTTGACTAGAATTTCTTTGTAAGAAAGGTTGTTCTGAACATCTACACTTTCTAAGGGAACACCTACAGCTGGTTCACCAATACACTTCTTCAACAACTAGACATGGAATAGTGGGTGCACTGATGCTAAGTCTGTAGGCAACTCAGCTCATAATCTACCTTTTCAAAATGGCTCAAAATTCTATAAGGGTCAATATATCAAGGGCTAAGCTTCCCCTTCTTACTAAACCTCCTCATTCCTTTCATGGGAGAGATCTTTAGATACGCTAAATCACCAACCTCAAACTCAAGATCCTTTCTTCTCACATATGCATAAGACTTTTGTTGGCTCCAGGCTGCCTTAAGCCTCTCCCAGATTAACTATACTTTCTCCAAAGCATCAAAAACCAAGTCAGGCCATATTAAAATGGTTTCACCTATCTCAAACTAACCTATCAGATGCTACATCTCCTTCTATATTAATCCTCAAATCGAGCTATTTGATTACTAGAATGGTAGTTGTTATTATACGCGAATTCAATCAAAGACAACTGGTCATCCCAACTTCCTTTAAAGTCAAATACACACTCTCTCAACATATCCTCAAGGGTATGAATGATCCTTTCTACTTGACCATCTATTTGAGGGTGAAAGGTTATACTGAGGTGAACTTGGGTGCCAAGACCCTTCTGAAAGGCCTTCCAAAAATAATAGGTAAACTGAATACCTCTATCTGAGATGATAGATAGTGAAACACCGTGTAGCCTAACCAACTCTTTGAGATACAATTTATCATATTCCTCGGCTTAATAAGAAGTATGAACTGGTAAGAAATGGGCTAATTTGGTCATCCTATCTATGATGAACCAAATTATATCATGCAATTGATGAGTACAAGGCGAAGCAGTCATAAAATCCATGTTCACTTTCTCCCACTTTTAAGTGGAAATATTAAACTCCTGTATAGACCCACATGGTTTCTAATGTTCAATCTTAACATGCTGACAAGTGGAGAACTTAGCCACAAACTCTACAATATCCCTCTTTATCCCACTTCACTAATAGATTTCTCATAGATCACGGTACATCTTTATGGCCTCTGGATGAATCGAGTAATGCACACTATGAACTTCAACAAGAATTTACCATTTGAACTCATCAACACACGACACACACAGTCTACCCTGGCAATGAAACAATTCATCTCCCTCTTGGGAGAAAACCTCTACTTTCTTCTCTTTGACTGACTCCTTCAACTTCACCAAACTAGGATTCTTATCCTACTTTTCTTTCACTTTGGCAACCAAAGAAGATTCCAAACTATTTTGAATCCAAACAGTACCCTCATCTGAATCAACCAAACGAACACCTAATCTGGCAAGCTGATGAACTTCTCTAACTAACATCTTTTTAGCACACATGGACAGCACTACCCATTGATAATCTACTTAGGGGATCTGCCACAACATTGGCCTTGTCCTAATGATACAAAACACTCATATAATTATCTTTCAATAATTCTAACCATCTTCTTTGAAGCAGATTCAAATCCTTTAGTGAAAAGGCATACTACAAGCTTTTGTGGTCTGTGGACACATCAACATGCACCCCATACAAATAATACCTACAAATCTTTAAGGCAAACACAACAGTTGCTAACTCAAGATCATGGGTAGGGTAATTCTTCTCACGGGTCTTAAGTTGTCTAGAGATATAGGTTATAACCTTACCCTTCTACATCAAAACTCACCCTAAACCAACTCTAGATTTATTACAGTACACAACAAACCCATCTAAACTATCTAGCAACGTCAAACTTGGGGTTTTTGTGAGTCAAGTCTTCAACTCCTGAAAAGTCTTCTCATACAAATCTGACCACTTAATCTTAACTTTATTTTGAGTCAATATAGACATTGGAGGATGCAATAGATGAAAACCATTCAACAAACCACAAATAATAGCCAGCCAAACCCAAGAAACTCCTGATATCTGATGGAGAGATAGGTCTGAGCTAGTTTCTCACTGCCTTAATATTTTAAGGATCAACTCTAATGCCATCATCAGAAATAATCTGGCCAAGGAATTCTACTGATCTTAGCCAAAATTTGCACTTAGTAAATTTAGTGAACAACTGATGGGCTCTAAGAGTCTACAATACTACTCTGAGATGGTTTGCATGATCATTTTTATTACGGGAATATACAAGAATGTCATCAATGATAACTATGATGAATATGTCCAAGTACTGCTTGAAAACTTGGTTCATCAAGTCCATGAAGGTTGTTGGGGCATTTGTGAAACCAAAGGACATGACTAGAAATTCAAAGTGACCATACTATATTTTGAAAGTCATTTTTAAAATATCACATTCTCTGACTTTGAGCTAATGATATCCAGATCTAAGGTCTATCTTAGAGAAATAACTGGCACCCTGAAGTTGGTTGAACAAGTCATCAATTCTGGGGAGTGGATATTGTTTTTTATTATGACTTTGTTCAACTGACGGTAGTCAATACATATTCTAAGATAACTATCTTTCTTACGTATAAATAGGACTGTTGGGCCCCACAAAGAGATGCTGGGTCTGATGAATCCCTTATCTAGGAGATCTTTCTATTGTTCTTTCAACTCTTTGAGTTTTGCTGGTGCCATTCTATATGGTAGGATAGAGATAGGCTGGGTATTTGGAAGAAGGTCTATTTCGAAGTTAATTTCCCTTTTGGGAGGAACTCTGGGAAGGTCTTCAAGGAATACATTTGGAAATTCCCTCACTACTAAAACTGACTCAAGAGTTGGTGCCTTATAATTTGAGTCTTTGACTCGGATAAAATGATAAATATACCATTTGGATATATTTATTCGAAGTAAGTAGACTCAGTATCATTCGAGTCTATTTCAGTATCCAGTTCAGACCTCAGTAAATCCAGTTAGTTAACAGAATTTAATAGTGTTTCGTCAGTCAGCGGAACTCAATAAACTCAGTTTAGTTCAGTTAGACAGTATAATCAGTAATAGCTCAGTCAAGTATAGTATGAAGAAGGAATCAGTTTAGTGTCTATTCAGTTGGGAGTAGGATTCAGCACCAAGCAAACCTAGGGATGGGGGCATTCCTACCAGTAGTGGGTTTGACCCTTAGTATCAATCTCTACATTACATAACTACAAAGCTAATGTAGGTTAAGATATCTTTATTATAGACTAGGGTTGATACATCTCATATGATTTTTCCTACCAGTGAGGGTTGATGAAATAGCTTCCTGTCAGAGGGTTAACTCATTGTTGTCTTTACCTGTGGTACGGTACTAATACCTTTCTAACTGGGGTTACAGGTTGGACCACAATCTATTCAAAAAGGGGTATGTTAGTTAAATGATTACCTTCCATGGTCTTATCTTCAGTCTCTAAAATAGAACTTAGTTTAGTTCTACAAAAATCAGGACTACCAGACATAGTCACTCAGTTCAGTATGGAACACAGAATGGGTCCATAGAATCAGGACTGTCAGACACAGTCGCTCAGTTAATATTAATACAGTATGAGTAAAATTCAGATATTAGTAAATTAGTAATTCAGAGCTCAGTATCAAGTATTATCATGACCTCAGTTATAGTTTATGTATTCATGCATGTACTCTCATTCAGTTATACTCATGTTATTCGGTCAGTATTTTTCATGCATATGAACCCATACATCTCATCCTACCTTACTTAGCATACCAATATATTTAATGTACAAAACATACCTTTCTCTTACCCTATGATGTCGTATATCAAAGGTGCAAACGCACGGGCTCCCGATCATACTTAGCAGCCCGATCCATAAGCAACAGACTTATGGTGAGTCCTTATTGTTCGAGGATAGATTTATTATACTAGTATTTCAGTACTCAGTTTATTTTAGTAGTCAGAGTTAGTTAGGGACTTTTCCCATCATCTCCTTTTTAAGACAGTAGAATCTTTCCAGACTAGAGTATTTCATTCAGATGTATCAATATTCAGTTTTTAGTACTCAGTATTAATTTATAGTTTTGAACATTATGGCAAGTTTCCACCTAATTTTCACATAATACAATATCATTATTCAGTTATTGCAGAAGGTACCAATCATGGGTTAGCTTATGGCCCCTCGGGATTATGAGCATCGTGTTGCATCCAGGGTATAGACTTATGGTATTACAAACTTGAGTCTAAAGTTCAACACAATCCTAGGAAGTCTAAAATCCATATCTAGTAGAGTCTTGTACATGGGTGTGTAGTACGCCACACTTACGAACAGGGGGCTATTAGATATTTTAGAAAATGTTTCCCTTCTTTTAGTATTCATATTATGCAAGTAAGCATGAGCTCGAGTCAAGCTCTCAGTCTAACCCTTTCTCTCCTTTTTATTTATAGAACATGCCTTCTAAAAATAATAATGAAAGGAGAAACAAAAATCAGTCATCACCTCAGCCCATTTAGGAAGATCCCCTGGACGAACATGTCTCCCACACTAAATTCAGAGCATCTTTCCCTACCCTACCTCATTCTGTGGCAACCCAAAATAGATACCTAGCTGTCGTTCTAGCCAACCTAGTACCCAATACTGATGCATTTAGGATTTGGGATTTTACCCAAATGAACCCTCTATCTTTTACCAGGTCAAAGTCATTTGAGGACCTACAAGAATTTCTTGATCAAGTCCAGAAGGTTACAGATATTATAGGGGTAACAGCTAGTGAGAGTATTAAGTTAGCTATATATCAGTTGTAGGATGTGGCTCACTTATGGTTCAAATAGTGGAAAGCAGAGAGGACTGTAGATATAAGGCCCATAGAATGAGAGGAGTTTGTTGTTGCTTTTCTAGATAGATTCTTTCTGCTAAAGTTGAGGGAAGTAAAGGTTTTGGAATTTATAAATTTGAAGTAGGGCAACATGATGGTACAATATATACTCTCAAGTTTACTCAATTAACTGGATACACACCTCATATAGTAGCAGATAAAAGATTTAAGATAAGTAAGTTTGTGTCTGGTGTGTCTAATAATGTGGTCAAGGAGTGTAGGACTGAAATATTGATTAAGGAGATAGATATATCCAGGATCATGGTCCATTCTTAGCCGATAGAGGAGGCTAATAATAGGGAGAAAGAGAAGGAGAACAAGAGAGCAAAAATAGGTAGTTTTAACTTCTCTCAGCCTAAGTCAGAGGGTGGGAATTGTTCTAAGTTCTGCCCAAAATCCTTAGTTGTACCTCTGTCCTCTGCTAGTGCTTTCATTCCAAAATTCAGAGATGGTAATAGAGATAGGGTGTTAGGAATCAAACCATATGATAGTGTTTATAGTGCTCACACAAATCCTCTCTTCTAGAAGTATGGAAAAAACCATCATGGTGTCTACAGAGATTGCAATGATGTATGCTTCGAATGTGGCAAGACAGGCCACAGAGTTAGATAGCATCCTTAAGTAGGTTCGTAGAGTCAGTATAACTATCCCTTAGCTCATTTCGGTCATCCAAATTAGTAGGGTGCCTCTTCTAGTGCCACCAGTGGGAAACACCCAAACAGACTCTATGTATTTCAATCCTAAAAGGACTAGGAAAGTTCTCCTAATGTGGTCACTGGTACATTACAATTTTAACATTTTCATGTTTATGCTTTTCTAGATCCAGAAGCTTCTTTGTCCTTTGTTACTCCTTATATAGCTGTTGACTTCAGATTCAGTCCTAAAATCCTAGTAGAGCCTTTCTCAATCGCTACCCTAGTAGGTAAATCTATCAAGTCCGGTAGGTAGACAGGAACTGTTTGATTATGGTATTTCAAAATTCACTTCAATAGACTTAGTCGAATTATAGATGATCGATTTTAATGTTATTCTTATCATGGATTGGCTTCATTCCTGCTATGCCTCAGTCAACTGCAGAAACAAAGTTGTCCAATTTTAGTTTTTGAATGAGCCCATCCTAGAGTGAAGAGGTAGTACTTTAGCACTTAGGGGTTAGCTTGTTTCCTACCTTAGGGAAAGGAAAATAATATCTAAGGGATGTGTCTACCATCTCGTCCAAGTCCAAGACTCTAGATCAGAAACCCCTACTCTTGAGTCAGTATTAGTAGCATGTGAATTCCCAAATGCATTTCCCAAAGATCTTCCCGGAGTTCCTCCTGAAAAGGAAATTAACTTTTGAATAGACCTTCTTCCAGATACTCAGCCCATATCTATTCTATCATATAGAATGGCTCTAGCAGAACTCAGAGAATTAATGTAATAGTGGAAGGATCACCTAGATAAGGTATTCATCAAACCCAGTGTGTCCCCATTGGGTGCACCAGTTTTACTTATGCCTAAGAAAGACAGTTCTCTCAGAATGTGTATTGACTACGGTCAGCTAAATAAAGTCATGGCTAAGAACAAGTATCCACTTCCTAGAATTGATGACTTGTTTGACCAACTTTAGGGTTCTAGTTACAATTCTAAGATAGACCTCAGATCAGGCTATCATCAACTTAGAGTGAAAGAATATGACATTTCAAAGACAAATTTCAGAACTTGGTATGGTCACTTTAAATTCTTAGTCATGTTCTTTGGTCTTACCAATGCCACAGCAGATTTTATGGACTTGATGAATCGTGTGTTCAAGCAGTACTTGGACATATTCGTCATAGTCTTCATAGACGATATCTTTGTTTACTTCCATAGTGAGCATGATCATGCAGACTATCTCAAAATAGTATTGCAGACCCTCAAAAATCATCAACTATTCACCAAATTTAGTAAGTGCAAATTTTGGCTAAGTTTAGTAGCTTTCCTTGGCCATATTATTTCTGGCTAGGGCATTAGAGTTGATCCCCAAAAGACTGAAGCAGTAAGAAACTGGCCCAGACCTATCTCTCCATCAAATATCAGGATTTTCTTAGGCTTTACTGGTTATTAACAATGGTTTGTTGAGGATTTTTGTCTATTGCATCCTCTATGTCCATATCGACTCAGAAGAAGGTCAAATTTTAGTGGTCAGATTCTTACGAGAAGAGTTTTTACGAGTTGAAGAATCGAATCATCTCAGCTCTAGTGTTAACTTTACTAGATCATTTAGAAGGCTTTGTTGTGTATTGTGATACTTCTAGAGTTTGTTTGGGGTATGTTTTGATGCAGAGAGATAAGGACATAGCCTACTCCTCTAGACAGCTTAAGCCCTATAAAACAAACTATTCAACTTATAATCTTGAGTTAGCAGCAGTAGTTTTTGCCTAAAATATTTGGAGTCACTACGTATATGGTGTGCACGTTGATGTGTTCACTGACCATAAGAGCCTACAGTATGTGTTCTCTTAGAAAGACCTAAACCTCCATCAGAGAAGGTGGTTGGAGTTGTTAAAGTACTATGACATGAGCGTCTTATATCATCTGAGTAAAGCCAATGTAGTGGATGATGCCTTTAGTAGGATGTCTATGGGTAGTATTGCTCACGTGGATGATGGTAGGAAGAAGTTAGCTCAGGATGTTCATCAGTTTGCCTGGCTGGGTGTCTGCTTAGTTAATTCAGCAGAAACAAATGTATAGGTGCAAAGTATCTCTAATCATCTCTGGTTTTTGAGGTGAAGGAAAAACAGGGTAGGGATCTCAACCTAGTTAAGTTGAAAAAATCAGTCAGAAATTAAAATATAGAGGTTTTCTCCCAAGGGGGAGATGGGATGGTGGATGACCTAAGATAGTCGATTCTTGAAAAAATGCATGGTGTGTGTTACTTTATTCATCCAGGGGCCACTAAGATGTACCATTATTTGTGGGAGATCTATTGGTGGAGCGGGATAAAGAGAGATATTGCAGAGCTTATGTCTAAGTGTTCAACAAGTCAGCAGGTTAAGATTGAGCACCAGAAACCTATCTTATTGGTGATTATATGTATTTGAAGATCTCTCTTACAAAAGGAGCGAAGAGGTTTAGCAGGAAGGGGAAGCTCAGTCCTCGATATATCAGTCCTTACTGAATTCTCAATCATTTAGAAAAGGTAGCTTACGGCTTGAGTTTCCTTCAAACTTAGCTTCATTCCACCCAGTATTCCATGTCTCCTTGCAAAATAAATGCCTAGATGATCCAGCAGTTGTAATCCCTGTAGGGTGTATCTACATTTAAAACAGCCTCTCTTATGAGGAGATTCCAGTCAAAATCCTTGATTTCTAGCTTCCCGAACTGAGGAACAAAGAGGTCCCTCTAGTCAAAGTTCTCTGGCAGAACTAGTCAATTGAGGGAGCTACTTGGGATGCAGAAGCAGATATGCGGACCAAGTATCCTTACCTCTTCGCCACAAATTTAGACTCAGCCTGAGGTAATAATTTTCCCTTGAACCTACTCTATTTCATGCTCAGATTTTCTTTATAAACTTGGTATCAGCTACCATTGCAGATCCAGTTATACATTCATGAGTCTGTTCAGTCAGATATTCATACATCAGATATACATGTTCAGTATAAGAGACTCAACTTATCATCAATCCTAGCCATGTACTCATTCATCAAATTTACATGTTTTGTATGAAATTTCAACATATCAGGAATGTCAGTCATGAAATCATAGTTCTTTCATGCATGTCCAGTAAACAAGTTCAGCTAGTCAGTATTCCCAGCTTAGCCAGTCTCATTCGAGGACGAATATTCTCAAGGAGAGATATTGTAAGACCCCACAAAATCCTAAGCTTATCTCAGACCATTAAAGCTCGTTAATGGGTCCAAACTTAGAAAATTTTAGCTAAGTTTTCATACTTAGTGTTATTTTATCCTTCGTAAGTTGGCGACTCTATTTCCTGACCCTTATGACCTTTAAATATAGAATTTTAGGTTAATTCAGGAACAGCAATATCAGTAGGTGTTCTCAGAAAAGTTCTGAATTTTTTGGACTTCATTTGAAACACATTCGAAAGAACAAACCAGTGGATTGATGCGATCAAGATGCGCTAGATTGCCGATCGCATTGATGAGTATTTTTCCCCAGCTCCCAGTTCTAATTCCAGTGAACTAACGCAGACTCGATATAGTGTGTTGGTCATCTCATCGATGCCAATGACGTGTCATGTTGATCTGCGCATCGCTAAATCAGTTTATAGTCATTAAAAAGTCGTATTCTCAGGGGCAATTGGGCTTTTTTCCACCTTATGTCCGCCCCCAAAACAAAAAATTAAGCCCTTTTAAAGGCAAAATTCATTCCCTATTTAGAATTTACTCAAGAACAAAAACCCTATGAGATCAAATTTCAAACACAAGGCTTAAGATTTCACCATCATTCTTCAAGAATTTAGCAACCAAGGTATGTGAAGTGTTCATCTAAGGGTTTCCTTCTACCCTTGGAGTTTAAGAAACTCTTTCTAAACACAAGTTGATTGATTTCATGGATTTCATGTTGGATCTTGAATTTATTAATGATTATGATGTTAATGGTGATCTAATTCCATGATTTGTCGCAAGTTCATGCATACTAGTTTAATTGTGAATTGAATTTTGTGAACTACATGTCAAACTCTTGAATTGCAAGCTAAATGTAGAATCCATGATATTACTACATGTTTATTGATATATGAAATACCTATGCTCCCCAAATGTTTGTCAAAATGCTTATGTGATTAGACTAGTGCAAGCATAACATGTTATTGTGTGATATCAATCATGCACAAGCTCTTGTATAATAAGCGTTTGACCAAAGATGTCTTAGTGAATGTATTATTAGCAAACTAGTACCATAATACTACTAAAGTCATCCAGTGATTTACTTTTCATGTTATCGAGTCTTGGGGGTATTTAATACCCGATAATTTAGCTGCTTACCTAGATCCAGTGTCAGTTATAGAATAATCTCAGTCATGTCATGATCAATAGTACTCTCAGTCAGTTATAGAACTCAGGAAAAACTCAGTAGACTCGGTATCAGTCTAGTCTAGTTCAGTATCCAGTTCAGACATCAGTAAATCTAGTTATTTAATAGAATTCAGTAGTGTACCATCAGTCAGTGGAACTCAGTGAGCTCAGCGCAGTTCAGTTAGACAGTATAATCAATAACAGCTCAGTCAAGCCTAGTTTGCACTCGGAATTAGTTTAGTGTCTATTTAGTTGGGAGTAAGATTCAGCACCGAGCAAACCTAGGGATAGGGGCATTCCTGCCAGCAGAGGGTTTAGCCCTTAGTAGCAATCCCTGCATTATCGTAATTTGTAGCTAGTATAGGTTGAGATATCTTCCTGCCATACTAGGGTTGATACATCTCATATGAGTTTTCCTGCCAGTGAGGGTTGACGAAAAAGCTTCCTGCCAGAGAGGGTTAACTCACAGTTGTCTTTACCCATGGAACGGTACTGAAACTCTTTCAACTGGGGTTACAGTTTAGACCCTAATCTATTCAGAAAGGGGCATGTTGGTTAGATGATTACCTCCCACAGTCTCAGTTTTAGTCTCCAAAATAGAACTCAGTTCAGTTCTACAAAAATCATGACTATCAGACACAGTCACTCAATTATGTACGAAACATAGAATAGTTCCACAGAATTAGGACTATCAGATACAGTCACTCAATTAGCAGTACTACAGTGTCAGTAAAGTCAGATATCAGTAAATCAGTAATTCAGAGCTCAGTATCCAGTGTTTTCATAACCTCAGTTATAGTTTACGTATTCATACATGTACCCTCGTTTAGTTATAATCATGTTAGTCAGTCAGTATTGTTTATGCATATGAACCCATGCATCCCAACCTTCCTCACTTAGCATACCATTATATTCAAAGTACTGACACATACTTTTATTTTATGTTGTGATGTCTTATATCATAGGTTTAAACGCACGGGCTCCCGATCATACTTAGCAGCCCAATCCATTAGCAGCAGACTAGTGGTGAGTCCTCATTATTCAAGGATATAATTATTATTCCAGTATTTCAGTAATCAGTTTACTTCAGTAGTCATAGTTAGTTGGGGATCGGTCCTATCAACTCTTTGTTCAGACAGTAGAGGCTTTCAAGACTAGAGTATTTTAGATAGATAAATTAATATTTCATTTTTAGTACTCAGTATTTTGTTATATTTTTAAACCTTATGGTAAGTTTCCACATAATTTCTGCATAATAAAGTATCATTTTCAGTTATTATTGCAGGTACCAATCATGGATTAGCTTGTGGTCCCTCAGGATTATGAGCACCATGTAGCGTTTGGAGTACAGACTCGGGGCATTACACCTACTAGGATAGACACTGAAAAAGGCTCTGATAAGATTTTGGAACTGACTCCAAAGTTGATAGCTATATAAGTGGTTACAAAAGAAAGAGAAGCTCCAGGGTCTAGTAAAGCATAGACATATAAATGAAAGACTTGCAACATACCAGTAACTACGTCAGGAGAACTTTCCTGATCTTATTGGGACTGAAGTGCATAGATCTTATTCTGACGCTGATCACTAGTAGCACTGGAAGCGGCACCCTACTAAGTTGGGTGACTGGCTGGAACCGATGACTGATGGGACTGGCCCTGTTGACAAAAATCCCTACCTTTATGAACAACTACCCAACACTCCCAAATCTGATGGCCTGGCTTTCCATACCCAAAGCATACATCACAGCTAGCTCTACACTTACCCTGATGGTTTCTACCATATTTCTAGCAAAGAGGATTTGAACGACCACTATTTACACTACCTTGGGACTTAGAGCCTGGCACCCTATCTCGATTGTTATCTCTAAATTTGGGTACTGGGGCACTAGATAAATATAGAGTTAGGACTGAAGATTTCTGATGTAAATAAGGACGATTGCCGCCTTTTGACTTTGGCTAAGTAAAATTAAAGCTACCTTTTCTATCCCTTTTGTTCTTTCTCTTCTTCTCTCTATTCTTCTACTCCTCAATCTGTTGACCATGCAACATAAGTCTAGATATGCCCATCTCCTTAATTAATATCACAGTCCTACACTCCTTGACCACACTATCAGATACCCCAGACATGAACTTGCTCATCTTATACCTACTATCAGCTAACACATAGGGAGCATACCTAGCTAGCTGAGTAAACTTAAGGGAATAAGCCTTTACACTCATGTTACCCTGTCTCAAGTTGATAAACTCTAACACTTTGTCTTTTCTCAGCTCCTATGGGAATAATCTATATAAGATGGATATAGAAAACTCTTCCCACTCTAAAGGCCTTGCATTTGTGCCTCTATCCCCTTTCTACTACTTAAACCAGGTATGGGCCATATCCTACTGCTGGTAGACAGCTAACTCAACACTCTCACTAGCAGTCACCCCCATAAAATCTATTACCATCTAGACCATGTCTAAGAATTTCTATGGATCCTCTTAAGATTTGGATCCCAAAAACAGAAGAGGATTCATTCGAGCAAAGTACCAAATCCTAGCTAAATATGTATTAGCCACTCGGTTGGCAAGAACAGCAGCTGGATGAATATTCTAAGCCTCTATAGAGTGAGATAGCATAGTGAATGCAGCTCTAAACTCTGCATGAGAAATATGCTCATTCAGGGGATCTTCCTAAACGGGCAGAGGTACTGGCTGGTTCACATTTCTACTTTCGTTTCTCACTCTGGGAGACATGTTCTGCAAACGGAATGAATAATAGATTAGACAAATATTTGAACATGAGCTCACGCTCAGTCACACAACATAAACACTTAAAGAAGGGAACTTTTCCTAAAACGCCTCATAGTATTTTGCCCATAAGTGTGGCACGCTTCACACCCATGTACAAGACTCTACTTTACGCATCTTTTAGACTTCCTAGGACACTTTAAAGGCTTAGGCTCAAATTCCAAGTTTGTAATGCCCTAAGAGTACACCTTAGGTGCCATGCAGTTCTTATAGTCTCGAGGGACCACAAGCTAACCCATAAGTTGGTACCTGCTATAACCACAGAATAATAATAACAAAATAACATAGGCGAATATTTGAAGATGCCACAAGGTTTTAAATACTAAAACATTTTTATGTCATAAATCTGGAAAACAACTGTCTGAAAATAACTATCTAAAATTGATAAAATAAAGAAAAATTAAAGGGTTGTATGAAATATTTGAAAGCCTCTAAAACTGACTGAATAAGAATTGATGGGACTGGCCCCAACTAACTTCGTCTAATGACTGAAATGAAAGCATGAATAAATATAGTCTATCCTCAAAATATGAGGTCCACCACCGCTACGGCTGATAATCTGGAAGGTCTCCGCACGATCTTAGAATTGAGCGTCTGAACCTATGATATGATACTATAACACCCCACATCTACACCCTGAATGCTACATAGTACTTACGACTCTGAAGGAGCACAATCTAACCCATGATTGGTACCTTCTGTGAGCACTGAATAATAATACTAAATTAATGCAAAAGTTAGGTTGAAATGCCATAAGGTTCATAATATGAATACTAAAAATATAGCAACTACTAATAACATCAGAAAACTGAATACTGTCTAAACTAGTCTAGTCTGAAAAGCCTCTAACTAAACTATTTGAATATGGAATTGATGGGACAAGCCCCCAACAAACTACAACTAGCAAAATATTAAATCTAATAAAATACTGAAAATAAAAGAATATTCTCAATGGATGAGGACTCACTACTGGATATGCGTCTTCTAACTGAACCTATCTAAGCGTGGTCAGGAACCGGAGCATCCAAACTTATGATATGATACATCATAGCACAGAAAAGAGTATGCGATTAGTACGTGGAACGTACTGGTATGCTTGATGAGGTAAGGATGAATGCATGGGTTTATATGCATGTATAGTAACTTACTGAATGATATGAAATAACTAAATGAGAATACATGGGTAAATGAAGCTACTATAAACACTAATTATCCAATACTATGCATACACATATATATTGATCTGAGATTTATACTAAAATTGAGTACTGAGTACTGATAACTAAGTAACTAATATCTGAGATTACTGATAACTGAATTATTGATAATTGGGTGACTATTTGTGACAGTTATAATTCTATAGAACTGAACTGAGTTCTATGCTGAGACTAAAAATAAAATTATGAAGGGTAATCATCTAACTGACATGCCCCTCTATGAACTGATTGGGGTCTAACCTGTAACCCCAGTTAAAAGGGTGCTAATACCGTACCATAATTACTAACAGCTAAAGAGCCACCCTCATCTGACAGGTGCCCTAATAAGAATGGTATTACCACAACCGGTAGGCAAAACGCCTAATCAACAGTCAACTGGCAGGTTGATATCTCAACCTACACTGGCTAGGTAGTTTGGGAATGTAAGGACTGCTACTAAAGGTCACACCCTCAACTCACAGGTGAGCCCCCATCCATGGATTTGCTCGGTACTGAATCCTACTCCCAACTGAATGACACTGATTATTAGATTGTACTAAACTAAACTGATCTGAGTTCAACTAGAATTAAACTGATCATGATGACTGACTTAATACTACTATTTGTGACATTACTAAGACCATTCTGTAGCTACTGTGATCTAGGTAAAATAGCTAGATCTTTTAGGTATTGAATACCCCTAAGACTCGATAGCATCAATAGTAAAACTTTGCATAATCTTGAAAGCATACTAGCTAGTCACTTAGTCATGATTCATGCATTGAGATATTTTTGTCAAAAACTTGCAAGGCATGAACTTGTTCATAAATGGAAACACATACTAACATGTCATAGTTGCACTACTCAATTCATATAGGCATTCTAACAAACACTTGGCGAGCATAATTATTCCAAATGATAATGGTCAAGACATAAGCACTATGAATACAACACTCAACTTGAAATTCAAGGGTTTAGCATGAAGATCACATAATTCAACACACATACTATCAAAATTTCATGAAACATTTAATTAATCATGGATTGAAACCCAAACAATGTCATAATCATGAATACAATCTAATTCAAGCATGTAAATCACAAATCCATAAACTTTTATTTTTAAATAGGGATCTTGGACTCCATAGGTGAAAGAAAGCCATGAATGAACACCTAACATACCTGAGAAATTCACTTCTTGAAGATTCTTAGAGGAATTCTTGTGAATTGCTCTTGATTCTTGAAGGCTAGGGTTTGGTTTATAGAGAGAGAATGATTTAATTTTGAGAGGAATTCAGTAAATAATGACATAATTATGTTATTAGAGATTAAATCACATATTTGGACTGATTAGGCCATGGAAAAAGACTAAATTACCCCTAGAAAGAATTACAATTTATGTCACTAAAGGTCCTAAGTTTGGCTTCCACCACGATGTGGTGGCATCACGGTGAGCCACTAGAAACTGACTATAACTATTCAAAAATGGACCATCATTAAATTGGCTTTTGGCGTGATGCAGAGGTATCGCGGAGCCTCACTGGAATATGACAATTATAAAAATGAACATTGGCGCGACGCGTCGTTATCACGATGGCTCATTAGAAAATTTCAAATGAGAACTAGAACATTAGCACGACATGGGCTTATCACGAAGGCTTATTGGAAATTGAAAAAAGCCAATTCGACCCTCAACACGATGTGGTGATGCCCACTTTGACACACTATTTCACTAAAAAATTTATAACATCTTACCCGGGTATCGAATTTAGGCAAAATTTATATCATTGGAAAGCTGATTAAATTTCCTACATAATAGCAAGTCTTAAACTGAAAAATTCTGAGTATTTTGAAAAAAACATATATTGAGATACTCGTGTACTGAAAGTTAAATTGAGCTAGGGAATTACGGGGTATTACAATATATTCCCCTTGGGAATATTCATCTTCGAATGAGACTAATTAAGATGAGAAATACTGATAGACTGAGTTTACATACTATACATGCACAACTGAAGCATGATTGCATGACTGAAACTACTGATAAATTAAGTTTTCATACTATATATGCATAGCTAATGCATGAGTGCATGGCTGAACAATATATGACTATCATGGAGATGATATGCAATGGTAACTGATACCAAATTTGTAACTGTAACTGAACATGGAATTGAAGAAATCTAAGGAAGACTATTGCCTCAAGCTGAGTCTGAGTTTGCGGAGAAGAGATGAGGATACTTGGTCTGCATATCTGCTTTTACTTCCCAAGTAGCTCCCTCAATGCACTAATTTCGCGAAATAACTTTGACCAAGAGAACTATTTTTTCCTTAGTCTGCGGATTTAATGATCGAGTATTTAAACTAGAACCTCTTTGAAAGAGAGATCATTCTAGATATTTATGTCCTCTAAGGCGACTACAACTGTAGGGTCAACGATGTATTTAGTTATCAAGAAGATATGGAATACTGGGTGCACTGAAGCTAAGTCTGAAGGTAACTCAACCTTGTAAGCGACCTTTCCAAAATGGCTAAGAATTTTGTAGGGACCGACATATCAGGGATTGAGTTTCCCATTTTTGCCGAACCTCTTTACTCCCTTCATGGGAGAGATTTTCAAGTACATAAAATAGCCATTCTCAAACTCGAGATCCTTTCTCCTCATGTCTGTATGCGATTTTTGTTGGCTCTGGGCTGCCTAAGCCTTTCTTTGATCAATTGAACCTTCTATAAGGTATCAAACACTAAATCAGGCCTTACTAATATGGCCTCACCTACCTCAAACCAACCAATTAAAGATCTACATATTCTACCATAAAGAGCCTTAAAAAGATCCATCTAAATACTAGAATATAGCACAAACGGAGCCATCCAAATTATATGCAAATTTGATCAAAGGCAAGTAGTGATCCTAACTACCTTTAAAATCAACCACGCAAGCCCTTAACATATCTTCTAGAGTCTTAATGGTCCTTTATTCTTGACCATCTATTTGAGTATGGAGGTTGTCCTGAGGTGAACTTGGGTACCAAGACCCTTTTGGAATGCTTTTCAAAAATGAGAGGTAAACTGAGTACCTCTATCTGAGATGGTGGATACTGGGACTCAATGCAACCTGACTAACTCTCTGAGATAGAGTTTGGCATTGTCCTTGGCTTAATAAGAAGTATGGACTGGCAAAAAATGAGTAGATTTGGTCATCTTGTCTATGATAACCAAAATCAAATCATGTTGATAACATGTATGAGGCAAACCCATCACAAAGTCCATGTTCACTTATTCCCATTTCCATGTGGGATTACTGAACTCCTACATGGACCCACTAGACTTTTGGTGCAGAATCTTAACTTGCTGACACATAGAGTATTTAGCTACAAACTCTGTGATATCCCTCTTTATCCTACTCCACCAATAGGTCTCCTGCAAATCATAGTACATCTTAGTGGCCCCTAAATGAATCGAGTAACGGGCACGGTGCACTTTAGCAAGAATTCATTACCTCAAGGCATCTACACCTAGCACACATAGTCGACCCTGGAAATGCAACATATATCCTTCATTGAGAGAAAACCTCTACTTTCTAATCTCTGACTGACACTTTCAACTTAACTAGACTGGGATCTCTATCCTACTTTTCCTTCACTTCAGAAACCAGAGATGATTCTAAACTATTCTGTACCCACACACTACCCTCAGCTGAATCGACTAAGTGGACACCTAGTCGGGCAAGCTGATGAACTTCCTAAACTAAATTTTTCTTACTATTCTCAACATGACCAACACTACCCATAGACAATCTATTGATAGCATCAACCACTACATTGGCCTTGCTCGAATGATACATGACACTTATTTCATAATCTTTCAACAACTCTAACCACCTTCTCAGATGCAAATTCAAATCTTTTTAGGAGAACACATACTATAAGCTTTTGTCATCCGTGAACACATCAACATGTACCCCCTATAAATAGTGCCTCCAAATCTTTAAGGCAAACACTACAGCTGCTAATGCAAGATCATGGGTAATTCTTCTCATGGGGCTTAAGCTATCTAGAGGCATAGGCTATGACCTTACCTCTTTGTATGAGAACACAACCCAACCCTACTCTAGATGCATCACAGTATAAAACAAACCTATCTGAACTATCTAGTAATATTAAAACTGAGGCTATAGTGAGTCGAGTCTTCAAATCCTAAAAACTCTTCTCACAAAAATCTAACTACTGAAACTTAGCTTTCTTATGAGTCAATCTGGACATGGGGGATGCAATAGATGAAAACCCATCAAAAACCAATGGTAATATCTAGTTAAACCAAAGAAACTCCTAATATCTGATGGAGAAATGGATCTAGTCTAGTTTCTCACCGCCTCATTCTTTTGAGGATCAACTCTAATGCCATCACCAAAAATAACATAACCAAGGAATAATATTGACCTTAGCCAATATTTGTACTTACTGAATCTGGCAAATAACTAATGTTCATTGAGAATCTGAAGTCAATCTTGAGGTGATCTACATGATCATTCTCACTATAGGAATGGACAAGAATATCATCGATGAAGACTATAACAAACATATCCAAGTACTGCTTGAACATGCAATTCATTAAGTCCATGAAAGCTACTGGGGAATTTATGACACCAAAGGAAATGACTAAAAACTTGAAGTGACCATACCAAATTTGGAAAGCTGTTTTCAAAATTTCACATTCTCTGACTCTGAGCTGATGATAGGTAGAACTGAGGTATATCTTAGAAAAATAAATGACACCCTAAAGTTGGTCGATCAAGGAATTGAATCTGGAACTAAAGATTTTAGGTGAAATTGGGAATGGTTAGATCTTTCTTACCAGGCTGAGCAAAATTAAAGCTACCTCTTCTTGCTCTCTTGCTCTCTCTCTCTCATTCCTTATTCTTAGCCTCTTTTATCTATTGATCAAGGACCATTAGCCTGGATGTGTCCATCTCCTTAATTAACATCGCAGTTCTACACTCCTAACCATACTCTCTGATACCCCAGACATGAACTTGCTCATTCTGGACCTATTATCTGCTACTACATGGAGAGCATATCTGGGTAAATAAGTAAACTTGATGGAATAATCTTTCAAACTCATGTTGCCTTTCCTGAGATTGATGAACTCTAACACCTTGGATTTCCTCAACACTAAGGGAAAGAATCTATCTAGAAAGGCACTAGCAAACTCTTCTAATTCTATGGGCTCTGCACTTGTGCCCCTGTCTACCTTCCACTACTTAAACCACATATGAGCAACATCTTATAACTAATAGGTAGCTAACTCAGTACTCTCACTAGAAGCCACGCCAATAATATCTGTGACTTTTTCCACCTAATTGAGGAACTCCTATGGATCCTCTTCAGACTTAGATCCTGAAAATAGGGGAGGATTTATTTAGGTGAAGTCCCAAATCCTGGATGCATCAGTATTGGCCACTAGGTTGGCCTAAATAGCAGTTGGCCGTTTATTTTGAGCTGTTATAGAATGGGCTAGAATGGTGAACGCAGCTTTGAATTCTGTATGGGAGACATGCTCATCTAGGGGATTTGCCTAAACGGGCAGAGGTGCTGGCTAGTTTCCTATTCTTTTGCCATTGGTCATTTTGGGAGGTATATTCTGTAAATAGAAGGAAGAAAAGAATTACACTAAGAATTTAACTTGAGCTCATGCTCAGTTGCATTAAATAAATACTGAAAGAAGGGAAACTTTCCTAAAAATACCTCATAGCCTCTTGTCCATAAGTGTGACACGCTTCGCACCCATGCACAAGACTCTACTTGATACAATTTTTAGACTCCCTAGGACTTTTTTGAATCTTAGGCTGTAACACCACGAGTTTACACCTTGGATGCTACACGGTGCTTACTACCCTGAAGGACCGTAAGATAACCCATAATTGGTACCTGCTGTAAGCACTGAATAATAATACTAAATTAATGCAGAATTTAGGCTGAAATGCCATGAGGTTCATAATCTGAATACTAAAAATGTAGCAACAGCTAATAATATCAGAAAATTGAATACTATCTAAACTAGTTAAGTCTGAAAAGCCTCTAACAAAACTGTCTAAATATGGAGTTTATGGGACAAGCCCCTAACTAGCTCTGACTAGCAAAATACTGAATCTACTGAAATACTAAAAATTAAGAAATATCCTCAACGCATAAGGACTCACTATTGGATTTGCAGTTTTTAATTGAATCTGTTAAGGCGTGTTCAGGAACCTAAGTGTTCGAACCTATGATATGATACATCATAGCACAAAAAGAGTATGTGATTAGTACATTAAATGTACTGGTATGATAGATGAGGTAAGACGGAAGTCATGGGTTTATATGCATGGATAGTAACTTATTGAATGAGAATACATGGGTAACTGAAGCTACTATAAACACTGATTATGTAATACTATACATATACTTATATACTATATCTAAGATTATACTAAAACTGAGTACTGATAACTGTGTAACTGATATTTGAGATTACTGATAACTAGGTAACTGTTTTTGACAGTCCTGAATTTGTAGAACTGAATTGGGGTCTATGTTGAGACAAACTAAAATTATGGGAGGTAATCATCTAATTGGTATGCCCCTCTCTAAATTTATTAGGGTCCAACCTGTACCCTAGTTGAAAGGGTGCTTATACTATGCCACGGAAACTAACAGGCTAAAGAGTCACCTTCATCTGGCAGGTGCCCTAATGAGAATGGTATTACCCTCAACTTGAAGGTAAAATACCTTATAAACCATCAACTGGCAGGTTGATATCACAACCTACACTGGCTAGGTAGTTTTGGAATGTAAGGACTGCTACTAAAGGTCACACCCTTTACTGATAGGTAAGGCCCCGTCTATGGGCTCTCTCGGTGTTAAATCTACTCCCAACTAAAAGACACTAATTATTAGATTAAACAGCACTAAACAGAGTTGATTTTAACAGGACTGAAGCTGATGGTAAAGACTACTGATTGTAAAGACTAACTAAATACTACTGTTCATGACATTACTAAGACCATTATGTATCTACTATGATCTAGGTAAAACAGCTAGATTTTTTAGGTATTTAATACCCCCAGGACTCAATTGCATCAATAGTAAAACATGGAACAATCTTGAAAGCATACTAGCTAGTCACTTAGTCGCGATTCATTCATTGAGACATTTTGTCAAACACTTGCAAGTCATGAAATTGTACATAAATAGAAACACATACTAACATGTCATACTTGCACTATTCAATTCACATAGGTATTCTAACAAACATTTGGGGAGCATGATTATTCCACATGATAATGGTCAACACATAAGTATCATGAATACAACACTCAACTTGCAATTCGATGGTTTAGCATGAAGATCATATAATTCAACACATATACTTTCAAAATTTTATGAAACTTGTAATTAATCACGGATTGAAACCCAAACAACTTCATAA
The DNA here is from genome assembly GCA_030864225.1 of Capsicum baccatum var. pendulum. NCBI lineage: Eukaryota > Viridiplantae > Streptophyta > Magnoliopsida > Solanales > Solanaceae > Capsicum > Capsicum baccatum. Next base: position 46,570,071 of record CM061554.1, read on the forward strand.
TCATGAATACAATATAATTCAAGCATAGAAATCACAAATCCGTAAACTTGTATTTTTAAATAGGGTTCTTGGACTCCATGGGTGAAAGGAACCCATGAATGAACACCTAACATACTTGAGAAATTCACTTCTTGAAGATTCTTGGAGGAATTCTTGAGAATTTCTCTTGATTCTTGAAGGTTGGGTCTTGGTTAATTAAGAGACAATGATTTAATTTTGAGAGAAATTGAGTAAATAATAATATAATTAGGTTATTAGGGATTACATCATATTTTTAGATTGATTAGGGTAGTGGAAAGAGACTAAATTATCCCTGGAAAGAATTAGAATTTACGTCATTGAAGGTCCCAATTTTGGCCTCCACCGCGATGCGGTGGCATAGAGGTGAGCCACTAGAAACTGGCTGGAACTATTCATAATTGGACCATCATGAAATTGGATTTTGGTGTGACGTAGAAGTATCACGAAGCCTCACTGGAAAATGATAATTGTAAAAATAGATATTGGCGCGATGCACCGTTATCGCGATGGCTCACTGGAACATTGGGATTATGCGGACTTATCATGATGTCTCACTAGAAAATGAAGAATGCAAATTCGAACCTCAACGCGATGCAGTGATGCCCACTTTGACAGACTGTTTCACTAAAAATTCTATAACTTTTCATTCCAGTATCGGATTTGGGCGAAATTTATATCGTTGGATAGCTAACTGATTTTGCTACACAAAGGCTAGTCTTAAAATAAAAAATTCTGATTATTTTAAATTTGTTTATATAGATATACTCCTGTATTGAGAGTTAAACTAATCTAGGGAATTATAAGTTATTACAAATAATCATAGCGCTAGAAAAGAGTATGTGATCAGTACTTTTAATGTACTGGTATGTTAAATGAGGTAGACTGACATGCATGCTTTTATGTGCATAAGTAATAAATGACTAAATAAATAGCATGAGGTACTGAGTAGAATGTGTGAAATCTATAAATATTGAGAATGTGTGAAATCTGTAGATACTGATGGATGCGTTCCAAGCATAAAATACGGTCTGAATATAACTTGTAAACTAAAATACTGAAATGTTGAAATCTGATAATTAAATATCTGATATCTGTATGCTATGGTCAAGCAAACTAAAACTAAATTACTAAACTGATTACTAGACTAAGACTGTGGGATCTATCATTTAACCGACATACCCTAATGAGCAAATTTGGGTTCTAACCTGTGACCCCAGTTGAAAGGGTTTCAGTACCATGCCACAGGTACTAACTCTAGCTGTGTGGATCTACTATACTAATATCCCAAAGGACCAGGGTGTCAAACCTAAACTGACTGGTGACCCTGAGGGGTAGTCAAGCCTAATTGACGGATGACTTCTCGTATCCTATGATGGCTACATAGTTTTGGAATATAGAAATAGCTATTAATGACTCTGCCTAAATGACAGGGAAGCCGTCATCCCTATACTCGTTCAGTGTGAAATCCTACTCCCAACTTAACTGACTCGGAATACTGTTCTAAGTTTAACTGATTATGATAACCGACTGAACTGATAATGCTCATAACATATTTCTAAAACTATTTTAAATATACTAAGACTAAGTAAATAGCTTTATTTTTAGATATTCACAATCCTAGGACTCGATAGTGATAATAACAAAATAGTACTAATGCTTTGGGAACATAATGTGAAAGAATTTATTCAAAATTCATTCTTGTAGGCATTTCATCAAACACTTGATGTTCTTAGTTTAAGCTAAGCATGGGAATAGTTTAAAGATTGTAGGAATAACATGATTTCAACATCAACGTCACTAATTATGAATTAAATCAGCGAATAACATCATTAAAATATGTGGGGTTGAATAACAATGAAAATTTTATGGAAACATGATGTAGAATTACAATTCACTCCGGAATTCATGGTTAAAATCACAATTAAAATCATGAAAACTTGTAAAGATCCCAAATTTGCATTTAGAATTAGATATTTGGACTCATGGGTAAAAGGAACCCATAGATGAGAACTTAACATACCTGGGGTGATGAATTCGTGAGAATTGATGGTGAATTATTGTGTTTTGATCTTGAATTTGTAAAGGCTAGGGTTTTGTTCTTGAAAAAGGGTTACTTTAATTTGAAAGAATTGTGAAATAATGAGCAAATAATGCTCTATTGGGACTTAAACGCCATGTTTTGACTGACCGAAATGAAAGAAAAGGACTTATATGCCCTTGGACAAATTAAAACTCAGAACTAAAACCGGATATCTTGATTTTGACAGCCACTGGAAAAGGGACCATCCCAAACTAGAACTTGGCGTGACGCGGTACCATCGCAGTACCCCACTAAACTCGAATTTGGCCTTTGGCGTAACATAGTGCTATCATGGTGATCCACTGGCAAAAAAGATGAACATGAAATATCACATCAGCATGATGTGGTGCTTATTGCAATGGCACACTGGAAAATAACAAACGTGAATTTGACCATCACCGTGATGCGTCCTTATCGCATTGGGCTACTGTTTCATACTAAAAGTGTCATAACTTCTAACTCGAGTATCGGCTTTGGGATTGGAAAGATAATTCAATTTTCAACAATTTGGTAGGTCTTGACCTAGAAAATTCTGAATATAATAAAAGATATGTTTGTTTGAATTTGACTAAAGGTAAGGACTGTTTTGATTCGTCCAATAGCTGGGAGTTATTTGAGGCCTTACTATAACTCAATCTCACTCATAAGACTATTAAAGAAATATGATTTACTATGAATGATCTTGAAACATGGTGCTAACATTGGTTTGGATTTTTAGGGTATTGCAAAAACATGCCTGAAATATGAAGGAAATTGAAGAGGACTTAAAGTTTGGAGCCTAAATGTTAAATTTCTAGCAAAACCTTAGTATGTCTTACCTTGGGAGTTAAAAAGGAAAGAAGTAAGGTTTAATCTTGATAAATAAAGGCAAATATGTAATTTGGATGTTTTAAGTCGGGAGATATAGTTTAAAGAGGAGGAAAAAACCAAAATGACCCTAATTAAATTGTGTAGGAAAATCCTGAGAATAGTCGACCCGTTTGGGTAAGGACTCATGAGGTCTGACAACGAGACGTGACCTGGACTCGTTACCTGAGGATCAAAAAACTGATCCTTCACTGTTATAATAATAGGTCTCTTATAATGATTCTTCATCTGACATAACGAATCATCATGAAGAATCGTGGTCAGGGGATGAACATCGATGAATCCTACTTTTGTGACAATGAGTCCCTCTTTATGAGTTGTTGTGTCTCACAATGAGTCATACCTGACATGACCCAACCCCAAGCCTTATCATAATGGGAATCCCAAGTCTAACTAGGATTAGGGTCCACCCCTTGTTACCCAACCCATCCACATTTATCCAGCTGATGGACTGAATTTTGAACATATAACAAGATAGCATAAATATTTTCATCAAGACTCTGGGATAGGGTCACAACCGTGATCGACACAGCCGATTCCAACTGTATCACACCAACTGCCCAACCATACCAAACCAAACTATAGGCCATAAACCAGGCCATAACCATATAAGTTGGATAAAATTTAATATAATTAATCCCAAAATGTAATATGACGAGACAGTGAGAAATCATGTCCAATGATGATAGCCTCCTGGCTTATTCCAATACCAGTGTCGACACTAATACTGATCCTACCCATACCAACCCTCTAGAAGTACCACAAAGTCTCAATCCAAAAGAGTAAACAAATCCACTTGGGACATGCCCCCAACCATAGCCAAAACCAATATCCAAATTAAAGAAGAGTGTTTAAAGAGAAATTCATAATATGAAATGATGTCTTCCAAAAGGATGGAAGCTCACCACTTCAGTCCAAATTCTGATACTAAATCTGCGTGCTAAACAGAAAGAGTAGAATAGCCGATTTCTGCATAGTGTGTGTATACAAAAGCCAGTAGATGAGGTTAGCGAGTGATCATTACCATGAATCTTAGGATAAGGATAAAATAATGCGAGTCATAAAACCAAGTAAGACTATTCATAATGCACACAACCATACATATATAAGTGCCAGGAAAGGGAATCGGGTTTAGCATGCATTGAAAACCTTTTCCTGGGTTGTGTAGCTTGGTCGTCCTAGACCAGCCACAGGTGATAAGGATTTAGCTCCCCTTACTAAAAAGGCCCCAGTGCATGTAGTCGCACAACCAGGGAAGTATCCCATGGGATGACTAGTACATCCCCCAATAGTTTGACATCATGCACATGGTCCACTAAGACCAATCCTCATAGCGGCAAATACGAGTTTCCAATTTTGGTCCACTGGGACCGCCACCTTCCACGACTTTGCTACACATACTACCATTAATTCCCAATTATATCCATTTCTAAATAACCAATCAAATATGTTTACCATTTTATTAACCAAGGCTAGTATTAACGGTATCGTTATACCACCCCTTACTTGCAAGTAATATCCATAGCCAAACTATTTAGGTTGAGGGGACTTTCAAGTTCCCTTCCATATACCATATTAAAATACTTAGAAGACTTCCATGTTCCCAACAAGCATAAACATTTAGCCTTTAGCATTTTTAAACCATTTAAACTATGCATAATTCTTTTACAAAGTTTAAAATATGCTAGAGTTCCATTAAAAGAAGTCAATGCAATGAACAAATCTTTATAAGCATTTTATCAAACACCTTGGGGGCATAACCACCATTAATGCATATAAAAGTATAATTATAACCATAACTAATATTTAATATCAAAACCCCTAAATAATAATTGAAAACCATAATCATGAAAAAGTATAACCATGAAATCAATCATATAAACCATGACTTTAGTTAAAATTACAATGAGGGAATAGAATCATGACTTATACCGAAGAATTAATGGAAAGAAATCACCAATACAATCCCCAAGAAATCCTAAAGATGAAACCCTAGCCTTCTTTCCCCAAAATATCTTGAGAGAATTATGGAGTGTTTTGGAATAGTTTCTAAGTGTTAATGAATAGAATAATGGGGTAAATAACCTCCTAAGTGTATTAGAAGTCGTGGTTCCTAGTTAGGATAAGTAGGAAAATGTTCAGAATGCCTCCACATAAGGACCTTAAAAATCCCGTCATAGGGATATGACTAACCTATATGAGTTGTATCCTCCGATATGATCTGTACCTACTATTCGTATCCAAGCCTCAACCTTGGATAAAACACTGTCCAGTATATGAATCATCCAATCAAGTTGTAAACACAGTATAAAATCTGTATCCATAACCCGTATCCTTGGTACAATGAAATACCAGGAGGATCAAACATTGCCCACCATATAAGTCCCTGATGCGACTCTTACCAAGCACCTACGACTCATACCCCTAAGTCGTACCCATTCCAGTGACCAAAATCATCCAACTAAGTAACACTGGTCAGCATACACCACTCATATCCCAATATACAAATTGTATCCATGAGTCGTATTAGGTCTGGAGAATGGAATTCCAGGAATTTTCTAAGGGTCAAAACCCAGGATGTTTCAGTACCCTGGACTCAATTTCAATAGACTAAAAATTAGGCTACCTTATTGTGGCAATGAGTCCTCCTGATGACTCATTATATTTGGAAATGAGTTGTCATCAACCATTGCGACTAGCAATTTGACATCATTTTTAGTAACTTGGCTAATTTAATTATTTACCTCTTGGAGGGTCTAGATCTCAAGAACTTAGGGTGTTACAATTCAACACATTAGTAACTAAACAAAAAACAATATCCATATCTAGATTCTTCTTCAGAAGATCCACAAGTGTAAACTGAAATTGGTGAGCAAAACAATGAGTAGAATATTAAGATGGGGTATCACGTAAACTTATAATCTTAAGACCATTTACTTGCACCATCCTAAACTTGTTCATATATTTAGACAGACTTAATGAGTGATCTAAAATAAAAGAGTAGACTGACTTCTTCAACGATCGTGCAGATGTATCAGTGACATGGACAATACCAACAAAATGCTCTATCACTTCATTTTTTGGTCAATATATCATAGAACAAGTGTCATTTGCTCCTAGTGTGATACATATTTGACTCCTCAACTAGTATCCAAAAAAAAATAACCATCTAAATATTTTGTGATATCTTTGATTATTTCTTTTTGCACAAGCAACAATAATATATTTTTTAATTTTCGGACAACACATCATTTCATTTCATTTTTTGGGGGCATTTTCTAAGATAATTCTCCAAACATCCTGATATATGTTACCATATCATCGTAATTTTTTAGAAATATACCTCTATTTATAGTTGATACACTTTCATCATGACCACGAAATGACAATGCCAATCTTAAAAGAAATCTTGCCACATTAATTGAAGCATTCAAGAAACGACAGGATTTATTTTTTTCTTTCTTAGAATGTTTTTCAAAAGAAGTGCGAATACATTGTGATTGATTTATCAAATCAATCATCATATTGAAAAACTTTTTGTAGATGTTGTTAACCTCTCCAATATGAGTTTGAATCTCTCCAAAGTTGTATTCCAACCCTTAAAGACATTTTGCATAAAAACAACATCTCCCATATTTTTACGAATTTATGCTCATTGTTAAACAAATAACAACACAAATAATAAGCAACATCTTTTGATACACAATACTCTAACCACCTGGAATATTAACCCATGAACCAACCACGATGAAACTTACGCATTGTTATTTTCTTCTTTCTAAATTAAGTTTTTGAAAAAGTGTAATCCTTAGGCTGACAAGGACCTTTTTGAATATAATATCTTCCAACTTCATCTCGTATATTAGGATCAAATTTTTCTATAGGCCTTCTTTCTACTGGTTCAACTTTCAAATATTCAAACTTATTATTTGAGTAAGTTGTATCTCTTTGAACTTCTGAAGGTGTGGATGAAGCAATGGGTGGAATAGTAGTACTAGAGCTTGGTTTTCCTTTTCTTGACCTAATGACAAACTTATCCATCCTGATTCACATAGATTTATGATAATCCCTGTAAAACAAGTTTTAAGTAATACTTTTTACAAGCAAAATCATTTTCAAATTTAAAACTAAAAGAAATAGAAAAAAAGTTATGTGAAAACTACAAATACTTGTTCTAAAGAAGTTTTTCATATATTTTTACTTAATTTGACAACTAATACCATTAATTCTTTTTAAAGTCATTCAATAAAAATTAAATTAAATTTATAGTTCAACCTGAGTAGTTAAAGCCATTAACTGAAAGTAGTAAAATTCTCATAATATAATAGCCAATAAATTCATTTATGAGACTACTATAATAATCAAAATAAACAGGAGAATATCAGTGAAAAAATTTAAGTCCTTAACTTATATATGTAAGGAAAAGAACAATATAGAAATATTCAAAACAAAACTCTAATTTAAATTTACTTTAAAAAACTTAATAAACCTGTATTTTGAAACTAGTGGATAAAAATACAATTGAAAAGAAAGAAGGAAGAAGATAGAAATTTAGTGCTTAAAACTTGATTTTGTTGTGTTTAGAGAGAAGGGTTTAATATTTTGATAAAAGTACGACACTTATTTTTTTCCTTTAATATTTTAAAAAACTAGGAAAGGTAGAAAAGGTAATATAATAATAATATATCAAAAACTAAAATGTTAATCTCTCAAAAGGTTGTACTTGAATGTGTGCAAAAATGTTTAAGTTAAAAATCTGAAAAAGTTAACCCTAGTGGGCTTGGAACATTTATTTTACTTTAAAAAATTTTAAAAAGCTCAAAGAAATAAAATGAGACACCTATGTTAAGGATCGGACCCGGTGTCGATGCCCATGTGGAGGTCCTTAACTTTCAGCTAAAAGCCAGTGCAACCACGTATCTCTTTGTAGTAGTTCGTGCTTTTATATATTTTATATCTATTTTTACATGTTTCTTATTTAATTATATCTAGTTTGCGACGAATTTAATGGGTGCTGGAGCACCCCAAAAATTAATGTAGGTCTGCCCCTGAATGAAATGTGGGTCAGGTTAAACAAAGTAATCATGGGCCCAATATACAAGTGACCCAAAATAAAATAAAGACTAACCAACTAATGTAAGAACTATATATTAAAAATATATACAATATATATAATACTCTATACAAAATATGTATCGTGTAACACCAAAGCCAACAATCTCCTCCGCAAGCTGGAAGGGCTAGCCATGCCAAGCTTGGAAAGAAAGCCTCGTTGCTGAACATCTAAGAGAGTCTTAGTGAAAATGTCAGTCAGTTGAGAAGACGTAGAGATGGGATTATGAGAAATCAAACCAGCATCTAAAGTATTTCGAGTAAAGTAACAGTCCAGCTCGATGTGCTTGGTGCGTTCATGAAAAATAATATTCTTACCAATGTAAACAATAATTTGATTATCCCCAAAAAAATCAATATGGACAAGATAAGAGACCTCAAAATCACCCAACAAATGAAGCAACCAAGTGATCTCAGCTACTAAAAGACTCAAAGCCTAATTTTCTACCTCAACAAAAGATATAACAATAGTTTCTGGGACTTTCAAGAAATAGGTTAATCACCAAAAAAATATAAAGCCAGAAATATATTTGCAACTAGTAGCACAACTAGACCAATTGGAGTCACTGAAACCATGAAGAGAAAAACTAGAAAAGGTGAATAAAAGAAGGCCCAAATGGAAAGTACCAACCAGGTACCTTAGGACATAATAACCAGCATCAAGGTGAGGCACCCTAGAGTCATATATAAACCTACTAAGATATTGAATAGTGGAAGAGAAATCAGGTCTAGTATGCTACAAAATCTAATATGCTACAAAAAATTATGTATCCCAACCAACTTCCTGTAGATAGAATAATAAGAAAGAAGGTCCCCAACATTTGCAGTCAACTTCAAATGAGGATCCAAAAGAGACACCACAAGGGTAACTGGAGAACAATGAAACTTAGACAAAAATCTATGGTGAACTTCTGTTAAGTAACCATGAAACCCTGAGAATATTTACTTACCTCAAGATCAAGGAAATAATGGATGTCCCAGAGGTCCTTAATTTTTAACTGGTCATCAAGAAAGTATTATAAAAGGGAAATCTCATTTAAATTGTCACCACAAAATAATATATCACCCACATACACTGCAACCACAGTGAGACTATGATGAACATTCATGCTAGGATGAAACCCTTTAGATCGAAGTGCAGAACAGAATTTGGCATACCACTGCCTAGAGGCTTGTCTAAGGCCATACAAAGATTTATTAAGCTTGCAATCTAAATAGGACAAAGGCACAACAGTGGGAGTGGAAATAGTCATCCCTTGAGGGATTTTTATGTAAACATCCTTAACAAAATGACCATGCAAAAATGCATTATTTACATCAAGTTGATACACTATCCAACCTTTGTTAGTTGCCATAGATAATAAATATCTTACGACATTCAATTTAACCACTAGTGAGAAAGTTTATGTAAAGTCAACCCTTTTCTACTGAGCATCACCCTAAATAACTATATAGCCTTATATCTTTAAATAGAACTACTAGCTCTTTGTTTGATATTATAGATCCACTTATAAGTAAAGGCCTTTTTTCAAGGTGGTAAAGGAGTTATATCCTAATTATTATTCAGTTCCAAGGCTTGAAATTCCTTCTTCATAGCCTCCTACCAAGTAATATTAGAGGTTTCTTGATCATAAAAGATAGGCTCTTGCAAGAAACCAACTAAGAAATTCTTTAAGCTAGTGATAGAGGCTCAAACACAATCAACAAGGTAAGAAAAAAATGTGGGGGATAAGGGGAAGAAGAATTGAATGGAACAATAGGAGAGGGAATAAAAGAAGTGAGAAAGAAGGTTCAACAACCAACATAAAAGGTGGAAAAAGATGTAAAGAGGAATAAGGTAAAATGAGTTCATAAAATATCACATCTTTTGTGTAGAAAATGATGAAATTACTAAGATTATGAAATTTATATCCTTTCTCCCAGGTGGATAATTAATAAAGACAGATGAAATTATTTTAGAGGTAAACTTATCCCTATGAGGTTTAGGGACAACAGAAAAACAAAGACAACTAAAGGACTTAATATGGGAAATATTAGAAGCAGTCCAATGTAGCAATTCAAAAGGAGATTTGTATTTTAGAAGCAAGGAGGAAAACCTGCTAAAAGATAAATGGCTGTAAGAATGTACTCCCACTACTATACTCCCCCAAACACTTTATAGGAATCATAGGTTGAAAAACAAATGTTCTAGAAGTTTAAAGAAGATGCTTATATTTCCTTTCCACCAAGCCATTTTATTGAGGGGTGTGGGCACAGATGGTTTGATGAAGAATGTCATAAGCAGAAAAGAAAGACATTGCAGCTGAATTGGACCCTAACTCAAAGGCATTGTCAGGCCTTATAGTATGAATAATGATATGTAATTAAGTTTGTATTAAGTTTATAAAGAACTGAAGATAGAAAATGCATTTTCATTGCAAAAAAAAAAGATGGGTCCAAGTATCTTGACTATAGTCATCCATAATAGTTATAAAATACTTGAAACCATTGTAACTTTGAGTATGATATGGTCCCCACAAGTCAATGTGTATGAGTTGAAAAGGTTTAGCAGAGTAAATTTGACTCTCAGGGAAAGGCATTCTATGTTGCCTAGCCATAGGAAAAAATGGACTTAGGAAAGACTATTTCTGAGAAAGTTTATCAGATAAGAAAGAAATAGTTTTCATTTTTGTAAGAAGGCATATACCCAAGTCTAAGATGCCATGCATAATTGACAAATAAACTAGAAGAAGTAGGTAAAGAAGCAGTAATGAAAGAAACATTTGTAGATGATAAAGAACTACTGTTATTTATATCAGACAAAATAGTGGAAGTAATGGTATTTACAGAAGAATGCAAAAAAGGAAAATCATCAATACAACTAGAATTAACAGGTCTTGCTTAAGTGATATCCTTGAGAGTGTAGAGCCTATTCTCTAAAATTACCAAGTATCACTGGCCTCTTCAGGGAAGGATCTTGCAAGACATAATGAATAGGAGAGAATGAGCCACATATTGTAATTGAGATAACAATCGTGGAAGGGAAATTAAGTTAAATTGAAAGGATGGGACTAGAAGGATATCTTTTAAAGTAATACCAGGAGAAAGAGTGAGAGTCCTATTATTAGTGACATTTACCATGTAACTATAGGTACAAGGTACGAAAAATCAAGGGGTATAATATTAGTGAAAAAAAGTGTGGTGTCTTGTGATTTTTTATACCCGAGTCCCGGGACTATTCTCTAACTTAAAAAAATTACATACTATAAAATAACACTTATTAAAAGTAGGTGAGTTAATCAAACCTTTAAATTTAGCTGAACCACCATAAATTTCATAAGTAAGAGGCACCAATTTACATTGTTGAAGTAAATTCAACTGTTGAGACAGTTGCTTTTGAGAAATATTAGTGATACCAGATTCAGTAAGCATAGACTAGGCACTAGAAATGAAAGACTAAAATACTCCCAAAGAATGACTTTTGGCAACCTAAACAAGTGCAACAGTCTTATTGAACATAGAAGGTCTAGTATTTGGTAGAAACTGATGTTGTTTTGTAACACCCTAAATTTTGGCCTTAGAAAATTATGAGTTATGAACTTACTGCCCCGACTACGACTCTTCTTATAAGTCATAGGGTGTTTTGATGGGTCATGGAACCCCAGTCATAGCATGTACAGTGAGGTTTGCTTAATTCACTGTCCTAATCATGACTTGAGCAAATGAGTCATAATGACTCTATACGAGTTATAAGGGGACCAATCGTAATGTATCCAGTGTAAAGTCCAAATGTTACTATTCTAAGTACGAGAGGCGAGTATAAGTCATAGGGACTGGATATGAGTCAAATGGTAAGACTCGTAGCTAGATAAAAGTTGGTGGCCTTGGGCAATATTTGGGCTGTGACTCATGGAGACGAGTTGCAATGGGTTATAGAGAGTCATTATGAGACCTGTAACGACCTGGGACCATTTTTAAGTCTCTTAATTAAGGGTATCTTGTTAATTTTAATACTTTCACACATAGACCCTACGTCCATAAAAAATCAGATGAGAGTTATTTTTAATACTTTTGTAATCACATACTCTCAAATTCTCTCTCAAATTCCCCATTCATGTCAAGGCTAGGGCTTCAAGGAAAGTGGTCATTTAGGGTTCTATGAGTGCTATATTCTTTAAATTTCTTGATAGGTAAGGCATGTATCTCTCTCCTTGAACTTATACTTCTAAATCGCATAAAAATTAGTTTATTACATATGGTTTGTTTATTGGGTTTTGAACTTTGGGTTGAGGGTTTTTAGATATAAATTGTTTGAATGTATTTCCCATGATTTATATTGAACAACTATACATTAAAATGGTTGGTTTGTACACTCATTTGGGGGAGTGGGAATGTTTGATGGAATATGGGTACAATGGATTCCCCAAATCTGAAAACATGGCAATATGGGTACAAAGGAATTCCCAATTAATTGGTTTTGGTATTAGAATTGGTAATAACCTCAACCCACTTGCATAATTGATTTTTGAATATGCATTATCAATTGGTTTGACTTATTTCTTTGCAACTAATGCACCACGTAATTGGCTAATTGAATAATAATAATTATCTTGAAAAACTTGTGGGGTATAATAGAATCCCCCAAGTGATATTTATAATGGAGTTGATGGGGTATGAAGGAATCCCCAAAGTATTGGCTAAGGATATTGCTTGCAAGTTATAGTCAGTATGATGATACCATTTAATTATGTCGTAATAATTAAATCTTGGAAATTCGTGGTTGACTTATGTGTTAAAGGTTTTAACTGGGAATCCCTAGCCTTTGATAATATCTCTGATTTGTGCGGCTAATACATACTTGGTCCCGTCTAGGGGTGATTGACATGTCTTGAACCAGGTCCTATCGTGTTGGTGTCTCAAGCCTAACAGGGACCAGAGACCACCCCTAATACCCAACCATAACCACACTATACCTTATGTCGAATAAATTCTAAACATATATATATATATAACATAACAAAATGGAACAATCATAAATCAAATACAGTCAATCAGTATCAGCCATAATACTAATACCAATGCCAAGGCTGAAACTAATGCCGACACTACCCATACCAACCCATAGTAGTCTTACAAAAACTCTATCCGAAAGTAAAATAGTATCCGACTGGGACATGCCCCCGACCATAGCCAAATACAAAGTCTAAGAAATAAAAATGTATGAAGACAACACCAAAACATGAAATGGAGCCTTCTAGAGTATGGAAGCTCACCAGTTCAATTCAACACAAGTTGTCCTCGAATCTAATCATCGAGCAGGAGGATTACTATGGTGGGTTCCTTCATTGCATGGGGATACAGTGCCCAAAGATGGGTTAGCGGGTGAATGCTAGCATGCACTCAAGATAAGGATACAAAAATGACAATATTTAAAACCAAGTAAATAACCATATGCATTCACATCCATACATATATATAATCCATGCCGGTAAAGAAAACTGGGTTTAGCATGTATTTAAAACTATTAACCTAAGTTTGTCTAGGTTAACCATCCTAGAATCACCCACGGGCTATATGGTTCCAATGTTACCACCTGAATGGGCCCTGGTACGTGTAGCCACACGTACTAAAGATATCATAGGGGCAGGGGATTCCTGCATACCCTTCACCGTCCATGATAAATATATATAAGTATAACTTAGAGAATTCTCGTGTACCCAACAGGTACATGGTCTCCATGACCAATCCTCATGTCAGCAAACATGAGTTTCCAGTGTCCGTCCATTGGACTCACACCATCACGGTTAGCTAGCACAACCCACCATTATTGCCTAATTAAAACTATTAAAACACAACTAAACCACCAACTCCATGTATTATTAACCAAGTCTATAAGGAGTGGTGTCATTATACTGCTTATAGCTTGTAAGCAATGTCCTTAGTCAATCACCTAGGGGATTCTCATATACCTCATAAGTTCTATAATTAGATTCACTTAGGGGATTCCCATGTATTACAAAAGGTTTTAAATCAAAGCAATAGCCACCAAGGCCTTATCATTTAGCCATTAAAACCATTTAAACAATTTAGGTTCCATTACCATATTATATCATGCAAAGTATTTAATAAAAGTCCAACTATTTAATAAAAGTATTTTCAAAGGCATTTTAACAAACATGTTGAGGGCATATAGTTTTCAAAACCAAAACCAAGTACCGATTGACCATTCCCATGCAACCACACGTTCAAACCACCATTATAGTATGAAAACCATAAGTAAAAACATGGGAAAACATAAAATAAACCTTTAATTACCAAACTCCCCAAATATATAATTCAAAACCCAAAACTATATCATAATTATGAAATGAAAACCATTCATAAAACATACCTTAAATTTAACTAACAATGAGGGAGGAGTAGCATGCTTAGATTACAAAGAAGGCAGAGAGAAATCACCTTTTAGAGCCTTAATTGACTACCTTGAAAGAAACCTTAGCCTTTGCTAAACCCAAGAGATTGAGTGAGATTTGAGAGAGTTTTTGAGTGTTTATGATTAGAATAATAGGGTAAATAAAGTCCTAATAGGGTTTTAGGTTGTAGGGTCATGATGGGTTAAGATAAAAAATGTCCAGAATACACTCAACTTAAATTGTAAAAGAATTTCCTCAGGTGGGTATGACTACCCCATCCAAACCATACCTTAACATATGAGTGGTACCCAGCACTCATACCCTAGGAAGCTACTTGGAGCCCAACACTATCCAACATAGGGACACCAAGACAAACTCGTACCCAATCATAAGACTAGTACACTTAACCCGTACACATAACAGAATCAAGAGGGGTTGGACACTGTCCAACATATGAGTTAGACTATACCACTTGTACCCTATCCTCACAACTTATGGTGAGCCATACATACTTAGATCTAAGTTAAGTTACAAAATTTTAGATTAAATGAAGGATCAACCAACTAACCCATCACCAACCATATGAATCATACCCACCAAATTGTAACCACACCCAAAACTGACCCACCAAACTCTGGCCAATATACGAGATGGGTGACCTGACCAATACCTATGCTATATGACTCATAAGGTGATTCATATGATAAGTAAAAGACTCAAAATCCAAGAAACTTTCCAAAGACCAAAACTTAGATTATTTCAGTAACAATGAACCCATATAGCATGTGGGTGGATTTCATTACGGTAAAGCTATATAACCTAGGCTAAGGTTTTAAATTATATCCTAAACTCTATTCCCTCTCTCAGCATCTTATATATACGTATGTATATGGATTTGTATAAATGTGCACATGTGCATAGATTTTGACTTGGTTTGGTTTGATGGCACTACTTTATCCCATATCCTTGAGTTACATGCAGTACACCAACTATTAATCATCTTTAGATGTTGTATCCCCCACGTGATGAAGGAATTGGCCATATTTTTACATCTTATGTTCAATGACTAGGTGATTAAGACAACAACTTATGATCCATACTGAAGTGGTGAGCTTCTATAATTCGAAAACCCCCTTTCATGCTTTGTATTTCCTTATATTTTGACTATTATTTTGGACTTAGTTTTTAGCTATAGTCGGGAGCGTATCCCGACTAGATATTATTTAGATTTGTTAGAAGCTTTGTTGGATATTACTGTGGACATAGGTGTTGGAATTGGTTGTTGGTATAGGTATTTGGTTATTGGTACTGATGGTCGGATATGGACTTACCTTAAGGTCCATTATTCTTTTATATTTTATCTTGTTATATATTTGGAATTTATCTGCTACTAGGTGTATCTGCTTCTATTAAATTAGGCTAAGGGGTGGTCTCCGATCTACAACAAACTTGAGATACCCTTCACGACCAGGCCTTGTTTCAGTTCATGAAAAAATGGTATTAGAGCCTAGGTTTGGTGTCATTAGGTGTTCACAAAGCTATATTAAGTAGAGTCTCTCTTTATGGGTATGTACAAGGCATTTTGGAATGATTCCCTTTCTTATGATCTACTTTTGGGCTGTAGAGTCTAAGGTATTGAAATCTCATCTAATTTCCATTTGTTTGCTTTGTAGATCATTCCTCCTAGAAGATCTAATATTTGTGGAAAATCCTTTAGCCCGCTTGAGGACAAGGTGGATGGGGCTCATCCTACTTAAGGAGTTCAAACCCAGTCTAAGTTCACTGCTTCTAGTTTTCCTTATAGGGTTCTACCAATCCCAACTGATACTTCTCTCGCAGGTGACGCTCTTGCAAAGTCACCTCCAAGAAATATTACTAATATGGAGTTTATCCAATCCATTCATCTATTGACCCAGTTTGTAACATATCAATTACGTTGGTCGGGTTCTGCTGGTATTGTTGTAAGTTCATTGGAGGACACTAGAGTTGGCTAGTTTATGAGTCTAAGCCCTCCAAATTTCATTGGTACTAAGTTTTAGGAGTATCCATAAGGTTTTATAGATGATACAAACAAGAACTTTTAGGTTATACATTCTACTGATATTGAGGGTATGGAATTCGCTGGTTGTTAATTGAAGAATATAACTTACCAATGGTATGAAGAGGGACAGAAGCTTAGGGGTAATGATGTTGATTCTGCATTATGGGGTGATTTTTTGAGTGTTTTTCTTGACCACTTGTTTCCTCAGGAGTTGAGAGAGGCTAAAATAAAGAAGTTCATAAATTTGAAGCAAGGCAGGATGATGGTAAAAGAGTATGATTTGAAGTTTCATTAGTTGTCTCGATATGCTCTTGATTTGGTGTCTAGCATGAAGGATAGAATTGGTTTTGAATAGTAAGTCCACCTTGTTGAACAAGAACATGCATATCTCTCGACTTGAGGTATATATGTAATAGGTTGAAGTGAAAAAAAAAGTAAGTTGAGATGGAAGAAAGACATAGTTAGAGGTATAGACATTTAGAACAGGATAAAGGTCAGCAGGAGAATGGTAGGAATGGTGAAAAGTGGTCTAAGAATAAGTGGGGCAATTTTGGGTCCTGTTCGACCGCTAGTGCTCCTTATCTAAAGTCATTCGGTGATTGACATTTTTAGAGTGATAATGGTTCAAGGGCACCAGGTGCCCAATCTCATACCCGTGGGGCTCAGTCAGCTCTATCATATCCTCCTTGTATATTTTGTGGTTGGTTGCATTATGTTTTTTTGATAAGGGAAGGGAAAGGTGTTTCAATTATGGTTAGTCGGGTCATATGATAAGAAACTATCCTATGGGTAAGGTTGATTCTGGGGAAAACAATGTTCCTGTTGCCTCTTTTTTAGCTCCTGCACGTAAGGGTGCTACTTCTAGTACCCGCACTGGCTGAAATCATTTGTATGCTCTTACTACCCATCAGGAATTTGAGGTATCTCTTGATGTCGTTACTAGTATGTTAAAACTTTTCTTTCGTGATGTGTACTGTTTACTTGATTTGGGGCCCACCCTTTCTTATGTGACCCCATTTATGGCTATCCATTTTGTTTTTGGTCCCGAGTATATTTTGGATTCTTTTTTAATTTCTACCTCGATGGGTAACTTTATGGCTGCTAAAAGATTCTATAGGGATTGTGTGGTAGCCGTGGGTGGAAGGGAAACTTTAGTGGATTTGATTGAATTAGACATGGTTTATTTAGATATAATCTTGGAGATAGATTATTGCATTCTTGTCGTGCCTCCTTAGACTGTCGTACCTATAGGGCCGTTTTCAAATTTCCAAATGAGCCTGTTATAGAATAGGAAGGTATTTCCTTAGATCCTAAGGGAAGGTACATATCATAGCTTAGAGTCTGAAGATTGGTTTCCAAGGGGTGCCTTTATCATTCGGTCTGGGTTAACGATTCTAACTTGGAGGGTTCTTCATTACAATCCATTCTCGTGGTAATTTCTTAAGGCATTCCCTAATGATCTTTCAGGTGTCCCTCCCAATAAGGAAATTGATTTTGGAATTGATCTTCTTCTGAGCATACTTTCGATCTTTGTCCCTCTCTATAGAATGGCTCTAGTTAAGTTGAACAAGCTTAAAGAGCAGTTGAAAGATCTTCTTAGCAAGGGTTTTATCCTCTTTAGTGTATCTTCGTAGAGTGCACTAGTATTGTTCGTGCATAAGAAGAAAGGTTTCCTTCGGATTGTATAAATTACCACACCCGGTATAGATATTTTGAGTTTCTGGTGATATCCTTTGGCTTGAGTAATGCCCCGATGGTTCGGATATTTATGGACTTAATGGATTGGGTATTCCATCAGTTCTTGGACTTATTCGTGATTGTGTTTATAGATGATATTTGTTGTATTCCAAGAATTAGGCAGATCATGTCGATCACCTCTATGTAGTATTGCATACCCTTAAAGATCATCGTTTGTATGCTAAATTTTTAAAGTGTGAGTTTTGGTTGAATGTCGTTACTTTTCTGGGTCATGTTATTTCTAGTGAAGGGATAATGGTGGATCCACAGAAAGTTACAGCGGTTAAGAAGTGGCCTAGACCCACGACTCCAACCGACATTTAGAGCTTCTTGGGTTTAGCCGATCATTATAGGAGGTTTGTGGAGAGTTTCTCATCGAGTGCTTTTACGTTGACTAAGTTGACCCAGAAAAGGCAAAGTTTCTATGGTTGGATATTTGTGAGGGAAGTTTTGAAAAGCTGAAAGATAAATTGACTTCAGCTCCAGTCTTGACTCTGCTCGAAGGTGCTGAAAGATACGTGGTTTATTATGATGGGTCCCGTGTAGGGTTTGGTTGTGTCTTGATGTAGCATGGTAGAGTTGTGGCCTATGCTTTTAGTCAGTTAAAGTGTAACACCCTGCATTTTTTGGCTAGAATTTGAACCGTCATTCCTATATGTATAAACTCTAATCTTATGATTTGTATGTGAATATAAATGTCATGATTGTTAGCCTAGTGTGAAGAGAGCTTATGAGGTGAAAAATGTTCATAAGAAACAATGAGAGTGAAGTGGATTAAGAGCTTTTGATTTGACCAAATTTTAGTATTCGATCCGACAAGGGTCAACTTTGAATGTGTATAACTTCTGGAATATAAAGTATTTTGGATCAAAAGACCTATCAAATTATAGATAAATGTGTCCTCTTTCCAACGCATCTAATTTCATCTTAATGTGATACCCGAGCAAAAAGTTATGAGCATTTTTGTGAGGATCCACAATTTCAGCGTGGAACCTACCTTACGCTCCGCGTTTAGCAGTGTGTCACGGACCTTACGCTCAGCGTTTTGTAGCATGTCATGGACCTTACGCTCTGCAATAAGCCCCGTGGTACGTACCTTGTTCATAAACATTAAAACCTGCATTTTTCTTCAGTTTTTCAAGGGTAAACAAGTCATTGACACCCTAAATCGTGGGTGTACAAACAAATAGAATATATACAATGAAATATGGGTTGGGTAAATAAAGTAATTATGAACCCAAATATACAAAAGATCCAAAACAAAATAAAGACTAACCCAACTAATGTAAGAACTATATATTCAAAATATATACAATATATACAAGACATTTATATAAATGTGTATCTTATAACACCAATGCCAACAAATTCTTACCATATTCACATTTCACATTGATTGTGCATCTTATCTTTAACCCTACCCTCAGGACGACTCTACTTAATTAAGAAAAAAGCGATCATCTTAGGCCCTCGATATTTGAGGGGCCTTATTTTTTTAATAATAATAAATTATATATTTTAAATTATATATAGAAAAATAAATTTTTATATTAAAGAAAAAAATTATTAAAAAAATTTGATATATCTAAAATACTATGTTAAGAAAGATTACTGCATTGATTATATTTTTAAGGATGATATAATTTTAAAAATAGAATTTATTAAAAAAATATTTTTTTGTAAAAGCTTAAGGCATCTGTTTGATTTCGACTGTAGTCGCCCCTGCTCCTGTCCCTACCACCCCAAATTCCTACTCCCCACTCTCATCTTTCTTAGTAGTTATCTAGATTATATACCAAGTTTATAAAATGATTTTTTATTGGTGATGCATTGAAAACCAAAAAGCAAAAACAAGAAAGTTAATTATTTTTACGCTTTTTGTAGAATCTTCTTGGATCTTTATTTATGTTATATTTATAAAAAGGTTTTACAAATATCTTTTTTTTTTCATCCTTACTATATTTTTACTACTCCCATCATTCTTTTTTATTTGTTTTTTTTTCTTTTTTAAGATTAACAGATACGAATTTTGACCAACATTTTAAGATGTATTTCTCAATTAAATTTAAAAAGTAAAAATTTCTTAATCAAATTGAAAAAAGAAAAATTATACTTTTCACATAGTTTTTGAATATCAAAATTTTAATTCTAAGAAATTAAATTAATCTAATCTACTTCCCCCATTACATTTTAATTGCTTCCCCCATTTTTTTTTGGTCAATTTGACTAAATTTTAAAATTAAAGTAGACTAGATTAACTTAATTTCTTATATTAAAATTTAGATATTCAAAAACTACTTGAAAAGTATTATAAATTGTAATTTTTATTTTTTTCAATTTGATTAAGAAATATATATCTTAAAATATTAGTCAAATTTTATATTATTTGATTCTAAAAATAAAAAAGGGAGCAATTAAAAATGAATAAAAAAATAATTTAACTTTGAAATTTAATTAAATAGACTCACAAAAAATGACGGAAGCAAATAAAAAGAAATGAAGCGACTAGAAACTTTAGTTTCAAGTTACTTTCCTTTTTCTCTATTATTTTAAAATGACCCACAAATAGCGGGAAAAATAAAATGGGCCATGATTAGGAAAATTCAATAACTTCTTCCTTTCATATTAATGGTTGTTATTTTATTTGTTTACAAATTAACACACAAATTTCTTACCAGTATAAAAAATCCAAATAGTCACTTTGGTTTACTTAAATCATGTGATTTTTCATCGAATTTTGAGTAGTATTATTTTCTTTGAGAGTCTTATATTATAAATTATATAATAGTAGTAACTCTATCTAAATCCACTTTTATTCAAAACACGGTAATTTAATAAAACTATGCGTTGTGTACTGTGATACGCAACGCGGTATGACAAAATTACTTGAAGAGAGAAAAACAAGGACAAGAAGTTAAAAAGCCCGGGTGATACGGCAAAGGTCTCGAACAACTCACAACTTTTTCTTGATTTAAATTATTTGGTATATGTACAAGAACTAATAACATTCGAGACACCCCTCACCCTTCTCTCTCTATTCAAAGATTGAAAATTTCCAAATTTGGCAAATCCTATAAATTCCCTCCTCCATTTTTCACCATATCCTTCCAATTCGTTTGGAGATTTGATCTCACAAAATTTTATATTAGGTTGCTCAAATTTCATTTTTCTTTACCCATTTTATTGTTAATGGTGGAAATATTCAAGAATTTGTTGATGATTACCTCTTTATTTCCAATAAAGGAGATCTCCTTTTCTTCTTCCTTTAGCTTTCTTAGTTGCAAAGAAGAAGGCTGGTATTATCGTTGCGTTGGCCTTGACCCTTGAGTCACCCATTGTCACGTATCTAATCAGCCTACGTCCTATAGAAACTGTCTACCTGAGACTGTCTCTCGGCTCGTAGGCCATTGCTAAACATCCAAAAAAACATTTTTGTTAGTAATTTTTGTTTATTGGAAGCGATACGATGTTGCTTTACAAGACAAAGAAGATTCAACCCGAGCAGGGAAACCGGTTATTAATCAGTATAACGGTTGTTGGGAGTGCAGGACCAATTCGTTTTGTTGTCAATGAAAAGGAACTTGTGGCTAATGTTTTAAATACTGCATTGAAAAATTATGCCCGTGAGGGGAGGCTTCCTGTTCTTGGATCAAAATTAAATGATTTTGTGCTGTATTGTCCAACAGTTGCATCCGAAGGTATTGCATTTGCTAGTTCGATTTTTATGCTTCGCCATTATGCACACATAATTGATAGCATTGCATTTTCTCTTACATTTCTGTTTTATAGTTGAAATTTTTATCTGCGCTTTAGTTTTGGTTGCATATGTTGGTAAATGGTTCTTATAATGTCGATATCTTAAAGGTGTATTTTCTTGAATTGCTTATTTCGACGATTAGTTGTATTTTGGGAAATGCATTTTGATTTGACTTAGTCGAAATTTTGTAATGATATACTCAAATTAACCAGTTTAGGGGTGGTGGAGATGAGTGTATATCTATTTCCCAGAAGCCATTCATATTGTGAGGATAGTGGTGGAAAAATATAGGGAAAGGAAGAGGGATTTATTTATGGTGTTCGTTGAACTTGAAAATTCCAAAGGCAGTCCCAAGGAAAGTCCCCTCTAGATGTCTGGAGACTAAAGGTGTATCAGTGCCTTACATTAGGGCGACGATGGGCATGTGTAATGGAGCTAAGATTCAGGCCAGAATGGTGTAAGGAGAATAGATCACTTTCCAGTTGAGATGTGGTTGTACCAAGGAGCAACACTTATCCCTTTCCTATTCGCCTTGGTGATGGATGAATTGACGCAGTATATTCAAAGATGGAAAACCATGATGTATGTTATTTGCAGATTGACAAAGTACTGATTGATAAGCACGCGATGTGCAAGGTTGGAGGTGCGGACAAACTCTGGAGTCTAATGGATTTAGGTTGAGCAAGAGCAAAACAAAATATTTA
The DNA here is from genome assembly GCA_030864225.1 of Capsicum baccatum var. pendulum. NCBI lineage: Eukaryota > Viridiplantae > Streptophyta > Magnoliopsida > Solanales > Solanaceae > Capsicum > Capsicum baccatum. The sequence continues at coordinate 46,592,782 of CM061554.1, forward strand.
GAGTGCAAATTTAGTGATACAAGGCATAAGTTAGGTATGGAAGTGAGAGTATCTTGCGTCTTTAACCGAGGAAAGTGGGAACATCTACAATGATGTTACACATCATATTGGTCCGACGTAGATGAAATAGAGGCTTGTCTCGAGGGTCTTGTGTGAAAAGGTACCACATAAACTTAAAGACAAGTAAAGATAAGTTCTACAGAGTGGTAGTTGAGCCGACTTTGTTGTATGGAGTGGAGTGTCGGTCAGTCAAAAACTCTTATCTTTAGAAGATGCAAGTTGCGGAAATGATGCTTTCAATAAGATTAGGAATAAAGATATTCGAGCCAAGGGGGAGTGGCCTTCATCGTGGAAAAAATTAGGAAAACAAGCTACAATGATTTGGACATGTGGAGAGGAGATGCACAAATGCCCAGTGAGGAGGTGCAAGAGGATTTCGTACGAATAGACATAAATGTAGGCTGAAAAAGTATTGCAGAAGGGTGATTAGACTGGACATGGCGCAATTCCAGGCATAAGCTTAGATTGTGGAGGTCGCACACTAGGGGAGAAGGTTATTAGGTAGTGGAGTGTTGTTGTGCTTTTTGACGAGTTTAGACTTGGTGGTTTCCGTCGTAGTGTTAGCTTTGTGGCTTGCTTTTGATTTCTATCATCTGTTGCTATGATGTTTCGATTGTTGCACGTTTGTTGTTGATACTGGTTCCTTATTAGTTTCTAGGTTTTCTTCACAGTCACTTTCCTTTTTCTTACCTACTTTGATATGCTCCATTCGAGTTGAGGGTCCCCCGAAAGCAACATCTCTACCTTCACGAGCTAGGAGTAAGGTTTGAGTATACTCAACCTTCCCCAGACCCCATTTTGTTGGATTTCATTGGGTCTGTTGTTGTTGTATTACTCAATTAAACAGGCCTTTACACAGTAGAGCAGGGCAAGTGAATCTTTATTTGTCACAATGTTTCTCTACTCTGCTTAACTCCCCAACCGCAACCCCAAAAAAGAAAAAAAAAAATTTACACCTTTCCAAACCTTGTATATAGGTTAAATTTGCTTCTTTATTGCCATGTTAACTATTTTTTCTTTAATATTTTTGTTTGCCATTCCTCGTTTTCAATTCTACTTTCATATGTTTTATTCTTTTTGTAATATAACTGATTGATGATATATATATTTTCAAATTACATGTTTAATTGATTAGTTAATCGTGTATATGAATAAAAAATTTGAGAATATTAAACGGAAACAAACACGGACACTGGAATCTAAAACACTAAAATATGGAAATGCCCCGGCCCTGCACGTCCAGAGTCATTGCTATCCCTAAACTTTATCAGAGGTTATTGGTTCTTGCACCTGTATCACACTATCTGACAAGCATCTACGTTTGTATTGATTCTTGTTGTCTAAGATGCTCGTCATGTGTGACATTGTGGAGTTAAGTTGGTTGTGACTCTTGCGGCTATTGCTGTGGTTCATACTATATCTTAAAAATATTTTGAAAGGCTTTACACATTTTAATTTTGCGGTGATGTGTGTTTTTGCTTACATTGTGTTGTTATTTCAGATTTGAGTCCATGGGAGACAATTGGATCGTTTGGTGTTCGTAACTTTGTGCTGGTCAAGAAACCGCAGGCTGAGAATTCAATTCTTGATAGGAAACAAGTGGATATGGGTCGGAAGGGAGCAGGAAGTTGGAGGGCATGGTTCAATAAGTCACTCAGTCGCAAGATAGCTTCTTACTGAATAGAGAGTCGATGTGAAGTAATCTATCATTCTTGTTGGTTTTTGGTTCTATTCTTCTCACTGAATAGAGAGTCGATGTGAAGTAATCTATCATTCTTGTTGGTTTTTGGTTCTATTCTTTTTTCATGTGGCTATGTTTTCCTACTCCCGTGTTGCACTTCCCCTAGACCTGTTAAATGTGAAACCTTGTTTTGGTGTTTTCATAATGAGATAAATTAAACCTTTATCAGTTATTTAGATTATAGTTTATTGAATTAGTTGTTCGAACCTAAGTTGTTCAGACTCTTCTAGATGTTGCCACACCCATGTCGGGTCCTTCAAAAATACACTACTTTTGGAGGATCCGATATGTAACCCGATGACCTTTTTAAAGAGATCAAGCAACATAGGTTTGAACAATGCAAATCCTAGTATAGCCCTGAGTCACTGTCAAGTCTACTTGTTATATTCAGGTTTTAATAGATACTGGTTGATTTCTATACTACTTGTTTTTTCTTTGAAGAGGTTATGCTTCTCCTTCTCTTGCTTACGGACAAAGGGTCCTTTCCCATTTTGTTTATTTTTGCATTTAATGAAGTGGTCTATCGAAAACAGAGGTATGGTCTGGGTACACACTGTCCTCTCAGACTCCACTTGTGTGATTATATTGGGTGGGTTATTATTGTTGTTGTTGTTAGTGTTGTTGTTAGGCTTTTAGTAAAATCAAAATCAAACAATTGCGTTCTTTCCTATTGACAACATTCGATAATTTTCATCTTTTAGAGTAAGGAAACCAAAACAAATCTTGTCATTAGGTGTGTTTGATAGGTAGGAAAACATTTTCGCAGTATGTTCCTTTGTATAGACAACATTCTAACTGGCGTATATCTTTGTGGGATTAATTTTAGAGTTCTTATTCACATGCAAAACACAAGAAGTTTAATAGGTAAACAGGATGTAAAAAGGTAGGCGTGCCCACTCCTGATACAAGAATGACAAGGAAAGGCACAAAACATACATCAAAACAGCCCACGAAGAACCGAGAACCTCTTTGGTGACCACTCTCGGATTCAAGAACAAGAACAAGAAGGAAGTGTTTACAAGGTGTTTAACACCAAAAATAGCCAGCCACCAAATTATATTAACAACAACAATCCACACGGGTTCACTATTATAAGACAAACTACAGAGTTACAAGAAGATAAAGATAGAAAGATGGACAAATGGAAGTATAATCTTAAGAACCCAAGAGCCTATTCCACTTTTGGACCCTTAATACTACACACTACAATCACCTATCTTGACACAAGAGAGGAGTCCACCACTCAAGCACCAACGTATCAAGCAAAATGCAACACACAAATGATTCCACACTTGTGCAATGCACTAGTTTTGGTTTTGGAATCCCTCTCTAAGAGAATTGTTCTTTCAATATCTTAAAATAACTAAAGAAATAAACCCTATAATGTTCTATTAATACTACATTACAATAATAGACAAAAGGACTCTTTAGTGACTAGTCTTTAAAAATACTCAAAAGTATCATGATCATGATCATACTTGTATCAACTCCTATTCACATAGTTAGGAGATGAAGCATTATATCCCACTCCTTGTCATGTAATTTATCTTCTGGCTACTAATATAGTGGTAGAAGCCAATGCGAAACATAAAGGACTCATTTGGTTGGTAACAAGTTATCCTGGGATAACACATTGCGGGATTGTTATTCCATCCTCAATGTAGGATAAACATAACACTACAATTTCGGGATAACTAATTCTGGGATAAGTTATCCCGCAGTTTTCTCCCAACCAGACATAGAATAAACTCATTCTAAAATTAATTTCGAAATATGTCATTCCTTATCCCTCATACCATAAAAATATTTTAATGTATTTTGGTATAATTGCACAAAATGGCTAGTTCACAATACACATTCCCAGTCACATGATAACATAGCCTTACATAAGAATTTTTGTGCCTAGAATGTTGTGTTTGTGACCTTATACATTAAAATTAATTTTCATAATTAAACAGATTGATATACAAGTGTAACATTGAACACAATCAGTTTGGTTGTTCTTGTTAAGTATTTAGTAATGCTAAGAAAAGATCCTTTTCTGTTGCTGAAAACTTAAAACTCTTTGTCCCATTTGGATAAAGAATAGTTGGCCTAATTTAACCAACTTTATTCATTACTAGTAAATTTGACCGCGCTTCGTGCAGTATAAAAGTAATAAGAAATTCACAATATAACCTTCTTGCAAAATCGTCAGATAAAAAAGACTTTTTACCAACTGAAAAGATAAAATAGATCATCTATATATGTATACAAAATTAGTTCTACGAATTTGATTAAATTTAAAATTTTTGTATGATATCAAACTATCAATAAGTATAATTTCATACTCCAAGCACCATACTCATGTGTCTTGTAAATAGAAAAATCTTGATAGGTTTTAAACTTGATAAGCTTTGGTTAGTCAGTTAGCATATTTTTTCTAAGAAAATAAAATAATAAATTTCTTTATATTAAACACAATAAAGTCTTTGAATAAGATAAATTTAATATATTCATATTAGTATTTTATTTTCTAAACTATTTTTCGATATTTCAACTATTTTGAAGAAAAAAAAAAGTACAAAACAAATAAATATATACCTTTTTTTGGCTATTCCTTTTTTCTTCAGCTTTTTTTAACTTTTTATTTTTATTTTTCTCTCTTTAATAGGATTAATATTTCGTAGCACCACAGTACCCCCATTTTCTTTATTTTTTCTTTATTTTTTTATTTATTTTTTTTACTTTCTTTAGTTCCTTTTTTATTTGTCTTAAAAGTAAAAAATACTCTAGAACTCATACATTCTTATTTTGTGAATCAGACGATCATTTAACTATGATATTTGTATGACCTAGATTAAGCAAACATAATTAACAGACATTTATCATCATAAGTTTTAGTGCATGAGCTTATAATTTTAATATTGTTAATTACAAAAGTGAACTATTAGTTCGCAACGAAAAAATAAAATTTGGCAAGGGAGAAAGAACTTTGTTTCCCTCAGTTTGTTGGTTTTGTAAAAAAAAAATTGATATCTCTGATAATATATATTCACTTGCTTAATTTTGATCACGATTAAATTTTCTTCTATTTAATCCTTTATTTTTATTCTCCACAAATCTAATTTCGACCTGTTTTTAAATCTTATAAAAAGTTCAGAATATTTGTCTGATCCGACGTAGGAGCATTTTTATCAACAAAATGCCTTCAATCTTTATATATAGAGGAGAACTTTCATGATTCGTATAAGCTAATCATTCATCTAATAAAATAACTCATATAATATTACTATAATTTTTTCTTAATATTTTCATCTACAAAAGCAATTCATAAGAACAACAAAAAAAAAAAAAGGATCACATTTAATGTTATTATTACAATAATGTTTTACAAAAATGTTGTATTTATGACGTACATAATAACAGACATGCATTTCAAATTAAGTAGTCTAATATATACAAATGATAGTGAAATGGTTTTGAGATTTTTAATAGAAATGAATTCTGTAAGAGGAGAATATATTTTTATGTGTATATTATTTTCTAAAAAGTAAATGATTTCTTAAATCAATGACAATGATTTTTGGATTTTTTAAACAGAAAAAGTGACCAAAAATAGAAAATAGAGATGAGAAATTAAGAGAATATAATTATGAAATAAATATTAAATTTTATTAGATTAGATTGGGGAAAAAATTCAAAAAGGGGGAAAAAAGATAAATATTAATATGGCGGCCATAGAGAGATATAACTTGCATTGTCTATGTTTCTCCTACATATAGAGATTTATTTATCTATTTTATCATCAAGATATTAAATTATACTTAAATTACTAAAGAGATAATACATCGAAACACTCCTAAACTTATATCCAAAACTTACTTTAGACCACAAACTAATCGGGTAATTATTTACCCCCCTTAACAACTTTAAAGTGAATTTTTTACCACCCTAATTGCTGATGTGGCATTTTTTTTTAAAATCAGCACGTTAATGTCTTTAAAAAAATGAAAAAGGTGGATCCCAACTTTTAATTTCCCAAATTATATATATATATATATATATAAAGCTAAAGAAAAAAAGAAGTCAACTGTCACTTTCTTCTTCATAACAATCCCCTTCCTCACCCCAACAACTCCATTTTTTCTTCTTCGTAACAACTCTTTTTTTTGAGCAAATCATCACCACAATCCATTTTTCGAACTCTTGAAAAAAAAATAGCTTTCTTGTTTGGTCATATCTACATTATAGAAGCACAAGCAGAAAAAGAAAGATCACATATAATTTCTTTCAATGTTTGAGCTAAAGGGTTGTTGAATAGAGCAAAAAAAAAATGAAAGGGTTATTGAATAGAGCAAAGAAAAAAACATTCACTGAGTTGGTGGAACATATCGGAGATGGTCAACCACATATCGGAGATGGTCAAGCACACTAAAAATGGCTCTATTAGAAATTTTTTCTTCTCTAATTTATCATTAACTTTAAATTGATATACTTCTCAAATTTTATGAATAATTGAGTGAATGAGTTGGTGGATTTGACTATTAAAAACATGGAGGAAGCTAAAATTAAAGGTTGAAATAATGATGTTAATAGGGTATTTGACTATTAAAGAAAAAGAAAAGGAATCGGGTTGGGGAGGGGGGCTTGGTGATCTGTTGGATAAAGTTATTTATCAATTTCTTGTTAAATTCTAATCAAGTTATTAGTGTTTATGATTTTTATGGTGAAATAATGATGTTAATGGTTTTAATGGTGAAATCGTTTTTGGTGAAGACTTTGTGGGATTCTTGAGATTTTGAGATTTTTATGGTGGTGGTTGTGATATTTTTAGGTGATTTGGAGAAATTTGTAGGGTGGTTCACGGCAGAGATATGTGCTTTTCAGTGAGTCATTAATTGAGTAAAAGTTATTGGTGTTAATGGTAGCGGGGGCTACTGAAGCATAAGAAGAAGGAGGAAAGAGGGGATGGGGGTGTGGGGTTATTGAAGCATAAGGAGAAGGAGGAAGATAGGGGTGGAGTGGGGTGGGGTGGGTTAGTTATATATATATATATATATATATATATATATATATATATATATATATATATATATATATATATATATATATATGTATATATATATATATATATATATATATATGTATATATAAACACACTTATATATATATATATGTATATATTTATATATATATAAAATAATATATAAATAATTTATATATATTTTTTAAAAAATATATATTTTATATATATATATATTTATAAAATAGTATATATATATATATATTTTATTTTTTAAATATATAAAAATAATATGTGTGTTGGATTACTTTTTAAAAAAATTATAATTTCTTACGTAGCAATGACATGACACTGAATTGACAATGACGTGGGGCATGTGTACTTCACTCTCTGTAGTAAGAGTGGTATAATTTTTTTAGGGTGATAAAAAATTCACTTTAAAGTTGTTAAGGGGGTAAATAATTTTCATACAAGTTTAGGGTCTAAAGTAAGTTTTGGCTACAAGTTTAGGGGTGTTTCGACGTATTATCTCATTACTAAATAGTATCTTAAATTCATTTAGAAGATGGCATATATAATATCAAGCTTCCATCTGTTTGAGAGACATCTTTTCGTCAATCATTGAAAATGTCACTCCATCAAATTAGACGAAATTAATCAGAATAGCAAAATCAAGAAAAAGACTTAATAAGGAAAAGAAAATGTGATGAAAAATGAAAGAAAATGAAAACAAAAGAAGCTAGACAAGAAAGATTAGCTTTTTTCACCTTAAATTAAATTTATTTAAAGAGTGGATATACGTCACCTGTAATTCTATTCCATAGAAAAAGAAAGTTATAATAAAAAAAGAATCGAGGATTACAATTTAAACTAATAAAATTAAATAAAAAGAAGTGTACACATATGCCATGCTCTTAGTTGATATGAATCTTATTATCGCCATGTTGACAACCTTCACTGAAATGTAAGTTTAAACAATCTGGAATATAAATAAAATAGTTATAATACTTGTATTGGAACAACACATTATGATATTAGATAAGGTAGCATCTAAATATACTTGTGCAACCATGGAATGCATGCTTAGCTTGTAGCCGTAGGTCAAGACAAATATGACATTCCTCTACAATGCGTAATGGTTGCAGTTGGAAATTTTCATCTAGAAATATCACTTAAAAACATAAAATTTCCTCTACAATGAGTAATGATTACAGTTGGGAATTTTCATCTTGAAATGTCACTTAAAAACATAAAATTATTAGTTATGCAAGAGCGTACACAACATATTTCAAATGACATTTCATGTGAAATGATAAAAACGTGGACGAAAAAATCACATTAAAAAATATAAATAAATAATTATTTATAACAGAGTATACACTAACCATAATTGGTGTCCCCAACCAATAATGCAAACTTCATGCAACAATACTCTATCTATAATAGGGGTGTCAAACGGGCCGGGCTGACCCGGCCCGACCCGTCCCGACATACCAAACCGAACCGGTTTGACCCGGCCCGGTAAGCCCTTGGGCTTTAGGGTTCCGGGTTCTGGTCCTTTTTTTTTTTTTAAACTGGGCCCGGTTAATCCGGCCCGGACCAACCCGATCCAGGCCCGCCGGTTAACCGGCCCGGCCTGGCCCGACAACAAAAAAAAAAAAAAGAAATTTTAATTTTTTGGGCCAAACTAGCCGTTGGCCCAACGGCTATATTACCGTTTTTGGGTCCAAACGGTTAGTTTGGGCCCATTTAATTTAAAAAAAAAAATTTAAAAAATATTTTTTAATCCCCAAAATAAATCTATAAATACCCTATAACATCAAATCATTTCTCACACAATTTTTCACTCTCTCAAATCTCATTCTCTCTCAAATCTCAATTCTCAATTCTCAAATATTCAATATATTTAATTTCTTAAAGTGTTCACTTTAATTTTTTAATTTTTCGTTTACAAAGTACGAGCGGAAGTTTCTAAAGTCGCAATCTTCGGATACTTCCAAAATTTGGTATTGTCGTTCCATCTCTTACGTTTAATTTTTATTTATTGTATTAATTGTTTAATATTTAATTTTATTAAATTTGTGTATTTTAAATATTTTTAGTTTAATTTAATTTATATTATGGATAAATTAAAAAACCTCGCTGCTAAAGGTGTTAGAAAATTTTGTCCCGGAAGCGGTAGTGGTAGTAAAAAGCGAATTATTAGCGGTACAGGTAGTTCAAGTAATAGATATACCCGTGTGACTTCGCCTCCGGTACCGCTTGGTACACCTTTTGAGGAAGAAATAGGCGTAGGTGCTCACGATATGGATTATGTAGAATTTCAGGAAAATTACGGTATAGAAGAAGAAAATGAAGTAGATGCAGTTAATGTAGACGAAGATGATGAAAATATTGCTGAAACACCCGCAGTAGGAGATGCTAACGTTAGATCTGAATCAGTTAATCTCCCTTCCCGTCCTCCCAGTGCCCCAAAACCCCGTAAAAGAACTAGTATTGCATGACAATTTTTTGAACGTATATCAGATATTGAGGTGCAGTGCAATATTTCTCAACAAATATATAAGCATAGAAGTGGAGGTAAGCAAGGGGGTATGGGTACGTTAATGAGACATATAGCTGAAGATCACAAAAGAGAGTTAAATATTGCAAAGGGTGGTGGGGATGTTGGTGGGTCAACGCAAACTAGAATGGACCCAACAACCGGTCAAGTAGCGAAAAAGTATAATCAATTGAGGGACAGGAAAGAAATAGCTAAAATGGTAGCTGTGGGTTGTTTGCCTTTTAGTTTTCCTTCTTCTGATGCTTTTATTCGTTATATACAAGCAATTTATAATCCTATGTTTAATGGTATTCCTAGAACTACTTGTCGGTCTGATATTTTTAGACTCCATTCACAATATTGTTTTTATTTATCAACATTCTTAAAAAATATTCAATGTAGATTGTCCCTAACTTCTGATCTTGGTCGTGCTGTAAATAAAAATGATTATTTAACCGTTACTTGTCATTGGATGGATAATAATTTCGTAATGCAAAAACGTATTCTTGCTTTTTTATATGATGAAGATCGTAAACATACTGGACAATTTATTGTTGATTCTATTGTTAAAATTGCCGGATATTATGGTATAGAAAATAAAATTTTATGTATTGCTTTTGATAATGCTTCTAACAACAAGACTGTTATAACAAAAATAAATTCTACGCTATCTCTGCCCTTTCCTGAAATTTTTCATATTAAGTGTGCATGTCATATATATAATTTAATTGTAAAAGATGGTCTTGACTTTTTTGAGGTTTATATTAAAAAAATTCGTCTTGCCGTTGGTTTTATTCAAGGAAATAATCGTAGATCGAGAATTAAAGAATTTAAAGTTAAATGTCAAGAAAATGGACTTACACCGATTTTGATGCCTGAGGAAATTGATACTAGATGGAATTCTACGTATGAATTTTTAAAAACTTGTTATAAATATAGAATTCCTATTACACTAGCTTTTAACCAACATTGTGGTTCATTTGCTGATTCTGCTGATTCCATGCTACATAATTCTGATTGGGTTATAATTAATGATCTTGTTAAGTTTTTAGAAAAATTTTATGTAGCTACGGTTGAATTTTCCGGTGCATACTATCCTACTGTTTGTAATATTTTGGTATATATAGCCGATATTTCTGGTTTGCTCCAACAATATAAAAATAAAGAAGGTTATAAAGAAGCTGTTGGCGCTATGTTTACGAAATTTAAAAAATATTTCTTCCCGATTCCCCCTATTTACTTGGTTGGTGCTATGTTAAATCCGTGCATGAAATATAATCATATGTGTCACTTTAGTGCTCTTATTTATGCTAACTTAGAAATAAATACTAACCATGAGTCTGACCAAGAGCAGCCTGATTTGTGGACGGCTACGGCTAAAGGATTATATAGAAAAATTATATAATCACTATGCTGATTTATTTGATTCAGCTGTACCTACAAATATCAGTCCAGCTGTCGCTCCTCATCCTCCCGAGGAACCATCATCTTTTAAAAGGCCGGCACATAGTGGTTTTCCTGATTCGTTTTATGATTTAACTTGTTGGAACAGTGTGGATGAGAGAGCTTACACATCAACTTATCGGGAAGAGATGAAATATTATCTGCGGACGCTACCAGAGGATCGTAGACGACGGATCAACACGCTGGATTGGTGGAGGAATAATGAATCACAATATCCTGTACTTTTAAGATTAGCCAGAGATATCTTGAATGTTCCAATGTCAACCGTTGCATCAGAGAGCGCCTTCAGTCAGGGACGACAACAGCTTGGAGACAACCGACACTCATTGGGAAGCAACGCAATGAATGTTTTAGTTTGCCTTAGAGATTGGATTAGAGCAGAAAGAAGAAACCAAGGAATGGAACCAGAGCCCAGCGACGACCTCAAACTTGAAGAAATTATGACTTCACGGGAGAACTCAGCAGAATCAAGTCCAATGCATGGTTTTGCCCCCGTTGACTTCGACTATCCTATGCAAGTTCCAATTAATATTAACATGAATGAGTTGGAAAAAATGATACATAATTTATAGATTTTTCATTCATGTAAATTATAAATTTTGGATCATTTTGCAATCAATAAAATTCCAGAAATTCATTCACTCCTTAGTCATTGTTTTTTATTTTTTTTTATTTAACGATTTAAAATTTTAATATCTTCTATACAAGTGTATATTTAATGTATAAATGTGTATATATAGTGTATATTGGAGTGTATATAGTGTATATTTGATTTTTTATTTATTTTTTAAACGGGTTTGACCGATTTTTAACCCGGTTTGACCGGGTTTTAGTGGGTTTCACCGGATTGGATTAAGTGGGCCAGTTTCGGGTGAGTTTTAATTTTTTATTGTGCGGCTCGGCCCGACCCATACTGGTTAAGGACAAATCCGGCCCGTCACCGGCCCGGAACCCGGTATGAGTGAGAGGGCCGGTTCCGGGTTGACCCGGCCTGGCAGGTTAGACAGTCCTAATCTATAACTTATAAGCATAACATAATTGGGAAGCCAATTATACGATAAAAATCAGGTCTTGAATTGAAACACGTTGATGAAAACTATGTGAATATAAGTGGTAAAGGAAATGATAAAGAAGATTGGAGCTTAGTAACTGATTATCAATATTGTAACATCTAATGAATGATTCAATCAATAGGATAAATTAATATTTTTTTAAAAAAAGAAAAAAATCAACAAATGTACAAAAAAATAAGAAAAAAGAAAAAAGAAAAATAGGAATTAAAGCCATTGGGAGATGCCACATCATCCTCTTCTACATTCTCTTTTATTATTATATATTGATTTGTTGATTTTGTAAAACAAAAAAAAAAACTGATGTCATTTATATATATTCACTTGCTTAATTTTGATCTCGATTAAATTTTCTCCTATTTAATCCTTTATTTTTATTCTTCACAAATCTAATTTCGACCTTTTTTCAAGTCTTATAAAAAATTTAGAATATTTGTCTGATTTGACGTAGGAGCATTCTTATCAACAAAATACCTTTAATCTTTTTATATAGAGGAGAACTTTCATGATTTGTATAAGCTAATCATTCATCTAATAAAATAACTCATATAATATTACTATAGTTTTTTCTTAATATTTTCATTTACAAAAGCAATTCATAAGAAAAAAAAGGATCGCATTTAATGTTATTATTACAATATTGTTTTACAAAAATATTGTATTTATGACGTACATAATAACAAATATGCATTTCAAATTAAGTAGTCTAATATTTTCAAATGTTAATGAAATGGTTTTGAGATTTTTAATAGAAATGAATTCTGTAAGAGGAGAATCTATTTTTATGTGTATATTATTTTCTAAAAATTAAATGATTTCTAATTAATAAATCATTAAAGTAATGACAATGATTTTTGGATTTTTTAAACAGAAAAAGTGACCAAAAATAGAAAAAAGAGAAGTGATTAAGAGAATATAATTATGAAATAAATATTAAATTTTATTAGATTAAATTGTGAAAAAAATTAAAAAGGGAAAAAATAGATAAATATTAATGATGTCCATAGAGAGATATAACTTGCATTGTCTATGTTTCTCCTATATATAGAGATTTATTTATCTATTTTATCATCAAGATGTTAAAGTATATACTTAAATTACTAAATAGTATCTTAAATTCATTTAGAAGATGACATATACTATATCAAGCTTCCATCTGTTTGAGAGACATCTTTTCGTCAATCATTGAAAATGTCACTCCATCACATTAGATGAAATTAGTAAAAATAACAAAATAAAAAAAAAGACTTAATAAAGAAATAAAATATGGTGAAAAAATGAAAGAAAATGAAAAGAGAAAAAGCTAGGCAAGAAAGATTAGCGTTTTTTACCCTAAATTAAATTTATTTAAAGAGTGGATACATGTCACCCTTAATTTTAGTCCATATAAAAAGAAAGTTATAATAAAAAAAGAATCGAGGATTACAGTTTAAACTAATAAAATTAAATAAAAAGAAGTGTACACATATTCCATGCTCTTGGTTGATATGAATTTTATTATCACCATGTTGACAACCTTCACAGAAATGTAAGTTTAAACAATTTGGTATATAAATAAAATAGTTATAATACTTGTATTGAAAGGACACATTATGACATTAGATAAGGTAGCATCTGAATATACTTGTGCAACCGTGGAATGCATGCTTAGCTTGTAGGTCAAGACAAATATGACATTCTCTACAATGAGTAATGGTTGCAGTTGGAAATTGTCATCTAGAAATATCACTTAAAAACATAAAATTTCCTCTACAATAAGTACTGATTGCAGTTGAAAATTCTCATTTAGAAATATCACTTAAAAAAATAAAATTATTAGTTATGAAAGTGTGTACACAACATATTTCGAATGATATTTCATGTGAAATGATAAAAACGTGAATGAAAAAAATCACATTAAAAAAATATAAATAAATAATTTTATAACAGAGTGTACACTAACCATAATTGGTGTCCCCAACCAATAATGCAAACTTCATGCAACAATACTCTAGCTATAACTTATAAGCATAACACAATTGGGAAGCCAATTAGACGATAAAAATCAAGTCTTGAATTGAAATATGTTGATGAAAACTATGTGAATATATGTGGTAAAGGAAATGATAAAGAAGATGGAAGATTAGCAACTGATCATCAATATTGTAACATCTAATGAGTGATTCAATCAATAGGATAAATTAATATTTAAATGAATTAGAGAACTGTCTTTTGATTTTCTTCAAACACATAAATATTTAGAAAAAAAAAAAAAATCAACAAATGTCCAAAAAATAAGAAAAAAGAAAAATAGGAATGAAAGCCATTGGGAGGTGCCACATCATCCTCTTCTACATTCTCCTTTATTATTATATATTGATTTAATTAGTCTTGACTTTGTCAGTACATGCTATCTTATAAACGTAGGTTATACTCTGTGGTCGAACCAAGAATTCTAACGAGGGGACTCAAAAAAGTACAAGAATGCCACACTTTAGATTCGAACTACTGTAATCCAATTGAGCACACTTTTACCACTACAGTAAAAAAATTTCTTATATTTACCTTGTTTCCTAAGGTAAAAATTTATCCGGAATAAGCAGTGGAATCAATCCAATAAATACATAATACATATCAAAAAGGCTCAACAACTTAGATTAAAATGATTCAACAATTTATCTTTGCCCTATTTGCGCAATATAACTTTCCAACCAAGGAGATCTAAATGAACTACTTTCAGTACACTTGACTACGGCACCGGGGTTACTCATAGCTTCTTTACCTATTTCCTGATTTAAGATTCTACTAAACCAGTCTTTGCCAAGATAAAAGAAGAATCTTGTTACAATTTTGTTCTTTTTTTTTCCCTTTTGTTCTCCCAATTTAATATACTAGAGATTTGTAACTTGATGACCACACCGAAAAATCTCCCCCTCGAACTAAGTTTCCAACCCCATAAACCACGGGTCAATTTTTGAGATTAACTTTGTGTCACACTGATATAAGTCAAATTGCCTCCGAACCTTTGGATGAGATACATATGATGCTCGAGGTGTTTGATGAATCTTTAGTGATTTTAAAAGATGTCACGTGGATGAAGATTGCCATAAGGAGGGTCAAAAAACTTTGATGAGGTCGAAGGAGTGTAAAACGGGGCTCGAAATTTCCTTGGAAGGGTTATGCATCCAAGGCATTTTGGATCTGCTCTAGCATTTTAAGAGCGGGTCAAAACAACCCCTAGTGGGCCTTTTCTTATATTTGGGTCACTTTTGGGCCCTAATTGTGTAATGCTTAGCCAACCTATAAATAGTTGGTAGCTAGGCTTATTTTAGTTAGTTTTTGTTTAATGATTATGATGAATTCATGAAAACAACATTGGGAGTGTTGAGTTCTTGGAAAAGCCAATGTTGAACCTTATCTAGAAATGATGGTTGTAAGGGAGATTCGATCCTCCTTTCGGTCAATTTAAGAGCTAGGTGTTCGTAGGTAATCAATAAAGAGAGGTCTTTGGATTTGATACACCCTTTGGTTGTCCTTTGTTATCTTCTTGTGCCTATCTTTCTATCAACTATCATTTTAATCCTTTTACTTTTCGTTTGTCAATTTTGTTGTTTCTTTAGTATTTGTGTTTGTTCTCATCTTCGTAGACAACTCTCATATCATTTGATATCAGAGCCAAACTTGATTTCATTTCTACGAAGTCAATCTTAGGTTTTTTATCTTGAAAACAAAAAAGAAGAAGTGTCAAAATCGAAAAATCACAAAAAAATTTACTATTTACGTTTTTTGTTCTTAGGTCAATTTTGAGTATTTCTTGTGTTTATAGTGTTTCTTGTGTTAGATTTATGTTCTCTAACACTAGAGGAGTCTTGGTTTCAAATTTGAGCTTAATTGGAGTCATATTGAGTGAGATGCCGTTGTCGAAAGCTTGGACTTGAAGAGAAGTTAAATCGGTTGAATAGTCTCAAAAATTTGTGAAGAATTTGAGTTAAATGAAGTTTCAAATGAGTTTATAAGGTTTAAAAGTGCCTAGGTTCAAAATTTCAAAGTATTCCGAGCCTCGGAGAAAAAGTTAGTGTTTTTGGTGTTCTTGAAGGAATTCAAATCTTCAAGTTGAATCTTCATCAAAAGTTGTTGTTTGACACAAAAATAAAAAATAAATTGGTAAAAAAGTGTTTTTCCTAAATCATCCAATAAGATTCGAAGGATATTCTAAGAGAGGGTACAAAAAGGGACCACTAGAAGGGCAAAATCGTCCATTCAAGAGAGAGGGGCTGGTGACTTGTGTTTGATCTGTCTTGTAGGTGCTCCTAGTCTACCTTGTACTTGTGGCCACACCTCAAAATAGTAGAGGGAGTCTCTCTTGTGTCCAGGGTGTGCTGGACATGTGCCCCTTCTACTGAATTATGTCCACCAATGCAGAACAACAACACCTAAACGCAAGTGAAGCCAACTAACGTCCGAACAAGTTTTCAAACTCTTTCAAACACTTCAACTACTCTATTACTAAAGTTTTGATTCTTTTATTCCAATTTATTAATTCCAGTGTTTTATTTTAAGTCTTAAACTACTCATCAACTAGTAATTCATTTACTAAGTCGATTGATTAGTTCTTGAGTCCTTTTATTTCACTCTCTTCTCTTTTTTTTTCGTTTTAACTTTTTTATTCAAGTTTGTAAATATTTTTTATTTCTTCAAGTCATTCAAAAAAGAATCCAATCCAACCACAATATAGAGACTAACACTTTATCGACCACCGGAGTATAAGCAACTTTCAACTTTCGCCGCTCCAATTAAGAGGATCACAAAGGTGAGATCATTACGAGTGTTGGTGAGGAGCTTTACTACTAATCTTGTTTGTTGATTTTTTAGGTGCAAGGTGATATAAGGAAGCATGTCTTCTATAGCCTCGTACAATGGTAACTACGACATGGGAGACTATGATTGTGGTAAAGATAGTTATAACTATGAAGAAGATGGAGATTATGGGGGCTATGAATATAGCCATGATCAAGAGTCGTGTTTGAATGAGGGATACTATTACAAAGGAGAATATTAGATGAATGATGAACTTAATTCTTATAGTGAATATAGAGATGATGAAGAGCCTAATGTTGGTTCTTGTGAAGAAGATGGAGCAAGTGGAGAGTATTATACTTTCCACTCCAAACAGCACAACAATATAAAGTATAACCTTCTCTCTTATGCACCATCTAAGAGTCATGATGAGAGTGTGCAAGTGAAGTGTGAATATTTATATTCCCCACCTTGTAGTTCTTTTTATCAAAGTCGAGGTGGTGTGAACGGTTATACTATCTATAATAGAGTTTGCTCCATGGGACCAAAGACATGTACATCTCCAAAGCCTAGGGATATTACATACATCTCAAGCTTCTTGTTCTAGTGCCCAAACGTGTGGAAGTGGGAACCAAGGTAGAAATAGAGGGTACAAAAACTCATCTGATACTCTCTTCCGATGGAACAAGGGAACAACAACTTTCCTTACTAAATTTAAACTTAAATGAACCCAGTCCCTCTCTACCCACCCCAGTCATGGCTGGAGGTTGCATTAATGGGTCATGCATTGACCTTCACCATGAAAGTGAATGTCCAGGATTGCTTTATTCTGATTCTAAACCCTCAGAACCTAGCTCAAATCATAACAGAGAGGATGGTGAGTGCAACAAAAGTGTTCAATGATCCACCAACAATGAGACAATCCCTTTTGACACTCCCTTTCTACCCGCCTCTACTAGGAGAGGATTCACCGCCATAGATTCAACCCCATATGTCGGTAGTGGCGATGGAAACCAAATCTTAAGTCTAGACTCTTCCTCTGAACTCTCTCCCACTTTCGACAACTTCAAATATGAAAGAAATAATGGGAATAGCATCCACCTTCTTGGGTCAGGTACGGGTATTCCTCCTCAAAGAATTATCTGAAAAAAACCATAAAATGTCCCCAAAATATGTTCAAGTGCTCAATTCATATGAGGATGAACCTCAACCTAGATGTGGGGGAATATGATCTAATTATGAGTCCCTACCTGAGGGACACTGACTTTCTAGACACCTTTTCCCCAAGGCCGCTTAATTTTACTCGCCTAATGAATTTTTTGATTTTGAATTGTAGAGGTTCTACTTCACCAAATTTAGGTTACACTTTATGGAACTTCTTGATTTGCATAAGCCTTCTCTAGTAGTCCTGCTAGAAACTCATAAGACTAACCATCAAGCTATGCCCAACGAGTTTCACTTCTCTAGTGTTGTTTTTGTCTTTGTGGCGGGACAAGTAAGAGGATTTCTATCCTTTCTCAAGAAGACCTTTTGAATATTATGGAAGTTTCCATGACTCATCAAGAAATCCACTATATACTATAGGTAATCCCTTCCCTTAATAAATGGTTATTTTCTGCTATTTATGCTTATAATAACAAAGATGATAGAATAACTCTTTGGGAAAACCTTAAGCAAGTGGATAAATCTTTTAAGGGACCTTGGTTAATAGGTTGGTATTTTAATGAAATTTGCAAGTCCAACGAAAAATTTGGGGGCCATCCTTTAAATATCTCTAGAGCTAACAATTTTCGCAGTGCTTGGATTATTGCCATATGGTTGACCTGGGTTACTCTGACAGTAAATACACTTGGTCTAACTTGTGTAGGAATCATAGGATTATCTTGGAAAGCCTAGATAGATATGTCGCGAACAATGACTGGTTGTAGTTATTTCCAGAATCTTTGGTTATGCACCTTCCCCGCACTCACTCTGATCATTGACCCTTACTTTTTTAACTAACTACCCCTCTTACTATAACTCACAAGCCTTTCATAATGGAGACTATCTGGGCTACCCATCCTCAATTCCCTTTGATCATTAAAGGTTCATATCTTAGATAAAATAATGCTCTGCTACCCTCTATTGCAAGTTTTCAGACTCAGGTAGCCATTTGGAATATAAAATCTTTTTGTAATATCTTCTACAAGAATAGACGTATCCTGGCACGTTTAGGTGGAATCGAAAAATCCCTTCACTACCCAACGAGCAATTTTCTCTACAACCTTGAAGTCTTTCTTAATCAAAACCTCAATGAGCTGCTTCATGCTGAACATGATTTTTGGAATATTAAATTCCATATCCATTGGCTTAATGAGGGTGATGCTAATATACAATTCTACCATATGTCCACTGCCCATCGAAGGCACAAAAACAGAATCTTTGCTCTTCAAGATTCAGTTGGAAATTAGGTTGAGGATAGGCAGGAAGTGAGAGACCTTATCACCTACTTTTCAAACCTCTACTCTACTAATCTCACTCACTCAAATAGGCATTTCCATCATGATTCTGACCACTTTATCGCTAAACTAGATGCAAATAACATAGAAAGATCGGTCTCTTATAAGGAAATAATTGACTCATTTTTTTCTTTCAAGCCCTTTAAATCTCTAGGTCCTGATGGCATTTATCTTTTTTTTTTTTCAAAAATATTTGGACCTTTTTCACCTTTCTCTTAAAGAGTTCTGCTTTTCCATTTTTAGACAAGAATTCCTAAGGAAATAAACAACATGATTATTTGCCTAATTCCAAATACTCCTAATCCCCTGTCTATTACCCAGTATAGGCCCATCAGCCTCTGTAATACCATATATAAGATTATTATGAAGATAATTGTCAACTGGATCAAACCTTTTATCAAGGACCTTATTAGGCTGGCTCAATTAAGATTTTTAGAAAATCGTAGAGCTTCTGATAATGCTATGCTTGTGCAAGAGATTTTACACCATTAGAACACTAAATATAGGAAAGGCTACTTGTTTGAAAAAATTGATCTAGAAAAAGCTTCCGATCAATTAGAATGATCCTTCATTTATGACACTCTTTTCTACTATAAATTCCCTCAAAATTTGGTGAACCTCATCATGTCCTACATTTTCTCCACTTTGGTTTTCCTTTTAATCAATGGATCAGTAAGCCCTTTCTTTGCACCTTCAAGAGGCATCCATCAAGGGGATCCTCTCTCTTCTTATCTTTTCATTATATGCATGGTAAGATTCTTACAGAATTGACTCAGCGGTCGATAACAGCCTGTGGACCCCTATTAAATTATCAGTGAGTGCCCTCCTAATTTTGCACTATTATTTGCTAATGATATTATTCTTTGTTAGGATGTTGACTCTATCTTTTGCAACACTATATCTGACATTTTCAAGCATTTTGAGATAGTTTTTGAAAAAAAATTTAGCTAAATCAAAGCTTTTTTTCAAAAAATACTCCTGCCCTATCCAAAGATAAAACAATTCAGGGCCTTAATATCCAAGAGGGATGCAAATTTGGAAAGTATCTAGGATTCCCAATGTTTATGTCTAAGCCTACCAAACATGACTTTTAGTTTCTTCTGGATAAATTTATGAATCATCCAGCTAGCTGGAAAACAATTTTTCTTAATGCTGCAGGGAGAACGACACTGATTAGGTCAACTCTCGATAGTCTCCCCAACTATGTCATGTACCTTTTTCAAATCCTGATGTATGTTATTAGGAAAATGGAAGCCTATAAGCAAAAATTCCTTTGGGGTGCAACTACTACCAATCATAAGATTCACCTCCCAAAATGGAAAAATATTACAACTCCTAAAGATATTAGGGGCCTAGGAATCCAAGGACTCACTTATAAGAACTTAACATTGTTATCATCTTTAGCTTGGTCCATTTTTCATTCTGAAGCCCGCTGGGCTCAGGTTCTTCGATCCAAGTACTTAGAGTGTAAAGGGATTAACTCTAGAATTTAGAAAACACTTATGATAGGTTGAGGTCAATGTCATAAAGGACCACAATGGAAACCCTTAGATGGATAACATGCCCATTTCTTTACTGACCCATGGCTTGGGCCAAACTGCTTTATTAGTAGTCTCATTAAGGGGCCCCTTCGGTGGCATAAATCAGAAACCAAAATTGACTCCTCTAGAACTAACAACTGCTGGTCTTTTTCTGAGCTTTCCTTTGACTTTCCCCAGACCATACTCTCTCGCATTAGCTCTATTTATCTTCCTCGCTATGATGTCACCTATGCTGACATAATTATCCGTAGACTTACGAATAATAAAGAATTTAGTGTTGCGTCCTATTATAATGCCCTAACTAGAAAAGATGTTTAAAATGAAAACCATTGTCAAACATATTTTAGGTGGAGATGGAAACTTAGCATTCTACAGAAGCTTAGGCATTTTTTCTATCTTATATTTCACAATCGCCTCCCTACCGCTATTTTTCTGCATTATATCAACTGTGTTTCCTCCCTTTTATGCCCACTTTGCCATTCTTTCCATGAAACTACATCCCATCTTTTTGTAAAATGTATGTCTGTAGAGCCTCTCTGGATAGAGCTAGGCATCTCAGCTTAAATAGATAGCTTTATGTCCATTCTCATGGATCATTATCCTCAACATTGGCTTCGTAGGATCCTGGAAATAAATTCTCATAATCCTCCCATCTCGACCGTCCCTTTAAAAGTTATCATCACTTTTGCTTTTGGTCAATTTGGTTGGGCCATAATAAATGCGTCTTCGAGGGGACGCCTTTTTAGATTAGCTTAGCTCTTGTTTTACCCCTGGCCTAGGAATTCTGGTTCTTGGCGAAAGAAAAAAACTAAAATATATAAATTTCCTACGTATGTGAAATGGAAACCGCCAACACCTGATTCCATTATGCTTAATACGGATGCGATCTTTAAATCTGGAACCGATCATGCAACCATAGGCAGAGTCTTTAGAAACCATAGTGGAGCCTGGCTTTTAGGTTTTATCAATCACATCTGCACTAATAACTCTTTAGAGATAGAAACTCATGCTCTTCTTTTTGGACTATCGATTGCTCTTAATACCAGTTTCAACCTTTAGAAATAAATCTAGACTGTCTACATTTAGCAAATCTCTTACAGGAATTGTCAATTGTTAACTCATCTTTAATATCTAATTGCAGGTACCTCCTCCTAGCTCTAAGTAAACTATAGGTAAAGCATGTTTATAGAAACCAAAATAAGTTTGCAGTCTCTCTAACAGGAATGACTATGAATACTACTACTATTACTACTACTGTTGGACCTTTGCTACTCTGGGACCCTCCCACATCCTTAAAGGATGTTTTGTAAGGTAATATAAGCAGAAATCCAGTTGTAGATAGATTATAAATAAAATAAGTGCAGAGGTTTTGTATAATAGTTTGTGTAATGTTACTACTAATGCTAGCACTTGTACAGTGGCCCTGCTACATAATACCTCTCTGTAAGCTTTGGTTAATTTTATAATAACATTGTCGTTTACCAAAAAAATATGTTTATGTCGGTTCTTTATAATTCATGAAAGCAGTATGTCATGACTCAAATCGAGTCTTGATCACGACGTATGTACTATACCAACCAAGGACTGAGACGACCCCCTTAACCTTACCTCAAAAGCAAAAGAATTATAAATTTTATAGATGCTAACCAATAGAATAAAAAAGAATTTATTAAACCAAAAGATCAAGTTTGTAGTTTGAGTTTCAAATCCATAAAGTAGCATTTCGTCACTGTACACAAATCCTTTAGACAAAGAATACCGACCAAGTTGGGACATGACCCTGACTACGCCAAAAGAAAACCAAAAGTTTTGGAATAGTAAATGAAAACCAAAAGAAATCGGGCCTTCTAAGGGCTCACTAATTTACGGCTGTCCAACCAAGATACCAAACCACCTAACAATGTACAGGGTCAAAAGAAAATCCCTCAGAACCTACATCATGAAATGATAGAGTGTCCGGGGGTCAGTACGACGAGTACTAGCATACAACCCAAAGAAAGAGATAAAATAAATGCATTTACCAAAAGTCAGTCAATAATCATATATACGACTATATATATATATATGATACTAGGGTAGGGACAAGGGAAATTTTACATGACTATTTGAAAACTTAATTATAATGCCCCGAGTCTACACCCTGTAGGATCATAAGCTAACCTATGATTGGTACCTGCTATGAGCACTCAATAATAACAATGAAAATATATGCGGAAGTATAACTAAAAATGCCATAAGGTTCTCAAAATACTAAATTAATAACTAAGTGTACTGATAATAATATATGGAAACTGAATAACTGACTGTGCTAGTCTAAAAGCCTCTAACTGTCTATGTATGGAGTTGATGGGACAAACCCCTAACTAACTCCAGCTGAAATAACTACTGAACTAACAGAAATACTAAAATAAATATTCTCGATGGATGAGGACTTACTACTGAATCTACTGCTGATATCTTGAACTGCTAAGTATGATCAGGAACCCGTGCATCTGAATCTATAATATGAGACATCATAATGCAAAGAAGAAATATATGTCAGTACATAGAATGTACTGGTATGCTAAGTGAGGTAGGATGATATACATGGGTTCGTATGCATTAGAAGATAACCAACTGAATGAACATTGTGAAGTAAATGGATTAGAGCACATGCAAAACTGTAACTACTGAACATGTTGAATATGCAATACTGCACATATAATGTCTGTCTGAATTAGGCTGAAACTGAAGTACTGAGCTTTGGTAACTGAATACTGATAACTAAAAGTTTAGATTGAAACTGAAGTACTAAATTTTGATGGCTAAGTAATTGATAACTGATACTGAAAAATGGAAATTGTCAAATTCCAGTAGGGGTCCACTATAGTGGCGCGTTGCTCCAAACTTCCATATTGCAAATGAAGTGGCAATGCAATGGCTATGTGTCGCTCCATATCTCAATTTCCCAGTTGTCAAATTTCAGTGACACGACGCGATAGCACAGCATCGCGCCAAGGGTCCAGGTCGGGAAATTTTCACTAATTTTAAAAAATGCATCCAGGGTTAAAAGGGTTAATTTCCTACCCCTATTTAAGACCTTTAACACGAGATTCAACTATTTGAAATACAAAATAAACTAGCTTCTCTCAATTTTCTGTCAAGAACAAGCTAGGGTTTCAATTAGGGATTCAATTTCAAGAAAGTCCCTCCATCAATCTTTGGTAAACCAAGAACTAAGGTTTGTGTTGTATTGATTTATGGATTACTTTCATCCATAAAGCTCAAGAACCCTATTTCAAATTGCAAATCATGATATTTATGTTGTAGGTTGATTGTATCCATGTTTATCTTGTTATATGATTCCCAAGTTGGAATATTTATGTGTTTTTCATGAAACTACATTAGCAAGTGAGCGTATTCAATAAATTGAGTTATTTATAATGTGTCAATTTGATGATTAAGCCTATGAACTATGGGTCCATGAAGTGTTTGATAAAATTCCTAGAAAGATAGAACTTATGCATTATAGCTAGATTGTGGTCTAAAATGACTTCCATGTTATTCTTATGTATTTAAAATTGTTTGTTGGATTGCTCATTAGTTAGCCTTATGAAAATTTTCTATGTATATATGCTATCTTATTCACGTACCAAGCTATGATAATCAAATGCCCATGAAATATCTCTAATTATTATATTATGGAATGTTGATGATTGGTCATGTATTCAAGAATGTCATGCCTTGTCCGTTTCCTTCTATCGAGTCTTGGGGGTACTTGTACCCAAAAAATATAGTTGTGTGTCTAGAGTCAGTGACATGTTTCATTGTATCCTCAGTCAAACCATGATTTATAGAACTCAGTCAGCCATGTGACTCAGGAAATCTCAGTAATTTAGTAATTTCAGTACTATTTCGTTAGTCAACGAAATTCAGTTAATTTAGTTTAGTAATTTATGTTCACTGTCCTTTCAGATAGGAGTAGGAGTTAGCACCGAGTGAACCTAAGGATGGGAACTCAACTGTTATATGAGGGTGTGATTCTTAGAAGCAATTCTTGCATTCTAGAACTATGTAGCCAGCATAGGTTGAGACATCATAACTTGCTATATGAGGGTAGATGAGGTGACTTAACCTGTTATATGAGGGTTCCCACCATTCTCACTAGAGTTATCTATTATATGAGGGTTACTCATAGATTGTCCTTACCAATGGTGCGGTATTGACACTCTTCTAATTGGGGTTATAGATTGGACCCCAACTCATTCATAATGGAGTATTAGGGGCATGTCGGTTAGATAACTACTTCCCATAATTTCAGTTACAAAATTCAGGACTATCATACATAACCAACTCAGAATAGTACGAAACTGAGATAGTTTCATCAGATTTAGGATTGTCAGATATAGTCACTCATGTTAGTAGTTATAATAGTCATCAGAACTCTGTTATTAGTCATGTTAGTTATCAGTAAACTCATGTTATCATGATCTCCGATATAGTTACTATGTGTTCATGCATGTATTGTCATGTTTATATTAGTCAGTTAGCCAATATTGTTCATGAATATGAACCCCATGCATTTAGCCTACCTCACATGCATAATGGTACATTCAAAGTACTAACATATTTGTTCTAAGGTGTCTTATACCATAGGTTCAGAGACACGAGCTCCAGAGCATCAGTTGTATTCCAGACTCAATAGTCAGGGTTATCAGTGAGTCCTCATCTCTCGAGGAGATGATCATTATTTATTATCTCATTAAGTAATTTATTAGTTGGAGTTAGTTGGGTACATGTCCCATCAACTCCTCATTTAGACAGTTCAATCACTTAGAGGCTTTTCAGACTATCATGTTCAGATTATCATGTTATTTCAGTTTTTTTTGGGTATTCATACCCCATTCAGATGTTATCTCTTTATCAGTTATGTTATAATCTTGAACCTTATGGCCTTTCAGTTTATATTTTCACAATCATACAGTATATTATGAAGTATATAGGTACAGATATCAGTTATGGTTTAGCTTATGGTCCTTCAGGGTCATGAGCACCATGTAGCATTCTTGGTATCAGATTCGGTGTGTTACAAACTTGGTATCAAAGCCAGGTTGTTCAATAGTGTCTTAGGAAGTCTGAAAGCCGCATCTACTAGGGTCTTATACATGGGTGTGTTGTGCACCATATTTATATACAAGAGGCTATAAGATGTTTTAGGAATAGTTTCCCTTCTCTCAGTATTCATATCAAGCCAATGAGCATAATATCAAGTCAATCTCTCATTCTAATATGTTTCTCCCTTTATTTAGAACATGCCTCCTAAAAAAGAAATGAGAATCAGTTGGCCCCTCAGCTCGAAGAACCTTTGGACGAACATGTTTCTCATATAGAGTTTAGAGCCGCATTCACTACTCTTACTCAGTTAGTTACTACTCTGAATGAATGACCAGCCATCGTTCTAGCCAACCTAATGGCTAATTAAGCTGCAGTCAGGATTCGAGACTTCACCCGAATGAATCCTCCATCCTTTATTGGATCTAAGTCAGGTGAGGACCCTTAGGAATTCATCAATTAGGTTTAGAAGGTTACTGATGTTATAGAGGTGTCAACTATTGAGAGTGCCAATCTAGCTACATATCAGTTACAGGATGTTGGTCACACTTGGTTCAAATAGTAAAAGTCAGAGAGGCCAGCTGATGCAGGGCCTATTGAGTGGGAGAAGTTTGTCACCGCATTCTTTGATAGATTCTTTCCCCAAGAGCTCAGAGAAGATAAGTTGTTAGAATTTATCAACCTTTGGTAGGGCAACATGACGATGAAAGAGTATTCCCTTAAGTTTACTCAATTACCCAGATATGCTCATCATGTAGTTGTAGATAGCAGGGCCAAGATAAGTAAGTTTGTTTCTTGGATAAATGATAGTGTGGTCAATGAGTGCAGGTCTATAATGTTGAATAGTGACATGACCATAGCTAGGCTTATGACCCATGCTCAGTAGATAGAGGAGAAAAATATTACAATAAGAGACAAGCAGAATAAGAGAGAAAGGATAGGTAGTTTCAACTTTGCTTAACCCAAGTCCGAAGAAGGGAATCATTCTTAGTTCCTTCCTAAGTCATCCATTCTAGCTCCTTCCTTAGCCAGTGCTTCAGTTCCTAAGTTCAGGGAGGGTAACAAAGATAGGGTGCCAGGATCTAAGTCTTAGGGTAGTGTTAGCAGTGCCTGCTTCCATCCTCTTTGTTATGCATATAGAAAGCACTATCAGGGTACTTGCAGGGTTGGTAGCGATGTGTGTTTCAGATGTGGTAAGCTAGGACACAGAGTTAGAGATTGTCTCTAGTCAGGTTATCAGGGTCAGCAGAATTGTTCCTCAGCTCAGTTCAGTCTCCCAAATCAGCAGGGTGCCATCTTCAGTGTACTAGTGGGCAATGCCCAAATCGACTCTATGCTCTCCAGTACTGGCAAGATCAGGAAAATTATCTTGATGTGGTTACTGGTACATTATAGATCTTTTATTTGCATGTTTATGCTTTGCGATATCCAGGAGATTCCTTTCTTTTATTACTCCTAATATAGAATTTGATTTTGGAGTCAGTCCCAAAATTCTAGCAGAGCCCTTTTCAATATCTACCCCAGTGGGTAAAACCATCATAGCCCAACGGGTATATAGGAACTGCCCGGTTATGATATTTTAGAAAGTCACCTCAGCAGACTTAGTCAAATTAGATATGACTGATTTTGACGTCATTCTCGACATGGATTGTTTTCATTCAATCTATGACACAGTCGACTACAAAAACAAAATAGTCCAATTCCAGTTTCTAAATAAACCCATCCTAGAGTGGAAGGGTATTGTATATTCTCTTAGAGGCCAGCTTATTTCCTACCTTTGGGCAAGGATATCTAAGAGATGTGTTTATCATCTTGTTTGAGTTAAGGGAACTAGTTATGAAACTCTAGCCTTGAATCATTCCCAGTAGTGAATGAATATTCAGATGTCTTCCTTGAAGATCTTCCAAGAATTTCTCCCAAAAGGGAAATAGACTTTGGCATTGATCTTCTTCCAGATACTCAGCCTATATCTATTTCACCCTACAGAATGGCATCAACAAAACTCAAAAAACTAAAAGAGCAGTTGAAGGATATCTTTGATAAGGGATTCATCAGACCTAGTGTGTCCCCGTGGGGTACACTAGTCTTATTCGTGCGTAAGAAAGATGATTCTCTTAGAATGTACATTGATTACCGTCAGCACAATAAAGTCATGGTCAAGAACAAGTATCCATTTCCCCAAATTAATGACTTGTTTGAACAACTTTAGGGTGCCAGCTATTTCTCTAAGTCAGACCTCAGATCAGGCTATCATCAGCTTAGAGTCAGAGAATGTGACATTTTGAAAATGCTTTCTGAACTCAGTATGGTCACTTCAAATTCCTAGTCATGTCCTTTGGTCTTACCAATGCCCCTGCAGCTTTCATGGACTTGATAAACCTCGCGTTCAAGCAGTACTTGGACATGTTCATCATAGTCTTCATAGATGATATCCTTGTCTATTCCTGCAGTGAGCGTGATCATACAGACCATCTCAGAATTGTACTTCAAACTCTCAGAAACCATCTGCTATTTGCCAAATTCAGTAAATTCAAATTTTGGCTAAGGTCATTGGCATTCCTTGGTCATATGATTTTCGATGATGGGAATATAGTAGATCCTCAAAAGACCAAAATAGTAAGAAAATTGGCTCGACCTTTCTCTCCATCAGATATCAGGAGTTTCTTGGGTTTGGCTGGCTATTACAGATGGTTTGTCAAAGGATTTTCTTCTATTACATCCCCTATGTCCATATTGAGTCTGAAGAAAGTCAGGTTTCAGTGATCAGATCCTTGCGAGAACAGTTTTTACGAGTTGAATACTTGACTCACCTTAGCCCAAGTCTTTGCTCTTCCAGATAGTTTAGATGGGTTCGTAGTGTATTGTGATACATCTAGAGTAGGTTTGGGTTGTGTAATCATGCAGCATGGTAAGGCCGTTGCCTAGTCCTCCATACATCTTAATCCCCATGAGAAGAATTATCCTACTCATGATCTTGAGTTAGCATCTGTAGTTTTTGCCTTAAAAATTTGGAGGCATTATTTATACGGTGTTCATGTAGATGTGTTCATAGATCATAAGAGCCTTTAGTATGTTTTTTCTCAGAAAGATCTCAATCTTCGTCAGGGAAGGTGGTTATAGCTCTTGAAAGATTATTACATGAGTTTCCTTTATCATCCAAGGAAGGCCAATGTAGTGGCCGACACTCTTAGTAATCTGTCTATGGGTAGTGTTGCTCATGTTGAGGATAGTAAGCCGAAGTTAGCTTAGGAAGTTCATCAGATTTCCAGACTAGGTATTCGTTTAGTCAATACAGAGGAGGGTGATGTATGGGTTCAAAGTAGTTCAGAATCATCTTTAATTTTTGAGGTTAAAGAAAAGAAAAATAGAGACCCAGTTTAATTAAGTTGAAAAAGTCAGTCAAGGATCAGAAAGTAGAGGTTTTCTCCCAAGGGAGAGATGGTGTGTTGCGTTGTCAGGGTCGCCTATGTGTTCCAGGTATTGATGACTTGAGGCAGTAAATTCTTGTAGAAGTGCATAGTGCACACTAGTCTATTCATTTAGGGGATACAAAGATGTACCACGACTTGCGGGAAATCAATTGGTGGAGTGGGATGAAGAGAGATATTCCAGAGTTTGTGGATAAGTTCCCTATATGTCAATGGGTTAAGATAGATAATTAAAAGCCTAGTGGGTCCATGCAGGAGTTCGGTATTCCTACTTAGAAGTGGAAAGAAGTGAACATGGACTTTGTGACGGGTTTGCCTCGAACTCGTCATCAACATGATTTAGTCCATACCTCTTATTCAGCTGAGGATTATGCCAAACTCTACATCAGAGAGTTGGTTAGATTACACGATATTTTGTTACCTATTCTCTCAAACAGAGGTACCCAGTTCACCTCTCATTTCTAGAAAGCATTCCCAAAGGGTCTTGGTACCCAAGTTTATCTCAGTACAACCTTCCATCCTCAGATAGATGGTCAAGTAGAAAGGACCATTCAGACTCTAAAAGATATGCTGCAAGTGCGTAGAATTGATTTCAAGGGTAGTTGGGGTGACCACTTGCCTTTGATGGAGTTTGCATACAACAACAACTATCATTCCAGTAATAAGATGGCTTTGTTCTAAGATCTCTATGGTAGGAGATGCAGATCTCCAGTCAGTTGGTTTGAAGTTTGTGAGACCTCATTCGTAGGACCTGACTTAGTATTCAATGCTTTAGAAAAAGTCCAGTTGATCAGAGAAAGACTCAGGGCTACTCAGAGCCAACAGAAGTCTCATGTAGATATGCGTAGAAAAGATCTCGAGTTCAAGATTGATGACTATTTCTATCTAAAGATCTCTCCCATAAAAGGAGTGAAGAGGTTCGACAAGAAGGGGAAGCTTAGTTTTCGATATGTCGGTCCCTTCAAAATTATCAGTCACTTTGGCAAGGAAGCTTATGAGCTCAAATTGCTTTTAGATCTAGCCTCAGTTTATCTAGTCTTCCATGTCTCTTTGCTCAAGAATTTCATAGGTGACCCAGTAGTTGTAGTTCCTATTCAAAGCATAGATATTCAAAATATCCTAACTTATAAAGATATTCTAGTCAAAATTCAATACTATCAGACTCGTAGACTGAGGAACAAAGAATTCCCTCAAGTCAAAGTTCTTTAGCAGAATCAGTCCATTGGGGGAGCTACTTGGGAAGAAGAAGAAGATATATGAACCAAGTATCCTTATTTTTTCCCCGCTAACTCATATCTAGATCAAGGTAATAATTCTTCTTAAGCTTTTCAGTTTTCATGTCCAGATTTCAGTTACGACTTGGTATCATTCTCATGTTCAGAGTTCCATTGTAAACTTGGTACTAAGTACCACTGCATATTCAATCATATGATCATGCATCAGATTAGCCATGTGTTCATGCATCATACATACATTCTCCTAGTGAGAAATTTAGTTATCAGAAATCTTAGTCATGTATTCATGAATCAGTTAAACATGTATCAGATATGCATGTTCAGTATGATATATATATATATATATATATATATATATATATATATACTTTTCAGTTATCAGTCATGTCAGTCCTGAGATCATTTTCCAGTTGTTCATGTTTCGTATGTATGTCTGTTTATACTCTCCCCTCACACTCAGTCTCATTCGAGGACGAATATTCCCAAGGGGGAGATATTGTAATATCCCAGAGTTTTCTTACTAATTTTATCTCAAAAATGTATAGTGTTATATTCTAAATTGAATGATGTTTATTCCATAAGGAATTTTTAATATCTTTACCTTTTTTCATGTGGGAAACTCAATAAGCTTTCCATTGATATAAGATTTTCCTAAATATGATAATCAGGTAAGAAGTTATGACTATTTCAAGTTCCCATCATACATTGGGAAATTCATTTACCACTGGAATAGTTCGAAGAGTTGGTGTCTCTGCATTTGTATTCTTCACTCTAACCAGATGACATATATAACCCTTGGAAATCATCTTTTTTGCCTTAAAATAAGAAATAAATTTACCTCTTGGCGCACCAATATTACCTCTCCATTCTAGGACTGCCTCCCTTGGAAAGTGGAAACACACCCTCTTAGTTCGGCAATCTACTGTGGCATAACAAGAAGCTAACCAATCCACACCCATTATAGCATCAAAATCTACCATTTCCAGCTCAACCAGGTCATCCATTGTATCGAGACCGCAAATAGTTATTTTACAATTTCAATACACTCTCTTACCTACAGATTCACCAATCGAGTAGTGGTCTAGGGAGCGCAATTGCTAGAGCGTAGATACTTCAAATGGCTTAACTAGCAATTCTGGTGTTCTTTTGAACTTTTCAGCAACCAATGGAGTGACATACGATAATGTAGAACCCGGATCAACTAATGCATATACATCATGTAAAAAGATGGACAATGTACCAGTAACCATATCTGGAGAAGCCTCTGAATTTTGTCGATCTGCTAAAGCGTATGTACGATTCTGAACTCCACTAGATCTAGCTATTCCTTTAGCACCTCTACCATGACCCATAGGTTGTATACCCTACCTAAATAAGTCACCGATGATGATGATGTAATGTCTGATACATTAGGTCGTGCCTTACTACCTATGCCCCTTTGAGGGCATTCTCTCATCATATGTCCGAACATGCAACACCAAAAGCAAGCATTTGTTCCAAACCAAACTTCCATTAAATGAATCTTTCAACATTGTCTACATGGCTGTCGAGAAGGCCTTAATTGGCTTATAATACCTTGCTCTTGATACCCTATTGTTTGCGAACTCTGACTCTCATTTCTTTGACCAAGCTGGTTACCTTTAGACCCTATAACTGTGGTGGAGCACTACCTGCAGAATAAGAAGATAATGGACTAGGTGGTCTATTAGAAAACCAAGGCCTAAACTCTTCTTGGGATGCCATAAACTGCCTCGTAGATCTAAACCTCTTGGAATAAGCCCTTTCTAACTCTTGTGTTTTTTTTCTTTGCCTCTGATCTTTCATTTTTTGTGTGAATTCTTGTATCCTTGCTATGTCTATGTCTTTGTTAAAAGCAGTAAGATTACAATCTCTAACCAGATATGGATCCAATCTATCCACATATCGATGAACTCTATCATCCATTGTAGCTACAACATTAGGAGCATATCTAGATAAGGAGTTAAATCAGAGGTTGTACTCCCTCATGCTTATATTCCCTTAGCGAAGATTTAGGAACTGATCCACATGGGTTTATCGAATCTCAAATGGAAGTTAATGACCAAGAAATGCCTCTTTAAACTCTTTCCAAGTAGCTGAAGGTGCATCGATACCCCTAGATCATTTCCAATATTCATACTAAAATATAGCCTCCCCCTTGAATCTATATGTTGCTAGTTCAACTATCTCTTTACCCGACACATGCATAACATCTAGAGCCCTTTGGATTTGATCAATAAAATCCTGTGGGTCTTCATTAAGATCTGATCTGGTGAACGTGGGAGGATCTAGTTTGATAAAATCCTGCGTTCGTAGGCTAGTTGCCATAGCTGCACCACTAGAACTTGTAGTTGGAACGGCTTATCCTTGAGCTTGTCTAGCAACTATAGGAGCCAACAATTGTACTACATTCCTTATATCTCGGTCTGTAGCATTGGTAGGTATTTCTGAGGATGCGGTTCTTCTCCTTCTTAGCTCTTCTGGAGATAGAGAAGTAGAAGAAGTTTGGGACACAAACTCAGCTTGAGCCTTACTTTTATTAGCTTGTCTAGGTGGTGATTTGCTGGTCCCCTCCCCGGCAGCCTTGTCTATCCGCCTACCTATTTTATTACTCCTTCTTGTAACCGGCATATTTACTATAATAAGAAGAAAAAAAATAGGCTCAATGTTTAAATATAACTTCACCTACAAGATGGGCTCTATTGCACGATCTAAGATATGAAGAAAAAGTGACAACCCCCTAAATGTCACATAGCCTCCTATTTATAGATGTGGTGCACAACACGCCCATAAATGGGACTCTATATAGACACGACTTTGTAGACACCCTCGGCCGACCGCTCTGATACCGCTTTTGTCATGCCTAAAATCGTGTTGGGGCGGACAGGCACCCATAGCCGTAAAGGCCCGAGAGAACCAATTCATAACCTTGTACTTCCAATGTATGTAACTGTAACAAACAAATGTTCTGAAAACATGACATTATGTATCGATGAAAATAACTACACATGTACGCACAAACTGATTTGTACAACACATGGTTGATGGGGCCACCATGTCTAAAATAGGACACTACTATAACTTTACACTAGTCGACAAAGCCTCTAAAAGATACATATACTTAGTTAGGGTCGGGACAAACCCCCCCGTCCTACTCTTAACATACTGACAATACCAAAACATATGGAACAGACTCGAAAAGCCTCGAATCAACCTGGAGCTCACCAATATGCACGGAATAGCCTGCACTCCTACGAGTGAGGTGTATGAGCTGAAGTACCTGTACCTGCAGCATGAAATGCATGTCCCCCATGAGGGACGTCAGTACTAAAATATGTACTGAATATGTAAGGATAAAAGTAACAACCCATGGTACACGATCTCAATAAAAATCAGATACAAGTGTATAAGTAGTACTAGTAGACCACCTTTATATAAACTTATGGGACTACATATATTATGTTCCTTTCTTTATTTTTACCCTTCTTACTTCATAATCTTTTTAAGCCATATGTAATGCAAATGACCAGCTGATCCGTGCTAAATAGATAAATTAGAATCGGCCTATGTTAGGCTTACGCCCCTGAGCTGCCACCTACATGTAAAGATTGGGATCGGCCCATGCTAGGCTTATGCCCCTGAGCTGCCACCCACAAATAAAGGTATCGAGATCGGCCTATGCTAGGCAACTGCCTCTGAGCTGCCACTCGTCATTTTATAGATTTGCATTACTTAGTTTATTTAGCCTTTGAGATTGTTACTTTGGTGATCATCATATTATAGTACCTTGAACCCGTATTACGCTAATAAGAGACATGTAAATAGACACTTAATGAACCAACAATGAATTAGTGGGCCGTTGGCACACAAATAAAGTGTTTAGGAGCTGAAATAACACATAGGTCTTATTTGAACAAACGGAGAACTCCTAAAATTTTCTAGTGAAGATAGATGCACAGATTTAATATTAAGTACGTATTAAGGTGTTCTAATACGTTAGAGAGTGGGAAAAAGGTCATTGGATACATGGAGTGTAACGTGCTGCCATTATGTAGAACTTTGTTATAGGATAACCTCGGAAACTTGCTTGATGGAACAATTGTACGACTTCCTACCAAAGAGTGTGAAATAGAATATACCTTACATACCTGGTTATTTGAATCCAAAACTAACCCGACTTGACTTGCCACCTTTTAGATTACTTATATATAATAGAATATATGGTAAACTAGTATTAGTAACCAATCAACACATTTGAGATACTTAATTTCACCCAAAACAGTAACTGGGCAGCAACTACTAATCTATCAAACAAGGGTATTATTTTAACCCTTTTTCCCTCCAATTACACCTACATACCATTTAGGTTCTTATAAGGTTCACCAAAACCACCCCGACTTCATTACACATTCCAAACAATACGTAAAATAGATTGGGCAGCAAACATTATTTCAGTGGTGTATCACTACATCTTTATAATATAATTCATTAAAAACTCATCACACCTTTATCCAACTTCAACCTGGCAGCCCATGACATATACATATAAAATAGTCCACAAAACAATCCCAAATCCCTTTTATTGTAGTGATCAATTATTAAAATCATCATCTCTTGAGTTCTCAATAACAAGACATCCATAATCCCCTCTCAAATTCATATACAAGGAGAACCAAAATGGAGCAGTCACCTTACCTCAATTCTGCAACTTATTCATTTAATTGAACTCTTCAAGAACTTGAACTTTCCTTCACACTTTGAACCAAAGAAGAAATGTGAAGTTCTTTAATACCAAAGAAAAGTGAGCAGATTGCTTATTCTATATTCTGTCATATATTTATAATTAAGCACTTCTAACATATTCTCCTAATCTTCTATGAGATAATTAAACAAACACTAAAGTGTTTTCACTTACCTTTTGCTGAAAAAGTTAGGGTTTCTCCAAGAACCCTAGAAAGGAAAATAGGGCTGCTCCTAGCTTCTTAAAAGAGAGTAGAGAGAGTTTGTGAAATGTAACCCTTCTTTATGACTTAATAATGAGGGAAATGGCCAGCAACTCTTCTTCTAAAGCCTCTATTATTTTGGCCATCCACTTAGCTGACTTTGGACAACAAATTTAATCAAATTGGCCCAAGTAGGCGATGCACCTAATTAAGGAGTTCAAGCAGCTCAAAATGTCAAAGTAGGTGATGCACCTACTTGCTTAGTTTCTTAGTTGGGCTCAAGTACATTTAGGCCTTGGCAGATTTGAGCTTTGGGCCTTTTTACTATTTTTCTTCTTCTTTTACTTAATTTTGGCCCAAATAAGTATTCTAATAAAGGCCCAAATCTTATTCATGGACTTGTTCCATTAACCTAGATCATATAGCTCAAGTAGGTGACTCACCTACTAGCTTAATTAAGTCAAGCAAGCGCCTCAATATTTCATTCCATTTCTAGCTCCTAATCAGCTTAATCTAACTTATAACTTATACGCACTTGGTCACTTTAAACTTTAGATTCAAATACCCACTTATGATCCCAAGTTTAAATGGTCGTATTGACGTTAACTTGGTTGCATCACATTAAACTGTACGGGAAGCCTCTATAATTCCATCTACAACATTAATACTTGCATAACAAATCTCATTCATTGCGTATACCATATGACCATACCAGGTTCCATATAATTATAATAAGTACAAGAAAGATACGGGATGTTACATCCTTCCCCTCTTACAAACATTCATCCTCGAATGTTAGCATAACTGTCCAACCAAAACAAGTTCAAGCCTAAGTTTAATATCCCTATTACCATATAGTACCTATATATTTTACACTTGTTATTGCTCCAATTCAACATCTTGGACTTTTTCTTCGTATTCGAACAAATGGGGGTACTTGGATTTCATCGCTTCTTCAGCTTTCCATGTGATCTCTTCTACTTGTTGGTTCCTCCAAAGCACTTTTTACAGAAGCTATTTGTTTATTCCTTAACTTATTAACTTGTTGATCTAGGATAGCAATAGGAATTTCTTCATAGGTAAGATCTTTCGTAACTTGTAAATCTTAAGTAGGAGTAATATGAGATGGATCTCTAATGCACTTTCGAATCAATGAGACGTGAAATACCGGATGAACTGTTGAGAGCTCTTGGGGTAGCTCCAATTCATAAGAAACTTGGCCAAACCTCTGAGTAATCTAGTATGGGCCTATATAACGTGGACTTAATTTTCCTTTCTTACCAAATCTCATAACCCCCTTCGTTGGTGATACCTTCAAGAATACTACAGCAAACTCTAGTCTCCTTCTCGTAACATCCGCATATGACTTTTGTCTGCTTTGGCTATTTCTAGTCGCTATTGGATCACTTTAACCTTTTCCATAGCTTGATGAACAAGATTTGGCCCAGATAAGGTACTTTCACCCGCTTTAAACCATCAAATTGGTGATCTACACTTTCTTCTATACAAAGCTTTAAATGGTGCCATTTTGATACTTGAATGATAGCTATTATTGTTGGCGAACTCAATGAGAGGTAGATTATCATCCCAACTACCTTTAAAGTCCAATACACTAGCTAATAGCATATCTTTAAGTGTTTGAATGGTACGTTTTTCTTGTCCATCCATTTGAGGGTGAAAAGCTATACTTAGATTCACTTGTGTCCCCAAATTTCTCTGAAAAGACTTCCCAAAATTTGCAGTAAATTGAGATCCTCGATCCGATATAATAGAGATTGGAACTCCATGTAGTCAAACTATCTCTTCAATATATAACTTGGCATATTCTTCAACTGTATAAGTGGTCCTAACCGGTAGAAAGTATGCTGATTTGGTAATCTTATCAACTGTCACCCATATGGAATCAAACCTTCGAAATGTACGGGGAAAACCAGTGACGAAATACTTGTTGATAATGTCCCACTTCTAGATTGGAAGATCTGCAAATTGCATACAACCCCCGAGCTTTTAATGCTCTACTTTAACTCTTTGACAATTTGGACATTCTGCTATAAATTTTGCAATGTTATTCTTCATGTCAACCTACCAATACATCCCTTTCAAATCATGGTATATTTTTGTTGATCCTGGATGGACAGAATACATTGAATGATATGATTCTATTATAATCCTCTTTCCTAGCCCGTCTACATTAGGTACACACAATCTGTTTTGGCACCGAAGTACCCCTTCTTGAGTAAGCTCAAATGCCTTTTTCATACCACATTGCACATTTTCCTTAAACTATAATAGAATAGGATCTGGATATTGATTCTCTTTTACTTCAGTTATTAGCGAAGATTCTACTGTATTATGGACAATAAACCCTTCATCTGGAGTTTCAAGAAAATGAACCACCGAATTGGCTAGTTGGTGTAGATCCTTAGTCATCCCTTGTTTTTCTATAGATGGCTCCATATCTTTATGACTTAATGCATCTGCTACCACATTTGCTTTTCTCGAATTATATATAATATCAACATCATAGTCTTTTAATAATTCAAGCCATCTTTGCTGCCTCAAATTCAAGTCCTTCTGATTAAATATATACTGTAAACTTTTGTGGTCAGTGTATATGTCAACATGAATCCTGTATAGGTAGTGACGCCATATCTTTAAGGCAAATATAACTGCTGCTAGCTCCAGATCATATGTTGTATAATTTATCTCATGTGGCCACAATTGTTTCGAGGCATATGTTATGACTTTACCATGCAACATCCATACACACCCTAAGACAATTCTTGAAGCATCACAATACACTGCATACCCCTCTGTACCTTCTAGAAGCACCAATACGGGTGTAGAAGTCAACTTATTCTTCAGATCTTAGAAACTTCTTTCGCATGCATCATTCCATTGGAACTTGGATGCTCTATGTGTTAGCTTTGTTAAAGGTGCAAAAATTGAAGAAAATCCTTCAACAAACCTTCTATAATAACCTGCCAACCCAAGGAAACTACAAACCACTGTAGGAGTTATAGGTCTTGGCCAGTTCTTCAAGACTTTTATCTTTTCAGTATCAACCTTTATTCCTTCATTAGATACAATATGACCTAAGAATGCCATATATTTTAACCAAAACTCATATTTAGAGAACGTTGCAAATAGCTTACGATCACGAAGAATCTGCAACACCTGTCATAAATGATTGGCATGGTCCTCATTTGATCTCGAATAAAACAGAATATCATCTATAAAAGCTATCACAAACACATCCAAGAATGGCTTGAACACCTTATTCATCAAATACATAAGAGCTGCAGGTGCATTAGTTAGCCTAAAGGACATGACTAGGAACTCGTAATGACCGTACCGTGTTTGAAAAGTTGTCTTGGGTATGTCATTCTCTTTGAACCTCATTTGGTGGTAACCAGACCTTTAATCAATCTTCCTAAACCATTTGGCGCCTTGCAACTGATCGAATAAGTCATCAATTCTTGGAAGGGGATATTTGTTCTTAATAGTCACCTTGTTCAGTTGTTTATAGTCAATACACATTCTTAATGAGCCATACTTTTTACGCACAAATAAAACTGGTGCACCCCAAGGGGATACATATGCCTTATGCATCCTTATTCTAGCAAGTCTTTCAATTGCTCTTTCAACTTCCATAATTCTGTCGGGGCCATTCTATATGGAGGAATTGAGATTGGTTGAGTACCTGGAATCATATCCATACCAAATCCCACTTCTTGTTCTGGAGGCAAGCCCGAAAGATCTTCAAAAAATACATCGAGAAATTCATTTACCACTGGAATAGTTTAAAGAGTTGGTGTCTCTGCATTTGTATCCTTCACTCTAACCAGATGACATATATAACCCTTGGAAATTATCTTTTTCACCTTAAAATAAGAAATAAATTTACCTCTTGACGCACCAATATTACCTCTCTATTCTCGGAATGCCTCCCTTGGGAAATGGAAACACACC
Source organism: Capsicum baccatum var. pendulum (assembly GCA_030864225.1). Taxonomy (NCBI): domain Eukaryota; kingdom Viridiplantae; phylum Streptophyta; class Magnoliopsida; order Solanales; family Solanaceae; genus Capsicum; species Capsicum baccatum. Next base: position 46,632,166 of record CM061554.1, read on the forward strand.
CTCTTAGTTCGGCAATCTACTGTGGCATAACAAGAAGCTGACCAATCCACACCTATTATAGCATCAAAATCTACCATTTCTAGCTTAACCAGGTCATCCATTGTATCGCGATCACAAATAGTTATTATACAATTTCAATACACTCTCTTAGCTATAACAGATTCACCAATTGGCGTAGATACTTCAAATGGCTTAACTAGTAATTCTGGTGTTCTTTTGAGCTTTTCAGCACCTAATGGAGTAACATACTATAATGTAGAACCCGGATCAACTAATGCATATACATCATCTAAAAATATGGACAATGTACCTATAACCACATCTAGAGAAGCCTCTGAATTTTGTCGATCAGCTAAAGTGTATGTACGATTCTGAACTCCGCTAGAGCTAGATATTCCTTTAGCACCTCTACCATGGCCCATAGGCTGTACACCCTACCTAAATAAGGCACCAATGATGATAATGCAACAGCTGATCCAGTAGGTCGTGCCATACCACCTATGCCCCTTTGAGGGCATTCTCTCATCATATGTCCTGACATACCACACCAAAAGAAAGCATTTGTTCCAAACCGACATTCAACTAAATGAAGCTTTCCACATTGTCTACATCGCTGTCAAAGAGGCCTTAATTGGATTATAATACCTTGCTTTTAATACCCTGTTGTTCGCAAACTCTGACTTTCATTTCTTTGACCAAACTGGTTACCTTTAGACCCTTGAAACCGTGGTGGAGCACTAGCTGCAGAATAAGAAGATAATGACCTAGGTGGTCTATTAGAAAACCAAGGGCTAAACTTTCCTTGGGATGCCATAAACTGCCTCGTAGATCTAGACCTCTTGGAATCCCCCCTTTCTAACTCTGGTGTTCTTCTTCTTTGCCTCTTATCTTCCATTTTTTGTGTGAAGTCTTGTATGCTTGCTATGTCTATGTCTTTGTTAAAAGCAGCATGAGTACAATCTCTAAACAGATATGGATCCAATCTATCCACCTATCGATGAACTCTATCATCCATTGTAGCTACAACATTAGGAGCATACCTAGATAAGGAATTAAATCGGAGCCTGTACTCCCTCACGCTCATATTCCCTTGGCAAAGATTCAGGAATTGATCTGCACGGGCTTCTTGAATCTCAAATGGAAGGTAATGATCAAGAAATACCTCTTTGAACTCTTTCCAAGTAGCTGAAGGTACATCGATACCCCTATATTATTTCCAATCTTTATACCAAAATAGAGCCTCTCCCTTGAATCTATATGATGCTAGCTCAACTATCTCTACAACATGGGCTCTATTGCACTATCTAAGATATGAAGAAAAAAAGATAACCCTTAAATGTCACATATCCTCCTATTTATAGATGTGGTGCACAACATGCCCATAAACAGGACTCTATATAGACACGGGTTTGTAGACACCCTCGAACGACCGCTCTGATACCACTTTTGTCATGCCTCAAATCCTATTGGGGCGGACAGGCACTCGTAGTCGTAAAGGTCCGAGAGGACCAATTCATAACCTTGTACATGCCATGCATGTAACTGTAACAACCAAATGTTCTGACAACATGATATTATGTATCGATGAAAATAACTACACATGCACGCACAAATTGATATGTACAACACTTGGTTGATGGGGCCACCATATCTAAAACAGGACACTACCATAACTTTACACTAGTCGACAAAGCCTCTGAAAAATACATATACTTTGTTAGGGTCGGGACAACCCCCCCCTCGTCCTACTCTTAACCTACTGCACAATATTATGGAACAGACTCGGAAAGCCCTGAATCAACCTGGAGCTCACCAATATGCACGAAATAGCCTGCTCTCCTACGAGTGAGATGTATAAGCTGAAGTACCTGTGCCTGCAGCATGAAATGCAGGTCCCCCGTGAGGGACGTCAGTACAAAAATATGTACTGAATACGTAAGGCTAAAAGTAACAACACATGGTACACGAGCTCAATAAAAATCAGATACAAGTGTATAAGTAGTACTAGTAGACCACCTTTATATAAATTTATGGAACTACATATGTTACGTTCCTTTCATTATTTTTACCCTTCTTACTTCATAATCCTCGTAAGCCATATATAATGCAAATGACCAGCTGATCAGTGGTAAATAGATAAATTAGGATCGGCCTTTGCTAGGCTTACGCCCCTGAGCTGCCACCTACATGTAAAGATTGGGATCGGCCCATGCTAGGCTTATGGCCCTGAGTTGCCACCCACAAATAAAGGTATCGAGATTGGCCCATGCTAGGAAAGTGCCCCTGAGCTGCCACTCGTTATTTTATAGATTTGCATTACTTAGTTTATTTAGCCTTTGAGATTGTTACTTTGGTGGTCATCACATTATGGTACCTTGAACTAGTAATACGATAATAAGAGACATATAAATAGACACTTAATGGAACAACAATGAATTAGGGGTCCGTTGGAACACAAATAAAGTGTTTAGGAGCTGAAATAACACATGGGTCTTATTTTAATAAACGGAGAACTCCTAAAATTTTCTAGTGAAGATAGAGGCACAGATTTAATAATAAGAACGTATTGAGGTATTCTAATGCGTTAGAGAGTGGGAACAAGGTGATTGGATACATGGTGTGTAATGTGATGCCATTATGTAGCACTTTGTTATAGGATAACCTTGGAAACTTGCTTAATGGAACAATTGTACGACTTCATGCCAAAGAGAGTGAAATAGAGTATGCCTTACATACCTTGTTATTTGACTCCAAAACTAACCCGAATTGAATTCCTGCCATTTAGATTACTTATCTACAAATAGAATATATGGTAAAATCGTATTCATAAACAATCAACACATTTGAGATACTTAATTTCACCCAAAATAGTAACCGGGCAGCAACTACTAATCTATCAAACAAGGGTGTTATTTTAACTTTTTTTCCCTCCAATTACACCCACATACACTTTTTTTCCCTCCAATTACACCCACATACCATTTAGGCTCTTATAAGGTTCACCAAAACCTCCTCGACTTCATTAAACATTCCAAACAATATGCAAAATAAATTAGGCAGTAAACATTAGTTTTGTGGGGTATCACCACATCTTTATTCTATAATTCATTACAAACTTATCACACCTTTATCAAACTTCAACCTGGCAGCCCATGACATATACATACAAAACAGTCCACAAAACAGTCCCAAATCCATTTTATTGTAGCAATAGATTATTGAACTCATCATCTCTTAAGTTATCAATAACAAGACATCTATAATCCCCTTTCAAATTCATAAACAAGGAGAACAAAAATGGAGCAATCACCTTTCCTCAATTCTGCAACTTATTCCATTAATTGAACTATTCAAGAACTTGAACCTTCCTTCACACTTTAAACCAAAGAAGAAAAGAGAAGTTCTTTAATATCAAAGAAAAGTGAACAGATTGCTTATTCTATATTCTGTCATATATTTATAATTAAGCACTTCTAACATATTCTCCTAATCTTCTATGAGATAATTAAACAAAAACTAAAGTGTTTTCACTTACCTTTTGCTGCCAAAGTTAGGGTTTCTCCAAGAACCCTAGAAAGGAAAATAGGGTTGCTCCTAGCTTCTTAAAAGAGAGTAGAGAGAGTTTGTGAAATGTAACCCTTGTTTATGACTTAATAATAAGGGAAATGGCCAAAAACTTCTTCTTATAAATCCTCTATTTTTTTTGGCCATCCACTTAGCTGATTTTGGACCACAAATTTAATCAAATTAGCCCAAGTAGGTGATGCACCTACTTAAGGAGTTTAAGCAGCTCAAAATGTCAAAGTAGGTGATGCACCTACTTGCTTAATTTCTTAGTTGGGCTCAATTATATGTAGGCCTTGGCAAATGTGAGCTTTGGGCCTTTTTCTCATATTTCTTCTTCTTTTACTTAATTTTGGCCCAAATAAGTATTCTAATAAAGGCCCAAAGCTGATTCATGACTTAGTCCATTAACTTGGATCATATAGCTCAAGTAGGTGACTCACCTACTAGCTTAATTAAGTCAAGCAAGCACCTTAATATTTCCTTCTATTTCCAGCTCCTAATCACTTTAATCTAACTTATAACTTATACACACTTGGTCACTTTAAACTTTAGATTCAAATACCCGCTTATGATCCCAAGTTTAAATGGTCGTATTGACGTTAACTTGGTTGCATCACATTAAACTGTACGGGCAGCCTCTATAATTCCATCTACAGAATTAATACTTGCATAACAAATTTCATCCGTTACCTATACCATATGACCATACCAGGTTCCATATAATTAGAATAAGTACAAGCAAGATACGAGATGTTACAACTTGTTATGTGAGACTGAACTGTACTTTGTCTAAATAATTAGACTGAAAATATTGAGTACTATTCCTATGAGATAAGGACTGACTGAGCAATATGAGATAACTGAGTACGAATATGTGGAACTGTATTATCTAAGAATGCAAGACCAAGCGTATAACATGATTCTGAAATTGTCTATAAACTAAAATACTGAAATATTGATAACCGAATAACTGATAACTGTATGCTATGGTCAAGCAACCTTGAAATTTATCTGATTTTTGTGAATACATGCACTGACATGAGAATGATTGTACTTTTGAGCTATAGACAAGAGAGTTAACTTATGAGTAACTGTTACTTCAAGTTGGATCTAATTTTGAAAAAAATATATAAGAAATTTAGTATATGAAAAGCTTGGGGGTATTACAACTCCCCCCTTAGGATAGTTCATCCCTCGAATGAACTGACTTGACTAAAATACTACGAAAACCAAGATGGTACTCGGGACACTTACGGACTGAATCATGACTGACTATCTGGGATCTAAATATGATGCATGAACTGAACTGGATTCATAATTTACATAGATACGAACAAACTATTTTTTAGATGGGCCATGTTCATGAAACATCAAATAGTAAGACTAGATCGAAAGAAGGAAAAACCATAGAAACTTATTTTTCTGACTGCTAAGCTGAATTACTGACTATACACTAACTCATACTGAAGCTTATGCTTAATAGGAGTATTTCTTTGACTCTCTTACTATGAAGTTCTAATGACTTTAGGGAGAAAATAATCTTGGGCATGGTCCGAATAAGACATCTGGACAGGAAATCACAACATGGCTAAAATTTTGTAATATGGAACACAGGCCTACAAAACATCAGCTAGGATAGGGCTACTAAGCATTATGCACTGCAACTACTAACTTTCAAGCTTAGAAATATTCCTTAAATACTCTCTCAACTACACCTTTCACCTTAATTCTGCACTTCACCTGAGATTATTGAAAATATTCACATGGGCACTGATAACTCTACCTACTGAAGTCTGAGCTGGACTGAATTCTCCCATTGTGTTGAAGCCTAATCAAATCTATAAAATACACATATAATTCAGTAATACTAGTCTGAATTAGGAGTTCAACACACACTGTATTTTTACAACTTCTTATCTTATGAATAATTCTGATTTCCCCTTTAATAACTAAATACAACCTCTTACTAGCCATTAACTAATGCATAATGCATTTTTCCACTTATACACCAATCATGACATTCAAGCCTATCTTCATAACTAAAACCTTGAATAAAACAAGCATGTAACAATCTTTCCTTATCATAAAACATTTACTCTCTCACATCTAAACAAATTTTTCATCATTACCATTATTCCATAGGGAGAGGTCACTAACAAATTAGAATATGAGGACCCAAAGCATGTCATAATCACTTTAACATTTAATTGAGGTCTAAGGAATAAGGTATCAATGACATGGATTCATCAAAGAGGTCTAAACCGAGGACATATATGACACACATCTGAATTTTTCTGATCAATAAGAGCGTAGAATGAGTCATGGGAAATGAGCATACTGTAAAACATGAATACATGAGTTATGATCTTTATGAACTGATTTTGGAGTTTCTAAATTTATGGAACATGATTTGTACCACTGGGTGAACTAGAACTCCTTATACTAGGAATTGGAAGCGTACATGATTTTCTATAAGGTTCACGACTATGATCTATGATAATAAGGTTGACATGTAAGGCATGAGTAGATATCGTGATAACTAAAATACAAAACTTTGTACTGATGTAAGGACCTGTAGGGCATCATCCTCTCCTACTACATGTCTACACATACTGACATTACTACTAAAATTTGAAAGCCTGACTTGGTTACTTATTCTTTTATCTCCCCCTTAGCTTAAGGCCATCATTCTAATTCTATGAACCACTTAATCAACATCTCTAAACTGAATTGAAAGAACTTTACTTTAGAATCTTGGGGTATAATAATGCACGTAATCACTAAACTCACCATGAAAGACTGCACCTGAAAGGGTAAAACTATACTGCTGACACTTTCTTGTGAGATAGAACTCTTAACTTTCTATATCCCTAAATACATCATGTAACAACTTAAGAACTGACTAACTTTGAATTTTCCACACCTCTTTCTATTCGCTCAACCTTTAAAGATTTAAACTAAGATTAGAACACATAACAGGAATATTCGCAAATCTTTAATACCAATACTACTTTCATCATAGCCTTCAAAAGTCACATCTCTAAACTTATATTTTCCCCACACTATGAGAATTAAAACTACACCAGCATCAACAACACATATAACTTTGAATTACCAAACTTAAATTCTTGTATACAGTATTTCAAGCCTACTGATTAACATTTTATACAACTAGACCATGAATGCATAATTTACTAAATTCAGATAACACTATCCTTGCTCTACTACTGTGAAACTCCTAGGTTCATGCTTTTAACTCTAGGTCATATGCTATCATAGGATTTTGAGAAGGGATCGAAGGAAATATCTGACTTTGTATTAGTGCACGAGTTTTCATAATCATGAATGAAATCTTTACAACTTTGTAACATAATGGAATTTATGGAATACTTTTGAGTCTGTGGCAATCCCATACTGTCTATGGGGACTATATGAAAAAGCCCTATCTGTAGGACTTTAAGCTTCTCTATTTCTGTTACCTTGAAAGTAAGGTAGATTTAACATGAGTGGAGCATTATCAGAATATACATAAGGTTCTTAAAGAACCATGATATAGCATGATCTAAGACAAGAAAGAAGGGAAACTTTTACTAAAATGTCTTATAGCCTCTTGTCCATAAGTGTGACACGTTTCACATCCATTCAGAAGACTCTACTTAACGTGACTTTCAGACTCCCTTAGAAAATTTAAAACCTTAGGCTCTGATACCAAGTTTGTAATGCTCGAGTCTACATCTTGGACGTCAGACAATGTATACGAACTTGAAGGATCACATGCTAACCCATGACTGGTACCTGCTGTAAGCACTGAATAATAATACTGAAAATATGTGTGGAAGTATAACTAAAAATTCCATAAGGTTATCAAAATACAAAAGTAATAACTGAGTGTAATGATAATATTATCTGAAAACTGAATAATTAGTTGTGCTAGTCTGAAAGCCTCTAATTATCTGAGTATGGAGTTGGTGGGACAAACTCCCAACTAACTCCAACTGAAATAACTACTGAACTAACTGAAATACTAAAATAAAATAATTTCCTCGATGGATGAGGACTCACTAGTGAATTTGCGGCTGATATCTTGAGCTGCTAAGTATAATCAGGAACCTGTGCATCTGAATCTACGATATGACACATCATAGCGCAAACAAGGAGTATGCATCAGTACGTGGAATATACTGGTATGCTAAGTAAGGTAGGATTATATACATGGGTTTATATGCATGAGATGATAGCCGACTGAATGAACATTGTGAAGTAACTGGATGAGAGCACATGCAATACTGTAACTACTGAACAAATTGAATATGCAATACTGCACATATAATATTTGTCTGAATTAGACTAAAACTGAAGTACTGAGTTCTGGTAACTGAATACTGATAACTAAAAGTTTAAACTAAAACTGAAGTACTAAATTCTGATGGCTAAGTAACTGATAACTGATAGCTATGGTTCTGTAGAACTATCAGAGTTCTTTACTAAATATTGAGACTGAATATTGAATATTGAATACTAAAATTGTAACTGTGAGAGTGTTCATTTAACCGGCATACCTCAATTATTAATTGATTTGGGGTCCAACCTGTGACTTCAATTAGAAGGGTGTTGGCATCGTGCAACAGGATACTAACAAAGCTAGGCCAACCCTAGTTTGGCAGAAAGACTCATGAAATATGTATATGATTGTGTCAATCCTAGTCTGGAAGGAGGATGACTTACCCTACGCTAGCTACGTAGTTCTATAATACAGGGACTGCTACTAAGGTTCAAACCTTAAATTGGTAGAAATGCCCTCATCCCTGGGTTCGCTCGGTGCTGAATCCTACTCCCAACTGAATTAAACTAAACTGATCACTAAACTGTACTAGGCTTGACTGAACTGATACTGATCGTGTTGACTGACTGAACTAGACTAATTTTACTGAGTTCAATTAACTGCTTGAGTACTAATGATCTTGACCTTTACTAGAACTATTCTGTAACTATTGCAACTAAGTAAATGACTAAATTTTGGGTAATAAATACACCCAGGACTCGATAGCATAATTGACAAGCATAGAAAATCTTGAAAGCACAACAATAGTCAATTGTTCATAATTTATTCACCGAGACATTTTATCAAACACTTGGAGGTCATGAGCTTTTACATGAATAAAAACACAAGCGAACATCTCATGATTACACTATTCAACTCACATAGACATTCTATCAAACACTTGGAGGCCATGAGCTTGTACATGAATGAGAACACATGCTAACATGTTATGATTACACTGTTCAACTCACATAGACATTCTATTAAACACTTGGGGAGCATGATTAATGCACATGATAGTGAACAATACGTAAGCATCATGGCTACAACTTAAAATTGAAAATTCAAGGGTTTTAACATGGGAGCTACATCAATCAACATATATGCTATCTTTTATTCATGAAACTTGTAAATAAATATTGATTTGAAACCCATACAACAACACAAACATGAGCATATTTCAATTCATAACATGGGAATCATAATTCAAGTTTTAAAAGGGGTTCTTGGACTCCAAGGGTGGAAGGAAACCCAAGTATGAAACTTAACATACCTTAAGGCTTTGATCTTGAAAGGGAATTGATTTTTATTGAACGTTCTTGGATAGGGAATTATAATTTCTTGGTTCTCTTGAAGAAGAACTTGAATCTTGTTCTTAGGAGATGGTATTGAGAGGAAACCCTAATTTTCTTATTCTTGAGAGTGGAGAGGATTAAGAGTAGTTTTAAAACTTCTTTATGATGGCTAAGTACATGTTTTTAATGATTTAAGTCATGGGAGGTGAGGGAAAAGACCAAATTACCCCTCCGAATCAGAATAGGAAATTGCTGAATTTTAAGGGTGACGACCTTGGTTGATAAGTCATCAACCAAGTGATGACCTATCATACCAAGTCATCACTCAGAAGCTAATTTTATGGGTTTCTGGTCTTGGGTGACAACTTGGGAAGATAGGTCATCACTTAGGTGATAGCCTATCAAATCAGGTCATCACTTGGAAGCTGATTTTATGAGCTACTAGTCTTGGGTGACGACTTGGGCTGATAGGTCATCACTTAGGTGATGAACTATCAACTCAGGTCACCACTTTTAATCTAAAAATAATGGCTTACTGGTTTGGGGTGATGACTTGGCTGATAGGTCATCACTTAGTTGATGGCCTATCAACTCAGGTCGTCACTTTGTTGACAGAAAAATATGCTAAAGTAAAATGAGTATAACTTTTCCTTCTGATATCGAATTAAGGTGAAACAAAATTCCTTTGAAAGAAGATTTAAAGAACTTTCATTTGATATATAGTAGGATGCATAATTCATTACACACAAGGAGTAATGATCATCTAAAGTTGACCTATGATGAGATGTTCACTAAAACTTAAGTGATAGGAGCGTTCTCAACTCTTCTTTGAGTTAGGATATTTTTATGACCTTGACTGATATAAAAGGATGTTATAACACTATAGAACTGATCATCACACATATATAGACATAGAATCATTGGGTTTTGATTTATATACCTTATAACAATGGTTTGAATACTAGTCCAAAAATAGGGGTTATTAGATTAAATCCTAAACTGTGTAGCTTATTCCGACCTAAAAACACCCATGAGCTAATGGGCCCAGATCCCCTTTGCTGAAAGGGCCCTAATCCATGTTAGCTGCATGTACTGAGGAATTGACTAAATCCATCAATAGTCAATTGGCCTCCCAAAATATATTGTGTAAAACAGAATGGTCATAGAACCCCAACATTGATAAACCTAGTTTCTAGTATTGGTCACTCCGAGACTACACCTTCTCGGTGAGTTATACAATTCTCTTTAAGCCCAAATTAAAATAGTTTAACACATAACACCAATACCATCCAAGGAGTCTTTATTTGAGGCATTTACCTAATTGGTATCGTCATACTAATAGACTAGCAAGCTAATCCAGTTATGCCAAACCATAACTATTTAACCAATTAGACTCCATTTTTCAGTTAGAAATCCAAAACCATATCTTCAAAGGGCGTTTCAAAACCTTTTTATTTGTTTACCATTTAATTCAATGTAATATTTTAAGAGATGAGTTAAACCATGTAGAATCCTTCAAATACAAAATTATGATGTGGGTTAAGGTTTATGTCATTATCGCCAAAATCCATAACCATTATGAAAACCATATTGTCAAATTCCACCATTAATATGGGACATTAAACCAGGTTGTAATCCACTATTCGAACCATGAATAAACCACTAAAACAAGAATTAAACAACACAAGAGTATAAACACCAAAAACCCTCAACCCTTGTTTGAATTAAATAAGCAAGAATGTCACGACCCAAGCCGAGGCCCTGGTCGCAAAGGCTATCCTAAATCACGAAGGACCCATAAGACCCGTTAGCATGCTATCATAAGCATAATCCAAACATAAATCAAAGTGTGAAAGAAAAAAAATTCAAGTTTATCGTATGATCAATTTATGTCAATAAGGTTATGACAGTGTAATACTATAATTTCGTCTATGAAGCTTCTACTGAGAACTAATTGTCTAGGCCGGAAAAAGGTCCCTGGCTGGACTATAAACTGAATTAGATAAACATATGAGTAACATGTCTTTCAAATGATAGATGCCTCACCAATTTTTTCATATCCATAGTTTCTACTAATGTGATGGACCATGGAATTGTGTTTCAGAACCTGTATTATGGGGGGGGTTAATACTTTGAAAGTATTGGTATGTGGAACAATCCAAAAATAACATCGATTTTATATGACATAGTTGAGGGAATTTTTTAAAAGAACTTAACATAACAGATTTTAAAACATATGGGCATTATTCAAATCCAATGCACATAATCAAATGTGTATATATATCACATGCCGGGATAGGGAACAGAGCTTAACAGGCAATTTAAAATCTTAGCCAGGGTTATGAATCTTGATCATCATAAAATCCACCCACAGGCTATATGGGTCCAGTGTCACCCCCTGGATAGGCCCTGGTGCGTGTTAGCCACACGAACTGGAGATATAATCGAAGGCTGGGGATTCACATGTACCCTTCGCCAACCATGATACAATTATATATACACTTCGGGGATTCCCTTGTAACCTACAAGAACACGTTCATTAAGCCCAACCCTTACATCGGCAAATTTAAGTTTCCAGTATCAGTCCTCTAGACTCATACCTTCATGGCTAGCTAACATAACCTCCTTTAAGCCCAATTAAAACATTAAAAACATAAAACATCCACCAATTTTAGGAGCCAATTATTAAGGCATTATTAAGTGGTATTGTCATACCTACTATAGCTTGTAAGCAATGTCATTAAGACAATACTTTGGGGATTCCTTCATACCCCACAGACTATATTAATAAAATCACTTGGGAAATTCCTTCATACCCCATAATGTTTTCATAAACTTCATATCCATTTTTCCATTTATGCAATGCGTTATTTTCAAAGAAAATAAGCCAAACTAAATGATAATTCACATTTGAAAATCAATTATACAAATGGGTTGAGGTTATTACCAATATCTATGCCAAAACTAATTATTTGGGGGTTCCTTTGTGGCCCTATTAAAATGTTCTACAAATTTGAAGAATCCATTGTTCCCCAATTCCATACACCATTCCAATTCACTCTAATGAGTGTAAAAACTAACCATTTAATGCATAATAGTTCAATAGAAATTTTGGAAAAAAAATTCAAACAATTTATGTCCAAAACCCTCAACCCATAGTTCAAAACCCAACATCAAAATCATGAATAATAAGCTAATTTTCAAGCAATTAAGAAAATATAAGTTCAAGGAAAGAGATACATGCTCTTAAATTACTTTTTGAAACTCATAACATATGTACACATGACTATAACTCAAGTTCATGGAAAACCCCCTAGAAATTTCATAATTTCATCAAAATGCTTTCGTGATGCATGCTTTTCAAACGATCTTCAAAACTCATTACAGATACATACATGTTACAACACTCATCTTATGCCCATGAGAGTTAGGATAGTCCCACATACCTTAAAAACAAAGAGATCATAGAGAAATTTAACCCTTAGAGATGAAAATCCTCAAACCCTTGGTAGTTTCTCCCCTTTTTTCTTATGGAATAATATTAGGGATTCATAGAGGTGAAATAAAGTGTTTTAAGACCTTATATTCTTACATAAAGATTTGGGAATGGTTTAGGGATGATAAAATACTTCTTTACCTTAAAATAAAATAAAACAGAGCAAATTAACGCGAGAGAGGGGGTTCCGCAGCGCAGCCCCATCGACGAACCATAGGTTCCACGATGCAGATCCATTGCAGCCCTCATGGTTTGTGAAATGAGCCCAAAGCAAAATTTGGGAAGTGGATGTTTGTGGCCCCTCCACGGTGCAGTGCCATCATGGACCTAAGGCAGTGCCTCACTAAAGCACTCATATCTTTTGATTCAGAATTAGGATTGATGAGCGATTAGTTGCATTGGAAAGAGGACTCGAAGGGATTTAATCTGACATATAATGGGTCATATAATCCTCATATTCTAGGAGTAATGGTCACTATAATTTGAACCAAGAAAAATCATTAACTAAAATTCAATTGGTAGGAAAGTGTTCAACTTAACTTTGTGCTAGGAGATTTTTATGATGCATGGTCATCTATGAAGATGTTCTCACACTAAAGTCTTATTATTCACACAAATTTATAACTTGAAACCATTGGGTTTGGGTCTAAATATAGGAAAGACGGTTCAAACTATAGTCCAAAAAAGCGAGGTGTTGCATTATCTCCCCCTTGGACTCATTCATCCTCGAATGATGGGTAGGAATTTGTTGAAGCTGTAGAAGTATGGAGTAAAGGACGTAACTTAACATAAGGCATTCTTCCCCTCAATAAAACATGCAAAGGCATCAAAAGAGCTTCATGGTAACCCCTAGTGAATTATGTCAGCACGAATCGTTAGATAACGAGAATTGACATAGAGATGAACTTGCACATGAGTTCTATGGATCATAATCATCACAACATAAGGCATGAGTTTTTTGATGACACTAGGTCTGATTTACATTGGTAGTAAACATGAAATAATATTTTGCGAGATATAGGAATAGAGGTACTCTCCATCTCACGTGATATGGAGGATAACCTTTTAGCTTAAAAACACTCCTTAATTAGACATTCTACCATGAACAACCCACTTCAGCATTTTGAACTTACAATTCCCCCATAACACACCTAACTACAAGAGTCTGAGTCTCACTACATAGTACTTCCATGATAAAGCCTAACCCAGAGTCAAAGGTGCTCACTTACTCTATGAGACCCTACACTCTACATCACTTTAAGAAAATTAATTCACCTTATTACTATAATCAAACACCCTCAGATCTTAAAGCAAGGTGTACTAACCATATAGCACATATCTTTGTGTTTTCATCAATCACAATATTCTAGCCTATCTTTACTAAACCCACTTTATGGATGTCCCAACTAAATTCAGCAACTTCAATCACTCTCACAAAGATTTTGCCACATATACACTCCCTAAATTATTTCACACAAAGAAATTTTTCTTCTTATTCCCTCTCTGCCTACAACCTTGGATCGAGTAGTCACACCAAAATTTAAACACAATAAGAAACATCTACTCTCTTATCAAAGACATTACTATGCTTTCATAACTACTATCATACTAACATATGGAGGGTCATTGAGGAACCTGAGCAAAAGTATCACGAATAGGAGTAACACTATTCAATTAGAAGTTATATTAGGAGATCAACCCAAAATGGGGACCTAGATGTAAGATATAATACAATAGGAACGAAGTTCCTCATATAGAAAATGTCTAAATCATAAATAGAGAGCCATTCAGGAATAAAAATACACAACATGGGTTTTTAGGACTGGGCATCATGAGAAACATGAGCGCATATATCATGAGTTGTCTAACATAAAGCTGAAATTCATGTAGTCAACAATTGTGACAAAGATTGCCACTTGAAGCTATTGCTCCTCATTTAAAAATCTGAATGTGGCCATGAATTTGCATAAAACTTATCACTCTAGGCTAGACCTGATGTAAAATGACTCGATAATGTATAAAAAGCATAACTTCTTAGAACTAAGCATAAAATAAGACATGGATTTATGGATCGTGACCATCATAACATAGAACTTGAATACTTGGAAGCTTAGATTGTTGAGGTACATTATTGTTTCTAGTTTGGAGGTTAGAACATGGACATAAGTTGCATAGAGGACACAAATCATAGGCATAGGCATGACTTGAATATATAAGGCATTGGTAGATGTCCTTTAAAATTGAAGTAGGAGGAGTTTACTAGAATAGGAATAGATTTATCAAGAATCCTCCCTGAAACTTGGCACCATGAGAAAATTTAAGAACTAACTTAGTCTATCATCTACCCCTCATCTCAAAGTCATAATCCTAGACTTGTAGATATATTCTTTTATCGAATCTATAACCACAACTTTCAACACAATAGGGGTGGGGGGTGGGGGTGGTATCACTATTCACCTAAACACTAGACTCGCCCTGATGAACTATATAGAAAAAGTACTAATTCTTGCTATGACATGCCTCCCATGGGCACTACTCTTAACTTTCTCTAGCCTCTAAGCTTGAACTTTAACCTCACTATCTTTCAACCTTAGTTTTGGAATGAAGAGTGACCCTTTGAGAGTACACAAAAGTTTGAAGGCTTAAAACTAGTTATAAAAATATTGAGCAATCTATAGGACATAAAAGTACCAAAACAACCTTGAAACTCTTTTAAAACAAAACCCCATTGACGAAAAAAAGGAGGTCCGCAAAGCTAAGCCCAAGGCAAACCCACCCTTTTGTGACACACAACATATTTTCCATGACAAAACTTTTCCCAATGCATTAGAACCTATCCCTGAACGTCTTATATTCAATTTAGGGACCATGTAGGCTTGTTTTAAGCTTAATTTAGACTCCATAAACACCATAGTTGTTACAAACTCTTTACCCAATACTAGTCCTCATATACATATATACATAACAATTTTTCCACTCAAACTTATCATAAGTTATCAACCTAGGCCTTTTTTACACATTACATCAAGCCTACTAAGTTATTACCACAAAACATGCCTGCTTAATCTTAAGCTACTATTCTTACCACCAAAATCCACATCTAAAGTTCAAATCTATATTCTAGAATCATGTTGAGAATTTGTATACTTGATCGTACCAACTATGAAGCATGCCACATGCTATACTAGTCGATCAAAAAGGTAAATCAACTCAAATTCCTTCTTTCACTTAACTATGACCTACAAACACATCCTCTACATGAAATTACTACTACACCTCAAAATATACTATATACCTTCTCACATGTTGTACTAGTATAAAACTACTAGAGCAAAGAAAATAAAGAGAGGGTAAAGTCACATTGTAAGGATAGTAAGTCTTACTCTTATAATATATGATTTACAACATATTGTGCTTTTTCACAATACATCTTCTTACACATGCATACATCCCAACTACCTTCAAGATTCTATTAAAACCAGTGAGGCTCTACTTATAACTTATTATTTAATCCACCCCTTTGTAATCATAACCAATAAATGAATTCTACAACCACCATAACTATCCATCCTGAACTCCTTCCCTAATTTAAATAAATAATAATCATAAAATCACCTACTCCATAAACTACTTTACGACCTACAAATATTGCTACAATATTACCTAATCACTATAAAATGATACACCACCCTTCGCTCAAATATTATACAACTAAACCTAACATTTGTACACAAACGTTACCCTCATTCTGACTTCTAAACTTATGACTTTATATCACTAACTCTTGGATCATCTTACTACTCATAGGTAACAACACCTTAACTTATTTATCTCTAGGGTGGAAAATACAGTTCCAATAATCTGCTACATATCACGACCCTTTAGTATGACATTTGCAATAAGGATTTTGAAAGGGATTTGACACACTTTGTACCTCAGGTTGAAAAGTATGATTACATTAAGATAGAGGTATACATTCAAATAAATATACTTTGAAGTGCTAATGGACTCTTCTCAAGTGTTTGTGCTATTTCATAACTTTATGGATAATTCTATCAAAAAGGACCCTATAATTAAGAATCTAAGCTCTTGAACTAGTATCACCTCAACTATGAGGCACGGCTTGTAAAATTAGAGCAAGGAAGGAATTTGGATACTTTCAAATGGACAACACTATAATATGAACTAGAATATGAAAGAATGAGAAAAAAACCACTAAATACCCTGTAGCCTACTGATTATAAGGCTAATGCACAATACACCCATAAGCAACGCTCTACCAGACACAGCTTTGTAGATACCCTAGGTACATGAACCATGTTCTGATACCAAGCTTGTCAATACTCGAGATGAGGACTTATCCGCGACTGGTATCCCAAACCACGAAGGCCTGAGAAATCCAATAACATACTATTATAAGCATAATCCATACATAAATCAAAGTGCGGAAGATATAAAGAAATTCAAGTTGATCCTATGATCAATATATGTCAATAAGGTTATAACAATGCAATACTAAAATTTTGTCTATGAAGCCTCTACTAAGAACTAACTATCTAGGCAGGACAAAGCGATCAGCTGAACCATAAACTGAATTAAATAAAAATATAAGTAATATGCCTTCCAAAAGATGGATGGCTCACCAACTCTGTCATATCCATAGTTTCTATTAATATGATAGACCATGGAATTGTGTTTTAGACCTGCATTATAGGAGGGGTCAATACTTGGAAAGTATTGGTATGCATAACAATCCAAAAAGAACATATATTTTATATAACATAGTCGAGATCATTTTTTAAAACAACTTAACATAATAGATTTTAAAACATATGGACATAATACAAATTTAATGTATATAATCAAATGCATATATATATATATATGTATATATATATCACATGTCGGGATAGGGAACAAGTCTTAACATGCAATTAAACACTCTAGCATGGGTTATGTAGCTTGACCATAATAAAATCCACCCACAAGATATATGGGTCCAGTGTCACCCCTTGGATGAGGCCCCGTGCATGTTAGTTGCACAAAAATAGAGATACCATCGAAGGCCGAGGATTTCCATGTACCCTTCACCAACCATGATACAAATATATATACACTTTGGGTATTCCCTTGTACCCCACAAGTACTGGTCATTAAGATCAACCCTCGCTTCAGCAAAGATGAGTTTCTAGTATTAGTCCTCCAGACTCATACCTTCACGGCTAGCTAACATAACCCCCTTTAAGATCAATTAAAACATTAAACACATAACCCATCCATCAATTTTAGGAGTCAATTATTAAGGCATTATTAATTGGTATAGTTATACCGACTATAGCTTGCAAACAATGTCATTAAGACAACACTTTGGGGATTTCTTCATACCCCACATACTCCATTAATAAAATCACTTGGGGGATTCCTTCATACCCCATAAGGTTTTCACATTCATATAAATTTTGTCATTTATTCAATGCATTAGTTTCAAATTAAATAAGCCAAACTAAATAATAATTCACATTTTAAAATCAAATATTCAAGTAGGTTGACGTTATTACCAATTTTCATACCAAATCCAATTATTTGGGTATTCCTTTGGACCCCTATTGCCATGTTCTACAAATTCGGGGAATCCATTGTACCTCAATTTAATCCACCATTCCCAATCACCTAATAAGTGTATAAACCAACTATTTAATGTATAATAGTTCATAGAAATCATGGGGAAAACATTCAAACAATTTATATCCAAACCCTAAACCATAGTTCAAAATCTAACAGTAAAACCATAAATAATAAACCAATTTTCACACCATTAAGAAAATATGAGCTCAAGGAGAGAGATCCATAATCTTAAATCACCTTTTGAAAGTTATAACATTTGTACACATGACTATAACTTAAGTTCATGGAAAAACACCTTAGAAATTTTATAATTTCGTCAAAATCATTTTATGATGAATGCTCTTCAAATAGTTTCCAAAACTCATTACATATACAGACATATACATGTTTAAGACTTGTTAAAACATTAAAATTCTGCCCATGAGAGTTAGGATAGTCTTACATACCTTGAAAATGATAACGTAGAGCAATTTGACCCCTGGAGATTAAATTCCTCAAACCTTAGGTAGTTTCTCCTTTCTTTCTTATGGAATGATATTTAGGGATTTACAGAGGTGAAATAACGTGTTTTAAGACCTTATATTCGTCCATAAAGAGTTGGGGATGGTTTAGCAATTATGAAAAAACTTTATTTCCCTTAAAATAAAATAAAATGAAGCAAATTGATATGGGGAAGGGGATTCTGCGGTGCAGCCCCATCACGGACCATAGGTTTCGTGGCATGGGACCATCATAAACCTCATGGTTTGTAACACGAGACCAAAGTGGACCTGTGGCAGTGGATATTTTTGGTCCCTCCTCGACACGGTGCTATCATAGACCTGAGGCAGTGCCTTACAAAAACACTTATAACTTTTGATTCAAAACTCAGATTAGTGAGCGGTCAATTGGGTTGGAAGGAGGACTCAAAGGGCTTCGATTTGATATATAATGGCCCTCATAAATACTCATATTCCAGGAGTAATGGTCACTAGAATTTGACCTAAGAATCATCGACTAAAACTCAATCGGTAGGAAAGTGTTCAGTTAATTGAGATAAGAGATTTTTATGATGCATACTCATCTCTAAAGATGTTCTCACACTAAAGCAATGTTATTCACACTCTATTGTCAGCTTGTTAACTAGTTGACAAATCGTTAACTTTGTCATCTATCTTTAAATAATTTAAGGTCATTTATGGTTAAAGTTGATGACTTGAGTCGACTGCGTGTTACCCAATTGACTACTCATTAACCAAGTCATCAACCCTTTGCAGGCAGACACTCTCAGATTAAATTGAGCATAACTTTATTCTTCGAATCAAAATAAGGTAAAATTAGATGCGTTGGAAAGAAGTCTTGAAGATATTTCATTTGATATATAGTTGGACATCTATCTAATTATATTCTAGGGATAATGGTCATTGAAATTTGACATAAGTTGAAACATCCACTAAAACTCAATCGGTAGAAAGTTTCTCAACTCATCTTTGAGTTAGGATATTTTTATGATCTCAAATCATCTTTAAATATTTTCGCACACTATAGAATTGATCACCACACTTATATTGACATAGAATCCTAGAGTTTCGGTCTATACACGTAGGAACAACGATTTGAATTCTAGCTAAAAAATGTGGGTTGTGGCATTATCTTCCCCTTGGAATCATTCGTCCTCGAATTATGGGAAGGAATTTATTGAAGCTCTAGAAGTAAGGAATAAACGATTTAATTTCACATTAGGAATTTATACTCAACAGAACATACATATGTATCAAGAAAATGAGCCTCATGACATCACCATGTATATTTTGTAGGCACGAATCATGGGACAATGAGACTTGGCATAGACATAATCTTGGGCATGAGTTCTATGAAGAGTGATCATAAAAACAAAAGGAATAATTTTTTCTAGGCATCCATGGCCTTATTAAGTTTGATACAAGACAGAAAATAAGATTTTTGTAGGACATAAGAATAGAAACATTCTTCACCTTAAATGATACATCTAATAGTGTCATGGCCCAAGGCTACCCCCTAGTTGCAAAAATAGTGCTTATGGTCACAAGTGACCACAAGCTAACCCATGAGATAGTACCTATTGTGAGCACTGAATAAAATAGTATTAAAAAACATAAGCGAAAGAAACTCTGTAAGATAATGTAAATTTGGAATAGTGAAATACGAAATACTGAAATGTCTAAAACAACTGATAAAAATTGAAAGTAACTGACTGACTATCTAGCAGATTATCTGATTTGTCTTAAAGCCTTTAAATTGTCTAAGGAGTTGATGGGACAGTACCCTAACTAAATATGACTAAGTGAACATAAGAAAGCACTGGAGTAACCTAAATAAGAAAATTTATATCCTTGATGTATGAGGACTCACTACTACTGTTGTTGAATGTTGCTGAGTTGTCAAAGAGTAGTCAGGAAACTGGCATCTGAACCTTTGTTATAAGACAACATATCGCTAAGAAAATCATGTGATCAATACTTTGAATTTATTGGTATATGAGATAAGGACTGGCTGAGAATACAAGACCAACTATAAATGTATTTCTGAAAAATAACTTGTAAGCTGAATAGATGATTAGCTAAAATTTGAATAACTAAATGATTGTGATTCTGTACACTTGGTCAAACAAACCTAAACTAAAATATACTAAATTCTATACTGAGATTGTGGGAGGTATCATCTAACCGACATGCCCCAATTCGAGCTAATCGGGGTCCAACCTGTAACCCCAATTGGAACAATGTCAGTTCCATACCATGAGTACAAACACTGGCTATGTGGATCCACTAATTTAATGTCCCGAAGGACTATAGAGTCAGTCCTAAACTGGCAAGTGACCCCCAAGAAAGTGTCAGTCCTAAACTGGCGGGTGACATCTCATAATCCTACACAATCGACATAGTTCTGAAACTCAGGGACTGGAACTACGGACCCAGTCCTAACAGGAAGGTGATCCCCAATCCCTAGATTTGGTTGGTGCTAAATCCTACTCCCAACTAAATTGACACTGGTACTGAACATGGCTAAATTAGATATAACTAAACCTACAACTGACATTGCTCATCATGGTCTGATCCTAACAACTAATTGAATGATAATACACATAGTTCAATTGAAATCATTTTTGATATAATGAAATCGTGTAAAGAAACTAAGTATCAGGTGTTCATAACCTGCCAACATGGAATAATTATAAAATACAATATCAAATTTGAAGTACTATAGTATGAATCATAATTCAAAGAACCAAAACATGGGCATTTCATCAAATATGTATTAATCATAAACTTGGACATGGGAATTCAAAAATGAGGAAAACAACATGATTACATGGCTAAATTTATAACTTGAGGGTTAATCCTGAAATCAATGGATCATGACATGGAAATTGCAAGACTTGAAGCATGATATAACTCATTCTACTTGAAACACTTGTAACAATAATTTGAAATTGAATTGATAAGAGATTTATGGATTTATTTCACCAAGAATAGGTATAAACTCATAAATTAAATAAAAAAAGGATTTTGGGCCCCATGGGTGAAAGGGACCCATGGATGACCATTCCACATACCTCACTAGATGAATTCTTAAAGATTCCTTAAAAATTTCTTGAACTTGAAGCTTGAGTTCTTTGATTTATTGTGAAAGAGTTAGGGTTTGTTCTTGAGAAGAAAAGGGGTTTTCTTGAGAGGATTAGTGAGTTAAAGATCAAAAAATGCTCCTTGGAAGTCCCAAATTCATGATATGGATGAATTGGTGAAAGGAATTGACCCAAATACCTGTACAATGCCAAAACAAAGCTGGATGAAATAGGGAAGGGATAACGCGGGCCCTGTAGTGACAGACAAGGCTGGTCGGTACCTACCTTACCTAATAGACTAGAGGGGGCGGTGCTTGCTTATACCGGTGGTGCTACGATTTTGGTTTTCCAAACATACCCCTACGCTCATCTAAAAATTCTAAAACTCACCCGAGACATACATTGAACAACCCCGATCATAAATTAACTCAAAAATTGATGTTCGAAGGTCAGGAAGGTTAAAAATAAAATCATAAAAGTTAAGGGGTCGTAAAATGGCTATGTCCCCAACACTTAGTAAAAATTCCAAGGCTTAGACCTTTTAACATGCAACTAAAATTTGAATTGAGCTAGGATCTTACGGGTATTACAATTTCTCCCCCTTAGGAGCATTCGTCCTCGAATGAGACTAGTTAGACTGAGAGTACTGTACTACAGTAACATGGATCACATACTAAAAATGCATGACTTGGAACATAATTACATAACTGAGTTTGGAACAAGATAAATAAATTGAACTGGTTTCGTGAATGCATGTAATGACATGAAAATGGTTACATAGATGAAACTGAGGACGAGATAGAGTAAATCTAAAGATGAATTATTACCTCAAGCTAAATCTGAGTTTGTGGAGAAAAGTTTAGGATACCTGGTTTGGATATCTGCTTCTGCTTCCCAAGTAGTCCCCTCAAAAGACTAATTCCGCTAAGAACTTTAACCAAGGGAACTTCTTCATTCCTTAGTCTATGAATCTGGCGATCAAGGATCTCAACTAGAACTTTTTCGCAAGAAAGGTTATACTTAACATCCATATATTCTAAAGGAAAAACTACAGCTGAATCACAAATACATTTCTTTAACAAAGAAACATAAAATGTCAAATGTACTGACGCCAAATCTGCAGGCAACTCTAGCTCATAAGCTACTTTGCCAAAATGACTCAAGATTCTATATGGGCTAATGTAACGGGGGCTAATTTTCCCCTTTTTGCCAAATCTCTTCACTCTCTTTATAGGAAAAAACTTCAAATAGACCAAATCACCAATGTCAAACTTAAGATCCCCTCTCCTTACATTTGTATAAGATTTCTGATGGCTTTCGACTATCTTCGGCCTCTCCCATATCAACTAAACTTTCTCCATCGCATCAAACAAAATATCTATCCCTATAAAAGAAGATTCAGCTGCTTTAAAACACCCAATAGGAGATCTACATCTCCTTCCAAAGCGAGCCTCAAACAAATCCATTTGAATACTGGAGTGATAGCTATTATTATAAGCAAACTCAATCAAAGGTAAGTGGTCATCTCAACTAACTTTAAAGTCAATAACACAATCCCTCAACATGTCCTCTAAGGTTTGAATTGTCCTCTTTACCTGGCCATCTGTCTGAGAATGAAAAGCTTTACTAAGATGAACTTGGATACCAAGACCCTTCTCAAAAGCTTTCCAAAAGTGAGAAGTAAATCGAGTACCTCAATCTAAAATGATATACAACAAAATCCCATGCAACTTAACCAACTCCCTAATGAAAAGCCTGACATAATCCTCAGTTGAGTATAAAGTATGAACTTGCAAGAAATGAGCTGATTTGGTCATTTTGACTACAATGATCCATATCGAATCATGTTGATGACATGTACGAGGCAACCCTGTTAATAAATCTATGTTCACCACTTCCTACTTCCTAGTGGGGATGCTAAACTCCTGCAGTGCACCACTAGGCCATTGGTGCTCAACCTGATAAAAATTTGGGCACTAAGCCACAAACTCTGCAATAGCCTTCTTCATACCACTCCACCAATAGATTTCCCACAAATCACAGTATATTTTAGTGGCTCCTAGATGGATAGAGTATCACGTACCATGTTCTTCTGCAAGTATTCACTATCTCAAATCATCAACACACAGAACATATAAACTAACTTGATAATGAAGTACGCCATTTCCTCGTTTGGTGAAAACCTCTACCTTCTAATTTCTAACTGCCTTTTTCAGCTTAACCAAACTAGGACCCTATCTTGTTTTTCTTTAACTTCGGCCACCAATGAAGATTTCAAACTATTCAGAACCCATATACTACCTTCAGTTGAATCAACCAACCGAATGCCTAATCTAGCAAGCTGCTGAACCTCACTAACTTACTCCTTCTTATCCTCTTTAACATGAGCAACACTGCCCATAGACAATCTGCTAAGGGCATCTTCCACTACATTGGTCTTGCCTAGATGATAGAATACACTTATATCATAATATTTTAACAACTCGAGCCCCATTCTCTAATAAAGATTCAGATCTTTCTATGTGAACACGTACTGTAAACTCTTATAGTCAATGAACAATTCAACATGAACCCCATAAAGATAATTCTAATTTTCAAGGCAAAAAAATAGCTGCCAACTCAAAATCATGGGTAGGATAATTCCTCTTATGGGGTTTAAGCTATCTAGAGGCTAGGCTATGACCATGCATCTCTGTATCAATACATAACCAAGACCAATTTTGGAAGCATCACAATAAACTATAAACCTATCCGTGCCTTCTAGCAAAGTCAAGACTAGAGCGGAAGTGAGTCGAGTTTTCAACTCCTAAAAATGCTTCTCGCAAGAATCTGATCCCTGAAATTTGAATTTCTTCTGAGTCAATCGAGACATGGGGGATACAATAGAAGAAAAACCTTTAATATACCACCTGTAATAGCTAGCCAAACCCTAGAAACTCCTGATATCGGATAGAGAGACAGGTCTGGGCCAGTTCCTCACTGCTTTGGCTATTAGAGGGTCAACTCTAATGTTATCACCAAAAAAATATGGCTAAGGAAAGCTATTGATCTTAGCAAAAATTTGCACCTACTAAATTTGGCGAACAACTGATAAGCTCTAAGGGTCAGTAACACAATTCTCAGATGGTCTGTATGATCATTCTCACTACAGGAATAGAAAAAGATATAATTAATGAAGACTATGATGAACATGTCCAAGTACTGCTTGAACACCCTTTTCATCAAGTCCATGAAAGATGCAGGGGAATTCATTAGTCCAACAGATATAACTAAGAAATTAAAATGACCAAATCGAGTTTTAAAATCTATCTACGGAATGTCACATTCTTTGAATCTCAACTGATGATATCCAGATCTGAGGTCTATCTTAGAGAAATAGATGGTACCCGATAGTTAGTCAAAAAAGTCATCAATTCTAGAGAGCAGATACATATTCTTGATTGTGACTTTATTCAACTCACAGTAATCAATGCATATTCTGAGAGAATCATCTTTCTTACACACAAACGAGACTGGAACACCCCATGGGGAAACATTGGGCCTGATGAAACCTTTATCTAAGAGATCTTTTAAATACTCTTTCAACTCTTTAAGCTCAGCTAGATCCATTTTATAGGGTTGAATAGAGATAGGTTGGGTATCTGGCAGGAGATCTAATTTGAAGTCAATTTCCCTTTTGTGAGGAACTTCGGGAAGATCTTCAGGGAACATATCTGGAAATTCCTATACTACTAAAACTGACTCGAGACTCAGAGTCACAAAACTAGACTCTTTGACTCAAACAAGATGGTAAACACACCCTTTAGATATCATCTTTCTTGCTTGGAGATATGAAATAAACTGACCCCTAAACACTAAGTACTACCCCCTAATTCAATGACTGGTTCGTTTAAAAATTGAACGACTCCATTTTTACAATTAACTGAGGCATAACATGAGTGGATCCAATCTATGCCGAGAATAACATCAAAATCCATCATCTCTAACTCCACAAAATCAATTGAGGTAACTTTTTGAGATACTGTGACCAGGCAGTTCATGTATACCCGCCTAGATACAATAGAGCTACCTACTAGAGTAGATACTGTGAAGGGCTATTCTAAAGTTTTGGGTCTGGCACCAAAATCTACTGCTATGTAGGAGGTGAAAAGGAAAGTAAAGCTCCAGGGTCTAATAAAGCATAAACATGAATATGAAAAATCTACAATGTAATAATCACCAGATTAGGAGAACTTTCCTAATCGTGCCAATCTTGGAGTACATACAACCTGTTCTAATGCTACCCACTGGTTGTGCTGGCATTGGCACCCTACAGAGTTGGGCGACCTCCTGGAGCTAACAAAAGATTAGACTATCTTTTTTGTTATGAATCCTTTTCCCTCTGAGCAACCACTGGATATTCTCGGACCTTGTGACCCATCTTGATATACCCAAAACATATATCACTACCCACCTTACATACACCCTAGTAATTCTACCATATTTTCCATAGAGTGAATTAGTACGACCACTGCTTGCATTACCTGGCTCCCTATCTCAATTGTCCTTCCTGAACTTAGGCACTGGCATAGTAGCATAAGATGGAGCTAGGGATAAAAATTTCTAATTAAACTGAGAATGATTAGCACCCTATGAAATTGGTCGAGAAAAGTTAAAACTACCTATTCTAGCCTTCTTATTTTCTATCTCCCTCTCTTTATGCTTCTTCTTTGTAACCTATTGAGCATGAACCATGAGTCTAGATAAATCCATTTACTAAATCAACATGGCAGTCCTAAACTCCTTGACCATATTATTAGCTACACCAGACACACACTTACTCATTTTAGACCTATTATCTGCTACTATGGTAGGAGCATACCTCTCCAACTGAGTGAACTTAAGCGAGTACACCTTCACACTTATATTACCCTGCTTCAAATTGATGAATTATTGAACCTTAGCTTCCCTCAATTCTAATAGGAAAAACTGTCTAAGAAGGTTGTGGCAAACTCCTCCCACTCAATAGGCCCTACCTCCGCACCTCGGTCTTTCTTCCACTGCTTAAACCAGGTGTGAGCTACATTCTGCAATTAATATGCAACCAACTTTGCACTCTCAATCGAAGTGATGTCCATAATATATGTCACCTTCTAAACCATATCAAGAAACACATGCGGATCCTCTTCAATCTTGGATCCCAAAAATAAATGGGGATTCATCCGGTTAAAATCCCAAATCTTAACTGCAGCCATATTTGCAACCGAATTGGTAGGAAAAATAGTTTTCTGGTTTTTTGGAGCAGCTACTGAATGGGCTATGGTAGTGAAAGTAGCCCTGAATTCGGTGTGAGAGACATGCTCATTCAGGGGATCTTTCTTAATAGGCAGTGGCGCAGGCTAATCTCCATTGCTTCTTCCATTATTTCTTCTAGGAGGCATTTTCTGTAAAAGGAATGAAGGATGAGTTAGAAAGAGAATTTAAATAGAGCATCATGCTCTTTCATACAACATGAATACCAAAAGAAGGGGAAACTTTCCTAAAATATTTCATAGCCTTTTTTTCATAAGTGGGGCGCGCTACACACCCATGCTCAAGAATCTACTCAATGTGGCTTTCAGACTCCTAGGATACTCTAAAACCTTAGCTCTAATACCAAGTTTTGTCATGACCCGAGGCTTTCCCTTTGACGCGACAACGGTGCTTACAATCACAAGTGACCACAAGCTAACCTATGAGTTGGTACTTGCTACGAGCACTGAATAAAATATTAATAAAACAACATATGCTAAAGATACTCTGATAAGATAATGTAAATCTAGAATACTAAAATAAGAAATACTGAAATGTCTAAAACCACTGATAAAAACTTAAAGTAATTGGCTGACTGTCTAGCTGATTATCTGATTTATCTGAAAGCCTTTAAATTGTCTGAGAAGTTGATGGGACAGTCCCCCCCAACTAACTCTGACTAACTGAACACAAGAAAGTACTGGAGTAACTAAAATAAACAAATCATGTCTTCGATGGATGAGGACTAACTACTATTGCTGCTGGTTGTCACTAAGTTGTCTAAGAGTGGCCAAGAAACTAAGTGTTTGAACCTATGTTATAAGGCAACATATTACAATGAAAAGCATGCGGTCAGTACTTTGAATATACTAGAATATAACATAGGGACTGGCTGAAATGCATGAGCTAACTAAGCATAAATGTATGAATATGTAATATCTGAGAATGCAAGACCAAGTATAAATGTGGAACTGAAAAATAACTTGTAAACTGAATAGATAATAGCTAAAATATATATAATTGAATGATTGTGATTATGTACACTTAGTCAAGCAAGCCATAACTGAAATATACTGAATACTGTACTGAGATCGTGGGAGATATCATCTAAATGACATGCCCTAATATGAGCTAATCAAGGTCCAACCTATAACCCCAGTTTGAAGGGTATCAGTACCGTTCCATGGGTACTAATACTGGCTATATGGATCCACTAATCTGATGTCTCCAAGTCTAAGGAGACATTCCTAAACTGGCAGGTGATATTTCATAATCCTACGCTGTCTACGTAGTTCTTGAACTTAGGGACTAATACTAAGGATCTAGTCCTAACTGGCGGGTGAGCCCCCATCCCTAGGTTTACTCAGTGTTAAATCCTACTCCTAAATAAATTGACACTAGTACTAAACTGAGCTGAATTAGATAAAACTGAACATACAAATGACATTGCTCATTATGGTCTAATCATAACAACTGACTGAATGGTAATACTCATGGTTTAACAAAAATTATTTCTGATACATTGAAATTATGTAAAATAACTAGGTATCGGTTGTTCATAACCCACCAACACTAAATGATTATAAAATACAATATCAAACTTTAAATACTATAGATAAAATCACAGTTCAAAGAACCAAAACATGGGTATTTCATAAAACATGTAATAATCATAAACTTAGACATAGGAATGCCTTAAACATGAGGAAAACAACATGACTACATGGCTAAATTCATAACTTGAGGGTTAATCCTAAAATCAATGGATCATGACATGGGAATTGCTACACTTGAAGCATGATATGGCTTATTTTACTTGAAACACTTGTAACCATGATTTGAAATTGAATTAATAAGAGATTCATGGATTTATTTCATCAAGAACAGGTATAAACTCATAAATTAAACCAAATGAGGATTTGGGATCCATGGGTAAAAGGGACCCATGGATGAACATCCCACATACCTTACTAGATGAATTCTTAAAGATTACTTGAAAATTTCTTAAACTTGAAGCTTGAGTTCCTGATTTCTTATGAAAGAGTTAGGGTTTTCTTGAGAGGATTTGTGCGTAAAAGGGAAATTAATGTTCCTTTGGAGTCCCAAATTCGTGTTATGGATAAATTGGGTGAAGGGAATTGACCCAAATACCCTTAAATTGTTAAAAACAAAGTTGGACGGAATAGAGAGGGGGTGATGAGGGCTTTATAGTGGTGGACTGGGAGGGTGGCACCCGTCTTACATCGACGGACTAGAAGGGGTGGCGTCCACTTATCCCGGTGGTGATTCTCTTTTGGTTTTCCAAACACACCCATACACTCATCCAAAAATTTCAAAACTCACCCTAGATATACATTGGACATCCTCGGTCATGAATCAACTAAAAAATCGACGTCCTAAGGTCAGAAAGGTTAAAAATAAAATCATCAAAGTTGAGGGGTCTTGAAAATGGCTAAGTCCTCAATACTTAGTGAAAATTCCAAAGCTTGGACCCCTTCACATGCAATTGAGAACTGAATTAAGCTAGGATCTTATGGGGTATTACAAATAGCCTAAAAATTTAGCAACACTTCTCAACTATGCTTTCATCTATGAATACCACACTTTACCATTTCAATATTATAATTCCTATGCGAAACACATAACTATAAGATCCTGAGTATAACCGCATACTTATCCCATGTTAAAGCCTAACTCTGAGTTAAAAGATGCTAGCTTAAGCTATAAGACCCCATACTCTGCACTCCTTCAAGAACACGACCAATTTAGTCACTATAATCAAACAACCTTGGGTCTAAATCAAGGAGTACCAGCTATATAGCACAATGGGCTATGTATATGTGAATCACAACATTCAATACTATCTTTACTACACCCACTTTATGGATCTCCGTATCAAAAGGAAGCAACTTCAATCACTATGACAAAGATTTTCACCAAATCTCCCCTTACTAACTATTTCACACAACCAATGTTTATTTCTCTCTTTCTTCTTCATCTATAACCTTGGCTCGAATAGTCACCCCAAAATTTTCATATTAAAGAACATCTAATCTCTCATTTAAAACATTAATACTCCCAATAATCACTATCATCCTAATATAATGAGGGACATTGCGGGACTAGAGTATAAGCATAAAAAATGAGAGTGATACTGCTTAATTATGACTCATATTTGTCTTACTACTCATGGAAAAACCTGCAAAGTGAGATATGATACAATAGGCACAAAAATACTTCATAGAAACCACCTAGATCATAAATAAAGGGTCATTCAACATAAATATAGCATGAGTTCCTAGGTGTGGGCACAGTGAGGAACATGAGTGCATATATCATGAATCATAGAACATAAAGTCGAGATTCATATATTCAAGGAATAAGACCAGGAATGTCACTTGAAGCTATTGCTTCTCATTCTAAGAGCTGAGAATGGTCATGAATTTACATAGATATCATCACTTTGGGCTAACACAAGAAAAAAATGAGTTGGTAACATAAAAAGAGTATAGTTTCTTAGAACAAAGTATAAAATGATACATGAGTTTATGGACCATAGCGTTATAATATAGAGTTTGAATACTTGGAAGTTTGGATTGCTAAAAGATATTATTACTTCTAGTTCAGGGGTTGGCGCATGGACATAAGTTGTCTAGAGAAGTCGGACCTTAGGCATACGAACAATTTGAATATATAAGATATTGGTAGAATATCCTCTTAAATTACAGTAGGAAGAATTTTCTAGAATAAAAATAGATTTATAATGATTATTCCCTAAAACTCACCACCATGAGAAAATTCAAGATATGCCTTAGTTCATAATCTCCCCCTTATCTCAAAGTTCACCATCCTAGACTTGTGGAAATATCCTCTAATTAAATCTACAAGCATAACACTCCATAAAATTGAGGTATCACCATATACACGAATGCCAAACTCCCCTCCTGATAACTATAATATGAGGACGCTAAGTTCTTTTTATGATATCCCTTCCAAGGAAACTAATATTAATTTTTCTAGTCCCATAGTCATTACCCTATAACTCACACTTGCATGAGCATACACATCCACACTTCTTAACCCATAAAAATTCATTTCCACTCCTTAGTATACTAGCATTAACCTCTAATCACATACCTCATAACTTAACAAAGATAATGTTGTTGTTGTTATTACAATAATTATTATTATTACTATTGTTTAAAAACTATTCAAAAGGCTCACATCGTCTATCTATATTTTCCTCAATTCAACCCTAAAGAACACCATATAACCACTCCCTAGACTTATCCATACTAAGAAATTCGAGAACATAAACTAGAACATATGACACTTATACACTTAAAATCTCATCTGACAACATGGTACCTGGGGTTCGACTTAGTCTTATAACCCTAACACTATTATCCACTTAATGACTTAGCCATAATTTATCATTTAAATACGAGTCCTCGTGTATATATCACAATTGTACACTCATATCTTTCATAAGTTGTCATCCTAGGTTCTTTGACACATCAAATCAAGCCTACTAATTACTCCCACAATTCTCATATCACTATCCTCGAGCTAACATTCTTATCACCACAATCACATCTAAAGTTCAAGCTTAACATCTATTACCAATCATGAATTGTCAATGAAACATCCCATATACTGTATCATTTTATCAAAATATATAACAAATTAATCAATATAAATTTCTTATTTCATTTAACTATGACCCACAAGTACATCTTTTCACAGCATTACTACTACACCTTAAAATTTACTACATATCTTCTCACGTACTAAACTGGCTTACAGCGACTAGTCAATAATCAAGGAAACCTCAGTATATTAAGACCACATAATAAGAATAGTCGATATTAATCGTATAATATAATCCATTACGGTTTACTAGCACATTCCCCTTGTAATGACCCTTTAGGGTATTTTTGGTAATACCACTTATTTTTACTGTTAGAACTTTTCCATAACTTTCCCAATTCATTTTTGACTTGTTGTAATTGATAGTTCAGTTATCGGGTAGTTTATTTATTTTTTACAGTCAATTTCCCGTTTAGAAGTCTTTGCCGATTCCAAATGGCCACCAAGAGAAAATTTTAATAAAATAATTTTGAATGCAAATTATGAATGTTCCAATATCTATAAAATATTGATTTTAGGTTAGGTATACCCATGGTTTGGTTCCCAATGCACCTGAGTTCATTTTTACCAATTGGTCAAAAATTGAAAGATGTGGGTTTGGGATCCATAAGTGGTCTAAATGACCTCGTATGGAAAATATGAATTTACCAATGCATACAAAACATCAAATTAGTGGTATTACATAGTTCGTTTCTAAAAAACAGAGTTTGAATGAGTTTGAGAGGTCAAAAATAAGTTTTGACCTTGAGGGCCTCATTTAAGCACGTATAAAAAGGCCATTTGGTCGAGTTTTGGGCATTTTCACTTCCTTTTGAACCCTATCAGCCCTAGAAAGACTTGATAGCTTCAAATTGATTCTTGGAGGTGAGTTAGAAGATTGTTTAACATATATATATATATATATATATATATATATATATATATATATATATATATATATATATATATATATATATATTTCCGATTAACAATGGATTTGATGTAAGAATCCTTCTATTTCATACTCTAATTTCTTGAATTTTTGACCAAAACTCCAATTAGCTTGAGGGCATTATTTTAGCCCAAATAAGATTAGGTTTCACTTGATACTTTAGGGTTATAATTTTCTAGTAGTGTATGAACGTTGGGTTGATCTCAGAACGTGTTTTCTATATGTGGGACCTACTTGAGTTTTTTGATGTCGTTTTTGAATTCGAAGCACAATGGACTTAAATGGGTATCAAAATTCCCATAATGATGTGTAGATTGTAGGTTTGATAGCTTGACACCTTGAAGAAGCTTTTCAGACAGTAAAAGCAAACATTTAGTGGTTCGTAAGCTTTCTTTGTATTTAAGGTAGGTTAGGCTTACTTCTTGTTAGATTGAGCTATGTTAGGCTTACTTCTTGTTAGATTGAGCTATTTTATAGTACAATTGTTATATTTTGTTGGATTGGGAGAATTTATAGGTGTTGGATTTATTAAATGATAACACTTGGGATTAGTTGAATTATTTAGTTCATTTGAACTCATATGTTGGAATACTTGACATGTAGGCTAGAATCTTGATTATTTGCACTTCATGTATCATGGATGGTATAAGAATGCTCTAGGTACTTTAGTTAGATGAGAGTGACCTTGTTACTCATGTTAGGGGTAAGTTAGTCTAGTTACTTACACTTGAGTGAAGAACGAAATAAATGAAATGAAAAAGGAATGAAGAACAAATAACTGTAAGTACCTCTATACAGATGGAATTGAAAATTATGTGAAACCATGTAAATTGAGACAACAAAAGGTGATTTTAGAGTTAGTTTCAGATGTAATGTTTCATTTTAAGTTTCTAATCCAAATGCAATGACTAATTTGCTTATTTAATTTCTAATTGTTCATCAATAATTTTACTCAATCATTAATATATCATTCTGGATGCTAATCACTTAAGTGCTGCCTCAGCAAGGCAAAGCCTCAAACTCCACCTAGTTAGAGGTTCCTCAAACACACCCTTTATAATACTTGTGCGTCATTTTAGAACTACTCATATAGTGTTACATAATAATCTAAAATTTTCATGTAGTGTTTATTCTTTTCTATCTATTTCAGAAATCTCTCAATATTATGCTGAACTCTCTTATTCTTAATGTTTTTTACAGTGTTCTGCTGCATCTAGTATTGACTCCATTATTTAGTCTACACCTTGCTGCTCATTCCTTACATTTCAATTTGATCAAAAATACTCTTTCTATTCCAATATTCCATGAATATTTGGCACCATTCAGTTAATAATAATATTATTTCTTACATTTCTCAAAACATTCATAATTAAAGTTCATTTCACTATACAAATTCTAATTTGGAGTCTTAATTAAAGTTCAGTTCACTATACAAATTCTAATTTGGAGTAATAAATTTGGTTCTTAACTAAATTATATTTAATGTTGTGCGTAGCTATGAATTTTTTTATTAATCGAACCCATGATTATGTTATCATTTAGGCCATTGACTAGACTATTACTTCGGGCTTTGGGTTATGATATTATTTATGTTATGCTTTTGTCTAGTAGCCAAATCATTGATTATGCTAGAAAACTCTCTCGATGCTAATATTGTGAGGCTTGATACTAAGGCTCTAGGAGGCATATTTATTGATTTCATGAAAGGCTATGCTACTAATTATGTTGAATCCGATAATGCATTATAATATTTATGTTATATATATCTTCATACAGCTATAGATAAATCATCCTCGACGACGAATGATGAGATGTGAATGTTTGCTTCTCCTTACATCTCATTTACTTTATCCCTCATAGGGATTATCATTTACTTTAGTTCATGTGGGACTTGTTCTTTATTATGGATATTTATATTGATGTGATGATGACATCTATTTCGATTCTGGAGGATATATTGATGATACTGATATTCGGTTCGAGTTTGGAGGATATGTTGATGATATTGATACCCGATTCGAGTCCAGAGGATATGTTGATGATATTAATACCTGATTCGAGTTCGGAGAATATGTTGATGGTATTGATGGCAATATATATATATATATATATATACTAGTTTCACCGCACATGCGTTACACGTGTATGACAAGTCTGGAAATAAATTTTACTGAGAAAAGTAGTGAGACAATTCAATCATTGTTTTGAATAACCAATCTAACATTCTAAAATATAGGACACTTTTATTTATGTCGAATCATGAAATATTTTTGTAAAATAGTAGAAAAATAATTTTAGCATAGTTCTGAATAACTAATTTTTATATGAACGATTAGAGAAGACTAATTTTCACTCTTATGTGAAAGTTGAATGTGGATGATCATATTGTCTCTAATTCATCGAAATCTGTAAGACGCCCAATAAAATTTTATTTAGATACATGTAATTTATATATTAATTTAAATTGGTTATTTTCAAACCTGTAACTGTATTGTACCTAATACCTCCTTATCGACAGTATTTCTTATGATATGTTCCTCTCTTTCAATCTTGTTGTTCTTTCATGACCAAAAAGTTTTTCGTCACTACTGAGATTTCTCTCAAAAGTGATATGTTAAGTTGGCCATGTGAGAAAATATGTTGTGGTGGATACAACCCAAAATTTAAGATTGTATGCCCTTGTGCTTTACTTATCGTCATTCGAAAATATTGACATATTGGAAATTATTTTCGGATAAATTTAAAGCAATATCCTTCATTCTCAGAGTCGTTACATTCTTGGAATAAACACCTACTTGATAGAAAATTGATATGTTGTTATTTCGGCATGTATGACATTGTTGTCAAATCCTTTAAAATTAACCTTGCACTACTGCATAAACAATTAGAAGGGTCAAAATTTTTAAGCAGCATGATGGGCACATTTTCACCTAATATTGATGTACAGTGTTTCTTTCGCTCATTCATGTCCCAATCCTCAACGATTTGTCTTCGTCCTCAACATTAATTGATACTTCCTCTCTTGATTTTTTTTAAAATTATTTTAAAGAAGACAGAAACTGTACTTGTAATCTTAAATTACTCCACAGTCCACAGACTCACTGAATCATGAATTTAGATATGATTTTCGTTATGAATAGATTATTAAAATAATGAATATGTCATTGGACTGTGTCGCTAAAAAATAAGAATTTATATTTTTAGAAATATACGGAAAAAACAGAAAAACAAATGCCTTTTTTTTGTTGCAAATATTGGGATTTCAATTAAGAATCCAGTAGTTTAAAACACATGTATGATTTAAAAGATATATTTTCAACTAATCCTTTTCTGCCAAGAATAGAAAAGGATGATGCGAATAAAGCTCATATCTTTATAGAAGTTGATTCAGCATACTCCTTGACACTGCAACTATTAGTTGTTTTGCTCCATCAAAAATTATATAACTCAAAAGTTCTACAGGAAATAAAATTCAAGATACATTTATCGGCTAAATACGAAAATGACATGCACACATTTTGACATGCAAGATAGTATCACATTTAAGTATGTTTTAATATGTCACCTATTTTAGTGGCTTAAAACCTTTCGATGGAATTAGTTTAATTTTTTTAATAGGCCTTGTTTTAAGGACCATTGAGAACTCCACAGTGGTTTTCAGTCTCGCCACATATGACGTTGTGTCAAGACTTTGATTCTTTTGATCCTTCGAAGCAAATTATAATAGTGGTCAACGGGTTGCTAACCAATGTAAGGATTCATTTGAAATTTATCATCTTTCAGCAAATGTTTAATACGGCACGTGATATAGTTCTCAAGTTTTTTGGTTGTCATGATGTGGTTCAATTGTTCTTCCTCTGCTTCACATTGTATTTTTAATCAAATGCACTATTTCCCAAATGTCCAAGCATAAAGGTTTGAAAATGGCTCACCTGATTTTAAACCCAAAGGTGCAAGCTCCTCTGGTGTAGTGTTGAGATTCGCAAATCTCTTCTTATGATTCACAATCCTTGACTATTTATATGTTTTAAGCATATGTAAGTGCATTGATTTAGCTAATTCTATGAAAAGAAAATCAAGAAAGCTTCAAATTAGACATATTTAATTTCCATTCTTCCTACATAATTCCAGAAAGAAGGTCTGGATCACCACAGGTTGACTTACCATTGACTTGATTATATGAACACCAAAGGTCTAAATCCTTTCGTGTTACCTATTCTCACCAAGCAACCATCTTATCTTATTTTACTAAAAGAACTTTAACTTATATACACTGATAGTTTAATTCAACCTTTTGTAAGAGGTTATATGTTAGCGTTTAGAAGTGAAAATTAACCAAAAGCAATGATTAAAATGAATAAAAAGTTTAAAGTGAAATAGAAAAAAGGAGATAACTAACTACATCATTGAAATTGCATCTTTGGATTCCTTTCCAGTTATCAACATCATAAGTTGTATATGCTTTAAAGCAAGAAACAAACTTTAGCTTATCTTTATTACCGTCATTTGTTTGTTACAAGCCTCTGATATAGGCTGCACCATACGGTTAGTGTTGGGTCTTCTCCAGGTGCTTCTTGGCCTCTTCCCCATCTGGGTGGTGAAAAATATTGACATTGCGAGACTAATATGTCAAACTTGTTAAACCAAAATTGTGCATTGCCCTAGCCTCGATAGACACCACCTGTAAGTAGACGCTAATTAAATATTTGAACTAGATAAGTTGAAAGTTAGGAGTTTCTTGAAAATATGGGTTCAGTACCTTTATTTCGCACTTTTAAAGGTATTTAATAGATATACACACACAGCCTATGGGGAGAAAGCATAATATTCTCACAAAGTTGAATAGCAATTTGTGAGTTTTCTAGGAAAATAATTAGCACAAAGACAATAAAAAAGCATATGATTGCTAAAGGATTAACAACATTTATACACAATCTAAATTTTTAGTCGAAAATATTTTAATCATTATGGAGAAGTTAGACCGTCTAAATTGTAGATGTAAGTACTGGAATGTATTGAAACCAATCAAAGAGCATATCTAATATAAGATTATATCTGTGGAGACCAAAATTTGAGGAGCATTAGAAGGGTGAAAAAATATGATTTTTTATATAAAAATAGTTTAATAGAAGGGAACTTGCAACTCGATTTCACTGACCGTTCCGCAGAGCTCTAACTGTGAATTAGATTGAACAGATAGCAGTAATGTATGAAATCAAAAGACAAACTAAAATTGAATAAACTGGTTGAACAAGATGACTAATAGAAAATGATCAAAAGTTTACTAAACTATAAGTAACCGAGCATACCTGTTTGCCAAAAAGAGATGATGAAAGCTTGAAGTTGTTGAAAAAATGGTAAGTGAAACTGAGTTTCTAGAAAGATAAACGTAGCAACTGTTTAAGGCCTGGCCAATGAGGCATCTGCCTAGAATAGTTTTTATGTCTCTTCAAAACAGTGCTAGCCGCATCTCGAGGGTTTTAAAAAATAGTTGGTTATAAATGGGTATTTTCGTAATTAAATAACTTTGAGTTCATTAAATGACTGAGGGTATTTTAGTAATTTTACTTTAAGTTTATTAAGTTGGAGCTTTAAAGATAGTATATATATATGTTTACATCCGCGTGTGAAATGAGGGTAGGATGTTGACCTTAAGATGTCAGTTATAGATGTCTAGTGCTAAGCACTTATAAAGTGAAGTAATTCATGTTTATTAAAAATTAGAGAGTGAAAATGGTTATTGCCTACTAATGAATCGAGACTAGTTGGTAAATGGAATTTATTTTAACTGCAATTTATGTTAGTACTAAATAATGGATTAATTAAGGAAGGTTTGCTAATGGAGTAAGCTATGTGGTGGCTAGTATTCTATTAAATGACTATATCACTTGATGGTTAGAAATCTAATGTACAAGTTAATGAACCTTGATTAGTTAAATTATGGTAGCTAGAGAATATGGTTGATGCGTGGATAATGATGATAATAATATGGAATAGGGGTTTCTTTGTCGATGTTGGTTTCTAAACAAGGTTCATTTGCAAGTACATTAGATTTCTTTGTCGAGTTGTCACCACCCACTTTTACTTAACTCAATATATGTATATTCAGATATTGCATAGGTTCTTGGTAAAATAAATATCATATTTTGAATATAATATAATTAATAGAAAATTATATCTAATAAAACCTCTATTACATAACAATAATATTTTAACATATCAAGATTCACTACCTCTCCTTAAATATTAATAGGTTATAAAAACCATTTTAAGGTAGTATAGATATATCATAATTAAATAATTTTATAAACATCAAAAATATTTTAGAAAGGTAATTGACTATACCGTCTTACCAAATTTTTATTTAATTTATATATTTCACAACATGTTTGGTATTAATAAAATTCTCAAATGCCCAGAAACTGAATTATCAGTCTTACTAAGTCATAAATAACTTGGCGCAGTTATAGGAAAGTTTGAGATGCCAAAAATGCAAAAACGTACGAAAACTAGGGAAATGGCCATGAGGGTCATTACAACATCCACTACTAAAATGAGTTTCATCTGCGAATATAAAGGATAAGGAAATACCTAAAGGCTGAAACGAGTAGGGATATTAGGTCCGCATATCACACTTATCTATCAAGTAGCCTCCTCAACTGGATGGCGATACTACTAAACCTTAACTACTAGAATGTCCATGGAGTATAACCGTTTGATATCTCTAGCCAAAATGGATAACAGCTCATCGACAAATACCAACTTTTCATCTAACTGAATCGAGTTCTACCGAAGCATGTGTGGCTCATCTGGAATGTACTTATGCAACATAGACACATGAAACACCAGCTAGATCGCTGAAAAAGGCAAGAGGCAATGCCAACCAACATTCTACCTCCCCAAATATCTGCAGGATCTCAAAGTGTCCAATATACCTGGGATGAGCTTGACCCTTCTCTCAAACCTTATCACACCCTTCATAGGCGATACTCGTAGAAAAACTATGTCCCTATCTATAAGACTGGAGCAATTATGTTGAAATTTGGTGAGATTATTTTATTAATTTTCTGCCATGGACCCCGTGTAGGTTGCATTGATGCATTAGTTTGACCATCAAAAGATTGTGGTTGTGGAAGCTGCAGGGAAGACTGGGGATGTTGCCCCTGTAGTTGAGAAGAAGGCTTGCGCAGCCTATTGGTACTAAGAAAGAAACTTATGTGCCTCTCAATTAAAAATAGTTTCTCCTTGTCAGTAATCTGAATATCATGCTTATTTATGAACAAGAAAAGCACAACGCGTTCCAAGGTCCTCTTGAATAGTTTGAGCTTTTCAATTAGCTTATTTTGAGGATGCTAAGGAATATCAAACTAAAATTAAAAAAAAGATCAGTTTAGTTATAGTCCTGTTTCTTGCCCTTTGTAAACCCTTAAAAGCCATGCTTTAAGTACTCCCCCCAACAATAAAAGGGGGAAGAAAACATAAGAAATGGCATAAAGAGGAAATAACATAGCCAAAAAGGTCCCCACAATTCAGGAGAAAGTGTACTCAATTGCTCTTTAAATTCAGATAAATCAAGCCCTTGCCCCAAGAATTAGGGAGGCCTTGATTCTATTATAAACCAAATGGGAGAGTCCAACCAAAAAAATTAACCTAATAGGTAAGAGAACTCATTTAGCATATAAACCCACTAATATTTCTCTACTTTTTCAATGTGGGACAATTGGTACATAAAAATTACCTTCGCTTGAGAACCAATGGCCTCGTTGGTCACGGCTGGCACCCTTCTTGGGTCTAGGCTATCACTACTAGAACATAGGCCACTACCTGAGTCACGGCCCCATGCATGAGACTCATAATAAAAGAACCAATGTTATAAATCAAATGGGAGAGTCCAACCCAAAAGATTAGCCTGATAGATAGGAGAACTAATTTAGCTTTTAAACCCATTAGCATTTATCTATTTTCCCAATGT
Source organism: Capsicum baccatum var. pendulum (assembly GCA_030864225.1). Lineage (NCBI taxonomy): Eukaryota > Viridiplantae > Streptophyta > Magnoliopsida > Solanales > Solanaceae > Capsicum > Capsicum baccatum. Next base: position 46,672,877 of record CM061554.1, read on the forward strand.
GGGACAATTGGTACATAACATATTCCTTCACTGAAAGAAAAATAAACTAATACAAAATCACATGAATATTGCATATATGTGAAAATAAATCCTTTTATGGCGTCCACCATGACATCTACTTTAGAATCATACAAAATGCTTCAATACAGCATGCCACACCGTACTGCTAGTAGAATTTCCTCCAGAAGTGATAATAAGATGTTTATGACATACCTGCTGCACTGCAGAAGCAATTCTCTGGTATAGATCAGTAATCTCTAATAAATGTTTCCCCCTCAGAGTCTTGATGTTCATTGCAAATTTTCATTAATCCAATTTCGGAAATGGTAAGACTGCATTTCCATGTACATGGGTGATAGTCATATCAAATGTATGATGCACCAGAGAATCTTCACAAAAGAACCTTACAAGTTCCAGGTGAAAATGTTAAAAGTGAAGTAGAAGAGAAAGGCTACAACTGATTCACATTTAAATGGAAAAATAAGCAACTGAGCTTTGTTTCCTTTGGCTTCTTGGTACACATTTAAATGAGTTCTTATTTCATTTGGCTTCATTCCATTATAGGATTAAAAATACATTTCAAGTCAAATTGTTACTAAATATTGAAATGTGTCATACTTTTTAGATCAACTAAAAAGAAAATTATGTCGTATAAATTAAAATAGAGGGAGTGTATTTTAAACTAATTTAGGAAGATAATAAACCCACAAAGATAGTCTGTCCCTGATATTTTCATAAAATAGTGTAAGTGCTACTTGTATACTTCCCAAATAAAAATAAAAGAATTGATCAAGCTAAGGAAGGAAAGAGTTATCAGACTTGACATAGATATTGGCAACGCCCCTGTCGTGACTTCCTTTTCCTTTTTTTTTTGTCTATACAGTTAGTTTCACTCTCATTGACTGATGCAGTAAATAACAAACAAAAGGTGGTTGATAGGATCGTAAATGATAAAGTCTTAGAAGGGTGGTAGATTTTGTGAAGAGTTGTAATGAGTTACCCTCTAACTTTGGAACCTGGTCCCAAACAAACTTAAACAACAAGAAACATAACAGTAAGGTACATGAAAGGAGTAAATAAGAGACACATCAATTTTACGTGAAAACTCCTTGCTCAAGGAAGAAAAATCACGACCTGCCTCCAGGATTTCTAAAGCTCCACTAATATTCAAGAAAACTTTAATACAAACTCCACGACAAGGATTAACATCCTAATCCTTCTTCTCCAAGAATAACTTTATTACAAGAGAAATGTGCAATGTCTTTACTGCACCACCACCCTTCTAACTCTAACTAAGTTGACAAGCTAACTCTATCTTCAATATCACCTAACTCTAGATGACACAAAATGAGTTTTGGAACTTACAGCAAAACACCTACTAATAATATACAACAATAGTAAGCAACGTTTTAATCACAATACAAAGGCTCAGTTATAACAAGAACATGAAATATAACTTTTGAGTGATTAGTTCCCTGTTGCTAAAGAGATTTTGATCAATGAGCTTCAAAAGAGACATTTATTGTTAAAATATATAAGCTTAGTTTGCTTGTTGTGGAAAATGAGCCATATATATATGAGACAAAAAAATCTAGGATGAATTTGATTGGTTGAGGCCATAAAGTGCCGCAGCTATTATATAGTCTAGTTGTGCATGATAGTTATGTGTAGGTAGCCAACCAGGTTCCTAACTAGTTGCATCTTTGTCATCACACTTTTTCTAGGAACCAGGTCCCAACATACAATTTGTCAATTATCAAAATTAAAGACTTAACAATTTCTCCCTTTTTGATGATGACAAACCGATGCACTTCTTCAAGCATTCACTGTACCCATTATATGTATACTCAGATATATTGCACAGGTTCTTGGTAAAATAAGTATCATATTTTGAATATAACATAATTAATAAAAAAATATATCTAATAAAACCTCTATTACATAATAATAATATTTTAACGTATCAAGATTCACTATCTCTGCTTAAAATATTGATTGGTTATAAAAATTATTATATGGCAGTATAGAAATATATAAAAACTATTATAAGGTAGTATAGATATAGCGTAATTAAAGAATTTATTAAAAATTAAAAATATTTTAAATTGGTAATTGACTATACCGTCTTACCAAATTTTTATTTAAGTTAAATATTTCACAACATGTTCGGTATTAATAAAATTTTCAAATGAACTATCCAGAAACTAAACTATCAGTCCCAATAAGTCATCAATAACTTGGGACCGTTATAGGAAAGTTCTAGATGTCAAAAACACCAAAACCCACGAAAACAACGGAAATGACCACGAGTGTCATTACAACATCCACTATTAAAATGACTTTCATCTGTGAATATAAAGGATAAGAAAATACCTAAAGGTTGGAACGAGTAGGGATACTGGGTCCGCGTATCTCTCTCATCTCTCAGGTAGCCTCCTTAATTGGATGATGACTCCACTGAACCTTAATTAATAGAATGACCTTGGAGCACAACCGTTTGACATCTCTATCCAAAATAGGCAGCGACTCTTCGACAAATATCAACCTCTCATCCTACTGAATCGAGTCCCACTGAAGCACGTGTGGCTCATCTGGAATGTACTTCCACAACATAGACACATGAAACACAGAGTGGATGGCTAAAAAGGCAAGAGGTAATGCCAACACATATTCTACATCCCTAATTGTCTGCAGTATCACAAAGTGTCCAATATACTTGGGATGAGTTTGCCCTTCCTCTCAAACCTCATTACTCCCTTCATGGGGGATACTCATAAAAAGACCATGTACCCAACTCTGAACCTCAATGGATGATGTCTACGATCATCATAACTCTTTTTCCTACTTTGAGCTTCTCGTAGATTGTATCGAACCAACCAACGAGAAACTGATATTGCCTACCATACACTCCTCAAAAAGGGCTATTTGGATACTAGAATGGAAGCTATTATTATAAACAAAGTTATTATTATACACAAACTCTGCAAAAGGTAGAAATTGGCCCTACTGACCCCTAAAATCCTACACACAAGTTTTGAGCATATCCTCCAAGACCTGGATAGTCCGCTCTAACAGCTAATCAGTCAAGGGGTAAAATACAGCCTAAGGTCAACTAGGGTAGACAAATCCTCTTAAAATGTCCTACAAAAGCTAGAAGTGAAATGAGAGCCCTGATCTAAAATAATAAAGACAACCACCCTATGTAAGCAAACCACCTTTAAATATAGACATACACTAACCTCTCAACACTATATAAAAATCGAATTAGGATAAAATATGTAGACTTGGTTGATCAATCCATGATGACCTAAATGGTATCAAAACCACAGGAAGTGTGAGGTAATCCACCTAAAAAATCCATCATTACTCACTCCTATTTTTATTCGAGAATAGGTAGCTGCTGAAGCAATCCACCAAGCCTCTGGTACTTGGATTTTTCATATTGACAACAAAGGCATAGGCTACAAACTCTGTTATATCTCTCCCTATACTACTCCAGCAGTAGTTGTGTCTCTAGTACCTATACATCTTAGCTGCCCCAAGGTGAATAGGGTTTTTAAAGATATACGCCTCATGGATAATCAATTGAATCAAGTATCCAACCTTATGAACATAAATACATTTGTCAAACCTCAAAACACCCTCAGAATCTAAGGTAGCCTTTATGGACTCACCTCTCAACACTTTCCCTCAAATACTACAATGCCTGGTATTCTTAAATCCTAGTTTTGAACAGTCATTAAAGAATATAATTACCAAATAAATTGAAAAAATATAATACTTAAAGTAAGCAGTTTTCAACGTCTCTTTTTTATGAGTAGAGCTTGAATATGAGCCTTGAATCATGAACCCTATGTATTCTTTTCTCTTAGAATATTTTTGGAGAAAAGAGTTTATAATCGTATTCTTTTTAAAAAGGTTTTTAATTGAGTGTTCAAAAGGGTCATAAGAAAATAAGGGCCAGACCTCATAAGAAAAATGATCAAAATTCCCCTAACCTTACATAAAAAATTTCTCAGGGACAAGTTTCCATGGCTTGATCCACAGATCGTTGGTTGAATCGATGGATCGTGGGTAGAGTCATGGGAATCGGACCATTTTTTCCAGCTTTTAGGACCCTACTTACGACTCAACCTAAGGATCATAGGTTGTTCCTACAGACCATTGGTAGAGTCAAGGAAATTAGACCATCTTTTTTATCTTTCAGGACCCTACTTATGACTCAACCTACGAATCATATATAGGGTAGTGGAAATCAGACAGCTTGATAGTGCTTCAGTAAAATGGTCATAACTTTTTACTCTGACATAGGATTAAAAAGAAACTAGATGCATTGGAAAGTTAATTCAATTATCTCTCATTTGGTGGGTCATGACCTCAAAAGGAATATAAAATATAAGAGTTATGTTCTTTTGAAGTTGACTATAATAAGATACTTCATGAGAAATCAATCGATACGGGATTTTTTGGATTGTCTAAGTGTTTGGAATTACTCAAGGCCTTAATGTCTAAATCACTCCAAATACTACAAATACATTAAGTTTGTTTTCACTTATACTACAAGAAATCTGATTTTTAGTAGCACCAGAAGTCGCCACTAAAGAATCAAAAGTCGCCACTAAAGTCTTTTGGCAACGAAAACTATGGCGTTGGTAGTACTTTCGTAACTAAATATAATTTGCGATGAAGAAGCTGCGTCACCACAATAAAAAGGTATTTGTGACGAGTTTTACTACCACAAAAGGTAGACAAATATGCTGTAAAATATATTTTGACACAATACATATGGATTAGGTTTCCACTGATATACCAGCATTAGTAGTGACTGTGTCGCTTCAAAATCACCATTAGCTGTGACCACTTGTTTCTCACCACAAAAAACTTTCTATTGGTGGCGACCTTTGTCGCCAGAAAATCGGTATCAGTAGTATATTTCATCACTTATATCTATATATTAGTAGCAATCCATGTTGCTCCTATACCTTTAAATATTAGTGGCGACATGCTATCTTGTTGCTAAAATAAACATATAATAGTCCATCACCACAAATCTACTAATCATTAGTGACAATTCTCATTTTTCCACTAAATTATATTTTATGCTCAAATAAAAATATTGTTTTCATCAACCACATAATTAAATTTATTGAGTACCTATATTAAACAAAATTGATAACAAATTTTAATAACTACGTATAATATAAGATATCAAAAGCATCCAGTAGTAGTATTTTACAAAATCATTCACCAACTAAATATTATAAGTCCATTCCTTATTAAGAAGTCAACGACACATACATTAATAACGATATAGTACTTCAGATTTATACTATTCATACATATGATCAAAAATCAAACATGCATTCCACTCCTTCATGCTCCTCTTTGGTCAACCAATTGCTTAAGAACGCCACTGCCATTAAAAACACCAAGTCACTTTATGATTTAAAAAAAAAAGTGCAAACACACACATAAACACACACACACACACACACACACACATATATATATATATATATTGCAGATAGCCTTGCAACAAACTTTTGCACATCTCAATTAATTTCACGAAGATACGGTAACTTAAACTACCAGTAAGATGGTAAATCTATCCAACAAAGATTGAACATATGAAATCACCTCGGTGGAATTTGAACATGAGACCTCACAGTTCACTGCTTACTAACGGATATGATTCATCTATCTATCTATCTTGCTATCTAACTTTTGCACATCTCAATTAATTCCATGAAGATACGGTAACTTAGACTACCACTAAGATGGTAAATCTATCCACCAAAGATTGAACATATGAAATCACCTCGGTTGAATTTGAACATGAGACCTCACGCTTCACTGCTTACTAACGGATATGATTCATCTATAAACTAATATAGATTAAATCACTACAACACAACAAAGCAGGACCCAACTTCTTTCTCTTCTTTCATGTCTATGAAATGCACATTGGATGAAAGTTGCAGTGTTTCATCCAAGAAATAATATTGTTGATTGGAACTTACTGGAATATCTACTTAATGTGTATTGGTGGAAGTATGGTGAATTCCTTGAACTCCAAGAGGTAATTGTACAATTGTGGATATGTTTTTCATTGTATGTACATATCCACTTTGGTGTCCACCAATACTTGGGCTAAACCCATTAAAATCACTGGGTAGATTATTTGGTATTCTTGGAAAAGAAACAACTAACACTTGTGAATCCAAATTCTAAGGAATTTTACCTAAGCTATTTATGCATTTTCCATTCACAATAGCTAAATGGTTCAACCATGGCGTAGAATTGACCAAAGAAGCTGCAAATTCGAACAAGGCACCTTCTTTTACATGCAACTCAGCAAATGCAGACGTTATAGCTTGTTCATTTGGTAATTGTATTTCTTTTGAATCAAACCTCTTGTTTGGTATCTGCTCTTAGTTACTAAATTCTTGTAACTCACCTATGCCCTCATTGTTCATATATCTCTCATTAATACCAATTGGCTTTGACCTATCCTATGCCAGAGCCCCATTTGAGGATTACAAATTAAAATCTTTTGGATAACTGACAACACTAGATTCCTTAGAATATGAATCACAGAAGTAACATTTAAAATATCACCAAGAAGTTTCTCAAACTGATTATTTTCCAGTTCCCCATTCTCCAAACAATAGGCAGCATCAAGATTACTCTTCACTATAGTGAGTAAGATTCAAAGGCTTCTATATGACAAGTTAAATGGAACCATGAGATAGGCAATGAATGTGCATGTTATGTTCACCTCTTTTCCTCACACACAATCTAACTAGTACTATTAACAAAAGCTTAATATACAAAGTTAAATTCAAAAAGTATGAATGACCATGCAAAGTCAATTCTGTTGGACTTTTCAATTAAAAAAATGCATTATACTTCACTCTCATGGGCTTGAACTGATAACATAGATGATTATTACACTAGTAGTGTACAACTATCTAATTTGTTAATATAAAGGATAATATGATACTGTCAACTAATAATCAGTTAAAACAACCAAATAAAACTTCAACTTTACACACAATTCAATCAATAAACTCAATTTCCACAACATTTTAGTAATGAAAGTTGAAGATTCCACCAAAGAGACTATCCACTTGCAACATATGTTGTATTTTTTTTAAATAGAATATTCTTCTTTTTTTTTTTTAGAAAAATCATGTTTGATTTTTTTTCCTCCAGATAGTTCACCAAAGAGACTATCCTACTTTCAAACAAGATAGAAGTTTGAGAGGCTAATATAAGTACAACCCCATGATTGAAAAGAGAGGAGACAAATAGTTAGAACTCATCACAATTTAAAAATTAGATTCTAGTCAAGAAAGTACATGTTGCATTGCATGAGAGAAGCCATTTTTTCTTGGAACATATTTTTTACTTCTCATTTTATGTGTTCACACTCCTCTTTCAGTTTCTTTTGCAAATCCTAATCCATATCTCCTTTCAAATTGGCAGCCATTTGTTCACTTTCTTCTTGTAAATTTCTTTCCATGTCAAGTTGCATCTTTTGACGCATACTTTCTATCGCTGAGGACATGTTGGCCTCTATGTTTGGCTGATGTTTTTGATTCTTTTTAGGAGGCTTCTTCCCATATCCTTTTTTCACAAACATATCCTGATCTCTCACCAAGAACCAAAGATAAAATCCTATCTCCAGTAATGTGATGCTCGATCTCTTCGGATGGTTGTTTAACAACAAGTTATTAGAGTTGTCCCTATAATAATACATAACTATTTACATCTATACATAACATATTTAGCATAACTTATTGTACATCAGAAAGGTAACAAGACACTAATTTTAGAAAATTACATAAATTTGTTTGGATTGTGGATCCAGCCATACCTGTTCTCCATTAACATTCTTATATGTGTTGGATCTCTCAGATTTTATCTGATGTCTATTTCCAACAAATCAGACTTCCATAATCCTTATTTCAAAAAAAATTCACACATAGCTATAGATCAATCAAATCAACTATGCCTCGACCCCAAACCAAAACAAAATAAAAAAAACTCTTCTTTTCTACAAAATAAATATCCAAGAAACACAAAAAAAAGGTTAATATCTAATCTTACCACTAGCCTTTTCATGTTAGAAATATCATCAATATCCATCAAAAACCAATCAAACTTGTAACACCCTACATTTTTAACCTAGAAATTGAACCATCATTCCTATGTGTGGAAACTCTAATCCCATAATTCATAGTTTAATTCATGTATCATGATCTTTATCCTAGTGTGGGAAGTGCTTTCGAAGTGAAAAATGTTTATAGAAACCACCTAGATTAAAGTTGAGCTAAGAATCTTTGATTCGTTCAAAGTTTGGTATTCGATTCTACAAGGGTCTACTTTAGACATGTATAACTTTTGATATAAATGGAATTTTTCAGATCAAGACCCACCAAATTTTAGATAATTTAATCAGCTTTCCAACAATATCAATTTTTCCTGAATCCGATACCCAGTTAAAAGTTATAGCATTTTTTGTGTGAGGCAGTAAGCTGTCCTAATTACACCGCTTGACGGTGCCTATAGAAGTGGAGACAATAGCGCTCAGTGGTAAGCCTCAAAGTTAGGATTATCCAAAATAGTAGGTCATCACTATTAAATTGCTTGGTGGTGCCTATAGTAGTGGCACCAATATCGCTCAACGGTGAGCCTCAAAATCAAGATTTCTACTAAAACCTTTAATTTTGAAGGGCAGTCTTGTCTTTTCCCTACAAACTCAAGTCATGTAAATAGTGAATTAAAGTTTTTCTAGGAATAATATTCCCAAATTCACTCAAATTTATCAATAACAAAACCCTAACCTCCCTCCCAAAGATCAAGAATCCATACTTTAAGTGCAAGATTTCCAAAAAACGAAAATCAAGATTTGGATCCTATTATTCGGACTAAGTAGTCTAAGGTATGTGGAGCTATCCTTAAAATCCATGGGCATGAGTTTTAATCTTCTTATTAAATTTAAAGATATACATCCATGTTTTCGAAAAATGGTTTTGTTAACGGTTGAATGATATGCATCATGGTTTCATTTTGATGAAAATATATATTGGTTTAGATCCTCTTTATATAGAACTAAATTTTCAATTATATATATATATATATATATATATATATACATACATACATATATATATACACATATGTTTTTGATTATCTTTTGAAGGGTTAAATTGAGAGCATGATTGATAAACTTCCTTCCTTGTTATAAAATATAATATTTATTTGAATTGTGCGTGATTTTGAATGCATGGACTACTTTTTGAAAGTAAGTTTATCAACATCATGATGTTTTCTATGTTTTATGATATAAAGAGGGGGGATTTTTCTTTCTATAATTAAACTTTTTGCATAAAAAAGAAGAGTTGCATATTGAAGAATTAGCATAGCCACCATATGTTTTAAGTCTTGCAAAAGAGGTAATTACATAAGTTTTCTTGAGATTTCAAAGTGATGACTTTCTTATAATGTTGTGAATCATAGGTTGTCATTTGAATGTTCTAAATGAGATGGGTTATGAAATTGACACGATATGAATGACTTGCAAATTGGGGTATGACCATACCCGGAGATGATATGTCCTCAATGGAATAAGTATAAAATGTTTTAAAAGCATGAAACATGTTCTTAAAGAACTAAAATTAGGCTTAAATAGAGATAGTTGGTTAGCTAAAGAAGGATGGAGTTCAGACAAATCTTAGGCCTAAATCATATTTTGCCAATATGGGTTTATCATATCCTACATTAAGGATTTTATGCTGGTGATGGTTCTTTGGCATAGTATGAATGATAGAACCTAATCCTTGCGGCAAACTCAGATTGGGAGCTTGTCCGCCGAGTTAAGGACGGAGTCCATATAGCTCGTGAATAAGTACGTTTTTAGGGTGCACCATCTAGATCAGAAGTAAAATAAAGAGTGAGTCATAATTTCCAAGACTTATTTTAAAGTCATTAAAGTATTCCCATGTGTTTTCACTTATTTTACATTTATCTTTTTAAGAAACATTCTCACCTATGTTATATAAAAGAAAAATTTTTGGATTGTTCCATATACTAGTACATTTGAATTAACCCTCTATATTTCAAGATCTGAGGTATAGACCCAGAGTCCCGCTAAGTAGTAGATCATTTTATCAGAATTGAAAGTTGGTGAGCCTCTCTTATTCCTAAGGATATTAGTTTTATGTTTTATCTTTAATTGTTTCTAGTTCATGGTTCGGCCGGGGGCTTTGTCCCGATCAAAGACAGATGTTGTTTTCATATTATTAGAGATCTTGCAGACTGGTGTCCTATGTCTTCGAATATTTCAAATTTAAACTTTGTATGATATAGTTGGACTAAGAGATTGACTATGTTTTTATCTTATTATATTTTTCCGTACTTCTTTATAAACATATGAATTATGCATATGATTTATAGTTAAATGGGGTATTCAGACCTTTATGGTTTGAGATGCTTGTCGCGATTAGGGCCTCAGTCTGGGTCATGAAAAACTTGGTATCAGAGAATGGTTCATAGGCCCAGGGTATGTACGAAATTGAATTGGGTAGAGTCCTACTTATAGGTATGTAGAGCGCCACACTTATAAGTAGGAAACTACTAGGCATTTAGGAATATTTCACTTTTCTTCTTATTCTAGATCGTGCTATTGTGTTGTCCATTTGGAGGTTATCCAAATTCCTTCTTTACTTTGATTTTATTAACTATGTCTGATTGTCGAGTTGATTCAAGTTCAGAATCTTAGAGTCTAAATGATGTGGTCCCTTCTGATTGAGTCACAAAATTACACAAGGACTTGAGAGGAGTCCATAAGTACCTTAAAGTGTATTTATTTAAGCTTATAACCCTATTTACATCAATCGTGTATTTGATCCTGAAGTATGAAGTGTATTCAGTCCCTTGCAAAATTCTTATTCCAGGTGACATGCTAAAAGGTAGTGATGTATGTCAGAATATTCGAACAATATTCCCACCCAAGTAGTAGTATATGTTAAGTTGTCATACCCTATTGGTATTAAGATGATCCTAAAGTTAGTGATATGAAGTCACAAGGTTAAAAGTTAGGGCGAGGGTGACTTTTGAGTAAATAAGTAGTTTGAGTTGTATAACCCTTGACTAAGGGTTGGTTGCTCTTGTCTGGTGATTGGCTAATGTTGTAAAAAAAAGTTTAGAGTGTAAGGTATTTTGTGGAAGAAGTGTCTAGCTGTGATTATTAGTTATTCAAAATAGGGAAGGATCTAAGAATGGATAGCTATGGTGGTTCTAGAAATTATTTAAAGGTTGTAAATCAAAAAGGGTGGATCAGTTAAAAAGTTATGGGTAGAGACTCATTTGCGTAAATGGAATTTGAAGGTAGTCTAAATGTATGCATGCGTAAGTAAGTATGATGTGAGAATGTATAATGTGTTGATAAGATTGTAATGGGTTATAATATAAGACTAAGGTCGACTATGTCTATTATGTGACCTTAACCCCTTGACTTTCTTTTCTTTAGTAGTTGTAAACTAGTACTACATGTGAGGAGGTGAGTAGTGGATTTTGAGATATAGTAGTAATGTCGTAGAGGGGTTTTGATTGTAGGTAGTACTTAAGTGAAATGGCATAGTTGGGTTGATTCCCAATTTGATTTAATAGTATAGTATGTGACCTGCTTCATCAGTGTTATGTGATTAGTGTTGTTAGACAATAGGCTTGAACTTTAGATGTGGAGTTAGTGGTAAATATAGTACCTTAAGATTAATAATGGATGTTTTATAGGATTAAGTAGTAGGCTTGATTCGATATGTGCAATAGCCTAGGTTGGAAACTTATGGAAAAATGAGTGGATAATTATGATATTTTTATATACATGGGACTAGTGTCAGAACGATGAGTTGTGGTTGAGTCATTAAGAAGATAAGAGCATGGGCATATAAGAATAATTTGACACACAAGATAGCATGTTGTTAGATAAAGTTTTATGGGTATAAGTGTTTGGCGTACCTAGTCTGTGTTCTTAAAATTAGTAGAATGGAGACATCTAGGGATTACTAAAAAGTTGTTGTATGGTGTTTTTTATAGATGAACTGAGCAAATATAGGTAGGAAATATGCGCCCTTGCTATAGTTTTACAAATTTTGTTTAGTCATAAGTTATGCGATTAGAGATTTAATGCGAGTTTCTTAATTAGTGAAGAATGGATCTTTATATGATAAGGGGGTGTGGAAATGTATGATCATGTGAGTGTGAGTTGTAGGGTGAGGGCTATAGAGACTAGCCAAAGTTAAGAGAAGCATTTTCTATAAGTTATAGTATGATAGTGTTACTCCTATTTATGACATTTATGCTCGGGTCCCACAATGACCCTCCATATGTTAGTATGATGGTGGTTGTGGGAGAATAGTAATGTTTTGGGTAGAGGGAGTAGATGTTCTTGAATATGAAAAGATTGATGTGATTTCTACAGATAAGGTTATAGGTGAAGAGGGAAAGAAAGAGATGAACTTTTGTTACGTGAAATAGTTAGGAAGGAGATATGTGGAAAAAATCTTTGTGAGAATGATTGAATTTTCTTGTCTTAGTGGAGAGAGTCATTAAGTGGTTATAGTAATGATAGGATTGAATATTGTGATTGATGAAAACACAAACCAATGATCCATGTGGCTGTTACTCTTTGAATTAAGACTTGAGGTTGTTAAGTTACAGTGATGAGGTGAGGTTATTTCTTAATGTGATATAGAGTACAAGGTCTCGTAGTTTAAGTTAGCATCCTTTAACTCCGGGTTAGGCTTAAACATGGAAGTACTATGTAGTGGGACTCAAACTCTTGTGGTTAGATACGTTATGAGAGAATTGTAAGTTATAAATGATGAAGTATGTTATTTATTGTTTAGGGCATGGTTGAGTAGTGTCTCTAAGTTTTAGGTCTATTCGTTGTATATGGTAAGGTAGAGAATGCTTCTAATTCTTATCTTTCACGAAATCTTATTTCATGATTGTACTGATGTAAATCAGGCCTATTATCACCAAATAAACACCAAATAAACTCATTTCTTATGTTGTGATGATCATGAATCGTGTACAAGGTCATCTCTATGACAATCCTTATCATCTCACGCTTCTTGCTTATACGATTCACTAGAGGATTATCATGAAGCTCTTTTGATGCCTTTGCATATTCCGTTGAGGAAAAGAAAATTTTCAATATGAGGTTATGTTCCTTACTTCATACTTTTCGAGCTTCAACAAGATTCTACCCATCATTCGGGGATGAATGATCCCAAGGGGAGATAATGTAACACCTCACATTTTTTAGATAGAAATTGAACCGTTGTTCCTATGTTTGCAAACTCTAATCCCATGATTCATATGTTAGTTCATGTGTCATGATCTTTATCCTAGTGTGGTATGTGATTTTAAAGTGAAAAATGTTCATAGAAACCACTTAGAGCTAGTTGAGCTAAGAATCTTTGATTCATCCAACTTTTGGTATTCGATTTTACAAGGGTCTACTTTGGACGTGGATAACTTTTGATATACGTAGAATTTTTCAGCTTAATACCCACCAAATAGTATATAATTGAATCAGCTTTCCAACGATGCCAATTTCTCCTAAATCTGATACACGAGTGAAAAGTGATAGCATTATTTGTTGAGGCAGTAAGCTACCACGATTACACCGCTCGTCAGTTCGTATAGCGGTGGAACCAATAACTATTAGTGGTAAGTCTCAAAGTTGGGATTGTCCAAAATAGTAGGTCACCATGATTATACCACTTGATGATGCCTATAGTGGTGTCACCAATAGTGCTCAGTAGTGAGCCTCAAAATCAGGATTTCTGCTGAAACTTTTAATTCTGAGGGGAAGTTTTGTCTTTTCCATACAAACCCAAGTCATGTAACTAGTGAATTAAAATGTCTTTTGGGCATAATATGCCCACAACACTCTAACCTCCCTCCCAAAGATCAAGAATCCATACTTTCAGTTCAAGATTTTCAAGAAACAAAAATCAAGATTCGGATCCTATTCTTCGAACTAAGTAGTCTAAGATATGTGGGACTATCTTTAAACTCCATGGGCATGAGTTTTAATATTCCTATAAAACTATCATGACCCGAGTTGAGGCCCTAGCTGTGACGAGCATCCCAAACCATAAAGTCCCGAGTTCCCTTCACTCTATGATAATCACGCACATATTCATATATTATAAAAGACAGTACCGATTTACATATTAATACTAAATCGTGGCTAATAATATAATTCAAAGGAATAATTTCAAATGGAAACCGTAACTTTCAACAACATCTACAATTGTCTGTTAAATCTCTATTACATAAAACCAATATCTCGTCTGAAACTAGGACAAGGCCCCCAGTAGACCATAAGACCAAGGAAACATCAAAATCTAAAATTATCAGGCCTTCCGTAATAGAGAAGGCTCACCAACTACAATTTCAGTCACCCACCAATCTACTACTAGACGGGACCATGGGACTGTGCCTCGAATCCTGAGATGTAGGGGTTTAATACAAATGTATTGGTATGCAGAGCAATACAAAATAATGTATTTGTATATATAAAATAGGTGAGAGAAGGACATGAAACATTATGTGTAATATAATTCAAAATACATGGGCAATCTCTAAAAAAATTTATAACATTTTTGTCAAAACAGTTCTAATCTTCATATTACTTCAAGGTTAGGTGGTACGCCCTATAATTCTACAACCCCACGGGCTATATGGAGTCCTCCCTTGACTCGGCGGCCAAACCCCCAATCCAAGTTTGCTGCAAAGGTTGGAGTTTCTGATTATGATACACCATAGGGCACTAGGCAAGCGTAAAATCCCTTATTAGGGACATAATAAACCCGTATCGGTAAAAAACGATTCCAGGAAATGAATCATATTAATCATGCCTACTTCAGGAAACCACCTAACTCTCTTAGTGCCCATTTTTAACCATTTCTAAACATGCACCTTTTCTGAATCTAATTCTGAAAATTTGAAAGAAATCTGACTTATTTTTTGTTCTGAATCTGTTATGGCATTGTCTGATTTGGTACCGTCATACCAAGACTTGAAAGTCGTATATCTAAGCCATACATTATCATGTTATAGTCTTCTTTTTCAAAACATTATTTTCAGACCACCAAACTAGTCAAACAGTGTAAGAGGATATGTATAATGAAATTCATGAAAGCAGAGTCAAAGATCCTCAATTCAATTCACAAACACATGGCGGTCAAGTATCTTGTAACAAATCATGTAATATTATTAAATCATCACCGTCATTTATGCAATTTAGAAAAAACCCTCTCTTCAAGTCATCATCGAAACCAAGTCAACAAATAATAGAGAGATATTTATGTCATGAGTCTCAATATGAAATTGAATAATTCATAATGAGAGAAGGAGTATAAATCTTCATGCTCTCAAATCAAATTTCAAAACTCAAACCACATGTATACATATATATGAACTAAAAGAAAATTTAAGGGGGAAGTCCTTAAGATCAAAACTTTTATCACCAATAAGGTTTCAAAATGCATAATTTAATCGTAAATCCAAACCCCTTTGTAAAGTCTTGATTTCTGAATATTTAATCATCATTAAAACAATTTCACCATTCCCATGTTGTTTAGAAAATCCCCACATACCTTAGATTAATTAGGTAGAAGGGTGGAACCCTAGCCTTGACTTTTTTCTTGGGAATCTTGACTTGGAAGATGAGACCTATATCTATGGAAGGAAAGTTAGGATTTTTCTTTAAAGTAATTAGAGTGGTTTTTGATCTAATGTGCCTCAATCAAGACTAAATATCGTGTTATGTCTTATTTATGATGTGGAAAATAGATAAAAATACCCTTCTAGACCCGAGAAAAATTTAATACACGACTTGGGTATCCGATGCATTCAGTGATGCGATGTATTGGTATCATGTCGAGTCACTGGATTGGCCAACGTGATCACCAATGTAGTGCGTTGATATCTTATCATGCCACTATTTTTATGATCCAATCCCATCCAAAATGTTGTCAAAAAAATCCAAAACCTTTTTGAGATACCCCCTTACACTCCGAACATAATTCCACTAAAAACTCTACATCTTGGGGTCGGTAAGATTGATTTTGAAATCATTTAAGGACTTAAAATAAGGCTAAGTCATTTCAACAATTAGAAATTTTTTAGATAATTAGCTCTTTTAGTATTCTACCAAGTAAGGTACAGGGCGTTACATTCTCCCCCCCTTGGGATCATTCATCCCCAAATAATGGATTAAGACATAGGCAAGTATGATTTTGGTGTAAGGAAAAAGGCAAGCAGAAAGATTAGTATAGGATTTATACCTTCTATGTCATCATCCATCTTTTCAAAGAGATTTAGGTATCTAGATCGCATGTCATCTTCTGACTCCCAAGTAGCTTCCTCAGCTTTTTTATTCCTCCATGACACCTTAACCGAAACTTTCTCCTTACTCCTCAATCTCTGAACTTGATGATCTAAGATAGCAGTGGGTTCTTCTTTATATGACGGGGAAACCTTCACATTGATTTCCTCTACAGGAAACACTAAGGAGTGATCTCTAATGCACTTCTTCAACATAGACAAATAGAATACTGGATGGACAGAAAGTAAACTTGCTGGGAATTCTAACTCGTAAGTAACCCCACCTATCCTCCTCACAATCTGATATGGTCTTATATAGCGAGGGATAGGCTTCCCTTTATTTTTGAATAGCATGACTCCCTTCATAGGGGAGAAATTTAGAAATACCCAATCACCAACCTTGAATTCCAACTCCCTCCTCCTAACATCGTCATAGGACTTTAGGCGACTCTGAGCTGACTTAAGTCATTCTCTAATGATATTAACCTTCTGTACTACCTAATGAATAAGGTCAAGCCCAAACAACCGGGTTTCACCCACTTCATACCACCTAATTGGTGATCTACATCTCCTCCCACAGAGTGCTTCAAAAGGAGCCATATGAATACTGGAATGATAGCTATTGTTGTAAACGAATTCTATCAGTGACAAATGATCCACCCAACTACCTTTGAAGTTAATTACGTAGGACCTTAACATGTTCTCAAGAGTCTGAATGGTACATTCAGCCTTCCCATCAGTCTGAGGGTGGAAAGCAGTACTCAAGTTTACTTGAGTACCTCAACCCCTCAGAAAAGACTGCCAAAATTGTGAAGAAAACTGCATACCCCGATCGGATATAGTAGATACGGGAGGACTATGCATATGGACTATCTCACAAATATATAGCTTAGAATAATCATCTCCCAAATAGTTTGTCCTCACAGGAAAAAAGTGAGATGAATTAGTCATCCGATCCACAATCACCCATATGGAGTAATATTGGTTTTGGGACTTCAGAAGTCTCATTATGAAATCTATATTGATCATCTCTCATTTTCACAAAGGCAAGGCTATTTCTTGGGAAGTGCCGTCTGGTCTCAAATGCTCCACTTTGACTTATTGGCAATTCAAACACTTAGAAACATGATTAGCAATGTCATGTTTCATATTGTTGCACCAATAAATCATCTTAAGATCATGGTACATTTTAGTAGAGCCTGGATGAACAACATCCCTCGAAGTGTGGGCTTCCTCAAGAATCCTCTCGTGCAAACAATCCACGTTCGGCACACATAGTCTACTCTGATACTTCAATATCCCATAACATCTAATTTCAAATGCCATCACCTTTTTTTGGCGCACATTATTCTTAATCTGCAACAAGATAGGGTGTTCGGCCTGCTTTTCTTAACTTCAGCACATAGGGAGGATTTAGATATCTATCTCATGAACAATTACCCCTCCATCTTCGAAATCCAAAAGTCAAAGCCCTAGATTTGAAAGTGGGTGAATATCTTTCACCATCTCCCTTTTTCCCTTTTTAATATGGGATAGGCTGTCTATTGACAATCTGCTAAGGGCGTTGGCCACTACATTGGCTTTGTTCGGATTATAATGCAGTCTCATGTCATAATCTCTTAACAGCTCCAACCACCGCTTATATTCAGTTCTACCTGTGAGAAAACATACTATATACTTTTGTGGTCTATGAATATATCAACATGCACCCCATATAAATAGTGCCGCCATATT
Source organism: Capsicum baccatum var. pendulum (assembly GCA_030864225.1). Lineage (NCBI taxonomy): Eukaryota > Viridiplantae > Streptophyta > Magnoliopsida > Solanales > Solanaceae > Capsicum > Capsicum baccatum. The sequence goes on from CM061554.1 coordinate 46,691,021, forward strand.
TTAAGTGCCAACACCACAACCGCTAAATCTAAGTCATGAGTGGGGTAATTCTTTTTGTGCACCTTTAACTACCTTGAGGCATAAGCCACAACTTTACCATGCTGCATAAGCACACACCCAAGACCCTTTTTAGACGCATCATAATACACCACAAAACCCTCTGGACCCTCAGCTTTTTAAAACTACCTTCACATGAGTCGGACCATAGAAATTTCATCCTCTTTTGAGTCAATTTGGTAAGGGGAGCGACTATGGAGGATAAATTCTCTACAAACCTTCTGTAATATCCTACCGAATCCAAAAAGCTCCGAATATCTGTTGGATTCATGGGTCTGGGCCACTTTCTCACTGCATCTACCTTTTGGGGGTCAAGCTCAATCCCCTCGCTAAAAATAATGTACCCCAAGAAACCGATAGCACTAAGCCAGAATTCACATTTGGAAAACTTAGCATATAACTTATGATCCTTGAGGGTCTGAAGGATGATTCAGAGGTGACTAGCATGATCTTGTTTATTCATAGAGTAAACCAGGATGTCATCAATCAAAACTATAATGAATAGGTCTAAATACTAATGGAACACCCTATTCATCAAATCCATAAAAACTGTGGGGGCATTAGTCAATCCGAAGGAAATAACTAAGAATTCATAATGGCCATATTAGGTTCAAAAAGCTATCTTAGGGATGTCAGCCTCTCTAACCTTCAACTAATACTACCCCGAACGAAGGTCTATCTTAGAAAAATATTTAGCACCTTGGAGTTGATCAAATAATTCATCATTTCTGGAAAGAGGGTATTTATTCTTAATTGTAACCTTGTTTAGCTGACGGTAATCTATACACATGCAGAGGAAGCTATCTTTTTTATGTACAAAAAGTATAGGTGCACCCCAAGAAGAAACACTCGGATGAATATAGCCTTTATCTAGAAGATCTTTCAACTGTTCTTTTAACTAGTTCAATTCTGCAAGAGCCATTCTGTAAGGTGGAATGGAAATAGGACGAGTGTCCATCAACAAGTCAATGCCAAAATCTATCTCCCTATCAGGGTGGTATCCTTGGGAGATCATTAGGAAAGACTTCTGGGAATTCATTAACTATAGGAACAGACTGGATAAAAGGACTTTCAGCACTGGAATCTTTGACTCAAATAAGGTGATACCAACACCCTTTTTATATAATCCTACGGGCTCTAATATAGGATATAAATTTCCTTCCGGGTGCTAATGAATATTCCTCCCACTCTAACATTGGCTCATTCGGGAAGGATAAGGAAACCTTTTTGGTTCTACATTCTAATGTGGCATGACACGGATGAAGCCAATCCATCCCTAAGATTGCATCAAATTTAATTATGTCAAGCTCTTTCAGGTCCGCTATAGTATCATGGTTACAGACAGATACCACATTATTTATATACACCCTTCTAGCCACAATAGTGTCACCAACATGAGTAGAAATAGACAGGTTCTGAAATAACTTCAGCCTCAAACCCAAAAGTGACTGCCATATACGGGGTCACATAAGATAAAGAAGACCTTGGGTCAAGCAACACATACATATTTTGAGAAAATATTTACAACATACCCGTTATGATGTCTGGTGAAGCCTCTACATCCTGGAGTTTGATAAAAGTATACAATTGGTTGCAATTGCTCCCGGTGGATGATGTAGTATCCTTGGGAGGTGGTGGTGGTACTGAGGAGTTAGCTTGGGACTTGGCACCATCGACATTCCTTCTAGCGGAAGTTTAATCTCTTTGAAAATAGAATAACTGACCATAAGTATAGCACACTAACCTACCCAGCTAACATCTCCCTGGGTGATGCTTACCACAAGTATCACACTACAGAAAATTCTGATATAGCTGAGCCACACTACCTCGAGATTGGGTACCCTGCACTCCTGATCCACTATTAGAATAAAAATGCTAAAACAGCCAATCTACTGAAGGTCTAGGAACTTGAGTGCTAGCTGCAGCCTGAGCATTACCCCTAAACCTTTTCTTCAGCCACATCTTTCCCCAATTACCACCTTGTTGCTAACTGTTGTTCTGGTCTGTATATCTTGCCCTCTTGGTCTACCTGTCTTTCTCTCTTACCTCTGCCATCCTCTTATTCTTCTCTTCAATCTATTGAATATGAACGGATAGCATAGAGAAATCCATATCTCTATTTAGCATTGCCCCTTTGCATTCCAACCCCAAGTCATCCAAGAGACCAGATGCAAATTTACTCATGTGGGCTCTCATGTTACCTGCCAGTTCTGGGGCATAACGAGATAACTTGTTGAACTTAAGTGTGTACTCCTTGACACTTATATTTTCTTGTTTCAAGTTCATAAATTCTTCCACCTTCTATTCCCTCAACTCCCAAGGAAAGAAACCATCTAGAAAAGATTTCACAAAATCACCCCATACAGAAGGCTCAGTATCACTACCCTTTGAATCCTTCCACTCATTATACCGCTGATTTGCCATATATTTCAGTTGATAAGCTGCCAACTCCACACCTTCAACCTCATTCATGTGTATAACTCTAAATATCTTCTCTAAATCATCAATGAGCCCTTGGGGGTCCTCTTCAACCTTCATGCCAAAGAACATAGGTGGGTTTTATCTCATGAATAGACAAACCCGGGTAATCTCAAATGAACCCGACACAGAACCCACTTCTTTAGATTGATGGGTATGAGATGCTACAGCTATTCTATCATATGGATGGACTGACTGAACTCAAAATGTAAAGCTTTTATCTAAAGAGGCTGAGGACGGTTAGCATTAGTTTGTGGAGCCTGAGGTGGACTGGTCAGAACTGGAGGGACTCTTGGAGTGGGATCAAACTTTGGGGTGCAAGATCTATTTCGGTTTTGGAGCCTATGGGTAGGGTAGAACTCTTCAACTGGGCATTATTTTGGTTGGTTCAATGGGGAGGTATGTTAAATTTTTGAAATACAACAAATCACCGATTAGAGGACATTTAGGCTCTACAGCATGAACTAATTCATAAAAGAAGAGAGACATTCCTAAACACCTTTTATCCCCCATTTATAAATATGGCATGCTATAGACCCATAAATAAGAATCTACTTGATGCAATTTTGCAGACACCCTGGGACCATAAACCGTGCTCTGAAACCAAGTTTGTCATGATCCGAGCCGGGGCCCTAGTCGCAATGAGCATCCCAAACTATAAAGGCTTGAGTTACCTTCACTCTCTGATAATTATGCATATATTCATATATTATAAAAGATAGTAGAATTTACATATTAATACGGAATCATGGCCAATAATATAATTTAAAGGAATAATTTTAAATGGAAACCATAGCTTTCAATAACATCTACAACTGACTATGAAATCTCTATTACATATAAACCAATATCTCATCTGAAACTGGGAAAAGGACCCAGTAGACCATAAAACCAGGGAAATATCAAAATCTAAGAATATCAGGCCTTCTATAATAGAGAAGGCTCACCTACTACAATTTCTGTTACCCACCATTCTACTGATGGATGAGACCATAGGATTTTTCCTCGGATCTTGAGATATAAGGGGTCAATATAGATGTACTGGTAGGCAGACCAATCCTAAATAATGTATTTGTATATATAAAATAGGTGAGAGAAGGTCATGAAACATCATGTGTAATATAATTCAAAATACATGGGCAATCTATAATAATTTTATAATATTCTTTTCCAAATAGCTCTAATCTTTGTATTACTTCTAAATTAGGTGGTACACCTGATAATTCTATAACCCCATAGGCTATATGGAGTCCTCTCTTGACTCAGCGGCCAAACCCCCAACCCAAGTTTACCACAAAGGTTAGAGTTTCAAATTTTGATATGCCACAGGGCACTAGGCCAGCATACAATCCCTTTTGGGGCGCATAATAAACCTGTATTGGAAAAACACGGTTCCAGTCAATGAATCATATGAATCATGACTATTTCGAGCAACTAACTAACTTTCTTAGTGCCCATTTTTAACCAGTTCTAACATCCATCTTTTCTAAAATTAAATTATGAAAATCTGAATAAAATCTGACTTGTGTTTTGTTCTGAATCTATTATCCCTTTGTCTGATTTGGTATCGTCATGCCAAGACTTTCACTAAGCCATACAATATCATGTTACAGTCTCTTCTTTCAAAATATTATTTTTAGATCACCAAACTAGTCAAATAGTATAAGAGAATATGTACAGTGAAATTCATGAAAACAGAGTCAAAGATATTCAATTCAATCCACAAACACATGGTGGTCAAGTATCTTGTAACAAATCATACAATCTCTTTAAATAAGAACTTTTATTTTTGTAATTAAGAAAATGCCCTCTCTTCATGTCATTGTCAAAACCAAGTCAACAAATAATAGTAAAGACATTTATGTCATGCCTCTCAATATGCAATTGAATAATTCCTAACGAGAGAGGTAGTATAAATCTCCATGATCTCAAATAAAGTTTCAAAACTCAAACCACATGTATACATATATATGAACAAAATGCGAATTTAAGGGGGAAGGCCTCAAGACAAAAACTTTTATCACCAATAAGGTTTCAAAATGCATAATTGTAATCATCAATCCAAACCCCTTTGTAAATTCATGCTTTCTAAACATTTAATCATAATTAAAACAATTTCACCATGCTCATGTAGTTAAGGAAAATCCCATATACCTTTGATTAATTAGCTTGAAGGGTGGAACCGTAGCCTTGACTTTTTTCATGGGAATCTTAACTTGGAAGATGAAACCTTGATTTATGGAAGGGAAGTTAGGATTTTGTTTTGAAGTAATTTTAGTGGTTTTTGATATAATATTCCTCAATCATGACTAAATCTTGTGTTATGGATGAGTTATGATGAGGGAAATAGACAAAAATACCCTTCTAGACCCGAGAAAAATTTAATACACAAACTGGGAATCCTAAGAATTTAGTGATGTGACGCGTCGGTATCACGTCGAGTTACTAGATTGGCCAATGCGATCACCAACCTGGCACTTTGATATCGCATCGAGCCTCTATTTTACTGATCCAAACCCATCCCAAATGTTGTCCAAAAAATTCAAAACCTTTTCGAGATGCCCCCTTTACACCTCCAAACATAATTACACATAAAAATCTATGTCCCAAGGTTGGGAAGATTGATTTTGAAAGCATTGAAGTTTAAGTACTTAAAATAAGGCTAAGTTATTTCAACACTTAGAAAGTTTTCAGATAATTAGCTCTTTAAGCATGATACCAAGCGAGGTAATAATTCAAAAATTCTATGGGGCGTTACACAAACTTAAAGATATACATCTATATTTTTGAAAAATGGTTTTGTTAACGATTGAATGATATATATTATGGTTTCGTTTTGATAAAAGTGTATGTTGGTTTATATCCTCTTTATATAGAACTGAATTTGCAATTATATATATATATATGTGTTTTTAATCATTTTTAGAAGGGTTAAATTGAGAGCATGATTAATGAACTTCCTCCCTTGTTATGAAATATACTGTTTATTTGAATTATGTGTGATTTTGAATGCATAGACTATGTTTTCAAAGTAAGTTTCTCAAAATCATGATGATTGACATGTTTTATGATATAATTGGGGGGGGGGAGTTTTCTTACAATAATTAAAATCTTTGCATTAGAAAAAAGAGTTGCATGTGATTGAATAATTAGCATGGCCATCATATGTTTTAAGTCTTGCAAAAGAGGCAATTGCATAAGTTTTCTTGAGATTTCAAAGTGATGACTCTCTTATAATGTTGTGAATCATTGGTGGTCATTTGCATGTTCTAAATGAGATTGGCTGTGAAATTGACATGAGTTGAATAACCTGGAAGTTGGGTTGTGACTATACCTGGAGATGATATGCCCTTAATAGAATAAGTATAAAAAATTTTAATAGCATGTAGCATTTTCTTAAAGAACTAAAATTGGGCTTAAAGAGAGCTAGTTGATTACCCGAAGAAGGCAGGAGTTCAGACAACTCTTAGCCCGAAATCATGTTTTGTCGATATGCATTTATGATATCCTACATTAAGGATTTTACGCTGGGAAAGACCTTGTGATGTAGTACAAATGACAGACCCCAATCCATGCGGCAAACTCAAATTGGAGGCTTGGCTATAGCTTATCGATAAGAACATTTGTGGGGTGCACCATCTAGGTCAGAAGTAAAATAAAGAGTGAGTCATGCTTTCTGAGACTTTTTTTTAAAGTCATTAAAGTATGCCTATGTGTGTTCACTTATTTTACATTCACCGTTTTAAGAAACGCTATCACCTATGTTATATTAAAGAAAATTTTTGGATTGTTTCACATATCGGTACATTTGTATTGACCCCCTATATTTCAGGATCTAAGGCTTAGTCTCGAGGTCCTGCTAAGCAGTAGATTATTTTATCTGATTTGGAAGTTGGTAAGCCTCCCTCATTCCGGAGGACCTTAGTTGTATGTTTTATCTTCACTTGTTTCTAGTTCATAGTCCGATCGGGGGCCTTGTCTCGATCACAGACATATGCTGTTTTCATATTGTTAGAGATTTCATAGACTTGTGTCCTATGTTTTCAAAAGTCTTGAATTTAAATTTTATATGGTATAGTTGGACTAAGATATTAACCATGTTTCCATCTTATTATGTTTTACCGCACTTCTTTATAAATATATGAATTATGCATATGATTGCCAGTTAGAAGAGGCACTAGAACCTTTATGGTTCGAGATGCTCGTCACGGCTAGGTCCTCTTTCTGGATCGTGACAAAACTACAGCTATAATTCACAAATCACAAACTAATAAACCAACAAAAGATACAATCTTGAAAATTTCCAGATGATCCACAATCCACATTTTAAAGTAAATTCACATATATATGTCCAAGAAACACAAAAAGGTAACATCACTAGCCCTTGCCTATTATAAATGTCATCCATATCCCTCAAAACCAATCAAACTACAAATGTAATTCTTAAACTCCAAAACAACAAACCAAATAATAAAAACAAAATCTTGAAAAAAAATACTAGACAAAGGGTAGATCCAGAGGGTCCCAAGATTTATAGGTAATAAAAGCAAAGCAATGATAGGAAAATACCAAAGAACAAGATTTGTTAAATGTTTGAGAAAATTCAGAAAACTTGGGGTGGGGGAGTGGGGGATGGCTATGATTGAGAATTTATTACCTTGAATTTATCACTGCCAAAATGTTCCACTAGGTACTTCCAGTCATCCAACTCAACATCCTCTGGATGATGATATAATCTATCTTTATCATTGCTATATCTAGAGTAGATAACTTGTAATCGAGCTTTCTATGCTCTAAAAGTCTTTGCATAGTGCTTATCACAAAACCTTGCAACTTATGCTCTAGCAACCCATTTGAAACTTCAAATTTATCCTACACATAGTGTACTAGTATATTTGACATCCTAACCAAATAGATAAATCGTAAAATTTAAAGTCAATATAATATTAAGTGTGATTACCCTAACCATAAACCACATTGCTTCTCCATGTTTTAAAACTATCTTCTGCCAATTTCCATCTCAAAATAAGGTAGTAGTTCTCATGATACAACCACAACAATTGACAATGTCTCTATCTCCAAAACCCACAACTCCATCAATGTCATATGAAATAATTATATTGATTTTTCCTCCATGTTTAATCCTAATATCCACATTTTTAGATATGTATTTCCCTTTTCCATTATTTTATTGATGCGGGAAACTACAAACCAAAAAAATATATTATTATGTAAAAGAACATAAACTTATATTGATGCAACTAGATAATAAAGGAATCAACTATGAGAAGATTCACTAACAGGAAGATCAACGAGATAGAAAGATTGATATTGTATTAATAAAAGTGGTCTTAAAATTATTATCATGAAAGTTGGCCAGAAATAGTAGTTGATACATTAGACATAACCTATGCTCTTAATCCAAGAATTTAGTATCAAAGTTCATGTAACTAAAGAGATTCAAAAAGGCAGGTTACTAGAAGAAGATCATTACTGTCAAATATGGAGCTCAAATAAAGATGCAGGAACCAGCAAAGTGTTATCTAAATATTTCTAACTAGGGAGGGTCGTGAACTAACCTGCACTAGTTTCAGCATCTAGACTAAGGTGTACACTTTCTTATAGATTTCTTGATGATTGTGTCTCCACGGATGTCCTTTGGATATGTCCACTTGACATTTGTGTGTTTACAGAGGTCCTTCACTTAGATTAGATGATTGTCTAGTCTTTAAAGAAGTCCCAATAACTCCTATTAGTTGTATTTGTGGCTGAGATGCCATGTCAGAACTTACATGTTTTGGAAAAATGCCACATCCACGTCCACGTCCTGCACCCCCTCTTCCACTTTTACCTCATCTACTTCCTCTCATTTCCTGTAATGTTAGGTTAAAACAGAGAAATGTATCAGAAACAAAAACTAAAGATGCCAAAATATATATCTACTATCGAGGAAATTATCAACTTATAAAATAAAATTTTAAATCACTCAATTAAAAAATATCAAACAGTTTGTTGAACTTTTTATATTTATTGATTCTACTAAAAAATACTAATTTTATTTATAAAAAAAAAAGCTGCAACCATAAGAACACCAAATACAACGTAGCATAATAAGAACACAATATGAAAGATATAGGTCTATTAAGAACACAAAACACAAGATTCTATCCTAATAATAACTTCTCAAAACAAAACGTTAGCCTAATAAGAGCACAAAATACAAATAACTTCTCATCTATCTTTTCTTCTCAATCTTCAACAAGATATATCAATGTCTTCTCCATCATTATCATCAAGTAACTCTTCTTCATTATCTGATATGTCTATATAATTGGCATTAATAAAATCATCTTCCTTATTTTGTTATCATTGGTTCGTAAAACAGTTTTGGTTCAACCTTATCCCTGTGTAAATGCATCTCAATATCAGTTTGTTAATTACTAGCATAGAAAATATCTTCAACTTCATCTTGCTAATAAACTTATTCATTAAATGATGTCTCTCCCTCAACTTTAGGCACATTAAAAAATGTGAGGATTATTCTTTACATTAACAAGCTAATCTTTATCGACCATGTCATTCAAATAGAAGACTTATTCAGACTGAGATGCCAACATAAATGGCTCATTTGTATTCAAGGCACAATGAGTATTCACACTTGTAAAATAATATTTTTAAATCTTATATCCTCTTCCTAGGTGAGCCACATCCCACCAATGACACTTGAACAGATGAACTTCTCTATTTCCTGAATAATGTAACTCATAAATATCCTTTAATACACCATAATACTCCTTATTAGGTTTTGAAACATTTCTTCTCACAAGAACTCCATTGTTCTGTATTTTTATCACAAGCTCTTTTGTTTGAAATATAAATCCACTCACCTTACATATGGAATCTCGATGTATCAATGGTTCTAGACCAACAGCTAAGCTTATGAGCTTATCATTTGCACGTCCTTGGGAAGATAGTACAAATATCTACAAAAATAAGCAATACTATTATTACTAGTATAAGATAATTGAATATATGCTAATATTTATTGTGTCGTTTAATTAGACACCTATGTGTGCACAAAACTAATTAATAAATCCATTTTCATACACCACATGATCACGCGTTGAACCTTCTACTTCAACCTGTTTCATGTATTCCCTAAAGTTTGTGTTAGTTAAGATTAACAAAATTATATTAATATCAAATTATATTAGAATTGAAAAGAGACTTACTCCTTGTATTGAAAAATCTCTTCACAATTTTAAAGCACATAAATACATGCTTGATTGAACTCATCATGAGGTAGACTATTTTCTCCATTTGAAGACCATTCTATATGCCCAATATATTTAAAGATAGACATAACACCATTTGACATGGATTCAGTAACACCCCGTATTTTCGAGCTAGAAATAGAACTGTCGTTCCTACGTGTGAAAACTCTAATCACATGATTAATATTTTAATTCATATGTCATGATCTTTATCATAGTGTGGGAAGTGCTTTCAAAGTGAAAAATGTTCATACAAACCACCTAGAGAATTGAGCTAAGAATCTTTGATTCATCTAAAGTTTGGTATTCGATTCTATAAGGGTCTATTTTGAACATGTATAACTTTTGAAATACTTAGAATTTTTCATTTATAGACCCACAAAATTCTAGATAATTGAATCATCTTTCCAACAACACAAATTTTGCCTAAATTTGATACCCGAGCAAAAAGTAATAGTCATTTTTGTGAGAGGCAGTAAGTGGAGGCGATATGCCCACACCGCCCGGGTTATTGTGCCAAGATAAAAGAGGCACCGCAGTCTATACTCCCTGTAACGCCCCAAAATTGGGTCCCGAGATGTCAGACGATGCTTAGTATCACAAGTCACCCCAAGTTAACCCTTCTACTGGCATAACTCATAAGCAACTGAACAAAAAGTATAAATCTATACAAATCTGCGGAAATAACTCTTTTCTAAATATGATAGATACAAAACTAAATTTACAAGATTACAACTCTTCTTTTACATCTAAAACAGAAATGAAATACATCAATTTCTACTAACTATCTATGAAGCCTCTACTAGTACTGACTATAGGTAGCTAGGTCATGACTCCCGAAAATCCCAACTCAATATGGCTGGATAAAGAAAATACAACACCTCTCAAACTGTATAACTAACTCAAGCCCTTAAATCAAAAGGACTTGTCACCTGCTGACTGAATACCGTGAACTGACTGGATCTGAAGATGTACTATACCTTGTACCTACATTCCGAGAAAATGTAGCCCACATACGAATATGTAGGTCAGTACCATGGAAACGTACCGAACATATGGGGGTGCAATGCATACATAAAATAATATCGTAATATCATCACAATTTATAAAATTATGCATGCTGATATAAATGACTCACTTAACTCGAATTAAAATCATCATAATCATAAGAGAGTAGAATATATCGGGTGAAACATGTGAGTCATCATAATAAATGTCAATTCACTTCCATCTCGATTCCAAATAATCAAAGCAATCAAATCTCATAACAATTCTCTTTGGAATATATGTTCATTAAATCTTTCGAAAATAAAGACTTTCTCAAACTAAGTCTTTCAAACAAATATGTTTTCATCTGAGATAGAAGAATAAGACTTTTCATATTAGATAGGATAATACACATACACATTGGGAGTCTCTTACAACCGACATAAACCATGTGAGCTACATGGAGTTCAACGTTCTACCCACGTTAGGGAGAGTCACCTTATTTCTTGCCATTGGAGTAGGACCTTAAATCATCAATCCAAACACTAATGATCACTCTATAAATCAGCCTCAGGCTCACATCCTACGGGGGCACGTAGTTTTAGAAAAGTACCAAAATAGTTATACCTCTCGCTCAGTGCTAAAGACTACTCCCGGACTTAGCTTGGATCCTTTCAAAAGAAAATCCACTAATAAACAGTTCAACAATTCACAACAGGAGCCATCTTGCTACCCTTTTCATAATAATCAATAAAAGTGGATTTCTTTTCTCATCTCAGGTTCATAAACACCCCTTTTTATTACTGAAAGGTCAAAGCTTCTTTATCATCTCAAATCATTCAAAATCAGGGTATTTATAACACGTGATTTCTCAAAAACAACAATCTCAAATAGAGTTCAAAACTTATGTCTCAATATCACATTAAAACTTATCAAGATTCAATCTTTACATCATAAACATATATAAATCCCTTCAAAATCTGGAAAACTCAGTTATAAGGCACAAAATGTCATCATTTTCATATAATTCCGCTTCTAAAATATCATAATCTCGTGATAATCAATATAGGATACAAGTTCATGCTTCAAAAGCATAGTAAAACATATGAAATCCATAACTTCGTAAAAGAAAGTATTTTTGGGCACAAGAATGAAAGAGTGTTCTTGTTGAAAAACCCCACATACCTTAAACTTGAAGCTTTGAATGACTTTCCGAATGACGTAATGCTATTCATGAACTTTTGGGTGTCACTCGTAGCCTTTGTAACGGGGATTCCGAATATGTAAAAATTATAGAATTTTCACAGTTGAATCTCTAGCTGTTGGGTTTTTTATGTTGAAACCCTAAAGGTTGTTCTTGGTGATTTTGACAGAAAGTAAACTTATTTGATGTTGTGGGAGATTAAACCCGTGTTATAGACATATATATAGGGGTGTTTTTGGCACTTGGAAGTGAGGTATGCGGCCCACAACCCATGGCAGACTTTAAGTTGTGCGTTGCTCACCTTATGGAAGACATTTAAGTGTGCCTCGCACTCCTAATCGCACACATTTGATTGGCCGGCGCATTGCCCATCGCACACCCTTACTGCCTCTTAAAAAATAGGCATAACTCTTCACTCGGGTATTGTATTTTTGCGAAATTGGTATCGTTGGAAAGGTAATTCAATTATCTACAATTTGATAGGTCTTGGGATGAAAAATTTCATGTATATTAAGAGATATTTATGTTTAAAGTTGACCCTTATAGAATCGAATGTCAAACTTTGAATGAATCAATTGGTCTTCGCTCAACCTTGATCTAGGTCATTGCTATAAACATTTTCCACCTCTAAACTACTCCATAGACTATGATAATGATCATGCAACTTGTATTCACGTGAGAATCAATTGTATTAAAGCATAGGCACGTAGGAACAATGATTAGAATTCTAGCATGAAAATAAGGGGTATTACATTATCTCCCCCTTGGGAACATTCGTCCTCGAATGTGGATAATTAACCTGAAACACAGAGGAATATTAGTCTTTAAGCTATCATGTGTAACTGATAGAACTGAATCACTAGATCTCAAGAATAATAAGCTACTGAACTGGTCTGCAAGTGCATGAATCCTCAAGAAAAATAACTATATGGCTAAGATAAAAATGAGAGTGTCAACTTATGAGTAACCATTACTTTGCAATGGATTTGATCTCATGAGAAAGGTTGAGAGATTTATGACATGAAAACTTGGGGTATTACAACATCCCCCTCTTGGGATCATTTGTCCCCGAATGATAATAATTTGATGAAAATACTAGGAAGAGACTGTGATACTACATAGGATACTTACGAACTGAATCATGACTTAATATCTGAAACTAAAACTGATGCATGAACTGAGCTGAATTCATAATTTAATTGGACACAAACACATTGCTTCTTGAAATGTACATACGCATAAGACTGCGGATAGTAAGACTAGCTGGAAAATTAAGAATCTATAGGAGTTTATCCCTTTTCTTGATAAACTAGATACAGGCTATATGGACTGGATCATACTGACTACCCATACTCAAATGGAGTATTTCTTTAGCACTTTTCTACGAAATTCTATCGACATTAGGGAGCAAAGAATTTTGGGCATGCTCTGAACAAGACATTTGACTAAGGAATGACAACATTGATATAACTCTATAGCATGGAATATAATTATATAACTCATAAACTAAGATAGGATTGCTAGGCCGTAGGCAATGTAACTTCTTACTTTCAAGCTTAGCATCACTTCTCAAATGCTCTCTCAACTATACTCTTCCCCTTAAATACCATACTCATTTGATTCGACTTATAATTCTCATATTGGCACTGTGAAATCTTTCTACTAAGGTCTAAACTAAACTAAGTTCTCTCACCATGATCAAGTCTAACACTAAATCACAAGATACAACATGCCAAACCACAATACTAGTCTAATCCACAAGGTTCAATATTCTATATCTTCTAAGAGCTCACACCCTAAGCATAACATGCCTTACCACTTCAATGACTAATTAAAAACTCTTGATATGGATTCACTAGTGCATATTGCATTCATCATCTTACACCTAACATGACATTCAAGTCTATCATTAAAAATCACATATAACTTTAAGGAAAATACCCCTAAAGGCATACTTCACATATTCTCTAAACATTTATCAACAATAATTTTCTTGCACTATTCTTAAAAACATACACACAATTTCTAACTAACCATGACATGTATCAAAGACGTGGTCTCAATCTTACGTCACACTTTATCCTTAGATAGAAAAGCATAAATAATCTTTCTTAATGAGGGTCATCAACTCTCTCAAATCTAAACCATTGCTTATCCACTATCTTAACATAGGAAGTGGTCACCGAAGGGCTAACACATATGAACTAGAAGCACGAAAATTACAATACGTAACATTAACACTTATAATTATCCTAAGGAATAAAATATCAAAGGCATGGATTCATTAAAGAAATCTAAACTGAGGACATGCATGATATAATGCAAACTTCACTAGTATCATGAGTTTAAAAACTGGTCATACGCTGAAACATGAGTTTATACTTATCATGAGCTATTCAACATAAGGCTGGAGTTCATAGATTCATAAGAGATAACTCAAATCATAGAGTAAAGTTGTTACATGCTTGCTAGAAGCTGAGAATGGGCTTGAGCACACATGATAGGTATAAGTATAGTCCTGTGGCATGGATTTGTCAATAAAGTGATGGATTTGGAGTTGTAATGAGTGAAATCCAAGTAATACTCTAGAGTAAGAAGGGATAACTATCTCATCAGAACTCATTATTAACATGTATCATAATCATAACCTACCAATATCACACCTCGATTCTTATATTTTTTTCCAAACCATGAGAATAATAATCATAATAAAAAGCTTAACGCCTTTAATCATAACTCCTTAACTTAGCTATCAAAAACATCATAAATTATCTAACTAGCCTTTCTCCACCTATAAACTCAACGTTGCCACTAACCCTACAATATGCAATAATACTCAAAAAATAATGCAGCCTCATAGCACCTTGGACACACCTCTACACCATACTTAATTACGAACACATGATCTTACACTCTTGCATACACTGTTCAAGCCTACTAGATCACCTTCATATAACTAGCATCAACAACTGAACCATCAACTGTTCAAACTTAATTTCTAGAGGTAAACATGATTTACAACCCAGTCACACATAATTTTCACTTTAAAACTATAGAACATAGCATTAAGAAAAACTAGTACACAATGACAATCTATCATAATCATATGGCCTATCTTATTCATATTCTGTTAACGCATTCTCCTTCTTCACATCATTACTATTTACCTATTTTCACACCTAAATTAATTTTGTAGCTTTATAAATTTCAACTAAAGTTCCTCTTGCAATCTCAGGAAATCCTAAATTAACAATACTCAACCACCAAGTACTTTCATCAAAACCTATACTTTCCTAGCACAACAAATACCATCAATAACTCTTTTCATACTTCAAGCAAACAACAATCCACCTTAACTAATAATCTCCTTCTCTAACTTCACTAAACTAACAAACAAGGATATATCACTTTATTACTAATTCAATCATAAGCAAAAATTCAGCTATACATATTCAATAAATCGCCCTTACCACCATTCTTGCCACTACACTTTTAAACCCACAAGTTTAGCTAACACAAGACTTTTAACAAAACATTACTACTTCTGTCACTACACAAAAACCCACACTTTCAACTAACACCAGAATAATAAGATAAACAACAAGTTGCTAGTGAATCAAAATAGGCCTCACATGACTTCACTAGACTTTGCTTTTGTGTTTTGATTAAGAAAATTATATGAATAACAAGGCATGTATGCTAGTGAATCAAAATAGGCCTCACACGGCTTCATTAGACTTTGATTTTTCACAAACATAATGATAACAAGATTACATAATACAAGAGATAGAAAATTGACACACAATATTGAACGATCTAAGAATACACCTTACTCTGTCTTAATTAAATAACTCATAAGAACAAGGGAATAACTTAAATTTGAAGGACTTATAACACACTAGAAGGCTCCTCTCAAACCACTTTATGAAACTTCTAAAACTTTTGCCACCAAATATAAGAGCATTATTTGGGGAGGAAATTGGAACTTGTTGAACATATTACCTCAAGAATAGTACATAGATAGAGAAGTATCGATTATCATTATGGATTTCGAGGAGAAATTTGAAAGAATATCTAACATGGGATTAGTGCACGATTTCTATAGGCCTGATAAAGAACTTCAGTTTTCAAAACTCAAAAGTACTGATAGGATACTTTTGTAGCTCTCTTACAATTCCATAACTATCTATGGAGAATTAAGCTCAACTATTTTTGATACCTTGGAAATAAGGAAGAGATGGCCTGACTAGAGTAAGATGAGAATCTAAATAAGTTTCTTGGAGAACTTTTCTGTAGAATGATTTAAGACTTGACAGAATGGAGACATTTTCTAAATTCCCTGTAGCCTCTCGAAGAAAAGTACTGACATCTCTGTACCATTCCGAAATACTCTACTAGACACAACTTCATAGACACTTTAGGACACATGAACTCTATGCTCTGATACTAAGTTTGTAACGCCCCAAAATTGGGTCCCGAGACATCACACGGTGCTTAGGTTCACAAATGACCCCAAACTAACCCTTCTACTGGAATAACTCATAAGCAACTAAATAAAAAGTATAAATCTATACAAATCTATGGAAAATAACTCTTTTCTGAATATAATAGATACAAAACTAAATTTATAAGATTACAAATCTGCTTTTACATCTAAAACTGAAATGGAATACATCAACTTCTACTGACTGTCTATGAAGCCTTTACTAGTACTGACTATAGGTAGCTGGGTCATGACACCCGACAATCCCAACGCAATATGGCTGGATAAAGAAAATACAACACTTCTCAAATTGTATAACTAACTCAAACCCTTGAATCAAAAGGACTCATCATCTACTGACTGAATGTCGCGAACTGATTGGATCTTAAGATGTACACTATACTTGTACCTACATTCTGAGAATGTAGCCCACATACGAATATATGGGTCAGTACCATAGAAACGTACCGAACATACGGGGGTGCAATTCATATATAAAATAATATCTTAATATCATCACATTTTATAAAATTATGCATGCTGATATAAATGACTCACTTAGCTCGAATTAAAATCATCATAATCATAAGAGAGTAAAATATATCAGGTGAAACATGTGAGTCATCATAATAAATCACAATTTACTTCCATCTTGATTCCAAATCATCAAAGCAATCAAATCTCATAACAATTCTCTTAGGAATATATGTTCATTAAATCTTTTAAAAACAATAACTTTCTCAAACTCAGTCTTTCAAACAAATATATTTTCATCTTAGATAGAAGAATAAGAATTTTCATATTAGATAGGAGAATACACACGTATACATTGGGAGTCTCTTACAACCGATATAAACCATGTGAGCTACATGGATTTCAATGTTCTACCCACGTTGGGGAGAGTTGCCCTATTCCTTGTCATCGGATTAGGACCTTAAATCATCAATCCAAACACTAGTGATCACTATATAAATCAGCCTCAGGCTCACATCCTACGGGGGCACGTAGTTCTAGGGAAGTACCAAAACAACTATACCTCCCGCTCGGTGATGAACACTACTCCCGAACTTAGCTCAGATTTTTTCGAAAGAAAATCCACTAATAAATAGTTCAGCAATTCACTATGAGATCCATCTTGCTACTCTTTTCATAATAATCAATAAAAGTGGATTTGTTTTCTCATCTCGGGTTCAAAAACACACCTTTTTATGACCGAAAGGTCAAAGCTTCTTCATCATCTCAAATCATTCAAACTCAGGGTGTTTATAACACATGATTTCTCAAAAACAACAATCTCAAATAGAGTCCAAATCTCATGTCTCAATATCACATTAAAACTTATCAAGATTCAAGCTTTACATCATAAACATATATAAATCCCTTCAAAATCTGGAAAATGCATTTATAAGGCACAAAATATCATTATTCTTATATAATTTCGCTTCTAAAATGTCAAAAATATCATAATCTCATGATAATCAATATAGGATATATGTTCACGCTTCAAAATAATAGTAAAACATATGAAATCCATTACTTCGTAAATGAAAATATTTTTGGGCACAAGAACAAAAGAATGTTCTTATTGAAAAACCCCACATACCTTAAACTTGAAGCTTTGAATTACTTTTCGAATGATGTAATGCTATTCATGAACTTTTGGATCTCACTCGTAGCCTTCATAACGTGGATTACGAATATAATAAAAATAATGTTTTGGTCACAAGGATGAAAGATTTATCCTTGTTCAAACCCCACATACCTTAATTGATAAACTAGATGCTAAGACTTGAATCTTGGATCTCTATTGATGCTTTGGAAATGAATTCTTAATTCTCTTGTATTGAGAATCCTCAATCTTGAATTATATTAGAGAATTAATAGATGAATTTTGGGTTTTCTTGGAGAGAAAGTATAAGTCTTAGGGTTTTGATTGAGAGAGAATAATGAACGAAGCATAAACTGCTTTGAAATTTGATAAATCTTATGTTTTTGGAAGGATTTGGGACTGGGTAATTTACCAAAATACCATTTTTAAACTCATAAATGGAACTGGAAAAGGGACCAAAATCCCAACTTTAGGCCTTCACGCGATGCGCCGCTATCCTGCCAAGCCATTGGAAAATGCCACCTAGGAATATGTATGGTGGAGCAACATGGTGGTATTGTGTTTCCACCTTAGATGGGACCTAGAAACTTGGCACAATGTGTCAATATTGTGAACCTTCACTGGACTCAAACAATTGGGGATTTCGCCCTCTCCGTGACACGCTAATATCGCGGAGGGCCACTAAAAATTGACAAATGTGAATTTTCTCATCTCTGCGATGTGCTAAAGGCCCAGGTGGCATACTACCAACTTTAAAGTTCCATAACTCCTTCACCAAGTATCAAAATTGAGCGAATTTGGCATCTATGGAAAGCTTAATCAATTTCCCACACCATGAAAATTCTAAATCTAAAGAATTCCACATGAAATAATTATCATATATTTTGGAAGCTATTCTTTAACATTTTAGGGATGGATTTTACCTAGAAAAAGTATGCGGTATCACAGTTCACCTATAATTCTTTTTGTATGTAGAATGATAACCTCTTCGGTTATTGACAATGATTCTTTGCAAGTGACCTCAGATAAATCTTGCGCATCTTTTGTATCAATATGACTTATAGATTTCCCTTGAATTGACAATCCTTGGAAAATCTTGCACATTATTTGATGTTGGATACAAAGCAACTTATAGATATCTTTTGAATTTCTAGCTTTTAGGTAATCCTGCACATTATCCAACCTTGAATAAGAGATGGCTTACAGATATTCCTCTAATCTCTAATTCTCAGGTATTCCTGTATATCATCTGACCTTAGATACAATATGACTTATAGATATCTCTCAAATTGCTAGTCTTTAGGTAATCATGCACATAATTAATTTTGGATATGACACGACTTATGGAGAACTCTTGGACATATCAATTTGATAATCTCGCATATTCTCCGATAAGGATTTAGTTGTGATTTATGAATACCCTTCAAACAATCAATCTTTGGGTAACCTGGCACACTATTTGGTTAGGATATTGCTGTGACTTACAGATAAATTGTGGACTATTAACTCATAGGTAATCGTGCACACTATCCTATTTCAAATAATATGCATGTAGATGACCCTCAAATTATCAATTTCTAAGAAATATCATATGTCATATGTCATCCGTCTTTTGATAGTGACTTACAGATGTTCCTTTGAATCACGAGCTTTTAATTCATTCAGATACTAATTCAGATGAGATATCCTCGACGCCAGCGTTTATATCTCATGTGTCAATAGATATTAAATGTCATGATATTCTCGATGCCAAAGTTTGTATCTCGCATGTCAATAGATACTAAATGTCATGATATTCTCAATGCCAGTATTTGTGTCTCGTCTGTCAATAGATATCAAATACCATCATATCCTCAATGCAAGTATTTGTGTCTGCATGTTAAAAGATATTAAATGCTATGATATCCTCGACGCTAGTGTTTGTGTCTCGCGCATCAACAGATATTAAATGCCATGATATCCTCGACACTAGCATTTGTGTCTCACGTGTTAACAAATATTAAATTCTATGATATCCTTAATATCAGTGTTTGTGTCTCACATGTCAATAGATATTAAATGTTATGATATCCTCGATGCTAGCATTTGTGTCTTGCGTGTCAATGGATATTAAATGATATGATATCCTCGATGCTAGCATTTGTGTCTCACATGTCAACATTTTTTAAATGTTATAATATCCTCGACGCTAGAATTTGTGTCTTGCGTGTAAACAGATATTAAATGTTATGGCCCTCTTAGCAATGAAATAAAATAAAATGGCCTTCTTATTAATGAAATGAAATAACCCTTTTGGCAATGATATGAAATGACACTCTTGGCAATGAGAGGCAATGACCCTCTTTCTAATAAAATGAGATATAATGGAGCTCTTAGCAATAAAATAAACTACAATGGCCATCTTGGCAATAAAATGATATGCAATGACCCTCTTGGCAATGAAATAAAATGAAATACAATGGCCCTCTTGGCAATAAAATGATATGAAATGGCCCTCTTGGCAATGAAATGAGATACAATGGCCCTCTTAGCAATGAAATGAAATAAAATGGACCTCTTTGCAATGAATATGATATGCAATGGCCCTCTTGGCAAATGAAATGCAATGGCCTTCTTGGCAATAATATAAAATGGCCCTCTTGACAATGAGATGAACTGCATAGCCCTCTTGGCAATGAAATGATATGCAATGGCCCTCTTAGAAATGAAATTAAATGCAATGGCCCTCTTGGAAAATAAATGAAATAAAATGACCATCTAGGTGATTATAAGAAAGTAGTTTCACCTGAGTCCATTAATCTATGTTTTTTTGCTTTCTGCATGTACCTGTACTCAAGACAGACAGTTAGTAGACACAATATCGCTCTCACTAGCAACCACAGTCAAGATTTATAGTAGTTTAAATAACTAATATAGATAACATAGTCAGCTTATCATCTACTTTGGATATGCACTTAAATGATAAATACACCGAATGTAAACAAATTGGTAAAATCCCTTTTGGGGAGAACTTCTCAAATACCATTTGTATTGCCTCATGGAAAATTTAAGGATGACTTTATGCTCTTCCTTCTCTTGGAAAATCCATTGATGGTGGCCTTGTATTTCCATCTCCTATGATCGTACCTTCTTGAGCATTATATGCTCTGGTGTAGCTCACAACTCGCTTGGGAATTTTTTGAAAAAGATTCCCATTTTTGTGTATTGATCTCTATATCCATAGAAAAATGATTTGTTTTGATACTCTGTGTTGACCTCCTTCGATCCTTGTTTTGCTCCTCGACATCTTTGGGGGTACTCCATCATGTTGGGACTTCTACCCTGACTCCTTATCCCAATAGATACCTGGGCAATCGCTAAGTAAAACATTTGTATAGGTTTTTGAAAGTAGCCTTAATTTTAAAAACTAGTTTCAAAAACTTTTGTAAAAGATTTTAGACAATATCTATCATTCATGTCATGTACTAGTTCAACGAACGTCTTCCTCTTGGTTCTGACTATATCTGACATTTGATGGAGGATTGTCAGGGATTTATCATCTCTGAGGCTTTCTATCAGAAGTTCTGTCATAGTCAAAAAGTTAATCTACCTAGACTTTATCGTAGCTGGTGATATATAGAACTTTTCTTTGACCTCTAGTTCTAGGGATTTGAAATATATTCCAATATATTAGTGAAAATTTTGAGGACCTCCTCAAAATTTCTGCCCCAGTTTACTACTATTTGAGATGATCTTGGCTTGAGAAAATCTAAAGTCTTTATTGATCTTCATTCTCTTTGCTGGATGATGATCTTTTCTCTTAAATTCTGAGATTCCTTCTCAAAAATTCTTCCCCAGATTCTATTTCCTGGGGTAGTATAACCGAGCCATTGGGGCGCCTATGTGTCCTGTTAAAGCAGGAATCTGGTCAAACATAGTTTAAGACTATGCTAAGTATATGTAAAAAAATCTGAAAGGTTGACTGAAGCCGTCATAGGCCACCTACATATCCCATTCTTGGGAATTCAGGTCATCACATAGTTCATACATAAAAGAAACATATAAAATCTCCAAAGGGGTTGACCGAAGCTGACATAGGCTTCCTATGTATCCCTTTCTTGGGAATTCATGTCAAATGTAGTTCGTACATAAATGAAATAGATAACTTCTCCTAAGGGGTTTACCAAATCCGACATAGGCCTCCTACATATCCCTTTATTGGGAATTTAGGTCAAATGTAGTTTGTACATAAAGGAAAGGGATAAATTCTCCTAAAGGATTGACCGAAGCCGACATAGGCCTCCTAAGTATTCCTTTCATGAGAATTTAGGTCAAACGTAGTTCATAAACACTTGAAAAATAACTCTTTGCCAAATGCCAGATTTTCTTTTTTTGATTATTAATGGCCTTTTCAGGATACGTTCCAGATTCTAAATATCTTTCAATATCATAGTACCATGGCTTTCCGTCAGGATCCCCTTCGATGTGCACACAATATGCAGGTTTTTCCTTCAAGTTTATTTTTAAAAGATCAATGTAACTCTGATCTGGGTGCTAAATCATGGAGGATATAGTAGCCAAAGAATCAGCAAACTCATTTTGTATCCTCGGGATATGACTGAAATCAAATTCCTTGAATCTTCCACACAAAACCTGCACCAGCTCTACATAAGGATTAATCTTGGAGTTCTTTACTGCCGATTCCCCCCGTACCTGATGAATCAGTAAATCTGAGTCTTTGATGACTAGCAATTCATGAACACCCCTATCAAGTGCCAACTTAATACCTAAGATGCAAGTCTCATATTCATCCATGTTATTGGTACATGGATGCATAACTTAGCGATTGTTGGATAGTTTTGGCCTGTTTTTAACACTAATACTGCTCTAATTCCTGAGCCTTTGAATTTGACGGCACTATCAAACAATAATCTCAATCCAGGGTAAATCTCTGTAATATCTTCTCTCACAAATAAAATCTCCTCATCTAGAAGGTAATTTTGAATTGTCCCATACTCATTATGAATCAAATTCTCAACTAAATAATCGATTAAGGATTGACCCTTGGTTGTTTTTTTAGTAACATACACAACATCAAACTCACTCAGCAATATTTCCCACTTGGCTAGCTTTCTTGTAGGCATGGTCTTCTGAAATATATACTTCAACGGATCCATCCTGTAAATGAAATATGTTGTGTGTGAGGATAGATAATGCATCAAATTTTGTGCATCCCAGGTCAAAGCACAACATGTCCTTTCTACAAGAGTGTAGTGATCCTCATATGGCATAAACTTTTTACTCAAGTAGTAGATGGCTTTCTCTTTCTTATCAAACTCATCATGTTACCTGAGGACACATCCAAAAGCATTTTTTGAGACTGACAGGTAAAGAAACAATGAACTTCCTTCCCTTGGTGGAACCAAAATAGGTGGAGCGGATAGATAATCCTTAATTCTATCAAAAGCCTTATGACACTTTTTGTCCATCCATTTAATGCATCTTTCTTCAACATCTTGAGAATTGGCTCGTATATACCTTCTGATTGGGTAATGAACTTACGAATTTAATTCAAATGACCTAGGAAACTCATAACCACTTTCTTAGTCCTTGGCGATGGTAAATCCTGAATTCTCTTGATCATGGATGAGTCTAACTCAATGCCCCTTCTGCTGACTATGAACCCCAATAATTTACTAACTGTCACACCGAAATCATACTTAGCAGGATTCAACTTCAAGTTGTACTTCCTTAGTCAATTAAAGAACTTTTCCAGATGTGTCAGATGATATAAACTCTTGCGGGATTTGATAATTACATCATCCACATACACCTCAATTTCTTTATGAATCATATCTTGAAAAATCATCATCATAGCCCTCATGTATGTTGCACCGACATTCTTGAGACCAAATGACATTATCCTATAATAATAAATACCCTAGGGCATAATGAAAGTCATTTTTTCTATATATTTCTCATCTATTAATATCTGATGATACCCGATGAAACAATCTATGAAAGACTGTTTTTCATGCTTTACATAATTATCGATGAGGATATGGATGTTGGGTAGCAAAAAATTATCTTTAGCACTGGCTCTATTCAAATTTGATAGTCAATATAAATTTGGATCTTGTCGTTCTTTTTTGGCACTGGGATAATATTGGCTAGCCATGTTGGATATTATGACCTCCATAACCTCAGATTGAATTTGCCTCATCACTTATTCCTTGATCTTCAAACATAAATCCAGCTTGCTTTACTGGATCAAACTCAGGATTAATTGGTAGCTTATGTGACACGATATTGGTGCTCAATCCTGGCATATCATCGTAGGACCAAGAAAATATGTCAATGTACTCCCATAACAAGTGAATGAGTTATATTTTTTGTGCTTCTACTAAGTGAACACTAACACTTGTCTCTTTGATTTCATCGCAGTTTTCCTGGATGACTATTTAAGTTTCCTCCAGGTTAGGCTTCTCTCGGTCACCAACCGTTCTTCATCATATTCTTTCTATTCCACATTATCACCTCGCTTGTTTTTCTAACCCTTGACATAACATGACATTGGCAGGTTTTAAATTACTGTTACTCCACCGACTTTGTGGAAAAATAAATTTCACTTTTTCATCTGTCCTATTGATCGGGGAGTGATAAGTTGAGTGAAAGTCCAGTTAAATAACATTTCCTCCAATTTATCTTCCTTAATTCTGATGTCTTGTAGAAAAGATTTCATGGTAGAATCACACTTTTTCCTATTCCATTATCAAGACCATTGCTTATAGGTTTTGAAAAATGGCTGGTAGAGTCCAGTTTTACTACTAGTCATTTTTCCTTTCCTGTAACAAAGCTATAGTCAAGAGAGGAATATTTATTTATTTTGATCTAGTGAAGTAGGGATATTTTATGCCAACATAGAGTAGTTTCTATAACCTGCAAATTAAAAACAACTCGAAGGCTAACGTGTTATAGTTCATTAATAATAAGCAAGATGATAAGGCAATAAGTAAACACATAAGGTTGTTTCTCATCTCATGCGAATTGATTCATGGAGTAATGATGACTCGAGAATTTCAATGAATAAGATTTTGCTCATTGATATGGATAAATGAAATTTATCCAGAATGTTCAACTTTTCTTCTGTCTAACCTTATTTCCTCTTTCAAGAAAGTGGAGGACAACAGAGTTTTTGAAGATTTGGTCCAGGCCAAAAGGCTGTCTATGTATCTCATGGAGGAAAAATTAGGACCTGTATAGTTCGAACATATAATGTCTTCTTTTGAGTCCAAAGTCAACCTTCCTAAAATGATAGCGAGCTTTAGGAAGTTTTAAGAATGATTGTAGACTTTTCTGAAAGACTTGAGAGATTTGGAGTATGTTTGGTCGGACTTTTGTATAGTGTATATTTTTCTGGTTAAGGTGTTCTTTGAAAAATGGGATTAGATTAATTCGACTTTAATTCAAATCAACATAACATATATAAGCACATAAGTCAGTTCTATCACACGAGCATATTGTAATAAATGTGCATCCTAATTATGCATTTGAAGGAAGTACATGCTTTTTAAAATCAATACATTATCCCCCCAAAAAACTCTATAGGTATATATGAAGGGCATAAATGCTTACAAAAGTTGCACAAAATGGATACAATCTTTAGGGAAAGAAAAACTAATATGAGAAAAAGAATAATGTCCCGCACAGGGGATAATAGCTCTTAGATGTTCCTTAATCGGCCTTTGCCCTCTTAGCTTTGTCCACTTCTTGTCATATGCAATATATGTTGATGATCAAGTGATTCCTATATAACTATGCTCTATACTCATACGACATTAGTCTGGGAAATCATGTAATTGTCCAAATCAATCAATCATCAAAATCTTGATTGACTCATTTTAATTCATCCATCAATTTATGTATGATTAAGGAATCCCTACATGAAAGTAAGCAAAGAAATTCTTCCCCATATACCAAAGGACAATGGATTGAATTAAACAGCATATATTTCTTCAACACGTAAATATTCTTCGTTGTTAATTGACTCGTGGTTAATAGACGCAGAGCAAGTTTTCTAATAGCTCCAACAACCACTCAAGCATTAGGTCATCCTAGGATTATGCCTAAAAGAGGGTTTTCATTTAGCTCTATCCTAGGTGTCTAGAGCGGATTTGGACACACATTCCCAAATGGGCAACTTCAGTTTGAAAATACGAACAACCTCCGACCGCCTAACATGCTGGTAAACTATCGTATTCCCAACACTTGATTTAGAGTTGATCAACAGGGGTCGGGATATCCACAAAACCCCAAAACAATTTAATAATCATCATACGAGATTATACCATAAAATGCAACAGTTAAATTTCACAAAATTTAAACATATAAGCACATAAAAAGTTTAATAATTAGTCAAAAAAGCTAATTCAAATATATGGTTATAACCTAGTTTAAATTTTTCAGCAAGTCGTCATTTCTGTTTTGCCCTTTTTTTATTTTGAAAGGTTGGAAAACATTAGTTTTGACTATTTAAACTATTTCAAAACTTTAAAGAAAATTTCAAAATAATCTAAGAAGTTACAGAGTTGCCACTTAATTTATTTGACAATAAATTAAGAAAACCTTTAAGGAAAATCTTAAGTCTTATAATAGAAAAAAGACTTACGCTTTTAAGAAAATAATGGGTAAAAGGTTCTTAGTAACATCTTAGGAAGGTTTTTAAGGTACCTAAAATATCCGCTAACTTTCAGTTATTCAAACTATTAGAAAACAACCTTTGACTAACTGTGAAAAAAAGAAGTTGATTTTTGATAAAAAAAAAAAGTGATTTTAGGAAAAGACTTCAATAAAATAAATTTTGACGACTCAGTAGGAAATTTAACTAGGAAATTTAACTAAGTCTAAGATAATTAATAACAACTAGCATGTAAAAGGGGAAGGGGAAGACTAGAATACTGAGGCGATTAGTCCCAAATTAATAAATCTGTCCTAAGCTAATTTGGGCTTTTAGCCCATCATCACCTGTCCTAATCTAAATAATGGGCATTGGGCCCATAACCTGATTCACTTGTATTAATTTACAATTTTGGCTTCGAGACCCAAATGAATGAACAAATAGATAATTAAATAAATAAACAATGAATAAGAGAATAATTTAAAAAATGAGACTTTTCAAGTCTCTTAGAGACCTCATTAATGGGTTATGACTCATTTTTCTTCTTCTTCCATCTTCTTGCACCCGCACGCCATATAGTCCACCTTGGGTTTAAACTTCGGACTTGACTCAAAGAGGTAGGTCTCATTGGCCCTTTATGAAATGCAAGAGGAGAGGAGTCCATTTGAACTCCAGATATTTTTTGCATGCAAAGAAAATATAAAGAAATTAATATATATTCAAGGCATAAAAGTTACATATTTCAAAGCAAAAGAAAATACCAAGAACCAATTTTTGAATGCCAAAGATAAGCACACTTGCACACGTATAACAAGAATGAGAGTCAACAGATAAAATGCAAAGCAAAGACTCCCACTGACATGCCTCATGATTTATGTTCATATTAATAATGAACAAAGGTAAAAGGAAGAAGAAAAAAATTCAATAAATTAATGCGAGAGCAAACAACGTAAGCTTGTGAAAATAAAGGTATGAGGCAAGAAGAAAAATACCCATCACTTCTAAAATTGAACAAACATAGAAACTAATCCATATGACAAAATAAATTAAAGGCTAACTTTCAACAAAGGGAATCTTTAAAATTCAAAAGACGACATTAACGAAGATTCATACATCTAAATTACAACCAATATTTTAGAGAAAAATGTGTAACGACCTATGGTTTATATTTCTAAGACATCGTTGATTCTCTTTGGATATTATGAATCAAAAGAGAGACATGAATCAAGTCTTTACACACACAAAGAGCACATACAACAATCTGGAGTAAGAAAATTCGAATAAAAGCTTAGCATCTCTAAAAGTAAAATATTGTTCAGCAATCATACTATGCATGACTCAAAAATATCTAAAAAATTCTATTTAGCCACAAACTTCCAAACTTTCTCATCATTTTGACGAGACAACATGCAAACCAAAGA
The DNA here is from genome assembly GCA_030864225.1 of Capsicum baccatum var. pendulum. Lineage (NCBI taxonomy): Eukaryota > Viridiplantae > Streptophyta > Magnoliopsida > Solanales > Solanaceae > Capsicum > Capsicum baccatum. The sequence goes on from CM061554.1 coordinate 46,719,190, forward strand.
GGAATAAATATCTTGGATGGAAAATAAAGCTAGCACTTCATCTCTTATATGAGAAATTTGAAATCCATATAATAATTAGCAAGCAAATGACAAATTCTTGACTTAACCAATTACTATTTTTATTAAAGCAAAACAAACAATAGTAACTATTTTTTCAACATAAAAGAAACAACTTTACATGCTAAAACAAACATATCCGCCAACAATGACTTTAAATAAGGCATGAGTACGTCTATTGAGTAAAGATCAAAACTTGACACATAATAATAAAATAATAAAGTCAAAAGGCAAAATAATCAATATTAACTATTCTTTTCACCATTAAGAAATAACTTTACATGCTAAAAACAAACATATCCACCAACAATGAGTTTAAACAAGGCAGGAGTATGTTTTTTAAGAAAAGATTGAAACTTTGTCCATAATAATCAAAGAATAAAGTCAAAAGTCAAAACAATCAATATTAATTATTTTCTTTTAACATAAAGGATATAACTTTACATACTAAAAATAAACATATCCACCAACAATGAGTTTAACCAAGGCATGAGTATGTTTTTTAAGCAAAGAAACTTTATCCATAATAATCAAAGTATAAGATGAAAAGGCAAAAACATCAATATTAACTATTCTTTTCAACATAAAAGAAATAACTTTACATACTAAAAATAAACATATCCACCAACAATGAGTTTAAACAAGGCATAAACACATTTTTTAAGCAAAGATTGAAATGTTATCTATAATAATCAAAGAATAACATCAGAGAAACACGTTCAACAATTGCTAGCTCATATTTTTACCATGAACGTGAAAATAATGATAATATTAATACCACAATGTCTTATGGCCTTCAAGGCTATCTACCGCAAACAATCCTAGCAAACATAATTACAGCTATGAACTATGAAGAAAAAGGAGATAAAGAAGAAAATGATAATAAAACATAAAAGGAAAAGATGTGTTTACCTTCTTGGGGGCAGTAAAATGGGACTTCCAGCTTTCTTCAGAGTCTTGATCACCACTGGAAAGCAATATTTTAACAACCCCGATTAGACTACCTCTTGAAAATTTTTACTAAAGAAAAGAAATTCAACTATTTGCTCAAAAGTTTTTCCCACTCTTTGAGAATTTGTTTTTCCTTTGAAACTTGGTATTTCTTCCAAAATAGTGGTAGTATTTATAGGAAGGATGGGGATCCAATTTTATTAAATCCACCAATGTGGGAGAAAGTATGTAGGAATATTTTTGGAATTTTAAAAATTGAAGATAAGGTGAGGTGAAAGATAAGGTGGGGGAATTGAACAATGTAGTACAATTTTTGAATTTCAAAATTGGAAAAGAATAAGGTTTAGGGGGAATTATACAATGTAGTATAATTTTTGAATTTTAAAATTTGAATTTGAAAAATAAAAAAAAACAAGGTTGAGGGGGAATTGTACAATGTAGTAAAAAAATTCAATTTCAAAATTTAGAAAAAGGATAAATTTAAGTGAGAATTGTATAATGTAGTATAATTTTTGAATTTCAAAACTAGAAAAAGGACAATGTTGAGGGACAATTGTACAATGTAGTACAATTTTTGAATTTCAAAATTTGAATTTTGGGATTTGAATTTGATTTGGTGTGAATTGGGTAGAAATTATGAGAGTTTTTGAGAATTTAGGGTTATTTAAAATGTAACCTCAATTGACATTTAAAATTTAGCTAAATTTTATTTAATTTTAATCAAATTGAAATCAATTGGCCGATTGCATTGCAATTATGGATGATTTGATTTCAATTATGGTTAAATCTACTAGATTGGCTAAATTAAATTAAAATTCAATACGAATTAATACTTTCTTTAATCCTGAGCTTCTTGATTTAATAAAATTAAATAAATATTTCTACAAATAAATTAATTTTGAAAATAAATTTTATTTAAATCAAGACTTTATCCGTTTAGATTAATTTTCAAGCTTAATCAGTAAAAGTCTAATTTTGGTCAAATATTCATTTAAGTGAAAAAATTTATACAATTTCGTATATGTAAATACAAAAACGTATAATTATCTATTAAATGACTTAATTAACCCAAACAAATATTTTAAAGTGCATTTATCTGAATAAAATAAATATTTCAACTTTATTAAAAATTAAAGAATCCCACGGTTAAATTTAGTAGTGGAGGGCAAACATTAGGTGTCAACAGAGGGATGTACTAGTCATTCCATAGGATACTTTCCTAGTTATGCAGTTACACGCACTGGCCCTTTCAGCAGGGGGAGCTGAACCCATATAGCTCATGGTTGGTTTAGGACGGCCAAGCTACATAGCCAAGGTAAAAGGTCTTAAATCCATACTAATCCCAGTTTTATTTCCCAGAACTTATATATATGTATAGTTTTATGCATTATGGATGGTTTTACTTAGTTTTATAACTGGCATTATCTTTTCTTTATCCTGAGATTCATGCTAGCGGTCACTCGCTAACCCCGTCTACTGGTGGATGTAGACCCACTCTATGCAAGAACCGACCATTCTACTACTCCAATTTAGCACATGGATTCGGTATCAGTATTTGGACTAAAGTGGTAAGCTTTTATTCTTTTAGAAGGCAACATTTCATGTTATGAATATTTTTAGACTTTTTTTTACTTTGAATATTGGTTTTGTCCATGATTGGGGGCATGTCCTAGTTGGATTTTCTTACTCTTTTGGATAGAGACTTTGTGGTACTTCTAGAGGTTGGTATGGGCAGGATCGGTACTAGTGTCGGCCTTGGCATTGTAATAAGCTGGTGGGATAACATCACATAATAGGATTTCTCACTGTTCCATCATATTACATTTTGGGATTGATTACCATATTATGTTTATGTATTCTCTTTGGTTATGGCCTTTGGTTTGGCTTGGTATGGTTGAATAGTTGGTGTGGTATGGATGGACTCGGTTGGGTCCATCACGATTGTGACCCTATCCTAAAGCCTTATTGAGAATATTTAAACTATCTTGTTATATATTTGTAATTCAACCTATCTAAGGTTGGATATAGGTGGTTGGGTTGGGTAACAAGGGGCGATCCCTAGTCCTGGTTGGACTTGGAGTGCCTATTATGGTAAGGCCCAGAGTTCGGTCATATCAAGTTGTTACCAGAGCTTAGGTTCATAGTCACTTGGGAGTCCATAAATCCTTGTTGAGTAGAGTCTCTTTTAGGGGTGTGGAGCTTGCCACACTCATAATAAAGAGGTTGCTAGAAATTTTGGAATGTTTCACTTTCTTGGTATTTCTTCAAGCTTGTGTTCTCAATCCTAGAATCTTCTCTAATCCTTATTTACTCATCTTTCAAATCATGCCTCTTAGATTTAGAACATAAAAAAATTCTTTCGTCCTATCTAGGGATAATACTGAAGGGGTACGTCCTACATCTGGAGTACATCTTCGATCTCATGGTCCTATTCTTGATGGTACTGAAGCTCGTCCTATTCTAGATAGTTCTCCTCAGGTACCTCAGGGCAACATAATGAATGTAAAATTTTGTTAGTCTATTCATGTTATTTTCATACTGGTTGCTGCTCAAGATGAGTGGGGTACGACTTGTGCTTTGTTTGCTAAGGCCACAAGGGTTGGTCAATTTATGAAGATGGGTCCTCCTACTTTTACTGCAGTGAAAGTGGAAGAGGATTTACAGGGCTTCTTAGATGAGATGGAAGAGATCTTTCAGGTGATACAGGCTACCAATATAGAAGGGGTTAACTTTGCAGCTTATCAGCTCAAAGATGTTGCTTATTAGTGGTATGAGGAAATGTATACGGTTAGAGGTGATATGGAAGAGAAAGGGTTATTTGAGGTATTTTCTAATGTCTTCTTAGATCAATTTTTTCCTCAAGAGTTAAGAAAAGCTAAGATGGTTGAGTTTGTGAACCTCAGGTAAGGAAAGATATCAGTAAAAGAATATGCTATGAAGTTCCATCAGCTATCAAGGTATGCTCCTGACTTGGTGGTTGATATGAGGTTAAGAATGAAGAAGTTCACTTTTAGGTTGAATAGAGATTTGATTCTGGAGAGCAAGACTAATTTGTTAATTAAAGATATGGACATGTCGAGGTTGACTGTTCATATGCAACAAGTTGAGGATAAGAAATGGAGGCAGGTAGAGTTTGGGGATAATCAGGGAAAGAGGAATGAGTTTTCTAATCCTGGGGGGTTCATTCTTTATCTTAGAACTCGGAGATTAATCTCCAAGGGTTGTCTTCATCACTTGGTCTGAGTTAAAAGTTCTAACTTTAAAGGTCCTTCTTTATCTTTGGTCCATGTGGTTAATAAGTTTCTAGAGGTCTTTTTGGATGATCTTCCTGGTGTTTCTCCGAATAGGAAAATAGAGTTTGGTATTGATTTGCTTCTAGACACTGTCTAATTTCTATTTCTCCATATAGAATGGCTCTGGCTGAGTTAAAGGAACTCAAGGAGCAACTTAAGGATCTTCTGGATAAGGAGTTTATTTGTCCTAGTGTTTCTCCATGGGGTACACCGGTGTTTTTTGTGCACAAGAAGGATGGTTCCATTTGGATGTAATTAACTATAGGTAGTTGAATAAGGTGATAGTTAAGAACAAGGATCCTCTTTCGAGGATAGCTAATTTATTTGACCAATTGTAAGGTGCCAAGTTCTTTTCTAAGATAGATCTTCAGTATGGGTACCATCAGCTTAAAATTAGGTTTGAAGATATCCCTAAGATAGCTTTTCGTACTCGGTATGGGAATTTTAAGTTCTTAGTGATATCATTTGGGTTGACCAATGCTCCTACAACATTTATGGAATTAATGAACAGAGTGTTCAGGTAGTATTTGGATCTCTTCATCATTGTGTTTATTAATGATATTCTGGTTTATTCAAAGAGTGAGGTAGATCATGCTAATCATCTTTGTGTGGTGTTATAGACCTTAAAGGAATAACAGTTATATGCTAACTTCTCTAAGTATGAGTTTTGGTTAAACGTTATGACTTTTTTAGGTTAAATAGTTTCTAGTGAAGGGATCATGGTGGATCCGCAGAAGGTTTTTATGGTAAAGAGGTGGCCTAGGCCCACGACTCCATCCAATATTTAGAGCTTCTTGGGTTTAGCCGAGTATTATAGGCGGTTTGTGGAAAGATTTTCTTCATTAGTTGCTCCTTTGACTAAGTTGACTCAGAAGAAGGTTGAGTTTTCTTGGTCGGATGCTTGTGAAGAGAGTTTTGAGAAGTTGAAGGATAAGTTTACTTCGACTCCAATCCTGACTTTATCGGAAGGCAATGATGGGTTTGTCGTTTATTGTGATGCATCTCGGGTAAGGCTTGGTTGTGTTTGATGCATCATGGAAAGGTGATTGCCTATGCTTTCAGGCAGTTGAAGGTACATGATATGAATTATCCTACTCATGAATTGGAGTTGTTGGCGGTTGTGTTTGCTTTGAAAATATGACGACATTATTTCTATGGTGTTCACATGGATATCTTTTCTAATCACAAGAGTCTTCAGTACGTGTTCACTCAGAAAAAGCTTAGTCTTAGGCAGAGAAAATGTCTTGAGCTTCTTAAGGATTATGATATAAGTCTTTACTACCACCCAGTTAAGGCTAATGTGGTTGTTGATACTCTTAGAAGGTTATCCATAGGTAGTTTGGCTCATATGGAGGAGGGAAGGTGAGAATTAGTGAAGGACATTCACTGCTTGGCTAATCTTAGATTTTATCTCTTGGACTCTAAATATGGTGGTGTGATGGTACAAGAAGTGGTTTGATCATCTCTTGGTGCAGAGATTAGGGAGAAGTAAGTGTTGGATCCTGTCTTGATGAAAATCAAGAGTGACATTGGCGGGCAAAAGGTAGTGGTGTTTTAGATCAGTGGCAATGGTACTTTACGATACCAAGAGAGGTTGTGTGTTCTTGATGTCTACAAATTGCGCCAAAGGGTTTTGGCAGAGACGCATAAGTCGCGCTATGTTGTTCATCCCGGATATACTATGATGTATCATGATCTCAAAGAGATCTAGTGGTGGAAAATCATGAAGAGGGATGTGGTTGATTTTATGGCCAAGTGTATGGGGTGTCAAGAGGTTAAGGTTGAGCATATGAGGCTAGTAGGGTTGTATCAAGAAATTAATTTGCCCGAATCAAAGTGGGAAGTGATCAATATGGACTTCGTTACCCATCTTCCTTGGTCTCGGAATCAGTATGATTTAATTTGGGTCATCATGGATAGGATGACTAAGTCTCCATATTTCTTGCAAGTGCGGACTATATTTTCGACGAAGGATTATGTGAAGCTGAATCTTCAGGAGATTATGAAGCTGCATAGGGTGCCTTTTTTGATTATTTCTGATCATGGTACGTAGTTTACGTCTTAGTTATGGAGGTCTTTCCATAAGGGGTTGGGGACTACGGTTAGTCTGTGTACTGCTTCTCATCTATAGTCAGATGGACAATCGAAGAGTATTATTCAGACATTGGAAGATATGCTTTGGGCCTATGTGATTGACTATGGTGGCAATTGGGTTGAGCATCTACCTTGGGTGGAGTTTTCTTACAACAATAGCTACCATTGGAGTATTGGTATGGCTACTTTTGAGGCATTGTATAGTAGGAGGTGTAGATCACTTATTGGTTGGTTTGAGCTTGGTGAGGCGAACATGTTTGGCCCAAATTTGGTTTACCAATCTATGGAAAAGGTCAAGGTGATTCGGTATAGGCTTTAGGCTACCCAAAGTTGTCAAAATTCCTATACAGATGTTAGGCATGGAGACTTAGAGTTCGAGGTCGGGGATAAGGTGCTCCCCAAAGTGTCTCCCATGAAGGGAGTGGTACAGTTTGGCAAGAAGGGGAAACTCATTCCTCAGTTCATTGGTCCTTATGCAACTTTACAAAGAGTTGGCAATGTTTCTTATGAGTTGGAGTTGCCATTTAGCTTAAGTTTGGTTCATCCGGTCTTCCATGTTTCTATGTTAAGAAAGTGTCTTGGTGATCCTTTTTCGATTGTTTCTTTGGAAGGATTGAGCATTTCTGATTCTATATCTTAGGAAAAGGTTGCCGTTGAGATATTAGATAGGAAAGTTCATCGGTTGCGGACCAAGGATGTGGCTTTAGTTAAGGTTCAATAGAGGAACCATAAGGCAAAAGAAGCTACTTGGGAAGCTGAAATGAACATGAAGTCCAAGTATCCGCATTTATTTTCGGCTTCTGGGATTCGTGCGGAAGATACGTGTCTTCAACACATATTTATTTTTTGAGATTGTTAAAGGAAATATTAACATCTTTGGTTCTTTGTTTTCAAATTGTTTAAAGGATGTTTGATAATACAAATGACTCTGTGTATGGTTACCTCTACCTTGTCCATCATTCGAGGATGAATGTTCCTAGTGGGGGAGACTGAAACATCCTGGGTTTTGACCCTTAGAAAATTTCCTAGAATTTTGCTCTCCGAACCCAATATAACTCATGGGTATGATCCGTATGTTGGGGTATAAGTGGTATGGTCCTATTGTATACTAACCAGTGTTAGTTAGTAGGATGGTTTTGGTCACTAGAATGGGTACTACTTAGGGGTATGAGTTGTACGGATTAACGAGTCGTATCAAGGACTTCTATGGTGGGCAATGTTTGATCCTTTTGGTATTTCATTCCGCCAGGGATACAAGTTATGGATACGGATCGTATTGTGGTTACAACTTGGCTAGATGAGTCATATACTAGACAGTGTTTGATAACGTTTGAGGCTTAGATACGAGTGGTGGGTACCAATCGTATAGAAGGGTATGAATCGTATGGGTCAGTCGCATCCCTGTGATGGGTTTTCAAGAGATTTAAGTGGGGGTATTCTGGATATTTTCCTACTTACCCTAACTAGGACCCACTACTTCTAATACACTTAGGAGGTTATTTCCCTATTATTTTATTCATTAACACTTAAAAACTATTCCAAAACACTCCATAATTCTCTCAAGGGCTTTTATGGTAAGAAGGCTAGGGTTTTGGGTCTTGTCTTGGCAATTTTTGTCCATCAATTCTTCGGTATAAGGAATAATTCTCTTCCCTCATTGTAATTTCAACTAAAGGCATGGTTTATATGACTAATTTCATGGTTTTACTATTTCATGATTATGGTTTTCAACTATTATTTGGGGGTTTTGATATTAAATACTTGGTTATAGTTTTCTATGGTTTTAATTATGCTTTCATATGTATTTAACGATGGTTTTGGACAATTGGATTGCATGGTAATGGTTTAATGACCTTTGGAATTGGTTTTGGTTATATTATGCCCCCAAGGTGTTTGATAAAATGCTTATAAAGATATGTCCATTGCATTGATTTTTTTTAATGGAACTCTTGTATATTTTAAACTTGGTAAAGGAATTATGCATAGCTTAAATGGTCTGAAAAGGCTAAAGGCTAAATGGTTATGCTTGTGGAGAACATGTAAGTCTCCCAAGTGGTTTAATATGGTATATGGAAAGGGCACTTGAAAGTCCCGTTAACCTAAATGGTTTAGCTATGGATATTACTTGTAAGTAAGGGGTGGTATAGTGATACCACTAATATTGGCATTGGTTAATAAAATGGTAAATGGATTGATTGGCTAGTTGGAAACAGTTTTAATTGGGCATTAATAGCAGGGTGTGTAGAAAAGCCATGGAAGGTGGCGGTCTGGGGGGGACCAAAAATGGAAACTCGTATTTGTTGATATGAGGATTGGTCTTAGTGGACCATGTGCATGATGTCACACTAGTGGGGGATGTACTAGTCATCCCATGGGATACTTCCTTATTTGTACGGCTACACGTATTGGTCCCTTTCAGCAGAGAGAGTTGAACCCATATAGCCCGTGGGTGGTTTAGGACGGCCAAGCTACACCGCCTAGGTAAACGGTCTTAAATGCATGCTAAACCCAGTTTTATTTCTCAAAACTTATATATATGTATGGTTTATGCATTATGGATGGTTTTACTTGGTTTTATAAATAGCATTATGTTATCATTAACCTGAGATTCGTGCTAGCGGTCACTCGCTAACCCCGTCTACTGGTGGTTGTATACCTACGCTATGCAAGAACCTGTCATTCTACTCCTTCTGTTTAGCATGTTAATTCGGAATCAGCATTTGGACTGAAGTGGTGAGCTTCTATCCTTTTGAAAGGCATTATTTCATGTTATGGATATTGTTAGACACTTTTCTTTTACATTGGATATTGGTTTTGGCCATGGTTGGGGGTATGTCCCAACTGAATTTATTTACTCTTTGGGATAGAGGCTTTGTTGTACTTCTGGGGTTGGTATGAGTGGGATTGGGATTTGTGTCAATCTTGTCATTGGAATAGGTTGGTGGGCTTATATCACATCACATGATTTCTTACTATTCCATCATATTATATTTTGGAATTGATTATCATATTATATTTTGGTATTCTCTTTGGTTATGGTCTGGTTCATGGCCTTTGGTTTGACTTGGTATGGTTGGATGGTTGGTGTGGTATGGATGGACTCGGCTGGGTCGGTCACGTTTGTGACCTTATACTAGAGTCTTAATAAGTACATTTAATATATGTTATTATATTTTCAAAATTCAGCCCACCTAAGGATGGATATAGGTGGTTAGGTTGGGTAATAGGAGGTGGTCCCCAGTCCTGGTTGTACTTGGGATGCCCATTACGACAAGGCACAGGATTGGGTCGGGTCATACGTGTTACTTGTTTATAGTTTTTTCCTTATCTGTTATCGATTCATACCTATCATCATATTCATTCCAAGAGTCATTCTTTCGAAATAAGTTTGGAAGTTGTTATAAGTGTATATGACTTTTTGTTGGGTCTTCTTAATTTAGGATAGGTGGCATTGGATCATGGCGTATCGACCACGTGCCACTCCGACTAATTAGTGGATCCCCAACCTAGGTAGTCCTTTTAGGTTATTTTTATTTGCATCATGTTCAGACTTAGAGAGATTGAATTGGTCCTTTGTAGGAGACTCATTCCAAAGCATCCCTATGTGTTATTTGTTGTACTTTTAAGAATAAAGATCATATTCAGTGAACTCATTTTAGAGACTTGTAAAGATAGGTTGAAGAGTGAAAACAAATCAAAAATTAAAAATAAAAAGATTTTCATGTTTTGTAGTATTTTATGACTTTTGCTTTTAAAATGAAGAATTAAAAAGATTTTATTTTTCATACTTATTTCTTAAATAAAAAAAAAAGTTTTTCATTATTTTCATTGGCTTGCATTTATCACTAGAAAAAATTTAAAAGAATTAGAACTTTTATACATTTTCATGTTGAAAAAAATGTTCAAAAACTTAAAATTCTCAAAAAAAAAAATTAATTCTCTTTTCTTCTTATAGTGAGCCTTAAAAAATTGTGTTTTCAAATTGGAGTCTAATCTTTCATATATATCTTAACTGTCCAATCTAGATAAACTACGCATACCTGATTTTCCTCTTTCAGAGTGAGATACATAGGCATTCTTTTTTGAATTTTGTGATCGTCATTCAAAAATAGTGAAGATTTTATCCATATTCATAAATAAAAATTGAAAAAAAAATCTTTCCTATTTTTTAGATTAGTTTATTTTACCCTCGTCTTTAAGCGAAAAATATCAAAAAAATTCTTTTGATAATTTTAGGTTTCATTTTTATCTAGGACTCAAAGCCAAAAATTCAAAAAAAAATTGAAACTTCTTTTGATAGTAAAATTCAAAAAAAAAAATCAACTTTTTGTTTCTTTTGATCTAAAGTTTCAAAGAAAATGTGTTTTGAAAAATGTTGAATTCTAACACGTTTGTTACCTCTATTCTTGAGTTAATTTAATATGGCTGATTTGTGGTATGCTAACAAAGAACAAGTATTTCACAAGTTCCAAATCAAAAATATCAATGGTTGAAGAAAAACAAATTTAGTTGTTGACCATGTCAAAGTCATATTGATTTAACAGAAATCACGATTATCTGATGAAGTAAGAAGGTTGAAAGAGTAATTGGCTCGTGTATATTTTAATTGGATGATTGATTAGTCTCTACCTCCGCTACACCAGGTTCTTTCTGAGGATACTTCTACCATACCAATCTCTACTTAAGAACAACTGACCCTTTTTAACATTCAAATTTTAGCTCAACATATAATCTCTCAATTGTTCCAACCTTCAGATGCTTTCACTGTACAACTTTAAATCGTATTTTTCAAAAGCACTCCTTTTGTCATATTCACTACTTTAACATTCACGAATCCACAATCACTTTTAATACCTAGATCTGTCATTGAAACTCACCCTACTTCTTTTGATAGTCATTATTACTATCTAGAAATCACCTTCAGAATCATTAACCCTACAATCACTACCTTTTAGTATGGTGACAAAGTGTGTTGTATTTCTCTCAATTCTCAAGAAAAAATTGATGGAGGTTTCATTAAAGCTGATGCGCAAACTAGTGGCTACAATATTAAGTTTGACAATTGATTTTTTGAGGAGCGTATTGGTATTTTGTTTTGTTAGTATTTCTATTTTGTAATTTAGTTTTTGGTATGTTTTATTAGGTAAAATATTTCTATTCTTGTTTATTTTATTTGCTTAATGAGTAGTGTCGTGGTTTTCATTTAATGAGTCATGTCATAATTTTTATAGTTAAGCCTTTTTACTTTTTACGTAATGTAATATAATTTTCTGTTTCGAGACATTTTGATCCATTCTACTTAACTCTTTTGGTATATATTTATTTTCATTTTAATTGATGACATGATATGCATGAAGAATAATTTGTCATATCTTAAATTCTATCTATATCGAGAAAAGAAAAATATTTGTGAAAAAAATGGAGGATCAAAATATAGTGAACAATAGCAAATCAAAGTGATATAGTAAGATGAAATAAATTTGTTGATTTTGAAAAAAGTTAAAAGGGTAAGTTTAAGCTAAACTGGCATATGAAATCAGTTGTGAGCAAGATATTGTCAAAGATTTCTAGCGGACAATCATGAAAAACAGCTGACCTATATGTTTATCAATAAAAAAAATTGTGATTTTTGTTTTCGAATTCATAAGATGCAACACTTATATTCGATATTCTAAGAATTGATATAATGAAAGCATTTTCTTCGACTTTAAATATTGTGTCATCCTTTATTGTCCCTTTTGAGTCTTGTCATTATTTCTTTCATTTTCCTATTTTGAAATCTCAATACAGTAAAAAAAAGAGAAGAAAAGAAAGAAAAAGAGTTAGAAAATGTTCAAAAAGAACATGTCAAGAAAAGAAATAGATTTAGAAAAGTTCAAAAAGAGTCAAAGAAACAAAAAGAGAGAAAAAAAAAGAAAAAAATCAAAGCTAGAGCCAAAAATTTATAAAAAATCAGAAGAAGCTTCTTGAACTACATTTGATCTGACTCTTGTCTAGATAAGATACGTAAGTAGTCCTATTCTAGGATTCAGTCAAATAAAAAAAAAGTCTTGAAAATTTACTGTCATAAAAATTGGGACAAAAAAAAATTATTTCCTTATCAAAAGAGTCGATTTCAAAAGTTTTAAGTCCTTAACCCTGTTATATGTGTTATCTTTTAGCTTGATGTCATTTATTTCTTTTTGGCCCTATTCAAAAACTCCATTACAATCCAAAGTAAGAACTTCTGATCAATTTTTCTAAGGATGACGAGTCAAGCATACTTTCAATGTCGATTATCATGCGATGAGAAATGTCATGTCACTTGCATAAGAGAGTCTTATTAGAAAAGTCTCCACAAGCATCATAAGACATCTTTGAGTTGAGAGAAAATTAAAAAAATGAGACAGTCTTATCAGTGAAAATCCTCATAAGGTGATGTTGAGCGAGAGATAGAAAAAATAATGAAAGAGGTTTGTTAGTGAAAACTAATCAATGTATCAGTAGTCATAAAAGGTTTCCAAGTCTAGTGCAAAAATCAAAACTTCAAAGCTTATCTTCAAAGTTTGGAAAACTACCAAGAATGAAATTCAAATTGATTTGACAGATTGGATCATTTAATTCAAAATGCATGTCATGATCATTAAAGTCAACTACCACATTCAAGGAGTTTTTCTTTCTTTGTCTTTTCGAAAGGAACGTCTTTATTAAATAGTCTTTTTTTCATTTCTTTAATCTGTTTTATTTTGCTTTTAGTCAGTCTTTATTTAAAAAAGTAAGAAATAAATTTAAAATTTAGTATCAAATTTTCAGTTGCACTAACCTAAGTTCTAGACAACACATCAAATATGACATGATTCAAGAAAAAATGATATGCACAATAATTTGTTGTTGTTGACAAGTTGAAAATGAATATAAGGGCCAATGATTGTCGAATGAGACTAACACAACCGATATGAGGATTTGAAATTGTCAATTTAGCGACTCTTCAATGAGATTGTCTACTTAACAAGTACAATATATCAAAGTTAAAGTCAAGATCGAACACGACAATAAAAGAAGTTGTTATGCTCATAGTCAAGGACACAAATAGACCATCAATTTGAAACTCATAATCTTTCTTTTTATTTCTAAATCAGGGGAAATTTTTTAATATAAAGGCAATTTAAAAGGTTCGAGCTTGTGAACTAGATTATAGTAAAAACTCTCACTCTTTCTTTGTTTCATGCATACATCCATCACTTTTCATCTTTTCATAGGATAACATTTTGTAGTCTGAGATAATCGCTTTTCATTTTCTTCTAGAATGATATTTCCTAGTTTGAGATAATCGTTTTTCATTTTCTCCTAGAGTGATTCCTAGTCTGAGACAATTGTTCTTAATTTTCTTCTAGGATGATAATTTCTAGTATGAGACAATCACATTTCATTTTCTCCTTGGAAGACATTTCTAGTTTAAGGCCATTATTTCTTCTAGGATGACATTTTCTAGTCTCAAATGATTGTTTTTCATTTTATCCTATCATGACATTTTCTATTTAAGATAGTTACTTTTTATTTTTATCCTAGAATGAAATATTCTAGTCTAAGACAATCACTTTTTATTTTCTTCTAATGATATTTCTTAGTTTGAAACATTTGTTTTTCATTTTTATCCTCGGATGACATTTTCTAGTTTAGACAATCGCATTTAATTTTCTCCTAAGGTGATATTTTCTAGTCTGAGACAGTTATTTCTCCTAGGATGATATTCTCTAGTCTGAGATAGTCCTTTTCATTTTGTTCTATGATGAAAATATCTAGTCTAAGACAGTCCATTTTTATTTTCTCCTAGGATGACATTTCCTAATCTAAGATAGTTATGTCTTCTAGATGAAATTTTCTAGTTTGAGATAGTCTCTTTTTATTTCTCCTAAGTCGTCATTTCCAAGTCTGGGATAGTTATTTCTCCTAGAATGATATTTTTCTAGTCTGAGACTGTTATTTCACATTTGTCTCCTAGGATGAACATTCCTAGTAGCATATATTTATCTTGCATTCGCATCTTAGGATGAACGTTTCTAGTAGCAAACATTTATCTTATATTCGTCTCTTAGGATGAACATTTCTAGTAGAACACAGACACCCTTCATCCGTCTCCTAGGATGAACACTCCTAGTAGAAGATATTCATCTTGTATTGTCTCCTATAATTGACATTCCTAGTGGCATACAATCATCTTGTGTTCGTCTCCTATGATAAACATTCTTATTAGCAAACAATCTTTTTACATTCGTCTCTAGGGATGAATATTCGTAGTTGCAGACAGTTAACTTGCATTCATCTTCTAGGATGAACATTCCTAGGAGAAGATAGTCATCTTGCATTCTTCTCCTAGGATAAACATTTCTAGTAGTAGTAGCAGACAATTATCTTGTATTGTTCTCCTAGGATGAGCATTTCTAGTAGCAGACCATTATTTGTCATTTTCTCCAAGGATTTCTTTTGTTCCTCCTGAGATAATCGTTTCCAATTTGAAATCTTTTATTTTTATGTTCTCCTATGATAAATACTTTGTAATATGAGTTTGTCTTTAAAGTTCTCAATTACAAATTAATCATAAAAATTTTCATTGGGAATTGAGAAAAAAAAATTGTTTGTTGCTTTTGTTGGTGATATCTTGCAGGGTTTCACCCGCCAAACAATTTGATTCTCATTTTTCTAGAAAGTTCAATCTCAATGATAGTCAAAGTTAGCATGAGGCATCGTAGAACTTGGACATCTATTTCTATCCTGATCAAAAGAATAGACATTCAAGAATACCCTCAAAGGATCATTTGAAAAGTGTCAAAGCGTCATCCAAGTTCAAGTACCAAGTCTCAGTTTTAAGATCAAAGTACTTACCAAAGAGCAAGATGATATCTAAAATTCAAAATTCAAGAAGATACACAGATAAGATCTTGTACTTCTATTATTAATTCAGTTTTTAGCTTTTATTTTGATGTAATAACAAGAGTCGTAGATCGAAACCTCGACGGCACCTCGATCGACTCTCCATCTGTGTATATTTCATTCCCACCTTTTACTCTCTTGAACTACACATTACATGATTCTCTTATAATTCAGGATATGTAGGATGTCCAAAATCAAGACTCGATTGCTTCTCTTTCCTCTTTCTTTTCCTTTCAAATAGTGATCACATCAAAAACTTGCTTCGTTGTCTACTTCTTTATTTGAAAATATTTTTTTTCTCAAACAAAGAGGGAAAATTATAGACCATTGATCTTTTATCCTCCCTAAAACTTTCACAATATCAAAACTTTAAGTATCTTCTTGTTTTGGTATAATCTTCTCATTTTTTTTAATTTTATATTATTTTTAGTAGGTTCTTATTTGAAAATTAAAAATTATAAAAAAAATCCTATCACTTAAAAATTACATGCTTTTACCTGAGAAAAAATCACTTATTTATAGCCAAAAAGAGGTACTTCGGAATAAAAGCAATTGTACTTGAAAAGACGCACTGTTTTGAATCATCGCTGACCTGCTAATCCCACCTATAGGTAGCCCACATGCGACTGCAGGTCTTTGTTTTTCCACCTGCGCTAGCACCTGCGTCCGCAGATGGCCATATACATACGCAAGTCACCATTTTATTTTCAAACAACGCCTCTAAGGGCACCGCGTATGCATTCGCACATGCTCGTGTGCATTCGCAAATGGAGAAATTTCCACTTAAATTTTGGATCATAAACTCTCAAGTTTCAAAGAAATTTTGTCCAAAAAGATAGTCTCTCAATCATTTATAGGTACCTGCGTCTACAGGTGGCCAGATGCGCACAGAGGTCACCATTTTATTTTTAAATAATGCCTCGAAGGTTCACATATGCATCCGCACATGCTTATGTGCGCCCGCAAGTAATAAATTTTTTATCAGAATGGGTTTTAGATCATAAACTCTCTAGGTTTAAATGAATTTTGTCTAAAAAGATAGTCTTTTGATCATTTGACAAATTCAAATCTGAAGCCAAAGTCGAGCGAGCGATGACTGTTGAAACCTAATTTTTTTCCTCCACAACTAAATTTAATCTTGAGTTACTTCGGTCTTAAAAAAATTACAACATTTAGTTTATCTGAATGAAAAAACTTTTCAAAACATTTATCTAGGTAATTTTTAAAATTTTAAGTAGAGATTATATTTTTTCATATTTATAGATATGTGATCGTATAATTTTGTTACTTAAATAATTATTTTACTTAAAGTTTGATTTAATCAACGGTTATCTCAAAAATGAATTTAAATGAATAAAATATTAATTTAAATATAATTTATTGTTAAAAATAATTTACTTAAAAAATATTTGTTTGATTTTATTAAATCAAGAATCTCGGGATTAAATAAGGTATAAATTTATGTCGAATTTCAATTTAATTTAGCAAAACTTATTGAATTTTACTATAATTGAAATCTAATTGGCCACAATTGCAATGCAATTGGCTTATTGATTTTCAATTTGGGTCAAAAATTAAATAGAATGGTCTAAATCCTAATCTAATTGGGGTTATCTTTAAAATATCCCAAAATCCTCCTAATTCTACCCGTAACCCAGCCTAGGTCCAACCCTGTCTAGCCGAATACACCTGACCCGACCCAGGCCCACTCTTTTCCCTTTATTTCCCCTTTATCTTTAACAATTCCTTTGGATGGTGGTTTGTCATGGTTTCAGAATGTACAATACTGTATGGTATGGTATAGTACAGTACAGTATAGTACAATACAATGTTTGGATAGACTGTATCATTCACCATTGTTTAGTGACAATTTTATTGTTTGGTTTGACAGTATAGTACTATATTGTAATTGGTAAGTTTACTAAAATGCCCTTAATTATTATAAATGTTAAATTAATCAATAATTATTAATAAAATAATTTTCTTTCTACTAATTTATAATAATTATGTCATTTAGATATATTAAGTTGTTAAATTCATGTAAATTCTAACAAAGTCAATAAAATAGAAGATCAAATAAATATAATCAGACTTATTTTTTATAGTAACAAATTTCATTTCTTTTTGATATTTTGAGACGTGACACCAACGACAATTACAAAGTTTGAGTGTATTTTTTTGTGTATTCTATGGGTGTGTTCGATATGAAATCCAAAAAAAATATTTTACAAGAAAATAAATTACTTATTACTTATTTTCTTGTATTCGTAACATAAGTAGAATTTTTTTAAAAAAATATTTGTATATATTTAACACAAAATAATGAAAACGAATATGATAAAGAGTGGCGGGGTTAGAAAAATAATTTTTTTTAAAAAAATATTTGGGAGTAATGGAGTAGCGGGTCGGGATAGGGGTGGGTAAGAACATGTTTTTGAAATATTTTTAAAAAACAATTGAGTGGGGTTTGGTGGGGGTAGGGTCGGGTCGAGGTGGGGGCGAGGATGGTGGGGAGGAGGCCGAAGTAGGAGGTGGAGTTAAATAATATAAGGTGAAGAAAAAATTAAGATTATATAATATTAAGTAAGGGCATAATTGGTAAAAAGTAAATAAATTATGTGATACCACCAAATCAGTGGTTACATAAAACAGAGGTTTTCATGGTTACCAAACCATGAAATTAAAACATATCATATATTTTAAGAAACAATTAAAACAAAATTGATTCTTTTAATAACTACTAGTTTAGTATACGTGCGTTGCGCGTGTGTCTCGTGTCAAATAATAAAATTATATGTAAACCTGTGTGAACTAAACTTTACTTGAGTCAGAATCTTTCGAAAATAATTTGTTATCTCCGTAAGACAACTTTCTTTTGATTAGTGACTTTTTTGAGGTTTTCCTTTAAGAGATGCACTCTGAAATTGCATGAGAATCATATGAAGATGGGAGCTTACTTCTGGAGAAATTCAGTCTCATGCCTATCGATATTATAGACAAGATGACTCCAAAACTTTTATTTGCTCTGTAATTTTTTGACCTAATAATTATATGTTGACGTATATTAACAATAATACACCTGATGAGTTGAATATTTTAAGAGTCATATATTATAGGATTCATATATTTCATGTATTTTAGGACTCTTTATTTTTTTCATATTTATTTTATACTAGATACTGTAGCCCGTGCCAGCACGGGCCCAACATATATTATTTATGTTATCTCAATTTATGTAGAACAAATAGCATTTGGACTGTCAATCAAATTTTTATTAATATAAATTTTTAAATAATTTAAGTTGCTAATCATTGTGATTTATAGTATCTTTTATGTAATTTAGTAATTCATGTTACTCACTTTGTCCCAATTTTAGAATTTATTGAGTCAGTCAAATTTTTTTTTACTAATATATTTTTTAAAAATATTAAGTTGTTAATCTTTTAATGTAATTTCAAATAATTTATGTTACTTGCTTTATCGCAACTTATGTGACACTATTAGAATTTCAAAAGTCAATTATAATTTTTACTATATATTTTTAAAATTTATAAGATGTTAATAGTTATGACTTATAATTATTTTTTTGCATAATTTTTAAATATATAATATTTTACCAAAATAAAGTAAATAAATTAAAATAAACAAAGTACTAAATTTTTAAAACATGTTAAATTCGAAAACATCATTTGGATCAACAAATTACTAAATTAAAACAATAAAACTGCAAATTATAAGATGTCAAACTATCCTGAATTTACATGATACAAATATAATTTAGATAATTAATCAGATTCTTAATATGTTTTTAAATATTTTAAATTGTTAGCTATTATAATTTATAATATTTTTTATGTAATTTTCAAATAATATATGTTACTCTCCTTATCCAAGTTTTGTGGCATTGATATTCAATTATATTCTTAAAATAATTTAAGTTTTTAATTATTATGATTTATAATATTTTTTCTTCTATTCCAATTTAAGTAGTACTGAAATAAATTCAAGAGTTAATCAAATTTTATTATTGAAGCAACGAAGTGGATATGTCCTAAATGACTTATAATACCTTATTAGAAATGATATAGAAAAAATACTATGAGAAAATATTTGTGAAAAAAATTTAAATGTGTCCCATATAAGATGTCATGTTAATTTAAAACATCAAGAATTAATTTATCAATTTGTGTCAATTTTATTTTTATTAAATATTAATAATTAATTAGGTGTGATATAGTAAAATTATGATTGAAACAGCTGAAGTAGATATGTCATAAATATCTATTTTATCTTTTATTATTAAATATTATTAATTTTCTTATATGTAAATGTCTTACAATAATTAATTAGGGGTAATATAGTAAAATCATGGAGCAAACATACTTGTGAATTTTTTTAAATAAGTCTCATGTAAGATGTCCTATTAATTTAAAACATCAAAAATTGATTTATCATTTATATCTATTTTATTATTTATTAAATATTATTAATTTTTTAATACATGTATGACTTATAATGAGTAATTTGAGGTGATATAATAAAACTACGATTGAAGCAGCTGAAACAGACATGTCATAAATGTCTATTTTATTTTTTTAATTAAGTATTATTAATTTTCTTATATATAAATGATTTAAAATAATTAATTAGAAATATATAGTAAAATTGCGGAGCAGTCGAAGTAGGTGAAGAAGCAGACATGTTGACGAAGAGCTGCCTACTTCTTCACTCTTATTAATAGTAGTAATTCTTTTCATATGTTTTAGGAATTCTTAATTTAATAAAGGAAAAATGAAAAGACAATTTTGTCTATTACAATATATTTTAATGAACGGCAAAAAGTTCAAATCACTTTTCTAAGGTTCTTCAGACTTTTGATATATTATAGATATAGATATAGATTATAGATTATAGATTATAGATTTATATATTTTAGGAATTCTTAATTTAATAAAGGAAAAGTGCGAAAAAGATAATTTTATCTTTTGCAATATATTTTAATGAAGGATAAAATTCAAAATCATTTTTCTAAAGGTCATCAGACTTTTAATATATTATAAATATAAATCATACATAGAGATTATAAATTATACATTATAGATATAGATTAGAGATTATAAATTATACATTATAGATATAGATTATAAATATAAATTATAGATTACCATAACATTGGAAACCACCATCCAAACAGAGGTAAACGAACAACACCGGCAACATACGACATACATACACCCAACACCAACTACACAATAGAAGCAACTAGCAACGACCCAACCTGATAAACCCAAAAATTCAAATTTCTCTCCTTCTCCTCGATAAGTGCTACGCATGAGGCTTAATATACCCAACTGATTTCTCCAAAATTTTCTCAAAAATCTAATCCCCAAATTTGAAAATTAAATTTGCATTGAAATAGTACAAATCCATCTCTTGCAACATTATCCTCTTCTTAAAGTTGCTTTCCCTCTCAAATTTCCCCCCAAAAGCCATTAGAATCAATAGGTTGTTTCTAGAATTCATCACTAGCTGCATTCTCATTCTTCGATAGGATGATAAGGGATGAAAAATAGCTCTTCATCTATTTTTTAATGATTGATCTCAGTCGTGGGATTCAATTTTTTTCCCAAAATCCCACATCAACGGAAGCCAAAAATTTGACCTTGGATTCCTTCTATAAATACCCTACTATTCCTATTAAATAGGAAGAGGTATTATTTAATAGCGAAGAACCCCAAAAATAAACGATCTTCTCTCAACCAAAAGTAATTCTAGTGCCAAGAAATTCGACAAGACTAGTTTGAGATCCTTGGACGAAGAGCTCTTAATTCTGGTTTGTCGCCCGCAAAAAGGTAAACCACTAACTTTGTTCTGTTTCCCCTTTTCGACTTCATTTTATTTTTTGATGTAACAATTAGTAGTTTGTCTGATTACTGGATATTACATAGTTTTGGCCTCATTTGCACTAAACATTGTTAGTGTTTGGTGAATTTGAGAGTTCTTGTTTTAAAATGATTCTAGATTTTAATGTTAGAATATTATGTCAGCCTTCTTGCTTTCTTTAGTGATGTTCATAATTAGAACTTTGTTTAGGCATCATTAAGCGGTTTAATAATGAAATCTTTCCTATGTTTTGAGGTTTACAAGTGCCTGAAAGGGTCGGTAGAGTTGGAAGAGTTGTCATAGTAATTCGCTTGATATTTAGGTGTATTTGACTAAAGAAGTAATTGACGTATTGGTACTGTGTGCAGCATATGTTGTCCTCATGTTTATTTGTGGAGTCTTAAATTCCTCACTATATTTTGCTTGCGACTGGCTCTTCCTTTGGATGTTGAACTGAATATCGTAAAAGTGTTCTTTGAAGATTAGTTATCGTGTCCAACTTGATTGATGAAATAAGAGTTTGCAACCTCTTTTGTGTTTCCCTCTTCATATTAATCGATTAATTGATACATTGTGATTGTTGGGTTGAAAGTATATGAAAAAGTATAAATGAAAAATGGAGGAAAAATGGTGGAGAAAAGAGAGACACTAATTTAGAAAGTGTACTCTCAAATTGGAAAGTTCACTCTTTCTTCCACATTGGTGGAAGAAGATAACTTGTGAGTGTTTAAGATAAGGAACACTTACTCCATATGGTAAGTGAGACAAGAAATAAGAGATGCCTTGTCGTTACTCGCTCGGCTTGGCTCCGGCTTCGGATTTGTCAAATGATCGATGAGATCTATCTTTTTGGACAAAGTTTATTTATCAGAAATTCAGTTCGAAAATACCAAAGGGAAAAATGCAACTTTTTTCAGTGTTTTGATACTCTATTTATATGCATGCATGCAAATTACGAAATAGTGTTTCGAAATAGTGCAGTGCTGAAACGAAGGGATGCAACCCTTCAACAAAATGACACACTGATTCATGAAATGGTATGCCTTTTCGGAAAAGGCATATTCTTTGGACGAACAGACGTATTCTTTGGACGAACAGACATGGCTTTTCAAGAAAGGTCACACCTTTTAAGTGAACCTTTGCCACTTTTCAGAAGAGACACATGTTGGCTATATAAACCTACTTTCATCCACAGGTTTAGGTATGAATTTTCTGAAATACAAACTCTCTTCTTGTGTTGAAAACTTCTATGTGATCTATCAAGCCTTTAAGTGATTTCGCTGAATCCAACAATTTGAGGTACCACTATTGTTCGGATTGAAGGTTATTTTATCTTGAGAGGAAGATTTCAAAACCCCGGGTACAGTGAGGGGAATTATTCCTTAAGGACACTCTGTGAATTCAGAGGACTTGGTCTTAAATTCTGTTTCATCTATTTTCTGAATCTTAACACACTTCTTAGATAGATTATTCATAATCTAGTGTTGAAGGTGTTACAGAACTTCATAAATGTTCTTGTCTCGGACTTGAACTAGTGTTGAAGTTCGTGTTTCTTATGTACAGATTTTTGTACCCGAATACATAAAAGATAACAATGTTAAGGAATATTTTTTTGCAGAATCTGTTTTGCTTGTTTTTGGAAATTAAAGCTTTAAGCTTTCTACTCCGTTTGATCTTAACTAGTGATTCGAAGACATAAAATCTTTATCAAAGCTTAAAGATCATTTGGTTGACGATTGGAAGTCATAAAAACTTCATCGTTAAGTAGAAACAAGAAGAAAAGTTTTAAGTTGCTTAACTTTATAAATAGTATTCTAAAAATACTAAATTTTATTTTCTTGTGGTGACAGGAAAAATGACTAACAAAAGTCAAATTCAAGATGCGGCTAGGACTGTGGGGGAAACTAGTATTTCCTCGATAAGTCGAACAAATGCTCTGCAACCAATGGCGCCTGCGGAGAAGCCCGAAAAATTTGCGAGCATTGAATTTAAGCGACGACAGCAAAAGATATTGTTTTACCTACCACTCTATGCCTTCAAAGGTTCACTAGTGAGGATGCTCCTGAGGTGCCCGAGGGAACCTCGGACAAAGAGCATTTCATGATTGTAGAGGCTTGGAAGCACTCATACTTCATTTGCAAGAATTATATCTTGAGTGGTCTCCAAGACGACCTCTATAATATTTATAGTAGACCTAAGACATCGGAAGAATTGTGGGGGGCACTAGAATGAAAATATAAGACAGAGGATGCGGGAATTAAGAAATTCTTTGTTGCAAGGTTCCTGGAATTTAAAATGATAGATAGCAAATTGGTTGTCTCTCAAGTGCAGGAGTTGCAAGTAATCATTCACGATCTCCTAGCGAAAGGTATATCTTTGAAGAATACCTTAGTTGAACAAATTGAAAATGTTCTTAGTACTCACATAAACTATTTTATAGGTTTGATTGTGAATGATACATTTCAAGTAGCAGCGATCATTGAGAAGCTACCACCTATGTGGAAAGACTTCAAAAACTACTTGAAGCACAAACGCAAGGAGATGACTGTCCAAGATCTTATTTTTCGACTACGTATTGAAGAGGATAATAAAGCTATCGAGAGAAGGTCAAAAGGGAATTTTGTAATTAATGGAGCACATATTATGGAAGATGACCAAAATAGTTCTAAGAAAAGGAAGAAATTGAATAAGGAAGCAATCAACCCAAGAAGAAATTCAAGGGAAAGTTCTTCAACCGTGACAAAATTGGTCATAAGTCCATGGATTGTCGTGTCCGTAAGAAAGGCAAGAAAAAGGACCAAGCTAATATGGTTGAGTCCAACAAAGAATGTGATAATCTGTGTGCTATGTTCTTAGAATGCAACTTGGTAGGGAATCCTTGTGAGTGGTGAATAGATTCTAGTGTTACCCTCCATGTTTGTGCTAACAAAGAGTTGTTTTAGTCATTTGGTTTGGCTCAAGTAGAAGAAATGATCTACATAGCGAACTCCGTTATGGCTAAGGTAGAAGTAACAGAAAAAGTGGGCTTGAAAATAACTTCAGGAAAGTTCTTGACACTTAACAATGTCTTGTATGTTTCGGAGTTACGTAGGAACTTAATTTCTATTTCACTTCTAGACAAGAACGGATTCAAATATGTAACCATTTTTGAAAAAATTATAATTAGCAAAGGAGAAGTGTATGTAGGAAAAGGTTATCTCACCGAGGGCTTTTATAAGATGAATGTTGAAATAAATAACAAAAAATCAAAATTATCTTACTTGTTTGAGTCTTATAATTTGTGGCATGAACGTTTAGACCATGTTAATTACAAAATGTTACGAAAACTGATTAACTTAGAGGTTTTGCCAAACTTTGAGTGCAATAAATTAAAGTGTCAAACGTGTATGGAATCAAAGTATGCAAAGCATCCTTGTAAGTCCGTTGAAAGAAATTTCAATCCCTTAGACTTAATACACACTAACATTTGTGATATGAAGTCAACATCATCATGTGGTGGGAAAAAGTATTTCATAACTTTTATTGACAATTGCACTAGATACAGTTACATCTACTTGCTAAATAGTAAGGATGAAGCAATAGATGCGTTTAGGCAATACAAAACTAAAGTAGAAAATTAGTTAGAGAAAAAGATAAAAATGATAAGAATTGATAGGGGTGGAGAATATGAATCCCCCTTCGCCGAAATATGTGTAGAGAATAGAATCGTCCATCAAACTACAACCCAGTATTCACCTCAATCTAATTAAATTGAAAAAAGTAAAACCCGAATGTTGAAGGAAATAATGAATGGCTTACTTATAAGTTTCGGCTTACCGCAAAACTTGTGGGGGAAAGCTATCTTTACAGCCAATCATATAGTCAATAGAATTCCTCATAGTAAGACACAATCAATTCCTTATGAAAAATGGAAAGGAAGAAAACTCAACTTGAAATATTTTAAAGTGTGGGAGTGTCTAGCAAAGGTCCAAGTTCCTATGCCTAAAAGGGTTAAGATAGGACCTATGACTGTGGACTGCGTGTTCATAGGATATGCTAAAAGCAGTAAAGAATGTCGATTTTTGATTCATAAATCCGAACATCCGAATATAAATGAAAATATGGTAATTGAATCAGATAATGCTGAATTCTTTGAAAACATTTACCCGTATAAAACTAGATATGAACAGTCTAGTGGAGGGTCTAAATGACCTCGAGATGAACCAAGTAAGAATGTACATAAAGAAGAGAATCTAAGACGTAGTATACGTTAAAGAACTTCTACTATGTTTGGATCATATTTTGTAATATTTCTCGTAGAAAATGAGCCTCAAATATTTAAAGAAGCGATGTCGTCGTTAGACTCATCCTTTTGGAAAGAGGCAGTCAATAGTGAGATTGATTCAATCTTAAGCAACCGTACGTGGAAATTGGTTGATCTTCCTCCTGAAAATAAACCTTTAGGTTCTAAATGGATCTTCAAAAGGAAAATGAAAGCGGATGGTACTATTGACAAATACAAGGCGAGACTTGTAGTAAAAGGCTTTAAGCAAAAAGAAGGTCTTGATTACTTTGATACATACTCGCCAGTAACAAGGGTAGCATCGATTCAAATGTTAATTGCCTTGGCTGTGGTATATGGTCTTGAAATCCACCAAATGGATGTGAAAACTGCATTCTTAAATAGAGAATTGGAGAAAGAAATTTACATAGAACAGCCTGAGGGTTTAGTGGTTCCGGGAAAAAAGAATAAGGTGTGTAAACTTATTAAGTCATTGTATGGACTAAAGTAAACACCTAAACAATGTCATGCAAAGTTTGAACAAACCATGTTGGCAAACGGGTTCAAAATAAATGAATGTGATAAATGTGTTTATATTAGAAACACTCCAAATCACCAAGTCATTGTGTGTTTATATGTAGATGATGTGTTGATCATCAGTAGAGACATTTCTGACATAAATTTAACGAAACTAATGCTCGAGAGTAAGTTCGATATAAAAGACCTTGGAGTTGTGGATATGATCTTAGGAATAAGAATCCATAGAACTCTACAAGGGTTAGCATTGTCACAGTCTCATTATATCGAAAATGTACTTGAAAAATTCAAGTATATGAAATTCGGTATTGCCAAGACTTCATTGGATGTGAGCTTTGCACTTCGAAAGAATGAAAGTAAAGTGACTCACAATTGGAGTACGCAAGAGTATTGGGATATTTAATGTATATAATGAACTATACACGATCAGACATAGCATGCACTATTAGTAAATTTAGTCAGTACACGAGTAATCCCAACAAAACTCATTGGATGTCAATGAAAAGAGTTTTAGGGTATCTTAAATATACTCAAGGCTATGCCTTGCATTATAATAAATATTCCGTGGTACTCGAAGGATATAGTGATGCAAATTGGATCACCGAAACGAATGAAGTAAAATCCACAAGTGGATATTTATTTACTATCGGTGGAGGAACAGTCTCTTGGAAATCATCCAAATAGATTTGTATTGCTCGCTCTACAATGAAATCTGAATTTATCGCAATAGATAAAGCTGGTGAAGAGGCAGAATGGATCCAGAATTTCTTGGAAGATATTCCTTATTAGCCCAAACCAGTGGCACCAGTATGCATGCACTGTGATAGACAAACGACAATAGGTAGGGCAGGGAGCATGATGTACAACGATAAATCTCATCACATACGACGGAGACATAATACCTTTAGGAAACTTCTCTCTAGTGAAATTATCACTGTTGACTATGTTAAGTCAAAGGATAATATGTCGAATCCACTTACCAAAGGCCTATCTAGAGAAGGAGTGAAAAAGACATCCAAGGGAATGGGTTTAAGGCCTAGGAAAAGTCAGCATGACGGTAACTCTACCTAGCAGACTGGAGATCCCAAGAGCAAGGTTCAAGGAGATCAAACAAAGTTATGTCTGACAGGTTTAACATTGTCAATTACCCAACCCATTTTCATGATGTAGACAATGTTTAGTAAACAAGGATAAGACTTACGGTGAAAAGTCTTTTAATGATTATCTAAATTTGGCAGATTTGACCAAATAGTTTAATCTATAGGATTGAACGTTTAGAAATTACCTATGTGAGGGTGAAGTGGAAGCCACTTCAAGGAGAATGTTGGTAGAGGCCTATTCTCTAAGCTCTCATGAAACCGGGACGTGTTCATGGCTGAAAAGAATAAAACTGTGAGAACCGTAAATGGTAAAAGGCCGGTTCTGTGACATGTGTTGTCTAGGTGTACACTAAAGCTCGACGGTTCAAAGATATCAAATCTATCAATTGATCGAGTGCATCCGATGCATGTTCACGACGGAAATTTCAAAAGAAAACCCACTTAGCCAAATGCAATCAGTCTTTACTTGATGATCATATACTTGTCCATAAAAATTTACGAAAAAATAGTCATTTTCCATTCATGTGGGGGATTGTTGGGTTCAAAGTATATGAAAAAGTATGAATAAAAATAGAGGAAAAATGATGGAGAGAAGGGAGACACTAATTTAGAAAGTGTACTCCTAAATTGGAAAGTTTACTCTTTCTCCCACATTGGTGAAAGAAGAGAACTTGTGAGTGTTTAAAATAAGGAACACTTGCTCCACATAGTAAGTGGGGAAAGAAATAAGAGATGCCTCACGCTGTCGTCGTCGTTGCTCGCTCGGCTCCGCTTCGTCTTCGACTTCAAATTTGGATTTGGATTTTGAATTTGGAAAATGATCGATCAATGAGATCTATGTTTTTGGACAAAGTTTATTAGACAAAAATTTAGTTCAAAAATACCAAAGGGAAAAACACAACTTTTTTTTGTGTTTTGATACTCCATTTATATGCATGCATGCAGATTCCGAAACAGTGTTTCAAAACAGTGCAATACTGAAATGAAGGGATGCAACCCTTCAACGGAATGACACACTGATTCATGAAATGGTATGCCTGTTCGAAAAAGGCATATTTTTTGGACGAATAGACATGACTTTTCTAGAAAGGTCACACCTTTTAAGTGAACCATTGCCACTTTTCAAAAGAGGCACATGTTGGCTATATAAACCTGCTTTCATCCACAAGTTTATGTACGAATTTTCTGAAATACAAACTCTCTTCTTGTCTTGAAAAACTTCTGTGTGATCTATCAAACCGTTAAGTGAGTTCGCTGAATCCAACAATTTGAGGTACCGCTATAGTTCGGATTGAAGGTTATTTTATCCTAGGAGGAAGATTCCAAAACCTCGGGTACAGTGAAGGAAATTATTCCTTAAGGACACTCCGTAAATTCGGAGGACTTGATCTTAAATTCTTTTTCATCTCTTTTCTGAATCTTAACACACTTCTTAGATAGATTATTCGTAATCTAGTGTTGAAGGTGTTACAGAACTTCATAAGTGTTCTTGTCTTGGACTTAAACTAGTGTTGAAGTTCATGTTTCTTATATACAGATTCTTGTACCCTAATACATAAAAGATAACAGTGATTTGGGTGACATCGAACGTTAATTCCCTCTTTTGTTGAGAGTGTATTCAGAAAAGGTGAAGAAAAGATTAGAATTAGATGAGCTCTCAGGAGAACTTCGAGTATATTAACTTGGTTTCTTTCGATGCTCCTAAGCCCAAGACCTTCCGTCACCTTTTAATCTCTATGGTAAGATTTATCTCAACGCACTTTTTTTTCTCTTTGTTAAGTTTGTTGTATGTAGTAACCAAATAATAGCTCTTTTTTTATGTAAAAAATGTTCCTGCCTCTTCATCACATGTTGTTTACTTTTTGTAAACAATAAATAGTCAATTATTTAAATTGCATATTAAGATGTCTTTTTCAGTTTGTTTTCCCCGTTGTATGTATTATGACTCAGGTAACACGGAGTATTACTTTGATTTGTTTTTTTAGTGTATTGGTTTCCTTTCAATCTTAGATATTTTGTGCAATTCTTGTTTAGCTAGATACTAATCTTTATTTTCTTTTGGCATGAACCTCCTCGCGACGAGTCCAAATGGACTTCTCCTGCATTTTCTTGGGGACCAAGTCCCGTTCTCTCGAGATAAAATCCTTGTCATGTCCCAAAATGGACTAATTTTGAAGAAAGCAAGGCTATATACACGGATATACAATAGATATATGCAGATATTTGAGAAGAATGAGAAAAGAGAAGTTGATACATGGGTGGAGAACCAAAAGATGTGTATCATGACTGAATATCAAGTATACAGAAAACGTGAAGAAAAGGGTTATTGATATACACTGCAGAAATGGATCAAAGTCCACAAATATTCAGCTCAAGAGCTGGGCAGATTCTAAATAGGCTAGATAAAGGGCTCAAGCTTTAAGATTCTTCATTTATTCTTGTAATTCACACTTGATTTTGTAGTTAATTTTTATGATTTTGGTTAATCTAGATAAATTTTCTAAGTATCGTCATTTTTTATTTTATTTTGATTTTTTATTTATTTAATATTCATCACTTTTAATTTGTTTTCAAACCTTAAATAAAAATAAATTCGTTATTCCTCTTGAGAATGAATCTTTCTAAAAATGAATATTTTAATGATAAGACTACATTTTCTTTATTTATGTGTTATGTAGTTTTATTTTGACTAAAGGAAATTCTTTTTCAAAATTTGAACTTTCCATGATTAACTAAACTAGTCTAGAATATGCGCGTTACACGTGTATTTCATGCTAATCACTAAAATTGTATATAAAAACTAATAGTTAAAAGGTAGCAATTTACATTAACATAAATGAATTAGCAAAAAAATATTTTAAAATAAATGTTATATCTATTTAATAAATGATATAAATAAATATTGTGTAGTATATAATTAACTTTAAAATTCTAAATATTAGTAATATTTTTTTACTTAATTTATGTAAGAAAAGATTTAATAAATCAATCAAGTTTGCTTTGCAATCTCCTTGTAACTCGACAAAAAGAAAACGTCTTATTCTTTCTCTTAGGCCAGTCTTTTCTCACTTCCTTCACGACAACCTCCACGATCTTTCTTCCACCCCATCTTTGTTCTTCTCCTTAATCCGTTTATTTTATGGTAGATCTGACTAACTTGTATACAAGTCATGGGTTGAAGTACACAATGATAGCTACTTTATAAAATCAAGTACTTGTTTGATAATTCATTATTAAGCATTTTACGCATGATCAATACCATAGAAAAAATTAATTTAACCACGAGCATCATTAATAATCCATCAATAAATTCACATGTGATTTGTTTTTTTTTGATAATTCATTACTAATTTGTTGCTAAACGGAATTAAAAAAAAATCTTTTTGAGGTGAAATAACTTATATATAAAACAAAATTAAAAGTTCTCATTTGTTAGAATAAGTGTAAACAAAAAAATTTTGGCCATCAGCAAAATATTGTTAGTGTCTTTAACCCTTATAAATTTCACATAAATAGATTAATTTTATTTCTTAATATATATTTATAAATAGATACTTAGTTATTCCCTTAATATGCCAAGAAATTTTGATAATTAAATCCTAAAATCATTCACAAGTACAAATCTTGTATGAGTCCTTTTTCTTCTGTCTTTAAGAGTTCGTGTCCTTTTAAAAAAAAATCAAAGAAACTTAAAATTCTGATATTTTTTTCAATTGGGCGAAGTGCTCATAATTGTCATAGGAAATTTTTTCGGAAAAAAGTTTATTTGTAGGCAAAAAAGTCCAATCCCATTAAATCGACAAAAATTCAAATTTTTAATTAACACTCTAAGTTATTCTTATAGGAAAAAAAGAAGATGATAAGATTAGCATAAATACAAATACTTAATAAATATATTAACATAAAACGGCTTGTAAAGTGAAGTACTCTTACAAAATCAAATATATATTTATAAAAAAAATCGTAAATCCTATTAAATAGGTAAATACAAACTTTTAATTTTTTCTTAAAAATTTTAAGTAATTTATAAAAGTCAAAAAATTTTCCTTCGAATATGAAAGATAATTTTCAACAAGAAAACAATTACCACAAAGAAAAAATCTAATTATGATTAAAAATTAAATCATACACTCACCAATAAAACTCTTAAATTTGACAAAAAAACATAAAATTAATCAAAAAATAGTTAATAAATATTATAATATATAAGTACCTCTTGAATTATTAAAGTGTCGTGCATGTATGTGAAGGCCTTCCTCATTGGAGTTTTCATTGATGATTAATAGTTCGAAATAAAATTTCCTTTTTCTGGAAAAATGCATTGGCATCTTTATGTTAATTTTGTGTATTAGGTTAGATTTTAGAAGTTTATATAGGTCAAACTAAATATGGTTTACATCTTTGATGTAGTTTGTGAAGTTGTGAATTTTCTCGTAAAATGTGGTTTACATCTTTGGTGGGGTTTGCAAGGTTGTGAATTTTCTATAAAATTTAAGAAAATAATTATAACTTGTAGACGATTTAATCCATCAAAATCTGAGTTTCTACTTTCCAACATTTACAAAACTTCTTCTTTGGCCCTTGCCAATCTTGATATCTGCTCAACCACAACAGAGTCCATAGGAGCAACACTAATGTAGTTTTTGCGAATAGCTTGCGTTCTCCAATGGCTTGCTCATTCCGATGTCCTTGTCTTTTTTATTTCCTTCATTCTTCTGTTCCTCTCTATTGGGAAAAATATTGAATTAGTATTACATAAAAAAGAAAACCGACATGTATTAGATAGGAAAGACTAAGGGAAGTAATGTGCATTTCTAGAAAAAACATTATAGTCTGTAATTTGGCTACAGTTCTCCAATTCTTAAGAAAATTAATTTATCTTCATCTCAGAGTTTAAATTGATTGGAGAGCTTCGGTAAGATGTTGAGCTTATTTCCTTTGAAGTTCAAATATCTTTCTACCTTCTTCATAACTACCAAAAATAGTCTGAGAGCTCACATTACAACTCAATTTCTTCCCTACATAGAATGAGGAATATAAATACTTAGAGAATCACAAAGTTTGATGATTCAAATCTAAGTCAAATATTTTACCATCTCTAGATCCCACTTAATGAAATTTCATTAGATATATCATTCAATTTTATCACCTCCTCAATAGCATTGGCTATGAAGAATATAAAGAGAGTTGATTTATCGCATGAGATGCCAACGCCAAGTTTAGTGACTCTACTTACATCATGTGTGTTACGAACTCATCCAAGTTAACATTTTCAATTATCAAGCTTACGTTATTTCTCTAATCCTAAGCTATAGTCTAAACCTGCCCCATGTATAAGCATTGAGCTCAAGTACCATCTGTACGCATTTCAATATGCATTCCATGTTTTTATTCTAATCCTATTGTGGAAAGTGTATTCTGTCCTATCACTACATCAAAAATGATCTCTAGCAGCAATTAATTAACAAAGATAGCTTAATTGTTGCTAAAAGATTTTTGAGACATTTATCAGTGATAAATACATTAGGCTCTCTTTGTAAATGTCCCTAAACCCTATAGTAACATTGAATCAAAGTCTTGATATTTAAGACCACGAGCATTCATGATACAGTACTTTACAATATTAAAAATTGACCACAAAAGAACTGCTTAATGGACAAACTAAAGAACATTCAATGCAAATAATAAACTTTCTAGAAGGTTTTGATTTTGTATTTGAGTGCAAACTAAAAGCCTTTAACACATGGCCTTCTGAATAAAATGGAAGGGGAGTTCAAATCCTAGCACTATATTATCGAACCTCCAAATCCTAGCACAATATTATCGAACCTCATTATTAGAAACCTTTTTCTTTATTTTTCACAATCATGGTTCTTTTATCCAACATGCTGATCCTCCATGACTTTAATCCTTCTTTAAGATAATAGTATATGTAAAATTATAATAATTTATGTCTGCATATACTTAACATAATGGCGTAATTATGTTGATAAATTTGGAAATTGAACTTACTTCGTGGGAATGGGATATTCTGGAAAGAATTTTAATAACGTCACTATGATGAAGCACACTATCCACGTAGAGGTAACGATAAGATGTTGAAGGGGTCTCTTAGAGAAGTATGTGAGCTAGAGCCACATCTTTAACATGGACATATGCTTAAACTAAATTGGCATACGTTTTAGATGACCCAGTCTGGTACTTGAGGATGTGAAGATTGATCAACTATGTAATAAACTTGCAAATCTCACTCCAAAATGGTAAAAAAATTACAGAAAGTATTATCCAAGTAAAGCATGTCAATGTACCATCATAGCTTTAAGTAGCATGGTCCTTCTTGTTTTTGCTATTTCACTTGTGCACCCTCAACAAAAATCCCTGTATAGTGTGTGCAACCAAATTTACCACGAAATAGATACTTACTGCTCCTGTAATATGCTTAAAATTTAGCAGAAGAAATTTCACAAAATCAAAGCATCAACACTCAATTCATTCAATAACTCGAATTGATTTGCTAGAGAAGAGAACAACAATCCCAAAATTAATTTACAAAGTTCAATCAACTTAGACTGTAAACACTTTTAACATTTAAAATCATAAGTTGTAGTATGAAGAAATGGAAGCAATAGCATATCGGTAATACCAACAACAAAAACGAACATGATCGACTCTCATCATCATCTTTGGTTGCTTTTGAGAAAGTTTTGTATAAATATAGAAATTGTTTTTAGAGTTTTAGTCGGACTATTCAGCAACTAATCAGATTTTAACCTAATTTGGGTTCTTCATGTCTTTAATCTACTCTTGTGGAAATTTAATTAAAATATATGTTAGGACTCTTTCCATTTATTCTTTTTACTAGGCAAGTGTACGTGCTTTGCACGTGTGTCACATTAATTAATAATAAAGTTATGAAATAAAAATTAAAATAGTGCAAATTATACTGCATAAATGTAATATCAAATTACTTTCGTATAAATCAATAACAAATTCTTTGACTATATGAACATTTTCATATCATATATAAAAATGAGCATGTTTTTTGTGGTTAACTGAAAAATAGAACCGTTCAGGACCTAAATCGATAAGAAATATCTTATTGATTGGTTATTAATTTAGCATGTTTAGAAATCAAAAACTAATAAATCGAATCGATAATACATAAAATCGAACTATAAACCTACCGATGAGCACTCCGTAATTGTTATCATAGAAGTCTTTGTGTTCATAATTCAAAATAGAAAAGAATGCAAGAAAAATTTATTTGTAGTTCAAATAGAAAATATAAATAAAGACTTTAAAACCAGATGGAGCTCAAAGTATTCTTTTTTTTTAACCCAATATATATCCTATTACCTTAAAAAAATGCATAAAAACTATGAAATTCTTTTGAAAGGAGCAAACTTGTGGCAACAAAAAAGAGAATCACCATTCTCATAATATAAACCTTAATTTTTAGGAAGATAAACATTTCATTTTTCTAGCTACTTCATTCGGCAACAACACACTTGTCTTCTCTAATTTTCGATAAGAAAATTTCAATTGGAAGAAAAGCACAAGAAATTGTTGAAAGGGAATAAACCATTGTCAATTGCTGATTGCGTATAATTCCTAAAAAAAAAAACCTTTAAATTTATCTATGATGATGATGAATGAAAGAATACGACTTTAATCATAATCAAGATAAGAAGAAAAGTATAGCCGAAGAAGTGGTGACTTTTCTGTGTTAAAGTTTGACCAAACTATTATTTAAATAAAATTATAGAAATTATTTTCATATATATAAGGTAAAATTCTAATTGATTTAATAGTTCAAAACCTTTTTCTTAAAGAAGGAAATTATCTAAATATGATAAAATTTTATAAATTATTTATCAATATTAAAATAATATGAATTTCAAACACAGATTTTTATTTTTTTTTACTTTTTTCTTCAAGATGTGTATGTTTTGCTTTTTTATTTAACTTTGTATGTTTTCTTTTATTTAAATAAAGTGGCCTTCTTGGCTTTTTTTTTTCTAAAGAAAATAACTCATATATATGATTCCTAAAAGTTAGAAAAAGTGCCACATTGAAATATCAATTTTATCAACTTAATAATCATATATTCTTAGGATTAGTTTGCATTTAACCTATATTTTTCTCTTGTAACAAATTTTAAAACTTGTTAATGTTTAAAATAATTTTTTTCTTACCGTATATTGTAGGACGCCTTAATTTTAAAAATATCTAATGCCAAAAAAGGTTTCATATATGATAAATAAAAAACGCAATTACATTTTGTCTATATATATGTGTGTGTGTTTGTACGTACTAATGCATAGATGACTTTCGAAAATTATAAAAATAACATTAGATAATATATTTAAATAATAAGTATTTGAATATTTATAGATTTTGTGTATGAAATATTAGCCTATAATGCCTAAATTATTTCAGATGTGACATAAATTGTTAAAAAAATAATCATGTTAACATTATGAAAAAACATTAATATATAAAAAATAGTGCAAGTTATCGATTTTTTAATTAATGCAAGAATAAAAAATAACTAAAATTAACTATATTTAAAAGGGATAATTATGAGTAGATATTTACATGTATTTACTATTTATATTTTAAAAGTTATTACTTATTAAAAAAATATATTTACTTTTTGTAAACAATGAATATAAAGATTTAGTATATTTAAGCCCAAAATATTAGTGTCATAATTAAATATTTATTTTTAAATGCTAGGAATGGGTTCTACACATACGTCTCAAATCAATCATTCATATATATAATTATTAGAAAGTGCCAATTAACTTTAAAATAAATGAATCCTTTGGATGACTCTAATTTTGACTTATATACAAAAGAAAAAATGAAAAATAGATAACAGACAGGAAGTTTGGAAATCCCAATTTTGAACTACTATTTTGAATGAAAAAACATGATTTCAAGTTGCAAAACATCATCTATTAGAGAAAGATATTTAAATTGATAATAGAAATTAAAATTTCCTCTGAAAAGATTATTTAATCATATTTTGTATGTGTGATAATCATTAGAGCCTGTATCAAAAAGGAAAAAAGACAATCATTATTAATAAATATAATGATATGTTAAATCTCATGATTTATTCACAACTAAAATAATTGCATATAAGCAAAAATCTAAAAGAGAATTCATATACCGACGAAGATTAGAAAATCCTAAAGAATACAAGGAGAAAACTTTAATTAATCATTAATCAAAATCAAAACAAAAATAAGAAGAATAAGAAGCAAAAATAGAAGTAGAAGAATTACACATATTTTTGTAATAAAAGTTGATCAAATAGCTACTTAAATAGAATTATAGAAATTCTTTTTTTTTATATAAGGTAAATTCTAATTGATTTAGAAGTATTAAATATTATTATTTTTTATCTAAATAAAATCTAATTTTTTATTTCAATGCATATGATTTTTTTAAAAAATATATTTTGATTCTGAAAAAACTTTCCTTAAAAATTTTTGTAACAATTAATGTTTCCATAAAATTTTTTGTAGCAATTAATGTTTTCTTTCCGATGCGTTTTTTCTCAACCATAAATTTTGGTTCTTAAATTTTGTTTTCCTTTGCATGAATAGTTTTTACCCTAAAAAGTTGCATATAACTCCTAACAAAAAATTTACACATTATATTTAATTCCTTTTAGGTATAAAATTCTTTTCTTTTTGTATCCTAAATAATTGAGAATAATTTAATGTTAATTATTGAAAAAAAAGTGAAAATACGATTTTGTTTATTGTGGGTTGTTTTAATGAAGGACAAAAAGTTCAAATCACTTTTCTAAAAGTCTTCACACTTTTAATATATTATAGATTATAGATATAGATTGTAGATATATTTAATATAATAATTTAAAAAAAAAAAAGAAGAGAAAGGACGATTATATGTAATTTAAATAGAATATGCGAAAAGATGATTTTTTCTAAAGGGGAGACTTTTAATGAAGGGCAAAAAATTCAAACGTGATTTATAAGGTCCTTCACACTTTTAATATAAATAGTTTAGGTGTACGCGCCTTGTGCGTGTACCTCACTTTAAAATATTTTTCAAAGTTCATCTACATTCATCTAACATCTGTAAATTGCAACAAAATAATACAATAATAGAGACATTAAAATAATACAATTAAATCTAATCTTTACTCACAAAAAGTTTTCTCAAAGTCGTCTGACACTCATTTACCACCTGTAAACAATAACAAAATAATATGATAATAGAGATATAAAAATAATACAACTAAACTTAACCATTACATAAAAGAAATCCTCAAAGCCGACCAATATTTAGCTATCACTTGTAAACTGCAACAAAATAATAAGATAAAAGTGATATCAAAACAATACAATTAAATTTAAATTTTACACACAAAAATTTTTCAAAGCCGATCGAGATTCATCTACGAACTGTAAACAAATAGAGATATTACGATAATACAGTTAAGTCTAACCTTTACCTAAAAAAAAATTTCAAAGCCAACCCGCATTCATCTAACATCTGTAAAATAAAACAATAAGATAATAAAAATTTCAAAATAATACAATTAAACCTAACCTTTACACAATAAATTCTTCAAAGCCAACCGACATTCACCTACGACCTGTAAACTATAAAAAAAAATATAATAGTGATCACAAAGCTTCGATTTTGATCCAACTAATTCTTGTCTGAGCAAAATTTTGAACCTAAAGAATGATTTTGAATGAAAACAAAAAAATAAGCTTCTATTATGCTAACAAAAATGGTGAATAAGTTGAGGGTTAGAAAATCAAGCATCTACCAATCTAGACATGCAATCGAATCAAGTTAGATGAGCATCAATTATATTCTCCCAATAGGCAAACCGTTTTGTTTTCTATTTTAACGTTCAATTCAATATTTATAGAAGTATTTTTTAATTAATAAAGACCTATTTTAGGAGTATTTTTCTAATTGAACAATAGAAAAAAAATATATTAATTAATTTCCGTACCATATATTTGAAGAGTCTTATATATTTTAGGAAGTCTAGTAGAAAAAAATATTAATTAATTCTCCTAACATATATTTTAAGAGTATCATATATTTTAGGAAGTCTAGTTAATATAATAAAAAATAATTAAATAATAAATTTTAAAAAGTAGTGAAAAGACAATTTTGTTCTTTTAATGAAGGGCAAAAAGTTCAAATCACATTTCTAATGGTCTTCATACTTTTAATATATTATAGATATAGATTTCCTTAATGGAGTCCTATTTTAGGAGTATTTTTATAATTAAACAATAGAAATAAAAAATATTAATTAATTCTCCTACCATATAGTTTAGGAGTCTCATATATTTTAGAAAGTCTAGAAATAAAAATATTAATTAATTCTCCTACCATATATTTTAGGAGTCCCACATATTTTAGGGAGTTTAGTTAATATAATAATTAAATAATAAATTCAAAAAATAGTGAAAAGATAATTTTGTCTAAAGAAAGTCTTTTAATGAAGGGTAAAAAGTTCAAATCACTTTTCTAAGGGTCTTCACACTTTTAATATATTATAGATAGAGATAGAGATATTGCTTAATTTATCTTAACTTAATATTTTTATTTAACCTTCCTATTTGTCAAAAATTGGTACCTCTGTTAAATTTTGTCTAAAATTGACGTCATCTTCCCTTTTCATAAAATAATTGGTTTTCAAAATTTGAAAAAAATCTAGCTTAGTTTTCCTTAACAAATTTTTTTTTCTCTTAAGCTAAATAGACTAGTTTTAAAAATAGAGTAAATGTCGTATTTGAAAAAAAAATGAATTTCAAGATTTTACAAAGTTAGCCATATTTTTAACATTAGTCAAATTGGTCAATTTCTCTTCTGGTTAATTATTTTTAACGGACACTCTTGAGGGCCTTAAAAACCTTCTCAAGGTGTTCCCTGAGTCCTTACTGATTTTCTCTAATTTTAAAGATTTGTTTCTGTTTTTAAGTCTTTAAAATATTTTTAGTTTTTCTTGACATTTTCAAAAAATCATGTGGTGATTCTTTATTTTTTCTTAAATTGTTACAAAATTTTCTTTAGAGTTTTGAAGTAGTTTAAAAAGTCAAAACTAAATGTCTTTCCACCCTTTAAAATGGAATGAATAAAACAAGACAAGCGCGAGGCTTGTTTTGTTCTTGCCTTATTATCCCCAAGAATGAGGGCTTCTATACTTAAGAACAAGAAATTTTCTTTCCCACACCAATTTATGAGAACATTCCTTTTATAAAGTGAATGCACACTTTTCTTTTTCCTTTTATTTTTCATCTATTTTCACTTAGAACCCAACAGATAAAATTAAGGGGAAAGGATAGAAACAACAATTCAAATTAAACTATTTCCACGGAAATGACAATGGAATTTAAATTTACTTTCTAGCCATTTTAATTTGCAGGATTGTTCTATACCATTTCTACACACGTTCTATACAGTTTCTATACATATCTTATACATATAAATATTTTATACGAAAATTATACAATTTTGATACACAATTTATACAATAATTGAACTTTTTTTTTTATAAATTTTATACACTAATTATATAATTATTATACAGTTTATATATAGTTTTTTTTATATATTTTTGTGCACATACATATTTGACAGAACTATATAATTTCTATACATATATCTTATATAGATACATATTCTATATAACAATTATAGCGTTTTTATATAATTCTATTTAATTATTATTTTTAAACAATAAAAAAAACAGAATATTTTAAAATTAAAAAATTTATAGAAAAAAAACTGAAATATTTTTAAAAGGGGCGAATGGCCTAAGTTGAAAATTGCATCGGCATTGTATATGGATTGTATCAATATTGTATATTGTCTACATCTGAACTACATGGGCCAAAGTGGCCCAAATTAGAAAGAGAAAAGGGCACTCTATAACACTTTTTAAAACAAATAGCCTATAATACCCCGAGAAGTTTTTCGTTGAAATTTTGTGCGTAAACGTGTTGGGTTCTATCTTCTATAATGAATTATAAATTTTCCGTGTGGAATGTCTTAGATTATGACCCACCATTACGTAGAGTATCGAATACGCTTTCCAACGATATGTGGATCATTCAAAATGGACACCCGAGCGACGAGTTATGAACATTCCGATCGAACCGTGAGTAGTAGTGAACAGTAAAACGTGCAGCAAAAAGTACCGAGGCCTGAAGTATTTTTGCTCCAACTTTAAACGATCATAACTCCTTGTACATAATGATATGGGTGATCTACTATATATCAACGAAAAGATCTGTGAGTCCTCTTTCCAATGAAATTGGTTTCATCCAATTTGTCTATCGGAGCAAAAAAGTTATGGTCGATCTACTTCAGCCTACCAAAAGTGAATTTTTTGGTCAACTTCAAATGATCATAACTCATCGCACACAATGATCTGGGTTAGATACTATATATCAACGGAAAGATATGAGAGTCCTCTTTCTAATGAAATTGGTTTCATCCAATTTGGATATCATAGTAAAACGTTATGGTTGATCTACTTCAGACTATCAAAATAGTCCACCAAAGGATAGATTCGAGAATTATTTGATTTTTAGGGGCGTTTTGGTCATTTCTCCTGACCTAAAATCCATCCAAACTCTATATTAAAGCCTATTAGAATCATTATATGTTATATTTCATCAAATTCCCTCAAAAAGAAAACCATAAGCTTCTATATCCAACTTCAAGAACCTCCAAAGTTCACTATTAATTCTACAAATTTATTTAAGATTCCAAGTTCCTAGTTCAAGAACTTCAAGAACCTCCAAAGTTCACCATTAATTCTTCAAATTTATTCAAGATTCCAAGTTCCTCGTTCAAAAACTTCAAGAACCATCATTCAAAAGCACGATTAACATCTCAAAAATGAGTATCGATCTAAAGTTCATCATTCAAGGTATGTGGAGTTTTTCAACAAGAACTCTCTTTCGTTCTTTTGCCCAAAAGTAATTTTCTTTATAAAGGAATGATTTTTATTTAATTTTTTACGAATTTGAAGTATGAACCTATATCTTATGATGATTATTATGAAATTTTGATGTTTATAATTTTGAAAGATGAATTTACTTGTGTGGAGATATAAAGCATGAATCTTGAATGATATTTATCATGATTTTGATATTTGGGTCATAAATCCCCATTGGAAATTGTATTTTTTTGAGAAAGTGTGTGTTATAAGCACGTTGATGTTGAATATTTGTGATATTTTGAATGATTTGACCTTTTGGTCTTAATGGAGTTGTTTTGAACTCGAGTGTGAAAGAAATTCATAACGTGGTTGATTTTGATAGATGGAAATCATGATGGATCCCAATGTATATTTATATATTACTGAAATTATTTTGTTATGGATTGTCTTTGAAATGATATGAGCTAAGTCCGAGAGAAATCTTTAGCACCGAGTGGGAGGTATAAAGCAACCTTACTTCCCTAGAACTATGTGCCCCCGTAGGAGTGAGCCTGAGGCTGATTTATATAGTGATTACTAGTTTATGTGGATTTGATATCGATAGTCCTACTCCGATGGCAAGGATAGGACGGCTCTCCCCAACGTGGGTTGTACGTTGGACTCCATATAGCTCATATGGTTTATGTCAGTTATAGGATCTCCCAGTGTGTGTGTGTTTTCTTGTGTCTATGGTGAATGGTGAAGTGAATTGAAAGTGGAATTGTGAAAGTTATTCTTTCGAAAGATTTAAATGATATTTACATTATGAGAATTGATATTCTTGATGAACTAAAATTTCTTAGCAAATTATATGATGGCTCACATGAGTTATTGTACTTATTTCATCCTCTCATGATTATGATGATTTTCTTTGGGCTATATGAGTCTTTCATACATCCTGTATAATTCTTATAAATATTTATGATGATGATGTTTATAAAACTGCATACACCCCCATATACTCGGTTCCTTTCCATGGTACTGACCCACATCTTCAGATGTGGGCTGCGTTTTCTCGAAATGTAGGTTTAGGTGCTCGGTTCCAAG
The DNA here is from genome assembly GCA_030864225.1 of Capsicum baccatum var. pendulum. Taxonomy (NCBI): domain Eukaryota; kingdom Viridiplantae; phylum Streptophyta; class Magnoliopsida; order Solanales; family Solanaceae; genus Capsicum; species Capsicum baccatum. The sequence continues at coordinate 46,761,319 of CM061554.1, forward strand.
TTTGACAGTGATTCTTTGGGCATGCTGTTCTACATCCTCTGTTTTAGTGAGTCATGATGTCTGATGTTGGTTTCATGGAATTATTTACATTTGATAACTGAGTATGAGTCAGTTGGGGCATGTCTCAACGGCTCGCTGGTTTTATTGATTCTCTTAGAGGCTTGTTAGACTAGTATAGATGTTGGGAGTTGACTAATAAGTCATATTTTGTTATCTTTCTAAAATTCTTTTATTCTTGGATGATGATTACGCTGTTTATATTTGAGGGTTATTTATAAAACTTCGTTGATTTGTGTTAAACTGAATAAAAATGGCTAAGAGGGTTAGCTTGGGGCTACTCGTATCCTTAAGCACCGTGGGATGCTCCAGGACCCATTTTCTGGGGCGTTACAAACTTGGTATCAGAGCCTAAGGTTTTAAGGTATCCTAGGGAGTCTGACAAGCCACGTTAAGTAGAGTCTTGATCATCGGTGTGTAGCACACCACATCTATAAGCAAGAGGCTACAAGACATTTTAGGAAAAAGTGTAATTCTTTCTTTCAGAAGTCTATCGTGCTTAAAGTGTCTCTCTCTACTATTGATTCATGCTTTCCCCTTTCAGAAATATGCCTCCACGTTGAGCGAGAAGAAATAATGATGGTCTGGGAATTCTGTGTCACCCAAGAGTCATTTTATCTCTTACCTCAAAGCTAGAAAGCTTATTTCTAAGGGGTGTATGTACCATTTGGATAGAGTCAAAGACACTAAGTCTGAGACTCCAACTCTCCAGTCTGTTAACGTCGTCAATGAGTTTTCTGATGTATTTCCAGATGATCTCCCAGGAATACCTCCTAATAGAGAGATAGAGTTTGGGATTGATCTTCTTCCCAATACTCAGCCCATTTCTATTCCTCCTTACCATATGGCCCCTGCAGAACTTAAGGAGTTGAAAGAGCATCTCAAAGATCTACTAGATAAGGGTTTCATAAGGCCCAATGTTATTTTTGGAGTGCTCCTGTGCTGTTTGTGAGAAAAAAGATGGCTCTTTGCGTATGTGCATTGATTACCGCCAACTGAATAAAGTCACCATAAAAAATAAGTACCCCCTTCTGAGAATAGATGATTTGTTTGACCAATTGCAAGGTGCAAGTTATTTCTCAAAGATATACCTTCGTTCCGACTATCATCAACTCAAAGTTAGGGAGTGTGACATCCCAAAAACCATTTTTCAAACTCGTTATAGCCATTTTGAGTTTTTTGTTGTGTCTTTCGGGTTAACTAATGCCTCAGCATCTTTCATGGACCTCATGAATTGAGTGTTCAGATTATATCTGGATATGTTTGTCATAGTGTTCATCGATGATATACTGGTGTACTCCTATAGTAAGGATAAACATTCTGATCATCTCCAAACTGTCTTGTAAACCCTTAGAGATCACAAGTTGTTTGCCAAGTTCAGTAAGTGTGAGTTTTGCCTAAGGTCAGTTGATTTTCTGGGTCATATCATTTCTTCCAAGGATATTAGAGTTGATCCCCAAAAGACTAAAGTTGTTAGAAATTGGACTAGACCTATTTCTCCGATTGATATCTGAAGTTGCTTGGGTTTAGTTGGCTATTACCTCCATTTTGTTGTGGGTTTCTCTTCTATAGCATCTCCTATGACTCAGTTGACCCAAAATAAAATGAAGTTCTTGTGGTCTGAATCTTGTGAGAAGAGTTTTTAGGAGTTGAACGCTCGACTCACTTCAGCCCCTATTTTGACTTTGCCTGATGGTGTTGATGGTTTTGTGGTGTACTATGATGTTTCGAGAGTTGGGTTGGGTTGTGTATTGATGTAGAAGGGTGAAGTGATACCTTATGCTTCTAGACAGTTGAAACCCCATGAGAAAAATTACCCTACCCATGACCTTGAGTTGGCTGCTGTTGTGTTTGCTTTGAAAATCTAGAGACACTATTTGTATGGTGTCCATGTTGATGTTTTCACTGATCATAAGAGTCTGCAGTATATGTTTACCTAGAGAGAATTAAATCTTAGGCAGAGAAGATGGTTAGTATTGTTAAAGGACTATGATATGAGTGTGTTGTACCACCCGGGCAAGGCCAATGTTGTGGCGGATGTCCTAAGTAGAGTGTCCATGGGTAGTGTTTCGCATATGGTAGAAGGTAAGAAAGAGTTGGCTCGTGATGTACATCGTTTGGCTAGATTGGGGGTTAGGTTGTTTGACTTTGCTGAAGGTAGTATAGGGGTTCAGATTAGTTCCGAATCCTCCTTGGTTTTGGAAGTGAAGGAAAAGCAACACTTAGATACTAGTTTGGTCAGACTGAAGGAGTCAGTCAAGGACCAAAAAGTAGAGGTTTTCTCCCAAAGGGGAGATGGTGTGTTAAGATTGTAGGGTAGATTGTGTGTCTCAAATATTGATGATCTGAGACAGAGAATTATGGCTAAAGCACACGGGGCATGATATTATATTCATCCTGGTTCTACCAAGATGTACCGAGACTTGCGGGAAATCTATTGGTGGAGTGGCATGAAGAAATATATAGCAGCGTTTGTAGCTAAGTATGCAACATGCCAACAGGTTAAGGTTGAACACCAAAGACCTAGTGGTATGATGCAAGAGTTTAGTATTTCCACCTGGAAGTAGGAAGAGATAAATATGGACTTCGTGATTGGTTTACCTCCTTCTCGACGCCATCATGATTCCATTTGGGTTGTGGTTGATAGGTTGACTAATTCTGCTCATTTCTTGCATGTTCATACTTCATATACTGCTGAGGATGACGCTAGATTATATATTCGAGAGCTAGTCAGACTGCATGGAGTTCCCTTGTCTATTATTTCTGATAGGGATATTCAATTCCCTTCGCAATTTTGGGAAGCTTTTCAGAAGGATCTTGGTACCCAAGTGCTTTTGAGTTCTGCTTTTCATCCGCAGACCGATGGTCAGGCTGAGCGGACTATCCAGACCTTAGCGGATATATTGAGAGCTTGAGCACTTGACTTTAAGGGAAGTTGGGATGATCACTTACCGTTGATAGAGTTTGGTTACAATAACAGTTTCCACTCTAGTATTGGCATGGATTCGTTTGAATCCTTATATAGGAGGAAGTGTAGATCACCCATAGGTTGGTTTGAGGTGGGTGAAGCAGCTGTGAGTGGTCCTGATTCGGTATGTGAGGCTATGGAAAAAGTTAAGTTGATTAGGGAAAGGTTAAAAACTGCGCAGAGTCGTCAGAAGTCATATGCGGATGTTAGAAGGAGAGACCTTGAGTTTGAAGTTGGTGACCTAGTGTATCTGAAAATTTCAGCCATGTGGGGGGTGAAGAGATTGGGAAAAAAGGGAAGCTTAGTCCCCGTTATATTGGTCCTTACAAAATTCTTAGCCGTGTTGGTAAGGTAGCTTATGAGGTCGAGTTGCCTTCTGAGTTGTCCTCTGTTCATCCAATATTCCATGTCTCCATGCTTAAAAAGCAGTTAGAAATACTGTGGTAGTGGATTCCTCTGTGAGTGCTTACATTCAAGAAAATCTTTCTTTTGATGAGATTCCTGTTAAGATTCTTGATTTCAGTGTCCGAAGACTAAGGAACAAAGAAGTTCCCTTGGTCAAGGTGTTGTGGCGAAACCAATCTGTTGAGGGTGCAACTTGGGAAGCTGAGGCGGATATGTGATCTAAGTACCCGCACCTATTTTCCGCAAACTCCGATCAAGACGAAGGTATCATCTTTCCTAAATCATACACTTTTGATAAAAGTTGCAGCAATTCAACTGTCATTTATTATGTGTTCAACTGTAGTTTCTTGAATTTATGCATTCTATGTTGCATTCGGAGTGAGAAACAATGTGGTGATGAGTCTAATGAATGGTTTCAGCTGTATGCTCTATTCCCTATCTAATCTTGGCGTGTCTAGTGTTATTATAGGATGAATGTTTCCAAGGGGGGGATGATGTAATACCCCGGGAAATTTTTTGTTGAAATTTTGTGCGTAAACGTGTTGGGTTCTATCTTCTGGAATGAGTTATAAATTTTCCATGTGGAATGTCTTAGATTATAACCCACCATTGCTTAAAGTATTGAATAAGCTTTCCAACGATATGTGGATCATTCAAAACGGACACCCGAGCGACGAGTTATGAACATTTGGATCGAACCGTGAATAGTAGTGAACAGTAAAACGTTCAGAAAAAAGAACTGAGGCCTGGCGTATTTTTACTCCAACTTTAAATGATAATAACTCCTTGTACATGATGATATGGGTGATCTACTATATATCAACGAAAATCTCTATGAGTCCTCTTTCCAATGAAATTAGTTTCATCCAATTTGTCTATCGGAGCAAAAGGTTATGGTCGATCTACTTCAGCCTATCAAAAGCAAATTTTTGGGTCAACTTCAAATGATCATAACTCCTCTTACACAATGAGCTGGGTGAGATACTATACCTCAACGGAAAGATATGAGAGTCCTCTTTCTAATGAAATTAGTTTCATCCAATTTGGATATCGGAGTAAAATGTTATGGTTGATCTACTTCAGACTATCAAAACAGTCCACCAAAGGACAGATTCGAGAATTATTTGATTTTTAGGGGAGTTTTGGACATTCCCCCTCACCTAAAATCCGTCCAAACCCTATATTAAAGCCTATTAGAAGCATTATATGTTATATTTCATCAAATTCCCTCAAAAAGAAAACCCTAAGCTCCTACATCCAACTTCAAGAATCTCCAAAGTTCACCATTAATTCTGCAAATTTATTCAAGATTCCAAGTTCCTAGTTCAAGAACTTCAAGAACCTCCAAAGTTCACCATTAATTCTACAAATTTATTCAAGATTCCAAGTTCCTAGTTCAAGAACTCTGAGAACCATCATTCAAAGGCACGATTAACATCTCAAAAATGAGTATCAATCTAAAGGTCATCATTCAAGGTATGTGGGGTTTTTCAACAAGAACTCTGTTTCGTTCTTGTGCCCAAAAGTAATTTTCTTTACAAAGGCATGATTTTTATTTGATTTTTTAATGAATTTGAAGTATGAACCCATATCTTATGATGATTATATGAAATCTTGATGTTTATGATTTTGAAAGATGAATTTACATGTGTGGAGATATAAAGCATGAATCTTGAACGATATTTATCATGATTTTCATTTTTGGGTCATAAATCCCTATTGAAAATTGTATTTTTTTTGAGACAGTATGTGTTATAAGCACGTTGATGTTGAATATTTGAGACATTTTGAATGATTTAAACTTTTGGTCTTAATGGAGTTGTTTTGAACTCAAGTGTGAAACAAATTCATAACATTATTGATTTTGATAGATGGGAAGCATGATGTCTCTCGATGTATATTTATATATTAATGAAATTATTTTGTTATGGATTATTTTTGAAATGATCTAAGCTAAGTCTGGGAGAAATCTTTAGCACCGATTGGAAGGTATAAAGCGACCTTACTTCCCTAGAATTACGTGCCCCCATAGGAGTGAGCTTAAGGTTGATTTATATAGTGATCCCTAGTTTATGTGGATTTGATATCAATAGTCCTACTCCGATGGAAAGGATAGGATGGCTCTCCCCAACGAGGGTTGTATGTTGGACTCCATGTAGCTCACATGGTTTATGTCGGTTATAGGATCTCCCAGTGTGTGTGTGTTTCCTTGTGTCTATGGTGAATGGTGAAGTGATTTAAAAGTGGAATTGTGAAAGTTATTCTTTTGAAAGATTTTAATGATATTTACATTATGAGAATTGATATTCTTGATGAAATAAAAGTGATTGACAAATTATATAATGACTCACATGTGTTATTGTACTTATTTCATCCTCTCATGATTATGATAATTTTCTTCGGGCTATGTGAGTCTTTCATACATCCTGCATATTTCTTATAAATATTTATGATGATGATATTTATAAAACTGCATACACCCCTATATACTCGGTTCCTTTCCATGGTACTGACTCACATCTTCGAATGTGGGTTGTATTTTCACGAAATGTAGGATTAGGTGCTCAGTTCCAGGTTCTACAGTGATTCTTCGGGCACGCTGTTCTACATCCTCTGTTGTGGTAAGTCCTTATGTTCCGAGGACGTAATGTCTGATGCTGGTTTCACGGAATTGTTTACATTTGATAACTGAGTATGAGTCAGTTAGGGCATGTCTCAATGGCTCGCTGGTTTTATTGATTCTCTTAGAGGCTTGTCAGACTAGTATAGATGTTGGGAGTCGACTAATAAGTCGTATTTTATTATCTTTCTGAAATTCTTTTATTCTTGGATGATGATTACGCTGTTGATATTTGAGAGTTATTTATGGAAACCCCGTTGATTTGTGTTGAACTGAATGAAAATGGCAGAAAGGGTTAGCTTGGGGATACTCATAGCCTCAAGCACCGTGTGACGCTCCGGGACCTGTTTTCCGGGGCGTTACATAGCCCAAGTTTGAAAACTTTCCAAAAAGTGGCTAGTCGGATATACTATTTGCTTTATAGCCATTTCCTAATTAGGTCATTTTGACATACGTAGTCCATATACAGCCCATATACAATACTGATACAGTCTATATACAATACTAATACAGTATTCAACTTGGGTAAATTCGACCCTTTTAAAAATAGTTTAATTTTTTCGCTATAAATTTTTCAACTGAACAAATATTCTGTTTTTTTTCTTTTATTGTTTATAAATAATAATTAATTCATACAAAATGATGTAATTGTTAAATAGAATATGTATTTATGTAAGATATATGTATAGAAATTGTATAGTTCTATCAAATATGTATATGTATAACATATATATAAAAAATATATGGAAGGTGTATGAAAATTATATAATTGTCGTATAAAACGTGTAAAAAAAATATACAGTTATTGTATAAATATTGTATCAAACCTGTATAATTTTTGTATAGAATATTTATATGTATAAGATTTTCATAGAAACTGTATAGAATGTGTGTAAAAATGGTATAGATTAAGTCAGTAAATTCAAATGGCTAGAAAATGGAATTTAAATTCCATGACCATTTTCACGGAAATAGTTTAAGTTGAAGTGTTGTTTCTGTCCTTTCCCCAATTAGGAATGGATATAAAGTGGAAATACTTTATACGAAATAAAGAAAATGAAAAGTCACGTGGCAATCTAACCACCATTCATGTATAGTGTTGCAATTTTTGATATTTTGCATATATGTATTATCATGCACAACCGAGGTCTATCGTGCGGGTGTACTCAGATGGAATAATGATCGATTTTTAAATTTCTTCAAAATTATCTCATTTATCATTTTCTTAGCTGGTGGCTTAGGTATGGTCCTTTCGAATCGCCTCTAGGGTCTTCCATTTTTTAAATACCTTCTGTATGTGAAACATTAGTGTATCTTATTACAATCCCTTTGGAATGTAAAATTTGACACCTTTATATGCATTTGACTTAGGATCAACATACTTTGGGGTTTGGGCTGTCACTTGTAGGTGACAAAAGAGTTTTAAAATGAGGTGTAGGTGACACAAGTCTTAATTATTGAGTGGAGATGGCAATTACTTTATTATGGATTTAAAAAGTTGGAGAAGTTTTAAAATAGCTCAGAAGTTTTTAAATTTATATTTTGATTCAAATGTTAGTTAATAGAAAATGGAGGGAAAAAAGGAGCATTTCTCTCTATTCTCATCTGTTGTTGTTTTCTCTCTCTTCACGATTATTGTTGTTCATTCTTGCTACTGCTTTATTCATCATCTTCTGCTTCATTATCATCATCTTCTACTTCATTATCATCTTCATCTTCTTCTTGTCGACCATTGTTGTTGTTATTATTACTACTAGTGCTGCTATCTGACCAATTTCTTAGGTCAAATTTTGTTTTCTACATCACTTTCTACTTTAGAATTACTTCATATGTGACTTTGGTAAGTAAAATTATAATTTTTATTCGAATTTTTCATCTGGGTACACCAGTTATTATTGTTTTTCCAAGAATAGATAGAACCCGATCATGAATCCAACATAAGTGCCCACAATTTAAATAGATCACTCATCTGATGCATCAAATAAGTAATCTGTTGCAATAGAATATTTATCTGTTGTATCAGACTAGTTATCTGTTGCATCAGACTGATTATCTATTGCACCAGACTGATTAGCTATTGCATCAGATGATTAATCTGTTTGGAACAACACAAATCAGCCCCTGCCACAAACCCAACAGATTACCAATATGTTTCAACTATTGCTATTGCTACTGGGTTCAAAATTATTCCTTATGTTCAATTACCCATCCCAAATTTGATAATTTGATTTCTTATTTTACTTGTCTTTTTTCATTAATCAAGAAGAGATAAAAAAATCTATGTTTTACTCTTTGCATTAATCACTTTTTCTTCAAATTAAAATGTAAACATCATTCAATAGGGAGGCCATACAGGACTCACATTAAAAGCTTTCTTCTCTTATGAAATTTTGATTGAGTAACAAACAATGGTTATTTCAGACACCGTCTACTGTCCCGCCAACTAATCAACCCCTGCCACAAATCGAATAGATAAATGTTACTATTGTTACTGGATTCTATATTATTCCTTTTTACGTCCACTTGTTGACTTGTTTGTTGAGAAGATAATAGACAAAATAAAAATTAAATATGAATTAAAACGTCAAAGTTGTTCAAACATAATTTTTTTATTAAACAAAAAATACATATACAAAGACTAAAAGAAAAAAATAATCTAATTATTATTAATATTATCATCATTGTCAGCCGACCAATCTTCAACCGGAAGTAGCAAGGCCCTCCCCATCCTGCGGATCTCACGGAGCATTCTTGCTCTAACTGCTCCCAATTCCCATTGCAGGTCACGAACCTGATTTCGAAGTTCATTCACGGCGTCTTGCAGAAAAACAACATCCCACACTGGATCAGTCATAATCTAGAACATGTATAAATTGACAAAAAACTTTAAAAAAAAGAAGAAGTAAAGATCTTAAGAATATTCGAATGTAATACAACATATACTATAAATTGGCAAGAAAAAAGCTTACCTTAGTCAGGGAAGAGCAAGTGGTGGAAGTCCAGGTGTAAGATGAAAGACGAGATGCAATAAATAAATAGAGTGTAGTTGAATGAACGATTGAGTAAGGAGAGACCTATTTATAGAGGATTGAATTTGAATGAGAGGCAAAAAAGGCACGACTATTCACTTCCATAGATTAATTATATTTTTTATTATGATTACTGTGAATAGTTATGACTTAATTAATTTAAGAAAAGAAATATTGTGATAAGTCATGACTTTTCATATTATTATTATTAATTAGTTCTTTCCAAGAACCATTTTTATTGAGTTGTGACAACAGATTCTATATCTGTTGCATCAGATAATATATCTGTTGCAACATATAATCTAACTGTCACATCCATTTATTAATTATATTTTTGATTACTGTGAAAGGTCATGACTTAATTAAATTAAGAAATATCGTAACAAGTCATGACTTTTCAGATTATTATTATTAATTAGTTCTTCCCAAGAATCATTTTTATTGAGTTGTGACAACAGGTTCTATATCTGTTGCATAAGATAACTCATCTGTGACAACAGATATATCATCTGTTGCAATAATAGAGAACCTGTTGCATTAGATAATATATCTGTTGCAACATATAATCTATCTTTTTCATAAAAACAAAACTATCATCATATCATTAATCCAAATTTACTCACTTTTTATTATATAAATTAAAAAAACACCTTTCCAATTATCGTTTCTTTAATAAAATAATAACTATTTTTATTTTCTGGAAACAGATATAATGAACGATCTATTTTAATAGCTTTTTTGATTTCTTCTAACAGTTGATATATCAGTCGCAACAAATAGAGAATTTGATGCATCAGAAACATTATTATATGTATGTGTTTTTGTTTTAGACAAAAAGTCACGACACCACCTTTTTCTTAACAATCATTATATAACTTAATTAATCCAATATTGTGACTTTTTTAAATTAAATATTTTTTTTACATTTATAAATTATGTATATCATTTAGTTCCTTATTATTTATTAACGAACCGTTTTTAGGAGAATCATGACTTTTCACCACCCTCTGTTGCCACAAGTGCTCAATTCCTTCCTCCAACCGTTGACATGTTGAGAACAGGGAATAAATAGAATAATAATTAAATATTAAATAAGAATTAAAAATGCAGAGTTGACTAAACAAAACCAAATAAAACACATACATGAATTTTTGAATCCTTTATAGGTAGATCTGATATAAAAAAGGAAAATACATACGCTAAAAGAAAGAAAAAACATAACCTAATTATTATTACTACTATTATTAATATCATTACTATTATTATTATTATTATTATTATTATTATTATTATTGTCAACCAGACAATTTTCATCTGGCAGCAGCAGGGCCGCCCTCCTCAGCCTTGCTCCGAATTCGGCCAGATCCCTCTGGAGTTCATCAAACTGCCTTTGAATTTTCCACAAGGACTCGATATGAATCTTCTTATACGAATCTGGATTAGCAATATTTGTACTGTAAGTGTAGTAGAATGAACGAGTGGGAGAAAGGAAATGAGGCCAGAGGAACCTATTTATAAATGATTGAATTGGAAGGGGAAGTCAAACAAAAAACCACGACTGTTCATATATCCCTTAATTAAATAAAACTGGTGAGTTTTTGAATTTGTGAATTAAAAAAAATAGATCTAAATATAGTATTTATCTATTTATTGTATTTCAAAAAGAAAAAATTGCTTTAAAATAAATCTAGCAGATGGGTAATCTGTTGCATAATATATTCCATATGTCAGATAACTTGCAACATATTGACAATCTGTTGCAACAAATGGATATATCAGTTTGCTTTTCCAACAAATGTGGCGTCTGTTGCAACTTGCTAGTCATCTATTTATTTAATTTAAGCCATAGATGGCCTACGAAGAATAAGGTGTATGCAGATTGAACCACTATCATATATATGTAAGTTAAGAAGTATTACTGATAAGGTAATCGGGATAACACACACAAAGTATAATGTTTTTGTGAATGTTGTTTTTAACTAATTAGGCATTGATCTTTCAAACAAGATCTTGCATTGTACAGTTAAGTTTGATAGGTTCGAATTGATGAGGTTGAGTGCCTCATGAAGATGGTGCAGTATCCTGTTATGAATTACTGATGGTTGTTGCTCGTGTTTATAGGTGCCAAGTTTTGAGAAGGTATCAATATTTAGTGTCATTGCAGAGAACCAATAGCGATTGGACTTAACTTTAAGTGTGCATTGGACTAAGAAAACCTTCAAAGCCTCGCACAACATCAAACAAGAACAGAAAACCAATAGAAATTCTCTTGGCCTAAATTTATATGGAAGGGTTGATTGAGAAGATGATTATACGCCAGAAAGAGCCGAAGGAGAATGCGTGGGAGGGAAAGGGGAGTTGATGAAAGACTATATCATCTGAGATCTAATTGAAGAGGAGACATAGGGTAGAAAGTATCTTCTAGTGAATCTAGCCGATGGAATTATCTTAACACAACATGAGAAATCTGAATCAAGTGAAAATATGAAAGTGTATCCGGCAATGTAAATTTTTTTGTTGTCTCTCTGAAAGAAAAATAATGTAGATGGACACTTTGCTAGGGAGCGGTGACTAGGTAGCATGGTCAGGATTATCACCTAAATAGAAAAAAACAGAAGACCAAGAAAGTAGCCTTACGGGCATCGAGGGTTGAAATGATGTACAGTAAGTTTAGAAAACTTACGCCAAAAGCAACTGTAGTTAAAGTAAGGAATGTAAGCAAAAGCAATAATTTCTGAATTTTAAATTTCATCCCATACCTTTTTGTTTGTGGTTTCGATTTGGTCCACTGTTGTTGACCTAATCGGAACCACAAATGAGATTGAAAGATAGATTGAGTGTCATTACTTCCTTAGCATTATGGATTAACTGATTGTGTTTTCTTTTCTTAGTATGCTTACAATATTTCTTGGAGGAAATTAGAGGCTTGCTCTAGTTTATGAATTTTGATAATTTTCGACCTTACCTCCAGCTTGCTGATTCTGTATTCAATGTAGTCATTGCCATTTTTGAAGTTGGTATAGAGTTCCTGATCTCTTGTAATGATACACAGAGGGTCGCTGTGTTTGTTTTAGATCAAAATGTGTTGATGCACACTCAAGATGTGGTCCCAATCATTGAAAAACTCACTTTTATTGAGCATTTCTCAATGAATCTTTCTCAACCAATTTGATAAATTAATAAATAAGGAGTTACGTAGCGTATGATCTAAATTAACTCTACCAAGCCTATCAAATAATATGTAACTCCAGGCTCATTACACTATCAAAATTTTTTAACAAAGTTGGTGCACAAATTAAATGACCTAAACCTCTCAGCCTTTTTGTTGATTGCTCTTCTCCAATTATAGATGAAAAGATATCTTCCATGCAAAAGTCTACACCGTAATCTCTCGATATCACTTGGTATTGAGATATTACTGATGATGTCTTCAAAAGACCTTTTGCCCTGGCAAGCATTTCTTGCGATAGTGTAGACATTTGCATAGCAGACATCTTGTCATCTATATTAGAGAAGAGCGTTCAATAGAAAGCTTGAGAGATTAAGCTCGTTTGATTTGTGCACTAACTCAAGCCAATTTTTTTGATAGTGTAATGAGCCTGAAGTTGCGTAACGTTGGATAGGCTTGGTAGAGTCGGTTTAGATCACATGCTATGTAACTCATTTATTATTAATTTATAAAATTGATTGAACAATCTGCATTGATCAACACTCGATAAAAGTGAGTTGTCCAATGGTTGGGACCATATCTTGAGCGTGCATCAACACATTTTGACCTAAAACAAACACAACGACCCTTTGTGTATCATTTAAGGCTTCTGAAAAAAGTGTTCTGAAGGCCTTCTAAAATGCCACAACTTTGAATGCAGTGTTCCTGATCGAGCTCACAAGAGACCAGGAACTCTTGACCAACTTCAAAGATGACAACAACCAGTTTGAATGCAAAATAAGCAAGCTAGATGCAAGCTTGAAAATTATCGAGATTCATGTAGTACAACAAGCCTATAATCTTCTCCAAGAAATGTTGAAAGAATACTAAGGCTATAAAACACAATCAATTAATCCATATTGTTAAGGAAGTAATGACACTTAATCTATCGTTCAATCACGTTTGCCATTCCGATCAGGTCAATAGCAGTGAAACTAATTGAAACCACAAACAAAAAGGCATGGGATGAAATTTAAAATTCAAAAATTTCCGCCTTCGCTTAGATTCCTTACTTTAACTGCAGTTGCTTGTGGCGCAAGTTTTCTAGACTTACTGTACATCATTTCAACCTTTGATGCCCGTAAGGCTGCTTTCTTGGTCTTTTATTATTTTCTATCTAGGTGATAATCCCGACAATGCTACCTAGTCACGGCTCCCTAGAAAAGTGTCCATCAGTACTATTTTTCTTTCAGAGAAACAAAAGTTAAATTTACATAGCCGGATATAATTTCATATTTGCACTTGATTCAGATTTCTCATGTTGTTTTAAGATAATTCCATCATCCAGATTCGCTAGAAGTTACTTTATACCCTATGTCTCCTCTTCAATTAGCACTAAGATGATATAGTCTTTCATCAACCACCCATTTTCCATTGAAGGCATTCTCCTAACGTACCTACTAGCGTATGATCATCACCCCGGGCAACCCAACCGTATAAATTTTGGCTAGAGCAACAACTATATTAATTTTTCGTTCTTGTTAGATGTAGTGCTAGGCTTCGAAGGCCTTCTCAGAGTTCAATGCACCCTAAAAGTTAGTCCAATCGCTATTGAATCTCTTTACAATGACACCAAAACTAGATCCCTTCACAATGTTTGACAAATAAACATGAGAAACAACCGATATTAGACTGACATCAACTCATCCCAATTTTTAAGGAAACGGGGTATCAAAATCATATTCATTATCTCTCAGTCTTATCAGTTCGTACCTACCAAACTTAACTGTAAAATTGCAGATATCTTATTTGAATGATCTATGACTAATCGGTAAAAACAATATTTACAAAATCAGTGTACTCTAGGTGTGTTTTCATGATAACATTATCAGTAATACATGTCTCCCACATATGAAGTGATTCCATCAGCATGCAACTTATTCCTCCGAACCCATCTTTACTGTAGCCTTTTGTGATAGTCAGGCAAAAGTTAATCAACTGTCAGTTCCTTATATCTACAAAGAAAAAGAAAAAAATAATGTCACATAAAGAATATTGTTCATCTGTTCAGCAGATTAGAGTCTTTTGCATCAGATATGAAGTCTATTGCAACAGATGTGAAGTCTGTTGCAACAGATTTGGAGTCTGTTATAACAGATTTAGAGTATGTTGGAATACATTAAACTAGCCTTGCTGGTGGTTTGATTTATTCCAAAAATTGCTCCGTCTGTTGCAACATCAACAATAGCATAAACTACAAAGAAACAACAAATAAAAAATATCAACAACAAAGAAATTACAAAATTTGTTCCAACATCATCAACAACAAAAAAGCAACATCCTTTGTTCCAACACAATCAATACCACCACACCATAACTTCCAACAATGGCAACCCCACCAACAATATCAATAACAGCATAAACAATAAATAAAAAAACAAAATACACACCAAAAAAATAATATTTTCAACAAGGCTTTTAAACTTCTCCCAACAGAATACTTTTTTCGCATATTGTAATAAAAATTCTGGGTTCATTTATTCAACACTTAAAAGTTTCTTCAAATTTTTTAAATAAATATCATATAGGTAAATGGTAATTAAATTAAAATAGATGTAAATAACTTGCAAAGAATAAAATAAGAATGAAAGAGCAATAGTGAACCATACCTTAACATCAAAATAGGATCAAAATAATAATTTTAGTCGAGGAAAGATATGGATCGGTTTAGATCCAAAGGGATCTTTATGAGATAGAAAAGAGAAAAGAGAGAGGAGAGAAAAAAATTGTGATAACCCTAAGCTAAAGAGGAGAGAAAGAAAAAAATAAGAGATGAATAAAATAATTTTAGGGATGAAGCCGAAGCTGAGGAGAGATGAGATAATTCTCGATGTATCATGTACGTAGACGCAGGTTTCAATATTCATTAATTAGTATAATTAATATTCATTAATAATTTGATGGGCACGAGAAAGACTAGTTAACATTGAAAAGACAAGATAAGACTACTCAATGAACACATGTTTGAGTTATCCAAGAAAAAGAAACTTTTCATTTTTTACCGCATTTGTAGTACTTACTACTTTATCTACTCGGATAGTAGCTTGCTTTTAAAATTAAAATGAAAAAATGATTTTCAAACAGATATGTCATCTGTTGCAACAAATAGCAATATCTGTTTAAAAATCCTAATAACATAGTCATCTATTACAACAAATACAAATATCTATTTAATAAATCATTTCCATTTGATAATTAAATATGTCAACTGTTACAATAGATATCCATATATGTTTAAATATCCCAAAAGCTCAGTCATCTGTGACGATAGATACAAATGTCCATTTGATAATTAAATATCTATTGGTATCTATTGTAACAAATGACTAGTGACATTGTAAAGAGAAGATAAGACTACCCAATGAACACATTGTTGAGTTATCCAAGAAAAAGAAACTCTTCATTTTTTACCACATTTTGTAGTACTTACTACTTTATCTACTCAGACAGAAGCTTGCTTTAAAATTAAAAGGAAAAAAAATTTTCAAACAGATATGTCATGTGTTGCAACAGATAGCAATATCTATTTAAAATTCCAACAGCACAGTCATCTGTTACAACAGATACAAATATCTATTTAAAAAAACCTTTTTATTTGATAATTAAACATGTCAACTATTACAAAAAATATTAATATATGTTTAAATATTCCAACAGGTCAGTTATTTGTGATGACAGATGCAAATGTCCATTTGATAATTAAATCAAACATATCATCTGTTACAACAAATACGAATATCTGTTTAAAAATTTCCAACAGATCAGTCATCTATCACAACAGATTCAAATATCTATTTGTTAATTAAATCAAATATGTCATCTGTTGCAATAGATGTGAATATCTGTTAGAAATTTCCACCAACTCAGTCATTTGTTCTAACAGATTTTATTGCAATTGATTTAGGTGGAACTAGTGATGAATGAATGAGCTCATAGGGTCAACTACAACTTTAATTGAGTCTTTGTATTGGCATTGATATTGCGTTCATCCCAACCTGGGTCATCGATCGATTACTCTGAGATGAAATAAGCTCTCATTAACTTAATGTTAGGATTAATATTACCTAAATTGATTTTGGTGGAACTAGGGATAAATGAATGAGCTCATAGGGTCAACTACAACTTCAATTGAGTCTTTATAATTGGCGTTGGTATTGCGTTCATCCCGACCTGGGTCGTCGATCGATTACTCTTAGTTAAAATAAGCTCTCATTAACTTGATGTTAGGATTAATATTACCTAAATTAATTTAGGTGGAACTAGGGATAAATGAATGAGCTCATAGGATCAACTACAACTTTAATTGAGTCTTTGCAATTGGCGTTGGTATTGCGTTCATCTCGACCCGAGTCATCGATCGATCACTCTGAGTTGAAATAAGCTCTCATTAACTTAATGTTAGTATTAATATTACCTAAATTGATTTAGGTGGATATAGGGATGAATGAATGAGCTCATAGGGTCAACTATAACTTCAAGTGAGTCTTTGAAATTGGCGTTGGTATTGTGTTCATCCTAATCCGGGTCGTCGATCGATCACTCTGAGTTAAAATGAACTCTCATTAACGTAATATTTTAAAAATTAGTATATCTTTTGAAAGTTTAAAAATTAATTAAGATCAATTCAGACTAAATTAACAATTTCAAAACTTGTCATTCTTTTCCAAAATAACAAATCAACCCATACAAATTATCCATTTGTGGGAAAAACTTTTCCTCATTTCAAATCTCAAGTTCTCATTCCCCTCTCTCTTTCTCTCTCAACAATACAGACAACAACTACAACATATTGCTCAACCCTACAAAATAGATCGATTTTCTTTCCATTTCCGATCACATAGTTATTATTTTTTACTCTATTCTCACTTGTATCCGTTGTTTTCTCTATCTTCACCAGTAACAGAGTTCGAGAAGAGTTCTACATTTGTTATTTATTCTAAAAATTAGGGAAGTTTAGTTAATGATGAAAAAAAGACTTTTAGTTGTATTAACTGCGAGAATGGGTTTACAATTTTGTGTTTTGATGCTAAAAAAATAGGAAGCACCCGACAATATCCTAGTTTTTGTCTCAGTGTTTTGTTGACTATCGTGGTATTATTGGATAGTGTTTGTGGTATTGTTGGTGGATATTGTTGTTGGTGTTAGTATTAGTATTTTTTGTGGTGGTTTCGGTGGTGTTGGTGTTGGAATTAGTGGCATTGGTGGTGGTCTTGGCGGCATTGGTTATGGTGTTGGTGGTTCATCTGTTACAATAGGTGGAATGTTTGTTAGGAGATATTAAATAGATTCCCCATCTGTTCCAACTGATGGCTTATCCGTTGGAGTATTTTTTTTTTGTAATGTGGCGTAGAATAATTTATTACAATTTTTCTTACCTTTTTTTTAAAAAAAATTATGCATACATCAAATGCAATGTATTTTTTATTTTTCTATTATTTGCAGTTAAAATATGTCTCCCAAAAGAAAAGAAACTGAAAGTGGATCAACTTATGGCCACCCAACAAAAATGGCTAAAGTATAGATAGATTTGGAGAAACTTCCTGAACAATCTCAATCGGGGAAAAATAATACCAAGGAAAGTGATAAATCCTTCTCACCAATGAGGCGTGAAATAATATCAATATCCCAGCATGATTCTGTCAAAACCATTAGTATCGACAAGTTTCGAGTTGCAATTCTAATGGCTAGCCCTGACAAAGTAACTGGTGATCTTGTACTTAAATGTCAGTTGGGGAATTGTTTGATGAATTATGGAGAATTATGAAAAATAAAAACATAGATAGACTTTTTAACAAGAGCTGTTTTGCATACTTTCTTGAGCTGCCTAAGGACTGTATTCTCTTTTTTCTAATGAGCATGGTATATGGTCTTATTAATCACAAGATCAAGTATATGGGGGATGATAAAGATCCAAAGGAGGGCGAAAAAAGATGGATGGAATCTGGATCAACTACTGTGGCATGCCGGTTTGTTTTGGGTTGAAAGAGTTTACCATAGTGACGGGCTTGATATGCGATCGTCCAGAAGAACCTTTCATCAAGGAAACACCCCATAAAAGGTCCAGCAAATGCAAGGGAAAAAATAGGTTGTTGGCCATTGTTGGGTGTAGTAGCTACAAAGCAGCGGATTTGATGGCAGATCTTGAGGATAAAGATATACCAAAGCACTACAGGGAGAAATTGTGCTTAGTTTGGTTTGTCCATTTTGTTTTATTGACAAGAGGTGTCAAAAAAGTCATAGAAGATAATTTGTTGGCGCTTGCTAATGATTTTGACAAATTCAATTACTATCCCTGGGGATATGACAACTACTACTTGACTATCCAATATTTACTAACAAAGCTATCCACAGGGATGATCATATTATATGACTTTTCCTGGGCTTTCATGGTAAAATTGATCACTATTTTTACTCATCCATTAATTTATAATGAATATAGTTATTATGACTTTTTTTGCTAGCTTTCTGCTTATATTTTTTTAGGCTTGTGCATGTGAAGCCATTCCTCCCCTTCGAAAGCAGTTCAAGGATTACCTGAATGAGGTTTCTCATCTAAGGATCCTTAGGTGGTTGGCGGTTGCAAAGGGTGGCTAAAAAATATTAAGGAGCAGGACGCTGATCTATTTAACCCTTTGCATAATGTAGTATGTATTCTTTCAACTAAAATAATTTGCCTCAAAGAAAGATATTAAAATAAATGTTCCATCTATTGTGACAGATGGGTCATTTGTTGCAACAGATTACCCGTCAACTACAACTGGTGCAACAGATAGGGAATCTGTTATGAAAAACGATCCATATTTCACAACAAATTAACCGTATGTTGGTCTGGTTCTCTAAACCCGACTCAACATATTATCAATCTAATGAAATTATGCAACAGATGTGTAATCTGATGCAACATATTATCAATCTATTTTGACATACAAATTAGCTATTATGGTAGCTAGATCATTTGTTACATAAGTTGGCTATGTTTACATCCATGTAACCCAACTGACTGTAAATTATTGTTATATGATTTAAATGCCTCCTGTGTTTTTTTATAGGTTTTGCATCATTAGATATTACCTACCAATGATGAGTTGGAGATTACTTCTTTTCTTACTCTGGATCTTTTTGATACAAAAAAGACCTAATGGTAGAGTTAATAAAGAAAGAATTGGCTGGAGCAACATCCATAAGAAAAATAGCTAGGCAAGGTCAGTCTAATATTGAAGCTCTTCACGACCAACCTCAAACTGCAACAGATTCGGGTGTTTCTTTCGGGGGTGTTACTGGTGGAGTTGTTTGTGATGGTGGTAGCCATCCTGATGCTACTATTGCTAGCAGTCATAATTATGAGCATGTTGGTGCTTAGTAAAAAATAAATACTTTTGAAAATACCCCTTGCATAGGTCCCTCTCACCTCTACATCGGTCCTTCCCACCCTTACAGTGGTTCTCTCACCCCTCCTCACCCTCAAGTTCTCATTGCAAATGCAAAGTGTGCAAGGACAAGAGGGATAAATTCCTTGAAAAGCTAAAGGCTATTGCTGAAGATGCCAAGGATTTGAAATACAATAGGGGTGTCATACCATCTAATGAGGTGAGGGATCCATGCACTCCTACATTGGTGGTTAGGAGAAAGAGAAGAAAAATTAGAAAAATTTTCTCTATTATGAAAACAACAAAAACTGCAACTCCTACCTCTCCAAGAGTTGTTAAAGTTCAGGGGCATTTGAAGAAGGTGGACATATTGGCGGCACTTATAAAGGAGATGAAGAAGGAACTACAAGAAATCATGAATGGTAGGACGAAGGTTCAAAAAGAATATGCATTCATTTGCTGCCAAAGGCTTCACGAATATGACAAATATGCGTGTGTGGTACGAGGACAATTTAAGTTTACTTTTGATAACCTAGCATTCCAATCTACTCCATGAAGAAGAATCTATGTAGCAGATATGTAATCTATTGCAACAGCTTGGTATTCTGTTGCAACATAATACACATTTGTTGCATAAGTTGCGTTGGCTGGGTAATCTGTGTACTGATTCAGAGAACCCTCTGCATCGGATTATTTCCACTATGTTTGTATTCTTTAAAATTACTAACACATTTAAAAATTGTCTTCTTATACCACAGTATGTAGATGAAATTCTCTGCCTCATGAAGGGTAGGCAATTAGCATACTCGGATGCTTATGATGCTGCCGATAAGATAATGGACCTCAAATTCTACAACAATTTCAAGAATAGGTACATTGATCTCCATAAGCTAGCTAATTCCAATGGTTCGGGATTTGATAAGTTAGTTTCTACATTCCAATAGGATGAAGAAGCGATTAAATATGTTAGAGGGAAGAGGCCATATCCATACGACAAGAGGTGGACCAAGGAAAAGAGAATTATTGCAGTCATAAACATGGAAGTCAAATATTTTCTCGCTGTTGAGATACTCCTTTACTAGGGAAAGACTAAGGTTTATGACTGCAACTTACCTGTCTTTAGCGAGGACACATTTTTAGCCCACATGTAGCCACGCTTAAAGTTATTGCCCAAGTTGTTGACACAGAGTAAGCTGATGGATCATTTGCCAGCTGAAGTCTTAACAAAGGAATTATGGGATTTTGAAGGTCAAAATAAGAACATCGAGCTCCTAAAAAATAAAACCGGTGCAGCGTGCAGGCTGTACTCGCTTGCATACATCGAGTGTTTGTTGACCGGCATAAAAATGATCGGTATGCACGACGACGTTGTGGGAAAGATGCAATGGGTCTAGGATTATGGGGTACTAACTAAATAGTTGGAGCCCGTGTATAAAATAAATATGTACAAAGACAGAAATGAACACGAAAATAATTTTTCATTTCAAGCCACTTCACTTTACATGTAGTGGCAATAATTTTTAGGTCTGGCCAAGTTGAATTTTTATGATGCAGTAGATTTTATATATTTTAACAAATATAATACCTGTTGTGACAAATTGATTATCTATTAGAATAGGTTGGTCATCTATTGCATTAATAGATGTTTCCCAGTCTATCTGTCGCAACAGATATCCAATCTGTTGCAACATATAATCTATTTGTTGCAATTGATAGGTAATCTGTTAGAAAAAATCAAGAAAGTAGGAAGACCTATTATATAATTTCCAGCAGATGATCTACGTGTTGCATCTCATGTTGCAACATATATCTAAATCTATTTGATAAAATATGTCGTCTGTTGCAACAAATGTATTATCTGTTGTGATATTTGAATCTAGTATTCCATTACAATTAACATGTTCAAAATGAAGGATTAAATTATATTCATAGATAGAATAAAATAAATTGAAGCCTTCGAAAATTACATGAAATAACTCAACAAATAAATAAAATATAAAAAAATCATTATGGGTACAAATGATCTACTCTACAAATAAATCAACAAGTTAAACCAAGGAGGATAGGTTATTACATTGATGGAATCAATCTATAAAGATCTAATCAATATGGACAAGTTGTTCTTCATCCGGTGTTACGGAATTCTGCTTTGATCGTCGTGTATCTTTAATGTCGCTTGCGTACGACTTCTGAGCTTTTTCTTCTTCGTATTTTCATAAAAGAGCAGCATATCTTTTGCGGAGTAATCCGATATCAAGTCCATCATTTGGTACTTGTAATTCATCGCTCAAATACTTGGCGTAAGCGGTAACAAAAGGACCGCAATTCCTAATTTTTTTAAAAAATATATAATCCATATCTTGCAGTTCATGCAAGCATTGTGAAATTTTTGCATTGGAACTAAATCATGACACTTATACTTACAGGCTATCAATGGTTTGTTGAGAAATTTCTTCAACATATTGTACATTAAATGGATTACCCATTTTATCCAAGTATGCTTCAATCGTCGACCAATCAGTATGAATCTTTTAGTCTAAAAAGCCACTCATATCAAGGTAAGTAGGTAATATTTTGGCTAGCTTTTGTATCCCAGATGAAGGCTCGTAACGTCTCCTTCGCGACATCGAGTCATAAACTCGTATACACCTCCCTTTTAGAACAATGACAGTCAACACCCAATGGAATTCATCACCACCATTGATTGGGATGTACACTTCGTCGACCAAATGCCAAGGTAAGCTAACCAAAATGCTAAAACCTTTGATGATGTAGATTAAGCGTTCCTCATTTCGAGAAACTTTTGGCTGTTGTTGACAATACCTATCGAGGGCATTATTGATGTAAACTTTGTACAAATAATTGCTTGTCATGTATCTATATTGTTATTGTATTTGCAATTTGACCTTCTTTTGGAGGTAGTAAAAATGACATTGATGTGCTGCACATATTAGTAAATATTTTGAATTACATGATGAAAAAATTAATACGCAGGTGTAATTAAATAAAGTATTAATTAATAGTAATATGTATGCCATTTAAACCTCATTATTCCAGTAAGTTTGGGGCTGTGACATCAAATAGAATCAATTCTTCATTCCGGGATGTGTAACAATAAATTCAAACATATCAAAACCAAGACTCGATTCGTTCACTTTGTAGCGTTCGTCATTTTATTTTCTACATGATGATTTATATGTGTTACTGTCAGATTCTTACAACAAGAATAGTATAAACCAATATCTTTAAAAATTGATTTATATACTTGTCGGCATGATTCTTTAACAGCCCACCGATAGTTCATTCTGAATAGTCATTGATCAACTATGTTAGTTTTTTAGGAGCCTTGTTCGAGATATTGAACCCTTCAAATGGGTAATTCTTTAGTTCTCCTGAACTAACAGGATCCACTTTTTCTTCTTCTTTGGAAACAATTTATGGATTATCAACTGTGATAGTATGCTCTTTAGTAGTGGATTCTATTATGACATCCACCTGGAAAGACAGAAATGTCAATGCTAATTACAGATATACAATAGAATGTTCATCTGTTGCAACAGAAGAGCCTTATGTTGCAATACATGGATCATCTATTGAGAAGAATTTGAATAGGTAAATCAGAGCGGTATGATAATTCGAATAGATGACCTATCTGTTGCAACATAAGACTCATATGTTGCAACAGATAATGCATCTGATAGAACAGGTTAGACAACAGTTGCAACAAATTTTATATCTGTTTAATAATTTTTAGCAGATGCATTATCTGTTGAAACAAATATGTGCCTGTTTGTTTGTTGGAACAGGTGATGTACATTCACCTTCTTTGGCTCATGTTGCTTTCCTACGAACCTTGCACACTGAACATCGATGTAAGACAAAGATAGAGGCATTGCAATTTTGCTTTTTTTTTTTATGCTTGATGATGCCTTGGAAGTATCTTTCCTTCTCCTCTAAGCTGCCTTGATCTCTAGTGGAGTGTATGGATATGAAATTCTCTTTGATGAAATGACACCCCTCTTAGATGTTATTTCCTTTACAGAAGCAGTTAGTGCATTAATAACATTAATCACTCCATTGTGTTTCGCCTTGTAGTCTTGACATTTACATGCAGACCATTCACTAGATGTGACAAAATCTGAAGAAAAATTTGTAAAACTAGTATGATCATAATTATAATGGCTTTTTGTTTCAAAAACGGTAAGAGGAGAATCATTATCCCCAACAGCAGCACCACTACCACTACCATTCGACTACTATCATCAATAGTAACAAGCACACCTTATAAAATAGTTTTTCTTGTAATGGTTGTTGCTCCAAACAATTCTATTTTTATTCCATCAACAACCTTAGGGTCCGGTAAAGTTTGCACATACTGTAAAGTAAGAAAAATGACATCTTCAACTCTCAATTGGTCGAAACATGCCGCGGATAGACAATCTTAAATAAATCGGTACATCTATTAGAATGATGATGAAATTATTTAAAATAATTATTAATTAAAACAAAAACTTGATTAGAATTGGACTTACTGCTTCCTTGGGGGGTTGAAAAGATCAAGAAATTTTTCATTTCTATTGATTTTGGACAACAACCATCTCAGAATTCTTGGATAGAAAAATTCTTCCTGGTAGTTCACTTGTTGTCTCAAATAAGGAATGGCTTCAAATGCCCAAGCCTATATCATAACGCCAATAAATCAAAAGCATTATTGAATAATAATGATGAATCATATCATGATAAAAGAAATATTTACCATGAAGGCCCATGAAAAGCCATATAAGTTGACTGCCTTTGGCGTTAATGGAGTCAACAAATATTGGACAGTCATTTTGAAGCTTTCATAACCCCAAGTATAGCTGCTAAATGCCTTAAGATCCTCGGAGATCTTTATTAAACCAATGCTTATGTTGTTGTTAACGTCTCTCGCCCAAATAATATTATGTACAAACCAAACCAAGCTCAATGATTGTTTGTGCTTCTTTGAGAGTCCTTTACCTTTCAACGCTTCTATCAAATTTTTATTTTTGAAGCTTGGACCAACAATTGACACCAGATCATCATGATCACTCGACTTTTCTTTGCCTTTTTGGGTGTGCGGGGTGCTTTGTTTGGCTCAGAATGGTATAACTTAAGAAAGAGAAAGAGGATAACATTTTGGTCTGGTAACTATGGAAAACTCCTTCCAACCAAAACAAACAGGCATGCCACAGTAATTTATCCATACCCCATCCATCTTGTCTTTGTTTTCATACACAAACTTATGCTTGAGAAGATCATATACCATTTTCATTTGGAAACGAGCATTGTTGTCCTCTATCAAATTAATATATTTCTCAAAGCAGCTTTCCCTGAAATAAGCATCTAATTTTTGTTCTCAAAGTATTTTTCTGAAACCGTTAAAAGATTTTCCCATGGCTGACTTAAATATGAAATCACCCGTTAAATCTGTGGCACCATTGTACTGCATTCTCACAGGATAACAATCAATGTTGAAGGTTTTGACCAACTCTTCGGCGGAAGGGATATTAGCATTTGAATTATCTCTTTTGAGACATTCCTCTTCCCCGTGTTCATTATCTTCTACTTCTGATTGAGATAACGCTTGTAAAGTAAGCTCACAGAGTGGTCGATGTAGCCGAGATACTGCACTTGTTCCTTTACTTGGAATTAATTTGGTTTCTTTCCTTTTGGGAGTCATATTATCTTAAATTAACAGGAACATAAAATAGATTATAATTGATTATTGCATCTTTAAAAAGGGATAACAGTAAATCTAACATGCACAATGGTAAGGTAAAATAATAGTTTCAACAGACCACACATCTGTTGCACCAGGTATGTTATCTATTGCAACATATAACCGATTTGTTACAATGGATGAGTAAACCATTGGAAACAGTAAAAATAGATCTCTAATCTGGTGCACCAGGTAGTTTATCAGTTGCAACATATAACCAACCTGTTGGAAGGATGAGTAATCTATTGTAACTAGTAAAAATAGATCACTAATATAATACATCAGGTAGTTTATTTGTTGCAATATATAATCAAACTATTGCAATGGATGAGTGATCCATTGGAAATAGTAAAAATAGATCACACATCTGTTGCACTAGGTATGCTATCTTTTACAACATATAAACCACCTGTTGCAATGGATGAGTAAACCATTGGAAATAATAAAAATAAATCACTAATTTGTTGCACCAGGTAGTTATCTATTGTAATACATAACCAACCTGTTGCAACGGATGAGTAATCCATTGGAAACCAGAAAAACAGATCACTAATCTGTTGCACCAGGTATGTTATTTGTTGCAACAAATAACTAACCTGTTACAACTGTAAGTAAACCGTTGGAAATAATAGAAATAGATCACTGATCTATTGAAATATATCACTCATCTGTTGCAAAATGAGTTAATTGTTGGATCAATATTGTTTAGATTTCTTTCCAACAGAAGAGTCATCTATCGCAACAGATGAATGATCTGTTAGATTGTTCATCTGTTACATCAGATTTTTATAGTTATATCAAATTTTAATCTAGTGCATCAGATATTTTCATCTGCTACATCAGATGTCTTCATATGTTGCAGCAAATATTTCATCTGTTGCAACACTATTTTTACCAAGACAAATAATAAATCAACCCAACAACACCAACACATTATACATACACACATTAAGAAGGGGTCTCCACTAAGAACATCAAATGTGAACAGAAATTATTAACAAATCCGAATCAACAGTACGACAACAAGAAGAAGAAATGCCAGAAATTAGGATTTTATTCAGCCCATATTTCAATACTAGAAGAGTAGTTGGCTCAAGTTTCTCTGTTTCTTCATAATTTTTACCTGTGAAAAAAAATGGGACCACGAAAAACTCGAAGTTGTTGCCGGAGAAGTCTTCTGCCGATTGACGGTTGAAAGTCAAAAGGGAGCTCACCAAACTATTTTTCGCTGGAGGTTGAATTCGTTGGGTATTGAAGGGAGAATTTTGTAGAACTGTTGGTTGGGAGAGAGTTGAGAGAAGCTGTTGAGAGAAAGAGGGGAGAGAGACTGGTTGATTTGGGTTGAAGAGGAGTGTGGGTTGATTTGTATTTTTGAAAAGATTTGAAAGTTTTGAAAATATTAATCAAGTTTCCTAATGATGTTTGACCCTTTAAATTGGTCAATGTCACCTATCCTTCATTCAAGACTTAAAAACATCTTTCATTCAATTTTCTCAACATACTTGATAACATTAGGTACTAATTAAGCAATGTTTATGTTCACCGTAACATTAGTTAATAAGTTCCTCCAACTCTTTTTCTATTTGGCCGAATATATATATAAGATTCTTTTTGATAATGATCCATTTAATTTTTGTTGTTTTAGGAGAAAAATTATTCATTATCTCAGTTGAAAGGAATTAACTGTTTTTTAATTTAAATCATCAAAAATAATAAAATGATTCAAGCAATTGTTATAATACAATAATTCATAATGATTATGTATCTTAAAGAATTAAACATCAGTAAATGAAAATTTGAACGAAAACAAATTGTTTCCTGAAAGCTAACTCTTCATATTTAGACAACCGTCAATACTTATACCAAATACCTAGTGAAACCCCAAGGAAAAAAAAACATCTTCTAGAAATTTGGTGTCCAACTCCAATTAGTTCCTTTATTCTTGGAGATTGATACTGGTAGTGGTATCTAACCAAATTCATTGACAATGGTGTTGATACTATAAGAATCTTGTCTTGTAACAACGAGATGTAACGGCGTTCCACAGTGGTGCTACTTACCCGATATTCAAGAACGCTGCCATGCACTGCTGTCGTCATCGCAACATCATCATAAGTAGAAATCTTGTTGTTATTGTTCATGTGTCCATTGATTTTTGGTGGCGTTGTTCATGTCTCCATTGGTTTTCGGTGGCCTTGGATAGTAAAAGTCAGTAGGAAAAAGGTAATATTGAAGCCCTGCCATCAATACTCGAAAATTTGCTTCTTTGAGTGAGATTTTGTGTGTTGGTATAATTATATTTTGGCCTTTATGTTGAGTATTTATATAGAGAAAAAAAAAAAGGAAAACAAAAAAAGAAACAGGAGAAGGAAAGTGCGTGAAGTTGACTGCCTTGTTCAACAAGTAGTTTCCTATTCAATTCATGTGTACCAACAAGTCTTCTAGAAATAAAAGTTGAGAAAATTCCAACATAGGAAAATTAATATGCCTTCTAGAGAAAAAGTTGCACAAAATATCATAGGAAAATTAATGAGTTTAAAGGGGACATATATATATTGCTCCGAGCAGAAAAAACAAAATTAATTTTGGACAACATATTAAATAAAGGGTAGGACGAAAACATCCTTAAGGAAATGATGTGGGGAAAAACTTTGGTCGAAAAAGGTATCGGACAACCCGGTGCACTAAACTTGGGTTATGCATAGGGTCCATGGAAGAGGCCGATTATATAATAAAATGTAATAAAAAGCTACTTCCTTTGTCCCATATTAATTGATCATTTGACTTTTGCACGCTTCTTAGATCATAAACAAAAATGATAGTTTTACTAATTTACCTCTTAAGATATTTTCTTAGAACTTTATAAACTTGTTCTACACTCTCGAAGAATATTAATTGCAGGGGTAAAATGAAAAAAAAATTAATCAATTCTAGGGAAAAGTACACTCTATAGCACTTTTTAAAACAAATAGCTCAAGTTTTAAAACTTTCCAAAAAGTGGTCAGTCGGATATACTATTTCCGTTATAAAATCATTTCCTAATTTGAGTTATTTTGGTCTACGTAGTCCATATACAGTCCATATATAATACTGATATAGTCTATATACAATACTAATACAGTATTCAACTTGGGCAATTCGGCTCTTTTAAAAATCTATCATTTTTTTTGCTATAAATTTCTTAACTGATCAAATATTCTGTTTTTTTATTGTTTAGAAATAATAATTAAATTATAAAAAAGTGATATAATTGTTAAATAGAATATGTATCTATATAAAATATATGTATAAAAATTGTATAATCCTACCAAATATGTATTTGTATAAAATATATATACAAAAATATATCTAGCCGGAATTGTTGTCGAATTGCCCAGTTTCATTCATTCAACGAGCCCGATTCAGAATTCTCTATATTTTTCCATTTCCCGCTGATTTCTAGCTAAATCCCGTTGGAAACAGTGAAGTTTTGTTGGAATATATTTTGGAATTTTGTTCGCTGTCTGGTTTGAGTTCACTGAAACTCGGACTGCATCGGATTCGGAGCTTAGAAAGTGTATGAAAATTATAATTATTGTATAAAATGTGTAAAAAAAAGTACAGTTATTGTATAAATTGTGTATCAAAACTGTATAATTTTCACATAGAATATTTATATGTATAAGATATGCATATAAACTGTATAGAAGGTGTATATAAATGGTATAGAACAATCCAGTAAATTGAAATGACTAGAAACTAGAATTTGAATTCCATGGTCATTTTCATGGAAATAGTTTAATTTGAAGTGCCGTTTCTATCCTTTCCCCTATTTAGAAAGACTAGGCCCAAAATTGGCCTGACTACCCCCACCCTTTCCACCCCCACCCCCACCCCCAAAAAAGAAAAATTTCAGAAATAACAACTATAGAGCCTTAATTGTAACTTTTATAGCAATAGTTTCATAATTACGAAAATTAGAAAATTGTATTTTGTATTTAAATAAACCGTTGCTATACAAATACATATACAACAAGATTTACTGCTCTTATTTTACTCAAATTAGTTGAGTTAAATAAGGAATAATTATCCCATCTAATTAAATTCTTATAAATTACTCTTATTTAAATTAGTAGATTCCTTTTTCAAATCAAACTCAAATATAAAGATTATTATTTCCATGATCTTCAAAATATCATTCTCTTATATCTCTAACTTATTTTTCTCGTTAGTTTTTTCATTTTTTTATCTTGTTTTTATTTTAATTTCTTTTACTTTTTCATTTTTTTCTTTCCATTTTATTTTCTCTCTTATACTTCTCTTTTTTTTCCGACATTTAGTAGAGTACTACATTAAAGGCAAGCTTATGGTCATTAGTTGCTACATATGAATTCTTTGTGAGAGTGAGTGCAAGGAAAATATGCTTGTGATACCCATGTTTGAAAAATATGCTATATTTGTGAGTGATTATGGGTACTATATTGTGAGACACACATGGTTGATGAGTCTTGGATAGTTGTATATGATTCTATGCACCTTAACGTTTGCATGCGAGTTGATCACTATCACGAGTCTATGCTTGAGGTTAAATTGTTTCTACTTATAATCGGAAAGCTACTCTTCATTGCTAATTGTTGTGCTTGTCTTGAAGAATGTTTTGTGTTGTTTCTGTAAAAACCTTAAGTCAATGCTTAGAAGGACATGATATGTTGTTCGAGGACGAACAAAGCTCTAAGTGTGGGGTGTTGATGATAGGCGAATTTACGCGCCTATATCAATATATTTAGCCCATATTTTAGCCTAGTTTTGAGAACTAATTATCTATTTCATACACTTTTAGTCCTTTTTCCTATAAATGAGCTAACAAATGTGATTAGGAAAGTTTCAGGTATAAATGATGCAAAATACAGCAATTTATGGCTTACTTGACGCAAAAGAAAGCTCACGAACGAAGTGGAAAGGAGCTGGACGCCTAAAGGACTAAATCTGCTGCATGGAAAATCTGTCCCGGGCTAAAACAGCAATTCTGAAGACTTTGGGGACTTACAGACACAAAGCTGGATTTTTGCCATAATACATTAACCTAGTGCAATTAGGTTATGTTTTTCATTATTCTATTTGGATTATAATTTTGTAACCTTACCCTAGTACATTTGGGTCAAGGATTTCATTAGTATATTAGGATTTGGTTATTTATTTCATTAGCTTAGTAGGAGTAGGATAGGAGTATTATAAATACCCTATCATATTAGAGATTTTTAATTAACTCTTCACTTAAGACATCTCCTTACAATTTAATCAATTTTCTTTCATCTTCCACTACAAACACTTCTAATCTAGTCTTAAATTCCACAACAAGAGAATCGTTACTTGCTACGGAATCACCAAAACCACACGCCAAACACCTACTATTCACGCCATCCACCATGCAAAACGTGATATCCTTCGCATTCATGGGTAACTAAACCTCTTAGTTGGGGTTATGGAAGCTGAATGAGTTACTATCTATTGCTATGAGTTTGTGAGTTCAAGACACGTATATTGCTTATATCATTATTCTCTTCATCTTAAATCTACATCCTTTGCGGTCCAAACACAAGAACACGCCATTCTAACATCTAACCTGTTCGAGAGAAAGGTTATTTGTCTAGAAAAGAAGACGCATAGACCAACGCCAGTCTAACATTTAACTTGTTCGAGAGAAAGGTTATTTGTCTGGAAAAGAGATAATGTCAAGGTAGTAGGACACCCTTTCCTATTAAAAAGCTAGTGCCGTAACTGGACTAACCTCTTGGAGAATTCGTACCGTTAGACACGCTTTAAGCTCGAGAGAGTTAAAGTGAAATAGTCCTTGTTTAGGTCGAGAGACGCTTGGATTTACCATCGACTACAATTCTCTATAAGCAATTGCATGACAAGACTCTACACACTCATAGCCAATAGAGACGTATACCTCTGAAGGTGGACATAACCCCAACGCCTCAATTCTCATTGTTTCACAACCTACGAAATACTCTCTTTTTACTTTATTATTTTCAGCTTTTATTTCATTACTTTGGTTACTTATTACAATCCCCCCTTCTTACGAGACTTGCACCAAAAGTCTATTAATTTTGCTTACTTGTTGACCAAGCTATTCCCTGTGGGATCGATACCCAACCCAGGTTGGGTTCTATATTTGCTAACGACCGCTTTACACTCCCACGAGAGCTGTAGATTGAGCGTTATCAAAAATTGGCGCCGTTGCTGGGGAATACGAGTGTCAATCAAGTTCGTGATAATTACTAGACCCTTTGGTCAAAGATTCTCGTACTTTTACGTTTAGTTTTTGTTTTTGTTTATTGCAGGTTTTTCTTTTAGTGCATGCCCCATACTAGAAGTTCTGGTCAACCGTTATTACCAATCAATCCGGAACCGCAACGAATTAGAAGAATGGAAGCACAAGCTGAAATCGACAGGATGGCTGCTCAACACGAACAAGCAAGATTAGCTGCCCTTGCCGCTGCTCAAGTCCAACAACAAAACATTGATAATCCTGGACGAGCAACAAATCCTGACGATGAAGATTTAGGTGATGACGAGTTACTGAACCCTAGGCGTGATGCTGAAATTATAACACCTGCCAACAGAAGAGGTCGACAAGCTCGGTACAGATATGATCGTCAACCTTTGCAACCAGCTTTCGACGATGATGATGATGATCTTGATGGTGCCGGAGCCACTGGAGCTATAATTCCACCACCATTAGCGCCCGGAGCCAAGTTCAACATCACTAGCACCATGATTCAGTTATTGCAACTCAAGGGATTATTTGGTGGACTAGCAGGCGATGATCCGAATATGCATCTCATCAACTTTATTTCTACATGCAAGTCTTTTGACAATCCTGGTGTTGGTCAGAATGCTATTCGATTACGTCTATTTCCATTGTCTCTGTCTGGGGAGGCAACATTATGGTTGAATGGGCTGACTCCTGATTCTATTACAAATTGGAGGCAATTGAGAGACGCTTTCCTAGAAAGATTCTTTCCGCCATCCAAGAGGGCTCAGTTAAGAGATGAAATCAGCAACTTTCGTCAGCTTCCCTCTGAAGCTCTTCACGAAACATGGGAGAGGTTCAAGACAAAGCTAGCGAGATGCCCCAACCATCACATGACTAATGTTCACCTCATGGAGATCTTGTATAGAGCCTTGAATTCAGTAACTAAACCAGTGGTAGACAACGCAGCTGGAGGTTCTTTTATGGACCTCACCTTTGGTCAAGCAAGCAACATGCTAGATCGTATGACGAAACAAAGTAGAGCTTGGCATACCAGAGATTCTGAGGTAGCAAGCCCCACTTTATCTATTGGCATGTCTGCAGACCAAAGAAGAAGAGAAGAAGAACGTGATCAAGACATGGCGCACATGAAAACCCAAATGGATCTTCTTACAAAGCATCTATTAGGGAAGACTCAAAAAGTGAAAGCAATTGCGTCAAAAAGAAGAGACGAATCTGATTCGGAAGAGGAGGCCAACTACTTGAACAATCAGGGGGGTTTCCGTGGGAATGCCCAAGGAAACCAAGGTCGGAACTATTATGACAAAACTGGAGGTAAAGACCAAGGTAGTTGGAAGAAAAATAATGAAAATAGTGGTTTGTACGTTCCCCCTGGCAGACGTGATACCACCACATCTAATTCTATGGAAGACATGATGGCGAAGTTATTGAAAGGAGTGAAAGCAACGAGCGCGGGAGTAAAGGAGGTAATTGACGATTTGGCCTCCATGAAGCAATTAGTTGATTCTCATTCCACTTCTATCAAGCAAATAGAGCAGCAATTAAGCCAACTTTCAGCAGCATTCAATCAAAGAAAGGCTGGCACCTTACCGAGCGATACAGTCCAAAACCCAAGGAATGATGGGTCATGCATGACCATCACTACGAGGAGTGGTAAGGTGCTGGAAACTTCAGCAACAGGCAAGCAAGTAGTTGACGGAACAGCAGACTTGGACGCCATACCTAGTGACGCCACTAGAGAAGACGCCGCAATATCCACTTCCAATGTCAAGGACGTTTTGCCTAGTGACATGCAGCCTGAAAAAAATAATAAACGGAAGCAAGAGGAGAAGAAAGCCATGGAGAGAACACTTCCATACCCACCACCACCTTTTCCACAAAGATTGAAGAAGGCGGCCGATGACACTAAGTTCAGCAAATTCATGACTATGTTAAAGCAGCTGACCATTAATGTCCCCTTGGTAGAGGCACTTGAACAAATGCCTGGGTATGCGAAGTTTATGAAAGATCTTTTGACTAAGAAGAGGGCAGCAAGCTATGAGCTGAAAGATGATGTGCATCATTGTAGTGCAATCGCTACCCGATCCATAGTTCAGAAGAAGGCCGACCCCAGAGCTTTCACGATTCCTTGCACCGTCGGATCTTTGGACTTTGCTAAAGCATTGTGTGACTTAGGAGCCAGCATCAACTTGATGCCATTATCAATCTACAAGAAGTTGGGGTTAGGAGATCCTACACCAACTAATATGAGGCTTGTTATGGCAGATAGGTCGGTAAAATGACCGGTTGGTATTCTATGCGATGTCTTGGTGAAGGTATCTTCATTCATATTTCCAGCAGACTTTGTCATCTTGGATTGTGAAGCAGATTCAGAGGTTCGCATCATCTTGGGACGTCCCTTCCTTGCAACTGGAAGTGTGCTTATTGACATGAAAGATAATGAGCTTTTGTTTCGAATTAATGACGAAGTGGTACGGTTTGATATACGCAAAACAATGAAGCAGCCCAGCGATATGAATGAGTCATCCATAGCTGATGTTCATTATGAGGATACAAAAGCATTATCTATAGAGAAACAACCTACTGTTGAGCCATTGTCTGCTGTGCCACTGAATGTTGAGCATGAGAATAATGAAGATTATGAAGAACTTATGGGTGATCTAACAGAAATAGAGTCTTATACTCCTAAGCAACCGGGATGTGATCTCAAGAATCAACCAACAACAAAGACTCCCATTGATGAGCCACCAGTGCTAGAATCGCAAGAGCTCCCCGATTATCTAAGGTATGTGTTCTTGGAAACTAGAAATATACTTCCGGAGAGCGCAGATGATTTAAGTGAACAACACGTAGAAGCTCTTATCTCTGCTCTGAAGAGATACAAGAGAGCTATGGGTTGGACTATTGATGATATAATTGGTGACTCTCCAGAGAAACGTATGAGCCAGCTCGAAAAAGATCGCATGACCGCAGGTAAGCCTCATTGTCGTCTAAATCCTTTCAGAAAACGATCCACCATTTACCTCGATGAAGTCTGAGTACTCGAGGTAACTACGTCGAGCCACGACAATAAATAAGGCGCTAGATGGGAGGCAACCCATCGTTTTATCATTTTATCGTTTTATCGTTTTGTCTTTCTTTCATTCTAGTACTTGTTTTTGCTTTTGATAAATGAAAATTCAAAAATAAGAGTCGTGCCACGACCAAAACTAAGGCGCTTGGTGGGAGGCAACCCATCGTACTAATCTTTTTTATTGTGTTTTGAGCAAATATAGGTGCAAGAAGTATGCAACGAGGAGATTGATTTCACTTGACGATTTGGTCGCATTGTATGGTAAAGTCGGTAAGTTAGGAATGATGATGCATAAGGCTATGAATTGATCCTTTCTCACGTCATAATAGGCTTCGAGGAAGGCTAGGCCTTGGTAAAAATAGGCCACGAACGATGCACAACCTATTCTATAGCCTAAGGACTCGGAATCTAGTGTGCTATACACAATGCGCCGCCTATTCCTAGGTGTGCTTTTGACTATGCGCCGCCTATGCTATGGCATTTGAGATACTGAGACCAAATGCTATAGGATATGCGCCGCATATGTCTAGATATGCCATAGGATATGCGGCGCATATGTCCCATTATGCCATGGACAATGCGCCGCACATGTAAGTGATATGCCGAGGGATATGCGCCGCATATGTGGTGATTTTGTCCCCAAATCCGATTGTAAATGGGTCATAACCCGACCCATACTCCTCCTATATAAAGGGGACTTGTTTTTTTTATCACAAACACATTAGAATCAACCCTAAAGGCGCCGCATATCATCTCAAATCCTCTCAAATTTTTCTTCCTTTGTTCTTCCAATCCACAACAAACTTCTCCACACTCTTCAAGCAAGTAAGTGCTCTCTTATTCTTCATCTATTTATCGTAAGTACTACGTTGCTATGCTTATTATAAAATGCTAAATCATAAGAAATTGGTGGTGATGTTCATGTGTGTGGATAATTGTTGCAAAATCGTGTGATTGAATATATACGTATGAAATTCTTGACTTGTTTCCGACTTGAATTTTGTTTCAATGGCATTGTTATGATACTTGCTGAACATATGTGGCTATGAATATTGCTTGAGAGTGTTGTTTGGATGCTTGCATGATTAACCATCCCGGCCATCGGGATAAGGTTATAGTGACTATCGACGTAGGAGGTAGTGTTTGTTGTACGAATAGCAATTCCATGCGGTAACTCCTATGTTGTAGTGTCGCTATATGCACCATGAAAGACGTCCAAGTGGCTGCTCATAAGTGATGTAATGCTGATTTTCTTGTCGGAATACAATCCTAAAACGTATGTCGACGAAGTCTGAGTACTCGACCACTTTCACTTCACTGATTTGTGCTAACAAGATTAAGTGTGGGGTGGTACCCCTAGTGCTTGCATGTAGATTGTATAAAGTGCGATTGTGCTGCAACTAACATTATTTTTAGTCTCAGGTACAATGGCACCAAAAGCAAGGCAAGGCAAGGAGAAGGCTACCACAACCCGAAAGGATAAAAAGAGAAGCCGAAAAGACCAAGGAGAATCATCTTCAGCACACCTACCACGCAGAATGTTCGGAATCAAATGGGTTCTTGAGGAAGACGCCAAGGCATGGTACAGCAGCAACAAAGAAAAGAAATATGTGCACGTCGACTTGATCAACAAGGAGACCTTAGCAAAGAAGGAGCCGCAAATGTTGGCTAAGATAATGGCTCTGAAGCTGGATTTCATCTTCCGTGACATGGGAGAATGCAATCTTGACTTGACAAGAGAGTTTTATGCCAACTGGTCGCCAAACACAACAGGCAACGAAGTCAAAATTCGGGGCCAAGTGTTACAGCTTACAGCGGATTGGATCAACTCGTTTCTAGGCCTACCTTCGGTCGACACTGCACCATACAAAGAGCTGTACAGCAGGCCTCCTTACAGAGCAATAAGACACACGCTTTGTGGAAGTAGATCAATGGCAAGATGGGGCAGACATAAGGAAACAGGCCGTCACAACACATTCCCCTATGCTCCACTAAATAGGGAAGCAAGAATCTGGATGCGCATTGTCAACTCATGCCTTATTCCTGGGACGCAATACACAAAGATATCGAGAGATAGAGTGTGTTTGGTTTATGCATTGATGACGAATGTCCCTATCAACTTTGGGGCAATCATTCGATCTACCATAAGAAAAGCCAGACTCCACCGAAGGTCCCATTTCACATTTGGCAATTTGTTGACAGCAATGTTGCGGAAGGAGGATATAGAAGAGGAACCAGCTGACCACAAACTCCCACATAACCCAAAGAAGGTTGACCTCACCAAGGTCAAAGATGCTGAAACAACGCATGGAGTCAACCTTACCACTGCGGAGAGACATGCTCGTGACGAGAGTTTCTTCCGTCATCTCTATGGTATGACGAGATTCACTATGATGAGTGGTGGACGTATTCCAACTGCTGAAGAGCTCCAACAGCTGGACCACGACTACCCAATGAACAGACATGCCCGGGAGATGTGTGGAGTGGGAGTATATTTCGAGGAACCTCTTGATGATGACGTGCCAACTGATGATGATAGACGCTTGCCTGATTCTGATGCTGAGGAGAACTCTGACGATGACTCTTACGATGATTCGGACGAAGGGGGCATGACCCCCGACATTGAGGAAGAGTCCGACTAATCAGTTTCTTCGACTTTATTTTCCACTGAGGGCAGTGTCTAGTCTAAGTGTGGGGTGGCAGAATCTGCATGCTATGTTTGTATGTTTGATTGTTTTACTTCGTTTTAGTCCATTTTTTTTCGTCCATTTTTTTCGTTTGACGTTTTTTTTATTTTTTTAGGAGTAAAATTTTTCTAGCTTCGCATGAAATTATTTTGATAGGCAGCATGAGATTATAACAAGAGTATGTGTTACAATTGTAACTATTGAGACATTTAGGCTCTAGTTGTGACTCATTATGTGATATTGTGTGATTCAAATCCTTCACTTGTTGGGTCAAGAGTCTATATTACTTCCAATCAAGTCGACCATGTGCCTTGTGTGTGTGAGATTAATAGTATATTCTATGTTTGTGGCTGATGCTAGAACTTGCCTCGTATGTATGCAAAGCGAAAATAAGGAATGTAAGTTTAGGATATGATTTAGGCATTTCTTTGGCAACCTATATTTGTTTACCTTCAGTTTTACCTACCCATGGACATCATCCTAGTTAAACCCTTTTGAGCCTTTAGCCTATTTCTTTGACAACCTTGTATGTAAGCCTAATCCATTTTTTTCAAGACCGTAATTTGATCCAAATTCCTAAGTGCTTTAAAGTGAAAAAGTCATGTGACAACATAAGAGGAAATTGGGTGAGTATGATGCTTTAAATTGTAATGGTGCTTGAATGCGTTATGAAAAAAAGAAGAAAGTGCTATCATAAGAGGTATTTTGTGAAAAGAAAAAGGAAAAGAAAGCTGAAAAGTGAGTTGTGCTTAAAATTGAAAAACAAAATAGGAGAACAAGGGTGGTAGAATAAAAGAGTAAAGAAAGGTTGAAAGAGAAAAAAGTTTCAATGACTCAAAGTGATGTATTAAAGTGCTTAGGAACTTAGTCACTATTTCTGGCCAAAATAGTCCTACCCGTCCCTTAGCCTACATTACAACCATCTAAAGACCTACTTGATCCTAATCTTAACATTCCGACATTTAGTAGAGTACTACATTAAAGGCAAGCTTATGGTCATTAGTTGCTACATATGAATTCTTTGTGAGAGTGAGTGCAAGGAAAATATGCTTGTGATACCCATGTTTGAAAAATATGCTATATTTGTGAGTGATTATGGGTACTATATTGTGAGACACACATGGTTGATGAGTCTTGGATAGTTGTATATGATTCTATGCACCTTAACGTTTGCATGCGAGTTGATCACTATCACGAGTCTATGCTTGAGGTTAAATTGTTTCTACTTATAATCGGAAAGCTACTCTTCATTGCTAATTGTTGTGCTTGTCTTGAAGAATGTTTTGTGTTGTTTCTGTAAAAACCTTAAGTCAATGCTTAGAAGGACATGATATGTTGTTCGAGGACGAACAAAGCTCTAAGTGTGGGGTGTTGATGATAGGCGAATTTACGCGCCTATATCAATATATTTAGCCCATATTTTAGCCTAGTTTTGAGAACTAATTATCTATTTCATACACTTTTAGTCCTTTTTCCTATAAATGAGCTAACAAATGTGATTAGGAAAGTTTCAGGTATAAATGATGCAAAATACAGCAATTTATGGCTTACTTGACGCAAAAGAAAGCTCACGAACGAAGTGGAAAGGAGCTGGACGCCTAAAGGACTAAATCTGCTGCATGGAAAATCTGTCCCGGGCTAAAACAGCAATTCTGAAGACTTTGGGGACTTACAGACACAAAGCTGGATTTTTGCCATAATACATTAACCTAGTGCAATTAGGTTATGTTTTTCATTATTCTATTTGGATTATAATTTTGTAACCTTACCCTAGTACATTTGGGTCAAGGATTTCATTAGTATATTAGGATTTGGTTATTTATTTCATTAGCTTAGTAGGAGTAGGATAGGAGTATTATAAATACCCTATCATATTAGAGATTTTTAATTAACTCTTCACTTAAGACATCTCCTTACAATTTAATCAATTTTCTTTCATCTTCCACTACAAACACTTCTAATCTAGTCTTAAATTCCACAACAAGAGAATCGTTACTTGCTACGGAATCACCAAAACCACACGCCAAACACCTACTATTCACGCCATCCACCATGCAAAACGTGATATCCTTCGCATTCATGGGTAACTAAACCTCTTAGTTGGGGTTATGGAAGCTGAATGAGTTACTATCTATTGCTATGAGTTTGTGAGTTCAAGACACGTATATTGCTTATATCATTATTCTCTTCATCTTAAATCTACATCCTTTGCGGTCCAAACACAAGAACACGCCATTCTAACATCTAACCTGTTCGAGAGAAAGGTTATTTGTCTAGAAAAGAAGACGCATAGACCAACGCCAGTCTAACATTTAACTTGTTCGAGAGAAAGGTTATTTGTCTGGAAAAGAGATAATGTCAAGGTAGTAGGACACCCTTTCCTATTAAAAAGCTAGTGCCGTAACTGGACTAACCTCTTGGAGAATTCGTACCGTTAGACACGATTTAAGCTCGAGAGAGTTAAAGTGAAATAGTCCTTGTTTAGGTCGAGAGACGCTTGGATTTACCATCGACTACAATTCTCTATAAGCAATTGCATGACAAGACTCTACACACTCATAGCCAATAGAGACGTATACCTCTGAAGGTGGACATAACCCCAACGCCTCAATTCTCATTGTTTCACAACCTACGAAATACTCTCTTTTTACTTTATTATTTTCAGCTTTTATTTCATTACTTTGGTTACTTATTACAATCCCCCCTTCTTACGAGACTTGCACCAAAAGTCTATTAATTTTGCTTACTTGTTGACCAAGCTATTCCCTGTGGGATCGATACCCAACCCAGGTTGGGTTCTATATTTGCTAACGACCGCTTTACACTCCCACGAGAGCTGTAGATTGAGCGTTATCAAAAATTGGCGCCGTTGCCGGGGAATACGAGTGTCAATCAAGTTCGTGATAATTACTAGACCCTTTGGTCAAAGATTCTCGTACTTTTACGTTTATTTTTTGTTTTTGTTTATTGCAGGTTTTTCTTTTAGTGCATGCCCCATACTAGAAGTTCTGGTCAACCGTTATTACCAATCAATCCGGAACCGCAACGAATTAGAAGAATGGAAGCACAAGCTGAAATCGACAGGATGGCTGCTCAACACGAACAAGCAAGATTAGCTGCTCTTGCCGCTGCTCAAGTCCAACAACAAAACATTGATAATCCTGGACGAGCAACAAATCCTGACGATGAAGATTTAGGTGATGACGAGTTACTGAACCCTAGGCGTGATGCTGAAATTATAACACCTGCCAACAGAAGAGGTCGACAAGCTCGGTACAGATATGATCGTCAACCTTTGCAACCAGCTTTCGACGATGATGATGATGATC
Source organism: Capsicum baccatum var. pendulum (assembly GCA_030864225.1). Classification (NCBI taxonomy): domain Eukaryota; kingdom Viridiplantae; phylum Streptophyta; class Magnoliopsida; order Solanales; family Solanaceae; genus Capsicum; species Capsicum baccatum. Next base: position 46,802,061 of record CM061554.1, read on the forward strand.
TTGATGGTGCCGGAGCCACTGGAGCTATAATTCCACCACCATTAGCGCCCGGAGCCAAGTTCAACATCACTAGCACCATGATTCAGTTATTGCAACTCAAGGGATTATTTGGTGGACTAGCAGGCGATGATCCGAATATGCATCTCATCAACTTTATTTCTACATGCAAGTCTTTTGACAATCCTGGTGTTGGTCAGAATGCTATTCGATTACGTCTATTTCCATTGTCTCTGTCTGGGGAGGCAACATTATGGTTGAATGGGCTGACTCCTGATTCTATTACAAATTGGAGGCAATTGAGAGACGCTTTCCTAGAAAGATTCTTTCCGCCATCCAAGAGGGCTCAGTTAAGAGATGAAATCAGCAACTTTCGTCAGCTTCCCTCTGAAGCTCTTCACGAAACATGGGAGAGGTTCAAGACAAAGCTAGCGAGATGCCCCAACCATCACATGACTAATGTTCACCTCATGGAGATCTTGTATAGAGCCTTGAATTCAGTAACTAAACCAGTGGTGGACAACGCAGCTGGAGGTTCTTTTATGGACCTCACCTTTGGTCAAGCAAGCAACATGCTAGATCGTATGACGAAACAAAGTAGAGCTTGGCATACCAGAGATTCTGAGGTAGCAAGCCCCACTTTATCTATTGGCATGTCTGCAGACCAAAGAAGAAGAGAAGAAGAACGTGATCAAGACATGGCGCACATGAAAACCCAAATGGATCTTCTTACAAAGCATCTATTAGGGAAGACTGAAAAAGTGAAAGCAATTGCGTCAAAAGGAAGAGACGAATCTGATTCGGAAGAGGAGGCCAACTACTTGAACAATCAGGGGGGTTTCCGTGGGAATGCCCAAGGAAACCAAGGTCGGAACTATTATGACAAAACTGGAGGTAAAGACCAAGGTAGTTGGAAGAAAAATAATGAAAATAGTGGTTTGTACGTTCCCCCTGGCAGACGTGATACCACCACATCTAATTCTATGGAAGACATGATGGCGAAGTTATTGAAAGGAGTGGAAGCAACGAGCGCGGGAGTAAAGGAGGTAATTGACGATTTGGCCTCCATGAAGCAATTAGTTGATTCTCATTCCACTTCTATCAAGCAAATAGAGCAGCAATTAAGCCAACTTTCAGCAGCATTCAATCAAAGAAAGGCTGGCACCTTACCGAGCGATACAGTCCAAAACCCAAGGAATGATGGGTCATGCATGGCCATCACTACGAGGAGTGGTAAGGTGCTGGAAACTTCAGCAACAGGCAAGCAAGTAGTTGACGGAACAGCAGACTTGGACGCCATACCTAGTGACGCCACTAGAGAAGACGCCGCAATATCCACTTCCAATGTCAAGGACGTTTTGCCTAGTGACATGCAGCCTGAAAAAAATAATAAACGGAAGCAAGAGGAGAAGAAAGCCATGGAGAGAACACTTCCATACCCACCACCACCTTTTCCACAAAGATTGAAGAAGGTGACCGATGACACTAAGTTCAGCAAATTCATGACTATGTTAAAGCAGCTGACCATTAATGTCCCCTTGGTAGAGGCACTTGAACAAATGCCTGGGTATGCGAAGTTTATGAAAGATCTTTTGACTAAGAAGAGGGCAGCAAGCTATGAGCTGAAAGATGATGTGCATCATTGTAGTGCAATCGCTACCCGATCCATAGTTCAGAAGAAGGCCGACCCCGGAGCTTTCACGATTCCTTGCACCGTCGAATCTTTGGACTTTGCTAAAGCATTGTGTGACTTAGGAGCCAGCATCAACTTGATGCCATTATCAATCTACAAGAAGTTGGGGTTAGGAGATCCTACACCAACTAATATGAGGCTTGTTATGGCAGATAGGTCGGTAAAACGACCGGTTGGTATTCTATGCGATGTCTTGGTGAAGGTATCTTCATTCATATTTCCAGCAGACTTTGTCATCTTGGATTGTGAAGCAGATTCAGAGGTTCCCATCATCTTGGGACGTCCCTTCCTTGCAACTGGAAGTGTGCTTATTGACATGAAAGATAATGAGCTTTTGTTTCGAATTAATGACGAAGTGGTACGGTTTGATATACGCAAAACAATGAAGCAGCCCAGCGATATGAATGAGTCATCCATAGCTGATGTTCATTATGAGGATACGAAAGCATTATCTATAGAGAAACAACCTACTGTTGAGCCATTGTCTGCTGTGCCACTGAATGTTGAGCATGAGAATAATGAAGATTATGAAGAACTTATGGGTGATCTAACAGAAATAGAGTCTTATACTCCTAAGCAACCGGGATGTGATCTCAAGAATCAACCAACAACAAAGACTCCCATTGATGAGCCACCAGTGCTAGAATCGCAAGAGCTCCCCGATTATCTAAGGTATGTGTTCTTGGAAACTAGAAATATACTTCCGGAGAGCGCAGATGATTTAAGTGAACAACACGTAGAAGCTCTTATCTCTGCTCTGAAGAGATACAAGAGAGCTATGGGTTGGACTATTGATGATATAATTGGTGACTCTCCAGAGAAACGTATGAGCCAGCTCGAAAAAGATCGCATGACCGCAGGTAAGCCTCATTGTCGTCTAAATCCTTTCAGAAAACGATCCACCATTTACCTCGACGAAGTCTGAGTACTCGAGGTAACTACGTCGAGCCACGACAATAAATAAGGCGCTAGATGGGAGGCAACCCATCGTTTTATCATTTTATCGTTTTATCGTTTTGTCTTTCTTTCATTCTAGTACTTGTTTTTGCTTTTGATAAATGAAAATTCAAAAATAAGAGTCGTGCCACGACCAAAACTAAGGCGCTTGGTGGGAGGCAACCCATCGTACTAATCTTTTTTATTGTGTTTTGAGCAAATATAGGTGCAAGAAGTATGCAACGAGGAGATTGATTTCACTTGACGATTTGGTCGCATTGTATGGTAAAGTCGGTAAGTTAGGAATAATGATGCATAAGGCTATGAATTGAGCCTTTCTCACGTCATAATAGGCTTCGAGGAAGGCTAGGCCTTGGTAAAAATAGGCCACGAACGATGCACAACCTATTCTATAGCCTAAGGACTCGGAATCTAGTGTGCTATACACAATGCGCCGCCTATTCCTAGGTGTGCTTTTGACTATGCGCCGCCTATGCTATGGCATTTGAGATACTGAGACCAAATGCTATAGGATATGCGCCGCATATGTCTAGATATGCCATAGGATATGCGGCGCATATGTCCCATTATGCCATGGACAATGCGCCGCACATGTAAGTGATATGCCGAGGGATATGCGCCGCATATGTGGTGATTTTGTCCCCAAATCCGATTGTAAATGGGTCATAACCCGACCCATACTCCTCCTATATAAAGGGGACTTGTTTTGTTTATCACAAACACATTAGAATCAACCCTAAAGGCGCCGCATATCATCTCAAATCCTCTCAAATTTTTCTTCCTTTGTTCTTCCAATCCACAACAAACTTCTCCACACTCTTCAAGCAAGTAAGTGCTCTCTTATTCTTCATCTATTTATCGTAAGTACTACGTTGCTATGCTTATTATAAAATGCTAAATCATAAGAAATTGGTGGTGATGTTCATGTGTGTGGATAATTGTTGCAAAATCGTGTGATTGAATATATACGTATGAAATTCTTGACTTGTTTCCGACTTGAATTTTGTTTCAATGGCATTGTTATGATACTTGCTGAACATATGTGGCTATGAATATTGCTTGAGAGTGTTGTTTGGATGCTTGCATGATTAACCATCCCGGCCATCGGGATAAGGTTATAGTGACTATCGACGTAGGAGGTAGTGTTTGTTGTACGAATAGCAATTCCATGCGGTAACTCCTATGTTGTAGTGTCGCTATATGCACCATGAAAGACGTCCAAGTGGCTGCTCATAAGTGATGTAATGCTGATTTTCTTGTCGGAATACAATCCTAAAACGTATGTCGACGAAGTCTGAGTACTCGACCACTTTCACTTCACTGATTTGTGCTAACAAGATTAAGTGTGGGGTGGTACCCCTAGTGCTTGCATGTAGATTGTATAAAGTGCGATTGTGCTGCAACTAACATTATTTTTAGTCTCAGGTACAATGGCACCAAAAGCAAGGCAAGGCAAGGAGAAGGCTACCACAACCCGAAAGGATAAAAAGAGAAGCCGAAAAGACCAAGGAGAATCATCTTCAGCACACCTACCACGCAGAATGTTCGGAATCAAATGGGTTCTTGAGGAAGACGCCAAGGCATGGTACAGCAGCAACAAAGAAAAGAAATATGTGCACGTCGACTTGATCAACAAGGAGACCTTAGCAAAGAAGGAGCCGCAAATGTTGGCTAAGATAATGGCTCTGAAGCTGGATTTCATCTTCCGTGACATGGGAGAATGCAATCTTGACTTGACAAGAGAGTTTTATGCCAACTGGTCGCCAAACACAACAGGCAACGAAGTCAAAATCCGGGGCCAAGTGTTACAGCTTACAGCGGATTGGATCAACTCGTTTCTAGGCCTACCTTCGGTCGACACTGCACCATACAAAGAGCTGTACAGCAGGCCTCCTTACAGAGCAATAAGACACACACTTTGTGGAAGCAGATCAATGGCAAGATGGGGCAGACATAAGGAAATAGGCCGTCACAACACATTCCCCTATGCTCCACTAAATAGGGAAGCAAGAATCTGGATGCGCATTGTCAACTCATGCCTTATTCCTGGGACGCAATACACAAAGATATCGAGAGATAGAGTGTGTTTGGTTTATGCATTGATGACGAATGTCCCTATCAACTTTGGGGCAATCATTCGATCTACCATAAGAAAAGCCAGACTCCACCGAAGGTCCCATTTCACATTTGGCAATTTGTTGACAGCAATGTTGCGGAAGGAGGATATAGAAGAGGAACCAGCTGACCACAAACTCCCACATAACCCAAAGAAGGTTGACCTCACCAAGGTCAAAGATGCTGAAACAACGCATGGAGTCAACCTTACCACTGCGGAGAGACATGCTCGTGACGAGAGTTTCTTCCGTCATCTCTATGGTATGACGAGATTCACTATGATGAGTGGTGGACGTATTCCAACTGCTGAAGAGCTCCAACAGCTGGACCACGACTACCCAATGAACAGACATGCCCGGGAGATATGTGGAGTGGGAGTATATTTCGAGGAACCTCTTGATGATGACGTGCCAACTGATGATGATAGACGCTTGCCTGATTCTGATGCTGAGGAGAACTCTGACGATGACTCTTACGATGATTCGGACGAAGGGGGCATGACCCCCGACATTGAGGAAGAGTCCGACTAATCAGTTTCTTCGACTTTATTTTCCACTGAGGGCAGTGTCTAGTCTAAGTGTGGGGTGGCAGAATCTGCATGCTATGTTTGTATGTTTGCTTGTTTTACTTCGTTTTAGTCCATTTTTTTTCGTCCATTTTTTTCGTTTGACGTTTTTTTTATTTTTTTAGGAGTAAAATTTTTCTAGCTTCGCATGAAATTATTTTGATAGGCAGCATGAGATTATAACAAGAGTATGTGTTACAATTGTAACTATTGAGACATTTAGGCTCTAGTTGTGACTCATTATGTGATATTGTGTGATTCAAATCCTTCACTTGTTGGGTCAAGAGTCTATATTACTTCCAATCAAGTCGACCATGTGCCTTGTGTGTGTGAGATTAATAGTATATTCTATGTTTGTGGCTGATGCTAGAACTTGCCTCGTATGTATGCAAAGCGAAAATAAGGAATGTAAGTTTAGGATATGATTTAGGCATTTCTTTGGCAACCTATATTTGTTTACCTTCAGTTTTACCTACCCATGGACATCATCCTAGTTAAACCCTTTTGAGCCTTTAGCCTATTTCTTTGACAACCTTGTATGTAAGCCTAATCCATTTTTTTCAAGACCGTAATTTGATCCAAATTCCTAAGTGCTTTAAAGTGAAAAAGTCATGTGACAACATAAGAGGAAATTGGGTGAGTATGATGCTTTAAATTGTAATGGTGCCTGAATGCGTTATGAAAAAAAGAAGAAAGTGCTATCATAAGAGGTATTTTGTGAAAAGAAAAAGGAAAAGAAAGCTGAAAAGTGAGTTGTGCTTAAAATTGAAAAACAAAATAGGAGAACAAGGGTGGTAGAATAAAAGAGTAAAGAAAGGTTGAAAGAGAAAAAAGTTTCAATGACTCAAAGTGATGTATTAAAGTGCTTAGGAACTTAGTCACTATTTCTGGCCAAAATAGTCCTACCCGTCCCTTAGCCTACATTACAACCATCTAAAGACCTACTTGATCCTAATCTTAACATTCCGACATTTAGTAGAGTACTACATTAAAGGCAAGCTTATGGTCATTAGTTGCTACATATGAATTCTTTGTGAGAGTGAGTGCAAGGAAAATATGCTTGTGATACCCATGTTTGAAAAATATGCTATATTTGTGAGTGATTATGGGTACTATATTGTGAGACACACATGGTTGATGAGTCTTGGATAGTTGTATATGATTCTATGCACCTTAACGTTTGCATGCGAGTTGATCACTATCACGAGTCTATGCTTGAGGTTAAATTGTTTCTACTTATAATCGGAAAGCTACTCTTCATTGCTAATTGTTGTGCTTGTCTTGAAGAATGTTTTGTGTTGTTTCTGTAAAAACCTTAAGTCAATGCTTAGAAGGACATGATATGTTGTTCAAGGACGAACAAAGCTCTAAGTGTGGGGTGTTGATGATAGGCGAATTTACGCGCCTATATCAATATATTTAGCCCATATTTTAGCCTAGTTTTGAGAACTAATTATCTATTTCATACACTTTTAGTCCTTTTTCCTATAAATGAGCTAACAAATGTGATTAGGAAAGTTTCAGGTATAAATGATGCAAAATACAGCAATTTATGGCTTACTTGACGCAAAAGAAAGCTCACGAACGAAGTGGAAAGGAGCTGGACGCCTAAAGGACTAAATCTGCTGCATGGAAAATCTGTCCCGGGCTAAAACAGCAATTCTGAAGACTTTGGGGACTTACAGACACAAAGCTGGATTTTTGCCATAATACATTAACCTAGTGCAATTAGGTTATGTGTTTCATTATTCTATTTGGATTATAATTTTGTAACCTTACCCTAGTACATTTGGGTCAAGGATTTCATTAGTATATTAGGATTTGGTTATTTATTTCATTAGCTTAGTAGGAGTAGGATAGGAGTATTATAAATACCCTATCATATTAGAGATTTTTAATTAACTCTTCACTTAAGACATCTCCTTACAATTTAATCAATTTTCTTTCATCTTCCACTACAAACACTTCTAATCTAGTCTTAAATTCCACAACAAGAGAATCGTTACTTGCTACGGAATCACCAAAACCACACGCCAAACACTTACTATTCACGTCATCCACCATGCAAAACGTGATATCCTTCGCATTCATGGGTAACTAAACCTCTTAGTTGGGGTTATGGAAGCTGAATGAGTTACTATCTATTGCTATGAGTTTGTGAGTTCAAGACACGTATATTGCTTATATCATTATTCTCTTCATCTTAAATCTACATCCTTTGCGGTCCAAACACAAGAACACGCCATTCTAACATCTAACCTGTTCGAGAGAAAGGTTATTTGTCTAGAAAAGAAGACGCATAGACCAACGCCAGTCTAACATTTAACTTGTTCGAGAGAAAGGTTATTTGTCTGGAAAAGAGATAATGTCAAGGTAGTAGGACACCCTTTCCTATTAAAAAGCTAGTGCCGTAACTGGACTAACCTCTTGGAGAATTCGTACCGTTAGACACGCTTTAAGCTCGAGAGAGTTAAAGTGAAATAGTCCTTGTTTAGGTCGAGAGACGCTTGGATTTACCATCGACTACAATTCTCTATAAGCAATTGCATGACAAGACTCTACACACTCATAGCCAATAGAGACGTATACCTCTGAAGGTGGACAAACCCCAACGCCTCAATTCTCATTGTTTCACAACCTACGAAATACTCTCTTTTTACTTTATTATTTTCAGCTTTTATTTCATTACTTTGGTTACTTATTACAATCCCCCCTTCTTACGAGACTTGCACCAAAAGTCTATTAATTTTGCTTACTTGTTGACCAAGCTATTCCCTGTGGGATCGATACCCAACCCAGGTTGGGTTCTATATTTGCTAACGACCGCTTTACACTCCCACGAGAGCTGTAGATTGAGCGTTATCAATGATTTATGAGAAAAATGTTTTAGATAATTCAAGAGAAGAGAATTATTATGGTCAAAATGCATGATTTTCTTATACATTTATGATATTATTTAAATTTTGCATCCACCCCCGCATACTCAGTACATTCCCAAGTACTGACTCCCATACTCTTTTGTATTCAATATTTCATCATGATATAGGTTCAGGTGCTTAGTCTCAGCAGCGACAGTAATCTTCGAGTACCTTCTTCTACATCTCTGCAGTTGGTGAGTCCTCATGGTTCGAGGACTTGTATCTCTCATTTTGTCTTGCTAATAGATGGTCATTTATTTTTAGTTCAGTACGAGCCAGTTGGGGATCTGTACCAATAGCTCCTTAGTCTTATGTTGTAGAGGCTTTGTCAGATCAGTGTGCTAGTATACATAGGATCTCAGTATTTTGGTTGTACATTACAGTATCATTTTGTATCTAAGCATGGTCATGACATGCTTATTCCTCTTTATCTTAGTGTGATTTGTTGTACAATGAGTTCTGAAAGTGATGATAGGCTTAGAGGGTTAGCTTGAGGCCACGTGTGATCTTAAACACTGTGTGATGTCTCGGGATAGGTTCTTGGGGAGTTACAAGCTTGGTATCAGAGCCTAAGGTTTGAAAAGTCCTAGGGAGTCTGACAAGCCGCGTTACGTAGAGTCTTGACTATCGGTGTGTAACACGCCACATCTATGAGCAAGAGGCTATGGGACATTTTAGGAAAAGTTATATCTTTCTTTCAAGAGTCTATCGTGCCTATGATTGCTTCTCTCTGCTGTTAATCTGTGTTTTTTTATGACAAAAAATACCTCCTCATAGAGCTCACTGAAACAACAAACGACCTCAAATAGTTGATCCTTTAGGTGAGATGGTGTCCCATGCTGAATTCCGGGCAGCTTTTCAAGTGCTAGCCCAGGCGGTCACCGCCAATGCTTAAGCCAACACCCAGGCTACTATTCCACCTCCACAAGGAAATAATTCTGCTGCAACTTTGGTTCATGACTTTATGCGAATGAATCCACCTAAGTTCTATGGGTCAAAAGTAGGTGAGGACCCACAAATGTACTTAGATGAAGTGAGAAAGATCACTTAGATTATGCACATGACTGAGGAGGAGAGTGTTGAATTAGATGCCTATTGACTGAAAGATGTTTCTTATGATTGAATGAGATGTGGAGGAAAAGTAAAAGGGAGAATGATGCTCCTGTGACTTGGCAATTATTTCAGGATGCCTTCTTAGATAGATTCTTTCCCCCCAGAGATGAAAGAAGCAAAATTAGAAGAATGTATGAACTTGAGACAGGGCCCCAAGACAGTTAAGGAGTAATGCCATAAGTTTAACCAGTTATCTAAATATGCTCTCGGTATGATGGCCGATTCTAGAACTAGTATGAGTAAGTTTTTGGCTGGTGTGTCTAGTTATGTTGTGAAAGATATAGGCCCTATATGCTTAATAGAGACATGGATCTTTCTATATTAATGATACATGCTCAACAGATTGATGCGAATAAGGTGAAAGAGAGAGAGAAAGAGAGGGGGTAACAGAGTTAGATCAGAGCAATAGGTGCATGGTCAAACTAGATTTTTTGGAAGGATCCACCCTCAGTTCCAGAGCTATTCTTTTTTGCCAGTACCTTCATCAGCCAGTACTTATGCATTCAAAATTAGGCCGGAGTAGGGTAATATGCCTTTTTTCTATGACCTGGTCACAGGATAGTATGAGTAACAAACCTCATCCTTACCCATGCCTGAAGTGTGGTAGGGACCGTCCTGGTGAGTGCTTAGTCGGTCAAAGAGATTGTTTTGGTTGCGGAAAGTTGGGCCACAAGTTTAGAGATTGCCCATATGCTAGACAGGGGAGTCACGATTGCCCTCAAAGTCAGACTATTAATGCTCCAGCCTCTGTAGTTTATATTACTCTTTTTTAAGGTGCCTCATCTAGTATTACTAGCGGTCAGCACCAGAATCACTTTTATGCCATACCACCCTGCTAGGAGCAAAAGGATTCACCAGATGTTGTTACTGGTATGCTCCGTGTATTTTATTTTGATATATATGTGTTGATGGACCCTGGGTCAAGTCTTTCTTATGTGAATCTATTGGTGGCAGTGAATTTTAAAATTTATGCTGAAAAGATCCTCGAGCCTTTCCTAGTCTCTACACCCGTAGGTGAATCTATTGTTGCCAAGCAAGTATATAAAAAGTGTCCTATCACTGTCCTTCATAGATTCGTGATTGCAGATTTGATTGAGCTAGACATGGTCAATTTTGATATTATTCTGGGTATGGATTGGCTTCACTCTTGTTATGCATCTATAAACTGTCGTACCTGTGTGGTCAAATTTCAGTTTCCTAATGAGCCAGCTTTTGAGTGGTCCAAACATTCTGTGTCTCTTAAAGTCATTTCATATACTATCTTAAATCTAGGAAATTGATATCCAAGGGTTGTATCTATCATTTGGTTCGAGTTAGGGATACTAAGTCTAACACTCCAACTATTCAATCTCTTAGTGTTGTTAATGAGTTTTCTGATATTTTCTTGAAAGATCTCCCAGGGGTACCTCCCGATAGAGAGATAAAATTTGGAATTGATCTTCTCCCTGATACATAGCCAATTTCTATTCCTCCGTATTGTATGGCCCCCGTAGAACTTAAGGAGTTGAAAGAGCAACTCAAAGATCTTCTTAATAAGGGTTTTATAAGGCCAGTGTGTCTCCCTGGGGTGCACCCATTTTATTCATGTAAAAGAAAGATGGTTCATTGCACATGTGCATAGACTATCGTCAGCTTAACAAGGTCACAGTCAAGAACAAGTACCCTCTTCCTAGAATTGATGACTTATTTGATCAGCTGCAAGGTGCCAGCTACTTCTTAAAAATAGATTTGAGATCCAATTATCACCAAATTAAAGTTAGAGAGTGTGAAATTTCAAAGATAGCTTTCCGCACTCGTTATGTTCATTTTGAATTCTTGGTCATGTCCTTCAGATTAACTAATACCCTAGCAGCTTTTATGGACCTCATGAATCTGGTGTTCAGACCATACCTGGATATGTTCATTATTGTGTTCATAGATGATATTTTTGTGTACTTCCAAAGTGAGAACGACCATGCAAATCATCTTCGAATTATCTTGCAAACCCTTAGAGATCAGCAGTTGTTTGCCAAATTTAACAAGTGTGAATTTTGGCTTTGGTCAATTGCTTTTATGGGTCATATTATTTCTTTTGATGGTATCCGAGTTGATCCTCAAAAGGTAGAAGCTGTGAAAAATTAGCCTAGACCTATTTCCCCATCTGATATTAAAAATTTCTTAGGTCTAGCTGGATATTACCGTCGTTTTGTCGAAGGTTTCTCTTCCATTGTGGCTCCTTTGACCCAGTTAACCCAAAAGAATGTTAAATTCCAGTGGTCAGATTCTTGCGAGAAAAGTTTTCAGGAATTAAAGAGTTGACTAACTCCAGCCCCTGTGATGACCCTTCCTAATGGTGTAGATGATTTTATGGTATATTGTAATGCTTCCAGAGTTGGTTTGAGTTGCGTGTTGATGCAGAAGGGTAAGGTTATAGCCTATGCTTCCCGACAGTTGAAACCTCATAAGAAGAATTATCCGACCCATGACCTTGAGTTAGCGACAGTGGTTTTTGCTTTGAAAATTTAGAGACACTACTTGTATGGTGTTCATGTTGATGTCTTTACAAATCACAAGAGTTTGCAGTATGTGTTTACTCAGAGAGAGTTGAATCTTCGACAGAGACGATCATTAGAGTTGCTGAAGAGCTATGATATGAGCGTGTTGTATCACCCAGGAAAGGCCAATGTAGTGGCAGATGCCCTTAGTAGATCGTCTAAAGGAAGTGTAGCATATGTAGAGGAAGATAAAATGGAGTTGGTCTGCGAAGTCCATCATTTGGCTAGGTTGGGCGTTAGATTGCTCGATTCAGCTGAGGATAGTGTTTGGGTTCAGAGTAGTTTCGAATCTTTCATAGATTTGGAAGTAAAGGAGAAATAGGATATGGAATCTCTTTTGGTCGAACTGAAAGGATCAGTTAAGGACTAAATGGTAGAGGTTTCTTCTAAGGAGGAGATGCTGTCTTGAGATTTCAGAATAGATTGTGTGTACCTAATGTTGATGAGCTGAGGCAGAGAATTATGAATTAAGTACATGGTGCGTGGTATTCTTTTCATCCCGATGCTGCCAAGATGTACCACAAGTTGCGGGAAATTTATTGGTGGAAGGTATGAAAAAAAATGTAGCAAAGTTCATAGAGAAGTGTGGAACTTTCCAACAGGTAAAGATAAAACATCAAAGACCCAGCGGTATGATGCAAGAATTTAGCATTCCTACCTAGAAGTAGGAAGTAGTGCATATGGACTTTGTGACTGGTTTACCTCTCTCTCGTCATCATCATGATTCTATATGCTTTGTTGTAGATAGATTGACTAAGTCAACATATTTTCTGCCAGTACATACATCTTTTACTACTGAGGACTATGCTAAGCTGAATATCCAAGAGTTAGTCAGGTTGCATGGAGTTCCATTATCTATCATCCCTGATAGAGGCACTCAGTTTACTTCTCAGTTTTGGAGAACCTTTCAGAAGGGTCTTGGCACCCAAGTTTATCTTAGCTCTATTTTCATCCGTAAACAGACGGTCAGGCTGAGAGGACTATTCAGACTTTGGAGGATATGTTGAGGGCATGTGTTCTTGATTTCAAAGGAAGTTGGGATAAATATTTGCTATTAATTGAATTTTCTTACAACAGTAGTTTTCATGCTAGTATTGGAATGGCTCCGTTTGAAGCTTTGTATGGGAGAAGATATAGATCGCCAATAGGTTGGTTTGAAGTTGGTGAAGCTACTGTGATTGGGCCTAATGCTGTTTTCGAGGCCATAGAAAAAGTTAAGTTGATTCGGGAGAGTTTGAAGACAGCCCAGAGTCATCAGAAGTCGTATGTAGATGTGAGAACAAGAGTTCTTGAGTTTGAAGTCAATGATTTGGTGTATTTGAAAATCTTAGCCATGAAAGGGCTGAAAAGATTTGGAAGGAAAGGGAAGCTGAGTCCCATATTTTTTGGCCCTTATAGAGTTTTGGATCATGTTGGGAAAATAGCTTATAAGGTTGAGTTGCCTGCAGAATTGTCAGTTGTCCATCCTGTGTTTCACGTTTCTATACTCAAGAAGCACATTGGAGACTCTGTTGTTGTTGATCCGTCGGAAGCTTGTGATGTTCAAGATAGCCTTTCGTATGATGAAATCTCGATTGAAATCCTAGATTATCAAGTTCGTAGACTGAGGAATAAGGAAGTTCCCCTGGTTAAAGTTCTATGGCGAAATCAATCAGTAGAGGGTGCCACTTGGGAAGCAGAAGCAGATATGCGAGCCAGTTACCCTTATCTTTTCTCCACGATTTCGAATCAAGCTGAAGGTACTATTCCCTTAATTCAGTTTCCTTCTAATCTAATATATTCCGCTATATGGTTATTCCCTCTACGATTCGTGTATTTGGTAAAGTACTCAAGCATATTAAAGTAAAGTGAGCCCTTCTATGTGAGTAGTTCCAGTTGTGCGTCCTTATTTTATCTTGTTCTTGGCCTATCTAGCAACATTCAAGGAAGAATGTTTCCAAGAGGGAGATATTATAATACCTCGATCATTCCTTAAGTCTAAATCTGTTTTTTTGAATAGATATGTATGACTTCCAAAGTGATTAATGTTTAAACCATGTTGTATTTCTCTAATTTCCACTTTTTGTCAGGTAGAGCATTGAATAAGCTTTCAATCGATACCAATTTAATCAAAATTTGACATCGGATGAAGGAGTTATGGCCATTTTATTATACAGTATCAGAATACCTAGGTTTGACGGTAGACTTGGTGGACCGTTAGATCCCTGGTGGCCCATCAAGTGTCCCGTGACGCCAAGGTAGTAACTTTCTGTTTTGGGCCATTGTGTGATGGCTTGCTTGGTGGACCTTCAAAAAGTTGACGGACCATCAAATGGGTCTGTTAGGCCAAGACAGAATGTCCCATTCATGGTCCTCGAGTGAAGGATGACTTGGTGGACCGTCACACCCTTTGACAGACCGTCACTCTGAGGCAGAACGTTCTAGAATTGGCACTTGAGTGACGGACGACCTGGTGGACTGTCATCTTATCTGATGGATCGTCAGACCGACCGTCACAGGCCCTGATCTATAATTTTTAACTTTTTCAAAAGGGTATTTTGATCATTTCCGCTCCTTATGGCCCTATATATATATCTAAGTAGAGAAGAGAAGATCATTTTCTCTCTTTTCTCCTTTCCTCTTCCAAAAACATCTAGAGATTAGGGTTTCTTCTAAAACCCAAAAAAATCCAATCTTCTTCCAAATAAATTAAATAATCCTCCATAGTGATTCAAAGTGATTCAAGAATTAAGTTCCCCAGGTCAAAGGAGTCCAGAATCTTGGTCTCAAAGTGTAAGGAAGAAGTTCCAAACAAGATTCTACATCTCCAAAACAAAAAAAATCTAAATCCAAGGTATGTGGGGTTTGAACAAGAACACTCCTTTCATTCTTGTGCCTAAAGATTTACTTTCTATCATTGATTTACATAATATTGCAAGTAGGTTTACACCCAAATTTCTCTATTAATGATTTATGAGATTTGAGTTGAATAAGTTTGATATTTATGATTATTTCACGACCATGTGTCTTAAATTTAGAATTTATTCCATGAGCCGTATATTATCATTATATATTGATGATTTCTAAGAAATTTAAGTCAAGTTCCATGAGTTGAATATTTTTATTATGAATTGATGATTTTTGAATAATTTGAGGCAAATGTCATGAGTTATGCCTTTCCATGAGAAATTCGACTAATGAATATATATTGATATGTGAAATTGGGAGGCAAGAATGAGTCTTATGATGTTTCCATGAAGTATTTGATATTTGAAATGATTTGATAAACAAATGTACTTGATATTGAGAAAGCTTGTGATGAGTTGAGTCGAGTTAGGAATCCACAAGACGTTTATGATTTTCAGATGAGATATATATTTATATTTTTGTCTTTATAATAGAACCATGAGTTGATATTGATTGAGTTGAATTTCCTAATGCATTCTGAGCTGAGTCTGGGAGGAGTATTTAGTATCGAGTGGGAAATTTGATATTTCCACCAAAACTACATGCCACCGTAGGATTGATGTTGATAATTGTGGGCCAAATGCTGAGTATAAGATTGTGAAGATGAGATTGAGGTTTTACTCCCTGGAAAGAGTACAACACCCCTACCAATGTGGGGTTCTCTCCTTAGGAGGGAAAAACGTTAGACTCCATACGACTCACATGGTGCAGTCATGTCGGTTATAAGAAACTTCCATGTCCATAATGATT
Organism: Capsicum baccatum var. pendulum; assembly: GCA_030864225.1. Taxonomy (NCBI): domain Eukaryota; kingdom Viridiplantae; phylum Streptophyta; class Magnoliopsida; order Solanales; family Solanaceae; genus Capsicum; species Capsicum baccatum. The sequence continues at coordinate 46,817,649 of CM061554.1, forward strand.
TAAGTCTCTTGAGATACCGAGTCACTCTAAGTCATAAGTTAAAGAGTTTGAGTTGAGATAAATGTTTTACGAGATTTATGAAGCTTGTATTACTACTGATGATTTATGAGAAAAACGTTTCAGATAATTTAAGCGAAGAGAATTATTATGGTCAGCATACATGATTTTCTTATACATTTATAATATTATTTAAATGTTGCATCCACCCTCGCATACACAGTACATTCCTAAGTACTGACTCTCATACTCTTTTGTATTCTATATTTTATCGTGATATAGGTTCGGTGCTCAGTCTTAGCAGCGACAGTGATCTTCGAGTACCTTCTTCTACATCTCTGCAGTTGGTGAGTCCTCATGGTTTAAGGACCTGTATCTCTCATTTTGTCTTGCTAATAAATGGTCATTTATTTTTAGTTCAGTATGAGTCAGTTGGGGATCTATCCCAATGGATCCTCAGTCTTATGTAGTAGAGCTTTGTCAGATTAGTGTGCCAGTATGCATAGGATCTCAGTATTTTGATTGTAAAAGATAGTATCATTTTGTATCTAAGCATGGTCAAGACATGCTTATTCCTCTTTATCTTAGCATAATTTGTGTTACAGTGAGTTCTGAAAGTGATGACAGTCTTAGAGGGTTAGCTTGAGGCCACGTGTGACCTTATGCATCGTGTGACATCTCGGGATGGGTTCTTGGGGCGTTACAATAGACATCAAAGAAAATAAAGAAAGAAGGGTAGGGAGAGAGATAACAAATTAAGTCTTCTAAGGAATTATGACCAGCTTTTAATAAATAGCTACCTTCCATAACCACATCAGTGCGTGACTCTGATTTCTTCTTCATATTGACAAATTTGAATTGCTTATCCCCTTAATCTTGCCAATAAATTTTGTTTTAGACACTTAAACTATGACTTGTTCCAACTGAGCACAATATTTTGTGTGTGTTCTCAAGTGTCTATTATCTAGTTAAGTTAATCACATAAAATTCTTAGGTGAAGAGTACGTACAAACTTAGGCAATAACAGTACTTTCTTGATTTGTAATTTAAGATTTCTAGACTCAAAAGGGCTATTCGTTATTCTTAGCCAAACTATGTGTTTAACAGTAAAATGATTAGCTATAGGGTGTGCATGTAGAATTTCTGATGGGGTTGTCCTCGGTCAAGCATGCTCCATGTAGTGCTAACTAGCTGCAGCAAATACTTAATTGACAGCTTTGTCTTCTAAATCAATTTCTAGGTCTAATAGTTTTCCATACCATTGTTGGAAAAATAATAATTATACCTTTCTCTAGATTTCTCCGCAAAGGTCTATTACTCTTTCATACCATGGTAGAGTGTTCCTCTTAGGCACTTCAAGCTCAAATTTTGAAAAAGGTTTTGCATGTATTCTTAAACGTCCATTATGTAGACAAGTTAACCACTTATAAATAAGTCATCTCCTTTAGTTATATGCATAACCTTATGCTTATGCTACATCTAAAATGTCGTTTCTATAACATACCAGGACCTAGTAATATCCATGTCAGAATGATCTAGACAAAGATTAAGGATAGGCTTTAGGCCTCAAATTGTTTGCACAACTCATATTTGTTTAATAGAACTCGTCACTTCTGTAGTGTCAAACTTTAACAAAATTCTAACCAATCTTAGGCAAATAGGTGGTTTTAAATAGTTCCTTGTGTCTATGTAAACTTCCATTCTCTCATCATAGAAATTTCCAGATTCAGAGCATCACAGAGAAATAAACTACCAATAAACTAAGCATCACAATTCTCAACCCACGCATCCCAAAAATTGAACAACACACATCTACTAATTTTTCACATTTTTCATTTAATTTTTCTATAAGAATAGTAGTATAGTATAGTTTAATAATCTTTAAAAACTATATAATATATTCCAAGACATTAAAAAGAAAAGTCAACTAACAGTGATGACGAAGAGGAGCTCTTACAGATCTCATTACATGAACAAGCACAATGGAATATCAATTATCATAAATCGGTTTGGAACTATGCTCATCCACCATCACAGTTGAGTTTGAGAGCCACCGCCGGTAGTGGTTGTGGTGGTAGGGTGGAGAGGAAGAGTAGCACTAGTGTTGTTCCGATGATGCGAAGATTGGTTGTATGTCGATGAGTTTTAATTAGTCAATTTTGAGAGAGGTTTTGAGAGAGAGTTTTGAGGGAGCTTTTAATTTTAGATTTTTTTATTCTTCTAATTATAATAATAACTATAAAAGAATTACTACATAAATATATTTTTTACTTTACACTTAATGAAATAGTGATATACAAAGAATTACTACATAAATATATTTTTTACTTTACACTTAATCAAAAAGTGATATACAACTATTATTAATAATAATTATTAATTTATTAAAATTATAGCGACCTCACGAGGTCGCAATGTTTAAAATTTTATTGACCCGTTTTATATTTTATAATTTTTTTTTTAGCGTTAATTTTTCCCACATTTTATTTTCGACCTCTTGAAGTACCTAATATTGTGTCCTATTTTTTTTTTTTATCATTTACCGACTTCATGAGGTCTCTTCATTTAAAAATAAAAAATAAAAATTAAACTGAGGGAATAAGCGACCTTACGAGGTCTCTTATTTTCAACCTATTTATGAGGTCTCTCTTTATTGGTCGCTTTTTATAGCTTTTTTAGTAGTTTGTCTTCAAGTTTGTTGTCTTTGTTTTTACTCTACAAAGTTTTTCATTTCAAGTTTGTTGTCTTTGGTTTTTCCATTTTCAAGTTTGTTTTCTTTGTTTTTTTTCTTTAAGGTTTTTCGGTCTCAAGTTTGTTGTCTTTGTTTTTACTCTTTACGTTTTCTTCACTTTCAAGTTAATTTGTTGTCTTTATTTTATAGGTGTGTTGGTTTTCAACATCTACATTAAAACCTCAGGCTTAGCTTGAAGTCAGATAAATAATCCTATCTTATTTGGCTTTCTTTTCTATTCCCTATTTTTTATTTTTAAAGTTAAATTGATTAGATTAATACAATATTTTAAAATTAAAATTTAGATATTCAAAAGTTATATGAAAATATTATTATTTCATATTTAACAAGGGATCAAATCGGGCTTAGCAAGAACAACTATTTAGAATATTAAATAATTATGAAAATATTACTTTTGGAATATTCTTGTTAAAGCCCGATCTGATCCCTTATAAGATTTTTTTTCTCAGTTTTTCTATTACCTCAATACATTAAGATAAATGTCATAATCATTCCCATTTCAGATACGGTGTAGTTGCTTGTAACTGAAAGTGGTTCATGTAAGTCTAGTGTAAAAAGGAGAAAGAATAATGGTGGCTGTCCTTTATTATAATTTATGTAAGATTGTTCTTTTAAGTTCAAGATGGTATAACTGTGCTGTTTTATTATCCTATATTATGTTGTTTGGTTGAAGCTTACGGTAATATTTGTATTCCTTGCATTGACTTCTTTTTGATTCGAGACTTGTCTGGTTTGTGCCATATGTTAACAAAGAATCTTGACCTCATTGATATTGAAACAACTTTAGAGAATTGGAATTTATGATTTGGAATTGATGTTTTGTTACTTTTATTAAGGTCCAGTTTGAACAACATGCTGCTGCTAAAAGTAAATTTATGCAATGCAACACATAGTCACAATGCTAACTCATACACATGGTGTTTACTAATCTACATTACGTCATAAAAGTGAAAATGTATATTGATTAACTACTATAGTTTAGTGATAACAGTTTATATGAAGATATGGGTCATGTATTACTTAAGTTGGTATAAATATATCTTGTTTAGTCTCTCCAAAAATGTTGTCGCACAAACATGAATCCTAAAAAAAAGTACTTCTAGAGATCTAATAGCTACAGTCACATTTTTATAAAGTCCAAGCAACATAGATATACATAGAATATGTGGATAGTTTTTGCAATGAACTCTATAAGAACAGACTCAATTGATATATACACCCAAAATATACTCTTAGAGAGAGGAAGAGAGAACCAAAAAAAAGAATTAGGAAAGAATAATTTAGAAATTACACATGACTCATAAGGCTGAAGCTGCACAAATTGTAAACTGCTTTATGAAATTTTTTGGTGGTCTCGCGACGATTTGTTAAATGGATCGGATGCTTTGAAAGGGCTGGGAAAGCCATTTTTCTAGTCAAATGAGTGAAAAAAAAAATAGAAATTGCATATTTTTTGCGACTTTCATAACTGGGTCCAGGCTATGAAAATATTTTTGGGAGAAACTTTTTGGGCGGTTCCCTGATAGCCTATTAAATAGATCAGACTGCCTAGGAGGGGGCTAGAGGAGTCATTTTTCTAGTCAAATAATCGAAATGGTTGGAATTACAATTTTTTATGACTTTCGATGGGCGTTAGCTTATGGATTCCATGGGTGGGTTTGGGCCTTGATGATAGGCAAATTTACACGCCTATAGCACTATATTTTGCCCATATTTGTGCCATGTTTTGAGAACAAATTATATATTTCATGCACTTTTAGTCCTTTTTCCTGTAAGTAAGCTAACAAACATAATTAGCAAAGTTTCAGGTATAAATGATGCAGAATTCAGCATTTTGTGGATAACTTGACGCCAAAGAAAGCTCACGAAGGAAGGAAAGGGAGCTTGGACGCCTAAAGGACCAAAAGTGATGCATGGAAAATCTGACCTGGGCCAAAACAACATTTCTGAAGACTTTGGGGACTAGCAGTAACTTAGTTGGATTTGGATAATGATACATTAACCTAGTACAATTGGGTTAAGTATTTTATTAGTTTATTTGGATTAGGAGAATGTTACATTAACCTAGTACAATTGGGTTAAGTATTTTATTAGCATAGAAGGATTTGGTTAGATATTTCATTAGCCTAGTAGGATTAGGACATGGGTATTATAAATACCCTATCATGCTAGAGATTTGGATTCATGAACCATTCCACCATTCCACAATTCACCATTCTTCAATCCATCCACCATCCATCCATCCATCAAAACAATTACTCTTCTATTAATTCTATTTTTTCATTCATCTATTCAATTCTTAATTTCTGCAACAAGAGAAACGTTACTTTGCAAGAAATCACGCCTAACGCCTACCACAGTTGTGCTAACACGAAATTCATCTTTATTGTGGTACATTAACAATGTCAATTGTGATTACCTTCGCATTCATGGGTAACTAAACTTCTCTGTTGGGGTTATGGAAGCCTTATGAGATACTATCTATTGCTATGAGTTTGTGAGTTTATGACACGTATGCTGCTTATATCATTATTCTCTTCATCTTAATACAAATTCTTGTGGCTGCAGACGCATAGAATAACGCCAGTATAACATTTAACTTGTTCGAAAGAAAGGTTATATGTCTGGAAAAGAGATAATGTCAAGGTAGTAGGGTCCCATCCCCTATTAAAAAGTTAGTGTCGTAACTGGATTAACCTCTTGGAGAATTCGTACCGTTAGACACGCTTTAAGCTCGAAAGAGTTAAAGTGAAATAATCCTCGAATAGGTCGAAAGACGCCTGGATTTATCATCGAATACAATTCTCTATAAGCACATGCATGCCTGAATTCTACACACTCATAGCCAATAGAGACGTATAACTCAGAAGGTGGACATAACCCCAACGCCTCAATTCTCATTGTTTCACAACCTACGAAACATTCTCTTTTAGTTTGCTATTTTTAGTTTTTACTTTAATAATCTGGTTACACATTACAATTCCCCATTCTTACGAGACTTGCACTAAAAGTCTAGTAATTTTGCTTACTTGTTGGCCAAGCTATTCTCTGTGGGATCGACACCCAACCCAGGTTGGGTTCTATATTTGCTAACGGCTGCTTTACACTCTTACGAGAGCTGTAGATTGAGCGTTATCAAAAATTGGCGCCGTTGCCGGGGAATACAAGTGTCAATTAAGTTCGTGATAATTACTAGACCCTTTGGTCAAAGATTCTCGTACTTTTACTTTTAGTTGTTGTTTTTGTTCTATTCAGGTTCTATTGAAAGAATGGAGGCACAACAGGAAATTGAAAGAATGGATGCTCAACAGGAGCAGGCTAGATTAGCTGCGTTGGCCGCTGCTCAAGTGCACCAACAAAATATTGATAACCCAGGTCGTGCAACAAATCTCGATGATGAGGACCTAGGCGATGACGAGCTACTAAACCGATGGCATACTGCTAAGATGGCAGCACCCATGCAGAGGAGAGATTGCCAAGCGCGATTTAGGCCCAAACGCCGAGCTGTGTACATACCGTTCGATGATGATGATGACAATTTGGATGAGGCTGGTGCCACAGGAGCCATTATTCTTCCACCCTTAGCACCTGGAGCAAAGTTCAATATCACTAGCACCATGATTCAGCTATTGCAACTCAAGGGATTATTTGGTGGACTAGCAGGCGATGATCCGAATATGCATCTCATCAACTTTATTTCTACATGCAAGTCGTTTGATAATCCTGGTGTTGGTCAGAATGCAATTTGATTACGTCTATTTCCATTGTCTCTGTCTGGGGAGGCAACACTATGGTTGAATAGGCTGACTCCTGATTCCATTACAAATTGGAGGCAATTGAGAGACGCTTTCCTAGAAAGATTCTTTCCGCCATCTAAAAGAGCACAATTGAGAGATGAAATTAGCAACTTTCGTCAGCTTCCCACTGAAGCTCTTCATGAAACATGGGAGAGGTTCAAGACAAAGCTAGCGAGATTCCCAAACCATCACATGACTAATGTTCACCTAATGGAGATATTATATAGAGCCTTGAATTCAATAACTAAACCAGTGGTGGATAATGCAGCTGGAGGATCTTTTATGGACCTCACTTTTGGTCAAGCAAGTAATATGCTAGATCGTATGACGAAACAAAGTAGAGCTTGGCATACCAGGGATTCTGAGGTAGCAAGCCCCACTTTATCTATTGGCATGACTGCAGACCAAAGAAGAAGAGAAGCAGAACGTGATCAAGATATGGCACACATGAAAACACAAATTGATCTTCTTACAACGCATTTATTATCAGGGAAGACCGAAAAAGTTAAAGCTGTGGCGCTAAAAGGAAGAGACGAATCTGATTCGGAAGAGGAGGCCAACTACTTGAACAATCAGGGGGGTTTCCGTGGGAATACCCAAGGAAACCAAGGTCGGAACTATTATGATAAATCTGGAAGCAAAGACCAAGGTAGTTGGAAGAAAAATAATGAAAAGAGTGGTTTGTACGTTCCCCCTGGTAGACGTGACACCACTACATCTAATTCTGGAAGTATGGAAGACATGATGGCTAAATTATTGAAAGGGGTGGAAGCAACGAGCGCGGGAGTAACGGAGGTAATTAATGATTTGTCCTCCATGAAACAATTAGTTGATTCACATTCCACTTCAATCAAGCAAATAGAGCAGAAATTGAGCTAACTTTCAGCAGCACTTAATCAAAGAAAAGCCGGCACACTACCCAGCGACACTGTGCCAAATCCAAGGAACGAAGGATCATGCATGGCTATCACTACCCGGAGTGGTAAGGTGCTGGAAACTTCAGCAAAAGGCAAGCAAGTGGTTGACGAAGTTGCGGACATCAATGATAACGCAAAAGAAGAGGAATCTGCGGAAGCCACACAAGACGTCAAGGACGTCACACCCAACAATTTGCAACCTAAAAAAGCTGAAAAACGAAAGAAAGAGGAGAAAAAAGTCGTGGAGAGAACAATTCCATACCTACCACCACCTTTTCCCAAAAGATTGAAGAAGGTGGCGGATGATACAAAGTTCAGCAAATTCATGACTATGTTAAAGCAGCTGACCATTAATGTTCCATTGGTGGAAGAACTTGAAAAAATGCCTGGGTATGCGAAGTTCATGAAGGATCTTTTGACAAAGAAGCGGGCAGTAAGCTATGAGTTGAAAGATGGTGTTCATCACTGCAGCGCAATCGCTACAAGATCGCTAGTTCAAAAGAAGGCAGATCCTGGAGCTTTCACTATTCCTTGCACAATTGGATCATTGGATTTTGCTAAGGCATTGTGCGATCTAGGTTCTAGCATCAATTTGATGCCACTATCTATCTACAAGAAGTTGGGGCTAGGAGATCCAACACCAACCAATATGAGGGTCGTGATGGCTGATAGGTCGGTAAAATGACCTGTGGGTATCTTGAATGATGTGTTGGTGAAGGTATCTTCATTTATCCTTCCTGCAGACTTCGTTATTCTAGATTGTGAGGTGGATTCTGACGTTCCCATAATCTTGGGACGCCCCTTCCTCGCAACTGGAAGTGTGCTTATTGACATGAAAGATAATGAGCTTTTGTTTCGAATTAATGACGAAGTGGTACGCTTTGATATATGCAAATCCATGAAGCATCCCAGCGATATGAATGAGTTATCTATAGCTGATGTTCATCATGAGGATATGAAAGCATTATCTATAGAGAAACAGCCTACTGTTGAGCCATTGTCTGCTGCGCCACTGAAAGTTGAGCATGAGGATAATGAAGATTATGAAGAACTTATGGGTGCTCTAACAGAAATAGAGTCTTATACTCCTAAGCAACTGGATTGTGATCTCAAGAATCAACCAATAGCGAAGACTCCCATTGACGAGCCTCCAATGCTAGAATCGCAAGAGCTCCCCAATTATCTAAGGTATATGTTCCTGGAAAGTAGAAATATACTTCCGGAGAGTGCAGATGATTTAAGTGAACAACACGTAGAAGCTCTCATCTCTTCTCTGAAGAGATATAAGAGAGCTATGGGTTGGACTATTGATGATATAATTGATGACTCTCTGGGGAAACGTATGAGCCATCTCAAAGAAGATCGCATGCCCACAGGTAAGCCTCATTGTCGTCTAAATCCATTTAGAAAACGATCCACCATCTATCTCGATGAAGTCTAAGTAATCGAGATAACTATGTCGTGCCACGATAATAAATAAGGCGCTAGATGGGAGGCAACCCATCGTTTATCGTTTTTCATTTATCGTTTAACGTTTTGTCTTCCTTTCGTTCTCTTACTCGTTTTTCTTTTGATAAATGAAAATCCAAAAATAAGAGTCGTGCCACGACCAAAACTAAGGCGCTTGGTGGGAGGCAACCCATCGTACTAATCGTTTTCATTGGTTTTGAGCAAATATAGGTGCAAGAGGTGTTCAACGAGGAGATTGATTTCAATTGACGATTTGGACGTAAAGGTGGTAAGATATGAATAATGATGCATAAGGCCATAGATTGAGCATTGCTCATGACAAAATAGGCATCGAGCAAGGCTAGGCCTAGGTAAAACTAGGCCGCGAACAATGCAAAACCTATACTATATCCCAAAGTCTCGAAATCTAGTGTGCAAAGACATAGGCGCCGCCCATACGTAAGTATGCTATAGCATAGGCGCCACCTATGCTAAAGCATTTGGTCCACTAAATGCTTTTCAAAATGCGCCGCATATGTTCACTAAATGCTTTTCAAAAATGCATGGCATATGCTATGGCATTCTGCTCAACTATGCAAAGCATTAGGCACCGCCTATGGTCACTTTTGGTCTCCAAATCCGATTTTAATGGGTCAAAACTCGACCCAACCTTTTCATATAAATATGAGACTTAATCTTGAACCAAAAACACATTGGAAACCTAGCTTATGCACCACCTATAGTCTCCAAATCCTATCAAAAAGTTTCCTTTTGATCTTTTTCTTCACAAGAACATCATCCAAAGGCTTCAACCAAGTAAGTACTACTTTGTTCTTCATTTATACTTTGTAAGTACTACGTTACTACACCTATTATGAATTGCTAAGTCTTGAAGAAGTATTGGTGATGTGAATGTGTTTGAATTAATGTGATACAACTAAGTGAATGAAGGAATACGTAAGGATGATCTTTACTTACTTCCGACTTGAATTTGATTTTGATGCATTGTTATACTACTTGAGAAATTGCTATGGTCATGAACATTGCATAATCTTGTCACTTGAATACTTGTATGTTAGAAGATCCCGTTCAATCGGAATAAGACTTATAAGTGCCTACCGACATAGGAGGTTGAGATTATTGATAGAAACTATACCATGATGTAATACCTATGTCGTAGTCTTGATATATCTAACATGAAAGTGTTGCAAAGATTTCAAGAAGTGTTACATCTCTGATTTTCTTGTTGGAATATAGTTCCTAAAATGTATGTTGATGAAGTCTAAGTAATTGACCACTTTCACTTCACTAATTCGTATCAACAAACTAAGTGTGGGGTGGTACCCCTACTGCTTATGTATAGATTGTATCCATTGATATTGTGCTACCATGAACACTATTTCAAGTCTCAGGTATAATGGCACCTAAAGCAAGACAAGGCAAAGAAAAGGCTACCACTTCCCAAAAGGGCAAGAAAAGAGGCCGCAAGGAGCAAGGAGAACCCTCCTCGCTGCAAATACCTTGACTCACGCTTGGAATTAAGTGAGATACTTATGAGGAACTTCTAAGGATGACGACTCTGATGATGATTCCGACGAAGGGGGTATGACCCCCGACATTGAGGAAGAGTCCGACTGACCAGGTTCTTCGTATTTATTTTCCACTGAGGACAGTGTCCCGTTTAAGTGTGGGATGGTGGTATTGCATGCTATACTTCTCTATTTGCATCTATGTCTGTTCACTTTGTTTTTGTTTCGTGTTTTGTTAATTTTTGTCGTTGTTTCATTTTTTTGTTAAGTTAAATTTTTTTTTACTTAGCTTCGCATGAAACTATTCTAATAGGCAGCATGAGATTATAACAAGAGTATGTGCTACAATTATGACTATCGAGACGTTTAGGCTCTAATTGTGACTCATTATGTGATATTGTGTGGTTCAATTCCTTCACTTGTTGGGTCAAGAGTCTATATTACTTCCAATCAAGTCGACCATGTGCCTTGTGTGTGTGAGATTAATAGTATATTCTATGTTTGTGGCTGATGCTAGAACTTTCCTGGTATGTATGCAAAGCGAAAATAAGGAGTGTAAGTTTAGGAGGTGATTTAGGCATTTCTTTGACAACCTATATTTGCTGACCTTCAGTTTTACCTACCCATGGACATCATCCTAGTTAAACCCTTTTGAGCCTTTAGCCTATTTCTTTGACAACCTTGTAGGTAAGCTTAATCCATTTTTTTTCAAGACCGTAATTTGATCCAAATTCCGAAGTGCTTTAAAGTGAAAAAGTCATGTGACAATATAAGAGGAAATTGGGTAAGTATGATGCTTTAAATTGTAATGGTGCTTGAATATGTTATGAAAAAGAAAGTGCTATCATAAGAGGTATGTTGTGAAAAGGAAAAGGACAAGAAAACTGAAAAGTGAGTTGTGCTTAAAATTGAAAAACAAAAAAAAGGAGAACAAGGGTGGTAGAATAAAAGAAAGAAAGGTTGAAAGAAAAAATGTGTCAATGATACAATGTGATGTATTAAAGTGCTTAGGAACATAGTCACTATTTCTGGCCAAAATAGTTGATCCTACCCGTCCCTTAGCCTACATTACAACCATCAAAAGACCTACTTGATCCTAACTTAGCATTCTGACATTTAGTGGAGTATTACACTAAGGGCAAGCCTATGGTCATCAGTTGCTGCATATGATTTCTTTGTGAGAGCGAGAGCAAGGATATTTTGATACCCATGTTTGAAAAATATGCTATACTTGTGAGTGATTATGGGTACTATATTGTGAGACACACATGGTTGATGAGTTTTGGGTAGTTATATATGATTCCTTGTACCTTAACTTTTGAATATGAGTTGACCACCATCACGAGTCTATGCTAGAGGTTAAACTGTTTCTACTAATGATCGGAAAGCTACACTTTGTTGATAATTGTTGTGCTTGTCTTGACGAATGTTTTGTGTTGTTGCTGTGAAACCTTAAGTTGATGTTTAGGAGGACATGATATTTTGTTCGAGGACGAACAAAGCTTCAAGTGTGGGGTGTTGATGATAGGCGAATTTACACGCCTATAGCACTATATTTTGCCCATATTTGTGCCATGTTTTGAGAACAAATTACATATTTCATGCACTTTTAGTCCTTTTTCCTGTAAGTGAGCTAACAAACATAATTAGCAAAGTTTCAGGTATAAATGATGCAGAATTCAGCATTTTGTGGATAACTTGACGCCAAAGAAAGCTCACGAAGGAAGGAAAGGGAGCTTGGACGCCTAAAGGACCAAAAGTGATGCATGGAAAATCTGACCCAGGCCAAAACAGCATTTCTGAAGACTTTGGGGACTAGCAGTAACTTAGTTGGATTTGGATAATGATACATTAACCTAGTACAATTGGGTTAAGTATTTCATTAGTTTATTTGGATTAGGAGAATGTTACATTAACCTAGTACAATTGGGTTAAGTATTTTATTAGCATAGTAGGATTTGGTTAGATATTTCATTAGCCTAGTAGGATTAGGATATGGGTATTATAAATACCCTATCATGCTAGAGATTTGGATTCATGAACCATTCCACCATTCCACAATTCACCATTCTTCAATCCATACACCATCCATCCATCCATCAAAACAATTACTCTTCTATTAATTCTATTTTTTCATTCATCTATTCATTTCTTAATTTCCGCAACAAGAGAAACGTTACTTTGCAAGAAATCACGCCTAACGCCTACCACAGTTGTGCTAACACAAAATTCATCTTTATTGTGGTACATTAACAATGTCAATTGTGATTACCTTCGCATTCATGGGTAACTAAACTTCTCTGTTGGGGTTATGGAAGCCTTATGAGATACTATCTATTGCTATGAGTTTGTGAGTTTATGACACGTATGCTGCTTATATCATTATTTTCTTTATCTTAATACAAATTCTTGTGGCTGCAGACGCATAGAATAACGCCAGTATAACATTTAACTTGTTCGAAAGAAAGGTTATATGTCTGGAAAAGAGATAATGTCAAGGTAGTAGGGTCCCATCCCCTATTAAAAAGTTAGTGCCATAACTGGATTAACCTCTTGGAGAATTCGTACCGTTAGACACGCTTTAAGCTCGAAAGAGTTAAAGTGAAATAATCCTCGAATAGGTCGAAAGACGCCTGGATTTATCATCGAATACAATTCTCTATAAGCACATGCATGTCAGAATTCTACACACTCATAACCAATAGAGACGTATAACTCAGAAGGTGGACATAACCCCAACGCCTCAATTCTCATTGTTTCACAACCTACGAAATATTCTCTTTTACTTTGCTATTTTTAGTTTTTACTTTAATAATCTGGTTACACATTACAATCCCCCCATTCTTACGAGACTTGCACTAAAAGTCTAGTAATTTTGCTTACTTGTTGTCCATGCTATTCTCTATGGGATCGACACCCAACCCAGGTTGGGTTCTATATTTTCTAACGACTGCTTTACACTCTTACGAGAGCTGTAGATTGAGCGTTATCAAGCCTCGAAATTATTTTTTGATGAAACTTCTTGGGCGATCCCATGACAACCTATTAAATAGTTCAGGTTGCTTTTAGAGGGGTTGGGGGAGCCATTTTTCTAGTCAAATGAGTGAAACAATAGGAATTACAAACTTTTTGCGACTTTCGGAGGAGGTTAGCCAATGGATCGATGGGTAGGTGCGGGCTCTGAAAATATTTTTGGATAAAACTTCTAAGGCGGTCCCTTAACGACCTATTAAATGGACCAAATTGATTTGGAAGGTTTGGAGGAGCCATTTCGAGTCAAATGAGTGAAATGGTATGAATTATAATTTTTTTGCGACTTTCAATAGGTGTTAGCCTATGGATCAATGGTTGGATGTGGGATCTAAAAATACTTTTGGAAAAAACTCGGACGATCCCATAATGACCTATTAAATGGATAGGGTTTCTTTAGAGGGTCTGGGGGAGCCATTTTCAAGTATAATGAGCAAAACGATAGGAATTATAGTTTTTTTACGACTTTTGGTGGGTGTTATCCTTTGGATCGACTATGCAAGCTTTGAAAATATTTTGGATGAAAATTTTTGGTTTCTCTCTTGATGACCTATTAAATGGATTGAGTTGCTTTGTAGGAGTCGGGGGAGCTATTTTTCTAGTAAAATGAGCAAAATGGTAGCAATATCGATTTTTTATGACTTTCGATGGGTGTTAACCTATGAATTATAGGTAGGTGTGGGATCCAAAAATATTTTTGGGTGAAATATTTTGGTGGTCCCCTAAAGACCTATTAATTGACCGGGTTGCTTTAGAGGGGTCAAATGAGTAAAATGAAAGAAATTATAAATATTTTGGATTTTTCGGTGGGTGTTAGCCTAAGGATTAATTGGGGGGCGGGTAGGGGCTTCAAAATATTTTTGGGCAACACTTCTTGGACAACCCCGTAACAATCTATTAAATAAATTGAGTTACTTTGTAGGGGAGGAGGAAGCCATTTTTCTAGTCAATTGAGCGACATGGCAGGAATTGTGGATTTTTTTGTAATTTTTTAGTGGGTGTTAGCCTATAGATCAATTAGTGGGTGCAGGCTTTGGAAATATTTTGGATGAAACTTTTTGGGAAGTCCCCTGATTACCTATTAAATCTTTTGAGTTGCTTTGGAGGGGTTGAGGGAGCCATTTTTCTAGTCAAATGAACAAAATAATAGGAAATTTAGATTTTTGATGACTTTTGGTGGGTGCGGACTCTAAAAATAATTTTGGGTGAACTTCTTGAGAGGTTTTATGTCTACTTATTAAATGGATCAGGTCGCTTTAGAGGGAGTAGTGGAGCCATTTTTCAAGTCAAATGAGCCAAATGACAAGAAGTGCGGATTTTTTGCGACATTTAGTAGGTGTTAGCCTATGGATCAATGGGTGGTATGTGCTGCAAAAATATTTTTGAGTAAATTTATTGGGTTATTCCGTTATGACTTATTAATTTGATTGAAGGGTTGGAAGATCCATTTTTCAAGTCAAGTGAGAAAAATGATAGACATTGCGAATATTTTGCGACTTTCAGTGGATGTTAGCCTTTGGATCGAAGGGTGGTGGGGTCTTCAAAAATATTTTAGGCAAAACTTATTAATTGATCCCATTATGACCTATTAAATGAATTGAGTTGCTTAGGAGGTATTGGGGAGCCATTTTTCTAGTCGAATAAGCAAAACAACATAAATTGTAATTTTTCTTGCAACTTTTGGTGGGTGTTAGCCGATGGATAGATGGGTAGGTGCGGGGCTATGGAAATCTTTTAGACAAATCTTCTTGAGTGATCCCCTAATGACCTATTAAATAGATATGATTGATTTGGAGGGGTTAGGGAAGCCATTTTACAAGTCAAATGAGCAAAACAGTAGGAATTTTAGATTTTTTACGACTTTCAATGGGTGTTAGCCTATGGCGTGGGACCCATATTTCATCAAAATGACCACAGATGGAAATTTTTACTGCACTATTGAGTCCGAAACTTCGAATTTAGCGTGGTTGCATAGTCCATTTGCGCATACAGAATTTCGAATGAATCCCAAGGGCTTGGTGGAGACTTAGAGATTTCTAAGTCTATTGTTGTATCGGGTGCATCGCTATCGCAGTGCCAAAGGTCGCGATCATAATACCCTTGGAGGTCACCAAGATATCGCAGTGCCAAGGGTCCAACCTGATGCAATCACGAGGCCCTGGTCGCAATAGCGACTCTTGTATACAACTAAAATTGCTGCGATCGTGAAGCTCGGGTTGCGACACTCAAGCACCTTGAGTGGGTATAAATACCCCATTTTTAACTTGATTTTGCCGATTTCTCATCCATTTCAAAGAGAACAAAAACCTAGAAATTGAGAGAGCTTGGGATTGAAGATTTTAAATGATTTAGAGAGCTTGGTTATCGATTGTTCTATGATTTTACTTTGAATTCATAGTAAGATTACTTCGATTTCTTGATAGATTCTTAGAAATTAGGGCTTTGAATTCCTAAACTTTAAAGGTTGTTTTGAGACCAAATTTGTGATCCGTTTGTGCTTAATTTTTGAGCACACATTCCTTATCCTTAGAGGGATCTTGTGACAGGTTCACTTTTAGATTTAGTTAGTGGGACCCACATTCCCGTTCTTGACTCGACCAATTATATGGTGATATGGGTCTCATTTTATTCCTAATAATGCATAACGTACAATTTTTATAACATGGTGGCATTTCAGGATCGTGGAGTGAAAATGGATGTTTTATAGTTGATTCAAGTATTTGCGGTTCGACATTGAGGTAGGCTTCTATATACTTTTCTTCATAAGATGATTTGTTTTATATATTGCATATGAATGTGAATGTAAGATTGATTATAGATAGACCACCATGACTTAGTTTTGATTATTGAGGTTTGGGGATTACATGGTTGTATTAACCCATAAGGTGAAATGCTTATTAAACTTTTCGAATCCTATTGCCTTCTTCATAAATAGAGCTAATTCATAGAATTATGGTGCTATTATGGTAGATTTGGGATGTAGTTTAAGTCTTGGAAGCACAGTTAGCATGATTTACATTATTTGGGCTATTTTAGTGATCTTAAAACCATAATTTTTGGTGAAGTTAACATAGTTGCTCATGTTCTAGGTGGAATTCCTATCTTAGGATTGATTATGGCTCATGTTCCATCTAGAGGTCAATTTAGACACTTTAACATAGTCCAGGGTAGAAATTTCTTAAATATGGAACTCAAGGACTAGAAGTGTGTTCCTCCGGCCTCCTTAGACTAAGACTTGTGTTAGCCCCTGTGGATTTATTTACGCGTATTAGACATAGTTGATACTATTGAGCATTTAGTATAAGGCTACTTTGTGACTTGGTGAATGATGATGGTTTTCTGGGATTATAATTAATGACTTGTAGCTATGATATGGTTTTTGGACTTGATTTAAGATATAGTCCATGATACAAATTTGACTAAAATATGATTTTGTTACTGTTTCTCCTAAATAGGGGTTAAAACCCACTTTTCACCTTAAAAATGGATTCCTTCATAACAATAATTACCTATCTTAATGAATAATCTATGTGTAAAGAATTGAAAATGATGTTTTAAAGATTTGACCGCGACAGATTCCAGTTTATGATCCTGATACTATCATTTACTCCGGCTATGAGAGATTTTAATCCTTTCTACACTTTTATAAGGATTCAGTCTCAAAGTTTTCCTCAGGTAATGGATTTACAAATTTATGATTTTTTTGGACATGACTTGAGTTCGTACACCTAGTATATATCTATATGCATATCTCTTCAGTATGAGATAAAGGATGATGATGTACTGATGACATAAATTCTGGGTAAAATCTGATAATAGATTATAGTATTGATGTTATATATGTGTTGATAATTATGATGATATGTTATATACCCGGCAAGGCTAGAGGATGATTATGATATTGATTAGATATACTCAGTTTTATTTTAAAGGATGATTATGATGTTTATTATATATTTCCGATCCAATTTTAGAAGATGATTATGAGCTTGATTATATATACTCGGTTCAATTTTGAAGGATGATTATGATGATATGCTTATATATCCAACAAGGCTGGAGGATGATTATTATGATAGTGATGGTTATGATGACGATGGTTGGGTTCGTGAAAGGCTCGGTTAGGTATTATTTGTCTAGACTAGCCATTTACTCCATTTTCGTTGCAATTATTATTATTATTATTATTATTATTGTTATGATCATTATTATGGATAGTTTATGATAGATTAATTAATAATTCACTATCGAGATTTGAGGTATGATTCTAGTAGTCTATCTTACGATTATATTATTATACATGACTGTCTCATGATTAGACATATGGATTAGACACCTTGATGTATTCTATCACTAGTTCTTGCAATGATTGTGAATCTTAAAATTCTAGATTGATGATTTAGATTGTACCTCGAGTTGACCTTGTTTATATATATGTATATCTATCTATATGTAACTATGGTGTTACTGTATATCCCTTTCTTTTATTTATTTAGGTTGTATATTCATTCCTTGGCCTTGTATACTCATATATTTCTTCCTTTTGCCTTTATTTTGTATATTGGCCGGTGATATATGGTATAAAGTTGAGGTTCTTGAGTATGGATAGAATAGGATAGTTCATCCTTAATACTTCCTTAGCCTTATTATACTAGTTTCTTGGTTATGAATAGGATACTTTATCCTTATAATCCCATTGGATTTTTTATGTGGTTGTTAGACAATTGGGTGTAGTTTCTATATTGTTTATATGTTATATGTATCTGTATTATCTTTGGGGCTTAGTCGATAGTTTCCTACTGAGTACCACATGTTTGGTACTCATACTAAACTTCTATAACCTGTAGATCATAGTACAGGTTATCGCCAGTGTTGTGTACGTTGTGTGAAGAAACCATGGTTCGAAGACGTAGAGTGAGCTTCTGCCGTTCAGAGTATTACTTAACTCCCTCCTATGTACTAAACTAGCCTCTATGTTGTATTCAGAGATGGTTGTATCTATATATTCATTTAGTACCTCATTTGTATCCTTCTTATGTTAGAAGCTCTTGTACTGATTCCACCAGGTTGGAATTTTCTTATGTATCGCAATCTGTTATTTCATCTATTCTGCATTTTTTCTTTCATTTTTTGGTTGTCTATTACTAGCAGTTCCAGACTATGGGATTGGCATCCTACAGGTGCGTTATAGTAGGCATCATCATGACCTAAGAAATTGGGTTGTGACATGGGTGGTCCCCTGATGATCTATTAAAGGGATTGGGTTGGTTTGGCAGGGTTGGGGGAGCCATTCTCTAGGTCAGACGGGCAAAATAGCTGGAATTACGAGTTATTTATGACTTTTCATGGGTGTTAGCCCATGGATTGGGGGTGGGTACGAGCTTCAAAAAACACTTTTGGACAAAACTTATCGTGTGGTCCCCTTGATAGCTTATTGAATGGATTAGGTTGCATTGATGGGGTTGGAGTAGCCATTTTCTAAGCCAAACGGGTAAAACAAAAGGAATTGTGGATTTTTTTTGTGACTTTTGGTGGGTGTTAGCCCACAGATCGGTGGGTAAAAGCGAGCTCCAAAATTTGTTTTGGGTGAAACTTCTCAGGTAGTCCCTTGATGGCCTATTGAATCACTGTCATTATAGGAGTAGGTCGAAAAACATGTTTAGGAAAATCCTTGGACACATGGCTGAACTTATCACACAAAACACCCTCTTACAACCTGGCTCAATCTGAGGCGGTGTGGTTGAACTACAAAAACCACCCTGGCCAGATGTCTTGTCATGGACCCAAACCCAGGACTAGCCATATTGGGCATCCCAATCCAACCAAGGCCGAAGATTACCTCCCACTTACCCTTACCTCAAAGCATAGTAAAATAAAAAATAGAAACCAACCAAGGTAATAAGAGAAAGTGTGAAAGTCAAAGGAAAGTTTGAGAGTCAAATCAAAACAACAACGATAACCCAATACTGTCCACAAAGCCTCTAATCCAAAGATTTCCAACTAAGTCAAGACATGACCCCGACTGTGCCAAAAGAAAACCCAAAATTCTAAAATAGTAAACGTAACTAAGAAAATTTTGCCGAAAGAGGGAGGGCTCAACACTTCAACAACTGTACAACCGAGATACCAAATCACCTAACGCTACACAAGGACACAACAAAAATGCTCGGAACCTACATCATAAAATAATTTAGAGTCTGAGGATAGATAGTATGACGAGTAATGGAATGCAACCCAAGAAAAGGGATAAAATATATACATTTATCGAAAAGCCAGTAAAATCCACATGCACAATAATTATATATATTTATGTATGTATAATATGTCAGGATAGGGACAAAGGATATGTTACATGATCGTTCAAAAACTCAATCCTGAACTATGTATCTCATATCGATATCCAGGCATCTACGGGCTATATGGGTACGGCTCTCCCTGCCGAAACGGCCCTAGTCCATGTTAGCCGCATGCGCCGAGGAATGGATAAAGACACCAAGGTGATAGCCGTCCAAAATATAATGTGTACAATAGACACAATGGTCATATAAACCACCCACCCAATGTTGGAAACTGTTGTTTCCAGTGTTGGTCCCCTCGGGACTATACCTTCTTGGTGAGATATACAACTCTCTTTAAGCCCAAATTAAACAATTCGCACATAAACCAATCATTAATCATGGAGACTTTTATTTTGTCTTTTCCAACTTGGTATCATCACACCAATAGGCTTGCAAGCTATTCCAATTATGCCAAACCAAAACTATTTAACCATTAGACTCCACGTTCAATATTAGAATCCAAAGCCATAGCCACCAAAGGCAATCCCAAACCATAGCCACCAAGGGCATTCCATAAATCATTTTATCTACTTTCCATTAATGCAATGCAAAGTTTCAAAGATAGTTAATCATGTATAATCCTTGTTCAAAACCAAACTAACAATGGGGGTCGAGGTTTTTATCATTACCATGCCAAAATTCATCCATATTGTGTCAATCTAAATCACCATAGTAAAAAATGCACAAATCAGTTCCAAATCCATTATTGAAAGTATGAATAATCCATTTACAACAAAGGAAAACAATGCAAGTTTATCACAACCCAAAGACCCTCAACCCTAGTTTAAACTCATCTTTCAAAACACATAAGTATTGGATAAATTGATGCAATAGTATAAAATTCAAATTAGGGAGTGTACAACATATACAACATGCTTTTTAGATGAACCAAATTTTTGACACCTTGAATCTGAGCCTTAGAAGTTGAACCTTGAGAAGAAACCCTAGTTTTATTTCTCCTGAGAGTGGAGAGGAGAAAAAGCAATGAGAAACTGATATCTAATGAGTGAAGAGCATTTAAAGGGTTATTTAAGTTGTGAAGGTACGGTTTTAGGTGAGGAAAATACAAAAATACCCCTAAAGAACTGCAAGAATTTCTAAGTTGACAACTCATCAGTTTGTTGACAACTCATCAACTTAGTCGTCAATCTCTAGTTGGATTTGGTCATTCACTTGTTAAGGTTGACGACATGAGTTGACAGCTTGTCACCCAGTTGACATCTCATCAACCTAGTCATTACCTTCTCGCATATAGACACTTCAAAGTAAGATAGGCATAACTTTTTACTTCGATTTTGGATTAAGGTCAAGTTAGATGTGTTGGAAAAAAGATTTGAATCTCTTTCATTTGGTATATAGTAGGCCATCTAATTTGATATATTCTAGGAGTAACAGTTGTTGGAAATTTACCCAAGTAGGAACGCCCACTAAAACTCAATTGATAGAAAGGTTCTCACACTATAAAATTGATTGTCCTAATTATACTGACATAGAATCATTGGGTTTGGGTCTATACACGTAGAAACATTGGTTCAAATTCTAGGCCAAAAGTGTGGGGTTGATAACGCTCAAACTACAGCTCTCATAAGAGTGTAAGCGGTCATTGTCAAATATAGAACCCAACTGGGTTGGGTGTCGAATCCCACAGGGAATACTCGGTCACTAAGTAAGCAACGATTAGTAGACTTTTGGTCAAAAATTCTACAAAAAGGGGGTAGTTTATGCGTGCAATAATGTAAACAAACTAGCAAAGCAAAAATGAAATGTTTAGTAAGATTTTAATCAATGAGAATTGTAAGTTAGGGTTATGTCCACCTTCTGAGTTCTACGTATCTATTGTCTATGAGTTATGCGGATTCAGACATGCATGCGATTATAGAGATTCATATTCTATGGTAAATCCAGGCGTCTTTCGACCATCAAGGATTATTTCACTTTAACTCTTTCGAGCTTAAAGCGTATCTAATGGTACGAATTCTCCAAGAGGTTAATCCAGTTACGGCACAAACTTTTAAATAGGGGTTGGTGCCCTATTTCCTTGTCATTCTCTCTTTTCCAAACATGTAACTTTTCTTTCGAACAAGTTAATGCTATACTGGCGTATTCTATATGTTTGCAACCACAAGAATTTAAATTAAGATGAAGAGAGTAATGATATAAGCAGCATACGTATTATGAATTCACAAACTCATAGCAATAGATAGTATCTCATAAGGCTTCCATAACCCTAACAGAGAAGTTTAGCTACTCATGAGTGCAACGGAAAACACAATAGACATTATCATCATATCAAAATAAGAATCTTATGTGAAGTATGTTTTGGTAGCACTTGTGGCGTGAATTCTTTGCAAATAGAGTTTCTCTTGTCATAAAAATTAAAAGTTGAACAGATGAAAAAATAATGTCAACAACAAATTAGTGAAGAAAAGGGGAAAGGATCGAATAGGGAGGAATAAGGATGAGGGTGGCGAAAATTGGTTGCTGAAAAGTTCAGCAAAATAGGGTTTTTATAACACCCATATCCTATTCCTACTAAGCTACTGCGTACTTATCCTAATCCTACTAGGTTACTGCATCCTTATCCTAATCTTACTAAGTTACTGCTGATCCCAAGTCTTTGAAAATGCTATTTTTGCCCGGGACAAGTTCTCCATGCATCACTTTCAGTTCACCAGTTTCCAGAAGCTGCCGTCCTTCTTACGTTGAGGTTTCCTTTGGCGTCCAACAGTCCACAGAATGCTGAAATCTTCATCATTTATACCTGAAAACTTTCTAATCACGTTGGTTAGCTCACTTACAGGAAAAAGAACTAAAAGTGCAGGAATTATATATTTTGTCCTCAGAACTTAGCTAAAATATGGGTAAATTAAGGTGCTTTAGGTAAATACGCCTAACATCAACACCCCATACTTAAAGCTTTGTTTGTCCTCGAACAAAATATCATGTCCATATAAACATCTACTTAGAGCTTCACAGTAACAGCACAAAATATTCATCAAGACAGTCATGTCACTTATTAACAAAGAGTAGTTTTCTGGTCACTACTAGAAACAATTCAACCTCTAATATGGACTCGTGATGATGGTTAATTCGTATTCAAAAGTTAAGGTACAAAGAATCATACACGACTACCCAAAACTCATCAACCATGTGTGTCTCACAATATATTACCCATAATCACTCACAAGTATTGTATATATTTCGAAACATGGGTATAAGATTTTCCTTGCTCTCACTCTCACAAAGAATTCATATGTTGCAACTGATGACCATAGGCTTGCCCTTAGTGTAATGCTCTACTAATATCAGAATGCTAAGCTTAGGATCAAATAGGTCTTTACAGGTTGTAATGTAGGCTAAGGGACGGGTAGGACTATTTTGGCAAGAAATAGTGACTAAGTTCCCTAAGCGCTTTAATTCATCACATTATGCCATTGACACTTTCTTTCAAACAACCTTTCTACTTTATTTTAATCTACCACCCCTTCTCACCTCTTTTGTTATTCAATTTTAAACAGAATTAACTTTTTATTTTTCTCTTTCATTTTTTTTCTTCTTCTTTCCTTTTTTTTATAACACACCTCTATGGTAACCACTCTTTTTCATACAAATTCAAGTACCAACATACACTGAGGTATCTCTCTCATCCAATTTTCTCTTATTTTGTCACATGACTTTACAATTTAAAGCTCTTAGGAATTTGGATCAAATTATGGTCTTACAAAAATGGATTAGGCTACATATGAGGCTGTCAAAGAAAATGTCTTAAAGGCTCAAAAGGGGTTGACTAGGATAATATCCACGGGTAGGTAAAAAGAAGGTAAACAATCACAGGCTGCCAAAGAAATGCCTAAATCTTCTCCTAAACTCACACTCTTTATTTTGCTTTACACACACACCAGGCAAGTTCTAGCATCAGCCACAAACATAGAATATACTATCATCTCACACACACAAGGCACATGGTCGACTTTATTGGGAGCAGTATAGACTCTTGACCCAACATATAAAGGAATTAAACCAACATTTATCACATACTGAGTCACTTTTAGAGCCTAAATGTCTCAATAGTAATGATTTTATCACAGAATCTTGTCATAATACCATGCTGCCTATCAGAACAATTTTATGCAAAGTTTTAAAAAAAAATTCTAAAATTTAACTACTAACAAATAAAACAAAAATAAGCAAATGCAGATAAAGAAGTCTAGCATACAAATACCAGCACCCCACACTTAGACGGGACACACTACCCTCAGTGGAAAATAAATAAGAAGAAAAGTTTTGAGAGATTTGGGTAGGATAGGCGGCGCCTAATACTTAGCCTAGTTGGTCATAGGCAGCACCTATTCCATGGCATTCTAGATTCAGAGACAAAAGGCTTTTGCATAGGCAGCGCCTATGCTATGGCATTGTTGGGCATAGGCGGCACCTATGCCATGGTATTCTAGATTCAGAGACAAAAGGCTTTTGCATAGGCGGCGCCTATGCTATGGCATTGTTAGGCATAGGCGGTGCCTATGCTATAGCATTGTAGAATCCGAGAGCTTAGGCCATAGCATAGGCTTGCCTTGTTCGTGGCCTAGATTTATATAGGTCTTGCCTTGTTCGTTGCCTATATTTTCATAGGCAATGCCTAAACCATAGCCTTTTGCTTCTTCATACCTAACTTACCACCTTCAACATACAATACTTCCAAATCAAAATTCGAAACCAATCTCCTCCATTATACCTCTTGCACCTACACTTACTCAAAGACAACAAAAACGATTAGAACGATGGGTTGCCTCCCACCAAGCGCCTTAGTTTTGGTCGTGGCTCAACAAAATCCTAGGAAAACAAAAACAACAAAAACAATTAGAAATGATGGGTTGCCTCCCACCAAGCGCTTGATTTATTGTCGCGGCACGATATAGTTATCTCGATTACTTAGACTTCATCGAGATATTTGGTGCATCATTTTCTGAATGGATTCAGACGACACTGATACTTCATTGTGGGCACACAATCTTCTTCGAGATACATCTTGTGCATACATATCCCACGCGGGATACCAATTATATCATTAATAGACCAACCAATGGCTCTCTTGTATCTCTTCAGAGCAGAGATGAGAGCCTCTACATGCTGTTCACTTAAATCATCCGCCACACTCACCGGAAATATATTTCCACTTCCCAAGAACACATACCTTAGATAATCGAGCAGCTCTTTCGATTCTAGCATTGGTGGCTCTTCAATGGAAGTCTTCGCTGTAGGTGACGATTGATTCTTAAGATCAAGGTCCGGCTGCTTAGGAGTATGAGAATAGGATCCTATTTCTGTTAGAGCACACATAGTTTCTTCATAATCTTCATCATCCTCATGCTCAACATTCAGCAGCGCAGCAGTCAATGGCTCAACAGTAAGCTGTTTCTCTACAGATAATGCTTTCTTATCCTCATAATTAACATCAGCTACAGAGAACACATCCATATCTCTCGACTACTTCATCGATTTGCACAAATCAAAATGAATCACTTCATCATTCATTCAAAATAAAAGTTCATTATCTCTCATGTCAATAAGCACACTTCTAGTTACGAGGAAGGGCCGTCCCAAGATTATGGGAACTTCTGAATCTACCTTACAATCCAAAATCACAAAGTCTGCAGGAAAAATGAAGGTGGATACCTTTACCAACACATCATTTAAGATACCAACAGGTCATTTTACCGACCTATCTACCATCACGAGCCGCATATTGGTGGGTGTCGGATCGCCCAACCCCAACTTCCTGTAGACGGATAGCGGCATCAAATTGATGTTATCTCCCAAATCGCATAATGCCTTGGCAAAATTTAAAGATCCAACAATGCAAGGAATGGTGAAAGCACCAGGGTCTGCCTTCTTCTGAACTAACGATCTTGTAGCAATTGCACTGCAATGATGAACATTATCTGCCGGATCATAACTTGCAGCCCGCTTCTTTGTCAAGAGATCCTTCATAAATTTCACGTATCCAAGCATCTGTTCTAGCGCCTCTACCAACGAAACATTAATGGTCAGCTGCTTCAACATAGTCATAAATTTATTAAACTTGGTATCGTCAGCTTTCTTCTTTAATCTCTGAGGAAAAGGTGGTGGTGGAAGGGAAATCATTTTCTCTATGATTTTTTTTTCATCTTACTTCAGGTTGGCGGTATTTTCAGGCTATGGACATCGAGGTGTGACGTCACTAACGCCCTCCTCAGCTTTATCGGCGTCTTTTGGTTCTGCATTGGTCACTTGGTTTCCTTTGGATGAAGTTTCCAGCACCTTACACTCCTGGTAGTAATGGCCATGCATGATCCATCGTTCCTTGGATTTTACACAGTGTCGCTAGGTAGGGTGCCGACTTTTCTTTGATTAATTACTGCTGAAAATTGACTCAATTGCTGCTCTAGTTGTCTTATTGCAGTGGAATGTGAGTCAACCAACTGATTTATTGAAGACAAGTCGTTCTTCACGTCATTCACTCCCGTATTGGTTGCCTCTACTCCTTTCAACAGCTTCGCCATCATATCTTCCATTGACATCTTTCCTGAACCAGATGTCATGGCCTCACGATTTTCAGGAGGAATATACAAACCACTCTTGTCAGTCTTGTTCTTCCAACTACCTTGGTCCTTGTTTCCAGATTTATCGTAATAGTTCCGACCTTGGTGTCCTTGGGCATTACCTCGGAAACACCCTGATTGTTCAAGTAGTTGGCTTCTTCTTCAGAGTCAGATTCCTCTCTTCCTTTTGATGCAACTGCTTTGACTTTTTCGATCTTTCCTGATAATAGATGCTTTGTAAGAAGATCCATCTGTATTTTCATGTGCGCCATATCTTGATCACGTTTTTTGTTCTCTTCTCTTTTGTTCTGAAGTCATGCCAATAGATATAGTGGGGCTTGCTACTTCAGAATTCCTGGTATGCCAAGCTCTACTTTGCTTTGTCATCCAGTCTAGCATATCGCTTGCCTGAACAAAGGTGAGGTCCATAAATGATCCTCCATCCGTATTATCCACCACTGGTTTAGTTATTGAATTCAAGGATCTCTATAGTATCTCCATTAAATAGACATTGGTCATATGATGGTTTGGGCACTTCATAAGCTTCTTCTTGAATCTCTCCTATGTTTCGTGGAGAGATTCAGTTGGAAGCTGTAGAAAGTTGCTGATCTCATCTCTCAATTGTGCTCTTTTGGATGGCAGAAAGAAACTTTCTAGGAAAGCATCTTTCAATTGCCTCCAATTTGTAATAGAATCAGGAGTCAGACCATTCAACCATAGAGTTGCCTCCCCAGATAGAGACAATAGAAATAAACGTAGTCGAATTGCATTCTGTCCAACGCCAGGATTGTCGAATGACTTGCATGTAGAGATAAAAATGATCAGATGCATATTCGGATCATCTCCTGCAAGTCCAACAAATAAACCCTTGAGTTGCAATAACTGAATCATGGTGCTGGTGATGTTGAACTTGGCTCCGGGTGCCAATGGCGGAGGAATAATAGCTCCTGTGGCACCAGCTCCATCTAGATCGTCATTATCATCATCAAAGGGAATCTTCATAGCTCGGCGTTCAGGCCTAAATCCTGCTTGACGATCTCTTCTATGCAGGTGTCACTACCTCATCAATACTCCTAGGATTCAGTAGCTCCTCCTCATCATTAGGATTTGTTGCACGACCTGGATTATCAATATTCTGTTGATGCACTTGAGCGACTGCCAACGCAGCTAATCTAGCTTGCTTCTATTGAGCAGCCCTTCTTTCAATGTCACATTATGCATCCATTCTGCCAATACGATGTGGTTCAGGATTGATAGGTAATAACAGTTGTACTGAACTTCGAGTATGGGGCATGCACTGAACAAAACCTGCAAAAAACAAAAACAACAACTAAAAGTAAAGTACGAGAATCTTTGACCAAATGATCTAGTAACTATCACAAACTTAGTTGACAACCGTATTCCCCGACAACGACGCCAAAATTTGATAACGCTCAAACTACAGCTCTCATAAGAGTGTAAGCGGTCTTCGTCAAATATAGAACCCAACTGGGTTGGGCGTCGAATCCCACAGGGAATACTCGGTCACTAAGTAAGCAACGATTAGTAGACTTTTGGTCAAAAATTCTACAAAAAGGGGGAGTTTATGCGTGCAATAATGTAAACAAACTAGCAAAGCAAAAATGGAATGTTTAGTAAGATTTTAATCAATGAGAATTGTAAGTTAGGGTTATGTCCACCTTATGAGTTCTACGTATCTATTGGATATGAGTTATGCGGAATTCAGACATGCATGCGCTTATAGAGATTCGTATTCTATGGTAAATCCAGGCGTCTTTCGACCATCAAGGATTATTTCACTTTAACTCTTTCGAGCTTAAAGCGTATCTAATGGTACGAATTCTCCAAGAGGTTAATCCAGTTATGACACTAACTTTTAAACAGGGGTTGGTACCTTATTTCCTTGTCATTCTCTCTTTTCCAGAGATGTAACTTTTCTTTCGAACAAGTTAATGCTATACTGGCGTATTCTATATGTTTGCAACCACAAGAATTTAAATTAGGATGAAGAGAGTAATGATATAATCAGCATACGTATCATGAATTCACAAACTCATAGCAATAGATAGTCTCTCACAAGGATTCCATAACCCTAACAGAGAAGTTTAGCTACTCATGAGTGCAACGGAAAACACAATAGACATTATCATCATATCAAAATAAGAATCTCACGTAAAGTATGTTTTGGTAGCACTTGTGGCGTGAATTCCTTGCAAATAGTGTTTCTCTTGTCATAAAAATTAAAAGTTGAATAGATGAAAAAATAATGTCACAACCAATTAGTGAAGAAAAGGGGAAAGGATCGAATAGGGAGGAATAAGGATGAGGGTGGCAGAAATTGGTTGCTGAAAAGTTCAGCAAAATAGGGTTTTTATAACACCCATATCCTATTCCTACTAAGCTACTGCGTACTTATCCTAATCCTACTAGGTTACTGCATCCTTATCCTAATCCTACTAAGTTACTGCTGATCCCTAAGTCTTTGAAAATGCTATTTTTGCCCGGGACAAGTTCTCCATGCATCACTTTCAGTCCACCAGTTTCCAGAAGCTGCCGTCCTTCTTACATTGAGGTTTCCTTTGGCGTCCAACAGTCCACATAATTTGGAAATCTTCATCATTTATACCTGAAAACTTGCTAATCACGTTGGTTAGCTCGCTTACAGGAAAAAGGACTAAAAGTGCAGGAATTATATATTTTGTCCTCAGAACTTAGCTAAAATATGGGTAAATTAAGGTGCTTTAGGCGTGTAAATACGCCTAACATCAGAGGTGTTACATTATCCCCCCTTGGAATGATTCATCCTTGAATGATGTGTAGGAAATTATTGAATCTCTAGAAGTATGGAATAAAAGATGTAACTTAACATTAGGAGTTCTCTAATCAACAATACCTACATAGGAAACAAATGAAATGAGATTCATGACCACCCCAAGTAAATCGAGTAAGCATGAATCATAACATAACAAGACCTGACATAAACATGATATGGGGATGAGTTATATGGAACATAATCATAACAACATAAGGCATAAAATTTTCCAGGAATTGTCGGCCTAATTAAGATTGATACAAGACATGAACTAAAATTTTTGCAGGACCTAAGAATAGAATAAAAGCATTCTCCACCTCAAACAATACGTATATTAGGCATTAATTATATCCATTCTTCTCCACTATGCTTCCAGTCATGAATAGCACACTTCACCAATTCAGTCTTACAATTCCCCCTCTAAATACATAACTACAAGAGCTTGAGTATATTTGTATAATTCTTCCATGTTGAATCCTAAATCGGAGTTAAAAGGTGCTAGCTTAAGATATGGGACCCTCTACTTTACACCTCTCCATAAATAGTACTCCATATTATCACAATAATTAAACAACATCATGTCTTAATCAAGGAGTACTAGCCACACAACACAATGGTTTGTGTTTTACCAGTCACAATATTCAAGCCTATCTTACTACACCCACTTTGTGGATCTCTTCACGAAAAACTAGCAACTTCAAACATTATCACAAAGGTTTTCACCACATCTCCCCTTCCTAACTATTTCACATAACGAAAGTTCATATTACTCTTCCATCTTTATCTATAACCTTAGCTCGAGTATTCACCCTAAAATTTCACAATAAGAAATATCTACTCTCTCAACTAAAACATAACTATACATCTATAGCTATTACCATCCTAACATAAGGAGGTTACTGAGAGACTAGAGTACAAATATTAGGAATGAGAGCGATACTACTCAATTATGACTCTATTTGTCGTACTACTCAAGGTATGACCTGTGAAATGAGATATGGTACAATAGGTATGAAATACTTCATAGCATATACCTAGATCATAAATAGAGGGTCATTCAAACATAAACATAACATAGTATGAGTTCTTCAGACTGGGCATATGTGAAACATGAGTGCATATATCATGGGTCATATAACATGAAGTCGATATTTATATATATTCAAGGAATAAGACTAGGATTGCCACTTAAAGTTATTGCTTTTCATTCTAAGAACTGAGAATGGTCATGAGTTTGCTTAGATAACATCACTTTGGGCTAAGACATGACATAAAATAAGTTGGTAATATATGGAGAGTATAGTTTATTGGATCAAAGCATAAGGTAAGACATGAGTGTAAAGATCATGAGTGTCATAAAGTAGAGCTTGAATACCCGAAAGCTTGGATTTCTGGAAACCGTTATTACTTCTAGTTCAGGGGTTGGAGCATGGACATAAGTTCCATAGAGAACTTTGACCTTAAGCATATGCATAATTTGAATACATAAGGCCTTTATCAAAGCAGGAGGAATTTACTAGGATAAGAATATATTTATCATGTCTTTTCCTTGAAACTCACCACCATGAGAAAATTTAAGTTTTCCTTAATTCATAATCTCCCCTTTGCTCAGAGGTTATTATCCTATACTTATGGATATATACTCTTATTAAACCTACAAGCATAACACTCCACACAATGGGGGCATCACCAAACACATGAACACCAAACCCCCTGTTAACTATAATATGATGACACTACCCTTCAATGTTACTAATCTTAACATTTTATAGGTTCCATAGTCATCACCCTATAGATCATATCATCATGAGCATACACGTCCATACTTCTTAACACATAACAATCCATTCTTCACTCTTTAGTATACTAGAATTAACCCTCGAATTGTATAACCTCACAATTAAACAAAATTTTTAAAACTATACCAAGGGTTCACATAGTCTATCTATATTTTTCTTAATTCAGCTCTAAAGAACACCATATAACAACTCCCTAGACTTCTCCATACTAAGAAATCCAAGAACATGAGCTAGGTGCACGTGACACTTATACCCTTAAAACCTCATTTAAAAACATATTACCTAAGGTTCAACATATTCTTATAAACCTAACGCTCTTATCCAGCTAATGACTTAGAGTAATTCATCACTTTACCACTAGTCCTCATGTATAAATATCACAACTATCTACTCAAATTTTTCATAGGTTATCAACCTAAGCTCTTTCACACATCAAATCATGCCTACTAATTTGCTCAAACAAATCTCGCATCACTATCCTCTAGCTAACATTATTATCACCACAATTATCTAAAGTTCAAGCTTAACATCTATTACCAATCATGAACTACGAATAAAATATTTCATCTACTATACTAGTCCATCAAAATATGTGACAATTAGTCCATATAAATTCCTTATTCTACTTAACTACGGCCTACCAACACATCATCTTCACAATACTTTTGCTATACCCTAAAATTGACTACACATCACCCCACCTACTAAACTGGCTTACAACTACTAGACACAAAATTCAAGAGGCTCTCAGTGTAGTAAAACCAAATAATTAGGTTAGTCGATCTTAATCTTAACATAACCCATTTCAGTCCATTAGAACATTCTCCTTCATTAAAATACTTCTACTTAGAAATACCTACTTGTTAATACCTTCAAAATTTAGTAAACAACACTAAGTTCCCCTTTCTAAGATTCCCCATTTCAAATAAATTCTAAATGATCGTAACTAAACACTTAATCTACTAATTTTCAATAAAAATATACAAGTATTTCTACAACCATAGCCAATTATCATCATAACATACCACCCCTAACACTCACTTTATGATTATATGAATAAAACTACCTTTTTCACTCAAAATCTATCCCCACTGACTTTTAAACTAATGACTGTATATCACTAACCTTGGGATCATCTTACTTTTCATAGGACATAATACTCCAATTTATACTACCTCTTGGATGGAAATACTATCCCACTATTCAGATACATACTTTCCCTTAAGCAAGACATCTGTGGTAAAGTTTTCGAGAGAGGTTGAATACACCTCTTACCTCAGGCTAAAATGCATAATTCATGAAGATAGAGGTATACACTTAATCTCATACACTTTGATGAACTAATAGACTCTTTTCAAGTTCTTGTGCCATTTCACAACCTTTTTATGACTCAATCAAAAAGGACCACATCATTAGGGGTGTGTTTGGTATGATGGAAAATATTATCTGGAAAATATTTTTCTATGTTTCCTTATTTAGTCATAATAACATGTTGAGAAAATATTTTCCAAAATAATGCAATTTCCTCTATTTGAGGGAAATGACTTCCCTTATGGGCCAAGGGAAGTCATTTTTTGAATTGACATTTATGAGGCGCAAGTACGTAATAGATGTGACTTATGCCCCTCCCCACCTTTCTTCCCCCACCCCAACAACACTCAAATTCAATTTACTCAGAAAATTTATATTACTTAGAAACACTTTTAACTATGCTTTGCTATAATTTTAGGGTTTCTTCTCTTTATTCTCCCCACTGCAATTTTTAACTGTGTCTATCCAACCTGAGATAATGAACAATTTTAAAGTCACACTAATAAGAGTTTTGAAGAACATGATTCTCACATATTAAAGAATGCATTGGAGAGACACCACTTCATCTTCAAATCCCCCAAGGTGTCTTATTCAATTTAAAGTATTTTATAGGATAAAGTAGGCGAATAATCTATATTACTTAACTTTAGTTTGACTTTATAGATAAATATTATCTTGTAGATGTAGGATATGGACTTCATATGGGATTTATTCCTCCTTATCATGGAATACACCATCACTTACAAGAATATAGTGATTGTCCTCCCCAAAATGAAAAAGAACTATTCAATCTTATCATACATCACTGAGATCCTCAGTTGAACTATCATGACTTGAGGCTACCTCGTGACGCGATAATGGTGCTTATGGCTAAAAGTGACAACAAGCAAACCCATAGTCTGGTACCTGCTATGAGCACTAAATATTATAATAATAAAATAACATGTGTAGAAGATTGAAATCTGAAACACTAAAATACAATCCAACATATCTGAAACTGAATAAATGTCTATCTGTTTGAAACAACTGATAAAAACTAAAAGCTGATTGACTGTCAAACTATCTAAAAGTCTTTGGAACTTATGAGGAGTTTATGGGATAGACCACCAAATAACTCTAACTAATTGGACATAAATAGGTACTAAAATAATGATAAAATATGCCAGGTCCTTGATGAATAGGACTCAGCACTACTGCTGCTGGATGGTGTTGGACTGCCTAAGTATGATCGAGAAACTAGGCATCTGAACCTATGTTATAAGAAAACATAGCACAAAAGAAGAGTATGCGATCAGTGATTTGAATGTATTGGTACGTGAAATAAGGACTAACTGAAATTCATAAGACAACTGAACATAGATGCATGAGCATGTAAAATTGAGAATGCAAGATACGCATAAAAATATACTAAAATAATCTATCTGAATAACTAAACATTGTAAATATGTACACTTGGTCATGAAAACCTGAATTGATCTATCCTGAAAACTACACTAATGCCATGGGAGCTAGCAATAACCGACATGCCCAATCTGAGCTATTGGGGTCCAACTTAACTTGCACTAGCTATGTTGTTCTGGAATACAGGGAATACTACTAATGACTTTACCTAACTAATGGGGAAGCTGCCACCCCTGCATTTGCTCGGTGCTAAATCCTACTCCTAGCTAAACTGACACTGGTACTGAACTGAACTAAACTCAACTAAATGCTACTACATAACTGATAGTGCTCATCATGACTATGAATGCTTGAGTATACTGATAAGATTTATGGATTAACTATTTGAGTACTTGAAAAGTTGAATTCATGTAAATCACATAGGTATTGAGTTTTCATGACCCATCAACACTGAATGAATTAATAATAATGCTATATAAAATCTTTAAAACCATAGTAGGGGATCATTATTAAAAATCCAATACTTAGACATTCTATTAAACACATTAGAATCGTGAACTTAAGCATGGGAATGGGTAAAGCATGCGAGAATAACATGATTACAAGACTAAAATCATAACTTAGGGATTTAACATAAAGATTATAATGTTTAAAATATGTAATAGCTGATCCCACTTGAAAAAACTTATAAACATAACTTGTAATTGAATTATAAGAGATTCATGGAGATATTTCAGCTTAAATATTTAAAACTCATAATTTAAAATCAAAAACGGATTCTTAAACTATGTGGGTGAAAGGAACCCATGAATGAACATCTCACATACCTCACTAGATGATTTTGTGAAATTTTTTGAAACTTTCCAGAGTTTTGAAGCTTGAATTCCTAGATTGCTTGAGAATAGATTAGGATTTGTTCTTGAGGAAAGGGAGGCTTTTTTTGAGTGAATTTGTGATTAAAAAAGAAAATAATGCTCTTTAGGGAGAGAAATTTTGTCTTATGGACTTATTGTGTAAAGGTAAATGACTCAAATGCCCTTAACTATCAAGGAACAAAAAGGATGGATAAAAAAAAGGGGGCGTCATGGGCCCCAGAGCAACGGGCTAAACCCTGTGCCGCGTGCTCTATAGCAATGGGCTAAGCCCCACGCCACGGGATCTAGAGCAGCGGGCTAAGCCTCGCTCCGCTGGCATATCCTGGTGCCTTTACTATTTTGGATCCCAAACATGCCGTTACACTCATCCAAAAATTCCAAAACTTACTCGAGAAGTACTTTTAACTAACCCAATCATGAATCAACTCTAAAATCAATGTCCTGAGGTTGGGAAGGTAAAAAATAAAGTCACCAAAGTTTAGAGGCCTTATAAAATGACTAAGTCCTAACACTTAGTGAAATTTCAAATTCTTATACCCCTTTAACATGCAATCGTGAGCTGAATAGAGCTTGGATTTATGGGGTATTATAATATCTCACTTTTGAGAACTTTCATCCTCAAATGAGGGTGGTTAACTGAGCTTATAAACTGAACATGCATGATTGAAACATGATTGCATAACTAAGTATGAAGTATGATATATGAACTGAATGTATGCAATGATATGAGATAGATTAAAAAGTTGAAACTTAGAATAGAAGAGAGTCAATCTAAAGAAAATCATTACCTCAAGCTGAATCTGAGTTCACAGCTAATAGATGAGGCTACTTTGTTCGTATATCTGCTTCTGATTCCCAAGTGGATCCCTCAATAGACTGATTTCACTAAAAAAATTTGACCAATGGAACTTCTTTGTTCCTTAGTCTACGAATCTGATGATGAAGGATCTCAACTGGGACTTTTTCGTAATAAAGTTATCCCAAACATCCACTCTTTCTATTGGGACAATAATAATTGAATCACCAATACACTTCTTCAACATGGAAACATAAAACACTGGATGCATTGATGCTAAATATTTAGGAAACTCTAGCTCATAAGCTACCTTCTCGAAATGATTCAAGATCTTATATCGGCCAACATAACGGGGACTGAGTTTCCACTTCTTTCAAAATCTATCCACCCCCTTTATAGGCGAGATTTTCAAATAAATCAAATCGCCAATATCTAACTCAAGATCTCTTCTCCTCATATCTGGATATGATTTTTAACAGCTTTGGTCCTCTCCTGAATGAATTAAAATTTCTCCACCATATCAAAAACTGCATCTATCCCTATCAAAGAAGCTTCACATATATCTCCTTCCATAAAGAGCCTCAAACAGAGCCATTTGAATACTGGTGTGACAGCTGTTGTTATAGGCAAACTCAATCAAAGGTAAGTGATCATCCTAACTAACTCTAAAGTTAATAACATATGCTCTTAATATATCCTTTAAAGCCTGAATAGTCCTCTCTGCCTGACTATCTATTTGAGGATAAAAAGCTGTACTGAGATGAACTTGGTTACCAAGACCCTTCTGAAAAGCCTTTAAAAAGTAAGAGGTAAACTGAGTGCCTCTATCTAATATGATAGACAATGGAATCCCATGCATCCTAACCAACTCCCTAAGTTAGCGCCTAGAATAATCCTCTGCTAAGTACGATGAATGAACTGGCAAAAAATGAGATGATTTGGTCATTCTCACAATAATGACCTATATCGAATCATGCTGACGATGCATACGACATAATCCTATCACAAAGTCTATGTTCACCATTTCATCCTTCTAAGTGGGGATATTGAACTACTTTAATGTACCACTACACCTATGATGCTCAACTTTAACTTACTGATATAAGAACACTTTGCTATAAATTCTGTAATGTCCCTCTTCATACCATTCCACCAATAGATTTCTTGCAAGTCATGGTACATCTTAGTGGCTCCTAGATGGATAGAGTATCGCTTACCATGAGTGTAATGCCCTAAGTTTCTAAAACCAAAATGCCACACGATACTTGTAACCCTGAGGGACCACAAGCTAACCATTTATAATATCTTAACTGAGCATTGCATAATATATGGAAATAAATGCAGAAAACTGGCAGAACTTGCCATAACGTTCAAGTACTTAAAATACAAGTGAAATAAAGTTTAGGAATATCAAAACTAAACACCTGTTTGAATAACTAGTCTAAAAAATCTGTAGACTAAAAGCCTCTAAACTGTCTGAATAAGAAGTTGATGGGACATGTCCCCAACTAAGTCCAACTACTGAATTACTGGAACTAGAAATAAAATAAAATAAGAATCATCCTCGAATAATGAAGACTCATTGATAGGTCTACTGCTGCTGACTGGAACTAAGATGCTAAGGGTGCTCTGGATCTCATGCTTCTGAACCTATGGTGTAAAGTAAAACACCATAGCGCAAATGCATCAGTACGTGGGAATGTAATAAGTATACAAGATGAGGTAAGGCTAAATACAAGGGCTTATACATAAACAATTACTTCACTAAATAATCATGAGAATACTGAATGTGGACATACGTATGAATGCACAAACCATAACTGAAATCATCATGACTCTGAATACTGAGACTCAGATACTGCTTCACTGATGTCTGAACTTACTACTAATATTGAGATACTAAATAAATGAATCTTCTGATATTAATAACTGAGTACTGAGGTTGAGATCAGTCCTCTCTTGTGGTTTATCTCTAAACTTAATGATAATGGGAATGATCGACTAAAATTTGAGATCAGCCCTATCTAGAAGGTGATCTCTGAATTTGATGATACTGAAGCTGATTAAATAAATTTGAGACCAGTCCTATCTAGCGTGTGATCTCTGAGTCTATTGATAATCATAATGATTTATTGTATCTGACAGTCCTTACTTTGTACTACTGAACTGAGTTCCTTTATTGAGACTGATTCTGAAACTAAGACTGTGGGAAGTAGTCATCTAACCTACATGCCCCTTCTAGCTAAGTTAGAGTCCAACCTGTAAACCTAGTTGGAAGGGTGTCAGTACTGTGCCATGCGTAAAGACCTCTCTTGAGGAGTCAGTCTTATCTAAAGGGTGACCCCCTAGGATCAGTCCTATATATATATATATATATAATATACTAACGGGTGATCCCTGAGTATGTCATCCTATTTAACAGGTGACATCTAATACCTACACTGGCTACGTAGTTCTAGAACTTAGGGATTTCTCCTAGGGATCTTAGTCCTCTCTAACGGGTGAGTCCCTATCCCTAGGTTTGCTCGGTACTAAGTCCTACTCCTAACTGAAAGACTCTGAACTAATTATTTTTATTAAACTGTACTAGACTGAGCTGAATCTGTTACTGATCATACTGAGTAACTGAGTTAAGCTGAGTTCACTTGATTTCGAAGAATGACAGAATACAACTGAATCTTATTATCTAACTGAATGATACTGAGTTTTGAATTGATTACTTAAATATTATTGAGGTCTTAACCGAATTCTTGAATACTACTAAGATCTGAGCTGAGTACTGAACTGAAGCTGAAATACTAATGATACTTGGGTTATTGAAATTTCTTAAGTTCTGTAACTCTCTGAGAGTACTAAATTCTGTAACTGACTGAGTTTTAAGGATCCTGGCTTTACTGAGACTATCGTAAAAATTGATATGGCTCTATATAGAAGCTAATTTGTTGGGTATAAATACCCCCAGGACTCAATAACATGAAAGTAAAACATAACCATCTTAAATAATCATGACCAGGGACTTTCATTCACCATTACAATCATTAAAGCATCTCTCAAGCACTTGGTAATCATAAGCATATGATAGTATAGGGAGGTATGCTATTGGCTCATATTCTATTCAGAAAGGTCTTACAACAAACACTTATCATGCATTGAAGAGTACATAATTAGGGGATTTCATGCTGACATTTCATAACTCATGCACTAATGCTTTTCAACAAACACTTGGCATGCATAAACATACACACAATTGGGGATTTTTAGTCAACATGCTATAATGGCTCTAATTCCTTCACATAAGAATTTTATCAAACATATGGGGAGCATGCATTGGTTATTCAACAATTTCTACACTTAATTGACATAAACACATCGCTTAACATGCAACTTGAAAAGAGTTTATCATGAACAACACATGAATATCACATACTAGGATCAAATCTTGAAACTTTGTAACCAAATCATGAATTAAAACTCAAAAATAATATTAACTTTAACTTCAGTTCACATGAATCATAAAAAACTCATAAATATAAGGTCTTTGAATTCAGAAAATGATTCTTGAACTTCTTGGGTGAAAGGAACCCAAGAATCAACATCTGCAAACCTTACTACTTGATCCTCGAAAGATAATGGTGAAACTTTGATGATTGAGGTCTTGATTTTGGAACCCTAGCTCTTGTTCTTGAGGGAAATTGATAGAAAACAAAAATATTTGGGTTTAATGTGACTGAATCTTGTGTTAAGGAGTATATATAGGGGTAGCAAAATTATTGTTTTACCCTTAGGAATTAAAATCCAGAACTGGAACGCCGATAAAAGCTTCACCGCGATGCGGTGAAATCGCGGTGAGCTACTAGAATTTGACAATTCTAAAATTGAGCCTTAGCGCGACGCACCATAATCGCTGAGGCTCACTGGATTTTGACAATTGCCATTTTGGCTGACTCTGCAATGTACCAAAGTGCCAGGTGGTACACTATCTCACTAAAATGGCTCTAACTCTTTGCTCGAGTGTTGGATTTAGGAGAATTTGGTATTGATGGAATGATATTTGATGTTCTAGAGAGGAATTGAATTAGGGGAAGTGTGGGGTATTACAACGAGCTTCTACATGTATTCGCTGTCTCAAGTCCTGAATACACGAAACGCATAATCTACCCTAACAATGAAGTACACTATCTACCCCTTCAGAGAAAACCTCCACCTTTTGATGTCTAATCGTCTCCTTCAACTTAACAAAACTAGGATCTCTATCTTTCTTTTCTTTCACTTCAGCAACCAATGATGATTCCAAACTATTCTGAACCCATACACTATCTTTAGCTAAATCTACCAACCAAACATCTAATCTAGCACGTTGATGAACCTCACTGACTAACTTTTTATTATACTTGTCGACACGAGCAATACTACTCATAGACAACCTGCTAAGGGTATCTTCCACTACATTGGCCTTTCCTGGATGATACAACACACTCATATTGTAATCTTTCATCAACTCCAGCCACCTTCTGACAAAGATTTAAATTCTTTTGTGAGAATACATACTTCAAGCTTTTGTGATCTATGAACACATCAACATGAACCCTATAAAGATAATGCCTCTAAATCTTCAAAGCAAATACAACAGCTACCAACTTAAGATCATAGGTAGGATAATTTTTTTTATAGGGCTTAAGTTGTCTAGAGGCATAGGCTATGACCTTACCTCTCTGCATTAACACCCAACCAAGACCAACTCTGGAAGCATCATAGTAAATAACAAACCTATCTGAACCATATGTCAAAGTCAATACTGGAGCAGAAGTGAGTCGAGTCTTCAAATCCTAAAAACTCTTCTCGCAAAAAATATGACCAATGAAATTTGACTTTCGATTGAGTCAATTAAGACATGGGGGATACAATAGAAGAAACCCTCCCACAAACCTTCTGTAATATCCAGTTAAACCCAAAAGACTCCTGATATCTAATGGAGAGATAGGTCTAGGCTAGTTTCTCACTTCTTCGATCTTCTAAGGGTCGACTCTAATGCCATCACCAGAAATAATATGACCAAAAATATCTACTGACTTAGACAAAACTCACACTTACTGAATATTGTGAACAACTGATGGGCTCTAAGAGTTTGTAACATAATTCTCAGATAGTATGCATGATCATTCTCACTACAAGAATAGACAAGAATATCATCAATAAAAACTATGATGAACATGTCCAAATACTGCTTGAACATTTTTTTCATCAAGTCTATGAAAGCTGCAGGGGCATTTGGTAGTCCAAAGGACATTACCAAGAATTCGAAGTGACCATATCGAGTTCTATAGGCTATCTTCAAAATGTCACATTCTCTGACTCTAAGATGATAATAGCCAGATCTGAGGTCTATCTCAGAGAAATAACTGGAACCCTAAAGTTGGTCAAACAAGTCATCAATCCTAGGGAGTAGATACTTATTCTTTATTGTGACTTTGTTCAACTGATGGTAATCGATGCATATTATGAGAGAACCATATTTTTTATGCACAAAAAAATATTAGTGCGCCCCATGGGGATACATTCAACCTGATGAAACCCTTGTCTAAGAGATCTTTCAACTGTTCTTTAAACTCCTTCAGCTTAGCTGGAGCCATTATATAAGGTGGAATAGAGATAATATGAGTATATAGAAGGATATATATTTCAATGTAAATTTTCCTTTTGGGAGGAACTCCGAGAAGGTCTTTGGGGAACACATCAGGAAATTCCCTTACTACTAAAACTGACTTGAGACTGGGAGTCTCAAAACTAGAGTCTATGAATTGGATAAGATGGTACATGCACCCCTTTGATATCATTTTCCTTTCCTTAAGATAAGAAATAATTTGACCCCTATGCATAGAAGTACTACCCGCCATTCAAGAACTAGTTCATTGGGAAACTAAAATTGAGAAATTTTATTTCTATAATCAACTGAGGCATAACATGAGTGGAGCCAATCCATGTCGAGAATGACATCAAAATAGTTATCTCTAACTCTACGATATCAACTGTACATAAATCTATGGGACATTCTGACCGGGCAGTTCCTGTATACCCACTTGTCTATAATAGAGTTAACTACTGTAGTGTACACTGAGAAAGGTTTGGCTAAATACTTGGGAATGACACCAAAATCGACTGCTATATGGGCAGTTTCAAAGGAGTGTGAAGCTCTGGGGTCTAATAGAGCATAACCATGGCGATAAAAGACCTATAACGTATCCCTAACCACATCAGGAGAACTTTCCTGATCCTTTCAGGAATGGAGTGCATATAATCTATTCTGGTGCTAAGCACTGGTGGCACAGGAAGTGGTACCCTGTTTGGTCGGATAACTTGCTGGTGCTGCTGAAGAATTATTCTATCCTTGTTCACAATTATTTTTTCCTCTCTGCACCACCACCATACACTCTTGTATCCTATATCTTGGCTTACCATACCCAAAACACATATCAGTACCAGCCTTACACACACCCTGATGATTCCTTCCATAGTTTCTGCAAAGCGGATTGGTATGACCAGTATTCATGCTACCCTGTGACTTAGAGCCTAGTGCTCTATCTCGACTATCATTCCTAAACTTTGGCACTAGCGTACTATCTTAAGATGGAGCTGGAGCTGAGAATTTCTAACAATACTAGGAATGATTTCCACCCTCTGAACTCGACTGAGAAAAGTTAAAACTACTTGTTCTAGCCTTCTTACTTTCTCTCTCTTTCTCCTTAAGTTTCTCTTCCTCAATCTGCTGATCATAGAACATAAGCCTAGATAGTCCATCTCCTTAATCAACATAGCAGTCCGACACTTCTTGACCACACTATCAGATACACTAGATACAAACTTACTAATTCTAGACCTATTATCATGTACCATCAAAAAAGCATACCTCACCAACTTAGTGAACTTAAGCAAGTATTCCTTCACACTCATTTTACGTTACTTCAAATTAATAAACTCATGCACCTTAGATTCCTTCAACTCTAGAGGAGATAATCTATCTAAGAAAGCCATAGAAAACTTCTCCCATACTATAGGACCTGCCTCAACACCTCTATCCTTCTTCCACTGCTTATACCAGGTGTGAGCCATATCCTGAAACTGATCTGCAACCAACTATGCACTGTCATTCGAATTGAAACCTATGATATCTGTCACTTTTTAAACCATATAAAAAACTTCTATGAATCCTCCTCAGACATGGATCCAAAAAAAGGGGGATTTATTTGGGTAATGTCCCAAATCCTAACTGTAGCTGTATTTGCCACTGGATTATCTAGGGCAATAGCCAATTGATTATTATGGGAAGCTACTGAGTGAGCTAAGGTAGTGAAAGCAGCTCTAGAGTTGGCGTGAGAGATATGCTCATTCAGGGGATCTTCCTGAATAGGTGGTGATGTGGGCTGGTCCCCGTTCCTTATTCTATTATTTCTTTTGGGAGGCATGGTCTGTAAATGAAACAAAGGGTGAATTAGATAAAGAGTTTAAATAGAGATCATTCTTATTCACACGACATGAATACTAAAAGAAGGGAAAATTTTTCCTACAATATTTCATAGCCTCTTGTCCATAAGTGTGGCGTGCTTCAAACCTATGCACAAGACTACACACAATGTGGATTTCAAACTCTCTAGAACACTTT
The DNA here is from genome assembly GCA_030864225.1 of Capsicum baccatum var. pendulum. NCBI lineage: Eukaryota > Viridiplantae > Streptophyta > Magnoliopsida > Solanales > Solanaceae > Capsicum > Capsicum baccatum. The sequence continues at coordinate 46,860,687 of CM061554.1, forward strand.
GAAACTCTGGGCTCTGACACCAAGTTTTGTCATGACCTGAGGCTACCCCTAGTCGGGACAATGGAGCTTACGATCACAAGTGAGCACAATCTAACCAATGAACTGGTACCTATTGTAAGAACTGAATAAAATATAAACATAAAAAATATATGGAAGATAAATTGAGAAGGTAACTATCAATATGAATACAGAAATATGAAATAATAAATATCTGAAACAACTAGTAAGAACTGAAAGTAACTAACTGACCATCTAACTAAAACAGAATCATGAAAAGAAAACACATAGATAGTGAGTGTTCATAACCTGCTAATACTTAATGATTACAATATACGATACATTATTTAAAATAGTGACATGAAGTCATAATTTAAAAACAAAGCAATTGATAATTCAATGAATGAGACGAATACATGAATTTAAACATAGGGATGGATTAAACATGAGAAAACAACATATTTACATGGTTTAATTCATAATTCAAGGATTTATCAAGAAATCAAGGGATTTAGGATGAGGGAAATTGTAATTCAAAAATGGAGTGACTTAAAAAACATCGAAATACATATTGACATGGCTTGAATTTGAATTACTAAGGAGTTCATGGATTAAATTCATAGGTTTCATGGATAATTTCATAAAATAGGGTAAGATTCATACTTTTAAACAAAATTAGTTTTTTTGTTTGGGCTCAATGGGTGGAAGAGACCCATTGATAAATATTCCACATATCTGTAGTACAAGCTTTAGGAAATAATTCTTATAATTGTTCTTTCCTTTAAGAAACCCTAATAGTTGTTCTTGATAATAGGAGAGGAGATCAATGTGTTAAGTGTTGGATATTTTGGGGAAAATAAGCCTCGTTGATGCTTTTGGATCGCGGGTTGAAGTTATGAAAGTGGAAAAGACTAAAAAGCCCCTTAACTTAACTTCTCAAAATTTTCTCACTAGTCTTTATAAATGGGTCATATGACTCATATGGTAGGGTAAAACTAGGCATCCAGACTCGTAAGCTGGACAAAACCTAAGGGATAATTCACCGGTCATCATAGTAACACCTATTGTAATAACCTAAAAATTTGATGAAATATGTGAAATTTATTATTTTGTGTTATTTGACTATTTTAATCCTCTTTGTAGTTGAGCTATGGTATTTCTATGGTGTGGGAGTGATTTACATGATTTTCAATGTATTTTGATACCATTTATGTGATATTGTGATTTTTGATGGCTTCAAGAGCCTTATTTTAGACTTATGGGAATATCTTTTGATCCGTGCGACGGATGACCGAGCGGACTATACCAACAACCCCTGAATATCAATTTTATACTAGGTATACCTTTGGTTTGGGTCTTGGTGCACCCAATCCCATTTCAACCTATTGATCGGAAAGTTGAAAATTGGATATATAGGTGTGGGACTCATATTTGGTCGAAACAACCTCAGATGGAAAATCAGACTTTGCCGATAGATCCAGAATATTCATTTTAAGGTGTTAGTATATTTTGTATGATTTTAAGGATCTTAAATCTCATTTTAACCCTCGGTTTGAAAAATTGTGATTTCGGATTTTGGAGGTCAACTTTGTAAAAACAATGTCTTTTTTAAAAATATGATATTGCCATCACATCCGGAATGTTGAATTTAGTGTGGTTACATAGTTCTTTTGCAAATATCTAACTCTGAATAAATTTCGAACACTCCGTCAAAGTCCGGATTGGACCCAAAAAAATAGCTTTTTTGCAAAAGTTATGCAGAAAAATCTGCACTATTTATACCAATTTTGGGGCCTATTTTGCTTATTTTTCATCTTGTCTCTTGAGAGTGAAATCCTAAAATAGTGTGAGATCTAAAAAAACTAAAGTTTGTGAGAGCTTGGGAAGCTAGATTAACACCTATTTCATGGTTTATTACGGATTTAAGGTAAGAATTTATAATTTTCTTAATACTTTCTTAATTAATTTCTCAAAACCCCAAAAATCTTAGACCTTGATTTTAAACACCATTTTCACTCTTTTTCACTTGAATAATATTTTTATCTTATAATTACTAGTTTTTCATTAATTTAACCTTCAAAACAACTCCGATTCTTGATTTTAACCTGGATTTCAAAGATTTTACCCGGTAAAGCTCAAAAATGATTTTTTCTTAGATTTGAATCTCGTTTTTTACTCGATTTAACTTGGATTTTCTTCTATAGGTTCCTAAAAATATTGTGAACATGTTTTGTAAGTAAATTTTTAATTTTTCCCTTCTTTTTTGAAAACCCATTTTGTGGGTCTATTTTGATCCCAAATTAAAAATAGCCAATATGGGTGTCATTGGTTTTGTTTTGATGTGTAGATTTCATATTTGATATTTTTAGTATATTTTGGGATTGTTCGTGAACATTAAGGTCGTAGGTTCAAGTTTAGCTAGCCAGTTTTAGCTTTTGAGGTAGGTTATGGCTTAACTCTTTCAAACTGGACTGGATAGTAAATGATGATACAAAATACATGTTAAGTGTGGGAAATAATTATGAAAAATGTCTATTTATGTGTTGTGACCATGTGGGTACCTATACGTGATGTAATTATCGAAATTGAATTATTATGTGATATGTGTTACTGTGTGGGGTCCTATATGATATTAATTGCATTGAATACATATGAATAATTATATTATGTTGTTAAGATACTTAATATGGTATCATTGGAGTATTGTGACTATATTCATACTTTATTGGAATATGAGACATGTGAAAATTCACGGATGAAACTGAAATACTGAGTAGATACTGGCTCATATAGTTGTGGAAATATATCATTGTGGTTGGTTGTGAAAATAATCATTGTGATTGTTTGTGAAAATTACACCCTCATATCATACTCATTCATGAAACATTGGTACCACCGTGGCAACATCTGAGAAATATTGGCAACACCTATTTAAAACCCTCTCCGAGGGATATGCCGGGGAAGAGATATTGTAACACCTTATAAAATACTTTTCAAGGGGTGTTCCAAAAAGGAGATATGAGATATGTGGATTTTATATCGGTTTACGAACCCCTTATGGGTCCTACATTAGGAAGCTTTAGCTCCGTAGGTGTATACGAGGATTGTGCAATGATCCCGGAGGTTGTGCGATGACCTCGTGTATCGTCATCATCATCATCATCATCATCATTGCACTTACTTTTTTAAGCTAATGTTGTATTTTATTGTCATTTTGACTTGTCATCTATGTAGTTGTCTTACCTTTCTTTACTTATATTTGATTATCTTGTATTTACATGTTCTCCCCTATTCTATTTATATGTGATATAATGTATACCAGTGTTCTATATCTTGGTGTGTTTTTGTAATAGATATGATATATATTAGAACTGTTAGTTCAAGCGGGGTGGGCTACCGTTGTGGGTCATTTTATGATTATAGGTGATGTTCCCTTATTGTATATTTTGTATGCTTTATTTCCTACTCTACTTATTCAGCCTATGATACCTACTGAGTACAAGTGGACTATACACATGCCTACTGTGCCCTTTCGGTGCAGGTCCTAGCTTGATTGCACCTCAACTTGCTTGACTCAGGCGATTGTTGATGCTTTCAAAGTAGCAGTTGTACATTCATGCATCTTAAGTTCACCTCTATCTTTCTATTGTAGTTATGTATTTATTAGCATTCGTAGATAGATATTATTTCTTTGTGGTTATTTTTTTGATGTATTTGACTCTTGCATTGTATTAGCAGTTCTTAAACTATTGACACCTGGTTTTAGGTAGGATTGGCATTTTGGATAAGTTTTGTCCGCATTATTATGATTACTTATATGGTTCGGCTTCGCTCTAGAATCCTTACCTCAGGATATTTCTATCTTTTTTTCACTTTTCATATCAGTTTGGGTGATAGAATTACTTGTCAAGGTATGCCACAACAAGTGCCATCATGACCCTCGTGTTTAGGTCATAACAAATTGGTATTAGAGAAGCTAGGTTACATTGGTCTCAACTATGTAAGAACGGGATGTCTAATAGAGTCTCATAGATCGGTACATAGATGCCCGTATCAATCTTTGAGAGGCTATAGGATGTCTTTAGGAAACTTCCCTTATTTTATTATTTATTGTGCAAAATTCTTTTATACCTTGTGTTTTGAGTTATGTTTCACTTTTTTTGCACAGATGGTGTCGTTTAGGTCTTGAAAGAGTAGAGATGAGAAGCCTTCTCCTAAAGGGAGCACCTCGAGTCCTTGATGGACTCGAGGGAGTGGATGGGCCCGCGGATCAGGCTCTTCTAGGAGTAATGCTAAGGGACTCTCCAATGAGCCTATAGTTGAGCCTGTTGGAATTATGAGTTCTTTCTATTTTATCAGAGTTCGTGTACCCTAGTGTTGGAGGGATTATTGGTATGGCTACTGACTGGTTTAGAGGGTTATCCTTCGGCTATGTCGAGTGTTGTTCTATCCACTAGTGTGGATCCTCCTGTAACACTAGCTTCTATGCTAGGTACTCCTTAGACCTTAAGTACTATTCCACCTTCAGTGTCGACATTTGACTATAGGGTTCTGAGATCAGAAGTTCAGCCATCATCTTTGTTACATCCTCAGGTGGGATCTCAACCAACTAGCTTGCCATGCCTCATGTTCTTCAATGAGCCACATCTTAGATAGTTATGTTTGGGGAGTTTTTTCAGAGTATTATGGATCATGTTAAGGTGACAGAGGATATTCCTCGAGTATCTCAGAGAGGCGCCAAGAGGGTGTGATATTTTGGTAAGTTTAGAGGTCAGAATCCATAAGGCAAATAATTTAGAGGTTGTCATAGGTTTTCTAGTTCAGCAGTGTAGGGTGGCCATCAGAACAAGTTTAGAGTTTGCTATGTATGTGATGAGACTGTCCATGTGGCTAATGTAATACCCTGTACCTTTTCTAGCTAGAATCCATACCTAGGATGTGAAGGGATAGCTTCCAATATGAATATTATTTATTTTGTATGGAATTCTTTAGATTTAGACTTTCCATTATGTAGGAAATTGAATAACCTTTCCAACAATATAAGATTCTCCTAAATCCGATAACCAGGTAAGAAGTTATGGCTATTTTAAGTTTTAGTTGCAAAACACCGTCATTTGGACCCTTAGCGCGTCATGGAGTAGTGTTAATTCTTAATTGTCAATTTTCAGTGGCCCTTCATGATATTGGCACATCGTGGAGAGAGACAAATTCCCAATTGTCCAATTCCTTTGAAGAATCAAAATATTGGCATATCGCGCCAATTGTCCAGGTCTCATCCAAGGTGGAAATGCGATACCTCCACGTTGTGCCACCAAGCATTTTCGAAGTTTGCATTTTCCAGTGGCTTGGCACGATAGTGGCGCATCACGCCAAGGCTAAAAATTAGGACCCCAGTTTATTTTTCCAGTTTCGTTTAGGAGTTAAAGAGAGGTATTTTGGACTTTTACCCAGCCCCTAATCCATCCAAACACATGATTAAAGCCTTTTAGAAGCATTATATGCTAAGTTTCATCAAAATTACTCTCATCCAAAACTCAGGCTTCAATATTCATCTCCAAGAAACTCAAGATTCCACCATCCTTTTTCCAAATTGTTTCAAGATTTAAGATCCCTAGACCAAGAGCTTCAAGAGTTTTATTCAAAATTACAAATAACATCTCAAAAAGAAATCTTATTCATTTAGTTCATCATCTAAGGTATGTGGGGTTTGAACAAGGACAATCCTTTCATCTATGTGCCCAAAACACTTGATTTTTATTAAAGATTACATGATTTACAAGTTAATGTTGTTACCCAATTCCTATTATTTTGTTTATGAAATTATCATGTTATTTAAGGCTTTAAATGCAAGACATTTAGATATATCCATGTTTGAAATAATGAGATTCATATTATGAATTATTTATCACTATCTTGATTGAGATTGTTGAAAGCTTTTAAGATGATTGTTGATCATGAATTTTAAATATTATTTTGATGCATTAAAGCTGTAAATTTTGAGTCCTAAGTACAAGTGATAATTTTATAAGGATATTTTGATCTCAAGTTTTATTGACAAGTTTGATGAGTGCTTTCAAGAGCAAAGATTGATCTTTTAATCCTAAGCTCTTTTGATCCTAAGCTAAGATAAGGAATCCACATTTTTTTCACATAGTTTGACATTTAAAGAAAAGAAGCATAATCAATTTTAATTATAAACCCTTATGCTATTTTAAGGTGAATTTCCAAAAAGTTCTGAGCAATAAGTATGGAAGTAGTATTTAGCACCAAGTTTGGAATGATTCTAAGGTCTCAAGCCCCAAAACTACGTGCCACCATAGGATTAAGATTATTCCCATGACTCCTAAGGCCTTTGAGAAGGTTTTTAGGTGAGTTTAAGGCTATTTTGAGGCTTGAAGAGCTAATAGATGAATTAGTCCAATATTTCTTGATTTATATGCCGAATAAAAATCTGAATTGCGTTAGCAGATCCAAAATTCCAAATTTGGCTAGTAACAGTGTTGGTTCAGTTTTGGGATCTTTTTATCTCATTTGGAAAAAAGTAAAAAGAGTATCGGGGGTTAATTTAGTTGAAATGAACTTTGTTTTTGAAAATTATATGTTTTGATTTAGTTTGGACCGGGACTAATTTAGATTAAATAAACTTTTTTTTGAAATTACATGTTTTTATTTAGTTTGGAATGTTGAAATTAGCCTAGTAGAATTATTGGATTATTTTTGTTTGGTTCCAAACAAATCTCGAGGATTCGTTCAGATGATTTCAACCCTTGCATTTTGCTGATGCTGAAGTTGTTGGTACATAATCCTTCCTCTTTGTGTTCACGACCTCATCTATTGTATTTGGGAAGCAGTTTTTTCCTCCCTTCGCATATGAAATAACCTTATCATGCTCACAAAAACTAAGTTTTCCCTTTATCGCGATTGCAACGGTGGGTTCCATAATCGTGATGAGTAACTAGTTGATCAAGTTTGTTGCTTCATCACATTCATGACGTCTTGTCCATGATTGTGGGGTTCAAGTCAAGTTGACCTTTGTGTTTACAGACCAGGGGTCAATATTTGTAGAGGCCATTTCTAACCTAGACTAAATTTAATCCTATCTCGATCCAAAACCCTATTTTCACCATATTTCACCTTTGTGAGATTGGTTTTAAAACCCCGCTTTTTGGGTTAGTTTTTGAACCATTTCTCCTACGTGTATAAGTTATAATAAAAATAATTCCCATTGAATATAAGTTTCATGATCTTTATCATCGTGTTTGATGTGCTTTCAAGGTGAAAAATGTTCATAATAATCTCTTAGATCTTAGTGGAGCTGATACCCTTTGATTCATCCAAAATTTGGTATTCGATTCTACAAGGGTAGAATATATAAATATGGATAAATTTTGATATATGTGGAATTTTATAGCTCAAGACCCACCAAAATACAGATAATTGAATCAACCTTCAAACTATACCAATTTTTCCGTAATCCGATACCCGAGCATAGAGTTATAGCCATTTTTGTGAGAGGCAGTGAGTGGAGGTGGTATGCCCACGCTGCCCGAGATATTGCACTGGGATAGAGGGGCACCGTAGACTCTACTCTCTTGGGATAAAGGGGGCGGCACCTGGTCCATTCCCGCTCTATTTAGAACTTCTTAAGGGTCAAAGGGCACTTTGGTCCTTTCCCCTCAACCCCAAACATCCAATGAACGATTTATAACACCCAAAGGGCATTATTTGCCCACTTTTCATCATCAAAAACCTCACGTAAAATCTCCCTCTTTCCACCATAAACAAATTTCAATTTTTCTATCAAGAACAAAAGGATTTAAGTTTTGAATTCAATATTTGTTGAAGAATCCAAGAGTTAAAGCTTCCTAGTTCAATAAACCTTCAAGAAAAAAAAATCAAGAATAGAGTTTATTTCACAAGTTCATCATTCAAGTTCCAAGATTCAAGATTTCTTCATAATTCTAGAAAATTAAGGTATGTAGGGTTATGAACAAGAATACTTCTTTCATCATTGTGCCCAAAACTAGTTTTTAAAGATGAATTTACATGAGTTTCAATTTAGGATTCATACCCAATAATCATTATTTGACGATTATGATGTCACAAGTGATTTTAATGTTAAAATGCATATCTATTTTCACATCTTTATGCGTGTGATATGAATTTATAGATTTTTAATTGAGTTTTAAGCATGATATTATGATTTTTATTTCATTATCTTGATATTGTTGAAGTATTTCAAGAAGAATATTAAGCATGACATTTTGTTATAAATTTGCATGAGTTTAAAGCATGGGTTTTAAAAGACCTAAGTTGAAGTAATGATATTTCAATAATATTATGATTTTAAGTCTCTTTTACAAATTGTTTACCAAGATTTAAGAAATAAAGTTGATCTTTTTATCCTAAGCTAAGATAAAGAATCCACATTGTTCATACAGTTTGAGATTTAAAGAAAAAGAAGCATAATTGGTTTTCATTACAAACCCTTGTGTTATTTTAAGGTGGATTTCTTAAAGTTCTGAGCAAAATAAGGGGAGTAGTATTTAGCACTGAGTTGGGTATGATTCTAAGGTCTCATTCCCCAGAACTATGTGCCACTGCAGGATTGAGATTAAGTTCCCATAGTGGGCTAAGTCAGTGATCACGTACGATAAGGTTATACTCCTTGGCAAGAGTCTGACACCTCTCCCCAATGTCAGGTTTTCCCCTTAGGGGAAAATAATGTTAGACATCACAATAGCTTACATGGTATATGTAGCTTATAAGAACCTCCCAAAGCCCATAAGTCTTAAATCAAAATCTCAGAACAGTTTTGAGAAAACTAAGTGTACAGGCTCACAAATTTACTCAGACATTGTCTTACTTAACACTTCAGTTATTAGATTTCAACTTAAGTTTTAAGATTGATAAAAGTGAGTCCTTTTCACTTAGCCTGCATCATTTGAAGGACAGAATAAGAGTATAGTTTATTAGAACAAAGTGTGGTGGATCACAAGAATTTCTTTTAGGCTTTATTACTCATAATTTATGATTTTTCAACTTTTATTAATCAAGCCAAGGTTAGTCACTCACATTTAGCATGCCGTTTTTTAAAGTTTATTTGAATTATTGCATTTATTATTCTACTTATGCATTCACCCCACATGCTTAGTACGTTCCAAAAGTATTGATCAAATTTAATAATGGAGGTACCAGTTTAGTTGTTATCCATATATCATGATCAGACAGTTGCATATTCCAATAAATAGATGATGAGTCCTCCTACTTCGAGGACTTTAGTTAGATGTTATTATGTAATTTACTCTTTACTTCCTTATTCTTATGTATTGATTATTGGTAGTTGGAGTACGTCCCACCTATCTATAGTCAGTATAGTAGAGGCTTCACAGATGTCAGTCAGAGCCAGTCTTATAATTTTAGTTCTGCTCTTAAGTTTTATCAAAATGTAAAATTCTATCAGTAGTGTAATTTTCCCATATTTCATCATGATTATGTTTCTCATAATAAACTTAGTTATTTTATTCATATTTAAATTAGTTGCTTAATAATATTCTAGTTCATGGGTTAGCATAGGATCATTTGTGGTCCTAAGTACTGTGTGATGTCCAGGGGGTAGTCTCAGGGCATTAAAAACTTGGTATCAGAGCACAAAGTTCAAGTTACCTAGGGTGTCTATGAATCCATGTTATTAGAGTCTTACGCAATGGTAAAAAGATGTTTGTACTTTTCTTTGAGAGGCTACAAGGCATTTAAGAAGAGTTTTCTTTCTTTCATACTCTATATTATGCTGTAAAGTTGTTCCTTCAAAAACTTCTATCAATTTATGTGTTAATCTATACTTCTCCATATATGTTATATTCTTGAGATAACATGATTAGCAAGTTCTAATTCCTCCCAGGATGATGCTCTCAGATTTACTATCTGTAACTTCAGAAGTCACACAAAGGGCTTGAGAGGAGCTCACTACTGTGTTATAAGTTCCTCAAGTTGAAAGTTATTTCCTTATTCTTATGTGTTATTTAGTTAAGGCAGAGTAATACATTTATTCAGATTCCTCATTAACCCTTCAACATAGATAGTGCTTATAAGAAGAGATAGTATGAACCTAGATTGTTAAATAGAGTTTGTATTCAAGAGATACTGACACCTAGAGTGTTATGATTCATAATAAGTAAAACCTTCTTATAGTTGGAAGTATAAGTAAAGAAGTGCAGTGACAAGAAAATTGGTAATGATGACTGATCGGATGTATATAGATGAATATTTTTAAATGATCGAGTTAGTCGTTAGGTGATATGTCCTTGTCTGTTAGTTAGTAGAAGGTAGAGAAGGAGTTATTAGTTAAGGTAAATTATGGTTTGCTTGAGGTATGAAAGAGTTATGGATAGTATTTGTTGTGTTAGAAAAGTATAGGTTATTAATGAAAGCATTTGGTTGTTGAGTATAGTTAATTAGGCTTCCCTTGAGGTTGAAAAAAGGGTTTAGTTGAAATTTATAGAGCTATTAAAGTACTTTAGGATATAGATGGGGGATAATTATATAGTATATGGTATTCTTAATAGCTAAGTTAAGGAATTATGGATAGATAATATTGAACTTTTTGGAATAATTTTGTTTCTCATGGATTGGGAAGGATATAAGTTTAGAGATGTGATATTAGTAGGCTATGACGGAAGTAGTATGGTTCATTAAAGGTTTGGGGATACACATGTTACGTATTAGAACCTAAGTTTGAATCTTTGAAGATTGAGCTAATAGAAATAAGAGTTGAAGCTCTAGATGGTGTGTGCTCTAGGTATAGAGATACTCATGATGAATCTAAGTTAGTAAGTGTTCAAGTATTATATAATGACTATTGGGGCTATATAAAGATAGAGTTGTATCTCAAAAGAAAGTACTAGAAGTGGGGTTTACACTTTCAGGTGTAGTCTTTCGAGTTAAGTTTATTACTCATATGTATTGTTATATCCCAAACTCTAGATTGAAGTGACTGTAGTCCAGTTTTAAGTTTAGTAAAGGATTCCACAGACTTAGAATGATTTCTTAAAGCTAAGGGGGAGATGATATAACAAAGAACCAAATCAAGTTTTAAGAATTACATCGTGATACATGTCAATAAGAGTTGTGATAAGATAGTGGTCCCTTCTTACTCTAGAGTATTCCTTGGATTTCAGTCATTATCATGCCAAATTTATGTCTTGTATGATAGATCATGCCAAAGGCCAATGGTTTTACACTTCATGCGTATTCAAGTCTATTCTTAGCTTCTATTGAGTAACAACTTTACTCTATGATTCGAGTATCCCTCATGAATCAATGAACTCCACTCTTATGTTGAATAGCTTAAGATAAGTATGAACTCATGTTTCAGAGTATGATTAGATCTTAGAAATTTATGATACTAGTGAAATTCGCATTATACCATGTACGTCCTCAGTTTAGATCTCTTTAATGAATCCATGCCTATGACATTCTATTTCTCAGGACTCAGTTAAGTGTCAAAGATATGTATAGTATTCTTTTGTGCTTTAGGTCCTTATGCATTAGCCCTTTAGTGACCTCTTTTTATGTTAGTGGTGATGATAATGGATAAGCAATGGTTTATATGAGAGAGAGTTGATGACCCTCATTAAGAAAGATTATTTATGCTTTTCTATCTAAGGATAAAGGATAAAGGAATATTGAGGTAAATATTTGGTATATTTCATAGTTAGTTGAGAATTCTGGGTCTGTCATCTTAAGCATAGTACAAGAAAGTTGTTGATAGAGGTTTAGAGAATATGAGAAGTATGTCTTATGGGTGTTTGCCTTGAAGTTCATATGTCGTTATAATTATAGGCTTGAATGTCCTATTGGAATGTAAGTAGAGGAATGTAATATGCGCTAGTGAATCTATAGTAAGAGTTCAGAGTTAGTCATCAAAGCAGTAAGGCATATTATGCTTAGGGTGTGAGCTCTTAAAGAGACATAGAATATTAAATCATGTGGGTTTGGCTAGTATTATAGGGTAGCGTGTTGTATCTTGTGATTTTGAGTTAGGCTTGATCATGGTAAGAGAATTTTGTTCAATTTAGACTTTAGTAAATGGATTTATCAATTCTCATTTAAAAATTTTAAGTTGAATCAAATAAGTATGGTATTTAAGGGGAATATTATAGTTGAGGGAGTATTTGAGAAGTGTTGCTTAGCTTGAAAGTAAGAAGTTGCATTGCCTAAGGCCTAGTAATTCTATCCTAGCTTATGATTTATATGTCTATGCTCCAAGCTATAGAGTTTTATCTATATTGTGATTCCTTAGTTAGATGTATTTCTTAGATCATGCCCATGATCCCTTGCTCCCTAATGTTAATATAACTTCTTAGGAAGAGTGTTAAAGGAATACTCCAGTTGAGTATAAGCTTTCAGTATGATTCAGTCAGTATAGCTAGCAATCTAGTCTAGCAATTAGACAGACAAGTTACTATGGTTTTCCATCCTTCCTATCCATGAGGTAATTCACATCCATGCAAATTTTGAACTCAGCTCAGTTTATGCATATGCATCAGTTTCAGATTCCATGTATTCAGTCATGATTTAATTTGTAAGTATCCCATACATCATCTCAATCTTTCCTTAGTATTTCAGCCAAGTCAGTATCATTTGGGGACAAATTATCCCAAGGGGGTGATGTAGTACCCCAAGTATTCATGTACTAAATCTTTTACCTTTTGTAAGACCCCGTAAAATTCTAAGCTTAACTTAGTTTGTTAAAGCTTGAAAAGTGGTCCCAGACTTAGAAATTTAAGCTAAATATTTACATTTAGAATTATTTTAGACTTCGTAGGTTGGTAACTCTATTTCACGACCATTATAACCTTAAAGTAATGATTTTTAGGTGGAATCATGATCAGGAATGTCATTTGGTGTTCCCAGACAAGTTTTGGATTTTTCAGACTTTGTTTGAAACACATTTGAAAGTTAAAACCAGTGGAACGACGCGATCTCGATGTGCCATGTCGCCCATCGTGTCGATGAATATTTTTCTCCAGCTCCTAATGCAAATTCCAATGAACCGATGTGGAGTCAACATGGCGCGTTGGATATTCAGCCTTTAAAAAATGTTGAATAGCCAATGCGCCAGAGGGGTATTTGACTCCTTTTCCCACCACGTCCAGAGGGGTATTTGGGTCATTTTTCCACCACTATTCAGCCTTAAAAGCACAAAATTAATTCATTCCTAGGGAAAAAATCATTCTTTCTCTCAAATTTCTCTCAAGAACAAAATCTTAGGACATCAATTTCAAGATCAATCCTCAAGAACACTTCATCAATATTAAAAAATTCAAGCATTAAGCATGTTAAGTGTTCATCCAAGGGTCCCTTCCACCCTTGGAGTCCAAGAAAATCTTTTAAACTCTAGGTAAATTGATTTCATGATTTTCATGATTTGGATTCAAGTGTATTCATGATTATAATATTGATTGGATTTCTATTCCATGATTAAGTGCAAGATTTATGTAAAAGCAACTATTATGTATATAGTATCATGTGAATTCACGTTAAAGCCTTGAAATTGTGATGTTTACGTGTTGATTAGTACTATGTGCATATGCAATGCCATCCAAGTGTTTGATGAGTTGTTCATGTGAATTAAATGATGAAATTATATTATGTTAGAACGTATAATAGTTCATGCCATTCAAGTGTTTGATAAAATGCCTCTATAGATGCATTATGAACAAGCGTACATTTCTATGCTATGCAAGGTCATGCGATGCTTTACTTTTCATGCTATCAAGTCCTGGAGGTATTTAATACCCGACAATTTAGTTGTTTACCTAGAGCTAGTGTCAGTTACAGAATAATCTCAGTCATGTCATGATCAGTAGTACTCTCAGTCAGTTACAAAACTCAGGTAAAACTCAGTAGACTAAGTATCAGTCTAGTCCTGTCAGTATTCAGTATTTACTTTCAGTTTGAACCTTATCGCAACTTCTTACCTTATTTCTGCATTATTACAGTATTATTAATCGATTATTATAGCAGGTACCAGTCATGAGTTAGTTGTGGTCCTTCGGGATTATGAGCACCGTGTAGCATCCAGGGTACAGACTCAGGGCGGTACAAACTTGGTATCAGATCCTAAGGTTTAATAGATTCCTACAAAGTCTGAAAGCCATATCTATTAGAGTCTTTTGCATCAATATGTTGTGCACCACACTTATGGACAAGAGGGTATGAGATGTTTTAGAAAAAGTTTCCGTTCTTTAAGTATTCATGTCGTGCGAGTGAGCATGACTCAATCTAAATTCTCAGTCTAATCCTTTTCTTCCTTCTGGTTACGGAGCATACCTCCCAAAAAGAACAAAGGAAGAAGAACAGAATACCTGTCAGCACCTCAGCCCGTTCAGGCAGATCCCCTGGACGAGCATGTCTCTCATGAAGTATTCAAGGTTGTATTCACTACTCTAGCCAATTCAGTAGCAACTCAGAACAAATGAAAAGTTGTTGTTCAGGCTAATCCAGTGGTCAATAATGCTGCAACCAGAATTTGGGACTTCACCTGAATGAACCCTCATTCCTACATAAGATTTAAGTCAGAAGAGGATCCATAGGAGTTTCTTGACTAGGTTCAAAAAGTCACAGATATTATGGAAGTGACATCCAGTGAGAGTGTTAAGTTAGCTACCTACCAGCTACAAGATATAGCCTATACATGGTTTAAGCAGTGGAAGGTAGACAGGGGTACAGATGCAGAGCACATAGAGTTGGAAGAGTTTGCTACCACTTTCCTAAATAGATTCTTTCCCTTAGATCTAAGAGAATCCAATGTGTTAGAGTCCATCAATCTCAGGCAAGGCAATATGAGTCTGAAAGAGTATTCCCTCAAGTTTACTCAGTTAGCCAGGTATTCTCCCTTTGTAGTAGCAGACAATAGGTCCAGAATGAGCAAGTTCATGTCTGGGTTTTAGAGAGTGTGTTCAAAGAGTGTAGGACTGTGATGTTTATTAAGAAGATAGACATATCTAGGCTTAACGTCCATGCTCAACAGATTGAGGAGCAGAAGCTTAAGAAGAAGGAGACAGAAAATAAGAGAGCTAAAATGGGTAGCTATAGTTTTGCTCAACTAGGGTCAGAAAGTGGTAACCTTCCTTAATTTAGACAGAATTTTTCAGCCCTGGTTCCATCTTTAGCTAGTATAGAAGTACCAAGGTTCAGGAATGACAATCATGATTGGGGGGGCCAAGCTCTAAAACCCAGGGTAGTATGAATAGTGGTCGTACTCATCCACTTTGCAACGAATATAGTAGATATCACCTAGGTGCGTATAGAGCTGGAAGTGATATATGTTTTAGATATGGTAAGCCAGGCCACAGGATGCGGGAGTGTAGATTTATGGCTCATAGGGGAAAATTTTTCCGCCAGCAGGGTCAGTCCAACCGTCCTTCATTTTCTTCTGGTTGACCGAATTGGTAAGGTGCCACTTCCAGTGCCGCCAGTGGGAAATACCCAAACAGGCTTTATGCACTTCAGTCCAGACAAGATTAAGAATTTTCTCCTGATGCGGTCACTGGTATGTTACAAATATCCCATTTGTATGTTTTGTCTTATTAGATTCGGGAGCTTCTCTTTCTTTTGTCACTTCTTACATAGCGGTCGATTTCAAAATTAGACCATAAACCTTAACAGAACCTTCCTCAGTCTCTAATCCAGTGGGTCAATCTATCATAGCCCGGTGGGTATATAGGAACTACCTAGTTATGATATCTCAGAAAGTCAGGCCTTCATATTCTAGTAGTAATGTCAGTATGTGAAGATAAGCAATGGGAGGGAATGATGCCCAACCCATGTTTACCTCAGTGCAAAGTTTTGTACTTCAGTTATCATGATGTCTACTCATTCCTTACATGTCAGCTCTATGATCATAGCCCATATTCGTGCACATTAACAAAAATCATGTACGCTTATAGTTCTTAGTATAAGAAGTTCAAGTTCACTCAGTGTTATGAATCATGTTTTGTGAATACAGAAACTCCAAACTCAGGTAATGTAGTTCATGACTTATGCAATCATGCCTTACAGTGTGTTCAGTTCCATGATCTCTTGATAAATCCATGATGTTAACATTCTATTCCTCAGTCCTCAGTAAGTGTCAAGTTTGGTATAGTATTATTCATGCTTCAGGTCCTCTTGTTTTAACCCTTCAGTGAACTCTCCTTATGAAATAATGTAGTGATGAGTGATTGCATACTTATTTTACATGAGGCTATAGTTAGGAAGATAGGCTTGAATGTTAGGTTAGTGTGCAAGAAAATGGCTAGCATGAAGTCATATTTAGTACATGAAAGGAGGGAAATTAGAATTTTTTGTAAGACGAGAAGTTGAGAAAATGTAGAGTGTGAGTGTCTATTTATATCCTCAATTTATGTCAGTCTCCATCACGTATTTATCAGAACCCAGTATTCAGTTCCAGTGTAGCCTCAGTCACCATCTTAGTTACAGTGTTGATCACAGTCTCAGTGCAGTAATCGGATCAGAAACTCAGTTAAGATTCAGGTTTCTTTAACCATAGCATACAATAATCAGTTACTTAGTTATCAGTATTTCAGTACCTCAGTTTACAGAATATTTAGAATCATGTTATACGCTTGGTCTTGCATTCTCTAATAATACAGTTTTCATGAATTCAAGCTCAGTTATCTCTTCTTACATAGTTAGTCTTTACCTTATATGTATAATACTCTATAGTTTTAGTCCAGTTATTTAGAAAAAGTACAATTCAGTCTTACATGCCCAGTATTCAACTATCAGACATTCAGATAATCAAATAAGTTAGTATGTTTATGCACTCGTGTGTAGCACCCATGTGAATATTTTTAGTAGTCTCAAGTGATGTGTTGTACTAAGATGGAGAGTATAGTTGAGAGAGTATTTAAGGGATATGTCTAAGCTTGAAAATTTGTAGTTTCAGTGCATAAGGCTTAGTCACTTTATCTTAGATTATGTTTCGTAGGCCCGACTCATATTACAGAATTTTAGCCAGGTCTTATTTATCTATTTTATTAAGCCATGCTAAGACTCTTTACTCCCTAAAACCTCTAGAACTCTATAGAAAGAGTGTCAAAGAAAGGCCCCAGTAGAATATAATTTTTCAGCATAAGTTAGTCTGGAAAACCAGCAATTCAGTTTGGCAGTTAGGCGAAGAATGTTCATATGGTTGGGTTTCCCATCCTTCCATCTAGTCGCACTATCCGAAGTCTTATGAATATAACTATTCCAAGATTGAGAAACCATGTGGTTGCAAGTGTATCTCATTCAGGTGTTATGCCTTAGTTTTAGATCCCCGATATGCAGTCATAACTTAGTTCTTAGGTGCCCAGTGTATCATATCAGTTTTCCTCAGTATCTCAGTCAAGTCAGCATTCTTCAGTGGACCTAATGTACTAAGGGGTAGATGCACTATAATCCCCCGAGCTTTCAGGACCTAAACCTTCCATCTTCTCCTCATGTAACAAATCCAATTTAGAGTAGTGGGTACTAATAGGTAGACCCTTGAGTTCCAATCACAGCCGTAAACCATGTATTCAGGGGTTAAGTTTAGTCCATGAAAATTTAGTTCATTTATCATATTTCAGGCTCAGTTATCTTCTCATGTTCCCGTTCATGCATGCTTAGTAAATGATCTTAGGTTCATCAGTATTCTCATCTTAAGGTAACAGTCTTTCTTAGATTAGCTTATTCCATGTTCAGTTATAGTTATAAACTTGGTATCTATTACCGTTGCATATTCAGTCATGCATTCACGAATCAGTTCAGTTATGTAATCATGCATCATATATGAATGTTTAGTTTGAAAACCTAGCTTATCAGTAGCTTCAGTCAGGTGTTCCATGTATCAGATATGAATGTTTAGTGTGTAGGCTTAGCCTATTAGTGTTTCTCAACTTAGTTAGTCTCATTCGAGGATGAATGTTTCCAAAGGGGAGATATTGTAAGACCCTGCAAAATTCTAAGCTTAACTCAGTCTGTTAAAGCTTGAAAAGGGGTCCCAGACTTAGAAATTTCAGCTAAGTGTATACACTTAGAATTATTTTAGCCTTCATAGGTTGGCGACTCTATTTTATGACCCTCATGACCTTAAAGTAATAATTGTTAGCTTGAATTATCATTAGGAATGTCAGTTTGTGTTCTCGAACAAGTTTTAAATTTTTTAGACTTTATTTAAAACACATTTGAAAGCTCAAACCAGTGGATCGATGTGATCTCGATGTGCCGCATTGCCCATCGCATTGATGAATATTTTTCTCCAGCTCCCAGTGTAAATTCCAATGAACCGATACAAACTCAACACGGCGTGTTGGCCATCGTGTCGATGCAAATGACGTGGGCATCGGTCTATGCATCACTGGGCATATTTTGAGTCTTTAAAAACCACATCTAGAGGGCTATTTGGGTTATTTGTCCACCCCTATTCAACGTAGGGCATTCCTAGGGAAAAATTCATTCTTTTTCTCAAATTGCTCTCATGAACAAAACCCTAGGACATCAATTTCAAGACCAATCCTCAAGAATACTTTATCAATCTTCAAGAATTCAAGCATTAAGGTATGTCAAGTGTTCATCCAAGGGTCCCTTCTACCCTTGGAGTCCAAGAAACTCTATTAAACTTTAGGTAAATTGATTTCATGATTTCCATGATTTGTATTCAAGTGTATTCATGATTATAATATTGATTGGGTTTCTATTCCATGATTAAGTGCAAGATTTATGTAAAAACAATTATTATGTATGTAGTATCATGTGAATATATAAGCCTTGAATTTGTGATGTTCACGTGTTGATTAGTCCTATGTGTATATACAATGCCTTCCAAATGTTTGATGAATTGTTCATGTGAATTAAATAGTGACATTATATCATGTTAGCATGTATACTAGTTCATGCCATTCAAGTGTTTGATAAAATACCTCTATAGATGCATTATGAACAAGTGTACATTTCTATGTTATGCAAGGTCATGCGATGCTTTACTTTTCATGCTATCGAGTCCTAGGGGTATTTAATACCCGATAATTTAGCTGTTTACCGAGAGCCAGTGTCAGTTACAGAATAATCTTAGTCATGTCACGATCAGTAGTACTCTCAGTCTGTTTCAAAACTCAGGAAAAACTTTGAAGACTTAGTATCAATCTAGTCCAATTTAGTCTTCAGTATTTACTTTCAGTTTGAACCTTATGGCAAGTTTCCAACTAATTTCTAAATAATTATAGTATTATTAATTGATTATTGCAGCAGGTACCAGTCACGGGTTAGATTGTGGTCCTTTGGGATTATGAGCACCGTGTATCATCCGGGGTACAAACTCGGGGCGTTACACCTTTTCTTAACGAAATAAGATCCATCTTGAAATATTATTTACTCATAAGTTGACTCTCTCATTTCTATGTCAGCCCTATAACCATTCTCAAGTCAGTGCATTTATTTATGAAATCAGTTTCGTTCATGTATCATGTTTCAGACTCAGTTATGCAATCAGGTTCCAAGTCATGAATGTTCAGAATATGATCTTAGTTACCTTCATACAGTAATCTTAGTCTAACCAGTCTCATTCGAGGATGAATTTCCCAAGGGGGAGATAATGTAATACCTTACATTTTTGGGTTAGTCTTTAAATCGTGGTTCCTACATGTATAAGTTATAATACAAATAATTCCCATGTGAATATAAGTTTCATGATCTTTATCATCATGTTTTATGTCCTTTTGAGGTGAAAAATATTCATAAGAATAGCTTAGAACAAAGTGGAGCTAAGACCCTTTGATTCATCCAAAATTTGGTATTCGATTCTACAATGGTCGACTTTAAATGTGTATAAATTTTTATATAAGTTGAATTTCTTATCTCAAGATGAATTTCTCAGCTCAATACCCATGAAATTGTAGATAATTGAATTATATTTCCAACAATACTAATCTTCCCTTAATACAATACCCAAGCAAAAAGTTATAGCCATTTTCTAGAGAGGTAATGAGTGGAGGCGATATATACACACTGCAAGGGATATTGCATTGGGATAGAGGGGGTGTGGCAGTCCCTATTCCCCGTGATTAGGGAGTTACAGGGCTACCTCAAGCCTTGACGATTTGGGATTCCCATCGCGGCCAATGCCTTGGCTCAAGACTTCAGTCATTAAATTACAGCTTGAAGTTTTAAGATTGATAAAAGTGAGCCCTTTTCACTTAGCCTACATAATTTGAAGGACAGAATAAGATTACATTTTATTAAAACTAAGTGTGGTGGCTCACAATAATTTTCTTTATACTCTATTACTCGTGACTTATGATTTTCCAGCTTTTATTAGTCAAGGTAAGGTGAGTCACTCACATTTAGCATGCTGTTTTTGAAAGTTTATTTAAATTATTGCATTTGTTGTTCTACTTATGCATTCACCCCCACCTGCTCAGTACATTTCAAAAGTACTAATCCACATATACATCTATGTGCTACATTGTTTAATAATGTAGGTACCAGTTTAGTTGTCCATATATCACGATCAGACAGTTGCAGATTCCAGTTAGCAGACGATGAGTCCTCCTACTTTGGGGAATTCAGTTAGATGTTATTATGTACTTTACTTTCTTATTCATATGTATTGATTGTGGTAGTTGGATTCGCATCCCAGATATCAATAGTCAATATAGTAGAGGCTTTACAGATGTCATTCAGAGTAAGTCTTATAATTTTAGTTTCGCTCTTTAGTTTTATTAGAATGTCAAATTTTATTAGTATTGTATTTGTCCCATATTTCATCATGATTATGTTTTTGCATAGTAAACTCAGTTATTTTATACATATTTAAATCAGGTTCTTAACATTATGTCAGTTCATAGGTTAACTTGGGATCACTTATGGTCCTAAGCACTGTGTGACATCCAGGGGGTAGTCTCGGGGCATTACAAACTATTCTATCATGACTTCAGCCGAGGCCCTGGCCGCGATGGGCATACCGAACCATCAAGGCTCGAGATAACCTCTTAACTTTGAGGATTTTTAACTGAGTCTTTCCAACCCCGAGACATAGGTTCTTGAGTTAATGAATGTTCAGGGGTGTAAAGATCTTATCTCAAAGAATTTTTAGTTTTTCTGGACGTAACCCAACATACGGCTCATACCCATTAGTTATATTGGGTCCAGAGATCTGAATTTTAGAAAATTTTCTAAGGTCCATAAACCAAATTGTTTCAAAATAACAACTTTGTTCATATACAGAGGAACCATCATATTCATTTTCAATGTTCATATTTTATCTTAGCATGAATCATAATTTTGGTGATTTCATTGTGTTACATATGTAGGATCTTAATGGATAGTAAAAATAAATGTTGGATGAATTGTTTAATATGGTCTAATGAGTTCGAGCGTGGAGTGAAATATTTTCTTGAAAAGGCGTTTAAATGAGATGCTCAGGGAAATAAGATATTATGTCCTTGTAGAGATTGGAAGAATCAACATTGGCGTTATAGAGATGTGGTAGAGGATCACTTGCTTTCTAGAGGATTTCTTCCTAGTTATCCCAAATGGACTTTCCATGGATAAAGTGCTTTCTTGAGAAAGACACATTATCCAATCAATGGCGATGAAGGTTTTAATATGTGTGATGATATTGATAGACTACTTCATGATACATTTAGAAATGTAGATATTGAATCGAGACATGGAGAAGAAGTTGGAGAGGGATTACCTGAAGATGCAACTAAATTTTTTAAATTTTTTGAGGAAGGCAAACAACAATTATACCTGGGTGTGAGTATTTTAGTAAGATGAATTTCACCATTTGGTTGTTCTTGTTTAAATCATTACATGGGTTGAGTAATGCAGCATTTTCAGATCTCTTAGTATTGATAAAAGAGGCCTTTCTCTTTGCTCAGATACCAGAGTCTTTCAATAAGGCCAGAAATTTGATAAGAGATTTAGGTCTTGATTATGAAAAAATACATGCATGCCCTAATGATTGCATGTTATTCTGGAAGGACAATGAGAAAGCTGAGATTTGCTCTGTATGTGGGACTTCTACATGGAAGAGTGTTGGTGGTACCTCAACCAATGTAAGATCTAAAATTCTTGCAAAGGTTTTAAGCTACTTTTCCTTAAAGCATAGGCTTCAGAGGATGTTCATGTCTCCTGAAATAGTTGTTGCAATGAAATGGCATGCTAATGAATGACCGAATGATGTAAATCTAAGGCATCTCGTTGATGGCCAAGCATGGAAGGATTTTGATTATTTTTATCCATACTTCTCTAGAGATCCTTGTAATGTTAGATTAGTTCTATCGAGTGATAGTTTCAATCCATTTGGAACCATGAGTATTTCTCATAACACATGGCCTGTTATACTGATGAACTATAATTTATCACCGTGGATTTGCATGAACTGAAGTATCTTATGTTGTCAGTGATCATTCCAAGCCCATTTTTTCTTTGAAATAATATTGTTGTATATTTGCAACCATTTCTTGATGAATTAAATGAACTATGGGAATTTAGAGGTGGAAAATGTTTATAGCAATGACCTAGAACAAGGTTGAGCTAAGACCAATTGATTCATCCAAAGTTTGACATTTGATTCCACAAGGGTCAACTTCAAACATGAATATATCTTAATATACATGAAGTTTTTCATCCCAAGACCTATCAAATTATAGATAATTGAATTATCTTTCCAACGATACCAATTCTGCAAAAATCCAATACCCGAGCGAACAGTTATGCCCATTTTTGTGAGAGGCAGTAAGGGTGTGCGATGGTCAATGCGCCTCCCACTCAAATGCATGCTATTGGGAGTGCAAGGCACACTTAAATGTCTTCCATAAGGTGTGCGAAGCACACCTTAAGGTCTGCCATGGGTTGTGCGCCACATAGCTCACTTCCAAGTGCCAAAAACACCCTTATATATGTCTATAACACTGGATTAAACTCCCACAACATCAAAATAAGTTTACCTTCTCTCAAAATCACCAAGAACAACCTTTAGGGTTTCAACATAAAAACCCCAATAGCTAGATATTCAACCGTGAGAATTCTATAATTTTTACATAGTCAGAATCCCCATTACGAAGGCTACGAGGGACACCCAAAAGTTTGTGAATAGCATTACGCCATTCAGAAAGTCATTCAAAGCTTCAAGTTTAAGGTATGTGGGGTTTTTCAACAAGAACACCCTTTCGTTCTTGTGCCTAAAAATACTTTCTTTTACGAAGTTATGGATTTTATATGTTTTACTATGATTTTGAAGCATGAATTTATATCTAATATTGATTATCATTATATTATGATGTTTTTGATATTTTAGAAGTGAAATTATATGAGTGGTGATATTTTGTGCCTTATGGCTAAATTTCTAGATTTTGAAGGAATTTATATATGTTTATGATGTAAAGCCTGAACTTTGATAAATTTTCATATGATGTTGAGACATGAGTTTTGAACTCTAATTGAGATTGTCACTTTTTTTTAGAAATCATGTGTTATAAACACTTTGCGTTTGAATGAATTGGGATAATAATGAAGCTCTGACCTTTTGGTCGTAAAAAGGGGTTGATCTAAACCCGAGATAAGAAAAAAGATCCACTTTTATTGAATATTATAAAAAGGGTAGCATGATGGCTCCCGTTGTGAATTGTTGAATTATTTATATGTGGATTTTATTTTAAAAAGATCTGAGCTAAGTCCAGGATTTAGCACCGAGCGGGAAGTATAGCAGGATTGGTACTTTCCTAGAACTACTTTCCCTCATATGTTGTGAGCCTGAGGATGATTTATATAGTGATCACTAGTGTTTGGATTGATGATTTAAGGTCCTACTCCGATGGAAAGGATAGGACAGCTCTCCCCAATATGGGTTAGACGTTGGACTCTATGTAGCTCACATGGTTTGTGTCGGTTGTAAGAGACTCCCAATGTGTGTGTGTATTCTCTTATCTAATATAAAAATTCTTATTCTTCTATCTGAGATGAAAAAATATTTGTTTAAAAGACTGAGTTTGAGAAAGACATTGTTTTTGAAAGATTTAATAAACATATATTCCAAAGAGAATTGTTATGAGATTTGATTGGTTTGATGATTTGGAATCGAGATGGAAGTGAATTGAGATTTATTATGATGACTCATATGTTTCACCCAATATATTTTACTCTCTTATGATTATGATGATTTTAATTCGAGCTAAGTGAGTCATTTATATCAGCATGCATAATTTTATAAACTGTGATGATATTAAGATATTATTTTGTATATGCATTGCACCCCCATATGCTCGATACGTTTCCATAGTACTAACCCACATATTTGTATGTGGGCTATATTTTCTAAGAATGTAGGTGCAAGGTATAGTGTACATCTTCAGATCGAGTTAGTTCGCAGCATCCAGTCAGCAACTGATAAGTTCTTTTAATTCAAGGTCCTGAGTTAGTTATAGAGTTCGAAAAGTGTTGTATTTTCTTTATTCAGTCGTATTGAGTTGGGTTAGTCGAGAGTTATGACCTGGATACCTACGGGCATTACTAGTAGAGGATTCATAAACAGTCAGTAGAAGTTGATCTATTCCATTTCAGTTTTAGTTGTAAAAGCAGAGTTGTAATTTTGTTAATTTAGTTTTGTATCTATCATATTTAGAAAAGAGTTATTTTTTGTAGATTTGTATAGATTTATACTTTTTGTTCAGTTGCTTATGAGTTATGCCAGTCCAAGGGTTACCTTGGGGTCCCTCCTGTGTTTTTCCAATGTGGGACTCCTTCCTAAGTTGGGGTGTCACATACCCCCCTACAGACTCAGCATCCTTGCTGAGGTTTGCCCCACCGAATGGGATTTGCCTACACTCAGTTTGAACTCTGGCCCACATCGACAAAGACAACACAAGAGTGGCTTTGATACCATTCTATCACGACCCAGCCCGAGGCACTATCCCAAGCCCACACGACTTTAAAATGCATCACTAGGGAGTAAGGCTTTCTCACTTATATACCCAGCATCCCTCCTATGTTTTACCGATGTGGGACTCCTTCCTAAGTTGGGGTGTCACTAAATTAAATCTTAAAACTAGTTAATCTAGTAGTCATTTTCTTTTGTAGAGTGTTTATGGTTTATAGCTCATCTGGTACTACCACTGTCCGCGTGATGTGAATGATATTTTTTTTCTTCTCTGTAGTTATTGAGATAAAATCTGATGCAACTTTGGCCAAAGCTATTAAGTTACTATCACAGCACAAAATACTAAGTGCACTTGTTGTGGACGTTGATGCCCCCAAAGATGCTAGTTGTATTGATAGATATATTGGCATAGTGGAATTTGTCGTCATTGTTGTATGGATCCTCCATCAGGTATTGACAATGTCTAATAAATTATCACAAAGATGGTGATATTATGTATTGCTTCAGGTTTTCCAACAATTTCGAGAGTTGTTTGCTCAAACCAAGTATAAAGAGGTTGGTGCAGAATCCCCTTAAGGCATACTCCGTAAACCTGATACTGTTGCTAAATCCTGGTATTGTCAATGTTATCTAGTCATGTAAAAAAACTACGTTACCAAATTTGTGTTATTTCATATCAGATTATTTTTTGCCCTTCAAGGTCATAGAGGGTTGTAAAATAAATTGAATATGTTTCTTAATGTGCGATTTTGTGCAAGGTAATGTATGTTGTCTTATGTGCGGAGTGTTCCTGTTCAAGCAGGGCAAAAACTCTTCTGTTGTAGTACTTTGGTTCACTCTTGATGCTGAATGCACACTGTGTACCCACATACTCCATGCATGGACAAAACATAGTACACTGGGTGTATTTTTGTTTTAACAAAATCAATGTCCCTAATAAAAGCTTGATTTCTTAGTTGTGTGCTGAAATTATTACATTACTAAGTTGAGTAGTTAAGAGCCCAGTTCTCATAAATGTGACACTTTGTTACCTGTATATAGTTGGTCAGCAGAAATAAATTCATGATTTCTCTTCCCGGTTGCTTTTTGTTCTGGTCAGCAGAAATAAGTTTCCCTTTGTTATTTTAACCAGCTTAGCATTACATTTTTGCTCTTTATTTTACAGAGACTTAAAGAATCATGAATCAATAAGGGTTTTCGAGAAATCATCAGAAATCTAAAAACTTTCTTTCAACTGGATTACTAGTAGCTCTACGAAACAAACAAATACTAGAACAGAAGAAGAAGAAGAAGAAAAAGAAGAAGAAGAACACAGGCTACATAAATGCAAAGGAAAAGAATCAAAAGAAGAAGGAGAAGTCAAACAACGTTTCACCTATATCTCAAGTACCAGAACAAGTGCAACAGGTGCCAGCTATATCTCAAGTATCAGAACAAGTGCAACAGGTGTGTCTGGATTCCACCACTCTTGAAGCACCGGTAGAGGATCAAGTGCGACAAGAATTGATAGACTCACCATTTGTGCATCACAACCCACAGTTGAATGAGTACAGCAAGATCCGTCACAACTTCCTAATTTACAAGAAAATGAACAATCTGGAGAAGGCAAGAATATATATATATATTTTAGTTCATACTATTTCAAAAATTGTCTGTATTTCAGTAATTTGATTGTTGATATTATTGTAGGCCCTTCAAATAATAAAAGAAAAAGAGGCGCTACACAAATGCAAGTAGTACATGGACAGACTAATCGTCAACTGATAGTGCTAAATAAGTTGAACCAGCCTATTGGTCCAACTAAAGCAGTGGTCACTGAATTTTCTAGCTTTCTTGTCACATTAGCAAGGAATGGGACATTTTGTCCTCTTAATCTTAGTTGGACAAAGCTGAAGATACACGATGATATGTAGAGCTATATTCAGGTTCTAAGTTCTCAATATTTTGATTTCTAATTGAATGCTTTTCACAATGTTTACATTAACCCAATTCAACCAAATTATAGGAGAAATATGAAATTCCCAACTATGGAAAAGAATGGGCTATGAGATCAAATTATGTTGCGTTTAGAGGGAATAAGTTGAGACTCAAAGGGCAAAAAGGCCTAGCACTGTTCCAAAACCTGTATTTGTGGATCTCCTTAAGTATTAGAATTTTGAAGAAGCTGAGGTATGATATCAATATGGACAACTGTTATATTATTGTTAGCATGCATTTATTATTAATTCATCACTCTTGATCTTCATTTTTATGATGTTCTTTCTTTCGATAAAAGGTAATTAATTCTGTGTGTTTAAACCTTCACTGCCTCCATGTTTTTATTAACAACTTATTCATAATTATTGACTTGTAGGATACATCCAATACAAACAAAGAAGACAGAAAAAAGATTAAGTATCCGCACACTATGGGCAAAAGGAGTTTTGCTTTAATTCGCGAGGTTTGGTGTTTTCTCATATTGTTACTATGAACTTGTTTTCTTGATAATATTTTAATGTTGTCTTGCATGTAACTAGGAAAAAAAGAAGGAAAATTTTGGTGCTTTGTAGAATAAGAAATTCTTTGTGGCTACTAGAAGAAGGAAACCTGATCTAGTATGTGGGTGTTTGGGTAAGCTTTTAATTTGGTCAAAATAGCTTATAAATTATTTTTCGTTTAAAAGGGGTGTTTGGAAATTTTTGTAATTGCTTAAAAAAAAGTCAATTTTGGCTTTTTTAAAGCCATAAACAAGAAACAACCATTCCTATTTTTTTTTTTGGGGGGGTGAGGGGGGGGAGTTTATAAGATATTAAGGTTAACCAATTAAATTACATTTATATCCTTTATAATTGTTTCTTATTTCAAGTTTACCCTTGTAGCGCTAATTTTCCTTCACTACTTTTATATATTCATTGATTTTTCTTGCACTAGTCATGATGTTAATTTAACTTATCTTGATCTTATTTTATATATATATATATATATATATATATATATATATATATATATATAGAGTAATAATAATTTCAAATGAATATAATTCAATACTAATACAATTTGTAGTTAAATATTTTTATAATGAGTAAAAGTTATTAAATTCACATAGCTAGAAATCCCATAGAATCTAGCCTAGCTCAAAACAATTATTTACACCTACGTTAAAATATCATAAATAAAAAAGTAATTTTATTAATTTACCTCTTAAAAAATCTTTTTAGAAACCTAACAAACAACATAAACAATCTCAAAACAAATTAATTACAAGGGTAATATAAAAAAAATATATTTTTTCTTGATTTAGCTAGGTGATCAACTAAAATGAGACAATTATTTTTATAAGATAATCAATTAATATGGGACGAAGACAATACTATTATTAATCAGATTTAAGTTTTTTTTTGGTATTTTAATTGAACATTTTCACTTTTTGTATTTATAGCGAACTTAACTCTAGCCATATTAGTACCTCTTTTGTATGAAACTATTTATCTATTAATGTAATTATAATAATTAGTAACATATATATTTTTCTTTAATGATAACTTCGGCATATATATTAACACTACCCTCGAAGGTTAAAAGCATCAAGTCCAATTTAATAAGAAAATGAAGTGCCGTTACAAATTGCACCTTAATGATACAAAATCTTAACGTAACCATGAAGAAACAAATAATCTTTTAATATATAACTATCTTTTTCAAACACAAACATTCAACACTATATATATATATATATATATATATATATATATATATATTAATTTTAATTTGAATCATGTTAGCAATAAAAATTAATAATAATCAACTCTATATATTATTAACAGCTATAAGAGTATTTCAAACATTTTGACTAAAAAAAAGTTCTTAAAAACATTATTTACCAAACACATCAATAACTTTTTTTAGTTTCAGCACTTTTATCCAAACACATAACTTCTTATTTTTATAACAAGTTCAGCACTTTCAAAAATACTTTTAAGGAACTTTTTAAAAGCCATTATTTCATCCTATCCAAATGGTCCCTATATAAGGACTCATCTGAAGTGATTACAAATAAAATAGTGTGAAATTTTCTATTTCAAAATTGATTAAGATCATTGTTTTCTTAAATATTGAATCAGCTAAATTTACTTGCTCTTGAATCTGGTGTGTAGGTTGAAATAGAAAGAGTAGAGACTCAAGAAAGTGAAGATGGTACTTAATCAACTGATACATTCACAACAGTTATGAGGCCTGATCATCCTGATCGAGTAAGACTACTCGGACGTGGTGTTACCAAGACTCTTTTAAAATAGAAAGCAAGTGATTTTGGATCCTCTTCAAAATATAATGAACAGATGGAGAAGAGATTGGATAATCTAGAAGATAGGATGCAACAATGAATGAATGCTCAAAGAGATATCATTGAGCGAGAAGTTACAATGAACATCATTGCATAACTTCAGCGTCTAAATCCAGGATTAACACTTGATCCAAATATGTTAGGATTTAATGTTCATTCATCAGGAGAAGTTCTTACTAATTAACCAAAAAAATTGTCCATCTATTGGTAGTAACAATTAAGGTCAGTTTCCATTTCTTGATCTGTTGGTAGTAACAATCTATTGCTAGAACTTCTCTTGCTTTTGGTGTGTTCCTGCTACTAATTAGCTGGTGAAAGTTTGGTATTAGTATTTTGGTATTGTGGCTTGGTATTATTAGTTTGGTATTGTGTCCTGAAAGAATATAAAGATGATCCCCCTTTTAAGCTTGTGCCAGCTGAGCATTTTTCCAAGCAGTGCTTGATATACCTTTTGCATTCAAAAGGGTAGATGCTATGCATATCAAATTTTGATTCAAAGGTTGACTACCTCAAAAAGTTATTCGAAACTCTGAAGGTAATTATTTCAGGTCATCTTCAACTTCCCGTTGTATAATAAGTTCTCTAATAATCACTAAATAGATCTGATTTTGATTTGATAGAAGAAAGGTTTGTGTAAGATTTTTCTGTTATAATATGTTAAATAAGTAAATATGTTGGTACGTATGGGATATTACAAATGAAACTTAAAAATATTATTATGTGATTTTGGAAGTGTTGTTGCATCAATATTATAAGACATCTAATTGTTAGACTAGAGAATAATCAAGTTTTTTCATCTTGAACTATCTGAACACTCTTGTGATAAACTTGGAATGTGTTTCTCTTTTGAACTGTGAAACTGCGTGTTGGCTGGATCAGATAAGAATTTGCAGTTAGAAGAGATTAGATCCCATAATTCTAATTTTTTGGTAAGATAGATGCGCTAATGCTATAGTATTTTAGGCCATAAAAGCATGCTCATCATATATTACTAGTTCTTTTTTCCAAAATAAACCCCAACGAAGGTTCTCTATAAAGAAGTATTTCCAGTTTTGTATGGGTAGCCCATGTTGAGTTTAAGATCTTTGATCTTTGAATTCACCAACATATTTATGGCGATTTGTTATAGCCTGTGCTGAACCTGAAAATAGATGTTTGACTTTTAGTTTTGCTTACAAAGAACCAAAACTAAGAGGGCAAAGTTTCAAATGAAAATGTGTGTTGTTTGGTAATGGGTGAATTTCCATTCATGACATAAAAAAGGGGCGAAATTTTTAAGTTGCACAAGTTGGCTTCCCGTGACAGTGTCTCACATTCCACATCTACTTAAATATAGACAACTGCTCTATTGACAGAAATAGTTTTATGTGGGATCTGGTAGAATTAGATGTCTTCACATATGTTAGACTATATAAATGTGAATCTGCAGTTTTCTCTTATTTATTGATATAAAGGTGAGTATAACTTGGTTGAAGTCTGTTACTCTTCAAATTTGAGGTTAGAGTGAGCATGTCACCTTTTTTGTTTCTTCATGTTGAAAGATTGCTTGGAAGAAAGGGTGAGCATTGTTCTTTAAGTTTTATCATCTTACATTTGGATGTTTGTATTTCTTTCTAACCATGATTATTTGATTTGCCTCTTCACTAGCTAACTTATATGTGGTTTATGTACTTATTTTGTTGTGGAATAGTCCTTTTTATGTTGTCATTTAAGTGTTAATTTATATTATTTATTCTCTTTTTTATAGGTGTCCAAAATGAAGAAAGAGATGAAGAAAATGATGAAGACATTGACCTTGTGAAGATTTTTAGGTTGTGGATAAATGCTCTAATATCAATAGTTTTGTGTAGAATTTTTTGAAACTTGTCGCAACTTGAACTTGCTAGTATGTAAAAACTTAACTAATCATTTGGACTTGATTACATTTTACTTTTGGGTTTAAATTACTAGCTTGTTGCATATTTTGAATTATGAAATTATTAATGAATGATTTTGTTTTGTGATGTGTATTTATTGTGTTATAATTTATTATGTATGTAAATAAAAATTTACATTAATATGACTATTTATATAAATTATTTCAATTTAATAACATGTGGCAATCATTGTTGCAATAGAACAATAAACCATTGCAATAGGTAGTCAAAAGTGTTGCAACAGAATAACAAAAGCATCACAATAGATGCTATTGCTATGGTTTAATGTTGTTGCAACAGAATCTATTACAACGACTAGTAATCATTGCAATAGCTGAAAATATGCATTCCAATAAGTAACGAAATAATTGTAATAGGTACTCAAAAAGCATTGTAATAGAATAACAAAAATGTTGAAATAGATGTTATTACAATGGTTACTAACCATTGCAATAGCATCTATTGCAATGATCAGTAACCATTGTAATAGATGAAAATAGGCATCTCAATAAGTCAAAAAATAACTATCGCAATAGGTCAATCTATGGCAACGGTTGTCAGAAACTGTCACCATAGCTCGACCTATGGCGACGGTGAGACAACCGTCGCATAAACCATTGCCATAGACCTATCACAACACCCACCTATGGAAATCTTGTTGAACCGTTATGGTAGAGCTATGTCAACGATTTTATTATCTATTAAAACGGTTTTACAACTGTCACCATAGGGGTGATTTCTTGTAGTGAATTAAGTTTTTAGTTATGAGATGTTCTATAACTCTTGTCTTAGAAGAAAGACTTAGTCCAAGGACTTTCAAACAACAAGCTACACTTTATGGTTAGGGGTTGATATTATCACATTGTGACTTGATTCACAAGATGCTCTATAACTATTGCCTTAGAGGCACTTAGCTCAAGGACTTTTATACAACAAGTTATGCCCCATGGGCAAGAGTTGACACTTTTACATTGTGTCTTGATTTATAAGTTACTCTATAAGTTTTGCCTTAGAGGCAATAGTAGTCTAAGAACTTTCAAACAACAAGTACGCCCTATGGATAAGAGTTGACACTACCATATTGTATTTTTAGTTATGAGATATTTTGTAACTCTTTCCTTAGAGGCAAGACTTAGCCTAATGACTTTAAAACAACAAGTTATGCCCTACGGGCAATAGTTGACACTACCACATTATATCTTGATTTATGAGACATTCTATAAGTCTTTCCTTAGAGGCAAGACTTAGTTCAATAACTTTTAAACAAAAAGTACACCCCATGGAAAGATTTGACACTACCATATTGTATCATGATTTATGAGATGATCTATAACTTTTGCCTTGGAGGTAAGACTTAGTTCAAGGACTTTCAAACAACAAATTACGCCTCATGGGCAAGAGTTGAAACTGTCACATTGTGTCTTGATTTTTGAGATGCTCTATAACTCTTGTCTTAGAGGCAAGACTTAGTCCGAAGACTTTCAAATAATGAGTTATTCCCCATGGGCAAGAGTTGACTCTATCACATTGTGTTTTGATTTATGAAATGCTCTATAACTCTTGTCTTAGAGGCAAAACTTAGCTCAAGAACATTCAGAGAACAAGTTATGCCTCATGGGCAAGAGTTAACACTACCATATTGTTCTGTAATTCTTGCTTTAGAGATAAGGCTTAGCCTAAGGACTTTCAAACAACAAGTTATGTCCCACGAGCAAGACTTGTCATTACCACATTGTCTTGATTTATGAGATGTTTATAACTCTTGCCTAAAGTACTTTCAAAAAATACCCTTAAATTTACTTCTATGTCAAAAAAAGAAGATCCTCTTTGCGGATTATCCAACTTTCCATTCACTAACAAAGTATAATAGAAGTTGAGAAAAATGAAAAAAGAGAAGAAAAAAATAAAAATTGAGAAAAAATAAAAGAAAGAAAAGAGAAAAATAAGAGTTAAGAAAATGAAAGAAGAAAAAAGAGAAGAATTAAAAACACACAAAAAGGAAAAAATAAAAATTGAGAAAAATAATAATAAGAAAAAATAAAAGTAAAGTTTGAGAGAAATGAAGAAAAGAAATAAAAAAAGAGAAAATATAAAAATAATAAATAAAAAAATAATGATTAACACAAATGAATTTTAAAAATGGAGAAACAAAAAATAAATAATGTTTGAGAAGAAAATAAAAAGAGAAAAAAATAAAAATTGAGACAAACGAGCTAAAATATGAAAAAAAGAAAGAATTAAAAAAATTAAAAATCAAGAAAAATAACAAAAAGAAATAAAAATTGAAGCTGAGAGACAAATCTATATCTATAATTTATAATCTATATCTATATCTATAATCTATAATATATAATATATAATCTATAATCTATAATCTATTAAAAGTATGAAGGGGAAATGTTGTTTGAAATTTTTGTCATTCATTAAAAGTCTTTTGCTTTAGACAAATCATCTTTTTACTATTTTTTTCTAATATTTAAGACTTAAAAATTAATCAAATATATTTATCATCAAATCGTTTCTTATTAGAAGTCGTCAGAATTAATGACAATTAATACTTTTTCCATTAGTTTAAAAATTATAAATTAACTAAATTTGATTTTAAGAAGATTTGAAAAATCTAGAAATAAATTAAAAGCGTTATAATATGAAAAATTTAAGAAGTATCAAATTTTTAAAAGCTTTAAGTACATAATAAGAATGGTATCAACGATTTTGTAAAGATTTGATTTTAAAAACAAGGAAAGATTTTAAGTATAGAAAAAAATAAAAATAATCGTACAACAATTATGGTTCAAATTAATGTGTCTATCTTAGCCTATGTCAGCAAGGGAAAGAGGTACTACATGACAAACACAAAAGTAATGATCCATAGACCACTTGAAACTTTTGGTGATAAAATATATATGTGTTTACACTAAAATATATGTTTATGTTACATTATTCTATTAAAGTGTGAAGGATCTTTGAAAAGTAATTTGAATTTTTAAACATCAACCACTTGAAACTTTTGGTGATAAAATATATATGTGTCTACACTAAAATATATATTTTATGTTTACATTATTATATTAAAGTGTGAAGGATCTTTGGAAAATGATTTGAATTTTTTTGCACTTTATTAAAAATCTCCGCAATAGATACAATTTACTTTAATTTAAATCAAATATTACACGTGTGAGGCACGTGCAGTTGAACTAATAAAAATAAAATATGTAAGAATATTTAACATATAGAGAAGCAAAAATATACTTATTCTATATATTAAAAAAAGAAAAAAAAATTAGAGTTCAAAAGACTTCTTTTTATGAGAGATAAAAAAACAAATTCAGCCACACGATGAGACTAGGGCTAAGTTGCCAAATACCCTTTTGAAAAATTTTATTTTCCATTTAGACACAAGTCTTGAAAAATTTGCCAAATACCCACTAAATATGATGTCATCATTTTTTATTTCCAAGTTAACAAATCCAGCACATAAGTTTCTAATAATACACTTTAACCCTCCTCCTTCATCCATAAAAAATATCTTTTCAAAAATAATTTAAAACTTTTTTAAAAGCTTAAAATAAAATCTCTCGTTTCCCTCCAAAATTTTCCGTTTCAAGCACTATTCCGGTGATTTTTTTTAGCGATCAGCTCAAAATCAGTTCACAAACATCATAATATTATTCATTGCATCCATTGTTACCCCATTTTTTCGTTATATTGTCAAACACACTTTTCACCATTGTTATAAAGCTTCCAAATCACTCAAATTATGCAAAACCTTTTTAAAATGTACATTACCGTAGCTCAGGTGACTCCAACTTTGTTTCTCTATTCCATAAATCCGATGATCGTTGATAAGAAAAAAAAATTTTACTTTGACTATTTTGTAAGAATAATCATACAACATTAGTAGAATCGAGGATCAACTTTAGTGTACTTCTAGGACGTTTATTGCCGAGGTTGTTCTTATTTCTGGTGACTTTATGGGAGAATAGGAGGAGACTACGAAATGTTTGAATTGAAAAACTTTTACTAAAGTGACATTGTCCATTGTGGTTTATCTCTTTTACATAAAAGAATGAGTACCCATCGCTACTACGACGTTCTTCTCCTTCGCAATAACCTCTATCGTTTGTTCTATGGGCTGGGTCAGGACCATATTTATCTTGAATGTGAACTACGCCGGATCAATCATTTTATACTGGCAATTCTAGATAGGCTCGGTCTGAAAGCTAGCGACTACATTACCCTCCTACCATCTCCCTACTTTAGTAGTTTTAGCTTTTATTTTTGTTCATTGCAAAAGAAATTTTCTTAGTTAGGATTTTTGTTAGAAGAAAGTTTCTTCTTGTAGTCCTTTTTACTGGTTTGGTATTGATAAAATGTATGTATTTTCAATGAACAATATTAATATAATGATTTAAGTTTGTTAATTATCTTTTCCCTCTTCTTTGTGATTTTTGTTTTTATATAGGTTAAACTTCTTATTTATAATTTTTCTTTGTTTTGCACTGCCAACTTTTTAAATTCATATTTCTTAATTTATAAATATAACAGTGAACTGCCTTGATAAAATATACAAAGATTTAACTATTTGACAATACATATAGATCACATATTATAATACTCCGAACTTTCTTTACGCCTAATATCATCTCTAGAAGGTTAAGGGATGACTTCCAAATTTATTAATTTTTAAATCATATAGAATTTTTCTAATTTTAACTTTTTATCATGTGGAAAATTGAATTAGCTTTCCAACAATATAAGATTCGCCTAAATTCAATAACCGGACAAGAAGTTATGGTTAATTTAAGTTCTAGTCATAAAACACTGTCATTATGGTGTTTAGCGCACCGCATAGAGGGTTTATTTAACAATTTTCAAATTCCAATGGGACTCTGTGATGGTGGCATGTTGGGGAGGACCCAAATTTGCTAGTTGTCACTTTCCAGAAGCTCAGTGCGATAACGGCGCATCACGCCATGTGTCAAAATAGCATTTCCAAAGGGGCATCGCGATGGCTCCGCATCACGGAGTCTGCCCAGTTCACGGTGGTCGATTTCCAGTGAGCCACCGTGATAGTGGCGCATCACGGTGGCCACTCAGTTCATAAATATTTCATTTTTCAGTTCGTTAAGAGTTAAAGGAGGTATTTTGGTCAATTACCCTACCCTAATCCTTCCAAAAACATAAAATCAATTACATAACAAAGCACTTTATGCCCTAATCCTCATTCTCTTCAAAACAAAAACCCTAGTTCATCATACTTCTCCTCCAAGAAACTCAAGATTTCTCCATCAATTCTCCAAATTGAGTCAAGATTCCAAGCTCTTAGTGCAAGAATTTCAAGAACCCTCATTCAAGAGTTTCAATAACATCTCAAAAGCAAGTTGTTCATCCAAGTTTATCAATCTAAGGTATGTGGGGTTTTAGCAAAAATAATTCTTCCGTTCTTGTGCCCAAAATATTTTTAAAGTTTTAAATTTTTGGATTTTACTATGATTTCCATGAAAATCAAGTTAGGGTTTATACCCATTACCATTATTTTCAAGATTATATGATTTCCCATGGTTTAAAAGTTAAATTATATGATTTTATTTAAATTTCTATGCCTATTGATGAAATTTCCAGATTTTAAGCTGCATTATGAGTGACTGTGTTATAAAGTATGAATTTTCATGGTGTTTGATATGAAATTGAAGCATGGTCCATTAAGCCCTAGTATGTATGTTGAACTTCAAGAATGATCATGATTTAAGCATTCCATGAATAGCTATTTTTAGTTTTTGATGAAGAAAGTTGATCATTTGAACTAAGCTAAGATAGGAATCCGCATTATTTAGTCAGGTTATGATATAAAGCAAAGAGAAGCATATTCAGTTTTGATTTTAAACCTTTATGCTATTTTAAGGTGGATTTCCTAAAGTTCTGAGCAATAAGTATGGGAGTAGTATTTAGCACCTAGTGGGTATGATTCCAAGGTCTCATGCCCCAGAACTACGAGCCACCGTAGGTTTCTGATTTACCCTAAGTGGGTTAACATAGTGATCACTAAAGTTAAAGGTTCTATTCCGATGGCAAGGATAGAGCAGCTCTCCCCTAACGCGGGAAAGACGTTAGACTCTATGTCATCTCACATAGTTTATGTCGGTTAGAAAAAACCCCCACGGTCTCCTAAGTCCAAAGTCCCAAAGTCCTATAACCTCCCAATTTTAAAGAAGTCCCTTGTTCTCCATAAGATAAATGTATAAGTTTTGAAAGATATTATTCTAAGATTCCTCTTGCTTACAAGTTTTGAGAATAAGATGGAGAATATAGATTTTAGAAGTGAATATAATGACTCACGAGATTTGTACTATATGCTTCATTATACATGATTTATGAGATTCAAATTTTAGTTTCTACTCAAGCTATGTGTGTCGTTTATATCAGCATGCATGTTTTCTGTAAAGATTGATGATATTGTTTACTTATTGCATTGCACTCCCATATACTCACTATATCCTCAAAGTACTGATCCACATATACGTCTAGGTGCTACATTGTCTTATAATGTGGTTCAGGTGCTCAGTATCTGCAGTGTGAGTAGTTCGAGCATCTTTATCTATATTCCCATAGTGGAGAGTCCTCATGATTTGAGGGCCTGCTTCTTCAGACATTAAATTTTCTTTTAGTATACAGACTATTTCTTTTCAGTTCAGTTCGAGTCAGTTGGGGGTCTGTCCCAATGGATCTCTAGCTCTTTGTTAGTAGTAGAGGCTTGTTGGACTACGTGTTTGTTTAAAGACTATTAATATTCATTGTTCAGACAACATCTATCATTTATTCATGTTATTTTTTATATGAAATGCATTTACTCTTGACTATATTATTTTAAAGTAAGGGTTAGAAGAAGTAGCAGGCTCAAAGGGTTAGCTTAGGGATACTTGTAGCCTTAACCACCGTGTGACGTCTCAGAATGAGATTTCGGGGCGTTACACATATATAGTCTATCATAGACAACGCTTTTGATCTATGAGTGAACAGTTACTATTATATGGCCTTCCATCGAACTTGGCCCCTGTCAATTCTTGACCATACGTATAGGTCTATAGTAGACCAGATGAATCAATGAACCATCAGTATCATACAGTTTAAAAGAAAATAATTAAATTAAAAAAACTAAATCATAAAAATTGATCAAAAAATAGGGGTGGTGATTGAAGGGGTATATGGGTGGGTTGTGGTTGAAAAAACAACATTCTCTAAACATACTTGGGCTTTGAGGGTCTATCGATTCATATGATCTATCGTAGACATATAAGTTTGGTCGATTATTGATAGTTGTCAATATCAATGGTAGACCCCGAGTTCTATATACATGGTTTTAAACTCCTCACAGCATATTGTTTAAAAGGAAATAATTAAATAAAAAATAAATAAATTGTGAGATTTTACACCTATGAAGGAGTTTAAACAAATCATATGATCGTGTAATAGTCCACACAAATTGGGGATGGTGATCAAGGGGGTATATGAATGAGTAGTGGTTGCACAAATAACATCCCCAGACAAATGTTTGTCAAAACACAAGTATGTTTGGAGGATGTTGATTGGTCAACCATTATCCATCTACACACCCCTTCTATCACTATCCCCAATTTGTGAGGACTCTAACTTGATCATGTGACTTTCTAAAACTCCTCCATGTGTAAATTTTCACACTTTATTTATTTTTTCCTTAATTATTTTCCTTTAAAGAACATGCTAGTGAAGGTCTACAACCATTCACATTGAACCATTCAGTCTACCATCGATGTTGATAACTGTCAGTAACCGACAAACCTACACATCTGATCGATTTAAATTTTTTTGTGAAAATTCATAGATTGAGCATCAACTCACTATCCCATATACTCCACAACAGAATTGTGTCAACAAAAGGAAGAATAGGACGATAATGGATATGTTGAGGTATTTGTTGTATGTTAAGGGACTACCAAAGAAGTTATGGAAAGAAGCAACTAAAATTGTTGGTTTTTTGCTGAGCGGGCTGCAGTGGAGAGAAAAACTCCTTTTGATACATGGCATGGGTATACGATGTCCTTAAAAAACTTAAAAATCTTTAATTGTTTATGTTTCTCTCATATTCCTCAGATTAAGAGAGACAAATTAGACAGAAAAGTTGAACCTAAAGTCTTTATTGGTTATAATACAATCTCTAAAGCTTACCAAAATTTTCAGCCTCATACTGGAAAATTATGATAAGCAAAGATGTATTTTTTATAAAGAATAAGCAATGTAATTGAGAAGAATCTATCAGACCAGACTTTCTTCAAAACAATGATAATCAACATGCGAGAGGAACAAGGTTGTTCTCTAACATATATTCGAGATGCAATGCGATCATTAGACCTTCTAATTTGAAGAAGCTATTTTAAATCCCAAATGGTGAGCTGCAATGGAGAAGGATCGCAAAAACATCGAGTAGAATAAGACTTGACAACTTGTGAAAAAAGCCTCGAGATAGAAAAATCATTGGTGTGAAGTGGATTTACCGCACATAACTAAATGTTGATGGATCTGTTAACAAGACCATCCCAGACTTGTTATGAAAGGTACTCACAAATTTTTGGAGTTGATTATTCTGAAACATTTGCTCCAGCTGCTCGAATTGACACTATAAGACTATTACTCACCATTGTTTCTTAGAAAGATTGGAAAATCTTTCAGTTAGATGTCTAGATTGTTTTTTAAAATTGTATTTAGTAAAAGCAAATCTACATGGAGAAATCTCAAGGTTGGATTGTGGTGTATGTTAACTTCAGTAAAAGCAAGGATTTCAAGTTACAAAGTTATCTGATAATGATTGGGGAAGATCAAGTGATGACATGAAAAACACTTCAGGTTATTGTTTTAGCCTTGGTGTAGAATATTTTTCATGATGCTAAAAAAGCAAGATATGCTGGCTCAGTCGACTACAAAAGTGAGTTTATATTTGCAATAATAGTCATAAATCAAGATCTTTGGCTAGGGAAGATCCTGATAGATCTTGATTTACAAAAACAATAAAGCACTGAAATATTTGTCGATAATTAGGCAGCCATGACTATTTCTTATAATCCTATTTTATATGCAAGAAACAAACATTTTAATATCCAATTATACTTATTTTAGAAAAGTGTAAGGACGCAGGAGAGATGAAACTAGTGTACTGCAGGTCAGGAAATCAAGTTGTTGATCTGTTTATAAAGTCTTTTCATGTTAACATATTTGAGTTCCTCCGAAGAAAACTCAGAGTCTGCAACTCCCGATGCAAGAGAAGTGTTGTTGTGCCTTAATTATTGCAATGTTGTTTATAGTTGGATTATTGCATCTAAACTCAAGGCAAAAACTAAACGCTGACTAAATAAATTCCTAAGTTTTAGCTGTTTCTCTTTCCTAGTTTGTTTAAAGTTTGTTAGCATCTTTAAGTTCAGGTCGTTTTTTTTTTCAGTTATCAGTAGACTCCATAGACTTAGTCTAGCAGCTTTTTTTAGCAACAGTCAGTTACTGACTTCATATTTTAAGCAAGTTTTTCTAATCAATGAAATTACAACATTCCAAGTCAAGTCTCTTGTGGCTTTGGGCTACAGGTGACAAAAAGGTCTTAAAATGAGGTGAAGGTGACACAATCTTAATAATTGAGTGGAGATGACAATTACTTAATTATGGATTAAGAAATTTTTGAAAATTTCAAAATAACCCACATGTTTTTAAATTTACACTTTGATTCAAATGTTAGTTAATATAACGGGAAACGAAGGAAAAAAAGATACGTTTTTCTCTCTCCTCATCCGTTGTTATTTTCTCTTTCTTCACGATATTTGTTGTTCATTATTGCTGATGCTTTATTCATCATCTTTTGATTCATTATCATCTTCATATTCTTCTTGTTGACCATTGTTGGTGTTGTTGTTGTTACCGCAACTGCTGCTCTTTGACAAATTTTTTATGTCAAATTTTATTTCGTTCATCACTTTCAACTTTGACATTTACTTGAGAGGAGACTTTGGTAAGTCAAATTATGTTTTTTAATTGAATTTGTCATCTGGGTAATAAGAGAACGTTTCAACCGGATTTTATATAACAAAAAGTGGTAAGTTGCATGATGCTACCAGACTGTATAGACTTTGTAAAAGATCTCTCGCTACTTGTTAAAAATAATTTTGCATACCCTAGTAAAATCCCTTGCATGTTTAAAAAATTTCATATACTCCCTTCGTCCCATTTTATT
Organism: Capsicum baccatum var. pendulum; assembly: GCA_030864225.1. NCBI lineage: Eukaryota > Viridiplantae > Streptophyta > Magnoliopsida > Solanales > Solanaceae > Capsicum > Capsicum baccatum. Next base: position 46,902,080 of record CM061554.1, read on the forward strand.
CGTCCCAAATTTTTTAATTTGATTTCTCATTTTACTTGCCATTTTTCATTAATCAAGACAAGACAATTTCTTTTTCCTTTTTTACCCTTAGTATTAATTGTTTTTTCTCCAAATTAAAATGTTAACACCATTTAATAGGGGTACAACGGTAAAGTAGTCACGTTATTAATTATTTTACTTAATCAATGTGCAATATCAAATTGGAACGAGTAAAATGGGGCGTGGGAAGTAATAAACTCTCTCTTCTCAATTATGTGACACTTTTTTCTTTTTTAGTTAGTCCAAAAATAATAACACGTTTTTATATTAAGAAATATAATTGATTTTAAAATATTCATTTAGCCCTTAACAAAATGATCTGTAGCCACATTAATATCTATTGCTTATTTTATACAATAAGCTTCAAATATTTTTTCTTTTTTCTTATACTTTGTCATGTGTTAAACATATTCACATGCATAAGTTAGAAACAGAAAAAGCATATAAATAATCTATTTCGAACTCAGTAAACTATCTTGAAATAAAATCTTAGATTTATAAACTTAAAATCGTGAATCTCTCTTTATGCCTTCATTATGTGAAGTACAGATATATGTTATGTGTTCTGAATTCTGATATTGTGCAATTGTCTTACAGCGAGTGAAGACTAGGTGTAAGAAGAACAACTGCAACCCTGTCTGGGATGATGAATTGACCCTTGTATTGAAATATCCAGATGTTCCAATTGTTTTGGTCAGTCTTCTCTCTTAATATTATTATTATTCGATGAAATCAATTAAGCTCAAGCAAGCATGATTAAGGTGTGTTTAGAGATAATAACGATAAAGTTGTTTCTATATATGTGACCTATAGATCATTGTTTTAAGCCGTGAGATCAGTCTTTCCATGCTTCTGTCATACATTACATGACTCCTTTGAGATATGATCCTTCCTCGCATCCTGCGTAAATATGAAATAATTTGTGCGTCGAGTAGTCTTTCAACAAATTTTAACATGTGATACTTGTTAGTTACCATTTTTATCAGGTTAGTGACCAAGTAATAACCTATGTGTGACTTGATTTTGTAAAACGTATTTACACAATCATTGTATTGAACTTGAACTCTTAAAGTTAAAATGAGCCTAGCTAAGACACTTATAGATGTTAGATGATGGGTTTAATTGAATTTGAACGTGTCAAAAAAGATTGAATTAATAAATGAGTGGATTATTGATCCGTTTAAAGTTACTTGGAATGCAATAACGGTCGAAATGGATAGAATTAATAAATGATAGCAAATTATTGATCTGCCCGAAGTTACTTGGGATGAAATAGACAAAGCGGGTCAAAACCTAACCCACCTAATTATTAGTAAGTATTGATTGTTTTATTTTCCTTATAAGGTTATTATTTTACCTCAATTATGGTAAATGTAACATATCAAATAAATTCTTTTGACAAAATTTATCATGGATTAGTCTGAGACAAGGTATCAGCTCAAATTATTAATATACGGACCGATCAATAATCTGCCCAAACTTGAGCGAGTTGGGCAGTTTATGCTGTATTTATTTTGTCACTTCTGAAGACAACTATAAAGTATGTACTTTTACGTGCAGAAACTTTGATATATATATATATATATATATATATATATATATATATATATATATATATATATATTCTAATTTGATGATGGTGATATTCAGACTGTGTATGACAAAGATACATTTAGTAGAGATGACAAAATAGGTGAAGCAGAGATAGACCTCAAACCATATCTTGAAGCATTGGAAATGAGCTATCATCAAGACCTTCCAGATGGTGTCAAAGTTGACAAAGTTCACCAGGTAGAGACAATTGCTTAGCTAAGGAAAGTTTCATTATATGGGAAAATGGAAAAATGATACAAGATATGACCCTTATGCTGCAAAATGTGCAGTGTGGTGAAGTAAAACTGCAAATTGAAGTGATTCCTAAAATGTTATCTGAGGATGCATTCTTTAATGTTATCTAAGGATGCATTCTTTGCATAAATAAGAAGTAATTGTTTAGTAGATTATTATTATGTGTGTGTTGGAATGAGCCTTGTATTAGGTCATTCTAGCTGATAAATGTGCAAACTCTAGTTGGAATTTGTCATAGGTTTTATTCTATAAAATATACAGGGCAATACTATATTTGTTGTAATAAAATCACTTTATTGGATGGTGGAGTTCAATGTAATCCTAATTTTATGTCATATTAACTATATTAGGTCCCCAAAATTTTCCATGGATAAATCAATACTCGATAACAATCATAATGCTCATAGTAGAAGTTGAAAATTTGTGGGACTCTCACTATCAGAAAAATGTAAATTATCTGAGAATTTTACTTCGAGATTTCGTCCGTAGATATTTTCTGGAGATTTTCATGCGAAAGTCTAAATTTTTTAAATTTTAGTATATTTTTACTTGCGAAAAATATTTTCTCAGGAAAAATCGCAGGTAAACTTGACACCATTTTGCGCAAAATATTACCTGAAGAATTATATGGAAAATTTAGCAAGAGTTTTTTGCATGGGTAAATTCACAAGTCCGTGACAAAAGTAAATTTCTTTATTAATTTGCAGAAAAAACCCATGTAACCGACTTTCGGATTTAGCTAGGGATAGTTATCTAGAAATTTATTTGGGGATTTTCTTACATGAAAAATTAACTAAAGATTTTGATTATGCGAATTTACCTGTGAATCTTTTTTTGGAGATTGACCTACGGATTTTGTTATCCGGGGAATAACTTTGGAATCATTTGTTGCACATTTAACTGAAAATCTTTTCTTGAGGATTTACATGAAAATTTATTAACTAGGTAATTAATTGAGGTTTTTTTGTTGTGACTTTAACTAATACTTAATATTGTTTGAGAACTTACATAAAAAATTTATTTTTCATAAATATTTTTGGAGATTTTGGGTACGTATTTTAACTAAGTGTTTAATTTTAGGAAATCTATTTGTGGACTTTCTTACTAGAAAATTATTTGAAATTTTTTGTGTGGGGTAATTGGGTTTTTAAAAGGGAAAAAACCTATATGTACAAATTAAATTAATTATTGCAAGTTATAACTTTACTTTTTAGATTGCGTTGCATAACCAAAAAAAAAAAAATGCAATAAAAGTATGGAAAAAACACACACGATACTTTTATCTTTTTCCTATATTTTCTCTTGTTCTATAAATTCATGATTCTTTGTCACAATTACATACTCTCTCTCTCTTTTCACTAAATTTTCATCCATATATCTTCTCCATATATATATATATATATATATATATATATATATATATATATATATATATATATATATATATATATATCCTATGTACATAATCGAAGATGTCATGTTCTCATTATAATTTTCTTTCTTTTCACTGAATTTTCATCCATATATCTTCTCCATATATATATATATATATATATATATATATATATATATATATATATATATGTACATAATCGAAAATTTCATGTTCTCATTATAATTTTCTTTCGCACTTCTTTTTAACTATTTTAAAACTAGATTTTCTATATTGATGGACATATTTTTTTTTAAAATATTATTTTAATATAAATCTTGAAAAATAAAATAATTTATCATTTCTTCAGTATGAAGATGATAGAAATATTTGTTATTCGTAAATTTCAATGTTCACAAAAATACAAAAAAAGAATAGCCTATTTAGATTGAAACTGACTTTAGTTCATATCAAATAAAACATCAATTAAGCTTTGTCAGTATAGAAAGTGAATTTTTATTCAATCATAATTCAAGATTGAATAAAATAAGACGTCACATGTAATTTTATTTTTTGAAAATAAAAAATATTAATATATATATATATATATATATATATATATATATATATATATATATAATTATGGAGAAATGTAAAATAATTTCTAAAAATATTTTAAAAAGTACAATTGTATATAAATTCGGTATAGATTTGAATTCTATATATTCTTCATCTTATATTTTTGTTTTCTGGTATGTTGAAAACAATGTTGACATGTATATATTATATATGCATTTTATATGTTTGTTGATTTCTATTTAAAAAAAAAAATTAAATAGATTTTTTAAAGAAAATTTCAACTATATTTCTTCTGTTTAAATTCAACATATTTGTTGCTTTTTATTTTATGGTGAAATCATAATTATCTTGTTGGAAGAAAAGTAATTTAATCATGTATTTTTATATATGAATTCAATAAGTTTATTAATATTTTTTTGTTTTAAATTTTTAAAAGATTATGTAAAAACTTTTAAATTGTATATTTTCCATATTACCTTTTATATGTTTTTTGATTTACGTTTTTTATTCAACTTAAATATTTATTATTGATATGTCCAGGAAAAAATTGTTCATGAATATTTCCAGATTGAATTTGAAGAGAATATAATTTTTACGATATTATCCTTTTTTTTTCAACTCTTTAAGATATTACCTATACATAGGAGTAAAAAAAGAAGAAATAATGGGGAACATGTTAAATTACAGATAGTAATTTTCGTCCACATTTTACTCCTATAAAGTTGTTTAGGAGATAACTGAAGATATAAAAAAATTACACTATTTAAAATTTAAAAGAAAAAGAATATTTTCAATAAAGTTTTATGAAAACTGCTACAATTTACAATTAAAAACACAATTCAATAATTACATAAAAGTAGCTTTACATGTTGCAATAAACAATCTGACAAGTATATTTAGGATAATTTTTACTTTTTAAAATATGAAAAGTATTCTATTATTCTCATTTTAACAAGGTCTTAAAAGAAAAGGTTTAAGCCAGTAATTTTGACATAATTAATGATAACATCTCGTATTTATCTCATTTATTTCATGTAAAAATTATTTAAAATTTCAATTTTATTTTAGAAATCAGACTCTCATTCACTTTATAACATATTCTCCTCCCCATTTATTAGTTAACTCTTTTAGTATTTATTCCAATTTCATATTATCAACCTTTGTTTTTATTTTTTAAATTCTTTATAGTTTTTAAATTAATAAGCATTAAAAAAATTTAAGGAGTAGTGAAGTTTTAAGTTAATGATGCTTTATACGAAACAAATTATTAGAATAAGTAATATGTTTTATTGATAAAATTTAGACAATAATAGCTGTTTTAGATAGGTGAAAGTAACAAAAAAATAATGTGTGAAAAAATAATTGATAAAAATAGAGGTAAATTCAACAATAATCCTAAGATATTACTTATATTTATAGAATTATATTGTAAATAAATTTTTAATTATAATTTAAAAAAATATTTCATTAGTCACAATCAAACTGATTTGCCTATATACTAAATAATAGGGAATAAGAAATAAGTGAAAAAACTAGACACGCACATATATAAACACATATATAATGCATGTAATATAAAAATAACAATCATATAAATGGAGTATTTTGTAATAACTTCGTAAAGAATTATTTAGTTTGGAATGTTAATTAATGCTAAATAATATCCATAAATAGATATAAACTTATTTTAAGTTATAGGTAAATTAATGCCTATGTTACTAAATAAAATACTACATATGATATGAAAAGATATTATACAGATGACTATTTATATAATTATATTGTAAATAAATTTTTAATTATAATTTAAAAAAGATTTCATTAGTCACAATCAAACTGATTTATCTATATACTAAATAATAGGGAATAAGAAATACTAGACACACACTTACACGCACATATATAAACACATATATAATGCATGTAATATAAAAATAACAATCATATAACTAGAGTATTTTGTAATAACTTCATAAAAGAATTATTTTAGTTTGGAATGTTAATTAATGCTAATAATATCCATAATTAGATATAAACTTATTTAAATTATAGGTAAATTAATGCCTATGTTACTAAATAAAATACTACATCTTATATGAAAAGATATTATAGGGGAGTAGAATCTCTGTTATTTGAAAAAAAAAAAAAAAAAAGGGTGCGAGTAGGGGGCGAGGGGAGGGCGAGTTGAAAAAGTAAATGATTTTTCACCTTAATATTTATTGATAATAATAACAAAAATATCTTTTGCTCTTTAGATGACTAAAACTAAGCGAGGGATACTTAATATCCACACAACTCTCTTTTGTCACAATATCATAAATATCTATCAGTTTACTCAATATTAATTGTAGTTAAAATTTAGTCACATACTTACATATCTTTCTCAAACAAAAAAAAGAAATAAAAAATTAATTTTACATCACGTAGAAAAATTAGAAGAAATTGTATCGATGTAGTCTTTTATACCACATCGGATAGAAGGCAACATGACGTGCTTTATAGTAATTAGTAAGCAAATACTCAACGTACACGTGAGATCTTGAGGAAAAGTGAGTCTTACGCTTTGGATGGTGGTTTGCCATGGTTTCATAATATACGGAATTAAATGATTTTTCACCTTATTATTTATTGATAAAAATAACAAAAATATCTTTTGCTCTTTAGATGACTCAAACTAAGTGAGGGATACTTACTATCCACAAAATTCTCTCTTGTCACAATGTCATAAATATCGATCAGTTTACCCAATATTAATTGTAGTTAAAATTTTGTCACATACTTACATATCTTTCTCAAACAGAAAAAAGAAATGAAAAATTAATTTTACATCAGGTAGAAAAATTATAACAAATTGTATCGATGTAGTCTTTTATACCACATCGGATAGAAGGCAACATTATATGCTTTATAGTAATTACGTAGAGTGTAATCTAAACCAACTATATCAAACCTATCAAATGTTACATAACTCCAGGCTCATTACCCTATCAAAAAAATTGGCTTGAGTTAGTGCACAAAACAAACGAGCTCAATATTTCAGCCTTTCTACTGATCGCTCTTCTCCAATATAGATGACAAGATATCTGCTATGCAAAAGTCTACACCATCGCTAAAAATGCTTGGCAGGACGTAAGTCTTCAGATGGCATCATCAGTAATCTCTCAATATCAAGTGATATTGAGAGATTCCTAGTTATGCCTTCCCAAGACTTTTCCTAAGGCAAGAATTTCTGCTGATGACAAGATATCCGGCATGCAAAAGTCAACACCATCAGCTGAAATTCTTGACAGTGTGAAAGTCTTCAGAAGGCATTATTAATAATCTTTCAATATCAAGGAAGTATTGTACTAGAGTCTTTAGAAGACATTCAAAAATAAGAAAGTTTTCAGCAATGACTACACATAATTATCATCAACAACCTCACCAGATTCACTCCTCATACAAAAGAAAGGGCAGAAATATTTTTATTTGCATTCGCGTGTTATTTATTTAACAAACCAAACAAAGATAAATTAAATGCTAGATTTAGTTCATTTTTGTTTGGTTTGTTAAATAAATAACAAGGGAATGCAAATAAAAATATTTTTGCCCTTTTTTGTATGAGGAGTGAATTTGGTGAGGTTGTTGATGCCGTAATTATGTGTAGCCATTGATGAAAACTTTCTTATTTCCGATTATATTCTGAAGACTTTCGTATAAGACTTTCTTAATGTTGAGAGATTACTAATAATGCCTTCTGAAGACGTTTGCTCTGGCAAGAATTTTCGCTGACAGTGTAGACTTTTGCATGGCAGATATCTTGTCATCGGCAGAAATTCTTGCCATAGCAAACATATTGAGAAGACATAACTAGGAATCTCTCAATATCACTTGATATTGAGAGATTATTGTTGATGCCTTCAGAAGACTTACACCCTGGCAAGTATTTCTGGCGATGGTGTAGACTTTTGCATAGCAGATATTATGTCATCTATATTGGAGAAGAGCGATCAGTATAAAGGCTGATAGATTGAGCTCATTTGATTTGTGCACTAACTCGGTCAAATTTTTTTAATAGGGTAATAAGTCTAGATTTATGTAACGTTTGATAGGCTTAGTAGAGTTGGTTTAGATAACACTCTATGTAACTCCTTGCTTATTAATTTATCAAATTATTTGAGCAAGCTGCATTGAGCAACGCTTGGTAAAATGTTGTTCAACTGTTGGGACCACATCTTCAGTGTGCATCAACATATTTTGACCTAAAACAAACACAGCAACCCTCCATGTATCCTTTAAGGCTTTTAAAGAAAGTGTTCTGAAGGCCTGCTTCAATGTTACAACTTTGAAGTTAGTGTTCTTGATCGAGCTCACAAGAGATTAGGAAATCTATACCAACTTCAAAGACAGCAACGGTCAGCTTAAATATAAAATCAGCAAGCTGGAGGCAAGCTTGAAAATTATCAAAATTCACAAACTAGAACAAGCCTCTGATCTTCTCCAAGAAATTTTGAAAGAATGCTAAGGCTATAAAACACAATCAATTAATCCATATTGCTAAGGAAGTAATGATACTCAATTTGCCTTTCAATCACTTCTGTGGTTCCGATCAGGTCAACAGCAGTGGACCTAATTGGAACCACAAACAAGAAGGTACGAGATGCAATTTAAAATTTAGAAATTGTTGACTTCGCTTAGATTCATTACTTTAACTGCCGTTGTTGTTGGCGCAAGTTTTCTAGATTTACTGTACATTATTTCACCCTCGATGCTCTTAAGGCTGCTTTCTTAGTCTTCTGCTATTTTCTATGTAGGTGATAATCCCGACCATGCTACCTAATCACAGCTCCCTAGAAAAGTGTCCATCTACATTATTTTTCTTTCAAAGAGACAACAAACGAATTTACATTATCAGATACACTCTTATATTTGCACTTGATTCAGATTTCTCAGGCTTTAAATTAATTCCATCGGCCAGATTCGCAAGAAGTTACTTTCTACCTATGTTTCTTCTTCAATTAACTCTTAGATGATATAGTCTTTCATCAACTCCCCTTTCCCTTGAAGGCATTCTCCTTCGGCTCCTTCTGGCGTATAATAATCTTCTCAATTAACCCTTCCATATAAATTTTGGCAAGGAAATTTCTATTGGTTTTTCGTTCTTGTTTGATGCAGTGCGAGGCTTCGAAGGTGATCTCAAAGTCCAATGCACACTTAAAGTTAAGTCCAATCGCTATTGGTTCTATATAATGACACAAAATATTGATCCCTTCTCAAAACTTGACACGCATAAACATAAGCAACAACCGTCAGTAATTCGTAACAGGGTATATGTACTATCTTCAATTGACCCTCAACCTTATCAATTCGAACTCATCAAACTTAACTGTACAATGCAATATCTTATTTGAATAATCAGTGCCTAATCGGTTAAAAACTACATTTACAAAAACATTATACTTTGTGAGTGTTATCCCGGTGACCTTATCAGTAATACTACTTAACTCACATGCATATGATAGTGGATCCACCTGCACGTACCTTATTCCTCCTAGCCCATCTATGGCTTAAATTGAACAAACAGATGACTAGCAAGTTGCAACAGATGCCACATTTGTTTGAAAAGAAAAATGATATATTCATTTGTTGCAATAGATTGTCAATATGTTAGAAGTTATCTGACAGATAGAATATATTTTGGAATAAATTACTCATCTGTTAGATTTATTTTAAAATAATTTTCTTTTCTTTTCGAAATAGAATAAAAAGATAAAATATTGTATTTAGATCCATTTTTTTTTAATTTACATATTCAAAAAGTCACCAGTTTTATTTAACTAAGGTATATGAACAGTCGTGGCTTTTTGTTTAACTAAATCACCCCTTCTAATTCAATCATTTATAAATAGGTTCCTCGAGCCTCCTTTCCTTATTCCCTTCCTTACTCTCACTCGTTCATTCTACTATACTTATAATATAAATATGGCTGATCCAAATTCGTACAAGAAGATTCATATCGAGTCCTTGTGGGAACTCCGTAGGAATTTGACCGTCTTCAAAGCAAAGCTGAGGAAGGCCCTGCTGTTGTCGGATGAAAATTATTCGGTTGACAATAATAATAGTAGTAATAATAATAATAGTAATGATAATAATAATAGTAGTAATAATAATTAGGTTATGTTTTTTCTTTCTTTTAGCATATGTATTTTCCTTTTTTATATCGAATCTACCTATAATGGATTCAAAAATCTATGTATATGTTTTGTTTGATTTGGTTTGGTCGATTTTAAATTTTTAATTCTTATTTAATATTTAATTAGCATTCTATTTATTCCATATTCTCAATATGTCGATGGTTGGACGTAGGGATTGAGCACTTGTGGCAATAGAGGGTGGTGAAAAGTCATGATTCTCCTAAAAATGGTTCGTTAATAAATAATAAGGAACTAAATGATATACACAATTATAACCATAAAAGAAAGATTATCTAATTTAAAAAAAAGTCACAACACTGGATTAATTAAGTTATTCGATGATTGTTAAGAAAAAGGTGAATAGTTGTGACTTTGACTTTTTGTTTAAACACATTCAACAAACAAACAATGTAGTTGATGCATCAAATTCCTCATCTGTTGCGAATGATGAATCAGTTGTTAGAAGAAATCAAAAAAACTCCTAAAATAAATGGTCGATTTGTTGCAACAGATAGTATATCTGTTGCTACAGATGGGTTATCTGATTCAACAGATGGATTATCTGATGCAACAGATATACAACTGTTGTCATAAATCAATAAAAAATGGTTATTATTTTATTAAAGAAACTATTATTGAAAACCAGGTGTCTTCACTTTTTAAATTGAGAAAAAAATTTAATTTAAACTTAAGAACTAATTAATAATAGTAAGCTGAAAAGTCATGACTTGTCACAATAACACATTAGCTTGATTTAATTAAGTCATTTCTTTTCACAGAAAACAATAAGGAAATAAATGATAAACACAATTTAAACTGTAAAAAACTCACCAAAAATATTTTTGTTTTTAAATCTGTTTTATTAATTTATATAATAAAAAGTCAGCAAATTTAGATTAATGATATGATGATAATTTTTGTAAAAAAGATATATTATATGTTGTAACAGATAGATTATCTAATGCAACAGGTTATCTATTTGTTGCCACGGATGATATATCTATTGTCACAGATGAGTTATCTGATGCAACATATATAGAATCTGTTGTAACAACTCAATATAAAAATGGTTCCTGGAAAGAACTAATTATTAATAATAATAAGCTAAAAAATCATGACTTATCGCAATATTTCTTAATTTTAATTAAGTCATAACTTTTTATAGTAATCAAGAATGTCATTAATAAATGGAGGTGAACAGTTGCACCTTTAAATCTATTTTATTTATTTATATAATTAAAAAGTCAAAAAATTTGGATGTCATGATGATAATTTTTAAAAAAAGATATATAGATTATATGTTGCAACAGATATATTATCTGATGCAGCAGGTTACTATTGTAACGACCCATTTCGTCATTACTAAATTATTCGTAATAAATTTATGAAAATTCTTAATTTTTATTTCCCAATATTAACTTAGGTCCAAGATAGCCAATATTTTATTTATTATGAGACCTCAGATTTTTTTGGTGAAGATTTTAGCCTTCGGATGTGTCTAGATAGACTCAAGATTGATGAATTTTAATTATTCATGAGTTCTAATATCAATAACTTTGTTTGAAATTTCTTTAGCTATTAATTAAGGTCATACAATATTCCTAACACAAAGTTAAGTTTAAAACTCTCTTTTCGATACACTTTCGATATGGGTTTTTATTAGAGCCAACTTCAAATGATCATATCTCATAGAATATAAGGAGTTAGGGGTCACATTACCTATAAAATTAAATATCTCTAAGTCCTCTTTCCAATGGAACAAACCGCTCCTTAATTCGAATTTGGAGTAAAAGGTTATGACTATTTTACGGAGCACTATCCGAGCTGAAATGGGATTTCTCTGTAGAAAAAATTCTGATAGTATTTAAATCAGATTTAGCCGTATTTTAAGTCCCAAACCCCGCAAATTTCATTTTCCAACCCTAGAGAGGTGATTTCCCAAGGCTTAAGGTAAAATTCCTTCGTTGAGGTAAGTTATTCCATTATTTTCTTCGTCTTTTAATCTTTTAACATCTTAGAATTCTTAGAAAGACCTTTAATGGTGGAGTTATTTTGTGAAATACTCATGGGTGTGTTTTTAATATGACATAGAGCTGATCCTAAACTATAAATTAAAGATTCCTAACATGAATTTCATAAACTAGATTATGAATTTTGATAGTTAGGAACCTTGAATTCAGTAAAGATGAGACCTTTAGCGTAAAAATTCCATTAATGGAGATGGGTTAAGCTTGAAAGAGATAATTAATGGCTACCTGACCTTGGGAAATGATGTAGACCTTGAATTAAGGGTAGAATTAGTGGGTTTGAATCCCCAAGATATTTGTTTGAAGAGTAATATTTAATTACTCTTATAATTGCTTGATTTTTAGATGATTGAATGTTCCAAGGCATGAAAGAAAGGAAGAGCATCCTTGTTGCAGCTTGCTTCTTCCAAAAGCTTGGCGTCTAGGTAGGCTAGGTTTAATAAGTAGAAGATTGTGTTATTTTATATTTTCATAATTTAGAATTGATGAGAGAAAACACGTCTAGGCCTGCAGGCATGGAGTTGAGGTGGATAAAGATACGAGTACTTAACTTTAATTCCAAAAACTATATTATTGATTGATTATGTAATATTTATGATATTTTGTGTTATGTGTCCGAAAGGAGATTGTTATAAACGTAGTATATGAACATGATATTTTTTTTAGTTGTTCGAGTGATGAACCTAGTTGAGTTGTAATGGTATTAGGTTGTATGTATTGTGCAATAATATGATGAGGAGAATTATGCTAAGATTGAATATTGCTGAGCATACTAATATCTAAGGGATAGATGACTTGAATTAGTGTGATGATTGTATTATGTGAAAAGAGATAAAGGATAATGATACGTGTGAATGTGTTAGTTATAGGTGGTGATGTTAGAACTCAAATTGTAGTATTTAAGAAGATAATGATATTTTTAATAATTAATGAGTAATTAAGGCTCCACTAGTGACTTGTATGCGTAAGAATAAAATTGTGATTTATTTTATGATATTCTTGTTTGATATTGAAAAAAATGTTATATCTATTGGATGCCCATGCGAGGCTAAATTGGTGATAATGGTGGTTTATTAATTGTGCCTATGAGAGGCTTGTTTGATAATGATAACTCCTTAAAGTAATGCTATCAATACTTGTTGATTTGTATACGGACATGCTTGAAATTGTTGATGTTTGGATTGTTGAAGCGTGCATAAATGATTATTGAAAATTTAATTGATGGAATTGTCTTATGACTTTAAGTGTACTTGCAAACTTGGTATATTGTGTTGTATATTGTGAGGTTGTGTAAATTTGATATTGATAATACTTCTTTATGTTGGATCGGGTACTACGCAGGTACGGATATGCATATTTTGGATCGAGTACCACACTGGTATAGATACGTATACATTGGATCGGGTGCCACACCGGTACGGATATGTATATATTGGATTGGGTACCACACCGATACGAATATGTAGATGTTGGATCGGGAACCACACCGGTATGAATGTGTATATTTTGGATGGGTACCACACCGATATGGATGTATATATTTTGGATTGGGTACCACGCCGGTATGGATATGTATATGTTGGATCGGGTACCATGCTGGTACATATATGTATATATTGGATCGGGTACCATACTGGTACAGATATGTTTATGTTTGATTGGGTACCATGCCAGTACGGATATGTATATGATGGATCGGGTACCACACCGATACGGTATATGAACATAGATTGTTCCCTGCAGGTCATGACTATTTGGGCAAAAATAAGTCTTATAGCATGTGTGTACATATTTGTGTTGAGTCTATAGATGTTTACAGTATGGGTGATACTCCTGATGGTTATGTGGCTTGTTTGTGAGCATTGTTTGATTTGTTATTGTTGTATTATTGATTCATTGGGTATTTGATTGTGTGATAGGTATTAGAAAAAGTGAAACTTTTTACTTACTTATATGTTGGTTGACTTGCTTTATTTATACGTGTTTTAATCATAGCTTATCAGAATGGCTAGTTATCATTCTTTAATATTGTAATAGAGCATTTGGTTGTTAGCCCGAGAGTTTAGTATGGGTTATCTATGATTACGGGTTTGTTCCTGTGAATATGAGTAGTAAAAAAGATAAGGTGAATAAAGAGGAATAGTGATGTAAGATAAGGTGAATAAAGAGGAATAGTGATGTAAGATAATGTGAATAAAGAGGAATAGTGATGTATTAGCATTGGATTGTGGTTGATGGTGTGAAATAATAAGGCTAGAGTATGTTAGCGAACATAACATTGATGGAGTTGGAAGAGTAGTTGGTTGTTGTAACTTATATAGGTAAAGTAATAATATTATTATAACCTTAGTTGAATTATATTCCATTAAAGATGTCATGATTTATTTCCCTTAATTCTATTTATGATTACATGAACTAACACGGTTGGCCGATGATGCCTACCAGTACGTGTGGTTGTACTGAACCTACTCTTCTACATTCCTTCTTGGAGTGTAGAATGGATGCAGGTTAGTTGCAGTTACTAGATGGATGACGATATTCAGCACTAACTTTTGCATTTTCTTCTTGGTAGATGTTAGAGTCTTTGTATTATTTATTTCATTGTCAGTTTATGTTGTAATAGGTAGCTCTTGTACATGTCGGGCCAAGTCTTGGGATAGTGAAGGACATTTGTAAGGAGTATTTATAAAAAGTTTGTTTATTAGTATTTAATTTACTTTATATTTCCTTTAAAACAGAAGTATTCCGCATATTTTTGTTGGGTAATAAGGGCTCTCCTAGCTACTTAGAATGGAGTAGGTGCCCGCACGGTCCGTTAGTCTGGGTCGTGACATCTATTTATTACAACATATGATATATTTATTGTCACGGATAAGTTATCTGATGCAACAGATATATAATCTGTTGTCACAACTCAATATAAAAACGGTTCCTGAAAAGAACTAATTATTAATAATAATAAGCTGAAAAGTCATGACTTACCACACTATTGCTTAATTTAATTAAGTCATAACTTTTTACAGTAAGCAAGAAATGTCATTAATAAATGGAGGTGAACAGTTGAGATTTTTGCCTAACACATTCAAGTTCAATCCTCTATAAATAGGTCCCTCCTTACTCAATCGTTCATTCTACTACACTGTATTTATTCCTTGCTCTTATTATACCTTCAACTACTTTTTCTTCAAGGACTTGATAGCTTTTTCTTGTCTCTGGTAAGTTTTTTTCTTGATTTTTGTGTAAATATACGTTGTATTACATATTACATTCGAATTCTTTCTTTACTTTACTTTTGTTTTTACGTGTGTGTTTTGTCAACTTATGCATTTTCTAGATATGGATGATTCAGTGTGGGATGTCGCTAGTTTACGAGATGCCATGCGAGAACTGCAGAAAGAAGTTCATGACCTGCAGTAAAAGTTGGCCAACGTCAGAGTAAGGATGCTGCGGGAGATTCGCAGGCTGAGGAGGGCGCTGCTGCTGCCGGTTGAAGATTGATCGGTTGACCATACAAATAATAATGATGATAATAATAATTAAGTTTTTTTTATTCTTTTACCTGTGTATTTTTATTTTTTTTTATTTAATAAAAAATTTATGTTTGATGCATTTGACATTTTAATTCTTATTTAATTTTTATGTTGTCTATTTTTTTCTCAACAAATGATATGTCTACAATTAAGGAATAATTTAGATCCGGTATCAATAGCGAGAGATCAACATATAAGTTGAGTTATCTGTTGGGTTTGTGACAGGAGTTGTATTTTGTTGTTCGAAACAGATTATTCATCTGTTGTAATAAAATAATTGCCTGTTGCAATAAATAAATATTCTTTTGCAACAGATATATATTCTGTGTCAGTAAATTACTTGTTAGTTGGAACAGATTACTAATCTTGTGGAACAGATTATTAATCTGTTGCAACAGAATACCCATCTAATCGATTCATATTACGGGCACTTAGAACCATAAACATGAATCATGAGTCTACTGTTGCAATAGAATATTTATCTCGTGCCACAGATGATGATCTGTTTAAACATATTGCTCTTATGTTACATTCATGTTCGCATGCTAGTTATTGTTGAAAAAATAGCACACTAAAAGTTACCCAGATGACAAATTCAACTAAAAAGCAAAATTTGACTTACCAAAGTCTCCTCTCAAGTAAATGTCAAAGTTGAAAGTGATGTACAAAACAAAATTTGACAAAAAAAATTGGTCAAAGAGCAGCAGTTGCGGTAACACCAACAACACCAACAATGGTCAACAAGAAGAATATGAAGATGATGATGAATCAAAAGATGATGAATAAAGCATCAGCAATAATGAACAACAAATATAACGAAGAAAGAGAAAATAACAATGGATGAGGAGAGAGAAAAATGCATCTTTTTTCCCTTCGTTTCCCGTTATATTGACTAACATTTGGATCAAAGTGTAAAATTTTAAAACGTGTTGGTTATTTTGAAATTTTTTAAACTTTCTTAATCCATAATTAAGTAATTGTCATCTCCACTCAATTATTAAGACTTGTGTCACCTTCACCTCATTTTAAAACCTTTTGTCACCTGCAGCCCAAAGCCCGAAGAGACTTGACTTGGAATATTGTTATTTCATTGATTACAAAAACTTGCTTAAATATATGAAGTCAGTAACTGACTATTGCTAAAAAAGCTGCTAGACTAAGTCTATGGAGTCTACTGATAACTGAAAAAAAAAGGACTTGAACTTAAAGATGCTAACAAACTTTAAACAAACTAGGAAAGAGAAACAGCTAAAACTTAGCAATTTATTTAGTCAGCGTTTAGTTTTTGCCTTGAGTTTAGATGCAATAATCCAACTTTAAACAACATTACAATAATTAAGGCACAACAACACTTATCTTGCATCGGGAGTTGCAGACTCTGAGTTTTCTTCGAAGGAACTCAAATATGTTAACATGAAAAGACTTTATAAATAGATCAGCAACTTGATTTCCTGACCTTCAGTACACTAGTTTCATCTCTCCTGCTTCTTGCACTTTTCTAAAATAGGATTATAAGAAATAGTCATGGCTGCCAAATTGTCGACAAATATTTCAGTGCTTTATTGTTTTTTTAAATCAAGATCTATCAGGATCTTTCCTAGCCAAAGATCTTGATTTATGACTATTATTGCAAATATAAACTAAATTTTGTAGTCGACTGAGCCAGGATATCTTGCTTTTTTAGCACCATGAAAAATATTCTACACCAAGGCTAAAACAATAACCTGAAGTGTTTTTCATGTCATCACTTGATCTTCCCCAATCATTATCAGATAACTTTGCAACTTGAAATCTTGGCTTTTACTGAAGTTAACGTACACCACAGTCCAACCTTGAGATTTCTCCTTGTAGATTTGCTTTTACTAAATACAATTTCAAAAAACTAACTAGACATCTAACTGAAAGATTTTCCAATCTTTGTAAGAAGCAACGGCGAGTAATAATCTTATAGTGTCAATTCGAGCAGCTGGAGCAAATGTTTCAGAATATTCAACTCCAAAAATTTGTGAATACCTTTCATAACAAGTCTTAGGATGGGCTTGTTAACAGATCCATCAACATTTAGTTATGTGCGGTAAATCCACTTCACATCAATGATTTTTCTATCTCGAGGCTTTTTTCACAAGTTGTCAAGTCTTGTTCTACTCGATCTTTTTGCGATCCTTCTCCATTGCAGCTCACCATTTGGGATTTAAAATAGCTTCTTCAAATTAGAAGGTCTAATGGTCGCATTGCATCTCGAATATATGTTAGAGAACAACCTTGTTCCTCTCGCATGTTGATTATCATTGTTTTGAAGAAAGTCTGATAGATTCTTCTCAATTACATTGCTTATTCTTTATAAAAAATACAACTTTGCTTACCATAATTTTTCAGTATGAGGCTGAAAATTTTGGTAAGCTTTAGAGATTGTATTATAACCAATAAAGACTTTAGGTTCAGCTTTTCTGTCTAATTTTTCTCTCTTAAACTGAGGAATATGAGAGAAACACAAACAATTAAAGATTTTTAAGTTTTTTAAGGACATCGTATACCCATGCCATGTCTCAAAAGGAGTTTTTCTCTCCACTGCATCCTGCTCAGCAAAAAACCAACAATTTTAGTTTCTTCTTTCCATAACTTCTTTGGTAGTCCCTTAACGTACAACAAATACCTCGACATATCCATTATCGTCCTATTCTTTCTTTTGTTGACACAATTCTGTTGTGGAGTATATGGGATAGTGAGTTGATGCTCAATCTATGAATTTTCACAAAAAAATTTAAATCGATCAGATGTGTACTTAGTACCATTATCTGATCTAAGTATTTGCATCCTGCAATCACTTTGATTTTATGTCAAAGCTTTGAACTTTCAAAACACTTCAAATACTTCATATTTGAACCTTAAAAAATAAATTCAGCACATTCTTGTCATGTCATCAATGAATACTATAAAATATTTGCTTATGTCAAGAGAAGCAATCTTTTGTGGTCCGCATAAATTAGTATGGACTAATTGAAGCTTTATTGATCGCTCTCCAGGTTGCCCCAGCAAAGGCATCCTACTGTGTTTTCCCAATGACATGTATTGTACCTTGTGTGTTTGTCCTTCATTGGTGGTAATCTCTGAACCATATCTTTCTTCAGCATATACAACAGTGTCCTGTGATAGAAATATCCCAGTCTCTTATGCCATACATTTCGTCACCTCTTTGGCTCAGATAGGCAGCGAACTTTCCCTCCATTGGGTCAAAGAAAAAAAATTCTCCTCTCATTTAACTTGATGGATTTTTTGAACCTTTGGATCAAATATCAGACACTTATTTTCACCAAATTAAGCTTGAAACTATTTTTCAAAAGCTCTCATGCTCAACAAATTTCTATCAAGTTTACAAAATAAAAGTACACTTTGTAGCTGAGTATCTTTCAATATCTACTGTGCCTTTTCCTTTGACAGGAAGATAATCACCATTATCAATTCTAACTTTAGAGACTGTAGATACGTCTACCTCTCTTAAAAAACTCATTGCCATGAGTCATGTGATTTGTACAATCGTTGTCAATTAACCAACTTTCGCTTGAATTTTTACTTGCAAAATAAGTAGCCACAGACAATTCCTCTTTTTGTTGTTGGTCTACAGTTTATGTTTTATTTAATTATTGTGGTTCTTTTTCTTTGCAAATAAAATCTGTGTGGCCAGGTTTATGACACTTTCTGCGTTTCATATCAGGTTTTCTCCAATACTTGTAGTGTGGATAATTTCTCTTCCTACAATGCTAACAAACTTGAAACTTTCCACCTTTCTTGTTGCTATTAGACTTGCTATCAGTTGCAACACCTAATATTAATGTAGCATAACCTTTCTTGAACTTTTGCTTTAATTACACTACAACAAATGTGATATTTAGCTACGAATTTTTTAGCTACAATATAAAATTCGTCACTAATTGTTCACTTTTAATGACAAAAGTTACCTTTCATCATTAAATACATGGGTCACATATTTTTAGTGACAAAATATAAATTTTCATAGCACAATTTTATCCTATAAAGTTTTCCGCCAAAAAATGAATTGGCGCCATTTTATTAAGCAACATTAGTCACGAATTATGTGTTATCAGTGACATATTATTTCGTCACTAATAATTTATCTAGTTTGTGACAAATCAACTTTTTGTCTTAAAACTAATTAATTTTTGGATACAAAAATATTTTGTCACAAAAAATAAGTTGTTACAATAGTGACAAATTATATTTTGTAGTTAAATGTTGCAAGCTTTAGCCATGAACTTTATATTTAATTGTGACATTAATTTTTGTCACTAATAATATATATAATTAGTGATGATCATTTTATTGTCTGAATCAATCTATGATTTAGTGACCATAAAAATTTGTCACAAAATTTGCAAGGTATAAATAGCGACGACTTTAAAATAAATTGTAGTTGAATAATTCAACTATTTGCGACGAAAAAATTTCGTAGCAAAATACAAAATTCTCTTTGACTACTATTGTTAATGATACAAGTAGAGCAATGTATTATGTGGACAAGAACAGATATTATGGACATTAGATGGCCCAAGAATCTTAGAAAAGGTTTTTAGCCTACTTAAAATAGTTTCATTCCGTATAAAATATTATCATTACTATATAAAAAATGTATCACTACTATATATGTATGAAAAATGTATTATGTGCAGAAAAAATTGTATCATTTTTGTATCACTAATGTATACAATTATTTTCATCATAGTGTAGAAATTGTATCAATATGTATATGTCTGAAAAATGTATCGTACATAATGAAACTATATCATTTTTGTATAAAATCTGTACTGTATCATTTTTTTATAAAATATGTATCTCTATGTATATAAAAAAATGTATTATAATTGTATAATTTATGTATAATAATTTATAAATTGTCACTAAATATACATATATATACAATTAGTATACACGTATTATACATATTTTGGGATACAAGTTTAACCGCACATGCCTCGCACGTATAATATTTGATTATTTAAAATTAAAATTTTATATATTGTAGAAAAGTTTAGTGACGTGTAAAAATTTCAACTCACTTTTCGAAGATCCTTTACATTTTAATATAATAATGTAAATATAAATATATATTTTAGTTTAAGAACATATATATTTTACCACCAGAAGTTTCAAGTGATTGATCAATCATCACTTTTGTGTTTGTCATGCAATACCTCTTTCCTTTGCTTCCAGAGGCTAAGAGAGACGCATCAATTTGAACCATATTTGTGGCATGATTATTTTTTTTTCTATATTTGAAATTTTTTCTTGTTTTAATGTCAAATCTTTACCAAATTATTGATTACATTCTTATTACGTACTTAAAAATTTTAAAATTTGCTACTTCTTAAATTTTTCTTATTCAAATCTTTTATATTTATTTCTAGATTTTCAAATCTTCTTAAAATCAAATTTAGTTAATTTAAAATTGTTAAACTAATGAAAAAAGTTTGTTGTCAGTAATTTTTACGACTTCTAATAAGGAAAGGTTTAATCAAAAATATATTTAATTAATTTTCAATACTTAAATATTATAAAAGATGACTTCTAATAAAGAAAGTTTTTACCATAAATATATTTAATTAATTTTTAACACTTAAATATTAAAAAAATATGAAAAAGACGATTTTGTCTAAAGCAAAGACTTTTAGTGAAGGACAAAAAGTTCAAACAATATTTTTAAGACTCTTCACACTTTAATATATTATATATTATAGATAAAGATTATAGATTATAGGTTTATTGAACACACCAAGTATAGCAACACCATCCTAGTTAATTTTACTATTTTCCTCATAGAATTTTAATTTAATTATTAATTTTAATTGATAAGTACTTTGAGGTCAACTAATATTTTTTTAAAAATATTCCATAATTAAAATATTGTGTTGGGCATCCGTATTCTAATATAAAGAGAATAAAATTAGTTGCAAAATTTTCTTCCCAATTAAAATACCTTCCATATTATTTTTTTCTTTTTATTAAAACATTCTATAGTCAAAAAATTATGTTGGTCATCCATATCCTAAATAAAGACACTACAATTAATTGTACACAATAGATAAAATCGTCTTTTTACTATTTTTCTAATATAATTTTAGTTTAATTATTTGTACTTATTTGTAAGATATATCTATAATCTATAATCTATATCTATAATATATTAAAAGTGTGAAGGACCTTAAAAATATCATTTGAACTTTTTGCCCTTCATTAAAATCTTTGCTTTAGACAAAATAGTCTTTTCACTATTTTTTCTTAATATTTAAGAGTTGAAAATTAATTAAATATATTTATGGTAAAATCTTTCCTTATTAAAAGTTATCATAATTAATGACAACCAATATTTATTTTATTAGTTTAAGAATTCTAAATTAACTAAATTTGATTTTAGGAAATTTAAAAAATCTATGAATCTACATCTACATCTACAAATTTGGAGTATAGTACGTGTTGTTACTATTTGTGATGTATATTATTTTATTTTTTTTGTATAGAATTAGAATTTAATTTTTTACAAAACTGTTTGTTATGTCTTCTTTATTTTTGAACTTCATTACAAACCATCTTAATAGATGAAATCATGTAATTTTTAATAATCAAAAGTTACACGTGCAAGGCACGTGCGGCTAAACTAGTATATTAAAAGTGTGAAGGGTCTTAAAAATATTGTTTGAACTATTTGCCTTTGATTAAAGACTTCGCAATAGATCAAATTGTCTTTTCACTATTTTTAAAAAATATTATTTTTTAAATTAAGAATTGAATTTAAGTTTTAATTGGAAAATTATGAGTTGAATTCAATTTAAAATTGGACTACTTTAGTTTAGGTACGTTTTAAAATTTTCTTACATTTTGGATTTATATAAAAGTTTATTTGGCAATACTTTATTTAATCATCAAGTAGAATTAAAAAAAAAAAAACAATAGAAGATTAGGTCACATGCCTTTCCCTTGAAATTAGGATTTGAATTTTTCTAAAAAGGAAAATTGTGGAGAAAATAAAACTTGTTTAAAATTAAATTGAATTCATGTCAAGTAGTCGTCCAGAAGGGGTAACAAAATTTTCAATGAAAGATTTCTTAGTTTATTTTTGTAAATAGGAAAAAAGCTATATAAAGGGTGATTTTATGAGAGTTACACGAAATTCTTGACAAGTAAATTTTTTGGGATATTATATTCAGTTCAATTTTTCACAGTTAACATATAAGCTCAATGTTTTTTTATATGTACTTGTGATGTGAGGTAAATTTTCTAGCGATTCTTCTTCAATTGTAATAGATGTTTTTGTACTTTTTTTTTTTATAAATAATTGCAAATTAAGATATTGTTTGTTATAGTGTTTGTTTATCATGTATTTACGATCATAGATGGTCGTAATTCAAACTTCTTTCAATGTGCAAAAAATTTTAGATTTCAATAGTAATATTGTAGTTCAAGAATACTTCAATCACACTTTATCGTTAGTTTTTCAATTTGAAGAGACAATGCAATACAAAGGACATGCTCTAATTTAATTCTAGATTTCTTTATTTACCAATTTTCGTTTAAGATTACCATTAAGATATAAATATCACTTCTTTAGTTTTTGTACAAATAATATCATGATTCAAAGCTAGACATGCTCCAAAAATATGCCGGAAAAAAATATTTCGTAAATTTCAAAGAAATTTTAACCATTGTTTCACTCAAATGGTGACATAATAAATAGCTATCTTCTTTATATTACGGCTTCAATCCAATAAAATTTGAGTTGTTAAATTTTTTCCTTATTAAAAATATGTAATATACCATACTGTTTGATCTAGGTAATATATTTTCCTTATTAACAATATGTAATATACCATATTCCTTATTAATATTTTAAGATTATTTAAAGTTCTTTTTGATCTAGGTAAGAAATTATATTATTTAGCACTTTTAAATCAAATAAAACTTTACCTTTTATAATTTTTTTTATAATTTTATTTAAATAATATTTATAGAAAACAAAAGAAAAAAGTAAGAAGTGACTTTAGAAAGGAATTAAAAGTGGTAAAATTTGAGGAAATTTTTTTGTAGATTTCCTCAAATTATTTATTACAGTATATTTTTTTGTTGGATATAAAATTGTTAATATATGTAAATCCTAATAATATATTTTTCACAACTACTAACCTAAAATACCCTCCTACGTATACAATGTAACAAAAACTCTTCCATCAAGAAATTCAAACACACAATTTATTATGTAGGATTGCATCCGAGAAGCTTACATGAAACAATATGCTCCTTCCAAGAATTAGTATAGTTTAAAATATAAAGTTTATTATAGTTCTTTTAATTAAATTAGATAAAAATTTGTAGCATTTAGCCCCTTATTATATTTTCTTTTCATGCAGCTAATACAGTGATCATTGAACCTTATCAAGTTATTCCTTGAGGTACAATTAATAACTACATAAGTCTCTTGTAACACCCCGTAAATTTTTTTCGTACACTTATCGCGATTTTATGGAGTCCTAAAGGCTTGTGTATGGGTTAAATTAAGTTTATGGTGTTCGGAAGTATCCCGTCAATAGTTGTATGTGTAGGTATTGGAATAAGATTTCCAACGATATAAAGTTTGCCCAAAATAGAGGAGTATTTCATATAAGCGAGCACATTCAAAATTTCAAAACGGTGGTCGGGAAGCCTGTGAACAGTAAATCTGCAGGAAAATTACTGCAGCTAGGCAATTATTTTTTGGATCAACTTTAGACGATCATAACTCCTTGTAAAAAAAGAACTGTATGAGCTGCTATATATCGACGAAAATCTCCGAGAGTCTTCTTTCCGATGAAATTGGTTTCATCCAAATCAAATGTCTGAGTAAGGAGCTACACCCGTTTTACTACAGCCTATAAAAAAAAAAACAGAATTGTGGGACAGATTTTTGGGTCAACTTTAAACGACCATAACTCCTTGTACAGGAATAACTGGGTGGTATAATTTATATGAAAATGAAAGCCCTTTTAATTATCTTTCCAATGCAATTGGTTTCACCCAAATCTAATACCGTAGAAAAGAGTTATGATCGATTTACTTCAGCCTGTCAAAACTGTCCGATGGGGACAGATTCGGATTTATTTAAATTTTTAGGGCAAAATGGTCATTTTCTATTACCTCTTGAACGAAAATTGGTCTTTATAAACCTACAGTTAGCCTCATATATATCTTATATCATCCAATTATTAAGAGAAGGTGAAACCCTAGCCTAATTTCAACTTCAAATATTTTGTAATTCAACCGTAGAAAATTCGAATTGGTTCCGTAGTTGTGTTCACCATCTCGAAAGCTTCGAGAAGCACCCCATGGTTATGTAAGGAGGATTCTAAATACAAGAGTTCATTGTTAAGGTATGAATATTATTTATTATTGATTCTTATCCATGAATAAGTATTGATAAAGGATTATGAGTATTGTCTTGATGTTGGAAGATAACCAGAAACATAGTTATGAATTGTTTTGTATAAATTGTTAGTAGTAAATTATGGAAGTTGTTGTATTGGATTATGGAGGATGAATTGTGGTGATATATTATTATATTAGTGGTTATGTATGCCTAGTGATCATGTTGGTATTGGATGGTGATTAAGAAGGGAAATAAAGGCTAAGAGTGATGTTGAGGGATATTTCATGAAAAGGCATGATATGTGAATGTAATAAGAGTATAAGAGGATGTATGTAGCACTCTTATTGATGAGTTAAAGGATTACTTCCTAGACATTATATGGTGAAGTTAATACCTAAATGGTAAGGTTTGGTTGCTAATACTAGTTTGCCACAAATGACTTATTGTAGATAAGTGTTCAAAGAGTACGGGAAGTCAAGTTGGACTTGTATTGAGGTGGTTATATCAAGGTATGTAAGACATACTCTATCTAATCTTTGGCATGAATAATGACCCATGGCACTCTCAAGTAAGCTTCCAACATTGTCCTAAGACACATGACACATAATAACATCATATGATCTTCGACACTACCAATTGAACTTGTTTTCACTTTTAAGATGTCCGGCTAGTCAAAAAATGGTCCATATACTATTGTTAACTCCGAAATGGTTTAATGAGGTATCCATGATTCTCTACTTCATTTTCATGATATTGATTACCTATTTACATGTTTTTCCTATTGAGGTATCATGGTTTCAAGTTCCATAAGGTGCGACCACAAAGTAACCAATCTCAAAGATTAATTGAATTAAGAAATGGAATGTCTGTATTTTAAATTGATGATATGATGTATTGTATTAGTACCACTGATCAGTTGGCCATTGTATTATAAAGATTATGTATATATGCTATTCCAGGGGTGGTCCCTGATGTATTGTATTAGTACCACTGATTAGTTGGCCATTGTATGACATATGTTATGTATTGCTAAGGGTTACGGGAAGTAATGATATGAAAGTAATGTGCAGGTATCCCATCAGCTCTTTTAAGTGTGGTCTACTCATACTGTTTATTCACTGGTATCTGGGTTCTGTTGATCTTTTGTATCTCATCTTGATACTCACTGCCTTACATACTCAGTACATATTTCCGTACTGACGTCCCTCACGGGGGACCTGTATTCATGCCTGCAGGAACAGGTACTTCATGTCGTACACCTCCGCAGTAAGAGCTAGGACATTCTGTTGTTAGTGGTGAGCTCCAGTTGTTTCGGGGCATCCCAAGTCGTTTCTATATGTATTTTTGGTATTTGTATAAAAGTCTTTTGTGGGCGGGAGTTTGTCCCGACCCTAACTCAGTTGTGTATCTATGTAGAGGCTTTTGTAGACATATTGTACAACCATAGGAGTGTTTGGTTGATAGACGTGATGGCCCTGACGACCAATTACTGTTCATATATATATTTATGCGTGTCTGCTGGGCTGATACGGGTACTGTTTTCTTCTATTTACAACGAAGTGCTGCCCAAATTTCTAATTTTCATAAGTAATGTAAATGTGAAAGTATAGTTATGAACGGGTTCTCCCGGTCCTCCTCGGCTACGGGTGCCAGTCCACTCCAATGGGATTTGGGGTATGACAGAAGTGGTATCAGAGAAGTTCGTCCTAGTGAGTCTACAAAGTCGTGTCTACGTAGAATCTCATTTATCGGTGTGTTGTGCACCACATCTATAAACAGGAGGCTATTGGACATTTAGGGATTGTTTCCACTCTCCATTTCTTAGATCGTGCAATAGAGCCCATATTAGAGATAAAGTCATAATCGATCGCTTAATCCAATTGTTTTTTATTTATTTATTATAGTAACGATGCCGGTTACAAGGAGAAAGAATAAGTGGAAGCGAGTGGATGTAGTGGCCGGAGAAGGTACTAGTAAGTCACCACCGGCACAAGCTGAACAAAGTGAGTCTCAAACCGAGCATATATCAGGAGCTTATTCTCCTCCGGAAGGGCCATCTATTAATGCTGTTGATCGAGATTTGAGGGATGCAGTACAACTTCTGACGCGTATAGTTGCCGGTCAAGTTCAAGGGCAAGCTATTCCTACCACGGGTTCTAGAGGTACAGATAGAGCAGCTAGCCTTCGAACATAGGATTTTCTGAAACTAGATCCTCCTACTTTTACCGGATCAAATATTAACGAAGAACCACAGGACTTTGTCGATCAAACCCAAAGGGCTCAAGAAATTATGCACATATTCGGTAAAGAGATGGTTGAGCTAGCAGCATATAGACTGAAAGGAGATGCTATATTGTGGTAAGAGGATTGGAAACAATCTAGGGGTATTGATGCACCTCCAACTACGTGGGGAGAGTTCAAAGATGCATTTATTGATCATTATCTTCCATTTGAGACTCGTCAGGCCCGTGCAGATCAATTCTTAAATCTTCGTCAGGGTAATATGAGTGTAAGGGAGTATAATCTTCGATTTAACTCCTTGTCTCGACATGCTTCTAATGTGGTAGCTACTATGGATGACAGAGTTTATCACTATGTGGATAGATTGGAACCATACTTGGTTAGAGATTGTACCATTGCTGCTTTGAACAAGGACATGGATATAGAGAGAATACAAGCTTTCACTCAGAAGATGGAAGATCAGAGGCAAAGAAGAAGAACCCAGGAATCAGAAAAAGGATATTCTAAGTGGGCCAGAGCTATAAGGTAGTTTATGACATCTCAGGGAGGTTTTAGTCCTTCGTTCTCTCATAGATTGCCTAGCCCGTTATCTTCTTATCCTGCAATTAATGCTCCACCGCAATTTCAAAGGTTCAGAGGTAATCAGTTCGGGCAAAGCAGTGAAAATCAGAGTTCGCAAACAGTGGGGTATCAAGGGCAAGGGAGTATGAGTCAATTGAGACCTCCACGACACCCATGCCCCATATGTAGAAGATTTCACTTTGGAGAATGTCGGCTTGGAACGAACAATTGCTTTTGGTATGGTAGGCCGGGGCATATGGCTAGAGATTGCCCACACAGGACCACAGGTGGTATAACACGACCTACCGGATCAGCTGTTGCGTCATCATCGGTGCCTCCTTTGAGTAGGGGTGCACAACCTATAGGTCACGGTAGAGGTGATAGAGGAGCAGCTAGTTCTAGAGCAGCTCAGAACCATGTGTATGCCCTAGCAGATCGGCAGAATTTAGAGGCTTCTCCAGACGTGGTTACAGGTACGTTGTCCATCTTTGCATTTGATGTGTATGCCTTAATTGATCCTGGTTCTACATTATCGTATGCTACTCCTTTGGTTGCGGGAAGGTTCGGGAGAACACCCGAATTATTAGCTAAGCCATTTGAAGTATCAACGCCAGTGGGGGAATCTCTTATAGCTAGGAATGTTTATCAAAATTGTGTTGTGAATATTTGTGGTCGTGATACGATGGCCGATCTTGTTGAGTTAGAAATGGTAGATTTTGATGTTATTATAGGCATAGATTGGTTAGCGTCTTGTTATGCTACAGTAGATTGCCATTCTAAGAAGGTGTATTTCCATTTCCCAAATGAGGCAGTCCTTGAATGGAAGGGTAATGTTGGCGCACCGAGAGGTAGATTTATTTCTTACTTTAAGGCAAGAAAAATAATTTCCAAGGGGTACATATACCATTTGGTTAGAGTAAGGGATACAGAGGCAGAGCCGCCAACTTTTCAGACCGTTCTAGTTGTGAATGAATTTCCTGATGTATTTCCTGAAGAACTACCAGGTTTACCTCCTAAACGAGAAGTGGTGTTTGGTATTGATATGTTCCCAGACACACAGCCAATCTCAATTCCTCCTTATAGAATGGCACCATCAGAGTTGCGAGAATTGAAAGAGCAACTGAAAGACTTGCTAGAGAAGGGATTCATCAGGCCTAGTATATCCCCTTGGGAAGCACCAGTATTGTTTGTGCGTAAGAAAGATGGTTCGCTGAGGATGTGTATTGACTATCGACAATTGAATAAGGTGACTATCAAGAATAAATACCCTCTTCCCCCAATTGATGATTTATTTGACCAGTTGCAGGGTGCCCAGTGTTTTTCCAAGATTGACTTGAGATCAGGCTATCATCAAGTTAGAGCCAAGGATAAAGATATACCCAAGACAGCTTTCCGAACATGGTATGGTCATTATGAATTCCTGGTTATGTCATTCGGGCTGACAAATGCACCCGCAGTTTTTATGGATCTGATGAATAGGCTGTTTAAGCCGTTTCTAGATGTGTTCGTGATAGTTTGCATAGATGATATTCTGGTCTACTCTAGATCAGAAGAGGACCATGTTAATCACTTAAGGCAGGCGTTACAGATTCTTCATGATCGTAAGTTGTATGCGAAGTTTCCTAAATGTGAGTTTTGGCTCAAGTCAGCAGCATTTTTGGGCCATATTGTATCCAGTGAAGGCATAAAAGTTAACACTCAGAAGATTGATGCTGTGAAGAATTGGCCAAGACCCACGACGCCTACGGAGATTCGTAGTTTCCTCGGGTTGGCAGGTTATTATAGAAGGTTTGTTGAAGGTTTTTCTTCTATTTCTGCACCCTTGACTAAGTTGACGCATAAAGCCTCCAAGTTTCAATGGAATGATGCCTGTGGAAAGAGTTTCCAAGATCTGAAGAGCAAGTTGACTTCTACACCGGTATTGGTACTTCCTGAAGGCACAAAAGGGTATGCAGTGTACTGTGATGCTTCGAGAATTGGCTTAGGATGCGTATTAATGCAACATGGTAGAGTAATATCCTATGGCTCTAGACAGTTGCGACCACATGAGAGGAATTATCCCACACATGATCTTAAGCTAGTTTTAGTTGTATTTGATTTGAAGATATGGCACCACTATTTATATGGGGTTCATGTTGACATATATACCGATCATAAGATCCTGCAATATATCTTCAGTCAGAAAGATCTAAACATGAGGCAGCGGAGATGGCTTGAATTATTGAAAGATTACGATGTTGATATCTTGTACCATCTAGGAAAAACGAATGTGGTAGCGGATGCACTGAGTCGTAAGTCTAAAATGGCATCTATAGAAAAGCAGGGGATGATTAAGGATCTTCACCAACTAGCTAATTTGGGAGTTCGACTTCTCAAAACTCCAGATGAAGAGGTTATTGTACGTAATGCAGCGGAATCTTCATTGATAGCTGAAGTGAAAGAGAAGCAGTATGCAAATCCAATTTTATTGCAGCTTAAGGAGGATGTGTAGAGTGGCACGAAAAAGGCATTTGAGCTTACGCGAGAAGGAGTGCTTCAGTGTCAGAATCGTTTATGCGTACCTGATGTAGTTGAGCTAAGAAAGAGAATTATGACGGAAGCACACTGTTCAAGGTATTCCATCCATCCAGGGTAGACTAAGATGTATCAAGATTTGAAAGCAATATATTGGTGGAATGACATGAAGAAGAATATTGCCGAATTTGTAGCTGAATGTCCGAATCATCAAAGAGTCAAAGTAGAACACCAGAAACCCGGTGGTTACATGCAATGTATAGATCTTCCATTCTGGAAGTGGGACAAGATCAATATGGATTTCATCATGGGTTTGCCTCGTATATATCGGAAGTTTGATTCCATATGGGTGATCATTGATAGGCTTACCAAATTTGCGCACTTCTTACCAGTTAAGACAACTTATACGGCAGAAGAGTATGCGAAGTTGTATATTAAGGAGATCGTTCGGTTACATGGAGTTCTAATTTCCATTATATCCGATCGAGGAGCCCAATTTACCGCGAATTTATGGAAGTCTTTTCAAAGGAGTTTGGGGACACAAGTAAATCTAAGTACGACTTTTCATCCTCAAATGGACGGACAAGCAGAACGTACCATCCAGACACTTGAAGATATGCTACGAGCATGTGTGTTAGATTTCAAAGGCAACTGGGATGATCACCTACCTCTTATCGAGTTTGCCTACAATAATAGCTATCATTCAAGTATCAAAATGGCACCATATGAAGCATTGTATGGAAAAAAGTGTAGATCGCCAATAGGATGGTTTGAAGCAGGTGATGCGGTCTTGTTTGGACCGAATCTTGTTTATCAAGCAATGAAGAAGGTTAAAGTGATCCAACAACGGCTTGAAACAGCTCAAAGTCGACACAAATCTTATGCGGATGTTAGAATAAGAGGACTTGAGTTTTGTATCGATGATTGGGTATTCTTGAAAGTATCACCAATGAAAGGAGTGATGAGGTTTGGCAAGAAAGGAAAGTTAAGTCCACAATACATAGGTCCGTACAAATCATTCAAAGATTTGGACAAGTTGCTTATGAGTTAGAGCTACCTCAAGAGCTCTCAGCAGTTCATCCCGTATTTCATGTTTCGATGCTTCGCAAGTACATCGGAGATCCATCGCACATCACTACTATGGAAGATGTACAAGTTACAGAAGATCTCACTTTTGAAGAAATGCCTATTGCTATTCTTGATCGCCAAATTAAAAAGATAAGGAATAAAGATATAGCATCGGTAAAAGTACTTTGGAGGAATCAACAAGTTGAGGAGATCACATGGGAAGCCGAGGAAGCGATGAAGATTAAGTACCCTTACCTATTCAACGATGAGGAGGAAGTTCATGAGACGGAAGAAGAACAATAACAAGTGTTTATTTTTATGCAAGTATGTTATGATGATGAATATGTTAATTGTAAGCTTGGACATGTCTTAATTGAGTAACTATGCTAACATTATAGGACGAATGTTCTTAAGGGGGGAGAATGTAATACCCCGTAAATTTTTTTCGTACACTTATCGCGATTATATGGAGTCCTAAAGGCTTGCGTGTGGGTTAAATTAAGTTTATGGTGTTCGGAAGTATCCCGTCAATAGTTTTATGTGTAGGTATTGGAATAAGCTTTGCAACGATATAAAGTTTGCCCAAAACAGAGGAGTATTTCATATAAGCGAGCACATTCGAAATTTCAAAGCGGTGGCCGGGAAGCCTGTGAACAGTAAATCTGCAGGAAAATTACTGCAGCTAGGCAATTATTTGTTGGATCAACTTTAGACGATCATAACTCCTTGTACAAAAATAACTGTATGAGCTGCTATATATAGACGAAAATCTCCGAGAGTCTTCTTTCCTATGAAGTTGGTTTCATCCAAATCCAATGTCTGAGTAAGGAGCTACACCCGTTTTACTACAGCCTATAAAAAAAAACAGAATTGTGGGACAGATTTTTGGGTCAACTTTAAACGACCATAACTCCTTGTACAGGAATAACTGGGTGGTATACTTTATATGAAAATGAAATCCCTTTTAATTATCTTTTCAATGCAATTGGTTTCACCCAAATCCGATACCGGAGCAAAGAGTTATGATCGATTTACTTCAGCCTGTCAAAACTGTCCGCTGGGGACAGATTCGGATTTATTTAAATTTTTAGGGCAAAATGGTCATTTTCTATTACCTCTTGGACGAAAATTGGTCTTTCTAAACCTACATTTAGCCTCATATATATCTTATATCATCCGATTATTAAGAGAAGGTGAAACCCTAGCCTAATTTCAACTTCAAATATTTTGTAATTCAACCGTAGAAAATTCGAATTGGTTCCGTAGTTGTGTTCACCATCTCGAAAGCTTCGAGAAGCACCCCATGGTTATGTAAGGAGGATTCTAAATACAAGAGTTCATTGTTAAGGTATGAATATTGTTTATTATTGATTCTTATCCATGAATAAATATTGATAAAGGATTATGAGTATTGTCTTGATGTTGGAAGATAACCAGAAACATAGTTATGAATTGTTTTGTATAAATTGTTAGTAGTAAATTATGGAAGTTGTTGTATTGGATTATGGAGGATGAATTGTGGTGATATATCATTATATTAGTGGTTATGTATGCCTAGTGATCATGTTGGTATTGGATGGTGATTAAGAAGGGAAACAAAGGCTAAGAGTGATGTTGAGGGACATTTCATGAAAAGCCATGATATGTGAATGTAATAAGAGTATAAGAGGATGTATGTAGCACTCTTATTGATGAGTTAAAGGATTAATTCCTAGACATTATCTGGTGAAGTTAATACCTAAATGGTAAGTTTTGGTTGCTAATACTAGTTTGCCACAAATGACTTGCTGTAGATAAGTGTTCGAAGAGTACGGTAAGTCAAGTTGTACTTGTATTGAGGTGGTTATATCAAGGTATGTAAGACATACTCTATCCAATCTTTGGCATGAATAATGACCCATGACACTCTCAAGTAAGCTTCCAACATTGTCCTACGACACATGACACATAATAACATCATATGATCTTCGACACTACCAATTGAACTTGTTTTCACTTTTAAGATGTCCGGCTAGTCAAAAAAATGTCCATATACTATTGTTAACTCCGAAATGGTTTAATGAGGTATCCATGATTCTCTACTTCATTTTCATGATATTGATTACCTATTTACATGTTTTTTCTATTGAGGTATCATGGTTTCAAGATCCATAAGGTGTGACCACAAAGTAACCAATCTCAAAGATTAATTGAATTAAGAAATGGAATGTCTGTATTTTAAATTGATGATATGATGTATTGTATTAGTACCACTGATCAGTTGACCATTGTATTATAAAGATTATGTATATATGCTCTTCCAGGGGTGGTCCCTGATGTATTGTATTAGTACCACTGATCAGTTGGCCATTGTATGACATATGTTATGTATTGCTAAGGGTTACGGGAAGTAATGATATGAAAGTAATGTGCAGGTATCCCATCAGCTCTTTTAAGTGTGGTCTACTCATACTGTTTATTCACTGGTATCTGGGTTCTGTTGATCTTTTGTATCTCATCTTGATACTCACTGCCTTACATACTCAGTATATATTTCCGTACTGACGTCCCTCACGGGGGACCTGTATTCATGCCTGCAGGAACATGTACTTCAGGTCGTACACCTCCGCAGTAAGAGCCAGGACATTCTGTTGTTAGTGGTGAGCTCCAGTTGTTTCGGGGCATCCCAATTCGTTTCTATATGTATTTTTGGTATTTGTATAAAAGTCTTTTGTGGGCGGGAGTTTGTCCCGACCCTAACTCAGTTGTGTATCTATGTAGAGGCTTTTGTAGACATATTGTACAGCCATAGGAGTGTTTGGTTGATAGACGTGATGGCCCTGACGGCCAATTACTGTTCATATATATATTTATGCGTGTCTGCTGGGCTGATACGGGTACTGTTTTCTTCTATTTACAACGAAGTGCTGCCCAAATTTCTAATTTTCATAAGTAATGTAAATGTGAAAGTATAGGTTATGAACGGGTTCTCCCGGGCCTCCTCGGCTATGGGTGCCAGTCCGCTCCAATGGGATTTGGGGTATGACATCTCTTTTCATTAATTTTATTTTTAAAACTTTCTTTATTTATTTTGCCAATTAGACCTAGGATTGAATTCCCAATCATCAAAAATCAAATTGTCGAATCAAATTGAAGTTCTATGAGAGATCTCAATTATCTTTGTTTACTCTGTTTTTATGTTCTCTTGTTTCTGTTTCTGAACTAGAAATTTGTTGTTTACTATTAGTTTGATGTTGAAATATTAATTTTCTATTTACTATTAGCTTGTTCTTATGATGGAAAATATGAATAATGAGGTTGTGTTGAACAAAGCATATACGTTCCTACATTTTTACATTTATTTTTAGTCAAGAGTCTATTGAAAATACTCTTCTTAACCTCGCAATGAAAGAGGTAAGATCTGCGTATATTGAATCCTTTTTGTACTCGTGAAATTATGTTAAGTATATCATCGTTATTGGAGTATATCATGATATCATAACATATGAATTTTAATCTTGAATTATTATTTTTACACAGATTGTGGAAGGTAGAAATCAAGACTAGTTGCTACAAAAATGCTTTTGCAATGATATTTTGAGAAGAAACTTCCATTTTATTATCTTTGTTTTGTTAATGTTTAGTATATCTAAGTTAGACTTTCAAGTTGGATGAATTTTGGTCAATGTTGATTTTTATTTAAATGTATCTAGTGAGATATCATCTCATGAATGTCATTTTGGTTGTTCTTAATTAATATATGATAGTGTTTTAAGTTTTTTCTTTCTACAATCTTACTTCTTTTAGTATTTTTTAAAAAAAGATTGTATAATGCTCTTTATAATGAAGTTTAAGATATTTATATATGATTTTAGTTTCAAATTATGAAAGATAACTAGCTAAATACAAATGGTTGTGATTAGTGACGAAACATTTTATCCGTAAAAGTTTTACTTTTACTTTTTAAAACCATCACATATTTGTCATCAAATTCAGCATTTAGTGACAAGAGTAAATTTTGTCCCTAAATAGCCATTTATTACCTACAAATTAATTTTGTATTTTGTGACAATTGTTATCGTCACTAATTATGCCACATTCTACTGACAATATTATTTCGTAGGTAAAAAAAAAATATTTTTAGTGACGACGTGATCACTTTCAGCTACAAAATGATAAGAAAGTAATGTTGTCACTAATTTATACATTTAGAGAGAAATAGAGAATGTGTATGTAAAAGATAGTATTTAGTGACGAAATATTTTTTGTTCCACGATGAAATACATAGAAGATTAGGAACATATTAATTCATCACTAATTCAAATAAACAATTAGCGACACATCATTCTCGACGGCATTATAACTTCTTTAGTGACAAAAAAAATACTATTACCTACAAAAAATATAATTTCTATGATCAATAAGATCGTCATAAATATTATGCATTCGGAGACAACAAATATTTTGTAGTTAATTGAAGGCTATTTAGTGATGAAACACTAAGTCGTCTCAATATACATTTAGTGACCCATAATTTAGGGACGAACGAGTGCCAGCTATAGTTTTGCCACGAAAGATGTTTTGTGATGAAATATAATTTTTTCGTGACAAAATATTTCGTCACTGATAATTGAATTTGTTGTAGTGAAATTTTGCCTTTGCCTCTGGATCAATTGAATTGATACCTTGCTTGCAACGCTCCTTCAACAACTGTCTCGTTCCTCATCATTCTTCTTTGTTCCTGTTCTTGCAAGGTGTTCAAAAGTTCCACCAAAGTAATATTTGATAGATCTTTTGTATTCTTCAATGAAGAAATTATTGTTGCTTCAAACTTTTCAAGTAAAGTAACAAGAATTTTCTACGCAATCCCTGTACTTGAAACTTCACCACCAAGCAACTTTAACTTATTGGCCAGTCTGATAAGTTTATTTGAGTATTTTTTAATTGTCTAAAATTTATTCTGTGTGTGTGCTTTTTGTGTTATATATGGAGTAGCACATTGTGAGAGAGTGGGATTGAGGTGTGGGAGAGACGTGGGTTGTGGGGATATTGGATAGTTTTAGGTTTCTTTTTTTTTTTTTTTTTTTTTAATTAATATTTTAAACAAAATAAAAAATAATAAAATCTATTTAAAATTTAAAAAAATACAAAATAAGTTAATTGGCTAGTCTTTGGAATATGACTAAGAAATATTAATATCACATTCTTTATTAAAGTTGAAAGAAGAAAACAAATATAATTTAGAAGAAAGAAAAAAAAAATTCTTTTTTTTTCTAAAAAGAAATAAGCAAATAAATAAATGATAAAATGAAAACTTATTTAAAAATGTGACTATTTTTTATAGTTTTTCAAAAATTTTAACGAACCTCAAAAATAAGATAAATTTAAAATGCCTAAAAATGAAAAAAATTAATAGAGCATAAAAATGGTATAAAAATATTAAATTTGGGTCAAAAATTAGATGTTTACAATTATATTAAGACATTTCAATCCTCTCTTTACAAAATATCATTTGTCCCTCTCGAACACATTCCTCTTAATTCAATATATCAAGTGAGATGGTCAAATTAATGAAGTTCAGAACCTTATTCCAATTGAACTAGCCCATATCCTACTGTCACATGGCCCAGTAATCATTTTCAAAAAAAAAAAAAATGGATTTAGGTAACTAATAAAAAGAGAAGAGATCCTATATAGTTTAGTCAAGATAAGTCGTGATGTTATGTAATTTTTCCTTATTCTATATGATGGTATTTGTTTAAAACCTACTCATTTGATTATTGTGATACAATAGCGTTGATAAAAGAAAATACATTAAAGTAACAGTTATAAAGACAGAAATACATCACATATTAAAATGTAAATAGTTTAATGAATTAAAATTATTTTAATTTTTAAAATTTTATATATATACTAAAGCCACAAAAGTGTTAAAATTGGGGAGTATTGTTTTAATTTTGTTCCATTTTCACCATCTTCTTTTTCTCCAATTTTCAAACGCATGAAATTCATGTTAAATCATACCTATATGTATATCCTTACTAGTCTATACATTAATTACTTATTATTTGTCTATAAATTTATGACCTAAGAAATTTAGTATTCCAAATGTATGATTTATCTATTAATTTCCAAATTGATTGACCACATTTTTGCCCATGTATCTAATAACTACATGAGATCACATAAAATAACCGTTATAATTTGATTTTAAAGTTTATCATAATTAACTTCCATAAAATTCATGCATTAAAATGTTTACATGCACCATAAGATACATGAAAATTGAACACATCAAACTTTTTATTAAAAATAATAAATTGTGCATAAACTAATGACAAATTTCAGCTCACGATTTTTAAAAATTATTATTAGTATTTTACCATAGAACCATAGCGAAGTTTTTCTTAATATATTTGTAAGGTAGAGAAACACTTTTTTACTTTTTTTTGGAATTAAATAATGTAAATTTATTTTAGTCCTTCAAAGAAATATTAACTTGCGTACAAGCTAATTCTCTTGATAAAAAATAAATAATACAAGTAACCATTCTTTTAGAGGTAAATTTAAAGTACATTTTTTTCAACTACAATTTCACTGATGAAAGTGTTATTAACAATTTTACTTTACTCATCTTTTATGTTTTTATACAAACTTAACTTATAATATCACAACCCGATCAATAGACAAATGCTCCACAAATATCAAAATTCGGTTAGACTCGCAAACATCTTCAAATTATTTATTAGTTCTTTTTTATTTGAGCAACACATGTGCAAGTGTATACATTATAAATTCTCAATGAAGAAAATTCAGATGAATCCTTGTGGCACGATAACATTGTCCCTGATCGTGAAGAACCAAAAATTGTATTGGTTTCAACTAATTAAATGTATCAATATTGTAAATATTTGGGTAGTAAATTCTGTCCAAATATGTTGAATCATCAATGTCTCCTTCTAGGCTCAAGCTATGCAAACAAATGTATAATCTTCCATATTAATTAGAGAATATCTTCAAATTTGTATATAACATACCCATTCCAAGCAACAAAAGAACATAGAATTCTACATCTACCATATTTTTCCATCTTGTTTGCATATTTGTTGCATCCAAGAAAGCCAAAAAAAAAGAAAAAGAAGAAAAAATGACAAGAAAGAAAGTGAAGTTAGCCTTCATCACCAATGACTCGGCAAGAAAAGCAACATTCAAGAAAAGAAAGAAGGGTCTGATGAAGAAGGTGAGTGAATTGAGCACCCTTTGTGGGATTGATGCTTGTGCTATTATTTACAGTCCTTATGACAACTCACCAGAAGTGTGGCCAAACACCATGGGAGCTCAGCGTGTGCTCGCGGAGTTCAAGAGGATGCCTGAGATGGAACAGGGGAAGAAGATGATGAATCAAGAGAGCTTCTTGAGGCAGAGGATTGCGAAAGCAAACGAGCAACTGAAGAAACAGAGCAAGGAGAATAGAGAGAAGGAAATGACTGAAATTATGTACCAAGGCTTGACTGAAAAAGGACTACAACATTTGAATTTGGGTGATTTGAATGATCTTGGATGGGTTATTGATCAGAATTTGAAGGAGATTTACAAGAGTATTGAGGCAGTTAAAAAGGGGGCTTTGACTTCTTATACTGCTGCAGCAGCAAAATCACACGCGGTTGTTGCTCCACCAGTGGAGCAGGAGCCTGCGGTGGTGGAATTGGGATTGGATGGCATGCAGAGGACGCAAGCAGAGTGGTTTATTGATTGGATGAATAGCAACACGAGTGATCAGCAGATTGATTTTGGACATGGAGATAAGATGGTTCTGCCCAATTATAATGATAACCACAGTGCTAATATGTGGCCTAATGATTTCTATCCTTAGATTTATTTTTCATGTTATATGATCTCTTTGGCTTGGTGCTTCGTTTCTGGATTTTTATTGTTGTTGTTTTCTAAATCAGATTGATCAATTTGCACTTGGTTATTTTTTGTTCTCTAATTAATGGATATACTTTCTACGTAGAGTCTAAGGCGTGATTTTCCCCCTAATATTTTAATGGTTACATAGATTGTCTGGATTTTTGTCGAAAAAATTCACCAATTATTGATATTCTTGCACCAATAAATGACTGTCCATGCACTTTGCCCTATTTTTCGTGGTCATATTTCTTTATTACTTGAGGACATTAATACTAGTCGGAAGCCATTGAAGTATGTACAGATTCGTAGGGAGGAAAAGTAACGTATCAACTCTATGTATCATTCTAAAAAAAATAATTTCTACATAAGTTCACTGCATTACTATGAAATCTTGGAGATAATGATGAATAACTAAAGACAACTTTAATTATATTAACGAGCCTGATTTGATGATCATAAATTCGAAGGATCGTACCTAATTTAATTATTTATTTAAGCCTGTCTTAAAGTTTTCAACTTGAACATGTCTAACATATCTCAAACTCGAATGCAGCTTCTAATTGAGCAGATAATAAGCTTTATAGAATGGACTTGTTATTTTATACAGTACGCCTACTATAGTTTTAAAACCCTTTTCGGTCTTCTTATTACATGGTTTTTATTTTCCTTCTCTTATTTTGATGCTTCACATAGATTGCATTTAGCATTAAAAAAATAATACTAATAAAAAGCGTGTTTTGACAGTTTCAATTTTTTCACGCTTGTTACACAAAAGTACTCATACATGTAAATTAAATAAAATGCTCACACTAATTCTCTTGACGGGGTGGTACTATTAACAATTTCATAAGTTAATTGCCTAGTGGTTCGAATTCTCCATTGAGTTTTAATGCAGAATACACTTCTATAAAATAATTAGTATAAGATAGGCACAAAGTCATGTTCAAACATGACCATGGAATACCACTAAACCGTGGAAGAGTGACAAGTAATTCTTAATAAGAGGTGTGGAGTTCGAGTCATGGGTATGAAATCATCTTTGGTAGGGAGCGTCTTATCCTTAAAATAAATTTTTTGAAGCGAATCCAACTTGATTGAGCCCCGTGCATCTCGAATATAGGATAAAAAACAAACAAAATGAGTATATGTTGTAATTAAGAGCCCAACAGATAGGCCACAACACAAAAAAAATTTGTTAATCAAACAGTATTATTGTCACACCCTTGTTTATCAAAATAAAAAAAAATCTATTTAAAACTAAAAAAATACAAAATAAGTTAATTGGCTAGTCTTAGGAATATAACTAAGAAATAGTAATATCACATTCTTTATTAAAGTTGAAAGAAGAAAACAAATATAATTTAGAAAAAAGAAAAAAAAATCTTTTTTTTTCTAAAAATAAATAAGCAAATAAATAAACGATAAAATGAAAACTTATTTAAAAATGTGACTATTTTTTGTAGTTTTTCAAAAATTTTAACGAACCTCAAAATAAAATAAACTTAATATTCTTAAAAATGAAAAAAAAATAATCGAGGATAAAAATGATATAAAAATATTAGGTTTTGGTCAAAAATTAGGTGTTTACAATTATATTAAGACATTCAAATCCTCTCTTTACAAAATATCATTTGTCCCTCTCGAACACATTCCTCTTAATTCAATATATCAAGTGAGATGGTCAAATTAGTAAAGTTCAGAACCTTATTCCAATTGAACTAGCCCATATCCTACTGTCACATGACCAGTAATCATTTTCAAAAAAACAAAAATGGATTTAGGTAACTAATAAAAAAAGTAGAGATCTTATATAGTTTCGTAAAGATAAGTCGTGATGTTATGTAATTTTCCCTTATTCTATATGATGGTATTTGTTTAAAACCTACTCATTTGATTATTGTGATACAATAGCGTTGATAAAGGAAAATACATTAAAGTAACAGTTACAAAGACAGAAATACATCACATATTAAAATGTAAATAGTTTAATGAATTAAAATTATTTAAATTTTTAAAATTTTATATATATACTAAAGCCACAAAAGTGTTAAGTATATAAATTAAAACTGGGGAGTATTGTTTTAATTTTGTTCCATTTTCACCATCTTCTTTTTCTCCAATTTTCAAACGCATGAAATTCATGTTAAATCATACCTATATGTATATCCTTATTAGTCTATACATTAATTACTTATTATTTGTCTATAAATTTATGACCTAAGAAATTTAATGTTCCAAATGTATGATTTATCTATTAATTTCCAAATTGATTGACCACATTTTTGTCCATGTATCTAATAACTACATGAGATCACATAAAATAACCGTTATAATTTGATTTTAAAGTTTATCATTATTAACTTTCATAAAATTCCTGCATTAAAATGTTTAGATGCACCATAAGATACATGAAAATTGAACACATCAAACTTTTTATTAAAAATAATAAATTGTGCATAAACTAATGACAAATTTCAGCTCACGATTTTTAAAAATTATTATTAGTATTTTACCATAGAACCATAGCGAAGTTTTTCTTAATATATTTGTAAGGTAGAGAAACACTTTTTTACTTTTTTTTTGGCATTAAATAATGTAAATTTATTTCAGTCCTTCAAAGAAATATTAACTTGCGTACAAGCTAATTCTCTTGATAAAAAATAAATAATACAAGTAACCATTCTTTTAGAGGTAAATTTAAAGTACATTTTTTTCAACTACAATTTCACTGATGAAAGTGTTATTAACAATTTTACTTTACTCATCTTTTATGTTTTTATACAAACTTAACTTATAATATCACAACCCGATCAATAGACAAATGCTCCACAAATATCAAAATTCGGTTAGACTCGCAAACATCTTCAAATTATTTATTAGTTCTTTTTTATTTGAGCAACACATGTGCAAGTATATACATTATAAATTCTCAATGAAGAAAATTCAGATGAATCCTTGTGGCACGATAATATTGTCCCTGATCGTGAAGAACCAAAAATTGTATTGGTTTCAACTAATTAAATGTATCAATATTGTAAATATTTGGGTAGTAAATTCTATCCAAATATGTTGAATCATCAATGTCTCCTTCCAGGCTCCAACTATGCAAACAAATGTATAATCTTCCATATTAATTAGAGAATATCTTCAAATATGTATATAACATTCCCATTCCAAGCAACAAAAGAACATAGAATTCTACATCTACCATATTTTTCCATCTTGTTTGCATATTTGTTGCATCCAAGAAAGCCCAAAAAAAGAAAGAAAAAATGACAAGAAAGAAAGTGAAGTTAGCCTTCATCACCAATGACTCGGCAAGAAAAGCAACATTCAAGAATAGGAAGAAGGCTCTGATGAAGAAGGTGAGTGAATTGAGCACCCTTTGTGGGATTGATGCTTGTGCTATTATTTACAATCCTTATGACAACTCACCAGAAGTGTGGCCAAACACCATGGGAGCTCAGCGTGTGCTCGCGGAGTTCAAGAGGATGCCTGAGATGGAACAGCGCAAGAAGATGATGAATCAAGAGAGCTTCTTTAGGCAGAGTATTGCGAAAGCAAACGAGCAACTGAAGAAACAAAGCAAGGAGAATAGAGAGAAGAAAATGACTGAAATTATGTAC
Source organism: Capsicum baccatum var. pendulum (assembly GCA_030864225.1). Classification (NCBI taxonomy): domain Eukaryota; kingdom Viridiplantae; phylum Streptophyta; class Magnoliopsida; order Solanales; family Solanaceae; genus Capsicum; species Capsicum baccatum. The sequence goes on from CM061554.1 coordinate 46,944,954, forward strand.
CAAGGCTTGACTGGAAAAGGACTACAACATTTGAATTTGGGTGATTTGAATGATCTTGGATGGGTTATTGATGAGAAATTGAAGGAGATTTACAAGAGCATTGAGGCGGTTAAAAAGGGGGCTTTGACTTCTTATACTGCTGTAGCAGCAAAATCACACGCGGTTGTTGCTCCACCAGTGGAGCAGGAGCCTGCGGTGGTGGAATTGGGATTGGATGGCATGCAGAGGACGCAAGCAGAGTGGTTTACTGATTGGATGAATAGCAACACAAGTGATCAGCAGATTGATTTTGGACATGGAGATGATATGATTCTGCCCAATTATAATGATAACCACAGTGCTAATATGTGGCCTAATGATTTCTATCCTTAGATTTATTTTTCATGTTATATGATCTCTTTGGCTTGGTGCTTCGTTTCTGGATTTTTATTGTTGTTATTTTCTGAATCAGATTGATCAATTTGCACTTGGTTATTTTTTGTTCTCTAATTAATGGATGTACTTTCTACGTAGAGTCTAAGGCGTGATTTTCCCCCTAATATTTTAATGGTTACATAGATTGTCTGGATTTTTGTCGAAAAAATTCACCAATTATTGATATTCTTGCACCAATAAATGACTGTCCATGCACTTTGCCCTATTTTTCGTGGTCATATTTCTTTATTACTTGAGGACATTAATACTAGTCGGAAGCCATTGAAGTATGTACAGATTCGTAGGGAGGAAAAGTAACGTATCAAGCTCTATGTATCATTCTAAAAAAAATAATCTCTACATAAGTTCACTGCATTACTATGAAATCTTGGAGATAATGATGAATAACTAAAGACAACTTTAAATATATTAACGAGCGTGATTTGATGATCATAAATTCGAAGGATCGTACCTAATTTAATTATTTATTTAAGCCTGTCTTAAAGTTTTCAACTTGAACATGTCTAACATATCTCAAACTCGAATGCAGCTTCTAATTGAGCAGATAATAAGCTTTATAGAATGGACTTGTTATTTTATACAGTACGCCTACTATAGTTTTAAAACCCTTTTCGGTCTTCTTATTACATGGTTTTTATTTTCCTTCTCTTATTTTGATGCTTCACATAGATTGCATTTAGCATTAAAAAAATAATACTAATAAAAAGCGTGTTTTGACAGTTTCAATTTTTTCACGCTTGTTACACAAAAGTACTCATACATGTAAATTAAATAAAATGCTCGCACTAATTCTCTTGACGGGGTGGTACTATTAACAATTTCATAAGTTAATTGCCTAGTGGTTCGAATTCTCCATTGAGTTTTAATGCAGAATACACTTCTATAAAATTATTAGTATAAGATAGGCACAAAGTCATGTTCAAACATGACCATGGAATACCACTAAGCCGTGGAAGAGTGACAAGTAATTCTTAATAAGAGGTGTGGAGTTCGAGTCATGGGTATGAAATCCACTTTGGTAGGGAGCGTCTTATCCTTAAAATAAATTTTTTGAAGCGAATCCAACTTGATTGAGCCCCGTGCATCTCTAATATAGGATAAAAAACCAACAAAATGAGTATATGTTGTAATTAAGAGCCCAACAGATAGGCCACAACACAAAAAAAATTTGTTAATCAAACAGTATTATTGTCACACCCTTGTTTATCAAAAAAAAAAAATCTATTTAAAACCAAAAAAAATACAAAATAAGTTAATTGGCTAGTCTTAGGAATATGACTAAGAAATAGTAATATCACATTCTTTATTAAAGTTGAAAGAAGAAAACAAATATAATTTAAAATAAAGAAAAAAAATTCTTTTTTTTTCTAAAAATAAATAAGCAAATAAATAAACGATAAAATGAAAACTTATTTAAAAATGTGACTATTTTTGTAGTTTTTCAAAAATTTTAACGAACCTCAAAATAAAATAAATTTAAAATTCTTAAAAATGAAAAAAAAATAATCGAGGATAAAAATGATATAAAAATATTAGGTTTTGGTCAAAAATTAGATGTTTACAATTATATTAAGACATTTCAATCCTCTCCTTACAAAATATCATTTGTCCCTAACGAACACATTCCTCTTAATTCAATATATCAAGTGAGATGGTCAAATTAGTGAAGTTCAGAACCTTATTCCAATTGAACTAGCCCATATCCTACTGTCACATGGCCCAGTAATCATTTTCAAAAAAACAAAAATGGATTTAGGTAACTAATTAAAAAAGTAGAGATCTTATATAGTTTCGTAAAGATAAGTCGTGATGTTATGTAATTTTTCCTTATTCTATATGATGGTATTTGTTTAAAACCTACTCATTTGATTATTGTGATACAATAGCGTTGATAAAAGAAAATACATTAAAGTAACAGTTACAAAGACAGAAATACATCACATATTAAAATGTAAATAGTTTAATGAATTAAAATTATTTAAATTTTTAAAATTTTATATATATACTAAAGCCACAAAAGTGTTAAGTATATAAATTAAAATTGGGGAGTATTGTTTTAATTTTGTTCCATTTTCACCATCTTCTTTTTCTCCAATTTTCAAACGCATGAAATTCATGTTAAATCATACCTATATGTATATCCTTATTAGTCTATACATTAATTACTTATTATTTGTCTATAAATTTATGACCTAAGAAATTTAATGTTCCAAATGTATGATTTATCTATTAATTTCCAAATTGATTGACCACATTTTTGTCCATGTATCTAATAACTACATGAGATCACATAAAATAACCGTTATAATTTGATTTTAAAGTTTATCATTATTAACTTCCATAAAATTCCTGCATTAAAATGTTTACATGCACCATAAGATACATGAAAATTGAACACATCAAACTTTTTATTAAAAATAATAAATTGTGCATAAACTAATGACAAATTTCAGCTCACGATTTTTAAAAATTATTATTAGTATTTTACCGTAGAACCATAGCCAAGTTTTTCTTAATATATTTGTAAGGTAGAGAAACACTTTTTTACTTTTTTTTTGCATTAAATAATGTAAATTTATTTCAGTCCTTCAAAGAAATATTAACTTGCGTACAAGCTAATTCTCTTGATAAAAAATAAATAATACAAGTAACCATTCTTTTTAGAGGTAAATTTAAAGTACATTTTTTTCAACTACAATTTCACTGATGAAAGTGTTATTAACAATTTTACTTTACTCATCTTTTATGTTTTTATACAAACTTAACTTATTATATCACAACCCGATCAATAGACAAATGCTCCACAAATATCAAAATTCGGTTAGACTCGCAAAGATCTTCAAATTATTTATTAGTTCTTTTTTATTTGAGCAACACATGTGTGAGTATATACATTATAAATTATCAATGAAGAAAATTCAGATGAATCCTTGTGGCACGATAATATTGTCCCTGATCGTGAAGAACCAAAAATTGTATTGGTTTCAACTAATTAAATGTATCAATATTGTAAATATTTGGGTAGTAAATTCTGTCCAAATATGTTGAATCATCAATGTCTCCTTCCAGGCTCCAGCTATGCAAACAAATGTATAATCTTCCATATTAATTAGAGAATATCTTCAAATTTGTATATAACATACCCATTCCAAGCAACAAAAGAACATAGAATTCTACATCTACCATATTTTTCCATCTTGTTTGCATATTTGTTGCATCCAAGAAAGCCAAAAAAAAAAAAAGAATAAATGACAAGAAAGAAAGTGAAGTTAGCCTTCATCACCAATGACTCGGCAATAAAAGCAACATTCAAGAAAAGAAAGAAGGGTCTGATGAAGAAGGTGAGTGAATTGAGCACCCTTTGTGGGATTGATGCTTGTGCTATTATTTATAATCCTTATGACAACTCACCAGAAGTGTGGCCAAACAGCATGGGAGCTCAGCGTGTGCTCGCGGAGTTCAAGAGGATGCCTGAGATGGAACAGCGCAAGAAGATGATGAATCAAGAGAGCTTCTTGAGGCAGAGGATTGTGAAAGCAAACGAGCAACTGAAGAAACAGAGCAAGGAGAATAGAGAGAAGGAAATGACTGAAATTATGTACCAAGGCTTGACTGGAAAAGGACTACAACATTTGAATTTGGGTGATTTGAATGATCTTGGATGGGTTATTGATCAGAATTTGAAGGAGATTTACAAGAGGATTGAGGCGGTTAAAAAGGGGGCTTTGACTTCTTATACTGCTGCAGCAGCAAAATCACACGCGGTTGTTGCTCCACCAGTGGAGCAGGAGCCTGCAGTGGTGGAATTGGGATTGGATGGCATGCAGAGGACGCAAGCAGAGTGGTTTACTAATTGGATGAATAGCAACACGAGTGATCAGCAGATTGATTTTGGACATGGAGATGAGATGATTCTGCCCAATTATAATGATAACCACAGTGCTAATATGTGGCCTAATGATTTCTATCCTTAGATTTATTTTTCATGTTATATGATCTCTTTGGCTTGGTGCTTCGTTTCTGGATTTTTATTGTTGTTATTTTCTGAATCAGATTGATCAATTTGCACTTGGTTATTTTTTGTTCTCTAATTAATGGATATACTTTCTACGTAGAGTCTAAGGCATGATTTTCCCCCTAATATTTTAATGGTTACATAGATTGTCTGGATTTTTGTCGAAAAAATTCACCAATTATTGATATTCTTGCACCAATAAATGACTGTCCATGCACTTTGCCCTATTTTTCGTGGTCATATTTCTTTATTACTTGAGGACATTAATACTAGTCGGAAGACATTGAAGTATGTACAGATTCATAGGGAGGAAAAGTAACGTATCTGTAACACCCCGTACTTAGTTACGTGCATTAGCCATGGTTATATGTGTTGGAGTATAAGTATTGATCCTAAGTTAGGTATATATGAGTTTAAGTATGAGTATTGATTATTTTGAGATGGTTTCAAGTGTATAGTTTGATTATATGTGTATAGGAATCGACTTTATTTATATCGGAATTTTCCCGTCGATGTTTCCATACGAAGTTTATTGAATAAGCTTTCCAATGATATAAAGATTTCCAAAAACGGATAAGTTTCGGATATAATCGAGCACGTTCGAAACTATAAAACGGCGACCGGGATAATTGTGAACAGTAAATGTGCAGGAAATTCAAACTACAGAGGCCTGCCAGTTTTTTGAGTCGATTTTGAATGATCATAACTCCCTCAATATAATGAACTGGGAGGGCTGCGACCTATCAAAAGAAATATCTTTGAGTATTATTTCCAATGAAATATGTTCCATCCAAATCCAACATCTGCGTAAGGAGTTATACTCGTTTTACTTCGGCCTCTCAAAACAGATTTTTAGGGTCAAATTCAAAAGATCATAACTCCTTTTACAGGACGAACTGGGTGGCCTATTTTAGATGAAATGAAATCGCTTTGAATTATCTTTCCAACAATACCAATTTCACCCAAATCCGATATCGGAGCAAAGAGTTATGGCGGATTTACTTTAGCCTGTCAAAACAGTCCACCATGGACAGATTCGAATTTACTTAAATTTTTAAGGGCAATATGGTCATTTTCCATCACCTCTTGGACGAAAATTGGTCATTATATAGATATAATTGGTCTTATATCCATCAATTATCATCATATTATTGAAAATAAGAAACCCTAGCCTAATGTCAACTCCAATTATCTTGTGATTCAACCGTGGAAAGTCCAAATTGATTCCGTAGTTGTGTTCATCGTCTCAAGGGCTTCGAGAAGCACCCCTTATTTGTTCCAACAGGACTTTGAAATCAAAAGAGACATTTTATGGTAAGAATGTAAATTAAGTTGGTGTTATTTATATGAATATGTATATATATATATATATATACATATATATATATATATATATATGTATATATGCATGTGAGCATAAGAAGTATGCTATTTGAAGGTTGTTGAAAGATGATTGGCAAATGATGTTGGATTATGTTGAATTGTGAAGGGATGATGTGGTATTGATGATGTGGTATTGAAATGATGATTATATATATATATATACACATAAACCTATTGTTCAAGTTGGTTTTTGGAATGTTTTGCAAATAGTGGTTGTATGGAATTTTGGAAGAGAATTGTGGTGTTGGGTTGCTAATACTAGATGCCAAATATTTCATTGTAGATAAGTGATTTGTAAAGTCGAGAAGTTGTGTTGAATTGGTATCTGAATCTACAACGAGGTATGTAAAGCATACTCTAACGATATTCTTTGGCATGAAAACACCAATGTTCCATCAAGTAAGATTCCGAGGTTGTCCAAAAACATGTATTGTTCTACATTACCAACGAAGTTGTTTCCATTCTATAAAGTGTCAAAATGTTTCATTGATATACCAAGAGGTTCCTATTTCATTGTTGTGATATTGATGATTTTGAAACACATTGTTGATGTACCAATGAGTCTTTATTACATCGTTATAGTATAGAAGGTCTATTACTTGATTCCTATTGATGTATCATTGTTCCAAAGGTACTATATTGGCATGAACACTAATGTAATAATCTCAAAAGCTTTTGAAGGTCTATTACTTGATTCCTATTGATGTATCAATGTTCCAAAGGTACTATATTGGCATGAACACTAATGCAATAATCTCAAAAGCTTTTGAACTAAGTTATTGGAAAGATCTCTTATGTGTGTTACTTGATATACGTGTGGTTGGTATCCCAGGGGCATAAGCCTAGCTTGGGTCGATCCCTATTTTTGTGTTTTTGGGTGGTATCCCAGGGGCATAAGCCTAGCATGGGTCGATCCCAGTTGATATGTACTGGAGGCAGCCTAATGGTCACAGTACGATACAGTATTAATTATTGTTAAGTGGTTGGAGGTTTGGGAGGAGGAGGTAACGGAGAATGATAATTGTAAAGAATGAAATGAACAAATGTATACCGTTCCACAATTGTGTTTGAATTCTAGAACCCAATTCAGATTAATGATAATGTACATGATCCTAAAAGTGTTTATGAAGTGTGGTTCACTTCTGTTATGATTTATTCACTTATTTCTGACTTTCTTGATCCCTTATATCACATATGGTTATTTACAGCTTTACATACCAGTACATATTTCGTACTGACGTCCCTCACGGGGGACCTGCATTTTATGCTGCAGGCACAGGTGCTTCAGGTCATTCGCAGCATAGATAGAAGCCAGATCATACATCTATTTTTGGTGATCTCCAGTTTGCTTTGGAGCTTTCCGAGTCGATTCCTTATGTTTTGATATTGTACAGGAGTCATGTGTGGGCGGGGGTTTGTCCCGACCCTAGTTATTCCATGTATATCCTAGAGGCTTTGTAGACATAAGGAAGGGTAAAGTCATGGGAGTTTATATAGTGATGTTATATTTGTATATGTGGTGACCACGATGGCCAAGTATAATATATATATATATATATATATATATATATATATATTTGTGTGAGTTGTGCTGATACAGGGAATTAGACCCTTCTATATGTAATGAAGTGCTGCCCAAATTTTTGGTGACATGTAAGTGAAAGGACAGGTATTTGAACAGGTTCTCCCGGGCCTTCTTGGCTTCGGGTACCAGTCCGGCCCGATGGGATTTGGGGGCGTGACAAAAGTGGTATCAAAGCGGTTCATCCTAGTGAGTCTACAAAGCCGTGTCTACATAGAGTCTTGTTTATCGGTGTGTTGTGCACCACATCTATAAACAGGAGGCTATGGACATTTAGAAATTGTTTCTTTTCTTCATGTGTAGATCGTGCTATTGAGCTTATATTGTATATGAAGTCATAGTTGACCACTGAACCAGCTTGTTCCTTCTATTATAGTATTGATACCGGTTATCAGAAGCAAAAATATCGGTAAGCAAGTAGATGTGGCTGCCGGAGAGGGGACTAGTAAGTCACCCACTATACCAGCTAATCAAAGTAAGGCTCCAGCTGAGCATGCATCAGAAACTTCCCCCAGTCCGGAATAAATAAGGGGGAGGAGAACTATATCCCCAGAGCCACCTATTAATGCTGTTGATCAAGATCTTAGAAATGTAGTGCAGCTTTTGACTTGTATAGTTGCTGGGCAAGTCTAAGGGCAAGCTATTCCTGCCGCAGGTTCTAGCGGTGCTGATAGGGCGGCTAGTCTTCGGACGCAAGATTTTCTTAAGATGGATCTGCCTACTTTTACTGGATCAGATCTTAACGAAGATCCGGAGGACTTTATTGATCAAATCCAAAGGGCCCTAGAGGTGATGCACGTATCGGGCTGAGAGACAGTGGAGTTAGCCACGTATAGATTCAAAGGTAAGGCTATATATTGGTATGAAGATTGGAAACGGTCAAGGGGCATTGATGCACCCCCAGCTACTTGGAAAGAGTTCAAAGAGGCATTTATTGATCATTATCTTCCATATGAGACTCATCAGGCCCGTGCGGATCAGTTCTTTAATCTTCGGCAGGGTAATACAAGTGTGAGGGAGTATAGTCTTCGATTTAATTCCTTGTCCAGATATGCTCCTAATGTTATAGCTACTATGGATGACAGAGTTCATCGGTATGTGAATGGATTGGATCCGTATTTGGTTAGGGAATGTACTATTGCTGCACTGAATAAAGATATGGATATAGCTACGATCCAAGCATTTGCACAGAAAATGGAAGATTAGAGGCAAAGAAGAAGAACACAGGAATTTGAAAGCGGATCTTCTAAGAGGGGCAGATCAACAGGGCAGTTTATGGCGCCACAGGGAGGTTTTAGACCTCAATTTTCTGCTAGACCACCTAGGCCGTTATTTTCTTATTCTGCAACTAGTGCTCCACCATAGCATCAGGGGTTCAGAGGCAGTCAATTTGGGCAAATAAGTGAGGGTCATAGTTCGCAACCTGTGGGTTATCATGGGCAAGGGAATATGAGCCAATCGATACCTCCTCGAGAGCCATGCAATAAATGTGGAAGGCATCATATGGGCATATGTCGAATGGGAATATATATTTGTTATTGGTGCGGTATGATGGGGCATATGATGAGAGAATGCCCACGAAGGGGCGCAGGTGGCATAGCATGACCTTCGGGATCAGCTGTTGCATCATCGTCACCGGTATCTTATTCTGGTAGGGGTGCACGACCTGCAGGTCACGCTAGCAATGAAAAAAGAGTCGCCAGTTCCAGCGGGACTCAGAATCGCACTTATGCTTTAGCGGATCAAAAGAATCTAGAGGCTTCCCCAGATGTGGTTACGGGTACGTTGTCCATATTTTCATTTGATGTATATGCTCTAATTGATCCCAGTTCTACATTATCATATGTTACTCCTTTGGTTGCTGGAAAGTTCAAAAGGACCCTCGAATTGTTAGATAAGCCGTTGGAAGTGTCTACCCCAGTTGGGGAATCTATTATTGCTAGAAGAGTTTACAAAGATTGTCTAGTAACTGTGTGTGGTCGAGACACGGTGGCCAATCTTGTGGAACTAGAAATGGTAGATTTTGATGTTATAATGGGTATGGATTGGTTGGCTTCTTGTTATGCCAAAATTGACTGTTGTACGAAAAAGATGTATTTATATTTTCCTGATGAAGCAGTTATTGAATGGCAAGGTAAGATTGGCGCACCAAGAGGTAGATTTATTTCTTATTTCAAAGCGAGAAAAATGATTTCCAATGGCTACATATGTCATTTAGTTAGATTAAAGGATACAGAATCGGAAACATCAGATCTTCACACTGTACCAGTGGTAAATGAATATCCTGATGTATTCCCTGAAGATCTTTCAGGTTTGCCTCCTGAACGAGAAGTAGAGTTTGGTATTGATGTAATACCAGGCACCCAACCAATCTCCATTCCTCCATAGAGAATAGCCCCAGCAGAATTACGAGAATTGAAAGAGCAATTGAAAGATTTGCTAGAGAAGGGATTCATAAGGCCTAGTATGTCCCCTTGGGGAGCACCAGTGTTATTTGTGCGCAAAAAGGATGGCTCGCTGAGGATGTGTATTGATTATCGGCAATTAAATAAGGTGACTATTAAGAATAAATATCCTCTCCCAAGAATTGATGATTTATTTGATCAGTTACGGGGCGCCAAGTGTTTTTCTAAGATTGATTTGAGGTCAGGTTACCACCAAGTGAGGTTCAAAGAAAAAGATATACCCAAAACATCTTTCCGAACAAGGTATGGTCATTATGAGTTTCTAGTTATGTCATCTGGGCTAACAAATGCACCTACAGCTTTTATGGATTTGATGAATAGGGTGTTTAATCCATTTCTGGATGTATTTGTGATAGTTTTTATAGATGATATTCTAGTTTATTCTAGATCAGAAGAGGACCATGCCAATCACTTACGACAGACATTGCAGACTCTTCGTGATTGTAAGCTTTATGCAAAGTTCTCTAAATGTGAGTTTTGGTTAAAGTCGGTGGCATTTTTGGGTCATACTGTATCTAATGAAGGGATAAAGGTTGATGCTCAAAAGATAGAAGCTGTGAAGAACTGGCCAAGGCCCACAACGCCTACGGAGGTTTGTAGTTTTCTCGGGTTGGCCGGTTATTATAGGAGGTTTGTTAAAGACTTTTCTTCCATTTCAGCACCCTTAACCAAGCTAACCCATAAAGCATCCAAATTCCGATGGAATGATGCGTGTGAGGAGAGTTTCCAAGAATTGAAGAATAAGTTGACTTCTACATCCGTATTGGTACTTCCAGAAGGTACAGAAGGGTATACAGTGTATTATGATGCTTTCAGAATTGGTTTAGGATGTGTATTGATGCAGCATGGTAAGGTAATAGCATATGCTTCTAGACAATTGTGGCCACATAAGAAAAATTATCCCACACACGATCTTGAGTTGGCAGCAGTTATTTTTGCTTTAAAGATATGGCTCCACTACTTATATGGGGTTCATGTTGATATATATACTGACCATAAGATCTTGCAATATATTTTTAATCAGAAGGATCTAAATTTAAGGCAGCGGAGATGGCTTGAACTATTAAAGGACTATGATGTTGATATCTTGTACCATCCAGGGAAAGCAAATGTGGTAGTTGATGCGTTAAGTCGTAAGGCTATGATGGCACCTATAGAAAGGCAAGGGATGGTTAAAGATCTTCACCAGTTAGCTAGTTTGGGAGTTCGCCTTCTTGAAACTCCGAATAAAGAGCTTATCGTACATAATGCTGCGGAATATTTATTAGTAGCTGAAGTGAAAGAGAAGCAATATGTAGATCCTATTTTATTACAGCTTAAGGAGAACATTCATAGTGGTGCGACCAAGGCATTTGAGCTTATGCGAGAAGGAGTACTTCAGTGCCAAAAACGATTGTGTGTGCCGGATGTAGACGGGCTAAGAAAGAAGATTATGACAGAGGCACATTTTTCAAGGTATTCCATTCATCCAGGATCAACCAAAATGTATCAAGATTTGAAAGATATGTATTGGTGGAATGACATGAAGAAGAGCATTGCAGAATTTGTAGCGGAATGTCCAAATTGCCAACGAGTTAAAGTGGAACATCAAAAGCCCGGAGGCTATACGCAATGCATAGATCTTCTAATTTGGAAGTGGGACATGATAAACATGGATTTTATTACAGGTTTGCCTCGTACAGCTCGGAAATTTGATTCTATATTGGTGATTGTGGATAGGCTTACTAAATCCTCACATTTCTTACCCGTTAAGACCACTTACACAGTTGAAGAATATTCGAAGTTGTATGTTAAAGAAATAGTCCGATTACATGGAGTGCCAACTTCTATTATATCGGATCGGGGAACTCAATTTATTGCAAACTTTTGGAAGTCTTTCCAACGGTGTTTGGGAACACAAGTGAATCTGAGTACAGCTTTTCACCCTCAGACGGATGGACAAGCAGAGCACACCATTCAAACACTTGAAGATATGCTACGAGCATGTGTTATAGATTTTAAAGGCAGCTGGGATGATCATTTACCTCTTATTGAGTTTGCCTACAATAATAGCAATCATTCAAGTATCAAAATGGCACCATATGAAGCTTTATATGGGAGAAAGGGAAGAGATTACATGGGAAGCGGAGGAAGCAAGGAAATCGAAATACCCTTATTTGTTCAAAGGTGAAAAAGAAGTGCAAGGAGGGCAACTGGGACACTAACAAGTAAGCTTTTACATATGCAGAATATCTATATGATGACGTGAATATCAATTATGAATTCAAACTTGTTTCGGCTAAATAACTACATTTACATTCGAGGACGAATGTCCTTAAGGCGGGAAGGATGAAACACACCGTACTTAAGTACGTGGATTAGCCATGGTTATATGTGTTGGAGTATAAGTATTGATCCTAAATTAGGTATATATGAGTTTGAGTATGAGTATTGATTATTTTGAGATGGTTTCAAGTGTATAGTTTGATTATATGTGTATAGGAATCGACTTTATTTATATTGGAATTTTCCCGTCGATGTTTCCATACGAAGTTTATTGAATAATCTTTCCAACGATATAAAGATTTCCAAAAACGGATAAGTTTCGGATATAGTCGAGCACGTTCGAAACTATAAAACAGCGATCGGGATAATTGTGAACAGTAAATGTGCTGGCCTGCCAGTTTTTTGGGTCGACTTTGAATGATCATAACTCCCTCAATATAATGAAACGGGAGGGCTGCAACCTATCAAAATAAATATCTTTGAGTATTCTTTCAATGAAATTGGTTCCATCCAAATCCAACATCTGAGTAAGGCGTTATACTCGTTTTACTTCGGCCTCTCAAAATAGATTTTTAGGGTAAAATTCAAACGATCATAACTCCTTTTACAGGACGAACTGGGTGGCCTACTGTATATGAAATGAAATAACTTTGAATTATCTTGTCAACGATACCAATTTCACCCAAATCCGATATCGGAGCAAAGCGTTATGGCTGATTTACTTTAGCCTGTCAAAACAGTCCACCATGGACAGATTCGGATTGACTTACATTTTTAAGGGCAATATGGTCATTTTCCATCACCTCTTGGACAAAAATTGGTCATTATATAGATATAATTGGTCTTATATCCACAATTATCATCATATTATTGAAAATAAGAAACCCTAGCCTAATTTCAACTCCAATTATCTTGTGATTCAACCGTGGAAAGTCCAAATTGATTTCGTAGTTGTGTTCATCGTCTCAAGGGCTTCGAGAAGCACCCCTTATTTGTTCCAATAGGACTTCGAAATCAAAAGGGCCATTTTATGGTAAGAATGTATATATATATATATATATGCATGTGAGCATAAGAAGTATGCTATTTGATTGTTGTTGAAACATGATTGGGAAATGATGTTGGATTATGTTGAATTGTGAAGGGATGATGTGGTATTGATGATGTGGTATTGAAATGATGACTATATATATATATATACACACAGATACCCCTATTGTTCAAGTTGGTTTTTGGAATGTTTTGCAAATAGTGGTTTTATGGAATTATGGAAGAGAATTGTGGTGTTGGGTTGCTAATACTAGATGCCAAATATTTCATTGTAGATAAGTGATTTGTAAAGGCGGGAAGTTGTGTTGAATTGGTGTCTGAATCTACAATGAGGTATGTAAAGCATACTCTAACGATGTTCTTTGGCATGAAAACACCAATGCTCCATTAAGTAAGATTCCGAGGTTGTCCAAAAACATGTATTGTTCTACATTACCAACGAAGTTGTTTCCATTCTATAAAGTGTCAAAATGTTTCATTGATATACGAAGAGATTCCTATTTTATTGTTGTGATATTGATAATTCTGAAACACATTGTTGATGTACCAATGAGTCTTTATTACATCGTTATTGTGTAGAAGGTCTATTACTTGATTCCTATTGATGTATCATTGTTCCAAAGGTACTATATTGGCATGAACACTAATGTAATAATCTCAAAAGCTTTTGAACTAAGTTATTGGAAAGATCTCTTATGTGTGTTACTTGATATACGTGTGGGTGGTATCACAGGGCCATAAGCCTAGCATGGATCCATCCCTATTTATATGTTTATGGATTGTATCCCAGGGGCATAAGCCTAGCATTGGTCGATCCCAATTGATATGTACTGGAGGCAGCCTAATGGTCACAGTACGATACAGTATTAATTATTGTTAGGTGGTTGGAGGTTCGGGAGGAGGAGGTAACGACGAATGATAATGGTAAAGAATGAAATGAACGAATGTATACCGTTCCACAAATGTGTTTGAATTCTAGAACCCAATTCAGATTAATGATAATGTACATGATCCTAAAAGTGTTTATGAAGTGTGGTTCATTTCTATTATGATTTATTCACTTGCTTCTTATTTTCTTGATCCCCTATATCACATATGATTATTTACAGCTTTACATACTCAGTACATATTTCGTATTGAGGTCCCTCACGGGGGACCTGCATTTCATGCTGCAGGCACAGGTGCTTCAGGTCATTCGCAGCATAGATAGGAGCCAGATCATACAACTATTGTTGGTGATCTCCAGTTTGCTTCGGAGCTTTTCGAGTCGGTTCCTTATGTTTTGTTATTGTACAGGAGTGATGTGTGGACGGGGGTTTGTCCCGACCCTAGTTATGTCATGTATATCCTAGAGGCTTTGTAGACATAAGGAAGGGTAAAGTCATGGGAGTTTATATAGTGATGTTATATTTGTATATGTGGTGGCCCCTTCTATATGTAATGAAGTGCTGCCCAAATTTTTGGTGACATGTAAGTGAAAGTACAGGTATTTGAATGGGTTTTCCCGGGCCTTCTCGGCTTCGGATGCCAGTCCGGCCCGATGGGATTTTGGGGCGTGACAGTATCAAGCTCTATGTATCATTCTAAAAAAAATAATCTCTACATAAGTTCATTGCATTACTATGAAATCTTGGAGATAATGATGAATAACTAAAGACAACTTTAAATATATTAACGAGCCTGATTTGATTACCATAAATTCGAAGGATCGTACCTAATTTAATTATTTATTTAAGCCTGTCTTAAAGTTTCCAACTTGAACATGTCTAACATATCTCAAACTCGAATGCAGCTTCTAATTGAGCAGATAATAAGCTTTACAGAATGGACTTGTTATTTTATACTGTATGCCTACTATAGTTTTGAAACCCTTTTCGGTCTTCTTTTTACATGGTTTTTATTTTCCTTCTCTTATTTTGATGCTTCACGTAGATTGCATTTAGCATTAAAAAAATAATACTAATAAAAAGCGTGTTTTGATAGTTTCAATTTTTTCACGCTTGTTACACAAAAGTACACATGCATGTAAATTAAATAAAATGCTCGCACTAATTCTCTTGACGGGGTGGTACTATTAACAATTTCATAAGTTAATTGCCTAGTGGTTCGAATTCTCCATTGAGTTTTAATGCAGAATACACTTCTATAAAATTATTAGTATAAGATAGGCACAAAGTCATGTTCAAACATGACCATGGAATACCACTAAGCCGTGGAAGAGTGACAAGTAATTCTTAATAAGTGGTGTGGAGTTCGAGTCATGGGTATGAAATCATCTTTGGTAGGGAGCGTCTTATGCAAAGTTCTCTAAATGTGTGTTTTGGTTAATGTCGGTGGCATTTTTGGGTCATACTGTATCTAGTGAAGGGATAAAGGTTTATGCTCAAAAGATAGAAGCTGTGAAGAACTGGCCAAGGCCCACAACGCCTACGGAGATTCGTAGTTTTCTCGGGTTGGCCGGTGATTATAGGAGGTTTGTTAAAGACTTTTCTTCCATTTCAGCACCCTTAACCAAGCTAACCCATAAAGTATCCAAATTCCAATGGAATGATGCATGCGAGGAGAGTTTCCAAGAATTGAAGAATAAGTTGACTTCTACACCCGTATTGGTACTTCTAGAAGGTACAGAAGGGTATACAGTGTATTGTGATGCTTCCAGAATTGGTTTAGGATGTGTATTGATGCATCATGGTAAGGTAATAGCATATGCTTCTAGACAATTGTGGCCACATAAGAAAAATTATCCTACACACGATCTTGAGCTGGCAACAGTTATTTTTGCTTTAAAGATATGGTGCCACTACTTATATGGGGTTCATGTTGATATATATACTGACCATAAGAGCTTGCAATATATTTTTAATCAGAAGGATCTAAATTTATGACAGAGGCACATTTTTCATGGTATTCCATTCATCCAGGATCAACCAAAATGTATCAAGATTTGAAAGATATGTATAAGTGGAATGACTTGAACAAGAGCATTGCAGAATTTGTAGCTAAATGTCCAAATTGCCAACGAGTTAAAGTGGAACATCAAAAGCCCGGAGGCTATATGCAATGCATCGATCTTCTAATTTGGAAGTGGGACATGATCAACATGGATTTTGTTACAGGTTTGCCTCGTACAGCTCGGAAATTTGATTCTATATGGGTGATTGTGTATAGGCTTACTAAATCCGCACATTTCTTACCCGTTAAGACCACTTACACAGTTGAAGAATATTCGAAGCTGTATGTTAAAGAAATAGTCCGATTACATG
Organism: Capsicum baccatum var. pendulum; assembly: GCA_030864225.1. Taxonomy (NCBI): domain Eukaryota; kingdom Viridiplantae; phylum Streptophyta; class Magnoliopsida; order Solanales; family Solanaceae; genus Capsicum; species Capsicum baccatum. The sequence goes on from CM061554.1 coordinate 46,961,412, forward strand.
GAGTGCCAACTTCTATTATATCGGATCGGGGAACTCAATTTACTGCAAACTTTTGGAAGTCTTTCCAACGGTGTTTGGGAACACAAGTGAATCTGAGTACAATTTTTCACCCTCAGACGGATGGACAAACAGAGCGCACCATTCAAACACTTGAAGATATGCTACGAGCATGTGTTATAGATTTTAAAGGCAGCTGGGATGATCATTTACCTCTTATTGAGTTTGCCTACAATAATAGCTATCATTCAAGTATCAAAATGGCACCATATGAAGCTTTATATGGGAGAAAGTGTAGATCAACAATAGGACGGTTCGCAGCGGGTGAAACTCTTATATTTGAATCGGATCTTGTGTATCAAGCCATAGAAAAAGTCAAGGTGATTCAGCAACGGTTGAAAATAGCCCAAAGTCGACACAAGTCATATGCGGATAGTAGAAGAAGAGGGCTAGAATTTTCGTTAGGTGATTGGGTATTTTTGAAGGTATCGCCAATGAAAAGGGTGATGAGATTTCGCAAGGAAGGAAAGTTGAGTGCATCCAGTATTTCATGTATCGATGCTTCGAAAGTGCATCGGAGATCCGTCCCTTATTACTTCTACTGAATATGTGCAAGTAACAGAAGATCTTACCTATGAGGAGATGCCAACTGTTATATTATATCATCAAGTTAAGAAGATGAGAAATAAAGAAGTAGCATCGGTGAAAGTACTTCGGAGAAATCAACAAAGGGAAGAGATTACATGGGAAGCGGAGGAAGAAATGAAATCGAAATACCCTTATTTGTTCAAAGGTGAAAAAGAAGTGCAAGGAGGGCAACTGGGACACTAACAAGTAAGTTTTTACATATGCATAATATCTATATGATGACGTGAATATCAATTATGAATTCAAACTTGTTTCGGATATAATCGAGCATGTTCGAAACTATAAAACGGCGACTGGGATAATTGTGAACAGTAAAGGTGCAGGAAATTCTAACTACTGAGGCCTGCCAGTTTTTTGGGTCGACTTTGAACGATCATAACTCCATCAATATAATGAGCTGGGAGGGCTGCGACCTATCAAAAGAAATATCTTTGAGTATTCTTTCTAATGAAATTGGTTTCATCCAAATCCAACATCTGGGTAAGGAGTTATACTTGTTTTGCTTCAGCCTCTCAAAATGGATTTTTAGGGTCAATTTCAAACAATCATAACTCCTTTTACAGGACGAACTGGGTGTCCTACTTTATATTAAATGAAATACCTTTGAATTATCTTTCCAACAATACCAATTTCACCCAAATCTGATATCGGAGCAAAGAGTTATGGCTGATTTCATTTAGCCTGTCAAAATAGTCCACCATGGACAGATTCGGATTTACTTAAATTTTTAAGGGCAATATGGTCATTTTCCATCACCTCTTGGACGAATATTGGTCATTATATAGATATAATTGGTCTTATATCCATCAATTATCATCATATTATTGAAAATAAGAAACCCTAGCTTAATTTCAACTCCAATTATCTTGTGATTCAACCGTGAAAAGTCCAAATTGATTCCGTAGTTGTGTTCATCGTCTCAAGGGCTTCGAGAAGCACCCATTATTTGTTCCAACAGGACTTCGAAATCAAAAGGGCCATTTTATGGTAAGAATGTAAATTAAGTTGGTGTTATTTATATGAATATGTATATATATATATATGCATGTGAGCATAAGAAGTATGCTATTTGATTGTTGTTGAAAGATGATTGGGAAATGATGTTAGATTATGTTGAATTGTGAAGGGATGATGTGGTATTGAAATGATGACTATATATATATATATATATATATATACATAAACCTATTGTTTAAGTTGGTTTTTGGAATGTTTTGCAAATAGTGGTTGTATGGAATTATGGAAGAGAATTGTGGTGTTGGGTTGCTAATACTAGATGCCAAATATTTCATTGTAGATAAGTGATTTGTAAAGGCGGGAAGTTGTGTTGAATTGGTATCTGAATCTACAACGAGGTATGTAAAGCATACTCTGACGATGTTCTTTGGCATGAAAACACCAATGTTCCATCAAGTAAGATTCCGAGGTTGTCCAAAAACATGTATTGTTCTACATTACCAACGAAGTTGTTTCCATTCTGTAAAGTTTCAAAATGTTTCATTGATATACCAAGAGGTTCCTATTTCATTGTTGTGATATTGATGATTCTGAAACACATTGTTGATGTACCAATGAGTCTTTATTACATCGTTATTGTATAGAAGGTCTATTACTTGATTCCTATTGATGTATCATTGTTCCAAAGGTACTATATTGGCATGAACACTAATGTAATAATCTCAAAAGCTTTTGAACTAAGTTATTGGAAAGATCTCTTATGTGTGTTACTTGATATACGTGTGGGTGGTATCCCAGGGGCATAAGCCTAGCATGGATCGATCCCTATTTATGTGTTTATGGGTGGTATCCCAGGGGCATAAGCCTAGCATGGGTCGATCCCAGTTGATATGTACTGGAGGCAGACTTATGGTCACAGTGCGATACAGTATTAATTATTGTTAGGTGGTTGGAGGTTCGGGAGGAGGAGGTAACGACGAATGATAATTGTAAAGAATGAAATGAACGAATGTATACCGTTCCACAAATGTGTTTGAATTCTAGAACCCAATTCAGATTAATGATAATGTACATAATCCTAAAAGTGTTTATGAAGTGTGGTTCACTTCTATTATGATTTATTCACTTGCTTCTGATTTTCTTGATCCCCTATATCACATATGATTATTTACAGCTTTACATACTCTGTACATATTTCGTATTGAGGTCCCTCACGGTGGACCTGCATTTCATGCTGCAGGCACAGGTGCTTCAGGTCATTCGCAGCATAGATAGGAGCCAGATCATACAGCTATTGTTGGTGATCTCCAGTTTGCTTCGGAGCTTTCCGAGTCGGTTCCTTATGTTTTGTTATTGTACAGGAGTCATGTGTGGACGGGGGTTTGTCCCGACCCTAGTTATGTCATGTATATCCTAGAGGCTTTGTAGACATAAGGAAGGGTAAAGTCATGGGAGTTTATATAGTGATGTTATATTTGTATATGTGGTGGCCCCGACGGCCAAGTATAATATATATATATATATATATATATATATATATATATATATGCGTGTTGTGTTGATACAGGGAATTAGGCCCTTCTATATGTAATGAAGTGCTGCCCAAATTTTTGGTGACATGTACGTAAAAGTACAGGTATTTGAATGGGTTCTCCCGGGCCTTCTCGGCTTCGGGTGCCAGTCCGTCCCGATGGGATTTTGGGGCGTGACAGTATCAAGCTCTATGTATCATTCTAAAAAAAATAATCTCTACATAAGTTCACTGCATTACTATGAAATCTTGGAGATAATGATGAATAACCAAAGACAACTTTAAATATATTAACGAGCCTGATTTGATGACCATAAATTCGAAGGATCGTACCTAATTTAATTATTTATTTAAGCCTGTCTTAAAGTTTCCAACTTGAACATGTCTAACATATCTCAAACTCGAATGCAGCTTCTAATTGAGCAGATAATAAGCTTTACAGAATGGACTTGTTATTTTATACTGTACGCCTACTATAGTTTTAAAACCCTTTTCGGTCTTCTTATTACATGGTTTTTATTTTCTTTCTCTTATTTTGATGCTTAACGTAGATTGCATTTAGCATTAAAAAAATAATACTAATAAAGAGCGTGTTTTGACAGTTTCAATTTTTTCACGCTTGTTACACAAAAGTACACATACATGTAAATTAAATAAAATGCTCGCACTAATTCTCTTGATGGGGTGGTACTATTAACAATTTCATAAGTTAATTGCCTAGTGGTTCGAATTCTCCATTGAGTTTTAATGCAGAATACACTTCTATAAAATTATTAGTATAAGATAGGCACAAAGTCATGTTCAAACATGACCATGGAATACCACTAAGCCGTGGAAGAGTGACAAGTAATTCTTAATAAGTGGTGTGGAGTTCGAGTCATGGGTATGAAATCATCTTTGGTAGGGAGCGTCTTATCCTTAAAACAAATTTTTTGAAGCGAATCCAAATTGATTGAACCCCGTGCATCTACAATATAGGATAAAAAACCAACAAAATGAGTATATGTTGTAATTAAGAGCCCAACAGATAGGCCACAACACAAAAAAAAACTTGTTAATCAAACAGTATTATTGTCACACCCTTGTTTATCAAAAAAAAAAATCTACTTAAAACTAAAAAAAATACAAAATAAGTTAATTGGCTAGTGTTAGGAAATGACTAAGAAATAGTAATATCACGTTCTTTATTAAAGTTGAAAGAAGAAAACAAATATAATTTAGATAAAAGAAAAAAAAATCTTTTTTTTTTCTAAAAATAAATAAGCAAATAAATAAATGATAAAATGAAAACTTATTTAAAAATGTGACTATTTTTTGTAGTTTTTCAAAAATTTTAACGAACCTCAAAAATAAAATAAATTTAAAATTCCTAAAAATGAAAAAAAAAATAATTGAGGATAAAAATGATATAAAAATATTAGGTTTTGGTCAAAAATTAGGTGTTTACAATTATATTAAGACATTTCAATCCTCTCTTTACAAAATATCATTTGTCCCTCTCGAACACATTCCTCTTAATTCAATATATCAAGTGAGATGGTCAAATTAATGAAGTTCAGAACCTTATTCCAATTGAACTAGCCCATATCCTACTGTCACATGGCCCAGTAATCATTTTCAAAAAAAAAAAAATGGATTTGGGTAACTAATATAAAAAGTAGAGATCTTATATAGTTTAGTAAAGATAAGTCGTGATGTTATGTAATTTTTCCTTATTCTATATGATGGTATTTGTTTAAAACCTACTCATTTGATTATTGTGATACAATAGCGTTGATAAAAGAAAATACATTAAAGTAACAGTTACAAAGACAGAAATACATCACATATTAAAATGTAAATAGTTTAATGAATTAAAATTATTTTAATTTTTAAAATTTTATATATATACTAAAGCCACAAAAGTGTTAAGTATATAAATTAAAATTGGGGAGTATTGTTTTAATTTTGTTCCATTTTCACCATCTTCTTTTTCTCCAATTTTCAAACGCATGAAATTCATGTTAAATCATACCTATATGTATATCCTTATTAGTCTATACATTAATTACTTATTATTTGTCTATAAATTTATGACCTAAGAAATTTAATGTTCCAAATGTATGATTTATCTATTAATTTCCAAATTGATTGACCACATTTTTGTCCATGTATCTAATAACTACATGAGATCACATAAAATAAGCGTTATAATTTGATTTTAAAGTTTATCATAATTAACTTCCATAAAATTCATGCATTAAAATGTTTACATGCACCATAAGATACATGAAAATTGAACACATAAAACTTTTTATTAAAAAAAATAAATTGTGCATAAACTAATGACAAATTTCAGCTCACGATTTTTAAAAATTATTATTAGTATTTTACCGTAGAACCATAGCGAAGTTTTTCTTAATATATTTGTAAGGTAGAGAAACACTTTTTTACTTTTTTTTGCATTAAATAATGTAAATTTATTTCAATCCTTCCAAGAAATATTAACTTGCGTACAAGCTAATTCTCTTGATAAAATATAAATAATACAAGCAACCATTCTTTTAGAGGTAAATTTAAAGTACATTTTTTTCAACTACAATTTCACTGATGAAAGTGTTATTAACAATTTTACTTTACTCATGTTTTATGTTTTATACAAACTTAACTTATAATATCACAACCCGATCAATAGACAAATGCTCCACAAATATCAAAATTCGATTATACTCGCAAAGATCTTCTAATTATTTATTAGTTCTTTTTTATTTGAGCAACACATGTGCGAGTATATACATTATAAATTCTCAATGAAGAAAATTCAGACGAATCCTTGTGGCATGATAACATTGTCCCTGATCGTGAAGAACCAAAAATTGTATTGGTTTCAACTAATTAAATGTATCAATATTGTAAATATTTGGGTAGTAAATTCTATCCAAATATGTTGAATCATCAATGTCTCCTTCCAGGCTCCAGCTATGCAAACAAATGTATAATCTTCCATATTAATTAGAGAATATCTTCAAATTTGTATATAACATACCCATTCCAAGCAACAAAAGAACATAGAATTCTACATCTACCATATTTTTCCATCTTGTTTGCATATTTGTTGCATCCAAGAAAGCCAAAAAAAAAAATGACAAGAAAGAAAGTGAAGTTAGCCTTCATCACCAATGACTCGGCAAGAAAAGCAACATTCAAGAAAAGGAAGAAGGGTCTGATGAAGAAGGTGAGTGAATTGAGCACCCTTTGTGGATTGATGCTTGTGCTATTATTTACAGTCCTTATGACAACTCACCAGAAGTGTGGCCAAACACCATGGGAGCTCAGCGTGTGCTCGCGGAGTTCAAGAGGATGCCTGAGATGGAACAGGGGAAGAAGATGATGAATCAAGAGAGCTTCTTGAGGCAGAGGATTGCGAAAGCAAACGAGCAACTGAAGAAACAGAGCAAGGAGAATAGAGAGAAGGAAATGACTGAAATTATGTACCAAGGCTTGGCTGGAAAAGGAATACAACATTTGAATCTGGGTGATTTGAATGATCTTGGATGGGTTATTGATCAGAATTTGAAGGAGATTTACAAGAGGATTGAGGCGGTTAAAAAGGGGGCTTTGACTTCTTATACTGCTGCAGCAGCAAAATCACACGCGGTTGTTGCTCCACCAGTGGAGCAGGAGCCTGCGGTGGTGGAATTGGGATTGGATGGCATGCAGAGGATGCAAGCAGAGTGGTTTACTGATTGGATGAATAGCAACACAAGTGATCAGCAGATTGATTTTGGACATGGAGATGAGATGATTCTGCCCAATTATAATGATAACCACAGTGCTAATATGTGGCCTAATGATTTCTATCCTTAGATTTATTTTTCATGTTATATGATCTCTTTGGCTTGGTGCTTTGTTTCTGGATTTTTATTGTTGTTATTTTCTGAATCAAATTGATCAATTTGCACTTGGTTATTTTTTGTTCTCTAATTAATGGATATACTTTCTACGTAGAGTCTAAGGCGTGATTTTCCCCCTAATATTTTAATGGTTACATAGATTGTCGGGATTTTTGTCAAAAAAATTCACCAATTATTGATATTCTTGCACCAATAAATGACTGTCCATGCACTTTTCCCTATTTTTCGTGGTCATATTTCTTTATTACTTGAGGACATTAATACTAGTCGGAAGCCATTGAAGTATGTACAGATTCATAGGGAGGAAAAGTAACGTATCTGTAACACCCCGTACTTAATTACGTACATTAGACATGGTTATATGTGTTGGAGTATAAGTATTGATCCTAAGTTAGGTATATATGAGTTTAAGTATGAGTATTGATTATTTTGAGATGGTTTCAAGTGTATAGTTTGATTATATGTGTATAGGAATCGACTTTATTTATATCGGAATTTGCCCGTCGATGTTTCCATACGAAGTTTATTGAATAAGCTTTCCAACAATATAAAGATTTCCAAAAACGGATAAGTTTCGGATATAATCAAGCACGATTGAAACTATAAAACGGCGGCCGGGATAATTGTGAACAGTAAATGTGCAGGAAATTCAAACTACTGAGGCCTGCCAGTTTTTTGGGTCGACTTTGAACGATCATAACTCCCTCAATATAATGAACTGGGAGGGCGGCGACCTATCAAAAGAAAGATATTTGAGTATTCCTTCCAATGAAATTGGTTCCATCGAAATCCAACATCTGCGTAAGGAGTTATACTCGTTTTACTTTGGCCTCTCAAAATAGATTTTTAGGGTCAACTTCAAAAGATCATAACTCCTTTTACAGGACGAACTGGGTGGGATACTTTATATGAAATGCAATCCCTTTGAATTATCTTTCCAACAATACCAATTTCACCCAAATCCGATATCGGAGCAAAGAGTTATGGCTGATTTACTTTAGCCTGTCAAAACAGTCCACCATGGACAGATTTGGATTTACTTAAATTTTTAAGGGCAATATGGTCATTTTCCATCACCTCTTGGACGAAAATTGGTCATTATATAGATATAATTGGTCTTATATCCATCAATTATCAGCATATTATCGAAAATAAGAAACCCTAGTCTAATTTCAACTCCAATTATCTTGTGATTCAACCGTGGAAATTCCAAATTGATTTCGTAGTTGTGTTCATCGTCTCAAGGGCTTCGAGAAGCACCACTAATTTGTTCCAACAGGACTTCAAAATCAAAAGGGCCATTTTATGGTAAGAATGTAAATTAAGTTGGTGTTATTTATATGAATATATATATATATATATATATATATATATATATATATATATATATATATATATATATGCATGTGAGCATAAGAAGTACGCTATTTGATTGTTGTTGAAAGATGATTGGGAAATGATGTTGGATTATGTTGAATTGTGAAGTGATGATGTGGTATTGATGATGTGGTATTGAAATGATGATTATATATATATATATATATATATATATATATATATATTCACACATAAACCTATTGTTCAAGTTGGTTTTTGGAATGTTTTGCAAATAGTGGTTGTATGGAATTATGGAAGAGAATTGTGGTGTTGGGTTGCTAATACTAGATGCCAAATATTTCATTGTTGATAAGTAATTTGTAAAGGCGGGAAGTTGTGTTGAATTGGTATCTGAATCTACAACGAGGTATGTAAAGCATACTCTAACGATGTTCTTTGGCATGAAAACACCAATGTTCCATCAAGTAAGATTCCGAGGTTGTCCAAAAACATGTATTGTTCTACATTACCAACGAAGTTGTTCCTATTTCATTGTTGTGATATTGATGATTCTGAAACACATTGTTGATGTACCAATGAGTCTTTATTATATCGTTATTGTATAGAAGGTCTATTACTTGATTCCTATTGATGCATCATTGTTCCAAAGGTACTATATTGGCATGAACACTAATGTAATAATCTTAAAATCTTTTGAACTAAGTTATTGGAAAGATCTCTTATGTGTGTTACTTGATATACGTGTGGGTGGTATCCCAGGGGCATAAGCCTAGCATGGGTCGATCCCTATTTTTGTGTTTTTGGGTGGTATCCCAGGGGCATAAGCCTAGCATGGGTCGATCCCAGTTGATATGTACTGGAGGTAGCCTAATGGTCACAGTATGATACAGTATTAATTATTGTTAAGTGGTTGGAGGTTCGGGAGGGGGAGGTAACGACGAATGATAATTGTAAAGAATGAAATGAACGAATGTATACCGTTCCACAAATGTGTTTGAATTCTAGAACCCAATTCAGATTAATGATAATGTACATGATCCTAAAAGTGTTTATGAAGTGTGGTTCACTTCTATGATTTATTCACTTACTTCTGATATTCTTGATCCCCTATATCACATATGATTATTTACAGCTTTACATACTCAGTACATATTTCGTACTGACGTCCCTCACGGGAAACCTGCATTTTATGCTGCAGGCACAAGTGCTTCAGGACATTCGCAGCATAGATAGGAGCCAGATCATACAGCTATTGTTGGTTATCTCAAATTTGCTTCGGAGCTTTCCGAGTCGGTTCCTTATGTTTTGTTATTGTACAGGAGTCATGTGTGGGCGGGGGTTTGTCCCGACCCTAGTTATGCCATGTATATCCTAGAGGCTTTGTAGACATAAGGAAGGGTAAAGTCATGGGAGTTTAAATAGTGATGTTATATTTGTATATGTGGTGGCCCCGACGGCCAAGTATAATATATATATATATATATATATATATATTTGTGCGTGTTGTGCTGATACAGGGAATTAGACCCTTCTATATGTAATGAAGTGCTGCCCAAATTTTTGGTGACATGTAAGTGAAAGTACAGGTATTTGAACGGCTTCTCCCGGGCCTTCTCGGCTTCGGGTGCCAGTCCGGCCCGATGGGATTTTGGGGCGTGACAAAAGTGGTATCGGAGCGGTTCATCCTAGTGAGTCTACAAAGCCGTGTCGACGTAGAGTCTTGTTTATCGGTGTGTTGTGCACCACATCTATAAACAGGAGGCTATGGACATTTAGGAATTGTTTCTTTTCTTTATGTCTAGATCGTGCGATTGAGCTTATATTGTATATGAAGTCATAGTTGACCACTGAACCAGTTTGTTCCTTTTATTATAGTAATGAGCCGGTTACCAGAAGCAAAAATACCGGTAAGCAAGTAGATGTGGCTGCCGGAGAGGGGACTAGTAAGTCACCCACTATACCAGCTAATCAAAGTGAGGCTCCAGCTGAGCATGCATCAGAAACTTCCCCCAATCCGGAAGAAATAAGGGGGAGGAGAACTATATCTCCAGAGCCACCTATTAATGTTGTTGATCAAGATCTTAGAAATGCAGTGCAACTTTTGACTCGTATAGTTGCTGGTCAAGTCCAAGGGCAAGCTATTCCTACTGCAGGTTCTAGCGGTACTGATAGGGCGGCTATTCTTCGAACGTAAGATTTTCTTAAGGTGGATCCGCCTACTTTTACCAGATCCGATCTTAATGAAGATCCACAGGACTTTATTGATCAAATCCAAAGGGACCTAGAGGTGATGCACGTATCGGGCTGAGAGACAGTGGATTTAGCCGCGTATAGATTCAAAGGTGAGGCTATAGATTGGTATGAAGATTGGAAACGGTCAAGGGGCATTGATGCACCCCCAGTTACTTGGAAAGAGTTCAAAGAGGCATTTATTGATCATTATCTTCCATATGAGACTCGTCAGGCCCTTGCGGATCAGTACTTAAATCTTCGGCAGGGTAATACAAGTGTGAGGGAGTATAGTCTTCGATTTAATTCCTTGTCCAAATATGCTCCTAATGTTATAGCTACTATGGATGACAGAGTTCATCGGTATGTGAATGGATTGGATTCGTATTTGGTTAGGGATTGTACTATTGCTGCACTGAATAAAGATATGGATATAGCTAGGATCCAAGCATTTGCACAGAAAATGGAAGATCAGAGGCAAAGAAGAAGAACAGAGGAATTTGAAAGCAGATCTTCTAAGAGGGCCAGATCTACAAGGCAGTTTATGGCGCCACAGGGAGGTTTTAGACCTCAATTTTCTGCTAGACCACCTAGGCCATTATTTTCTTATTCTGCAGCTAGTGCTCCACCACAGCATCAGCACCTAGGCCATTATTTTCTTATTCTGCAGCTAGTGCTCCACCACAGCATCAGGGGTTCAGAGGCAGTCAATTTGGGCAAAGAAGTGAGGGTCATAGTTCGCGATCTGTGGGTTATCATGGGAAAGGGAATATGAGCCAATCGAGACCTCCTCGAGAGCCATGCAATAAATGTGGAAGGCATCATATGGGCGTATGTCAAATGGGAACAAATATTTGTTATTGGTGCGGTATGACGGGGCATATGATGAGAGAATGCCCACGAAGGGGCGCAGGTGGCATAACATGACCTTCGGGATCAGCTGTTGCATCATCGTCACCGGTATCTTATTTTGGTAGGGGTGCACGACCTGCGGGTCACGCTAGCAATGAAAAAAGAGTCGCCAAATGTAGCGGGACTCAGAATCGCACTTATGCTTTAGCAGATCGACAAAATCTAAAGGCTTCCCCAGATGTGGTTACGGGTACGTTGTCCATATTTTCATTTGATGTATATGCTCTAATTGATCCCGGTTCTACATTATCATATGTTACTCTTTTGGTTTCTGGAAAGTTCAAAAGGACCCCCGAATTGTTAGATAAGCTGTTGGAAGTGTCTACCCCGGTTGGGGAATCTATTATTGCTAGAAGAGTTTATAAATATTGTGTAGTAACTGTGTGTGGTCAAGACACGATGGCCAATCTTGTGGAACTAGAAATGGTATATTTTGATGTTATAATGGGTATGGATTGGTTGGCGTCTTGTTATGCCAAAATTGACTGTTGTACGAAAAAGATGTATTTATATTTTCCTGATGAACCAGTTATTGAATGGCAAGGTAAGATTGGCGCACCAAGAGGTAGATTTATTTCTTATTTCAAAGCGAGAAAAATGATTTCCAAGGGCTACATATGTCATTTAGTTAGAGTAAAGGATACGGAATCAGAATCATCAGATCTTCACACTGTACCAGTGGTAAATGAATATCCTGATGTATTCCCTGAAGATCTTCCAGGTTTGCCTCCTGAACGAGAAGTAGAGTTTGGTATTGATGTAATACCAGGCACCCAACCAATCTCCATTCCTCCATATAGAATGGCCCCAGCAGAATTACGAGAATTGAAAGAGCAATTGAAATATTTGCTAGAGATGGGATTCATAAGGCCTAGTATGTCCCCCTAGGGAGCACCAGTGTTATTTGTGCGCAAAAAGGATGGCTCGCTGAGGATGTGTATTGATTATCGGCAATTAAATAAGGTGACTATTAATAATAAATATCCTCTCCCAAGAATTGATGATTTATTTGATTAGTTACAGGGCGCCAAGTGTTTTTCTAAGATTGATTTGAGGTCAGGTTACCACCAAGTGAGGGTCAAAGAAAAGGATATACCCAAAACAGCTTTCCGAACAAGGTACGGTCATTATGAGTTTCTAGTTATGTCATTTGGGCTAACAAATGCACCTACAACTTTTATGGATTTGATGAATAGGGTGTTTAATCCATTCCTGGATGTATTTGTGATAGTTTTTATAGATGATATTCTAGTTTATTCTAGATCAGAAGAGGGCCATGCCAATCACTTACGACAGACATTGCAGACTCTTTGTGATTGTAAGCTTTATGAAAATTTCTCTAAATGTGAGTTTTGGTTAAAGTCGGTGGCATTTTTGGGTCATATTGTATCTAGTGAAGGGATAAAGGTTGATGCTCAAAAGATAGAAGCTGTGAAGAACTGGCCAAGGCCCACAACGCCTACGGAGATTCGTTGTTTTCTCAGGTTGGCCGATTGTTATAGGAGGTTTGTTAAAGACTTTTCTTCCATTTCAACACCCATAACCAAGCTAACCCATAAAGCATCCAAATTCCAATGGAATGATGCGTGTGAGGAGAGTTTCCAAGAATTGAAGAATAAGTTGACTTCTACACCCGTATTGGTACTTCCAGAAGGTACAGAAGGGTATACAGTGTATTGTGATGCTTCCAGAATTGGTTTAGGATGTGTATTGATGCAGCATGGTAAGGTAATAGCATATGCTTCTAGACAATTGTGGCCACATAAGAAAAATTATCCTACACACGATCTTGAGCTGGCAGCAGTTATTTTTGCTTTAAAGATATAGCGCCACTACTTATATAGGGTTCATGTTGATATATATACTGACCATAAGAGCTTGCAATATATTTTTAATCAGAAGGATCTAAATTTAAGGCAGCGGAGATGGCTTGAACTATTAAAGGACTATGATGTTGATATCTTGTACCATCCAGGGAAAGCAAATGTGGTAGCTGATGCGTTAAGTCGTAAGGCTATAATGGCTCCTATAGAAAGGCAAGGGATGGTTAAAGATCTTCACCAGTTAGCTAGTTTGGGAGTTCGCCTTCTTGAAACTCCAAATAAAGAGCTTATCGTACATAATGCTGCGGAATCTTTATTAGTAGCTGAAGTGAAAGAGAAACAATATGCAGATCCTATTTTATTATAGCTTAAGGAGAACGTTCAGAGTGGTGCGACCAAGGCATTTGAGCTTACGCGAGAATGAGTACTTCAGTGCCAAAACCGATTGTGTGTGCCGGATGTAGACGGGCTAAGAAAGAAGATTATGACAGAGGCACATTTTTCAAGGTATTCCATTCATCCAGGATCAACCAAAATGTATCAAGATTTGAAAGATATTTATTGGTGGAATGACATGAAGAAGAGCATTTCAGAATTTATAGCTGATTATCCAAATTGCCAACGAGTTAAAGTGGAACATCAAAAGCCCGGAGGCTATATGCAATGCATAGATCTTCTAATTTGGAAGTGGGACATGATCAACATGGATTTTGTTACAGGTTTGCCTCGTACAGCTCAGAAATTTGATTTTATATGGGTGATTGTGGATAGGCTTACTAAATCCGCACATTTCTTACCCGTTAAGACCACTTACACAGTTGAAGAATATTCGAAGCTGTATGTTAAAGAAATAGTCCGATTACATGGAGTGCCAACTTCTATTATATCGGATCGGGGAACTCAATTTAGTGCAAACTTTTGGAAGTCTTTCCAACGGTGTTTGGGAACACAAGTGAATCTGAGTACAGCTTTTCACCCTCAGACGGATGGACAAGCAGAGCGCACCATTCAAACACTTGAAGATATGCTACGAGCATGTGTTATAGATTTTAAAGGCAGCTGGGATGATCATTTACCTCTTATTGAGTTTACCTACAATAATAGCTATCATTCAAGTATCAAAATGGCACCATATGAAGCTTTATATGGGAGAAAGTGTAGATCAACAATAGGACGGTTCGCAGCGGGTGAAACTCTTATATTTGAACCGGATCTTGTGTATCAAGCCATAGAAAAAGTCAAGGTGATTCAGCAACGGTTGAAAACAGCCCAAAGTCGACACAAGTCATATGCGGATAGTAGAAGAAGAGGGCTAGAATTTTTGTTAAGTGATTGGGTATTTTTGAAGGTATCGCCAATGAAAGGGGTGATGAGATTTGGAAAGAAAGGAAAGTTGAGTCCACGATATATAGGCCCGTATAATATTATCCGAAGATGTGAGCTAGTTGCTTATGAATTAGAGCTACCCCAGGAACTCTCATCAGTGCATCCAGTATTTCATGTATTGATGCTTCGAAAGTGCATCGGAGATCCGTCCCTTATTACTTCTACTGAAGATGTGCAAGTAACAGAAGATCTTACCTATGAGGAGATGCCTATTTTTATATTAGATCGTCAAGTTAAGAAGATGAGAAATAAAGAAGTAGTATCGGTGAAAGTACTTTGGAAAAATCAACAAAGGGAAGAGATTACATGGGAAGCGGAGAAAGCAATGAAATCGAAATACCCTTATTTGTTCAAAGGTGAAAAAGAAGTGCAAGGAGGGCAACTGGGATACTAACAAGTAAGTTTTTACATATGCATAGTATCTATATGATGACGCGAATATCAATTATGAATTCGAACTTGTTTCGGCTAAATAACTACATTTACATTCGAGGACGAATGTCCTTAAGGGGGGAAGGATGTAACACCCCGTACTTAAGTACGTGCATTAGCCATGATTATATGTGTTGGAGTATAAGTATTGATCCTAAGTTAGGTATATATGAGTTTAAGTATGAGTATTGATTATTTTGAGATGGTTTCAAGTGTATAGTTTGATTATATGTGTATAGAAATCGACTTTATTTATATAGGAATTTGCCCATCGATGTTTCCATACAAAGTTTATTGAATAAGATTTCCAACGATATAAAGATTTCAAAAAACAGATAAGTTTCGAATATAATCAAGCACGTTCGAAACTATAAAACGGCGTCCGGGATAATTGTGAACAGTAAATGTGCAGGAAATTCTAACTACTGAGGCCTGCCAGTTTTTTGGGTCGACTTTGAACGATCATAACTCCCTCAATATAATGAACTGGGAGGGCGGCGACCTATCAAAAGAAAGATATTTGAGTATTCTTTCCAATGAAATTGGTTCCATCGAAATCCAACATCAACGTAAGGAGTTATACTCGTTTTACTTTGGCCTCTCAAAACAGATTTTTAGGGTCAACTTCAAAAGATCATAACTCCTTTTACAGGACGAACTGGGTGGGCTACTTTATATGAAATGCAATCCCTTTGAATTATCTTTACAACAATAACAATTTCACCCAAATCCGATATCGGAGCAAAGAGTTATGGCTGATTTACTTTAGCCTGTCAAAACAGTCCACCATGGACAGATTCGGATTTACTTAAATTTTTAAGGGCAATATGGTCATTTTCCATCACCTCTTGGACAAAAATTGGTCATTATATAGATATAATTGGTCTTATATCCATCAATTATCATCATATTATTGAAAATAAGAAACCCTAGTCTAATTTCAACTCCAATTATCTTGTGATTCAACCGTGGAAAGTCCAAATTGATTTCGTAGTTGTGTTCATCGTCTCAAGGGCTTCGAGAAGCACCCCTTATTTGTTCCAACAGGACTTCTAAATCAAAAGGGCCATTTTATGGTAAGAATGTAAATTAAGTTGGTGTTATTTATATGAATATATATATATATATATATATATATATATATATATATATATATATATATATATATATATATATATATATATATATATGCATGTGAGCATAAGAAGTATGCTATTTGATTGTTGTTGAAAGATGATTGAGAAATGATGTTGGATTATGTTGAATTGTGAAGGGATGATGTGGTATTGAAATGATTATATATATATATATATATATATATATATATATATACATAAACCTATTGTTCAAGTTGGTTTTTGGAATGTTTTGCAAATAGTGGTTGTATGGAATTATGGAAGAGAATTGTGGTATTGGGTTGCTAATACTAGATGCCAAATATTTCATTGTAGATAAGTGATTTGTAAAGGCGGGAAGTTGTGTTGAATTGGTATCTGAATCTACAACGAGGTATGTAAAGCATACTCTAACGATGTTCTTTGGCATGAAAACACCAATGTTCCATCAAGTAAGATTCCGAGGTTGTCCAAAAACATGTATTGTTCTACATTGCCAACAAAGTTGTTTCCATTCTATAAAGTGTCAAAATGTTTCATTGATATACCAAGAGGTTCCTATTTCACTGTTGTGATATTGATGATTCTGAAACACATTGTTGATGTACCAATGAGTCTTTATTACATCGTTATTGTATAGAAGATCTATTACTTGATTCCTATTGATGTATCATTGTTCCAAAGGTACTATATTGGCATGAACACTAATGTAATAATCTCAAAAGATTTTGAACTAAGTTATTGGAAAGATCTCTTATGTGTGTTACTTGATATACGTGTGGGTGGTATCCCAGGGGCATAAGCCTAGCATGGATCGATCCCTATTTATGTGTTTATGGGTGGTATCCCAGGGGCATAAGCCTAGCATGGGTCGATCCCAGTTGATATGTACTGGAGGCAATCTAATGGTCACAGTATGATACAATATTAATTTTTGTTAGGTGGTTGGAGGTTCGGGAGGAGGAGGTAACGGCGAATGATAATTGTAAAGAATGAAATGAACGAATGTATACCGTTCCACAAATGTGTTTGAATTCTAGAACCCAATTCAGATTAATGATAATGTACATGATCCTAAAAGTGTTTATGAAGTGTGGTTCACTTCTATTATAATTTATTCACTTGCTTCTGATTTTCTTGATCCCCTATATCACATATGATTATTTACAGCTTTACATACTCAGTACATATTTCGTATTGAGGTCCCTCACGGGGGACCTGCATTTCATTCTGCAGGCACAGGTGCTTCAGGTCATTCGCAGCATAGATAGGAGCCAGATCATACAGCTATTGTTGGTGATCTCCAGTTTGCTTCGGAACTTTCCGAGTTGGTTCCTTATGTTTTGTTATTGTACAGGAGTCATGTGTGGGCGGGGGTTTGTCCCGACCCTAGTTATGTCATGTATATCTTAAAGGCTTTGTAGACATAAGGAAGGGTAAAGTCATGGGAGTTTATATAGTGATGTTATAATTGTATATGTGGTGGCCCCGACGGCCAAGTATAATATATATATATATATATATATATATATATATATTTGTGCGTGTTGTGCTGATACAGGGAATTAGACCCTTTTATATGTAATGAAGTGCTGCCCAAATTTTTGGTGACATGTAAGTGAAAGTACAGGTATTTGAATGGGTTCTCCCGGGCCTTCTCGGCTTCGGGTGCCAGTCCAGTCCGATGGGATTTTGGGGCGTGACAGTATCAAGCTCTATGTATCATTCTAAAAAAAATAATCTCTACATAAGTTCACTGCATTACTATGAAATCTTGGAGATAATGATGAATAACCAAAGACAACTTTAAATATATTAACGAGCCTGATTTGATGACCATAAATTCGAAGGATCGTACCTAATTTAATTATTTATTTAAGCCTGTCTTAAAGTTTCCAACTTGAACATGTCTAACATATCTCAAACTCGAATGCAGCTTCTAATTGAGCAGATAATAAGCTTTACAGAATGGACTTGTTATTTTATACTGTACGCCTACTATAGTTTTAAAACCCTTTTCGGTCTTCTTATTACATGGTTTTTATTTTCCTTCTCTTATTTTGATGCTTAACGTAGATTGCATTTAGCATTAAAAAAATAATACTAATAAAAAGCGTGTTTTGACAGTTTCAATTTTTTCACGCTTGTTACACAAAAGTACACATACATGTAAATTAAATAAAATGCTCGCACTAATTCTCTTGACGGGGTGGTACTATTAACAATTTCATAAGTTAATTGCCTAGTGGTTCGAATTCTCCATTGAGTTTTAATGCAGAATACACTTCTATGAAATTATTAGTATAAGATAGGCACAAAGTCATGTTCAAACATGACCATGGAATACCACTAAGCCGTGGAAGAGTGACAAATAATTCTTAATAAGTGGTGTGGAGTTCGAGTCATGGGTATGAAATCATCTTTGGTAGGGAGCGTCTTATCCTTAAAATAAATTTTTTGAAGCGAATCCAAATTGATTGAGCCCCATGCATCTAGAATATAGGATAAAAAACCAACAAAATGAGTATATGTTGTAATTAAGAGCCCAACAGATAGGCCACAACACAAAAAAAAATTGTTAATCAAACAGTATTATTGTCACACCCTTGTTTATCAAAAAAAAAATAAAAAAAATAAAATCTATTTAAAACTAAAAAAAATACACAATAAGTTAATTGGCTAGTGTTAGGAATATGACTAAGAAATAGTAATATCACATTCTTTATTAAAGTTGAAAGAAGAAAACAAATATAATTTAGAAAAAAGAAAAAAAATCTATTTTTTCTAAAAATAAATAAGCAAATAAATAAACGATAAAATGAAAACTTATTTAAAAATGTGGCTATTTTTTGTAGTTTTTCAAAAATTTTAACGAACCTCAAAAATAAAATAAATTTAAAATTCCTAAAATGAAAAAAAAATAATTGAGGATAAAAATGATATAAAAATATTAGATTTTGGTCAAAAATTAAGCGTTTACAATTATATTAAGACATTTCAATCCTCTCTTTACAAAATATCATTTGTCCCTCTTGAACACATTCCTCTTAATTCAATATATCAAGTGAGATGGTCAAATTAATGTAGTTCAGAAACTTATTCCAATTGAACTAGCCCATATCCTACTGTCACATGGCCCAGTAATCATTTTCAAAAAAAAAAAAAGGATTTAGGTAACTAATAAAAAAAGTAGAGATCTTATATAGTTTAGTAAAGATAAGTCGTGATGTTATGTAATTTTTCCTTATTCTATATGATGGTATTTGTTTAAAACCTACTCATTTGATTATTGTGATACAATAGCGTTGATAAAAGAAAATACATTAAAGTAACAGTTACAAAGACAGAAATACATCACATATTAAAATGTAAATAGTTTAATGAATTAAAATTATTTTAATTTTTAAAATTTTATATATATACTAAAGCCACAAAAGTGTTAAGTTTATAAATTAAAATTGGGGAGTATTGTTTTAATTTTGTTCCATTTTCACCTTCTTCTTTTTCTCCAATTTTCAAATGCATGAAATTCATGTTAAATCATACCTATATGTATATCCTTATTAGTCTATACATTAATTACTTATTATTTGTTTATAAATTTATGACCTAAGAAATTTAATGTTCCAAATGTATGATTTATCTATTAATTTCCAAATTGATTGACCACATTTTTGTCCATGTATCTAATAACTACATGAGATCACATAAAATAACCTACTCATTTGATTATTTTCTGAATCAAATTGATCAATTTGCACTTGGTTATTTTTTGTTCTCTAATTAATGGATATACTTTCTACGTAGAGTCTAAGGCGTGATTTTCCCCCTAATATTTTAATGGTTACATAGATTGTCTGGATTTTTGTCGAAAAAATTCACCAATTATTGATATTCTTGCACCAATAAATGACTGTCCATGCACTTTTCCCTATTTTTCGTGGTCATATTTCTTTATTACTTGAGGACATTAATACTAGTCGGAAGCCATTGAAGTATGTACAGATTCATAGGGAGGAAAGGTAACGTATCTGTAACACCCCGTACTTAATTACGTGCATTAGATATGGTTATATGTGTTGGAGTATAAGTATTGATCCTAAGTTAGGTATATATGAGTTTAAGTATGAGTATTGATTATTTTGAGATGGTTTCAAGTGTATAGTTTGATTATATATGTATAGGAATCGACTTTATTTATATCGGAATTTGCCCGTCGATGTTTCCATACGAAGTTTATTGAATAAGCTTTCCAACGATATAAAGATTTCCAAAAACGGATAAGTTTCGGATATAATCGAGCACGTTTGAAACTATAAAACGGCGGCCGGGATAATTGTGAACAGTAAATGTGCAGAAAATTCAAACTACTGAGGCCTGCCAACTTTTTAGGTCGATTTTGAACGATCATAACTCCCTCAATATAATGAACTGGGAGAGGGCGGCGACCTATCAAAAGAAAGATCTTTGAGTATTCTTTCCAATGAAATTGGTTCCATCGAAATCCAACATCTGCGTAAGGAGTTATACTCGTTTTACTTTGGCCTCTCAAAACAGATTTTTAGGGTCAACTTCAAAAGATCATAACTCCTTTTACATGACGAACTGGGTGGCCTACTTTATATGAAATGCAATCCCTTTGAATTATCTTTCCAACAATACCAATTTCACCCAAATCCGATATCGGAGCAAAGAGTTATGGCTGATTTACTTTAGCCTGTCAAAATAGTCCACCATGGACAGATTCGGATTTACTTAAATTGTTAAGGGCAATATGGTCATTTTCCATCACCTCTTGGACGAAAATTGGTCATTATATAGATATAATTGGTCTTATATCCATCAATTATCATCATATTATTGAAAATAAGAAACCCTAGCCTAATTTCAACTCCAATTATCTTGTGATTCAACCGTGGAAAGTCCAAATTGATTCCGTAGTTGTGTTCATCGTCTCAAGGGCTTCGAGAAGCACCCCTTATTTGTTCCAATAGGACTTCGAAATCAAAAGGTCCGTTTTATGGTAAGAAAGTAAATTAAGTTGGTGTTATTTATATGAATATGTATATATATATATATATATATATATTCATGTGAGCATAAGAAGTATGCTATTTGATTGTTGTTGAAAGATGATTGGGAAATGATGTTGGATTATGTTGAATTGTGAAGGGATGATGTGGTATTGAAATGATGACTATATATATATATACACACATAAACCTATTGTTCAAGTTGGTTTTTGGAATGTTTTGCAAATAGTGGTTGTATGGAATTATGGAAGAGAATTGTGGTGTTGGGTTGCTAATACTAGATGCCAAATATTTCATTGTAGATAAGTGATTTGTAAAGGCGGGAAGTTGTGTTGAATTGGTATCTGAATCTACCACGAGGTATGTAAAGCATACTCTAACGATGTTCTTTGGCATGAAAACACCAATGTTCCATCAAGTAAGATTCCGAGGTTGTCCAAAAACATGTATTGTTCTACATTACCAACGAAGTTGTTCCCATTCTATAAAGTGTCAAAATGTCTCATTGATATACCAAGAGGTTCCTATTTCATTGTTGTGATATTGATGATTCTGAAACACATTGTTGATGTACCAATGAGTCTTTATTATATCGTTATTGTATAGAAGGTCTGTTACTTGATTCCTATTGATGCATCATTGTTCCAAAGGTACTATATTGGCATGAACACTAATGTAATAATCTTAAAATCTTTTGAACTAAGTTATTGGAAAGATCTCTTATGTGTGTTACTTGATATACGTGTGGGTGGTATCCCAGGGGCATAAGCCTAGCATGGGTCGATCCCTATTTTTGTGTTTTTGGGTGGTATCCCAGGGGCATAAGCCTAGCATGGGTCGATCCCAGTTGATATGTACTGGAGGTAGCCTAATGGTCACAGTATGATACAGTATTAATTATTGTTAAGTGGTTGGAGGTTCGGGAGGAGGAGGTAACGACGAATGATAATTGTAAAGAATGAAATGAACGAATGTATACCGTTCAACAAATGTCTTTGAATTCTAGAACCCAATTCAGATTAATGATAATGTACATGATCCTAAAAGTGTTTATGAAGTGTGGTTCACTTCTATGATTTATTCACTTGCTTCTGATTTTCTTGATCCCCTATATCACATATGATTATTTACAACTTTACATACTCAGTACATATTTCGTACTGACGTCCCTCATGGGGGACCTGCATTTTATGCTACAGGAACAGGTGCTTCAGGTCATTCGCAGCATAGATAGGAGCCAGATCATACAGCTATTGTTGGTGATCTCCAGTTTGCTTTGGAGCTTTCCGAGTCGGTTCCTTATGTTTTGTTATTGTACAGGAGTCACGTGTGGGCGGGGGTTTGTCCCGACCCTAGTTATGCCATGTATATCCTAGAGGCTTTGTAGACATAAGGAAGGGTAAAGTCATGGGAGTTTATATAGTGATGTTATATTTGTATATGTGGTGGCCCCGACGGCCAAGTATAATATATATATATATATATATATATATATATATATATATATATATATATATATATATATATATATATATTTGTGTGTGTTGTGCTGATACAGGGAATTAGACCCTTCTATATGTAATGAAGTGCTGCCCAAATTTTTGGTGACATGTAAATGAAAGTACAGGTATTTGAACGGGTTCTCCCGGGCCTTCTCGGCTTCGGGTGCCAGTCCGGCCCGATGGGATTTTGGGGCGTGACAGTATCAAGCTCTATGTATCATTCTAAAAAAAATAATCTCTACATAAGTTCACTGCATTACTATGAAATCTTGGAGATAATGATGAATAACCAAAGACAACTTTAAATATATTAACGAGCCTGATTTGATGACCATAAATTCGAAGGATCGTACCTAATTTAATTATTTACTTAAGCCTGTCTTAAAGTTTCCAACTTGAACATGTCTAACATATCTCAAACTCGAATGCACCTTCTAATTGAGCAAATAATAAGCTTTACAGAATGGACTTGTTATTTTATACTGTACGCCTACTATAGTATTAAAACCCTTTTCGGTCTTCTTATTACATGGTTTTTATTTTCCTTCTCTTATTTTGATGCTTAACGTAGATTGCATTTAGCATTAAAAAAATAATACTAATAAAAAGCGTGTTTTGACAGTTTCAATTTTTTCACGCTTGTTACACAAAACTACACATACATGTAAATTAAATAAAATGCTCGCACTAATTCTCTTGACGGGGTGGTACTATTAACAATTTCATAAGTTAATTGCCTAGTGGTTCGAATTCTCCATTGAGTTTTAATGCAGAATACACTTCAATAAAATTATGAGTATAAGCTAGGCACAAAGTCATGTTCAAACATGACCATGGAATATCACTAAGCCGTGGAAGAGTGACAAGTAATTCTTAATAAGTGGTGTGGAGTTCGAGTCATGGGTATGAAATCATCTTTGGTAGGGAGCGTCTTATCCTTAAAATAAATTTTTTGAAGCGAATCCAAATTGATTGAGCCCCGTGCATCTAGAATATAGGATAAAAAACCAACAAAATGAGTATATGTTGTAATTAAGAGCCCAACAGATAGGCCACAACACAAAAAAAAATTGTTAATCAAACAGTATTATTGTCACACCCTTGTTTATCAAAAAAAAATAAAAATAAAAGCTATTTAAAACTAAAAAAAATACAAAATAAGTTAATTGGCTAGTGTTAGGAATATGACTAAGAAATAGTAATATCACATTCTTTATTTAAGTTGAAAGAAGAAAACAAATATAATTTAGAAAAAAGAAAAAAAAATCTTTTTTTTGTAAACATAAATAAGCAAATAAATAAACGATAAAATGAAAACTTATTTAAAAATGTGACTATTTTTTGTAGTTTTTCAAAAATTTTAGCGAACCTCAAAAATAAAATAAATTTAAAATTCCTAAAATGAAAAAAAAAAATTGAGGATAAAAATGATATAAAAATATTAGGTTTTGGTCAAAAATTAGGTGTTTACAATTATATTAAGACATTTCAATCCTCTCTTTACAAAATATCATTTGTCCCTCTCGAACACATTCCTCTTAATTCAATATATCAAGTGAGATGGTCAAATTAATGAAGTTCAGAACCTTATTCCAATTGAACTAGCCCATATCCTACTGTCACATGGCCCAGTAATCATTTTCAAAAAAAAAAAATGGATTTAGGTAACTAATAAAAAAAGTAGAGATCTTATATAGTTTAGTAAAGATAAGTCGTGATGTTATGTAATTTTTCCTTATTCTATATGATGGTATTTCTTTAAAACCTACTCATTTGATTATTGTGATACAATAGCGTTGATAAAAGAAAATACATTAAAGTAACAGTTACAAAGACAGAAATACATCACATATTAAAATGTAAATAGTTTAATGAATTAAAATTATTTTAATTTTTAAAATTTTATATATATACAAAAGCCACAAAAGTGTTAAGTATATAAATTAAAATTGGGGAGTATTGTTTTAATTTTGTTCCATTTTCACCATCTTCTTTTTCTCCAATTTTCAAACGCATGAAATTCATGCTAAATCATACCTATATGTATATCCTTATTAGTCTATACATTAATTACTTATTATTTGTCTATAAATTTATGACCTAAGAAATTTAATGTTCCAAATGTATGATTTATCTATTAATTTCCAAATTGATTGACCACATTTTTGTCCATGTATCTAATAACTACATGAGATCACATAAAATAACCGTTATAATTTGATTTTAAAGTTTATCATAATTAACTTCCATAAAATTCATGCATTAAAATGTTTACATGCACCATAAGATACATGAAAATTGAACACATCAAACTTTTTATTAATAATAATAAATTGTGCATAAACTAATGACAAATTTTAGCTCACGATTTTTAAAAATTATTATTAGTATTTTACCGTAGAACCATAGAGAAGTTTTTCTTAATATATTTGTAAGGTAGAGAAACACTTTTTTACTTTTTTTTTTGCATTAAATAATGTAAATTTATTTCAATCCTTCCAAGAAATATTAACTTGCGTACAAGCTAATTCTCTTGATAAAAAATAAATAATACAAGTAACCATTCTTTTAGAGGTAAATTTAAAGTACATTTTTTTCAACTACAATCTCACTGATGAAAGTGTTATTAACAATTTTACTTTACTCATCTTTTATGTTTTATACAAACTTAACTTATAATATCACAACCCGATCAATAGACAAATGCTCCACAAATATCAAAATTCGGTTATACTCGCAAAGATCTTCTAATTATTTATTAGTTCTTTTTTATTTGAGCAACACATGTGCGAGTATATACATTATAAATTCTCAATGAAGAAAATTCAGACGCATCCTTGTGGCACGATAACATTGTCCCTGATCGTGAAGAACCAAAAATTGTATTGGTTTCAACTAATCAAATGTATCAATATTGTAAATATTTGGGTAGTAAATTCAATCCAAATATGTTGAATCATCAATGTCTCCTTCCAGGCTCCAGCTATGCAAACAAATGTATAATCTTCCATATTAATTAGAGAATATCTTCAAATTTGTATATAACATACCCATTCCAAGCAACAAAAGAACATAGAATTCTACATCTACCATATTTTTCCATCTTGTTTGCATATTTGTTGCATCCAAGAAAGCCAAAACAAAAAAATGACAAGAAAGAAAGTGAAGTTAGCCTTCATCACCAATGACTCGGCAAGAAAAGCAACATTCAAGAAAAGGAAGAAGGGTCTGATGAAGAAGGTGAGTGAATTGAGCACCCTTTGTGGGATTTATGCTTGTGCTATTATTTACAGTCCTTATGACAACTCACCAGAAGTGTGGCCAAACACCATGGGAGCTCAGCGTGTGCTCGCGGAGTTCAAGAGAATGCCTGAGATGGAACAAGGGAAGAAGATGATGAATCAAGAGAGCTTCTTGAGGCAGAGGATTGCGAAAGCAAACGAGCAACTGAAGAAACAGAGCAAGGAGAATAGAGAGAAGGAAATGACTGAAATTATGTACCAAGGCTTGACTGGAAAAGGACTACAACATTTGAATTTGGGTGATTTGAATGATCTTGGATGGGTTATTGATCAGAATTTGAAGGAGATTTACAAGAGGATTGAGGCGGTTAAAAAGGGGGCTTTGACTTCTTATACTGCTGCAGCAGCAAAATCACACGCGGTTGTTGCTCCACCAGTGGAGCAGGAGCCTGCAGTGGTGGAATTGGGATTGGATGGCATGCAGAGGACGCAAGCAGAGTGGTTTACTAATTGGATGAATAGCAACACGAGTGATCAGCAGATTGATTTTGGACATGGAGATGAGATGATTCTGCCCAATTATAATGATAACCACAGTGCTAATATGTGGCCTAATGATTTCTATCCTTAGATTTATTTTTCATGTTATATGATCTCTTTGGCTTGGTGCTTCGTTTCTGGATTTTTATTGTTGTTATTTTCTGAATCAGATTGATCAATTTGCACTTTGTTATTTTTTGTTCTCTAATTAATGGATATACTTTCTACGTAGAGTCTAAGGCGTGATTTTCCCCCTAATATTTTGATGGTTACATAGATTGTCTAGATTTTTGTCGAAACAATTCACCAATTATTGATATTCTTGCACCAATAAATGACTGTCCATGCACTTTTCCCTATTTTTCGCAGTCATATTTCTTTATTACTTGAGGACATTAATACTAGTCGGAAGCCATTGAAGTATGTACAGATTCATAGGGAGGAAAAGTAACGTATCTGTAACACCCCGTACTTAATTACGTGCATTAGACATGGTTATATGTGTTGGAGTATAAGTATTGATCCTAAGTTAGGTATATATGAGTTTAAGTATGAGTATTGATTATTTTGAGATGGTTTCAAGTGTATAGTTTGATTATATGTGTATAGGAATCGACTTTATTTATATCGGAATTTGCCCGTTGATGTTTCCATACGAAGTTTATTGAATAATCTTTCCAACGATATAAAGATTTCTAAAAACGGATAAGTTTCGGATATAATCGAGCACGTTTGAAACTATAAAACGGCGGCCGGGATAATTGTGAACAGTAAATGTGCAGGAAATTCAAACTACTGAGGCCTGCCAGTTTTTTGGGTCGATTTTGAACGATCATAACTCCCTCAATATAATGAACTGGGAGGGCGGCGACCTATCAAAAGAAAGATCTTTGAGTATTCTTTCCAATGAAATTGGTTCCATCGAAATCCAACATCTGCGTAAGGAGTTATACTCGTTTTACTTTGGCCTCTCAAAACAGATTTTTAGGGTCAACTTCAAAAGATCATAACTCCTTTTACAGGACGAACTGAGTGTCCTACTTTATATGAAATGCAATCCCTTTGAATTATCTTTCCAACAATACCAATTTCACCCAAATCCGATATCGGAGCAAAGAGTTATGGCTGATTTACTTTAGCCTGTCAAAACAGTCCACCATGGACAGATTCGGATTTACTTAAATTGTTAAGGGCAATATGGTCATTTTCCATCACCTCTTGGACGAAAATTGGTCATTATATAGATATAATTGGTCTTATATCCATCAATTATCATCATATTATTGAAAATAAGAAACCCTAGCCTAATTTCAACTCCAATTATCTTGTGATTCAACCGTGGAAAGTCCAAATTGATTCCGTAGTTGTGTTCATCGTCTCAAGGGCTTCGAGAAGCACCCCTTATTTGTTCCAATAGGACTTCGAAATCAAAAGGTCCGTTTTATGGTAAGAACGTAAATTAAGTTGGTGTTATTTATATGAATATGTATATATATATATATATATATATATATATATTCATGTGAGCATAAGAAGTATGCTAATTGATTGTTGTTGAAAGATGATTGGGAAATGATGTTGGATTATGTTGAATTGTGAAGGGATGATGTGGTATTGATGATGTGGTATTGAAATGATGATTATATATATATATATATAGACACATAAACCTATTGTTCAAGTTGGTTTTTGATATGTTTTGCAAATAGTGGTTGTATAGAATTATGGAAGAGAATTGTGGTGTTGGGTTGCTAATACTAGATGCCAAATATTTCATTGTAGATAAGTGATTTGTAAAGGCGGGAAGTTGTGTTGGATTGGTATCTGAATCTACAACGAGGTATGTAAAGCATACTCTAACGATGTTCTTTGGCAAATGATAATTGTAAAGAATGAAATGAACGAACGTATACCGTTCCACAAATGTGTTTGAATTCTAGAACCCAATTCAGATTAATGATAATGTACATGATCCTAAAAGCGTTTATGAAGTGTGGTTCACTTCTATGATTTATTCACTTGCTTCTAATTTTCTTAATCCCCTATATCACATATGATTATTTACAGCTTTACATACTCAGTACATATTTCGTACTGACGTCCCTCACGGGGGACCTGCATTTTATGCTGCAGGCACAGGTGCTTCAGGTCATTCGCAGCATAGATAGGAGCCAGATCATACAGCTATTGTTGGTGATCTCCAGTTTGCTTCGGAGCTTTCCGAGTCGGTTCCTTATGTTTTGTTATTGTACAGGAGTCATGTGTGGGCGGGGGTTTGTCCTAACCCTAGTTATGTCATGTATATCCTAGAGGCTTTGTAGACATAAGGAAGGGTAAAGTCATGGGAGTTTATATAGTGATGTTATATTTGTATATGTGGTGGCCCCGACGGCCAAGTATAATATATATATATATATATTTGTGCGTTTTGTGCTGATACAGGGAATTAGACCCTTCTATATGTAATGAAGTGCTGCCCAAATTTTTGGTGACATGTAAGTGAAAGTACAGGTATTTGAATGGGTTCTCCCGGGCCTTCTCGGCTTCGGGTGCCAGTCCGGCCCGATGGGATTTTGGGGCGTGACAGTATCAAGCTCTATGTATCATTCTAAAAAAATAATCTCTACATAAGTTCACTGCATTACTATGAAATCTTGGAGATAATGATGAATAACCAAAGACAACTTTAAATATGTTAACGAGCCTGATTTGATGACCATAAATTTAAAGGATCGTACCTAATTTAATTATTTATTTAAGCCTGTCTTAAAGTTTCCAACTTGAACATGTCTAACATATCTCAAACTCGAATGCAGCTTCTAATTGAGCAGATAATAAGCTTTACAGAATGGACTTGTTATTTTATACTGTACGCCTACTATAGTTTTAAAACCCTTTTCGGTCTTCTTATTACATGGTTTTTATTTTCCTTCTCTTATTTTGATGCTTAACGTAGATTGCATTTAGCATTAAAAAAATAATACTAATAAAAAGCGTGTTTTGACAGTTTCAATTTTTTCACGCTTGTTACACAAAAGTACACATACATGTAAATTAAATAAAATGCTCGCACTAATTCTCTTGACGGGGTGGTACTATTAACAATTTCATAAGTTAATTGCCTAGTGGTTCGAATTCTCCATTGAGTTTTAATGCAGAATACACTTCTATAAAATTATTAGTATAAGATAGGCACAAAGTCATGTTCAAACATGACCATGGAATACCACTAAGCCGTGGAAGAGTGACAAGTAATTCTTAATAAGTGGTGTGGAGTTCGAGTCATGGGTATGAAATCATCTTTGGTAGGGAGCGTCTTATCCTTAAAATAAATTTTTTGAAGCGAATCCAAATTGATTGAGCCCCGTGCATCTAGAATATAGGATAAAAAACCAACAAAATGAGTATATGTTGTAATTAAGAGCCCAACAGATAGGCCACAACACAAAAAAAAATTGTTAGTCAAACAGTATTATTGTCACACCCATGTTTATCAAAAAAAATAAAAATAAAATCTATTTAAAACTAAAAAAAATACAAAATAAGTTAATTGGCTAGTGTTAGGAATATGACTAAGAAATAGTAATATCACATTCTTTATTAAAGTTGAAAGAAGAAAACAAATATAATTTAGAAAAAAGAAAAAAAAATCTTTTTTTCTCTAAAAATAAATAAGCAAATAAATAAACGATAAAATGAAAACTTATTTAAAAATGTGACTATTTTTTGTAGTTTTTCAAAAATTTTAACGAACCTCAAAAATAAAATAAATTTAAAATTCCTAAAATGAAAAAAAAATAATTGAGGATAAAAATGATATAAAATATTAGGTTTTGGTCAAAAATTAGGTGTTTACAATTATATTAAGACATTTCAATCCTCTCTTTACAAAATATCATTTGTCCCTCTCGAACACATTCCTCTTAATTCAATATATCAAGTGAGATGGTCAAATTAATGAAGTTCAGAACCTTATTCCAATTGAACTAGCCTATATCCTACTGTCGCATGGCCCAGTAATCATTTTCAAAAAAAAAAAAATGGATTTAGGTAACTAATAAAAAAAGTAGAGATCTTATATAGTTTAGTAAAGATAAGTCGTGATGTTATGTAATTTTTCCTTATTCTATATGATGGTATTTCTTTAAAACCTACTCATTTGATTATTGTGATACAATAGCGTTGATAAAAGAAAATACATTAAAGTAACAGTTACAAAGACAGAAATACATCACATATTAAAATGTAAATAGTTTAATGAATTAAAATTATTTTAATTTTTAAAATTTTATATATATACAAAAGCCACAAAAGTGTTAAGTATATAAATTAAAATTGGGGAGTATTGTTTTAATTTTGTTCCATTTTCACCATCTTCTTTTTCTCCAATTTTCAAACGCATGAAATTCATGCTAAATCATACCTATATGTATATCCTTATTAGTCTATACATTAATTACTTATTATTTGTCTATAAATTTATGACCTAAGAAATTTAATGTTCCAAATGTATGATTTATCTATTAATTTCCAAATTGATTGACCACATTTTTGTCCATGTATCTAATAACTACATGAGATCACATAAAATAACCGTTATAATTTGATTTTAAAGTTTATCATAATTAACTTCCATAAAATTCATGCATTAAAATGTTTACATGCACCATAAGATACATGAAAATTGAACACATCAAACTTTTTATTAATAATAATAAATTGTGCATAAACTAATGACAAATTTTAGCTCACGATTTTTAAAAATTATTATTAGTATTTTACCGTAGAACCATAGCGAAGTTTTTCTTAATATATTTCTAAGGTAGAGAAACACTTTTTTACTTTTTTTTGCATTAAATAATGTAAATTTATTTCAATCCTTCCAAGAAATATTAACTTGCGTACAAGCTAATTCTCTTGATAAAAAATAAATAATACAAGTAACCATTCTTTTAGAGGTAAATTTAAAGTACATTTTTTTCAACTACAATCTCACTGATGAAAGTGTTATTAACAATTTTACTTTACTCATCTTTTATGTTTTATACAAACTTAACTTATAATATCACAACCCGATCAATAGACAAATGCTCCACAAATATCAAAATTCGGTTATACTCGCAAAGATCTTCTAATTATTTATTAGTTCTTTTTTATTTGAGCAACACATGTGCGAGTATATACATTATAAATTCTCAATGAAGAAAATTCAGACGAATCCTTGTGGCACGATAACATTGTCCCTGATCGTGAAGAACCAAAAATTGTATTGGTTTCAACTAATCAAATGTATCAATATTGTAAATATTTGGGTAGTAAATTCTATCCAAATATGTTGAATCATCAATGTCTCCTTCCAGGCTCCAGCTATGCAAACAAATGTATAATCTTCCATATTAATTAGAGAATATCTTCAAATTTGTATATAACATACCCATTCCAAGCAACAAAAGAACATAGAATTCTACATCTACCATATTTTTCCATCTTGTTTGCATATTTGTTGCATCCAAGAAAGCCAAAAAAAAAAAAATGACAAGAAAGAAAGTGAAGTTAGCCTTCATCACCAATGACTCGGCAAGAAAAGCAACATTCAAGAAAAGGAAGAAGGGTTTGATGAAGAAGGTGAGTGAATTGAGCACCCTTTGTGGGATTGATGCTTGTGCTACTATTTACAGTCCTTATGACAACTCACCAGAAGTGTGGCCAAACACCATGGGAGCTCAGCGTGTGCTCGCGGAGTTCAAGAGGATGCCTGAGATGGAACAGGGGAATAAGATGATGAATCAAGAGAGCTTCTTGAGGCAGAGGATTGAGAAAGTAAACGAGCAACTGAAGAAACAGAGCAAGGAAAATAGAGAGAAGGAAATGATTGAAATTATGTACCAAGGCTTGACTGGAAAAGGACTACAACATTTGAATTTGGGTGATTTGAATGATCTTGGATGGGTTATTGATCAGAATTTGAAGGAGATTTACAAGAGGATTGAGGCGGTTAAAAAGGGGGCTTTGACTTCTTATACTGCTGCAGCAGCAAAATCACACGCGGTTGTTGCTCCACCAGTGGAGCAGGAGCCTGCGGTGGTGGAATTGGGATTGGATGGCATGCAGAGGACGCAAGCAGAGTGGTTTACTGATTGGATGAATAACAACACAAGTGATCAGCAGATTGATTTTGGACATGGAGATGAGATGATTCTGCCCAATTATAATGATAACCACAGTGCTAATATGTGGCCTAATGATTTCTATCCTTAGATTTATTTTTCATGTTATATGATCTCTTTGGCTTGGTGCTTCGTTTCTGGATTTTTATTGTTGTTATTTTCTGAATCAGATTGATCAATTTGCACTTGGTTATTTTTTGTTCTCTAATTAATGGATATACTTTCTACGTAGAGTCTAAGGCGTGATTTTCCACCTAATATTTTAATGGTTACATAGATTGTCTGGATTTTTGTCGAAAAAATTCACCAATTATTGATATTCTTGCACCAATAAATGACTGTCCATGCACTTTAACCTATTTTTCGTGGTCATATTTCTTTATTACTTGAGGACATTAATACTAGTCGGAAGCCATTGAAGTATGTACAGATTCATAGGGAGGAAAAGTAACGTATCTATAACACCCCGTACTTAATTACGTGCATTAGACATGGTTATATGTGTTGGAGTATAAGTATTGATCCTAAGTTAGGTATATATGAGTTTAAGTATGAGTATTGATTATTTTGAGATGGTTTCAAGTGTATAGTTTGATTGTATGTGCAAAGGAATCGACTTTATTTATATCGGAATTTGCCCGTCGATGTTTCCATACGAAGTTTATTGAATAAGCTTTCCAACGATATAAAGATTTCTATAAACGGATAAGTTTCGTATATAATCGAGCACGTTTGAAACTATAAAACAGCGGCCGGGATAATTGTGAACAGTAAATGTGCAGGAAATTTAAACTACTGAGGCCTGCCAGTTTTTTGGGTCGATTTTGAACGATCATTACTCCCTCAATATAATGAACTGGGAGGGCGGCGACCTATCAAAAGAAAGATATTTGAGTATTCTTTCCAATGAAATTGGTTCCATCGAAATCCAACATCTGCGTAAGGAGTTATACTCGTTTTACTTTGGCCTCTCAAAATAGATTTTTAGTGTCAACTTCAAAAGATCATAACTCCTTTTACAGGACAAACTGGGTGGCCTACTTTATATGAAATGCAATCCCTTTGAATTATCTTTCCAACAATACCAATTTCACCCAAATCCGATATCGGAGCAAAGAGTAATGGCTGATTTACTTTAGCCTGTCAAAACAGTCCACCATGGACAGATTCGGATTTACTTAAATTGTTAAGGGCAATATGGTCATTTTCCATCACCTCTTGGACGAAAATTGGTCATTATATATATATAATTGGTCTTATATCCATCAATTATCATCATATTATTAAAAATAAGAAACCCTAGCCTAATTTCAACTCCAATTATCTTGTGATTCAACCGTGGAAAGTCCAAATTGATTCCGTAGTTGTGTTCATCGTCTCAAGGGCTTCGAGAAGCACCCCTTATTTGTTCCAATAGGACTTCGAAATCAAAAGGTCCGTTTTATGGTAAGAATGTAAATTAAGTTGGTGTTATTTATATGAATATGTATATATATATATTCATGTGAGCATAAGAAGTATGCTAATTGATTGTTGTTGAAAGATGATTGGGAAATGATGTTGGATTATGTTGAATTGTGAAGGGATGATGTGGTATTGATGATGTGGTATTGAAATGATGATTATATATATATATATATATATATAGACACATAAACCTATTGTTCAAGTTGGTTTTTGGAATGTTTTGCAAATAGTGGTTGTATAGAATTATGGAAGAGAATTGTGGTGTTGGGTTGCTAATACTAGATGTCAAATATTTCATTGTAGATAAGTGATTTGTAAAGGCGGGAAGTTGTGTTGAATTGGTATCTGAATCTACAACGAGGTATGTAAAGCATACTGTAACGATGTTCTTTGGCAAATGATAATTGTAAAGAATGAAATGAACGAACGTATACCGTTCCACAAATGTGTTTGAATTCTAGAACCCAATTCAGATTAATGATAATGTACATGATCCTAAAAGCGTTTATGAAGTGTGTTTCACTTCTATGATTTATTCACTTGCTTCTAATTTTCTTGATTCCCTATATCACATATGATTATTTACAGCTTTACATACTCAGTACATATTTCGTACTGACGTCCCTCACGGGGGACCTGCATTTTATGCTGCAGGCACAGGTGCTTCAGGTCATTCGCAGCATAGATAGGAGCCAGATCATACAGCTATTGTTGGTGATCTCCAGTTTGCTTCGGAGCTTTCCGAGTCGGTTCCTTATGTTTTGTTATTGTACAGGAGTCATGTGTGGGCGGGGGTTTGTCCTAACCCTAGTTATGTCATGTATATCCTAGAGGCTTTGTAGACATAAGGAAGGGTAAAGTCATGGGAGTTTATATAGTGATGTTATATTTGTATATGTGGTGGCCCCGACGGCCAAGTATAATATATATATATATATATTTGTGCGTTTTGTGCTGATACAGGGAATTAGACCCTTCTATATGTAATGAAGTGCTGCCCAAATTTTTGGTGACATGTAAGTGAAAGTACAGGTATTTGAATGGGTTCTCCCGGGCCTTCTCGGCTTCGGGTGCCAGTCCGGCCCGATGGGATTTTGGGGCGTGACAGTATCAAGCTCTATGTATCATTCTAAAAAAATAATCTCTACATAAGTTCACTGCATTACTATGAAATCTTGGAGATAATGATGAATAACCAAAGACAACTTTAAATATGTTAACGAGCCTGATTTGATGACCATAAATTTAAAGGATCGTACCTAATTTAATTATTTATTTAAGCCTGTCTTAAAGTTTCCAACTTGAACATGTCTAACATATCTCAAACTCGAATGCAGCTTCTAATTGAGCAGATAATAAGCTTTACAGAATGGACTTGTTATTTTATACTGTACGCCTACTATAGTTTTAAAACCCTTTTCGGTCTTCTTATTACATGGTTTTTATTTTCCTTCTCTTATTTTGATGCTTAACGTAGATTGCATTTAGCATTAAAAAAATAATACTAATAAAAAGCGTGTTTTGACAGTTTCAATTTTTTCACGCTTGTTACACAAAAGTACACATACATGTAAATTAAATAAAATGCTCGCACTAATTCTCTTGACGGGGTGGTACTATTAACAATTTCATAAGTTAATTGCCTAGTGGTTCGAATTCTCCATTGAGTTTTAATGCAGAATACACTTCTATAAAATTATTAGTATAAGATAGGCACAAAGTCATGTTCAAACATGACCATGGAATACCACTAAGCCGTGGAAGAGTGACAAGTAATTCTTAATAAGTGGTGTGGAGTTCGAGTCATGGGTATGAAATCATCTTTGGTAGGGAGCGTCTTATCCTTAAAATAAATTTTTTGAAGCGAATCCAAATTGATTGAGCCCCGTGCATCTAGAATATAGGATAAAAAACCAACAAAATGAGTATATGTTGTAATTAAGAGCCCAACAGATAGGCCACAACACAAAAAAAAATTGTTAGTCAAACAGTATTATTGTCACACCCATGTTTATCAAAAAAAATAAAAATAAAATCTATTTAAAACTAAAAAAAATACAAAATAAGTTAATTGGCTAGTGTTAGGAATATGACTAAGAAATAGTAATATCACATTCTTTATTAAAGTTGAAAGAAGAAAACAAATATAATTTAGAAAAAAGAAAAAAAAATCTTTTTTTCTCTAAAAATAAATAAGCAAATAAATAAACGATAAAATGAAAACTTATTTAAAAATGTGACTATTTTTTGTAGTTTTTCAAAAATTTTAACGAACCTCAAAAACAAAATAAATTTAAAATTCCTAAAATGAAAAAAAAATAATTGAGGATAAAAATGATATAAAATATTAGGTTTTGGTCAAAAATTAGGTGTTTACAATTATATTAAGACATTTCAATCCTCTCTTTACAAAATATCATTTGTCCCTCTCGAACACATTCCTCTTAATTCAATATATCAAGTGAGATGGTCAAATTAATGAAGTTCAGAACCTTATTCCAATTGAACTAGCCTATATCCTACTGTCGCATGGCCCAGTAATCATTTTCAAAAAAAAAAAAATGGATTTAGGTAACTAATAAAAAAAGTAGAGATCTTATATAGTTTAGTAAAGATAAGTCGTGATGTTATGTAATTTTTCCTTATTCTATATGATGGTATTTCTTTAAAACCTACTCATTTGATTATTGTGATACAATAGCGTTGATAAAAGAAAATACATTAAAGTAACAGTTACAAAGACAGAAATACATCACATATTAAAATGTAAATAGTTTAATGAATTAAAATTATTTTAATTTTTAAAATTTTATATATATACAAAAGCCACAAAAGTGTTAAGTATATAAATTAAAATTGGGGAGTATTGTTTTAATTTTGTTCCATTTTCACCATCTTCTTTTTCTCCAATTTTCAAACGCATGAAATTCATGCTAAATCATACCTATATGTATATCCTTATTAGTCTATACATTAATTACTTATTATTTGTCTATAAATTTATGACCTAAGAAATTTAATGTTCCAAATGTATGATTTATCTATTAATTTCCAAATTGATTGACCACATTTTTGTCCATGTATCTAATAACTACATGAGATCACATAAAATAACCGTTATAATTTGATTTTAAAGTTTATCATAATTAACTTCCATAAAATTCATGCATTAAAATGTTTACATGCACCATAAGATACATGAAAATTGAACACATCAAACTTTTTATTAATAATAATAAATTGTGCATAAACTAATGACAAATTTTAGCTCACGATTTTTAAAAATTATTATTAGTATTTTACCGTAGAACCATAGCGAAGTTTTTCTTAATATATTTCTAAGGTAGAGAAACACTTTTTTACTTTTTTTTGCATTAAATAATGTAAATTTATTTCAATCCTTCCAAGAAATATTAACTTGCGTACAAGCTAATTCTCTTGATAAAAAATAAATAATACAAGTAACCATTCTTTTAGAGGTAAATTTAAAGTACATTTTTTTCAACTACAATCTCACTGATGAAAGTGTTATTAACAATTTTACTTTACTCATCTTTTATGTTTTATACAAACTTAACTTATAATATCACAACCCGATCAATAGACAAATGCTCCACAAATATCAAAATTCGGTTATACTCGCAAAGATCTTCTAATTATTTATTAGTTCTTTTTTATTTGAGCAACACATGTGCGAGTATATACATTATAAATTCTCAATGAAGAAAATTCAGACGAATCCTTGTGGCACGATAACATTGTCCCTGATCGTGAAGAACCAAAAATTGTATTGGTTTCAACTAATCAAATGTATCAATATTGTAAATATTTGGGTAGTAAATTCTATCCAAATATGTTGAATCATCAATGTCTCCTTCCAGGCTCCAGCTATGCAAACAAATGTATAATCTTCCATATTAATTAGAGAATATCTTCAAATTTGTATATAACATACCCATTCCAAGCAACAAAAGAACATAGAATTCTACATCTACCATATTTTTCCATCTTGTTTGCATATTTGTTGCATCCAAGAAAGCCAAAAAAAAAAAAATGACAAGAAAGAAAGTGAAGTTAGCCTTCATCACCAATGACTCGGCAAGAAAAGCAACATTCAAGAAAAGGAAGAAGGGTCTGATGAAGAAGGTGAGTGAATTGAGCACCCTTTGTGGGATTGATGCTTGTGCTATTATTTACAGTCCTTATGATAACTCACCAGAAGTGTGGCCAAACACCATGGGAGCTCAGCGTGTGCTCGCGGAGTTCAAGAGGATGCCTGAGATGGAACAGGGGAATAAGATGATGAATCAAGAGAGCTTCTTGAGGCAGAGGATTGCGAAAGCAAACGAGCAACTGAAGAAACAGAGCAAGGAGAATAGAGAGAAGGAAATGACTGAAATTATGTACCAAGGCTTGACTGGAAAAGGACTACAACATTTGAATTTGGGTGATTTGAATGATCTTGGATGGGTTATTGATCAGAATTTGAAGGAGATTTACAAGAGGATTGAGGCAGTTAAAAAGGGGGCTTTGACTTCTTATACTGCTGCAGCAGCAAAATCACACGCGGTTGTTGCTCCACCAGTGGAGCAGGAGCCTGCAGTGGTGGAATTGGGATTGGATGGCATGCAGAGGACGCAAGCAGAGTGGTTTACTAATTGGATGAATAGCAACACGAGTGATCAGCAGATTGATTTTGGACATGGAGATGAGATGATTCTGCCCAATTATAATGATAACCACAGTGCTAATATGTGGCCTAATGATTTCTATCCTTAGATTTATTTTTCATGTTATATGATCTCTTTGGCTTGGTGCTTCGTTTCTGGATTTTTATTGTTGTTATTTTCTGAATCAGATTGATCAATTTGCACTTGGTTATTTTTTGTTCTCTAATTAATGGATATACTTTCTACGTAGAGTCTAAGGAGTGATTTTCCCCCTAATATTTTGATGGTTACATAGATTGTCTAGATTTTTGTCGAAACAATTCACCAATTATTGATATTCTTGCACCAATAAATGACTGTCCATGCACTTTTCCCTATTTTTCGCGGTCATATTTCTTTATTACTTTAGGACATTAATACTAGTCGGAAGCCATTGAAGTATGTACAGATTCATAGGGAGGAAAAGTAACGTATCTGTAACACCCCGTACTTTATTACGTGCATTAGACATGGTTATATGTGCTGGAGTATAAGTATTGATCCTAAGTTAGGTATATATGAGTTTAAGTATGAGTATTGATTATTTTGAGATGGTTTCAAGTGTATAGTTTGATTATATGTGTATAGGAATCGACTTTATTTATATCGGAATTTGTCCGTCGATGTTTCCATACGAAGTTTATTGAATAAGCTTTCCAATGATATAAAGATTTCTAAAAACGGATAAGTTTCGGATATAATCGAGCACGTTTGAAACTATAAAACGGCGGCCGGGATAATTGTGAACAGTAAATGTGCAGGAAATTCAAACTACTGAGGCCTGCCAGTTTTTTGGGTCGATTTTGAACGATCATAACTCCCTCAATATAATGAACTGGGAGGGCGGCGACCTATCAAAAGAAAGATCTTTGAGTATTCTTTCCAATGAAATTGGTTCCATCGAAATCCAACATCTGCGTAAGGAGTTATACTCGTTTTACTTTGGCCTCTCAAAACAGATTTTTAGGGTCAACTTCAAAAGATCATAACTCCTTTTACAGGACGAACTGGGTGGCCTACTTTATATGAAATGCAATCCCTTTGAATTATCTTTCCAACAATACCAATTTCACCCAAATCCTATATCGGAGCAAAGAGTTATGGCTGATTTATTTTAGCCTGTCAAAACAGTCCACCATGGACAGATTCGGATTTACTTAAATTGTTAAGGGCAATATGGTCATTTTCCATCACCTCTTGGACGAAAATTGGTCATTATATTTATATAATTGGTCTTATATCCATCAATTATCATCATATTATTGAAAATAAGAAACCCTAGCCTAATTTCAACTCCAATTATCTTGTGATTCAACCGTGGAAAGTCCAAATTGATTCCGTAGTTGTGTTCATCGTCTCAAGGGCTTCGAGAAGCACCCCTTATTTGTTCCAATAGGACTTCGAAATCAAAAGGTCCGTTTTATGGTAAGAATGTAAATTAAGTTGGTGTTATTTATATGAATATGTATATATATATATATATATTCATGTGAGCATAAGAAGTATGCTAATTGATTGTTGTTGAAAGATGATTGGGAAATGATGTTGGATTATGTTGAATTGTGAAGGGATGATGTGGTATTGATGATGTGGTATTGAAATGATGATTATATATATATATATATATATATATATATATAGACACATAAACCTATTGTTCAAGTTGGTTTTTGGAATGTTTTGCAAATAGTGGTTGTATAGAATTATGGAAGAGAATTGTGGTGTTGGGTTGCTAATACTAGATGCCAAATATTTCATTGTAGATAAGTGATTTGTAAAGGCGGGAAGTTGTGTTGAATTGGTATCTGAATCTACAACGAGGTATGTAAAGCATACTCTAACGATGTTCTTTGGCAAATGATAATTGTAAAGAATGAAATGAACGAACGTATACCGTTCCACAAATGTGTTTGAATTCTAGAACCCAATTCAGATTAATGATAATGTACATGATCCTAAAAGTGTTTATGAAGTGTGGTTCACTTCTATGATTTATTCACTTGCTTCTAATTTTCTTAATCCCCTATATCACATATGATTATTTACAGCTTTACATACTCAGTACATATTTCGTACTGACGTCCCTCACGGGGGACCTGCATTTTATGCTGCAGGCACAGGTGCTTCAGGTCATTCGCAGCATAGATAGGAGCCAGATCATACAGCTATTGTTGGTGATCTCCAGTTTGCTTTGGAGCTTTCCGAGTCGGTTCCTTATGTTTTGTTATTGTACAGGAGTCATGTGTGGGCGGGGGTTTGTCCCGACCCTAGTTATGTCATGTATATCCTAGAGGCTTTGTAGACATAAGGAAGGGTAAAGTCATGGGAGTTTATATAGTGATGTTATATTTGTATATGTGGTGGCCCCGATGGCCAAGTATAATATATATATATATATATTTGTGCGTTTTGTGCTGATACAGGGAATTAGACCCTTCTATATGTAATGAAGTGCTGCCCAAATTTTTGGTGACATGTAAGTGAAAGTACAGGTATTTGAATGGGTTCTCCCGGGCCTTCTCGGCTTCGGGTGCCAGTCCGGCCCGATGGGATTTTGGGGCGTGACAGTATCAAGCTCTATGTATCATTCTAAAAAAAATAATCTCTACATAAGTTCACTGCATTACTATGAAATCTTGGAGATAATGATGAATAACCAAAGACAACTTTAAATATATTAACGAGCCTGATTTGATGACCATAAATTCGAAGGATCGTACCTAATTTAATTATTTATTTAAGCCTGTCTTAAAGTTTCCAACTTGAACATGTCTAACATATCTCAAACTCGAATGCAGCTTCTAATTGAGCAGATAATAAGGTTTACAGAATGGACTTGTTATTTTATACTGTACGCCTACTATAGTTTTAAAACCCTTTTCGGTCTTCTTATTACATGGTTTTTATTTTCCTTCTCTTATTTTGATGCTTAACGTAGATTGCATTTAGCATTAAAAAAATAATACTAATAAAAAGCGTGTTTTGACAGTTTCAATTTTTTCACGCTTGTTACACAAAAGTACACATACATGTAAATTAAATAAAATGCTCGCACTAATTCTCTTGACAGGGTGGTACTATTAACAATTTCATAAGTTAATTGCCTAGTGGTTCGAATTCTCCATTGAGTTTTAATGCAGAATACACTTCTATAAAATTATTAGTATAAGATAGGCACAAAGTCATGTTCAAACATGACCATGGAATACCACTAAGCCGTGGAAGAGTGACAAGTAATTCTTAATAAGTGGTGTGGAGTTCGAGTCATGGGTATGAAATCATCTTTGGTAGGGAGCGTCTTATCCTTAAAATAAATTTTTTGAAGCGAATCCAAATTGATTGAGCCCCGTGCATCTAGAATATAGGATAAAAAACCAACAAAATGAGTATATGTTGTAATTAAGAGCCCAACAGATAGGCCACAACACAAAAAAAAATTGTTAGTCAAACAGTATTATTGTCACACCCTTGTTTATCAAAAAAAATAAAAATAAAATCTATTTAAAACTAAAAAAAATACAAAATAAGTTAATTGGCTAGTGTTAGGAATATGACTAAGAAATAGTAATATCACATTCTTTATTAAAGTTGAAAGAAGAAAACAAATATAATTTAGAAAAAAGAAAAAAAAATCTGTTTTTCTCTAAAAATAAATAAGCAAATAAATAAACGATAAAATGAAAACTTATTTAAAAATGTGACTATTTTTTGTAGTTTTTCAAAAATTTTAACGAACCTCAAAAATAAAATAAATTTAAAATTCCTAAAATGAAAAAAAAATAATTGAGGATAAAAATGATATAAAATATTAGGTTTTGGTAAAAAATTAGGTGTTTACAATTATTTTAAGACATTTCAATCCCCTCTTTACAAAATATCATTTGTCCCTCTCAAACACATTCCTCTTAATTCAATATATCAAGTGAGATGGTCAAATTAATGAAGTTCAGAACCTTAGTCCAATTGAACTAGCCCATATACTACTGTCACATGGCCCAGTAATCATTTTCAAAAAAAAAAAAATGGATTTAGGTAACTAATAAAAAAAGTAGAGATCTTATATAGTTTAGTTATGTAATTTTTCCTTATTCTATATGATGGTATTTGTTTAAAACCTACTCATTTGATTATTGTGATACAATAGCGTTGATAAAAGAAAATACATTAAAGTAACAGTTACAAAGACAGAAATACATCACATATTAAAATGTAAATAGTTTAATGAATTAAAATTATTTTAATTTTTAAAATTTTATATATATACAAAAGCCACAAAAGTGTTAAGTATATAAATTAAAATTGGGGAGTATTGTTTTAATTTTGTTCCATTTTCACCATCTTCTTTTTCCCCAATTTTCAAACTCATGAAATTCATGTTAAATCATACATATATGTATATCCTTATTAGTCTATACATTAATTACTTATTATTTGTCTATAAATTTATGACCTAAGAAATTTAATATTCCAAATGTATGATTTATCTATTAATTTCCAAATTGATTGACCACATTTTTGTCCATGTATCTAATAACTACATGAGATCACATAAAATAACCGTTATAATTTGATTTTAAAGTTTATCATAATTAACTTCCATAAAATTCATGCATTAAAATGTTTACATGCACCATAAGATACATGAAAATTGAACACATCAAACTTTTTATTAATAATAATAAATTGTGCATAAACTAATGACAAATTTTAGCTCACGATTTTTAAAAATTATTATTAGTATTTTACCGTAGAACCATAGCGAAGTTTTTC
Source organism: Capsicum baccatum var. pendulum (assembly GCA_030864225.1). Lineage (NCBI taxonomy): Eukaryota > Viridiplantae > Streptophyta > Magnoliopsida > Solanales > Solanaceae > Capsicum > Capsicum baccatum. The sequence goes on from CM061554.1 coordinate 47,005,103, forward strand.
TTAATATATTTGTAAGGTAGAGAAACACTTTTTTACTTTTTTTTGCATTAAATAATGTAAATTTATTTCAATCCTTCCAAGAAATATTAACTTGCGTACAAGCTAATTCTCTTGATAAAAAATAAATAATACAAGTAACCATTCTTTTAGAGGTAAATTTAAAGTACATTTTTTTCAACTACAATTTCACTGTTGAAAGTGTTATTAACAATTTTACTTTACTCATCTTTTATGTTTTATACAAACTTAACTTATAATATCACAACCCGATCAATAGACAAATGCTCCACAAATATCAAAATTCGGTTATACTCGCAAAGATCTTCTAATTATTTATTAGTTCTTTTTTATTTGAGCAACACATGTGCGAGTATATACATTATAAATTCTCAATGAAGAAAATTCAGACAAATCCTTGTGGCACGATAACATTGTCCCTGATCGTGAAGAACCAAAAATTGTATTGGTTTCAACTAATTAAATGTATCAATATTGTAAATATTTGGGTAGTAAATTCTATCCAAATATGTTGAATCATCAATGTCTCCTTCCAGGCTCCAGCTATGCAAACAAATGTATAATCTTCCATATTAATTAGAGAATATCTTCAAATTTGTATATAACATACCCATTCCAAGCAACAAAAGAACATAGAATTCTACATCTACCATATTTTTCCATCTTGTTTGCATATTTGTTGCATCCAAGAAAGCCAAAAAAAAAAAATGACAAGAAAGAAAGTGAAGTTAGCCTTCATCACCAATGACTCAGCAAGAAAAGCAACATTCAAGAAAAGGAAGAAGGGTCTGATGAAGAAGGTGAGTGAATTGAGCACCCTTTGTGGGATTGATGCTTGTGCTATTATTTACAGTCCTTATGACAACTCACCAGAAGTGTGGCCAAACACCATGGGAGCTCAGCGTGTGCTCGCGGAGTTCAAGAGGATGCCTGAGATGGAACAGGGCAAGAAGATGATGAATCAAGAGAGCTTCTTGAGGCAGAGGATTGAGAAAGTAAACGAGCAACTGAAGAAACAGAGCAAGGAGAATAGAGAGAAGGAAATGACTGAAATTATGTACCAAGGCTTGACTGGAAAAGGACTACAACATTTGAATTTGGGTGATTTGAATGATCTTGGATGGGTTATTGATCAGAATTTGAAGGAGATTTACAAAAGGATTGAGGCGGTTAAAAAGGGGGCTTTGACTTCTTATACTGCTGCAGCAGCAAAATCACACGCGGTTGTTGCTCCACCAGTGGAGCAGGAGCCTGCGGTAGTGGAATTGGGATTGGATGGCATGCAGAGGACGCAAGCAGAGTGGTTTACTGATTGGATGAATAACAACACAAGTGATCAGCAGATTGATTTTTGACATGGAGATGAGATGATTCTGCCCAATTATAATGATAACCACAGTGCTAATATGTGGCCTAATGATTTCTATCCTTAGATTTATTTTTCATGTTATATGATCTCTTTGGCTTGGTGCTTCGTTTCTGGATTTTTATTGTTGCTATTTTTTGAATCAGATTGATCAATTTGCACTTGGTTATTTTTTGTTCTCTAATTAATGGATATACTTTCTACGTAGAGTCTAAGGCGTGATTTTCCACCTAATATTTTAATGGTTACATAGATTGTCTGGATTTTTGTCGAAAAAATTCACCAATTATTGATATTCTTGCACCAATAAATGACTGTCCATGCACTTTAACCTATTTTTCGTGGTCATATTTCTTTATTACTTGAGGACATTAATACTAGTTGGAGTATAAGTATTGATCGTAAGTTAGGTATATATGAGTTTAAGTATGAGTATTGATTATTTTGAGATGGTTTCAAGTGTATAGTTTGATTGTATGTGTAAAGGAATCGACTTTATTTATATCGGAATTTGCCCGTCGATGTTTCCATACGAAGTTTATAGAATTAGCTTTGCAACGATATAAAGATTTCCAAAAACGGATAAGTTTCGGATATAATCGAGCACGTTTGAAACTATAAAACGGCGGCCGGGATAATTGTGAACAGTAAATGTGCAGGAAATTCAAACTACTGAGGCCTGCCAGTTTTTTGGGTCGATTTTGAACGATCATAACTCCCTCAATATAATGAACTGGGAGGGCGGCGACCTATCAAAAGAAAGATATTTGAGTATTCTTTCCAATGAAATTGGTTCCATCGAAATCCAACATCTGCGTAAGGAGTTATACTCGTTTTACTTTGGCCTCTCAAAACAGATTTTTAGGGTCAACTTCAAAAGATCATAACTCCTTTTACAGGACGAACTGGGTGGCCTACTTTATATGAAATGCAATCCCTTTGAATTATCTTTCCAACAATACCAATTTCACCCAAATCCGATATCGGAGCAAAGAGTTATGGCTGATTTACTTTAGCCTGTCAAAACAGTCCACCATGGACAGATTCGGATTTACTTAAATTGTTAAGGGCAATATGGTCATTTTCCATCCCCTCTTAGACGAAAATTGGTCATTATATAGATATAATTGGTCTTATATCCATCAATTATCATCATATTATTGAAAATAAGAAACCCTAGCCTAATTTCAACTCCAATTATCTTGTGATTCAACCGTGGAAAGTCCAAATTGATTCCGTAGTTGTGTTCATCGTCTCAAGGGCTTCGAGAAGCACCCCTTATTTGTTCCAATAGGACTTCGAAATCAAAAGGTCCGTTTTATGGTAAGAATGTAAATTAAGTTGGTGTTATTTATATGAATATGTATATATATATATATATATATATATATATATATATATATATATTCATGTGAGCATAAGATGTATGCTAATTGATTGTTGTTGAAAGATGATTGGGAAATGATGTTGGATTATGTTGAATTGTGAAGGGATGATGTGGTATTGATGATGCGGTATTGAAATGATGATTATATATATATATATATATAGACACATAAACCTATTGTTCAAGTTGGTTTTTGGAATGTTTTGCAAATAGTGGTTGTATAGAATTATGGCAGAGAATTGTGGTGTTGGGTTGCTAATACTAGATGCCAAATATTTCATTGTAGATAAGTGATTTGTAAAGGCGGGAAGTTGTGTTGAATTGGTATCTGAATCTACAACGAGGAATGTAAATCATACTCTAACGATGTTCTTTGGCAAATGATAATTGTAAAGAATGAAATGAACGAACGTATACCGTTCCACAAATGTGTTTGAATTCTAGAACCCAATTCAGATTAATGATAATGTACATGATCCTAAAAGTGTTTATGAAGTGTGGTTCACTTCTATGATTTATTCACTTGCTTCTAATTTTCTTGATCCCCTATATCACATATGATTATTTACAGCTTTACATACTCAGTACATATTTCGTACTGACGTCCCTCACGGGGGACCTGCATTTTATGCTGCAGGCACAGGTGCTTCAGGTCATTCGCAGCATAGATAGGAGCCAGATCATACAGCTATTGTTGGTGATCTCCAGTTTGCTTCGGAGCTTTCCGAGTCGGTTCCTTATGTTTTGTTATTGTACAGGAGTCATGTGTGGGCGGGGGTTTGTCCCGACCCTAGTTATGTCATGTATATCCTAGAGGATTTGTAGACATAAGGAAGGGTAAAGTCATGGGAGTTTATATAGTGATGTTATATTTGTATATGTGGTGGCCCCGACGGCCAAGTATAATATATATATATATATATTTGTGCGTGTTGTGCTGATACAGGGAATTAGACCCTTCTATATGTAATGAAGTGCTGCCCAAATTTTTGGTGACATGTAAGTGAAAGTACAGGTATTTGAATGGGTTCTCCCGGGCCTTCTCGGCTTCGGGTTCCAGTCCGGCCCAATGGGATTTTGGGGCGTGACAGTATCAAGCTCTATGTATCATTCTAAAAAAATAATCTCTACATAAGTTCACTGCATTACTATGAAATCTTGGAGATAATGATGAATAACCAAAGACAACTTTAAATATATTAACGAGCCTGATTTGATGACCATAAATTCGAAGGATCGTGCCTAATTTAATTATTTATTTAAGCCTGTCTTAAAGTTTCCAACTTGAACATGTCTAACATATCTCAAACTCGAATGCAGCTTCTAATTGAGCAGATAATAAGCTTTACAGAATGGACTTGTTATTTTATACTGTACGCCTACTATAGTTTTAAAACCCTTTTCGGTCTTCTTATTACATGGTTTTTATTTTCCTTCTCTTATTTTGATGCTTAACGTAGATTGCATTTAGCATTAAAAAAATAATACTAATAAAAAGCGTGTTTTGACAGTTTCAATTTTTTCACGCTTGTTACACAAAAGTACACATACATGTAAATTAAATAATATGCTCGCACTAATTCTCTTGACGGGGTGGTACTATTAACAATTTCATAAGTTAATTGCCTAGTGGTTCGAATTCTCCATTGAGTTTTAATGCAGAATACACTTCTATAAAATTATTAGTATAAGATAGGCACAAAGTCATGTTCAAACATGACCATGGAATACCACTAAGCCGTGGAAGAGTGACAAGTAATTCTTAATAAGTGGTGTGGAGTTCGAGTCATGGGTATGAAATCATCTTTGGTAGGGAGCGTCTTATCCTTAAAATAAATTTTTTGAAGCGAATCCAAATTGATTGAGCCCCGTGCATCTAGAATATAGGATAAAAAACCAACAAAATGAGTATATGTTGTAATTAAGAGCCCAACAGATAGGCCACAACACAAAAAAAAATTGTTAACCAAACAGTATTATTGTCACACCCTTGTTTATCAAAAAAAAATAAAAATAAAATCTATTTAAAACTAAAAAAAATACAAAATAAGTTAATTGGCTAGTGTTAGGAATATGACTAAGAAATAGTAACATCACATTCTTTATTAAAGTTGAAAGAAGAAAACAAATATAATTTAGAAAAAAGAAAAAAAAATCTTTTTTTCGAAAAATAAATAAGCAAATAAATAAACGATAAAATGAAAACTTATTTAAAAATGTGACTATTTTTTGTAGTTTTTCAAAAATTTTAACGAACCTCAAAAATAAAATAAATTTAAAATTCCTAAAATGAAAAAAAAAATAATTGAGGATAAAAATGATATAAAAATATTAGGTTTTGGTAAAAAATTAGGTGTTTACAATTATATTAAGACATTTCAATCCTCTCTTTACAAAATATCATTTGTCCCTCTCGAACACATTCCTCTTAATTCAATATATCAAGTGAGATGGTCAAATTAATGAAGTTCAGAACCTTATTCCAATTGAACTAGCCCATATCCTACTGTCACATGGCCCAGTAATCATTTTCAAAAAAAAAAAAATGGATTTAGGTAACTAATAAAAAAAGTAGAGATCTTATATAGTTTAGTAAAGATAAGTCGTGATGTTATGTAATTTTTCCTTATTCTATATGATGGTATTTGTTTAAATCCTACTCATTTGATTATTGTGATACAATAGCGTTGATAAAAGAAAATACATTAAAGTAACAGTTACAAAGACAGAAATACATCACATATTAAAATGTAAATAGTTTAATGAATTAAAATTATTTTAATTTTTAAAATTTTATTTATATACTAAAGCCACAAAAGTGTTAAGTATATAAATTAAAATTGGGGAGTATTGTTTTAATTTTGTTCCATTTTCACCATCTTCTTTTTCTCCAATTTTCAAACTCATGAAATTCATGTTAAATCATACCTATATGTATATCCTTATTAGTCTATACATTAATTACTTATTATTTGTCTATAAATTTATGACCTATGAAATTTAATGTTCCAAATGTATGATTTATCTATTAATTTCCAAATTGATTGACCACATTTTTGTCCATGTATCTAATAACTACATGAGATCACATAAAATAACCGTTATAATTTGATTTTAAAGTTTATCATAATTAACTTCCATAAAATTCATTCATTAAAATGTTTACATGCACCATAAGATACATGAAAATTGAACACATCAAACTTTTTATTAATAATAATAAATTGTGCATAAACTAATGACAAATTTCAGCTCACGATTTTTAAAAATTATTATTAGTATTTTACCGTAGAACCATAGCGAAGTTTTTCTTAATATATTTGTAAGGTAGAGAAACACTTTTTTACTTTTTTTTGCATTAAATAATATAAATTTATTTCAATCCTTCCAAGAAATATTAACTTGCGTACAAGCTAATTCTCTTGATAAAAAATAAATAATACAAGTAACCATTCTTTTAGAGGTAAATTTAAAGTACATTTTTTTCAACTACAATTTCACTGATGAAAGTGTTATTAACAATTTTACTTTACTCATCTTTTATGTTTTATACAAACTTAACTTATAATATCACAACCCGATCAATAGACAAATGCTCCACAAATATCAAAATTTGGTTATACTCGCAAAGATCTTCTAATTATTTATTAGTTCTTTTTTATTTGAGCAACACATGTGCGAGTATATACATTATAAATTCTCAATGAAGAAAATTCAGACGAATCCTTGTGGCACGATAACATTGTCCCTGATTGTGAAGAACCAAAACTTGTATTGGTTTCAACTAATTAAATGTATTAATATTGTAAATATTTGGGTAGTAAATTCTATCCAAATATGTTGAATCATCAATGTCTCCTTCCAGGCTCCAGCTATGCAAACAAATGTATAATCTTCCATATTAATTAGAGAATATCTTCAAATTTGTATATAACAAACCCATTCCAAGAAACAAAAGAACATAGAATTCTACATCTACCATATTTTTCCATCTTGTTTGCATATTTGTTTCATCCAAGAAAGCCAAAACAAAAAAAATGACAAGAAAAAAGTGAAGTTAGCCTTCATCACCAATGACTCAGCAAGAAAAGCAACATTCAAGAAAAGGAAGAAGGGTCTGATGAAGAAGGTGAGTGAATTGAGCACCCTTTGTGGGATTGATGCTTGGGCTATTATTTACAGTCCTTATGACAACGCACCAGAAGTGTGGCCAAACACCATGGGAGCTCAGCGTGTGCTCGCGGAGTTCAAGAGGATGCCTGAGATGGAACAGGGGAAGAAGACGATGAATCAAGAGAGCTTCTTGAGGCAGAGGATTGCGAAAGCAAACGAGCAACTGAAGAAACAGAGCAAGGAGAATAGAGAGAAGGAAATGACTGAAATTATGTACCAAGGCTTGACTGGAAAAGGACTACAACATTTGAATTTGGGTGATTTGAATGATCTTGGATGGGTTATTGATCAGAATTTGAAGGAGATTTACAAGAGGATTGAGGCGGTTAAAAAGGGGGCTTTGACTTCTTATACTGCTGCAGCAGCAAAATCACACGCGGTTGTTGCTCCACCAGTGGAGCAGGAGCCTGCGGTGGTGGAATTGGGATTGGATGGCATGCAGAGGACGCAAGCAGAGTGGTTTACTAATTGGATGAATAGCAACACAAGTGATCAGCAGATTGATTTTGGACATGGAGATGAGATGATTTTGCCCAATTATAATGATAACCACAGTGCTAATATGTGGCCTAATGATTTCTATCCTTAGAGTCTAAGGCGTGATTTTCCCCCTAATATTTTAATGGTTACATAGATTGTCTGGATTTTTGTCGAAAAAATTCACCAATTATTGATATTCTTGCACCAATAAATGACTGTCCATGCACTTTTCCCTATTTTTCGTTGTCATATTTCTTTATTACTTGAGGACATTAATACTAGTCGGAAGCCATTGAAGTATGTACAGATTCATAGGGAGGAAAAGTAACGTATATGTAACACCCCGTACTTAATTACGTGCATTAGACATGGTTATATGTGTTGGAGTATAAGTATTGATCCTAAGTTAGGTATATATGAGTTTAAGTATGAGTATTGATTATTTTGAGATGGTTTCAAGTGTATAGTTTGATTATATGTGTATAGGAATCGACTTTATTTATATCGAAATTTGCCCGTCGATGTTTCTATACGAAGTTTATTGAATAATCTTTCCAACGATATAAAGATTTCTAAAAACGGATAAGTTTCGGATATAATCGAGCACGTTTGAAACTATAAAACGGCGGCCGGGATAATTGTGAACAGTAAATGTGCAGGAAATTCAAACTACTGAGGCCTGCCAGTTTTTTGGGTCGATTTTGAACGATCATAACTCCCTCAATATAATGAACTGGAAGGGCGGCGACCTATCAAAAGAAAGATCTTTGAGTATTCTTTCCAATGAAATTGGTTCCATAGAAATCCAACATCTGCGTAAGGAGTTATACTCGTTTTACTTTGGCCTCTCAAAACAGATTTTTAGGGTCAACTTCAAAAGATCATAACTCCTTATACAGGACGAACTGGGTGGGCTACTTTATATGAAATGCAATCCCTTTGAATTATCTTTCCAACAATACCAATTTTACCCAAATCCGATATCGGAGCAAAGAGTTATGGATGATTTACTTTAGCCTGTCAAAACAGTCCACCATGGACAGATTCGGATTTACTTAAATTTTTAAGGGCAATATGGTCATTTTCCATCACCTCTTGGACGAAAATTGGTCATTATATAGATATAATTGGTCTTATATCCATCAATTATCATCATATTATTGAAAATAAGAAACCCTAGCCTAATTTCAACTCCAATTATCTTGTGATTCAACCGTGGAAAGTCCAAATTGATTCCGTAGTTGTGTTCATCGTCTCAAGGGCTTCGAGAAGCACCCCTTATTTGTTCCAATAGGACTTCGAAATCAAAAGGGCCATTTTATGGTAAGAATGTAAATTAAGTTGGTGTTATTTATATGAATATGTATATATATATATATTCATGTGAGCATAAGAAGTATGCTATTTGATTGTTGTTGAAAGATGATTGGGAAATGATGTTGGATTATGTTGAATTGTGAAGGGATGATGTGGTATTGATGATGTTAAGTGGTATTGAAATGATGATTATATATATATATATATAGACACATAAACCTATTGTTCAAGTTGGTTTTTGGAATGTTTTGCAAATAGTAGTTGTATGGAATTATGGAAGAGAATTGTGGTGTTGGGTTGCTAATACTAGATGCCAAATATTTCATTGTAGATAAGTGATTTGTAAAGGCGGGAAGTTGTGTTGAATTTGTATCTGAATCTGCAACGAGGTATGTAAAGCATACTCTAACGATGTTCTTTGGCATGAAAACACCAATGTTCCATCAAGTAAGATTCCGAGGTTGTCCAAAAACATGTATTGTTCTACATTACCAACGAGGTTGTTCCCATTCTATAAAGTGTCAAAATGTTTCATTAATATTCCAAGAGGTTCCTATTTCATTGTTGTGATATTGATGATTCTGAAACACATTGTTGATGTACCAATGAGTCTTTATTACATCGTTATTGTATAGAAGGTCTATTACTGGATTCCTATTGATGTATCATTGTTCCAAAGGTACTATATTGGCATGAACACTAATGTAATAATCTCAAAAGCTTTTGAACTAAGTTATTGGAAAGATCTCTTATGTGTGTTACTTGATATATGTGTGAGTGGTATCCCAGGGGCATAAGCCTAGCATGGGTCGATCCCTATTTTTGTGTTTTTGGGTGGTATCCCAGGGGCATAATCCTAGCATGGGTCGATCCCAGTTGATATGTACTGGAGGTAGCCTAATGGTCACAGTACAATACAGTATTAATTATTGTTAAGTGGTTGGAGGTTCGGGAGGAGGAGGTAACGACGAATGATAATTGTAAAGAATGAAATGAACGAATGTATACCATTCCACAAATGTGTTTGAATTCTAGAACCCAATTCAGATTAATGATAATGTACATGATCCTAAAAGTGTTTATGAAGTGTGGTTCACTTCTATGATTTATTCACTTGCTTCTGATTTTCTTGATCCCCTATATCACATATGATTATTTACAGATTTACATACTCAGTACATATTTCGTACTGACGTCCCTCACGGGGGACCTGCATTTTATGCTGCAGGCACAGGTGTTTCAGGTCATTCGCTGCATAGATAGGAGCCAGATCATACAGCTATTGTTGGTGATCTCCAGTTTGCTTCAGAGCTTTCCGAGTCGGTTCCTTATGTTTTGTTATTGTACAGGAGTCATGTGTGGGTGGGGGTTTGTCCCGACCCTAGTTATGTCATGTATATCCTACAGGCTTTGTAGACATAAGGAAGGGTAAAGTCATGGGAGTTTATATAGTGATGTTATATTTGTATATGTGGTGGCCCCGACGGCCAAGTATAATATATATATATATATATATATATATATATATATATATATATATATATATATATATATATATATATATATTTGTGTGTGTTGTGCTGATACAGGGAATTAGACCCTTCTATATGTAATGAAGTGCTGCCCAAATTTTTGGAGACATGTAAGTGAAAGTACAGGTATTTGAACGGGTTCTCCCGGGCCTTCTCAGCTTCGGGTGCCAGTCCGGCCCGATGGGATTTTGGGGCGTGACAAAAGTGGTATCAGAGCGGTTCATCCTAGTGAGTCTACAAAGCCGTGTCTACGTAGAGTCTTGTTTATCGGTGTGTTGTGCACCACATCTATAAACTGGAGGCTATGGACATTTAGGAATTGTTTCTTTTCTTTATGTCTAGATCGTGCGATTGAGCTTATATTGTATATGAAGTCATAGTTGACCACTGAACCAGTTTGTTCCTCTTATTATAGTAATGATGCCGGTTACCAGAAGCAAAAATACCGGTAAGCAAGTAGATGTGGCTGCCGGAGAGGGGACTAGTAAGTCACCCACTATACCAGCTAATCAAAGTGAGGCTCCAGCTGAGCATGCATCAGAAACTTCCCCCAATCCGGAAGAAATAAGGGGGAAGAGAACTATATCCCCAGAGCCACCTATTAATGTTGTTGATCAAGATCTTAGAAATGTAGTGCAGCTTTTGACTCGTATAGTTGCTGGTCAAGTCCAAGGACAAGCTATTCCTGCTGCAGGTTCTAGCGATACTGATAGGGCGGCTATTCTTCGGACGCAAGATTTTCTTAAGATGGATCCGCCTACTTTTACCGGATCCGATCTTAATGAAGATCCGCAGGACTTTATTGATCAAATCCAAAGGGACCTAGAGGTGATGCACGTATCGGGCTGAGAGACAGTGGATTTAGCCGTGTATAGATTCAAAGGTGAGGCTATATATTGGTATGAATATTGGAAACGGTCAAGGGGCATTGATGCACCCCCCGTTACTTGGAAAGAGTTCAAAGAGGCATTTATTGATCATTATCTTCCATATGAGACTCGTCAGGCCCATGCGGATCAGTTCTTAAATCTTCGGCAGGGTAATACAAGTGTGAGGGAGTATAGTCTTCGATTTAATTCCTTGTCCAAATATGCTCCTAATGTTATAGCTACTATGGATGACAGAGTTCATCAGTATGTGAATGGATTGGATCTGTATTTGGTTAGGGATTGTCCTATTGCTGCACTGAATAACGATATGGATATAGCTAGGATCCAAGCATTTGCACAGAAAAAGGAAGATCAGAGGCAAAGAAGAAGAACACGGGAATTTGAAAGCAGATCTTCTAAGAGGGCCAGATCTACAGGGCAGTTTATGGCGCCACAGGGAGGTTTTAGACCTCAATTTTCTGCTAGACCACCTAGGCCATTATTTTCTTATTCTGCAGCTAGTGCTCCACCACAGCATCAGCACCTAGGCCATTATTTTCTTATTCTGCAGCTAGTGCTCCACCACAGCATCAGGGGTTCAGAGGCAGTCAATTTGGGCAAAGAAGTGAGGGTCATAGTTCGCGATCTGTGTGTTATCATGGGAAAGGGAATATGAGCCAATCGAGACCTCCTCGAGAGCCATGCAATAAATGTGGAAGGCATCACATGGGCGTATGTCGAATGGGAACAGATATTTGTTATTGGTGCGGTATGACGGGGCATATGATGAGAGAATGCCCACGAAGGGGCACAGGTGGCATAGCATGACCTACGAGATATGCTGTTGCATCATCGTCACCGGTATCTTATTTTGGTAGGGGTGCACGACCTGCGGGTCACGTTAGCAATGAAAAAAGAGTCGCCAAATCCATCGGGACTCAGAATCGCACTTATGCTTTAGCGGATCGACAGAATCTAAAGGCTTCCCCAGATTTGGTTACGGGTACGTTGTCCATATTTTCATTTGATGTATATGCTCTAATTGATCCCGGTTCTACATTATCATATGTTACTCTTTTGGTTGCTGGAAAGTTCAAAAGGACCCCCAAATTGTTAGATAAGCTGTTGGAAGTGTCTACCCCGGTTGGGGAATCTATTATTGCTAGAAGAGTTTATAAAGATTGTGTAGTAACTGTGTGTGGTCAAGACACGATGGCCAATCTTGTGGAACTAGAAATGGTAGATTTTGATGTTATTATGGGTATGGATTGGTTGGCGTCTTGTTATGCCAAAATTGACTGTTGTACGAAAAAGATGTATTTACATTTTCCTGACGAAGCAGTTAATGAATGGCAAGGTAAGACTGGCGCACCAAGAGGTAGATTTATTTCTTATTTCAAAGCGAGAAAAATGATTTCCAAGGGCTACATATGTCATTTAGTTAGAGTAAAGGATACGGAATCAGAATCATCAGATCTTCACACTGTACCAGTGGTAAATGAATATCCTGATGTATTCCCTGAAGATCTTCCAGGTTTGCCTCCTGAACGAGAAGTAGAGTTTGGTATTGATGTAATACCAGGCACCCAACCAATCTCCATTCCTCCATATAGAATGGCCCCAGTAGAATTACGAGAATTGAAAGAGCAATTGAAATATTTGCTAGAGATGGGATTCATAAGGCCTAGTATGTCCCCCTAGGGAGCACCAGTGTTATTTGTGCGCAAAAAGGATGGCTCGCTGAGGATATGTATTGATTATCGGCAATTAAATAAGGTGACTATTAAGAATAAATATCCTCTCCCAAGAATTGATGATTTATTTGATTAGTTACAGGGCGCCAAGTGTTTTTCTAAGATTGATTTGAGGTCAGGTTACCACCAAGTGAGGGTCAAAGAAAAGGATATACCCAAAACAGCTTTCCGAACAAGGTATGGTCATTATGAGTTTCTAGTTATGTCATTTGGGCTAACAAATGCACCTACAGCTTTTATGGATTTGATGAATAGGGTGTTTAAGCCATTCCAGGAGGTATTTGTGATAGTTTTTATAGATGATATTCTTGTTTATTCTTGATCAGAAGAGGGCCATGCCAATCACTTACGACAGACATTGCAGACTCTTCGTGATTGTAAGCTTTATGCAAATTTCTCTAAATGTGAGTTTTGGTTAAAGTCGGTGGCATTTTTGGGTCATATTGTATCTAGTGAAGGGATAAAGGTTGATGCTCAAAAGATAGAAGCTGTGAAGAACTGGCCAAGGCCCACAACGCCTACGGAGATTCGTAGTTTTCTCGGGTTGGCCGATTGTTATAGGAGGTTTGTTAAAGACTTTTCTTCCATTTCAGCACCCATAACCAAGCTAACCCATAAAGCATCCAAATTCCAATGGAATGATGCGTGTGAGGAGAGTTTCCAAGAATTGAAGAATAAGTTGACTTCTACACCCGTATTGGTACTTCCAGAAGGTACAGAAGGGTATACAGTGTATTGTGATGCTTCCAGAATTGGTTTAGGATGTGTATTGATGCAGCATGGTAAGGTAATAGCATATGCTTCTAGACAATTGTGGCCACATAAGAAAAATTATCCTACACACGATCTTGAACTGGCAGCAGTTATTTTTGCTTTAAAGATATGGCGCCACTACTTATATGGGGTTCATGTTGATATATATACTGACCATAAGAGCTTGCAATATATTTTTAATCAGAAGGATCTAAATTTAAGGCAGCGGAGATGGCTTGAACTATTAAAGGACTATGATGTTGATATCTTGTACCATCCAGGGAAAGCAAATGTGGTAGCTGATGCGTTAAGTCGTAAGGCTATAATGGCGCCTATAGAAAGGCAAGGGATGGTTAAAGATCTTCACCAGTTAGCTAGTTTGGGAGTTCGCCTTCTTGAAACTCCGAATAAAGAGCTTATCGTACATAATGCTGCGGAATCTTTATTAGTAGCTGAAGTGAAAGAGAAGCAATATGCAGATCCTATTTTATTATAGCTTAAGGAGAACGTTCAGAGTGGTGCGACCAAGGCATTTGAGCTTACGCGAGAAGGAGTACTTCAGTGCCAAAACCGATTGTGTGTGCCGGATATAGACGGGCTAAGAAAGAAGATTATGACAGAGGCACATTTTTCAAGGTATTCCATTCATCTAGGATCAACCAAAATGTATAAAGATTTGAAAGATATGTATTGGTGGAATGACATGAAGAAGAGCATTTCAGAATTTGTAGCTGAATGTCCAAATTGCCAACGAGTTAAAGTGGAACATCAAAAGCCCGGAGGCTATATGCAATTCATAGATCTTCTAATTTGGAAGTGGGACATGATCAACATGGATTTTGTTACAGGTTTGCCTCGTACAGCTCAGAAATTTGATTCTATATGGGTGATTGTGGATAGGCTTACTAAATCCGCACATTTCTTACCCGTTAAGACCACTTACGCAGTTGAAGAATATTCGAAGCTGTATGTTAAAGAAATAGTCCGATTACATGGAGTGCCAACTTCTATTATATTGGATCGGGGAACTCAATTTACTGCAAACTTTTGTAAGTCTTTCCAACGGTGTTTGGGAACACAAGTGAATCTGAGTACAGCTTTTCACCCTCAGACGGATGGAAAAGCAGAGCGCACCATTCAAACACTTGAAGATATGCTACGAGCATGTGTTATAGATTTTAAAGGCAGCTGGGATGATCATTTACCTCTTATTGAGTTTGCCTACAAAAATAGTTATCATTCAAGTATCAAAATGGCACCATATGAAGCTTTATATAGGAGAAAGTTTAGATCAATAATAGGATGGTTCGAAGCAGGTGAAACTCTTTTGTTTGTACCGGATCTTGTGTATCAAGCCATAGAAAAAGTCAAGGTGATTTAGCAACGATTGAAAACAGCCCAAAGTCGACACAAGTCATATACGGATAGTAGAAGAAGAGGGCTAGAATTTTGTTAGGTGATTGGGTATTTTTGAAGGTATCGCTAATGAAAGGGGTGATGAGATTTGGAAAGAAAGGAAAGTTGAGTCCATGATATATAGGCCCGTATAAGATTATTCGAAGATGTGAGCAAGCTGCTTATGAATTAGAGCTACCCCAGGAACTCTCATCAGTGCATCCAGTATTTCATGTATCGATGCTTCGAAAGTGCATCGGAGATCCGTCCCTTATTACTTCTACTGAAGATGTGCAAGTAACAGAAGATCTTACCTATGAGGAGATGCCTATTTTTATATTAGATCGTCAAGTTAAGAAGATGAGAAATAAAGAAGTAGCATCGGTGAAAGTACTTTGGAGAAATCAACAAAGGGAAGAGATTACATGGGAAGCGGAGAAAGCAATGAAATCGAAATACCCTTATTTGTTCAAAGGTGAGAAAGAAGTGCAAGGAGGGCAACTGGGATACTAACAAGTAAGTTTTTACATATGCATAATATCTTTATGATGACGCGAATATCAATTATGAATTCGAACTTGTTTCGGCTAAATAACTACATTTACATTCGAGGACGAATGTCCTTAAGGGGGGAAGGATGTAACACCCCGTACTTAAGTACGTGCATTAGCCATGATTATATGTGTTGGAGTATAAGTATTGATCCTAAGTTAAGTATATATGAGTTTAAGTATGAGTATTGATTATTTTGAGATGGTTTCAAGTGTATAGTTTGATTATATGTGTATAGGAATCGACTTTATTTATATCGGAATTTGCCTATCGATGTTTCCATACGAAGTTTTTTGAATAATATTTCCAACGATATAAAGATTTCAAAAAACAGATAAGTTTCGGATATAATCAAGCACGTTCGAAACTATAAAACGGCGGCCGGGATAATTGTGAACAGTAAATGTGCAGGAAATTCAAACTACTGAGGCCTGCCAATTTTTTGGGTCGACTTTGAACGATCATAACTCCCTCAATATAATGAACTGGGGGGGCGGCGACCTATCAAAAGAAAGATCTTTGAGTATTCTTTCCAATGAAATTGGTTCCATCGAAATCCAACATCTGCGTAAGGAGTTATACTCGTTTTACTTTGGCCTCTCAAAACAGATTTTTAGGGTCAACTTCAAAAGATCATAACTCCTTTTACAGGACGAACTGAGTGGCCTACTTTATATGAAATGCAATCCCTTTGAATTATCTTTCCAACAATACCAATTTCACCCAAATCCTATATCGGAGCAAAGAGTTATGGCTGATTTACTTTAGCCTGTCAAAACAGTCCACCATGGACAGATTCGGATTTACTTAAATTGTTAAGGGCAATATGGTCATTTTCCATCACCTCTTGGACGAAAATTGGTCATTATATATATATAATTGGTCTTATATCCATCAATTATCATCATATTATTGAAAATAAGAAACCCTAGCCTAATTTCAACTCCAATTATCTTGTGATTCAACCGTGGAAAGTCCAAATTGATTCCGTAGTTGTGTTCATCGTCTCAAGGGCTTCGAGAAGCACCCCTTATTTGTTCCAACAGGACTTCGAAATCAAAAGGGCCATGTTATGGTAAGAATGTAAATTAAGTTGGTGTTATTTATATGAATATGTATATATATATATATATATATATATATATATATGTATGTGAGCATAAGAAGTATGCTATTTGATTGTTGTTGAAAGATGATTGGGAAATGATGTTGGATTATGTTGAATTGTGAAAGGATGATGTGGTATTGAAATTATTATATATATATATATATAAATATATATATAAATACACATAAACCTATTGTTCAAGTTGGTTTTTGGAATGTTTTGCAAATAGTGGTTGTATGAAATTATGGAAGAGAATTGTGGTGTTGGGTTGCTAATACTAGATGCCAAATATTTCATTGTAGATAAGTGATTTGTAAAGGCGGGAAGTTGTGTTGAATTGGTATCTGAATCTACAACGAGGTATGTAAAGCATACTCTAACGATGTTCTTTGGCATGAAAACACCAATGTTCCATCAAGTAAGATTCCGAGGTTGTCCAAAAACATGTATTGTTCTACATTACCAACAAAGTTGTTTCCATTCAATAAAGTGTAAAAATGTTTCATTGATATACCAAGAGGTTCCTATTTCACTGTTGTGATATTGATGATTCTGAAACACATTGTTGATGTACCAATGAGTCTTTATTACATCGTTATTGTATAGAATATCTATTACTTGATTCCTATTAACGTATCATTGTTCCAAAGGTACTATATTGGCATGAATACTAATGTAATAATCTCAAAAGCTTTTGAACTAAGTTATTGGAAAGATCTCTTATGTGTGTTACTTGATATACGTGTGGGTGGTATCCCAGGGGCATAAGCCTAGCATGGATCGATCCCTATTTATGTGTTTATGGGTGGTATCCCAGGTACATAAGCCTAGCATGGGTCGATCCCAGTTGATATGTACTGGAGGCAGCCTAATGGTCACAGTATGATACAATATTAAATATTGTTAGGTGGTTGGAGGTTCGGGAGGAGGAGGTAACGGCGAATGATAATTGTGAAGAATGAAATGAACGAATGTATACCATTCCACAAATGTGTTTGAATTCTAGAACCCAATTCAGATTAATGATAATGTACATGATCCTAAAAGTGTTTATGAAGTGTGGTTCACTTCTATTATGATTTATTCACTTGCTTCTGATTTTCTTGATCCCCTATATCACATATGATTATTTACAGCTTTACATACTCAGTACATATTTCGTATTGAGGTCCCTCACGGGGGACCTGCATTTCATGCTGCAGGCACAGGTGCTTCAGGTCATTCGCAGCATAGATAGGAGCCAGATCATACAGCTATTGTTGGTGATCTCCAGTTTGCTTCGGAGCTTTCCGAGTTGGTTCCTTATGTTTTGTTATTGTACAGGAGTCATGTGTGGGCGGGGGTTTGTCCCGACCCTAGTTATGTCATGTATATCCTAGAGGCTTTGTAGTTATAAGGAAGGGTAAAGTCATGGGAGTTTATATAGTGATTTTATATTTGTATATGTGGTGGCCCCGACGGCCAAGTATAATATATATATATATATATATATTTGTGCGTGTTGTGCTGATACAGGGAATTAGACCCTTCTATATGTAATGAAGTGCTGCCCAAATTTTTGGTGACATGTAAGTGAAAGTACAGGTATTTGAATGGGTTCTCCCGGGCCTTCTCGGCTTCAGGTGCCAGTCCGGCCCGATGGGATTTTGGGGCGTGACAGTATCAAGCTCTATGTATCATTCTAAAAAAAATAATCTCTACATAAGTTCACTGCATTACTATGAAATCTTGGAGATAATGATGAATAACCAAAAACAACTTTAAATATATTAACGAGCCTGATTTGATGACCATAAATTCGAAGGATCGTACCTAATTTAATTATTTATTTAAGCCTGTCTTAAAGTTTCCAACTTGAACATGTCTAACATATCTCAAACTCGAATGCAGCTTCTAATTGAGCAGATAATAAGCTTTACAGAATGGACTTGTTATTTTATACTGTACGCCTACTATAGTTTTAAAACCCTTTTCGGTCTTCTTATTACATGGTTTTTATTTTCCTTCTCTTATTCTGATGCTTAACGTAGATTGCATTTAGCATTAAAAAAATAATACTAATAAAAAGCGTGTTTTGACAGTTTCAATTTTTTCACGCTTGTTACATAAAAGTACACATACATGTAAATTAAATAAAATGCTCGCACTAATTCTCTTGACGGGGTGGTACTATTAACAATTTCATAAGTTAATTGCCTAGTGGTTCGAATTCTCCATTGAGTTTTAATGCAGAATACACTTCTATGAAATTATTAGTATAAGATAGGCACAAAGTCATGTTCAAACATGACCATGGAATACCACTAAGCCGTGGAAGAGTGACAAGTAATTCTTAATAAGTGGTGTGGAGTTCGAGTCATGGGTATGAAATCATCTTTGGTAGGGAGCGTCTTATCCTTAAAATAAATTTTTTGAAGCGAATCCAAATTGATTGAGCCCCGTGCATCTAGAATATAGGATAAAAAACCAACAAAATGAGTATATGTTGTAATTAAGAGCCCAACAGATAGGCCACAACACAAAAAAAAATTGTTAATCAAACAGTATTATTGTCACACCCTTGTTTATCAAAAAAAAAAATAAAAATAAAATCTATTTAAAACTAAAAAAAATACAAAATAAGTTAATTGGCTAGTGTTAGGAATATGACTAAGAAATAGTAATATCACATTCTTTATTAAAGTTGAAAGAAGAAAACAAATATAATTTAGAAAAAAGAAAAAAAAATCTTTTTTTTTCTAAAAATAAATAAGCAAATAAATCAACGATAAAATGAAAACTTATTTAAAAATGTGACTATTTTTTGTAGTTTTTCAAAAATTTTAGCGAACCTCAAAAATAAAATAAATTTAAAATTCCTAAAATGAAAAAAAATAATTGAGGATAAAAATGATATAAAAATATTAGGTTTTGGTCAAAAATTAGGTGTTTACAATTATATTAAGACATTTCAATCCTCTCTTTACAAAATATCATTTGTCCCTCTCGAACACATTCCTCTTAATTCAATATATCAAGTGAGATGGTCAAATTAATGAAGTTCAGAACCTTATTCCAATTGAACTAGCCCATATCCTACTGTCACATGGCCCAGTAATCATTTTCAAAAAAAAAAAATGGATTTAGATAACTAATAAAAAAAGTAGAGATCTTATATAGTTTAGTAAAGATAAGTCGTGATGTTATGTAATTTTTCCTTATTCTATATGATGGTTTAAAACCTACTCATTTGATTATTGTGATACAATAGCGTTGATAAAAGAAAATACATTAAAGTAACAGTTACAAAGACAGAAATACATCACATATTAAAATGTAAATTGTTTAATGAATTAAAATTATTTAAATATTTAAAATTTTATATATATACTAAAGCCACAAAAGTTTTAAGTATATAAATTAAAATTGGGGAGTATTGTTTTAATTTTGTTCCATTTTCACCATCTTCTTTTTCTCCAATTTTCAAACGCATGAAATTCATGTTAAATCATACCTATATGTATATCCTTATTAGTCTATACATTAATTACTTATTATTTGTCTATAAATTTATGACCTAAGAAATTTAATGTTCCAAATGTATGATTTGTCTATTAATTTCCAAATTGATTGACCACATTTTTGTCCATGTATCTAATAACTACATGAGATCACATAAAATAACCGTTATAATTTGATTTTAAAGTTTATCATAATTAACTTCCATAAAATTCATGCATTAAAATGTTTACATGCACCATAAGATACATGAAAATTGAACACATCAAACTTTTTATTAATAATAATAAATTGTGCATAAACTAATGACAAATTTCAGCTCACGATTTTTAAAAATTATTATTAGTATTTTACCGTAGAACCATAGCGAAGTTTTTCTTAATATATTTGTAAGGTAGAGAAACACTTTTTTACTTGTTTTTGCATTAAATAATGTAAATTTATTTCAATCCTTCCAAGAAATATTAACTTGCGTACAAGCTAATTCTCTTGATAAAAAATAAATAATACAAGTAACCATTCTTTTAGAGGTAAATTTAAAGTACATTTTTTTCAACTACAATTTCACTGATGAAAGTGTTATTAACAATTTTACTTTACTCATCTTTTATGTTTTATACAAACTTAACTTATAATATCACAACCCGATCAATAGACAAATGCTCCACAAATATCAAAATTCGGTTATACTCGCAAAGATCTTCTAATTATTTATTAGTTCTTTTTTATTTGAGCAACACATGTGCGAGTATATACATTATAAATTCTCAATGAAGAAAATTCAGACGAATCCTTGTGGCACGATAACATTGTCCCTGATCGTGAAGAACCAAAAATTGTATTGGTTTCCACTAATTAAATGTATCAATATTGTAAATATTTGGGTAGTAAATTCTATCTAAATATGTTGAATCATCAATGTCTCCTTCCAGGCTCCAGCTATGCAAACAAATGTATAATCTTCCATATTAATTAGAGAATATCTTCAAATTTGTATATAACATACCCATTCCAAGCAACAAAAGAACATAGAATTCTACATCTACCATATTTTTCCATCTTGTTTGCATATTTGTTGCATCCAAGAAAGCCAAAAAAAAAAATGACAAGAAAGAAAGTGAAGTTAGCCTTCATCACCAATGACTCAGCAAGAAAAGCAACATTCAAGAAAAGGAAGAAGGGTCTGATGAAGAAGGTGAGTGAATTGAGCACCCTTTGTGGGATTGATGCTTGTGCTATTATTTACAGTCCTTATGACAACTCACCAGAAGTGTGGCCAAACACCATGGGAGCTCAGCGTGTGCTCGCGGAGTTCAAGAGGATGCCTGAGATGGAACAGGGGAAGAAGATGATGAATCAAGAGAGCTTCTTGAGGCAGATGATTGCGAAAGCAAACGAGCAACTGAAGAAACAGAGCAAGGAGAATAGAGAGAAGGAAATGACTGAAATTATGTACCAAGGCTTGACTGGAAAAGGACTACAACATTTGAATTTGGGTGATTTGAATGATCTTGGATGGGTTATTGATCAGAATTTGAAGGAGATTTACAAGAGGATTGAGGCGGTTAAAAAGGGGGCTTTGACTTCTTATACTGCTGCAGCAGCAAAATCACAC
Source organism: Capsicum baccatum var. pendulum (assembly GCA_030864225.1). Classification (NCBI taxonomy): domain Eukaryota; kingdom Viridiplantae; phylum Streptophyta; class Magnoliopsida; order Solanales; family Solanaceae; genus Capsicum; species Capsicum baccatum. The sequence continues at coordinate 47,026,920 of CM061554.1, forward strand.
GCGGTTGTTGCTCCACCAGTGGAGCAGGAGCCTGCGGTGGTGGAATTGGGATTGGATGGAATGCAGAGGACGCAAGCAGAGTGGTTTACTGATTGGATGAATAGCAACACGAGTGATCAGCAGATTGATTTTGGACATGGAGATGAGATGATTCTGCCCAATTATAATGATAACCACAATGCTAATATGTGGCCTAATGATTTCTATCCAGAGATTTATTTTTCATGTTATATGATCTATTTGGCTTGGTGCTTCGTTTCTGGATTTTTATTGTTGTTATTTTCTGAATAAGATTGATCAATTTGCACTTGGTTATTTTTTGTTCTCTAGTTAATGGATATACTTTCTACGTAGAGTCTAAGGCGTGATTTTCCCCCTAATATTTTAATGGTTACATAGATTGTCTGGATTTTTGTCGAAAAAATTCACCAATTATTGATATTCTTGCACCAATAAATGACTGTCCATGCACTTTTCCCTATTTTTCGTGGTCATATTTCTTTATTACTTGAGGACATTAATACTAGTCGGAAGCCATTGAAGTATGTACAGATTCATAGGGAAGAAAAGTAACGTATCTGTAACACCCCGTACTTAATTACGTGCATTAGACATGGTTATATGTGTTGGAGTATAAGTATTGATCCTAAGTTAGGTATATATGAGTTTAAGTATGAGTATTGATTATTTTGAGATGGTTTCAAGTGTATAGTTTGATTATATGTGTATAGGAATCGACTTCATTTATATCGGAATTTGCCCGTCGATGTTTCCATACGAAGTTTATTGAATAAGCTTTCCAACAATATAAAGATTACCAAAAACGGATAAGTTTCGGATATAATCGAGCACGTTTGAAACTATAAAACGGTGGCCGGGATAATTGTGAACAGTAAATGTGCAGGAAATTCAAACTACTGAGGCCTGCCAGTTTTTTGGTCGATTTTGAACGATCATAACTCCACCAATATAATGAACTGGGAGGGCGGCGACCTATCAAAATAAAGATCTTTGAGTATTCTTTCCAATGAAATTGGTTCCATCGAAATCCAACATCTGCGTAAGGAGTTATACTCGTTTTACTTTGGCCTCTCAAAATAGATTTTTAGTGTCAACTTCAAAAGATCATAACTCCTTTTACAGGACGAACTGGGTGGGCTACTTTATATGAAATGCAATACCTTTGAATTATCTTTCCAACAATACCAATTTCACCCAAATCCGATATCGGAGCAAAGAGTTATGGCTGATTTACTTTAGCCTGTCAAAACAGTCCACCATGGACAGATTCGGATTTACTTAAATTGTTAAGGGCAATATGGTCATTTTCCATCACCTCTTGGACGAAAATTGGTCATTATATAGATATAATTGGTCTTTTATCCATCAATTATCATCATATTATTGAAAATAAGAAACCCTAGCCTAATTTCAACTCCAATTATCTTGTGATTCAACCGTGGAAAGTCCAAATTGATTCCGTAGTTGTGTTCATCGTCTCAAGGGCTTCGAGAAGCACCCCTTATTTGTTCCAATAGGACTTCGAAATAAAAAGGTCCGTTTTATGGTAAAATGTAAATTAAGTTGTGTTATTTATATGAATATGTATATATATATATATTCATGTGAGCATAAGAAGTATGCTATTTGATTGTTGTTGAAAGATGATTGGGAAATGATGTTGGATTATGTTGAATTGTGAAGGGATGATGTGGTATTGATGATGTGGTATTGAAATGATGATTATATATATATATATACACATAAACCTATTGTTCAAGTTGGTTTTTGGAATGTTTTGCAAATAGTGGTTGTATGGAATTATGGAAGAGAATTGTGGTGTTGGGTTGCTAATACTAGATGCCAAATATTTCATTGTAGATAAGTGATTTGTAAAGGCGGGAAGTTGTGTTGAATTTGTATCTGAATCTGCAACGAGGTATGTAAAGCATACTCTAACGATGTTCTTTGGCATGAAAACACCAATGTTCTATCAAGTAAGATTCCGAGGTTGTCCAAAAACATGTATTGTTCTACATTACCAACGAAGTTGTTCCCATTCTATAAAGTGTCAAAATATTTCATTGATATACCAAGAGGTTCCTATTTCATTGTTGTGATATTGATGATTCTGAAACACATTGTTGATGTACCAATGAGTCTTTATTACATCGTTATTGTATAGAAGGTCTATTAATTGATTCCTATTGATGTATCATTGTTCCAAAGGTACTATATTGGCATGAACACTAATGTTATAATCTTAAAATCTTTTGAACTAAGTTATTGGAAAGATCTCTTATGTGTGTTACTTGATATACGTGTGGGTGGTTTCCCAGGGGCATAAGCCTAGCATGGGTCGATCCCTATTTTTGTGTTTTTGGGTGGTATCCTAGGGGCATAAGCCTAGCATGGGTCGATCCCAGTTGATATGTACTGGACGTATCCTAATGGTCACAGTACGATACAGTATTAATTATTGTTAAGTGGTTGGAGGTTCGGGAGGAGGAGGTAACGACGAATCATAATTGTAAAGAATGAAATGAACGAATGTATACCGTTCCACAAATGTGTTTGAATTCTAGAACCCAATTCAGATTAATTATAATCTACATGATCCTAAAAGTGTTTATGAAGTGTGGTTCACTTCTATGATTTATTCACTTGCTTCTGATTTTCTTGATCCCCTATATCACATATGATTATTTACAGCTTTACATACTCAGTACATATTTCGTGCTGACGTCCCTCACGGGGGACCTGCATTTTATGCTGCAGGTACAGGTGCTTCAGGTCATTCGCAGCATAGATAGGAGCCAAATCATACAGCTATTGTTGGTGATCTCCAGTTTGCTTCGGAGCTTTCCGAGTTGGTTCCTTATGTTTTGTTATTGTACAGGAGTCATGTGTGGGCGGGGGTTTGTCCCGACCCTAGTTATGCGATGTATATCCTAGAGGCTTTGTAGACATAAGGAAGGGTAAAGTCATGGGAGTTTATATAGTGATGTTATATTTGTATATGTGGTGGCCCCGACGGCCAAGTATAATATATATATATATATATATATTTGTGCGTGTTGTGCTGATACAGGGAATTAGACCCTTCTATATGTAATGAAGTGCTGCCCAAATTTTTGGTGACATGTAAGTGAAAGTACAGGTATTTGAACGGGTTCTCCCGGGCTTTCTCAGCTTCGGGTGCCAGTCCGGCCAGATGGGATTTTGGGGCGTGACAAAAGTGGTATCAGAGCGGTTCATCCTAGTGAGTCTACAAAGCCGTGTCTACGTAGAGTCTTGTTTATCGGTGTGTTGTGCACCACATCTATAAACCGGAGGCTATGGACATTTAGGAATTGTTTCTTTTCTTTATGTCTAGATCGTGCGATTGAGCTTATATTGTACATGAAGTCATAGTTGACCACTGAACAAGTTTGTTTCTCTTATTATAGTAATGATGCCGGTTACCAGAAGCAAAAATACCGGTAAGCAAGTACATGTGGCTGCCGAAGAGGGGACTAGTAAGTCACCCACTATACCAGCTAATCAAAGTGAGGCTCCAGCTGAGCATGCATCAGAAACTTCCCCCAATCCGGAAGAAATAAGGGGGAGGAGAACTACATCCCCAGAGCCACCTATTAATGTTGTTGATCAAGATCTTAGAAATGCAGTGCAGCTTTTGACTCGTATAGTTGCTGGTCAAGTCCAAGGGCAAGCTATTCCTGTTGCAGGTTCTAGCGGTATTGATAGGGCGGCTATTCTTCGGACGCAAGATTTTCTTAAGATGGATCCTCCTACTTTTACCGGATCCGATCTTAATGAAGATCCGCAGGACTTTATTGATCAAATCCAAAGGTACCTAGAGGTGATGCACGTATCGGGCTGAGAGACAGTGGATTTAGCCGCATATAGATTCAAAGGTGAGGCTATATATTGGTATGAAGATTGGAAACGGTCCAGGGGCATTGATGCACCCCCAGTTAGTTGGAAAGAGTTCAAAGAGGCATTTATTGATCATTATCTTCCATATGAGACTCGTCAGGCCCGTGCGGATCAGTTCTTAAATCTTCGGCAGGGTAATACAAGTGTGAGGGAGTATAGTCTTCGATTTAATTCCTTGTCAAAATATGCTCCTAATGTTATAACTACTATGGATGACAGAGTTTATCGGTATGTGAATGGATTGGATCCGTATTTGGTTAGAGATTGTGCTATTGCTGTACTGAATAAAGATATGGATATAGCTAGGATCCAAGCATTTGCACAGAAAATGGAAGATCAGAGGCAAAGAAGAAGAACCCAGGAATTTGAAAGCAGATCTTCTAAGAGGGCCAGATCTACAGGGCAGTTTATGGCGCCATAGGGAGGTTTTAGACCTCAATTTTCTGCTAGACCACCTAGGCCATTATTTTCTTATTCTGCAGCTAGTGCTCCACCACAGCATCAGCACCTAGGCCATTATTTTCTTATTCTGCAGCTAGTGCTCCACCACAGCATCAGGGGTTCAGAGGCAGTCAATTTGGGCAAAGAAGTGAGGGTCATAGTTTGCGATCTGTGTGTTATCATGGGAAAGGGAATATGAGCTAATCGAGACCTCCTCGAGAGCCATGCAATAAATGTGGAAGGCATCATATAGGCGTATGTCGAATGGGAATAAATATTTGTTATTGGTGCGGTATGACGGGGCATATTATGAGAGAATACCCACAAAGGGGCGCAGGTGGCATAGCATGACCTTCGGGATCAGTTGTTGCATCATCGTCACCGGTATCTTATTTTGGTAGGGGTGCACGACCTGCGGGTCACGCTAGCAATGAAAAAAGAGTCGCCAAATCCAGCGGGACTCAGAATCGCACTTATGCTTTAGCGGATCGACAGAATCTAAAGGCTTTCCCAGATGTGGTTACGGGTACGTTGTCCATATTTTCATTTGATGTATATGCTCTAATTGATCCCGGTTCTACATTATCATATGTTACTCTTTTGGTTGCTGGAAAGTTCAAAAGGACCCCCGAATTGTTAGATAAGTTGTTGGAAGTGTCTACCCCGGTTGGGGAATCTATTATTGCTAGAAGAGTTTATAAAGATTGTGTAGTAACTGTGTGTGGTCAAGACACGATGGTTAATCTTGTGGAACTAGAAATGGTAGATTTTGATGTTATAATGGGTATGGATTGGTTGGCGTCTTGTTATGCCAAAATTGACTGTTGTACGAAAAAGATGTATTTACATTTTCCTAATGAAGCAGTTAATGAATGGCAAGGTAAGATTGGCGCACCAAGAGGTAGATTTATTTCTTATTTCAAAGCGAGAAAAATGATTTCCAAGGGTTACATATGTCATTTAGTTAGAGTAAAGGATACAGAATCAGAATCATCAGATCTTCACACTGTACCAGTGGTAAATGAAAATCCTGATGTATTCCCTGAAGATCTTCCAGGTTTGCCTCCTGAACGAGAAGTAGAGTTTTGTATTGATGTAATACCAGGCACCCAACCAATCTCCATTCCTCCATATAGAATGGCCCCAGTAGAATTACGAGAATTGAAAGAGCAATTGAAATATTTGCTAGAGATGGGATTCATAAGGCCTAGTATGTCCCCCTAGGGAGCACCAGTGTTATTTGTGCGCAAAAAGGATGGCTCGCTGAGGATGTGTATTGATTATCGGCAATTAAATAAGGTGACTATTAAGAATAAATATCCTCTCCCAAGAATTGATGATTTATTTGATTAGTTACAGGGCGCCAAGTGTTATTCTAAGATTGATTTGAGGTCAGGTTACCACCAAGTGAGGTCAAAGAAAAGGATATACCCAAAACAGCTTTCCGAACAAGGTATGGTCATTATGAGTTTCTAGTTATGTCATTTGGGCTAACAAATGCACCTACAGCTTTTATGGATTTGATGAATAGGGTGTTTAAGCCATTCCTGGATGTATTTGTGATAGTTTGTTATAGATGATATTCTAGTTTATTCTAGATCAGAAGAGGGCCATGCCAATCACTTACGACAGACATTGCAGACTCTTCGTGATTGTAAGCTTTATGCAAATTTCTCTAAATGTGAGTTTTGGTTAAAGTCGGTGGCATTTTTGGGTCATATTGTATCTAGTGAAGGGATAAAGGTTGATGCTCAAAAGATAGAAGCTATGAAGAACTGGCCAAGGCCCACAACGCCTACGGAGATTCGTAGTTTTCTCGGGTTGGCCGATTGATATAGGAGGTTTGTTAAAGACTTTTCTTCCATTTCAACACCCATAACCAAGCTAACCCATAAAGCATCCAAATTCCAATGGAATGATGCGTGTGAGGAGAGTTTCCAAGAATTGAAGAATAAGTTGACTTCTACACCCATATTGGTACTTCCAGAAGGTACAGAAGGGTATACAGTGTATTGTGATGCTTCCAGAATTGGTTTAGGATGTGTATTGATGCAGCATGGTAAGGTAATAGCATATGCTTCTAGACAATTGTGGCCACATAAGAAAAATTATCCTACACACGATCTTGAGCTGGCAGCAGTTATTTTTGCTTTAAAGATATTGCGCCACTACTTATATGGGGTTCATGTTGATATATATACTGACCATAAGAGCTTGTAATATATTTTTAATCAGAAGGATCTAAATTTAAGGCAGCGGAGATGGCTTGAACTATTAAAGGACTATGATGTTGATATGTTGTACCAACCAGGGAAAGCAAATATGGTAGCTGATGCATTAAGTCGTAAGGCTATAATGGCGCCTATAGAAAGGCAAGGGATGTTTAAAGATCTTCACCAGTTAGCTAGTTTGGGAGTTCGCCTTCTTGAAACTCCGAATAAAGAGCTTATCGTACATAATGCTGCAGAATCTTTATTAGTAGCTGAAGTAAAAGAGAAACAATATGCAGATCCTATTTTATTATAGCTTAAGGAGAACGTTCAGAGTGGTGCGACCAAGGCATTTGAGCTTACGCGAGAAGGAGTACTTCAGTGCCAAAACCGATTGTGTGTGCCGGATGTAGACAGGCTAAGAAAGAAGATTATGATAGAGGAACATTTTTCAAGGTATTCCATTCATCCAGGATCAACCAGAATGTATCAAGATTTAAAAGATATGTATTGGTGGAATGACATGAAGAAGAGCATTTTAGAATTTGTAGCTGAATGTCCAAATTGCCAACGAGTTAAAGTGGAACATCAAAAGCGCGGAGGCTATATGCAATGCATAGATCTTCCAATTTGGAAGTGGGACATGATCAACATGGATTTTGTTACAGGTTTGCCTCGTACAGCTCAGAAATTTTATTCTATATGGGTGATTGTGGATAGGCTTACTAAATCCGCACATTTCTTACCCGTTAAGACCACTTACACAGTTGAAGAATATTCAAAGTTGTATGTTAAAGAAATAGTCCGATTACATGGAGTGCCAACTTCTATATATCAGATCGGGGAACTCAATTTACTGCAAACTTTTGGAAGTCTTTCGATCGGTGTTTGGAAACACAAGTGAATCTGAGTACAGCTTTTCACCCTCAGACGGATGGAGAAGCAGAGCGCACCATTCAAACACTTGAAGATATGCTACGAGCATGTGTTATAGATTTTAAAGGCAGCTGGGATGATCATTTACCTCTTATTGAGTATGCCTACAAAAATATCTATCATTCAAGTATCAAAATGGCACCATATGAAGCTTTATATAGGAGAAAGTGTAGATCACCAATAGGATGGTTCGAAGTAGGTGAAACTCTTATGTTTGGACCGGATCTTGTGTATCAAGCCATAGAAAAAGTCAAGGTGATTCAGCAACGATTAAAAACAGCCCAAAGTCGACACAAGTCATATACGGATAGTAGAAGAAGAGGGCTAGAATTTTTGTTAGGTGATTGGGTAGTTTTGAAGGTATCGCCAATGAAAGGGGTGATGAGATTTGGAAGGAAAGGAAAGTTGAGTCCACGATATATAGGCCCGTATAAGATTATTCGAAGATGTGAGCAAGTTGCTTATGAATTAGAGCTACCCCAGGAACTCTCATCAGTGCATCCAGTATTTCATGTATCGATGCTTCGAAAGTGCATCGGAGATCCGTCCCTTATTACTTCTACTGAAGATGTGCAAGTAACAGAAGATCTTACCTATGAGGAGATGCCTATTTTTATATTAGATCGTCAAGTTAAGAAAATGAGAAATAAAGAAGTAGCATCGGTGAAAGTACTTGGGAGAAATCAACAAAGGGAAGAGATTACATAGGAAGCGGAGAAAGCAATGAAATCGAAATACCCTTATTTGTTCAAAGGTGAAAAAGAAGTGCAAGGAGGGCAACTGGGATACTAACAAGTAAGTTTTTACATATGCATAATATCTATATGATGACGCGAATATCAATTATGAATTCGAACTTGTTTCGGCTAAATAACTATATTTACATTCGAGGACGAATGTCCTTAATGGGGGAAGGATGTAACACCCCGTACTTAAGTACGTGCATTAGCCATGATTATATGTGTTGGAGTATAAGTATTGATCCTAAGTTAGGTATATATGAGTTTAAGTATGAGTATTGATTATTTTGAGATGGTTTCAAGTGTATAGTTTGATTATATGTGTATAGGAATCGACTTTATTTATATCGGAATTTGCCCGTCGATGTTTCCATACGAAGTTTATTGAATAAGATTTCCAACGATATAAAGATTTCAAAAAACAGATAAGTTTCGGATATAATCAAGCACGTTCGAAACTATAAAACGGCGGCCGGGATAATTGTTCACAGTAAATGTGCAGGAAATTCAAACTACTGAGGCCTGCCAGTTTTTTGGGTCGACTTTGAACAATCATAACTCCCTCAATATAATGAACTGGGAGAGGGTTGCGACCTATCAAAAGAAATATCGTTGAGTCTTCTTTCCAATGAAATTGGTTTCATCCAAATCCAACATCTGGGTAAGGAGTTATACTCGTTTTGCTTCAGCCTCTCAAAACGGATTTTTAGGGTCAACTTCAAACGATCATAACTCCTTTCACAGGACAAACTGGGTGTCCTACTTTATATTAAATGAAATACCTTTCAATTATCTTTCCAACGATACCAATTTCACCCAAATCTGATATCGGAGCAAAGAGTTATGGCTGATTTCATTTAGCCTGTAAAAACAGTCCACTATGGACAGATTCGGATTTACCTAAATTTTTAAGGGCAATATGGTCATTTTCCATCACCTCTTGGACGAAAATTGGTCATTATATAGATATAATTGGTCTTATATCCATCAATTATCATCATATTATTGAAAATAAGAAACCCTAGCCTAATTTCAACTCCAATTATCTTGTGATTCAACCGTGGAAAGTCCAAATTGATTCCGTAGTTGTGTTCATCGTCTCAAGGTCTTCGAGAAGCACCCCTTATTTGTTCCAACAGGACTTCGAAATCAAAAGGGCCATTTTATGGTAAGAATGTAAATTAAGTTGGTGTTATTTATATAAATATGTATATATATATATATATATATGCATGTGAGCATAAGAAGTATGCTATTTGATTGTTGTTGAAAGATGATTGGGAAATGATGTTGGATTATGTTGAATTGTGAAGGGATGATGTGGTATTGAAATGATTATATATATATATATACACATAAACCTATTGTTCAAGTTGGTTTTTGGAATTTTTTGCAAATAGTGATTGTATGGAATTATGGAAGAGAATTGTGGTGTTGGGTTGCTAATACTAGATGCCAAATATTTCATTGTAGATAAGTGATTTGTAAAGGCGGGAAGTTGTGTTGAATTGGTATCTGAATCTACAATGAGGTATGTAAAGCATACTCTAACGATGTTCTCCCGGGCCTTCTCAGCTTCGGCTATCAGTCCGGCCCGATGGGATTTTGGGGCATGACAAAAGTGGTATCAGAGCGGTTCATCCTAGTGAGTCTACAAAGCCGTGTCTACGTAGAGTCTTGTTTATCGGTGTGTTGTGCACCACATCTATAAACAGGAGGCTATGGACATTTAGGAATTGTTTCTTTTCTTTATGTCTAGATCGTGCGATTGAGCTTATATTGTATATGAAGTCATAGTTGACCACTGAACCAGTTTGTTCCTCTTATTATAGTAATGATGCCGGTTACCAGAAGCAAAAATACCGGTAAGCAAGTAGATGTGGCTGTCGGAGACGGGACTAGTAAGTCACCCACTATACCAGCTAATCAAAGTGAGGCTCTAGCTGAGCATGCATCAGAAACTTCCCCCAATCTGAAAGAAATAAGGGGGAGGAGAACTATATCCTCAGAGCCACCTATTAATATTGTTGATCAAGATCTTAGAAATGCAGTGCAGCTTTTGACTTGTATATTTGCTGGTCAAGTCCAAGGGTAAGCTATTCCTGCTGCAGGTTCTAGCGGTACTGATAGGGCGGCTATTCTTCGGACGCAAGATTTTCTTAAGATGGATCCGCCTACTTTTACCGGATCCGATCTTAATGAAGATCCGCAGGACTTTATTGATCAAATCCAAAGGGACCTAGAGGTGATGCACGTATCGGGCTAAGAGACAGTGGAGTTAGCCACGTATAGATTCAAAGGTGAGGTTATATATTGGTATGAAGATTGGAAACGGTCAAGGGGCATAGATGCACCCCCAGCTACTTGGAAAGAGTTCAAAGAGGCATTTATTGATCATTATCTTCCATATGAGACTCGTCAGGCCCGTGCGGATCAGTTCTTAAATCTTCGGCAGGGTAATACAAGTGTGAGGGAGTATAGTCTTCGATTTAATTCCTTGTCCAAATATGCTCCTAATGTTATAGCTACTATGGATGACAGAGTTCATCGGTATGTGAATGGATTGGATCCGTATTTGGTTAGGGATTGTACTATTGCTGCACTGAATAAAGATTTGGATATAGCTAGGATCCAAGCATTTGCAAAGAAAATGGAAGATCGGAGGCAAAAAGAAGAACACAGGAATTTGAAAGCAGATCTTCTAAGAGGGCCAGATCTACATGGCAGTTTATGGCGCCACAGGGAGGTTTTAGACCTCAATTTTCTGCTAGACCACCTAGGCCATTATTTTCTTATTCTGCAGCTAGTGCTCCACCACAGCATCATGGGTTCAGGGGCAGTCAATTTGGGCAAAGAAGTGAGGGTCATAGTTTGCGATCTGTGGGTTATCATGGGCAAGGAAATATGAGCCAATCGAGACATCCTCGAGAGCCATGCAATAAATGTGGAAGGCATCATATGGGCGTATGTCGAATGGGAACAAATGTTTGTTATTGGTGCGGTATGATGGGGCATATGATGAGAGAATGCCCACGAAGTGGCGCAGGTGACATAGCATAACCTTCGGGATCAGCTGTTGCATCATCGTCACCGGTATCTTATTTTGGTAGGGGTCCACGACCTGCGGGTCACTCTAGCAATGAAAAAAGAGTCGCCAAATCCAGCGGGACTTAGAATCGCACTTATGCTTTAGCGGATCGACAAAAGCTAGAGGCTTCCCCAGATGTGGTTACGGGTACGTTGTCCATATTTTCATTTGATGTATATGCTCTAATTGATCCCGGTTCTACATTATCATATGTTACTCCTTTGGTTGCTGGAAAGTTCAAAAGGACCCCCGAATTGTTAGATAAGCCGTTGGAAGTGTCTACCCCGGTTGGGGAGTCTATTATTGCTAGAAGAGTTTATAAAGATTGTGTAGTAACTGTGTGTGGTCACGACACGATGGCCAATCTTGTGGAACTAAAAATGGTAGATTTTGATGTTATAATGGGTATGGATTGGTTGGCATCTTGTTATGCCACAATTGACTGTTGTACGAAAAAGATGTATTTACATTTTCCTGATGAAGCAGTTAATGAATGGCAAGGTAAGATTGGCGCACCAAGAGGTAGATTTATTTCTTATTTCAAAGCGAGAAAAATGATTTCCAAGGGCTACATATGTCATTTAGTTAGAGTAAAGGATACGGAATCAGAATCATCAGATCTTCACATTGTACCAGTGGTAAATGAATATTCTGATGTATTCCCTGAAGATCTTCCAGGTTTGCCTCCTGAACGAGAAGTAGAGTTTGGTATTGATGTAATACCAGGCACCTAACCAATCTCCATTCCTCCATCTAGAATGGCCCCAGCAGAATTACGAGAATATAAAGAGCAATTGAAAGATTTGCTAGAGATGGGATTCATAAGGCCTAGTATGTCCCCCTAGGGAGCACCAGTGTTATTTGTGCGCAAAAAGGATGGCTCGCTGAGGATGTGTATTGATTATCGACAATTAAATAAGGTGACTATTAAGAATAAATATCCTCTCCAAAGAATTGATGATTTATTTGATTAGTTACAGGACGCCAAGTATTTTTCTAAGATTGATTTGAGGTCAGGTTACCACCAAGTGAGGGTCAAAGAAAAGGATATACCCAAAACAACTTTCCGAACAAGGTATGGTCATTATGAGTTTCTAGTTATGTCATTTGGGCTAACAAATGAACCTACAGCTTTTATGTATTTGATGAATAGGGTGTTTAAGCCATTCCTGGATGTATTTGTGATAGTTTTTATAGATGATATTCTAGTTTATCATAGATCTGAAGAGGGCCATGCCAATCACTTACGACAGACGTTACAGACTCTTCGTGATTGTAAGCTTTATGCAAATTTCTCTAAATGTGAGTTTTGGTTAAAGTCGGTGGCATTTTTGGGTCATATTGTATCTAGTGAAGGGATAAAGGTTGATGCTCAAAAGATAGAAGCTGTGAAGAACTGGCCAAGGCCCACAACGCCTACGGAGATTCGTAGTTTTCTCGAGTTGGCCGGTTATTATAGGAGGTTTGTTAAAGACTTTTCTTCCATTTCAGCACCCTTAACCAAGCTAACCCATAAAGCTTCCAAATTCCAATGGAATGATTCGTGTGAGGAGAGTTTCCAACAATTGAAGAATAAGTTGACTTCTACACCCGTATTGATACTTCCAGAAGGTACAGAAGGGTATACAGTGTATTGTGATGCTTCTAGAATTGGTTTAGGATGTGTATTGATGCAGCATGGTAAGGTAATAGCATATGCTTCTAGACAATTGTGGCCACATAAGAAAAATTATCCTACACACGATCTTGAGCTGGCAGCAGTTATTTTTGCTTTAAAGATATGGCGCCACTACTTATATGGGGTTCATGTTTATATATATACTAACCATAAGAGCTTGCAATATATTTTTAATCAGAAGGATCTAAATTTAAGGCAGTGGAGATGGCTTGAACTATTAAAGGACTATGATGTTGATATCTTGTACCATACAGGGAAAGCAAATGTGGTAGCTGATACGTTAAGTAGTAAGGCTATAATGGCGCCTATAGAAAGGCAAGGGATGTTTAAAGATCTTCACCAGTTAGCTAGTTTGGGAGTTCGCCTTTTTGAAACTCCGAATAAAGAGCTTATCGTACATAATGCTGCGGAATCTTTATTAGTAGCTGAAGTGAAAGAGAAACAATATGCAGATCCTATTTTATTATAGCTTAAGGAGAACGTTCAGAGTGGTGCGACCAAGGCATTTGAGCTTACGCGAGAAGGAGTACTTCAGTGCCAAAACCGATTGTGTGTGCCGGATGTAGACGGGCTAAGAAAGAAGATTATGATAGAGGAACATTTTTCAAGGTATTCCATTCATCCAGGATCAACCAGAATGTATCAAGATTTAAAAGATATGTATTGGTGGAATGACATGAAGAAGAGCATTTTAGAATTTGTAGCTGAATGTCCAAATTGCCAACGAGTTAAAGTGGAACATCAAAAGCGCGGAGGCTATATGCAATGCATAGATCTTCCAATTTGGAAGTGGGACATGATCAACATGGATTTTGTTACAGGTTTGCCTCGTACAGCTCAGAAATTTTATTCTATATGGGTGATTGTGGATAGGCTTACTAAATCCGCACATTTCTTACCCGTTAAGACCACTTACACAGTTGAAGAATATTCAAAGTTGTATGTTAAAGAAATAGTCCGATTACATGGAGTGCCAACTTCTATATATCAGATCGGGGAACTCAATTTACTGCAAACTTTTGGAAGTCTTTCGATCGGTGTTTGGAAACACAAGTGAATCTGAGTACAGGTTTTCACCCTCAGACGGATGGACAAGCAGAGCGCACCATTCAAACACTTGAAGATATGCTACGAGCATGTGTTATAGATTTTAAAGGCAGCTGGGATGATCATTTACCTCTTATTTAGTTTGCCTACAATAATAGCTATCATTCAAGTATCAAAATGGCACCATATGAAGCTTTATATGGGAGAAAGTGTAGATCACCAATAGGATGGTTCGAAGCAGGTGAAACTCTTATGTTTGGACCGGATCTTGTGTATCAAGCCATAGAAAAAGTCAAGGTGATTCAGCAACGATTGAAAACAGCCCAAAGTCGACACAAGTCATATGTGGATAGTAGAAGAAGAGGGCTAGAATTTTTGTTAGGTGATTGGGTATTTTTGAAGGTATCGCCAATGAAAGGGGTGATGAGATTCGGCAAGAAAGGAAAGTTGAGTCCACGATATATAGGCCCGTATAAGATTATTCGAAGATGTGAGCAAGTTGCTTATGAATTAGAGCTACCCCAGGAACTCTCATCAGTGCATCCAGTATTTCATGTATCGATGCTTCGAAAGTGCATCGGAGATCCGTACCTTATTACTTCTACTGAAGATGTGCAAGTAACAGAAGATCTTACCTATGAGGAGATGCCTATTTTTATATTAGATCGTCAAGTTAAGAAGATGAGAAATAAAGAAGTAGCATCGGTGAAAGTACTTTGGAGAAATCAACAAAGGGAAGAGATTACATGGGAAGCGGAGAAAGCAATGAAATCGAAATACCCTTATTTGTTCAAAGGTGAGAAAGAAGTGCAAGGAGGGCAACTGGGATACTAACAAGTAAGTTTTTACATATGCATAATATCTATATGATGACACGAATATCAATTATGAATTCAAACTTGTTTCGGCTAAATAACTACATTTACATTTGAGGACGAATGTCCTTAAGGGGGGAAGGATGTACACCCCGTACTTAAGTACGTGCATTAGCCATGATTATATGTGTTGGAGTATAAGTATTGATCCTAAGTTAGGTATATATGAGTTTAAGTATGAGTATTGATTATTTTGAGATGGTTTCAAGTGTATAGTTTGATTATATGTGTATAGGAATCGACTTTATTTATATCGGAATTTGCCCGTCGATGTTTCCATACGAAGTTTATTGAATAAGATTTCCAACGATATAAAGATTTCAAAAAACGGATAAGTTTCGGATATAATCGTGCACGTTTGAAATTATAAAACGGCGGCCGGGATAATTGTGAATAGTAAATGTGCAGGAAATTCAAACTACTGAGGCCTGCCAGTTTTTTGGGTTGAATTTGAACGATCATAAATCCCTCAATATAATGAACTGGGAGGGCTGCGACCTATCAAAAGAAATATCGTTGAGTCTTCTTTCCAATGAAATTGGTTTCATCCAAATCCAACATCTGGGTAAGGAGTTATACTCGTTTTGCTTCAGCCTCTCAAAACTGATTTTTAGGGTCAAATTCAAAAGATCATAACTCCTTTTACAGGACGAACTGGGTGTCCTACTTTATATTAAATGAAATACCTTTGAATTATCTTTCCAACGATACCAATTTCACCCAAATCTGATATCGAAGCAAAGAGTTATGGCTGATTTACTTTAGCCTGTCAAAACAGTCTACCATGGACAGATTCAGATTTACTTAAATTTTTAAGGGCAATATGGTCATTTTCCATCACCTCTTGGACGAAAATTGGTCATTATATAGATATAATTGGTCTTATATCCATCAATTATCATCATATTATTGAAAATAAGAAACCCTAGCCTAATTTCAACTCCAATTATCTTGTGATTCAACCGTGGAAAGTCCAAATTGATTCCGTAGTTGGGTTCATCGTCTCAAGGGCTTCGAGAAGCACCCCTAATTTATTCCAACAGGACTTCGAAATCAAAAGGGTCATTTTATGGTAAGAATGTAAATTAAGTTGGTGTTATTTATATGAATATGTATATATATATATATATATATATGCATGTGAGCATAAGAAGTATGCTATTTGATTGTTGTTGAAAGATGATTGGGAAATGATGTTGGATTATGTTGAATTGTGAAGGGATGATGTGGTATTGATGATGTGGTATTGAAATGATGATTATTTATATATATATATATATATATACACACATAAACCTATTGTTCAAGTTGGTTTTTGGAATGTTTTGCAAATAGTGGTTGTATGGAATTATGGAAAAGAATTGTGGTGTTGGGTTGCTAATACTAGATGCCAAATATTTCATTGTAGATAAGTGATTTGTAAAGGTGGGAAGCTGTGTTGAATTGGAATCCGAATCTACAACGAGGTATGTAAAGCATACTCTAACGATGTTCTTTGGCATGAAAACACCAATATTCCATCAAGTAAGATTCCGAGGTTGTCCAAACACATGTATTGTTCTACATTACCAACGAAGTTGCTTCCATTCTATAAAGTGTCAAAATGTTTCATTGATATACCAAAAGGCTCCTATTTCATTGTTGTGATATTGATGATTCTGAAACACATTGTTGATGTACCAATGAGTCTTTATTACATCGTTATTGTATAGAAGGTCTATATTGTTCCAAAGGTACTATATTGGTATGAACACTAATGTAATAATCTCAAAAGCTTTTGAACAAAGTTATTGGAAAGGTCTCTTATGTGTGTTACTTGATTTATGTGTGGGTGGTATCCCAGGGGCATAAGCCTAGCATGGGTCGATCCCTATTTATGTGTTTATGGGTGGTATCCCAGGGGCATAAGCCTAGCATGGGTCGATCCCAGTTGATATGTACTGAAGGAAGCCTAATGGTCACAATACGATACAGTATTGATTATTTTTAGGTGGTTGGAGGTTCGGGAGGAGGAGTTAATGGCGAATGATAATTGTAAAGAATGAAATGAACGAATGTATACTGTTCCACAAATGTGTTTGAATTGAAGAACCCAATTCAGATTAATAATAATGTTCATGATCCTAAAAGTGTTTATGAAGTGTGGTTCACTTCTATTATGATTTATTCACTTGTGTCTGATTTTCTTGATCCCCCATATCACATATGATTATTTACAGCTTTACATACTCAGTACATATTTCGTACTGACGTCCCTCATGGGGGACCTGCATTTCATGCTACAGGCACAGGTGTTTCAGCTCATTCACAGCATAGTTAGGAGCCAGGTCATACAACTATTGTTAGTGAGCTCTAGTTTGCTTCGGAGCTTTTCGAGTCGGTTCCTTATGTTTTTTTATTGTACAGGAGTCATGTGTGGGCGGGGGTTTGTCCCGACCCTAGTTATATCATGTATATATCCTAGAGGCTTTGTAGACATAAGGAAGGGTAAAGTCATGGGAGTTTATATAGTGATGTTATATTTGTATATGTGGTGGCCCCGACAGCCAAGTATTATATATATATATATATATATTTGTGTGTGTTGTGCTGATACAGGGAATTAGACCCTTCTATATGTAACGAAGTGCTGCCCAAATTTTTGGTGAATGTAAGTGAAAGTACAGGTATTTGAACAGGTTCTCCCGTGCCTTCTCGGCTTCGGGTGCCAGTCCGGCCCGATGGGATTTTGGGGCGTGACAATTTGATAGGGGTATGATGGGTGGTATTGTACCACCATTCAGCCAAGGGTACATGAGAGCACCAATCATTTGGCTTGTCAGAATAAAAACACCTTAAATAAGTTTCAGAGGTTCTATTCAATATGTTTGTTTGGCCATCAGTTTATGGATAGTATGCAGTAGTTCTCTGCAGCTAAAATCCTTACAAGTTAAACAATTCTTTCTAGATTTTACCAAGGAAGATGGGATCTCTGTCAATAGTTAATATTTTAGGCATGCCATGCAGCTTAAATATATTGTCAAGGAAATATTGAGCCACTTATTGGGTTGTATAAGGGTGAGACATAGCTAAGAAATGCCCATACTTGCTCAATCTATCCACTACCACCAGTATTACTTCCTTACAATTGGACTTAGGTAAACCCTCAATGAAATCCAAGCAAATGTCTATCCAAACACCATCAGGTACTCGTAAATATTTTAAAAAGCCTGGATAGTTGCAATATTTTACTTATGCCTTTAAAAAGTATCACATTTGTTGATAAAATATCTAGTGTCTTGCACTAGAGATTTCTAATAAAATAGTGATTACAGTCTTTTAATAGTGCCATCCATACCAAAATGTCCTCGTTGAGTAGATTCATTCCAAAGAGAAATGATAGACCTTTTAAGCATGGCATTATTTCCAATAACTATCCTGACATTCCATTTCAACTGGTTATGAAACCAAGTAAAAGATTTGTTAGGTAAAGTTTGTACCTTACCAATAATAGCTTGCAAGTATTGATTAGTCATCCAAGATATTTTAATTTGATTCAAGAGTGAACCATGAGGACGTAAGATACAAATACCCATTAACTTAGCACTAGGATTCCTGGACAAAGCATTTGCAGCCTTCTTTTCAAACCCTTTCTTGTATTCAATGAAAAAATCAAATGGCATGAGCTTGGAGATATAGGCCACCTAGAATTTAGTATGAATTTGTTGATTCAATAGATGCTTGAGATCTTTTTGATTATTTTTGATAGTGAAATACCTCCCCAATAAGTGATGAGACTATCTTGAGACAACAGATACTAGTACTAACAACTCTGTATCATAAACACACATACTTGATGTTTGGGTGGCAAGGACTTGCTAATATAAGCAAGTGGATCCCCTTCTTGCATCAACAAAACCCCTATTCCCTTGCTACTAGCATCTGTTTCCACCACAAAGTTCTGATTGTAATTAGGCATATCCAAAATAGGAGCAGAAATCAGTGCTTGTTTCAGTTCTTCAAAATCTTTAGTAGCATTTTCATTCCTCAAGAACCCCTCTTTCTTAAGTAGATCACTTTCTTAAGTAGATCACTTTCTTAAGTATATCATGTAAGGGCCTACAAATTGCACCAAACCCTTTTATGAACCTTTTATAGTAATCGGCAAGACCAAGAAATCACTTAACTTTTTAAGATTGATAGGAATTAGCCACTGCTAAAGTTCTAGTATTTTCTTTGGATCAGTAGTAACACCTTGTGCACTAACTACATGGCCTAAATACTCAACTTTAGGCACCCCAAATGCATACTTAGCTATTTTGGGCATACAAATGGTTCTTAATCAGAATATCAAACACCACCTTAACAACAGTAGTATAAGCAGTCATGGAATTACTAAAGATTGAAATGTCATCAAAGAAGACTAACACTGATTTCCTTAGTAATGGTTTGAAGACAACATTCACCAGGATTTGAAATGAGGATGGTGCATTAGTCAGGATAAAAGGTACAACTAAGAACTCATAGTAAAATTCATGAGTTTTCAAATTTATTTTATGAGTATCACTCTCAATAATTCTTAGTTGGTGGTAACCAGCTCTAAGGTCTATCTTAGAGAACACAGAAGCTCCATATAATCATCTAACAAATATTCAATGATAGGAATAGGAAATTTATATTTGATAGTCAACTAGTTTAATTCCCTGTAGCCAACACATAACCTCCAACTACCATCTTTTTACCTACTAATACAAAAGGAAAAGCATAAGGACTAGAAATGTGTTGAATCATACCTTGATCTAACATTTCCTGAATGAGTTTCTCTATGATATCTTTCTTTACACCAGGGTATCTGTAGGGTCTTTTATTTACTGGTGCAGACTTAATAAGTGGTATTTTGTGATCAAATTATCCCTTATGTGAAGTTAATATAGTAGGTGGCTCAAAGATAATAGAATACTATTACACCAATGCTGATAATGTAGGATGTAGGTCTGTACCTTGTATAGCCTGTATGTTATGACAATATATCTCTGATATTATAGTATCAACCATTTCCATCAGGTAGTAATTGGCCTCAGAATCCATCTTCTTGATCAAAGAGCTAGCCTTAAAGGATTTAAGTTGACTGGTAGCACCTCTCAACACACGCCTCTTCTTTTGATACATAAATTTTATTGATTTGTTCTTAAAGTCAAGTAGTCCTACCAAGGGTATTTAAACATTGCACCCCCAAAATAATATCTACATTACCCAAGGGTAATAATAAAAAATCAGAATAAAATGTGGTTCCCTATAATAACTACTGCAAATTCTTGCAAATAGATGTAGTTTATACTTGTCTACCATCAGCCACACTAACAGATTGTTCAGCTAAAGTACTGTCATTACAACCTAACTTCTTGGTTAATGAAGTTATGGGTACTTCTAGTTTCAATTAGGACTTGTAAGGGTCTTTTCTCATGATAACCAGTAACCCTAATTTTCTGATATCCAACAACACCAGTGAAAACTTGTAATGAGATAGTCATCAGTTCCTCCTCACCTTGAGGAATGTCAAAACCTTCTTCTATCAATTTAGGTCCTTCCCATTCATTAGAAATACTCTCCTTCATTAATTCTACTATAAACAACTGCACTATAACTGTGTCCAACCACATACTTCTCATCACAGAAAAAACACAGACCTTTAGCCCTTTTTATATCTATTTCAGTAGTTGTTAGCCTCCTAAACTTGTTAGGTTTATCTATATTAGGCTGTCGTGCAGAGGTTTTCTAGAAATTAGATAGCCTAAATTGATTTGGAGTTGGTAAAATTGCTTTAACCCCCTTCTGAGCTTGTTTAAAACCCCAGGTCTGAGCCTGAGCCTCAGATACCCTTTCCTGAAGCCTTGAAATCTTATAAGCTTGGGCCAAGGTCTTGGGTGCTTGAATTTGACTGCCTTATTCAACTTTGGCTTTAACCCCCCTGAATAACAACTTATAGCATTCTCATTTGATAGATTAACTATTGTTAAGAACCTATCAAATTCCGCTTAATATTCTCTAACACTGTCAATTTGCCTCAAATTTTTCAAAGCCTCCATTGGGTCTTCAAATCCGTCCCCAAATCTCGCATTTAGGGCCAACACATACTCAGTCCATGAGAGTTCAAAAGCAATATTTCTAGAGTTCATATACGACCTATGTCATGCAATAACTTCACCATCCAAATGGATGAAAGCAACTTTCACCCTCTATTCAAAAGGAATTTCCTCTATGGAAATACTTGATCAACCTTGTATAACCAAGTGTGCAATTCACAATAAAAAAAAAAAGGAAAATCAAATTTGGAGGATTGATTAAAAAATTGTCCATAACCATAATTTCCAGCTCCATGGAATTCCTTATTGCGACCTTCACTCTGCATCCCAACTGGACAATTTCTGATGGTGGATGATTCAACTCTTCCCTGCTCTTTTTCTTTCTCTTTGGGCATCAACGATCCCAGGTTTTCCTTGATCCCCAAGGATTCCTTATCAGTTTGAACATCCATCTCATAAATGCTCGATATTCCCTCAATTAATTTTTGTAACTGATGGATTTGAGAAAGCTTACCATCGAATTCCTCATTTGATTTGTCTGTGTTTTTTTTTTTTACGAACTACCATGATTGATTGAGCAGAAAAGGAGTGGCTCTAATACCAATTGATGCAAGAACAAGGAATTTGGGCGAAATGTGTTAATCTAGGAGAATAATCCTCAAAGAAGCTGGTATCAAGTTCAGGGTATTAACCGAGGAAATCAGTGAAGAAGAAGAATAAAAGAGAAGAACAGAGATGTATTATGAATAGAATGGTCAAGTAGTAGCTTACATCAATTATTTATACACGTTATTAACTGCATTGGACAGCTAAGCTAACAAATTAACAGAATAACTACCCAACTACAATAGAATAATTGGCTAACTTCAACTTGTAACAATAGTAACTAATTCTGTGAACAATGAACAGTAATACCTAACGTTTAAATTCTACAGGAAGTGTTTTTCTTTTTTCCTATTTAATCCCGTCTTCTCAACATTGTATCATTGAACCTTCATAAATTGAAGATCTCTCTTTTCATAACAAAACCAACATCCACAATACAGTTGTTTAAAGGGTCTTATTTAGAGGAAGATTTTCTCCTGACATGTTATATGTTTTTCAATACATAGATCGTTTGATCAAACAATATTAATAATATTATTTTAATATATTTTTCTTTATCATCTAATTTACTGCCTATGTGATTTATGTTCATGACACCATATCGGTTCTTTCGATCCCAACAGATTCGACCCAATAACTTTTTCGGACCAAGCTGGTGCCAGTATAGGAATAAAGCTAACCAGGCCATGGCCCAAAAATTAACTCGGGAGAGTATTGGATTCTCTTAGAAGAGTAGAAAGGGACAGATTCTTTAAGGTAAACAATGGACCGATGGTATAAGTTCACGTTTCATTTTTCTTTTTCAAATTCTAATTATGTGCTAGAATTATTCTGAAGTGATAAAAAGAAAAAAAACGTACTAGAAATCAAGACATGGCCAGGTATAATTGGATGTCCTTTTCTAATTGTTTTATATATATTATCCTCCACCTTCATATATTGTTGTGACACATAAAACAATTAAGTTGAAATTTACAAAAAAATATTTTGAATTTCTAATATTCATATTAGGAAAAAAAATGGAGATGTTGGGACTTCTTAAAATTAGGGTGCACAAAGGCATCAATCTACCTCTCAAGGATACATTTCATAGTGATCCTTATGTTGTTGTCAGCATGGGTGACCAGGTACTTGTTATTTTTAGTTCTTTGACAATATTTTTGCACGGTTCATGGCTTCATGCATTAGACCTTATTGAATGGTCAAATATATAGTCTTTTGGAGGCATATCTAAGGCGGGTTCTTCGATGATGATTGAGCTTTTATATTTCTATATGAAAAAATATTACAAACAATAGTTAATTGTTTCAGTTGAGGGGCGGATCTATAACATTAATTACAGTTTGATAAAATGAGTAGTTTAGGCCTAGATCATGTATTATATGTTTGGAATTTTTATATGAACAAGCTATTTTTAGGACAGAATTATGATTCTTCATGATAGTTTTATTTAATTACAAAATATAATAACGCTTTACCAATTTTATAGCAAATATAAGAGATTAGGCTTCAGTCTTCCATTTTAGGTTATAATATGTCTCGTTTTGTTTCTTTCTTATCAATCACAACCAAGCTGAAAAAGTGTCATTAACGGCCATTAAAAAGATTTAAAACTTTAAAATTGAAAGTTAAGTTTTGCGAAATTATTATTTATTTGGATTTGGTGTTGGTTCAAATGATTGGAAATATCATTTTGGAGTTTTTATGTCAATATTGAGGGAGATTAGTGAAAATTTAAGCTGGTTTGTTGGTAGAAATTTCAAAATGGAATTTGAAGATATTAAAAGAACAATGCTTTTTTTCAGATCCTGGTGTATAACTTCTTATAAGTTGTATGTATTGTTTATTTGAAGTGTATGTTATTTGTATGTCCAATGTATCACTTGGCATAAAGTTATACACACGACATACATAATACATACAGCCATATAATTATAAGAGAACGTTTCAACCGGATTTTATATAACAAAAAGTGGTAAGTTGCATGATGCTACCAGACTGTATAGACTTTGTAAAAGATCTCTCGCTACTTGTTAAAAATAATTTTGCATACCCTAGTAAAATCCCCTGCATGTTTAAAAAATTTCATATACTCCCTTCGTCCCATTTTACTCGTCCCAAATGTTTTAATTTGATTTCTCATTTTACTTGTCATTTTCATTAATCAAGACAAGACAATTTCTTTTTCCTTTCTTACCCTTAGTATTAATTGTTTTTTCTCCAAATTAAAATGTTAACACCATTTAATAGGGGTACAACGGTAAAGTAGTCATGTTATTAATTATTTTTCTTAATCAATGTGCAATATCAAATTGGAACGAGTAAAATGGGGCGGAGAAAGTAATACACTCTCTCTGTCTCAATTATGTGACACTTTTTTCTTTTTTAGTTAGTCCAAAAATAATGACACATTTTTATATTAAGAAATATAATTGATTTTAAAATATTCATTTAGCCCTTAACAAAATGATCTGTAGCCACATTAATATCTATTGCTTATTTTATACAATAAGCTTCAAATATTTGTCCTTTTTTCTTATACTTTGTCATGTGTAAAACATATCCACATGCATAAGTTAGAAACAGAAAAAGCATATAAATAATCTATTTCGAACTCAGTAAACTATTTTGAAATAAAATCTTAGATTTATAAACTTAAAATCGTGAATCTCTCTTTATGCCTTCATTATGTGAAGTACAGATATATGTTATGTGTTCTGAATTCTGATATTGTGCAATTGTCTTACAGCGAGTGAAGACTAGGTGTAAGAAGAACAACTGCAACCCTGTCTGGGATGATGAATTGACCCTTGTATTGAAATATCCAGATGTTCCAATTGTTTTGGTCAGTCTTCTCTCTTAAAATTATTATTATTCGATGAAATCAATTAAGCTCAAGCAAGCATGATTAAGGTGTGTTTAGAGATAATAACGATAAAGTTGTTTCTATATATGTGACCTATAGATCATTGTTTTAAGCCGTGAGATCAGTCTTTCCATGCTTGCGTCATACATTACATGACTCCTTTGAGATATGATCCTTCCTCGTATCCTGCGTAAATATGAAATAATTTGTGCGTCGAGTAGTCTTTCAACAAATTTTAACATGTGATACTTGTTAGTTACCATTTTTGTCAGGTTATTGACCAAGTAATAACCTATGTGTGACTTGATTTTGTAAAACGTATTTACACAATCATTGTATTGAACTTGAACTCTTAAAGTTAAAATGAGCCTAGCTAAGACACTTATAGATGTTAGATGATGGGTTTAATTGAATTTGAACGTGTCAAAAAAGATTGAATTAATAAATGAGCGGATTATTGATCCGTTTAAAGTTACTTGGAATGCAATAGCGGTCGAAATGGATAGAATTAATAAATGATAGCAAATTATTGATCTGCCCGAAGTTACTTGGGATGAAATAGACAAAGCGGGTCAAAACCTAACCCACCTAATTATTACTAAGTATTGATTGTTTTATTTTCCTTATAAGATTATTATTTTACCTCAATTATGGTAAATGTAACATATCAAATAAATTTTTTTGACAAAATTTATCATGGATTAGTTTGAGACTAGGTATCAGCTCAAATTATTAATATACGGACCGATCAATAATCTTCCCAAACTTGAGCGAGTTGGGCAGTTTAAGCTGTATTTATTTTGTCACTTCTAAAGACAACTATAAAGTACGTGTTTTTACGTGCAGAAACTTTGATATATATATATTTTCTAATTTGATGATGGTGATATTCAGACTGTGTATGACAAAGATACATTTAGTAGAGATGACAAAATAGGTGAAGCAGAGATAGACATCAAACCATATCTTGAAGCATTGGAAATGAGCTATCATCAAGACCTTCCAGATGGTGTCAAAGTTGACAAAGTTCAGCCAGGTAGAGACAATTGCTTAGCTAAGGAAAGTTTCATTATATGGGAAAATGGAAAAATGATACAAGATATGACCCTTATACTGCAAAATGTGCAGTGTGGTGAAGTAAAACTGCAAATTGAAGTGATTCCTAAAATGTTATCTGAGGATGCATTCTTTAATGTTATCTAAGGATGCATTCTTTGCATAAATAAGAAGTAATTGTTTAGTAGATTATTATTATGTATGTGTTGGAATGAGCCTTGTATTAGGTCATTCTAGTGATAAATGTGCAAACTCTAGTTGGAATTTGTCATAGGTTTTATGCTATAAAATATACAGGGCAATACTATTTTTGTTGTAATAAAATCACTTTATTGGATGGTGGAGTTCAATGTAATCCTAATTTTGTCATATTAACTATATTAGGTCCACAAAATTTTCCATGGATAAATCAATACTCGATAACAATCATAATGAACCCATTGCTCATAGTAGAAGTTGAAAATTTGTGGGACTCTCACTATCAGAAAAATGTAAATTATCTGAGAATTTTACTTCGGGATTTTGTCCGTAGATATTTTCTGGAGATTTTCATGCGAAAGTCTAAAATTTTTAAATTTTAATATATTTTTACTTGCGAAAAATATTTTCTCAAAAAAAATCGCAGGTAAACTTGACACCATTTTGCGCAAAATATTACCTGAAGAATTATGTGGAAAATTTTGGAAGAGTTTTTTTCATGGGTAAATTCACAAGTCAGTGGAAAAAATAAATTTCTTTATTAATTTGCAGAAAAAACCCATGTAACCTACTTTTGGATTTAGCTAGGGATAGTTATCTGGAAATTTATTTGGAAATTTTCTTACATGAAAAATTAACTAAAGATTTTGATTATGTGAATTTACCTGTGAATCTTTTTTTGGAGATTGACCTACGGATTTTGTTATCCGGGAAATAACTTTGGAATCATTTGTTGCACATTTAACTGAAAATCTTTTCTTGAGGATTTACATGAAAATTTATTAACTAGGTAATTAATTGAGGTATTTTTGTTGTGACTTTAACTAATACTTAATATTGTTGTAGACACATAATTTTGTCCTCCTCGAGAGTTCGTTTTGTTCATTTTTACCGTAGCATACTGTGTACCCTCACCCACGTCATCATACCCCGTAAAATATAAAAATACAAAAAAAATAATAAAATAACTAACCCTATCCTATCCTAACCACCTACCCAATAAAAACATAACACCTCACCACTACCCCCTACCCCACGTTACCCCACCCCCACTCTCTTTTTCTTGTCAAGGAAAAAAGCCTCAAAAAATATATATACCTACCCATACACAAAAAAGGGTGAACAGTAGAAGGAGAAAAAGAGAAAACCATCAGCATTTTTGCTCTCTCTCTCTCTAAAAAACTCACACTCTCTTCCAAGACTCTCTCTCTCTATACACTACTCTCTTCCTCTCTTTCAAATTTGAACCACCACCGCCACCTACCGGCGAAATGAACTGCCACCGGCGACTACCCAACCTACCGTCGATGACCAACCCAACACAACCCGTCGCCGTTCACCGTCATCGGTCGCCGCTTCTCCACCCGAATCGACCGCCACTTTCTCTCCGGCTGCGGCGCGTCGGCCAGCTCCGGCCGCTTTTCCTCCTTTCTCTCTCCGATCAACGACGGCAGTCGGCCCGTCGCCGGCCTTCACGCCGTTCGTCGGCCGAGAATCAGCCAGATCTCCACTGCAACGCGTCGGTCAGTCGACCAGCTCGCCGTTCACCGTCATCGTTCGCGACCCGTAACGTCGACCGGATCTCTACAACAGTAATGCCATCGACAACAGTAACGTCGACCAGATCTCTGCCCATTTCTCCGTCACTAGATCCGACCAGCTCGATCTGTTTGATTTTTTGGTTTCTTGTTGTCTTTGGTTGATTTTGGTTTCGTCTACTTCATGTTTCAACATTGGTAGTGGATTTCGTATAGTAAGGTGTTATTCACGGGTTTTGAAGCTGTCCGACTATTATTTTAATACTGAGTTTGGTTTGCTCATTGTGAGGTTGATTTCGCATAGTAAAGTTTTATTCACGGGTTTTGGAGCTGCTCGGTTATCATTTTAATACCGAGTATGGTTTGTTCGTCGTGAGGTTCTCCGGTCGAGTTTTGGTCTTCGAATTTTCTTATTATCGATAAAACGTTTCATCGAGGTCCATTTCTTAACTCGTCTATATATATATGTGGTTCGTTGTTTTGATTAGTTGCGATTGCGAGTGGTGATTATGGTTTTGTTGAATTTTTGTATATGTTGATGTTATGATTGTGATGCTTGGTTGTTTGATTTTGGTAGATTAAGGCATAAACTTGATCATGTTCTAATGGATGGATAGAAAGAAAGTCGAGAATGAAATTGAAAAATTGACAAAAAGATATATTCGGTTTAATTTGATTTATTGTTGGTATGAATAAATGATGGAATTATGTCCTTAGTCGAGAACGCATAGGCAAACGTAGGCCGGGTAGGCAAATTTAGGAATAACAATTTGTTGGAGTGTTTTGAATATGTGCTTGCATGATACTTTCTACTTTATTGCATGAAAAGTTTAAATTGTACTCATTTGGCCGGGGAATGCACCAAAGGATTTGTATTGATTTATCCGGGGAATGCCCCGAAGTACCTTGTACCCGAAGGACTTCCGTGATGAAGGCCCGAGGCATCGGGTAAAGCATTAGTTTAGGATTAGCGTAGGTTTATTTTCAGTCCCTTTCTATTTCGGGTTGTATGTGGGATCTTGTGTCTTGAGCTGGGGGTCTATCGGAAACAGCCTTTCTACTTCGTTAGAGGTAGAGGTATGGACTGCGTACATCTTACCCCCCCCAGACCCCACCAGGTGGGAATACACTGGGTTTGTTGTTGTTGTTGTTGTTGTTCTATTTCGGGTTGTAATAATTGGACTGGACTTACATTTCGGTTTGTTTTGTTTGATTGTTTTTTTTGCGTGCTTTTTATGTGGTTTATACACTTCATAATGCCAAAATAGTCGATAAACTCCACCAAGCGACAGTGGTCGAACCACGGGATTGAGGGGTGCCTAACACCTTCCCCTCGGTCAACAGAATTCCTTAGCCGGAATCTCTGTGCGCAAACCGATTTAAGAGTCAATTGGTTTTGAAAAAGGGATTTTCCAAAGGTGACTTGGCACACCGGATTATGTCAAGCGGCGACTCTGAATAAAAATGCAAATAATCCTTTTTTGAAACAAATTTTTATTTCTTGTCACTAAAATAATAAAACCCTTTCGAACTTAAAAAATATTCCATTTTTTGGAGTACGCATTTAAAAAGGGGTGTGACAGCTTCTGGCGACTCTGCTGGGGAGTATGACAAGTTTTCAGAATTTGAGCTATTTTTGGAGTCGTATCGGTTTTGTTTGGCATTACGAGTGTATAAGCATTGTTTGTGATTTTATTTGCGTTATTGTTTTCACTTTGTGCGTTTTATGCTCTTTGTTTATAGTATTTATCCTATGTGTTACCGCTTTATATCTGTCATCATGAGTCCACCCTCCTACCTTCTTTCTGCAACAAGTCTCGGAGCGCACGTCGTGCGCACGAACTCTAGTTGAGTCACCCTTATTTTAGGGGGGGAGCCGTTGGATGTATGGAGTAGGTGGAAAGCAAAGCAGCCACTATCGACCATATGCTCCCCCGAATGGCCTTGTTAGTAAACCACAACGTAGTTCAGCCTTTAGGTCATTCTTATGTGCATCATATTGAGACCTAGCGGGGCCTACATGGTCCTTTGTAGGAGACTCACCTTTAAAGCATCCCTACGTGCTAACTGTTGCATATTTGAGGGTAACGTAGTCATTTTACGGACTGATTAAAAAAAATAGAAAGCAAGTCGAAAATAATGAATCAAAAGGAATGTCGTAGTTTATTTTAGAATTCTTTATGGCTTTTGTCTTTCACGATCCAAAAACTCAAAAAGATTTTTTTTTACATTTTTTCATTCATCCCCTCAAAGTATCGTAAACTCCCCGAAAAAAAAATACAAAAAAGATTTTTGTTTGCCTTTTCTACCTATTTGTCAAAAGCAAAAATACCAAAAAGACTTTTCCATAATTGATGGTGTCAGTCTTAGTTAAAGTGTCTAATTGAAAATTCAAAAGTTTTTTTTTCTCGTTTGTTTTTGGTTGTGTCTCTTAAGTTAAGGTCAATTTATTAGTTAATCGTTAATTGTCCAATCTGGACAAACTACTTACCCCTGATTCTCCTCTTTCGGGAGTGAGATACGTAGGCAGCCTATTGTTGGTTCGGGGATCTTATTTGAAAAAATCCAAAAATATTTCTTCACTCTTCATTTAGAGTAGGTGTTTCATGTACATCTTTAAAAGAAGACAACAACAAAAAAATATTTCCCTTTAATAGGTTCAGGTTTTTCTTTCGCATGAAATTCAAAATAAAAAATCCAAAAATATTTTTTCGGTAATCATAGATTTCATTTTGTACAGAAATCTAAAAATTCAAAAAGATTTTCTTCACTCTTCACTTAGAGTAGGTGTTTCATATACATCTCTAAAAGAAAACTACAAAAAGATTTTTCTTTAATAGTTTCAAGTTTCATTTTCCTCTGAAATTCAAAATCAAAAACCCCAAAAGATTTTTCTTTGTTAATCATAGTTTCCATTTTGCACAAGGATCTTAAGCTTAAAAATGCAAAAAAAAGATTTTTGTCAGTTCTTTTTGACAATTTGTTATATTCTTTTCTTCTTAAAGTTTCAAAAAAAAAAGAAAGAAAGAAAAAAAGAGAAAAAGAGTTCAATTGGCCATTTTGGCACGACTTCACGAACTACGCACACCTGATTCTCTTCTTTCGGGGGTGAGATATGTAGGCGCCCTTCTTGGGTTCGGTGATCCTTTCAAAAAAATAATAATAATAAAAAAATAGAGAGGTTTTGAAAAGCTATTGAGCTCTAACCATTTGCTATCTCTTGTCCAATTAGTTTAAGGTGGTTGGTTTGTGGCATTTTGGCTGGTCCTCCATATTGCTCCAAGTCACAGAGGAAGTTATGGACAACAAGGATACCGAGTTAGTCACTAATAAGATAGGGAGGTCGGGGAATAAGAATGTGAAAGATGCATCTGCCATTGCAGTTGGATAACAGGCATGGGCAAGAGGACCACACCATCGTTACCCATGGGCTCAAACCCAAGTTTATGCCCAAGCTCCACAGGATCTTTACCAAAATCCATTATATCCCATTCCCCCACCTCCATATCAAGTGTATAATGCGCAACCTTATGTTCAACCTCCATCTTACCTACACTGGCGTGTGCCAACTTTGCCGAGTCATCCCCCAACTCCATATACATACCGAAGCCGTTTTAGGCCTGGTTTTCAATGAAATAAGATAGAAGTTGAGAGATTACTTCACACCTATTGGAGAGTCGTATGCAAGTTTATTATAGAGATTGGTACAGCAGGACATGATCACTCTTCTCCTCGGGTATACTCCCGACCCACATTCAAGAAGTTTTGATCCTAATGTATGATATGCATATCGTTCTGATGTTCAGGGTCACAGTATTGAAGATTGTCGTGCTTTGAAAAGAGAAATTGAAAAGATGATTCAAGATAAATCAATCATAGTACAGATCTGACAGTGAGGAAAGCTCTAGTCATGCTGATATGCAAACCAGTGGCTAAGATGTCAAGCTAAGCAATTGAGAAGTCACCCCTCTCCCTACTAAGAAGAGGTCTGGTAACTTGTTTTGTTTTATTTTCTGTTCTTCGAATTATTTCAGGGTTGTAGTTCGGGATCTGTCTTGTTTAGTCCTTCTGTTGTTTATGTTCAAACCCTTCTATCTTTTATTTTGAGTAAATGAAGTGTCTCATTTTCCTTTGTGTTTTAAATATGTGTCATTTGTTTGTTTTCTTTACATAGTACATTTTGTGTTAAACTCTAGTGATATGACATATAGTGAAATTTTTAGCCAGATCTTAAAATCCAGTTTAAGCAAGAACATTGGATCAGAGGGTTAAAGTTAGAAAAAGAGAGCATATGAGAAAATAGATAGAGTGCTGAGACATTTGGTAATAGGTTAAGGCAATTATTTTGAGAATCACAAAAAAATAACTTGGCTATCGATCGAAAGGTAGGTCCCAATTAGGTCAAATAGTGGATGTGTGATCCCTATATCAAAGTTAACAAGAAGATAATCAGTTCCACAGAAGCATGAATCACTCGATGTGAGGGATGCATAACAAAGGTAGAGTGTTATCTTTGACAAGTATATAAAAAGAGGTGAAACACATGTTCGAGGCAAGTTAGTGTTGTAAAACATGTCATAAGTGATTTGGTCGTGTACTTTCACATTGCATGCTATATACTTGCATTCTCAAGTATTGATATGATGTAGGCATTTCATTCTGCTATCCAAACATTGTATCATCCTTTGTTTACCCCATTTGAGCCTTAGTGTTATTTTCTTTCATACCCCTCTTTTGGAATCAAGATAGAGTAAGCAAAGTTCAAAGAATAATGTCAAGTAAGAAGATTAAGTCAAAAGTTTTTTTAAAAAAAAAAAGAGAAGAGACAAAAATGTTTCCAAAAAAGAGTGTCAAGAAAAATAGAGGTAGAAAAAAGAATCGCAAAGTGAAAGAGCGAATAAAAGAAATAAAAAGAGAGAAAAATCAGATCAAAGCAAAAGGACAAGCTGCCAGAACTACGCATGACCTGATTCTCCTCTCTCGGGGGTGAGATACGTAGGCTGGCCTACTAAGGACTCGTTCCAACCAAATAAATAATTTAGAATCACCCAGTCAAAAGAAACTGGGGCATGAGTTAATCCTCATTGTTTAAGTCGATTCCAAAAGTTGTAAGTCCTAACCCATTTCAAGTGTCGTTTGGGCCTCACGCTATCCTTTCTTTTTAACCCTATCCAAAAGCCAAGTTACAACCAAAGAAAAGACTTCCAGATAAATCTTTGGGAATGTTAAGGCAAAGCATGCAAGGGATATGCTGATATATTTGGGAACTACCTGTCTTCCTCAGCCCAAGGAATCAAGAGAGAAATAAAAATGAGAGAGTCTTATTGGTGAAAACCCTCACGGGCATCGTAAGGCGATAGTAAGTTGAGAGAGATAAAAAAGAGAGAGTCTTATTGGTGAAAACCCTCACGGGCACCGTGAGACGATTGTGAGTTGAGAGAAAAGAGAATAAGAGAGTCTCATTAGTAAAAAAACCCTCACAGACACCATAAGACAAGGGTGAGCTGAGGGAAAGACCCTTCAAAATGTCACTAGCCGAATGAGGTCTGAATTCAATTGGCCTAAGGAAACAACTCAGTTTCAAGTCTATTAACTCAACAATAATTGGTAGAAAGGTTGGATGGAAAGATCAGGTAGCTTAATCCAAAAGGCATGGCGTAATCATTAGAGTTGACTGTCATTTTTAGAAAATTTGTCATTTCTTTGTTTCAAATGGGGACACTATTGTCTTTTCTTTCTTCTCTTTATTTTATCTTGTTTTCTTGAGTCAGTGGTCCAAATAAAAGTCATTGTCATTTTTCTGTTGTTTTTGAGTCAAGTCCATATCAAAATAAGTGAGAAAAGATTTCAAAACTGGCCACCAACTTCTTCAATTGCATAATGCAAGACAAAGTCAGCATATGAAAGAGACATAATTGTAAACTTAGGAAACACCAAGGTTTGGAGGATTTATCTGAGAAGCATGACAAAGCAGAGATACTGTGGTTTTTTTTGTGTCACTTTTAATGATCTAAGTTTGGGTCAATGACATGACAAATCAGGGGCAAATGTCAGCAATCTGAAACAAAATGAAGGGAATGAATAGTAGAGCAAATGCCTGGAAAGCCAAGTGCTGCAAACTACCACTAAGTTTTTGACTGACAAATTTTCTTTGTTGAAATAGGGGCGGATTTGCTTTACTTAATTCAGCTACCAGTGGAAATGCACATCCCTGGAATTTTACTTTTTGTTCAATGATTTTACTTTCGGTTCAGGACCCTCCTGAAAAATGGGATTTTACTTTCTGTTCAGGACCCTCCTGAAAAATGGGATTTTACTTTCTGTTCAGGACCCTCCTGAAAAATAGGAATTTACTTTCAGTTCAGGAACCTCCTGTAAAATGGGATTTTACTTTCTGTTCAGGACCCTCCCAAAAAATGGGATTTTACTTTATGTTCAGGACCCTCCAGTAAAATGGGATTTTACTTTCTGTTCAGGACCCTCCTGAAAAATGGGATTTTACTTTCTGTTCAGGACCCTCCAGAAAAATGGGATTTTACTTTCTGTTCAGGACTCTCCTGAAAAATGGGAATTTACTTTCTGTTCAGGACCCTCCTGAAAAATGGGATTTTACTTTATGTTCAGGACCCTCCTAAAAAATGGGATTTTACTTTATGTTTAGGACCCTCCTCTAAAATGGGATTTTACTTCTGTTCAGGACCTTCCTGAAAAATGGGATTTTACTTTCTGTTCAGGACCCTCCTGAAAAATAGAATTTTACTTTATGTTCAGGACCCTCCTGTAAAATGGGATTTTACTTTCTGTTCAGGACCCTACTGAAAAATGAGAATTTACTTTCAGTTCAGGACCCTCCTGAAAAATAGGATTTTACTTTATGTTCAGGACCCTCCAGAAAAATGGGAGTTACTTTCTGATCAGGACCCTCCTGAAAAATGAGATTTTACTTTCTATTCGGGTAATCCCAACAACATTTGTAAGGAGACACATTTCCTTATTCGGGTAATTCCAGCAACATTGGTAAGGAGACGCACTTTCTTGTTCGGGTAATTCCAGCAACATTGGTAAAGAGAGATACTTCCTTATTTGGATAATTCAAGTGACATTGGTAAGGAGATGTACTTCCTTATCTGGGTAATTCAAGCACCATTTGTAAGAAAATGCACTTCTTTATTTCGGGTAATTCAAGCAACACTTGTTAGGAGACACACTTCTTTGTTTGGGTAATTTAAGAGGCATTTGATAAGGAGACTCAGTTCCTTGTTTGGGGTAATTCAAGCAACATTTGTAAGGAGATGCACTTCCTGGTTTGGGCAATTCAAGAAACATTTGTAAGGAGACGCACTTCCTTGTTTAAGTAATTCAAGAGACATTTGTGAGGAGATGCACTTCCTTATTTGAGTAATTCAAGTGGCATTGGTAAGGAGACGCACTTCCTTGTTTGGGTAAGTCAAGCAACATTGGTAAGGAAATGCACTTCTTTGTTTCAGTAATTCAAGCAACATTGGTAAGGAGAGGCACTTCCTTGATTGGGTAATTCGAATTTTGCTTTTTAGGTGATGCACTTCCTATTGTAAATCTTGATTCCTAGAAGATGCACTTTCTAGTCGAGTTATCGCACTTAACCCTAGTGAGATGCACTTCCTTGCTAGTTTTCATTTGTCAGGTGGCACACTTTTTAGCTTAAACTTGTATCTCCAGAAGACGCATTTTCTAGTTAGAATCCCTCACTTTAATTCTTAGGAGATGCACTTCCTAGTCTTGGTTATTTAATTTTACTATTAAGATATGCATTTCTTAGTCAGAGTCTTGATTCATCATTGCAACATGCAAGTAGGTATGATGTGATTTTTCCAAAAGTCTTCTGATGATAAACTGGGGAAAAAATTCAATTTCTGTTTTTGAAACTTTACTTTACTGGCAAATAAAACCTCTTTATAATGATATTTTTTGGGATAATTTTCTTTTTAGTTTTGATGTGATTTCAGGAGCCCGCCTGAAGAACAGGATGATGAAATAGCAAGTCAGGAGCCTGCCTGAAGAACAGGGTGATGAAATAATAAGTCAGGAGCCCGCCTGGAGAATAGGATAAAGAAATGAAAAGCCAAGCAACAAAGCACAGTAATTGAAAGCCAAGTAACAAGGTGAAAGAAATTGCAAGTCAGGAGCCCGCCTGAAGAATAGGGTGACAAAACTCTAGTCAAGAACCAACAAAAGTTGTATAGATAGGATATTTGTAATTTCATTAATGTTTTAACTTGTAATTTTCATTTTGATGTAATGATAGAGCCGCAGACCGGAACCTCACTTGACTCTCCAACTCGGTATAGTCCATCTCCGTCCAATCCCTGAAAATACTTGTCACTAGATCCTT
This sequence comes from Capsicum baccatum var. pendulum, assembly GCA_030864225.1. Classification (NCBI taxonomy): domain Eukaryota; kingdom Viridiplantae; phylum Streptophyta; class Magnoliopsida; order Solanales; family Solanaceae; genus Capsicum; species Capsicum baccatum. Next base: position 47,062,571 of record CM061554.1, read on the forward strand.
TCATAACTTGGGTGGGTAGGCTGTCCTAATTTAAAACCCTATAGTCCTTCTTGCTTTTGTTTCTTCCTTTGAATAATGGTCGGGACAAAATTCTGTCTCGTTGTCTACTTCTTTGTCTGAAAACACTGCGTGTTTACATTCAAAGGGGGCATGATGTAGACATGTAATTTTGTTCCCCTCGAAAGTTCGTTCTATTCGTTTCTACCGTAGCATACCGTGTACCCTCACCCACATCATCATACCCCGCAAAATACAAAAAAATAATAAACAAATAATAAAATAACTAAACCTATCTTATCCTAACCACCTACTCAATAAAAACATAACACCTCACCACTACCCCTACCCCACATTACCCCACCCCTTCTCTTTTTCTTGTCAAGAAAGAAAGGCATCAAAAAACAATACATATACATACTCACATACACAAAAGAAGGGGGGAACAAAAAAGAAAAATCCAAGAAAAAAAATCTAGACTCTCTCTCTCTCTAAACTTTCTCTCTCTCTCTCTATACACACACTCTCTCTCTCTAAACATCGCCGGCGACCGACCGAAGCTCCGGCCACCACAATACCACCATCTTTCCCTCCTCTCTACCATCTCTCACTCCCTAAAACTAAAAAAAAAAAAAGAAAAACAGCGGAGCCGACGGGTGGGGGATCCGATGCCGTTCTCAGCATCACCCGACCAGACCCAAGCTTCTATAGCCGCGGTGCGTTGGCTAGATCAGACCAACTTCAGCCGCGGCATGCCGATCCGAGATCCGACCAGATCTGTCACCAGATTCCGCCTGTGGCTTTTCAACCAAACCGCGACCAGCTCGTCACACCCGTCGCCGTTCACCGTCATCAAGAGTCGTAGATTAGTTCAGGAAAAACGTCCGGCAAAACAGCCGGAACTGATCGGTGCCGCCGTCGGAGAACAGGCGTTGCCGTTGTTCTTTCCATCGCCGTGAGCTTACCGCCTCGATCTGTTTGGTTTTTTTGGTTTCTTGTTGTCTTCGGTTGATTTTGGTTTCGTCTATTTCATGGTTCAACGTCGATAGTGAGTTTCAAGTCGACTTTATCGAATCTCGTCGTTCTGAGGTTGTGTTTCATATAGTAAAATTTTATTAACGGGTTTTGAAGCTGTCCGATTATTATTTTAATACCTAGTTTGGTTCATTCGTCGTGAGGTTCACCAATCGAGTTTTGGTCTTTGGATTTTCTTATTATCGATAAAACGTTCTATCGAGGTCCATTTCTTAACTCGTCTTATATATATATATATATATATATATATATATATATATATATATATATATGGTTGGTTGTTTTGATTGGTTGCAATTGCGAGTTGTGATTATGGTTTTGTTGGATTTTTGTTTATGTTGATGTTATGATTGTGATGCTTGGTTGTTTGGTTTTGGCAGATTAAGGCATAAATTTGATCATGTTCTAATGAATGGATAGAAAGAAAGTCGGGGGATGGAATTAAAAATTGACAAAAGGATAGATTCGGTTTAATTTGATTTATTGTTGGTATGAATCGTGATAGAATTATGTCTTTAGTCTAGAACGGATATGCAAATGGTAGGTTCGGGTAGGCAAATTTAGGCATGGCAGATTGATGACATGTTTGAAATATGTGTCGGACTGGTTTTGTTTTGTCGCATTTAATGGTATATTTGGCCGGGGAATGCCCTGAAGTATCTGTATATATTTATTCACCGGAGAATACCCTGAGGTATCATGTACCCGGAGGACGTCCGTGATGAAGGCCCGAGGCATCGGGTAAAGCATTAGTTTAGGATTAGCGTGGGTTTATTTTCAGTCCCTTTCTATTTCGGGTTGTAATAATTGGACTAGACTTACATTTCATTTTTTTTGTTTTGTTTTGTTTGATTGTTTTGCGTGCTTTTTCTGTGGTTTATACACTTCATAATGCCAAAATAGTCGATACACTCCACCAAGCGACCGTGGTCGAACCACGGGATCGAGGGGTGCCTAACACCTTCCCCTCAGTCAACAGAATTCCTTAGCCGGAATCTCCGTGCGCAAACCGGTTTAAGAGTCAATTGGTTTCGAAAAGGGATTTTCCAAAGGTGACTTGGCACACCGGATTATGCCAAGTGGCGACTCTGAATAAAAAATGCAAATAATTCCTTTTTCGAAGCAAATTTTTATTTCTTGTCACTTGAAATAATAAAACCCTTTCAAACTTTAAAAATTTTCCAATGTTTTGGAGTACGCGTAAAAAAAGGGGTGTGACAATTGTTTGAAAATTTACATAAAAAAAAATATTTTTCATAAATATTTTTGGAGATTTTGGGTACGTATTTTAACTAAGTGTTTAATTTTAGGAAATCTATTTGTGAACTTTCTTACTAGAAAATTATTTGAATTTTTTTGTGTGGGGTAATTGGGTTTTTAAAAGGGAAAAAACCTCTATGTACAAATTAAATTAATTATTGCAAGTTATAACATTACTTTTTAAATTGGATTGCATAACAAAAAAAATGCAATAAAAGTAGGGAAAACACACACACGATACTTTTATTTTTTCCTATATTTTTTCTTGTTATAGAAATTCATGATTCTTTGTCACAATTACATACTCTCTCTCTCTTTTCACTGAATTTTCATCCATAGATCTTCCCCATATATATATCCTGTGTACATAATCGAAGATTTCATGTTCTCATTATAATTTTCTTTCACATTTCTTTTTAACTATTTTAAAACTAGATTTTCTATATTAATGGACATATTTTTTTAAAAAAATATTTTTTAAATATAAATCTTGAAAAATAAAATAATTTATCATTTCTTCAGTATGAAGATGATAGCAATATTCGTTATTCGTAAATTTCAACGTTCATAAAAATACAAAAAAAAATAGCCTATTTAGATTGAAACTGACTTTAGTTCATATCAAATAAAACATCAATTAAGCTTTGTCAGTATAGAAAGTGAGTTTTTATTCAATCATAATTCAAGATTGAATAAAATAAGACGTCACATGTAATTTTATTTTTTAAAAATAAAAAATTTAATATATATATATATATATATATATAATTATGGATAAATGTAAAATAATTTCTAAAATTTTAAAAAGTATAATTGTATATAAATTTGGTATAGATTTGAATTCTATATATTCTTCATCTTATATTTTTGTTTTCTGGTATGTTGAAAACAATGTTGACATGTATATATTATATATGCATTTTATATGTTTGTTGATTTCTATTTTTCAAAAATAATTAAATAGATTTTTTAAAGAAAATTTCAAATATATTTCTTCTGTTTAAATTCAACATATTTGTTGCTTTTCTTTTTATGGTGAAATCATAATTATCTTGTTGGAAGAAAAGTAATTTAATCATGTATTTTTATATATGAATTCAATAAGTTTATTAATATTTTTTTATTTTAAAATTTTAAAAGATTATGTAAAAACTTTTTAATTGTATATTTTCCATATTACCTTTTATGTTTCTTGATTTACGTTTTTTATTCAACTTAAATATTTATTATTGATATGTCTAGGAAAAAATTGTTCATGAATATTTCTAGATTGAATATGAAGAGAATATAATTTTTAAGATATTATCCTCTTTTTTTTCAACTCTTTAAGCTATTACCTATACATAGGAGTAAAAAAAGGAGAAATAATGGGAAACGTGTTAAATTACAGATAATAATTTTCGTCCACATTTTACTCCTATAAAGTTGTTTAGGAGATAACTGAAGATATAAAAAAATTACACGATTTAAAATTAAAAAGAAAAAGAATATTTTCAATAAAGTTTTATGAAAACTGCTACAATTTACAATTAAAAACACAATTCAATAATTACATAAAAGTAGTTTTACATGTTGCAATAAACAATTTAACAAGTATATCTAGAATAATTTTTACATTTTAAAATATGAAAAAGTATTCTATTAGTCTCATTTTAACAAGGTCTTAAAAGAAAAGGTTTAAGCCAGTAATTTTGACATAATTAATAATAACATCTCGTATTTATCTAATTTATTTCAGGTAAAAATTATTTACACTTTCAATTTTATTTTAGAAATCAGACTCTCATTCACTTTATAACATATTCTCCTCCCCGTTTATCAGTTAATTCTTTTAGTGTTCATTCCAATTTCATATTATCAACCTTTGTTTTTATTCTTTAAATTCTTTATATTTTTTAAATTAATAAGCATTAAAAAAATTTAAGGAGTAGTGAAGTTTAAGTTAATGATGCTTTATACGAAACAAATTATTAGAATAAGTAAATATGATTTTATTGATAAAATTTAGACAATAATAGCTGTTTTAGATAGGTGAAAGTAACAAAAAAATAATGTGTGAAAAAATAATTGATAAAAATAGAGGTAAATTCAACAATACTCCTAAGATATTACTTATATTTATAGAATTATATTGTAAATAAAATTTTAATTATAATTTTAAAAAATATTTCATTAGTCACAATCAAACTGATTTACCTATATACTAAATAATAGGGAATAAGAAATAAGTGAAAAACTAGACACGCACTTACACGCACATATATAAACAAATATATAATGCATGTAATATAAAAATAACAATCATATAAATGGAGTATTTTGTAATAACTTCATAAAGAATTATTTAGTTTGGAATGTTAATTAATGCTAAATAATATCCATAAATAGATATAAACTTATTTAAGTTATAGGTAAATTAATGCCTATGTTACTAAATAAAATACTACATATGATATGAAAAGATATTATACGGATAACTATTTATATAATTATATTGTAAATAATTTTTTAATTATAATTTTAAAAAAAGATTTCATTAGTCACAATCAAACTGATTTACCTATATACTAAATAATAGGGAATAAGAAATACTAGACACACACTTACACGCACATATATAAACACATATATAATGCATGTAATATAAAAATAACAATCATATAAATAGTGTATTTTGTAATAACTTCATAAAAGAATTATTTTAGTTTGGAATGTTAATTAATGATAATAATATCCATAATTAGATATAAACATATTTAAATTAGAGGTAAATTAATACCTATGTTACTAAATAAAATACTACATCTTATATGAAAAGGTATTATAGGGGAGTAGAATCTCTGTTATTTAAAAAAAAAAAAAAAAAGGGTGCGAGTGGAGGGGAGGAGGGGGGGGGGGGGGGGCGAGTTGAAAAAGTAAATGATTTTTCACCTTATTATTTATTGATAATAATAACAAAAATATCTTTTGCTCTTACTAAACTAAGTGAGGGATACTTAATAGCCGCACAACTCTCTTTTGTCACAATATCATAAATATCTATCAATTTACTCAATATTAATTGTAGTTAAAATTTAGTCACATACTTACATATCTTTCTCAAACAAACAAAAAAAAGAAATAAAAATTAATTTTACATCACGTAGAAAAGTTAGAAGAAATTGTATCGATGTAGTCTTTTATACCACATCGGATAGAAGGCAACATTATGTGCTTTATAGTAATTAGTAAGCAAATACTGAACGTACACGTGAGATCTTGAGGAAAAGTGAGTCTTACACTTTGGATGATGGTTTGCCATGGTTTCATAATATACGGAAGCAAATAATTTTTCACGTTATTATTTATTGATAAAAATAACAAAAATATCTTTTGCTCTTTAGATGACTCAAACTAAGTGAGGGATACATACCATCCACACCATTCTCTCTTGTCACAATGTCATAAATATTGATCAGTTTACTCAATATTAATTGTAGTTAAAATTTTGTCACATACTTAAATATCTTTCTCAAACAGAAAAAAGAAATGAAAAATTAATTTTACATCAGGTAGAAAAATTATAAGAAGTTGTATCGATGTAGTCTTCTATACCACATCGGATAGAAGGCAACATTATATGCTTTATAGTAATTAGTAAGCAAATACTCAACGTACATGTGAGATCTTGCGGAAAAGTGAGTCTTACACTTTGGATGGTGGTTTGCCATTGTTTCATAATATACGATATTGTATGGTATGATATTGTACTGTACAATATAATACAATACCATGTTTGGATAGACTTCATCGTTCACTGCTGGTTAAAAATAACTTTATTGTTTGGTTTGACAGTATGGTACTGTATTGTAACTAGTAAGTTTACTAAAATATCCTTAATTATTATAAATGTTAAATTTATCAGATAGTAAAATAATTTTCTTCCTACTAATTTGTCATAAATTATATCATCTAGATATATTAAGTTGTTAAATTCATGTAAATTCTAACAAAGTCAATAAAAGAGTAGATCAAAATAAATATAACCAGATTTATTTTTTATAGTAACAAATTTTATTTCTTTTTGATGTTTTGAGATGTGATACCCACGACAAGTATAAAGTTTGAATGCATCTCTTGTGTGTGCTATGTGTATGTTCAGAATTGAATTTAAAAAAATATTTTCTAGGAAAATAAATTTTTTCTTACTTATTTTCTTGTGTTCGTTACACAAGTAAAAGAATATTTTCTAAAAGTATTTGTATATATTTAACACAAAATAATGAAAACGAATATGATAAAAGGGGCGGGATAAGAAAAAATCTAAATATTTTAAAAAAATTGGGGGATGCGGGTAGTAGAGTAGGAGGTTGGGGTAGGGCCTGGGGGTAACCAAAAAGTTCAAAAAAATAATTAATTTTTTTGTAGAGGGAAACTTATTATTATTTTTTTTGGGGTGGGGTGGGGGTGGGGGAGGGGGAGGGGGATGTAAGAATTTTTTAAAAAAACAAATTTTAAAACTAAAGAGGAAATTGGTGTGGGAAGGGTGGGAGGCGTAGCAAGTAGGGGCAGAGAGTTGGGGTAAGGAAAAGTTTTTGAATTTTTTTTAAAAATAAATTTTAAAAATAAATTGGGGTGGAAGTTTGGCAGGGTTTGGGGCCGGGTCGAGGTAGGGGTGGGATCAACAAAAAAAAAAATTAAGGGGGAGGAGTTAAGGGGATAGGGGAAGGGCTGGTGGGGATTGGGGGTAGGAGGTGGAGTTAAATAATATAAGATGAAGAGTAAAATAGGATTATACAATATTAAGTAAGGACATAATTGAAAACAAAAAGCGAACCATGGGATACCATCAAATCGGTGATTACATAAAGTGAGGATTTTCATGGTTATCAAATTGTGAAACTAAACCATACCATACCATACATTTAAAAAACAATCAAAACAAATATGTATGGAGAAAGAGATGAGAGGTAATTCTGTATTTGTATTTAAATTCCTGAAAACTAACAGTGGGTAGGGCTGGGAATAAAATATCAAAAATAAAATTATAAAATCGAATTAAAAAATTTGGTAATTGATATTCAGTAATTCGATATTTGGTATGGTATTTGGGAGTAAAATTTCAACATTTCGATATTTAGAATTGGATTTTGTAAAAGATATTAATACCATTTGGTATTCTTATTTACCTAATATATATATATATATGTCTAACCCAACCCAATAGACAATAGTATTAGTTATCTCAAAGAATCTTTTGGACCTTGGTAATATATTCATAAAAAGCAACAAAAAGAATATTAAATAAGGTTTCTATTAAATATACTCTTTGAAATTTAAACGTACATTTGTACATCTCCAACTTTAATATGGTATTACCAAATACCGTACCGAACTGAAGTTTAATTTACCGATTACCGAACCGATTTTTATAAGTATGGTATGTGGTATCTATATTCAAACACCAATTATCGAATTACCGTATCCGAACTTTGCAAATACCGAACCTAATACCGAACGCCACCCCTAATAGTGGGTAGTTGTCATCAAAAGAAACAAGTTTGCAAAATTTGATTTAAAAAAATAAAATAATTAAACCCCTTTGAATATTTATTTGCGGATTTTCCTGTGAAAAATTTTAAGAGATATATTTTCTTTTTCAATTTCTATCAACTTTTTTGTAAGAAAATTTGTAGGTAATTTATAGGGAAAAACTTACACGCACCGGGTGTATACACCTACTAATAGATAAATGGCACTTGTCATATTATTTAAATATAAGTATTAATACTTAACCCTAGTTAACCATGCTACTTTATGAATTTATCATCATTTTTATTTACTTTATAAATTTATCATCATTTTTATAAATTGCTATGCCTACCCTTTCACTAGTAACCAAAATAATACCGGTAACTCTTTCAAGTTTCTCACTAGCAACATTCAATTGTGATGATTCAGCAGGTTGTAAAGGATCATCCAAAGCAGCAGAAACGTGAATATTCAAATCGTTATAGTCGTTAGACTTAAAAAGATATGGTGATTCTCTAAGTTCATCAACAAGACAACATCATTATAATTTTCCAAACGAGAGCTTATCATGTCTTTAAATTTGATCTGTCGCTTGTTTAAGCAACTTATTAACAAGATCATGCATGAATTGTGCGTTCTTTAGTTATATGACTATTGAATAATTGCAAGGCCTTCAGTATTATTTAAATATAAGTATTAGTATTTAAGAAAGAGCAAGAAAGTGTGAAGTATGATATTGTTGGAAAAATGACTTATCCTATACTAAATTGCCATTCCTTCGGTTGAAGAAATTAGACCACAAAGAATACTGTATGAACGGGTAAACATGATAAATTTTCATGAAACAAGGAAAATTGAGGAATCAGGGTCACCTCTAATTCTACTTAAAGCATTTCGGAGTTCTTCCTTCATACCTTATTTTTTTTATCAAGTGTAGTAGCTAAACAAATGCAACAACTTTTTTCAAGTCATAGCACTTTGAAGAAACAACACGGCCCAAAACACAGCGAAGCAAGTACTTCTAATGTAGATTCTATACAACGACAACAACACATCCAACCTCGTGGAGTGTATGCAAGCTTTAATCCTACCTCGTAAAGGTAGTTTAACTGATGCAATAGATGACGGTAATTACTCGGGATCATTATTCTATTAGGTTATTAACTTTCGCTTCAGTTTTTGGATTACTTAGGGTTATTGGATCGTTATTCTATTAGGTTATTACTTAGGGTTATTGGATTATTGAATTTTCCTTCAGTTTTTATTTTTAATTTTTTGATTAAAAGTATTATGTTTAAATTTACTTTCTTTTTAAAATGTACCTTAGTTAATATCTATGGTTAACTTAACTTAGTTGGGTGTATATACCCGGTGCGTGTAAGTTTTTTCCATAATTTATATGCGATTTCAAAATTTTCATGTAACATACTTGAGAATTTTAAAATCCATAAATAATAATTATCCACAAAGAATTTTTCATCGAATTGTTTTAGTAGGAAAATCGCAGAAACTGTGTTACCTACGAATTTTCATACATAATTGACAAAAAAAAAATCATGCAATTTACACTCTTTTAATAGTGAATTTACTAGAAGAGTAAACCCTAAACCCTAACTTAAATACTATTTCTTCATATTTCATTTATAATCTCAATTTATTTTATGTCACATTAACATTTGTTGCAGTCACTTTCTACCACACAGAGAAAATGATTCTAGATTGTTGCAAATATTAGTTTTCTCAAAAACGGACAGAAAACAAATAGAAGAAGCTTTTTGGTGGAATTGATAATGCTCAAGGGTGAAAGTGGATTTGATGAATATGAATTGTTAATTTTTTAACTCATTGCTTTGTCTTCGTATTAAAATCAAATGGTTGCTAAACAACAGAACCTATCAATGCGTCTATTGCTGTTTGTACAAAAAATGTTCTGATTCTTATTCATATTCATGTGAAATTTTGGTGTTTGCAAGGCTGACTTACATGTGTCATCTTGTATTCGCCCTTCTTTTTTTTCGTTTATCTACTGTAGTTTTTTCTTCTTCTTTTTATTTTGATTTTCTTCAAATTCTCTTATACTATTACTGGGTTTTGTTTTTGGATGTTGAATAGGCGTTTGGTCATGTTTCATTGTGAAAATATAAAAAAAATAATTTTTATTTTTAAACTAAAAAATAATATTTAAAAATTAGAGTTATGTACTGGTCAAGATATAAATTAGATTTATTTTTAAATTTTTAAGAATGATTTGAAGTGAAAATATTTTTTTCTTATTTTTGAAATTTTTGAAAATTATTGAAAAAAGTAAAATATAATTTTTTTTAAAATTTCATAGCCAAATATATTTTACAGAGTTCAACTCAAAAAATAAAAATAAAAAATTTCGTCATCAATCAAGTTTTTAGATGGTAATGAAGGAAATGTCAAAATTGCAAAGAAATTGAAAACAAAGGGGGAAATTGAATGGGGCTATGAAGTCTAATTATAATTGAATGGGAATGTCAATTCCGACATGCATGTTTTTGTGCCTGATTAGGTCTTGTCCTTGTACAAATAATAATTTACTTTTAAATGTATTTATATTTCACCAAAAAAAAAAAAAAACATGAACACAGTGAGATGAGTTGTTTAAGGTCTGATTGTAATGATGAGATTCTTCCCAATGTTTTTTTTTTTTGGAGAAAAATTGGCATAAAATCTTTTTTTCAAATTTATTTTATCAAATACCTACTTAACTTTTTTTTTTCATTTAATTTTTAGGATTAGGGTCCAAAAAGTTGTAAAAGTGGAGTTCATATGTGGGTCAAGGGATCTTTTCATCATTTTTATAACTTTGAGAATTAAATAAACTACACCTAACACCCTCCACTTCTTTCGATATTAAATAAAATCCTTCTCTCTCTCCTCTTCAACTGCAACTCTCCCGCTACTCCTAAAAATTCTCTCCCAAATGTCATTTTTTATTTTTCTACTTCTCCAGCGATAAAGGGCTCATTTTTGCGTTGAAAGGTTAATTAAAATCAAGTTTCAATTATTTATACATTCATTTTTTTGATTTTTATTGTTAACCATTTCGTAGTGATGTTGTATAGGATTTTTTTTCGAATGTGGTTAATTAAATAGTTAAAATATGAGAATTTTAGGTAATTAGTTTGGTTCTGAAACAATGGTTGAGTTTTGATTCGACAGTTTTGACATATTTTTTCGTTGATCACAGTGTTGAATTTTGAATTTTTAGTTAAGGAATTTTGATTTAGTTCTAATAATTTTTTGAGCACTGCGGTCTTGAATGGTGGAATAATTGTTATTTTATGAGGTATTTTGGCTATTTGATTCAAACAGTAGTCTATTTCTGTCTGTAGACTTGTGGTCCATGAAATAAGAATGCCTTAGATTGAAATTAATTTTTAGGTCTGAAATTCATTTAAAATATGATTGATGAAATAGTGAACATTGAAAGATTATAACTAATTGTTTGATTTGTAACAATAGTTTGATTTGTAGCAATAGTTTATTTTTGATACTGCATGTTGAATTTTGGTTCAGCTATGGTATTTTTATGTAGTGAGTTGTTTAATGGTGGAGTAATTCTTAGTTATCTTTGCTTTTTCATTTGAGCATTGAGTTGTTTTTGTTAGTAGACGTGTGGTCTATGAATTGACAATGACAGAATTGTTTGGTAGGTGTAGATTCTATTAAAAAAATAGGTAAAAAGAAATCGATGTTAAACGCATAATTGGTACTGCATTTAATTTGCTACTTACAGTAGAAAAAATAAAAATGAGGTAGTTAAAAATGCCTCTAAAAGAAAGAAAACTGAAGCGAAAGATTCAGAATCAGATTCATAGACCAAAAGGAGATAAATAGATATGTCGATGAGTCTAGTGGTGATGTTGCTGAGTGTAGTGCTAGTGGTGATAGTGAAGAGAGTGAGGGAAGTGAAAAATAGTGTTGATGGAGATAATGATTCCTTGTCCGTGCTATTTTATTCAACGTACATTTTTATGGAGCAGTATGACCTTCAAACTATAATAGACGAGGTTGGATCTTTCCCAATGAAAATATCAGTTACATCAAGAATGACTGTATACCGAGAATTTAAGCAAATTCTTGTCGATCAAGATTTGAAGAAGGGATTCAAACGATCTTGTTTTGGATACTTGAAAAACCTACTGCAACATCTTAAATTCAATAAGTAGATGGCCCATTATTTGCTGTTGCGACGTGTTAAGAACGATAAGATGCGTCATGAGATATGATTTTGTGTGAACAATAAGCCTGCTTGTTTTGTCTTAAAGGAGATTTGTTTGATCACGGAGTTGAATCGCTCATCATATCCCAGTGAATCAAAATTAAAGAAGGTGTTAGAGAAGGGAGAATATTTTTGCTTTAAGGTGACGAAAAAGAAAAACATTACAACGGTCAACTTGTTACAGTCGATTGGAGGGGATAAGCTGAACGTGGAGTAGAAGTTTAAGTGTTATTTGCTTTGGTTCTTGCACACCATATTGCTTGCAAAAGATTCAACGAAGGTTTTCGACACAAAACTGATTCGGATGGTGGATTCTTTGAGAGTTATTCGTGAGGAAAAGAGATATTTCAATTGACCATGAACTATCTAAAGAATAAAAGTGACCTAAATAATCTGAGAAAAGTATTCAATGAGAAGCAGAAGACATCCTATATTCTATTTGGATTTCCTCGAACATTCATGGTATCTACCATCAACCCTTTAGTTAGATTATCATAGATTCTTATTTTATTTATACTCTGTCAAAAATTCTGAGTCATTTTGTACTACTATATTTGAATCTATGAGGCCTTTCCTCATCTTGAAAAATTTACTGAAAAATTAATGGATGAGCCCTTTTCCATTCCCCGTACTTCAGATGGCACACTATAAAAAGTGACAAGATAATTGAAGGTGATCCATTCAAAGTATAAAAAAAATTATCGAGGTATGAACTTATTTTTTATTAAGTAATAATGCTACTGTTGTATTGAATGTTATGTAATTGTTAATTATTTTTTTTGTAAAACGTGCACCCCTCTATTATTCGTGAGATGGAGATGGATTACATGATTACATTTAAGACATATATGGATGATGTGAAGAATAACATCCTCAATGACTTGAAGAAAGATTTACAAGGGGTGAATATCCTTACTTTAAATGGGGATAGTGATGATGACGGGGATTTGAGTGGTGACCCCATTGGAGTACGCATTGGTGATGATGCTTCTCTGAGCACCTCAAAGGTTATAGTGGGCACTTCCATCCGTGGGGATCTTTATAAGTGTGTTTTTATGCTCGAGGAAGTCGTGTTCGATATTGCTACCAATATCAAAGAGAAAAGACTACAGAAAAAGAAAAAGAATGAGCAACAACATAAGCGAGGTAACTTCATTTGAAAATAAATGTAGTTAATGAATTTTTAGCTGTAAATATTAGTAACAGTTTATAATATGATGATACAATGTATGTGGACCTTTGTAAATTGAAGAGGAATGAAGAAGGAGAATAAAGGAGCAAAATGGATAAGTTGACCACTGTTGTGGAAGAAGAGGAAAAAGAAGAAGAAAAAAAAGATGGTGATGATGAAGAAGAAGATAAGAGCGATGAAGAAACTAAAAAAGAAGCAGCTGTAGGAGAAGAAGAAACCAAGAAACAAGAAGAAGCTGAACAATAAGAAGTTAAAAAAGAAGCAGTAGCAGATGCAGAAGAAGAAGGTGAGAAAAAACAAGAAGTTGAAAAAATAGCAGCAGCTGATGGAGAAGAAGAAGCTGAAAAAGAAGTTGCAGGTGAAGAAGAAGAAGAAGAAGAAAAAGAAGAAGAAAAAGAAGAAGAAGAAGCAGAGAAAGAAGCTGCAGGTGAAGAAGAAGAATAAGCTGAGGAAGAAAAGGAAACTGGGAAAGAAGTAGCAACAGATGTTGAAAAAGAAGGAGAAGAAAGTGAGAAAGAAGAATATGGCAAAGAAGAAGGAGAAAAAGGATACGACAAAAAAGTTGGACAAAAAAAAAGAAAAAGAAAAAGCATGCAATAAAGATGTGGTCATGGATATCGTTGATGAAATCAACAATAACATTGTGATGATGCGGAGAAATATATTTGATTGCTAATATTGTTAAAGTTTAAGTCTATTTTTTTTATTTGAGAAACAAGGAAGTTGAATGATCTGTTGTTGTTAGGTTATGACAAACATTCTTTTATTTTATGAAATTCTTATGATTCTGCACTGAATCTATTTTTATCAAACTGTATTGTTGCATGAAATTTGAATATGCATTGTGGTGTTATAACTGATTCAATGGATTATTGATATCATAGAATATATATTTAATATTTCATATATTGCTTGCATAGTCTATTATTATCATGCTACTCGATTTTAAGTTGACGTGTAGTTTGCTAACAATGATTGTACGAAAAATAGTATTGACATTATAGAAAAATAGAAGTATTTTTATTCATTCAATCTCACTACATTCATGTTACACCTTTTCAAAGAACGAATACTAGCAGTATACCACATAGCATCATTTTTAGGTCATTCTCCCTTTCTTCGGTCAAAATTAATTTTTGTTTTAGTTGATCCCTCTCTATTTGGGTGTCTGTCACATCCTTATTTTTCTCGAGACTTCGAGTCAAAGGATTTTTCCAATTAAAGTGACAATATTGAGTAGGGATTATTTTAATTATAGAGTCGCCACTTGAAATTGAGTTATGGTGTTCCAAGTCACCTTTTTGAATCCCTAATCAAAAGGAAATGACTCTTTATTGTGGTCTGCGAAAACATAAGACTGGATAAGAAATTCTGTTGACCGAGGTGAAGGCGTTAGGCACCCCTCGAGTCCCGTGATTTTAGCACAATTAATTTTATTGACTTTTCTTGACTTAAACTATTTTTTATAAATTATGTTAGGGCCTAGCTTTGCTCATTTTTAATATAATAAAACTTGTCTATTATCTTAGGTTAAATATATTGGTGAAAGTTAATATTTAGAAAATATTTGTGGAGGTGCGTTATTTTATCCTTGAATTTTAAAATGTCTATGAAAGATGCGTACGCCGCATTCTTAATTGAGACGAATATTTTGAACGTGCCTAAAATTTGTCAAAATTCTTCATAATAAATTAAAGCAAAAAATCGTTTAACATTTGAAAGCTTGCTTAACCAAAGTGCTACCTAATCTTATTATTAAATTTTAACAAAAAATTATTTAAAGTGATTAATTAATTTAATGATAATTATAGAAATTTATTGATGACTGTGAATAAAATTACACAAAACTACACATAATGTAAATATATATATCAATATACACCTGCACATTACCAAACAAAACAATTTATACGCTGTCATGTATTTTTCTTCTTGAAACACATAATTCCAAAACACCACTGCTTCCATTTTTCCAATTTTCCATCAATACAGAAAATTCATCTCTTCCAACATTTATTAATAGTACTTCTAAACCTGTTAACACAATATTTACTCATACAATTCCATTACATATTTCCAATCTCACTATCATCACTTCATACTCTATTATTTGAATGATGGAAGTCGGGATTGACATCGGGTTATCGGCAGATCTGGTTCGGCAAAGAAAATTTAAATGATGGGAAAGAGGAGAGGGGGAAGGTCGGAGCGGGTGATGTTTTTCTGGCAATTTGGTTCTCCGCAACCGACCACAAGAGTCGAATTTTGGTTCGGCGAAGAGGGAGAGGGGTGCGGCAGTGGCGTGGAGCCGATTGATTTCGTCATTGGTTCATGGCTTGGTTGATAGCTTGCCTACGATATACCGATTAGTCAAAATTGGCCAGATCTGGATGTCCATGGCATAACATGTTGGGTTCATAGTGTGTTGAATGGAAAATGGAGAAACCAAAGTGAAGGGAAGGAGACACCCACATTGGAAAGTGTACTCTTTGCTTAGGAAAGTTTACTCTTCTCCCACATTGGTGGAAGAAGAGAACTTTAAAGTGTTTATAAAGTGAAACGCTTACTTCACATGGTAAGTGAGGCAAGGAAATAGAGATGCCTCGCACCGTCGTCATCGTCGCTCGCTCGGCTCGGATTTGGATTTGGATTGGATTTGGTCAAATGATCGATTGATGAGATCTATTTTTTGGACAAATTTTATTTGACAAAAATCTGAATATGTGTAAAACGCAGGATTTTTTTTTTGTGATTTGGACTCCATTTATATGCATGCAGTGAACTGCTGCAGAAACGTTAAAGAGTTGCAATGTTTCCAGATGTAATGTTCTTTAGCAGATGCACTGTTTCACGAATAGATGCACTGTTTCACGAACAGATGCTGCTGAAAGTTGCGATTCTTCATGAAACAACACACTGTTTCATCCGAAATGACATGCCTGTTCAGAAACAGTCACACTGGTTGGCCGAATGGACATGAATTTTCAGAAAAGGTAACACCTTTTTGATGAACCTTTGTCTCTTTTTGGAAGAGACATCACTTGGCTATAAAAACCTGCTTTGATTCACAGGTTTCAGTATAGAAATTTTCAGATTACAAAACATTCTTCTTGTCTTAAAAATAATCCAACTGTGATCATTCAAACCGTGAGTGTGTTTGAAGAATCCGCCTATTTGAGGTACCACTATAGTCGGATTGAAGGCCATTTTATCCTGGGAGGAAAATTCCACAACCTCGGGTACAGTGAGGGGAATTATTTCCTTAAGGAAAGTCCGTGAATTCGGACGACTTGGCCTTAACAACATTTCTGTTTCATCTAATTTTTTCTGAAAAAAAACACACTTCTTTGAAAGATCTATTTTGATCTTATGTTGAGGGTGTTACTTAACTTCATAACGTTCTTGTTTTGTACTAGAACTAGTGTTGAAGTTGTGATTCTATATTATACAGATTCTACGTACCCGTATCGGCGGAGAAATAACAATCTTAAGGAAATAAATTTCCGGAATTTGTATAACTTTTTTTTGGAGATTAAAGCCTATGCTTTCTACTCCGTTTGAATTTAACTTGTGATTAGAAGACATAAAATCTTCATCAAAAGTTGAAGTTCACTCGATTGACGATTGGAAGTTATAAAAACTTCGTCGTTAATTAGAAACAAGAAGGAAAAGTTATAAAGTTATTTAACTTTATTAATAGTATTCTGGAAAATACTAATTTTCTGTCTTGTGGTGACAGGAAAAATGACAACTGAAGGTCAAATTATGAGTGCAACAACGTCTATGGGGGCAACTAACATTGCCACATCTAGTCACACAACTGCTCCGCCATCGATGGCCCCGGCGGAGAAGCCCGGAAAATTTTCTGGCATCGACTTCAAGCGGTGGCAACAAAAGATGTTCTTTTATATCACCACGTTATGTCTACAAAGGTTCACTAGTGAAGATGCACCCGAGGTACCCAAGGGAACCTCGGACAAGGATCAATTCGTCATTGTAGAAGCTTGGAAACATTCAGATTTCCTTTGCAGGAACTATATTCTGAGTGGTCTCCAAGATGATCTCTATAATGTCTATAGTGGGACCAAGACAGCAAAAGAACTGTGGGAGGCACTTGAACGGAAATATAAAATGGAAGATGCGGAAATTAAGAAATTCCTTGTTGTACGATTCCTGGACTTCAAAATGATTGATAGCAAATCTGTTGTCTCTCAAGTACAGGAGTTGCAAGTCATCATACATGATCTCCTAGCAGAAGGTATAATTTTGAAAAATGCCTTAGTTGAACAAATTAAAAATGTTCATAATACTCACATAAACTGTTTTGTAGGTTTAATTGTGAATGATGCTTTTCAAGTAGCAGCAATGGTTGAGAAGCTACCACCTTTGTGGAAAGACTTTAAAAACTACTTAAAGCATAAGCGCAAGGAGATGACCGTTGAAGATCTTATTGTCCGACTTCGGATTGAAGAAGCCAATAGCTGCCGAAAGAAGGTCAAAGGGAAATTCTACAATGAATGGAGCACATATTGTAGAAGATGGCCAAAACAACTCGAAGAAAAGAAAGAATGTTGAACATGGAAGCAATCATCCCAAGAAAAATTTTAAGGGAAAGTGCTTCAACTGTGGCAAAGCTGGCCACAAATCAACAGACTGTCGAGCCCCGAAAAAAGGAAAGAAAAAGGACCAAGCAAATCTGATTGAGTCCAACAAGTATTATGACGACCTGTGTGCTATGTTCACGGAATGCAACATGGTCGGCAATCCACGCGCTTGGTGGATGGATTCAGGGGCCACACGCCATGTCTGCGCAAGCAAAGAGTTGTTCTCGACATATGCTCCGGCTCAAGCGGAAGAAACAATTTACATGGCCAACTCCGCGACTGCTAAAGTGGAGGGAATAGGAAAAGTTTGCCTAAAGATGACATCCGGAAAGGTTTTGACACTGAATAATGTGTTATATGTTCCGGAGTTACGTAGGAACTTAATTTCTGTTTCACTCCTAGATAAAAATGGTTTCAAATGTGTAACCGTTTCAGGAAAAATAGTAGTTAGCAAAGGAGAAATGTATGTAGGAAAAGGCCTTCCAGGGAGGAAGGCCTTTATAAGATGAATGTAATGAATGTGGAAATGAATAAAAATTCAAATTCTTCTTACTTGCTTGAGTCTTATAATTTATGGCATGAACGTTTAGGCCATGTTAATTATAAAACGTTACGAAAACTGATTAACTTAGAAGTTTTGCCAAATTTTGAGTGCAATAAATCTAAGTGTCAAACGTGTGTAGAATCAAAGTATGCTAAGCATCCTTATAAGTCTGTTGAAAGGAATTCCAATCCCTTAGACTTAATACACACTGACATTTGTGATATGAAGTCAACACCATCACGTGGTGGAAAAAAGTATTTCATAACTTTTATTGACGATTGCACTAGATATTGTTATGTCTACTTGCTAAATAGTAAGGATGAAGCAATAGATGCGTTTAGGCAATATAAAACTGAAGTTGAAAATCAGTTAGACAAAAGGATCAAAATGGTAAGAAGTGACAGGGGTGGAGAATATGAATCTCCCTTTGCGCAAATATGTGTAGAGAATGGAATAATCCATCAAACTACGGCCCCGTATTCACCTCAATCTAATGGAATTGCGGAAAGGAAAAACCGAACTTTGAAGGAAATGATGAATTCCTTACTAATAAGTTATGGTTTACCGCAAAACTTGTGGGGGGAGGCTATCCTAACGGCCAATTGTATACTCAATAGAGTTCCCCATAGTAAGACACAATCAATTCCTTACGAAAAATGGAAAGGAAGGAAACCCAACTTGAAATATTTCAAAGTGTGGGGGTGTCTAGCGAAGGTTCAAGTTCCTATACCTAAAAGGGTTAAGATAGGACCTAAAACGGTGGACTGCATGTTCATAGGATATGCTAAAAGCAGTAAAGCATGTCGATTTTTGGTTCATAAATCTGAACATTCGGATATAAATGAAAATACGGTAATTGAATCAGATAATGCTGAATTCTTTGAAAACATTTATCCATATAAAACTAGAGATGAATAGTCTAGTGGAGGATCTAAACGACCCCGAGATGAACCAAGTGAGAATGTACATAATGAAGAAAATCCAAGACGTAGTACACGTCAAAGAACATCAACTTCATTTGGATCGGATTTTGTAACATTTCTCTTAGAAAATGAGCCTCAAACGTTTAAAGAAGCGATGTCGTCATCAGACTTATCCTTTTGGAAAGAGGCAGTCAATAGTGAGATTGATTCAATCTTAAGTAACCATACGTGGGAATTAGTTGATCTTCCTCCAGGAAATAAACCTTTAGGGTCTAAATGGATCTTCAAAAGGAAAATGAAAACGGATGGTTCTATTGACAAATACAAGGCAAGACTTGTAGTAAAAGGCTTCAATCTAAAAGAAGGTCTTGATTACTTTGATACATACTCGCCAGTGACAAGGATAACCTCAATTCGAATGTTAATTGCCTTGGCGGCAGTATATGAGCTTCAAATCCATCAAATGGATGTGAAAACTGCATTCCTAAATGGAGAATTGGAGGAAGAAATCTACATGGAACAGCCTGAGAGTTTTGTGGTTCCAGGAAAAGAAAATAAGGTGTGTAAATTTGTTAAGTCACTTTATGGACTAAAACAAGCACCCAAGAAATGGCATGAAAAGTTTGACCAAACCATGTTGGCAAACGGATTCAAGATAAATGAATGTTATAAATGTGTATATATTAAGGACACACCAAATCACCAAGTCATTGTATGTTTATATGTGGATGATATGTTGATCATCAGTAGAGACATTTGTGACATAAATGCAACCAAACAAATGCTCGAGAGCAAGTTTGATATGAAAGACCTCAGAGTTGCAGATGTGATCTTAGGTATAAGAATCCATCGAACTCCACAAGGGTTAGCACTGTCACAGTCTCATTATATCAAAAAAGTACTTGACAAGTTCAAGTATATGGAATTCGATATTGCCAAGACTCCATTGGATGCGAACTTTGCACTTCGGAAAAATGAAGGTGAAAGTGATTCTCAATTGGAGTACGCAAGATTATTGGGATGTTTGATGTATATAATGAACTGTACACGACCAGACATAGCATGCACTATCAGTAAATTGAGTCGGTACACGAGTAATCCCAACAAAACTCACTGGATGGCAATGAAAAGAGTTTTGGGTTATCTTAACTACACTCAAGACTATGCTTTGCATTGTAATAAATATCCCGCGGTACTTGAAGGATATAGTGATGCAAATTGGATCACCGGATCGAACGAAGTAAAATCCACAAGTGGATATGTATTTACTATCGGTGGAGGAGCAGTTTCTTAGAAATCATCGAAACAGACTTGTATCGCTCGCTCTACAATGGAATCTGAATTTATCGCATTAGATAAAGCCGGTGAAGAAGAAGAATGGCTCCGAAATTTCTTAGAAGATATTCCTTATTGGCCCAAGCCAGTGGCACCAGTATGTATACACTGTGATAGCCAAGCGGAAATAGGTAGGGCTGGGAGCATGATGTACAATGGTAAGTCTCGTCACATACGTCGAAGACATAATACCGTTAGAGAACTTCTCTCTAGTGGAATTATCACTATAGACTATGTAAAGTCAAAGGATAATGTGTCGGATCCACTTACAAAAGGCCTATCTAGAGAAGGAGTAGAAAGGACATCCAAGGGAATGGGTTTAAGGCCTAGGACAAGTCAGCATGGCGGTAACTCTACCTAGCAGACTGGAGATCCCAAGAGCTAGGTTCAAGGAGAACAAACAAAGTTATGTCTGACAAGTTCAACATTATCATTTACCCAACCCATTCTCATGATGTAGACAATGTATAGTAAACCAGGATAAGACTTAAGGTGAAAAGTCTTTTAATGATTATCTAAATTTGGCAGATTTGACCAAATAGTTCAATCTAAAGGATTGAAACGTTTAGAAATAACCTATGTGAGGGAGAAGTGGAAGCCGCTTCAAAGAGAATGTTAGTAAAGGCCTATTCTCTAAGCTCTCATGAAAACCGGGACGTGTTCATGGCTGAAAAGAACAAAATCGTAAGAACCATAAATGGTAAAAGGCTGGTTGTGTGACATGTGTTGTCTAGGTGTACATTAAAGCTCGACGGTTCAAAGATATCAAATCTACCGATTGACCGAGTGCATCCGATACATGTTCACTACGGAAAGTTCAAAGGGAAACCCACTTATCCAGATGCAATCAGTCTTTGCTTGATGATCACATATTGTCCGTAAATGATTTTTGAAAAATAGCCATTCCCCATTCATGTGGGGGATTGTTGGGTTCATAGTGTGTTGAATGGAAAATGGAGAAACCAAAGTGAAGGGAAGGAGACACCCACATTGGAAAGTGTACTCTTTGCTTAGGAAAGTTTACTCTTCTCCCACATTGGTGGAAGAAGAGAACTTTAAAGTGTTTATAAAGTGAAACACTTACTTCACATGGTAAGTGAGGTAAGGAAATAGAGATGCCTCGCGCCGTCGTCGTCGTCGCTCGTTCGGCTCGGCTTCTGATTTGGATTTGGTCAAATGATCGATCGATGAGATCTATTTTTTGGACAAATTTTATTTGACGAAAATCTGAATATGTGTAAAACGCAGGAAATTTTTTTTTGTGATTTGGACTCCATTTATATGCATGCAGTGAACTACTGCAGAAATGTTAAAGAGTTGCAATGTTTCCAGATGTAATGTTCTTCAGCAGATGCACTGTTTCACGAACAGATGCACTGTTTCACGAACAGATGCTGCTGAAAGTTGCGATTCTTCATAAAACAACACACTGTTTCATCCGAAATGACATGCCTGTTCAGAAACAGTCACACTAGTTGGCCGAATGGACATGAATTTTCAGAAAAGGTAACACCTTTTTGATGAACCTTTGTCTCTTTTCGGAAGAGACATCACATGGCTATAAAAACCTGCTTTGATTCACAGGTTTCAGTATAGAAATTTTTAGATTACAAAACATTCTTCTTGTCTTAAACATACTCCAACTGTGATCATTCAAACCGTGAGTGTGTTTGAAGAATCCGCCTATTTGAGGTACCGTTATAGTCGGATTGAAGGCCATTTTATCCTGGGAGGAAAATTCCACAACCTCGGGTACAGTGAGGGGAATTATTTCCTTAAGGAAAGTCCGTGAATTCGGACGACTTGGCCTTAACAACATTTCTGTTTCATCTAATTTTTTCTGAAAAAAAACACACTTCTTTGAAAGATCTATTTTGATCTTGTGTTGAGGGTGTTACTTAACTTCATAACGTTCTTGTTTTGTACTAGAACTAGTGTTGAAGTTGTGATTCTATATTATACAGATTCTACGTACCCGTATCGGCGGAGAAATAACATAACAGAGGCGGGAAAATGGAAGAAGGGAACGACACAACAATGGATTCCAACGAATTGCCATTTTCCAGTGGTGGATATGCTATTTAGTCGCCGATGAGATAGAAATTTCGATGGGTCTTCATGACAGGGTGTTGGATTCGATGAGTTGATGACGTTTTCGGCATAACCTCGCCAAAAAATATCAAACTCTTTTCTTCTCCCCATTTTCTCCGTCTCTCGATCTCTCGTTCTCTTATTTTTTTACTATTCTGATATTCTGTATATGTAAGTACGTATCAATTCCGGTGAAATTATTATGTAGTAAATAGAAAAATGAAAAATATGTATGACTGATTTTTGTGTATGCAGTGTACAATGTGTGTATATAAATTGAAAATCAGTTAAATAGTTCATGTAGGAATTAATGAATTATTACATAAACATTTTTATTTTTACATTGTTTTCATATGTACAGATTTATCGCATATTATCAATTTCTTTTCTTGATTTACATACATAATTAAGACAGATACCAATTGAATAATCACATAAATAAACAGGAAATCACAACAAACTCATATATTGAACAATACATGAAAATCAATAAATCATCTAAACAACTTTATTTATATTTTGATTTCTAATAAAGTACCAGATTGAATAAAAATCTGTTGATGATTTAAAACAGAAATTTAATGCTGTCATCGAAAATTCGAACGGAACTTCAACTTTCTTCTTTTCTCTCTTTCGCTTGATGTTTTTCTCTTGATGATTTTTGAATGTTTCATTCACTCTCTCTTTTTACTTTGACTATTTTTTTTATTCATTGTCTGATCATAGAATGTACGTAGAATCCTAGGGGGATGTGAGAGTCCTTTTAAGTAGAGGATTTTGGGGGGAACAGTTATTTTTAGAGGGGGGGGGGAAGTTATTCATTATCAGATAAAGAGAGAGGGGTATTTAAAATTCAAACAATAAATTTCTCTCTCTCTTTTTTTAATTATTCTTATTCTTTATATAGAAAATAATAAAAATTATAATAAATAAAGAAATAATAAAACATTAATGATAATATAATAATAATGACTTAATTTATATTTAATAAAGCATAATAACAAATTATAAATAGATAAATATAAATATAATAAAATAGTATTTAAACTACTAATTTATTTATTAAAATTTATAAAGGAAAATATATATTTTTAATTTTTAAATTATTTAAAATTAGAATAAAAATTAAAATAATATGTGATTAAATATAAAAATATAATATATTTAATATCGATAAACAAGTTAAAATTTAGGAAGGATAAGAAATCACGTGTCTACATTTTTGTATAAGAAATCACGTGTCTACATTTTTGTCCCTCTTTGTGTGAAATCTCGAAGAGTTTTCATACAAAGAAGTAGACAAGATATGATTTTTAACCCTTCAATTAGTTGAATAATAAGAATAAAATAAACTTAAAATTAAAATAAAAGAAAAATGTGACCGAGTCCTTGTTTTGGACATCCTACCTATCCCGGATTTTAAGAAAATCAGGTCACGAGTAGTTCAAAAGTAATTTGGTGAGAGAAAAGGTTAAAGTCGAGTGGGAGTTCGTTGAGTTTCCGATTAACAAATTTTGCCTTTACATTCAACTGACTAATAAACATCAAAAATGAAAAATACAAGTAAAAATTGCAATCTCTAGAATCTTGATTCAAGCCTTCGAGACTTGAATTTGAAAATTCACCCTATTCTTCAGGCGGGATCCTGAACTTTCTTTTTCTTCACCCTGTTCTTCAGGCGGGCTCCTGGACTCAAAGCAAATAGTAAAACAGAAAAATAACATCCCTTTCTTTAGGAGGGTCCTTGATATAAAATAAATTCCCATTCATCAGGAGGGTCCTAACCATAAAATAAATTTTCATTCTTCAGGAGGGTCCTGAACACAAAATAAATTTCCATTCTTCAGGAGAGTCCTGTCCCATCCTTCAGGAGGGTCCATGACCGAGATCCAGTATCAGATTCTGTAGCCATGATTCTTGCATTGAGAAAAGTGTTAAATCGCATCCTTTATCTAAAAATAATTATTTCATCTATGTTCCAAACAAAGAAAAATTATGAGTTTTTTAAAACATATGGTGGTTGGTTTGTGGCATTTGACTTTTGAAGTGGCCGCTCTCGCACTTGCCATACTCAACTCTTTTCCAATCCATGATAATATTCATTGAATTGTCATACTTCTGACTCATAATTCTAACTACTGAGATCCTCAATTCAAATCATATTTCTGTTGTATGATGCTTCTGAGTTTAGCTTTCAATACATCCCTTAGATTTTCACGAGTTTAAAATGGTTGAATCACAATCATCTTGAGTACCTTACTTTTACTTTGAAATGTTATCTCTGTGCATCGATGATAACGCTCAATCTACAGCTCTCGTAGGAGTGTAAAGCGGTCGTTAGCAAATATAGAACCCAACCTGGGTTGGGTATCGATCCCACAGGGAATAGCTTGGTCAACAAGTAAGTGAAATTATTAGACTTTTGATGCAAGTCTCGTAAGAATGGGGGGATTGTAATAAGTAACCAAAACAATAAAGTAAAAGCTGAAAATAGCAAAGTAAAAAGAGTAAGAATGTTACGTAAGTTGTAAACAATGAGAATTGAGGCGTTGGGGTTATGTCCACCTTCAGAGGTATACGTCTCTATTGGCTATGAGTGTGTAGAGTCTTGACATGCAATTGCTTATAGAGAATTGTAGTCGATGGTAAATCCAAGCGTCTCTCGACCTAAACAAGGACTATTTCACTTTAACTCTCTCGAGCTTAAAGTGTGTCTAGCGGTACAAATTCTCCAAGAGGTTAGTCCAGGTACGGCACTAGCTTTTTAATAGGAAAGGGTGTCCTACTACCTTGACATTATCTCTTTTCCAGACAAATAACCTTTCTCTCGAACAAGTTAAATGTTAGCCTGGCGTTGGTCTATGCGTCTTCTTTTCTAGACAAATAACCTTTCTCTCGAACAAGTTAAATGTTAGAATGGCGTGTTCTTGTGTTTGAACCGCAAAGGATGTAGATTTAAGATGAAGAGAATAATGATATAAGCAATATACGTGTCTTGAACTCACAAGCTCATAGCAATAGATAGTAACTCATTCGGCTTCCATAACCCCAACTAAGAGGTTTAGTTACCCATGAATGCGAAGGATATCACGTTTTGCATGGTGGATGGCGTGTAAAAGAGGTGTTAGGCGTGTGGTTTTGGTGATTCCGTAGCAAGTAACGATTCTCTTGTTGTGGAATTTTAGAATAGAAGAATGAAGAATTAAGAATGTATTGTAGGAAGATGTCTTAAGTGAAGAGTTAATTGAATTGTAAGAATGTGTTTTTTTTAAAATCTCTAACATGATAGGGTATTTATAATACTCCTATCCTACTCCTACTAAGCTAATGAAATAAATAACCAAATCCTAATATACTAATGAAATCCTTGACCCAAATGTACTAGGGTAAGGTTACAAAATTATAATCCAAATAGAATAATGAAACACATAACCTAATTGCACTAGGTTAATGTATTATGGCAAAAATCCAGCTTTGTGTCTGTAAGTCCCCAAAGTCTTCAGAAATGCTGTTTTAGCCCGGGACAGATTTTCCATGCAGCAGATTTAGTCCTTTATGCGTCCAGCTCCTTTCCATCTCGTTTGTGAGCTTTCTTTTGCGTCAAGTAAGCCATAAATTGCTGTATTTTGCATCATTTATACCTGAAACTTTCCTAATCACATTTGTTAGCTCATTTACAGGAAAAAGGACTAAAAGTGTATGAAATAGATAATTAGTTCTCCAAAACTAGGCTAAAATATGGGCAAAATATATTGATATAGGCGCGTAAGTTCGCCTATCATCAACACCCCACACTTAGAGCTTTGTTCGTCCTCGAACAACATATCATGTCCTTCTAAGCATTGACTTAAGGTTTTTACAGAAACAACACAAAACATTCTTCAAGACAAGCACAACAATTATCAACGAAGAGTAGCTTTCCGATTATAAGTAGAAACAATTTAACCTCAAGCATAGACTCGTGATGGTGATCAACTCGCATGCAAACGTTAAGGTGCATAGAATCATGTACAACTATCCAAGACTCATCAACCATGTGTGTCTCACAATATAGTACCCATAATCACTCACAAGTATAGCATATTTTTCAAACATGGGTATCAAAGTGTCCTTGCTCTCACTCTCACAAAGAATTCATATGTAGCAACTAATGACCATAAGCTTGCCCTTAATGTAGTACTCTACTAAATGTCGGAATGTTAAGATTAGGATCAAGTAGGTCTTTAGATGGTTGTAATGTAGGCTAAGGGACGGGTAGGACTATTTTGGCCAGAAATAGTGACTAAGTTCCTAAGCACTTTAATACATCACATTGTATCATGGACACTTTTTTCTTTCAACCTTTCTTCATTTTATTCTTCCACCCTTGTTCTCATCTTTTGTTTTTCAATTTTAAGCACAACTCACTTTTCAGCTTTCTTTTCCTTTTTCTTTTCACAACATACCTCTTATGATAGCATTTTTCTTTTTCATAACACATTCAAGCACCATTACAATTTAAAGCATCATACTCAACCAATTTCCTCTTATGTTGTCACATGACTTTTTCACTTTAAAGCACTTAGGAATTTGGATCAAATTACGGTCTTGAAAGAAATAGATTAGGCTTACCTACAAGGTTGTCAAAGAAATAGGCTAAAGGCTCAAAAGGGTTTAACTAGGATGATTTACATGGGTAGGTAAAACTGATGGTAAACAAATATAGGTTGCCAAAGAAATGCCTAAATCATATCCTAACTTACACTCCTTATTTTCGCTTTGCATACATACCAGGCAAGTTCTAGCATCAGCCACATACATAGAATATACTATTAATCTCACACACACAAGGCACATGGTCGACTTGATTGGTAGTAATATAGACTCTCAACCCAACAAGTGAAGGAATTGAATCACACACTATCACATAATGAGTCACAACTAGAGCCTAAATGTCTCAATAGTCACAATTGTAGCACATACTCTTGTTCTAATCTCATGCTGCCTATCCAAATAATTTCATGCGTAGCTAGAAAAATTTTACTCCTAAAAAAAATAAAAAAAACGTCACACGAAAAAAAATCACAAAAAAAATAAAAAATTTGGACTCAAAACAAAATAAACAAGAGCAAACATACAAACATAGCATGCAGATTCTGCCGACACCCCACACTTAGACTAGACACTGCCCTCAGTGGAAAATAAAGTCGAAGAACCTGATTAGTCGGACTCTTCCTCAATGTCGGGGGTCATACCCCCTTCGTCCGAGTCATCGTAAGAGTCGTCGTCAGAGTTCTCCTCAGCATCAGAATCAGGCAAGCGTCTATCATCATCAGTTGGCACGTCATCATCAAGAGGTTCCTCGAAATAGACTCCCACTCCACACATCTCCCGGGCATGTCTGTTCATTGGGTAGTCGTGGTCCAGCTGTTGGAGCTCTTCAGCAGTTGGAATACGTCCACCACTCATCATAGTGAATCTCGTCATGCCATAGAGATGACGGAAGAAACTCTCGTCACGAGCGTGTCTCTCCGCAGTGGTAAGGTTGACTCCATGCGTGGTTTCAGCATCTTTGACCTTGGTGAGGTCAACCTTCTTTGGGGTATGTGGGAGTTTGTGGTCAGCTGGTTCCTCTTCTATATCCTCCTTCCGCAACATTGCTGTCAACAAATTGCCGAATGTGAAATGGGACCTGCTGTGGAGTCTGGCTTTTCTCATGGTCGATCGAATGATTGCCCCAAAGTTGATAGGGACATTTGTCATCAATGCATAAACCAGACACACTCTATCTCTCGATATCTTTGTGTATTGCGTCCCAGGAATGAGGCATGAGTTGACAATGCGCATCCAGATTCTTGCTTCCCTATTTAGTGGAGCATAGGGGAATGTGTTGTGACGGCCTGTTTCCTTATGTCTGCCCCATCTTGCCATTGATCTGCTTCCACAAAGCGTGTGTCTTATAGCTCTGTAAGGAGGCCTGCTGTACAGCTCTTTGTATGGTGCAGTGTCGACCGAAGGTAGGCCTAGAAACGAGTTGATCCAATCCGCTGTAAGCTGTAACACTTGGCCCCGAATTTTGACTTCGTTGCCTGTTGTGTTTGGCGACCAGTTGGCATAAAACTCTCTTGTCAAGTCAAGATTGCACTCTCCCATGTCACGGAAGATGAAATCCAGCTTCAAAGCCATTATCTTAGCCAACAGTTGCGGCTCCTTCTTTGCTAAGGTCTCCTTGTTGATTAAGTCGACGTGCACATATTTCTTTTCTTTGTTGCTGCTGTACCATGCCTTGGCTTCTTCCTCAAGAACCCATTTGATTCCGAACATTCTGCGTGGTAGGTGTGCGGAAGATGATTCGCCTTGGTCTTTTCGGCTTCTCTTTTTGTCCTTGCGGGTCGTGGTAGCCTTCTCCTTGCCTTGCCTTGCTTTCGGTGCCATTGAACCTGAGACTAGAAATAATGTTAGATGCAGCACAATCGCACTTTAGACAATCTATATGCAAGCATTAGGGGTACCACCCCACACTTAATCTTGTTGGCACAAATCGGTGAAGTGAACGTGGTCGAGTACGCAGACGTCGTCGACATTCGTCTTAGGATTGTATTCCGACAAGAAAATCAGTATTACATCACTCATGAGCAGCCATTTGGATGACTTGCATGGTGTATATAGCAACGTTACAACATAGGAGTTACCACATGGAATTGCTATTCAAACAACAAACACCACCACCTAAGTCGATAGTCACTATAACCTTATCCCGATGGCCGGGATGGTTAATCATGCAAGCATCCAAACAACACTCTCAATCAATATTCATGGCCACATATGTTCAGCAAGTATCACAACAAGGCCATTGAAACAAAATTCAAGTCGGAAACAAGTCATGAATTCCATACGTATATAATCAATCACACGATTTTGCAACAATTATCCACACACATGAACATCACCACCAATCCCTCATGAGTTAGCATTTTATAATAAGCATAGTAAAGTAGTACTTACGATAAATAGATGAAGAATAAGAGAGCACTTACTTGCTTGAAGATTGTGGAGAAGTTGTTGTGGATTGGAAGAACAAAGGAAGAAAAATTTGAGAGGATTTGGGATGATATGCGGCGCCTTTAGGGTTACTTCTAATGTGTTTGTGATAAAAAACCAAGTCCCCTTTATATAGGAGGAGTATGGGTCGGGTTATGACCCATTTACAATCGGATTTGGGGACAAAATCACCCTATATGCGGCGCATATCCCTCGGCATATCACATGTATATGCGGCGCATTGTCCATGGCATAATGGGACATATGCGCCGCACATGGTATGGCATATCTAGGCATATGCGGCGCATATGGTATGGCATTTGGTCTCAGTATCTCAAATGCCATAGCATAGGCGGCGCATAGTCAAAAGCACACCTAGGAATAGGCGGCGCATAGTGTATTGCACACTAGATTCCGAGTCCTTAGGCTATAGAATGGGTTATGCATCGTTCGTGACCTATTTTTACCAAGGCCTAGCCTTTCTCGAAGCCTATTATGACGTGAGAAAGGCTCAATCCATAGTCTTATGCATCACCATTCCTAACTTACCGACTTTACCATACAATGCGACCAAATCGTCAATTGAAATCAATCTCCTCGTTGCATACTTCTTACACCTATATTTGCTCAAACAAATGAAAACGATTAGTACGATGGGTTGCCTCCCACCAAGCGCCTTAGTTTTGGTCGTGGCACGACTCTTATTTTTGGATTTTCATTTATCAAAAAGAGAAAAAAAAAAATTCTAAAACGACAAAACGATAAAACAATAAAACGAAGGGTTGCCTCCCATCTAGCGCCTTATTTATTGTCGTGGCTCGACGTAGTAATCTCGAGTACTTAGACTTCGTCGAGATAAGTGATGGCCATGTCATTCATCGAGTCAAGAGGACCGATATATGGCTTAACACGTTGGCCATTCACCTTGAAGATAACACCCTCATTATTTGCCAATTCGACTACTCCAGACGAGTAGACGTGGGTGACTTTAAATGGACCAGACCACTTTGATTTTAACTTACCTGGGAAGAGCTTGAATCTGGAGTTAAAGAGTAGTACCATGTCACCTTTTTGGAAGTGTCGTCGAACAATCCGCTGATCGTGATACTTCTTCATCCGCTCCTTGTATAAATCTGATCTTTCATATGCATGGAGACGGAATTCATCTAGCTCGTTCAGCTGCTCCAACCTCAGGTTCTTCACATCATCCCAATTCAGATTCAAGTGCTTCAATGCCCATAATGCCTTGTATTCAAGCTCGATGGGTAGATGACAAGCCTTCCCATAAACTAGCTGATAAGGTGACATGCCAATGGGTGTCTTGAATGCAGTCCTATACGCCCATAGTGCATCATCTAGCTTCCGAGACCAATCCTTCCGATTCGCATTGACCGTCTTGGCAAGGATTTGCTTGATCTCACGATTGGAAACCTCTACTTGTCCACTAGTTTGGGGATGATAAGGCGTAGCTACCTTGTGTTGCTTGACTCCATACTTGGCCAATACAGATTTGAATAGCTTGTTGCAGAAGTGAGATCCTCCATCACTTATGATAGTACGAGGTACCCCAAAGCGAGAGAAGATATTCTTCTTTAAAAACGCTACAACACGCTTTCCTTCATTATCGGCCAATGCTACAGCTTCAACCCATTTCGACACATAATCCACAGCAACCAAGATGTACTTCATTCCAAACGAATTCACGAATGGTCCCATGAAATCAATACCCCATACATCAAAGAGTTCTACCTCCAGAATTTTGGACATGGGCATTTCATGGTGTTTTGAAATAGCACCTTGACGTTGGCATTGGTCACACCTTCTCACATAGTCGTGTGCATCTCGGAATATTGTAGGCCAATAATAACCACTTTGCAAGACTTTTCTTGCTGTTCGATTCCCTGCATGATGGCCTCCAACTTGCGAAGTGTGGCATGCTTCTAATATAGTGGGCACTTCTTCATGGGATATACATCGTCGAATGATACCATCCGCGCATCTTCGAAACAAATAAGGCTCATCCCAATAATAGTGCTGAACGTCATGCATAAACTTCCTCTTCTGGTGGTAAGGTAAATTGGAAGGTAACACATTACTCACCACGAAATTTGCAAAGTCGGCATACCATGGTAAGTTCTCCATTGTTGTTGCTAGTATCTCCTCGTCAGGGAATGCATCGCCAATCTGATTTTCTGATTGCGCCACATACTCATTCTCAAGTCTAGATAGGTGATCAGCCACTTGGTTCTCGCAACCTCTTCTATCTTTGACTTCGAAATCAAACTCTTGCAGCAGCAACACCCATCGAATCAGCCTTGGTTTTGCATCCTTCTTTGTCATTAGGTATCTAAGAGCTGCATGGTCTGTATGAACGATCACTTTAGTACCTAATAGGTAGGCGCGGAACTTCTCAAACGCATACACAACCGCTAATAGCTCTTGTTCAGTGACGGTGTAGTTCCTTTGGGCTTCATTGAGGATCTTACTCGCATAGTAGATAGGATGAAATAATTTCTCCTTTCTCTGTCCAAGAACAGCACCAACGGCTACACCACTAGCATCACACATGACTTCGAACGGGAGCGTCCAATCTGGTGTTACCATGATAGGGGCTTCAATGAGTTTTTCTTTAAGGCATTCAAATGCCTTTAAGCAATCATCATTAAAGTCAAACTTCGCATCTTTCTCCAATAGCTTGCACAATGGACTAGAAATTTTGGAGAAGTCTTTGATGAATCTACGATAAAACCCAGCATGGCCAAGAAAACTACGAACTCCCTTCACCGAAATTGGAGGTGGTAGCTTCTCAATTACCTCTATTTTGGCGCGATCAACCTCTATTCCTCTTTCGGAGATCTTGTGCCCAAGAACAATTCCTTCTTTTACCATGAAGTGGCACTTCTCCCAATTCAGCACAAGGTTGAACTCTACACATCTTTGTAATGCCATGCTTAAATTCACCAAACATGCTTCGAAAGACTCCCCAACAACTGAAAAGTCGTCCATAAATACCTCCAAAGTGTCTTCTACCATATCAGAGAAAATAGACATCATACATCGCTGAAAGGTGGCTGGTGCGTTACATAACCCGAATGGCATACGTTTGAAGGCAAACGTACCATATGGGCATGTAAACGTTGTCTTCTCTTGGTCTTCTGGTGCAATAAAAATCTGATTATAACCTGAATAACCATCAAGAAAGCAAAACCATCCTTTTCCCGCTAATCGATCTAGCATTTGGTCCATAAATGGCATGGGGAAGTGATCCTTGAGAGTCCAAGAATTCAGCTTGCGGTAGTCCATGCATACTCTCCATCCAGTGACGGGCCTGAGTGGAATAAGCTCATTCTTTGCATTCGCAACCACCGTCATACCTCCTTTCTTGGGAACACATTGTACTGGGCTTACCCATGTACTATCAGAAATAGGATACACAACTCCTGCGTCTAACCACTTGATAATCTCCTTCTTCACCACCTCTTGCATTGGTGGGTTTAGACGTCTTTGGTGTTCGATGGTGGGTGTGCACTTTTCTTGGAGCTGAATTTTATGAGTGCAAATCCCAGGTGGAATACCAAGGATATCCGCAATGGTCCATCCAATAGCTCTAATATACTTGCGTAAAATTGCAATAAGAGCTGCAACTTGTTGCTCACCTAAATCGGCTGCCACTATGACTGGAAGAGTGTTTCCGCTTCCTAAGAATGCATACATCAAATGGCTTGGCAGCTCCTTTAATTCTAATGTGGGTGGTTCTTCAATAGATGGCTTAGCTGGTGGTGTGGGTCGATTCTTGAGATCAAGATCCAGCTTCTTAGGAGGATAGCGATATGCTCCTAATCCCGATAGAGCACAAATATCATCTTTAGAAATTTCAGCATCATCATCATCTTCTTCCATGAGCAAAACCTCCAAAGGATCATCAAGAATTTGCTCTTCAGCAAGTAACTCATCCTCGTCATCAACGACAACATCAGCCACAGAAAATACACTTAGATCTTTGGGTTGCTTCATTGATTTGCAAACATCAAAGCGCACTACTTCATCATTTATTCGGAATGAAAGCTCATTAGCTCTCAAATCTATGAGCACACTTCCCGTAGCAAGGAAAGGGCGTCCCAAGATTATGGGAACCTCTGAATCTGCTTCACAATCCAAGATGACAAAGTCTGCTGGAAATATGAATGAAGATACCTTCACCAAGACATCGCATAGAATACCAACAGGTCGTTTTACCGACCTATCCGCCATAACAAGCTTCATATTAGTTGGTGTAGGATCTCCTAACCCCAACTTCTTGTAGATTGATAATGACATCAAGTTGATGCTGGCTCCTAATTCACATAATGCTTTAGCAAAGTCCAAAGATCCGACGGTGCAAGGAATAGTGAAAGCTCCGGGGTCGGCCTTCTTCTGAACTATGGATCGGGTAGCTATTGCACTACAATGATGCACATCTTCTTTCAGCTCATAGCTTGCTGCCCTCTTCTTAGTCAAAAGATCTTTCATAAACTTCGCATACCCAGGCATTTGTTCAAGTGCCTCTACCAATGGGACATTAATAGTTAGCTGCTTCAACATGGTCATAAATTTGCTGAACTTAGTGTCATCGGCCACCTTCTTCAATCTTTGTGGAAAAGGTGGTGGTGGGTATGGAAGTGTTCTTTCCATGGATTTCTTCTCCTCTTGCTTCCGTTTATTATTTTTTTCGGGCTGCACGTCACTAGGCAACACGTCCTTGACGTTGGAAGTGGATATTGCGGCGTCTTCCCTAGTGGCGTCACTAGGCGTGGCGTCCATGTCTGCTGTTCGGTCAACTACTTGCTTGCCTTCTGCTGAAGTTTCCAGCACCTTACCACTCCTCGTAGTGATGGCCATGCATGACCCATCAGTCCTTGGATTTTGCACAGTATCGCTAGGCAAGGTGCCGGCTTTTCTTTGGTTGAGTGTTGCTGAAAGTTGACTGAATTGCTGCTCTAGTTGCTTGATAGAAGTGGAATGAGAATCAACTAATTGCTTCATGGAGGCCAAATCGTCAATCACCTCCTTAACTCCCGCGCTCGTCGCTTCCACTCCTTTCAATAACTTAGCCATCATGTCTTCCATAGAATTAGATGTGGTGGTATTACGTCTACCAGGGGGAACGTACAAACCACTATTTTCATTATTTTTCTTCCAACTACCTTGGTCTTTACCTCCAGATTTATCATAATAGTTCCGACCTTGGTTTCCTTGGGCATTCCCACGGAAACCCCCCTGATTGTTCAAGTAGTTGGCCTCCTCTTCTGAATCAGATTCGTCTCTTCCTTTTGACGCAATAGCTTTCACTTTTTCAGTCTTCCCCAATAGATGCTTTGTAAGAAGATCCATTTGGGTTTTCATGTGCGCCATATCTTGATCACGCTCTTCTTCTCTTCTTCTTTGGTCTGCAGACATGCCAATAGATAAAGTGGGGC
The DNA here is from genome assembly GCA_030864225.1 of Capsicum baccatum var. pendulum. Lineage (NCBI taxonomy): Eukaryota > Viridiplantae > Streptophyta > Magnoliopsida > Solanales > Solanaceae > Capsicum > Capsicum baccatum. The sequence continues at coordinate 47,097,791 of CM061554.1, forward strand.
TTGCTACCTCAGAATCCCTGGTATGCCAAGCTCTACTTTGTTTCGTCATACGATCTAGCATGTTGCTTGCTTGACCAAAGGTGAGGTCCATAAAAGAACCTCCAGCTGCGTTGTCCACCACTGGTTTAGTTACTGAATTCAAGGCTCTATATAAGATCTCCATGAGGTGAACATTAGTCATGTGATGGTTTGGGTATCTCGCTAGCTTTGTCTTGAACCTCTCCCATGTTTCGTGAAGAGCTTCAGATGGAAGCTGACGAAAGTTGCTGATTTCATCTCTCAATTGAGCCCTCTTGGATGGCGGAAAGAATCTTTCTAGGAAAGCGTCTCTCAATTGCCTCCAATTTGTAATAGAATCAGGAGTCAGCCCATTTAACCATAATGTTGCCTCCCCAGACAGAGACAATGGAAATAGACGTAATCGAATAGCATTCTGACCAACACCAGGATTGTCAAAAGACTTGCATGTAGAAATAAAGTTGATGAGATGCATATTCGGATCATCGCCTGCTAGTCCACCAAATAATCCCTTGAGTTGCAATAACTGAATCATGGTGCTAGTGATGTTGAACTTGGCTCCGGGCGCTAATGGTGGTGGAATTATAGCTCCAGTGGCTCCGGCACCATCAAGATCATCATCATCATCGTCGAAAGCTGGTTGCAAAGGTTGGCGATCATATCTGTACCGAGCTTGTCGACCTCGTCTGTTGGCAGGTGTTGCCATTTCAGCGCCATGCCTTGGGTTGATCAACTCGTCATCTCCTAAATCTTCATCGTCAGGATTTGTTGCTCGTCCAGGATTATCAATGTTTTGTTGTTGGACTTGAGCAGCGGCAAGAGCAGCTAATCTTGCTTGCTCGTGTTGAGCAGCCATCCTGTCGATTTCCGCTTGTGCTTCCATTCTTCTAATTCGTTGTGGTTCCGGATTGATTGGTAATAACGGTTGACCAGAACTTCTAGTATGGGGCATGCACTAAAAGAAAAACCTGCAATAAACAAAAACAAAAACTAAACGTAAAAGTACGAGAATCTTTGACCAAAGGGTCTAGTAATTTTCACGAACTTGATTGACACTTGTATTCCCCGGCAACGGCGCCAATTTTTGATAACGCTCAATCTACAGCTCTCGTAGGAGTGTAAAGCGGTCGTTAGCAAATATAGAACCCAACCTGGGTTGGGTATCGATCCCACAGGGAATAGCTTGGTCAACAAGTAAGTGAAATTATTAGACTTTTGATGCAAGTCTCGTAAGAATGGGGGGATTGTAATAAGTAACCAAAACAATAAAGTAAAAGCTGAAAATAGCAAAGTAAAAAGAGTAAGAATGTTACGTAAGTTGTAAACAATGAGAATTGAGGCGTTGGGGTTATGTCCACCTTCAGAGGTATACGTCTCTATTGGCTATGAGTGTGTAGAGTCTTGACATGCAATTGCTTATAGAGAATTGTAGTCGATGGTAAATCCAAGCGTCTCTCGACCTAAACAAGGACTATTTCACTTTAACTCTCTCGAGCTTAAAGTGTGTCTAGCGGTACAAATTCTCCAAGAGGTTAGTCCAGGTACGGCACTAGCTTTTTAATAGGAAAGGGTGTCCTACTACCTTGACATTATCTCTTTTCCAGACAAATAACCTTTCTCTCGAACAAGTTAAATGTTAGCCTGGCGTTGGTCTATGCGTCTTCTTTTCTAGACAAATAACCTTTCTCTCGAACAAGTTAAATGTTAGAATGGCGTGTTCTTGTGTTTGAACCGCAAAGGATGTAGATTTAAGATGAAGAGAATAATGATATAAGCAATATACATGTCTTGAACTCACAAGCTCATAGCAATAGATAGTAACTCATTCGGCTTCCATAACCCCAACTAAGAGGTTTAGTTACCCATGAATGCGAAGGATATCACGTTTTGCATGGTGGATGGCGTGTAAAAGAGGTGTTAGGCGTGTGGTTTTGGTGATTCCGTAGCAAGTAACGATTCTCTTGTTGTGGAATTTTAGAATAGAAGAATGAAGAATTAAGAATGTATTGTAGGAAGATGTCTTAAGTGAAGAGTTAATTGAATTGTAAGAATGTGTTTTTTTTAAAATCTCTAACATGATAGGGTATTTATAATACTCCTATCCTACTCCTACTAAGCTAATGAAATAAATAACCAAATCCTAATATACTAATGAAATCCTTGACCCAAATGTACTAGGGTAAGGTTACAAAATTATAATCCAAATAGAATAATGAAACACATAACCTAATTGCACTAGGTTAATGTATTATGGCAAAAATCCAGCTTTGTGTCTGTAAGTCCCCAAAGTCTTCAGAAATGCTGTTTTAGCCCGGGACAGATTTTCCATGCAGCAGATTTAGTCCTTTATGCGTCCAGCTCCTTTCCATCTCGTTTGTGAGCTTTCTTTTGCGTCAAGTAAGCCATAAATTGCTGTATTTTGCATCATTTATACCTGAAACTTTCCTAATCACATTTGTTAGCTCATTTACAGGAAAAAGGACTAAAAGTGTATGAAATAGATAATTAGTTCTCCAAAACTAGGCTAAAATATGGGCAAAATATATTGATATAGGCGCGTAAGTTCGCCTATCATCAATCGACCCGTTGTATTGATTTGTACCCTTAAAGGAGTTGGTAGCGAGTTTGGAATCCTTTCTCATTCGATCTGATGTGAATTTGACTCAAAATACAACAAAAATTTTCCATTTGATGACAAGGACACAAAAAAGCAAAAATTAAAATTAAAAAAAAAAGAAAAAGACAATAGGCATCTCTTTTCAAAACAAAGAGAAAACTTATCTGAATGTGGAAACCAATTTTGGTGATTATGACATGCATTTTGAATCAAACAACCAGATCTACCCACACCAATCATTACAACTTTTGTCCACTTATTGAGCTTGAAATTAAGCCAATTTTGAACTTGTTCCTTCTAGATAACAACCTTTCTTCGTCTAGTGGAACCTTAATGGGGTTTTGCCAACGAGCCTATCTCCTTTTCATTTCCGTCTCAACTCACAGTCGTCTTATGGTGCCCGAAAGGGTTTTCACCAATAAGACTCTCTCATTTTCATTTTTTTATTTTTTTTATTTTAAATAAACACCCAAAATATGAAATATCATGCACTCATAACATGTTTAGCCTTGACATTCTCAAAAATTGATCCGAAGGCTTTTCTTTGGTTGTAACTTGGCTTTTGGATTGGGTTAGAAAGAAAGGTCGGCATGAGGCTAAAAAATTTGTATAACATTGGGTGAAACATACAAACGTCGAATGGTTCTCTTTTGATTTCCATCAGCATGTACAGGATATTTCCCAGTCTGAATATATTCTTTGATATCATAGAACCGCGGCTCCCCATCAAATTCTTCTTCAACCATATTGCAATATGCATGTTGATCATGAATCTGTATATGCAAAGAGTCAATATAAGTTTTATCGGGATGTTGAAGCATCGAAGATAAGGTCGCCAAAGCATCAACAATCTTATTATGAGCTCTAGGAATGTGTTTGAACTTCACTAATACAAATCATTGACAAAGATCTTGCAAACAACTTCTATATTGTAGGAGTTTCAAATCACGAGTCTCCCAATCTCCTTGGATTTGGTGGACTAATAAATCTGAATCTCCTAATACCAATAATTCTTGGACCCCATGTCAATGACTAATCTCAATCCCAGGATGCAAGCTTCATATTCTGCTATATTATTGGTACAGTAGAATTGAAGTTGGGCTGTTATAGGATAATATTGTCTTGATTCAGAAATAAGAACCGCTCCTATCCCCACTCCTTTTATATTAGCAGCTCCATCAAAGAACAACTTCTATCCTGAATGGCAATCGTCAGAAACAAACTCATCAACATACAATACCTCTTCATCTGGAAAATAAGTTTTCAATGTCTCGTACTCCTCATCAATAGGATTTTTGTCCAAATCATCCGCCAAGGCTTGATCTTTCATTGCAGTTCATGTCACATAAACAATATCAAACTCTGTGAGCAACATCTGCCATTTCGCGAGTCTGCCTATGGGCATATGCTTCTAAAAAATGTACTTTAAAGGATACATACGAGAGATGAGGTAAGTAGTATAAGATGACAAGTAATGTTTTAGATTTTAGGCTACCCGAGTTAAGACACATCACGTCTTCTTAAGAAGAGTGTACTTAGCCTCATAAGTGGTAAACTTTTTGCTGAGGTAGTAGATGGCTTGTTCATTTCTGCCTGTGACATCATGTTGACCCAATACACAGCCAAAAGAATTATCTAAAATAGACATATACAATATCAAGGGTCTATCTGATTCTAGATGAACTAAAATAGGTGGATTCGACAAGTGTCTCTTAATTCTGTCAAATGCCTTTTAACATTCTTCAGTCTATTCAACTTTAACATTCTTCTTCAACAACTTGAATATTGGCTCGCAGGTTGTCGTAAGCTGAGCAATGAATCTACTGATATAATTCAACCTTCCAAGTAAACTCATCGCCTCCGTTTTATTTTTTGGTGGAGGTAAATCTTGGATATCTTTTATTTCTGAAGGATCTAACTCAATACCACGTCGACTGGCTATTAAAACCAAAAGTTTTCCTGAAGAAACTCCGAATACATATTTTGCTGGGTTAAGTTTGAGATCATACCTTCGAAGCCTTTCAAATAATTTTCTCAGATCTTTGACATGGTCAGCCTGCTATCTTGTCTTAATGATCACGTCATCTACATAAACTTCAATATCTTTGTGCATCATGTCATGAAACATTGTGTTCATTGCCCTCATATAAGTTGCCCCAGAATTCTTTAGTTCGAAAAGCATGACTCGATAACAGTGTATGTCCCCTATGGAGTAATAAATGATGTCTTTTCTGTATTTTTTGGATCCATAATGATCTGGTGATACCTCGCATAATAATCCACAAAAGAAGCTAGATCATGTTTAGCACAATTATCCAACAAAATATGGATATTGGGAAGTGGAAAATTATCTTTAGAACTTGCTTTATTTAAATCATGATAATCAACACACATCTGAACTTTGCCATCCTTCTTTAGAACAGGGACAATATTTGCTAACCAAGTAGGATATTGGGCCACTCGAATGACTTTAGCCTCGAGTCGCTTCATGATTTCCTTTTTTATCCTTACACTCATGTCAGTTTTGAGCTTTCTTAGCTTTTGCATGATAGGAGGAAAAACAGGATCAATTGGCAACTTGTGAACTACCAAATTAGTGCTCAAACCGGGCATATCATCTTAAGACCATGTGAAGATGTCTTTATACTTATGCAAAGCTTCAATTATAGCTTTCTTTTCTTATGGTTGAACATGTACACTTATCTTAGTCACCCTAATATTTTCATGATATCCTAAATTGATCGCCTTAGTTTCTTCCAAATTGGGATTTATTTTATTCTAAAACTATTTGAAATCCTTGCTTATATCCTCAAATGCTTCTCCTTCATCGTATTCAACTTTTTTATTCATTATTTCATGATTAGATTGGGTTTTTAAATCTGGTTGACAATTCTTCATGCATTTCAAATCATTAAAATTGGCATAAAAAGAACTGTATGATAGAAGAATAAATAAATAAACATCAGACCCAAAATAAAACAAAAAGGAGACTGCACTTTATTAAAAAAAAATCTAGAAAGAGTTTTAACCTAAAATACCAAGGTATAGGTTTGAATTACAATCCTAAAATTATTCAAATTATAGAAAGAAAAACAAGCTACTAAGATTGTAAGAAAAATAAACAAACTACTAAGACTCCTTCATAATAAGGAGAGGAGTGGCCTCCCAATTATTAAGATTGACATCAGGATCGACAAACTGTACATCTGTATTGTTGGTACCTTTCCTAATTTCAACCATATCAAATTCAATGAACATAATCTGAAAAAGGTCAATAAACTCTGTACCATCATCATTCATTGATTCTGCAGCAGGTAACTTGGAGGATCCGACATCACTGAATTTGATAAAATACTTGTGAAGTGGCAGTATCGGCTTGGTAAGTGACCATGACTCTTTCTTACGCTTTTTATCGTTCTTTATATCTTCAGCAGTAGGTTCGTATCCCAAACTAAAAGTACCAAAGTTCTCATAGAGATTTACCGGATGAACTATACCTTGCAAAAACATCCCTAGACCTTTTCCTAGTTCAAAACCATGCTTCAACATTTCATTCACTACCATAACAGATGCAGAGGACAATTGTGGTCTTGCGATGAGATTCCCCTCGAGGATATGCTCAATAGCCGCTACCTCAGAAGCTTGATGAATCAACACATTGGCAGTATCTGTTTCGATGGAAGAAATAGAGTAGTCTTTATACATGGATAAGTCTCCTTCAACATGAAAAATTATCTCTTTCTTATCACATTCGAATTTGACTATTTGATGCAACGTTGAAGTAAATGCTTTAGCTTTTAAATCCATGACCTTCCCAATAACATATTGTATGAAGCATCAATGTTCAGCACTTGGAAATCCATAGCAAAATCCATAGGCTCGATTGTCAACATGAGTTCTATTTCACCAAGGATATCAATTTTTGATCTGTCAAAACCCTTGACGCATACATTGTTAGGTTGAATTCTCTCCACATTAACATTCAACTTTTTCAAATTTGACATAGGACAAATGTTAGAACCTGATCCTCCATCAATTAACACTCGAGTGACAATGAAATTCTCATATTTCACAGAAATATATAGACCTTTGTTATGCTCAGTACCTTCTATAGGCAATTCATTGTCTGAGAAAGTAATTTTTTTTTGTTTCAAGGATTCTTCCAACAACTTTTTCCAGCTGATTCACTCTAATCTCATTGGGAACAAATGCTTCGTTAAGAATCTTCATTATAGCCTTGCGGTGTTCCTCTGAATGTATCAATAAAGACAACAAAGAAATCTATGCTGGTATCTTCTTCACCTGTTCCACAACAGAATATTCTGGAAATTTTATTTTCTTTAAGAATTCTTCAGCTTCTTCATTAGTGATAGGCTTCTTAACTGTCATTTATTCTTCACTACCTTGTTTATTCTTTCTTAACTTTACTGGAACATAACATCTTCCAGATCGAGTTAATCCCCCTACTTTATGTACATCTTCAATCATTTCTTTCCCCTTGTACATCACCACAAAGTAATCATAATTCCAAGGGACAACCTTGGTATCAACCATAGGCAGCTGTGACACTGTTTTAATAATAATAGGTGCTATGGGAGCCCCTTTTATGATTAAAAGAGGCTTACTGGATCTTCTGGGAATAATGAGTTTCGGCTTTATTTGACTTAACCCAATATTTTCTGAAATCTCTTTCCCCATCACCAAGGGAGCGTTTGATGATTCGGGTTTTGCTATCACTACCTCCATTTTTGCAGGCTTTTCCTTTGTCAAATCCACAACATTTGCTGATTTTTTCAAATTAATTTTAATTTTAATTATCGTCTTAAAGGACATCGTAGCATCTTCACCAGTGAGTATCACTTCGAGCATATTTGTTTCATTATGATCTGGCAGCGGATTTTGATTGACATTTGGAGCGTCTGGACTTTCTACCATAATTTGTCGGGTATTAATCAACTCTTGAATAGCTCTTTTCAGATACGAATATTTCTCTATGTCATGCCCTGGGGAATCAGAACAGTATTCACATCTTCTAGAATAGTCCAAGTTCTCGGGATCCTTCGCCTTAATTGGGTTTAGGACATTTATTTTTCTCATTCTATGAAATAAACTGGTGTGAGATATTCTAATAGGAGTGAAATTATATTTTACCGTGTTATCTCTTTTGAATTCTGCTCTAGGCCAAAAATTAGACCTCGGAGGGCCTCTTTGAACTTGCGGGGCCATTGGATGATTTTGGATTGCTGGTGCACGCCACTGCGGGTAAGAAGAAACCCGAGCATATGGTTGTGAATTATAAATAGGATATTGGAAAGATGGAAAAAAATATAATGGATTTTGTGTGTATGGTTGACGCATACCTCTCTAATTTTGTCGTGGACCTGTCACAACAGTTGCTACATCCTCTTTTCTTTTCTTTCCCCCAAAACTTCCTGTACCAATTTGAATTGCCTGTGTTGTTGCTTTCAAAGCGGCCTGGCTGATGATCTTTCCTGACTTGATTTCATTTTATACCATCTCTCCAACTTTGATAACTTTAGCAAATGTGCTTTCGATAGTAGGGAGCAAATGATGGAAATAATCAGGTTCTTGTGCTTGCAAAAAAATATCAATCATTTCAGATTCTTTTATCGATGGTCTGACTCTTGAAGCCTATTCTCTCTATCTGATGACATACTCTCAAAAACGTTCGATCATCTTTTTTCTCATGTTGCCAAGCGTAGTGCGATTTGGCACTATCTCAACGTTATATTAAAATTATAGAATGAAATATCGAGCCATGTCATCCCATACGTACCAATGGGAAATGTCTTGATCGATGAACCATTCAGAAGCTATCCCTATAAGGCTTTCTCCAAAGTAAGCCATCAATAATTCTTCTTTTCCTCCTGCTCCCCATAATTGATTGTATTACTTTTTCAAATGATCTACAAGATCGCCGTGTCCTTCATATTTGTCAAATTTTGGCATTTTGACAGAAAATGGACATCAGGAAACATGCATAAATCCTTGTATGAAACACTTTTTGGTCCACCTAATCCTTACATATTTCTCATGCTCTGCTCTAGGCTTCTAACTTTTCTAGCCATCTCCCCGTGTTCCTCATTCTTTGCAATCTTCTCAATCACGATAGGAGTATCGTGTTGATGAACATGATAAGATGGATTTTGGGATTTGAAAGTCACTTCAGGAGTATATAACATATCATGACTTGGTTTCCCTATATTCTTTGGTACTGTTGGTTGAGTACCCGCAGTAGCTGGTGCTACAGAAGTAAAAAGAGGGTTATTTACGACAGACGGATTCAATGGGCGCATGGTAGAAGTACCATCAACTCCAGACATATTAGCAAATGGGCCAAATCCTGGTGGGTAAAATGGATCATTAGTTTGAGATGGGTAAGAATTTGGATCATTCAAAGTCGAAAGTCCAGGGATTGAAGAAGGCGGGGCTTGTCTATTCAACCAATCTTGGTACATCTCCTCCATCTGTTGTTTCAATGATTTTATTTCTTTTATTGATGCTACTTCCTGCGAAATCAATTGATTCTGCTCTTTTTCACTATCAGACCCTATACCCTCTTTGCGGGTCATTCCTCTTTTACCCTTGTATCTCGTGTTATACGGATGCGATGACAGTTTAACCACAAACCAACCACCAATTATTTTACCTTTCTGTAACCAAGTAGCAAATGGGTGAGTGTTATGTATTTAACATATTATAATGCCATGTTATATGTCATGCTTCTATGTGTATTTTCCAACCTATCATGGAAGCTTTGTGCTTCATCCCGGCTTTTCTAGGCATATTTTCAAAAGTTATGATCAAACCCTTTGGAGGGTTGCCTACGTATCATGCCAGGACATGAATTAGAGCTTGCGTAGTTCGGGAGGAATTTAGCAAAATTGTTTTGTCTTTTCTTTTGATTGAATAAAATATTTAAAGTAAGTGAAGTAAAATATATGTAATATATATAGAAATAAACAGTCAACTTCATTACATTCTATAATATAAATACGACAAAATAACTGGCCCAACTCCTAAAATAAAACCTACTAACTGACATCTAAAAATTAAAAGACATAATATCTAAACAAGAAGTTTTTAAACTAAAAAAATGAAAACTTATGACAAAGAAAACAACTATCCCTTCAAGGAGACTTTGGTTTAATGTGTCCACCCAAACTCAAATATATGTCCTCCAATGAAGTAGTGAGACGCTGTGCGAAAGCTGGTACTTGTTTCAAAAAGTCCTCATGATCCAACTGCTAATAATCCAAACCCATTCTGGTAGTTCTTGTGCTACACTGCGGACCTTCCCTCGATGGGAACTAAAAGCCTGATCCCATTCCTGGGCCTGTCGATCTCGGAAATCAACCATCTCTCTTGCACACTGTTCACGAGCAGAAGCAACCTTCAACTATTCTTGCAATATTCCTCTTTCACGAATCCACTGAGATCTCTCTCGATCAAATTCTTTTTGCATATTCTTTTCAATTTCTTAAAGTTGTTGTCGGCGAGATACGACAAGTTCTGCAACGTGTGACCCCCTAGTGGTTGCAAGCTTGATTTGTCCCCGAAGTGCAACCTCAATATCTGCTGACTTAGCTTTTTCTTCAGCAAAATTCCCTTTGTTGTTCATCTATTTTTGCTCTGGAATGCTCTAATTCTACCCTCAAAGCTTGGTTGACCTTATGATGTTCTCGCATGGCTCTCTCAATTCCTATCCTGATTGCAGTTTCCTGATCTATAGGTCCCCTAACCGATCTTTTTGGTCTGAATGGCGGACTCGACTATTCTTCAAACCATTCATGGTAATGTGTGTGCACTTCTCCTTTCTCACGCTTTATGACCATCGTTTCAATCCCTATAATATGGAAACCCTCCCAAATCTGCTGGGCCAAATCTTCTGGAAGTGGAATCTCTGGTCTGACCTCAAATACAAACTCATTCATGTTTTTTGTTATGGGAATTATTTAATGCCTGCCTAGCTGGCGTAGAACCATCAATGGAACAAACGGTTGAACACCTCTAATACCCATTAATAACAAGAACGGACAAATGATAGAACTATGTGTGACTTTCCTCCAAGGGAACCAATGGAGATTCCAAGTGATTTTATCTACTGTCGAAGAACGAAAAAGCTTAACCCAATCTCCAATTTCTTTTGGACATTTATATTTCTCCATCGTTTCATCATAATCATTGATGCGATTAAATCGCTCAGAATCGAACCTTGTCAATGTAGGACGTTGATAAAGACGCTTCACAATCTACATCTGTAAAAAGATATTACATCCCTCAAAAAAACTCTTTCCCTTCCGACAAATATTCAGAGCACGGTAAATATCAGCTAGGATCATTGGTACCATAGTGTAATCTTTCTTAATCAGTATCTGTACCACTCCCGCTAAGCAAATATTAATTTTTTATTCTCTTCTTGGGAAGACCATAGTGCCTAAAAAGGCTACCATGAATGCAAATCATCTGTGAATTTTCCAAGCCTCAAAACTCCCCTTATTACAAAGTTGTTTACCATACTTTTCAAACCCCTCTTGTCTTCCGTATCTGTCATACAAAAATTGCAAGGAAACCCAACCTTTTTTCATTGATTCTTCTTTCGTATTCCGTATGTTCATGAGCTTGCAAAATCTATTTATTGAAATAAGTCTTGGGGCTATAAGTTTCTTTCGATGCATATCCCCATATCCAACATAGCCCACTATCTCTTCTAAAGTAGGTGTCAACTCAAAATCTGAAAAGCGAAATACATTATTCTTCGGGTCCCAAAAATTCAGTAATGCAACAATCACCTCCCTATAGGGTTGATTCTCATGATACTCATCAAAAATCCCAAATACTTATGTATCTTGTCATAATCAAATGTATCCATTTCGTTCCACCACAACCAAAGCTGCAAAGGGGTACAATCCACAACCTAAAGCACTACACTCCGATCTCTCTTTCTCTTTGGACGCTTTCCACTAACAGGAGGGCTATTTTATACCTATTGACGGGGATATAAGATTAATAAATATCTAGACTTAGACAAAACTTAATTTATTAATTTTGGAAAGAATTTATAACTGAACTTGTAAAACCTAGTGCGACCATTATTTGGACTTAGTTGGAAAGAAATTTTTTATCAAAAATCAAAGCGAGAGAAACAATATTGATAATATTTTTTAAGAAAAATACTTATTTAAATTGAATCTTTCAAAAACTTTTCCATAAGAGACTTCTAGACAATTTTATCTATATGTTTGAAGATAATATTCCCTAAGTACAAAAATAAAATAAAAGGACTCAAAAATAAAGAAAAATAGAATGACCGTTTTATTATGAAGTTGTATAAAAATTTCATTCTCATGACCCTAAAAGTTCAGGACTTTCAAAATTGATATATATATATATATATATATATATATATATTTTGTAAAAACTTAGCCTCATGATCCCTAAAGATTCCGGTCTGTTAAAATACATATTTTATTTTTATTTATTTTGTAAAGACTTAGCCTCATGATACCTAAAGATTCCGAGCTATTGAAATATATATAAAAATTGGACTTAAGAATTAGAAAAATAATTATGAAAGGAATCATATTTTCAAAATATTCTCCAATAAATCTATGAATAATTTTTCAAAAGATGGGGTCGTATTCTTGGAAGGACTTCCTACGTATCCTACTAAAATGTGAGAATCAGACCCTCGTAGTTCATAAAGATTGTAAAAACTATATTGCTGTATATTTAAAAATTTTCTTTATTTTTTTTCAAAAATAAAATTTTTCTTTCAAAAATGATTAACTAAATTTGAGGATAAATTAATCTCTCGCATTTTAAAATTGCCTAAAGTCGGTCAACAAATAAATAGTCTTCCAAGCAAATGTCAAAGAGCACGTAGGATGCACATGTTTGTATTTATAAATTAGGTCACCTGTCCTAGACAGGACCCCTGTGCCGAGTCTCGCTAAGTCAAATGCATATGATGCAAATAAAGCGGAACCTAATAGGGATAACCAGATTCAGAGTTTTCAATTCTTCTAAGTTTAAGCCTAATAGGGATAGGTGTCTAGACTGGTTACCCGAGCGGACACTCGAGCTGGGGAGGGACAACTTGGTCGGTAGCAGGGAAACACCGCCTTCGTTGTCGATCCAAACCCCGCCTAAAATGTGTAAATATATCCTTCACCAGGTGCCTTAACACTTTTATCTCAAAAAGAAAGTTAGGATGCATACGCTGCATTCCTTCTATCCTATTTCAGAGACTCAGAGGGGTGCGCAGGAGAAAACATTTTATAAATACAATTCATCAATATCAAAGCAATAAATGAGCGACAAGTAGTACATAAGGCCAATAAACACAATATCAATAATAATTACAGCAAGTATAAGTCAATATAAAAAGCTGGAATTCTTATTGATCCTCAATAGAGTCACCAGAGATGTCACATCCTTTTTTCGCTTGAGACTTCGAGTCAAAGGGTTTTTCTAATTAAAGTAAAAATATTGAGTTGGGATTATTTTAATTATAGAGTTGCCACTTGAAATTGAGTTATGGTGTTCCAAGTCACCTTTTTGAATCCCTAATCAAAAGGAAATGACTCTTTATTTTGGTCTGTGAAAACAGAAGACTGGATAAGAAATTCTGTTGACCGAGGGGAAGGTGTTAGGTACCCCTCGAGTCCCGTGATTCTAGCACGGTCTCTTTTATTAACTTTTCTTGACTTAAACTATTTTTATAAATTATGTTAAACCCTAGATTCGCTCATTTTTAATATATTAAAACTTGTCTATTATCTTAGATTAAATAAATCGGTGAAAGTTAACATTTAGAAAATATTTGTCGAGGTGCATTATTTTATCCTTGAATTTTAAACTGTCTCAGAAAGATGCGTATGCCGTATTCTTAATTGAGACGAATATTTTGAACGTGCCTAAAATTTGTCTAAATCCTTCATAATAAATTAAAGCAAAAATTCGTTTAACATTTGAAAGCTTGCTTACGCAAAGTGCTAACTAATATTATCATTAAATTTTAACAAAAAATTATTTAAAGTCATTAATTAATTTAACGATAATTATGGAAATTTATTGATGAATGTGATTAAAATTACACAAAACTACACATTATGTAAATATATATATCAATATACACCTGCACATTACCAAACAAAATAATTTATACGCTGTCATGTATTTTTCTTCTTGAAACACATAATTCCAAAACACCACTGCTTCCATTTTTCCAATTTTCCATCAATACAGAAAATTCATCTCTTCCAACATTTATTAATATTACTTCTAAACCTGTTAACACAATATTCACTCATACAATTCCATTACATGTTCCAATCTCACTATCATCACTTCATACTCCATTATTTGAATGATGGAGGTCGGGATTGACATCGGGTTACAGGAAGATCTGGTTCGGCAAAGGAAATATGAATGATGGGAAAGGGGAGAGGGGGAAGGTTGGCGCGGATGGTGTTTTTCTGGCGATTTGGTTCGCCGAAACGACCACAAGAGTCGGAATTTTGTTCGGGGAAGAGGGAGAGGGGTGCGGCAGTGGCGTGAGGCCGGTTGATTTCGCCGTTGTTTCATGGCGCGGTTGATAGCTTGCAGGCGATATGCCGAGTAGTCAAAACCGGCCAGATCTAGATGGCCATGGCATAACAAAGGCGGGAAAAGGGAAGAAGAAAACGACGCAACAATAGATTCCAGTGAATTGTCGTTTTCCAGTGGTGGATATGCTATTTAGTCGCCGATGAGATGGAAATTTCGATGGGTCTTCATGACGGGGGGGTCGGATTTGATGAGTTGATGACGTTTTCGGCATAACCTCACCGTAAAATCTTAAACTCTTTTCTTCTCCCTGTTTTCTCCGTCTCTCCATCTCTCGTTCTTTTTTTTTTACTGTACTGATATTCTGTATATGTAAGTACATTTCAATTCCAGTGAAATTATTATGTAGTGAGTAGAAAAATGAAAAATATATATGACTGGTTTTTGTGTATGCAGTGTACAATGTTTGTATATAAATTGAAAATCAATGAAATAGTTCACATAGAAATTAATGAATTATTAATAAACATTTTTATTTTTACATTGTTTTTATATGTACAGATTTGTCGCATATTATCAATTTCTTTTCATGATTTACATACATAATTAAGACGGTTACCAATTGAACAATCACATAAATAAACAGGAAATCACAACAAACTCATATATTGAACAATACATGAAAATCAATAAATCATCTAAACAACTTTATTTATATTTTGAATTTTAATAAAGTACAACATTGAATAAAAACCTGTTGATAATTTAAAATAGAATTTGAATGTTGTCATTGGAAATTCAAACGAAACTTCAGCTTTCTTCTTTTCTCTCTTTCGCTTGATGTTTTTATCTTGATGATTTTTTAATGTTTCACTCACTCTCTCTTTTTACTTTGACTGTTTTTTTTATTCATTGTGTGATCATAGGATGTACGTAGAATCCTAAGGGGATGTGACTGTCCTTTTAAGTAGAGTATTTTGGGGGGAACAATTATTTTTAAGAGAGGAAGTTATTCATTATCAGATAAAGAGGGAGGGGTATTTAAAATTCAAAAAATAAATTTCTCTTTTTTTGTTTAATTATTCTTATTCTTTATATAGAAAATAATAGAAAAAATAATAAACAAAGATAATAATAATAAATAAATAAATAAAGAAATAATAAAACATTAATGATAATATAATAATGAATTAATTTATATTTAATAAAGTATAATAACAAATTATAAATAGACAAATATAAATATAATAAAATAGTATTTAAACTACTAATTTATTTATTAAAATTTATAAAGAAAAGATATATTTTTAATTTTTAAATTATTTAAAATTAGAATAAAAATTAAAATAATATGTGATTAAATATAAAAATATAATATATTTAATATCGATAAATAAGTTAAAATTTAGGAAGGATAAAAAATCACATGTCTACAGTGTCTTGTCGCAATACTTTCAAGTGATCTCACTGCTCTTTGGATTCTTTGAACAAAGTCATGAGGAAATCTGTATTTTTTGTATTCTCGGAGCCTTTGTAGCAGATTAAATTTCATCACGCAATGAAAATTTGATGTCTCGGATTCCAAACTCAATGTTGATAGGTTGCTTGGAGGTGATACCTCATCAAGCCATTTAAAAAATGAGCATGCACCATTATCCTAGAAAAAAATAATAATTATATAATGATTTACTTAATTTCTTAAAAAAAAACATACAGGACTCACCTTCGCAATTGCACAATTATAAGATTTTTGAGCTAAATTTGAGTTCCTGCGTGACGTCCTCAAGACAACCGCATTTCCAAAATGATAAATTAGAGTCTTTTTAAAGTTGGATGTTTGAGATGTTGAGACGTTGTAAAATTTTAAAATAAAAACAAAGTGGATGAAATAACAAAATGAGGGATGGAGGACTTTATATATAGAGTAAAAAGAAGTGTTAACATTGAAGGAATATAAAATTAACCGTTTGTTGGTGTTGGAACAGTAATTGTATTTTTTGAACTTTTTGTGACACTTAATAGACTGTCATCGATCATGACCTATTTCAACCATCAACGGGATATTAAAGTCTACCATAGACAATCGTAATCGATGGACCCTCAATAACATGTTTAAAAAGAAAATAATTAAATAAAAAATATATTTGTTCTTTGAGGGTCCATTGATTCAATTGATCTACCGTAGAATTAAACATTAGGTAGTCCATCGATAGATATCTGGATCATTGGTAGATCTCGTAGATGTATGTACATGATTATAGCCCCTTACTAACATGTTGTTTAAAAATAAATAAATAAATAAATAATAAATATAGTGTGAAATTCTACACATATGAAGGAGTTTAAATAAGTTACATAATTGTATTAGAGCTTATACAAATTAGGGGTGGTGAATTAAGGAGTGTGTAGATGGGTAGTGATTGAACAAACACTATCCTAACAATAATGTTTGTCAAAGCACGTGTATGTTTTGAGGATGTTGATTGTATTTGATCATTACCCATCTACATACTCCTTGAATCACCACTCCCAAATTAAAAAAATATGTGGATGGATAGTGGTTGAACAGTCAACATCCTCAAAACATACTTGTGCTTTGACAAACATTACTCTTAGGATATTATTTATTTAACCACTACCCATCCACACATTCCTTATTTCACCACCCCTAATTTATATAATCTCTAATATGATTATATGACTTGTTTAAACTTCTTTATATGTGTAGAAATCCATAATTTATTTATTTATTATTTAATTATTTATTTTTAAACAACATTCAAGCGATGGTCTATAACCGTGTACATAGTGATCTATGAATGATGAGGAGAGAAATCAATGCTTTACCTACAGTATATGTCTACGGTAGACCAAATGAATCGATGGACCCTCAAAGCACAAGTATATTTTCTTACATGGGATTGACATGGGTCAACATCGATGACAGTTTATTAAGTGTCACCAACAGTTCAAGATTGTTTGTTTAACGACCACCAAATCATGTGATTATGTGTTTAATTTTTTTAATTCAATTATTTTCTTTCAGCACCCCCAAATCATGTGATTATGTGTTTAAACCCTTTTTAATTTAATTATTTTCTTTCACCACCCTTAAATCATGTGGTATGTGTTTAAACTCTTCTTAATTTAATTATTTTCTTTCAAACTACAAGTTACTTATGGTCCATCGATTCATATGGTTTATGATTGACCTATATGTCTAGTCGGGGAGTGATAGTGTATAAGATCAATGATAGTACATAATACATTAGTTGGTGTAGAGTAGATCGATTTGCTTATCTATGATAGACTATATATGTGATCTAAATTTATTATCAAATAATTTTTACTCTTCATGGATTTAATCAAGTCAATTTACAGTTGTATTCATTGAACAAGCAACAAAAATTTGAAAAGTTAGTCATGAAAAATCCCACCATTGATACAGAAGAATAACCAACACAAAAAGCAACAATTACAAAAAAGTGGACAAATAAAATTTGCAAACTAAAATATTTATATCAATATTTGTTCATTGTATACATAAATTTTCATTACGAGAAACAACAAAAAATGCAAAAACGAAGAAGCTTTCTTCTAACAAAATCCTACCAAGAAAGCTTTTTCTGCAATGAACAAAATCTAAAACTTTTAAACATAAACTAAAATAAATACTTAAACTCAATTTAGAGGGATGGTGGGGGAGTGATGTAGTTGGTGCCTTTCATTCCTAGCCTTTTCAAAATTGCCCTCAAGAAGCGAGCAATTCGACGGAGTTCACACTCCAAGTATGCGCGGTCTTCACCCAGCCCATGAAAAAGGCAGTCAAAATTTTTCCTGAAGAGAGGGAGATCGTAGTGCTATGGGAGAACCCTTCTGATCGGAAGTAGGGGTATCCTTCTCAGAGGCATGATATTTTTTGGTGAATAGAAGAGGGTTTTCAAAATTTTTGATTTTGGTAGAAGTGTATCATTACGTAGAAATTATCATTGTAAATATAGACTCATAGAAGGTGTCGTTTCATATTTCCAATCAATATCAGTTGACACGTGTGAGAATAGAAAAGATTTAACTTACGTATACCAATGTTTTTTTATGTGAATAGATGTTTTTGTGGCTTTTAAGTAATTGAGAACATAAAATGAGGTTCAATGAGTCAATTGGAGAGATACGACGGTAAAAAGACCCTCATAACGTGTTTGATGAGTAATCATATAACCATTAATAATTATTTAATAGACTGTGTAAAAGATATATCATAGATTGATGTTGTCTACCATAAATAAAGCATATAGTCGATTACAACTGAATGTTAAATTCTACATAAATGCACATTTCTCCCCAAAACAGTGGTTTTAAAACAAAAAAAAGCCTATCTAACATTTGTTGGTCATGCTACATGTGGTTCTTTTGTCCCCGAATTTCTTGCATATTGAACACTTATTCTTCCTTTTGGACTTGAATGTTTCACCAATGCCCTTAACGTGTTTGACTTTCTTCCTTCCGAATTTGTGATCGTAGGGGGTGGAAAAATCTTGGTGTGTTGTAATTCTTGTGGCACAGTCCATTCGAACTCTAGAGGGACAACGTTAATAACTTTGGAGTATGAGAGGAGGTAAGTTTCAACTTTATAAATCGATGAGGAGTACTGATAGATAGAATTACCATAACCTTCACCATCGTCATACTTTCTCGCAACGCGGCCATAGTATGGTCGCACGCCAGTTTCACCAAGTCATATTTCCTGAAAGAAAACTCCTCTCCAAGAGATTGACTGTGACAGTAACACCATTGCCGAACACGGAGAATTAGTCAAGATCATCGTTCACATTAGTCACATACATGGAATTGCTCGCACTCTTATTTTCCCTTAGGATCTTTTTGGCACAAGGCACAAATTTATTGTTTGAACTGCCCACGAATGCATACCACTCCCTAAACTTTTCACCAAATTTTTTAGCAATCAAATTAAATATGTATGACAAGGGGTAATCTCATTCATCCATCAACACTGAGTTCAGCAACTTGACAATGTTTGTTGTCATCACATCCTACCTATTATCTGGAAAGTGCACTCTACTCTATTTCCCAAAACCAAGAATATTTTCAAAATGTTCACAAAATGTTCGCTAAATTCATTAAAAGAATAAGCCTTTACCTCAGCATAGAATAGATAAAAATAATCTCCATAGTATTGATTTGCACAAAGATTTTCATTGAGGTGATTTATGCAAAGTCCATGATGCGCACGACTATAAACATGGGAGAAGGCATTGAAAATGCTAATGTGCCTACATAGATCATGTTCATCTTCTACTCTAGACTTCAACTTATTGAATAAAAAGGTCCAAGAAGCATCACTCTCTTTATCCGCAACACAAAAGGCAATTGGAAAGATACGGTTTTCGGTGTCCTGTGCAATGAAACTCAGCAACACACCCCCATACTTGACAAACAAATGTGTGCCAACGATGGCAATTACCTTTCTCATATGGGCATATCCCCGTATGAAAGCTCCAAATGCTAAAAAGTAGTACACGAATGATCCATCCATCCCTTTAACCATGATAGAGTACAAGAATTGGGATTCAATAACTCCACCATGTGGGAAAAAGTAAAAAACAAGCATATTTGTGCTCCGCTGTCCCACAAATGATGTTCTTTACAATTACACTTCCTTTCCAACACATCCAACAGCTTGCATTGCAATGCATCTCCTTAAACACAATCCTTTGAATTTCTCTTTTGCTAGACCCTTACCATCACAAATATAATTTACGCATAGTGAAGCAATGATTTTGGATGAGATTTTTTATGCCTTCTTGTGGTGTGTTCAATACCGCACGTGTAGAACCCAACATACTTGTATATGCAAAATTTGTTCGAGGATTCATACTTCTTTGCCTTCAACAACTAGCGGCAACCCCGAGATACATATTTCACCTTCAATAATTTGGTGTAGCTCTTATCCATAATATAATTAAAAGACTGCCTCACCGATGCTCCATCTAGTAGCATTTTTAGCTTATTTTTTGGTAATGTTTTTATCAAAATAGAAATTAGTTTCATCAACGAAGGAATGACTTAGTTATCCCGTTCCATAATCTTATTCCACATCTTAGAGTCTGATGAATTGTATTTCGTAACCATAGAATTATCTTCCATTTTAATTAGATGGACACTATCATTTTCATAATTATTCAAATCATCGTCGACTACCGGCCACAAAGGTAGGGGTGGTGATGAATTCAACAGTTCTTCAAAGGGTCTCTCAAATGCATTTATCCTTAAAATAGGCCTAAAGCCATCTGCATCAACATTCATCTTGTACAACGACACACGTTTATCATTATTTATGATCGTAGAAGGCACCTTTTCCCTCAAATGCATTAGATAACTATCACTACGTCGCTCCACGTGTAATGTAGATCCTCGCTCTTTATTATGTTTGCAACCAAGTCATCATATGAACCATTGCAGTGAACCACAATGGGTAGTGTCACCTTAGTAAAATATTTCCATTTCCAACGTTCGGGAGTCTCCTCATATTCTCCCATGAAATAACCAAAAATTAGAATAAATTTTGCAATAAACATTTTAGAATTAAGCTTTGATCGATGTTCGATTATGCTTATGGTATATGTCAAGATATATGCACGGTCGATGACTGATCGACGATTGCAAAAATATCCATATTAAAATTATAAAATTGCAAATATTGCTTCTAATCAACGATCGTTGGATTTATAGAATAAAAAAATAAAGTTGGAGTCGCTTGAGCTACTATAATGTACTTTCTAAAGAGGTTTTGAGTAATGTGAGTGATTTGAAAGCTTTTTAACAATGGTGAAAAATATGTTTAAGAAGATAAGAAAATAAATGGGATAACAATGGATGCATGGACAAGATTATAATGTTTGTGGACTGATTTTAAGATGATCACTAAAAAATAACACCAGAATCATGCCTGAATCGAAGATTTTTAGAGGAAAGCAAAAGCTTCTATTTTAAGCTTTTGGAGTTTTTTTTTTAATTATTTTTGGAAACCCAAGATATTTTGTATATAATTGTGGGTGAAGGAGTGGGTTAAAGTGTATTGTTAAAAACCTTATGGGTGGATTTTTTAACTTAAAAAAATTGAATGATGACATGCAATAAAGTAGGTATTTGGCAAATTTTTCAAGACTTGTTTCTAAATGGCAAAATAAGTTTTGAAAGTAGGGTATTTGACAACTTAGCCCATATTTTTGTTTGGAAGCGATTTAAGTTTCTCAAAAAGGTTAGACATTTGGGCTCAGTGGTGAAATTAGGTGGATTGTGTTATAGGAAGAATTGACATTGTGGACACTTTTAAAATTTATTTTGTCAAATACATGTTAAAATTTTATCATTTAATTTTTAGGTTTATGATCCAAGAAGTAGGAAAAGTAGGGTCCACATGTGGGCCCAGGGGATTTAATAAACTACACTTAACACCCTACACTTCTTTCAATATTAAACAAAATCCCTCCTCTCTCTTCTCATCACTCCCCCTCTTTCTTCTAATCCCCCAAAAAACTCCCATACTCCATTTTTGTTCCATCTTCTTCTCCAATAACAAAGGTCTTCATTTTTGGTACTAAGGTAAGTTAAAATTAGGTTCCTCTTATTTCTAGATTTATTTTACTGTATTTTATTTTTTATCTATTTTGTAGTGAATTCTAGTATAGGAGTTTTTTTCGAAAAGGTTGGGAAAAATGAAGAAGAATTAGTGAAAACAGATGAAGAAGAAGCAGACGAAGAAGAAGAATCTGAGAAAAAAATATGAAGAACAAAAAGAATAAAAAGAAGAAATAGTCAAAGAAGAGGCAGAATAAGACAATAAAAAGGAGAAAGAAGAAGGGAAAAACGGGGAAGAAAAAGAAGATGTTCATGATGTGGTGATGGATAATCAACGATAACATTTGTATTGATGATAAAAAAGACATTTGAATGGTAATGCAGTAAAAATTTTAGGCAATTTTCTTATTTGGAAAACAAAATCGTTGGATGATATAATTTTTTATTTTATGAAAGTTCTTTGAATTCTATAGTGAAACTATTTTTATGAAAACGTGTTGTTGCATAAAATTTGAATATGCATTGTATTATCATAGATGATACAATGTATGGTTAACATCACAGAATGCATTTTAAAGCTTTCATATATTGCTAGCATAGTCGATTATTACCAGGTGAGTCAATTTTAAGTTGATGTATAGTTTGATTGACTATGAATAACAGTATTAACATTCTAGTAAAATAGAAATATTCTATTTATTCAATCCCGCTACATCTATGTTACACCTTTTCAAACAACGAATATTAGCATCATACCACATAACATCATTTTTAGACCATTCTCCCTTTCTTCAGGCAAAATCAACTTTTATTTTAGTTGACCCCTCTCTGTTTGGATGTCTTGTAGTAATACTTACAAGTAATCCTTCTGCTCTTCGGCTTTTTTAAACAATGTGACGAAAAAATTTCTATTTTCTTCATATTATCGGAGACTTGTAGTAGATTAAACTTTACAACACCATGAAAATTTGATGCCTCGAATCTCAGATTCAACATTGATGGAATGCTTGAGGGTGATACCCTATCAATATATTTAAAATACGAGCATGTACCATTATCCTAAAAAAACTAATAGTTAGATAGTGATTTACTTAATTTTAAAAAAAATCATACATGATTCACCTTCATAACTGAAAAATTATAAAATTTACGATCTGAATTTGAGTCTGTACATGACGTCCTCGAGACAGTCACATTTTCGCAATGACAAATTATAGTCTTTTCTTGAATTGAATGTTTGAGATTCTTGAGAAATTGTAGAATTTTAAAATAAAAATAACGTGAAGGAATTAATGAGGGGTGAAAGACTTTATATATGGAGTAAAAATATTATTACTATTTAAGAAGTAAATAATTAGTCATTTGTCATTGTTGAAATAGAAACTATATTTTTTGAACTATTAGAGACACTTAATAGACTGCCATCGATTTTGGCCTATGTTAATCCTCGATCAGACATATAAGTCTACCGTAGACACGATTAATTGAGGGACTCTCAGTAGCATGTTGTTTTAAAAGAAATAATTAAATAAAAAATAAAAATTTATGAAAATTTACACATATAAAGGAGTTTAAATAAGTCACGTGATCATGTTAGAGTCCACTCAAATTGAGGGTGTTGATTGAAGGGGTGTGTGGATGGGTAGCGGTTGAACAAACAACATTCTTAAAAAAAAAACTTATACTTTGAGGGTCTATCGATTCATATAATCTTCCATAGACGTATAAGTTTGGTCGATTATCGATAATTGTACAGATCGATGGTGGACCTATTGTCAATCTACATGGTTATAGACACTTATGAGCATGTTCTTTTACAAAATAATTAAATAAAAAATAATTATATTATAAAATTTTACACTTATTAAAGAGTATAATCAAGTCACATAATCATGTAGTAGTCCACACAAATTAGGGGTGGCAATCGAAGGAGTATGTTGATGGGTAATGGTTGAACAAACCATATCCCCAGAGTAATGTTTGTCAAAGCACAACTATGTTGTGAGGATGTTGATTTTTCAACCACTACCCATCCTCATACCCCTTTGATCACCACCCTAAATTTGTGTGGACTATTACATGATCATGTATCTTGTTTAAACTCATTGATAAGTGTAAAATCCCACAATATAGTTATCTTTTATTTAATTATTCTCTTTTAAATAACACGCGCTACTGAGGTTCCAACAATTCATCTGATCTAGAATAGACGTATAGGTTTATCGGTTATTGACAGTTATCAACATCGATTGTAGACTCAATAGTTCAATGTGAATGGTTGTAGACCTTCACTAGCATGTTGTTTAAAGGAAAATAATTAAGGAATAAATAAATAAAGTGTGAAAATTTACACATATGGAGGAGTATTAAAAAGTCACATGATCATGTTAGAGTCCTCACAAATTGGGGATAGTGATAGAAGAGGTGTGTAGGTGGATAACAGTTGAACAATAAACATCCTCCAAACATACTTGTGTTTTGACAAACATTAGTCTGGGGACGTTATTTGTGCAACCACTACTCATTCATACACCCCTTGATCACTATCCCCAATTTGTGTGGAGTATTACACGATCATATGACTTGTTTAAACTCCTTCATAGGTGTAAAATCTCATAATTTATTTATTTTTTATTTAATTATTTCCTTTTAAACAATATGCTGTGAGGAGTTTAAAACCATGTATATAGAACTCGGGGTTTACCATTGATCTTGATAACTATCAATAATCGACCAAACTTATATGTCTACGATAGATCATTTGAATCGATAGACCCTCAAAGACCAAGTATGTTTAGAGAATGTTGTTTTTTCAACCACAACCCTCCCATATACCCCTTCAATCACCACCCCTAATTGTTGATCAATTTTCATAATTTAGTTTTTTTAATTTAATTATTTTCTTTTAAACTATATGATACTGATGGTTCATTGATTCATCTGATCTACTATCGACCTATATGTATGGTCAATAATTGACAGGGGCCAAGTTCGATAGAAGGCCCTGCAATAGTAACTGGTCACTCGTGGATCGAAAGTGTTGTCTATGATAGACTATATATGTGTAACACCCTGAAATCTCATTCTGAGACGTCACATGGTTCTTAAGGCTACAAGTATCCCTAAGGTAACCCTTTGAGCCTGCTACTTCTTCTAGCCCTTGCTTTAAAATAATCTAGTCAAGAGTAAATGCAGTTTCATATCAAAACTAACATGAATAAATGATAGATACTGTCTGAACAATGAATATTAATAGTCTTTACACAAACACGTAGTCCAATAAGCCTCTACTACTAACAAAGAACTAGAAAGCCATTGGGATAGACGCCCAACTGACTCGAACTGAACTGAAAAGCGATAGTCTATATACTAAAATAAAACTAAAAGTCTGAAGAAGCAGGCCCTCGAATCATGAGGACTCACCACTATGAGAGTGTAGATAAAGATGCTCGAACTACTCACACTGCAGATACTGAGCACCTGAATCTACATTATAAGACAATGTAGCACCTAGACGTATATGTGGATCAGTACTTTGAGGATATAGTGAGTATATGGGAGTGAATTCAATAAGTAAACAATATCATCAATCTTTAAAGAAAACATGCATGTTGATATAAATGACTCACATAGCTTGAGTAAAAGCTGAAATCTGAATCTCATAAATCATGTATAATGAATCATATAGTACAAATCTCGTGAGTCATTATATTCACTTCTAAAATCTATATTCTCCATCTTATTCTCAAAACTTATAAGCAAGAGGAATCTTAGAACAATAGCTTTCAAAACTTATATATTTATCTTATGGAGAACAATTGACTTCTTTAAAATTGGGAGGTTATAGGACTTTGGGACTTAGGGACTTTGGAGTTGGGAGATCGTGGGAGTTTCTTCTAACCGACATAAACCATGTGAGCTGACATAGAGTCCAACGTCTTGCTCATGTTAGGGGAGATCTGCTCTATCATTGCCATCAGAATAGAACCTTTAACTTTAGTGATCACTATCTTAACCCACTTAGGGTAAATCAGAAACCTACAGTGGCTCGTAGTTCTGGGGCATGAGACCTTGGAATCATACCCACTAGGTGCTAAATACTACTCCCATACTTATTGCTTAGAACTTTAGGAAATCCACCTTAAAATAGCATAAAGTTTTAAAATTAAAATTGATTATTCTTCTCTTTGCTTTATATCATAACCTGAATAAATAATGTGGATTCCTATCTTAGCTTAGTTCAAATGATCAACTTTCTTCATCAAAAACTAAAAATAGCTATTCATGGAATGCTTAAATCATGATCATTCTTGATGTTCAACATACATACTAGGGCTTAATGGGCCATGCTTCAATTTCATATCAAACACCATAAAAATTCATACTTTATAACACAATCACTCATAATGCAGCTTAAAATCTGGAAATTTTATCAATAGGCGTAAAAATTTAAATCAAATCATATAATTCAACTTTTAAACCATGGGAAATCATATAATCTTTCAAATAATGGTAATGGGTATAAAATCTAACTTGATTTTATGGAAATCATAGTAAAATCTAGAAATTTAAAACTTTAAAAAAATTTTAGGCATAAGAACGGATGAATTGTTCTTGTTAAAACCTCACATACCTTAGATTGATAAACTTGGATGAACAACTTGCTTTTGAGATGTTATTGAAACTCTTGAATGAGGGTTCTTGAAATTCTTACACTAAGAACTTGGAATCTTGACTCAATTTGGAGAATTGATGGAGAAATCTTGAGTTTCTTGGAGGAGAAGTATGATGAACTAGGGTTTTTGTTTTGACGAGAATGAGGATTAGGGAATAAAGTGCTTTGTTATGTAATTGATTTTATGTTTTTGGAAGGATTAGGGTAGGGTAATTGACCAAAATACCTCCTTTAACTCTTAAAGAACTGGAAAATAAAATATTTATGAACTGAGTGGCCATCGCGATGCGCCACTATCGCGGTGGCTCATTGGAAATCGACCATCGTGAACTGGGCAGGCTCTGCGAATTTAAAAACTGGCGAATTTGGGTCCTCCCTGACATGGCACCATTTCGGAGTCCCATTGGAATGTTACAATTGTTATATAAACCCTCTCTGTGGTGCGCTAAACACCATAATGACAGTGTTTTATGACTAGAACTTAAATTAACCATAACTTCTTGTCCGGTTATCGAATTTAGGCAAATATTATATCGTTGGAAAGCTAATTCAATTTTCCACATGATAAGAAGTTAAAATTAGGAAAATTATATATGATTTAAACATTACTCACTTTGGAAATTATCCCTTAACCTTCTAGAGATGATATTAGGCTTAAAGAAAGTTCGGAGTATTACAATATGCGATCAGTATTTTCAAATAGTTAACTCTTTGTATATTTTATCAAGGTAGTTAACTGTTATATTGATAAATTAAGAAATATGAATTTAAAAAGTTGGCAGTGCAAAACAAAGAATAATTATAAATAAGAAGTTTAACCTATATAAAAACAAAAATCACAAAGAAGAGGGCAAAGATAATTAACAAACTTAAATCATTATATTAATATTGTTCATTGAAAATGCATACATTTTATCAATACCAAACCAGCAGAAAGGGCTACAAGAAGAAGCTTTCTTCTAACAAAAATCCTAACTAAGAAAGTTTCTTCTGCAATGAACAAAAATAAAAGCTAAAACTACTAAAGTAGGGAGATGGTAGGAGGGTAATATAGTCGCTGGCTTTTAGACCAATCCTATATAGAATTCCCAGTATAAAACGATCGATCCGGCGTAGTTCACATTCAAGATAAATGTGGTCCTGAGCCAGCCCATAGAACAAGCGATCGAGGTCATTGCAAAGGAGAAGAACGTCGTAGTGGCAATGGGTACTCATTCTTTTATGTAAAAGAGATAAAAAAAATGGAAAATGTCACTTTAGTAAAAGTTTTCAATTCAAACGTTTCGGAGTCTCCTCCTATTCTCCCATAAAATCACCAAAAATAAGAACAACCTCTGCAATAAACATCCTAGAAGTACACTAAAGTCGATCATAGATTCTACTAGTGTTATATGATTATTCTTACAAAATAGTGAAAGTAAAAAAATTATTTCTTATCAACGATCATCGGATTTATGGAATAGAGAAACAAAGTTGGAGTCACCTGAGTTACGGTAGTGTACATTTTAAAAAGGTTTTGCATAATTTGAGTGATTTGGAATCTTTATAACAATGGTGAAAAGTGTGTTTGAGAATATAACAAAAAAATGGGGTAACAATGGATGCAATGAACAATATTATGATGTTTGTGAACTGATTTTGAGCTGATCGATGAAAAAAATCACCAGAATAGTGCTTGTAATGGAAAATTTTGGAGGGAAACGAGAGCTTTTATTTTAAGCTTTTAAAAAAGTTTTAAATTATTTTTGAAAAGATATTTTTAATATAATTATGGATGAAGGAGGAGGGCTAAAGTGTATTATTAGAAACTTGTGTGCTAGATTTGTTAACTTGAAAAGAAAAAATGATGACATCATATTTAGTGGGTATTTGGAAAATTTTTCAAGACTTGTGTCTAAATGGCAAATAAATTTTTTAAAAAGGGTATTTGGCAACTTAGCCATACTCTCATCGTGTGGCTGAATTTGTTTTTTATCTCTCATAAAAAAAAGTCTTTTGAACTCTAATTTTTTTCTTTTTTTAATATATAGAATAAGTACATTTTTGCTTCTCTATATGTTGAGTATTTTTACATTTTCTATTTTTATTAGTTCAACTGCACGTGCCTCGCATGTGTAATATTTGATTTAAATTAAAGTAAATTTTATCTTTTGCGGAGATTTTTAATAAAGTGTAAAAAAATTCAAATCATTTTTCAAAGATCCTTCACACTATAATATAATAATATAAACATAAAATATATATTTTTGTGTAGACACATATATATTTTATCACCAAAAGTTTCAAGTGGTTGATGTTTAAAAATTCAAAGCTCCTTCACACTTTAATATAATAATGTAACATAAACATATATTTTAGTGTAAACACATATATATTTTATCACCAAAAGTTTCAAG
The DNA here is from genome assembly GCA_030864225.1 of Capsicum baccatum var. pendulum. Classification (NCBI taxonomy): domain Eukaryota; kingdom Viridiplantae; phylum Streptophyta; class Magnoliopsida; order Solanales; family Solanaceae; genus Capsicum; species Capsicum baccatum. Next base: position 47,126,667 of record CM061554.1, read on the forward strand.
TGGTCTATGGATCATTACTTTTGTGTTTCTCATGTAGTACCTCTTTCCCTTGCTGACATAGGCTAAGATAGACACATTAATTTGAACCATAGTTGTTGTACAATTATTTTTCTTTTTTTTATTTCTATACTTAAAATCTTTCCTTGTTTTTAAAATCAAATCTTTACAAAATTGTTGATACCATTCTTATTATGTACTTAAAGCTTTTAAAAATTTGATACTTCTTAAATTTTTCATATTATAACGCTTTTAATTTATTTCTAGATTTTTTAAATCTTCTTAAAATCAAATTTAGTTAATTTACAATTATTAAACTATTGGAAAAAGTATTAATTGTCATTAATTCTGACGACTTCTAATAAGAAACGGTTTGATGATAAATATATTTAATTAATTTTTAAGTCTTAAATATTAGAAAATAATAGTGAAAGGATGATTTGTCTAAAGTAAAAGACTTTTAATGAAAGACAAAAATTTCAAACAACATTTCCCCTTCATACTTTTAATATATTATAGATTATAAATTATAGATTATAGATTATAGATTATAGATATAGATGTAGATACAGCTATAGATTATAGATTATAGATATTGATTTGTCTCTCAGCTTCAATTTTTATTTCTTTTTGTTATTTTTCTTGATTTTTAATTTTTCTAATTTTTTCCTTTTTCATATTTTAGTTCGTTTGTCTCAATTTTTATTTTTTTATCTTTTTATTTTCTTCTCAAACATTATTTATTTTTTATTTCTCAATTTTTAAAATTCATTTGTGTTAATCACTATTTTTTTATTTATTATTTCTATCTGTTCTCTTTATTTTTTATTTCTTTTCTTCATTTCTCTCAAACTTTACTTTTATTTTTTCTTATTATTTTTGTTTTCTCAATTTTTATTTTTTCCTTTTTGTGTGTTTTTAATTCTTCTCTTTTTTCTTCTTTCTTTTTCTTAACTTATATTTTTTTTTTCTTCTCTTTCTTTTTTTTTTCTCAATTTTTATTTTTTTCTTCTCTTTTTTTATTTTTCTCAACTTCTATTATACTTTGTTAGTGAATGGAAAGTTGGATAATAGATGACTTTTTTGCATATTGTAATAAATTTTTTTGGTTTGTTTATTAAACAATTACAAGTTTCTTAAATTTTTTTAAATAAATATGATATGGGTAAATGGTAATTAAATAAAAAATAGATGTAAATTACTTGTAAAGAAGAAAACGAGAATGAAAGAGCAATAGTGAATTAAACCTTAATGTCAAAAGGGGATCAAAAGAACAATTTCAGTCAAGGAATCTAACATATGGATCATTTTAGATCCGAAAGGATCTTTACGAGAAAGTGAAGAGAAAAAAGAAAAAGACTGTGATAACCCTAAAGATGTGAGAAAAAAAAGATGAGAGACGAATAAAATAAATTTAAGACGGCAGGAGTGATGAGATAATTCTAATTTATGGATGCACTACCCTTAATATTAAAAAACTAAACAAAGTGTATTTATTCAAATTCATATTTTCAAAGCATAATTAATAAGTCTAATTTGGTAAAATAAACCCCTAACCAATATTTTCTTAATGAGTGTGCCAAGTCAATAGAGGCCAACTACTATGAAATGGAGGAAGTATTAGGGGTTTCAGTATTCATTAATTAATATTCATTAATAATTTGAGGGGCACGAGAAAGAAAATAGGTGATATTAAAAAGATAAGACGAGACTACTCAATAAGATTTTTGAGTTATCCAAGAAATATTTTTTACCGCCTTAGTAGTACTACTTTATCTACTCGGACAGAAGCTTTCTTTAAAATTAAAAGGAAAAAAATTTCAAACAAATATGTCGTCTGTTGCAATAGATATAAATATCTAGTTGAAAAATCTCAACAACTCAGTCATCTGTGACAAAGATGCAAATATCCATTTGATAACTAAATTAGATATGTCATCATTCACAATAGATATCAATATTTGTATGAAAATTTCCAACAGCTCAGTCATCTGTCAAAACAGATACAAATGTCTATTTGATAATTAAATCAGATATGCCATCTGTTGGAACAAATATGATTATCTTTTTGAAAATATCCAACAACTCAGTCGTTTGTTGCAACAAATTTCATTGCAATTAATTTAGGTGGAACTAGGGATGAATGAATGAGATTACAGGGTTAACAACAACTTCAATTGAGTCATTCCATTTGTATGGTGTTGGTATTACATTCATCCCGACCCGAGTCGTCGATCGATCACTCTGAGTTGAAATGAGTTCTCATTAACTTAATATTATGATTAATAGTACCTAACTTGATTTAGGTGGAACTAAGGATGAATAAATGAGCTTATAGGGTCAACAACAACTTCAATTGAGTCATTGCATATGTATGGTGTTGGAATTGCATTCATCCTGACCCGAGTCGTCGATAGATCACTCTGAGTTGAAATGAGTTCTCATTAACTTAATGTTTAGAATAACAGTACCTAAATTAATTTAGGTGGAATTATTGATGAATGAATGAGCTCACAGGGTCAACAACAACTTCAATTTAGTCATTGCACTTGCATGGTGTTGGTATTGCGTTCATCTTGGCTTGAGTCATCGATCGATCACTCTGAGTTGGAATGAGTTCTCATTAACTTAATGTTAATATTAATAGTACCTAAATTGATTTAGGTGTAACTAGGGGTGAATGAATAATCTTACAGGGTCAACAATAACTTCAATTGAGTCGTTACATTTGCATGGTGTTGGTACTGCATTCATTCCGACCCAAGTCATCAATCAATCACTCTGAGTTGAAATGAGTTAAGATTAATAGTACCAAAATTAATTTAGGTGAAACTAGGGATGAATGAATAAGCTCACAGGGTCAACAACAACTTCAATTGAGTCGTTGTATTTGTATGGTGTTGGTATTGCATTCATCCCGACCTGAGTCATCAATTGATCACTCTGAGTTGAAATGAGTTCTTATTAACTTAATGTTAAGATTAATAGTACCTAAATTTATTTAGGTAGAACCAACAACAACTTCAATTGAGTCATTGAATTTGCATAGTGTTGGTATTACGTTTATCCCAGCCCGAGTCGTCAATCGATCACTCTGAGTTGAAATGAGTTCTCATTAACTTAATATTTTAAAAAATATACCTTTTGAAATTTTAAAAATTAATTAAGATCAATTCAAACCAAGTTAACAATTTTAAAACTTATCGTTCTTTTCCAAAATTACAAATCAACCCATACAAATCATCTATTTGTGGAAATTTTTTTTCTCATTTCAAATCTCAAGTTCTTGTTCCTCTTTCTCTCTCTTTCTCTCTCTCTCTCTCTCTCTCTTAATAATACAAATAACAACTACTCAAAATATTGCTCAACCCTTCAAAACAGATCAATTTTCTTTCTATTTTGCGACCATATAGTTGATATTTTAGTCTTTATTCTCGCTTGTATCTGTTGTATTCTCTGTCTTCATAGGTAACAAAGTTTGAGAAGAGTTTTACATTTGTAATTTATTCTAAAAATTAGGGATTTTTTGTTAATGATGAAAAAGAAGACTTTTAGTTGTATTATCTTCGAGAATGGGTTAACAATTTTGTACTTTGACGCTAAAAAAGTAGGAAGCACCCAATAAAACCCTAGTTTTTGTCTTTGTGTTTTTTTGACTATCATGGTATTATTGGATGATATTTGTGGTATTGTTGGTGGCAGTTGTTGGTAGTGTAGGAATTTGTGTTTTTGGTGGTAGCGTCAGTGGTGTTGGTGTTGGTATTGGTGGTATTGGTGGTGGTATTGGTGGCATTGGTGGTGATATTGGTTGTGGTGGTGGTGGTCCATCTATTGCAATAGGTGGAAGATCTGTTGGGAGATATAAATAGGTCTTCAAATAGATTCTCTATCTATTCCAACTGATGGATTATCCATTGGAGTATTTTTTTTAATGGGGCATAGAATAATTTATTAAAATTTGTCTTACCTTTTTTAAAAAAATTATGCAGACATCAAATGCAATATATTTTTTATTTTTCTATTATTTGTTGTTAAAAGATGCCTCCCAAAGAAAAGAAACTGAGAGTGGAGAAAGTGGATCAACTTCTAATCACCATTCAAAAAAGGCTAGAGTACAAATAGATTTGGAGGAACTTCCAGAACAATCTCAGTAAGGGAAAAATGAAGTTGAGGAAAATGATAAATCCTTCTCACTAATGGGGCGTGAAAAAATATTGAAATCCCAGCATGATTCTATCAAAATCATTAGTATTAACAAGTTTTGAGTTACGATGTCGATGAATAGCCCTAACGCAGTATTTTTGTGATCTTGTACTTAAATATCAGTTGGGGAAACCTTTTGACGAACTTAGGAGTATTATGAAGAATGAAAACATAGATAGAATTTTTAAGAAGAGCTACTTTGCATACTTTCTTGAGCTGTCTGAGGACCACACTCTCCATTTCCCAATGAGCATGGTATATGGCCTTCTCAAGCACAGGATCAAGTATGCGGGGTATGATAAAGATTTGAAGGAGGGCAGAAAAAAGATGGACGAAGTTTGGATCAACTACTGTGGCATGCTAGTTTATTTTGGATTGAAAGAGTTTACCATAGTGACGGGCTTGAGATGCGATCGTCCAGAAGAACCTCTCATCAAGGAAACACCACACAAAAGGTCCAACAAACGCAAGGGAAAAAAGGATGGGTTGTTGGGCATTGTTGGACCTAGCTACAAAAGGGAGCATTTGACGGCGAATCTCAAGAAAAAAAAAGTACCAAAGCACTACAAGGAGAAATTGTGCTTAGTTTGGTTTGTCCATTCCCTTTTATTGGCAAGAGATTTCATAAAAGTCATAGAACATGATTTGTTGGCACTTGCTGATGATTTTGGGAAATTCAATGATTATCCCTGGGCATATGACAGCTACTACTTGACTATCGAATATTTACTGACAAAGCTATCCCCAAAGACGATCACATTATACATCTTTCCTTGGGCTTTCATGGTAAAATTGATCACTATTTTTACTCATCCATTAATTTATATTGAATATAGTTACTATGAATTTTTTCTACTTGCTTCCTGTTTACATTTTTTAAGCTTGGGCATGTGAAGCCATTCCTCCCCACCGAAAGCAGTTCAAGGATTAACCGGATAAGGTTTCTCATCCAAGGATCCTTAGGTGGTTGGCTGGAACAAAGAGCAACAAATAATATATTAAGGAGGCTGATCTCTTTAACCCTATAAATGATGCAGTACATCTTCTTTCAACTAAAATAATTTTCCTCTAAGAAAGATATTGAAATAAATGTTCCATCTATTACGATAGATGGGCCGTCTGTTGTAACAGATTACCCATCAACTGCAACTGGTGCAACAGATGGGTAATCTATTGTGACAGATGATCCATATTTTGCAACAAATTAACCATCTGTTGCTTTGGTTCTTTGAACCAAACTCAATAGATTACCCATCTGATATAAATTATGCAACAGATGTGTAATCTGATACAACATATTGTCAATCTTTTGTGACTTACAGATCAGCTATTATGGCAGCTAGATCATCTATTGCATAAATGAGTTATGTTAATATCTATGTAACCCAACAGACTAAAAATTATTGTTATATAATTTAAATGACTCCTGTCTTTGCATCCTTGGATCGTGCCTACCGTTGATGAGCTGGGGATGACTTCTTTTCTTACTTTGGGTCTTGTTGATACAAAAGAAGACCCAATGGTGGAGTTAATAAATAAGTAATTGGATAGATAAACATCCATAAGAAGAGTAGTTAGTAAAGGTCAGCCTAATGTTGAAGCTCTTCACGACCAACGTTAAACTAAAACAAATCCGGGTGCTTCTTCTGGAGGTGTTGCTGGTGGAGTTGTTTATGATGGTGGCAACCATCCTGATGCTGTTGCCACTGCCAATCGTGATTATAAGCATGTTGGTGCTTCATAAAAAATAAATACTTTTGAAAACACCCCTTGCATAGGTCTCTCTCACCCCTACTCCGATCCTTCCCACCCTTATAGTGGTCCTTCTCACCCCTCTTCACCCTTATATGATCATTGAAAATACAAAGTATGCAAGAAAAGAGAGGCTAAGATCCTTTAAAAGCTAGAGGCTATTGCTAAAGCTGTGAAGGTGTTGAAATCCAGGAGGGGTGTCATACCATCCAATGAGGTGAGGGAGCCATGCACTCCTACAGTGGCAGTTAGGAGAAAGAGAAGAAAAATTAGACAAATTCTCTCCATTCTGAAAATAATAAAAATTGTAACTCCTCCCACTCCAAGATTTGTTGAAGTTTAGGAGCCGCTGAAGAAGTTGAACATATTCATGGTACTTAACATGGAGAATAAGATGGAACTTCAAGAAATCATGAATGGCAGAACGAAGGTTCGAAAAGAATGCACCATGCATTCATTTACCGCCAAAGACTTCACGAATATGAAAAATATATATGAAAGGTAAGAGGACAATGTTAGTTTAATTTTGATAACCTACCTTATAATTTACTCCATGAAGAAGAATCTATGCAGCAGATGTGTAATCTGTTGCAACAACTTGGTATTCTGTTGCAACATAATATATATCTATTGCATAAGTTGCATTGCCTGGGTAATTTGTGAACTGATTCAGAGAACCCTCTGCATTGGATTCTTTCCACTGTGTTTTTATTCTTTATAATTACTAACCTATTTAAAAATTGTCTTCTTATACCACAGTATGTTGATGAAATTATCTTCCTCATGAAGGGTAGGCAATTAGCATACCCGGATGCTTATGATGCTGCCGATAGGATAATAGACCTCAACTTATCTAATAATTTCAAGGATAGGTACGCTGATCTCCCTAAGCTAGTTGATTCCAGTGGCCTGGTATTTGGTTAGTTTTTACGTTCCAATGGGATGAAGAAATGATTAAATATGTTAGAAGGAAAAGGCCATATCCATACGAAAAGAGCTGGACCAAGGCAAAAAGAATCCTTGCATTCATGAATGTGGAAGTCAAATATTTTCTTGCTATTGAGATACTACTCTACGAGGGAAAGATTAAGGTTTATGACTGCAACTTACCTGTCTTTAGTGAGGACATGTTTTTAGCCCACATACAGCCACTCTTGAAGTTGTTGTCAAAGTTATTGACGCTGAGTAAGTGATGGATCATTTGCCGGCTGAAGTCTTGGCAAAGGAATCAGGATTTTTGAAGGTCAAAATGAGAACATCTAGCTCCCAAAAACTAAAACTGGTGTAGTGTGTGGGCCGTACTCTCTTGCATACATTGAGTGCTTGCTGACCGACAAAGAAATGACTGGTATATGCGACGCCATTTTGGAAAAGATGCAATGGGTACGGGATTATGGGGTACTAACTAAATGGTTGGATCCCATGTATAAAGAAGAATATGTACAAAGACGGAGATGAACACAATAACAATTTTTCATTTCAAGCCACTTCACTTTACATGTAGTGGCAATAATTTTTATACTGACCAAGTTGAATTTTTATAATGCAACAGATAGTTTATCTATTGTAATAGATATAATACCTATTGTAATATATTGATTATCTATTGGGATAGGTTGGTCATCTGTTGCATTAATAGATGTTTCCCAGTCTGTCTATCGTAATATATATCCAATCTATTACAATATATAATCTATTTGTTGCAACTAATAGGTAATCTGTTAGAAAAAATCAAGAAAGTAGGAAGACCTGTTATATAATTTCCAGCAGATGACCTATCTGTTATATCTCATGTTGCAACGTATGTCTAAATCTATTTAATAAGATATGTCATCTGTTGCAACAAATGTATTATTTATTGCAATATTTGAATCTATTTAATAAGATATGTCATCTGTTGCAACAAATGTATTATTTATTGCAATATTTGAATCTAGTATTCCATTTCAATTAACATGGTCAAAACTAAGGATTAAATTATATTCATAGACAGTATAAAATAAGTTGAAGCCTTAGGAAATTACATGAAATAACTCAACAAATAAATGAAATGTAAAAAAGTTATTATGGGTACAAATGATCAACTCTACAAATAAATAAACAAGTTAAACCAAGAAGGATAAGTTATTACATTAATGGACTCAAGCTATAAATATCTACTCAATATGGATAAGTTGTTCTTCATTCGGTGCTGCGAAATTCCGCTTTGGTCATCGTGGATATTTAATATCACTTGCGTAAGGCTTCTGAGCTTTCACTTCTCCTTATTTCCATAAAAGAGAACAATCTATTTTGTGGAGTAATCTGGAATCAAGTCCATCATTTGGTACTTATAATCCATCGCTCAAATACTCGACGTACGCGGCAACAAAAAAACTGCAATCTTTGTATTTAAAAAAATAGATAATCCATATCTTGCCATTCATGCAAGCGTTCTAAAATTTGTGAAATAAAACTAAATCATGACACTTAAACTTATAGGATACCAATGGTTTGTTGAGAAATTCCATTAACATATTGTACATCAAATGAATTACCTATTTTATCCCGGTATGCTTTAATCGTCGACCAATCATTACGAACCTTTTGGTCCAAAAATCTACTCATATCAAGGTAAGTAGGCAATATTTTGGTCAACTTTTGTATCTCAGACGACGTCCCAAAAAATCTCCTTCGCGAAATTGAGTCATAAACTCGGATGCGCCTCTCTTTTAGAACAACGACAACCAATACCCAATGGAATTCATCACTATAATTGATTAAGATGTACACTTCATTGATAAATGCCAAGGTAAGCTATATCGGATGCTAAAACCTTTGATGATGTTCATTAAGAATTCCTCATTTCGGGAAACTTCTAACTGTTGTTGATAATACCTATCGTAGGAATTATTGATGTAAACTTTGTACAAACAATTGCCTATCGTGTGTCTGTATTGTTCTTATGTTTGCAACTTAGCCTTATTTCGGAGGTAGTAAAAAATAACATCGATGTTCTGCACATATTATCAAATATTTTGAATTACGTGATGAAAAAATTAATACACAAATGCAATTAAATAAAATATTAATTAATAGTAATATGTATGTCATTTAAACCTTATCATTATGGAAAGTTTGGGACTGTGACATCAAATAGAACCAATTCTTCACTCTGGGATGTGCAACAACAAGGTCGAACATATTAAAATCAAGACTTGATTCGTTCACTGTGTAGTGTTCGTCATTTTGTTTTCTACATGATGATTTATGTGTTAATGTCACGTTCTTACAACAAGAATTGTATAAACCATATATTTAAAAATTGATTTATGTACCTGTTTGCATGATGCTTTAACAACCCATCGACAGTCCATTCTGAATAGTCGTTGATCAATTGTGTTAGTTTTTTTGGAGCCTCATCCGAGATGTTGAACCCTTCAAATGGGTAATTCTTTCTAATGTGATATCCACTTGGAAAGCCTAAAATTATCAATGCTAATTACATATATACAACAGATTATCCATCTGTTACAACAGATGAGCCTTATGTTGCGACAGATAGATCATCTGTTGGGACAAATTTGAATAGGTAAATTAGAGTAGTATGATAATTTCAAATAGATGACCTATCTGTTGCAACATAAGACTTATATGTTGCAACAGATAATGCATCTAATGCAATAGGTTAGATAATACTTACAATAGATGCTTATATCTGTTTGATAATTTACAATAGATGTATCAACTATTGAAATAGATATGTGGCTATTTGTCTATTGGAACAGATAATGTACATTCACCTTCTCCAGCTCATGTTGCTCTTCTATGGCCCTTACACACTGAACAATGGTGCAAAACAAAGATCGAGGCGTTGTAATTTTGCTTTTTTCGATGCTTGATGATGCCTTGTAAGTATCTTTCCTTCTCTTTGCCTCCTTTATCTCTAGTGGAGTGTATGGATATGAAATCCTCTCTAATAGAATGACACTCCTCTTAGATACTATTTTATTTACAGAAGCAGTTAGTGCATTAATAGCATTAATCACTCCATCGTATTTTGCCTTGTAGTCTTGACATTTGCATGCAGAACATTCGCTAGATGTGGAAAAATTTTGAGAAAAATTTGTACAACCAGTATGATCATAATCATAATGGATTTTTATTTCTTCTAATGGCTGTTGCTCTAAACAATTCCATTTTTATTCCATCAATGACCTTAGGGTTCGATAAAGTTTGCATAGACCGTAAAGTAAGAAAAAATGACATCTTCAACTCTCGGTTGGTCGGAACAAGCCACTGATGGACACTCTTAAATTATCAGTACATATATTAGAATGATGATGAAATCATTTAAAATAATCATTAATTAAAATGAAAAATTGATTAGAATTGAACTTACTGCTTCCTTCGGGGGGATAAAAAGATCAAGAAATTTTGTATTTTTATTAGTTTTGGCCGACAACCATCTCAGGATTCTTGGACAGGAAAATTCTTACTAGTAGTTCTCTTGTTGACTCAAATAAGGAATGGCTTCAAATGCCCAAGCCTATAACATAACACCAATAAATCAAAAGCATTATTAAATAAAAAACTGATGAATCATATCATGATAAAAGAAATATTTACCATAAAGGCCTATGGAAAGTCATATAAGTTGACTGTCATTGGTGGTAACAGAGTCAACCGATATTGGATAGTCATTTTGAAGATATAGCCCCAAGGATAACTGTTAAATTCCTTAAGATCCTTGGAGAGAATTATTAAATAGAGGCTTACGTTGTTGTTACCGTCTCTCGCCCAAAGAGTATTATGTACAAACAAAACCAAAAACAATGATTTCTTGTGCTTATTTGAGAGTCCTTTAACTTTCAATGTTTCTATCAAATTTTTATTTTTGAAGCTTGGACCAATAATAGACACCAGATAGTTTATGTGTTGGAACATATAAACAACCTGTTGCAAGAATGAGTAATCTATTGGAAATAGTAAAAATAGATTACTAATATATTGCACACCAATCTATTGGAAGGATTAGTAACCCGTTGGAAACCATAAAAACAGATCACTAATTTGTTGCACCAGGTACTTTATCTATTGCAATATATAACCAAACCATTGCAATGGATGAGTAATCCATTGAAAACCATATAACAGATCACTAATCTATTGCACCAGGTAGTTTATTTGTGGCAACAGATAACCAACCTGTTGCAACAGATGGGTAATCCATTGGAAACCATAAAAATAGATCACTAATCTGTTACACCAGGTATGTTATCTGTTGCAACATATAACTGACCTATTGCAATGAAAGAGTAATCGGTTGGAAACCATAAAAATAGATCAGTAATCTACTGCACCAAGTATGTTATCTGTTGCAACATATAACTGACCTGTTGCAATAGATGAGCAAACCGTTGGAGACAATAAAAATAGATCACTAAACTATTGAAATATATCACTTATCTGTTGCAAAATGAGTTATTTGTTGGATCAATATTATTCAAATTTCTTCCAAATAGAAGAGTCGTCTGTCGCAACAGATGAATGATCTATTAGATTATTTATTTGTTGCATCAGATTTTCATAGTAGCATAAGACTTTAATCTGTTGTATCTGATATTTTCATTTGTTACATCATATGTCTTCATCTATTGCAACACCATTTTTACCAAGAAAAACAACAAATTAACCCAGCAACACCAACACATCACACACACACTAAGAACATCAACTGTGAACAAAAATCACCAACAAATTTGAATCAACAGTAGACAATAAAAAGAAGAAATGCTAGAAATTAGGATTTTATTTAGTCCACATTTCAATACTAGAAGAGTATTTGTCTCAAGTTCCTCTGTTTCTTCATAATTTTTTACCTGTACAAAAGGAAATGAGACGACGAAAAACTCAAAGTTGTTGTCACCGGAGAGGTCTTCACGTCGATTGACAGTTGAAAGTCGAAAGGGAACTTGCCCAACTATTTTTCATCGGAGTTTGAAGTCACCAGGGATTGGAAGGAGAATTTTGTAGAACTGTTAGTTGGAAAAAAGTTGAGAGAAACTGTCGAGAGAAAGAGAGGAGAGAGACTAGTTGATTTGGATTGAAGAGGGGTGTGGGTTGATTTGTATTTTTTAAAAGATTAAAAAGTTTTAAAAATATTAATAATGTACATAATTAAATTAATCAAGTTTTCTAATGATGTTTGACCCGTTAAGTTGGTCAATGTCACCAATCCTTCATTCAAGACTTAAAAGACATCTTTCCTTCAATTTTCTCAAGTCTCTTTCTTTTTCTTATTTAATTCTCTTATTCCTTGTCAAACACTAACAATCTTTCATTATTCTTGTTCTTCTTTCCTTATTGATCAATGGTTGTATATCAATCAGATACATTCAACCCAAACTAGATAACATGACATTAGTTAGAAGTTTGAAGATCTACCCTATCCAGCAAAGGCTCCATTAATGGAGATTTTGGAAGAAGAATAAAGAAGAATGAAGAACCAAGAGAGAATTTTATAATTACCTAGCAAAAATTATACAATGTGGTGTATACCCTTCCTTTTATAGACTGAGTTAGAAGAGGAAAATATCTGGTAACTAACTTCTTCTGGAATCTTCATGTGACAACTCACTATTCTAACAACTAATATATGAGCAACAAACTAAAAATAATCGTAATAACAACAATGATAGTGAAATAACGTAATAGTAAAATATGATTAGCAACAAACCCCCTCAAGCTGCAGGGTACAAGATGTTAAACACACCCCAAACTTGCCTAGAAGATGCAACTGTTGAGCCGGAATCAGGACTTTTGTCAGTAGATCTACAATCTATTGTTGAGAATGGACATACTTATCCTCAAGCAACCTCGCTTTGATTTTACCCTTGTTGAAATGACAATCTATCTCTATATGTTTTGTTTTCTCATGGAAAACAGGATTCGTTGCTAATTGAATGGCTGATTTTATATCACTCATGAGGCCAAAAAATAGTTGAATTGATACTCCTAACTCATTAAACAAGCCAAGAAGCCAAGTGACCTTAACTATAGTAGAAACACTCTCCTATATTTAGCTTCAGCTGAACTTCTAGAGATTTTTTGCTCTTTCTTAGAATTATAAGAAACTAAGGATTCTCCAAAACTTGATCACATCGCCTGTAGTAGACCTCCTGGTGTTGGGGTAGGCAACCCAGTCAGAGTTAAACCAATAAGTCAATGTGGATGCAGGTTTAGCCTGTAGGAAAATACCTTGAATAACTGTGCCTTTCAAATACCTGATCACCCTTGTAGCTGCTTCCTAGTGAGACTTTTTAGGATCATGCATGAATTGATTTATAGTTTGCACTGCATAAAAATATCTGGTCTTGTAATATTAGCGTATGGTAGCTTGCCAACTAATTTCTTTAGGAAGTTATAGCATGTAAAATCTAATCACGAGTAAACCATTAACCTATCATAATATGCTAAGATTAATCATATATTGAACTCCAAGGGGGTAGGAGTAGGCTTAGTACCACTGAGACCTGTGTCATTGATTTAACTACAGAATGTACTTCTATGGTTCAAGATAACACTTGAAATTGATCTCAGTACTTCAATTCCTAAGAAATACTTGAGTTGACTTAGATCCTTCAATTTAAAATTTTGATTAGAGTTTCCTGAGCTACATTAATCAACTGATCATTGATCCTAGTGATGAGAAGATCATTAATATATAGTAGAAGAATTACTGTGTCCAATCTGTCTTAAGATTATAGAGTGAATAATCATGTGCACTTTGAGAGAAACCAACATCTAACAATGCAAAAGTCAACTTGATGTTCCATTGCCTAGAAGCCAGATTCAAACCATATAAGGATTTAAGAAACGTGCAAACTTTAGTCTTTCATGGTTGCTTGAAACTTTTAGGTAGGGCCATATACACCTTTTTATCTAGGTCACCTTAAAGGAAAGCATTATATACATCCATTTGGAACACGTTCCAGCCTTTAGATGCAGCTAAAACAATAACACACCTCACTGTTACCATCTTGGCAACAAGAGAAAGATACCAAGATAGTTCAAGCCTTCTAGATGACTATAGCACTTTGCAACCAACGTTGCTATATATCTTTATACTTCACCATTTTCTGGATATTTGATCTTACACACCCATTTAGATCTACCTGTAGGCAAATTAAGTACCTCCTAAGTTTGATTGTCTTCAAGAGTCTAGATCTTCTATTTCATAGCTGCAATCCATCTATCATCCTTTTCTTTCTCCCTGAAAGTCATAGGCTCCATAGGATTAGTAAGTTTGCTCACATAGCACTAATATTGAGGAGCAACATGATCATTTGATAGGTAATTATACATCTGATATCTGGTACTACTTGAGACCTCTTGATAGCAGAAAAATCCTTTAGCCTAGATGAGGACAATCCTCTACAATAGGTGATGGAACAATAGCTGTAACTTAATTTGGTAATGTCTCATCTATAATCGGGGTCGAAGAACCTTATCTTTCTTTTAGTAATGATGATATGGCAGTCTTATGTGTACAATCAATCGAATTTTAATTATTAATGTCCATATTTGGATATAAATCCTGAATTATCTCCCAAGGAGAGCCATGTAAAGATGGAAATGAGGAGGAAATATTAGGCTTAGCATCAGTACGAGGAAAAACATTATCTATGAAAGACACATCCCTAGACATAAAGATCTTGCATATGGAAATATACAATAATGTATAGCCTTTAATTCTGAGTATCCTAACAAGATAACAGGAGGAACTTTTAATGAAATTTCATCCCCCCTTGATAAGATTGAGGCATGACAAAAGCACCCTATGACCCTTAGGTGTGATAACATTGGCGTTTTGTAATAAAATAGTTCATAAGGAGTATTATTGTCTAGAACTGATCATGGTAGTCTATTCATTAAGTGTACTACAAACTTAACACAATATCCTTAAAACTTGGTTGGTAGATTTGAGTGAAATTTGATAGCTCTGGCAATATCAAGAATATGTCTATGTTTTCTTTCTACTATGCCATTATGCATGGTGTATAAGGACAACTACTCTGATATAATATCCCCAAATATTCAAAAAACTCAATACACTGATGGTTATAAAACTAAGTACCATTGTCTGAGATCACAATCTTAACATGAAAGTCAAATTGAGTTTTGGTTATTAATAGAAAAATTTTGAAAGCAACAATAGTTTCAGACTTTACTTACAACAAATAAACCTATACAAATTTACTATGATCATCTACAACTGTAAGAAAGTTGTCACAACCCAAATAAGGGCCTGTCCGTGATGGGTATCCCAAGACACCCAAGTCCAGAGAAAACCCCTAAATTTATCTCAAGAGAACATTAATTTGGTGAAACCTATGTCACCCATTTCAACCATTACAATAATGCCCCAATTCCATTCTAAAAGCTATCAATTTAAGCATGAATAATCCATTAAAAAAAAGTAATTCAAGTATTAACAAATGAAAACCCTCAACACAAGTTCAAACCTATCATTCAAAACACACAATATTGAATAAATTTATGCCACAATGTAAAATACAAGTTAAAAAATGGGCAACATACCTAAAAATTACAAGAATATGAAGTTTAAAACTTAGAGAATGGAATCCTTAAGAAACCCTTTTAATTTCTTGACTTGGGCATTAGAGAAGAGAGAACAATGTAGAGCTTAGTGAATTTGGGGGTTTTCTTGGATTGGGGGTTGTTTATTATGTTTTTAAAGTGAAAAGGACCAAAAATCCCCTAGCCCAAGTTAATAAAACAAAACTGCATAAAACTTATGTAGTAGGGTAGTATACCGCTATCGTGGGGGTTAGCCAGTGTGCCACGCTCTTATTGCGGAAGCTAAGTGGCATGCCATTCTACTATCACTGGCACCTCGGGGTCACAAAATGGTCTCAACTCCTTCTAAAAATTTCAAAACTTTTTCAAAACACCCCTTGTCATATTTCACGTTAAAAATTAACATTACACATATGGAAAGATCAAAGATAGATTGGTTGAAATTTGTGGGGTCTTACAAAAGTAATGCTACTTGTAAATAGTAGGGGATTTATATGGTTCCCAATGATCCATGCCAAGAAAATCCAATAATACAGATGCTTTAAAATTACTGAAAGGGAAAGAAAGTCTAGCTTGTTTAGCTAATCGAAAAATAGGTCAAGTATGACGTATCTTATAATTATTACTACATTACATCAAATTTAGATTCTTTAAAGTTTTAGAAGAAGGATGTACAAGTATGGAACGCCATAACTTGACATCAGATTTTGTCACATTTGTAGCCACTGTTCTTCTTGAGTTATATCTTTTATTTTCTAGCTGTTTTAGTCCAGTTCTAATTTTGAAGATGTACAAAATCATTTTTGTTACCAATCCCCCTGACCCTACCACTAAAGAGGTCCTGAAAGACACAAAAATTAAGGTAAAAGGATAAAAAACGCGATAATTCCCTTGTGATTTTGGAGACATATAACAATTTAAATTTGAAATATGGCACTAATAGAATATTCTCCATTTCTTTATATTCAAATATGTATGCTTTACAATATGAGTTACCTTTACCTTATCGCATATAGGTAAATGAACCTGATCTCTCTGTGACTTAGTCATGTTATGGATATCTCTCAACATATATCTACTGGATGTTATATGGTTAAAAGTACCGAATATACTATCCAAGAAGAAGTATGTGACATTAAACAAGTTATGATAGCTGACACATAGACCTGCTTAGTTCTGTGGCATCTTTGTATATCATATTTAAGAAATGTCTGTATTCTTCTTTAGTAAAGGCTTGTCCTTTCGAAAGAACAACATTATTTCCCTCATGGATGGTTGATGCCTTTCTAATTGATGTTGTGTCAGTATGATCATATGATCCACTAGGGATGTTGTTTTCTGCAAAGTTACCTCTAATTCCTCCTTGAGAAACATGTCCATGTTCACTATATCTATGCCCTGCACAGCTACTAAATTTTTGGTGGTTGGTCATACTTCTAAAATTAAAATTTCCATTTTCAGTTTTTTCCTTTGCTTCCAATCTAGTAGATATCCTATCATCTTATAGTAGCTTTCTTTGGTGTAGCCAGTGATGTTGCAGAATTCATATTTATTCCTTTATAATATTCTCTTCCCTGATTTCTATTTACAACGATAGAATTTTGATTTGGCTTCCCAACCATAGTGGCTACACATGTCGAGTGTTGTATCTTATCCTCTATCAGAATAGCAATACTTTATTCATGGTAGGAGCAGTTCCTTTCAACAGAATTTTCCTTAGTGCTTGATCATAAGAATAATTCAATCCACTTAAAAATTATATCAATTTGATTTGCGATAGCTGATCCATATAATTCATTGATCTTGGACAATCACAACTAGGTGAAGGTATAACAACATTATACTTATTCCATAAGGTCTTTAGTTTTGTTTAATATTGAGATACAAAATTAGTACCTTTTGAGAGTATGGTAATTTCTCGATGCAATTGATATACACACATTCATTTACCTTTTCAAATCTTTCCTGCAAATTAGTCCACACAACATAAGCACTCGTAGCGTATACAATTCCACTGAGGAGAACTTCACTCACTGTGTTCATCGGCCATGACAGTATAATTACATAGTACATCTACCATTGCTCGTGCAAGTCATCTCTGTATGATTCCTTTTTATATGTCCCTATAACAAATCCATACTTCCATTTTTCTAATAATGAAATTTTCATTGATATATTCCATATTTCTTAATTCTTAGTTCCTATTAACTTAATTAGAATTAGCATAACACCTGAAGATCCAATGAATAGTGGATCATTTTGAATAATTTTGGTGTCATTATTCACCATACCTTTGCTACAATTGTTTGGCTAGAAGAGATCTAAACTCCAGTATGATTAACCAGCTGGACGATGCCTAAACTAAACTGAAGTTTAGTGTAGAAACAACCAGTATAGCTGCTCTGATACCATATGAAAATTTATCCTATCCAACTAAGACTGTATCAATCGAAATTTTAGAAGAAGAAGAAAGAACAATAGAGAGAGAATTTTATAACTGCCTTGCAAAAAATGTACAAAGTAGTGTATACTCAAGTCTTTTATAGGCTGAGTTAGAAGAGGAAAATATCTATTAACTAACTTCTTCTAGAATCTTCATGTGACAGCTCACTATTCTAACAATTAACTGATGAGCAACTAACTAAAACTAATCGCAGTAAAAACAATGATAATCAATGGTATAGTGAGACAAGTAATAGTAAAAAATGATCAGCAACAAGAAGTAAGTACGCAAATACATTTTGAATCATATTATAAGATCAATTATAACTGAATTGATTTTGTAGATGGTAGTAAAATTATTAAACTATTCTTTATAGAGAAAAATTCTCATTAACTCAATTTTCTTTTTATTGTAGTAAAATTATTAAACTATTCCTTATAGTTAAAAAGTCACTCAATTTTACCTAGATTTTTATAAAGATATAAAACTCATTTTTTTAATCCAAAGCTACTCAATTGTTTGTCTAAGTATGAACGAAAGTGTAACACCCCACATTTTTGAGTTAGAATTCGAACCATCATACTTACATGTATAAACCTAAACCCAATTATTTTATGTAAATACAAGTGTCATGATTATTTACCTAGTGTTTAAAGTGCTCTCTCAATGAAGAATGTTCATATGAAACACTTAGAGCAAAGTTGAGTTGAGAACTTTTGTTATCGACTAAATTTTGGTATTTCATACTACAAGGGTCAACTTTAGAATATATTAAGTTTTGTATCTCAAGAATCATCAAATGAAATATAATTTAGTCCTCTTTCCAACACATTCAATTTTTTCTTAATCTGATACCCGAGCGAAAAGTTATGAGCATTTCTGCGAGCAAACAAGTGAGGATCCGCGATGAGAGAGTGGCATCCTCTGTATGCTCCGTGTTAAGGGTGTGGCACGTCCATGTTCCCAAAACACTAAAACTCACATTTCTCTTCAGTTTTTCAAATGAAAACTAGTTATTTACATCCTAAATCATCCTATAACTGATACTAATGTGCTTTCCCTCATCTTATAACCCAAATACCATCATTTTTTCCACACAAATTCTCAAAAACACCAAATAAAGGTTCTTCTTTAAAATTCAATCTTCCAAGGCATCAAATTCAAGTTCTTCTCAAACTTCTTTTGTCAAAAAGGCATGTTGAAAACTCCCTATATTAATGATTATTATTTTGTGTCGATTTACTTGTTATTTACGTATTTTCAAATAATTGATTTGAAGAAAGTTTGAAAAAATTTAGTTGTGAAAGTTTTAAATTGGTTTAACGATTTTTTTATATGATTGGTGATATTATGGTTTAACAACAATTGTGGGTTTGCACAATAACATTATGAACCTCAACCCACTTCTTGTTTTGGGTGATTTTTAACTAAATGATTGAAAGGATACATTTCATTATATAAATTTTAAAAATTTGAATGTTATAAATGATTGAAATTATGACTTTTAAGTCCTTTGAAAAATCTTTGAATTAAGATGATAAACACAGATGATACCCATCTTTTGAATTGTTAAAAGTATTTAGCATTATGACTTTCTTTGAGATTTTTACACACTTTAATGATGAATATGATTATGATTTTAAATGATGAGGTTAAGGATTCATTAATTTTGTATAATAATGTTGTTTTGGTATGATATGAATGACGTACAAGTCTTGGTGTGATGATACCAATATAAATATGCCTAATGAACGACTCCATGATTAATGTTATGTGAAAAGTGTTTTAATAGAACTCTAAAGGGAATTATATATAAAGCTTCATTGTAAAGGAGTAAGTCCTTGTGACTATGCCTAAGTCCTTGTGACCAACGCTTGAGCCCTATATTTGTCGATATAGTGATGTTGTACCTTAATTAGATAACCAATTAGTATCCTCAAAATGATGATAGTCCTTAACACGAGGGAAATATCTATGATGGATCAATCTATTGATTACTCCTACCTAATCTCAGTACGTATGGCCATCATATATTAGGGCCCCACCAGTTAAAGAGTACTGGACCCATAAGATCATGGGTAAATAGATAGCGTGAAAGCTACATAGTTTAGGACTAAGTTTTAAATAATGATGTATCATGTCCCTTGCCCCTACCCTAACATCCTATTATCTTGATGGTTGTTGAGTAAATCTTTTATGACTAATTTAGTTAATTGCATATTTTATCCCTTTCCTTAAGTTGCATGCCAGTACTTATCGTATTGACCATCTTCGGATGCTACATCATTTTATGATGTAGGTTCGAAGTCATTTTTTTCATGGTTCATGCAACTCTGGGACACTCATATTCTCTTTGGACATATGGTGATAAGTGGTAAGCCCTCCAACATCTGGAAGATAATTATTCATTTCTCTTATGTTTTTATTCTATCATTTTATGGTTTTTAGGGTATAGTTAGAGTCATGTCCCAACTTAGGAGTTACTTTTAAAGTTAGAGGCTTCGTAGATGGTGGTGGATTATTGGTTTGTATTTTTTTCTTTAGATTTTGTATATTACTTTATTTAAAACGCTAAATTTTATATATTATGGGCCCATTTTTGCAACTTTATTTGTGACTATGCTTATGATATAATGTTAAGGGATCATCTCAGGCCTTTATTGATTTAGGATGTTCATAACGGACAAGACCTCAGTTTGGGTTGTGACAAACTTGGTATCAAAGCATGGTTTAAGGTTCCAGGGTTGTCATGAAGCTATGTCTAGTAGATTCTTACTTATGAGTGTGTTGTGCACCACATTTATAACAGGAGGCTACCAGAAATTTAGGAGATATTTCTCATTCTTTCATAGTCTAGATCATGCAATAGTGTTATCTATATAAAAGTTGTTTGAAAATTCCATCCTTGCTTTATTTTTCTTGGCTATGTCTCATTATCAAGGTGATATAATTGCAAAAGCTTAGATTTTAAATAATGCAGTCTTTTCTAATTGAGTCATCAAAAAGTTATGAAATGGCACAAGAACTTAAAAAGAGTCCATTAGTGCATCAAAGTGTACTGATTCAAGTATATACCTCTATATTTATAAATTGTTCTTTTCATCCCAAGGTAAGATGTGTATTCAGTTTCTTTCGAAAACTTTATTGCAGATGTCTCGCTTAAAGAAAAAATATGTATCTGAATACTGGGATAATATTCCAACCCGAGAGTTTGTATAAATTAGGGTGTTATGACCTATGAATAATAAGATGATCCCAAGGTTAGTGATATGAAGTCATTTATTTAGAAGTCAAAGTGATGTGAAAAATGTGGTTGTATTTGTGTAAGCATTAAGTGAGTGTTGAGGGTGCTAACTTCTTATGGTGATTGGATATGGTTGTTGAAGGACTTGTATATTTTATGTTAGTTAGTAGAGAGAGTAATTAGTGATGCTAATTTAGAATTTGCTTGAAATAGGATTGGTTGATAATTTATAAATTTAGTATTCAATTTGAAAATTTTAGAAGGTTGGGGAGGGAGGGGGGAGAGGGGAGAGGGGCTCAGTTGTGTTTATGGAATTTTGAAGGTAGTTTAAAGGTATGCCTGGGTAAGTAGATGTGATATAAGTAAGGAGAATGTGCTAATAGACCATAATAAGTTATGTTATAAGATTAATATAGACTATCCTGATTATGTGGTTTTACTACACTGAGGGTCACTTGATTTTTATCTAGTAGTTGTAAGTCAGTTTAACAGGTGAGATGATATGTAGTAAATTTTGAGGTATAGTAGTACCGCTAGGGAGAACATGTGTTTGTAGGCTGTAGTTAAATGTAATAAGGGATTTATGTTGATTTTTATATTTAACGGACTAGTATATTATGTGAGATATTTCATCGGTGGTACATAATTGATGCTAGACACTAAGTTTGAACTTTAGATGTTGATTGTGGTGATAAGAATGTTAGCTCGAGGAAAGTGACACGAGATTTTTGGAAGTAAATTGGTAGGCTTGATATGATGTGCGCAATAGCCTAGGTTTATAATTTACAAAACGTTTGAGTGGATAATTATGATATATATATGTATATAAATATGCATACATATATATATATATAGGTATATATATATATATATATATATATATATATATATATATATATATATATATATATATATATATATATATATATATATATATATATATATATATATATATATATATATATATATATATATATATATATATATATATATATATATATATATATATATATATATATATATATATATGAGGACTAGTGTTGGAACAATGAATTATATCTAGATCATTAAATGGATAAGAGCCTTAAGTTATAAGAACAAGGTTTTCTCAGTCTTGAGCTATAAGTGCCATGTGTAATTAGTTCATGTTTTTGAATTTCTTAGTATGGAGAAGGCTAGGGGGTTGTTATATGGTGTTCTATAGAGCTGAATTAAGGAAAATATAGATAGATCATATGAGCCTTTGGTATAGTTTTAAAGATATTGTTAAATTATGAGATTATGAGATTAAAGGTTTAATATTAGTAAATAATAAGTGGAGAATGGATGGTTGGGTGTTACTTAATGTAGATGTGTATGCCTATGAGAGTTTTAATTATAGGGTGATAGCTATAGAAGCTTGTGAAAGTTAAGATTAATATCCCTAAAGGGGATGTCCTAGAAAGAATTTAGTGTCTTTATGATAAAGTTGTCAGGAGGGAGTTTGGCATTCATGTTCATAGTGATACCCCCATTGTGCGGAGTGTTGTTCTTATTGATTTAATGAAAGGATGTATCTGCATTTCTAGGATAGTGACCTTTGAGATAAGGAGGGAGATTATGAACTAAGGTAGATCTTAAATTTTCTCATGGTGGTGAGTTTCAGGGAAGAGTAACGGTAAATTTATTATTAATTCTAGAAAATTCCTCCCGCTTCGGTTTCAGAGGATATTCTAACAATATCCTATGCATTAAAATTGTGCCTATGCCTAAGGTCCGAGTTCTCTATCCATCCTATGTCTATGCTTCGACCCTCTGTTTTTTATCTAGGTGTTTGTTATATGAAGCCTTTCATGTCTATTAGGTTGTATATTACATCTCAAGCCCCACCTTTAGTAGTGCAATTGATATAAGTTATAATTCAATTGTATCACTTTAATTCAGGATACTTGTACTCTAGTCCCTCAATTACCCTCCTTATGTTCGGTTGATAGTGATTATGGACCCATATCAATGTTTTAGATAAGAGAGTGGATATTCTTTATTGTAAAAGTTGTGGCATGACAACTCGAGCTAATGTTATAAATTAAGAGTGAGGAGTGGGATAAACTTTTGTAATGTGAAATAGTTAGGAAGGAGTCATGTGGTGAAAATCTTTTTGAAAATGATTGAGGTATCTGGTTTTTTTATGAGAACATCCAAAAAGTAGGTATAGTAAAGATAAGCTTGAAGGTTTTGATTGATAGATACACAGACAATTGCATCATGTGGATAGTTCTCCTTGATTTAGACCTGAGGTTATTTGATTATAGTGATAAGATAAAGTTGTATTCTTGGAGGGATGCGGAGTATAGGATCCCATAGCTTAAGCTAGCACCTTTTAACTTTGGGTCATGCTTTAACATGGAAGAAATATGAAGTTAGATTCATGATCTCGCAGTTATATGTTATGCAGAGAAATTATATTATTGAAATGGTGAAGTGTGGTATTCGTAGCTGTGAGCATGGTTGAGAATAGTCGCTAAATTTAAGGGGCTATTAGACGTATCATTAGAGGTGGGGAATGCTTCTATTCTTATGTAATGTAAAATTTTAATTCCGTATCTTATATCAACATTAATTAGGCTGATGCTTACTCAAAAAATTCATGAATTCTGTTGTTATGATTACGTTCCATAGAACTCATGCCCAAGATCATATTTATTTCGAGTCTCATTGTCTCATGATTCATGCTCACACGATTTACTTGGTGATGTCATGAAGCTCTTTTCTTTTAATGCCTATATATGTTGTTTTGTGGGAGAATTCATAATATGAAGTTACATCTAAATTTTTGAGTATATGGTCTAAAGCTTATAAAGCTTTAATAAGTTACTACCCCACATTTTCGGGCTAGAATACGAGTCATCATTATTATGTGTATAAATCCAAAACCAATTATTTCTATGTGAATATAAGTTTCATGATCATTTACCTAGTGTGTAAAGTGCATTCTATGTGAAGAATGTTCATAGGAAACACTTAGAGTAAAGTTGAGTTGAGAACTTTTGTTATCGATTGAATTTTGATATTCGATCCTACAAGGGTCAAATTTATACATATATTGACTTTGGGATCTAAATATCTATCAAAGGAAAGATAATTGAGTCCTCTTTCCAATTCATCTAAATTTGCCTTAATTCGATACCCGAGTGAAAAGTTATGAGCATTTTTACGAGCGAACTAGTGAGGGTCCTAATAAGGGCGTGGCACACCTTGAGTTGCCAGAGACACTAAAACTCATGTTTCCCTTTATTTTTCAAGGGAAAACTAGTCATTTACATCCTAAATCATCCTATAACTAATACTAACATGTTTTCCCTCATACTATAGCCCAAATACACGATTTCTCTCCTCCCACATTCTCAAGAACACCAAATAACATTTTTTTTTCAAAAATTTAATCTTCAAAGGCTTCAAATTCAAGTTTTTATCCTTCCGTCAAAAAGACTTGTTGATGTCACGACCCAAGGCTACCCTTTAGTTATGACAATGGTGCTTATGGTCACAAGTTACCACAAGCTAACCCATGAGCTAGTACCTACTGGGAGTATTGAGTAATTTGGTAAAAAAACATATTTGCAGAAGATAAACTGATAAGGCAAAATCTATCTGATTACTGAAAGCGTGATTATATCATAAGTCTATACACATCTGATAAAAATACTGAAATACAATTGATAATACTGAAATACAATTGATAATACTGATAAACTAACTAGTTGTCTGAATATTCCAAAAAGTCTCTAACTGAAAGACTATGGAGTTGATGGGACACCCCCAACTAACTCCAACTGACTAGGTAAAAGAAATGCTAAAATAACTGAATAAAAGATAAAATTGTCCTCGGAGGATGAGGACTCACCACTACTGATGCTGTTGTAACACTGGTTAGTCTAGGTACGATCGGGAAACTGAGCTTACATTATAGCTCAAAGAAGAGTATGCGATCAGTATTTTGAATATACTGGTATATGAGATGAGGTTAGACTGAAATACATCAGCTAACTGTGCATGAAATAATGACTGACTGAATAGCATGAGATAAATGAGCATTAATGCATGAAAAACTGAAATATCTGAGAATGCAAGACCAAGCATATGATATTTCTAAAATACTTTGTAGACTGAAATACTGAAATCTTATGACTGAATAACTGGAAATCTATATGCCTTTGTCAAACAAACCTGAATTGAATTCTATACTGAATACTACACTGAGACTGTGAGAGCTAACTAAAATCGACATATCCCAATATGCTATCGGGATCCGACCTATAACCCCAGTTGGAAGGGTGCCGGTACCTTGACAAGGGTACAAACACTGACTAACGATGTGGATTCCACAAGGCTGATATCTCGAAGGATGAGGGTGCCATGTCTAACTGAAGGAGATGCCTCAAACTCTATGGTGGTGCCGTAAGTTTGGAACTTAGGGAATGATACTAATGCCTCATGCCTAAACTGACAGGGGAGACACCATCCCTATGTTTGCTCAGTACTAAGTGTTACTCCCAACTGAATGACGCAGATACCGGGCTAAAGTAAGTTTAACTAAAAAATCAACTGATCATAGTAACTGACCGAATGACAATGCTCATGGTTTATTTGAAATCATTCTTAAGATACTGAAATTATGTAAACTAGGTATCGGGTGTTCATCACCCACCAGCATTGAATGGAAATAAAAATAAGGACAATTAAAAGCTTTCAAACCCATAATAGGGAATCATTATTCAAAACTCAACTTAGGTAATTGATCAAACACATGAGAGTCATGAACTTCACATGGGAATGGGTAAAACACGCGACAACAATATTGTTACAATACCAAAAACCATGAATTAGGGATTTAATTGTGAGTATTTTGATACTCAAAATATGTAATGGCTCATTCTACTTGAAAACACTTATAATTATAGCATGAATTCATATTAATAATATATTTATTGACATCATTCAACTTAAGTATGAAAAATTCATAATTTAAAAACAAAAAGGTATTCTTGGACTCCATGGGTGAAAAGGGACCATGGATGAACATCACATATACCTTAAACCCTAAATCTTGGAAGAGAAACACCAATCATGATGTATCTTTAAAGGTTCTTGGATTTGGGAACTTGAATTCTTGGTTTCGTTGGAGAGAACGTAATTGTATTGATGTTCTTGGGAGATGAATAGGGTTTCTTTGAGAGGATAATTAAAGAAAAAGGATAAATAACTCCCTAACTGGTGATATAAGTCGTGATATGGCAACTTGGATTGAGGGGAAAATACACAATTTACCCTTAGGCATTTAAATTCGTAACTGGGCAGCAAATCGCTAGATCACCATGACGCGGTAGACATGCCATCATATTTAGCACCATGATGCGGCACTAAATGATGAGCTACTGGAATCGTGATCTAAACGTGACCCAATCCTCATCTGAAAAATCCAAAACTTCTTCGAGACATGCTCCTTACACCCCTGAACATGAATTAACTTAAAAACCAACATCTTGGGGTCGGGAAGACCCATTTGAAAATCCATGAAGTTAAGAGGCCTTAAAAATGACTAAGTCCCCAACACTTAGTGAAATTTTCAAAAATTTTGCCTCTTATGCATGTAACTAGAAGCCAAACTAAGCTAAGAATATTATGAGGTATTAAAGTTGAACACTAATTATCTTAATGATTATTATTTTTTGTCGATTTACTTGTTATTTATGTATTTTCAAATAATTGATTTGAACTTGGGTTGAGGAAATTTAGTTTTGAAAGCTTTAAATTGGTTTTCTTTTTGTTTTAATGAATTTCTATGTATGATTGGTGATATTATGGTTTAACAACGATTACAGGTTTGTACAATAACGTTATGAATGTCAACCCTCTTCATGTTTTGGGTTATTTGAACTAAATAATTGAAGCAATGCATTTTTATTATATAAATTTTGAAATGTTAAATGTTATGAATTATGATATTATAACTTTCAAGTCCTTTGGAAAGCTTTGAATTAAGCTATTGAACAGAGATGATACCCCATCTTTTGAATTGTTAAAAGTGTTTTGTATTATGACTTGCTTTGAGATTTTTACGCACTTTAATGATGAATATGATTATGTTTTAATGATGGGTTTAAGAAGTCCTTAATGTTTTCTTGGCATGATATTAATGAATTGTAAGTCTTGGTATGACGATATCAATTTGGATACGCCTGTTGAATGAATCCATGATTAATCTTATGTGAAAAGTATTTTAATTGGGCCCTAAATGAAATCATATAGCTTCACCGCTTCACCGTAAAGGTGTTAGTCCTCATGATCAATGCCCAAAACCTATGGCTGCCAGCATAAAAATGTCGTACCTTAACTAGACCGACCATATAGTCTCCTCAAAATGAGGATAATTCTATACATGAGGACAATATATATGGTGGCTCAATATATTGCTGACTCTTGCCTAACCTCACTACGTGCAACCAAGATGGACTGGGGCCCGCTAGTTGAGAAGTACTAAACCATATACCCTATGGGTATATAGATGGTGGAGAAAGCTACATAGTTTAGGACAAAGTTTTAAATGATGATATATCATGTTCCTTTCCCCTATCCCAACATCATCTTATCTTGATGGTTGGTGAGTATATATTTTATGATTGATTTTTATAAATTACATATTTTATCCCTTTTCTTGGGTTGCATATTGGAACTTACCGTACTGAGTATCTTTGAATGGTACATCGCTTCATAATGTAGGTTTAGAGATATTTTTTTATGGTTCTGTGCAACTTTAGGACACTTATTTTCGAGTTGAGCCCTCTATTATTTGGAAGGATATTGTTCATTTCTCTTATGTTTTTCCTCTATCATTTTATGATTTTTATGACATAGTCGGAGCCATGTATTGACTTAGGAGTTATTCTTAACGTTATAGGTTTCGTAGACGGTGATGGGTTTTTGGTTTGTACTTTGTTCTTAAGATTTTGTATTTTAATTTATTTCAAATATTGAACTTTGATCTTATGGGCTCATTTCCACAACCTTATTTCTGACTATGCTTATTACTTGTTTTTTAAGGCCTGTGATAAGCCCAGGCCCAAACTCAAGAAATTTGATATTTTATAATTGTAATGCCCCATATTATACTTAGCTTAGTTCATCTCCTAGTTGCATGCATAAGAAGCTTAAAGCTTGAAAATTTGACTAAGTGTTAGGGACTTAGTCTTATTTTCTGGCCTCTTAACTTTGAGGTTTTTTAAATTGGTCTTCCCTACCATGATATGTTGGTTTTTAAGTTAATTCATGTTCAGGGGTTTAAGGAGTATTTCTAAGGGAAGTTGAATTTTTCAAACATTTATTGGGTTGTGTTTGGATTTCAATTCCAGAACCTCACTGTGATAGTGACGCGTCGCGGTGGGTATAACGATAAACACTTCATCGTATTGTGGTGGACTTTTAATCCGCATTCCAATTGCAGATTTAATTTCTTGAGGGGAAGTTACGTCTTTTCATATAAACCCAATTCGTAAAAATACAAATTAAAACGTCAGTTAGGGCATTATTTACCCATATCTCCAATTTCCACTCAAAAATAAACCCTAATCATCCCCTATGTTCATCAATTTAATTCCTTTCTATCCAAGAAATCCAGAATTCAAGTTCCCTAATCCAAGAACTTTCAATAAAAGCATAAAGATTGTGTTTCTTTTCAAGCTTAAGGGTTTAAGGTATGTGTGATGTTCATCCATGGGCCCTTTCCACCCATGGAGTCCAAGAATCCATTTTTATGTTTTAAATTATGAATTATACATGTTTATGATGATTTATCTCTATGAAACTCTTACGAATTTTGATTATAAATTATGTTTACAAGTGTTTTTGATGGGATGATCCCTTTACATGTTTGAATGATGAAATTTCCATGTTAAATCCATAATTCATGGCTTTTGTATGGTAACTATGTTTTAATCACATTCGTTGCTCATTCCTATGCTTAAGTTCATGTTTTCCATGTGTTTGATGAAATGTCTAAAAGTTGAGTTTTGAGGAAAGATCCTTTATTATGGGTTTTAAAGCTTTACATGTACTTATTGATACTTCAATTTCGTGTTGGAGGGTTATGAACACCCGATAGTTAGCTGTTTACATAATTTTAGTATCTTTAGAACTATGTTAGGTATCATGATTAGTTGTTTGCTCAGTTAAGCTTAGTCCAGTCCAGTAATCAGTGTCATTCAGTTGGGAGTAAGATTTAGCACCAAGGGAACCCTGGATGGGGGATCACCTGTCAGAAGAGGGTGTGCCCTTTAGTAGCAGTCCCTTAGTTCTAGAACTACATAACCAGCGTAGGTTACAGATATAAACCTGCCAGTTGAGAGTTGATAAAGTGTTTACCTGCCAGTTGAGGGTAACCCATATCTTATTAGAGCACCTACCAGATGAAGGTGACTCATTAGTCCTTCAAGACATTAGTTTAGTGGATCCACACACCCCATGTTAGTACTCGTGGCATGGTATTGATACCTTTCCAACTGGGGTTATAGGTTTGACCTTGATTAGATCAGATTGGGCCATGTCGGTTAGATGATACCTCCCACAGTCTCAATTCAATATTCAGTAGAGAATTCAGTTTAGGTTTGCTTGACCATAGCATACAGTTCATCAGTTATTCAGTTACCAGATTTTTGTATTTCAGTTTACAGACTATTTCATTATCATGTTATATGCTTGTTTATTCATTCCCAGATTTTACAGCTTTCATGCATGTATGCATCAGTTATCTCATGCTATTTAGTCAGTCATTATTTCATGCATATGAACCTATGCATTTCAGTCTAACCTCAGCTAATATACTAGTACATTCAAAGTACTGATTGCATACCTTTCTTTATACAATGATGTCTTATTTCATGGGTTCAAACACTCAGACAGTTAGTCAGTTTATCAAATGTTTTATCATTCTTTTAAGTATGTCTTCAGACGATCAGATTTAAGATTTAATCATGTTTCGATATTTAAAACCTTATGTATTTTTTCAGTTGTTTTTGCACATCTTCATTATTGGTATATTATTTAGTGCTCACAATAGGTACCATTTCATGCGTTAACTTGTAGTTACTTGTGATCGTAGGCACCGTTGTTGCGACTAGGAGGTAGCCTCGAGTAGTGAAAATAATAACATCATATAAAATGTGTAAAATAGTTATAGTTTGATAAAAAGACATGAATTTATGCTAAATAAATGTGATGCTTTAAATTTAGTTTTATACAAAATTAATTTTTTGGGGGTTAAAATGAACCTCAATAATCAATTAGTTCTTTTTACAAAACTTATGCTTAAGAATATTAATTTTCAATTAACAAAAAGATATTTTTAAAGTAATTTAATAATAACTGATACCACTACTTTCATTTTTTAATATTATCAAAAAAATTTAATTTTCACTATTTAAAATATGTTATTAATATTTCATAAGTAGTGAATAAAATTATCCACAAACAACTATATTCAATTCATAAAAGATAATTATAAAAATCAATTAACATGAAAACCATAATTGGTTCATTAGAAATAAAATATAAATTTGTATAATCACAAAACTTCAAAACAATTTTAACTGTTTTTTTTGTTCCTCTTCTTCATCCCTAAAGTATTTGTATAAACTTCTTTCATAGCATATTATGTAATATAAATAGTAAGAAAAAGAAGAAGAGTTATGAAATATTCATTCAATGGAAGAAAGTTCTCCACAATCATAATATATTTTTAAAAAGAGCGATTATTATATAAAAGATCTTATCTTTTTAAATATTTTATTGATACATTTTTTACTAAACTCATAAAAGAGTAAGTTTTAATAATAAATAAAAAAGAAAATAAAATAAAGTGCAATGAAAAATAGTAATAAATTAAATAAATTCTTGAAAACATGTACAACAGAAATATATGTATCATATTAATTTTTTAAGATTATTTTAATTATTTGAAGATAAATCAAGATGCTAGAGATATTTTAAAAATAAACCTTTTTAATTTTGTCATCGAATAAGTATTGTCAAAATTTTGTACAAATAATGTTATTGGAAGATGCATTGATAAAGTCATGAAATACAAGTAATTTTATAGATAAAATGAATTATTAGATATTAAATATTTATACTTCTCAATTGACTTAATTAAAGAACTTGTAATTTATCTAAAATAGAACATTATAATGAGAACTTCTAAGAGAATTTATCGATTAATTAAACAACTAAAAATAGAAAGACAAACTCAATAAATAGAGTAATTTCTCATATTATGATATACCAGGTGCAAACACCCAAGTAATAAGAAAAGAAATGTGTGGAAAAAATTAGTTTTTTCAACCACATATCACAATTTTAGAGTAGAAAAAATAATTTTATCAACCTATCACAATTTTAAAGGGGGGGAAGTAATTTTATCGACTATATGCCACAATTTTAGATGAAAAAGGTAATTTACCAACCACGTGTCACAATTTTAGAGATTTAAAAAAAAGGAAAAATGCTCTGTTTCCACTCTGAACTATACATGAAATTGCTGAGACACACCCAAATATTAGGAGGGTCCTACTACCCCTCTGGACAAATTAAAACCATATTTTTAAAAACCATAGTGCCTACGTGGCACATTAGTGAATCAACACACTGAAGGTCCATGTGGACACACATAGGTGTCACGTATGTGTCACATAGGCACTAAGGTTGCCAACATATAGTTTTAATTAGTTTAGGGGGTAATATGACCCTCCTAAAATTTGGGTGTGTCTCAGCAATTTCGTATATAGTTTAGGGCGAAAACAGTGCATTTTCTCAAAAGTAAAAATTATCATAATTTTATCAACTATGTCACAATTTTAGAGGATAAAAGTTATCATCCACATATCTCCATTTTAATGTATTTTAAGAAAATTAAAATTATCATAATTTCATTGTGAGGACTAACATATTTTTGTAAAATTGTAAGAGAAAAGAAGAAGAGCTATGAAATGTTCATGCAATGGAAGAAAGTTCTCCACAATCATAATATGTTTTTTTAATGATTGATTATTATATAAAAGATTTTATCTTTTTAAATACGAATTAATACATTTTTTACTAAACACATAAAAGAGTAGGTGTTAATAATATATAAAAAGAACATAAACTAAAGTGCATCGAAAAATAATAATAAATAAGATAAATTCTTGAAAGCACGTAAAATAGAAATATGTGTATAATTAGATCTTTTGAGAGAATTATCGATTAGTTCAATAATAAAAAAAATATAAAGACAAACTCAATAAATAGAGTAGTTTATCATATTATGATATACCAAGTGCAAATGCCCAGGTGACATGAAATGAAATGTGTGAAAAATTAATTTTATAAATTGTGTGTCACAATTTTAAAGAAGAAAAAATAATTTAATCAACATGTCGCAATTTTGAAGGGGGAAAAGTAATTTATCAACTACATGTCACAATTGTAGAGGGAAAAAATAATTTACCAAACCCATGTCACAATTTTATAGAATTTTACAAAATTAAAATTACTATAATCTTAACAATTACATGTCATAATTTTAGAGGAGAAAAATAATTTACCTACACATGCCTTAATTTTAGAGGATTTTAAGAAAATTAAAACTACCATAATGCGATTGTGAGGACTACCAAATTTTGGTATCCTCTTTATATATAAGTATAATACTCTCTTTGTCTCATTTTACTTGTCCCAAATTTCCTAATTTGATTTCTAATTTTACTTGTCATTTTTCACAAATCAAGAAGAGACGATTTTTTTTTCATGTTTTACCTTTGCATTAATTACTTTTTTCTTCAAATTAAAATGTAAACATCATTTAATAAGGGTACTACGGTAAACTAGTCATGTTATTAATTATTTTTCTTAATCAATGTGCCAAGTTAATTCGAGACAAGTAAAATGGGACGGGGGGAGTATAATATAATTCTAAGGGATTATCTCAGACCTTCATTAGTTTGGGATGCCCGTCACGACTAGGGTCCCGGTTCGGGCCGTGACAGAAAGTCACTAGCAACTGCAACACCTTGTTGTTGTTACTTGAGAGTTAGTTTTACATTTTAAAAGTTTTTGAAATGAAGATTTGATGCTATACACTTGTACATTCATCTTGTGGTTTAGTTATGCAAATTAAGATTGTTCTTTTGGCGAATAAAAGTGTAAGATTGTTATACAATAAATTAAATATATATCAGATAGTATATTCGACAGTATTACATATGAACTACAAATTAACTCTATTAAGTGATGCAAGCTCGAAAAGTACTCATTGCATGGATAGATTTCAACTTGACATCAAATGCTTGGAGTGTTTCAAGAGAGTATGGAAGCCAAGAATCAACATACAAGAAAATATTAACATTATTTTAGCGTTCTTTTTTTTTATCTTATATGATGCACATGTAACTAAGGATATTTATGACATTTTCTATCTTAGCTAAGCCTAACACTATAAATAGAATAGAATTAACATTATTTTAGTTAGAAAATATTTTTAGATTGAATACTCTTTGGTGAGTTTGTGGGTTTATCCTCGTCTCTATATTGAATATCTCTTGAATATCTTTTGGTAAGATTATTCATATATGAGTTTAATTTTATTCTGCCTTGAATTAATCATGTAATTATTTTTTCAAATTAGATAGTCTCAAATTTAAATTTATTTATCTCTAGTTTACTTCAATTGTGGGATTATTCATTCTTTCTTGACTATCTCCCCTCAGTTGCTTGATTATCTCTTGAATTAATATATCTTGTATCTCGTTTTACATTAATTAGTACCAGAGTAAGCTAAAGAATTGTTCCAATAATTCTTAATCATTGGCTTGCATCTTTAGAAAATCTCCAAAAAAGAATCAGGAAAGAAATTTAAAAAAATAAAATTTGAAAATTGGTAATATTTTCAAGTGGGTATTGTTGAATTTTTTTGGAAATAGTTCAAAATAAATATCAAATTTGAGAGCATTTGAAGGTGATTCATACTTGATTTTGCCCATTTTTGCATAAAAATTTTTGCACCATTTAAAGTGCAAAAAAAAAAAAAAGAGTTTTGAAGCTATTTTTTGTGAATTTTTGCCTCATTTCTAGGATCTAAGTTATTTCTTTTATTACTAAACTATTTTAGGTTCCAATTTTGGATTCTAAGGATGAATTTGGGGTCAATTTTGGGTTAAAAAATTGAGCATTAATTCTTGTGCGAATTTTAGTGAAATTTTTAAGTTTGAGTTGATTCCTTACTTCAAAATCTATTGGGTGATGCTTAAGAGTGTCTCATATTGATTGGGTAAAACTTGATTTGAGTTGGGCCTTGATATATTTGATGAAGGAAAATTACATGAATTCCGGAATGTTTAACAGTTATAAAACTTTATCTCAATAATTTGTTAAATTTTATCATATCCGTAATTTTTAAATTTATGATACATATTTTATAGAGTGATACAAATAATTAGTGATATATTTAAAACAAAAAAGATTTGTATTTTAGGAAGTAACGAATTGTCATATATTCTGCGGAGCAAATCATGCTTGATCAGTTACATCTGGATTACTGATATACACAAAATCAAAAATACCCATTGATCAACTTTCAAATTTGAGGCAAACCATATGTATTGATATCAATTATATCAAAAATTGTTTGTTCTTTTTTCATCAACTTTTTGTTTAATTTCAATGGGGATCATGTCTGTTTTATTGCGTCATTCTGGTGTTTGGGTTTCAGAGATTAGGTATGATAACTATAGGGTTGAAGTTATTTTCATTCACAAAAAATCATTGTATCTAGATTTAATTGATACTATATTAGTTCAATTGAAAATTGATGTATCTCTGAAAATATTCATGCCAAATACGTTATTTGAGGTAATTCATCAGCATTGGAGATTCGTAATGATATAATTGTGAGTTTTTTTATTGAGATTTTGAAACATACAACTGGATTCAGAATGTTTCCATTATTTATTACAACAACTGATATTGTAATTGATAGTGATACTTTCGATGCAGATGATATTGCAATTGAGTGTTATGATATTGTTGAGTTGTCTGAACTTTCAGTAGTTGTAGTTGATAATATTGAATCTCTATCCATTGTTGATATGGGTGGTGAAGAACTAATAACAGATTGTAATTACGGTGTTGTCAAGTTGAAACAATGATATAAAAACAAAGAAACTCTTATATCGGTAATGCATAACTATGCAATCACGCACATGTTCAATTTCAGAGCTGAGATATATGATGGACAGAGGTTTGATTTAATTTTAGTTGTTCAAACGTCAAATGTTGATATTATATTTTAGTGATACATCTGAAAATTTTGTGATAGTCGTAGATCTACATTTTGTGTTGTAATTTGTGATTCATATATTTATTTACTTACCGTGCATTGTGTTTTCTTGATAAAGTACAACAAAATTTGAGATTTTATAGTATAATGGTGATTCATATGAATGATACATATGTTATCATTATATGTGTGTAATGGTGATTCATATGGTAGATACAGTATTTATTTCAATAAACAGGTGATACATTTCGTTACAATATGTTATACATATAATTCCCATGTGATACATTTTGGTTGTACTTCATATCGATATCAAAATATTTAATATATATGAAATTTGTAGCATACATGGAAAAATATGAGTAATTTGAAAATTTTTATTTAATATTTAAAGAGAGACTTAGTGATAAAGTAGTAAGCTAAATATATAACTATGTGATACATTTAATAACAGTTTAATAGAGATTCAAGTTTGTGATACATTTTATTTTATTTTCTTTCAGTTATGTTTTGATATGCAAAGCTCCTAAATGTAATTGGTTATTCAAGGCCTCATGTAAGCTTGATTCTCATACTTACGTAGTAAGATATTTCAATGATGAACATACCTGTCTATTAAAAGACAGTTTTTTATCAGCGACATGCACCCAATTGCTTTTATTGCTGGAGTAACTGCTTCAAAGTTGTTGAACCATAAAAGAATAATCACACCAAGTGACATTATTGAAGATACAAAGTGAGAATTTGGTTTGGATACAGATTACATGAAGACATGATGTGCTATTCAACGCGCTTTAAAGATATTGAGAGGGTGACCAATAGACAGATACTAGAAAATGCTTACCTACATATATATGTTGAATTTGGTTTACCCAAATTCATATATAAGGATGCATAAGTCTCTTGATAATGAGTTCTTGTATTTATTCATAGCACTATATCTATTTATTAGGGGATTTGAGTATTGTAGGCATATTGTGCTAGTAGACAATAGTCATAAGAGTGGACCATATAAGACAACATTCATTTCATCTAGCACACTTGATGGAGTAGGTATTGGACATAGTCATTCTTTTATAGTTTTCCTTCAAAATGATGCTAGGTGTTATATAAATTAGACATAATGATTGTTTGATGTTATGTTTCAGGCCATATATTAACGCTTCCATATGGAGTTGTAGATTTTGAGAATGATTCCTCCTAGACATGGTATTTCCAGTAATTTAAGTATGCTTACAATGAGTGAGATAATATATGTATTTCTGTGATAGACATGAAAGCATAATCAAGGCTATTAGTATAGTCTATCTATGTTTACCACAAGTTACATGGAAAAGAATCTTTGGAATAATGTCTGCATAAATTGTAGAAAGAGTAAGGAGAAGCTAACCATCAAGTTTTTTGCCATGGCTAAATCATACAATTTAGATTATTTTAATGAGCTTATGTGTAAAGTGAGAAAGATTGACAATAGAGTAAAGAAATATCTAGAAAATACTGCATATGAAAAGTGGTCACGAGTTCATGCTCTAATAAATTGGGGAAGGATGATGACTTCCAACATTGCAGAATGTATCAAATTTTTTCTTGTTGAGGCATGTGAACTGACAATTTTAGATTTTCTTGAACAAGTTAGAATCTTATTTGGTGCTAAGAACCTCAAAAATAGAGACTGGTCTAGCTTTCTTGCTAAAATCTCATTGGGAGTTAAGTTTTAACAAATTCTTCAATTGAACGAGGCAAAGTCATCACATATGATGGTAAGTTATTTACTATCTATGTTACTGTCACAAAGTTGCTTTGCAGTGTATTATATCTTTTCTTATACCAGCTGTATCATAATGATACATTTGGAAATCAAATGTATCATTATGATACATTTGGAAAAATATGCCACAACTTGAAAACTTATTCTTTATACATAATTATTCTTTAATCTTTATGATTCCTATACTATGATGATTAACGTAACTGTACATTAAAAAATATTTTTCAGGTTAGGGAATCAACAAACTACATATACAAAGTTTATGAAGAAGAAAGAAAATACATTGTTCGATTGGATAATAGAACTTGCAACTGTGGTAGATGTCAGCTTGACGAGATACCATGTGCACATGCCATTGCTATTTTTAAAAACAAACATGTAAATAAAATAAATCCATATTGTTCTGATTACTACAAGAAAGAGATACTAGTCAAGAATTATGAAATGTCACTTTGTCTAATGTTTGATAAACGAGATTAGCATGTACCAACAGAGGTGTTGGAAGATGTAGTTTTACCTCCAAAATATAAAAGACCACCAGGAAGACCTAAGAAAGGAAGACAAAAAAAGTAGCAAAAAGTTTTCATC
This sequence comes from Capsicum baccatum var. pendulum, assembly GCA_030864225.1. NCBI lineage: Eukaryota > Viridiplantae > Streptophyta > Magnoliopsida > Solanales > Solanaceae > Capsicum > Capsicum baccatum. Next base: position 47,164,585 of record CM061554.1, read on the forward strand.
AACCTCAAATTATTATAGAAAGTGTGGGCATGAAGGTCATAACAGACGCACTTAGAACTACTTTCCAAAGAATATGTGATATTTTTCTTTGAACTGGAATCTGAATTGGTTATTTAGTTCAATGTTTTGAACATAGTAATTTGAGTTAAATTCTCAAAAATTTATTTCATGAGATATTTTGTTTACAATGGAAGCATAAATGTTTATTAAGATCAATGTTTTAATTCAATAATTTAAGTTAATTTATCAAAACATATGTTTCAAATAATTTTCTGCAATTCATACATATTAGAACATTTATAAATGTTATATGATTCATATAAAATGTTCATGAAAGTTATGTGATTCATATTAGTAATGCCTGTTATAGTGTTAAGAGATTTTAACACATCTGGAATATTATTGATACATTTTCAACAAATTATTTGCAATTGATACATATTAAAACATTTATGAATGCTATATGATTCATATTATGCATTTATGAAAGTTATGTGATTCATATTAGTAATGCCTGATTCAGTGTTAAGACATTTTAACACACCTGGTATGTCTGTGATACATTTTCATAATTGAAAAGTGATACATAAGTGTGATATGGTTTAAACTCCTTAAATGATTTGTTAAAAAACTAATCAGCTATATATGCATTTCACTAAGGTTCTATTCACAAAACTGTTTAGTCAATATTAATCAAACACATAATAAACAACGACAAATACAATCATAACATAAATAATAGAATAATATGGCCGAACAACATCGGAACACTTCATTTCAAAAGCTAAAATGTGATGAAATTAACCACAAAATATTGAATACTTAATACATAAAACTAGTAGTCTTGAAATATCCAAAAAATATAAAATATAATAAACGGTTATCATTTTGTCAAACAACAAATACTAGACAACTACAACTCGACATCTATCATCTCTGATCCTCAGATGGAATAAAGGTATGTTTAGGCCTAGGCGGATCCTGATTGTCACTAATGTATTTATTAGATGCCTTGTTCACTCAATAGTCCCATAACAATGATGCGTATCTAGTATGATGCAATCCTGAATCAAACTCTGAAGAAGGCATTTGATGTCCATCACTTAAAAATTTAGCACATGCCGTAACAAACCATCCGCAATCCCTAAAAAACAACCAGTAGATAGTGTAGGATTTTGAGTGATCACTTATGTAAAAAAAACATATATTTAAAAGAATAAATAATACATACAAGGTGTCGATTGATTGTTGGACATTACTATCAACAAACTGAACATCAAATGTATGCTGGTCCGTCTTTTCCTTGTATGCTTCTAGTAGTGACCAGTCTGTGTGTTCTTTATTCTAAAAAAATAGATATTTACAAGTAAGTTGACAATATTTTCGCAAGCTCTTTTATCTCAACTGCATGACCTTTATGACCTTTTAACGAGTCATACACATGAATATATCTTTCTTTGAGAACTATGACTTCCAAAATCCAGTGAAACGATCCATGATAATTTATTGGCACGTACACCTCATCAACCAAATGCCATGGAAGACCTGCTGGAATGCATAGACCTTGAATAATTTCACAAATTGATCTCTCTATCGAAGCAACTTTCATTGAATGAATGTTTTCCTCTTAATAGCTTAGATCAGTCTCAAATTGAGTTCAGTAATAATGAGTGTATGTGTCATGGTTGTAGTTCTTAAGCATGCAATTAGTTATGGTATATCTATATTTATTGGTGGTGTCCAGTTTTTCTTTCTTGCAAAGATAGTAGAATACCACATTGATGTGCTGTATTGAAAGATTAAAATATATAAGAACATTTGATTCATATATGCCATACATAATACAAGTGTAAATTAATTGATACATACGAATTTATAAAATAGTGTGTCTGGAAAATAATAGAAGTATATATATATGTATCAACTACTATGTATGTGGTCAATATATATGGCAGAAATTACATAAAGATTTGATATGTGTGACAAAATCTGTATACACAGTACACCACCAAAAAATAAGAAATATAAATTTGTGCTTAAATCATTAAAAAAATAGTTAGGTCCTATATATATTTGTTTGAGGCATACCTCATTATTTCAACATGTATTTAATTGTGTCATATTGTAAAACCAACTTTTTTTCACCACATGTGCAACTACAAAATCAAGCTTTGATTTTAGGTTAGCTCATTTGGCCGAGTAGTACTCATCCTTCTCTTTCCTATAAGCATATTATGATTCCAATCAGTATTAAGAATAATAAATGTATATGATATTTTGAAAGGTGATTCATCAATATTATCTACTAGTTTGTGTTTTGTACGATCCAACTGACATCAAAAGAGAGAACTTAAAGAATAGCTCTTCAGCATATGGTCTGTAAATGTTGTGACCTTCAAACAGGTAGTTTAACTTTTTGCAAGACTTGATTACTACTTTATCTTTTGACCCAGAATAAAAAACATTGATATATGGTGACTGATAAAGTTTGAACACTGTCGATTTCTTGGGCAAGTTTTTGATGAGATCTATAAGATTTGTCTTACACACAGAGACCTGAGAAATAGCTGCAATACCATTGTCACTAATATAAGATTGACTACCAATGTTGCCTTGAATATTTCATGTGTCAATAACTGCAATAGCACTATCAGTGAAGAATACTTAGCTATCAGTGATCCCTGTTGGATGGGTTGCAGACAATGGTGGTAGATACAAGTCAATTATTTTAGGTAAATCTTCATCTGTATTATGAAGGTCTTCTTCAGCCTCCTGTTTAACGTATGTAAAAAGTAAAGTTTGTGTGAGATTGGAGTTTTGATAGGAAGGGGATAAACTATCTCAATATGTATCATAAAGATAAATGTAGAACAATATGTATCATTATGATACATCTGGAAAAATTGCATAACAGATTTCCATATTTTGTTACTGGAAACTTTGATCAACTTAAGATAATTTTAAAATTTGTTACTAAAAAGTTATTATGCCATATAGAAATTTAAAATAAGTTTGTGACCATTACTATGAACAGTTTCAACTCCCTAAATAAAAACAAAGAAAATGTGTGAGCAATTAGAAAAAATCTCTGGTATAAGTAAATCGATATTACCTTTAGGCACTCATCCCTTGGTCCTTTATCTATTTCTGTAGCTGTATTATACATCTTTTCTTTTTGTGCCTTGTTTGTGTACCCACTAACAGATTCCTACTAGCCATATATCAACAATGATCTTTGTGTGAAATTAAATTGTGGACCTATTTTCTTTGAACTCTAAACATGAATAATTATGATATTCTACAATCTTATGTATCAAGATGATACATCTGGAAGTCGTAATCATACCACATCCAATATTTGTAACTAGAATCGCAGAGATTTAAAAAATCTAACATTTGTTTCCAAGATCATAATCCTACTTGACATTTTTAAATAATGAACTATGTAAAATTAATTTTTAGGATAGGTTTTGATTAAAATTTTAATATGTATCAAAATGATACATATAAGAAATTAAAATAGTACATATCCAACATTAGTTAATGAAGTGTTATAGAATTATATTAACAGTTTCAACACTTCGAGTAATGACAAATAAATTATTTCAGGCTAATAGTTTGAGCAATTAGAAACAATCGATCATGAAATTGAGTCAATTTAATTAACAATTAAATATGTTATTTCTCTTACCGTTATGCGCTCGTCAGCTCCTCCTTCATTGCCACCCACTTCAGATGATTGTCCGAAATCCTATATAATATTTTCAGTTTTAACATCTATATTGTGCTCATTATGAAATTGAGGAGGATCCCTGTAATGCCTCGAGTATGCACCTCGGACGCCACACGATGCTTACGATCCCAAAAGACCATAAGCTAACCCATGACTGGTACCTTCTGTAAGCACTGAATAATAATATTGAAATAATACAGAAAATAGGTTAAAATGACATAAGGTTCATTATTTCAATACTGATAAACAATAACAAATACAATAACGTCTGGAAAAAATTGAACATTATCTGAACTAGTCTATTCTTAAAAGCCTCTAACTGAACTGTCTGAAAGTGAAGTTGATGGGACAAGCCCCTAACTAACTCCGACTACTAGAATACTAAAGCTACTACAATGGTAAAATAAAAGTATATCCTCGATAGATGAGGACTCACTACTAAATCTGCTGTTGCTAACTGAATTTTTCTAAGAACGATCAGGAACCTGAGCGTTCGAACCTATGATATGAGACATCATAGCACAAATATAAAGTATGCATCAGTACGTGAAATGTATTGTATGCTAGATGAGGTAAGATTGAATGCAAGGATTCATGTGCCTAAATAATAACTGACTAAATGATATGGAATAACTGAGTAAGAGTACATGGATAACTGAAACTGCGGTAAAATACTGAGTATGCAATATTATGCATATACAAGAATACTGTATCTAAGCTTTTACTGAAGCTGAGAACTAATTTTTTATACTGAGTAACTGATAACTGAGATTGCTGATAATTGAATTACTGATAACTGAGTGAATGTGTCTAATAGTCCTGGTTCTATAGAACTAAACTGAGTTCTATACTAAAATGGAAACTTAAATTGTGGGAAGTAATCATCTAACCAACATGCCCCAAATAATATAACTGGGGTCCGACCTGTAACCCCAGTTGGAAGGGTGTCAGTACCATAACACGAGTAAGGACAAGCTGAAAAGTTACCCTTATCTTGAAGGTACTCTAATAAGAATGGTGGTACCCTCAACTGGAAGGTTAAAATACCTCATCCACCCTCAACTGGCAGTTTGAAGTTTCAACCTACGCTGGCTACATGATTTTGAAATGCAAGGACTACTTCTAAGAATCACACCCTCTACTGGCAGGTGAGTCCCCATCCATGGGTTAACTTGGTGCTGAATCCTACTCTCAACAGAATAGACCATGGACTGATTCCTAGATCGTACTTAATTTAACTGAACTGTTACTGATCATGTTAACTGAATGAACTGGTCTGATTTCACTAAGTTCTATAACTGACTGAGTACTACTATTACGTGACATGACTGAGACTATTCTATAACTACTGTAGCTCTAGATAAACAACTAGATTGTCGGGTATTAGATACTCCCAGGACACGATAGCATGAAAAGTAAAGCATAACATGATCTTGAAAAGCATAACAAGGTCTACTTATTCATAATTCATTCATAGAGACATTTTATCAAACACTTGTAGGGCATAAACTTGTACATATTCTAGCATGTCATGATTTCACCATTTAATTTGCATGGAAATTCCATCAAACATATGGGGAGCACAACTTAATGCATATAATCATGGAAAACATGTAAACATTGTAACTACAACACCCAAACTTGCTAATTCAAGGATTATAACATGGGAATTTCACAATTCAATATACACACTATTTTAATTTTCTGGAATCTACAATTAATCATGGATTTAAACTCAATTAATGTCATGATCATGAATACAATCCAATTTCAAGCATGTAAATCATGAATAAATAACCTTGTGATTTTAAAAATAGATTCTTGGACTTTATGGGTGAAAGGAACCCATAGATGAATACCTAAAATACTTGAGAAGGTTAATTTTTGAAGGTTCTTGGTGAAATTTTTGAGGATTGACCTTGATTCTTGAAGCTAGGATTTTGCCCTTTTTGAGAGAGAATATTTTAATCTTGAGAGAATGTGAGTAAATAATGATATAATAGGTGTTTAATTTTGTGTTTAGACTGATTAGGGTCCTGAAAAATACCTAATTACCCCTAGAAATAATTAAAATTTTATCACTAAAGAGTCCCAATTTTGGCCTCCACCAAGATGCAGTGGCATCGTGGTGAGCCACTGGAATGGGGCTGATACTGTTTACAAAAAGAGCAAATGTGAAATGGGCTTGTGGCGCGATACGATGGTATCGCATTGCCACACTAAAAATTGACAATTAGGAAAATGCCCCTTGGCGCGGCACGGTGAGATCACGATCCCTCGCTAGTAAATGGAAATTGTGAACTGGAATATTGGTGTGACGTGACATTATCATGGAGCTTCACTGGAAACTGAAGAATGCTATTTGGATGGTCTCCGCGATGTGGTGATATGCCGTTTGACACACTATTTTACAAAATTTCTCTAACTCTTTGCCCGAGTATCAGATTTGGGTGAATTTTATATTGTTGGAAAGCTGACTGAATTTCGTAAACAATGGTAAGCTCTAAACTGAAAAATCCTGAGTGCTTTTAAATTTTTTATATAGAATTACTCATGTACTGAAAGTTAAATGAAGCTATGGACATACGGGGTATTACAATCCCCTTCTCTATCCGGAATATATTTTTCAGTTTAATGCACTAGAGAATGAGCAACTTGCATGATGACAAATTAGAACAATACGATAATATTATGATATTAGTGATAAATTTTGAATACCTTGTCATATGAAGTAGAACCTTCTTTCACAACTTTCACAATGCTTGTATAATGGTCCATCATCAATGTTTGAAGTTGTTTGAATTTCATGTCAACCTACATTGTGAATAATGATTAGTAAATAGATATATCTTATGAGTGACTTGTGAAGTCAAATAACACATTGTTAATGTTCACTTAGTTTGTCAATGCAATGATGCAGATATACCTTATGGATATACCATATGTATCATATTAAAATATGTATTATCATTAACATAACATACGGATCTATCAATTAAATTGATACATATTCATGGAATTACTTTTGTTTCTGAATAAATATTCATAAACTTATAACACTATACATGTAAAAGGTACAGATTGATTTTTTTTAAAAAAATATTATACTTAAGTAAGAGTTTATGCCATCCAAGTCTAACATAGAAAACAATTATTTCTTCTTAACAGTAGCAGGTGCATTAGCTGCATTTCTCTTCTAAACATTATGCACAACTATGTATTTTTCCAAGGAAACATGAGGCTTTGAATGAGTTTTTGATGAACTTGCCAAATATTTCTCTTTGGACAACGAAGCTGACTGTTTATGTGTCTTTGCTACACGTGAGCTCAATTGTTTTGACTCCTCATCAATTTTTTATTTCTTATCAAGAGGGTGTGAAGATGGACCGACATCAATCATCATCTTCTTAAGTAGGTCTGCATTTGGTGGAGTACTAAAATCATCAAATTCATGTAGAATTTTAGTCGGAGAAGTCCGTTCAGATCTTTATTGTATATATACGGTTTGTGCTATATTGGTACCATGATTTGTTGGACTAAATGTAAGAGGGTTGGGAAAATTAAGTTGGTTCAATTTCTGTGATGACATGGATAAATTTCTGTATACAAGCTGAAACAAAAATAACACAAAAGACAAAAAAATCCAGTTATATTTACTTAAAATTTAACAATAGATATACATAAGTATGACTGAAAAAAATATTACCTTACATAACATGTATTCCATCAAATCCTCATATCTTGGCTTTGGTTTAGCTATTTTCCAGTTGACCATCCTTGGAATTAAATTATTCTCATGAACGACTATTAATTTATCAACTTCGAAACAACATTCATACCACCAAATTCAAAGAGCGTATGGCATGCCATTCAAAAGATAATACTGTTACACCTCATTCATTGACTGACTAAATAAAGCCATAAATTTTGCAAATGCCAATTTACCCCATGTGAATCGACTATAACTTCCATCTTCAACCACGTAAAAATCTCGGGCAGGGATATTGGCTTTATCTAGTTTCGAGAACACAAATGTGTGAATAAAGTTCAAAATCCCAATCTGTACAACATCTTCAAGATTTCTTCCCACTTTTTATTCAAAAAAAAGTTGTTCGACTCAATTTTTTGATATTTGTTGTGGATTTTGAATTAATATCTTTTTTGTAATCTACATGGTGGAAGTTCAAAATAGTTGAAATCATCTTCATTCCCAATGAATTTCAACCCGGTAACAATAGCAAACTCATACAGTGAAAAATAAAGAATGGTATTATTGACCAATACCCTTAACTGATCTTGATAAGGGTGTTGAACCTCTAGGTCATCAAACATCTTGCAATCGATCCTTGAAATTTACAATTAGGGAGGTCCAGAAATTACCCAAAATAGGTGTTTTTGAAAATTCTGATTACTTCATCCGTCAAAACTTATTTAAGCCTGTCTACTATATTGTGGTTGTGTGCACTGCCATATCTTAAGTTGTGGGCAGATCATTTTTTTCAAACAAATTAAAATTATGCCAACAATAAATATTGACAATAACACAAATTAAACGATGATTCATATGTCAAACATATCACCTATTTATAAATGAAAACGACAATAAAATAAGTTTAAAAAATATTAGGACATATGTATCACCAATAATTTGATCCACAAAAGTATCACTCTTACACTATAAAAAATATGTATCACCAATTAAATAAAAGAAAATGTATCACTCATACAATGTGAACATAATGTATCACCCATCAATACCCTATGAATCACCCATTAATTGAAATAACAACTTTATTACCATATGAATCAACATAATACCATATGTATCGCCCATTAATACCATATGTATCATCCATTAATGCCATAACAACTGTAACTATCATATGAATCACCATAATACCCATATAATGATAACATATGTATGATTCATTTGAATCACCATTAAACTATAAATACATATGAATAGCTTAATAATTTTATATATGTAGAAAGTGATTTAAAAAAAACACTATATACCACCTATATGTATCACAAACGATATCAATACTTGATTCAATGGGTAATTAATGATATGCTCTATTTCCCTTCGATATTTTATTTGCATGTCTGATTCTTAATTTTCGGCAGTAAAATCTTCTTTAATATTCTTCATTTTTTCAGGGTCATTGCGGTACTTTGACCTATTTTCACTTAAACTTTCATTTGTGTAATCTTACAATTCTACTTCAAGTAGAAGTTATTGTGAAGTTTTTCATGATTATAGTGGTGATTCTAGAAGAAAAAGAGAGCATGAGTTTAATAAAGGTTTGACTAAATTTGAGGTCACTGTGGAGGGATATGAGAATGGTTGCACATTTGATTGCACCTTAGGTGTAAAGAAATTATGTTATACCAACTTCATTGATCCTTCTTTGATCGAGTGGTTGGATATACCTTGTCATACAAAAAGTACATCATATAAATTTGGTGGAAGGTTGGTTGACAATGAGGTGAAGATCATTGTTTACCATGGAAGTTATCAAGGAGGAATTTGGTGTGATGTCTACCATTTGTTTACTTGTTTATAATGTTTAGGATCTCTTTGATTCAATTGTAATAAATTTTGATTTAATAGAGAGTTAAATTTTTTTGTTGTTGTAGATTCAATGGAACGAAAGCATGTCTTTAGTCCTATGACCATTAAGGATTCTTCAATAACAAATAAGGAAGTCAAGAAAGTAGAAGTGAAGAGTACTAACTTGAAATTTGATGGACAAAGTCATTTCATTAATTCACGTAGAGTCTTTGGAGCTTCTAGTGATGAAAGTTAATAATTGATGTGAAGAGTTACCCCAATGACTCAAAAGATATTTTTGGAGCCTATTGCACTTATAGTGACAATTCAAAAGAGGAACAAAGAAAAAATATTTGAAATAAAGTGAATGAGTGAATACAAGCACAAAAGAAAAGAGAGTTGAACAATGAGAATGAATTGTCACAAGAAGGAAAGAAAAAGAGTGAAGCAAGTGAGAGGAAAAAAGAGATAATAGCAAAATAAGAGAGTGTGAGTAACAAGCTTTTTGTTTATAACTCTAACCTTCTGAATTCATGTTCTTCTAGTGTTTACACTTTTTTTGTAGGTCTTCTTGAAGAAGAACACAAAAAAGATGACTCAACATGAAAAAAAATTCAAGAATTGAAAGAAGCAAGTCAAGTTGGGAGTACTTCAAGTGAACAAGTGACCTTAGTTTTAGAAAATCAAGGTAAAGAAGGTTCTTTAAGTGGTCACAAGGTAAAAATACTAATCCTAACTCTTTAATTACTTCAAATGAACTTGATAATGATTTGAGTGTGAATGTTGGACCATCTTTTGATGAGGTTGATGATTTTTTGCTTTGTATCAATGGACAAAGAGATGATAGACATACACTAGCTGAATATGAGTGTGGAGCCAAAATTATTATTGATTGTGAATTTAAAATATTTCAGGCTTGTGTTATGTAAATTGTAAAACAAATATATGTGTTTTCTTTCATTCTTGTAATGAAAATGAATATATTCCTTCTTTAACTACTAGGAACACTAAAAATGTGATTGATGATGAATGTTTCTTTTCAAGTGAGTTTGATCGTAGAATTTTTTTATCTTGTAAGGATATGAATTATGATTTGTGGTAGTACACTTGCTATGAAGAATTCAATGTATGATAATGTCCTTTTTGAGGCTAAGGAATATCAAATTTTCAAAATATTTGACAATCCTTTATTTGGTGAAATTATTCAAGAAAATTTGAAAAGAGATTTTTGTGTTGATAATGTGAGTCATTCTTTGAGTTGTTCTAATCTTGATTGTGTGATTCACAATGATCATAATTTAAAAATTAAATTTAAAATGTCAATACTACTGATGAAATTCCATTGAATAATTTATTCCTTGTTGTCTTATATGCACTTGATGAAAATAACGATCCAAATCTGAAGAGTTGATAACTTGTGAAAATAATTTTTGTGGCTTGCTTGAGGTTGCTAACTATTTGGATGTTAGCAAGCTAACTCCCAAATTAGTTTTTTGAACGTACTTCTTGTGTTTAAAAGTCCTCTAAAATTGAAGAAAATCTTTTAACGAATGGGGAAGACTCAAGTGATAGGAGTAGTAAATTGATTGATACTAGTTTTTGTGTCAATATATATATTTATTATAATATTGCCTTTGAAGATATAATTTGGGCTGAATTTTTAAATGTTTCTAGTAGGAAATGTAAACATGATCATTTTGAAATATTGCCAAATATCTATGGGCATAAATGTGAAAATTCTTCTTTTGACGACTTTATTCATCTTGTAGATCTATTTGTGAAACACCATCAAGAGAGGATCTACAATGAGGTAAGATACTTGAGAGATTTTGTTTTTGGGCTTAAAAAAGATTTGAGGTATCTTTGCCTTTTAAATTCAAGAATGATTTGTTTGAATGACTAGTACTTATTTTTGGACTTTCTAAAGCCAGGAAGATAAATTTCTATGCCTTTGACCTTCATAGTAGCAACTTTATTCTGATTAGTGAGAATTATTTAATGTTTCTATTTGATTCATATTGTGAGTTACTAAGTGAGAAATACAAAAAAGTTTTGGGATTGATGTTTGTGTTTGATTCCGAGAATGCATACTTGTATTTAAGATTTGTGGATGATATTGTTAGTCTCTTAATAATGTGTTTAGAAGAGTACAATTAAATTATGAATTAAGGAATTATTTGGTCCAAGTTGTTGAATAAATTAGTTTTGACTTGAAAGTTCTAATGTGTAGAATTATTATTTTCTTTAACCTTTTTTATGACTGCGGTATATTTTTGAGTCAACTTTTTGATATTATGGTTGAAAAGTTGATTTTTTATAGAATTTCATTATTCTTGGCTCTATCACAAAAGTGTGTATTTTTGAAAATGGTATTCTACTTATTTGGAAGATTATTTTTTGACTTGGGTACTAACTCTCCTCAATGATTTGAATTCAAGGTCGAATTCTTTTCGACAAGGGGGGAATAATGCAAGTTCGGAAGTACTTATTGCATGGATGAATTTCAACTTGACATCAAAATCTTGAAGTGTTTTAAGAGAGTATGGAAGCCAAGAATCAACATACAAGAAAATATTATCATTAGATTTTAGGATCCTTTTTATCATATATGATGTACATGTGACTAAAGGCATTTATGTTATTTTCTATCTTAGCTAACCCTAGCACTACAAATAGAATATAATGGACATTATTTTAGTTAGACAATATTTTTATATTGAACATTCTTTGGTGAGTTTGTGGATTTATCCCTTTGCCTCTACATTGAATCTCTCTTGAATATCTTTTGATAAGATTATTCATTTATGAGTTCAATTTTCTACTCCCTTGAATTAATCATGTAATTATTTGTTCAAATTATAAAGTCACAAATCTATATTTGCTCATCTCTAGTTTACTTTAATTGTGGAATTATTCTTTCTTTCTTCTCTATAGCCCTTCAATTAGTTGATTATCTCTTAAATTTATACGTCTTGTATCTCATTTTACATCTTTGAGTTGCCAATTATTATAGATTAAGGTAAAAAACCAAAATAAAGTAAAAACATCGTAGGACATCTAAAAGATTCAAGATATAATAAAAGGTCAGTCTCACGCACTAAAGATTCAGGATATAACATATAAAAATGATATATATTTTTCCCCAGAACAAAAACAAATAACTGATGATCGAAAAACCACACAAATAAAACTTCCAAAGGGAAGCTGCAAGTGATTCTAGCACAATAAAGAAAAACATATGATCACATTATAACATAATCAATTGTAGTGTTTTAACATTAGTTTTGCTTCAATAAGGCAAAGATCGATATGCTCATATGCTTTTATGCTCAAGGATTTTTAGGCACTTGAGGGATTTCTAGTTTTGGCAAAGTTAGCAATTCTGGCTTTGGAATGGCAGGCGTCTCAAGTTTTGGTAACATTGAAAGCTTAGGATTTGGTAATGTTGGCAACTCTGGCTTTGGAATTTTTTGGCAATTCAGGCTTTGGCAGAGTTGGCAGCCCGGGTTTTGGAATTTCAAGGAATTCAGGCTTAGAAAAAATTGGGATTTTCGGTAACTGTGGTAATTCCGGCTTAGGAAGCTTACTTTGAGTTACTTTAAGAAGATGGCGCACATCTACTTGAATTATGTAGCTACTTGTTAATGACAAAGTAGTAAGTAACAAAAAGAAAAAAGTAAGGGTTGTAGTGATAGGCCATTGTTGAAGGTGATAAATGCTTGTATTTTTGATATTTGATTATGCATTGTGCTTCACTATGACCAATTTTATACAGACATGTGGATGTGGGAAATAGGAATAAGAGAATTTGACTTCGTTGTGGTTGGTATTAAAAAATGCTTGTTAATTCATCTTCTCAACACTAACCTCGTAATTTAATCTGACAAAAAACTTTCTTGTGTAACATACTCTTATTAACACATAAAGTAACACATATTTTATGTAGTCATAAATTCTTACAAGGTTAACACTTAAGGAAAGGTCTTCCAATAGGTAATCTAAAGAGAAAACTTACTATGGGTTGTGGTGGGGCGGTAGGGGATCCGCCACCCTTAATTAGAGGTCTTAGTTCGAGCCTTGGTATGAAAAAATCTTGTTGGGAGTGCTGCCCCAGAAAGAGCCTTGCAACACGCAATCTGGATGTAGGAGGGTTCCAATTTGGATACCAAACACTAAAGGGAAAACCAAAAACAAAAAAATGCAAATCATGTAGGAGTTCTAACCTATAGGTTATGTGTGTGTGACATAGAAATAGAGATAGTGAGAATGAATTTCTATTAGTTTATTATTATTGAACCATATGACCATATTAATTGGCTACATTAATTATGTATGAATTAATTCATTAATTAATTCCACATAGTAAGCGATATACATTAGGAAAAAATACATAAAGTAGTATACTTAAGTATGAAATTACAAAAAATATAAATACTTTTATCAAATTAAATTTTGTAGCATATCTATTTGTATGTATTTGTATTTTTGTAGCAACAGTTTGTAAAATACAAAATACATATCGATCATAAGAGCATTGAAAATCATATGTATTTGTATTTTTGTAGCAACAATTTACAAAAATACAAAATACAACTTACTATATCATGTAATTATGAAACTGTTGCTATGAAACTTATAATTAAGGGGATAAATATGCCATTTCTGAATTTCGCCTTATACATTATAATGGGAAAATGCCAGATTTGCTTCAAAACTATGTAAAATGGTTTAATGTTTCCATTTGTCAAAAAATGTGGTCATTTATGTCCTCATCAATAAGGACTAGGCCCTTAGACTGTCCCACTCAGCCCAGCTGTAATTTGATAAGGTTAGGCTACAGTATTTACAGCCCATTTAAGAATAGAGTTTTTTAGATTGACCTGAATAAGTCCGTTGACCCGTGGGGCTTAAGCAATATGGACTGGACTGGCTCCTGGCCAAATAAAAATGATAAAATAATATAATAGAGTACTAAGAATAAGTGGAAATTATCTTAAATAAACTTATCAGATTGTTTATTACAAGTAATAGCAACACTTTTCATTAATTACTGGACTACAAAAATTATTGCAACTTATAGCAACTTTTTAGGAAAATCTTTTTTCTTAAATATCCAAAAATCATTTTTTAATATTTAATGTTCATATTATTTCCGTATTTATAGCATGTAATATTTATCACTCTTCATTAAATCTTTTCATAATTATGACAAGTTATATTTTTGGTATCAATGATTTTTTACTTATCATAATTAAGTTTCAAAGTTTTTTTCATAATTTAAGGAATCAAATATAGTAAAAATATATTTTTTACATTGATACTTAATTTTTGATTTTTTATTTACTTTAATAATTAACTTACTTTATACATTTTAGCACGTTATATAGTGTTTCTTTACCGATAAAACTCTTCACTCTTTATAATATATTTTTTTCATCGTCTTTTTCTCTCCTTTTGATTATCATGCATATGAAGTTGAGTTTTCCAACATTCACTCATTTGTTTGGGTTTCGCAACAATCACTCATACACTTGGATTAAGAGTTCTTCAATTTAGTTTACTTTTTTTGTTTCTTGAAATATGTCAGAAATTAAAAATACAAATTTGATTCTATTCCTAATAGAAAAATTCCTAGATTAATAAAAGAAAATAGTCTGATTATTCTATCTAGACCCTTATAATTAATTCATGTTAATATGTATATGTTTTGGTCATTTTATATTATCTTTTTGCAGTGGTAATTATTGCATCTAAATTAATTATCACATATCATATTTGGCATTATAAAGACAACTTATATACAGTAGATGACATTATAGCAATAAAAGATATGTTAATGGATATTAGATAAAATATTGAACAATCAGTTATTTGTGTTGATAACAACATAAATAAGGATTTGAATGAAGATCAGAATCTTTCATAAGAATAATATAGTCAAAATTATCTTGTATATACTTATTACACTGTTTCATGTATGAAATCTGTATGAAATGAGTATAATGATTATAGAAGTTGGTATAGAAATCGACTTTCACCAAATATTATACGTTATTATTTATTTTAGTGTATGAAATAAATATACAAACTAGTATTTGTTGAATTGTTTCGTGTATGAAACCTATATGATATCAATATTACATTCAGGGTATATAAGATAGTTTCTTACATGTTATGTTTACATGGAATGAATATAATGTGGTCCTGATAATCAATTAAGAAGATATACTTAAGATTATAAATTGAATGAAATCAATTTATAAAGTATTTTCTTACATGTCACATTTGTATGAAATAGATACATAAATTGATATTTATGGATTGCGATATTTAATTTAGGTTATATCAATTTATATACTCATTCCATACACTATGTACTTGTCTCTTTGAATCAAATTCTATTTCATCTACTTTTGTGTTAAATTAAAATTTAATAAACACTGTCATCTTTCATACTGAAAAAAAAATAATCAAGATTTATAAACAAAAAATTGTAGTATATCTAGTTGACAAAAATTTAATTGATATACAATTTATTAACAATATAAAATACGAAACAACTGTTAAATTAGCATAACACTGAATAGAAAATTGCTAAAATATAAAATAAACTTTGTTTATAATAACAATCATGGAAAGATAACAATAGTGAGCATAAAAAAACATTAAAATACAATATCCATGTCTACGTATGCCTTTTTTTTAAGGACAGTTGAACTAACAATATCTCTCAAAATCTTTGGGCTACTGAGTCTGTTCGTAACATTGCCAGTAACATAATTTTCACTTATAGCACCATCATCTTGCTTTTGTTCTTTGAAGTTGTGTCTATCCTCAGCTGTATTGCAATTGCTTTTACTAATCCTTTGTAGTTTGTACTTGCATCATACATAATCCCGTCAATATCAAAGTCCCTAGGTATATCTATTTCAATAATTATTATATAATTCTTGCTTTGATCATGCAACCCATAAACATACAGTAACAAATTTTACAAAATTTAACATTTTATCAATAACGAATTTAAGAAAAACATAAAAAAAATAATTCTTTAAATACATTTGATTTAAAAATATCAATTTTTTAAATAATGTAACATACCTAACGAATTTTATCTCCCTCCATGACGTATCATGATTGAATGCATATAATCAAAATTCATATTTAAATAATACAATAATAACTTATGTTTACTTTTCTTTCAAAAAAAAATTCTCAAAAGTTGCATAAAACAAAAAAAATATTCTGAAATTGATTTACTGAAACAGTAAAATCATGTTGAAAAAAAATATAAAAGTGTATAAAGAAAACTCTTAATGGAGGCATTAAAATAGGAGAAAAAATAACGGTTAGAGAGATTTTGGGATGAGATTGATATCAATTATTAAGGTTAATTACATTTAAGGAAGGAATATAGTGGATTAGTTAAATTATATTTTTATTTTCCTTTTTTTGTAATTATTTTGATATAACTTTAAAAAAAAAAAACAAAAAATACATTCTTAAGTATTTTTTTAAAATAAAATTTGCTATAACTTGAAAACTAAAAAGAGTTTTTTTTTTTTTTAATTTTCCAAGGTATCCCCACAGTCGGCAGCTGTGAGACTAATCCTCCGTTCCACTGTTAGTGCACTAAGTTGTAGGGAACTGGCCACAAAGTTTTATCCATTCACCAGAGGTGGGGATCGAACCCCCAACCTCTTGCTTAAGGGGTAAGGTGCTGAACCACCATACCAACCCTTGTGGTTACAAAAGAGTTGCTATAACTTTAATAAACAATCTAATAAGTTTATTTAGTTTATTCTCCCATAAGAATAACAAACGGAGTCCAAACTCATAGTCTATTTACACCATTATAGATATTAAACTATTTAATATATTCATAAAATATATACATTATTAAAATGTAAAATACTAATTTTTTTTAAGAAATCAAATACGTTTGATAAAGATAAAGTGGCGGTGTTGAACACGCCATAAGTGCCATGAGAGATTATTTTTGAGGAGTTCATTGTCACATTTAATGGATTAAATATTGACATTATTTTTATGTTTCATTATGATCTATTGAAACAAAATTAGGTTAATATTGCTATTTAGCTAGTTATATTATTACTCATAAATTATTTAGTTTGTTTATCAATATCTCTATTTGGTTTGAATTTGGTAATTGATATCATGTAAAAAATTATTTAATTTCGTAGATTATTAGGACATTTTTTTAAAATCTGAGACTTGATTAATAAGTAGTAACTTCATGTAATATTATATTATAAATATTTATGTATTAGCATTTTAAAATTTAAATTAAGATTATAAAAACAATATATTTTAAAAAGAGTGTTAGCTCCTGGAGGTCCGCAACCCATAGAGTGATGGATTGGACTTGCTGTTTTTTGGCCTGTCAATGTGATGGGCCGGCCCGACTTGGCCCGTCAAACTCCAAAGGCCGTATGGCTTAGTCCAAATGGGCTGAGTCAATCTGTATTGACAGCCCTAACCAAACGTTTTAACCACAAGTACAAATTTGAACTTTTTCCTATTATGTATTAGTTTAGTCACTAATTATGTGAATTAGCATAGAAATTGTCAAGTGGATACCACAGTACCACAAAATCCAATTTCACAACAACTCAATGGTGAAAATAAGGGGGTTATGACTTATGATCAAGGCCAATTGGTTGAGGTACCATGGAATTGGTTGTGGTTGATAGCTATGTTTATGGTGAAAGAATATGCAATGACAGACTGGCCGGTGGTAGTGTAGTTAAAGTGGAAGATGCAATAAAACTGACTGGATTACTTTTGTAATCCATTTCATTGAAGAATGAAGTAAGTCATGTCGCAAATGATAAAGAAAATACGGACTCTTTCCCTATGTAATATTGGTGGTCCAAAGGAAATTTTGAATCAAAATTGTATTGACGAGGACATAAATGACCTCAACTTTTAACGATCACATATTTCAATTGCATATTTTCCCTTTGAACCAATATATTTTTGACAACTAAGAAGGGCTAGAATACCCCTATACTATGCAAAAAGGATAATTTATATCCTCCGTTATATTTTCTGTCCAATATATCCCCCGACCTTCTTGAACTAGTGCAAAGGTACCCCTCTGCCATTAGGGTCCTCCACCATAGAAATACCATCCTATGTGGCGTGATATTTAGGTGATGTGAATGTCATATGACAAGCCACCTCAATTGAAGCTCATTTTAACCCTTTCCCTAGTACTTTGTCCACTACTAACTCCCTTTTCTTCCAGCCATACCACCACCAAATACTTGACAAAGACAGTAAATTACTCTTTTGGAGGCGTATACTATTATTTAATTCCCATTTATATGAATTTAATAGAGGATTTCTAGTTATAATTGATTGCAGGATATGATAAAGAAAATAGAATATGAAATAACTTGTGTTGCTTGTCTAATGATGCAAAATTAGAGCCTAATCTTATTAATTAAAATAATGTCAACGCATGTGCAATGAATTACAAAATTAGCTCAAAAAGAAGAAAGTTTATGGAGTAAAAAAAGATGTGTATAATTCCACTAGCAACACAATTGCATTAGTGAACTAATGACAGAACTAGGAAATAAAGAATCAACCTCAACGGCCCTTGAATTTATATTCGTATAGAAGAATTAGAAAATTAATATATACTGTAACACTGACATATTTGAAATCAAATAAAATGATTATGGATTAATATAATGAAATTAATTATTAAAATCCAATAAATACGGATTTAATTAAAGTCTAATTTTTATTGGGCTAGTTCTACTATTTTTGATCACAAATGATAAATCCACTTTACTAAACCCAAGATGTCATCGTATTCTAGAGGCACAATTTGGTGCCAGATGTCAAATTACATAGTGAAAGAGACAATGAGACGACTCCATGTATAAAAATGATGTAACATGTCTATTGAAATCAAAGGCCAATGAAAGTGTACCATGTGTACAAGTGACATGTTCCAACCAATCAAATATCACCTTTTCACTCACAATTCAATTGGCGGAAGAAGTTGCCCTTATCACAACTCCTCCATTCTATAGCTATAAATAAGAGCCTCATAATTCAAAATAATGGATTAGAATTCTAATAAGAAGCCATAGAGAGCTCGTGTTTCAATAAAAATTCTTGTATTCATTAAAAAACTCTAGGTTCCTCGGGATAAATGTATTAAAAAAGGAACAGTATTAAGTGAATGGTGCTCGTGGATCAAATTATCTAAGAGCTACAAGTTCAAGAATTCAAGCACTTAAGTTCAAATACAATTCAACATCAAGACGAGGTTTTAAGATCGAGACTACTAGATTTAAGATCAAGCTCAAAGGTTCTTGGATTCAAGTACAAGTCAAGATCAGGATCACCAAATTTAAGATCAAGCTCAAAGGCTCTTGGATTCAAATACAAGTTAAGATCAACTCCACCAAATTTAAGATCAAGCTAAAAAATCCTTGGATTCAAATACAAGTCAAGATAAAGTCCACCAAATTCAATATCAAGCTCAAAAGCCGTTGATTCAAATACAAGTCGAGATCAAGTCCATCAAATTCAAGATCAAGCTCAAAAGCTGTGACGACCCCAAAAGAAGGCACGTGATGACACATGTTACACCTACCGGACAAGTAAGCCTAACCCAACCTGAAGAACAAGAGTTAAATGGAATTCAAGAGAAAAATTAGAAGAAACAAAAGCATCCCAAATACATATATATAAATACGAGACACAAGTCTTAAAGATATGTTCTAGGTCTGTTGGTCATAAGTACAAGCCTCTCTAGAATGATAGCAATAACAATAACAACTTAAATGCAGACAAGAATAAGATAATGAAGAAAGATCTAGGTAAACTTGGGGTCCTCTAACACCACCTCAATCTCCTCAATATTGAAGATGTAAGAAAACAATCTATAAGCTACTACTCGATCCAATACTTGCTTGGTGTAGAAAATAAGGAAAAGGAGATAAAAAAAAGGGTGAGTATGAAACCATGTGTACTCATCACCTATGATCAATATCGATCCTAATTTAAAGAAATGACGATAACCACCACCCCAACTACTCAAGGCTTTCCCAATTAGATCTAATTCCATAAATACACCACTTCATCCTATTAGGATAACCTAACATAAAGGTCAATATATTTATCATATAAAAGGTACATACATTAATCTAGGTGGAGTCAATGCTATTCAGTCTATAATTAATAAAATAAGATAAGTCATTATGAAAGAGATCCATGATTATGATACAAAAGGCTTAATAAGTTATAGTCAACCAAAAATTATTGGATGAAAATAGGGAGAGAGTGTATATATATACGAGTTTATCTCATGATACCAACAGAGCTACATATCTTTCTCTTTTATCAAGACTCAGAAATACCCCATGTCTCAGAATGTTCCTGTAATGGCCTGAGAGTACACCCTGGATGCCACACGATGTTTACGGTCACAAGTTACCATAAGCTAACCCATAAGCTGGTACCTGCTATGAACACTGAATACTAATAAAAAAATAACATGTGTGGAATATATGAATACGACGCAAGGTATTAAATACTAAAGCATTTTTGAATCATAAATCTGAAAACAACTTTCTAAAAATTAATAAAAATAATGGTAAACTGACTGACTGTCTTAAGTGTCCGAAAGCCTCTAAAATTGACTGAATAAGAGTTGATGGGACAGGACCCAACTAACTCCGACTAACTACTGAAATTAAAACATGGAAATAAACATAATTGGTCCTCGAAATATGAGGACTCACCACAACTGTAGATGCTGATGCACTGGAATTTCTAAGTATGATTAGGAATCTGAGCGTCCGAACCTACGATATGAGACATCATAGCTCAAGAAATGAGTATGTAGTTAGTGATTTAAATGTACTAGTATGCTAGATGAGGTTAGGCCGATATACATAGATTCATGTGCATGAGTAATAACTGACTGAATATATAGTGTGAGGTACTGAGTAAGAATGCATGTAAATTGTAAAAACTGAGAATCCATAACCAAGCATAAAATAAGTTCTGAAATAGTTTGTAAACTGGAATACTGAAATCTTGTTACTGAATAACTGATAAACTATATTCTATGGTCAAGCAAGACTGAAGTGAATTCTGAACAGAGTATTGAAATTAAAACTATGAGAGGTATCATTTAGTCGACATGCCTTAGTCTGAGCTGATCGAGGTCCAACCTGTGATCCCAGTTGTAAGGGTGCTTGTACTATGCCACGGTTACTAACAATGGCCATGGATTCAATCCTAAACTAGCAGGTGACTCTTGAGATCAGTCCTAAACTTACGGCTGATCCTTAAGAGTGTCAGTCCTAAAATGGCGGGTAACATACTATAATCTAAGATGGCTACGTAGTTATGGAACTTAGGGATTTCTCCTAAGGACTCAGTCCTAACTGGTGGATGAACCCCATCCCTAGGTTCGTTCGGTGTTAAATCTTACTCGCAACTGAATGACACTGATTACTAAACTTAACTAACTTAACCATACAAGTAACTGATCGTGAAGGCTAACTGAGTGGTAATACTCATGATTCATCTAAAAATATTATGAAGATACTAAAACTAAGTAAACAGCTAAATTTTGGGTATTCATAACCCCCACGAATCGATAACAATAACAATAGGAACACATAAAAGTTTTGAAACCACAGAAGGAAATCATTGTTCATAATTATTCAGTTAAGCATCTTATCAAACACATAGGGACTAAGACTTTAACATAGGAATGCTTTTTAAATAGGAAAAGATAGCACAATCATATGACCAAATCATAAACTGAGGGTTTTATTCTGAATTTGTATGAACATGATATGGAAGTCATAATATTTAAAACATACTATAATGCATTCCATGTGAAATCAATTGAAAACATAACTTGAAAATTAAATTACTAAGATATAGCTAAACATACATCAACTTTCAATGTGTAAGGACCCTTTTTATCAAAAAACTCTTGTAAATATAATAAGGAGTCATTATTCAAACCCCTAACATTTAGGAATTTCATCCAAAAGTTGAAATTCATAGACATGAGCATGAGAATAGTCAAAACATGAGATCAAAAATAATTGAAATACTACAAATCTTGGATTTAGGAATTTAACATGTGAATAGCACCAAAAACGTGTAAGGTTTAATTTAAACATCAATTACATGTAAATATCATGTAAAATCGAAATTCATGGGAGTTCATGGATAGAGTCATAATAACATGCAAAAATCATTCTTTCAAACTTGAAATTTGGGTTCTTGAACTCCATAGGTGGAAAGGGCCCTTGGATAAACATCTAACATACCTTAGTTGGCAAATTTCTGAAATTTCATGACAAATTCTTGAGGATTGATCTTGATTGTTGAAGAGATAGGGCTTGTTCTTGAAAGGAAATGCTTTTAATTAGGGAACATTTTGGGAATATAATAGTAACTTACGCTTTTCAGGACCCTAAATCTCGTGTTTTAGATTAGTTGGGTAAAGAAAAAGGAATGAAATGCCCTTGAAAAAAAATGACTGAAAGCTAGAAATTTAGGGAGCATGCTATGAAGCGTGCATTAAATGCTCCGGAGAGTCGAAATGGAGTGTCCACCATATGCTAGATCACATGCTCCCTTAGGGGTGTAATGGAGCGTGCGTAAAATACTAATTGTGCCCAGCTATTACCTCTCTTACAAAAATGGCTATAACTTTGTAACACGTCAAATCTGGTACCCGAAATGCTACACGGTGTTCATGACCCCGAAGGACCACAAGCTAACCCATGACTGATATCGCTACTTGTATATTGCATAAAATACTTTATAATATGGAAACATGAACTGAAAGGCCATAATGTTCAATACTGAACATGATCTGAATGATATAAAATCTATGTGGGGTAATAGAATACCCAAAATAAAAATAAACATACTGAAGTCTGAAACATGATAGTCTAAAAAGCCTCTAACTGACTGAACTGTCTAAGTAAGGAGTTGATGGAACATGTCCCCAACTAACTCCAACTAATAAACTAATTAAAGAGATAAAAGGGAAATAATCATGTCCTTGAAAGATAAGGGCTCACTTCTAAATCTGTCTACAGATATTTGGAATCACTGTTGCTCTGGAGCTCATGTCTCTGATCATATGGTATAAGACACCATAGCTTAAATGCATCAGTACTTTGAATGTACTGGTATGCATGTGAGGTAGGCTGAATGCATGGGGTTTATATGCATGAACAGTAATAATAACTAACTAACTATGACGAGAGTGAGAATACATACATGAGACATAACAACTGACAGTAATACTATGATAACATGATTACTGAATTTGAATGTAACTGATAACATGAGTGACTGTATCTGTCAGTCCTAAATCTAATAGATGTATCTGAGTTCTGTACTATATCTGAGTTGACTGTATCTGACAGTCCTGAAATCTAAAGAACTATATGAGTTTTATTACTGAGACTGATTATCTATATATGGCAGTCCTAATTCTGTAATATGAAATTATGGGAGGTAATTATCTAACCGACATGCCCCTGATATGCTATTATGGCTGAGTTGGGGTCCAATCTATAACCCCAATTGGAAGGGTGTCAATACCACACCACCGGTAAAGACAAGTTGTGGGTGACCATCATCTGATAGTGTCCCCTATATGAGAATGGTGGGGCCCTTATCTGATAATGATTATCCACCTCATCAACCCTCATCGGACAGTGTTGATGTCTTAACCTATGTAGGCAACATAGTTCTGGAATGTAAGGATGACTTCTAAGAATCACACCTTTATCTAATACTATGTGTTCCCATCCTTGGGTTCACTCGGTGCTAATTCATACTCCCATCTGAATAGACTCTAAAAATGATTTACTGAATTGAACATGGTATGAGTTACTGAATTCCGTTGACTGATGGAATACTACTGATATCTGACAACTGACTGAGTTCATTAGATCATGGAGATTTCCTGAGTCATAAGACTGTCTAAAGTCTAAGGATCATATATTGACTGAGAGTGTTGTGAAAACATGAC
This sequence comes from Capsicum baccatum var. pendulum, assembly GCA_030864225.1. Taxonomy (NCBI): domain Eukaryota; kingdom Viridiplantae; phylum Streptophyta; class Magnoliopsida; order Solanales; family Solanaceae; genus Capsicum; species Capsicum baccatum. The sequence continues at coordinate 47,188,939 of CM061554.1, forward strand.
ATAGCTCTAGGCACACAACTAATATTTTGGGTACGAGTACCCCCAGGACTCGATGGAAGAAAACTGGCCAAGCATAACTTACTTGAACATATAACTAACACCACAATCCATAATACATTTATAGAAGCATTTCATAAAAAAAAAGTGATAGTTATAACTTGTACATACATGGGGATTTCAAGGTATCATGCTAGTTAGACACTTTTCCTTCATCTAGACATTTAATCAAACATATTGTAGGCATGCTACATAGAAACATCATTGTACAATAATTAAACATTATGGTTCAATTCTAATTTCAGCATTCAAGGGTGTAGTCATAGGTTTGCATGAATCTATATCTATAATAATTTAACCCACATAGAATTTATCACCCAACATAGAGTAGAATTCAATTTCTCATTATCCACATGAACAAGAGCAACCTAATCATGAAATTCATAAGAAAATCCATAAAATCGAATTTAGAAAAGGGATTCTTGGACTTCATGGATGAAACATGAATGAACACTATGCATACCTTAGTTCATGATTTCGTGAGGCTTGATGGTGAAACCTTCTTGAATTCGAATCCCCAATAGAAACCCTAGCTTATTCTTGAGAAAAACTTGAGAGAAACTATTATATTTTGGGTGAAGAATAGCTAAATCATGTATTTTTGGATTTAAATAAGGGTAGGAAATTGACCCTTTTAACCCTTGGATGCATTTTTTGAAATTGTAAAAATTTCCCGAACTGGACCTTTAGCACGATACAGTGCTATCACGCCATGTCACTAGATTTTTATAGTTGATAAATTTATGGATGGTGCGATGCAGGGCCATCTTGTTGCCACTTGTTTTGTGACCTAGAACTTTGGTGCGACGTTGGGGAAATCATGTTGAGACACTGAAAAATGGACAATTCTGAATTTGGGCCCTAGCATGACGCGTCAAAATTAAGGACCCCTACTGGAATTTGCCAAATGCCATTTTATCTTGTGGCATGGTGCGCCATTTATTAATATGGTGCTGTTTTATGATGGGAACTTGAAATAGTCGTAACTTCTAACCCGGTTATTGGATTTGGAAGAATCTTATATTGATGGAAAGCTTATTGAATTTCCTACATGAAAAAAGTGAAGATCTTGAAAATTCCTCATAGAATAACCATCATTCAATTTAGAAGCTAATAATATGCATTCTTGAGATGAAATTAGGTAGGAAAAAATTGGGTTATTACAATATCTCCCCCTTGAGAAAATTTATCCTCGAATGAGACTGTCTGAGAGGGGAGAAAAGACAACTGACATACATAATGAACATGAATTACTGGAACATGATCTCATGACTGACATGACTGACAAGATGAACATATAATACTGAACATGCATATCTGATGCTTGTGTAACTGATTCATGAATGCATGACTAAGTGTTCTAAAAAACTAAGTTTCTCATAATGAGAATGCATTTCTAATGCATAATTACATAACTGAACCGATACTGGAGTGCATGACTGAATATGCAAAGGTACTTGATACCAAGTTTATTATGGGATCATAAGCATGAAACGGCATACCAAGTTTGTGAAGAACACTAAACATAAAATTGAGTAGGCTTAAGAAGAACTGTTACCTTGAGCTTGAACTGAGTTTGCGGAGAAGAGGTGAGGATACTTGGTACGCATATCTACTTTTGCTTGCAAAGTAGCTCCCTTGATGGACTAATTTCACTAAAGAACCTTAACTAGAGGGAATTCTTTGTTCCTCAATCTACGAGTCTGGTAGTCTAAGATTTCGAATGAAATCTCTTCATAAGAAAGAGTGTTCTGAACGTCAATGCTCTGAATAGGGACTACAACTGATAGGTCACCTATGCACCTAGATCTAAAGGAAATTCAAGCTCATAGGCTACCTTGCCAAAGTGACTGAGAATCTTGATGGGACCAACATATTGGGGGATGAGCTTTCTCTTCTTTCCGAATCTCTTCACTCCCTTCATGGGAGAGATCTTCAATTAGACATGATCACCAATAGTAAATTCGAGATCTTTTCTTTGAATATCTGTATAATACTTCTGTCGGCTCGAAGCAGCCCAGAATCTTTCTCTAATCAATTGGACTTTTTCTAAGGCATCGAATACCAAGTCAGAACCTATGATTGATGCCTCACTAAATTTGAACCAAATAATTAGAGATATATATCTCCTACCATAGAGAGATTCAAATAGAGCCATCTAAATACTAGAATGATAGTTGTTGTTGTATTTAAACTCAATCAAAGGTAAGTGGTCATCCCAAATTCCCTTGAAATTGATTGCACACGCCCTTAGCATATCTTCTAATATCAGAATAGTCCTTTTTGCTTGACTATCTATCTGAGGATGAACGACTGTACTAAGATAAACTTGGGTACCAAGACCCTTTTGGAATTCTTTCTAAAAATGAGAGGTGAACTAGGTACCTCTGTCTGAGATAATGGAAAATGGAACACCATGCAATTTGACCAACTCCTTGATGTAGAGTTTGGCGTAATCCTTGACTGAATAAAAGGTATGAAATGGAAGGAAATGAGCTGATTTGGTAATTCTATCTACAATGACCTAGATTTAATCATGCTGATGACCAGTTCGAGGTAAACCCATCAGGAAGTCCATGCTCACAACTTCCCACTTCCAAGTAGGAATACTAAACTCCTTTATGGACCCACTAGGCTTCTGATGCTCTATCTTAACCTACTGATAAATAGAGCACTTAGACACAAACTCTGCAATGTCTTTCTTCACCCCACTCCACCAATAGATTTCCCGCAAGTCGCAGTACATCTTTGTGGCCCCTGGATGAATAGAGTAGCACGCATCATGCACTTCTGGAAGAATTTCCTACCTTAAGTCATCTACACCTGGAACACAGAGACGACCCTGACAACGAATGAAATCATCTCCCCCTTGGGAGAAAACCTCTACTTTCTGATCCTGGACTGACTCTTTTAAATTGACAAGGCTGGGATCTTTATCTTGCTTTTCTGTCACCTCAAAAACTAGAGATAATTCTTAACTAATCTAAACCCATATATCACCGTCTTCTATATTGACTAAGCGAACTCCTATTCTGGAAAGCTGATGGAATTCCTAAGCTAACTTCTTCTTACAATCCTCAACATGAGAAACACTACCCATGGATAGTCTACTGAGAGCGTCAGCCACTATGTTGGCCTTGCCTGGATGATAAAAGACACTCATGTCATAATATTTCAAGAGCTCTACCCACCTTCTCTGATGAAGATTGAGATCTTTCTAAGAAAAGACATATTGAAGACTTTTACATATTAGTGAACATATCTACATGAACCCCGTATAGATAATGCCTCCAAATCTTCAAGACAAAGACTACGGGTGCTAACTCAAGATCATAAGTAGGATAATCCTCTCATGGGGCTTAAGCTGTCTGGAGGCATAGGCTATGACCTTACCATGCTGCATGAGGACACAATCCAAACCTACTATGGATATATCACAATAAAATACGAAACCATCTGGACCATTTGGAGTAGCTAATACTGGAGCTGAGGTGAGTTGAGTCTTCAACTCTTGAAAAGTCTTCTTGGAAGGATTTGACCACTAAAACTTGACTTTGTTCTGAGTCAATCTGGACATAGGGGATACAATAGAAGAAAATCTCTCAATAAATCGTCTGTAATATCTAGCCAAACCCAAGAAACTCCTAATATCTGATGCAGAGATCGGGCAAGGCTAGTTTCTTACTTCTTCGATCTTTTGAGGATCTACTCTAATGCCATCACCGAAAATGATATGACCAAGAAATATACTGACCTTATCCAAGATTCACACTTACTAAATTTGGTAAATAGCTGATGATCTCTGAGGGTCTAAAGTACTATTCTGAGATGGTCTGCATGATCATGCTCACTGTGGGAATAGAACAGAATATCATCTATGAATACTATGAAAAACATGTCCAAGTACTTCTTGGACACACAATTCATCAAGTCCATCAAAGCTGCTGGGGCATTTGTAAGACCAAAGGACATAACTAAGAATTCAAAATAACCATACCGAGTACAAAAGCTATTTTTGTAATGTAACATTCTCTAACTCTGAGCTGATGATAGCCAAATCAAAGGTATATCTTAGAGATATAACTGGCACCTTGAAGTTGATCAAACAAGTCATTAATTCTTGGAAGAGGATACTTGTTCTTGATCATGACCTTATTGAGTTGATTGTAATCTACACACATCCTAGGAGAATCATCTTTCTTGTACACGAATAATACTCGAGATCCCTAAGAGGAAATGTCGGGCCTGATGAATCCCTTATCTAGGACATCCTTCAACTATTCTTTCAGTTCTTTGAGTTCTGCTGGTGCCATTCTAATGTCGAAGACTATTTCCCTTTTGGGAGAAATTCCTGGAAGATTTTTGGGAAAGACATCTGAATATTCACCTACAAATAGAATAGATTCAAGACTTGGAGTTTTGAAATTGGAATCCTTAACATAAAGTTGATAGACACATCTCTTAGATATCATTTTCCTTGCCCGAAGGTAGGAAACAAGCTAACCTCTAAACTCTGAAGTATTACCCTTCCACTCAAGGAAGGGCTCATTCAGAAACTGAAACTGGACTATTCTATTTCTACAGTCGACTATGGAATAGTAGAAATGAAACCAATCCATGCTGAGGATGACATAAAATCAGTCATCTCTAATTCAACTAAGTCTGCTGAAGTGACTTTCTAAAATATCATAATAGGGTAGTTCTTGTATTCCCACTAGGCTATGATGGTTTTACCCACTGGAGTAGAGACTGAAAAGGTCTTTGCTAGGATTTCAGGACTGATAAATCGCCTGCTATATAGGGAGTAACAAAAGACAAAGAATATCCTAGCTCTAGTAAAGCGTAAATATGCACATGAAAGATCTATAACGTACCGGTAACTATATCAGGAGAATTTTCTTGATTCTGTCAGGACTGAAGAGCATAGAAATAATTTGGGCTTTGCACACTAGTATCACTGGTGGTGGAACCCTGCTGATTTGGATAATTGAACTAAGCTGAGGAGCGGAGATGACTCTGATAACCTGACTGAAGGCAGTCTCTGACTCTGTGGCCTGGCTTGCCACAACTGACACAGACATCGCTACCAGCTTTGCAAGCACCCTTTTGGTTCTTACTATAATTCCGAGAAATGGGATTAGTTTGGACATTGCTAGCACTGCCCTGAGACCTATAACCTGGCGTTCTATCTCTTTTACCCTTCCTGAACTTAGGAACTGGAGCACTGGATGAAAAGGGCGCTGGAACTGATGAATTAGGACAAAAAAAGAAATGGTTTACTCCTTCTGATTTTGGCTGAGAAAAATTGAAACTACCTGTCTTCGCTCTCTTATTATGTTTCTTCCCCTGCTTAATCTTCTGCTTCTCTATCAGCTGATCATGAGTCATAAGCCTAGCTAAAGTCATGTCACTATTTAGCATGGTAGATCTGCACTCATTTACCATGCTATCACTTACCCCTGAAGTGAACTTACTCATCTTGGCCCTGCTATCTGCAACCACATAAGGGTCATATCTGGCTAATTGAGTAATCTTAAGAGAATACTCTTTCACTATCATATTTACCTACCAGAGGTTGATGAATTCTAACACCTTAGCTTCTCTAAGCTTTAGGGGAAAGAATATATCAAGTAAAGTAGATACAAACTACTCCCACTCAACAATCCCTACATCATCTTGCATTTTTGACTTCCACTCTTTTAACCAAGTATGAGCCACATCCTGTAACTGATATGCATCTAGCTCAGAACTCTCAACAGTAGTCACCCCCATGATGTCTATAACCTTCTGCACCTGATCTAGTAATTCCTGAGAGCCCTCATCTAACTTAGACCCGAGAAAAGATAGAGGATTTATTTGGGTGAAGTCCTGAATCCTAGCTGTGCCTGAATTGGCCACTGGGTTGGCTGGAATTACTGCTGGCCATTCATTTTGAGTGCAAACTTACTGAGCAAAAGTAGTGAATATAGCCCTAAACTTCATATGAGAAACATAATTGCCCAAATGATCTTCATACTGAGAGGCTGACTGATTTTCGTTTCTTTTTTTTAATAGGCGTGTTCTGCAGAAGAAAGGGAGAAAGGGATTAGACTGAGAGATTGACTTGAGATTATGCTCACTAGCATGACATGAATACCAAATGAAGGGAAACTTTTCCTAAAATATCTTATAGCCTCTTGCACATAAATATAGTGCGCAATACACCTATGTACAAGACTCTACTAGATGTGGTTTTCAGACTTCCTAGGAATCTATTGAACCTTAGACTTCTACGTACAAGATTCTACTATATTACCTAAAACCAAACTGAAAATATTGAAGTCTGAAATATAATAGTCTAAAAAGCCTCTAACTGACTGAACTGTTTGAGTAAGGAGTTAATGGGATATGCCCCCAACTAACTCCAAATAATAAACTGATTAATGAGATAGTAGAGAAATAATCATGTCCTCAAAAGATAAGGACTCACTTCTAACTCTGTCTACAACTATTTGGAATCTATTGTTTCTCTGGAGCTCATGTCTCTGAACATATGGTATAAGACACCATAGAGCAAATGCGTCAGTACTTTATATGTACTGGTTTGCATGTGAGGTAGGCTGAATGCATGGGTTTTATATGAATGAACAATAATAATAATTGACTAACTATCATGAGAGTGAGAATACATGCATGACACATAACAACTGACACTAATACTATGATAACATGATTACTGAATCTGAATATAACTGATAACGTGAGTGACTGTATCTGATAGTCCTAAATCTAATGGAAGTATCTGAGTTTCATACTGTATCTAAGTTGACTATATCTGCCAGTCGTAAAATTGAAAGAAGTATCTGAGTTCTATTACTGAGACTGATTGACTGTATCTGACAGTCCTGGTTCTGTAACATAAAACTGTGGGAAGTAGTTATGTAATTAGCATCCCCCTGATATGCCATTATGGTTGAGTTGAGGTCCAATCTGTAACCCCAATTGGAAGGGTGTCAATACCGTGCCATCGGTAAGGACAAGCTGTGGGCGACCCTCATATGATAGTCTCCCCTATACGGAAAAGGTGAGGCACTTATCTGACAATGCTTATCCATCTCATTAACTCTTATTGGACAGTGTTGATGTCTGAAACTATGTTGGATACATAGTTATAAAACGTAAGAATAACTTCTAAGAATCACACCCTCATCTGATAGTGTGTGTTCCTATCCTTAGGTTCACTCAGTGCTAATTCCTAGTCCTATCTGAATAGACTCTGAACATGATTTACTGAACTGAACATGGGCTAAGTTACTGAATTTCGTTGACTGATAGAATACTACTGATATCTGACAACTGACTGAGTTCATGAGATCATGGAGATTTGCTGAGTCAAAAGACTGTTTGAAGTCTAAGGATCATAGCTTGACTGGGAGTATCGTGAAAACATGACATGGATCTAGGCACACAACTAATGTTTTAGGTACGAGTACCCCCAGGACTCGATGGAAGGAAACTGACCAAGAATAACTTACTTGAACATATAACTAACATCATAATCCATAATATATTTATAGAAGTATTTGATCAAAATATGTGATCGGCATAACTTGTACATACATGGGGATTTCATGGTATCGTACTAGTTAGTCACTTTTCCTTCATCTAGGAATTTAATCAAACATATTGTAGACATGGTACATGTAAACATCATTGTAAAATAATTAAATATCATGGTTCAATTCTAATTTCATCGTTCAAGGGTGTAGTCATATGTTTGCATAAACCTATATCGATAATAAGTTAACTCACACAGAATTTATCGTCCAACATAGAGTAGAATTCAATTTCTCATTATCCACATAAACAAGAGCAACCCAATCATGAAATTCATAAGAAAATCCATAAACTTGAATTTAGAAAAGGGATTCTTGGGCTTCATGAACGAAACATGAATGAACACTATGCATACCTTAGTTTGTGATTTCGTGAGGCTTGACAGTGAAACCTTCTTGAATTTGAATCCCCATTAGAAACCCTATCTTGTTCTTGAGATAAACTTGAGGGAAAATAGTATATTTTGGGTGAAGAATAGATAAATCACGTGTTATTGGGTTTAAATAGGGGTAGAAAGTTGACCCTTTTAACTCTTGGATGAGTCTTTTAAAATTATAAAATTTTCCTAACTGGACCTTTAGCAAAAAATGGCGCTATCACGTTGTGTCATTGGATATTGACAATTGGGAAATTTAGGGATGGCGCGACACGGTGCCATCGCGTTGCCACTTCCTTTGTGACCTGGAACTTTGGCGCGACGCGGGGGAAATCGCGTTGAGACACTGAAAAATAGATAATTCTGATTTGGGCCCTGTCGTGTTACGCCATAACTACGGACCCCTACTGGAATTTTCCAAATATCATTTCCTCTTGTGGCACAGTGCGCCACTAACTAATATGATGCTTTTTTACGACAGGAACTTGAAATAGTCGTAACTTCTGACCCGATTATTGAATTTGGGCGAATCTTATATCAATGGAAAGGTTATTGAATTTTCCACATGAAAAAAAGTTAAAATCTTGAAAATTTCTCATGGAATAATCATCATTCAATTTAGAAGCTAATACTAGACATTCTTGAGATGAAATTAGCTAGGAAAAAGTATGGGGTATTACAAACTTTTTGCTCGAGTATCAAGTTAAGGCAAAATTGGTATCATTGGAAAGCTAACTTAATTATCTACAATTTTCTGGGTCTTGAGATGTAAAATTCTATGCATATAAAAAATTATACAAATTCAAAGTAGACCCTTGTATATCAAATACCAAGCTTTGGACGAATCAAAGGATCTTAGCTCAACTTTGTTCTAAGTGATTCTTATGAATATTTTTTTTCACCTAGAGATCATTTTTCACACTTGGATAAATATAATAACACGAATAATCAAAATAAATTCATCAAATTAATGTCAACACAAATAATAATGATGCTTTAAAGTCTATCACAAAAATACGGGGTGTTACATTATCTATCCCTTGGAATCATTCGTCCTCGAATGAGACTAGTTAGACTAAGAATACTAATGTAACTAAGATCATATTATAAACATTCATGACTAGGAATGTGACTTGGAACATGACTGCATGACTGAGTCTTAGCATAATAGATGAATTTAACTGATTTCTTGAACACATGTAATGACGTGAGAATAGTTATAAGGACAAGATCAAAATGAGAGAGTTAACTTATGAGTAACCATTTCCTAAAGCTAGATCCAATTTCATAAACAAATGATGAGATATTTAGTACATGAAAAACTTGGGATATTAAAATATCTCCCCCTATGGGATAGGTCATCCCCTGATGATACTGACTTGACTGAGATACTAAGGAAAGATTGAGATAATGTATGAAACACTTACGAACTAGATCATGATTGAACAGTTGGAATCTGAAGCTGATGCATGATGCATGAACTGAGCTAAATTCATAATTTACATGGTTGCATATATTTTACCTCATGGAATAGCTATATTCATAAAACTTTGGATAGTAAGGTTAGATCGGAAGATAGAAAATACTAGGAACTAGTCTGTCTGACTGCTGTAACACCTTGTATTTTCACGCTAGAATTCTAACCATCTTTCCTACATATATAAGCTTTAATACAAATTATTATCATATGAATATAAGTTTCATGATCATTATCCTAGTGTGTGAAGTGCTCTCAAGGTGAAAAATGTTCATAGAAAGAACTTAGAGTGAAGTTGAGCTCAGAGCCTTTGATTCGGCTAAATCTTTGCATTCGCTTCTACTAGCGTCAACTTTGAACATGTATAAAATTTTACATACATAGAATTTTTCAGCTCAAGACCCACCAAATTGTATAAAATTGAGTTAGATTTACAATGATACCAATTTCGCCTTAATCCGATACCCGAGTAAAATGTTATGACATTTTTTGTGAGAGGAAGTAAGCCAATGCGATAGCTACGCGATGCGTTTCTGTCCCCAATGTGATAGCCAACGCGATACAGAGCTACTTTACATGCTGCTTCAGTTCCTAAATGGTATAGGGTTACTTTGGTCAAGTCCCCCCACCCAAAACCGTCCATAATACATAATTTCATTCCCTTAAAGCATTAGATACATTATTATTCATCCCTTCTCTCCAATAAAATCCTAGACCCCTCAAGAACACCAAGAACTTTATCAAATTTTCTTCAAAAAAATCAAGAACCCAAGCTTCCTAATCAAGAACTTCAAGAAGAAGCTTCAAGAACACCATTAGAGATTTAAAGTTTAAGCTTTTACATCTAATTAATCAAATAAGGTATGTGGGGTTATGAACAAAGGATACTTATTTCATCCTTGTGCCCAAAACTAGTTTTTAAAGATGAATTTACATGAATTGCAATTAGGGTTCATACCCAAATTATCTTGTTTTGAGTTTTGGATTTATAAAGTGATTGAAGTATGAAAGTCTATATTTGCCTTGATTTAAAGAAATCTCTTTTATGATTTGAACACCATGAGTATAATTTGAGACATTGATTACAATTTTCCAACTGAGTCTAAGCATGATATTATGATTTCGATTTCATTATATTGATATTGTTGAAGTATTTCAAGAAATATATTGAGCATGATGTTTTGATATGAATTTGCATGAGCTTAAAGCATGGGTTTTATGCCCTAATATTGAGTATTGATATTTCAAGAAGATCATGATTTTAAGGCTCTTTGATGATTGTTTACTAAGATTTAAGAAAGAATTGATCTTTTAATCGTAAGATAAGGAATCCACATTGTTCATATAGTTGGTGATTACCATACTTCATCTGTATAACCATGAATACCCCATGAAAAAAATAACTACAAGTTGCTGAGTCTAAATCCACAGTCTTCCATGGACTAACCTAACCCATAGTTAAAGGGTGCTACATACAGTGCATGTCTATCAGTCACAACATTATAGCCTATTATTATATCATTATCCTGGACCCTTATTGGCACTCCAACCATCAAAGAATTTTACCACCTTTCTACAACTGAAATTTCATGAACTAATGCATAATGCACACCAAAACTTCTCAAATAAAAATTCCATATAGTAGATCCTCACCATCTTCCTTCTCCACTCTTGATAGAAATCAAACTCTGAAAATGAAAGATTAATACAGAAAGTAAAGATAATTGATAAAGATAGTGATTAGACAAAATAAAAATAAGTAATTAAGAATAAAAAAGTATATTAGACTCTAATACTCTTAACTAGAATCTTAATCAAACACTTAATTCTTACGGTAACCAAGAGGGAGATGATCACCCTCTAAACCAACATTTCTAAACCAAGATTCGAGACAATCTTACCAATTTTCTCTCTCAAAGGAGAAGATACCAATCATCAATAATCAAGAAAAACATAGAAAATAACCTAAGATCCTAAGTATTTATAGTATAGGGCTAATTATTACACATTTAGGAGCCTAAAAGAGACCTAATTGCATAAAAAGGCCCACATATTCTGCTTGAGCATATTTGAAGCAAATGTGGAACATCCCAGGTGCACTTGGTGCTATTTTTACCTGCTCTTGAAATGCTAGAGAAGGTCCAAGGAAAATTGAAATCACCTTGGTATGTCCCTCCCAAGGGTCTTTCTATCCCCTTTTTACATTCCCTTGGATCCTCCAACGATCATTGACCCATTATAAGTGCAATCATCATCAAATGATACACTCTTGATGGTAACTTTTTCAAGTACCTCTACTTTATGAACAATCCTTGGATCCTTTGAAGCTCTCAGACTTGACTTCTAGTAAAAGGATTAGAGCCAATCTAGATTGTATCATCCTTTTGATCTTGAGAAGATTTTGACCTCAAGGAGTGATCATCTTCTATTATGTCTGAGAGTGGAAGATCATACACATAGAAGACATTGTACACTTGATTCGGAGGAAGATCAATCTTGTAGACATTGTTGTTTATTCTTTCAAGAACTTAAACTGGACCTTCACCTCGAGTCATCAATTTGGCTTTTGTTTGTGTTCAAAACCCATATTTCTAGACGTACACCCATACCAAATACCTTGTTTAAGCACAAGTTGCTTTATTCCCTTATTTAGTTTTTTGGCCATCTCTTGATTCTTCTTCTCGAGAAAAATTCTTACCTTATCATGCATGTTTATCATGGATTCCACCCTCTTATTTATATCTAAAATTATGAGAATATCACAAGTAATAGGAGGAGATGTAAAGGCATGGGGGAGGGCGGTTAAAACCAGTAACACATTCAAAGGGCGCCATAGCAATAGTCGAATAGATAACACAATTATAAGAAAATTCCACTAAAGGTAGGTGGTCCTCAAAAGAGGCCATTTTTCCTATAACTATGATGCATAATATATAAACCGTGGTCCTACTATCACCTCCATTGGACCAATAATTTGTTGTTGGCAAGACGTTGAGAAAAGCAATTTGGTTTTAAGCCTACCCATAATGACTTCCAAAAGTTACTAAGGAACTTGGAGTCCCTATCACTAATAATGGTATCAGGGATTCTGTAGCATGATCAATTAAAAAAGAAGCCACAATAGAAGGATCATCACTTTTATGGCATGAAATAAGATTTGCCATCTAAGAAAATTGATCCATAACAACAAAAATACCATCTCTACCCCTCCTTGACATTAGCAATCCCAAAACAAAATCCATAAAGATGTTAATCCAGGGGCATTGGGTAGTTGGTAGAGTATTATAGAATCCTTATGGGAGAAGGTGAGACTTTTCACTTCTACAATCCGTACAATGTCCAGAAGTTCAAGCATCATCTTGATGCATTTTGGGCCAATAGAATTGTTCCTATAGGATAGGGTTTTGTCAATTCCAAAGTGACCCATCATAATACCATCATGTGCCCCTCCTACAAAAAATTATCTCCATGAACTATAAGGCACACACAATTATTTTCCTTCATAGATAAAACCATCAAACTTAGAGTAGAGCATAGAAACACTGTCCCTCTCCCATATTTCCCTATCCCATTCATCACAATCTTTGTAGATTTAAGAAAATTTGGGGACCTTGAGATACATTGACTTTAGACTATTAAATTCCATAAACTTAGAAAATAATTTAGATATTAGCATATGTTTTGCGGATAATGCATAGGCTACCTCATTTTTCTTTCCATTTTTGTGTTGAATTACATGAGGGAAAGACTTTAGGAAAGCAATCAATTTGGCATGTTTTTATTTAACATGTCTTGGGTTTGGATATGCTTCAATGATTCATGGTCAGTTCAAATCACGGTCTTCTAGGACCACAAATAATGTTGCCAATTACCCAATGTCCTAACCAATGTGTATAACTATAAATCATAAGTGGAATAATTTGGAGTTGCTCCTATGAGCTTTTTAGTAAAATAGATAATAGGTTTATCATCTTGCATTATGATTTCTATTCCTACCTTAGTTACATTACATTCAATTTCAAATATCTTATTAAAAATGGGTAATCACAATAAGGGGGAAGAGTTAAGCATGGACTTCAAAGCTTCATATGAATTAGCTTACTCATCCTTCTATTTAAAATCTTTTTCCTTATGGATCATTGTAACACCCCAAAATTGGGTCCCGAGACATCACACAGTGCTTAGGATCATAAGTGACCCCAAACTAACCCTTCTACTGGTATAAATCATAAGTAACTGAACAAAAAGTATAAATCTATACAAATTTGCCGAAAATAAATCTTTTCTAAATATGATAGATACAAAGCTAAATTTACAAGATTACATCTCTGCTTTTACAACCAAAACTAAAACGAAATACATCAACATCTACTGACTGTCTATGAAGCCTCTACTAGTACTGATATAGGTGGCAGGGTCATGACTCCCGACTATCCCAACTCAATACGAATGAATAAATAAAATACAACACTTCTCGAACTGTATAACTAACTCAAGCCCTTGAATCAAAAGGACTCATCACCTGCTGACCGAATGCCGCTAATTGACTAGATATGAAGATGTAAACTATACCTTGTACCTATATTCAGAGAAAATGTAGCCCACATACGAATATGTAGGTCAGTACCATGGAAACGTACCAAGCCTATGGGGGTGCAATTCATATATAAAATAATACCTTAATATCATCACAGTTTATAAAATTATGCATGCTAATATAAATGACTCACTTAGCTCGAATTAAAATCATCATAATAATAAGAGAGTAAAATATATCGGGTGAAACATGTGAGTCATCATAATAAATCTCAATTCACTTCCATCTCGATTCCAAATCATCAAAGCAATCAAATCTCATAACAATTCTCTTTGGAATATATGTTCATTAAATCTTTTGAAAACAATAACTTTCTCAAACTCAGTCTTTCAAACAAATATGTTTTTATCTCAGATAGAAGGATAAGACTTTGCATATTAGATAGGATAATACACACACACATACATATTGGGAGTCTCTTACAACTGACATAAACCATATGAGCTACATGGAGTCCAACGTCTAACACATATTGGGGAGAGCTTTCCTATCCTTGCCATCAGAGTAGGACCTTAAATCATCAAGCCAAACACTAGTGATCACTATATTAATAAGCCTTAGGCTCATAACCTATGGGGGAACATAGTTTTAGGGAAGAACCAATCCTGCTATACCTTCCGCTCGGTGCTAAAGACTACTCCCGGACTTAGCTCAGATCTTTTCAAAAGAAAATCCATAAATAAACAATTCAATAATTAACAACGGGAGCCATCATGCTACCATTTTTGTAATAATCAATAAAAATGGATTTCTTTTCTCATCTCAGGTTCAAATCAACCCCTTTTTACGACCAAAAGGTCAAATCTTCATTATCATCTCAATTAATTCAAACACAAAGTGTTTATAACACATGATTTCTAAAAAAAAATGACAATCTCAATTAGAGTTCCAAACTCATGTCTCCACATCATATGAAAATTTATCATTGTTCAAGCTTGACATCATAAACATATATAAATTCCTTCAAAATCTGGAAATTTATCCATAAGGCACAAAATATCATCATTCTCATCTAATTTCACTTCTAAAATATCAACAACATCATAATCTAATGATAATCAATATAGGATATAAATTCATGCTTCAAAATCATAGTAAAACATATAAATCCATAACTTCATAAAAGAAGTATTTTTGGGCACAACAACGAAATGGTGTTCTTGTTGAAAAACCCCACATACCTTAAACTTGAAGCTTTGAATGACTTTCCAAATGACGTAATGCTATTCATAAACTTTTGGGTGTCACTCGTAGCCTTCGTAACGGGGATTCCGAATATTTAAAAATTATAGAATTCTCACGGTTGAATCTCTAGCTATTGGGGTTTTTATGTTGACTCCCTAAAGGTTGTTTTTGGTGATTTTGAGAGAAAGTAAACTTATTTTGATATTGTGGGAGTTTAATCCCGTGTTATAGACATATATTGGGGTGTTTTTGGCACTTGGAAGTGAGGTATGCGGCGAACAACCCATGGCAGACCTTAAGGTGTACGTCAAACACCTTATGGAAGACATTTAAGTGGGCCTCGCACTCCCAATCACACCTATTTGATTGGGCAGCACATTGCCCATCGCACACCCTAACTGCCTCTCACAAAAATGGACATAACTCTTCGCTCGGGTAGCGAATTTTTGCAAAATTGGTTTCATTGGAAAGGTAATTAAATTATCTACAATTTGATAGGTCTTGCAATGAAAAATTACATGTATATTAACAGATATTTATGTTTGAAGTTGACCATTGTAGAATTGAATGTCAAACTTTGGATGAATCAATTGGTCTTAGCTCAACCTTGTTCTAGGTCATCGCTATAAAAATTTTCCACCTCAAACTACTCCATAGACTAGGATAATGATCATGCAACTTGTATTCATGTGAGAATCACTTGTATTAGAGGTTAGACGCACAGGAGCGACAGTTAGAATTCTAGCATAAAAATATGGGGTATTACATTATCTCCCCCTTAGGAACATTCATCCTCGAATGTGGACAATTCACCTGAAACACAGAGGAATATTAGTCTTTAAGCTATCATGTGTAACTGATAGAACTGAATCATTGGATCTCAAGAATAATGAGCTACTGAATTGGTCTGCAAGTGCATGAATCCTCAAGAAAAATAACTATATGGCTAAAATAGAAACGACAGTGTCAACTTATGAGTAACCATTAATTTGCACTGGATCTGATCTCATGAGAAAGGATGAGAGGTTTAAGACATGAAAACTCGGGGTATTAAAATACACCCCTCTTGGGATCGTTCGTCCCCGAATGATAATAATTTGATGAAAATACTAGGAAGAGACTGTGATACTACCCAGGATACTTACAAACTAAATCATGACTTAATATCTAAAATTGAAACTGAAGCATGAACTGAGCTGAATTCATAATTTAATTGGACACAAATACATTGCCTCTTGGAATGTACATGCGTATAAGACTGCGGATAGTAATACTAGCATGAAAATTAAGAATCTATAGGAGCTTATCTCCTTACTTCCTAAACTAGATTACAGGATATATGGACTGGATCATACTGACTACCTATACTCAAATGGAGTGTTTCTTTAGCACTTTTCTACGAAATTCTATTGAAATAAGGGAGCAAAGAATTTTGGGCATGCTCTGAACAAGACATTTGACTAAGGAATTACAATATTGATATAACTCTATAGCATGGAATATAATTATATAACTCATAAACTAGGATACGATTGCTAGTCCGTAGGCAATAAAAATTCTGACTTTCAAGCTTAGCATCACTTCTCAAATGTTCTCTCGACTATACTATTCCCCTTAAATACCATACTCATTTGATTCAACTTATAATTCTCATATTCGCACTGTAAAATCTTTCAACTAAGGTCTAAACTAAACTAAGTTCTCTCACCATGATCAATCCTAACACTAAATAATAAGATACAACATGCCAAACCACAATACTAGTCTAATCCACAGGGCTCAATATTCTATATCTTCTTAGAGCTCACACCCTAAGCATAACATGCCTTACCACTTCAATGACTAATTTAAAACTCTTGATATGGATTCACTAGTGCATATTGCATTCATAATCTTACACCCAACATGACATTCAAAACTATCATTAAAAATCACATATAACTTTAAGGAAAACACCCCTAAAGGCATACTTCGCATATTCTCTAAACCTTTATCAACAACAATTTTCTTGGACCATTCTTAAAAACATACACACAATTTATAACTAACCATGATATGTATCAAAGACTTCGACTCAATATTACTTCAAACTTTAGCCTTAGATAGAAAAGAATAAATAATCTTTCTTAATGAGGGTCATCAACTCTCTCACATATAAACCATTGTTTATCTACTATCATCACCACTATCTTAACATCGGATGAGGTCACCAAAGGACTAACAGATAAAAGCTACAATACATAACATTAACACTTATCTTTGTCCTGAGGAATAAAATATCAAAGGCATGGATTCATTAAAGAAATCTAAGCTGAGGACATGCATGATATAATGCGAACTTCACTAGTATCATGAGTTTAAAAACTGGTCATACTCTGAAACATGAGTTTATACTTATAATGAGATATTCAACATAAGACTAAAGTTCATAGATTCATAATAGATAACTCAACTAATAGAGTGAAGCTGTTACGTGCTTAGTAGAAGCTGAGAATGGGCTTTAGCACACATGATATGTATAAGCATAAGCCTGTGGCATGGATTTGTCAAGAAAGTGATGGATTTGGTATTGTAATAACTGAAATCCAAGGAATACTCTATAGTTAGAAGGGATCACTATCTCATCATAACTCATTGTTGACATGTATCACAATCTAATTCTCAAAACTCGATTTGATTCTTCACTAACCATCTCCTCCTTAGGTCAAAGCTGGTATTCTAAGTATAATGGTGTACTCCATATCCTCGAGATTAAGCCATAATGTCATCATTTTATTATCTACATATAAATGCTAAACTCACAAGAATAAACTAATTTCGAACTTACCGACTTCATTCTTGAACAACCCATCCATATGCTTTGACTTACACTCTCATTTGCAACCATATCTACATCTCTAATAACATAATCATAGCCTATCAAGATCACAATTCTATACTTATATTTTTCCCAAACTATGAGAATAATATCATACTAAAAAGACTCAACATCTTCAGTCATAACTCCTTAACTTAGCTATCAAGAACAACATAAATTATCTAACTAGCCTTTCTCCACCTAGAAACTCAACGTTACTACTAACCATACAATATGCAATGTTCCTCTAAAAAAATGCATCCCTATATAACCTTGGGCACACCTCTACACCATACTTAATTACGAACACATGATCTTATACTCTTGCATACATTGTTCAGGCCTACTAGATCACCTCCTTATAACTAGCATAAACAACCGAACCATCAACTGTTCAAACTTAATGTCTGGAGCTAAACATGATTTACAGCCCAATCTCTCACAAATTTTACTTCAAAAATATAGAACATAGCATTAAGAAAAACTAGTACACAATGACAATCGATAATAATCATACGGCCTATCTTATTCATAATCTGTTAACACATTCTCTTTCTTCACATCATTACTATTTACCTATCTTCACACCTAAATTACTTTCATAGCTCTATAAATTTCAACTAAACTTCCTCTTGTAATCTCAGGAAAGCCTAAATTAACAATACTCAACCACTAAGTACTTCCATCAAAACCTATACTTTCCTAGCACAACAACTACCATCAATAACTCTTTTCATACTTCAAGCAAACAAAAAATCACCTTAACTAATAATCTCCTTCTCTAACTTTACTAGACTAACAAACAAGGGTATATCACTTCATTACTAATTCAATCATAAGCAAAAATGTAGCTATACATATTCAATAAATCGCCCTTACCACTATTTTTGCCACTACACTTCTAAACCCACAAGTTCAACTAACACAAAACTTTTAACTAAACATTACTACTTCTGTCACTACACAAAAACCCACACTTTCAACTAACACCAGAACAATAAGTTTCTAGTGAATACAAATAGGTCTCACACAACTTTACTAGACTTTGATTTTGTGTTTTGATTAAGAAAATCATATGAATAACAAAGAAACTATGCTAGTGAATCAAAATAAGCCTCACATGGCTTCACTAGAATTTGATTTTTTACAAACATAATGATAACAAGATTACATAATACAAGAGATAAAAAATTGACACACAACATTCAACGATCTAAGAATACACCTTACTCTATCTTAATTAAATAACTCATACGAACGAGGGCATAACTTAAATTTGAAGGACTTATAACACGCCAAAAGGCTCCTCTCAAGCCAGTTTATGAAACTTCTAAAACTTCTGCCAACAAATATAGGAGCATTATCTGGGGAGGAAATTGGAACTTGCCGAACATGTTAACTCAAGAACACTACATAGATAGAGAAGTATAGATTAACATTATGGATTCTGAGGAGAAATTTGAAAGAATATCTAACTCCAGCTTAGTGCACGATTTCTATAGTCCTGATAGAGCACTTCATTTTTTGGATCTCAAAAGTACTGAAAAGATACTTTTCTAGCTCTCTTACAATTCCATAGCTTTCTATGGAAAATTAAGCTCAACTATTTCTGACACCTTGGAAATAAGGCAGAGATGGCCTGACTAAAGTAAGATAAGAATCTGTATAAGTTTCTTGGAGATCTTTTCCATAGAATGATTTAAGAATTGAAAGACTGGATACATTTCCTAAATGCCCTATAACCTCTCAAAGAAAAGTACAGATATCTCTGTACTGTTCCACAATACTCTACGCGACACGACTTCATAGACGCCCTAGGACACTTGAACTCTGTGCTCTGATACCAAGTTTGTAACGCCCAAAATTGGGTCCCCAGATTTCACATGGTGGTTAGGATCATAAGTGACCCCAAGCTAACACTTCTACTGGCATAACTCATAAGAAACTGAACAAAAAGTATAAATCTATACAAATCTGCAGAAAATAACTTTTTTTTGAATTTGATGATACAAAACTAAATTTACAAGATTAAAACTCTTCTTTTACAACCAAAACTAAAATGGAATACATCAACTTCTACCGACTGTCTATAAAACCTCTACTAGTACTGACTATAGGTAGTTGGGGTCATGACTCCCGACTATCCCAACTCAATATGATTGAGTAAAGAAAATACAACACTTCTCGAACTGTATAACTAACTCAAGCCCTTGAATCAAAAGGACTCATCACCTGCTAACTGGATACCGCAAACTGACTGGATCTGAAGATGTACACTATACCTTGTACCTATATTTTGAGAAAATATAGCCCACATATGAATATGTGGGTTAGTACCATAGAAACGTACCGAGCATATGGGGGTGCAATACATATATAAAATAATATCTTAATATCATCACAATTTATAAAATTATGCATACTGCTATAAATGACTCACTTAGCTTGAATTAAAATCATCATAATCATAAGAGAGTAACATATATCGGGTGAAATATGTGAGTCATCATAATAAATCTTAATTCACTTCCATACCGATTCCAAATCATTAAAGCAATCAAATCTAATAAAAATTCTCTTTGGAATATATGTTCATTAAATCTTTTGAAAACAATGACTTTCTCAAACTCAGTCTTTCAAACAAATATGTTTTCATCTTAGATAGAATAATAAGACTTTCATATTAGATAGGAGAATACACACACACACACATTGGGAGTCTCTTACAACCAACATAAACAATGTGATCTACATGGATTCCAACATCTAACCCATGTTGGGGAGAGCTGTCCTATCCTTGCCATCAGAGTAGAACCTTAAATAATCAATAATAACACTAGTTATCACTATATAAATTAGCCTCAAGATCATAACCTATAGAGGCACGTAGTTCTAGGGAAGTACCAATCCTGCTATACCTCTCGCTCGGTGCTAAATACTACTCTCGAACTTAGCTCAGATCTTTTCAAAAGAACATCCATAAATATACAATTCAACTATTCACAACGGGAGACATCATGCTATCCTTTTTATAATAATCAATTAAAGTGGATTTCTTTTCTCATCTCGGGTTCAAATCAACCTTTTTTTATGACCAAAAGGTCAAAGCTTCATTATCATCTCAATTCATTCAAACAGAAAGTACTTATAACACATGATTTCTAAAAAAAATGTCAATCTCAATTAGAGTTCAAAACTCATGTCTCAACATCATATGAAAATTTATCAAGGTTCAAGCTTTACATCATAAACATATATAAATTCCTTCAAAATTTGGAAATTTAGCCATAAAGCACAAAATATCACCATTCTCATATAATTTCACTTCTAAAATATCAAAAACATCATAATCTAATTATAATCAATATAGGATATAAATTCATGCTTCAAAATTATAGTAAAACATATAAAATTCATAACTTCGTAAAAGAAAGTATTTTTGGGCATAAGAACGAAAGGGTGTTCTTGTTGAAAAATCCCACATACCTTAACTTGAAGCTTTGAATGACTTTCTGAATGATGTAATGCTATTTACGAACTTTAGGGTGTCACTTGTAGCCTTCGTAACGGAGATTCCGAATATGTAAAAATTATAGAATTGTCACGTTTGAATGTCTAGCTATTAGGGTTTTTATGCTGAAACCTTAAGGGTGTTCTTGGTGATTTTGAGAGAAAGTAAACTTATTTTGATGTTGTGGGAGTTTATTCCCGTGTTATAGACATATATGTGGGTGTTTTTGGCACTTGGAAGTGAGGTATGCGGCGCACAAACCATGGAAGACCTTAAGGTGTGCGTCACACACTTTATAGTAGATATTTAAGTATACCTCGCACTCCCAATCACACACATTTGATTGGGTGGGGCATTGCCCATCGTACACCCTTACTGCCTCTCACAAAAATGGACATAACTCTTCGCTCGGGTATTGAATTTTTGCGAAATTGATATCGTTGGAAAAGTAATTCAATTATCTACAATTTGATAGGTCTTGCAATGAAAAATTTCATGTATATTAAGTTATGTTCACGTTTGAAGTTTACCCTTATAGAATTGAATGTCAAACTTTAGATGAATAAATTGATCTTAGTTCAACCTTGTTCTAGGTCATTGCTATAAACATTTTCCACCTCTAAACTACTCCATAGACTAGGATAATGATCATGCAACTTGTATTCATGTGAGAATCTCTTGGATTAGAGCTTAGACGTGCAAGAATGACGGTTAGAATTCTAGCATGAAAATATGGGGTAATACAATCACCTAGGTCAAGGAAGTGGCAATGGTACTAAATCCCTCAATAAACCACCAATAAAAAGTTGCCAACCCATGGAATCTTCTTACTTCACCAATGGATTTCAGAGTTGGACAAGTCTTGACAGAGTCCATCTTAGATTCATCCCTTTGACTCTTCTTGATCTTACAAACAATCCCAAGAATAATACTTCATCACATAAAAAAATAGAACATTTAAAGATTAGAATACAATTTTTATCTTCTAAGAACTTCAAATACACTTTTAAAATTTAAAATATGCTCTTCAAGAAATTTATTATAAACAAGGACATAATGAAATATACCATGGTAAAATGTTTCATCATATAGTTCATCAACTTCATAAAAGTACTAAGAGCATTGGTGATACCAAAGGCATGACCAGCGATTCATATCGACCAAGCTTGGTCTTGAATGTAGCCTTCCACTCATCACCCAGTTGCATCCAAATTTGGAAGTACCCACTCCTAATATCTTTTTTTGTAAACACATAAGAAACATTTAACTCATCAAGCATTTCATCCAGATAGGGAATTGGGTGGTGATACTTTAGCATTATTTTATTGATGGTTTGACAATCAACACAAATATTCCATGTCCCATCTTTATTTGGAACCAGAAACACCGGGACCACAAATAAACTCATGCTCTTTTTAATATATTCTTTGTTGAGGAATTCCTCAACTTTCCTCTGGAGCTCCTTTATCTCCATTGTATTACTTTGATAGGTTGGTTTATTGGACAATTGAGAACCCAACACAAAATCAATTTGATGTTCAATTTCTCAAAGTGGGGGTAGTACTTGGGGTAGCCTTTGGGAATAAATCATCAAATTCCTTCAAAACAAGATAAATATAATGGGAAATAGGATAAGTACAATAGTTAGTATGAAAATAATTGTCTAGGAGCAACATAGGTGCCTCCTTATCATATTCTTTGATAAGATCCTTGTTCCTAGCCAACATAACCAAGGGAATTTTCCCTATCAACCTCCTATCTACTTATTCTTCATCATTATCCTTGGTTTGGTTATATTCCCTACCTTGATTTTTACTCTTCTCTATCAATTCTCTCAACAATTGGTGAGCTTCAATCACTTAAGTGGGTGAAAAAGGATGTAGAGTGAATTTTTGGCCATTCAACTCAAAAGAATAACTATTAGTACTCCTATCATGCTTGGTTAAACTTTCATATTGACATGGCCTCCCAATAAAGAGATTACAACCTTGTATAGGTATCACATCATTATGTATCTCATCGAGGTAATTCCCTACTGTGAACCGAATCACCACTTGCTTAGTCACCTTCAACTTTACATAATCATTTAACCATTGAAGCTTGTATAGTTTGTCATGTTTGGTAGTGGGAAACTTTAAGAATTCAACCATGTTATTACTATTCATATCATCATAACTCACACTATCAATGATTAAAGAACACATGTCATTGATAAGGTATTAAGTATGGAATAGATTTTCCCTTTGACTAGGATCAACTATTGACTTACTAATAATTACACGCCTCATAACAAAGCTTCGAACCTTAAAATATCCATATTTATGCCAAGCATCTTTATTATCTTCCTCTACTTTCTCATATTGTTTGGACCCTTCTCTATAGTGGGTCATTTTATTAGTCTCATTTTCCAATCCAACCTCTTCTCTAAGATAATACAAATCCCCTTCCCTAAGATTCACATTTCTCTAATTATGACATTCACTTTCTTAATGTCCCATCCTTGACATTTATAACATTGAAAACCTTTAGGATTGGGAGTAGGATATTTGTTACCTTAATTCCTTGGTCGGTACTTTGAAGAGATGTTCTCTACAGGTTTTTTGTCATTGAACTTGTAGTCCTTGTTCTTGTTCTATCCCGATGATTACTGATCTACCTCTGTATTCTTACTCCAAGTGTTGGTATATGAGTACCCCACTTAGTTGTAAGTTTTCCTCTCTTTGATATCCCTATAATTTCCAATGCCGCTTGGAAGATTTCTTCTACAGTTTCAAACTTGTTGATAGTTATACATAAGGATATTTATTTGTTTAGTCCAACCTTAAATCATATTGCATCATGGTTCATGTTCTCATGATACTCGAGCTTTAAGGTCAGTTATTAGAATTCATCATAATAGGCCAAACACTCTTGCTTCCTTTCTTCAAGTTGTGTAACTTGGCAAGTAACTCATGTATATACATCTCCGACATATGTATTTGTATCATGAGTCTATTTAATACAGCCCATGGGTATGGCTATCTATTTTTCAATGTATTTCCAAACCTCTTGGTATAAGCCCACCACATATTGTCATACTTTCAAAGTCGGCTATGGCGTAGCAACTCTTCTTCTCATCAAGGATATCATTGACTTGAAAGATCTTTTCACATGAAGAATCCTATGTGAGATAATTATTGAGATCACTCTCAGTTTTAAATTTTGAAATATTAACCTTTATTGAATTGATACCCGCATATCAATCCCTATTACCGTTTTGGTTTCCTGATCATAACCTTGGGGTCAATTTCCTAAGTTTTCTCTATCATTACCTCCATATTGGTTCCATTGATCATGACCTTATGGTGTTTCTATGTTTTTTTATACCATTAGGAACCACACCAAATCTTTCTCCTCAACCTATATAACCTCTTTGATCTATTAGTCTATCTCTCATTTCACCTACCAAGCTGTTGTCTTCATTGTATGCTCCAAACACCTCTTGTTGTTTCTCCCTCTCTTTATCTTCTATTTAGATGAGTATTTTTTTATCAATTAGCACTTAGAATGGGGGAACTTAGTTTAGTGAAGGTTGGGATATTTGGTTTCGATATTTGTCTTAGTAGGCTTGGTTGAATTAGGTTAGAGTGGTCGAATGGGATTTCAGTTTTTTGGGTATGCAGTGGCTTGAGGAAAGGGATCATGTGTTTGTATTGGAGGATTGATTATTTGGTGGAAGGGTTCTGGGGAAATATAAATGGAAGGATTTGTATCATTCCCACTAGTCAAGGCATGGTAGTGTTGATGTGTGGATAGGGATAAGTTTAGTCAACCTTCCACATTATCCACTCTTCCACCTATGATGGGCACATTCCATTCAACTGAATCCACCTTAAGATTAAGTGATTTTATTTGGCATCTATGGACTTAGTTTTATGGTTATGAGTTTTAATGACTACTAAAGTAACAATTGTTGAGTGGTTTCCCATTATTTGTGAAGTTTCACCTTCCGTATCCATTGTACCTTTGAATAAAGACACTCACAAAAATACAAACATATTAGCGTTAGTGAAATTAACTCTCTATACCTTTGTTTATCTCACAGTTTGATTATAAATGTTAAAAGATGGTTTATACTCTGGGTGGTAGTCGAGGTATCAAGTTCTACTCTTGATCAAATTGGATTCTTGTTTGAAAGGCTCAATTAAATAGGTAAGGACTTGGATCAAGAACTAACAATGATATGAAAAAGTGGAAAGCTTGAAAAAATTCAGACGCAAGAACTAATCAACCAATTTAGTAGGTGAATTACTAGTTATTGAGTAGTTTAAGAATCAATGGATAAATTTAGAAGTAAATAAGTGAAACCAGATGAATCAAACCCGAGCAAAACGGGTATTGATCTGTTGAATTGCATTGGTGAAATGCCTTTGAGTGTGTCGAAAAGGAGCTAAGGCTGCTTGGGTGAATCCCTAGCGCATGTCAAATGCATGTGGGGTTGTCTTGGTCTACTTTAGCATGTATGGAGCAGCCCTAGCACAGGAAAAAAGCATTAAAAACATAGAACCCACTGTTTTGGGCTGCTCCACCAGCTTAGGTACAGATCCAAGGCAGATCTTGCGCAAGTCAGCCGCTCAGCCTCACTGGGAATGGCATATTTTCCCCTCTAACGGTCCTATTTGTACTCTTCTCTTGGAATATCTAGAAAAAAAAATACTTTTTCACTCTTTTTATTACTTCTTTTTTGATAGAACACTCACTTTTGCTGA
This sequence comes from Capsicum baccatum var. pendulum, assembly GCA_030864225.1. Lineage (NCBI taxonomy): Eukaryota > Viridiplantae > Streptophyta > Magnoliopsida > Solanales > Solanaceae > Capsicum > Capsicum baccatum. Next base: position 47,215,343 of record CM061554.1, read on the forward strand.
ATTTTTCAACTTGAAGATAACGATTTTCTCAAAGAACACCAAGAGTACCAACCTTTCCAGCTTTTTTTTCCTTAGCTCAGAATGAGTTAAAATTTTGAACCTAGGAACTTTTCAACCATCTAAACTCATTTCGAACATCATTTAGCTCAAACTCTTTAAGATTTTCAACTCACTTCATGTTTCTTCAACTCAAGCTCTCAACAATGGTAGAATGTTCAATATGGCTCTAATTTAGCTTAAATGTTATTTGAAGACTCCTATAGTGTTAGAGAACAAGAATCTAACACTAGAAACACAAGAAGACAGTAAAATCAAAAACTCAAAATTTAACCTAAGACTAAAAATGTGAAGTGTAAAACTATAAAAATGAAAGGTTAATACAGAAAGTAAAGATAATTGATAAAGATAGTAATTACATACAAGAAGAAGAACAAATTATGAAAAAAGTATATAGTAAATTCTAACACCCTCAACTACAATGTTAATCCAACAACTATTTATTAGAGTGACCAAGAGGGACATGATCACCCTCCAAAACAATATTTCTAAACCAAGATTTAACATATGTTTACTAATTCTCTCAATCAAAGGAGAAGAAATATCAATTATATATTTAGAGGCTAGGGCTAATTATTACATATTTAGGGGGACCAAAATTGACACAATTGCATGAAAGTCCAACACAATCCACTTGAGCAGATTTGAATGAGATAGGATGCATCCTAGGTACACTAGGGGATGTTTTGACATGTTCTTGAAATTATAGAGCAGGTCAAAGGTAGATCCAAAGATCCTTGAGTGCAAGTCCCTTCTTAGGGGATGTCTAGCTCCATTTTGTATTCACTTGGCTCCTTTAATGATCCTTGACCCAATGTGAGTACAAACATCATCAAAAGACAACCTCTTGGTAATATAAAAACTTCTTCAGGTAGTACTCACTTCACGAAAAATTATTGTATCCTTTGAAGCTCCCAGTCTTCACTTCCAGTTAAATGTTTATACCTAATCTGAATTGTATCAACTATTATATTTGTAATGTCCTGTATGTTTTCATGCTTTTTTGAAGCATAAATATGAGCCTATTTGACCCTAATATTTAGTAAAAGTCATGTGGGATGATTGTTGGTATATCAAGGAAAGTTTTAAAGTCTAAAAAGGCCATGCATCATGCTGGTTAAGATCAGGATTGTAACGACCCGATTGCTGAACTAGAATGCTACATGGTGCTCATGACCTCGAGGGAGCACAAGCTAACCCATGACTAATATATGTACCTGTATACTGCATAAGATAACTTAATAATGCAGAAACATGCACTGAAAGGCCATAAGGTTCGATCATGAATATAACTGAATGATATAACATCTGTGTGGGGTAATAGAATACCCAAGACAAAATTGAAAATACTGAAGTTTGAATATGATAGTATGTATCTAGTCTGCATCTAGTTTGAAAGCCTCTACTCTCTGAAGAATTTGAATAAGAAGTTGATAGAATATGTCCCCAACTAACTCCAACTAATAATCTAATCAATAAAATAATAGAAAATCATTATGTCCTCGAAGGATGAGGACTTACTTCTACTCCGACTATTGAAACTGGAATCTACTGCTGATCTGGAACTCGTGTCTCTGAACCTTTGGTGTAACATAAAAAAAGCACCATAGCGCGAATACATCAGTACATATGTACTGAGTATACATGTGAGGTAGGGTATATGCAATGGTTCACATGCATGAATAATGATAAATGACTGTCTAACATGAATGTGAGAATACATATATAAATACATAACTGTAACTGACAAAGTGATTTCATAATTTCTGAGTCTGTATAATGATAACGTGACATACTAGTAACTGATATGACCGATAATATGAAGGACTATATCTGAATAATACTGATAACATGGGTGACTGTACCTGGCAGTCCTGAATCTGATGTAACTATCTGAGATTCGTACTGTAGCTGAGTTAACTATAGCTGACAGTCCTGAAATCTGAAGAACTATTTGAGTTCTATTATTGAAACTGATTGAAGGTATCTGACAGTTCTGATTCTATAACATGAAACTTTGGGAAGTAGTATCTAATCGACATGCCCCAAAGGTACTATAATCGCTGAGATGGTGTCCAATCTATGCCCTGATTGGAAGGGTGTCAAAACTGTGCCACTGGTAAGGATAACATGTAAGTAACCCTCATATAACAGGTAACTCTAGTTAGAATAGTGGGAACCCTCACATTAAATGTTAAGCAACCTCATCTACCCTCTTATAGCAGGATGCGATGTCTCAATCTATGTTGCTACATAGTTCTGGAACACAAGGATTACTTCTAAGAATCATACCCTCATATAATAGGTGAGTTCCCATCGTTAGGCTAACTCGGTGCTAATTACTACTCCCATATGAATAGACACTGAACATGATTTACTGAACTTAACTGAGCATAGATTGAGTTACTAAATTTTCATAGCTGATGGAATACTACTAATATCTGACAACTGACTGAGTCATGAGATCATGGAGATTTTTCCTAATTCATAAGACTATCTGAAGTCTAAGATTTTATAGCTTGACTGAGAGTACCGTGAAAACATGACATGGATCTAGGCACACAACTAATATTTTGGGTACAAGCACCCACAGGACTCGATGGAATGAAACTGACATGACCTGATATTCTTGAGCACATGATAATCACCACAATATGTTTATTGAAGCATTTCATCAAACATCTAATAGGCATAAGCTTGTACATTTATAGGTATTTTCATGATATCATGATAGTTAGGTAAATTTCCTTCATCTAGACATTTAATCAAATATATGGTAGGCATAGTACATGTAAACATCATGGTATAGCAATTCAACATCATGGTTTAATTCCAATTTCATCATATAAGGCTTTAGTCATGAGATTTTATAAATCTTTATCTATACTAATCAACCCATATGGAATCTATCATCAAATCATGGAATAGAAATCAATTCCTTATTTACCAACATGAAAGAGATCATACAAAGCATGAAAACATGAAGAAAATCCATAACTTGTAGTTGAAAGGGGATTCTTGGACTTCATGGATAAAAAGAGCCCATGAACGAACACTATGCATACCTTAGTTTGTGATTTTGTGAAGATTGATGGTGAAAATTTCTTGAAATTAGACCTTCTATGAAAACCCTAGCTTGAGTTCTTGAGAGTATTTGAGAAAAACTTCAATATTTTGGATGAATAAGGGCTAAATCCTATGTCTGGAAGCTTATATAAGGGGGCGGGGAATTGACCCTTTTAACCCTGGACATGTAATTTAATTTTTAGTAAAATTTCCGGAATTCGACCCTTGGTTCGATGCGGCGTTATCACGCCGTGTCACTGCAAATTGATAATTGGGAAACTGCATGGTGATGCGACACAGATCTATCGCATTGACACCTTGTCTATGACCTAGAAGTTTGGAACAATGCTCCAGTATCATGGAGAAACACTGGAAATTTATAATTTCTATTTGAGCTATCTCCACGATGCATTGAAGGCTCAGGTCAAACATTGTCTAACTAAAAAGGCTCTAACTCTTCGCCCGGGTGTTGAATTTGGGCGAATTATATATAGATGAAAAACTTATTCAATTTCACATGTGATAGGAAGTGAAAATTATGGAAATACCATGTGTATAAGAATGAATTCTTATTTCAAAGCAAGTTCTAACATCCTTGAGATGATTTTCAAGCTAAGAAAAAGCACGGGTATTACAAGGACCTAGCCCCTGCACCGTGCCACAACTCGGGATAGCTCACTAGTTTTCCCTATCATTGATCTCTATGTCATGCTGCTACAGGCAATGATATAAATGTCACACTGCGCAGCTCCACTAACCGATGGGCTTTCATTTTCTTACATTATTTTAATGGCCTTTAGGTCTGCCTGGCAAGATTTTATTTTCTTCCATTATTTTAAAGGCCTTTGGGTATTTTCCATAGTTAGAAATGATCCCCACATATAATAAATGATCCCAAACTGCTAATTTTGTAATTCATTCCCTAGAAACATATTCTACTCATTCTCAAACCACTAAGAGGAAAATCAACTCCAAGCCACCTAATTAAAGCTTTACTCAATTCGCTCTGCCAAAAAGGTATGTTAAACACTCCTTACTTCAAATATTATCATAAAGTGTGAATTTAACTATCATTTCTTAATATTCTATTTGTGACTTGGAGCTAGGGCCGAGGAGGTTATGATGAAAGCTTTATATATATTTCCCTTTTTCTTTATGAATTATTAAATCTTTATTTGGGATTTTTGATAGTAAAATTACTATTTGAATATGATTAATCTTTATGTATTATTTTTAATATTAAATGTATAATTATTTAAGTCATGGTAATGACGTCTCTTGAAAGATTTGAGTTGAACAAGAAATATAAATGTTTTCACGTTTTGCATTATTTCAATATATGGAATTACGAAAATGTGATGGGAAATTCAACTATGATTATGTTATGATTTTGAAGATGAGATTATGAGTCAATAAATGTTTTCTGATGATGATTTTGGCATGGTATTGATGACTTGCAAGTCTTGGTATCACAATACCAAAATGAATACGCCTTAATGACTCTATAAATGGATGTTATGATTTATGTTTTAATTGAGCTTAAAGGAAAATACGTAGTTTACCGAGAATTACCCAAAAGAATTACCACTCAGTTAGCCTTCACAATCAGTTACTTGTATAGTTAAGTAGTTAAGTTCATGGATAAAATTCAGAATAACATGCAAAGATCATTCTTTCAAACTTGAAATTTGGGTTTTTGAACCCCATGGGTGGAAAGATCCCATGGATGAACATCTATCATACCTTTATTGGTGAATTTGAGAAAGTTCATGACGAATTCTTGAGGATTGATCTTGTATATTGAAGAGCTATGTCTTGTTCTTAAAAGGGAATGATTTTGATTGGGGGAAATTTTTATAGTAAAATAGTAACTTATGCTTTTGGGACCCTAATTCTCATGTTTTAGATCAGTTGGGTAAAAGAAAAAGACTGAAATGTCGTTGGAAAAACGTGATTGAAATGTGGAAATTTTTGGAGAATGCTGTGAAGCATGAATTGCATGCTCTGGAGTGCAAGAATGGAGCGTGCGCCGCATGCTACATCACATGCTACCTAAAGGGTGAAATGGAGCATGCGTCGCATGCTAATCGTGCGTAGCTACTGCCTCTCTCACGAAAATGGCTATAAATTTTTGTTGGGGTATCGGATTAAGGCAAAATCTGTATTATTGGAAATCTAACTCAATTATCTACAATTTGGTAGGTCTTGAGATGCAAAATTCTACGCATATATGAAGTTATACACTTTAAAAGTAGACCCTTGTAGAATCGAATACCAAACTTTGGATGAATCAAAGGATCTTAGCTCAACTTTGTTCTAAGTTATTCTTATGAACAATTTTTTTCACCTAGATATTAGTTCACACACTAGGATAAATATCATGAAATGTGTATTCAAATGAAATTCATGAAATTAGAGTCCACACACATAAGAATGATGCTTCAAAGTCTAGCCCAAAAATGTGGGGTGTTACAGTTTCAACCTCTAAATCATTATATGATGATATAAGCTAATGTAATGAAGTGAAATGAATACTCAAATGCAATATCAAAAACAAGTTTTGAACATGAAAATACAGTACAAGAGTAAACACTAACACATTATCAAACCATACCAAATATGTTAATCTAATGCAATATCGTTATGATGATTTATGGTAAAAGCCATGCATGACTTTCTGTATACATCCACCGAGATTGAAACTACCATGTAGGATGATGTCACCCAAATTATACCTCCAAAAAGTATAAAAGAATTGTTGAGTTAAATATAAAATCCAACATAATTGGGGTCAATTCCACAAAGAATAGGATGAAATTCAATCAAGAGTTTTTGTAGGCAGCTGACAAATAAGTAAAAATAGGGATTTTGTGAAATAAAAGAGAAATAGTAACAATTGGTTGTCGTTGGAGTTATACACACTATGAGAAAGCACTAAGATTGTGTTCCCCATGACTTCATAACTACACGTATTTGTCATGCTAATAAACTATTTTAATTCATTGCATGCAAAATCTATTAAGATTGATTCATCTAAATATCTCTTGACCTTGGTTAGATGAATTTCACTCTTCTCCTCTCAGACTCTACATGTCGCACTACTATACTTTATTCTTGAGCTTATATTAACTATCCTGATTATGGCTTAAGTTATTTGATAAAGGTTTATAGCTTTAAAACTCTGTTGTTATCTCCTTTTCCTAATCTCTACCGATCTCTTGAGCAAGTATAGATATAGGAAAGTTCCTAATGTTTGCAACCGTTAGAAGAGAAATCATAAAAAGGAAATACCAATACATGTAAGAACACAAGTCTAGAATTGTGTCACACTTAACCCTTCTCATTAATCTTAGAGATGATGTTTGTAGAATTCTAAGAATATGCCTTATAATCTTATAATATAATGTTGTAAAATATAAAGTAGTGTAAACTCGTACAAATAAACCTGTAACAGTATTTATAGACAAAATAAATTCTATCTTATATTGAATAATAAATCAAGGTCGGTAGACTTAGACAACATAATAGTATGATCGTGGTTAGAACTTTGATAATCGTGATTTGACTCATGGATTTTCATCTTTAGATTCTTACTTGTATAGTATCTAGTATGGCTATGTTGTTTCTACCTACAAATGTAAAATGTTGTTGTCTGATCATATTGCACTTTAAATTCCAAGGCTTGCAAATCTGGAACTCCTTCCTACGATCTCATGGTATGATTGTGCTTTCAATGTACAGTTGTGAAATGGTACCATCTGATCCTCTTCACATAACTTCTACTGATTGACTTTGAATAGTCTTCCTACAATCGTACACCCAACAAATGACTTTTTAGAACCATGCTCTTATTCTTGGTATGATAGGCTTGGTATGATCATGTTCTGATTCCATAGTCATTGCTTTGATCGTTTGATGCTCCTTAAGTTAAATTTTTAGTAGTTTCCTTCTTTGAGCTTATTTATCCTGCAACTATGTAAAAATCCATCATAGTAATAGAAAAAAGCCTCATACATATAAATATTCATAATGTTAAGCATCTTAAGTGCCATACATCCACGAAACATCAACATCCTAAACTTAGAAAATTTGTATATCCTCAGGAAAGAAAAATAAACAAGAATCCCTATGACACTTAACTCAAACCAACATCAAGATCATCACAACAGTTACTTTTACCGAACTAATTTTTACACATGCAAACGACATAAGGCTTTTCAAACCTCTTCAAGTTTAGCATAAAATTAACCAATGCATCATATATGCAGTACAAGTACTTTATCCCAATGTGATAAAGACATGAGAATATTTTGTGAATAGTAACCCAATACACACACTAATACGCTACCTAAACAAGCAATAACTTGACTAAAACTCTTATACCCTCACAACAAAGAAGTCCCCTATAACTCAGTATATGCAATCAATTTTACAAGCTAGAATGAATCAAATCTCACTCTAATAATGAAGTCAGGTCGCGTGCATTTGATACTAAAAGCTTTCCCCTATTTTCTATGCTTTAATTTTTGGACAATCAGTTTAGGATCACTATAGGTCATTTCTAGGCTTGTGGATGGGTATGATATATTTGGGTACAATGACTTATTCTTCCTTTGAACTACACTACTTTTGGCTCCACATTCTTATTTTATCGTATTATTCTCCCCTTTTCACATTTTCTCCTCTTTGTGGACCCCAGGTGTGGTTTTATTTTCATAACAACTATCCTTCTCTTTTTTATTTCTTTTCTTCTTATCTTTTTTTACTGCACCCAAATCCCTTTTCCTTTTACTAAGAATTTTGCATACCCAATTTCTATGCACCCCTACACAATAGCCGCCTTCTCCTGAGGCAATTTGGCTTATTTAACGTACATAATGTCCAAGAAGGATCCAGTGCCTAAGAAGGTTCATTGTAGAAAATTGATAAGGTGAATTGGTTACTTTAAATAAAAGGTATATTAAGGCTTATAATCAAATTCAAGGGATACATAGATAATTTTTTAGGTCATTTAGGCTATAATGGAATATTTCAAAAATGACCTATGATCATTTCCTAACCTCCTGTCCTACAGCTTTTGTGAGACTTACCAGATAAGTTCTAGATCACACACACATGCCAACTAGGTTGAAACCTTAATCACTCTTCAATCAAGGCTTTCATCTAAGTTATTACCTACTCAGTTCCTACAAGGTCGACCATATCATCACTTTAGCAGTCATAATTCTTTACATAAAACCCAACACTGGTTATATCACATTCAAACAAATAATACCATAAAAAAATATAGAAGTTTCGAAAGGGTATCCTTTTAATGCATTTAAAATAGGTTCACATACTTTATTCATTTTAACTATATTAGGTTTTCTTCATTACTCTAAGTTATATAAAACACAACAAAACATTATAAAAAAATAATTAAAACACCTAAACATGCCATTTCTAACTATAATAACACAACCGAAGAAAAAGAAATACGAAAACAAAAACCCTTGACCGTGATACACCCCCAACAAAAACTTGGAAATCATTAAATATCCCCATTGCACTAAATTATTAAAATACAAAAACTAGGGTAAGAGGAATACGTCTGTGGCTCTAGTCACCGATCGAACTATGATCACATGGGGTGCAGGTGGATCCCTAATACTGTTCTCTAGTCCAGTAGCCTTGGTTGTGGTCATGGAACTCTCAGATAAGTTGGTGTCGATGGAGGTTTTGCACTTAAGGTACTCGATTTGGGGGAAATATCTATACCCCCTTTAGTCCATACAACCAGCTCTGTGGTAGATGGTATATCACCCCATTTGGAATCACCATAGCAGAGCTATGGTTGATCTCTTTATCCCTTTTTATATTCTTCTTCTTTTTCTTCTTATTATTATTCTTACATTTCTTTTGACCATTTTTTTGTATCATTATCCATCCTACTCTTTTCAGTCTCCAAGTCTCCACCTTTCTTCTCAATATGTATCTCCTTTATATCTCAGGATGGAAAAATCAGGAAATAATGAGTAACATCCACTATAATATCTTCCAATAAAGGCATAGGTAGTGATGGAGGAGGAGTAGAATCAACCCTCTTAGATAACAGCCTAACCACTTTCTTAAGCTCAGTAAGGTCTACCTTAATGTCTATTAAGTTTGGTTCCTGTACTATATCTATTTTAGCCATCATTAGACTCTCAAATTTGTCTATTCAATTCACACTATTTTGAATGCATCTCGAATCTTATCATTGACATAGAGATTAAACCTAACCTCTAGCTTTTTAATGCTAGCATCATGTAAAATTAAATTCTATATAACCTCTTCCAACTTTGAAGTCGATATCAATGTATACCTGATAAGAACCAATGATCGACTAAGAATGAAGGCTGGTGGTGCAGAAAAAGAAGAGGCACTGACATCAAATCCTGGTATGTCACTAGATAGGCCACCCCCAACTACATCTGGAATCTTAAGACCTTTAGCTTGGGTAGCTAGGTTTTGTATATCCTTTATTAGTGCCATATCAGCAACCTTAATCGATTGAGTTACTTGATATACCGAACTAATAGTAGAGACCTATACACTCTTCATCAACTGAGTAACAAGATAGGGGAAGGGTAATGTGGTGCTAAATTGGAGCACCTTATCTCAAATCTCCTCTATTATGGTCTATGAGATATTCAACTATATTCTCAAAACAAAAGTAGTTGCTAAGCATTCATTGGCCATACTAATGTGTTATTAATCGCTATAAGTATGATTCGATACCTGAAAACTGACCACTAGACTTTGGTGGTAAACTTTACAGTGTACTTATAGATCGCAGCCTTCTTGATCAATGAGGTATTTTTATTTTCTTTAGAAATATAGCTTTCTAGCCACCTACAGTGCATATATTATCATCAACAGACAATATTGTAAAACCTCGTAAAATACTATGCTTAATTCAGTTTATTTATGCTCGTTATGGGGGTCCCATACTTAGAAAGTTCTAACTAAGTTCCAAGACTTAGCCTATTATTGGCCTTTGATAGTTGGCAATCTCATTTCACCACCTTAACATCTTTTAATTCTCTGTATTTTTGTTAATTCATGATCAGAGAGGTCTATAAGTGATTTCAAACGAGTTTCGGGTTTTTTGAACCACGTTTAGAAGCCCAAAATAGTGGACCAATGTGGTCTTAGCGCGCCGCATTGCCAATCATGTTGGTTGATATTTTTGTAGGTTTCTAGTGTCAAAGTACTAAGACTCAACACAATGATGGCATAATTCATCTACTATCATGTCTATGCCATCGATGGACCACGTTGATAATAGCGTCGATGCCCAGTTTTAATTATTAAATGTCCACATTTTTAAGAGCATAAGGGTCAATTTCACACCCCTATATAAGTCTAAAACACGAGATTTATCCTAAATTCAACAAAAATATAGTGTATCTCTCAAGTTTCTCTCAAGAACAATTTAGGATTTTCAATTAAGGATTCAAATTCAATACTCAAATTCAAGAATCTCTCCATCAATCTTTGTAAAATCAAGAACTAAGGTATGTCAAGTGTTAATTTATGGATTCCTTTTATCCATGAAGTCCAATAACCCTGTTTCAAATTATAAATATGATATTTATGTTGTGGTTTGTTTGTAGCCATGTTTATCTTGTGGTATGATTCCCAAATTGTAATCTTTATGTGTTTTTTTTTATGAAACTACGTTAGCATGCAAGTTGAAGTCCATGAATTTAGTTGTTTATGATGTGTAAGTTGATGATTGCACCTATGCCCTAAGTTGTGAATTTAAGGTGTTTGACAAAATGCTTAAGAGGATAGAAATTGTGTATTATAGCTCAATTGTGACTTAAATAATAAATGAATGCTTTACCCATATGACCAAGAATGACTTCCATGGTATTGTGTGCATTATGAGTATTTGATCGAATGTTCATGAGATTAGGTTGATGAAAGTATGACATGTCTATATGCAATTCAATATATGTAGAATATTATGATAACCATGCACTTCATGAAATCCCTTGTATTATGAATTGTTGGTATTGGTCATGTGTTCAAGAAGTGTACAGTCTTGTTAGTTTCATGCTATCAAGTATTGGGGGTGCTTGTACCTGATAATTTAGCTGTGTGCCTAGAGACAGTGTTAGTTTTCATGATACTCTCAGTCAAGCCATGATAATTAGAATTTATTCAGTTGCATGACTAAGGAAAACTCAGTACCCTCGGTAATTTCAGTAACCTCAGTAATCTCAGTCAGTTATTACATCTCAGTAGTATTCCATTAGGCAATGGAAATTTAGTGAACTCTATTCAAATAAACTAAATAATACTATTAGTAACAATTTAGTTCAGTTTAAATCAGTTCAGTGTCTCTTCAGTTGGAAGTAGGATACAACATCGAGTTAACCCAAGGATGGGGACTCACCTATTATCCAGTAGAGGGTGTGATCCTTAAAAGCAATCCTTGCATTCCACAACTATGTGGCCAGCATAGGTTCAGATGTACCCTTCGAGTTTAGGGATTATATACCTCATTCTAGTTTTTGTTACTTTGAGGGGTTAACGGAAGAGCTCCCTGTAAGAGAGGGTTTACTCACAACTTGTCTTTACCCGTGGCACTGTACTGACACCCTTACAGCTAAGGTTATAGGTTAGACCCTGCTAGTTCAGTTTCAGGGCATGTCGGTTAGATGATTACCTCCCACATTCTCAGTTTTGGATCCAGTCTTAGTAATAGAACTCAGTTCAGTTCTAGAGTTTTAGGATTGTCAGATACAGTTGCTCAACTCAGTATGGAGCTCAGCTAGTTCCATCAAAATTAGTACTATCAGACACAATCACCCAATTAATAATAATTAATTATTCAAAATTCATATTACCAGTATTCATATTTCATGACTGTCAGATACAGTCAATCAGATTAGATCTTTATAATCTGAACTATCAGAAACAGTCATTCCTTTATTAGTAATATGACATAAGTTCCTCAGTACTCAGTAGACTTAGACATTCAGTATCCCATTATTAGTACTAAGATATCAGTTAATCTATGTTATCAGAATTCATGAGTCAATGTTATCATGATCTCAGTTACAATTACATATTCATGCAAGCATTCTCATGTTCATGTTATGCTGTCAGTTAGTATTATACATACATATAAACCATTGGAATTAACCTACCTCACTTGTATACCAGTATATTCAATCGTACTGATGTATTTGCGCTATGGTGTTTTATACCATATGTCAGACAAACGCGCTCCAGAGTATCAGTAACATTCTAGTTTCAACAGTCAGAGTCAATAGTGAGTCCTCATCATTCGAGGATGTTATTATTTGATTATTTTCTTTTTTTAGTACTCAGTTTATTTTAGTAGACAGAGTTAGTCGGGGGATTGTCCCATCAACTCTTTATTCAGACAGTTTAGTTTTAAAGGCTTTCAGAATACAATACATTCAGACATTTATTTCAGTTATTTTGATATTGTTATTCCATATTTTTAGTTATATATTAGTATTGAACTTTATGGCCTTTCAGTTCATGTTTTCATATTTATGATATTATTATTATTCAATGCTCAGTTACAGATATCAGTAATGGGTTAGATTGTAGTCCTTCAAGATTATGCGCACCGTGTAGCATTCTGGGTACCAGATTCAGGGCGTTACAAACTTGGTATCAAAGCCAGGTTCAACAACGTGCTAAGAAGTTTGCAAAGCTGCATCTAGTAGAGTCTTATGCATGGGTGTGTTGTGCACCACGCTTATGTGCAAGAGGCTATGAGAAGTTTTAGGAATAGTTTTCCTTCTTTCAGTGTTCATGTCATGCGGGTGAGCATGTGGTCCAACAAAACTCTCAGTTTAATCCCTTCTTCTCTAGCCAATTCAGCCATAGCTTAGAATGACCAGCCAGCTACTATTCTGGCTAATCCAGTGGCCAATTCTGCTACTGCCAGAATTTTGGATTTCACCCAAATAAATATACCTCTATTCTCAGGTTCTAAGTATGAAGAGGATCCACATGAGTTCCTCAATCAAGTTCAGAAGGTCACAAATATCATGGGAGTGACTTCTAGTGAGAGTGTAGAGTTAGCAGCCTATCAGCTTCAAGATGTAGCCCATACGTGGTTTAAGCAATGAAAGGTAGATAGGGGTGAATATGTAGAGCCCATAGAGTGGGAAGAGTTTTCTACGACCTTCTTAGGTAGATTCTTTCCCCTAGAGTTGAAAGAATCCAAAATCTTAGAGTTCATCAACCTTAGATAAGGTAGCATAAGCGTAAAAGAATACTCCCTCAAGTTCACTCAGTTAGCCAGTTACGCTCCCTATGTAGTAGCAGACAGTAGATCCAGAATGAATGAGTTTTTGTCTCGGATACTAGGTAGAGTGGTTAAGGAGTGCAAGACTATGATGTTGATTAAGGAGACAAACATATCTAGTATTATGGACCATGCTCAACATATTGAGGAGTAGAAACTTAAGAAGAAGGAGAGGGAAAAAAAGAGATCCAGAACTGGTAGTTATCATTTTTCTAAGCTAGGGTCGCAGGGTGGTAACCATTCTTAGCATAGACAGAACTTTCCAACCCCATTTCTATCTCCAGCTAGTACACCAATGCAATTGTTTATAAATGACCATATATAAGGGGTACCAGGCTCCAAGGTTTGTTGTAACGCCCTGAAATTGGGTTTCGAGACCTTACATGGTGCTTAAGGTCACAAGTGACCCCAAGCTAACCCTTGTACTGGCATAACTCATAAGAAATTGAATAAAAATACAATTATATACAAATCAGTAGAAATTAAATCTTTTCTAAATCTGATCGATATAAAAATGGAATTTTACAGGATTACAATTCTGCCTTTACAACCAAAATTGAAACAAAATACATCAAATTCTACTGACTGTCTATGAAGCCTCTACTAGTACTGACTGTAGGTAGCTGGATCATGACTCCCGACTACCCCAACTTAATATGACTGAATAAAGAAAATACAACACTATAAACTCTGCATAACTAACCCAAGCCCTTGAATCAAAAGGACTCATCACCTGCTGACTGGATACCATGCACTGACTGGATCTAAAGGTAAAACTATACCTTCTACCTATATTTTAAGAAAATGTAGCCCACATACGAATATGTGGGTCAGTACCATGGAAAAATACCGAGCATATGGGGGTGCAATGCATATATAAAGTAATATCTTAATATCATCACAGTTTATAAATTATGCATACTGATATAGATGACTCACTTAGAACAAATTAAATCATCATAATCATGGATGAATAATACATGTAAAGTAAAACAAGTGATTTATTACAATACGTTCTCAATTCACTTTCATCTCAATTTCAAATCATCAAAACAATCAAATCTCCTGTCAATTCTCATTAGAATATATTCCTTAAATCTTTTAAGAATAAAAACTTTCTCAAACTCAGCCTTTTAAACAAATATGTTTTCATCTCAGATAGAAGAGTACACACACACATATTGGAAGATCCTATAACCAATATAAACCATGTGAGCTACATGGAGTCCAACGTACAAGCCACGTTGGGGAGAGCCATCCTATCCTTGCCATTGGAGTAGGACTTCCAGTATCAATTCAAAAACACTAGTGATAACTATGTAAATCAGCCTCAGGCTCACATCCTACGGGGGCACGTAGTTCTAAGGAAGTAAGGTCACTTTATACCTCCCCTCGGTGCTAAAGATTACTCCCGGACTTAGCTTAAAAATTTAAATCAGCCTCAGGCTCACATTAAAGAAAATCTACAATAACCAGTTCAACGATTTTCATTGGGAGTCAATTTGCTACCCCTTTATCATAATCAATAAAAATGTGGATTTCTTTCACAGTTGATTTCAAAATAACTCATTCACGACCAAAAGGTCAAATCATTCAAAATATCTCAAATATTCGACATCAACATGCTTATAACACACACTTTCTAAAAAAACAATTTCCAATGAGGATTCACGACCCAAATATCAAAATCATGATAAATATATTCAAGATTCATGCTTTATATCACCACAGATATAAATTTATCTTTCAAAATCATAAACATCAAGAGTTCATAATAATCATCATAAGATATGGGTTCATGCTTCAAATTCATAAAAATCAAATAAAAATCATGCCTTTGTAAAGAAAATTACTTTTGGGCACAAGAACGAAAGAGAGTTCTTGTTGAAAGACCCCACATACCTTAAATGATGAACTTTAGATCGCTAATCAATTTTGAGATGTTAATCGTGCCTTTGAATGATGGTTCTTGGAGTTCTCGAACGAAGAGCTTGGAATCTTAAATAAATTTGCAGAATTAATAGTGAACTTTGGAGGTTCTTGAAGTTCTTGAACTAGGAACTTGGAATCTTGAATAAATTTGCAGAATTAATGGTGAACTTTAGAGGTTATTGAAGTTGGATGTAGGAGCTTAGGGTTTTATTTTTTTAGGAAATTTGATGAAATATAACATATAATTCTTCTAATAGGCTTTAATATAGGGTATGAACGGATATTGGGTGGGGGAATGACCAAAACGCCCCTAAAAATCAAATAATTCTCGAATCTATCCTTTGGTGGACTGTTTTGATAGTCTGAAGTTGATCAACCATAACATTTTACTCCGATATCCAAATTGGATGAAACCAATTTCATTAGAAAGAGGTATCTCATATTGTCCGTTAATATATAGTATCTCAGCCTAATCATTGTGTACGATAAGTTATGATCATTTGAAGTTGATCAAAATATTCACTTTTGATAGGCTGAGGTAGACCGACCATAACTTTTTGTTCCGATAGACAAATTGGATGAAACCAGTTTCATTGGAAAGAGGACTCGTAGAGCTTTAGATCACCCAAATCATTATGTACAAGGAGTAATGATCATTTAAAGTTGGAGCAAAAATACGCCAGGCCTCAGTACTTTTTTTTCCTACACGTTTTACTGTTCACAGTTCGATCAGAATGGTCGTAGTTCAATTGGAATGGTCATAACTCATCACACGAGTTTCCGTTTTGATGATCTACATATCATTGGAAAGCTTATTCGATACTCTACGCAATGGTAGTTCAACATCTTGGAAATACTACACAAAAAATTTATGGATCGCGCTAAAGCGTAAAACTCGATAAGTTTCTCACAAAATCTTTACAAAGAAAATTTTCTAGGGTATTACATTATCTCCCCCTTGGAAACATTCATCCTTGAATCTCCCTTGATAGGATAAAATCACTGATTAACTGATGTTCTTAAGGGATGCGAACATCTGAGATATATCAGCACGATTGGAATTACAGTTTCCTAGTCCTCATACTGAACATGCATATCTGACGCATAAATATCTAGCTGAACTGACTCTGGAATGTATGAATGCATATGCAACAATGGCCAATTCAAGGCTCGTAATGAGAACTTGAGCGTGAACTAGATGTTTTTAAAATATGGAAGCTTTAAGAAGTGACGGGGTATCTCCCCCTTGGGACTTTATGTTCCTCTACAATACTTATTTCACAGGGTCACTAAGACTGTGCATGGGGCACCTATAAATTAGCTCATATGCATGACGCACGAACAGAGGTATACTCGTAACTGCTTAGATGCTCCGTATGGAAATGATTTCATTCCTAAGATCCTTGGATAACATGATGAATGATAAATGAGAATGTATTCTATACGATTCTGATTGACTGAGCTGGAATACTTGGAAAATAAAGATTGTTTAGTAGAAGTTTACGAATTGAAGCATAACTAGCTTCCAGAATTTAAAACATGTACACCACAATCCCTCAAGATAACCACTTAAAACTTTAGCTAACCACACTATACATGAAAGCTTAATCTCAATCTTACTTCACATTACCACTTAGCTCAAAATAAGCATACACCATCTAGAGCTTCAATGCTTTTAACTTAACTTTGAAATTTCAATCTTAGAGTCTAACGCTCAACTCAATTTTTTCTCATCCTTAACGGACCACACTACCTCTATTATCGCTTATTAAAATCACGTTTGTAAACTTACATTTCTAAACCATAAGAATTAAAATCACATATAAGAAGCTCGACCATTACAGTCATACACTAGTCCTTGAAATTAAAGTAGTCCCATAATATCTTGGGTGAACTTTCTCATCATAAACACAACATCAAACTTAATCATGAATAACCCAAACTTAGGCTTTTATATCCACTATTAAAGCCTACTAGATCACTTCCTAACAACTAATACCATTAATTAAGAAATCGTCACAGTCACCTTCACGATCACCAATCATTCAAACTTAACTTTTAGCACACAATATAACTTAAAACTTTTTGCACGAAATTTCCACTTAGAAACTGTAAAACAATCCTTAACAAATTCTAGCCCATTTAAACTTCATAAGAATAATAATTGGTCATAATCATATAGCTTATCTTATTCACAATCCATTAACATATCCTTCTTTCACCCGTCACTACTATCTATCCTTCATCCATAACTTAGTTCATAGCTCTCTAACTCTTAACTTAACTTCCTCTTGCAATATGGAGAGCGCCTAGATTAACAACACTTACCCACTGAGTACTTCTATCACTAACCTATACTCTCTGTCATACAAATACCGCCCACACCCGTTTCATACCTCGAACAAACTATATCACTTCCTATTAACCGAATTTCATGTTAAAAGGGATTTTGCTATATTTATGCTCAATAAATCACACTTACCATCCTTCTTACTACTACACCTCCACATCCCATATTTTCAGCCATCACAAGGAACAAGATGAACTACAAGTTGCTAGTGGATTGAAATAGGCCGCACACGGCTCCACTTTGAATATTAGTTTTGAAAAAAAAATTGAGATAAATAACAAAGCAGCTGTGCTAGTGAATTGAAAGATCCCCACACGACTTTACTAGACTTTGATTTTTCACAAACATAATGATAACAAGATTACATTATACAAGAGATAGAAACTTTACACACAACATTCAACAATCTAAGAATACACCTTACTCTGTATTAATTAAATAACTCATAAGAATGAAGGCATAACTTTCAACTTAAGGAACTTAGCACACTAGAGAGCTCCTCTCAATCCCTTTGTGTAACTTTTGGAATTTCTTCTAGAAAATATAGAAGCATTACCTGGGGAAGAACTAGAGCTTGAGAATCATGTTATCTTAAAAATAATACATAGAGGGAGAAGTATAGATTAACATAGTAGATTCTGCGGAGGAATCTGAAAGCACACCTAACCTAGGCTTAGTTCATGGCTTTTATGAACATGAATAAAGTACTTCAATCTTTGGAACTCAAAAGCACTGATAGGATACTTTCTAGCTCTCTTATAATCCCATAACGATCTATGGAGAATTAAGCTTAATTGTTTCTAATACCTTAAAAATGAGGCAGCGTTGGCCAAAATAGAGTAAGATGAGAATCTATATAAGCTTCTTGGAGAACCTTTTTATAGCATGATCTTAGACTTGAAAGAAGGGAAACATTTCCTAAATGCACTGTAGCCTCTCGAAGAAAAGTACAGACGTCTCCATATTATTCCGCAAAATCTACTAGACATGACTTCATAGACACCCTAGGACACTTGAACTCTGTTCTCTAATACCAAGTTTGTAACACCCCAAAATGGGGTCCTGAGATGTTACACGGTTCTTAAGGTCACAAGTGACCCCAAGCTAACCCTTCTACTGGCATAACTCATAAACAACTGAATAAAAATACAAATCCATAAAAATCAGTAAAAATTAACTCTTTTCTAAATCTGATCGATATAAAAATAGAATTTTACAAGATTACAATTCCGACTTTACAACCAAAATTGAGACAAAATACATCAACTTCTACTGACTATATATGAAGCCTCTACTAGTACTAACTGTAGGTAGCCGGATCATGACTCCCGACTACCCGAACTCAATACGACTGAATAAAGAAACTACAACACTATAAACTCTGCATAACTAACCCAAGCCCTTGAATTAAAAAGACTCATTACCTAATGACTGGATACCACGAACTGACTAGATCTAAAGGTACAACTATACCTTGTACCTATATTCCGAGAAAATGCCACATACGAATATGTAGGTCAGTACTATGGAAAAATATGAAGCATATGGGGGTGCAATGCATATATAAAATAATATCTTACCATTATCATAGTTTATAAAATTATGTATGCTGATATAGATGACTCACTTAGCTTGAATTAAATCATCAAAATCATGGATGAATAATACATGTAAAGTAAAATAAGTGAGATTACAGTACGTTCTCAATTCACTTTCATCTCAATTTCAAATTATCAAAATAATCAAATCTCATGTCAATTTTCATTAGAATATATTCCTTAAATCTTTTAAGAACAATGACTTTCTCAAACTCATCCTTTTAAACAAATTTTTTTTCATTTCAGATAAAAGAGTACACACACACATTGGTAGATCCTATAACCGATATAAACCATGTGAGATACATGGAGTCCAACGTACAAACCATGTTGGGGAGAGCCGTCCTATCCTTGCCATCGGAGTAGGACTTCCAGTATCAATTCAAAAACACTAGTGATCACTATATAATTCATCCTCAGGCTCACATCCTATGGGGGCACATATTTCTTGGGAAGTAAGGTCACTTTATACCTCCCACTCGGTGATAAAGATTACTCCCAAACTTAGCTCAGAAATTTAAATCAGCCTCAGGCTCATATTAAAGAAACTCTACAAGAAACACTTCAACAATTTTCCTCAGGAGCCAATTTGCTACCACTTTATCATAATCAATAAAAATGTGGATTTCTTTCACAGTCGAGTTCAAAATAACTCATTCAAGACCAAAAGGTCAAATCATTCAAAATATGTCAAATATTCAACATCAACGTGCTTATAACACACACTTTCTCAAAAAAACATAATTTTCAATGGGGATTCATGACCCAAATATCAAAATCATGAAGCATATCATTCAAGATTCATGCTTTATATCACCACACATATAAATTCATCTTTCAAAATGATAAACATCAAGATTTCATAATAATCATCATAAGATTTGTGTTCATACTTCAAATTCATAAAAATAAACAAAAATCATGCCTTTATAAAGAAAATTACTTTTGGGAACAAGAATGAAAGAGAGTTCTTATTGAAAGACCCCACATATCTTGAATGATCAACTTTAGATCGTACTTATTTTTGAGAAGTTAATCATGCCTTTGAATGATGGTTCTTGGAGTTCTTGAACTAAGAACTTGGAATCTTGAATAAATTTACAGAATTAATGGTGAACTTTAGAAGTTCTTGAAGTTCTTGAACTAGGAACTTGGAATCTTGAATAAATTTGCAGACTTAATGGTGAACTTTGGAGGTTATTGAAGTTGGATGTAGGAGCTTAGGGTTTTATTTTTGAGGGAATATGATGAAGTATAACATATAATGCTTCTAATAGTCTTTAATATAGAGTTTGGATGGATTTTGGGTGACGGGGAATGACCAAAATGCCCCAAAAAACCAAATAATTCTTGAATCTATCATTTGGTGGAATGTTTTGATAGTCTGAAGTAGATCAACGATAACATCTTACTCCAATATCCAAATTTAGTGAAACTAATTTCATTAGTAAGAGGACTCTCATATCTTTCCATTGATATATAGTATCTCACCCAGATCATTGTGTATGAGGAGTTATGATTATTTTAATTTGACCTAAAATTTCACTTTTGATAGGCTAAAATAGATCGACCATAACTTTTTACTCCTATAGTCAAATTGGATGAAACTAATTTCATTAGAAAGAGGACTCGTAGAGCTTTTCATTGAGATATAGTAGATCACTTAGATCATTATGTACAAGGAGTTATAATCATTTAATGTTGGAGCAAAAATATGCCAGGCCTCAGTACATTTTTTCCTGCATGTTTTACTGTTCACAGTTCAATAGAAATGGTCGTAGTTTGATCGGAATGGTCATAACTTATCACTCGAGTGTCTGGTTTTGATGATATATATATCATTGGAAATCTTATTTGATGCTCTACATAATGGTAGGTTAACGCCTTAGAAATACTACACAAAAAATTGATGGATCTCTCTAAAGCGTAGAACTCGATACGTTTCTCACAAAATCTTTATGAATAAAATTTTTTAGGGTATTACACTTGTGGTGGTGAGGTTAGGGTTTTTATTTATCTGCTTTACAAAAAGTGTAGTAAGAATCATAAGGGTATATGTAGATCCAGTAGTGATGTGTGTTTTAGATGTGGCGAGTCATGTCATAAGGTCTGAGATTATTCTAGGCCTAGGCTTAGAAGTGAGTAGGTCATACTTAAGCTCAGTCCAATCTCCCAAATTAGTAGGGTGCTAGTTCCAGTGCTATCAGTCGGAAACCTCCAAATAGACTCTATGCACTTCAGCCCCGATAGGATCAAGAAAGTCCTCCTGGTGCACACATTGGTATATACATGACCATCATTTACATATTCTAGTTTCTTTAGATTCAAGAGCTTTGTTTTTCTTTTGTAACTCCTTTCATAGCAATTGAATTTAAGATCAGACCAAATACTAACAGGACCTTTTCCAGTCTCTACCCAGTGCATAACTCTAACCCAACCCAAAAGGTATTCAGTAATTGTTCGGTTATGATATCTCAAAAAGTCTGGCCTTTGGATTCTAGTAGTAATGCCAATATGTGTAAAAAATCAATAAGGGAAGATGATTCCCGATCCATTCCTACCTTAGTGCAAAGTTTTGTACTTCAACCTTCCTGATGCTTACACATGCTTTACACATACTTCAACCTTCCTGATATCCATGCACTTTTCATAGAATAATGTGTTTCAAGTTCCTCGTATAAGGTGTCCAATTTCATCCAATATTACAAATCATGTTCCACGAATTCAAAAATTCCAAACCCAGTTTGTGCAGCTCCTGAATCATGCACTCATGTCATGATTTACATTATGCTTAGCCTACACAATTCATGACTTCACTCCTAGTGTCCAGTCAATCTCAAATTATGCCACTATACCCTCAGTTTAGATTCCTCAGTGAATCTATAGTGTTAATGTTCTATCCTTCAGGCCTTAGTTACAGTGTCAGTTCAGTCATCAATATTCAGTAAAGGACTCAGATAGTCCTATAGAACCATGGATTTCAGCTATCAGTTACTTAGCCATCAGATTTCAGTACTCCCGTACCAGTCTAACCATCTGTTATTGAAAACCAGCATTCAGTCTCAATTAGTCTTAGTTACAGTTATAGTCTTAATTACCATCTTAACTACAATCTTAGTCCCAGTCCTAGTCTAGTCAGATCAGAAACTCAGTCCAGTTTCAAGATTTCTCGACCATAGCATATGTCCATTAGTTACTTAGATATTAGTATTTTAGTACCTTACTTTATAGAATGTTCTCAAATTATGTTAGACGCATGGTCTTACGTTCCTAAGGTAATATAGTTTTCCCTCACTCATGCTGAGTTACCTCATGTTACCTAGTCAGTCACTACCTTCTATGCCAACACTCTATAGTTCTGTCCAGCTATGCTAAATTTAGAGCAGTTTAGTTTTACTTGTCCAGTATTCATCTATCAGTTATTGATGATAGGCGAACTTAAACGCCTATATCAATATATTTTGCCCATATTATAGCCTAGTTTTGAGAACAAATTATATATTTCATGCACTTTTAGTCCTTTTTCCTGTAAATGAGCTAACGAACATTATTAGTAAAGTTTCAGGTATAAATGATGCATAATTCAGCATTTTATGGCTTACTTGACGCTAAAGAAAGCTCACGAAGGAAGGAAAGGGAGTTTGGACGCCTAAAGGACCAAAAGTGATGCATGGAAAATCTGTCCCGAGCTAAAACAGCATTTCTAAAGACTTTGGGGACTTGCAGTAACTTAGTTGAATTTGGAAAATGATACATTAACCTAGTACAATTGGGTTATGTATTTCACTAGTTTATTTGGATTATGATAATGTTACATTAACCTAGTATATTTGGGTTAAGTATTCCATTAGCCTAGTAGGATTTGGTTAGATATTTTATTTATCTAGTAGGAGTAGGATATGGGTATTATAAATACCCTATCATGCTAGAGATTTTTAATCATCTTTCTATCATTCATTCTTCAACTAATAATCTTCCCTTCAACAAACAATTCTACAACTCTTCTAATCTTTCCATTACTTTTATTTTTCTTCTTCTATTCATCTATTCTGAAATTCCGTAACAAGAGAATTGTTACTTGCTAAGGAATTCAAGCCTAAACGCCTACCATACTTAAGCTACACAAAATAAATCAATATTGTGGTATAATAACAATGTCAATTGTGATCTCCTTCGCATTCATGGGTAACTAAACTTCTCTGTTGGGGTTATGGAAGCCGTATGAGATACTCTCTATTGCTGTGAGTTTGTGAGTTCGCGACACGTATGCTGCTTATATCATTATTCTCTTCATCTTAATCTACATTCTTTGTGGTTGCAAACGCAAGAATACGCCAGTATAACATTTAACTTGTTCGAAAGAAAGGTTATTTGTCTGGAAAAGAGATAATGTCAAGGTAGTAGGGTCACCCCCTAAAATTCCCTAATAAAAAGCTAGTGCCGTAACTGGACTAACCTCTTGGAGAATTCATACCGTTAGACACTCTTTAAGCTCAAAAGAGTTAAAGTGAAATAATCCTCGAATAGGTCGAAAGACGCCTGCATTTATCATCGAATACAATTCTCTATAAGCAGTTGCATGTCAGAATTCTACACACTCATAGCCAATAGAGACGTATAACTCAGAAGGTGGACATAACCCAACGCCTCAATTCTCATTGTTTACAACCTACGTAACAATCTTTCTCTTTTTACTTTGCTAATTTCAGCTTTTATTTTATTGTTTTGTTTACATTACTTGAACTACAAGACTCCCCCTTTTACGAGACTTACACCAAAAGTTTAGTAATTTTGCTTACTTGTTGGCCAAGCTATTCCCTGTGGGATCGACACCCAACCCAGGTTGGGTTCTATATTTGCTAACGAATGCTTTACACTCCTAAGAGAGATGTAGATTGAGCGTTATCAAAAATTGGCGCTGTTGTCGGGGAATACGAGTGTCAATCAAGTTCGTGATAATTACTAGACCCTTTGGTCAAAGATTCTCGTACTTTTATGTTTAGTTTTTGTTTTTATTTACTGCAGGTTTTCTTAGTGCATGCCCCATACTCGATGTTCTGGTCAACCATTATTACCAATCAATCCTTAACAACAACGCATTGGTAGAATGGAAGCACAAGCTAAAATCGAAAGGATGGATGCTCAACATGACCAAGCGAGATTAGCTGCTCTTGCCGCTGCTCAAGTCCAACAACAAAACATTGATAATCCTGGGCGAGCAACAAATCCTAGCGATTAGGATTTAGGTGATGACGAGTTATAAACCCAAGGCATGATGCTGAAATCACAACACCTGCCAACCAAAGAGGTCGACAAGCTCGGTATAGGTATGATCGCCAACCTATGCAGCCAGCTTTCGATGATGATGATGATGATCTTGATGGTACCGGAGCCACTGGAGCCATAATTCCACCACCATTAGCGCTCGGAGCCAAGTTCAACATAACAAGAACCATGATTCAGTTATTGCAACTCAAGGGATTATTTGGTGGACTAGCAGACGATGATCCGAATATGCATCTCATCAACTTTATTTCTACATGCAAGTCTTTTGACAATCCTGGTGTTGGTCAGAATGCAATTCGATTACGTCTATTTCCATTGTCTCTGTCTGGGGAGGCAACACTATGGTTGAATGGGCTGACTCCTGATTCAATTACAAATTGGAGGCAATTGAGAGACGCTTTCCTAGAAAGATTCTTTCCGCCATCCAAAAGAGCACAATTGAGAGATGAAATCAGCAACTTTCGTCAGCTTCCCACTGAAGCTCTTCATGAAACATGGGAGAGGTTCAAGACAAAGCTAGCGAGATGCCCAAACCATCATATGACTATTGTTCACCTCATGGAGACCTTATATAGAGCCTTGAATTCAATGACTAAACCAGTGGTGGATAATGCAGCTGGAGGTTCTTTCATGGACCTCACCTTTGGTCAAGCAAGCAATATGCTAGATCGTATGACGAAACAACGTAGAGCTTGACATACCAGGGATTCTGAGGTAGCAAGCCCCACTTTATCTATTGGCATGACTGCAGACCAAAGAAGAAGAGAAGAAGAACGTGATCAAGACATGGCGCACATAAAAACACAAGTGGATCTTCTTACAAAGCATTTATTATCAGGGAAGACCGAAAAAGTGAAAGCTATTGCGTCAAAAGAAAGAGACGAATCTGATTCGGAAGAGGAGGCCAACTACTTGAACAATCAGGGGGGTTTCCGTGGGAATACCCAATGAAACCAAGGTCGGCACTATTATGATAAATCTGGAAGAAAATACCAAGGTAGTTGGAAGAAAAACAATGAAAAGAGTGGTTTGTACGTTCCCCCTGGTAGACGTGACACCACCACATCTAATTCTGGAAGTATGAAAGACATGATGGCTAAATTATTGAAAGGAGTAGAAGCAACGAGCGCGGGAGTTATGGAGGTAATTAATGATTTATCCTCCATGAAACAATTAGTTGATTCTCATTCCACTTTATTCAAGCAAATAGAGCAGCAATTGAGCCAACTTTCAGCAGCACTCAATCAAAGAAAGGCTGGCACCTTACCTAGCAATACTGTGCAAAACCCAAGAAATGATGGGTCATGCATGACCATCACTACCAGGAGTGGTAAGGTGCTGGAAACTTCAGCAAAAGGCAAGCAAGTGGTTGACGAAGTTGCGGACATGGATGACAACGCAAAAGGAGAAGATGTCGCAGCAACTACTCCTCACGTCAATGACGTCACACCCAGTGACGTGCAGCCTAAAAAAATGGAAAAACGGAAGCAAGAGGAGAAGGAAACCGTGGAGAGAACACTTCCATACCCACCACCACCTTTTCCCCAAAGATTAAAGAAGGTGGCGGATGACACTAAGTTCAGCAAATTCATGACTATGTTGAAGCAGCTGACCATTAATATTCCATTAGTGGAGGCACTTGAACAAATGCCTGGGTATGCGAAGTTTATGAAGGATCTTTTGACAAAGAAGAGGGCAGCAAGTTATGAGCTGAAAGACGATGTGTATCATTGTAGTGCAATTGCCACCCGATCGATAGTTCAGAAGAAGGCCGACCCCGGAGCTTTCACTATTCCTTGCACCGTCGGATCTTTTAACTTTGTCAAATCATTATGTGAATTAGGAGCCAGCATCAATCTGATGCCATTATCGATCTACAAGAAGTTGGGTTTAGGAGATCCTACTCCAACCAATATGAGGCTCGTCATGGCGGATAGGTCGGTAAAACGACCTGTTGGTATTCTATGCAATGTCTTGGTAAAGTTTTCTTCATTTATCTTCCCAGCAGACTTTGTCATCTTGGACTATGACGCAGATTCAGAGGTTCCCATAATCTTGGGGCGCCCTTTCCTTACTACGGGAAGTGTGCTCATAGATTTGAGAGCTAATAAGCTTTCATTCCGAATAAATGACGAAGTGGTTCGTTTTGATGTTTGCAAATCAATGAAGCAACCCAAAGATCTGAGTGTATTTTTGGTGGCTGATGTTTTCTTTGATGATGAGAAAGAACTACTTGAAGAAGAGCAAATTCTTGATGATCCTTTGGAGGTTGTGCTCATGAATGGAGAGAATAAGGATGCTGAAAATTCTGAAGAAGCTATTTGTGCTCTATCGGGATTAGGAACATATCTCTATACTCCCAAGAAGCTGGATCTTGATCTCAAGAATCGACCCACACCACCAGCTAAGCCATCTATCGAAGAGCCACCCACGTTAGAATTGAAGGAGCTGCCAAGTCATTTGAAGTACGCATTCTTAGGATGCGAAAACACACTTCCAGTCATTGTGGCAGCCGATTTGGGTGAGCAACAAGTTGCAGCACTTATTGATATTCTACGCAAGTATATTAGAGCCATTGGATGGATCATTGCAGATATTATTGGTATTCCACCTATGATTTGCACACATAAAATTCAGCTTCAAGAAAAGTGCACACCCACTATCGAATATCAAAGGCGTCTAAACCCACCTATGCAAGAAGTGGTGAAGAAAGAGATCATCAAGTGGTTAGACGCAGGAGTTGTATATCCTATCTCTGATAGTATATAGGTAAGCCCTGTACAATGTGTTCCCAAGAAAGGAGGTATGACGGTGGTCGCGAATGTAAAGAATGAGCTTATTCCACTCAGGCCCGTTACTGGATGGAGAATATGCATGGACTACCGAAAGCTGAATTCTTGGACACTCAAGGATCACTTCCCAATGCCATTTATGTACCAAATGCTAGATCGATTAGCGGGGAAAGGATGGTTTTGCTTCTTGGATGGTTATTCAGGTTATAATCAGATTTGTATTTCTCCCAAAGACCAAGAGAAGACAACGTTTACATGCCCATATGGTACGGTTGCCTTCAAATGTA
The DNA here is from genome assembly GCA_030864225.1 of Capsicum baccatum var. pendulum. Taxonomy (NCBI): domain Eukaryota; kingdom Viridiplantae; phylum Streptophyta; class Magnoliopsida; order Solanales; family Solanaceae; genus Capsicum; species Capsicum baccatum. The sequence goes on from CM061554.1 coordinate 47,243,032, forward strand.
TGCCATTCGGGTTATGTAACGCACCAGCCACCTTTCAACGTTGTATGATGTCTATTTTCTCTGATATGGTTGAAGACACTTTGGAGGTATTTATGGATGACTTTTCAGTTGTTGGTGAGTCTTTTGAAGCGTGCTTGGCAAACTTGAGCATGGCATTACAAAGATGTGTAGAGTTCAACCTTGTGCTGAATTGGGAGAAGTGCCACTTCATGGTAAAAGAAGGAATCGTTCTTGGGCAAAAGATCTCTAAAAGAGGAATAGATGTTGACCGAGCAAAAATAGAGGTTATTGAGAAGCTACTGCCTCCAATTTCGGTGAAGGGAGTTCGTAGTTTTCTTGGCCATGCTGGGTTCTATCGTAGGTTCGTCAAAGACTTCTCCAAAATTGCTAGTCCATTGTGCAAACTATTGGAGAAAGATGCGAAGTTTGACTTTAATGAAGATTGATTAAAGGCATTCGAATGCCTTAAAGGAAAACTCATTGAAGCCCCTATCATGGTAGCACCAGATTGGTCTCTCCCGTTCGAGGTCATGTGTGATTCTAGTGGTGTAGCCGTTTGTGCTATTCTTGGTCAGAGAAAGGAGAAATTATTTCATCCTATCTACTATGCGAGTAAGGTCCTAAATAAAGCCCAAAGGAACTACACTGTTACTGAGCAAGAGCTCCTAGCGGTTGTGTATGCGTTTGAGAAGTTTCGTGCCTATCTATTGGGTACTAGGGTGATCGTTCATACAGACCATGTAGCTCTTAGGTATCTAATGACAAAGAAGGATGCAAAACCAAGGTTGATTAGATGGGTATTGCTGCTGCAAGAGTTTGATTTTGAAGTCAAAGATAGAAGAGGTTGCGAGAACCAAGTGGCTGATCACCTATCTAGACTCGAGAATGAGCATGTGGCACAACCTGAAATTCAGATTGATGATGCATTCCCTGACGAGAAGATATTAGTGACAACAATGGAGAAATTACCATGGTATGCCGACTTTGCAAATTTCGTGGTGAGTAATGTGATACCTGCCAATTTATGTTACCACCAAAAGAGGAAGTTTATGCATGATGTACAACACTACTATTGGGATGAGCCTTATTTGTTTCGACGATGCGCAGATGGCATTATTCAAAGATGTATATCTCATGAAGAAGTGCCTACTATATTGGAAGCATGCCACACTTCGCAAGTTGGAGGACATCATGCAGGCAATCGAACGACAAGAAAAGTTTTGCAAAGTGGTTATTATTGGCCTTCGATATTCAAAGATGCATACGACTATGTTAGAAGGTGCTACCAATGCCAGCGTCAAGGTGCTATTTCAAAACACCATGAAATGTCCATGTCCAAAATTCTTGAGGTAGAACTCTTTGATGTGTGGGGTATTGATTTCATGGGTCCATTCGTGAATTCATTTGGAATGAAGTACATCTTGGTTTCTGTGGATTATGTTTCGAAATGGGTTGAAGCTGTAGCATTGGCCGACAATGAAGGAAAGCGTGTTGTAGCATTCTTAAAGAAGAATATCTTCTCTCGCTTTAGAGTACCACATACTATCATAAGTGATGGAGGATCTCACTTTTGCAACAAGCTATTCAAATCTGTATTGGCCAAGTATGGTTCAAGCAACATAAGGTAGCTACGCCTTATAATCCTTAAACTAGTGGACAAGTAGAGGTTTCCAATCGTGAGATCAAGCAAATCCTTGCAAAGACGGTTAAAGCGAATAGGAAGGATTGGTCTAGGAAGCTAGATGATGCACTATGGGCGTACAGGACTGCATTTAAAACACCCATTGGTATGTCACCTTATCAACTAGTTTATGGGAAGGCTTGTCATCTACCCATCGAGCTTGAACACAAGGCATTGTGGGCATTGAAGCAATTGAATTTGAATTGGGGTGATGTGAAGAATCTGAGGTTGGAGCAGCTGAACGAACTAGATGAATTCCGTCTCCATGCATACGAAAGGTCAGACCTATACAAGGAGCGGATGAAAAAGTATCATGATCAGCGGATTATTCGACGAAACTTCCAAAGGGGTGATATGGTACTTCTCTTCAACTCCAGATTGAAGCTCTTCCCAGGTAAGTTAAAGTCTAAATGGTCTGGTCCATACAAAGTTATCCAAGTCTACTCGTCTGGAGTAGTCGAATTGGAAGACAATAATGGTGTTGTCTTCAAAGTGAATGGCCAACGTGTTAAGCCTTATATCGGTCCTCTTGACTCGATGAACTCTATGGCCATCACTTATATCGACGAAGTCTAAGTACTCGAGGTAACTATGTCGAGCCACGACAATAAATAAGGTGCTAGATGGGAGGCAACCCATCGTTTTATCGTTTTTCTAAGTACTTGTTTTGCTTTTGATAAATGAAAATCCAAAAATAAGAGTCGTGCCACGACCAAAACTAAGGCGCTTGGTGGGAGGAAACCCATCGTACTAACCGCTTTCCTTTGGTTTTGAGCAAATATAGGTGCAAGAGGTATTCAACGAGGAAATTGATTCCAATTGACGATTTGGACGTATTACATGGTAAAGGTAATAAGTTAGGAATAGTGATGCATAAGGCTATGGATTGAGCATTTCTCACGCCAAAATAGGCATCGAGGAAGGCTAGGCCTTGGTAAAACTAGGCCACAAACAAAGAAAAACCTATCCTATAGCCTAAGGTCTCGGAATCTAGTGTGCTATACACTATGCGCCGCCCATTCTTAAGTGTGCTATACACTATGCGCTGCCTATGCTATAGCATTAGGTCTCAGTATCTCATATGCCATAGACTATGCGGCGCATATGTCCCTAAATGCCATAGACAATGCGGCGCATATGTCCCTAAATGCCATAGACTATGCGCCGCATATACCATGACTATGCCGAGCATTATGCACCGCATATGTGGCATTTTTGTCTCCAAAACCAATTGTAAATGGGTCAAGACCCGACCCATTCTCTTCCTATATAAAGGGGACTTAGTCTTGAAACATAACCAAACTAGAAATTGACCTAAACGCGCTGCATTCCCTCTCTAAATCATCCCAAAATTTTTCTTTTTGCTCTTCCAATTCACAAAACCATCTCCAAAGGCTTCAATCACGTAAGTACTCTCTTGTTCTTCATTTATTTCTCGTAAGTGCTACGTTTCCATGTCTATTATGAATTGCTACATCTTTAAGGGATATTGGTGATGATAATGTGTTTGGATTGTTGATACAAAATAATGTGAGTGAACATATACGTAGGAAAATATTGGCTTGTTTCCGACTTGAATTTGGTCTTAAAAGCATTGTTATACTATTTGCGGAATTGCTATTGTTATGAACATTGACTATCATGTTATAATCTTGTTACTTGGATACTTACATGTTAGACTATCCCGTTCATCGGGATAAGCCTTATAGTTGCCTACCGACTTAGGAGGTTGCAATTGTTGAAAATAACCATACCATGATACAACCCCTATGTAGTAGTGTTGTTATATCTAACATGAAAGTAGTGCAATGGCTGCAAGTAGTGATGCATCGCTGATTTTCTTGTCGGAATATAATCCTAAAATGTATGTCGACGAAATCTCAGTAATTGACCACTTTCACTTCACTGATTTGTGTTAACAAAACTAATTGTGGGGTGATACCCTTACCGCTTGTTTATAGATTGTATCGATTGAGATTGTGCTGACATTAACACTATTTCTAGTCTCAGGTACAATGACACCTAAAGCGAGGCAAGGCAAGGAGAAGGCTACCACTTCCCAAAAGGGCAAGAAGAGAGGTCGCAAGGACCAAGGAGAATCATCCTCAACACAACTACCCCACAGATTGTTTGGAATAAAATGGGTTCTTGAGGAGGAAGCCAAAGAATGGTACAGGAACAAAAAAGAAAGAAAATATGTTCACGTCGACTTAATCAACAAGGACACCTTAGTGAAGAAGGAGCCGCACATGTTGGCGAAAATAATGGCATTGAAGCTTGATTTCATCTTCCGCGACATGGGAGAGTGTAATCTTGATTTGACAAGAGAGTTTTATGCCAACTGGTCACCGAACACAACGGGAAACGAAGTCAAAATTCGGGGCCAAGTGTTACAGCTAAACGTGGACTGGATCAACTCTTTTCTTGGCTTACCTTCGGTCGACACAGCACCATTCAAAGAGCTGTACAGCAGGCCTCCTTATAGAGAAATACGACACACACTTTGTGGAAGTAGATTGATGGCAAGGTGGGGCAGACATAAAGACACTGGACGACACAACACCTTCCCCTATGCTTCACTGTATAGGGAAGGAAGAATCTGGATGCGTATTGTCAACTCATGCCTTATTCCTGGGACGCAATACACCAAGATATCAAGAGATAGAGTGTGTTTGGTCTATGCTTTAATGACGAAATCTTGACAGCAATCTTGCGAAAGGAGGATATCGAAGAGGAACCAGCTGAGCACAAACTCCCACATAACACAAAGAAGGTTGACCTTACTAAGGTCAAAGATGCTGACACAACTCATGGTGTCAACCTTACTACTGCGGAGAGACATGCTCGTGATGAGAGTTTCTTCCGTCATCTTTATGGCATGACACGATTTACTATGATGAGTGGTGGACGTGTTCCAACTGCTGCAGAGCTCCAACAGCTAGACCACGACTATCCAATGAACAAGCATGCACAGGAGATATGTGGAGTGGCCGTATACTTTGAGGAACCTCTAGATGATGATTTGCCGACTAATGACGATCGACGCTTGCCAGACTCTGATGGGGGGGAGAACTCTGACGACGACTCTTATGATGATTCCGACGAAGGCGGTATGACCCCCGACATTGAGGAAGAGTCCGACTAACCAGGTTCTTCGTATTTATTTTCCACTGAGGGCAGTGTCCCGTTTAAGTGTGGGGTGGCGGTATCGCATGCTATACTTCTCTATCGCATCTATGTTTGTTTACTTTGTTGTCTTTTTCGTGTTTTAGTTTTTTTTGTTTTTGTTGTTTCGTTTTTTTAAGTTTTTTTAGGAGTAAATTTTTTTCTAGCTTCGCATGAAATTATTTTGATAGGCAGCATGAGATTATAACAAGAGTATGCGCTACAATTGTGACTATTGAGACGTTTAGGCTCTAGTTGTGACTCATTATGTGATATTGTGTGGTTCAATTCCTTCACTTTTTGGGTCGAGAGTCTATATTACTTCCAAGCAAGTCGATCATGTTCCTTGTGTGTGTGAGATAATAGTATATTCTATGGGTGTGTCTGATGCTAGAACTTGCCTGGTATGTATGCAAAGCGAAAATAAGGAGTGTAAGTTTAGGATATGATTTAGGCATTTCTTTGGCAACCTATATTTGTTTACCTTTAGTTTTACCTACCCATGGACATCATCCTAGTTAAACCCTTTTTGAGCCTTTAGCCTATTTCTTTGATAACCTTGTATGTAAGCCTAATCCATTTTTTTCAAGACCGTAATTTGATCCAAATTCCTAAGTGCTTTAAAGTGAAAAAGTCATGTCACAATATAAGAGAAAATTGGGTGAGTATGATGCTATAAATTGTAATGGTGCTTGAGTGTGTTATGAAAAAGAAAGTGCTATCATAAGAGGTATGTTGTGAAAAGAAAAAGGAAAAAAAAGCTGAAAAGCTAGTTGTGCTTAAAATCGAAAAACAAAAGAGGAGAACAAGGGTGGTAGAATAATAGAAAGAAGAAAGGTTGAAAGAAAAAAAGTGTTAATGATACAATGTGATGTATTAAAGCGCTTAGGAACTTAGTCACTATTCCTGGCCAAAATAGTCCTACCCGTCCCTTTGCCTACATTACAACCATCAAAAGACCTACTTGATCCTAATCTTAACATTCTGTCATTTAGTAGAGTATTACATTAAGGGCAAGCCTATGGTCATCAGTTGCTACATATGAATTCTTTGTGAGAGTGAGAGCAAGGATATTTTGATACCCATGTTTGAAAAATATGCTATACTTGTGAGTGATTATGGGTACTATATTGTGAGACACACATGGTTGATGAGTTTTGGGTAGTTGTATATGATTCTTTGTGCCTTAACTTTTGCATGCGAGTTGACCACCATCACGAGTCTATGCTAGAGGTTAAACTGTTTCTACTTATAATCGGAAAGCTACTCTTTGTTGATAATTGTTGTGCTTGTCTTGACAAATATTTTGTGTTGTTGCTGTAAAACCCTAAGTTGATATTTAAAAGGACATGATAGATTGTTCGAGGACGAACAAAGCTCTAAGTGTGGGGTGTTGATGATAGGCGAATTTACAGGCCTATATCAATACATTTTGCCCATATTTTAGCCTAGTTTTGAGAACAAATTATATATTTCATGCACTTTTAGTCCTTTTTCCTGTAAATGATCTAACGAACATGATTAGTAAAGTTTCAGGTATAAATGATGCATAATTCAGCATTTTATGGCTTACTTGACGATAAATAAAGCTCACGAAGGAAGGAAAGGGAGTTTGGACGCCTAAAGGACCAAAAGTGATGCATGGAAAATCTGTCCCGAGCTAAAACAACATTTCTAAAGACTTTGGGGACTTGCAGTAACTTAGTTGGATTTGGACAATGATACATTAACCTAGTACAATTGGGTTATGTATTTCACTAGTTTATTTGGATTATGATAATGTTACATTAACCTAGTACATTTGGGTTAAGTATTCCATTAGCCTAGTAGGATTTGGTTAGATATTTTATTTATCTAGTAGGAGTAGGATATGTGTATTATAAATACCCTATCATGCTAGAGATTTTTAATCATCTTTCTATCATTCATTCTTCAACTAATAATCTTCCCTTCAACAAACAATTCTACAACTCTTCTAATCTTTTCATTAATTCTATTTTTCTTCTTCTATTCATCTATTCTGAAATTCCGCAACAAGAGAATCATTAGTTGCTAAGGAATTCACGCCTAAACGCCTACCATACTTGAGCTACACAAAATCAATCAATATTGTGGTATAATAAAAATGTCAATCATGATCTCCTTCGCATTCATGGGTAACTAAACTTCTCTGTTGGGGTTATGGAAGCCGTATGAGATACTATCTATTGTTGTGAGTTTGTGAGTTCACGACACATATGCTGCTTATATCATTATTCTCTTAATCTTAATCTACATTCTTTATGGTTGCAAACGCAAGAATACGCCAGTATAACATTTAACTTGTTCGAAAGAAAGGTTATTTGTCTGGAAAAGAGATAATGTCAAGGTAGTAGGGTCACCCCCTAAAATTCCCTACTAAAAAGCTAGTGCCGTAACTGGACTAACCTCTTGGAGAATTCGTACCGTTAGACACGCTTTAAGCTCGAAAGAGTTAAAGTGAAATAATCCTCGAATAGGTCGAAAGACGCCTGGATTTACCATCAAATAAAATTCTCTATAAGCAGTTGCATGTCAGAATTCTACACACTCATAGCCAATAGAGACGTATAACTCAGAAGGTGGACATAACCCTAACGCCTCAATTCTCATTGTTTACAACCTACGTAACAATCTTTCTCTTTTTACTTTGCTAATTTTCAGCTTTTATTTTATTGTTTTGTTTACATTACTTGTACGACAAGACTCCCCCCTTTTACGAGACTTACACCAAAAGTTTAGTAATTTTGCTTACTTGTTGGCCAAGCTATTCCCTGTGGGATCGACACCCAACCCAGGTTGGGTTCTATATTTGCTAACGACTGCTTTACACTCCTAAGAGAGCTGTAGATTGAGCGTTATCAGTTATTCAGTTAATCTGATAAATTTGTATATCCATGCATTTGTGCTCAGTACCCATGTGAATCTCTTCTATATTATCAGTTGCAGTGCATAAGGTTTAGTCACCTTATCTTAGATGATGTTTCGTAGGCCTTGCATCCTAAAAAAAAAAATCCCAGCCATGTAGCGATTTCCTATTCAGATATCCTGCTCAGGCCAGACCAAGATTCACTTTCTACCTCTCGTCACTAGAACTTTATATAAATAATGTCATAGAAATGCTCCAGTCGAGTTTATGTTTTTAGCATGAGTTAGTCTGCAAAGATAATAATTCAATTTAGCAATAAGACAACAAATTTGTATAGTGTAGTTTCCTATCTTTCCACCTAGTCCTACCATAAAAAATCTCAGAAATGTACCTATTTCAAGAAAGAAAGTCCCAGTAGTTGCAAGATCAGCTTAGCTCATATATCATGTCTTAGCTTCAGATCCCAGATATTCAGCCGTGATTTAGTTCATAGGTGCCCTATGCATCATCCTAGTTTTCCTTAGCATCTCAGTCAAATCAGTATTCTTCTAGGGACATAATGTCCCAAAGGGGAGATAGACGATAATTCCCAGAACTCTCATGACATAAAACATGCCATTATCTCTTCTTGTAATAAAGGGTACTTATAAGTTAACTCTCAAACACCGATCTCAGCTGTAAGCCACGTATTCAAGGTACTTAGTTTAGATTATGATATCCAACTCATGTATCAAGTTCCAAACTCAGTTACATTCACGTGTTTCCGCTCATGCATATCTAGTAATTAATTTCATGCTCATTAGTATTTTCAGTTTAAGGAAATAGTCTCCCTTGAACTTATCCAGTTTCATGCTTAGATTTCCATGATAAAATTGGTATCAATTACCACTGCATATTCTGTCATGCATTCATGTGTCAGATCATTCATGTATTCATGCATCAGATATACATGTTTAGTATAATATATTTAGCTTATCGGTCATGAAATAATGCGTCTAATATGTATGCTCAGAAAAAATCTCAGTAAATATGTAATGTCAGTTATGTACTCATGTTTCAGTTGTTCATGTTCAGCATGTACTTTGGCTTATGATTTTCCCTATCTTAGTCAGTCTCATTCGAGGATGAATATTCCCAAGGGGGGCGATATTATAAGACCCCACAAAATCCTAAGCTTAATTCAGTCCATTTATGCTTGTTAAGGGGGTTCCATACTTAAAAGGTTCTAACTAAGTTCCAAGACTTAGCCTATTATTGGCCTTCAAAAGTTGGCAATCTCATTTCCCCACCTGAACGTCCTTTAATGGTCTGTATTTTTGTTAATTCATGATCAGAGAGGTCCATAGGTGTTCTCGAAAAAGTTTTGGGTTTTTGGGACCACGTGTAGAAGCCCAAAATAGTGGACCAATGCAATCTTGGTGTACTACATCACCAACCACATTGGTTGATATTGTTGCAGGTTGCCAGGGTCAAAGTACTAAGATAGATGTGTCAACTATAGTGTTGATGCCATCGACACGCCGCATTGATAATAGCATCGATGCCCAGTTTCAGTCATTAAATGTCCGTATTTTCAAGGGTAGAAGGGTTAATTTCCCACCCCTATATAAGTCTAAAACATGGGATTTAGCCCTAATTCAACCAAAATATAGTGTCTCTCTGAAATTTTTCTTAAGAACAAGTTAGGGTTTTCAATGAAGGATTCAAATTCAGTACTCAAATTCAAGAATCTCTCCATCAATCTTCGTAAAATCAAGAACTAAGGTATGTCAAGTTTTGATTTATGGATTTCTTTCATCCATGAAGTCCAAAAACCTCTTTCAAATTATAAAATGTGATATTTATTTTTTGGGTTATTTGTAACCATGTTTATCTTGTTGTATGATTCCAAGTTGGAATCTTTATGTATTTTTTTATGAAACTATGTTAGCATGCAAGTTGAAATCCATGAATTGAGTTGTTTATGATGTGTAAGTTGATGATTGCAGCTATGCCCTACGTTGTGCTTGTAAGGTGTTCGAGTCTTGGGGGTACTTGTGCACAACAATTTAGCTATGTACCTAGAGGCAGTGTCAGTTTTCACGATACTTTTAGTTAAGCCATGATCGTTAGAATTCAGTCAGCTACATGACTCAGGAAAACTCAGTAATCTCAGTACCCTCAGTAATATCAGTAACCTTATTAATCTCAGTAATATCAGTCAGTTATCAGATCTTAGTAGTATTTCATTAGTCAACGAAAATTTAGTGAACTCTATTCAAATCAACTAAACAATGCTATTGGTAACAGTTTAGTTCAGCTTAAATCAGTTTAGTGTCTCTTCAGTTGGGAGTAGGATTCAGCACCGAGCGAACCCAAAGGTGGGGACTCACCTGTTAGCCAGTAGAGTGTGTGATCCTTAGAAGAAATCTTTACATTCCAGAACAATGTATCCAGCGTAGGTTGAGATGTACCCTATGAGTTTAGGGATTATACACCTTATCAAAGTTTTGCTACTAGGAGGGGTTAATGGAAGATCTCCCTATCAGAGTGGGTTTACTCACAACTTGTCTTTACCGATGGCACGGTACTGACACTCTTCCAGTTGGGGTTACAGGTTCAACCCCACCAGTTCAGTTTTAGGGCATGTCGATTTGATGATTACCTCCTATAGTCTCAGTTTCGGATCCAGTCTCAGTAATAAAATTTAGTTCAGTTCTACAGTTTTAGGATTGTCAGATACATTTGCTTAGCTCAGTATAGAACTCATCTAGTTCCATCAGAATCAAGACTGTCAGACACAGTCAGCCATTTAATAGTACATTAATTATATAAAATTTATATTACCAATATTCAGATTTTAAGACTATCAGATACAATCAATTAGACCAGTTCCTCATAATCCGAACTATTAGAAATAGTCATTCCTTTATCAGTGATATGATATCAGTTCCTCAGTACTCAATAGACTTAGTCATTTAATATCCTATTATTAGTGCTCAGATATCAATAAATCAATGTTATCAAAATTCTTGAGTAAGTATTATCACGATCTCAGTTACAGTTACATATTCATGCATGTATTCTCAATTTCATGTTATTCGGTCAGTTAGTATTGCTCATGCATATGAACCATTGCATTCATCCTACCTCACTTGCATACCAGTACATTTAATCGTACTGATGCATTTGCGGTATGGTGTTTTATACCATATGTTTAGAAGCACGCGCTCCAGAGCATTAGTAGCATTCCAGTTTTAGCAGTCAGAGTCAGCAGTGACTCCACATCATTTGAGGATGTTATTATTTGGTTATTTTATTTTTTTCAATACTTAGTTTATTTTAGCAGTTGGGGGATTATCCCATCAACTCTTTATTCTGACAGTTCAATTTTAGAGGCTTTCAGACTATAGCACGTTCATATATTTATTTTAGTTTTTTTGGTTTTGGTATACCATATCTTTAGTTATGTATCATTATTGAGCCTTATGTCCTTACAATTCATGTTTCTGCATTTACAATATTATTATTATTATTCAGTGCTCAATTATCGATATTAGTCATGGGTTAGCTTATGGTCACTTGGGATTATGAGCACCATGTAGAATTTTGGGTACCAGATTTGGGTCGTTACAAATATCTTTATAATTTTTAAATCATTTATCTAGAATTCATACTCTGGAATCTTCTTAGTAGTCTCAAATGCTTCTTCGAATAAGTCTCTTGAGATGGCCTTGATAGGTATGTTGACCTCAGTGTCCTAGACCTATACAGTGTCAAGTATGGTTTTCTCTTCATATCCTTCTCCTTTCTTGAAGGAGTCATATTTTTTAGCATTGCCATGTATTTAGCATAAAACTCATGTAACAACTCTGTCATATAATTCTATACTGGTCTTGTCATCCATGCCAGCTGATACTTCTTGAATTCCTCGACCAAGGCTAGATCTTGTGGAGGCACTCTGGTAGAATCTAAGATTCTTGATGAATGCTTATATTCTTATGTTTAGTTTGACACTAATACTCTATTAAGGTAATAGTTCTTAGAGTTTGGGACTATCCTATATTTCAGATCCACTCACCTTTGAGGTAGGGCATCAGAAGCACGCTCAAAGGATTCAAGGTTGGACTTATCCTCTACCTTTGAGAAAATCTCTTCTTTAGCAGCGTCAGTGTTACCCACTTAGTTCCTTCCCTAGTTAGACAGAGGAAGGTTTATAGGGTTTATAGCCTCGACCAAGGCCGTCGATGTCATGGCCTTGGCTTGTCCATATTTTTTTCCATATCCCACATGGTTTGTGAAAAGTGTTGTTGTTTTGTGGAACTGGTGGAGAAGTCCACATTGGTCCCACTTAAGCTGGTTGAAGCTAAGTATGTAGTTGCAGGATCTTATTATTCCCAACTGTTATGGGTTAAACAATAACTATTGGACTTTGGTCTGGATGTAGCATGTGTTTTTATATTTTGTGAAAACACAAATGCTATCAATATTACCAAGAATCACGTGGTATAAGACACTACTTTCTCAAAGATAATATGGAAAAGTTTTATGTGTCTATTATGTTCTACTCCACTGAAGAACAAGTTTCTAATTTTTTTACTGAGGCATTGAGTAGGGAATAATTTGAAAATAGTAAATTAGACTTGGGGATTATTAAAATTGCATGAATTCACCCTCAATGATTGGCTAGAACTGAGTATGCATTAATTTTATTTTGAATAAAAGTTACTTGGTTAGTTTTTTCAGTATTGCACTTTTAGTTCTATGTCTCACGTCCAGTTGTTTGATATGATTAACTTAGATTTTTATTTAATTGAGCTGTAAAAAAGGGGAAGTTAGCATTAGCGACTTCATATTTTGGTTCATCAAGTATGTATCTGAACTATACTATAGCTAATGTCTAAGATAAAACACTTGAGCTTTCTTGTTCCATATTATTGATATCTAAGTAGTCACTTTCATATCTTCATAAAATCCTCTCTTGTTCAAATAACACTCAAACATTCTCTCTATCATCAAGTTTATACAAGTACCTATCCTCGAATTTTGTTACATTTTCTATCCAATTTTTTTTCTTAAAAAGGGGGTTTATTTTGTGCTAGGTTGTATGTGAAGAAAATAACAAAAATATCTTATTAAAAGTCTAGATGAAGATAGTACCAAGAGTTATTTTTTCAAAGCCTCTATAAATAATAGGTTGATTCACAAATATAAAGACGAGTTTGCATTTACTCATCCATCTGTTCTATCATTATCTTTAGTCTGAAATTCTATACATTTCTTGCCTTACACTACAGTGCTAAAATATCTCAAGTTGTTTTTAACTTTATGAATCATTGGGATCTTATAGTGCATGTTTGGTATACATAAAAGAAGTGTTTGGGCTTTGCCTATTCTGCTTCCAGTATTTGCTCTTTTTATACTTTATTTGAGTTGTTGATCTTATAATTAATTATCTTGGTGATAGCCCTAGTGGCAATAAATGATCTTATTTGAAGTTATTTTTATTTTTATTTACATGCTTAGCCTTTTCAATGAAGCCAAAAGGGGGAAGATATAGGATTGTGTAGTGGTTATAACCTTTGACTAACCTGGTTCATCAAAATATTACTTGCTATTTGTACTTTGTGATTTGTCTCACGTTTTACGGAATGAATGCTCAACGACAACATTTTGTCATCATCAAAAAAGGAAAGTTTGTTAACGACACAATGGTTTTATATTTTTGAAGATGACAAAGTGATGGTGACAAAAGCACTGATCAAGTAGTGCATTAGAATAGTTGTAAGAAATAGGTTAACAAACATGGTGCATCTATACTAAAGTTTCCTGCAATGAATAAGAGTTGTTCGTTTGACTTTGAAACCATAAAACATTACAAGTTGGAGAGTTTATTATGCTGATTCGAGATTTAGATTCCATACTAAAAATGATACCTAAATTAGGTGAATCCATATAATGAAATAAAGTAAGAAAAAAGGATACAAAGTTGTCGAAGTAGGAATGTAATTCCTCATTTAGGTTCCAAAACTGATGGGATTCCCTTGATGAAAATGTAAACTGACCTAGAATAATCAAGCATCAACATATGTAAATATCAAAGAGCTTCTACAATGTTGTTTGTGCTCTCATACAACCAAAGGCAAAATTAAATATTGATTCTTGAATTATTGTGTGAAGAACTCCTATAAGGTACAAGTCCATTCATAGCCGAGTCTAGCTAAAGTTTATCTTGATTGTATCAGGATTATTATTTGAATAGTAATTGTTTTGATTTCATAGTTTCACTATGTTCAAAACTGGAATAGGAAATTTTCTTCAAGTTAGGTAACTTTGAGATTTGGTATCACAAGTCTTAGGAGGTTTATGAGTTTTTTAGGAATTAGAATTTATAATTCATATCTTTTGAGTTGTAGAAATTACAGTTTATAATTCCTTAGGTTACAAAGTTTGTAATCAATTATTTGAGATGTTCATTGTTTTAGTGAAAGGATAAATCCTACAGTGGTGTAGGTTGTAGTTTTACACTTATTGTGAGCCGGGTGGTTTCTCTGTGAAAAATTGTGTTCTTAATTTACTGCTTCTTATCACTTTGGTGACACATTAGGAAACATACTCCATTTACAAAAAATCAGTATCCACAATTTACTAAATTCATAGGGTGTGTAGAATATCAGTTATGCTTGTTTTATATCAACAAAGTCACTCAAGCTAGTGTAGTTTATTAATAATAATGCACCATGAATATATAGGAACAATTTTGTCTTTATTTAATAAAAAAGAGAAGTCAATTATACAACTGTCACTAATCATTTTACTTCATATAAACTCACCTTACGACCAATAAATATTTTGGTGGGATGGATATGGTATCTTTTCCCTTAATCAGAGGTCTTGGATTTGAATTCAGGAGCATTTCCCCTTAAATGGGACTTACGCTGGATGAGGTCCAGATTAATTAGGACCCTGATTCAAACATCAAACATTCGGTATAAAAAACCATCTCATGTATATGTGTGTGTACGCGTGTGTAATTATGATAAAAAAAGTAATATCCTTCCCATTTCAAGAAATGGACCTTGGGCCTAACTCAACCAAAGGATACATAATGAGGTGAGGATTAAGAAATTCATATAAGCAAACTACCAGTCTATTCCCCAACTAATGTGGGACTTTTTACCTAGTCTAACACCCCTCTCACGTCCAGGACCCAACGGGCTCCTGGTGCGTGGACTGGGAGCCCAAAATGGGGATAGACCTAGATCTGATTCCATGTCAAGAAATAGACCTTGGGCCTAACTCAAACTCAAAAGTTAGCTCATAAGGTGAGGATTACCCAAGTCCATATAAGCAAACTACCAGTCCATTCCCCAACCAATTGGTATCAAGAGTAAGGTTGTTCTTTCGGAAATCGCTTTCTATAGTTGTTTTTTGAGATTTCTACTATTGACACAATAACAGACCTATAAGCTATCAACAGAATAAAAAATCTCAACAACAACAACTACAATACATGGTTCACTTGCATAATGTCTTATGTGCAAGGGCAAGATTTGTGGGAGGTTGTGAAAGGCAGTGATGTGACACAACCAGAAGTAGAAGATGCACAGGCCACATTGCAAAAGTGGAAGATAAAAGCAGAAAAAGATATGTTTTTTTTTAAGACAACAACCGAAGAGGATTTTCTATAGCACATATGAGACACCACCTCACCAAAGTAGGCTTGGGATACATTCACCAAGCTATTTTTAAATAAAAATGATACAAGGATCCAACTCTTAGAGAGCGAGTTAATCTCGGTAGAACAACACAACATGACAATTGCATAATACTTTCATAAGCTGAAGATGCTATGTCGAGAGATTTCAGAGTTAGATACACAAGCTCCAATTGGAGAGACAAGGATGAATCGGATCATCATCCATGGTCTAAAGCCTTGTAAGACCCTACAAAATTCTAAGCTTAGCTTAGCCCGTTAAACATAGATAAAGGGTCCCCGACTTAGAAAATTTTAGAAAAATATTAGGACAAGTTGATGTAAAAATAATCGCTCACCACGATTAGGTCGCGTCACAGTGAGTATCGCGATGAGCCCTCTATTGCATCGCGCTGAAGGACATTTTGTAATTTGTCAAATTTTTAGTAGCTCACCATAATCTCCCTACATTGTGGTGAGACTCAAATCAACAATTGTCACAAACTAGTGATTCACCATAATTCCACCGTGCTGTGGTAGATATAGCGATGACCCAATCACCGCGTCATTGTAAGGCTTTAATCTGTATTCCAGTTATGGGATTTTAAATCCCAAGGGCAACTTACACTTTTTCCATGACTCAGATCAGCCTTAAACACGAAATTAATTCACTAATGACCTAATTATATCATTATTCACTTAATTTTCCCCTAATTATGTCATTCTCTCTCAAAATTAAGAAACCCTAGTTTCAAGATTCAAGAGCAAGGCTCAAGAATTCCTCAAAGAACCTTCAAGGATTAACACTCTAAGATATGCTAGGTGTTCATCTATGGGTTCCTTTTACCTATAGAGTCCATTAATCCATTTTCAAGCTACAAGATTATTGAATTATGAACTTCGGTGTTTGAATTGAATTAAATGTATGTTCATGTTGTTGTTGGGTTTTAGTCCATGATTGAATTATACGTTTTTGTGGAATTGGTCATTATATATGTTTAATTACATGACCTTTATGCTAAACCCTTCAATTTACAAGTTCATTGATGTAGCCATGATTATCATATATATTGTTTATTGTATAGTCTCAAGCATACCCTTCATGTGTTTGATAAAATACCTATGTGGGTGAAATAGTGCCAATATAGCATGATAACATGTAATCCCCATTCATGTTCAAGTAAATGCATTACAAGTGTTTGATGAAATGCCTTAGCAAGTGTATTATGAAAATATGGCCATTCTTGTGCTTTCAATATTTATGCTATGATTTACTCTTTACGCTATCGAGTCTTGAGGGTATTTAATACCCAAAAATTTAGCTATATACATAAAGCCAGTGTTAGTTATAGAATAGTATCAGTCATGTCATGATTAGTAGTACTCTCAGTTAGATATATGACTCAGGAAAACTTAGTAAACTAAGTATTAGTCCAGTCCCATTCAGTATTCATTTCAGTCCTTAGTAAACTCAGTCAGTTAACTAAATTCAGTAGCATTCCATCAGTTAACAAAACATAATGAACTTAGTTCAGTTTAGTTATATAGTACGATTAGTAATAGTTTAGTCAAGCCTAGTGTGAACTAGGAAATTAGTTCAGTGTCTATTTAGTTAGGAGTAAGATTCAGCACCGAGCAAACCTAGGGATGGGGGCATTCCTGCCAGCAGAGGGTTTGACCCTTAGTAGCAATCCCTGCATTACAGAACTACATAGCCAGCGTAGGTTGTGATATCTTTCTTTCATATATTATGAGGGTTAATACATCTCATCCGAGTTATCCTGCCAGCGAGGGTTGATGAAAGGGCTTCCTATCAGATAGGGTTAACTCATAACTTTTCTTTACCATTGGCACGGTACTGACACCCTTCTAACTGGGGTTATAGGTTGGACCCCAAATCTATTTAGAAAGGGGTATGTTGGTTAGATGATTACCTCCCACAGTCTCAGTTTTAGATTTAATCTCAGTACGGAACTTAGTAGTATTCCTCAAAATTAAGACTGCTAGATACAGTCACTCAGATATTAGTAGTACAATATCAATATACTAACATATCAGTTATTCAGTTTTCAGTATTATCATGATCTCAGTTATAGTTTACATATTCATGCATGTACCTCTCATACAGATATACTCATGGTATTCAGTCAATATTTTTCATGCATACAAAACCATGCATATCATCCTACCTCACTTATCATATTAGTACATTCAAAGTACTGACACATACTTTTCTCTTGTTCTAGGATATCTTATATCATAGGTTCAGATGCACGGGCTCTTGATCATACTTAGCAGATTATATTTTCCCCATCAGACTTAGCGGTGAGTCCTCATAGTTCGAGGACATGATCATTTTTTCATTATTTCAGTTTATTTCAGTACTTAGAGTTAGTTGGGGACTTGTCCCATGAATTTCATGTTTTCAGATAGTTTTGAGGCTTTTTAAACTAGAGTATTTTCAGACAGTTATTTTCAGTATTCAGATTTTAGATTATAGTATTCATTTAAGATTTTATCCTTATGGATGTTTTTCCCACATTTATCTTAGTTTTATTACTATTACAATATTACTATTATCTAGTACTCACAGTAGGTACCAATCATGGGTTAGCATATGGTATTTTTGGATTATGAGCATCGTGTAGTGTTCAGAGTAGAAACTTGGGGCATTAAAAACTTAGTATTAGAGCCTAAGTTTCAACAGTATCCAAGGAAGTCTAAAACCCGTATCTAGTAGGGTCTTATGCATGGGTGTCTAGCATGCCACATTTATGGATAAGAGGGTATGATATATTTTAGAAAAAATCTCTTTTTTCAGTATTCATGTCATACGAGTGAGCACAAGATCAAGTTAAACTCTCTATCTAATCCACATTTCTCTTTTATTTATAGAATATGTCTCCAAAGAGGATAAAGGTAAGAGAAATGGGAGACCAAACAGCAACACAGCCCCTCCAGCCAGATTCTCTAGAGAAGCATGTTTCCCACGCTGAGTTCAGATCACCTTTTATCATCCTAGCTCATTTTGCGGCAGCCTAGAATGAACTCCCAACTAACGTTTTGCCCAACCCAGTGGCCAATACTACTGATCCAGGATTTAGGAATTCACCTAAATGAACTCTCTATCTTTTACCTGGTTAAAGTCAGATAAGGACCCACATGAATTTCTTAATTAGGTGCACAAGGTTATAGATATTATGGGGGTGACAACCAGTAAAAGTACTGAGATAGCTGCATATCAGTTACAGGATGTGGGTCTCTCATGGTTCAACTAGTAGAAAGCAGAAAGGGTCATAAATTCATGGCCCATAGAATGGGAAGTGTTTGCCACTGCTTTTCTTAATAGGTTCTTCCCACAGGAGTTGAAGGAAACAAAGGTTTTGGCATTTATTAATTTGAAGAGGGGAATATGATAGTGAAAGAGTATTCTCTGAAGTTTACTCAATTAGCTAGATACGATCCTCACGTGATTGTAGATAGAAGGTCTAAGATAAGCAAGATTATGTCAGGAGCATCTGATAATGTTGTCAAAGAGTGTACGACCGTAATGCTAATTAATGAGATGGACTTTTCTTGATCAATGGTCCATGCTCAACAGATAGACGAGTAAAAGAATAAGGAGAGAGAGAAGCAGAACAAGAGAGATAGAACTGGTAGCTTCAACTTTGCCAAGCCTAAGTCAGAGGTTGGGAATCATTCTCTGTTCCATCCTAAGTCTTCAGTTCCAGCCCCTTTCTCAGTTAGTGCTCCAGTGCTGAAATTTAGAGATGGCAATAGAGATAGGGGGCCAGGCCCTAAACCTCAAGGTAATATTAGCAGTTTTCGAACAAATCCTCTCTAATAGAAGTATGGCAGAAACCATTAGAGTGTCTGCAGAGTAGGTAGTAATGTATATTTTGGATGTGGCAAGCCAGAGCATATAGTCAGACAGTGTCCTGAGGTGGGTTCCCAGAGTCAGCATAACCGTCCTCCAGCTCAGTTCGATCGCCCCATTTAGTAGGGTTCCACATCCAATGCCACCAGTGGGTAGTGCACAAATAGACTCTATGCTCTTCAGTCCTGACAAGATTAGGAAAATTCTCCTGATATGGTCACTTTTACGTTATAATTTTACCATTTACGTATTTATTCTTTGCTATATCTATGATTTTCTTTGTCCTTTGTTACTCCTTATATAGCGGTTGACTTTGGAGTCATTCTTAAAATTTTAGTAGAGACTTTCTCAGTCTCTACTTCAGTGGGTAAATCTATCATAGCCTGACGGGTACAAGAACTGTCCAATTATGATATTTTAGAAAGTCTCTTTAGCAGACTTAGTAAAATTAGTTATGACCAATTTTGATGTCATTCTCAACATGGATTGGCTTTTTCCCTGCTATTCCTCAGTCGACTGCAGAAATAGAATTGTCCAGTTTTAGTTTTTGAATGAACCATCCTAGAATGAAGGGGTAGTACTTCAACACTTAGGGGTCTTATTGTTTCATACCTAAGGGTGAGAAAAGTGATATCTAAGGGATATTTCTATCATCTTATGTGAGTCAAAGACTCTAGTTTAGAAACCCCTAATCTTGAATCAGTGTCAGTAGCATATGAATACCCTAATATAATTCCCAAAAATCTTTCTGCAGTTTCTTCCAAAAAGGAAATAGACTTCAGAATTTACCTTCTTCCAGATACTCAACCCCTATCTATTCAACCATATTGAATGGAACCTGTAGACCTTAAAGAATTAAATGAACAATTAAACGATCTCCTAGATAAAGGATTTATCAAACCAGTGTGTCCCCATAGGGTGCACCAGTTCTATTCGTGCATAAGAAAGATGGTTTTCTCAGATGTGCATAGACTATTATCAATTAAACAGAGTCACAATTAAGTACAAATATCCACTTCCCAAAATTGGTGACTTATTTGACCAAATTTAGGTCGCCAATTACTTTTCTAAGATAGACCTCAGATCGGGCAATCATCAGCTTAGAGTCCGAGAATATGACATCCCAAAGATAGTTTTCCAAACTCGATATGGTCACTTCAAATTCTCAATCATGTCCTTTGTTCT
The DNA here is from genome assembly GCA_030864225.1 of Capsicum baccatum var. pendulum. Taxonomy (NCBI): domain Eukaryota; kingdom Viridiplantae; phylum Streptophyta; class Magnoliopsida; order Solanales; family Solanaceae; genus Capsicum; species Capsicum baccatum. The sequence continues at coordinate 47,263,502 of CM061554.1, forward strand.
TACCAATGACCCAGCAGCTTTCATGGACTTGATAAACCATGTCTTCAAGAAGTAATCAGACATGTTCATTATAGTCTTCATAGATGATATTCCTGTCTACTCCTGCAGTGAGCATGACCATGCAGACCATCTCAGAATATTATAACAGACTCTCTAAAACTATTAGCTATTTGCCAAATTTATCTAGTGCAAATTTTGGCTAAGGTTAGTAGCTTTCCTTTGTTGTATAATCTGCAGCAATGGCATTAAAGTTAATTTTCAAAAGATTGAAGCAGTGAGAAACTATCCTAGACCCATTTTTCTATCGAATATCAGGATTTTCTTGGCCTTTGTTGGCTATTACCGATGGTTTGTTGAGGGATTTTCATCTATTGTGTGACTTTTGTACAGATTAATTCAGAAAAGAAGTCAAAGTCCAGTGTTCAGATTCTTATGAAAAATTTTTTTAGGAGTTGAAGACTCGACTCACTACAACTTCAGTTTTGACACTTCTAGATGGTTCAAATAACTTTGTTATGTACTGTGATGCATCTAGAGTAGGTTTCGGTTATTTCCTAATACAAAGAGGTAAGGTCATAGACTATGCCTCCAGGAAGCTTAAGACCCACGAGAACAACTATCTGAATAATGATATTGAGCTAGCAGTTGTAGTTTTTGCCTCAACGCTTTGGAGGTACTATTTGTATGGGGTGCACATTGACGTGTTCACTGACCTTAAGAGTCTGCATATGTATTTTCTCAGAAATATCTTAACCTCCATCAGAGAAGCTGATTGGAGTTGTTTAAAGATGATGACGTGAGTGTTATTTACCATTTGGGCAAGACCAATGTAGTGGATGATTCTCTTAGTAGAATGTCTATGGGTAGTGTTGCTCATGTTGAGGATAGTAAGAAGAAGTTAGCCCAGGAAGTACATTAGCTTACCCGAATAGGTGTCCACTTTGTTGATTTAGCAGAATGCAGTGTGTGGGTTCAAAATATTTTAGAATTATCCCTATTTTCTGAAGTAAAGAAAAAATAGGATAGAGATCCCAATCTTGTTAAGTTGAAAGAGTAAGTCTGAGATAAAAAAGTAGAGGTTTTCTCCCAAGGGGGAGATGGTGTGTTGCATTGTCAGGGTCAACTCTGTGTACCAGATGAAGATGACCTGAGATAGCGAATTTTTTAAGAGGTGCATGGTGCACATTACTCAATTCATCCAGGGGACACTAAGATGTACCATAATTTATGAGAGATCTGTTAGGGGAGTAGGATAAAGAGAGATATACAGAGTTTATGGCTAGGTACTCTACATGTCAGCAGCTCAAGATTGAGCATTAGAAACCTAGTGGGTCCATGTAGGAGTTTTTTAGTCCCACTTGGATGTGGAAAGAAGTGAACATGGACTTTGTGATGAGTTTTTTGTACTCGTCGTCAACATAATTCAGTCTAGCTCATTGTAGATATGATGACCAAGTTAGCTTATTTCCTACCAGTCCATACCTCTTATTTAGCTGAGTATTATGCCGAGCTATATATTAGAGAGTTGTTTATATTACATGGAATCTCGATGTCCATTATCTCATTTAGAGGTACATAGTTTACATCTTATTTCTGGAAAGCATTCCAAAAGGGTCTTGGCACCCAAGTCCACCTTAGTACAAACTTTCATCCTAAGAAAAATAGTCAAGCAAAAAGGACCATCCATACTTTAGAAGATATGCTATGAGCGTGTGCGAGTGATTTCAAAGGTAGTTGGGATGACCATTTACCTTTGATTGAATTCGCATATAACAATAGCTATCATTCCAGTATTAAGATGGCTCCATTTGAGGTGCTCTATGATAGGAGATGTAGTCTCCTGTTGGTTGGTTAGAAGTGGGTGAGGCCATAGTAGTCAAGACTGACCTTGTGTTTGATGCCTTGGAAAAAGTCCAGTTGACTAGGAAAAGCCTTAATACAGCTCAGAACCATCAGAAGTCATACACAGATATACATAAAATGGATCTCGAGTTTGCGATTAGTAAATTTGTATATTTAAAAATCTCTTCTTTGAAGGGAGGGAAGATATTTAGTAAAAAGGTGAAACTTAGTCCCCAATATATCGGTCCTTACCGAATTCTCAGCCATTTCGGAAAGGTAGCTTACGAGCTTGAGTTGCCTTTAGATTTAGCTTCAGTTCATGCCGTATTTCATGTCTCCTTTCTTAAGAAGTGCATAGGTGACCCAACAGTTGTAGTACTTGTATAGGGTATAGATATTTAAAATAGTCTCTCTTATGAAGAGGTGCCAGTCGAAATCCTTGATTTTTCAAATTCTTAGACTGAGCAACAAAGAAGTCCCTCAACACAAAGTTCTTTCGCAAAGCTAGTTAATTGAGGGAGATACTCTGGAAGCAGAAGCAGACATGTAATCCAAGTATCCCCACCTCTTTTTTGCAAACTTAGACGCAGCGAAAGGTAACAATTTTCCTTAAACTTACTCAGTTTCATGCTCAGATTTCCATTATAAACTTGGTATCAGATACCATTAAATATTTATTCATATATTTACGAGTCAGTTCAGTCATGTATTCATGCAACAAATATGCATATTCTGTATGAGAAACTTAGCCTATTAATAATCCCAGTCATGTATTCATGAATCCAGCTCAGTCGTGTACTCATGCATTAGATATGTGTGTTCAGTATGAAATTTCAGTATAGCAGTAATGTCAATCATATGATCATATCTCAGATGTTCATGTCCAGTCAGTAAGTTCAGTCTAACAGTAATCTTAGCTTAGTCAGTCTTATTCAAGGATTAATATTTCCAAGGGGGAGGTATTGTAAGACCCTACAAAATTCTAATCTTAGCTCATCCTGTTAAAGCTTGATAAGGGGTCCCTGACTCAGAAAAGTTCAGTTAAATTTTAGGACAAGTTGATGTAAAGATAGTGGCTCACCATAATTAGGCCTTGTCGTCGTTAGTATCGCGATGAGCCCTCCATCACATTGTGCTAAATGCTATTTCAGCATTTGTCGAATTCTAGTAGCTCACCGCTATTTCCCCGCATCACGGTGAGGGTCAAATCAAAAATTGTCATGAACAAGTGAGTCACCATGATTCTACCGTGCCATGGTGGATATTGAGATGACCCAGTCACCGCATCAAAGTGAGGCTTTAATTTGTATTCCAATTACAGGATTTTAAATCCCAAGGGCAACTTGGACTTTTTGCATGACTCAAATCATCCTTAAACATGAAATTAATTCCCTAATGACCTATTATATCATTATTCACTTAATTTTTCCCTAATTACGTCATTCTCTCTCAAAAAAAACAAACCCTAGTTTCAAAATTTAAGAACAAGGCTCAAGAATTCCTCTAAGAAACTTCAAGAATTAACTCTCTAAGGTATTTTAGGTGTTCATCTATGGGTTTCTTTCACCCATAGAGTTCATGAATCTATTTTCAAGCTACAAGATTGTTGAATTATGAACTTCCATGTTTTAACTAAACTGAATGTATGTTCATGTTGTTGTTGGGTTTTAGTCCGTGATTGAATTACAAGTTTTTATGGAATTCATCATCATATATGTTGAATTACATGAACTTTATGCTAAACCGTTCAATTTGCAAGTTCATTGACGTATCCACGATCACCATATATGTTGTTTATTCTATAGTCTCAAGGATACCCTCCATGTGTTTAAGGAAATGCCTATGTGGGTAAAATAGTGCCAATATAAAATGATAACATGTAATCTCCATTTATGTTCAAGTAAATGCTCTACCGGTGTTTGATGAAATGCCTTGGCAAGTGAATTATGAAAATGTGGCCATTGTTGTGCTTTCAAGATTTATGCAATGACTTACTCTCTTTGCTATCGAGTCTTGGGGGTATTTGATACCTAAAGATTTAGCTGTATACCTAAAGCCAGTGTTAGTTACGGACTAGTCATAGTCATGTCACGATCAGTAGTACTCTCGATTAGATACAGGATTTAGGAAAACTCAGTAAAATTAGTATCAGTATAGTCCCATTCAGTATTCAATCCAGTCCTCCGTAAACTCAGTCAGTTAATCAAATTCAGTAGTATTCAGCCAGTCAATAGAAATCAACGAACTTAGTTTAGTTTGATTAAATAGCATGATCAGTAAAAGTCATTCAAGCCTAGTATGAACTAGGAAATTAGTTGAGTAACTTTTTAGTTGGGAGTAGGATTCAGCACTAAGCGAACCCCAGGGATGGGGGCTTTCCTTCCAGCAGAGGGTTTGACACTTAGTAACAATTCCTACCTTACAAAACTACATAGCCAGTGTAAATTGAGATATCTTCTTTCCCTATATTATAAGGATTGATACGTTTCATCTGAGTTTTCCTTCTAGCGAGGGTTGATGAAAGGGCTTTCTATTATAGAGGGTTAACTCACTTTGCATACCAGTACATTTAAAGGACTGACACATACTTTTCTCTTACGCTATGATGTCTTATATCATAGGTTCAGATGCATGGGTTCCCTCAAATTTTCCACAGTCAGAGTTAGCGGTGAGTCCTCATAGTTCAAGGACATGATCCTTCTTTCATTATTTAAGTTTATTTCAGTACTTGGAGTTAGGGACATGTCCATCAACTCTATGTTTTCAGATAGTTTAGAGGTTTTTCAGACTAGAGAATTTTTAGAAAGTTGTTTTTAGTAATTAGATTCCAAATTACAGTATTCTTTTCCGATTTGAGCCTTATGGAAGTTTTTCCCGCGTTTATCTAGTTTTATTACTATTACATTATTACTATTATACAGTGCACACAGTGGGTACTAGTCACGGGTTAGCTTGTGGTCCTTTGAGATTATGAGCACCTTGTAGTGTCCAGTGTACAAACTCTGGGTGTTACAAGCATAAATATAGAGGCTTTATTATTGTTTTACAAGGAGGACAAAATCAGCTGTCACTTGTTGAATTTGAGAATTTGCTAGCAGGTCAGGAACCCTTGCCCAACCAACTGGGAGGAGCTTTACTAAAAGGTTAAGATGAAGCACTATATGTCAACAAAGGAAGTGGGAATTTCAAGTTGTATGGTGCCAGTGGATCTAAGAAGAGCAACGATGAGGTTGAAGGTCGTCAAGGTATAGGGAGCTCTCGTTGAGGTGGTGGTTGGAAGAATAAAAGTTATGGCAAAAAGTTTGTAGGAAAGTTCTACAATTGTAGAAAAAGAGGTCATATGGTGAAAGATTTTTGTTCAAATAAAAATACTATTGAGATTAATGTTGCTACATCAAATAGTGAAGAAGAGTGTAATGGAGATACATTCTTTGCTTTAGAAGAACATGTAGAATTGGCTCTCGTTAGAATAAAAAACTTATTTGATTTAGAGAAGGATTGGATTGTCGACTCGGGATGCTTAAATCATATGACAGGAGACAAAGAGAAGCTGCAGCACCTGTCAGAGTATAAGGACAATAGGGTAGTTGTAACGGCGAATAACTCAAATTTATCGATAACTCATATTGGTAATACAGTAGTTTCTCCTCAACATAGTGATATCAAGGTGCTACTCCAAAATGTTTACCATGTCCCAAGTATGAAGAAAAATCTTCTCTCCATGGAACAGTTAACATCTTCTGGCTATTTTCTTCTATTTGGTCCACAAGATATGAAGGTCTATTGGGACCTAGAGATTAAAAAAGAACCTATGATGAAACGAAAAAGGTTGGAATCAATTTACGTATGTCTGCAGAAGCTGGGTTACGTTAGCTATTCCAAATTAGAGGTGATGATGAAGAGGTCGTTGTTAAAGAGAATTCATACCTTGAGGTGAGAAATGAAATGGTATGTGCAGCATACTAGTATGGAAAAGCACATCAATTGCCTTTTGAAGAATCCAACTTGCAAGCAAGAGAACCATTGGAGTTGGTGCACTCCGATGTTTTTGGGCCTATGAAATAAGCTTCCATAGGTATGATGAAGTGTATGGTGACTTGTATTGATGACTTCTAAAGGTATGTGTGGATTTACTTTGTGAAATAAAAATCTAAAACTTTTTCAAAGTTTAAGGAATTCAAGAAGGTAGTAGAAGAGAAAATAGGCAAAAGAATTTGTTGTCTACGCAGTGATAATGGAAGAGAGTATACCTCAAACAAGTTCTGTTATTTTTTTCAAGAAAGCTGAATACATTATCTGTTCACGTGTTCTAGCACTCCAAAGAAGAACGGCACAGAAGAAAAGAAGAACAGACACCTAAAAGAAATTTGTCGAAGCATGCTTCACACGATGAATATACCAAGATGTTTTTGGGCAGAAGCAATGAGGATGACTGCATTTATGATCAACAATATTCCTCAACAAAGGTTATGTTTATTTCACCTTTCAAAAAATTATTGAACATGAAACCTTTAGTTAGTTATTTTTGAGTTTTCACACATGTTTGCTATGTATTTGTACCTGATCATGTATATAGCAAAATAGACAATAAGGTTGTTAGATGTATTTTTGTATGATATGACCATCAAAGAAAAGGGTGGAGATATTGTGACCCGATAAACAAAAAGTATTACACATCCTAAAATATGGTGTTCAATGAAGCTTCTTCATGGTGGTCATTATACAATCAAAAAAGCAACAAGGAAGTGCCAAATCAGAAAATCAACAAGAATCAAAAAGCCAAATCCAAAGTATGCCAATGCCGCAATAGTGGAGCAAGAAAGTGCAAATGGGCTTGAGGCTTTTGAATAAGCATCTCAGGATCAAAAGTGGAGTAAAACTATGAATGAAGAAATATCAGCACTAAAACAGAATCAGACTTGGGAGCTTGTACCAAAACCCACTGATGTGAAGCCGATATCTTGCAAGTGGGTCTTCAAGATAAAGTGACTCACAGATGGATCAATTGAAAGGCATAAATATCATATTGTATCTTATGCTTTTTCTTAGCAGTATGGAGAAAATTATGATGAAACGTTTAGTCCATTGGCAAAGCTTACAATAGTCAGGAATCTACTTGTACTTGCAGCTAGTAATGATTGGAATATGTGGTAGATGGACGTAAAGAATTCCTTTTTGCACGGAGAGTTAGATCGAAAGATTTACATGTATCAACCAATGGGTTTTCAAAGTGAAGATCATTTGGATTGTGTATGTAAGCTTCAAAAGGATCTATATGGATTAAAGCAAGCTCCAAAGGCATGGTATGGTAAGATTTCTGAATTTCTTACTCATAGTGGTTATACAGTAGCATCGGTAGATTCCAGCTTGTTTATGAAAATTATTGATAGAAAACTAGTTATTGTGCTAGTAGATGTGGATGATATAAGACTAACAGGAGATTGTGTAGAAGAAATTCTCCGAACTAAAAGGACTTTGTAAATTCATTTCCAGATGAAGGAACTCGGATAGCTCAATTATTTTCTTAGCTTGGAGGTTGATCGTAGTTAAAAAGGAATTTGCGTGCATCAAAAAAAAATTCCAAAGATCTCTTAAAGTAGTTTGGAATTTTAAATTCCAAACCAATCTAAACACCACTGGAGCCAAATACAAAGATGTGTTCGTATGAAGGGAAAAACTTGTAAGATGAAATAATGTAACGACAATTGGTGGGTAGTTTGATCTGCTTAACTTTAACAATACTCGATATCTCTTACCCAGTTGGTGTTATGAGTCATTACATGCACAAGCTAAAATAGTCTAATTTGGAAGGAGTTCGTCGAATCTTGAGATATGCCAAAAGTACACTTGGCTATGGTATTTTGTATAAGAAATGCGAAGATTGCAAGTTATGTGGTTATTGTGATGTTGACTATTTAAGAGATCCTGATATTCAACACTTAACTAATGGATATGTATTCATGATTACGTCAGAAACGGTCTTATGGTGTAGAAAAATGCAGCCAACTATGTCTTTATCAACAACAAAAGCAGAATATCGGGCAACAACAGTTGCAGCTCAAGAAAGTACATGGCTCAATTGATGAAGGACTTACAACAATCAATGGACTATGCAGTGCCTTTGTACTGTGATAATCAGTCAGCAATTTTCTTGGCTAAAAATCCAGTGTTTCACGCAAGGACTAAGCATATGGAGATACATTACCACTTTATCAGGGAAAAAGTATTCAAGGACAGATTGCTTTGGAGCATACTAAAACCGAATGCCAAATTGCAGACTTGTTCACAAAATTTCATAGTGCCAACAAGTTGGGCATTTTTTGCTAACAACTAGACATGGTTAAGACAGGAAGCTGATGTCGAGAAGGCGTGTTAAAGTTATGCAACATCAGTCTTTTTTAAATTTGACCAAGTATGCAATTGGCTAATTTTTGGCTTTAGTTGTTAGATTACATTATTTTTTTAAGTACGTTGTTGTTTTCATAGTCTTTAGAGTAGAAGATAGTTCCAAAAGTTTAGAAGAGTTTGGTTAGTGCAATATGTTAGTGGTTTAGTATGATTACGTCTTTCTAATTTGCAAATTCTTTTTTAAAGAGTCATCAACTGAGTGAATAAACTAGTTGTCCCTTTTCCCCAACAAATTGTATCTTTCTCTTACACAAATAACTGAACTTATCATTCCTTTGAGTTCATCATTCCACACACCAAACACACAATAAACATAGAAAGAGATTTCTATTAATTCTTGCCAAAATAGATTCTCCATTTGAACAAAACACGATTTTAATTGTTTATGACCTTTTATTTGTTGTCTTGACTTTAGGTATAGAAATATTAATATACTCACGGAAGCCAACAACAGACACTTAAAGTTTCAGTGATATTTCACTTTAGCACCAAAAGTAGATGATTTTCATTTTTGGCACGTCAACTAGCATTTCGATGTGTCATTTTGACACTTTTTACACAATCAACAAAAATATGTAATGTGCACGTAATACATGTGTTGCTAACGTGTAAAGTGATAAATAATATGCCGATATTTGTAATTTTTGTTCAAAAATAATTTTTAAATAATTAATTCAAATTAAAAAAAGGAAAAATAATAAATTATCACTCCTCCCTCCCCACCCCACCCCCAAAATCATCTTCTCCACCAAAATACTCTGCAATTTTTACTCCATCTTATCAAAAAAAAATTCTCTATTTTTCTTCGATAACCCATTTTTATTCCAGTCAGTTACTGATAGAAAAATCCTAGAAATGTACTCCCAACTTCTTTAACATTGCCTCCTCCTCTTCAAAACTCCACCCCAAAAATCATCTTCTTCAACACCCTGTCCCCAATATTATCTTCTCTAAATTTCTAAAATCCTAAATTCCAAGAAAGTAGAGATGACGTCGTTGATGACCTTGATTGAATGCAAGCACACACAATCAATTTCTTTCCTTTTTTGGGGGGTCGATTCATGTGTCGAAAAATAGATTTTTAATCAAATTAACGCAAAATGCAAAAAATGTTTTTTTTTGTGATAATTTTTTTCTCTTTCTCCGTTCGTGTGTGTATGTGCTCTGTGTAGTGTGTATTTCTATTCTCCATTTTTCTCGTTGTATGTATATGTGGGAAAAATAATTTTTTCAAACAAATTAAAAAATGAATTCTTCAATCAAATAAATGAAACGGTATGTGCAGCATACTAGTATGGAAAAGCACATCAATTGCCTTTTGAAGAATCCAACTTGCAAGCAAGAGAACCATTGGAGTTGGTGCACTCCGATGTTTTTTGGCCTATGAAATAAGCTTCCATAGGTATGATGAAGTGCATTGTGACTTTTATTGATGACTTCTAAAGGTATGTGTGGATTTACTTTGTGAAATAAAAATCTAAAACTTTTTCAAAGTTTAAGGAATTCAAGAAGGTAGTAGAAGAGAAAATAGGCAAAAGAATTTGTTGTCTACGCAGTGATAATGAAAGAGAGTATACCTCAAACAAGTTCTGTTATTTTTTTCAAGAAAGCTGAATACATTATCTGTTCACGTGTGCTAGCACTCCAAAGAAGAACGGCACAGAAGAAAAGAAGAACAGACACCTAACAGAAATTTGTCGAAGCATGCTTCACACGATGAATATACCAAGACGTTTTTGGGAAGAAGCAATGAGGATGACTGCATTTATGATCAACAATATTCCTCAACAAAGGTTATGTTTATTTCACCTTTCAAAAAATTATTGAACATGAAACATTTAGTTAGTTATTTTTGAGTTTTCACACATGTTTGCTATGTATTTGTACCTGATCATGTATATAGCAAAATAGACAATAAGGCTGTTAGATGTATTTTTGTATGATATGACCATCAAAGAAAAGGGTGGAGATATTGTGACCCGATAAACAAAAAGTATTACACATCCTAAAATATGGTGTTCAATGAAGCTTCTTCATGGTGGTCATTATACAATCAGAAAAGCAACAAGGAAGTGCCAAATCAGAAAATCAACAAGAATCAAAAAGCCAAATCCAAAGTATGCCAATGCCGCAATAGTGGAGCAAGAAAGTGCAAATGGGCTTGAGGCTTTTGAATAAGCATCTCAGGATCAGAAGTGGAGTAAACCTATGAATGAAGAAATGTCAGCACTAAAACAGAATCAGACTTGGGAGCTTGTACCAAAACCCACTGATGTGAAGCCGATATCTTGCAAGTGGATCTTCAAGATAAAGTGACTCACAGATGGATCAATTGAAAGGCATAAATATCATATTGTATCTTGTGCTTTTTCTTAGCAGTATGGAGAAAATTATGATGAAACTTTTAGTCCAGTGTAAAAGCTTACAATAGTCAGGAATCTACTTGTACTTGCAGCTAGTAATGATTGGAATATGTGGTAGATGGACGTAAAGAATTCCCTTTTGCACGGAGAGTTAGATCGAAAGATTTACATGTATCAACCAATGGGTTTTCAAAGTGAAGATCATTTGGATTGTGTATGTAAGCTTCAAAAGGATCTATATGGATTAAAGCAAGCTCCAAAGGCATGGTATGGTAAGATTTCTGAATTTCTTACTCATAGTGGTTATATAGTAGCATCGGTAGATTCCAGCTTGTTTATGAAAATTATTGATAGAAAACTAGTTATTGTGCTAGTAGATGTGGATGATATAAGACTAACAGGAGATTGTGTAGAAGAAATTCTCCGAACTAAAAGGACTTTGTAAATTCATTTCCAGATGAAGGAACTCGGATAGCTCAATTATTTTCTTAGCTTGGAGGTTGATCGTAGTGAAAAAGGAATTTGCGTGCATCAAAAAAAAATTCCAAAGATCTCTTAAAGTAGTTTGGAATTTTCAATTCCAAACCAATCTAAACACCACTGGAGCCAAATACAAAGATGTGTTCGTATGAAGGGAAAAACTTGTAAGATGAAATAATGTAATGACAATTGGTAGGTAGTTTGATCTGCTTAACTTTAACAATACCCGATATCTCTTACCCAGTTGGTGTTATGAGTCATTACATGCACAATCTAAAATAGTCTAATTTGGAAGGAGTTCGTCGAATCTTGAGATATGCCAAAAGTACACTTGGCTATGGTATTTTGTATAAGAAATGTGAAGATTGCAAGTTATGTGGTTATTGTGATGTTGACTATTTAAGAGATCCTGATATTAAACACTTAACTAATGGATATGTATTCATGCTTACGTCAAAAACGGTCTTATGGTGTAGAAAAATGCAGCCAACTATGTCTTTATCAACAAAAAAAGCAGAATATCGGGCAACAACAGTTGCAGCTCAAAAAAGTACATGGCTCAATTGATGAAGGACTTACAACAATCAATGGACTATGCAGTGCCTTTGTACTGCGATAATCAGTCAGCAATTTTCTTGGCTAAAAATCCAGTGTTTCACGCAAGGACTAAGCATATGGAGATACATTACCACTTTATCAGGGAAAAAGTATTCAAGGACAGATTGCTTTGGAGCATACTAAAACTGAATGCCAAATTGCATACTTGTTCACAAAATTTCATAGTGCCAACAAGTTGGGCATTTTTTGCTAACAGCTAGACATGGTTAAGACAGGAAGCTGATGTCGAGAAGGGGTGTTAAAGTTATGCAACATCAGTCTTGTTTAAATTTGACCAAGTATGCAATAGGCTATTTTTTGGCTTTAGTTGTTAGATTACATTATTTTTTTAAGTACGTTGTTGTTTTCATAGTCTTTAGAGTAGAAGATAGTTCCAAAAGTTATGAAGAGTTTGGTTAGTGCAATATGTTAGTGGTTTAGTATGATTACGTCTTTCTAATTTGCAAATTCTTTTTTAAAGAGTCATCAACTGAGTGAATAAACTAGTTGTCCATTTTCCCCTACAAATTGTATCTTTCTCTTACACAAATAACTGAACTTATCATTCCTTTGAGTTCATCATTCCACACACCAAACACACAATAAACATAGAAAGAGATTTCTATTAATTCTTGCCAAAATAGATTCTCCATTTGAACAAAACACGATTTTAATTGTTTATGACCTTTTATTTGTTGTCTTGACTTTAGGTATAGAAATATTAATATACTCACGGAAGCCAACAACAGACACTTAAAGTTTCAGTGATATTTCACTTTAGCACCAAAAGTAGATGATTTTCATTTTTGGCACGTCAACTAGCATTTCGATGTGTCATTTTGACACTTTTTACACAATCAACAAAAATATGTAATGTGCACGTAATACATGTGTTGCTAACGTGTAAAATGATAAATAATATGCCGATATTTGTAATTTTTGTTCAAAAATAATTTTTAAATAATTAATTCAAATTATAGCATTATTACAAAAATAACTTTGTATTACCTTGTACTATCATAATGTCGTTTCAGCTTTTAGTTGCATGTTCAAGGGGTCCAAGGCATGAATTTTACACTAAGTATAGGGGATTTAGTCATTTTCAAGACCCCAAGATTTCAAGAAATTTATTTTTGGCCTTCCTAATTCCTAAACATTGATTTTTGAGTTAAAACATGTTTAGGGATATTGGAGGGGTATCCCGAAAGAGATTGATTACGAATATTCATCCTTGAATGAGACTGATTAAGCTGAGGACTGCTTATAGACTAATATTATACACTGGACATGTATATTTGATGCATGGAATACATGACTGAATTGATTAATGAATGTGTGACTGAATATGCAATAACAACTGATACTAAGATTGTAGCTATAACTAAACAAGGAACTGAGTAGATCTAAGGAAGACTGTTACCTTAAGTTAAGAAGTATGATAAGCCTAAGATCATTTATTAAACATGTATGAATAGGAACATGAGAACATGAATGAGAATGAAATGTGATACGCGAACTGAATATCGTGATCTGAACTGATCCCTTGAATACATACCTTACATAAAGATGTGAATTAAAAGGTCAACTATGAGGATCCATTAGTCCAACTGGATTCGTTACGTGAAGAGAAAATGGAAGGTTTACATGATGCTAGCTTGAGGGCTATAGTGCATCTCCCCATTGGGACACTATGTCCATCGAAGAATATTGACTTGATTGAGATACTAAGGAAAAGGATGAGACGATGCATAGGGCACCTACAAACTGAATCATGACTGAATATCTAAGATCTTAAACTGGGGCATTTTACATTAACTGGGCTAAACTCTTAACTTAGATAAAATTCTACAACATGTGGCGAGGCCTACGAAACTTCATCTTAAAATTGAGTGACTAAGCCTTATACATTGTAACTATGAATTTTCAAGCATAGACATATTCCTTGAATACCGTCTCAATAATACACTCCACCTTAGCATGAAACTTCACTTGCGACTACTGAAATTATTCATATGGGCGCTGAGCACGATTGCTTAAATATACTAACTTAGCTGATTAACTGAATGGCTAAAGTAGAATGTTGGGCATGTGAGACTGAACTGTACTTAGTCTAAATAATCGGATTGAGACTATGATTGAGACTGTAACTAAGGTGATAACTGAGACTATAATGGGATTGAATACTGAGTGATCTGGAACTCTTTATACTAGGTACTGTAAGCATGCATACTTTTTCGTTAACGTACATAAATATGAGCTATGGGCATAGAGCTAACATATAACGCATAAGTAGATATCGTGATACCTAAAGTATAAAAATTTGCATTGAGGGAAAAATAGGTTGGGCATCATCCGTTCCTACTACCTTTCTTACACATGCTGACCTTACTACTAAAATATGAAAGTCTAACTTGGTGACTTATTCTACCAGCTCCCCTTTAACCTAAATCCACTAATATAAAGTTGTGAACCACTTAAACAATAAACCTTAACTAAACTATCACCATTTTACTCTAAAGTCTTGGGGAGACACTAAGGAGGGCTCTGCAAATACTTCAGGTCTGACACTGAGTTGACAGCTATGTAAGGGTTACAAAGAAAGAAAAGCCTCAGGATCTAACAAGGCATAAACATAAGGATGAAAGACTCAAAATGTACCGATAACCATCTCAGAATAACTTCTTTGATCATGGCAAGACTAGAGTGCATAAAATCTTTTCTGGAGTTGGCCATTAGTGGTACTAGAAGTGACACCCTGCTGACGCAAATCTTTTCACCTCTAAGATATTACTATACACTCTAGCATCCTATGGCCTGATTTACCACATCTAAAACATACATCGCTACTTGCTCTACATACACCTAGGTGATTTTTACCATATTCTTTGCAAAATGGATTGGTATGACCACTACTTACACTTTCCTAGGTATTGGAGACTGTTCACCATCATGATTATCATTCCTAAACTTTGGTACTGGTGTAATAGCTGAAGACAGAGTTGGAACTGAAGACTTTAGATGAATCTAAGAACGGTTACCACCTTCTGACTTAGGCTGACTAAAATTAAAGCTACCTGTTCTAGCCCTCTTATTCTGTCTCTCCTTCTTCTTACGCTTCTACTACTTAATCTATTGAGCATAGACCATAAGCCTAAATATGTCCATCTCTTTAATCAACATCGCTGTTCTGCACTTCTTAACCACACTATCTGATGCCCCGGATATAAACTTCCTTATTCTGGACCAATTGTCTGCTGCTACATGGGGACCATACCAGGCTAATTGAGTAAACTTGAGGGAATACTCTTTCATGCTCATACTACCTTTTCTAAGATTGATGAACTCTAAAATATTAGCTTCTCTCAGCTCTAAGGGAAAGAATCTGCCTAGAAAAGTAGTAGCAAACTCTTCCCATTCTATAGACTCTACATATATACCCCTGTCTACCTTCTACTGCTTAAACCATGTATAGGCTATATCTTATAGCAGATAGGTAACTAACTCAGCAATATCACTAGAAGTCACTTCCATGATATTTGTGACCTTTTGAACCTAATCGTGGAACTCCTGTGGGTCTTCTTCTGACTTAGATTCCGTGAAGAAAGGTGGATTCATTCGGGTGAACTCTCGAATTCTGGTTGCAGTAGTTTTGGCCATTGGGTTGGCCGGAACAACAACTAGCCATTCATTATGAGTTGTGTCTAAATTTTCTTGAGTAGTGAATTCAATTTTGAATACTGCATGGGACACGTGCTCATCCAAGGGATTTGCCTCAATGGGATGAGGTGCTGACTGATTTTTTATTCTCCTTTCATTAGTCCTTTTGGGAGGCATGTTCTATAAATAAAAAGGAATAAGTGGATTAGACTGAGATTTTAACTGGATCTCATGCTCACTCGCATAACATGAACACTGAAAGAAGGGAAACTTTTCCTAAAACATTGCATTGCCTTCTATCCATATGTGTGGTGCGCTACACACCCACGCACAAAACTCTAATTAATGCGGCTTTCAGACTCCGTAGGACTCTATTGAACCTTAGGCTCTGATACTAAGTTTTTAACGACTCGGGACTACCCCTTAGTCATCACACAGTACTTATGACCCCGAAGGACCACAAGATAATCCATGAATGATATTTGATGTAAGCAATGAATAATAATACTATAATTAATGCAGAAAATGAGCTAAAATGCCATAAGGTTCAAAAAATCTGAAATACTGATAAAATATAACATATTTATAATTGAATATTGTCTGAAAAGCCTCTAACTAAATCTATCTGAAAGTGGAGTTGATGGGACAGTCCCCAAACAAACTCTATCTACTGAACTACTACATCTTCTAAAATACTAAAATAAAAGCACATCGTCGATAGATGAGGACTCACTAGTGGATCTATGCGGCTGTATATTAAATATCTAGATGAGGTAAAGCCGAATGCAAAGATCCATAGCATAGGATATCATAGCACAGGAAAGTATGCGTCAGTATATTAAATATCATAGCACAGGAAAGTATGCGTCAGTATGTGGGAATGTAATGGTAAGCTAGATAAGGTAAAGCCGAATGCAAAGATCCATAAGCATGACCAATAACTGACAAAATGATATAGAGTAATTGAACATGAGGGTACATGAATAACTGGTACTACTAATATCACTGAGTACGCAACACTGAGGACATACATAGATATATAACGTATCTGGACTTTTCTGAGGCTAAGTATTGAGTACTGATAACTGAGTAACTGAAATCTGAAGTTACTAATAATTGAATTACTTATAGTGATTGTCTGTGTCTGAAAGTCCTAATTCTGTAGAGTTGAATTGAGTTCAAAACTAACGACTAAAACTAAAACTGTGGGAGGTAATCATCTAATTGACATGCCCCAAATAAGATAAGATAACTTAGTTGGGTCCAATCGATAACCCCAATTAAAAGGTTGTCATTACCATGCCACGGGTAAAGACAACTACTATGGAGTAAGTCCTAACTAGCAGGGTGACCCCTGAGATCAGTCCTAAACTAGCAGGTGATCCCTGAGTATGTTAGTCCTATCTAACGGGTGATATCTCATAACCTACACTGGCTATGTAGTTCTGGAACTTAGGTATTACTTCTAGGGACCCAGTCCTAACTAACAGGTAATACCCCATCCCTAGGCTCACTTAGGGATAAATCCTACTCCCAACTGAAAGATATTGATCTGATCATAATAAACTGGCCCGGACTGATACAAAGTTTAACTAAGTTTTCCTAAGTTTTGTAACTGACTAAGGGTACGACTGATCGTGACATGACTAATACTATCTTGTCACTGATATTGTCTCTAGGTAAATAGCTAAATTATCAGCTATTAAATACCCCTAGGACTCGATAGCATGAAAAGTAAAGCAAGACATCATTTTGAATAACATAACAATGTTCACTTGGTCATAATTCATTCATAAAGATATTTTATCAAACACTTGTATTCCATTAACTTGTACAAGAATGGGATAACATAATAACATGTCATGCCTTCACTAGTCAATTTACATAAGCATTTTATCAAACACTTGTAGGGCATAAGCTTGTACATAATTAAGATCTCATAATAACATCTCATGATTCCTCTATCTATTTCACATAGGCATTTTAGAAAATACTTGGGGAGAATGAGTATTTCACATGATAATGGTCATCACATAAACATCATGAATACAATAATTAATAACAAATTGAAGGGTTTAGCATGTAATTTATATAATTCCCCCAAAATGCTATTTTATTTTTTATGAATCTTATCATAATCATGGATTACAAACCACATTAGCATCATAGATGCATTAATCACATTGTATATTCAAGGGTTTATCTAGATAATCACATATTCATCTTACGTTATTTAATTTCATAAAACTTGCACTTAAATCATTGTTTGGAACCCAACTAATATCATGAACATGAATTCAATCTATATCAAACATGGAAATCATAAATTTGAGATCTTGTAGGTTTAAAAGGAATTCATGGACTCTATGGGAGAAAGGAACCAATAGATTAACATTTAAAATACATTAATTTGAGAGGTTCTTGGAGTTCTTGGAGAAACTCTAGGGATTTACCTTGATTTTTTAGAGCTAGGGTTTGTTTTCTTGAGAGAGAAATATCTTTTATTATTTGGGGAAAAGTGAAAAATGAAGGGTTGTAAATGATTTTACGGAATAAATCCCATATCTAGAAGAATTAAAATCAAGGGGAAAGACTATTTTAACCCTGGGTTCAACTTTAAGTTTTTGTGCAATTTTTTTGATCTAGACCCCTAGCGCGATGAGCCATTATCGCGACAGGCCACTAGGAAATTGAATAGTGGTGTGATGTTATAGAATGATGTTTCCACCTTGGTTGCAACATAGAATTTCACCACGATGTGGTGGGATCGCGTTAGAACACTGGAAAAGGACCATTGCCATGTTGAGCCTTGGCGTGATGTGTCATAATCGCAGAGTCACACTGGAAAGTGACAATTGGGAAAAAGGCTAGTGGCGCGATGCAGTGGTATCATGTTTTCTCACTGAAAAATGACAAATTCCATTTTCACTTCCTCCACGATGCTCTAAAGTACCATGTGGTACACTGTCTTTCTAAAATGGGTCTAACTCTTCCCTCGGGTGTTGGATATGGGAAAAGTTTATATCAACAAAAAGCTTATTCAATTTCTCACACAATGATAATTCAAAATCTTGAAAATTACACATTTATAAAAGTGTATTCATCTTTAAAGAAAGTCTTTTACATTTTTGCGATAGATTTGAGCTAGGTAAAAGTACATGGTGTTACAATATCTCCCCCTTAGGAAAATTCATCTTCAAATGAGACTGATTAAGCTAAGGACTATTGATAGACTAATCTTATACACTGGACAAGCATATTTGATGCATAGAATACATCACTGAACTGATTAATGAATGCATGACTGAATATGCAATGATAATTAATAGTAAGATTATAGCTGTAACTGAGTAGATCTAAGGAAGACTATTACCTTAAGCTAAGAACATAGATAAGCCTAAGATCATATACTAAACGTCTATGAACTGGAACATGAGAACATGAACGAGTCTGTAATGTGATACACAAACTAAATATTGTGTACTGAACTGAGCCCTTGAGTACATAACTTATGGCTGTGATTGGAATTAGAGGGTCAACTATAGGGACCCATTAGTCCAACTGGATTCATTACATGTAGAGAAAATGGAAGGTTTAGATCATCGTAGCTTGGGGGTTATAGTACATCTCCCCCTTGGGACACTATATCCCTCGAAGAATGTTGACTTGATTTAGATACTACGGAAAAGCATGAAACGATGAATAGGGCATCTACTCACTGAATCATGATTAAATATCTAGGATCTTAAATTGGGGCAAGATACATGAACTGGGCTGAACTTATAACTTGGCTAAAATTCTACAACATGAGGCAAGGCCTATGAAACCTCATCTTAAAAAAGAGTGACTAATCCTTATGCACGATAACTATGAATTTTCAAGCTTAGACATATTTATAGAATACTCTCTCAACAATACACTCAACCTCAACACGACACTTCACTTATGACTACTATAATTATTCATATGGGCGCTGAGCACGAATGCTTAAACATACTAGCTGATCTGATTAACTAAATCGCTACTAGCAGAATACTAGGCATGTGAGACTGAACTGCACTTAGTCTGAATAACTGGACTGAGACTATGATTGAGACTGTAACTAAGGCGATAACTGAGACTATATAGGGAATGAATACTAAGTGATCTGGAACTCATTATTATAGGTACTATAATCATGCATGATTTTTCTTTAATGTGAACGACTATGGGCTATAGGCATAGAGCTAACTTGTAAGGAATGAGTAGATATTGTGATAGCTGAAATACAAAACTTTGCACTAAGGTAAAAGTGGGTTGGGCATCATTCCTTTCTACTACTTTTCTTACACATGCTGACCTTACTACTAAAATCAAAAAGTCTAACTTGATAACTTGTTCTACCATCTCCCCCTTAGCTTAAATCCACTAATCTAAAGTTGTGAACCTCTTAATCAACAAATCTAAACTGAACTCTTGGGTCTAACACTGAGAAGGGCTCTGCTAATATTTTGGGTCTGACACCAAGTTGATGGCTACATAAAGGTTACAAAAGAAGTAAAGCCTCGGGATATAACAAGGTATAAAGATAAGGATGAAAAAATCATAACGTACCTGTAACTATATCAGGAGAACTTCTCTGATCATGGCGAGATAGGAGTGCTTAAAATCTATCTAGCATTGGACACTAGTGGTACTAGAAGTGGTGCCCTACTGATGCAAATCTTTTCCCCACTGAGCCATTACTCTCCACTCATGCATCCTATAACCTAACTTACCATATCCAAAACACACATGGCTATCTGCTCTACATGGACCTAGGTTATTTTTACTACATTCTTCACAAAGAGGATAGGTACCACCACTTCTCAGACTATCCTGGGTTTTAGAGACTAACGCCCCATTATGATTCTCATTCTTGAACTTTGGTACTGGCACACTAGGCAAAGATGGGGCTGGAACGAAAGACGTTGGATGAAATTAGGAACAGTTACTGCCTTTTGACTTAGGTTGACTGAAATTAAAGTTACCTGTTCTAAACCTCTTAGTCTCTCTCTCTTTCTTCTTAAGATTCTGATCCTCAACTTGTTGAGCATGGACCATAAGCCTAGATATGTCTATCTTTTTAATCAACATCATTTTTCTGTATTCCTTAACCACACTATCTAAAACCCCAGATATGAACTTGCTCATTTTGGACCTATAGTCTACTACTACACGGGGAACATACTAGGCTAACTGAGTAAACTTTATGGAATAGTCTTTCACGGTCATACTATATTGTCTGAGATTGATGAACTCTAACACTTTGGCTTCTCTCAGCTCTAAGGGAAAGAATCTGTCTAGAAAAGAAGTAGCAAACTCTTCCTATTCTATGGGCTCTGCATTTGTACCTCTGTCTACCTTTAATTTCTTAAACCATGTATGGGCTACATCATATAGATGATAGGCGACTAATTCGACACTCTCATTAGAAATCACTCAGATGATATTTATGACCTTTTGAACCAGATCGGGGAACTCCTGTGGGTCCTCTTCTGTCTTAGATCCCGTAAAAGAGGGAGGATTTATTCGGGTAAAGTCCCTACTTCTGGTTATAGTAGTATTAGCCACTGGTTTGGATGGAACAGCTATGGGCCATTCATTCTGAGCTGTGACTAAATTGGCTAGAGTAGTGAATGTAGCTATAAATTCTATATGACAGACATGCTCGTCTAGGGGATCTGCCTGAATGTGCTGAGGTGCTGACTGATTTTTGATTCTCTTTTTGTTAGTCTTTTTCGGAGGTATGTTCTTTAAATGAAAAGAAAGAAGAAGATTAAAATGAGAGTTTAACTAGTGCTCATTCTCACTCATACGATATGAATACTGAAAGAAGGTAAACGTTTCCTAAAACTTCTTATAGCCTCATGTCCATAAGTGTGCACTCTACACACCCATGCACAAGACTCTACTTGTTGTGGATTTTAGATTTCCTAGGATTCTATTTAACCTTAGGCTCAGATACTAAGTTTGTAATAACCTAGGACTACCCCTAGTCGTCACAGGATACTTACCACCCTGAAGGACCACAAGCTAACCCATGAATGATATCTGTTGTAAGCACTGGATAATATACTATAATTAATGCAGAAAATTAGCAGAAATGCCATAAGGTTCAAAACATCTAAAATACTGATAAAATATAAGGTATGTAAAACTGAATACTGTTTGAAAATCTATTCTGAAAAGCCTCTAACTAAATCTGTCTGAAAGTGAAGTTGATGGGACAATCCACCAACTAACTCCATCTACTAAACTACTACATCTACTGAAATACTCAAATAAAATAACATCCTTGATAGATGAAGACTCAATATTGGATCTGCTACTGCTGGCTGAATCTGGATAAATACGGTTAGGAACCTAAGAATCCAAATCTATGATATGAAACATCATAGTGTAGGAAAGTATACATCAGTACGAAGGAATGTACTGGTATGCTAGATAATGTAAGGTTGAATGCAAGGGTTTATATGTCTGAAAAATAAATGACAAAATAATATATAGTAACTAAACATGAGACTACGTGAATAACTGGTACTACTGAAATCACTGAGTATGCAACATTATTGACATACGTAGATATATATTGTATGTGGATTTTTCTAAAGCTAAGTACTAATTTTGGATAATTGAGTAACTGATATTTGAAGTTACAAATAATTGAATTACTGATATTGATTGAGCATGTCTAAAATCCTGATTCTGTTGAGATGAACTGAGTTTTAAACTGAAGACTAAAACTGAAACTGTGGAATATAATAATGTAACAAACATTCCCCCAATAAGATAAGATAACTTAGTTGGGGTCCAATCTGTAATCCCAATTAGAAGGGTGTTAATACTATGCCACGGGTAAAGACAACTACTGTATAGTCATTCTTAACAAGTGGGTCACCCCTAAGATCAGTTCTAAACTAGTGGGTGATCCCTCAGTATATCAGTCCTATCTAACGGGTGACATCTCATAACCTAGGTGGCTATGTAGTTCTGAAACTTAGGGATTGCTTCAAGGGACCCAATCCTAACTATCGGATAATACCCCATCCCTAGGCTCATTCGGTGATGAATCCTATTCCCAACTAAAAGACATTAGTCTGATCATACTGAACTAGACTGCACTGATATAGAGTTTTACTAAGTTTTTCGTAAATAGCTCATACTCTTCATTTAGGTGTTGGATTTGGGTAAATTTGGTATCGATGGAAAGCTTATTCAATTTCCCACGCAATGAAAAGTCAAAATCTTAAAAATTCCACATGTATAAAAATGTATTCATCTTTAAAGAAAGTATTTGATATTTTTAGGATAAATTTGAGCTAGGTAAAAGTATGGGGTGTTATAATATCCTTCTTCACGTAGTACATAAATGAAAGTCAATGAAAGGAAAATTTCCAACACCTTATTCTTCTTTTAAACCCTCATCTTATCCTAAAGACACTCCTTCCTAAAAATCCTCCTCATCTTCCAAACCTACTACAAAGAAGACATCTGCACGTTCAAAGAAATAGGCCACCAAACCTGTTTGCTTTGTGTCTTATAAGTTTGACCTTCCTCTTGATACTCTTACTGAGTTGGATCTAGATTTTGAACTTCATGAATCCCCTGCCAATCAGTAGACTCCTGAAGATCACTATCTATATTTTTAAAAGGGTAAGTTAGCTAGAGGTCGTGTTGTTAGTAGGTTTTGAGGAGATGATATTAATGGGTATTAGCAAAACTAAAAGTCCAAAGGTGGTAACACTTTTTTATTCAAGGTGACTTACAAAGGAAGTTTTCCAAACCTGAGGTTTATAAGTCTATACAAATGGGGTTGCTATTGGTGATATGTTCTCTACCACTATTCATGGGATCACTATGAATCTCTATGTTGTTAATATTGCTAAAATTTTACACATTCCTTCAGGGGGTTGGGGTCACTATGTCAAGGTTACTTGTTCTCTCTTTAACAATCTTGCATCTACCCTAGATATATCTTGTAAGTTTTCTGGCAACCCTCACATGACCAATCATCGTCGAGTTCTCAAAAAAGAGATAACTCCACTTTATCAACTCTACTTTGATATTGTCCACAACGTGCTCACCCCTAGGAAGGAAAAAAGAACTATAGAAAACTTCCTTGATCTTACTCTAATAGAGATACTGGATACTGAGGTAAGAATTGATCTGCCTAGGATTATCCTAAAGTATATGCAAAGGGTTCTCCTTAAAGAAGTGAATGGCTATGCTCTTCCCTATGAATTCTGGCTCACACTTATATTTGAATATTTTGGAGAGCCTATCCAAGTGTGGTCTATGAAGACCACCAAAGATGTTATAGGGATTTTGGACCATATACAACTACTTATTTCTATGAGAAGTGTAGACAATCCTATGCAGCATTTGAGGAATGCTCACAGTGCTAAGTCTAATGAATTGGAAGCTATGCAGAATGAAAACTTACAACTTCGTGCTCTGATCACTTCACTTCAACTTGCCCTTGAGATGAAAGATCTTATAATTATGAAATCATGAAAAAGTTTACTACTCTCATCCCTTCTGCCTACTCTTCCTCAACTTAGATCACGCCTTAAGCACCTTAGTGACTTCTTTTAGATGTCCTATTTATCTTATTAGTTTTTTTTATTTTAGTTGATGTTAGCCTGCTCTTGGAAGTAATGAACATCGTTACTACTTGTGTTTTCATCCTATTTAATCTAATGAATAAAGGTTCTTTACTTTATCTTTTAATTGTTTTAGTGTCCCAGTGGACATGGATTACTAAACATCTCTTACTACATGCTTACTTTTTGATGATTTCAAAAGGGGGGAAGTATTAGATTGTTCAATTTTTATAACTCAATGACTAACTTGTTCTAAGTGTTCTTGTGTCTTAGTTCTTTATACAGTATGTTAGGAATTTAAAAAATGTTGTGATGATGTTGTGAGGTGATGATAGATGAATTTACACGCGTATAGTACTATATTTTCCCCATATTTTAGCTAAGTTTTGAGGACAAAATAATATGCCATTCTCATATTATTCCACAACTTACAATTCGGATTCTAATTCTTCCATTAATTCTACTTTTTATTCTTTTTCTATTCATCTATTCAATTCTTAATTTCCATAACAAGAGAAACGCTACTTTGAAAGGGAGTTCACGCCTAAAGCCATACCATACCATACTATACGTGAGATCTTTATTGTGGTATAATGATAATGTCTATTGTGACTTCCATCGCAGTCATGAGTAGCTAAACTTCTCTGTTGGGATTATGGAAGCGTTATGAGATACTATCTATTGCTATGAGTTTGTGAATTCGTGACACGTATGCTGCTTATATCATTATTCTCTTTATCTTAACGCAAATTCTTGTAGTTGCAAACGCATAGAATACGCCAGTATAGCATTAACTTGTTCGAAAGAAAAGTTATATGTCTGGAAAAGAGATAATGTCAAGGTAATAGGGCACCAACCCCTATTAAAAAGTTAGTGTCGTAACTGGATTAACCTCTTGGAGAATTTATACCGTTAGATACGCTTTAAGCTCGAAAGAGTTAAAGTGAAATAATCCTTGATAGGTCGAAAGACACCTGGATTTACCATAGAATACAATTCTCTATAAGCACATGCATGTCTGAATTCTTCATAACTCATATCCAATAAAGACGTATAATTCATAAGGTGGACATAACCCCAACTCTCAATTCTCATTGGTTAACATCTTACTACAACATTCTTTCTTTTTACTTTGCTATTTTCTGTTTTTACTCTATAATTTTGTTGCATTATTTGCACGTTACAATCCCCCCACTTTTATGAGACTTTCACCAAAAGTCTAATAATCTTTGCTTACTTAGTGACCGACTATTCTCTGTGGGATTGATACCCAACCCAGTTGGGTTCTATATTTGATAACGACCGCTTACACTCTTACGAGAGCTGTAGATTGAGCGTTATCAAAAATTGGCGCCATTGCCGGGGAATACGGTTGTCTACTAAGTTTGTGATAATTACTAGACCCTTTGGTCAAAGATTCTCGTACTTTACTTTTAGTTTGTTGTTTTTGTTTTCTGCAGGTTTTTGTTCAGTGCATGCCCCATACTCAAAGTTCTGGTCAACCGTTATTACCTATCAATCCTGAACCACAACGTATTGGCGGAATGGAGGCACAATAGGAAATTGAAAGAATGGTTACTCAACAGGAACAAGCTAGACTAGCTGCTCTAGCCGCCGCTCAAGTACATCAACAAAATATTGATAACCCTGGGCGAGCAATAAATCCTGATGATGAGGACCTAGGTGATGAGGAGTTACTAAACCCTAGGAATGCTGCTGAGATAGCAACATCTGCTAATAGAAGAGATCGTCAAGCTAGGTTTAGGCCTGAACGCCGAGCCATGCAACCAGCATTCGATGATGATGATGATGATCTTGATGGAGCTGGAGCCACAGTAGCCATTATTCCTCCACCATTGGCACCCAGAGCCAAGTTCAACATCACGAGCACCATGATTCAGTTATTGTAACTCAAGGGATTATTTGGTGGACTAGCAGGCGATGATCCGAATATGCATCTCATCAATTTTATTTCTACATGCAAGTCGTTTGACAATCCTGGCGCTGGTCAGAATGCAATTCGATTATGCTTATTTCCATTGTCTCAGTTTGGGGAGGCAACTCTATGGTTGAATGGGCTGACTCCTGATTCTATTACAAATTGGAGGCAATTGAAAGACGCTTTCCTAGAAAGATTCTTTCCTCCATCCAAAAGAGCACAATTGAGAGATGAAATTAGCAACTTTCGTCAGCTTCCAACTGAAGCCCTTCATGAAACATGGGAGAGATTCAAGAAGTAGCTTATGAGGTGCTCAAACCATCATATGACCAATGTTTACGTAATGGAGATACTATACAGAGCCTTGAATTCAATAACTAAACCAGTGGTGGATAATGCGGCTGGCGGATCTTTTATGGACCTCACCTTTGGTCAGGCAAGTAATATGCTATATCGGATGACGAAGCAAAGTAGAGCTTGGCATACCAAGGATTCTGAGGTAGCAAGCCCCACTTTATCTATTGGCATGACTGCAGACCAAATGAGAAGAGAAGAAGAACGTGATCAAGATATGGCGTACATGAAAACACAAGTGGATCTTCTTATAAAGCATCTATTATCAGGGAAGACCAAAAACGTCAAAGCTGTTGCATCAAAAGGAAGAGATGAATCTGATTCGGAAGAAGAAGCCAACTACTTGAACAATCAGGGGGGATTCCGAGGCAATACCCAAGGAAACCAAGGTCGGAACTATTATGATAAATCTGGAAACAAGGACCAAGGTAGTTGGAAGAATAAGAATGACAAGAATGGTTTGTATGTCCCCCCGAGAAGACGTGACGCCACTACATTCGGTTCTGGAAATATGGAAGATATGATGGC
Source organism: Capsicum baccatum var. pendulum (assembly GCA_030864225.1). Taxonomy (NCBI): domain Eukaryota; kingdom Viridiplantae; phylum Streptophyta; class Magnoliopsida; order Solanales; family Solanaceae; genus Capsicum; species Capsicum baccatum. The sequence goes on from CM061554.1 coordinate 47,290,294, forward strand.
TAAACTGTTGAAAGGAGTGGAAGCAACCAGCACGGGAGTAATAGAGGTAATAAATGATTTGTCCTCGATGAAGCAATTGGTTGACTCACACTCCACATCAATAAAGCAAATAGAGCAGCAATTGAGCCAACTTTCAGCAACACTCAACCAAAGAAAGGCTAGCACTTTACCTAGCAACACTGTGCAAAATCCAAGGAATGGCGGATCATGCATGACTATTACTACCCGGAGTGGTAAGGTGCTGGAAAATTCATCCCAAAGCAAGCAAGTGGCTGAAAATAAGGAAGATGATAACTCCATAGAAGCTGACCAAGACATCCATGATGTCACCCCTAGTAGGTTGCAGCCTAAAACTACAAAAATTCGGAAGCAAGAGGAGAAGAAAGCCATGGAGAAAACAATTCCATATCGACCACCACCTTTTCCTCAAATATTGAAGAAGCAGGCGAATGATACAAGGTTCAGCAAATTCATGACGACGTTAAAGAGGTTGACCATTAATGTTTCGTTGGTGAAGGCACTAGAACAAATGCCTGGGTATGCGAAATTTATGAAGGATCTGTTGACAAAGAAGCGGGCAGCAAGCTATGAGTTGAAAGATACTGTTCATCATTGCAGCGCAATTGCTAACCGATCACTAGTTTAGAAGAAGGCAGACCCTGGTGCTTACACTATTCCTTGCACGGTTGGATCTATGAATTTTGCTAAGGCATTGTGCGATTTGGGAGCAAGCATCAATTTGATGGCACTATCTATCTACAGAAAGTTGGCATTAGGCGACCCTACACCAACCAATATGCGGCTCGTGATGGCAGATAGGTCGGTAAAATGGCCTGTGGGTATCTTGAATGATGTGTTGGTGAAGGTGTCTACCTTTATTTTTCCTGCAGACTTTGTGATTTTGGATTGCGAGGTGGATTCTGAGGTTCCCATAATCTTGGGACGTCCTTTCCTTGCAACAGGAAGTGTGCTTATTAACATGAGATATAATGCGCTTTTATTTCGAATGAATGACGAAGTGATTCGCTTTGATATATGCAAAGCAATGAAGCAGCCCAGCGATATGAATGTGTTCTCTGTAGTTGATGTTCATTATGAGGATAACAAAGCATTATCTGTAGAGAAACAGCTTACTGTTGAGCCATTGTCTGCTGCGCTACTGAATGTTGAGCATGAGGATGATGAAGATTATGGAGAAACTATGTGTGCTCTAACAGAAATAAGATCCTATTCTCATACTCCTAAGCAGCTGGACCTTGATCTTAAGAATCAACCGTCACCAAAAATGAAGACTTCCATTGAAGAGACACCAGTGCTAGAATCGATAGAGCTCCCCGATTATCTAAGGTATGTGTTCTTGGGAAGTGGAAATATACTTTCGGTGAGTGTGGCGGATGATTTAAGTGAACAGCATGTAGAGGCTCTCATCTCTGCTCTGAAGAGATACATGAGAGCTATGGGCTGGACTATTGATGATATAATTGGTATCCCTCCTGGGATATGTATGCATAAGAGTCATATCGAAGAAAATTGCATGCCTACAAGTAAGAATCAGCGCCGTCTGAATCCATTCAAAAAACGATGCACCAAATATCTCGATGAAGTCTAAGTAATCGAGATAACTATATCGTGCCGCGACAATAAATCAAGCGGTAGATGGGAGGCAACCCATTATTTTTCATTTTTTTATTTCTTTTATTCTATTACGTGTTTGATTTTGACAAATAAAAATTCAAAAAGAAGAGTTGTTCCACAACCAAAACTAAGGCGCTTGGTGGGAGGCAACCCATCGTTCTAATCATTTTTGTTGTTTTTGAGTAAATGTAGGTGCAAGAGGTGTAAACGAGGAGATTGGTTTCAAATTTTGATTTGGAAGGATTGCATGTTGAAGGTGGTAAGTTAGGAATGAAGAAGCAAAAGGCTATGAGTTGGGCATTGCTTATGAAAATATAGGCAACGAACAAGGCAAGGCCTATGTAAATCTAGGCCACAAACAAGGAAAGGCCTATGCTATGGCCTAAGCTCACGGATTCTAGAGTGTCATAGCATAGGCGCCGCCCATGCCCAAATATGCCATAGTATAGGCGCCGCCTATGCCAATGCCTTTTGTCTCTGAATCTCATGTGCCATGGCATAGGCGCCGCCTATGCCTAACCTTGCCATGGCATAGGCGCCTCCTATGCTCAACTAGGCTTTGCAAAAGGCACCGCCTATGCCAAGCATAGGCAAAGCATTAGGCGCCTCCTATGGCCACTTTTGGTCTCCAAATCTGATTTTAAATGGGTCAAAACCCGACCCAAGCTTGCCCTATAAATAAGAAACTTAGTCTTAGACCAAAAATACATTGCAAACCTAACATAAGCGCCGCCTACCTCTCCAAATCCTCTCAAAAATTTTCCTTTTGCTCTTTTAATTTGGAAGAACATCATCCAAAGCCATCAATCAAGTAAGTACTTCTTTGTTCTTCATTTATATTCCATAAGTACTACACTACTACGCCTATTATAAATTGTTAAATCTTGAAGTAGTATTGGTGATTTGAATGTGAATGATTTGTTATGATACAACTAAGTGAGTGAACGAATACGTAAGGATGATCTTAACTTGTTTCCAACTTGTATTTGATTTTGATGCACTGTCATACTTTTGCGGAATAGACATGGTCACGAAAATTGCATAATCTTGTCAATAGAAAGCTTACATGTTGGAATGACTTGTTCATCGAGATGAGAATCATGGTTGACTACCAACATATTAGGTTGTGATTATTTCTAGATACTATAACTTGGTTCAATCTCTATGTAGTAGTCTTGATATATCAAACATAAAAGTATTGCCAAGATTTCATGAAGCATGACTGCACTGATTATATTGTTGGAATATAGTGCCTAAAACATATATCGATGAAGCCTGAGTAATCGACAACTTTCACTTCACTAGTTTGTGCCAACAAAATAAGTGTGGGGTGGTGCCACTACTGCTTGTTTGTTGATTGTATCCATCGAGATGAAGCTAGCATAACTATTGTTTTAATCCCAGGTACAATGGCACCAAAAGAAAGACAAGGCAAAGATAAAGCAACCACTTCACAAAAAGGCAATAAAAGAGGACGAAAGAGCAAGGAGAATCCTCATCGCTGCAAGTACCATGCCGCATGTTTGAAATTAAATGGGTCCTAGAGGAGGAAGAAAAGGAGTGGTATAGGAACAATAAAGAGAAGAAATATGTTCATGTGGAGCTGAAAGAACTGCGCATGTTGGCCAAGATCATGGCGTTACATATTGATTTCATCTTCCGAGACATGGGAGAATGCAATCTTGGTTTAACACGTGAATTCTATGCCAACTGGTCATCGAAAACTACAGGGAGTGAAGTAAAGATTCGGGGCCAAGTTCTGCAACTAATTATGGATTTGTTCAACTCCTTTCTAGGTTTTCCATTAGTCGATCCATCACCTCTCAAGGAGTTGTACAATAGACCTCCATACATAGCCATCCGACATAGACTTTGTGGAACAAGATCTATGGCACGATGGAGTAGACACAAGGACACCGGTCGACACAACACCTTCCGTTATGCTCCCTTGAATAGGGAAGCAAGGATATGGTTGCGCATAGTCAACTCTTGCCTAATTCTAGGGACGCAGTACACAAAGATAACACAAGATAGAGTGTTCTTGGTGTACGCATTGATGACGAATGTCCCTGTCAACATTGGGGCAATTATTCGATCTACAATGTGGAAGGATAGGCTACACAAGAGATCCCACTTTAGCTTTGGCAATCTGTTGACTGCAATATTGAGGAAGGAAGACATCAAAGAGAAACCGGCTGATCATAAACTCCCACACAACCCGAAGAAGGTTGACCTCATAAAGGTTAAAGATGTTGAATCCACACATGGTGTCAACCTTACTACTGCAGAGAGACATGCCTGGGATGAGAGTTTCTTTCGCCATCTTTATGGCATGACTCGGTTTACAATGATGAGCGAGGGTCGTGTTCCAACTGCTGCAGAGCTCCAATAGCTGGATTATGACTACCCAATGAATGAGCATGCAAAGGCGATGTGTGGAGTAGGTGTATACTTTGAGGAACCTCTGGATGACAATGTGCCAACCGATGATGATCGCCAACTACCAGACTCCAACATGGAGGAGAATTCTGATGACGACGACTCCAATCATGATTTCGATGAAGGGGGTATGACCCCAGACATAGAGGAGGAGTCCGACTAACCAGGTTCTTCTTATTTATTTTCCACTGAGGGCAGTCTGTCCCGTCTAAGTGTGGGGTGCTGGTATTTGCATGTTATACTTCTTTAGCTGCATTTGCATCTATTTATGTTTGTTTGTTTTGTTTTTTTTCAGTTAATCATTTTTTTAGTAGCTAAAATTTTTTTTAACTTAACTTTGCATGAAATTATTCTAATAGGCAGCATGGGATTGCAACAAGAGTTTGTGCTAAAATCATGACTATTGAGACGTTTAGGCTCTAATTGTGACTCACTATGTGATAATTGTGTGGTTCAATTCCTTCATCTGTTGGGTCAAAAGTCTATACTACTCCCAATAAAGTCGACCATGTGCGTTGTGTGTGTGAGGATATAGTATATTCTATGTTTGTGGTTGATGCTAGAACTTGCCTGGTATGTATGTAAAGCGAAATAAAGAGTGTGAGTCTAGGAGATGATTTAGGCATTTCTTTGGCATCCTATAGTGGTTTACCTTCTTTATACCTACCCATGGACATCATCCTAGATAACCCCTTTTGAGCCTTTAGCCTATTTTCTTTGACAACCTCATATGTAAGCCTAATCCATTTTTTTCAAGACCATAATTTGATCCAAATTCCTAAGTGCTTTAAAGTGTAAAGTCATGTGACAACATAAGAGGAAATTGGGTGAGTATGATGCTTTAGAATGTATTGGTGCTTGAAATTGTTATAAGAAAAAATTGCTATCATAAGAGGTGTGTTATCAAAAAGAAAAAGGAAAGGAAAACTGAAAAGTTAGTTATGTTTAAAATTGAAAAACAAAAAGAGGAGAAAAGTGGTGGTAGAATAAAAGAAAGTACAAAGGTTGTTTGAAAGAAAAGTGTTAATGGCATAATCTGATGTATTAAAGCGCTTAGGAACATAGTCACTATTTCTGGCCAAAATAGTCCTACCCATCCCTTAGCCTACATTACAACCAGCAAAAGACCTATTTGATCCTAAGCTTAGCATTCTGATATTTAGTGGAGCATTACACTAAGGGCAAGCCTATGTTCATCAGCTGTAGCATATGAATTCTTTGTGAGAGTGAGAGCAAGGATACTTGTATACCCATGTTTCGACAAATATACTATACTTGTGAGTGATTGTGGGTAATATATTGTGAGACACATATGGTTGATGAGTTTTGGGTAGTTGCATATGATTCTTTGTGCTTCAACTTGTGGACATGAATTAACCACCATCACGAGTCTACGTTGGATGTTGAATTGTTTCTACTAATGATCAGAAAACTACTCTTTGTTGATAATTGACATGCTTGTCTTGACGAATATTTTGTGTTGTTACTGTGAAACCCTAAGTAAATGTTTAGATGGACATAATATTTTGTTCGAGTACGAACAAAGCTTTAAGTGTAGGGTGTTGATGATAGGCGAATTTACACGCGTATAGTACTATATTTACCCATATTTTAGTTAAGTTTTGAGGACAAAATATATAATTCATGCACTTTTAGTCCTTTTTCCTGTAAGTGAGCTAACAAACGTGATTAGCAAGTTTTCAGGTATAAATGATGCAGAATTCAGCATTTTATGGATAACTTGACGCCAAAGGAAGCTTCACGAAAGAAAGAAGGGAAAGCTTGGACACCAAGGACCAAAAGTAACGCATGGGAAACCTATCTCGGGCAAAACCAGCAATGCTAAAGACTTTGGGGACTAGCAGTAACTTATTAGGATTAGGATAATGATGAAGTAACCTAGTAGGATTGGGTTAAGTAATGCATTAGCTTTGTAGGAATAGGATATGGGTGTTATAAATACCCTATGTTGCTAGAGATTTTTATACCATTCTCATATTATTCCACAACTTACAATTCGTATTCTAATTCTTCCATTGATTCTACTTTTTATTCTTCTTCTATTCATCCATTCAATTCTTAATTTCCACAACAAGAGAAACGCTACTTTGAAAGGGAGTTCACGCCTAAAGCCATACCACACCATACTACACGTGAGATCTTTATTGTGGTATAATGATAATGTCTATTGTGACTTCCATCGCACTCATGAGTAGCTAAACTTCTCTTTTGGGGTTATGGAAGCCTTATGAGATACTATCTATTGCTATGAGTTTGTGAATTCGTGACACGTATGCTGCTTATATCATTATTCTCTTCATCTTAATGCAAATTCTTGTGGTTGCAAACGCATAGAATACGCCAGTATAGCATTAACTTGTTCGAAAGAAAAGTTATATGTCTGGAAAAGAGATAATGTCAAGGTAATAGGGCACCAACCCCTATTAAAAAGTTAGTGCCGTAACTGGATTAACCTCTTGGAGAATTTGTACCATTAGATACGCTTTAAGCTCGAAAGAGTTAAAGTGAAATAATCCTTCAATTATCTATAAGCACATGCATGTTTGAATTCCGAATAACTCATAGCCAAGAGAGACGTATAACTCATAAGGTGGACATAACCCCCACTCTCAATTCTCATTGGTTAACATCTTACTACAACATTCTTTATTTTTACTTTACTATTTTCTGTTTTTACTCTATTATTTTGTTACATTATTTTCACGTACAATCCCCCCTATTTTACGAGACTTTCACCAAAAGTTTAATAATCTTTGCTTACTTAGTGACTGACTATTCTCCGTGGGATCGATACCCAACCCAGTTGGGTTCTATATTTGACAACGACCGCTTACACTCTTACGAGAGCTGTAGATTGAGCGTTATCATGAGGCTGTGAAACATGTGCTGAATTGTTTGTTATAATCAAAAAGGGGGAATTAGTAAGAGCAAAGAAATTTTGATTATTGACATATGTCTGTAAAGAATGCTCGTCATACTGGTCCTCATATATAAAGCACACAAGCTGATGCAGGACTAGAAATGCATAAAAATAGGAGTGGATAAGCAAGGAAATTCAAATAATATCTCAATGCTTATCGCATATAGCAAAGAATTTGAGGGGAATAAAAATGCACCACTTAGAGATTGAGTTGAACAAGGAGTCCTACCAGATGAGGAGACAAAGAAGAAAGAGTTCTATTTAGCCAAGGAGTGAAACTACTTTAGAATTCTATTGAAGAAAGAAAAGTATAACTTTTAAAGGACTCTATTAGGAATGGGCTTAAATAGAAGAAATGACGTTCAAGAGTTTCACTCAAGCATTGGTACGAAAAGCATCAATCAACAAATCAGTTCACTAACTTGATGAAGAACCTAGTCCTTTACTTAGCAAGTCGTAGACTTTGTAGTAGGTTGGTTCTTTGAGTTATAATGTGTTTTATTTCTAGTCTCAGTGAAATATAAACTGAGTTAGGAGTTGTGTCTTCAAGTTAGGGAACTTGAAGACTTGGGTACACTTATCTTAAAAAGATTTGGGTTATTGTAAAAATAGGAGTTAGAAGTTTTAATTCCTAGTTTACAAGAAGTGTTGTAATTTGTTGATTGTTGAGGCTCAAGAGTATTAGTGAAGTTGGGGTAAAATCTTATAGAGGTTACAGGTCATGGTTTTTTACACCTTTCTTGAGCCAGATGTTTTCCACATAAAAATAATTATCTTTAATTTTTCTTACATGAACAACGTTAGATGACTTGTTCCACTGATAGGCAACTATTCAACACTAAAATCAGTACGCACTCTAACATGCTTAATATGTAATTATTTTACAGAAAAGTGTATAGTAGACTCTGGTACTTATCACCATATAGCATAAAAGGAATGCTAGCTGGTTGTAGCTCATAGATGTACCTCAAAGAAGGACCAGGTGAGTTTACCCACAAGATCCAAGGCTGATGTATTATATATTGGTGATGCTCCTATGTTTGAGAAGGAGATGGTGGAAAATATGTTATTTCTTCAAGATTCCATACTGAATCAGCTATTTGTGTCAAAAGTACCAAGGAATTATCCTATTTTGTCTCCTTTTTTCGTGCCTTTCAGGACCTTTACAGTTGCAGGGTGAAGGGGATTGTTAAGAAAAGTGGAGTTTTATACATCTTCAGGAATAAAATTACACTATCTAAGCAAACTAGTTCAAATAATGCTACTCATCAGACAAATCAATCTCAAAAACTTGTGGTTGTTGTGCCTGATCAATATTGTAAACTTTGGTATTAAAGACTTGGCATCCTTCTACATAAGCCATGAAATAGCTGAATTTTCTATACAACTACAAGGACGATGAATTGTTGAATAAGTGTTCAGTTTGCCCTCTATCTAAGCGAACTAGACTATCTTTTTCTAATCAGTAGTTCTAGAGATAATATACCTTTTGAACTGTACATATGGATCTCTGGTGACCTTGCATAACCCCCACATTTGATAAGAAACAATCCTTTCAAACTATGGTGGAAGATTGTAGTTCATTCACTTGTGTTCAATTGTTGTGGTGTAAGTCTGACACTTTTGTAGCAATCAACCATTTTCTAATAATGATAAAAGGTCAAACCCATCTGTGGCCCCCTAAACTTGGCATGAACTTTCACTCAAGTGGATGTTGTTCACCTTTGGCACCTCAATTATCTATAATGTGTGTCACTTTGATGGGTTTGGCCATGATAAAAACTCAACTTAATAAATATTTCAAAGTGGTGAGATCTGATAATGGTACAAAAATTTTCAATTTTCAATGTATAAGTATGTTTCAAGAATTAGGCATAATACATCAAAACAATTGTAATCATACACTATAACAGAATAGTGTAGTATAAAGGAATCATAGACATATACTTAATATAGCATGATCTATTGGATTTGAATCTCATATGCCACTTAAATACCAGGGAAAATGTATTACTGTATTTTATTTGTTGAACAGGTTACCATCTTCAGATGTAAATGGAAAAATACCATATGAAATGTTATACTCTAAACCTCCATCCTTATCTTATTTGAGAGTGATTGGATATTTGTGTTATTTGTGTGTAAAGTTTATATGTTTGTAGAAAGGGCTAAACTAGAAGTCTTAATCGGATACTATGACAGTTATAAGGGTTACTTGCTCCTGGATCTCCATAATAAATAGTTTTTCATTAGTAGAGATATTGTATTTAAGGAACTTATTTTTCCTTTTGCTCATCAACAAGATGTGTTTTAGTCTGTAACCCCATCACTCTTATCCAATCTGATAGTTCTTAATTCAAATATAGTTGAAGATAGCTTAGGAGGTTAGGTTTATGAGGACATGCATATAGATGAGTCAAAGGTGGTAATAATATTTTATCTAAATACTGATGCAGATCCTACAATTGAACCAAATGAACTTTGTTTATGCTATAATAATATTACATCTCAAGTTGACCCTTATTAACTCAGACATGCTACAAGACCTATTGGACAACCTATTTGAATAAAGTATTATGTAGCTCCTACCAAGAAGTAATCCGGTAAACATCTTCTACTAAGAAGCAGTCTAGTAAATATCCTCCAGCTATTAGATAATATATACAGGAAATGAAAGATAATAACACCTGGGAAGTGGTAGATTTGACTCTGGGAAAGCATGATATTAGATCAAAATGGGTCTATAAGATCAAATACTAAGAAAATAGTGGGGTGGAAATATATAAAACAAGATTAGTTACCAAATGCTATAGTCAACAAGAGGGGCTTGATTATTGTAAAATATTCTCACCAGTGGCCAAAATGGTAACTGTGAGGTATGTTATTGTGTTGGTAGTATTTAAAGATTGGTTCTTCTACAAGATAGATATATATAATGCTTTTTTGTTAAGAGATTTATGTGAGAACGTATATATGAAAATACCATGTACTTTTACCAAGTAGGGAAAGAAAAAAAGGTGTGTCATCTACTCAAGTCCTTGTATGGGCTTAAGAAAACATCTAGGCAATTCAATATTAGAGTCACTACTGCACTATTAAATCTAGATTTACCTAAAGTGTCCATTATTATTCCTTGTTTGTCTTGAGAAAAAAGGAAGGGATGACCCTCATTATGGTATATATGGATGACTTTCTCATCACAAATGAAAATGAAGAATTGATAGCAAAGGTTAAGCAGGTGCTACATAAGAAGTTTAAGTTGAAGGACTTAGGTGAACTTAAATTTATCTTAGAAATTGTTGTTCTCAAATCTAAAGCTGATGTTATTTTAAATCAGAGGAAGTATTTACTGGAGATCATTTTTCATATGGGGCTCTGTGGTTCTAAACATGTGACTATAACTTTAGAGATCAATTAGAAGTTGACTACATTCTAATATGATCAAGCTACTAGTCTTCTTGGAGATGATCCCATTAGTGACATTGGTTCCTATCAAATACTAATGGCAAAGCTTATATATGCTATTATTACATGGCATAACATTTGTTATGCAGTTCAAACTCTTAGTCTATTTATGCAATCACCAAATAATCTCACTGAGAAGCTACAATTAGAGTGGTCAGATATCTTAAAGGTACTATTAGTCCAAGTGTGAATCTCTAAGCTAAGGCTATAACTGAGTTTACATGTCAGTATGATTTTGATTGGGAAACTTTTCCTAATACAGGAAGGCCTGATACTAGTTATGTAGTAAACTTTGGAGATTCCTTGATTTTCTGGAATAAAAAGATCAACAAACAGTATCAAGGAGTTCTGTAGAGGCTGAGTATAGAAGCATCACCTTTATTGTAACTGTGGTTACTAGGTTGGTTGGCTTGTTTAAAGAATTGGATGTGTCTATCCAATTACCTGTTACATTTTTAAGTGACAACAAGTCTTATATACAACTTGCAACTAATTCCATTTTTTATGAATGAACTAAAAATATTGAGATCGACTATTACTTCATCAGAGAGAGGATCAAGTCTAGAATGATTCATAACATTTATGTTCCAACTCAAAATCAAGTGGCAGAATTATTGAATAAAGGTTTAGGATATTCTACATGATTAGCAAGATGGGAGTGCTTAACATTTTGCACCCTCTAGGTTAAAGGAGAGTATTCTATTTTACTGATTGTCCACATGGCTAGTTGGTTAATTAGTCAGTTTTCCAATTAGTTACTAATCTTATGACTGATTGATAGTTAAGTAGTTAGCATATAAGTTAGTGTATATTATGTAATGTAAAAATGTATTACAAGCTATCATTGATATATTTTCCTTCTTCTTATTCACTATACCTCTTATACAAAGGGTTGATTTATAAGAGAGAGAAGATCAGATATTTTCTCAATACAAATTACAGTTTCTAGTGTCTTCTTTGTTCTCTTCTGTTAGAGTTCATTATTGCCCAAAGTTGAGCTCTCCAAATTCACATTTTATTAATTGTAAATACTTTCTAATAATTCTTTTTTAAATATAGCTAATCTATTCAATCTCTCTTGGGAAATTGCTAATCTTATATAACCCCTAAATGTTGTAGTTTCCATTTTTTTTCTCAACTAGTTCTTCTATTTTCCATGAACCAAAACGTCATCTTTTAAAATGGATATATAAGGGGCCTAATATGGTAGCCAAGAGATATAGAACATATTTCATCAATGGATCTTTATTTTATACAAAATATAAGGATGCCCCACGCAAAACTCAAAATAGTGGAGTGACTTTATCAGCAACAGCTGATAGTTTTGCTATTTCTAGGGACCAAAATCCCATATATGGAGTGGTGTTTTATTATAGATTCATTCGAGATATCATTGAGATTGATTACTGTGGTTGTTTTAGTGTTTGTTTGTTTAGATATGATTGGCATCAGAATAAAGTAGAAGAGTATGGGTTAACTTGGGTATACTTCAACAAGTTATGCATTCAAGATGATCCTTTTGTGTAGGCATCACAAGTAATTAGTGTCATGCAGTTAGGAGTTAGATTCAGCACAAAGCAAACCTGGGGATGGAAGCTCACCCACCATATAGGATTGGGTCCTTAGGAGAAGTCCTTAAATTCCAGAACTATGTAGCCAGCGTAGGTTATGAGATGTCACTCGCCAGTGTAGGATAGACACTCTTAGGAATCACGCACTAGTTTAGGACTGATCTTAGGAGTCACCCACTAGATTAGGAATGACTTCACATCCAATGTTGGTACATGTTGCATGGTACTGTGTAATACCCCATATGTTTCTATGCAAGGAAGTAAATAAGTATTCCAACGTATGAAATATCCTATACTATGATTCATACTTGAGTACATGACTTACAATGAATATCCTAGTGATAGGATAGGTTATGATGCATTAAGCATGTTCATATGAGTCACTTAAGGTAATACAAGCTAAGAGTTTTTGAATCCATCAAGTTTTAGTGTTCTATTTTGCAAGGGTCATATTTAAATGAGTATAACTAGATGTTATTGTGTTATTTTGGATGATTTATATCCACCAAATTGTAAAGAATCAAATTATCTTTCCAACGATACCAATTTCACCTTAATCCAATACCCGAGCAAAAAGTTATACCCATTTTCGTGAGAGACAGCAAGGATAGGCCATTGGTTAGGCGCCGCCTAACCAAACATAAGCGATTGTTTAGGCGCCGCCCAACCTAGCTTAGGAAATCATTTTGGCACCGCGTAATTTAATTCCAGGTGCCAAAAACACTCCATTTTATGTTATTTTAAGGGTAATTAAGTCTTTTAACACTCCTTACACGTCCCTAAACTTAACCCTATAAAATATATAGCTTCTAAATATATTATAACCCTATTATCATCTCAAAGCTCATCATACAAGAGCACTAAAAGAGAAAATCAATAAAGGTTGCGTAACTAAGCTTGAAGATCTAATTTCAAAGAAATTCCTCCGTCAATCATCAACAATCTTCCTTCTAAGGTATGCGTGAGTTGATTCATGGACTCTTTTTGTCCATCAAGCTCAAGAACCATCTTCTAAATTTTGTATTATGGTGTTTATATTGTTGGTGGTTGATGTTCATGTGGTTGGAGTTTTATGATGCCTATGATGGGATCATTGTATGTTTATTACGAGGATATGGTGGTATTTAACGTATAAATATGTGTAATTGGTGGTTGAATATTTGTAATCTTGATGAATTCACCTATGCCTAAGATGTGCATGTAAGGTGTTTGTGAAAATACCTAAGAGAATAGAAATGATGCTTTTATGACATAATAAGTCCAAAATGACTATTCCATGTTCTAAGTTTATGTTCAACGTGATCCCCAAGCTATTGTCTTGAATTGAAGAAGTTGTACGAGATGCTCATGATATTTTTGCGATATGGAATAACCATGTTATCAAAGTCATTCAAGTATATATATGTTGTGTGCATTCCCGATCATGTGATAGTTGGTTGAGAATCATTCTTATTATGAAAGCATTACTTATGATATTGTGAATTGTGGACTCAAATCTTGTGATCAAGTCATGTAATGTGTGTCAGTTTCCTCCTATCGAGTCCTGGGTTACTTGTAGCTGGAAACTATAGTTCTGTTCCAAAAGCCATGTCATGTTTCACAATATCCGAACACAAGCTATGATTCCATAGACTTTAGTTTGTCATGTGACTTAGGAAAACCTGATAATCTTATTCAGTTGTTAGATATCAGTAACATTCTGCCAGTCAATGGAATTCAGTAAGATTAAGTCATGCACAGTGAGTTATTCATGTCCAGTCCCTCCAGATGGGAGTGGAGGTTAGAAACGAGTGAATCAAAGGATGGGAACTCACCCGCCAGTTCAGGGTGTGATTCTTAGTAGTCATTCTTATGTTCTAGAACTACGTAGCCAGCATAGGTTGAGACATCTTAACCCGTTATATTAGGGCTGATGAGGTGGATTAACCCGTCAGTTTAGGGTTCCCACCGTTCTCATTAAGTACCCGCCAGATAAGGGTGACTTACAGGCTGTCCTTACCCGTTACACGATATTGACACCCCTACAGTGGGGGTAGAGATTGTACCCTAGCGTAGCCATAATAGCGTACATGGGGCATGTTGGTTAAACACTACTTCCCACAGTTTCAGTATCAGTCTCAATAAAAGAACTCAGGGTGTTCTTCAGATTTCAGTATATACAGGACTGTCAGATACAACCGTTTATGTTATTAATTTTAGTATCAGTCATGACAGTTATCAGTAAACCATGTGTTAGCTTACAAGTCAAGCTATCACGTATTCACGATCCCAGTTTCTATATATGTGTGTTTGCACTCCCACATTCATATTAGTCAGTCGGTGTTGATCATGCATGAAACCCTTTATGTTCAGCCTACCTTCCTCGTATGCTCAGTACTCCAATTGTGCTAACGTATTTGCGCTATGGTGCTTTCTTTTTATGTTACACCATAGGTTTCGAGACATGAGCTCCACTCCAGCAGTAGCAGTAGCATTCCAGTTGTAGAGATATAGTGAGTCCTCATTGATTCGAGGACAATATGATTTGATACCTTTACTTATTTCTTTAGTTCAGTTTTACGGAGGTAGTTAGAGACATGTTCTTTCAACTCCTTATTTAGATTGTTTAGAGGCTTTCAGATTTATGTTCAGATTTACGTTCAGACTTAGCTTTCAGATTGAGTTGTTTTGGGTATTTTTACCCACGTGATTTTATTCAGTTGAACCTTATAGCCTTACAGGTCTATGTATTACACATTATTATATCATGATTTGCAGTATACAGGTACAGATATCAGTCATGGGTTAGTTTGTGGTCCCTCAGGGTCATGAGCACCGTGTAGCATTTCGATTTAGCGAATTGGGGTGTTACAAACTTGGTATCAGAGTCTAAGGTTCAATAGAGTCCTAGGAAATCTGAAATCCGCATCTAGTAGAGTCTTGTACATGGGTGTTTTACACCTCACATTTATGTGCGAGAGGCTATAAGATGTTTTAGGAATAGTCCCCTTTCTTCATTATTCATGTTATACTAGTGAGCATAATCACAAGTTAAACTCTCAGTATAATCGATTCTTCTCTTATTCCAGACCATGGATCCAAAGAGAAGAAACCAGCTAGCTTCTTAGCCCAAATATCCTTTGGGCGAAAATGTTTCCCATGCGGAGTTTAGAGCCGCATTTACCACACTTGCTCAGTCCATGGCTGCATAGAGTGAATGGACACCAGTCATTTCAGCCAATCCAGTGGACAATCCTAAAGCAGCTAGGGTTCGGGACTTCACCCAGATGAACCCTCCATCTTTCTATGGGTCTAAGTCTGATGAGGACCCTCAGGAGTTCATTGATCAAGTCCAGAAAGTCATTGACATCATGGTGTTACTTCTATTGAGAGTGCTAAGTTATCCACCTACCAGTTACTAGATGTTGCTCATGATTGGTACAAACAATGGAAGCCTGAGAGGTTAGATGATATAGGCCCTATCGAGTGGGAAGAATTTGTTACATCTTTCTTAGACAGATTCTTTCCCCAAGAGCTTAGAGAAGACAAAGTTCTTGAGTTCATCAACCACAAGCAAGGGAATATGACGGTTAGGGAGTATTATCTTAGATTTACTCATCTATCTAGGTATGATCCTCATGTGGTTGCAGACAATAAAGCTAAGATGAGAAAGTTTGTGTCGAGGGTCAACGATAGCGTGATAAATGAGTGTATGTCTGTGATGTTGATCGGTGATATGACCTTAGCTAGACTCATGACCCATGCCCAGCAAGTAGAAGAGCAGAATTTTAAGACAAGTGAGAGACAGCACAAGAGAGCAAGGTCAGGTAACTTCAACTTTGCTCACCCCAAGTCAGATGGAGAAAATTATTCACAGTTTCACTCCAAGTCAGCCATTCCAGTTGCTTCCTCTGCTAGCGTTCCAATGCTAAAGTTTAGAGACGGCAATAGAGACAAAGCGGCAGGCTCTAAATCTTAGGGCAGTATTAGCAATGCCCGAATGAATCCGCTTTGTCAGACATGTGGTAAGAGCCACAAGGGCATTTGCAGAGCCGGTAGTGATGTCTGTTTTGGTTGTGGCAAGCTAGTCCAAAGGATTAGGGAGTTTCTGTAGTTAAGTCTTCAGGGTCAGCAAAAATCATTCTATAGCTCAGTCCAGTTGCCCAAACCAGCAGGGTGCCATTTCCAGTGCTACCAGTGGGCAACGCCCAAATAGACTCTATGCTCTTCAGTCCCGAAATGATCAGGAAAATTCTCCTGATGTCGTTACTGGTATATTATATATTTTCTATGTTCATGTTTATGCTTTGTTAGACCCAGGAGCATCTTTGTCTTTTGATACTTCATACATAGGAGGCGATTTTGAAATGAGTCTCGAAATCCTAGCAGAGCCCTTCTCAGTCTCTACCCTAGTGGGTAAAACCATCATAGCCCGATGGGTATACAGGAACTGCCCCGTTATGATATCTCAGTAATCCACATCAGCAGATTTAGTGGAGTTAGAGATGACTGATTTTGATATCATTCTCGACATGGATTGGCTTCATTCCTGCTATGCCACAGTCGACTGCAAAAACAAGATAGTTTAGCTTTTTTGCCGAATAAACCCATCCTATAGTGGAAGGGTTGCATTTTAGCATTCAGGGGTCAACTTATTTCCTACCTTCGGGCAAGGAAAATGATTTCTAAGGGGTGTGTGTACCATCTCGTGCATGTTAAAGATTCCAGTTGTGAATCTCCCAGCCTTGAAATAGTCCCTGTTGTTAATGAATACTCAGATGTCTTTCTCGAAGATCTTCCAAGTATTTTTCCCAAAAGGGAAATAGACTTTGGCATTGACCTTCTTTTGTATACTCAACCTATTTCTATTCTGCCATACAGAATGGCACCAGTAGAACTCAAGGAACTGAAAGATCAGTTGAGAGATCTATTAGATAAGGGATTCATTAGACCCAGGATTTCCCCATAGGGTGCACCAGTATTATTCGTGCACAAGAAAGACGGTTCTCTTAGGATGTGTATTGATTACCGTCAACTCAACAAGGTCACGGTGAAGAACAGATATCTTCTTCTCAAGATTGATGATCTATTCAACCAACTTCAGGGTACCAGTTACTTCTCTAAGATAGACGTCAGATTTGGCTATCATCAACTCAGAGTTAGAGAATATGACATTCTAAAGATAGCTTTCCGTACTCGGTATGGTTACTTCGAATTTTTAGTCATGTCATTTGTTCTCACCAATGCCCCTACTGCTTTTATGGATTTGATGAACCATGTGTTTAAGCAGTACTTGGACATGTTTGTCATAGTCTTTATAGATGATATTCTGGTCTATTCTCGCATAGAGTGTGATTATGCAGACTATCTCAAGATTGTTCTTCAGACTCTCAGGGATCACCAGTTATTCACTAAGTTTAGCAAGTAAGAATTTTGGCTAAGATCAGTAGCATTCCTTGGCCATATTTTTTGTGGTGATGGCATTAGAATAGATCCTCAGAAAACCAAGGCAGTAAGAAACTGGCCCAAACCCATATCTCTATCAGATATTAGGAGTTTCTTAGGTTTGGATGGCTATTACAGATGGTTTGTCGAGGGATTTTCTTCTATTGCATCTCCCATGTACAGATTGACTCAGAAGAAAATTAAGTTTCAGTGGTCAGATTCATGCAAAAAGAGCTTTCAAGAGTTGAAGACTCAACTCACCTCAGCTCCAGTTCTAATTATTCCAGATAGTTCAGACGGTTTTGTAGTCTATTATGACAAATCCATAGTGGGTTTAGGTTGTGTCCTTATGCAGCATGGTAAGGTCATAGCCTACGCCTCCAGACAGTTAAAGCCACATGAGAAGAATTATCCTACTCATGATCTTGAGTTAGCAGCAGTAGTTGTTTCCTTGAAAATTTGGAGGCATTATCTCTATGGAGTTCATGTAGATGTCTTCACAGACCATATAAGCCTCCAGCATGTCTTTTCCCAGAAATATCTCAATCTTTGCCAGAGAAGGTGGTTAGAGCTCTTGAAGGATTATGACATAAGTGTTCTTTATCATTCGGTCAAGCCCAAAGTTGTGGCCGACGCTCTCAGTCAACTCTTCATGGGTAGTATTTCTCATATTGAGGATAGTAAGAAAAAGATGGCTCAGCAGATCCATTAGCTTGCCAGACTAGGCATTCACTTAGTCGATTCTTCAGAGGGTGGTGTATGTGTTCATAGTAGTTCAGAGTCATCTCTAGTTTCTGAGGTGAAAGAGAAACAAGACAGGGATCCTATCCTTGTCAAGCTCAAAGAGTCAGTTCAGAATTAAAAAGCCGAGGTTTTCTCCCAAGGAGGAGATGGTGATCTTCGTTGTCAGGGTCATCTATGTGTTCCAGGTGTAGATGTATTGAGGCAGTGAATTCTTGTAGAAGCACATGGTGCGCGATACTCTATTCATCCAGGGGCCACTAAGATATACCGCAATATGCGGGAGATCTATTAGTGGAGTGGGATGAAGAGAGATGTTGCAGAGTTTATGGCTAAGTTCTCTACATGTTAGCAAGTTAAGATATACCATCAGAAACCTAGTGCTTCCATGCAAGAGTTCACCATTCCTACTTGGAAATGGGAAGAAGTTAACATAGACTTTCTGACGGGTTTACCTAGAACTCGTCATCAGCATGATTCAGTCTGGGTCTTTATAGATAGAATGACCAAGTAAGCTCATTTCCTTTTGGTTCGTACTTCTTATTTCACCGAGGATCATGCCAAACTCTATATCAGGGAGTTAGTCAGGTTACATATTCCACTATCTATCATCTCAGACAGAGGTACTCAGTTCACTTCTTACTTTTGGAAAGCATTCCAAAAGGGTCTCAATACGCAAGTTCATCTCAGCATAACATTTCATCCTCAGACAGATGGTCAAGCAGAGAGGACCATTCATACTCTTGAAGATATGCTAAGGGCGTGTTCAATTGACTTCAAGGGAAGTTGGGACGACCACTTGCCTTTGAATAAGTTTGCATACAACAATAGCTATCATTCTAGTATTCAGATGGATCCATTCCAAGCTCTCTATAGTAGGAGATGTAGATCTTCGATTGGTTTATTCGAAGTTAGTAAGGCCTTAATCATAGGTCCAGACTTAGTATTCGACGCCTTAGAGAAAGTTTAGTTAATCAGAGAGAGACTCTGAGCTGCTTAGAGCCGACAGAAGTCCTATGCAGATATTCATAGAAAGGATCTCAATTTCGAGGTCAATGACTATGTCTATCTTAAGATCTCTCCCATGAAGAGAGTGAAGAGGTTTGGAAAGAAAGGGAAACTCAGTCCCTGATATGTCGGTCCCTTCAGAATTCTTTGTCGCTTCGGCAAGGTAGCTTATAAGCTTGAGTTACCTTTAGATCTAGCCTCAGCCCATCCAGTCTTCCATGTCTCTTTACTAAAGAAGTTCATACGTGAACCAGTAGTTATTGTCCCTATTCAGATCATCGACATTCAGAACAGCCTATCTTATGAAGAGATTCCAGTCGAAATCTTAAATTATCAGACTCATAGATCGAGGAACAAAGAAGTCCCTCTAGTCAAGGTTCTTTGGCAAAATCAATCTCATGAGGGAGCTACTTGGGAAGTAGAAGCAAATATGCATACCAAGTATAATCACCTCTTCCCTGCCAATTCAGATCAAACTCAGGGTAATAGTTCTCCTTAAGCTAATTCAGTTTCATGTTCATGTTTCATGTATAAATTTGGTACCTATTAACTGTTTCATACTCAGTCATGCATTCATGTGTCATTTGTTCATGCATCAGATATGCACGAGTTCAGTATGTTTAGCATGTCAGTCATGAGATCAAGTTTCAGTTCTTCATGTTCAAATTAGGTTCTATTGTCTTGTATCCCTGCTCAGTAAATTCTAATTCGAGGACGAATGTTCCCAAGGGGGAGATATTGTAATACCTTGCATATTTCTAAGCTAGGAAATAAGTAAGTATTACAACCTATGAACTCTTCTATCCTATGATTCATACATGAGTACATGACTTACAATGAATATCCTAGTGATTAGGATATCTTATGATGCATTAAGCATGTTCATATGAGTCACTTAAGGTAGTACAAGCTAAGAGTTTTTAAATTCATCAAGTTTTAGTGTGTGATTTTGAAAGGGTCATCTTTGAACGGGTATAACTCAATTTTAATATGGTATTTCGGCTTATTTAGACTCACCAAATTGTAGAGAATCGAATTAGCTTTCCAAAGATACAAATTTCACATTAATCCAATCCCCGAACAAAAAGTTATCCCTATTTTCATGAGAGAGTAAGGATAGGCGATTGGTTAGGCGCCACCCAACCTAGCTTGGGCAATCACTTGGGCGCTACCTAAGTCAGTTCAAAGTACCAAAAACACTCTGTTTTGAGTTATGTTAAGGGTAATTAAGTCTTTTAACACTCCTTACACGTCCCTAAACTTAACCTTATGAAATATATAGCTTCTAAACATATTACAACCCTATTATCTTCTAAAAGCTCGTCATCCAAGAGAACTAAAAGATAAAAATAACTAGGGTTGTATAACTAATCTTGAAATCTGATTTCAAGGAAATTCCTCCCTCAATCATCAAGAATCTTCCTTCTAAAGTATGCGTGAGTTGATTAGTGGACTCCTTTAGTCCATGAATCTCAAGAACCATCTTTTAAATTTTGTATTATGATGTTTATGTTGTTGGTGGTTGATGTTCATGTGGTTGGAGTTTGATGATTCCTAAGATGGGATCATTGTATGTTTATTGTGAGGATATGGTGATATTTAACGTTTAAATATGTGAAATTTGTGGTTGATTATGTGTAATCTTGATGAATCCACCTATGCCTAAGATATGCATGTAAGGTGTTTGTGAAAATACCTAAGGGAATAGAAATCATGCTTTTATGACATAATAAGTCCTAAATGACTCTTCCATGTTCTAAGTTTATGTTCAACGTGATCCCCATGCTATTATCTTGAATTGAAGAAGTTGTACGAGATACTCATTGTATTGGTGCGAAATGGAATGACCATGTTATTGAAGCCATGCAAGTATATACATGATGTGTGCATTCTCAATCATGTGATAGTTTGTTGAGAATCATTCTTATTATGAAAGTCTTACTTATGATATTGTGAATTGTGGACTCAAATCTTGTGATCAAGTCATGTCATGTGTGTTAGTTTCCTCATATTGAGTCCTGGAGGTACTTGTACCTGAAAACTATAGTTGTGTGCTTAGAGCCATGTCATCTTTCATTATATCCAAACTCAAGCTATGATTTCATAGACTTCAGTCTTTCATGTGACTCAGGAAAACCTCATGATCTTAGTCAATTGTCAGATATCAGTAACATTCTGCTAGTCAATGGGATTTAGTAAGATTAATTCATACACAGTCAGTTATTCATGTCCAGTCCCTCCAGATGGGAGTAGAGGTTGGCACCGAGTGAACCCATGGATGGGAACTCACCTGCCAGTTTAGGGTGTGATTCTTAGTAGTCATCCTTATGTTCTAGAACTACGTAGCCAGCATAGGTTGAGACATCTTAACCCATCAGATTAGGGTTGATGAGGTGGATTAACCCGTCAGTTTAGGATTCCCACCGTTCTCATTAAGTACCCGCTAGATAAGGGTCACTCACAGGTTGTCCTTACCCGTTACACGATATTAACACCCCTCTAGTTGGGGAAGAGATTATACCCTAGCTTAGCTATAACAGCATACATGGGGCATGTTGGTAAAAACTACTTCCCACAGTTTCAGTATCAGTCTCAATAAAAGAACTCAGGGTGTTCTTCAAATTTCAGTATATACAGGACTGTCAGATACAACCGTCCATGTTATCAATTTCAGTATCAGTCATGGCAGTTATCAGTAAACCATGTGTTAGCTTACAAGTCATGATATCACGTATTCACGATCCTAGTTTCTATATATGTGTGTTTGCACTCCCACGTTTATATTAGTTAGTCGGTGTTGATCATGCATAAAACCCTTTATGTTCAACCTACCTTTCTCGTATAGTCAATAGTCCAATTGTATGGATGCATTTGCACTATGGTTCATCTTTTCATGTTACACCATAGGTTCTGAGACATGAGCTCCAGCCAAGCAGTAGCGGTAGCATTCCAGTCACAGAGACACAGTGAGTCCTCATTAATTCGAGGACAATATGATTTGATACATTTATTCATTTCTTCAGTTCAATTGTATGGAGTTATTTGGAGACATCTTCCTTTAACTCCTCATTCAGATAGTTTAGAGGCTTTCAGATTTACGTTCAGATTTACGTTTAGACTTAGCTTTCAGATTGAGTTGTTTTGGGTATTTTCACCAATATGATTTTATTCAGTTTAACCTTATGGCCTTACAGTTCTATGTACTCCACATTATTATATCATGATTTGCCGTATATAGGTAAGGATATCAGTCATGGGTTAGATTGTGGTCCCTTGGGGTCATAAGCACTGTGTAGCATTCCGGTTCAGCGAATCTGGGTGTTACATACTAACACCCTTCCAACTAGGGTCACAAGTTGAACCTTAATCATCTCAGACTTGGGCATGTTGGTTAGATGATACCTCCCTCAGTTTTATTTTCAATATTCAGTTCAGAATTTAGTTCATTCTTGCTTGACCATAGCATATAGTTTATCACTTATTTAGTTGCCAGATTTTGGTACTTCAATTTACAGACTATTTTAGAAATTTTTTTATTCTTGATCATGCATTCTCAGTCTTTATAGTTTACATGAATTCTTACTCAATACCTCATGCTATACATTCAGTCAGTTATTACCCATGCACAAAAACCCACGCATATCATCCGAACCTCATCTAGCATACCAGTATATTCAAAGTACTGACCGCATACTCATTTTTTATACTATGATGTTTCATATCATAGGTTCGGACGCTCAGGTTCTCAACTATACTTACACATTCCAGTACATTAGCAGCAGCAGCAGCCATGGTGAGTCCTCATATTTTGAGGACCAATTATATTTATTCCTATGTTTTCAGTTCAGTAGTTAGTCAGAGTTAGTTGGGGCTTGTCCTATCAAATCTTATTCAGTCAGTTTTAGAGTCATTTTGACACTTTAAACAATCAGTCAGCTTGCCATTATTTTTATCAGTTTTCAGATAGTTGTTTTTCTACATTTGTTTTTAGACTTATGATTCATAAATGCTTTAGTATTTAAAACCTTATGGTGTCTTCAGATATTTTGCACATGTTATTTTGTTATTATTATTCAGTGCTCACAGCAGGTACCAGCTCATGGGTTAGCTTGTAGTCACTTATGCCCTTAAGCACTGTGTGGTATCCAGGGTGTACTCCCAGGCCATTACAAACTTGGTATCAGATATTAAGGTTTTAAAGTCTTCTAGGGAGTCTAAAAGTCAAGTTACATAGATTCTTGTACATGGGTGTGAAGTGCCCCACATTTATGGACAAGAGGCTATGAGACATTTTTAAAAAAGTTTACCTTCTTTAGGTATTCATGTCATATGAAGGAGCATGAGCTCTATTGAAACTCTCTTTCAAATTCAACCTTCCTTTGATTTACAGAACATGCCTTCTAAAAAGAATAATGGAAGGAGAAATGAAAATCAGTCGTATAACATTATTAGAAATTATTAGAAAGAGCATTGATTGAATGCTCCTATTGAATATAAGTTTTAGTATAAATCAGTCTATTAAGACAGCAATACAGCCTAGCAATCAGACAGACAATTTCCTATTGTTTTCCATTTTTCAATCTAGACTTTCTATCTAAAGTTTCATAAATTTAGCTATTCCAAGAGGTAAAATATTTGCATCCATGTAAATTACGAATTCAGATCAGTTTACGCATCATGCATCAGTTTTAGATTCCAAATGTTCAATCATGATTTAGTCCATAGGTGTTGCGTACATCATTTCAGTCTTACCTTAGTATCTCAGCCAAGTCAATATCATTCAAGGGATGAATTGTCTCAAGGGGTAGATGTTTTAATATCCCCATTTTTCATTTACTAAACTCTCATATTTTCTTTATGAAACCTAATCCAGCTTAAGGAAATGGTTACTCATAAGTTAACTCTCTCATTTCTATCTCGGCCTAATAAGCATTCTCACATCATTGCATGTGGTCAAGAAATTAGTTTTTGTCATGTATTATGCTCAGAATTAGTTATGAAGTCATGTTCTATGGCACGATCCTAGTCATGCATGTTTATAATATGATCTTATTTACCTTAGTAATCTTAGTCTAACAAGTCTCATTCGAGGATGAATTATTCCAAAAGGGAGATAATGTAACACCCCAGATTTTTGAGCTAGACTTTAAAGTATTTTTCTTACGTGTGTTGACTCTAATTTCATTAATTTATTTGGAAAACCAATGTCATGATCTTTATCCTAGTGTGTGAAGTGATCTTGAAGTGAAAAAAATGATCATAAGAATCACTTAGAACAAAGTTGAGCTAAGATCCTATGATTCATCCAAAGTTTGGTATTCAATTCTATAAAAGTCTACTTTGAATGTGAATAACGTTTTATAATCATAGAATTTTACATCTCAAAACCTACCAAATAGTATATAATTGAGTCAGATTTCCAACGATACCAATTTTGCCTTAATTCAATACCCGAGCAAAAAGTTATAGCCATTTTTTTGATAGAGGCAGTAGCTGCATGGGATTACCATGTGATGCACACTCCATTTCACCCCTAAGGGATAACTCACTAGAGCATGAGTCACACACTCTATTTCGGCACTCCATATCATGCGACGCACGCTTCATAGCATGCTCCTAAAATTTCCAACTTTCAATCATATTTTTCTAAGGGCATTTCAATCTTTTCCCTTCACTCGACTAATCTAAAGCACAGGATTTAGGGTCCCAAAATAATATGTTACTATTTTATTCCCAAAATTTCCCCCAATTTAAATCATTCCCTTTGAATAACAAGCCCTAGATCTTCAACATTCAAGATCAATCATCAGGAATCTCTCAAGAACTTTCTCAGATTCGCCAACTAAGGTATGTTAGATGTTAATCCATAGGCTCTTTCCACCCATGGATTCAAAGAACCCAAATTTTAAGTTTAAAAGAATGATCTTTGCATGTTATTATGAACTTTATCTATGAACTTCCAAGAATATTAATTTTACATGATATTTACAAGTAATTGTTGTTGAAATTAAACATTACACGTTTGAATGGTGATATTAACAGGATAAATCCCAAAAACTAGGATTTATAGTAGGTCAATTATGCTAAAATCTCATGTTTTGACTATTCTCATGCTTAAGTCTATGAATTTCAAGTGTTTTATGAAATGCCTAAATGATTGGGGTTTAAATAATGATTCCTTGTTATGTTTTCAAGAGCTTTTTGATAGAAAGATTCCTTACACATTGAAAGTTTAAGTATCTTTATCTATACTTGGTAATTCGATTTTCAAGTTATGTTTTCAATTGATTTCATGTGGAATGCATCATAGTATGTTTTAAATATTGTGACTTCCATATAATGTTCATATGAATTCCTCAGTTTATGATTTCATCATACGATTGTGCTATCTTTTCATGTTTAAAAAGCATCCCCATTTTAAAGTCTTAGTCCTTGTGTGTTTGATGAGATACCTTAAGTGTATAATTGTGAATAATGATTTCCTTAGATGATTTCAAGGCTTTCATGTGATCCTATTGTTATTGCTATCGAGTCCTGGGGGTTATGAATACCTAAAATTTAGTTGTTTACTTTGTTTTAGTAGCTTTTGAATAGTTTCAGATAAATCATGAACATTACCACTCAGTTAGCCTTCATGATTAGTTACTTGTCCAGTTATGTCTAGTAATCAGTGTCATTTAGATGAGAGTAGGATTCAACATCGAGTGAACTAAGGATAGGGCATGTCGGTTAGATGATACCTCCCACAGTTTTAGTGTTAATACTCAATTCAAAGTTCAGTTCTGTCTTGCTTGACCATAGCATATAGTTTATCACTTATTCATTTACCAGATTTCAGTATTTTATTTTACAAACTATTTTAGAACTTTTTTTATGCTTGGTCATGCATTCTCAGTCTTTATAGTTTACATGCATTCTTACTCAGTACCTTATGTTATACATTCAGTCAGTTATTACTCATGCACAAGAACCCATGTATATTAGTCTAACCTTATCTATCATACCAGTACATTCAAAGTACTGATCATATACTCGTTTCTTACGCTATGGTGTCTCATATCATAGGTTTGAACTCTTTAGTTCCCAATCGTACTTTGACATTCTAGCGCATCAGCAGCAACAACCGTGGTGAGTCATCTATTTCAAGCACCAATTATGTTTATTTCCATGCTTTTACTTCAGTAGTTAGTCACAGTTAGTTGGAGACTATCCTATCAATTCTTATTCAGTCAGTTTTAGAGGCTTTTGGATACTTCAGATAGTCAGTTAGTTTGCCATTAATTTTATTAATTTTCAAATTGTTAATTTTCAACAGATTTTTTCAAAATTATGTTCATTAAATTCTTTAGTATTTAAAACCTTATGGTGTATTTAAATATTCTGTATATGTTAGTTTGTTATTATTATTTAGTGTTCACATTAGGTACCAGCTCATGGGTTAGGTTGTGGTCACTTGTGATCGTAAGCACTATTGGCGTCCAGGGTGTACTCTCAGGGTATTACAAACTTGGTATCAAATATTAAGGTTTAAAGTGTCATAGGGAGTCTGAAATCTGTATTGTGTAGAGTGTTGTGCATAGATGTGACGCACGCCACACTTATGGACAAGAGGCTACGAGACATTTTAGGAAAAGTTTCCTTTATTTAGGTATTCATTTCGTGCAAAGGAGAATGAGCTCTATTTGAACTCTCTTTATAATTCAACCTTTATTCTGTTCACCAAACATACCTCCCAGAAAAAATAATGGAAGGAGAAATGAACATCATCTTACACCACCGTTGTAATAACCCATACTTTTCTTAGTCCTGTTTAGTTCCTAGTATGTGAAGGGTCAAATTTTAAAGTAAATAACACTTGATACGTGTATACTTTTCCATCTTTAGACCCACCAATGTGTAGAAAATTAAATCATCTTTCCAACGTTACCAATTTTTCCTTAATCTGATACTCAGTTGGAAAGTTATGGATATGTTAGTGAAAATGGTAGGGCATCGCGATAAGAACCGTGTTGAGGTGAAGGAAACATTTGCAGTTGTCCGATTTCTAGTGGAGCACCGTCATTGGCCCATGTTGTGAAGAAGTTCTAGTTCCCATTCGTCCCTTTCCAGTAGCTCAATGTAATTTGCCGGTATCGCATCAAATTTCCTAATTGGACAGACACCGCATCGCGGTGGAGTGCCAGACGACACTAGTCCTTTTTCCAGTGATGCGATGCAATTTCACAACATCGTTCCAATAGCAATGTGTCACGGTGGTGTGCCAAATCGAGATTTTCCAGTTTTGAGTTAAATTTTACAAAGGGCAATATAGTCCCAAAATCTTGTAAAACACCAAATCTAGCCTATTCTAAGCATATTATGCATGTTTTTCATCAACTTTCTCTTAAAGAAATCCTAGATCATTAAACCTTAATCCCCAAGAAATCAAAAATCCACCATTCTTTTTCCAAGATGACTCAAAATTAAGGATTCTCAATTCAAAAACTTCAAGAATAAATCTTCAAAAGAATGACTAGGAACTCAAAGCTAAAGCTTCTTCATCTAGTCATCAATTAAGATATATGGGGATTTCAACAAGGATAATTCTTTCATCCTTGTGCCCGAAAATAGTTTTTAATTACAAAGTTACATGATTTTGTATGATTATCCACGAGTTTCAAATTAGAGTTCATACCCGATATTGTTATTTGCAAGATAATGAGATTTCAAGTGAATTAGATGTTAAATTGCATTGCTACTTTTGTATTTTCATGTGTATTGCAGAAATTTCTAGATTTAGACTTACATTATAAATATTTTCATTACTTAGCATGAGTTTTATTATTATTTAACATGAAATAGATGTATGGGTTACTATCCCTAGTTTGAATGTTGTTATTTTAATAAGATTATGCTTTTAAGCATCCCATGACTTGTTATATATAGATTTTGAACAAAGATTTGATCTTTTGATCTCATCTTAGATAAGTAATCCAGTTAACAGATTTACGTATAGTTTATAGTAAACATATTTACAAGAGGTTTTCATTGTAAACTCTTATATTAGTTTTATAATTTAATTTCCTACTAAATGAGCATACTGATTAAAAGGAGTAGTATTTAGCATCGAGCGGGAAGTGTGGGTTTTCGTTTAATACCCCAAACTTTATTTAAGTCAAATTTAATCTCCAGAAGAGTTAGTGATGAATTTCTAAATGATTAATGTTTAAATCATATTTAATTTCCCCAATTTTGACTTTTTATCATGTGAAAAATTGATTATTTTTCTAATAATATCAATTTTGTCCAAATCCGGTATTGGAGTAAAAAGTTATAGATGTTTTACAAAGAATTGTCGAAACTGTCCAGAAGCGAAGTTCAGGCCGACGGACCATCGCCCAAGCCGTTGCGACAAATAAAGTGAACCAATCTTCTGGCCAAGTGCGACGGTCAGGACCGACAGAGGGTCGATCTAGCGATGGATCGTCGCCCAAACCATTGTTACTTTTGATTAGGGATTTTAAGCCTTTTTTAAATGGGTATTTTGGTATATTTCCACCCATTTTAACCCTTAATTATACAAGACAAAATCTCATAACTTTATTATTCACCTACAACACCAAATTAGGGTTCTCTTAAAGATCAATCCCCAAGAACAAGATCTAAATCCTTCTTCAAGAAACTAAGAAATTCAAGTTCTTAAAGCTCAAGAACCATCAATAAAACATCAAGATCTGTGTTTCCCAATCCAAGAACGTTCAAGAAACATTAGTTATCTTTTAATATCCAAGCTTTTGAGGTATGTTTAGTGTTGATTTATGGATTTCTTTCACCCATGAAGCTGAAGAATCGTATTTTAAAATCATGAATTGTGAAACCTATGTTGTGGATTGATTATATTCATGTTTATGTTGTCGTGTGACTTCCAAGTTGGAAGCTTTAATATGTTTTCATGAAATTTTGTTAATATTTGGATTTAAATTGATAAAATTGAGTCGAATGAAGGAATTTGATGTATTAAATTGATGTTGATGCTTAAGCCCTAAGTTATGCATACAAGATTTTTCATAAAATGCCTAAGAGAGTAAGATTTATGCTTATTGACGCAATAGGGCCTAAATGATGAATCCATGATTTATCCTTATGTTTTAAAATGACTCTCATGCTAATGTGATGCGTTGAAACTGTTTGATAGAATGCCTATGAGACTAGAATTGTGTAACCATGATATATCTTAATGCATTCCTATTCATGAAAAAGAGTATAAGAACCAAGTTCTTCTTGAAACTCCCAAGTGAATGTATTATGAATTATTGATTATGGTCATATGTTCAAGAAGTGTTATATCTTGTCCGTTTCATGCTATCAGGTCTTGGGGGTACTTGTAACTAACAATTTTGTTGTGTACCTAGTGCCAGTGATAGTTTCATGATAATCTTAATCAAGACATGATTAGTAGAATTCAGTCAGTTATATGACTCAAGAAAACTCAGTAAATTCAGTATTAGTCAAGTAATCTCAGTTAGTTATCAGATCTCAATAATATTCCATCACTTAATAGAATTCAGTTAAACTCAGTCCAATTCATTCCAATATATTCAGTTCAGTTTTTATTCAAATGGGAGTAGTATTCAACACTGAGTAAGCCCAAGGATGGGAACTCACTTACGAGTAGAGGGTGTGATTCTTAGAAGCAATCCATGCATTCCATAACTACATATCCAGCATAGGTTGAGACATCAAACCTGCTAGATGAGGGTAGATGAGGTGGCTTAACCTGTAAGATAAGGGTCCCACCAATCTCATTAGAGTACCTGGTAGATAAGGGTCACTCATAACTTGTCCTTACCAGTGGCGCGGTATTGTTACCCTTCTAATTGGGGTTACAGATGGGACCCCAACTCAGCTATAATAGCTTATTAGGTGTATATTGATTAAAGGACTACTTCCTATAGTCTCAATCTCAGGTCTCAGTAATAGAACTCAAATAGTTCTATAGAATTCAGGACTGTAAGATAAAGTCACTCAGTATCAGTTTCATTCATTATAAGTAACTCATGATATCAATACTCAGAATTAGTAGTCAGTATTATCATGAATTCAGTTATAATTACTTATTTATGCATGTATTTTCAAATCCATGTTATACAGTTAGTTAGTATTGTTCACGCATATGAACCCTTTTTATTTAGCCTACCTCACTAGCATACTAGTATATTTAATCATACTGACGTATTTGAGATATGGTGTATTATACCATAGGTTCAGAAGTACGATCTCCAAAACATCAGTAGTATTCTAGTTTCAGCAGTCAGAGCCAGCAATGAGTCCTCATTATTCGAGGATATTATGATTTGATTACTTCACTTCTGCAGTACTTAGTTTATTTCAGTAGTTGGAGACATGTCCCATCAACTCCTTATTCAAATAGTACAATGTTAGAGGCTTTCAGACTATAGTATGTTCAAACAGTTATTTTGGTGTTAATATACCATATTTTTAGATGTTGTGTTTTATCAGAAATTTGAACCTTATGGTCTTTTAGCCTTCTATTCTTCATTTATATAGTATATTATGCAGTGTTCAGGTATAAATATTAGTCATGGGGTAGCTTGTGGTCCTTCATGGTCACGAGCATCGTGTAGCATTTCGTGTATCAGATTCGTGTTGTTGTATTAGTGTATCCTACTTCCCTAGAACTATGAGCCAACATAGGTATATATTAAAATTATTCCCATTTCTATAGTGCTGACAGTTACAGATCTGATCACTTAGCTTAGGGTGTACTCCTTGGCAAGAGTATGACACCCCTCCCTAACGTGAGGTTTTTCCATAAAGGAATAAGACGTTGGATACTATGATAGCTCACATTGTGTATGTCGGTTAGAAGAACCTCTCTACATAAAAGAGTAATCTTAACAGAAAAGAATAACAAAACAACTTTGAGAAACTAAGTATAAAGGCTCATAATTTTATTCAGATATTGCTTTACATAATTTATTAGCCGTGAGATTTCATCTTTTAGTTTATAGATACAAAGGTGAGTCCTTTTACACTTAGCCTGTAAGATTTGAAAAAAGACTTAACCTCAATTCTACTTATTCTACTAGCAGAAAGAGTAAAACTATAACTTTTAGAATTAAGTGTTATGGCTCACAAGATTTATACAGTATTCTTTATTATTCATGATTCATGATTTTCAGCTTTCAGTTACTCCAGCCAATGTGAGACATTTATACTTAGCATGATGCATTCACCCCCATATGTCCAGTATATTCCAAAAGTACTGATCCACTTATACGTCTATTTGCTAAATTGTTTAATTATATAGGTACCAATTTAATTGTAGTCCATCTATCGCGAGTAGACAATTGCAGATTCCAGCAAGTAGATGATGAGTCCTCCTACTTCGGGGATTTCAATTAGATGTTATTTATGTACTCTACTTTCTTACTCATATGGATTGGTTAGTAGTAGTTGGGGTTGCATCTCATCTACTTATAGTCAGTATAGTGGAGTCTTCACAGATGTCAATTAGTGTCAATTATGTAATTTTAGTTCCGTTCTTCAATTTTATTGGAATGTAAAATTATATCGATATTGTATTTCCTCAAATTTCATCATTATTATATTTCTTCACAGTAAATTCTATCATTTTATACCTATTTAGATCAGTTTCTGAACAATATGCTAGTACAAAGGTTAGCTCATGATCACTTATGATCCTAAGCACCATGTAATGTTTTGGGACCCATTTTTAGGGTGTCGCAAAATTGGTATCAGAGCATAGAGTTCAAGTGTCCTAGGGTGTCTTTGAATTCGTGTCTAGTAGAGTTTTGCAGAATAGTACGTAGATATCTATACTTTTTTTTTAGGCTACAAGGCATTTAAGAAATGTCTCTACTTTTATACTCTACATCGTGTAGTAAAGTTATTCTCTCAAAAACTCCTATATATTTGTGTATTAACCTAAAATTCTCCATCTATGACTTTTCGGATAATATGAGTACTATATTCCAATTTCTCCTGTGATGATGCCCTCAGACTTACTATCAGTAACTTCAGAAGTCAAATAAGTGGCTTGAGAGGAACTCACTAGTGTGTTAGAATTTCCTCAAATTGAAATTTATGTCCTCATCCATATGAGTTGTTCATCTAAGACAGAGTAAGATATATATCCAGATTCCTCATTAACCCTTCAATACGAATAGTGCTTATGAGAGAAGATAGTGTGAACCTAGATTGTTAAATAGAATTTACATTTGAGAGATATTCCAATCTGGAGTGTTATGATTTATAAGTAGTAGAACTTTCTTTTTTAGCTAGAAGTATGGGTATAGAAGTGTAGTGGAAAGAAAGGTAGAGAAAGAGCGATTAGTTAAGGTGAATTATTGATTGCTTAAAGTAGATATGGAATTATTGATGGTACCTATTCTGTTAAAAAAGTATTGGTTCTTAATGAAAGAATTTGGTCGCTTAGTATTGTTAATTTAGGCTTCCCTTAAGACTGCAAAAAGGATTTTAGTTTAAACTAATAGAGCTATGAAAGTAACATAGGTGGATAGATGGGTAAATAGTCCCAATGTGTAGAAGGAGGAGGTGCTAAGTATTATAATAAGATATATCATGTGATCATTTGATCAATTGTTGTTATTATTAGGTTCTAGCATACTAGTGTTTCTTGATGCTATATTTTATAGCTTCCAAGTGAGAATAGTATGTGACGTTGGGTTGTAAATCATGTTTAGCCCTAGACGTTAAGTTTGAATAGTGGATGATCATCAAGGTGGAAGTAATGATTGCTCGGTTAGTGATGCTAGTTAAATGGGGTGATCTAGTAGGCTTGGATAGTATATGCAAGAGGTTAAGTCCATCTTATTCGTAATTAAGTATGATATTATACGTATGATGTAGAGGCATGCCTAAGGTGATATGGGGTTGCTTTATTTTCTACAGTTATTGCGTGTTGTGTACGGTTAGTAGTATCGTTGAGTTGCTAAGTAGAAGAAGGCTAGTTATATTGTATTTGATGTATGTAGTAGCTAAGTTAAGGTGTTATGGATAAATGATGTCGAGCCTTTTTCATATGATTTTGATTCTTATGGTTTAGGGAAAAATATAAGTTTAGAGATATGATATCAGTAGGCTGTGACAGAAGTAGTATGGTTCATTAAAGATTTAGGGATATCCATGTTAAGTTTTAAAATCTAAGTTTGAATTCTTGAAGATTGAGCAAATAGAAATAAGAGTTAAAGCTCTAGATGATGTGAGCTCAGGATATGGTGATACTTATGAAGATTCTAACTCGGTAAGTGTTCAAGTCATTATAAGATGACTATTGGGCTACAAAAAGATAGAGTTGTATCTCAGAAGAAAGTATTAGTAGTGGGTTTTACACTTTTAGGTGTAGTCTTTCAGAGAAAATTTATTATTGACGTGTATTATTGTATTCTAGACTCTATAGTGCGGTGAGTGTAGTTTAGTTTAGAGTTTAGTAAAGGGTTCCACAAACTTGGAATGATGACTTAAATCTAAGGGGGAGATGATATAAAAAGGAACCAATTCAGGCTTTCATATTCTAGTAGTGGTGCTAGTATGTTATAGAACATCAGAAAGAGAGGGTGAAGCCCAACCCATTCTTATTTTAGGATTTGTATTTCAGTTAACCCAATATCTACTCATGCATTATGTTTTAGCTCCATGATCATAGTTCATATTCATGCACATAATAGAGAAACATGTACTCTCCCAGTTCCTAATATGAGGAGTTCCAGTTCATTCAACAGTCGAAATCACATTCCATAAGTTATGAACTCTAAATTTAGGTCATGCAGCTCATGACTCATGTACTAATGCTTTATAGTATACTTAGTTCCAGTACTTATGCAACACTCTTAACAATCGATAAAATTCAGATCTATATCATGTCCATCCACAGATTAGATCTCCTTAATAAATCCATGTCAAGAATACTCTATTCCTCAGGCCTCAATAAAGTGTCAAGTTATGCTTAGTATATCTTTATGTTTCAAGACTGGTATCCTAACCTTTCAGTGACCTCCCCTTATATTAATATAGGGATGATGAAAAATTGTGTAGACGGGAAAGAGTAAATATGTTATGTGGGGAAAGATGGTTGTATGCTTGTTTTATGTAAGTCTATAAGTGAAGGAATATTTAGATGAAGCTTTTGTGTGTGACTTGGTTAGTTAAGAATATTTTATGTGTGTCTTCTTAAGAATAGTACATGGATGTTGTTATTGATAAAAGGATTAGAAAATATGAGAAAGATGCTTTTATGGGTGTTTGTTTGGAAGTGCATATGTGGTTATGAAAATAGGGTTGAATGTCATGTTGGTGTGTAAGTGGATGAATGCATTACGCATTAAATTCCTAGTAAGAGGTTGAATTTAGTTGTTAAAGTGATAGGAAGAATTATCCTAAAGGTGAGCAGTTATGACAATGCTTGGGGTACAAAATTCATAGTTCAGACTAGTATTATGGTGTTATGTGCAGTACCTTGTGATTTTGAGTTTGGCTTGACCGTGATGAGAGAATTTAGTTCAGTTTAGACTTTAGTAAATGGATTTATCAATTCCCATGTGAGAATTATAAGTTGAATCAAGTGAATATGTTATTCAAGCGGATACTATAGTTGAGGGAGTAATTGAGAAGTGTTGCAAAGTTTGAAAGTAAGAAGTTGCATTGCTTAAGGCCTAGTAATTCTATCCTAGCTTATGATTTATAGGTCTATGTTCCATGCTATAGAGTTGTAGCAATTTTGAAATTTCTTATTGAGATGTCTTGTTCAGATCATGCCCAGATTTCTTTGCTCCGTAATATTGTTCCTATTTGGGCATGAGCATTCAGTATGATCCAAACCATATAGCCTTCAATATATTTTACCAATCAAATAGATAAGCTCCTATAGATTTCCAACATTCCATCTAGTTGTACTACCCAAAGTTTCACAAGTAAGGTTATTACATGAGGTAAAATGTTCTCACTTGTGAAAATTATGAATTCAGCTCAGTCCAGCCATCAGGCATCTATCTCAAATTTAGATATTTAGTCATGATTCAATTCATAAGTGTTCAGCGAATGATCTTAGTTTTCCAAGTATTCTAGATCAGACTGTGTAATACCTATTATATGATCTTAGCCTCTTCGCATGATTTATGCTTGCTTAATTTATCACTTCACAGTTCTATATGTATGATTGAATCATCAACACTTCAAGAGAATTCTAAACTCTCAGCATGAATCAACTCCTTATAGCAAGTAAAGGCAAGTCAACTCAGAAATCAGTTTCATGATGAAGTTTTCTAAAGTTGTAGACTTAGTCATGTAAGTATGTTTTTGAATGTGCATATTAAGTATATAATCTCAGTTACCTTAGTTCAGAATTCTCAGTCCAATCAGTCTCATTTGAGGACAAATGTTCCCAAGGGGGAGATATTGTAATACCCCATACTTTTCTTAGTGCCGTTTAGCTCCTAGTGTGTTAAGGGTCAACTTTAAAAGTAAATAACTCTTGATACATGTAGACTTTATAGATCTAGACACACCAATGTGTATAAAATTGAATCATCTTTCCAATGATACCGATTTTTCCTTAATTTGATACTCAGTTGAGAAGTTATGGCAATTTTAGTGAAAATAATAGGGCATCGCAATAAGCATCGCGTCGTAGTGAGGGAAAAATTCATGCTTGTTCGATTTCCATTGGACACCGGGATTGACCCACGTCTCGGAGAAGTTCCAATTTCCATTCGTCTCTTTCCAGTAGCTCAATGCGATTTGCATGTATCGCGTCAAAAATTACCAATTTGACAGACACCGCATTGTGGTGGAATGCAAAATGGCACTCATCCATTTTCCAATGATGTGAAGAGATTTCACCGCGTCATGCAAGAGGCCAAAATGATAGTTGCCCATTTTCCAGTAAGCCACCGCTATAGTTGCGCATCGCGGTGATATGCCAAATCAGGATTTTCCAGTTTTGAGTTAAATTTTATAAAGGGCAATCTAGTCATTTCCCCATGCCCCAAATCATGTAAAACACATAATCTAGCCTATTCTAAGCATATTATGCATGTTTTTCATCAACTTTCTCTCAAAGAAACCCTAGAACATCAAACCTTAATCCCCAAGAAATCCAAATTCCACCATTTTTTCCAAGTTGACTCAAAATTAAGGATTCCCAATTTAAGAACTTCAACAATCAATATTCAAGAGCACAAATAGAAAAAGTTCAAGCTTCTTCATCTAGTCATCAATTAAGGTATTTGGGGTTTTTAACAAGGATAATTCTTTCATCCTTGTGCCCAAAACTAGTTTTTAATTATAAAGTTACATGATTTTGTATGATTACTCATGAGTTTCAAATTAGGGTTCATACTCAATATTATTATTTGTAAGATTATGAGATTTTAAGTTAATTAGATGTTAAACTACAAGGCTACTTTTGTATTTTCATGCTTATTGCAGAAATTTCTAGATTTAGACTTAAATTATCAATAATTTCACTACTTAGCATGAATTTTATGATGATTTGACATGAAATAGATTCATGGGTTATAGCCCTAGTTTGAATCTTATTACTTCAAGAAGATTATGCTTTTTAGCATTCCATGACTTGTTTTATTCAGATTTTGAACAGAGATTTGATCTTTTGACCTTAGCTTAGATATGGAATCCACTTTATAAATTTAGCTATAGTTTACAATAAACAGATTTACAAGAGGTTTTCATTGTAAACCATTATATTAGTTTTAAAAGTGGATTTCCTACAAAATAAACATACAAATTAAATGGAGTAGTATTTAGCACCAAGCAAAAAGTGCAGGTTTAGCATATCCTACTTGAACTACGAGCCAACATACGTACAAATTCATATTATTCCCATGTCTATATGGATGACAGTTACAGATGTGATTATTTAACTTAGGTTATTACTACTTGGAAAGAGTAGGACACATTTTCCCAATGTGAGGTTTTCCCATAAGAGAACTAGACGTTGGATACAATGATAGCTCACATAGTGTATGTCGGTTAGAAGAACCTCCCTACATAAAAGAGTAATCCTAATAGAAAAGAATAACAAAACAACTTTTAGAAACTAAAGGCTCATAATTTTATTTAGATATTGTTTTACATAATTCATTAGCCATGAAATTTTAGCTTTTAGTTTAAAGATGCAAAGGTGAGTCCTTTTACACTTAGCCTGCATGATTTGAAAATAGACTTAGCCCTAGTTCTACTTAGTCCACTAGCAGAAAGAGTAAAAGTATATCTTATAGAACTAATTTTTGTGGCTCACAAGATTTATACAGTATGCTTTATTATTCATAATTCATGATTCATGATTTTCATTTATCAGTTACTCCACCTAATGTGAGAAATTTATACTTAGCATGCATCTTCTTTACATGTTTATGTGAACTTTGAGATATTGTTTTACTTATGCATTCACCCCCACATGCTCAGTACATTCAAAAAGCACCGATACGCATATACGTCTATGTGCTACATTGTTTAATAATGTTGGTACCAGTTTAGTTGTAGTCCTTCTATCACGATTAGACAGTTGCAGATTCCAGCAAACAGATGATGAGTCCTCCTACTTTGGGGATTTCAGTTACATGTTATTTATGTACGCTAATTTCATACTCATATGTATTGGTTAGTAGTATTTTATGTCGCATCCCAGCTTCTTATAGTTAGTATAATAGAGGCTTTACAAATGTCAGTCATGTAATTTCAATTTTTCTTTTCAGTTTTATCATAATGTAAAATTATATCAGTATTGTATTTTCTCAATTTTCATCACGATTAGATTTCCACATAATAAACTCAATCAGTTTATACATATTTAAATCAGTTGCTTAACAGTATGATAGTACAAGGTTTATCTTGGGATTAGTTGTGGTCCTAAAAATCGTGTGATGTCTCGCAACCCATTTTTGGGGTGTTACCGCCCATTCAGGAAGATCCCCTGAATGAGCATGTTTCCCATGCAAAGTTTAGAGCTACTTTCACCATGTTATCCCACTCAGTAGCGGCTCAAAATAACCAGCAGGTTTCTATCCCAGCCAATCCAGTGGCTAATACCGCTACAACTAAAAATTGGGATTTCACTCGGATGAATCCTCCTTTGTTTTTGGGATCCAAGTCTGATAAGGATCCGTAGGAGTTTTTTGAAATAGTTAAAAAGGTGATTGATATTATGGGTGTCTCATCCAGTAATATTATAGAGTTGGCTACTTACCAGTTGTGGGATATTGGTCACACCTGGTATATGCAGTGAAAGATGGATAGAGGCATAGATGCAGGGCCTGTAGAGTATAAATATTTAGTTTAGCTCAGACATTAGTAGGTAGTGTTGTCAATGATCATGTGAATACCTTTACTAGCCTTAGAAAAAATGTAGTTCTAAAGTATAAGGTGTAGTTGAGGGAGTATTTGTGGAGTATGTCTAAGCTTCGAAACAACATTTGCATGGTCTAAGGCATAGCAATTCTATCCTAGCTTATATGTCATAGCCCTATGTTCCAGGTTATAGAATTCAAGTAATGTTGTGGATTCTTCTTTAGATATCTTATTCAAATCGTGCCCAAGATCCTCTGCTCGATAATGTTATTAGAACTTCTTAGAAAGAGCATTGAAGGAATGCTCCAGTTGAATGTAATTTTTTAGTACAAATTAGTTTGTAAAGCCAGCAATCTAGACTAGTAGAGTAAAATGCCAAGACTACACCCTGGATGCCACACGGTGCTTAGGACCATAAGTGATCCTAAGCTAACCCTTGTACTGGTATAACTCGTGAGTAACTAAATAAAATACATAAATCTGAATGAAATAAGCGAAAGATAAATCTTTTCTGAACATGATCAATACAAAACTATAATGAAATGATTACAACCCTGATTATACAAAACAAAAGTGGAATCAAATACATTAACTCTACTATCTGTTTATGAAGCCTCTACTAGTATTGACTGTAGTAGTTGGGACATGACCCCATCTATCCCGAATCAATATGACTAAATGAAGAAAATTAAAATACTACTCAAATTATGACTGACTCGAGCCTAGAATCAAAATGACTCATCACCTCTTGACTGGAAGGACCAAACTATCTAAATATGATGTGCGCGCTACAACTCGTACCTACATTATGAAATAATGTAGCACATAGACATATATAAGGATCAGTACTTTTGGAATGTATTAAGCATTTGGGGGTGAATGCATAAGTAAAAACAATAATTTAATAAGACAAACAAACTTTCAAAACTGCATGCTAAATGTGAGAGACTAACATTGGCTTGAATGATCAAAACTGACAAATCATAGATCATGAGTGATAAAGTATAAAAGAAATTCTTTTGAGCCATCACACTTAGTTCTAATAAAAATATACTCTGATTTTGTTCTTTAAATCATGCAGGCTAAGTGAAAAGGGCTCACCTTTATCAATCTTAAAACTTAAAGCTGAAATCTGATAACTGAAGTATTAGGTAAGACAACAACGGAGTAAATTTGTGATCCTTTACGCTTAGTTTTCTCAAAACTATTCTGACATTGTTTTAGGATTTTGGGACTTTAGGAGGTTCTTCTAACTAACATAAACAATGTGAGTCATCATGGAGTCCAACGTCTTGTTCTACGAAGGGGAAAACCTCACGTTGGGGAGAGGTGTTATACTCATGCCAAGGAGTAAAACCTTCTCTTAAGTGATGATGATAGGCGGATTTACA
The DNA here is from genome assembly GCA_030864225.1 of Capsicum baccatum var. pendulum. NCBI lineage: Eukaryota > Viridiplantae > Streptophyta > Magnoliopsida > Solanales > Solanaceae > Capsicum > Capsicum baccatum. Next base: position 47,330,259 of record CM061554.1, read on the forward strand.
CGCCTATATCAATATATTTTGCCCATATTTTAGCCTAGTTTTGAGAACTAATTATCTATTTCATGCACTTTTAGTCCTTTTTCCTGTAAATGAGCTAACAAACATGATTAGGAAAGTTTCAGGCATAAATGATGCAAAATACAGCATTTTACGGCTTACTTGACGCAAAAGAAAGCTCACAAACGAAGTAGAAGGGAGCTGGACGCCTAAGGACCAAATCTGCTGGTTGGAAAATCTGTCCCGGGCTAAAACAGCATTTTTGAAGACTTTGGGGACTTACAGACACAAAGCTGGATTTTTACAAAGATACATTAACCAAGTACAATTAGGTTATGTATTTCACTATTCTATTTGGATTATGATATTGGAACCTTACCCTAGTACATTTGGGTCAAGGATTTCATTAGTATATTAGGATTTGATTATTTATTTCATTAGCTTAGTAGGAGTAGGATAGGAGTATTATAAATACCCTATCATGTTAGAAATTTTTATTCATTCTTCACTTAATTCAACAATTAATTTTCTTCCATCCCTCTCATCTTCCACCACAAACACTTCTAATCTACTCTTCTATTCTTAAATTCCACAACAAGAGAATCGTTACTTGCTAGGGAATCACCAAAACCACACGCCTATCACCTACTTCTCACGCCATCAACCATGCAAATCGTGATATCCTTCGCATTAATGGGTAACTAAACCTCTTAGTTGGGGTTATGGAAGCCGAATGAGTTACTATCTATAGCTGTGAGTTTGTGAGTTCAAGACAAGTATATTGCTTATATCATTATTCTCTTCATCTTAATCTACATTCTTTGCGGTTGCAAATGCAAGAATACGCCAGTCTAACATTTAACTTGTTCGCGAGAAAGGTTATTTGTCTGGAAAAGAGATAATGTCAAGGTAGTAGGACACCCTTTCCTATTAAAAAGCTAGTGCCGTAACTGGACTAACCTCTTGGAGAATTCATACCGTTAGCTACGCTTTAAGATCGCGAGATTTAAAGTGAAATAGTCCTTGTTTAGGTCGCGAGACGCTTGGATTTACCATCGACTACAATTCTCTATAAGCAATTGCATGTCCAGACTCTACACACTCATAGCCGATAGAGACGTACACCTCAGAAGGTGGACATAACCCAAACTCTTCAATTCTCATTGTTTACAACCTACGTAACAATCTTTCTCTTTTACTTTGCTATTTTCAGCTTTTATTTCATTACTTTGGTTACTTATTACAATCCCCCCTTCTTACGAGACTTGCACCAAAAGTCTACTAATTTTGCTTACTTGTTGACCAAGCTATTCCCTGTGGGATCGACACCCAACCCAAGTTGGGTTCTATATTTGCTAACGACCGCTTTACACTCCCACGAGAGCTGTAGATTGAGCGTTATCAAAAATTGGCTCCGTTGCCGAGGAATACGAGTGTCAATCATGTTCGTGATAATTACTAGACCCTTTGGTCAAAGATTCTCGTACTTTTACTTTTAGTTTTTGTTTTTGTTTATTGCAGGTTTTTCTTTTAGTGCATGCCCCATACTAGAAGTTCTGGTCAACCGTTATTACCAATCAATTCGGAACCACAACGAATTAGAAGAATGGAAGCACAAGCTAAAATCGACAGGATGGCTGCTCAACACGAGCAAGCAAGATTAGCTGCTCTTACCGCTGCTCAAGTCCAACAACAAAACATTTATAATCCTGGGCGAGCAACAAATCCTGACGATGAAGATTTAGGTGATGACGAGTTACTAAACCCTAGGCGTGATGCTGAAATTATAACACCTGCCAATCGAAAAGGTCGACAAGATCGGTATAGGTATGACCGCCAACCTTTGCAACCAGCTTTCGACGATGATGATGATGATCTTGATGGTGCCGGAGCCACTGGAGCTATAATTCCACCACCATTAGCGCCCGGAGCCAAATTCAACATCACTAGCACCATGATTCAGTTATTGCAACTCAAGGGGGTATTTGGTGGACTAGCAGGCGATGATTCGAATATGCATCTTATCAACTTTATTTCTACATGCAAGTCTTTTGACAATCCTGGTGCTGGTCAGAATGCTATTCGATTACGTCTATTTCCATTATCTCTGTTTGGGGAGGCAACACTATGGTTGAATGGGCTGACTCCTGATTCAATTACGAATTGGAGGCAATTGAGATATTCTTTCCGCCATCCAAAAGGGCTCAATTGAGAGATGAAATCAGCAACTTTCGTCAGCTTCCCTCTGAAGCACTTCATGAAACATGGGAGAGGTTCAAGACAAAGCTAGCGAGATGCCCAAACCATCACATGACTAATGTTCACCTCATGGAGATCTTGTATAGAGCCTTGAATTCAGTAACTAAACCAGTGGTGGACAAAGCAGCTGGAGGTTCTTTTATGGACCTTACCTTTGGTCAAGCAAGCAATGTGCTAGATCGCATGACAAAGCAAAGTAGAGCTTGGCATACCAGGGATTCTGAGGTAGCAAGCCCCACTTTATCTATTGGCATTTCTGCAGACCAAAGAAGAAGAGAAAAAGAACGTGAGCAAGATATGGCGCACATGAAAACACAATTGGATCTACTAACAAAGCACTTATTATCAGGGAAAACCAAAAAAGTGAAAGTTGTGGCGCTGAAAGGAAGAGACGAATCTGATTCGGAAGAGGAGGCCAACTACTTGAACAATCAGGGGGGTTTCCGTGGGAATGCCCAAGGAAACCAAGGTCGGAACTATTATGATAAATCTGGAAGCAAAGACCAAGGTAGTTGTAAGAAAAATAATGAAAAGAGTGATTTGTACGTTCCCCCTGGTAGACGTGATACCACCACATCTAATTCTATGGAAGACATGATGGCTAAGTTATTGAAAGGAGTGGAAGCAAAGAGCGCAGGAGTGAAGGAGGTAATTGACGATTTGGCCTCCATGAAGCAATTAGTTGATTCTCATTCCACTTCTATCAAGTAAATAGAGCAGCAATTGAGCCAACTTTCAGCAGCATTCAATCAAAGAAAGGCTGGCACCTTACCGAGCGATACTGTGCAAAACCCAAGGAATGATGGGTCATGCATGGCCATCACTACCAGAAGTGGTAAAGTTCTGGAAACTTCAGCAAAAGGCAAGCAAGTGGTTGACGTAGCACCAGACATTGACGCCACACCTAGTGACGTTACAAGAGAAGAAGCCGCAACAACTACTTCAAACGTCAAGGATGTTTTACCTAGTGACGTGCAGCCTGAAAAAAATGATAAATGGAAGCAAGAGGAGAAGAAATCCATGGAGAGAACACTTCCATACCCACCACCACCTTTTCCACAAAGATTGAAGAAGGTGGCCGATGACACTAAGTTCAGGAAATTTATGACTATGTTGAACCAGCTGACCATTAATGTCCCATTGGTAGAGTCACTTGAACAAATGCCTGGGTATCCGAAGTTTAAGAAAGATCTTTTGACTAAGAAGAGGGAAGCATGTTATGAGCTGAAAGATGATGTGCATCATTGTAGTGCAATTGCTACCCGATCGATAGTTCAGAAGAAGGCCGACCCCAGAGCTTTCACGATTCCTTGCACCGTCGGATCTTTGGACTTTGCTAAAGCATTGTGTGACTTAGGAGCCAGCATCAACTTGATTCCATTATCGATCTACAAGAAGTTGGGGTTAGGAGATCCTACACCAACTAATATGAGGCTTGTTATGGCGGATAGGTCGGTAAAACGACCGGTTGGTATTCTATGCGATGTCTTGGTGAAGGTATATTCATTCATATTTCTAGCAGACTTTGTCATCTTGGATTGTGAAGCAGATTCAGAGGTTCCCATAATCTTGGGACGCCCTTTCCTTGCTACGGGAAGTGTGCTCATAGATTTGAGAGCTAATGAACACTCATTCCGAATAAATGACGAAGTGGTTCATTTTGACGTTTGCAAATCAATGAAGAAACCCAAAGATCTGAGTGTATTTTCTGTGGCTGATGTTGTCGTTGATGACGAGGAAGAACGACTTGAAGAAGAACAAATTCTTGATGATCCTTTGGAGGTTTCGCTCATGAAAAGAGAGAATGAGGATGCTGAAATTTCTGAAGAAGCTATTTGTGCTCTATCGGGATTAGGAACATATCGTTATACACTCAAGAAGCTGGATCTTGATCTCAAGAATCGACCCACACCACCAGCTAAGCCATCTATTGAAGAGCCACCCATGTTAGAATTGAAGGAGCTGCCAAGCCATTTGAAGTACGCATTCTTAGGAAGCGGAAATACTCTTCCAGTCATAGTGGCAGCCGATTTGGGTGAGCAACAAGTTGCAGCTCTTATTGCAACCCTACGCAAGTATATTAGAGCCATTGGATGGACCATTGCGGATATTATTGGTATACCACCTGGGATTTGCACTCATAAAATTCAGCTTCAAGAAAAGTGCACACCCACCATTGAACATCAAAGACGTCTAAACCCACCAATGCAAGAAGTGGTGAAGAAGGAGATTATCAAGTGGTTAGATGCAGGAGTCGTGTATCCTATTTCGGATAGTACATGGGTAAGCCTAGTACAATGTGTTCCCAAGAAAGGAGGCATGACCGTGGTCGCGAATGCAAAGAATGAACTTATTCCACTCAGGCCCGTTACTGGATGGAGAGTATGCATGGACTACCGCAAGCTGAATTCTTGGACACTCAAGGATCACTTCCCCATGCCATTTATGGACCAAATGCTAGATCGATTAGCGGGGAAAGGATGGTTTTGCTTCTTGGATGGTTATTCAGGTTATAATCAGATTTGTATTGCTCCCGAAGACCAAGAGAAGACAACGTTCACATGCCCATATGGTACGTTTGCCTTCAAACGCATGCCATTCGGGTTATGTAACGTACCAGCCACCTTTCAACGTTGTATGATATCTATTTTCTCTAATATGGTAGAAGACACTTTGGAGGTATTTATGGATGACTTTTCAGTTGTTGGTGAGTCCTTTGAAGCATGTTTGGCGAACTTGAGCATGGCATTACAAAGATGTGTAGAGTTCAACCTTGTGCTGAATTGGGAGAAGTGCCACTTCATGGTAAAAGAAGGAATCGTTCTTGGGCACAAGATCTCCGAAAGAGGAATAGAGGTTGATCGCGCAAAAATAGAGGTAATCGAGAAGCTACCACCTCCAATTTCGGTGAAGGGAGTTCGTAGTTTTCTTGGCCATGCTGGATTTTATCGTAGATTCATCAAATACTTCTCCAAAATTTCTAGTCCATTGTGCAAACTACTGGAGAAAGATGCGAAGTTTGACTTTAATGAAGATTGCTTAAAGGCATTCGAATTCCTTAAAGGAAAACTCATTGAAGCCCCTATCATGGTAGCACCAGATTGGACGCTCCCGTTCGAAGTAATGTGTGATGCTAGTGGTGTAGCCATTGGTGCTGTTCTTGGACAAAGAAAGGAGAAACTATTTCATCCTATCTACTATGCGAGTAAGGTCCTAAATGAAGCCCAAAGGAACTACACTATTACTGAACAAGAGCTCCTAGCGGTTGTATATGCGTTTGAGAAGTTTCGTGCCTATCTATTGGGTACTAAGGTGATCGTTCATACAGACCATGCAGCTCTTAGGTATCTAATGACGAAGAAAGATGCAAAACCAAGGCTGATTCGATGGGTATTGCTGCTGCAAGAGTTTGATTTCGAAGTCAAAGATAGAAGAGGTTGCGAGAACCAAGTGGCTGATCACCTATCTAGACTTAAGAATGAGTATGTGGCGCAACCAGAAAATCAGATTGATGATGCATTCCCTGACGAGGAGATATTAGCAACAACAATGGAGAATTTACCATGGTATGCCGACTTTGCAAATTTCGTGGTGAGTAATGTGTTACCTTCCAATTTATCTTACCACCAAAGAAGGAAGTTTATGCATGACGTTCAGCACTACTATTGGGATGAGCCTTATTTGTTTCGAAGATGCGCGGATGGTATCATTCGACGATGTATATCCCATGAAGAAGTGCCTACTATATTGGAAGCATGCCACACTTCACAAGTTGGAGGACATCATACAGGGAATCGAACGGCAAGGAAAGTCTTGCAAAGTGGTTATTATTGGCCTACAATATTCAGAGATGCGCACGACTATGTGAGAAGGTGTGACCAATGCCAACGTCAAGGTGCTATTTCAAAACACCATGAAATGCCCATGTCCAAAATTCTGGAGGTAGAACTCTTTGATGTGTGGTGTATTGATTTCATGGGACCATTCGTGAATTCGTTTGGAATGAAGTACATCTTGGTTGTTGTGGATTATGTGTCAAAATGGGTTGAAGCTATAGCATTGGCCGACAACGAAGGAAAGCGTGTTGTAGCGTTTTTAAAGAAGAATATCTTCTCTCGCTTTGGAGTACCTCGTACTATCATAAGTGATGGAGGATCTCACTTTTGCAATAAGCTATTCAAATCTGTATTGGCCAAGTATGGAGTCAAGCAACACAAGGTAGCTACGCCTTATCATCCCCAAACCAGTGGACAAGTTGAGGTTTCCAACCGCAAGATCAAGCAAATCCTTGCCAAGACAGTTAATGCGAATAGGAAGGACTGGTCTCAAAAGCTAGATGATTCACTATGGGCGTATAGGACTGCATTCAAGACACCCATTGGCATGTCACCTTATCAGCTAGTTTATGGGAAGGCTTGTCATCTACCCATCGAGCTTGAATACAAGTCATTGTGGGCATTGAAGCACTTGAATCTGAATTGGGATGATGTGAAGAAACTGAGGTTGGAGCAGCTGAACGAACTAGATGAATTTCGTCTCCATGCATATGAAAGATCAGATTTATACAAGGAGCGGATGAAGAAGTATCATGATCAGCGGATTGTTTGACGAAACTTCCAAAAAGGTAACATGGTACTACTCTTTAACTCCAGACTCAAGCTCTTCCCAGGTAAGTTAAAATCAAAGTGGTCTGGTCCATTTAAAGTCATCCAAGTCTACTCGTCTGGAGTAGTCGAATTGGAAGACAATGATGGTGTTGTCTTCAAAGTGAATGGCTAACGTGTTAAGCCATATATCGGTCCTCTTGACTCGATGAATGACATGGCCATCACTTATCTCGACGAAGTCTAAGTACTCGAGATTACTACGTCGAGCCACGACAATAAATAAGGCGCTAGATGGGAGGCAACCCATCGTTTTATTGTTTTATTGTTTTGTCGTTTTATCATTTTATCGTTTCGTCGTTTTAGTATTTTTTTTTTCTTTTTGATAAATGAAAATCCAAAAATAATAGTCGTGCCACGACCAAAACTAAAGCGCTTGGTGGGAGGCAACCCATCGTACTAATCGTTTTCATTTTGAGCAAATATAGGTGCAAGAAGTGTGCGACGAAGAGATTGATCTCAATCGACGATTTGGACGCATTGTATGGTAAAATCGGTAAGATAGGAATGGTGATGCATAAGGCTATGAATTGAGCCTTTCTCACGTCAAAATAGGCTTCGAGGAAGGCTAGGCCTTGGTAAAAATAGGCCACGAACGATGCACAACCTATTCTATAGCCTAAGGACTCGGAATCTAGTGTGCTATACACTATGCGCCGCCTATTCCTAGGTATGCTTTTGACTATGCGCCGCCTATGCTATGACATTTGGTCTCAGTATCTCATGTGCCATAGACTATGCGGCGCATATGTCTACAAATGCCATAGACTATGCGGCGCATATGTCCCATTATGCCTTAGACAATGCGCCGCATATGTCATTGATATGCCGAGTGATATGCGCCGCATATGTGGTGTTTTTGTCCCCAAATCCGATTGTAAATGGGTCATAACCCGACCCATACTCTTCCTATATAAAGGGGACTTCGTTTTATGACACAACCACATTAGAAACAACCCTAAAGGCGCCGCACAACCCTCCAAATCTTCTCAAAATTTTCTTCTTTTGCTCTTCCAATTAACAACAACTTCTCCACACGCTTCAAGCAAGTAAGTACTCTCTTATTCTTCATCTATTTATCGTAAGTACTATGTTGCTATTCTTATTATAAATTTCTAAATCATGTGAGATTGGTGGTGATGTTCATGTGTTTGGATTGTTGTTGCAAAATCATGTGAGTGAACATATACGTAGGGAATTCTTGACTTGTTTCCGACTTGAATTTTGTTTCAAAAGCATTGTTATGATATTTTCTGAATATATATGGCTATGAATACTGCTTAAGAGTGTTGTTTGTATGCTTACATAATAGACTATCCCGGCCATCGGGATAAGATTATAGTGCCTATCGACTTAGGAGGTTGTGCTTGTTGTAAGAATAACGATTCCATGAGATAACCCCTATGTCGTGGTGATGCTATATCTACCATGAAAGTAGTCCAATGGCTGCAATTAAGTGATACAATGCTGATTTTCTTGTCGGAACACAATCCTAAAACGTATGTCGACGAAATCTGAGTAAATCGACTACGTTCACCTCACTGATTTGTACAACAAAACTAAGTGTGGGGTGGTACCCCTAGTGCTTGCATATAGATTGTATCAAGTGAGATTGTGCTGCAACTAACATTATTTCTAGTCTCAGGTACAATGGCACCTAAAGCGAGGCAAGGCAAGGAGAAGGCTACCACGTCCCAAAAGGGCAAAAAGAGAAGTCGAAAAGACCAAGGAGAATCATCCTCAGCACACCTACCACGCAGAATGTTCGGAATAAAATGGGTTCTTGAGGAAGAAGCCAAAGCATGGTACAGCAGCAACAAAGAAAGGAAATATGTGCATGTCGACTTGATCCACAAGGAGACCTTAGCAAAGAAGGAGCCGCGCATATTGGCAAAAATAATGGCTTTGAAGCTGGATTTCATCTTCCGCGACATGGGAGAGTGCAATCTTGACTTAACAAGAAAGTTTTACGCCAACTGTTCGCCGAATACAACAGGCAATGAAGTCAAAATTCGGGGCCAAGTGTTACAGCTCACCGCGGATTGGATCAACTCTTTTCTTGGCTTACCTTCGGTCGACACAGCACCATTCAAAGAACTGTCCAGCAGGCCTCCTTATAGAGCGATACGACACACGCTTTGTAGAAGTAGATCAATGGCAAGGTGGGGCAGACATAAAGAAACAGGTCGACACAACACTTTCCCCTATGCTCCACTAAATAGGGAAGCAAGAATTTGGATGCGTATTGTCAACTCATGTCTTATCCCTGGGACTCAATACACCAAGATATCGATAGATAGAGTGTGTTTGGTCTATGCTTTGATGACAAATGTCCCTATCAACTTTGGGGCAATAATTCGATCTACCATGAGGAAGGCCAGACTCCACAAAAGGTCCCATTTCACATTTGGCAATTTATTGACAGCAATGTTGCGGAAGGAGGAAATCGAAGAGGAACCAGCTGACCACAAACTCCCACATAACCCAAAGAAGGTTGACCTCACCAAGGTCAAAGATGCTGAAACAACTCATGGAGTCAACCTCACTACTGCGGAGAGACATACTTGTGACGAGAGTTTCTTCCGTCATCTCTATGGCATGACACGATTTACTATGATGAGTGGTGGGCGTATTCCAACTGCTGAAGAGCTCCAAAAGCTGGACCACGACTACCCAATGAACATGCATGCCCGAGAGATGTGTGGAGTGGGCGTATATTTTGAGGAACCTCTAGACGATGATGTGCCGACTGATGATGATAGACGCTTGCCTGATTCTGATGATGAGGAGAACTCTGACGATGACTCTTATGATGATTCAGACGAAGGGGGTATGACCCCCGACATTGATGAAGGGTCCGCCTAACCAGGTTCTTCAAATTTATTTTCCACTGAGGGCAGTGTCCCGTCTAAGTATGGGGTGGCAGAATCGCATGCTATACTTCTTTGTTTGCACCTATGTTTGTATGTTTGTTTGTTTACTTTGTTTTTTTGAGTCCATTTTTTTTGTTGTTTTTTTTCGTTTGACGTTTTTTTTAGTTTTTTTTAGGAGTCAAATTTTTCTAGCTTCGCATGAAATTATTTTGATAGGCAGCATGAGATTATAACAAGAGTATGTGATACAATTGTGACTATTGAGACGTTTAGGCTCTAGTTGTGACTCATTATGTGATATTGTGTGATTCAATTCCTTCAATTGCTGGGTCGAGAGTCTATATTACTTCCAATCAAGTCGACCATGTGCCTTGTGTGTGTGAGATAATAGTATATTCTATGTTTGTGGCTGATGCTAGAACTTGCCTGGTATGTATGCAAAGCGAAAATAAGGAGTGTAAGTTAGAATATGATTTAGGCATTTCTTTGGCAACCTATATTTGTTTACCTTCAGTTTAACCTACCCATGGACATCATCCTAGTTAAACCCTTTTGAGCCTTTAGCCTATTTCTTTGACAACCTTGTATGTAAGCCTAATCCATTTCTTTCAAGACCATAATTTGATCCAAAATCCTGAGTGCTTTAAAGTGAAAAGGTCATGTGACAACATAAGAGGAAATTGGGTGAGTATAATGCTTTAAATTGTAATGTTGCTTGAATGTGCTATGAAAAAGAAAGTGCTATCATAAGAGGTATGTTGTGAAAAGAAAACGGAAAAGAAAGCCAAAACGTAAGTAGTGCTTGAAATTGAAAAACAAAATAGGAGAACAAGGTTGGTAGAATAAAAGAGTGAAGAAAGGTTGAAAGAAAAAAGTGTCATTGATACAATGTGATGTATTAAAGCGCTTAGGAACCTAGTCACTATTCTTGGCCAAAATAGTCCTACCCGTCCCTTAGCCTACATTACAACCATCAAAAGACCTACTTGATCCTAATCTTAACATTCCGACATTTAGTAGAGTACTATATTAAAGGCAAGCCTATGGTCATTAGTTACTACATATGAATTCTTTGTGAGAGTGAGAGCAAGGACACTTTGATACCCATGTTTGAAAAATATGCTATATTTGTGCGTGATTATGGGTACTAAATGGTGAGACACACATGGTTGATAAGTTTGGATAGTTGTATATGATTCTATGCACTTGAACGTTTGCATGTGAGTTGATCACCATCACGAGTCTATGCTCGAGAGTAAATGGTTTCTATTTATAATCGGAAAGCTACTCTTGGTTGATAATCGTTGTGCTTGTCTTGATAAATGTTTTGTGTTGCTGCTGTAAAAACCTTAAGTCGATGCTTAGAAGGACATGATATGTTGTTCGAGGACGAACAAAGTTCTAAGTGTGGGGTGTTGATGATAGGCGGATTTACACGCTTATATCAATATATTTTGCCCATATTTTAGCCTAGTTTTGAGAACTAATTATCTATTTCATGCACTTTTAGTCCTTTTTCCTGTAAATGTGCTAACAAACATGATTAGGAAAGTTTCAGGCATAAATGATGCAAAATACAGCATTTTACGGCTTACTTGACGCAAAAGAAAGCTCACAAACGAAGTAGAAGGGAGCTGGACGCCTAAGGACCAAATCTGCTGCATGGAAAATCTGTCCCGGGCTAAAACAGCATTTCTGAAGACTTTGGGGACTTACAGACACAAAGCTGGATTTTTACAAAGATACATTAACCTAGTACAATTAGGTTATGTATTTCACTATTCTATTTGGATTATGATATTGTAACCTTACCTTAGTACATTTGGGTCAAGGATTTCATTAGTATATTAGGATTTGGTTATTTATTTCATTAGCTTAGTAGGAGTAGGATAGGAGTATTATAAATACCCTATCATGTTAGAGATTTTTATTCATTCTTCACTTAATTCAACAATTAATTTTCTTCCATCCCTCTCATCTTCCACCACAAACACTTCTAATCTACTCTTCTATTCTTAAATTCCACAACAAGAGAATCGTTACTTGCTAGGGAATCACCAAAACCACACTCCTATCACCTACTTCTCACGCCATCAGCCATGCAAATCGTGATATCCTTTGCATTAATGGGTAACTAAACCTCTTAGTTGGGGTTATGGAAGCCGAATGAGTTACTATCTATAGCTGTGAGTTTGTGAGTTCAAGACAAGTATATTGCTTATATCATTATTCTCTTCATCTTAATCTGCATTCTTTGCGGTTGCAAACGCAAGAATACGCCAGTCTAACATTTAACTTGTTTGCGAGAAAGGTTATTTGTCTGGAAAAGAGATAATGTCAAGGTAGTAGGACACCCTTTCCTATTAAAAAGCTAGTGCCGTAACTGGACTAAACTCTTGGAGAATTCGTACCGTTAGCTACGCTTTAAGCTCGCGAGAGTTAAAGTGAAATAGTCCTTGTTTAGGTCGCGAGACGCTTGGATTTACCATCGACTACAATTCTCTATAAGCAATTGCATGTCCAGACTCTACACACTCATAGCCGATAGAGACGTACACCTCAGAAGGTGGACATAACCCCAACGCTTCAATTCTCATTGTTTACAACCTACGTAACAATCTTTCTCTTTTACTTTGCTATTTTCAGCTTTTATTTCATTACTTTGGTTACTTATTACAATCCCCCCTTCTTACGAGACTTGCACCAAAAGTCTATTAATTTTGCTTACTTGTTGACCAAGCTATTCCCTGTGGGATCGACACCCAACCCAGGTTGGGTTCTATATTTGCTAACGACCGCTTTACACTCCCACGAGAGCTGTAGATTGAGCGTTATCAAGTGATCACTGACTTAGACCACTATTGGCACTTAATATTAATCCTACTGTTGCACGTAGTTTTGGGGCATGAGACCTTGGAAACATACCTAACTCAGTGCTAAATACTACTCCCATTCTTTTGTTCAGACTTTAGGAAATCCACCTTAAAATAGCGCAAGGGTTTATAATGAAAATAAATTATTCTTCTTTCTTTTAATCATCACCTATATGAACAATGTGGATTCCTTATCTTATATTAGGATCGAAAGATCAATTCTTTCTTAAGTCTTTGTAAACAATCATCAAAGATGCTTAAAATCATAATCTTGTTGAAATATCAATACTCAATCTTACGTCTTAAAACCCATGCTTTAAGCTCATGAAAATTCATAGCAAAACATCATGCTCAATATATTTCTTGAAATACTTCAACAATATCAAGATAATGAAATTAAAATCACAATATCATGCTTAGACTCAGTTGGAAATCTGTAATCAATGTCTCAAATCAGGCTCATAGTGTTCAAATCATAAAATAGGATTCTTTAAATCTAGACAAATATTAATTTTCATACTTCAATCACTTTATAAATCCAAAACTCAAAACAAGATACTTTGGGTATGAACCCTAATTTCAATTCATGTAATTTCATCTTTAAAAACTAGTTTTGGGCACAAGTATTAAAGGAGTATCTCGTTCATAACATCACATACCTTATTTAATTAATTGAATGTAAAAGCTTGAAATTTGAATCTCTAATGGTGTTCTTGAAGTTATTGAATTAGGAAGCTTGGGTTCTTACTTTTCTTGAAGAAAATTTGATGAATTTCTTGATGTTCTTGAGGGGGCTATGGTTTTCTTGGAGAGAAAAGGATGAATAATAATGTATCTAATGATTTGGGGGGCTGAAATTATGTGTTATAGATGGTTTTGGGTGAAGAAAATTGACCAAAGTAACCCTAGATCCTTTAGGAACTAAAGCAGCATGTGAAATAGCTCTATATCTCATTTTCTATCACATTGGGGACAGCAACGCGTCACGCCGGCTTACTGTCTCTCACCAAAAATACCTTAACTTTTTACTCGGGTATCGGATCAAGGTGAAATTGGTATTGCTGGAAAGATAAATCAATTTCCTACAATATAGTGGGTCTTTAGGATAAAAATTCTATCTATGTAAAAAGTTATACACATTCAAAGTCAACCCTAATAGAATAAAATGCAAATATTTAGCCGAATTAAAAGCTCTTAGCTCAACTTCACTCTAAGTGCTTCCTAAGAACATCTTCACCTCGAGATCACTTCACACAATAGGATAATGATCATGAAACTTATATCCATATGGTAATCATTTAGATTAGATCTTACACGTATAGGAACGATGGTTAGAATTCTTGCATAAAAATATGGGGTGTTACATTATCTCACCCTTAGGCATGATCTGAACAAGACATCAGACTAAGATATCTTAATTGTTGATCTGTACAAGACATCAGTACTTATGAAATGAATCATGACTAAATATCTGAATTTTTGATATGATGTATGGAATGAACTGAATTACCTCATGGAATGGCCTTACTCATGAAACTTTGGATAGTAAGACTAGATGGAAAGTTTGAATCTATAGCAGCTTATGTGATTGATTGCTAAAATGGGTGGAAGGATATATGGGCAGGACCATACTGATTGTTAATACTCAAATAGAGTATATTTTCAACACTCTTCTACAAAATTCTACTAATTTTAAAGAGCAAATAGTTTTGGGCATGATCTGAACAAGACATCAGACTAAGAAATCACAGCATTGACACCACTCTATAGCATGGAATATGGACATATAGATTATAATCTAGGAGAGAATTACTTGGCCTTCGGCAATGCAACTTCTTACTTTCAAGCTTAGCAACACTTCTTGAATACTCCCTCAACTGTACTATTCCTCATAAATTCCATACTCATTTGATTCAACTTATAACTCTCACATGGGCATTGATAAATCTATCTACTAAGGTCTAAACAAAACAAAATCCTCTTACCATGATCAAGTCAAACTCAAAATCACAAGATACAATATGCTACACCATAATATGAGTCTAAACCACATGATTCAATCTTCTATGTCTCATCCAGAGCTCACACCCTAAGCATAATGTGCCTTACTACTTCAATGACTAACTCTTAACTCTTACTATGGATTCCCTAGCATAGATCGTATTCCTCCACTTACATCCCAACATGACATTCAAGCCTATCTTTATAACAACATATGTACTTCAAGTCAAACAACCATAAAGGAATACTTCACATATTCTCCAAACCTCTATCAATAACAACTTTCTTGCAGTACTCTTAAGAACATACACACTAATTTTTAACTAATCATGACATGTATCAAAGACTTGGCCTCAATCTTACTTCATACTTTAGCCTTAGATAGAAAAAAATAAGTAACCTTTCTTAATGAGGGTCATCAACTCCCTTGCATCTAAACCATTGCTTATCCATTATTATCACCACTATCTTAACATAGGAAGAGGTCACTGAAGGTCTAACATATAAGGACCTAATGCACGAAAGAATACTATACATAACTCTGACACTTAACTGAGGCCTGAAGAATAGAATGTCAAAAGCATGGATTTATTAAAGAGATCTAAACTGAGGACATACATGATATAAACTGGATTTCACTAGGATCATGAATTTCTGAGAAGTGATCATACTAAAAAATATGAGTCCATACTTATCATAAGCTATTCAACATAAGACTATAGTTCATAGATTTATGAGGGATAACTTAAATCATAAAGTGAAGTTGTTACTTTCTTGCTAGAAGTTGAGAAAGGACTTGAGTATGCATGAAGTGTATAAGCATTGGCCTTTGGCATGGATCGATCACGTAAGACATGGATTTGGTGTGGCAATGATTGAAATCCAAGGAATACTCTAGAGTAAGAAGGGATCACTATCTCATCACAACTCTTATTGATATGTATTACAATATAATTATCAAACTTGATTTGGTTATGCACTCTACTATCTCCCCCTTAGGTCAAAGCTGATATTCTAAGCTTATGGGTCTACTCCATATCCTTGAGACTGAGCCATAATTTCATCATTCTAATGTCTACATTTAAATGCTAAACTCACAAGAATAAACTATACTTTGAACTTACTGACTTCATTCTTGAACAACCCTTTCATATACCATCTTTAACTTTCTAGCTTCAATAATCATCATCAAAGATAGACTATCATTTCCAAGATATCTACCTCACTAAACACATAATCATAGCCTACCAAGATTATACTTCTATACTTATATATTTTCCCAAATCATAAGAATCAAATCATACTTAAAAGACTCAACACTATCTATCCAAAGCTCTACAACCTAGCTATTAACAACACCATATACTATATAACTAGCCTTCTTCACTTAATAATTCAAGGGTACTTGTAAGACCCCACAATATTCTAAGCTTAACTCAAGCCTTTCATCTTGATAAGGAGTCTCATACTTAGAAATTGCATCTAAGTGTTTACACTTAGAATTTTTAGCCTCATAAGTTAGTGATCCAATTTTATAACCCTGAAGACCTTAAAGTGTTGGTTTTTAGGTTGATTCATGATCAGGTATATCAGTAGGTATTCTCAGACAAGTTTTAAATTTTTTAAACATCAGTTGAATCACGTTTAGAAGTCCTTTCAATGGATCAACATGATCTCGATGCACTACATCACCTATAGCATTGATAAATGTTTTTTCCAGCTCTTAGTGTCAATTACCAGTGAGGAAGTACAGACTCGGCATGGTACTTGGGCCATAGTGTTGATCCCATTGATACAGAGCGCCAGGCTGCATATTACTAGACCCATTTTTAGTCATTAAAACACCGGACCATAAGGGTATTTGGGTAATTTTCCCACCCCTATTCATCCCAAAAATAGAAAATTAATCACGCCTACGACAAAAATATTCTTTATTTCTCCCAAATTACTTAGGAACAAAACCCTAGGATATCTAATTTCAATTCAAGCTTTAAGAAATTCACTATCAGCCTTCATTACTCAAAGTACCAAGGTATGTGAAATGTTCATCCAAGGGTTTCCTTCCACCCTTGGAGTTCAAGAAACTCTTTTAAATTACAAGTTAAATGATTTCATAGATTTCATGTTGGATTTGAATGTAATATTGATTATGATGTTAAATGGGTTTTCAATTCCATTATTTATCACAAATTCCATGAAAAACTAGTTAATTATGGATTGATTATGTGAACTTCATATTGAACTCTTGAATTACAAGTTGATTGTAGTATCCATGATAGTATTACATATTTATTGATAAATAAAATACCCATGATCCCCAAGCGTTTGTCAAAATGCTTATGTGAATTGACTAGTGCAAGCATGACATGTTATTATCTGATTTCATTCATGCACAAGCTCATGTATATCAAGTGTTTGACAAAAATGTCTAAATGAATGCATTATTAGTAAGCAAGTACTATTATGCTACTAAAGTCATGCAATGTGTTACTTTTCATATTATCAGGTGTTGGGGGTATTCATTATCCAAAAATCTAGTTGTTTACCTAGAGCTACAGTAGTTACAAAATAGTCTCAATAGTGTAATACTCAGCAATCAGTCTCGGTCTCAGTTCAGTAGTCAGTTCAGAACTCAGTGAACTCATTTAAATTCAGTTAGACAGTACGATCTGTAACAGTTCAGTCAAGCCTAGTATAATTTAGAAATCAGTTCAGTGTCTATTCAGTTGGGAGTAGGAATCAGCATCGAGCGAACCCAGGGATGAGGGCCTTCCTGCCAGCATAGCATTTGAACCTTAGTAGCAATCCCTAAGTTATTGAACTACGTAGCCAGCGTAGGTTAAGATATCTTCCTGCCAAACTAGGGTTGATATATCTCATGTTAGTTTTTCTGCCAGCTAGGGTTGATAAAAGTGTTTCCTATCAGAGAGGGTTAACTCATAGCTTATCTTTACCCGTGGCATGGTATTAACACCCTTCCAACTTGGGTTATAGGTTAGAACCCAATCTATTTTAAGAGGGGCATGTCAGTTAGATAACTACCTCTGACAGCTTCAGTTTCAGTCTCAGTATATAACTCTGTTCAATTTTACAGATTCAGGACTGTCACACATAGTCACCCAGCTCAGTATAGAACTCAGCTCTATTCTATAAAATTACGACTATCAAAAAGAGTAACTCATTTATTAGTATTATAGTAATAGTAAACTCATATATTAGTTAATCAGTATTCAGAACTCAGTATCTAGTGTTAACATGATCTCAGTTATAGTTTATGAATTCATACATGTACTCCTATTTAGTTACGCCTATGTTACTTAGGTTATTGTTGTCCATGCATATGAACCCATTCATATTAGCCTACCTCACTTAAAATACCAGTACATTCAAAGTACTGACGCATGCTTTTCTTTTGTTCTATGATGTCTTATATCATAGGTTGCGTGGGCTTCTGACCGCACTTAGCAGCTCAGATTTTTAGCAGCAGATTTAGTGGTGAGTCTTCATAGTTTGAGGATGATGTTATCTTTTAGTATTTCAGTAGTTCAACATTCAGTATACGAGGTTAGTTAGGGATTTGTCCCATTAACTCCATACTTAAACATTTAGAGGCTTTCAAACTAGAGTATTTTAGACAGATATTCAGTTTTCAGTAATCATTTATCAGTATTTTGTATTTTTCAGTTATGAACCTTATGATGAATTCATCCTAATTTCCGCATTTAGTTCAGTATTATTATTATTACCATGTGATTATTTAGTGTTCACAGTAGATATTAGTCATGGGTTAGCTTGTGGTCCTTCGAGGTCGTGAACATCATGTAGCGTCCGTAGTACAGACTCGGGGTGTTACAATACCACTAAGCACACATGAAACTTAATAACCTTAGAAAATAATGAAACCTTATATCACCTTGGGAACACCTCTACATCATACCTGCAACATCATACTTAATCTCAAATCAATAAACTTTAATTATTGCATTCACTATTTCTAGCCTATTGATTCACCTCCATATAACTAGCATCACTAACCAAGCAACCATTAAATCCACCTTGATGATCATCCACTGGTCACTCTTAGTGTCTAGTGTTAGGCGTGATTAACAACCCAACCTCACATACTATTCCCATTTGGAAGCTATAAAATAAGATATCAAGAAACACTAGTCCACTAGAACCATATATCAACCATAATCGATCACAATATTATGGTATACCTTATTAAAATCCGTTAGCACATCCTCCTTCTACACATTGCGATGA
Source organism: Capsicum baccatum var. pendulum (assembly GCA_030864225.1). Lineage (NCBI taxonomy): Eukaryota > Viridiplantae > Streptophyta > Magnoliopsida > Solanales > Solanaceae > Capsicum > Capsicum baccatum. The sequence continues at coordinate 47,349,192 of CM061554.1, forward strand.
TTTACCCATCTATACACCTAAATTATTTTTATAGCTCTATAAGTTTCAACTAAACTTCCTTTTTGCAACCTCAAGTGAAGCCTAAATCAACAATACTCAACCACCAAATACTTCGTTAATATCCTATACCTTTCTAACACAATAAATACCAATAATAACTCATTTTCTACTTCAAGAAAACAATAATTTTCCCTAACTAATAACTCTTTCTCTACTTTTTACTAAACTAACACACAAGGACATATCACCTCACTACTAACTCTATTATATGTAAAAGTTCATCTATGTATATTTGATTAATTGCCATTGCCACTACACTTCTTACCTATGCTCCAACTATAAGAAGGTTCTACTACTTATGAATCATAACTCTCTAGTTTCATACTATCTCCTCTCATGAGTGCTACCTATATAGAAGGATTAATGAGGAATCTGAATACATATATTATTTTGTTATAAAATACTATGGATAAATGGTATGACTAATATTTTGTTTGGACTTAAAGGGAGGTCTATAATAAATAGAGCAGGAGTACGTCTTTGTGATTATGCCTAAAATATATTTTTTACCGATACAAAGAGGTTTATTCCTTAATTAAATATAATGTTTTCCTTAGTATGTGGATGAAATGGTGGCTTTAGAATATTGGTAATTTTAGACTAATCTACATTCATGCGGCAAACATGGATTGAGGGCCTATCAGTTCGGTATGGATAGGACCTATATAGCCTAGGTTACTTGATGTTGGTGTAAACTACATAGTTCAGAACTATGTTTTTAAATGGTTATGTATTTATCTTTTACATCCCTCACTCCAAGCCTTCTCTATCATGAATGATGTTGCAAATTTTATGACTTTTTTTATTAACTATTTATCTCTTTCCCTAGGTTGCATACTGGTATGATACTAACCATCTCTGGATGTTACATCATTTCATGATGTACGTTGTAGTATTAGGATTCTTCAGGACAATTTAAGGAATTAATGAGTCCTCCATCTTTCATAAGGCATATAAAGTTTACTTAATATTAGACTTGGATAATCTACTTTAGGGTATCATTGAGGCCATCGCGTGACTTGGGTTTTTCAATCTTATGTTAGAGGTTTTGTAGACCTTCGTAGATGTTGGTGAAATATTTTATTCCAAACACATGGTTAATTTTTATTATATTTTAAATAGATTATCACTAATGGGTTTTTCTTCCTCAAATACGTATTAATATTCTTAAGATGATATGCTAAGAGGTCCTCTTGGGCCTATATTTGTCTTGGATGCTCGTTATGTCCATAGTCTAGGCTTGGTTCATGACAACTACATTCATGTAGACTTATGGAATCCCTCTAAGATTTCAACAAAAGATAGAAAGAGGTATCTTCATATTTTTTTATGATTATTCATGAAAGGATTAGGTGTTTTTCATGAAGGTAAAAAGTGATTCTTTTGAATCATTCAAAGAGAGGAGTATTTTCATTGAAAACCAAATTGAGTAGAAAATCAAGTATCTCACAATGAAAATGGCTTGGAATTTTTACAGTGAACAGTTTAATGATTTCTGCAAGGTTCATGACATATAAAGACATATTAAGGTCAAGAACATACCACAACAAAATAGAGTTCCCAAGAGCATGATCAAAACTCTTCTTGAAAAGGGTCGTTGTACGATCCTACAAGCCAAGATGTCCAATATGTTTTGGGCTGAGGTAGTTCACACTACTTGTTATATTGCCAATTAATCTTTGACACCAACAATTGGCTTTAGGACTCTAAATGTGGTATGGTTAGGTCAACGCTCTAAATATTCATACTTGTAGGTATTTGGATTTCTATTTATTATCATGTTAATAAAGGAAATATTGAAATAAGGGATAGGAAGGCTATTTTCCTAGGGTATGTGGATAGAGTATAATGTTACAAACTTTGGTGTTTGTCTTTACTCAAAATTATGGTTGTTAGAGATGTTACCTTTGATGAATCCTCAGTACGTCATCCTCATAATATTTTGTGGAGTTATAGGAAATTAGAACAATTATTTTGTGGAGATATAGGTGGATCTTACAAGGAGAAGGATTAAGAGACTCATGTTGTGAATCAAAAGATGCAAACCTTTATGAACTCGTCGTAAATGAACCATACAAAATTAAAGAGGGAATGGAAAATACCATACATAGAATTGGAATAGGTTACAGAGCAAGCAAATCTAATTTCAATATGTATTCAAAGCTGCAAAAGAAGATATTAATGATCTTAAGCCCCCTCATATGAAGTAACATCTTACAAGGATGTTGCATGATGGAAGCTATCTATGATGGAAAATACGGAGTATCTTCACAAAAATAAGACATAGATATTAGTTAGAGGCCAAAGGTGATGAGGACTATTGGATTAAATGGGTCTACAGAAAGAAGAGGGATGGTTCTCGTAGTGGAAAATTCTAGGTCAAGGCAAGATTTGTTGCAAAGGGTTTTGGTCAAAGAAAGGGAATTAACTACCATGAGATCTTCTCTCCAATTGTGAAGCAAATCTCAATTTTCATGTTAGTAGCATTGGTTTCCCAGATTGCCTTGGAGCTTAAATAGCTTGATATCAAAACCATTTTCTTACATGGTGATATAAAATAGATAATCTATATCAATCAGCCTGAGATTTTCCTAGCTGAGAGAAGAAAGGATCATGTATGCCAATTGAAAAGGCTTTTGTATAGATTAAAGAAATCCCATAGACAGTTATATGAGATATTTGAGTGTATTTTATAATTTTTTGTATCACAAAAGATATCTGAGATAAATACTTTAAATAAATTGCTCAACAATGAATTTTCCATGAATGATTCATGTAATACCATACAAAATCATAAGATCAACTTAGTCTTTTAAGCTTGCTAAGGGGTCCTAGACTTAGAAAATACTAGCTAAGTATTTAAACTTAGTGTTATTTTGGCCTTCATAAGTTGGCAACTCTATTTCATGACTCTTATGACCTTAAAATGTCAATCTTTAGATTGATTCATGATCAGGAGTGTCAGTAGGTGTTTTTGGACAAGGTTCATATTTTTTGGACCTCGTTTGAACCACGTTTGGGAATCCAAAATAGTGCATCGATGCGATCTCAGCGCGCACGGCTGCCATCGCATCGATCAATATTTTTTCTTAGCTCCCAGTGGCAAATTCTAGTGAACCAAAGTAAGCTCGACGTGGCACATTGACTATCGTGTCAATGCCAATGATGCAATGTGTCATCCAGCGTCGACAGTTCGATTTTCAGTAATTAAAAAGTCACGTCCTTAGGGGTAATAGGTTTTTTTTCACCACCCCTATTTAGCCCTAAAACACGAGATTCAGCCTTTATTGAGAAAAATATACTTTCTCTCAAATTTCTCAAGAACAAGAACCCTAGCTAATTTAATTTCAAGGACAAGGCTCAAGATTTCCACCATTCTTCTTCAAAAATTTAGCAACTAAGGCATGTCAAGTGTTCATCCAGTGGTTCCCTTCCACCCTTGGAGTTCTAGAACCCCTTTTAACTACAAGTTTATGAGTTTGATGAAGTTCATTGTTGAGTTTGAATGTGTTCATGATTACCATGTTAATGGGGTTTCTAGTTCATGATTTACTACAAGATTCATATGGAATTGACTGATATAAGTTCATTATCATGCGAAACCATGTTGAAACCCTTAAAGTTGTAAATGTTGAATTGAACTATGATGTGTACATATTTTTTTAGCATCATGTGCATATTTATTTCCTTCAAGTTTTTGATGAATTGTTCATAGTAATTAAATAATGAAATTAAATCATGTTAGCATGTATTCAAGTTCATGGCATGCAAGTGTTTGATAAAATGTCCCTATGAATGAATGATGATCAAGTAGTTATTTCTCATGTTTCAAGATTATGCCATGTCATATAATTTATGCTATTGAGTCTTGGTGGTACTCAATACCTAATAACTTAGTTGTTTACCTAGATCCACGGTAGTCACGGGATAGAATCAGTCATGTCACAATTGGTAGAATTCAGTTAGTTAACAAAATTCAATAGTCTTCCATCAGTCCATGGAACCTAGTGAACTCAGTTCAGTTCAGTTATATAGTACGATCAAAAATAGTTCAGTCCAGCCAAAAACAATCTAGAATCGAATCCAGTGTCTATTCAGTTGGGAGTAGGATTCAGCATCGAGTGAACCCACAGATGGGGACTCACCTGCCATTAGAGAGTGTGATCCTTTGAAGTAGTCCTTGTGTTTCAGAACTATATAGCCGGTGTAGTTTGAGACATTAACCTACCAGTTGAGGGTTGATAAGGTGATCTACCTGCCAGTTGAGGGTACCACCGTTCTAGTTCATAAAACCTACCAGATAAGGGTGACTCAACTTTTCTTTATCCATAGCATGGTGCTGACACCCTTCCAGTTGGGGTTATAAGTTGGACCCTAATCAGTTCAGAGAGGGGAATGTTTGTTAGATGATTACCTCCCACAATCTCAGTTTTAGTTCCAGTCTCAGTATAAAACTTAGTATTCTATAGAAATTAGGACTGTTAGATACAGTCACTTAGTTTAGTATGATACTCATAGTTCCATAGGATTAAGGTTGTCAGATAAAGTCACTCAGTTATCATCTACACAGTATCAGTACACACAAATATCAATAAATCAGTAATTCAGAAACTCAGTATCTAATGTTATCACGATCTCAGTTACTATTTATGTATTCACACATGTACTTTTATTCAGTTATATTCATGTCATTCAATCGGTATTGTTCATGCATATGAACCCATGCATTTTAGCATGCCTCACTTTGCATACCAGTACATTCAAAGTACTAACGTATACTTTTCTTTTGCACTATGGTGTTTATATCATAGGTTTAGACGCGTAGGCTCCCAATCATACTTAGCATTTTAGATATTCAGCTGACAGAGTTAGTGGTAAGTCCTCTTAGTTTGAGGACATATTGATTATTTCAGTAGTTCAGCTTATTTTAGTAGTTCGAAGTTAGTTGGGGACTTGTCCCATCAACTCCATATTTCAGACACTTTATAGGCTTTTTCAGACTAGTATTTTCAGAAAGATGTTTCATTTTCATATTGCTATATCGTATTCAGTTTTATAATAGTATTGAACCTTATGGAATGCCTTTCACCTAATTTCTACATACTACAGTATTATTATTCAGTTATTGCAGCAAGTACCAGTCATGGGTTAGCTTGTTGTCCTTTAGGATTATGAGCACCATGAAGCATCCGAGGTAATGACTTGGGGTGTTATAAACTTGGTATTAGAGCCTAAGGTTCAATAGAGTCCTAGGAAGTCTAAAAGTTGTATCTAGTAAAATTTGGTGCATAGGTGTGTAGCGCACCACACTTATGGGCAGGAGGCTGCGAGGTGTTTTAGGAAAAGTTTCCCTTCTTTCAGTATTCATGTCGTACGAGTTAGCATGATCTCCAGTTAAAATCCTTATATAATCCAAATTTATCTTCCGTTTACATAATATGCCTCTAAAGAGAACTAAGGTAAGAGGAATGGGAGACCATCCACAACCCCAGCCCATCCAGCCAGATCCTCTGGATGAACACATCTCCCACACTGAATTCAGAGAAGCTTTCACCACCCTAGCTCATTATATGGCATCCTATAATGAATGTCTAGTTATTGTTTCGGCTAACCCAGTGTCCAATACTGCTGCAGCTAGGATTCGAGATTTCACCTGAATAAACCCTCCATCTTTTATTGGGTATAAAACAGATAAGGACCCTCAGGATTTTCTTGATCATGTGCAAAAAATTGTAGATATTATGGGAGTGACTACTATTGAGAGTGCTGATTTGTTCATATATCAGTTGCAGAATATACCCCACTCATTATTCAAATAGTGGAAAGCAGAAAGGGCTACAGATTCAAGGCCCACAGAATGGGAGGAGTTTGCCACTATTTTTCTAAATAGGTTCTTCCCATTAGAATTGAGGAGAGCAAAGGTTTTGGAGTTTATAAATCTAAAGCAGGGCAACATGACAGTACAAGAGTATTCTCTTAAGTTTACTCAATTATATAGATACGTTTCTTATATGGTAGCAGATAGCAGATCTAAGATATGTAAATATGTATATGGTGTGTCTAATAGTATGTTCAAGGAGTGTAGGACCGCAATATTGATTATAAAGATGGACATATCTAGGCTCATGGTCCATGCTCAATAGATAGATAAGGCTAAGAATAAGGATAAGGAGAGCGAGAACAAGAAAGAAGGAATAGGTAGTTTCAACTTTGCTCAGCCTAAGTCGGAGAGTGGGAATCATTCTCAGTTCCACCCAAAATCCTCAGTTCCATCTTTGTCCTCAGCCAGTGCTCCAATTCCAAAATTTAGAGACGGCAATAGAGATAGGGCACCACGCCATAAACCCTAGGGTAGTGTCAGCAGCGCCCAAACTAATCTTCTTTATCAGAAATATAGCAGAAATCACTAGGGTATATGCAAAGCGAGTAGCAATGTATGTTTTGGATGTAGAAACCCAGGACACAGATTCATAGATTATCCCTAGTTAGGTTCTCAGGGTAAGTATAAACGTCCTCCAGCTTTGTACGATCACCCGAATCAGTAGGGTGCCACTTCTAGTGCAACCACTGGGCAGTGCCTAAACAAACTCTACACTCTTCAATCCTGACAGGATCAAGAGAGTTCTCTTGATGTGATCATTGGTACGTTATAAGTTCTCCATTTACATGTTTATGATTTGCTAGATCCAGGAGCTCTATTATCCTTTGTTACTCCATATATAGCCGTTGATTTTGGAGTTAGTCTTGAAATTCTAGCAGAGCCTTTCTCAGTCTCTACCTCAGTGGGTAAATCTATCATAGCTCGCCGAGTATCAGGAACTGTCTCATTAAGATATCTTAGAATGTCACTTTAGCAGGCTTAGTCGAATTAGATATGACTAATTTTAATGTCATTCTCAGCATGGATTAGCTTTATTCCTGTTATGCCTCAGTCGACTACAGAAATAGAATTGTTCAATTTTAATTTCCGAATGAGCCCATCCTAGAATAGAGGGGTAGTACTTTAGCTCTTAGGGGTTAGCTTATTTATTACCTACAAGGGAGAAAAATAATATCTAAGGGATGTATCTACCGTCTCATTAGAGTCCATGACTCAAGTTCATAAACACCTACTCTTGAATCAGTGTCAGTAGCATGTGAATTCCCAAATGTATTTATCAAAGACCTTCTCGGAGTTCCTCCCAAAAAGGAAATTAACTTTGGAATAGACCTTCTTTAAAATACACAGCCCATACCTATTCCTCCATACAGAATGGCTCCAGCAGAACTAAAAAAAATTAAAAGAACAGTTAAAAGATCTCCTAAATAAGGGATTTATCATACCCAGTGTCCCCGTGAGGCACACTAGTTTTATTCGTGCATAAGAAAGATGGTTCTCTCAGAGTGTGTATTGATTATTGTCAGCTACAAAAAGTCATAGTCAAGAACAAGTATCCACTTCCTAGAATTGATGACTTGATTGACCAACTATAGGGTGCCAGTTACTTCTCCAAGATAGAACTCAGATCGGGCTATCATCAGCTTAGAGTCAGAGAATGTGACATCCCAAAAATAGCCTTCTGAACTCAGTATGGTCACTTCGAATTCTTAGTCATATCCTTTGGTCTTACCAATGACCCTGTAGCCTTCATGTACTTGATTAACTATGTGTTCAAGAAGTACTTAGATACGTTTGTCATAGTCTTCATAGATGACATCCTTGTTTACTTCTCCAATGATTAAGATCATGCAGACTATCTCAGAGTAGAACTACAGACTCTCAAAAACCATCAGTTATTCACCAAATTCAGTAAGTGAGAATTTTGGCTAAGGTTAATAGCTTTCATTGACCATACTATTTCCCGTGATGGAATTACAGTTGATCCCCAAAAGACCAAATCAGTGATAAACTGGCCTAAAACCATCTCTCCATCAGATATCAGGAGTTTCTTGGCCTTTACTGGCTATTACTGATGGTTTTTTAAGGGATTTTCATCTATTCCATCCCCTAGAACAGTCTGGAATCCAGTCCAGTGTCTATTCAGTTGGGAGTAGGATTCAGCACCGAGTGAACCCACTGATGGGGACTCACCTTCCAGTACAAGGGTGTGATCCTTAGAAGAAGTCCTTGTGTTCCAGAACTACATAGACAACTAGGTTGAGATATCAACCTTCTAATTGAGGGTTTATGAGGTGATCTACCTGCCAATTGAGGGTACCACTGTTCTCGTACAGAGCACCTACCAGATGAGGGTGACTTAGCTTATCTTTACCCATGGCACGGTACTAAAACCCATCCAGCTGGGGTTATAGGTCGGACCCCAATCAGTTCTAAGAGGGGCATGTCAATTACATGATTACCTCCCATAGTCTTAGTTTCAGTTCCAGTCTTAGTATAGAACTCAGCTCAGTTCTACAGAAATCAGGATTGTCAGACGCAGTTACTTAGTTTAGTTCGGAACTCAGTATAGTTCCACAAGATCAAGACTATCAGATATAGTCACTCAGTTATCAGCTATGCAGTATCATTAAACTCATATATTAGTAACTCGGTAATTTAGAAACTCAGTACCTAATATTATCACGATCTTAGTTACAGTTTACGTATTCACGTATATACTCTTATTCAGTTATATTCATCCTATTCAGTCAGTGTTGTCATTGCATATGAACCCATGCATTTTAGCCTACCTAATTTTGCATACCAGTACATTCAAAGTACTAGAGCATACCTTTCTTTTGTGCTATGATGTTTTGTATCATAGGTTCAGACACACAGGCTCTCGATCATACTTAGCAGTTCCGATATTTTGCTAACAGAGTTAGTGGTGAGCCCTATTAGTTTAAGGACATGATAATTATTTCAATAGTTTAGCTCATTTTAGTAGTTCAGAGTTAGTTGGGGACATGTCCCATCAACTCTATATTTTCGATTGTTTAGAGGCTTTTTCATACTAGAGTATTTTCAGACAAATATTTTAGTTTTGATATTGCTATATCGTATTCAGTTTAATTATAGTATTGAACCTTATGGCATGATTTCCGCCTAATTTTCACATACTATAGTATTATTATTCAGTTATTGCAGTAGGTACCATTCATGGGTTAGCTTGTGGTCCATCGAGATTATGAGCCTCGTGTACCGTTCGGGGTACAAACTTGGGGTGTTACAATTCGGGAGCTATAAATAAAATCCTTGGAATGGATATTTCAAGAGAATATGGACTTGAACATCTTTATTAAGTGTACATTAAAAAGGTTCTTGAAAGATTCAATATATATATTTATAAGCAAGATTGTAAGTACACTATTACCTCCTTATTTTAAATTGAGTTACAAATACCTCAATCTGAGGATAAGGTGGAGCATATGGTAAAGGTTCTTTATTCTAGTATGATTTGAAGAATTATACACATAATGGTGTGACACATCCAGATATAGCCGAATCTATAAGTGTGGTAAGAAGGTGTATTGCAAACCCATAAAATAGACATTGAGAAGTTATTAAGTGGATATTGAGATATCTCAAAGGAGCTTCTGATGTTTTCCAAACCTTTCACAAAAGTTAAGATATTTCAATTATAGGTTATGTGGATTCTAAATATACAGGGAATCTTGATAGAAGGAGCTCCACAACTAGGTATATCTTTATTCTCGTTGGTAGTGTTGTTAGTTTGAAATGGGTCTTAGATAAGATTATCGCTTTGTCTACAATAGAGGAGGAATATATGGAAACAATGGACATTGTTAAACAAGCTGCATGGTTGGAAGGTTTGATGGAAGAATTTATTTTTGTTCAGCTAGAATCAACTCTAGGATATGATAGTCAAAGTGTTATTCATTTAATTAAAAATCCAAGATTTCATGAACACACCAAAAACATCATATTTTATTTCATTCGAGATGACATTATAGAGGAAAACTATAATAGTCACAAAGGTTATCACAGATGATAATGCACTACAGATATGATAATCCCACTCATCAAGCTTGAAAGCTACAAGGACTTAGGGGGGATGGGGTACACATGAATTGATGCTACTTGTTAATTATTGCATTAGTTACTGCTTAATTATATGCTTTGACTGTTGCATTTTTTTCTATTTAAGCACAATTTACGTTTAATGAAAAACATCTCTTCCAACAATAAATATTATTCACTATTTCTTGCCTTTATTCTATTTCTAAGAGTTGAATTTAACATAAAATTCTAAAAAATTGGTATCAAGAGATATCTTCTAGAGGGACTTGTATTTGAAAGAAACATATTTTTTGTTCCTTCAATGGATTTAGAAACTCCTTTCACTATACTAGCACCACCTTTCTTCAAAGGTGAAGGCTATCAAGTTTGGGCAGCAAGAATGGAGGAACATATGGAGGCAAATGATCTGTAGAAAGCTATTAAGGAGGACTACGAATTTCCTCCATTACCCGCAAATCCAACCATGGTGAAAATTAAGAATCACAAGGAAAGGAAAATAAGAAAATCAAAGGCTAGAGTTACATTATTCGTTGCAGTCTCATCTAAAATATTTGTAATGATTATGAAATTAAAATAAGCTTTTGAAGTCTAGAATTTCCTTAAGAAATAATATGAAGGAGATGAACATACCAAAGGTATACGTACTCTTAACCTGATCCAAGAATTTGAACTTCAGAAGATGAAGGATTAAGAGACAATCAAAGAGCATTTTGATAGATTACTCAATATTCCAAACAATATAATATTACTTGGCTCTGAATTTCCTGATTCTAGATTGGTTCAAAAAATTCTCGTAATAGTCCCAGAAAGGTTTGAAACAACTATTTCTTCACTGAAAATTCTAAGGATCTATCATAAATTAGTTTGGCAAAACGATTGAATGCTTTACAGGCACAAGAATATAGAAGACTTATGAGGTCCGAAGGATCTGTTAAGGGTGCACTACCTGCAAAAGTTCAATCAAACCAAGGATACAAAGGAAATAAGAAGTTTATCAAGAAGGAAAACTCAAGTTCTCATTCTCCAGGGATTAATAGGAGAGCAAAACATGATTTTCCTCCTTGAAAGAATTGTGGAAAGAAGGGTCATCCACCGTTCAAATACTTCAGAAAGCCAGATCAACAGTATGAGAAATGTCCGCAGAGGGCACATTATCATAAGGTTTGCAAGAACAACACTCAGCAAACTAAGGTTTCACAAGTAGCTAATCAGGAAGATGAAGAGCAACTCTTTGTAGCGACATGTTTTGCAACTAGCTGCTTGAGTGAAAAGTGGCTTATTGACTATGGTTGCATAAAACACATGATATTTGATCATGATCTCTTCAAGGAGATCGGTACTTTAGTAATTTCCAAAGTACAAGTTAGTAATGGAGACTATATTCCTGCAAAAGGCAAATGTACTATTGAAATAAAATACTCCTCAAGTACAAAACTAATCAAAGATATGTTTTTTGTACCTAATATTAGTCATAGTCATTTAAGTGTTGCCCAGATGCTTAAGAATGGTTTCAAACTTCTCTTTGAAACCAATTATCATCGAATCAAAGATGGAGATGGCAGAAACATATTCAAGGTAATGATGAAGCGAAGGATCTTCACATTGGATCTTTTACATCATGAGCAAAAATCTCATTTGGAAACTAAGATCAATTCACAATATTGGCATAAAAACTCAAAAATTTCAACCATACTGCGGTAATTATCTCACAAAAGAAAGATTTGGTAGGAGGGATATCTATTCTTAAAGCTGAAATACCAGATTGTAGAACATGTCAAAGTGGCAAGAAAGCAAGGCTACCTTACAAGAAATCAACCTGGAAAGTCACAGAAAAGCTAAAATTAATCCACATAGATCTGGATGGTCCTCACTAAACTCCATTTCTCAAAAGGAGAAAGTATTACATTTTTTTCATCGATGGCTATATGAGAATGTGTTGGATTTATTTTCTTAGGTTCAAGTCAGAGGTTACCACTATTTTTTTGGAAATTCAAGCGGTGGATTGAAACTCAAAGTGGTTGTAAGATTCAATTATTAAGGTCCGAAAATGGCAAGGAGTACACATATGATCAATTCAATATATTTTGTTAAGAAAACAGAATTGGAATGCCAACTCACTGCTTCATATACTCAAAAACAAAATAGAGTTAGTGAAAGGAATAATTGTACCATAATTGAGATGGCTAGATGCTTGTTGCATAAAAAGATTTTGCCAAAAGAGTACTGGGCAGAAGCTGCTCATACATTAGTCTTTCTACTCAACAAGCTTCTAATAAAAGCATTAGAAGGAAAGACACCATTTGAAATCTGGTATGGTTATACACCATCCTTAAAAAATCTCAAAGTGTTTGTATGGTTATACTTTACTTATGTATCATGAATTAAAAGAGATAAGCTTGATAAAAAGGAGAAAGCTGGAACATTTGTGGGTTATATCACTGTTTCTACGGCTTATAGAGTTTTCCAACCTCATACAAGGAAACTCCTGGTAAGTAAAGATGTTTATTTCACGAAGGATGAAAAATAAAACTGGGAAGAAGTAGAACCAGTGCTATTTCCAGATCAAAGTAAAATACCCTAGCTGAAAGAAGATAAATTAGTGAGTGAGAGGCACAAGATCACTCTCCAAGCCAATAGATTTTTGTGAAGAAGAAAAAGATCCAAAATGGAAAGCTACAATAAAGGAAGAACTCACCATGATTGAGAAGAACCATACTTGGAAACTTGTGAAAAGACATGAAGATAGGAAGTAATACGAGTGAAATGGATTTTTAGAACCAAGCTGAATGCAAATGGCTCTATCAACAAGCATAAAACTAGACTTGTTAGAAATGGGTATGCTCAAATTTATTGTATTTATTTTTCTATTACATTTGCATCTGTTGCTAGATTGGAAACTATTAGGTTGTTGTTGGCTATAGCTGCACAAAATGGTTGGAAAGTGTTTCAGCTAAAAGTTAAATCAACATTCTTCAATGGCTATCTTGAGGAGAAAATTTATGTTCAGCAAACTAAAGGATTTTCAGTCAAAGGGCATGAAGATGAAGTGTATCAACTCAAAACCCATTTGTATGGACAAAAGAAGACGCCCAAAGCTTAGTACAACAGGATTGACGAACATTTGGTGCAGTTGGGTTTCAGAAAAAGTCTTAGTGAAGCTACTCTCTACATCAAAGATGATGGAACAAATCTTTTTGTTATTTCACTATATGTAGATGACTTTTTGGTTATAGGAAGCAATCATAAGATTGTTCAAAAATTTAAAAAAGATATGCAACATACATTCGAGATGACGGACTTGGGAGAAATTGTTTATTTTCTAGGAATAGAAATCAAGAAAGAGAAAAATAAAGTTTTCATTTGTCAAAAGAAGTATACAAAAGACATTTTTAAGAAATTTAGAATGGAAAATTGCAAAGACACAACTACTCTGATGTGTCAAAAGAGAAGTTGAGCAAAAATAATGAAGCTAAAAAAGTATATGAGACTCTTTACAAAAGTATGGTTAGATGTCTCATGTATCTTACAGTAACTAGAGCCAACATTTTTATGTCATAAGTCTTATATCTTGAATCACTAATTGTGAAAGTAACATTCATTTTAGAGTAGCAAAAAAGGTGATAAGATAGGTTAAGGGAACACTAAATTTTAGAATCAAGTTCAATGCAAATTTGAAGCACGTGTTGTAGGGGTATTCTGATAGTGATTGGCTTGGTTCTTCTAAACACATGAAGAGAACTTCTTGTTATTTTTTTAGTCTTGGTTTGGGTGTAATTTATTGGTTCTCTAAAAAGAAAGAAATTTTTGCACAATCGATGGTTAAAGCTGAGTTCATTACAGCAGCAACTGCTGCAAATCAAGCCTTATGGCTTAGAAAAGTGTTACTTGATCTGAATTTAAAGAAAGAGAAGTGCACAGAGGTTTTTGTGGACAAACAAGTAGCTGTTACTATCTCAAATAATCCTGTTATTCATGCAAAGACAAAGAATTTCAATATCGAATTATTCTTTCTCAGGAACATGTAGAAAGATGAATCGGTTGGTTAATGTACTACAAGACAAATCTTCAACTAGAAGATATGGATACGAAATCCTTCCCAAAGAGAAGATTTGAATTTCTCAAAGAAATACTTGGAATTTGCAAAAACTAGAGCAAGGAGGAGTGTTTATTATTGCCTCAGTTACTGCAATAAAAGTAGGATCTGTTGCTAGACATTATCCAAATTTTTGAGCCATGTTCTCAACTTAGTTTAGTTGTTGTTTTTTAGATATTAGTAGTTCAATTTTTTAGGATGTTCCTGATCATGAAATCATGTGAAAATTAGTTTCTTCATTACAGGCTTTGGTTGTTGCATTTTTTCTATTTAAGCATAATTACAGTTTAATACAAAACATCTCTTTCCAATAACAAATACTCTTCTCAGTTTCTTGACTTTGTTCTATTTCTAAGAGTTGAATTTAACTTTAAATTCTAACAATACTCTAATAGAAAAGCTGCTAGGTGGAGCTAGTATGTTTAACCAAGGTTTGATTCTTCTTGTTTCCTACAATAGGGTTGGTAAGTAGGCTTAGAAGTTTTGGCTAGTGTTTTTCATACACATGCTTGGAATACAAACCAAGATGGAGACTGAAAAAGTTGGTTTGGTATTAGGTATAGTTTAATTCACGTGGAAGAAAACTCCATGTATCAATTTACTAGGCTAAGAATTAAACTTATGGAGCAAGCAAAATTTATGGAAGACAAATTTTGTATTTATTTTTCTATTTCTTATTTTGTTATTAGAGTCAAAGTTTTGATACTTTGAGCCATGCTTTGTCATCTATTAAAGGATAACCATCCTTCATTGTAAATTCATCCCAAGATATTCATAGTAAATCATTCTAAAAATAGAGATTTGGAAGAGCAATTCTCTTAGATGTAGTTGTGATCGCTCCTCATTCATTGTTTAATAGTATAAATACATTTGTACTTTGTTAGATGTAGAATCATTTGGACTCGAACCATGTTAAATCTTGTGTGTTTCTCTTATCTTTGTTTCACAATATTGCTGACATAAACGAGCCCCGATTATCCTCCTTATACTTAGGTAACGCAAATGTATGAAGGATGACTAGGGACAAGATGAAGACAAGAGTGGAAACGGTTGAGGAGTTATTGAAGAATGACGATAAGGATCTCTAATAATGGCACATTTGGTTTACTATTTGTGTGTTTCAATATGGCTTCTCTCAACTTGTCCATTACTTTCCCCCTAATTCTTCTGCTTCTCCTAATTCTGCTGCTATACGTTATCGTGTTTGCAAGTATTTTGATATGCTGACAAATCTTTGGTTATTGGTATTCCCTGTTTAGAGAAGTACTCAGTGGTTTTATCATGAAATTGAAGATTTTGTTTTTGTTTTTTTAGATAAAAGGTTCTATTTTTAGATAATAAACGAAGTTTCCCGGACTACTACATAATTTTTAAAAGGACACATAGGGTTTGTTTGGTAGAGTGTATAATTATTGAACAAGGTGTGATAGCAATGCTAGGATTAGTTATGTTGGACTAGTTATGCTGGGACTATTTCCTATTCGTTGTTCAGTTTATTAAATTAAGAGAATTTCTATCTTTAACCATCCTTGTCCAAGTATCATAATAGCTAATATATTGCTAATATCATGGTTATCTTTTTATTAATAATATATCCTATAATATTGAATAGGGAAAAATCCTACACAACAAAGAACAAAATAATATCATGACTACTACATGCATTAGATTATCCTCCCAATTGACCCCTTATATTTTGTGGGAGTCCTATGACACCATGAATAACTTTGAACTTCTTCTATAACATTTTTTTCTCTATTAATATCGATTTGAAGAAATAAAATAGTATATCTCTTTACTTTTACTTTTCCTTTGAGTTACGATAGTCATTTTGACAAATCTTCGTAGCTAAATTCAAATATATTAATTTCATATTATTAATTTAGATGGTTAGGAATTATATGAACAATAGTATTAGTTGCAATCTTTCTCATATTAATATGATAAAAATATGTTAAGAATATTGGGGTTCATATAGTTTTATTTTCAAAAAGTGAAACATGATAAGTAAAATTAACAAATAGAGAAAATAAAAATAGCAGTTCAAAGTTGTTTTGGAGAGTCGTACGGCTCTCAAGAAATTTTAGTATCTTTTTAAAAATTAATTAGTAAATAGTAAAGGGGAACTTCATGTATTATCTCAAAATAAAATGATATATTTCAAAACAAAATCTTAAAATTTCACAATAAAACAGCCAAAATATATCCAAATCTTATTTTTCCAGGTATCAAAACCATATTTTATGGCATCAGCATCAGGAGAAAGTTATGGTGAAGCAGCAAAATTATGACAAGTTGAGAGAAGCAATCTTGAAGCTGTCAAATTGTGAGCCAAATGTGCTATTTTTGGAGACCCAAAATTCCATTCTTAAAAAAAAAACTTAACCATCTTCTCTCTTCTATTCAAAGTAACCTAAATCATCCTCCCTATGCTTGGGTAACTCGGGGCTTTGAGCTAAAAGTGAAAAAAAAGTTTGAAAATGAGGCGTAGGTGACTCAAGTCTTAATAATTGAGTGGAGGTTACAATTACTTTATATGGAATAAGAAAGTTGGGTAAGTTTGAGAATATCCCACAAGTTTTAAATTTATACTTTGATCCAAATGTTTACCTAATATAACGGGAAATGAAGGGGAAAAGGCTTGTTTCTCTCTTTTCTCATTCATTGTTGTTTTCTCTCTCTTAGCGATTTTTGTTGTTCATTGTTGTTGTTGCTTTATTCATCATCTTCTGCTTCATTATCATTATATTCTACTTCATTATCATTATCTTCTTCTTGTTGGCCATTGTTGTTGTTGTTGGTACCGCTACTGTTGCTATTTGACCAATTTCTTAACGTCAAATTTTGTTTCGTACATTACTTTCCACTTTAGAATTACTTCATAGGAGACTTTAGTAAGTCAAATAATGATTTTTAGTTGAATTTTTCAACTGGGCAACTGCTATTGTGTTTTTATTTCAATAGTCGATAGCACGTAAACATGAATGCAATATAAAAGCCATTTGTTTAAACAAATCAATCATCTATTGCGATAGATGAGACATCTGTTTCAACGGAAGACTTATATATTGGATTCATGTTTATGCTTCTATAGTTCCATAACATGAATCAAACATAGGTGTTATCTATTGTAACATTTGACCCATCTATTTCAAAAGATTAGTTATCTGGTGCAACATGATAAATATCTATTGCAATAGAACCTAAACTTGATTCAAAGGTGTTATATTATTGTAACATCTATCCCAACAGGCGCTTTATCTATTGCAACAAATGTATAGTCTATTGCAAAATATGATTCACTTGTTACAACAAATTACTCGTCTGTTGAAATCAGCTTCAGGAGCATAACATGAATCTCAATAGGTAAGTAATCTATTGCAACTGATCACTTTCCTATTGCAATCTGTTAGGATTCATTTATGGCACTATGAAATCACTATTAATTTTTTTTATCAAATGACTTTATTTAGGTGCCACTAATAGAGGGATCAATAATAATAGGGGTGGATTGTCATGGTTAATAGATCGAGAAGAGCAATCGATATGTATGGCATTGGAAGGAGGCTGAAATGCTAGAGACAATAGCTATGATAGTCCAAAGAGATGTTTCATATAATGCTTTTGTGAACTTAATCATCATCTATTGTAAACTAAATTGTCAATAGGAAGAACTAATCATTAGCTACATGCAAAACTCCTTTAAAAATCAGAGGGTACTACCTTTCAAGATAACCGATCAGGATCAATTGCATGCTTATCTTAGTGATTCATCCAGTCTAGAGTTAAGGGTTTATGTGGTTGAAAAGACGGAGAGAATGAGAACCATAATGTCAAAGAAGAAAAACAACAAGACATCTTTGATGATAGGTTGGTTGATCTAGACATGAATATTACAGATGATGATCAAACACCTATGCCCGTTGATGCGACAATACGATGGTCAGTTTTTCTCGATCAATACAGTCTGGAAATTTTTAAGATGATGAAACTGGCAGTTTCAATGGAATGTCATTCATTGACAATAAAGAACTATCTACCTCCTTGTTTATTTTTTCCTTGAAAAAACATCTCAGAATAAAGAAGGTGATTAATTAAAGTAGTGTCTTTTGATATAATTGTGCTAATTTAAACTGCAAGTGGCAGTTGATAGCGGTGAAGTATATAAGTTTTGATAGTTTCTTCATTCATAAACATGAAAAGTATCACAAATGTGGTTCAGAGCACATCTCGGGCCAAAATGCTTATGCCACATCATAGGTCCTCGATGAATATTTAAGGAATAGCTTCCCCGATGGCAAAGGCCCTTTTACAAAGGTTAGGGCCAATCAGGTCCTTACAAAATTGGGTGTCGTGGTATGTTATTGTATGATATATATATATATATAGCCATGGGTATTTCCATGGACTTGGTTAGGGGGACACCGAGCATAGGTATGCAGTCTTGGATTCCTACCATTACATGATAGAGTCCACAGATCTAAAAAGTAAGACGGCGTTGCAGGTTGATGAAAACAGAAGGTTTAAGTACTTTTTGATATCCTATGGTGCTTGAATTTAAGATTTTTGACATTTGAGAAAAAACATAGCCGTCAACGGTACCTTATTGGGGAGCAGGTGGAATGGAATTCTGCTAATGGCGGTGCTGTAGGATGTGGAGAATCACATCTTTTTTGTTGCTTTTTGTGTAGGGGACAAGGAATGTGATGCCTCTTATTGATTGTTTTGAACAATTGAAAAGCTGCGTTGTAGATACCAAAGAGTTCCATTTTGTTTTAGATAGGCATCTAAGTATTCCAAAGATGGGTTCAATTTTCTTCATTTTAGCTTCCGTTGGTTGTTGTATCAGGCATCTTGGAGAGAACATTCGGACCAACTATCACAACGAACGGGTTGTGACCCTTTTATAGAGTAGCTAAATCATACAGTAGGGAGGATTTTTTAGGCTATTTCAATCAAATAGCGTATATGCATCCCAAGGTAGAAGAGCATCTCATACATGTCATTTTTGAGAGATGGAGCTGGGCATTCTATCTAGTAGATAGGTACATTCTTATGAATTTAATAGCTTATTTGATTTACAAGTTTAGTATGATATCGTACTAAGTGATTCTTTTGTATAGGTACAATATTATGACATCAAACATAGCTAAATAGGTGAATTCATTGTTTGGCGATGAAATAGAATTTCCCATTAAGGCTTTGTTTGAAATAATAAACAAGAAGTTTGGCCAATTTTTTAATGAAAGACATGTGTAGTTTGAGGGCGCACGAACCCCATTTGTTCTAGAAATCAAAAAAAATATCAACGAACATCATTCTGGGGAATACGTTACTATATCATCGAAGAGCGGATTGCAAGTTCAGTATCAACGGTCATGGTAATACTGTCATGGTCGATCTTCAAATAAGATCTTGAATGTGTAGAGTTTTTGACTTGAACAAAATCCATGTCCACATGCTATCGCAGTGGTTTGAGCTCAGTACGATACAAAAATATAGATCTAAAGTTTACGAGCACTCCTCTCAATATCATTCGGTGGAAAAATATACAATGGCATATAGTGGGCATATTACTCCGGTGCCTCCCAAAGAATCATGGGTTGTTCCTGCAGAGCTTTTGGGGAGATTAATACCTCATCCATATATTGACCCAAGCATTATCAAATCAGGAACAAAGCCATATAAGAGGAAGCGTGGAGTCAGAAAATCATTTCCATCAAGAAGAAACAAGTGCTCCATATGTAAACGTGCTGGCCACAAAAGAACAACAAGCCCGGATCATAATTCACCATGATTGTTGTAATTGCAAAAACTTGTGTTCTTATTTGTTGTGGAATTTTATATATTTAATTCATTGTTATGAACGTAATATTATCATTTTTTATAAATAAAATATCTTTTTTAATAAGTTGTGCATCAATAAAAAGAGGGAAAATATGAACAAAATATAGTAGACCATAATTATTTTCAACAGGTTGCCCATCTGTGGCAACAGATTGCCCATCTGTGGCAACAGATGGATATTAGCTGGAAGAACATAACACAATTCTATCAAACTAGAATGTTTTTCTCTAACAGATGGCAAATCTGTTGTAACAGATGGATAATCTGTAGACAAAAAAACAATCAATATATTTTAACAGATGGTCTATCTGTTGAAAGAACTCAAATGTAAAAATTGTTATTGTTATTGGATTCAAAATTACTCCTCACCTCCAGCAGTTGACATGTTAACATGTTTAGAAAAAGGAATAGACAGAATGAAAATTAAATAAGAATTAAATAGCCAAAGTTGACCAATAATAATTTTCCATTAAATAAAAAAACAAAATACATTAGGTATAGATCAAATATATAATTAAAAAAATACATTCTAATTATTATTGTTATCAACATTAGCATTATTATTACTAGCTGGATAATCTTCATCCGGCAGCAGTAAGGCCCTCCTAAGCTTGCAAATCTCCATGATCGTCCAAGCTCTCATGGTGGAAAACTCCCACCGCAGGTCATGAACCTACGACTCAAGTTCCCGAATAGTGTCTTGTAGAATTGCAATGTCCCAATTTGTATCATCCATATCTAGAACATGCATGAATTGACAAAAAAAAAAAGCAAACACAAAAGTAAAGAAAAGAGTCTGAATATAATACAATGTATACTACAAACTAGTAGAATTACACCGAAAAAAACTTACATCATCGAGAAAGAAATATGCTCTTTGAAGAGAAGTGATTGAAGATGTAATACCAAAATACAAAATACAAGAAATAAACAAAAGTGAAGAGATCTATTTATAGAGGATTGAATCTAAATGTTGTAGGCCAAAAGGCATGACTATTCAGGTCCATTGTATTAATTAAAATCAAATTTTCGGCTTTTTATTTTATGTGAAAAGATGCAACTTTTTCTTTTACATCCAAACTTCTCACCTTTTCAAAATTGTTTGAGACTTAATAATAGCCATTATTATTGAGCTGTTGCAATAGATCATTTAGGCAAAATGGCATGACTGTTCAGGTCCATTGTATTAATTACATTCAAACTACTAGCTTTTTGTTTTTTGTGGAAAGATGCAAATTTTTCTTTTACATTCAAACTTCTCACCATTTCAAAACATTTTGATACTTGAGACTTAATAACAACCATTATTATTAAGTTTTTGTAATAGATCATCTATCTATCCCAACAAATAACCCACTGTCACAACAAATTTACCATCAATTGCAATAGATGGTATGTATGTGCAACAGATGATACATCAATTGTAATATATGAATTATCTGTTGCGACAGATGGACCATCTATTGGAGGAGATGTTTTGATTTCTTCTAAAAGCTGATTCATCATTTGCAATAGATAGGGAATTAATCCAAATTGGTGACTGTTTTATTATATAAAAAAATTTAAAAACAAAAAAGGTGAAAAGTCATGACTTATAGCACTTGTTTTTTCTTGACAAGCATGTAGTCCTTTGACATTGAAGATGGTTACCCTTTGATCCTCTATAGTCTTGTACACTACTTAACGATGGGAAGTGAAGAATAAACCGTGTCTGACATTGATGGGGTAGGAAGAATAAGGTGCATGGAGATGAATGGATCCACTTTCATATGTGGGAGTTATGTATTACTGGTCAGACAATAGAGACAAACACACATAAAGTCAATGATTTTGTGAATGCAGTTTTTTACTAATTAGACATTGATCCTTCAAATGAGATCCTACATTTTACAGTTTAGTTTGATAGGTGCAAACTGATAAGGCCGAAGGGTTTTAAGATGGTGGGGTTGATACCCTGTTACAATTTAATGATGGTTTTGCTCATGTTTATGTGTCAAGTTTATGGAAGGGTTCAAATTTTTTCTAGAAGTGTAAATATCAAATAGTGATTGAACCGATTTGAAGGGTTTAATGGACTTTTAAAAGGCCTCTGAAGCCTCATACTTCAGTAAACAAGAATGAAAAACCAATAGAAATTCCCCTGGTCAAAATTTATATGGATTGGTTTCTCGAGGAGACTATTTTACAGAAGAATGTGCTTAGGACAATACCTGTGCATGAAAGGGGAGGTGGAGAAGACCATATACCATCTCAGACCTTGTTTAAAAGGAAACACAGGGAAGCAAGTGAGGAACTTCTCGCCAATCTGCCAATGAAACTGACTTGAAAGATGAAAAAATTGAATGAGCTTCAAATATGGAAGTGCATCAAAATATTAAAATTCATCAGTCGTTCTTGAAAAAGAAAAAAGGTAAAGAGGACTAGAGCTAGACACTTTTCCAGAGACTGAAACTAGCAAGTGTGGCCTGAATGAAGACGCAAAAAGATGCAGGACAAGAACTCTAAGGAATCATCTTGGTGAGCATCGATTGTGGTAAGATTATCGGTCAGGCTCAAAACATGAACCAACAATTCCTAAAGTAAAAATAAGGGATCAATCCAAGGCGTCAATTTCTGAAGTCTAACTTTCTTCCCTTGACTTTTGTTTGTAGTTTTGATTAGGTCAATGGCAGTAGAAATAAAAAGGTCTGAAGTTGGGCAGAAATCTAATTCCTTGTTGCTTCCACTATCTTTGACTAGATCAAAGCCATAAACAGGAGGCATGGGATGTAAGTTTAACTTGAGATATTGTCACCTTGGCTTGATCCCTTATTTTGACTTCAGGATTTATTAGTTCAGGTTTTGTTCCTGAGGGACAATTGTACCACTATCGGTGCTTGCAAAGCTAAAACCTTAGAGTTTTGGTCCAGTATTTTGTGGGTCTTTATTCATGCCACGCTAGCTAGTTGTAGTCCCCTTACAAAGTGCACAACTCCAATCCAATTTACCATCTTTTTCTTTCACAAGAACGACTAATGTATTTTTATTTTTAGATACACTTTCACACTTGAATCTCATTCAATTTTTTCATTTACCATATCAATTTCATCAGCTAGTTTCACTACACTTTCCTTCCCACCCTGTGTTTCTTCTTTAATAAGGTACGATATGATTTATGGTCTTCTCCACCTCCCCTTCCTGCACAAGTATTCTTCCAATCACCTTCTACTTTATAATAGTCTCCTTGTGCAACCCATCTATACAAATTTGGATCAGGAGAATTTCTATTGGTTTTTTATTCTCGTTTGAAGCAGTGTGAGGCTTCAGAGGCATTTCAAAAGTCCATTGAACCCTTCAAATTGGTCCAACAGTATTGGATATTTACATTATCACCAATAAATTGAACCCTTCCCCAAACTTGACACATAAACATTAGCAAAATCCTTATTAAACTATAACAGGATATCGATACCACCTACTTGGTCCCTCAGCCTTACCAATTCAAACCTAACAAACTTAACTGTAAAATAAAGGATCTCATTTGAAGGATTAATGCCTAATGGGTAAAGCACCAACATTCACAAAATGAGTGTACTGGATGTGTGTTTTCATGATAGGTTGATCAGTAATACATACCTCCCACATATGAAGTGGTCCCATCTATAAGAAGCTTATTCCTCTGAACCTATCTTTACTCTAGCCTTTAATGCTAGTTGGGAAAAAATTGATCCAGTTTTAGTTTCTTTTATCTACAAACAAGAGAAAAATATTTGAAGTGAAACAAGAGAAAAACAAAAAAAATATTACAAAAGGGTAACACAAAATTGAATGAATACATATTACAACAATTTGATGTGATAGATAACCAATCTGATGCATCGAATGATCAATTTAATACAACAAATAATCAATTTGATGCAAAAGATGATCAATCTGATGCAACATGTCGTCAATTGGTTGACACAGATGGGTCACCTATTGTAAAAATATGATGAATTTCTTACAAAAGATGACTAATATGATGTGACAGATGACAAATCTAACGTAATAGATTCCTTCTATATTCAATAGATGAGTAATTTATTGCAACTAGAGATGCATCTGTGGCCACCAATAGATAAAATATTATAACATATGGGTCATTTATTTAAATAAATTAAACCAGCCTTGCTACTGGTCTGATTTCTTCCATCAGTTGCTCCGTCTGTTCCAACAGCTAATTTATCAGTTACAATAGTTGAGAAAACTGTTGCAACACCTACAACATCAACAACAAAGAAATAGCACCATATGTTCCAAAACTATCAATAACACTAACACCACATGTTCCAACAATACCAACACCACCAACAAAGTAACAAATAACAGATACAAATATCTAATTTATATAACATACGAAGAAGAAGATGAGAAGGAAAGAGCAATATTAAACCATACCTATAATGTCAAAAAAGAAACGGGATTAGAAAACCTATTTTAGTTTAGAAAAGATATTGATCAGTTGAGATCTGAAAGGATCCTCACGCGAAAGAGGAGAGACAAGAAAGGAAAAGAGGAGATGGTTATGATTAACCTAAAGAGAAGAGAAAGAGAATTCTAAAAAAATAGATAAGTTAATTTATTATTAAAGGAGAGAGTATTCTGCAGATGAATTTTAAATATTCATCAATATCTTTGAGGGGCACGAGGAGACGGTGACATTGAAAAGACAAGATAAGACTACTCAAGAAGGAAATTTTTTAGTTATTTAGGCAATATTTTTTACCGCCTTAGTATTTTATATTTATTATCTCGGATGAGAAATTGTTTTAAAATAACAAAAAATCTTAAAACATATAAGTCATCTGTTGCAACAGATGACAATTTTTGTTTGAAAATTTCCAATGGATCAGTCATCTGTTGCGAAATATTCAATAATTTATCTGATAAATTCCAACAGATTACCTACATATTGCAATATATTCAATAATCTTTTTGTTAAATTCCAATAGATTCCCCACGTATTACAAAAGGTTAAAAACTTGTTTTTATAGAATAGCATGGCATAAACTAGGGTTTGCTAGATCTAAGGACGAGTACATATGGTCAACTACAACTTCAATTGAGTCTTTTACAATAGCATGGTGTTGGTGATGGTATGGTGTTCCTCCCGACTCGAGTCATTGATCGATCACTCTGAGATGAAATAATTCTCATGAACTTATTATTATAAGATAATACCTTAATTGATTTAGCTAGATCTTGGGATGAGTACAGATGGTCAACTATAACTTAAATTGAGTCTTTTACAATTGCATTGTATTGGTGTTGCGTTTCTCTCGACCCGAGCATCGATCGATCACTCTAAGACAAAATAATTCTCATTAACTTAATATTATAAGCTAATACCTAAAATAATTTACCTACATCTAGGGACGAGTACATAGGGTCAATTAAAACTTTAATTGAGTCTTTTCCAATTGCATGGTGTTGGTGTTGGTGTTATGTTCCTCCCAACTTAAGTCATCGATCCATCACTCTGAGATAAAATAATTCTTATTAACTTATTATTATAAGTTAATACCTAAATTAATTTACCTAGATCTAGGGATGAGTACATAGGGTCAACTACAACTTCAATTGAGTCTTTTGCAATCACATGGTATTGGTGTTGGTGTTACGTTTCTCTCGACCCAAGTTGTCGATCAATCACTATGAGATGAAGTGCTTTTCATTAACTTATTATTATAATTTAATACCTAAATTTATTTAGCTAGATCTAGGGAAGATCAATTCAGACCAAATTAACATTTTTAGAACTTATAATTCTTTTTCAAAATACAAATCAACCCATAAAAATCATATATTTATGATAAAAAGTTTCATCATTTCAAATCTCAAATTCTCAATTTTTTCTTTCTCTCTCAACAATATAGAAAACAACTACTCAACCTATTGCTCAATCCTTCACAACAGATTGATTTCATTCCCATTTCCGACGACATAATTGTTATTTTTGACTTTATTCTTGCTTATATCCATTATTTTTCTCTATATTCATAGATAATAGAGTGTAAGAAGAGTTCTATAATTATTTTTTTCTAAAATTAGGGTTTTTTTAGTTAATGATGAAAAAAATACTTTTAGTTGTATTATCTTCTAAAAAGGTTAACAATTTTGAGTCTTGATGGTAAAATCATAGGAAGAACCCGATAAAATCCTAGTTTTTATCGTAGTGTCCCATTGACTATGGTGGTATTGTTGGATAGTGTTTATGGTGTTGTTGGTGCCTATTGGTGGTGGTGTTATATTGGTGGTTTGGTGATAGTGTTGGTAGCATTGATGGTGTTGGTGGTTGTTTATGGTGTTGGTGGTAGTGTTGGTGGCATTGGTTAGTGGTGTTTGTGGTAGTTGTTGGTGTTGTTGGTATTTGTGGTATTGGTGGTATTGGTTGGTGATGTTTGTAGTGGTTATTGGTGGTGTTAGTATTCGTGGTGTGTGTGGCATTGGTTGGTAGTGTTTCTTGCGGATGTTGGTGTGTCGGTATTGGTGGTGTTTGTAATGTATTTTTAAAAATTTATGCATACATCAATTGTAATTTAATTTTTGTTTTGTTGTTGTTTGTAGGTAAAACATGTCACCTAAAAGAAATCAAAGTGAAAGTGGATCAACTTCTGACCACCATACAATAAAGGCTACAGTACAGATGGATTCGAAGGAGTTTCCTAAACAATCTCAGTTAGGAAAAAGTAAAGTTGAGAAGAGATAAAAACAATGTTGAGGGAGGTGGACAAGGGTATATTGATGGTGATGAAGAAAATAAAAGTCAAAAAAGGAGGAAGTAGAGAGTGAGAAAAGGGATGATCATCAACATAATGATAATAGATCACCAGTGGGGCATGAATTAATATTGATATCCCAGTATAATCCTGTCAAAACTATTAGTATTGACGTGTTTCAAGTTTTGATGATGATAGATGAACCTACAGAAATAACTTGTGAACTTGTACTTAAATGTCAGTTGGGGAAATATTTTAATGAATTTAGGAATCATATAAAGAATGAAAACATAGACAGACTTTCTAAGAGGTTCTGCTTTGGACACTTCCTTGAGCTTCCTGAGGACCACACTGTCCGTTTCCAAATAAGGATGGTATATGGTCTTATCAAGCACAGGATCAAGTACGTGACGGGTTATAAAGATTCGGAGGAGGGATAAAAAAGTTGGATAAAATCTGGATCAACTACTGTGGCATGCCAGTTTGTTTTGGCTTGCAAGAGCTTTCCATAGTGAAAGGCATGAGATGCGATCATCCAGAAGAACCTCTCACTAAGGGAACACCCCATAAATGGTCCAAGGAAAGCAGTACAGCCAAACTACCACAATCAAATAGAGGGAAGGGATTGTCCCCGCGAACACACAGCAAAACCAATAAACGTAAGGAAAAAATAAATGGGTTGTTGGAGATTCCTGGACATGGCTACAATGCATCGGATTTGATGAAAAATCTGAAGGATAAAACCATACCAAAGCAGTACAGGGAACAATTATTCTTAATTTGGTTTTCCCAATTTGTTATGTTGATGTCAACAAGGTCATAGAAGATGATTTTTCGACGTGTGTTGTGGATTTTGAGTAATTCAACAATTATCCCTGGGGATATGACAGCTTCTACTTGACTATCAAAATTTACTAACAAAGCTATCCCTAGGGACGATCACATTATATGGATTTCCTTGGGCTTTCATGGTAAAATTAATCACTATTTTTACTCATCCAATAATTTATATTGAATATAGTTATTATGACTTTTTTTTTCTTACTTCCTATTTACATTTTTTAGGCTTGGGCATTTGAAGCCATTTCTCTCCTCTGAAAGTAGGTAATGGATTACCCAGATGAGGTTTCTCATCCAAGGATGTTTAGATGACTGGATACAAATAACAACACAAGAATTAAGAAGGTTGATCTCTTTAACCCTTCGAATGATGCAACACATCTTCTTTCAAGTAAAATAATTTGACTCAAGGAAAGATATTGAATAGATGTTATATCTAGTGCAATAGATATTATATCTGATGAAATAGATGGGATATCTATTGCGATAGATTACCTATCTTATGCTAACTGGTTCAATAGATGGGTAATCTATTAGGATAAATGATTGATATTTTGCATCAGATTACCCATATATTGCTTTAGTTCTCTGAACCCAACTCTAACAGATTAACTATCTACTATAAATTATGCAATAGATAGGTAATCTGTTGTGACAGATGATTGATATTTTGCATCAAATTTCCCATCTATTGCTTTGGTTCTAAGAACCCGACTTAAATAGATTAATCATCTACTGCAAATTATGCAAAAGATGGGTGATCTGATGCAACATATTATTAATCTGCTATGACATACAGATCATCTATTGTATAAGTTGTTTTTGTTAACATGTAACCCAACTGTGAAAATTATAATGTTCTATGATTTAAATGAATCTGCCTTTTTTATAGGTTATGCATCCATTGATCGTACCTACTGAGCACGAGTTGGGGATGACTTCTTTTATTACTCTAGGTCATGTTGATACTATAGCAGACCCAACGGTGGAGTTAATAAAGATGAAATTGGCTAGAACAATATCCATAAGCAGAACAGCTAGGCAAGGTCAACCTAATATTGAGGCTCTTCATGACCATCTTACTGTAGTAGATCCGGATGTTTATTCTAGTGTAGTTGTTAGTATTGGTGGTAGGCATACAGATGCTAGTACCACTCGTAATAATGAGTATGTTGATGCTTTAAAAAAAAAAAATATGTTTGTAAACACCCCTTTCACAGGTCCCTCTCACCCTTACACTTATCCTTCTCACCCGTATTCACAATTGTGTTCGCGTTGCAAATATGAAGAGTGCAAGGATATCCAGGATAAAATCTTTGAAAGGATAGAGGTTATTACTAAAGTTGTCGAGGAATTCAAATCCAAGAGGGGTAAGTTAAGAGGAAGAAAAGAGCAATTAGCGACGTACTCTCTAGTCAAAAATCAAACAATATTAAAGTTTGGGGGCCATTGAAGAAAGTTGACATATACGCGTAACTTGGCGCCAAAGAGAAGAGGATTCTTCAATGAGCCAAAAATGCCAGATGAGGTGCCCCAGATTATCCCAGGCCTCCCTTTTCCCACCAAGACTTCAAGATTATGACAGATATGCGTATGTGGTACGAGGACAAGGTAAGTTTATTTTCCATAACCTAGCCTTCTAATCTACCCCATGAAGAAGAAGCTACACAACAGATATGAAATATGTTGCAACGGCTGGGTATTCTGGTGCAACTGGAAGTGTTTCTGTTCAAACTTATTACCTATAAGTTCCATAAGTTGCATTGGATTGGGTAATCTATGAACAGATTCAAAGAACCCTATTCAATAAATGGACCATTCATTGCATCTTTACAATTACTAACCTATTTAAAAATTGACTTCTTATATCACAGTATATTGACAAAATTCTCTGCCTCATGAGAAAAAGGCAATTAGCGTACCTAGAAGTTTATGACGTTAGCGATAGGATAATGGACGTCAACTTCTGCAAGAATCTCAAGGATAAGTACGATCTAATCAATGATCTAGAGTCAGCCTGTGGTGCTAGATTTGATTCATTAGTTTCTACATTCGACTGGGATAAAAAACTGATAAAATATGTTAGAGCGGAGAGACAAATTCACACAGCAAGTTGGACTGAGGCAAAGAGGATTCATGAAGTCAAGAAAATAGATGACATATATTATCAGGCTATTGAGATACTACTCGAGGAGAGAAAGATCATGGTTTATGGATGTAATGAACCTGCCATCGACGGGGTCCTTTTTTTATCCACATGCAGCCACTGATGGACCTGTTCCCCATCTTGTTGAGGCAGAGTAAAGTGATGTATCGTTTTCCAAAGGAAGTGTTGATAAGGAAATCATAGGATTTTGAAGGTCAAAACAAGGGCATAAACCTTTCAAAAAATGATACCAATTTTGTGTGTAGCCCGCACAAACTTGCACATATCGAATATTTACTGACTAGCACAGAAATTGTTGAGCCAACAAACTTTCTTGGTGACAACGTTGTGGTAAACCTGCAAGAGTTCTGGGCTTATGGTGTACTAACTGGACACTTGGAGCCTGTGTATAAAGAAGAGCCTGTAAAATAACAATTTTTTTAATTCAAGTCACACTTCACTTTACATTACATGTAATATAGTGGAAATATTTTTTTCTGATGAAATTTGAGTTTTTTATAATGCAATAGACTGTTAATCTACTGTAAAATATATACTATCTGTTCTAGAATATAGTTTATCTGTTACAATAGGTTGGTCATTTGGTGCATTATGCCGATGTTATTTCTATCTAAACTAAGTCTAATTTGTTGCAACAGTGGGAAGAACGGTTTGATAATTTTCAACATATGATATAAACTTTGCAACATATGCCTAAATCTATTTGATAGTTTCCAAGAATTATGCTTGAATATCCATGTGCTCGACAACACCAAACCAGTAGCAAATACACCGCCATGAAAATTTCAGCAATTAGTCTTGAATATCCATGTACCCAACAACACCAAACCAGTAGAAATAATGGCAATAATATATATTCACCTGCTTCAGCTTGTGTTGCTCTCTTTTGGCCCTTGTACATTGCTCAATAGTGCAGCACATGGATAGAGGAGTTGCAAATTCACTTTTTTGGATGCTTAATAATGCCTTGGAAATTATTTTCCTTCTCCTCTTAGCCTTAATCTCAAATGGAGTGGACGGATATGAAATCCTCTTTGATGGAATAAAAATCCTCTTAGATATCAATTTCTTTACAGAAGCATTTAATACATTAATAGCATTAATCACTATAACATATTTTGGCTTGCAATCTTCACATTTGCATGCAGAACATTCGCAAGGAGAGGTAAAATCTATATAACTAGTATTATCACACTCATAATGGATTGTTTTAAGAACTATAAGAGAAGCATCATTAGCCCCAACAGCAGTAGCACTACCACCAACAACAACTCCATCACCACTAATACCATCAACAATAATAAGCCCACCCTCCTTAATTATTTTTCTTGTAATGGTTATTGCTCCAAACAAATCTATTTTTATTTTGTCAATGACCTTAGGGTCTGATAAAATTTGCACAGACCATAAAGTAATAAAAGAGGGCATCTTCAACTCTCGGTTGGTCAGAACAAGCGATAGATGCACAATCTAACATAAATCATTACATATATTAGAATGATGATTAGATCATTCAAAAAAAATCATTAATCAAAATAAAAAAATTAATTATAATTATACATACTACATCCTTCGGGGGTTGAAGAGATCAATTAATTTTGTATTTTTATCAATTTTGGCTGACAACCATCTCAAGATTCTTGAACAGGAAACTTTTTCTGGTAGTTGACTTGTTGTCTCAAATAAGGAATGGCTTCAAATGCCCAAGCCTATAAAATAACGCCACTAAATTAAAGTCATTATTGACTTAAAAAAATGAATCAGATCATAAGAAAAGAAAGAAAAATTTACCATGAAAGCCCATGGAAAGCCATATAAGTTGACTGTCTTTGGCATTAACGGAGTCAACAAATATCTGACAGTCATTTTGAAACTTTCATAAACCCAAGGATAGTTGTTAAATGCCTCAAAATCCTCAAAAAGATTTATTAAACTAACGCTTATATGGTTGTTAATGTCTCTTACCCAAAGAACATTATGTACACACCAAACCAAACATAACAATAGCCTGTGCATCTTTAAGAGTCTTTTACCTTTCAATGCTTCTGTCAAATTTTTGTTTTTGAAGCTTGGACCAACAAGGGACACCAGGTCATCATGATCATTCAACTTCCCTTTGCCTTTTTAGGTGTACGGGGTGCTTTTTTGGGTTATAATAGGTATAACTTGAGAATAAAGATAACATTTTAGTACGATAACTATGGAAAACGCCTTCCAACCTAAACAAACAGGCATGCCACAATAATTTATCTACACCTCATCCATCTTATCTTTGTTTATTCCACACTAATTTATCTACACCTCATCCATCTTATTTTTATTTACACCTCATCCATCTTATCTTTGTTAACATACATAAACCTATGCCTGAAAATATAATATACCATTTTTATTTTGAAACGAGCACTGTTGTCCTTTGGCAAATCAAGATAATTCACAAAGTAGTTGTCCTTGAAATAAGCATTCAATTTTTGCTCTCTAAGTATTTTTCTGAAGGCGTCAAAATATTTTTTCATGGCTGATGTTGACACCCAATTTTTGGCTCTCCAAACGTAAAATTAATGCATTTAGGCTTCGTGATAGTTAAATGCCACAAAATGTAGTTTTTCATATATTTTTTCTAATTTTTAACAATTTATTGATAATAGCCATTATTTTATAATTTTCATCAATCTTGGTCATATTTTAATTTTTACATAATTTATTGATAATCATCTTTAATTTTGTAAATTTTAAAATTTTTATCAGTTTGTTATTATTTTAATATTTTTGCACAGTCATTTGCATACATACACAGCACAGCACGATAATATTTTACTGCACAGTATAATTTTAATTATTTATAGCATAATATATTTTTTCAAGATAATTATATTTTTTATTTGTTGTTTATATTTTTCTGTAATTGTACATCAACATTAATTATTTTGTACGTTATTTAATATGACCTATGAATATGAGTCGGCTTAATTATTTTACTATACAGAATAACAAATCAATCGAGTCAAAATCATGTAAACTTTTTTAAAGATGATAATTGAAATAACTGATTAGATCTTTTACCCTTTAGTCAATAGATATTATTTAATGGTTAAGAGGATAGATTATTATTTCTGGATTAAAATAAAAGATTTCTTTTTTATTTTAAATAAAAAGGGAGAGGGACAATTATTTTTACACAATATAACATAAAATTAAAAAAAAGGAGACAAACAACACAAAATAAGGGCAACAACAAATATTTTGACACTTTTTTCTTTAAAAACAACACAATGCACATACCAAACACACACAACACACACAAATACCCATAAGATCTCTCCTTCTCTCTCTTAACTCTCTTATCTCTCATGCATCTCTCTTTTTTCCCTATCACTACCAACCGTCGGAGCTCCAGTAAACGAACTTCGGCCATCACCAATAACTACAAACCACCACTAGCTTCTTTCATTCTCCCGCCTCATCGCCACCAGCACCAACCCCAAATGACAGTAAAACCATTGCGGACAGACACACCTCTAGACACCACCAGTCACCAACAAAACCCCCAAGCCACCGATGTCCACCGATAAAAACACCATCGGTCGGCGAGCCTTCTCAAGCCAACAACTGTCCCTCCCTCTATTCTCCACCAGTAAAAATCTCCTCCAGCCAAACACCACCACTACTAATCGTCCCTCGTCCCTCGTCCCTTTCGTCACTGTTCATAAAAAAATTACCATATCCAGCAATGCTCTCACTTTTTGGTATTGCTCTGGCGTTAGCCGTTGAAGCAATGTCGGTCACTTTCCCTTTTTGCTTCACTATTATTTTGTGTATTTTGTAAAAATAAATTTCAAGTGTTGTCATTATTGATGTGAAAATCAGAACTTTTCAGTGAGTTCTTGGATACTAATGTTATGTCGCACTGTGTGTTGTGTGTATGTTTCTTGACTTGTGTGGTTGAAGTGGTGCATTTTTTCTTTTTGTTAATGCTGACAATGGAATTTGTTTATACTGAGGATGAAGAAGAAAATGGTGGGGAGTGTGCACAGAAAAATTGGCTATGATTAGTTGTCATTATAATTTTGGGCTATTTTTTGTTTTATTTTAGTGATTTTGGGGGCTGATTTTGCTTGACTTTCTTTCTGGTAATTTACATTATGTTTGTTTTTATGGCTGCTTTATTTTTTTCTTGATATTGTTGGCTAATTTATAGTATTATGTTTGTTTTTCAGTTGTTTTACTTTTTCTTTGACATCTTTGAATATACTGCTTTTGTTTAGTAATTTTTGCTTATTATCATTTTGTTTTATGTTGCTATTGATTCGATATCATAATTTATTTAACTATGGAAATTGCCTCTTTTGATTTTGGTCTAAATTGAACTACTTTAATTGCAGATTTTGTTTACTTTTTATTTTATGATATTAATTAATTAATTGAATAATGGTAAAATTTCTCGGTTTGATATTTGATGTCTCCCTAGAACAAAAGCTAAAGACTGTTATTGTTTTGATTTAATTATTTGATTGTTTCTTTTATATTCAGTATTAAAGAAATAATCAAATAATTAAATCTAAAAAATCAAAATCAGTCTTTAGCTTTTGTTCTAGGGAGACATCAAAGATCAAACAGATAATTTTTCCATTATTCAATTAATTTATTAAAGCCATAAAATAAAAATTAAAAACAAAATACGCAACAAAAGTAGTTCAATTTAGACCAAAATTAAAAAAGGCAATTTCCATAACTAATTAAATTATAATACTCAATCAATAGCAACATACTAAAAAATAATAACAAGTAAAAATTACAAAACAAAAGCAATATATTCAAAGATATCAAAGAAAAAATAAAGCAGTAGGAAAACAAACATAATACTATAAATTACCCAACGATATCAAGAAAAAAAATAAAGCATCCATAAAAACAAGTATAATGTAAATTGCCGGAAAGAAATTCAAGAAAAATCAGCCCCCAAAATTAATAAAATAAAATAAAAGATAGTCTAAAATTATAATGACCACTAATCATAGCTATTTTTTTCCTACACACTCCCCACAATTTTCTTCTTCATCCTCAGTATAAGCAAATTCCATTGTCACCATTAACAAAGAAGAAAAAAACAGCACAACTTCAACCACACAAGTCAAGAAACATACACACAACAAACAGTGTGACATAGCATTAGTATCCAAGAACTCACTGAAAAGATCTGATCCTCACATCAATAATGACAACACTTGAAATTTATTTTTACAAAACACACAAAATAATAGTCAAGCAAAAAGGGGAAGTGACGACGTTGCTTCAACGGTTAATGCCGGAGCAATGCCAAAAAGTGAGAGCGTGGCCAGATCTGGCAATTTTTATTATGGACAGTGACGAAAGGGAGGAGTGATGAGCAGTGGTGATGGTGTTTGGCTAGAGGAACTTTTTACTGGTGGAGAACGAAGAGAGGGGCGATTGTCGGCTTAAGAGAGCTAGTCGATCGGTGGTGTTATTGTCATTGGGAATTGGTAGCTTGGAGGTTTTGTTGGTGACTGGTGGTGGTTGGAGGTGTTGTTACCTGCGCTGGTTTGACTGTCATTCGGGGTTGGTGCTGGCAGTGATGAGGAGAGAGAATGGAGGAAGCTGGCGGCAGTTTGTGGTTTTTGGTGGTAGTCGGAGCTCGTTCATCGGAGCTCCAGCAGTTGGCAGTGGTGGGGAAGAAAGAGAGATGTGTGAGAGATAAGAGAGTTAAGAAAGAGAAAGAGAGATCTGATGGGTATTTGTGCATTGTGTTGTTTTTAAAGAAAAAGGTGTCACAATATTTGTGGCTACCCTTATTTTGTGTTGTTTGTCTCCCTTTTTTATATTTTGCATTATATTGTGTACAAATAATTGTCCCTCTCCCCTTTTAGGTATAATAAAAAGAAATCCTTTCTTTATCCAAAAATAATAATCTATCCTCTTAACCATTAAATAATATATATTGACTATAGGTAAAGATCTAATCAGTTATTTCAATTGTCATCTTTAAAAAAATTGACATGATTTTGACTTGATTGATTTGTTATTCTGTATATTAAAATAATTAAGTCGGCTCATATTTGTTGGTCGAATTAAATACTATACAAAATAATGAATGTTGATGTATAATTACAGAAAAATATAAACAACAAATAAAAAAATATATAATTATCTTAAAAAAATATATTATGCTATAAATAATTAAAATTATATTGTGCAGTAAAAAATTACAGTGTTGTGCTGTGTACTTATGCAAATGACCGTGCAAAAATATTAAAATAACAACAAATTGATAAAACATTTAAAATTTATGAAATTAAAGATAATTATTAATAAATTATGTAAAAATTAAAATACGATAAAACTTGATGAAAAATTATAAAATAATGACCATTATCAATAAATTGTTAAAAATCAGAAAAAATATGTGAAAAACTACATTTTGTGTCATTTAACTATCACGAAGCCTAAATGCGTTAAATTCACGTTTGGAGAGGCAAAATTGGGTGTCAACAGTTTTTCCCTTTTCGTTTGAAGATAATGTAGAAGTCTTCAAATGAAAATATTGACGTGTATCCAATTTTACTCGACAAAAAATTATTTTTAATAAAAAATTTGAGTGAACTCCAATTTAGAGTTTCCTACATTTTTCGAGTTGCATGAGGATCAGGTCGGGTATAGTTCAAAAGCTATCCCAACATGTTCTATTTTGGGTTAGACAAATCCAATGCATCCTTGAATTCTATGTCTGCAAAATTTATAAAACTGAAAAGTAGAAAACAAACAAGTAACTAAGCTCAATTTTTTTTATTTTTTCAAGAAATTCAAAAAATTGACATGGAATGCTTTAAATAATGTAAAGATAAATAAATAAAAGAATTGCACAATTCTAGCCGAAGACAAGCAAAATATTTAACTGAAGACAGACATGCATAAAAGGTCTTATTAAAAGGCAGACTAACCCAAAATGTCCTACTTTACGGTGGACAAACACAATTCATACTTGCAAAAAATTTAGAAAAACTAAAGTAGGTTTTTTCCTTTTTTTTGAGAAATTAAAGATAGCATGCAGTGGTTAACTAAATAAGAAACAAAAAAAAGTACATGCGAAGATAGTATTTAGTGCTTAAATGGTAAAATAAGTACATTACGATATGCGCTAGTAAAGATAAAGCATGCATTTCTTAAATAACAAAGTAAGTGCATTGTGATGTGCAAGTAAAGACAAAGCATGTTGTGCTTAAATAATAAAGTAAATGCATTGTGATGTGCAAGTAAAGGCAAAGATGAATGTGGTTCTTAAATGATAAAACAAATACATTGCAATATATGCTGGTAAAGGCCAAGATGGCATGCAGTGCTTAAATAATAAAATAAATGCATTGCGATATTTGTGAGGCGTGCAGTGCCTAAATGATAAATAAATGCATTGTGATATATGCGTGCAGAGCTTAAATAATAAAATAAATCCATTGCGATATGTTCCAGCAAAGGCAAAGATGACATGAAGAGATTAAATAATAAAATAAATGCATTGTGATATTTGTGAGGCATGTAGTGCTTAAACAATAAAATAAATGCATTGCAATATTTACGAGGCGTGCAGTTCTTAAAGAATAAAATAAATGCATTGTGATATGTGTCTGCAGTGCTTAAATGCTTAGCAATATGCATCGATAAAGGTAAAAATAACATGTGATACTTAAATGATAAAATAAAGGCATTGCAATATTTGCAAGGCATGCTTAAATGGTAAATGCATTGCAATATGTGCAGATAAAGACAAAGATAATATGCGGTGCTTAAATGATAAAATAAATGCATTATGACATGCGCAAATAAATGCAAAGATAACATGCAGTTCTTAGATGCACTGAAGATGCAAGTAAAGGCAAAGATGAAATGCAGTGCTTAAATAATAAAATAAATGCTTTACACTTTGTGTAAATAAAGGCAAAAATAACATGAGGTGCTTAAAATAATAAAATAAATGTATTACGATGCATGCAAGTAAATGCAATGATAGACTATAGAGCTTAAACTATAAAATAAAAGCATTACAGTGCGTGCAAGTAAAGATAAAGATAAAATGTGATGCTTAAATGATAAAATAAATGCATTGTGATGCGTGCAAATAAAGGCAAAGATGAAATGCAATGCTTCAATGATAAAATAAATGCATTGTGGTATGTGCAGGCAAAGGCAAAAAGAAATGCAGTGCTTAAATAATAAAATAAATGCATTGCGAGATGTGCAAATAAAGACAAGAAAATATACAGTGTTTAAATAGAAAATGATAAAATAAACACATTGTTATGAGTGTAAGTAAAGAAAAAGATATCATGAGTGCAAAAAGAAGTAAATAAAGTGCAATATATGCAAGTAAAGGAAAGCAAAAAATAAATATTTAATTAAAGAAAAACATGCATAACTATCTTCTGGAGGACAAACTAAGCCAAATATCCCATTTTAAGGTGGACAAACCCCTGTAAATATAATTATTGAGCAAAGAATTATTTGGGAATGAAAGTGTCCATATATTCCCGATCCTGCTTTCAAAATTGCTCTAGTATCGAGCTTTAAGGTGCTGGGGATGCAAAATTATGTATTTGCTGGGGAGAAAGAATGATTGTAGGGTTGCGATGACCAAACTCTGTATAGAGCTTCCTACATATCTCGAGTATTATGAGAATCAGGTCAATGTAATTCAAAATAAGATAAATTTTGAGGCGACTCTCAAAATTTGCCCCAGTGTATGATTTATGCTAACACTGACTTCTTCTAATAAAACTAAAAAATATTTTTGCTATCACGGATTGAAAAAATGCATGACGTCTTCGATTCTCTATGAAAACTGAGGCTGATTGTCATTTTCGATTGAGATCCTCAACTAGTGAGGTGACTAAAGTCTAACGGCTTCTTAATTGGTGGGGCTATAAAAAATATAAAATACTCAAGATGAGGGTCTTACATAAAGAATTAAATGTCAGTATTAAAGGTATGTGCTTGAAAGAAAAAGCCAAATGCCCGTATTTCAAAATTAGGCGCGTTGAATGAAAAGTAAAAAAAATTCACGTATGTAAAGTGAGCACCTTGAATGAAAGGTAAGAAAATGCATGTATATGAAAGTAGGCCTCTTGAAAAAAAAAAAAAAGAAAACTACTATATTTTTTTGATAAAAAATGCTGAAAGATGAAGAAGGCACAATCGTATCTTGACTTCAGTTAGTACCAATAATTAGTAGTGTGCATAAGAATTCCCCCATCTACTTTTCAACTAATCGAGATCGACTTCAGAGTAACTTCTATAGTTTCAAGTGGTACCTCAGACATGCCTAAGTATTGACAAGATTTGTCCACTTTAAACAAATGTTTCGAATTATGCATCTCTTCATGCTTCAGGTGCCCTCTCTAGAAAGAAAGTCCTACTTTGCACATATTTGAGTAAAATAAAGTCTCATTTTGCACATTTTTGAGTAATTTTCTTTTGAATCCAGTGACGTATCAAGAAATACATTCGCACTCCAAAAGGAATTCAATGCACGTAATTGCTTTATCATAGACTTGACCTTCATGTAAGTATCCACTAATATGAGAATACTTGAAATATAATCTCGTAGGACTTGCTATTATCTTGTAATGTAGGCTTGGGGACGGGTAAGATAATATTTGGGATAAAAGTGACTAATTCTTCAATGAGCATTGTACTGTATTTGTGCTTTTGACATATGTTGCGCTTTGACGCGTGATCTTCTATGTTGTGCATCGTTGCCCCTTGTTTTGCTTTTGCTTCGAACTCTTTTGAATCTTGTGCTGGAGTTTTCCCCTATTTCAAAAACTACTTTTTTATTCCTTTTTTTTCTATTCTCTTTTTTTGTGGGGGTTTTGCTTCTTTTGAAGTCATTTTTTTTTCTTTTTTTCAACTGGGTCAATATATCCTTTGCATTTTTTGATCTTGAATCTTCGTCCGCAATTTGCACACATGTCTCTCAGCTTCAATTTTTATTTCTTTTTGTTATTTTTCTTGATTTTTAATTTTTTTATTTTCATATTTTAGTTCGTTTGTCTCAATTTTTATTTTTTTCTCTTTTTTTTCTTCTCAAACATTATTTATTTTTTATTTCTCCATTTTCTAAAATTCATTTGTGTTAATCATTATTTTTTTATTTATTATTTTTATCTCTTCTCTTTTTTTTTCTTTCTTTTCTTCAGTTCTCTCAAACTTTACTTTTATTTTTTCTTATTATTTTTGTTTTCTCAATTTTTCTTTTTTCTTTTTTGTGTCTTTTTAATTCTTCTCTTTTATCTTCTTTCTTTTTCTTAACTTTTTTTTTCTTCTCTTTCTTTTTTTTTTTCTCAATTTTTATTTTTTTCTGTTTTTTCATTTTTCTCAACTTTTATTATACTTCGTTAATGAATGGAAAGTTTGATGGATTATGGTAAATTTAAGGGTATTTTTTGTAAGTACTTTGGGATAAGTTTTACCTCTAAGGCAAGAGTTATAAACATCTCATAAATCAAGACAATGTGGTAATGAAAAGTCTTGCTGGTGGAGCATAACTTGTTGTTTGAAAGTCCTTAGGCTAAGTGTTGTCTCTAAAGCAAGAGTTATAGAACAATATGGTAGTGTTAACTCTTACCCATGAGGTATAACTTGTTATCTGAAAGTTCTTGAGCTAAGTTTTGCCTCTAAGACAAGAGTTATAGAGCATTTCATAAATCAAAACACAATGTGATATATTCAACTCTTGCCCATGGGGCATAACTCATTATTTGAAAGTATTCGGACAAAGTCTTGCCTATAAAACAACAGTTATACAGCATCTCAAAAATCAAGACACAATGTGACAGTTTCAACTCTTGCCCATGAGGCGTAATTTATTGTTTGAAAGTCCTTGGACTAAGTCTTGCCTCCAAGTAAAAAGTTATAGATCATCTCATGAATCAAGATACAATATGGTAGTGTCAACTCTTACCATGGGGTGTACTTGTTGTTTAAAAGTTCTTGAACTAATCGCAAGACTTATAGAATGTCTTATAAATTAAGATATAATGTCGTAGTGTCAACTCTTTCCCATAGGGCATAACTTGTTGTTTGAAAGTCATTAGGCTAAGTCTTGCCTCTAAGGCAAGAGTTATAAAATATCTCATAACTAAATATACAATGTGGTAATGTCAACTCTTATCCATGGGGTGTACTTGTTTGAAAGTCCTTATACTAGTCTTGCCTCTAAGGCAAAAGTTATAGAGCAACTTATAAATCAAGACACAGTGTCAACTCTTTCCCACGGGGTGTAACTTTTTGTTTGAAAGTCCTTAAGCTAAGTGCCTCTAAGGAAAGAGTTATTGAGCATCTCGTGAATCAAGGCACAATGTGACAATGTCAACCCCTGCCCATGAAGCGTAGCTTGTTGTTTGAAAGTCCTTGGACTAAGTCTTGCTTCTAAGACTAGAGTTATAGAACATCTCATAACTAAGAACTTAATTCACTACTAAAAATTACCCCTATGGTGACGGTTGGAAAACCATTGCAATAAACAATAAAATCGTTGCCATAGCTATAACACAACGGTTTAGCAAGCGTTCCATAGGTAGGTGTTGTGATAGGTCTACGTAACGGTTTATGCGACGGTTGTCAAACCATCGCCATAGGTCGAGCTATGGCGATGGTTGTAAGAGACAATTGCCATAGATTGCCCTAATGTGATAGTTATTTTTTGACTTATTGAGACACCTATTTTTATCTATTGCAGTGGTTACTGATCGTTGCAATAGATGTTACTGCAACGGTTAGTAACCGTTGCAATAGCATCTATTGGAATGCTTTTGTTATTCTGTTGCAACACTTTTTGTGTACCTATTACAACTATTGCATTACTTATTGGAATGCCTATTTTCATCTATTTCAACGGTTACTAACCGTTGTAATAGATTCTATTGCAAGGACATTAAACCGTTGCAATAGCATCTATTGTGAGACTTTTGTTATTCTGTTGCAATGCTTTTTGACTACCTATTGCAATGGTTTATTATTCTATTTCAACAATGATTGCCACATGTTATTAAATTTAAAAGATTTATATAAATAGTCGTATTAATGTAAATTTTTATTTACATACATAATAAATTATAACACAATATATCCATATCACAAAATAAAATCATTCATTAATAATCTCATAATTCAAAATATGCAACAAGCTTGTAATTTAAACCCAAAAGTAAAATGTAATCAAGTCCAAAGGATTAGTTAAGTTCTTACATACTAGCAAGTTCAAGTTGTGATAAGTTTAAAAATATTCAACACAAAACTAGTGATATTAGAGCATTTATCCACAACTCAAAAATTTTCTCAAGTAAGGTCAATGTCTTCATCATTTTCTTCATCTCTTTCTTCATTTTGGACACCTATAAAAAGAGAACAAATAATATAAATTAGCACGTAAATGACAACATAAAAAGGACCATTCCACAACAAAATAAGTACATAAACCACCTATAAGTTAGCTAGTGAAGAGGAAAATCAACCAATCATGGTTAGAAAGAAATACAAACATCCAAATGTGAGATGATAAAACTTAAAGAACAATGCCCACCCTTTCTTCCAAGCAATCTTTCAACATGAAGAAACAAAAAAGGTGACATTCTCACTCTAACCTCAAAGTTAAAGAGTAATAGTCTTCAACCAAGTTATACTCACTTTCATATCAATAAATAACAAAAAACTGCAGCTTCACATTTATATAGTCTAACATACGTCAAGACATCTAATTCTACCAGATCCTAAAGTTATTTCTTTCAATAGAGCAGCTGTCTATATTTAAGTAGATGTGTAATGTGAGACACTATCACGGGAAGTCAACTTGTGCACCTTAAAAACTCCGCCCATTTTTTATGTCATGAATGAAAATTCACCCATCAACAAACATTTAGTAAGAACACACATTTTCATTTGAAACTTTTCCCTCTTAGTTTTGGTTCTTTGTAAGAAAAACTAAAAGTCAAACATCTATATTCAGATTCAGCATAGGCTAT
The DNA here is from genome assembly GCA_030864225.1 of Capsicum baccatum var. pendulum. Lineage (NCBI taxonomy): Eukaryota > Viridiplantae > Streptophyta > Magnoliopsida > Solanales > Solanaceae > Capsicum > Capsicum baccatum. Next base: position 47,391,925 of record CM061554.1, read on the forward strand.
AACAAATTGCCACAAATATGTTGGTGAAATCAAAGATCAAAGATCTTAAACTCTACAAGGGCTTCCCATAGGAAACTGGAAATACTTCTTTATGAAGAACCTTCATCAGTGTTTTTCTGGAAAAAAAAAAGAACTAATAATATGTGATGACCATGCTTTTATGGCCTAAAATACTATAGCATTGGCGCATCTATCTTACCAAAGAATTAGGATTATGGGATCTAATCTCTTCCAACTGGGAATTCTTATCTGATCCTATTAGCACGCAGTTCCACAGTTCAAAAGAGAAACACATTCCAAGTTTATCACAAGAGTGTTCAAACAGTTCAAGATGAAAAACTTGATTATTCTCTAGTCTAATAATTAGATATCCTATAATGTTGATGCAACAACACTTCCAAAATCACATAATACTATTTTTGAGTTTCATTTGTCATAGCCCATACGTACTAGTATATTTACTTATTTAACATGTTTAAGAGAAAAGCCTTATGCAAACCTTTCTTCTATCAAATCAAAAATTATTAGAGAACTCATTATACAACAGGAAGTTGAAGATGACCTGAAATAATTACCTCCTGAGTTTCAAATGACTTTTTGAGGTAGTCAACCTCAGAATCAAAATTTTATATGCATAGCATCTACACTTTTGAATGCAAAAGGTATATTAAGTATCGCTTAGAGAAACTTCTCAGCTGGCCTAAGCTTTAAGGGGCGATCATCTTTATATTCTTTCAGGACACAATACCGAACTAATAATACCAAGCCACAATACCAAACTACTAATACCAAAATTTCACCATCTATTCAGCAGCAGGCACACACCAAAAGCAAGTGAAGTTCTACCAATAGATTGTTACTACCAACAGATCAAGAAATAAAAACTGACCTTGATTGTTACTACTAATAGATGGATGGTTTTTTGGTTGATTCGCTAGAAGAATGAACATTAAATCCTAGCATATTAGGATCAAGTGTTAATCTTAGATTTAGACGCTGAAGTTGTGCAATGATGTTCATTGTAACTTCTCACTCAATGACATCTTCTTAAGCATTCATTCTTTGTTGTATCCTCTTTTATATCTCATCCAATCTCTTCTCCACCAGTTCATTAGCTTTTAAAGAGGATCTAGAATCACTTGCTATCTATTTCAAAAGAGTCTTGGTAACACCGTATCTAAGTAGTCTTACTCGACCAGGATGATCAGGCCCCATAACTGTTATGAATGCACCATTTGATTCAGTTCCATCTTCACTTTCTTGAGTGTAACACTCCAAATCTGGTACCTGGAATGCCACACGGTGCTTATGACCCCAAAGGACCACAAGCTAACTCATGACTGATATCTGTAATTGAGCACTGCATAACATACTGTATAAATGTGGAATAAACGGTTAAAAGGACATAAGGTTCAAAAATTTGATAAAACATAACATCTAGAGATATGGTATATCAATACCAAAATAATTGAAATAACTGTCTGAACATGCTAGTCTAAAAGACTCTAAACTATCTGATAAGGAGTTAATGGGACATGTCCCTAACTAACTCCAACTACTAAAATAAACTTAGTATTAAAAAAATAAAATAGACAAATAATAACAACCTTGAATGATGAGGACTCACTGCTAGTCTGTCTGATGAACGACAAACTACTAAGGATGCTCTAGAGCTCGTTCTTCTGAACCTATGGTATAAAACATCATAGCATAAATGTGTCAGTACGATTGAATGTACTGGTATACAAGTGAGGTAGTCTAAATGCAAGGGGTTTATATGCATAAACAATACTAACTGACTGAATAACATGGACGTAAGAATACATGTATGAATGCGTGAACTGTGACTGAGATCATGATATCACTGAATCTGAATATTGATAATATAAGTTTTGTATATCTGATATACTATTATCTGAATGACTGTGTCTGACAGTCCTGTTGCTGATGGAACTAGATGAGTTCTATACTGAACTGGATGACTGCATCTAATAGTCCTGAATTTTGTAGAACTATCTGAGTTTTATTACTGAAACTGAGATTGAGACTAAGACTGAGACTGTAACTGTGGGAAGTAGCCATCTAAATGATATGCCCTAAAAATAGTATTATAGCTGAGTTAGGGTCCAATCTGTAACCCCAATTGGAAGGTGCAATATCGTGCCACTAGTAAGGACAAGCTCTGAGTGATCCCTTATCTAACAAATACTCTAAGAAGAATGGTATGACCCTCATCTAACAGGTTAAGCCACCTCATCTAACAGGTTAGAATTCTCAACCTACGTTGGCTATGAAGTTTTAAATCATAAGTATTGCTTCTAAGAATCACACTCTCTACTCAGTGGTGAGTTCCCATCCTTGGGCTCACTCGATGATCAGGCCTACTCCCATATGATTAGACACTGAATAAATTATACTAAATTAAGTTTAATGAGTTCCATTGACCGATGAAATATTACTGAGATCTGATAACTGACTGAGATTAGTGAGATTACTGAGTTTTCCTGAGTCATAAGACAGGCTGAATTCTACTGAACATGGCTTTACTGAGAATATCTTGTAAACATGACACTGGCTCTTGGTACACAGCTAAAGTATAGGTACAAGTACCCCCAGGACTCGATAGCATGAAACTGACAAGACATGACACTTCCTAGACTCAAGACCATAATCAATAATCCATCATACAATCATTAGGGAATTTCATGAGGCACTTGATTATCATGGTTTGGTACATGAATAGGAAAGCATATAAAAATGTCATAATTTTATAGGCTAATGACATCCATAATCCATCAAACAATTTTAATTCATAACAATAACATGAAAGTTATTTTGAACATAAGGGTAAAGCATGGGTTCATCAATTTGATCATAATTGAGTCCTAAAGCAAGATTCTTGTTCTTTGGGCATTTTATCAAACACATTACATGCATAACTTTAGGCTTGAGCATATAAACTAGTTCATACATCATGGTTAATTTAATCAACTCCATTTAAAAGTTTCCAACCCACATACTAGCATAATTTCATGAAAAGTACATAAAGACTCTAACTTGGGATTTATACAACCACATCAACATAATTAAAATCAATCCACCACATAAAAATCATAATTCATGAGTTTAAAAATGGGATTCTTGAGCTTCATGTATGAAATAAACCCATGGCTCAACACTTTGCATACCTCAAAATCTTGAGTCTTGAAGGAGGTTAACTTTTCTTGAAGGTTCTTAAATCGTGATGTTTTGATTCTTTCATTTTCTTAGAGAAGGGTTTGAATCTTGTTCTTGGGTTTTGATCTTAAAAGATACCCTAATTTTGATGTTATGGATGAATGAGGAGTTATGTGCTTTGATTTTATGTAATTAGGGGTTAAAAAGGGTGGAAAACACCCAAAAAGCCCTTTAAAATATTTTTTTAGCGTTGTTTCAAACAAAATTGACGGTCTAGGTGACGGTTCGTCACTTAGGTGACGGTTCGTCACTCTGGTGACTAACCATCACTCCAACAATCATTTTATGGCCATAAAACGGCCTTAGTGTCTTAGGTTCGATGGCCAAAGCGACGTTCCATCACTGACTTGACGGTCCATCAGCTTACCCGTGCTCTTGGGCAGCTCGAATATCTCTCCATCAAACAACCATAACTTTTTACTCCGATACCAGATTTTATAAAAATTGGAATCGTTGGAAAGCTAATTCAATTATATATCTTTTAGTGGGTCATGAGATTAAAAATTCATTGTATTAAAAAAGATATTCTTGTTTGAACTTAACTATGATAATATCCTTCTCAAGAATTCAATCGGTAATGGATGTTTTGATTCCTCTAATAGGTAGTACAAATTTGAGGCCTTAATATACATATAACTTGATCATAAAACTACCAAATCACTATAATTTATTTCTCATGAGCTTGAAGTATGGTTCTATTATCGGTTGGTATTTTTGGGGTATTATAATATCTCCCCCTTGGGAACATTGGTCCAAGAATGAGACTGACTAGGCTGATATTTTTGATAGACTAAACTTACTTAAAGGACATGAACATCTAAAACATGTCTATATAACTGACATTACTGAGATTCTGGTTGGTCATGCATATATGATGCATGGTTTTATAATTGAGCTGATACATGAATGCATGACTGAGAGTACTGATAAGATAATCACGCATATCTGATGCGTGAATACATGACTGAACATGTAAGGGTAAAGATACAAAGTTTGAAATCAAAACTGAGTGTATTTTGTAACTGAAATTTGAACCATAAACTGGATGAACATAAGAAAAGCTTACCTTGGGTTGGGTCTGAATTAGTGGAGAAGAGCTGAGGATACTTGGTCCGCAATCTTATTTTACTTCCTAAATAGCTCCCTCGACGGTCTAATTCCGCCAAATAACTTTAAGTAGAGGGACTATTTTGTTCCTCAGTCTGCGAATCTAATAGTCAAGAATTTCAACTAAAATTTTCTCATATGAGAGACTATTCTAAATATCTACGCCCTCAACTGAGACTACAACTGCTAGATCACCTATGTGCTTATTTAGCAAGGGGACATGAAAGATTAGATGAATTGAAGCTATATCTAAAGGAAATTCGAGCTCATAAGCTACTCTGCCTGAGCGACTAAGAATTTTGAAGGGACTGACATATGGAGGACTTAGTTTTCCATTTATGACGAATCTCTTCACTCTCTTTATAGGAGAGATTTTCAAAATACTAAATTTTATTTAATCTCAACTCAAGATAATGAACATGCATGAATAGGAACATAAGAACATGAATAAGTCTATAACATGTGACATGGACTAACTATCATGAACTTAACTGAGCTATTGAGTACATGGCTCACGACTAAGATTGGAGGTAGAGGGTAAACCTATGGATACCCACTACTCCAAAATTGGTTTGTTATGTGAAAAGAGAGTGGCATGTTTATTTCATGAAAGTTCAGGGGAATATAGTGTATGTCCCCCTTGGGATACTGTGTCCCTTGAAGAATGTTGGGCTAATTTTCCCTTTTCTTTTAGCTATGAGGAAACTGAGTTGATGCATAAGGCAACTACGTGCTGGATCATGACTGAATATCTAGATTCTGTAACTAAGGAATAATACATGAACTGAGATGGACACGTAACTACTTGGTAGATCCATCTTTGAGTAGTTACATTCATGAGACTTTGGATAGTGTGACTAGATGGAAAAATGGGAAGCCACACCATACAAACTTATTTATCTTAATACTAAACTAAATCGATGGCTTTGCGAACTAACTCATACTAGAAACTTATACTCGACTGGAGTCTTACTATGACACTCTTTCAATAGTGGTCTAGTGACTGTAGGGACAAAGGAAATCTTAGCCTAGTCTGAGCAGGACATTTGAATAGGGGATCACCACATCGTTGGGATTCTTATACTAGGAGGCAATGCCTATGAAACATTATCTAAAATAGAATGACTAAGCCTTATGCACTGTATCTAAAATTTTCAGGCTTAGACTTATCTCTCAAATACTCCTTCTACTATACTTTGTGCCTTAGTACAGCGTATCACTTAAGACTACTAAAAAAATTAAAATAGGTGCTGAGCACGAATGAAAAAACATACTAAATTATCTAATTAACTACATGGCTAATAGTTGAATACTGGGTAGGTAAGACTGAACTTTACTTAGTCTGAATAACTGGATTGAAAATATAGAGCATTATGCATAGAAGGTAATGACTGACTGGGTAACATGAGATAACTGAGCATGAATGAGTGAAATTGTATTATATTAATGATACAAGACCAAGTGTATAACATAATTTAGAAAAATTTTGTGAACTGAGGTACTGAAATACTAATAACTGAATAGCTAATAATTGAATGCTATGGTCAAGCAAACCTAGATCTGGACTGAGTTTCTGATCTGATTACTAAACAGGAGATGACACTGTAGCTAAGACTACAAATGGACTCATATTGGAAATAAATATTTGATTCTTATAGCCAAATTTCAATAACTGAGGTTTAGACTGATACTGAATTTTGATGGCTAAATAACTGATAGCTGAAAGCCATGGTTCTGCAGGACTATCTCAGTCCTTTATTGAATATTAATTACTAAACTGATGTTGTAACTAAGTCCTGAGGGATTGAGCATAAACACCATAGATTTCACCGAGGGATCTAAACTGAGGGTATACATGACATAATCTGAGTTTGGTTGATCATTCAAAGTAGAGCATGAGTCATATGGGCTGAGCTTACTGTAAAGCATGACATAAGTGCATGAGTCATGAGTTGTATTACTTGAGCCTGAAGTCTCTATACTCACGGGACATGATTTGTAACACGAAGTGAATGGGAACTCCTTATACTAGGAATTATGAGCATAAATAATTCTCACTAACGTGCATGAATATGAGCAATGATTATAGAGCTGACATGAAGGTCATGAATAGATATCATATAACAAATGGGTTTTGAGGGTCTATAACATATTTTTGAGATGGTCTACATAATCACGCTTACTGCAGGAGTAGACAAGAATGTCATCTATGAAGACTATAATGAATATGTCCAAGTACTGGTTAAATACATATTTTATCGAGTCCATGAAAGCTGTTGGGGCATTGGTAAGACCAAAGGACATGACTAAGAATTCAAAATGACCATACCGAGTTTTGAAATCTATTTTTGGAATTTCACATTCGTTGATTTCTGCTAATGCCAATCTTTATGGTGGAATAGATATGGGATAAGTATCTGAAAGAAGGTCAAAGCCAAAGTTTATTTTCCTCTTAGGAGAAACTCTGAGAAGATCTTAGGGAAAGACATCTGAATATTCACACTCAACTGGAACTGACTCAAGACTAGGAGTTTTGGAACTGGAGTCCATAAATCAAACAAGATGATAGACACATCCCTTAGATATCATTTTCCTAGCCCGTAGGTAGGAAACAAGCTAACCTCTGAATGCTGAAATACTACCCTTTCACTTAAAGACAGGTCCATTTAGAACTGAAACTAGACAACTCTATTTCTGTAGTCGATTGTGGAATTGCAGGAATAAAGCCACTCCATGCTGAGAATAACATTAAAATTAGTTGTATCTAATTCGACTGAGTCTGCTAAAGTAACCTTCTGAGATAACATCACCAAATAGTTCTTATATGCCCATCGGGCTATGATGGATTTACTCAGTGGGGTAGAGACTGAGAAGGACTCTGCTAGAATTTAGGGACTGACTCCAAAATCAACAGCTATATAAAGAGTAACAAAATACAAACAAAAACTCTTGGATGTAGCAAAGTGTAAACAGACAAATGAAAGATCTTTAATAAACCAGTGACCACATCAGGAGAATTTTCCTGATCTTATCGAGATTGAAGAGAACAGAAAATATTTGGGCGCTGCCCACTGGTTGCGCTGGAAGTGGCATCCTGCTGATTCGGGAGGCTGGACTAATCTAAGGAACGGTTCTGCTGGCCTTAAAATACTGACTAGGGACAATCTCTAAACCTGTGTTTGGGCTTGCCATATATGAAACACACCTCACTGCCAGCTCTGTAAATACCCTTGTAGTTCTTACCACAAGTCTGGAAAAGGGGATTAGTTCAGCCAAATGCTACACTGCCCTGAGACTTAGAGCTTGGCAGCCTATCATTGTTACCATTTCTGAACTTAGGTTCTAGGACACTGACTGGGGGTGGACTTAGAACTGAGTACTTTGGGTGGAACTGAGAACGATTCCCACCCTCTGACCAAGGCTGATTGAAATTGAAGGTACCTATTCTAGCTCTCTTATTTTCTCTCTTTCTTTCTTTCTCCCTATTTTTCCCACCTTACTCTATCGAGAATGAATCATATGCCTAGGTGGGACAACAGTCTGCTGATTTCTTTGAGCTACTATTGAGTAAGATAAAGTAAAGGAGTTGGTTCTGAATTCGCCATGAATGACATACTCATCTAGGGAATCTTCCTGGATTGGTATGGTGCTGACTGATTCCCAATTCTCCTTTCGTTAGCGCTTTTGGGAGGCATGATCTACAAACAAAAGGGAGAAATAGATTAGAATGAGAGTTAGATTTGAGCTAATTCTTACTGGCATGACATGAATACTTAAAGAAGGGAAAGTATTCCTAAAACATCTTATAAACTGAGCACTGCATAACATAATATATAAATATGGAATAAAAGTTTAAAATTCCATAAGGTTTAAAACTCTAATAAAATAAAACATCTGGAGATATGGTATATCAATACCAAAATAATTGAAGTAACTGTTTGAACATGCTAGTCTGAAAACCTCTAAACTATCGGAATAAGGATTTGATGGGACATGTCACCAACTAACTCCAACTACTAAACTAAACTAAGTATTGAAAGAATGAAATAGTCAAATAATAACATCCTTGAAAGATGATGACTCACTGCTAGTCTGTCTGCTGAATGGCTGATCTACTAAGGATGCTCTAGAGCTCATGCTTTTGAACCAATAGTATAAAACACCATAGCACAAATATGTCAGTACGATTGAATATACTGGTATGCAAGTGAGGTATGTTGAATACAAGGGTTTTATATGCATGAACAATACTAATTGACTGAATAACATAAATGTGAGAATACATAGAAGAATACATGAACTTTGACTGAGATCATGACATCACTGAATATGAATACTGATAACAAAAGTTTTGTATATTTGATATACTATTATCTGAATGACTGTGTCTGACAATCCTGTTGCTGATAGAACTAGCTGAGTTTTGTGCTGAACTGGGTGACCGTATCTGACAGTCTTGAATTTTGTAGAACTATCTACGTTTTATTACTAAGACTAAGACTGAGACTGTAACTATGGGAAGTAGTCATCTAACTGACATGCCCCAAATAAAGTATTATAACTGAGTTATGGTTCAATTAGTAACCCCAATTAGAAGGTGTCAATACCGCGCCACTGGTAAGGATAAGCTGTGAGTGATCCCTCATATAATAGGTACTCTAAGGAGAACGGTGGGACCTTTATATAACAGGTTAATCCACCTCATCACCCCCATCAAACAGGTTAGATATCTCAACCTACACTGGCTATGGAGTTCTGCAGTACAAGGATTGCTTCTAAGAATCACACCCTCTACTCGCAGGTGAGTTTCCATCCTTGGACTCACTCGGTGTTGAATCCTACTCTGATCTGAATAGACACTGAATTAATTATACTAAACTGACTGGACTGAGTTTAATAATTTCCGTTGATTGATGAAATGTTATGGAGATCTAATAACTAAGATTACTGAGATTACTGAGTTTTCCTGAGTCATGAGACTGACTGAATTTTATTAAACATGGCTTTACTGAGAATATCTTGAAAACATGACACTGGCTCTAGGCACATAGCTAAATTATTGGGTACAAGTACCCCCAGGACTCGATAGCATCAAAGTGACAAGACATGAAACTTCCTGAACTCACGACCATAATCAACAATCCATAATACAATCATTACACAATTTTATGAGGCACTTGATTATCATGGTTTTGTACATAAATAGGAAAGCATATAAACATGTCATAATTTTATAGGCTCATCTCATGAACAATCCATCAAACAGTTTTAATGCATAACAATAACATGGAAGTCATTTTGAACATAAGAGTAAAGCATGGGTTCATCAATTTGGTCATAATTGAGTCCTAAAGCATGATTCTTGTTCTTAGGGCATTTTATCAAACACATTACATGAATAACCTTAGGCTTGAGCATATAAACTAGTTCATACATCATGGTTACTTTAATCAAACCCGTTTACAAGTTTCCAACCCACATACTAGCATAATTTCATGAAAAGTACATAAAGACTCCAACTTGGGATTCATACAACCACATCAACATAATTAAAATCAATCCACCACATAGAAATCATAATTCATGAGTTTAAAAATAGGATTATTGAGCTTCATGGGTGAAATAAATCCATGAATCAACCCTTTACATACCTCAAAAGCTTGAATCTTGAAGGAGGTTAACTTTTCTTGAAGGTTCTTAAATCATGACATTTTGATTCTTGAGTTATTTTGGAGAAGGGTTTGAATCTTGTTCTTGGATTTTGATCTTAAAAGAAATCATAATTTTGATGTTATGGATGAATGAGGAGTTAAGTTCTTTGATTTGATTTGATTAAGGGTTAAAAGGGAGGAAAAGGACCCAAAAAGCCCTTTAAAACATTTTTTTCAATGTTGTTTCGAACAAAATTGATGGTCTAGGTGATAGTCCGTCACTCAGGTGACTAAACATCACTCCAACCATCAATTTTGGGACATAAAACGGCCTTAGTGCCTTCGTTTCAATGCCCAAAGTGATGTTCCATTTCTGACCTAATGGTCTATCAACTTGCCCGTGCTCCTAGGCAGCTCGGATAGCTCTCCATAAAACAACCATAACATTTTACTCCGATACTAGATTGTAGAAAAATTGGTATCGTTGGAAATCTAATTCAGTTATATATCTATTGGTGGGTCATGAGGTCAAAAATTCATAGTATAACAAAAGATATTCTTGTTTGAACTTGACTATGACAATATCCTTCTCAAGAATTCAATCAGTAATGGATGTTTTGATTCATCTAATAGTTAGGACGTATTTGATGCATTAATATACATATAACTTGATAATAAACTACCAAATCACTATAATTTATTTCTCATGAGCTTGAAGCATGGTTCTACTATCGGTTGGGATTCTTGAGGTATTACATTGAGTCTCTACTCTCTCCATTTCAACCTACACATCTGATTCAAAAGCAAGTAAATTTAGTTGATTCAATATTTAAGAAAACAATAATCTTGATCAATTCTGAAATGGAAAATTTCACACTATTTTGTTTTTAATCTCTTCATATGAGTCCTTATATAGGGCCCATTTGGATAAGCAGAAAAAATTGGCTTTTAACAAGTTCTTTAAAAATATTTTTGAAAGTGCTGAACTTATTTTAAAAATAAGCAGTTACGTGTTTGGATAAAAGTGCTGAAACTGAAAAAAAGTTATCGATGTGTTTGGTAAATAATGTTTTTAAGCACTTTTTTTAGTCAAAATATTTGAAATGCCTTTATAGTTGTTAATAATATATAGAGTTGATTATTATTAATTTTTATTGCTAAAATGATTCAAATTAAAATTAATATATATTTTAATATATATATATATATATGTATATATATATGTATATTTATATATATATATATATAAAAAAAAATATTTTCATGAATGACTATTAATTTGTGTGCAAAAAAACTACTTTTTTTAAGAGTTTAAATGTTGAATGTTTGTGTTTGAAAAAGATAGTTATATATTAAAAGATTCTTTGTTTCTTCATGGTTACGTTAAAACTTTGTATCATTAAGGTGTAATTTGTGAAGGCACTTCATTTTCTTATTAAACTGGACTTGTTGCTTTTAACCTTCGAGGGTAGTATTAATATATATGCCGATCTGATCATTAAAGCAAAATATATATGTTACTAATTATTATAATTACATTAATATATAAATAGTCTCATACAAAAGAAGTACTAATATCGCTAGAGTTAAGTTCGCTATAAATACAAAAAGTAAAAATGTTCAATTAATATACCGAAAAAGAAAACTTAAAATATGATTAATAATAGTATTCTCTCCGTCCCATATCAATTCATTATCTTATAAAAATAATTGTCTCATTTTAGTTGATCACCTAGCTAAATCAAGAAAATATTAATTATTTGTTTTTTATTACCCTTGTAATTAATTCGTTTTGAGAGTGTATATGTTTTTTGTTAAGTTTCTAAAAAGATTTTTTAAGAGGTGAATTAATAAAATTACTTTTTTATTGATGATATTTTAACGTAGGTGTAAAATAATTGTTTTGAGCTAGGCTAGATTCTATGGGATGTCAAGCTATGTGAATTTAATAATTTTTACTCATTATAAAAGTATTTAACTATAAATTGTATTGGTATTGAATTATATTCATTTGAAATTATTATTATTATTAAATATATATATATATATAATAAGATCAAGATAAATTAAATTAACATCATGACTAGTGCAAGAAAAATCAATGAATATATAAAAGTAGTGAAGGAGAATTAGCGCTACAAGGGTAAACTTGAAATAAGAAGTAATTATAAGGGACATAAATGTAATTTAATTGGTCAACTTTAATAGCTTATAAGCTCCCCCAAAAAAATTCTAGGAATGGTTGCTTCTTGTTTTTGGCTTTAAAAAAGCCAAAATTGATGCTTTTTGTTAAGCAATTACAAAAATTTCCAAACACCTTTTTTAAACAAAAAGTAACTTATAAGCTATTTTGACCAAATTAAAAGCTTACCCAAACACCCACATACTCGATCAGGTTTCCTTCTTCTAGTAACCACAAAGAATTCCTTATTCGACAAAGCACCAAAATTTTCCTTTTTTTTTCCTAGTTACATAAAAGTCAGCATTAAAATATTATCAAGAAAACTCAACAAGTTCATAGTAACAATATGAGAAAACACCAAACCTCGCAGATTAAAGCAAAACTTGTTTTGCCCATAGTGTGCTGATACTTAAACTTTTTCCTGTTTCTTTGTTTATCTTGGAAGTATCCTGCAAGTCAATATTTATGAATAAGTTTTTAATAAAAAAATTGAGGCAGTGAAGGTTTAAACACACAGAATATGTTGCTTTTTATCGAAAGAAATTACAACGTAAAAATGAAAATTAGGCATGATGAATTTAATAATAAATGCATGCTAATAATAATATAACAGTTGTCCATATTGATATCATACATCAGCTTCTTCGGAATTCCAATACTTAAGGAGATCCTTAAATACAGTTTCTAGAACAGTGCTAGGCTTTTTTGCCCTTCGAATTTTATCATTGGTGTAGGCATAAAAGTAAACTTTCTTGAGTTTAGACTTATACCCTTTAAATGCAACATCAATTGATCTCATAGCCTAATTTTTCTCATTGTTGGGAATGTCATATTTCTCTTATAACTTGGTTGAATTGGATTAATGTAAAAACTGTGAAAAGCATTCAATTAGAAATCAAAATATTGAGAACTTAGAACCTGAATATAGCTCCACATATCATCGTGTGTCTTCAGCTTTGTCCAACTGAGATTAAGAGGACAAAATGTACCATTCCTTGCCAATGCGCCAAGAAAGCTGGAAAATTCAATGACCACTACTTTAGTTGGACCAATAGGCTGGTTCAACTCATTTAGCAGTATTAGTTGACGATCAGTCCATCCATGTACTGCTTGCATTTGTGTAGCACCTCTTTTTTATTAGTTGAAGGGCCTACAATAATATCAACAACAAAATTATTCAAATACAAACAATTTTTGAAATAGTATAAACTAAAATATATATATTCTTGTCTTCTCTAGATTGTTTCATTTGCTTGTAAATTAGGAAGTTGTGACGGATCTTGCTGCACTCGTTTAACTGTGGGTTGTGATGCACTAATGGTGGAGTCTGGCAATTCTTGTCGCTCTTGCTCCTCTACTGGTGCTGCAAGAGAAGTGAAATACGGTCATATCTGTTGCATTTATTTTGATACTTGAGATATAGCTGGCACTTGTTGCACTTGTTCTAGTACTTGATATATAGGTGCAACGTTGTTTGACTTCTCCTTCTGCTTTTGATTCTTTTTCTTTACATTTATGTAGCCTGTCTTCTTCTTCTTCTTGTGTTCTAGTATTTGTATGTTTCATAGAGCTGCTAGTTATCCAGCTGAAAGAAAGTTTTTAGCTTTATGATGATTTTTCGAAAACCCTTGTTGATTCATGATTTTGTAACTCTCTGTAAGATCAAGAGCAAAAGTTGGTTAAAATAACAAAGAAAAACTTATTTCTGGTAACCAGAACAAAAAGCAATCGAGAAAAGCAATCATGAATTTATTTCTGCTGACCAACTATGTACAGAAAATAGTGTTACATTTATGAGAACTGGGCTCTTAACTACTCAACTTAGTAACGCAATAATTTCAGCACACAACTAAGAAATCAAACTTTTATAAAGGACATTGATTTTGTTATAACAAAAATGCACCCAGTGCACTAAGTTTTAGCCATGCATGGAGTATACGGGTACACAGTGTGCATTCAGCATCAAGAGTGTACCAAAGTACTACAACAGAAGAAGTGTTTGCCCTACTTGAACAGGAACACTCTGCAAATAAGACAACATACATTACCTTCCACAGAATGACACATTAAGAAACATATTCAATTTATTTTACAACTCTATGAGACCTTGAAGGGCAACAAATAATCTGATATGAAATAACACAGATTTGGTAACATTGTTTTTTTCATGACTAGATAACATTACCAATACCTGGATTTAGCAACAGTATCCGGTGTATGGAGTATCCCTTAAGGGGATTGTGCAGCAAGCTCAGCAACCTCTTTATACTTGGTTTAAGCAAACAACTCTTGGAATCATTGGACAACCTGAAGCAATACAGAATATCACCGTCTTTGTGACTATTTATTAGACATTGTTAATACCTGATGGAGGATCCATACCACAATGTTGGAAAATTTGAATATGCCAGTATATCTATCAATCCAACTAGCATCTTCGGGGGCATCAACATTACTTAGTATTTTGTGTTGTGATAGCAACTTAACAGCTTTAGACAAAGTTGCATCAGATTTTATCTCAATAACTGGAGAGAAGAATAAAAATATCATTGACATCACACGGATAGTGGTAGTACTGGATGAGCTATAAACCATAAACACTTAACAAAAGAAAATGACTACTAGATCAACTATTTTAAAGATTCAATTTCTACTAAAAATAAACAATGCTTAACCAACCAAAATAATCTATTAAACCTTTTTACAACTTTTTTCCTCTTTGGATAATCAAATCATGGTGTTCGGGCCATCTTGCAGACCAACTCTCCTAGGTATCTGCTATCTCTTACAATCACAATTTAAGAGTAACTTTGTCCACCCAGGATTGGATAGATGGACAGATAGGTGAACCTCCACACACACACACACACATACATAGGGAACAAAACAAATCATGATCCTTACACTGATCAGATTTCCAGCTAGCATTATTTTAATGATTCAATTAGTAAAACACCCAACAATGATCTTCTTTTAATTAGTGCTGATTGAGCTAAACAATTCATAAATCCTATAAGTTCCTCAGCCAAAGAGTAATTAAAACATTAAATCCACCCAAGATCGCACAAAAAACAAGCCCTTTGGCAGTCTTTGTCTCTTTTGTGATAGTTTTTTTGTTGAATCATCCAGAAAATTTTATTACTGCAAATCAAAACTTATTATGAAACAACAACATACCAAGTAAAAACTAGTGCAGAAACTTTTTTCTGATAATATGCATTATTACCCCGCGGCATGGAAAGAAGAAATACATTGGATAAGCAATGGAATAAGAAAGGAAATAGGGCACTGAAAAATTGTACTACAATTTCCTACTCGAACACACTTGAAAAAATATTCTACAGAACAAATATAAAAACCAAAACTAATGGTACTACAACTTCTCTAGATTGTTCTCTTACCGCACTAAAAGTTTTCTTCAGAAACAACGTTCTAAAGAGAACGTACTAACATGACCTTTTAGTTTAAATCCAAATAAATTATACGCTAAATAACTTTCTCACCTGAGAAGGAAAGCGAGATTCACTAGGGTTCTTCTTGTCCTCCCAGGCAGATGAATCATTGTTTGAGCCACTAAAGCTAGCAACCTGCATCAGTTTAAGCATTAGCTTGATGAATAAAAAAAAAAGAACAGTGTGATAGTAGTAATACAAAATTCATCCATTTACATTCAACCATGCAATGTGAATAGTGTAGAGATACAGACCTCAAAAACTCTGTGAAGCTGATGAGTTGAGTAATTCTACAAGAAAAGAGGCAATCCAGGTGTGATTTTCCTAACGGAGTCACTGTAACATGGTGGCAAGCTTGAAATATAATCGTAGTAGTAGATATTAGACAAAAGCACCAATCTTGAAAGAACTAAGAGCGTAAAATTTCACAGATCAATGAATAAACTCACCTTAATACTAAACTGATTGATAACCATAAATCGTAATGGAGATCCTCCATTCTATACTGATTTGAGTGGATTACACAATCATATGTATTAAACTGAAGCATAAATCCCAAATCTCAGGTTGATTCTATAAATCTTTTGCACTAATTCTGCTTTATTCAGATACAACTCATCCAAAACCAATACTGTCAAAACAAACAGCCCCTAAAGTACCATCAAATCACCCAATTCCTCTTGGAACTCGTACAGATTTTGCTATTTTGGTACACAAAAATTGAATAACAACACCATCTAACTACAAACAACAACACCATTTAACTACAAATAACACAATAACACAAATCAAAATAAAAAAAAATCTTACTACAAATGACAAATTGTCAAAAGGCAAAGTTGAAGGCAGGATATTGAGACGTAATATTCTCTCTATATTGAAAATTAAACTGATCAACTTTCTGAACAAGCATGGATGTAAAATATGTACGAAAAGAAAATTTAATACACACAAAAAAATAAAACTAATGATGAGCATATATTTAAAAGAACTGTCTTGTCAAATCATCTGCCTCTATCCAGTCCCAATCAGTATTGCCAAACTTATCCTCGTCTTTTGATATTTCCGCAACTATATCTTTTGAATGTTCTTCTATAGACAGAATATCAACAACAACAATGGCTCCATCTTTTATTGCCCATCTAAAGTTAACTTTTTCTTCAAACTAACTGTTGAATTCACGACTATGATTCGTTGCTCTTACCCATGTATTAGTCTAGTATGATTACTCAATGAGTTTTTATGTTCCCTGCAATTAAGAATATTAAAAATATAATTACTAGGTCTTTATAAATAGATGTTTATGTACCTTATCATAAACAAATAAATAAAGTTTAATATGCAAATATCTTACTCGATGAACTTTTCCACTTCTTCATCTCCCGTGTTAAAAAAGGACATATCGATGTTCTTCATAACGTAACTTTTCATCCATAAAAAAAGTGCAATTTTTTTCTTCTCACTTCTAATTGGATGATCATTCTTATGGAATATAGGGGGAAATTCAGAATGGATTCCTCATCTTCAGTTTGGTACCTTCTAAATCGCACCTTCATACCATCATGTAGGTATCTTGAACAAAAAGTCAAGCACTCTTCAACCAAATAACCTTCTGCTATTGATTCTTCTGGACATGATCAATTACGAATGAGTCCCTAAAGGTTAGATAGGTACCTATCAATAGAATATATCCATCGAAAATGAATAGGACCCCCAAGCTTAATTTCATTTACTAAATGAACAGGCAAAAGTAGCATTATATCATAAAATAATTGATGAAAAATCATCTCAAGGTTAGATGTAATTTCACGAATTTTAGACTCCAGTTTTTCAAGATCTCTCGGCCTAATTACCTTACTACATATGGCTCTAAAAAAATTGCACAACATAATCAGTGTCAATGCAACATTCTTAGGTAACACTTTTCTAACAGCAACCTGTAGCAAGTGATGCATTATAAAATAAGCATCATGACTCTTGTATATAGATATCTTTATCTCTTTCATATACACACGATCTGATATATTTGAAGCACACCCTTTAGGTAATTTGATATTTTTCAAGATGCTACAAAATCATTTTTTCTGTTTCGGTTCCTTGGAGGATGAAGACTGAGTTAAACTTACATTTTCACTACTATCTTCTATTGGTTGTAGCTCCTCCCATATTTCCACTTCTTATAAGTCATATCGAGAATTTACATGAACATTTGACTTTTCATCTATCTCTAATAAAGTCCCAAGAAAACTATCACATACATTTTTTCTATGTGCATTGGATCAAGTTTGTGACTCAATTTGTTATCTAGGCAATATGACAATTCAAAAAAAAAATAGATCTTTTCTTCCAAGGACCCTTATTATCTTAAGACCTGTTATTTTTGCCCTTTCCAAAAACATTATTAAATTCGCGTAACTTTTCAAGCACTTCTATACCCTACAAAGGAATGGGTGCAGGTCTATGTTCCTCTTTACCATCAAATGACTTCCTATCTTTTCACAGCAGAAGATCAAGTGGCAAAAATCTCTGATGACTCAAATAACACATCTTTCGAATATGTTTTATATATTGAGAGCATATGTTATGATTGCAAGTAGGGCATGCTAATTTTTCCCTAGTTCTCCATCTTGAAAGCATTGTTAATTCTAGAAAATTACTAACTGTCCATATTAAGGTTGCACATATTTTGAATGTTTGTTTGGTTTCAGCATCGTAAGTATTTATTCCAGATTCCCATAGTTTATTTTATTCATCAAGCAGTGATTGCAAATATATATATCAATATCATTTCTAAGAGAAGATGGTCCTAGAATGATCATTAACAACATAAGATACTCCGGCTTCATGCAAATCCATGGTGACAAATTATAGTTCATCAGCATAACAGGCCACCTGTTATAAGAAATACTCATTGTTCGAAATAGATTGAAATCATCACTCGAGAGACCTAATATAACATTACAAGGATCTCTAGATGAGTCTAGATACAAATGATCAAAATCCTTCCATGCTTTGCCATCAGTGGGATGCCTTAGATTTTCATCATTCGGTCATTCATTAGCATGCTATTTCATTACAACAACTATTTCAGGACACACGAACATCCTATGAAGCCTAGTCTTTAAGGGAAAGTATCTTAAAACGTTTGCAGGAATTTTAGAGCTTGCATTGGTTAAGGCACCACCAACACTCTTCCATGTAGAAGTCCCACATACAGAGCAAATCTCAGTTTTCTCATTGTCCTTCCAAAATAACATGCAATCTTTAAGGCATGCATGTATTTTTTAATAATCAAGACCCAAATCTCTTATCACATTTTCGGCTTTATTGAAAAACTCTGGCATCTGAGCAAAGGGAAAGGCCTTTTTTATCAACACTAAGAGATATGAAAATGTTGCATTACTCAACTCATGCAATGATTTAAACAAGAACAACTGAATGGTGAAACTCACTTTACTAAAATTCTCACAACTAGGATATAATTGTTGTTTTTCTTTCTCCAATAATTTAAAAAATTTAGTTGCATCTTCAGGTAATCCCTTTCCAACTCCTTTTCCATGTCTCAATTCAACGTCTATATTTCTAAAAGTATCATGAAGTAGTCCATCAATATCATCACGCATATTAAAACCTTCATCATCATTGATTGGATGATGCGTCTTTCTTCAGGAAGCGTTTTCTCCATGGAAAGTCCATTTGGTGAAACTAGGAAGAAACCCTCTAGAAAGTAAGTGATCTTTCACCATATCTCTATAACACCAATGTTGATTCCTGCAGTCTATACAAGGATATAATATCTCATTTCCCTGAGCAGTATGTTCAAACACCTTTTCAAGAAAATATTTCACTCCACGCTCGAACTCATTAGACCATATTAAACAATTCATCCAACTTTTATTTTCACTATCCATTAAGATCCTACATATATAACACAATGAAATCATCAAAATTATGTTTCATGCTAAGCTAAAATATGAACATTGTCAACCACGTGAAACTGGCATCCAAGAAACTTGCACAAAAATTTTAACAAGTTTAACAGACATAAGCAATCCGTACTAAGAACACTTCACCGAATAGACGAACAAAATTATTAGGTTTTTGATATTGCAAACTTAATGATATTTCTTATCTAGGTTTCTTAGACTCTTCAAAAATGTGAACCAACAATAACAATATCAATGAACTCATGAAGCGTAACTAGAACCCACAAGCAATCAATCTAAAAAACTATAATCAAGTAAATAAACTTACTACGGATAATAGAATAAACAAGGGAACGGAATCAGTACATGAGTTGAGATTTAGAGCAAAATAGTAGCTATACAAGGAGTCTACATATTAACATGCCTAACTTTGAACAGTCAATTGTAAAGGTGGTTGTCTCTTTGCTACAGGTATCAACCATAGTTTAAATTGTGATAATTGTATAATAATCAAAGTAGTATATCCTTAGCATTATTGTGAGAATTTTCACGTCAAAGGTTGTAGTACAATTTGTGATTTAAAATTTTCTTGTTGACAACAACTTCAAATCGTATGTCATGTCTTTTTTTTCATCAAGAAGGATTGGTCAGTAAATCACTTTATTTCTAGTAAAGGACCAAATCTTGAATGATTATTGAATTTTAGTGGAGTATCTTTATATATTTCGCTTTTATCATGGGAAAGCACTTCTCCGCAGTTGCCATTAAAATTTCTACAATGTTTCTTAGATCATCATTTCAAAAAGAAGAAAAGCTTATTCATGCATAGCAGTGAAAAATAGTAACATGCAGAAATGAGTACTAATATCGATAGTAGATAAATCCAAGTGAGGTAGATGCTATAATTCAGTTTTAACGAGGGGCAACACCTAACAATCCCAAAGTCCAAAAACTCTTCATTAGAAATACCTAAATAATTGAATTATGGCATCAGTAAGGAACAAATGAGACATTGATATAACAATGTCATTCAACTACTCAATCTAACCTTGCTAAACCAGTGATCTAGTTCCCTGGTTTTAAGTTCCAAAAGAAAATGATGAAGCTTTTAATTAAATGACATATGATTTAGATGAAATCAGCAAATGACAGTGAAGCTGCTTCACTTAGTTTCCCCTCAATGCATCAAAATACATAGCTAAAGTGAGGTCTTTCCTTCTTGGGCTAGTAAACCTACTTTTTCTTCTATCTTCTAAACTGCCCTACAGACTCACTCTGTCAAATAGAGTTTTTTAGTTATGCTAACAAAAAAATTCTATTTGCCCGCCAGATTGACCCTGAGATAATACAAACAGCAGATGAAGTACAAATCTAGAACTATAAGAAATTGAATTCATTTCATTAAGGAAATAGTTTTCCTTGTGCCTATGAGGATATCCTAGTGGTTGCACTGTGAGCCATGGGAGTAACAACTTGAAGATTCCTAGTATGTATCCCAGCAATAACACTTGGTATGAGCTCATCTGATCCAGCCTAGGTGGGCAGGATTAACTCTGCAAAGAATGCTTGTGAATTGAACAAATTAGCGGTGAGTGAAAGCACAAGAAATTCTAGAAAAAATAGTTCTCCAAAAATTACATGAGCTTCTATTGTTTAATAAGGACCCATCTGACAGATAACTTTCATATGTTTTCTATTATTGAACAAAAGTACATCAAGAACAGTAATAACATTCCTGGTATCAATGAAATCAACCTTGCATATAACTCTCAAATATTGATCAACCAATAGCCTATAAATATTTACTAGTTTACAGCATAGTCCAAAATTAGCTTGGGTCTCGTTACTATTACAGAGATAAAAAATGAATTATTGTTGTTTAAGTGATCTTCCACTGTTCCCACTACCGTCAAGGACCTCAACTGAGAGACTGCTCTCTTCTTTTAACTACTTAAGCTAACTGCTACCCCACATCTCCTCCACCAAAAGAAAATATTTTAGTTGGATTTTCATGACTCCTTATGTTCAGAAGACCCAAATTGGATATACTTCCTACTGTTGTGTTGTAGATATCTATTGAATAAGCAAATCAACAGAATTAGCTTCCTCAATTTGACTGCAATCACTAGGTAATAAAAATCCTCCTTTATGAAGATAACCTAACTCGGCTCCTAGATATTTATGATGTCAGTCATATCATATAAGAAAGGGATAAAAATAGCGATTAATCCACTTATACTCTTCAAATATTTTTGTTTTTCCTTAACTAGAACTACAAGCTTTAGTCAGATGGATTAGAATGAGTATGATGCATGTGGAATACCTCAAGTTTTGCTACTGCAATACTTATGAGGTCCCTTCTCAAATGTTATTAAACAAGGGAATTGTAAAAATATGTGCCTGATTTATTATAATATAAAAGGCAAGGAAAAGATAAGAGCGACTACTATATTTCAATATACCCATTGCTGGTCTGATAAAAAAAATATCTCAAAAGTAATATGCTTTATATTAACACCAGACAACACAAATCCTGTAGGATGTAGTCTATCATAAGTTGCTTCTAAGTTGACAATTTTGAGAACCAAAAACACCTTTTTTCCTCTTGTTTTTTGAGGACTGGTTTTAAAGACCAGAGCAATTTCTCTAAGATAATGTCGATCTTAAAATGAGACAAGCTTAGAAATTTAAGAGATGGTTTCCTTCATCACATTACTTATGTAGCATTTTCTAAGTAACTGGCTAAAGATCATCCTTTCCACAAACATTATTTCTCATCATCATTTCTCATTAATCTAAAAACCCACATAAACAAGAATAACAATCTAAATATAGAAACTACATTATAGATAAATTAAATCAACAATTAAGACTACAACAATTAAAACTCTAATCAGTAACTCTCATCTTGCTCAACTTCTGGTTGTCAATATAATGAATTACGACATCTTCCCTAACATACCGACCATAATCAGCAGAATTACAAAGAGAAATCAAAAACATCACGCAATCAAATGAACCCAAGAAAAACTCAAAATCCCAAAAAATTAGGTTAAATAATACACTAACCTTCCAATTCCCAAATTAAAGCAATTGAAGTGCAAATTTGAGAGAAATTGAAGTGCAAATTCGGTCTGACTTTCTAACACAAATCAATTTTTGAAGCGGCACCAGCAAATCCCATAAAGTTTACCACCGGTAGCTCACTACCAGATCATCTCCATAAGATTGAATCATTTTTAGCAATTGTAGTGACTATCATCAGCGATTTTAGCGAAGAGTACACCAGGAGCCCTAATCGTCGATTATAGCAATTCTATCAGCTAATGGAAGAGTACACCGGAATCCCTAATAGTCGATCGTAGTGATTCTATCAGGAAATTGAAAAGTAATCCAACAGCCCTAATCATCGATTGTAGCGATGAGAAGCTGTAGGTTTAAGCAAAGAGAGAAATAAGCGATTATACAAATGGGACGGTACCTGAGATCACAATATTTGAAGCCTCCACCTCAAATTTGACTAATACAACATAACACTATTCGTGACTACCAACTGGCTGAGTAGCCCCACAACCACCAACACAAGCTCTACCATCTCTACCTCTTGCACCTTTGCTAGAACACCTACCTTTCACAGCTGAAATAGGAATAGCTCTAAAAACATGGTAAGAACAATCCTTGGCCACATGACCAACCTCATCACATACATAGCAACCTCTATGACCATTCTTAACAAGAGAAAGTACAACTGAGCCCGAACAGTCACCCTGAACTACTGAACTAGAAGATCCACCAGATGAACTCTATAAAGTCACCTGCACTGGCCTACCATGATATCCATGAGAACCTCCAAAATCTCTACCTCGATAGGTCCGACACCCAAACTTACCAAAATGATGTACCCTCTTGGCACCTCCTTGAGATGCACTAAGAATATCCTCTTCCATCTTAGCATAATCCACAATACTCCAAAAAGAATCTCTAATCACAATTATCTGAGACGTAGCCACCTAAAAAGAGATATCCAAACCTATTACAAACTACGTATCTACTCAAACTAGGTGGAAATACTATTATAGAAATATTTGGATAGGGTATAGAAGCATGCCTCGTACTTAACAACTATCATAGAGCCCGGCTCCAAATGATCAAACTCATCCCGTATATGATGTCTCATACTAAAGGCACAAATCTCTCCAGAAATGTATCAAAAAACTGATCCCATGACAACTCAGGAGCATCAACAAGCCTATAACCGATAAATGATATCCACTAATTTATCACAATATTTCTCAACTGATAGAAGCATAAGCAAATTCATTCGCATGGAAAGAGTGAAACAAAACTCAGACCACAAGGTATAAAAGAACTTCACACGATAAAGAATGAAATAAGGAAAGTTTCCTAAGATGTCCTATAGCCTCTCGAAGATAGATAAGGACGTCTATGTACCAATCTGCGAGACTCTATTAGACATCCCGTTCTTATACCATTGAGACCAATGAAACCTGGCTGCTCTGATACCAATTTATCAAGACCCAAAAATGAGGTTCATGATGGCACTTATTACGGCATACCTTGACAAGTAAGCCTATCACCCAAACTAATAAAAAAAGAAGAAGAGACAGAAATATCCCACGGTAAGGCTTCTAGAATGAAGACGAACCATATAAGTAATCATAATAATGTGGAATTAACTTATCCAAAATGCCAATCATGCCCAAAACCAGGTGTCAATAGTGTAAGAACTACTAATACAATCCAAGAGTCAAGTACATCGGAAAAATAACCACAAAAGGAATAATATCTATCTCTGAATACTAATAAATACATAACTACTTTAGAAAGATAGAGGTGAACCTCGGACGCATAAATATCCAACTGCTACCTTGGAAGCTCCAACAATCGCCCGAATTAAGAAATCTTAGGCGCACTCGAGCTAGGACCTACACCGAAAGGGCGCATTAGGCATGAGTACGGTCCACTTGTACCCAGTATGTATCATAGGTAGACCAAGAAAAGTAGTAAATAAGCATACAAAATATACACTAAGGGCATGTAACCTGCAATTAGAAAATATCCCACAACGGTAGCCCACACCGCTTGCACTAACAGTTCTAACATATCTCACATATATTATAACAAAATAGCAAGATATAAAACATAAATATACATTATGTCACATATAAATAGAACAAGCAAGAACATGTAGATACAAAATCATCAAAGAAAAATAAAGGAAGATAAGACAAATACATAGATGACAAGTCAATAAAGCAATACAACACAATATAAACATAATAAAGTAAATACAATGTATATGATGATGATGATGATGATGCATGAGGTCGTTGCACAACCTCTAGGATCATCGCACAATCCCCCTATACACCTACGGAGCTAAAACTTTCCGACGTAGGACCCATGGAGGTTCTTCAACCCATATACAACCCACATATCTCATATCTCATTTTTAAAATATCCCTCGAAAAGGATTTTATAAAGTGTTCCAATATTTTCTTAAAAAGGTGTTGACAGTATTTCTCAGATGTTTCCATGGTGATACCAATATTTTATGAATGAGTATGATATAAAGATGTAATGCTCACAACCAATTACAATGAGTATTTCCACAATCAATCACATCATATATTTCCACAACGAACCACAATGATACATTCCCACAACCACATGACATCCACTTATTATTTTCGTTTCATCCTATCATATGCCAATAAAGTATGAATATAATCACAATAAACCAATGGTACCACATTAAACAACACAACATAATTATTCACATGTATTCAAGGCTATCAATATCACATAGGACCCTACACGGTTAAACATATCACATAATATCTCAATTTTGACAATTACATCGCATATAGGCCCCCACATGGGCACAACACATAGATAGCTACTTTTCATGATTATTTTCCACCCTTAACATGCATTTTGTACCATCATTTATATCCATCCCAGTCTAAAGAGTTAAGTCATAACCTATCTCAAAAGTCGAAATTGATCTGCTACACTTGAACCCGCGATCTTACTCTTCACTAATAATCCCAAATTCCAATGGAAATATTAAATATAAAATCTACGAATCAAACAAAAAACAATGACACACATATTGATTACTTTTAGTTTGGAGTCAAAATAGACCCCCAAAATGGGTTTTCAAAAAAGAAGGGAAAAATAAAAACTTTAATTTAAAAATATGTTCCTCATATTTTTAGGAACCTACATCTGAAAACCAAAGTTAAATCAAGTCAAAACTGGGGTTCAAATCGAAGAAAAACCATTTTTGAGCTTTACCGGGTAAAATTTTTGAAATCTGGGTTAAAATCAAGAATCGTAGTTGTTTTTAAGATTAAAAAGATGAAAAACTAGTAATTATAAGATAAAAATATTATTCAAGTGAAATGGGTAAAATTTGGGTTTAAAATCATGTTCTAAGATTTTTGGGATTTTGAGAAATTAATCAAGAAATTACTAAGAAAAGGGTAAATTCTTACCTTAATTCCATAATAGAATCAAGAAAAAGATGTTAATCTAGCTTCCCAAGCTCTCACAAACTTTACTTTTAAGCTCCCAAACTATTTAGGGTTTAACTCCCAATAGGCAAGATGAAAAAAGAGCAAAATAGGTCAAAAAAGTTTATTTATCAGTGCAGATTTTTCTGCACTGCTTTCTAAAAAGAGCTGTTTTTTTAAGAACTCAATTCGAACTTCAACGGGGTGCCTGAGATTCATTTGGAGTAAGATTTATGCAAACAAACTATGCAAACAGACTAAATTCAGCATTCTAAAAGCGATGGCGATATCAGATTTTCAAGAAAATATCGTTTTCACAAAATTGACCCCTGAAACCCAAAATTACAATTTTCCAAACCTAGGGTCGAATTGAGATTTAACAACAACAACAACAACAAACCCAGTATATTCCCACATCGTGGGGTCTGGAGAGGGTAGAGTGTACGCAGTCCATACCACTACCTCTAAAGAAATAGAGAGTCTATTTCCGATAGACCCCCGGCTCAAGACCAAAGACAGTATAATAGAAAAATATGCATGGAACATGATAAAATAACATAGGTATGACATCCACCAAAAAAATTGAACACTGCCCACCAATGCCCTCCTACCTACTGCCTATGGCTTTACCACACACCTTAGCCCTCTATCCTAATATATTTCCTCCATACCTTCCTATCCTGGGTCATATCCTCAGTCATCTGTAACTGCTCCATATCAAGTTTAATTACTTCCCTCCAGTATTTCTTCGGTCTACCCTACCTCTCTTAAAACTGTCCAAGGCCAATCTCTCACACCTACGAACCGGGGCATCCGTGCGTCTCCTCATCACATGGCCAAACCATCTCAGCCTAACTTTCCATAATTTATCCTCCACCGACACCACTCCCACCTTCTCCCAAATACTCTCATTCCTAACCTTGTCAGCCCTTGTAAAACCACACATCCAACGCAACATCCTCATTTCCGCCACCTTCAACTTTTAGATATGAGAATTCTTAACCGGCCAACACTCCGTTCCATATAACATAGCCGGTCGGACTGGAACTCTATAGAATCTGCCTTCAGCTTAGGGTTCACCTTCTTATTGCATAAAATTCCTGAAGCGAGCCTCTATTTCATCCAACCTGCCCCAATACGG
This sequence comes from Capsicum baccatum var. pendulum, assembly GCA_030864225.1. Taxonomy (NCBI): domain Eukaryota; kingdom Viridiplantae; phylum Streptophyta; class Magnoliopsida; order Solanales; family Solanaceae; genus Capsicum; species Capsicum baccatum. Next base: position 47,419,160 of record CM061554.1, read on the forward strand.
TGAGAGACATCCTCATCTATCTCTCCATTCCCCTGAATCGTAGACCCAAGATACTTAAAACTATCTCTCTTGCATACCGCCTGGGAATCCAACTTCACTACCACCTCCTCATCTTTCCTCGAGTCACTAAACTTGCACACCAAGTACTCTGTCTTAGTCCTACTCAACTGAAAACCTTTAGACTCCATGGTTTATTGCCAAACCTCTAGCTTATCATTAACACCTTGTCACGACTCATCAATCAAAACTACATCATCCACAAAATTCATACACTAAGGTACCTTGCCTTGTATGCTCCTCGTCAATGCATCCATCACCACGATATAAACAAATGGACTAAGAGTCGATCCCTCGGGCAACCCAGTCAAGATCGGGAAATGCTCATAATCTTCACCTACTGTCCTTACCCGAGTCTTCTCCCCCCCATACATTTCCTTAATCACTCTGATGTACGTCATAGGAACCCCTCTCGCCTCTAAGTATCTCCACAGAACCTTCCTAGGAACCTTGTCATACGTCTTTTCAAAGTCAATAAACATCAAGTGAAAATCTATCTTTTTCTCTCTATACTGCTCTACCAGTCTTCACACTAGGTGAATTGTTTCAGTCGTGGAGTGACCAGGCATAAAACTAAATTGATTCTCCAAAATAGAAACAATCTTCCTTAACCTCCGTTCCACCACCCTATCCTAAATTTTCATGGTGTGAGATAATAACTTAATACCTCGATAATTGTTGCAACTCTAAAGGTCACCCTTTTTCTATATAAAGGTATTATAGTGCTCCATCTCCACGCCTCAAGCATCTTAGGGGACTTGAAAATGATGTTAAACAAGTTGGTTAGCCATCTCAACCCTGCCCCATAAGAAAACTTCCAAAAATCTATCAGAATATCATCGGGCCCTATCACCCTGCCCCTTTGAATCTTGCGAATAGCCTCGCTGACCTCCTCTACTTTAAAACGCTGACAAAAGCCGAAATTGCGAAACTCTCCGGAGTGCTCCAACTCCCTTAACACAACACCTCTATCCCCCTCATCATTTAGGAGCCTATGAAAATACGACTGCTATTTTTTCTTAATGAGGGCGCCTTCCACTAAAACTCTATCATCCTCTCCCTTAATGCACTTCACTTGGTCCAGATCCTGACCCTTCTGCTCCCTAACCTTGGCAAGCCTAAACAACATTTTTCCCCACCTTTCCCATCTAACTCCTTATATAGAATCACAAAAGTTATTGTGTTAGCAGCCGTAACAGCTTACTTAGCCTCCTTTTTAGCTAACTTGTACTCCTCCCTGCTCACTTACTTCTCCTCTTCATCCTTACTCTGAACCAACTTAATGTATGTTAACACCCTAAAATCATATCAAACATGGTAACACCCTAAAATTGACATTCTGAATCTACTGGCGAAGTTTGATTTTTTCATCCGAGGTTGTTTCAATCAAATATGGGTCCCACACCCATATTTCTAATTTTCCAACTTTCCAACTAATAGGTCAAAATGAGCTCGGGTGCACCAGCACCCGAACCAAAGGTCTATCTAGTCTAAAATTGATATTCTAAAGTTGTTGGTGCATTCCGTTTGGCCATCTATCGCACGGATCATAAGATATCCACATAAGTCCAAAATAAGGCTCTCGAAGCCATCAAAACCACAATATTGCATAAATGATACAAAAATGCATCCAAAATCATGTCAATCACTCCCATACCCCAAAAATATCATAATGCAACTTCGAGGAAGAATAAAATGGTCAAATAATATAAAATCACAAATTTCACATATTTCATCAAATTTTTAGGTTGTTATAAGTAAATCCCACAGAGCTCACCACTGGCATCTCACTACCAGATCATCTCCACAATATTGAATCATTTATAGCAATTGTAGAGATTATCATTAGCGATTTTAGCTGAGAGTACACCAGCAGCCCTAATCGTCGATTGTGGCGATTCTATCAGCTATTGGAAGAGTACACCAACAGCCCTAATCGTCCATTGTAGTGATTCTATTAGCTAATTGAAGAGTACACCGACAGCCCTAATCGTCGATTGTAGCGATGAGAAGCTGTAGGTTTAATCTAAGAGAGAAATAAGCGATTGTACAATGTAGCCGAAAGTTTTACTAAAATGTTCTTTTTTTTGGCGGACTGAATAAAATTTTTTGTGAAAAAAGAGGAAATAAAATAAGCATTGCTATAGCTTATTTTATTTATCTATTGCAACGCTTATGGTCAAAAGCAACGATTATAATGTTAAGTTATAGCTAATAGAACAATAATTTTTGGCAACGCTTGAAAACGTTGCAACAAACCGCCTATTGCAACGCTTTGTTAACCGTCGCCAAAAAGTTCGTTGCAATAGAGGTAATTTCCAGTAGTGTAATGTGGTAGTATTATCTCTTTCCCATAGATAACTTGTTTGAAAGTCTTGGACTAAATCTTGCCTCTAAGACAAGATTTATTGAGCGTCTCATAAATCAAGACACATTATTGTAGCGTCAACTGTTGCCTATGGGGCGTAACTTGTTGATTGAAAGGAAATGGAGAAAAGAAAAGGAAACGAACAACAATAAAAGTTGAAGAAAAAACCTTTTAAAAAAAAAATCAAAGAAAGTAAAAAAGAAAAAAAATAGAAGTTGAGAAGAGAAAAGAAAAAAAATAAAGGTTGAGATAAAAGATAAAAAGACAACAAAAAAAAAAGGCAGAGAAGAATAAAAGACAGAACAAAAAATAAATAAAATAAAAAAATTGAGAGGAGAAAAGAAAAAAAGTAAAAGTTGAGAAAAATTAAAAAAGAAAAAGAAAAAAAAGCAAAAAGATAAAAATTAAAGTAAAAAGAAAAAGAAAAGAGAAATAGAAGTTAAAAGATAAATAATAATGAAGAGTTAAATAAACAATATTTTACGTATAGAGGAGCAAATAGATATTTATTTCATATATAAAAAAAGAAGAAAAGTTGATTTTGTACACCCACCATGAAAGGCATTTAATTTATGGAGTTTACTCTTTAAATGAAGAATTAAATTAAAAATATTTGACATATGGAGAAGCAAATAGATATTTATTTTATCTATATCTATAATTTATAATTTATAATATATTAAAAATGTGAATGACCTTATAAATGTCGTTTGAATTTTTTATCCTTCATTAAAGTCTTCACTTTATACAAAATCGTCTTTTTTCTTGTCCCCTATTATTTTAGTAATATTAAATATTTACTATATTACAAAAAGAAAAACCTTTTCTCCCAAAAATAGAATTTTTCTTCCACCATTTAAAGAAAACTCACCATTCTCAACTAAAAGAGAACAACCCAAAAATCCTAAATAGAATATTCAAAAACCAAAAAAAATATCAAAAAAAGAATACCCATTCTTCAAACGTCAAACCAAAAAAAAATATAATTATAAAAAATTATATTCTTCACCCAGTATTTCCCTTCTTACACCGTGAAATTTAAAAAAAAAAATTAAAAAGATTTTCTTCTCCCAACTTTGATGTTTTTTGTCAAAAACAAACAAACAAACAAAAAATTCATCTCATCTTACGTAGGATTTAAGTGAACCTTTCTCATGCAATATAGGATTAAAAAAATTCCAAAATCAACAAACAACAATTCATATCCCATGTAAAATACACTTTAACATACCTTTTACTAACTTCTATAAAAAACTATGTTGATTTTAATTTTTTTGCCATCCTCACCGTACTTTTCTCGACAATTCTCTTACTTTTATCTCTTCTCCAAATTTTCTTCATCAAAAAATAAATGAATTATCGTACTATAAATATGGTTCAAATCAATTCGTCTCTCTTAACCTCTAGCAGCAGGGAAAAGAGGTACTGCATGACAATCACAAAAGTGATGATCCATTTACTACTTGAAACTTCTTATTGTATATGCTATGTTTACATTATTATATTAAAGTGTGATTCGAAAAGTGATTTAAGTTTTTCACACTTTATTAATAATCTTTGCAATAGACAAAATGGTTTAATTTTAAATAATTAAATATTACACGTGTTTCACACGTGCAATTCAACTAGTATATAAAAAAAGAAGGAAAGTTGATTTTGTACACCCACCGTGAAAGGCATTTATAGTTTACACTCTTTAATATAATAGATCAATGAGAGCACAATCTATTGGCAAAATAATATTGAATTCTCTGTGTTTTAATATTTCTTTCAATTTCTCTGTTTTTTCTTTATGAAGGTCCACTAGCATAAAGTGACTTCTATTATTTTTTTACTTAATAATAAGTGGTGATGAGCAGGTACGAGGTTGATATGTCTGTTTATATTGTTTGATTCAGCTATTTTAATCGTGATTTTATTAGATTATTTTTAATTAATTATTATAAGTCATTTAAGTATTAAAATATTAATAATATTAATTAAAAAAATAAAATAGACATAAAATGATAAATTAACTCTTGATGTTTTGTGTTGCCTGCTCCAGCTGCTTCAATTATAATTTTACCATATCACCTAATTAATTATTATAAGTCTTATAAGTATTAAAAAAATTAATAATATTTAATAAAAAAAAGGATAAATAGACATAAAACGATGAATTAACTCTTGATGTTTTGTGTTGTCTTCTCCAACTACTTCAATCATAATTTTACTACCACCTCTAATAATTATTATAAGTCGTCTAAATATTAAAAAATTAATAATATTTAATAAAAAAGGTAAAATAGAAATAAAATAATAAATTAACTCTTAATATTTAAAATATAGTATAATGCATTCCACGCGAAATAAATTGAAAACATAACTTGAATATCGAATTACCAAGATATAGCTAAACATACTTCAACTTTCAACATCTAAGGATTCTTTCTATCAAACAGCTCTTGAAAACATAACAAGGAGTCATTATTCAAACCCCAATCATTTAGGCATTTCATTAAACACTTGAAATTCATAGACTTGAGCATGAGAATAGTCAAAATAGGAGATGCTAACGTAATTGAAATACTACAAATCCTAGATTTAGGGATTTAACATACTAATAGCACCATTCAAATGTGTAAGGTTTTATTTCAACAATAATTACTTGTAATGTTTTAAATTAACTTGATGTCTTATAAGAAGTTCATTTACATTTTTTTCAGAAGTATTTTTAATGGTAATTTTGTTATACCACCTCTAATTAGTTGTTATAAATTATTTAAGACATGTCTGCTTCCTTGCATCAATCATGATTTTATTAAATCACTCTAATTAATTATTATGATCGTCTAAGCATTAAAAAATTAATAATATTTCATAAAAAGGATAAAATACACACAAAATGATATGTCAACATAAATTATTTGATTGACTATCAAAATTTTATTAGTGTCATATAAATTAAAATGAGACAGAGAAAGACATAAAGTAACATAGTGTGTACGTGCGTGTGCGCCATATAAATTTGAACGGAAAGAATATTCATAAGTTATTGAAAAATTATGCTAAAAGCATTACAAATCACATAATTAACAAATTAAAAAATATAAAATATATAAAATATTTGACTGCTTCTCGAAATTATATCAGTATTACTTAAATTGAAATAGAAAAAAATATTACAAATCATAATAATTAAAATTTTAATTATTTTAATATATAATTATTTAAATTATATTTATGTCATATTAATTGAGATAAAGAATAATATATATATATATATATATATATATATATATATAGATATAGATATAGATATATATAGATATATAGATATATAGATATATAGATATATAGATATAGATATAGATATAGATATAGATATAGATATTGGCCTTTGCTAGCACGGACCGTCGATGCTTAGTAAAGTATATAATGTTAAAAAAATAGAATCGTACTCCATTGGAATTTTCTTTTTGAACTCCATGTAACATGTAGATTTAAATGAACACCGCAGCTAACAGATGCAAGGCCCACAATTATTATAGAGATCAAGTGAGTACTTAAATTAATTTAATTATTAATTGCTAGCATGACTATCTGAATTGTTAAAATAATCTTCAACCGTCAAATCTGATCTAGACCTCAAATGAATAAAGAACAAAAGAGAGAGATTAAGACCTTTTAGCTAGGCACCAAAAATTGTTAGGTAGTTCAAATATTGAGGAGTGGAATCTTGTTAGGATCTGAATTACGAGATCTTATCAGCTATCTGCTTTATTTTGACTAGATAAAAGAATCCTTACCACCTAAGAATACGGAATTCAATTAACAACTTTTAGTAAGTATGAACTTAATACAAAACCAACAATCTGTCAAAATAATGTTTACAACAGTTGACTTAATTAACGAGTGAACTCATAGAATCTAGTTTAGATATGTACAAAAGCTTCTATAAAAAAATAAAATAAAAAAAGACACATCTTACACTGGAGAAGAGGTGCAGAAGTAGATGATGAACAACCGTCACTTCACATGCGAGAATTAATTACTATCATGATTACCTAAATTGAATTAAGATAATCTTTAACTGTCCTAATTTGGTGTTTCCTGCCTACTTGTATTATTGGTAATTCGCTCGTTACGTATATTCCTTTTCCTTTATTAATTTTTGTCTTTGAGTAAGTCGTGATTTCTGCTTCTGTTCACCCTTAGTAGTTTATATTTGTTTTGCGCTTATAGCTGAAGTGTTATTAGAATCTGGCCTTCTTTGTTGAGAGATGTACATTTGTTGATTAGTTTTCATAGTGGGATGTGGTGGATAAATGATAGACTAGGGCCATATCTTCGATCGAGGTCGGGGACAGGGACGGGGTTGGCGCAGGGTTAGGAATGAGGTGAAGTTCTAGGGGGTAAGTGGGTTAAGAGAGTCTCTAGGTTGAGAGTATGGTCATGATACATCAGGACTTTACAAGAAAAGTTCGTAAGACTAGTCAAGAATCTAAGAAAGAGGAGGATTACGGTAGCTTGTGTACAGGAGACCAAATAGATAAGTACTAAAGCGTGGAATGTTGATGGGTATAACTTATGGTACTCCGGATGTATGAAGAATAAGAATGGGGTAGGAATCTTGATAGATGAAGAGCTTAGAGAGCAAGTGGTAGAGGTTAGTATGGTTAATGAAAGGGTGATGTGGATTACGTTGGTCTTTGAAGGGTATATATACTTGAAACATTATTAGTGCATGCGCACTAAAGCAGGCTTAGAAGAATAGGAGAAGAAGATTTTTTGGAAGGTTTTGGGTAAGGTGTTGAGAGGTGTGCCTACCACCGAGAAACTTGTCAATGGAGATGATTTCAATGGACACATTGGATCATTATCAAAGGGTTATGATGATGTACATGGAAGCTCTGATTTTGAGAAGAGGGACAAAGGAGAAGCTTCACTTTTAGATTTTGCTAGAGCCTTTGGGTTAAGGATAGCGAATTTGAGCTTTCCTAAAAAAGAGGATCACTTGGCTACCATCTATAGTTCGGTGTCTAAGACTCATATAGACGTTTTGCTTCTTAGGCATATGGATAAAGGTATTTGTAAAGAATGTACAAGTATTCTGAATGAGAAACGATAGACTCAACATAAGTTTTTGGTAATGAGTTTGGATATCAAGAAGAAGAGAAAGAAGAGGGACATAGATGATCGACTTAGGATCAAATGGAGTAGCTTGACTATGGCCAGTGACTTGGACATAAAGGAGAAATTGAGGGGTGTAGGGGATTGGATAAGTACTGGAGATTTAGACAGTATATAGGATAACACTACTAGTTGCATTAGAAAAATGGCTAGAGAATTTTTTGGTATATCGAGAGGTCGATCTGGCGAGCATCAAAAAAACTGGTGGTGGAATAAAAAAGTACAAGAGAAGGTAGAGGACAAGAAGGGTTCTTACCCGAAGTTAGTGGAAAGCACGATCGAGAATGAGAAATGGATAAATAGGGAGGAGCATTAGATGGGTAGGTAGGAGTCTAAGTTAGCAGTTACAATGGCTAAAAAAACTGTGCTAAAAAGATTGTATGTTGAATTAGAGGATAAAAGTAGGGATAAGAAGTTATATAGACTAACTGAGGCTAGTGAATGGAAGGTCTATGACCTTGACCAAGTGAAGTGCATCAAGGATGAGGATGGTATAGTTTTAATTTGGTAAAGGGTGTACTCACTAGGAAGAGATGTCAGTCATACATTCATAACCTCTTGAACGGAATGGGGGACAAAGACATTATGTTGGTGGATGTGAAGCACTCAGATAGGCATCAACATTAAGGTTACTGTTGGCGTATCAAAGTTAAGGAGGTTAAGGATGTTATTCATAGTACGTGTAAGGGTATGAAAACTCTGATGAGATTCTGATGGACTTTTAGAAGAGCACATGTAGAGTAGGTCTGAAGTAGCTGACCGAGTTGTTTAATGTCATTTTCAGGACATTAACTATGACCAAAGCTTAAAAATAAAAATGATAGTTCCTCTGTATATGAACAAGGGTGCTATTATGAAATAACTTGGTTTCTGGACCTAGAAAATTTTTTAAAATTTTGATCTCTGAACCCAATATGACTCATGGGTATGAGCCATATGTTGGGTTACTTATGGTATGGTCCAGTCGTATATTGACCAGTGTTGTTTGGTGGGATGAATTTTGGTTATTGGAATGGATATGACTTAGGGATATGTTGTATTGGTGATTATGGATCATTTGATTCCTTAACTTAATTTTAGACTTGGTTACTTAGGTTGGATCTAAGTACGAGTAATTCACCATGAACCATAAATCAGGGTACGAGTCGTACCCAGGACTCGTATAGTGGACAGTGTCTAAATCTTCCTTGTGTTTAAATCTATCAGGGGTACGGATAAAGGGTACAGATCGTATGCTTTGGATATGACTTGGTTGGATGAGTTGTATACTGGACAGTGTTAGATCCAAGGGTTGAGGCTTAGGGTATGAGTGGAGGGTACCACTCATATAGGAGGGTACGACTCGTGAGGGTCAGTCGATTTTGTGCAACTTAAGTGGAGTTATTCTGGATATTTTTTCACTTATCCTAATAAGGTTTTACAACTTCTAACCTACTTGGGAGGTTATTTATCCTATTATCCTATTCATTAACACTTAGAAACTATTTTAAACACTTTAAAATTCTCTTAAAAGCTTTTAGGCTACGGAAGATAGGGTTTCAACTAGAGGATTGATTTGAGGCTTGTCTTGGTGATTTATTTCCATCATCATCTTGGTTTAATACATGTTCTTTTGCCTCATTGTTAATTCTAACTGCAAGCATGGTTTTATGAAAGTTGCCATAACCTTATTGATTGTATGATTTTGGTTTTCAAATATAAATTGCGGGTTTTGATATTAAATGGTTAGTTATTGTTTTCATGGTTTTAATTATGCTTTATGTGCATTAATGGTGGTTTTGCATAATTGGATTGCATGAGAATGGTTTAATGGTAATTGAAATTATTTTTTTAATATTATGCCCCAATGTGTTTGACAAAATGCTTATAAAGAACTGTTCATTGCGTTGAATATTTTAATGGAATTCTTACATGTTTTAAAACTTGGTAAAGGAATTATGCATGATTTAAATAGTTTTGAAGGATATATGGATAAATGGTTATGCTTGTGGGTTACATGGAATCCCTCATGTGGTTTAATATGGTAATTAAAAAAGGCACTTGAATGTCCCCTTAAACCTATAAATGGTTGGCTATGGATGATACTTGTAAGTAAAGGTTCGTATGACGATACCAATATCAATGGTCTTTGTAAATAAATGGATTATGGTTTGATTATTTGGAAAATAGTTTTAATTAGACAATAATAGCGGAATGCGTAGCTAAGCCATGGAAGTTCAAGGTCCCGGGAAAACCAAACTAGAAACTTATATTTGCCGATGTGAGGTTGGTCTTGTTGACCGTATGCATATGTCACACTATATTTAGGGGATGTAATAGTCATCCCAAGGAATTCTTCCTTGGTCATGCGGCTATACTCACTGGGGCCCTTTCAGCAGGGAGAACTGAACCTATATAGCTCGTGGGTAGTTTAGGACGATAAAGCTACACAGCCCAGATAAAGGTTTTAAGGGTATGCTAAATCTGGCCCCTCTCTCGGCAGGGATATATATATATATATATATGTATGTATGGTTGTGTGCATATAGATTGTTTACTTCATTTTATAAATGGCATTATTTTATCCTTATTCTAAGATCATGCTAGCATTTACCCGCTAGCCTGTCTACTGGCGATCGTATACCCACGCTATGTAGGAATCGACCATTCTACTCCTACATAGTGATTTACTTGGGGACAGTATTTGGACTAAAGTGGTAAACTTCCATCCTTTGGGAAGGCTTCATTTCATGTTATGGATATTTCTAGACATTTTAGTTTATTTTGGATATTGGTTTTGGCTATGGTTGGGGGAATGTACCAATATGGTTGGGGGAATGTACCAATCGAATTTTATTACTCTTTTTGTTAGAGTCATTGTGGTACTTTTATGGTTTGAAATGGGCGGGATCGATATAGGTGTCAGCCTTAGCATTGATATTGATATTGAGGCTGGTATCATCGGACATAATTTGTCGTTGTTCCGTCATATTTTATTTTGGGATTAATTATGTTATGTTTTGGAACATCTTTGGTTATAGCCTGATTTGTAGCCCTTGTTTCGGTATTGGTTGGGTATGGTTGGATTGTTGGTATGGGATGGTTGGACTTGGTTGGGTTGGTCATGGTTGTGATCTTATTCGAGGTTCTTTATGTAAGCTGCTACATTATCTTGTTACGCGCTCGAGATTCAGCTAACTCAGGGTAGGTGGATGGAGGTTGGGTTGGATAATGAGGGTGGTCTCCAATTTCGGTTAGACTTAGGACGCCTATTACGATAAGGCCTCTAGTCGGATCGCATCATATTTAGAACTATAATAACTATATGAGTATCAAGTTGTTAAGCCATATAATGAAAGTTTGGAAAAGGATGGCGGAGTTGAGGTTGAGGAGGATCATGACAATTTTTTAGAATCACTTTGAATTTGTACTAAGCCTCTCGACTACAGGAGTCATTCATATCGTTAGGAAACTGGTGGAGCAGTATAGGAATAGGAAGAAAGACTTACATATAGTGTTTATTAATCAAGAGAAGGCTTACAACAAAATTTTCAAGGAGGTTCTATGGAGGTGATTGGAGGCTAGATATGTCCCTGTGGCATACACTAGGTCGATTGAGGACATGTACCACGTTGTCAAGACTCGTGTAAGAACTGCGAGAGGGGACTTTGAACATTTTCTAATATTGATGGGGTTGTAGTAGGGATCGACTCTTAGGCTATTTTATTTGTCTCAGTGATGAATGTATTAATACAACAGATTCAAAGTGAAATGTCATGGTGTATATTGTTTGTAAATGTCGTTCTGTTCGACGACACCCATGAAGAAGTTAACACTATGTTGGAGGTTTGGAAACTGATTTTAGAATATAAAGGGTTTACATTGAGCAGGACTAAAATAAAATATTCGGAGTTCAAGTTCAGTGAGGTGATGCATGAGATTGACGTGGTAGTGAAGCTTGATTTTCAGGTCATTCAAAAAAGAGATAGTTTCAATTATCTTGGGTCTATTGTTGACACCCAATTGTGTCTCTCCCTTTCATATAATTAATTTTTCTATGCTTCCTAGTCATTAATAATCTATCAAAATGACGCCTTTTTATCTTTTGTATTAATTTCAGCAATTTTGACATGAACAGAATAATTTATTTATTTATTTTACTTTCTTATTTTTATATATATCATTCAAACATTATATATATACTGCATCAAATATTTAAATATTACTATGTTAACTTTTATTTTTAACTCTAAATGAATTTTGGTCTATCTATATAATATTTTTAAAAATATACTTTGTTTGTTTAAATTTATATGTATATGTATATAATACATACTTTATGGAAATAATTTAAGACAAAAGAAGCATTGTTAAATTAATCAAATTGGGAAAATCAAAATTTTCTTATAAACTAGTCTTGGTCCGAATTATATTATTTCCTCATCTAACTGTACAGCCCAGAACATTATAAAACCCCTATTTTTAGCCCAATTACCCACAAACCCAACCCAACTAATCTATAACCCGGCCCAAAACCCCCCAAACCAAACTAAAATCAGAACCCCCTAATTCTCTTTCTTCTTCATGGTTGAAGCTTAACCAAAATGTTGACCAATTCTCCTCTCTCCACTGCAATGCCATTTCTCCCTCGGACTATCGGATAATAGCGATTCCGATGGTCCTTGAACGTCTCCTCTATTTTTCATGCGCATCCAATCAATCCCACCATTTTTATCAACTTTGCATCACTTCCATCACTTTTTATCCAAAATCAACCCCCAAAATACTCTACCATCACTGCCACTCATAGAAAAGATGGAGAGAGTGAAGAACCATCGAATTTGAGGTTGTTATTCCTCAAATCCAATGGTTCCAAGGTTTCCATCTTGAAAAACCCTCTGCTCTCTTTACATCAAACTTGCAAAGGGTAAAGTACAACCCTTTATATTTGGATTTAATGATCATCTTCTGCAATTTTAGCTTTTTAAGAATTCAAATTTGAATTCTTGAGGCTTGTGAACCGTTAAAACCCCCTCAAGCTCAGCTATAAAAGAAAGCTTTAGGCTCCTATTTCACTCATCAAGAACAAGAAAATCTATCAAGAACAAACATTAAAAGATCAGTATACTATTACTCTATTACTCTCACCCTTTTTTCAAGTTTGGCCGCAATTTTGAGTTCGAGTTCGAATTCGAGTTTTAGTTACCGATGAGAACGCTCTTATAACACCCCGCATTTTGGACAAGAATGAAAATTGTCATGTCCTTCACGTAAATATTCCAAAAGCCATAAATTCAATGCAAGTTTAGTGTGAAATTATGTAGTGTGGAAATCTAGTTGATCATGAATTGAGATCATAGAGGTCCCCAAACTCAAGGACAAGTTGAAAGTTTTCTTATCGTTCGAATTTTAGTGAGCGTTGAAACTTAGGTCAACTTCAATCGACCATTAATCTTTGTATATATTGAATTAGAGTTCTTACTATATATCAAATAAAAGGTATTCAAATTGTCTTTCCAACGATACCAATTTCATAAAAATTTAACACCCGAGAAAGAAGTTATGGCTTTACAAAGTGGAGTGTGTCGTGCAGCATAAGGTGTGCGACGCACACCCTAACTTATGCCATAAGGTGTGCGATGCACAACCTAATGTGTGCGATAAAGAGTGTGCTGCACAACCTATATTATGCGATAAGGTGTGTGTTGCATATATTATTACTCAAGTGACTTAAACACTCCATTTTTAGGACAAAATGGTCCTTTTCCCACCCTTATTTAGCCATAAACACAAAATTCAGTCCCCAAATACCCCAAAATACACCTTCATCCATCAAAATTGCTCAAGAACTCTCCTTAGGGTTTAAAAATAAAAACCCAAGCAACTAAAGATTCAATCGTGGGTTTTTGAAACTAATTGCATATTTGGAATCCCCAGAACGTAGGCTTCAAGAAGCACCTATCATCTTCGCATATAGAGGTATGTGGAGTTATCTCAAAAATCTCATGAGCTTAAAATTTCATGTTTTCAAAATGGGGGTTTTGAAATTACGAATATGATTATGTTTTAAACGTTTTATGATATTGATTTGATCTTTAGGCCTATTCCCGAAGTGATTTGATATATGATATACATATATGCATGTATTTCGAAAAGATGTTAACTTGAGAGCATGAATTATATGAAAATCCCTCTCTTGATATGATTTTGTAGTAAATCATCATATGATGTGAATTGTTTGAAATCATCTTGACAAGCATGACATGAAATATTTTGAAAATGGTTATGATTTCTTACTTGAAATGAGAGGTTTGTTATGTTGAAATATGATGAATATAATGGTTGCATAAAATAATGATGTGATATTCATGGCTTGCAAGTCGGGTATGACGATACCCTATAAAATAAGGCATGTGGTTGAATTAAATGGAGTTTGATGCATTGATTTTACATGAGATAGGTGAATACCCGAAGAAGGCGTTTGAGTGTAAGGTTAGGAGCCCAGGCTAAGTGATCTTGGGCACTACTATACTTGATTGGGTCGAGACACCCTGTTGTGTGATCTTGTTTGTCTTCCCCTCACTTATACTCTAATATCAGCGGCAATCGAGATTTGACAAGTAGTGTAAATGTTATATGTAGGGTATTCCACCTATCTCAGCTGCATTACATTGTTGTTGAAAACTATTACATTATACCCATGTGTTTTTAAATGATTTGATATGAAACTGCTTTATAATAAATCTCACCTATATTTGAAAAAAATATTATATTTTGTTTTTTATTTCTCTGCGTATCAGTATTTTTGTATTGACCCCCTTCCCTCCCATGTTTGGAGGCACAGTTTAGGGGTCCAGATAACCAGTAGATCTCTTCCGACTGATTTACAGAATCAAGTGGTGAGCCTTCTATATTTTGGAAGGCCTGATGTCTGTCAGTTCATTTATTATTTAGTAGTTTTGGGTCTACTGGGGACCTTGTCCCAGTTTTTAGACTGTAATTTGTTTCAGTCATGTATTAGAGATTTCGCAGACGGTTGTTCAGATGTTGATAGATGTTGTGGGACATTATTTCCCCTTTGTTGATTTCATTTGATTTATGACCATGTTTTCCGTATTATTGTGTATCTTCCGCATATCTTATTATCATATGAATTATGTGCATGATTAATAGGAGTGTTTTGGGCCTTCATGGTTCGGACGGCTAGTCACAGCCAGGGCCTTGGTTTGGGTCATGACAGCTCTAGTTCGCTGCCCCACATAAGGTAAACTCTATCTCACAATAATTTGACTATTTTATGAGTGAGATATGAAGTTGTAAAATGTTAGCCATTTCGGCCGATTGACCTTTTGATGTGAACACAGGGAAACACAATCACTTTTAGTTGCTTGCTTACTTGTCGTTGATCAAGTATTTGTAAATAAGTTTATGGATAATGATTTGATTTTAATCAATTTTTATATAACTGAGGTTTTAAATGTAGGTTGTTTGCCTTTTACCGAATAGTCTTAATAATGTCATTTTATCGTCTAGCTTGTTATACGCACTTGTTGTGTATTTACGAGATGCTGGCCACTTTAGTATTTCATATAAGAAAGGGCTACAAAGGATTTCAAAAACCCAAGTACGTCCAGTTTTCCAAGTATAGGATTCATGTGGTTTATTAGCTTGAAATAATTTTCGACGTAAGCGTGGTGTTTTGTCTACCAACTTTGATCTATGAAGCATGATTAACCATCAGTTTAGGACTGTTTTAATGTTCGACCTGGACATTTTATTTTGAATGTTGCAGCAGTCCTAGTTTCTTATCCAGTTGATTGCACTCCCAAAAACATTATCAGCTTTGACTTAGCATGAAAAGTTTGAACAGTATTAGACTTTGAGGAAGCATCAGTCGTTTCTCTTGAGATCATTGCACATTTGTTTGAATATTTGCACATAAAATTCATTAGTTAAAATGCAGTTGTCTTGTGTTCAAAGTACGCGAGACATGTAAAGAAATTCTTCCCCTTTAGTGCTTTCTTCTTTTCTTTCATTTGTCCATATTTCTATGAATATCAATTTTACTTTGTCTTCAAGTTTATATCGGTGTGATGTTTACCACCCATTAAAGTTCAAAGAAAAGTGTGATTCCTTCTTGATTGTCATTCATTCGTATGATAGCTTGATCCTAGTTCGATTTAGCTCTTAAATAAGTAGCTTGATTTTCCTCTCACTGTACTTCGGTTCGTTTTTTCATTTTTTCTCCTACGCCCTTTCTGATTTTTTGTTTAGAATCTCGTTTTTCGTATTTTGATACTTGAGGCATTAGAGCTGATTGTTGAAATTTGTTTTAAGTGAGATTAGCATAAAAGTTTTGGCTTTGTTCATTTTAAAATGGTTTCTGTTGGATGTTATGACTAATATGGTTTGAAATATTCTTGGTCTGTTAAGTTTTTCCCCAGTTGTGGACCTTGGATTAAGTGGTTAATTGTGATATTTTAATAATCGAATTGTCGATGGGGGTCTAGTCCTGTCCATAGCTATCTGTTTGTTTTTTTCACTAAATATGTATTTTGTACCCATAATTAGATTATAGTTTAGTCATCTTCCTGTTTAAATATCAAAACAGGTTTGGAAATAGTCATATGTTTCAGCTTATTCATATTGTAAATTTGTTCTCACCTGTATGTTATTTTTATGAAGTAAAGGTCCAACGATGAGTAAAATGCGCAAGTTATTCATCTGCTATTTTCACAAATGATCAAGCTCATATATATTGTTTCTTGCTTTGGAGAATTAATGGCTAACATATATATTTTTAGCTGTATTATTGTTCCTTTTACGGATAGTGAAGTGTATGTCTATTGTTTCTCATTTCATGGGATACAAAATAGAGCTTTAGACACCGAGTTTAATCTCTTCACTTGCTACCGCAGTACAAGAATCATTATATGGTTGAGGATTAACTTATACTTAGTTATCAAAAGTTTAGTTTACTAGTACTAAAGCGTCAATTCTTTGGTACTAAACCGCACTTGATTGTCTGCTTTATTGATAAAACACTTGTATATACCTAAGCCCTTTTATGTTTTTAACTCCATACGGAGAGTTGAATTTGCTTCTACTTCTTTATTTTCCCTTTCCTTACATGTACACTTCGGAGCAAATGGAGTCTTAATTTAAGGCTCTCGCTAATGGGTTATAAAAATGAGACTTGACGCAACCTCTCATGCGAGCAAGGAGTCACATTCCATATTCTTAAAGTCAATTTCGCTAGCAGTCTAGTTTTTTTTCCCCTTTCGATCTTGATTTTTCTTTGTAGACTCTTGTTATTATTTTTGTTTAACATTTTGCATATTTTTATTTAGGAATTTGTCTTTTGAATGCTCTTATTTGAATAGCGTAAATCTTTAAGTAGGGTAGCAAATTTAGTCATTTCTCTCCTCACCTTTGGATGTTGTTTTTAACTTAAAAATAGGTTTAGATGCAATTTTTACATCGCTAACAGGTTAAAATTTGGTAGGCGAAAACTTATCTTTTACAATAAATGCCGATTTTATTAGGATTTTTTTAGTACTTTCTTAATACGAAATAGTGACTTAGAATAAAATTAGTTTCTTGTTAATTAGTAATGTCGAAATAGTCAACTATAGATTTTGAGGTAGACGGGCTAATCATCGTTAAACTTGGAAATCAATTTTAGTTATTTTGAATATGATAAATCAATTTTATTTTTTATTATTGCGAATAAAAGATGGCAATTTTACCAAATCGACTTCACAAGGCCCCTTTTAGTATTTCAAATGAAAAGAAAATATTTATTTTATTTCTCAAGCCATTATAGATTTAAACAACTATAATTTTTATTCACTTAGTGTAGGATAATTAACTTATTTTCTAAAATTTGATTTAAAAAATAGCAAAAGAGTATTTTTTAGAATGAAAAAAAATGTGAAGATCTAAACATAACTTTCTGAAAGCTTTTATTTATCTTTTAAAAAGAAATATTTTAAATAACCTTCTTTTGACAATAATAAGGTAGCATTTTTTTAGGAGTTACCTTTGATGTTTTTTCAAAAAAGTTAGTAAATTTTTTAAAAAGTTCTTTAATCTTTTTCTTAAAGAGATAACTAGCATGTTTTATAAAGATGTATATAATATATTTTTAATACCTTATATATATATATATATATATATATATATATATATATATATATATTAATAACATTTGATTTCCTTATTTAACCTAAGTTTGGCCTGTTAACCGTAGTTAACAAAACCTTTAGGGTGCCTAATCCCTTCCCTTTAGGATAATTAGAACCCTTACCTAGCATTGTAAGATAAGTAGACCTTAAAATGAAGTCTTTGTTTTCTTTTAATCACATAGTTTGTAGTAGGTGTCCTAATTTAACGTAGAATTAATTAGGTGGCGACTTCTTGATTTTAATTGAAGTTTTTTAATATGTTGTACACTATTTTGACCTTGGTTAAAATGGGGTATGATAGCTTTGCGACTCCTCTGGGGATTATTAGGTTCTTAACCATAACAAACTTAGGTTAATATTTAACCTTTTATATATTGTTATTTGTTTCACTATAATTGTCTTGATTTATCATGTTTGTGTGACAAAATTGCTTATTTTCTATATATTACTTATTTTTTTATCGCTTATATAAATTGACATTCCGTTCATATTTCCTTCACTTCGAAAAACTGACACTCATACACATTGTACATGTGGATTGTACATTGTACTTTCCCAAAATTCCTTCAAATTACCTTACTTTAGAGAGTCGGCACATACGTGGGGTGAGCGGGAGTTTTACTGTTGTGGGACCACGTGCCTTCACATATAGGAAATCCAAGTCTGCGTCTATACAAATCTTAGAAAACTTAAGATAGAGCGTTACCACCCTTGATTTAGGCCATGCATGCATAAACCTTAGGTGGCTTGACCCATGGTGTCATTCCATAAATAGGAGAACACTATTTATGCCAAATGGGTTTCACAACCCAATGACGACCCTCATATTATGTGCAGAGATAATGATAACTTGATCTGATTCACAATTTGACGAAAATTGATTTTGGAAAATTCTAACTCTAAACTCTAGAAATGTCATTAATTAAAGTTTGGATCAATTTATCGAAATCTCAATTAATATTTGACGCTTAGGCCTACCTCCGGCATAAAGAAGCCACCCATATATTAAGAACGCGTTATTGTTGCTTGATGTGTTTGTCTACATGTTTATTTGACTTTACTTGACAACTTACTTACTACCTGATCTATTAAGCTTACATGAACATGACTTTAGTAAATCTCTATATTAAAACTAACATCATTTCTTTTTATTTTTCTCCCCTTTCTATTTTATCCCCAAAGATAGTTGATTCGTGTTGACAATCAAATTGGCCGACCGTCCTTACTTCACAAGGTCCAAGGCTTCAACATTACCATGACATGGTTGGGCTATTCAAGGAAGAAGAATCACTATTTTTGATTCTACCACATCTAATCCAATTGGTACTGGTAAAACTGCGATTCCTACCGACCTTCTTGAGACTGTCGAAAATGAAACTATTGCCCGCTTGACTCAAGAGATTGAGGATCTGCGTGGAGAGATGAACCGGATTAAGGACTTGACCAATTTGTCTATTACACTCCAAAGTCCACCCCCTGAACCTAGAAATGCCGCACCAAATCCACCACACTTTCCATCACTTGATTCACCACTCCCAGAACACTTTTCTCCTCAACATCCTCCACCTATCAACAATAATCTGCCTCCAACCACTCCCGTCAATCCACCAAATCCACTATCCATCTATACAACTCCACAAAGTCAACCACCCACCTACACTACCTATGTTACTCCTTCTAATCAATTACTCATTAATCCACCAAACTAATCTCCAGTACCTTTTAATACTTATCCACTACCTAAAACTACTCTCACAAATTAACCACCCATTAATACCTCTTATAATCCTTCACCACATCCAATCTAAAATACTCCAATCATACAAAATCACCCAGCCTAACATATACAGAGGGCACATACTGTCACTCCGTGCACCCAACATATTTCTCCTGTATATTCAGTAGAAAATCAAACCTTTACCAACCGAATCACGGTCAGGTTCCAACCTAAGGTAGACTAGTATGAGGAAATGGAGAAGGATGCCAAGGCAAAGACCGATGATGTATTAGCAAAGGAGATTTGTGATCTTAATAAAGCAATAAGAAACCTCCAAATTACTAGGGGAAGCAAAAACCTAGAATATGAGGATTTATGTGTGCAACCTGACATTGACTTGCCTGTAAGATATAAGCCTCCAAAGTTTTATTTATTCTATAGAGTCGGTGATCCACATGTATATTTAAGAGTCTACTGTGAGAAGTTGGTAGGAGTATGGAGAAACAAAATGATTAGAATGAAATTATTCATAAGAAGTTTGTCTGGTGAAGCTCTTGCTTGGTACACACAATAGGATCTTCATAAATGGTGTGGGTGGAATAATGTGACATAAGACTTTATGGATCGGTTCAGTTTCAACAGAGAAACCATACCAGATAGGTTCTACTTGGCTAAGTTAAAAAAGAAGTCAACTAAGACTTTTTGTGAGTATGCTCTACGTTGGAGAGAGGAAACAACTAGAGTCTAACCACCAATGAGTGAAAGTGAAATGACCACTATCTTCATTGAATGCCAAGATAACAACCTTTATTCTGAGAAAATGATAACTATAATGGGACAAAAGTTCATGAAAGTCGTCAAAATGGGGAAAAGATTAGAAGATGGGATCAAATCAAGGAGAATCCAAGACTATACAGCTTTCCAAGCTACAAGCAAAACAATTCAATATGGTTCTATCAATGGGAACAAAAAGAAGAAAGAAGATGTATCTGCCCTCGTGATTGACCAAGGATACAAGCCAAATTAAGTTCGTCTATACCTAAATCAACCACATCAACCTATTTATCCTTACTAATAGGCTCGAACTTCCTAAACACTCTCTCAACTTCCACCAACTCCTTATCCTATCTACAACGCCCAAGAGAATTACTATCAACCTCCAGCTCCTATTACCAAGATCCATATCCATACCAGCCCATCCCAGCTCCAACCAACCAAAATTGCCTACATGTTGCACCTAAAGCCCGTCCAAATCTTAAAGTCAAAAACACTCACAACTACACCAAAATTGCTGAATTATATGCTCAATTGTTTGACAGATTAAAAGCCGCAAGTGTGGTACAACCAATAGAAGGGAAAATTCTAGATCCTATTCTAAAATGGTTTGATGGTTCCAAGCGTTGTGCATATCATTCTGGAGTTGTTGGGCACCACACTGAGAATTGGTACGGAATTAAAAACAAGATTGAAGCCTCAATTAAGGTAGGATTAAATCAACTTATTGGACCTCAACTCAATGTGAACAGCAATCCTCTGCCTAAGCATGGGATTGCTAATGTGAACACGATAACTATTGAGAAAGATTTTGATTCAAAAGAAAGCAGTGTACCAATTGGAAAGGTGGGAAAGGACACATCATTGATCTTTGACGCTCCTATGGTAACATTCCAAGAGCCAATATCAATGGAGGTTACTACTACTATCACCGAGACATCGACCATTTGGGATGTCGAACCAGAGGAAACATTATAGAATTTGACTTGTACTATGTACCTAGTTCGTCGCGGGTCTTGGTAGAATGAACAAGTTGTAACACTTTTGAAAGGCACAATTGTAAAAATTGAGGCTTGATCGTGCCTAAAACTTTATGTTGTTTTGACTCGTCTTTTGGAAGCTTAATTGCAAAATCTATGAATGCATTTTCTATTTTTCATTAAATTTTTATTACAATTACTTTCTCTCTTTTTATATAAATTATCAAAATATGTTAATTTACGATTGTGACATATTGAAACAAATGAACAAAGCTTTGAAGCTAACTAAGAGTTCGATCAACCAACCAAGGAACATGACGAACATGGAATAATTCGAGCATGAAGAATGTCCATTCAAGAGAAGTCAAGAAACTACATCATAGGACGACTTTAGATAGGCTTCATTTGGATGTAACTCTTACTTTTTTATTGGAATATAGGAACTATGTTTTGACCTGATTCCCTTGGCGGGATACGTAGGCAGCCCACAATGAGTTTGGTTCTACTATAGAAAAAATTCATTTTATTGTAATATATGAACTACGTTCTGACTTTATTCCCTCGGCCGAATAAATGGGCCACCAACATACAGTTCTATCACATTAGGATAGAAACTAGAAATCCTTATTTATGTAATTTTGAACTACACATGGCCTGATTTCTTTGGTGAGATATGTAGGAAACCCATATCGGGTTCGGTTCCTTTATAAGAAATTTCATATCATCTTTATGTACCTTGAACTACATTCTGACTTGATTCTCTTTACGAGATATGTAGGCAACCTATGTAAGGTTCGGTCTCACCACAACATAAATTTAATATACATTTTTAAAGCCAAAACTGGGACAAATTTTGAGTAGAAATGAACAAGAATGAGTGGACATAGTCAATGTATATTTTACTCGGGCTACCATAACAGAGTAAAAAAACAAAGGACATTCATTTATTTCAAAAGGGTCACAATCTAAAATTAGGAGAGGTTTTAAAAAGTATAAATATCTTTACATATCCCTTAAATATTTTTCTTAAAAAATCTTTCACTACTTGTTCATTTACCAAGTCTCGATGGATATTAAATGTTTGAATGGAAAAGATGAACTAAGGATCAACAAGGTCAAGCTTTGAGTCAACATGAATCAACATCCCCCTCCCAACTAAGAATTTTTCTTTGAGTGTAGGGCCAATAAAGATATAGAATGACAACACTAGGTTGATGTCAATCTGGCCAAAATATCATTTGGCTTCTACGAGGAATTTCTCATCCAGGATAAATGTCGAAATCAGAAGACGACATTCAATCAATCACAATCACCACCTACATCTGAGCATCTCCACTTGTTTTTATTCTTTACTCTATTAACTTCCTTATAGTTCACTTTAGTCACCTAACAACTTCACCTTGAATTTTACAGGAACCAACATCAAGTCTTCAAAGAAAAATGGAGTCATCACTTGACCATACCACTCTACCATAATCCAACCGACTTTATTTCTTATTCATTACTTGCTCTATCTTTTACTTTATGACTCTATTCAACAACTTTACTCTAAAGAAAATCTAAGATTTACATCATCAATATTAGTCTCCATAGACAATCGGAGTCTATCATCATGTCCCGTAGACAATCAGAGACTTTATTCATTATTAAATCTCCGTAGACGATCGGAGTTCATCATGATATCCCATAGACAATCGGAGACAACATTCATTATCACGTCTACATAAATAATCAGAGCCCATTATCAAGTTTCTGTAGACAATCGGAGACATCTCTGTAAACAATCAGACAAATCACTCATTAAGTCCCCGTATACAATCGAAGACATCATTCATTACCAGGACTCCATAGACAATTGGAGTGCATCATCAAGTCCTTGTAGACAATCAGATGCATCATTCATCATCAAGTCCCTGTAGACAATAAGAGGTGCCATACACCATTAACCCTCTGAAGACAACCAGATGTGTCATTTATCATCGAGTCTTTAAAGACAACCGGAGACTTCATTACATCATCAACATAAGTCGAGCAGCTACACTCTTACTTTACCCTTTACTTTACCAATTACTTTAAATCACCCTACCTACTTTAATGACTTTACCTTAAATTTTACAGATATCATTAGTCATCAAGTCTACAAAAACAACCAAAGATATCATGTACCATCAAGGTTCCAAGAACAATTGGAGACATTACTTACCATCAAGTCCCTAAAGACAATCAGAGACAACATGCAGCTATACAGCTGTATCACCTTATGAGCCATGCAACTTCATCCTTTTTTTAATTCTTTTATATTGCTTTAATTTATAAATTTATCTTTGATTCAATTGGTAATTTTACCGATAGTTTTATTTCTTAAAGGAAATAATTTGCGACAACAGAACGTATATCATAACATGAAACTACCTCTTTGCAGTGAATTGGGGCAAGTTAGCAAAATGTCAAGCATCCCTAGTAACGTCAATAATTTAGAACTCAACTCGACTCAATTTTCACAAGTTCTCATGTAATTCTAAACATATTCACAAATTTGTCCTTATATTCCAGTGACCTCATAAATATGAAACTGGGATAAAATTTTGAGGTCTTCTCAAAGTTTTATCATGACATATCTTTTGAACTACATTGACTTGATTCTCATAAAATTTGAGATATGTAGGCGACTCAGAAATCAGGGTTCAGTCGAATTCATAATCACAATCATGTCAGTCCTAGCTTTACCATTCCAGCTTTTGGGTGTAGCCTCCCAGAATCGGTCTAATTTATTAATCGAGACAAAATTGGTCTACGTTAATGTCTTAGCCCAAAAACTCTTTCATCATCTTTGGTCTAAGAGAGACAAGTTGTTGACACCCAATTTTGGCTCTCCCTTTCATATAATTAATTTATATACTTTTTAGTCATGAATAATCTATCAAAATGACGCTTTTTTATCCTTCGTATTAATTTCAGCAATTTTGACATAAACAGAATAATTTATTTATTTATTTTACTTTCTTATTTTTATATATATCATACAAATATATTATATATACTGCATCAAATATTTAAATGTTAGTATGTTAACTTTTATTTTTAACTGTAAATAAATTTTGCTCTATCAATTTAATATTTTTATAAATATAGTTTATTTGTTTAAATTTATATGTATATGTATATAATACGTACTTTATGGAAATTATTTAAGATGAAAGAAGCATTGTTAAATTAATCAAATTAGAAAAATCAAATTTTTCTTATAAACTAGTCTTGGACCGAATTATAATATTTTCTCACCTAACTGTGCAACCCAGAACATTATAAAAACCCCTATTTTTCGCCCAATTACCCATAAACCTAACCCGACTAATCTATAACCCAGCCTAAAACCCCTCAAACCAAACTAAAATCAAAACCCCCTAATTATCTTTCTTTTTCATGGTTGAAGATCAACCAAAATTATGACCAATTCACCTCTCTCTGCTGCAACGCCATTTCTCCCTTGGACCATCAAATAATAGCGATTTTGATGGTCCTCGACCTTCTCCTTTATTTTGCACCGACATCCAATCAATCCCACTATTTTTATCAACTTTACATCACTTCCATCACTTTTTGTCCAAAATCAACCCCAAAAATACTCTACCATTACTGCCACTGATGGAAAAGATAGAGAGAGTGAAGAACCATCGGATTTGAGGTTGTTATTCCTCAAATCCGATGGCTTCAAGACTTCCATCTTGAAAACCCCTCTGCTCTCTTTACATCAAACTTGAAAAGGGTAAAGTACAACCCTTTATCTTTGGATTTAATCATCATCTTCTATAATTTTAGTTTTTCAAGAATTCAAATTTAAATTCTTGAGGTTGTGAACCGTTAAAACCCACTCAAGCTCAGTTATAAAAGGAACCTTTGGGCTCCTATTTTAATCAGAAAGAGCAACAAAAGCTATCAAGAATTATCATTAAAAGATCAGTATACGATTACTCTATTATTCTCTCCCTCTTTTTAAGTTCGGGCGCGATTCTGAGTTAAGAGTTTGAATTCGAGGTTTAGTCTCCAATGAAAACGCTTTAGTTCGCAGCCTCACATAAGGTAAACTCTATCCTATTTTAATTTTAATTTTTTATGTGTGAGATATGGAGTTTTAAAATGTTAGCCATTTCGGCCGATTGAACTTTTGATGTGAATACAGGGAAACACAATCACTTTTAGTTGCTTGCTTACTTGTCGTTGATCGTGTATTTGTAAATAGATTTATGGATAATGATTTAATTTTAATCAGTTTTTATATAACTGAGGTTTTAAATGTAGGTTGTCTGCCTTTTACCGAATAGTTGTAATAATGTTGTTTTATCGTTTAGCTTGTTATACGCACCTGTTGTGTATTTACGAGATGATGGATGCTTTAGTATTTCATAAAATAAAGGACTAGAAAGGATTTCAAAAATCTAAGTACATCCAGTTTTCCTAGTATAGGATTCATGTTGTTTATTAGCATGAAATAATTTTTGACGCAAGTGTGGTGTTTTGTCTACCAACTTCGGTTTATGAAACATGATTAACCATCAGTTTAGGACTTTTTTAACTCTTGACCTGGACATTTTCTTTTGAATGTTGCAGCAGTCCTAGTTTCTTATCTAGTTGAGTCACATTCCATATTCTTAAAGTCAATTTCGCTAGCAGTCTAGTTTTTTTCCCCTTTCGATCTTGATTTTTCTTTGTAGATTCTTGTTATTATTTTTGTTTAACATTTTGCATATTTTTATTTAGGAATTTGTCTTTTGAATGCTCTTATTTGAATAGCGTAAATCTTTAAGTAGGGTAGCAAATTTAGTCATTTCTCTCCTCACCTTTGGATGTTGTTTTTAACTTAGAAATAGGTTTAGATGCAATTTTTGCATCGCTAACAGGTTAAAAATTTGGTAGGCGAAAACTTATCTTTTAAAATAAAGGCCGATTTTATTAGGATTTTTTAGTACTTTCTTAATATGAAATAGTGCCTTAGAATAAAATTAGTTTCTTTTAGTAATGTCGAAATAGTCAACTATAGATTTTGAGGTAGACGGGCTAATTATCGTTAAACTTGGAAATCAATTTTAGTTATTTTGGATATGGTAAATCTATTTCATATTTTATTATTGCGAATAAAAGATGGCAATTTTGCCAAATCGACTTCACAAGACCCCTTTTAGTATTTCAAATGAAAAGAAAATATTTATTTATTTCTCAAGCCATTATAGATTTAAACAACTATAATTTTTATTCACTTAGTGTAGGATAATTAACTTATTTTCTAAAATTTGATTTAAAAAAAAATAGCAAAAGTGTTTTTTTTTATGAAAAAAAATGTGAAGTTCTTAACATAACTTTATGAAAGTTTTCATATATCTTTTATAAAGAAATAGTTTTAAATAACCTTCTTTTGTTAACAATAAGGTTGCATTTTTTTAGGAGTTATCTTTGATGTTTTTTCAAAAAAGTGAGTAAATTTTTTTAAAAGTTCTTTAATCTTTATCTTAAAGAGATAACTAGCATGTTTTATTAAGACATATATAATATGTTTTTAATTCCTTATTTATATATATATTTTTAATAATAGTTGATTTTCTTATCTAATCTAAGTTTAGCCGGTTAACTGTAGTTAGCGGATCTTTTAGGGTGCCTAATCCCTTCCCTTTAGGATAATTTGAACCCTTAACTAGCATCGTAAGATAAGTAGACCTTAAAATGAAGTCTTTATTTTCTTTTAATCACATAGTTTGTAGTAGGTGTCCTAATTCACCGTAGAATTAATTAGGTGGCGACTTCCTGATTATAATTTGAAGTTTTTCAATATGTTGTACACTATTTTCGCCTTGGTTAAAATGGGGCATGACATCTATGATTCAAAAAAATAGAGAAATTGTCTAGGAGTTCACTTACAGGCCTATCAACGAATCAGACCTTTACCAGAATGGTTCGATTCCAGTCATAATATCAATAAGAGTTCAAGAAAGTACCGGTTGGGACTGGTATACCTGATACCCAACGGTTAAGAATCTGGTACCTATGTGGAACTTAGATGTTTTCCAATAAACCCGGTTCTAATCCGGCACCAGCCTGATAAATGATCGGATCTGAAATCTAATCTTTTTAAAAATTCGTTAACGTTATATAGCAATTGGAAGTCGTTGGGTTGGGGGGGGGGGGCAACCAATGGCTATTTTGACTCCTAAGACACCCCTCCCCCTTCCAAAGTACCCCACTATCTCCTTAACAAATTTTCACTATAAATGCCTCTTATACCAATTTTTTTCCTCACAAATATTCTGTTATAGGGTTCGAGTCACGCTGGAGGGGAAGTGTGGGAACACTATTGATCCTCCTGGGGGGGGGGGGGGAAGAAAAAAAATATATTAAACTCTAAAAATATCCTTATTATTCTCTTAATATTTATAATTGTTGTATTAGCTAATTGGAGTTGGAGATTTTTTGAAGATATCACAAGCTTTAATTATCATCTTTTAATTCCGACAGTTGGTATACGTCTGCTTTTATGCAAGCGATCGGTATATTCGTTCCAACTTTAATCTTTCTATTTGTTTACTTTAATCTCTATATTTTTATCTTTTAATATCTATATTTGTTTACTTTCATTAATTTTTTAGTTATAATATTTATATTGCTTGTTTTAAATTTTAGCAATATTTAAATTTGATTATGGATGTGAATAAAAATATTAGAGGTAAGAAAATTATCTTTAGTAAGGTTTTTCTTAGAAGTAAAAAAAATGTGCTAGTACTAGTTCATTACCGCCAAGATTTAGTAATGTTCAAGAAATTTTTTTATCAAATTTCAATAATTTCGATGTTGGTGTCGGTATGCAATTAGACCATGAGACCCTAAGTGGGCGTTATGATAATTTTGAGGAAGACTTACAGAATGAAGATATAGAAGAACAAAATTTAGGTGAAGCCTCTACCCCTATTAGTCCAGTTACGAAATTACTGGAAGAAGGTGAAGAAGTTCTCCCTTTATCGAAATTTACTAGGCCAAAGGTATCGAATATACTAAAAGTTCTTTAGTTTGAAAATTTATAGAGAGCATGATAGGGTAAAAAAAATTACTATTTACAACAAATTCAAGAAAGTTATGAAATATTTGACTGGGAAAACAATGACGGGATAGGATTGCTAAGTAAGCATTTAAGGAAATTTGATAAAGAATTTATTCATATAGCAAAGGAGGCAAAGAAAAAAACAAGATGGTACACCATTGCCGGAAGAATATATAGGAGGTAATATGGTAAAACTCATTAAAAAGTGTATAACTCTGCTGGCACAAACTCATCGTCAACATATAGTGAAAATGTAGATAGAGATAAATTAGCGAAAATGGTTATTGTTATGGGTTTGTCTTTTAGTTTTTCTTCACACCCCAATTTTATTCATTATATTCAACGAAAATATAATCTCTCTTTTAAAGTTTTTTCACGAAAAATAATCTAAAATGATATTTTTAAATATCAAGCTGAACATTGTCATTTCTTCGTTGCTTATTTAGTAAATTTAATGGTAAAATGTCTATTACTTCTGATATGGATCGTAGTAATTCAAGGTAATAATTTTATTACTCTTACGGTTTGTTGGATTGATCACCATTGAAACAGGCCAAAAAAATTATTCCTTATAAATATATTGACGAAATTAAAACAGGTTCCTATATAGCTTATACTATAGGGAAAAAACATGACATATTTTCAACTTATTGATAAAATTATGATATGCACATTATATAATGGTTCTAACAATCTGAAAAATTGTTGAGTTTTTAAAAGTTAGATGATGTTGGGTGTATTTATGCATTCTAGTGTTACTATTCTAGCCCCTTTAGCCTTATTTTGAGGATGATTCTTATGCTATATGTGTTGATAATGATATAAATAAGCATTTATGTATCCAAGTATGTGTTTACAATGTTTATGGTATTTTCACATGAGTTTTGATTCAATTTGAGCATTTAGAGTTCAACCAAGAAAACTAGTGTGACTAGCTTGAGCTACGTGTTGTCTAGTCTCTTGTGTTGGATTCTAATGTCTTTTAATAACTTTATAAGGTTGTTATTATTTATTTATATGTGAAAAAACTAATTTATAATGTTCAAGGATCATTTGGATCAAGACAAGACTCAAAACAATAAGCTTAAGCTTAATGTGAATTTAGTCTATGCTTAGCTTGTGTGTCTAGTTCACCGATGAGGATATTGTGTTGTTTTGAGCTCTAAATTGTTGTGTTTAATGATTTAGGATTATTTTTAATGGATTATGATTATATATGAAGGATATACAAGCTTCAAATCAAGTGTAAACAACTCAAAAAGGGTTAGAATGGCTCAACGAAAGCACAATACAAAAATTGATGCAATTTGGACCCCTGAAATTTATGGGGCACGTGTGGGCTGTAGGAGTGACAAATGGACTCTTTAAAAACACCAATGGATTCATAAGAGGCACAAATTTGTGACCCACCGGTGCGTGTAGAGTTTTATAGAGTTTAAGGAGGCCCCGCAACACAGTGAAATTGCGGTGGGATTCTGGAAATTGAGAATTGTCGATTGGCTCGACACAGCAATGCGGTGGCCATAAAAAGCGAAAAACAAACTGCCTAGCAGAAAGAAAATAATGTGGAAACCCAATCCAAGTCGATTTATGACTTTTTTTACTATAAATATTATGTGTTAAATCACGTTTTAATCATCTTGGAACCCCTAGATCGCATGGAACAACATTGGAGGCTACCAAAACTTCTTTTTAGGATTTTATTTATTTAATTTAGCTTTATTTATGTTTTTAATCATTCATACAGTTATTTGGACGTTGATTATGACTATGAGTGGCTAAAAACTCCCTTTTCGAGGTTAAAGCCAAGAAAATAAGCATTATTATTTTGGATTAAATTTGTTTGATTTGCTTATCATTATTTAGTGTTTGTTTGTTCTTGTTATAACTATTTTAAGGATTCGCGACCCTTAGAATCATCTATTGTGAACCTTGTGATCACGGGAGAGGGAATAGGGAGATAGAACATGGGAATAAACAAAGTATGGTTTGTATTTCTTTATGAAATAAGGAATTCAAATAAGTATCTAGGACAGGGATGTACTTAGATGCCTTACTTGATTCATACGTAGGATGATAGCTTAAAGAACTTAAGTGGACTATTACATCCACGCTCAACGATGTAGTTGTAAGGTTCAACTTAGGTAAAGGATTAGAGGTTGGAAAACCATAATCATGCAATTAACCCTACGAATCAACAGCCAAGATAAACAAGTTAACGAATGAAGTTCAATTACATAGTATGATTGTTCAAAGTGCTTTAACCCTATTTATCCTATTGATTGTTTAAAGACTTTTATTTATGCATTGTTTACTTTTTTTTATTTCCAATATTCAAAACTTTTGTTGGTTACCTTTGCACTAAATTAATGTAAACTGTGGACTAAAATTGAATCCTTGCTGAATCAAGTCTCTGTGGGATTGATACTTGGCTTCTTGAAGGCCACTTTACTACTTGATAAGACCACGTACACTTGTGTATGCTTTTGGGCGCTGTCAAGGTTTTGGAGCCATTGACAGGGACTTTATTTGGTAATTGTTTTTCTTAGTTTTAACTTTTAGATTTATTTGGTGTTTTTGTGCTTGGTCTTGGTTTTATTTTTGCAGGAAGCAGGTTTTCAAAGTAGTAAGTTGGCAAGGGCTCGGGATTTGGTTGAACCAAGCTCCGAACCTAAGCAACTTTCCATCAACGTAGGAGAAAAGCAACCCTTATCCCCCAAATTCTGCAAATCCAAGAAGGACAAGAGTATACTATTCCAGTGGCTGAACAACAAGCAGCCCGAAGGACTGTTAAGGAAGTGGCAGTCCTACTTTCGACGAACATGACTTCCCCAATTCAAAGACCGACAGCTGGGGGGATTTTGAGTTGAATCATAATATGGTGAAACTTCTTATTAGTAGTGGACAATTTTCAGGGCTTTCACACAAAGATCCACAAGTGCACGTGCAGAATTTCATTGAGCTTACTGATACATTCATTTTGACTGGGGTGAGTATAGATTATATAAGGCTAAAACTTTTCCCCCATTCACTGTTGGGGGAAGAAAAAAGATAGTTGAATGCGGAGCCGACCAATTTAATCACACCATGGGATGGCTTAGCCAGAAAACTCCTCATATGATTTTTCCCTTTTGGCAAGACTGCAAGGCTTCATAGTAAGATAGTAAGCTTTAAGCAGAGGCTGGAGAAGAATTTTTATCATGCTTGGGAATACTTCATGACTATTTTTTAGGACTATCCACACTACTAATAGTCCAATAAGGTACTTGCTCATACTTTTGTAGAAGCTCTTGATCACACTACAAAGATTTTGCTAGATTCAACCGAAGGTAGTCAAGCACTGAAATTGACTTATGATGAGTTGTACACATTACTGAACTGCATAGCATAAGGAAATCCAGAGTGGCATTCAGATTCTAAAATGCCACAAAAAAAATTATGGGTGTATTGGAGGTGGACCAATTCACAGCCTTATCAGCACAGGATTCTGCCTTATAAAATTTGATCAACACATCGTTCAACTACATGAAGTTGGGAGCAGCACAACCTGCAACCACAGTCAATGTCGTTCAACAAGCTGAAGGTTGGTATGAAGTATGCAAAAATAATGTCCATTCAGCATTTATGTGTGCTTTAAATCCAAAATCTGTGATGTATGTAGGTAATGCTCAAAGGCCAAGTTATGGTAATGCCTACAACATAAAGTGGCAAACTCCGCCTTGGAATGCATAACAACAGCAAATTCCACAGTTGCAAACCCAATCAAATCAGTCAACGAGCAACATAGAAGAGATGTTAACATAATTCTTAGTTGGTCAAGCACAATTATTTGTAGATATGAAAAGTCAAAAGGCAGAATTACAGAATCAACAAGTGGCTCAGAGAAGCTTAGAGTTATAGATTTGGTAGTTACAATAAGCATTGAATTCTAAGCCACAAGGTAGTTTGCCAGCAGATACAGAGAATCCCAAACAAGTCATGGCAATCACCTTTAGGGTGACAAAGAGCTTTAAGGAGAACCTTCAAAAGAACCTAAGGAGGTAGATGATGATGTGGTGACCCAATAGGTAAATAACAGAGTTGCCAAAAATTCAACAAAGTCTGAGTACTTGAAAGAAAAAGTTGTTGAACCAGAGAAGAAGAAAATATTGCCATTACTCTTCCGTCAGAGGCAAATAAAAGCAAAGGAGGATACAATGTTTAAGAAGTTGTTTGACACATTCAGAGAGCTTCACATTAACTTACCTTTGTTAGATGTTTTGCAGGGTATGTCCAAGTACGCTAAGTACTTGAGGAAGGTAATCGCTAATAAGGTGAAATTGCAGGACATGGTATCAATAACACTCACCGAGGAGTATAGTTCAGTGGTCACTCAAAAGATGCTGACAAATCTGAAAGACCTAAGGAAGTTCAGTCTCCCTATTCAGATTGGCAATAGTGAAGTGGTTATGCTCTGAGTGATTTAGGGGTAAGAATCAACTTAATGCCCCTATCTCTATTCAATACATTGGGTCTGGGGAAACCTAGACCGAACTCCGTGCTTCTACAGTTTGTAAATGGAATCATAGCTCATTCAAAAGAAAAAATAAAGGACATCCTCATAAAGGTTGGTAAATTTATTATACCTACTGACTTTACTATTCTTGATTTTAAGGCAGACAACAGGTTTCAATCATCTTGGGGCGTTCATTCTTAGCAACTAGAGGAGCATTGATTGATGTTAGAGAAGGCACGCCCAAAATGAGGGTAGAGGATAAAGAGGTGCTATTTGATATTTATAAAGAACCCAATGTAACGTCCCCATATAAAGATTTGTGTTTGATCAATGTTATTGAAGGGGAAAAGTGTGGGGTGGTTAATCCACCAAAAACCTCTTCAGATTACCTGATTGAGCATCTTAAGATTCTACCGCTTAAGCCTGATTTGATGCTAATTAATGAGCCTGAAAAGGCTAAAGTTGAAAAATTTACTGCTCTTGAAAAGTCACACCCAAGAGGGGTGAAAAGAATAAGAAGATAGAGACCAATCATGAGAAAGAAAAGGAAAGAGAATGACTAAGTCGTTAGTTGGGTTGTGTCGTGACACTAAATCAGGTGCTGCTTAGGAGGCAACCCAAGTTAAGTAGGCATGTTTTCTTTTTAGTTTTTTTTAGTTTTTATTTCACGTAGTTTTTATTTTTAATTGAGTCACAGGTTGATGGGAAGTCTGAGTACTGAAAACTTGAGGTAAGGAGAATGGAAAAAATTGAGTGTGGGGTCCCATGGACCTTCTTAATGTGTGAAGATGCTATTACCTAGGCCTAGAGGCCTCAGGAAGTATTTCTGTCTCTTCCTTTTAAATTCACCTTCTGGACAAAGTATATTTTTAAGTGGGGGGTGGGAAAATTTCTGAATTTTGAATTTTGGCTCAATTTAAAATTTTTTGGTGTAAGATATTCTTGTTGGTGCTATTTTTATTACATGGTGCAAGTATTTTATTTGGTAAAAGCATGTGGAATGAGTGAATTACTATTTTTTAGACTCCTAGGCTCATTTTTATGACTCTTGTACTTTGTGGCTTAAATTTAAATTCATGCTATTATTTGGTTGGGAGTCTACGATGATCCTAATGAGTTGAGCATATGACATGTGTGTGTAAGGTTTTATGTATATTCCTTATTGCATGTGATGTATAGTACTTTTCCGGTGTGTGTGTAAAGCGAAATAAAGAGTGTGGGTTTAGGAGATGATTTAGGCATTTCCTTGATAATCTTGTTTTTATACCTTCTATTTGTCCTACCCATTGTGTATTATCCTAGTTAACCCCATTCAGCCTTTATCATTTTCTTTGGTAACTTCATATGTAGCCTAATCCCCTTCTTTGATAGACCATAATTTGATCCAAAAGCTCCTAAGTGCTTTTATTGAAAAAAAATAATTGAGAAAGGAGTTTGAAAAATTAAAGAAAAAAAAGGTGAAATTGATGCCCCAAGGTAATAGTTATTGGTTTTTATAATTGATGTGTGATGGTTGAAAGCGATATAAATGGTATTAGAAATATTTTCATGATTGTAGAAAAAGAAAAAAGTTGAATCTTGAAGGAATAAACAATACGTCCACCATGTGTTTGTGAAAATACTTAAAAGAGGTGGGGCAAAACAAAAGATATGGGTGGATGAAAAAGTGTAATTTGGTTATTGGAGATTGACTTTTAATGTTTAATATAGTGTATTAAAGAGCTTAGAGAGGTTCCTACCCGTTCCTTAGCCTGCATTACAACCCGAAAAAAAAAACTAATTGATCCTAAGTTCATCATTTCAATATTAGTGGAGCACTACACTAAGGTCAATCCTATGGTTCATTATGTGTAATTTGTGAATTCCTTATGAGAGTGAATGTAAATTGATTCATATACCCATTATATTATGAATTGCTTAATGGTGAGTGATTATGGGTAACTCTCTTGTTGTGAGGACACATGTTTGATAAATGTGGGTGATTTGTATGATGTCTTATATTGAGCAATATGCATGAGTTTTCCACTTGTGGAGTCCATTCTTGAGGCTAGGATGTTTTGAAGTAGGATTCTTGAGCTTTCAATTATGTATAACATGCTTAGTGTTGTAAACTTGCATGTACTAGCTTGAATTTCTTGCTCGTATTAGAAGTGTGGAGTTTTTCAAGCTCATGGTGCTTATAGTTAAGAGTTGTTCGAGGTTGAACAAGGCTTTAAGTGTGGGGTGGTGATGTTGGGTGTATTTATGCATTCTAGCACTACTATTGTAGCCCTTTTAGCCTTGTTTTAAGGATGATTCTTATGCTATATGTGTTTATAATGATATAAATAAACATTTATGTGTCTAAGTATGTGTTTACAATGTTTAATGGTGTTTTCACATGAGTTTTGATTCAATTTGAGCATTTAGAGTTCAACCAAAAAACTAGTGACTAGCTTGAGTTAGGTGTTGTCTAGTCTCTTGTGTTGGGTTATAATATATTTTAATGAGTTCCTAAGGTTGTTATTATGTATTTATATGTGAAAAAACTTAGTTATAATGTTCAAGGGTCAATTGGATTAAGACAAGAGTCAAAACAATAAGCTTAAGCTCAATGTGAATATAGCCTATGCTTGGCTCGTGTTTCTAGTTCACCGGTAAGGATGTTGTGTTGTTTTGAGATCTAAATTATTGTGTTTAATGATTTATCATGATTTTTAAATGGATTATTATGATATATGAAATATATACAATCTTCAAATCAAGTGGAAACAACTCAAAAAGGCTCATAATGGCTCAACGAAAGCACAATACAAAAATTGACGTAATTTGGACCCATGAAATGTATGTGGCGTGTGTGAGCTGTAGGAGTGACAAATGGACGTGTGAAAAAAATCAATGGATTCATAATAGGCCCAAATTTATGACCCACCGGCGCGTGTAGCTTTTTGTGGAGTTAAAGGAGGCACCGCGATGCGGTGAAATCACGGTGAGATTCTGAAAATTGACAATTTTCGATTGGCTCGACACCGCGACACGGTGGCCATCAAAAGCAAAAAAAACTGCCCAACTGAAAGAAAATAACATGGAAACCCAATCCACGTCGGTTTATGACTGCTTACTATAAATATAACGTGTTAAATCATGTTTTAATCATCTTGCAACCCCTAGATCGCTTGGAACAACATTGGAGGCTACCAAAACTTCTTTTTAGGTTTTTATTTCTTTAATTTAGCA
This sequence comes from Capsicum baccatum var. pendulum, assembly GCA_030864225.1. Taxonomy (NCBI): domain Eukaryota; kingdom Viridiplantae; phylum Streptophyta; class Magnoliopsida; order Solanales; family Solanaceae; genus Capsicum; species Capsicum baccatum. The sequence goes on from CM061554.1 coordinate 47,455,189, forward strand.
TTATTTATGATTTTAATCATTGATACAATTATTGGATGTTGATTATGACTATGAGTGGCTAAAAACTCCCTTTCCGGGGTTAAAGTCAAGAACATGAGTATTATTATTTTGAATTAAATATGTTTGATTTGCTTATCATTATTGGTTGTTTGATTATTCTTGTTATAACTATTTTAAGGATTCGCGATCCTTAGAATACATCTATTGTCAACCTTGTAAATTCGAGAGAGGGAATAGGAAGATAGAACATGAGAATAAACAAAGTATGGTTTGTATTTCTTTATGAAATAACGAATTCAAATTAGTATATAGGACAGGGATGTACTTAGATGCCTTACTTGAATCACACGTAGGATGATAGATTAAAGAACTTAAGTGGACCATTAAATCCTCGCTCAATGATGTAGCTGTAAGGTTCAACTTAGGTAAGGATTAGAGGTTAGGAAACCATAATTATGTAATTAACCCTACGAATCAACAACCAAGATAAGCAAATTAACGAATGAAGTTCAATTACATAGTATGATTGTTCAAAGTGCTTTAACCCTGGGGTTTCTCCTATTGATTGTTTTAAGACTTTTATTTATGCATTGTTTACTTTTCTTTAGTTTCAATCTTCAAAACTCTTGTTGGTTACCTTTGCACTAAATTAATCTAAACTGTGAACTGAAATCGAATCATTGCTGAATCAAGTCTCTGTGGGATCGATACTTGGCTTCTTGAAGGTCACTTTACTACTTGATAAGACTAAGTACACTTTCATGTGTGCTTGGATGTTGTCATTAGATTTTACCCAATATATGACAATTATTTTCACGTTAAATGTGTTGTACATATTTTAAATTTGACAGTAAAATACGATATTGATTTGCTTGAAAATGATTGTTTTAAAATTTGGGTTGCTTGTAGTTTTATTTTTAAAAACAAAAAAGGTATAATGGATGATTTTAAATGTTGTTGTGGAGAATGTGACATTCCATATAGAAAAGTTTCAAGAGAAATTTCTACTAGATAGAATTCTCTATATCAAATGCTTGAAGTTGCTTATGTTTATCGTGAACCTATATAATTAGATTATAATTCTCATAATTTGGATGTTGATTTAAGACTATATGATAATGATTGGAGTGAAATTCAAGAACTTTGTAATTAATTTTAAAAAATTTATCAAGCAATGAACACAGTATTTACTCAATTTATTCCAATTATTCCTTCTACCTTAGTAAATATGAATGTTGTTTCTAAAGTACTTGTTGAATATAAAAATTACTTTGTTCAAAGAGTCAATTGAAGCTATGATTGAAAAATTTTTAAAATATTTTTTTCTATTCCATAAATTTATTTGACATGTGCTTTATTCAATCTGATTTTCAAAAAAATTAATGTAATGATGATTGTTCAATGAATTTATAAAATTTTTGGAAATTGAACCTCATGAAAAGCCGTCAGTTGAAACTTATTGTGTTAACATATTACCTAAAGCAAAGAGTTTATGTAACTTGTATCAATTTATGGAACAAAATATTTCACCAGCCGAACCTGATACTTCTATACCTAGATATGATGATTTAAATGAAGAGATAGACGAAGAATTTGGTCTTCAATGATGTAGCAGTAATGATTTTAATTTGTATCTTTCTCAGGATTGGGATAATTTTAGAGATGCAAATGAATAATTTCAACTTTTAGCATGATGGAAGACCCATGTCAAATAATTTTCAAAGCTTTCAAGGGTGGTTCGAGATGTGCTAGCAAGTCAAGCGTCTTCAATTTCTTCGGTGCAAGCTTTTAGCTTCGAAAGATTTATAATTGGAGATTGCCGAGATTCATTAGCAAAGGATAGTTTGGAGATTTTGGTATTATTTAGAGATTAGATCAATATCGAACGAAGAAATTTTGAGCTTTCAAAATTACCGGTCAAAATTGAAATGAAATAGTTGAAGTATTTGAGAAAAACAGTGAAGATGGAATGACCGCAATAGAGGAACAAGGAAGAAACTAATTTCAAAAGATATGTTTGTTGAAGAAATAACTAAGTTACAACTAGAATATTTTGAACACTAGATATTAACGATACTAGAGATCTAATTCAAACAAAACCCTTCCTACAAGGTGACTGCGTAAATTAGATTCTCTTTTATTATTTGTAATAGATGTACAACTTACGAAGTTTGAATAAATATATAGGCTATCCGCATTAATTTTATTTTAATAGTTATCTTTTATTTAATGCAATTAATGTTATAAATAACTTAGCTAAAATATGAAGTTTATATTTGTTACTTTAAAGTTTTGAAAAAAAAAAATAGTCTTTAATAGTTTAACTTTATAAAGTTAAGAAAAAGTTTTAAATTCTTATAAGTCAATGTTATAAAATATCTTTCAATAAGAAAATTATAAATTTTATATTTGTAAATTTTTTTTACAAGTTTTTGAAAAAAAATTATAAGTCAAAAACTTATAAATTTTTATAAGGTTTGAAATAAAAAATATAAAAATTGGGTTTTATATTACAAAAATATTTTAATAACATAAAATGTTTTTTCAAGTTTTTGCAAAAATCTATTCATAATTTTAAAATTTTAAGAAGATATTAGCCAGGTAAATATAATTTTAAGCTTTAGAAACTATTTTATAATTTATAAAAACTATTTATATAATTTATAAAAAACTTTTTTTTGAAGTAAATATAATAAATATAATTTTAACAATAACAAATCCAGTGTATTCCCAAACAATGGGGTCTGGGGAGGATAAAATGTGCGCAGTTTATACCGCTATCTTCGGAGAAGTAGAAAAGTTATTTCTGATAGACTCCATAATAAATATAATTTATTATAATAGCGTTAAACTCGAATTTCTATTCGGTCCAATCAGGGTACTGACTGGGTCAAAATAAGGAAATATTTCTACATACCCAATAGCGATAGTACCTGTTTCGTTACAATCACCGTCAAAGGGAATTCCTTCTCGAACCCGGTTCCAATTACACCAGTATGGCAGTCTCGGTATCGGTCCCTTGACAAGCCTATTCGCTTACCATATTGGTGTAGAGTGGATGAAATGGAAGCTCACATTCAAGGTCTTGTATGATAAAAATGTATTTCCTAAACGTAAAGACAAGATCTATAGAGTGACAGTTATACTAGCTATATTGTATGAGACAGAGTGTTAGTCAGTGAAGAACTTTCATACCCAAAAGAAAAAGTGGCGGAGATGAGAATGATGCGATGAATGCGTGCATTTATTAGGAGAGATAGGATAAAAAATAAGTTAATCTGAGACAAGGTGGCTAGTAGTCGATTGTAGAAGTATTGTGTGGTAGTTTTGTTTATGCTATTATCTGTCAGTTTTTACTACCTATTATTTTTGTATTTATATTGAATCTTTTTTTAAACTGTTTTTCTTTCGATCTTTCGAAAACATCTCTCTACCTCACCTCTGAGATAATGGTATAATTGCATAGACTCTACCCTCTTGCATCCCACCTTTGTGGGATTATACTAAAAAAATTTTTGTTATTGTATAATCTTTAATTGTCATATGTGATCAACACATTCCGAAAAATAAAAGATAAAGAGAGAGAGAAATCTTGACCTTTGAGCTAGACACCAAAAATTGTTAGGTTAGTTCAAATCTGAGGAGTGGGATCATGATATAAATTATGGATAGAGCAATAATTCAGACATAAAATACCGCACATATTTTACCATATTCTAGTTCTAGATAGAAACAAACAATTTCCAAAAATCAGTGTCGAAAAAATAAGTTAAAGTGATAGGAAATCAAAATTGGTGAAGATTTGGTGCTTCAATTTATTTTTGAATGGGATTTATAGTCGGAATTGTATGGAAATAGATTTTTCGGTTTATAAATAGAGTAGATTTTGCAGTACTATTAGTAGGAATGTTTTTTTCCTCTTCTCATATAGTTGAGAATAACAAGATAATTCAAGTATTGTGGGGAAGTGGAGAATTTTGGAATCGATTAATAAGTAAATATATTTTTTCAATCAATCTTTAGTTTTTTTGAAAATAATTAGATTTACTATTACCATTAAAGGTTACAGTGACTAAATAAAATTTCTCCACTCTTAGTTAGAAATTTTAAATTGATGGCTTGAATAAAAAAAAATCTTAGTAGCAAGAGATTTGTCTCTTTGAGTCTTACATGATGAATTTACATTAATTTGTATTTTCATATAAATGTCTGACATCAAGTGAACGATAATAAAATGCTACTATTTTAATGAGCTAGCAGTCTGGTGATGTCGCCGGATAGATATATGTTTGCTTTTATATTACCCTTCTTTTCTTCTATTGGATCCCCTACATATATAATGGAAAAATTGAAAAGAGAGATTTTTACTTTTTATTTTTTGAAGAGAGAATTTGAAATAAGAAATTGTGCTTGGAGATTAATCATATATCTTTCTTCAAAAAAGAAACAGAAAAGAGAAATCTTTAAGCAACAAGCCTTAATATTTTCAACAGAAATATACAAACTGTTTTTCAATCCACAACGAAATTAGAAATTACATATTCATTCCTTTTCCATTTTCCATTTATTATTTTTGCTACATATAGTAGACATTTCAAAGCACACCCATTAATAAGAACACACGTTATTATAAGACTTGAGACGACAACATAATTCCAAGCAAATATTTGATTTGCATTATCCAGACTTTTCAAAAATACTATTGCAGTTGTGTTGAATTCTTCAAAATGCACTATTTTTATAGAATTCAACACACACTCATCAACATTTTCGAAGGATCCAAGTCACATATGTTATGTATCACTTGAGATGGTGAGTCTCAATATCTTTGGTGACATCGAGGCAGAAATCCATTAAAGTGTGTGGATCTGGCACATTTGCATGCTTTTTTTCATATTCCAAAATCCAACTAACTAAGTTGTCTTCACCCTTTGTTTCAACATGAACAGTGAGGTAAAATGAATTGTACGCCTCCAATATATCTCCGCCAATCACCTTGAATTTAACTAGCTTCTTTTCTTCATCTATTTCTTCAATTATTTCCTTTGCAACTTTATCTTTCCCATCTGCAAGAACAAAAAAAAGTAAATGACTTGGTGCCTAGATTGTTTGGACTCTTCACACCTGTCTTCAAATGTGTGTGTCGGATACTTCAAAAATATTATATTTTTTAAAGTTTTCGACATAGATAAAATAACATTTTTAAAGAGTCCAAGAAACTTAGCTTAATATTACAAGATCCTTCTCTTAAACGGGAAGGCTGTGTTGAATTTAAATGGATTAAAACAATCTGAATTAATAACTATGGGGAAGCATAGCTCGTTGAGAAAACGATTGGTTTAATGGACGGGTCAGTTAAAGCTAAATAATGCGTCATAACCTAGGTCCTAATCTAACTAACATAAAGCTACTTTTTATTTGTTTATTGTTTATTTACCAAATCAAACTAACCAAAGTTTTATCCTTCATTTAATTGTAATGTCTATCCAACCACAAATCCAAAAGTTTGAGCTAGATAAGCATCCAAACTGGCTAAGCTTTCACCAAAATTGGATTATGACACATTGTTTAATTTAGACAAAACATTTACTTCAGTTATTGGAATCATTAACATAGTCACACAAATATTTAAAGCTTATTGTAAATCACAAATTTCTACGGACTTCTTGTCTTCTTAAACGTCGTGCCTAAACAAATGAATATTGACTTGAAAGAAGTAATAAAGAAAAAGCTTTAACACTTTTCTTTTGATGGGTCATATGCATTACAAATCTAGATTAATTGAGTCAATATAAGTCTCACAATACCTGATGATTACAATAAAAAGAAAAGTAGGATGTAGACTTACCATGGGTAAAGTTCCAAAAGATAACAGAGCCAACAGTACCCCATTCACCTTCATGAATGTCCACATTTTGTATCTTATCAGGAGACATACTTGAGATATGATGTGGTCTGTACCTAAATATTTCATGAAACACATCCCCATCAGACTTAATATTTATCTCAGAAACCAACTTCCCAGTTAGGTGATATTTCTCAATATCCTTTGTAACATTGAGACAGAAATCCATTAATGTGTGTGGATCTGCTACATCAGGATTCAACTTCTCATATTCCAAAATCCAACTAACCAAATTGTCTTCACCCTTTGTTTCAACATGGACAGTAAGGTAAAATGATTTGTAAGCTTCCAATATATCTCCTCCAATCACTTTGAATTTGACTAACTTCTTTTCTTCATCTATTTCCTCAATGACCTCCTTTGCTACCTTCTCTTTCCCATCTGTTACATATAACGGAAATTAGTGACTGATAAATTATGTTATTAATAGCAAAATCTATTGCTAAATTAATTTTATTTAGTGATAATATTTTTTAGTGGTTAGTTTTGAAATACCAAGGAAAGTTTGCATTTTATTTTTCTTGCTTTCAATTTTTCTATTGGTTTATCATTGAAGGGCTGAGAGGTGGATGTATGGCCGATTTTATGTGTTCAATTGAACACAGATAACAACAAAATATAGTGTATGACAACATACTCATTGTATAGCTATTGAGTAGGAATTTGTTTGAATGAAATTATTTTGAATGGCTTTTTAAGTATAAGTCATTAAATTAGCGAATTTTAGCTTTTGATTTTTGATTCTTTTTTGTTGTTATTTTTACTTGAAATTAAGTGTTTAAAATATTTGTTACGTTTCTCAAATATTACAAACTAGCTTAGAGAACATTTAAAACAAGTCAATTCAAACGGATTTTAAATTTAATTTTGAATAAGTCTTTGTATGTTATGATTAACTCAAATCATCAACGTGTAAAAAGTACCTTGCGGTCCAAGTGAGTACCGTTTTACCCAAATCAATCTGATTCAAATTAAATAAATGTCGCTTTAAAATTAAGAAACCATTAATTCTTTTCTTCAACAATCCTTTCTCCAATAATCCTTGTGATCATAGGTGGATATAGTGTTGTGGTATTAGATATCTCAATTTATGATCATAAATTTATGTATATATATTTAGTAAGTTGCAATAACCGCTATTTCAAATTAGTTATTTATTCTTGTAAATCAAGAGTATCTTATTATTTTTTTCTTATATTATCCTCAATATTAAATAATTAAAGAAAATAGTGATAATTAGATTTAAAATTTTAAGACATCATTAAAATTTTAAGACATCATTAAAAAGATTAAATTATAAATACACTTTTAGTTTATGTTTTCTTAATGGATGCGTTAAGTCAAAAAAAAAAACCAAATAAAATAAAACGGAGAAAATAAATCTGAACACATAACTTAAAAAATATAATAGGTTTATGCGTAAGAAGCTTAGTGTTTAAAACTATAAAAATTTAAAATTTGAATTCATCCCTACTTATAATCACCAACAATAAATGAATTTGTTAATAAATGTGTCAAAAACCTTAAACAACATTTATTTTAGATTGTAGAGAGTATCAAAAATGGGAGACTGGCAATATAATCAAGTGCGAATCTAGTCCTTAAGGTATATGCGGGTTCATCCGAGCTCAATATGTTAGTTTATATTTTGTATTTGTTAAATGAATCTTGGACCTCACCAAACTTCAAAAATTAACTCTAGTGGGTATTCTTCTTCGGTAAATTTTTTTTATAAAATATTTATAAATAAATTATTATGTACCTAGTTATTATTTTGCATTACCTCATCATTATGAAATATCATTAACTTCAAAAAATCTAAATTATATTTATCTCCTATAAAAGTGTTACAGAAGAGTGGTGACTTACCATGGGTGAAATTCCAAACTATGACAGAGCCAACAGTACCCCATTCACCTTCATGAATGTCCACATTCTGTATTTTATCAGAACACATACTATAAATATGGTGTGGTCTATACCTAAAAATCTCATGAAACACATCTCCATCTGACTTGATGTTTATCTCAGAAACCAACTTCCCTTCAAGGCTCATTTTTCCTCTCTCTCAAATGATTTGTTACAAAGCTGTATTTTAGTAGTGTGTGTGGTTACATTACATGAGTTTCTCTGCCCTTTTATAGCTGATCAATATGTCTACAGTATAAATTTAGTATTTATCTCTTTTTCTACACTATAAATTTAGTATTTATCTCGTTTTCTTCTTAGAATAAAATATATAATAATGAGGATAATTTTAATAACTCAATTAATTGATCTACTTGAACTTTTGCTATATCGATGAGGTTTTAGTTTCTAATCTTGTAATTTCTATTCATAATTTTTTTTAAAATTTAAATAAAAATAATAATAACAATAACAATAGAGAATCTTAGTAGTTAAAAATAATTTACTACTTAAATTTTCATCATGTTGATGAAGATTTGATATATTTGCTAGATACCTTGTCATTCCTTGTCTCTACCCCAATTTTATTTTTATTTTTTAAAAATAATAATACATTCTTGATTTAAGTAAAATATATTAATTTAATTAGAGAAAGGAAATATATTAATGACTAAACCAAACATAACAAATTAATTAGAGAGGAAATATATTAATGAAGAAATAATATAAAAAGCATTTTATGTAATTTTTCTATTTTTAGAACTTTACAAATAAGTGTGAATACTTTAAAAATAATTAATTTTAAGAATAATAGGAAAACAAATTAATTAATGCTTCTTTATTTACTAAGATAATCAATTACTCTATTCGTCCATATTTACTTGTCCATTTTTCTATTGGCACAAAAATTAAGAAACAAAAAATGATAGGAATAATGTTTTCATATTATTCTTTTAATATAATATATTTTATGCTTTGAAAAATGTATTAATAATGAATCGTATTTAATGTTAAAAGTAAAATGGATAGAAATAGATAAATTATTCATTGATTTTATAAACTGCACAAATATTGTTGAACATTCTAAAAAAAATGGAAAAAATAATATAAATATTTATTTTCAATAAAATAATTAATTATTATGAAATGGAGGAAGCATGTGCTTAGTATATTTATAATACTAGTTTAGGTGTACGTGTCTTGCGCGTGTACCTCACCTTATTGAGTTCAATAACAAAGATAAAAGACAATAATTAAATTTCAACATCTTTTGGAGAATTTATTTAACTAAACCTAAACTTTATCAAAAAAAATTGTCAAAGTTGATCGATATTCATCTACCACTTGTAAACTGCAACAAAATAATACGATGATAGAGACATCAAAACAATATAATTACACAAAAATTTTCTCAAATCCGTTTGACACTCATCTACCATCTGTAACCTATAACAAAATAATACGATAATAGAGATATCAAAATAATACAACTAAACTTAACCTTTACACAACAGATATTCTCAAAGCAGAGATATAAAAATAATACAATTAACCTTAATCTTTACGTAAAGAAAATCCTCAAAGTTGACCGACATTCATCTACCACCTGTACAATAATCTACGACCTGCAAACTACAACAAAATAATACAATAGTGATCACAAAACTTCAATTTTGATGAAAATAATTCTTGCGTGAGCGAAAATTTTGACCCTAAAGAATGACTTGAATGAAAATAAAGAAGATATTTATATACACACGAGTTGAATTCTATTATATTTATAAAAACAGTGAAAGAGTTGAGGGTTAGAAAATTAAGCATCCACCAATCTAGACATGCAACCAAATTAAGTTAGATGAGCATCAATTATATTTTTTCAATAAGTAAATTGATTTCTTCGGTAGTTTAACCTGCATCTCAATATTTATAGAAGTATTTCCTTAATAAAGTAATATTTTAGGAATATTTTACTAATTGATCAGTACAAGAAAAAATATTAATTGATTATTCTTCTATATATTTGAGGAATCCTATATATTTTAGACGTCTATTTAATATAATAAAAATAATTAAATAATAATTTAAAAAAATAGTGAAAAGATAATTTTTGTAAAGAATAATTTTTTTAATAAAGAATAAAAAATTTAAATCACTTTCTATAAAATTTTCACACTTTTAATATGTTATATATATAAATATAGATTATAGATGTTATAACATCGACGTCGTTACAGACACGGCTCTTCGTCTATATCTAGCCCAACTCCCAACTAGTACTATTATATATATTTTGAGCTTATTATTAAAATGGATCATGTATATCAGTGTTTATTCGAATTGATCTGTATTCCTACAATAACTTAAAAGCTAAGTCATTCCACTTTTTTTTTTTTTTTTCCAATTGAATCGTGATCGTTAGTTGACCAATTAAATTTGATGTGGTGCTGTTATTGTGTGTGAATCGCATATCGGGATTGGAATATATATACTGATTTTGCAATATTTGAATGATGAAAATCATATTAATAATATATAACAATTCTAAAGGACAAAAATCTTTATAAGAAATTAGAGGAGTGCAAGATTTTCTTTGAAAAATTCCCAAGGTATTACAAAAAAATAAAAATAAAATGAATAAGTATATCAATATATGTATGTACATTCATTAAGTTTTAATATCAATGTCCGCCAATAGGCTTAGATTTATCTGAAGAGGTCTTACACCAAATGCTAACAGGAGTAATGATTTCTAACATATTAACTAATATATAAAGAATTAATTAGCATACGCATATAGATTTTTGTACAAAATAAGGATAGTATTCAAAATTGCAACAATTACATAGGAAACAAGTTGCTAGCAATACTGTGAAAGTTTGAAAGAAGGTGGTGGAGCTGGGGTGAGGAGGGGGCGTCATGACCGGCTATTATGTGAAGCAAGTGAAGCAAATGCTTCAGGCCTCCAAGTTTTTGGGGTCTTCATTTTTACTAATTGTTTGTACATGTTATTTATTCATTTTTGTTAGAAAAATATAGTGTAAAATCTATAAATAATTACTCCTTTCATTCAAAATATTTGGTATATTTCACTTTTTGAAAGTTAATTTGAATAATTTTTGAAGCTAAATTAGATTAAATTAGTTTAACATATAAAAATTAAACATCAAATATTCATAAACTACATGAAAAGCTCTATAAATTACAATTTTTCAAGGTGTATACCGTTTGACAGTTTAAAACGGAGCTATTTGATAAACCATATACACCAAATACATCAAAAGATTCCATGTTTATACCCCCACAGATTACCACATACCGAGATAATCTAAACCAAGACAAAAAGACTTACAACTACACACCCCGTACATACATAGAAAATATCTACAATGTACAAACCTTTTTAAATAGTAACCCCAAAGCTATAAATATTCAAGAACCAGATACAAACTATATAACTCAGAGATTGACCGGATATAATAAACTAATTGCTTTACCTAAAACCAAACCAAACTTAGTTTAAACTTGCTACGAATATGGACTACTTAGCACTGTATATACCACAGACGGAAATGAGATATCCACTATACCAGAAATATATGAAGCATTTATCACTTTTAAAAGAATAACCAAAGGTACTTTGTTTTTTATAAAAATTTACACAACACTAGCAGAAATATTATATGATGAAGTCACAAAACCTATACAAGTTGTAAAGATAGGAATGACACGAGATATGATTATACCACAAGATATTATTCCACAGCCAGAAATACCTAGAATTGAGGTACCAAAATTTTATGCAAACAAAAGGATTATTGGACTATCTACAATTTTGCAAGAGCTAGCAAATACACGCTGCAACCAAAATCCCATATGGAGCTACTATTCAAAAAATCATGTATTAATATATTCAAATTCAAAAGAGTTACGAGAAACAGATATGGAAATTATTAGGCAATGGATTCTCACGTTGCTTAAACCAGAAACGGAACCTATCGCCAGAGCTATCAGAGAAAAATTTATTTTGGAAGAATTATTAACCAGATATTGCAAGACAATTAGACATAAATATCCAGATCACAAATGTTCAAAATGTAATGGAGGAGATAATGATGTCCTAGCAGTTCAGCAAGAATAAAAAGAGATAAGGACGCCAGCTGGAAAGATAAGATCAGGAGCAATAATGGAGATACAGCAGATATGACAAAATAAACGGAAGACAAGATATTTTATCTTATTGTTTGTAGATTGTTTACATAAAAGAAGATAAGATGACATTTAATGTACATTTAATGTAGTTTGAATTTTAAATTTTATAGCCTAGGATAGCTTTTATAGGTTAAAAGACTTTTTAAGTCTTTTTTGTTGATTTTTGTATGTATTTATTTGACAGATGTAAAAAATTGTAAAGATGGGTTTACTCTATAAATAAGAAAGGCAGAAGGCATTGCAAAGGCAAGCCTTCTCGCATTAAGCCAAAACTCTCTCCATTCCAAAATATTTTGCCAGTTAATTAAATATATACACTTCAATGGAAAAAGCTATGGAGTAACAAACCTCAGAAATATCAAAGCTACCGGAACAGGTATATCTATTTATGATTATGAATAGCTAAATTCATAATTCCCAACAATCATGATATGATAAAATAAATTCATATTAGTTACTTTATAGTAGAATTATTCGAAGAATAATATGTTAAGAAGTTTATTAGCAAAGTGAAAACGGAGAAAAATCCCTAAGAACTATGTCATCCTAAAGGTGAAACCAATGAGGCAAGAAGCCGTGGTAGGGAGTAACCAGAGTCGAGGCGCTGTTTAAGGGAAAAAGTATCCAAATTACCATGCTAATAGTGATCGAAGAACATGTTATTTAAGAATAATCTAGTATATAGTAATCTGAGATGACTATATTTTATTACATACATGGTTGAAGGGAATATTTTGAAAAAAGCAATTTTATGAAAATGAATAATAATTTATCTGATGTCATGGTAGATAAATTTAAGATACTTATTTTGTATGCACTTAGATATAAATGTTGCAGATATAAGAAAAATTATATTAGAAAAAGCATTTGGAGAATATTACATGACTAGAGTAAATTATATACCATGTCTACCTAGCTACTCTTATAAATACTTATTATGTTAAAATTACGTAGAATTTTTAAAGATATGCGAAATATACAGTTACTAGAAAAATAGATGAAAATAAATATAGACAAATACATGAAAAATAAAAAATATATAAAATCTCTTAATAGAAATATGCAAGAACTACTCAGGGGAGGGGGGAGCAATACATTTTATTATTTATTTATTTTTAAATTAAGACCTCATACTAAAGTTCGACTTTAGGTCCCAAATTTATTGACCCGCCCCTGAGGATGCTTACTTGTAATAACCAATATGGATTCATATGGGCATTCAACTATTGAAGTAATTCGTTTGTGAGAAGGTTGATGGTGAATATTGTTAGTAATGTTTAAATAAAATAATTAATATTTTAGTTTTAATTTTTAAATGAAAGAATATGTCTTTTTATTGAAAGAGTGTATCTTCTGCAAAAACTTTTTCTTTCCTATAAAAGATCAAATTCTACATTAGGATTTCGATACTATTTGTTTGGTGCAGAAATTTAAAGACTTATCATTTCCAATAAAATTATTTTCATTAAATACCATAGCAATCTCGAAAATAAATATAATTTTTTAAAAAATATTTTGTGCATTTTTTGAGCTTTCAATCCGGTGCTTAGTATTCATTTTTTCCATCAATCTAAAAACGATATTTGATTTCTGATTCGGGGGTTTGAGGGCATTCAAAATTTTGTTCCGTCAAAGTTTTGATTTTTGATTGCTGAGTTTCTCGACAGAACACGGTTATTTTGTCTTGAATTTATCTTTTATGAAAATTGTTTAGTCTTCGAGTTGGATTGTTTTGGGGTTTGTTCAGTCATTGGGTGTATTTGATTGGTGGATTATTTTCTTTTCCTTCTCCCGCAACTAGCATAGAGTTATATGTTTGATTGGAGTATTTCAATAGTCTCGACGGATTAAAAATAGAAATTTTTCATAAGTAGCAAACTTATAACTATAATTAGAATTGTTATAATAACTGTTTCATTTTATATTTTATAAAGTGTTGCTACTAAAATAAATAAACAACAAGATTTATTATTTACTCAAATCAATTAAGTTAAATAAAGAAGCACTAAATTCTTTTTTCATAAATTACTTCAGTAGATTCATTTTTCTTAAATTACTCTTATTTCAATTAGTAGATCCTTTTTCCAAATCAAACTCAAATATGAAACATTATTATCTTTATAATCTTCAAAAATTCAAAATAAAACATCATTACTGTTTTTTTTCTCTTTTTACTTTCTGATATCTCTACCTGTTTTTCATCTTTTTTTATTGTTTACTTTTTTTTATTTTTTCTTTGCACTTTATTTTCTCTTGTTTTTTTTCCTTTTTCATCTTTTCTTTATTTTTTTTTCTTTTTCATTTTTTTTCTCATATTTTTTTTCTTTTCCAATTTTCATTTTCTTCTTCTTTTTTTCTTTTTCTTTTTTTTGTTTTTATTTTTACACTTTTATTTCTAAATTCTATTTGTCTTTCTCCCCCACCCCCACCCCCCTTTTTTACCTTTTTATTATTTTTTTTGTTTTTTTTTTATTTTTTTACTCTTCTATCTCTATCTTTTATTTGTAAAAGATAAATATCTATATCATATATATATATATCTGCATATGTATTTACAAAAATGCACATCTAACTCATATGTATATATAAGCACATAGGACACAAACTCTCTATAACAAAAATGACAACTATACACATATACATATAGGTAATAAAAATAGACGATACATATTTTAAATAGTAAAAAAATAAAATATGTTACCCTCTAAAATGACATAGAACAATTAAAAGACTAATCCAACACTATACAAAAATACATATGAATATGCATTTGTATATACAAAAAGGACAACTAAATACGTATACATATAGGTAATCAAAAGGTACATGATACATATCTTAAAAGTAAAAAATACAAATAGGACATATGTTACCCTCTAAAATGACATAGAACAGTTCAAAGACAAACTCAACACCATACAAAATACATATAGATTTCCTAATCCATATGTATATTCTTGTTTTATATGAGTCACCTTTGTATTTCGCAAATATATACGAAGATATATAGTATAGTTATGTTTGTACTATTTAATATGAATATGATATGTATTTGGGAAATACATATTAGAGATACATTTGTATTTTTTATATATTTATATACATATGGATCAAATATGTATTCTGTAAATACATATTCAGAGTTAAATGTATTTGTTTATAATGTAATATATATTATGTAAAAGAAAACATATGGATACTATGTATTTTATATTATATTTTTGTGAAAAGTACATGTAATATGGATTTATGTCATTATTTTATTCTATAGGTGTTGCATGATCATATATTCATCGCAAGAGTACTTTCAAGGTTCGCACCGCATATAGAATGTCACACAGTCAATGATATTGAAGAACGTATTAAGACAATGTTATCAAAGGAACAGTACACGATTTTTTGTCATAAGAATATTTGTGGTGTCTACATGAACAAGAAGAAATGTGTAGTTTAAGCATAATTAGACAGATGTATTATCTCACAAATGTATTATAAATTTTTTGGGGGCATGTGCATGTATTTGTATTTTGTATATATAAATGCATATCTATATGTATTTTTGTATGGTGTTGGATTTGTCTTTGAACTATTTTATGTCATTTTAGATGGTAATATGTGTATTTATTTATATTTTTTTACTGTTTAAGATATGTATCATGTATTTTTTGATTACCTATATTTACATGTATATAATTATCCTTTTTGTTATAGAGATTTGTGTCATATATGTTTATGTATATACATATGAGTGACATATGTATTTTGGTAAATACATATGCATATGTTTTGTACTGTGAATACATATTTAGATCTGTATGGCTATGTATTTTGTATAGTTTTTGAATTGTGTATCTGATATACATATTTGTCTTTTCAAAATAAAAGTTAGAGATGGAAGAGTAAGAAAACGAAAAAAGTAAAAATAGAAAAAGAAAATAACGAAAAAAAAGAGAAATAGAAGCTAGAAGTAGAAGTGTAAAAATAAATAAATAAAAAAGAAACAAAAAATACAAAAAAGAAGAAGAAAACGAAAATAGAAAAAGAAAAAAAGAGATGAGAAAGAAAAAAAGAAAAAAATAAAGAAAAAAAACGAAAAAGGAAAAAAAGAGAAATAGAAGAGAGAAAATAAAGTGAAAAGAAAAAAATCAAAATTAAAAAATAAAATGAAAAAAACTAACAAGAAAAAAAGTTAGAGATATAAGAGAGTGAAAGAGACAGAAAAACAATAATCATGTTTTTATTTTGAAATTTTGAAGAACATAAAGATAATTATCTTTAAATATGAGGAAAAAAAAGAAAAGAAAAAATAAAAAATAAAAAAGGAATAAAAAAAGAGAAATAGAAGAGAGAAATAAAGTGGAAAGAAAAAAAATTAAAATAAAAAATAAAATAATAAAAAAATAAGATGAAGAAAAGGGTAGAAGATACGACTATAAGAGAGGGAAGTGAAATAGTGAAGTGAAACTAGGAAAAGGTAAAATAGTGGGAGTAAAACACGTTCTTTTCTAGTTAATGAGCAAAATAATGTTACTCTTGCTATAAACTGTAATTTTACAAAAGTGTTGCTATTTATTGTAATTATAGTTTAAATATGCTACTTTCTGTAATTTTTCCTTAAAAAAGAAGAAATTATTAAACTTGTTTGGCCTTTTTTCGATTCCAACACATCAACATATTTTGGTTTCTTTTCGATTTGACTCGTTGGAAAGAATAGAAGTTTGTTTTTGTCTTGGGTGTTTGACAGGAAGAAAGAATATGGGAGTTGTTTAATTGGCTTACGCCGATTTGATTGTCATCTACTTTCTCCATTTTGTTTCACTAGTTTACTGGTTTCAAAGTATTGATTTGATAATTAATTTTTCATCACGAATCTCGACACAATCAAATTCATTAATCAAGATTTTATCCGATTTGATCGTTTTGATGGAGAAAATTTCACAAGATGAAGGAACAAATTGAAGTTTGTATTGACTGTTTTGAAGAATTTTTATGTGCTTGATTCAAATCTGACTTCGATTCCTCCACCGAAAGGCGATGATTCCCAAGAACTCAAGAAAGAAAGATGAAATCATGTGTAGAGGTTACATTCTCAATACACTTTCATATCTTCTTTATGATCTCTACACGGTTGAAGTTTCAACAAATAAAATTTGAAATGCATTGAAATCCAAATACAAAGTCGAGGAAGAAGGTACCAAAAAAGAAAATTGTTTCTAAGTATTTTGAGTTCAAGTTTAGTGATGATAAGACTATTTTGACACAAGTACGTGAACTACAGGTTATAGTAAATCAATTGAGGATTGCAGGAATTGAATTTCCTGAAATTTTTCAAGTTGGGGCAGTTATAAAAAATTGTCAATATCTTGAAAGAGATATAAAATGAAGATTCAATCTAAGAGAAATCGAGGGAGAGAGATAAGAATGAAAATTCTTATAAATGCAATATTAAGGCCAATGCTTTGGATAAGTCCTCAAATAAATCCAGCAATGATAAATAAAGTAAAGGAGATTTTCTTGAAAGGATAAAAAGAAATTCAAGAAGTCCAAGCGAAAAGGTTGTTTTATGTGAGAAAAATCTGGCCATTACGCTAGAGAATGCAGATTTAGAAAGACCCAAAAATCAAAAATGAATTCAATAAAAAGAGATAAAGAGATCATTGCTATTGTGAGCGAGCTCAATGCTATAAATATAACGACTTAAAAATTTGATAAAATATGTGAAATTTATGACTTTATGTGATTTGTCTATTTTACCCCTTTATGTAGTTGTGTTCTGACATTTATAGGATGTGGGGGAGATTGATACGATTTTCTATTCATTTTGGTATCATTTATACGATATTGTGATTTTTGATGGCTTCGAGAGCCTTATTTTGGACTAATGTGGATATATTTTAATCCGTGCAATGGATGGCTGAATAGATTGCACGAGAAGCTCCATAATATTGATTTTAGGCTAGGTAAATCTTTGGTTCGGGTCCCGATGCATTCGAGCTCATTTCGACCTATTGGTTGGAAAGTTAAAAAATTAAAAATATGGGTATGGGACTCACATATGATCCAAACGACTTCGGATGAAAAATTCGGCTTCACCGGCAGATCCGAAATTTTAATTTTAGGGTGATAACATATTTGGTTTGATTTTATGATATTTAAATCTCATTTAGACACTTGGTTTGAAAAATTGCGATTTCGGATTTCGAAGGTCAACTTTATGAAAATAACATTTTTTTTAAATCCAACTTCGCCAACTCACTTAGAACGTCGAATTTAGTATGGTTGCATTGTTGTTTATTTATATCAGACTCCGAATGAATTCCGAGCAGTTGAATTCTGGGTTGGACTTTAGAAAAAAACTGCACCAGTCTTTAAAAAAAAATAGTTTTTTATGGTTCAATTTGTCCATTATTTCACCTTGCCTCTTCAAAGTTAAACCCTAAAATAGTGTGGGAGCTTAAAAGTGAAGCTTGTGAAGCTAGATTAACATCTATTTATTGATTCTATTGCGGATTTAAGGTAAAAATTCACCCTTTTCTTAGTAATTTCTTGATTAATTTTTTAAAACTCCAAAAATCTTAGAGCTTGATTTTAAACTCTAATTTCATTCCTTTACACTTGAATAATATTTTTATATTATAATTACTAGTTTTTCATCACTTTAACCTTCAAAACAATTCTGATTCTTGATTTCAACCAGGATTTCAAAGATTTTACCCGGTAAAGCTTAAAAATGGTTTTTCTTTGATTTGAACCTTATTTTTGACTCAATTTGACTTAAGTATTCAGCTGTAGGTTCCTAAAAATATGAGAAACACGATTTTGAATTAAAGTTACTATTTTCCCTTCTTTTTTGAAAATCCATTTGGGGGTCCGTTTTGACCTCGAACCAAAGTAGTCAATATATATGTCGTTAGTTTTGTTTTGACGTGTAGATTTTATATTTGATATTTTTAGAGAAGTTAGAGATCATTCGTGGAAAGTAAGATCGTGAATTCAAAGTGTAGCGGACCGATTTTGACTTTTGAGGTAAGTCATGGCTTAAGTCTTTCAGAATGGGATGGGTAGTAAATGATGGTGCAAAATATATGTTAAGGGTGGAACTAATCATGAAAAATGGCTGTTTATGTGTTGTGCCCGTGTGAGGGACTTTATGTGATGTAATTGTCGAAATTGAGTTATTATGTAATATGTGTATGCGTGTGGGGTCCTATATGGTATTGATAGACTTGAATACATGTGAATAATTGTATTGTGTTGTTAAGATGCTTAATATGGTACTATTGGTGTATTTTGATTATATTCATACTTTATTGACATATGAAACATGTGAAAATTAATGAATGAAGCAAAAATAATGAGTGGATATTGGCTCATGTGGTTGTGGAAATGGATCATTATGATTGATTGTGAAAATATATCATTGTGATTGTAGACACGTAATTTATTCCCATAAAAAATAATCCTTTCTCTGTTATCATGCTCTTTGATCCCATCTTATAATTTTCTTCAAGAAAAACAAATGAAAAACCACCTCATCTTTTACTTATTTATTTATTCCCTTTTGTTTTATCCAAATAACAAACCCTAACCAATTTTGTCTTATCTTAAAGATTCCAACAACTCACCCAATAAAAAGTAAACAGCTAACCCTTAGCCCTCCAATTAAAAAACAACACATTACCTCTCATCTAACCACCCTCACTATCCCATACCCCTGCCCTCACCCCTACCCCACATGACCTCCCTCATATTTCTTGTCCAAAAAGTAAAAAGGGATAAGGATATGGTAAAGGAGGAGGAGGGTCCTATGAGGAAGCTTCGAAGAAAGGGCTGGGGGGGGGGACCAATTTTGTTTTCATTGGAGATAAACATATAGGCACCATTTTCCATATATAGAAAAGCGGGGTTCCATTTTTTCCTCGAGAAGAAGAAAAGGAGAAGCCATTGATGAACTCTATTTTTCTTTCTCTTTTCCAATCCATCATGAATAGAGGTTTTCTTTTTCTTTCCTGACCATGAGCGGACTTCATACATATTTAAACACAGCAAACATGGAGTAGACGACTCAATTTTTCTTTTCTTTTATTTTTCTCTGTGACTGCACACACTAACAGAGAGGTCGAGAGGTAAATCACGAGAGACAAGGAACTAAGGGAGTTGAGAAAGATCTGATCTGTCCTAATTCTGTGATTTGACTGACCCAGCTTTGGAACCCCCTAAATCGTCTCTTTCTTCTTGATTTCTGGGGGAATTCGTCCAGGAAATATCGAGGTTCACCAAAAAAATATCTCCCGAAGTTGTCTCATTACTATTTTTGGCAAAATACGCCAGAAAAATGATGCCACCGAATCCCTTCTTCCTAGACTCAGCTCGAAGTTGGTTTAATCAAGTTATTCCATTTGAACCTACGTTTCATCATTTATATTTTCTTGGTATTCTTTGTGGTTTCCTGGGTTTTGGATTGGAATTTTGGGTACTTTTGTATCGGAGCTGAGAGTTCATCGTTGTCGAGGTCTCTATTCGGGCTTTCGGATTCGGATTTTCTTTAACTCATTTTTTATCAATGAAATCAGTTCTTTGAAGGTCCATATCTTTATCTATACCTTTTTATATTGATGTTAGTTGTGTGGTGTGTTTGTGAGCTTGTTTGAGCTATGTTGACATCATTGTCTTGATTTTAATCTCCCAATTGAATACTCCAAATTAGGGTAGCTGTGAGATTTATAATAAATAGAGACGAAATTAAGAATTTGATAAAAAATGGTTAAAATAGATTAAATTGAGTTTACTATTGTTTGTTTAATTTGGAATAAACATAAATATTGTATGAACTGTAATAGGTCTACGATGGATTGAAATAGATAGGCCAATGTAGGTTCGAGTAGGCAAGTTTAGGATTAAGTGTTTTTGGTTTGTGAAAATTTGAATGTGAAAGGTATTAGATGTTTTTTTTAGTTTGTCGCATAAATTTGAAATGTATTCATTTGGCCGGAGAATGCTCCGAAGGTTGATGTATTTATTCCCCGGGGGAATGCCCCGATGTATCATGTTGGTGAAGGCGGATCGTGATCAAGGTTTGACGCATCGGGTAAAGCACGGGAGCATAGTTAGTATTAGTGTAGGTTAGATAGGATTTATTTTTTTGCATTTTTCTATTTTGGACTGTATAAATTGGACTGGACACTGTCCTTTTGATTTATTTTTTTAGTTTTTTTTTGTTTTTATTTTTTTATGTGTTTTGTGTGGTTTGTACATTCGTAGTGTCAAAAGTAGCCGATACGCTCCACCAAGTGACCGTGGTCAAACCACAGGATCGAGGGGTGCCTAACACCTTCCCTTCGGTCAACAAAATTCCTTAGCCGAAATCTCTATTTGCGGATCTATTTTAGAATCATATCAATTTGAGAAAGATTTTTCAAAGATGACTTGACACACCGGATTATGCCAAGTGATGACTTTGATTTTTGAATGTTAAAGGTCCTTTTTGAAACAAATTATCTTCATTTTTGTCACTTTAATAATGAAAACCCTTTCGAACTTGAAATCAAAACTTTTTAGGAGTTAAAAAGGGGCGTGACAGCTCTGGTGACTCTGCTGGGAACTTTTCAGAATTCGAGCTTATTTTTTGAGTTGTATCGGCTTTGTTTGGAATCATGAGTGTATAAACATTATTTGTGATTATTGTTTGTGTTATTGCTATCACTGTTATGCGTTTTCGTGCTCTTTGTTTATAGTTTTTCTTTATGTGTTACCAATTTATATCTGATATCATTGGCATAATTCGAGTGAATTCTTTCTGCAACAAGTCCTGGAGTGCACGTCGTGCGCACGAACTCTAGTTGAGTCACCCTTATTTTAGGGGGAGCCGTTGGATGTAAGGAGTAGGTGAAAAGCAAATCAGCCACTATAGATCATATGCTCCGCCAAACGACCTTATTAGTAAACCACAACGTAGGTAAGCCTTTAGGTCAATCTTATGTGTATCATATTGAGACCTAGTGGGGCCCACATGGTCCTTTATAGAAGACTCACCTTTAAAGCATCCCTGTGTGCTGAATATTGCATCTCTGAGGGTAACGTGGTCATTTGACGGACTGATTTGGGTAAAGCATGTGTTAGAAGTAAAGTGTGTGGGCAATAAAAAAGAGAGAGAGATAAAGGAAAGTGAGTCAAAGAAAAAAAAAAGAGCTGCGTAGTTTATTTTAGAGTTCTTCATGGCTTTTTTTCTTTGCATCCCAAAAATTCAAAAAAAAAGATTTTTTCTTTTTTACCTTTTGTATTTTATTTTTTCAAAATAACGAAAATTCAAAGTTTTTGTTTACCTTTTATACCCATTTGTCAAAAAACAAAAGCATCAAAAACATTTTCCTTTTGTAAACTTTCATAATTCAAAAACTTCAAAAAGATTTTTTTTATAATAAGTAGTTTTTTTTTAATAAAAGAAAATGCAAAAAAGATGGTAGGAGTTTTGTACATCTCATATAACAAAAATACCAAAAAGATTTCTTTTTTCTTTCATAGTTGTTGGTGTCAGTTTTGTGTGAATTGTCTAGTTGAAAACCCAAAAAGATTTTATTTTCATCGTTCATTTGCAATCGCGTCTCTTAAGTCAAGTCTTGGTTCATTTGATCCTTAATTGTCCAACCTAGACAAACTACGCATACCTGATTCCCATTTCTTGGGCGGGATACGTAGGCAACCCTTGGTGGATCTAGTAATCTTTATTTTTTGACTTTTGTCTTAGTCATAGCCTAGTTTTTTCTTCATGTAATTTAGTGTTGTTAACGGGTTCTTGCCAAGTAGGCTGATTTTATTCAGTGCTACCATTTGGCAAATTAGATCATAAAATGGTCTGTCCCTTCGACACACGTCTGCATCACAATCCCATGGGTGGGGATCTTTTCCTGTCTTATCGAATGTTTAAGTTAATGTCCTATGTGTTATTATAGGATGGATCCATCCACAAAGTCTAGAGTCCTTATGGTTGTCAAGGTACCCAAAAAGTTGGTCAAGTGGTGGGGCACATTCAACTACTCTGAAAAGCACGAAGTGAGGAAAGTGTTAGGCAATCTTATCGCACTCATGGATCTCATGCCCTGTCCGGATCTAATAGAAGTCGTGTTAATTTTTTAGGATCCAAATAATTTGGTGTTTAGGTCCGGAAGTTGTGAATTGACTCCTACCCTGGCAGAAATATCTCATTTGTTTCAATTGACTTATATGGGTCAGCAGATGATTTTAACCCGCAATCATACTCGTAAGAGATTTCTTCGACTCTTCGGATTGAAATATAACAAGCATCTGGGATATCTCAAACAATCTTGTATTTCCTTTGACTATTTGTTTGGTAGGTTTGGGTCCTTAGAGGGTTTGGACTGCTTTTGCGATGAATTCTGTACTACCAAAAAATCTGGGAACAACGTCGTCTTGAGGTTTTTTGTCTGGCTTTTTTGGGCATCTTAGTGTTCCCGTTAGATGAGAGATGTATCAATACTCATCTACAATCAGTGGTGATAGCTTTATTCAAGAAAAAAGATGAGGTCACCATTATACCAATGATCTTAACAGAAATATATAAGGCTTTAACTGAAGTAAAAGGAAGGGTACGATTTTTTAAGGGGAGTAATCTGATATTACAGTTATGGATGATGGAGCATTTGCATAGGCCTTCTTTGATCAAAGCTGATGTGATCGACCATTGTCTGAATGATCGAGTGCAATCCATGCAAAAGAGAAAGCTTTTTGATGCATTTTGTTTTCCTATGGGAGTCAATTCCTGGATCACATTTCTTGAATCAAGAACTCCGGACAACATTCTTTGGTCCTATATGTGGTTTCTTCCTAAAAAAATCTTGATTGGATCCCACATGCAACACTTTCTAGTTTTGATAGGACTTAACTGCACTAGGCCTTACAGTCCAAGAAGGGTGATGCGTCAGTTGGGTAGGATGCAAGACATCCCCCCAATAATGGACCTTATAAAGGATATAGAGTAATTTAAAGACCAAGCTATGGGGAAAAGCAAATATGAGCAACTCTGGAATAACGCAATAAAGCTAGGTGTCAATACTCTTGAGGAAAGTCCAGGGTGCACTTAAAACTATGAAATCTGGATACAATCTCTACCTTGTGGAATTAGTAGACCCTTACCAGCCTAACTTATAGGGAGAATATGAGAATCAATCATGGTAGAGAACGATGAGCAGGAAGATTCGGGAGCCAAAATGGAATTTTTGAGAGTTCAGCTATCAGGTCTAATCGCAACTATGGAAAAGTATCAGAAAAACCTTTTGGACTGTAGTATCTAAGAGGTGGGGATGCGTGCGAGAAGATTATTCCCAAGTATCAAAGAGTCATTGTATAAGATGTTGTAAAGTTTGAGTGGAAAGAAGAGAACTTCACAAACAGGTCAATCTCAACCAGGGCTATCACACGACGCAACAGTTTGAAGGGGCATTTTTTTTTAATCTTTTATATAGTTTGAGTCCTTTATTTTTTGTCCTTGTATTGTTGTTAAGTCGGTGTCAAGGTTTGTTTTAACATTATGGTCTTTATTAGGAATGTCTCACATGTCGTCTTATGGGTCTAGAGTGTTGTTTGGTATATGGTGATTAGATTTAAGTTGTTTTAATCTGTTTTGTTGCCTTTCTTATGAATATGTCATGATGTTGCATGGTATTTTCATTTTTTTTTGCTTATAGTTAAAGAAAAAAATTGGAAAACAAAAAAATCTTCAATTTCATGATATTTGTGCATATGTTTTCCGAACTACGCAAGATCTGATTCATGTACTATATGATACGTAGGAAACCTACTTTTGGGTTTGATATAATCATTTTGTTCTTTGTTTTGCATTATTTTTTTCCCCTTTTAAGGAAAAACAAAAGCCATAAAGAATAATAAAAGAAGGTAGATAGTGAGAGAAGAAAAGAAAGAAAGAATGATGAGAGAAGGAAGGGAAAGAAAAGAGACAGATACAAAAGGAGAGTGAAATGAAGGCAAAAGAAAAAAGGTGTGGATTGTAGAAAATAAGCAAATGAGTGTAGATAGAAATCAGGATGATGTTAGAATGACCTCGCTACCTTGAAAGGCTGGCATAAATAAACATGAATCTAGGACAATTTTACCAATATGATTCCCATGCGCATTGTGTGCCCTAATCCTAACGGGTGTTGTCTTTGATAAGCATGTTCTTTCAGATAACAATGGTGGGTTTTCAGCACTCTGGTTAGTCATCTGTACTTCACTAGATCAAAAGCAAAGCTCGCCATTGCTAGTAGGGAGATTGAAAATTTGCTCATTGACCTAGATCAAGATCCCAGGGAAGAAAGTTCAAAATGCAATGATGAGGTATTGAGACTTAGACAATAATTGCTATATCTTCACTGAGCATGGGCTAGTGGCATGCCTCCTTTTCCTCTCCCTGAAGATCTTGGGAATATCCCTAATTTCCCACCACTCTCTTAGGTGCAATTCTCTGTTCCCATTGAGTCACTGGAGCATGCACCAGGATTCACTCCATGACAATATTACCCTGTCACTTCTAGTATGCCCCTGACAGTTCCTTAACCAAGGACCGTGACTCAGCCGGCGCCACCGACAATGCCTGTGTTCGTGACTCTACCACCACCTGAATCTCCCATATATGCTATGCATCCGATAATAGTGCTTCCTCAATCTTCTATTAATCCAGTATTGAAGGTTTTAGATAGTCAGTATTATGCCCCAGAGCCTACTTTAAGGATGAATGAACCGTATGGGTATGCTCAGCCACCTGCATTTCCATTTGATACGGAGAAACCCATCACAATAGAGGAATAGGAGGTCATAACATGGAAATTGAAAAGTTTGGAATAGACCATGAGGAATCTGTAGGGAACTGGAGTTTATAAGAGTGTCTCCTATAAAAATCTTTGTATGTTCCCATACGTCAACTTTCTCCTCAATTATAAAATGCCCAAGTTCAAGAAGTATGCTGGGCACGGTGATCTCGTGGAACACTTGAGACGTTATTGCAACCAATTGAGGGCTGCAGGGGGAAGAAAGAGTTTCTTATGTCTTTCTTTGGCGAGAGTCTTTTCGATTTGGCTTCAGAATGGTTTGTCGATCAAGATATCGACAAGTGGAACATCTGGGATGAATTAGCTTCTGAATTTGTGCAAAATTTTTAGTATAATGTCGACCTGATTTCTGATGAAAAATCCTTGGTCAACATGAAGTAGAAAAGCACTGAAGTCTTTAAGGAATACGCGATAAGGTGGCGTGAACAGGCCGCTAGGGTATAGCCTCTAATAAAGGAGAGTAAGCTGGTAAAGGTCTTCATTCAGGCACAGGACGAGACCTCTTTTTAGCATTTACTTCCAACAATGGGAAAGTCTTTTATTGAAGTCCTCAAAATGAGAGAGATAATAAAGGACAAAATCAATATCGATCGAATAGTGAGTTTTGACGCATTGAAATCCACCACACAAATGATTCAATGTGGATCTGGAGCATTTGAAGGTACAAAAATAAAGACGATGTGGCAACCATTATTGCTGAACCCCATTCCTATCCCAAAAGCTGCCTCACCCCTATCCCCAATCCCAAGCTGAAGCCTATTTCTAAGCTTCATATATACATCTCTACTATTACTACCATCCACAAAACTGACCATATGCCATTCTACACTATCCTTACCCAATATATAGTGCACAACCGTATGCCCAAACCTCTTTTTACTTGCAATGGCGTGCACAAGCTCCACAAAATTATACTTCAGCTCTACCAAATTACCAAAACCCCTCTATACCTGGTTTCCAACCTAGGCCTGAGTATAAGAAAGAGAGGGTGGTCAAGAATCAGTTCACACCTCTTGGGTAGTCGTATGCTAGTTTGTTTGATAGGTTGAGAAAGTTGAAGGTCTTGAGCCCAATTTAAGGAAGGATTTCCAATCCACCTCTGAGAAATGTTGATTATTCTTTAAGATGTGCGTATTTTTCTGATATGCCGGGGCACGATATTGAGAAATGCTAGAATTTAAAGAGAGCTATCCAAGATTTAATTGATGTAAATCAGATTCTGGTCTAGGCCCCAAAAGTTCCAAACATTAACCAGAATCCATTGCCAACCCATGCTGAAACCAATTTGTTGGAGTTGATATATGATGGCAAGGATTTTTTGATGTGTTATAAGCCTATTGTCAGAATACAGACTAAGGAGGATAAATCGGTGAGTGTAGAAGAGTCGTTAAAAGCAATGTCATTAAGCCAAGAAGGAATGGGAGAAGATAAAGCCCAATAAATCATAAATAAACCCATGATCACGGTGCAAGGTGCTAGAAAATATGTTGATTTAAGTCAGGAAACACCTAAGTTGACGGTGGTAGGAGCTCCGGGTAAGCCTATCTTAAAGGTGAAAGAAGCACTGACAGCGCCCATTGTCATCAAATCGGTGACCCAACCTCTGATAGTTGATACAAAAAGGTACCCTGGAACTATAAGTGGACTGTGATGACTTATTAGGAGAAAGAAGTCATGAAAGAGATATACGAGGTAAGGGGTCTGACTCGGTCAGGAAGATGCTTCATGCCTAAAAGTTTAAGGAAGTCCAAGCCAATTGTGAGTGGACCTTCATCTATCAAAAATCCTATCACTGAAGAAGAAGCCGAGGAATTTTTAAAAAAGATGAAGTTGCCAGAGTATTCAATAATAGATCAGTTGAAGAAAACCCCTGCTCAAATTTCCCTCTTATCTTTGTTGTTGCATTCCAAGGAACATCGTGATATTATATTAAAGGTATTAAATGAAGCATATGTTCCTTGGGAGATTACAGTAAATCATATTGAGAAAATAGTTGGAAAAATCTTTGAGGCCAATCGAATCAGCTTTTCTGACGATGAATTGCCTGTTGAAGATACAGGGCATAACTAGGGTCTTTATATTACAGTGAAGTGCAAAAATTTTTACGTCACTCATGTCATGATTGACGGAGGTTCAGGTGCAAATATTTGCCCTATTTCCACGTTGCAAAATTTGAATATTGGTGTTGAGGGGATTAGGACCAACAATGTATGTGTCAGGACTTTCGATGGTGCAAAATCAAACTCCATTGGTGAAATAGAACTAATGTTGATTATAGGGCCTGTTGAGTTTGCCATAGAGTTTCAAGTATTGAATATAGGCTCCTCTTACAATCTGTTGTTGGGAAGACAGTGGATCTACAAAGCCAAAACGGTTGCATCTACATTGCACCATATGATCAAGTTTGAGCATGACAGGAAAGAAGTGGTTATTCATGGTAAAGGGAATTTTACCTCCTATGAAAATTCTCCCTTGTCTCTTATTGAAGCAAACAATGTAGATGAGACATTTGTCTATCAAACTTTTGATACAGTATCGGTGAATTTTATCATTGAAGGGCAGGTTATTCCAGGGACATAATTTTCTCCGCTTCTATCTTGATGATAAATGAAATGCTAAAGTATGGATTTGAGCCAGGAAAGGGTTTGGGAGTGTCTCTTCATGGTATAGTTCATCCCATATGTTTGAGGAAAAAAATGGGCACTTTTGGTCTGGGTTTTGAGCCTACGATTGAAGATCTGAAGAAAACTAAGGAAAGAAAGAAAGAAATATGGTCACTCCCTTACCCAGTGCCCCTACTCAGTAAGTCATTCATCAATAGCAATGTCGTGGCACCTATACAGTTTTCAGCTGAATTGGTTGATGATTTCTAGAACCTATTGATCGAAGTTGACATGGTTGAAGTAGGAGAAGGTACCAGTAAGGCAGATGTGCCGTTCATAGGGCCAGCTGTCCATCTCAACAATTGGGAAGTCACTCCTCTCCCCGTCAGGAGGGAGTTTTGGTAGTTTGTTTTGTTTTTCTTTCTGTTTATCCGAGTTAATCCAGGTTTGTAATTCAGAATTTATCTTGTTTATATTTGGTTGTCGCTTATGTTTAAACCCTCCTATCTTTCCCTTTTAATACAATACAATCTCCTCTTATTTGGTGTCTAATATATTTTGTTTTGTCTTTTCTCTTTATACAGTTCTCTTTATGCTGACTCTAATGACATGACATGATGCAAAATTTTTAGCCTGATCTTAAAATCCCAACTAATCAAGATATAATAAAGCAAAAGGGTAAATATGATGAAGAAGAGACACTAGAAGAAATGAGCAAAACGTTGGAACAGTTTAAAGACAAGACGAATTCTAATTTGAATGAAATTGAGCCATTAATGTAAGGAATCAAGAAGATATTAGGGAAACTAAAATCAGTGTACATGCTTTGCCATAACTAAAAGATGGAATGATTCAAGCATTAATTGATTATAAGGATGTTTTTGCATGGTCTTATGATGATATGCCTGGTTTAAGCACTGAATTAGTGGCTCATAAATTGCCAACTGATCCTGCCTTCCCCCCTGTGAAACAGAAGTTGAGGAAGTTTAAGACTGATCTAAGTATTAAAGTGAAAGAGGAAATCATGAAAAAACTTAAAGCTAAAGTCATTCGAGTGGCCCGTTATCCTACATGGTTATCCAATGTTGTTCCTGGCCCAAAGAAAGATGGCAAAATTCAAGTATGTGTTGATTATCGTGATTTGAACAGAGTAAGTTCGAAGGATGATTTTCCATTACCCATCATCCATATTTTATTGGAAAACTATGCTAAACATGAGGTACCTTCTTTTGTGGATTGCTATGCCGGATACCAGCATATCATTATGGATGATGAAGAAGCAGAGAAGATACCTTTTCTCACACCATTAGGAACTTATTATTATCGAGTAATGCCGTTCAGTTTAAAGAATGCTGGAGCAACTTATATGAGAGCCATGACCACTATGTTTCATGATATGATGCATAAGGAGATTGGGTCTATGTAGATGATGTGATTATTAAATCAAAGAATTAGGCCAACCATATTAAAGATCCAAGGAAGTTCTTTGAAAGGCTTTGCAGGTATAATCTCAAACTCAACTCAGAAAAATGTGTATTTGGAGTCTTATCTGGAAAGCTATTGGGGTTTGTAGTCAACCGTCATGGAATTGAATTGGATCTTTCGAAAATCAAAGCCATTCAAGATTTGCCCCTGCCCAAGAATAAGCCAGAGGTGATGAGTTTACTTGATAGACTGAATTACATCAGCAGGTTTATTTCTCAACTCAAAATCACTTGGAAGCCCGTATTCAAGTTGCTGAAAAAGAGTGTTGTGGTAGAATGGACTAAAGAATGTCCAGAAGCATTTGATAGAATCAAAAGATACTTGTCAAATCCACCCATGATGGTACGACCGAACCCTGGGAGGCCTTTGATCTTAATTTATCAGTCATGGACAATTCTTTCAGTTATGTCCTGGGTCAACATGATGTCACGAGCAAAAAGGAGCAGGCTATTTATTATCTTAGCAAGAAGTTCACAATATATGAGGTCAGTTAACTCTTCTTGAAAGGACGTGTTGTGCCTTAACTTGGGTAGCATAGAATTTAAATCATTATCTCTTGTCCTACACTACTTATCTCATCTCCCGCATGGAGTTTTTGAAGTATATCTTTCAAAAGCCTATGTCGACAGGTCGATTGGCAAAGTGACAAATATTTCTCATCGAGTTCGACATTATGTATGTGACTTGAATCGCCATGAAAGCCCAAGCCTTGGCAGATCATCTATCTGAGAATCCCATTGATGAAGAGTATAAGCCACTAAATACATATTTTACTGATGAAGAAATGTTGTGTGTTGATGAAGTCATTATAGATACTGATCCAGGTTGGAAGTTGTTCTTCAATGAAGCTGTTAACATGAAAGGAGTCGAAATAGGAGCTATTCCTATCTCTGAATTAGGGTAATATTTCCTAATAACAGTGCAACTTTGATTTTATTATACCAATAACATGGCGAAGCGTGCATTATTGGTTTGAGGTTAGCTGTTTTCAATGTTTTTTTAGTAATTATTGATTCTTCATCTTTATCTCTTTCATCGCATCTTTGTCTAATTATCTATTTTTTTTGGTGAGTTGTGGATTTTTTATTTTCTTCCCCACTTTTTTTTTTACTTCAATTTTTTATTTTGATGTTAATGGTGATGTGCATGTACTTGAATATGTAAGTATAATGTATTGCATGTATTTTTGTTAGCCTAATTTTTCTGAATTTATTTCTTTACTTTGGTTCAATTGGACATGGTATGTGTTTTCTTGATCTTCACTCTATTTTCAATCTAAAAAGGAAATACTAAAAATAATTTATCAGGTATTTTGGTTCGATTTGTATAGAGTATGTGTTTTCTTAATCTTCATCTGTTTTTATTTCATCTTTCTTTTGCTTCATTTTTTGATTTTGATGTTAATTGTGATGTGTATGTACTTGGATATGTAAGTATAATTTACTGCATGTATTTTTTTAGCCTAATTTTTCTGAATTTATTCATTCATTTAGGTTCAATTGTACAGGGTATGTGTTTTCTTAATCTTTATTCTAATTTCAATATATGTGAGGAATAAATAATTGACTCAATTCTTTGTTTATATTCAAGTTTCATGTGATAAATTGTTAGCCTAATTTTTTTATGGGTCACTAATTCTTCGGATAATTGCTCTTGCATTATGTGTTAATTTTTATGTTCTTTGTTCTGATACTAATAATCTTCTGAATTGATTTTGTTTTATCATAGTAACTCATAATCAACCTATAGCATGGATAAATATATACATGCTGATAAGGTGATGGGTGAAAGTAGAGATTCAAATCAAGCAACTCAATCTAAAGCAATTGAAACTCAATAGACTATTGCTAAAGAAGGAAAAAAAGGTCTAATGTGTGGAATCATTTTACAGGAATTGTTAGTTCTGAAGGCACAAAAGCAAAATGTGTCCATTACTCCCATGAATATTCTTTTAAGTCAAGAGATGGTACGTCCACTCTTCTTGGTCATCTATTGACGTGTCCTAAGCGTCCTACTAGTGTTGATAAAAAACAATCAAATTTAGCTTTTGAAACTATTCCCAGGGATAGTCAAGGTGATGTAGCTGTTGTACCTTGAAAATTTGACCAATAAGAGTGTAGGAAGGCTTTATGTGATATGGTGATAATTGATGAGCTTCCTTTTAACTTCGTTGAAAAAGAAGGTTTTTTCAGGCGTTTATGAAAGTGACACAACCTAATTTTTGGATCCCTTCCTGTAGTACTATCACTAGGGATTGTTATAATCTTTATAATGAAGAAAAACAAAACATGAAGTGGTATTTTATGAAAACCAAACAGAGAATAACCACTGACACCTGGACTTTCATATAAAGAATCAATTGCATGTGTATAACTGCCCATTGGATTGACAGTGAATGGAATATGTGTAAGGAAATTCTTAATTTTTGTCCTATTATTAGCCATAAAGGTGAAGATATGGCAAATGGTATTGGTAGGTGCTTACGTGAGTGGTGAATAAATAAAATATTCACTATCACATAAAGAGCTATCTAAGTATTTGACAAAGATGGGAACTGATTGGATGAATGGTGATCACCTCCATGTGAGGTGTATGGCGCATATTATTAACCTTGTTATTCAGGATAGTTTGAAAGAAAGTTTTATGTCTATTGAACGTGTTAAACATGCAGTGAGATATGTTAGGCAATCTCCTGCAAGGTTGAAAAGGTTTCAAAAAAGCTGTGATGATGAACAACTTAGGTACAAAGAATCTTTTTGCTTAGATATTCCAACTAGATGGGACTCCACCTACCTAATGTTTAGTGGGGCTGTTGAATTTAATAATGCATTTACAAATTATGCTTCTCGTAAAATTGTCCTAAGATATTATCTTGAGAATTCATATATCGAAGTTGAAGTAACTTCTAGTGATCTTTTGAGTAGTGATTGAGTGCAGGTGAAAAGAATTACAAAATTTCTTAAATTTTTTTATCTTCTCCCTTTGAAAATATCTGGATCACTTTACGTTACATCTAATATTCATTTTCTTGAAATTTGTGTTGTTTCTGTTTATTTGAATCAATTGATTGCAAGTGAAGATACTGATTTAAGTAATATATCGAGGAAGATGAAAGAAAAATTTGACAGGTATTGGGGTGATCCAATAAAAATGAACAAGATAATTTTTATTTCATGTTTTTAGATCCTCGTTACAAGCTTGATTCAGTTGGCTATGCACTTATAAAGATGTTTGGAGAAAATCAAGGTCTATCTTTGAAAGAAGCAGTAAAGAAATACACGATTTCATTATTTAATTAATATGTAAAATCCAGTTTAAAAGGACTTGTGGTTGTTGTTTCTTCACCTTGATTTTTATTGGAAACGTTCTACTTCGGTGCTTTCTGGAAGTCAAGTAAGTGCTAAAGGTATAGGACCTTTAGATTCACTCATGCAAGATCTAAAGAAATATAAAGCTGTGAATGGAGGTGTAGATTCTAGAACAAAGTTAGATAAATATTTTGGAGAAGAAACTGAAGATGATACTAAAGAATTTAACATTCTGCTCTGGTGGAAAATGAATGCAACAAGATTTTCTACTCTTTCTAAGATGGGTTGTGATGTATTAGCTGTTCCTGTTTCAAGTGTTGCATTTGAATCTGCGTTTAGTACATGAGGATGTCTTCTTGATTCATTTAGGATTTCATTGACTCTTAAATTGGTGTAAGTGTTAGTGTGTTTTCAAGATTGGCTTCAAAGTGAATAATTAAAACAACCCGTTAGTGTTGAGGAAGATCTTGCTAATCTCGAACAAATTGAAAAAGGTAATAATATTATCTTTATATGTGTTGATGTTATAAATGATTTTTATTTATTAGTTGACTTATTATATT
Organism: Capsicum baccatum var. pendulum; assembly: GCA_030864225.1. Taxonomy (NCBI): domain Eukaryota; kingdom Viridiplantae; phylum Streptophyta; class Magnoliopsida; order Solanales; family Solanaceae; genus Capsicum; species Capsicum baccatum. Next base: position 47,489,011 of record CM061554.1, read on the forward strand.
GATCTTCTCTTCAAATTTAGTCAATACAGGAAAAGATTATACTATAATTAATATATAGTACATCTATACGAGCCTATAAGTGACTTGCACAAGGTTAGTAATAGTATAAAGAAGATAAAAGTCGTTATATTAAGTTTCTTTACTAGTTGTTATTCTGTTGTGTTGTAAGATTACTGATAATGACAACAATTTTTGTTATACTTGATCTCTATTTTTTTTTGGACGGCTCTAATATACTTAGTCCCTTGCAGGTTCTTTTACATAAAAAGTTATTCGTATGTATCATGTGTCACGCTACTTTTAGATAATGTATTAGCTACCTGAGTCTTAATTATTAAATAATATTTGGTTTCCATTGTCAATGATAGAATCATGGTTGCTACATCTTTCAAGTAGGATTTATGGATATGTTAGCTGCTATATCTTTCAGTGGACAGAATTATGGCTGCTACATCTTTCAGTGTGCAGAAGAAATTGTGCAACTACAAGTTACATCTGTGTAAAAGTTATTCTTATGGCTTCTATAACTTTCAAAGTTGAGACTTGAGACTATTCAATTCAAGGAAAAAGAGTATTTTTATGAGTATATCGAGCAAAAGCTGTTGAGACTTTGTATTTTGTTTTGTTTTTTAGATAACTATTAAGATTCTTAATTTCTTAGTTAGATGAAATTATTTTCTTGATATTATGGTTTTTTTTCCTGAATGGAAACTTGGAAAGAGTTGGTGTTGACACGTGAGAGGCAAGTGCTAGTTTTTACTAAAAACCTATAGTGTAGCCTGTATGTGCTTCTTCCCTATGATTTAAATAACTCTTAACATGCACAGCTATCCATTTGTAAATCTCAACATCTTTCTCTGTTTGTTTGATGCAACATAGTTAATTACCTTTGTTCATCCAATTGTGTGTATCCCTATAATAGAAAAAATAAAATTCATACCTTTAATTTAATGATAGAGAGTATGATTTCTTAGATATTTGATAGCACATGTAGCAGGATTATCCGTTATTTTCATAGTTAATGTTATTGGTCTCATTAGGAGTTCTGAATCTATTTAGGCATTTATAATGCTCCGAATCTGGTATTCAAAATGCTACACGGTGCTCATGACCCCGAAGGACCACAAGCTAACACATGACTGATATCTCTACGTGTATACTGCATAATACACTATATAATGCGAAAACATGAACTGAAAGGACATAAGGTTCAAAAATGTAACATAGGATCTAATAAATCATAATATATGGATGGGGTATGAAATACCCAAAACAACTGAAATAACTAACTAAACATGACAGTCTGGAAAGCCTCTAACTGATTGAACGGTTTGAATAAGTAGTTGATAGGACATGTTCCCAACTAACTCCAACTAATAAATAAATTAATAAGATAATAAAGTAATGATCATGTCCTCGAAAGATGAGGACTCACTGCTAGCACTGACTATTGAGACTGGAATCTATTGATACTCTGGAGCTAGTGTCTCTCTACCTATGGAATAAGACACCATAGTGCAAATGCGTCAGTACTTTAAATGTACTGGTATACATGTGAGGTAGGCTGAATGAATGGGGTTCATATGCATGAACAATACTGGCTAACTGACTAATATGAACATGAGAATACATGCATGCATACATAGTAACTATATATGAAATCATGATAACATGAGTTTACTAATAACAAACATGACTAATGACTGAGTTCTGATAACTAAAAATATGGGTAATTGTATCTGGCAGTCCTGAATCTAATGGAACTAGATGAGTTCCGTACTGTATCTGAGTTGACTATATCTGACAGTCCTGAATTCAATAACATGAAACTGTGGGAAGTAGTCATCTAACCGACATGCCCCAAATGACGCATTATAGCTGAATTAGGATCTAATCTGTGCCCTGATTGGAAGGGTGTTAATACCGCGGTACTGGTAAGGACAATATATGAATGACCCTTGACTAGCACGTTACTCTAATGAGAATGGTGGGAACCCTCAACTATCAGGTTAAGCCATCTCATCTTACTCTCAACTAGCAGGTATGATGTCTCAACCTACGCTGGCTACGTAGTTCTAGAACACAAGGATTGCTTCTACGAATCACACCCTATTCTAGCAGGTGAATTTCCATTCTTGGGTTCAATCGGTTCTAATTTCTACTCCCATTTGAATTGACACTGAAAATGATTAACTGATTTTAACATGGATTGAGTTTACTGAATTTTGTTATCTGATGGAATACTACTGATATCTGACAACTGATTGAGTTAGCGAGATTACTGAGGTTACTAAATTACTGAGCTTTCCTGAGTCACATGAATGACTGAGTTTTATGGATCATGGCTTTACTGAGGATATCGTGGAATCATGGCACTGGCTCTAGGCATACAACTAAATTTTTGGGTACAAGTACCCCCAGGACTCGATGGAAAGAAACTGATAAAGCATTACTTTCTTGAATACCTGACCAATATTGCAATCCATAATTCCTTTATTGAGGCAATTCATCAAACCTGTGATATGTATAAACTTGTACATAAATGGGGATTTAAGATCATACTAGTTAGGCATTTTTTCCCTTAACATAGGCATTTAATCAAACACATGGTAGGCATAGTATATGTAGAAAACATTATATAACAAATAAACATCATGATTCAACTCTAATTTCATTATCCAAGGGTTTAATCATAGGTCCACATAAATCTACCTTTATACTAATCAATTCCACATTAAATTGATCACCCAACATGGATTAGAATTCAATTGGTCATTATCAACATGAGCAAAAGCAACCCAACATGAAATTCATAAAGAAATCCATACAATTGAACTTTCAAAAGAGATTCTTAGGATTTATGGACGAAAGGAGTCCATGAATGAACACTATGCATACCTGGGTTGAGTTTCTTGAAGTTCTTGAACTTGAAGACTTTGAATCTCTTAGTTCTTGAAGAAGATTTAGATTTTGTTCTTGGGGATTAATCTTAGAGAGGAAACCCTAATTTTGTTGTTGTAGATGGATAATGAATTTTTGAGCATCGGTCGGATATAACTAGGTATATAAATGGGTGGTAAAATACCAAAAATCCCTTTCAAAAATGGCTTTAAAATAACTGAATGAAATATGCAATGGTGGGTGCGATAGTTCATCACTAGGTTGATGGTCCGTTGGACTGACCGTTGCACTGGGACCAGAACTATAACTTACTGTCTTGGTGTGATGGTGGGGTGTGACGGTCCGTCATTAGGTCAATGGTCCGTCGATATTGACCGCCACTTCTAGGTATAATAGGGCCATGCTATTTCGTTTACGATGGTCCGTCGCTAGTCCGACGGTCCGTCAGCCTCACCATCGCACCTGGGCGATTTTACTGCCTTTTGTATTTTGGTCATAACTTTCATTTCTAATGTCAGATTTTGATAAATTTGTATCAATGGAAAGTTTATTCAATTTACCACGTGATGAAAAGTAAAAATCTTAAAAATACCATATGTACAAAAGTGGATTCATCTTTCAAAAAAAGCTTCTAACATTCTTGGGACAATTTCAAGCTACAAAAAGTACCAGGTATTACAGAGTTTGTCTTGTAGTAGACATATAATTTGTGAGATAAGCTACTTCTTCAAAAGTAATGAAATTAACAGAGTATATTTGGCGTGGTTGTGATCCTACATCTATAGTTGTCATGACTGAGGTAATAGACATGGTCTTTTTATTGGCCTTCTAAGCTACTTGTACGTGGTTTTGTTAGTGATGCATAATTTAGAGTTCAATTTGAAGGATATCTGGTTATCGTGGGTGCATCATTGGTCGAAGTGAATGTTACAACGGGAAATCCAATTTATAAGCTCATTGGTTCTATTGTTGTGGGCAACCTTCTCAGAATGGTATATAAGCCTATACACTTGTTCACATTTATTATTTGTGATTTCTTTATTTTAATGTATAGTTAAAACTCTAGCACATCAAATGGAGTATGAATTACAGGTTTCTGTATTTTTAATTCAGAGAAACCAACTTTCTTTAACTGGAAGAGCAATTAATGATAGAATTGAAAAAAATTATGAAGTTCTTGAAAAATGATCCAGTATGTTCTTTCTGGACCACCTTTTTTTATAATCTGGTTGATTAATTAACTATGCTATCAGGAATGTTATTGATTCTGTTTATGATTATAAAAGTGAGCTGATTGGATTGGGCTTCTTTAGATTTAAGGCTGAGATAGGTGATTGGATCTGGTACTACCTTATTTTAGTTAAAATCTATTGGTGTTTTATAAAGTATTCCTATTAGAAATTTATTGATGGTGTTGTTTATTGGAATTTATCCTCTTTTGATAATGGTGGTGTTTGGCCAAACTTGCACACACTTTGACTATTCCACAGGTATCTGCTACTAACCCACCAATGTAGGTATTGGGTAACTTTGCCCAGGCGTAGGCTGATGGAAAGAGATCACCTAGAATTTTTTTATTTTTTGGGATTTACCTTTGGTCTCCAAGGTTTTTCCATTACAGAGCCACATTCTTTGGTGCTCCTATTGAAAATTTTCTTAAGGGAAAGTCATCCATAAGACATAGAGAATATAGAATTGCTTTAAAGCTTTTCAGAGTTTGGTTTATTATTTATAGAAGGGTCTACTGTGTGAGCAGTTAAAAACTATTTTATTTCTATTGAGCCTTCTCTTAAGCAGAGGCATGAATGTCAAGCCTTATCTAGTATATATGACTCAGTTGTATTGTTGTAGACTTTGCTAGTATACTAAGAGCCTTATGATGTACCCTTACAAATATCCATTAATCTGTTTTCTTTAAAACTCCAAGTTTGTTATCTCAAAATGTGTGGGTGGATTACTATATCCTGATTTTAACTTACTTCCTATAGTCAGCCCCAAATGGTGAATTGAGATATGTGTTTGGTGTTGGTATCACATTATGGATATGACTGAGAAAGAGAATACAAAAGGGAGGTGTCCAACATGTCGTACTCCTTATAATAAGGAAAATATTATTGGAATGGAAGCAAATTGTTATAAGGTAGTGGCTAAGATGAGCACTGAGAAAAGGTTGTCTTCACAAGGGAAAAAGTAAAGCAACAGATTCTAGGAAGTAACTTAGCACTGAGATGAGCACTAAGAAAAGGTTGTCTTCTCTACTTCACCTGAGGTGAGGTAGTGGTATAGACTGCATACACTCTACCCTCTACAGACCTTACTAGGTGGGAATACACTTTGTATGTTGTTGTTATTGTTTACTCTTTCTAGTGCTAGGATTTGATTTGTATTTTTGAAGGTCACTGTTGGCTTTGAGTTCTACATAGATGACCACTGAAATTGCTTGATTGCTATCCTGTTGGTAGAAGTAATTTCCAGTACAACATTTATTTATGATGATTGGGGATCAAGGCTACAGTGGATAATGTTGTTAAGAAAGCATTGGGTGAAACTTTATTTATGAAAGCTTTTGCTAGAACCATTTTACAATTCATAGAAAAGCAATTCAAATTCCAATCCTATATAGGGTGCCACAGACTCTTAATTTGCTGTAATGTATGTCACTTTTATTTCAAGAATGTCTGATAACGCTCAATCTACAGCTCTCGTAATAGTGTAAAGCGGTCGTTGTCAAATATATAACCCAACTGGGTTGGGTATCGGTCCCACAGAGAATAGTCAGTCAACAAGTAAGCAACGATTATTAGACTTTTGGTGCAAGTTTTGTAAGTGTGCAATAATGTAATAATATAGTAAAGCAAAGACGGAAAATAGTAAAGTAAAAAGAAAGAATGTTTTGTAAGATGTTTAACCAATGAGAATTGAGAGTTGGGGTTATGTCTACCTTATGAGTTATACGTCTCTATTGGCTATGAGTTATGCGGAATTCAGACATGCATGTGCTTATAGAGAATTGTATTCTATGGTAAATCCAGGCGTCTTTCGACCTATCAAGGATTATTTCACTTTAACTCTTATGAGCTTAAAGCGTATCTAACGGTATAAATTCTCCAAGAGGTTAATCCAGTTACGGCGTTAACTTTTTAATAGGGGTTGGTGCCCTATTACCTTGACATTATATCTTTTCCAGACATATAACTTTTCTTTCGAACAAGTTAATGCTATACTGGCGTTATTCTATACGTCTGCAGCTACAAGAATTTTCATTAAGATGAAGAGAATAATGATATAAGCAGCATATGTGTCACGAATTCACAAACTCATAGCAATAGATAGTATCTCATAAGGCTTCTATAACCCCAACAGAGAAGTTTATCTATTCATGAGTGCGATGGAAATCACAATAGATATTATCATTATACCACAATAAAAGATCTCACGTGTAGTATGGTGTGGTATGGCGTTAGGCGTGAATTCATAGCAAGATAGCGATTCTGTTGTAAAAGTAAAAGTTGAATAGATGAAAAATAATGTCAACAATGAATTAATAAAGAAAAGGGGAAGGATGGAATAGGGATAAGGGTGGTGGAGAATTGTTTTGATGGATGGATTGATAGTGGATGGATGGGAAATTGATGGGTGGATGGATGAATGGGTGAATGAATAAAAATCTCTAGCAAAATAGGGTATTTATAACACCCATATCCTATTTCTACTAAGCTACTGCATTACTTATCCTAATCCTACTAGGATACTGCATTCCTTATCCTAATCCTACTAAGTTACTGCTGAATCCCCAAATCTTTAAAAATGCTGTTTTTGCCCGGGACAAGTTCTCCATGCATCACTTTTAGTCCTAGGCATCCAAGCTCTCCTTCCCTTCTTTCGTGAAGCTTCCTTTGGCGTCAAGTTATCCATAAAATGCTGAATTCTGTATCATTTATGCCTGAAAACTTGCTAATCACGTTTGTTAGCTCACTTACAAGAAAAAGGACTAAAAGTGCATGAATTATATAATTTGTCCTCAAAACTTAGCTAAAATATGGGTAAAATATAGTACTTTAGGCGTGTAAATTTGGCTATCATCAACACCCCACACTTAAAGCTTTGTTCGTCCTCGAAAAAACTATCATGTCCATCTAAACATCTACTTAGGGTTTCACTGTAACAACACAAAATATTCATCAAGACAGGCACGACAATTATTAACAACGAGTAGTTTTCTGATCATTAGTAGAAACAATTCAACCTCCAACATAGACTCGTGATGATGGTCAATTTGCATTCAAAAGTTTAAGGCACAAAGAATCATACACGACTACGCAAAACTCATCAACCATGTGTGTCTCACAATATATTACCCATAATCACTCACAAGTATAGTATATTTATTGAAACATGGGTATACGAATATCCTTGATCTCACTCTCACAAAGAGTTCATATGCTGCAATTGATGACCATAGGCTTGCCCTTAGTGTAATGCTCTACTAAATATCAGAATGCTAAGTTTAGGATCAAATAGGTCTTTTCCGGGTTGTAATGTTGGCTAAGGGACGGGTAGGAATATTTTGGCCAGAAATAGTGACTATGTTCCTAAGCGCTTTAATACATCACATTATGCCATTAACATTCTCTTTTAACCAACCTTGCTACCTTTCTTTTATTCTACCACCTTTTTTTTCTCTCTTTTGTTTTTCAATTTTAAACATGACTAACTTTTTAGTTTTCTTTTCCCCCCTTTCTTTTCTTCTTTCTTTTCATAACACACCTCTTATGATAGCAATTCTTTTTCATAACAATTTCAAGCACCAATACATTATAAGGCATCACTCTTACCCAATTTCCTCTTATTTTGTCACATGATATTTTTTTTCAATTCAAAGCACTTAGGAATTTGGATCAAATTATGGTCTTGAAAAAATGGATTAGGCTTACATATGAGGCTGTCAAAGAAAATAGGCTAAAGGCTTAAAGGGGTTTAACTAGGATAATGTCCATGGGTAGGTAAAAAGAAGGTAAACAAGTATAGGTTGCCAAAGAAATTCCTAAATCATCTCCTAAACTTGCACTCTTTATTTCCGCTTCACACACACACCAGGCAAGTTCTAGCATCAGCCACAAACATAGAATATACTATATCCTCACACACACAAGGCACATGGTCGACTTTATTAGGAGCAGTATAGGCTCTTGACCCTAACAGATGAATGAATTAAACCATATAAATATCACACAGTGAGTCACAATTAGAGCCTAAACGTCTCAATAGTAATGATTTTATCACAGACTCTTGTCACAATACCATGCTGCCTATCAGAACAATTTCATGCAAAGTTAAAAATTTAACTAAAATAAAAAAAAATTTAACTACTTAAAAAAAACAAAAATAAATAAGCAAATGCAGCTAAAGAAGTATAGCATACAAATACCAGCACCCTACACTTAGACGGGACACACCGTCCTCAGTGGAAAATAAACAAGAAGAACTTGGATTAGTCGAAATCCTCCTCTATGTCTGGGGTCATACCCCCTGCATCGGAATCATCATCAGAGTCGTCATCCTCAGAGTTTCCTCAAATTGTACCCCACTTGATCCAAAAGTGCGTTTGTGGTATTTGTAGCGAGGAGGATTCAGTTTGCTCTTTTCTTACTCTTTTCTTACCTTTCTGTGTGGTGGGCGCTTTTTCTTTTCCTTGTCATCCTTTTTGTGCCATTCTACCTGAGATCTCAATAAATTCATGTTAGCTTCATCTCGGTGGATATAATCAATAAACAAGCAGTTGTGGCACCACCCCACACTTAATTTGTTGGTACAAACTAGTGAAGTGAACGATGTCGATTACTCAGACTTCATCGATATACGTTTATGTGATATGTTCCAACCATATAATCAGTGCAGTCATACTTCATGAAATCTTGGCAATACTTTCATGTTTGATATATCAAGACGACCACAGAGAGATTGAATCAAGGTAGAGAATCTAGAAATACTCACAACCTCATATGTTGGTAGTCAACCATAATTCTTATCTCGATAAACAAGTCATTCCAGCATGTAATCTTTCTATTGACAAGATTATGCAATTTTCTTGACCATTTCAAATCCGTAAAAGTATGACAATGCATCAAAATCAAATACAAGTTGGAAACAAGTCAAGATCATCCTTACGTATTCGTTCACTCACTTAGTTGTATCACAACAAATCAACCACATTCAAATCACTACTACTACTTCATGATTTAACCATTTATTATAGGCATAGTAGTGTAGTACATACGGAATATAAATGAAGAACAAAGAAGTACTTACTTGGTTGATGACCTCGGAAGATGTTCTTGTAAAGTAAAGAGAGAAAACAAAAATTTTTGAGAGAATTTGGAGAGGTAGGCGGCACTTTTGTTAGGTTTGCAATGTATTTTTGGTCCAAGACTAAGTTTCTTATTTATAGGGAAAGCTTGGTTCGGGTTTTGACCCATTTAGAATCGGATTTGGAGACCAAAAGTGACCATAGGCGGCGCCTAATGCTTTGCCTATGCTTGGCATAGGCGGCGCCTTTTGCAAAGCACTGTTGAGCATAGGCGGCACCTATTCCATGGCATTGTTGGGCATAGGTGGCGCCTATGCCATGGATTATGAGATTCAGAGACAAAAAGCATTGGCATAGGAGGCGCCTATGCTATGGCACACTAGATTCCGAGATCTTAGGCCATAGTATAGGCCTTTCCTTGTTCGTGTCCTAGATTTACTTAGGCCTTGCCTTGTTCTTTGCCTATATTTTCATAAGCAATGCCTAACCCATAGCCTTTTGCTTCTTTATTCCTAACTTACAACCTTCAACATGCAATTCTTACAAATTAAAATTTGCAACCAATCTCCTCTTTTACACCTCTTGTACCTACATTCACTCAAAAACAACAAAAACGATTAGAACGATGGGTTGCCTCCCACCAAGCACTTGATTTAGTATAGCGGCACGACATAGCTATCTCGATTACTTAGTCTTTATCAAGATAGATGAGGTATCGTTTTCTGAATGGATTCAGACGACGCTGATACTTACTTGTAGGTATGCAATCTTATTCGATATAACTCTTATGCATACATACCTCAGGAGAGATACCAATTATATCATCAATAGTCCAACCCATAGCTCTCTTGTATCTCTTCAGAGAAGAGATGAGAGCCTTTACGTGCTGTTCACTAAAATCATCCGCCACACTTACCGGTTGTGTTTTTCCACTACCCAAGCATGCATACTTTAGATAATTGGGGAGCTCTTAGCTCTGGTGGCTCTTCAATGGAAGTCTTCGCTGTTGGTGACGGTTGATTCTTAAGATCAAGGTCCGGCTGCTTAGGAGTATGAGAATAGGACCCTATTCCTGTTAGAGCACACATAGTTTCTTCATAATCTTCATCATCCTCATGCTCAACATTCAGTAGCGCAACAGACAATGGCTCAACAGTAAGCTGTTTCTCTATAGATAATGCTTTCTTATCCTCATGATGAACATTAGTTACTGAGAACATATCCATATCACTGGGCTGCTTCATTGCTTTGCATATATCAAAGCGGACCACTTCGTCATTCAACCAAAATAAAAGCTCATTAGATCTCATATCAATAAGCACACTTCCTGTTGCAAGGAAAGGACGTCCCAAGATTATGGGAACTTCAGAATCCACCTCGCAATCCCAAATCACAAAGTCTGCAGGAAAAATGAAGGTAGACACCTTCACCAACATCATTCAAGATACCCACAGGTCGTTTTACCGTCCTATCTGCCATTACGAGCCGCATATTGGTTGGTGTAGGGTCGCCCAACCCCAACTTCCTGTAGACAGATAGTGGCATCAAATTGATGCTAGCTCCCAAGTCGCACAATGCCTTGGAAAAATTCATAGATCCAATTATGCAGGGAATAGTGAAAGCATCGAGGTCGGCTTTTTTCTGAACTAGTGATCGGGTAGCAATAGCGCTACAATGATGAACAGTATCTTTCAACTCATAGCTTGCTGCCCGATTCTTTGTCAAAAGTTCTTTCATATATTTTGCATACCCAGGCATTTGTTCAAGTGCCTCCACCAATGGAACATTAATGGTCAGCTGTTTTAACATCGTCATGAATTTGCTGAACCTTGTATCATCCGCCTTCTTCTTCAGTCTTTGAGAAAAATGTGGTGGTGGATATGGAATTGTTTTCTCCACAACTTTTTTCTCCTCTTCCAAATTTTGGTAGTTTTAGGCTGCAACCTACTAGGGGTGACGTCATGGACCTCTTGGTCAGCTTCTATAGTGTCATCATCTTTCTTATTTTCGGCCACTTTCTTGCTTTGGGATGAATTTTCCAGCACCTTACCACTCCTAGTAGTAATATCCATGCATGATCTATCATTCCTTAGATTTTGCACAGTGTCTCTAGGTAAAGTGCCAGCCTTTCTTTGATTTAGTGTTGTTGAAAGTTGGATCAATTGCTGCTCTATTTGTTTTATTGAAGTGGAATGTGAGTCAACCAATTGCTTCATCGAGGACAAATCATGTATTACCTTCATTACTCCTGCGCTAGTTTCTTCCACTCCTTTCAACAGTTTAGCCATCATATCTTCCATATTTCCAGAACCAGATGCAGTGGCGTCACGTCTTCCTGGGGGAACATACAGACCACTATTATTATTCTTGTTCTTCCAACTACCTTGGTCCTTGTTTCCAGATTTATCATAATTGTTCTGACCTTGGTTTCCTTGGGCATTGCCTCGGATATCCCCCTGATTGTTGAAATAGTTGGCTTCTTCTTCCGAATCAGATTCGTTTTTTCCTTTTGATGCAACAACTTTGACTTTTTTGGTCTTCCCTGATAATAGATGCTTTGTAAGAAGATCCACTTGTGTTTTCATATGCGCCATATATTGGTCGCATTCTTCTTCTCTTCTCCTTTGGTCTGCAGTCATGCCAATAGATAAACTGGGGCTTGCTACCTCAGAATCCCTGGTATGCCAAGCTCTACTTTGCTTCATCATCTGATCTAGCATATTGCTTGCCTGACCAAAGGTGAGGTCCATAAATGATCCTTCAACCGCATTATCCACTACTGGTTTAGTTATTGAATTCAAGGCTCTGTATAGTATCTCCATTAGGTAGACATTGGTCATATGATGGTTTGGGCACCGCATAAGCTTCGTCTTGAACCTCTCCCATGTTTCATGAAGAGCTTCGGTTGGAAGTTGCCAAAAGTTGCTGATTTCATCTCTCAGTTGTGCTCTTTTGGATGGCGGAAAGAATCTTTCTAGGAAAGCGTCTTTCAATTGCCTCCAATTTGTAATAGAATTAGGAGTCAGCCCATTCAACCATAGAGTCGCTTCACCAGATAGAGACAATGGAAATAAGCGTAATCGAATTGCATTCTGACCAACGCCATGATTGTCAAACGACTTGCATGTAGAAATAAAGTTGATCAGATGCATATTTAGATCACCGCCTGCTAGTCCACCAAATAATCCCTTGAGTTGGAATAACTGAATCATGGTGCTAGTGATGTTGAACTTGGCTCCAGGTGCCAATGGTGGAAGAATAATGGCTCTTGTGTCACCAGCTCCATCAAGATCATCATCATCATCATCAAACGGTATTTGCACAGCTCGGCGTTCAGGCCTAAACCTATCTTGACGATCTCTTCTCTGCATGGGTGCCGCTATCTCAGTAGTATGTCGTGGGTTTAGTAGCTCCTCATCGCCCAGGTCCTCATTATCAGGATTTGTTGCACGACCTGGGTTATCAATATTCTATTGATGCACTTGAGCAGCTGCCAAGGCAGCTAACCTAGCCTGCTCCTATTGAGCAATCATTCTTTTAATGTCACGTTGTGCATCCATTCTGTCAACAGAACCACAATAAAATAAAAACAACAACTAAAAGTAAAGTATGAGAATCTTTGACCAAAAGGGTCTAATAACTATCACAAACTTAGTTAACAACCGTATTCCCCGGCAACGGCGCTAATTTTTTGATAACACTCAATCTACAGCTCTCGTAAGAGTGTAAAACGGTCGTTGTCAAATATATAACCCAACTGGGTTGGGTATCGATCCCACAGAGAATAGCCGGTCAACAAGTAAGCAACTATTATTAGACTTTTGGTGCTAGTCTCGTAAAAGAGGGGGATTTTGTAGTGTGCAATAATGTAACAAAATAGTAAAGTAAAGACGGAAAATAGTAAAGTAAAAAGAAAGAATGTTTTGTAAGATGTTTAACCAATGAGAATTGAGAGTTGGGGTTATGTCCACCTTATGAGTTATACGTCTCTATTGGCTATGAGTTATGCGGAATTCAGACATGCATGTGCTTATAGAGAATTGAATTCTATGGTAAATCCAGGCGTCTTTCGACCTATCAAGGATTATTTCACTTTAACTCTTTCGAGCTTAAAGCGTATCTAACGGTACAAATTCTCCAAGAGGTTAATATAGTTACGGCATTAACATTTTAACAGGGGTTGGTGCCCTATTACCTTGACATTATCTCTTTTCCAGACATATAAATTTTCTTTCGAACAAGTTAATACTATACTGACATTATTCTATGCGTCTGCAGCTACAAGAATTTGCATTAAGATGAAGAGAATAATGATATAAGCAGCATACGTGTCACAAATTCACAAACTTATAGCAATAGATAGTATCTCATAAGGCTTCCATAACCCCAATAGAGAATTTTAGCTATTCATGAGTGCGATGGAAATCACAATAGATATTATCATTATCCACAATAAAAGATCTCACGTGTAGTATGGTGTGGTATGACATTAGGCGTGAATTCCTCGCAAGATAGCGATTCTCTTGTTGTAAAAGTAAAAGTCAAATAGATGAAAAATAATGTCAACAATGAATTAATAAAGAAAAGGGGAAGGATGGAATAGGGATAAGGGTGGTGGAGAATTGTTTTGATGGATGGATGGGAAATTGATGGGTGGATGGATGAATGGGTGAATGAATAAAAATCTCTAGCAAAATAGGGTATTTATAACACCCATATCCTATTTCTACTAAGCTACTGCATTACTTATCCTAATCCTACTAGGATACTGCATTCCTTATCCTAATCCTACTAAGTTACTGCTGAATCCCCAAGTCTTTAAAAATGCTGTTTTTGCCCGGGACAAGTTCTCCATGCATCACTTTTAGTCCTAGGCATCCAAGCTCTCCTTCCCTTCTTTCGTGAAGCTTCCTTTGGCGTCAAGTTATCCATAAAATGTTGAATTCTGTATCATTTATGCCTGAAAACTTGCTAATCACGTTTGTTAGCTCACTTATAAGAAAAAGGACTAAAAGTGCATGAATTATATAATTTTTCCTCAAAACTTAGCTAAAATATGGGTAAAATATAGTACTTTAGGCATGTAAATTTGCCTATCAATGTCATAATGTGAAGAGAAATTGATGTACTATAGCTTGGGCAAATGAAGCTTTTGAAACTTTTTGTTTACAATGTTGACAATTCTCTTTGAAACATATACTACATAAATTGAAAAATTTGTTATGATTAAGATTGCCAACTATTCTGTTCTGTTTAGTGTTTTTTGTAAGGTGTTTTCATTTGAGTAGAAATTATTGATGTTCGATAAACCACCCGATAACCGGACGATAATTATTTATCCATTACCTAACCAACCAATATCTTATTGGTTGTATAGTGGGTTTGTATATTTAAAAATCGGTAACCATTAATCCAAACCGTTAAGTTTAATGGTCCATCCGATCCGTCCTATAAGTAGATCTACTTTGTATAAAGTGTGGAAAAGATTCAATGGAAAACTAATGCAATGTCCAACCCATGAGGTCCCGGAGAAGATGATTCTCCAATTCTTCTAATGTGCTTTTGATCCACTCAACAAAACCATGTGGACAATGTGGTGGGGGGCTCTCTTATGAAGTTGCATTATCATATGACAATGAATTTGCTTAAGGATGTTACCAAGCAAAATTAGGGATTGCATACCCGAGATGCCGAGGTTCCTAAGAGTTATCCCACTACATCCTTTGTTGACAAGCAACAAAGAAATGAGATGAATAAAGATAAGAGAATATGGTTAAGATGATGACGCAACTAGAGCTTTTGAAAAAACATGTGATGGGTGGAACCATAAAAATGGTAAATGCTGTGGCATCAAAAGCCTATAAAAATGATGAGGAGGGTAAAAATCTAGATGAGGAAATTCGGTACTTGAAAAATCACTTGGGGGTTACCGCCCCACCTATCAAAGGCATGGTAGGAATCAAGGTTGGACAGACTGGGAACGTGACAGTGATTGAAGGAATAGAGATCATAATTATGACCGATATGTGTCCCTTCATGACCGGGCAAAGCAAAGATGGTAACACCGTTGACCCTAATAAATACAAAGCAAAAGATGTTTTGGCAAAGATTTTGATGAGAGTGGATAGAACGAAAGAAATGTTCCTTGAAATAAAAAGTGATTTTTTGCAACTTAATCAAATCGTGGTTTCCCACTCTGGCTCTATTAAGCAACTGGAGATTCAAATCGGGAAAATTTCCACCTAATTTAATGTTAGGGAAAATGGTAGTATTCCTAGTGACACTATTGTGAACCCGAAGAATGAAGCTCAAGTTTTAGCAATAGTCACTAGGACTGGGAAGACCATTGGTGATTACTTGAAAGAAAATTTAGGTGACAAGATGCCTAAGGTTAAGTTGAATAAGCACCACCAAAATCTCAAGAAGAAGATGATGAAAAAAAAACGGTGGAAGTTGATGAAGAGCCATGGATAATGAGGAAAAACAAAGTAATGTGATGCCTACAATACAATTCCCTTCCTTTTTTACTCAAAGGCTTCAAAGAAAAAAGGAGGGTGATAAATTTAAGAAATTTATAGCCAAGCTTAGCGAACTCTCTATTAATATCCCACTGCTTGAAGCAATTCAAGAGATCCCTGAATATGCTAAGCTCATGAAAAAGTTACTGTTAAAGAAGAAGCTCATCAAAGGTGAACAATTAAAGTCATCCATGGTTGTAGTGCTATCATGAGTAGCAAAATTGCAGAAAAGTGGACAAGTTCATACGTTCGACGGACCTCATAGTTCTATATTACGTAATGGACCAATAGGTAGCAATTATTCTTGGTCGACCTTTCTTAGCTACAGACGAGCTATGGTTAACTTAAAGTTGGGTGAGATGAGATTTAGATTGCATGAAGATGAGGTCTTCTTTTGGGTATACAAAATATAGAAAGAAGCAATGTAACTTCATGTGATATCAGTGATTGATGTTGAATTTGAGGAGGTGAATGAGGGGGGCTCTTGAGGACCCTAAATGATAACAAAGAACGATGTCACACCACAACGTAAACTAAGGTTCTATGTAGGGGGCAACCTACAAATGCCATGAAAGTGGCTTGTATCCTGTATTTCTATTTTTGTAGTGTAGATTTTATCTTTGGAAATTAAATATCCCATGCATTTGTTGCACTATAGAGTGCATTGAAAGAGCTTAAAAGGGGAAAAGTGTAGAATTTTTGCATTGTGAACTGAATAGGAGAAATATGTCCAAATCTGAAATGACCTGAACAAGGGAAAATAGTAGTTTCAGTTACCGTGATTGTGCACCCTTGAGAGAGATCACGACTACGTAAACTATATAACCATATAACTCCCCATTTACCTCACACTTCCTTTTTAACTTGTCACTCTAATTGGACCCATTTTTGGGCAAGTTTGTGAGGACTCCAATAACATTCTTGTATCCCTCTTTCATCACTTATACAGTAGGTGTCTTGAATCTATGCTTTGATTATGAAAATAGGCCATAAGATGCATGTTATAGAGAAAGCCTAAAATTATCATTTTCATGCTTAAATGATCGTCAATTATGCTTGTGTGATAGTTCGCTGCTAGATCATTGTGTGCACATAAGTGGGGAAGTCTTGAATACCTAAAAATGTGTGTGAAATTAAGATAGATGAATAGTGCATACCAAGTGCTCGAGATATTGTCCGACTGAGTGTTAGCTAATGGGTCTTACATTTTATGGGCATAATCGAGTACCTAGTAGTCTTGTTCATTGGTCTTAATGTGAATTCCTATTGTGGAACATTCTTGGGGCTTAGAATTTGAAATATTTGATAATGGTAAATGGATTTGAAACGAGTCTTAGATAACGTGATCGCGGATCCATAGACCACGATTGCGATAACCAAGTGTGATTTTCTGCCCTGCACAAAAATCCTGCACTTCAAATTTTTGTTCAAACACCACCAAGCAACTATTTAATGAGCTTAAGTGGAAACTATAGCATAGTTTGTGCATGAAAATGTCAATGATTGATGTGTTGTATTGTCTGTTGTTTTTAAAGATAATATCATGGACAAATACAACCACATCCGATTCATGGAATTCAAGTGCCATACTCACTACTATGGTGATCTTCCCAAGACAAAGATGCTCCCAAAGAGAGAAATTTGTTTAGAGAATATGCCAAAAAATCTTCTGACATTTCATGACAAGATTGAGGCTACAGGGTGATGATGCTTTGCCCCGGATCCATGCAAGGAAAATGAGAAATGGGTCCGTAAATTCTACGCCAACCTTAGCATAGTAACTTTCTCGGATCTATCCAACTTGACTATCAAGATTCAGGATAAATGGTGAACTTTAGGGAGGAGCATATTAATGATATCTATGGGATACTAAATGCAAACATGGGCAAGTTTGAAGAAATAGAATGTGAGCCGGGAAGCTAATTAGCGAAAAGATTGTGTCCTAGAAAGAAAGTCTCATAGGCAGAAACGAAGAGTAACATCCATATGAATGAATTCACTTTTGAGGCTCAAATTTGGTTTAACATAATATGTAGCTGAGTCTCCCATTGGACCCACATGATATCAGTCCAAGATTTGAGGGCTCGGATGGTCATGTGCATTCTAGATGGCATTTCTTTGGATATTAGTCAGCTCGTACTTTTTTTTATGAAATTCTTCAATAAATAGGATGGTACATATATTTTCTTTCCCTCTTTAATTACTGAGTTTAGTAGGAGAGCTGAGGTTGAAGAATACTCTAGAGATATTTGGGTGTACCTGGGTACCCTATCTTTCCTTTGAGAATTTGAGGAGAAGGCGCACTAGGCAAAAGTAAAAAGAAAAAGATCAACTTGGGGAAGTCGACATATGAGCATCCTGAGTCTTATAAGATATCCACCACCAGGCCTCTAGTGGATATTAGCATTGATATAGTAGTCGTCAGACCGCTCATGTAAAGTTTGCTCTAGGGACTGGAAGAGCCCTCCACTACTCAACATTCATATATATCATAGGCTGATTATGCAAAGTATCAGGAAGACCAGGTAAATAAGGAGCTGCCATTACTAGGTTTGAAAAAGCCTACTCATCCTTAGCGGCATCATATTATGATCTCTGGGTTGCACATAAAAAGATGATCATAAGGTAGAAGAATATAGATAGTTTCTTTGACAAGATATGGAAGGGGTAGAAGGGCCTTTGGAAGGTCCTAAAAACCCATGATAGACTTCTTTCATCCCTAGTGGTCCAGTCCTGAGAAGGCTGATGATGATGTAGATCTAAGAGTGACAACAGCTCTTGATTTGGTTTCAAGAAGCACTCTTATCTCTTTTTATGCTTGATTATTTATGAAGAGAGGACACTACTACCTTTTTAGTTAGGGTGACTCTATCTGTATTCATTAATTGGGCCTGTATTATTGATATTTTTGGATACCTTTCTATTTCTTTTTTTTGATAATTTTTATTTTTATTTAGGTTGTAATATTTGGGCACTCTCATGGTGCCCACATTTGCATGGATTAGTTATTGTGTCCTTATTTTCTAGTTATCTTTATTTTACTTATGGAAATATTGGATGAACTTTTTCCTATGATAGATGGAGTGACGACATTCCTAAGGGGAAATCATCGTGATTGAGTTTTGAGCCATGAAAAATGTCGTGATTGAGTTTTGAGACATGGATGCAGGGAAATTCTTAGTACCTGTAGCATTTTGGATTTTGGGATCGCATTTATACTTATAGCAAACATAAAATAGCCATATGGTTGGTCGGCCCATACAAAAACGACAATGTGAGATCAAGGCTTGGGTTGTTTCAAAAATTAGCAAATTGTGCATTGTGCAAATGCAATTTTTTTCTCTTTTTATGACTCTAAAATTTTGACTCATGAAAATTGGGAGATACTCTAATTTTTTGTCTTTAGTGGAAGGGGCAATTAAGCATCCTTGGCGAATTTTCCATGTCGTGTGTGATAACCTTATTTGTCCAAATCTCATGTGTAATTGTACCATCTAGGCTAATTTTGATGGTACTTGGCCGGGGAGATGATCTTAGGCCATATTGGTGACATTGGAAGTCTACTTTAGCCTAAAAAGCCTACCCTTGTATAGATGTTATCCCTAGTCACCCACTTTGAGACTTTAGACCTTTCTTTGTCAAACACATTGCAAGCTGTAAGACTTTCAATCTTTATCCTTCTTTTAAACCCTACCTTCCTTAACATAAAATTACAACTTGAGGTTAAAATTTTAAGTTGGGGGTGTTGATGATTGAAAGAGGTAACTTTGGGCCATGAAGTGGTAAGTAAGTGCCTATAAGCTTAAGTATTGAGAACAACTGAATAGAAAAGAAAAGGATCCAACAAAGGAAAGAGAAGCACAAAGGGAGCAAGAAAAATAAATGAAAAGAAAATGGGTGAACTAATAAAATAAAAAGTAGGTACATGGGCAAAGAGTGAAAACAAAAGAAGTGTCCCATAATCAAAAGTTGGATGGAATAGTGTAAATATAGATGTTCAATAAGGGTTTATCCATGTTTTTCCTAAAAGATATCATACCCAACCTCAAACTTACGTTACAAGCTCAAAAGCCCTTCGTGATTTCCAACCAAGTATTTTCATTGTAGTGGCGACTGAAAATAGGGTCAATGGTACTTGTTAGCATCGATAATTATTGAGAGGGAGAGTATTTTATACTTAAATTCCTATTTTCATAATTATTGACTTGGTATATAAAATTTTCTTTCTTGTGTGGAGGCATGAAAATAAGTCAAGGTGGGTGATTTTGTCATCTCCTGAAAAATGAGGAAAAAAAGAGTATAGTGTATTTTAGGTCAAAGGTGAGTCATTTTTAGAGTATTAATGATTGCTGCATGGTTTCTCTTTAAAGTTTTTTTCATCCTTCAATAGTGCATTTTATGTCGAGGGGTGTCGTTAAAACAGTTTTGCCAATGTTTAAAGAGCTTTTTGTGGTAGTAATCTACTTGAATTCATTGTGATCATTGGGTAATAGAATCTGGGAATATATGTGCAATTGTTTTATGGTGAGAATAGTGTTGCTTGAAGACAAGAAAAATTTTAAGTTGTGGATATTGATGAGTGGTGATTTTACCGCTCATTTGAACTCGATAATTGTGCAAACTACTATGATTTAAAGATAAAATTGAGACAAAGTGGTGATTAAATGCACTAATTTCTATATTTGCAGGCATACAAGCTAGGAGGATAAAAGATGTGGACTTGAGCTGAAATTGACCAAAGAAGGGAAAGAAATGTAGCTGAAAGACCTAGAGCAGTCACAAACCTCAGTTTCCATGATTATGGTACGTGGGTTGTGATCATGGTTAGTCATGAAGTTTAATATGCAATGAACGCGAAGTCCTCATGGCGATCGTGGACAATCTTCTGTGAACACAGCTTTGCTGGAATTTTGCCCTGGGTAGTTTTGTCATTTCACTTAGCCGAATCCAAATCCTTATATTTGCTTAACTCTTTTTTTGTTTGGGAATTCTATAAACTAACAACTCTTTGAATCTTAAATTTAAATCCTAAGTTGGGAAAGAATTGTAAACTTGATTTGGAGATTTGGATTTTGGTATTTTTGATGGATGGATGCCTTGAACAATCCTTTTGGTATATGTTTCTTTCTTTTATTCATGAGCATGCAATTAGTTGTGGGTTGTTATGTATTTGTGTATATGCTAGTTAGTTGATAATGGGTTCTACTATTTCTTGAATAAATTGATTGGTATTTGTAGGTGAAAGCCCCAAATTCTCAAAATGGGTTTGTGGGTGAAATCCACAAACTCTTGAAAGCTCAAACCATCCTTGAAAGAGGGGTTTGGGTGAAATTTTGGAACCCACATCATCCTTGAAAGAAGTATGTGGGAACCAAGGCAATAGTAGAAAATTAATGGATTTAGTTTACTAATTCTCACTATATTAGACATAAGAGTGGGTATGGAGTTTACTACATATTGGGTATCATCCTAGAAATAGGGATACCCAATTGAGGTACTAGGTAAATATAATGAACACACTTGTTAGGTATCGGAAAGATTTAATAGGTGAAATTCTTGAGATTTTGTTGACAAGCTAGCCTCAAGGACCCTTGAACTATCCTACCATATTGTTAACAACTAGCATGTGCACCAAATCTACAGTTACCCATACCTAATTTTCCCTTAGATAGACATAATCTCAAGATTTTTCTATATAGAAATTAAAGTAAAATTATTGTATAGTTCATGAAATTGAGTTGCTATTGACACACACACTTCCAAAACCAAACCCTTCTATTTTGAATCATGTTTTTACTCTATTTTGCATATCAGCTGATTTGTTAGTAAGTGTTAAGATCCATAAGACTAGAATTCTACTTTTCACTCCTTGTGGATTCGACCTCAACAATATTGAGATATTAACAACGACCATCCTATACTACTTAGTGTGGTATGGGTGAGTATTATTATAGTTTATGCATGGGATGTGTAATAGAGTCTCGCGGATTGGTATGTAGATGTCGATATCTATCTTTGAGAGGCTATAGGATGTCCTTAGGAAACTTTATCTATTTTATTCTATATCGTGCAAAGTTCTTTTATATCTTGTGTTCTGAGTTGTGTTTCACTCTTTCTGGGTCAATGGTGTGGCTTATGCTACTTCTTATCAATTGAGAGATGCAATAAGAGATTAGTGGAGGTCATTTTTCAGTTACAAGCCTTATCATCTCATTCAGTTACCATAACTAGTTAAGCATAGTCATTCCAGAATTGAGTGTCTTTCAGTTGGGAGTAGGATTCAGCACCCAGCGAGTGCAGGGATTGCGGCTCCCCGTCAGTTATGTAGAGTCATTAGTAATAGTCCATGTATTCTATAACTACATAGCCAATGTAGGGTGCGAGGAGGCACCCATCATTTTAGGATTAACTACCTCTCAAGGGTTACCCATCAGTGTAGGCTTGACAAACTTAGTCATTCGGGGCAACACTTTGGTGGATCCATATAGCCAGTGCTAGAACCCGTGGCACGGTATTGACACCCTTCCAACTAGGATCAAAGATTTAACCCCAATTAGCTCATGTGGTAATGTCAGTTAGATGATAGCTCCCACAGTCTCAGTCCAATATTCAGTTCATATTTCAGCTTTTAGGTTTGCTTGATCATAGCATACATATCAGTTATCCAGTTATCGGTATTTAGTATTTTCAAATTATAGACTATGTTAAAAATATTTTTTATGATTGGTCATGCATTTTTAGTCTTTATAGATTTCATGGATTTTACTCAATACTTCATGCTATTCATTCAGTCAGTTATCACTCAGGCACATGAACCTATGCATATTAGTCTAACCTCATCTAGCATACCAGTACATTCAAAGTATTGTCTGCATACTTATTTCTTATTATATGATGTTTAATATCATAGGTTCAAACACTTAGTTAGTAGAGGGATTGTCCCATTAGCTCCACAGTTAGTCAGTAAAGGCTTTTTAGACTAGTACAAATAATTGGTCAATTTTTGAGTTGTTATTATCAGCCATTTTATCAGTATTGTTTGAATTATCTAATAGACATTATCAAAACTATGATTTAAAAACATTATGGCATTTTTTCTTTAAGTTAAATTCCGCTTTAGATCTTTGGTTTTTTGATGAGTGATGATTTTACCACTCATTTACATCCAACATTCATACACTTTGCCTTGACTTAAATAATTAGTGAGACCTAAGTGTGAGTAAGTGCACTAATATCCACTCCTTATAGGTATAGAGTTGAGAAGATAGAAAGAACTCGATTAAAGCTTGAAATGATCAAAAGGGAGCAGAAGAAGTGTAGCTGAATACTCAAAGTCGAAAGAACCTTGGGTATCGCAATCACAGGCGGAGCACCATAATCGCTATCAGCTAAGAAGAAAACCTATTTAGCCTTAGGTAACGCAATTGCATTCTGAGGGATGTGATTGAAGTCGAGCAAGCTGGCCAGCATCATGTGATCTCTTGGTCATAACTGCAACCGCGGTTATGAAATTGCAGTCCATCCCCGCGATCGCGGCATAGCTGGCAAAATAAAGGAGGGGCATTTTGGTAAATTATTGAGCTAAGTCAAGATTTATATGGAGAATTCAGAACACTCTAGGGACATGAGGGAGAAACCCTAGAATTTGGGGAAGAGAAAAATAGATCTTTATATCATTTTTTTATTTATTATGATCTTTGTTTTAAGAGGAAAAAATTAGCGAAATTGGATTGTGGAATTGAAGATCATTTTATACTCTCTTAGTATGAATTCCATGTATGCATTACTTGGTAAAATTCTTATCCCTTATCTAAGGAGTAGCTAATTTATTTAGTCTTGGATTATGTTGAATTAGAGTGCCGTAGTGAGTGCGGATTGTTGTTTTTGCATGGATTTTAGTTGTTGAAGTTTGGATTTTACCATTGCTTGAGCTTATGTGTTGGAATTTGATGGGTGAGAACTCCAAATCTCTAAATAGGTTTGATGAGTGAAACTTCCAATCTCTAGAAACCCTTTTTCATCCTTAAAAGAGAGATTTAGGTGAATATTAGGTAACCCATAACATCTTCGAAAGAGGATTATCGGGGGACAAAGAAATGGTCAACAACTAGGCCTATGGTATACTACCCTTTGCAAACTTAGAAATAAGTGATTTGAGAGCGTGAATCATGTAAAGACCATCATATTAGAAATAGGGATGCTTGGTTAAGGTTTTGGGTGGCTATGTAAACTCCACACTTGTTAGGTGCTCGAAAAAGCCAGTGGGTGAAATCGTTGAGGTTTTATTGAAACATTGACCCCAATGATCTTAGACCTAACCTTTCCATTAATTAACAACTAAATCCCATGATAAACGTACATTATCCTACATGCTTTGACTCTAAGAAGATGTAATCCCAAGAACTCTCCAAATCTTGAATTCAAACCAAAGATAGCCTTTACCATGTACTAATTTAAATTTGTGTGAAGAATCTTCAAACAAATCCGCCCAATTAATTATACATGTTGTTTCCATTAGCATTCTGGGTAAAGTTATAGTAACTTAAGCGTTGATAGGTTTGAAGTCTATAACACTCACTCCTCGAGATTAGACCCCAATTCAAATTGGGTTACTTGACAACGACCACCTCAGCCCTAATTATGGGAGTGAGTTGAGCGTTATCAAAGTGGCGCCATTGCCGGGGAGGGAAATATAGATTTCACTTTTGTGGTGCTAATCTTTCTTGGGAATAGCCAGAGTGGGGTAATTTAATTTTCTTATTGTTTTTGATCTTTGAGTAGGTGAATGTTATTTATTTCCAAGTCATCATGAATTGTGGGGACTCAGTTTGTTGCGGAGCTGGAGATCATGAAAGTGAAATTCTTATTCCCCCCACCGAAGAGCATGGAACATTCTATGTAACAAGTGTGATAATAACATTGCTCCACCTAAAGGTACTTTTGGGGGTGAAGCTCATGAATACCTAAATGCTCGCTTAAAGGGATTAGTAGAAGTTTGTGCTCCGTTTCATTTGCACATATATCCCAAGAATTTATTCAGTTACTCATTTTTCCGCTATCTCTCATAGGAAAGGCAAACTTGTGTCTAAGATCTTTACTCACCGGATAGATCACCTCATGGACAAGTCTCATGGAGGTCTTTCTAGGTCAATACTTCCCACCATCTAGGAAGTTAAAGATAAGGGATGTGATTGCTCAATTCCACTAATATCACAAGGAATCATGGTACAATGCTTGGGGAAGGTTTAAAGAAACACTTTTGAATTGCCCCACGATGAGATGCTGGAGAATATGCTTCTCCAAATATTTTATCGAGCATTGGACCTACAAAATAAAGCTATAGTGGACAATATATACGGTGGATCATTCATGAACTCATCATACGGGATTGTTTCAAAAGACATGGATGAAGTAGCAATTTGGTGTAAGGTTTGTGACATAAAATATGCCGAGGTGGCCATGGGGGATCCCTCCTCGTCCTTTGTATCCAATGATAGGAATGATGAAGAGGAAGAGACTGAAGAAAATATGAGCAAAGTAATGTCATGCCTCGAACTTCTACTTAATCATATGTTAAGAGACTCATTGGAAAGTATAAGTATAATAGATGTATTTGAACTAGGGATGACACCTAGGAACTCGGAGGGTTTCCATCTTGTCCCACAAGGTCAAGATGGTAATCAAGGTCGAAACAAATAAAAACTAAACATAGCACATCTTGAAAAGAGAGAAGATATTGATAGGGATATTTTGGCGCAAATCCTAAGTAATGTTGAGAGGACCAGAGAAATGGTAAATGAAATGCGAAGTGAGTTATTAATGCTCCACCAAGTGGTTTCATCTCACGCCTCAGCTATTCAATAACTTGAGGCGAAAGTAAGCGAAATGGGGATGTGATAAAGGCAAAGAGAAAAAGTCCCAATGTTGAGGAACCAAGGTTAAAAGAGATATAGATAAGGAAGCCTATTAATAACAAGTTAAAAATTGTTTCTTTCACACCTCTTTTTTACCAAAAAGATTAAATTTTAAGATTGGAAAAGAGTTTTTATTATTAAAGGGACAAAATAAAAAATTATTTTGAAAAGGATTCATTTTATAATTAACCTAGAGTTGCCACTTGACATAATCGGGTGTTCTAAGTCACCGTTGGAAAACTTTTTTCAAAACTATTTTTGACTCTTTCAAACTGGTCTGCGAACCGAGATTCCGTCTAAGAAATTCTATTGATTGAGGGGAAGTTGTTAGGCACCCCTCGATCCCGTGGTTCAACCATGGTTGCTTCATAGAGTGTATTGGCTAGTATGACATTATAGAATGCATAAACCAAACAAAACACACAAATCAAGCAAACCAACAAATCAAACAAAATTCAAAACCAAAATAATGTCCAGTCTGAATTTTACAGTCCCAAAAATTAAAAAATGTAGAAATATAAATCCTATTCTAAACTAATCCTAGACTATTCTCTATCAGATACCTCGGGCCTTCATCACGAACGTCATCCGGGTACAAGATACTTCGGAGCATTTCTCGGTGAATAAATAAATGACCACAGGGCACTCCACGGCTAAATGAAAACATTTTCCAAATGCAAGAAAAAAAAAATCATTCAACAAACATTCCACATACTTAACAATCCACAAATTCTGAATTTGCCTACCCAAGCCTATTATTTGCCTACCCCGTTCGACCTATCATGATACTATCGTGGAATTGACAATTAGAACATAAAGTAACAATAATAGTGAGTCAAAAACTAATTTATATTCACCGTTCATCAAATTTTGATTCCCTCCCCAAATCTATTCTCAACCAATGGTTAACGAATTCTTTGGTTCAAGTCACTTTTCAAAGTTCGTAACCAACCTAAAAAAAATACACCCAAATTCAAACATATTAAGCATACGAGTCATTCATACCCACAATAACAATTAACATTGCTAAAAGTAATCAAAATCATACAATAAAATTACGACATAGCCACATTCGAGATAATAAAGAAGTAGATTTAAGGGATGGACCTCTGAAAGATCGATTTCGTTGATAATAATGAGTTGCAAAAACCCGAACTCAAAATCCCAAATAGAAAAACCTCAACAGTGATGAACCCGAAACAACATTACAACTGAACAAACCGACTCGTACATTAAATTATTACAAAATTAATTCAAAATAGGGTTGAATTTAGAGAATAATTCCCCACTGGTTTATGTTTTTTGGCAAAGCATAATTTTTTTCCAGCTGGGTCTACTTAGAAATCAAAGGAAATGAAGAGATTTAGGGATTTTTGAGACTAAATCGATCAAAAAATGAACCAAAAATTAAATTTATTCCAGTGTTAAGTTCGACAGAGAAGCTCGAGAAACGACCGGATCTCTCACCAGCTCACTATTTCGATCACTCCTCTGCTATTTTCAGTCTATTTTTTTATCTTTTTCTTGCTGTTTTGGCCTTTTCAATCTTGCTCTCCCTAATTTCTTTGTGTTTATATGTAGCTCCGATGGCCCTCTCCCTTTTTCAATAAAGTTTTTATGCGTGTGTGAGGTTTATATGTGTATCTATGTGCTGTGTGTATGTTGTGTGCGTGAGTTTACTAACATCACATCTCAAACTAACACCCTCGTCAACCTCTAATGCCCAAGTTAACTCACAATTACATCGTATACCACATATCCTCATTCATACTTAACCGATCAAGGATAACACTAACCGCTTAACATTTAATAACTTAAAAAAAAAATCCCCAGAACACCTTGAGCATACTACTATCTCAACACGCAATATCACACTTGATCACAAACAAATAAACTTAAGCTCATGTACATATGGTTCAAACCTACTAAATCTCCTCCCTATCACTAACGTCGTAGCAATTCAATCATTAAATTTATTATTCTCATCACCCGTTATACAAACATAACAAATCACTCTGACTACGATTAACAACAATCTCAACAACCATTTCCATCTATCAAACACCCCAAGCATACTAGTCCACCAATACCTCATAACGACAATAATCATCTACAATTCCATGGCCTATGCCATAATAATTTATTAACACCTCCTTCCACCATGTTTCCAACTAATGCAAGAACAACAGAGTAAATAACTAGCGGCTAGTGAATCGAAACAGGCCTCACACGGCTTCACTAGACTTTGGTTTTGCATTTTGAAAAAGGAAATAAATATCAAAATAATTATACTAGTGAATCGAAATAAGCCCCACACTGCTTTACTAGACTCCAAGTTTTCATCAAAAGATTATCAGAAAATATTTTCAAGAAATAAAAGCCTTGTACACCATAATCAAGGATCCGAGAATATGTGTCTCACTTTACCTCAACTGAACGACTCAGGAGGGATGAGGGTACGTCTTGAAAGCTATGGAACCTTTGCTAGTAAGCCCAGGAATATAATCAAGAGAGAAAATTGGAACTAGTTAATCACCCTGTATCAACAGTAGTACACGGATAAGAAAATTACGAAATCACATCATGAATTCTAGGGAGAAATCCAAAAACACTTCCGACATAGGCTTAATGCACAACCTTCAAGAACGTACATACGACACCTCAATTTTTTGGAACTCAAGATCACTAATGAAATCATTTTTTTTCTAGCTCACTTACAAGCTCGTAATATTAGAGGAGATTATCTAATAAAGCACTATTTATAAGGATTTACACTTGACTATATCCGCTATTTTACAACAAGGCGAAATGGCCCAATTAACGCAAGATATGAACCCATATGAATTTCTTAAGGAACCTTTCAATAACATGATCTACGACTTGAAAGAAAGGAAATATTTTCTTAAATGCCTCGTAGCCTCTAGAAGAAAAGAACAAACGTCTCCGTACCAGTCTGCAAGACTCTACTAGACACGGCTTCATAGACACCCTAGGACACTTGAACTCTATGCTCTGATACTAAGCTTTTAACGCCCCAAAATCGGATCTCAAGACGTCACACGGTGCTTAAGGTCACAAGTGACCCCAAGCAAACCATTCATCTGGAATAACCCAAAGCAACTAAATAAAATACATAAAATAGAAGGAATAATGCAAAAACAAACCATAACTTAGTCTGACCAACATGAAAGTAAATTTACACAGTCACAATTCTGCTCATATATATACAAATTTGAAACTGAATATACTGACTACTGTGACTGTCTATGAAACCTGTACTAGCATTGACCAAAGATAGTCGGGTCATGACTCCCAACTACCCCTACTCAATACGACTAAATACAGAAAGTACAATACACCTCAAATCTGAACAACTCAAGTCCCTAAATCAAAAGGACTAATCACCTGCCGATCGAGAGCTGCGACCCAGCTGAATATAATATGTGTGTTACAGCTTGCACCTACATTTTGGTAAGAATGTAGCCCATGAAAATATGTGGATCATCATTTTGAAATGTACTGAGTATGTGGGGGTGCATGCAATAATATAAATAGTATAATCATTTTCATGAAAACATGCATACAAACAATGATGACTCACTTTGCTTGAGTTATATCAAATCATATTTTTCATAATTTCATAAGAAACAGTTCATATGATAAAATCTCATAATCCACGTAAATAATTATAAATCATAAATTATGATAAATCATCCTAAATCATCATAAATTATCATAGCGTCAAAAATCATCATAGGTAATTATAAATCATCATAAATGACCATGAAACATCATAAACATCTCAACTCTTTGACTCAAATCTCGGAGTAACTCGGTCATTCAAGAAACTTAATCTTATGGACACGGGAGTTTCCTATAACCAACAACCCCACGTGATCTACCTGAAATACCAACGTTTGAAAGCCCCATTAGTGGGAGTGTCATACTCTTTGCCAGGGAGTACGACCTTAAAACTGCAATAATCACAATCGGGATCTATGGCCAATAATATTATCATCAAACAACCCTACGGTGGCACATAGGTTTGGGAAAATACCAAATTTCCCTCTCGGTGTTAAGTACTACTCCCCGACAAGCTCAGAACGCGTTAGGAAATCCACCACAACATCACAAGGGTCTATCATAAAGACCAAATCAAATCTCTTTCTCATTTATCAAATCATATCAATTTGTGAATTCCTAACTCAACACATTTTAGCTCAAAACATTTTAATCTTCCTCAACATCAACAAGGTATTAATGCATTGAACCAAAACCGACTCAATATTTGGACAAGGATATGAATACTCAATACGTAATATTTTCAATAATTTAACTCATCAAAACCATTCGGAAAATACCAAGACTCATTACAACTTCGATATCAATAGACTTAATAACTCAAATCGTCATAAGGAAGCTCAAAAGTTGACACATGGCTTGAAAACACTTGGAACTACCAATAATTCATTCTTGAACTTAAAACGTGGATACATTTTTAAAATATATCAATTCTTGACAGAAACACCAAGAATACCAATAGTCAAATACTCATGTGATTCAAAACTTACAATTCAAATCTTTATAAGTTCATAATCGAATTATTTAGACAAATTCAACTTACAGAACCATATGAATCCATTAAATAATAATAATTGGCAAGCTTGAGCAATCTACATTATACATAATCAAAATCTCATGGTAGGATATCTTGAAAATAAATTCATTTGCGAAACTCATAATTATCCATAATAAAAGTTAAAGATACGGGCACAAGAACGGAAGAATTACTCTTGTTCAAACCCCACAAACATTAAAATTAAAGATTGGAATGAATTCTTGCCTCAAAACACTATTCACAAAATTGATTGGTGCATCTCAAAGAGCTCAGAATGGGGACTTCATTTATCGGATTAATTTAGAATTTCCATGATGGAATTGGAAGATTTAGGATGGGGAATTTAGAGGTTTAGGGTTTCGTTCTTGGAATTTTTTTTTTTTGAAAATAACATACTTTGATGCCCAAATTCAGTTTTTTATGCTTATTTCCACAAAATGGGGCAAGGGTGAAATGACTGGATTGCCCCTAAGGAAATTGAAAAATGGCAGAAAAATCCTGCGTACCTTGGCCACGAAAAACTGAATAACTCCTCATTCGAGTATTGGATTTTTACAAAATTTATATCGTTGGAAAGCTAATTCAAAGATATTTAATTTTTATATGGTAGGCCACCCAGTTCATCATATATAAGAATTTATGATCAACCGAAGTTGACCTAAATCAAATCCGTCCCTCAGTTACTAATTTGCCATGCTGAAATAAATTGATTGTAACATATTACTCTGATGTTGGAATGGGGAAACTAATTGCATTGAAAAGAATACTCAAAGAGCTTTTGTTTGATATATAGTAGATCTCCCCGTTCCTTTTATTCAGGAAGTGATGATCATTGCAAGTTGGCCCTGATATGCTGAAAATTTCTGGAGCATGCTAATCGGTGCCACTGTTCTGGGCACCCAAACGTTCCCTTATGCTACTCCAAAAATTTTGAAACTCACTCGAGATGTATTATGACCTTTCCCCATCGCAACACAACTTGAAAATCAAAAACGATGTTAGAAAGGTCATCAAATAAATACCCAAATATCAGAGGTCTAAATGAGAAAGTTTCAACACTTAGCAATTTTTTTTGAGTGCTAAGCTTCTCTTGGCAAGATAAAAATCCTTTAACGACTCGACACGTTTGGGAACGAAATATTTAATGGAAAAACTCAGGGTATCACATCTACTGACACCATGAGGTATGTATTACAGTCAGATCTTATATCTCTGAGTGTTTCCTGGATTGTCCGAACGTACTTTGAGAGTATCCACCCCTAGCTTTGTTGCATGATGCCAAAACTATTCATATTTGCTGTCACCTAAAGCTTGATTTTTATAATGCTCAACATCCTTTAGAAAATCCATTACTGGTGGAACATCCTGCAATTTACCGAACTAGCGCATTACCCTATAAGGAGAGTATGTTCTAGTGCAATTGAGCCCTAACAGAACTAGAAGGAGCTGCACCCGACAACCACACAAGATTATTTTTGGACAAATCCATAGATAGGTCCATAGGATATTGTCCTCAGTTCTTGACTCAAGAAATTCAATCCAATGATCGACTCCCACCGGCAGCGAGAACTTATCAAAGTCCATTCTATGTTCCATGGCTTTCACTCGCTCGGGTATACAATGGTCGACCACATCTAATTTAATAAAAGAAGGCACATGCAAATTCTCTATCATCCTTAATTGCAATATCAGGTTGCTTCCATAAAAAATCTCATCCCCCTTTTTACTTCGGTCAAAGCCTTATATATTCCTGCTAAGATCATAGGTATGATAGTGGACGTATCCCCTAGCTTTTTATGAAATAAGGCCATCATTATAGATTGCAAATAAGTATTAACCCACCCTTTATTCTAATGGAAAGACTAAAATACACAACAAAGCGAGAGTGAAGACTTCTGAACGACGCTTCTCCCAAATCTTCTTAGCAGTATAGAATTCATCCCAAAAGCAATCAAAACAGTCTGAGGGCCTAAACCAAGTGTACAAGTAATCAAAGGAGACACAAGATTGGTTAAGGCATCCCAGGTAGTTATTGACCTTCAATCCATAATCATGAAGAAAACCGTGTGGGAGAATGAAGTCGCGCTCGAATCATTTTTTTCTTAATGTAAGACAACCCAAAGAAACCAGATATCTCTGCTAGAGTAGGCATCATTTCATAATTTCCAAACATAAACACCAAACAATTTGGGTCCCAAAAAGTCAATATAGCCTTGATCAAATCTGGACAGAGCGAGAGGTCTAGGAAGGAAGTGAGAGTGCCTAACTTCTTTGTTAACTCCTGTTGTTTGACGTAGTTAAACATGTCCCACCATTTGATTAACATTTTAGGCACCCTGAAAACCATCAAAACTCTAGAATTTATAGACGGATCCTTCCTATAACAACATAGAGGACATTGAATTAAAATCCAATAAGAGAATAAAAATTCCTTACCCTTGGGATTTAACATGGAGAAGTGTCATATGACACGAAGAAACAGACTGACTTGTAATTCAACTACACCGATGGTACCACTAAAAAATATTAGCCTACTTGTCTAGGACCAGCTAACAACACTAGGCTAAGAGAAGAAAGACCCTAAGCTAGAACTGAGACAAACGACCAAAAAATAAAATGATTTACCAGACCTACCGAGGGTTGCCTACGTATCCTGCCCCGAAAGAAGAGAATCAAGTACAGGTAGTTCATCCAGATTGGACTGTTAAACACTAACGGATAGACTAAACCATGATTTTAGAGACACGACAAAGACTGACGATGAGAACATCGATAAAATATTTTTGAATTTTCAATTTGACACCACTTAAAAATGACATCAACAATTAAGAAAGAAAAAATCTTTTGGTATTTTCATTTTATGAAATGTAAAAAACTACTACCATCATTTTTTTTAATTTTCTTTTATAAAATCTCCTAAAAAAATAATTTTTTCTTGGAATTTTCAAATTATGAATGCATGCTAAAAGAAACAAAAGGAAAATCTTCTTGAATTTTTGGATTGTGAAAAATAAAAGCCATAAAGAACTCTAAAAAACTAAGAAATTCTTTTTTTTCACTCTTTTTTCTTTTCTCTCTTTTTTCAAATGTTTTCCTTGCCTACGCACTTTTCTTTAATTCTAGTATATGTTGTTCCCAAATCAATTCATTAAATGACCTTATTACCCTAAAAAATACAACAAGTAGCACGTAAGGATGCATTAGGAGTGAGTCTCCTACAAAGGACCAAGTGGGTCCCGATAGGTATCAATATGATGCAGATAAGCATAACCTAAAGGCTGACCTACACTGGGTTCAACTAACAAGGTTGTTCGGGGGTGCGTAAAGTTAATAGTAGCTGTGATTGCTTTCCACCTACTCCATACCTGCCGATGGCTTCCCCTCCTAAAATAAGAGTGACTCAACTATAGACCATGTACACAGCATGTGCTACAGAACTTATTATAGAAAGAATTGCCAGAGCTATCAGCAAAAGATGCTAGATATAAAGCGGTAACACATAACAGGAATAACTATAAACACATAGAAAGTAGGCAATCAACAATGATAAAAAAAATACAAACAATAACACAAACAACGTTTATACATCCATAATGTCAAACTAAGCCTATATAACTCCAAAAATAAGCTCGAATTCTGAAAATTCCCCAGTAGAATTGACAGAGCTATCACACCTCTTTTTTACTAAAAAGATGAAATTTTAAAGTTCAAAAAGAGATTTTATTATTAAAGTGAACAATAAAGAATTGTTTCAAAAAAGATTCAATTTACAATTAACTTAGAGTCGCCACTTGACATAATCAGGTATGCCAAGTCACCTTTGGAAATTCTTTTTCAAAACTATTTTTGACTCTTTCAAACTGGTTTGCGAATAGAGATTCCGACTAAGGAATTCTATTGACCGAGGGAAAAGTGTTAGGCACCCCTCGATCCCGTGGTTCAATCACGGTCACTTCAAAGAGTGTATCGGCTAGTATGACATTAAAAAATGGATAAACCAAACAAAACACACAAACCAAGCAAACAACCAAATCAAATAAATTTCAAAATCAAAATAATGTCTAGTTTGAATTAAAAAGTCCCAAAAATAAAATAAAAAATGCAAAAATGTAAATCCTATTCTAAAATAATGCTAGACTATGCTCTATCCGACGCCTCAGGCCATCATCACAAACGTCCTCCAGGTACAAAATACTTCGGGGCATTCCCCGGTGAATAAATACAAATGACCACGGGGCATTACCTGGCTAAATGAATACATTTTCCAAATGTTAGAAAAAAAGAATAATTCAACAAACATTCCACATACTCAACAATCCACAAATTCTAAATTTTCCTACCCAAGCCTATTGTTTGCCTACCCCTTTCGACCTATCATAATACTATCGAGGAATTAATAATGAGACGTTGAAGCAACAATAACAGTGAATCAAAACAACTAATTTATATTCATACTTTATCCACAATTTTGATTCCCGCCCCGAATCTATTCTCAAACAATGGTTAACAAATTCTTCAGTTTAAATCACTTTTCAAAGTCCAAAACCAACATCAAATAAATACACCCAAATTCAAACATATTAAGCACATGAGTCATTCATATCCACAACAACAATTAACATTGTTATAAATATTCAAAACCACATTACAAAATAATGACATAGCCGCATTCGAGATAATAAAGAAATTGAGTTACGGAATGGACCTTCGAAAGATCGATTTTATTGATAATAATGAGTTACAAAAACCCAAACTTGATATCCCGAATAGAAAGACCTCAAAAGTGAAAAACTGCAACTCGGTATTGAGAAATTTGAAACCTAAAATTGGACTTGATGAATCGGTCGTGATGAACAGAAACCCAAATCCTGAACCAGTAATGAAAATCGATGAACCCAAAACAAAATCACTACTGAACAAACCAACTCGTACACTAAACTATTACAAATTCTAATTAAAATAGGGTTGAATTCAGAGAATAATCCCCTGGTGGTTCATGTTTTCCAGTGAAGCTTAATATTTTTTGGCCGGGTCTACTTAGAAATCAAAGAAAATGAAGAAATTTAGGGATTTTTAAGACAGAAACGATCAAAAAACGAACCAAAAATTAATTTTAGCAAAAATTTTGCCGAAGAATCTCGAGAAATAATTGTATCTCTCACTAGCTCACTATTATGATCATCCCTTTTTCTGTTTTAAATTTATTTTTTAATCTTTTTCTCACTATTTTGGCCTTTTTAGTCTAGTTCTCTCCAATCTCTTTGTGTGTGTAGATCTAATGACCCTATCCCTTTTATAGTAATTTTTTTTTATGTGTGTGTGAGGTTTATATGTATATTTGTATGCTGTGTGTATGATGTGTTCGTGATTTTTTCGTGGATCCAAGTCCCATAGATATTCTGTGTGTATCTATATTTTTATGGGAAATATCTGTGTGGGTATATATTTTCCTATGAAAGAGATATGTTTGTATATATTTCCTTCTAAGAGAGATCTGTGTGTGAGGTCATGGAAAACAAAACCATGTAAAAAATATAGGTAGGGAGTCACTTGGGTGGGGGTGTAAGGTGTCCTAATTTTATAGAGAGGGGTTGTTATTTTGTTATCAAAAGAATATTAAGGATTGGGTTGGTTAGGTATTTGTTATTTTGTCTTATAGTGGGAAAATTATCCCATTCTTGAGGGTACACGGTAGAATAAGACAAATAGGTGGAATTAATTTTTGGGAGGGGAAAAATTATGTGTCTACAGTTTTTATTCCTTCAACTTCCATGTACCCACCTCTCCAAAAATGGTCATTGAAGAAGGAAAAGCATGATAAATTCAATAAACTCTTTGATAAGTTTAGCAACCTCTCTATTAATATCCCACTTGTCGAGGCGTTTTAAGACATGCCAGTGTATACTAAATTTATAAAAGATTTGGTGTCTAAAAAAAATCTTAAGGAGGAGTAAACCATAGAGATTACTCACCATTGTAGTGCCATCATGACAAGTTCCTATGTTGAAAAGAGGAAGGATCTCAGTTCCTTTACAATCTCATGCACCATTGACACTTTCACATTTGCTAGGGCATTGTGTGACCTTGGGGCCTGTGAACCTCATGCCTTATGAGATACTTCACAAACATGGGTTGGGTATGCCAAAACACATCAAAATAAAGTTTCTTATGTCTAATCTATCCGCCAATAAACCTATTGAGATCCTCTATGATGTTCTTGTAAAGGTAGCCTAGTTCATTTAACCCGACCAACTTTGTTATTGTGGATTGTGCGGTGGATGTTCGGATTCTTATTATCCTTGGGAGGCCATTATTGGATACCCTAGATGCATTGGTAGATGTAGAATCTAGGGAAATTAAGTTTAGATTGAATGGTAAATTGGTATCCTTCAACATATGTAAGACCATAAAATAATAGATGGACCCATAAATCATCTTGATAATCGATGTTATTGATGGTGAGGTGTCTAACCATGTTTATATGGGCTTGTTGAATGACCCTTTAGTTAGGGTGATTTGGGATTATGAAAAGGAAGAAGTGTAGAAGTATGACGAAGTGGTAGCTTCTCTTACCGTGCTTGGGTTTCACACCAAGAACCCAGTTAAATTAGATCTTGATCTTAAAAATCGCAAAATTCCACCTGCCAAACCATCCATCCTAGATCCTCCCAAAATTGAACAAAGCCCTTGCCACTATATTTCAAATACATGTTCTTAGGGGAGGATGAGACTTTGCCGATCATCGTTTCTAGTTAGTTAAACTCCTCTCAAGTAGAATCATTAAAGTTGGTGGTGAAAAATCCAATCAGGCCATTGGGTGGATGATAGCGAACATCATCAGGATAACTCCCAGTATATGCTTACATAAAATTAAACTCGAGCAAAATCACATACCAAGTGTGGAGCACCAAAGAAGATTAAATGAACCCATACAAGAGGTGGCGAAAAAGAAGATTATAAAGTAGCTTGATATGAAAGTGATATATACTATATCTAATAGCACGTGGGTAAGCCCGATGTAATTTGTTCCAAAAAAGGTGGTATCACTATGGTCGAGAATGAAAAGAATAACCTCATACCCATTAGACCAATCACCAGATGGCGAGTGTGTAAGGACTATCAAAAATTGAACTCATGGATCGAGAAGGACCATTTTCCAATGTCGTTCATAGATCAAATATTGGATAGACTTATCAGAAAAGGGTGGTATTGCTTTTTGGATGGGTAATCGGGATACAATCAAATTTGTATTGCCCTTGAGGACCAAACAAAGACAACCTTTACTTGACCATATGGCACATTCGCATTCAAGATAATGCCATTTGGATTGTATAATGATCCAACAACCTTTTAATGTTGCATGTTGTCCATATTTGCATGTATGGTTGAAGACTCTATGGAAGTATTCATGGATGAATTCTTGGTAGTGGGAAATTCTATTGAGTCATGCCTTGAACACTTGAATAAAGTGCTTGAAAGGTGTGTGGAAATAAATCTCATCTTGAATTGGAAAAAATGTCACTTCATGGTAAAAGAAGGATTTGTTTAGGCCACAAGATTTTGGGAAAGGGAATTCAAGTTGATCAAGATAAGGTTTAGGTAATTGCTAAACTCGCATCCCCATCTCTGTAAAAAGTATTTGATGTTTTCTTGGGTACGTCAGGTTCTGTCGTTCTTTCATGAAGGATTTTTCTAAGATGGCACAGCCTATGTGTAAAATTCTTAAGAAAGAGTCCAAGTTCAGCTTTGATGAATCATGTCTAAAAGCCTTCGAGTATCTTAAGGAATTGCTCATTTCAACACACATTATTGTGGTTCTAGAATGGTCATCCCCTTTGAGGTAATGTGTG
The DNA here is from genome assembly GCA_030864225.1 of Capsicum baccatum var. pendulum. Classification (NCBI taxonomy): domain Eukaryota; kingdom Viridiplantae; phylum Streptophyta; class Magnoliopsida; order Solanales; family Solanaceae; genus Capsicum; species Capsicum baccatum. The sequence continues at coordinate 47,527,119 of CM061554.1, forward strand.
ATGCAAGTGGTATTGCATTGGGTGCGGTTCTAGGGCAGAGAAAAGACAAGCTTTTTCATTCTATTTACTATGCCAGTAAAATTTTGAATGATTTCCAATGTAACTACACTATCACCGAACAAGAATTATTAGCAGTGGTATATGCCTTTAAGAAATTTTGGACCTATTTGTTAGGCATGAAGGTAGTGGTACATATGGATCATTTTTCTCTCAAATATCGCATGGCCAAGAAATAATCAAAGCCATGGTTAATTAGGTGGATCTTGTTGCTACAAGAGTTCAACTCTGAGGTGAAAGACCAAAAATGATGTGAGAATCAAGTTGCTGACTATCTCTCTCGACTAAAAGGTAATATTAAAAAGCATGGGGAGATAGAAATAAGTGATGCTTTTCTCGATGAGTTGATTATGGCCATCGAGGGGAAAGGAACACATGGTATGCTAACTTTACCAACTATGTCGCAAGCGGTGTACTCCCCGAGGGACTAAGCTATCATCAAATGAAATGGTTTTTATTTGATGCAAAGCGATACTTCTGGGATGAGCCATTTTTATTTAGAGAATGTGTTAATGGAGTTATTAGGTGGTGTGTCATGGACTTTGAAATAAAATACATCCTTGAGGGTTGTCATTTATCACCTTACGAAGGTCATCATGGAGTAAGCTGAACTACCGCTAAGATTATCCAATGCAGATTTTATTGGCCTTCCATGCATAAGGACATCGTTGAATGGGTGAAATATTTTCAAAATTGTCAAATGCATGGTGGCATTTCAAGAAGGCATGAGATACCCCTAAAGGCTAACTTAGAGGTGGAGCTTTTTAATGTATGGAGAATCGATTTCATGGGACCTTTTGTGATATCTTTTGGGAATAAATACATCTTGGTAGCGGCCGATTATGCTTCAAAATGGGTGGAAGCCATTGTACTCCCCACTAATAATATCAAATATGTCACCTCATTCCTAAAAAAAAAAAAATTCACAAGGTTTGGTACCCCTCGAGCCATTATTAGTGATGGTGGCTCATATTTTTGCAACCGGATATTTGGTGCTCTTCTTGCCAAGAATATAGTAAAGGAAAATGTCGCCACCCCATGCCACCTCCAAACAAGTGGTCAAGTGGAGGTATCAAATCACAAAAACAAATCCATACTCGAAAAGACAATAAATATAGGACGCACTAATAGGGTAAGGCAACTTGATGAAGTATTTTGGGCCTATAGAACAACTTACAAAAACCCAATTGGTATGTCTACCTATCAGTTAGTGTTTAGTAAGACATGCCATTTACCCGTTGAACTTGATCATAAGGATTTGTGGGCTTTGAAGAGATTAAATATAAAATAGGGAGAAGCATCCGAGGCACGGGTAACATAACTCTATAAGATGAAAGAATTTCGGCTAAAGGCTTATGAGAGTGTGGCATTGTATAAGGAGAAAATAAAGAAATAGAATGATGCTCGGATAGTGCGGTGAGAATTCTATGTTGGAGTGAAACTCTTCGTGAGGAACCTCTGCTCAAAATAGTCGGGACCATTTATGATCCATAAAGTATACCCAAGTGGTGCAGTCGAGTTGGAAGATAATGAAGGGAAGACATTCGTAGTCAATGTCCAAAGAATGAAGCATTACAATGAAAAATTCTCCATCATTGCCAAAGTTGAGGGCATTAACTACAAAGATACTACATGATAATGGGAAAGAATCATGTGGCGATATTAAACTACGCGTTTTATGGGAGGAAACCCATCCTTAACTCATTTATGTTGTTTTTGCTTTTTGTAGATCTTTTAGCACAAATAAGGTACTCAAAAAAATAGGGGAAAAATAGAGCTGGAAAACTAGTAGCTATCCAGGAAATGAAAAATAAAGCAAAAATAGGGGATTTTCCCCTCAGTTACCATGATCGCAGGCATCTAACAGCAATCGCATCAGCAAGATTGCGGGCATGATGTCGCATTTGCAATACCAGACTCTTTCAATGCCTACTGCTTTACGGGAGCCTTTCTCACCCTTTATACTTTTTAGACTTTAAATTTACTTTTGTGAGGACACTTTCGACCTTTAAGTTGGGGGTGTGACATGAGGTATCCTCTACCTATAAATGAACTTTTCTCTATGATAATGTAAGGGAAGTCTGAGTACCTGTAGCACTGTACACCATTGGTGAATTCTGAGTAGCCATATGGTTAGTTCACCCGTTTCGAGCCAAGATGTGAGACTAAGACTTTGGTTGTAGCCGTAAGTTCACAATATTGTGCATGGTGCTATTGCAAATCAAGAAACCCTCTCTGTATTTAAATTTTTTTGAAAAATCAAGGGCATGGACATGAGCAATATTGTAACAAATCTTTTTCACTTTTTGTGGCTCTGCAAAAATTTTGGATAGTGAATCAAAAAATAGATACCCCAAATTTTCCTCTAACGGGTGGAACATCTGAACTCCCTTTGAGAGTTTTGCATGACACGTGTGGTGAAATTTTAGTATTCATATCTTGTACACTTGTGCTATCTAGAACTTGCCCCGTTAGTCTTTCAAAACTAATTTTGATTGTAGGTGGTTGGAGAAATGATCTTAGGCTACCTTTGTGATTGTGGAACCAACTTTTTCATTAAAAAAGCCTACCCATGCATAATTGTGATCCCTAGTTACCCACTTTGAGCCTTTGGACCTTTCTTTGGCAAACTCATTACTAGTCGTATCCCATTATTTTTATCCCTTTTTTGAACTGTACCCTCCTTAAACTTGAAAGTAACTTGAGGTTTAAAACCTAAGTTGGTGGTATTAGAAGTAATGGAAGGAAGTTTAAAGATATGAATTGTTAACGAAATATCTATTTTGCCTAAGTGATGAAAATAAATGTTTAGAAAAAAAAAGATCCAACAAAGGAATGCATTGCACGTAAGTTGCAAGAAAAAGAGATGAAAGAAAAGTGATAAACAAAGTAAGTGAAATGTAGGGATAAGAAAAGAAAGAAAACCAAGTAAAGTGGCCCTTAGTCAAATAAGGAAAAATTATAAAGAATGGGTGTAGAAATGTTGTTCCTAAATGGTATCCTACCCTAACCCTAACCTACGTTACAAGATTAGAAATTCCTTTGAGATCTCCAACCATTTACTTTCTTTGCAGTGGAAAGTGAAAATAGGGGCAAGCCTATGGTATACCACTTGTTGCATTAAAGTTTCTTTTTTGAGGGGGAGAGTTTTGCACTTAAATTCCTTATTGCATGTCTATTAGATCAATTTGTGGGATTCTCTTTCTTGTGAGGTTGGCATGTGAAACAAGTTAATGTGGGTGATCTTGTCACATTCCGATAATGAGGCAAATAAAGTATAGCTTAGTTATGGTCAAAAGGGAGTCACTTCTAGAGTATTGGTTTTGTTTCTTGTTCACTCTTTTAAGTCTTATGCATTCCTTGAGTATTGCCTTTCATAATGAGGGGTGTTGTGAAATTAATCTAGCACATATACAATGAGCTACTTGCGGTTACGATTCAAGTTGATGTCGACATAGCCTTTAAGGCATAAATAATTATGTCTCATGGTAAGAGGTGATGTTGCTTGGGGACAAAAAAATACTCTTAAGTTAGGGGTGTTGATGAGTGGTGATTTTACCACTCATTTACATCCAACATTCATACACTTTGCCTTGACTAAAATGATTTAGTGAGACCTAAGTATGAGTAAGTGCACTAATATCCACTCTTTACAGGTATAGAGTTGAAAAGATAGAAAGAAGTGGATTAAAGCTTAAAATGATCAAAAGGGAGCAGAAAAAGTGCAGATGAATACTCAAAGCTGAAAGGACCTCGGGTATTGCGATCGGAGCATCGCGATCTCTATCATCTAAGCAGAGAACCTATTTAGCCTCTAGTAACATGATCACAGTCTGAGGGATACAACCAAAATTGGGCAAGGTGGCCAGCATCACATGATCGCTTGGTCATAACCACAACTACAGTTTTGTGATCGTAGTCAAGCTCTATGATACAGCATAGTGGGCTAAATGAAGGAAGGGTAATTTGGTAAATTGTGTAGCTAAGTCAAGATTTATTTAGAGAATTCAGAACACTCCAGGGACATGAGGGAGAAACCCTAGAATTTAGGGAAGAGAAAAACAAATCTTTAGATAGTTTTTTTTTATTTATTGTGATCTTTATTTTTCAAGGAAAAAATTAGTGAAATTGGATTGTGGAATTGAAGATCATTTTACCTCTCTTAGTATGATTTCCATGGATGCATTACTAAGGAGATGTAATCCCAAGATCTCTTCAAATCTTGAATACAAACCAAAGATAGCCTTTAGCACATACAAATTGAAATTTGTTTGAAGAATCTTCAAACAAATCCCCCCTATTTAATTATATATGTTGTTTCCATTAGCGTTTTGGGTAAAGTTATAGTAACTTAAGAATCCATAGGTTTGAAGTCTATCGCATTCACTCCTTAAGATTCGAACCTAATTTAAATTGGGTTACTTGACAACGACCGCCTCACCCCTAATTATGGGAGTGAGTTGATCGTTATCAATTATCAGTTTTACTCAATCCACACAACAGTTAACAGTATTATAGGTTAGCTTGTGGTCACTTATGACCATAAGCTCAAGTTCAACTCTTTGTCTAATCCAATATTCTTTCCATTTATAGTAAGCATGCCTCCTAGAAGGAACAACAAAAGAAGAAACGGGAATCAGCCCACACCTCTACCTATTCAAGAAGATTCCCTGAATGAGCCTATTTCTCATATTGATTTCAGAGCTGCATTTACTACTATGGATCACTCTATAGAAGCTTAGAATAATTGGCCAGCTGCTGTCCTAGCCAACCCAGTGGATAATAGCACCGTAGAAAGGATTCAGGACTTCACCTGAATGAATCCTCCTCTATTTTTGGGATCCAAGCCTGAAAAGGATCCACAGGAATTCTTCAACATGGTACAGATGGTACCAGACATTATGGGTGTGACTTCTAGTGAGAGTGAAAAATTAGTTGTTTATCAGTTACAGAGTGTAGCCCATAGCTAGTTTAAGTAGTGGAAAAGGGATAGGGGCGCCGATGCAGGGCCTATAGAATAGGAGAAGTTTTCCACAACGTTTTTGATAGATTCTTCCCTTTGGAGTTGAAGGAAGCTAAGGTGTTAGAGTTTATAAATTTGAAATAGGGAAACATGAGTGTGAAGGAGTACTCTCTTAAGTTTACTCAGCTACCTAGGTATGCTCCTTACGTGGTGGCTGATAGCAGGTTGAGGATGAACAAATTTATGTCTAGGTATCTGATAGTGTGGTCAAGGAGTGTAGGACCACAATGTTGATTAAGGAGATAGAATTGTCTAGGTTGAGGGTCCATGCTCAATAGATTGAAGATAAGAAGACCAAGGAGAAAGAAAGAGAGTACAAGAGGTCTAGGATAGGTAGTTTCAACTTTTCTCAGTCGAGGTTAGAGGGTGGTAACCATCCTAAAATTTGTCTAAAGTCTTCAGCGTCGGCTCCATCTTTAGCTAGTGCTCCAATTCCCAAATTCATAAATGATAATCAGGATAGGGCGCCAGAATATAAGTCTCAGGGCAGCATAAACAGTGGTCGCACAAATCTACTTTGCTAGAAATATGGTAGAAACCATCAGGACGAATGTAGAGCTGGTGGTGACGTATGTTTTGGGTATGGTAAGCTAGGCCATAGGATTTGAGAGTGTCAAGTGGTGGCTCAAAAAGGTAGGTATATGCGCTATCAGGTCTAAGGCCAGTCTCAATTATCATCTGCTCTAGCAGGTCACCCAACTCAGCAAGGCACCACTTTCAGTGCTACCAACGGTTAACATCAAAATAGTCTCAATGCACTTCAGTCTCGATAGGATTAGGAAAGTTCTCCTGATATGGTTATGGGTACATAATTGGTCCTTCATTTACATATTTATGCTTTACTAGATCGTGGATCTTCATTATCCTTTATAACCCCTTATATAGCTGTCAACTTTGGATCCAGTCCTGAAACCTTAACAGATCCCTTCTCAATATCTACCTAGTGGGTAAGTCTATCATAGCCCGATGGGTATACAGGAACTACCTAATTACGGTGTCTTAGAAAGTTACATTAGTACATCTTATAGAGTTAAAGATAACGGATTTTGATGTCATTCTAGGCATGGATTGGCTCCATCATGATATAATTTAGTGGATTATAGGAATAGAGTTGTCCATTTTCAATTTTTGAATGAACCAGTCCTTGAATGGAGGGGTAGTACTTCAGCCCTTAAGGGTTACTTGTTTTGTATCTTAGAGTGAGACAAATAATTTCTAAGGGGTGCCTATACCATTTTGTTTGAGTCAATGAGTCGAGTTTTGAGACTCCCAATATTGAGTCAGATTTAGTAGTGAGGGGATTCCCAGATGTATTCCCTGAAGACCTTCCCAGAGTTCCTCCCAAAAGGGAAGTCAACTTTAGGATAGACCTTCTTCCAGATACCTAGCCTATCTCTATTCTTCCATATAGAATGGCTCTAGCTGAACTTAAAGAGTTAAAAGAATGGTTAAGAGACTTCCTAGATAAGGGATTCATTAGGCCAAATATTTCCCCATTAGGCACTCAAGTCCTCTTCGTGTGAAAGAAAGACGGTTCTCTCTGAATGTGTATCGATTATAGTCAGTTGAACAGAGTCAAAATCAAAATAAGTATTCACTCCCCATAATTAATGACTTGTTCGACCAACTTCAGGGCATCAACTACTTTTCTAAGATAGACCTCAGATCTGGCTTTCATCAGCTCAGAGTCAGATAATGTGACATTCTAAAAATAGCTTTCAGGATTTGGTATGGTCACTTTGAATTCCTAGTCATGTCTTTTGGACTAACGAATTCCCCAACAGCTTTCATAGACTTGATGAAAAGAGTGTTCAAATAGTACTTAGACATATTCATCATAGTCTTCATTGATGACATTTTGTTTCTACTCCCGTAATGAAAATGATCATCAGACCATCTTAAAATCGTATTGCAGAGTCTTAGAGCCCATCAATTGTTTACCAAATTTAGTAAGTGCAGATTTTGGCTAAGCTCAGTAGCTTTTCTCTGTCATATTATTTGCGATGATGGCATTAAAGTTGACCTCAGAAGATTAAAGCAGTGAGAAACTAGCCAAGACCTATCTCTCCATCAGATATCATGAGTTTCTAAGGTTTGGCTAGCTAATTCCGATGGTTTATTAAAGATTTATTTTCTATTGTATACCCCATGTCTAGCTAGTCTCAGAAAAAAGTCAAGTTTCAGTGGTCAGATTCTTATGAGAAGAGGCTTTAGGAGTTAAAGACTCGACTCACCTCAACCCTAATTTTCATGTTGCCAGATGGTTTAGAGGGTTTTTTTATTTACTATGATGCTTCCAGAGTTGGCCTTAGTTGTGTGTTAACACAGAGAGGTAAGGTCATAGCCTACACCTCTAGGCATCTTAAACCCAAAGAAAATAATTATCCTACCCATGATCTTGAGTTAGCTATTATTGTGTTTGACTTGAAAATTTGGAGGCATTATCTCTATAGGGTGAATATTAATGTGTTCATGAACCATAAAAGTGTACAGTATGTGTTTTTGCAGAAGGATTTGAACCTTCATCAGAAAAGATGGTTGGATTAGTTAAAAGATTATGACATAAGTGTTTTGTATCACCCGGGCAAGTCCAATGTAGTGGCGAATACCCTTAGTAGATTATCTATGGGTAGTGTGGCTCATGTTGAGAATGAAAAAAAAAGTTGGTTCAGGAGGTTCATCAGTTGGCTAGATTAGGCGTTCGTTTGGTTGACTTAGATGAGGGTAGCGTATGGGTTTGGAATAGTTTAGAATATTCTTTGGTTGCTGAAGTAAAAGAAAAGCAAGATAGGAATCCAGTCTAGTTAAGTTGAAGGAGTCAGTAAGAGATCAGAAAGTGGAGGTTTTCTCCAAGGGGGAGATGGTGTGTTGCGTTGTCGATGTAGATTGTGTGTTCCATGTTTTGATGATTTGAGCCAACGAATTCTTGCAGAGCACATGATGCACATTACTCTATTCACCCAGGATCCACTAAGATGTATCGCAATTTATGATAAATCTATTGGTGGAATGGTATGAAGAAGGATATTACAGAGTTTGTAGATAAGTGCTTTAATTTTCAGCAAGTTAATTTTAAGGACCAAAGGCCTAGTAGCTCTATGCAGGAGTTCAATATCCCTACTTACAAGTGGGAAGAGGTGAACATGTACATTATGACAGGGTTACATCGTTCACATCGTCAGCATGATTTGATTTGGGTTATTGTACATAGAATGACCAACTCAGACCATTTCTTGCAATTCCATACTTCTTTTTCAGTTAAGGACTATTCCGAGTTCTTTATTAGAGAGCTGGTTGGATTGTATGGAGTCCCAATGTCTATCATTTCAGGTAAAGGTACTCAGTTTATCTCTCATTTTTGGAAGTCTTTCCATACGAGTCCTGGTACCCAAGTTCATCTCAGTACAACCTTCCACCCTCAGATAGATGGTCAGGCATAGAGGACCAATCAGGCATAGAGGACCAATCAGACATTAGAGGACAAGTTGAGAGATTATGTATTAACTTTAAAGGCAGTTGGGATGATCACTTGCCATTAATTGATTTTGCTTACAATAACAGTTATTATTCTAGTATTCATATGGCTCCATTTGAGGCTCTCTATAGGAGGAGATGTATATCCCGTATTAGGTGGTTTGAGGTAGGTGAGACTATGTTGATAGGTTTGGATTCAGTGTTCGATTCTTTGGAGAAATTTTAGTTGATCAAGAAAGTCTTAAGAAAGCCAAAAATAGTCAGAAATCCTATGCAGATGTGCACAGGAGGGACCTCGAGTTTGAAGTTGGAGACTTGAATTATTTGAAAATTTATCCCATGAAGGGAGTGAAGAGGTTTGGGAAAAAGAGGAAGCTCAGTCCCCGATATGTACGCCCATACAGGATCTTGATCCATTTTGGAAAAGTTGCTTATGAGCTTGAGTTTCCTATAGATTTGGCTTCAGTGCATCAAGTGTTCCATGTTTGTTTATTAAAGAAGTGTATTGGTGATGCAGCTATTGTTCACTCAGAAAGTACAGATATTCAGGGTAGCCTTTCTTATGAAGATATCCCAGTTGCGATCCTAGATCGTTAGATTTGGAGACTAAGGAACAAATAAGTTTCCTTGGTCAAAGTTCTTTGGGAAAATTAGTTTGTTGAGGGATCCACTTGGGAGGCAGAAGCAGATATGCAAACCAAGTACCCTCACCTTTTCTTTTCAATCTCAAATTCAACTCAAGGTAAAAGTTTTCCCTTAGCTTATCTCTTTTCCATCCTCATTTCCAGCCATATAATCATAGTTATGTCATTTCGTACATTCACGAACCAGTTCATTTAGTCACCATGTTCAGACTGCGTCATGAAATCATATTTCAGTTGTACCTATTTAGCATGTAATATCAGTACCTTGATATTCATAAGCTTAATCAGCCTCATTCGAGGAAAAATGTTTCCAAGGGGAAGATATAGTTATACCCCATATTAGTCTTAGCTCAGTTTAGCCTATAAATCATGTACAAGAGGATTAGAACTAGAAAATTTAGCTAAGTGTTGGGTACTTAGCTTTATTTTTTACTTCTTAACTTCAATGATTTTTAGAGTGACCTTTTTAACCTCGAGACATAAGTTTTTGAGTAGATTCATGTTCAAGGGTGTAAGTAGCATGTCTCGGGTGAGTTTTAAATTTTTTGAATAAGGTTTGAGGCTTATTTGGATGATCAAAATAGCAAGTCAATGAGATTAGGTCGCGACGTGTTGCCCATCACGTTGATAGGGTCAACGCCATGCATCACCTATCGCGTCGGCTGAGTGATGCGATGCATCACTTATCGCATCACTAGACACATTTCAACATAGTTAATTCTGGGCCCAATAGGGTATTTTAGTCTTTTTCCCTCACCTTATCCCAGCTATAACACGAGATTAATGCCCCAAAAGGGCAAAATTACTCATCTTTTCACAAACTCTCTTAAGAACAAAACCTTAACTCCTCCAATATTCAAGATCAATCTTTAAGAAATTCACCTAGAAATTCTAAGAATTCTTTAATTGAGGTCTTCTAGATGTTCATCCACGGGCCCTTTCCATCCATGGAGTCCAAGAACCCCTTTTCTTCAAGCTTAAAAACATTATCTTTACTTATTTTTATGAATTATGTCCATGAACTCTCATGAATTTTAATTTCTACTATGTTTACACGTAATTGTTTGTATTATTAAATCCTACACATTTTGAATGGTTCTTGTTCACTGATTTAAGCCTTAGTTGGTGATTTTAATATTGAATTCATGTTACTACTACATGTTTAAACTATTTCCATTCTTAAGCCATACATTACAAGTGTTTGATGAAATGTCCAAAGGGATGAGTTTTGAATAAATGCTTACATATCCTGTGTCCTCAAAGTTTAGTGTGCTAGTGTTATTATTGCAATCAAATCCTAGGGGTTTTAATACCTAAAATTTTGTTGCTCACCTAGTTTTTCAGTATCTAAAGAATAGTTATAGGATAATTATGAGCCCTATCATCTCAGTTGGTTACTATAAATGGTTAAACACAGTTAGTCTAGAATTCAATGTCTTTTAGTTAAGAGAAGGATTTAGCACAAAGCGGGTATAGGGATGGAGGATTACCATCAGTTAGGTAGAGTCATTAGTATCAGTCCTTGTATGCTAGAACTGCGCATCCAGGGTAAGGTACGAGGAGTCACTCGTTAGTTTATGCTTGACTACCTCTCAGGGGTCATCTGTCAGTATAGGCTTGACACTCTTAGTCCTTCGAAACAACACTTTAGTAGATCCATAAAACCAGTGTTAAAACCTGTGGCACGATATTGACACCATTCCAACTGGGGTCACGAGTTGGATCTTAATTAACTCATTAGGGCATATCGGTTAGATTACAGCTCCCATAGTCTCAGTCTAGTATTCAGTTCAACATTCAGTTTTTAGGTTTTCTTGACCATAGCATACGTATTAGTTATCCAATTATTGATATTTATTATTTTCAAATTACATACTATATTCAGAACATGTTTTATGCTTGGTCATGCATTCTCAGTCTTTAAAGATTTTATGTATTTTACTCAGTAATTTATGCTATTCATTTAGACCGTTATTATTTATACACATAAACCCTTACATATTACCCTAACTTTATCTAGCATACCAGTACATTCAAAGTACTGACCACATACTTGTTTCTTAGGCTATGATGTTTAATATCATAGGTTCAGACGCTCAGTTCCCTAATCACGCATAAACATACCAGATTATCAGTTATAGCAGTGGTGAGTCCTTTGAGGACATAGTTTATTTATATCATTTTACCTTATTAGTTTTGTGTTTTTTTGTATTCAGTCGATGTTATTTGGGGGTTTGTCCCATCAGCTCCACGATCAATCATAGAGACTTTCCAGACTAGTATTGATAGTTAGTCCATTTTTAATTGTTATTATCAGCTGTTTAATCAGTATTTTCAATATTGTGTCACATACGTTATCAAAACTATGATTTAAAAACCTTATGGTATTTTATTCTTTCAGTTAAATTCTAGTTTTGATCTTTGGTTATCAGTTTTACTAAGTGCTCATAGCAGGTACCAGTATCATGGGTTAGCTTGTAGTCACTTGTGATCGTAAGAACCGCATGGAATCCAGGGTGTATTCCTGAGGTATTATATGTACTTTCTCCTATTGAGACTGGTCGTATAGTTTTCTATATGAGCAATAAGATTAGCTATATGGCTAGGGACTATCCCCAATGGGTGATTTAAGCTACTCCTATTCTAGCTGTAAGGGGTAAGGATGATACCAAAGGTGCAAGATGTAGAGGTAATAGAGTTCATGGGAGTGGCCGTGGGGCCACCCAGTCAGCTGGTAGTCATGGTCACTATTATGCTATACCAACCAGATTAATGGTAGAGGTTTCGGATACTGTGACACATGTATCTTCCTCGTTTCTTTCAAACCTCCATCTATATTATTTGATCCTAAATCGCCTTTCTCCTATGTGTCCATGTATTTTACTTTGGATTTTAATTTTGTTAATGATCATTTTGCCATACCTATTTGTGTATCAATCCCAGTAGGTAATTCTATAGTGGTGAATCAGGTGTAACGATCTTATATTATGGATTTTGCTGGGTGTGAGACTTTGGTCGACTTGCTTCTATTAGATATGGTCAATTTTGATGTTATTTTTGGTATGGATTAGTTGGCTCCTTATTATGCTGCTTAGATTATTTTGCTAAGATTGTGACTTTAGCTTCGTCGGGAGTGCCAAGGATCACTTGGAAGGGTGCAATTTATTTGGGTACTAAGAGGATTATATCTTACATTTAAACTTGTAAATTAGTTGAAAGATGATATTTCTCTTATTTGACTCATATTCATAATACTAGTATTGTTTCACCTCCTTCTTAGGATTCTGTTTGTGTTTTCCATAAGTTTATATATGTGTTCCCTACAGAGTTTCCTGGTATGACTTTTGGATTATGATATTGATTTTTCTATTGATGTTGAGTCGGTCACCAAGATTATTTCTATTTCTCTTTATAGGATGGCGCCAATAGAGTAGGAACTAAATAATCAATTGTAGGGGTTGTTAGATAAGGGATCTATATGACCTAGTGATTTACTTGGGGTATATCTGTCTTATATATGAAGAAAAAGGATGGGTTTATGCGGATCTGTATTGATTATTGGCAGTTGAATAAGGTGACAATTAAGAATAAGTTTCCTCTTCCTTGCATTAATGATTTGTTTGATTAGCTTCAGGGTGTTGTGATGTTTTTTTAAGATTGGTTTGAGGTCCGATTATCACCAGTTAAGTATTAGAGGTTTGGATATTCTGAAGATAGCTTTTTGGACTTGATATGGTCCTTATGAGTTCTTGGTCATGTCCTTCGGGTTGACTAATGCCCTTACCGCATTCATAGAGTTGGTGAACTTGGTGTTTCGACCATATCTTGACTCCTTTGTTATTGTATTTATAGATGATATCTTGGTTTATTCCAAGAGTGAGGTTGAGCATTAAGAGCATTTGCGGATTGTGCTTTAGAGATTGAGGGATAAGAAGTTATATTCTAAGTTCTCTAGATGCAAGTTTTGGTTGGAGTTTATTTCTTTCTTGGTCATGTGGTGACTAAGGAAGTTATGGTTGATCGATAGAAAATTACAATGGTTTGTGATTGGGGTAGACCTACTTTACCCATTGAGATTCAGAGTTTTGTTGGCTTCGTAGGTTATTATTGGTGTTTTGTTGAGAGTTTCTCTTTTATTGCAGCTCTTTTGACCAAGTTGACCTGGAAGAAGATTTCTTTTTAGAGGTCTGATGCTTGTGAGGCGAGCTTTCAAAAGCTCATGGATTTATTGACTTCAGCTCCTTTCTTGACTTTGCTCCAGTAGGGTGTGGGTTTTACCATCTTCTGTGATGTTTCAAGTATTGGGTTATGTATTGTGTTGATGTAAGAGGTCAAAGTGATTGCTTATGTTTCTCGTCAGTTAAAGCCTCATGAGAGGAATCATCCTACCCATAATTTGGATCTATGCCCAATTGTATTTACCTTGAAGTTCTTGAGGCACTACTTATATGGAGTTCGTTGTGAGATCTTCTCAGATCATCATAGTCTTCAGTAATACTTCACCCAACGAGATCTTAATATGAGTCAGCGATATTGGGTTGAGTTGCTTAAGGATTATGACTTGACTATTCTCTACCATTTGAGCAAGGCTAATGTGGCTATGGATGCCTTAAGCCAAAAGTCGACCGGTATGTAGCGTGGAACATTATTTGACCTAGGAAAGTCCTTTGGCCTTAGAGGTTTAGTTTTTAGCTAACCAGATAATTTGTCTTGATATTTCAACACTTGGGCATATTTTGGCATTATAGTGGCTAGATGTTCTTTGACTAATCAGATTCAAGCTTATCAGATTGATAATGTTGGATTGAGGTTGATTCTAGATAAGGTGTTGAGTGGGGAGGCTAAGGAAGCCTCACTTTATCCAAATAGAGTTTTGAGGATTGGGCCCGAGTTTATGTATTGAGGGTGGGTGATTGGATTAGTTTAATCTTTGAGAAGGCCCATTATTCCAGAAATTCCTCCCATCCAGGTGTGACTAAGATGTATCGTAATTTGAGATAGAACTACTGATGGGCTATTATGAGGCAAGATATGGCCGAACTTTATAGATTGTTGCCTTTGTTGTCAGCATATAAAGGTATAGCATATAAGACCTGGTGTATTGCTTTAGAGGTTGCACATTCCCAAGTGAAAATGGGAATGAGTCACCCTAGACTTTATGACTGGTTTTTCTCGTACATCTCATGGTTTTGATAGTGTTTGGGTTAATATGAACCGATTTACCAATTTAGCTCATTTTATTTTGATTCAGGTCTCATACAGTGCTGAGAGGTTGGCCCGTACCTATATTCATGAGATTCTGCATTTCATGGTATGCCAGTGTCCATTATTTTATATCGAGGTTCTATCTCACATCTCACTTTCGGAAGACTTTTCTGGATGAGTTAGGTACTCAGATTGATCGTAGCACAAGTTTTGCCCCCAGAATGATGGTCATTCAAAGAGGATTATCCAGGTTTTGGAGGATATACTCCGCGTATGCATGATGGATTTTGGTGGCTAGTGGGAGTATCATTTGGATTTAGCAGAGTTTGCATACAATGATAGCTACCATTCCAGTATTGATATGGCTTCTTTTGAGGCATTGTATCCTGGGCGTTGTTGCTCCTTAGTGGGTTAGTTTGATGTTTCAAAGGTGAGACCTCGAGGTACTAACTTGCTTCGTGAGTCTTTGGATAGAGTCTGGGTCATTCAGGATAGACTTAGAGCTGGTAAGAGTAGGCAGAAGTACTATGCTGATCTTAGATTTTATGCCATAAGATTTGGTATTAGTGATCGTGTCTTTATTCAAGTTTCACCCATGAAGGGTGTGATGAGGTTTCAGAAGAGGGGCAAGCATAATTTGAGGTTCTTTGGATTGTTAGTGATGTGGCCTATAAGTTGTCTTTGTCCCTTGATTTATCAGCTTTTCATCTAGTTTTTCATATTTCTATGCTTTGTCTCTATATTCTTGATGAGTCTCGTGTCATTCGTTGGGAGTCAGTTCAGCTAGATGAGCGGTTGTCCTTGTTGAGGAGTCGGTATTCATTTTGGCTAGGGATATTAGGTGATCGCGTTGTAGATTTATCCCTATAGTTAAGGTTCAGTGGTGACATATGAGGCTACTTGGGAGGTTGAGTCTGATATATGTAGTTCCTATCCCCCAACTTTTCATTAAGTTCGATATTTCTTTGTCTTAGTTTGAGGATGAATTAGATTTTTATGGTGGATGATGTAACGACCAAAAAATTTGATGAAATATGTGAAATTTATGATTTTGTATGATTTTACTATTTTACCCTTCCCATAGTTGCATTACGGTATTTCTGGGGTGTGGGGGTAATTGGCATAATTTTTGATACATTTTGGTACCATTTATACGATATTGTAATTTTTTATGTCTTCAAAGGCCTTATTTTAGACTTATGTGGATATGTTTTAATCTGTGTAATGGATGGATGAACAGACTACTCCAGCACCTCTGAAATATCAATTTTAGTCTAGGTAAACCTTTGATTCAGGTTCCGATGTACCCAAGCTCATTTCGACCTATTGGTTGAAAAGTTAGAAAATTAGAAATATAGGTGTGAGACCCACATATCATCGAAATGACCTCGGATATAAAATACGACTGCACCAACAGATTCAAAATATCGATTTTAGGGTGGTAACATGTTTGATGTGATTGTACGGCATTTAAATCTCATTTCAACCCTCGATTTGAAAAATTGTAATTTTGAATTTTGGGGATCAACTTTGTGAAAACTGACATTTTAAAAAAAATCGACTTTGCCAATGCATCCAAAACATCAAATTTAGTATGGTTACATAGTTTTTTTGTTTATTTCAGACTCTGAATGAATCCCGGACACCCCGTCAAATTTTGGGTTGGACTTTAGAAAAAACTGCTCCTGTCTTTTTTAAAAAACCAGCTTTTTATGGTTCATTTTGTTTGTTCTTTCACCTTGCCTCTTGAAAGTTAAACCCAAATATAGTGTAGGAGCTTAGAAGCGAAGCTTGGGAAGCTAGATTAACATCTATTTATTGATTCTATTATGGATTTAAGGTAAGAATTCACCAGTTTTTTAGTAATTTCTTGATTAGTTTCTCAAAACTCCAAAAATCTTAGGACTTGATTTTAAATCCTAGTTTCACTCCTTTCACTTGAATACTGTTTTCATATTATAATTACTAGTTTTCATCAATTTAACCTTCAAAACAACTGTTATTCTTAATTTTAACCCAGATTTCAAAGATTCTATCCGAGAAAGCTTAAAATAATTTTTCATTGATTTGAACCTAGTTATTTACTTGATTTGACTTGGATTTTTAGGTGTAGGTTCCTAAAATATGTAATATGGGTGTCTTTGGTTTTTCTTTGATGCGTAGATTCCATATTTGATGTTTTTATAGAAGTTCGAGATTGTTCGTGGAACGTAAGCTCATGGATTCAAAGTGTAGCAGACCAATTTTGACTTTTGAGGAGGGTTATGGCTTAACTCTTTCAGACTGATTTGGGTAGTGAATAATGATACAAAATGCATGTTAAGGGTGAAAACTAATCATTAAAAATGGCTATTTATATGTTGTGCACGTGTGGGGGCCTATATGTGATGTAATTATCAAAATTGAGTTATTATGTGATATGTTTGATCGTGAGGGGTCCTATGTGATATTGATAACTTTGAATACATGTGAATAATTGTATTGTGTTGTTAAGATGCTTCATAAGATACCATTGGTGTATTGTGACTATATTCATACTTTTTGGCATATGAAACATGTGAAAATTAATAGATGAAACAAAAATAATGAGTGGATATTGGCTCACGTAGTTGTGAAATGTGTCATTATGATTGGTTGTGAAAATATATCATTGTGATTGATTATAAAAATATATAATTGTGTTTGGTGGTGAGCATTACATCCTCATATCATACTCATTCATGAAATATTGGTACCACCATGGCAATATTGGAGAAATAATGACAACACCTGTTATAAAACCCTCCCCAAGAGAAGTGTCGGGGAGGAGATATTGTAACACTTTATAAAATCCTCCCTGAGGGATGTCCCAGGGAGGAGATATGAGATATGTGGATTGTATACAGGTTGACGAACCCTTCATGAGTCCTGTGTTGGGAGGCTTGCCTCCGTAAGTATATACGGGGATTGTGCGACAATTTTGTAGGTTGTGTGACGACCTCGTGCATCACCATCATCATTATCATCATCATATACATTGCACTTACTTTATTGTGTTTATATTGTGTTGTATTGCCATATTGACTTATTATTTATGTAATTGTCTTATCTTCTTTTACTTGTATTTGATGATCTTGTATATGCATATTCCCCCTTGTTCTACTTATATGTTATATAATGCATACTTGTATTCTATCTTGTTTTGATATTGTAATATATGTGATATTTTAGAACTGTTAGTGCAAGCGGTGTGGGCTACCATAGTGGGACACTTTCTGATTATAGGCGGCGTGCCCTTAGTGTATATTTTGTATGCTTTATTTACTCCTTTTCTTGATCGGGTTATGATACCTACTGAGTACAAGTGGACTATACTCATGCCTACTTCGCCCTTTCGGTGCAGGTCCTAGCTAGTTCCCTCAGCTTGCTTGACTTGGGCAATTGTTGGAGCTTCGAAGGTAGCAGTTGGACATTCATACGTTTGGAGTTCACCTTTATCTTTTATACTAATTATGTCTTTATTAGTATTCGGAGATAGATATTATTTCTTTGTTGTTATTTTTCTGATGTATTTGTCTTCTGGATTATATTAGTAGTTCTTTCACCATTAACACCTGATTTTGGACATGATTGATATTTTGGATAAGTTCTTTCTGTATTGTTAGGATTGCTTATATGGTCCGATTTCGATCTAGAAGCCTTACTTTGGGGTATTTCTGTTTTTCTCTCTTTTTGTATTAGTTTGGGTGATAGACTTACCAGTTAAGGTACGCCACGACAAGTGTCATCATGACCTTCTTTTTTAAATCGTGACAATAAAAGACAAAATTTCTAATTGGTGGTATGATGCATGTTCTACTGTTCATGTTTGGTATGACAAGTGCCTTTGCAAAACTTACAAAAAAGCTATTGATGAGCAAGAGGTACAAATGAAAAATAAAGGAAAGTCTAAAATTTTGACAAAGAAAATATTGAACTTGCATTTACTTCGGAAAAGATAGATACTCTTACCTATATATTACATGCTTCTGATATGAACCAAAACCTTGTTAGTGGGGGTATTTTGGATAAATTGAGTATCAATTATGTAATGAAATTGTGAAAATTAATTTTATTTCAAAATAGTGTATTTGTTGAAAAATACTATTCTACTAATGGAATAGTCAAGCTGTTTGTAACCAATAAATTTATTAATAATAAAAACGATGATTCTGTTTATAGATGAATTCAATTTCTTTATGACATTATAGATTTGGACATGTTGACTTAAGTACTAAGAAAAGAATGATTAAAAATGAACTGATTTCTTTCAATTTAAATAATTTTGAAAAATATAAATTATTTTTTAAATCTATATTGATTAAGAAGTCTTTAAAAAGTGTTGAAAGAAATACTAACTTGTTAGATTTAGCACATTCTGACATCTGTGAGTTAAATGGCATGCTAACAGGAGGAGAAATAGATATTTCATTACATTTATTAATGATTATTCTACATATACTTATGTATATTTATTGAGATATAAAGATGAGACCTTTAACACTTTTAAAAATTATAATGCTTAAGTGAAAAATCAAACAAAAAAGAATAAAATATTTAAGAAGTGATAGAGGAGGAGAATATTTTCCTAAAGAATTTGATATTTTTTGTGAAGAAAATGATATTATTCATGATTGTTCTGTACCTCGTACTCCTCAACAGAATGGTTTAGAGAAAAGAAAAAGTAAAACTTATTTAGAAATGATTAGTACTTTTTTGCTACATGCTGAATTGTCATTTAATTTGAAGGACGGGCACTTTTTACTATATGTCATATATTTAATAGAATTTCTATGAATAAAAAAATAGATTATTCCATATGAATTGTGAAAGGGTAGAAAACCTAATCTAGGATATTTTAAAGTATGAAATTTTCTTGCATATTATAAAAATAATGATCTCAATTAGATTTAGTTGGGTACTAGAGGGATTAAATATGAATTTATAGATCATGTCTTAAATAGCAAAAGTTATTGACTTCTTAATTATTGCTGAATGTGATTATTGAATTTACAGATGTGAAATTTTTTAAATAGCTTTTAACTTAGGATAATAAATTTAATTTCTCATTAGCGGATGTAATCATTGAAGAAATATATCAAATGATTGTTGAGCAATCTAGTTCACAAGAGGTTAATAATTGACCTACCGAACAAAGGTAAATCACTAGAGCTCGAAAGGCTAAAATGCTTGGATTGGATGAGAATGAATCTCAACATATTTCTTTTAACCTTGTTGAAGATAATAGAGATATAGTTGTAAGAACAATTTCAATTATTCTTCGGGTGGAAGATGATCTTGAGACTTATAAAGAAGTTATAGAATCTAGAGATGTAGCCTTTTGAAAATTTTTTATTAAAGATGAAATTTATTCAGCAATGTCAAATAACACTTGAAAATGAATCTCAACATATTTCTTTTAACCTTGTTGAAGGTAATAGAGATATAGTTGTGAGAACAATTTCAATTATTCTCAGGTGAAAGATGATCTTGAGACTTATAAAGAAGTTATGGAATCTAGAGATGCAGCCTTTTGAAAAAAAGTTATTAAAGATGAAATTGATTCAATGATGTCAAATACACTTGAAAATTTATCGACTTACCTTTAAATTCTAAACCTATTTATTTTAAGTGAGTGTTTCGAAGAAAGTTCCATATTAATGGGACTACATACCTACAAATCTAATTTAGCTGTTAAAGACTTCCAACAAAAAGAAGAAATTAATTATTTTGATACATATGCACCCGTAGAAATAATAACTTTGATTAGAGTTATATTTGTTTTAGCATTTATTTATAACTTACATGTTCTTCAGATGGATGCCAAAACAACATTTCTAAATGGTGATCTCGAAGAGGGGGCCTATAGGGAACAGCCTGGTGAGTTCGTTCTACAGAAAAATGAACATAAAGTTTGTAATCTTGTCAAGTTTTTGATAGACTAAACCAAGTCCCTAAATAATGACATGAAAAAATTGATACAGTTATTTTGTCATTTGATTTTAAGCATAAAATTACGGATAAATGTGTTTATTTTAAAAGTTGTAATAATTATTTGGTACTAATTTATTTATATATTGATGACATGATAATTGTAAGCAATGATTTGAAAGAAATTATAAAAATGAAGAGGTTTCTGCCTTCCCTATTCGAGATGAAATACTTTAAACAAGTTGAATCATATTAGGTATTAAGAATAAAAGACATAGTGGGGGTTATGTATTAAGTAAGTTCAATTACATTAGATAGTGCTACATAAATTTAGTCACTTAAATATAAAAAACGTGAATAGGCATTTGACCCAATCATCAAGTTAATTAAGAATGAAGGAAGAGTGATGGTTCGACTTGGAGTATGCAAATGTTTTTGAAAGTCTTATGTATGCTACACAATGCACAAGACCTGCCATAGCATATGAAGTTAATAAATTTAGTAGATTCACTAGTAATACTAGTATTAATTATTGGAAAGTCATTGAATGAATTATTGATTTTCTTAAGAAAACAAAAAATTCTGTATATACTTAATATTTCCTACTATTTTAGAAAGATATACGAATGTAAGTTGGATATCCATTTAGGAGACCACAAGTCTAATACTAATTGAACATTTACCTTGGGGGAGTTGTAATTTCCTAAAAATTCAAGAAACGGGCTTGCATAGCACATTCAAACATGGAATCAAAATTTGTTGCATTAGCAGAAGCAAGAAAATAAGTTGAGTGATTTAAAAATTATCTTTTAGAAATTTCATTGATCTTAAAATGTGTAGGTTCAATTTTAATATATTGTGATACTCAAATCATTGAAGCTCGAGCTTATAACAATATATACAATGAAAAGTCAAAACACATACGTTTTCAACATGATTATGTAAGAAAAATAATTAAAAATAAAATGATCTCTCTTACATTTTTTAAGTCAAAAAGTAATTTGGTTAATCCATTCACTAAACCTCCTACAAAGGAGTTAGTGGGGGATATGCATTAAGTAAATTTCATTTCATTAGAAAGTGCTACACAAATTTAGTCACTTAAATATAAAAGAGGTGAATAGGCATTTGATCCAATCATCAAGTTAATTAGAATAGAAACAGTTATGGTTCGACTGGAGTAAGCAAGTGCTATTGAAAGTCTTATGTATGCTACACAATGCACAAGACCTTTCGCATGTAAAGTTAATAAATTAAGCAGATTTACTAGTAAACCTAGTATTAATCATTGGAAAGTCATCGAACAAATTATTGATTTTCTTAACAAAACAAAAAATTGTGTATATACTCACTATTTCGTACTATTTTAGGAAGATATACGGATGTAAGTTGGATACTCATTTAGGAGACAACAAGTCTACTACTGATTGAACATGTACCTTGTGAGGAGTTTTAATTTATGAAGAAATTAAGAAACTGACTTGCATAACACATTCAAACATAGAATCAAAATTTATTGCATTAGGAGAAGCAAGAAAATAAGTTGAGTGATTTAGAAATTATCTTTCAGAAATTTCATTATTCCCAAAATGTGTAGGTTCAATTTTAATATATTGTGATACCCAAATTATTCTAGCTTGAGCTTATAAGAATATATATAATGAAAGGTCAAAAAACATAAGTTTTTGACATGATTATGTAAGAAAATTGATTAAAAATGAAATTATCTTTCTTACATTTTTGAAGTCAAAAAGTAATTTGGTTGATCCATTCACTAAACCTCTTACAAAGGAGTTGGTGAAAATAACTTCAAATTCAATTGGGTTAAAACTCTTAATTAAGTCCACCAATAATAGCCAGCCTATATATCACCTATAAATTAATAGTTTTTGATTCAAAGGACAATAACAAGTTATTGATACATGGATGATTCAACACTTAAGACGTATACTAGTAGTGATTCAATACTTAAACAAAATCATTAATATTTAAATAGTAGTGATATAATACTTAAATAAAATCATTAATATTTTAAATTTTAAATGAAATGATGTCTTTTATTGAAAGAGTGTATCTTTTATGAAAGACTGTCATATCTACTAAAACTACTTGCATTAAATACCATAGCAATCACGTAGAGGAGTGGAAGAAAATATCATTTGTACATGTTTCAAGCCTCCAACTAAGTGTTTATTTTTCATATTATGTAACAAACATAGAGAGAGA
Source organism: Capsicum baccatum var. pendulum (assembly GCA_030864225.1). NCBI lineage: Eukaryota > Viridiplantae > Streptophyta > Magnoliopsida > Solanales > Solanaceae > Capsicum > Capsicum baccatum. The sequence goes on from CM061554.1 coordinate 47,549,697, forward strand.
AAGAGACTTACATATAATGCCCATTGACCTTAAAAAGATCACGACGGAATCCCAAGGAGAAGTCTTTTGGAGATACTTATGGACTAAGGGTGTACCGATTGATTACATTAAAGCAACAAAAGATATGTATGGTGGAGCCAAGACTCAAGTGAGAATAGCAAGAGGAGACTCAAAGCATTTTTCAGTTGAGATGGAGTTACACCAAGGACCATCGCTTAGACCATTTCTATTTATCCTGGTAATGGATAAATTGGCGTGTCATATTTAGTATGAGATTCCTTAATGTATGTTATTTGTAAATGACTTTGTATTGATTGAGGAGACTCCTGACAGAGTTAATGATAGGTTATAGGTGTGGAGAAAGACTCTAAAGTCTAAGGAGTTTAAATTGAGTCGAATAAAATGAAGTATTTAGAGTTTAAATTTAGTGATGTAAAGTATGAAGCAAGCGTAGAAGTGAGACTTGATATACACGTTGTTTGCGAGAATGAAAGATTTAAGTATCTTGAGTGTTTATCTAAGAAAATAAGGAGATTGATGTTAATGTCACACATCGTATTGGTACAGCCTGAATAAAGTAGAGGCTTATGTCTGGAGTCTTGTGAATAAGAAGGTACCATCAAAACTTAAAAGGTAAGTTCTACAGAGTGGTGGTTATTAGACCGATTTTGTGGTATGGGGAAAACTATTGGCCATTCAAGAACTCTCACGTTCAGATGATACAAGTGACAAAAATAAAAATATTAAGACAGATGTCTGAATATACTAAAAGCAATATAAATAGGAATGAGGATATACAGAACAAAGTGGGAGTGACCTCCGTGGTGAACAAGATAACGAATGAGGAATTAATATAATTTGAGAATGTAAAGAAGAGGTATGTAGATGTTTCAGTAAGAAGGTGTGAGAGGGTGGATATTGTAGAATAAGCGATGAGAGGTAAAGGTAGGGAGAGAAACTATTCTGGAGAGGTGATTAGACTGGATATGACATCTCTTCAACTTATCGAGGACATGATCTTAGATACAAGGGTGTGAAGGTCGCAGATAAAGGTAGAAGTGTAGTAGGTCATCGAGTGTTGTCTTAGAATTAACCTATTCATGTAGTGTTAGATAACAGTTATTTTTCTTCTCAGAATTAAACACTTAATTTATTATTTTAAAGAAAATAATCAAAATAATAGATTTAAATTTTATGTCGTTCTTAAATGACGGGTACAAGAAGTGTTCCACACATGGATAGAGGTGGTTGAGTCAATAAAAGATCATACAGCACCCTTCTTTAAAGGCTTCAACAACTTTACTGAAGCATTAGACTATGCTCGAGGGAATTTGGGGCCAAATTACTATATTACCCCAGCACTTAGTCCAAGTATGAAAGAAATTTCATAATATAATATAAAAAGGACACAAACAAGATTATTTTTTGCGATCTTGTTGAACCATGACGGAAGCTTTCAAAAGGATCAACCAAGCAAATAAGAACCTAAGACAAGAAAAAGATAGGCGTATACATGAAAAAGAACAAATGGTAAAACATGTATCAATTTTATAAGACTGGATTAAAATCCTTCATTTCAAGTTATCCCAACAGATCCATGGAACTCAATAGATGGGTTCAAAGAGTTCTCCATCTCATTCAAAAATAGATAAAACAAGTGTACATTCCCCAATGAATGCAAAAAGTTCCATTGTATTGGATAGAGGTACAGCTAGTTCAGTTCAAATGGTAACTAGTAAAGACTCATAAAATCCGTTGATGGCTGACACTAATTCTCCCAGCCAGTTTTTAGACACATGGAGAAGGTACCTCTGATCCAGAAAAAATAAAGAAAGTATTTTATTTAAGGAAAAAAGAAAAGTGATAAAAAAAATACGGGAAATGATAATAGAAACAGTCAAGAAATATTTAGATGAAAAAAATGAAAAAGTAATTCGGGAAAATTTGAAACCAGAGCCAAGACACAGGATTTGAATATTTGTATATCTTTATCTATATCTATTACCTTTTATAGTTGTTGTCTTGAAGTCATTTTCGGTGTATTCATTTTCCTGGATAACATGTTATATTTTAGCCTGCTTTGGTAAAGCTTGTTCTTGACTTGTCTGTGGATGTCGAAAAAAGATTCATGGTTCTTTTTTTGTAATTTTTGTCCTTTCTTTCTTAGGAGTTACTTCTACTCATTTTAATTATTCAATTAATTTGGATATATTTTTATCTTGGCTAACTTGTTTTTTCTAACTGAACTTTTTCTTTAATTAGTTTCTCTAAATTTTTATTAATTTCTAATAATATTTTCTCTAAATTATTATTAATGTTTAATAATAATAGTATTATAGTGTAGTTTTGTTTTATAGTTATTGAATTTGTTCTGCCTTAGGGCTGATAAGTTGCTAATTCTTCTGAATTTGTTGAATTTGTTCCATCCTTTTTAAAATTGTTTGGTAAAATAGATAATTCATAAGAGTGCTATATTCTTTATCTGATTAATATCTTTGTGGGTTTCTTGTAATTCTTTTTCAAGATTATTTATCTTAGGATATTCTATAATATTTTTTTCTTTACTATTTAAGGTTTGTATTTTCTTATTTAGCTCTGATTGTTGATTCTTTAAAAGATCAAAATTTTGTTATTTTTTTAAAAAAGTCTGTTTTGTTTATTTTGCAAGTCTTCAAGAGTTTCTAAAGTATTTTCTTTTTGGATAGTTTCTCCTAGTTATACTATAAGATCTGTAGTAGTATTTAGTTCTAGATCATCTCTATGTAACACATATTCTACGATGTTGAAATTACACTTAATAATTGAATTATCTTTTAGTCTTCTATATTTCTTTTCTGCTTGTATTTTTAAATCTAGATATTCTAATTTCTTTAACGTATCTATTGTGAGTATTTTTATCCTACCGGGATAGTTATCTTATATTGTTCTCTGTGATATTTTATTTGTTAGTTATAGCGTTCTATATTACTTTGGATACCCTCTAATTCCCACCTTAGGTCACATGTATTCTCCTAAGTTCTGTAGTATTTCTGTTGTTTCTAATATTTCTAAATAATTACTCAATTTCTAACATTTCTCCTCTTTGTTTTATTTCTCTATTTAAGTGCCAACACTTTACTCGTATACTTCTAGCATATGGATTTCTTTTCATTAATAAGTTTAAAATTATTTTCTCATTTTAGAATTTATTTTATATTTTATTTTTAAGTTTTTTTATATGTTTGGCTTCTAGCTTTGAGATCTTTGTTATTAGTTCTCCTAATTTTTCTTGGTCTTGTTTATTTTGATTTAAGCTAGCATAGAGTGGATACAATTTATTTAACTTAGTTCTAATTTTTTGAAGTTTGTTCATAGATCAAGATCGATAAATACTTTTATTTTTCCTTAACTTCTTCTCTAGGCGTATTCTTCGTATGTAATAGCGTCTATTTGCCTTGTATCTTATCTAATCTATTCACTTTGTTCTAAATCTGGTGGTTTATTTGCCTTGTATCTTTTCTCCAAGTCTTTGTGATCTTTAATTAATCTTATCTGTTATATACCTCTCTTAAAGTTGTATAATTCTGTATCTATTTCTATTAAAATGTATTCTTTTTCTAATTTATTTATATTTATTGGGTCTTTAACTTCTTCATTCATTGTTTCCTTTTTATTATCTTTGCATCTGCAATTTTCTCCTTTATCACATTCTAGTGGATTATCTGATTCTATTTCATTTAAGATATCTTTATCTGATTTATTTAATTTGTCTTTAAGATAGCGGTATTTAGTTAGAGTAGGTATTCTTGTTACTGGGGTCTAGTTGATATTTTTAGTAAATATGACCGAATTTTTAGTGATTAAACAACCTTAGTTATTGTGTAACATAAAATCTAGACCTAATACAAAATTTGCTCTAATGTTTAAGTCTCTTACTAGTATTCCATCAAGCCTATATGATGGTTTGTAGAAATCGCTGCAAGTATTAACGAATATTCTTGCTCTAGGTATATATTGTCTATAAGTATTGAATGTTCCATCATTTTACATGGATTCTTATGGTTTTGGTAGCTTTTAACTACTCTTTGTGATAAAATTCTACTATTTAATGTACGTTTTGTACACCCTAAATAGTGATATAAAATTCAGACTAAATAAATGAAGTAGTAAGCTTAATGAAAATAAGTGTACAAGACTTATGAATTCATTTAAAATAAATTCAGAAGAATATGAAGGATTAGAATGGAATTTAAAAAATTTAGTAAGAAAGAGATACTTAAGCCAATGATCATTTGATGTATACAAATAATAAAGGATAAACCTCAGTTAGATTTACAAACTATAAATATACAAATGAAAAGGAGATAGATGAAGAAATTGAAGAAAGTGAAAATACTGAATATGTGAATATTGAATATGTGAATGTAGAGATAATGGAAGAAGATGGTTTTGAAGTAAATAATGTTATAATAAAGGCAGAGGTCATGTTTGATACAAGTAACAATAATAAGTTTAGATGCAAAGGTTATAAGATAGGAAATATACACTTCATAGAAATGTAAGATCATTTTATTAAGTGTGAATTAAGAATAGAAAATTATGGGTATAGAAGTAGAAATGAGATAACTAATGAAATACAGGAAGAAGAAGATTTAGAAACAATTTATAGTATAGACGAAATAGAAAGTATAAAAGAACTAATAGAAAATGCATCGAGTAGTTCAAGCCCTTTCCAAAGAACTTCACTGCAAAGGGTACAGATAAGTACGAATAATTTATCAAAACATAGAGTGTACAGGATAAATCATGAAGAACAGACTACCGAAAATATAAGACCAAAAGGAAGAAGAACGCCAATTGAAGAACTGATTAAACTATAAGAAGGTGGTAATAGAGAAAAAATTTTAAACATAGCATCTCATGACCTTCAAAAATGAAACTCAGTGATAGATATATGGAAAGTTATAGTCGTAGCAGATTATATACAATCGAATCAAGAACCAGATGCAGAAATCATGTATAGATATCTAAAGACATTTTTAGGAGAATACACTAAAGCTTTATGGAAAGCATGTAAATTGGAATTTCCAGAATACTTTCAAGGATTAGTAAATATGGGGGCTAATTCATAAAATTTTACAAACAAGGTACATAGTTTAATAACACATCAAATATACTTTTAATGGTAATAATATTTTCTTCAGATTACAAATTTCTTTAAAAAAGAAAATTAACGTGGAGTATATTTCAGAAGGAAGATTTTGTCCCAATTATACAAATTTTTATTTAGAAAAAGAAAAGGGATCCACTTTACTATATCTGTGGAACTCTTTTCTTTCAAATTATAAAAGCTTTAATTTTTTTCTATTTTAGCTTTTTTAAAAAAAAAAAAAAAAGAAACCAACGTGGAGTATATTTAAGTAGAAAAAAAATTAAGAATTTTCTCCCAATCATACAATTTTTAAGGGTTTCACTTTATTATATTTAGTTAAAGTTAAAGACTTTAATTACTTTTAAGAAGGATTAAAACTATTTAAGGTTGTATTTAACTTTTCATATATTTAGGAATTTTACTTCACATATATTTAGGAAGACAAAAAATTTCATATGCTTATTATAGTAAATATGTTATTTTCATATATTTAAGAGTCCTTAATTTATTAAAATAATAATTGAATAAAATAGGAAAATAATCAATTTTTCTAAACCTGAGACTTGTCATGAAGGACAAAAAGTTTAAACAACATTTTAAGACACTTCACACTTTTAATATATACTAGTTTAGATATACGCATCTTGCGCGTGTACCCTACTTTATTGAGCTCAAACGTTACACTAAATAGGATTTTTGTTTAAATAATAAATATGAATACAATAATTAAATTCAATATCTTTTGGAGAATTTATTTAATTAAACCAAACCTTTACCAAAAAAAATTTTCAAAGACGATCAACATTCATCTACCACTTGTAAGCTGCAAAAAAATAATACGATGATAGAGACATCAAAACAATATAATTAAATCTAACCTTTACACAAAAAATTCTCAAAGTCATCCGACTCTCATCTACCACCTGTAAACTATAACAAAATAATACGATAATAGAGATATCAATGTAATACAACTAAACTTTACTTTTACATAAGAAAAATCCTCAAAAATAGAGATATAAAAATAATACAAATAAACCTAACCTTTACCTTAAAAAATTCTTCAAAGTCGACTGAAATTCATCTACTACCTATAAATTCATCTACGACCTGTAAACTACAACAAAACAATACCATAGTGATCACAAAGCTTCAGTTTTAATGAAAATAATTCTTGTGTGAGCGGAAATTTTGATACTAAAGATTGAATTGAATGAAACAAAGAAGATATATATATACACACACGTTGAATTCTATTATGTTGACAAAAATGGTGGAGAAGTTGAGGGTTAAAAAATTAAGCATCCACCAATCTAGACATGCAATCGAATCAAGTTAGATAAGCATCAATCATATTTTTCCAATACATAAATCAGTTTCTTCTCTAGTTTAACGTGCATCTCAATATTTATAGGAGCATTTCCTTAATAAAGTCTTATTTTAAGAATATTTTTCTATCCTGTTTTAAGCGTATTTTTCTAATTAATCTGTACAAAGGAAAATATCAATTGATTCTCCTTCCATATATTTTAGGAGTATAGTTAATATAATAAAAATAATAATTAATGAATTGAAGAAAATAGTAAAAAGACAATTTTGTCTAAAGGATAGTTTTTAACGAAGGACAAAAATTTTAAATCATTTTTTTACGGGTTTTCACACTTTTAATATTACTAGGTTAGAGTACGTGCTTTGCACATGTATCAAGTGTTAATTAAGAATAAAAGTATATACAAAATACATTCTCTTGTGTAGTTAAACTAAAGAACTTAGTCATTATATTTCTTTCCTAATTCTAGAAGCACTTTATTTTTATGAAGTGCTATTTTTATTCTAAGGATTCTACATTTTTATTAAAATTGAGGACAATTTAGACATAAATCATTAGTATGTTAGGGGTGTTTGGTCAAAAGCAGACAAATAAATTTAAATTGAGAGAATATGACCTTTTAAAGTTGTCTGAAAAATCTTCACTATGTGTCTTTCAGGGTTTTACAATTGAAGTCTGTTATAAATAATTATTAAGATATTATTGTGGATTTCCATAGGGCTGCTTATCGGTTGGGTCGGTTGGATAATTTTACTTAACGATTTGGCTTATTGATTATCAATTTTTAAATATACTAATCCGCAAGCCACCCAATAAGATAACGGTTAGCTCGGTATCAGATTATCAATTAATGGATGATTATCAGATGGTGTAACAGATAAATTTAAGAGAGAATAAAATATCAAGCGATTATTGGTAGTTCCTTCATTTCTTCACCAGCTAAGTTATTTGTATACTATGATCTATCTATCTATCAATCTTTTAGGCTTCTTGATTATTGTTTGTGTAGTTATTAAATAGGTTAAAACATAAAATCAAATAAGAATTTTCTTCTAGACCTAAAATGTCTGTAGAAACATTTTTAATTACTGGATTGACAGAAAAAAATTAAAACTTTAATATTATTTAAAATTTCTATGTTTTGTATCAAACTTTGTGAAGGACACATTTAGGTTGTTTCATTTTTATTGCGGTCCTTTGTGTTGTCAAGAATAATTTATGTTTTGGTTTAAAAATTAATTTAAGATTTTTTTTTATATTTTAGGGAGTCTAACTGCACTTTATGGTTAGAAGTCACAAGAAGTGGTGTGTTATTTTCTAAACTAACAAGTGAATAGAATAATAAATGGAGTTTTATATGTTGGATTGACATCCTCGCACCAATAATCCATTAATTATAAGAGTTTTATCCGTTCTCCAGCCATTAATCTGATAACACATTACCAATTAGCCAATAAACTAATTTTACGGTTGGATTAACAGTTACGGTTCGGTTTTGAACAGCCCTAGATGTTCATAACTTCTAGGCGTTACTTCTTTTAAGTGTAGTAATTCTCACACCCCCATTACCTCCTCATTCATCATCGACTCTCTCATATTCTTTCCCACTTTCTCATGAGTTAATGTCATGTTTATGATACCTCTTGAAGTCTCCTATGTAATACTCTAAATAGATGTCATGAGAAAAATGTTCTACACACTTGAAAGAAAGAAAAAACTTCTCTTGTTATTTTATTCTCTATTGCTCCTCTTGTCTTGTTCTTAATGTTGAAACAACGATATATAAAACATTAAATTCATGATTTAAATGTTAAAAATGTATGTTTTTCTAATTTTAGTATATGTGTGTTGCACTTGTACGTTACATTAATTAATTAACACCTCCTTTATAGACATAAAAATCATCTCGCAAAACTTGACAATAAAAAGAACTATAATTAATTAATATTATATCTTTGATATAATTTCTGAAACTTTAGATAGTCATCAATGGGGTATTATAATAAGAAATAAGGAGAAATAATAGGCAAGAAAATTAAATTGATACATAACTGTCAAAGCAGCTGGCTGCTTACCTCCTTTTTTTTTTATCTGATGATCTTCATATTAGAATTGATCTTGTTTGATCCGATTTAATTGCCTCCTAGTTCAGTGGAACATTCATATAACACCAATGAACCACAATAAAATAATATGATAATCAACATATCAACAAAATAATATAATAATTGGATATCAATATAGTACAAAAATGATACCTTGATAAAGCTACCACAAAAAGAAAAAAAATTAACTTTACTTATTTTTATCTTCACTTTCTTTTGACTACAATAAAACAAACAAAATCAAAATTTAAGAAAAATTGTAGCGCTAAAAAAAACTCATAAAATTTAATATTAAATCATCTACCATAGATTCAAAAAGCAAAAAAACGTTAACTTACTTTTGTCTTCACTTTCTTTTGAATGCAATACAACAAACACCACCACAATTAAATAAGAAATAATTTTACAGATTAATAACTCAATTCCAAACACCACATATATTTTTTTCTCTCATATGTTTTTGTTAAAAGAAATACATTATTCAAAATTATATAAAAATATAACAAAAAATATCATAGCATGAGATGCCTACCTTTTCAATATTGATGATTGTGCATGTGGCCTCCAAGTAAAATCCTAGCCATTATAGCAGTTTGTAAGCACATATGATAGCTGCAACGCCGACATCAATAACAACAACATATGTACATTCAAACTTACCCCTATTCTACTACTATTACTTTTATGGACTTAAAAATTATGTACGATAGATCCTCGATTCAAAAAAATAATAATGATAGTAATATAATCAAATAAAAAACTAACCTAATAAAAAATAATGCAAAATCATACATATCTGAGATAACCACACATTGTAAAAACAAAATAAAAGAAACATCTCTTTTCTCAAATTACAAAAACCAACCAGTTAGAAGTCTTTGCAAGTTACAAAAGATAATTTCAAGCAGACAGGAAAATCTCAATCCCAATGGGATACTGTCTTTTCTGGTAAAACGATAATTACTAACTTGTGAACAATGAGCTTGTAAAGATTAAATTATAGAGACAATAAAAAAAATTATATAGATAAACAAGAAAAACGTGAGAAAAAGATCTTATATGAAGTATTTTAGTTGTGATATTTAATTTAAGTGAGAAAATAATTTGTAAGAATATAATTCTAAATTCTTGGTTGGTTTTATTTTAGCTAGAAAAGATTTTTTGCCAAATTTTATTTTAATGCGTGAAAAGGTATTCTATTTTTATCAGGAAAGGTTTTTATCTTTTTATTATAGTAAATATTTAATATTATTAAAATAATAAAAAATAATGAACAGATAATTTTGTCTGAAGAGGAATCTTTTAATGAAGGTTAAAAAGTTCAAATCACTTTTCTAAGGAGTTTTACACTTTTAATATTATATATATATATATATATATATATAAAATCAAGTATTTTCCCTAACTTTATAAACAGTAGACACTCGGGGAAATTAATTAAGGGTGATAAAAAAGTTTCAAAACAAAAAATGAGTGATACAAGTCTTAAATATTTAGTAGAGGTGACAGTTTTAAGATTAGTGTTAATGACACTAATTCTAACACCCCCAAGTTTTATTATTTACATAAAGATCCCTATCCCATATTTACACAAAGATCTTTACACCATCACCACCACTCATCTCCCACACCCTTTTTGTTGTCGTCACCTCATCTTCCTCCACTATCACTATCACTACCATTGCCACCTCTTCTAGATTCATCATTATTTCCTCCCTCTACATAACTATCGCTTATTTTTCTTCTTTATCCTCTACCACCGTCTTTATTAACACCACAATAAATGTCATATTCTCATTTGGCGTCACCACCAGCACCACCACCTCCATTTGTACCATAAATATTACTTTTTCATGGGCTCCTTCTCCAATCAGATTTTTTTCAGAAATTAAGTATCGAAGTTGCTGCAGCAACTTCGATAGTTGCTGCTGCAACTTCGATAATTGCTCCAGCAACTTTGATGATTGTTGTAACGCAACAACTAATAGTAGTTGTTGCAGCAATTACCGGAGTTGTTGAACCAACTCTCGTAGTTGCTGAATTTGCGAAATTATTTTTTTATTGATTTAAAAAATCAAAAAAAAATTCAAACTTTTCAATTTTTTTTAAATAGTCCATGAAATATAAGAAAGGAAGAACGAAATGAAAAGAGAAAGAAAAAGAAGAAGAGAAATAGAAGAAGAGGAAAATCTAGAGAGAGAAAAATAAGAAGAAGAAGATGGGAAGAAAGAAAAAGAAGAAGAAACATTGAAAGATAAGAAAAGGGGGCAAACTCTAAAATTTGAAATTTGAAGTTGGGACTTTTTAAAAAATTAAAAATTTATTAAAAATTAAAATTTACACCCCAATTAACTTAATCACAATTTGAATGAAGCTTTAACTTTAGCTGATCAAAGTTGTCACCATTTTTAATTTAAAGACTTTTTTGTCATCTCCCACTTAATTTTCTCTGGACACTCCTCCTCATTTGGTCTCAATCGAAAATTTGAAATACGTCACCCTTTAAAATATCTTTTTTTTTTTCTCTTTTTGCTTTTTTAATATTAGGATATTTAATTTGTGTCGTTTTTAATCAATATTATGGACTTATAAAGTAAGACATACTAATATATATTCTCCTTAACCATTTTTTATGAAACAGATACCTTCTCCTGACTTTGAGCAATAGTTATTCTTCCTTCTTTAGTTTCAATTGAAATTTTAGATACCCCACCCTTTAAATTATCAACCTTTATCTCTTTTTACTTTTTATAATATTATTATGATACTTTTTTCTCATTTTAATCAATACTTTTGGAATTATCTAATAGAAAAAATAAATGTTGTAGTAAAAAGTAAGTAAATATATGATGTTGGATTGGTAAAAAATATTGAGAACAAAACAATTAATTAGAATATTTTATTTGTATGACTAATTTTTATAATAGCAACAAAAAAAATGTTTATGGAATTGACAATGAAAGATAATAAGTTTTTAAATTATTTATTCAATACGCGTAATACAAAAATAATTATTAAAAATAGAAGAATATTTTGTAATAAATTTTTAATACTAAAGGAAAATTACCTGTGTTAGCACGAACTCAATATCGTAAAAATAGAAATTGTTAATATATTTTTTTTCAAAATAATAATTTGAATAAATTATTATTATTATTTTATTTTCTTATATTATTATATAAAAAGATTAGTAGAAGGACGACCAATGTCATAGTTGTAATTTAGAAGCAAATAAATGACAAATTTCAATATTCTTTATATTAAGTAGCTAGTTTATTGTTGAAGACATAAAAAGTCATGTTTCTTGCATCATAACGAACCATTACTCGGTTTCATTTACTATTCAAGTTTTCTCTAAAATTAATTATTTATGTTATGTTATAGTATTATATATTTTTATATTTTTGTAATCATGAAAAATAATTAGGATAAACAATACTCTCACTATTATTATTTATTTATTATTATATAGAAGAGTGAGTAAGTGGGGTGACCAAGGAAATTCCTGTTATTTTAAAAAAGAAAAATATATTGTTTGCTTATTCTGTAAGCCTCAAAGTTTGTACATTAACTTTTAATGAAAAAAAAAATAACTTCTTTTTGTAAATGTCAATCCTATCCAAAGTTGTATAACATCTCATGTAGACCTCATAGTTTTCTTCACAATTTTTTATAAATGTTTTTGTGTTTTTGTCAGTGCTAATACACAATACTCATTTTTATTCCCTATTATAAGTGGTGAAATTTTAATTTTATTTTATTTCAATGAAATATCCACATGCAAGTAGAATTAACTTTTTTCTTTGCATATATGATTATAGTAAATTATTTTGTAGAGTAATAAAGAAATAAAAAAATGTATTACTCCTTTCGTTTGAAAAAAATGACTTACTTAAATTGACAATGAATATAATAAAATAAACAAAACTTTTGTATCTTTTGATCATAAATTAAAGTTATGTCAAATGATCCAAAATATCTTTTATCTTGTGGTCCTAAACATGATACGTGAAAATTTGAAATTGAATTATTTTTTTAAAAAGGAAAAGTTTTTTTTTTATTTTTAAACAAATTAAAATGAAAAATAGGTGGAACGACCTAAAATTTGATGAAAATATGTGAAATTTATGATTTTGTGTTATTTGACTATTCTATCCCTCCCCGTAGTTGCATTATGGTATTTCTAGGGTGTGGAAGTGATTGACATAATGTTTTATGCATTTTGGTATCATTTATCCAATATTGTGATTTTTTATGGCTTTAAGAGTCTTATTTTGGACTTACGTAGATATTTTTTGATCCGTGCGACGGATGGCCGAACGGACTGTACCATCAGCTCTGGAATATCGATTTTAGGCTAAGTAGACCTTGCATTCGGGTCTTGGTTCACCCGAGCTTATTTCGACCTATTGATTGGAAAGTTGAGTGTGGGACCCACTTTTGATAGAAACAATCTTGTATAGAAAATCTAACTTTGCCAGCAGATCTGAAATGTCGATTTTAGTGCGTTAGCATATTTGGTATGATTTTACGGCTTTTAAATCTCATTTCGACCATCGGTTTGGAAAATTGTAATTTCGGAGGTCAATTTTTTGAAAACGAATTTTTCTGGAAAATCTGGTAGCGCCATCACGTCCGAAACGTCAAATTTAGTGTAGTTACATAGTTTATTTGCATAAATCGGACTCCAAATGAATCTCAGGCACCCCATCGAAGTCCATTTCGACTTAGGAAAAAAAGACCACACCAGTTATTGCCGAAAAATCTACAATATATAGAAGATTTTTCACCCTTTTTATCCCATTTTGGTCATTTTACATCTTGCCTCTTGAGAGTTAAAACTCTAAATATTTTGGGAGCTTAAAAGTAAAGTTTGTGGGAGCTTGGGAAGCTAGATTAACGCCTATTTCTTGATTATATTACGGATTTAAGGTAAGAATTCACCCTTTTCTTAGTAATTTCTTCATTAATTTCTCAAAACTCCAAAAATCTTAGGGCATGATTTTAAAACTAAATTTCACTCATTGTCACTTGAATAATACTTTTATCTTATAATTACTAGTTTTTCATCAATTTAACCTTCAAAACAACTCCGATTCTGGATTTTAACTCGGATTTCAAATATTTTATCCGGTAAAGCTCAAAAATGATTTTTCTTCAATTTGAACCTCATTTTTTACTCAATTTAACTTGGGTTTTCATCTGTAGGTTCTTAAAAATGTGGGGAAGATGTCTTTAAAGTAAAGTTCCGATTTTGCCCTTCTTTTTTGGAAGCCCATTTTGGAGGTCCATTTTAATCCCAAACCAAAAGTAGTCAATATGGGTGTTGTTGATTCCATTTTGATGCGTAGATTTCATATTTGATATTTCTAGTGTAGTTTGGAATTGTTCGTAAAAGGTAGGATTGCGGGTTCAAGTGTAGCAGACCAGTTTCGGCTTTCGAGGTAGGTTATGGATTAACTCTTCAGATTGGGATAGGTAGTAAATGATGGTACAAAATGCATGTTAAGGGTGGGTACTAATCATGAAAAATGGCTATCTATTGTTCCCGTCTGGGGGCTTATATGTGATGTAATTGTTAAAATTAAAATATTATGTGATATGTTTGACCGTGTGGAGTCCTATGTTACATTGATAGCCTTGAATACATGTGAGTAATAGTATTGTATTGTTTAATGTGGCACCATTAGTGTATTGTTATTCTATTCATACTTTATTGACATATGAGACATGTGGAAATTCATGGATGAAATGAAAATAACGAGTGAATATTGGCTCATGTGGTTGTGGAAATGTATCATTATGGTTGATTGTGGAAATATATCATGTGGTTGGTTGTGGAAATATTTATTGTGATTGGTTGTGAGCATTACATCTTCATATCATACTCATTCATGAAACTTTGGCACTACCGTGGCAACATCTGAGAAACACTAGCAACACCTTTTTAAAATTATTATAACACCTTATGAAACCCTTTCCTAGGGATATGTCGGAAAGAAGATATGAGATATATGGATTGTATATGGGTTGACGAACCCCCCATGGGTCCTATGTTGGGAAACTTTAGCTTCGTAGGTGTACACAGGGATTATACGATGATCCATGAGGTTGTGTGACAACCTCGTGCATCATCATCATCATCATCATTATCGTCATATACATTGCACTTACTTTATTGTGTTTATGTTGTGTTGTATTACCTTATTGACTTGTCATCTACGTGTTTTTCTTAATTTTCTTTACTTGTATTTGATGATCTTGTATCTATATATTCTCTCTTGTTGTATTATATATGACATAATGTATATTTGTGTTCATTATCTTGGTATGTTTTTGGTAATATACGTGAGATATATTAGAACTGTTAGTGCAAGCGGTGTGGGCTACCATTGTGGGACATTTTCTAATTACAAGTGACGTGCCCTTAGTGTATATTTTGTATGCTTTATTTACCACTTTTCTTGGTCAACCTATGATACTTACTGAGTACAAGTGGACTGTACTCATGCCTACTACACCCTTTCAGTGTTGGTCCTAGCTCGAGTGCGCCTCAGCTTACTTGATTTAGGCAATTGTTGGAGCTTCCAAGGTAGAAGTTGGACATTCATGCATCAAAGTTCACCTCGATCTTTCTATACTAGTTATGTATTTCTTAGTATTCGTAGACAGTTATTATTCCTTTGTGGTTATTTTTTGATGTATTTGACTTTTGGATTGTATTAGTAGTTCTTACACTATTGACACCTGGTTTTGGTCATGATTGGTACTTTAGATAAGTTCTTTCCATATTCTTATGATTATTTATATGGTTCGGCTTTATTCTAGAAGCCTTACCTTAGAGTATTTCTGTCTTTTTCTCTATTCGCATCGGTTTGGGTGATAGGTTTACTTGTCAAGGTACGCCTCGACAAGTGCCATCATGACCCTCATTTTTGGGTCGTGCCAAATAGGTATCAGAGCATCCAGGTTTCATTAGTCTCAACGGTGTAAGAACGAAATGTCTAATAGAGTCTCGCAGATCGATACGTAGACGTCTGTATATATATTTGAGGGGTTGTAGGATATCTTTAGGAAATTTTTCTTATTTTTATTCCTTACCGTGCGAAGTTCTTCCATATCTTGTGTTTTGAGTTATGTTTTACTCTTTCTGCATAGATGGTGTTGACTAGGTCCCGCGAGAGTAGTGATGCAGAGCCTTCACCTCAAGGGCAAGCCTCGAGTAGTGGATGGGTTGGTGGGAGGGGATGGCCCCGTGGTACAGCCCCGTCTAGGAGGAGTGCTAGGGGACTTTTTCCCAAGCCTCGTGTTGAGCAGGTTGGAGGGGCGGTACCTACTTCAGTTTTTCAAATTTTATCTTTCCCAGTGTTCGAGGGATTGTTGGTGAAACTGCTGACCCGTCTAGAGGGTTCTCCTTTGGATATGCCGGGTGTTTCTCTAGTTTAGAGTGTGGATCCTCCTGTCGCACCTGCTTCTTGTTTGGGTACTCCTCAGACCTTGAGTATTATTCCTCCTTCAGTGCCAACATCTGAGTATAGGGTTTAGAGATTAGGAGCCCAGCCGTCATCTAAGTTACCTCCTTAGATGAAACCACAGTCTGCCTAATTTACTATGTCTTCTCTCATGGCTAGTGCAGTAAGGTATTTTAAGGATCAGAAGAGGTTCAAAAGATTTACTTGATTGGGTTCTCCCAGATTTGGTAGCACAGTGGTCGAGGATGCCTATGACTTTTTGATCTATTATCGAGAGAAGCTGCACAATGTGGGTTCACTCGAGTCTCATGGAGTTGCGTATACCTCTTATCAATTGAGAGATATAGCGAGAGATTAGTGAAGGTTTCTTGTAAGTTGTAGACCCTGTGAATCTCCCGAGATGACTTGGGATCAGTTCACTGAGGCTTTACTAGAGATATTTGTGCCATTCAGTTTGAAAGACCATATGCGGGATGACTTTGATAATTTGGAGCAAGACTCTATGATAGTTGCTGAGTATGAGGCACGCTTCCATGCCCTATCCAGATATTCCTATAATAGCATTTCTATTGAGTCTGAGAAGATTCAAAAGTTTGTGAAGGGTTTGGATGTCTCCTTTCAGTTGGCTACATCTCAGATGGTTCTGTTTGGGGCTTTTTTTCAGAGTATTGTGGATCATGCTAAGATGACAGAGGGTACTTTTAGTGCATCTCATGGAGGATCCAAGAAGGTGCAATATTTTTGTGAGTTCAGGTGTCAGACTTGTCGAGGCTTAAATTTTAGAGGTTCTCATGGATACCTTGGTAGGCCAGTTCAGGCGGCATTGCAGAGATCAAGGGGTGGACCTCCTAGACTAGCAGTTCAGGGTGGTCGTTCGGGCCCAGTTGTACTTTCTTCTATAGAGACTAGTCGCAGAGGTTGTTATATGTGTGATGAGATTGGTCATGTGGCCAGGGACTGTCTTCATCGAGTGATTCAAGGTACTCCTATTTCATCTGCGAGGGGTAGGGTACTACCATAGGTGTGAGGGGTAGAGGTAGTGGAGCTCATGGCATGGCCATGGGTCCACTCAAGCATTTGGCAATTGTGGGGCTATCCAGGTAGCTACTGGTCTTGGTCAGTGTTACGCTATACCAGCCAGACCAGAGGCAGAGGCTTCTAATATTGCTATTACAGGTATTGTTCCTATTTATTTTAGGCCTGCATTTGTATTATTTGATCTCAGATCGACTTTCTCCTATGTGTCTGTATATTTTACTTCGGGTTTTGATTCTGCTAGTGAGCCTCCTGCCATGCCTATTCGTGTATCTACCCCAGTAGGTGATTCTTTAGTGGTGGATTAGGCTCATCGATCTTGTGTTATGACTTTTGTCGGGCACAAGACTTTGATAGACTTTCTTGTATTAGATATAATCGATTTTGATGTTATTTTACGTATGGATTGGTTGTGTCTTTATCATGCTATCTTAGATTATTTTGCCAAGATTGTTACTTTAGCTTTGCCGGGGGTTCCAAGGATAGCTTGGAAGGGTGCACTTTATTTGGGTCTTAAGAGGATTATATCTTATGTTCAGGCTCGTAAATTTATTGAAAAGGGATGTTTATCTTAGTTGGCTTATATTCCTGACACAAGTATTTTTTTGCCTCCTTTCTTGGATTCGGTCCATGTTGTCCGTGAGTTTATGGAGGTTTTCCCTACGGACTTGCCTAGTATACCTTCGGATTGAAATATTGATTTTAGTATTGATGTTGAGCCGGGCACCAAGCCCATTTCTATTTCTCCTTATAGGATGTCCCTAGCAGAGTTGAAGAAACTAACGGACCAGTTTTGAGAGTTATTAGATAAGGGATTTATTTGACCTAGTATTTCACCTTGGGGTATACTTATCTTGTTTGTAAAGAAAAAGGATAGGTCTATGCAGATGTATATTGATTATCAACAAATGAATAAGGAGAAGGTTAAGAATAAGTATCTCTTCCTCCCATTGATGATTTATTTGATTAGCTCCAGGGTGCTTTGGTGTTTTCAAAGATTGATTTGAGGTTTGGTTATCACCATTTAAGGATTAGAGCTTTGGATATTCCGAAAACTACTTTTTGGACTTGATATGGTCATTATGAGTTCTTGGTCATGTCCTTCGGGTTGACTAATGCCCCTGCCGTGTTCATGGAGTTGATGAACCGAGTATTTCGTTCGTATCTTGACTCTTTTATTATTGTATCTATAGATGATATCTTGGTTTATTCCAAGAGTTAGGTTGAACATGAGGAGCATTTGCAAATTATGCTTCAGATATTGAGGGATGAGAAGCTTTATGCTAAGTTCTCTACGTGAGAGTTTTGGTTGGAGTCTGTTTCTTTCTTGGGTCATGTGGTGACCAAGGAAGGTGTTATGGTTGATCCAGCCAAGGTTGCAGCAGTTCATGACTGGGATAGACCTACTTCGCTCACTGAGATTTTGAGTTTTATTGGCTTGGCCGGGTGTTATTAGTGTTTTCTTGAGAGTTTCTCTTCTATTACAACTCCATCGATCAAGCTGACTCAGAAGAAGATTTCTATTCAGTGGTCTGATGCTTGTGAGGTGAGCTTTCAAAAGCTCAAGGACTTGTTGACTTCAGATATTGAGGGATGAGAAGTTGTATGCTAAGTTCTCTAAGTTCGAGTTTTGGTTGGATTATGTTTCTTTCTTGGGTCATGTGGTGACTAAAGAAGGTATTATGGTTGATCCAGCCAAGGTTGCAACAATTCATGACTGGGATAGACCGTCTTTGCCCACTGAGATTCTGAGTTTTATTGGCTTGGTTGGGTATTATTAGTGTTTTGTTGAGGGTTTCTCTTCCATTGCAGCTCCATCGATCAAGTTGACTCAGAAGAAGATTTCTTTTTAGTGGTTCGATGCTTGTGAGGTAAACTTTCAAAAGGTCAAGGACTTGTTGACTTCATCTGCTATATTGGCTTTGCCCAAGGAAAGCGTTGGCTTTATTGTCTTTTATGAGGCTTTAGGTGTTGGGTTAAGTATTGTGTTGATGCAGGAGGGCAAGGTAATTGCGTATGTATCTCGTCAGTTGAAGCCTCATGAGAAGAAGTATCCTATCAATTATTTGGAGTTGTGCGCAGTTGTGTTTGTTGTAAATTGTAGAGGCACTACTTATATGGAGTCAGTTATGAGATCTTCTCAGATCATCGTAGCCTTCAGTACTTCTTTATCAGTAAGATCTTTTTATAAGACAGCGCCGTTGGCTTGAGTTACTTAAGGATTATAACTTAACTATTCTCTTTCATCAGGGCAAGGCTAATGTGGTGGCGGATGACTTGAGTCAAAAGTTGAATCGCATGGGTAGCTTGGTGCATCTTTTGATTCAGGAGAGCTCGTTGGCCTTAGAGGTTCAGTCTTTGACTAACCCAATGGTTAGGCTTGATATTTCAACACTGGGTGTGTTTTGGCATTTATGGAGGATAGCTCATCTTTGATAGAGTAAATTTGAGCTCATCAGTTTGACGATATTGGATTGAGGTTAATTCGAGATACGATGTTAAGTGGGGAGGCTAAGAAAGCCTCACTTAATTCAGATAGATTTTTGAGGATTGGGGGATAAGTTTGTTTGCCGAGAGTGGTGATCGGATTAGGTTGATCTTGGATGAGGCCCATTGTTTCAGATATTCTATCTATCCAGGTGTGTTTAAGATGTATTATGATTTGAGGCAGCACTACTGGTAGATTGGTATAAGGTGAGATATAACGGATTTTATGGCTCATTGCCTATGTTGTCAGCAGGTGAAGGCCGAGTATATGAGACCTGGTGGTTTTGCTTCAGAGGTTACCCGTTCCTGAGTGGAAGTGGCAACGCATCACTATAGACTTTATGATTGGTTTGCCTCATACATTTCATAGTTCTGACGGTATTTAGGTCATCATGGATTGATTGACCAAGTCAACTTATTTTATTTTGGTTCAGGTGTCTTTCAGTGTTGAGAGGTTAGCCCCTATCATCATTCGTGAGATTGTGCGTCTTTATGGTGTGCCGGTGCCTATTATTTGGATCGAGGTTTTGTGTTCACATCTCACTTTTGGAAGACTTTTCAGGATGAGTTGGGTACTTGGGTTGATCTTAGCACATCTTTTCACACCTTAACTGATGGCCAGTTAGAGCAGACTACTCAGGTTTTAGGGATATACTCCGCACATGCATGATGGATTTTGGTGGCCAGTGGGAGAAACATTTGGCTTTAGCAGAGTTTGCATATAGTAATAGTTACCATTCCTGTGTTGATATGGCTCCTTTTGAGACGTGTATGGGGGGCATTATCGCTCTCCATTAGGTTTGTTCGATGTTTCAAAGGTGATACCTCGAGGTACGGACTTTCTTCGTGAGTAGTTGGTAAAGTTCGAGTCATTCAGGATAGAGTTAGGGCAGCTTAGAGTAAGCAGAAGTGTTATGTTGATCGTAGACTTCGTGCCTTGAGATTTTGTGTTAGTGATTATGTTTTCATTCGAGTTTCACCCATGAAGGGTGTGATGAGATTTGGGAAGAGGGGCAAGCTTAGCACCAGGTATATTGGTCCATTTGAGATTCTTCGAACTGTTGGTGATGTGGCTTATGAGTTGTCTTTACCCCCTGATCTATCAGCTATTCGTCCAGTTTTTCATGTTTCTATGCTTCGTGGCTATATTCTTGATGAGTCTCATGTTATTCATTAGGATTCGATTCGGTTAGATAAGCGGTTGTCCTTTGTTGAGGAACCGGTTTTTATTTTGGCTAGGGATGTTAGGCGATTGCACTCTAGAGTGATCCTTGTGGTTCAGGTCGAGTGGCAACTTTGACCTGTAGATGTGGCTATTTGGGAGATTGAGTCTGATATGCATAGTTCTTATCCCCAGCTTTTCATTGATTTGGGTATTTCCTTGCCTTAGTTCGAGGATGAACTAGATTTTTAGTGGTGGATGATGTAACGACCTAAAAATTTGATGAAAATATATAAAATTTATGATTTTGTATTATTTGACTATTCCACCCCTCCCCGTAGTTGCATTATGGTATTTCTAGGGTATGGGAGTGATTGACATGATTTTTGATGCATTTTAGTATCATTTATACAATATTATGGTTTTTTATGGCTTTAAGAGTCTTATTTTGGACTTATGCGGATATCTTTTGATCCGTGCGACGGATGGCCAAACAGACTGAGTCAGCAGCTTTGGAATATCGATTTTAGGATAGGTAGACCTTGGGTTTGGTTCTTGGTGCACTCGAGCTCATTTCGACCTATTGGTCAGAAAGTGGAAAAAATGGAAAGTTGAGTGTGAGACCCACTTTTGGTTAAAACAACCTCGTATGGAAAATCCACCTTCGCCAGCAGATCCGAAATGTCGATTTTAGTGTGTTAGCATATTTGATATGATTTTACGGCTTTTAAATCTCATTTCGACCCTAGATTTAGAAAATTATGATTTCGGATTTCGGGGGTCAATTTTGTGAAAACGAATTTTTCTGGAAAATCTGGTAGGGCCATCACGTCCGGAACGACAAATTTAGTGTAGTTACATAGTTTATTTGCATAAATCGGATTCCGAATGAATCTCAGGCACCCCATCGAAGTCCATTTCGACTTAGAAAAAAAGACCACCAGTTATTGTAGAAAAATCTGCAATATATAGCAGATTTTTCACCCTTTTTGTCCCATTTTGCTCACTTTACATCTTGCTTCTTGAGAGTTAAACCCTAAATATTTTGAGAGCTTAAAAGTGAAGTTTGTGGGAGCTTGGGAAGCTAGATTAACACCTATTTCTTGATTATATTACGGATTTAAGGTAAAAATTCACCGTTTTCTTAGTAATTTCTTCATTAATTTCTCAAAACCCCAAAAATCTTAGGGCATGATTTTAAACCCAAATTTCACTCATTTTCATTTGAATAATACTTTTATCTTATAATTACTAGTTTTTCATCAATTTAACCTTCAAAACAACTCCGATTCTAGATTTTAACCCGGATTTCAAATATTTGACCCGATAAAACTCAAAAATGGTTTTTCTTCGATTTGAACCTCGTTTTTGCTTGATTTTACTTGGGTTTTCAGCTGTAGGTTCCTAAAAATATGGGGAAAATGTTTTGAAGTAAAGTTCTGATTTTGCCCTTATTTTTTGAAAACCCATTTTAGGGGTCCGTTTGGACCGCGAACCAAAAGTAGTCAATATGAGTGTCGTTGGTTCTATTTTGACGTGTAAATTTTATTTTTGATGTTTCTAGTGAAGTTCACGATTGTTCATAAAAGGTAGAGTTACGGGTTCAAGTGTACCGGATCAGTTTCGACTTTCGAGGTAAGTTATGGCTTAACCCTTCAGACTGAGTTGGGTAGTATGATGGTACAAAATTCATGTTAAGGGTGGGAACTAATCATGAAAAATGGCTATCTATGTGTTGTTCCCGTTGGGGGCCTATATGTGATGTAATTGTCGAAAGTAAAATATGATGTGATATGTTTGACCGTATGGGGTCCTATGTGACATTGATAGCCTTGAATACATATGAGTAATTGTATTGTATTGTTTAATGTGGCACCATTAGTGTATTGTGATTATATTCATACTTTATTGGCATATGAGACATGTGAAAATTCATGGATGAAATGAAAATAATGAGTGGATATTGGCTCATGTGGTTGTGGAAATGTATCATTATGGTTGGTTGTAGAAATACATCATGTGGTTGGTTTCGGAAATATTTATTGTGATTGGTTGTGAGCATTACATCTTCATATCATACTCATTCATGAAATATTGGTACCACCATGGTAACATCTGAGAAACACTGACAACGCCTTTTTTAAAATATTGTAACACCTTATGAAACACTTTCCGAGGTATGAGATATATGGATTGTATATGGGTTGAAGAACCCCCCATGGGTCCTACGTCAGGAAACTTTAGCTTCATAGGTGTATACGGGAATTGTGCGAAGATCCCGGAGGTTGTGCGACAATCTCGTGCATCATCATTGTAAACATCTAATTTTTTACCAAACCTAACGTTTTTACGCCATTTTAGTGTTCAATTTATTTATTTATTTAATTCTAAATTATATATTGTAAGTTTATCTTATTTTTATTAAGTTTGGTTTAATAGTTTTGAAAAATACAAAAATAGAATCACATTTTAGATAAGTTTTTATTTTCATTATTATTATTTATTTATTTAAAAAAAGAGAAAATTAAATTATGTTATTTTCCTCTTTTAACTTTTAATAAATAATCTAGTGATATTAATGTTCCGTAATCATGTTCTAAGACTAATTATTTAACTTACTTATATTTTATTAGTTTTAAATAATTTTATCTTTATTTATTTATTTATATATTTCATTATTTTTATTTAAACATTAAAAAAAATACCTAAACTACCCAATCATCCCACTCCCTTCAATCTCTCCCATGTCCTCCACTTTTCCCATATGCATGTTATGCATAATCCCACTACACAACACATGACACACACACATATGCACTAATATTTATACAGGCACATCTACACAAAGGGGGGGAGATTATTCAGCCAACCAAAAGAGAAAAAAGACAAAAAAAAAAAAATAGACTCCCTTACCATTACAATCCTAAACAAAAATCCTCCCAACCATATTACTCTATCACATGTGAACAAAGTCAAAGAAAAACAAAACAACGATTATTTTCTCTTACGTTTTCCAGTAAATCAAAAACAACTACAACTACAGCAACAAAAAATTCCACACGTCCCATCTTCCTTTACTATGTAGTTTAAACGATTGTATGAAACTTAATTCAATATTATGAAGTTTCTTAAACTCACATGTGTTGAACCTATTTTAATTTCGATGTTATTAATTCGAGGTTTGTTTAGATTTTGATATCATAAAATTAAAGTAAAAGATTGATGTAAACATTGTACTGTTTTGAAATCCTTCACCATTTTTCATGGTTGTAATGTGATATAACTTTTGTAACTAAAAAGTGTAAAGAAAAAGGTATGTGACATTCTTTGTGTTTAAAATTTGAAATTTTATTTTGATGGTTTTAAATTCTTTTCCTCCACACAAATATTAGTATCAATTTCATATACGTTGTCTCTTTCATTTATATTTTGGAGTGGATAGTACTGGAGACTTTGTTAATTAGCCTTGTGAGGAGCAAGATAAGATGCAAATCAATTCAAGACTTAACGCAATAATAAAAGATGTCTTTGACGGTTTAAGTAGATCGACCTTTCACAGGTTAAGAAGAATGATTCTTCTATATTTTAGCTGCATAACTAGAAGTGTTAGATCTCTTTAAGAAGATAGATTCATTAAATTTGGTTAATATCTAATTTAGGTTGTTTCTCAAAATTTTTAATTATTGACTAATTTTATGTTGGTTATTTAAAGTAGTATTAACGAAAATCTAAATCAATGCCTAAGTTATAAATTTTGTAGTCAAGTTCATATGCATGCACGGTCCTAGTATCAATTCTATAGTTAATTAAGCTTATTTTTTTTTAAAGAAAATGATCAAATAATGTTCTATTTTCTCAGTATGCAATCTATTCTCTTTTCAATACTATATAATGCTTGCCGCTATTATTTTATTAGTTTTTCACTTTACGTAATGTTTGAATTACTAGTCTTAGTTAAGTTATATTTAATCATATATTAACCAAGTATAAACTTATCCTATTGCTAATTCATTTGGTTCGGAATAGAATAATTAGACCGAAAATACTTTGGATCTAAATAAGAAAAAAAAAACTAACTAGCTTATTATCATTATAATATCAGACTAAGTGAAATGTGAATGAAGTACAATTTTATTCAAGCCCCATTATAATTGATAAAAGGAGAAAAAAAAATAAAAATCATTCGTGAGAAGTAAGTAAGATAAGTCATATGTCGTAAAAGAATGAGTTCAGCTCTTAACCTCAAGAAAATTAAAATTCAATATACAAGTGAAAATTAACGATGAAGTTGGAAAGCCCTACTGCCGACCATTCATTATAATAAAATTAATCTACTGTTTGAAGCCAATTGAATTGGGTTGGGTAGGTTTTAAATCTATTAGGTGCTTATTTAGACTAGAAAAATGGGACGATCCATAATGGCCTCCAAGGCGCAAGAAATACATCCAAAACTCATGGTAAGGCCGAAAAGTAATACTACGATGTAAACCACACATCAATACAGTTTTAAATATATTTAAAAAATAAATTAAAGCGGGATAGAGGTCACTTTTGGGCCAACAAATATTATATATCCAAAAGATTAATTTAAGCCAGACATAAGTCATTAAAGAGACCGTGGTAGAGCTATGGGACTCGAGGGGTGCCTAACACCTTCCCCTCAGTCAACAGAATTCCTTATCGGATTTCTAGTTCGCAGATAAAAAATAAAGAGTCATTTCCTTTTGAATGGGGATTCAATAAGCTGACTTGGAATACCCAAACTCAATTCCAAGTGGCGACTCTGTAAAGTATATAATCCCTTTTCAAAACGTCACTTTATTTGGAAAAACTCAATTTTCTCTAAAACCAACTCCATAGCGGGGTCGGGGGCGGTAAAAAACAGGGTTGTGAGAGATGGCGACTCTGCTGGGGATATAACCAGAATTCGAGCTTTTATATTGACTTGTTTGGCTTTATTTGATTTTGATATTGTATATTGTTGGCCTAAATATGTTCTTTGCCTACATGTTTATCGCTTTGATATTGTTTGAATTACAATATAAACTGTCTTCTCTTGCGAACCCATCTGAGTCTTCTGAGATACTGTATATTCGAAGATGCGATATACGCTCCCGAACTTGAGATACCAGAGATACAGCAACGCTCCTGGGAAGGATTGTGTAGTCACCCCTAATTTATGACGGGAAGGGACCAAACAGTGAGGCCGAAAAGCCCTGCTACCAGTAAAGCTGGCCCTTGCTGACTCGAGTTGTCTGCTCGTTTTACCGCCAGTCTAGAGACCTAACTCCACCAAGTTGAACCTAGCATAACTGGAACTTAGACATGGCTATCCCTAATAGACTGCGTTTTATTGGTATCATGTGCAATTTTGACTTAGTGAGGCTTTGGGTCCGTCTAGGTCAGGTGTCACCTTTTGAGACCATCATGTACATTTTATGTGCTACTTGCTGTATTATTGGAAATGCCATATCGAATGTGGACCGGCTTTGAAGTGAATTAATTGATCTAAAAAAAAGGGTTAAATAAAAAATTTTAAGGGTTTATTTTAGAAAATATATAATATTTTTACATAAAACTTTTCTGAAAAGATTAAGTGGTTTTAATATCGTGGTCTCGTTATGTCCATTTTCTTTGGTTTTAAAATATCTTTTAGGAATATCATAGAGCCCATTTTTGTCAAACACAATTAAAATTTTGACAAATAATTTGATTCATTATTTTGTTTTAATAATTTAATTATTTCTGATGTGTCTGTTTCAAACGTCATCAAATTATTGTCTCTACTCTAGGATGTTTTAGAAGACTTGAATACTTCCTGTTTTGTCAGTTATTATTTTCTCATGCTCATTTTGAAATCTTATTTCGTGTCATTCCGTCAACTTCTTTCGAAAATTATTTTTGTCTTACTTTAGAATGTTTAAAATAGAATTCTTATTTGCCATCATTATCCTATAGGGCAATATGAGCTCATTCGGAAGGAGTGACAAGAGGCCGAGGGATGATGAAGTACCCCATTTCATGGTGTTGGATAAAGTTCCAAAGCTATTGCGGATATGGTATAACAATATGACTGACTATGGACAGGGAGAAGTATATAAACATTAAGGATTTTTAAGGAGTCTGTTGAGTGCTGATCCACGAAGAGACGTGATAGAATCTTTGTTACAGTTTTGGGATCCTTCAAAGAATGTATTCCAATTCTCCGACTTTGAGCTCACTCCCACATTGGAGGAAATTGGAGCATTTATTGGAAAGGGAAAGAACCTTCACCGAGGAGAACCCATGATACCGAAGCATGTCACTTCCGAAATATTTTTTGAGCTATTGCACATAAAAGATAAGAACATAATAGGCTTCCTAGAAAATGGATGGATTCGTCTAGAATTTTTATACAAAAGATATGGTTAGGAAAGGGGATTCGAGTTGTTTAGAACAGAACTTAACAACGGGGGGTGCCACCGAACTTAGGAAAAGCACAGTTCTGAAGCATTAATAGTGGCTTTTTTAGGAATCATGGTATTTCCAAAGAGAGGAGGAAAAATCAGTACCAATCTGGATGAGTTTATTACCGCTTTTGAGAAGAATCCTAAGGTCACCCTCATGCCCATGATTTTGGCAGACATTTATCAGGCCATGACGATATGCAAAAATGGGGCGGACTATGTTGAAGGACTTAACATTCTATTACAGTTATGGATGCTCGAGCATGTTCGTTATCATCCATTTGTTGTGAATTTTCAAGTTGAATGGAATGATTATATCAATGGCCATGAGAAGAGGATAGAGGACCAAAACTTTCCCGAAGGAATAGGAGCTTGAAAGAAGTACTTGGAGGGGTTGACAGCGGACAATATAGTGTGGAATTATCATTGGTTCCCCTCAAAAAAGGTGATTGTATGTCTACTTTCCAACCTTCATTGTCTTAATGGGTCTCCGAGGTGTTCATCCCTACGTGCCACTAAGAGTCATGCGACAATTCGATCGATGTCAGCATATACCGCTAGTCGAGGATATGAAAGAGTTCATGTACGAATTCCTCCTTGATATCCCTCTAAGGAAGACTGAGATACTTAAGATTTGGGGAGGATGTGTACTTTCAGGTTTTGATCGCATGGTGGAAGACCACGACAAGGGCAAGGTAGACTATTGGTATTTGCCATGGTTTCATGACCAGCCTCCTCCTAAAGCTATTCCAGAAAGTTCATCCAGAGAGCCAGTGGATCGAGACAGAATTAAGCAGGCTCGATGAAAGGTAGAATAGAACTATTGGTCTACTCTGCACATCTTAAATAGTGATTTGGAAAGGGCTAGAGAAGAATTGGTTCACCATGAGGCGAGATTTGAGGCCAGAATTAGGTCGGCCCGTAAGGAGATTGAGAGAGAGAATCGTGTTTCTAGGAATGCCCTACAAAAAGACCTAGATATTACCATCGGTGCTATGGAGCAGCAATTGAGTGATTTTGAGATAGTCGAAGCTTCGGGCTCACCTAAAAGCTTCCATGGAATGGGAAAGAGAAATAGCAAGATGCTTCATGACTTTTCAGAAGGAAGTTGAAGTTGAGAGAAACCAGTAGATGACCGAATGATAGGCGCTTCACTATAAGATCGATGACCTTCATGAACAAGAAAGAGACCTAAAGCATACCGTCCGCACTATGCAGCATTGGGTGCAAAACTGCCATAAAAGTATGATCGAGGCCAGGGGAGAAGTACTTCAGCTCAGTGAAACCTTGATTAATGTTTATGCTAAGTATATTCACTGAGGTGATGAAAGTATGGGCCGTCAGGCACGTGCTCTCGCTCCACATCTGCCAAAAGCATCATCCAGGATCTACTCAAGTTTGAGGGAGGATTAAGTTCCAAGACATATTTGGAAGACATCTTGATGATAATTATTAAAGTCCTTGTTTTCTTAGAGTTAGTTTCTTTATAGGTTTTTTAATATTTCACCAGTATTCCGAGTCTGTTCTAGTTTTATATAATTTTAGTTTCCTTTCATCAAATCTTTGTTTTAAGAATAGTTGGAAATGAAAGGAAAATTTCGCATTTGTTTCAAGTTTTTATTCTCCTTATTTCCGAATATATATATATTTACTTTATCCATGAACTACTTGATGATCTAATTCATGTAAAACATGATACGTAGGCAACCCTCAGCGGGTGCGATCAAATATTTTTTCAAGTTTCAAGTAATAATTGTAAGATGTGGCGTTAAATAATGAGGGTAAAAAAATTAATTCACCAAATCTGGGATGAAACAAGAGGATTTTCCTAAGTCCATTTCAGGAATGAAATTACTTAAGTACATGACATTTGAGTTTGTTATGATTACATCAATATTTTTAAAGCTCTAAATCCTAACATATTTGTTTCTGTTTCATAAGACAGAGAGAGAGAGAGAGAGGTGGTTGGTTGTGGTTAAGATGGCCTCTCACCCGTACAACACAAGGTATAAAGGAAAAAGGAAGATGACTCAAAAAGATAGAACAGAATCTGATAATGAAGAAGGTCGAGATCAGTTAGTTCAACGAGAGTTCGCATCTTTGGAGGAGAATAGGTTATTGAAGCAACAAATTGCAGAAATGTATCGCGCCTGGGTGAATGGACAAGCCCCACCTTACTCGATTCCTGGTCTTTCAAATGCAAATCATCCTAGTTCTACTCAAGCCCAAGTCGACGATACACTTTATCTGCCTGGATTTGGTCCATACGCTAATGTGTATAGCGCTGCTGGCACATCCACCATGCGTCCTCCAAATCCATCATTCACGAACAACCCGCTTTTTATTCCGGCCGTGAAAACTAATATAAATCCTCCATAAATGATACAAAAGCCTATTAACAAGCTGAGTCATGATCAAGTCTATCCTCTTGAATTGACATTTAAACCCATAAATTCATATCAGCCCACTCATCAGCCTGAGTGTCATATCGTGATTGAGAAGGATTTTATGAATGAAGAACGAGAAAAGATAAATAGAAAAGTAAGGAGTCTAGAGCAGATTATGAGAAACATACAAGGATTGGGAGGACACAAGAGTGTCTCTTTCAAAGACCTGTGTATGTTCCTTAATGTTCATTTTGCAATAGGGTTCAAGACACCAAAATTCAACAAATACAGTAGTCATGGTGACCCAGTGGCCCACTTAAAAAGGTATTGCAATAACCTTAGAGGAGCAGGAGGGAAAAAGGAGCTGATTATGGCCTATTCTGGAGAAAGTCTGACGGGAATAGCATCCGAATAGTTTATCGATCAAGACATCTCCCATTTGCACATTTGGGATGATATGGCTCATGATTTTGTACAACAATTTCAATAGAATCTCGATATTGTCCCTGACCATACTTCTCTAGCTAATATGAAGAAAAAATCATCTGAAAGTTTTCAAGAATTTACCATAAAATAGAGAGAACAGGCATCTAGAGTCAAACCGCCAATAAAGGACCAGGAATTGATTGATGTTTTTCTCGAAACTCAAGAGTCTGATTATTTTCATTATTTACCAGCTGCGGTTGGTAGACCTTTCGCTGAAGAAATAAAAATTGGTGAAATGGTGGAGAATTGCATCAAATCAGGAAAAATCATGAGCCAAACTGCCCTTAGGGCCACTACATAAGCCATTCATAGTGGATCAGGTAGTTTTAAAAATCGAAAAAAAAAGGAGGAAGGATCTATGATGGCATCAGGATCGGGCAATTCCCAAAGGGGACAGAAATCCCCTTACGTTCATGTCCAATAGGGGCAACCCAGCCCCCCTCAAAATTATTATATACCTACACCTGTTGTTCATAATGCTCAAGTGTATGCCCGACCTCCTAAGCGTCCACAATGACGGGCACCTGCGCCACAACGTTTTTGTCCATGACAGCCAAATTTACAAGCCCCTCGTAATCCGTAAGTTCAGGAATACTATACAAGAGAACAGAGGCCAAGGGAAAACTTCACCCCAATTGGAGAATCGTATACGAGCCTGTTGCAGAGATTGGTCATTTAGGATGGATTGAACCTGTTTTGCCCTTCAAAGTGGATCTGAATGCAAATTGGTTTGATCCTAATGTAAGGTGTGAGTACCATTCAAACGTCCAAGGTCACAGTACCCAAAATTGTTGGAATCTGAAGAGAGCCATTGAAAAGTTAATCGAAAGTAAGGCAATTGTAATACAAAAAGAAGAAGCAACGAATGTCACCGACAATCCAATTCCCAATCACAGTAACACATATGTCGTGGGGATAATTTTTGACGATAGATACTATAGGCTAACAAGACAACCAATGATGGAAATAGGCACCTTGAAGGAGAACCCGGGTGAAGCACTGAAGTGAATGCAAAGAGAACCACTGATCGTGAAAGGAGCGAGCTCCATTATAAGACCTCAAGATTTAGAAAAGATGGTATTGTATGTTCCTGCAAAGCTAAATGGCATAGTACAAGATAGGCCAAAACTATATGTTTCAAATGGTCCCGCATGATTCGACCAACAGTGCAACAACATGAGAAAGATAATAGAGACAAATATCATAAGACGCGCAGCACAGCTCCCAGTGACAAGCTTGAAAACCATCCTATAGAACTACAACAAAACCACGGTGATGTACAAAGGAAAATAGGTCATGGAAGAAACAAATGAAACAGGGGGTTTGACTCGATCAGTAAGATGCTATGCTCCAGAATAATTAAGGAGACCAAAACAGTTTAAAGATAGTCAAGGGCTAATAAAAAAAACTGTCACAGACGAAGAGGCTGAGGAATTTTTGAAGAAAATGAAAACCCAAGACTATTCCTGTCGATCAATTGAGGAAAACCCCGGCTCAAATCTCATTATTATCCCTGCTGCTACATTCTAAAGAACATTATCAGGCATTGATTAAGTTGTTGAATGAAGCATACCACCCGAAGGAAACTATGGTATGTCAAATAGAAATGGTGGTTCGTAGAGAATTTGAAGAAAATAGAATCATTTTCACTGGTGATGAGTTACCCACAGAAGGTTCTGGTCACAACAAGGCTTTGCATCTGACTATCAAATGCGAGGGATATTACATAAAAGGGGTAATGATCATGGAGGTTCAGGAGTAGATATCTGTCCTCTCTCTACTTTGCAAAAATTAAAAATCAGGCCATATAGGATTCGATCCAATAATATATGTGTTCGGGCTTTTGATGGTGCAAAACGAGACACAATTAGTGAGGTAGATCTTGCGTTGTATATTGGACCAGCTGAGTTTGTGATCACCTTTCAAGTAATAGACATGGATACTTCCTACAACCTACTTTTACGAAGACCATGGATCCATATGGCCAGAGCCATAACTTCTACTTTGCATCAAGTAGTTAAGTTCGAACACGACAATCAGGAAATCTTTATACATGGAGAGGATGACCATCCTATACATCGAGATCCTTCTGTACCCTGTATCAAAGCAAAAAGGGGTTGTGAATCTTTCATTTATCAAGCCTTTGAAATTGTGATAGCTGATGAAGTCGTGGAAGGCATGCCGATTCCAGGGCCTCATCTCTCTTCTACTTCAATCATAGTGGATAGCCAAATACTACAAAATGGTTATGAACCAGGAAAAGGATTAGGGGTTTCGCTGCAAGAAATTATAAACCCTGTAGATCCATGTGGTAGCCACAACACCTTTCACTTAGGTTTTAGCCTACCACAACATATAGAAAATGGGCAAAAGAGCAGAAGAAGAATGCTTGGAAATTGACAAGTCTGGTTCCACACATTAGCCAAACTTTCACGAAAGCTTAAAAAAACAAGAAAATCAAGACCCATATGCTAAAAAATATGTGGATAAAATATGTCAAGGTCTCAAGGAAATATTTTATGAAATAAACATGGTTCAGATGGGTAAAGGCCCTAGCCATGTAGATGTGCAGTTCGTCGGGCCAAATATCAAGTTCACTAACTGGGAAACCACTCTTCTCCCCATAAGGAAGGAGTCTTGGCAGTTTATTTTATTGTTTTGTTTTTCTTTATTTTGCATTTTGGACTATTCTCAGGGTTGTAGTCCACATAGTTTAGTTGCTCTGCTTTCATGTTAACCCTTTTATCCTTTCCAATTCAATGAAATGAAATTCAAGTTTTCTAGTAAATATATTTTTTCTTCCCTCTTTTAATTTTTCATTATTTTTATCTTATCTCAGTTATGTTAATACTGGCTTAGAAAACATGGCATGTACGCGGAGTTCACATTTAGATCCTAAAAAGTTGTCTAATATCGAATTAGCAAACCAAACGGTAGATGAATACGATGACGGTGAAGTTGATAAGGAAGTCAAAAAAGAATTGGATCAATTTGAGGATAAGCCCAAACCCAATTTAAATGACACTGAGATAATAAATTGGGAACTGGTAAGGATGTTAGAGAAATAAAAATAAGTATTCATGCGGATCAGAAGTTCAGGAATGATATTGTTCAGATTTTGTTCGAGTATAAGGATGTTTTGCTTGGTCTTATGATGATACGCCGGGTCTAAGCACTGATTTGGCAGTTCACAAACTACCTAAAGACCCTAATTTTTCACCGGTCCAGCAAAAGCAAAGAAAGTTTAAAATTAACGTGAGCGATAAAATCAAAGAGGAAATCATGAAGCAATTGAATGCGAACGTGATCAGGGTCGCTCAGTAAACCACATGGTTGGATAATGTGGTGCCCGTACTGAAGAAAGATGGCAAAATCAGAGTTTGTGTTGATTATAGGAATTTGAACAAAGCAAACCCTAAAGATAACTTGCCTCTACCCAATATTCATATTCTTGTTAATAATTGTGCTAAACATGAGATCCAATCTTTTATGGATTGTTATGCCGGATATTACCAGATCTTGATGGATGAAATAGATGCAGAAAAGACTGCTTCACCACCCCATGAGGTACTTATTGCTATAGGGTCATGCCATTTGGTTTAAAGAATGCGGGAGCTACGTACATAAGAGCTATGACTACTATTTTTCATGACATGATGCACAAGAAAGTAGAAGTATATATTGATGATGCCATTATCAAGTCCAAGACACAAGTCAATCATGTCTATGACTTGAGGAAATTCTTTAAAAGATTGCGAAAGTATAATCTTAAGCTCAATCCATCCAAGTGTGCATTTGGATTTCCATCTGGAAAACTTTTGGGTTTCATAACTAGCCGTAGAGACATTGAATTGGACCCCTCCAAGGTAAAATCCATTTGAGAATTTCCACCTCCGAAGAATAAAATTGAGGTCATGAGTTTTCTTGAAAGGCTGAATTATATAAGCAGATTCATCTCTCAGCTCAGCACTACATGTGAACCGATATTTAAGTTGCTGAAAAAGGATGTTGCTATCCAATAGACAAATAAATGTCAAAAATTATTTGATAAGATTAAAGAATATTTGGCAAATCCTTCAGTACTGGTCCCATAGAAACCTGGTAGGCCTTTATTTCTATATCTGTCAGTGATGGACAATTCTTTTGGTTTTGTTTTAGGACAACATGATATCACAGGTAAAAAAAAAATAAGCAATCTATTATTTGAGCAAAAAGTTCACGAGTTATGAGGTAAAATATACTCTTTTAGAAAAGACATGTTGCACCCTAACTTGGATTGCTCAGAAGTTGAAGCACTATCGTTCGTCCTACACAACCTACCTCATATCTCGAATGGGTCCTTTAAAGTATATTTTTCAAAAACCTATGCCCACAGGAAGATTGGCGAAGTGGCAGATTTTACTTACAGAATTCGACATTGTGTTCGTTACTCGTACTGCTATGAAAGCACAAGCATTGGTCGATCATTTGGAAGAGAACCCAGTTGGCAATGATTATGAGCCTTTGTGAACTTACTTGCCTGATGAAGATATTAATTCAATTAAGGAAAAAGTTCAAGATGATATGTATGCGTGGAAATTATATTTTGATAGGGCAGTCAATGCCAAAGGAGTAGGAATTGGGGCGGTTCTTATCTCACCGACTGGGCGTCATCATCCCGCCACAACACGACTTTATTTCTTTTGTACTAATAACACAATAGAATATGAAGCTTGCATCATGGGGTTAAATATGGCAATAAATCTGGATGTACACAAGCTAGTGGTGTTGGGAGATTCCGAATTACTCATTCGATAAATTCAAGGCGGATGGGAAATGATAGATATCAAGCTCATTCCATACAAACAGTTCTTAGAGGACCTTAGCAAAAGGTTTAAGTCTATCGATTTTAGATATATTCCCAGATCCCAAAATGAGTTGGCTGATGCCCTGGCTACCCTAGATTACATGCTTTCATACCCAGGAAATACGCATATCGACCCATTAGAGATATAGATAGAAGATCAACATGGTTATTGCAATATAATTAATGCAGAACTAAATAATAAACCCTGGTACTATGATATCAAACACTTCCTAAAGTCAAAAGAATATCCAATACACACCAATGCAGTTAAAAAAGGACTATTAGGCGCCTTGCTAATGGTTTCTTCTTAAGTGGGGAGATTCTAAACAAACAAACCCCAGACTTGAACTTGTTGAGATATGTTAATATTCAGGAAGCTGAAAGAATCATGAATGGGGTACATTCGGGGGTATGTGGTTCGCATATGAATGACTATGTTTTAGCAAAAAAGATTGTGCGGGCAGGATATTATTGGTTAACTATGAAGCGAGATTGCTTTCGCTTTGTTCGCAAGTGTCATCAGTATCAAATTCGTGGTGATTTAATTCACTCGCCACCTTTAGAGCTGCATCCTATGTCTGCTCCTTGGCCATTCGTTGCTTGGGGCATGGATGTAACTGGTCTAATAGAACAAAAAGCTTCTAATGGGCATCAATTCATACTGGTCGCTATTGACTATTTTACCAAATAGGTAGAAGTTGCTACTTTCAAATCAGTCACGAAGAAAACAGTAGTGGATTTTGTTCATTCCAACATCATATGTCGTTTTGGTATACCAAAGTCCATTCTCACAAACAATGCAACCAATATCAATAGTCATCTAATGAAAGAGGTTTATGAGCAATTCAAGATTATGCATCATCATTCTACTCCTTACCGTCCCAAAGCAAATGGAGTCGTTGAAGCAGCGAATAAGAATATTAAAAATATTCTTACAAAAATGGTCTAATGATATCGACGGTGGAATGAGAAATTACCGTTTGCTCTTTTAAGATATCGTACAACTATCCGTACATCGACTGGAACAACTCCTTATTTACTAGTCTATGGGACTGAAGCTGTGATACTCGTAAAAGTTGAAATTCCCTCGCTTTGAATCATTGTTGAAGCCAA
Source organism: Capsicum baccatum var. pendulum (assembly GCA_030864225.1). Lineage (NCBI taxonomy): Eukaryota > Viridiplantae > Streptophyta > Magnoliopsida > Solanales > Solanaceae > Capsicum > Capsicum baccatum. The sequence goes on from CM061554.1 coordinate 47,585,697, forward strand.
GATTGACGATGCTAAATGATTCAAGTCTAGACTAGAAGAATTATCATTAATAGATGAAAAAAGGTTGACGGCAGTTTGCTTTGGCCAATTATACCAACAGAGCATGGCGCGAGCTTACAATAAGAAGGTACGTCCTAGAAAATTTGAGGTCGGCCCACTTGTTGTAAAATGTATCTTTCCACATCAAGAAGAGGCTAAAGGAAAGTTTTCTCCAAACTGGCAAGGTACATACATAGTTAAAAAAGTATTATCAAATGGAGCTTTGCAACTTGCGGATCTGGACGGAAAAATGACAGAAAAATCTATCAATGTCGATTCAGTCAAAAGATATTATATTTGAAACACTTGTACTTAACATTCTCAAGTTGAGATGATGAAAGGCCATCATTCTACTTAACTAAATGTCATTAATCCCTTGTCAGCCCTTCGAGCCTTATTTACCTTTCCTTTCTTACCCTCTTTGGAGTAGAAAAAAAACACTTATAGGTGAAAACCCATGGATGCACCCATAAGATGATTCAAAAAAAAAAGATAGTGTGTTAGAATTGAACTACGTTTGACTTGATTCCTAAATGGATACGTAGGCAGCCCTATTTTGGGGTTCGATCCGACAAAAAGAAAAAAAGAATTTAAAAAAAATCTTGGTATTAAAAAAAAATGAGATATATATCCTGTGTCACTTTTATATGGCTCTTAAGTTGTAATTTATCCTAAAAATCCTTTCCCCTTTGTCCATTAAAGACCTTCCGAACAATTTTTAAGAATGTCAAGCCTTGTGTGCTGTATATATATATATATATATATATATATATATATATATATATATATATATATATATATATATATATATATATATAAGGGCTTGTAGGTGAAAACCCATGGAGGCACCACAAGATATCAAAAAAAGGGATAAAAATAAAATCTTATTGGTGAAAACCCTTAGGAGCGCCATAAGACATTGATGAACGAGACAATCAAAATTAGAGAGGTCAATTGATAAAATCCTAGAAGGAATAACTTTAGTCAAACAAATTTTATCATGATAGGACAAAGATCAAAAAGGATGATTTGATTTGATTGAAAGGTGCATCCTAATTCGAGATTAGACAGTTTTGAACGATCAAATATCTACTCCAAATTGTGTGTCATGCGTTATTGAAGTCAATATACACCTCCAAATAAGCTTTCTTACTTAACTGTTAGAAATACCTTCTATTCAAACATAATTATTTTATTCCTTCTTTTGATTTTTCCTTATGTCATTTTTACACGCTTTGTTTTTTTTTTTTTTGCGTAAGTCTTGCACCAAAAGCAAAACAAAGAAAAACGCGCAAAATTGACCATGGCTCCTAGTGAAATTGAGCAGAGATTATTGGGCGTTCACCAACTTGACAAGGACAGGGATCCAGTTAAGATAAGTGTACGAGTGAAGCATTTGAAAATGAAGAACAGAATCGTACTGAAACAAACAAAAATACAATAGAATTTGAAAGACAAAGATTCAAGATCCCCAACAAATTAGTTTAATCAACCGTATCAAGTTGGGGCAAGGATAAGGCAAACCTCCAAGGGATTCAAGGCCACAAATCAACTGCCAAGTTTAAAACTCACATTTTTTTTCTTTGCTTGAACAGGAGCAAAGAAATCTTGGGAAGTTTAGAGGAAAAAAAACAACTATAGCAAAGTTTTCTTAAATTTTATCTTTTTGTTATACTCCTATAATTCTAAGTTCGTATCAATATAATTATAATAATAATAATAATAATAATAAAACCCCTCATATTCAAGACTGGGCATTTTTTTTTCTTTTCTAACAAAAACATCCGAATCTTTATTCATCTTCATAGGGCGCCATCCCCTAGTGGACATCTTTATTCATCTTCATAGGGCGCCATCCCCTAGTGGACATTTTATTTCGTCTTCATAGGGTGTCATCCCCTAGTTGACATCTTATTCGTCTTCATAGGGTGTCATATCCTAGTTGACATCTTATCTCATCTTCATAGGGCGCCATCCCCTAGTTGACATCTTATTCGTCTTCATAGAGCGTCATCCCCTAGTTGACAACTTTTACGTCTTCATAGGGCGCCATCCCCTAGTGGACATCTTATTCGTCTTCATAGAGTGTCATCCCCTAGTGGATATTTTTATTCGTCTTCATAGGGCGCCATCCCCTAGTGGACATCTTATTTCGTCTTCATAGGGCGCCATCCCTTAGTGGACATCTTATTTCGTCTTCATAGGGCGTCATCCCCTAGTTGACATCTTTTTCGTCTTCATAGGGCGTCATTCCCTAGTTGGTATCTTATCTCGTCTTCATAGGGCGCTATCCCCTAGTTGACATCTTATCTCGTCTTCATAGGGTGCCATCCCCTAGTTGACATCTTTTTCTTCTTCATAGGGCTCCATCCCCTAGTTGATATCTTATCTCGCCTTCATCGGGCACTATCCCATAGTTGACATCTTATCTGCGCCATCCCCTAGTTAACATCTTATTCGTTTTCATAGGGCACCATCCCCTAGTTGACATCTTATTTCGTCTTCATAGGGCGCCATCCCCTAGTTGACATCTTATTCGTCTTCATAGGGCGTCATCCCCTAGTTGACATCTTATCTCTTCTTCATAAGGTACCATCCCCTAGTTGACATTTTATCTTGTCTTTATAGGGCACCTAGTTTACATTTTAGGAAATAAACCTTCCTATTTTTCTTCTTTATGTCTTCATAGGGTATGACAATCCCTAGTCACATTTTTAAAAGCAAAAATCCTAATTCTTTTTTCATGCATTCATTAGGCATAACTTCCTTTGGTTGCATTATTGAGAATAGGGTTATTATTTTATTGCGTACCTATCCTAGATTCCTATCATTTATTTATAATTTTTTTAATAAATCACAAAATTTTCCTAGTGCAAACTGGCGCAGAAAATTTTGTTCGTTCTATTTTATTTTCTTTGATGGCTAGCAGGTTTTTCTGCAAAGCACAGGTTTGATGCCGAGAATGAAATTTCATCTCCAGTCAGAATATAGAAGAATGATCATGTTGAAGATAGTTAGAGTCATCTCTGTATCTGTAGTAGCCCAACATCTCAAGAGACATCTTTTTAGCTTCTGATAAGGAGAACAATCATCCAAAGTATTCTATGAACTGTTCTTTGGTAGAGTGTCAATGACTCAATCCAAGTTGCAAGTTCAAATCTCAAATCCTAACATCAAGATCAAATCTTGAGATCAAGGTACCCATCAGAAGAAGGTGAGGCGATAACTGAAGATCCAAGAGGAATATATGAAGCAAGGGAATCAAGACAAATAGAATAGATAGGATCTTGTACTTTTATTTCTAGTTTCATTTTTGATGTAATAAAAGGAGCAACGAACCGGAAACTCGACGGGACCTCAACTCGACTCTCCAATTCATCCACTTATTCCTACACCCATTTGAACTACACGTGACCTGATTCTCGTATAACCCGAGATATGTAGGATGCTCAAAGATAGGGCTCGGTCACACCTCTTTCTTACTTATTTACGTATAACCTTTGAGTAAACAGTTGGGCCAAAAAATTAGTCATGTTTACTTCTTTGCTTGAAAATTCTCTATATTTCCAAGCAAAGAGGTGCATTCTGTAAACACCTAATTTTTTTTACCAAACCTAACGTTTTTACGCCATTTTAGTGTTCAATTTATTTATTTATTTAATTCTAAATTAGATATTGTAAGTTTATCTTATTTTTATTAAGTTTGGTTTAATAGTTTTGAAAAATAAAACAATTGAATCACATTTTAGATAAGTTTTTATTTTCATTATTATTATTTATTTATTTAAAAAAAAGAAAATTAAATTATGTTATTTTCCTCTTTTAACTTTTAATAAATAATCTAGTGATATTAATGTTCCGTAATCATGTTCTAAGACTAATTATATAACTTACTTATATTTTATTAGTTTTAAATAATTTTATATATATATTTTTATTTATTTTCATTATTTTTATTTAAACCTTAAAAACAAAAAAAGACCTAAACTACCCAATCTTCCCACTCCCCTCAATCTCTCCCATGTCCTCCACTTTTTCCATATGCATATTATGCATAATCCCACTACACAACACACGACACACACACACATGGACTAATATTTATACAGGCACATCTGCACTAAGGGGAGGAGATTATTCAGCCAACCAAAAGGGAAAAAAGACAAAAAAAAAAAATAGACTCCCTCACCATTACTATCCCAAACAAAAATCCTCCCAACCATATTACTCTATCACGTGTGAAAAAAGTCAAAGAAAAACAAAACAACGATTACTTCCTCCTACATTTTCGAGTAAATCAAAAACAACTACAACTACAGCAACAAAAAATTCCACACGTCCCAAACTTTGATGTTTGTTTGTGGTTTCAAGTTGGTGGCTTTTGAATATTAGCTATTGGAAAATAAATTCTCTCAAGAGGTAACCCTTAATCTTCCTTTATTATGTAGTTTAAACGATTGCATGAAACTTAATTCAATGTTATGAAGTTTCTTAAACTCACATGTGTTGAACCTATTTTAATTTCGATGTTATTAATTCGAGGTTTGTTTAGATTTTAATATCATAAAATTAAAGTAAAAGATTGATGTAAACATTGTATTGTTTTGAAACCCTTCACCATTTTTAATGGTTGTTTTGTGATATAACTTTTGTAACTAAAAAGTGTAAAGAAAAAGGTATGTGACATTCTTTGTGTTTAAAATTTGGAATTTTATTTTGATAATTTTAAATTCTTTTCCTCCACACAAATATTAGTATCGATTTTGTATACGTTATCTATTTCATTTATATTTTGGAGTGGATAGTACTGGAGACTTTGTTAATTAGCCTTGCGAGGAGCGAGATAAGATGCAAATCAATTCAAGACTTAACGCAATAATAAAAGATGTCTTTGACGGTTTTAAGTAGATCGACCTTTCACAGGTTAGGAAGAATGATTCTTCTATATGTTAGCTACATAACTAGAATATTTAGATCTCTTTAAGAAGATAGATTCATTAAATTTGGTTAATATCTAATTTAGGAAGTTTCTTACAAATTTTAATTATTGACTAATTTTATGTTGGTTATTTAAAGTAGTATTAACGAAAATCTTAATCAAAGCCTAAGTTATAAATTTTGTATTCAAGTTCATATGCATGCACGGTCCTAGTATCAATTCTATAGTTTATTAAGCTTATTTTTTTTAAAGAAAATGATCAAATAATGTTCTATTTTCTCAGTATGCAATCTATTCTCTTTTCAATACTATATAATGCTTGCCACTATTATTTTATTAGTATTTCACTTTACGTAAAGTTTGAATTACTAAGTCTTAGTTAAGTTATATTTAATCAAATATTAACCAAGTATAAACTGATCCTATTGCTAATTCATTTGGGTCGGAATAGAATAATTAGACCAAAAATACTTTGTATCTAAATAAGAAAAAAAATAACTAGCGTATTATCTTTATATTATCAGACTAAGTGAAATGTGAATGAAGTACAATTATATTCAAGCCCCATTATAATTGATAAAAGGAGAAAAAAATTAAAAATCATTCGTGAGAAGTAAGTAAGATAAGTCATATGTCGTAAAAGAATGAGTTCAGCTCTTAACCTCAAGAAAATTAAAATTCAATATACAAGTGAAAATTAACGATGAAGTTGGAAAGCCCTACTGCCGACCATTCATTATAATAAAATTAATCTACTGTTTGAAGCCAATTGAATTGGGTTGGGTAGGTTTTAAATCTATTAGGTGCTTATTTAGACTAGAAAAATGGGACGATCCATAATGGCCTCCAAGGCGCAAGAAATACATCCAAAACTCATGGTAAGGCCGAAAAGTAATACTACGATGTAAACCACACATCAATACAGTTTTAAATATATTTAAAAAATAAATTAAAGCGGTATAGAGGTCACTTTTGGGCCAACAAATATTATATATCCAAAAGATTAATTTAAGCCAGACATAAGTCATTAAAGAGACCGTGGTAGAGCTATGGGACTCGAGGGGTGCCTAACACCTTCCCCTCAGTCAACAGAATTCCTTATCGGATTTCTAGTTCGCAGATAAAAAATAAAGAGTCATTTCCTTTTGAATGGGGATTCAATAAGCTGACTTGGAATACCCAAACTCAATTCCAAGTGGCGACTCTGTAAAATAAATAATCCCTTTTCAAAACGTCACTTTATTTGAAAAAACTCAAATTTCTCTAAAACCAACTCCATAGCGGGGTCGAGGGCAGTAAAAATAGGGGTGTGACAATCATCATCATCATCATTATCATCATGTGTTTGTCTTACTTTCCTTTACTTTTACTTGATGATCTTGTATCTACATGTTCTCTCTTGTTCTATTATATATGACATAATGTATCTTGTGTTCCGTATCTTTGTGTTTTTCGGTAATATATGTGAGATATATTAGAACTGTTAGTGCAAGTGGTATGGGCTACCGTTATGGGACATTTTCTGATTGCAGGTGACGTGCCCTTAGTGTATATTTTGTATACTTTATTTACCACTTTGTTTGGTCAGCCTATGATACCTACTTAGTACAAGTGAACCGTACTCATGCCTACTGCGCCCTTTTGGTGCAGGCCTAGCTCGAGTGCGCCTCAGCTTACTTGATTCGGGCGATTGTTGGAGCTTCCAAGTTAGTAGTTAGACATTCATGCGTCCGAAGTTCACCTCTATCTTTCTATGCTAGTTATGTCTTTATTAGTATTCGGAGACAGTTATTATTCCTTTGTGGTTATTTTTTTATGTATTTGACTCTTGGATTGTATCAGTAGTTCTTTCACTATTGACACTTGGTTTTGGGCATGATTGGTATTTTCGATAAGTTTTTTTGAGTTATTATGATTATTTATACGGTTTGGTTTTATTCTAGAAGTCTTACCTTGGGATATTTCTGTCTTTTTCTCCATTCGTATCTGTTTGGGTGATAGGCTTACTTGTCAAGGTACACCGCGACAAGTGCCATCATGATCCTCATTTTTGGGTCGTGACAATAGGTCTTTATTTTTTAAATAGAGAGAGTAACAAACATCTACGAGACACTCTATTATCCACAATTCATATCATTCAAAAATTATTTGATTGAATTTTTCACGATATCTAAAACAATTTTAAAATATTATAATTTGTTAAATCTTAAAAGTAATTTAAGCAATGAGTTTTGTTCATACGTTAATATTATACGATAATTTACTTAAAAAATTTTATTAAATGTAAATTAAAATAATATATTTGAATTAAATGGAAACAATAATTTTATATTTAAAGATAAATTATATTTAAAGTTTATTCTATTTAAATATTTTTTTCAATCATGATATCCAGTTTTCTCTCCTCTTCTCTAAATCCACATAATAAGCAACTTACTTTTGTAGTAACATTCATCATTGTTTTTTTGTTATTTTTTCCTAAAATTATTGAGTTTAAGGTAATAATTACAAATATAAGCAAGGGTGTTACATTTGTTTTCATAATTTTCTGAATACTTTCATATAATCTTTTATGTGGATCCCACTACAACTCATTTTAAATGAAAAATTATATATAATAGCCATTTCATTAGAATTTTTTCAATTTCATTGATGATTTAATTTTTCATGTGGATCCCACATGTCTTAACTATAAGTCTATTTTTATGTGTAGTGAAAAAAATTAAATGCACTATATCACTATTTTAATACATCTAATATCTCAAATTAAATGATATATTTTTATTTATTTATCAATTATTAAAATAAAATAGATATTTTATTTGATTAGTATTTTATAACATACGAGAATTTATGTGATATTGTTTTTATTGAATGCAAATTAATATAATATACTTGTATCAAATGAAAACAATAATTTATATGTATAGAGAAATTATATTTGAAGTTTATCCTATTTAAATATTTTTTTCAATCGTGATATCCAGAGGAGTTTCCTCTGCTCTTCACTAAATCCACATAATAAGCAACTTAGATAACTTATAATAAATAATTAGGGGTGATATTTAGTAAAATTGTGATTGAAGTAGCTGAAGCAGACATGTTATAAATATAAATTTTATTTTTTTTTATCTATTTGTATCTTGTTAATCTTATTTTTTCCTGTTATTTTATGTTTTGTTGTTAATACATATAAATTTTTACATCTTGCTGTAAATATTTTACTTCCTGGGGTTAATTTTATTCCTGATATTTTCCAATATAATACTAATGATTATCTATATTTCTATCTGTTACCGCTACTGAATAATTTGCACTTATTATAAATTTAAATTTTTGGTATATTAAATTTCCTTTTACGACAGTTATTATGCTTTTTTCTATAGGTTTATAATTCTATCATCTGCTAAATATAATTCTATCGGTGTATCTATTCTTTCTCTAAAACATGTTTTTATTAATATTTTTGTACCTCCAAGGTGTACATATTTTATTGGATCTCCTTTACTTTTTATATCATTTATCTCTTTATTAATTATTCTTTTTGTTACAAGTGGTATACTAGCTTTACCTTTTGCATATCTACAGTCTATTTCATGTTCTTTTCGGCATACTACATAATATTCGTATTTTTTCCTAGTAAAAATAATTTTTATTGTTGGTATTTTAAATATTTTTTCTACACTTAAATCTAGCTCTTTTCCTTTTATTTCATCAAATATAGTACTGTCAAATATTATTTTTTGTTTCGTTCCTTCGTCATTTAAATATTCTTCCTTTGTTATTATTTTTATATCTTCTTCAGTCATTCGATTCATCCATTTCACTATCTATGTCAGTATCTATTTCGTTTTTTGAAATTTCATATATAATATCTTCTCTTTCTAATTCATAATCTATATAATCTATTTGTATATATTCTGTATTATCTATTTTTATTTCTGATATTTGTTTATTTTTTTGATTTTTAGGTAATTTACAATCTCTAGCAAAATGTCCTAACTTTCCACAATTATAGCAAGTACATTCTTTTATAGATTTTTTTTTCTTTCTATATGGTCTTTTATTTTTATAATTTTTTACATAATATCTTTTTCTTGGTTTCTTATATTTATATTTTGATTTTTTATATTTCTTATATTTCTTATGTCTTTTTCTTTTCTTATAGTATCTTTCTTCACATCCAAATTGGGGTGCCATTTTATTTTTGCAACATGCTAAACGCATAACTCCCTTCATGGGAGAAACTTTGAGGAAAACCCAATCTCCAATCTCAAACTCTAACTCTCTTCTTCTGACGTCAGCATAAGATTTCTAATGACTCTGAGCTGTCTTAAGTCATTCCCTAATGAGTTTCACATCCTCCGTTGCCTGATGAACAAGATCAGGCCCATACATCTGCATCTCACCTACTTCATACCAACCTATTGGAGACCTACATCTCCTACCATACAATTCCTTAAAAGGTGTCATCTCAATACTATAGTGGAAACTGTTGTTATAGGCAAACTCTATCAGTGGCAAGTGATCAACCCAACAACCTTTAAAGTCAATCACACAGGCCCTCAACATGTCCTCTAGGGTCTGGATGGTGCGTTCAGCTTGCCCATCAGTCTGAGGGTGGAATGTTGTACTTAAGTTCACCTGGGTACCTAAACCTTTCTGAAACGATCTCTAAAACTGAGAAGAAAACTGCATACCTCGGTCGGATATAATGGAGACAGGCGCTCCATGCAAATGGACAATTTCTGCAATGAACAGCTTAGCACAATCTTCCCCTGAATAGTTAGTCCTGACAGGCAGAAAGTGAGCTGACTTGGTCAGCCTATCTACAATCACCCATATAGAGTCATACTGATTTCGGGACTTCGGAAGTCCTGTAATAAAGTCCATATTGATCATTTCTCACTTCCACAAGGGCAACGCTATTTCTTGGGAAGTACCTCCTGGCCTCAAATGTTCTACTTTCACTTGTTGGCAATTCAAGAACTTAGAAACAAAGTTAGCCACATCTCGCTTCATATTATTCCACCAAAACATAGATTTCAAATCATGGTACATCATAGTAGAACAAGGATGAACAACATACCTCGAGGTGTGAGCTTCATCAAGAATTCTTTCTCGAAGCCCATCGACATTCGAAACACATAATCTATCCTGAAACCTCAGAATGCCATCACCACCAATTTCAAAAGACATGTAACATTTATTATTATTTTTTATTATTTTTGCCTAAAATTATTGGGTTTAAGGTAATACTTCCAAATATAACCAAGGGTGTGATATTTTTCATAATTTTCTTAATATTTTCATATAATCTTTTATGTGGATCCCACGACAACTCTATTTTAAATGGAAAAATTAGATATAATGGTCATTTCATTAGAATTTTTTTCAATGTCATTGATGATTTAATCTTTCATATGGATCTCCCATATCTCAACTATAAGTCTATTTTAATGTGTGGTGAAAAAATTAAATGCACTATATCAGAATGACTATTTTAATGCATCCAATATTTCAAATTAAATAATACATTTTTGTTTATTAATAAATTCTTTAAAAAAATTAAATTTTGTTTGATTAGTATTTTATAAAATTATCAATGTAGTTATGTTGAATTTCATTTATTTGTCAAAAAATCAACAAATATATACTCTTCTATTTAAAGTTTATTTATTTTTAAAATAATTTAAAACATTGCAAAGTTTTTTTATATATCTTAAATTTGATTTCTAATCAAAATAAAGGGAGACGTAATTTGTAGAAGGATGTGCAAATACTAACATATATTCCATAAAAGATGAAAAAGGGTAAAATTGATTTTGACCATACATTTAATTGCCTAAAGTAAATATTATTATATTATAGTAAAATAGTAAAAAAAATACTCATAAATTTGAATAGGTGTTCATTTATCAAACACAATAAGTGATTCCTCCATAATTCCAAAACTTCATATGATACATATTATTACAAAGATTTACAATACATATAATTTATGGAAACATAATTATTTTAAACAACTTAATTAAAATATAATATTAATTACCTAATGTCAAATTACTAAAATACATATCATGTTAACTTTTATTAATTATTTTGATTCTCTTTATTTGAGGTAGTAAATTTCCTCATCACGTAGACAAATCACTTTAAAAGAAACTTCTTGCTTATCATATTAACTTTATCTTCTATTTTTGACGTATATAAGAGAAGACATAGATACAATCGTTTAATGTTATGATTCATAAAAACGTTCATCTAGTAGATCTTTTTTTCATTTGTTAAACACCCATAAAATGAATTTAAATGTATTTAAAATCAATTTATGTATGAATTAGTATGATTCTATGAATAAAGTTAATTAAAACTTTAATCTATTCTCTTGTATAATTTTTAAATAAAGTAGAAAAAGAAAAATATTAAAAATAGTTATTTAATATAAGAGAATGTGTTTGACCTGATGTTAAAATAAGCATTAGAGTATATGATATTTTAATGTTAATTATGAAAAATTAAATTAGTTGTAAGCTATTATTTGATTTTATAAAAATAACAAGTTGTATTTTATTATATAGTGTGATTTCTACTTATATTTCCTATTGTATTTATTCAAAAATGTTATTAATCATTTAAAAAAATTATTAATAGCTATAAATATATTTAAAATTATAATATTGGGCCCGTAACATGCCATTTATTAGTAATATTTATCTATATATTATATAGAAGAGTGAGTTGGAGAATGACCAAGGGCAAAGCATAAATATGCACATTATTGAGGGCAAAATAGTAATTATGTTTGGCTGATATTTACCCATCCTCACCACAACCAAATCATTTCCAGATATACTCTTTGTATCTTCATATAATTAGCATACAATCAAACTAGCCTGTACTAAGCAAGCTGCCCCAAATCCAATGGTGGAAAGGCTCCAAGGAAGCAACTAGCAATCAAGGCTGCAAGAAAGTCTGCCATATTGATGGTAGGAATGAAAAAGACTCACCGTTTCAAGCCAGGAACAATGGCTCTTAGAGAAATCAGGAAGTACCAGAAGTCTACTGAGTTGTTGATTAGGAAGCTTCCATTTCAGAGGCTTGTGAGGGAAATTGCACACGATTTCAAGATAGATTTGAGCCATTTTTTTCTAGCTTGTGTGTATATTTTCTCAATGGAGCCATTATGTGGCTAACAATACTTTTACTTTCAAGTCCCAACTTCTTCAACCACATTATTTCCGAAGTAGTATTTTAAATAAATTTAAATTTATAATCTGAATCTCCTCTCATGAATTATTAAATTATTTATATAGAACTAAAACTATTATTTGGTTTTATGTGGTAAATGTTGAATTTTTTTTATTCATATATTTTTTTCTTATATTTTTAACTTTTTAAGTGAAAATTCTGACTACGCCGAAATTTTTAACACAAACTTCTAATATGTTAGTTTTTTATCCAAAAAATACTATCAACGCATAAACTTGATGGTTAAAATTTAAGTTGTTAACCTATATATATATATATATATATATTCGCTCATTATCAAATAAGTTTTAAAAAAATCATTCAGTCTATACACATTTTCCTAGAAATGAAAAAGAATTACATATGTCATATTTATATAAGGCTTCGAACACACAATTTTTGTATTCACTTATGAATTGTAGGTGTAATCACAATTGACGTGCTTGTCAACCTGCAAAAAAATTATTTAAAAACTAAATTTTTGAAAAGAGATTGAAGTACATTAAATAGTCAGTGTAAAGAACTTTTGCTATATTATATAAATATATTTATATGTAAGCTTTCATAAAAATTGAGATTTGTAATCCTAAAATACAATATATAATACTCCATTCATTTTTTTTATTTACTCCATATGGTTGTGCTTATATTTTAAAATATTTGCTCCTTTAATCTTTCACAAATAATTTGAACAAAATCTTTCTATTATGCCCTTGTTCAATAAATATAATTTTTATTGATTTGGAAAGATGTACAAAATTTAATTAGGGGTATATTAGAGAAATTATTTTTAATTTTATAGGCCTAAAAGATTTATTAAGGTGTGTGTCTAATTCAAATAGAGAAAATAAAAAAATGAATAGAAAACAATATAATAGATAAATTAATCTGCATGAAAAAATATTTTAAACTAACATTAAAAAACATACATTTTTTTAATCCCTTTCATAAAATTTTAACTCTACCAGTATTATCTGATTTATGCTATATGTTTTTGTAGATACTTTTCAACTATCAATAAGGTATCTTTAATATTTTTATATTATTTCATTATGAAAATGAATATATATGATATATTATGAATAAAAACAATCACTTATCTCCCTAGTATAAATACATTATTTTCTTTATTTATATAGTATATTAGGTGAAAAGATTATATTTTAAGAAAATATTATTCGTAAGATTTTATAAAAAAATTGTTAATGTACTAATACTTATAATTTTAATTTATCCTCTTGTATAATTATTAAATAATATTAAAAAATAAAAACATTAAAATTAATTATTTAATTCAAAAAATGTGTGTTTTACCCGATGTTAAAATAAGCACTGAAGCATAATATATTTTAATTTTAGTTAGAGAAATTTAAATATAATATATTTTAATTTTAATTAGAGCAATTTAAATACGTTGTAAGCTATTACCTGATTTTATAAAAATAAAAAATATAGTTTTTTGAAAGTGTGATCTTTATTATCATTTTCTATCGTATTTAATTAAAAATATTAATTTAAATTTTTTTTTGATAAACCAATTAATACATTTAAAATTATAATATTGGGCTCGTAAGCATGCCCTTCATAATCTAGTTTAATAAAATAGGAACTTTTGTATAAATATATACATAGTCTATTGATGTTCTACCTAAATTCTAATTCTCGATTATTTGAGGATACAGTAAGCATCGAGAAAAGTTTGCTTTCAATATTATATTTGATTATTGGGATCTTAGAGAATTTTTAGAAGCTCAAGTAACAAACCAAATTAACTGCACTGGATAGTTACGAGTTTTTTTAATTAAAATTCAGGTTCGATAGAGTTTTAGTTTTAGAAAAATAAATTTAAAAAATATTAAATTAGTTGAATAAATCAATATGAGTGAAATTTGTTTTATATAGTAAGTTTAACGTAATGAAACATTAAATTTTTGTTTTGAATTTGAGGTAGTGAAAATGATACAAGTCAATGGATAATTAACACTCAAAGTATCAATTGAAAAATAGTTCATAGGAGTGGTATACTTAATCAAATACTCCCTCTATTTCATACTCCCTCTGTTTCATATTAGTTGGCCCCTATAGACTTGACACACCCATTAAGAAAAGTATTTATTAGGGGTCTATTTTACCAAATTAATCTTATTAATTATATTTTGAAAATATAAATTTGAATATATATATATGCCACACCCCTTTTTAACGCCTACTTCAAAAACATGGCGTATTTTTTTAAGTTCGAAAGGGTTTTATTATTTAAGTGACAAGAAATGAAAATTTATTTCGAAAAAGAATTATTTGCATTTTTATTCAGAGTCGCCACTTGGAATAATCCGGTGTGCCAAGTCACCTTTGGAAAATCCTTTTTGAAACCATTTGACTCTTAAATCGGTTTGCGATCAGAGATTCCGGCTAAGGAATTCTGTTGATCGAGGGGAAGGTGTTAGGAACCCCTCGATCCCGTGGTTCGACCACGGTCGCTTGGTGAAGTGTATCGACTATTTTGGCATTATGAAATGTATAAACCACAGAAAAAGCACGCAAAAACAACAGAACAAAAATAAAATGAAACAAACCGAAATGTAAGTCCAGTCCAATTATTACAACCCAAAACTAGAAAAAGAGCTGAAAATAAACCTACGCTAGTCCTAAACTAATGCTTTACCCGATGCCTTCGGCCTTCATCGTGGACGTCCTCTGGGTACAAGGTACTTCGGGGCATTCCCCGGATAAATCTATGCAAATCCTTCGGGGTATTCCCCGGAAAAATGAGTACAATTTAAACTTTTCGTGCAATAAAATAGAAAGTGTCATTCAAAGAACAAATCCAAAACATTCCAACAAAAATATTTATTTCTAAATTTTGCCTACCCGACCCTACGATTACCTACCCACTTGACCTATTATGATACTATCCCATAGTCAGTGATGAATTAATTCAAACAACCTTCAACTTATTTGATTATCAAATTTTCAATCCCGACCCCCAAATTAACAAGTTTAATCCTCAAGCCATGGTTAACAAATTTTTCGATTATCAAACACTTTTCAAAAGTCTAAAATCAACTTCAAACATATACATCCAATAAAGATTCGAACTTATACATACAAGTCATCCACACCAACAATTAATATTTTTTGCTCAAAATATTCACAGCCAACCACAAACTTATGACATTAACCAATTTAAAGATAAAAGAGTAGAGTCAAGAGATGGACCTTCGAAGAAAAGATTTATTGATAATAAGGAAATCCGAAGACCAAAACTCTACCGGAGATCCTCACAACGAACCAACCAAACTCGGTATTAGAATAATGACCACACAGCTCCAAAACCCATGAATAAAACTTTACTATACGAAATCCATTCGATAAAGACAACACAATTCGATAAAGACGACTCGAGATCTACTATCGACGATGAATCACAAAATAAACGAAATCAAGATCAACCAAAGACAACAGAAAACCAAAAACCAACGCAGATTTGACTCTGGGGAGCTCAGGTGATGGAGAGACGGCGGCGCTGGGCCTTCTCCGATGGTGGTTTGCCGCTGCTGTTTTTTTTTTCCACCATAGGGGTCTGGTCTGGTCGGTTCCAGTCGGTGAACCTCGGCAGATCTGGTCGGGTTTGGCCGTAGAAGGCGTCGGTTGGATTTTTTTTTTTTTTTTAGTTTTGAGGAGAGAGAGATGGTAGAGAGAAGGAAAATATGGTGGTGTTGTGGTGGTCGGAGCTTCGGTCAGCAGCGAACGGAGTTTTTAAGAGTGGAGAAGAGAGGATAGAGTTTAGAGAGAGAAACTGTGTCTTGAGAGAAGAGAGGTAGAGGGAGAAAATTTTTTGAGGAAAAAAAATGTGCAGATCCTTTTTTTTGATTTCTTGTTCTTCTCCTATGTGTGTGCTGCCAGTGTAAAAAAAAGGGAGAGGGAATATGTGAGTTGTAGTGGGTGGAAGAAAAATGATGATGTTTTTTTTTTTTTTTTTTGTTCTTGTGGTTGTTTTTAAAGAAGGGAAGAAGATGATTAATGGTGTGTGTGATTTCTGGTGTAGAAGAGAGAGGTTTGATATTGAGAGATTTAAGATAGAGAGAGTGCTAAATGCTTTTTCTTCGATCCCTTTTTTGGTTCTTGTGATTGTTCCCCTAGTGAAATGATTGTGTTTGATGTATTATTGTTGTTGTGAATGGAAAACAAATATAGTGGTGTATTAGGTGAGTTTTAGAGAGTTGTTTGATTAGGTAGGGTAGGTAGGGTAGGGGTAGGGTAGGAGGAAAAGGTAAAAATGAGTAGAAATTAATATTTGGGCAGACAAAATTACATGTCTACAGCATGCCCCTTTGAATGTAAACACACAGTGTTTTCAGACAAAGAAGTAGACAACGAGACAGAATTTTGTCCCGACCATTATTCAAAGAAGAAACAAAAGAAAGAAGGACTATCGGGTCTTGAATTAGGACAGCCTACCCACCCAAGTTATGAGGGAATAAAGTCACGGGTATTTCAAAGGCGTGGAAGAGGAGTGGACTATACCGAGTTGGAGAGTCGAGTGAGGTTCTGTCGAGGTTTCGGCCCGCAGCTCTATTATTACATCAAAAATGAAAATTAAAAGCTAAAACATAAAGAAAATTACAAAAATCCTATCTATACAGCTTTTATTGGCTCTTGAGTCGACTTTTATCACCCTATTCTTCAGGCGGGCTCCTAACTTGTTATTTCATCACCTTGTTCTTCAGGCGGGCTCCTGACTTGCTATTTCATCACCCTATTCTTCAGGCGGGATCCTGACTTGTTATTTCTTCCAACTTGTTGCTTGACTTTCATTTCTTCACCCTATTCTCCAGGCGGGCTCCTGACTCGCTATTTCATCCCTTTGTTGCTATGTTTTCCACTTCTTCGCCCTGTTCTGCAGGCGGGCTCCTGAAATCACATCAAAACTAAAAAAAATAAAATTATCCCCAAACGAATATTATTATAAAGAGAAATTTCATTTATTTGCCAGAAAAGTAAAGTTTCAAAAACAGAAATTGAATTTTTTTTTAATTTTTTTTTCAGTTTATCCTCCGAAGACTTTTTAGAAAAGTCCATTATACGTACTTGCATGTTGCAATGATGAATTAAGACTCTAACTAAGAAATGCATCTCTTAAGAGTAAAATTAAATAACCAAGACTAGGAAATGCATCTCCTACGAATTAAAGTGAGGGATTCTAACTAGAAAGTGCGTCTTCTAGAGATACAAGTTTAAGTTAAAAGTGTGTCACCTAAAAAATGAAAACTAGCAAGCAAGTGCGTCTCCTAAGGATTAAGTGCAATAACTCAACTAGAAAGTGCATCTTCTAGGAATCAAGACTCAAGTTAGAAAGTGCATCACCTAAAAAGAAAAATTTGAATTACCCAATCAAGGAAGTGCATCTCCTTACCAATTTTGCTTGAATTATCAAAACAAAGAAGTGTGTTTCCTTATCACTGCTGCTTGAATTACCAAAACAAGGAAGTGCGCCTCCTTACCAATGATGCTGGAATTACCCAAACAAGGAAGTGCATCACCTCACAAATGTCTCTTGAATTATTCAAACCAGGAAGTGTGTCTCCTCACAAATGTCTCTTGAATTGCTCAACTAAGGAAATGTGTCTCCTTACAAATGTTGCTGGGATTGCCCGAATAAGGAAGTGTGTCTCCTTACATTTGTTGCTGGGATTACCAAATAAGGAAGTGGGTCTCCTTACAAATGTTGTTGGGACTACCCAAATAAGGAAGTGCGTATCCTTACAAATGTTGTTGGGATTACCCGAATTAAAAGTAAAATCACTAAACAGAAAGTAAAATCCCATTTTCCAGGAGGGTCCTGAACAGAAAGTAAAATCCCATTTTGCAGGAGGGTCCTGAACAGAAAAATAAAATCCCATTTTCCAGGAGGGTCCTGAACAGAAAGTAAAATCCCATTTTCCAGGAAGGTCCTGAACAGAAAATAAAATCCCATTTTCCAGGAGGGTCCTGAACATAAAATAAAATCCCATTTTCCAGGAGGGTCCTGAACAGAAAGTAAAATCCCATTTTGTAGGAGGGTCCTGAACAGAAAATAAAATCCCATTCTACAGGAGGGTCCTGAACAGAAAATAAAATCCCATTTTGCAGGAGGGTCCAGAACAGAAAGTAAAGTCCCATTTTCCAGGAGGGTCCTAAATAGAAAGTAAAGTCCCATTTTCCAGGACGGTCCTGAACAGAAAGTAAAATCCCATTTTGCAGGAGGGTCCTGAACATAAAGTAAAGTCCCATTTCCTAGGAGGGTCCTAAACAAAAAGTAAAGTCCTATTTTGCAGTTTGGTCCTGAACATAAAGTAAAGTCCCATTTTCCAGGAGGGTCCTGAACAGAAAGTAAAGTCCCATTTTCCAGGAGGGTCCTGAACAGAAAGTAAAGTCCCATTTTCCAGGACGGTCCTGAACAAAAAGTAAAGTCCTATTTTCCAGGACGGTCCTGAACAGAAAATAAAGTCCCATTTTGCAGGAGGGTCCTGAACATAAAATAAAGTCCTATTTTGCAGGAGGGTCCTGAACAGAAAGTAAAGTCCCATTTTCCAGGAGGGTCCTGAACAGAAAATGAAGTCCCACTTTCCAGGAGGGTCCTGAACAGAAAATAAAGTCCCATTTTGCAGGAGGGTCCTGAACAGAAAGTAAAGTCCCATTTTCCAGGAGGGTCCTGAACAAAAAGTAAAGTCCCATTGTCCCTGGAGGATCCTGAACAGAAAGTAAAGTCCCATTTTCCAGGAGGGTCCTAAACAGAAAGTAAAATCCCATTTTGCTGGAGGTCCTGAACATAAAATAAAATCCCATTTTCCAGGATGGTCCTGAACAGAAAATAAAATTCCATTTTCCAGGAGGGTCCTGAACAGAAAATAAAATCTCATTTTCCAGGAGGGTCCTGAACAGAAAGTAAAATCCCATTTTCCAGGAGGTTCCTGAAGAGAAAGTAAAATCCCATTTTCCAGGAGGGTCCTGAAGAGAAAGTAAAACCCCATTTTCCAGGAGGGTCCTGAAGAGAAAGTAATGTCCCATTTTTCCAGGAGGGTCCTGAACAGAAAGTAAAATCCCATTTTCCAGGAGTGTCCTGAACAGAAAGTAAAGTCCCATTTTCTAGGAGGGTCCTAAACAGAAAGTAAAGTCCCATTTTCCAGGAGGGTCCTGAACAGAAAGTAAAGTCCCATTTTACAAGAGGGTCCTTAACCGAAAGTAAAGTCCCATTTTCCAGGAGGGTTCTGAACAGAAAATAAAGTCCCATTTTCCAGGAGGGTCCTGAACAGAAAGTAAAGTCATTGGATGTGCATTTCCAATGGTATATGAATAAAGTGAAAGGAATTTTCCCTTGTTTCAATAAAGAAAAATTTTATCAGTTAAAAGCCTAGTGGTGGCTTGCAGATCTTGGCTTCTCAGGTGTCTGCCCCAGCACTTGTTCCTTTCATCTTTGTTCCAAATTGCTAACACTTGCCCTATCTTGCCGCATCATTGACCCAGACCCTTATTGAGGGGAAGTGAGTTCTGACTCGAACAATGGGTTTTTATTTTACCATGCCCCTAAGGTGCACTCTTTTCCCAAATCTGAATATTTTCTACGAATCCCGTAGCCTGTTGGTTGATAGATTTCCTTTGCTTGTTGAATTACGATCATATTTCTCCCTGTGCTGTTCCTTGGCTTTTCCTCACATAATTGGAAAGACTGATAGTAAATTTGGAAATTCTTTCTCGCTTGTTTTGACACAGACTTGACTTAAAATGTAAAGAAAATGATGGGGACTTTTATTTTTGATAAATGACATAAAAAGACAAAAAGCATGAATACGGCAACCAACTCCAGTGAGCATGACATGCATTTTGGATTGAGCTGCCTGATCTTCCTATCCAAACTCCCCATTTGTTGTTGAGTTCGTACCTTTGCCTTTGAGCCGCTTCTTTAAATCCATCAGACTCATATATCACACTCGATTGATTACATCTTAAAATACTTTTGCCAACAAATCTCTTTCTTCTCACTTTTTGCTTTTCTCTTGAACTCTCCATCGTCTTATGGTGCCCGTGAGGGTTTTCACCAATAAGACTCTCTCATTTTTATTTTTCTTTACTCACCATCACCTTATGGTGCCCCTGAGGGTTTTCACCAATAAAACTCTCTCATTTTCATTTTCTTTTCCTGATTTCTCATACTGAGGGAGACAAATGGTACTTCACAATGTATCATGATATCCATTGCATGCTTAGCCGTAACATTATCAAAAATTGATCTGAAGGGCTTTCCTTGGTTGTAACTTGGCTTTTGGTTGAGGTTTAGAAAAGATGGTAAGAGGCTCAAACGATACTTGAAGTGGGGGTGGGACTTACAACTTTTGGAATCGACTCAAACAACACATTAACTCATGCCCCAGTTTTGTTGACTGGTGAATCTTAAAATTTTATTTGGTTAGACCGAGCCCCGAAACAGGGCAGCCTACATATCTCACTCCCGAGAGAGGAGAATCAGGTCGCACGTAGTTCCAGCAGCTTGTCCTTTTGCTTTGATCTGATTTCTCTCTCTTTTTTTTTTCTTTTATTCGCTCTTTCACTTTGCGATTCTTTTTTTCTAACTCTATTTTTCTTGACACTATTTTTTGGAAACATTTTTGTCTCTTCTCTTTTTTTTTTTTAAAAAAAAACTTCTAACTTTAACTTCTTACTTGACACTATTCTTTGAACTTTGCTTACTCTATCTTGATTTCAAAAGAGGGGTATGAAAGAAAATAACACTAAGGCTCAAATGGGGTAAACAAAGGATGAAACAATGTGGATAGCAGAATGAAATGCCTTCATCATATAAATCTTTGAGAATGCAAGTATATAGCATGCAATATGAAAGTACACGACCAATACCACTTATAACATGTTTTACAACACTAATTTGTCTCGAACATGTGTTTCCCCTCTTTTTATATACTTGTCAAAGATACAACTCTACCTTTGTTGTGCATCCCTCACATCGAGTGATTCATGCTTCTGTGGAGCTGATTATCTTTTCGTTGACCTTGATATAGGGATCACACGTCCACTATTTGATCTGATTGGGATCTGTATTTCGATCTATAGCCAAGTTATTCTCAAAATAATTGCCTTAACCTATTACCAAATGTCTCAACACTCTATCTATTTTCTCATGTGCTTTTTTTTTTTTACCCTCTGATTCAAAGTTCATACTTAAATTGGATTTTAAGATCTGGCTGAAAATTTCACTGCATGTCATATCACTAGAGTTAACACAAAATGTACTACGTAAAGAAAACAAACAACACGTATTTAAAACACAAAGAAAAATGGGACACTTTATTTAGTTGAAACAAAAGATAGAAGGGTTTGAACATAAACAACAAAAGGACAAAACAAGATAGATCCTGAACTACAACCCTGAAATAGTTCGGATAGCAGAAAACAAAACAAAACAAGCTACCAGACCTCTTCCTAGTAGGAAGAGGGGTGACTTCTCAATTGCTCAGCCTGACATCTTAGCCGCTGGTTTGCATATCAGCATGACTAGAGCTTTCTTCACTGTCAGACATATACCATGATTGATTTATCTTGAATCATCTTTTCAATTTCTTTTTCAAAGCACGACAATCTTCAATATTGTGACCCTGAATATCAGAACGATATGCACATCGTACATTAGGATCAAAACTTCTTGAATGTGAGTCGGGAGTATACCCGAGGGTCGGGAGTATACCCTATCTGATTAGTGACAACTTGGCATCCTTGTTGGCCATAACTTCCTCTGTGACTTGGAGCAATATGGAGGACCAGCCAAAATGCCACAAATCAACCACCTTAAACTAACTCAACAAGAGATAGCAAATGGTTAGAGTTCAACAGTTTTTCAAAATATCTTTTTTTTTGTTTTTATTTTTTGAAAGATCACCGAACCCAAGAAGGGTGCCTACGTATCTCACCCCCAAAAGGGGAGAATCAGGTGTGCGTAGTTTGTGTAGTCGTGCCAAAATGGCCAATTGAACTTTTTTTCCCTTTTTTTTTCTTTTTAAAACTTTAAGAAGAAATGAAAATAACAAATTGTCAAAAAGAACTGACGAAAATCTTTTTTTTGCATTTTTTAGGCTTAACATCTTTATACAAAATGAAAACCATGATTAGCAAAGAAAAAATCTTTGAATTTTTTTTGAATTTCATAGGAACATGAAACTTGAAACTATTGAAGAAAAATCTTTTTGTAGTTTTCTTTTAGAGATGTATATGAAACACCTACTCTAAATGAAGAGTGAAGAAAAATCTTTTTGAATTTTCAGATTTTTGTAAAAAATGAAATCTATGATTGCCGAAAAAATATTTCTGAATTTTTTTTTTAATTTTGAATTTCATGCAAAAAATGAAACCTGAACCTGTTAAAGGAAATTTTTTTGTTGTTGTTGTTTTCTTTTAAAGACGTACATGAAACACTTACTCTAAATGAAGAGTGAAGAAAATCTTTTTGGATTTTTACATAAGATCAACCAAAAATGAACCTACAACTATTGAGGAAAATCTTTTTTCTTTTTTTCTTATTTTTTCTCAAGATATGTATGAAACACCTACTCTAACTAAAGAGTGAAGAAAATCATTTTTTTTAAGTTTTTAAATAAGATCCCCGAACCAACAATAGGCTGCCTATGTATCTCACATCCCGAAAGAGGAGAATCAGGGGTGCGTAGTTCATCCAAATTGGACAATTAACGATTAACTAATAAATTGACCCTAACTTAAACACAATCAAAAACTTTATTATTATTTTTTTCAACTAGACGCTTTAACCAAGATTGACACCACCAATTATACAGAAAAAAATCTTTTTGACATTTTTATTTTTTGAAAAATAAGTAGAAAAGGCAAAGAAACTTTTTTTTTTTTTGCTTTTACGGTATTTTGAGAAGACAAGTGCAAAACATAAAAAAATCTTTTGAATTTTTTGGATTGTGAAAAACAGAAGTCATAAAGAATTCTAAAATAAAATACGAAATTCCTCTCTTTTTTTCTTTTCGACTCACTTTTCTATTTTTTTTCATTTTTGTCTACACACCTTACTCCTAATTTTTTTATGTTTATTTTTACTATTTTTTTAATCAGTCCGTCAAATGACCACGTTACCCTCAAATATGCAACAGTTAGCACATAGGGATGCTTTAAAGGTGAGTCTTCTACAAAGGACCGTGTAGGCCCCGCTAGGTCTCAATATGATGCACATAAGAATGACCTATAGGCTGACCTACGTTGTGGTTTACTAACAAGGTTGTTCGGGGGAGCGTATGGTCGATAGTGGCTACTTTGCTTTTCACCTACTCCATAACACCGACGGCTCCCCCCTAGAATAAGGGTGACTTAACTAGAGTTTGTGCGCACGACGTGCGCTCCGAGACTTGTTGCAGAAAGAAGGCCGGGGGGTGGACTCATGATGACAGATACAAAGCGGTAACACATAGAATAAATAATATAAACAAAGAGCACGAAAAAGCACAAAAAGTGAATAACACAAACAATAACTACAAACAATGTTTACACACTCGTAATGCTAAACAAAGTCGATACGACTCCAAAAATAGCTCGAATTCTGAAAACTTGTTTTTTTTTGTCCCCAGCAGAGTCGCAAGAAGATGTCACACCCCTTTTTAACGCGTACTCCAAAAACATGGCATATTTTTTTAAGTTCGAAAGGGTTTTATTATTTAAGTGACAAGAAATGAAAATTTATTTCGAAAAAGGATTATTTGCATTTTTATTCAGAGTCGCCACTTGGCATAATCCGGTGTGCCAAGTCACCTTTGGAAAATCCTTTTTGAAACCATTTGACTCTTAAACCGGTTTGCGATCAGAGATTCCGGCTAAGGAATTCTGTTGATCGAGGGGAAGGTGTTAGGAACCCCTCGATCGCGTGGTTCGACCACGGTCGCTTGGTGAAGTGTATCGACTATTTTGGCATTATGAAATGTATAAACCACAGAAAAAGCACGCAAAAACAACAAAACAAAAACAAAATGAAACAAACCGAAATGTAAGTCCAGTCCAATTATTACAACCCAAAACTAGAAAAAGAGCTGAAAATAAACTTACGCTAGTCCTAAACTAATGCTTAACCCGATGCCTTGGGCCTTCATCGCGGACGTCCTCCGGTACAAGGTACTTCGGGGCATTCCCCGGATAAATCTATACAAATCCTTCGGGGCATTCCCCGGACAAATGAGTATAATTTAAACTTTTCGTGCAATAAAATAGAAAGTGTCATTCAAAGCACATATCCAAAACATTCCAACAAAAACATTTATTTCTAAATTTTGCCTACCCGACCCTACGATTACCTACCCACTTGACCTATTACGATACTATCCCATAGTCAGTGATGAATTAATTCAACCTTCAACTTATTTGATTATCAAATTTTCAATCCCGACCCCCAAATTAACAAGTTTAATCCTCAAGCCATGGTTAACAAATTTTCCGATTATCAAACACTTTTCAAAAGTCTTAAATCAACTTCAAACATATACATCCAACAAAGATTCGAACTTAGACATACAAGTCATCCACACCAACAATTAATATTTTTTACTCAAAATATTCACAGCCAACCACAAACTTATGACATTAACCAATTTAAAGATAAAAGAGTAGAGTTAAGAGATGGACCTTCGAAGAACAAATTTGTTGATAATAAGGAAATCCAAAGACCAAAACTCGACCGGAGATCCTCACAACGAACCAACCAAACTCGGTATTAGAATAATGACCACACAGCTCCAAAACCCGTGAATAAAACTTTACTATACGAAATCCATTCGATAAAGACAACACAATTCGATAAAGACGACTCGAGATCTACTATCGACGATGAATCACAAAATAAATGAAATCAAGATCAACCAAAGACAACAGAAAATCAAAAACCAACGCAGATCTGACTTCGGGGAGCTCCGGTGATGGAGAGACAGCGGCGCTGGGCCTTCTACGGTGGTGGTTTGCCGCCGCTGTTTTTTTTTCTGCCATAGGGGTCGGTTCGGGTCGGTTCCGGTCGGCGAACCTCGGCAGATCTGGTCGGGTTTGGCCGTAGAAGGCGTCGGTTGGATTTTTTTTTTTTAGTTTTGGGGAGAGAGATGGTAGAGAGAAGGAAAATATGGTGGTGTTGTGGTGGTCGGAGCTCCGGTCGGCGGCGAACGGAGTTTTTAAGAGTAGAGAAGAGAGGATAGAGTTTAGAGAGAGAGAGTGTGTCTTGAGAGAAGAGAGGTAGAGAGAGAAAATTTTTTGAGGAAAAAAAATGTGCAGATCCTTTTTTTTTATTTCTTGTTCTTCTCCTATGTGTGTGTTGTCAGTGTAAAAAAAATGGAGAGGGAATATGTGAGTTGTAGTGGGTGGAAGAAAAATGATGATGTTTTTTTTTTTTTTTTTTGGTTGTTCATGTGGTTGTTGTTAAAGAAGGGAAGAAGATGATTAATGGTGTGTGTGATTTCTGGTGTAGAAGAGAGAGAGGTTTGATATTGAGAGATTTAAGAGAGAGCGAGTGCTAAATGCTTTTTCTTGGATCCCTTTTTTGGTTCTTATGACCGTTCCCCTAGTGAAATGATTGTGTTTGATGTATTATTGTTGTTGTGAATGGAAAACAAATATAGTGGTGTATTAGGTGAGTTTCAGAGAGTTGTTTGATTAGGTAGGGTAGGTAGGGTAGGGATAGGGTAGGAGGGAAAGGTAAAAATGAGTAGAAATTAATATTTGGGCGGACAAAATTACGTGTCTACAATATATAAAACTTGTTTAGTCATTTAATGATAGGGGTATTATTGGAAGAACATATTAAAATACTCTTGATTTCATCAATGGTACAATTAAATTGAAACAAATATTTATAGAATGAGGGCCAACTAAAATGAAACAGAGGGAGTATCAATTAGTTGACATTCTTTCCAAAAATATATGTTTTAGTTTAGTTGTCCAAGTTCTAAAATCAGGAGTATTTTATAAATATGTTCCCCATTTTACCCTTGATAGGAATACTAAATGCATCCATAGTTTTTAAAATTATTAAATAATGCTTAAACAATCTCAGTTCTAAAAACCAAAATTAAATGATTATTATTAGTTTCAATTATAAATACTCAATATTCTAGACGTAATGCATGAGATGAAGTAATATGCACTAAATTTCAATGTTTAATTATTGCATTGATTATTGTACTTTAAAAGACATACAAGGATAAATATCTAGAATTCATCTTTGTTTATTGGTTCTTAATGGGTGTGTCAGGTCCATAACGAACATTTAATATGAAACAAAGGGAGTACTTGATAATATGTTTTGTACTTGATAATATTCCCTATTGGAAAGATCTTAACATAATCACATTTTGTCTTGATTAGTGAGATGCTCTATAATCTTACCTTAGAGGCAAGACTTTACCCCAAAGACTTTCAAACAACAAGTTACGTAAAATGAGCAAGAGTTGACTCCACTACATTATGTTTTTATTTATGAAATATTTTATAACTCTTGCTTTAGAGTCAAGACTTAAGGACTTTCAAACAAGTTAGGTCCCATGGGCAAGAGTTAATACTATCACACTATGTCTTGATTTATGAGATGTTCTAGAACTCTTGACTTAGAGGCAAGACTTAACCTAAGGACTTTTACACAATAAGTTATTCCTTATGGGCAAGATTTGATACTACCATATTATGTATCGATTTATGAGATTTTCTATAACTCTTGCCTTAGAGGCAAGACTTAGCTCAAGGACTTTGAAACAACAAGTTACGCTCCATAGGCAAAATTGGATTTACCATATTGTGTTTTGATTCATGCGATGTCCTATAATTCTTGCCTTATAGGGAAGACTTATCCCAAGTACTTTAAAAAAAATTATGTTTCATAGGCAAGAGTTG